>OY728126.1:1580364791-1590364791 GCA_963277665.1 Viscum album
TGTTAGACAATAGGAAAATTAATGGAGCACAAAAGAAACATGAACATAAAGGCATGATAATGCATGACGATCATAACATGGAAATAGAGAAACAACACTTAAGATGGAATTATCATGAGCCAAGGATCGTTGCCCATGAAGCATGAGTAAACACCCATTGCACATGAATCACGAGTAAAAACTCATTGCACTAAATTTATCATGAGTCAACAACCATTTAAAATGATTTATCATGATTCTATACTTTACCCAATGCATTGGAGCGATATCAGGGCGCACCCTTATTAAACATTTCATTTCATACAAAAGTGTGCGACATGGATCATATAACATAGAATCAAACAACACCATAAGTTATTCCATGACTAACTAATGTGAAATAAATACATGAAAGTACCATTAAATATGTATATGTGCATAAAGTTTAATACCTTTGATAGAGACATGGGTATGGTATTCACTACACAATAACCTTGGCTTGTAAAAATGAGGTGCAATTTCGGCAGCATAGCGGCGTGATACAAGGATTCATGAAAATGGTTGATGAGAGGGAAGTGGGTGTCTCATCATATGTACATGAAATTTAAAGTAAGGGGGTCATATAGATACGTTTCTAATAAAATGTAATGGAATTATGAAGCATAATACAAAAGAATTACTTGGATGTAAAAGAGGAGAGAGAAATTCCTCAAGGAATTTCGGCATCGTAACGGGTGTACATTGGAGGAATTAATGAGACATAACAGGGTTTCACATCTTCCATACATAAATAGGGAAGTACGGGGGAGGTATAAAATCCTACCCCAACATTTGTATTTGAAAAAAGGGCATAACAACTTAAATAATGTTGGACAAAAATGAGAAAGGAAGAAATCCCTTACGTGGAAGTGTGATCCCAATGGCTTGAAAGAGGCTTGAGAGAGGCTTCTTTGGAGCTTGGGTTATCTTGGGGGATTATAGAGAGAGTAGGGCAGGGGTCAGTCCAACTCTAATAGATTTGAGTGAAGAGGAAGTGGGATCTTGGGTGGGTTTATATATGAAAGGAGAGGGAATTATTTATTATTTAGGTTTGGGACATCTCTCATTAAACTAATCAATACCACATACCGGCCATGGTTTTTTCCAAAGGGGAGTGGAAAAAAATATTTTATTAGGATAATGCTCGAACTTCTTAAAATAATAGAGGTTGCTTATGTAACGGTGAGTTGCGCTCTCAAGGAAAACAATTTTAAAAGACAAAATTTTTTATAAGTCTTTAAGGGTCCACTAAATTTTTTTAAAATAAATCAAAAAAACAAAAAATCACATTATTTTACTTTTAAAACGTATATGGGCTGAACATAATGTTTATATTATTTTATTACATCACTATTGGGTCTTTATGATGTAATAAAACACATTATATATTTAAACAGTATATAATTATTACCCAAAAATTCGACTGTCTCAAAAAAGTATGAAAAATTAACCATTGGATAATTTCGACATCCTGATTCAAAAAATAATATTCATTTTATCTAAATATTGTTATTAATATGTGAATTGCTTACTTTTAAAATGAAAACTGACATTTACCGAAAATTCATTGGTTTTGACCCAAATAGCTTTCAAACCTTAATAAAAATTACAATTGCATGCATAAAAATTGAACGATCATTTATATTAAAGAAAAATTAATTTATTAATATTTTATTAAAATATTATTTAATTTAAAAATCCATTAATTCATACCTAGAGATTTCAATGTTGAATATTAACTAAAAATAATATTTCTTCTTTAAAAACTATTTACAAAGTAATAATAATAAAATGAACAAACATTATTTATACAAAAATAATGTACATAATCATAGTGCTAGGATCTTGTTACATAACCCCTTATAACACCAACATAAAACCGAAGGGTAAGTTGTTCGATGGTGATAGACTCTTGGGGTGGCTCAGATAACATCGTCCAAGTGGTAATCTCTATTAACATCCACTTCTCCCGTAGTCGGTTCCGCTCAAGCTTAACATGTTCAAGCTCAGCTTGGGCTTGGTCAATGTGAATCCCAATGAGGCCACCACCTTTACAAGATCCGAAAAATAGTCTTCGTACGGGGAAAGTCTACTAGATGAGGTCATCACTTCCTTTATCTGAGTAAATTGGATTTGATAAAGCCCTTTATTTATATTAATCAGGTGATCACTATTCAACGACTATTAGCAATGGTCACAATTCTTAACAGTATTTCAAAATCAAAAAACATAAAACCAATGAAGATCTAATTTTATATAAACATATTAAGATATTTAATTGGATAGAGGAATTTCCAATAATGAAAGTTTGGGTCATTACAATAATTTCAAGAGGAATGAATTAAAGTCTAAATATAAGTAATAATAACAACCAATATTATTCGAATGTATACATATATAAGCAATTAATAATTATGGTAATAAATGAAAGAAGAAAAATTTAATATCATCATGGGAGTGGCCTTACGGAATCTATGGTCATGGAAACATTGAACCTTACACTATCTCAGTGATCATATCATTATAAATAACTTTAAATAATATATAAGGGAGAGTAAACTCATTTTTTAATTAAAATGGGAGAACCCAAGATAGTAAAGCCCTACCCATATCTTAAAAATGATTATTTAATATTATATAAAGTCCAATACAAGGTATTATGCACCATACCTAATATTTCTTTCCTAGCATTCTCTACCTAAGCTCATGGGTTACCATGATCAACCAAACAGAGGTGAGTATATAAATAATAAATTCAACAACAAGAAAATTAAAAAACCAGAAATAACCCCACTTGCCTTCTCTCTATGAAATTACTAATTTTACTTTCTATTTCTTGTTAAACATAAACCACATATCATACCCATCAACCAAAAAGTTGTAATAAATAAGAAATAAGTTAAAAATATTTCATAATGTTACAACTAATACTTGATACCTCTTTTGAAAATTAATCTATGAAATCCTTTTATCATTTTTCAAAAAAATCTTTAAATCATTAAAACATGGTTCAATACATGGAATACCATTTTAAAAAACCAAATATAACTCAATATTTTATAATTAATAGTTTTAAACCAAAATGAAACTTAACCCCTGCCATAAAGTTTTTTAAAAAATTTAATAAATAACTCAAAGTATAATACCTTGATATTTAATGATTTCTTTTTTAAATTGATTTTATATGTTCTAAATCTTTCGCTACCCACAATGTTGACTTTTATCGAACTATGATATAGTATTAATATAATCAATTAAAGATGACCCTTATAACTTATCCTTTATAAATGGTGGTATGAATAAGAATAATCATAATTTTAAAATTTATTATTATGTTTTTAGATAAATAATATATATTTGAAAATAAGTACTTAATTTTTAGTAAAGTATTTATATGGTTGAAAAATACATTTTTCTCAAAAATTGATTTTTATTGTTTTTTGTGAAAAAATAACAAATTTAATTTTTACTACTTTTATAAAATTAATTTTAAAAAATTAAATTTATTTTTTGGAATTAGTATATCAAAATTATCTTAGGGTAATTTTTTTATTTCTTTAAAAAGTTAAATTTTTAATGAATAGTGAAAAATCTAGATTTTAGTTAAAAAAACATTTTCTCTAAAATCAATTGAAAATTAATTTTATGTTTAAATTTTTTTAAAGGTAAATTAGTTAATTTTTTGTAATATTAATAAAATTTTTTCGTTTGAATAAATTTCATTTTGATTTTTAATATAAAAACTTTATATACTTATTAAAACATTCCCCATGAAGAACCACTTCTTTGTCACATTTGCAATTTTTATTTTAAATCAAAATCCAAAAAAAAAATAAGTCAATTTTATAAAATGGTTTTCATATTTTTAAATGTAATTATAAATATTATATAATAATTTTAACTTAATAATTTTTATAATTATTAGTAATAACATTAAAAATTAATTATCACAGTTATGGTTAAAAAGCGTTTACCAGGGCGTTGAAATAAAAGTATAGTGGTATTTTTGAATATAAAATTTGTATAAATAATATTTTATGTCCCTATTTAAGTCTTATAATATACCAAATTCAATTCTATCATCACAAGGAATAATTTTTCATAGGGATAACTTTATAATTCTAGATTCCTTTTGGAAATATCCAAGTATTTTCCAAGGGGGTTCTTTTAGACGCTTATAAAAGGACATCCACTCCCCTCTCATATTATCACTCTCAATGACTTTTCGTTTTTATAGTACCTTTTCAAATACATTACATACTTCCCTACCAACATCATAGAGGCATAATTTTGACTATTAAACTCTTTTATGAAGGATTCAGTTATAAACCTAAAGAGGCTCTCTAAAGAAGAGGTATATATCTTAACCATGCGTTATTACTTTATTCCTTCTTCCACTAAATTCAAATATACTTCAACTATGATGGTAAATTAAAAATCACTATCTCATATAAACTGATATTTTATTATGTTATTTTTGTAACCAATATCCATCTTCACTTCTATGAAATGAGAAACAAAACTGTAGATCGCGTGTCTAGAGGACTACCGCCTATCAAACCATTGAAATTAATTTTTCAATAATTTCTATCATATTTAGATATAATGATAGATTTATCCTATTTATATGACAATTATGACAGATTATTAGTTCTGAAATTGTAATATCACATCTACTTTTTACCTTCGAATCTACTGTAAAATGATAATGTCACCCATGAATATGTGCTGTATACAACCTCTAGATAGTGATGTGATATGTTTTTCTTTTTATTTTGACATAGATGGTAAAAGAGGATTGATTAAGTGAATACATAATATATCTATGAAAAAAATGATTATTTTAAGGTGATATATTATTTACCTTTTTTATCCTCCATGAAAATTGAAACAATGTTCATGTTTATGTACGACTTAAAATCTCCATAAATGCTATAATCCATTATATATCTCTACATTTTATAGATTAATATGAATTAAAATTTAAATGGATATATATTGTATGGAAATAACCTTAAATATTATATATTCTAGAGTTTCTGAACTAGAATTCAATTTATTACAAATACGAGGATCTCTTAAGTTTATAGTTTTAAAGAATTGGGTCATAATTTATACTTAAAACCCACATTCATACAAATTGGATACTAGAAAAATTATATCCAATTTTTTCATAATATAAAACTTTTAATATAAAAAATTATTTTTACCATGGAAATTATTCACAACATTCAACATGACTTCCTTATTTCTCCTAACCATCCTTATACCCTATGAAAATCATTTTAAAACCAAGGATGAGAACCAAAATCTCAGTGAGGGACATAAAAAGAATTAAAGAAACTATTAGTCTATAAATACTTAATAATCCATTATTTTTTTACAATGTTATACTTTTCAAAAAAAATAATAAGAACTATTTATCATACCTTATGAAATCATAAGTTTCATATAAAATCTATAGCATGCATACATAAATCATAAAGGCTAATTATGGAATTATTTTTATATCACACTTACATAAGATATATCTTTCATAGCTACAATATATCTCATGACTACATAGGGAATAACCATCATGGTTACATTTCGAATAACCACTATCGTATATTCCAATAATATCTTAGGGGAAACCTAATCGGTTAACTCTATCTCATTTCCCAATGAATCAGATATCTATAATGGGACCACAAAAACTCATTTTATAATGGAACCACCCAACCTCATAATTTTTTTGAAGAACAATAACATAACCATAATCCATAAATATTTCATAAAAGAAAAATTCTTCAAGAAAATAAATGTTTCATTTTGAAATCACTTTTCAATTTTTAAAAATCCACACACTCATAAATGAAAATATATTTTTTGAAAATAATTTTTAAACTCATAAATGAAACCATAAAACATTATGGCATCCTGAAAGTGGGAAAATATATTCATGTTGTACAAGTTAAAAAACAATCCTTTGACTTTTGTAAAAAAAGTTCAAAGAGTAACTTTAAAATAATGGTTTTAAAATAAAGTCCCTTACATAAAACCTAAAAAATATCCCTCTTTGAAAAACATTGAGGGAAATTAAAAATATTACTTTTTAAAATATTCAAATCCATATAAATAAATTCATATAAATAATTTTAAAAACATGAACAAAGAATATAAATATTTAGAAAAAAATCATTAAAACATTTATAATGATGTTTTTAGTTAAAGAGTCTCTTAATAATATCATATCAATGAAGTGAGCATTAATTAAATGAATTGATTAAGTGTATCTTTTGTAAACCCACATAAAATAATTGGAAATAAAATATAATAAAATCCAAATTAATTTTATACATAATCGTAGAAATACATTATCCATGAAGTTGAGGTTTAACCCAAAGAACAGAAATTGTGTTAAGAATTCACTTACTGCTTTTTAATTAGTCAAATTGTATGCCACATGAAATATTGACATTTGAAAAAACATTCAATATAATTAGAATAAATAAATTCGTGATATAAAATTTCAATTAAATTTATATATACATTATAAAATAATATAGGGGCATAACATCAATGTATTTCACAATAAAAGAAAATTGAGATAAAGTCCTTTAGCTTTAGTATGATTTGTCAAGTATGTCATTTATCGTCTTGAATAATAAACTTATGTTAATAATTTAATTTATTGGGAAAATATTTAAATTTTATTCTTCCTTTTATATCACTTATTACTATGTTATAAAAAATAATTAATTATTTAAGTTCATATCAGACGTTTTAATGAAATTCGTTACTTGAGTCCAAAATGAATTTAATAAGAAGTTTATAGTCAATGTAGTCATTCATACATCATATAAAAAATAATAATAATAAAATAATAATTATTTTTATAGAAAAAATATAATTTTAAATCCACCGATTAAATATGGATATGAAAAATGAACTATATTACAATCATTTAGACGGTATGCCATACGTACATAGGAGTAACATTTTCATTTTTCAATGATAATCATGGAAAGAAGTTAAGTATCATCATATATTTTAATAATGATAATAATATATATTATATTAAATTAATTCTCTATAAATACTTATATATTTCATTTATGTGATTTGGTGATGAAAAACGAATCACATCTCTTTATGGATGTGATAATTCACACGTACGCACAAACACCATTATAATATTCATGTGTATGTAAAATTAAGAACATAAAAGATATATTATCTTTATATAATTATAAATATTTTATTAATATAATATATAAAAATTAATTCCATCATTACAACCAGTCTTGAGTGATTGTGATTGAAAATTAATTACATCAGTTCGTGAGGCGGTAGTCCGTCATACTCATGGACGATGACTTATTTTTTCATTTGATGGAAAAGGAGATGAAATGGGTAATTAAAAAGACATATTAATATCTTATTGTATTTAGGATAATATAGTTATTATTTTAGAATGATTGATTAATTTTTCAAGGATGTGTAAGATGAAGTAAAATAGAAATGGTTGATTAAAAACACTACCTTTAGTTCAGACAATCTTCTTTTATTTATATCTGGAGACTAATAAGGGTGGTTTTATGCATAAAATAAGAGATATAGAATGTGGGTAGTATTTATAATAATTTATTTATCCAGATATTTGCAAAAATAATTAAGTTTTTTTGTTTTAATAAAAGATAAAAAATTTTCCATTTTATATGAGAAGGGAGGGGAACTCTTGGAATTTCTCAAACTACTAAATTAATATAAATTAATTTCTAATTACGAATGGATAAAAACTGATTTATTTAAATATAGTATGATTATGAGTCGAAATAAACTAATAATAAAATTATATATATTTTTACTATTTTTTATCCCTTATCTTTTTGTTTTAACTCTTATTTAAACACTATAACTCTTACTAAGACAACATCGATATTTACTCTTTGAGGTTTAATATAGTGACTATAATGTTCCAAAATAACCATAAATAGATATTGTATGAAATTTTAAACCTTACAAAAATATGTTGAATGAATATAATATATTCATGAATTTTATATCATTTAATAATTTATTTTTTATTTTATAACATCATTAATGTCTTTTTTGACACTATTCAATACATTGAATTTTAAGAAAATCAATACCACAAGATAAATTCGAAAAAATATTATAAAAATTATTAAAATGTCAAAAAAAATCAATAAAATTCGTGTATGACACTAAGTTTCTCAAATTATATTTATTTCAATATTTTAATAACATTTATTTGATATTTACATTAATTAAATAATTACAATATCATAGTTTTTCAATCCATTATGGTAATTATTTATTTCCTAAAAATTAAAAATAAATTACCATGATGAATATAAATATTTTATTTTTACAAATAATGGTTATAGTAAAATATATATTCTTAATAACTGAATATTAGAAATGTTATAGTTATTAAAACCATATGTATGACATCTTTGAATTTTCTTTAAAATAAAATACTATTAGGATATTAAAGTAATCCATGGGGCCCGAAGAGGTCATAAATCCATCCTATGGATAATTTTGGTTGAAAATAACTCAATAAAAGAAAATTAATACATGTCTTAGGGAAATTTTAGAATCTTTATAATATTATTTTTACCCTTAATTACCTGAATTACCCTTAACTGTTGTAATAAAATTACTATGTTTACTATTCAAAACATCTAAAAATAAAAGTTATCTATTTAATAAATGTTAACCTTGAGATTATAAATATGGAATCAATAATTAAATATTCAAAAAATATAATTTCTTAAAATTAATTTAAAATAAATATCATAGATGGGGAAAGAAAGTAGTTTTTTAAAGTTAAAATGTTCTAAGGTTTTGAATGTTTTTATCCAAATTTAATATAAAAGTAATTCAAATGACCTAAATTGAATTCATATATGTATAAATGATATAATTTTCTAATATAAAAAATTTAAAATATAATTTAACATTATAAATTATTTAAATAAAAAATTAGTTTTCAATTTAAATGCAGTATTTTTCACTGTTCATCAGAAAATAAAACTTATTAGAAAAATAACATAAAATAAAACAAATTCAATTTTTATTTTAATATTTAAAAAAATTGTGTAACACCCCTTGATTTCATTTTACATTATCTCTTTAATGTATTTTAATAGCTTATATTGCATGGAACACTGACTTGGATTGCATTATACTTAAGATTGAGTTTCTGCGAAACATATCATTAATATTATAATTATTTAAATAATATATTTATTTATCCATTAAATAATATAATAAAAAAATAAAAAAATTAAAAATGTTATTTATAATTTTTTCACCTAAATAAAACATATTTATAATGAAATGTTTATGATTTGTTAATATAGTGATATATTATGAAAAACAATTTTCTTAAAAGAAATAATTTTTATGTCTTTTTGTGAAAAACAATAAAATTAATTTTAGACACTCCTAAAAATTTAATCTGGTAAAATATACCTAATTTTGGAATTTTAAATATGAAAATTATCTTAGACTGAATTTTTGGTATTTTTCTAAAGACATTCAATTTTATATGAATAATGAAAAATACTACATAGTACTTAAAAACATACTTTTTCTTTTAAATAATTATTTTTAATTAAAATTTCTCTTAAACTCAAAATAGATATATAGTTTCAATATTATTCCAATTTAGTTCATTAGAGTCATTTTATAATAAGATTAGATATATAAAAGTTTATTAAACTTTTTAACGTCTTTTACCCACCTTCTTGGCACATTTCAAAATTCACATAAAACATAATTTTATCACTTCTCTGAATTGAATTCAAAAAATAATATAGACATAGTTTTCATTAGTATGTAAAATATGGTTCAATAGAATGAAAATAATTTTCTGTGAATAGTAACTTTTGAATTTTATTTACTATGGTTAAAGGTAAATATGGTAATTAATGGTAAAAATAATATTATAATAATATAAAATTACAATAAAACATGTCCTAATTATATTAGAGAAGTGTATTTCTACCAAAATAAATCTTAGGAAAAAAATCTGATCCTTTTTTGATCATCTAGGGTCAGATTATGACATTTATTATATTTTATTTAAAAAAGAGTTAAAAGTGTTAAATTCAAATTTTAATAACTAAACTATTTTTAAGATAGAGTTATACATAATATAAATTAGACTATAATTATTAATTAAAAATATAAAAATATTTACTACATCATATAAATTTATTTATAATTTTTAGACCTTAAATAATTAAATTTATTTATGAAACAATAATGATGAAGTATTTTCCTTTTTAATGAAGGAATCAAATAAATGATATTATAAATTTTAAAATAAATAGAATTTTAAAATTTTGAAGCCATAAATTAATTTTATGATTTACATTGACAAATTAAATATGATTTAATTTCTTTGGATTTAAGGGATAAATTTGTTAGGACTTTTAAAAAAATCAATTACTAAATAGTGTAAAAAATGACAAAAATGAGTTTTTAAAACAAATACTATTTTATTAAATGATATAAGAACCCAAAAAGTATAATATTTATCAAAATGGCTCATATAATGACAAAAAATGTCAATAATGATACATTTGAGGTTCCCTTGTAATTTTATATCAACTAAATTAACCCTATAGTATAAAAATACAAGACGACATGGTAAGAGTTAAACTATTTAACTAAGGGTTAATCCAAAAAGAAAAGGATAATTTTATAACCTAAACATGTATAAAACATACTAGTTAAGAGGATTTAGACCAATCATCATCTTATCCTTGAAATAAATCAATTTGTAGCTATTATAAACAGAAATTAATTTTATAATAAATTAATATTTCAAGCTTTTCCTAAAGTTACCCTCATATATTTTATAAAAAGGGAACATCCCTTTATTTTAATTCACAAATACAAATCCATTTTTCCATGATAAACCCCATAAAAATCTCCTAAAAACTATCCTAAATTCAATATATAGGCCTTGGTTTGAGCAGAAATCAATCCTTTGGAGCCCTTTTGTTCAAATAAAAATGAAACACCCGAAGAAGAGGTAATTATTTTATCACCTCTCTCAATGTTATTTATTTCTTCTAATTTTGTTTTTTGTATTGTTTCCATACTAAAATAATAAATCTTGTACCTTATACTTTATTATAGGTTATTAAAAATATGGTAAAAACATATTCCTTATTCAGCCCATCATATTAATGATAAAGTTACCATGTGTGTGTATGTATGACTTACCATCTCCACGTCGTGGTGTAATTTTCTATTCAACAGTATGTTATTTTTATGGATATAATTAAGAGTATTATGCATATAAATAATTAACATAACATTATAATATATTTTATAATTAATATACCATCCAATTACACAACTTTTAATCATTATGGAAATGATATCATCGCTCGTGCGTACGTATGTCTTACCGTCTCCATGACATGATGAGAATCATTTCCACATTCTCCATTCAAGGATTATTATAAATAAATAAATTTTATTAATATCTATGTAATATATGAAATATTAATTCAATTATATATATATATATATATTTAAATATTTTTCATTCACTTACTTCCATTCAATATGATATGAAAATGGAAACAATGTTCATGCGTATGTACGACCTACCATCTCCATGAATGATGTATTCCATTTTATATATCAACATTATATATATATTTATATTATGAATATATATGATATATAAATCATATTATACATTCTGTATGTATATAAATCATGATCTAAGAAATATGATCAAGAATAATAAGTCAAAACGCATATGATAAACCAAGCGATATTACCAGAAATGTTGCATTAACTTGGAATTGTTAATAAATGGGTAATATAAAGTCCTAAAAGAATCATATTTAATATCATAAATATTATTATGATTCTGATATATTTTAATAATATTTTTTAAAAAATTATACCGTTGTTTCAGATACATACGTAGTGTATCAGACATAAGGTAAGGGTTAATTCTTCAACTTCATTATTATTAAAGATTGTTCATGTGTAAGTATTCACTGGGAAATATTTATCATCCACGTCTATGTTTCATAAAAATATTTTTAAAATGAATCTTTTAAGGTTTAATGGGAGGGAATATTTACTTCAATAATCATTTTAAATGGTTTAACGATTTATTATTCTAAATCTATTTAATTATTGTCCATGTTTTCAAAATGATTTTAAAGATTTATTTATATTTACATGATTGTTTTAAAATGATAATTCCTTTAAAACTTTTAAAATTGGTATGTGAATATTTGATTCAAAAATCTCTTTTAAATGACTTCCATTATAAATTGTGATACTTTTAAATGATTTCATGAAAAAGTGACATTTCTGTCAAACAAATTTACTGATTATTTTCAACTATGTCAACATAATTTATTGGATATTATTCTTGATTGAGGTTGATTTATTATAATACAATATTCCATATTGTATTGAATGTGTTATTATATGTTTGAGTATGGATGTTCTATTTTTATACCATTCATGGTTTATGATTACTATTTTTATATATTTCATGCTAGTTTTAATAGAAATGATTGTGTTATATTTCACCCTTTTCATATGAGGAATGCATTGGACTTAGTAATTGACGGGAAAGGCCCGCTATAGCCCCTTGATGCATTGGTAGGTTTCATGAGACAATCTATTGTCTTTGCACAAGTTATTGATATAATATTTGTGAATGGTTTGGGCACAAGGCCATGACGTAGTAATTATTTTATCAGGTATTATGTATTCCCTCATTATGAAATTAGTTATTACATGAGATTGTTTGAATAATAGAATATCTATGTGCATATTTATATGGTAATGTTTGACTTATTTTTACCATATTATGTTCAATTTTTATGTTTTAAAGGATGATTTGTTTGTTATTCATCATGCCTTAGAAGTTTATAGCTTCCTCTGAATTATTTACCCTTACTAAGCATCTGGTATCACCTGTTTCTTATGTTTTATTTTTTCCAAATTCCATGAAGTATATTATTATTGATATAGAGCGTTATGCTAGGGGAATAATGGAATTTTCATAGGATTATTTATTCTTTGTTTTATGTTTGAATGTGTAATGTAACGTTCATCTATGTAATCTATTTTCCAAGACTGCTAAAATTATTAGTCCTTTTGGGGATGATTACTTGTAATCATGCAAATGTGTTAAAATAATGAACCAACTCTGGGTAACCGGGGTTGGGGAATTAATGTTGGTATCATATGAAGTTTAGAAACAACCTTAGAAATTGATATATATAACAAAAATTAGGGATCATAAACCTAAGATAGTATTTGTGGATAAGTATTGAAAAGAATCCGAGAATTTTAAAATAGTGATTATGTGGGTATTCCTAGAAAATTCTCCCTGGACTAGATACTACAAGTGAATGTGGTTCTAGAAAAGATGTACCTAGTAGTGAAAACTCTGACATGATATTTTTAGCTTGACTCGAGGTAACATGGTACACGACAACATGCGTTACTGCCCACATAGTTTGAAACTCATGGGGGATATTCTTAAGATAATTCATATTTTCATTACTAACTATTATGAAGGATTAATGAGTAAATATGTCCTCAACGGAAAAATATTTATTATTATGGATTAGATATTCATAAAATTTTCAATCTATGTTAAGTATTTTACATTTTTGGAATTATGAATTATGATTAATAACCTAATCCATTGTATTATATTTTTTAGAAATGGCGTATAGTGGAAGAAATGTAAATCGTATCAATTCACGTAATCCATTTATGTATTTCTATATTATACATGATAATAATAGTGGAGTTGGTGACACAAATGGTACTAAACAACTTATAACCATACTCAGACATCTGATTGATGTTATGAATAATAACCTTACTAGCATGGAGCATCCTGATCCATAATGTAGAGGATCAATGTCAGACCGATTCATGAGACAACAACCTCTAACATTAAATGGAACTGAAAATCATTTTTTAGTAGAGTACTGGATAATTTACACAGAGAAAATATTTCTTGCTTTGAGAATTAATGAAAGGGAAATCGTCATCAGGGAAGTTTATCATCTCTCAAGAGATAAAGATAAATAGTGGTCATTAATTCAAAACACAAAGAAGGTTAGTGATGGGGGAAATATATAATATAGGGAGGTTAGAGAACTTTTCCTTGAGAAATAATTTCCTTGTGAACAATGAGCTAATATAGAAAGGCAATTTCTGAGTCTGAGACAAAAAAATATATGAGAAGTTTCAATGTATGAGGATAAATTCACATGGTTATCAAGGCATGTTATAGACTACATACATATCCCAAGATGTATTGTTGATCAATATTTTGATGGGTTAAAACCACTACTCTATTGGGCATTGGTCTCACAGTCTTCTTCATATTACAAAGATATATTCTCACGTGCTATCAAGACATAAAAGGATTCCTCTATGACTTATGATGTTAAATTAAAGCAAGAGAAGAAAATAACAGTGGAGAAAGATATAGATAAAGGGGAAAAGAGAAATAAGGATTTTCCCTTATGCGATAATTGTGGGATGAGACACCCTAGTACTTGCCTAAATGGTATGGGAGTTTGTTACAAATGTGGAGAAAAAGGTCCCTAGACTCATGATTGTAAGGAAAATAAAGAAGCTGTAAAATTTTATAATTGTAATGATGTGAGACATTATGAAAATGATTGTCTGAAGCATCAATTAAATGTATCCTAGAAAAAGAAAATGGATCAATGTCATGCTTATGTTGTTACTATAGTTAAAGTGGAATAATTATTGTATTTGTGTTTTCAGATTCAAGAATTATATTTCGATTATAAGAATAATGTTATATATATAAGGATTGTAATACAGTACTATTTGTTTTCATTAATGTTTTAATATGATGATGGTAATCATATTTTCAGTATGTGACAATAAGATAAATATTACTTTATTTGGGGAATCTGATGTTACAATTGATTTTGGAAATTTGAAGACAATATATAGAGATATTGGATAGAGGTATTTTGGATAAGTCTAAAGGTTGAAATGAAGTAAGTTAAACAATTGATATTCTGTTTGAGGTTAAAGTATAAATTTTAATGGGTATTTTGACCTAGCCTTTTGGTTTTTAGTAAACATTTAGAGGATTAAGGGAATACTTATGGAACTAATGATTTATCAAATGCACTTCATGCATAAAAAAATAAATTATGAATATTCATTTCCTAGTGTAAAGGATGAAGTGAAAATAGATTTAAGCATAACCAAAATATTAAATTATGATTATGAAAGGTAATAAAATCAAGTATGTATTCTTGATTTATTATATTGATCGTAAATTAATCCCTCTTTAAAAAATAATATCTAAAAAACGTGTTATCCTAATAACTTATGTTTTGTTTAATGAATAATATTTTAAATCATCATAGATTTATGGATTTGAGGCCCTCAATTTTCCAACTATTGTTCACATGTTTGTGATTGATGACTTCACTTGTTCCCTATAAATAGTTACATCCTTCCTCCAGTTACATGTCCCTAATTTTCACCAATCCTCTCCTATTAGAAAACCTAAATTGGTGGTGTCTTTTTAATTTCCCTTTCCCTCTTCTTGAGACTAAATTTTATTAACCCTATTTTTTATGAGAGTTTTCCATAATGGTATTTTTTATTTTCAACCTTTTATTTCTGTATAACAATTTCAAATTGTGAGGACAAAATTCATTGAAGGAGGGGAGAATGTAACACCCCATTATTTCATGGTACATTATCTCTTTAATGTAATTTAATACCTTATATTTCATGTAACACTGACTAATCTTGTGTAATATACAAGATTGAGTTTCTGTGAAACAACACATTAGTATTATAATTATTTAAATGATATATTTATTTACCAATAAAATATAGTAATATGAATAGTAAAAAATAAATTTTAAATGTTATTTATAATTTTTTTCATATAAATAAAACATATTTATAATGAAATTTATAAGTTTTGTTAAAATATTTATATATTTAGAAAAACTATTTTCTTAAAAGAACTACTTTTTATATCCTTTGCTGAACAATAATAAAATTAATTTTAGGCACAACAAAAAATTTAATTTGGTAAAATATACTTAATTTTCGAATTTGGAATATCAAAATTAGCTTAGGGAGATTTTTTGTTATTTTTATGAAAACATTTAATTTTTGATTAATTGTGAAAAGTACTCCATAGTACATAAATAACCACTTTTTATTTTAAATAATTATTTTAATTTAAATTTATCATTAATTAAATATATATATAGTACCTATATTAGTCTAATGTATGTCATTAGAGTCATTTTATAATAAGATTAGATATATAAAATTTTATTGAACTTTTTCATGTCTTTTACACACCTTCTTGGCACAAATCTAAATTTTCATAAAAAGTAATTTTACCACATCTCTGAATTGAATTTAAAAAACTAAAATAAAAAGTTTTCATTATTAAGAAATTTGTGGTTCAATAGAATGAAAATAATTTTTTTTGTAAAAATAAGATTATAATAATATAAAATTAAAGGTGAAAATAATATTATAATAATATAATATTACTATAACAGAAGACCTAATTCTATTGTATAAGTGTATTTCAACCAAAATCAACCTTAGGATAAAAATATGATCCTTTTTTTGATCCACTTTGGATTGATTTTGACATTTACTATATTTTATTTAAAAAAAGTTAAAAGTGTTAAATTCAAATTTTAATAAAAAAACCATTTTTAATATAGGGTTATACATAAGGTAAATTATACTATAAATATTCATTAGAAATATAAAAAAATTAATAAATTATGGAATTTTATTTACAATTTTTAGACATTAAATAATTAATTTTTTTTATGACACAATAATGATGGTGTATTTTCCTTATTAATGAAGGAATCAAATAAATGATATTATAAATATTAAAATAAATATAATTTTAAAATTTTGATGAAATAAAAGAAATTTATGGATTACATTGACATAAGAGGTATGATATAATTACTTTGGTTTTATGGAATCAAGTTGTTATAACTTAAAAAAATCAATTACTAAATATTGTAAAAATTGACATGAATGAGTTTAAAAAAATACTATTTTATTAAATGACATAAAATTATTAAAAATAAAAGAATCAAAAAAATTAATTATATAAGGACACAAATGTCATTAATGATCCAATTTATGTTCTCTTGGAATTTTATAGTATCTAAACTAACCATATATTATAAAAATACAAGAAGACATGTTAAGAGTTAAACTGTTTAGCTAAGGGTTAATCCCAAAAGATAAGGATAATTTTATTACCTAAACATGTCTAAAACCTTTTGGTTGAGAGAATTTGGACCCATCCCCATTTTATACTCGAAATAAATTAATCCAAAACTTTTAGAAACTAAAAATTAGTTTATAATAAATTAATATTTCAACCTTTTCCTAAAGTGCCTTTCACCTCTCTTATAAAAAGGGAACCTACCTTTATTTTAATTCATAAAATCCAAAGCCATTTGGATCTGTAAAAACTTATACAAATATTTTCCCAACTACCATCACTTCAAAAAAGAGGTCTCAATTTGAGCAGAAAGCCAACCTATAGTGCCCTTTTTTTTAAATCAAATGGAAAAACCCGAAGAAGAGGTAATTATTTTATCACCTATTTCAAAATTCATTACGTATTATACTTTATATCATGAATATATATGATATAGTAATCATATAATACATTTTGTAAGTAAGTAAATCTTTATCTATGAAATATGATCAAGAATAACAAGTCAAAACACATAGGATAAACAAAGAAATGTTTCCCGAAATGATGCATTAACATGTAATTTTTAATAAATGGGTAATATAATGTCATAAAAGAATCATTTATGATATCATAAATATTATTCTGATTCTGATATAAGTTAATAATATGTTTAAAAACATTAAATATGACTTTCAGACACGTACGTGGATTATCAGACCAAAGGTAAGGGTTTATTCCTTAATCTCATTATGATTCAAGATTGTTTATGTGTAAGTATTTAATGAGGCATATTTATCAGCCATGTCAATTTTTCAAAAAAAATGTTTTGCAAAGGAATATTTTGAAGTTTTATGGAAGGGAATATGTAACCCGATCATAATTTTAAATGTTTTGATGATTTATTGTTTTAAATCTATTTAATCAAATGTCTATGTTTTCTAAAAGATTTAAGGATTTATTTATATGGACATTATTATTTTAAAATGTTAATTCCTTTGAAAATATTCAAAGTGTTATGGTAAACATTGATTAAAAAATTTCATTTAAATTACTTCCTTTATAAAATGTGAAACTTTTAAATGATTTCATGAAAAAGGGATATTTCTCTCAATGAATTTTACTGATTCTTTTCAACTGTGTCAATATAATTTATTGGATATTATTCTTGATTGAGGTAGATTTATTATAATAAAATCTTACATATTTTATTGAATAACTTATGATATGTATGACTGTGGATGTTCGTTTTTCATACCATTTAGGGGTTGTGGTTAAAGTATTGAAATATCGTATGCTAATTTTAATATGAATGATTATGTTATGTTTCAATATTTTCATATAAAAAATGAATTTAACATAGTAAGTGATGGGAGGGGCCTGATGTATCCCCTTCATTCATCATTAGGCCACCTAATACAAACTAGTGTCTTGGGACAAGGCCTTGACAGAATATTTGTTAATGGTCTTGGAAAAAGGGCTTGATATAGTTGTTATTATGTCCAACATTATGCATTCCCTCATTTTGAAATTAGTTATTACATGAAACTATTAGACTATTAGAATATCCCTATGATTTTTTATATGGTAATGGTTGAATTATTTTTAACATCTCATGTTTATGTTTTATGTTTAAAAGTATGCATTTTTTATTATACATCAAGTCTTAAATGTTTATAGCATCTGCTGAATTATTTACCATTACTGCGCATCTGAGCTCACCCCTTTATTATGTTATATTTTCCCAAGATTCCAAGAAGTGTATTATTATTGTTATAAAGGGTTAATAAAGGGGAATAATGGTATTTTAAAAGGTGTATTTTTAAGTTTTTTAAGTTATAATGTCTAATGTAATGTTCAAGTATGTAATCTATTTTCTAAGACTGCTAAACTGACCAGTCCTTCGGGACATGATTACATGTAATAATGAAAATCTTTTAAAATAATTCACTGGCTCTGGGTAACTAGGATTAGGGAATTACATGTTGTTTAATTTTTCAAATATATTTTTTTAAATTGTTATAATTTATTTTTAAAACAAGTCATCCATTAAAATGAAGAAAAAATCATTTAGGAAAGTATAGCTTCTTATGCATAAAATTGTATTTTTTATATTATATTTAGAAAATAAAAAGGATGGAAGTTAAGCATTATATTGTATATATATATATTATATAATTAATATAATCCAACAATAGTTATTTGTTTATTTTATAGGTATAAAACAAACTTGTGCATTTTAAAATAGTTTTTCAAAAAAATATTTCCTTCTATTTTGAAAAGGATTTTATTTTCATTTATAAATAGTTGGTCACTAAATAAGTCATTATATATAATTTTTTAAACCATATTTTTATATTTTAGTTAATTATATTCATACCCACCATTCTAATTGCTAGGTTATAGTAACAACATTTAAATAATAATATTTTGTTATTCGTTTAAGCTCGATGTAGAGTATCATGTATGCTATCGAATGTCATGTTTCATTCTTAAAATATCAGGATGTTACATTCTCCCCCCTTTAATAATTTTAACCATATCAAATAAATCATGGGATTAAAAATTAGTGTTGAACTATTCAGAAGATCTTTTTTGAAATCCAACATCAGAACAAGGGTCAATAAAACATCCATTTGAAAAGACAGAAAAGAAAGTAAAATGGTCACTTAAGATAACACATAATTGTATTCTATGTAGGAAAACATAGAAATGGAAGATAAAAATTACTATTATGTTTTTATGTAGAGTGATAGAGAACATGGCCATTATGAAGTTAACATTCAAAAAATCGTCAATCTGTGATGGGTTAATAGACTACTAATTTCCAGATAAAAAAAGTAAAAGGACAAAATTTTTCTTTAAAGATCCTTTTCATAGAGTTGAAGAATTAATTTACTTCTTATACTAAGAACATAATAAAATATATTTAATTGAAAATTATTATTTCATCCTTTAATCTATTTCCACTATAATCACATATTTTCTTGATATGATGAGTTTTTAAGATGGATATTTCATGCCTGATACATTAGAGTCAAATTATATGGATCACCAATTCCGTAAAAGTATAACTATATATGCCTCTTATATTTAGAAATTATCCAAAACCAAAATGGCTATGATAATATAATAAATTCCCCAAAATAATAATCCATTATATGGTTAAATTTTTTATTAATCTCCAACATTCAATAGTGACACCCAATGTTCAACTTAGATCATTCAACAAATAACTATCCATAAAATTCCAAAAAAAATCAGACTAATATTGAAACCCAATAATAAAAGGATTTGATCAAATCAACTTCCAAGTTAAATTTTAAGAATTATCTCTTGATTAAATCAATTACTTTTAATGTCTTATAGAAAAAATTAATTTCCCTAAAAATATTCATGATATGATAACCATTTCCATAAACTACCTAAATGACAATAAATCTATAATAAAATCTTATATTCTTTAAAAATATAGTTCAAAATTTATTCCTAAAATAAAATACAGTAATATTATTTTTGTCGCAACCTTATAGGATTCCAAAAATAGTGATCTTAGTCCAAAATAACATTAATCACTTAATCACCAAATCATTTCAAAATCCCATGAAAATATATTCGATAAAAAAAATTTAACCAAAATAAAATTATTATTCATCCATAAAATCATTTAAATAAAAATAAAAATCATAACAAACAGAACTTCACATAGGCCAGTGGTAGGTGATGAACCCTAGTCTCCCTTTAGTTGTGGGTTTAAGCCTCATCACCTTGATAGATACGATAGGTTGTCACACAGTCAGCAGGATGTCATTTTCTAAAACTATATAATTCTTATATAATTTATAGAAAAAATAAATTCACATTTGATGATAAATTTTTATCCTTAAAGGTTACCTCATAACTTTCACTTTTCATACCAAAAGTTAATAACCCATAATTACCTCAAAATAAATCTCTCAAGAAATAGCGTTAGTCGTATTAAAATTTCATAACTTAAAGCCTAAAAATTGGATTCTAAGGCACAAAACTTATGATAAAGAATAAAATGATAAAACCATTATGATATTTATAACTCTTAATAAAACATTACAATCATCAAATTTTTCTAAACCTTTCCTATGATATAAACTATAAGGACCACCTTAAACATTATGTATTCTAGTTTTTTTGAACTAGAGTTCACTTTCTTACAATTCCAAGATCGTTTCAGTTTAGATTTTTGGAAGAAACTATGTCAGAAATAATACCAGACAACACAAATTATAACAAAGTGGATACTAATAAAATAGTATCCATTTTTTCACAATATATATTTTTTAAAAATAAAAAATGTTTTTATATTCCTGATTTTTTTGAAACATTCAACTTGACTTCCTACATTAACTTATCCATCCTTATACCATGTGGAAAACATTTTAAAATGTGGTTTGAACACAAAAAAACTCAATAAGTGACATAAAAAGAAATAAAAAAATATTTGATCCATAAATACTTATAAATACTTGAATTTGTTTTCACAAAGTTATACTTTTCACCCATAAAACATTATCTATTTATATTACCTTATGATATTATAAGTTTCCTTTAATGTCCACTGAACACATACCAAAATCATAAATGTAAATTGTGGAATCACTTTAAAATCACACTTATAAAAAATTTAACTATCATGAATACTATATCTCCCGTCTTTTCACAAAGAATAAACATCATGGTTACATTTTTAATAATTATCGTAGTATTTTCCAATAATCTATTAGTAGAAATATAATTAGTTAACTCTTTCCCATTACTCAATGCCTTAGAGATCTATAATGGGATCACCTAACCTTAGTTTATAACAGATCCATCCATCCTCATAAATAATTCCTATGGACCATAACGTAATCATAACATAGAAATATTTCATGAAAGAAACATTCTTGATGAAAATAAATTTTACAATTTCAAATCACATTTCATTTTTTGAAAATTTATAAACTCATAACTGAAAATAATTTATTCGAAAATAAAATTTGAAACTCATAAAGGAAACCTATAAATATTAAGGCACCATGTAATTGAGAAAATATATTCATAACATATAATTTAAAAAAAATTCCTTTTTATTTTTGAAAAAATAGTTAAATGAGTAACCTTAAAAGATGGTTTTAAAAGGTAGTTCCATACATAAAACCTAAAAAAAATAATTTTTTGATTTTTTTTAGATAAATTAGAAAATTTTAATTTTTAAAACATTAATTTACATATAATTACATACATATAAATCATTTTAACAACATGGACATAAAATTGAATGCTTTAGAAAAGAATTATTTAAAACATTTAAATTTATGTTTTTAGTTATCGAGTCCATTACAAATATTATATAGTTGAAGTGACCATTAGTAAAATGAATATATTGTGATTATCATCTATAATCCACATAAAACAAGAATAAATAAAACATAAGAAAATAAAAATTCCTATCACAATAATATTAGAAATATAGTATCAATAATCTTAATGTTTGGCCCAAAGAATGGAAATTGGGTTAAGAGTTACCTTACTACATTGTTATATTTCAAATAAAATTATACATGAAAGGTTAAAATTTAAAAAAACATACAATATTATGATAATAAATAAATTCATGATATAAAATTTTAGGGAAGAGTTTTATACACCTCATAGAAGAATATTAGTTCATAACAACAAAATATGGCTCAATAAAAGAAAATTAAGATGAAGTTCCTTACATTGAGTCTAATTTGGCATATATATATTTTATATTCCAAAGTAATAAATTTATGTTAATTATTTATATGATTGGGATCCTTTTTAATGTTTATTATTGATTTTATATCAATTATTACCATGTTATATAAAATAATTTATTATTTATTCTCAGGTTCGGTGTCTTGATGTTATCCCATACTCAAGTCCAAAATGAATTTGGTATGATATATATAGTAATTTTTTTCATTAGTAAATCATATAAATAATAATAATCATAAAATAATTACAATTTTTATATATCAATTACTATTTTAAATCCATTCTGTAAATATGGATATGAAAAATAAATCACGTGTCAATCATGGTGATGGTAGGCCATACATAGGCATGGGAATTTTTCAATGATCATTATAGAAACAAGGTAAGTATAATATTATCATTACATAATTATAATAATATCATATATATTATATCAATTCGATCTATCCATATATATATAATTCATGTTATGTGGTTATGAAAAATGAATCACATATCATTCATCGAGGTGATAATTCAAATGTATGCACAAACAACGTTATCATTTTTTTGTATGGAAAGGTAAGAATGTAAATGATATATTAACTTTTATTAATTATAAATATTTCATTAATATCATATATAAAATTTAATTCTATCTCTAAAACTGATATTGAGAGGCGGTGATGGAAAATGAATTACATAGGTTTATGAGGCCGTATTCCTCTGTACACACAAATGATGGATTATTTTACCATTTGATGGAAAAGTTAATGGATATGGGTCATGAAAAAAAATAATAACATCTAATTAAATTTATGAAACTAGATTTATTATTTTATAATGGTCAAATGAGATTTTATGGGGGTGTAAAAAGAAATAAAATAGAAACACCTGGTTAAAAATTATACCTTTTTTTGGACAATCTTCTTATCTTAACACCTTAAGATCACTAAGGGTGGTGTTATTCCTAATCTAATAGCTCTAAAATGTGGGTAGGTATTATAAAATGTGGTTTTGGTAGATATTTTATGGTCTAGATAGGGTTTTAAGTGTGAATAAAAGAGAATAAAAGGTTCTCTTTTATAAGAGAGGGGAGAGGCAGTCAGGGAATTTCTGAAATTATTTAATAAATATAAATTAATTTTCTATTTAAAATATATAATAAATATGTTAATGAGAATATAATAAGACTCTGGATTCATATAAAATAATCCCATAAAAATAAAACATGTTTTTACTATTTTTTAATCCTTATCTTTTGGTTTTAACCCGTATTTAACCCAATTAACTCTTACCGGGTTAACCTAGATATTTACGCTTTGAGGGTTAATATAGTTACTATGAAAAGAAAAATGATTAAAAAATGTATCATGGACAACATGTTAAACCTTATCCAAATAATTTTTCCCAATATAATATTTTTTTGATTTTTATATCATTTAATAATATGTTATTAATTTAAAAATATCATCAATGTCTATTTTGACACTATTCATTACTTTGACTTTTACAAAAAATAAATATAACAATATAAATTAGAACCAATTGTAATAAAATAGCACCAACATGTAAAAATCATCTATAAAATTATTCTATGAGATTAATTATTTCAAATTATATTTATTTTTATATTTTAAATAATTTTTTATATATTTCCAATAATTAAATAATTATTGAATCATCGTTGAGAAAGACTTTAAGGTAATTATTTCTTCCCTAAATATTAAAAATAAATTACCAAGATGAATATAAATTTTTTAGATTTCCTATTACAATTTATAGTTGAATATACCTTCTAAATAACCCAACATTAAATGTATTATATTTATTAAAAACATAAGTATGAAATATTTGAATTTAATTTAAAATAAAATACTACAAGGGGATTAAAGTAATACTAGTGGATTCCAGAGGTCATAAATCTATCCCAAAAATTATATTGGTAGACTCTCACTCATTCAAAAAAATTATGACAAGTGCTATTGTAATTTGTTAATATTTATAAAAATATTTTTATCCTTAATTAGTCAATTTACCCTTAACCATGGTATTAAAATTACTAAGTTTACTATTTATATTATACCAAAATAAAAAAGACCTATTTAATAAATTAGAAATTAATTATTAAAAAAATGGAATCCATTTTTCAAAATAAAAATTTAGAAGGGGCTAAAATTAATTTAAAATTAATCTTGTAGATGAGGTTAGAAATTGGATTTTTAAATTGAAAATTTTCAAAATTATGAAATGTTTTTATATCCAAATTTAATATGAAAATTATTAAAACGAACTAAATTAGATTAATAGATATATAATTGATCTAATTTTTCTTTAAAATGAGGCATTTTATACTATTCATAAGAAATGAAACTTATCATAAAAATATGAAAAATTATACCAGAGTAAATTTTGATATTAATATTTAAAAAACCAAGTTTATTTTTTCAAATAAAATTTATAAATGTGGTAATTTTTTTTAAAAACAACTATGTCATTAATAGGAGGTAACATTTCCTTTAGAAAAATAGTACTTTTTATACATAAAATTAGATCTATTTTTCTATCATATATTGAATACAAATTTTTTGAATGTAAAAAATTAGATTGTATATATATATATATCATTAATATAATCCAAAAATATTGTTTTTTAATTTTTTATTGGTATAAAAGAAACATGTGTACATTTAAATAGTTTTTCATAAAATGATTTACTTATATTTTCAAAAGGGTTTTATTTTCAATTACAAATAATTATCCACCAAAGAATTCATTAGATATATGCACATAAGCCAGATTTTCACAATTCATTTAATCGTGTTCATACATTCCATTCTAATGAATTGGTTATAATAGTAACATTTAAATAATAATATTTAGATTTTCATTTAAGTTTGATGTAGTATAAAATATAAGCTGTCGAACATAGTGTTTCCTAATTAAAATATTGTGATGTTACATTTTATGTAATTTAATAAACTGTAACCTCACCATTTGAACTTGGGATTGGTAACTGGGTTTTGACTATTCAAAATACCATTTTTGAAACCCCGTATTAGAACATGGGTTAATAAATCATCCTTTTGAAAAGAGATAAAGGAAAGTAAAAATGCCATCTGAGATAACATATAATCATAATCCATGTAAGAAAACATGTACATGGAAGATAAAAATAACTATTATGTTCGGATGGATATTGATAGAAAACATGGTCATTATAATGTTAACCATCACAAAACCATTAATATGTGATTGGTTAAAAGTAATGTTATTTCCCGATAAAAAAATTAAACAGATAAACTTTTGGTTTCAATATTCATTCCATATAGTTAAGGAATCCATTTAATTACTTTAATAATAACATAATGAAATATACATACTTGAAAAGTATAATTTTATCAATTAATATATTTCCATTATAATCTTATGTTTTGTCTAAATAATGATTTTTAATACAAATGTTTCATGCCTAATGCATTATAATCAACATTGATTGATAACTAAATACACAAAAGTATAATTATACATTACTCATATATGTTTATATAAAATAAAAAAATGTTTAGGATAAAATAAGACAAATACCCAGAGAAAATAAACCATTATATGATGAAAAACTACTTTAATCTCCAACATTCAACAGTGACATACAATGTTCATCATAGATAGTTCAAAAAATTACAATCCTTAAAAATCTTAAGAAATATTATAACAATGTTTGACACCCAATAATCAAAATTATTTAATCACATAAACTTCCAATATTGAATTTAATAATTATCTCTAAATAACATCAATTAATTTTGAAATCTCATACCAAAATGTATGTGCCTTAATAATCATCAATATATGATAACCATTTCCATAAATGACCTGAATCACTATAAATTCACAATAAAATCATATATTCTATCAATATATAATTCAAAAATTATTCCTAAAAAAATACCATAATATTCCATTTAACTTAATCTTATAGGATTACCAAAATTGTAAATGTCTTCTGAAATAACATTAATCACTCTAATAAAAAAATCATTTTCTAATCCAGTGGAAATATATTTGATAAAATGCATGTTTCCAAAATAAAATTATTATTCATCCATAAAATCATTTAACTAAAAATAAATTATAATACTAATTGGTACATTATATAGTCCAGTAGTAAGTGATCCACCCTTGACACCCTTCGACTGTGGGTTCAAACCTTGTGACTCGTTTTAATGCGACGGGTTGTCACATGGTATGCAGGCTATAATTTTCTAAAACTATATAATTCTTATATAATTTTATAATTTTTTTTATTTATATGGAAAATTTTGACCACAAATGTTACCTCATACATTTTACTTTACATCTTAAAATTTTAAAACCCATAATTTCATAAAAATGAAATGTCTAAAAAAACACCATTAGTTACTTTAAAATTTCACAACTTAATGCCTCAAAATTGGTTTCTAAGAAACTAAAATTATGATAAAAAATAAAATTATTAACCCATTATGTTTTCTATAACACTTAATGAAAAACCCAAATATTAAATGTTTCTCGAACCTTTCCTTTGACATCAACTATAAGTACCCAACCTTAAAAATTATATATTCTTGTGTTTTTGAACTAGAATTCAATTTCTTACAATTTTGATCATCCTTTTAGTTTAGAGTTTTAGAGAATTAAGTCTTAATTATTATATAACAACCAAAATTCATAAAAATTATATACTACCAAAACAACATCCATTTTATTATAATATAAACCATTTAAAAAAAATTATTTCTTTTACAAGAAAAATCATCACAAATTTTAACATGACTTCCTCTATCATACCCATGCTTATTCCCAGTGATTTTTTTAATACATGGTATTACCAAAAAAATATCAGTAAGGTATATAAAAATAAATAAAGAAATAATTATTCCATAAATAATTATAAACCCATGAATAAATTTTCACAAAGTTATACTTTTCACCCATAAAACATAAGCTCTTTAGATTACCATATAAAACCATAGGTTTCATATAAAATCTATAGAAAGCATATATATATAAATATGGTAACTTTTGGGATCATTTTCATATCACACATATATATAATATATCTTTCCAGACTATAATATCTCCAGTGGCTACATAAGGAATAACCATCATGGTTACTTTTTGAATAACCACCGTACTATATTCCTTTAATCTCTTAGGAGAAACCGAATTAGTTAACATTGTCTCATTACCCAATGCATTGAAGTGATATTAGGGGATCACCCACCCTTGGTTTATAAGTTAACCACCCATACTCAAAATTATTTCCCAAGAACTATAACATAATTATAACAAATAATTATATTATAAAAGAATCAATCTTGAAGAAAATAAGATTTCCATTTTGAAAACATTTTACATTTTCTTAAATGTTTCCCACTCATAAATGAAAATTTATTTTTGGAAATAAAATTATAATTTTATAAAGGAATCCTAAAAACATTAAGGTATCATTAAATAAGAAAAATCTATTCATTCCCTATAAATAAAAAAACATTCTTTTTGACTTTTGTAAAGAGAGTTTCAAGTGTAACATTAAAAGATTGGGTTTTAAAAAAAGTACTTTACCTAAAACCTGAAAAATATCCCTTTTCAATACATTTTAGAGAAACTTGAAATTTTAATTTTTTAAAAATTAATTTTCATTTAAATTCATTCATAAAAAGTATTTTAAAAAAATTAACATAAAATTTATTGATTTAGAAAATAAATCTTTAACACATTTTAAATGATGTTTTTCGTTAAATAGTCCCTAGAAAATATCAAATCATTAATGTTATAATTTACCAAATAAATATATTATGTATATTCACTAAAAATACAGATAAAAAGTTGAAAATAATATATAATAAAATAAAATTTCATTTCTCACATAATATTAGAAATACAATATCAATGAAGTTCATGTTTAACCTAAAGAATGAAAATTAGGTTAAGAATTGCCTTACTAATTTGTAATCAGTCGAATCATATGACACATACAAGTGTAAAATTTTAAATAACATTATATATAATTATAATAAAAAAATTCATGATATAACATATCAATTTATAGTTATATACATCTCAAAAAATAATATAGGTGCATGACAGCAAAATATTTCTCAATGAATGAAAATTGAGATGAAGTCCCTTAACATGAGTATGATTTTTCATGTATGTCCTTTATCTTGATTAATAATAAAATTATGATAATTATTTACTTTATTGAGAACCTTTTTCATTTTTATTATTATTTTTATTTCACTTATTACCATTTTATAAAAATTAATTATTTATTTATGCTCATGTAAGACATTCTGATGACATTCAGTACTTTAGTCCAAAATGAATTTGATATGATATCTATAGTCAATAATAATTGTTAAATAATCTATTGAATAATAATTACATAATTATCATTTTTATATCAATTTTAATTTTTAAACCATCCATTAAATATGGATATGAAAAATGAACTACATTACAATCATGGAGATGGTAGGTCGTTTGTACGCATGAGTAACATTTTCATTTTTCAATGATCATTATGGAAAAAAGGTATGTATAATTTTTTATTTTTATAATTATAATAATATCATATATATCATATATATATATATATGATTCATGTGATGTGGTGATGAAAAATTAATTGCATCACTTTGTGGAGGTGATAATTTACATGTCTGCATGAACGACGTTATCATTTTTCTGTGTATTGAAAGGTAAGAATGAAAATATTATATTATATATTAATAATGATAAATATTTCATTAATATAATATATAAATTTTAATTACATCATTATGAAAATTATTAAGATATGGTTATTGAAAACGAATTACATAGGTTCGCGAGGTGGTAGTCAGCCATTCAGATAGATGATGAATTATTTTCCCATTTGATGTAAAAGGAGACGATTATAGGTAATTAGAGAAACATAATAACATATACGTATATATATAATAATTTATTTATTATTTTATCATTTTTTAATAATATTTTGAAGAATTTGAATAAGAAATAAAACAGAAACACTTGATTAGAAACGATACCTTTTCATCAGACAATCTTCTTTGTTAAACACCTTAAGACCACTATGGGTAGTGTTATGCATAAAATAAGAAATCATGAATGTGGTTAGGTATTCTAGAAAGTTTTTTAGGTATATATTTTACAAAAAATGGTCCAAGAATCATGAATAATAGAGAAGAAAAAATTTCCTTTTATAAGATATGGGAGGGGCACTCTTGGATTTTCTCAAAATATTAAATTTATTTAAATTAATTTTTTTTCTAAATGTATAACCAATTATTCATTCAAAATATTGGATTATTATGATTTTATATAATTTTATAAAATAAAAATTATAAATATTTTTACTATTTTTAATCTTTATATTTTGTTTTTAACCCTTGTTTAGCCCCTTTAACACTTACCATAACCAGATTGATATTTACTATTTGAGGGTTAATATAGTTACCATAAAATTCCAAAAATAATCATAAATGAAGCCTATATGAAATTTTACATGTTATACCATTAATATATTAGAATCTATTATTTTTTAGAATTTTATATCATTTAATAATATATTATTTATTTTAAAATATCATTAATTTAATTTTTGACACTATTAATTACATTGAATTTAAAAAAATAAATTCAACAAGATAAATTAGAAAAAAATATTTTAACAAATCAATAAAATTATCATAAATTATATTTATTTTAATAATTTTAATAACATTTATTTTATATTTCCATTAATTAAATTATTACTACATCACCATTATATAAGTATTTATTGTCATTTTTTATTCCGTACAAATTTAAAATAAATTACTGTGATGAAGATAAATAATTTAACTTTATAAATTATATTTATATTTTAATATATCTTCTTAATAATTATATATTAGAACATTTATATGTATTTAAAACATTAGTATGACATCATTGACTTTTCATTAAGATAAAATACTATAATTGGATTAAAGTAATCCAGGTTAATCCAAGAGGTCATAAATATGTCCTAAGGATGATTAAGATTGACTCAAAATCATCCAATAAAATTCATATAAATTTTAGTGTAATTTTCTAATATTTATTAAAATGTTTTTATCCTTAATTACCCGATTTACCCTTAACTATAGTAATAAAATTACTAAGTTTACTATTTATATTGTCAAAATATAAAATAGATATATTTAACAAATTTGGAAAATTTGTTTCCAAATATTGAATCCATTTTTAAAAATTTAGAACTGTTAAGTGGCTAAAAATAATTTAAAATTAATCCCTTAGTTGGGGTGATATAGTGGGGTTTTAAAGTGAAAATTTTTAAAAGATTGAAATGTTTTTATATCAAAATTTAATATGAAAATTATTAAATTTACCAAAATTGGATTAATATAATTATAATTGATATACTTTTTCTTTAAAGAAAAATAAAATATAATTTAACATTCTAAATTATTTAGATAAAAGTTAGTTTTCAATTAAAATGCATTATTTTTCACTATTCATCAAAAAATAAATCTTATCTAAAAAATATAAAAAATTCAACCAAATAAAATTTTTTATTCCTATTTAAAAAATTAAGTTTATTTTTTGAAATAAAAATTTTCAATTTTCAATGTTTTTGAAATAAATTTTCTATTAAGAGGGGGTAAAACTGCCTTTAGAAAAATATAGGTTTTAATGCATAACATTGTATCTAATTTTCTATCATATATTGAAAACACATAGGATGAATGTTAATAATTATATTTAACATATATTTTATTATATATATATATATAACTAATATATCCAAAATATGTGATTTGTTTATTTTATTTCTATAAAAGACACCAGTGCACATTTAAATAGTTTTCAAAAAAAACTTTTCCATATACTTTATAATTGGTTTTATTTTAATTTTTAAATAATATATCAGTAAATAATTAATTATATATACACATGTAAATAATATTTTCATATTTTATTTAATCCAATTTATACACTTCATTCTAACTGTTAGGTTATAATGGCGACATTAAAATAATAATGTTCAGTTGTTCGTGTAAGCTCGATGTGGCGTATCATGCACGCTATCAAAAATAGTGTTTTCTATTTAAAATATCATTCTATTATAGATATAATACTTATATCAAGGTCAAAATTATGGATATAATTTTACAATGATCAAAATAAAAGGATCGAAAATAAAAAACCAAAACATAAATGAAAAATGAAATAGTAATTTTTTGATACATGATTTTAAAAAGGAATAGTTAATTGAAAAGTAATAAAATGTCATAAGTAAATCATATTTGATATGATATATATGATTATGGTTATTTAATATATGTATAATAAAAATTTATTTATTGTACATGAGGTTCTAATGTGAATAAATTAATTTAAATCTCTAGGTAAGGGATCTTTTTCTCACTTATATTTATGTGGGAAACATGTCATATTTATTAATTATTTATTTTATATTGTATATATAATACCCATGAATGAATTTTATTATGATTATTATGATAATTATAGTGTAATAATTTTCAACTAGGGTTATCTCTTTCATGCGGCTAATAATTCAAATGTTATAAAAGTGGTAAAGGTTTTATGTTAAAATGTCATTGTTATTAGGATTTTTTTGATGAAGATTCCAATGATAAAATATTATGGTTTAACTCTCAAAAAGATCATGACTATTATTATGATCTAGATATTTCTAGATAATAAAATTTCCCTTTATTTTTCCTCACTATAAGATATAAGTAGACTAGAAATATGTTTTAAGGAAAAATGACATTATCTATCTCATTGGTCAAAAATACATTTTCATCCAAGTGTATGTTTTCAATTTTTTTTGAGGAAATCTTACAATATTATCTAGTAATTTCAGATATAATTTTTTTCCATATCTTAACTTTTAAGAATGGTTTTAAATGAATATTATTTTCATTTTCTATATAATGACATTTTGAATTTTTATCGTTAATGTAAATTGAATCATTTTTCTAATGTGTACAACCTGAATGGTATTTAAAATCATCATTATTGCTAAATGTTTTAAATATACCTTTTAAATTTTGTAATTTTATTTTGAAATACAAATTTTTCTTTAATAATTGATCATTTATTTATTTTAAATAATTCATTTCAAAATGGAATGTTTATTTTTTTGAAGAAAATTTTAATGATTTTTATGGAATTTATAGTCATCAATGATGATAACCTTTGGGGTTTATTATTTTTTTCTAGGGATATGGTCCAATTTTAGAATCCTTGTTCTTTCTCTAAAGGGTTTATTATAATGGGGAACATATGTTAGTGAAACATGTTCCATTTCTACAAGATATTCTATGATGAATTGATGAAATGATTATGAAACACATTTAATTTCTATGCATTATGAAATGATGAAATATTTATGAAACCCATTTAATTTCTATTGGTTATTTTATGTTGATTATTTTATGATTTTTTGGCACACAAATGAATTGATTATTTGACTGTTTGGACCTATACCACCCTCCATTTCATTGTGCAATGATTAACATTATATAATGTCAATGGGTACCTGGGAGGTTATCCTATGCCTAAAAATATGGTGCATGGGATGTTATCCTAAGCCATAAAAAGTTGGTATATAAAAGGTTATCTTAATAAAGAAAGAGAGGGCACATGGGTGGATATACCAAGATCTAAATAGGGTACACCTGAGGTTATTCCAAGGCCAAAATAGGGTAAATGGATTTTTTTCCCAAGACTGAACCTGTTACACAAGTGGTTATCCCAATAATAACATGTTATGAATTTCTTGGTTGGTATCCTTGACAAGGGATTTTCTATGCTTATGTGTATTCTACAAATGTATCTTATGACACTTTTATATTCTCATGGATTATGTTCATTGATTATTTTATGATTAATTTATTATAAACATCCAAGATATATACCATGAATGATGTTTGAAATATATGATATGCAAGATATAGTTATCCAATGTTATACTCATGTTCTCATTTATTTATTCTCTTGTTGTTTTTATATCACCCTTATTTACCCTTATAGAGCTTATAATCTCACCCTTTATCATGCTTCATTTTCTTAGGTTACGAAGATAGGTATTATGTATGACATGAAATAGAAGGGTTCTATTTATGAATTATGTAGTGGGAGATGATATTGTTCATATATGAACCAGTTTTTTATGTATCTATGTTTCCAAAGACACTAAACCTTTACAGTCCTCAAACATGTTTTTTATAATGAAATGAATATTCATATTTTAATATGTAATATCTATATATGAAAATCATGAGTCATTAAGGTTGGTATGAGTGGAAAGGATTAGTTATAATTTATAAACTAGGCTGAGAAAATTTTAGTGAGATATCTAAGGACATGTCTAAGGATAAATATAATGATATGTCTAAGTATAAGAAAATATCATGGAATTTTATTAAAATAAAGAGTACATGGTTTCTAAGAAATTACATACCTGTATGGATATTAAATGTGTACATACAACTGGAATAGTTATACAAATGGTTAATAACTCAAAATGGGAACATTGAACTCGAATTGATCATCCCATGGTGCATGGAAACAATCATTACTACACACCTTGTTTGACACTCATAGGGAATATTATTTTAAAATTCAAAAACTCTTTACAATCAACTATGAATGATTTGAATAATCTACATGAATGAACTAGATTAATTTAATGTTGTTATAGATCGAAAATAAATTTTCATGATTTATACATCCTATATGAAATTTTAATTTTTATGTTGTTCCCCCATTGATTATCATTTCTTACATAATATTTTTTGGTTTTAGTCAATGGATGGAACCTAGAGGAACTCTGTTAATGGTGAATGAAATTGAAAATTAAATTATTATACTCATGATAAAACAAATGTTAGGGATGATGGATGGAAAAATATTTTTTTTGCTCACACAACTTTCTTAGGTTATGGACCATGCTAACCTTCTAAATAAGAAAAATAAGGAACACAATTCTGTTGAGTTCTTAATGAGGAAAAATCCACATTATTTTAGTGGTTATGCTAATCTAAAATATTGAATGTAGTTGATCAATTTCTATAAAAAATATTTTATATTATCTAGTGTTTAGAGCATGGAAAAGTCGTTTTTCTTTATATATTTTAAAAGGTGAAGTGGATTAACGCTAGACTCTTATCAAGATTATGAAGAAACAATAAGAAATCAACTTCGTAATGTTGGATGAGTTGAAGAGATTATTTTTTAATAGGTACTTTTATCATATAATTTATATGAAAAAGGAGAACACATTCATTGTGACAAGTAAGTAAGATGAATAATCCAATGGTACCTATGGGGAAAACTTTACAAGACTTATGAGGTATGCATATAGTCTTATCATCCAACTTGAACTTATGGTCGATCTATTCTATAGTGGATTAAAACTATGTCTCTAAAGCGATTTATCCATAACATACATTAGTAACTATGAATAAATAATTCAATGTGTTATAAATATGGAAATAGATATTGATGTTACCAATCATTATCATGGGATTGATAAGAAAAGAAAGATGGAATTTAAAATATTATCTAGAAACCATGGATAGAATATGATGATCTTTACTTCATACTCAAAGAGTGGATGAAAAAATGGACTAAATTTTCATAAGTTGATTAAATGTTTTTTTAGGTGTGGAAAGGAAGGGAATATAGTGGATGAATTCCACAGTTATGGGAAGAAGTTACTTAATGATATGAATAGGGAGAAAGATCCACAAAATGCACCACCCTAAATCTAGTACTTTAAGTGAAAGGAATATGAGAATTATGCAAAGAGATGATTAAATTTGAAGGTTAATGATGATGCTCAATGTTAGAAACCTCTTAAGCAGAGAGAAAATGTGAAATCTCATGTGATGTGTATTTCTGATGATGTGTACAATAATGAAATGGTAAAAGGTATACTTATCATCCAATCTAGAACTACTAATATCTTATTCTATTCTGGATCTATAGAATCTTTTATACCTAAATAATTTGTTAAGGGTATCAAAATACCACATAAATTATTAGATATTGAATTATCATTTAAAACCCATAATGATACAATGATCACATCTAAATTATATTATTCTTATCCAGTTGAAGTCTGTGGGAATGTGAATCCTATAAATCTTATTATTCTCCCCTTGGTTGAACTTGATGTTATCTTAGACATGGATTTGATTTATCTACATAAATCCCACAATAGTTTACAAGGAAGGGAATCTATTTTTGATATTCCAAAATAATATATTATGATCGATTAGTGTGACGATAAAAATGATCTTCCGATGGAAATCCCATCCATTTTATGGGTCATGATCCATTTTCAAAGGGATTTTTATCTCGGATGGTTTGGTAGTAACTCGTCATTGATGATATTCATATTATATGGGATTTTATCAATGCATCTTTGAAAAAATTGACTAATCTTAGAAAAAATAATATAGTTAAGTTCTCAATATAAATCCTAAATTATGATATGCCTATTTAAAAGGCTCCCCATAGAATGGCTCTAATTGAGTTATAAGAGTTGAAGAAGAAAATCTAAGAGAAACATGAAAAGGGTTTAATTATTCCAAGTGTGTCACCATGGGGTGAAACTATTATTTTTAAGAATAAATATGGATTATTGTTACTAATTACCCTACTATATTCATGGATTTAATTAATATATCACTTATAGAGTACCTCGATTAGTTCATGGAATTATTTAATTATGATATTTATATATATATATTCAATGTGTATAGAAGAGAATTAAAATCACCTAAGGATTGTACTATAGACCCTGAGGATGAGGTATCCACTTGAGAAATTTTCCATGTGTAAATTTTGGATAAATAGAGTTTCATTTTTGGTTTATATAATCTCAATAGAGGGTATATTAGTGTAACACCCCAGGTAAATAAGGAATATGACATTTTCATATTTATCCATATTTTTTAATAAAATATTAATATGACTTTAAAGGGGACGCTATGCTCGATGGCGTACCCAACACGCAACAACGAGTTTCTTGGGAATCTTACGTTGCACTCTAATAATAAAATAATATTATTCTAAATGGTAGTTAACATGTAGCCGTTGTAATGGCGGGAATGGATAGAAATAACTAAAATATGATTATATATGTTCTTAAATATTTTTACATTTATACAATAAAAGATAAAGGCTTAAAATATGGAAAGAATTACTTTTTAGGCGTATATGCCCTAGTTTTCACTAATGGTTCACTTATCACCTTTTGATGGAGAACCGTCATTAAATATAGTTTTGTTCAATATTAAACATTCTTTTGGACCAAATAAAACTCTTATTAAGAATCGGGACATCAAAATTTACTTTGAGTAAATTTTTGGTATCTTTCCGATAAAGTTCATTTTTTTAATGAATAGTGTAAAATGTTGTATTTTAATTCAAAACCACTTTTTAATCTAATTTATTTATATTATTTGATTATATTTTGAATTGGTTTTAAAGTGAAATTAGAAAATATTTTTACAATTAAATCCAATAGTGGTCGTTAGAATCAATTTCACTTTGAAATCAGACTTAAACTAGTGTCAATCTTTTGATACTTATTGTTCCATAAAAACACGCTATTTGTCATGACAGTGGGAATTAATTATTAAATTAATTAATGTGACTTATATGTTTTGAATTTTTTAAAACGGACTTCATTTCTGAATTCATAATATCACATATAGCTTAGGGTGAATTTTTGGGATTTTTCTGAAAAACTTCAATTTTTGATGAATAGTGAAACCACTAAGTGGTACTTATAAAAACTGATTTTCCGTTTAAATGAAATTTTGCCATCATTGTGTTTTGATTTTCAAAAATCCGACATACATGGTTGTCATTAAGAAGTAAAATGTGGTTCAATGAGATTAAAATAATTTTTTGGTGAATAGTAACTTATTAAGTTTTTAATCGCGATTAGAGGTAATTAGTGTACTTTAAGGTAAAAATGATATTATAAGAATGTGAAAACACCATGACACTTGTCCTACACATATTTGTTGTATCATGTCCGACCAAGACAAGCCATGGGTCAACTTGGGGACCCCATGGATCCACTTTGGTTGGGAAATGACATAAATAGCATTTTATTTAATGTAAAAGTAAAATTGACACAAACATGATATGTTTTACTAAAACAATTTTTAAGTTGCGTTATACAAGTCAAATTTTTGATTATAAGTATTAATTGGAAAGCTAAAAATATTTCCTACATCATAGTATTTTTTTTATAATTTTTAGACATTAAATAAGTTAAATTATTTATGACATAATAATGATGCAGCGATGACTTCATTATTTGACGATTTAAATAAAATGGAAAGATAATGTAAAATATATGAACTACACATGTCCAAAACTTATTGGATGAGTGTATTTCGAAGCCTTATCACCTTATCCACGAATTATATCAATGTGGGACCTTTTGAAACCGAAACACATTTTCAAATAAAGTAATATTTCTTTACTTTCCAAAAGTTCCCCTCCTCTCCTCTTATAAAAGGCCCCCACCTCTACCTCATTTCACACACTCCTCAAGCCTTTGGCTCGGCCAACCCCTGCCCATTTACTCTCTCCACATTCCTATCCTCATCCTAGAGTATTCCCTTTGGGCAGAATCCTTTCAAAGGAAGCTTTTAGGCTCAAATCAAAAGGAGTTACACTTTTAAAGGTAATTCATTCTCTCATGTTCATTTGTTTTATTTTGCTTCTCCAACCCCCTAAACTCTTTTTATTTACTTCTTTTGTAACAAAACCAGTATCTTAAATATACTAGGATGTTGTTATAATATTTATTCGATCTACACTCTCACACAACTACATCAAATGGTTAAAGAACATACGGTTTCCGTGGATGGTGAAATTCTGCCTCCCGAAACGATGATTGTTCAATAATCATTTAACACCTTCAAAGGTGGCCATTATGATGTCACTATTTTTATATATGATATATAATATGTTTATGTTTTATTTATGCTTCTGTATTTTTCATTTTTGTCTGACCTTTATGGCTTCCATTATGGGTATACGCGATATCTTCATTTAAGGAAGTGCGGACTATCGCCCCCTCAAAGTGATTTGATTCGTTAAATACCATATGTGGGATGTATAAAGGATGGAAATATGATATTATATATGATATTATACTGGAATTATAATATACCTTTATATCATTATTATTCCATTCTATAAAATACGAAATAGAAATGAAAGTAGCGTTCATGCGTACGTACGGCTTACCGTCTCCATGAACGGTGGATTTCATTTCTTACCTCTAAATGATTATGTAATGTTATAAATGCATGAATGTAATAGATATATATGACATATATGATATCTAAAAAATGAATACAATTCTGTATATAATAAACATTTGGCCACACGAACAACATGTAATTGTAAGAAGTCCACTTTCGACTTAAGAACCAAATATCAGAAAAACAAATATTATTAACTTAAATAATGTTTATGACATGGTAATAAGTGGTATAAAAGTAATAATGAACTTGAAAAAGGTTCATAAGGAATTAGAAATTAACTCAAGTTTATTATTCAGGAGATTAAAGAACGATCGAGTCAAGTCGGACCCGAGGTAAGGGATCCTACTCCTCTCTTTCTTTTTAAGTACACACTTTTATGTCATTCCTTTTAAAGGTCATATTTCTTGTTATTGGGTTGATATTTTATATTACACTTACTTTAATTTTTATGTTCATGTGATGAGAGACCCTATTCTCTCTCATCAATCCATTTTGGATGTTTTGAGGGGCGCCGTTAGGCTGCCGAGTTTTCATAAGGGATTTTTCATCTCTCTTTTATTCCCGTGAGATTTATGCTACATTTGCCACAAATTCCACTGAGTGGTGTATGTACTGCCCATTATTCTACTCTTTGTGTAATATAATTTCGTTTATGAGTATTTAAATCAATGATCTATTGTCCTTCTTTCATGGGGTGTATGTTTTGAAAGATACCCAAGTCGGTAAGGGAACCTTTCACCCTCCTCTTTTTTAAAAGACTTCTTTTGTTGGGTCTTTTAATTTACATATTGTTATGTTGGGATATGTTCTCATATATCCTTATTGATGTAAATTTTATGTCCAAGTGATGAGATACAATTTTTATCTCTCATCAACTCATTTTGATGTGATGCCGTTAGGCTGTCAAGGGAACTTTTTAACGCAATTTCGATTTCTTTGGGTTCAACATGTACTCATTGAATATGTCATCCATTGAATATGTGTGAATGAACTTTTATTTTTTTACACTTAATATCCACTTATATTGGGTGTATTTATATTTGTCACACATATTTTTGAGATTGATTTGTCCTTAATTTAAGGATACCTTCTTTATAAGGGATTTTATCACATTTGACATTTCTATTGAGGGTTCATTGTTGTTATGCACCAATTCACTCTTATATGGTGTATAGACTGTCCTTTGGAGTATTATATCATGAATCCATTTATTCTCATGATATTATAAAGTTCTGACTAAATTTTATTCCTCAATTGTTGTATTCAAGTGTCTCTAATTTTGGTAAAACCACTTTAACCAAAATATCGTTTTAAATGTTTCAATTATTTGTTCTTATTAATATCCATGTTTTCAAAATGGTTTTAAGGATTTATTTATATGGATATTAATGGTTTAATGTTTTATGCTTCAAGGTGGTATGGGACACTTTGATTCAAAAATCTCTTTATTAAATGTTTTAAATGGTTTTGGAAATGGTTTCTTTTTGAATGGATTCATTATTTCAAAATACTAAAATGTTATATTGTGATTGAAATGTGGAAATGCTATGTTTCCTTTATGAATGTTTTATGTGATACTATTATGTTATGGTCCTTGGGCATTGTTATGAAGAACGGGTGGTTCCGTGATAAACTAAGGGCGGGTGAGCCCGTTATAGCTCTCCAATGCATTGGGTAACGCGAAGGAGTGAAACGTTAAGGTTTCTCCGAAGAGATTTAGGGAATATACTGTGATGGGTATTCCAAACGTAACCAAGATGGTTACTCCCTACGTAAGAATGTTATGAATGCCTCAAGTTACCTTTATGTCTTATGTTTTCTATGATTTTTTCATGATTTGATATGCCTATGTTTTATGGGTAAAGTATGATTTCATTCTTATGTATATATGAACTCATGTCTCCATTCCATATTTTTATAACCCTTACTGAGCTTTTTATGCTCATCCCAAGTTTTTGAAATGTTTTTCACAGGTCAAGGGAAAGGTACATGATGTGATTATAGTGTCAAGGATGTGTCAAGAAAGAATCCGTGTTTTATTTTAAATATGATTCCATTGATGGGAAGTATGAATACTGTCTTTTATGTAACCACTTTGTTTAAATGTGGAATGTAATGCAAGTTTCATGATCTAATTCTCTAAAACTCTAATCCTGAAAAGATCCTCAATGTGTAATCTTGTAATAACTCAAGATTAAGTAAGGTTTAAGGCTGGGGCCTTATAGTTGGTATCAAAGGTCGGTTTAGATAACTTTAGAGGTTAGGGTATTCTTTAAGCATAAGTGACAATTACCATAATGGTTAGGATTTCAGAAAGAGACTTAGTTTTAGATAAAGTGAATGAGTAAGTATATCTTATTGTCTATCTTACTCATTAGTACATGATGGTTTTGTTGATATACTCACACTGACCTTTTTGGTTTTAGTAAATGGCTGGATCTAGCAGGCACCAAAGTAACAGTGGATGTGAAGGAAACTGTGACAGTTTTTTGAGCAAGCAACTGAATGATATGGGAGTTGTAATGAGAACTCTTTTGATTATCCTCAAACAACTATCTGAAGTCATGATTGACCACCTAAACCTTGGATATTTCTCTAAGGCATCATATATGCAAGAAACAAATCCCTACGGAAGTACAGGTAATAATCATAAAGGTAAGTGTGTTCAAAAACCTATGTGTCAAAGATGTGGAAAGAAACACCTAGGAAAATGTTTCAAAGGGACAGAAATATGCTATAGATGTGGAAATGAAGGTCATAAAGCAAGAACTTGCCATGGAAAAAGGAAGCATCTAGTTGACTCGAGGAAAGGGAAAGAAGTTCTTTCTGAGGGATCAATTGAATGTTTTAAATGTGGTGTGCATGGTCATTATGAAAACACATGTCCTATGAAGATGTTTCGTGAATGGGGTCACCAAGAGCGTACCAATATTCATTTACCAATACCTAATGCCATTCCAATTGAGGATGAAGAAACTGACAATGACCAATCAAAGGTATGTACTATTTCATGACTATTGTTTTCTTATTTTGGAATCATAGGATATGATTCATGATTTTGTTTGTAGGAAAGAGGTATATCGGAATAAGTTGGAAAGGAATGGATAATGGATCATGAAGAATGTTGAACGAGTAAGATGTCAACATATAAGGGCTTCAAGAGTTAGGGTGAAATTCTTAAGAGTATTAAGTATCTTTTGATGATGGGGTTACATTAGAAGACTTTTTGTATTATGTGTAACCCTGATGTTTAATATAGGCAAATTTTATTCAAGTAATAGTTATCTTTTCTTTTGTGGACATAGTTATAAAGAACCATTTGGGTTTATATGATCCTTACTTTTGAGGTAATTATGGGTTACCATATGTTATGATTGAAGTGAAAGGCATGAGATAACATTGAGGTTAAATTATGTTATGGCTATTTTTGATGATTTTATCCCTTTTTGGGTAATGATTTGAGAATTATATAGTTTTGGAAAAAGGACAACACGCAGACCGTGTGACAACCCGTCGCGTCGGACAATGCTGCGGGAATCGAACCCACAACCAAAGTGCGACTGGTATTTATCGCCTACCACTGGACTACGTGAATCCCTTGGTTAGTTTGACTGATTCTTTTTAGTTATATGATTTTATGAATTAAGAGTATGTTGATTTTGGAGGAAATGTGATTAGGATAATTACTTTTCAATGTGAGACTTTAGGAGCAACTGATGTTGTTTGGAGATAAATTTTACGATTTAACATGGAAGACTATGTGACTAAATCCTTCAAATATTTGGGTTTCAATCTTATATTGGTTTACTTTGAAGAATTTTATGGAAAAATTGTTTATCGGATGGTCCTCGTTGAACTTTGGGTTTTGTTGGAAAAATTTTAGAGATTAAGAATAGATTTTCTTTTTATAAGGGGTTATCCTTTTCTGGATTATCTGATCTTGTACTAACCTTTTTGGTTTTGGTTTTGGTTAAAGTCTAAAGACATGGGATGTATATAGTTCTCTTTTGTGGATTAGGTGATTCTCTAGAAGTTTATTATAGTACTCTTAATGCGAAAAAGTCTCCCTAAAAACTCGTCTTTTGGAAAAAATATGAGTTTGACTAAGGAATCTAGTAAAAGTTGAAAGTCAACATGATAAGTGATTATTCTTCCTTATGAATAAATTCCTCAATAAAAAGTAACTTAAAACAAGAATGTTGTCTATTAACTTTTCCTACCGGGGAATCGAATACCGTTTAACCCATCACAAGTTTGTGATTTTCTCGTGGTTAACTTTCTCCTAAACATGTTTTCTATCACTCTCCATCAGAACATGACCCTTTGTTTTTTCCTCCATGTCCATATTTTCATACTTGGAATCCTAGTATGGGTTAACTCGGGTGACCTTTGTACTTATCTTTCTTTATTTTAAAGTGATTGTTTTACCGACTCTTCTCCGATGTGGGATGTTCAAGGATGTTTCCAAGCGCAATTTTAAAATTGCGAGGACGCAATTCCCAAAAGGGGGGAAGGATGTAACACCCCAGGTAAATAAGGAATATGACATTTTCATATTTATCCATATTTGTGAATAAAATATTAATATGACTTTAAAGGGGACGCTATGCTCGATGGCGACCCAACACGCAACAACGAGTTTCTTGGGAATCTTACATTGCACTCTAATAATAAAATAATATTATTCTAAATGGTAGTTAACATGTAGCCGTTGTAATGGCGGGAATGGATAGAAATAACTAAAATATGATTATATATGTTCTTAAATATTTTTACATTTATACAATAAAAGATAAAGGCTTAAAATATGGAAAGAATTACTTTTTAGGCGTATATGCCCTAGTTTTCACTAAAGATTCACTTATCACCTTTTGATGGAGAACCGTCATTAAATATAGTTTTGTTCACACTTAAACATTCTTTTGGACCAAATAAAACTCTTATTAAGAATCGGGACATCAAAATTTACTTTGTGTAAATTTTTGGTATCTTTCCGATAAAGTTCATTTTTTTAATGAATAGTGTAAAATGTTGTATTTTAATTCAAAAACACTTTTTAATCTAATTTATTTATATGATTAGATTATATTTTTAATTGGTTTTAAAGTGAAATTAGAAAATATTTTTTCCATTAAATCCAATAGTGGTCGTTGGAATCAATTTCACTTTGAAATCAGACTTAAACTAGTGTGAATCTTTTGATACTTATTGTTTCATAAAAACACGCTATTTGTCATGACAGCGGGAATTAATTATTAAATTAATTAATGTGACTTATATGTTTTGAATTTTTTAAAACGGACTTCATTTCTGAATTCATAATATCAAATATAACTTAGGGTGAATTTTTGGGATTTTTCTGAAAAACTTCAATTTTTGATGAATAGTGAAACCACTAAGTGGTACTTATAAAAACTGATTTTCCGTTTAAATGAAATTTTGCCATCATTGTGTTTTGATTTTCAAAAATCCAACATACATGGTTGTCATTAAGAAGTAAAATGTGGTTCAATGAGATTAAAATAATTTTTTGGTGAATAGTAACTTATTAAGTTTTTAATCGCGATTAGAGGTAATTAGTGTACTTTAAGGTAAAAATGATATTATAAGAATGTGAAAACACCATGACACTTGTCCTACACCTATTGGTTGTATCATGGCCGACCAAGACAATCCATGGGTCAACTTGGTGACCCCATGGATCCACTTTGGTTGGGAAATGACATAAATAGCATTTTATTTAATGTAAAAGTAAAATTGACACAAACATGATATGTTTTACTAAAACAATTTTTAAGTTGGGTTATACAAGTAATATTTTTGATTATAAATATTCATTAGAAAGCTTAAAAGATTTCTTATATCATAGTATTTTTTTTATAATTTTTAGACATTAAACAAGTTACATTATTTATGACATAATAATGATGCAGCGATGACATCATTATTTGACGATTTAAATAAAATGGAAAGATAATGTAAAATCTATGAACTACACATGTCCAAAAATTATTGGATGAGTGGATTTCGAAGCCTTATCACCATATCCACGAATTATATCAATGTGGGACCTTTTGAAACTGAAACACATTTTCAAATAAAGTAATATTTCTTTACTTTCCAAAAGTGCCCCTCCTCTCCTCTTATAAAAGGCCCCCACCTCTACTTCATTTCACACACTCCTCAAGCCTTTGGCTCGGCCAACCCCTGCCCATTTAATCTCTCCATATCCCTCTCCTCATCCTAGAGGATTACCTTTGGGCAGAATCCTTTCAAAGGAAGCTTTTAGGCTCAAATCAAAAGGAGTTACACTTTTAAAGGTAATTCATTCTCTCATGTTCATTTGTTTTATTTTGCTTCTCCAACCCCCTAAACTCTTTTTATTTACTTATTTTGTAAAAACACCAGTATCTTCAATATACTACGATGTTGTTATAATATATATTCGATCTAAACTCTCACACAACTACATAAAATGGTTAAAGAACATACGGTTTCCGTGGATGGTGAAATTCTGCCTCCCGAAACGATGATTGTTCAATACTCATTTAACACCTTCAAAGGTGGCCATTATGATGTCACTATTTTTATATATGATATATAATATGTTTATGTTTTATTTATGCTTTTTTATTTTTCATTTTTGTCTGACCTTTATGGCTTCCATTATGGGTATACACGATATCTTCATTTAAGGAAGTGCGGACTACCGCCCCCTCAAAGTGATTTGATTCGTTAAATACCATATGTGGTATGTATAAAGGATGGAAATATGATATTATATATGATATTATACTGGAATTATAATATACCTTTATATCATTATTATTCCATTCTATAAAATACGAAATAGAAATGAAAGTAGCGTTCATGCGTACGTACGGCTTACCGTCTCCATGAACGGTGCATTTCATTTCTTACCTCTAAATGATTATGTAATGTTATAAATGCATGAATGTACTGGATATATATGACATATATGATATCTAAATAATGAATACAATTCTGGATATAATAAACATTTGGCCACACGAACAACATGTAATTGTAAGAAGTCCACTTTCGACTTAAGAACCAAATATCGGCAAAACAAATATTATTAACATAAATAATGTTTATGACATGGTAATAAGTGGCATAAAAGTAATAATGAACTTTAAAAAGGTTCATAAGGAATTAGAAATTAACTCATGTTTATTATTCATGAGATTAAAGAACGATCGAGTCAAGTCGGACCCGAGGTAAGGGATCCTACTCCTCTCTTTCTTTTTAAATACACACTTTTATGTCATTCCTTTTAAGGCTCATCTTTCTTGTTATTGGGATGATCTTTTATATTACACTTACTTTAATTTTTATGTTCATGTGATTAGAGACCCTATTCTCTCTCATCAATCCATTTTGGAAGTTTTGAGGGGCGCCGTTAGGCTGCCGAGTTTTCATAAGGGATTTTTCATCTCTCTTTTATTCCTGGGAGATTTATGCTACATTTGACACAAATTCTATTGAGTGGTGTATGTACTGCCCATTATTCTACTCTTTGTGTAATATACTTTCGTTTATGAGTATTTACATCAATGATCTATTGTCCTTCTTTCATGGGGTGTATGTTTTGAAAGATACCCAAGTCGGTAAGGGAACCTTTCACCCTCCTCTTTTTTAAAAGACTTCTTTTGTTGGGTCTTTTAAATTACATATTGTTATGTTGGTATATGTTCACATATATCCTTATTGATGTAAATTTTATGTCCAAGTGATGAGATACAATTTGTATCTCTCATCAACTCATTTTGATGTGATGCCGTTAGGTTGTCAAGGGAACTTTTTAACGCAATTTCGATTTCTTTGGGTTCAACATGTAGTCATTGAATATGTGTGAATGAACTTTTATTGTTTTACACTTAATAATCACTTATATTGGGTGTATTTATATTTTTCACCCATATTTTTGAGATTGATTTGTCCTTAATTTAAGGATACCTTCTTTATAAGGGATTTTATCACATTTGACATTTCTATTGAGGGTTCATTGTTGTTATGCACCAATTCACTCTTATATGGTGTATATACTGTCCTTTGGAGTATTATATCATGAATCCATTTATTATCATGATATTATAAAGTTCTGACTAAATATTATTCCTCAATTGTTGTATTCAAGTGTCTCTGATTTTGGTAAAACCACTTTAACCAAAATATCTTTTTAAATGTTTTAATTATTTGTTCTTATTAATATCCATGTTTACAAAATGGTTTTAAGGATTTATTTATATGGATATTAATGGTTTAAAGTTTTAATCTTCAAGGTGGTATGGGACACATTGATTCAAAAATCTCTTTATTAAATGTTTTAAATGGTTTTGGAAATGGTTTCTTTTTGAATGGATTCATTATTTCAAAATACTAAAATGTTATATTGTGATTGAAATGTGGAAATGCTATGTTTCCTTTATGCATGTTTTATGTGATACGATTATGTTATGGTCCTTGGGCATTGTTATGAAGAACGGGTGGTTCCGTGATAAACTAAGGGCGGGTGAGCCCGTTATAGCTCTCCAATGCATTGGGTAACGCGAAGAAGTGAAACGTTAAGGTTTCTCCGATGAGATTTAGGGAATATACTGTGATGGGTATTCCAAACGTAACCAAGAGGGTTACTCCCTACGTAAGAATGTTATGAATGCCTCAAGTTACCTTTTTTTCTTATGTTTTCTATGATTTTTTCATGATTTGATATGCCTATGTTTTATGGGTAAAGTATGATTTCATTCTTATGTATATATGAACTCATGTTTCCTTTCCATATTTTTATAACCCTTACTGAGCTTTTTATGCTCATCCCAAGTTTTTGAAATGTTTTTCACAGGTCAAGGGAAAGGTACATGATGTGATGATAGTGGCAAGGATGTGTCAAGAAAGAATCCGTGTTTTATTTTAAATATGATTTCGTTGATGGGAAGAATGAATACTGTCTTTTATGTAACCACTTTGTTTAAATGTGGAATGTAATGCAAGTTTCATGATCTAATTCTCTAAAACTCTAATGCTGAAAAGATCCTCAATGTGTAATCTTGTAATAACTCAAGATTAAGTAAGGTTTAAGGCTGGGGCCTTATAATTACTTAATCCATCAAAGATGAAGGGAATTAAAAATTATTCAACACTAGATACTATGAATGAGAACCATAAATCTCTTGGTTTGGTTGTATATTATTTAATGTTTGTGGATAATCTCACAAATATGTCTAATCCACACTCTATGTTAGCTTGGATGGGATATATGTTCTTTTATAAAGATGAATGTGAAGAAAATACCAAGGAACTAAATTAAATTTTAGTTAGCGTGCCTATTCATAGATTATCCTATAGTGGAGAAGGGTTTGTAATCTACATTGATGCATCGAATAATGGAAAGGGTATTTTCCATAAAACTATTTTCTTAAATATTTGTGAAATTTTTTGTTTTTAAAATAAATATTTCAAAATAGAAAGGGTATTTTCTCAATAAAATTTTTATGATATTTTTATGTAATTTTTATTCATAAAAAGTCAACCTTTATTATTGATTATGTTTTATAGAGGATATAATCCAATTGTAACACCCTTATTATTTCTCTAGATAGATTATAATTACAATGAATATATGATTATGGAACCTTTTAATTTTCCATGAGTTAAGCTATGATGAAATGATGAGATGATTATGAAATCAGGTTTCAATCTATATGTTATGACATGTTGAAATATTTAAGAAAACCATTTAATTCACATTGGTTTTGTTACGATGAATGTTTTGTGATATTATGGAACAAAAATTTATGGATTATGTGATGAGTGGGACCTATATCTCTCTCCAATATATTGAGTAATTATTAATATTCTATTAGCATAAAGTATATATAGGAAGTTATACCGAGCCTAAAAAAGGGTCCATGTGTAGTAATCCCAATCCCGAAAAAGAGGGTACATGGGAGGTTATCCCAAGCTCAAAAAAGTTAGTATATAAGTGGTTATCTGAAGACAGATATATGGAACATGGTTGGTTATCCTAAGCCTAAAAGAGGGAAAATGAGAGGTTATCCCAATAACAAAGCAGTTATATAGGAGTTTAGCTAAATAAGAACATGTTATGAATTTCTTGATGGGTATCCTTAACATGGATTTTTTATGCTTATGTGTATGAAAAAAATCTATTTCTTATACCAAATTTTATTCTATCATGGATTGTGTAATTTGATTCCTTTATGATTCATGTCTTTTAAACAACCCCAATTTATTCCATGACTATTGTCTAAATTCTATGATATGTAGGGTATGGTTTTAAAATGCTATCATCATGTTCTCATACCCTTATTCCCATGTAATGTTGATATCTATCTTTTTTAACCTTTGGGAGCATCTGATCTCACCCCTTCTTATTTTTACTTTCCCTAGGTGATGAAAAAATTTATTATGTATGATATATGAAATAGGAGTTTTATATATGAAGAATGTAGTGGGAGATGATGAAGTTCATTGAAGAACTTATTATTTATGTATCTTGGATCTCAAAGACACTAAACCTTTACAGTATCATACATGTTTTTGTATAATGAAATTAATATTCATCTATTATGATATAATATATATGTATGAACATCCATGATCGTTATAAAAACATCATTTAAAATTTCACTATATATAATAGAAATCACATTGGATAATAAGAATTAAAAAATAATAACATAAAAACCCCAATGCTTAATAACTATTAAATACAAATTGAAATTACTCAATTTAATTATAAAAATAATTAAAATTATTAAGTTATTAGTTTTTAAAACAATTAGAATATCATTTATAAATACATTATAACTTTTAAAACAGTAGTTTAAATTAAGAAATCATTGTGTCATTTTGTCAAAACCATAGAAGGATTAAAAATCATTTTATACTGATAGAGACCCAAGTGTCATTAGAATTATCATTTTCACAAGACTTCAAAATAAAAAAAATATATAAATTACCAGACAAGTATCAAAAACTTGCTTAGTACCATGGATATTATTTTAATGAATTGGTTAAAAAATCAATAATTTGGGGTTTTAATGTTTAATGATTTATGCACGGATTAATATAAAAAACCAACAGAAACACACCACCTTTAAAGAATAATGTTATAAATAGTACCATGATGAGAAATGTGGATGTAGAAAACAACCACCATAAAACTAAACATAACCCATCACATAGGGTTCAACCACCAAATCATATCCTGGATAGAATAATAAGAATAAATTAGTAAAGGGATAATGGATAATGAGAAACAAGACAAAAAATCAATGAAACAAATTTTATTTGAAGAAGGGTCCATGAAATCCATGTCGGAGGAAGGAAAGATAATGCATGGGGGTCCAACTAGACTAACATAAATTTAATATTGAGAAAGGGGATTAAAGGTGGTTAAAATTGAGGGCAGATAGATTAATAATTTTAATATTTTTAAAAAATAGAATGGTTGCACTGCTTGGCCACACAGTTTACCAAACCACGGATAAATGGTGAACCTATCCCTAAAAAGACATAATAAAGTCACAATGTTTAGAAAAATAGTTAGGAAAACCATTATAAAACAATTAAAATCACCACTGATAAGTAACTACTATTTTTTTCATAGTTTTTTATGGTTATCTTTAACCCGATACAAACCGTCCAATCTAAAAAATTTGAAAATTTAAGAAATGTTGACAAAAAACATAAGGATAAAAATAAGAATATATAATTAATAAAATAAAAAGGCAAATTTAGGTTAGTTTTTGATAATTAACCCCACATTTAAATTCCCCCCCCCCCCCCAATTCATTGAATATTAATGAACTCTGAAACTCAAAATAATTTAATAATAGTGAAGGGATTCTAGATATCAAAATTTTCAACCCATCAGGTACTGAGGGAAAAAAAATTAAAAAACCTCAAAAAATATATATAAAAATAAAACATACAATCCGTAGAATAAACAATACACAAATTCAAAATTTTTAAAGAGATAATAAAAAATATAAATCTGTGATATGTCTCCCTACCATTTAAAGAATTTACTAATATGGTATAATCCATGGAAATACTAAAATGTTCTCAAATAATCGGACCTTAGGAGGAACATATGATTCAAATAATGAAATAATATATACCCATAAATAATAAAATATTCATTACATTATCTAAATAAACATAGATATAGAACATCCTAAAATATGACATAGAGTATATACACAACAATGACAAAATTAGTGATAATTAAATAATAGAAAAAGGAAAACAGAACTCCAAAATATGATACTTATATTTTTACCTAGGTTTATATTATAATATCCCAATTCTAATAACATCTTAAAGGACTCATTCGATCAAAATTTGGAAGGTTTGACTAAATTCAAAAATTATGGGAATGAGAAGGTTCAATCTAACAATATTGTAAATTCAAAAATAATCAATACATCATAAGAGGGTGTTAATATAATAAGAGGGATCTCTTAGGGTCATTCTGTCTTTCTATCTCAGGTTCATCCTAGATTCACATCTCAAAATATTGGGGACTCATAATAGTTTAATAGGAAATGAAATCACTCATCTTGGTATTCTTTGAAAAACATAATACTACCATCATCGCCTTATTAAACGTTTCATCAAACATGTCTAGGATAAATGAAAAAATATCATATTAATGTCATGAACTAAGGTATAAAAAAATAAATGACTGTGAATCAAAGTGTTCTCAATAAATGATCCAAAATTGAAGAATGGTTTCTCTCCACCACTCCACAAGGAGTGTGGGTAGGGTTGAAAAAACAAAAGAATTACAATCGATCTATAAAATTTTTCTTGGAGGCATACTTGATAATTAAGATAGTGAAAAGTAAGTCAAGTTCACAAAAAAATTATCTCATAACAAAAATGGTAACCATTTTTCCAAATAAAATCCTATGGGTGAAATTCCCCACTCCCACACTAGGATTCAAACAAAAAATAGAATTAAAATTCCCATTTTAAATCATCAGAACATTCCAATATTACAAACTTGTTTCTATAAAATATTTGAAAAATTATTTCATAATTTTCCAAGATACAATTTCACCATTAAAACCATATATTTACCAAAAAACCAAAATTCAAACCATATATTATTTAAAGGAATTTAAAAATAGGGTTTTAAAGTGATTCACATAAATAAAAACTATTTAAAATCAGTTTTAAATTTCACAAATCCTATATTGAAACCATTTTACACATCCAAAAAATCTACCCCTTTTCAATTAAATTAGATTTATTTTTTATAAATTCCAAAACATCAATAGAAAAACAATTTTTTTTAAAAACAATTATCAAATACAAATTAAATGTCTAATACATCTAACTCATTTCAATCCCTTTTATAAAACTCAATTATTAGTTCCAAAACATAATTTTAAAAATTAAATAATGTTACCAGCATAAAACATAAGAAAATCTGAATATGGTAATAAAAAATTATCATAATAACTCTATTTAACTCCTCATAAATATAAAATACACAAAACAAAAATAAACAATATGATGATGGAGTCTATTAAAAAAAATTAATAGTGGAATAATGGTTGTACATGATATGGCCACACAGTTTGGCTGATCTTGTGCCATTCATGCTCCGGCCAATAAGAACATATTATAACAATGAGCTTGAGATATAAATTTGTTGGATCATTCTATATGAACATTAACATCTGGTACTACAACACCCTGATATTTTAAAATAATAACATTATATTCGATAGTGTATACGAAACACAACAACGAGCTTAAATGAACCATGAAATATATAATTTAAATATGAATATTATAACCAAGATGTTTAATTGGAACTATGAATAGAAATAACCAATATTTGAATATTATGTACAAATATTTATATTAGTAAAATATATTATTAAATAAGGGATCAATTCTTAGCAAAGTTTTTATATGCTCTAAGAATATATTTTTCATCAAAAATGTTTTTATTGCTTTTTGTGAGAAAATAATTTAATTAATTTCTGTAATTTTAGAAATTTTATATTACAAAATGAACATAATTTTTGAAATTATTATTTCAAAATTAAATTAGGGTGAAATTTCTGGACTTTTCTGAAAATGGTGATTTTTTCATTGAATAGTCAGAAATACAACTTTTTGTAAAACTTTCATTTCTTTTCAATAAATAAATTAATTTAAAAGTACCACTATGATTTTAATTTTTTTTTTAATATAAATATTATTCAATTATATTTAATAAAATTTAATATATTTAAATCATCATTATACTTGATTTTGGTATAAGATTATTTTTAGGATTAAAATGCATTTTTTAGAAATGGTTTCTTAAATGAACAACATTTATCCTTTTTAATTAATTATAATAAACCCTAATAATGATATATTTAAAATAAATTTATATATTATATACCTACTTATTGGATTTTAAATTCCTATAATGGTGATTTTTTAGGTAAAATGTTAATATAAGATCATCTTTTGCATTAAAAAACCATGTTTCTGAAAAATACCTTATAGTCATGCATTGTAGGATTTTTATAAATTGAAATTATTACACTAACATGTATTGAATTTGGTAAAATGGATTCCATATTTTTAATCATGAAAATTTATATTATTAAATAAGGACAACTTTTTTGTGTCATTATGAATATTACAAGCAGTAAAAAATTTGTCACCATGATAAAAGGGTAATTATGGTTAACCTAGGTTAAAATTATTTTTTAAGGCCACCATTTTCACCATAATTATTATTGAATTATTTTATTTTGACTCTTATCTATTTATTATTGAGCTTAAATTATTTGTGGGGAACTTTTCCATGAAAGCGTCCTATAAAATAATTTTAGTAAATAAAAAATCAAAATATTTATTTTTCCTTTAAATATCACTTATATGTTCACATATAGATAAAAATAAGTAGTGAATGAATATTAAATTTTATTATGAGAATAATGAAATTATTTTAATTATTGTAATTTATTTTTAATTTTTAATGATTATATAGTTACCATAACTTCTTATACAACGTTGACATAACACTTATGCAGATAGTGGAAAATTCAAGGTAAATAATTTTAATAACCTTAAAAGAAATGTATTTGGGATTAGTTACGGTTCCAAAATAATTTTATAGTTAATAATTATTTATTATTGATGGTGAAATGTATTATATTCTAAATTAATTATTATCTTAATGGAGTTAAATTCAAATTCAATGAGTAGTGTCAAAAATAAGAGAAATGATATTTTTTGTTAAATAATATTTTATTAAATTATTGAAAAAACCAAAAAAAATCATGAAATAGGAAAATTTTGAGGATAAATGTTCTGAAATTTCTTCCTTTTTCCATTTATTGTCAATTTTTACCTAAAATTTAAATATATAACCCATTTTTTTTTGAAAATTGTATTAACACAGTTAAGGTTAACACGAGTTTACCGAGGGGTTAGTCTAAGAGATATGAGATAGTTTGATAATTAAATGTACCACCCTGATTTATTAAGAATTATATATTTACTAAATATAATTTCTATGATAGCATGTGTTACATATAAAAATGGTGTTTAACAGACCACAATATATTGTTAATATTATTATTTAAACATTAGCACTATAACATAGTCATTAAACATGGCCATATAAATAAGAATAACCATATTTTAAAAATTAATTATAACATGTTTATATAATTAAATCATATTTACAAAAAAGTATTTAATATTTCATAATGTCAATATATGTTCAAAAAATATTATTTTCTCAAAAAAAAATTATTAAATTTTGTGAACTCAATAGAAAAGTAAAATTTTTACACTTTCCAAAAGTTTCTTTTAAAAAATAAATTTTTTTTTGGAAATCAACATGTCAAAATTATCATTGAGTGAATTTTTGATAATTTTATACAAAAATTTAATTTCATAAAAAATAGTAAAAAATACCGCTTTTTATTAAAAAATTCCTTTTCATTTAAAAAAGTTAAAAGCCCCATTTTAGTTTAACATGGTTTTAAAAGTTAAATTAGTTAAATTATATTTTATTAATTCAAATTAGTTCATTGTAATAAATTATATTTTGAATTTGTGAAATTAAAACTTTCTATACTTATGAAAAAAATTTCTTTAGAAAACCACTTTTTCATCGTGTCTTTGGGTTTAATTTTAAATTAAAATTTTATATTTCAGAGAATTTAATTTTGAAAAATATATTAAATATTCCTTCTCATTTTAAATAATATTATATAAAATGTTCATGTTAATTTTTTTTCAAAATTAATATTAAAAACAATATAAATCTGTTACCATGGTTGAGGTTAAAACAACATTAACAGGGGGTTAAACTAAAATGATATGGGAAAAAATAACCCATTAACATGTAAAAATATAAATTTATAAAAAAAATTTGACCTTATAAAATATAATTTTCAATAATGAGTTATTTTGGAGTTGTGTGGAGGGTTTAAAAAGTAGTTACCCCATTTAATTTTCAAAAATTCAAATTGTCTCATCTCTGCCAATTAAAAAATGGCACATGCACTCTACTATCATATTAACACATAAAAACCACTTTTTATGGAAAATACGTGAAAAAATAAAATTCTTAATTACCTATTCACATCATGGAGTCCTTATTTTTTTTAGTAAACCATACTATGAATGGTTTTGTGTATACATAAAGGGGTTCTCTAAAAAAGAGGTATAGTTTTTAACCATGCATTTTCATTTTATTTTTTTCTAAAAACAAATTAAAATATTATTAAACCATAATTATAATAGCACCATTATATAAAATATAATTACATGACATTATATTAATTCCACAACCAGTATTTATATCCTCTTTCATCTACTGTGAAATGAAATTGTCGATCATGTGTATTGCGGACTACCGCGTCAAGAACAGATATAATTCATTTTCTATAACTCACACTCATAGATGGATAAAATTATGTATTTAATATTTTTACATTATATTAATGAACTTATTATAATTAATTATTTATAATATTACATCTATATTCTTACTTTCTTTTCTATTGGAAAATGATAATGATGCTCGTGTGTATGACGAACTACCACCCCACGCAGTGATGTGATTCATTTTTGACATACAGTTTACATGAAAAGTAATATGGATGATTTGAATGAAATATTTAATAAATATTACATAACAATGATTATTGAAATGTTATTTATAATTTACCTTTATTTCATTCTATCTGTCGGGAAAGAGGAAACAATGCTCATGCGTACTTATGACCTACCATCTCTATGATTGGTGTAATTCATTTTATATATATAAATTTAATGTATTGATATAAACAAATATATATAAAAATATCCAAAATTTATACAGTTTATAAAATATAGATATGGTGTAACCATGATCAAATTAAAATAACCAAAAATACCAAACCAAAACATACATGAAAAACGACACCATAATTACTTGAAATGTGACTGTAACAAAACATTATTAATAAATATGTATTAAAAGGATATAATTAAATCATATATGGTATGACATATATATAATTATGGTTCTGGAATATATATAATAAACCTATATTCATTATATAGGTGGTTCAAATGCGTACAAAGAATGTCCAGACTTGATGTAAGGGGATTTTCGTCTTACTTTTATTTCTATGGGACACATGCCATATTCAAAAAATATTTCTTTTGTGTGTTGTATATTATCCCCATGAATGGATTTCAGGATTATTATTATGATTTTTTTTTGGATTTACGTATCCATATATGGTTATTTATTTCATGGTGCTTATAGTTCAAACATTACCAAAGCGGTAAAGGTTTTATGTTAGATTCTCATTATTTATCAGGATAGCATATGATTATGTTTTTTATGATGAAATAATTCGATCCATATCTCAAGAAACTCATTTTATATATTATAATATAGTTATTTATTGATAATACATATTTCCATTTCATTTTACTCTCTTTATGTGATTAATATAATGAATGAATATTTTAAAGAAAAATCAACTTTGTTTCTCTCATCGATCAGAAATAATTTCTCTTCCATGTTAATTTTTTATATAAATATTTTAATGAAATATTTTAAAATTATCCATTTAATTTTTAAATAAATTATTACCTATTTTTAAATTTTTATTTTTTTAAATTAACATTCTTCTGATTTTTCCTAATAAGTTAGTTTTTACTATTTACCAAAAATACGAAATGAATATATTTTGACGTGTATAAAACGAAAACAAAATTACACCATAATGAACTATCAATTATTTTAAAGTTAAATTTAAAAATTTCAAGGTTATTTTGAAATAAAATGTTTTCCTTAGTATTTTTGAAATTATTATATTTTATAGAGGTGATTTTCAAATTGAAAGGAAATTTTCCTCAAGAATGTTTAAATAAATTTTTTTTGTAATTTATATTTATCAATGACAATAAACATAAGTGTTGATTTTGTTTTAATAGAGATATGATCAAACTGTTCCATACTTATTATTTATTTTTATGTCTTATGTTTATGATGAAAATATATTTATGAAGGTCATCCCTTTTCCATGGTTTATTCTATGATAAATTAATGATGTGATTATGAAACTGATTTCTTTTCTATGTGATATTCTATGATGAAATGTTTATAAACTCCATTTCCTTTATATGGGTTATGTTATAATTAATTTTTTATGATTTTATGGAACAAATGTTTTTGGATTGTGGGATGGGTGGGATGTATATCTCCCTCTAGGTTAATATTAATGATCTTTGTTCTCAAATAGTACACAAGATGTTATCCCAATCCCATAACAATAGGGTATATGGGAGGTTATCCCATTGAAAAAAATAGGTTACATAGAAGGTTATCCCAATCTAAAAACATAAAGGTACATAAGAGGTTATCCCAAGTCTAAATCATGCAGAAGGGTGGTTCTCCCAAGCCTAATATAATATGAATGTATTATGGGGTAGCCTTGAAATATGATTTCAAACTCTTATGTATATTAAAAAAATCAACTTATTATGAAAATGTTATGTAATCAAAGCACATGTTCTTTGATTCCATTTTGATTCATGTGTTATGAACTTCTAAGATTTATTCTATGACTCAAGTTCAAAATATATGATATGCAAGGTATAGTTTTAAAATGTCATTCTCATGTTATCATACCCTTATTATCATGTTATTTTTATATCTCCCTTTTTAGCCAAACTGAGCATATGAGATCACCCTTTGTTATATTTCATTTCCCCAGGTTATGATGAAAGGTATTATGTATAATATGTATAGGAAGGGTGTTATATATGAATAACATAGAGAGTAATAATGTAGTTAACTTATGAACTAGTTTTTTATGTATCTCAATTTCCAAAGGCACTAAACCATTATGATCCTCAGGATTGTTTTTGTATAATTAAATGAATATTAATTGTTAATAATTAATTTTATTGTATGTAAATTCAGGGATGATAAAGTTTTTATAATAGAAAAGGTATAGCTATCCTTTGAAAAGTAGGATGAGAAAACATTATTGATATCCTAAGAGATATAAATAAGGATAGGTCGAAGTATAATAAATCATCATATTATTTTGGTGAATGATATAGTGATTGGTTTCTAAGAAATTACATCCTTATCTTCATGCTGTAAGTGGATGTGTCTATGGAATTGTGGTGTTGATGGGTAATAAATCCAAAAATGTTACATTTGGAAAGAATCTATCATCACCTAGTGCATGATGATGGAACTTTTTAATCACGTAATTTGACACTCCTTGGGGATATGATTTGGAAGGTCACAAACTCTGTAATAACCATCATGACAGATTTGAATAATGAACATGGATTACATAGGTGACACCTAAGGTGTTATAGATTGGAAAGAAGGTGTCATGATTTATAATGCCTTTGAATGTTTTTTCTTGATTGATCAATATGATCAATGATTCCTTATTGTCATTATAACCATTTTGGCATCTGTAATAAATGAAGATAGAATGATGAAATTGGGGTGGTAATTGGTAAGATCAAATATTGGAGTACCCTATTCGATCTTAGTTATATTAATTCCAACGAATGTTAATTTCTATCCCAAATAATTATATATTTAATTTGAAGTGAAAAACAGTAATGGAATAATGTTTCCTTCTCAATTATATGATCCTTCTAAAGTTGAAGTTTAAGAAAATGTTTTTACTACAAATCTCATTATTCTACCTCTATTTGAATTTGAGGGAATTTTAGGATATAATTGGGTCTTATTATACAAATACCAAATTAATTGATAAGGAAGGTAAGTAACATTTTAAATTCCAAACCATCCTATGACTTATATCAGTTAGATAATAAATATAAAATTCTGAAGGAAATTACACCCATTGTAAAAGTTTTTATTCCCATTCAAAAAGGGTGTTTATATGAGATGGTTGGGGAGAAACTCATCATCCATGATATTCCTATTCTGTGATATATTTTTTCTTTATTTCTGAAATATTTTTATAGTCATACACTAAATCATGAAGTTGAGTTCTCAATAATAATCATTCTTAGTGCAACACATTTTTCCATAGTTCTCTATAGAATGAACCGGATTAGGTTATAAGAATTGAAGAAAAAACTCTAGGAGAATCATAAAAAAGGATTTATTATGCCATGTGTGTAATCTTGGGGTGAACCTATATTTTTGTTAATAAGAATGAAGGATTTATGTGACTCAGTATTTATTATCAAGAATTGAACAGTATCATAATCATGAACAAGTATCCTCTATACCATATTGATGATTTATTGACCTACTGTATAGATCTCAATGATTTTTGATGATTGATCTTTATTTTGGATATGATCAATTGAGGGTTAATAAAGAGGATATACCCAATACAATATTCCCCACAAGGAATGGTCACAATTAATATATAGTGATTCCATTTGGTCTTATTAATGTCCCCACAATCCTCAAAGATTAAATTAATAAAGATTTCAGAGATTACCTTAATTAGTTTGTGGTAGATTTTATATATGGTATTCTAATATAATAATACAAAAATTAAAGGAATTAATGTCAATTTATAATTTCACTTAATTCCCTAAGGAAGGATACAATGCTATATAAATTTACAATATACGAATTTTGGCTACAAAATGTTTCATTTTTGGTTATATAATCTCCTGTAAGGGCATATTAGTGGATCCATTAGTGATGGAGGCTATTTAAAAATGTATAAGACCAACCACTATGGTCAAGATTCATGATTTTCATGATTTTTTAGATATGAATGATGTTCTGTGGATAATGTTTCACAGCTATCCAATATACTCCCAAAGTTAACTCATATGGGATCCAAGTTCTATTAGGAAGGAGAATGTGTGCGAAATTTCATGTAACTGATGAGAATATTAGTAAACATACATTTGGTTTCATTACCCAATAGCGGGGAAGAGCATGTAATTCATTTATATGTATCAAAGAATGGATTGAGATGAGTACTTATAATGAAATATTTGGTGATAGCACATGAATCACAATAATTGAAGGTTCTTGAGAAAAATTTCCCAACACATTATTTGGAGCTAGCTATTGTAATTTTTTCATTATAAATATAGAGGAATTGACTTTATGGAGAAATGTGTGATATATATATATATATACTTACAATAAAATTTTAATGTATATATCAACATAGAAAGGGTTAAATATTTTACATAAAAGTTAGTGAGAGTTAATTAACGATTATGACTTTTCAATACATTTCCACCCTCTGGGAAAGAGAACAAGGTGGTCAATGATTTAATTGAAAAGAACCATGATAGATTATTTTTTATAAGGATAAAAAATAAAAAATTTATAGATTTTTAATTTTTGGATATGGAAATATTAAAGGAGGTGGATAAATATTTTCTTCTCAAATTATTATTCAACCATCTGTCTAAGTGACGATTAGAGAGTTGAAAAAGGAAGATATAAATATATAGATGATGTGAGAAGTTTTCTTCAGTTTTTCCTTAATCATTATGGTATGATAAAAGTCAAGAACCATGTATGTGTTCCATCGATACTTGATTTGAAAAGAGAGTTGATAGAGGATGTTCATAGTTCTTCATTCTTGATTCATCATAGAAGTACAAAGATGTATAGAGATCTGGAAGAGTATTTATGGGGGGATATAATAGAGATAATATTTTAGAGCTTTTATATCCTTTCATGGTATGTCAATAAGTTAAGGTTGAGATAATAAAATCTTAGGGGATGCTACAACCATTACCCATATGGGAATAGAAATTAGAAAACATCACTATGAATTTTCTAATAAGACTTCCCAAAACATATAATTGGAATAATTCTATATGGGATGTATTCAATGAACTTAAAAGGTAATATCACTTAATTGATATCATTGAATGCTTTTATCTAGATCAAACTGGTGGATTTACATTAATAAAGTGTTAATTTTTCCTAGAGTACCGCATTCCATCGTATTTGATCGTGATATGAGGTTTCCCTTAATCTATTTGGGGAAGTATTCAGTAAGCTCTTGATACATAGTGGAGTTTTAGAAATTTATATAATCCTTAGATATATGATGGGTCAGAGATAATAATTTAAAAAATTGAGTTTATATTGAGATACTTTTCTACATATTTCAAATGTGGTTGTGATCAACACCTTCCTCTACCTGAGTTTTTATAAAATAATATCTTTCACTCAAGCATTAAGATGGATCATTATGAATAAATCTATGGAAATAAGTGTAAAAATTAAACACAATAGGGTGAATTTGTATAAATATATCCATTAGGACCTTATCTATATGGATAAATTAAGGAAATGGTTAGAGGCATTTAGAAACACATAAGGGAAACACAAAGTTCTAAGAAACATTATGATGAGGATCGATGATATGATATGAAATTTTATATTGGTGACAAGGTTTTTCTAATAATTTATATATGGATGAATTTTATAATATTTTTAATGAATTTAAAGATAATACCTTTCCATATATTTAATTATTGATCGTATTGATACTATATCTTATAGATTTGTGCTTCCACCGAACCTCTCTAAAGTCAACGATTTGTTCTGTGTATCTCTCCTGAGGGTGTACATAACTGGTACATCACATGTACTAGAATCATAGTTCATACCACTAGAACCTGATATTTACCATGAAAATAACTAGTGTCTATTATTGATAATAAATAGAAATTGTTATGAAATAATACCACTCACCCAGTTAAAGTTTTTTGAAAAAACCACCAATTTGAAGAATATTAGTGGGAAAATAATGATATGAAGAGACAAAAGTATCCTTGTTTGTTTGTATTAGAGTGATGAATTATGAATTATATGTTCTTTTAAAGGGTTACAATGTAACAAAACAAGTTTTTTTGAAATATATTTTTTTATATAAATTCAATTTCTTTGATAGCTTGTGTTACACATAGCACTGAGTTTTATGGAACAAAAACATATAATATTAATATTATTATTTAAACATGAATATTATAAACTAGTAATTAAATTTTATTATATGAATAGGAATAAATATATTTTATTATTTAATTATAATGTCATTATATAAATAAATCATATTGATAAAAGTTTACATGATTTTATTATAGTCTATATATGTTTTGAAAATACTATTTTTCTCAAAAAAAATTGTTTATTGAATTCTATTGAAAATAATAAATGTAATTATTGAAACATTTAGAAAAAATATTTTAAAAAATAAAATTAATTTTTTAATCTACTTTTAAAACTTATATTTTAGTGAATTTTTGATATTTTTTACAAAAATTAATTTATTTTTGAATAGTAAAAAATAATGAAATTTAAAAAATTAATTTTTAGTGAAAGAATTTTCCAAATACATTTTTTAAGATGTGTTAAATAGTAAAATTATTTAAATTATATATTTATTAATCCAATTTAGATCATTATAAAAAATTTAAAATTTAATTTTGAAGTTAAAACATTATATAATTAGGAAATTTATCACTATGGTAAGCTGCATTTTCATCATGATTGCGGGTTTATTTTTAAATTTATTTTTTCAATTAATGTGAATTGAATTTTAAAAAAAATTTATTCCATATTTAGAATAAGAGTAATTAATATAATATAATATAATATGGGTAACTTATTTTTTTTTCAAAATGAATATTGAATATTGTAAAAAATAATTATCCTGGTTAACGTTAAAACACATTTACCGGGGGTTAAACTAAAAAGGTAAGGGGTAAATGGACTATAAAATTATCAAAATTTAATTTTCTGGACATACTTAAACTTATTACATATAACGTTGAAGTAAATTATATTTTTTTATCATTTTTTAATGTTAAAAAAATAGGTACACAATTTTCATTTGAAAACTTCCAAGTTTTTCATATCCCCCAATTATAAAAGGGAATACCCTCTCCTCTACTACTCAAACATCCCAAACCATTTTATTTATACCAACCTAACCAAATTCATTCCTTATATTCCTATACACATTCTATAGTCATTTTCTTGATTATAAAACCCTCATTTGAAGGCGTTATGTGTAAACCTAAAGGGTTCTATGAAGAAGTGGTATAATCCTTATCCATGCATTTTTATTTTATATATTTTTCTATATCCTTAAAATATAATTCAAAAATTATTATATAATAACATAAATATATTACACATAATAATATTTTATTATTTTAATTTCATGTCCTACATCTATTTCCTCTTCCATGATCTGGGAAATGAACTGTCTATTGTGTGTATCGCGGACTCCCACCATGTGAAACCGATGTAATTAATTTTCAATAACTACATATAAAAACTATTGATAATGATTTATTTAATGTGTATATGTGATATTAAGGACATGATTATAATTATGCCTTAGTAATATTTCATCCATCTTTTTCCTTTCTTTTATGTGGGAATATGATAATGTCGCTAGTGTTTATGACATACTAGTGCCTAACGAAGTGATGTGATTCATTTTTCAAATACGCTTTACATGGAAGGGAATAAGGATAATTTTAATTAATATATGTGATATATATATGAAATTATAATTTTTTTAATGTTTATTAATTATTTACATACATTTCATTCCATCCTTTGAGAAAATGGAAACAACGTTCATGTGTATGTATGGCTTACCGTCTCCATAAATAGTGCAATTCATTTTCTACCTATAAATTTAATCTATTAATATAAATAAATATATAATAAATATATAATATATTTAAATAATTACTAAAATTCTGGATATCATGGAACCATGACCAAAGTAAAAGGACCAAAACAACCAAATCCAAACAAACAGGAAAAATTAAGAAATTATTACGAAAAAGAGAGTTATTAATAAAGAGTTTCCAATAAATGGGTGCAAAAAAGTTAAGAGAAAATAATTTATTGTTTAATATATAACATTATGTTTCTAGAATATATCTATAATAAATATATATTTATTATATAGGAGCTTCAAACATCTAGGAAGGAAATTAGAGTCGATGTGAGAGATTTTCATTCCACTTTTATTTTTGTGGGAAATATGCCCACACACCATATTTTTTGTGGTATATATACTACTAATTAAATTATTTTATGATTCTTATCATTAATATCATGGGATATACATATCCACTTAATTTATTTTCTCTCATAGGCCTTACTATTCAAAAGATTCAAAAGTTGTAAGGGTTTTGGAATTACTATCTCAGCCTTTATTTTTATAATTTATGATTGAGTTTACAACAATGAAACATATGAAATATCTGTCAATAAAATCATGAGGTTTCTTATACTGTAGTTATTGATGTAATCGTTATGTAATAATGTGATTTTCCTCTCTTTATTACATATAATTATTGATATTTTATTAAAAAAAGATGGCATTATTTATCTCTTTAGTGAAAATTACTTTTTCTTAAATAACTATGTTTTTTAAAAATATTTTCAAGAATGTTTTAAAATTTATATGAATTATTTATTAAGTAATTTATTATCCATTTTTATACCTTTTACAAAATAGTTTTATTGTAATCTTCTTGTCGTTTTTTGAACAGTTTACTTTTTGAAAATTTCACAATAATTAGAAAGGAATGATTTTTAATAAAATGTTAGAAATTACATACTATCATGACCACTATTTTATTTTAATACTAATTTTATTTTTCCAAAAATATTTTATAATAAGTTTTTCCTAATATTTTTTAAATTTTTAGTCTTTGAAAATTATTTTCAATGTGGAAAAGATATTTTTCTCAAGAATGTTTGTAATAGTATTTTTATCGTATTTATATTAATCTATGACAAAAACCCTAATTTACTGTTGTTACATTGAGATTATGTTTTAATTATACAATACATATTATTTAATAGGATGGTATATGATCAGTTTGATAGGGTATGTAAAAATTTGATACCATTATCCATCTTACTCTGTATGGCTTATGATTATGTTTAATGATTGGGGGAATTATTAAGATTTCATATACTAGATTTTCAATAATAATATTTAAATTTATTATTTCTTATCGATTTTCAAATGAGTAATGTGTTGGACTAATTAAGTGATGGGTGGGGTATACTATATCCCATGAATGCATTAGTTGGTATAACAAGAAAATCTAGATTCATTATTTGGTAGAGGCTTTACCTATTTATGTCTGTTGTCTTGAAAAAATGGGTTGATGGTATGGTGATGATGCACGAAATTATGCATTGCCTCATTTTGATATTAGTTATTTATTCCAATTTGATTATTTGATTAGTTATGATATCCTTAAATAAGATTCATGATAATGTGATTATTTATATGGAATTATTTGATAATCATTTATTCCAAATATATTACTCTTTATGATCAAGTAATTGATTAAATGTAACATGTTTCTAGTTATTTACCATTCCATATTGATCATCCCTTATGTATTTATAATAGATAACATTATAAACATACCCTTAATGAGAATCTGATATCACCCCTTTTTTATTATTCCATTCCATACGATTCTAGGAAGTGTATTTTGATTAATATATAGGGATATACTAAAGTTAATAGTAGTTTTCTCAAATAAGTCTATATTTTGTATTTTATATTTTAAAATATATTTTGAGATTCATGTATGAATCTAGTTTAGTAATAATAATAATCTATTTGGTTCTTTGTTTTCTGACACATTGTATCTAGTGCAAAAATAATAATGTAACCACTGAATATTGGCTAATAAGGACATGGTATTTGTAATTTATATAAGTGGATGTTTAGTAGATACCTTGAGAACTAGATTTAAGAGAAACTTGATTAGATAACATAACCCTATAACCAAAATTAATGATAATTCAATGTATATTCTAACATCATAAAGTTTTGGTTAGGTATTTTTTATGTGGTTTTCCTAGAAATATATACCTATTTGGATACTAAAAGTTGATGTGGATCTGAAGAAATTATACATATGGATAATAACTCTAAAAAGAGTGAATTGGTATTTGGCACAATTCTTAGATGGTTCACAATAAAATTCCTTACTGAACACCCATTTTATACTCTCAGGGAGTATTTTTGGTCCAATAAATTTATTTTACAAACCATTATGAATGATTTTAATGTATTTTAATGAATTGAAAATATTTCAAAAGATACCATATTTATGATTTTTAGATTAGTTATACATAAAAATTAAATTTATGCTAAGTGTTTCATTAGTATTAAAATTAGACATTATGATTCATATTTTGATAATTTATTCTATTTTATTCCAATTTTTAGAAATGATACTAATTGGAAGGGATGGAAACCATACCAATTTAGGTAATCCATATAGATATTTCCATCCAAATAAATATAATGAAGATGGATCTAGATATATAGCTAGAATTGAACAAATTATAACTATATTAGGATAGATAATTAAGGTTATGAATAATAACATTTCCCCAATGGAGTATCCCACGAATACACAAATAATTGTAATAATATTAGACCACATTAGGCATCAACAATCTACAACATTAAATATAACTAAAAATAAATTTCTAGATGATAAATGGATAAGTTAATTAGAGAAGTTATTTCTCTGTTTTGAAAGTTATTATAAGTGAGAATGTTTTCATGGAATTTTATCATCCCTCAGAGGATAGAGAACAATAAAATTCATTGATTCAAAACACTAAGGAAGGATAAATAATAGAAAACATTATGTGGAAAGATATTAAGTTACATTTCATAAAAATATATTTTCCTCAAGAACAATGAGTGGATATAGAGATAAAATTCCTAAGTATAAGAAAAACCGTAGACAATATTTTTTCTATGTACAAAGCCAAATTTATAGGGATAACAAGGAATACTAAGAAATACATACATAATCAAAAGATCGATATTAACTATTTATTTAATGGTATTAATCCATTCCTTAGAAGGAAACTAGTCTCCAAAAATATTATCATCCTACAAGGACATAACATAATGTGATATCAATATGTAGAAATAATTATCCAAGTATTATGAATTTAAAGTAAGTAAATATATGAAAAGGGATACTAAGATCTCTATTAAAGGTAATAAAAAAATGGATTAAAGGAAGAGTTAAATTTCAATATTTTAATAAATTTGGAGAGGGAAACTGCAGAAAATTCATGATGTGAAAGGTAATTTTTACAAGTGTGGAGAGAATGAACAAAATGATCATGATTTAGTGGGAATTAAACAAGATAACAAAGTAAAATGGTTCACAATTAAGGATATGAGACAATAAGAAATTTTTTTCCTTGGATACACGTAAAAAATCTACAAAAAAGGTCTAGGGGGCATATCTAAGATTATGAGATCTCAATAACTAAGGTTGATATCCCAAATTATGTGGTGGAAGGTAATTTAGTCAAATACTAAAAATTATCTAATGACTCATTTGATTCTGGATAATTGAACTCTTTTAGATTACTTAAAATCATCAAAAAATAGATATTTCCCATTAACCTTAAGAAGGGATTTATCAGTCAAGACTCTCAGTGGAAGTGTCACTGAAACAAGGATGTGTCAGTCAGTTCCAATTATTTTAATGAACTATAATGAGCTTCCACCATACACTACACTTGAATTAATTATATAGAAGGACTAAAGAGAATACTGGATCCCCAATGGTGGGTAAAAAGTGCCTAGGCATCATAAGAACTCATTTGGGAATGGTTTTTCCGAAATCAAAGAAATGAAAATGGAATAAATAAATAAATAAGACAAAATAAATAAAAATAATTCCAAAAAGGTCAAAACAAACTAAAATTATACAAAACCATTTGAAAATACATGATCAACATCCATAAAAAACGATACAGACCTGCAAGATAAATCAGGATCAAACTAACCACAAAAAACTATAACAAACCAAACCACTCCAGTCAAGCCAAAATCAAACTCTACAAAACCCCCGATTACTCACTACCACCCATATAACTCATGTCATCCATGATAAATAATAAGGATCCAAATAATAACCTTGAACATAAAATTTTCTAGGAATGAGCTAAAAAAACATGGAGGTCAACACAACCCACAAAAACTATGTAACTCATTTCATAATAAAATTAATCAATTCTAATTTGAAAATAAAGCTAGAAAGTAATATTTCATACATATCACATTATTGAAAAAAAATATATAAACCATTTACAAGACAATAATTTTGTTTTCCAAACCCAAACACACAGGGTTTAAAAACAAATCCACTATCCCAAGACAATTCCAAAATCCACACATACATGTTTCATTTATCAAAAAACAAATCAAAAGATTTATTTAAAAGAAAATGGCCACTTTAAATATTTCACTATCCAAATAACTCTCTAATCCAAAAACTATTTTGTGAACCGCATTAAATCAATCAAATAAAAGTCATAAATATTTCAAAATATTCTTTCAAATACATCTTTCTATACTCATTTTAAAAGCAAACAACTAAACAACCACATGGTTCAAAAATCACAATCATGCACCACACATGTATCAAAATGAATATAAAATGGTAAATAATCAAGGAAGGTTCCATATCAAATAAATTTGGGAAAAGATAAAATCGATATAGAATAAACTCACCTCAATCAATGACTCATCGATAAAATAAATGTGTCGTCCTACCCAAAGTCACATACATTTCAACCATCTTACTGTATGGTTATAACCACCGTAAATAGATACCAACATATGCTAAGTCCACACTATCATCCTAATATCCCACACAATCCTCATTGTAATGAAAATATACCACCTATAAATTGCAACCATTACAATTAGTGGGACATTAGGGGCATGTGAACCAACTATAAGAACAATATAGATCATACACATAGTACCCAGTTTCCCATAACTAATAAAGTAAGTGATTCGTAGTATAAATGAGAAAATTCTAACTCATTATGAATAACCAAAACTACCCTCACCCCTAACACCCAATTTTGTAAATCCCCATTCACATAACATGTACCCATGTAATACCATGAACATTCCCACAAAAGGGGAGCATAAAGCATCACATAGTGATCAAAAACCCACATAAGGGGTTAAACAATAAAGGGTAAATCAAGGGTGAAATTCACATACACCATTTAAAACCAAAGTTCCAAACATTCATTCAACATTAAAATACATAATGGAATTCCATGAACTTTGAAATTTCATTAAATATTTTTAAAAAACCATTCAAAAAATTATGAAATTCAACCAAAAATTGTAAAAATTTCACATTCACCCTTATATAAGGGATATCTTCTTTAGAAAGCCAAAAAATTGAAAAATACCTTTTGTGTCATCAAATATTTAAAAAACACAATTTAAAAAATTTTAATATTTCCAAATAAATCACCGATTTATTTTTGAATATATAAAAGTTACCCTTCAACAAGGATTATACTCTTTAAAAATGAAAGTAAGGGAAAATGAACAACCACTTCCTTCTAAACTATTTAAAATAATCGACCATGGAATTTCACAAAGGGTAAACCACACAAACATTTATATCCTAATTATAAATACATTAAAACACCCCATTACTAACCATTTAGATTACAACAAGTCACATAGAAACCAAATTACCTTTGAAAATTGTTTTCACTCATGAAAAACCAAATCTGGGTCGAACCTATTAAAAACCATATAAACCATTTAAAAGAACCCCACTGGTATTTCAAAACGTTTTTCATATTTAAACATTCCATTCAAACATTAAAACATGGGTTTCATGTGGAAAACCATTTATTACGTGATAAAAACATAAATAAATGGTTTTAAAACACCAAAAGTTAATAAAATATAGTAATAAATTCATTAAAAGGGAATTTAAAAAGTGAAAACCTGCTTATAATTACAAAATGAAAAATTTACAAAGTAACACCTGCATCAATGAAGAAAAAAACAAACCAAGAATCCTGAAACATGTTTTCTTCATTAAAGACCACATTCATATGGTTAAAAATGATGTATATAATACTTTGACAAAAAAAAATTTTAACCACTGAGAAAACCAAAATAAAGCCACATGATAACTAAGGTTCCTGGGGGAATCTAAATTGATGATAGAAGAGAGGGAGATATAAGAAGGATAAATGAGGTATAAATCACATCATACCTATTCTGAATCACAAATATATGGGAAATAGTCAAGGGAGGAGGAAGGTGGAACTAATACAAGGGATTTGAAGGGTAATTCGACTCATATAAGGGAGAATGGATGTGTAAAAATATTAAAATTGTTGGGGGAAATTAGGGACATAACAAATTTTTAAAAACCTAGACAACATGCATGGTTTTTTTACATGGTTAGGAAAACCATTACCCAAAAATGATGGTGACACTTCCTTATATGAATTTTTAGTTGAATGGTTACTCCTTAGAGGCCATACATTTTCCCAAATTGTTCACCTAACTGCATAACCACCCCAAGCTTCACAAAAACTTCTAGGGTGCCCAGAATGATTTGAAAATCCATGAAAAAATTGTGAAAATGTCTTTGTAAAACTTTTTATAGACAATCAAATTACATCTACATGGTTTACCCAAACCTAAAAAATTCATGTGGCACACTATATATAATCCAAGGACACAACATAGTTTCCCCTAGGGACCATATGGTTTGGACTTAACTGTACACAACCCATGATGAAAAATTGTGTGTTGTAAAAAATGAACTAAAAAGGATTATCGTGAATAGAGTCCACATAAATCCACTCTAAAAAATAACCTTAACGGTGAAAAGTAGTAAAACTTAAAAAATTTCCAATTTCTAAGTGGGAACTCCCTGGAAATGAAACCTATACATCTACATCCCTAAAAAATGAAATGAACAACACCGTGTAACATGGGTGTCACAAAATCTCCATCATGTAACTTTATAACCCTAAAAAGACTCTATCGAATGGAAATATGGAGAATGAGAATAATATTCTAAGAGGATCAAACCAAACTGACCAATCAAGATGGCTTATCCTAAAAGCTAACAACCTATTTACATAAAAAAATTAAACAGATACCCAATAAGAGAACCGAATGTCTCCAAGAAGAAAAAAATAAGAACCTCAAATCAGAGTCCCTATAAAGTGTGATATACCTAACATTGGCTCAACACCATTTATAATTACTCTCAATAGTCTCACCAACATTTATATTTCATTTAACAAGATGGAATAATATAACCAATATCGAGAACTTGTCCTCAAATAACTGAGCGACCATGATAGGAACACACCATAAAAACAATAAACTTGTAAAACCAATGAAATGAATATTAACCATAAAGAGACACAAAATAATGACAAGATCATTCACCTTGGATCCGAACACGTGTGGATAACCTAGGGCCAAACACTAGATCACCCATGAATGGTGAATTCCACAAATAGCCCACAGCCAAGCACAGATTAGTATTCAACACTAAAATGGTGTTTATCACACCCTTGTTACCAAATAGTGCACCCAAAGGACCCTACAAAACAAAAGGAACCATATCTAATAACCAAAATTAAGGGAATAACCCACAATCACTAAGAGAGGGTTTCCCAAATAATGAGGCTCAATAAAACAACACTCACAACCCATCGACAAAATACCGATGAGGGAGAGATAGGGGCATTAGATAACCGAATAGATCATTCCATAAACCAGAATTTAATGCATCTATAAAGACATCGCATAGGTAATTTTCCAAATTGGACACCCCAAAATGGAAATTTTTAATACCCCATGATTTTGTGAAGCCGTGTTTTCAAATAAATTTAATATTTTTCATATTTTGAGTTATATGAAACAATGTGTTTATAAACACAACAATGAGTTTAGATTGAGTTACACAAAAAACAATATTAATCATTAATTATAAACAACACTATTTTTCGATTTCCTTACACAAAATGTCATGTTTATCTTACATTATATGCAACACCGAGTTTAAACAAAACCCGATATACAATTAAAATATTATTATTTAATATGATAGTTATCACCAAGTCTTTGGAATGGTGAATATGAATTATATTTACTAAATAAAAAAAATTAGTTAAATATGTATATAATTTTAATTATTTAGTGACCAATTAATTACAAAATAAAATAATAACCATTCAAAAATAAAGGAAATATTTTTTGAAAAACTATTTTTATGAAAAAATGTGGGTTACACAAATAAATTAAACAAATCACATTAAGTGAATTATTTTAATGAAATTAATATATTATATATTCAATCAAATGTTTAAAATTATTTATAAGCATTTTTATAAAATAGATAAAAATGATTCCAATTTCATGCTTAAAAATTGAATTTTTTTTCTGAAAATCATTTTTGTCAAAATTTAAGAAATTATTTTAAAATTAATTTTAGAAAATTTTATAAAAATTTTTCTATTAAATAAATTTTTTTTTTAAATCATCATTTAAAAATTATCTTTGGGATAATGTTTTAGAATAGTTTAAAAAGATAAATTTTTTGATGAATAATGATTTTTTTGTTTGTTATTAAGAATTATTATTTATTTTCAAGTATTTTATAAAATTATAATTATTTTAAAAGTAAAAATAGTTCAATTATATATATATTAATACAATTTATGTCATATTAATCAATTTCATATTTATTTTTGGCACAAATTTTTTTAAACAAGTAATGATTTCCACTTTGTAAAACCAATATTTCATAGCATATGTGGGAGTAATTTTAAATTAAAATTTTACAATTATGTGATTTGAATTAGTAAAAATGGATACATATTTTTAATAATAAAAATTTATAATATATAAAAATTTAATATTAATTTTTAACCATAATTAATTGTAAAAATAGTAAAAATTATTTATCATGGTTATGGTTACAATGGGTTTACTAAGGTTTAAAATTAAATGATAAGGGTTGAAAATGACTCAAAACTTGTCAAAAAAAATTTTATTTCCAAATTTAGACCTTATATATTATTGGGTTAAGAATTTAACATTTAATATCCTTATTTCATGTGAAAAACATAGTTCAATTTTTTAAAATAATTAAAAGTGCACCACTCACCTCACATATAAAAGGCCACCCATATCTGCACCTATTAACACTTAAAAACCATTGGTTTGTCTAATACATATCCAAATATCTTCTTTAATTCCCTACTATCATCCTGTAAGCCTTATTTTGTTCATAAATCCAAACTATAAATTCATTTGGTGCAAGCTAATAGATGTTGTCCAAAAAGAGGTAACATCCTTAACCAAGCATTTCATTTTATTTATCATTCCACATCCTTAAATTATTATTAAACCATACTGATATAATAACCTCAATATATTAAATATAATGATATTTAATTGTTTTAATTTCATAACATTAATCCTTCTCATCTTACATCAATCAAGATATGAAATCATCATTTGTGTGTTCGGTGGACTACCGCCTAACAAATCAATGTTATTCATTTTCCATAACCACCTCACACGACTGGATATAATGATGTATTAAATGTTTTTATATTATATTTATGATATTATTATATGTAACTTACTAGAACTTATTCTAATAAAGTGTTCTCTAATCTTGGTTGACCACATGGTATGAAGCTCATCTCCCCATATTCTAGAGGCTAACAACTATCAATGAGGGCCTAGGGTGTGTCTTTTGGAAGACTATGCCCTATTAACATAGCGTAACAAAATGGAACATAAATATCAGTAAGTAAAAGAAGAATTTTGATAATAATATAGATTATAAATAGACTAGAAATTAATGTATAAAAAATTCCAAAAAGTAATCTCATATATAGATGATTATGTTACATGTAATGTATCTACAAAAAAAAGACTACATAGAAGGCGTAATATACATGTAAAAAAGGTAAAAAAAGGTCCAAAATATCCCTCAAGCATCATGAGCCTCAGCTCTGTCCTATGCTCCCCTACTCCTAAGTAGAAATCAAGAACCTGTTGTAGGGAACATTCCCCATCCAAACTTGCAATCATATTCTCCGTTCGGGTACCCATTGATGGACCAAATAGGCCATGAGACACAATCTCCGTAGGAAGCTACCCAATGGTCTAGTTCCATCAAGTCATTGAATATATAATAATATCAATTTTCTTGGATTAATAGAATATTCATGTAAGCACTGAAAGTAAAAAACCTACAAAGGTCCGAGTTCCCATGAAAACAGACCCTCTACTACCTACTTCTGTCTAGCCAGTAATGTCTCTGAATAATAGTGAACCCTATATAAATTTGTAATTATGTTCACATAATTATTCAATCTCATTAAATAAGTAATTCTCAATACTTGGAACTTATCCCAATGTTCCCTATAATGATGTGAAATCAATAGATGTATAACCAACCATCTATAAGGTGTAAGGAACTAACTTAATCCAATCTTGTGAGTTCTCATGTTTGACACATCATAAAAATAATTTTGTTTATTATTTAATTAAGAAATTGATCCCTTACTTAACATTCATAATTTGGAATCCAGTTATCCCACATGGTGTATCATAAACCAACACCATACAATCCAATCCTAGGAATTCCTCATTGGAATCTAGGTATCTCTCTAGGTGTGTTATAACATAATCACTATTGATTTTGTCCATAAAAGTCCACTAAGGGAGCCCACGTCTCACTCCCGACATATATGATTAACTACCCCCTAATTCCATCATTGGAAATCCATAAGGTGTACAAGATTCACTCATGAATTTAATAGTCTGCCCCTATGATTCCATCCCTAGGTGTCTGTTAGGGAGATAACGTGTCACTCAGGCATAAGCAAGGTAGAAGCCAAATGAGTCCATCCATGGTGTTTTTATAAGAACCAATGTGTCACCCAAGCAATTTATCAAACATTCATTCAAAATCATTTAGTTATATCTGTATTCATAACCATATTAAATTAAATTCAAACTCACATCAAAAGGTGGATCAAGGCATGACTAAGCTTAGAATAATTGCCTCTTAATTTACTCACATGGAAATTTTATTGTGTAATGGTAACTCATGATTAAACAAACATTTATATATAAATTCTATTGGTCATGCTCATTCCATTCCCTCCCTTCATTCCATTCAATTTTACAACTCATTTATAATTCATATTGAAATTGAAAATTAATTACTAAACCTCCCATGGAATGGGTTAAAAAAGCACAACAAAAAGATTATTCAAGTTGAAGACACAAATGGTGGCCTAATTAATTAACCAAAAACCCATGTGGTAGTTCTAATTTCAGGATAATGAACTTTAATCAACTATCAATGACATTATTAATTACATAGGTCTCATATATTCAATTTTATCAATGATTAAAAATTTATTTCCAGGGTGTCACTCAAAAAATTAGGCACACAAAAAACAACATATACATGAACACTATAACATTTAAGAAAAATCAAGAGACCATCTATTATAAGTATGTAGTGGATACCTCATCCAGTATTGTCTTCTAATTCGTCTCGGATTGGGAGAAACCTAAATAATTAACAAAGAAACTAGAATTAGGTATGTTTATCATTCAACTAAATAGTAAATATGATACCAAGAAGAATGAGTAATGAAAAAAATGAATTAAGAACATACCTATGTGGATCCAACAACACTAATGGTACTAAAATCCGAGTTCAGATGGAGAAGATACCTGAAATCCTAGTTTAGTCATCAAATGGAGCTCTCATGGTTTGGATGCACTGTCATCCAAATTGTGCACTAACTGTTCACCATTTTGTGTAGGAATGTTTACATCGCACGGTTTGCAGGCATTGTGTGAATAACCATTCACACACCATTTCTCAACCCACTATCATAAAATAATGAGGGTGACATAAGACCTTATTCGTCAAATCACATGGGTTGTTTAGCCATGTGGCCTATAGGACTCTAGTGTCCAGCCTTACATAGTTAGAGGTAACTGTGTGGATTTCCCTGTACCGTTTCCACAAACTGTGTAACAAACCATTTTCGCACCAAAAGATGGGTTCCATTCTTCTAAAAATCCTCAAACACCCTGAAAGTATTTATGAACTCAATGTCCATTCATATTAGGCCATACATAGATATTTAAATTGAAAATTGATGGAAATTAAAAGAGTTCATACCTCATGAAAGAATTGGGTTTTTACAAACATCCCCCTTTAAGAAATTCAACACCAAATTTCCCTCTCAAGGGTGGTCAAGAATCTCTAGAGAATAAATCCATCCATTGTGCATGTACAACATCTACTTACTCCTAACTCTCATACTATACATTTTCATTCTTCCATAGAACCCATACAATAGTAACTGACCAGACTCTAATAAATTTTGTGCTATGATCCCCAATACACATAGGATGTTCTTAAAAATATGCATCTACCTCTAAGTTAACCTTTTTGGGAGGAAAATAATGATATGGTTATGAATGATAGTAGCATAACAGAGATACATGTAAGACATCATCCACGACCTAGTATATCTGAGGTAACCCCAACCAATAGACTTCCAACCTAACACTCTCTAGAATCTCAAACAACCTAAAATATCATGTTGAAAGTTTACCCTATCCCATGATCCTTGTATTTCCCTACCTTGGTGATACACATAAAGGGAAACGATCCATAACCTCAAACTCTAGAGGTAATATGTGGTGATCCGCATAAGATTTCTATCAAGATAGTTCAGTAGCCATCCACTTTGGATTCAATGGAACATGCTCTTTAGACTCCTGAATAAGACAATGTACAAGAATAGCTATCCCCTCTTCCTCTTACCAGCACAGGGGTGATAGGCATGTAATACCATATCAAACCTCATAAAAATAAATATGAATAGTATTCCGAAATCTATTGTTGTTGTAAAAATAAACCACCAGTATGTGCCTCTCCCATGAGCCTGAAAAATCATCGTTGCATGCTCATATTATGTCCTCAAGCACCTCTATCATGCACTCTGACTAGCCTTTAGTCTGAAAGAGGAATAATGTTCTCAGAATAACCTATGTACATAACACCCTCTATAACCCTTTATAAAACGATGTTGTAAACTGAGCATCCCAATATAATATAATAGTTTTTGGAACCCGGTGAAGACTTACTATCTCATTGATATACAACCTCCAAAGCTCATATATTGAAAAAGTATCCTTGATAGGTATTAAATGAGAATCCTTTGTGATTCTGTCAACAAAAACCCATATGAAATCATTACCTCATGATGAAATCTTTAATCTGGCCATGAAATCCATCGCAACGTCAACCCACTTCTACTTGAGAATTTGTATTCCCTATAAATGTCAAAATGGTTGATGGTGTTCCACTCACCTACTTATAGGTGGAACATCTCATGATGAACCCAACGACATATAGTTTCATAACCTGCCACTAGTATTGGAGATGTAAATCCTTGATACATCTTCATGGCACCAGGATTCACTTCCCAAGATGAATCATCAATGTCTCCCATCAGTTCCTTACACATGTCTGCAGAAACCCATACATGAACATGTACTCAAAGAATATCATAATTACCTATGGTCCCACCAGGAGGAGGGTCCTCACCTACCACAATATCCCATAGGACTAGGACCATAGAATCTGATAGTTGCCTCAAATTCACTATATCCATAACTATAGAGGTAATAAATAAGGATGAAATAAATTTATTCACCTCACTATCCTACCCATACAAGGGTATCATAGAGAACAAAGAAATAAGCTTCAACTCGTTATTGGATTACTGAACTGCCTGTATTTGAGTCCTCCTACTCAGTGCATCAACTACATTATTTCCCTTCCCAGGAATGTAGGCAAGCTCGATGTCAAAATACTATTGTTATTCAACCCTCCTTAACTACCTCAGATTCAGATCATGCTATGTAAATATTCACTTGATACTTTTGTGGTCCATGTACCCCAAAAAAATATCTCTATGTATGTAATTTCTCCAACCTCATGATGCAAGAACAACTGCATCCAACTCAGGATCTTTCATCAGATAATTCAACTTGTGTGGACTCAACTACCATGATATATATGAAACAACTCTATTCCCCTACAAAATAACTACTCTTAGGCCGATACCTGAAGCATCACTATAAATAATGTAACTCATGCCTGGAACTAAAAAAATAAGTATCAGTGTTGAATTAAATACCACTTTCTGCTCTTAAAAGGCTGTCTCAAAGGTATTTGACAATACAAATATCACACTATTCATACTCAAGCCTATGAGTGGAACTTATAATCATAATAAATCATGTATGAAATACTTGTAATATCTATCCATCCCAAATAAACATTATAGCACAAAGATACTCCAGGGAATCTCCCTGGAAAGTTCAAATCTCACCTTCTATGGGTGAACTAACACTCCAGTATCAGAGATGATGTGACCTAGTAAGTGAATATGATCCATCCAAAAGTGGAACTTTATGAGATTAGTATATAGATGATGATATCACAATGTATCCAATATGATCACAAGATGTTTTTCATGGTCATTTCAATAATGATAATACACCAAGATATCATCCACGAATACCATGACAAACAAATCTAGATAAGGATGGAAGACTCAGTTCATTATTTCCTTGAAAATTACTATCGTGGTCACCATACCTAACGACATTAAAAAATACAAACATACCTTCTATAAATATATGTGAAATGAATGACTGATTTTCTAACACACACTTGATGATAACCTATTTTTATATTAATTTTCTAGAATACCCGAGTTCCTTAGAGCTATTCAAAGAGATCATCTATCCATGACAGAGGATACCGATTCTTAACTATCATCTAGTTCAATTTATATTAATCCACACATAGCCTAACATTATTATCATTCTTTTTAATAAAAATTATCAGAGAAGACTATTGAGAAGTACTGGGTCATATACACCCTTTTTCATCTAAATCATTTATTAGCCAAAATAGGTTAAATACCCTAAGGGGGGGGGGGGTGAATTGGGGTATGCAATATTAAAAAAAACCCTTTAGAATCTTTCTTCATTATTAAATAAAACATTATTCTATCCTTTTCCAGAAGCAATGTCTGAAAAAAATTAAATCATGAATGAGACACATAAATTTTACTTGGTTCACCCTTATTAGGGTATGTTAAAGGATTATATAATGAAAATTTCCCAATATACCAAATATACTAAGTCTCACTACCATGATCAAGGTTCAGTCTAGATCACTTATATTCCAAAATCACTACCATTACAATGTTTGGAGCAGACTCACTATCCCTCCTAGTTTACAACCAATCACAATTTGAAATCATATTTCTCTCTCAACTGATGTGTGTTCACTTATCCTTTAGAAGAATCAACTTTCATCTCTTGAATAAATATGATTTCTACCTCATTTAGTGTATCATTAAGTTCTAATTTCATCCACATTATGAATACTTCTTTACAAAATAATTACCAGGAAACTTCTATCATTCATGCAATCATGGGATGACTTGCAGAAAAATTTAACACTTTTCCCACAACATTTGACATTAGGTGCATAACTCCCAACTTATCGCACTATTGTGTGACAACATTTTCTGCACAACATTAATGATTTTAATGAAAATATATTTACATTAAACTCTATTTATGCAAAACTCTCTTGCATGATTTGGATACCTAATTTTATCTAAGGAATGAGATTCTGAAAGGAGGTGGTTTCTAATGATTTAAATACCCAATCGACCCTACATGAAGAATACTTACGTGTCTTCTTCTACAAACAAACAATTTACCCTAGTATGGAAACTCTCTTTTGACATCACATTGGGAACATAACTCTATTTGTTTGACCACTTCATCTTTATTTCATGAGTGCATGTAAGTTTCCTTTCGTGAAAAAAGTCATTCACGCGACTCTTTCCTTTGCTGCATTTTTATTTGATGATCTTAAAACTAATCATGGGTGAAAAATTCAAATTCACCTTCAAACATGTGCACAAATTCCTTTACAAAAAACACATTTATCCATTCTCTAATTTTATGGACCAAAAAATTTGAAAAACAATGGGAAACGACACGACCTTATATACAAAAGTTTTGTAATGACTCCAGAGCATCCATTCCCTTTTCATGGATTTTCATCAAAATAGATTTTCAAAAATGTATTTAGAACTCCACAACAGACTATGTAAAACTTATTTGCTATAACCTTAATCAACCCAAAACACAACAATCGTTCCTTGAGGTATTTTTCCCAACAATATCCCCATTTTGGTTTATTGACAATTATTCACATTTTGATACCTCTTTGAAGCTTATTCCATGTTTTACCAGTATTCACTTCTTAGGATTCATACAGTGATCCCAGATTTACACAGCACAAACTTTAAGCGCATATAATCTATGATCAGTATGAGAGATAATGGTAACTTGAAAAGTTCATCCATAAAACACTTCATTCAAAAAAACACTCCAATTATTTCGTCATGAACCCCATATATCATGATATATATATTTTTATTGATCACCATTTAGATTTTTCAGATTTAAAACTCCACTAATTAACTACTTGGGATCTCTGGGTCTGGAATTCTTAAAGATTTTCCAACTAAGCTCTGCTAGCCATGAACTTTTATCTCATAACACCAAATTCTCATCATCTCACAGAGGCATTGCATTGTTTGTCAAAATCATGTAACCTTCAAAACATTAAAACTACCCCTATTTAACTTATCCCATATCATTAGTAAGACATTTTATCCATTTTAATTTCTATATTTTCTCATCCTTTTTCAATGAAACCAAATATCACTCCTTTGTGGTCTGACATATGGTAAAGAACACAAATCAAAACATTAGGAAACAACAAACCATACCTTAGGGATAGGGTGTCTAAAATCATAACTTTTTTCAAGTGTTGGGAGTTGAATGAATTCCCATATCTAGATCATGTTTTTCAAATGATTCATTGAGTAAGGGCTTTGTTAGGATGTCTGCAACCTATAGTTTTTTCAGAACATACTCCAACTTTACCAACCCTTGATCAACTTTCTCCCTGATAAAATTTTATTTTATTTCAAATCAAATTTTCCTTGAGTGATGGAATTTATTTTAAAAAATATTTACAGTACTTGAATTATCACAGTGGATAATAATTAGGGACATCACTTAGACCCCAATATAATCAAGATGGTGCTTCATCCACAATAACCACGTCAACATTTTAGTAGTATCAATATATTAAACTTTTTCAGTGCTTAATGAAATGAAATATTATTTATTAATATTCCAAGAAATACACAACACAGCATGTTATAATGTACCACATGAAATTGATTTTCTATTTCCAGTTGATCTGGCCCAATCTACATCTGTATAGCCTAATAACTCTTACAGAGATTTTCCATTATACTGCAAAAGAAAATCCACCATTCCATTTATATACTTAGTATTATTTTAAATAGAATAAAGTGGATTTATATGGGACTTTTTTGATACCATAATTCTTGGCATGTGGAAAAAAATCAGATATTTTCATTATCAAGTACAAAATACTAACAATGATTTACCTATACTCTGTTACATTAAATTCATTACCTTCACCATCTTATGATAGTTTAATTTGGTTATCCACCCAAGTCATCATCAAATTTTAATTATCCATTCCTAATATTCTCAAAAACTCCTTGGAATAATTATATATAGAGATAATAGTTCCATTATTTATTTGTTTCAACTATAAACCAAGGAAAAATGTCAACGCACAAATCATTGAAATTTTCAATTCACTTTTAAGGAATTATATGAACTAAGAGAACTGTGCTTCATTTGATCCACCAAATATTATGTCATATACATATAACAACACAATCATTCTTTAATTATAGTCATTTTTGACATAGAGATTGTAATCAACTCCACCATTCTAAAAACCATGCTTGTTCAAAAACTGATCTAGCCTTGAATACCATGCTCTTGGTTTATTATTCAACCTGTATAGTGAATTCATCATCCAAAAAACAATATTCTCATATTCATGAATCATAAAACATCTAGATTATCAATATAAAATTCTTCTCCCAAGAACACATTAAGAAATGTGGAATTGAAATCCATGTGGAAGACATCAAAGTTTCATTGTACTACTATATACATGAATAATTTGATTGTCTCTATCCGTACAATAGGTTCAAATGTTTTATCAACATAGATACCCTCTATCTGGGAGTACACTTTTCACACTAGTCTGGCATTGTTCCAAATCACTGTGACATCTTCATTCATGTTTTTGCAAAAGACCCATTTATTTCCAATTACAATATTATATATTGGTTTTGAAACAATCTCCCTTGTTTGATTATTCTCAGTTTGGTTAACCTATCCATTAAAATCATAAAACCATCTATTATCATCATCTACTTCCTCAAAACATTTAGGCTCTACCTTTGTTAAGAACGATGATTATTGTAGAGTCTTCATCCTCCTTTTCTGTACTGGTTCTATATGATCATTTATTATATTTTGTCTATCAATTTCATATATTATCTTAGATCTTTGTGCAGATACTTGTTTTGTGCATCTATTTCATTATCTGAATATTATTTTGAATTAGCCTTTTGATCTGGAACATTACTTGATCATATTTTATCTTCATCACTATCCTCCAGAAACAGATCATGTATTTGTTGAATATTCTCACCATTCTATACTATAGTTATATCATTACTTTTAACTACCATTCCCAACAGCTTATTGAAGAATTTATATTAATTTATTTTCTTTAAGTATCCATGAAATACACATTCATCTCTATGGGATTAAAATTCCTATTTTTCTCCTTATTGAGAACGATACACTTACTTCCTAAGACTCAAACGCACTAAAACGTTTTCTGCTTTCCATAATGCAGTGCATACAAAATATTCTCTTCTTTCGGACATAATAACGCTCTATTTGATGTGTAGATTGATGTTATCACTACTTCTTTACAAAAATAACCTAGAAGGCCTTTATAAATGATAATTGTTCTAACCATTTTATTCCATAACTTGTTTTCTTATTCCTTGGTCAAAAATTACATATCTTTTTTTCAACATAAAAGGTAGAGATTTCCCATTATAAACATTCCCTAAAAAAACATCACCATATTTTTCTGTAATGATACATAATTTCATTGAAAATATTATGTCATGTCTTGTGTCACATAGTTGACTTACATAAAGAAAGTTACGACTAAGACTTTCAAAAACCAATAAATCCTTATGTCTCAGTATTTTCCCCAAAACATAGATTTTCCAAAGCCAACTATCTTATGACCTTCATCATTACAAAATAATATGATACCTTCCTTATCCTACCTGATTCTAGCCACTGGATCCTCATTTCCTATCATATTAGAGGTGAATCCACTATCAATTATCCATATTCTAGTATGATATGATGATTTAAAAGAAATATCTGAAACCAATGCAAACTAAAATATATTCTTTGGGATCCATGTTTCTTAACATCATACTCGACATGGATTGATAGTCTTTAAATTCCTGGAGAATGATCGAATAATGTTATCTTGTATATATGAAAAATAATTTCTCATTTTCATCTGATTTGATGATACATGAAATTGTTTCTTATGACCACATTCATTATGCTTATACACATTTATCTACATTATCATTGAGTAATATCTTTCCATGTACCCAAATCCTCCACACTTAAAATTGTTACCATCAAATTATGTTCTAGAATATTGAGTTCTATATAACTACCTCTATTTTTCTTATTTTCTTTGGTACCTCTTGGATATCGAATATAAATTTTTTTAGTATCCCATATTTCCACAATAATAACATCGTATACAAGGTGTATTCCAATGAGGAAATATTTCACTACTAGTTCTCCCCTGGGTTCTTTGAATCTTCAGGTTCTGATTGGTACCCATGTCAATATTCAATATTGTAGTAGTTTCTTATTTTTTGACTACAACCATTTTTTTCAATTTTTTATCAAGCCTCATAATGTCTTTATCACATGGATTTTACTTTTTTTTGAGGAACCTCTATACTCCGCCTACATTATTTCCATTTCCTAATGGATCTTCTTTTCTGATATAATACTAGGAGTCAATAGTTTTTCCTAATTTTTATCACTTAATAATATATTGACGTCTACCTATTCATGTTCATTGATATTTTTGATTTGTTATTTTCCAGGTTTAGTCAAACTATTTATTTAACTTTTTTATTCTTTGATTTCGAGATTGTAATCCAAAAAATTATCTGAGCTCTCTAATATTGAAGACTTTAATTTTTTAATTTCTTCATTTAGCTTATAATTCTCTTCTTCCAGAAGATTAATATAATGTTTGGCATCATGAACCAATTTTTTTTATTTCTGCATTTTTTATCTCCAAACATATATTTAATCTTGATAAGATTTTAATTAAATATTAGGTCTAGATCTTCCTTTAACATGTCCTACTTCATTATCACTTTCTTATCTTATTTGGGAATTTATTAAAAATTCTACCATAGTATTCAGTTCATGATCCTTGTAGTCATTCAACTCTTCTACCTCAGATTCCCTTGAACTGACATCTTATTTTGAAAGAAAAATCGTCTTTTTGAAGATTTTCAGTTAAATTTTTCTTTCCTTCCATGTAGGCTGAAGTCTTTCTTATGGTAATTTCATATTAATACTTTTTATATTCTTAAAACATATCAAGGAACGTTGCTACAATATTTCAAACTGTTCCACATTGAAAGCATGCAAGAAAGATTTTCCCTTTTATCTTTACATTTCCTATTTGATGATTTGAGGAAAGGAATGACATAAACTCATCCACATATTTTTTTCCTAACCAAAATCAATGGTGAGATTATTAATAGACTTAAATTCTAATTCATTGGACTTCCCTTACTCCACAAACTCATTATCTTCATTTGTTATTTCATACGTAAAAAGAGTACTATGAATTTTATACAATGTCAGCTATTTTGGATATTTATCTTCCAATACAGAAACTTTCAGATTGAATCAAGGTGGAAGTCTTATAAATATGTTCATAATAATATTTAAATATTCTATAATTTACCCGAGACCATGACTATATTCCCCAAAAACATTTACTTGGTCTAAAAATGAATTAACAGACTCATTAGAGTGCATTCTAAGAACCTCATACTTGTTTTATATAATATGAAACGTTACTTATTTTACTTTTTAGTCACCCTTATAGATAGTCAAAAAACATTCCCACATAGCATATGATAATTTAAAAGACATTAGATTTGTAAATATTTAATTTGATAGGGATCCCAAGAAAGAATTGATTCTTTTAGCATTATCATACAATTACCTTTAGATATCTTTTGATAAATTACCACTATCAATGTTGGCTGATATTCCCTACATAGCTACTATAAAGACATCCATTACAAAAGATCAAAAGTATTGCTACATTCAATTCTTCTTTAATTGAATATTGTGTATGTTGAATATCAGAATCCCTTTGTGATTTACAATCTCCATTTCTTCTACTGAGAGAGAACCACTATCTTTCATCCTTTATCTCTCATACCAATTGTTATCCCAACAAGGTTAAACACCATGAGAAGGGGGAGGGGTGTGAATTAGGGTATGAAATATTAAAAAAACTCCACCTTTAAATTTTATTTTGTTTCTAAAGAAAACATTATTCTATCCCATTCCCAATGCAATGTTTGAACAGAAATTAAATAATGCACGAGACACAACAATTTTACTTGGTTCACCCTCATTGGGATACATCCAAGGATCATACAACAATAATGTGATGATGTACCAAATACAATAATTCTCATTTCCAAATTCAAGGTTCAGGTTAGATCACTTCTATACCCAGGATCACTGCCTTTCAATGTTCAGGGTGAAATCATTTTCTTTCCTAGTTTATAACCAATCACAATTTAAAAGCTCACTACTCTCTCAATTGACGTGTTCTCACTACTCCTTCATAAGAATCAACTTTGATATCTTGAATCAATATGTTTTACAACTCAATTAGGGTATCATTAAGTTCCACGTTCATCTAGATGATGAATAACCCTTTACCATAGAATTACTAGAAATATTCTATCATCCACTCGACCAGGGGATGTCTCGTGTGCAACTTTAACACTTTTCCCGCAATATTTGAGTTTATGTGATGAAGTCCCATCTTATCCCAATATCACAGAACAAACTTAGGTGTGAAACATTAATGTTTTCTACTCAACTATATTTATGTGAAACTCTCTTAGCCCAAAACTCTCTTACATGATTTGGAACCCAGATTTTCTTTTAGGGCTAAGATACTAAAAGAAGGGGTAGACAACAATTTATAGACTCTTACGAACCTGTGTGAAAAATACCAATGTGTATTCTTCTACACACTTAATATTTTCTCAAGCATAAAAACTCTCATTTTAAATGACATTGGTCACATTACTCTCTTTTTTAAAATCAATTCATATTTATTTCATAGGTGCACATAACTCACCTTTCTCGCAAAAAAATTATTTGGTTTGATTCTTCCCTTTGGCATATTTTGATGTGATGATCCTAAAACATATATTTTACACAACATTAAGATTCAACTTCAAACTTATATAAAAACTCCTTATCCAAAAACACATTTATTTATTATCTAAATTTGGGATCCAAAAATTTGGAAAACATCGGGAAATAGCTCAACATTATATAGAAACATTATGTACTTCCTATAGAGAATCCATTCCTTTTTCATGGATATTTTTAAACACACCATGTCAAAGGTATCTCTTCAACTCCACAAATTACTATAGAAACATGTTTTTTCAACCAGAATAATCAACCCAAAAACACAACAATGATACCTTGGGGGATTTTTTCCCAACATCATTTAGCTTCCTCTTGAGCTATTTTATCTGAGTAATACCCATCCTATAAGGAGTAATGGATACCAGTGCAACTCCTATAACTATCTCAATATATAAATCTACCTCTCTTACTATAGGACATCTTGAAAATTAATTTTGGAAAACATTCCTAAAGCGATCAACCAATAATGGGAAATATTTCTGATGTGTTCCCTAAACATCATGATATAAACACTATATATGGCCAGTCATCCCTCCCATAACATGATGCTTGGGTCTATAGATGATTTCTTAGAAATCCCATTCACCCTTGTGAATAAATTCTCCACCCACTAGTGATGTAAAAGTAACCATTCAGTGATATAATTTAATGAAATCATGAATGGGTACCAACTAGTCCACCCTGATAATGATGTCAAAAACATATCATCTTAATGAAAAATTGGTCCCATATGAAGTAAACCCCTAAAATATCAAAGGAGAACTCCCTACACTGACGTAAATCTTTTGTTAAAATCTCTAATAGAGTATCATGTGTTATAACACCATCAAAACACAGAATAATGAGCCCAAGGTTCTCTAAAATGGGAACATATAAAAAGATATGAGAATAACCTATTTCAGAAAGAGAAGACTATAAAGTATTTGATTCTAGACAAGTACATATCATAGTAGAAGTTCCCAGATTATACTATTTATGTGTCTGTTACAATACATATATCTGGTCTGATCCACTACTATGAGATACAGCCTGGCTAGCATGAGCAGATTTTCTTTAGTGTCACTACAAATCTGGGGTATGAATACATCGACCACAAAAACCACCTCAGCCTAATTAGACAGCTATAATCCTACCCCTACCTTATAAGTAGATTTTAAACATTATACAACATGTGGAGTTAGTACAGACCCTCACTCACTGACTGCCGAGAGAATATTTCCAAAAAAGTGATGTTGATGGCCTATCCTGATGCAATATTGGCACCCACCTAGGTCTCTCATGTACTGAGGTCACATGTGTATATGTGTACCACAATGGTGGCACCACCCATGGAAACTGGAGTAAATTATCAGACTAATAATTTAAATTTTTGGAAGCTCTAGATGACACATCCTACTACCAATTGATTAAATATTAGATCTAGGTTTCGATATGCCTTGACTCGAACCCACAACCTCTCTGATATTACCCTCTATCACAAGCTAATGATTCACTATCCTAGTAATGATAATTATTCGGAATACATTAACCAGAGATTGAATTTTGTACTTGAGACCATCCTTGAATCTCGTGGATTTAGATAACTCGTCACCCATCAGAATCGACGTGGAGCACTGGATCTCGATAAAAGGGTCCAAATAAACCATAACTAAAAACACACCCTACTCCAAGTGCATGAGCTCTTGGGATATATCAAACCTCAGTGTATTAGGATATAATTTTTCATATAAGGCCATATGAAAATCCCTCAATCCAATCTCTTGATGATGATCCTAATGAGTAATAACTTCCCACCATATCTTATAGGATTCATACAACATATAAATAAAGATATTTAATTTTCTATTGAGAGGCATCTGGAGATGATCAGTGATAGATAATATAACCTATAGCCATGACTCCACAGCTTGTGGTCTGCTATCCCCTGAAAAAGTGTTTGGATGATACTGCTAGAACTCACGCATTAACTTCGCCATAGTTGGGGCAGTTTGCGATGCACCCTAAATGGTCTTCATGAATCACATAAATCCATAATAGAACTCTTCCTCATCATTTATTTATGGTACAAATATTAGTGCCATAGATAGTACTACATGAGGATCCACTATTGGCCCATGGCATGCTACCTCCAGAGCATGATCATCACCACCCTTCCAGCGTGTGACTGGAGGACGTCATGGTGACATGCCTTTACAAATTCAAAGCACACACCTCATATCAAGAATGATATCAAAGTTCATAGATAAAAGTACAAATATTAAAATAGTATAGGTAAAATCCATCCTATATTAGAAAAAATAACCATCTTCCAACTCCTTGAGTCTAGTCAGGACATCATAAAAATTTGATACAATAAAGTGATACTGCCTACTACCGACTACTATGGTCGGGTCTAGGACAAGTTCTCTATTATGAAAAATTTCAGTTTTCATTTTACTCTCGTATTTAATCCCATTATATCGCAATACATTTTGAATGGTTGAACCAAATGGTTGACTGAATTCTAATCTATAAGGACCCATAATCGTTATGAACCAAAATATGGTGACCTCCTAATTCACACCATAACATGTTCTAGACCATGAAGAACATGGTCCATAATTCAAAATTATACAATTTGAAACTTATGGTGTCTATTATTGCTTAATAAAAAAACACTTCTTAGGTTACGACAAACACTCTATGTACCGACCATGTTTCTGATTTTCTTACACAAAAATATGTATCACATAATAGGTATATTAATCAGAACACCTATTGAAACAAAATAAAATTGTATAATACATCTTATATGGAATATAATAGTGCATGAAATATGAATTCTAACAGGATCCTAAATAATTCATGATATATTATACCTTCATCTCATTGGGTTGCAACCAAAACAGAACCCACAATTATATCAATAATAACATAACAATTCAAGTGCATCAACTAATGGTGGTATTATATTGGCTGTAACAGTCACAACTTAGAAAAAAATAATTCCATTCATGGTAGTTTTTCTTTTTCATGTACGTGGGTTAGCTACAACCAGGAAAAACTTATTACCAAATTCCATTTTCTTCTTATCACTTTCTATTGTATCAAATCATAAAACAGAAATAAAAATATGATTTTATTCCACATTGCAATTTCTAAAACCTGGATACCCTTGAAGGGTGCCCTAGGCTTAGTTGTCCACATGGACTCATGCACATCTCCCAAAATTCTAGAGGATACCTACAAGAAGAGAGGGCCTATAGAGCATATGTGGAGAGACTATTCGATATTATTAGAGTTTAACATAGAAGAACATTAATAATGGTCTATAGTAGAAGATGTGTAATAATCAGATAAATAATTAATTGATAAGACATGAATGGATAAACAATGCCTAAAATTAATCTCATATAAAAATGAAGATAATACATGTCATGTCTCTGTAAAAACATCCAAAACCGGTATATATGGAAGGTGTACAATAAAGGTAAAATAAGTAAAAAAACAAAAAATATAAAGCTTCCATCATGAGCCTTAGCACAATCCTATTCTCCAATTCTTTTAAGAAGAAATCAAGAAACTATAGTAGGATGCTTTCCCTTGTTCATACATGAAATCATATAGTCTTTTCGGGTACACATCGGCGGCCTGAATAGGCCGTGAGATACAATCATTGTATCCAAACACCCAAAGGTCTAGTTCTGTCCTATTAGTGAATATATAATAATTATAATAATAATTCCCATGAAGTAATAAAATATAAATAAATTAATGAATGTAAATAACCCATAAAGGTATGGGTTCCCATGGATACCCATCCATTGTTCCCAACTTCACCCTATCCGATAATATCTCTGAATAAAAGTGAGTATTTTACCAATTTATAATCAATTTCATTTAATTATTCAATCTAATTTAATAAGTAAATATCATAACATGGTACTTAGACTAATGTTCCCCATAATTATTTGTAATCTATATAGGACAAACCATGTCATCTATAAGTTGTTAGGCATTGACTAAATCCAATGTTGTGCTTTGGTTTTGAAGAATCATCATATAAATCATAACATTTATAATTCAATTAAGAACTTGAGACCATCCTTGGAATTTATAATTTATAATATAGGTATAACTCTAGGTGTATCATGAACCAAAACATTACAATCCCATTAGAGTCATTCCTCATTAGAATCCTAGTATTGCTCTAGGTGTGGTATAACATCATATCCATTGATTTCATCCTTGGAGGTCCACTAAGGGAGCCCAAATGTCGCTCTTGGAATATATGATCAATTTACCTATGACTCTGTCGTTGGAAATCCATATGGATTCCAAGTGTCACATGGTATTATAACATTTATCTATATGAGTCCATCCCTGGTAGTCACTAGGTAGTCCAAGAGTTAATCATGTGTAAGAAAGGTAGATGCCAAAAGAGTCTGCAAGTGGAGTTTATATAAGAAACCATGTGTCACCAAAAGAATTTATAAAATATTGGTTCAATATCATTTAGATATGTCAAGGTCATCACTATATTCAATTCAACTCAAACTCAACACAAAAGGTGGCCCAATGAATGACCAAGCATATAAGGCTTGCCTCTTAATTTACTCAGGTGGTTATTTCATAATTCAAGGGAAACTCAATCTTAAACAATCCATTACATGGGAAGTGAAAGGGACATGTTCATTAAATTCCCCCCCTTCATTCAATTGAATTCTAAAAATAGTTTACAATACAAATTTCTATTGACTATTCATTATTAAACATCCCATGACACAGTGTAAAGAGGTGTACCAAAAAGGTAATTCAAGTTCAAGACACCCATGGTGGCCTAATTAATTAACAGCTATCCTAAGTGGTGGTTCCAATAAAGGTTCATTACCTTTAATAAACTATCAATGGTTTCATTAATTACATAGGTATCACTTATTTATTTTAAACAAGGACTAAAAATCCATTTCAAGGGTTTCTCTCCAAGAATTGGCCGCACAACACAACAAAATATTTATAAATACATTGAATTTTAAGAAAAATAATGATACATGCTACTATAGGTCCATAGTAGATAGATTATCTTGTATGATCACCTGATTCAATTCGGATTATGAGAAAATCAATGAATGAATGAAGAACATGGAATTGGGGCATATTATCCAGCACCAAAATAGTACAGATGATACCAATAATAATGAGGAACAAAAAAAAAGTAATTAACTTCCTACTGATGTGGATCTAATGAGACTAACAATTCTAGAATCCATGTTTAGATGAAGAAGAAACCTCAAATCCAAGATTATTCATCAAATGGAGATCCCAGGACCAATGGATCTCCAATGTGAGAAGAAAAGGAAAATTAGGTTTCAAATAAGGAATCAATGAGTGAAATTTCAAAAATTCACCTAAAATATTGGGCCGCATGGTTTATAAACATGCTTTTCCAAACCTTGAGCCCTTTTATATTGGAAGGGGGAAATCACATGGTTTTAACACATGGTTTGACAAACCATCCACAAATCGTGTCTATGCTTGCTGTAAAAAACCATAGTGGGTGCCGCATGACCATGCACCTAAAATCGCACGTTTTTTTAACCAGGATGCCTGTAGGAAATAATTGTCTAGACGTTCATGATTATAGGTAATTGTGTGGCCTTCCTAGCATAGTTTACACTAACCATGAAACATGCCTTTGTCACCCCAAAAGCTGGGTTCTAGGCTCCAAACAATCCTGAGACACCCCCAACACCTACATGACCTCAAAGGAAATTCATATTATTAAGCGTATGAATATTTGAAATGAAAATTGATGAAAATTAAAATATTAAATACCTCAAGAAAGTAACCGATTCTTAAATTATACCTCTATAATTATGGTATCACATATACCTTCTTAATTTCCATTCCTTGGGGGATACGATAACATTTTTCATGCGTATGGTTGATTACCACCTCACAAAGTGATGTGATTCATTTTTATTGTATGATTTACATAAAGGTATTAATTACATGTTTAAATAAACATATGTTTTATATAGTATATAACAATTATTCTATAATGTTAATATATTATTTACAATTATTTCTTTCAATCCTTTAATAAAATGGAAACAATGTTAATTCATACATATGACCTACTATCTCCATGAACAATGTATTTCATTTTCTCTCCCTAAATTTTATGCGATAAGATAAATATATAATGAATATATATAGGTTATATATAAATCATGGTTAAAATTATAGATATTATTAAACCATGATGAAAGTAAGAAAACCAAAAATAATAAATAAAATTGTACCAAAAAAACGAAGAAGTTATTGCTTAAAACATGACATTAACATGGAATTGTTATTTAAAAGGTAATAAAATGTAATAAATAAATCATATATGGTATGATATATATATATATATAAAATTCTTTTATATATTTAAATAAACTTATATATATCATATATGAGTTTTTAATGTGTATGAATAAAGTTAATACATAAAGTGATGGATTTCTAATCCCTCTATTTTTTCTTGGAGACATATGAAAAATTAAAACTTGTTAATTTTTTGTGGTGTATAAACTACCCCTTTGACATGTTATATTAAGAATATATTTAGTTTTATGATAATTAAATTTTTATTTTATTTTATTCTTTTTTTGGGATTAATATTAAATAGATTACTAATGCGGTAATGGATTTCTTTCTCATATTTTCTTCTTTAAGACATATGTTTTTATGCACATATATTATTTTATGAGGTGTATATAAAACCTAATTGACATATAATATCATGATTTTATTTATTCTCATGATATGTTATGTTTTATTTAATTTTATTCTTCCATGCGGGTTATGATTCAATGGTACCAAAGTGTTAAGGGTTTTATTGTAACGACCCGAATCCGGAGCCCCTCCACTGGTGCCCCGTATCCAGTTCGCCACATGACCTCAATGGTGCCCCGTACCCGGTGCGCCACATAACCTCAAGTGCATTTCCCCAAATGCGAGAGGCTTCCGACTAGCAGTGAGGGCCTTGGTGAGTCGGTGGGGAAACTATGCCCTCATTTGGTAAGGTATACAGCATAAAAACAACAGTCAACAACAGAAGAAGTAACAACATGCAAAACAATAGAAAATAAATAGCGGAAGCAAGGAATGTATATAGAAATTATGACAAAGATGAAGTAGGTACAAGTATCAATAAAAAGTAGCAAACACAACAACGTGCTGAAGGACAACTGAAAAACAAGGTGCAAAGGAAAACATGATAAACTCCTCAGCATCACAAGCCCCGGCTCGGTCCCATGCTCCCCAGCTCCAGTGCAATCAAGATCCTAAAGTAGAAGGGTGCTTTCCCATATCTATATCTGAAGCAACATAGTCTTATTAGGCCCAAAATCATGGCCCAAACAGGGTGTGAGATACAATTCCAATAGGAAATCACCCATAGATTTGGGCCTAACAGTCAAGGAATACAAGGCAAGTAATAATCCAAGAAGCAGTAAACAAGAAATCACAAGCAGCTACAATAAATAGTTCTAAGAAATAATGTACACAAGTAAGCAGCCAACAACAATAAGAAAAAGGTAACCCTCTGAGTAGCTCTCACAGCCTAACCCCTATGGTTCAAGATATAAGTACCAGCAACCCTCCAGGTGGCACACGCAGTCTCACCCCTCTAGATCAGCTCTAAAAATGAGAGACTCTTTAGGGAAGAACTCACCGTTAATTCCCCCTATAGTCTCGTATCGTGCTAAAGGCTCTCTGGGGAAGCACTCCATGTCTATTCCCCCTATGGCCCGCGTTGAGGAACTACAGACTCTCTGAAGAAGCACTCAATGTCAATTACCCTTGTGGTCTCGTATCATAATTAAAAGACACTCTGGAGAATACCTTCCATCAATTATCAATTTGGTCTTCTAATCTAGGTTATCACAGTCCTGAGTGAAAGGTAATACATGCTCAACGCGCGTGTACATCTTCCAATTAAACCTCAAGAACTACTTGGCTATCAAATAAGGATCAGCAGCAAAACAAGGCAACAATCCACAATCCTACAACTAGGCATGGCAACTGGAAAAATTTCAAACAGGAAGAGCATGCATAGAAAACATTCAAGGTACAGTAAAGCTACCATAAACACAGGCAAATCATCTACTCTAACAATCAAGAAAAGAAGGCAATACAATAAGGGAAAAACAAGAACACGCAATTCCCCATTCAAGGGTATTGGTGGAATTTGCACAAAATATTCAACAAATTTATATGAAAATGCACAAACCACCTCCCTCAATCCTAGGTGATAGATATATGTGAACCACGATGACAGATTCCCCTTGGAACGACGTAGATATGAAGAAATGGACAAAACTCTCAACCTACGATAACATGGAAACCAGGAGGAATCAAGAAACAAGACTCAAGCATAAGGGAGAGCTCACTGCTACGATTCCAATGCAATTGACCACGCTCGAATCAGAGAACGGATGAAGAGGTGGGAGATCGTCGAAGGTTCGACCATACGATCTCTCTTGGGAGGATGAAATCTGGAGAAGAAGATGAAATTGGGGGTTTGGCGCGACCCCAGTCCATTTAGTGAACAAAAAGAAATTACACGGTGTGTAATTTTAGAGTACATGACGTGTACTGGTTCCTTTCCGTACTTCTCCAAAATCGGCCTCCACATCACCCCTACACACCGTGTGTGTGGCCCGGTCATAGCCAGCACACGGCTTCGAGCCGGATCAGAGTACACGGTGTGTACTTTGAAAATTTCCAGAAAATTCATTTTTTCGTAAAAACTCTAGAAAAAGGTAAAACATACCTGAACAAAGATCCGGGTTCATAAAAACTTCCCCCCTTAAAGAAATTCATCCCCGAATTTCCCAAACGGGGTGTAGAATAAGAATCCCCGAACAGTTCCTGACACTGTGATCGTACATCGGCCACCCTCTCCCAGGTCTCGTCCTATACTCGCCTGTGCTGCCATAGCACTCATACCGGGGGAACAGACCACCCACAGTGAACCTTCGTACTGCGATCGACAATCCGGATAGGATGCTCCTAGAATGACTCATCCACTTCCAGCTCGACTTCCATGGGCTGAAAGGTGTGAGACAGGTCTGAAAAGTAACGCCAGAGCTGAGAGACGTGGAAGAAGTCATGCATGGATCGATACCTCTGAGGTAGATGAAACTGATAGGCGACCGACCCTACTCTCTCCAAGACCTCAAACGGCCCGACATACCACTGTGAAAGCCTACCCTATCTCTGAATCCTATTGTGTCCCAACCTTGGTGTGACACGCAGGGAAACCTGATCTCCAACTTCAAACTCCAGAGGTCATCTCTGCTGATCAGCATAAGACTTCTGTCGAGACAGTGTCGTAGCCATCCTATTTTGAATCAACTCTATCTATTTTGAGGTCTCCTGAATGAGATGAGGTCCCAAAAAAGATGCCTCTCCTACCTCCAACTACCATAAGGGTGATTGGCATGGCCTACCGTACAAAGCCTCGTATGGTTCCATCTGAATGGTCACTTGGAAACTGTTGTTGTAGGAGAACTCCACCAGAGAGATATGCTTCTCCCAAGAACCTCCAAAGTCTAGGATATAAGCTTGGAGAATATCTTCAAGCACCTGGATCGTGCGCTCGGACTGGCCATCAGTCTGGGGATGGTTTGTTGTACTCAAAAGTACCTGTGTACCTAGGGCCTTCTGAAGTCCCCACCAGAACCGAGAGGTAAAGCACACATCTATGTCTGAAACAATGGAGTGTGGAACTATATGTAGACGAATGATCTCTCAGATGTAAAGTCTTCCCAGATCATCAACACTGAAGGTCTCCCTAATTGACAAGAAGTGAGCAACCTTCATAAGCCTGTCGACGACAACCCAAACAACATCGTTCCCTTGAGGCTTCCTTGGTAACCCAGTCACGAAGTCTATTGTGACATCGTTCCACTTCATCTCTGGAATGGGTAACTGGTGTAAAAGTCCTATTAGTCGTTGATGTTCTGCCTTCACCTGCTGACAAGTAGAACATCAATGACGAAACCAGAAAAATCCTTCTTCATACCTGGCCACCAGTACTGGAGATGAAGATCATGATACATCTTGGTGACACCAGGATGAACTTCCCAAACTGAGGAGTGAAAATCCCGCATCAGCTACTCTCGTATGTCTGTTGTCACCCATACACGTCCCTAGAAACACAGGATCTCATCCTTTACCACTACCCATCTGGGAAGAGGGTCCTCTCCTGACACACTCTCCCACAGGACTAAGCCTTCACAGTCTAATTGCTGCTTCTTCTGTAACCGATCAAGAAGTGTAGAGGTAACAGCTACAGAAGATAGGAATGTTTGTCCATGTCTATCGTGCACCTCCAGATGCATCTCAGAGAACAGATCCATTAGCTGCAACTCACTGCTGGCCTCCTGAACGTCCTGAATCTGAGTTCTCCAACTCAACGCATCTTCCACTGCGTTTCCATTCCCTGGTGTATAGGAAAGCTCGAAATCAAAAGACTGATGGTACTCGACCCACCTGCGTTGTCTTAGGATCAGATCTCGCTGAGTGAAAATATAATTGAGACTCTTATGGTCAGTGAAGACCACAAAGTGCTCTCCCAGCAGATAGTGTCTCTAACAACGTATGGCATGAACAACAACTGCCAACTCCAGATCGTGCGTAGGGTAGTTCCTCTCATGTAGCCTCAACTGCTGAGACTCGTACGCAACGACTCCATCCCCATGCATAAGCACAGCTCCCAGCCCAATACCTGAAGCATCACAGTAAACAGTGTAGTTCTTACCTAGCTCCGACAAGACCAGTATCAGTGTTGATGTCAACCTCCCTTTCAGCTCCTGAAAGGCTGACTCAGAAGAATCTGACCATAAGAACTTTTCCCCTTCTTGGTCAGAACTGTTAATGGTGCTACTAGACAAGAAAAGTCGTGAATGAAGCGTCTGTAGTATCCATCCATCCTTAGAAAACCCATTACCTCAAAGATGTTCTTCGGCTGCTACCAGGAAACTACAGATCTCACTTTCTCTGGGTCCACTGATACTCCTTCCTCTGAGATGACGTGACCCAAGAAGTGAATCTGATCCATCCAGAAGTGGCACTTTGAGAGTTTATCATAAAGTTGATGATATCTCAGTGTACTCAGAACGATCTCAAGATGTGTGGCATGGTTATGTCGAGTGTGAGAGTACACCAAGTTATCATCCACGAAGACCATGACAACGGAGCCCAAGTAAGAATGGAACACTCGGTTCATCAGTGCCATGAAAACTGCAGGTGTGTTCGTGAGACCGAACGACATGACTGTATGCTCGTATAGACCATACCTTCTACTGAAGGATGTCATAAGTATATCTGATAGTCTAACATGCAACTGATGATAACCGGACCTCAAGTCGATCTTCGAGAACACCCGGGCTCCTCAAAGCTGATCGAAAAGATCGTCAATTCTCGGCAAAGGATATCGGTTCATGATCATCAACTGGTTCAACTTCCGATAATCCACACAATGTCGAAGGGTACCGTTTACCTTCTTTGCAAACAGGACAGGCGAACCCCATGGAGAAGTATTGGGTCCGATGAAACCCATAGCCTGTAGCTCCTCCAACTGCTTCTTGAGCTCCCGCAACTCAGGTGTGGCCATCTTATAGGGAGGAATGTACATCGGTGCCACTCTTGGAATGAGCTCAATAGAGAATTCTACCTCACGCTTTGGAGGAAAACCTGAAAATTCCTCTGGAAAGACGTCCCTGAAGCGATCCAGCAGTGGAGGAAAATCCAACTATGGAGTCCCCTGATCATCTAGATAAAGACTAGCAATCTGGACCATCACCCCTCCTAGCCCAAGATGCTCCAGTCCTGCCCGACTCGCCCGAACGTCCCACTCACCCTTATGGAGAAAAGACTCATTCTTTGGTGAAATGAAACTCACTCTATGGAGATAACAGTTGACGACATCCTGAATGGGAATCAACCAATCCATGCCAAGGATGACATCATACTCTGTCAACTCTAGGACATATAGATCCCATAAGAAGTGATACCCTACAACCTCGAAAGGGCACTCTCTACACTACTGTAAACTAGATGTCCTCATCCCAAAAGGTGTGTCTAGTGTCAACGAGTCGGTAGAAGAAAAGATGCAGAGCCCAAGTTTCTCCACAACATCAACAGAGATAAAGCTATGCGTAGAACCAGTATCGAAAAGGGGTGAAGATAAAACTGTGGCTACTAAAATCGTACCTCAAACAGTAGATGGGCTGGGATACTGCTCCTGATAAGTCTTCTCCATGTCGAAAGACTGGCATGTACCGCAGCATTGCGCCCCTGTCTAACCACTCTGAGCTGAACCTCCCTGCTGGTGCTGAGGAACTGGTGGCTGACCTCCACGGCCTCGACCTCCACCTCGGCCCGAACGGCCGGAAGAACTCCAGTTCCCCGAATTGTGAGAAACTGGTGGTGCTTCTCCTGAACGAGGAGTCATGGAAGAACCCCGGTCACTAGCTGCTGGTGAGAAGACCTGGAAGAACCGCTGAAGGTGACCCATCTTGCCACAAGATCGGCACTCCACGGGGTCCCTCTGGCATTGTGGCCTCATGTTCCCTGACCGGCCGCACTAGTATCATGTCACCTAGCTACCTGATGATGCATATCGCTTCCTCGGATCACCGCGTGTAGGCTCTCTATGACGCTTCTTGCTGTCATCTAGAAGAAGACTAGATCTGGAAGTAGAACTGCCCTGGATCGCATCTCCAGAGTCTCTCAGATTGTGCTCCGCAATCAGTTCCTGGTTGAAAATTAATGTAATGGAAGTCAGCTGGAAGATGTTCACCTTTGAGCGGATCTCCTGCCTGAGACCATCCTCGAAATTCCTTGCTAAGAACACCCCAGTCCCATCCCAGAGGGGCATGAAGCGCTGGAGCTCGGTGAAACGAGCAGAATAATCCATGACATAAAGAGTACCCTGCTCTAAGATCATGAACTCCTGGGCTCGGTCAGCCCTCAGGGTCTCTGGGTAGAAGTAGTCATAGAACACACACTAGAACTCCTCCTAAGCCATAACATGCTTCTGAACCACCCGTGATATCACATTCCACCAAATCATGGTGGAGTCTCAGAGCATATAGGTGGCGAGCTTGACCCGCATCTCTGGAGGCGTCTCCAGATACTCGAAGATAGTCGGCATGGCTTCCAGCCATGACTCTGCAGCCTGAGGTCCTCCTTCCCTCGAGAAAGTTGGAGGATGATGCTGTTGGAAAACCCGTGTCAAGTCTGTCATAGATGTGGAAGGAGGCGGCGCTCCCTGCAAGGCCTGCATCATCCTTATGAAACCTTCCCTAAACTATGCATCAGCACCTGCAACTGGTATAACAGCCGGTGCCAAGGCTGGCCCAACTGGAAGATCGACAGGAAGTCCCAGATCAGCCCTATCTGGCATCTGATCGCTACCCGAAAACAGACGTACGACTGGAGGATGTCTCAAAGGCATAACTTTGAAAGATCAAAATAACACCTTATATCAAGAAAACAAGGACAGAGAACATAAGAGTACAAAACGGAAATAGGAGAAGAAAAACAAACAAGTTTTCAAAACTCGACTACACGGTGTGTATAAAACTACATGGCGTGTCTTCTTAACCCACTGACATGGGTGTGTAATCTTTCCCTACAAGTCGTGTACACTTAAAAGTACACGGCGTGTTGAACCCACACACGGCGTGTACTTTATAACTGTTCCCCTTCCTGAGTCTCCATACACGGCTAAACCACACAGTTTTTCTTAAACTGAGACTACACAGAGTGTTTACTACGGACACGGTGTGTAGTGGACAAGGCTTCGGCAGACCGTGTTGTTAAACACACAGTTGTCTACACGGTTGAACCTTACACGGCAGGTTCCAAACAAACACGGCATGTATAGGCAAGGTGACACCATCCCTTATTGTTCGTGACATGGCCGGGTACCTGGACAAGACTCCACGACATGTTCAGAGAAAACACGGCGCGTGGAAACGAAGGTAAAGCCTGCCCATGTTGTTAGTGACACGGCCGGGTACCTGGACAAGACTACACAACATGTTCCCTCTAGACACAGCGTGTTCTACCCGAGCCTCCCCGACCCGTGTTGTTAGTGACACGACCGGGTACACGGATCCGAACTTACACGGCGTGTACCAACCATACATGGCATATTTCTAAAGATACTTTCACGACACCGTGTTCTGCTCACACGGCCAGTGACATGGCCTAAAAACTACACAGTGTGTATCCAAAAAGTACACACTATGTATTCTGGGTTTTTCTGGGAAGTAACTCAAAAACTGCTCAGACTCCTAGAAACACTAGAAACAACGGAAAGAGGTGCCAAATTACGATCTGCGAGGGCCCATACTCCCCGCGAATCAAATCTCGGAATCTCCTGAAGTCACATACCAGGAAAAACAATAGATCTCTAACATAACAGAAAGGATTCTATCAAGAATCTATCAAAATAGCATGAATAATCTACACCAGGCCTATCACAACAGCATGCAATCGCTAATGCATCCTAGATGGCATGGCAAGAATGCATGGAATGTGATTTCTAGAAGTTCCTACATGATGCGTGAGATGTAATACCCTCATCTCATCAGGTTGCGATAGAAATAGAACTGAAATATCATAACAATAACCGCACAAGTCATGCGAATCACTATAGGTGAAAACATATCAACCATAAAACTCAAAACTAGCAAACTACAATTAACGAGGTAGTATGGCATTTCCTTGTACATGAGTTAGCTACCCCCGAGAATAGCTTAATACCAAGTACCGAATCCGTCCTATCCCTAGCTAAAGTCTCCAAACAGTAAATCAAGATAAAAGAACTCCTCTAATACCACTTTGTAATGACCAGAATCCGTAACCCCTCCACTGGTGCCCCATACCCGGTTCGCCACAAGACCTTAATGGTGCCCCATACCCAGTTCACCACATGACCTCAAGCGCGTTTCCCCAAATGCCAGAGGCTTCCGACTAGCAGTAGGGGCCTTGGTGAGTTAGTGGGGAAACTATTCCCTCATTTGGTAAGGTATACAACAGAAAAACAACAGTCAATAGCGGAAGCAGTAACAACATGCATAAAAACAGAAACAAAACAGCAGAATTAAGGAATATATATAGAAACGATGAAAAAGATTCACCAGGTACAAGTATCTATGGAAAGCATCAAACACAACAACGTGCTGAAGTACAACTGAAAAACAAGGTGCAATGGAAAACAAGATAAACTCCTCAGCATCGTGAGTCCTGACTCGGTCCCATGCTCCCCAGCTCCAGCACAATCAAGATCTTGAAGTAGAAGGGCGCTTGCCCTTATCTATAGCTGCAGAAACATAGTCTTCTTAGGCCCAAAAGCATGGCCCAAACAGGGTGTGAGATACAATCCCAATAAGAAATCACCAAAATATTTATGCCTAACAGTCAATGAATACAAGGTAAGTAATAAACCAAGAAGCAGTAAACAAGAAAGCACAAGCAGCTACAATACATAGTTCTAACAAATAAAGTACACAAGTAAGCATCCAGCAACAAGAAGAAAATAGGTAACCCTCTGGTTAGCTCTCACAGCCTAACCCCTATGGTTCAACCTGTAAGTACCTGCAACCCTCTAGGAGGCACACGCAGTCTCACACCTCTGGTTCAGCTCTAAAAATGATAGACTCTCTGGGGAAGCACTCACTGTTAATTCCCCCTATAGTCTTGTATCGTGCTAAAGGGTCTCCGGGGAAGCACTAAATGTCTATTCCCCCTGTGGCCCACGTCGAGGAAATACAGACTCTCTGAAGAAGCACTCAACGTCAATTACCCCTGTGGTATCTTATCGTAATTAAAAGACACTCTGGATAAGCCCTTCCGTAAATTCTCCTTTTGGTCCACTACTCTAGGTTCTCAAAGTCCTGAGTGAAAGGTAATACATGCTCAGAGCATGTGTACATCGTCCAAGTAAACCTCAAGAACTACATGGCTATCAACTAAGGCTCAGAAGAAAAACAAGGCAACAGTCCACAATCCTACATCTAGTCATGGAAACTGGCAAAACGTCAAACATGCAGAGCAAGCATAGAAAACATTCAATGTACAATAAAGCACCATAAACACATGCAAAACATATACTCTAGAAATCAAGCAAAGCAGGAAATACAACAAGGGAAAAACAAGAACACGCAATACACCGTTCAAGGGTATTGGTGGAATTTGCACAAACTATTCATTAACTTTCTACAGAAAGGCACAAACCACCTACCTCAATCCTAGGTGATCGATATACGTGAACCACAATGACAGATTCCACTTAGAATGACGTAGATATGAGAAAATGCACAAAACTCTCAACCTACAATAACTTGGAAACCAAGAGGAATCAAGAAACCAGACTCAAGAAGAAGGGAGAGATCACCGTTGTGATTCCAATGCGATTAACCGCGCTCGAATCGGAGAACGGACGAAGAGCCGAGAGCTCGTCGAATTTCCAGCCGTACGGTCGCTCTCAGGTGGACGAAATCTGGAGAAGAAGATGAAATTAGGGGTTAGGCACGACCCAGGTCCGTTTAGTGAAAAAAATAAAGTACAGGACGTGTACTTTTAGATTACATGACGTGTACTGGGTCCTTTCCGTACTCCGCCAAAATCGGCCTCCACGTCACCCCTACACACCTTGTGTGTGGCTTGAGCACGGCAAGTACACGACTTCGAGCCGAATCAGATTACACGGCGTGTACTTAAAATGTATACGGCGTGTACTTTGAAAATTTCCATAAAATTCATTTTTTCATAAAAACTCTAGAAAAAGGAAAAATATACCTGAACGAAGATACGGGTTCTTACAATTATGATAAAATATTATTGTTAATTGGGATTATTTATAATTATGTTTCTAAGGAGAAAATATTATAATACATATCTCAAGATAATATAAATTTTATTCTACTATCTTTATTTCATGATAATACATGTTTTACCTTAATTTTACTCTCTTTATGTACTCATGATTCCCAAATAATTCTTTTAAAGAAAACCAAATTTGTTCCTCTCTTCTATCAAACCACCATTTAATTAAATATTAATATTTTTTAAAATATATTGAAAGTTGTTTTAATATTACTATATGATTACTTAAATCATTTTTTTTTACCATTTTTGTGATTTTTACAGAAATTTTTAATGGGAAGATTCTTGTTGTTGTAAAAAACAATACTCATTTGTATTTTACTAAAAATATTAATGGAATATTTTTTAAGATGTAAAAAATGAAATGAATTCTCTACCATCATGAAATTATTTTCCTTAAAGATTTATTTATAAGTATCTAAGGTTATTTTAGAAGAAAAATATTTTGAAAATGTTTTCTGTTATATTTTTTTTTCAAAGTGGAAATAATTTATTCTTTACGAAATTTTTTAAATGATTTTAAATGATTCCTTGATTTGTTTTCAAAAACCATTTTAAAAGAAAATTAATTTTAAACTATTTTTTGTTTTAAGAATAATTTCTCAACTTGTACAGGCTATTTTCCTTGACAAATATCCCATGAAATCTTTCAAAATAATTTTCCATCTAAAAAAGAAAACCTTTGATGTTATTTATGATTTATTAGGGATAGAATCTAATGATACCATTATTTTTATTTTTATGGATGATTCATGTTTATTACGAAAATATGTTTATGAAACCTATTTCTCTTCCATGGTCTATATAATGAAAAAATTATTATGAACCCCATTTTTTTCCATGGGTTATGATTTTATGAAAAGATAAAGTGATTATGAATTTTTTTTTTCTATAGGTTATGTTAATATGACATGTTTTTGAAACCCATTTATTTTCTGGGTTTCCAATATGATAAATGATATATGATCTTATGAAACACATATGTAAGATTTTCATTATGTGGTAGTTGTTACATTATAAAAAATATTGGTGGGACTTATATCATTATCTAATACATTGGGTAAAGATTAATATATTATGAGACAAACTAGAATAGAATCAGGAGTGAACCAAGTTCATTAAGGGACTTTGTACAGTATAATATTCTTTGGAGTAATCCTTTACTACTATGATATTTTAGGTAGTTGACCCATTCCGTTATGAAAGAATTGGAAATGAGCCTTGAATACTAAGTAAATTATGTTTTATGGTCATTTTTATTCCAAAAATCTAATCCTTATGCCAATATTATATTTTCAAGGTTTATGTTCTTTGATTCATTTAAAGACTATGTATTATGAAATACCAATATTTATTCAATGACTCAAGATTATGACATTTTATAAGCATGGTATGACTTTTAAATTTTATTCTCTTATCCTCATACCCTAATGCACAGGTTATTCTTTTGTATCTCCATTTTTTACCCTTAATGGGAATCTGAACTCACCCTTTCATATGGTTCCTTTCCTTAGGATACTAAGAAAGGTTTTGAGAATGGAATTTTTAAGAAGAGTATTATGTGGGAATATATTTATGGGGTATGTTGAATATCGTTCAATAAATAATAATATCTTTTATAGTGTACAAAATCACTATAACATAATGGTATTCAGTCATCTATTTGTGAAATGTATTGAATATTCATCTAAAAGACAAAATATTTATGTATGATATGTTTTGGGTTGTTATATATAGTATCATTGGATAAATTTTGTTATCCACTTGAAAATAATATGGGGAATTTTTTCAAGGATCCATAGGGATATTTCTAAGGATATTTCTAGGGATATGACTAAGGATAAGTCTAAGGATGAGTCAAAGTATAGGAAAATGTCCTCAAATTTCGTTAAATATATATAGAGTTGTTTATGAGAAATTAAATCCATTTTTGGATACAACAAGTGGATGTTGATCTTGAACATATGTACCTAGGGTGAATAAATCTAAAAAATGGATCATTTATATAGACTTGATCATCACTTGGGTCATAATAAAAGGCCTTACTGTACCCATTGTTTGACACTCCCAGGGGATATTATTTGGAAATTCACAAAATCTTTATAAACGATTATGAAATATTTACATAGTTTATTAATATAAATTACATAGTATAAAATAAGGGTTTCATTGACTAAAAATAATTTGTTAAGATTTAGAAATTCTATCAGTAAATTTTCAGGATTATGGGGTTTCCACTACGAATATTGTTACTCACAGTATGATTTTTGGTTATAATAAATGGTGGGAACCATAAAAAACTATATTAACATTGAATGTGATAGAGAATGTGTTGATGATAAACCAAATGGGATGATGATTGGAGTGAAGGATATTGTGATTATTCTTAACTAGTTATCATGATATATGATTAACGACCTACACATTAACCAACTCCATGAATTTTTAAAGAAGACAATGATAGAGTTTTTGAGAGTTTTTGGGGGTGGAGAACATAGGGGAATGTAGATTCATTTTTCTATATGTTGAGAATGTGGGATGAATAACTCTAGGAAATGTCTAAAAGGAATCAGCAAATGTTTCTTTTATGGAGAAAAAGGGGAGGGAGCAAGTGATTTAGAAGGAAAAATGAAATGTTTAGTTAATTAAATGGACGATAATAATTGTTTCACTTAGGAATAATCAATTTTTCAATGAATTAAATGTTTAATGTTTGGTCATTATGTAAATAAATATATTAGGGGGGAATCTTATAATGAAAATCAGCATGTTGGTATAGGTAATGGTTATACTAGTTATGATTAAGAGACCAAGAACAACATATGAAAGGAAAGAGGTATCGAGTAATAAGATGATAAAGCTTGGATAATGGTTTAAGAATGATTTTTAATGATTGAAGTGTTTATGTATTTGAATTAATGAATTATGAAATATATAAGGATTTTTAGTATAAATTTTTCTATAAATATTTTTAATAATATAGGGAATGGTACTGATTACCTAGAATAATGATTTAATAAAATTGTTTATTTTATTGAAAATTCATGACGATGTGAATGTATCCTTAATATGTTCTCAATTTTAAGAATTTCGTTTTAGTTTGGATAAAGAGATGATTAATAGGGATAAAATAAATTGGGTAGAATTGGTGGCCTCAAAACTGATAAATGATTTATTGATTTGGTTTATGCTATCATTTGTGGAGTTTATAAAATTTTTATATCTATGGAATATATTATTTAACCTATTTTTTAATTTTTTGAATGAGGAATAATGCATGTTCTCATTGATGGTTTAGGGTAATATTGGTCATCAACATGTTATAGGATAATATATGTCGAAGGTGTTCACATATTTGGAATGTAATCATTAAGACCTGCTTGATGATATCTAGATGAAATTGTCAAGTTGATTTTGTTAAATTTAGTTACCATCTTTATAAATTTTTAATTTTGGATGGGTCATAAGGTTAACCATTAAAAGAATTTTTTATTTTTAAATTTGGATGAGGTTTTTGTGATTAATGTATTAATTCACCATATGATGATTTATGAATATTCAATAACTTGTTCTAACAATCTTGTAATAATGATAACTAGATATATATGGGATAAATTATCATTAAACTATGAATCATTTTTCTATTAGTGATTCTAGACTAAAAAACTCATCTTTGTTTCTTAAAGTAAAATATTATGTAGAAATTGATTGTAGCTCAACAAAAGGATGATATTATGCTTATGAAACAGACTGAAATCATGTAAATAAATATTCTCCTAAAAATTCACCAACAATATAAAAAAGGACATTGAAATAAAATGTTTTCCTACAACTATTATTTTTGATGATACCAATGACTCTTTTCACACTTCTTTGGTTTATGGTTTTTTATTTTCTATATATGTAAATCTCCATAATTATATGGACATTATGCCTTTATTCCATGACTAAATCTTCACTTCCCACCAATTTTATCATATTTGGAATCCTAGTATGTGTTATTCCAGATAACATTCAAACATCCCTTTTTATTTTTCAAGAGGGGGTTTTTATTAACCCTTTTTATAATGTAGGTATCCCACAATGAGATTTATAAATTTTAAATCAATGTTTTCTGAGAAAAAGATAAAAGTGTGATGATGCAATTCATTTATGAAGGTAGAATTCAAAACCCTTATATTTTGTGAAATATGTTCATCAAATAAACTTAATCTTTTTGATATTTGCCGTTATAAACAACATTGAGTTCGGAATTCAATACACGCAACCGTGAGTTGGAATTATATTACATGTAACACTGAGTTTATCATGTGTTATGCACGACATTTAGTTTTCGTTGAATTACAAGAAATACTAGGTTTATATTATATTACACACAACACCAGGTTTTATCAAAATGTGACATACTATTAAAATATTATTATTCAATATTATATTTATCACCTAGCCATTAGAATGGTAGGAAAGAATAACAGAAAATAAATTATGAAAACACATTTTTTACACATGTAAATAAATTGAATTATTTGGTGAACAATTAATTAGAAAATAAAATAAGAACCGTATGAAAATAAATGAATGTTTTTTCTGAAAAACTATTTTTATGCACACAAATGTATTTTACATAAATAAATTAAAAAAATAATTTTTATATTTATATTAAATAAAATTATATGGTATATATATTCAATCATTTGTCTTATATGTTTTTATACAAGTTATAAGAATTAATCTAATTTTATTGATCAAAACTATATTTTTTTTCTAAAAATTAGTTTTATCAAATTTTACACATTTATATTAAAATTTATTTTTTAATATTTTATAAAATTAATGTAATCAAATAAAATGAATTTTTAAATCTACAAGTGATTATTATCTTCGGGTTAATTTTTGAAAATTTTATAAAATGATAATATTTGTGATGAATAGTAAAAAATAATGGTTTTTTTATGAATTGTCATTTCTTTTAAAGTATTTAAAATCATTAAAACTGATTTAAAATAGTTTGAAAAGAAAAATTTGTTCAATTATATATATATATAATGGTATAATTTATTTAATTTTAATAAATTTCATATGGAATATGTATATAACAACATTTTAAACTTTTAAATATTTTCTCTATCAAAAACCACCTTTTCATCATGTATAAAGGTTTCATTTTAATTTATGATTTGAAAATAATTTGATTTTTAAATAGATAAACAAATTAAATAATTTTAATAATAATAATTTACATTATATAATAGTTTATACATAGTTGTTTACAATAATTAATAGTAAAAATAGGTGAATTTGTTTTATCACAGTTTACGTGAAAATGGGTTTACTAGGGAGTTAAACTAAAAATAAATAGGTTAAAAATGACCCAAAACAATTAAAATACCCATTTAATAGCCATATATCTATCTTATAACTTTTATATTTTTGAATTTAACATTTTATAACCTTTTGGAATGTGAAAAATAGGGGTACACCATTTTGTTTTTAAAAATTACAAGTATGACACTCATCTAACTTATAAAAGGCCGCCCCTTCTCCTCTCATATTGAATCACAAAAAAAACCCATTATATTATCCTAAAACTACCATAATAAATTGATAAATTACATTATATAATCATTATATACTTATTTCAGTCATAAAACCAACCTAGAATGCCTTTTGGTGAAAACCAAAAATAAGTTGTTCGAAGAAGAGGAAACACCCCTAAATGTGTGTTGTATTTTATTTCTTACTCCACCTACTTAAATTATTATTAAACAATGATAAAATAAAAAAATAAATATATTACATATACTTACATGTTATTATGTTAATATAATAACCTAAATCAATCTCCTTGTCAATCAAATGGGATACAAAATCATCATTATTGTGTATGACAGACTACGACATTAAAACCGATGTTATTTATTTTCCATAACTACCTATGTCACGAACCAAATCTGGCAGCCATCAAAATTGGCACCCGACCCGGTCCATGGAAAGACCCGAAGGGTGTTCCCGATCCCCACGGGCTGTCACAAGTTCCTAGGTATCATAAAATGATAATTGGGAACGATTTACACGAGTTTATAAACTTAAAACGACAAAAGAGTCCAATAAAACAAATCTGGATTTTTCAACTAAAACCGTCTTTTACAAAATTTCAGAACTGAAATACATAAGTTAAAACTATTTTTAAAGACCATTATAATGGTACATAACAAAATAAGGACATCCCAAGAACCTCCACAAGGAAAGAGGCACTGCCCTCAAGCTATCTCCACGACACTGCATCCCAATGGACAACTAAAAACCTGAATCAATGGCATAAATCCTGTACCCAAACCTCTGACATAAAATAAGAAAATCTAATTACACCCAAAGGTGTAAGTAGGGTGTGAGCGAGAGCCCATAAGGATACCACCACTAATAGATTCCATGTGTTGAACATTTAATGGCGAAAAGAATGCACATTTTCAAAGACATGAGATGCTAGTTAAAATTTATAAAAGATGAAACATTAAATAAAAACAGTTTTCCGGTGGGATAATTTAAAGAATAAAAAAAATTAAAATAAATACCATAGCTACTGAATTTTCCAGCCTCTCATACCGTATACCGACGGTAAGAACAAAGTATCCAGTGAGCACAATCAATGGGAAATAACCCCTAGGCACTAGCTAGCTGTGGGTCCCAGGTACCTCGTATCTCGGTGAGAGTAACCGTCAAAAATATCCATTCTCATGCACGAGACACTAGTAGGGAACATACCCCTAACCTAGTGGTCCCCAATCATCATCATCATAGTTTAGTTAGAGTTGTAAGCGTCAATCTTGCTAAGTGAAACTGAGGCCAAACCCCACGTATTCACTAGCATACTAGTACACATCCACCCACCTAGATACCCGAGTTTTCCCTTTGTGCTAAAACAAGTTCAGAAATCCAAGAAGTATAGTTTTCACATGCAAATATCACTTACACATCACAAATTAACCAAACAGCCCCACGTACATCACGAAAGTCAAAAATTCCACATTTCATTCAAATGCATTTTGAAATCAAACTCACTCCAAATTGCCTACAACACTTTTCACATTTCTTTAACACTTCCAAAAATCCATTAAACAATTTTATAAAACCATTACAAGATATTCAACTCACATAACATCCCACACACATGTCACACAATAACCTTCTCACCTTCAGAATTCATTTTATAAATAAACTCACATGAAATATCCCACACCCGTGTTTCGCACAGAAAACAAAATTTAGTAAAACATTTTGAAAATTTATAAAAAATTCTAAAAATGTTTAACATCTCAAATCACCACTTTACCATTCAAAAACCCACATTAGGTGAACACACTCACCCAAACAGTACATATACACCCTTTCCCAACTTTGTTTAACCAAATAAAACATTTTCAATTTTTATAAAACAAACCCAAGAGGTATAACCATTGTTTGCACACTAAACCCATTTCAAAACCCTCATTTAAAAGCAAAATCATACCAATACCAATCCAAAACAGAATTTTTCGTCCCTAAAACAATTATTAAACCACCCACAAATGTTATAAAAATACATCAAATAATACCACAAAGATACGCATGAAACACACACGTTTTCATAAATCACCTTCAAGAAGTACAATAGGTTTTTACACCTTAAACTCATTAAAAAAACCGACTTTCAAGGCCAACATGAAAATAAGGAATTAACAAACCAGAATTGGCATCCCCTTTCAATACTAATAAATCACTTTCATATGTTATAAACTAAACGCAAACATTACCCCAAGAGTCACACATGAAAAGTACCCAATTTCAAGCTATAATGCAACTAAAAATTAAATGTTTAACCAAATCCATCAAAACTGTTTTCACAGCACATACAACAGATTATAAACATGATAAATTAATAATCCATGCAAGCTAACTCATCATAAAATGGCTATACATGGAATCATCTACCCTTTTGAGTCGAAACCCTCAAAACTTGGTGCGAAACCTTAAGCGCACCACCGTTGCACCAAAAGGAATATAAATCCAGACCTAAACCACAATAATTTACCCAAAAGACACCAAATCAGACATTAGGATCGAACCCCAACTTCTGGACATGAGGAACTTCAAGAAAAAGGAAATAAAACTAAAAGAGGATGGAAGGAACCAAGAAGGAATTTTCTTACTTGAAATATCTTGAAGGAATCGGCCCCAATCCACCAAATAATGAATCGCCAAGTACCCAAAACTGGTATGGAGGTTCAAAGGATTCATATTAGGTCATGTGGGGACTGAAATGGGGGAAAAATGATGAAAAATGAAGGATTTATGAAAGGATAAATTTATCTATCCAAATCTACCCTATTTTAGAAACCCTAATAGGTTCAGTACTAAATCGCGCTGAAGAAGAGCCCCAAAGAGGTAAGAGAGAGTTTCAGCGCGTGGATGGGTTCAAGGGGCGCATATGAGGCATTGAATCACAGAAAAATACTTAAAAATGAATATGTTATTAATTAATCAAATTTTATTTTTAAAACTAGAATTGGGATTTCGGGCAGGCTGAGTCCCTTAAATAAAAACCAACATAAACCTTGGTTATGGATTTCTAAAGGCTCCAAATTTTAATTGTGGTGTTAATATATTAGGGGAGGACATTTAGGAGTTGGAATGAGTGAAAAATATTAAAAAATGAAAAAGTTAAAAAAGAAATTATTATTTTTTAATCTGGAATTGGGTTCACAGTTTGGCCCAATTCATGTAAACTCGCATATTCTCCATAAAACCTTTGGAAACCCCCAAAACAGAGAATTAATGGAAATTAAAATACAAATACATTTAAAAAAATCTATGTATGTGACAATTATCCCCACCATGAAAACTTTCCGCCCCAGAAAGTCACAGCAAGGCTAAAGTAACAACCAAACCCAACTGAGAAACCAAGAGGTACTCCCTTGTCAGGTTTCTCCCCCAAAAGGATAAAACACCTCCAGTGATCAATTAATGAAGGATTACTCTCCCAAAAAAAACTTACCCCACTTTCCTAAAATAATCAATCACATTCATAATTGATCCCAAAATAAAACTCCTCAAACACTATCCGAACAAGACTCAAGCAATTCACCCAAACGAACAATAACATTGAACAAGGTCACACTTACCTTACTTTAACTAATACATTAGGAACTCTCCAGTCCCAATGTTTACCCAAGGAATATGTAAGTAGTTAGATATCTCAAAATGATATTACCTACTTCCCATACAATACCAAGGAAAAACATGAGTTACTTGTATGAAGAGACACAAATGAGCTTCCCACCATAAGAGACAACTTAAATATTTTTTTCCTGAGACAGAATCAAGACACTAATAGGGGAAGGCCCCAATAGACTCCCTAGTACAAGGGGTATACATCCATTAGAAATTTACAAAATAATATGCACGATACCCATGGTGGGTCTTCCCATCACAAGAACCAACCATCTTAACCGACCGGCGTGGGCCGACATGAAAAGACCCCAAAATGAAGGAGTTGGGACGGTCACACGGTTAGTCTGCACAGTTTGAGAAACTGTGCGATAACTATGTGGATCATTATATCTGCATGGTTATTTTTTTTTTCATGGTTAGAACTAACCATGTGAAAACTGTGTGCTCAACTTGTCTAGCCAAATTTCCAACCATTCTCCAAGGACTCAATGGAAACCAAAGGGGGAGGGAATAACATTGTGTGATGACATGGGTACAAGACCCTCCACCTATTTCCACCGAACGGGAACAACAGAAGAAATATGATGACACCATAGGTTTAAACTCTTCCTATCTTTCATACCGAGGATAGGACTTTGTACAAGGGTTTAAACGACACTGGGGTTTCCCCTGACAATGCACCAGCATCTCTCCGGGGCCTATGGCTGGAGCTCAAAATATTGAAGCATCTTCGGCCACGCAGTTTGGCTGTTGAAACCCCTATGTGGAATTTCTTCTTTCGGTGCCACAAAAAACTACACCGCATACCCTGATGGGTTAATCAAGATATAACACACTCCGTAACTCTCTTCACCAAAACCAGACATTTCACTGAAACAATGGATCAGAATAAGCACACACATCACACCTTGTTTCTTTGGGTGAGAAACAACAGAAGGGTAGGACACGTATAAACACCATCCTCTAAGATAGAGGATTTTATGTTTTTCCCAAGGGATACATACTTCCAACATAACATAGAAACTAAGAGGATTGTGTGACCTTGACCTTTACAGTCAAAAGAGCATACAACATCACAATGCGTCACCGAACATGACCCTTGTGATTGATAGAAACAATACATGGAACATGACCATATTCCAAGTCCCTAAACAGCAGACCAGTCCAAAAAGTGGACACAATATCCTATCAGGAACAAAATCTCAAAATTGGTGGTTTAATAATAAATCTTGCTTCAAGGAAACAATGAAGAACCCAGAGGCCCTCTTAGACACCATCATGAGACTCATCCACACTAATAACCAAAGAACTCTTCCACCTTTAATGAATCATGAAACTTAAGAAACCAAGGCCTCTTTCAACCTTCCACAAGAACTATCCCACTACAAGAGGATCTACAAATCATGTAAATGAATGGTTGTAGACTCAATCAACAATGATCTATAAAATATTCTTTATATCGATCAACTGGAGGATTTTCCAATGGAGAAACAATACGGGTTGCACTTCAGTTGTTCACTAACCCTAAATGGGGGAGTACCTTATCCAACAGGAGATCCCAAGGACCCAACCAAGATGGTCCATTGGTCAAAAAAACCATAAACCAGATCCAAACACATGAAGGTAACCACCATAAAGGTGTCCTAAAACATATCTCAGAGGAGACTACAAACCGGTCCTTCTACCTAGCTTACCGACCAAACATAATCCCAAAACACAGTTCAAATAGGAAGGGTTATTGGACTAAAAAAACATCCCACAAAAACAAAATCTTCAAAGACCCATAATACAAACCATCCCAAAAATATTCATCAAGACATCATGTTTTTTTCTTTAAAACCATTTCTTTGAAAACAAGCGGTTCAGCGGTAAGAGTATCGACCAATGGTACCCCATGGGCCTCACACATGCATGTTTTTGTGCCACACCAGACACCCTCCTCATATCCGTCCCGGCACTCATCCATTCGTTCCATCAACCATCCATCATCCCATATAACCCCATGCATGTGGTCACTAATGGAAATACCAAAGGTTAAAACAAAAAATTCTTTCCACTTTTCAAAACCAAAACGGTCAACCAATGCATCCTTTTTTTTCATAACCGCTATCCACGAGATCAATATCCCAACTCACATCTTACAAAATTTTTCAGAAAGTCACAACCATTTAGAAAATAACTCACATTCAAGATATTCACATCAATTTCAAAACATCTCATCCCATTAAAACACACTCTGATTTTTTAGAAAACTCTATTGGAAACACTTTTCAAAACCAACATCAATACAGTTTCTGCCTTCAAAAGAGGTGTAATCACACCATTTTCTATTTAAAAATAATTCTGAATATACAGTTGAAAAGTTTCATAAATCATACCATTCCATATTTATTTGAGAATCATTTCAGAAAAACATTACACTTCTTAAAACCAAGTCACTTTAAAACAAAAGTTACAAGATTTCAAAACTAAAGAACACAAGACAATGTGAGAGGAAACTAGTTTCAGTGGGTGACTTGGAAATATGGTTGGCAGCCATATTCCAATCACTTCATTGTCACAGAGAGTGTTCTAGGGAATATCCCCAGCTCCACATGGCTTGCCAGACCCTGCGAGCTCATTGAGACCATTAACCCAGCTCTCTTTTTATTTCCCCTAATCATCATCAAACCAAGAAAACCAAAAGACATAGACAAATCCCAACTTCCCCTAGCAACATGAATCCTGAAATTAGGTGTGGTGATCACGCACACTATCCATAACCATAATTCCATGTCCCAACAATCATAACTCTATACTATCCTGACTATATCCCAAATAACATGACTCAAATGGAGAGAACCTCCTCTGATACCATTTTTTCACGAACCAAATCTGGTCGCCTTCAAAATCGGCACCCGACCCGGTCCATGGCATGACCTGAAGGGCGTTCCCGATCCCCACGGGCTGGAACAAGTGCCTAGGTATCATAAAATGATAATTGGAAACAATTTACCGGAGTTTATACACTTAAAACGACAAAAGAGTCCAATAAAACAAATCTGTATTTTCAACTAAAACCGTCTTTTAAAAAATTTCAGAACTGAAATACATAAGTTAAAACTATGTTTAAAGACCATTACAATGGTACATAACCAAATAAGGACATCCCAAGAACCTCCACAAGGAAGGAGGCACTGCCCTCGAGCTATCTCCACGACATTGAATCCCAATGGACAAATAAAACCTGAATCAATGGCATAAATCATGTACCCAAACCTGTGACATAAAATAAGCAAATCTACTTACACCCAAAGGTGTAAGTAGGGTGTGAACGAGAGCCTAGTAGGATACCACCACTAATAGATTCTATGTGATAAACATTTAATAGAGAAAATCATGCAAGTTTTCAAAGACATGAGATACTAGTTAAAATTTCTAAAAGATGCAACATTAAATAAAAACAGTTTTCATGTGGGATAATTTAAAGAATAAAAACATTTAAAATAAATACCATATCTACTGAATTTTCCAGCCTCTCATACCGTATACCGACGGTAAGAAGAAAGTATCTAGTGAGCACAATCAATGGGAAATAACCCCTAGGCACTAGCTAGCTGTGGGTCCTAGGTACCTCGTATCTCGGTGAGAGTAACCATCACAAATATCCATTCTCGTGCACGAGCCTCTAGTAAGGAACATACCCATAACCTAGTGGTCCCCAATCATCATCATCATAGTTTAGTTAGAGTTGTAAGTGTCAGTCTTGCTAAGTGAAACTGAGGCAAAACCCCACGGATTCATGAGCATACTAGTACACGTCCACCCACCTAGATACCCGGGTTTTCCCTTTGTGCTCAAACAAGTTCAGCAATCCAAGAAGTATAGTTTTCACAAGAAAATATCACTTCCACATCACAAATTAACCAAACAGCCCCATGTACATCACACAAGTAAAAAATTCTACTTTTCATTCAAATGCATTTTGAAATCAAACTCACTCCAAATTTCCTACAACACTTTTCACATTTCTTTAACACTTCCACAAATCCATTAAACAATTTTATAAAACCATTACAAGATATTCAACTCACATAACATCCCACACACATGTCACACAATACCCTTATCACCTTCACAATTCATTTTATAAAAAAACTCACATGAAATATCCCACACCAGTGTTTCACACACAAAACACAATTTAGTAAAACATTTCGACAATTTATAAAAAATTCAAAAAATGTTTAACATCTCAAATCACCACTTTACCATTCAAAAACCCACATTAGGTGAACACACTCACCCAAACAGTACATATACACCCTTTCCCAACTTTGTTTAACCAAATAAAACATTTGCAATTTTTATAAAACAAACCCAAGAGGTATAACCATTGTTTGCACACTAAACCCATTTCAAAACCCTCATTTAAAAGCAAAATCATACCAATACTAATAAAAAACAGAATTTTTCAGTCCTTAAACAATTATTAAACCACCCCCAAATGTTATAAAAATCCATCAAATAATACCAAAAAGATACGCATGAAAAACACACGTTTTCATAAATCACCTTCAAGAAGTACAACAGGTTTTTACACCTTAAACTCATTAAAAAACTGACTTTAAAGGCCAACATGACAATAAGGAATTAACAAACCATAATTTTCATCCCCTTTTAAGACTAATAAATCACTTTAATATGTTATAAACTAAACCCAAACACTACCCAAAGAGTCACACATGAAAAGTTACCAATTTCAAGCTATAATGCAACTAAAAATTAAATGTTTAACCAAATCCATCAAAACTGTTTTCACAGCACATAAAACAGATTATAAACATGCTAAATTAATAATCCATGCAAGCTAACTCATCATAAAATGGCTACACATGGAATCACCTACCCTTTTGAGTCGAAACCCTCAAAACATGGTGCGAAACCTTAAGCGCACCACCGTTGCACCAAAAGGAATATAAATCCAGACCTAAACCACAATAATTTACCCAAAAGACACCAAATCAGACATTAGGATCGAACCCCAACTTCTGGACATGAGGAACTTCAAGAAAAAGGAAATAAAACTAAAAGAGGATGGAAGGAACCAAGAAGGAATTCCCTTACTTGAAATATTTTGAAGGAATCGGCCCCAATCCACCAAATAATGAATCACCAAGTACTCAAAACTGGTATGGAGGTTCGAAGGATTCATATTAGGTCATGTGGGGACTGAAATGGGGGAAAAAGGATGAAAAATGAAGGAGTTATGAAAGGATCAATTTACCTCTCCAAATCTTCCCTATTTTAGAAACCCAAATAGGTTCAGTACTAAATCGCACTGAATAAGAGCTCCAAAGAGGGTAGAGATAGCTTGGTTGCGCAGATGGATTCACGGGGCGCATATGAGGCTTTGAATCACCGAAAAATACTTAAAAATAAATATGTTATTAATTAATCAAATTTTATTTTTAAAAATGGAATTGGGCTTTCGGGCAGGCCCAATCCCTTAAATAAAAACCAACACAAACCTTGGTTATGGATTTCCAAAGGCTCAAAATTTTAATTGTGGTGTTAATATATAAGGGGAGGAAATTTAGAAGTTGGAATTAGTGACAAATATTAAAAAATTAAAAAGTTATAAAAGAAATAATTTTTTTTAAAATCTAGAATTGGGTTCACGGTTTAGCCTAATTCATGTAAACTCACATATTCTCCATAAAACCTTTGGAAACCCCCAAAACATAGAATTAATGGAAATTAAAATAAAAATACATTTAAAAAAATCTATTTATTTGACAACCTATCATGAAAAGATATAATTATTGAATTCATGTTTAAAAAATATTTATTATATTATTATACATGTTGAATTATTATATCACATATAACATCTTAATTTCTATTCCATGGGGGATACAATTACGTTGTTCATGTGTAATAAAAAAATTCTTAAATAAAAATATTTGAAATATAGGAAATAAAAATTATCCAATAATGTTAGTATATTATTTATCTTTCTTCATTTCAAACCGTCATGAAAATTGAAATAGTGTTCATGCTTACGTATGACCTATTGTCCCCATGAATGATGAATTTCATTTTCTATAAAAAAATTTTGTGGAATACTATAAATAAACATATAGTGAATAAATATTCTATTTATATCATGGTTAAAATTCTAGCGATGATGGAACCATGATCAACGTAAGAGGAAAAAAAATAAAAAATACTTACTTGAAAAAGAAAGCAGTTATTTCCAAAAAATGACTTTAACATGGAATTTTTAATAATTTGGTAATAAAAGGTCATAAGTAAATCATATATAATATTATGTATTTATATATATGTATAGTTATTAAATAGATTTATAATAAATATAAATTTATTATTAAGGTAGTTTGAATGTGTCTGAATAAATTTGAGACTTAAGGTAAGGGATTTCTAGCCTCTCTTTTATTTATGGGAGACATATGCAAATAACCACTCATTTAATTTGTATGGTGTATATACATCCAATTTCAAATGTTTTATCATGAATATAATTCATTAATTATACATAAATTTTCATTTTATGATATTATTTAATGGTACTTATGATTTAAAATATTACTAATGCAGTAATCAACTTTGGTCTCAATTTCATTTCATTGAGACATTTATTATGTTTTGCACAAATATTTTTTATGAGCTTTGTATACAACCCCCTTGACATGAAATATCATAAGTTTTTTTATTCTAATTATATATTAAATTTCAGTTATATTTATTCTTTCATGGGGTTTATGATTCACTATTACCAGAGTGGTAAGGGTTTTATGACACAATCTCAGCGTTTATCAGGATTATTTATGACTATGTTTCAAATTATGAAATATTATGATCCATATATAAATAATTTGCTTAATTTAATTTTTGTATATTTATTTATTGAGAATAGAAATTTTCCATTTATCTTCTTCTTTTTATGTACTCATGATTCGAAAATAATGTTTTAATGAAAATTGACGTTATTAATCCCTTCTATAAAAATAATTTTTTCCTCCGTATCCTAATTTTCCAAATATTCTTTTAGGAAATTTTTAATGTTACTGTATGACTATTTAAGAATATTTTTACCCTTTTTGGTATTTTAGAAAATTTTTAAATACGAATCATTATGTTATTTTAAAAAACAATGCACATTTGTATTTTACCAATAATGTGAGAGGAATCTCTATTTTAATGTGTACGGTTTGAATAGAATTTACCACCATCAAGAAAATAATTTTATTTAAAGAATTATTTATATGTTTTGATGGTTATTTTAAAATATAATTATGTAAAAAATGTTTTATGTTTAATTTTTTTTTCAATGTAGAAATGATATTTTCCACCAGAAATTCATTAAATAAATTTTAAAGCATCCTTTTTATGTTTTCATAGTTATTTTCAAAGAAAAATATTTTGAAAATGTTTTATGTTTTTAAAATATTTTTTCAATTATGAAAGTATATTTTCCTCCAAATATTTTCTTGGTGATCAATCAAAATAATTTTCCATCTAATATGACCTAATTTGATGTTACTTATGCTTTACTAGAGATATGATCCAAGGATACCTTTTTTATAATTTCTTTGGATGGTTCATGATTATGATGAAAACAATTTTATAAAGCCAGTTTCTATTCCTTAGTTTATATACTGATAAAATAATTATGGAACCCACTTATTTTTCTTTGGGATATTCTTTGATGAAATCATGAAATTATTCTAAATCATATTTCTTATCCATAGGTTGTGTTATGAGGAAAAGTATATAAAACCCATCTCTTTTCATGGGTTCAAATGTGATAAATTTTTATGATCGTGTGGCACACATATATTTTATTTTTATTATGTTGTATTGGTTACCTTATAAAAAAGATGTGTGGGACCTATATCTTCATTCAGTACATTTGGTGAAGATTTTTTTTTATCAAATAAATAAGAATATAATGGGGAGTGAACCGAGTTTAGTAAGGTACATTGTACACTATGCCATTATTTAGAGTGAATATTTACTACTATTATATTTTAGGGAGTGAACCCATTAAATTATGTTATAATTGAAAATGATTCTTTTATACTATGAAAACAAGGTTTTATTCTTATGAGTAATCCATAAATATATGACTTATTCTAATGTTATGTTCTATAGGTTCATGTTATTTGATTTTAATATGATTCTTGAATTATAAAATTCCTATCTTTGTTCCATGACTCAAGATTATGATCTTTGATATGCATAGTATGGCTTTCATATGTTATTATCATGTTCTAATACCCTTATTCTATTGTTATGATTATGTATCTCCATTTTTTTACCATTAATAAACTTATAAGATCACCCTTTTTTATGTTTCCTTTCCCCAGGTTACTATGAAAGGTTGTAAGTATGGTATGATTAAGAATAGTATTATGTAGGGATATCTTAATGTGGATATTTAAGATCTTTCAATAAATAAGAATTATTTTGTCTAGTATCCCAAATAACTATATTTTTATGTTCCAATGTCACTTATTTGTTAAATTTATTGAATATTTATCTAAAAAGATAAAATACTTATGAATGAAAATTTTGGGGTTGTCCCAAATGGTATTAGAGGATACGTTTAGTTAACCATTTGAAACTAGGATGGGGGATATTTATTAGAATCCATAGGGATATTTCAAAGGATATGTCTAGGGATATGACTATGTAGAAGTTTAAGGAAGTTTCAAAGTACTGAAAAATGTCTTGAAATTATGGTTATGGATAGAGAGACTGGTTTCTATGAAATTACCTCCCTTTCTAGATACTACAAGTGGAGGTAGCTCTTGAACATATTTTACCATGAGTAATAACTCTAAAAAGGGAGCATCATGATAGACTCGATCGACACTTGGGGAACAACAAAAGGCCTTGTAGCACACATGGTATTCCACTCCCTAGGGATATTAAATAAAAATTAATATACTCTATGTGAAACATCATATAATATTTAAACAAATTATGACCATGAATGACCTAGGATAAACCCATTGTTTCATAGAGTAAAAATAACTTTTCATGATTTAGAAATCCTATTGCTAATTTTTCATGATTATGTGGTTTAGAACTATAAATATTTTTACTCAAACTATGATTTTTTGTTTTAGAAAATGGTAGAAACTTGAATGAAATAGATTAACATTGAATGTGATAGACAATGTTTTGACAGGAAACCAAATGGGATGATTATTGGAGTAAAGGATATTTTGATCATGCCTAATCAGTTATCAAAATATATGATTAATAAATTCCACTTTAACTAAATATATTACTCACTAAAGAAGAAAATGAGAGAGTTTATTATGATTTTGGGTTGTGGATACCATAGAATATATAAGATTCAGTTTCTATATTTTGAGAATATGGGATGAATCACTTTAGGGATTGTCTTAAAGGAATAAGAATATGTTTTCTTGTGTGGAGAATAATGGCATGGAGTAAGTGATTTAAAAAAAATGAAATGTTTAGTTAATTCAATGTATGAGAATAATTTTTTTACTAAGTCATCATCCATTATCTATTTTTCTAAATGTGTAATTTTTGGTCATTTATAAAATCAATATCTTAGGGGTAAATCTTGTGAAGATAATCAGCAAGGTGGAATGTGTAATGGTTATACTCATGATGATTAAGGTACCAAGAACATTATATGAAAGGAAAGAGGTATCAAGTAATAAGTTGATGAAGAATTTTTAATGCATTAAGAATGAAGTCGAATGATTGAAGTGTTTATGTATTGGAATTTAAGAATTATGAAATATATTAGGATTTTCTAGTATAAGTTTTTTCTGTATTTTAAATAATATGTTTAATGATAGTGATGATCTAGAATGAATATTTAATAGAAAATTTATATTTTATCTAAAATACATTATTTTTGGAAGGTAAACCTTAATGTGTACCTGAAATTGAGAAAATTGTGTTTATTTTGGATAAAGAGATGATCAAAATGGATAAAATAAATTGCATAGAATTGATGACCCTAGAACAGATAAATGATTTTGTGATAATGTGGTTTATGCTATCATTGATGGAGTTTACAACATTTTTATATCTATGGAATATATTCAATAATATATGGTCTTATTTAAGGAATAAGGAAGATTGAATGTTCTCATTGATGTTTTATGGTAATTATGTTCCTCACCATGCTTTAGGAGAATATTTGACTAAGGTATTAAAATATATCGCATCTGATCATTAAAATCAACATAATAATATTTAGAGGAATAATGTTATGTTAATTTTTATAAATTTAGTGAGCCAATTTGTAAATTTTTAATTTTGGATGGTTCATAAGGTTAACCATTTATGGAATTTTTTATGATGAGCATTGTATGAGGTTTTAGATATTTATGTATTAATTCACTATATAAATATTTCATCATATTTGATAACGTGTTCTAACCATTTTGTTATAATGATAACTAGATATATCAGGTATGGATAATCATTATTTTATGAATATTTTATTTTTAGTGATCCCAGAATGAAAAATTCTTCTACATTCCTTAAATTAAGCTATTATGTGCATATTGATCGAAGCCCAATAAATATATGAAATTATGCTTATGAAAAAAAATTAAATAAAGTAAGTAAATCGTATCCTAAAAATTCACCAACTTTAGGAAAATCATCTTGAAATAATTTTTTCCCTATTTCCATTATTGTTGTTAATATAAACGACCTTTTCACCCCACTTTGGTTTATGGTTTTATGGTAGATGATTTTATCATGATTAATCACATTATTATGATCAATGACCACTATAAATCTCCATAATTATTTAGAAATTACACATTTCTTCAATGTCCTAATCTTCAATTCACACTCATGTTCTCCTATATGGAAACCTAGTATGTGTTATTCTAGATGTCCATTACACATCCTTTTCTCTCATTTCAAGAGTGATTTTTTATTGACCCTTTCTATGATGTAGGTTTCCCATAATTATATTTATAAATGATTAATTCATGTTTACAGAGAACAAGTTCATATTGTTAGGATAAAATTTATTTAAGCGGTAGAATGAAATAACATTATATTTCATGAAATTTATAATTTTCAAATAAATTTAATCCTTTTGATATTTACCCTTATACAAAACACTGAGTTTGTCCTACATTACAAGAAAAACTGAGTCTAGATTATTAAAAATGAAACACTAATTTTACCTTTTGTTATATGAAACATCGATTTTGTCTTTCATTATACGCAATATTGGGTTAACCTTGCACTACACAAGACACTGATTTTAAACTAAATGTGACATACTATTAAAATTTTATTATTTAATAAGATAGTTATCAATTATAGATTGGAATGGTGGGTACAAATAAGATTAAATAAATTATTAAAACCCATTATTTACAAATTTATATAAAGTGAATATTTTTGTGAACAATGAATTAGAAACTAAAATAAGAACATTTTGAAAAAAATGGAAATATTTTTTTGAAAATATTTTTTATGGGCACAAATATGTTTTATATCAAAAGATTAAAACAAATCACTTTTTGTTAATTATTTTAATTAAATTTATATATTATATATATTCAATCATTCATCTTTTATCTTTTAGATAAGTGATAATAATTAATCTAATTTTATGCTTAAAAACAACATTTTTTCTAAAAAGTAATATTATTGAATTCTGAGCACTTATATTAAAATTAATTTTTGAATATTTGAGAGAATTAATTTAATAAATTAAACTCAATTTTTTTAATCCTTACGTGAATATTATCTTTGGGTGAATTTTTAAAAATTTCTAAAAAATAATGTTTTCAATTAATAGTAAAAAATACTAGTTTCTATTATGAATTTTCATTTCTTTTAAACTATTTATACACATTAAATATTTTAATATGGGTTTAAAAGTTAAATTAGCTCATTTATATATCTATTAGTAAAATTTAGGTGTTTTTAATAAATTTTATATTGAATTTCTAAATAAATTTTTTAAACTTCTAATGATTTTCTTAAAGATTTTCTCTTTCAAAAACAACCTTTTCATCATGTATATAGGTTTAATTTTAATTTAAAAATTAAAACTTATGTGAGTTTAATATATAAAAACTTATTAAATATTTTCAATAATCATAATATATGTTATCTAATAAGGAACACATAATTTATTACTATAATTAACAGAAAAAATTGTTAAAATTATTTACCACGGTTTAGCTAAAAATGGGTTTATCAGGGAGTTAAAATAAAATTAAAATGGTTAAAAATGACCCAAAACTTGTACAATAACCATTTTTTGGCCATATATTGACCTTATCTATTCAATATTTAATTATTTTACATTTTAGAGAATTTTGAAATGTGAAAAAAGTGTACACTTTTTTCTTTTAAAAAATTAGAAGTGTGCCACTCACCTCACTTTTAAAAGGCCAGCGCTATCCTCTTCTATTCACACGTAAAAAATCCACGGGTTCTGATATTAAATTCCCTAATAAATTCATTAATCACCTAACATAATCCTATATTCGTAATTTTGTTCACAAAACAATCCTAATTAGCATTTTGGTGCAAACAAAAAATGTGTTGTCCGAAGAAGTAGCAACGTACTTAACCATGTATTTTATTTTATTTATTCCAATACCAAATTATATTATTATTAAAACATGATAATATAATTAAATCAATATATTCCATATAATTATATGATATTTTTTAATCTAATAACCAAAATCTTTATCCTCTTCAATATAATGGGATAGGAAATTATCATTCGCTTGTACATTAGACTACCACCTTGCAAACCAATGTTATTCACTTTCCATAACCACCAATCATGAATGGATATAATGATGGATTTAATAGTTATATGAGATATACTATGTTATTATATATATTTAGTTATTATTTAAAATATACCTTCTTACGTTCTATTCCTAGTAGGATATGATATTGTTGTTCATGTGTATGGTGGACAATCGTCTCATGAAGCGATGTAATTTGTTCTTCACGTACGCTTTACATGGAAGGTAATAAGGAAATTTTTGAATAGAAATATGTGATATATAGGAAATAAATTTTTTATATAATGTTAATATATTATTTACCTATCTTCCTTTCAATCCATTATTAAAATATAAACAATATCCATGCTTACTTATGACCGACTTTCTCAATGAATGATGTATTTAATTTTTTAAACCTATATTTTATAGAGTAATATAAATACATATATAGTGTATATATATATTATATTTATATCATGGTTAGAATTCTAGAGATGATGGAACCATTATGCAAGTAATAATTTAAAAAATAAAAAATCAAAACATACATGATAAAAAAATAGTTATTACCCGAAACGTGACATTAACCTGGAATTGCTAACAAATGGGTAATAAAAAGTAATAAATAAATCATATTTATATAATAAAAACAAATTTATTATATATTATTTTTTAATGTATACAAAGGAATTTGATACTTAAGGAATGTGATTCCAAGTCTCTTTTTTTCTGAGACAAATATGAAAAACATTATTTGTTTCTTTTGTATGGTGTACACACATCCCATTTTAAAGGTTTATCATGAATATAATTATTTTTAAAATACCTAAATTTTTAATTGATGTTATGATTTACTGTAACATAAGATTAAAAATATTACTAAAGTGGTAATGGATTTTTATTTTAGTTTCCCATATTGAGACATTTGTTAGGTTATATACCTATATTCTTTTTTATGATGTATATACAACCCCTTTGTGATGTAATATCATAATATTTTTTTTATTCTCATGATATCTAATGTTTAATTTAATTATATTATTTCATGGGTCTTACGATTCATTAATACCAAAGTGGTAATTGTTTTATGATATAATCACATTTTTTATTTGGATTATTTATGATTACGTTTTTAATGATGAAATATTATAATCCATATATTAATAAATCCATTGATTTTCTTGTCCTATATTAATGCGATGAGAACACAATTTTTCCCTTAATTTTAATCTCTTTATGTACACATGATTCCAAAATAATGTTTTAATGACAAAATACTTTATTTTTACCTTTTATCAAAAACCTTTTTATTTTATATCCATGTATTCTAAAAATATTTTAATTTTACTATTACATTGTTTATGTAAATTTTTACACTTTTGTGATTTTTAAATTTTTATAAAAGGAAACCTTCTGTCATTTTAAAAATCAAGTCCCATTTGGATGTTACTAAATATTTGAAAGGAAGCAATACTTTAACATGTACGATATGAATTAAATCTCCCGCTATCAGGAAAACTATTTTATTTAAAGATTATTTAATATGTTTCAAGGTTATTTTTAAAGAAAAAGATATAAAAAAAGTTTTAAGTTTAATATTTTTTCAAATTTTAAATTATATTTTTCTCAACAAATTCCTTAAAATATTTTTAAACCATTATTTATATGTTTTCACGGTTATTATCAATGAAAAATATTTTGAAAATGTTTTAGGATTTATAAAGAGTATTTAAAATGAAAAAATATGTTTTCTTATAGAATTTCTCAATGAATTATATTAATATAATTTAACATCTATGATTATATAATTTGATGTTACTAATTATTTTCTAGGAATATGTTCCCAAGATATTGTTTTTATTATTTCCCTAGAAGGTTTATGTTTATGATGAAAATATTTTTATAAAAACAGTTTCTCTTAATTGGGTTATATCGTGATAAAATTATTATATCCCCCTCTAATGCATTGAATAAATATTGATATATCATTAGATAAATAGGACTAGAAATTGGTGTGAAGCGGTTCATTAAAGGATCACTATGATAGTATTGAGAGTGAACCTTGACTACTATAATGGTTTTGGGAGTGAATCTATTTCACTATGATATCCTTGGAAATAAGGATTGAATTCTACAGAAATGATGTTTTATAGTTATGTGTATGCCACAAATATATACCTTATTCCAATGTTATGTTATCATGGTTTATGTTCTTGGATTTATTTATGATTTATGTCTTTTGTATTTTTAATATTTATGTCATGACAGAATATTATGATATTTGACATGGAACATACATTTTATAAATGAAATTATAATGTTCTCATACAATTATGCTCTTGTTATGATTATGTATCTCCCTTGTTTACCCTTACATGATATTTGAGTTCACCCTTTCTTATTCATTATTTATCCGGGTAATCAAGAAACATTTTATTTAGGGAATGTATAAGAAGAGTAACATGTGGGATGATATTTATGGGATATATTAAAGATATTTCTAAAAATAAAAATATTTTGTTTCTAGACACCAAAGGCACTATACATTTATGATCATCAGGTATATATTTGTGAATTAGATTTAATATTAATATAAAAACATGTACTATTTATGTTTGATAATTTTGGGTCATTAGAAAAAACATCCACAAAATCCCACCACTACCAATGATCAAAAAACCAAGGTCATAGAATCTAAAGTAAAATTCAGAAAATAACTAACCCATACTCAAAAGGATCATACTCAATAACTATTCCCAAAACCAAGATTACAAAACATCTAAATATGGGCCTAAGTAAATCATGGAGGAAAACTTAAGGAAACTCATGAAAATCCCCCATTTAAAAACCTCAAGAATGAAAAACAAGAAAAATTCCTCCAAGAAAATATTCCAAAAAACCTAAAAAATAAAATGAGAAAATGATGAAACCCATAAACTTGACTAAAACAGAACAAAACACCTCACCAAATAAACTTTATTTAACCAAATATAATTGAGTTCAACATCAATATCATCCAAACACTTCACTTCACGTGGAGTCTAGGTAGGAATCAAAACTAGAGAAAACATTTAAACCATTATTGGGGATAAAAAAGTAAAGGCATAAAATACCTCATGAAAAAAACAACACATTCGCATGATTTTAGTAAAATAAATTACAATAACAATCAAATAAAACATTATAAAACTCATCAAAAGTAAATTTTCTTTTGAAAACTAAAATTTTACAAAGGAAATATTAAACCCCCTTCCACCAAGGTGTGATTTCAAAAACCAATCCAAATTAAGATTTAAATCAAAACCACCCTAGTGGAACACACATATTTAACAAAATAATAAAACCCAAAAATCACTTCTATAATTCTATTTCACTTTTAAAAATATGCATCCATTTTTTTCAAAAATATCATCCCTTTTTCGAAACAATTGATATGCTTGTTTAAAAAAAAAATTCCTATAAAACACATCATTTTACAAATATAAAAATATAAAAAACCATATTCATATAATATTCAACAAGAATATGGTAATTAACTCTTCCAATTAATTCATAAAAACCATGTTTTAAAATAAGAAATTTTGCAAAACACCTTTATTTCTTAAAACATGGTTTCCAAAACAAAGTTCACACAAGCAAAACATAATGAAAAAGAAAATATCATGGGATACCAATAAAAAATTTTCAAAAAATAACCCCTCATTTAACCTAAAAATTGAAAAATAAATTTAGAGAAATTTAGAATCAAGAGGAGTCCAAACTAGAATATCTGGGGAAGAAATAGTCTTGTTCACACATTGGCTACACTGGTTGGGAAATTGTGTTCTAATCATACCACACACATTATAAAATAGGAATACTTATCAACATGTTTACCACACAGTTTCCTAGGTTGTTCAAGCTAACCATAAAGCTCAAGTTCTCATACATTTCACGCCGATACCATAGGCTGACCCCTGATATCATTTTAGTAATCATATGGGATATAATAAAAAGCAGTCACATAACACCCAAAACATATGAATACAACCGTAAAAAAATTGAATCCATGACTTGAAACCATAATTCACATGTAATCTTGAGTATTAGTGTATGAAATATCTAAATAGACTCTTCCTACCCTTACCTCTCAATCTCAAACATCATCAATATCTTTTCTATTATAAAATCCCCAACTAAAAATGGAAACTCAAAAATCATAGGTTCCTACAATAGGAAAACATAAGGCCTCTAATACAATTTGGCAACAAACTGAACCAAGAATCCATCCTACCCAGAACCTAACCTAATTATCCATAAGTCTTGAATGGTGTTCCTGATCCCTATGGGTTGGAAAAACGAACCTTGGAATCCTATGAACTCCTTAATGAATATTTTTTTCCAAATAAAATATATGAAAAAAGAATAAATAAATATAAAATACCAATTAAATAAATATAATTCCAAATATTCCATAATCGACAACAATGATCTTACCCATTAAAAAAATGAATGATCAAAATCCATAAACATATATAAAAATAATTAAGAAAAAGTTGGAACAAATTAACCAAAAATAAAACTACAACAATCCAACTCATTCAAGATGATCTCAAAAAAAACTCCATGTAACCACCATTTTAGACCACCACCTAACTCACCCCACATCATCCATAAAAAACAAGAAATTTACAAATAAGAACCTAGAAATTGAAATATTGCAGTCATGAGCTAGATATCAAAGTAGGTAACCACAACCCATTGAAACTATGCACATCTCTTAAAAAAATTCATCAATACTAGTTTGAAAATAAATCAACCAATATAGATCGCATACATGTAGTATTATGGAAGTTAAAAAAAGCTATAAAACACTTAAAAAACATCTTCCCAAACCAAACACACTCTATTTGACAACAAATCCACTAGCCTAATCCATTTCCAAAATCCTCATATACACATTTAATATTTCATAAACACCTCACATTTTATTTTAAAATAAAAATAGTTTCATTAAAAACTTTTAAAGTTGAATCCATATTTAAACCAAAACCCATTTTGAGATCAAATTTAAATCACTCACACAAGATTCCTTAAAATATAAAAATAGTCTTTCACAAACATCTTTTAAAACTCATTTACAAATTAAATTACTAAAAACCCACATAGGTAAAACATCACAATCAAGAACCACACATGTATCACAAGGTTTATATAAATTAAACATAATAAATCAAGGTTTTATATCATATAAATAAGCTGAAAATATACAATAAATAAATATTAAACCCCCCCAATATTTTAATCACCATGAAAAAAACATGTCATGGTCCTACCCAACGTCACTAATATTCCAATCATCTAACTGTATGTGTATAACCACCCAATGTAGCTACCAACACATGCTATGTCCATACCATCATCCAAATATCCCAAAAAAGACTCATTTCAATGACCAACCCCACCTTGACCTTGTTCCAAGCCATATTGGGGGGGGGGGTGTTACTAGTGGCCTCTGAACCAACTACAAGTGAAATCTATATCTTCCACATAGTACTTGGTATTCCATTAATAAAAAAGGAAGTTAGGTGTTGTGAAAATGATCTATGTATTACTCATAAATAATAACCAAAACTACCCATATCCATAATAACCCAATGATGAAAATCCCCATTCACATATCATTCACACAATCTATAATAATAACATTACCATATAAGGGGAGAAATAAGAATCACATAGTGATAAAAAAACTAACACTAGGGGGTAAATAATAAATGTTAATTAAAGGGTTAAATCCACATAGAAATTATAAAACCAAAGTAAAAAATGACCCTTTAACATAATACATAATTGATAATTACATTCCATTTAACATTTCATAAAAAAATTTCCAAACAACATGAAGAAAATGAATGAAATGAACCAAATATTTAAAACATTTCAATTTAACCCTTACATGACAGCTCTCTTATTTAAAAAACCAAATCATGGATAAAAGACATAATTTATATCAATGATTTCAAAAACACCACTTAAAAAATTAATAGGTTCAAATAAATCACCCCTGATTTTATGATATTTCAATGATTCCTTTCAATAAGGGTTTTCCTCTTTGAAAATCATGGAAAGGACAAAGGGAAAACCATTTTCCAATAAATTGTTTAAACAAGCCACTATTTAATTTCAGATGTGGTAAACCAAAAAAAATTTCCAATGACCATTTGAAATAGATTTAAACACCCATTTACAACCCACGTAGTGGTCAAAACCTCACTTAAAAATCAAATTCACTTTCAAAAAATGTTTTCACTAATTAAAAACCAATACCGGGTAAAAAACCACTCCCCACATTAAAAAATATTTAAAAAAACCCCACAAAAATTTGAAAAACATGTAATATTTTAGTATTCCATTTGAAACATGAAAACATGTGGTTCACATGAAAATACATTTATTCCAAGAATAAAAAATATGGAAATGGTTTCAAAACACCACATGGAAATCACGTATCATTATACTTTCATTAAATGGGAATTTATAAAGTGAAAGAATTCTGATAATTCAAATATGAAATAATTTCGTAGTAAAACCTACCTCAAAAAAATAAAAACCTAACCTGAGACACCCTAAAACATTTCATATTCAAGGGAAACCACACTCACTGGATTTCAAATGGTTTCTACAACCACCAGACAGAAAAATCCCCATCATTATAACACTCTAAAACCCTAAAATTGAGCTACATGATTACAATGAATAATTGGGGAATCCAAATTCAATCGATAAGAGAGGTATGTAAAACTAAGAGGGAAAATTAGGAATAAATCCCCTCATCCTTCTTTGAAATCACAAATATAGGGTAAAACATTAAAGTAAGAGGAAGGTGGAATTCTTACAAGGGATCCCAAGGGCCTTCCAACTCATGTGGGGGATATGAGGGGTGGAAACCCTTTAAATTCAGGGTGGAAAATCGGGGAAATACAAAATTTATAAGCACCAATAAAACTCAAATTATTTGTCTGCACAGTTAGTAAAATTGTGTCCCCACCATGTGGGTTCTACCACCACCCAAGAATTTTAAGCCCCATCATTACTATAGAGAGGACATTTGGTTTCCTAAACTATGTGCCTCATTCCATAACTACCCCAAGCCTCGCAATAACTTCTAGGGTTCCCCATATAGTTTGTCAACCATGCATATGCTGTGAAAATGGCATTGTCAAAAATTGTAGAGCCAACCACATACTTTCTTAATAGTTTACTAAACTAGGAGAATTTATTTCATCACTCTATTGACACACCAAGGATACCATATGTCTTATCCCAAGGGATTCACATTTTGGAATAAATAGTGTGCATCCGAGGATGAAAAATCATGCATAGTTAAAAATGAACTGAAAAGGATCCTCATAAAGGGAGGACACTTTGTTTCCCTCTAACCGTGAACCTTAACCTATTTCAATATGAATACTAACAAAATTCCATGTTTAAAGTTTTCACTCCATGGAAACTATACCTGAACCCCCAATTTTAAATTAAGCATGAAGATAAAAACACGCAGACATAAGGGGTGTCAAAAACTCCCCACCATGCCACTTTTCACCCCATAAAGTCCTTGTTGAAAGGAAATAATGAGAAAAAGTGTAAGATCATAATATTATCTAACCAAACAAACCAATCAACATGACATATATCAAATAAAACAATTGAGATACTAATAAATGATAAAATTATCAACCATAAGAGAATTAAATATCTCTAAACAAATGAAAAACCAGAACCTCATATCGAAATCCCTACAAATCCTATGTAACCTAAGATGGTTACCCACCATTTAAAATTACTCTAAAATAGTCTCCCTACAATTTACAGTTCATCTAACATGGTGGAAAAAATAACTACTAAAAATAATTCATCATTGAACAGCAGAGAAGTCATTAGAGGAATAAACTCTCAACCACAAAAAATTCTAACCCCATGAAAGGAATACTAACAAAAAATGATAAAAATGATAAGAAAACTCACCATGAATCATAATGAATATGGATAAGATAGATTCAATCACAAGATCACTCTTACATGGTGCATCCCATAAAATGTCCAAATCTATATACCAGTTAGAATACCACACTCAACTAGTGTAGTACACGACCAAGTTACCCAATAATGATCCCAAAGGCCTCTCTAAAGGCCAGAAAATGATAAAAATGCAGCTCAACCAAAATAATGGGTGCAACCCACTATCACTAAGAGAGGTTTTCCTAAACAATGAGTCTCAAAAAATGGTACTCACGACTAAGACACAAAACACACATGAAGTAGGGATATGGAAGAAACATTCCACAATAGAATAGAAAACTCCATAAAAAAGCATTAAAACTATCCACTAGAACATCCCAGAGAGAATAATCCATAATTAAAACACAAAAAATGAAAAAATCAACAATAAACAACCACAACCAATGATCAGAAAACCAAGGTCACAACCACTAATGGAAAATTGCAGCATCAACTAACCCATCCTCAAAAGGATCAAACTCAAAACCTATTCTCAAAAATATATCACAATACTATTAAAGATGAACCAAGGCCCACTATAGGGGAAGAAATAGGAAAACTAAATAACATTCCTCACTTTCACAATCTTAGTAAAGAACCACAAGATGGTAGCCTCCCTAAAAACATCCAATAAAACCATAATGTAGTAATGGTGAAACCAAAAACTCCCATAAAATTAGCTAAAACTGGTTATAAATCCCTCACCTGAGAAGCATTAGGTGTCCTAAGATAATTAAGGGAAACCTCAATCTCTTCCAACAACATCCTATCTTCTAAAATTGAGTAATGTTAACAATCCAACAATCCACTTGGAATCTATGCGGGAATCAGAACTAGAGAAACCATTTTGACCAGTTTGGAGGCCATAACAATAAAGACATAAAATAATTCATGTTATTTCTAAAAAAACGCCAAAATATTCATTCAAACTAATAGAATCCAATACACTATAACAAACCTCAAAAAAAGAAACAATAAAAACACATCAATAGAAATTTTTCTTACGAAAACCACCATTTCAGTAAGGAATTTTAAAACCACTTTCCTATATGGTTTGAATTTGATAACCAATCCAACACAAAGGGATACCAAGAATGACCTGGACCATATGTGAATTCTGAGTTTATTAATTTTCTTCACTATAATATATTTTTTCTAAGGATGTAATCTTTTTGGATTATATGAAGAAAAAGGAAGACCATGAATGACCTACACCAACATACATAATTGAGGTACATAGTTTCATTGGGTTTGTAGGTTACTATTTATGATTTGTTAAAAACAATATCCTGATTAGATAACCTATTATCTAATATTACTAATAAAGGGGTTAATCTTATTAATGTAAGAACATGAAAAATTCTTTGAATAATTGACTAATTGATTTGGGAGTTCTTGTATTTTAAATCTACCGTGAGGAAATGATGGATTTGTGAAATATAGTGATGCATGAAAGAAGGGAATTTTTTGTGAATTTATGAAAAAATGGTAAATTTGTTGCCTATGATTCAATATAGTTGAAGAATCATGAAAACAATATCTCACCCATGATCTTGATTTAGAAACTGTAAAATTTTATTTGAAGATATAGAGACATTATCATTTTGGAAAAATATATGAGATATACACCGATCATAATCATTTGAAATACATATTTTCATAGAAAGAGAACAAAATGTGGAATAGGTGATGGCTTGATCTACAAAAGGATTATGATTTCTTAATACAATATCTTCTTGGGATGAAAAATAGTGTATGATTTGCATTGATCTGGAAGGATCATAGAGTTTTAACCAAAAAAGATTATTGATATGGATCTTATGATCATGGATCTTGTAATAATGGATATAGGAATTAATAACTAACATGATACATCCATTATTTTTCAAATTATTTCCAAAACATATTTGTTGGAAAAGATAAAATTTTCTTTAACAGATTATATGACTTTTCAAAATAAAATTAATTCCATGAATGATGAAAAATTGTAAGGCATCATATATGAAGAAGATGTTCTAAAATTATGGAAGAGATTATGTGTTCTACATAAACCTGGGTTGAAAATGTAAATTTTGGATGATTATAAAAGTTAAAAGTTTTCTATACACCTTAGTAGAACTAATATGTATAGATATTTGAAGGAAAACTATTGATGGGATAATATGAATTATGAAATTTATGATTATATGTCTAGATGTTTTATTTTCCAATAGAAGAAGGACACAAGGTATCCTCCTAGAGGATTCATGATACATTTAACTATTTATATGTGGAAATGAGATGAATTACTATACGATTTAACTTGGGATTACCAAATAATCCTAGAAAGAGCAATGAAATATTGATTATTATTGATCACCTCCCTAAATCATCACTTTTCCTTACTATAAGATAATATTTACCTCTTAAAAATATTCCATGACTCTATATAAATGAATTTGTAAGACTTTATGTGGCACCACTTACAATTGTGTCTAATCATGATCCACAATTTAAATTAAAATTATAGACGAGTCTTCTATAGGTTATTGCTACCATGATTCATTTGAGTGATTCTTATCACCCTCAAACTGATGGACTGTATGAGAGGTCTGTTCAAACATATGAAGACATTTTTAGGTCATGATTTTTTTACTTTAATGGTATGTGGTATTAATATTTATATTTGGTAGAGTTTTAATCATACAATAACTTCAATTAACATATTAAAATTGTGTTGTATAAAGAATTAAATGACAAGAGATGTCTTACTCTGAATATTTTGGGAAGAAAATAGTGATAGGATTTTTATAGGTCCCGGACATTTTTAGGAGAGAATCTAAAAGGTAACGATGATTAAAACCCATATCAATGTTGCTCAAATTAAGAAAAATAGCTATACTGATAACCAATGGAAATATTTTGAATTTCAAGTGAGAGATTATGCTTTCTTGAATGTATCTCTATGTAATGGTGTAATAAGGTCTGATAAGAAAGGGAAATACAACCTAAGGCACATTGAACCTTTTGAAATTATTGAAACAATTAGAGTTGTGTATTACCATTTAGAAATGCCACAAAATCTTTATTAAGTATATGATATTTTCTATATATTATTGTTAAAAAAGTATATCCTAAATGCTTTTCATGTACTAAACTCTAATGAAATATGATTAGATATAGACCTATATTACATTGAAGTGATTATAAAAATTCAATACACCAAAGAATAATTGTGGTGGAATCAGAAAACTCATCTAGTAAAGGTACTTTTGACAAATCATAATATAGAAGAGGTGACGTGAGAACCTTATGATGTTATGATGAAGAACTACCCAAATATTTTAAAGATATGAAATTATGGGAATTTTTAGGATGATTTTGTTGAAGGAAGGAATAATTTAACATCTCTATACATTAATATATATATATATATAATAAATTTAACCGCTTTGATAAGATGTGATGCACATAACCATGAGACAAGTGGAAAAGTAATATGGTATACTATTATGACATATCCATTAAATTTGTGGGTATGAATAATAAAAATTAAATTTTGTAATGCATATGTTTTACACATGTATAAAAAATTCATTGGTTATAAAATAATTTTAAATAAAAATAGAAAACATTTCAAATAAAAACAATGTTTTTCTAAAAAACTATATTTTTTCTAAAAAGAAGTTTTTCATATTTTACAAACTTATATAAAAATAAATTTTTAAAACTTTTAAAAAACATCTATGATAAAATAAATTCATTTATTAAATCAGCATGTCAAAATTATCCTAGAGTAAATTTTGGTAATTTTATAATTGGAATTATTTTTCGATTAATATTAAAAAATATTGATTTTTATTGAAAACTACCCCTTAATTTAAATAATTTACAAGGTATAATTTATTTCAAAATTATTTTCAACATTAAATTAGTTCAATAATATTTAAATTAATCATATTTAGTTTGTTTATCAGTTATTTGTTCAAATATTCATATAAAAACGTTTTATAATATCAATACATTTCTTTGGAAAATGGTTTTTTTCATCTCACTTACAGGTTAAATTTTAAATTAAGACATTCAAATTGTATGTTTGAATTTTAAATAATAGATTCCACATTAGTAATCAGAATAATTAATCTAATTTAATAATTCTAACAATTGTTTTTTTATAATTAATAATAATATTATTAAAAATTAATTTTTGCTGTTAAGGTTAAAACCGGTTTATCCGGGGGTTAAACTAAAAAGATATGGGTTAAATTGAACATGTAACATGACTAATTCCAATTTAATACCCATATTTCTAACATATATCCTATAATTTTTTTAATTTTCTTTTCATATCTATTTGGTGTGTTTAAAACATGGGTATAATTTATTCTTTTTAAAAAGTCTAGGTGTGTCCTTCCCCCCACTTATAAAAGGAAACCATTCTCCTCTCTTTTTTACACTAAAATAGACCTTTGTTTTAGAATGTACCTAATAAAAAACCTACCATATATCAATAATTATAACTAGGTCCATGGTTTTAATATAAAATAATTCTATGAAGGATTAAGTTATAAACCATAAAAGATTTTCCGAAGAGGAGGTATAGTTCAAAACCATGTGTCTTCGTCTTATTTATTCTTTTAACTCCTTAAAATATTACCCAAATATGATAATATTGGTTAGAGTATATTTCTCAAGAGGGGAGTGGTGAATTGAGTAACTATAAAAATTTCTATAAAAAGTATTTCTAAAAAGGTTTCCCCAATAAATAAATACAACCTAGTTAATCAAGTTTATACAATTATAATAGTTTGACTGTTTAAGTAACTTATTAGAAGATTGATTAATTCTCAGTAATCTTAATTTGTGTTATTAATATTACTTTTGACGTTATTCTACTAAGACAATCCAGTTATAAATTCTTTCCAAGACTAACTATCAAAGTGAAATTTGTGATTTCAGAATTATACGGTAAACCAATAAAACGGAGAAGACTAATTTAAGCACCACAGAAGATATGAAACAAGTGATTAAGTCCAAAGCCAAGGCCTACCCCACACCACTTGGTGATCACCTACCACCAATCAGTTTATATAAATACACTTTGATCCACACCCTGGATCGGGGTTAACAACAGTACACAGACTGTCTAGGTCACTTAGGGACCTCTTCCACAGTTTTCAAGGGTACAAACAACTAGGCCAAACAGAGAAATCTTCCATAATTTTGATGGGTACAAATAACTAGACCACACAGGGACCTCTTACACAGTTTTCATGGGTATCCAAGACTAAATAGAGGTTTGAGTAAGGATATCTTATATCCTTGAGTTTAATGAAGGAGACAGAGTGTGTTGTTCTACAGGTACACACTCTACTCAAAAGGTAATAAAAAGATAAAAAACATAGTAGAAATATGGATAAGAGGTTTTAAGCGCTCTGAGTGTTAGTATTTGCTGCTTTAGACTTCTTGAGATGAAGCAGATGCATATCTCATGTACTCATTAGTAAAACAGAGTGTCATGATTCAGCTTGTGTTCTTTTTGAGGTTCGAGAATGTGAAGATGTTCTCTAGATCCCAATGTACTTCGTATGTTCTTCAGCAGAGTCAGGTTGAATGTATGTGATAATCCTTCCTTTTGAAATTCTCTTAGTGTACTTCGTTAGCATGCTCACAACCTTGTTTTTCATTTTGTATATCGCGTGCCCTGATTCTTGGCCACGCTTCGCTTTTATCTTGGAATTAATGTGTTGGAGCCGACAATTTTCATTGTTATTTCACCTCTTACCTCATATTGTCATATAATATGTCTATAATGAAACATTAATTTTTTCAGTGCATTTAAAATCTATAAATATAACCGTTAATGATTAAATTTAAAAATGACAAAATAGTTTAAGAAAAGGTGTCATAGTAAGTCATGGAAACAGTGTCTCCTTCACACGATGTCTATATTGATCACGGTGTCTGATTCATGATGTCTTGTTCAAGGTGTCTGCTTCATGTTGTCTTGATCACAATGTCTGCTTCCCGATGTCTGCTTCACAGTGTCTTGTTCACGGTGTCTGCTTCATGGTGTCTGCTTCACGGTATCTACTTCACAGTGTCTACTTCACTGTGTCAGAAAGACATAAACGATATCAGTCCTATGGTGTCTCAAAATTTTCAATGTAACTACGTTCATAATTAATCAATGATGATAATAGAATGGATTAGACTTTAGCAATTGTCAAAGAAGGTATTATGAGAGTATATCAAAGATAGTATAAAGTAAGTAAACTGAATGTGGAGCATTTAAAATCTTGAATGGATTTTCTTAAAGCATGAGACTTCTTAAATAATAAAACCCATGAATACATATTATTTTGAAATAATTAGCAGGAGTTAAATAGGTTTAATATGATTTGTGATCATTAAAACATGATTAATACATGATGATTCCAACAATCTTCCCCTTTATGATGATCACAAATCATGTAAAGTTAATTTGTATATTGGATTCAACTATAGAGGTAAATGGCTAACATATATAAATTTATCCCCCTTTTGGGATTATCAAAAATATGGAATAAGAGAAGTCAAAAGTGCACATTCCATTAATAACATCGATGGTCCAATACAAAATAAAAGATCAATACAAAAGAAATAACATTCCTATAAAAAAGGATTAGTCACTATTTTTCTTTATGGGATGGCCTTCTCTTTTCCTTTTACAACAGTGGAATAAGATGAATCCATAGGGGAAGAGGTCAAGGTAGAAGAAGGGAGTGAGGTGGTTGATAAAGAGGGTAAAGGAAGGCCTTTAAAGACTAATGGAGCAAAATTAAGAGCATTAGAATATCTAGGAAGCTACTGATCGAGAATGAAAGGCCTGATATGACATAGGGCTTGGCTGATAGATAGAGTAGTGGAGGCTACGACAGAATTGAAGGTAGGCAGTCCTGGTCTTAGAGGTTCATCCACTTGAGCAACAATGGTTGTACTCTGGACATGAATATAGGGCCTCATGAGTTTGATGAAATATGTAATGATATCTCCACCATACTACATGTCTTTCTCAAAATCATCCTTATTCTCCATAAACTTTTCCAACAATCGAGTAAACTTTGTGAGCTTTTGGACTTGGTTCTTGAAAGCTTGATTCATAGGAGAAATCCACAGATTTTCTACCAGATTCTTGAAATGATATCTCATATCAGTCTTGGAGAAGATTATATTGAAGTAGAAATCCACTTTCATGGAAATCTATTGTTGAGAATCGTTAGAAATTTTTAAGTGGATTTGGACTAGGTCAATAACTCTATCACCATTCTTGACAACTTCAGATAGAGAATCCATATTGAAACCACTAAGTACATTTTGAAGCTCTTCTTTGACTACATTTTTTATCAGATCACTATATAAGTAGGGTTTTGAGGATTGGACAGATTCTTTAGAGGCATTGATAGTTGTGGTCAGAGATCTGATTTGATTTAGCACCTTCTGAAGACACTTGATATACTCATGAGTGAGTTTATTAAGATTGACAACAAGCTCTCTCAGTTCTTTCACAATTTGTTTGTTCCTTTAAATTACCTTTTCATCTAAGGAAGCTAGATAGGTTTTAATCTGAGACATAATAACCTATGGGATTTGAGGAACAAATGGTTATATAGGAGGAGCGACAAGCTCTGATCTTGACTACCACTCTCTCTGCATGTCATCAACCATACTTCTTAGGGTATTCACTTCATTTCTGAGAATCTTATTTTCATCTTCTACTTCTGGAATCTCATGAAGAATTTTAGGTTGAATTTTTCTAAATAACATTCTCAAAAAATAGTGAGGCATGTCTCTCATTTAAATTGTTCATATGAAGAGGTTGCGTATTCATGTGTTTCTCAACTCCAGACAAGGTGGTATCACCAAATTTTTTTTCAGATCATCCTCACTCACAAAAGATGGTTGTTAAGATAAAGGTTCAAGAATAGGGATTGGTACAGGCTCAAGATCCTTCTCAGGTGCAATATTGGAGACTGATTTCAACTATAATATAGAGGAATGATCAAGGACGGTTTCTGAAACATATTGAAATTCATCCACATCATAGAAACTGGGGAACTTATACTAAGTGTCTACAAGACATGACTCAGTCGGATGTGAAGCTTCAATAGACTCGAGATTTGGAGTTTTCTCCCCCTTAATAGGTGCCCCCATATCAGGACTGAGACGCATAGGATCTCAGTATAATTCCACAGACTGAGCTCTAAGTTACTCACTCATTTCCTATCTAGCCATCTAAAATGCTATGTCCATCCGTTCTTCAGCCGAATGGATGATTTCAAGAAAAAATTGTTCTACTGGGAGTTCCTCAAGATTGGATTCTTGCATAAATGGTAGATCTTCCACTATAGGTTCTTCCATGTAATTCTTTTCAAATTATTTGGAAAATGATTCTGTTTCAGCCTCGGGGTGAGTTTCCAGATTAACAGCTTCTTTAGGAGCAGGGACTTATTCTTCAAGAACTTCATGAGGAACAATAGTCCAGTCTTCGTAAAAAAAATGCTTCCCTAGGTGGAGCTTCAGCCTATTCTTCTTTTTATTCAGGATACTCAACAATATCATATGGTTCCAAACCAGGATTAGAAATATCTTTTGGTTTTGAGGGATAATCCACGGGATTGAATTTCTCATTAAATCGATCATTGTCTTACACCCATTCCTTTTTGAAGGATTCTAGTTTATTTTCATCCTCTTGATGGTTACTTTTGAAAGGAAAAACTCATAGTCCTTTATAACATCCTCATTATGTCTATCCAAACCATTGGTGATCAAAATGGCTGAGATAATCTGAGAGTAAAACATGGAAGCTGACTTGGATGTGGCTTTTATTAGATCACACATATGATGACTAATATACTCGAAAAGTTTGATCTTATGCCCATTTTTCATAAGGAGGATAAAAAACACATCTTGATATTTTAAAATAGCAAAATTAACTTTTTTATGGCTAACAAGATTCTGTATAAACTTGAACAGGAGCCTTGAGTCTTCATCTAGTTCAGCAGTAATGGCCCTCCTCTTGGTGCCATTTCTTGTTAAGGTTTTCAGAGAATCTTCCAAATAAAATAATTCAGTTGAATGTGGAGGTCCTCTCTGATAATACTCACAGATGCCTTCATGAGGTATCCTGAGGCATGTGGCCCATAACCTCGAAGAGAATGAGCATCTCTGGCCATTGACCCAGCTTCTTACAACATAACCATCACCAGAATCAAAAGAGAATAGTACATACTTGTAAAAGTGAGCCACTAAATTAGGGTATATGGGTCTATCATCCTTCAAGAACCACTCTATCCAGCCTTTCTGTTCTAACACTTTCAATACCAGAGAATTAATAGACAGAATCCATTTGGGGATAATCTCTTTCTCAGGTACAACAATGCTATTTACCATATTCAGATTTAAAGGTCCTTCGGGTGTTAGCTTAGGTGAAAATTTCTTCTTCTTCTTTTAGTTGCGCTTATTAGGTGTTGACGATAAATGAGGTTTCATCCTTGGAATTCACTGAATGTAACACCCCAAGATTTAATAGTATATTATTTCTTCAAAGTAATTCAATAACATTCACTACACCCAACACTGAGTTCAAGCGCACCACGACTTACCAAACTAGCTGTTCAAAAGTGATTATGAATAGTATTAATTGAATTTTAATCTTTATATAATTCAAATAATTTTAGAATCCATATTATGAGTTTCTTAGACATAATGTAAGAACAAATACATTTTTTTCAGATAAAAGTAGTATTTTTAAAAAAATTCAATTTAACCGTATTCTAATGGAGCAACCTTTTTAAATCCAATATTTGAAACTTTTATATATTAAATTTGACAAGATAGACTTCTTTTTTAGAATCCGGACATAATAATTATGTTTCAATAAATTTTTGGTGTTTTTTTGATAAATTTCATATTTGGGTGAATAGTAAAAAATACAATATTTTAACTAAAAACAACTTTTTTAATCAAAATAATTTATAGTGTTGAATTATACATTTTAATGTTTTGGAAGTATAATTAGATTATATTTTTACCAATTAATCTAATGATGGTCGTTGTAAGTAATTTCACTTTGAAATTGGACATAAACAACTGTAAATCTTTTGATAGTTATTATTTCTTAAAAATACGCTTCTTGGTTTTGACAACGAGAATAAATTTTCAATTAATTAAAGAAACTTATATGTTTTGAAATTGGTAAAATAGAATTCATTTTTGAATTCGTAATACCAAAATTAGCTTAGGGTGTATTTTTGGTATTTTTTCAAAAACTTTAAATTTTTGATGAATAGTGAAAAATACTGAGTTATTGGTTATAACCGATTATTTATTTAAATAATTATTTATTTTATATAAATTTATTTTAGGTCAAAAAATATACATAATACTTATATAAATTCAATGTAATTTATTGGAGTTAGTTTATAATAATTTTAGATATATAAAAATTTTATCAATTTTTTTACCGTCTTTTAGTCACTTCCTAGGAGCATTTGAAAATTTACATAAAACTTAATTTTACCGCTTTTGTGAGTTGAATTTAGATAATACGATGGAAATGGTTAAAATTAAGGAGTAAAATGTGTTTCGATAAGATAAAAATAATTTTTTGGTGAATAATAACTTTTTTACTTTTATTACCACTATTAAAAGTAAATAGTTTAATCAAGGGTAAAAATGATATTATTATTACCGTAACACATGTCCTAATTCTATTGGATAAGTTTAATTCGACAAAAATAAACCTTAGGAATAAAATTTAATCCTTTACCTCCACTTGGATTAGATTAAGATATTTATTATTAATTAATTTAAAGAAGAGTTAAAAGTGTTAAATTCAAAGTTTATTAACTAAAACAATTTTAATATAGGGTTATTCATAAGATAAAATCGACTATAAATATTCATTATAAAGATGAAACGATTTCATACTTCATGGTATTTTATTTATAATTTTCATACAATAAATAATTAAATTTATTTATGACACAATGATGATGTAGTAATTACCATATTAATGAAAGAATCAAATAAATGGTATCATAAATATTAAAATAAATATAATTTCAACATTTTTATGAAATCCGAAAATTTTATAGGTGACTATGAAATGTTATGGATGATTAAATGTATCTTGTTAGAAGTAATAAAGTTGTGATGACTTTCAAAAAAACAAAATACCAAATAGTGTCAAAATTGACAGAAATTAATATTTAAAACAAATACTATATTATTAGTTGATATAATATTCCTAAAAATGTAAGGTTTAGAAAAGGGGGTTAAATAATATTATATACGTCATTAATGAGCCACTTGAGATTCTCTTGGATGTTAAGAGTACGTTTATTAACCATATAGAGTAAGAATACAAGGAGACACGGTAAAAGTTAAACTATTTAACTAAGAGTTAAATCTAAAAGATAAGGTTACAATGGTAACCTAAACATGTCTAAAACTTATTGGTTTAAAGGATTTCGACCCATAACCACCTAAGGATCGAAATAAATTAATTTGGAACCATTATAAACCAAATATGATTGTATAATAAATTAATACTTTAATCTTTTCCTAAATTGACCATCACCCCTATTATAAAAGGGCACTTATCCTTCACTCAGAATCACATCTAAAAAGCCATTTGGCTCTTCCAAACCCTGAAAAAACATCCTCCCAACTTCCCTCACTTAATCCTAGAAGCCTTAGTTTGATTAGAAAGCCAACCTAAGGATCCCTTTTGATCAAGTCAAAAGGAAGAACCCAAAGAAGAGTTAAATATTTCATCACCTCTTTCAAGTTCATTTCTTCTCCCACATCCTATTTATTTGTTGCTTCAATTAAAAAACAATAAATCTAGTATTTTCTATATACTGTTATGTTATTATGAATATGGAACAACAATATTCATTATTCTATCCATCTTATGAATGATAATGTCACCATGTGTACGTACGTACGACTTACCATCTCCACGCCATTGTGTAATTTGTTATTCAACACTATGTTATTTTGGTGGATATAATGATGAATAATATGTATATACATAATAAACGTAACATGCTAATATATCTGTAAAATTAATATACCATCCAATTCTTCAACTTTAATGAAATGATATTTTCTCTCGTGTGGACGTACAGATTACTATCTCCACAACGCGATGACATTCATTTCCACGATCACCATTCATCGACGATTATAAAAATATATATTACTAATATGTATGTAATATATGAAATAATAATTCAACTGGAGATATATATATAAGTTATGTGTGTTTGTGTACTTACATATATCTTATTCACTTATTTTCGTTCAATACGATATGAAAACGAAAACAGCGTTTATGCGTACGTAAGGACCACTGTCTCCATAAACAGTGTTATTCATTTCATATATATGTATATTATACATATTTATATTCTAAATATATATGATATATAAATAATTTTATATATTATGGAAGTATTTAAATCTCTTTCTAGGTGATACAATCAAGAGTAACAAGTTAAAACACATACGATAAAGAAAGCGATCATTACCCGAAATATTAATTTAACATTGAAATTAATATTAAATGGGTAGTATAAAGTCATAAATGAATCATGTATGATATCATAAATATTAATATGGATATGTTATAATTTAATAACAAACTATGATCTTTATATAGGAGGTTAAATGTACCCTCAACTAAATGAAAATGCAAGGTAAGGGTTATTTCCTCAATCTCCTTATTATCCGAGATTGTTCATGTGTAAGTATTTTCTCGGAAATATTTATCATAGATACCATTATTCCATAAAAATGTTTTCAAAAGGAATATTTTAAGGTTTTATGGGAGGGTCTATTTAACTAGATCTTCATGTTAAATGTTTTAAAATTTTATCTTTCTAAATCTTTTTAATTAATGTCCATATTTTCAAAATTATTTTAAGGATTTATTTATCTGGAAATGAATGTTTTGAAATGATAACTCTTTTAAAAAGTTTCAAAGTTGTATGGGACACTTTTATTCAAAAATATTTTGTAAATTACTTCATTTATAAATTGTGAGACCTACATATGATTTTAGGAAAAAGGGGTACTTCTCTCAAAGAGTTTTATGAATGATTTTCATATATGTCAACATCCTTTGATGGGTTTTAAACTTGTTTGAAGTTGATTTATTATGATACAAATCTTCCATATTGTATCGAAGGTTTTGTGATATGTTTGACTATGGATGTGTTATTTTTATACCATTCATGGTTTATGGATAAATAATTGACAATTTTTATGCTAGTTTTAATATGAATGTTTGTGTAATATTTCAACCTTTTCATATGAGGAATGTATTGGACATAGTAAGTGACGGTTGGAGCCCGCTATAGATCCTCGATGCATCGGTAGGTCTCATGAGACAATTAGATGTGGAATTGGCCGAGGCCTTTCTGAATTTGATATATGGTTTTGACCAAGGTCTTAATCATTTTTAGATGTCTTGGACGAGGCCTAGACAAAGTGTTTCAGAATTTCTGGCATTATACATTCCCTCATTATGAAAATAATATTGATGGTTCATGTGGTCATTCTACTAGTAGAATACCCTTGATTATGTTTTATTAATGAAATATTTACTAAACTCATATTCCTACCATAAAATTATTCATGTTTATTTTTGATAAGTCATGTGGTTTCAATTATTCACCATGCTTAATATTTATGTTATATTCCGCTGTATTGCTTACCCTTACTGAGCATTTGAGCTCACCCCTTTCTATGATTTATTTTTCCCAGGATTCCATGAATTGTATTGTGAATGATATGCGGGGTTAATCTTAAAGGGAATAATGGTGTTCGTAAAGATTTATTTATGTTGTGTTTTATTTTCTAATGTGTAATGTAACGTTCATGTATGTAATCTATTTTCCAAGACTGCTAAACTGATTGGTCTATTGGGACTTGATTACTTGTAATCATGCTAATGTATTAAAATAATGCACCAACTCTGGGAATCTAGGGTCTGGGCATTAATGTTGGTATCAGACGAAGTTTAGTACAAACCTTGGAAACTAGATTTAGCTAAACTTTGATTAGAGCACATAGCCCTGAGATAGACATTGAGTATTAGTATAGAAAAACTTCCAAAAATTTTGGTATTGTAGAGATTTTGTGAGTTTTCCAACCAATACATCTCTGTTTGGATATGAGCAGGTAGAGACATCTCTGGAAAAGATGTACCTTGGGGTAAAACCGAAAAACATCACTTTGAGATAGACTCGAACATGAACTGGTGCACGATAACGGGCCTTGCTACACTCTTGGTCACGACACTCCAGGGGGATATTCTTAAGATAATTCTCATTTTTTTACAAACCAATATGAAGGGTTTATGAGTATATATCTTCTTAAGGAAAACATTTTTGTGATTATGGATTATATCCATAAACTATTCAATTTACATTAGGTATTTTACATGTTTGGAATTATGAATTTTGAATCAAAAACTGACCTAGTGTACTCCATTGTTTAGAAATGGAGCCCAGTAGAAGGAATGAGAACTCCATTAATACGTATAATCCAAAGAGTAAGAAGGGTCATACCATTCATGGTATTAAGAAAACATTTAGAATGGAAATATTCTCCCATGTATTCTCGACATATGAAGAAATAATATCATATTTTAACAAGATAAGTAAATAATTCTTTGAGTCCTATGGATTTGAATGGAAGTAAGAAATGAAAAGGATGGTGGAGAGATAGATGGATAAAGAGAAGAGGGGAAAGAAGGATTTTCCCATATGTGATAAATGTGGAAAGAATCAACTTGGTAAATTCTTGAAGGGAATGAGAGTTTGTTATAAGTGTGGAGAAAAAGTACACCATGTACGTGATTTCAAGGGTAAAAAAATGTTCCGAATGTAGAATGAATCATCTACAGGGCGTTGGGACACTACACGAATTAATGACCCTATAATCAGAGTACACCGCAAATGATGATATTTATAATAATAAATTTATGATACTACCTCAGATGAAGAGGAATGACTAGTGTTATTATGTTTTTGTTATAGAATTATATATTTGAGTGTTGTATCAACAATATACTGGTTATATGAATTATAGAGATAAATAAGGATTGTACTACAACACTATTTTATTGAGGATTATAGATTGTATGGTTCCAAGAGAAGTGACATAATAGTAAGATATAGTTTTTGGAAAATACATGGTTGATGGAAAGGTAATCCTCAATATGGTCCAAATAATGAGGTAGTGATTTTGGAATAAGAGATGGTTGATTTGGATATATTATATTGGATATTCTTGACTTTCTTAGAATTGGTTAGTAGTTTGTTTATTTCATCATTGTTGGAATAATCAAAATTTTTTCATATAAGGAATATATTTAGTATTCTATAAAGAATAAGGGAGCATGAATGTAATCAATACGGTTTTAAGGTAATTAAGGGTGTTACCATGTTTTAAAAGAATACATGATGAAGGTGTTCACATGTTATGACGTGGAAAAAAGGATCTTCATTGTGTTTATCTTCCTTATTAATTTTGGAATGTGAGTTTGGATAGAAGTATCTTGGATAAGATTAAAGGTTGGAATGTATGATGTTAGAAATTGGATACAATTGTTAAGGTTATTTTTGGATTTTCATAAAAAGGACAACCCATAGGTCAGGTGACAATCAGTCGCATCCAGAAAGGCCGCGAGACTTGAACCCAAAACCGAAGGGCGAAAAGGGTGCATCAACTACCACTGGCCTATGTGATTTCCTGGATTGTATAATGTAGTTTTTTAAAAGGTCTGATAGGTGAAATATAAATTGATTATTTTTGGAGCCCAACATGATTAGGATGAATAAAATAATTTTTTTTTGAAATCCTTTGGAGTGAATGATGAGTTTGTTGAAGGAATTAGTTAATGGATGTAACTATACTTTTCAGGTATATATATATATATTACCCTATTATTCTATGATTAAATTAATTCTTAAATATTAGTTAAGGGACTTCTTTATAATCTCCTTTCATTGAGGCATCCTTTTATTTCCAAATGACTTTCTTTTATATGGTGTATAAAACCCTTTGACTTTTCATTTATAGGGGAATCTTTTCTACGAAGAGTTTTACAAAACGACAAATAACAATGAATTTTTTTAAAATAAGTGGTGATAACGACCTTTCCACCGCCATGAGTTTTATTTGATCTTTGTCTCCCTTAAGAAGCCAAAATGTTTTTTTAAAAGAAAATAAATACCATATACTATTTTTACGTATTTTGGTATTGAAAATGGTTTTGATAATGGATTTTTTATGTCAATATATTTAAATGATTTATTTTGATTGATGAACTCAATCACTATCTATAAATATTTAGAATTTCCCTCCAATTATGTGTCTCTAATTGCAACCAATGTTCTTAAAATCAAGATCATAATTCAGTTGTAACTTTTTCATTTCCCTTTCCATCTTATTAAGACTAAATTTTATTAACCCAATTTCTGATGTGGGTTTTCCACAAAGGTATTTCTCTATTATGAAACTTTTATTTTCGAAGATTAATTTCAAATTGCAAGGACACAATTTATTGAATGAGGGTAAAATGTAAACCCCAAGATTTAATAGTATGTTATTTCTTCAAAGTAATTCAATAACTAACACTACACGCAACACTGAGTTCAAGAGCACCACGACATACCAAACTAATCGTTCAAAATGGTTACGAATAGTATTAACTGAATTTTCAACTTTATATAATCTGTTTAATTTTATAATCCATATTATGAGTTTCTTAGACATAATATAAGAACAAATACATTTTTTAGATAAAAGACGTATTTTTTTAAAAATGAAATTTTTCTGCCATTTAATAGAGAACCCTTTTTAAATCCAATATTTGACACTTTTATATATTCAATTTGACAAAATAAATTTTTTTAGAATTTGGACATAATAATTAAGTTTTGATAATATTTTGGTGTTTTTTTGATAACATTCATATTTGGGTGAATAGTGAAAAATACTACATTTTAACTGAAGACAACTTTTTTAATCAAAATAATTTATAGTGTTGAATTATAAATTTTAATGGTTTGGAATTATAATTAGATTATATTTTTACCATTTAATCCAATAATGGTAATTTTAAGTAATTTCATTTTGAAATTGGACATAAACAAGTGTCAATATTTTGATAGTTATTATTTCATAAAAATACGCTTCTTGGTTTTGACAACGGGAATAAATTTTAAATTAATTAATGAAACTTCTATGTTCTGAAATTGGTAAAATAGAATTTATTTTTGAATTCATAATATCAAAATTATCTTAGGGTGAATTTTTGGTATTTTTCTGAAAACTTTCAATTGTTGATGAATAGTGAAAACACTAAGTTATTGGATAAAACCGAATTTTTATTTAAATAATTATTTATTTTAATTAAATTTATTTCGGTCAAAATAGATACATAATAATTATATATGTTCAATTTAATTTATTGGAGTCATTATATAATAATTTTGGATATATAATAATTTTATCAAACTTTTTACCATCTTTTACCCACCTCCTAAGAGAATTTGCAAATTTACATAAAACAAAATTTTACCACTTTTGTAAGTTGAATTTCGAATATCTGAGAGACACAGTTAATATCAAGAACTAAAATTTGGTTCAATAAGATAAATATATTTTTTTTGTGAATAGTAACTTTTTTACTTTTATTTACCACGGTTAAAAGTAAATAGGGTAATTAAGGGTAAAAATAATATTATTATTACCCTAACACATGTCATAATTCTATTGGATAAGTGTAATTTGACCAAAAACCACCTTATGAATAAAATATAATCCTTTAGGTACACATGGATTCGATTAAGAAATTTATAATTAATTAATTTAAAGAAGAGTTAAAAGTGTTAAATTCATAGTTGATTAACTAAAACATTTTTAATATAGGGTTATAGATAAGATAAATTAGACTATAAATATTAATTAGAAAGATAAAAATATTTCTTACATCATGATATTTTATTTATAATTTTTAGACATTGAATAATTAAATTTATTTATGACACAATGATGATGCATTAATTACCTTATTAATGAAAGAATCAAATAAATAGTATTATAAATATTAAAATAAATATATAATTTAAAAGTTTTTATGAAATCCACGAATTTTATAGGTAACTATGACATGGTAGGGATTGTGAAATATATCTTATTTGAAGTAATGAAGTTGTGATGACTTTTACAAAAACAAAATACCAAATTGTGTCAAAATTGACATAAATTAATATTTAAAACAAATACTATATTATGGGTTGATATAATATTCCTAAAAATGTACGGTTCAGACAAAGGGATTAAATAATATTATATATTTCATTAATGGTCCACTTGAGGTTCTTTGGAAGTATAGAGTCTGTTTATTAACCATATAGAGTAAGAATACAAGGAGACACAGTAAAAGTTAAATTATTTAACTAAAAGTTAAATTTAAAAGATAAGGTTACAATGTTAACATAAACTTGTCTACAACCTATTGGTTGAAAGGATTTAGATCCATAAACACATTAGGATCTAAATAAATTCATTTGGAACCATTATAAACTGAATATAATTGTATAATAAATTAATACTTTAATCATTTCCTAAAGTGACAATCACCCCTCTTATAAAAGGGCACGTCCCCTTCTCTCAAAATGACATCTCCAAAGCCATTTGACTTGGACAAAAACTGCCAAAATATCCTCCTAAATTACATAAAATAATCCTAGAGGCCTTATTTTTATCAGAAATCCAACCTAAGGAGGACTTTTGATCTAGTCAAGAGGAAGAACATGAAGAAGAGGTAAATATTTCATCACCTCTTTCAAGTTATTTTCTTATTCAACTTCATCTTTCTTTGGTGTTTCCATTCAAGAACAATAACTCCAGTATATTATATATACTGTTGTGTTATTATAAATATGGAACAACTTTATTCAACATTCTATCCATCTTATGAATGATAATGTCACCATGCGTGCATATGTACGGCTTACCGTCACCATGCTGTGGTGTAATTTGTTATTCAACACTATGCTATTTGGATGGATATAATGATGAGTAATATGTATATAAATAATAAAAGTAACTTGCTAATGTCTCTATAAAATTAATATACCTTCCAATTCTACAGATTTAAGGAAATGATATTGTCTCTCGTGTGGACTTACAGATTACCGTCTCCACGACTCGATGAGATTCATTTCCACGATTACCATTCATCGATGATTATAAAAATATATATTACTAATAAGTATGTAATATATGACATAATAATTATACTGAATATATATATATATATGTGTGTGTGTGTGTGTACTTACATATATCTTATTCTCTTAGTTTCGTTCAATACGATATGAAATTGAAAACAACGTTTCTGCGTACGTACGGACTACCGTCTCCATAAACACTTTTTTTCATTTAATATATATTTCTATTAAAAATATTCATATTCTAAATATATATAATATATAAAACATGTTATATATTTTTGAAGCTTTTAAATCTCTGTCTAAGTGATACAATCAAGAGTAACAAGCTAAAACACGCACGATAAAGAAAGCGATTATTACCCGAAATATTAATTTAACATGGAAATTAATATTAAATGGGTAGTATAAAGTCATAAATGAATCATGTATGATATCATAAATATTAATTTGATTCTGGTATAATTTAATAACACACTACGATCTTCATACAGAAAGTTGAACATACCCTCAACTAACGAAAAGTGCAAGGTAAGAGTTATTTACTCAATCTCATTATTATCTGAGATTGTTCATGTGTAAGTATTTTCTGGGACATACTTATCATATATACCCTTATTTCATAAAATGGTTTTAAAAATTAATGTTTTAACGATTTATGGTAGGGTATATTTAACTAGATCATCATGTTAAATGTTTTAAAAATTTATCTTTCTAAACCCTTTTAATTGCTGTCCATATTTTCAAAATGATTTTAAGGATTTATTTATATGGACATGAATGTTTTGATATGATAACACTTTTAAAAAGTTTCAAAGTTGTACGGTAAACTTTGATTCAAAAATATTTTTTAAATGGCTTCATTTATAAATTGTGAGAGTTAAAAATGATTTCATAAAAGGGGTATTTCTGTCAAAGAGTTTTACGAATCATTTTCCTCTAGGTCAACATCCTTTGAGGGATTTTAAACTTGTTTGAAGTTGATTTATTATGATAAAAATATTCCATATTGTATCAATAGTTTTGTGATATTTTTTACTGTGGATGTGTTATTTTTATACCATTCATGGTTTATTGATAAATTATTGACATTTCTTATGCTAGTTTTAATATGAATGTTTGTGTAATGTTTCAACCATTTCATATGAGGAATGTATTGGACATTGTAAGTGATGGGTGAAGACTGCTATAGCTCCTCGATGCATCGGTATGTCTCATGAGACAATTAGACGTGGAATTGGCGAGGCCTTTCCCAATTTGATATATGGTTTTGGCCGAGGCCTTAATCATTTTTATACATCTTGGCCGAGGCCTTGACAAAGTGTTTCAGAATGCCTAGAATTATACATTCCCTCATTATGAAAATAATATTGATTGTTCATGTGGTCATTAAAATAGTAGAATACCCATGATTATGTTTTATTATGGAAATATTTACTCACCTCATATACTTTCCATAAAATTATTCATGTTTATTTTTGATAAGGCATGTTGTTTTAATTATTCACCATGATTAATATTTATGTTATATTACACTATATTTCTTAACCTTATTGATCATTTGAGCTCACCCCTTTCTATGTTTTATTTTTCCCAAGATTCCAAGAAGTGTATTGTGAATGATATGCAGGGTTAAGATAAAAGTGAATAATTGTGTTCACAAAGATTCATTTATGTTGTGTTTTATTTTATAATGTTTAATGTAATGTTCATGTATGTAATCTATTTTCCAAGACTGATAAACTGATCAGTATTTCGGGACTTGATTCCTTGTAATCCTGCCAATGTATTAAAATAATGCACTGAGTCTAGGAATATTTGGTCGGGGAGTTAAACTAATCGTTTGATAGAGAGAAGGGTTGCAGGGATGAATAAGGGTTTAAAATGGGTATGTATAAAAACAACGAGTGAAGAATCGAGTGATACATTCTTTATTTTATCATTTAGAAATACAAAATGTCACAAAAATAAAAATGCGGGAAAATAAAGAAGGGAAATGAATAATTAACGCAATACGGGTGTTTGCAAAAAATAAAGAATTTTTTACAATGAGACCATGTATCATCATTATAGTGTGACATTAAACGCACGTTATGGTGATACAGTGAACAAGCTTCTCAGTGTGCGTTATGGTGAGACAGTAACCGTCAGACAGTAATCACAAAATACTAACTCTTAGACCATAAACATGAAACAATAAGATATCGAATAGTAAGACATGAAATTGTTAAAAGTAAGATATCTATTTGAGATTTATCAAGCCTAGTTCATGTATGATGCTGTCTATTCTCTCAAAATATAATGGGTCGATGAATATATCAGCAAGTTGATATTTAGTACAAATTAATTCCAAAGTGATATCACCTTTTTGATAATGATCTCTAAAAAAGTGATGTCTTACATCAATGTTATTTGTCCTAGAATGTGATACATGATTTTTTGAGATGTTAATATCACCTGTGTTTTGACAATTTATAGGTACATGTCTGAATTGATATCCATAATCTAGTAATGTGTGTTTCATCCAAATTTTTTTTGCACAACAACTTCTGGAAACTATATATCTCGATTCTACAGTAGATAATGAAAAAGAATTTTGTTTCTCACTACACCATGATACTAGTGACTTTCCTAAAAGGTGGCATGTTCCAAAGGTTCTTTTTCTATCAAACTTATAGCCACTGAAGTCATCATTAGAATAACTAACTAATTCAAATGATTTTCCTTTAGGATAAAATAGTCGTAGATTTGGTGTATGCTTGAGGTATTTGAAAATTCTCTTTACAACATTTAAATGATATTCCTTAGAATTTTCTTGAAAATGTGAACACATACACACACTAAACATAATTTCCATATGACTAGCATTTAAGTAGAGTAAACTTCCAATCATTCCTCTATAATTCATTTGATCAACATATTTTCCATCTTCATCATGATCTAACTTACAAGTGGTAATCATGGGAGTGCCACTAATTTTAGTGCTATCTAATCCAAAACATTATATAAGATCTCTAGTATATTTACATTGTGTTAAAACAATACCATCATTATTTTGAATGATTTGAAATCGAAGAAAGAATTTTAGTTCACCCATTAAACTCATTTCAAATTAGTTTTGCATCATTTTAGAAAAATCAACACATAAAGAATTATTTGAAGATCCAAAAATAATTTCATCTAATGATTTGAACAACTAAAACATCATTAGAAATTAATTTTATAAAAATGGTAGGATCAATTATTCCTTTTGTAAAACCTTTGGAAAAACAAAAACTACCTAATCTATCATACCATGCTCTTGGAGCTTGATTTAAACCATATAAAGGATTTGATTGTTTAAATAATAATATTTGGAAATGGGGGTTTGTAAATCCAGGGGGTCCTTCAACAAAAATATCCTCAACTATATACCCATATAATAATTCACTCTTAACATCCATTTGATATAGTTTGAAATTCAGATGTGCAGCATAGGCAAGCATGATTCTAATGGCTTCATGTCTGGATACTGGTGCAAAGGTCTCCTCATAGTCAATTCCTTCTTCTTGACTATATCCTTGTGAAACTAATCTACCATTGTTTCTAACTATGATACCATCTTCATCTACCTTATTTCTAAACACCCATTTAATGCCTATGATGAATGCACCCTTAGGTATTTCAACAAGTTTCCAAAATTTGTTCCTTTCAAACTGATTAAGATCTTATTGTATAACCATCACCAAAAATTCATCATTGATAGCATCATTAATGTTTTTAGGTTAATGTTGTGACAAGAAGACTTGATGTTCAACTTGATTTCTAAGAGAAGCTCTAGTTTGAGTTCCTTTGTCTAATTCTCCGACAACAACATCTAAGGGATGGTTCTTAAGGGTTCTAACAGTTCTAGAAAAAGATGGACTAGTGATTTCAGGATAATCAACAAGATTCAGGTTCATTGCGACTGGATTCTAAGGAATTTCGAGAGTTGGAAGTTTTCATAGATTCATTCAGTGAATAATTTCATGATTTTGAATTGATGTTTAGATTTGATGCATCATCCTCCAGATTCTCTAGGATGGTTTTAGGCTCTTGTGGATCTGTTTCATTCAATTTGACATCAACAAATTCTTCCACACATTTAGTTATTATATTATATACTCTATATGCTTTACTAGACATGGAATATCCTAAAAAGATACCTTCATCACTTTTGGATTCAACTTTGTCATGATTGTCTTTATTATTAAGAATATAGACATTGCAACCAAAAACATTAGACTAGATAAAATTAGGTTTTCTTTTGTTCAATAATTTGTAAGGATTCCTCTTAAGAATAGGTCTGATCAACACTCTATTGATTATGTAGCACGTTGTATTGACAGATTCAGCCCAAAAATAAATGGGTAGGCCATATTCACTAAGAATTGTTCTAGCAATTTCTTGCAGGGTTCTATTTCTTCTCCCTACAACTCTATTCTGTTGAGGTGTTCTAGGGGCAGAGAAATTGTGACTATAACCATTTTGTGAGCAAAATTATTCAAACTCTTGATTTTCATTCTCATGGACATGATCACTTCTTAAGGATTTAATTCAATGTCCACTAATATTTTCTACAGACATGGCATATTTAGTTAAATAAGACCAGGCTTCACTTTTGTGAGCCATAAAGAAGGTCCAGGTATATCTAGAAAATTCATCTACAATAACATAAAAATAGTGATTTACATTTAATCTAGAAACTCTAGATGGTCTAAACAAATCAATGTGAACCAGTTCAAGAGGTTGAGAAGTTGACACTTCTTTCATTGGTTTGAAGGAAACATTGTGTTGTTTTCCCTTTTGATAGGGATTTCACACTTTGTCATTTGGAAACTCAAGTTTGGGTAAGTATTTAATTAGGCCTTTTCTAGTTAGCTTTGTAAGGGAGTGAACATTACAATGTCCTAGTCTCCAATTCGAGATCCAATATTATTAATGAAAAACACATAATCATGGGGAATTTTGAGAAGCTAAAGAATCTAAATTAACTGAATAAACATTTTATTTCTTAATATAGAAAATACTAATTCATCTTTAGAATTAAAGACATTACAAGATTCATTTTCAAATATAACATGAAATCCATCATCAAATAATTGTGAAATACTAAGAATATTATTTTTAAACCATCAATAAACAGTACTTTAGAAATTAAAACCGAGTTAGAGTTTTCGATTTGGCCAAGGACAATAATATTTCCCTTGGCATTATCACAAAATGTGACATGTCCTCCATATAATTTTATCAGGTTCTTGAAGCATGAGTAGTCTCCTGTCATGTTCCATGAACATCCACTGTCCAAGTACCATAGACTTATACATGATCTCTTTAAGTAGCTTTCCTTCAATAATATTAAGAAAAAATATTTTTTGGTACCCATACTTGTTTGGGTCTAGTAATATTAGTAATAAGTGATTTAGAAACCCATATTTTCCATATAGGTTTTTTAGAAGAATTATGTAGAGTATTTGAAAAATAGATTCTATTCGGTCTACAAAAAGTTGAAACAATATAATATGTATCATGATTTGAAATAGATGATTTGTGTCCATAACTGGGAGTAAAACTGTATGTCCTAGATTTTGGAACAAAATTTTTTCTACCAAGGATTCTTTTACCAGCTTGATAACCAATGCCAGTGTTGTATTTAGGGGTATTTTTTTTCCTATAATTTGGTTAAGATTATTTTTTCCATTAGTACACTTTTATAAGTCACTGTTTAGTTTCACATTAGACATTTTTAATTCAATGTTTTTTTGAGAAGTTGAGAATTTTTCTCCTTTTCAGTTGTGAATTCAGATTTAATAGTTATAATAAGTGCATGTTGTTTCTTCAATGATTTATATTTGTCTTCTAGTTCAATGAATGTTTCCTCAAGCATGTTACTGTATTCAAACGTTTCATCATTAGTCATTTTTTCAGAGTCACTTTAATCTTCAGAATAGTTTGAATTTTATACAGAAAAGTCCAATTTTACCTCATATGTGTTTGTCATAAAACATATATTGGCATTGTTTTCCTGTTCATCATGTAGTGTCTTTAGGTCGCTTGAACTATCCTCAGAATAACTCTAGGTTTCATCCATTTCCTTTTTACACTTCCTATCCTTGTCCTCAAATTTATTTTTGTACTTGATCTTTGGATAGTCAGCCTTGATATGTACTTTTCACTTACATTCATATCAGACAATTTCATCAGTTTTATCACTTCTTTTCCAGTCCTTCATCCAGTTTCCTTTATGGTCATATTTGCCTTTGAAGTTAGGATTTATGAAAAAGTTCTTCTTTTAGTAAAATCATTTGAATCTTCTGGCTAGTTGACAAATCTCCTCATCACTATCAGGTGATGATTGTTCACTGGTGGAGCTTTCTAATGAAGATTCTAGTTTTCCTTTATCATTGTTCTTAGAGGTGGTGGTCTTGAATGCAACAGATTTCCTCTTTAGTTCATCCTCCTCTTCCAGGTTGACTTTTAGATCTTCTTCAGACATCATTATTTTACCAATGAGTTATTTTATAGATAGCTTGCTGATGTCACATGATTCTCTAATAGAGACAGAGGTTCCCCTCCATCTGTCAGGTAGACATCTAAGAATTCTCAAGATCTGTTCCTTGGCAGTGACTTATCATCCAAGATAAATCATTGTGTTGACAATCTAATTAAACCTAAGATACATGTAAAAATAGGATCATCAAGTTTCATTTTAAAATTATCATATTTGACAGTATAAGTATTAAGTCTCATTTCATTTACACTAGATGTTCCTTCATGTGAGACAAACAGGGTATCCCAAATTTCATGGGTAGTTTTACAAACAGAAATTCTATTAAACTCTTCATATCTTAAGGAGAAGTATAAAGGATTCATAGATTTAAAATTGTTACTATAGGTTGTTTTGGAAGGTTCATCCCATGTGATTTTATCATTAGAAAGAATTTTTATTCAACTATAATGGATGTTAAAATTTCAAAACTCATAATCTCTAAATGCATTTTCATTTTAATTCTCCATTGAGCATAGTTGGTTCTATTAAATAATAGTGGTCTGTTGGATGCAAAACCTTCTAATCTATTAACCATAATGATGTTTTACTTTAAAAGATATAGAAATTTAGAATTAAAATAAATTTAAAGTTCATTAAAGTAAAACTATAATCATTGTTGAATAATATTACACAGAGTCCTAACAAACAACCTCTGATACCAAATGTTGGTCGGAGTAGATTACTCAAGAGAGGAGGGGTGAATTGAGTAACTATAAAAATTTCTATAACAAATATTTCTAAAAATGATTCCCCATAGATTAAATAAAACCTATTAAATCAAGGTTATACTGTTATAAAAGTTTGATTGTTTAAGTAACTTCTGATAAGATTGATTAATTCTTCGTAATCTTAATTTGTGTTATTAATATTACTTTTGAAGTTATTCAACTAATAAAATCCGGTTACAACTTCTTTCCAAGACTAAATATAATAGTGAAATTATTGATTTCTAAATTTTACAGTAAAGAAATAAAACAGAGAAGACTAATTTAAGTAGCACATCAGATATGAAACAAGTGGTTTAGTCTCAAGCTGAGACCTACTCCACTCCACTTGGTGATCACCTACCACCAAGAAGTTTATATAAATAGACTTTGATACACACCCTGGATAAGGGTTAACAATAGTATACAGACTATCCAGGTCACATAGTGACCTCTTCTATAGTTTTGGTGGGTACAAATAACCAGTCCACACATGGACATCTTCTATAGTTTTCGTTGGTACAAATAACCAGGACACGCAGGGACCTCTTCCACAGTTTTTGTGGGTATCCAAGAGAAAATAGAGGGTTGAGTAAGGAAATATTATATTATTAAGTTTAATGAAATAGACAAAGTGTGTTTTTCTACAGGTACAGACTCTGCTCAAAAGGTAATAAACAAATACACAATATAGCATAAATATGGATAAGGGTATAGAAGTGCTCTGAGTGTTAGTCTTTTCTGCTCTGGACTTATTGAGATGAAGCAGATGTAGATCTCGAGTCCTTGTTAGTAAAATAGAGTGTTGTGATTCAGCTTGTGTTCTTTGTGAGGTTCGACAATGCGAAGATGTTTTTTTGGATTCCTGTGTACTTCTTATGTTTTTCTGTAGAGTTGGGTTGTATGCGTGTGATAATCCGTCCTTTTGAAATTCTCTCAGTGTTCTTCATTAGTGTGATCACAACCTTGTTTTTAATTTTTTATATGTAGTTACTTGATTCTTGGTCACACTTCACTTTTATCATGGAATGAATGTGTTGGAGCCGACAGGTTTCATGGATACAACACATCGTACCTCGTACTGTCAGATAATATTTCTACAAAGAAACATTAATTATGTCAGTTCATTTTAAATATTCAAATATGACCATTAGTGATTAAATTGTAAATTGAAAAAATCCTTTAGGAAATGTTGTCACAGTATGTCATGGAAAACAGTGTCTCATTCACAGGTAGTCTAGATTGATCACGGTGTCTCGTGATCACGGTGTCTTGTTCACGATGTCTACTTCACTGTGTCCTGTTCACGGTGTATGCTTCATGGTGTCTATTTCACGGTGTCTGCTTCACAGTGTCTTGTTCATGGTGTCTAATTCATGGTGTCTTATTCACAGTGTCTGCTTCACGGTGTTAGAAAGACATAACCTGTAACAGTCTTATAGTGTCTCAGGCTTTTCAAAGTAATTGTATCCAGACTTAAGAAATGATGATAAAAGAATGGATTAGTCTTAAGCATTTTTCAAATAATATATTATGAGAGTATATCAAATATAGTATAAAGTAAGTAAATTTAATTTAGAGAAATTAAAATCTTTAATGGATCTTCTTAAAGAATGAGACTACTTAACCAATAGTACACCTGAATACATATGATTGAGAAATAATTGACAGTAGTTAACTAGGTTTAATAGGATTTGTGATAATTAAAACATGATTAATACATGAGGAGTAAAACAGATAATATAATAAATTTATATTTAATAGATTTAGAAGTTAATATTTTAATTTAATAATATATATCCATCCTATCTCCCATCAAATTGGAAATGAAATTGTCGATCATCTGTATGGAGAACTACCGCCTTATGAGCTAATGTAATTTAGTTTCCATCATCACATATCAAAGATGGATACAATGAATGATTTAATGAAATTATATGATATATATGAAACAATTATACATATTAAATTATAATATTTTATTTACCTTATTTCCTTCAAATCCTTTGGAAAACAAAAACGTCACTCATGGGTACCTGTCGACTACTGCCTCCATGTAGCAATGTGATGCATGTTTCATTTTACATAGATATGGATAATAACAAGGATTGATATAATGAGTAAATATGATATATATTAGAAAACAAATATTCTTTAACTTTGAAATATTATTTATCATTCTCTAATTCCATCCATTAAAAAATGGAAAATATATTCATGCATACGAACAACAAACCATCTTCACGAATGATGTAATTCATTTTCCTATCTATAAATTTTGTGGATGAATATATATTTTTATATAATGAATATATTATATAAATAAATCATTATTAACATTAGGGATATAATTTAACCATGATAAAAGCACAAGAACAAAAACTACTGAAACAAAATATACATGAAAAATGAAGTAGTTATCACCCAAAATATTATTTTTAATAAACATTTATCAATAAATTAATAAAAAAATTATAAAAAAATAAATGATATAATATATTTTTTATGGTCATTTAATATAATTATAATAGATATATATTTATTATATAATATTTTATAACACATATGATAGAAATCATACCTGAGGTAAGGTATTTTTATCCCACTTTTATTTATATGGGACACATGACTTATACACCACTTGTTTCTTTTGTGTGGTGTATACAATATCAATGAAAGTTTTTATTATTATTATCATGAATATTGTGGGATATAAATATCTACCTATGTTTATTTCTATCATGGATCTTATGATTCAAATTTTACCATAGTAGTAATAGTTTTATGGTCATAATCTCATCATTTATAAAGACTGTTTATGATAGAGTTTATGATGATTATATACTATGATATATCTATCAATAAAATATTTAAATTAAATATTCTATGAATATTAATTATATTATCTTGTAAAATTACCATATACCTCTCTTGGGTACATAGAATAATTGAGAAAATGTTTTTAATAAAATCAAACATTATTTATCTCTTCTGTAAAAAATTTGTCTTTTTTTCAGATATATGTTTTCTAAAATTAGTTTCAATTATAATTTAAAAAATAAGAAAAATTATTTATTAAATGAATTTTAACCCTTGTTGAAATCTTGACTAAATAGGATCAACATAATCCTCTTGCCATCTTCCAAACTATGTTAATTTTGACCTTTTTACAATAGTGAGAAAAGAATGTTTTTTTAAAACACATTTACAAAACTACACATCATATTTACCAATCATTTATTTGAAGAATTATTTTCAATTTTACAATATTTATATAAATCAAAGTGTTTTTTCTAATATTATTGATGTTTTTAGTTTTTGAAATTGTTTTTCAAAGTGAAAAGTATATTTTCCCTGAGAAAGTTTTTAATTGATTATTTTGGTTTCTATATTCATTAGTAAAAAATCATAATTTTACTTATGATATATTAATAATATTTCATAATTTTACAATATTTGTCATTTAATCAAATTTTATTATGATAATCATGATTAAGGATATACTATTTTGATATATTCCCATATTACTCTTGATGGTTTTGATTATTTTTAATTCTCAGGTAATTTATTAACATTTCTTAGGTAATATTTTCATTAATATTTTATAAATTGATTATTTTTATCCTATTTCATACGGGGAATGCATTGGAATTAGTTTGTGATAGAAGGGGCCCACTATATCCCCTCAACGAATGAGTAGTTCTCATGAGAAAAAGCAACTTGGGTATTTTGTTGGGGGTTTACCCATTTATATAAGATTTCTTAATAAAAATACTTGATGTTATGGTGATGATGTATACGATTATGGGTTTATTCATTTTGATACTATTTACTAAGGGTCATGTGACCATTTTATTAGTTATTATATCAATGGACAAGTTTCAATCTCATGTGATTATTTATAAGGAATTATTTGACCATTATTTTTTAATTCTAGATTATTCTTCATGCTTACATTATTGATTAAATGGAATGTGTTTCTAGTCATTTACCATTATATAAATATTATTATTTATGTATTTATGATAAAATTTTATGTATGCATACCCTTTATGAGCATCCTGACTCACCCATTATTATGTTTCCATTCCCCTAGATGACATAAATTTTATTATGATAGATGTGCGAGGATATGATAAATATAATAATAATATTATAAAAAAATTACTATTTTTAATTTTATTTTTTTTCAAATTTTATGTTTTTTTCATGTATGCATATAGTTTTCCAACACTACTAAACTATTCAGTCCTTTTCTATGTGATACCTTATATTTAGTGCCAATATAATAATGTAACCAATGAATCTGGGAAAATGTGGTTGGGTTATTTACATATATAAGTATATTTAAAGAAATGATATGGTATTTATGAAATTATTACCACATTTTAAGATAAAATAGCACACACATTCTTTCTATAATGATCTTTGAAAAATGGAAATGTAACTCACATGTCTGTGTGTCCTACTATATCTATGATTGTAACACTGTTTATTTTCCATAACCCTATTTCATTTTTGGTTTTAAAAGTATAATTTATGTATAAAAATGATAATTATTTCGTCACTGTTATTTTGTGGATGATGAAAAAATGACCCTACTTACCATAGTCAACCTACCGATGTAATTTTGGATATAGGAACAAAATAACATTAAAATATTCCATGTGAAATCAATTAATTAAATAAAAATAACATGAAAAAAAATGAATAAAAAATGAAAATAAATTTATAAGAATTTAAATAATTAACATACATTTATTATTTAGTTAGATAAAAAATTTTGTGATGAGTCAAGTCCATGTTAAGATATTTTCTCTCAATCTTATTTCATTGGGATATATTTTATTTTTATTCACCTAATTTATTTATATGGTGTATATTATTATAAATTTAATATTATATCACAAATAATTCCTACTTCCTCTAATTTTATGTTTCAAATCAAATTGTTTTATCAAATGATTAATTCTCACTTAAATGGTATGATATTTATAAGGGATTTCCTTTCAATTTCACTACATTGAGACTTATTTTAATTTTATGCTCATATTTTAATTTATATAGTGTATACAATATAGCTTTTACATATTATATCAAGAATAATTTATCCTTCCTAGTATTTTAATTTTCAATTTAAATAATTTATCAATGAGGATTTTACTTGAAAGTTACCATGTACTAAGTGGTTTCATAACTCAATTTCTTTTCATTAGTTTATTTTACATCTCCAATATTTGATATTATAAGATTATGTGTGTTATTTATTTTTATTATTCTATTATTTATTTACACTTAATTTATATGGATTCAAATTTTATACACATAATCAATTCACTGATTAATTCTCAATTCACTGATATTATATTTGGACGGGATTTTATCTCAGTTTTCCGTTGTTGAGGAATATTTTATTATTAAGCACTTAATTTATTTTATATGGTATATATAGTATCCTTTTTCATGTTATATCATGAATCCTTTATAAATAATGGTATTTTATGCTTGAATTAGAATTATTTCATACAAGGGGATTTCAGTTGAATGTTATCAAGTTGTAGTGGGTTTCATAACTCAATTTCTTTTCATTGGGCCATATTACCATTCCGTTGTATTTTATTTTATAAAATTATCTGTGTTCTGTATTTTAATTATTTTATGTTCTATTTACCATTTTTATGTAGATTTAAATTTTATACACATTTTTAATTCATTGATTAATTCTCACTTCAATGTTATTATATTTTTAATATTATTCATCTTAATATCCACCCTATTGATATATATACTGGTATTATGAACCTATTTGTTTTTATGATGTGTATATATCTGCACATTTATATATTCTATCAAAAATACATTTATATTAGGGGTATATAATTTTTCATTTGATTTTATTTCTTTTATGGGCTTATGATTCAAATGTCACCAATACTATAAGGTTTTTTTCTTCAATGACATTTTAGTTTGGATTTTTGATGACTAGATTTTCCTAAAATTAAATTATTTGATCTCTTTAAAAAAAATACATATAATTTTCTTTTGCACTAGTTATTCTATAATAATTCAAGTAACAGTACCATTGTCCTATCATTGATAATTAAAACTATTGAGAATATTTTTAATAAAATAAAACCATATATATATTTTTGGCCGATAATTCGTTTTCTTCTATATTAATGTTTTTTAATAATGTTTTTAATATTTTATAATCATATACTATGATTTTTAAGGTCATTTTTCCCCATGTTTTTATTTTTACAAAATGGGTTAAAATAAATATTCTTATTATTTTCCAAACAAGGTACTTATTGTCTTTTTAACAAAAATTTGAAATGAAACATTATTTTAACATACTATTCATAAAGGTAACATTCCCACCATCATGAAAACTAATTTATTTTACTATTAAAATTAATGTTTATTTTTAAATAAATTATTTTCTCTAATACTTTGGAAGTTTTTAGTTTTTAAATGTTTTTTTCAATGTTAAAAGTGTATTTTCCTCATGAAGGTCTTTAATAATATTTTTATGGTATTTTTATTCATCAAATACAAATACCCTTTATTTTACTTATACTAAATTGAAGATATCTTGTAATTATTGCATAATTTTTCATTATCAGGATGATTTATGATCTTTTTGATCAAGAAACGTATTCACATTCACTATAATGATTAATTTTATAGTCATTAACTTTCCCTTGAATCATTCAAATTATTTTGATAGTTGAAAATTACATTTCTCTTAAAGATGCATATTAGTTAGATATTATTATTTCCTAAACCTTGTATAATTTTATATCTGGTGTTTAGTTATGATAATAATTTGATTTAAAGGGGGAAATCTTAATAAATTCACATTATTTTTTGAATAAAAATATTTATTGATGAGTTATATTATTAATGAATTAAATATGTCATTCAATATATGCAGAATGAATTAGACATAAATTGATGGGTGTGGATTATTTATAGATATCCTCCCGTTTTGTTGTTAGGTCTCAAGAGAAAAAATAGTAGGATATAATTTAATGGGTTTCTGGATTGTTGGGGAGGGCATGATCAACATATAGAACAATAATTGGTTAGTAATATCCTTAGCTTTCTAGGTATCTTGATATCCAATTTCAATTTTCTATAGGCCACTGGATTTACTTCCTTCATCCAAGTTATTTTGAAACCTCGAAAACATGATGTGTTCCATGGTATTACAATCACCAATGAACTGGGAAATTTGGTGTTCATGAGCTTCTAGACTGATTTTTTTCATCGAATTCTAATCGACGTGTTTTTATGTAAACATTGGACATGATGCTTGAGGTGGAATTATATTGAATGGAAACATCCTGACCCAATTCAACTTCCTAATCTAGCACTAATTTAACTATTAACTTCCCACTTATAAGGGGGTACAAATAAAAGGGGTTTTAACTGTATCCAAATTTTCTTATTATCATGGCCCCAAGGAGGCAACAACTTCTCATATCTTCTTTTAAAGTGAATGAGAGTCCTCTATATGGAATGATTTGAGAATTTTTTATAGATACCTAGGATTGATATACATGAATATTTTATAATTTTAGAATAATATTCATCAAATTAAAAAGGTACATGGATGATGACTATAATAGTTAGTGTATTTAAGAAATATGGAAACATAAACATCAATCTTGGAGAAAGATCTTAGACATCCCACTTAAATATCTCCCCCTTTTGTTATCATACTTCAAACCGTTATTCATAACCCGGGGAAAAAACATAATAAAGGGGTGATATCGGATTCATAGTAAGGGTAAACAAAAAAGATACATAATAATAACATGATAATAAGTGTATGAGAACATGTTAGTAACATTAGAAGATAGCACCATGTATATCAAAGATCATAATCAGGAGTCATGGAATTAATATTGATAGTTCATAAGACATAATTCACAAGTCAATAAAGAGAATAATCCATGAAAGAATAATATTGAAATAATACATGATTTGTTTTCATACACATAAGCATAAAAAATCATTCCATATAATCCAAGGCACATTAAAAAATCTTATCAGGGTACTAAATGGGGGATACCCATACAGGGTGGGACACACCACCATCCCTAGTCACAACCATTTCCTTCTAGTGGGTAAAGTTACACATTATTAACATTATAGATGAAGTATATTAACTTGTTCATATTATTATATTGTGATATATAAATCATTACCTGATGCACTGAAGAGATATAATAGAATAACTCGAAGCTATATGTGAATCCCAATGTTAATCTATAACAGGCATACCCGATGCTCTCTAGGCAACCCCATGTTAAGCTGTAATGGGATAACCCAAGGTAAAATGGTCCACCCCATTTTATGTTTTAACAATATTACATGTTGCAATCTAGGCCACCAATTGTAAAGCTATAATGGGATTACTGGATGTTATCTGGGCTATCCCATACTATAAGTAATTTTCGTGAACCATAACATGAAATATATAAAAATACATTTAATATCATCCTAAAACCTCCTAAAAAAATTATTATTTCATACCCTAATTAATCAATGAAAAATAAATGGGTTTAATTTCAATCTACTTGATGTAGAGACCCGAAGTTTGACCTACATGGACATTACATTACTTTTGCAGAATACTTAGTACATAACAAAAACACACACACAAGGACCATAATAGTTTAGTATCTTTGGAAATTCGGAATATAATATTCTAATCGTGTTGAAAGATCTTCAACATCTCCCTAAAAGATCTTCCTTTTTTTTACCTAAAACCATTCTTTATATCCTGGGGAAAAGAAAACATAAAAGGGTGATCTCAAATGCTCAGTAAGGGTAAACAAAAGAAATATCAATCACATCGTATACATAGGAACATAGCTTTTGGATATCTTAACCTGGAAAAGAAATCATAATTTAATAACATGGGATAAATCATAGTAGTGAAATGTAATCTCAATAATCATAACATAAAACATGAAACTTTGTGGAATACACACATAATCATAGAGAATCATTTCTTGTTAGTCAAGACTCAATTCCTAGACTATCTTAGTGGATAAAGTCCATTTCTGAACCGAGTTCACTCCTCGTTTCAGTCCTGTTTCACTAAACCGGTTTAACCTGCGGTTCCAGCCATGTCTATATCATGAGATATAAAATCATTACCCAATTCATTTGAGGGAGATATAGGTCCCACCCATCTCACAATGATACCATTCTTATGTGTGCCACAAAATCATAAACCATACATCATAGCATAACCCATGAAATAAAAATGGGAATATTAAACATCATGACATCATAAAACAATTCTTATAAGATAAAGGTATTCATAATAATAATTCCATCACAACATAATCAAATAAATTTAATAATAGGGATGAAAACAGAACCCTTTATTATCTTAGATGGAAAATAATTTTGATAAAACACTTGAACTCCATTCTTGTGGAAAATAGCCTTTCTACATCAAAAACACTTTTCCATTCATAACATGTCATACAATTATAAACTAAAATAATTTGATTAAAAATAAACATGATAAATTGTAAAGGAAGCTTCTTGGAAATAAGGTTTTAAAAATCCATTCATGTCGTATAAGTTAAAAAAAACATTCTTAGTACTTTTGTCAGAAAAGTCAAAAAGTACCTCCTATGAAAAATAACAAAAGATTCCATTCATATCCTTTACTAAAAACTCACCGAAGGGTAAAATTGGATTTAAAAAATTTTAGGTGGATGGAAATAATATTACATATTGAGGAAACATGTATGTGGATGTTAAAATACACCCCATTAAATACTAAAGTATAAACAATCTCGGATAAAAATGAGATTGTGATATTTGCCTTACCATAAGTCTGATTTGCTTCGTAAGTGTCCGAACCTCCTGTATAATGATTTATATAATGTAATTGACTTATTCCATAATAATACTCATTGTTATGATATCATATATGGTTCACTGATGACTTTATTTTACGCGTTCTTTTGTAAATTCTATGTTATAGAGCGTTTTGGGTAAAATCGTTTTATTTGTCATCCGTGTTATGACTTGTAATTATTTATATGATTACTTAGATCATGATTACATAATTCCAGAATATAAAACATGATATATATATAATATATATTCCGAATATACATATATATAATAGATCAGTAAATGGAAAGAAATACACCGTTCAGGGAGACAGTAGGCCGTACGTACGCATGAACGCTGTTTTCATTTCCTTATTGAGTAGAATGGAATTAAGTAGATGACATACATATATATACACATAAATCCAGTATCATTATTATGTCATATATTTCATGATTACTTATTATATATACTTTATAATCATTCATGAATGGTTAACGTGGAGAATGAATCTCATCGCGTCGTGGAGACGGTAGTCCGTACGTACGCACGAGCGATGATATCGTTCTCATGATCGTGGAATTGTATTTGAGTGTATGTATACTATTTCAGAATCAATATCACTTTACAATAATCATATATAGTGTTTATGTACACCATTATACCCATCCAAGTAAGGTGGTGGTGAAAAATAGATTACACCACGGCGTGGAGACGGAATTCCGGACGTACGCACGCACGGTGATTTCGTTTTCCGTAGGATGGATAGATGGTGAAATAGGGTTGTCTCATACTTATAAAATCATATCAGAGTGATACTGATGTTATTACTTCATAATGAAACAACCTATGAAGAAGAAGTGGAAGAAGAAATAAAGTTCAAAGAATCGGTAATGGACATTACCTCTTCTTTGAAGGGCCTCTTTGAGACCTCCTTTTAGGGCACTAAAATTTGTATTTGAAGAATACCAGGACCACTAGGATGTCTCTAGGGAAGTGTAGAGGAGAAATTGGCAGGGGTTGGACGATCTTGAAGGATCAAATTGGTGTGTTGAAGAGGGGGAGGAGGTTCCCTTTTATAAGGGAGGAGAGGGGCTCCTTTGGAAAAAGAAAAAATATTATTTTATTATAAAGCCAAATTCAGTTTTAAATAGATCCAAATTGTGTTATTTCGAAGATAAGGTGGGGAGGGGTCGAAATAATCTCATCCAATATAATTTATACAAGTTTAGGTTCCTATTTTAACCTTATAATTTATATTTAACTTTAAGTTAGATAATTTTACTTTTACCGTGTCTTTTTGTGTTCTTACACTATAAGGTTAATAAACTTACTATAAGAAGCCAAACGAACCCCATGTTGTTTATTATTAATATATATAACCTTATCTAAGTCATTTGGCCGAACCGTAGATTTTTAGGAATAGAATAACAATTAATAATATAATATTTTTTAAAAACACTATTTTATATCAATTTTGACACTATTTAGTAATTGATTTTTGTAAAAATCATAACAGAATGAATAGTTCGAAAAACATTAATTAAATAAATATTAACACGTCATATTAACCTAGAAAATTAGTGTAATTCATAAAATGTCTCAAATTACTTTTATTTAGGTATTTATAACATCAATTATGTCGATATTTCATTAATAAGATAATTACTGAATCATCATTGTGTCATAAATAAATTAAATTACATAATGTCTAAAAATTAAAAATAAAATACCATTATGTAGGAAATCTTTTTATCTTTTTAATGAATATTTATAGTCGAATTTATCTTATGTATAACCCTATATTAAAAATGATATACTTATCAAACTTTGATTTTAACTATTTTAACCCTTCTTTAAATAAATTAATAATAAATGTCTTTATCTAATCCAAGTGGGCCTAAATGGTCATATTTTATTCCTAAGGTTGTTTTTGGTCGAATTACACTTATCCAATAGAATTAGTACATGTGTTAGGGTAATAATAATAACATTTTTACCCTTAATTACCCTATTTACTTCTAACCATGGTAAAAAAAGTAAAAAGTTACTATTCACCAACAATTATTTTCATCTCATTGAACCACATTTTACTTACTGACATCAACTGTGTCTCTCGGATTTTTTAAATTCCATTCACAGAAGCGGTAAAATTATGTTTTATGAAAAATTCATTTTTTTAACTACCACTTAGTGGTTTCACTATTCATCAAAAAATGAAAGTTTCCAGAAAAATACCAAAAATTTAGGCCTAAGCTATATTTGATATTATGAACTCAAAAATGATTTATATTTTAGCAAATTCAAATCATATCAGTTTCATTAATTAATTTAAAAATTAATTTCCGTCGTCAAAACAAATAGCGTGTTTTTAAAAGATAATAACTATCAAAAGATTGACACTTGTTTATGTCTGGTTTAAATGTGAAATTACATCCAATGTACAACATTGTATTAAATTGTAAAAACATATTCTAAATATAATTTAAAACCACTAAAATTAATAATTTATCACTATTAATTATTTCTACTGAAAAAGTTGTTTTTAATTAAAATTTAGTAATTTTCACTATTCATCAAAATATGAAAGTTATCCGAAAAATACCAAAATTTCACCCTAAGCTAATTTCGATATTCCGAATCCAAAAATGAAGTCCATTTTGAAAAATAAAATTTACAAAATTTCAAAAAGTGGTTATTACTATTCATAACGGCTAGTTTTAATAATATTTTAATAGAATATTGTTGTTTAGTGAAACTCGTTATTGCGTACTACACACACTATCGAGGAAGGTCGTGATTGCGTGTAATTAAATCCAAGTCAGAGATGCGTGTTGTGAAAGCTCCTTTTGGTGTAGCACATAACACAATACATTAATGAAATTAAAAAGAACATTTTTCGTAAAATCATGGGGTGTTACATTCTACCCCCCTTAAAATGAATTTCCCCTCAAAATTCGTCGGGGTTATAAATGGTTTACTATTAGAAACTTTCTTTAATAGAAACCCACATCGTAAAAAGGAATACCAAAACCAATCTTTAAAAACAAAAGTATGAAACGTAATGGTTACCCAAATAAACTAATCACTAGGTTTCCACATATGTGAAAATATGGATATGGAAGAGAAATCTAACCATCATGTTCTGATGGAGAGTGGTAGAGAACATGGCTATGGAAAAGCCAGAAATCACAAAGCCATAAATTTGTGATGATCTAGGGTACCATCTAATTCATCAGACATTAGGGCACTAGGACAATATTTTTTTTGGTTTTCAACATCATTTCCCTAAAGTTGAAGATTTTGAATTAGAATAAATACTTACTTTATTTTGGTACAATCTCACTGTTGTACGTGCTTTGAACAATTTCCACTTCATATCTTAAAGAAATGAAGTTGAATTTGTTTTTCATGAATTTTTAATAGATCGTGTGATAGAATGATGGGTCATTCCATCTGTTTTAACCAAAAGGTTAGCAAAAGTTATCGAATATACATAAGTCCATATATGGTGAGGTTAATCGTATACGATTCTAAAAATGAACTTATACTTCACATATCATACTGCGTAATAAAATAAAACTAGTTTCTACTAAACAGGGACTTCTTGTAGGCCAGTGGTAGTCGATAAATTCCAGTCGCACTTCGGTTGTGGGTTCAATTCCCATAGCCTTGTCCGACGCGATGGGTTGTCGCCCGTCCTGCAGGTTGTCCTTTTTCTAAAGCTATATTAATATAACATACCATCAATAATATCGAAAAAAGTTCTATCCTAACTTATGTCCAACATAATCCATTCCAATTGTTAGGATTATCCAAAATATTTCGTTCCAAGCTCATAGTATAAAGAAAATGATTTCTTGAAATGTCATTAACCACGCATGTGAATACCATCATTTATCCCCCATATATCTTGTTGGTCACATTCCAATCATTCGAATATCTTAATCATGTATTCTCTTGAAAAATGAATACCCATTAAACCTTAGTGAAAACATGAATGCTGTCATAAGTTAACTCTTTCCACATACCAAAATCCAAAAATTCTATATACTCAAACCATGATATAACCATCTCCTTATATCAGTCATGAGCTCATGAATATGGTCAAACATTTCATTTTCTCATTTTCCTTTCATTATGCGCATATCATCTTTTTTTCCAAAAATATCTCGATCACATTCTATGGTTACTGGTACCATTTAAAACCACAATAAACCAATACATAAATATTCCAATATTCCACGATACTATATACAACATTATTTTGGAATCCCATTACATAAACACTTAATCATTCCACCACATTGTTTTCATATTCAACATCGCCAATAGTGATCGCATGTGACTTCTCTTTGTCCTTTTCCTTAAGTGGGTGCTCATGTCGATCATCACTAACCCTTGGATTAGTGAATTTATTAGCATAATGCCCCATTTCCTTGCACTTGAAGCATTGAAGTGTTGGTGGTGCGTTCTCTGCAGTATTTTCTTTATTCCCATCATTAGAAACCGTTTTTTCCATTACTTCGACACTCAGCTGCTCGATGACATTCTTTTCCACACTTAAAACATTTTCTAGTCCCTTTAAGACAATCTCCACCATGCTTCTTTCCACACTTTGAGCATAAGGAAACATTCATCTTCTTTTCACCATTATTCTGAGATTTCTCCTTGAACTCCATCATTCATTTCTTGTCAAAACTATGAGATGGATAAGTAACACCAACTTCCATTTCTACCTTGATAGAACAATGCACTATTTCTTCATAGCCATTGAAGTCTCTTATAGCTAATTCCCTTCGAAGATTTGGTTTCAAGCCACTGATGAATCGATCAACTTTACTTTCAGGTTGGATGATAAATCCAGATACATACCTTGCAAGCCTTGTAAAATTAGCTTCGTATATACCAACAAATTCATCATCCTTTTGATTTTGTTCAAGAAACTACTTCTCCATCTTTGTTCGAAGAATTCAAGGGAAGTACTTATTGAAAAATAAGTTCTTGAACTCGTCCCATTCCATGGACTCAATTTCATATCATGGCCTCATATTCTTGATAAGATTCCACCATTGATCAGTATCACCTTCCAAATGATACACTACTAAGATGACATTATCATGTTCAGAACATTGAAGAAATGAAAATATCTTTTCAGTAGTACTGATCCATTGTTCAGCAACATGTGAATCAGAAGACCCACTAAAATGAGGTGGACGTTTCCTCATGAAGGACTCAATAGAATATTGATCCCTTCTATGCTCATTTGGAAGTCCAGAATGATTCATAGCTTGTATAAGTATATCAATAAGATTTTTCACTCCATCACCCATAACGTTTGTTTGTTCAATAGGACAATCATTGCATTGTCCATTACATTGATCAACACGGTTCCTTCGGGTTCCAGCCATCGTCTAAAACCCAAAAAGAATAGTGTGAGAGGTAAAAATCACACTAGGTAAAACAATATAATAATGGGGGAGTACCTTCAATATCAAAAATTTTAGTATTAATTCTAAGATGTTTAGCGCAATTCTAGGACTATAACATATACTTAACCTTAGGGACATCCCTAGACATACTTTAGAAATATCTCTAGGGGTCTCACTAAAGTTCTCCCATCCTAGTTTCCAATGGTTGACTAAACCTTTCCTCTGATACCAACTATAGAGACCCAAAGTTTGACGTACATGGACATTACATTACTTTTGAGGAATACTTAGTACATAACAAAAACACACACACAAGGACCGTAATAGTTTAGTGTCTTTGGAAACTCGGAATATAATCTTCTAATTGGGGTGAAAGATCATCAACATCTCCAAAAAAGATCTTCCTTTTTTTTACATAAAACATTTCTTTATATCCGGGGGAAAAGAAAACATAAAAGGGTGAGCTCAAATGCTCAGTAAGGGAAAACAAAAGAAATATCAATCACATCATATACATAAGAACATAGCTTTTAGAAATCTTAACCAGCAAAAGAAATCATAATTTCATAACATGGGATAAATCATATTAGTGAAATGTAATACCAATAATCATAATTTAAAACATGAAACTTTGTGGAATACACACATAATCATAGATAATCATTTCTTGTTAGTCAAGACTCAATGCCAAGACTATCTTAGTTGACAATGTCCATTTCTGAACTGAGTTCACTCCTCATTTCAGTCCTGTTTCACTGAACCGGTTTAACCTGCCGTTCCAGCCATGTCTATCTCATGAGATATAAAATCATTACCCAATGCATTGGAGGGAGATATAGGTCCCACCCATCTAATAATGATACCATTCTTATGTGTACCACAAAATCATAAACCATACATCATAGCATAACCCATGAAATAAAAATGGGAATCTTAAACATCATGACATCATAAAACAATTATTATAAGATAATGGAATTCATAAAAATAATTCCATCACAAAATAATCAAATAAATATAATAATAGGGTTGAAAACAGAACCCTTTATTATCTTAGATGGAAAATAATTTTGATAAAACACTTGAACATCATTCTTGAGGAAAATATCCTTTCTACTTCAAAAACACTTTTCATTTCTTAACATGTCATACAATTATAAACTAAAAGAATTTGATTAAAAAAAACATGATAACTTTTAAAGGAATATTCTTGGAAATAATGTTTTAAAAATCTATTCATTCCGTATAAGTTAAAAAAACATTCTTCGTACTTTTGTCAGAAAAGTCAAAAAGTACCTCGTACGAAAAACAAAAAAAGATTCCTTTCATATCCTTTACTAAAAACTCACTGAAGGGTAAAATTGGATTTAAACAATTATAGGTGGATGGAAATAATATTACATATTGAGGAAACATGGATGTGGATGATAAAATACACCCTAGTAAATACTAAAGTATAAACAATCTCGGATAAAAACGAGATTGTGATATTTCCCTTACCTTAGGTCCGATTTGCTTCGTAAGTGTCCAAAACTCCTGTATAATGATTTAAATAATGTAATTGACTTATTCCAGAATCATACTCATTGTTATGATATCATATATGGTTCACTTATGACTTTATTTTACGCGTTCTTTTGTAAATTCCATGTTAAAGAGCGTTTTGGGTAAAATCGTTTTATTTGTCGTCCGTGTTATGACATGTAATTATTCATATGATTACTTAGATCATGATTACTTAATTAAAGAATATAGAACATGATTTATATATAATCTATATTCATAATATACATATATATAATAGATCAGTAAATGGAAAGAAATACACCGTTCATGGAGACGGCAGGTCGTACGTACGCATAAACGCTGTTTTCGTTTCCTTATTGAGTTGAATGGAATTAAGTAGATGAAATACATATATATACACATAAATCCAGTATCATTATTATGTCATATATTTCATGATTACTTATTATATATACTTTATAATCATTCATGAATGGTTAACGTGGAGAATGAATCTCATCGCGTCGTGGAGACGGTAGTCCGTACGTACGCACGAGCGATGATAATGTTCTCATGATCGTGGAATTGTATTTGAGTATATTTATACTATTTAATAATCAATATCACTTTCCAAAAATAATATATAGTTATTATGTACACCATTATACCCATCCAAGTAAGGTGGTTGTGGAAAATAGATTACACCACGACGTGGAGATGGTATTTCGTACGTACGCACGCGCGGTGATTTCCTTTTCCGTAGGATGGATAGATGGTGAAATAGGGTACTTTCATACTTATAATAACATATCAGTATATGACTTATACTTATGTTATTACTTCATTATGAAACAACCGAAGAAGAAGAAGTGGAAGAATAAATAAAGTTGAAAGAATCGGTAACAGACATTACCTCTTCTTTGAAGCGCCTCTTTGAGACCTCCTTTTAGGGCACTAAAATTGGTCTTTGATGAAGACCAGGACCTCTAGAATGTCTATAGTGAAGTGGAGAGGAGAAATTGGCAGGGGTTGGCCGAGCTTGGAGGCTCAATGTGGTGTGAGGAAGAGGGGGAGGAGGTGACCTTTTATAAGGGAGGAGAGGGGCTCCTTTGTAAAAACCAAAAATATTATTTTATTATAAAGTCAAATTCGGTTTTAAATAGCTCCAAATTGAGTTATTTCTAAGATATAGTGGTTATGGTTCTAAACCTATCATCCAATATAATTTAGAAAAGTTTTGGATCCTATTTTAACCTTATCATTTATATTTAACTTTAAGTTAGATAATTTTACTTTTACCTTGTCTTTTTGTGTTCTTACACTATAAGGTTAATAAACATACTATAAGAAGCCAAACGAACCCCATGTTGTTTATTATTAATATATATAACCTTATCTATGTCATTTTGCCGAACCTTAGATTTTTAGGAATAAAATAACAATTAATAATATAATATTTGTTTTAAAAACTATTTTTGTCAATTTTGACAGTATTTAGTAATTGATTTTTGTAAAACTCATTATAGAATTATTAGTTCGAAAAAATTTAAATAAATAAATACTAACATGTCATATTAAGCTATAAAATTAATGGAATTCATAAAAAGTCTCAAATTACATTTATTTTGGTATTTATAACATCAATTATGTCAATATTTCATTAATAAGATAATTACTGCATCATCTTTGTGTCATAAATAAATTAAATTATTTAATTCCTAAAAGTTACAAATAAAATACCATTATGTAGGAAATAATTTTAGATTTCTAATTAATATTTATAGTTGAATTTATCTTATATATAACCCTATATTAAAAATGATATACTTATTGAACTATGATTTTAACTATTTCAACCTTTCTTTAAATAAATTAATAATAAATTTTCTAATCTAATCCATGTGGGCCTAAATGGTCATATTTTATTCATAAGGTTGTTTTTTGTCTAAGTACACTTATCCAAGAGAATTTGGACATGTTTTAGGGCAATAATAACAACATTATTACCCTTAATTACCCTATTTACTTTTAACCGTGGAAAAAAGTTAAAAGTTACTATTCACCAAAAAAAATTTCATCTCATTGAACCAAATTTTTCTTACTGACATCAACTGTGTCTCTCGGATTTTTGAAATTCCATTCACAGAAGCAGTAAAATTAATTTTTATGAAAAATTTATTTTTTTAACTAACACTAACTGGTTTCACTATTCATCAAAAAATGAAAGTTTCCAGAAAAATACCAAAAATTAGGCCTAAGCTATATTTGATATTATGAACTCAAAAATGATTTCTATTTTACCAAATTAAAAACATATCAGTTGCATTAATTAATTTAAAAATTAATTCCCGTCGTCAAAACAAATAGCGTGTTTTTAAAAGATAATAAATATCCAAAGATTGACACTTGTTTATGTCTAGTTTAAATGTGAAATTACATCCAATGAACAACATTATATTAAATTTTAAAAATATATTATAAATATACTTTAAAACCACTCAAATTAATAACTTATCACTATTAATTATTTCGATTGAAAAAGTTGTTTTTAATTAAAATTTAGTAATTTTCACTATTCATCAAAATATGAAAGTTATCCAAAAATTACCAAAATTTCACCCTAAGATAATTTCGATATTATGAATCCAAAAATGAAGTCCTTTTTGAAAAATAAAATTTACAAAATTTCAAAAAGTGGTTATTACTATTCATAATGGCTAGTTTTAATAATATTTTAATAGCATATTGTTGTTTATTGAAACTCATTATTGCGTACTACACACGCTATCGAGGAAGGTCGTGATTGCGTGTAATTCAAGCCAAGTCCGAGATGCATTTTGTGAAATCTCCTTTTGGTGTAGCGTATAACACAAGACATTAATGAAATTAAAAGAATTTTTTTCTTAAATTCTTGGGGTGTTACACTTGAGACATGATTAGCCTATGAAAATGAAACAGATTTCATAAAAATATCATTGAAACAAGACTAATGTGTTGAAAAAACATGTTCCAAAAACTCCATGCCATCAAAACATGAACCATTTAGAGAAATAATATGAATGGTTTCCTTGGATCATATAACAATTAAAGAATAAAAAATTTCAAATAATTTCTTATTCTATGGAGATGTATTTTTTTGAAATTTCACTTGGAACAATTCTAATGTAAATTAACCATTAATTAAAAATAACTTTTTAAAAACACAAAACATTTGGAAAACCTTTTTCTTTGCAAATTACCATGATAACTTATAAAGGATGTTATGAAAACCATTTTAAACACTTTTTGAAAATTTAATATTTTAAATATACTCTTTCTTGAATATTATCTTAAAATAACATTTAAAAAAATTAATTTTTTATTATAAAACATCATTTTATAATAAAACAGATTTCTGAACGAGTAGAGAAATAAGGCCAGATTACCATAAAAACACATTATTAATAATCTTAAGTACCAAAGATGGGAAAAATGATGCCATTTTATGAATATATCATGAATAAAAATAGTATAAGTAAATTCAAGGGAATTATTAAGATATGGATCATAAGATTTCAATATTGAATGCATAATCATAAACAATCCTAATATACCATGAGACTGTAGCAATAAACTATTACCAGCTTGGTAACTTTTAATCCTAACACCCATGAGAGAAAATAAATAAAAAGAGAATAAAATATTATGATAATAAGGATATTGCAGGAAAAAGTGTTCATCGAGAATTATATATGCCTCTACAAATAATACAGGTGCATTACATAACATGTGTCTTAAAGAACAAAATTTGAGACAAAATCACATTACTAATTTGGTATATTTTGAACCATAAACCCCATGAAAGAGAGATAATTAAATGGTTATGTAAGATAAATTAATCTTAATGATAATAATTATTTAATACATTCTGTGGAAGTATATACACCACACCAAATAAATGAGTGGTTAATATGAAAAAATTCTCACAGAAATTATAGTGAGACAATAAATCCCATTACTACTGGAGTAACTTTTGAATCATGAGATCCATTAAAGAATAACCTAAATTAAAACTTTTAATATAATTAACTAAATTAAATTCATGAAATAACATTTCTTAGGTCAGTATATATAACACATAATAAGAATAAGTGTTGAATATAAATTATATATCATAGAAAGAAAAGTGAGATGAGAAAACCTTTACCTTACGTCTTGGCTTTATTCGTACACAATAAAACCTCATATATAATAAATATAATTTAATTATAAATATACCATAGAACCATATTCTCAAATATCATACCACATATGATTTTACTATCATTTTATATTACCCTTTTATTAATAATATCTTATTAAAGTTAAATTTTGTGTAAAAACAGCTTTGTTTTTCATATATATTTCAACTTTTTATTCTTTACCCTCTTACATAGATAACTATTTAATTATCTCAAGATTATAAAAAATTTATAAATGTCAAATATATTCATAACATATGTATTTATACCAATTTATAAAATATAAGAATAGAAATTTATATACACCATTCATGATGACGGTAGGCCATACGTAAGCATGAACGATGTTTCCATTTTCTTTTAATATTAAAATAAATAAAGTATATTAAATATATATATATATATTATCATATATGTATAATTAGTATGTCATATATATCACATATGTTTATTATAACCATCCTTAATGCATTCCATGTAAAGTGTGAATGAATCACATAGCTTTGAGGAGTCAGTAATCTATTCATACACATACCATGATATCAAACTCTCAAAAATATAAATAATTAAGGTAAGATTTATAAAATAATTAAATAATCGTAATGGAAGAATGACCAACATTAGTTTCTAAGGTCATAGCCTGCGGTACACATGAAAAATGATTATGTATCCCTTTTTATGGAAGTGTATGTGAGTTCAGGTCAAACCATTGACATTAATAAATATCATTATGTTGAGTTTAATTATTTCATTATATAAGAATTTAATTATAATAATTGTTTCATTCAGAGATGGAAATATAATAAAATTCTTGGTGATGAATGTTGCCTATTCTTCGAGTAACTCTTTTGGTTTTCACCAAAGTGATTCCTTGGTTGGACTTATTCTCAAAGTGAGTCTTCTTGGTTGTAAGGAAGAAATTTTTAGCTTATTTTGGTTGGTTTTGGATGAGAAAAAGGGATTCATATGTGTCAATCTGAGAGGGGGGTGAGAAACATTTTGTAGTGGAGGTGGAGTAACATTCTTATAAATATAAAAAGGCAAACACTATTGAGAGGTCTGCCTTAAATCATGTTCCTGAAATAATGGTCCATTTGAGATAAATGGAAGTATATGGTAGAATTATATCCATAAAATATATTTTTAAAATCCTTGTAGGTTATTTGTCCCATTAAGATAATGTTTAACCAATAGGTAAACTCATTTTTACCTTAATCGAGGTATTTGATTTTAACTACTTTTACTTGTATTTTTGGTAAAATAAGATAAACATACAAGAAATTATAAATTATTATGATTCCAAATATAGAAGACATTTTTTCAAATTAAAAATATATAATCGGTTGAAATTAATTTAAAATTAATCCTGCAGAGTGGACGAGTCTATGGTTTTTAAAAGTGAAAAGTTCAAAAGATTGAAATATTTTTATATCAAATTCAATGTAAAATTAATTCCAATAACCTAAATTGTATTAATATATTTATGATCTAACTAAATAAAATTAAAAACATATTAATATATAACATAAATATGTAAATAAATTTGATGAAAATGCAGTTTTCAATGAAATTCATTGTTTTTCACTATTCATCAAAAAATGAAACTTCCTAGAAAAATATATAAAATTAACTAAATTTAAATATTTTTATTATTATTTCAAAAATTAATTTTATTTTATTAAATAAAAATTATAAATTTTAAAAAATTTGTTCTGAAACTTTTCTTCCATTGAAAGGCAGCAAAACCTATTTTTAGAAGAATATGTATTTCTATGCCTAAAATTTTATTTATTATTATCTAATGTATCCAAAACATATTTAATTGTTTAATAACATTTGGCTGAATTTAAAATATATAAATTTCAATAATAATTATCAATAATAGTGATTAATTTAATTTATTACGATAAAACACCATTGGCGGGAAAATGGTTTTTCTTTCATAAATTCGCACCCTTTGTATTCAATAGGTTTTTATTTTCATTTATAATTAATTGATAAATAAATAATAAATTTTATAAACATTTTTAAACAATATTTCATTATTTTATTTAGTATGATTCATATATTTCATTCCAACAGCTATGTGGTAACTATAATAATATTTTAATAATAATATAAATTTTTTATTATGGTTTGGTAAAACTCAGTCTTTTATGTAAAAAAAGTTATTAAAGTAAGTAAATATTATTTTTAATGAAATATAAACATTTTATCACATGTAACACATTACAAACTCTATGTTGTGTTTACCAAAAGGTACACTCGATGTTTCATGCTGCACAATATTAACTTTCTGTTGTGTGCAAAACAAGTGAACAAATAAATCTTATTTATTCAAAAAAAAAATTCATTCACAAATAATTGCGGTGTTACATTCGAAACCCCCTTAAAATTTATTTATAACTCAAAATTATTCTTGGTTATCAATGTTTTAATACTTAAAAATTATATTCATAGAAAACCATATCGTAAAAATGAATACAAAAAATCCCTTAAAAAAGAAATGTTGGAAAAAAAATGGTTACCCAAAGTAACACATAAATAGGTTTTAACATTGGATAACATAGGTGGGAAGTAAAAACAAGGAATTAAAGAGAAAAATAATATAAAAATACTGATGGAGAGTGATAGAGAACATTGATGAGAAGAAGTGGGTGATATTGGTAAAGTTAACAATCACAAAACCATAAATGTGAAATGATCTAAGGGACCATTTGATTCATCAGAGATAAAGGTACTATGATAAATTTTTTATTTCAATATCCCTATCCTAAAGTTGAATAATTTTTATAAGGATATATACTTACTTTATTTCATTCCATTTGATATAGACAATCTTACCCTTTTGTTGTGCTTTGATCAATTTTCACTTTATCTCTTACTCTGAAAAATGATGTTGAATATTTAGTTCTAGAAAACTAACATATCAGGAGATCCATAAATATAATGATATGTCATTCCATCTAACATTACTTATCATCATAGAAAAATCATTATCACTAGTTATCCAATATGCATAAATCTTAATACGGATAGATAATACTTTATTCTCTAAAGCATCATCCTACATTTAACATAAACCATTATATAAATGGTTAACCTTGTAACTCTTTCAAAATATAATTAACACTTAATTCATTAAATAATCTCTTATTATATACAAAAAACAGCAGAATCTTTTGACTATCCTTGTACCAATAGAATATCAAATGTGTTTTTATTAATCCAGAATCCATGTTTAGGGAGATAATCACAAAAAAAATCACTAAATGATGAATAATAATATTTTTATAGGTTTTATTCATACAAAATCAAATATGAAATTCATAAACCCAGGATGAGAGGATTAGTGTTCCCTAATTATCATGACTCACTTCATCCACTATGATTTCATAAGATTTCCCTTTTCCATTATTCCTCAGAGGTTTTGGTGGCTCATCATTAATATTAGCCTTTGGATTGGGGCATTGTTTTGTATAATCCCAAAATCCTTGCACTTGAGACATTGGGGTGTGGGAGGATCATTTTTGGTAATTCTAATTTAATCAATTGCATTAATCATCTCCTTAATTGTATCTTGAAAATGATAGATTTTATGACCTACCTTTCCAAATTTAAATCACCTTTTAGTTCCATTCATGTTATTACCTTAATTATTATTCCGACATTTCTATCACCAATATGTCTAGAATTTCATTCCACCATACAATTTTCGAAGATGCTCAGTTTTCCTTTTTGATTTGAAAACCATATGATTGGTTTGAATATCCAATTTCCATTTCTACCATTAGTGAACATCAAAATACTCATTCATAACTACTAATGTATCTTATATCCAAGGCCTTTTTAAGACATAGTTTTAGACCACCAAAGAAATGATCTATTTTACTTTCAAGGCTGATGATCAAACAAGATGAATACCTTGCATGCATTGTAAAATTTTCTTCATAGCTACCAATAGATTCATCGAACTTTTAATTTATCTTAAATAACTCTTTCCCAATTTTTGTTCATATAATATAAGGGAAGTACTTACTAAAAACATCCCCTTAAACTCTTTCCATTCCCTAAATTAAACTTCTTCTTGTTCCATCGTGTTCTTAAAAATATTCCACCCCCAATCTACTTCACCTTCCAAATGATAAAAAACCAAAATGATGCTCCAAGAATTGAATAATGTAAAATATTATTTTTGTGGTACTGATACATTTCTCAGTAACTAGTGGATCTGAAGAACTACTAAACGATGCAGGACATTTCCACATGAAGGACTCAACAAAATGTTTTTTCCTCTACTAATCATTTGAAATTTGAACATGCTTCATAGCTTGAAATATTGTTTGAGCCTATGAAAAATACTTCACATTCTAGCTCCCATTTCATTTGAAGTATCATAAGGAAAATAATTTCATTTTATATTGAATTTAAAATTTACATGGTTCCTTTGTTTTACAACCTAATACTAAAACTACAATGTAGTGTAATAAATTCCAATCGTAGTTGAAAACAACATAATCATGATAAATAACTTATAGTATGTCTAAATAATGACTAATTCACATCAATCTATGAAAAATTATTCTTACCATAGGTTATTCATAATCATATTCTATTCAAATCTTTCATGATGGTTCATAAATAGTTTTTGAATTTCTATTGAATATCCACCGGGAGTATCAAACTAGTTGTATAGAAAGTCGCATTATCATGCACAAGTTCCTGATTGAGTATAGCTCAATACAGCGTTTTTAGTGTTATTACCCCTATAAACAACTATTCCAAAGACACATCTACATATAGTATCTTGACAAGGATGTAATTTCTTCGAAATCACTTTCTCACCCATTTTTAAAAATTCAAGGACATTTTCCCTTTCTATGATTCATCCTTAGACTTATCCTTAGAAAAATCCCCAGAAAAATACATGGAAATATCCCAAGGGATATCACTATTGATTTATCATACCAATTTCTAAAGGTCAACTAAAACTTTCAATTGATACTAACTATAAGAAACCAGGCTTAACATACATGATTATTGCATCATTTTAGACGAATATTCATCATATTGAAAAAGTACATGCATATGGGGCATAATAGTTTAGTGTACTTGTAAACATTGAAACATAATCTTCTATCTTGGTGAAATATATTCAACACATACATTAAAGATATCCACCATTAGTAATCCTACTTGAAACCATTCTTCATAACAAGAGGAAAGAAAACATAACAAATGGGTGATATCAGATGCTCAATAATGGTAGAAAAGGGTGATATGTAAGAATAATGTGTGTATAAGTGTATGACAACATGACTGTAACATTACAATATCATAAACTGCAAATTAAAGATCATAATCATGAGTCATGAAATACTGGTTGGAAATTCATAAGACATGAATCATAAGGTAATCAAGAGAAAAAAACATGAAACCATAATATAAGAATAAGATATAGAATTTATGGTAAACACATATTCATATAAATTTATTCCCTATAAGATAAGGCTCATTTCGAAAACGTATCAGGTAACTTCATTGAGGAAACACCTACTGGGTTGGATACACCACCATCACCTGTCATAGAGCTTTCCTTATAGTGGATCATGTTACAACTTTTTCCTACAGTGAATCAATCAACTCAATTTGTTCCCATAATTATATTATGAGATATAAATAATTAACCAATGTATTAGAGATCCATATTGGTCTCACATAAGGATATCCATTCCAATCTATGTTAAGCTATAATGTGATTACCCAGTGCTACCTAGGCCACCCCATGTTAAGCTATAACAGGTTTACCCAGTGCTATCTAGGCCACCAAATTTTAAGATATTACAGGCTTACTTGGTCCTATCTAGGCCTCAAAATCATATAAGAAATGTCCATGAACCGCAAAATGGATAAAGTACAAAGAGCTTTAATATCATCATGAAAACTCATAAAAACAATTATTATTTTATAACCTGATTAATACATGGAAAGTAAATGGGTTTTATGTCCGTATATTTTAAAAATGATTATATATTTGAAAATAAACAAGTTTCAAAATAATATCATTGAAATCTGATTAACCCTTTGAAAAGAAATGGGTTTCATAAATATCGTGCCATTAAAAAATAAACTATTTAAAGAATGAATATAAATGGTATCCCTGGGTAATATCTTGATTATAGAATAAAATACATCAAATCTTGTATTCTTATATGGAGAACGATTATTGCAATGATAACTTGGAGCACATCTTAAAGAAAGTAAACTTTCATGGAAAATAAATTCTTTCAAACATAAAACATTTTGAAAACCTTTTTCATTGTAAATAACCTTGAATACTTATAAACGAAGATTTTAAAATGATTTTAAACACCTTTTAAAACATGGAAAATTATAAAAATTCATTTTATTTAAAATTATATTAATATATAATTGAAAAATATTATGGAATACATTTTTTAAAACATGGTTTTGGAATAAAATTTTTTTTGTGCGAGGAGAGAAATAAGGTCATGTTTTTGTAAAAATGTATTCTTATTTATTTTTTGTAAAAAACTGTGAAAACATGGTGCCATTACATTATGATATCATGACTAAGTATATTATAATTAAATTCATGATAATTATTGAAAGATGGATCATAGGATTTCATCAATGGAAGTATTATCATAAATAATCCCGATATACAATAATATTATATAAAAAAACTCTAACCACTTTTACAACATTTATTCATAATCAACATGAGATATCAAATTAATAAAGCATATAATTTAATAATAAAATGTATATTCTTGATACTACATTTAATATGGTAGTATATACACCTCATAAAATACTATAGGTGAAGAACATAACATGTGTCTCAAAGATAGAAATTTGAGAGAAAATTACTTTACCGATTTGGTAACGTTTAAACCATAAACCCCATGAAATATAGATCATAAAATTGTTATATAAAATACCAAAAATTAAAGGATAATAATCATATAATAAATTAATGGGTTTTATATACAACACAAAAAATAAACAATTGGTGAATATGGAATAATTCTCATAGAAATAAAAGTGATACCCGGAGCCCCCTTACCACTTGAGTAACTTTTGAATCATGATATATATGGAAGAATAAAATAGATTTATATATTTAATATGATTAAATAAAATAAATTAATGATATTCAATTTCATAGGTTAGTATATACACCACACAAAAAGAATATGTAGTGAATATAGAATACATCTCACAGAAATAAAAGTGAGATGAGAAAACGCATACCTTATGTTTGGAATTTATTTTTACACTTTCAAACCACCTGTATAATAAATATACGATTATTTTACATATATCATATGACCATATTATTATATATCAAATCAAATATGATATTATTATGAGATTATATTACCCATTTATAAATAATTTCATGTTAAAGTTATGTTTCACGTAATAACTGCTTTGTTTTTCATATATATTTTAACTTGATTATAAGGCCCCAGCCTTAAACCTTACTTAAAATTGAATTAAATGAATAATTCACATTGAGGATATTTTCAGGTTTAGAGTTTTAGAGAATTAGGACATAACTATTACATCTCAAAAGATTACAAAGTAGTCACTTCTACTAAGTTTCCAAAAAAAACTCTTAAAAGAAACATGTCTAGTTCCATGTTTTATATAGTATGACATTCCCTTGATCCCATCCTTGACCTTATTCCACATTAAGTCCTGTGAAAAACATTTCAAAAAAACATGGGGTGAGAATAAAAAGCTCAGTAAGGGATACACAAAGAATGAAAACTGTTAGTTTTTCAAAATCAAGTAAACCATGTATACTCTATAAAAGTAATACCTTCACCTTCATGAAGTTGTAAAAAACTCTTCACTGAATAAAGTATCATTACATACCTTTTTGTAACCAAAGGATTACCATAAAATCCATAAAAATAACACATAAAATTTATAATGGTAACTTGGGTCATAAACATACTTAAGTGGAATAACCATACGGTCGACTTCCACACATATCACTTAATGGAATAGCCATACCGCCAATTTCCATACATACTTAATGGAATAGCCATACGGCCGACTTCCATACCCAATGCATTGGAGGTTATAACGTAACCACCCATCCTGGTATTCACGGCACCACCTGTCATTTGGTTTATAACGTAACCACCCGTTAAAATGTCCAAGTACCAATATAAAATCATAAAACATAAAACCAATATAAAGGAATGATAACATTTCCACATTTCAATCACAATATATCATAAATATATTGACTTAATAGAATCATTTATCAAAACCATTTTCAATACCAAAATACATAAAAGAGTATATGGTATTTATTTTATTCTAAAAACATTACGGCTTGTTGAAGAATCCAAAGACCAAATAATACTAGTGGTGGCGGAAAAGGTCGTTTTCACCGCGTACGTTAAAAGAAACATTCATTTTTGTCGTTTTGTAAAACGCTTCATAGAAAAAGATTCCTTTTGTATAAAAGTAAATTCAAAGGGGTTTATACACCGTATAATAGAAATTTGTGTATAAAACAAAATATGCCTCAATAAAAGGATATTGAGACGAAGTCCCTTACCTTGGGTCCGACTTGACTCGATCGTTCTTTAACGTCCTTTAAAAGTGTAACTCCTTTTTATTTGAGCCTAAAGGCTTCCTTTGAAAGGATTATACCCAAAGTGAATCCTCTAGGATGAGGAGAGATATGTGGAGAGAGTAAATGGGCAGGGGTTGGCCGAGCCAAAGGCTTGAGGAGTGTGTGAAATGAGGTAGAGGTGGGGGCCTTTTATAAGAGGAGAGGAGGGGCACTTTTGGAAAGTAAAGAAATATTACTTTATTTGAAAATGTGTTTCGGTTTTAAAAGGTCCCACCTTGATATAATTCGTGGATAAGGTTATAAAGGTTCTAAATACACCCATCCAATAAGTTTTGGACATGTGTAGTTCATAGATTTTACATTATCTTTCCATTTTATTTTAATCGTTAAATAATGATGTCATCACTGCATCATTATGATGTCATAAATAATTTAATTTATTTAATGTCTAAAAATTATAAAAAAATTACTATGATGTAGGAAATATTTTTAGATTTCCAATGATTATTTATAATCAAAATTTGGACTTATGTAACCCCACTTAAAAACTGTTTTAGTAAAACGACTCATGTTTGTGTCAATTTAATTTTAACATTACATAAATATATATTATAGTCATTTTCCAACTAAAGTGGCTCCATGGGGTCCCCAAGTTGGCCCATGGCTTGTCTTGGTCGTCCCTGACTCACCCAATAGGTGTAGGATAAGTGTCATGGTGTTTTCACATTCCTATAATATCATTTTTACCTTAAATTACATTAATTACCTCTAATCGCGATTAAGAACTTAATAAGTTACTATTCACCAAAAAATTATTTTTATCCCATTGAACCAAATTTTACTTCTTAATGACAACCATGTATGTCATATTTTTGAAATTCAAAACACAATGATGGCAAAATTTCATTTAAACGTAAAATCAGTCTTTATAAGTACAACTTAGTGGTTTCACTATTCATCAAAAATTGATGTTTTTCAGAAAATTACCAAAAATTCACCCTAAGCTATATTTGATATTACAAATTCAAAAATTAAGTCTATTTTAAAAAATTCAAAACACATAAGTCACATTAATTAATTTAATAATTAATTCCTGCTGTTAGAGAAAATAGCGTGTTTTTATGAAACAATAAGTATCAAAAGATTGACACTAGTTTAAGATAGATTTCAAAGTGAAATTAATTCCAACGACCACTATTGGATTTAATGGTAAAAATATATTATAATTTCACTTGAAAACCAACTCAAAAGAAAATCTAATCATATAAATAAATTAGATTAAAAAGAGGTTTTGAATTAAAATACAACATTTTACACTGTTCATTAAAAAAATGAACTTTATCGAAAAGATACCAAAAATTTACACAAAGTAAATTTTGATGTCCCGATTCTTAATAAGAGTTTTATTTGGTCCAAAAGAAATTTTAAGAGTGAACAAAACTATATTTAATGATGGTTCAACATCAAAAGGTGATAAGTGATCCTTTAGTGAATACTAGGGCATATATGCCTAAAATTGAATTCTTTCTGTATTTTAAGCCTTTATCTTTTATTGGATAAATGTAAAAACATTTAAAAACATATATAATCATATTTTTAGTTATTTATATCCATTCCCGCCAATACAACGACTACATGTTAACTACCATTTAAAATAATATTATTTTATTATTAGAGTGCAACGTAAGATTCCCAAGAAACTCGTTGTTGCGTGTCGGGTACGCCATCGAGCATAGCATCCCCTTTAAAGTAATATTAATATTTGATTCAAAAATATGGATAAATATAAAGATGACATATTATTTATTTACCTGGGGTGTTACATCCTTCCCCCCTTTTGGGAATTGCATCCTCGCAATTTTAAAATTGGGCTTGGAAACATCCTTGAAAGTCCCACATCGGAACAAGGATCGGTAAAACAATCACTTTAAAATAAAGAAAGATAAGTACAAAGGTCACCCGAGTTAACCCATACTAGGATTCCAAATATGAAAACATGGACATGGAGGAGAAAACATTGGGTCATGTTCTGATGGAGTGTGATTGAAAACATGTTTAGGAGAAAGTTATCCATGAGAGAATCACAAACATGTGATGGGTTAAACGGTATTCGATTCCCCAGTAGGAAAAGTGAATAGACAACATTTTTGTTTTAAGTTACTTTTTATTGAGGAATTTATTCATAAGGAAACATAATCACTTATCATGTTGACTCTCAACTTTTATTAGATTCCTTACACACTCATATTTTCTCCAAAAGGCGAGTATTTAGGAAGACTTGTTCAAATTAAGAGTACTATAATCAACTTCTAGAGAATCACCTAATCCACAAAAGAGAACTACATAATTCCCATATCTTTAGACCTTAACCAAAACCAAAACCAAAAAGGTTAGTACAAGGTCAGATAATCCAGAAAAGGATAACCCTTTATAAAAAGAAAATATATTCTTAATCTCCAAAATTTGTCCAACAAAATCCAAAGTTCAACAAGGACCATCCGATAAACAAATTTGTCCATAAAAGTTCCTCAAAGTAAACCAATGTATGATTGAAACCCAAACATTTTAAGGATTTAGTCACATAGTCTTCCAAGTTAAATCGTAACATTTATCTCCAAACAACATCAGTTGCTCTTAAAGTCCCGTATTGAAAAGTAATTAACCTAATCACATATCCTCCATGATAGGTTAATCATTTTCATAAATAACCCAAAATCATCTTACTCTTAATTCATAAAATCATATAACCAGAAAGAATTAGTCAAACTAACCAGGGACTTCACGTAGTCTAGTGGTAGGCGATAAATACCAGTCGCACTTTGGTTGTGGGTTCGATTCCCGCAGCTTTGTCCGACGTGACGGGTAGTCACACGGTCTGCGTGTTGTCCTTTTTATAAAACTCCAAAAATAACCCTAACATGTTTTAACCTCAATATTTTCCTTATACCTTTAATTTTCATCCAAATTCATTATGATCTCAACACCTTCATTCTTGATGTCTTATTTCACCACCATAAGATAAAATAAAACAATTCCCAAAATGAATAACATCATACCTTGATCATGGCGTGCAGTCCGTTTCATCGTCATCTTGCTCACGTAGGTAGAAGTCCCATGCATCACAAAAATGATTTAGAGATCCTTCAAAATCATTTTCTTCCTCCATCCAAATACACCTCGTGCAACATGGGTCATATGGGTGTTCACAGAAAAACAGTTTTGGAAAAAAATCATGTATGACATATAATTCCAAAACATCTGATAAAACATGATTTCTAAAAAATAGTCAGACCGAAATTGAGTTGAAACTTTCTATCATTGGTCCTTTTAAAATACCATAAGTATGTGATGTGAGAATATATTTTAAAAGCAAATATAAATAGGTTGCGCATGGGTCTCCTTCCTCAGTACCATTTTGAAAATCATAATATGCTTCAAATTCTTGTGATAAGGTAAACTATTTGAAAATACCCAGATAATATTTACCTCTCTTGAAAACATGAGAATATTGTGAAAATAGTATTTTTCTAAAAACAACCCATGATCCACGATGATAAAGAGGTATAGCGGAGGTCTTTGATATCTCAAACAAATTCTTGCAAGTGAGTTGTATGCTAGAAAAAGTTTCACAATCATCCGAAGATGACTTTGCAATAATTATTGCAAGCATGTCATCAGGAAGAGATAGGAATTTCGTTTGAGATCCTCCTCCTTCCATTCGTAACCGACTTTACTTGACCTGAAAAAATTTTTAAAACAAGGATTTAACTGAAATAATAGTTATAGGGACTAATCATGTGCCTCATAAAAACTCCTAATCCCTAGAGTTGTCTAAACCGACCTCTGATACCAACTATAAGGCCCCAGCCTTAAACCATACTTAAAATTGAACTAATTGAATAATTCACATTGAGGATCTTTTCAGGTTTAGAGTTTTAGAGAATTAGGACATAACTATTACATCTCAAAAGATTACAAAGTAGTCACTTCTACTAAGTTTCCAAAAAAAAAAACTCTTAAAAGAAACATGTCTAGTTCCATGTTTTATATAGCATGACATTCCCTTGATCCCATCCTTGACCTTATTCCACATTAAGTCCTGTGAAAAACATTTAAAAAAAACTTGGGGTGAGCATAAAAATCTCAGTAAGGGATACACAAATAATGAAAAATGTTAGTTTTTCAAAATCAAGTAAACCATGTATACTCTATCAAAGTAATACCTTCACCTTCATGAAGTTGTAAAAAACTCATCACTGAATAAAGTATCATTACATACCTTTTTGTAACCAAAGGATTACCATAAAATCCATAAAAAGAACACATAACATTTATAATGGTAACTTGGGACATAAACATACTTAAGTGGAATAACCATACGGTCGACTTTCACACATATCACTAAATGGAATAGCCATACAACCAATTTCCATACATACTTAATGGAATAGCCATACGACCGACTTCCATACCCAATGCATTGGAGGTTATAACGTAACCACCCGTCCTGGTATTCACGGCACCACCCGTCATATGGTTTATAACGTAACCACCCGTTAAAATGTCCAAGTACCAATATAAAATCATAAAACATAAAACCAATATAAAGGAATGATAACATTTCCACATTTCAATCACAATATATCATAAATATATTGACATAATAGAATCATTTATCAAAAACATTTTCAATACCAAAATACATAAAAGAGTATATGGTATTTATTTTATTCTAAAAACATTACGGCTTGTTGAAGAAGCCAAAGACCAAATAATACTAGCAGTGGTGGAAAAGGTCGTTTTCGCCGCGTACGTTAAAAGAAACATTCATTTTTGTCGTTTTGTAAAACGCTTCATAGAAAAAGATTACTTTTGTTTAAAAGTAAATTAAAAGGGGTTTATACACCGTATAAAAGAATGTTGTGTATAAAACGAAATATGCCTCAATGAAAGGAGATTGAGACGAAGTCCCTTACCCTGGGTCCGACTTGACTCGATCGTTCTTTAACGTCCGTTAAAAGTGTAACTCCTTTTGATTTGAGCCCAAAGGCTTCCTTTGAAAGGATTCTACCCAAAGGGAATCCTCTAGGATGAGGAGAGGGATGTGGAGAGAGTAAATGGACAGGGTTTGGCCGAGCCAAAGGCTTGAGGAGTGTGTGAAATGAGGTAGAGGTGGGGGCCTTTTATAAGAGGAGAGGAGGGGCACTTTTGGAAAGTAAAGAAATATTACTTTATTTGAAAATGTGTTTCGGTTTTAAAAGGTCCCACATTGATATAATTCGTGGATAAGGTTATAAAGGTTCGAAATACACCCATCCAATAAGTTTTGGACATGTGTAGTTCATAGATTTTACATTATCTTTCCATTTTATTTTAATCGTTAAATAATGATGTCATCACTGTATCATTATGATGTCATAAATAATTTAATTTATATAATGTCTAAAAATTATTAAAAAATTACTATGATGTAGGAAATCTTTTTATATTTCCAATGATTATTTATAATCAAAATTTGTACTTATGTAACCCCACTTAAAAACTGTTTTAGTAAAACAACTCATGTTTGTGTCAATTTAATTTTAACATTAAATAAAAATATATTATAGTCATTTTCCAACTAAAGTGGCTCCATGGGGTCCCCAAGTTGGCCCATGGCTTTTCTGGGTCGTCCATGACTCACCCAATAGGTTTAGGACAAGTGTCATGATGTTTTCACATTCCTATAATATCATTTTTACCTTAAATTACACTAATTATCTCTAATCGTGATTACGAACTTAATAAGTTACTATTCACCAAAAAATTATTTTTATCCCATTGAACAACATTTTATGTAACACCCCAAGATTTAATAGTGTATTATTTCTTCAAAATAATTTAATAACTTGCACTACACGCAACACCGAGTTCAATTGCACCATGACTTACCAAAAAAAAAGCCATTAAAAGAGGTCATGAATAGTATTAACTAAATTTTAAACTTTATATAATCATTATAATTTTAGAATCCATATTATGAGTTTCTTAGTCATAATACAAGAACAGATTCATTTTCAGTATTTCACTTTTATCAAATTTTGATAGTGAAACCTTTTTAAATACAATATTTTAAACTTTTTGACAAAATGGAGACATCAAAAAATTTAAAATGAAACATCCCAATCTTCCACGGTACGCTTTCCTTTGAATAAAACAGTAGCGTGTGTTGTACGCAACTTCGAGTTCTAACACACCGTAACCAATCAAACTAGCTGTTATGAATAGTAATACCTACTTTTTGAAGTTATATATATTTTATATTTTAAAATGGACTTCATTTTTGGATTAGGAATATCAAATTTAGCCTAAGGTGAAATTTTGGTACTTTTCGGATAACTTTCATATTTTGATGAATAGTGAAAATTACTAAATTTTAATTAAAAACAACTTTTTTAATCAAAATAATTAATAGTGATAAATTATGAATTTGAGTGGTTTTAAAGTATATTTAGAATATATTTTTACTATTTAATATAATGTTGGTCATTTGACATGATTTTACAGTTAAACCGAACATAAACAAGTGTCAATCTTTTGATAGTTATTATCTCTTAAAAACACGCTTTTTGTTTTGACAGCGGGAATTAATTTTAAATTAATTTCTGCCACTTCTGTGTTTAGAATTTAGGAAAATGGATTCCATATTTGGAATCAGGATGTTCAAATTGTGTAAATAGGTAACTTTTATTTTTAGACATTTTGAATAATTACTGCGGTAAATATTTTATTTACCATGGTTAAGGGTAAATCCGGTAAATAAGGGTTAAAAAATAATATTATAATAATACTAAATTACCCTAAAACGTGTCTTAACCCTATTGGTTGATAAATGGTCGACCATGGGAATCTTTGTGTCAATTTTGGGACCCCATGGATCCACTTGTAAGTGATAATGACACTTTATTTTAATTAAGTCAAAATGAATACAAAAATGACACAAGCATATATCTTTTAGCAAAACAATTGTTACATAGAGTTATATAAGTTGGATTTTAGATTATAAATATTAATTAGAAAGATAAAAAGATTTCATGCATAATTATATTTTATTTATAATTTTTAGACATTAAATAATTTATTTTATTTATGACACAATGATGATGCAGTAATTACTATAATAGTGAAAAATTAAAATAATTGATATTATAAATACCCAAATAAATATAATATGAAACTTTTAATGAATTAAACTAATTTTCTAGGATAATATGATATATTAGGATTTATTTAATTGACTTTGTTCGAAGTAATCAATCTGTTATGAGTTTCACAAAAATCAACTATTGAATAGTGTCAAATTTGACATAAAAGAGTTCTTAAAACAAATATTATATTATTAATTGATATTAAATTCCTAAAAATCTAAGGTTCGGCCAAGAGACTTATATCATGATAGGTTCATCATTAATTGACCACTTTTGGGTCGCTTGGATGTATATAGTAAGTTTATTAACCATATTATATAAAAATACAAAGAGACATTGTAAAAGTGAAACTAATTAACTTAGAGTTAATACTTAAAGATAAGGTTAATATAAGTACCCAAACCTGTCTAAATTCTATTGGTTGAGTGGTTTTCGACCTATCCCCACATTAACCTTTCAATAATCAACTTTAGAGCCTTTAGAAACCGAATATGAATTTATTATAAATTAATATTTCTAACTTTTCCAAAGGTGCCCCTCACCCCTCTTATAAAAGGGAACTCCTCCTTCTTATTTCTTCACACCTTCAAAGCCTTTTGGTTCGGCCAAACTCTGCCCAAATACTCTCCCAACATCCCTCACTACAACCTAGAGGCCTTAGTTTGATTAGAAAGCCAACCTAAGGAGCCCTTTTGATCAAATCAAAAGGAAGAACCCGAAGAAGAGGTAATGATTTCACCACCCTTCTCCAAGTTCATTTCTTCTTCCACTTCTTCTTCCTTTGTTCTTACCATTCTAAAATAATAACTCCAGTATCTCACATATACTGTGATGTTATTATAAATATGGTACAATCATATTCAGTATTCTATCCACCCTTTGAATAACATGTCACCATACGTGCGTACGTACGGCTTACCGTCTCCACGTCGTGGTGTAATTGTTATTAAATATAATATTATTTGGATGGGTATAATAATGATGTGTAACTCATGTAAATAATAAATATAACATGTTAATGATTCTGTATATATGATATACCATCCATTTATATATTATTTTAATATCAAAAGAATGATATTGTCGCTCGTGCGTACGTACGGACTACCGTCTCCACGAACGCGATGAGATTCATTGTCCATCGTATCCATTCAAGTATAATTATCATTTGATGATTTAAAAATGATGTTTAAGGATTGGATATCATTGTGGATATGAATAAGATACAACAACCATGGCTTATTTAACAAAACATATAAAAGAAAATGAGTAAGTTAACTCCCGAAATGACGATAATTCTAAGATATTATTAACAAATCAATGTTAAAAGATCATATATGATATCATATTAATATATATGATTCTTGTATAATTTAATAACAACTATTTCACCATTATACAGGAGGTTAACCTACCCCAACCAAGGAAAAGTACAAGGTAAGGGTTATTTCACAATCTCTTCATTATCCGAGGTTGTTTATACGTAATAATCTACTGGGATTTCTTTATCATCCACATCCATGTTTCTTCGAAATGTATTTCAAAACATTTTTACTATTTACAAGAATATGGGTTAAAGTCATTTATACCCTTGTTTGACTTTTTATAAGAGGTTTATAAAGGAATCTTTCCGTCGTTTTCAAAACAAGGTCCTTTTTAACCTTTTCGACAGAATTGAGGTAAGAATGTTTTTTTTAACTTATACGGCGGTGCGGTTATTTTACGCCGTTATAAAATCTTCAAAGCTTTCCTTACAAGCTTATAAGAATATTTTCAAAGAAATTGTTTTATTTTATATGGATCTTAAATGATTTCAAAATAAAATGAGATATTTCTTTTAAAATATGTTTGATTTCATCTGTGTCAACATCCTTTGATGGATTTCAAGATTATTTGAAGTTGATTTATTATGATACAAAACTTCTATATTGTGTTGAAGGTTTTGTGATATGTTTGACTGTGGATGTGCTATTTTATACCATTCATAGTTTATGGTGAAAGTATTGACATTTCGTATTCTAGTTTTAATATGAATGTTTATGTTATGTTTAAACCTTTTCATATGGGAATGCATTGGACTTAATAAGTGACGGGTGGAGCCCGCTATAGCTCCTCGATGAATCGGTAGGTCTCATGAGACAAACTTGTGTCTTGGCACAAGGCCTTGACAAAATCTTATTTGTAGTCTTGGCAGGAGGCCTTGGCTATGTGGTTATGATAGTCTGGCATTATGCATTCCAACATTATGAAAGTGGTTATTGATTTTTGCATGTGATTATTCGATTAGTAGAATATCCATGTGAATAAGTAAATGGCATTATTTCATTTTATTTATGTCATACCATGTTGAAAGTTCAAGTTTAAAAGGCTTTTGTTTTAGTTATACATTGCCTTAAATGTTTATTCTTATTTATGAAAGTTTCCGCTATATTGTTATCCTTACTGGGCATTTGAGCTCACCCCTTTTCTATGTTTTATTTTTCCCAGGAAGTGAAGATGTAAGTTATGAATGACCTGCAGGGATATTATGAGGGGATTATAGTGTGGACTGTGGAAACATTATGTTGTTGTAGTAGTTTTTCATTTTATTATGTAATGTAAAACTTATGAATATATCTAGTGTTTCCAAGGCTACTAAACCAATCGGTCTTTCGAGATTTGATCTTTCTTGTGATCATGCCAATGTTATGTAATAATGCACCGACTCTAGGCAACTAGGGTCGGGGCGTTACAGTTGGTATCAGAGGAAGTTTAGTACAAACCTTGGAAGCTAGATTTAGATAAACTCTGATTAGAGCACTTAGACCTAAGATGAACTTTGAGGATTAGTATAGAAGAACTTCCTAGAATTTTGGTATTGTAGAGATTTTGTGAGTTTTCCGAGCAATACATCCCTGTCTGGATACGAGCAGGTAGAGGCGGCTCTGGCACAGATGTACCTAGGGGTAAAACCCGAAAACACCGCTTTGAGCTAGACTCGAACGGGAACTGGTGCACGACAACGGGCCTTGCTGCACTCCTGGTTACGACACTCCCGGGGGATATGCTTAGGATAACTCTCATTTTCTTTACAAATCATTTTGAAGGGATTATGAGTATATACTTCCTCAAAGAAAACATTCTTATGATTATGGATTATATCCATAAATAGTTCAATTTATGTTAAGTGTTTTATAAGTATGGGATTATGTATTTTGATTCATAAACTGATATAGTGTATGCCATTGTTTAGAAATGGCGCCCAGTAGAAGAAATGAGAACTCCAGAAATGCACATGATCCAAAGAGAAGGAAGGATCATATCTTTCATGGTCTTAAGCTAGAATTTATAAGAGGAATAGTCTCCCATGTATTATCATCATGTGAAGAAATAATATCATGTGTTGATAAGATAAGTAAAGAGTTTACTGAGTCCTATGGCTTTGAAGGGAAGCAAGAGAAGAAAAGGATGGAAGAGAGAAAAATGGATAAAGGGAAGAGGGAAAAGAAGAATTTTCCCATATGTGGTAACTGTGGGAAGAAACACCCTGGAACTTGCCTGAAAGGAATGTGAGTTTGTTATAAGTGTGGAGGAAAAGGGCACAAAGTACGTGACTGCAAGGGTGAGAAAATGGTTTCAAATGTACAATGCTTCATTTGCAAGGAGTTTGGACACTACGCGAACCTATGTCCCAGTCATTAGACTATGCCGCAAATGATGTTATTGGATAATAATCAAGTTATGATACTACCACAGATGAAGAGGAATGATTAGAGTTCTTATGTTGATTATGTCAATTGAGTGTTGTATCAACAATGTACTTGTTATAATAATTATGGAGTATATAAGGATTGTACTGCAGTACTATTTCATTAAGTACTTGAGATTGTGTGGAACAAAGAAAAGTGACTCAATAGCAGGATAAATTTTTGGAAAATATATGGTTGAGAGAATGATAAATCATAATATAATTCTGATACTGAGGTAGTTATTTTGGAATAATACATGATTATTTTGGAAAAAATATATTGGATATTCTTGACTACCTTGGAACTGATTAATGATTTGTATATTCCATCATTTTTGGGGTTTAAAACATTTTTGGATTGATGAAGTATATCCTGCATTCTATATGGAATAAGGGAGAATGAATGTAATCAATAAGGAATATGGTAATACATGATGAAGGTATTCATATGATATTACGGGGTAAAAAGGATCTATATTATGTTTACCTTCCTTATAAATGTTAGACTGTGAGTTTGGACAGAATTATTTTGGATAGTTCTAGTTTGGATTATTTTGGATTTCCATAAAAGGACAACCCGGAGGTCGGGCGGCAACCCGTCGTGTCCGGCAAGGCTGCGAGACTTGAACCCGCAACCGAAGGGCGACAAGGGTGTATCACCTACCACTGGACCATGAGATGTCCTGGATTAAATAATGTAGTTTTTATTAAAAGATCATGTAGATGAATTATAAATTCGTTTATTTTAGAACCCTATACGAATAGTGTAAATAGAATTTTTTTTACATTCTATTATCTTTTAGAGTGAAAGATGAGTTTGTGGTAGAAATTTATTAATGGATAAAACTCTAATTATAAAGTAAGTATATCTCCTTATGATCTTAGACAATCTCATAAATAAATTCCTCAATATTAAGAAAAGCAACTTTGAACAAAAATGTTTTCCTAGATGGTACCTTAAATCATCACTAATTTTTGGCTTTGGGATTGTTGGCCTTTTTATAGCCATGTTCTCTACCACTCTCCATCAGATAATTGATGGTTAGATTTTTCTTCCATATCCATATTTTCCTACATGGAACCCTAGTATGTGTTATTTTCGGTAATCTTCATACTTTCGACTCTTTATTTTAAAAAGAGGCCTCATTAATTCATTTTTCGATGTGGGATTTCAACTAGGATACTTTGAAACGTCAAAAATGTGTTATCCTAATACCCTATGTTTTGTTGAACCGATGGTATTTCAATTCATCATAGATTGATGAATTTAAGGACCTCAATTTTATACTTGTTTGTGATTGATGACCTCAATCACTACCTATAAATATTTACGTTTTTCCTCCGATTATATGTCTCCAATTTCCACCAATGTTCTCCTAATCGAGATCATAATTTGGTGGTGACCCTTTGATTTCTCTTTTCCTCATATTAAGACTAAATTTTAGTAACCCAATTTCCGATGTGGGTTTTCCCACAAATATATTTTCTACTTTCAACATTTTATTTTCGAAGAACAATTTCAAATTGCGAGGACGCAATTTATTGAAGGAGGGGAGAATGTAACACCCCAAGATTTCATAGTGTGTTATTTCTTCAAAATAATTTAATAACTTGCACTACACGCAACACCGAGTTCAATTGCACCATGACTTACCAAAAAAAAAAGCCATTAAAAGAGGTCATGAATAGTATTAACTAAATTTTAAACTTTATATAATCATTATAATTTTAGAATCCATATTATGAGTTTCTTAGTCATAATGCAAGAACAGATTCATTTTCAGTATTGCACTTTTATCAAATTTTGATAGTGAAACCTTTTTAAATACAATATTTTAAACTTTTTGACAAAATGGAGACATCAAAAAATTTAAAATGAAACATCCCAATCTTCCACGGTACGCTTTCCTTTGAATAAAACAGTAGCGTGTGTTGTACGCAACTTCGAGTTCTAACACACCGTAACCAATCAAACTAGCTGTTATGAATAGTAATACCTACTTTTTGAAGTTATATATATTTTATATTTTAAAATGGACTTCATTTTTGGATTTGGAATATCAAATTTAGCCTAAGGTGAAATTTTGGTACTTTTCGGATAACTTTCATATTTTGATGAATAGTGAAAATTACTAAATTTTAATTAAAAACAACTTTTTTAATCAAAATAATTAATAGTGATAAATTATGAATTTGAGTGGTTTTAAAGTATATTTAGAATATATTTTTTACTATTTAATATAATTTTGGTCATTGGACATGATTTTACAGTTAAACCGAACATAAACAAGTGTCAATCTTTTGATAGTTATTATCTCTTAAAAACACGCTTTTTGTTTTGACAGCGGGAATTAATTTTAAATTAATTTCTGCCACTTCTGTGTTTAGAATTTATGAAAATGGATTCCATATTTGGAATCAGGATGTTCAAATTGTGTAAATAGGTAACTTTTATTTTTAGACATTTTGAATAATTACTGCGGTAAATATTTTATTTACCATGGTTAAGGGTAAATCCGGTAAATAAGGGTTAAACAAATAATATTATAATAATACTAAATTACCCTAAAACGTGTCTTAACCCTATTGGTTGATAAATGGTCGACCATGGGCATCTTTGTGTCAATTTTGGGACCCCATGGATCCACTTGTAAGTGATAATGACACTTTATTTTAATTAAGTCAAAATGAATACAAAAATGACACAAGCATATATCTTTTAGAAAAACAATTGTTACATAGAGTTATATAAGTTGGATTTTAGATTATAAATATTAATTAGAAAGATAAAAAGATTTCCTGCATAATTATATTTTATTTATAAATTTTAGACATTAAATAATTTATTTTATTTATGACACAATGATGATGCAGTAATTACTATAACAGTGAAAAATTAAAATAATTGATTTTATAAATACCCAAATAAATATAATATGAAACTTTTAATGAATTAAACTAATTTTCTAGGATAATATGATATATTAGGATTTATTTAATTGACTTTGTTTGAAGTAATCAATCTGTTATGAGTTTCACAAAAATCAACTATTGAATAGTGTCAAAATTGACATAAAAGAGTTCTTAAAACAAATATTATATTATTAATTGATATTAAATTCCTAAAAATCTAAGGTTCGGCCAAGAGACTTATATCATGATAGGTTCATCATTAATTGACCACTTTTGGGTCGCTTGGATGTATATAGTAAGTTTATTAACCATATTATATAAAAATACAAAGAGACATTGTAAAAGTGAATCTAATTAACTTAGAGTTAATACTTAAAGATAAGGTTAATATAAGTACCCAAACCTGTCTAAATTCTATTGGTTGAGTGGTTTTCGACCTATCCCCACATTAACCTTTGAATAATAAACTTTGGAGCCTTTAGAAACCGAATATGAATTTATTATAAATTAATATTTCTAACTTTTCCAAAGGTGCCCCTCACCCCTCTTATAAAAGGGCACTCCTCCTTCTCATTTCTTCACACCTTCAAATCCTTTTGGTTTGGCCAAACTCTGCCCAAATACTCTCCCAACATCCCTCACTACAACCTAGAGGCCTTATTGTGATTAGAAAGCCAACCTAAGGAGCCCTTTTGATCAAATCAAAAGGAAGAACCCGAAGAAGAGGTAATGATTTCACCACCCTTCTCCAAGTTCATTTCTTCTTCCACTTCTTCTTCCTTTGTTCTTACCATTCTAAAATAATAACTCCAGTATCTCACATATACTGTGATGTTATTATAAATATGGTACAATCATATTCAGTATTCTATCCACCCTTTGAATAACATGTCACCATACGTGCGTACGTACGGCTTACCATCTCCACGTCGTGGTGTAATTGTTATTAAATATAATATTATTTGGATGGGTATAATAATGATGTGTAACTCATGTAAATAATAAATATAACATGTTAATGATTCTGTATATATGATATACCATCCATTTATATATTATTTTAATATCAAATGAATGATATTGTCGCTCGTGCGTACGTACGGACTACCGTCTCCACGAACGCGATGAGATTCATTCTCCATCGTATCCATTCAAGTATAATTATCTTTTGATGATTTAAAAATGATGTTTAAGGACTGGATATCATTCTGGATATGAATAAGATACAACAACCATGGCTTATTTAACAAAACATATAAAAGAAAATGAGTAAGTTAACTCCCGAAACGACGATAATTCTAAGATATTATTAACAAATCAATGTTAAAAGATCATATATGATATCATATTAATATATATGATTCTTGTATAATTTAATAACAACTATTTCACCATTATACAGGATGTTAACCTACCCCAACCAAGGAAAAGTACAAGGTAAGGGTTATTTCACAATATCTTCATTATCCGAGGTTGTTTATACGTAATAATCTACTGGGATTTCTTTATCATCCACATCCATGTTTCTTCGAAATGTTTTTCAAAACATTTTTACTATTTACAAGAATATGGGTTAAAGTCATTTATACCCTTGTTTGACTTTTTATAAGAGGTTTATAAAGGAATCTTTCCGTTGTTTTCAAAACAAGGTCCTTTTTAACCTTTTCGACAGAATTGAGGTAAGAATGTTTTTTTAACTTATACGGCGGTGCGGTTATTTTACGCCGTTATAAAATCTTCAAAGCTTTCCTTACAAGCTTATAAGAATATTTTCAAAGAAATTGTTTTATTTTATATGGATCTTAAATGATTTCAAAATAAAATGAGATATTTCTTTTAAAATAAGTTTGATTTCATCTGTGTCAACATCCTTTGATGGATTTCACGATTATTTGAAGTTGATTTATTATGATACAAAACTTCTATATTGTGTTGAAGGTTTTGTGATATGTTTGACTGTGGATGTGCTATTTTATACCATTCATAGTTTATGGTGAAAGTATTGAAATTTCGTATGCTAGTTTTAATACGAATGTTTATGTTATGTTTAAACCTTTTCATATGGGAATGCATTGGACATAATAAGTGAAGGGTGGAGCCCGCTATATCTCCTCGATGCATCGGTAGGTCTCATGAGACAAACTAGTGTCTTGGCACAAGGCCTTGACAAAATCTTATTTGTAGTCTTGGCACGAGGCCTTGGCTATGTGGTTATGATAGTCTGGCATTATGCATTCCAACATTATGAAAGTGGTTATTGATTTTTGCATGTGATTATTCGATTAGTAGAATATCCATGTGAATAAGTAAATGGCATTATTTCATTTTATTTATGCCATACCATGTTGAAAGTTCAAGTTTAAAAGGCTTTTGTTTTAGTTATACATTGCCTTAAATGTTTATTCTTATTTATGAATGTTTCCGCTATATTGTTATCCTTACTGGGCATTTGAGCTCACCCCTTTTCTATGTTTTATTTTTCCCAGGAAGTGAAGATGTAAGTTATGAATGACCTGCAGGAATATTATGAGGGGATTATAGTGTGGACTGTGGAAACATTATGTTGTTGTAGTAGTTTTTCATTTTATGATGTAATGTAAAACTTATGAATATATCTAGTGTTTCCAAGGCTACTAAACCAATCGGTCTTTCGAGATTTGATCTTTCTTGTGATCATGCCAATGTTATGTTATAATGCACCGACTCTAGGCAACTAGGGTCGGGGCGTTACATTTTACTTCTTAATGACAACCATGTATGTCGGATTTTTGAAATTCAAAACACAATGATGGCAAAATTTCATTTAAACGGAAAATCAGTCTTTATAAGTACCACTTAGTGGTTTCACTATTCATCAAAAATTGATGTTTTTCAGAAAATTACCAAAAATTCACCCTAAGCTATATTTGATATTACGAATTCAAAAATGAATTCTATTTTACAAAATTAAAAACATATAAGTCACATTAATTAATTTAATAATTAATTCCCGCTGTCAGAGCAAATAGCGTGTTTTTATGAAACAACAAGTATCAAAAGATTGACACTGGTTTAAGACTGATTTCAAAGTGAAATTAATTCCAACGACCACTATTGGTTTTAATGGTAAAAATATATTCTAATTTCCCTTTAAAAACAACTCAGAAGATAATCTAATCATATAAATAAATTACATTAAAAAGAGGTTTTGAATTAAAATACAACATTTTACACTATTCATTAAAAAAATGAACTTTATCGAAAAGATACCAAAAATTTACACAAAGTAAATTTTCATGTCCCGATTCTTAATAAGAGTTTTATTTGGTCCAAAAGAATTTTTAAGAGTGAACAAAACTATATTTAATGATGGTTCAACATCAAAAGGTGATAAGTGAACCTTTAGTGAAAACTAGGGCATATACGCCTAAAATTGAATTCTTTCTGTATTTTAAGCCTTTATCATTTATTGGATAAATGTAAAAACATTTAAAAACATATATAATCATATTTTAGTTATTTATATCCATTTCCGCCAATACAACGGCTACATGTTAACTACCATTTAAAAAAATATTATTTTATTATTAGAGTGCAATGTAAGATTCCCAAGAAACTCGTTGTTGCGTGTTGGGTACGCCATCGAGCATAGCATCCCCTTTAAAGTAATATTAATATTTGATTCACAAATATGGATAAATATAAAGATGACATATTATTTATTTACCTGGGGTGTTACATTGTTATTCTTGATACTCTTACTTAGACAATGATTTAATTATTTAAATAATGAAAAACAAGATGGAAAAATTATTTACATTTACTATATATGTGTATATAATAATATATAAAATATATAAATAGAAAATGAGATGCATTGATCATTGAGATGGTAGGTCGTATGTATGTATGAAAAATATTTTCATTTTCTAATTGAATTGAAAGAAAGTAAATGGATTATATTTTTATTTATATATATTAATTTTATAGTATAATTATTATTTCACATATATTACATATTTTTATTAAATACATCATTAATTCATTCTATATGAAGTGTGAACAAATCACATCTCTTTGAGGAGGAGGTAGTCCACACGTTCACAAATGATGTTATCGTACTCTCACAAAACTGAAAGAATAATGGTTTGAGTTAAATAATAAATAAAAAATCATAAATATATAATAAATATCATATATATAATATAAAATAGTAATTACATAATTATTACCAACTGTTAAATTTGGTATTGGAAGAAAGAACGACATCATTTCGCAAGGTGGGAGCTTATCCTACACACGAATGATGATTGCATATAACATTTGATGGAAGTGTGTCTGATTATAGGTCACAAACATAACATATCAAATTATAATTACATTATGTATACTTATTTTATTATATAATCTTGTAATAATAAAAATTGAGTTGGTTTGAGAAGGAAACAAAATAAAATTCTAATTGATGAACGTTACACCTTCTTCGTGTAATTCCATTTTCATTGCACCAAAGGGATTCATTGGATGGATTTATTCTAAAATTGAGGAAAATATGTTTGGAGGAGTGAATTTGGAAGGTTATTTTTGAATTTTTTGGACAATTCAAAGGGATTGATAGGTGTGAATATGTGAGTGGGGTGAGTTCCCTTTTATAGTGGCGGAGGAGTGGTATTCTTGTAAATAAAAATAATACAAACACAATTGAGAGGCATACCATACATAATATACCTCTAATAATGGTCCATGTTATTGTAAATTGATTATATAGTCAAAAAATGTCTATAAAATGGACCTTGTACATGTTTCTAGGTTATTTGGCCCCTTCAGTTAATGATTAACCACTACGTAAACTCATTTTTACTCCAATCACTGTAGTTAATTTTAATTACATTCACTAGTGTTTTTGGTAAAAAAACAAAGTTTAACTGACTATAAATTATAAATTATTCTTATTAAAAGTATTTAATCCATTTAAAAAAATTCTAAATACATAATTGGTAGAAATTAATTTAAAATTAACCCCAAAGATTGGATGAGACAATGAGTTTTAAAGTGAAAATTTCAAATGTTGGAAATGTATTTATGTCCAATTTCAATGTGAAATTGATTCCAATAAAATAAATTGTATTCATATATGTATAATTTATCTAAATATAATTTAAAACAATATTAAAATATAACTCAACTATATAAATTAAATATATAAAAGTAATGTTTTCAATTATAATTTGGCATTTTTTACTATTCATGAAAAATGAAACATCTCAGAATAATTTAAAAAATTCACCAAAAGTAAATTTTGATATTATTATTTAAAAAATAAAGATTATTTTTTAAAATAAAAATGATAAATGTTTCAATTTTAAAAAACAAGTCTTACATTAAATTGTAGTAAAACATTGCCAAAAATATATCTTATCATACACAGAGTTTGGATTTATACTTATCTTATTCCTATGGAACTTAGTGGATGAATATAAAAAAATTTAGTAGAAATTATAATATATAAATATAATTAATATCGCTCAATAATTGTGATTATGTAAATTTATTTAGATAATATACCTCTGTAAGGATAAAAATTATTTTTTCATAAAAACACACAGTTTATATTCAATTGTTTTTGTTTTTATTTATAGTTAATTGATTACTAAATAATTAATTTCATAAATATGTGTAGTGTAAGCTATTAAAGGGACTCAGTATTATGTGTAACATAATCTATACTTGGTATCTTATGAAACACATGTGAAACTCACTATTTCATGTACTGAAAGATAAACTTACTGTTTCAGGTAGTGAATTCTTAACTTTTTGTGGTGGGAGACACACTGTATAAATTAAATATAATTTATTTGAAGAACATTAATTCACAAAAACTCAAGGTGTTACATTTTCATAGGGAGGGATGTGAAAATCCTTTCAAGTAACTTGTTTTTACACTCTAGGTTCCATGGATCTACTGAAAACATACATGAGTATATGGAGATGTTGATGTTAGTATTGAAAAGTTGTTAGAGGTTATAGAGCACACAAAATAGGGCTAGCCACAAAGATTATTTCAGTTCTTGAATGACTATAAACAATAAGTATATATCCTCGGCAGTGGATTTGGTTCCATTACTACAGCAGGGAAGTATATCCAATTCCTTATAGGGGATTATATATGTAATGTCAACTATACTATTGGTTCATGGGACATCACCTCGAGGTAAATGGTTGTGTTGGAATCCACCTGAGTCATGTTTTAAATTGAATGTTTATGAATCATGTGTGCAGGGTAGTGTGGATATTTGAGACCACATAGATTAATTGTTTTTTTCACAGGTCATTTTAGAAATGGATACATCTTCATAGAAGAGGCTACTACCATGCTCAATGGGAAATATATAAGCTACTCATATGTCATCATGCTTCATTGGGTGGAAACATATTATAATATTATTCTTATCTCAATCCAAAGTGTGTGAACTATTCCTTATTCTATCATATATTTTATTCACAAATATTGGAGCTTTATTATTAATACAATAAGTCTTACACACACTTATAGAGAAGGTAACGATGTTTCCGACTACATGGATTCCAATGATACAAGCAATAACTAGTTACTAAGTTTTAAATTTTTAAATAAAAATTCATAACATTCATTGGATGAGTTTTTGGTGTATTAATTCACAATGATTAAACTGTATTAGTATAATGTCTTAACAATATAGATATCATGATGTCTGTGATCATAATATCTAATATTAAGAATTTAATTCACTGAGAATTTAGGTATTATTATGCATGATATTATTACATTGATATTATCCTTGGTTACATTTTATAATCAAGTTATTAATTAAATTTTGTGTGTTTTTAGTTATTTACCATAACATATTAACTATGTTTTATTGATTCATGATAAATTTTATTCATGTAACCCTTACTAAGAATCCGATCTTACCCTTATTTTACTTTCATTCCTGAAGAAATGAAGAAGGAATCTTTGAACGTGTTCAAGTATGTATAATATTTAGTTTCATAATGTCTTTTATTTTTATTTTTTTCAATTCTAATGTTAGACTCTTATATGTATCTAGTTTTCCAATACTACTAAACTATTCTGTAACACCCCAAGATTTCATAGTGTGTTATTTCTTTAAAATAATACAATAACTTTCACTACACGCAACACCGAGTTCAAGCACACCATGAATTACAAAACAAGCCGTTCAAAAGATGTTATGAATAGTATTAACTAAATTTTAAACTTTATATAATCCTTATAATTTTAGAATCCATATTATGAGCTTCTTAGACATAATACAAGAACATATTCATTTTCAGTATTGCACTTTTATCAACTTTTAATAGTGAAAACTTTTTAAATACAATATTTTAAACTTTTTGACTAAATGGGGACATCAAAAAATTTAAAATGAAACATCCCAAGCTTCCACGGTACGCTTTCCTTTGAATAATACAGTAGCGTGTGTTGTACACAACTTCGAGTTCTAACACACCACAACCAATCAAACTAGCCGTTATGAATAGTAATACCTACTTTTTGATATTATATATATTTTATATTTTAGAATGGACTTCATTTTTGGATTCGGAATATCGAATTTAGCCTAAGGTGAAATTTTGGTACATTTCGGATAACTTTCATATTTTGATGAATAGTGAAACTTACTAAATTTTAATTAAAAACAACGTTTTTAATCAAAATAATTAATAGTGATAAATTATGAATTTAAGTGGTTTTAAAGTATATTTAGAATATATTTTTACCATTTAATATAATTTTGGTCATTGGACATAATTTTACAATTAAACCGAACATAAACAGGTGTCAATCTTTTGATAGTTATTATCTCTTAAAAACACGCTTTTTGTGTTGACAGCGGGAATTAATTTTAAATTAATTTCTGCCAATTCTGTGTTTTGAATTTAGAAAAATGGATTCCATATTTGGAATCAGGATGTTCAAATTTTGTAAATAGGTAACTTTTATTTTTAGACATTTTGAATAATTACTGCGGTAAAAATTTTATTTACCATGGTTAAGGGTAAATCCAGTTAATAAGGGTTAACAAATAATATTATAATAATACTAAATTACCCTAAAACGTTTCCTAAACTTATTGGTTGATACATGTTCGACCATAGGCATCTTTGGGTCGATTTTGGGAGCCCATGGATCCACTTGTAAGTGATAATGACACTTTATTTTAATTAAGTTAAAATGAATACAAAAATGACACAAGCATATATCTTTTAGAAAAACAATTGTTACATAGGGTTATATATGTTCGATTTTAGATTATAAATATTCATTAGAAAGATAAAAATAGTTCCTACATAATGATATTTTATTTATAATTTTTAGACATTAAATAATTAATTTTATTTATGACACAATGATGATGCAGTAATTACTATAATAGTGAAAAATTAAAATAATTGATATTATAAATACCCAAATAAATATAATATGAAACTTTTAATGAATTAAACTAATTTTCTAGGATAATAAGATATATTCGGATTGATTTAATTGACTTTGTTCGAAGTAATAAATCTGTTATGAGTTTCAAAAAAATCAACTATTGAATAGTGTCAAAATTGACATAAAAGAGTTCTTAAAAAAATATTATATTATGAATTGATATTAAATTCCTAAAAGTCTAAGGTTCGGCAAAGAGACTTATATCATCATAGGTTCATCATTAATGGACCACTTGGGGGTCGCTTGGATGTATTTAGTAAGTTTATTAACCATATTATATAAAAATACAAAGAGACATTGTAAAAGTGAAACTAATTAACTTAGAGTTAAAACTTAAAGATAAGGTTAATATAAGTACCCAAACCTGTCTAAATTCTATTGGTTGAGTTTTTTTCGACCCATCCCCACCTTAACCTTTTAATAATCAACTTTGGATCCATTAGAAACCGAATATGAATTTATTATAAATTAATATTTCTAGCTTTTCCAAAGGTTCCCCTCACCCCTCTTATAAAAGGGAACTCCTCCTTCTCATTTCTTCACACCTTCAAAGCCTTTTGGTTCGGAAAAACTCTGCCCAAATACTCTCCCAACTTCCCTCACTACAACCTAGGGGCCTTAGTTTGATCATAAATCCAACCTAAGGAGCCCTTTTGATGAAATCAAAAGGAAGAACCCGAAATAGAGGTAATGATTTCACCACCCTTTTCTAAGTTCATTTCTTCTTCCACTTCTTCTTCCTTTGTTGTTACCATTCTAAAATAATAAATCCAGTATCATATATATACTGTGATGTTATTATAAATATGGTACAACCATATTCAGTATTCTATCCACCCTTTGAATAACATGACACCATACGTGCGTACGTACGACTTACCGTCTCCACGTCGTGGTGTAATTGTTATTCAATATAATATTATTTGGATGGGTATAATAATGATGTGTAACTCATATAAATAATAAACATAACATGTTAATGATTATATATATATGATATACCATCCATTTATATATTATGTTAATATCAAAAGAATGATATTGTCGCTCGTGCGTACGTACGGACTACCGTCTCCACGAACGTGATGAGATTCATTCTCCATCGTATCCATTCAAGTATAATTATCATTTGATGATGTAAACAATGATGTTTAAGGACTTGATATTATTATGTATATGAATAATATAAAACATATCCTTTACAAACATGTCTTACGTAACAAAACATATAAAAGAAAACAAGTAAGCTAACACCCGAAACAACGATAATACTAAGATATTATTATCAAATCAATATTAAAAGATCATATATGATATCATATTAGTATATATGATTCTTGTATAATTTAATAACAATTATTTTAATATTATACAGGAGGTTAACCTACCCCAACCAAGTAAAAGTACAAGGTAAGGTATTTTCTTATCTCACATTCAATTTCGTGAGATTTCCATTATTCGCCACTAAATTATTGAAAGTGGTGTATTGTGTACTGGAATTTGATATATATTATCATGATTATCTTTATATTCATGTTATTATGTAAATAATTTTGTGGTTATTAACTTTTGGCCATACGACTCAGTTGATTAACATGGTAAGGGGTTTTCATCTCACTCCTTATTCCCGTGAGATTCATGCCATATTACCACCATTACCTTTTGTGTGGTGTATGTACTGCCCATAATTGTATTCTTTGTGTAATACACTTTACCTTATGTGTATTTACATTTTCATTGTATGATACCTCATTCATGGGTTGTATGTTTCATAAGTTACGAAATTGATAAGGGTTTACTTCACAATCTCTTTAATATCTGAGGTTGTCTTTACGTAAGTATCTACAGGGACATATTTACTATACATGTCCATATTTCATAAAAGAGTTTTCAAAGGGATTATTTATAAGGGAACTTTTACTAAAACATAATTTTAAATGTTTTAAATATTTAATCTTCTAAATCATCCTCATTTATGTCCACGTTTTCAAAATGGTTTGTAAGGATTTATTTATATGAAAATGAATGATTTAAAAGTGTTAATTCCATTCAAAAGTTTCAAAGTGGTATGAGACACTTTGATTCAAAAATGTATTTAAATTCCTTACTTTCTAAATTGTGTAACATTAAAATGTTTTCATGAAAAAGGGATATTTCACTCAATAATTTTGAAAAAAAACATTTTCATCTATGTCAATATCCTTTGATGGATTTTAAGATTATTTGAAGTTGATTTATTATGATTTAAAACTTCCATATGGTAATGAAGTTTTGTGATATGTTTGACTGTAGATGTGTCATTTATATAGCATTCATGGTTTATGAGTAAAGTATTGACATTTCGTATGCTAGTTCCAATAAGAATGTTTATGTTATATTTCATCCTTTACTTCATATGAATGTATTGGACAAGTATGTTCCAGGTTGGGGACTGGTTGAAGTAAGCCCTCCAGGTTGGGGACTGGTAAAAGTAAGCCCTCCAGGTTAGGGACTGGTAAAAGTAAGCCCTCCGGTTTGGTCTCCGGTTATTAGAGGCACTCCGGGTTGGTGTCCGGTTATTAGAGGCACTCCGGGTTGGTGTCCGGTTATTAGAGGCACTCCGGGTTGGGTTCCGGTTACAGTTATCCCCAAGGTCTTGGGACGAGGCCTTGAAAAGAAATTAAAGTTTAGCATTATGCATTCCATCATTATGAAAGTGGTTATTGATTTTGCATGTGATTATTCGATTAGTAGAATATCCATGTGAATAAGTAAATGGAATTATTTCATTTTACTTTTTCCATACTATGTTGAAGTTCAAGTTTAAAAAGGCTTTTGTTTTAGTATAAAATGCCTTAAATGTTTATGCTTATTTTGAATGTTCCGCTATATTGTTATCCTTACTGGGCATTTGAGCTCACCCCTTTTCTATGTTTATTTTCCCCAGGATGTGAAGAAGTAAGTTATGAATGACCTGCAGGGATATTACGAGGGGATAATGGTGTGGACTGTGGAGATATTATGTTGTTGTATTAGTTTTTCATTTTATGATGTAATGTAAAACTTATGAATATATCTAGTGTTTCCAAGGCTACTAAACCAATCGGTCTTTCGAGATTTGATCTTTCTTGTGATCATGCCAATGTTATGTAATAATGCACCGACTCTAGGTAACTGGGGTCGGGGCGTTACAGTTGATATCAGAGGAAGTTTAGTACAAACCTTGGAAGCTAGATTTAGATAAACTCTGATTAGAGCACGTAGACCTAAGATGAACTTTGAGGATTAGTAGAGAAGAACTTCCTAGAATTTTGGTATTGTAGAGATTTTGTGAGTTTTCCGAGCAATACATCCCTGTCTAGATACGAGTAGGTAGAGGCGGCTCTGGCACAGATGTACCTAGGGGTAAAACCCGAAAACACCGCATTGAGCTAGACTCGAACGGGAACTGGTGCACAACAACGGGCCTTGCTGAACTCTTGGTTACGACACTCCCGGGGGATATGCTTAGGATAACTCTCATTTTCTTTACAAATCATTATGAAGGTTTTATGAGTATATACTTTCTCAAAGGAGACATTTTTATGATTATGGATTATATCCATAAACTATTTAATTTATGTTATGTGTTTTAAAAGTTTGGGATTAGGTATTTTTATTCATAAACTAATCTAGTGTATGCCAATGTTTAGAAATGGCGCCTAGTAGAAGGAATGAGAACTCCAGCAATGCACATGATACAAAGAGAAAGAAGGATCATATATTTTATGGTCATAAGCCAGAATTTACAAGAGAAATAGTCTCGCATGTATTATCATCATATGAAGAAATAATATCATGTGTTGATAAGATAATTAAAGAGTTTACTGAGTCATATGGCTTTGAAGGGAAGCAAGAGAAGAAAAGGGTGGAAGAGAGAAAGATGGATAAAGGGAAGAGGAAAAAGAAGAATTTTCCCACATGTGGTAACTGTGGAAAGAAACACCCTGGAACTTGCCTGAAAGGAATGGGAGTTTTTTATAAGTGTAGAGGAAAAGGGCACAAAGTACGTGACTGCAAGGGTAAGAAAATGGTTTCAAATGTACAATGCTTCATTTGCAAGGAGTTTGGACACTATGCAAACCTATGTCCCAGTCATCAGAATATGCCGCAAATGATGTTATTGGATAATAATCATGTAATGATACTACCACAGATGAAGAGGAATGATTAGAGTTCTTATGTTGATTATGTCAATTGAGTGTTGTATCAACAATGTACTTGTTATAATAATTATGGAGTATATAAGGATTGTACTGCAGTACCATTTCATTAAGGACTTGATATTGTGTGGAACAAAGAATGGTGACTCAACAGCAGGATAAATTTTTGGAAAATATATGGTTGAGAGAATGATAAACCATAATATAGTTCTGATACCGAGTTAGTGATTTTGGAATAATACATGATTGTTTTGGATAAATTATATTAGATATTCTTGACTACCTTGGAACTGATTAATGATCTATATATTCCATTATTTGTTGGGGTTTAAAACATTTTCGGATTGATGAGGTATATCCAGCATTCTATATGGAATAAAGGAGCATGAATGTAATCAATAAGGAATATGGTAATTCAGGATGTTTCAGTGTATTAAAAGAATACATGATGAAGGTATTCATATGCTATTACGTGGTAAAAAGGATCTACATTATGTTTAACTTCCTTATAAATGTTGGACTGTGAGTTTGGTCAGAAATATTTTGGATAAATTCTAGTTTGAGAATAATTTTGGATTGCCATAAAAGGACAACCCGGAGGTCGGGCGGCAACCTGTCACGTCCGGCAAGGCCGCGAGACTTGAACCCGCAACCGAAGGGCGACAAGGGTGTATCACCTACCACTAGCCCAAGAGATGTCCTGGATTAAATAATGTAGTTTTTTTTAAAAGATCTGGTAGATGAATTATAAATTCGTTTATTTTGGAACCCTGTATGAATAGTATAAATAGAATTTTTTTTACGAGTGAAAGATGAGTTTGTGGTAGAAATTTATTAATGGACAAAACTCTAATTATAAAGTAAGTATATCTCCTTATGATCTTATCCAATCTCATAAATAAATTCATCAACATTAAGAAAAGGAACTTAGAACAAAAATGTTGTCCTAGAGGGTACCTTAAATCATCACTAATTTATGGCTTTGGGATTGTTGGCCTTTTCATAGCCATGTTCTCTACCACTCTCCATCAGATAATTGATGGTTAGATTTCTCTTCCATATCCATATTTTCCTACATGGAAACCTAGTATGTGTTATTTTCGGTAATCTTCATACTTTCCACTCTTTATTTTAAATATAGGCCTCATTAATTCATTTTTCGATGTGGGATTTCAACTAAGATATTTTGAAACGTCAAAAATGTGTTATCCTAATACCCTATATTTTGTTAAACCGATGGTATTTCAAATCATCATAGATTGATGAGTTTAAGGACCTCAATTTTTTACTTGTTTGTGATTGATGACCTCAATCACTACTTATAAATATTTACGTTTTCCTCCAATTATATGTCTCTAATTGCCACCAATGTTCTCCTAATCGAGATCATAATTTGGTGGTGACCCTTTCATTTCTCATTTCTTCATATTAAGACTAAATTTTAGTAACCCAATTTATGATGAGGGTTTTCCCACAAAGATATTTTATTATTTTCAACCTTTTATTTTCTGATAACAGTTTCCAATTGCGAGGAAACAATTTATTTAAGGAGGGGAGAATGTAACACCCCAAGATTTCATAGTGTGTTATTTCTTTAAAATAATACAATAACTTGAACTACACGCAACACCGAGTTCAAGAACACCATGAATTACCAAACAAGCCATTCAAAAGATGTTATGAGTAGTATTAACAAAATTTTAAACTTTATATAATCCTTATAATTTTAGAATCCATATTATGAGTTTCTTAGACATAATACAAGAACAGATTCATTTTCAGTATTGCACTTTTATCAAATTTTAATAGTGAAACCTTTTTAAATACAATATTTTAAACATTTCGACTAAATGGGGACATCAAAAAAATTTAAAATGAAACATCCCAAGCTTCCACGGTACGCTTTCCTTTGAATAATACAGTAGCGTGTGTTGTACGCAACTTCGAGTTCCAACACACCACAACCAATCAAACTAGCCATTATGAATAGTAATACCTAATTTTTGAAATTATATATATTTTATATTTTAGAATGGACTTCATTTTTGGATTCGGAATATCGAATTTAGCCTAAGGTGAAATTTTGGTACATTTCAGATAACTTTCATATTTTGATGAATAGTGAAAATTACTAAATTTTAATTAAAAACAACTTTTTTAATCAAAATAATTAATTGTGATAAATTATGAATTTAAGTTGTTTTAAAGTATATTTAGAATATAGTTTTACCATTTAATATAATTTTGGTCATTGGACATAATTTTACAATTAAACCGAACATAAACAGGTGTCAATCTTTTGATAGTTATTATCTCTTAAAAACACGCTTTTTGTTTTGACAGCGGGAATTAATTTTAAATTAATTTCTGCCACTTCTGTGTTTTGAATTTAGATAAATGGATTCCATATTTGGAATCAGGATGTTCAAATTGTGTAAATAGGTAACTTTTATTTTTAGACATTTTGAATAATTACTGCGGTAAAAATTTTATTTACCATGGTTAAGGGTAAATCAGGTAAATAAGGGTTAAAAAATAATATTATAATAATACAAAATTACCCTAAAACGTGTCCTAACCTTATTGGTTGATACATGTTGGACCATAGGCATCTTTGGGTCGATTTTGGGACCCCATGGATCCATTTGCAAGTGATAATGACACTTTATTTTAATTAAGTTAAAATGAATACAAAAATAACACAAGCATATATCTTTTAGAAACACAATTGTTACATAGGGTTATATATGTTGGATTTTAGATTATAAATATTCATTAGAAAGATACAAAGATTTCCTACATAATTATATTTTATTTATAATTTTTAGACATTATATAATATATTTTATTTATGACACAATGATGATGCAGTAATTACTATAATAGTGAAAAATTAAAATAATTGATATTTTAAATACTCAAATAAATATAATATGAAACTTTTAATGAATTAAAATAATTTTCTAGGATAATATGATATATTAGGATTGATTTAATTGACTTTTTTAGAAGTAATAAATCTGTTATGATTTTCACAAAAATCAACTATTGAATAGTGTCAAAATTGACATAAAAGAGTTCTTAAAACAAATATTATATTATTAATTGATATTAAATTCCTAAAAATCTGAGGTTCGGCCAAGAGACTTATATCATGATAGGTTCATCATTAATGGACAACTTGGGGGTCTCTTGGATGTATGTAGTAAGTTTATTAACAATATTATATAAAAATAAAAAGAGACATTGTAAAAGTGAAACTAATTAACTTAGAGTTAAAACATAAAGATAAGGTTAATATAAGTACCCAAACCTGTCTAAATTCTATTGGTTGAGTTGTTTTCGACCCATCCCCACCTTAACCTTTGAATAATCAACTTTGGATCCATTATAAACCGAATATGAATTTATCATAAATTAATATTTCTAACTTTTCCAAAGGTGCCCCTCACCCCTCTTATAAAAGGGCACTCCTCTTTCTCATTTCCTCACACCTTCAAAGCCTTTTGGTTCGGCCAAAATCTGCCCAAATACTCTCCCAAATTCCCACAATACAACCTAGGGGCCTTAGTTTGATCAGAAAGCCAACCTAAGGAGCCCTTTTGATGAAATCAAAAGGAAGAACCCGAAGAAGAGGTAATGATTTCACCACCATTTTCTAAGTTCATTTCTTCTTCCACTTCTTCTTCCTTTGTTGTTACCATTCTAAAATAATAAATCTAGTATCATATATATACTGTGATGTTATTATAAATATGGTACAACCATATTCAGTATTCTATCCACCCTTTGAATAACATGCCACCATACGTGCGTACGTACGGCTTACCGTCTCCACGTCGTGGTGTAATTGTTATTCAATATAATATTATTTGGATGGGTATAATAATGATGTGTAACTCATGTAAATAATAAATATAACATGTTAATTATTCTATATATATGATATACCATCCATTTATATATTATTTTAATATCAAAAGAATGATATTGTCGCTCGTGCGTACGTACGGACTACCGTCTCCACGAACGTGATGAGATTCATTCTCCATCGTATCCATTCAAGTTTAATTATCATTTGATGAAGTAAAAAATGATGTTTAAGGACTTGATATAATTCTGGATATGAATAATATAAAACCTATCCTTTACAAACAGGTCTTACGTAACAAAACATATAAAAGAAAACAAGTAAGCTAACACCCGAAACAACGATAATACTAAGATATTATTATCAAATCAATATTAAAAGATCATATATGATATCATATTAATATATATGATTCTTGTATAATTTAATAACAATTATTTCAATATTATATAGGAGGTTAACCTACCCCAACCAAGTAAAAGTACAAGGTAAGGGATTTTCTTATCTCACTTTCAATTCCGTGAGATTTCCATTATTCACCACTAAATTATTGAAAGTGGTGTATTGTGTACTGGAATTTGATATATATTATCATGATTATCTTTATATTCATGTTATTCTGTACATAATTTTGTGGTTATTAACTTTTGGCCATATGACTCGGTTGATTAACATGGTAAGGGGTTTTCATCTCACTCCTTATTCCAGTGAGATTCATGCCATATTACCACCATTAACTTTTGTGTGGTGTATGTACTGCCCATAATTGTATTCTTTGTGTAATACACTTTACCTTATGTGTATTTACATTTTCATTGTATGATACCTCTTTCATGGGTTGTATGTTTCATAAGTTACCAAATTGATAAGGGTTTACTTCACAATCTCTTTAATATCTGAGGTTGTCTTTACGTAAGTATCTACAGGGACATATTTACTATCCATGTCCATATTTCATAAAAGAGTTTTCAAAGGGATTATTTCTAAGGGAACTTTTACTAAAAAATCATTTTAAATGTTTTAAATATTTATTATTCTAAATCATCCTCATTTATGTCCACGTTTTCAAAATGGTTTGTAAGGATTTATTTATATGAAAATGAATGTTTTAAAAGTGTTAATTCCATTAAAAAGTTTCAAAGTGGTATGGGACACTTTGATTCAGAAATGTATTTAAATGCCTTACTTTCTAAAATGTGTAACATTAAAATGTTTTCATGAAAAAGGGATATTTCACTCAATAATTTTTTAAAAAAACATTTTCATCTATGTCAACATCCTTTGATGGATTTTAAGATTATTTGAAGTTGATTTATTATGATTTAAAACTTCCATATTGTAATGAAGTTTTGTGATATGTTTGACTGTAGATGTGTCATTTATATAGCATTCATGGTTTATGAGTAAAGTATTGACATTTTGTATGCTAGTTCCAATAAGAATGTTTATGTTATATTTCAACTTTTACTTCATATGAATGTGTTGGACAAGTATGTTCCAGGTTGGGGACTGGTTGAAGTAAGCCCTCCAGGTTGGGGACTGGTAAAAGTAAGCCCTCCAGGTTAGGGACTGGTAAAAGTAACCCCTCCTGTTTGGTCTCCGGTTATTAGAGGCACTCCGGGTTGGTGTCCGGTTATTAGAGGCACTCCGGGTTGGTGTCCGGTTATTAGAGGCACTCCGGGTTGGGTTCCGGTTACAGTTAGCACCAAGGTCTTGGGACGAGGCCTTGAAAAGAAATTAAAGTTTAGCATTATGCATTCCATCATTATGAAAGTGGTTATTGATTTTTCATGTGATTATTCGATTAGTAGAATATCCATGTGAATAAGTAAATGGAATTATTTCATTTTACTTTTGCCATACTATGTTGAAGTTCAAGTATAAAAGGATTTTGTTTTAGTAATGCAATGCCTTAAATGTTTATGCTTATTTTGAATGTTCTGCTATATTTTTATCCTTATTGGGCATTTGAGCTCTCCCCTTTTCTATGTTTATTTTCCCCAGGATGTGAAGAAGTAAGTTATGAATGACCTGCAGGGATATTATGAGGGGATAATAGTGTGGACTGTGGAGATATTATGTTGTTGTAGTAGTTTTTCATTTTATGATGTAATGTAAAACTTATGAATATATCTAGTGTTTCCAAGGCTACTAAACCAATCAGTCTTTCGATATTTGATCTTTCTTGTGATCATGCCAATGTTATGTAATAATGCACCGACTCTAGGTAACTGGGGTCGGGGCGTTACATATTCCGTCCCTTAGGATGTAATCAATTATATCTTATTCCAATGTAATAATGTAAACACTGATTTTGGGTTACTAGAATTGTGGTCATTATAGGTACTTCTACCATTTTCCCCAGAATATTCGAAACGTAAAAAAACATATAAAATATCAATATAATCCAAAACACCACCAATGAAAATTATTACAAAACTCTAAAAAATGAAGAGAAAGATCAAAATCATGACTTGAATCCTAAAAACTCATGGTAACTCAAGGATTTTAATAATAAAGATATATTTAGAATCTTACTATTCCATACTATGAAGTTTTTATATTTATATTTTTTTTCTATAATTACTTACCATATAAAAATGGGATCAAATACCATTTTTCCATGAACCATCCCAAGATACTACTAAACCTTTCACTGAATCTCGCTAATGGAAAGGTTCAAATGACATTCTATGTGCCCATAGTCTTGAAACTAGTGCCTAGAAATCAAGGATACACACTTGGTAATAGTGTCACCCAATGAACATAACAAAATACATCGGATAAAATTTCTTTGTATTCAACATGATTCATCCAATTGTAATACAATAATGAAAATAAAAGAGATTTTTCCAAAATAAAAATCAATCATTTAAATGAATAATAAAAAAACTACAAAACCACCACCACATAACATAAAATAGAGTCATTAGTTAGAAAAGAATGCATCAGGTATGAAGCGACCAACAATAGAAAGAAAAAAAATGGTACCAAATTAAATATAGATATCATAAAATACTGAATTATAATATCTACATGACCCTAGTTCAGTATAAAACCTCATCAACGAATCCAACTCCATAGGTAGCTAAATGAATTAGGTCATTAAATATATATTTATTGAGAGTAAAAATAGAACCAAAATATATATAGTTATGCGAAATGATCATTGATTGTGACCTCACCACATCTTATGTAAGAAATTTATATGTAAATTATTTGTATGATTGTTTGAATATATATATATATATATAATTTTAATAATTATATTAAATTAAAATAAATCATGTGGAACTATCTCCTAAATTTATTTCTCCAAAATAAAAAATTTACCCATTTAAATAAAATTGGGACTCAACACTTTTTATGAATTAGAACACATTCAAATTAAAGTAATATTTTGATGAAAATTTACTAGAATAATCACCTTTCAAAAAATAAAAATAAATATAACTCACTTTTTAAATAACCCTTTTAGTTTTTTTAGATTTTTAACAAAATATTAAAACTAACAATATAGAAGTATGCACTTGTATGGGAAACTGAAAGTAAAAAGAAAATAGTTTCTAAAGAGGAAATAATAAATGAATAAATATAAGGGGTAATATCATCCACTAGGTGTGGGACATAAAAATGTTGAGTAAAAAGGATATACATTCTAGTTTCCCATTGCTTAGTTTTAAAAATCAAAAACACTTCATAAAACCTTATTTTTTTAACTCTATATATCCCTAGTATTTAATTTACTTTAGAAAACAACATTTTAAACAGAAAATAAAAATATTTTCTATGTAAAAGAATATAAACATTATATTCTTTAATCATATAAATCATACTAAGTAAAAGTATATTCCATATAGATGACTATTGTCTTGTCCACCTGATTGATTGGTGTTCTATCGATAAGTCTGAGAAAAGTTATATTCATTATACATATTATAGTTTAGATCCATTGGACTGACCATATATATTAAACCATCATAGTGGTGCTCATGATGCGACTCCCCAAACCCACCTCCAAGAGGCCAGGGGCTGGTGACTAGCACCGAGTAGGCATATCACTAACATAGGAGGAATTACCTAAGTACCAATACTCATGCACACAATTCAGATCCACAAATGCTGAATTGTAAAAAACACTAAGGAAAAAAAATGCACACATACCACTAAACCCAACCAAAAAAGTACAACAAGAATGTAAAGTGAAATATATTAAATTGTCCCAAAATACAATCCCACCATAATAAAGTGTATACAAACTACACGGTCCTACCTGTAAACAAAATTGGTACTGAGATTGATGATTGAATCCATAAGAACACCTCAACTAGTCTGAACTAACAAATCTCTATCTGGTCCTCGATTGCCCTAGAATATATCAAAAGGATTCTCATCTGCACTAGACACGACATGTGCAGGAAAATCCCATGTAGGGGTGAGAATAAAAATACTCAGTAGGACACCCCTAAACCATAAATCAATACAGAAAGAAAGGGTACAATCAACTCTACATAGTATATTTCTATAACACAAATAACAATAATATCCAGATATACTCAAACAAAGTCATGTGGTTTAAATATAAGTCATATCCACCACATACCTGCACAAGGGATTATGTTTAATGATTCAAAAAAGTACTCATCTGATAGAATAGACTCCTGAGTCTAATAGAACTGATGACATCCATCTATGAATTATGGTTTATTAGGAATTGTCATGAGACAGATACACTAATATATCTGATGATAGAATATGATACAATCATTATAGAATAACTCATTCCATGATTGTTGAAGATCGCGATACATAGATGAGGATCACTGCCAGGGCCATGGGGTGATTCCACGACTCATCCGGATTCAACATATAATTATAGGATCTATGTATGGTCAGATTGGTAATGATAATTCCAAGACTCTATATAAGGCACAAGAATGGATAGTGGATCCATCTATGGACCTCTTAGAGGGGATTCTAGACTCTATCCAGAAAGTCCAAATGAAGGGATCATACTCTTGTGAATAGTAAATTATTCCAGTTAACCCTTAGGGGAATGAGAAAGGGTATCAACCATAATGAATCATTTTCAAGATACAGTGGTCAAAAAGATAAATCTATGTAGAATAGAGTATATGGTGTTTAGTTGAGTCACAAACTATTTCCTTATATCCAAGGTCCGCCCATGTACCCTGGCCATGTTCTAGTACACAACATCAACCATTGTATGCCAACCCATGTAACAGTACACATGGTAACCCATGTATCTAGTCTGGTTCTAGCAGTGTGGTGGGTTACACACTGTTTAGTAAAGTTTTTTTCACCTTAAGTACATTATGAGTATCAGGGAAGGTCCCACTCGCCATGTGAAAGGGGTCACACATAGTCTGACACTCGACTCCCTCCTAAAATCTTACCTACCCCATGGTGGGGGACACACACAATGTAGTCCACACTACATGTTGTGTTATTTGTAAATTTCAAGAAATATTATTATTCCCATGTGTGCCTCATTCAATCCTTCAGTTTTTGATCTAATGATTCGTTCACCTCAAAACTGATGATCCAAGGCCATCTTTATATTACCACACTGAATCGGGGGGTTTCAGGCCTTCGATCGGCTCCTAAAACTGATTTTGATAATTCACACAAAAGTATCATGAAGAATGATATCTCCCAAAATACATCGATCTGACATCATCCATCATCTTTACACCTCTACTAGGTCTTTACAAGGTTGTTTCATCGATATTGGATCATTTCTCCAAGAAACAGTGGCACAATGATCTTTCATTCATGTCCCTTAAAAAACCTGAAAAATAGAAAGAACATTGAGGGAGAAAATAACAATGAAAAACCCAAGTAAATAACCTTGTACATTGTTTATATTTTCCATGATCCATTTCTTATTAATGATCTACCTAAAAAATGGTATAATCATCCCCAAATTCCTGCAATCAAACCCTCGAATTAATGAACCACTAGTCAACCTGTTGGTGGGTTGATCCACATTAATCATTAATTCTATGAATGAAGAAATAATGAATTTAAATAAGATGACCAAAATTGGGGTTGGGTAATTTGTGGAAGTGGATCGATTATCGTGTTGCTGCCATTGGTAAGATCTGTCTAAACAGTGCCCTTCGATCTCTGATCCAAGATCCGTCATCATTTTCCATTGATAGAATTCTACCAATTGTCTCTATGTCCTCTAGTATGTTCTAGATTTATGAACCTAACCATAGGTTCCTACTGATTTAAAAAATAAAATTCATCATTGCGTTGGTGTATAAAGTTATAAATAAAATAAAAGCTCAACTTATTTTATCCTTTAAATTTTCCAAAAATTAAATTTCTGAGGCATCCTTCTCCAGCCAGAGTTAGGCCTCACCTAGAGTAAAATCATTACTCTAAATGCAATGGTGCCCATTATTTTCCGATCTGGGCTCCCATATATATGTTATTCCACTTTTTTAGAAAAAATGCATGCACATGTTATTTAATATTTTAATAGTCTTCAAAAAATTGTTCTGGGCATAGTAGGCCTCATAATCGCACACTATTTTAGTGTCTTTTCTCATATTAATTATTTATAATAACTAAAAATAATACACAGAAATTTTTTAAAATTTCCATTCTTCCCACATTTTGGATTTACATCCATGAAAATCCAAAAACAAAGGGTGTAAAAAAAGATGTTGGTACTACACATGAATCTAAGCCTCCCTCTCCCATGTGCAATTTTGAATATTTATGTGCTTCCATTGAACACACACCATGGTAATTTCTCTCCCATGTAGGATCCTCCCCGACCAATCCATTATCTTCACTAGCCACTCAACCAAGGTTGACCCATCACCAATGTCTACCTCAACCCAGTCGATGATGTAAGATGGGTTATGCACGTACCTTCTCAGCTGCGACACAATGAAGACACTGTGTACCTGTTCTAACTACGTGGTTTGTTCCAAGCGGTATGCCACATCGCTAACTATACATAGTATCTGAAAAGGGCTGATAAAACTCAGAGATAACTTTCCACCATGTCCAATCCTCTGCATTCCACTTTGAGGTGAAACTTGAAGGAATACATGGTCTCTATATTAGAACTCCAATGGTCTCCTATATCTATTAGTATAATTTTTATAATGGCTCTATGTTGACTTCATCTACTCTAAGATGATTTGATCCTTTTCAGTAGTAGTTCACACAAAATCCAGGCCCATGAGTGTTGACTCTCCCAGGCTAGTCCATCAAAGTGGTGACCGAAAGGGTCTCCCATACAAAGCCTCAAATGGTTCCATAAAAATGGTGGAATTCTAGTTGTTTTTGTAAGTTAACTCCAAAAGAGGTAGGTGATCCTCCCAACTATGATATAGATATAACATGAGAGATCGCAACATGTCCTCCAGAACCTAAATGGACTGCTTCGTTTAGCCATCTGTCTATGATTAAAATTCTATTCTCAAGCATAAATATGTCTCGAATGCCTCCAACAAACCCTTCCACAACTGGGATATGAATCGAGCATCACTATCTGAAACTATCATAGATGGGACTCTGTGGATTCGAACATTCTCCTCCACATGGAGTCATCCCAATATTTTTAATGAACTCTTCTCTTAGATATCTGCGAAGTGGACTGACATGGGGGTTTCATTCAATGATCACCCAAATGGAATCATTTACCTTTGACCTATGAAATAAATCCATAAAAAATTACATCGATATCCCATTCCACATATATTACGAAACCTCCAGGGTTTGAGCCAAAACCATAGGAACTTGGTGCTCAACCATCACCTGCTAGCACATAAGGAAATGAGAAATGAACTATAGCATTACCTTCTTCATCCTTGTCCACCAGAACTTTCATCGGAGGTCCTTGTACATATTTTCCATGCCAGGGAGTACCAGAAAAGGGGATCTATGAAACTCCCATATAACCTCCTCCCACAACTCCACTTGTACTATTGTGCTTCCTCTAAATAGAAATACGAGTTCCCTACCTTGTGAATATCCATCAGAAGAATGCCTTGTGGAAATATGAGCATTTAGGGTCTCATGGTTGATATCCCCAAGTTGTGCATCCATGAATATCTATAATAGTGGAGGGGTGACAACCATCGAATGAAGGTATGATGTTCCATATCCACCAACGAAAGATAACTATAATGAGGCCAACTACTTCAATTCCTTTTTCAGAAACTAAAAACTAGATCTTCTGCTGAGATAATGTTCCACAACATTACCCTTCCCCAGGAGTATAGAAAATCTCAAATTCATCGTCCTGGAATTACTCTAACCATAAACTCTATCTCAAGATCAGATATTTATGATATAATATAGACTTTAGACTCTTGTTATTGGAGTATATTTCAAACTCCTTGCCTATTTGGTAGTGTCCCCATATCATTAATGTGAAGATTGTCACTGCTAAATAAAGATCATGGGTCATGTTGGTCTACTGAGGTGGTGTCTATTAGGGCGAACCATAGGCTATCATTGTTATCCCCTACATCTGGACACAACCAAGTCTAGTCCCTAATTAAGTATAGAACACTACATTCTCAACACCCTCCTGTAGTAATATCAAAATCAGGGCGCTCGTCAAACTCTACCTCAACTGCCGAAAAGAATGCAGGTACATATCTATCCACAAGAAAGGATGCCCATTTCTAGTTAAATATTTCATAGGTGCTGATATCTTGGAGAAATCAGGTATGAATCTCCAGTAATATATTGTTATCCCACAGAATCTCTATACCTCTGTTATGCTCCTAAGTGGCTCCCATGCTAACACTACCTCCACCTTGGCTGGGACAATTGCTACTCCACCTACAGAGATAGCATGTCTGAGAAAGTGGACATCTTAAATTGATAACTTGAACTTCGATAGTTTCCCATAAATCAGGTGCTATCAATGTACATCTATAACCATATTAAGGTATCTCAAGTGCTCCTCCATGAATTCCAAGTACAAAAGGATATCATCGATGAAGACTACCAAGAACTTGTCCAGGTACTAATAGAATATATTTTTCATGAGTCCAATGAACACTTATGGGGAATTATTCATCCAAAGGGCATCAGCAAGCACTCAGAATGACTATTGTAGTATATGGTATCCATATTCGATATATCCTCGTCCCATACTCATAGCTGGTGATAACCTGATCAAAGGTTAATCTTCAAGAACAATCATGTCCCTATAAATTGATCTAAGAGGTAATCGATCCACGATAGTTGATATTTTCTATTCAGGGTAAACTGGTTCAAGCTCTAGTAATCCACATAAAACAAGAAGCTCCTATATGAATTCTTGGAAAACAAAATTGGAGGTTACTAGGGTGAAAAATTGGGTCTCATGAAACCCTTACTTTTCAAGTCCTCCAATTGCAACCTCAGCACATGAAGCTTTGCGGGATCCATCTGATATGCTGGTGATAATATTGGTACCATCCCAATGTAGAAAAAAATGTAGAAGTAAATCTACCAAGGTGGAGGTAATCGTGGAATATCCTCCAGAAATACATCTTCATACTCCTGCACTACTACTGGGAACTGAGAGCTCATAACATCTACTTCTCTAAGGGGATGTTTATCTTACTCATGAGTGATCATCTATATCCTTCTATTCATGATTCCACCCCATGCTAACTGGGTTTCCCTATCTCCAATAATGTAAAACCTCATCCCATCACTATAGACACACCTCACTTTTCAAATAAAATAATCAATATAGGCACGGATTGATGATAGCCAATCGATACTGAGAATGACATCGTAATGCCTTGATGCTTCCACCAAGAGGTTCCAGTTGTAACTCTCACCTCAAAGGGTCAGGTCACACTATTTTCAATGGTGTGGGATCATCGAGTCTCCTCTTATAGGTTTCTCCAATAATAAGTGTCGATTCAATGGTTCTACCGAAATCTCATGTTCTTGAAAAGGTATGTGGAAATATAGGAATGACTAGAACCTATTTATATCAGTGAAAAAATTGTGGTAAAAATGTAGATACCCAACATTGATGTACACATACATTTGATTTATTTTTCAGAATACTTAATACAGGACACAAACAAATACCCAAAGACCGTATTAGTTTAGTGTCTTTGGAAACTCCAATCTTAATCTTCTAATCATGATGAAAGATATTTAACATATCCAATAAATATCTGCCCCTTTTCTCCAACCTAAAACCATTCATTATATCCTGGGGAAAAGAAGCATATAAAAGGGTGAGTTCAAATTTCAATTAAGGGTAATAATGTAGAATATAAACAAAGCATAAACATCTCAACATAAAAAAATGAACATAAAGTTTAAAAATTAAAATAACGAGTCATGAAATAAATCTAGGAAGTATATAATGCATGGATCATAATGAAACATTAATCATGTTCGAATAGAATTTTCATAAAACATGTAAATATGGAAAACTAATAATCACATAATATGAATTCCATAGTATCCATGTAATTGTTTCCAAGACCATCATAGTAGACAAAGTCCATTTCTGAACTAGGGTTACTTGCCATTCCATCCATGTATTACTGAACAATATTTACATACCATTCAAGCCTTATATTAATAAACTAGATATATTTTCTGTTGTATTCATTTTTATCTCATGAGATATAAATCTTTACGCAATCCATTCAAGAGAGATATAGGTCCCACCCATCTCATAATGAAATCATTCTTACATTTTCCACAAACCATAAATCATTCATCATAACAAAACCCATGAAATAAAATTGGTTTATTAAATATCATTTCATCATAACATAGTCCAAATAAAAGATCATTCCATCATTAATAAAATCAAATACTAATAATAATAGGGATAGAAACATAACACTATTTAAGATCATCGTCTCAGATGAAATTTTTTTTAATGAAACACTTGGACAGAGTTATTGATGGAAAGACCTTTTCTTCTTTAAAAATATTTTCTTTTCTCAAAATGCCATGAAATATTAAAAGAAACGAATTTAGTTGAAAATAATGATGAAATAGTGTATAACAATATTCATAGAAATAAGAGGTCATGAAATCATAATAATCCATTCATGTAGTATAAGTTAAAAAAAACATTCTCCCCTTAATTTTTCCAGAAGAGTCAAAAAGTTCCTCATATGGTAAACAAAAGTAACGTACCTTCCATACCATGTAGGAAATGTATAAAATGGGTAAAAACGAATTTAAACATACATATAAGAATATTAAATATTTTATGATTTTTTTAGAAAACATGGACATGGATTTTACATATATATCTAGTAAATACTTACATATAAACAGTCTAGAATAAAAATGAGATTTGCAAAATTAACCCTCACCATAGGTCCAATTTCTTCTATACATGTCTAAAACTCTTGTATAGTGGGTTTTAAAATATTATTAAATTTTAAATAATAATAATAATATTTATGATATCATAAACGATTCTGTTATGACTTTATATTACCTATTAATTTGTCAATTCATTATAAAAGAAACTTTTTGGGTAATAATCATTTTATTTATCATAGATGTTTTGAATTTTTATTATTCATATTATTACATATATATATCATGATTTACTTACATAATTTAAAAAATTATTTATATATCATACATTACCTATATATAAATATATATATAATAGATAGATAAATGAAATGGAATAGACCTTTCTTGGAGACGGTAGGCCGTACGTAGGCATGAAAGCTGTTTTAATTTCATTATTGAATTGAATGGAAGTAAGTAAATGACATATATATACATAAATACAGTATAATTATAATTTCATATATTTCCTGATTATTTATTATATAAACTTTATATTCATTCATTAATGGTTAACGTAGAGAATGAACTTCATCGCATCGTGGAGACGGTAAGCTTTACATATGCATGAGCGACGATATTGTTACCATAATTGTTGAATTGTATTGAATTGGATGGCGTATAATATCTTTGAATTAGTATCATGTTATAAGAATCATATAAGTTTATTATTTCCACCATTATATCCATCCAAGTATGGTGGTCGTGAAAAACAGATTACAATATGGTGTGGAGATGGTAAGTCGTACGTACACACACCCATTGATTTCGTTTTTTGTAGGATGAATAAAAGGTAAAATAGGGTTGTTTTATATTTATAATAATATATCAGTATATTAGCGATACTTATTTTATTACATTATAAAGAACCAACTGAATAAGAGGAAGTATGAAAAGAAAGAAATTTGAAAAAATTGGTAGAAGAGATTACCTCTTCCTCGACGGTCTCCTTTAAATTTACTCTTAAGGAACTAGAGTGTAATTTTGAGAAGAAAAAAACCTCTAGAATGTAACTAGGTAAGTTTATAATAGAAATGGGTAGGTTTTTGCAGATCATGATTCCTAAAAATGGAGTGAATATGAGATATAAGAGGTTACCTTTTATAATATAGGAGATAGAAACTTTAAGAAACCCTCACAATATTAATTTATTATAAAATTATATTCTGTTTCAAAATGTCCTCCACTCATTTAATTCAAATATAAAATGATAATTGTTGAAAATACTATCAACCAATAGGTTTTATAAAAGTTTATGTCTCAAATTGAACCTTATCATTTATCTTTAACACTTATTTAACTAATTTAACTCTTACCCTGTATTCTTGTATATTCATACTATATGGTTAATATAGTTACAATAAAATTCCAATCAGTCTTCATGTGGTTCATTAATGACATATTAAACATCATATAAATAATTTGGAAAAATTTAAGTGTTTATTACTATAATATCATTTAAAAAAATATTATTTTTTTTAAAACCCATTTATGTCAATTTTTAAACTATTAATATCATGGATTTTTAGAAATTCATAGAAACATGATAATTTTTGGAAAAATTCATTAATTTAAGTTAAAAATTCATATTCATCCATAATAGTCATGTATGGAATAAAATGGATAAATGTTAATTTATTTTAATATTTATAATCTCATTTATTTAAATCTTTTATGAATAAAGTAATCACTACATCATCATTGTGTCATGAATGAATTTATTTATTTGGTGCCTAAAAACTATAAATAAAATACCATGATATTGGAAATATTTTAATATTTATAGCTAATATTTATATACATATATATATATGTTATATAACACTATATTAAAATGGATTTAGAAAAAGATATAAGTTTATGTTATAATTATCTTTACTTTAAATTAACTCAAATAAAGTGTAATTATCACATCGAAGTGAATACAAGGGGTCCCAAAATCGACCCAATGATGCCCATGGTTGAAAATATCTCATACAATTGGATTGGGACATGTGGTATGGTAGTTTAATATTATTATAATATTATGTTTTACCCTTATTTACAAGATTTACCATTTAACCATGATAAATAAAATAATTTTTGAAGTAAATTTTCATAATGTCCAAAAATAAAAGGTACCCATTTACACAATTTAAACCTTATGATTCCAAATATGGAATCAAAATTTTTGAATTCAAAACACATAAGTTTTAGTAATAAATTTAAATTTAATTCCCATTGTCCAATCCAAAAATTGAGTTTTTAAAAAGTAATAACATTTAAATGATCGACATGTGTTTATACCCAATTTAAACAAGAAATTACATATAATAAAACAATGGATGAAATGATAAAAATATGATCCAATTAAACTTTAAAACCAATTATGAAGTTAATCTAACAATATAAATTAATTTGATGAAATGGAAATTTTGAATTAAAATGAATTATTTTAACTGTTCATTAAAATTTGAATTTTATCATAAATATACCAAAAAAAAATTTCATGTCCCTATTACAAATAAGAATTTTATTTTTTAAAAAATTTAACTTATAAAATTTCAAAATCTAGATTTAAATTGGGCGTGCCATCCAAAGGCGTTAAGAATAAATTTTTTGAAAAATACTTATTTTAACTGAAAAATAGATTGGGTTCTCATATCATGTTCTAGAAAATTTGTAAGATGAATGATAATGTTATTTAAAATTAAAAATATGGTTAATAATATTCATCAAATCTATTTTTTATCCCATTAAATAATAATATTTTAATAATATGTCCATGTTTAGTGAAACTCGGTATCACATACAACTCAAGCTATCGAGGATGGCCGCTCTTCCATGTAATGCAGGACATGTCAGTGTTGTTTGTAGTGAAAGATTATTTTGGTGATTTATATAACATAAATCAAACATATTTAACTTATACATTGACAAAAATCTATACTCAGTATTGTGATAAAATATTTCTATCAAAATAACTTGAAATAGTGTGTAACACAAGCCAAGAATAGTGTCACATATACTACAAACTAATATAGTGTCACATATAGAGAAAGACAATGTTGATGAAGCATTAAAAACAAGTCATCAAAGAAATTAAAATAATCTATCTCATGAAATCTTGGGGTGTTATAAGAAAAGACACAAATCATTCCTTGGATGAACCCTAGAGTATTTGGGTTCCATGCCTAAACTAAATGCAGCTATCCTCACCTCTGTCCTCAAGATCCTTGAGCTTGGCATGGACATACTATGGGTTGTGGTGGTAATATGTAAAAATTACTACCACCACCTACTACTCTCCCTACTCCTCTTCCACGTCCTCCACCCAACAGATCTGTCTGGACATGCTATTTCCTCTGCCTTAGTGGTCTGTCCACCATCTCCGTGTCAGTATCTCGATGGGTTGGGTAATCTCTGTTGATATTCCTCCTACCCTCACATGTGTAGTATCTCCTCCCCCTGGGATGACTGGATCCATTTTGATCACTATGAAACATAGATCCCATGTATCGTTTCCTCGTGTAATGTCTCCCATGTCCAGATCCCAATGTCTGATGTCGGCTCCCCAGTACCAAGGTCTTTAATCTTGTTTGTCTGCTACTGACTGTCTCTAGCTTCATCTACTCAGCCAAGAAGCTCTCAACCACCAAATATTATTGGAGAAATATAGAATAAAATGGAATTAATTTTTTTATAACACTGAATCATATTTTTCCCATTTTTGACATTACTCAAAGATTTGTCCCTGAAGTACTAATCCCTGACCATATCCATCAAGTACCTGGAGAGGTTAGAGAACCTTGATGAATAGTAATCCCCCATTAAGCTACCCAAATATAGCTGAATAAGATCCTGTATATGTATTGATCTTAGCATAAGTGGAGATAACTCCTCTCTAAATATAAGGTCTAATTTCATCCATAAAATATATTCCTCGTTGTGAGTCTGTGTGGTAAAAATATACCATCACCCTACTGAACCATGAATAAGGCTCACCTCTTGGACACCATCTTGTCTACTGGTGTCCTCACAAGATAGAAAACTATGGTCACCACTTGAATCCTACACTCAACCACCCGAGGGTTGTTCTCACCTCAAAACATGGGGGGTTTATGTCTTTGAAACTCATGGAGCATGCTCATCTATTGCTCCTCATGTTTTACTATCGCAGGTACCCCATGTTGCTCTACTGGTGGTGGTATAGATGGGGCACCACCTGGAAGTAATATCTGGGTAGCTAGGCCCTGTATCTAAGCCTCTTCACTGAGGGGTAATACTTTTGATAGAGCATATGAATCCTAATAGGTATGCATCATGGAGGCATCCTATATGAAAACAAGATGTATCACAATCAATGAGTATATACGAAGATCTAACTCATGAAGAAATGAAAACCAAAACCCATTTTTATATGATGTATGTACCATTATTATTTCCCTACAACTATTTTTTTCATGTACTGAGTCAAAACGTAGGTTATCAATATTCTGGTGTATGGATACATTGGACGGCCACACCAACACTAGTGTTACTGACTTGAACGCTAAACTATAATCACTTAACACTATTTCCCCAAACCATCCTCATAGAATCCCGATCCTTAAGTAGAACTCACCTACATTAATACCACCTTTTCACAACTTTTCTAAGTGGGGCCCGTGATGTAACTCCCCATGCCATCCTCCAATATGCTAGGGACTGGTCACTAGCACTAAATAGACATATCACTAACATGGGAGGCATTTCTTATATATATGTACACATGCACACATATCCAAGACACAAATAATGAAATGTAAGAACCACTAAGGGAAAAAATGAATGCATACTACTAGAATCCAACCAAAAGTGCACAATTGGATTTTAATTTATAATAAAGTAAATTGGTCCAGAATACAAGCCCATAATGGGCAAGAGTCTTAATAATACAAATTATAACCTATAAACAAAGTAGGTACTAATACTCATACTCGAAAACATAAGCAAACCTTGGAATATCTGAACTCACAAAGCTCTGTCCAGTCTTGGTCCACCTTGGAATTCGTCAAAAGTTCGGTCTTATTTACAAGAAATGACACATGTGGTAAAATCACATGCAAGGGTGAGTATAAAAATACTCTATAGGATGACCCGAAACCACAAAGAAATACACAAAGAACGGGTACAGTCATCTTTATAAAAAATATGTCTACATCACATATAATATTAATATCTAGATATACTCAAACCAATACATGTGGTATAATGGTAGGTCACAACCATCACATACCCACACTAGCGATTCCAAAAGAAGATTCCATAAATCACTCATCTGGAAGAACACACTCCTACGTCTGATAGCACTGAGGACATCTTATTGAGAAGTAATATTTGTCATAAACTGTCATCAGAGAGATACACTAATAGATATGAAGAGAAAATATGATACACTACATCCAGGATATTTCATTCCAAAAATGTGGAGGATCATGATACACAAATGAGCATCACTTCTAGGACCATGGGGTGATGTCATGACTCATCCGGATTTACATGCTAAATAGATGATCTATGTCTAAAAGTATTGGTCACATTGATACCAATACACTTCAAAGGGCACAATAATCAATAGAGAATCATACTCCTAGCCTCTTATAATGGATTCCAAACTCTATCTAGAGTTTAATGGGGTAGATATCATACTCATGTGAAAAAGAAATGATGACATCTAACCATCATGGAAACGATAAAGGGAACCAACCCTAAGGAAACATGTCCAAGATACAGTAGGCAAGTAAATCAATTCATGTAGAATGGAGTACATGACATATAGTAGAGACAAATTCCTTGTCCTTATATCCTGGGTCCACTGGTGTACCCAGGACTTGTGATAGTATATGGAATCAACCCATATCTTCCTACCCATGTACGAGTGCATAGGGTAACAAGTGTATCTGGTTCGGGTCTAGTCATGTGGTGGGGTACACACTTAGTAGGAAAATCCATGTACTAAAACGTATGGTTATTTACTCAAGGAGTACACATAGAGTCTCAGGAAAGCGCCCACATGCCGTGTGATAGGGGTCACACACCTTGTGGAACTTTAACAACTCTTGAAACCATGGACACCGACCAGTGGGGGCCACCCATCATGTAATCCAGACTATACACATTATTCTTTGGAATTGTCTAGAATGCTCTTTCCTCTTCTGTGCACCTTGGTCAATCATTTTATGTTTGATCTGATGATTCATTCACTTTGAAATAGAAGATCTACGGTCATCCTACCATTGGAACACCAAATCTCGTGGGTTTAGGGCCTTTGATGAGCTCTGAGAACTGTTTCCAATCATCTGCATGAATTCCACCTAAATAATGATATCTCCCAAATTACTTCAATAATCCTCCTCCATCATCTCCAAACCTCTCATAGGTCATCATGAGGATAGATATTCAATTTTGGATCATTGTGCCAAGAAACAATGTCGGAATGATCATCGGTACGTATCCCATGATGAATGTGAAGAACATGACAAACATTAGATGAGAAAAGCAGAATGAGAAACCCCATGAAAGAACCTCTTCCTTAGTTGACCCGCACCGATCAGTGTTAGGCCTCACCTAGGGTAAAGTCACTACACTGAACAAAAGGGCTCCCTAAAATTTATAATCCAAGAACCCATTTAGATGTTATTCCACATTTTTATGAAAACTATGCACATGTGATATTTAATATTTTAATTTTATTCAATAAATTGTTCCAAGAACACTGGGCTTCAGAATCAGACGTAGTCTTAGTCCCTGGTCTAGAATTAATTCCATATAATATTTAAATATAATACATGAAAAAATGAAGGACATTACATGATAGTTCAGTTCATCACATTGAAAATCAGTATAATCCATCGAGCGTTGAAAATTTTATAATCAGAGTGTTGGAATTATTAATATAGGATAAAATTTCCTATAAAATTGTTACGGTGCTATAAAAATGAAACCAAATGGAGATGTTTTGCTGAGCTATCATGTAAAGAACATTTGAGGCCACTACTATTAGAGTGTTTAACTTTTTAATTTACTTGTTTCTATCAATGATTATATTGAGGGATTTCAGGAAATAAAGATAAGTGGTACTGATTAGGTGGACTGAGGGCTTACAAGGGATTATATGATATATTTGGCACCGATTATCATATCGAGGACTTCTGGGTTTTACAAGACAGAGTAATTTCGATCATAATATCAAGGGATTTACTGGTAAAGAAATATATAGCATTACAGTTAGGTTAAAAATATGAATATATTATGTCTGGATTTCTAACATACATAACTATTAAGGTTAAAGAGTATAATTTATATTATAAATCATGTAATTCATTCTTAAATTGTGATAAGATATCATATTAACAATTACAAAAACATTATATTCCACTATAAAATTTATATCAGAATGTTTATTTTTCTAAATATTTCTAATATCTTATTTATTAGACAATATATGATCATAATTAATAACTCTGATTTATTGGATGGCATCTTATTTCTATACATATACTTTGATCATCTTATGATTTATGAGTATGATCACATTAAGAGGTTTGGATTTAAAGATAATTTAATATTTTTAAACTATAATTCACCACTACACTTATATCGATCATAAACACTTAAGATCCAGAAAAATAGATATAAATAGTAAATAAATCTATAAATAAAGGAAAGAACTAAAATTAATCAATTATATGAGAGTGTACATAGGGACACTGAGTTCAATGTAACTGAGAATCGTATACTATCTTAGTGACCAAACATAATAAATAATGGCTCACAATAAACAAGAAAGAGTCATCTTAATTCCTAAGGAAAATGGGACACTACATAATGTGTCTCCCAACCTATATCATAGAGATGTTTAGTTTTTGTTGTATCTTAGTCTAAAACTAGGAATGATACACCATGCTAATCATAACTATCCTATAATTCCCTTCCAAAGATCATGGGATCCCATGATCATCCAAAAAAGAGTGATTTTTTTAATCATACATTCAATAAAAATTAAAAAAATAAAGAAACCACACTAACCTATTCTCTAAGAAATCCCTCATGAAACATGATTTATAATAAAAAAACTATTTTAAAATACCCATGAAGCCGAAAATAATAATAATAAAGTACCAAATTAAAACTATACAAAAAATAGCCAATCGTTCTTTTATACATCTATGAGATATTTATTCATAAAATACTTATATTTGTTTCCAAATAAGTTTTAAATAATTAAAATACGATTAAAAACAAGAAATACCATTTTTTAAAACCAAATAAGCTCAGTTCATTAAAATAATCATTTTAAAACCAAAATAAATCACAATACCTGATATAATAAAATTTAATGCCCATAATAATAAATTAAAAAAATATTCAAAATATCATGACACATAATATAAATCACATTGAATATTAAAAATTTAAAAACTAATAAACAAATATCCTTGAAGACTAATAATTATCAAATACCATGTAAAATGACTCCACTAAATTAGGAATTTTAGTATAATAACCAAGTTATTATTTTAGAAAATAATATGAAGTCATTTAAAAACATGAAATTCCTTTTGAAAAATTGTTTTTCATGATTAAATCATTGATACATTTCATGAAACACATATAGGGAATCATAACTACATTAGATAATGAGTGACCTAAGTGACATTAAAATTGTCACATGCACAATAACTAAAAACCAAGATATTGGTAAAATCACCATATATTAATCAATACAAGTAGAATATCATGGATTTTAAATTAATGAATGGTTTAGAAAACTCAATAAATAATGGTTTTAATGTTCAAATCATTATCCTTGGAGAAACCTACCTTAAACTAATATAAATATGTCACTATCAATGAATAATTCTAAAAATAGTCTCAAGGAGAGATCCATGATTTTTTTAACTCAAAAACCAATAGATTAAAAAACCTCGTTAACTATGTTTTTCCCATAATGGAATCTATTGGAGAGAATAAGAAAGAAGAAAGAAGGAAATATATTAAGAATAAAGAAAAATGGGTCAAATACTTAATAAATCCACTTGGATTCGATGAAGGAGGTAATGAATCAAAATAGGAGGAAAAGAGGTTCATTAACAGTGGTCCTATTTGGTTATCCTGGAAAAAGTGGAGAGTATGGAGCTCAGATTAGTTTAAAATCATTTGAAGGATGTTTAAGAATTTCTATATTTTTAATACCTTGATTGGTCACATGGTTTGGTGAAAAATATTTCCAAAATATGTTTCAATAATGTTAACATCATTGGAAAGACCTAGTAATGTCTCATAGTTTGGATAAATGGTTAAGAAACCCATATTCTATTCAGGGAAATCTCCACTAATATGAAACTACTAGTTTTTCAGGGTTACCACATAGTCAACTCTCAATGTGGGAAAAATGTATACCTAGAATGACAACCTATAATGTTTTAAAATTCATTAAATCTTAATATATAACTCATAGAAAACAATAAAAGTCAATGAATAATTAAAATTATAAAAAAAATTTATTTTATGTTATTGTAGATAATCCTTTATGATAACTTGTTGATTATTCAACATAGATTTAGAGAAATTATTTCATCTCAAAACATTGAGGCATATCTACTATTAAATAATGAATCCCATGATCCAAATAAATACCCCATATAATAATTGAAATATCATTATAGTGTTCTTAATTGAAAGATCGTGATTGTAATTTTTTTTGAAACAACCACCAGATAACTTTCAATGACACCAATTAATTTCCATATTTTATTTTCCTCACATTTTAATCAAATTTACAATTTGTTACAAAACACAGCCTCCACATCTCCATTAGAAACATATTATAAAAACTAAGTAAAACATATTAAAAATTTAATGTCATTGTAAATGGAATGTTATATTATAATCGGTTTCCTTAAATTAAAACTAAAATCCTAAAAACTAATCTAATAATTAATATATGTAATAAACAACTATACAATAAATACAGTAGTGAGATCAAATAAGTTTTTTTGAACACTCTTGGGGAATGAAAATTTAAATTAAATTATATAATGATATATAATAATATATGAAAATAAATAAAGGTATACTAATTTTTATGAATAATCATGATTCAATCGAGTGCATACTCAAGACATAAAGGTTCGGGGTAAAAATAAATCTCGTTAAGACCATTAAAGATATCTTCTTGGTTTATTTATTTGGATAAATGCTAAAAAATGTATGATAAAACAATTAGAATATTCATAGAGGTTATTATTTTACATATAATTTATATAAATTATAATTAACATTGCTTGTAATTCTTTCTTCATTATTGTATCTCTTTTAATTTTATATCATATCAAATTTATGATGGGGGATCCAAGGGTAGAATCCCTCCAGGGGTATCCCCTCATATACCATTGTTTTTAGAACATCACCAAATAATCTATGGTTACTATCATAGATGCGTGTAACCATTTTTTAAACATGTATGACCATAATAAGAATTTGTTCCCTATATCATGTATTCTATATCGTTCAGTCACTTCTGATTGTGAGGAGGAGAATTGATGTTTTCCATTATCTATAGAGTTCAAGAAAATGTATTCTATATGGTTTAATATAATTTTATAAATTGAAATGTTGTGCCCAAAAAAGGATTATCACTAGATATGATATAAATCAAGTTATATACATAGGAATGAAAATTAATTACTTCATAAAGGCCTTTAACTAATATATTAATTCTATGTAGCCCAACATTGAATAATTATTATATTATTACTATTATTACATTAATGTACATTAATGTTGTGGATATTTTAACATCATTTTAACTAGACCCTAAACATGATCTCCAATCCTCCTAAATATTTATTAAAATTTGGATAATAAAAATTTAAATTAATATATAAATTAAAATGTCATATAAATTCAATAAATAATGATGTGATGAACACAACCAGAATAATTGTTTTTAATTGGAATGTGATAAAAGTATTTATTCAAATAATAAATTAAAATATAATTTAACTATGAGACCTGATATACTTAGTGTGTGACCCTATAAGACTCTTTATTAGTGGAATTTGACTAAATATACTAGTACCGAAGATCAATAACTAGAAACTTGTCGAGGAACCCACAGAGAAAGTTTATGATATCACAATGATAATAAACTCATATGATCACTTATTATAAAGTATAATATATCTGTCTCAGTTTCTCATTAAATAAAGTTTCATAATTACTTCATAAAATAGGTTGTATACTTTTCCCATCAACCTTTATTCATTGTCTATATTTTATTTATATTTCTAAAATTATTATATTTATTAAAAAATAGTGTGTATAGAATTAATTAGATATTTCCATTACTATAAAATGACCTTAGATATTTAATTACATTATCAATAAATGTAAAAATATTTTCATAGATTATTCATTAATGTCATATCACTTATGATACACCCAATGTATCCTACCTCACCACAAGAAAACATCCTCATGGATTTAATCAGAACATATATTAATGATATTCACAATATTATTTAATTATAATACAATGTATAAGGACTGATATAAAGATTTATTGATATGAATATCCAATGACACATATCACATGTTGAACTCCCAATGGAAGGCCAGTTCTAAAAACCTTTTCCATTAGAGATTATCATGTGAAAAAATAATGAGAATTATCAATTTCTTAGGATATCCATACACATAAAATAAAATATAATTTATATCCCATAAGATATTTTTAATTTGACCATTGAACAAATATTTATGAATATCATCACAACATTTCAAGGTTCTCATCATAGTAGGGAACTTCTATGACTTTTTGATGTGAAAGTTACTCTATGTAAGTTATTGTTGGAGTTGGTACCATAGAAAAAATTTCGTTTGTACTTTATGAAAAAATATATTCATGGTTTTTGAATATTAATAAATTTCTTATCAAATCCCGATTTTTCTTCTATATCACATTGTATGTGATAATATCCCAAGAGTATCTATCACACTAAAAGGTTATTACAGTTTCCCTCTATGATGAGAACCCGGAAGTGAAATGAAAATATTATTGAATATATGTTCAATGGATGGATGGTATCATTTGAAGGCAAAAAAAATGACATAGGCTATCAGAGGTAGAAATTTACAGGACATTGAGGCACCTTCTCATGTTTTACACCCTTGGTAATGTCCAAGTGGATATTATGAGAACAAGACATGCCAGTAAGAAATACACATTTCTATTTATCATTAGATGTTTATATTTTTGGACGTTTTTATTGGTCGTTATAATTTATGATTACTTTTAATGAGTATTATGAGTTTCTCTCTTAGATGTGTTGACGAAAATCTTGGTGACAGATGTTCACGGTGAGGTAAGATTTGTTGGGTGCTTCAAGAATAATATTTCATTAATGAATAACATAGTAAAAGATTTATCCCTTATATTATTTAATGGGAGATAATATATCATTCCCTATGATAAAAATTATATAGTCTAAATAAATCCATGGCCATGGTGATCAGTAAACATGTTCTATTTCTAGAAAAACAAATAAAGAGATATCAATCATATAGGTTGATGGAATAAGAATGCAACGTGCTTGAATAGAGATATTATGATAAAGGGGATATATATAAGTGATAAGAATTCTTATGAGGTGACATGTCATTTTAGCATTAAATTATTTCTCTATGGGTGCCTTAGCGTAATTCTATATGCTAACCTTGAACATTAGGTTTCTGTGCCTAATGCCACTGAGAAAGAGTCCAAGAGGGTCACACACTTAGTGTATCAATGATCTTAGTTAAATAAGTTATTATTTAACAAGTTTAATAAATATTATTTCCAATTATGGTTTAATAATTTTTCATGTATTCCTGATCGCATTTATTGTATCAATAGTTGTTTGAGAGAATATATTGTGGGTGGAATAATTAATATGTATTTATTATCTATTTGGTGAATATAATATTTATTTATTTATCGATGAGTAATGAAATGATATTTATTTAATAAATAAATATTCATTATTCAAGGTGAAATAAATATTGATGAGGATTGGCAGACCGAGTTTAAGGGTTAAGTGATAAATAATAATATTTAATATTTTTTGATTAAATAATGTTTAATTACAACTCACGTGTTAAGAGCATGTTAGGGAATAATAATATTTCTATTATTATTTACCTTTGGGGTTTTTCTTGGATTAATTAAATAATTAAAGGAACTTGTGAAAATTATGTGATTATTACTCTAATGAAATAAATTCATAGTTATATTATCCTCTCATTATCCAAGGTAAAGAAAAATGATTCATATTCTGTTATTAACAACATTTTGGAGAAAACCTCTCAATCGTTGAGATTTTTTTTCCTCTCTAAGATCGCTCTTAAGAACTAGAGCGATCATCCTTCTCTGGATCATGAAGAATTCTTTGGAAGTGGTTCTCAAGGTGATCGAAGGTAGAAATCCCAATATTAACAATCTTACATGCTACCACTATGAGACTCCTTCGACAACGTTCCAAGATTCGTGGAACACATGTGGCTTACCACCAGTGGAATCCTACATTTGTATTCTATAACACAAAAGTGGTACACTGTAGATATTTTATGGACACATAAATGAATAATGAATATCCTTGTTGGTAATTATTATTTAATTAAACTAATTTTAAACAAAATGTGTTGATCTAATCTCACTTTGTTCTGTGTTTTCTATCCTTTTCTTGTTCTGTGATTCAATTCCATTAGTCACGAAATTATTCATTGTAATAGAACTCAGATTTACCATCAATAATGGGAAAAAACAAATTGGGGCATCCTCTCCTCTACGCATCTTCTAAATTTGAAACCTACAAATGGTGTTAGATTTGTCACATCATTGTTCATAATTTGTTAGTTTTCTTAATGATTTATTTATTCATAATTATGTTTTTCAATTGAAGTTATTCATTCATTAAATATAAATTGTGGGATCAATTTATTCCTCCCTTAATTCACATCGATATAATGGAAACTATTAACTTTATGATTAAAATAAAATCGAGGAACTAATTCAGAGGTACCATGGATATTGACCATGTAACACCATAGTACACACAGTGTAATCATAATTACACATGATGTACACATTTAATGCAATAGAAATTAATTCAAAAATTAATCAACCAATATCCATTAATGAAACATGGTGTAGTTAATTATTACACCACATGTTGAATGGGATAGAATGGTGCACGATTATTCAAACTACATGCCTTGTGGCCCACTGGACATGATGTGTAGTCCCTTCGAGTTAGGACCATGCAGTGTATTCCATACACAGCCTACCCGATCGATGGCCGTGTAACAAGGAGTCAATAACGTATGTGGACCACTAGACATGTTGTGTACTCCATGATATCTGAAGTATGCCACATACATTGATTCCGTGGGTGTTTACTTTAGATACAAAATGAATATTGTACACACTATGTACATCAGATCCACAAAATATGTACTTTTACCAGTTACACAGATTTAAAATTTATTATATTATGTAACCCTTGAGACATGTATTTGTGTGTGGGAATAATGTTGGGACAATATATGGGATAGTCTTTGATATATATATATATATAAAAATATATGTGTGTGTGTTTTATTAACATCTGCATAATATTCATAATATATATATCATGTATGTGTTTTATTATAGTTATTATTCTACATACATGCTATGTGTCGCTATGAATGATGTTTATACATTTATAATACATGTTGGTTTGTTTTGGACAATTATTGACTAGGATACCTCTGTATAACAAATTATGTACACATTTAATTTTAAATGAATATATTAATTTGTTTAAAATAAAATTGAATGAGAATCTCAATGAAATTTAGAAAAGGTTTCATATAAAAGGACTGATTAAATAAAGATTATAATTAATTTATTCGAGCACAATTTATCTTAAATAATAATGATTAGTAAATTGAATAACAGTTTTATTAAATTCATATTTTTTTTCATGCATGTGTATTATCATGAGCTAGACTAGACCCTTATATGTGATTCGTTTCCATTTAATTTATTATTAAATTAATTTTTTGTTCTAAATGAATTCAATATTAATAAATATATTGGGCATGTATAACCATATATTATTATATGAAACCCCTTTTACCTCTCCTCTATGTGTGAGTAAAATCATATATAATGGATGGATCTCCCATGCTAGTGGAGGTGGTTCAAGTTCACAGCTGAGTTGAAACCAATCCATGGAGTTTCAAAGGTGTACATATGGAAAGCTTTGAAGATGAACATAATTTGTTCAAGGTGTTTCTCACATAGTTCAGTGGTAAGATTATGAACCACTACATAAACTAACCCTTAGGACAAGATCATGAGAATACCATTTATTTTATTTCTATCTGTTGCATGGTTATTCATTATGGATGATTTTTCATGATCACATAATTTATGAATTAAAAGGCATGCAAGATGAAACTAAAATCAACTATCTTATGCATAAATATAATCTAAATACATGGTTAATCACTTCAGAAATTCCAATTAATATTAGCAATTCTGTGATAAAAATAATAATTTTCAATTTACACATAAAGGATAAAATACCTCAATAAAATATTAAGTCACTATATCCTTCCATTACATAAGTTATAATCAAACCATAGCTGAAGGTACATGAAAAGATAATGTTGGGGTGCTTCCAATAATCTGGGAATTCTAATTTGAGGTGTTGGGATGACTTATCATTATTAACATCAAGGTCTGACAACCAAAGTATGACTTGGTGTAACTGCAAGGTAAATGATGAGTAAATATAAATTAATGATTTCAAGATCGAGGAGTCCACACAACAGATCAAGGAATTGTGAGTTAATTCCGTCATTATTTTGAATGCATACCTAAAACCATTTGAGTTTCTTGACCATCCAATGTAGGGGTAATGAGAATGTAATATGTATACATGATACTAGAATATCCATGAAACATGATATTCTAAAGCCAAGGTGAGGTCTATTGGGTTTCGATATAATAGTGGTAGACTAATAAATGTATTATTTTTTATTTTTAATACTTGTATCAGAAAAATTACTAAAATTATACTAATATTATTTGTAAAAACAATTAACAAATCAAATCAAGCATATCGTTCTGATCCATACTCGAGAAGGAAAAAATTCTCACTGGTACTAATTTCATGGGGTTTAAAAGGTGCCTACATGTCATCATTCACCATTAAAGGAAAAGTCATGTCATATAAGAACCTTTACCAGTGGTGCCTAGAAATGAGACAAGTGATAAAGATCTTTCTATATGAGAAGAATCAAAATGATGCTACAAATGATGAGTGCTTTATGTTATTATCCATGTCCAATGAGATCTTTAATCAATATGATGAAATGGATGATTATAACATGACATATCACATTCATGATCTCTATCATGAGAAGGAGAGACAAGAGAGGTATGTGATATCCAATGCTTTGTTCATGACTAAGCATGCATAGTCTCTTCCTTCTTGGACTCGTGTAGTTAAGATTATAGGCCACATTGAGTGTTTGGACATCATAGGGATTAAATTCTCCGATGAGTTTTTTACAGTTCTAAAACATTAATCACTACCCAAGAACATCTATATTTTTATTGTTAATTATATAATGAGAAATAATGAGCAGATTCTATAAGAACATATTACATTGATTTTCTAAGTGGATAAGGACCTAGGGAAGGAAAAAACCTCCATCCTTATAGTGAATAAGATGTGGAAGGACAAGGAAAGGGAGCCTAAGACTTATAAACAGTATAAATCCCTCGATCATTGTCTAAAAAAGAAGAAGATACAAAGGAAGGACATGGAAAAAGAGGTAGTATGTTTTTCATGTGGCAATTTAGAAAATTGGAAGAGGAACTGCACCCAGAGGCGAGGGGAAGTCATAGTTGTGTTCTTTATGGAGTGAAATATTTACATTTCTCCACATTGGGTATTATATATAGCTCGGGGTGCTCACATATATATTCAAATCCAAGAACCAAGTTTATTTTAGAAACTTTTCATAGGAATGTTGGATCTATGAGCTACCAATGGTGCGAGGTAAGATACACATTCCATTGGTGACTACCACCTTTCATCACAAATGAAAATGATTTTTGTTTTATGTGATTATTATTATGTACATAATATTACCAAAAACAAAATTTATGTTCCATGTATAGATACCTATGGGTTTATTTTCATGTTTAGAAATAAAAGTTGTTTCTTTTATAAGAACAAAAAATGTTATGGTATGGAAAATTTAAATAACATTCAGTATGTATTAAATTAAAAAACCAAGTGTTGTCAATGGATAATGAATCAAGTTCACATAACTCATATAACACCCAACATTGGAATCACCTTCATTGTCATGTAAATGAGAAGTAGAAAAATCCCTATCAAGATTGTTATTTAGACTCTTCTAAGCTAAAACCCCTTGATATATATCATTCTTACCAAACCAAAATTTAGTTTATAGGGTAAAAGGACCAATGCGATTGCAGGATTGGTACACATTGATGTGTGTGTACCATTTCCAATAGAGTCTAGAGGTGGATATTCGTGACATCATAATATTTAATAATGACTTGAGTAGATATGGCTATATTTACATGATGTGTTATAATTTTGATTTCTTTGATAAATTCACGTAATTCAAGAATGAAGTAGAAAATCATCTTGGTTAGAAGATAAAGAAGATTCGATCAGATCAAGGTGGAAAATATCTTAACCAAGAGTTCATAGACCTTTTAGGGGAGTTTGAGATTCTATCTCAACTCACTTCACCTTATACACCATAGTGGAATAGTGTTAGTGAAAGGAGTAACTATACATTATTGGATATAGTAAGGTTGATGATGAGTTATTAAATATTACATTATCCTTTTAGGGATATTCATTACACACTACAGCATGCACATTAAACTAAGTACAAAATAAAGTGGAAAATGGAATTCCATTTGAGATAAGGAGTAGAAAGAAACCCATTTTATCGCATATACTTGTATGGGTATGTGAGGCATTTTTTAATGATTTAAAAGGAAAAAAACTAGCACCACAGGGCACAAAATGTATCTTTACAAGGTACCCCAATGAAACAAATGGATACTAACTATAAAATCCCTCTGAAAAAAGTTACTATTTCTAGACAAGCTATTTTTCTTGAGAGTGAGCACATCCTCAAAAAGGTTAGTAGGAGCATGATTAAAATTGATGAATTTGATTCTCAAGATACTCAAGAGTTGGTACAAGAAAAAGTTCCACATGTCCCCATGGTAGAATTAGTTCCTAAAACACAAGTATTAAGTTAGAGTATCTGAGAGGAATGAGAACTATAGAGATGTGATTTTCTAGACATCAGGGATGGTGACTCATTATTATTGGACAATGATTTACCTCTCTCCTATATATAGGATATAGAGAGATCATATGCTAAAAGATGGATAGAAGCTATAAACTCTGATATGGATTCCATGTGTCATAACCATGTTTGGGTTTTGGTCGATGCCCAAGTTGATGTAAATCCTATTTGGTGTAAATGGGTATTCAAGTTAAAATTTGACATGGAAGGTAATGTATGTACTTATAAATCAAGGCTAGCTGCTAAAGGGTTTAAATAGAATCCATGAGTTGACTATGATGAAACATTTGGGCCAGTTCCCATGTTTAATTCCATCAGAATAATATTTTCCTTATCAGAATACCATAACTATATGATTTGGAAGATTAATGTCAAAACTTCATTCCTTAATACAAACCTTCAAGAAGATTTCTATATGAAAAAACCCCAAGTGTTTGTGACACTACATGATTCCAAAAGGATTATCAAGTTGTGGATATCCATTTAAGGATTTAAGAAATCATATAGGTCATGGAACATTTGATTTTATGAATAGATAAAATAATTTGGTTTCAATAAGAATTTGTGTCTGCCATGTTCTTACAAAAAGGTTTAATGAGAATGTGGGTGTTATACTAATAGTATATATTAAAGACATATTACTTATTGGAAATGACATACCAGCCTTACAATCTGTTAATAATTGGTTTATCAAGTGCTTCCCCATTAAGGACTTCGGTAATGCATCCACTATTCTAGGGATCAAGATCATCTGTGGTAGATCCAAGAGGCTTCTTAGAATAATCCAAAGAACATATATTGACCAGATACTAATGATATTTATATTGGAATAATTTAAGAGGGGATTGGTTCCAGTATCACATGGTTTACATCTTTATAATAAAATGTATCCCATACACAACATGAGATATTTATAATGACTAAGATCACATAAGCTTCAGTGCTAGGATCAATCATTTAATCCCTTTTATGTACTAGATTTGAGGTTTCCCATGCATTGAACATGGTCAAAAGATATTAAACAGATCCAGGAGAAAATATTGGACTACTGTTAAGACTATCCTTAACTATCTAAAAAGAAATAAGGATTTGTTCTTGGTGTATGGAGGAGACAAAAATATTGTCATCAGAGGGTATGTAAATGCTAGTTTTCAGACAAATCTGAATTATTTGAATTTATAATCAGGACATGTTCTCTCTATCAATGGAGGATCTCTGTGCTGGAAGAGTTCAAAGCAGCCAGTTGTAGCCGATTCTACAGTAGAGTATGAGTAATTAATTACATTTCTTGCATCCCAAGAATCTATCTGGATTTATAAAACTGTCCAAGAACATAATGTGGTACATATCATGAATGAGCCTATCACATTGTATTATTATAATACTGCAACAACGACTCTTTCAAAAGAGAAAAGGTGATATCAACAGACAAAACCCATAAACTAGATGTTTCACCTCTTAAGTGATTTTTATCAAAGGGGTGAAGTTGTAGTGAGTATATTATCCAAAAAAGAGAATGTGGAGGACCCATTTACTAAAGGAATATATTAATAGATGCAGGAGTATCATGTGAGAGCTACCGTACTAAAGGTCGTTAGGAGTTGGATCTAGTGTAAGTGGGATTGTATTGGAGTTGGTTCCCTATAATCAAATTCATTTATACTTTATGATAACTTGTATTTATGGTTTTGAATATTAATAAACTTATTATCACAACATGATTGTTATTTTTTGTATCATTTTATATGATAATGTATCAAAATTAGATGTCGCTCTAAATGGTCATAGAAGTTCCTCACCGTGGTGAGGAATATAAGTTATTTGAAACTATAATTGAATATATGTTATATGGATGAATGATATTATTTTATGGGGAACATATGATATATGCTATCAGGTGTGGAGTCTTGTAGGACTTTGAGACACCTTCTCATGGTGTGTTCCTTTGGTAATGCCTAGGTGGATATTATGAGAACAAGACATGCTAGTAGAAAATCCACATTTCTATGTGTAATTGGATGTTAATTTTTGTGGATGTGTTTACTACTCCATATAAAATAATAATATTATTATTGATTATTAGAAGTCACACAATTATATGTATTGAAAAAAACCATGATGACCGATGTTTGTAGGGAGGTGGGGTATATTGGGTGGTTTACGAGTAATATGGAATTAATAAATAATCTGAGAAAGGATTTACCCCTTCTGTTCTATCCTAGAAGATAATATCTCTTGAATAATGATGGAAATGATATATCATTAATACATCCAAGTCCATGGCGATTAATAGGAAAATTCAATTTTTGGAATGTCAAAGAAAGAGACAACAAGCTTAGTGGTTAATGGAAATGGCATTCAACCTTCTAGATTAGAGATATTGGGAAAAGGGATTACATTACATGGTAATATTTCATATGGGGTGACATTTCATTGCAACATTAACTTATTTCTCTCTGGGATATTTGGCATATCTCTAGACACTAAACTTGGACACTAGGCTACACTGCCTAATGCCACTGAGAAAGAGGTCTAGAGGGTCACACAGTAAGTTTAACTGAAATATAAATTAAAAAATTTATTATTTAACAAGTTAAATAAATATTATTTTTTGTTATGGTTTAATAATTATTCATGTATGGCTGCTCAAATTTATTCTATCAGTTGTTATTAAAAATAATATATTGAGGGCGCAATAATTAATAAAAATATATTTTCTGTTTTTTGAATATATGATTTATTTATTTATTAGAGAGTAATACAATTATATTAATTTAATTAATAAATAGTCTTTATTCAAGGTATGATAAATATTGAGGAGGATTGACAGATTGAGTTCAAGGTTCCAGTGAAAAAAATAACATTGAATATTATTTTATTAAATAGTATTTAATTATAACTAAGAAGTTAAATGTATGTTTGGAAATAAAAATATTGTTGTTATTATTTGACATGGGGGTTTCTCTAGGATTAAAGAAATAATTAAAGTCACTAGCCAAAATTATTTTATTGTTACTCTAATGAAGTAAATTTATAGTTATATTATTCTCCCATTAGCCAAGGGAAAGTGACGCAATACCTATTCTGTTTTTCACAAAATTTTTTGGAAAACCTATCAAGCCTAGAGAGTTATATTCCTCTCTTAGAACGCTCTCAAGAATGAGAGTGATCCTCTTTCTCTGGATTAAGGAGAAAGCTTTTGAAGGGTTTCTCAAGGTGATCGAAGGAGGGAATTTCAAGCACAAGGATCTTCCATGCTAGAACCCAGAGACTGCTTCAGTGATGTCTGAAGAATTTTAGAACATGTGTGGATCATCTCTAGAGGAATCCTACACTTGGATTCTACAACACAATGGTGGAGCACTATAGATCTATGGCCGAACGCTTCAATGAAGAATGAATAAATTTGGAGTTAATTATTATTTAATGAATCTAATTTTTATTGACATGTGTTGATCTAATATATCTTGGTTATGGGGTTTCTATCCCTTTGTTGTTCTTTGAATAAATTCCATTGGTCACAATAATCTCTGTCAGAATAGACATCATATTTATTATCAATAATGCCAAAATGAAAAGTTGGGCACCATCCCTCCCACACTTACACTATGCCCAAAACCTATAATAATAATATTAATGTTATATAGTTGAAAACACATAATGTTATTATATATTTATTAATATTCAATTCTTCCAATATAATAGTAATAAAAAGTACCAAGTAGTTGGTTCTAGGGAACTGACTCCAACATACTCCAATTTTCACTAGAACTAACTGATAATGTATTTTTGAATACTATCATTAACCTAATATTCATGATTTTTTAGATATGATGATTTCATAGATAGGTTTTACATGTCATCCTACATAGATACTCTTCTCACTATGACTACACCACTTTGAGAAAAATCCTTCAAGAGGTGATACTTCCAAATTACATTTTCTGTCCGCTGATACGACCTTGACATCATGGAGAGGGTAAAAACTACAAAAGTATAAAAATATAATTTTATAGAATATTTAATACTATTAAAAAAATCAATATCCTTGATGAAGTTGTATATTATATCTCAACCCTTAACTTTATCATAAGTAACAATATACTCAAAACTGACTACAAAATTAGTTTCCAGTGGCTAGATTAAGCTTTTACTGCTCATAGCTCATCTATTAAGATATAATATATATTTAAAATATTATTTAAAATTATTATTATCTATTTGGTAACTAAAACTAATATATCTTTTATGAAACCTAATGTATCTTTTCCATAAACTAGGGATATATGCTTAGTAAACCCCATATAATTTTGGATAATCATTACGACACTCTAATATAGCTCTCATTTGTTTGATAAGTATATTCCTCCCATGCTTGAGGCATAAAAAGCATCATGTTTGGTTTATATTGTGGAATATATTATATATAATGTCACAAAAGGGTATGAGATTATATTTATCATCTTTATATCTCACTCTCTATCCATTGGTTTCTAAGGAAACATTTTCCTAGAGATATCTATATCTTGTGACAGTGGAAACAATCATAACTTGGATTGTTATATACTAAATATCATCAATATAATAACAATATATACACCCACATTAGTCTGAATAGCCACTTAGATCTATCATGAATGATTATGATCCCAAGAATGCAGGCTGCTTAACCTATGTCCTTTATAGAAAATATCATGTTCAACTGTAAGACCCCCTCCTTAAAACATTACAAAATCTTGAATTAAGTTAATAATTCACAATGAGGATATTTTCAGGTCTATATATTTAGAGAATTTGGTTATAAATTATACATAACAACTTGAATAATTACATGAAGTCCCTTCTACTCAATATCCATTTTTTCATAAAACAAAAACTCTTAAAAAAGAAACATGTTAGTTCCATGTTTTAGATATAATGACTATTCTATGATCCCATCCTTGACCCTATTCATTTTTAACTCATGTGAAAAAATATATCAGAACATAGGATGAGCATAAAAATCATATTAAGGGATACATAAAGAGGGAATACTATTAGTTTTTCAAAACATCATTTAAACCATGAACACTTTATCATAAATCAATACTATTGACTTTAGAGAAGTATAAAAAATATCATTGAATAAAATATCATTTCTTACCGTTTTTGTATCCAAAATATTACCATAAATACCACATAAACAACGTATTGCATATAAATGTAACATTGGAAAAACCATACTGAAATAGAATAACCATACGGTCGACATCCACACATATCACTAAATGGAATAACCATATGACTAACTTTCATACCAAATTAATTAGAGGTTATAACGCAACCACCCATCTTTGTTGTAGTATAGAACCACCCATCATTTGGTTTATTACAGAATCACCCATCAAATTCCCAATTAACATTATATAATCATCGCACATAAAAGATTGTAAATATCAGCATTTGGGACATAAAATTTCAATTGCAATCACCAAAAATAATTTCATGATATTGAAATAGTAAATACACATTCAAAATAAATTTCAATACTAAAACACCCAAATAGGGAATAAGGGATTTTGTTTCCTTTTTAAGACATTAAGTCTTATATAGGATGTTAAATAACGATTATGGCATCAGAGAGGTCATTTTCATTGAAAATGATAAAAAGAAACACTACCTTTGTCATTTAGAAAATTATTCATAGAAAAAGATTCCATTTGTATAAAATTAAATGTCAAAGGGGTTTATTATACCGAATGTAAAATAAGGAGGTGTATATTATCCAAACATTCCCCAAAGAAAAGGTATTGAGACAAAGTCTCTTACCTTGAGTTCGACTTGTCTCATATGTTCCTTGTTCTTCCTGAATAATAAACTTACGTTAATTTATACGTTCTTCCGAACCTTTTTCAATTTTATTATTCCTTTTATATCACATATTACCTTGTTGTAATAATTATTTTATTATTTGTGTTCATATCGGACATTTTGTAGCTGTTTGGAACATGATTCAAAAAATGACCTTGTTATAATTACAAATTGTCCATGTGGTCAAAAGTCCATCATATCCAGATTATTATTCTTTATTAAAATATCCTATATATCAATTATATTTGTATTTATAATAGTCTACAACATTTGGATATAATAAAATGAAATGCACCATTCATGGAGACGGTAATTTGTATGTAGGCATGAAAGTTATTTCCATTTGTTTCCTTCATTTTTAAAGGAATGAAAACTAAATGATAAATAGGTATATTATAAATCTAGTATAATATATACTTTATATATGTTACATAACTTCACTAATTCCATCTTTTATAACTACCATATATAGTGTGAGTGAGTCATGTCACTTTGAGGGGGCAGCAGTCCGCACTTCCTCAAATAAAGTTATCATATTTATACAACATGAGAAGCGTAATGGTATGTTATAAATGAGTATCAAAATACCATAGAGATAAAATAAATATCATAAATATCATATATAATTATAGTTTCATCCTCATGGCCACCATGATAGGTGGTAGTAGAAGATTGAACAATCACTGTTTCGTGAGGAGTAGTTCATCATCCACAGAAACATTATGTTCTATACCCATTTGACATAGGTGTGTGTAAGTATTGTCAAATACTTATCATAAAAAACCTAGTATATTTAGGATACTGGTTTTGTTATGTAAATAACCAATAAGAAGATCATAGGGAGTGGAGAAGTAAAATAAATGAAAAAACATGAGAGAAGACGTTACCTTTAAATTGGGTAACTCTATTTGATTTGAGGAAAAAAGAATTATTAAATTGCCTTCTACCTCTAGGAATGATTATAGGAGAAATAGAGGTATCTTTAAAGTTTATTATAGTATATTTTTGATGATCTTAGGGTCTTGATAGGTGTGAGTAATGGGTTAGAGGTGATGTCCATTATAAGAGGGAGGAGGGAGACATTAGGAAGTGTGAATGTATTATTTTATTATAAACTAAATTTATATTTCAAATGGTACCAAACTAATTTAATTCAATTATAAGGTTAGTATTTTTCATACTACTTTAGAACAATGGGTTTAAGACAATTTTAGGTCATAAAATAAACATTATATTTTAGCATTAACATTTAGTTAACTAATTTGACTTTTACCTTGTCCTCTTGTATATAATACTATATGGTTAATATATTTACCATAAAAATATAAGATACACAAAAATGGATCCTTAATGACATTTTTAATATCATATATGTTATTTGGTAGAATAATATATTTTTAGGATTATTTATCATTTAATAAAATAGTATTTATTTTAAAAACTCATTTATGTTAATTTATATACTATTCATATAAAGACTTTTAAAAAATCTATAACAAATTGAGTCATTCGAAAAAACTTCATTATATAGAATATTTCAAGTTATAATCATCGAAAAAAAATTTGGATGGCATAAAAATATTCCAAATAAAGTTATTTTAATATTTATAATCTCATTTATTTAAATCCTTCATTAATAAGGTAAACACTACATCACCATTGTGTGATAAATTATTTTATTTATTTGATGTATAAAAATTTAAAATAAATTATAATGATTTATTAAATATTTTTATAATTTTAATGACTAGTTATAATCGAAAGGATCACTTATATTACCCCATATGGAAATTATTTTACTAAAAGATATATGTTTATATTATATCTTCCATAACTTTAAATTTGTTTTTTTTAAATGTTATTTTCACTTACAAGTGGATTAAGGGAGTCCCAAAATCTACCCAAGGATGCCCATGGTCGGAAATGTATCATCTTATATGGTTAGGAAATGTTTTAGGGTAATTTAATGTTGTTATAATATTATTTTTTACCATTATTTACCATATTTACCCTTTAACCATGGTAAATAAAATATTTACTGAATTTACTATTCTTAATATCTAAAAATAATAGATACTGATTTACACAATTTTGATATAATGATTCTAAATATAGAATCAATTTTTTCAAATTTAAAACACAGAAGTTGCAGAAATTAATTTGAAATAAATTCCCGTTGTCAAAATAAAAAAGCATTTTTAAGTAGTAAAAACTACCAAAATATTGATATGTGTTTTTGACAATCTCAAAGATAAATTAATTCTAATGACCAAAATTTTATTAAAAGGTAATAATATAACCCAATTAAACTTTAAAACCAATTAATTTTAAAATCTAATTATATAAATAGATTATATTAAAAGTCAGTTTTGAATTTGAATGTAGTATTTTTCACTATTAATAAAAAATGAACTTTATCATAAAAATACCAAAATTTTACACAAAGTAACTTTTGATGTCACTACTCTATAGAAAAAGATTATTTTGTAAAATTAATCATATAAAAGTGATAAAAATTAAATTTAAAAATGGTTTTCCATCAAAAGGTGGTAAAACAACTTATTAAAAATATTAGTGTTTTTTCATTCTTCAAAGTGGATTCATTCTTATTTTAAGTCTTTAAAACTTATTTTATAAAAGAAAAAAAATTAACAAACATGTGTAATCATATTTTAGTTAGTTATGTTCATTCCCGCCAATATAATGAATCGATGTTAACTACTATTTAAAATAATAATAATATATTTTTATTTTTCAGTATAACTATATGTTGTGAGAAATGTAAGATTTAAATGAAACTAATTATTTCTTGTTGAGTACTCTATCAGACATAGAATCCCTTTTAAAGTAAAATTAATTATTAATTCAAAAATATTAATAAATATGAAAATTTAATATTCTTTATTTTCCTGAGATATTACATCAACCATGTCATTATTAGTATTAAGATTAGTAACTCATTTCTTATTAATAATATTTCATATTATGTACAATATAAATAATGAATTCACTCCCACTAAACTAGTTTAAGAGCCTAGATATCATACAATAAAATTGAGTGGGTGTGGGGTAATCAGTAATACCTATTATTATTTTATAAACTCTTCTTTTATAATCAAAACTTACGATGAGATAAACTCTTGATTATAATATTTATGAATTTATTCCTCAACCTTATGTAGATAATATGAGATAAAAGTAGTATACATGAGTATTTAAAAGGATTATCCTTGATGTGGGAGTCTACTCTTTTACTTGTTCCTTTTTTCTGAGTTGAAAAAATTTATTTTCATTATAAGATTTCATCTATTAAAGGAACTTCAAATTATGGCCCAAGGATAGAGAAATAATTATTCACACATATTTATTGTATTTATTGTTTTTTATACATTAAAAACATATTCTTCATATATTTTCCATTCCCTATATGATGAACCAGATCTTCACTATTCATTGTGATGATTAGGACTAAAATATAGATCTTCTTTTATATAGTCCTTGGCTACCAGAAAATATAATATTGGAAAACCATTAGACCAAACTTCTACTCACCCATTCCAAAATAATAGTTTGAACCTGTGATCATGCATGCACAAATCTGTGTTCTCCCTAATTTGGAATAATCTTCTAGATGAAAAAAATTATGATCATATTTCTGTAAATTTATAATAAACAAAATTTATGCTCCGGCAGAACTTTATTAGCTTCTATTTCATTGATACAAAAATGTATCAGGATCTCACAAAAAAATTACTATCCACCTCCAAAAGATGATATTTGTAATAATATTAAAAAACTATTTGATATTCAAAAGTCATATTTCCTCTTTTTAAAATTCATTCAAAATCATTTTAATCCACATTAAAATATTAACTAAAAACCAATAAAGTATTAGGATTCATTGTTCCACATGAAATATAAATATCAATACCCTCAAAAACTCCATAAAATAATTGTTTATAAATTCATGTATGATTTGAGATCTTATATATTTTACTCTATGAAGAAATTGATTAACTATGAAATATTATCCTAAAATATTTATTCTTCAAAAAATATGATATCATTAAAAAATATACTTCAATAAAACTCTTACATAATTCCATAATGCATGGAAAGATTCATCATTTTCATGTGGAACTCCTACTTATAGTGTGAATCTTTCATCAACTTAAAAAAACTGATCTCATGAGGTTATCCTTTGATCTACACATGATTTATGATCACACAATAAATAATAATATTTCTTTCTTGAATATAATATTCACAACAATTTGGCATTTTTATTTCTCCACAAAATATTTTAATTCTATAAACAGGAAAAATTTTATACTATACATAGAAAAATATCTATTACATGAATTATTGGTGAAAATTGGATTCATAAAAAATAGGCATTACATAGAGTACCATTCATGGATTTAAATCACCCATGTGGTTCACTTTGGTTATGTTGAAACAATTTAATATGTGGTTCACATCAGCCATACAAGCCAAAAATTCTGATACACAAGTGACATCAAATATATGAATCATTTGGCTATGTGAATCATTCATATATGTAGGAAAGTCAAATGATTTGGGAATAATTCTTGGATGTAAAAGAAAACAGTTATGTGGATTTGGATACATCACCAAATCAGCAATGTGTTTCTAAATATGTCACTGGAATTGGTTATGAGAATTTGAAAATTTTCAAACATAAAAAATATTAACTTATATTCTCTTTGATTGATATCCATGACATGTCAACCAATTCAACCCATCCCGAAACATCTAAAATAATTTTAAAATCCCCAAAAAACGTTTTTAATAGTGTGAAACATCAGTCTTTGTCTTCATATTGAAGATAATACTTCTTAAAAGTACACATGTCTGGGATTATAAGATCCACATGAAAATTTGGAGAAATTTTCCAAGGTTGAAAATGCGATCACCATAAATAAATCCATATGTAATTCAATATTAACCCTATTATTTGTTTTCAAACCATAAAACTATTAATTAATCACCCATTCAAGATACATAATCAAATCACATAGTTTTTAAAAAGGAAAAATGTTCTAAAACTACACTACATGTTAGAGTAGAGTTTTTCAGAAAACCCCATTCCATGATGACCCATAATAATTCAATCAATATAAATGTTTATATCCCCCTTTTTTAGTATATTATAATTTAAAATTAACTACCCCTTAACATGGACACTCACATATTCAAATATCACCCATTTGAATGAATGTTTTTAACCTATAAAAATAATATGATGTACAGAATATGTATCTTTCTTCTTAGGAGTTCTGGTACCTTTTCCTCCCCCTCCAAAAATTTAATCCATGGAAATATCGGTGTCCCTCACAAGGAATAAATACAATGGAGGGGTTGAACCTCCATGTTCATCTGCAAGTGCTCAAATATATCTTTAGGGATAACCATGGTGAATATATCAGCGTGAAAATTATGAGTGGGACCAAATTCGATATTAATGTCATTATTAGCCACATTATATTTGATAAAATCATATATTCTATCAATGTTATTATACCTTGTGTATTTTATATTGTTTTTAGAGATATATAGATCATTTATAGTCATAATGAATTTTATGTGGTTTCTATACTTTCACCCTTAAATCATCTACCTACTATTTCATCCAAAGCAATTTAGTAAATTCACAAGTGGCACAAATGTATTTTTATTTAGTTATACTCAATGTTAGATAATTATTTTTATTGTAGTGCCAAATCAATAAAAAAATAACAAGAGAAAACTTATATTTGAATACAATATTCTGTAATCAAAATCTTCTACCCAATCATCATATGTAAGCCTATATATAATCAAATTATTTCCCTCCTATTAAATAATACTATAGGATCCTGGTCCCATTGATATAACATAAAACCATTTTAACCAACATAAAATGAGACTCTTTCAGGTCACTATGATAACTAGCAGAAAGACTCAAAATAGAAACGTTATTAGGTTTGGAGGTTGTAATATAAATTAGGCTTCCAATTAATTCTATGAAATCTCTTTGATTTATACTTATACCACCTACATATTTAGATATTTTTATTACCACTTGAATGTGTGTAGATATAGGATTTGACTCATCCATTTCAAACATCTTCAACTATTATCTAGAATAATTCTATCTGTATAAGAAAGTAAATTTTTCTTATTATGTTACATATAATCCTATGAAGTACCTCAACTCATCATAAAGTTTCATCTTAAACTATTTTTTCATTTGTCTAGAAAACTATTTACCAAACTCTCATGATCGCTTGGAAAATTAAAATCATCATCATACACATAATAATAAGTGTACCTATCATCATTTATTTGATATATAGTTTATTTTATACTTATAATTTTATGAATATTAATTCATTCAAGATGTTTTATAACAATGTATACTATTTCATTAGGTATTTCTCTTGGAGATACAAATAATTCTTATGTTTGTTCAATATTATGCCCTCATTTCTAATTACAAAACCATATGGTTGTTCCACATAAACATCATCTTCAAGATATCCATTAAAAAGTATATTCGAAATCCATTTGAAATTTTTTATATGTTCTATTATATTACATAGTTAAAATCAATCTCATGGACTCTAATAATGTAATTTTATATAATTTCACTTCAAAATAAACCTCATAAATATGAGAATACCCTCTTCAAACAACATCTGGTTTATTACTAATTATGTTTCCTTGATCATTCGTTTTTTTTCATAACCATTTTTTATTTATATTTTATTTTTAGTTCATGAAATAAGGTCCCTAGTTTTTTTTAATCTTATTTATCACCTTATTCATATTTTATTCCACTGAATGTGGCTCTATTTGAGAGATTAAAGAAATTTTATTTGTCAATTAAATCAATCTTGTTGACTAAAATAGTACCTATGGAATCCTAATAATATTTTTCAACTCTACTTGTTTCCTCATCTTTTGATATTAATGCATAATATTTTCAAAAAAGTCCTCTTCATCTAAGTCTTATCAGAATCAAAACATATGGAACTGGACTCAACATTAGGATATCATTCATTATGAAATCTATAAATATGAACGTTTTTACATTATCATATTCACAATAAACTAAATTAAGAACATGATACATTGATTGATTTTTAATAATTTTGACATCAAAACCATCAACCATTTTGAGATGTCTTTTATTCCAGCATCTATAGCCTTTCGTATTTGACTGGTGTTCATGAAATATATCCTCCTCAAAACTTTCATCAAACATTACTCTATTCAAGACTTTGATTATAATGAGCAAAGGGATACAATAAAATCAAAATTATTTAAATTATGAATTATTATTATACCTTATATCATTTTAGGATACATTTGAATGATTTCTCATGAATAATATGTTTTGAATATATAAAGTTGTGAAAACTACCTCCCTATAAAAGGGCATTTTTCTTTCTAATTCAAAAAAATGTTCTCCCAATTTCTATAATATTCATATTCATTATCTTAGAAACCCCATTCCATTATGGTATATAGGGGTAATGTATTAATTCTAAATACTATACTTTTCATGGTTGGATTCAAATAAAATTCCAATATAATCATTCACATTATCACTTGTTAGTTTCATAATTTCAATACCATGTCCTCTTTCAACATTTAGATTATATATTTTAAAAATTTCCTTTGAATTCGACTTGTTTTCATGAATAATATTATTTCTAATCATGTATATTTATTAATGAATGTGATAAAATATAAGTTACCTCTTATGGATTTGTGTTTCATGGGTCTATTAAAATTCATGTGAATTAAATCGGCTTGTATTTTTATTTTGTTTCCACACTTTTATGTATTCTTTTAGAAAATTTTCAATTTTATGAAGTAATAAAAATATGATCTCTATATCAACATAATTAAGGAATATTCTTTTATAAAATTCTTTAGATATCTTAATAAAATTATTTTTTCCAATGTGTTGATATCTTCTGTTATGTATATTTTTCCCTTCTCTATTATTGAGATAACACGAATTATTAGAATATTCAATCTGAAACAAATTCCCACTAGTATTTTGTCTCGTAGTATCAACACATCCATCATCAAATCTATTAATGAAAATTTTATCCTTCATAAAAATCACCTGACACCCCTCACCTAACAACTAACATAAACATACAATATTATTCATGAGTCCATAAATAAATAAATCCTCCCATGAAATCATCTTATTAGGTTTAATTACATCATAGATAATTCCTTTTATTTTTAGTCAACATTCATTTAAAAATATCACAAAACCACCATAAAGATATTCAATAAATTTACTGATCTTGGAATCTTATTTCTTGTGTGATGATCCACCACTATCAAGAATTTAGGGGTTATCCCTTTTTATGGCGTTCAAGAAAACCTTTGTAGTTAGTGAATTTTTTTTCATTTATTCTATAATGAATCTTATTTTGTTATAATTATATTATCATTTGCCTAAAACCAAGGTAAATATTCCATATAATTATGGACCTACTGATCACACCTTCTATATAGTTCATAATCCCTTCAAACCTATTTTGGACATGAATAAAATAATTATTCTCATTTTATGATTGTCTTTCAATAGGTTTTTTCCTGTTTTTCTAAAAAAAATTAAAATACACACAATATACTTATATGATTTCATGGGAGTAGAATGTTATAAAAATAAATGTTTGATTCATCTCCATAGTATCTATAACACGAATAGAATCTCTAAATCCTATAATTCAAGGAAATTTTCAATTCTAACCAAGAAAACTTGCATGCTATTTGGAAAAAGAACAAGTCTATTTTTACTGAATTTTAGTGTACCTTCATTATTTTTAGTTCTTTCCATTATATCAACTATATTAAAATAATATTTGTGGTTTATTCCAACCCATGTTTCTTTTTAAATTTCCCCAACAATATACACTGTTAGATTGAACAGATTTAGAAATAATAAATTTTTTAGGTTCAGAAATTACCTATAATTCATTTGTGGAGATGAATAATTATTTATATCAAAATAATTAACAAGTAAATATTTAATATCCATGATTCTTCTTATATTTAGATCAACTTAATTCACTATTCTCATGTTCTTTTTTTGAGAATAATTGTTCTTATTTGATTCTTATAAAACTATGACATTCTCAAATACTTTCACATTGAGTAGTTTAATATTTTCAATGTATTCATTTTATTTTAAGGAAACTCATCCGAATATTTATTCATCTTGTATTAGTTTTACCTGAGGATTTTAAATTCCTTCTTAATATTTGGGGCTATTTCAAAATATACTTCAAGTTATTTTTTTAACATATGAATCATGTAGGTATTAATTTCCACTTCTTCTCCACTACTGAAATTTTCTTTATAACCTTTAACATGTACCAAAATGTTTCTATATTTTCTATCACCATTACATTCTCACTCACCACATGAGGAAGACTTGAATTCCTCTTAATTTCTCTATGTGTTTCTAAATTTTCATATTTATGTATTGTTTTTGGCTTTTGATTTATTTTATGGTGATTATAATTTTTCATCATATTATTCAATATATTTCTTTTTATTAGTGAATATAACAGAAAAGTGACTAAGTACAACAAATATAAAACTTTTAAGTGGTTGGTTTCCTTATATTTTTCTTTTCCCCTTTTTAGATATTTAGATATGAGAGATTTAATTTTCATGTTCTTTTTATCATTGTCATTATCTCTATCCAAATCACTTTATGGATCTTGTTTTTTACTCAATCATTAATTAATTCAGGGATTAAATGGGAAAATACTATTTCTCTTTATTCTTGAAAATATTACCATTTATCATCTGATAGCATAGGGGGTATTGTTTAGTTTATTAAGTGATATGTAATGACTCTTTCTAAAATTCATATCTTTTAGTAAATTATATTTTTTATATTCCTCATTAATTTTTTTTACCACAATTGTATAATAAATATTATCTTGGAATCTTATGATATGGATAAATATCTCATTCTCCCTGGTGAAATATTCTTCAAAATTTTCTTATCTAGGCATTGTGAAACAAATAAAATATTCTTTCTATATATACAATTTTCCATTAATTGTCTGGATTTTCCCCTCATATATGTTAGTTTATTACAACCCCATCACCTTGTTGTATAATTTTTTATAAAATTAATTCATAAATTCATTTATTACCTTCCTTTATATCTTAAGATTATTTAATTCAATGAATGTCATAAAACAATACGTAAAAATTTGTGGATAACACACAAGGATTAAATAAATCAAAATAAGTCATTATGATATAAAAAATGGTAGTGTTTGATCCTTTCACCTAATAAAATATTTCCATGAATTAAAGGTACACCTATTATAATAACATAATTACGATTCTCTATAATAAATTAAAAATATTTGAATCCTGGGGGAACCCTTCACTTTGATACCAATTGAAAAGATGATAACACATAGTGTACCACTGAGAGGGGGGAGTGTTTTAATCAATAATAACTGTTATCATTTTAAAAGTTGATCATTTAGAATAAAACCACAACAATTTTCTAGAGTATTTTTTATACTGTTTTTGAATCTATTTTTTAGATCAATATAGAAAATATGATCGATAAATAAAATACACGAGTTCATACAATTATTTTCCTTAATGTGAGATACTACTCATTTACATGTTCGATTTTTGTCGAGAATAAGGATTTTCTTATCACTATAATATTACATTGATAAAAAATTCCTAAAATTGGAAAAAAATATTCAAGATGGAGTTATCCACATATATTTATAAGAATTGTTTCCCTTATTTAGATAGGAACTGAATGTTCTTAAAATATTTTCCCTTCACACATTGATGAATCAAATCATCAATAAGTTTTTATATTCTTTTCCAAGAAATATAGAATTTATTCTAGAAGGTCCTTAACTAATAGAAAGTATATGTTTGGTATAAGATCAATGTATCCATCCTCTCACCAGTGTATTAAATAAAAATTTTTCCATGTGATCAGGCATGCACAATATGGTCTTCTCCCTCACAAAAAACATTTTAAATGAACAAAAGTGATATCAAATTTTCTCAACTGTGTGAAAAATACAATTGATGCATCTATTGATCTTGTTCATCTTTAGCTTCTTCGATGTAGTAGTGTACCGGGAACTGACTCAAGAATTCACATACACCACCAATAAAATATATTATTAATGATATTCATAAACTCTATGATCTTTGGAAGTGAAATTTCATCCATCATAAATTCATTCATACTCATTTTAATACTCTCAAATAATTTTTAAAAACACATGATGTCTCTGTATCCATTCCCTTGTGCGATATAAAAATATTGACATCCATAAAAACTCATCATAATTCACTACTTATAATAACCATATGATTCTAGATATCATATATTTTACTCTAATTAAAAATTTATTATCTAAAACTTATTCTTATCAAATATATCGTATTTAAAACATCCTTGATCTCTAAAAATACAATTCATTAAAAATAATATGAAATATTCAAATGCATGGAAGAATTCATTATAATTATATGGATATCCTTATTATGAAATGGAGATTCCATCATGTACCACCAAAAAATATCAACTAGTTTTCCTTTTATATTTTCTTGAATTATGATCAAATGATCGGTTATATGATTTCTTTCATGAGGATCATAGCTAAAATATCACCTAACTAGTTTTTTTCATTATATTTATCAATTTCTTGAAACCTTTGAATTTTTAGTTTCTATACATCCAAAAATATCATACAGGAATGAATTGTAAAAAACAAACGCATTAAAAAAGAAACACTATGAAATACCATATGTGTCTTGAAATCTCCCCGTGGTTCACTTCAGCAGTGTCACACCAATCAACTTTGTGGTTCACACTGGCCTGTCTTTCAGAATTCGTATAGTTAAATGAAATATTTTACATGAATAATTTATTTATGAGAATCATCTAGATCCATGGGAAATTATATATGTTGGTAATAATTTCTATTTATTGAATAAATCATCCATTTGGATCTAGTTATGTCATAGAATCGACTCTATGATTTTTCTTACATAAAATGAATTGGTTATGTGAATATATGAAATCTCATACTTCACTCATATTAACTCATCTCCTCTTCATTCAAATTCTAATCTTTCTCAACCACATCATCTCATCCAAAAACATCTGAAATCAACTTTAAAGTCTCAACCCTCTTTCTCATAATTTGGAAAAAATCTTGAATATTATTGTTATTAAATAATTATATCATCCAGTAGTATATTTTTTAGATTTTAATATCAGTACATCCATTATAAAAAATATTCCAAGGATCAAATAAAAGAAAAAACCTTGAATAAAACCAAGGTAACATCATCACTTTTATAAACAGGGATCAAATTCAATCTTTATGAAACCAAATTTCCTTATGAATTTAATAAAGTGATTATTACATGATTTGGATACTTTATTCAACCTATAAATGAATATTTATGAATTTAATAAATTATTATCATCCTTTAGATAAATAAAAACATTTATTTTTGTGATATATACGTATTTTATAATTTTCGAATTATGAAAAAATATTTTTAGTTCAATTTTTCAAATATCATAATCATTGTAAGATGAAATGGAAGGAAAGATTATGATATATATTAGTATAAAAACTAGTGAAATAATTTCATAATTGTATATTATATAACATTTCATAATCCCTTTATCAACTATCTGTACCTAATAGGTACTGAATTTACATTACAAATATAGTTTCTTCTTGTATTCCCATTTTCACTGAATAATATTTATATTTAAAAAGGGATCATTGAGAACCAAGACATGGTATTGGTATATGGAATCTATCTCAGAAATAATTTATTCTTGGAATATTGGAATATATTAGTTGATTCTTTCTTCCCTAAAAGATAGAGTATCCTCATTATCTACTAATTATTATTCACCATTAATGGTGATCAGAAGACATTATATGTGTGTTTATCTAACCTCTTTGGTGTCCCCATTTAGTACTTGTGTCACTATAATAACTTCTTCCATTAGGTCTTGTCTAATTTTTTTTCAATTTAAAATCATATATATCTTGAGTATCAACTTTAATAAAATATATATTCCAAAAACTATATCATTTAATGATTTTCGAATATCACGCAACTATTTTATTTTTTTCTAATAGGTTATCCAGGGAAGAAATCCCTTATAGAGGTATTTAAGGGTTTTTGGTTCATTCTTTTTGTTGAAATAGAATGTTGAAATAGTGGTTCTAAAAGTAAATTTAAGCTGAAATTATTTACTTATTGTAACACCCCAAGCATTCACGGTACACTTCTCTTTAATAATATAATAGCATGTGTTGTACCCAACATCAAGTTATAACACACCACAACCAATCAAACTAACTATTATGAATAGTAATATCCACTTTTTGAAATTTTATAAATTTTATCTTTCAAAATGGACTTCATTTTTGGATTTAGAATATCGAAATTAGCTTAGGGTAAAATTTTGGTATTTTTATGAAAATATTAAATTTTTGATGAATAATGAAAAAAACTGAGTTATAGTTTAAAACCGAATTTTTATTTAAATAATTATTTATTTTATTTAAATTTATTTTAGGTCAAAATAGATACATAATACCTATATAAGTTCAATATAATTCATTGAATTTAGTTTATAATAATTTTAGATATATAAAAATATTATTGAACTTTTTACCGTCTTTTACCCACCTCCTAGGAGCATTTGTTAATATACATAAAACACAATTTTACCTCTTACGTGAGTTGAATTTCCAAAATCTGAGAGATACAGTTGATATCAGTAAGTAAAATTTTGTTCAATAAGATGAAAATATTTTTTGGTGAATAATAACTTTTTACTTTTATTTACCACGCTTAAAAGTAAATAGGGAAATTAAGGGTAAAAATGAAATTATTATTTCCCAAACACATGTACTAAATCAATTGGATAAGTGTAATTAGACAAAAAACAACCTTAGGAATTAACTATGATCCTTTAATTCCACTTGGATTAGATTAGGACATTTATTATTATTTCATTCAAAGAAGAGTTAAAAGTGTTAAATTCAATATTTAATAACTAAACCATATTTAATATAGGGTTAAACTTAAGGTAAATTCGACTATAAATATTAATTATAAATCCAATAAGATTTCCTACATAATGGTATTTTATTTATATTTTTTAAACATTAAATAATTAAATTTATTTATGACACAATGATGATGTAGTAATTATCGTATTAATGAAAGATTAAAATAATTGATATTATAAATATACAAATAAATGTAATTTGATACTTTTTATGAATTCCAATAATTTAAAAGGTTAATATTTATTATTATAGTTGATTAGATGAATTTTTTTCGAAGTAATAATTCTGTTATGAATTTAGAAAAAAACAAAATACCAAATAGTGTCAAAATTGACATAAAAGTGATTTTAAAACATATATTATATTATAAATTGATATTCTACTCCTAAAAGTCTAATGTTCGATCAAAAGACTTATATAATGATAGCTGTATCATTAATGAAACACTTGTGGTTCTCTTGTAATTATATAGTAATTTTAATAACCTAATAAAATAAATATACAAAGAGACATGGTAAATGTCAAACTATTTAACTAAGAGTTAAATATAAAAGATAAGGTTAAAATAGTGACCCAAACCAGACTAAAACCTATTGGTTCAGTGGTTCTAGACCCATCCATACCTTAGTCTTTAAATAATTCATTTTTTTCATAAGAAACCGAAAATGATTTTATTATACAATAATATTTCTAGCTTTTCTTAAGGTGCCCCTCACCCCTCTTTTGAAAGGTCACTACCCCTTCTCTCTAATTCACACCTTCAAAGCAATTTGCCTCAGCCAACCTCGGCCCAAATTCCATCTAAACTGTCCTACCTTAATCATAGAGGCCTTAATTTAGTCATAAATCCATCTTATGAAGCCATTTGGATCAAAATAAAAATGAAAACCCCAAAGAAGAGGTATATATTTCATCAGACCTTTCAAGTTATTTTCTTCTTCCACTTCCTCTTTCTTTATTGTTTCCATTATAAAATAATAAATCCAGTATATTTTATATAATGTGAGGTTATTTTAAATATGGAACAACCATATTCATTATTCTATTCATCCTGTTAATGAAATGTCGCCATACGTGCGTACGTATGACTTACCGTCTCCACATAGTGGTGTAATTGTTATTCAATACATTATTATTTGGATGGGTATAATAATGATGTGTAATTCATGTAAATAATAAATATAACATGATAATTATTCTTTATATATGATATACCATCCAATTATATATTATTTTAATATCAAAATAATGATATTGTCACTCATGTGTATGTATGGATTACCGTCTCCATGAACGCGATGAGATTCATTTCCCATCGTAATCCATTCAAGACTAATTTATATTAGATGATTAAAATTAATGTTTAAATAATTAATATCATTCTTAATATAGATAATATACATCCTATCCATAAAAAACATTACTTACATAAAAAATCATATAAAGGAAAACGAATCACTTAACACCAGAAATGAAGATAATACTAAGATATTATTAACAATGAAATGTTAAAAGATAATATATGATATCATATTAATGTATATGATTCTTGTATAATTTAATAACAATTATTTCACTATTATACAGTAGGTTAACCTGCCCTTAACCATGTAAAAGTACAAGTTAAGGGTTAATTTCAAAATTTCTTTATTATCCGCGGTTGTTTATACATAAGCATCTACTGGTACTTATTTATCATCCACGTCCATGTTTTTTAAAAATGTATTCCAATTTTTTTACTATTTACTAGACTGTGGGTTAAATCCAATTATACCCTTATTTTACTTTTTATAAAATGTTTTGAAAGGAATCTTTCCGCCGTTTTCCAAACAAGGTACCTTATGACCTTTTCGAAAAAATTAAGGTAAGAATGTTTTTTATCTTATACGGAAGGTGAAACTATTTTACGCTATAATAACAACATCAAAGCGTCCCTTACAATCTTATAAGAATATTTCCAAAATAAAAGTTTTATTTTATAATTATATGAATTTTAAATGATTTCAAAATAAAAAGAGTTATTTCACTAAAAAGGTTTTTATTTCATCTATGTCAACATTCATTGATGTATTTTAAACTTATTTGAAGTTGTTTTATCATGATACAAAACTTCCATAATGTATTGAAGTTTTTTTTTGATATTTTTGACTATGGATGTGTTATTTTTACAACATTAATGGTTTTTGGATAACGTATTGACATTTTATATACTAGTTTTAATACGAATGTTTATGTTATGTTCAATCCTTTCCATACGAGGAATGAATTGGACCTAATAAGTGACGGGTGGCGCCCGCTATAGCTCCTCGATGCATTAGTATGTCTAATGAGACAAAATAGTGTATTGGCACAAGGACTTGACAAATTATTATTTGTAGTATGGGCATAAGGCCTTGACTATGTGGTTATGAAAGTCTGAATTATGCATTCCATCATTATGAAAGTGGTTATTGATATTTCATGTGATTATTTGACTAATAGTATATCCATGTGAATAAGTAAATGGAATTATTTGATTTTAATCATTGCCATATTATGTTGAAGTTCAATTTTTAAAGGATTTTCTTTTATTCTAATACATTGCCTTAAATTTTTATGCTTATTTATGAAAGTTTCAAATATATTGTTATATTTACTGAGCTTCTAAGATCACCAGTTTGTTTTTTTTAATTTTCCCAGGATGCGAAGAAGTATATTGTGACTGACCTACAGAGACAGTCTATGGGATCTCCGAGTTGTCTATGGAAACAATGTTGTTATAGTTTTCCAATTTATGATGTAATGTAAACCTTATGAATGTATCTGGTACATCCAAGGATACTAAACTAATCGTTCTTTCGAAACATGATCTTTTGTGATCATGCCAATTATACGTAATAATACACCGACTCTGGGCTTCTGGGGTTGGGGAGTTACACCAATTTTTTCAACAAAAAACAATTTTTTTTAATTTTCAATGTTTTATTTTGGCAAAGGTACATTTTTATAGAATTAGAGTACATAGATCGAGAGGTTGAGAATGAAGACTATCAGGTCATGTTTATGGAATAAAAAAATGAAACTCACCATCTAAGGATTTCAAGGTAAAGTATATAGACCATAAGGTGCTTTAAATGGTCATTAGGTGGAAGGATATTCTGTATTTTTAATCTGTAATACTGTATGTTGTGAAAGAACATAAGGTGATTATAGAAAGATGGAATGAAAGGATAGTACGTGGCATCAGAGCCTAGAGGGCAGGTACCCAGAGATGGAGTGGAAATAATGTTTGGGTACCACCAGAGGGAGTTACTAACATGATATTTTGAGTTTGAGGATTAGTTTTTATGATGACATTAATAGTAACAATGAATAACATATTTTGGTTTAATGATTTTCTTATAGAGGGGACCCCAGATCACATCGTTTTCATCTGGGAAAAATATATATAAGATCATCGCTATAGGATTTTGGTTGAGTCTAACTTTTTTCCATAAAGTATAATACAGGTAGGCGGGTTCTTGGAAGTGAATAAATTGTGTGAAATTACATAGATGTAAGTTTTTGAAGAATAATATGTGAATGAGTTTTTAGAGAATTCATCCTATGAAGGTGGTCTTACAATAATATTTGCAGATGAAATAATTTTGTGAATTTGGAGATCAAAATGAACTATAGTCCATGGAGTTGGAATATATGGATAATCCCAGGAGTTTTCAAAGGATTTTTTCATGAAAAAAGTTTTTTCAATCATGAGGTTGGAGTATGAAATTAGAGAACTTCATGAAGTTTAATATTGTGACTATGAGGTCATATTTTGACGGGAAATTGTCATAAAACATCATTTTTTAGACGAATATTTCATGAAGAAAAATGATTTTTATGAATGTTATTTATTATATAATGTTGATTTCATCTATTTGGTGAAAATAGTGCTTCATTTCATACTAATATTTGTGTGAATCAATTTTGAGTTGATATAGATCATCCAACGATTATTAATGAGTTATTTTCATAATATTGAAAAATGAGTTCCAAAATTGTGTGTGTTTAGAAACCAAGAGGTAAAATTATTTTACTTCTAACATTGTAAAAGGAAGGAATTTTAGTGGATTATGGTACATCACCAAATGTAGATTGTATAATCCTTGGACAATCACCATAAGCATGAGCTTTGTAAATTATTTGTATCTTATGTTCATGATTTATTTACATTCTAAAGGTTGATAATATGTGTATATGGATTGAACAATAATTGATCTTATTAGTTTAATTTTATGAAAAATACATCATTAATCAAATCATTAATAAATAGGAACATAAGAGTAACCCATGTAAAATGGAATTCATGACTAGTTAGGGTTGGGAGAGTTTCATGTTAAGTGGGGATCCCAAAATGAGTTCCATAACGTGATTCACTCCCATCTCAGGGAATATCTCACTGATGAAACATTTACATCTAATAATTATTATCATAGCATGGACATATCTTGTTAAAAATATTTTTTTTCATAATTGAATTGATCAGTTTTTGGTGTTGAATTCTATTCATCTAGTATAACATGGGAAATGAAAAGGATCTGAAGAAGATTCCTAACTATAAAATAATTTCATTTTATTTAATAGTTTTTTTAAAATTGAGATTCATATGGTAGACTTTAGTAGTATTCATAAGGAATGAAGGGACGAATATGACCGTGTATCTGTTTTTTCACACAATGATACTATAATACTATAAGAGGATCCTAATATGAAAAGTAATGTTAGATCAATTAATGATGATGTAATATTAACAGATCCAAATATGGAAGTTATCTACATATTAGAGTAGTTATATTAGAAATTGAAATAGGAAAAATGAATCTTAATGAAGAGAAATAGTCTAATGGTATCCATGTTTCTGTTCTTAAATTTTAGGTTGAATAACTAAATTTTTTTAATTAATTAATAATTAAAATATCTACAAATATTAGGTAGAAAAAGGATTATAAAGGAATATATTTGAAGTATATATCATGTAAGGGGAATGAAAATAATGATTATTTAAAAAAGGAGTTCCTCAACTCAAAAGAAACATAGAATTTAAAGCAAAATAATGAATAAATTACTTCACATATTTCAAAGCTAGTTAAGGATAATATAAGGATGAACCATGAAAAAGTCAATATCAAGGATTATATTACTAAAATTAATTCAAAAATCAAAGAGTAGAGTAACATGTTGGATAATCCCTCTCATGCATTAGATAATGAGATTTAAAGATGGAGGAAACTCAAAAATGATATGAATGCACAAGTTGAGATAAAAATCTAGAAGATCTAGCAATATAAATAGGAGTTTAGATGTTGTTTTATTATCCTTCAGTAGGTGATAATTTTGATATCCAAAAAATGAAAGTAATCTAGAAAAGAAACCATTAAAATATTATCATGTCCCAATGAACACACAAAGTGGGAAAATATATCCTTGGATTTGATTGATACTCACAAAATCATGAGTGGAGGAAGGCTATGAGTATTCCCAGTAGAAGGGAAATATATAATATAATTTGAAAAAGGATAGTATGTTCGTATAATAAGTGATTATAGTTTGATAAGAACTCAATTTTTTTAGACATGTTCTTCTATTGTGGTATGTATGGTCATATTCCTAGTTTATACTTTGAATCATTAGAATACATTAATTATTGTGATATTTGTGAAAGAAATTAAAGAATATGAAATAAATTCTATTAGAAATAGAATAGTAATTATTCCAAAAGCTCTTACTATGATAATTTTATCATGAATAAATATTTTAGAATAATTTAAAATGGAGTGAACATGGAAAACTAGAAATCATTCAAGAATAAATTAGCCACTTTGTGAAATATATTATGAGGATGGTAGGAATAATATCTACATGATAAAATTAATTCCAATAATATTTTAAAATATGTATAATAATACAAATATTTATTAAAAATATGAAAATATGATTTGAAAAAACAAAGGGTGTTCACATTTTTCTAACACTACTCTAAATATGAGAAAGAAATTTCATCATGTAAAAAACTATACATTACAGAGTAAATAAACTAAGGTGGATGTATTAGAAATCTAAGATGACAAACACAAATAATGCATATGTGGTTTTGAAAAATATACTAATGGAAAGAGATGAATAAAACTATGGGAGTTCTAAAAGAAACAGAATACTATAGTGTGAAGAGAAGATCCATATTTACCGTTAATGGATGGGTAATTGGAGTCATAAGGAGGGTTTTCACAAAACATATTGGCTTCCAAAAGAGGTTTGGGTGAACAAAGAATCTTAAATTAAGTCATAGGTTGGGAAATATGTGAAATTATATAGGAATAAACATAGAAATAAAAAGGAATTGAGAGGTAGGGTTTAATCATTGACATGTAGGGAGATCATTTTCGATAAAATTTCCCAAGGAAGAAATTTTTTTCCCCATAAAGAAAATAAAATTAACATTTTATAAAATATTAATTATAAATAAAACATATGAGATTATGTTGGTTTATATGGAATCACTTATAGGAGAACTACTAGTAAGGCACTGGTGATACTTACCATAATTAAAAATATGGAAGAAAAAAAGAGGATGAGATGAAGAAATTATTTTGGTCAAATGTTAAATGTGAAAATGACTATTAGATAGTGAATTGTTTTCATCAAGACCAAGACCATTCCTATCCCCGAGGAAGTGAATAGTCCAATATCCCAAAGTTTTTAAGTACTATTAATAGATTTGGAAGTATGTAATGTTTTTGGGGGAGATAAAATCCATGGGGATGATTTATAAAAAGTTTCATCATGATATACTGACTTTATCCAGAGTAGAAAATAGATGAATCAAGGATGTAATCAGTATTTGTGCTAAATTATAACATTTTAATTGATGAAATGTGGAATTAGGGTCTATTTTTTTCTTTAGAATCAACAGAAACTTATTATTCAAGAGTAAAACATTTAAGATGAAAAATTCAGAAACTAATAAAATATATCTAAAATTTTATTTCTATTGATCTACCATGTCATACCATCTCACTATCCTCAGGATATCAAAATATATTATAGTTTTAATTTATCATGATTAATATAAATTATATATTTTTTGTTAATGCTAATAAATTCTGTGGATTTTTTGAAATGAAGATATATTATAAGTTTTCCCCAACAAACCAGGAAAGTCTTATAGTATATGAGATAAAAAATATATTACCATTTTTTTAGGAAGAGATCTTAGTATATCACCACAATTAAAAAAATGGTATCTTTATTAAAGTTATTATCAATAATAACTGGTATTAGTTCAGTGTCTATAGATGATTGTTAAAGATTAATTATCTTTAAGTTTCATAATATAAATAAATTTCTATGGATGAATTAGATATATAAATGAAATTTATTAAAATGGAGTGAGATGGTGTTATTTACAATATCTTTTTTCCTACATGGAGTTTCAACACAACAAGATTAGATGTTTTCTTAATGAATCATCTCTATTTTGTCCTAACAAATAGATAATGATTATGAGTTTGATGTCATAGGGGTATAATTTTATATCTTATCACAAGAAATTATCATGTTAACAAAAGGATAGATGATCAATACCCCAATTCACATTATTGATAATTTTTATGGAATTCAATAATTTAAATTCATGGAGTCAATAGTAACATATGAGTGGATATTTTGTTGTTTAAAATCATGAATACCAAGGGATACTGATAACGTTATTGGGTGTGAAACCCATGTAATCCCAAATAAATGAGCATTCTTATAGTGGAGAGAAAACCATAGTATATCAAAGGAAAAATGGATTTTTAATTTCTTTATAATGAAAAATCACTACATGAGATGGTGGGATACATATATAATGATGGGGATTGTTTAATATATAGAAAAAACATCAACAACATACCAAAAAATAATGTCATTTGTGTTTATTAACAATGGGGGGAGTTTTATTATTGAAAAAGAGTGAAACTGATAGTGGGGAAGATAAATTGGGGAGTCTCATAAATTTGATGATTTTGATGATATTATTTCAATGAAAATATATTGTGAAATTATGACCTATTAATTCATAACAAAAGTTGTTATAAAATATTTTTGAGTAAGTTTCCTTCTCGGGAGCTTCATATTGTATGTTTATATAATTGGTATCGATCATAATTTGGTATCCAACAAGAATAGGATGTGTCAATAATGAAGTGATTAATAGATTTAAATCACATGATACTCTTTATTCTCATATAGAAAATAGATCTTGGGTTATTAGAGTAATTTTAGTGTAAATATTTAATCTCTATACAATTCTATGGAATGAAAGTAGTGGTTTTAATTGAAGGTGAATTAATTTTTTTCTATAGTTGTTTATGAGTCATTTTTAAGGGTTATCAACAAAACTAATGGGAGATATCGTTTGAAAAAATCTATCATGATGTAATTTTATAGTTGTTGGGTTATTGTGTTTGTTGACATAGCATGTTGGCAAAGTGGTCCTAGAATCATGTTGAAGTTGGCATCACATTATAGTTAGTGCAAAATTTTGGGGCCTAAAACCATGTAGTTCAAAGTTTATTTTTAGTAAAGGAATGATTTCCATGAATTAGAGTATGCGGAATGTGATTTTATGTACATGGAATATGAGGTTATACTTATATAATCATGAAGAAAACTCATGGATGGTGGACCGTTGGTTCATATGTGTAGATTACATGGTTGAGTATGAAGTTATAAGGAATAGGGACATCACGTTGTTGTACTAAGGAATGGAGTTTGATGATATGAAGCATAGGGTGAGTATATTGAGATATAGTGAAAGGTGAGTATATGGAATCAGAGAATATAATATCAGTATGCCGAGATAGAGTAGAAGATGATTATGTGGACAACTAAAATGAGTATTAAGTATGTGATGTTGAGTACACATAGATATTTTATTGTGAAGGTATGAAAAATAATTTCGATTGGTGGATTTTTCAAAAGGTTTCACAAATAAAAAAGAACCATGATCACTTTATTTTCACTAGAATAAAATATGTATATAACATCATCATTGGATAAATTCAGCCTAGTTTGTAATATGTATATAATGTACAAGTTGTTGAGGGTTATCAAATAAGTGAGTCTGTGAAGTAAATGTGCATGGGTGGAAATTCATATAGTGCAATCCGTGAACATGTGTTTTAATAAGTTATTCTATGAAATTTGTCCAAGAAGTCATTTCAAAGAACATTGTAGTCTTTGAAGTTGTAGCTCATGGTAAATTTTATTCTAGGATTTTGGAATACATGGAAGAGTTATTCAAAATGGAAAATTTTCATTTGTTATGTTAGAGTGTGAATTGAGTTCACATCATAAAGGGGAGTTCACCACTATGAGGTTGGAGTTTGTGATGAACCATGTTCTCAAAAGTTAGGTTCAAGGAAGAAAAATTCATGAAGTATGAGTTTTTTATATTAGGTCATATACAAGATAAGTGGATTTCATCTCCCAAGTGAAAAGGGATCTTCATGATACACTAACATATGTGTGAACTAATTCTATGTTGATACAGATTATCAAAATATTCTTATTGAGGAACAATGTGTTCTTTTTAGAGGAGATATATATGAGTTGTCAAAGTGTGAATGGTCATAAACTCAAAAGGACAATGAGAATACTATTAAAATTTTACAATCAGTAAACTGTAGTGGATTCTATAAACATTGGTCATTCTCATTATACACTCCTTAGAATCTCTTAGTGTTGCTGAACCAAGTAAATTTTCATGTGGCTTGTGTTCATGATATATTTACATTATATTGGGAGGTCAAATTTGTATGTGGATTGAAAAATTAATGATATTATCTATTTAATATAAAGATAAGTCCATGAAAATCATATAATAATTAAAATAAAGACAAAAGAGTTAACTAATTAAAATTGAGTTCATGACCAGTTAGGGTTGTGAGAGTATCAGCTTACATGGGGAAATGTGAAAAACGTTTCATACCCTAATCCACCTACCCTCTCATAGAATCTCTCACTAATAACCCTTGTAGGGACCAAATATATATATATATATATGTATGTATATAAACATAATATTCCCTTGTTTCATTAAAATTTCATATAAACATTTACCTTATTCCCTAAGGATCTAGTTTGTTTTGAGATATTGTTAAAAAAATTCTTTGTAACCCTATACACGAGTACGTACACAATAGTTTGTAATGAATATCCTCAAAAGGATAATGGAAGATCTACATGACTCAACATAAACCTCACTAGTCCAAACAATGGAATCTTCATCCTTTTTACTAAAACTATTCCATTATTATGTTTACAGAGGATTTGAATTTTGATTGAATCCCAAACTTCTATAGATAATAAATGAACCATTGGTTAAGATATTATCGACCTCAAAAAGATTGAAGTTTCTTTAAATTATCTCCAATCAGATTATCTAGTTCATTCTACTACACCATATTTTAATGGTTATACCTCATTATATATACATATCCATATCTAATAAATTCATTGGAAAAAGTTATGGAATAATATTATCCACTTCCATTATTAAATTAAAAAGTTCCTCGCACATTTGAGTGCACCAAATCAATAAGTTTTGTTGCACTTTCACCCTTTACACCAAATGGTGGTTTTGTATTATACCGTATATACAAGAATGATACATAAAAAGTTCTTTTTTTTCAAAAGAATATATATACTTGTTTATTTATAACCTTTTCAAGAACTTCTCTTTTACATGGCCTATTTTGTGATGCAATAACTGGGTGTTATAATAATCATAGAAAACTAATTTTTTATTGTTTTCAAAATGATTATTTTTATATTATAGTATATAAATACCATTATTAAGATGTCATATAATCTAAAAAATGATTACATTATAATACTAGCTAAATGATTTCCGAATCATGAATATAAATCCATAGAAGTTTAAACAAGATATTGACATAATTTTTGTAGAAACACTGGTAACCTAATATCAATTATTTACAACTAGTGTCATTATTGTTATAAAAGTATGATGACCATAGACTATAGTTAGTACAACCTATATTTCTCCGTTAAAATCTCTAATATCCACCTCCCCACTTGAAACCATCTGGAATCTACATGGTTTCTATATTTAGATGAAATTGTGAGCACTAACAGATCTATCAAAAATAGAACATGTATAAATATAAATGATTCATTTGATCATAAAATCAAGAAATTTTTCCCCTTGATTCCTCATAGAGGTGCGTTTCTTCATCCTGTTTCCTTACTTCGACCTGATAAAATATTTTATATCTTGTTCCTTAACCTACTTCAAGATCCTCCTTCTCTTTATTGGATAGTGTGAAGAATATATAGAGAAGGAATTAGTCTTAGGGACATCTTCTTTATGCTTCATCATGTTCAATATATGAACTATTTTTTTTTCATACAACATTCCCTTATCTAAATGGTGAAATAGATTATAGATTTCTGAGATATACTACTAAATATTTTCATATTATAATTCCCAATTAAAATGGATAAGCTCTGTGGTAGTAAATTAAGCATGAGATTGGTGAAATAATCATCAAGTAAGATAAAACCCCAGATGATAAAATGCTCAATAAAACTAATCATTAAAACTAAATGAGGTATATATGGTTCTCCTTCTATAATCATTTGAATGAAAATAGACATTGAAATCTGGTATCACTTTTTTCTTGCCTTCTAATGATAAGTATCATAGATATGAGACAATATTCTCAATGAATCGACACCTTCATTCAGCTTATAGAGATCACTCAATTTCTATAACAACATGATTTATTGGACATCCAATACATCATCTACCTGCTTCCAAAATAATACTACTCTCTAACACTATCCTCTATAGAAGTCACTTTCTCACAATTATGGGACTCTAATAACTAGAACATTTACTCCTAGGTTTGCATGATGTATATTCACCTCTACCACCCTTTAAAAACATTCTAATGGAGAGATTATCTTTATATAATTTTGATTGTAGGGATAATGTTGAGGTCATATTACATTCCATTCTCTATACCAAAATATATTTAGGTTTGAATACCCAATTTGATTTACTAAAAATAAGAAATAATATATTTTATTTAAGAGTCTCTCACAATTTTTATCAGATAAAAATATAAATCACTATATTATGTAGAATATCATTTTGTGTATATATTATAGAGGAAAAAAATCATATCCCCAACCATAATCTATAATGGGGTCTTATAAATTATTTCAATGTATTTAGCTTGGGGTTATTCCAAAAAACATTGACTTGTAGTTCCTTGATCTATTCAGTATACTCCTCGATCCTAGAATCATGGTTTTATATATACACAACACTCGCCTCCTAGTTAACCTATGTATTGATTTAGTAATTACACCTTAATGTATACCAGGTTATATTGACTGAACAATTTATGAAAAACTATCCAATTATTGGAATTAATCTAATTTGGTCTTGATATGAACTTTAAACTATTGTTTCATTTTAACACATGCAATGTAGTGCTTTATAAATATAATAATTTCCATAAGTAATTTTATCATATTAATAAATACTCATTATTTTATACCGTTTCTTATTATCTAATATTATATGATTTCTACATAATTAATTTACCATGTGCTAATAAAAACCCATAATTCATTTATTTTGACCTATCTTCATTACATCTTAATTCTTTTACATTATATGATAACTAAGAAACATGTATCTCATTTTCAAATAACCAACCATGTATTGGTGTTAAATAAAATAATTATATGGCGTGATATAGATCATTAATATTTGTTGAACTATCATGAAGATGATAAAGTAACCCTTGAACAAGGTGGGAAAATTCCTTGTATTAATCTTAGTTAAAGTTATAGTATTCCACTTTTATAAATCATTGTATAATTGGCTAGTTTCACCTCAACTCCATCATGAATCATTTATACTATTCTGGAGACCATTAATTTACATATGTTTACAAACATATCCATGAGGGGAACTAGGTGTATGTGGTTAAATAAGTGAAACCACATAAGTGTTGGTTCGAAAATAATAAGTTAGAGGGGATTATACACATATCATCATTTGAATTTAATAATAATTAATGTAAAACATGGTGAAGTAATAATTAAATGAAGATAAAATCAATAAATACATTAGTTGTTCATGATCAATATCATCCACAAAAGTAATGAATACACATTTAAAAATATTTGAAATTATTTTCAGTTCAATATATATTAAAATACAATTCATGAATTGAAAAATTATTTATGTTAATAATTAATTAAATTTATTGATGTTCATTATCTATTCAAAGAGTCCTTTAGAGACCCATTGTAACACCCAGACCCTAGTTACCTAGAGTCGGTGCATTATTACATAACATTGGCATGATCACAAGAGATCAAGTCTCTAATGATCGACTAGTTTAGATACACACATAAGTTTTACATTACATTATGAAATGGAAAAACAAAAAAATTGTGCCCCCATAGAACACAGTCATATCCCTTAGCCTATTCCTACAGGTTAATCATAATATAATTCTTCACATCATGGGAACAATAAAAAATAATGGTTGAGCTCAAATGCTTGGTAAGGATAAAAATTTAGCTAAAACTCTCATAAATAAACATAAAAATTGAAGGAAATGTGTAATACTAAAATAAAATCCTTTTAAAATTAAACATCAGCATAATATGGAAAATATAAATCAAATTAATTCCATTTACTTATTCAAATGGTTATTCTACTAGTCAAATAATCACATATAATATCAATAACTAATTTCATAATGATGGAATGCATAATGCCGGACATTTTAACCACATATTTAAGGCCTCATACCAAGACTACAAATAAGATTTTGTCAAGGCCTTGTTCCAATACCCTAGTTTGTTTCATGAGACCTTCTGATGCATCGAGGAGAAATAGTGGGCACCACCTTCGACATACAAAGTACAATGCATTCCTCATATGAAAAATATGAATCATAACATAAACATTCATATTAAAACTAGATTTTTTTATACATTATCCCAAAACCCTGAATGGTATGAAAATAAAAAATCCACAGTCAAACAAAAAAAACCTTCAACACACTATAGAATACTGCATCATAATAAATCAACTTCAAACAAATGTAAAATCCAAAGAAGGACGTTGACATAGATGAAATCAATCCCAAATTTTTTGAGTGAAATATCTCTTTCTATTTTAAAATCCTTTAAAAGTTACATAATTATAAAAGAAAAAAATTATTTTCAAAAAATTATTATAAGATTGCAATGATAGCATCAGAGGTGTTATAATGGTGGAAAATAGCTGTTTCCACAGTATAATTTAAAAAACAATGTTTCCTTAATTTTTTTAAAAGGTCATAAAGTACCTTGTTTGGAGAGTGATGGAGAGATTCCATTAATACTATTTTATAAAAAGTCGAATGAGGGAAAAGGTGACATCAACCAATAGTCTCGTAAATATTAATTTTTTTGAAATAAATTTTTAAGAAACATGGATGTGGATAATAAAGAGGTCCCAGTAGATACATACGTATAAACAACCTTGGATAATGAATAGATTGTAGAATTAACTCTTACCTTTATATTTTCCTTAGTCGAGGGTACTTTAACCTACTGTATAATAGTTAAATATTTTTTATTAAATTATAAAATAACCACATACCTAAATATATTGTCATATATGATCTTTTAATGTTCCTTTTTTAATGATATTTCAGTAGTATCATTATTTCAGGTGTTAACTGATTCATTTTTCATTATATGTTTTGTTTCTTAAGTCATGTTTGTTATGAATATAATATATTTTATTCATATCCAAAATGATATTAATTTCATAAAAATTATTTTTAATCACAAAATGAAAATTATTCTAGAATGGTTATGATGGGGAATGAATCCCATCACGTTTGTGGAAACAGTAATCCATACGTAGGAATGAGCGAAAATACCATTCTATTGATGGTGAAATCGTATGTAATTGGATGGAATATCATATATACAGAATCAATAGAATGATATATTTATTATTCACATAAATTATACTCATTATTATACCTATTCAAATAATGAAGTGTCAAATAACACACTACACCATGACCTGTGTATAGGAATGTTGTAGACTTATCCATTCATTTATTCATTGTTTCATATATCATACTACTAAATCTCATCTTATGTGTTCCCTAAAATTTTTTTATACCTATTTTTCTTTGACATCCTTGAGTAATAAACCAATAGGGAAGTGAATACCATACTCTAGAAGTGGTGGGCCTAATCTACCATCAGTACTTCGTACTGTACCACCCAAGGAACCTCCAGTTGATTTTCCATTGGGTGTTAATTCTTAGTTTTGAGAGAGTTTATATCAATTCATGGATTCTATTTTGGGTGCTCTTTTACCTTCCCGTGCTTTGGTAGAGTTGAGATGGTAATTTCAGTAGTATCATCAACCCATCTTTTCAAGAGATGGATGACCTTAGGCTAATGATTCTACTTTAGAATCGAATATTTCAATTTCTGATCATCTTGAGACACCCCCATAGAAGATGTTCTTGATCGTTAACTACATGGTATATGATTCTACTAAATATTAGTGTGATTTTATTACCCTAGTTATACATCATATGATTATGGTATGGGTGGGCTGCCATATAGCCTTTTATGATTGCTTCTTCCCCCAAACATTGATAGCATATTATGCTTGAGAGTTTATGCACCTATAGTTGGGTGCCATGTTGGTGATAAAGTACCCAAATAATTTCATTGAGTTACAGTGTTTTTATCAGAGTCTATTCAGTGATGAGATAAAAACTATGAGATGTTTTGAGGATGTCCTTTCATGCACCATCGGATTAGAGGTGAATGTTTTTAGGATGACTACCATTTCAAAAATTGTAAACAAGGACTTAATTGCAGAGTGAAAGTTGATGAAAGGTGGAAATGTGAGTCATGTATGATCATCTTCCAAGAAGACATACAATGTATCTATAAATAGGAAGTGAAATTTCAAGGGAGAATGTGGGGGATATTCCTGCTAGATGATATGTACTAACAGCTATATAGTGTGTCACTAGTGTGGAAGGATTGGTCATAAATATTCCCAGTGTATGAGGAACCGACTTGAGTGTCGGGATTGCGATAGGATGAATCACCTAAAAAATTTATGCTGAGATTGCGTCTCTTTTATTATGAGAATTGATCTGTGTTGAAACCACTTTTAGGTATAGGTTTAGTATCTCCACAATAGGCTATCATCAAGTCTACTACCTGTCGATTAGACTGAGGAAGTGGCTATGGTTGAGGTAGTCAAACCACATAAGCGTAGTTCTAGAAGAGAAGAAAGACCCAAGATTATCGAGTATCATCTTATGGTCGTGGTTTGGATCATGTCTATGTAGTGAAACCTAGACCTGAGGATCATATTCTAGATCTTTCAACCATAAAACGTACGATTCAAGAATCATATACCTTTGTTTTTTCTCAGTTCTATATAGGTTCACTACACACTTTTAAAACTATTGTAATTATAAAATGCCTAGGACTTACAATTTATTACTTCAATATCATTATAACACTTGACTGACTATTAGGGGTCCAATACGAGGGTATAACTCTATTCAAAGAGAATACCCATGAGATAGGTCGGTATTGATTCTTATGCAATTTTTTTCCTTGAAATCACTGACTTCAAAATCATTATATAATGGATTGGCTAGCACCTTATCACACCCATTTTTATTTCTATCACTGGTGGGTGTTTTTTAACTTATTTTAGGGTAGAAAATATACTCATAATGGAGAATAGGATGTCTAGGAGAGTCTAACTATACCTTAGTTTCATGAGTTAGGAAATGTGACATCTCGAGTGGCTAGTCTCTTTATATGTGATCAAGGATTGTGGTTTATAGAATTACCTCTTGTAGTGGACATTTTTTGGAAATTTTTTCCTAGATATTTCTATGGTTTACCTCCACTGAGAGAGGTAGAGTTCAATATTTAGCTAGTTCCAGGTGTAGAACTAGTGACCATTCCCCCAATAGGATGGCTCTAAAAGAGTTCAGGGAACTGAAAATATTGTTGTAAAACATAGAGGAAACAGGTCTTATCTGACCTAACACTTCACAATGGGGTTCACTTGTCCTTTTTATTAATTAGGTAGATGGTAACCTCAGGTTTTTCAAGGATTAAAGACAGTCTATCTAGATTATGGTGAACAAACAATATCCAATTCCTCGTATTGATGACCTCTTTGACCATCTATAAGGAGTGACCGTTTTCTCTAAGATCAATTTTAGGTCTGGCTACCATTAGGATCATGTGAGTCCATCAGACATACCAAAAATAGTGTTTTGAATAACATAAAACTTGTATAATTATTCTATGATTATTTTTGGCCTTATGAACATGCCTAGTTTTTTCATGGCAATGATGACTCAGGGTTTCAACCTATAATTGGATTCATTTGTGGTAGTCTTTGTTGATGAAATAATGGAGTATTATTTCAATAGAAAAGACCATTCAAACCATCTTGATATCATATTTAATACACTTATAAAGCATTATATATATTCTAATCTCTAAAAGTTATACTTTTTCACTAATGAGGTTCACTTATTGGGTTATATAATTTTAGAGGTAGGATTATATTTTGACCCAGAGACGGTGAGCATCATGTATTCCTAGGAGAAACCCAAGAATTACTTTGACATAATAAGTTTCTTGGGACTAGATGGATATTAGAGTAGATTCATATAGGATTTCTCACTCATAATATACGATCTTATAGTATTACCTAAAATGGTGTGAAATTAATTTTTTTTTAATCATATGAGGCAAACTTTCAAGATTTAAAAGGGAGAATGACTTCAGTGCCCATATTGATTCTGCTAGAGTGGAAAAACCTATATTTTTTTATTGTGATGCTCTAAGAATCGATCTAGGGAAATTCTGATACTGGGTGATCATTTTGTAGCATATGGGTCCTATTAGATGAGACCAAATGAGAATAATTATACTAAAAAGGACCATAAGCTAGCTGTCATGATCCCTACCTTGCATTGATGGAGGAAATATCTTTTTGGGTGAGAATTTAATTGGTTACACAGTTCAAAAATTTCTCAACTACATATACACCTAGTGGGAATTGAATCTGAGGTACTGAATGTATGTAGATTACCTAAAATTGTTTGACACTAAGAATGCTTTTACCACCAGGAAAGGTAATCCAGTAGCTGATTCCTTGAGTTAAAAGACTAAAAAACAGTCATCCAAGAGATCAACAATGAGTGGTAGTTGATGGATTTGTTTTCTATGTTTCATCTAGAGGTTCAGAAACAACATTACCTGAATTTTTTAGCATCTCTTGCTATGAAATCCTCCCTTCTAGAGCAGTTTTGGATGAGACCTCTATCATATTTTGAAGGAGTCATCCTGAGGGAGAGTATATCGGGTGATAGTCTACCACTGTGTTGGGTTGTTGACAAGAATTTAAACCTTATCATTTATGGTAGTATATGGGTAACTTATTACATATAGGAAGTGTTGTTGTGGTAATATCATTCATCTGTTTAAAAAGTTCACCATAGGATTACCAAGATGCACTGAGTCATATGACATCAGTTTTGGTGGCTAGGTATGAAGCTGAAAATTTCAGTATACATCACGTGGTGTTCCCCTAATCATCAGATTATGGAAGAGCACTTGTGACCTCAGGGACTTCAACAGACTCTATCTATTCTAGAGTTGAAATAGAATTATGTCACTAAAAATTTCATAATGGGATTAGTAATATCCCCTTGAGGTAGTAACGCAGTATGGGAAATCATCTATAGGATGACCAAGGTCTCACACTTCCTACCAATATGGGATACCGTCTCAGTTGATGAGCTTGGGAGGCTCTATATCCATGAGACTGTGAATCTTCCCATTGTTCCCTATTATATTTTATTGGATCAAGACTCCTGATATAAATCATGTTTTTTGTATTTGGATACAAAATAACTGAGTTCAAAGGTACTCTTGAGTATAGAATATCTCCCTTAGAATGAATCATAATCCATGAAGACAATATGAGTACTAGAGGAAAATCTTCATGCATGTATCCATGACTTCCGAGGTTCGTGGGAGAAACATATACCTCTCACTGTGTTTTCCTATAATAATAGTTTTAATGAAACAATTATGATGGATCAATATGAGGCCCATTACTGTAGGTCATTCTATTCACCATTGCACTGGTTATAGGTGGGTGTGGCGACACTAATGGGTCTTAGTCTCATCCTAGAGAATTCTAATTAAGTATGAATGATTAAGAAATATATGGATTAAACTCAGTCTTGGAAGAATTCTTCTATTGATATTCATTGTTGACCTCTAGTGTTTGAGGTGGGATATCAAGTCTTTTTGTTAGTTTCAACTGGATTGGGTCATAGACAGATTCAAAAATAGGGAAATCTATTTCCTTTTCATGACTATAATTTTGTAATCATAGAGAGATTCTGTCTAGTAGCTTATAGGATTCCATTACCTCATAGTTTTCATTAAAACCATGACATATTCCACATATCACAACTTTGACTTCACCATTCCAACACATAAAATTCCTTTGATCGTGAGGATATTGAACTAGGGAATGATTCATATTTTGATGAGAATACAATATATATCGTTGATCAAAGAATGAATTCTATAAAATGAATGCCAGTTCCTATGGTATGGGTGCTATGTATGAATGAATATGTACAAGACGAGAATTGGGAGAGAGGGGTTGATGTGCATGCTTACTGGCTGGAAATTTTCTCAAGTGATACCTTATTACCATCTGAAGGGAAACATAGGGAAAATTTGTTTTACGGAGGGGAGGTTTTAATGACCCTCATTTCCAGCTTTGGAAAATTTTATTTATTAGTTTTTTGTTAAACATGGAAACCATGCCTAAGAGAGGGTCCATTTTATTTTGGAAGGAAGTTTCATTGGGATATGGAGGAATGATATTGGTCAACGACCTGACATGTATAGAATACATATAGTGTATTTAGATTACATGAAGTCTATTGAGCAAAAAAAAATTTAATGGGTTGTCCATACCTTTTCCACATCATGATCAGGGTTTTCCTAGGAGGGAAGGATCTTGAGATCAACATGTAATGTAAAGAATTTACACACTAAGTAAATCGCTGGGATTGTTTTTAAAAAAACATAAGGGTTAATTTTAACCCATCCCATATTTCTATTGCTGCACAAAAGAGGATATGCACATAAGATTCCTCCTTGCTTCCACCTAGGTTCATCTGGATCTCCTCTATCTAAACATCAATTACTTAATCAGTCACATTGGATCTATAATAGTATGCTACCTAATCCTATTCCTTCCATTCATCATTTTCCCATGCTATATATTGTACTATTTTTGTGTGAGTTGATATTTCCTATAGTCATTTTATGTTTACATTTCCATTATCTCCTGTTTTAGATTAAATGAAATCTTGACAAAAGACTAGTGGTCTTCTACAGACCTATGGTAGGTATTCTAGTTATTTTTCTCTAAGTTTTGTTGAATTTATATTGTGCTCTATCAGGACGCGTGCTAGAAATCTCAAGTAATGTCTCAAAATTATTAATGAATAAATGTAAATGGGTTTTCATTGCTTAATATGGTCCTAACTAGTAGTGAATCACCAACATGGGTTGGTTGCCTTATTTTGAACCACTCCATGGGTGTTACCTATTTATAGGCCTATTTACCCTTTACCTGTGATTTTATAAAACACCATTTGATGTGTGTTTCCTTGGTGATAATTACAATAGTATTAGAACTGAATTGATACTTATTTTTTCCATGAGATAGGATATATGCTTGAAGAAAAATTTTAATTCTAAAAATTAAGTGTTTTTGAAGACATTATATAATGTATTATAAATTTCATAATTATAAAATTTTGTGAGCTAGTGATATTTAATTATAACATTACATTCAATCTAAGAGAAATACTTGGATCAATATAAGATGAATTGGATGGGATCATCATGCATTATAAATGAGACATGTTATGAATTGTATAAATGTTGGGAGAAATACCATTTATTTCTAAGATGGGCTCTGCATGAGTTTACTTTAACTCCATGTGAGCTATACCGGTTTCCTAGTAGAGAAACTGTGGAAAGGACCTTGGCTAGATGGTTACCACACACCATGAGTGATACTAAGTACCCTATGTGAGATACTTGGGTTGAGCTTAGAGTTCCTTTTTTCAGACTACGATGAGAGTGATTCTATGGATTCCATTTATAGATCTTCATGGATGAACTCTTATGTTATTTGGATTTTATAGTGCTGCTAGAGTGATACTTGGGATTCCTTTTGGATCACCTAAGATAGGCTCAGCGTACCTCTTCTTAAATTCTAAATATTAATTTTAAATTAAATAATAAGAATGTGTAACTTAAATTCCAGGGATGCATACCCAAAGAAAAATTACATTAATTAGGAAGGTCAATAATTTGGTAATTTATTTATGATGATCCTTGTATATATTTTTTATAAATGTTTAGGTAACCATGGTTCAAAGACACCTCAATAAGGCTAAAAAATGTATTTTTGGTAAGGTGTCCCATGGGGAACCCAGTCTGATGTATTTATTTATTTACTGCCTTTAATTTATGGTTATTGGACACTGCTTATTTTATAGGAAAAAACTATATTAATCCTATCACCTTTATTGGTGGCCTAAGGAGTATATATCAGTCCTTTTTTGGGCCACCTATGGTACCCAAACAGACTTCATGATTGCAGAAATAGATAAAGGGAAGTGGCCAAATTCCAATGTTTCATTTTGAGTTCTAGGATAGATTATGGGAGCAAAGGACCGAGCATATACTTGTTATACTAATCATATAATATTTTAGATTTTTTTGTTTTTGTATAGAATTTTTGTATATGCATGTCTACCTTGTAGCCTATGTAATCATCTTTTGTATAGATACATGATCATCATAATATTTATCTATTTATGATTCATATTCGGCTTGTATACTATTCTTTGGATGATTTATATTTATTATTCAGTTTCACTGCCTATATTATTATTTTTCATTATGAAACTCTATGAATCTTAAGGCTATAGTCTCCACATAGTAGCAACCAAGGCCCTTGTTGCTAGCTAGTAGCCTATGGAGTATTGGGATACATGATTGATGCCATGTGGCCGACCATCTCGGGGATCAACTATGTGGATTCCAGGTTGGGATGCCACACAGTGAGTCAAAATGCATAGCCTATGTAATGTTTATGACAACAAGACATGCCTTGAATATACACAACATATACCTATAGAAATAACCATAAATTATAAGACCTGTATTGTTTCTATATAGATCTTATTATTCATGACTAACAAGGATAATAATTAATTTTAGTATTTAATTACACATTACCTTCTAAAAAACATTTGACATGTAATTAATGGAAACCCCAGTCACATATCATGTATACCATATATAAGTCATGTAGTTTTGATTTTAATTCTATAATTAAAATTCATTCCATGTATATTATTCATGTAGTAGACAATAGATCGATGTGTACACTGCATGAATCTGTATGAGTTACACGATGTGGAAACCATTCCCTATCCATCAACATCATAGAACTAGGGACTTAATATGTATCATATGAATAAATTAATGTGTTACAAGATGTGTGTAATAGCTATAGGTTGGGTAACCATATCTCGATCATGTTTATCTAATACAAATCAATAGAAAATGCATAATAAATATATGTCATGTACTTTTACACCATGTATTCTATGATTCCCACTAGTAAAACCATCTGGGTTAACAAGGTATGTACATGTAACTCCCTGATGTTTTTGTGAAATATTTATCCTTAAATAATTTGATTTCTTTGATTGTTTTCATTGCATGCAACAACAAGTTCAAAAGAAATTCATAACATTATTAAAATATTATGAATGAATAGTAGTGAGTAAATTATAATAATTTATGTTGTGTAAATGAATAAAATAAATTTATGATTAGAATTAAAAAAATAAAAAAATATATATTTTAAAATAAAAGTGATGTTTTTTTTCTGAAAAATGTGTTTAATGAATATAATGAATTTTATATAAATATATTAAATTAATCCTTAATTGTGAATTATTTTATAAAAATTAATATATTAATTACATTATATAAGATTTTATACATTTAATAAATATTTTTATAAGCATAGTATAATAATAAATTCAGTTTTATAGTTAAAAATGTATTTTTCTCAAAAGAAGTTTTTTTCATGTTTTATGTACTTCCATTAAAATTAATTAATTCTATTTATAGGTATTAAATTATATAAAATTAATTTAAAATTAATTATAATCAGGTTCTAATTTTTAATTATTCTTCTTTTTTGTCAATATAATTAGTGACATTTGTTAAATTTATAACATTGCCAATGGGTAAATCGAGTTAAATTACATTGGAAATAAGTGATAATTCCATAACGATTCAAACTAATTTTTATTGAATTAATAAAATTATACCCTTGATAGCTATGAAAAAAAATTGATTTATTTAATGGACACTAATCGGTTAAAGTGACTTATATATTATTTAAATTAATGAATGTTACAAAATGTCACTATTATTATTTCAAATATATCATAGGTTACAGATAGGGAATAAAGTATGATATGATTTAATGTAGGAGTATATTTTGATCTTAATTAAATTATTTTCATGGTAGATTTTTTTTTAATTTTAATTAATTAAATAATGGCCTTAATTGATTATGCAACACCAATGTAGTATTTCTCCATTTAACAAATAATCTAAATATTGATTTTTATAAAATATTAATGGTGATATAATTTGAATTATTTAATGTGAAAAATGAATTTTATAGACCTATATGACATATTGTGGGGTTATTTAGTCATTATATTCTTATTTATTCTTTACATTGATGTATTTCGCATTAAATTAAATTAATAGTGTCAAAATTAAAAATAATGATATTTTTTCTCAATAATATTTTATTAAATTATTTAAAAATAATTAAAATATTCAAGAAAAAAATTGGATTATTATATACACTAAAATTTCATAAAATATCCATTTATGGTTCAATTTTCTTTTTATAATTGAAAATTTCAATTTTAAATGTTTAAAAGGTAGTAACTATATATAAAATAGAAATATGTTAAATAATGATTAATAAAAATGATACGTTTTAAAAATAGACCAAATAAACTCTAAAATATATTATTTGATGGGGTTAAAACCATATACCAAATTATCTTCTAATTAAATTCTTTTCGGTGGTATTTTTCTTGAGAATTAATTTATTATAATTTAACCTTTTGAGAGATTCCAAAAGTTCCCCTCACCTCAATTACAAACATGGATATCCTCCTTCAATTCATTAAACTAGATTGAGCCTTATAGCATAAAATTACTCTAACAAATTCTCTTATGAACTTCCATAGAAAAATTTTATAGGCTCTATTCTTCTTAAAATATCAACCCTATAGTCCATAAAAGGATATTTAAATTTTTTTTCCATAAAGTGGCAATATCTTTAAAATGCTAACTTTATTTTATAAGTTTATATACCTCATATAAATATATGGTATTTATGATAAATTAATTACATTAGTATCCTCAATATGATTAAATTTTATTATCATTATTATTAATAGACCATTATACTTCCTCTTTCCCATCAAATAAGAAGTGAAAGTATCGCTCGTGCATACATATAGCTTACCATCTCCATTTGATGATACAATTAATTTCTCACCACCATATCATATGGATGGGTATTATAATGGGTTTGATATTTATATAATATATTTATTACAGATTTTTATTTATTTAATTATAATATTATTTCTAATTTCTTATCACTCACTCCATTGGGAAGAGATAATGTTTTTCAGGCATACATATGGACTACCATATCCAAAATGTGATGCGATACATTTTTCTTTTATATTTCACATGTAATGTAATAATGATGATGTTCATGAATATAAATTATATATAAGATATAGTAATGATTCTTTAATGGTGGATTTTTATTTACCTATATTTCATTATATTAGTCAAAAAATGGAAACAACGTTAATGTTTATGTAAGTCCTACCTTCTCAATGAATGGTGAAATAAATTTATTTATCACTAATTTTTATAAATGATAAAAAATATGTATGTAATGAATATATATAATGTTAATAAAATGATTAAATTTTAAAAATTATGTTACTATGATAAATGTATAAGGACTAATTTTTTTGAAAAAACATGATTGGAAAACTAAGTTTTGATCACTTAGAACAATGATTTTCATAAAAAATTATTAAAAATTACATTATAAGAAGTTATAAATATACCATAATTGGTGTGATAAATATAAATATTATTATGTAACATATTTATAATAAATAAATATTTATTATATAGGATTTTTTAATGTGAAAAAAAGAAAGGTGATACTTCGTGTAAGGCTTTATTTCACAATCACATCATTATTCAGGATTTTTTATGTTTAAGACTCTTCTTCGGAATATTTATCCTTCATGTTCATGTTATTTAAAAAAAATAAAAAATAAATATTATTAATTTCTTATAATTATGGAAAATCGTTTTTCCATGTTATACTTTTTACAAAATGGTTTGAAAGGAATCATTTTATCATTTTCCAGATGAGGTACTTTGTGGCTTTTCTAAAAAAAAATATAGAAGAAATGTTTTTTAACTTAAAATGATTGAGAGTATTTTCCAACAATCATGATGCCTCAATTATTTGAATATTTATTTACAAGTTTACCATTTTTTTCAATTTTTTTTCTTATAAGTGTACTGATTAAGGAAAAAGTTATGTCAAAATTGAAATATTATTTTCATCAATAATTATTCTAAGTGACATTTAAGAACAATTTCCCATATAAGATGAAATAAATTGATTTTATATAAGTTTTACAAGAAATATGAACTAATTATGCCATCTTTATTATTTATTTGTATGGTTTAGGTTTATGATGACATGATGTTTATGAAACCCATTTCTTTTCCATGACCTATGTTATGATAAATTTTTATGAAACCCATTTATTTTCATGGGTTGTGATATGATAAATGATTTATGATCTTTTGTAACACATATGTATGATTTTAATTATGTCAATGGTTATACAAATATCTCCCTCCAATTGATTGGGTAAATATTGATATCTCATGAGATAAAAAAGTCTAGAATAGGGAGTGAAACTAGTTCAATAAAGAATATTTCCCACTATGATAGTGTGGGGATTAAAACATGACTACAATTATGGCTTGGTAAGTGACCCCATTAAACAATGATTTTTTAGGAAAATATACTTGAAAAATAACGAAATTATTTTATATACTTAGGTATATGCAAGAATTCCTTGTCTTATGCCAATGTTATTCTTTTAGGGCTCATGTTTATTTATGTTTCAGGTATTATGAACTTCCAAGATTTATTCCATGACATAAGCTTATGATATTTGATATACATGGTATAATATTATAATGTTATATTATTGTTTTTATTCCATTATTATCTTGTTATGATTATATAATCATTGATATCTACCTTTTTTACCCTTACTGAGAATCCAAAATCACCCTTTTCTTAAATTTCCTTTCCCCAGAATATTAAGTTATTAATCATGATATGTCAAAAAGTGTTTTATTTATGAATGATTATTTTAGAGATTAATTTGATATTTTATGAACCCATTTTTGGGTTTTAATGATTCCAAATGCACTAAAACTTTGTAATCCTCATATATGTGTTTGTGTATTGTAATAAATATTCAGGTAAAAAAGATGCTATATCTATGCATGAAACTATTAAGTCATAATAGTAAGTATTAGATGATGGTTTTAGTTATCATTTGGAAACGTGGATAAGATAAACTTTAAGGATAAGTCTATGTATAGAATAAAATCCCAATGTATTTATAACGATCATGAATGGCTTAGATTAAACCTAAGGATTTATAAAAAAAGGTGACATGATTTAGACCTCATATAAATGATTTCTCATGATTACGTTGTTTTATAATATGATTATTTTTTCTCAAATTTTTTTTCCTTAATGGTTGGAACAGAAAGGAATAATTTTAATACTAAATTCTATAGAGAATTCAATGATTTTTTTCATGAACAAATGAGTGTTATGCGATTGAGAATAAACAATATTACTGTTATTTCCACACAAAATTTTTATTATATGAATCATTTTGAGTTTACATATGACCAAAGGAGGAAAAAAATACTATTTCATCCTTCACTAGAAAATATCAACCCAGTTTTAGTAGATCTTCTCATCCACTTGTGGATGAGTGGTGGATAAAAACCATTGAGGAAATATATTTTCTTCTTTAATGCTATGGACCTGAAAATCATTTCCTAATAGTGTGTCATATAGAAGGTGAATCATATCAATGGTGGGATATTATGAAGAATATTATCTAATATGAATAAATTTAATCTACAAAATCAGCAGAGTCTAAATGTATATTCATTAAAAAGTACATCCTTCATATTGTTCACAAAAATATGTGGAAATAATTTCATGAGGGGAAGAAAATGGATAACAAATACATTTTTATTATGTGGAAAATTTTACAATTCTATCATGTTATTCCTATTGATTAATTTTAATCCTTAAAAATAAAATTGATTGTTTATTTGGTTGATTGAATTGAAGTATTCAATAGTCATTATCTGTACGAGGCTTTATTAACTATGAATAAATATTTTGATGTGATCTCAAGGTATATATGGATATTGGAGTTACCCATAAATATCATGGTTTTTAAAATAAAATAGAATTGGAATTCGAAAGAAATTATAAGAACCATGGAAAAAAACAAGATGGTATTGCCTTTATGCTCGACGTGTGTTAGGAAAGATAATGAAAATTTTCATTAAGGGACTGGAAAATGGTTCTAATATAGAAATGAATGTCATAAGACAATAAAACATCAAATATATGGGAATAAGTTTTCTAATCAATTGAATAAAGAAAAATATCTATAGTATGTGCCACCTACACTCCAATGCTTTAAATGCAATGATTATTGGAATTATTCTAATTAGTTCACAAATATGAAATCTTTTGATAATCAGGGTCAAAAACCTCTTAAGAGAAAAGTAAAATGCAAATATCACATGATCACAACTAATAAAATGAGTTATGAGAATAATGTGGAGAAAGTTATACTTATCATCCACTCTAGAACAACTAATGATTTTTTTATTATAAATGTACCCACTCATTTATTTCAAAATAATTTTCTTGGGGTATCTCTATATCACTTCAAGAATTATATTTTTTGTTCATTGTGAAAAAAACTAAAGGAGTAATGGTCACATATCATGTTTATAATTATTCCTTGATTTATTTTTGAGGAAAAATTATTCCTAAAAATCTTGTAATTCTCACTTTAGTTGAAATTGATTTAATTCCCACCATAGATTTAACTTCTCTATATGGAGACCATATTAACTTCCATGTGAGGGAAGTATAATTTCATATTATTAATGATCCTATAATTATTTAATGATGAAATTATGAATATAAAATTATAATTGAAATTAATTCCCCCTTGTGATTCTAAATTCCAATATAGGAAGATTTTCGAACTTAGATTGTTTGGGAGAATCTCTACATTAAGTAGCCACCAATTGTACATGAGTTTTGTAATGTATTTACTAAATAATTTCTATGTCCTAAATAAATCATGACGTTTATTTTTCAATAGAACTCAAACATGGTGATATTACAATTTCAATGAATCCTTAGAGAATGGCCGCAATTTAGTATTAATAATTGATGATGAAACTCCAAGAGAATCATGAAAAGATATTTATTCACCCTAGTGCATCACTATAAGTGAAGTCTATTCTATTTGTAGAGATGAAATATTGTTCAATTCATATTTTCATTCATTATAAATATATTAAAAAGTATCCTCTTCCCCGATTTGATGACTTATTTGATCAACTATTGAGATCTCAACAATTTTCTAATATTGATCGACATTATATATATCATTAACTATGGTTGAACAATGATGATATACAAAAGACAAATTTCAATAAAAGGTATGGACACTATGAATATATAGTGTTGCCTTTTAGTCTTAATAATTCCACCTATATCTTCGTGTACTTAATGAATAGAGTCTTTAAAGACTATCTTTATCATTTTGTTGTTTTATTTATAGAATATATTCTTGTATATTCAAAGACAAAGGATGAACATTAATATCAATTGAATATTCTGTTCAAGACCATGTGGAAAGAGAATATTTTACAAAAAAAATTACCATTTTTGAATTTTGGATTCATTAAGTTTCAGTTTTTGGTGATATAATCTCAAGTGAGGGTATATAAATAGATTCTTAAAATAATGGTGTTTTTGATAAATGTATGTGCCCAACCATAGTGATTGAAATCTATAGTTTTCTTTGATTATCTATATATTATTCATTATTTTTGAAATATTTCTCAGTAATATTTGACCCACTCACTAAGATGGTTCGGAAAGGAGTTATGTTCATATAAACTGAGGAATGTGAAGTGAATTTCAAGGAGCTGAAAAAAACGTTGTTCAATGAAGTTGTTCTCATAGTACCTTATAGTAAATAATTTTTTTGATCTGTAGTGATGAATCGAAGAAGGGACATGGGTGACTTTTCATGAAAAATGATATGGTTATAGATTATTCATCATGCCCATTTATGGTCCATGAAAAAAATTCCCAAATAATTATTTTGAGTTTGGTACTGTAACTTTTTCATTAAATATATAGAGGAATATTATCTATAGTGAATGGTGTGACATATATATAGTAATCATAAAAGATGAATGTATATTTTTACTCAAATATAGTTAAATTTTTACTAAAGAAGATAGTTGGATATGATTAAATAATATAACTTCTAAATACATTACCACCATAGAAAAGGGAACTATGTGGTATATTCCTTGAGTTAAAAGTGTCATGATAGCTTATTTAGGATGAGGATAAAAAAATATAAAATATTTATTAATTTATAAAGGATGGATCTGGTAATATTAGTGGAAGGGGTGAAATCTTATCTAGATCCAATGAATGTTCAACCATCTATCTAGGTGAATGTTAAAGTGGAGAAAACATAAGATTTAGAGATACAAAAGATGGTTAGAAATATTCTAATGTTCAAACATGATTATTATTGAATAATAAGGTTTAACAACCATGTATGTGTCCCCTCATACCAGATTGGTTAAGGAACTCTTGGAAGAGGCTCATAGTTCATTATTCTCCATTCAACCTAGAATTATAAAGACATATAGTGGTATGAATGATTATTTGTGGTGGGATATGAACAATAGATATATTGAAGGGTATGTTTCTTGGTTCTTGTTTTATCATCATGTTAAGGCTAATACACATATGCCTAAGTATACATTAAAATTATTAATTATAACTAGATGGAAATAGGAAAAAATCACCATGTATTTTTTCATTAGACTCCCCAAAACAACTAAAGGACATAATAATATATGGGTTATAATCTATCTCAATTTGAAGTCAAAAAAATTCATTGATATTAGAGAATACTTCTCTCAAGATCATATTTCAATAAAATATATTAAGTGTTTAGATTTCATAGATTAAAACTTCCCATAATATCTTATCAATATTCGTGCTTTACATGGATGTTATAGTGAACTATTTAGCAATATTGTTATATAGAGTTATGTTTGCTCAGTTATTATCATCCTCATACTAATGGTTAGTTTTAGAGGATTATTCAAACTCTATAATTCAGGTGGAGATATTTCTCAATGCATTTCAAATGTGGTTGGGATCAAATATTTCCTTTGGATAAATTTTAATATAACAATATCATTCACACGAGAGTTTAGATGGATCATTAAAAATGAATATATGGTAAAAAGGTTAGAACACCAAAATTATAGAATAAATTTGGAGAAATAAATCTATCGGGATCTGATAAAACTAAGGAAATTGATGAGAATTATAGCTCCATACGACAATATATAAGTGAAAACAAGAGTTAAAAAGATGTTATACTAACAATTGTAAAAAATATCTACATTTTGAAGTAGGTGAAAATTTATTCTTATAAATATAACCATGTAAAAGAGTAATGATATTTGGAAAGAAGGTAAAGATAATCCCTAGGTATATCAATCCCTTTTAAATTTTTTATCATATCAGGACAATAGATTATCGATTGGGGCATCCTGCAAATCAATATAAAGTTCATGATCCCTTCCATGTATCTATATTGAGGAATTAAATACCTAATCCATCAATTTTACTGAACATATAATTCATACCATTAGATACATATATTTATTATGATGAACAACCTATATCGATTCTAGAACATAGAGATAAAGTTATACAATACAAGAACACTCAATTGGTTAATGTTTTACGGTGAAACCAGTGATTTTTGGATGATATATGGGAACGAAAGGATGTGAGGTGGCATATGTTTCATCATTTTTTACGCAAGTGATTAATTTCTCATGATAAATCCATTTTAAGGGGGATAGAATGTAACACCTTGATATTTTTGTGAAATATTTCCCTTTAAATAATTTGACTTATTAGATAGCTTGTATTGTAGGAAACATTGAGTTTAAAGAATAAAATAACATTACGAAAATACTATATATAAATATTAATAGCTAAATTATATAAATTTATATTCTATACATTAATAAAATCAATTCACGATTAAATTAAAAATAAAAAAATTATTTTAAATGAAAATTGACATTTTTATGAATATTTTTTATGCATACATTGAATTTTATATAAATATATCTATTTAATCCATATTAGTGGGATATTATAATTTAATTAGTATTTTATTTAATTTATAAATGTTTTACATGTTAAAAAAATATTTTTATATGCAAAGTATTATTGTAAATCTATTTATATACTGAATAATATATTCCCTAAAAAAATATTATTGGGACATATTGTGCAATTAATTGAAAATTAATTTATTAAATTTATATGTATTTAATTAGTAGTTTCAAATTTGGTAATTAGGCCCCTTTTATTTTTTGTTGATATGAATAGTAACTGTGCTAATATTTATCACCTCGATAAAGGGTAAATTGGGTTAAACTGGATTAAACAAAAGTGATAGGGCCATGATTGTTCATATTAATTTTTATTTGATGAATTTAATTGAACTATTAATATATAATATTCTAAAATGAGTTATTTATTGGACACTAGTATATGAAAATTACATAAATATTATTAATGTGAAATAAAGTTACAAAATATTTCTCTATTTGTTTTTAATAACTCTTCTGTGTCCACATAGGAAAAAAAGTAAGATATGAATGAATATGTGATTTTATTTAGATATTATTTTTTTAATTGTAGAAAATTATTTATAATTTTTATTAATTATCTAATGTCTTTAATTTCTTATCCAACACCAATACAATAATTATTCATTTAATAAAAATATAAAAATTGATTTTAAAAATAAATTAAAAGTGATATAATTGAAATGATTTAATGTATACCAATACTTTTATATACCAAAATGAAATATTAGTGAGGATTTAAATAGTTTTATTCTAATTTTACATTTTAATTTATTTTTAAAATTGAAATTAAATGAATAACGTCAAAATCAACAATAATGATATTTTATCAAAATATTTTTTTATTAAATTCATTAAAAATTATAAAAATATTTAAATATTACAAAAATATATTTATATGGTCTGCAATTTAATAAATATTTAATTAATGGTTCAATTTTTACCATATATTTAAAAATCACAAACTTTTAATATTGAAAAGTATGTTAACATAGTTAAAATTAAAATAGACTAACTAAGGATTAATCAAAATTATAAGGCTTAAATTGAACCAAAACATGTCTAAAATATTTTATTTATGGGATTGAAACCCTTTCCCACATATATTAGAAATAAAATCAGTTTTTAGGTATTTTTATTTATTAATGAATTTCTTATAAATTAATTGCTTTAGAGATTCTGAAAGTTCCCCTCACCTCAATTATAAAAAAGCACTTCCTTTTTTACATTATTTCACTACAATGAGCCTTCTAAATGAAATATAATCTAAAATACTTTATTATAAATAACCCTATAATCTTTCCATATGTTCTAGTCTTCTCAAAATAGGAACTCTACTTTCCTTAAAAGGATATTTAAAGGATTTATTTCCAAGAAGGGGTAATCACCTTAAAACAATCATATTATTTTATACTTATCATTAAATAAACTAAATATATGATATTTATTATAAAATAATAAATAAATTTTCCTCTATATGATTAAATTTTACTGTGATTTTTAAGACAACATTATACTCCCACTTTCCCTTCAAATAGAATGTGAAAGTATCGCTCTTGCGTTTGTACGACCTACCGCCTCCAACTAGTGATACAATGAAGTTCAAAATCTTGTTTAATGGATGTGTATTTTTATGGGTTTGATATTTATATATTATATTTATGAAATATTAATCTTATGTAATGATAATATTATTTCTAAATTCTTATCTTCTAATCTTGTGGGAAATGATTACATCACTCATGCGTACATGTGGAGTACCATCTCCCTGATATGATGTGATTTGTGTTTCATTTATTTTTTACATGGATGGAAATAAAATTTAATTTGATATATATATATGATATATAAGATATAATTATTATTTTTCAATGGTTAATTATTATTTTCATTAATTAATTCTATTATTCAAAAAATGAAAACGATGTTCTTGCGTACGTACGACCTACCATATACCTGAACAATGTAATTAATTTATCTATCACTAATTATTATGATTGATTATAAATATCTATGAAATGAATATATATTATTTTAATAAAAAATTGATATTCAATAAATTATAATACCATGATCAGAGTATAATTAAAAATCTATTGAACAAAATCATGCTTGGAAAATGAAGTTATATCACCAATAACAATGATATTAATAAGAAATTATATTATATAATGGGTGATATAATATTATAAATTAATTATCCATGGTATGATAAATATGAACATGGTTCTAGAATACATGTATAATAAATCCATGTTTATCATAATTTAGGGTTGAAAGTGAATTGAGAATGGTGTGAGTTGAGGTAAGGTTTTATTTCACAATCTCATCATTATTCAGGATTATTTTTTATTTAAGTCTCTATTAGGGAAATTTTTTATTCTATATTCCGGTCCATTAAAAATATTTTTAAAAAGGTTTTTACTATTCTCATTGAAAATTTTTAAATCCTTTTTACCCATGTTTTACATTTTACGAAATGTTTTGAAGGAAATATTTTTATCACTTTCTGAACCAGGTACATTGTGGATTTTTTGAAAAAAAATAGGAAAGGAATGTTTTTAAATTATATGAAATGAGAGTAATTTCCAAACATCATGAATCCTTAATTATTTGATTATTAATTTATAATTTTACAATTTTATTATCAAATAAATTTTTTCATTATATGTGAACATATTAGAAATTTTAATTAAAAAATGAGATGGTTAATTGTTTTATGAATTATTCAAAGTGATATTCAAAAATAATTTTCCTTCAAAGATGAAATAATTTATGTTACATAATATTTAATGGGTATATAAACTAAGGATACTATTCTTATTTTTCTTCAAGATGGTTTATGGTTATGATGACATGATGTTAATGAATCCCATTTATTTCCATGAGTTATATTATGGTGAAATTTTTATGAAACACATTTCTCTTCATGGGTTATGATAAGATAAATGATTTAATACCTTGTATTAAACATAGATATAATTTTAATTATGTTATTTTTGGGACCTATATATCTCTTGAATACATTTGGAAATGATTGGTATATGATTAGATAAATAGGGATGAAATGTTGAGTGGATTGAGTTTTCTAAGAGATATTATCCACTATGATAACCTTGGGAGTGAACCTTGAATACTATGATGGTTTCCTAAGTGAATATATTCCACTATGATAGTATAGTAAATGATCCATGACTAAAAATGAAATTATTTTATATGCTTATGTGTATTCCACAATTCCATGACTTATTCATTTTTTATTCTCTCTTGGATCATGTTTCATTATTATTCATGACTTATGAACTATCATGATTTATTCAATGAGACAATATTATTTTCTTTGATTTGTAGCATATAATTTTTAAATGTTATGTTCATGTTCTTATTATAATATGATCAACATATTCTTAGGTTATAGTTCATATCTCCCTTGTTTACTCATACAAGAAATTTAAAATCCCCCTTTTCATTAATTTATTTTCCCATGGATATAAAGAAAGGTATTAAGTATTATATTGAAAAAATTATTATAGCTATGAATAAATAAGGGGGAGAAAAATTAGTTGTTTTATGAACCATTTGTTTATGTTTCTATGTTTCTAAAGTTATCGCACCTTTACGATCCTCAAGTTTTTATTTGTGTAATGTAATGATTATTCATTTAAACAGATGAAATATCTATGTCGGAAAATTTTGGGTAACTATATTACACATGATAAATATCATATACCACCCATCAAAATATTCACCAATTATCCAATCAAAACACTAAGTGTAAGGATTATATGTGATGTTTAATGACAGGACATACCACTATTTGAGAAACTCATCCTGGTGTAATGAGTATAAATACATGACTAGTACATTCCTATTACATGCTATATATATGTGATATCTATGTTGAATACTCTACACCACTATATGGAATTTATGAGTGTTTTTATTTTTTTGGCCTCTTATTTGGGATATTTAACTAAATTATCATGTTATATTCACTTGTATATTAAAGTAAAAAAATATATAAATGAAAACCAAAAAACATGTGTAAATCAATAGATGATTATTAAAAATTTATATTTTAATATTTTTATTCTCTAATATAAACGGAATGTTTCATAGTGAAGAGAAGGTGTATTGGACCCATACCACACAAAAATTTATTTGGTTTATTTGGATAATTCTTCATAACTAGATGATAGAATCCATATAATATACATAGATAGGATCTTTTAATACATTATTAATAATTAATTTTTGTAAATAACAATTATCATTTCTTGAAATTCGTTATTCATCGTCCATTTAGTTTACATTTCATGATATAAATTAATTATGATAAAGGATCCAATGATAGACACCATATAGTGGTATCCGCAAGTTCCCTATGAACCTTAGAAAATTAGTATAGAATATTTTGGTACTAGTATATATGATTCTAACAAATTATTCCATTCATTGTTAAATGTAGCCTACCTTCCTTCCAGACATAAATAATTCTATTTGGTTCCCATGGTATTGAGAGTGAGGAGGAGGATCATTGATCCCTATTCTTGAGAGAATTTAAGATAAATCTCTCTTTAGGGGATGAGATAAATATTTAGAGATAAATGTGGAGCATAAAAAATAATTATCCATATAAAAGCTATAAATTAGGTTATATAAATAGGTCATAGAATATATTATTTCATAAAGTCCCTTATCAAAAATGTTAATTTTATTTAAACCACATGAATATTAATATTAATATAAATAATATTATTTATACGATGCTTTCTAAACCTATATATATATATAATTATCATTTCAACCAGACCCTTAACTTGGTCAGTCAATCCATCTCATCATTTATCTTATATTGAATAATATATACTTATTTAAATAAATAATTATAATGTTTTGTAATAAATTAAAATTTTATTATAAATGAGATATTGAAGTAAAAAGTACAAAGAGAAATAAAATATGGAAAAGTGAAAAAACTAACACATAAAAACCCAATAATCCCACAATGAAACTATACCACTCCTCTATTTTACCTAAGGTTCCACTATAGTGATTTTTATGATAAAAATGTATTTATAAATGGTTTTTCTTAGTGTTATAATTTGTTGTGAATTATTTGGATGAATAGAAATATTCATAAAGACAAAAAATTATCAACCTTTCATGGGAAAATAAGTTAGGATAGAAAAAAGATGGAAAAATCACAAAGAATGAAAAAAGAACTAGTCAAATACTAAATTCAACCATAATTATTAACCATTAGGAAGATTTTATTTATTTATGATAGTGCTAATGGGGAAATTTTGGTCAGCCAAAAGAGGTAGGATTTTTCATTATATGATATAAATATTGTAATAAATATTCCTCACATTGAATTATTTATAGCATCCAAATAAAAATTCATTCACTTGGCTGAAAATTTTCTCTAGGGAAAATTTTTAAAGGGAATGTCCTTTAATATATTTATTACTAATAATATACAACTACATTATCTTGAAAAAAATCTCAAAAATTTCTATATGGGTGACAATGAACTATAAATCTATAGAATAATAGATAAAATCATCCAAAGGCCAAAAACCACCCTCAAATCAATGCCCCCTCATGAACATTATCTACCCTTATAGACAACATCACCTCATGTTCATATTTAAAGAATTCCAAATTCTATTCAAACTAAAACTAATCTAGAGGAAAATTAATGGTAATACATCTAATAGTTAGATCATTCTTAGAACCAATTATAGACTCATAAATGGAATCACTTACCATAGGATGGTCCATTCCATCAACGAACAACTTGACAAAGGATGAAGAAGAAGAAAAAACAACCATTGTATACACATTTAAATGTAAATCACTTGGGAGAACAAAAAATGGTCTTTTATTATAATATAAAACCATAATATATTCCCTAATAATATGAAGCCTTTTAATATTAAAGAAACCGTGGGTTGAATATTTCAATTAAAATTATCCCCTAATTCATTCTATTTTTATTTCCACAATATATTAGGTTAATAAAAGGAAGCTACTAAATTACGCCCACTTTGACACCGGAAGATATATTTAAGGACATCCTCATAAGAAACCAATTAGAAGTACCAAAATTTACCATCATGAATCCAAACACATTTCTACATATCCCCTGTATGATCAAACCCAATTAAAGGATAATATACTAATAGGTGAGATATGAGAGTAGTGGATGTATCCAATATTATTATAGGACATAGAGACCACACAATAGCCATTAAAGCTTCATACTTGAAAATACCGATCAATAACCCCTGAAATGATACCAAAATCAAAATCATTGAGGTAAAACATCCTTCTGTGGAAGAAAAAAAAGTTAAACTTCTATATCTGTCTCTCATATATCCTCTAATACCGTCCTCACCAGAATAGATAAAAAATACCTTGATAAAAAACTCTCTGAAAAATATGATCATCAACTAGAAGAACCATATATAATTTTACATATCCAGTATTCAATAATGGGTTTTTTATCATTGGATGGGGTAGAATATATCAATATAAGACCAAAATGGTTGAAAAAACATCTTCATAAATAATCTCAACATCAACATATGTGATGTAAACAACAAGAGTTCCATTGAAATGGTATGTTGATCATTGATGAATCCAATGGGGAGAAGAATTCATGACACCAACTTGATAAACCTGATACGAATAATTTAAATGATTATAATGAATATCAGAGAATGAATTTTTAAATGATATCATTATTTTTTTCCATGGATTCATTGAGATTCCACATAATATATATTATTTGATTAACCATTCAATAAAAATTTATTTAATGAAATGAAAAATAATTATTCATTACAAATATAAATATAATTATTTTAATATTAAAAGTAAATGGAAATCAGCTTAGGTTCTATATATAATTAGTATATGAACCTATAAGATTTTTTCTTGGTGGTCTTACACTAACCGGCTAAAATTATATGAACAAAATCAAGAAATATTTAAATGAACCTGTAGGGAAATATGTTAAGGGTGCAACAAAAAATTCTTTCTATGAACTCTTATAGTGTAATATAATCCCTTTTAATCAATATCTCTTCAAGCAGGTCACATACTTGTTTCATCAGCCTATATGCTTGATATATATTTGTTTGAATTTACGGAAAATTACTATTGAATAAAACCACCATGGATATGAAGTTAATTATAAAGTTCTATTCCAAAAAAATCTGATTATTATATTTACCTCCATTAACTAATAAGTGAGAATATACTATGTTGTATTATTTAATAATGTAATAACACTTGTGATGAACCTAGTGTACCCAACATATACATGAGAATATTCTATCACAATTTTCATCATTATATCTCTTAATGATATTCACTATATAAAGTAATATAAATACCATGTTTCATAAAAAATAAACACATCGATAGATAGGAATTTCCATTGAGAAATATAACATGTGGAACTCATACTATAGGGTCTGTTATCTTAATATCCTCTTTTAAAGATTAGAATGTTTGAAATTCATCAGAATAAATACAAATGGATTGTGATCCCCCTACACATAATGGAATGCATCATCTGCGTCCCACAAGATATATTTCATCAATAAATAGAACAAATATTTAATAATATCAACATATAAAATAATATATTTTCGTCATAGGAGGGAACTAATATGACCATTATATGTGACAAATAACTCTAATGGGAAGTACAATTTATTTGGTTTTAGAATACCAAATCATAAAATAATATTAGGCCTTGTAAAAAAATATCAAACCACGTCTCATTGATCAATGGGTAATCGAAAATAGTAAACCATGATTAGATACCAACTTATAGTCGCATATGATAAATTTACAACCATAGGGAAGTGGGTGAATAATTATTTGATGTTTAATTTCTAAAAACATCTCTCTTTTTTTCCTTCACCCAAAAACTATGGTCTTGATTCCAGTTAGTTTATTCATATCCATTCATAAGGGAATAAAATTTTAAAAATTTAGTCATTGAGTAATAAAATTTAAAATAAGACACAATGTGTTTAAAGGTTCATATATTATGGTTATAAAATGTATAATACATGATTTACAAAGGTTTTTACCACATTTTCAATGTCTAATTCATTATATCAACATTGAAAGAATCAATAGATGAATTAAAAATATAATATAGAAATTATTCATGATATTTAATGATAAAATAATGGAAATAGATTTGTAAAAAAATATCCTTGTTGAATGTGATCAACCCCTTCCTTCTCTAAGATATTTTTTATTAACGAATTTGTTGTGCACTAAAATTTTCCATGAACAAGTAGTGTCGGTGGATTTATATTCATAGGGATCACTTAGTCATCTACAAAGTTCACACTAAATAAAAAAAATTAAAATTGGAATAAAGTATAGTTTATAGATACATTTTAACTATCTATATATTAATAAATGGTTTGGACTACAAATTTTCATTTCTTCCTCCATAGGTCATATCTGAAAAATCGTTATTAAAATTAATTCAGTAAGTTAAAAAAACTAACTCATTTAAGGTTCCTCAATATTTCCAAAAAATAAATGACATTTAAATTATAATATTCTAGAATTTATCAAATCATGGTGTACTAGTAAATATTATATACAAAATACCTAGTTAAGATCATATCCAAATGTCTTATCCAATTTACCGTAAATCCTCCTCACAAGAAAAAGAAGAAAATAAAAATATACAACGATCCCAAAAATAATTAATGCATGATGATAATTATCAAATTATAATATTTTTAGCTTCAAATTTATGATATACGTTTAGAAATATATTATTATAGGTTATGGGCATAGTTGAGGTACCTAGTGGGAGAATAACCAATAAATTTTTATTTTATTTGACTGATCATTTACCAATTCTTCATGATATAAAATGTCATGAACAATGAATATTATCCACTAAATATTGACGTAGAGAATCTTGGAAACTGGAGAAGATATTTTTCACATCGAATTTATAATTAATTTAAATTATATTTGAGGAAATTATAACTCATATTATGGTATTTTCTAAAAGATATTTTAAAATATAAAAAAAAACTTTTTATATTATAATTATCATGATTGTAGGATCCAAGTGTATAATCCCTATTGTGATGCTCCACCTAGGATTCTTTGATCTCTAAGAAACACTAATAAAATGTCAGGTGCTAGAATGACAAATTTATCATCTTGTGTTATTTATATTGATAAATTATAGTTCCTTCAATATTGAATGATACTATATTATTATTTTAGGTCATGATTATATGAGAGAGTAAGTAATTTAAAAGAGAAATATACTACACATAATAATTATAATAAATCAATTAACTATATAAAATATACATAACCAAATATTTATAGTGGTAGGGTTTAGATTAAAATATTATTTCATTTCACAATTACCCTTTAAAATATAGTAAACCTAATATTTCCCCATTGCATATAAGAATAATGAAAATAATATTTTATTGCATGCACTAACTAGAAAAAATAATAATATAATTTTATTATCTTATAAATTAATATTTATCCCAAAATATGATCTTGTCCTTCTCAGCTTCTTTGATATTTTTTAAATATCCAAATAAAAATTTAATTATATATTTTATTCATGAGTAAATATTTTATTCATAATGAAGAGAACAATATTTATTAGATATTAAAAAAAATATTATATTAAAATTCTAAAAAATAATATTTATTTAATATTTTTTATCGGTAAAACATGGATAAAATTATTTTTTGATCTTAAGAATAATATTTATTCTATTAATTAAATTCAAATAGAATTTATTCGAGACCACAAGAAACATTTAGAGTGTGACCCACTTCGATCATTCTTTCTGGCATTAGAATAAATGTATTAAAATCATATATTACTATCCAGCAATGGATAAAGTCACCCAAGATATAAAACATAATGTATAAACATCTACATTAACAAAAAACACTTATTGTGCAATATAATCACTTTTTCCCAGTACATAATAAATAACGTAGCACATATATGTTATCAACCTATATTCTTGACACATATTTCTATGACTATCTTAAATAAACATGTCATTACAAAACAGTCAAGGTATTTAAGGAAATTACACCATTTCAATCAAATGGAATAGATATGAACATTCATACATATGGAATAAAAAAATCCTTCAATAACTAATCCATTAATAATTTGACATTTTTGGTGCACCTCATATACCCAACTTCCAATAAAAAAATTAGATCATGGTTTTGGTCAATAAATAAAAGTGCACGAGTTATGAAATGAATTAATGCTAATCTTAAAGTCCGAGGATTATTGAACATATTCACATATATGAATGTATAATTAAATAAAAAGATATAGAATACCAACTAGAAGGTGTGTTCTAATAATCTTATTTCTTGGATATTACCAAATGTACACTTTTGATAGTAAACATACTATTTTACCAATAATAGAATGATATTTGATTATAGAAATATGATTAGGAATATGAACATTGAAATTCCATGTTCTCATTGTAGATACGAACTAATATGCCCTTTTTCAATGTGACAGATACTCTAAATCATTAATACATAAATGTCATGATAAATAATAAAAAATATGTTATAAGATATTTTATTAATAATAAAATATTTGAATATACACATAATCTAGTGTATAAATATTTGTTTCTAGAACACCAAGTCTAATAGACTCCCACTTGGACCAGAGTCATCCACATTTGATTTTTAGCCTGAAAGACCTCACATGATGATCATGTTTCTTTTGAGATAAGGAATTACTCATGGGAAATAAGATGTTTCACTTTGTAGATATTCTTCTCACCACAATGAGAAAAACACCTCATGGGATGATACTTTTGAATTATGTGCTTTATGTACTGATGTCACCCTAGCTTTATTGTGAGAGCCACCACTATAGTATTATCACAACAAAATGAGATATGATTATTACTAATAGGTACCATGTCACGTTTTTGGATGATCTTGAATATTTAAAATACATTTTTAGATTCCTTAGGAGCTACAATATAGTTAAAATCTATAGTAGACCATATGACCATCGATTTATTTGAGATCTTCTAGCTCATAAAAACTCCATTGAGAGTGAATATGTATCCCATTTTTTATTTTAGATCATCAAGATTTTTTAATAAACTATCATCTAAATATCCTCAAATGGCTAGTTCATCATCTCTTCTACAGATCAGAAATATATCCATAGTATACCTTAGATACATTAGGATTGTATTGACTTTTATCTAATGTCATTTACCTAGAACAACATGACATATTAACCCATCACTGAAGTCATAGGAAAAATTAAATATACTACATAGAATAACATATTCGACTGACCCAATCAAATATGTGTATGAAATCCGTGAAAAACTCTATCTTCCCTCATGTTTTTAGTAAACATTTTAAAAGAAATATGAATTACATGTGACATTGGAAACAATAATGTCTTTCATTTTCTATACTAAGTATATTAATTATATTAGGATTATATATACCTTTACATAGGTTGATTTGACTCTTGGATTCATCAAATGGATCTTGATCAATGAATATAATATACTTTGACTATGTACTTTAGGGATAATAATTTATTTTTCTATGATTTAAAGAATTGTAAGACTTGTATTTAATTTACAAGGAGTAATATTCTTTCAACACATACTATTAAGATAATTCTATCACTCCCACTAATATTATTATTGACATAAGGTTAACATTCATTATTTATGAAACAAAATTTAATTATTGATTCATCGAACTAAATGTTCCATGATCTGGATTCTTGATTTAATCCATAAATGAATCATTTTAATCTTAATACCATGTTTTCATCGTTTCGAGTCACAAATGTTTTTGGTTATTTCATAAATACATATTCATGATGGTTTCAATTTAGTAAAGATGTTTTTACATCCATTTTAAAAATATCATAATCATGGTACATTCTAATTGAAGTAATAAATCATTTGGATTTCATCATATAAATTGGGGAAACATTTTTTGTTGTCAATACCATGATGTTTTTAAATTTCATTTCAATACGTAACGCATTATAAGTGCTGTCTTTTCCACACAATTCTAGTTTCTTCATGAATAACCATTTATAACCATCAGAATTCACATCCGCTAGAGGATATACCAAAATATTGACTTTTTTGGTATATGAAATCCATTTCATAATTTATAAAATATTTTCACATGGAAATTTATATCGCACATACATATTCTTTTTATGTTACATGATCGTTATTATCATCTAATAATTAGTCACCATACTCAATGAATAAAAAATATCATTCAGGTTGTCTTACCACTCTTATACTTCTACGTAGTACATGTTTCCCTAAAAAATCTTCGTACATGGGGTCTTATAAATGTTTTACCTATTCCAAATATTTTATACCTTGATACTAGACTTCATCAAAGTACATCTATCTCCCACTATCTCTTTTATATATTTTATACCTCTCAAGGAACACATCATGTCTTTACACTATTAACTTTTTTGAGGGGTTATATAAGTAATATTATCTTATTTATGTATGTTGTCTTATAAAGGTACACTGTGTGACTTAGGGTTCAGCTTGTTTCCTAAATAGGTATTAATAAAATTTTCAAAACACCACATATATAAGTAAAAAAATAAAAGTTTTTATCCACCCCATAGGTATGGAATGACATCATCCAATTTAGTTTATAGTTAGTTTAGTATGAATAATGTTGTATATAATGTGTATTCCAAAAAGTATAATGTAATATTCACATGGATCATCATTCAACACACCACATCTAATAAGTTGTAGTTCCTCCTTTCAAATAAACCATTAAACTAATATGTATTAGGAATCATGAGTCAAGATTGAATTCTAAACACTAATAAATAATCAATGATGTTTTGACTAATAAATTATTCTACATGGTATGAGTGTAGTTTCTTAATCTTCTTATAAATCTAGTCCACAACATCGTTATTGTATTTATTGAATATCTCAATGGAATATAAAGTATGCCTTATCAAGTAGACATATCTACATAAAATAAAATCATCAGTTTCAGTTATATATCATGAGTACCCACCACTTTCTTCAATTATAAATGGTCCACACACATCTGTATGAACAAATTTAAAAATTTCTTTGGACCTTTCAACATTTCCACTAAAAGGGAAATTTTTCATTTTTCCTTGAAAACATGCATTATATACACCATGTGGTTTTAGATTAAAGGAATATAAATATCCATTTTTGTTTAATTCAGTAAAATAAATTTCATTTATATAACCTATATGACGATTCCATAGTTATACATGGTACGAGTCATTTGAAGAATTTTCATTATTTATTTCCAATACTTGGTTCATGTAATCCAACTCATAAATAATTTTATTTAAATGTTCTTTACAATAAAAAAATATTCTTATAAAATAAGAAATATTTATTAATAAAATTGAAAATAAACTATTTGTATCATGTTTGGATAGAGAAATAATAATTTTGGTAACAGAGAGAACATAATAAAAATATTTTTAAACCAATATCATTCTTTCAGGAACAAGAGGACGTATTCATTGACAGCCAAAAAAACCATATTAGCTCCAATGGATAATCATGGATCCACATACCCTTAGTCAGTCTTCTTGAATCTTATTCATTTTTATATTTGAATCCATATAGGAGAACTGAATTTTGTATCTAATACCTTGTTTGTATAAATAGATATATTTCACTCTTTAACAAATTCACCTCAATGTTCCCCTTTATTTTTTCCCTCAGCATAGTTTTTCTTCTAGTAGCCTCTGATTCCACATGTGAAATAGATAAAATCACATTCCCTTTTTTCCCATTGATATTTATCATATTTAAGGGCATTGAAAATAAGTTTTGGACATAGAGAACTTCCCTTTACCATTACTTTTATTCACCATAAATATAGAAGAATTTTCATGCATCATATACCTATCAACATGGTGATGATGAGTGAGTTGATCTAGAAAATAATTCATAATGTTGATCATGTTTAAATTAACAAGAATGATAGATAATCATTAAGGGTTTGATGAAATACTTATATAAGTGGGTAGTTCATCGAGAAATTTAAACACTAGAACTTGTAATAGCTCAATTTAGATAATGATTTTGACTATGTGATTCCCATATCGTGATCCCTGTCCATGATTATTAAGAAATTGATCCTTGAATATAACAAAATATTCATGTCTAGATATCTGCGGATATATACCATGGAGGTTATAAATATTTTTATAAGGATATTTGTCTTTATGAGACTGATTTAGTTCACTTTTCATGGTTGAAAGAATTTAACATTGAATATATACCATGTAATTCATGTTTTTTTCATAGATAGCAAACTCTTTATCACTTTCCTCAATTTAATATGGATCAGGTAAATAGTATTCTAGTACATATGATATTTGTTCTATGAAAAAATCATCTTCAAGGTGTTGGAATCATTCATAGAAGTTATTTTTTAAAATATGAAGTCTTTCTCCAATATTGATCACATAGATAATGTAGATGATGTAATTTCTATTATTCAAGAATATTAAAAGATTATATTATTATTAAATAAATTGAATAAATCATACATGATACATTATGAATTATTTTTATTAAGTCTTCCACAATTATATCAATCCCCATAATCCCTCCCCATTCAACTTTGAATGTCCTATTTCACTAAAATTTAAGATATAATGATCTATATTGTACTTCTCACAACCAATTAAATGGATTAGTAAATTACTCAAAGTTATTTCATTAGTTAGGTAATTCCAATTGTAGGCATATATATAATAACTCAGACTGACTGACCACTAGAATGGTAGCCACATTGGTAGGTCACATGGCCTCAAGTGCACATCCCTATACGATAAAGGCTACTGACTAGAAGCAAGGGTCTAAGGAGGTGATAGTGGGGATATTATACCCTCATGATCATAGTATCACAACTGTGTATCTATAAATAAACAACAAACAACAACAAATGCTACAATGAATAAATGAAATACTGAGCATTAGAAGAATAATAATAAAAAATGAATAAAAAAGAATACTAAATTCAATGTATAACAATGAATGCATGTCTGGATGATGATACATAACTAATATAGTATAAAATCAATTGGAAAAAATATTCAGTACCAGAATAAATAAAAGAAACCTCCCCCCCCCCAGAGGTGATCTATATGAGCACCCTGTCCTCTAGCTGTGTCCCATTCCCCTAACACCTAGGTATACTAAAATCAATAAAAGAAATAATCCATAGTCTTATGAACATGAGATATACTTTGGTACCCCGGTGCAATGGCAGCTCAAGTAGGGCGTGAGATATAAATCCAATTAGGTTACCACCCATGATGTCTAAAATTGAATCCAATCCATGTATATAAATAAAATCAGAGTGGAGGTAATAAGAATAAATAAATAGTTCTGAATAAATAAATAACACCTGTCAGATTATGTTCCAATAGAAAAATTGGATGGCTATACCTACTTCATCACACAGCTGGAAATATGTTCTGAACTATAAAAATATGTATATAGAAATAATATATACATAGTGTAGTGATATATTTCATCCACCTATATAAACTATGCACATGTAGATATAAGTGGCCATATAACTTGAATACAAGCAGCTGGTTGGACCGAGTCATAACTCATTCCTCCATAACCAATCTAAATGCCCCAATAAGTACATGAAAATGGTACATGCCCAACATCTCAAAACGATTGGGAGAAGTGATTCTCTTCACATGATATGGTGAGTGTGTTTTCATGTCAATACTCAAACATTAGTAAGTGTGTCGTCATGTCAACACTCATCAAGGGTAATGGTGCATCATTTCCACATTCCACATTGTATCACTACTCTGAGACATCATGCAAAACGCTTGATGTAATGGTGAGTGATACTCCCATTCTCAATAGATCTCTTAAAATCCTTCTACAATCTATATCAAGGAGTAATCAAATTTACAATAATCCCCAAGACACATTACCCGTCAGTCTTTAAATTTATCAAGCCTATTATATAATCAATGGAATTTAATTATATAATTTCATTTAATAAAACAAGAAACAATTGTGGTGTCCTTTCAACCTTTTATAATTAATATAATTTAAACCATTTAATTCATTCAAGGAAATGAAATCCATCATGAGGTATTTTGTAATACAGAAACATATATATATATAAATTATAACTTTTATTACATTTAAATCTTTCAAGGAAGAAAATTAATCATGAAAATCCATTCTAATACATATAACTCAATTAATACAATCCATGATTATTTAGATATAGTAAGTGGCGTGGTCATACCACCCAACTTGAATCCACTTAAATTAAATATTTTATCTCATTCAAGGAAAACAATTCCTAAAGAACATGTCATTCCATTTAATAAATAAAACTTATTCTCTCAAACCTAGAAATGACATTTACAATGCTAAATAAGGCACTTAGAATGAACCATTATCCATTAGGAAATTACATATTTGGGAAACCCTATTTATAAAAAATTCCATTCCCTTAGGAGGAATTTGTTTCATTTAACACTTATATAAAAGGATGGATAATACTTTTATTAACATCATATAATCCTTGTTCTAAATTTCCAAATATCACGAATTATCAGGATGGAATAGGGAAAAGTCAAATACAAAAAGAAGGCTTGATATGAAAAAAAAATCACAAATTTTTAATTTAGAAGACAATTCACCACATCCAATTTGTTATATTATAAAAACGTGACATTCTTTATCAGAAAAATCATTTATCCCAATTATGAATTTCATTGAAGAATAATTACTCAATTTATCAAAATAAGCACTTTAGAAAAATCTCCAATCATGGAAAAAAATTATAATGTCCAACATGACACATAAGATGCCTTATAGATAGTTAAACAATTACCTATAAGGAAAATTCCATTTTTTATCTAAGCTAAATTATTAGAAGATGTTATCAAAATTTAATCTTTTATTTGAAAAGGGGAAAATAAAGATGGAACACCCAAGGGGTGTTCATGATCTAGGTTGGTGTTCTGAATTTATTAAACAAGGCTCAACAAGAGTAATTCAAGGTGTAAATACCAATTTAAAATGAAGAACTCAATTTTAAGGCAATGTGTGACACAGGACATCATGAAGCACAAAAAAACATTTGTAAAATAATATAATGTTTATGAAGAAGACATAGGACACCTGCCATATGCTTAGGATAATTTCATCATACAACATCAAGGTCTGATTCAGTCCAGTTTAGATGAAATTGACGAAATGGACATTCTCCCTGAAAATAGGGAAAATGATCTCACTCCATGATAACTTGGTTGTGAGAATATTAAACCAAGAAATATTTAAATGGGATCTATATCCTACCAATGAAGATCTATAGATACTGACAATTTTCAATTCATATTATGTATGGAGAAGATATTGGGATCCATAATAGAGGAAAGTGGAAGAAACAATAACACATAAGGGGGAGCATCATGTGGCTGGGGGATGAAGAAGGAAGACGAAATAAATATTTAAAACTCATTAAGTTTATTTTAGTAATTTCACTCCTAAAAATGGGTCACATAGTTTTACCACACGGTTTGGAAAAACCATATGCCAACCATATATCTCCAACATCCTAGCCAACCCACCTTGCATAGTTGGGCTGCATGGTTTTTCCTAACCATTCACCAAGCATATGATGAATTGTGAATATGTACTACCTATGTGTCACCAACCATGTGGGATAGGTGTGTGGTTTGGGTAAACTATGCACAACTCAAGAATGAAACTTTTTTCCCCTACATATTCCACAAGGTTTACTGTTGGGGGCCTCATATTTTCATACAAATCGTGTTCCCTATTTAGACCTCCTAAACATGAGATTTTCATGGACCGATGCTCTAGAAACTCAAGGAGACACCCGGGGGAACCCTCAAGACGATACACAAGTATACGAATAACACATGGAAGAGTTACAACTCTTAGTTTTATGTTCTGAATCTCAGTTTAGAGAGCATCCCATCCATTGAATACCCAAATTAAAATTCCCTTGGAATTATACCTTGGCTCAAAACACAGGTCATTAAGACCTCCACACCTTCAAACTTATCATCCTCAAGAAGCCCTTAGGAATAATTAAAACACCTCCAAACCTACAAGGTCCATGAAGTCTTATTAAAATTTCCACATTGTGTTCCCAAATGGCCAATTAACCTTCAAGAATTACTTAAGCGTATGACACTTATGCGATCAAAACATGAACCAATACTAGTTTTTTTATTTAAAATACCCAAGCCAAACTTAACTAAGACTATTAATCTTGATAAATCATCAGTTCATTGTCCCTTTAAACTTTTTGTAGATGGTACTCACCACCATAGTTCTTAACATCAAAATGTCTAATTTTGAACCACAATAACTCCACTATTGTAATTGCCTATGAGGAACTTTTATAAAAATTCTATTGTCACTCCTGGTGTGTTTTAGATGGTCATGTGGTTATTCCCCACTAACCACTACCCATAATATAAAAGGATACACATTAAGACACCTCCAAATGACCATTTATAAAATCCTCGAATTAGAGAGTCGATGAAACAGAAATAGAATTGCAATGCCTTCTTCCAAGGAATAATGTTTTTATAATAGGTATGTTCACTGAATCCCATTCCCGAATCTCAGTGATGTAACATGATATAAATATCACATGAACATTTAAAATATCATTCCTAATCCTGAAAAAGGGGGTAATCTTGACTGAGACCACTAGAATCCTCACCCTTTAGATATAACCTCTGAGCCCGAAAACAATTATGGGATAACCTCAGATTTATATTTCTGGAGTCCAAGGAACTAAACCAAGGTAGTACATACTCCTTGTTTACAAGTGATAAATTGGTATAAGTCCATGACATCCACATCAAATAATTGAATAATCCAAAAGTGACATATTCTTTGTTGTTAATTCAGAGGAAAATGTCTGGTGTTCAAGAGTTTTCTTAAGGTATGACTGCACAGAAACCCAAGTATCACTCTAAACTAAACATGACTTGATAAGAAAACCACACGTCCAGTGTAAAACTCTAATATGGATCACTTATCAAGCCCAAAAACCATTAAAACTTTTATTGGCCTTTGATCGACACTCTCTTAGTGTATAAAGGAAGACTTCAAGATAGGGGACATTCGTGTCTCTTAATGAATATTACACATGATGGATTTGAACTATTTCCAATGAACCCTACCCAACTACTGAAAAGAAAAATAAGTCAAACTACTACATGTATACTTCTTGGAAGAATCAAGGATTAACCAACTAACACATCACGATAAAATAAGCCATGATTTCTTTACCAATCAAGGCATCTTTAGATCTTTCAATCTTTACCACCAAAGTTCATCCCTGAACAATGGTAATTCACAAAGGTTTCCTACACATCCAACCATTCTATTGTTGTGATTCCAAGAAAGCATTGACGCATACCCAAGAACCAATGCAATTCTACACACTATAAGATTTTCATAGTGGCCAAAATAAGAGATAGACCAGTCACTCATAAAGCCTCTAGATCGTATTAATTATAAATGTATGTGTGACACTCTTCCGAGTCAAAATCACAATATCTAGTCAGTTGGAATGAATGATAAACGAAATCAGTCTAACCAGTATGTCAAAACACCTGATCCACTTGAAATATCATCCCGAGCATTAGAATGAACTTGATTCCTTTAAATCCCAAACCACTCATCTTTGGAGAGGACCAAAGAAAATAATCAATAGCACAATGCTAAATGATTACACAAAACTCAACTAGTATATTACATCACGTAAAAACTTGATGAGTACCACATATAACAATTCATACTACCCTGAGATTGGAAGAAAATGATGATATAACCTTAGTACTATCCACAGGTTATCCTCCCTATCCATCAAAGCACCAGCTATCCTATAGAATATATTTATCACAATGTAGTATTTCCCCATACTACCATTAACCCAGATGATGATATATCAATTCTTCCATCAATGTGGATGAAAAAAGGGTTACATAACCTGTAAAGTGGTTGACCATGCCCTTGGCATGTCTATCCTATTGAAACATTTCATTAAATGATGTTCAAACCCATAAAAAGGTAAAGGAATCCACAAGGGCCCATCCGAAAAAGGGTGTCATATAGATTCTATGATTCCTACGAGGGACAATGACTCTTAATTGAACCATATAATTGAAAGCTCGTGAATTTTAGAAAGTAATTTGAGCTCTAAGGGTGATTCCCACCATAGGATGACCCTCTTACAAGATCATAGAAATTAACCATATTACTAGGTCACCCCAAACATATTTTACTAGGCCCTATGAATATGATTTAAGACGTTGTTAAAAGTTAAACGACCAGTTTAAAATGCTCATTGTTATATTCCAAGACAACTCAATAGATGATTAAACAACCCTTACACAAGGGTTTAAATTAAGGAATCCACTTCATGTTCCATTTTAATTCATTTCATTGATTCACATTCAATATTAAAAAGAAATTAAAATATTCAAATTGATCTCTAATTACCAATTATAAAACAAAAGGCACCAGGTGACAGATATGGGGACCTACAAGGGTCCCATTAAGCCAACATGGGTTCATCAAAATGAACACCCCCAGAAGATTCTAAATTATTAAAAATTCATAAGACCCAAAGAGGTTGTTATGGTAGGAAACATACCACAAAAAACCTTCTTTGGTATATTGGTTCATTTATTAATGTAATCATATGGATCATCATGACCATGTGATAGTGTCACAATCCTTCTTAGAGACAACCAATTCATTTTAGATCAAACTTCTAAAATATTTACATTTATAACCATTTTAGGATATATCATGATCGTATTTAATAGTTTCATTATATGGGTTTCCTTCTATAAAGACGGTTTTAGTACATAGGTTACCTTTTCCCAATTATAAGGTTCCCCTACACATTACAATTGAAAATTGGTTTTTGTTTAAACATAACTCATAGGCTCATCCCATGAATCCAGTTATATATATATATATATCACACAAAACTAGTCTATTATCTAGAGAAATAATCACAGATACATATGATATAAATACAAAAACATCATAAAATGGATGAGAATGCTAAATAAATCATCCAATCATGTTATATAATAAAGCATGATAGGAAAAAAAAATTATAACACTCAAGGAACACAATCAAAATCAGAAAACAACCTAAAAATGAAACTGCATGGAATGGAATATGAATGACAAGTGAATTTATATGTGCAAATAAAAATTCATGTAATTATTCTTCCTTTCCGTTCTAGTACAATGGTAAAATACCATAAATTCCAAAAATCAATAAGTAATGGAAATTATACCAGTCACTCAAGGTGAAATAATAAAAGAATATAATAACGAAAAAATTGAACAATAATCTAGACCTAGACACTTTGATATTTTACCATGGGTGGGTTGATCACTCACAGAAATAGCAATTTACCAACCACTGACACATTCATAGTCTCCTATCTACCAGCCAAAAACAGTAAGATAAAGAAAACACCTTCTCTGATACCACATCGTAATGTATTGGCCCAACTAAATATTAGAATAATAGGTGGACAGGTTGGTCACATGGCCAAAGCACGCCTTCCCATACACCAATGTCTAATGACTAGAAGAAAAGGCCTAAGGAGATGATTATGGGGAGGCTATACCCTCATTATTAGAGCATCATAGCTGTGTATCAGGAAAAAAAACATACAAAAGTGGAATCTGTAATAAATAACTTAAAGGCAGAGATACGAAATAATAATAATAATTGAATATAAAATAAGGCTAATGGAAATGTATAACATTGAATGCATGTCTAGATGATGATATATGAATTATACAATTGACATATAACAGGTATCAAGATTCGTTTCATGAATAATGAAAATATCACAATGCCTCAAGGGCGATATCTATGGGGATCCTGATCTCCAGCTTAGTCCCATGGTCATAACACCTAGGTACAAGAAAATCAACACAGGAAATAATCCATGGTCCTATGAACATGGGATCATCTTGGGTACCTCTGTGCAATGGAATCCCGATAAGGGTGTTAGATATAAATCCTAGTAGGTTACCTCCCATGGTGTCTAACACTGAATCCAGTCTGTGAATATAATGTAATGAAGTGGGTAGGTAATATGAATAAATAAATAGTACTGAATAAATAAATAACACTATTCAGAACATGTTCCAATAGGATACATGGCCAAATCTACCTTCTTCAGCACATGACTAAAAAGTTGATCTAATCCATACCAATTTGTATATAGTAATAATATATACATGGTATAGTTATAAATTTCATCCTCCTATATAAACCAAGTATATGCATATGTAATTTTCCATATACCTATAATACAAGTTGTTGGTTGGACCAGGGTGTAACTCAGACATCCATGAAAAAATTAGATGATCCTATAAGATCATAAAGAAGGGTATATACCCTAAATCCCATAATGAGTGGGAGACATTGTGCTCATCAATTTTAATTGTGAGTGTGTCATCATGTCAATACAAGAATAGTAATGAGTGCTCCCTCATGTCAACACTTAGAAAGGGACGTTGTGGTAACTCCAACCATCCACAAAATATAATTGGTGTGAGACATCATGCTCAACACCCATTGTAAAGGAGAGTTATACAGTCTTGCTCAGTAGAACCCTTATCATCATTCCACAGCCTATATCAAGGAATAATAATATTTATAACAATATACATGATTTATTAGCTCCCATTATTTATATTTGTCAATAATTTGATATAATCATGGGAATTGAAATCAATAATTTCATTTAACTAAACAATGAATAATCAGTGTCTCCTTACCACCATTTATAAGTCATTTCATTTAAAATATTTAATTCATTAAAGGAAATGAAATCCATCACAGGGCATGCCATAATATATATATATATATACATACATACATACACACACATAAACACACACACACACACACACACACACATATATATATATATATCATACCATTTATACCATTAAAATATTTCAAGTAATGAAATCCATCATGACCATACATTCTAATACACATAATACAATTCACATAATCCATGCTTATTTAGATATATCCAGTTTTGTGTTCATACCACTAAAATCATATCCCATTCAATTAAAAAATTTAACTCATTCAAGGAAGACAATACATCATGAACATTTCATTCTAATTTTTCTCTCAAACATGTAAATTAAATTTACATGTCTCAAGAAGGGACTTAAAATGTACCATGGTCTATTAGGGAATTACCTATATGGAAAACCCCATTTAAAACACAATATAAGACATTATGAAGAACTTGGTTTATTATATTTTTATATAAAAAGAGGTATAATCCAGTTAGTGTAACACATCAAGCTTCCACAGTATGCTTCTCTTTGAATAATACAATAGCGGGTGTTGTACACAACTTCGAGTTCTAACACACCACATCCAATCCAACTAGCCGTTATGAATAGTAATACCCACTTTTTGAAATTTTATAAATTTTATCTTTCAAAATGGACTTCATTTTTGGATTCCTAATATCGAAATTAGCTTAGGGTGAATTTTTGGTATTTTTCTGAAAACTTTAAATTTTTGATAAATAGTGAAAAACACTGTGTTATAGTATAAAACAGAATTTTTATTTAAATAATTATTTATTTTAGTTATATTTATTTTAGGTAAAAATAGATACATAATATTTATATAATTTCAATTTAATTCATTTGAGTCAATTTATATTAATTTTAGATATATAAAAATTTTATTAAACTTTTTACCGTCTTTTACCGACCTCCTAGGAGTATTTGTAAATTTACATAAAACTTAATATTACTCCTTCTATGAGTTGAATTTATAAACTCCGAGAGAAAAAGTTGATATTAGTAAGTAAAATGTGGTTCAATAAGATGAAAATAATTTTTTGTGAATAGTAGCTTTTTTTTTAATTTACCACAGTTAAAAATAAATAGGATATTTAAGGGTAAAAATGACATTATTATTACCATAAAACATCTACTAATTCTATTGGATAAGTGTAATTCGACCAGAAACAACCTTAGAAATAAAATATAATTCTTTAGGTCCACTTCGATTAGATTAGAACATTTATTATTATTTAATTCAAATAAGTGTTAAAAATGTTAAATTCAAAGTTTAATAACAAAACCATATTTAATATAGGGTTACACATAAGTTAATTCGACAATAAATATTAATTAGAAAGATAAAATTATTTCCTACAAAGTGGTATTTTATTTATATTTTTTAGACACTAAATAAATAAATTTATTTATGACACAATGATGATGCAGTAACTACCGTATTAATGAAATATTAAAATAATTGATATTATAAATATCCAAATAAATGTTATTGGAGAATTTTATGAATTCATATAATTTTATAGGTTAATAATACATATTAGGGTTAGTTATATGAATTGTTTTTTATGTAATAGTTCTGTTATGAATTTAGCGAAAACAAAATACCAAATAGTGTCAAAATTGACATAAAGGAGTTTTTAAAACAAATATTATATTATAAATTGATATTCTGTTCCTAAAAATATAATGTTAGGCCAGAAGAATTATATAATGATAGGTTTATCATTAATTAACCACTTGGTGTTCTCTTGGAATTATATAGGAAGTCTATTAACCATATAATATAAAAATACAAAGAGACATGGTAAATGTCAAACTATTTAACTAAGAGTCAAATCTAAATGATATGGTTAAAATAGTGACCCAAACCTGTCTAAAACCTATTGGTTGAGTGGTTTTGGACCCTTTCTCACCTTATATTTTAAATAATTCATTTTGGATCCATTAGAAACCGAAAATGATATTATTTTAAAATAATACTCCGTGCTTTTCCTAAGGTGCCTCTCACCCCTCTTATAAAAGGGCACTCAACCTTCTCTCTAATACACACCTTCAAAGCCATTTGGCTCAGCCAAAATCTGCCCAAAAACCCTCTGAACTGTCCTCCCTTAATCCTAGAGACCTTCCATTATTAAAAAATTCAACCTAAGGGACCCTTTTGATCAAATCAAAAAGAATAACTTGAATAAGAGGTAAATATTTCATCACATATTTCAAGTTCATTTCTTCTTCCACTTCCTCAGTCTTTGTTGTTTATATTGTAAAATAATAACTCCCATATATTCTATATACGATGATGTTATTATAAATATAGAACAACCATATTCATTATTCTATCCATCCTTTGAATGGAATGTCACAATACATGCGTACATACGGTTTATCGTCTCAACGTCATGGTGTAATTGTTATTCAACACATTATTATTTGGATGGGTATAATAATGATGTGTAATTGAAGTAAATAATAAATATTACATGATAATTATTCCGTATATATTATATAACATCCAATTATATATTATTTTAATATCAAAAGAATGATTTTTTTGCTCATGCCTACGTATGGATTACTGTCTCCACGAACGCGATGAGATTCATTCCCCATCGTAATCCATTCAAGACTAATTTTCATTAGATGATTAATTTTTTTTTAAATAATTAATATCATTCTGAATATGAATATGATACATTTTATCCATAACAAACATTTCTTACGTAACAAACCATATAAAGAAAAATGAATTAGTTAACACCCGAAACGTCGATAACACTAAGATATTATTAACAAAGCAATGATTAATGATCATATATAATATCATATTAATGTATATGATTCTTGTATAATTTAATAAAAATTAGTTCACCATTATACAAGAGGTTAACCTACCCTTGACCAAGGAAAAGTACAAGGTAAGGGTTCATTTCACAATCTCTTTATTATCTGAGGTAGTTTTTACGTAAGTATCTACTAGGATTTCTTTATCATCCACATACATGTTTCTTAAAAATGTATTCCAAAACACTTTTACTATTTACTATACTATGGGTTAATTTAATTGATACCCCTATTTGAATCTTTATAAAATGGGTTGAAATGAATCTTTCCGTTATTTTTGAAACAAGGTACCTTATGACCTTTTCGACAAAATTAAGGTAAGAATGTTTTTTAAACTTATACTGTGGGTGCAGCTATTTTCCACCATTATAACATCATCAAAGATTCCCTTACAAGATTATATGAATCATTCCAAAATAAATTTTTTCTTTTAAAATTATATGAATTTTAAAATATTTCAATATAAAAAGAGATATTTCTCCAGAAAACGGTTTCGATTTCATCTATGTCAACATGATTTGATGGATTTTTAGGATATTTGAAGTTGATTTATTATGATATAAAACATACGTATTGTATTGAAGGTTTTGTGATATTTTTGACTGTGGATGTGTTGTTTTTACACCATTCATGTTTTATGAATAACGTATTGACCTTTAATATGCTAGTTTTAATACGAATGTTTATGTTATGTTCAATCCTTTTCATATGAGGAATGCATTGGACAGAGTAAGTGACGGGTGGATCCCACTATAGCGCCTCGATGCATCGATAGGTCTCATGAGACAAACTAGTGTCTTGATACAAGGCCTTGAAAAAATCTTTTTTTCAGTCTTAGAACAAGGCCTTGACTATGTGGTTATTAACGTCTGGCATTATGCATTCCATAATTATGAAAGTGACTATTGATATTGCATGTTATTATTCGACTAGTAGAATATCCATGTGAATACATAAATGGAATTATTGTATTTTTATCATTTCCAAATTATGCTTAAGTTCATGTTTAAAAGGATTTTGTTTTAGACTTATACATTTCCTTAAATGTTTATGCTAATTTACGAAAGTTTCTGCTATATTGTTATCCTTAGGAAGCATATGAGATGACCCCTTTCTATGTTTTATTTTTCCTAGGATGCAATGAAGTATGTTATTACTGACCTGAAAATATAATATATGGGATCTTGGTGTTTTCTATGGAATCAATTTTTTTTGTAGTTTTCCATTTTAATATGTAATGTAAACTGTAAGAATGTATCTACTACTTCCACGGATACTAAACTAATCGGTCTTTCAAGACTTGATCTTTTGTTATCAGGCCAATGATATGTAATAATTCACTAACTTTGGGATTATGGGGTCGGGGTTTTAAAGTTGATATCAGAGGATGTTTAGTACAAACCTTGGAAACTAGATTTAGATTCACTCTGATTTGAGCACATTACCCTAAGATTGAATTTGATGACTTGTACAGAAGAAATTCATATAATTTTGGTATTGTAGAGATTTTGTGAGTTTTCTATGAAATACATCCATGTCGAGATATGAGAAGTTAGACATGGCTTTGGAACAGATGTACCTAGGGGTAAAACCCAAAAACACCGCTTTGAGTTAGACTCGAACGGGAACTGGTGCATGACAACAGCTCTTGCTGCTCTCTTGGTTACGACACTCTTGGGGGATATGCTTAGGATAATTCTCATTTATTTAAAAATCATTATGAAGGGTTTATGAGTACATACTTCCTCAAAGAAAACATTTTTACGATTATGGATTATATACATAAACTGTTCAGTTTATGTAAAGTGTTTTACAAGTTTTGATTTATGTATTTAGATTCATAAACTAATCTAGTTTATTCCATTGTTTAGAAATGGAACATAGTGGAAGGAATGTCAACTGTATCAATGCACACACTCCATGTAGGTATTTCCCTCCAGCTGATGATAATTATAGTGGAGATGGTGATACAACTGGTGCTGATCATCTTATCACCATATTTGGACAACTCACTCAGGTTATGAATAATAACCATACCCGTATGGAGCACCCTGATCCACATGGTGTAGGATCAATGTTAGATCGCTTAATGAGGCAACAACCACCAACATTCAATGGGAGTACAAATATATTAGTATCTGAGCAATATATAAATTCTTTAGAGAAAATATTCTGTGCCTTTGGGAGGAGTGAAAGGGAAAAAGTTATCATGGTAGTTTAACACCTCACTAGAGATTAATTAGTTGTGTTCATTGATTCAAAACAAAAAAAAAGATGATGAAGTATCAAATATGGAATGGAGGGAGTTTAAAAAGTTTTTATTAGAAAAATAATTTCCTCATGACCATCGACCAGATATGGAATGGAAATTTATGAATCTGAGGCTAAAGGAGGATGTGAATGTCACAATGTATGAGGCTAACTTAACGAGGATAGAGAGGCATGATGTAGATGATAAACATAACCCAAGAAGCATGATTTATTATTTCATTGATTGGTTAAAAACATTTCTAAATATATCATTAGTCTCATAATCCTTCTCATCATACGAAGATATTATCTCATGTGCTATCAAGACAAAAAAATAATTCTCCAAGTCTTACGACATTAAAGAAAATCAAGAGAAGAAGAGATTTGCTAAACACTACAGAAATGGAAATAATGGGAAGAATGGAAAAGTTGAATATCCATCCTATAGTAAATGTTGGAAGACACACCCTGGTACTTGCCTAAAAGGAATGAGAGTCTATTATAGGTCTGGTGAAAAATGTCACCAAGCTCATGATTGCAAGGGGAAGAAAGAGGCTGTCGATGTTGAATGCTACAATTGTAGAGAAAGGAGCCAATAGGAAAATGAATGTCCTAAGAGTCAGGGGAACTTTCCTTAGAAAAAGTGAAGGGATAAAGGCCAAGATTATGTACCACTAATGCTAATGATAAAGCTCCGAAAGATGTAGTGTCATGTAATTTAATGGTTTCCTCATGTTTAAAAAATGATTTATTTGATTTTGGATCATCGCATTGTTTAATAACTTCCCAGTTCGCTAAGAAAATTAGATATTTCCAATTTTATTTAATAAGGGATTTGTCAGTAAAAATCCTAAGAGAAGTATCATTGCAACAATGTTTTGTGAATCAATCCCTAATAGAGCATATAAATGTTCTTTATCTATTGATCTCATCATCATACCCATTATTTAATTTGATATAATACTCGGTATGGATTGGATTTCAGACCATGATGCCAATACTTATTGTAAGAAGAAGGTGGTCACAATTTTTGATGACGATGATAAAGAACACAATATCTTTAGAGAAGAAATGTTACCACCTAATTCTTATCAAGATCCACCCCCAATAGCTCAAATAAATTCAATTATTGGGGAGGAAGAGAATGAAATAACTGTGGGTGAGGAAAGTAATGTTCAAATAGAAGATGTACATATTTTATATGAATATTTTGATGTGTTTCCATAATATTTACAAGGAAATCCTCCAGAATGAGGAATTGAGTTTTCCATTGATTTAATTCCTGGATCAAGGCCCATATCGAAGAACCCTTATAGAATGACCACTGTGGGATTAGTGGATCTAAAGAAAAAACTATAGAAATTGAGTAATTAGGGATTTATTCTACCAAGTGTTTATCCATGGGGAGCCCTTGTCATTTTTTTAAAAAAAAAGATAGATCTATGAGGTTGTGTATTGACTACAGGGAGATCAATGCTATAACCATAAAGAACAAGTACCCCCTACCTTGCATTGATGATTTATTCTACCAACTTCATGGAGCTCAATATTTTTTAAAGATTGAACTTCGATCTCGATATCATTAGTTATGTGTGAAGAAGGAAGACATTCTGAAAACAACATTTCGAACCAGGTACGGGCATTACGAGTTTACAGTAATGCCTTTTTGATTGACTAATTCACCCTCTGTTTTCATGGATCTAATGAACAATGTTTTCAAGTAATATTTTTCTGATTTTGTAGTGGTATTTATTGATGATATCTTTGTATACTCTAAAACATATGAAGATCATGAAAATCACTTGCACATTATCTTAAAGACTCTTAGAAGACCCAAATTATATTGGATGTTTAGAAAGTCTAAATTCTGGCTTCAGGACTTTTCTTTTCTTGGCCATATTGTCTCTAAGGTTAGAATCTCTCATGATCCTTCTAAGAGAAGATCAATCCAAGAATGGCCGGAGCCGAAAAGTATAAATGTGGTACATAGTTTTATTGGTTTAGAATGTTATTATCGGCGTTTCGTCCAGACTTTTTCCCGATTGGCAAACCATTAACCAAGATCACATGTAAAGGGTTGAAATTTGATTGGAAAAAATAATGTAAAGAAGGTTTTGAAGAATTTATGAGAAGATTAGTCAATGCAGTTATATTAACTCTACCATTGGGGAATGATGGGTTTGTTATTTATAGTGATGCTTCAAAGAAAGGGCTTGGTTGTGTCCTTATGCAGACTGATATGGTTATTTCCTATGCATCAGGATAGCTAAAAATTCATGAGAAAAACTATACTAATCATGATGTTGAGTTAGAAGCTGTAATATTTTCTTTGAAGACATGGAGACACTATCTCTATGGTAAATATTGTGAGATATATACATAGTTGTTTGAATTATATTTTCTCACAGAAAGAACTCAACATTAGACAAAGGTGTAACACCTGAGATTTTTATGAGAAATGTTTTTTTATGTTATATACATCATAAAAGGAATCTTTCATTACACACAACACTAGCTTTGATTTCTTTACATGTAATCACGACCTTTCTCGATAGCTTGCGTCATACGCAATACCGAGTTTCACTAAACAACGATACACTATTAAAATATTATTAAAACTAGCCGTTATGAATAGTAATACACACTTTTTGAAATTTTTTAAATTTTATCATTCAAAATGGATTTCATTTTTGGATTTGGAATATCAAAATTAGCCAAGGGTTATATTTTGGTAATTTTCTGAAAACTTTTAATTTTTGATGAATAGTGAAAACACAGGGTTACTATTTAAAAACCGACTTTTTATTTAAATAATTATTTATTTTATTTAAATTTATTTTATGTCAAAATTGATACATAATAACTATATAAGTTCAAATTAATTCATTGGAGTCCTTTTATAATAAGTTTAGATATATGAAAAGTTTATTGATCTTTTCACCGTCTTTTACCCACCTCCTAAGAAAATTTAAAAATTCACATAAAACATAATTTTACCGCTTCTGTGAGTGGAATTTCAAAAATACGAGATACACTATTAATATCATGGACTAAAATTTGGTTCAATGAGGTGCATATAATTTTCGGTGAATAGTAACATTTTACTTTTTTTACCACTGTTAAAAGTAAATAGGGTAATTAAGGGTAAAAATGATATTATTATTACCCTAACACATGTCCTAATTCTATTGGATAAGTGTAATTCGACCCAAATGAACATTAGGAATAAAAGATGACCATTTAGGCTCACTTGGATTAGATTAGGACATTTAATATTATTTTATTTAAAGAATAGTTAAAATAGTTAAAATCAATGTTTAATAACTAAAACATTTTTAATATAGGGTTATACATAAGATAAATTAGACTATAAATATTAATTATAAATCTAAAAAGATTTCCTAAATAATGGGATTTTATTTATAATTTTAATACATTAAATATTTTAATTTAATTATGACATAATGATGATGCAGAAATAATCATATTAATAAAATATTCACATAATTGATGTTATAAATACCCAAATAAATGTAATTTGAGACTTTTTATGAATTACACTAATTTTATAGGTTACTATGACATGTTAGTGTTGATTTAATTAATTGTTTTCGAACTTATCATTCTGTTATGATTTTATAAAAAATCAATTACCAAATAGAGTCAAAATTGACATAAATTAGATTTTAGAACAAATATTATCTTATTAATTTTATTTTTATTACTAAAAATTAACGGTTCCAAAAAATTACTTAGATAAGGTTATATATATTAATAATAATCAACTTGGCGTTCATTTGGCTTGTTATGGTATGTTTTTTTAACCTTATAGTGTAAGAAAACCAGAAGACACGGTAAAAGTTAAAGTATCTAACATAAAGTTAAATCTAAATGATAAGGTTAAAATAGAAACCTAAACTTGTCTAAATTATATTATATGAGATTATTTAGACCCAAAACCACCTTATATTCGAAATAAATAAATTTGGAGCTATTAAAAACCGAATATGACTTTATAATAAAATAATATATTTAGTTTTTCCAAAGGTGCCCCTCTCCTCCCTTATAAAAGGGCACCTCCTCCCTCTCCTCCTCACACCACTTTGAGCCTTCACGATCGAACAAACCATGAAAATTTCTCTTCTCCACTTCTCTAGAAACATACTAGTGGTTCTGGTCTTTTTTAAAGACCATATTTAGTGCCCTAATAGGAGGTTAAGAAGAGGTGCTACAAAGAAGAGGTAATGTCAGTTACCGATTCTTTCAACTTTATTTTTTCTTCTACTTCTTCTTATTTAGTTGTTTCATTATGAAGTAATAAAATCAGAATCAATAATATATTGATATTATATTATAATTATGAAACAACCCTATTTCACCATTTATCCATCCAACAGAAAACGAAATCACCACACGTGCGTACGTATAGAATACTGTCTCTACGTCGTGGCGTAATCTATTTTCCACCACCACCATACTTGGATGGGTATAATGTTGTAAATAATAACTATATATTATTATTTTAATGTGATATTGATTCTGAAATAGTATACATACACTCCAATACAATTCCTCGATCATGGGAACGATATCATCGCTCGTGCATACGTACGGAAATACCATCTCCACGATGTGATGTGACTCGTTCTATATGATATTCATTTAATAATGATTATATTAATGAATTTAATGAAGAAATATGATATATATTACACTAATAACATTCTGGAAATGAGGTATCAATATCCTAAAAAGAGTAGTAACAATTTATTCAACAAAACATGCATAAGAACAAAAAGTAATAAACACCCGAATAACAAGTAGCAATGAAATATTACTAATAAGAAGATAAGAATATTACAATATATGATATCATAACAATAATTATGATTCTAGAATAATTCAATTACATTATTTAAATCATTATACAGGAGGTTCAGACACATACGAATAAAATCGGATCTAAGGTAAGGGAAAATCTCGCATTCTCAATTTTTATCCGAGATTGTTTTTACTTTAGAATTTACTAGGGAATATTTATCATCCCTCTCCATGTTTCTTTAATATGTAATATTATTTCTATCCTCCTACAATTTTTTAAATCCAATTTTACCCTTTGTTATGTTTTTAGTAAAAGATATGAAATGAATCTTTTGTCATTTTTCGTACAAGTTACTTTTGGACTTTTCCTGCCAAAGTACGAGAAGAATGTTTTTTAACTTACACAGCATGAATGTATTTTTAGAGAATTATTTACATGAATATTCCTTTACAAGTTTTCATGTTTATTTTTAATCAACTTATTTTATTTTAAAATTATATGACATGTTAAGAAAGTAAAAATGTTATTGAAGTTGAAAGGATAGTTTTCTCAAGAATGGAGTTCATGTGTTTTATCAAAATTATTCTCAATATAAGATAATATAGGGTTCTGTTTCTATCCCTATTTTTAAATTGTGTTGATTATGTTATGATGGAATTATTTTTATGATGTCCTTTTATCTTATATTTATTGTGCTATGATGACATGATGATTAAGAATCCCATTTTTATTACATGGGTTATGCTATGATGTATGATTTATGATTTTGTGGAACCCATAAGAATGGTTTCATTATGAGATGGGTGGGACCTATATTCCCTCCAATGCATTGGGTAACTATTTATATCTCATGATATAGACATGGCTGGAATAGTAGGTTAATCCGGTTCAGTGAAATATGACTGAAATGAGGAGTGAACTATGTTCAGAAATAGACTTTGTCCGCTAAGATAGTCTTGGAAATGAGTCTTGACTACTAAGAAATGATTCTCAATGATTATGTGTGTATGCCACAAAGTTTCATGTTTTATGTTATGATTATTGGGATTAAATTTCTCTACTTTGATTTATCCCATGTTATAAAATTATTATTTCTTTTGCAGGTTAAGATTTCCATAATATTATGTTCTTATGAATATGATGTGATTGATATTTCTTTTGTTTACCCTTACTGAGCATTTGATCTCTCCCTTTTGTATGTTTTCTTTCCCCAGGTTAGGAAGAAGGTTATTAAGTAGGATTTGCTAAAAGGGAATCTATATATGATAAAATAAATGGGAGAAAATGTAGATGCTTTATGAACCAGTTGTTTTTTATTCCCAGTTTCTAAAGACACTATACCTATATGGTCTTTTCATGTTTTTGTTATATGTTGTAATAAGTGTGCTTCAATTCTGAAGTAATAACAATTAATGTAAATTATGGGTTGTTATAGTTGGTATCAGAGAATGTTATAGTCGACCTTTGGAAACTAGGATGTGAAAGCCTTAGTAAGAACCCTAAGGATAAGTCTAAGCATAGAACACAATCTCTGTTTTTTAAAAATGTCCATGAACATCCTATGATAAGACCTTAAGTGTAAAATTTTATTCTTGATTATGTGGTTTTCCTATTATAATTAGTGTTTCTCACACTATTTTTCTTGGTTTTAGTAAATGGCTGGAACCTGAAAGAGCCGTGTTAACAAGGAATGCAATGGGCAATGCAATGATTGTCCCCCTGAGCAACCAAATGTTATGGAATATGGAATGAAAAATCTTTTATCCATGCTCACACAAGTTTCTTAAGCTATGAATCATGCAAGACTTACAAACGAGAAAAGGAAGGAGCAACATTCTGTTGAATCCTTCATGAGGTAATGCTCACCCTCATTCAGCGGGTCTACTAATCCATTAGTGGATGAACAATGGATCAGAACCACTGAAAAGATATTTTTAGTTAATCAATGTTCTGAACATGATAAAGTCATCTTAGCAATATATCATTAGGAAGGTGAAGCTGATCAATGGTGGAATATTATCAAGAATATGAGGCCAAGAGATGAAATTGAGTCCATGGGATGGGACAACTTCTAGAACTTATTTTTCAATACATACTTACCTTGTATTCCTCGAACAAAGATGTACAAGGAGTTTCTTGAACTGAAGAAGAAGGATGATGAATCTGTTGGTACCTACAAAGAATATTTTACAAGACATGCAAGGTACACTTCTAGTATTAATATCCAAACTGAGAGTAAGATAGATCGATTCTTTAGTGGCTTAAAACCAAGTCTTTGAAGGGCGTTAGACATAAGGGACTTTAATAGCTACGAGGAAATCATTCTATGTGCTCTCAAAGTTGATATGGAGATTGGAGTAACCCATCAGTCATATGGGTTTGATAGGAAGAGGAAAATGGAATTCAAAGGAAAATCTAAAGACCACACTAAAAAGAAGATGAGTCTTCCCTTATGATCAAAGTGTGAAGGAAACATGGAGGGAGTTTTCTTAAAGGGAAAAGAAAATGATTCAAATGTGGAAAGGAAGGTCATTGGGCATTTTAATTCCGCAATGATGGGAAGAATATGTCTAGTTATGCGAACAAAGAAAAGGCTACACAGAGTGAACCTCGTACACTTCAATGTTACAAGTGCAATGAAATGGGGCATTATTCCAATCAATGGCCAAATCCTAAGGTTGTTGATGATGATCGACGTCAACAAACTCTTAAGGATAAAGAAAAAGGAAAGTCACATGCAATTTCTATCAGCGATGTGGAGTATGAGAATGAAGTGGTGAAAGGTACACTTACTATCCACTCTAAAGTAGAAAATGTTTTATTTGATTATGGATCCACCAAATATTTTATTTCTAAAGAATTTTCTAAGGGTATCACTGTATTACCTCAACAATTAGATGTTTAGTTAGCTGTGACAACCCCTAATGGAACAACAGTCACATCAAAAGTTTATAATTTTTCTCCAATTGAAGTTTGTGAGAAAGTTCTTCCTACAAATCTTTTGATCCTTTCTATAGTGGAATATGATGTGATTATTGGCATGGATTGGATTTCTTTAAATGGAGCTCATATCAATTACCAAATAATGGAAGTCACATTTCATATTCCAGATCAATCTATGATCATCTATCGATGCAAGGATGAACATAACCTTCCAGTGGAAATTTCTTCCATCTTATTGGTCTTGATTCCACTAAATGAAAGTTATTTATCTCAAATGGTTGGAGAGAAACTCACGATTAAGAATATTCTCATTGTACAGGAGTTTGATGATGTCTTTCTAGTGGAATTACTAGGTCTTCCACCAAATTGTGAAGTTGAGTTTTCAATAGAACTCGTACCGGGTGATTTACCTATTTCAAAGACACCCTATAGAATGGCCCCAATTTAGATGTATGAATTGAAGAAGCATCTACAAGAGAATCTTGATAAGTGATTCATATGCCCTAGTGCGTCACCTTGGGGAGCACCAATTCTATTTATTAAGAATAATTATGGATCAATGAGACTCTGCATTGATTATCGAGAACATAACAAGGTCACTATGAAGAAAAAATATCCTCTCCCATGCATTGATGACTTATTTGACCAACTTCGTAGAGCTCAATACTTTTCCAAGATTGATCTTCATTCATTGTATCATTAATTAAGGGTCAAAAGGGATGATATCCCAAATATGTCTTTCCATACAAGGTATGGACACTATGAATTTATAGTGATTCCATTTGGTCTTACTAATGCCTTTTCTGTCTTCATGGATCTGATGAATAGAGTCTTTAGAGACTATCTTGATCAGTTTGGGATAGTCTTTATAGACGATATTCTTGTCTATTCAAAGACCAAGGAATAACATGAAGATCACATGAGAATTTTATTGAAGACCCTGAGAAAGGAGAAGATTTATGCCAAATTTACCAAGTGTGAATTTTGGCTTCAAAAAGTTTCATTTTTGGGTAACATAATATCAAAAGAGGGGATATCTTTGGATCCATAAAAAATAGAGGTTATCGAATGATGGTCGAGACCAACAATAGTAACTGAGATCCTAAGTTTTCTTGGTTTCCTGGATATTTTCGATGTTTAGTGAAAGATTTTTCATGATTATCTAATCCACTAAACTGGTTGACTCGAAAAGGAGTAAAGTTTGTGTGGATGGAGGAATGTGAAGAGAATTTCAAGGAGTTGAAAATAAGGTTATCCAGTGCACCTGTACTCACACTTCCTTGTAGTAGATAATGGTTTGTGATCTACAGTGATGCATCCAAGAAGGGGCAGGGGTGTGTTCTTATGAAAAATGATATGGTGATAGCTTATACCTCACGACAGTTGAAAATCCACGAGCAAAATTACCCAACTCATGATTTGGAGTTAGCTGCGGTAATATTTGCATTAATGATTTGGAGGAATTATCTTTATGGTGCAAGGTGTGATATTTATACTGATCATTAAAGTTTAAAGTATATTTTCATACAAAAGGAGATGAATATGCACCAAATAAGATGGTTGGAGTTGATTAAGGATTACGACTGCTCAATTCATTACCACCGAGGGAAAGAAAAAAAGGTGGCAGATGCATTAAGTCGACAAGACCATGCTAGCTTATCCATGATGATGATCACAAAAGATCAAATAATTATGGACATACAAAGGCTAGATCATGGAATTATAATGGAAGGGGAACAGTCTTATCTTTCTCAAATGAATGTTCAACAATATATACATGTGAAGATTAAAGAGGCACAGAAAGAAGATGTAGAGTTACAAAAGAAGTTGAGAAATGTTCCTGAATTCAACCATGAATGTGATGGAATAATAAGGTTCAGGAATCAGGTTTGTGTTCCTCCCATCCCATAATTAAAGAAGGAGCTGTTGGATGAGGCTCATAGTTCTTCATTCTCTATTAATCATGGATGAACAAAGATGTATAAGGAATTCAAAGAGTACTTCTGGTGGGATGGCATGAAAAGTTATGATGCTGAATATGTCTCTCGATGCTTGGTTTGTCAGCAAGTTAAATCTGAGTGACAGAATTATAAGGGGATGTTACAACCATTACCCATACCTGAATGGAAATGGGAAAACATCGCTATGGTCTTTGCCACTAGAATTCCTAAAACATACAAAGGCAATAATGCTATCTGGGTCATAGTTGATCATCTTTCAAAGTCTGCAGACATCATAGATATTAGAGAAGATTTCTCTCTGGATCAGTTTTCCAGGATATATGTAAAGGAAGTGGTAAGATTACATGGAGTACCACTTTCAATTATATCTGATCGGGATCCGAGGTTAACCTTACAGTTCACCCAATGTCTTCAGCATACTCTAGATACAGAGTTGCATTTCAGCACATCTTATCATCCTCAGACCGACGGTAAGTCTGAGAGAACAGTTAAAACTCTAGAAGATATGTTAATAGCTTGCTCTATGGATTTCAAATGTTGTTGGGATAAACACCTAAATTTGTGGGAATTTTCTGATAATAATAGATTTCACTGCAGTATTTAGATGGATCCTTATGAAGCTCTCTATGGAAAGAAATGCACGACTCCAACTTGATGGGATGAAGTTGGGGAAAGAAAGCTATTAGGACCTGATCTTGTTGATGAGATGTTAGAAAAGGTCAGATCTATTCAACAACACATTAGATCAGCTCAGAGTCGACAAAAAAGTAATGCTGACAATAGAAGAAAATACCTAGGGTTTGAAGTGGGTGATAAAGTGTTCTTACGAATATCTCCTTGGAATAGAGTAATGAGATTTGGAAAGAAGGGAAAGCTGAGCCCTAGGTATATCGGTCCTTTCGAAATACTAGATCGTGTTGGGAAGGTAGATTACCGATTGGATCTTCCACCGAATCTCTCTCATGATCAAGATGTGTTCCATGTATCTCTCTTGAGAAAGTACATATCCAATCCTTACCATTTAATAAGCTCAGAAGTTACACTGTTGAAGCAAGATCTTTCTTATGAAGAACAATCGATAGAGATTTTGGATCGTAGTGAAAAAGTCCTATGGAACAAGACCACTCGCTTGGTAAAAGTTTTATGGAGGAACCACCAATTAGAAGAAGCTGCATGAGAGCTTGAGGATATGATGAGGGAGAGGTATCCTCATCTGTTTGTTACAATGTGATAAATTTCGAGGGAGAAATTCATTTTAAGGGGGTTAGAATGTAACACCTGATATTTTTATGAGAAATGTTTTGTTTTTATGATATATACATCATAAAATGAATATTTCACTACACAAAACACTAGCTTGGATTGCTTTAAACGCAATTGTGACCTTTCTTGATAGCTTGTGTCGTATGCAATACCGAGTTTCACTAAACAAATATATGCTATTAAAATATTATTAAAACTAGCCGTTATGAATAGTAATACCCACTTTTTGAAATTATGTAAATTTTATTTTTCAAAATGGACTTCATTTTTTTATTCGAAATATCGAAATTCGCCTATGGTGAAATTTTGGTATTTTTCTGAAAACATTCAATATTTGATGATTAGTGAAAACACTGGGTTACTATTTAAAAACCGACTTTTTATTTAAATAATTATTTATTTTATTTAATATTATTTTATGTCAAAATTGATAAATACAACCTATATAAGTTCAAAGTATTTCATTGGAGTCATTTTATAATAATTTTAGATATATAAAATTGTTTTTGAACATTTCACCGTCTTTTACCCACCTCTTAGGAGAATTTGAAAATTCACATAAAACATAATTTTACCGATTATGTCAGTGGAATTTCTAAAATCAGAGAGACACGGTTAATATCAAGCACTAAAATGTAGTTCTATGAGATGGAAATAATATTTATTGAATAGTATCTTTTTACTTTTTTTACCACGGTTAAAAGTAAATAGGGTAATTAAGGGTAAAAATTATATTATTATTACCATAACACATGTCCTAATTCTATTGGATAAGTTTAATTCGAACAAAAAAACCTTCGGAAAAAATATGACAATTTAGGCCCACATGGATTAGATTATGACATTTAATATTATTTTATTTAAAGAATAGTTAAAATAGTTAAAATAAAAGTTTAATAACTAAAAAAATTTTAATATAGGGTTATACATAATATAAATTCCCCTATAAAAATTTATTAGAAATATAAAAATATTTTCAACATAATGGTATTTTATTTATAAATTTTAGACATTAAATAATTTAATTTATTTACAACACAATGATGATGCAGTAATTATCTTATTAATGAAATATTGACATAATTGATGTTATAAATACCCAAATAAATGTAAATTGAGACTTTTTATGAATTACACTAATTTATTGGTTAATATGACATGTTATTATTGATTTAATTAACTTTTTTTGAACTAATATTCATGTTATGAGTTTCAAAAAAATCAATTACCAAATAGTGTCAAAATTGACATAAATTAGTTTTTAAAAAAAATATTATATTATTAATTGATATATTATTCCTAAAAATATAAGGTTAGGCCAAATGAATTAGATAAGGTTATATATATTAATAATAAACAACTTGGGGTTCGTTTGTCTTGTTATTGTTAGTTTATTAACCTTATAGTGTAAGAAAACAAGAAGACATAGTAAAAGTTAAATTATTTAACTTAAAGTTAAATCTAAATGATAAGGTTAAAATAGAAACCTAAACTTGCCTAAATTCTATTATATAAGATTATTTCGACCCATACCCACCTTAGATTCAAAATAAATTAATTTGGAGCTATTAAAATCTGAATATGACTTTATAATAAAATAATATTTTTAGTTTTTCAAAGATGCCCCTCTCCTCCCTAATAAATGGGCACCCACTCCCTCTCCTCCTCACACCACATTGATCCTTAAAGCATGAAAAAACCCTGAAAATTTCTCTTCTCCACTTCCCTAGAATCATACTAGAGGTCCTGGTCTTTTTCAAATACAATATTTATTGCCATAAGAGGAGGTTAAGAAGAGGCGCTTCAAAGAAAAGGTAATTTCCGTTACCGATTCTTTGAACTTTATTTCTTCTTCTACTTATTCTTATTTAGTTGTTTCATTATGAAGTAATAACATCAGTATCAATCATATACTGATATTTTATTATAAGTATGAAACAACCCTATTTCACCATCTATCCATCCTACGGAAAACAAAATCACCGCGCGTGCGTACGTACGGAATACCATCTCCACGACGTGGTGTAATCTATTTTCCACCACCACCTTAATTGGATGGGTATAATGGTGTAAATAATAACTATATATGATTATTTTAAAGTGATATTGATTCTGAAATAGTATACATACACTCTAAAACAATTCCTCGATCATGGGAACGTTATCATCGCTCGTGTGAACGTACGGAACATCGTCTCCACGATGTGATGCGACTAATTCTACAAGATCTTCATTTCATAATGATTATATAAATGAATTTAATGAATTTAATGAATAAATATGATATATATTACACTAATACCATTCTGGAAATGAGGTATCTATAACATAAAAATAATAATAATAATTTATTCGACAAAACACGCATAAGAACAAAAAGTAATAAACACCCGAATAACAAGTAGCAATGAAATATTACTAATAAGAAGCTAATAATATGACCATTTATGATATAATAACAATAATTATGATTCTGGAATAAGTCAATGACATTATTTAAATCATTATACAGGAGGTTTGGACACTTATGAAGCAAATCAGACCTAAGGTAAGGGAAAAGCTCGCAATCTCAATTTTTATCAGGAATTGTTTTTACTTCAGAATTTACTGGGAAATATTTATCATCCATATCCATGTTTCGTCAACATGTAATATTATTTATATAATCATAAAATTTATTAAATCCAATAATACCCTTCAGTGTGGTTTTAGTAAAATATATGAAAGGAATCTTTTGTCATTTTTCGTACGAGTTACTTTTTGACTTTTCCGGCCAATGTACGAGAAGATTGTTTTTTTAGCTTATACGAGATGAATGGATTTTTAGAACATTATTTCCAGGAAGCTTCCTTTAGAAGTTTTCAAGTCTATTTTTAATCAAATTCTTTTAGTTTAAAATAATATGACATGTTATGAAAGGAAAAATGTTTTTGAAGTGGAAAGGATATTTTCCTCAAGAATGGAGTTCAAGTGTTTTATCAAAATTATTTTCCATCTAAGATAATATAGGGTTATATTTATATCCCTATTTTTAAATTGTTTTTATTATGTTATGGTGGAATTATTTTTATGACATCCTTTTATCTTATATGGATTGTTTTATGATGGCATGATGATTAAGAATCCCATTTTTATTACATGGGTTATGGTATGATGTATGATTTATGATTTTGTGGCACAAATAAGAATGGTTTCATTATGAGATGGGTGAGACCTATATCTCCCTCCAATTCATTGGATAAAGATTTATATCTCATGAGATAGACATGGCTGGAACAACAGGTTAATTAGGTTCAGTGAAACAGGACTGAAATGAGGAGTGAACTCGGTTCAGAAATGGACTTTGTCCGCTAGGATAGTCTTGGCAATGAGTCTTGACTAATAAGAAATGATTCTATATGATTATGTGTGTATGCCACTAAGTTTCATGTATTATGTTATGATTATTGGGATTACATTTCACTACTATGATTTATCCCATGTTATGAAATTATGAATTATTTTGCAGGTTAAGATTTCCAAAATGTTATGTTCTTATGAATATGATGTGATTGATATTTCTTTTGTTTACCCTTACTGAGAATTTGAGATCATCATTTTATATGTTTTCATTACCTAAGTCAGGAAGAAGGTTATTAAGTAAGATATGCCAAAAGGGACTCTAGATATGATGAAATAAAAGGGAGACAATGTAGATGATTTATTAACCAGTTGTTTATGTTTCCCAGTTTCTAAAGACACTATACCTATACGGTCCTTTAATGGTTTTTTATATGTTGTAATAAGTGTGCTTAAATTTTGAAGTAATAACAATGCATGTAAAGTATGGTTCGTTATAAAAGGTGATGGCTGGAACTACTCAAGGATTATGATTTCACTATACACTACCATCAAGGGAAGGAAAATAAGGTTGTAGATGCTTTGAGTAGAAAGAATCATGGAGTTTCGAACAAGATGGGAGTTGAAAAGGATCCTATATACATGGATATAATAAAGATGGATATGGGAATCACCATGGAAGGTGAAACATCAATATCATTTCAAATGGTTTCCAAACCATCATTACTAGAAATTATAAATATTTCTCAGATTGGTGATGAAGAGTTTCAAAAGAAGATTAATGCTGTGAACGATGGGAGATTGAGTGACTTTGTGTATGAAGATAGAATTTTCAAATTTGGGAAGTGACTTTCTGTTCTCGATACACCTGATCTAAAAATGGAATTGTTGGATGATGATCATAGTTCCAATTTCTCTATACACTATAGTAGCACTAAGATGTATAGTTATTTGATTGAACATTTTTGTTGGGACAACATGAAGAGGGAGAGATCTGATTTTGTGTTAAGATGTATGGTTTTTTCAACAAGTGAATGCTGGAAAGCAACATCCTGGAGGAGTCATGAAACCTTTTCCCATATGTGAGTGGAAATGGGATAATATTATCATGGAATTTGTCATGGAACTACCAATGAATCCAAGAACGAACGATGAAATATGGGTCATTGTTGATCGTCTTACCAAGTCTACACATTTTCTTGCAATAAGTGAAGATTTTCCACTTGAGTGTCTAGAATGAATATATATTAATGAAGTTTTAAGACATCATGGATTACCCCAATCGATTGTTTCTGATCATGATCTACATTTTACAACAATATTCAAGAAAATTATTTAGAAAGCACTAGATACTATACTTTGTTTGAGAACTGCATACCACCCACAAACGGATGGACAATCAGAACGAACAATTTAAAACATAGAAGACATGTTTAGATCCTGATCACTTGACTTTAAAGGTATGTGGGATCAATATTTACCTCTGGTATAATTTTCCTACAATAATAGCTTCCATTCAAGTATTCAGATGGCACCATATGAAGTGTTATACGGAAAGAGATGTCACACACCAACCTGTTTGGATGATGTTGGTAAAAGAAAACTCGTAGGCCCAGAACTTGTGGAGGAAACGATGGAAAAGGTGAAGGTAATACAAAAGAACATCACTGAATCTCAATGTAGGCAGAAAATCTATGCAAATAACCTAAAGAAGGATTTGGAATTTCAGGTAGGAGATCATGTTTTCTTGAAGGTATCTCCATGAAAGGGTGTTATACGTTTCGGTAAGAAGGGTAAATTGACTCCCAGGTACATTGGACCTTTCGATATTCTAGAATGAATTGGGGATCTAGCATACCATTTGAAAATGCCTCCATGTCTCTCCAGAGTTCATGATGTGTTGTACATATCACTGTTGAGAAAATACATGCCTGGCCCAAAACATGTACATACATATGAGAAATTAGAACTGGAACTCGATCTGTCTTATTGTGAAGATCCTATCATGGTTCTTGATATAAGAGAACAAGTGATGAGAAACCAGATGACTTGTCTGGTAAAAGTTCTATGGAGAAATAATCAGATGGAAGAGGCAACGTGGCTACCCGAGGAATTTATGATTAAGAACCACCACATGTTTTTATGCAGTAATATTCTAGAAATTTCGAGGATGAAATTATTTGAATGAGGGGAGAATGTAACACCCCATGCTTCCACGGTACGCTTCACTTTGAATAATACAATAGCGTGTGTTGTACACAAATTCGAGTTCTAACACACCACAACCAATAAAACTAGCAGTTATGAATAGTACTACCCAATTTTTGAAATTTTATAAATTTTACCTTTCAAAATGGACTTCATTTTTGGATTCAGAATATTGAAATTATCTTAGGGTGAATTTATGGTATTTTTCTGAAAACTTTCAAATTTTGATGAATAGTGAAAAACAATGAGTTATAGTTTAAAACCAATTTTTTATTTAAATAATTTTTTATTTTATTTAAATTTATTTTAGGTCAAAATAGATACATAATACCTATATAAGTGCAATTTAATTCATTGGAGTCAGTTTATAATAATTTTATTGAACTTTTTATCGTCTTTTTCCAACCTCCTTGGAGCATTTGCAAATTTACATAAAAATGAATTTTACTGCTTCTGTGAGTTGAATTTCAAAAATAAAAGAGACTCGGTTGGTATTAGTAAGTAAAATGTGGTTCAATAAGATAAAAATTATATTTTTTTGAATAATAACTTTTTACTTTTATTAACCATGGTAAAAAGTAAATAGGGTAATTAAGGGCAAAAATACAATTATTATAACCCTTACACATCTCCTAATTCTATTGGATAAGTGTAATTCAACCAAAAACAACCATAGGAATAAAATATGATTCTTTAGGTGCACATGTATTATATTAGGAAATTTATTATTATTTAATTCAAAGAAGAGTTAAAAGTGTTAAATTTAATGTTTATTAACTAAACAATTTTTAATATAGGGTTACACCGAAGATAATTTAGACTATAAATATTCATTAAAAATATAAAAAAAATTCTTACATAATGTTATTTTATTTATATTTTTTAGAAATTAAATACTAAAATTTATTTATGACACAATGATGATGCAATAATTACTATATTAATGAATGATTAAAATAATCGATATTATAAATATCCAAATAAATGAAATTTGCATGTTTTTATGAATTAAACTAATTTTATATATTAATATGACATATCAGAGTTGGTTATATAAATTTTTTTCAAATTAATAATTCTGTTACGAATTTATCAAAAACAAAATACCAAATAGTGTCAAAATTAATATAAAAGGGTTTTTAAAACAAATATTATATTGTAAATTGAAATTCTATTCCTAAAAATGTAAGGTTTAGAAAAAAGACTTATATAATGATATTTGTATCATTAATGAACCACTTGGGGTTCTCTTGGAAGTATATAGTATGTTTATTAACCATATTATATAAAAATACAAAGTGACATGGTAAATGTCAAACTACTTAACTAAGAGTTAAATCTAAATAATAAGGTTAAATTAGTGACCCAAAACTATCTAATACCTTTTGGTTGAGTGGTTTAAGACCCTTCCCCACCTTATCCTTTAAATAATTTATTTTTGATACAATATAAACAGAAATTGTTTTTATCATAAAATAATATTTCTAGATTTTTCTAATGTGCCCCTCATCCCTCTTATAAAAGGGTACCCCATTCTCTATAATTCACACCTTAAAAGCCATTTGGATCACCCAACATCTACCCAAATACACTTTCAACTTTCCTCCTTTCATCATAGAGGCATTAATTTAGTCAGAAAATCCTCTTAAGGAGCCCTTTTGATCAATTCAAAAGGATGAACCCGAAGAAAAGGTAAATATTTCATCACCTCTTTCAAATTCTTTTCTTCTTCCACTTCCTCATTATTTATTATTTCCATTCTTAAATTATAACTCCAGTATCTTCTATATACTGTGATGTTATTATAAATATGTCATAACCATATTCATTATTCTATCCATCCATTGAATGACATGTCACCATATGTGCGTACATACGACTTACCGTCTCCATGTCCTAGTGTAATAGTTATTCAATACATAATTATTTGGATGGGTATAATAATGATGTGTAATAGATGTAAACAATAAATATAAAATTATAATGATTCTGTAAATATGATATACCATCCAATTATATATTATTTTAATATGAAAATAATGATATTTTTGCTCGTGCATACGTACATATTACCGTCTCTACGAACACGATGAGATTCATTCTGCATCGTAATCCATTCAAGACCAATTTTCATTAGATTATTAAAAATAAATTTTGAAGAATTAATGTCATTATTTATATTTATAATATAAATCCTATCCATAACAAACATTACTTACATAACAAATCATATAAACGAAAATGAATCAGTTAACACCCGAAACGACGATAATACGAAGATATTATTAACAAAGAAATTTTAAAAGATCATATATGATATCATATTAATGTATATGATTCATGTATAATTTAAGAATAATTATTTAACCATTATAAAAGAGGTTAGCCTACCCTCGACCAAGGAAAAGTACAAGGTAAGGGTTAATTTCACAATATCTTTATTATCCAAGGATGTTTTTACCTAAGTATCTAGTGAGACTTATTTATTATCCACATCAATGTTTCTTAAAAATGTATTCCAAAATATTTTTACTATTTCCTCAAATATGGGTTAAAGTCATTTATACCCTTTTTTGACTACTTATAAATTGGGTTGAAAGGAATCTTTTCGTCGTTTTCCAAACAAGGAACCTTATGACCTTTTCGACAAAATTATGGTCAAATGTTTTTTTAACTTATATGGAGGGGGTAGCTATTTTCAGCAATTATAACATCATCAAATCTTACCTTAATAGCTTATAAGAATATTTCCAAAATAAATTTTTTCTTTTATAATTATATGAATTTTAAATGATTTCAAAATAGAAAGAGATATCTCTTTAAAAAAGGATTTGATCTCATCTATGTCAAAATCCTTTGATGGATTTTAAGATTATTTGAAGTTGATTTAATATTATACAAAACTTCCATATTTTATTGAAGGTTTTGTGATATGTTTTCTTGTAGATGTGTTATTTTTACACCATTCATGGTTTATGGATAAAGTATTGACATTTTATATGCTAGTTTTAATATGAATGTTTACATTATGTTCAAACCTTTTCATATAACGAATGGATTGGACTTAGTAAGTGACGGGTAGAGCCTGATATAGCTCCTCAAAGCATCAGTAGGTCACATGAGACAAACTAGTGTCTTGGAACAAGGCCTTGAAAAAATCTTATTTTTAGTCTTGGTACAAGGCCTTGACTATGTGGTTATGAATGTTTGGAATTATGAATTCTATCATTATGAAAGTGGATATTGATATTGCCTGTGATTATTCGACTAGTAGAATATCCATGTGAATAAATAAATGGAATTATTTGATTTTCATCACTGCCATATTTTTCTTATGTTCATGTTTAAAAGGCTTTTGTTTAAGTCTTATAAATTTCGTTAAATGTTTATGCTTATTTATGAAAGTTTCCACTATATTTTTATCCACACCGATCATCTGAGCTCACCCCTTTCTATGTTTTATTTTTCCTAGGATGAGTAGAATTATATTGTTACTGACCTGCAGGGGGAGTCTATGAGATCTTAGTGTTTTCAATGGAAAAAATTTTGTTGTTTTTTTTCAATTTTATTATGTAATATAAACCTTGTGAATGTATCTAGTACTTTAAGGATACTAAACTAATTAGTCTTTCAAGACTTGATCATTTGTGATCATGCAAATGATACGTAATAATGGACCAAATCTAGGCTTCTGGGGTCGAGGTGTTACATTTAAGAACATAAAATAAATCATCTATTAATAGTCGACAGATCAGGCATTATCATGATGGCTTATGGAAAACTCAAATACACACAACAATCTTGATATGAATTAAACATCCCCACACTGTAATTAAAAAGGCAACATATCTCATCTGAAGGGTTTTATTAGAAAAAAATAACTTTGTTTAACAAATAATTCATTTATCACAATTTTCATTTCAATCAAGAATCATGGTTAAATCTATCAAAGTAGGAACTTTATAGAAACCACCAAACATGAAAAAAAAAATTATAATTTTCAACATATAATTTAGGAGGTTCAATAATTAGTTGGATAATTACCTAAAAAGGGAAACTCCTATATTAATCAAGTATGGAAACTTATAAGGCCTTATAGGTATTTAATAATTTAAAAAAAATGGTAAAATAAAAATGAAACACCCAAGGGGTGTCCATGAACAAGGTTGGCATCCTTAATTTATTAAACAAAGATCAACGAGAGTAATATAAGGTGAAAATATAAATTTTAAACAATGAACATAATTCTAATGAAACATGCAAAAAATATCGGGGTGCGACAATACAAGAAAATCTATAAAAGGTTGTAAACTTGAGGAAAAACCCATATAACACCTACCATATGTTTTGGATTATTTACTCATCCAATGTCAATGTTTGAATCGGTCTTAATTGGAACAAATCAAAAAAATTGATATTCACATTGAAAATTGGTAAAATGAGCTCACCCCACGATAACATGGTCAAGAGAAGATAAAAGGAATTAGTATTCAAAAGGAACCAAGAAATTATTAATGAAGATCTATAGAGTTTAATGACATTTTATTCAAATCACTACTATAGGAGATATCATGATCCCAAGTGGAGGAAGGAGGAAGAACCCAAATGGAATAGGGGAGATCCCCACATGGGTGGTGGAATAAGAAGAAAGAAGAAATAATTATTTTAAACTCATTATGTTCATTTTAGTAATTTCATCATCAAAACTAGGCCGCATAGTTTGGCCACACAGTTTTTTCAAACGGTATGACAACCATGTGGCTCCCACTACATAGGAAACCCACTTCACACGATTGTGCTGCCTTATTTTCCCTAACCATGTGCCAACCGTGCGATTAATAGTTCATAAGTATTGACTAAGTGGGAATTACCATTCAGGGTATGCAAAAACATTATGCAAACCATACAAAACCTATATGGGGAACTTCGTCTCCCCAACTGAAGTCACATGGTTTACTACTAGGGGATGCACAGTTTTAGACAAACTATGCACCCAGATAAGACCACCTAAACTTGATATTATCTGGTCTCAGTGCTCTAAAAACTCTACAAGACACCTGAGGGACCCCTCAATACTTTTTAAAAGTCTAAGAACCAGACTTTGATGTGTTACAACTCTTGGAATTACATTTGGAATCGTGGTTTAAAGAATTTCACACCAACTAAATGCTGGAATTCAAATTTCTTTTGAATTCTACCTTGGCTCAAAACGCAGGACATTACATTATAGATACTTGATCCATTTAGTGGAAAACCCAATCCAATAATCCTAATTGATACATCCTCAAAAAAATCCTCCAAGTTATATCAATAATAGAATGGGATACTCCTCTTGATGCATGTTAGTTAAATCAATGCCAAACATTCACAGGAACACCATGATGAATGTAAGTGTCCCAATGTGGGTTGGTAAAACACATAGTTCTATAGATTTCATTCCCCATAATATAATGGAATGAAAATATTGGAATGATATTATTTTGAGGGATTATATTTTATTATGTGTAAAATAACACTTGAATTATTTTTTACATGTCTCGTTAATATTAATTGGAATTCACTTAAGTGATTAACCTTGTTTTGATAAAAAATTTATTCATAATCCATTTATTTAAATTTAATATATATATATTATTTTATATGTTTATGTAATTTTGGAATTTTATAAATAAAACAAATAATACATAGGATAAAAATAAATAAATAAATAAATGACCTGATCATGAGATTATCTAAGGGATTCTTTATTGAGGAGACAATTAGTAAAATTAGGACCTTGGGTAAACCCCATTATTCTAATCTTAGCATGAGATAATACATTCCACCTATCCAAATGTGTATGACCTAGGTTGGTATCATCTCAATACCCTGTTGAATATCCTCTATATTGCTTGGGGTACTACTTTTAGGACATGAAATCATAATTCAGACACAGGAGGTGGGAAATAAAATACTAGTTAAGGGAAATTAATCAAATAACCTTGGACACAAAGGTATTATATTATAAATGAGGTAGGTATGACATGTAGACAATTATATTTAATTGAATATTAAATAATTTTCAAAAACCCCTCAATATATTTAATTATTTAAAACCAACACTTACACTTGTCTTTTCCAATATCATGATCAGTCATACATATGAAATGAATTCAAATAAGTACACTAGATAACATTAATTTCTATTAATTATTTACTATAAATAAAGTTACTCTTAAACTAATTAATTAATTATTTATTCATTTTTATCTTGATTACCATTCAATGTCTAATTGAGATACCTATCATAAATATATTCATTGAAATTAAATAACACAACCAATAATTAATGACAATTCTAATAAATTAATTGTAATTTTTTAATTATTTAAAACCATTATTAAATTTGAAAACACTTATGGATTCAATAAGTGTAATTAAATTTTAATTGCATAATTAATTATTTAATGTATTTTAATTATGCCCTTTATTGAGAGTCTATACAATATTTATTTATGAGCTACACTCCATGTTGCTCAATTTCTGTGTATACTATATAAACACTCATGCCTTAGATGTTTATCTTGGAAGGACTATATGGTGTAAACTATGATGCTACACATAGTGTACCATGTTTTCCATGTTTTTTACATCTTTCCAAACTAAATAGTGTATTCCTTAGAAACAGAACCACACAATGTGTACTATAACTACATGATGTTTATTACAATTTTGTGTGTGTTCACATATCCCTATAAATTACTCCGGGCTTAATTAAGAAATTTTAATTAGTGAATTTCTTATGAAGTACTCTAACTACATGATATATGGTTTATTAATTACATAGGTTTCTAGTCTCGTGATGTAAGAAACCTTGTATTTGACAACATAGTTAATAGAATTTTTCTATTAAACCATGTAGAATACCCGATGTGAAAGCATGTTATACACTTTGTAATGGGATATTTTATGTGATAGGTTGGACCATTATATATGTGTTGTGAAGTAAATTAATTGTGTATAGTTACTGATTCAAATTCCAGGTATCTTGTGATATATCTAGGTGTAGTGCACTTGAGTACTCGACATGTACAGTGGCTACACGCTGTGTCTCACAATCCCACAACTCAGAATCCTTAGAATTTCTAGATGAAATAATCAGTCATTATTCATCTATTCTTAGTCCTTTGTGTAAATTTATGTATTTAACGCTGTAATTAAAATCTTAAAATCTTGATCATTAATGATTGGATTAAAGAATAAATAATATTGAAATGAAATATCTAAGAATTACTATTCATAATAGATCAAAAATCAAACAAATTATTATAAATTTAAAATTAAACATCGATTTGATACCACTTGTAGGTTACAAGCATAGTGGGTGTGAATGGTGGGAGAATAAACCATATTTTTTTCATATTCAATGGATTATTATCCAATTGTGTATGACATAAAACATCATGACCAATGAAAATTTTCCACTAAATATTGATATAGAGAATCATAGAACTGATAGTGGATCATTTGGATATAAATTTTATAAATAATTTAAATAGATATGAAGAAATGATAACTCATATTATTATCTTTCATAAAATTTGTTATTGATCATTGGAAAACCAATATTTTGAATTTCATTCACTATACTAGTTGTACCCAAGTGAAAAATCCCTCTTTCGATGATCATGAAATTATCCTTTGATCTATAAGTGACACTGATAGAAAGATGAATGATATCATAGAGAATGTAACATCTTTTGTTGTTAATTTTGATTATTTCTATTTCATAAAGTCTTAAAGAATTATCTATTTTACTTCCCAGTCCCTAGAGGATGATATAAGTAGGAATACATGAGAAAAATATTTTTTTAATTATTTTAAATTTTTAATTAACCATACACAATAGAAATTACCATACTTTTATATAGAAATTACAATCTTTTTATATAATTATGGTTAAAGATAAAATATAATTTAATTTTACAATGGCCAATAAGTAATATAATATACCTAATCTTTCTCCATTCCATATCAAAATAATAATAATATTATTTTATGGCATGTTCCAATCAGTGAAATGATAAATATTATTTTAATAGCTTGAAAATTAATAATTATCACTATATAGGATCTTGGTTTGTTTCTCTTCCTAAACATTTATTGAATACCTGAAAAAATATTTACTTAAATATATTATTCAGAAATAAATATTTTATTTAAAATCTTGGAATAATATTTATTAATTATTAAATAAATAAAATAAAATATATATTATTTTCGCTGCCTAGAAAATAAATATTTATTTAATATTTATGATGAAAAATGAATAAAATTATTTCTAAATATAGAGAATAATATTAGATAAATTTATTATAATAAACTATAATTTAATAAAGACCAATAAAAACACTTATTATGAGACCCTATAAGATTCTTTCTCATTAGAATTAAGAGATATTGTCTAAAGTTAAATATTACAGTCTAGAAATGGGTCAAGGAACCCAAGGGAACAAGCATAATATGAAAATTTCAAAAACAAAATATTAATGGCTACTTTGTATTATAATCACTTTTTACAAATTTATTATATATAATGTTTGAAATCTATTTCATCAACCTATATAATTGATACATCTTTCTTTGACAATAAAAAATAAACACATCATTACATCATGTAAATGGAATTTCAGATCATAGATCCATTCCAATGAAAGGGATGAGATCTCAATTTTCATAAGTATGGTGGAGACAAAACCTTCCCCAACATATCCTTTAATAACACGACATTTGGGATGCACCTGTCATATCTCACTTTCCATAAACATATTATGTCATGGTTTTGATAATAAAATATAAGTGCACGAGTTATAACATGCATTAATGTTACTCTAAAGACTGATTACTATTACACATTCTTGTATGTATGAATACATGATGACACAAATAACATGCTAAAATATTTATGGTGGTTCTATTATCATAATAATTCATCTTGGAGATTAAAAATTGAGAAATTAAATAGATAATGTCCCATCTACATATGAGTACTCAAATATTATAGTCAACATACTATATTCCCCATCACAGAATGTTATTTGACTATAGAACTAGTCTTAAGAATATAATTATAAAATTTCAAGGTTGTCATCATATAAGGGAACTATTGTTTCTTTTTGAATGAGAAATATAATCTATGAAATTACTATAAAAAGTCATATAGAAAAATGAACGATAAATCGTAATATATTTTATTAATATTTAGATATTTGAATATCCATGCAATCCAATGTAAAAATAGTTGGTTCTAGAAACTAGATCCAATAATTTTGGAATTGAATATAAATAATATAGAATATAAATACCATGAATTGACACTTAAATTTTATAAGTTACATAAAATATCCATGATGTATATTATCTTGTATGAAATATATCATTATTGAGCACAAATTTAGATAGTGACCTAACAAAATTCCCTTAATGGATAGTCTTGTACACTTCCTTAAAATTAATAGATTTCAAAAATCATGGAATAGTATTATGTAATGATACCAAAATTAGATTAAAATCAAAATTCTTCAGAAAATAATTATGGTGTGACAACCATAAATTATAATATGATTATCATATTTGTGTAAAAAAAATACTTTCTATGCATTCCTCATGCGCCCAAAACTCCATGAACAATTCACATCAAAACCACGTTATATTTCTATATAATCTATTCAAAATGTGAAATATTTATTCCTTTTTTTGAAATAGATCAATCATGATAATTTAATAGTGAATCAATTTAAATACTTTATCACAAACTCTCTCATAAAAAAATCATGATGTAATATGAAGACAACACACTGTGTCTTTCACCAATAAGTTATTTTAAAAAATTATGGTATTTATAAGAATATTATTATTCAATAATCTTTTATGACATTCCTAAAGGTTAATAATAATAAAAAAAATAATTAAAATCAAAATAAAATACACCTTCACCTTTGATATTTAATCATACACTCTTCGTTGAACATAATGTATGTAAAAAACATGTGATATAACAAGATCATGATAATATCAGGGAAGTCCCCTCAAGAGTTCATATAAGATAGAACACTTTAATATATAAATATGGATCATGTTAGTTTTTGAAGAAATATTTATCATATGCATAATTCATATATAACTACTTCTGAAGTAGATCAATGTCATTTTAATGGAAAATTATTATATTATTAAATACTATGATGATCTATTTGAATCTACATCATACCAAGTATATCTAATTGGAAATGCATGGAATATAAATATCCCTATATCATGTTAATATCCTTATTTATTACTAAAAATTGTATTCCTTAATCATTGAAAACATGCATTGAAAAAAAATTCAACAATAGATACATGGACATTATCTTCATGAAATGAATGAGTACAATAATTCCCTAATAAGGATATATTAGAATCCGTCTACATGTTCAATGAAAAAATATTAACAACCATTTCCTTACACCTTTTTGGATGGTTGTAAACTTATATGTTTCTTCCAATAAAATATTAAACCCGACCATAACCAACATTCACCAAGACTCTATACATAGATTATGGGATAATGAAATCATATATAGTTTTCACTCAAAATGCGCCAGTGCCAGTTTATTCCACCAAAAAAATGGTAATAATTATTTTATTACAAAGTATTTCATGAGAACAACATAAATCTATAATATAGTCTTGGAATATTTATTGAACACCATTCTTATATGATTCCTACTACAATAAAATTTATTTTGATAAATGTTTACATATAATACACAAGGACAGAATGGTTGTAAAGAAAGTAGATTTTTTTTATTTATAATATCATTTATGGAAACATTATTAATAAAATATTGAAGAAATTAGGAAGGGATTCCTATGAATAACTAATTTTTTTAGATATTAATATAAATATATACCAACATATATTAATTTTACATATTGAAATATCATTGTTAAAATATCTTAAAGATTGAAAATTTGAAAATATTCACATATTTTCTCCAAATGTCATAAAAAACATATAAAACATATTGGTCCCTTGTAAACATATTAAAATCCCTCTAAAAATGAGTTATATAGATAAAAATATTCAAAATAATGGACTTTTCATATCATTTATTAGTCTATTTGATGATAAATAAACATATAATTAATTTTAATATTCAAATTTATAAAATTATTATAGATCAATGATGATATACGAATGTTTATATTTAGGTAATATATCGGAATTTAATAAATTTTATTTTAAAATTATTATAATTATTATAATGAATATTACTCAAAACATACTAAAATAGTTTGTTATGAAAAAATACCAAAAATTTATCACCCATTTTCTGATCATTTTCTAAAGAATTTAAAATCCTAAGATGAGTTGGAAAAATGATTCATATCAAAAAAAATTAAAAAACAATATGAAAATGACTCATAAAATATAATATACAAGAATTGAATATTTTTCCTGAATATATTTTTAGAAAATACAATGATGAATATATTTATATAAAAACATAATTAAGAGTTTAAGATTAAAAATAGATAAAAATTTTACTTTGAAAAAGATTTAAAATATTTAAAAGATTTAAAAGATTTAAAATGATCATATATTGTAGAAAAATTTCATATAATAATTTTTTTCATAACGTACAAACATTTATTAGTAAGATAAATAGTATACCAAATATATTCTTTATACTGATATTGAAGATTTGTATTATAAATAGAAAAAAAACTAATTTATATGCTTAAGTTTTTTATCAAATAAGAAAAAATTTATTATTCATATCATACTTATCCCTAAAGGAGTGAATGAATAATTGATAGAATACATCAAAAAATATTATTTAACCTACTTACATACTCACTATAGTAAACTGAAAACTTAAAAAAGATAAAACAATCCAAAAATATATAATTATTAAGTAAAATAACTATTTTCATAATAAATTATATATAAGAAATATTTTTAATTATCTTAGTATATGATGGTATTGTCGATTGAATTTGTGGTGTCAAATTTATTCAAGGGTAGATCTATAATAGTATAAGGTTTAATAAACCTGAACCCTAAATAAATGTTATAAATTTTATGTATTTTGTATTAAAAGATATAGAATAATTTTTAGATGTAGAAAAAGGATAAAAAAAATAAGAAATCTCCACAAAGTGATTGAGATTCATTTATAAGAATTACAATTTTAGAAAAATAACTAATTATAAAAGAAACTCTTATATTCTATATCATAAATATCTATATAAAACATATAAATACATAAAGAGGTTGTGTATTTTAATATAACGTTATCTCATATTATATCCGATACCAAATAATCATATCTATAGTTTGGGAAGAATGATCAACATTCCCAATTTATTTCCAAATTTTTTTATTAACTCGATGTGTTCTTTATCCTTTGGAAGCCTGAAGAAATGAATTTTAATATCATGGGTGGCATAAAATCTATTAAATATCCATTTAAATACATGAAATATAATATTAATTCCTCTATTTTTTTATATTATTAATCCTTCAAGAAATATTATTTTTTCTATATATATTTTAAATTGGTTAGATACAAAACATATTCTGTTTCAGCCTTATAATCTTCTTCATAAACCAAATTCAATATATCTCTATTAATAATATTACTAATTCCCATTGAAAGAATAATTTAATATAATTATATAGAAATAATTTATTATATTCATCCTTTTAAACATTACACATTAAGATTAAAAATTATAGAATATCATCCAATATTTTTAAAATTTACTATATTTTAAATACATGATCTATTATATCTGATTTTTTTACTTTTAACCTTTAATTTAATCTTTTAAATTAAACAATATACCATGAAATGTGTTTATTTTCATATGATAAAATACTAATATATTTTTATTTTTATATAACATGATTTCAATTTGGTATAAAATAATCCCTTAATTTTATTTATAGAAGATATAAAATAGTTTTTAGTGACCAGATGACCACGTTCCTCTAATAAAGCACATACAATAATTGTGTTCTGAATTATTTTCTCTATTTATTTACATTTTTTAGATGATATTTTAAATTCATGAACTTCAAATCAAAATTTTTAAACACTTCCTAAAAGAAAATATGGTTTAAAATTTCCATTAAAAATATCTATTATAAATCAACAATTTTTTATATCACTTTATTTCATCAATGGATGAGTAATTAATTAGTTATATGGAATCAAAGGCATGTTTCAACCCTAATTAATCAAAATTTTGTTAAAAATATTTTATCCCATAGTGAACCACATTATATTATAATAATTCATAAAATACATCTTATACTTTATGATGGATGAATTTCCCCATGGAAAGTATTCTATCAAAATAAATAATTAAACCTAGACACAATATCATTGATGGGTCATCTTATAGTACACCTTAAATTTTTCAATAAATAAAATTTTCCTTAAATGATTTTAATAGCTTATTCTCATCTAAAATAAGAAATCACATTTATTATCTTCCCCCCATCCCTTGAATAGATTAATACATTCATACTTTAGAAATTTCATATTATTCGTTAATATTTTCATACATTTAATATGTATTTTTACGATCTAAAAAAATACTTCAATAACTTATATTATATCAAATAAAATATTTTTCACTCATAGTTTATATTTTTCTTCAGTGATATCTATAGTAAAAAAATTAAAATATATATTATTATAAATAAAAATCATAATCAATTCAATAAAAAAAATTCTTGGAGATTCTTGGACTAGTTTTTATTGCTGAATAATAAATACCAATTATAATTTATCAATTGTATCATCATCTCTTTGACTCTCTTACAAGACAACTACAATATCATCTAATTATTCATGATCTTTAAAAAACTACTCAGCTTCCCCAAACCATGAAAAATGATTAAAAATATTTTTAGCAGGGTTGTGATAATTTATTTAACAATAAACATAATCTATTTTATTTTAATCATTACTATATGATTTCATAATCAGGATTTGAATTAGCTTTGGATTATAACATTTGGTTTTATCAAAACAATTTTCCTTAATAATTTTAAATTTCAAATAATCTTTTCATAAAAGAATTATTTAAAAACTATTTTTAAAAAAATATATAAAATTCTATCATAGATAAAAATTTATATTTAATTAAACTAAAAAAATAATTTATTTTAGATTTTTAAAAAATAAAATAAAATAAACATATTTATACCTAAAAATGTTAAATTAGTACATTTTTATTACTATGAAATGTTGTAATAATTTACTAAAACTCCTATATTCTCAACTCATGTAAATGATGATTTATTTTTTAAATTTTTCTCTCCCTTAAGTGATTAATGATAAAAACAATATTTAAACATGAAATAAAAAATTCAATGGAAATTAATATTAAATTAAAATTTATAAAGATGGGGAATATTGAAAATATTATCCCATTAAAAATGCATACTTAATTTCTTTAAAATAAATTAGTAATTTTTTATAATCTATAGATATCCAAAAAACAACTTTTTCTTGAAAATAAAATTCCCATAAAAATTAAATGATAAAAACTCATTGTTTTTTCATATTGTCAAGATTTAACCATTTTAATTCCATGAAAATTAATTTATAAATTTTTTTATTTTATATATTGGTCTCTAGTTTCACACAACATATACCATTGTTTTTATTTTGATTCTTATTCCTTGATTTTTCATAATAATGAGCACTACTTATATACTTTATTGTTGGAATTGGTTTATAAAATTGTAAATAAGAATAAAATACATTAATAATATAAATATCCATTTCAAACAATAAAAACGCATTTTATAATCTATTATGGTATTACATAATATATATAATGAACAAATATTGTTCTAAGAGGAACATATAAAATTAATTAGAATGTAAAATATTGAAATTTAAAGAGAGAAAATATTTTAAAGATATAGTTAAGAATTAAAATTTCAATGTGAATTATAATAAATTAAACAATTTTAATCTTCTACAAGAATTAAAAAATAATTTTTGAATCTTTTAAATTATAAATAATGGTTTTTATGGGCCTGTGAATATTTTTTTGAAATTTATTTAGAAAAAATCTACTTGTATATCGATTTTCCTTGGATTAATTTCAAATGTATTTTACAACTAAAATAAGATTAATAAAAGTATCTCTAAACAATTCCCAATATAATAATCAAAATAAAATATGATATAAAGTACAATAAATAGTAATGGAAAATTATTAAATATAAATTTTGTATAAATGGATATGAAACCCAAAAAATTAAGCATACCGAATAAAAAATACATAGAAAAAAAGAAAAAGAATATAAATTGAGAATATATTTAAAAATACTCTAAAACAAATAATAAATATTAATAATCAATAATTTATATATAATAAAATTCAATATTTTAAAGATTTTTTTTATTTTTGAATGTATAATCTAATTAATACAATGTTCCCAAAAAAATAAAATATCTCCATTGATGAAGTTATATCTAAATAATTTATGCTTTATATGAATGTTTCATGTTTTATATTGTGATACATGGTTCATAGTGATATTACCACAATTGAGTTATCACACATAATGATAAAAGTGTTTGAAGTGTACTTGTACTTTAAAAAAGTTGTGTTTTATCTATTAAAAATGTGTACGATTTCAAAAAAAAATGTATTCATCAAGGATGATAATTTATAAAATTTAATGGTAGTTTTTTCTACTCCATGAGAAAAGGGGGGGGGATAAAAAACATATACCACATTTTTTTAAATATTTTATTCACCAAAATTAATGTGAAGAAATATAACCAAATTAAAAAAACAGGTTCTAGAGTAGAATAGTTTATGGTATTTTTGATGCATTTAAAATTTTTTTGATAGTTTTATAGGTGACATGGTTATAATAATTTGTAGAATATTACCTGAATATGAATTCAAATAATAATTATATATATAATTGTAGTAAGAATTTTAAATTTTTTTAAAATTTTTATTTATTTATTTGGTTTTCAAGATTTATCTAATTTAAATAATAATTTTTTCTCATAAAAATCTAAGTAACATTAGTTGTATGAATTATAAAATATTGAAATAGGTTTTTATGTAATTATTTTCTTATTAAATAATTCCTCATTTTTTAGAAATATAAATCCAAAAAATAATAAAACTCTTGTAGAAATCTATTTTCAAAAACTATTTAAATTAAATTTGTTAATTTTTTTCAAAATAATTCTTTTATGATCCATATATAGTGTCACATACATGTAACTAAGAAATAAAAATATCATTGGATACCTTTTTCATAATTAAATTTGATACTAATTGGCCTTTTGTGTTGCTTTTTTTAATGAAAAATGATGACATTTCCAATCTAAGATATGAATTATTTATTAATACATCTAAGACTATAAATAATTTACAAAAGTTAATAAAAAACATTAATTTTGATATATATGTTATTTTTCCAAAACATATTTTTTAAAAAATAATATTAAAAAAATTAATATTGACTTAATCTAATATAAATTTAAATTCATACATCCCCATAAAAACAATGTATTTTAATAAAATATATCCTTAATAATGGTTCAATGATATCCTTATAATACAATCATTATAATTTATTATAACCATAAATAAAAAATCAATAATTATTCCTATAAAAATAAACTTAAATAATCTAGATTATTTTTAAAAATAAATTTGTTCCTATAATGTAATTATGTCCTTTAAAAAGATAATAATATTATTGAATTAAAATTAATTTAACTAATTTTGTGTTTCTACAACTCAATTTTTTTCATGAATTGTTTCAAAAAAGATTCCAGGTTCAATGTATATAATATATAGTATATTTTAAACCATATTTATTAAGGATATTCTGCACTAGGATCCTTTATTATTAACATAAATAATATTTTCTATCTGACTAATAAAAAGGATCATAAGACTCTATGGGAAGAAATGTCGAACAAGGTAAAATAGAGTCCATTTAAACTACTTGAATGGTAACTTACATTAGGTTTCTAGTGAAAATATCTATTTAATGAAAATAGAATAACATCTATCCATATTTGACACTAAGAAATATTAATTTGGATCGCCTTCAAATGATTTAGGTTTATGCACAAATGTTTTATCAATTTATTCAAAGACGCATCCTAGTACTTGGATCATATATTGAACACTGTATTTTATTATATAGAGAATGAATTACAAAGAGAAATTTATTAATCAAATTTTGGATATTTGTTTTTCAAAATATCCCATATTTTTTGGATTAATATTTTTCATAAGGAAAACTAATGTAATTCTCATTATTTTCCCATCCATTTCATGATTCACTTGGATTTCTCATTAATATATATTTCTATAATCATTATGATATTTATTAGTACCATCAATTTTATAATGTAATAATATATATTTATATATTATGACTAAAAATAATTTGGTAAATCAGATAATAAAAACTTGTTATGGTCAATTTATTGGAGTATATTTTTTATCATTTTAACAATCCAATTATTTGGGTATCCTATGGGTATAAAAATTTAGATTTTTCCTTGAAAAGAAAAAAATTGTAACATATAAATTAAAAATTTATTAACATGGTTAATTCTCATTGTATTAATTAAAAAACCACTTTAGTTCTCTTATAGTTTAGAGAAATTAATAAAATGTGCTAAGATATTACTTCTGTGTGTGAAAAAAAGATTCACAAGTATCATTAATATTCATCATTAATGTTATATGTATATTACCAATAACTATAATTAGAATCACATTAGAGACTAATCGAGTCAACTTCAAATTGTTACAAAAGACAATTTGTAGAAACCTATTTATCTAGTTTTATAGAAACTTATGAATTTCCTATTTTAAATCATTTTCATGATTGATATGCACTAAATTATTATATATCATGTATAGGTATAGGATATATTATTTTCTATGAAGTAAACCATTTTAAGTTATCTATACATAATATAGGATAATACTTACACTACATTTATTATATTCTATATAAACTATCATTTTTCCTCACTAATTACTGTATATTGTATTTCATGATGTATAACATTTAATTGATTATTGTATAATTTAATGATCACTAAAGATAAATGAGGAATATGTTTCTAAAATTAAAACATAAACTGTTTCTTATTATCCAAGTATTTTTTAAAAATAAAATATAAAACATGAAATAATAGTAATTAAGTAGGTTGGTATAAGGATGTTCAATTTTTCATTTGAAAATATACTAGCTTGAGATATGAATTTTTGGATATCTCTTTATTTAAGTTTATTCTATAAGCAAAGTAGTTCTATGATAATGATCTGAACCTGCAATTCTAGATTTGGTACTAATACATGTTGTGAGTGTTTTTTTAAAGAAACTCAATAATTACACAACGTATTACACAAGAAAGGACCTTTTACTGGTTTAGGTTTTGGAGAAATAGTTACAAGTCACATAACTTCTCAAAATTGTAGAAAATATAAATATTTAAAGAAAATTATTTTAGCATGAAACTTCCTTAGTGAAATAAACATCAAATGGTACTCCACTAAACCTGTGTAAAATTAATAAAAAACATAGGGTGATCATTTAATATTCCCAGTAAGGGGTTTTGAAAACATTAATAAAAAATATTATTATGTTATATTTTAATGAACACATATATAACGATTAAAATATTTTCATAAAATAAACATATATACATATATGTATATATACATAAATTTTTTTAGAACAATTAAATCCAAATAATTTAAAAAACATGAATTTCTCAAAATAATTATAATTCAAAAGATCATTGATATTTCTCCGTTGATATTATTAATTTTTTGGTGGGTAATTTATGATACTTGATAGACCATAATAAAACCATAATCCCTCTATTCATTACTCATACGGAACAAACTACTCTTAAGATATATGTCTTCACTGCCTATAACAGAACATTCGTTATACTAGTGCCAATTTTTAAAATACACTTTTAGTAAACCTTCCTCTCTCAAACAAGGAACAAAAATTTCCAAAATTCATACATTAAACTATATTATTTAAAATAAAATATCCTTTTTTATATCACTTCATAAAAATATTTTTGAGAGTTTATAAAACCATTTTTAGGAGAATTTCATCATTAAAATAACATTCCTTATTTCTAAATCATAAATAAAATGGATAATGAAATAAATGAAAACATGGTCTAAAAATGTTTGGAATATTAGTTATAAATTTTATTATAGATGTATCTAACTTACTATTGGGATATTTTAATGTTCACACACAATTTTTTCAAATAAATTGCTTGCATTAGCAAAACAATGTTACCATTTAACGATTTACATAAAATGATAGACATAACTTGATGTCATTTTTTAAAACATGTTGTAGTTAAATATATACAAATAAAATAGTAGATTATATATATATATATATGTGAAATAATACCTACAATATAAAAATAATTTTAATTATCCTTTTTTGGAATTTATGTCATTCAATAACAAAAACATGGTTTTTTATTCTATTTCATTGTAGATCAGAAAATAAAATCACTTATACAGATTGGATTTATAAATTAAAACCAATCCTACTCAAGGGCCATAAAACAAATTATGTAAATATATATGTATAAATACATAATATTTGTAAAAAAACATTTATATATATAATTAAATTAAATCCTTACGTAATACATTTGAAAATTCCTTACAAAATAATACATTTAAAAATTAATGAACTAATTTGAAATAAACAAAAAAATAAAAATCGAAAATAATTTCCCTTATATTCTTTCATGAATGAATTTATAAACATATCCATATAAATATTTATAAAAAAATATAGTTTGTTAGGATAAAATTGATCCCTTATAAATTTAAAAACATAAATTGATAAGTAAAAATAAACACTTACATGATTTAATAATATTAGAGTATTGAAATATACTTGTGTAATTTGTAAAATAAATAATAAACCCAACCTTTTAAATTATGAAAATATGTATTTGTATATATATATTTATATGAAAATAAAACTCAAACATATACATATAATTTATCCCTTGAAAAAATATATAAGAATGATGGATTTATAACGAATCCATTAACAAAATTAAAACAAATATTATTCATCAAAAATTCATAAAATAGAGAAATATTTGTGTATATAGTTTATTATATACAATTATGTGTATATATATATATCTGTACATGTGTTTTCTTGAAATCAAAAATAAAACAAATTGCACCCGTACCTTTTTTGGATCAAACGAGGGATTGAGGCTTTTGGAATTCGAGCAGAACAAAATAGAGGACTTCGGAGGATGTGGATTCGTTATTCTTGGGTCTAAATATATATAAATATATACATATAATCTCATGATTCAATTAAACAAAGATTTAATGGTATATGAACTTGACTAAGGAAAAGATAATTGATACAAAATCATAAGGAAATGATTTATTTGGAATTATATATATATAATATGTACGGATTCCGAAGGAATCCTTGGAAAGGGAGCCGAGTTAAAAGTTTTAGTTTAATTCTAAAACAACGGTCAATGTTGTTTTTTGGAATATAAAACTGAAATGGTGTCATGGTTGAGGGGACATTGACGAAGTGGATGAGTTAGGTGGTCGTCAACCTACTAGTGTGACACGACAAGGTAACCAACCGAGGATATGAAAAAAAAATAAAGTAATGGATAGTTGATATCATCCATGATTGATCAAAGGGCTTGGATAAAACCCAAAGAGAGTGAAGGGGAGACCGACCCTGGATAGAGATCAAATGGCCTCTATTGAATGTGGTTGGAATATGCGGTCGAGATCTCACCCTCCAAGAAAATGTGGATTCAACATTGGAACCAATCAGTTTTTGGGACCACTATATAAGTCTAGGCACAAGAGGAATCCCTCCGATGAAAAAAAAACAGACACACACACACTTGGGGTGGCTTATACATGGCCTTCTAGTCTGGGCTTCATCTTACAGATACACGAGACAATTTTGACCTACCATATACACAGGTGTGACCTGTCGTACTTCTCGATCTAGGATTGAATTTGTTCTGCCTCCACTAAATATTGAGGTCCCCATTCTTAGTCTTCACTTAATTTATTTTGAAATTTTTTTAAACATAATAATAATAATAATATATGTATATTATCACTTTTGACCATTTTTTTTAAAAAATAATTTTTTTTGATTATATGGAAATATAAAATTATTTTTATTAAATTATAAGTTTATGATATCAAACATTAAAATATCAGTTAGAGATTATCATTACATGTAATTAATTTATATTAATGGAAATGATTATTTCATTTTCATTTTAAAATTTTAAAACATCCAACAATAAAATTAAAAGAACACCCAATAGTTATCAAAAGCATCAACAGTCATTAAAAATTACAAGGGATATCATTTTATAATAGTCATATAATCTTTATAAATACCTATCTAAATCATTCCAAATGACAAAAATAATCATTAGATTTATTTTCTTCCTTTGAAATGGTTTTCTACACTCTTATATTTATTATCATTTCCATTATTCTTCCTGATTTTATTTTTATGACTATGGTAGAGAAAATGGTTGAAGGCTACACAATCAGTCTTATTTTGTTTATGGGAGGCATTATATTGTTTCTTTTAGGGCTTTCAATGAGTCATATAAAGTATTTGAAGTATTTTTCCTTGTAATTATAAAATAAATTAGTGTTTTATTAATGGTAATATTTATCAATTATTTTTGTTTATTAAATTTATATGAATTAATCTCATTAATTTTAATTAAATAATAATAAGTAAGTAATAATAATGTTGCTGATATTAATACCAAAATTACAACATAGGTTCAGGGTGTTACATTCCCCCCTAAACAGAATGGTACCCTCATAATATGTTAGTACGGTTATTGCCACATGTTTATTCTATTAGATGTTAATATTGATATTCCTACATAAAAAACATTATTATTATTAATAATCCAATTTAAATTTTAACATTGAATTCATACCTTCGGAATAATCTCTAGTGTTGGTGATTATCGCCAAAAGATGGGTGTCGTATAGTTAAACTGATCCTCATAGTAGTTTCAAACTCCTAAACTTCATTCTCCCAAACACAACTTGATAAACTAGAGAAAAAATCATGTAAAAAACAGTAGGTTCTTGAGACATAGGCATTAGGGGTGTAAGTATTGGTGATATGTGTGTGTGGAATTAATCTCTAAAGAACAACCTAACTAGCTCATATTCAAAAGCATCAAATACTTTAATCTTCCAATATAAACTGAAACAAAAAACATGACCAAGATAAGCTTCATGGGGGTCACTGTCTCTTGATGCTTCCAGAAAGTCTATTAATGATTTATGTTGTTCATATATTGTGAAACATTTAAAAAGTACATAAATTTTTTTCCATTGAATGATTAAAAATGTATTTACCCATGCACATTGAAATAATAAATAAAACCTGATCCTTAAATGAAACAGAGTATATCAGAAGTATTTGATATTTTGTTGAGTCATTTAAAAGATAACTAAAGGTTTGAAAAGGGTTCATAATCATCCAAACATGAATTTAAATTTATATTTTCAAGAAATTCATTAGTAAGGGACAAAATATGTTTTTGATCTTCCTTTTATCTGAAAATATTGAAGAAAAAAATTTTTCTTAAGGAGTCGTATTAAATGTTTTCATTTCATTGAAATTTGGTAAATTATCTAGACTGTACCTCTATTACCAACTATAACGACCTGAACACACACTTCCAAATTTGATGCTAAAACATGATTTGTAATTTTTTCAAATAAAATAACTGAATAACTATTCAACACATTACACAATCAAGGACCTTATACAAGTCTAGGTTTTTGATAATTAGATATAAGTCATAAAACATAAGAAAACAAAAAAAAATTCAATAAAACAATTTTAGTGTGCATCTTCCTCAGTGAAATACCATAATAAGGTAATAGAATAAACCTCAGTAATCTAAATTTAAAACATAGTGTTATAATATAATATGCCAAATAAGGGATTTTCAGAATGTTTAGGAAATATTTAAAAACATTTTACTGGAATAAACATATATATAACTATTAAAATATTATCTAAGAATAAATATATATGTGTAAATATTTATATAATTTGATTTTAAAACTTTGATATCCATATAATTTGGAAAACATCAATTTCAGAAAATATTTATTACTGAAAACGTCATTGATATTCTCCATTGAAACTAAAAAAAATTTGTGGGTCATTTATGACACTTGGTAGAACATAATAAAACAGTAAGGCATCTAGTCATAACACATATGAAACAAAGTCCACATACAATTTATGGGTTCACCCCACATAACAAAACAGTGATTATATTTGTGTTGTTTTTAAAAAAACACTATTAATGGACATGCCTTTCTCAATCATGACCAAAAACATTACAAATATACATAAATAAATTTATTTTATTTAAAATAAAATAAAATTTTTTATATCATGTCATAAACATATTATTTAGATTTTCGAAAACCATTTTTCGGAGAATCCAATGACTAAAATAACTATCTATATTTTTACACCAAAAATAAAATTGATAATGAAATAAATGCACACATGATCTTAAAATTCATGGGATGTCAGTTATAATTTATGTGATTCCATATCAAACTTATGATTGAAATATATGAATGATAAGAAACACTTTTTCACATGAAATTATAGTATTATCACATAAAATGTTACCATTTAAATATTCACATAAAATGATAATCATAACATGATGCCTTTTTTTAAAACTTATATAATTAAATAATTACATATAAAATAGTAACTTTTATATATGTATATGAAATAATATCTGTAACATCTTAATAAAATTATTTATTTCTTAAAAAACATTATAGTGTACAATAAAAAAACAAGGTTTTGTTATTAATAGTCATTGTAGATCAGGAAGTAAAATCACTTATACTGGTTGGGTTTACAAATTAAAACCAATATTAATCAATGATCTAAAAACAATTATGTAAATATATATATGTATACATACACAATATTTTTAAAACTACATAGATTGATAGAATGAAATTAAATCCTTAAATAATACATTCCAAATTCTCTTTTGAAATATAACATTTAAAATTTTATAAACTAATTTGAAATAATGAAACAAATAAACAAAAAAAAACTATTTTCCTTAAATGGCTTCATGAATGGATATATGTACATATCCATATAAATATTTTTCAAAAAACATAGTTCGTTTGGAAAAAAAATAACCCCTTAAAAATTTAAAAACATAAATTCATATTTAAAAAAAATCCCTTTAATTGATTATATAAAATTATAAAATTGAAATATAGTTGTGAAAATTGTAAAATAGAAAATAACCCTTATATTGAAAATTCCACAAATAGTTATATGTATATGTAAATTTCAATGTAAATCAAACTCAAACTGATAAATAAAATTTAACCCTCACATAAATCCATAATAACGAATGATTTATATGAAATTCATTAAAACATAAATTTAAAACAAAATTTTCATAAAAAATTATTAAAATAGAGAAAAATGTATTTATATACATTTATACATACTTATATATATATATATATATGACTTGTTGGAATAAAACCTAAAAACAATTGAACCCGTACTTGTTTTTGGATCAAATGAGGGACTACAAATTTTGAAATTTGAGTAGAATGAAATGGAGGACATGGTAAGATGATGATCAGGTATTCTTGGGTGTTCAAATATATATATATATATATATATATATATAATATTAGGTTGTGATTAAAGAAATATGAAAAGGAATTCGAACATGACCAATTCAATGATAATTGATACAAAATCATAAGGAAATTGAGTTTTTGGGTTATATATATATATATATATATATTATATGGAGGGATTTTGAAGAAATATTTGGAAAGGGAACCAAGTTAAATGTTTTGATTTAGTTTTTAAACTACTATCAATATCAATTTGTGGAATATGAAACTGAAAAAGGGATGTGGTGAATGGGACTTTGACAGAAGATGAATTAGGTGGTCGTTGACCTACTGGTGCGGCCCGACTAGGTAACTAGTGTAGAAGATGACCAATAAAATGTGGGGACCATTGAGATCATATAAGATTAATCAAAGGTATGTGATTAAACCTTGTTAGAGTTAAGGGAAGGATGATTGAAAAAATATATCTGATGGCATGGATTGAATGTGGTTTAATCGTGCGGTTGAGATCACAACCTCTTGGAAAACACACGTCCCACATCCAAACCAATCAGTTTCCTAGTATTCCTTATATGGATGGACACAAGAGGCATTTTTATGATGAATCAATAGAAAAATTCACTTGGGGAGGCTTATACACAGCCTTCCCACCTGGGTTTCATCTTACTAATACACGGTCCGATTTTGGCCCACCATATACACAGGCTTGACCTATCACGTTGCTCGAGTTGGGCCTTACTTAGTTGATCCACCAATAAACTCTGAGGTCCTCAGACATGGTGTGTACTAAAAATTTATATTGTAAAAATTTGATAGTCTTATGTAAAATAAAGTATATACTTATATATATATATTATCAATTTAAACCATTTTATTTTTTTAAATTAGTTCGTTATTATTATATAGAAATATAAAATTATTTTTATTAAATTATATTGTTATGATATAAAACATTAAATGTTTAATTAAAAATATTAATAAATATAATTATTTTTATTAATGTAAAATATTATTTTATATTCATTTTAAAATTTAAAAACATCCTATAGCAGAATTTAAAGAAACCATAATAGTAATAAAAAAACATCAATAGTAGCTAAAAATTCCAATGGTTATTTTTTATACAATAATATAAACATTATAAATACATGTCTAAGGCATTCTAAAACATAAAAAAAATCACCAGAGATATTTTATTTCTTCAAATGGTTTTGTACATTACTCTTCTTCTCAGAATTTCCATTATTATACTTTCTATTATTTTTATAACGATAGTACATCCCAGGGATAAAGGCTACACAATCGGTCTTATTGTGCTAATGGGAGGCATTACAATGTTTCTACTACGTCTTTCAAAGAATCTTCTAGACTATTTTAAGTATTTATAATTTCAATGTTATAATTAAGTAGTTTTTTATTAATTGAAATATTTCACGATTTTTTTATTTCTTTAATTTATCCAAAATAATTAAATTAAAATTTGTTAAATATTAATAACAAGTAATAATGATATCAATGATATTAATAGTGAAATTAAAACATTGGTTCAGTGCGTTATAGCTATAATGCATCTGGAAATCAATAAATACACTTCAAAAAGTTTTCATTGATTTTATGTCTAGGATATCACATAGAGAGGCATAAAACAGTTATTTTTAAAAGTGATTATTATCAAATAAATGATGTTATGGTCAATGGATATATGGTAAGACACTAATTTAATGTTCTTTAATATTCATTATTTTTTCTAATAATTGATATTATAACCATTTATTTGAGTTTTTATAGTATATTAACATATTATATTCCCGTAATCCCCATCAATGGTGCAAATTCAATATTTTATTATGGATTAATGAATCCTTAAAATTCTATAATATCATAAAATTAAAAAAAATCATTATTGTATGAATTTAGTTGATGATTTAATTTCACATAATATACCTTGGTTATGGATTACCAAAAATGAGCATCATAATCTTTTAGAGACTTGATTATGTTGTAGTAAGAATTTCTATTAAAAGTGATATTTTTAGGATATCATTGGATGGAATATGGAGATATCATTGTCTATAAATCATAAAATAACTCACACCATGGAATGGATATCAAGTGATAAAACATATCATGTATGTAATATGAAGTAATATAGAGATATATTTATCCATTATAGCTTGATAAGCACTAGTTGATATTGTTTCTCCTAGTGATATTGTATAGGATCCTCTATTTATAACTTATTATCATATATGTATACATATATTGTATTTTGATTTAAAAAATTAATCAAACAAAATAATTTTGATTCCAAAACTAGGTCATTGAGAATGTATACCATTGGAAAATATATATTAATGTCAAAAATATGATGTAAAAGGGATATAAAATAGCAAGATTGTATTTTCAGATGGAACATAAATAAAAAATAGATTATTGCATCATTTTTTACAAATTATGGGATATATTTAATGTGAGTTGGGAAAATTAGAAGTAACTATGAATGAAGTGCCTTAATATTGGTTGGAGAGTCCATCATGGAAGGCACTGCATCATGGTTTCAAGAATATTACATCAGGGGGTCATGATATATTGAAATGTTATAAAAATACCATGTAGAAATTGATATAAAAACAATAATTTTTTGTATGATATTTAATGAAAATATGAAGGTATATAAAAACCACATAGTGCTTGAAGACTCAATGTCATGGATATAAAAGTTTTAGAATAAAATGATTAAATGTTAATGAATTATGAAGAGTTTCTTGAGGAAAATTTTAATCCTATTAATGGGATAATTTTATTAATTTATTATATGGATTACATAAGTGAACCATGTGAGAATTTTGAGCGAGATTATAGGAAAATTTTGTGACATTTATAAGGATTCAAAATGTTGTATGAAACTACCATGTAATTAATATTATATTTTATTTTGTTGAAATTTTTTATATCTAGATATATATTATATAATTTATATACTTAAGAAGGAACCTTGATGTTTTGAGATTTCTCATAATATGGTCCAACTATTTTTGATGATTATGGTGTTTATGAATGATAAATAAAGCTTTGTGATAACTTTTTAGGGGATATTTAGGACATCTCACTCAAATTTTAAATGTTATTTTGATTAGATTGAATCATAAAATTACAGAAAATATTGTGAGAAATAAGAGATATAAGGATTTATTATATCTATAAATTTTTGTTTCATCTAGATGGAAAAATCATAAGCTGCATGTACTATTATAGTTTATGGTTTTTCTCTTACCATCAATAGAGTGTATGTTTGTGGCACCTTAATATTTTGAAATTTATTTTTCTCTTAATAAATATAATATATCATGAAACATAGAACAAAAAATGAGTCATGATATATTATATTAATACTATTAAGAAAATTATCAGAATTATAAGATTTCGTGTAAATAAAAATTTGTTACACAGTATAAAGTACTTACTTTTAGAGGATAAGAAATTATAATGATTTAATTTTAAAAAGGATAATTATTTTATAAATAACTATTCTTGAACAAGTTATATATTTTATTGTAATAAATTAAATTACACACTTTTAATATATTATTATATAAGAGGAAACATATATACAGACTTGAAATTATAAATTTGTGTGAAATAATATTAAGAATAGTTATGTTTAAAAATGTAATTTTTTAATAAAAAAGGTTATCTATATATTTAAAATTATAAATTAAAAACTAATTTTATCAATTTTATAATTTTAATTTCTGAAAATAAGAATAATTATTGAATCCATAAAGTAATATTTATCACAGGTTTAAGTTAATTTGTTTTTTTGAATTAAATTTTATTATGTGAATAGCAGTAGCTAATTTTATTGACTAAAACCATAGTTTTTATTACTAAATAAAGATATATGTATAGCTTAAAAACAATTTAAAAAATTATGATAAAAAATATTTTTTTGGATTAATTTAATTCATTTAAAATTAAAATATTGGATTTATAAAAACCATGTTTACTATTTTTAAAATTAAGAAATATTATTCAAATTAAAATATTTTTACTCTTTATTTTAAATAATTTTTAAGCAGGTGAAACTAGGTTTAAATTTATTTTAAAATAAAAAAACCCACTTTGTTAATAATAAACCAATTAATTAAATTTAGACCAAAAATATTTATAATTATATCTTAATCATATGTTTTATGCTAAGAAATACATTTTTTCTAAAAATAGTTTTTTAATTGCTATATCCACAAATGTTAAAATTACTATTTCCTACTCATAAGAATTTCATTTTATAAAATATATATTTTTTTTATTTTGAATTATTATTTCAAAATTATTTAATAATTACAATTTTATTATTAGGCATTAAAAGTTAATTACTTTGGTAAAAATTATTTAACACATTAAAATCCCAAAATAATAAAAGTGAAACATCTTAGAGTAAAAAACCTAAAAACGTGTTTAAAACTAGTGTAAAAATGAATGTTCAATGAATTATTGACTATAATTCATCCCCAAATACAATATTATCATATTATACTCCTCAATCCATGTGAAACATGTATACTCTTTATATTTAGAAGTTGTATTTACAAAAAAATCAATTCTCTTCCCATATAAAAATAGATCACCTCCACCCCTTTCTAAAGATATATTAAAGACTTATATTATCTAAAAATTTGTTCCTGTATCCCCATAACACTATCCGCACATCCTAGAAAAATAATTCATCCTAAGAGACCATGCTAATGAGATAGTTTTTCTCTCTAAGAGATTTCATAAATATCTGGTTAATGTTATTTGGACGTGAATGTGGCATAAATACTTCTAGGGGTAGTCACTTAAAAAAGTTAGGTCTAAAATCAACTCTATCATCACTCTAGTGAATGATGACTGTGGATATGATTACATATATACTTAGATACTCCAATATGATATTTTTTGGTTAATTATATTTTTTTGCAATACATTATGAAGGATTAATTCTGTTATAGAATTAGGCTATGGAATATGGGAGAACCAAATCTATTGAAACCAATATTAACTTAGAGTTATTTCTGTTGAACTCGAAGCTATGGTTATAATTTCAATGGGTAAAACATTTTTAGGTTGAATTTATCATTCAATTATATTATATTTATTTTATTATTATATGTCCTTCTCAAAATTATCTCATTTTATTTTATTAATAACATAATCCCAAAGTAACCATGTTAATAATTGATGCTCTCGATAATGTGGATATTTTCTCAATGAGAAACCTGATGGGATAAGATATAAACTAAGAGAAATAGTGATTATTACATACCAGATATCAAGAATTATATATAAAAAATTGAATATAGTTTAAATATAAAACAAATGAAATAATATATGTATAGAGTCTCATGGATGTTTAGAAGACAATGATGATAAAGGAAAAAAATTTCAATTTTTTACATGTTAAAAATATTGGAATAAGTCCCAAGGAATATGCATCAAATGAATTGGGAGATGTTTTATTTCTGAAAAAAGGATGTAATTGATGAAGTTATTATCAAGGAAAAAAATGATATTTGTTGACATTATAAAAGTTATTATATTTTTTCTTGATGTACCACTAATATTTTAATCTCTTAAATATTATAAACTTATACATTACAAAAATCAATGACCTAATAAGTGGGTAAACAAGGATAAGAGGTACAAAAAATTTCCATGACCAAGTGAACAAGGTAAATTCAATGTAATCAAAACTATGGAAGTGTGTTTTAAAAATGTTATAGAATAAGGAGAACTAGTAATTCGGTTAAGAACTACGAGTATTGTATTCATATCTTGTTAAAACTACTCTACTATACAATGAATATATAATAAAAACTTAAAATTACCACCTCAAGGGTGACGTATTTAAATTTTAATTAAAAAACCAAGTGATATTATTATCGTATCCCATGAATATAAATCATTTATAATTAAAATTTGTTGTAATTTTATTTATATAAAATCATATTAGCTTTAATTTAGTAAAATCCAATGTGGTATTAGGTGTGGATTGGTTTAGTTGATGATAATGATTGTTATGATTGAGCAACCGCATCTAAAAATAAACCCATGATGACTTATTAGTAAATGGTTGACTATAAACTCTATATATAATCTTTAACCTATTTTTTTGGAAGTATTTAACACCAATGGTTAAAGAAAAACAGAAAAATAGTTATATTCTTATTATGAAAGAAACGTTATGTTACCTTGATTATTCTAAGATATAAGGGTTTATATCTCTTAAAAGTTATATCTTGATTCTTTTTTATCTTTACATAATATCTATTCTTGTTATTAGCATATGATAATTTAAAATACATGGAAAAAATTTATTTAAGGGGACAATGTAACAACCTTATATTTTAGAATTTATTTTCCCATAAAATAAACATTGTATTGATAGCTTTTTTGACACCAACACCAAAAAAATATCTATGAATTATTAGATAATAAAATTATACAAGTAATAAAACCAATAATAAATTATAATATATTAAGGACATATAAATTCATACAAAATAGGATTCAGAACACTTAATGCTAAAAAATGTCATTTTTTAATAAAAGTAGGTTTCCTTTATATATTATTTTTTTTAAAAGATAAATTTATATATTTTTGAAATTTATTTTGGAAATGTTAAGATCATTTTTTATTTATAATGTTAATATTATCTTATAATTTTATTTTGATATATTTTTTAGAATAATTTATTTTTAAGAAAATATTAAAAAAATATCTTTTACTAATATCATCAATTTTATGAAATTATCATAGTACAAGAATTACACTAACAATTTGAAACATTTTTTATATAAAAATTTATAAATTTAAATTAATAATTATAAAAATATATTTTTAATAAAAAAACCACTTGTTTAACATTATGGAAACATATGTATTATTTCAATCTAAAAACTATTTTTTCGCAAATATTAAAAATTAATTTCCATAACTTATGGATATTAAAAATCGGAAAATTTAATTCAAATTATATATATATAATTACATATAATATAATAAGTTAAATTTCATTTTTAGGAAATAAAATATAATAAATACGATTACAGTTCAATATAGAAAATGGTAAAACTATTATATACAATTAATTGGTTTATCGAAAATATCTAATTTTTATCTAAAATAATAAACAAAATATTCAAAAATGGATCTTTTATATGTTATAGACTTATAAATAAATACATTAACATTAATTCTTTTGGTAGTCAATCATTTAAAAAGATTAAGAATACTTTATCATAAAAAGAATATTTTTTTTATAAAACGTTTTTCTATAAATTAAATTATTTAATTTAAAATTCAATTTTATATTATTTAGAAATTGAACTAAACTACATGGAGCTAAAATTCTGGTTTAAAACTCTAATATTTGGTTTGGTGGATTACCTTATTTTTTTAATAAAATATAAACTACTATGGTAAAAAAAATTGTTTCCAACATTAAACAAAATGTGGAAATCAAGTGGTAAAAGCTTGAAAAGATTTAAAATATGTTGAAAAATGTGCGTAAGAGGCTATATAAATCATATAACACCAAAAAATATATTATGTCTCGCATTTTCCACCACAAAACCTTTGATATTGTCATTATATTATTGAAAAATAATGGGTGTTCCCAAAAGTGACATTTTCATCACTTATAAAGGGGGGTTCTTCCACCCTTTGAAATATACATATCCCATTATGTATTTCCATAAACCATAGAAATTTTTTCCTATCCATGAATTACCTTTAAGTTCATAAAGAACCTAATTTCTAGAAGTTATCTTAACCTTTTCATATCCAAGGATAATATCCAAAAAATGTTTAAGGTTCCTATGTGATTATTATTTAATCCTTAACGAATTAATCTTATTTATTCCCTAAAAAATATATCCTAACCATTGTTATATAAATAAATGATTATATTTTATATATATATGTTTTATCATTCTAATGGAAAAATAATTATTTAGTCCTTCGTATCCACTTATAAACACAAAAGAATGTGTATCATGAGTTTTTGTGGACTAACACCTTCATGAAAAAACATCTTTGATTTTTCACCACCACCAATCAAAATTTTTTTTAATGGTAGTATTTAGGAATAAATGTGAAATTTATGATATTAATTTTAATATAAAGACAAAAATTATAATCCAATTTAATTCCATACCAATAGTTGGGAAATGAAAATGTTAATTGTTAGTTGTGAAGACCACCACCTCCGTGAAGTAATTTTTTTTTCTCATCATAAATTTCATTGTTTTTAATAAAATATTAAAATATAATTCAAAAAATTAAAAAAAATACAAATAATATCACTATTATTATTCTATAATGATATTATTTCAAAATAAATAATTTCTTCAACAAAGTGACAAATTAAATTATAGTATGTTCCTATATGGGTTAATTTAACACTTACATTAATGATTCTATAAAAACTATCATGTATGAATATAGGAAATAAATAATAATAATAATAATACATTTTAATATTAACATAATTTATTTTTTTGGTAATTTAAATTTAATATTTAGTGATTAATTCATCATTAAAATATCATATCCAATCACTTAAATTATCAAAATAATATAACAATGATTCCATTTTCACACAACATCAGAAAAATAATTATGTAATGATATAAGTAAATTATAAATAAATATAAATTTTCCTATTCATGTACCCTATCTAATCAAGGCGTGATCAACTTTGTATTAATAAATGGGCACCAAAATCAAAATCATAAACCATGTACAAAAAAATTAATGCTATAAGAAATTGATTGTGAAAAATATGTTAAAAATAATGAAAATATTAATAATAAATGATCATAAATGATTTATTAAAAAGTTTTTATTAATTAATAATATTATGAAAAATAAAATTAATATATCTATATTTTTGATAAATGCTAGAGCATTTTTTACTAAGTGGGGAACAAGGTAAGGGGTTCATGAACTCAATTTTTTATTTTTTGGGTCATAATATTTATTAAATGAATATAATTTTCATTATTTATTTTCTAACATCATGATATTTTAAAATGAAATAATGTGTTTGACAATATAAAAGATATGAAACACTGATCTTAAGTGAACACCAAAATCATATTATTTAAATGTGACTATTATAACATGTCTATTAAATCAAGGGAATGAATACTATTATTCACATTATGAAATATATAATGGTCCTAGTCATTTATAATTTACTAATTAATACTTTTAAATAAGTAATTGATTTTTAGTAAAGTTATTTTATTCTAAAAAAGTACATTTTTAAATGATTGTTATTGCTTTTTATGGCTGATTATTATAATTAACTTCTAGAACTCTAAAAAGTGATTTCAGAAAAGTTATTTTTATTTTTTAAATGATAATTCAAAAATTATCATACGAATATTTTTTCATAATTTTCTTAAAAAATTGATTTTTTAATCAATAGTGGAAAACACTGATTTTTATAAAAATGTAATTTTACTAATATTAGAAAGCCACTTTATTATTTTAATTTTATCTAGAATTCACTTAATTAATTTTTCTTTTTAAATATCCTAATTGATTAAATTACAATTATCCTTATAAATTTTTTTTTTATAAGTAAATTTTTGGTCTTAGAAATTCATTTCTGAAGAAATTTTTTTGTTGTTGTGCTTTGAATGATAAATTTTAAATTAAATTCTACCTCAAATATAAGATGAATATTAAAAAATGAATTGCTTATTTTTAATTATTGGTTTTAATGTTTTTAGATATTTTCCCTTTATTTTTTGTCATTATGAATAGTAATGATAACAATTTCATCACCATTGTAAGGGTTTATCAGATAATTTAGGTTGTAATTAAAATGATAAGGATTATGAAATGACCCTACAACGTAATGTAATTTACTTTTAGGAGTCAATTTCATCCATTATCATAAAATATTCATTAATATGGTATTTTATTTCCATTTTTATGATATTATGACCATTACTGTATTTTATTTCATGCATAGTCAAATATGTCACACTGTTGTTTTTAATAAAAATAATATTTCTTATATGGGTTTATCCAGATGATATGTTAAACTAAAAATAGTATTTTTAAATCAAATTTTTTTTATATTTATCACATTAATTTATTTTTAATTTTTCGTGAATAAATAAATATCTTAAATTACTTCACAACACCAATACAATAATGATTCAATTATTGAAAAAATCTAATAAATGATACTAAAAATATTTAAATAAACAAAAATTTAGATATTTAATATAATCCATGAATTTTAAAGATTAATGTTAAATTATATTTGTGATTTGAAATAATATTTTTGGAATATAAGTGTTATCATGGAATTATTATAGTCAATGTAATAAATTGTTTGGAAATTTGACATTATTGATATTTTATAATAAATAATATATTAGTGAATGTTATAAAATTAATAAAAAAATAATCTGCCAATTTATTATTATATGGTTTATAATATCAAAAAAGTTTCATTTCAGTGTCGTTTTCCATTTATAATAACTATATTTACCCTCAAAATTTAAAAAAAATGTCATGTCACGGTAAGTTTTAAAATGGTTATCCAGGGGTTAAAAATGAATGATAAGGGTAAAAATGTAATCTAAAAATCTCCAAAAATTATTTCATGGGAGTTTTTATACCCATAATAATCTTCTATTATAAATAAATTAATATGGATCCATTTTTAATTTAAAATAAATTTATATTATTTAATATTTTGAGGAATTCCAAGAGTGATGCACCCCTCCCTTAAAAAACAGAATCTATTCTTATTAATCAGTTACACATAAAACAATTTTTTTCAGAAAAAACAAAACAAATAACTTACTATAATCAAACACATCATTATAGATGTATTTCTTAGGACTAATACTAATCAAATTGGTCCTAAGATTTTAATAAAAATAGGTTTTACAAAGAAGGGTTGTAGTTTTCAACTTCTTGTTTTTGTTTTATTTCTTCTTCTGGATATTTTTAATTTTCCCCTGACATGATAATATAATAAAACCAGTATATTAAATTCAATTAGGTTTTTTATTTTAATATCCCAACCAATATCCATATTCTATTCCATCTAATTGGAAACAAAATCAACATTCGTGTATATGGCATATTATTTCCTTGTGAACCGATCTAATTCATTTCCCATAACCATATATTATGTATCGATTATAAATATTGAATTAATGTATATATATGATATTAATGTTTTATTAATAATTATTAGAATATAATATAAAACTTAACTTCTTACCTTTTTCATGCACTATAATATGATAACATCATTCATGTATACGTGTGGACTGCCCCCTTTATAATGGGATGTGATTTGATTTTCAATCACAATGCAACATAGAAGATATATATAAGTATATATAAATAATTAATATGATATTGATGGTATGATGATAAATCATCAAGGATAAAATTACCTTTATCATCTATCCATAATGACCATTGGAAAATGGAAATGATACTCATCCGTACTTACGACCTAGCGTCTCTATGATTGTAACATATTTAATTTTTCATACCCATATTTAATTTTGGACAAAAAGTATGATTTATTTAAAAAAATCATAATTATTTTATAAATATAAATCTATATATGGTGGAGTAAGGAGCACTTTGACCGTAGTTAACTTCCTCAAATCATTTGGGACTTAGATACCAAAGATCCCCAAAATGTATAATGATAAAATAATTAAAAATAACAGGGTAATAATTCATATAAAATGAATATTAAATATTAAAAAGGTTCTTAATCATGTATAAAATTAACACAATTTTATTATTTATGAATACAAATAACATACTTGATGTTTCAGACATAAAGTAGGGTATTTTCTTTTAAAAATGATCTAATAAAGTTTCCCTAAATATACAAACCTAAAAGATATTTGGAAATTAAATAACAAAAATAATAATATAAAATAAAAATAATATGTAGTGTTTCAGTTTCATTCATTTAAAACACTACACGTTATTTTTATTTTAGACTAGAATTTTCGTTATTTAATTACCAAATATCTTTTTGGTTTATAGATTTAGAGAAACTTTATTAAATCATTTTTAGGTGAAAATACCTTAACTTGAGTATGAAACATCACGTTTGTTATTTTTATTCGTAAATAATAAAATTTTGTTAATTTTATACTTGATTAAGAACCTTTTTAATGTTTATTATTCATTTTATCACTCCTAATAATGTTTTATTGACCCTTTTTACATTGGGGTATTTCAATAAAGTTATTTTGAATTGTCAAACCTTGGATACTAAGCCTAAGTTCAAATGGAGAGGAAATGATTTAGTAGGTGGTGGGGTACAATGTAACTATAATGCCCCGACCCCAGTTATCCATAGTTGGTGAATTTTTTAATACATTGTGATGATTACAAGGAATCAAGTCTCGAAGGACTGATCAGTTTAGCAGTCTTGGAAAACAGATTATATACATGAATGTTACATTACACTTTATAATATACAAAACAACATAAATAATCCTATATGAATTCCATTATTCCCTTGGATTAACCCTGCATATCAATCACAATACTCTTCTTGGAATCCTTGAAAAAATAAAACATAGAAAGGGGTGAGCTCAGATGCTTAGTAAGGATAACAATACAGTGGAAACTTTCAAAAATAAGCATAAACATTTAAGGAAATGTATAACTTAAACAAAATCCTTTTAAACATAAAATTCAGCATAATATGGAAAAAATAAAATGAATTAATACCATTCACTTATTCACATGGATATTCTACTAGCCGAATAATCACATGAAATATCACTAACAACTTTCTTAATGATGGAATGAATAATGTCAGACTATCATAACCACATATTGAAGGCCTTGTACTAGGACTACAAATAAGATTTTTTCAAGGCCTTTTTCCAAGACACTAGTTTGTCTCATGAGACCTACTAATGCATCGAGGAGCTATATCGGGCTCCACCAGTCACTTACTAAGTCCAATGTATTACTAATATGAAAAGGATTAAACATAACATAAACATTCGTATTAAAACTAGCACACGAAATGTCAATATTTTATCCTTAAACCATGAATGGTATAAAAATAACACATCCACAATCAAACATATCACAAAACCTTAAATACAATATGAAAGATTTGTAACATTATAAATAATCTTCAAACAAGTTTAAAATCCATCAAAGTATGTTGACATAGATGAAAATGATTTGTAAAACTCTTTGAGAGAAATATCCCTTTTTCATGAAAACATTTAAAAGTCACACAATTTAGAAAGGACGAAATTTAAAGACATTTTTGAATCAAAGTATCTCATTCCACTTTGAAACATTTGAAAGTAATTATCATTTTAAAAACATTCATGTCCATATAAATAAATCCTTAAAAACCATTTTGAATACATTGACATTAATGAGAAATATTTAGAAGAATAAATATTTAAAACACCTGAAATGATGTTTTTTTAAAAAGGTTCCTTAAAAGAATCCCTTTGAAAACTCTTTCGTCAAACATGGACATGGATAATAAATATGTCCCATTTGATACTTATATAAAAATAACCTCGGATAATAAAGAGATTGTGAAATTAACCCTTACCAATTTGGTAACTTTCAAAACAAACACCCAATGAAATATGTATCATACAATGAATATGTAAATACACATAAATTAAAGTGTATTACAAAAAGAATAAAATTATGGGAAGTACATACACCACACAAAAGGTAATTGTGGCAATGTGGCACGAATCTCATGGAAATAAGGTGTGAGATGAAAACCCCTTACCTTGTACTTTCCTTTAGTCGAGGGTACGATTAACCTCCTGTATGAAGACCATAGTATGTTACTAAATTATACCGGAACCATATTAATATTTATGAAATCATACATTATTCATTTATGACTTTATTGTTGAGTCAATAAGGTTTTCCTTATGACTTTTCCATTTTTTCATATAAGGGGGAAATTGATAAGTCATCATGGTTTCCTTTTAACTTGATCATTCCTCTTGTTTTGAAAATCACAAACACCTTATCTTAAGGAAAATTTAATTTTTCCCCTATTTTATCTCCATAAGGAAAATTTCCTTCCAAAAGGAAATTTACCCCTACCTTGTTTTCATTATTCATATAAATATTTTTCATAAGTATAAACATTGTATTTATATCTCAAACCACAGAATCGTATAATACATAGATATGATGCATTCTATTTTAGGATCTGAATTCCTGTTACGAACTTTTAGGAAGTTCTACTCTAAATACCCTGTTACGAACTTTTATGAAGTTCAACTCTTAATACTGATTACGAACTTATATAAAGTTCTAACTACTAATTCTCATGATGAATTCTGATTACGACTTCTCATTACGAATTCTGATGACGAATTCTAATTAAAAATTCTCATTAAGAATTCTTATGATGAATGCTGATTACAAATTACCATTACGAACTCTGATGACGAATTCTGATTACGAATTCTCATTATGGATTCTCATGATGAATTCTGATTATGAATTCTCATTACGAATTCTGATGAAGAATTATGATTATGAATTCTCATTATGAATTCTGATGAAGAATTCTGATTACGAATTCTGATAACGAATTCCTTAGAAAAATAGAATCCGAATATCCCTATATTAAGGACTCCAAATTCATTGTCTGGTTAGTCTCCGAACATTTACTTTCATCATTTTGAACATTCATTTTCTCCATTCGGAATATCAATTTTAGTTATTCTTTCACTTGTTCTATTATAAAACGATGTTATGCCTTAAGTTATCAACTAACCATTGTTTGAGTGACACGTGTATAGGTCCCTATGAAATTCAAGAAAGAATATGATCGTTGGAGGAGGGAGCCAACCATTGGGGATTTTCCTATAAATAGGAGATTATTTGAAACGAAGACCAAAACATGAACACCATACTTTGACATATGTGTATACATGATGTTGAAGTGATTTCTAAAGAGAGATAATCTTATCAACTCTCAAAGCTTCGTGCAGAAAGTTTGAATAGCTTGTTCAAACTTTTCCTTGTGTAGATTTGCTTTGTGAGACTCCGATTTTTGTTGTTTACAATCGAGGACTTCCGGGGATAGGAAGACAGAGGTTCCAACACCGTGAAGTTGAGCGCCTACTTGCTGAGTAAGACAGAGGTGCTGACTAACTGATAGGTAAGGGATTACAGAGATAGAAAGACAGACTCCAATCTTCGTATCGAGGGATTACCCTGGTGTGGGTAAGACAAAATTTCTTGAAAGTATAAATCAAGGGACCTTTATCCAATGTTTTTGGATACCCTTCTCTTTGGGTTAAAATACATAATACTTGTTACTTGTTTTGTTACATGTTTTTCCGATGCATTTGTATTGTTAAAAAAATGTATAACTATCTTGTACTTCCTTACTCTTGTACTCTGATTTAGTTAGATTCTATACGCATTAAGGTAAAATCTTAGTTGGTGTTAACTTTAGTTAAGTTCCATTTCTGGAATCACTATTCTGGAATTTAGCTAGTGATTAGAACTTACAGAGGCCTTGTTAATAATCTTGTTTAACCTTGTTAAACATAACCATATTTAAAAGATCAGAAGGAATTTTTTAATGTTACAATTCCCTTCCCGTCTTGTATCTATATAAGAATCTCATTATCATTTCGAACCTATGTTTGGTAATAGAGTATATCATAGTCAGAGATACCATCCTAACAATTGGTATCAGAGCAGGTGAACTCATACTCTGTACCAATTTAATAATTGGTATCTGAGCCATTGGTTCAATCTGAATTAATCTCACGATTAGATTTAGAATAAAATTAGTTCTCAGAATAGAATTTTCAGATTCACATATTCAGATTCACACTTCCAGATTCATATTTTTTTTGGAATATGTTTTTCGGACTCATATAGTTCAGATTCATCATTTTCGTAAATATAATTTTACTCTAAATTTTCTTTCTTAGAATATTTTCCTTTTTTACAAAATTTTTCTACCAACAAGTGTTTGTGGAAAGAATTTTCTTAATGATGGCAAGAATCAATGTTGGTTCCATAGACAATATCAATCCTACCAAACCACTTATCTTTAATGGTAATGATTACGAATATTGGAGAGATCGCAAGAAGACTTTCATTATCAACATTGGGGTTGAAAATTTTTCCATACTTACCGGTGGATAAAAAATTTATGATAAAGAAGTAAGTGCCTTTACAGATCAAGAAAATAATGAATATCAACTTAATAATAAGTTACACAATACGTTACTTTGTTCAATGACTATATATATATATATAGCCAAATTTCATCTTGTGAAGCAGAAAATTATATATAGAAGAAACATGAATTTACTTACATTTGAACATCCAAAGTAATTGAGACCAGGAGATCCATGTTTAGAGATGAATATCGTGGTTTTATTTTTCCCTTTTGGTGAACCCATATGAAAAGTACAACAGATATTCATGACTATTGTGAATAGTTTACAATAAATGGGTGAAAAAGGATTAGATGATGAAAACCTTGTTGATAAGATCACCGACATGATGCCAAATGAGTGGGAATATAAAAGGACTATAATTGATGAGAATAGAAAGGTCACTCAGATTACACTTGATGAGATTTTTGGAACTCTTCTTCAGCATGAGACTAGAATGAAGAGAGATGATGGTATTGTGAAGAATAAGAATGGAAATAGAAGTGTAGCTTTTACTACTACATACAATCATATGAAATCCAAGACTCCTGAGAGAGTAACTAGATTCAGATATAAGAAAGTTGTTATCCATTCCGAATCTAGTGTAAATGAATCCTATGAAAATTAATTAGAAAAAATTTCTTGAAGAATGAACAGGATAGCTGGACAGAAGAATTTTCAATTCAAATACAAGAAGAACGAAAAGAAATAAAAGAAATATTATGAAGTAACATGCTATGAATGAAAGAGAGCTGTACACATAAGACCTAATTTCCCCATGCTCAAAAGAAAAAAAAGAAAGGAAATGAATTATGAGAAAAACAGAACAAAGTATTAGATGTCCAAAGCTAAGAAAGTGTTGAATGCCAAAGACACATTGAGTGCTAGTGGTGGAGATTCTTCATATGAATCTTCTGGACAAAATAATATTGGTCTTTTAGCCAGTCTACCTATTGATAATCATTGCTTGATGAGTAAGGTACACAAATCTGAATAAATTACCAATGTTTCCTTAAATTCTAATTATAGTAAATATTATAACTCTTCGTATGAAGAATCTTCTTCAGAGGAAGATAATTCTTTACCTACCTATGAAAGAAGTTTCTAGGTTTTCCAAACTCCTTGAGAATGAGACTTCTAAAATCATGAAAAAAGATGATAAGGAATATTCTAGGAATACTATTCTTAATAAAGAAATATAATATCTTTTTAATGATCATAATTAGAAAAATGCTTATTTTGAATGTATTACAAAAATTCATGAAGACGTATGTTCTGAGAAGAATAAACATTCTAAAGATCTAGAAAACGTATTTTCTATGAAAAATGTTTTTTATCCTAGCTCTATTTTAAATGTTTTTGAAGACAAGAACATTGTTATAAAACTCAAATCCAAAATATTATCTATGAGGAATTATTTTTCAAACCTTACCCTTGGTAGGAAAATTTTGATAAAATGTATTCACAAATCCAACCTCGAAAAAATACTTCTAGTATTGGTTAAACTGCTCTTAAACCAACTTTTAGTAACAATTACTTTGTTCCTCAATGTGCCCCATTCTACACTAAGTGTCAATGTGGTGGTCACTGGGCAAATAATTTCTCTCTAAACAAAACCTGGTCTTTAGGATTTCATAATGCTTATTTTTCTAAGAAGATGTGGGTTCCCAAAATTTTATGTTCTGTGATTTCCAGATCCAAGCAAGTCTGGATTCTGAAACCAAACTTTTTCATACTTTTAAGATAATAGGGAAAGTACCAATAGCAATACATGGTAGATGGATTATGGATGTTCCTGTCATATGACTGGTAACAAAAACCATTTTGAAAAGATTATCAAGGCAAAGGAGGAAAAGTAACTTTCAAAGTTAATTCTTAGGGAGAAATTATTGGTATAAGTAACATCGTTCTTCTTGAAAAAACATTGATTTCAAATGTTATATTTGTTAAGGGCCTCAAGAAAAACCTCATCAGCATAAGCCAATTACTTGATGAAGGCTACCTTGTGAATTTTAGGAATGATAAGTTCTTAGTACACAATTCCAAGGAAGAATACTCCTTCTACCCATAGGTAAGAGAATATATACACACTAAACTTAGAAGACCTTAGGAGTCAAATCTACCTTTCCTTAGTGCAATGGATGATCATTTTTTGTTATAAATGCAAGAAGTAACATTCAATAGCACTCTTCACTAATGAAACTGAATATATAGCAGTTGTATGTTGTTTTGTTCATGTTTTGTGGATGAAACACACACTCACAGACTATGGCTTGAGTTTTACTAGGACTCAAATTTTGTGTGATAACACAAATTCCATTTCCCTTAGTAAAAACCTCTTGCAAAACACATAGACATTAGGCATCACTTTCTTAGGGATCACACACTAAAATGAGATATCATTCTTCAATTCATCAGAATTCAAGATCAAATTGCTAATATTTTCACAAAATCTTTACCTACCGGCAGATTTGAATACATTAAACAGAAGTTAGGAATGATAAACGTGAGGTAATATTTTTTTATTAACATCCCGTTGAACCAATATCCTTACAGTAATAAACTCTTTTTCATAGGGGGAGTACATTTGTTATTGAAGGCTTTTCAAATTTTTCAAAACTAAATTTTCATAATTATATTTTCAAAATTTTTCTTAATGAAAATTTCCATAGTCGGGTTTTAAAAACATTTCATAATGAAAATTAGCAAAGAAATATTTTCAAAATAAGTTTGTAATAAAATTTTCATAGTTAGTTTTTCAAATTTATAGTATTAAAATTTTCGTAGATGGTTTTTCAAATTTTCTTAATGGAAATTCTCTTCATAGAAATTTTCGTAATGAAAATTTTTATAACTGAAATTTTCCTAATTGAAATTTTCATACAGGATATTTTCGTACTGGAAATTTTCATAGTGGAAATTTTTGTAATGAAATTTATTGTAATGGGAATTTTGGAACTCATAATTTTCTCAATCGAGTTTTGGTACTCAACATTTTTTCAATAAAACTTTTAGATCTTATGTTTTTTATAGTATATTTTTTCATAGTCAAATTTTCTTCAAGAAGAATATCACGTATTAAGATTAAACAACCTATCCAATCCGAAAGGTATGATTTCTTTACTCAAGATTTCTTAATCATTTATACTTGCTGGTATTTTCTCTTGAATTTTAATTTTTCAGTTCCGTTTTCTATCAGATCAGAATGATTTTCTCAAAACTGCAAAAGATCGAATTCAATATTTCCTTGCAGGCATTTTTACAATCGTCAGATTAGATCAGAGAGATTTTCAAACGTTAGATTGGATTTGGAAGTTGAAATGTCAACTATATCACCTATATAAAGGGGACCCCCGATGGTGTCCCAGATCGGTTTCCAAGCTCTCACGTCTCAAAGCTCTACCTCAGTTCTTAATCTTGTTCCGAATCTCTCAATGTTCCTCAATCCAAATGTCTGCATTAGCCCCTTCTCAAGATATGTCTTCAGTCAAGCTGTTCTCAAAATGGAAGATATATATGGAGAGGTTGGTTCACCCAATCTTTTTCAATAAGTATGATTTTCTAATTTCCAAGAACATAAAACTCAATGGATGAGAAGATGTATCTATTTATACAAACTTGAGCTCATGATGTGGTGTATCTGGACTTGCTCATAGAGTTTTATGAGTCAGACAGTTTTTTCATGGAAGATGGAAGGGAGAATTTCTCCTTAAAAAGCTATGAGAAAACGTATTCTTTATCTTATACCAAGGTGGCTGGCCTGGATGGAATACCCCATGAAGGAGAGGCATAATCTTTCTCTCATAAGCTTCCAGAGGTTCAGGGTAGTTTTTCTAAGACGAAGGCTATGGAGTGCCTTTATCTTTCTAATATCAAGACTGCAAAGGAGATCTCCGATATTTCAACCAACAATCATATTCTACTACTTTGGGTACAAGGGTTTATTGTACCAAGGAAGGGTGATAAGGATACCCTTATGAAGAGTGACATATATATTCTAGATTTTTTGGTAAATATACAAAAGGTGAATCTCACAAGACATATTCTCATTATGATTCAAAATATCACGAATGGAAATCTTAGAGGTCAGATCATTATGTATCTAACATTGCTTTCAACGTTGATAGTTCAATGACTAGAATCCTTCAAAATCTCATATATATCTAAGCTAAGGAATTTCAAGGTGATTCCGATAAATGATGGAACTCTGAAGAGGATGAAAGTAGGTTTTTCAATGGAGTCAGGTGAGTTTTATGATTTCCCTAAGGATGAGGCAGAGGTTGTTCTGAAGATTGCTGATGGAGCCGAACCTTCAAATAAAGCAGGGAAGAAAAAAAATCTGCAGGAAGTGAAAGCTGAAGATAAAACCCCAAAATCAAAGGAAGTCAAATCCGCACCCCCTAAATCAAAGAATCAAAAATCTTATCCTGATAATGTGGTTTAAAAATGGATGGAAGTTAAGGAAAAAAGGAAAGGGGAGCCATAGTTCGGCTTAGACCCTGCTGAGGCTATGTCCTTAAAAGAAATAGATACTAATTAGTTAGAGAAACTGGCCAAGGAGAAGAAGTTCAAGAAGAAAAGGTATGAGTCTGAGATTTTTCAATCTATTTTGAAGGCATCTGAAATTTCATCCGAGAACATCCTAGTGCCGGAATCTTTTCTTGTGGAATAATTTCCTCAGACTCCAGGTAAGAAGACTCCGGAAAATTCCAAAGAGAAGGAAGCTAAGAAAGTAGTGATGGATGTTTTTCATAACGATGTGGATAATGTTCAACATGCTCATATGATTGGTAGATCTGATGATGTAATTAATAAAGTTGAAGAATATCAATATAAGGGAACCCCATCCGAAAAGTTGTCAATTCGGACTTCTCAATCCGGATCCTCAAAAATTGCTACTCCCAGAGTTGATTTGAAAGGAGATGAAGAAGAGGTAAACAAGGTATCTAAAGAATAAATTCATAATCATGACTTTATCAAACCTGAGGATGTTGAAGATGGACCTGGAAAAGATAAAGTGGATGAAGATAAGGTTGTTCAACCTTCTAGAAGTGATCATGAATCACCAGATGAGGAATCCATACCGAATATCAGAAAGGGTAAGCAAGTGCTTCTTGACACCCCAAAAAAAGATATTATCAGAAGGAGAGAAGATGGAGGAACATCTAAGAGTAAGTTGGTAGAGATAGAGGAAGAACAATCACAAAGCAGAATGACTGATTCAGATTCATCTGCCTTAGGGCATGATTTTGTTGTTCAATCTCTAAAGAAGCTAGTGGATACCATTCCGATCTTTCTAGAAATTGAATCTATATGCCAGATGCTTCAACAAAGTATGAATCAGAAATCAGACATTGTATCGATGGTAATGGACCAATGTGTGAAAATTGAGGCTGATTTCAAAAATTTCATCATCAATTATGAAGCTCACCGAAGTTCCTGCATGAAAATGACCCAATGAACTAAGAATATTGTTGAAGATATGGAAGAGCTTTATCAATTACAAGAAGATGTTTAGGAGGGCTTTGTTACTGAGGATACCAAATTGAAATATCTTTCAAACACATTTCAGTAAAAGAAAAACCTTGAATAAATTAATCAGATTCAGGATGTAAAATATCTGAATGGGGAGCTGAGCTATATTGTTCAAATCCTGAAAATAGAGAAGGATCTTCAGAGTGAGATTAAAGAAAAACTTTGTATTCAATATTAATTACTAAAGAATCCTAAAGAGGCAATGAAGGATTAGGTAGAGGTACTGAAGGCTCAAGAAGAAAGGATCATAGCCTTGGAGAAGGAAGTATAAGCTGACCACAAATAAATGAAGAAGCTAAATACAATTTTCAAGATGCTAATGCTCAAGGAAAAAAGAAACAAAACAGACCACTCTGATCATTTGTTGCAATTTTTTCCCTTATACTAATATTTAAAATAATAATGAAATTGTCAATGCTTGTCTTGTTTTTATGTATTTAATAATATTTTAGGTACCATATTTCTTTTCCATTCCCTCAACCTCTTTTTAAAAATCACAGAGGCGGATAAAGGAAAAATAATTCTAAAAGGGAGATGAAAAATCTATAGGAGAATAATTCTATGTATAAGAATATCATTACTAAGTAAGGGGAGTTATCATAAAGAAGATTACCTCATTAAAATGATGATTTCCTCATTTCGGAAATCTAGAATATTGATGAAGAATTATGAATTTTGATGAAGAATTATGATTATGAATTTTAATGAATTCCTTAGAAAAACAGATTTCGAATATCCTTATATTATAGACTCCGAATTGATTTTCTGGATAGACTCTGAACTTGAACATTCATCTTTTTGAACGTTCATTATCTCCATTCCGAATATCAGTTATAGTTATGCTTCCAACTATTCTATTATAAAACGATGTCGTGCCTTCAGTTATCAACTAACCTTCTTTTGAGTGACACATGTACAGGCCCCTCCGAAATTCAAAGAAGAATATGAACATTGGAGGATGGAGCCGAACGTTGGAGATTTTGCTATAAATAAGATCTCATTTGAAAATAAAATAACAACTTGAACACTGAACTTTGAAATCTATGTCTATATTCTGTTGAAGTGATTTCTAGAGAGAGATACACTTATCAACTCTAAAATCTTCGTGTAGAATGTTTGAACATCTTGTTCAAACTTTTAATTTTTCATATTTGCTATGTGCGACTCCGATTGTTGCTATGTACAATTGAGGGCTTCTGGGGATTAGAAGACAGAGGATCCAACACATTGAAGTTGAGTTCTTCCTTGCTGAGGAAGATAGAGGTGTCGACAACTTGATATTTGAGGGCTTGCAGGGATATCAATACAGACTATGATCTTCGAATCAAGGGATTACCCTGGTGTGGGTAAGACAGTCTTTCATGAAAGTATAAATCAGGGGACCCTTATCCAAGGTTGTTGTATACCCTTCTCTTTGGGATATAATACTTATTACTTTTTACTTGTTTTGTTACATGTTTTTCCGCTTCATTTGTATTGTTAAGAAAAGTATAACTATCTTGTACTTCCTTACTCTTGTACTCTGATTTAGTTAGATTCTATACACCTTAAGGAAGAATACTATTTGGTGTTAACTGTAGTTAAGTTACATTCCCAAAATCACTTTTTTTGAATTTATCATGTGAATATAACTTATAGAGGCCTTGGGAATTATCTTGTTTAACCATGTTAAACATAACCATCTTTAAAAGTTCTGAAGGAATTTTTAAAAGGTACAATTCACCCCCCTCCTGTATCTATCTGAGAATATCATTCCTATTTCAATCCAATTTTTGGAATTAGATTATATTATACTCATACATACCATCTTAGCATTTATACTACCCATTTAATAATAATTTCCTTGTTAAATTAACATTTCGCGTAATAATCGCTTTCTTTATCATACGTGTTTTAACTTGTTACTCTTGATTGTATCACATAGATCACGATTTAAATACATCAAGAATATAAAACATGATTTATATATCATGTATATTTAGAATATAAATATGTATAATAGATATATATATATGAAATAGAAAACACCGTTTATGGATACGATAGTCCGTACGTATGCATAAACGCTGTTTACATTTTCATAACGCATTGAACGAAACTAACTGAATAAAATACATGTAAGTACACACAAATATATATATATATATATCTCCAGTATCATTATTATTTCATATATTAAAAACATATTAGTATTATATATTTTTATAATCGTCGATGAATGGTGAATGTGGAAATGAATCTCATCGTGCCGTGGAGACGGTAATCCATACGTATGCACGAGCGACAATATAATTTCCTTATATTTGTGGAATTGGATGGTATATTAATTTTACAAAGACAATATCATGTTATTTTTATTATTTATATACATATTACTCATCATTATATCTATCCAAATAACATAGTTTTGAATATCAAATTACACCCTGGCGTGGAGACGGTAAGCCGTGCGTACGTATTCATGATGAAATTATCATTCATAAGATGGATAGAATAATGAATATAATTGTGCAATATTTATAATAACATAATAGTATATATAATATACTGGATTTAGTATTGTATAATGGAAATAACAAAGAAATAATAAGTGGAAGATGAAAGTAACATGAAAGAGGGTGGTGAAATCATTACCTCTTCTTCGGGTTCTTCCTTTAGATTTTATTAAAAGGGATCTTTAGGTTGGAATTATGATCAAAATAAGTCCCCTAGGTTGAAGTGAGGGAAGTTGGAAAGATATTTGGGCAGGGGTTGTCCAACCCAAATGGCTTTGGAGGTGTGATTTTGAGACAAGGGTAAGTGCCCTTTTATAAGAGGGGTGAGGGTCTCTTTAGGAAAAGATTAAATTATTAATTTATTATAAAATCATAATCTGTTTAAAATGGTTCCAAATCAATTTATTTAGATCTTTAGGTGGTTATGGGTCGAAATCCTTTAAACCGATAGGTTTTAGGCAAGTTTAGGTTACCATTTTGACCTTATCATTTAGATTTAACTCTTAGTTAAATAGTATAACTTTTTCCGTGTCTTCTTGTATTCTTTTAATATATGGTTAATAAACATACCCTAAACATCCAATAGAACCTCAAGTGGTTCATTAATTACATATATAAAATTATTTGAGCCCTTTAGCCGAACCTTACTTTTTTAGGATTATTATATCAACCAATAATATAGTATTTGTTTTAAATATTAATTTATGTCAATTTTGACACTATTTGGTATTTTGTTTTGGTGAAAGTCATCACAACCTGATTACTTCAAACAAGATAAATTGAACCAGCCCTAAAATTTCATAGTCACCTAGAAAATTCGTGTATGTCCTAAAAACTTTGAGATTATATTTATTTTATAATACCATTGATTTGATTCTTTCATTAATAAGGTGATTACTACATCATCATTGTGTTATAAATTAATTAATTTATTCGATGTCTATAAATTATAAATAAAAGAACATGATGTTGGAAATCTTTTTATATTTCTAATTAATATTTATAGTTGAAATTATCTTATGTATAACCCTATATTAAAAATGGTCTAGTTAATAAACTTTGAATTTAACACTTTTATGTCATCTTTAAATTAAATAATAATAAATTTCCTAATCTAATCCAAGTTGACCTAAAGGGTCTTATTTTATTCCTAAGGTTGTTTTTGGTTGAATTACACTTATCCAATATAATTAGGACATGTTTTAGGGTAATAATAATAACATTTTTACCCTTAATTACCCTATTTACTTTTAAACGTGGTAAATAAAAGTAAAAAGATACTATTCACCAAAATTATTTTTATCTTACTGAAACACATATTCCTCCTTGATATTAACTTTGTCTCTCAGATTTTCAAAATTCAACTCATAGAAGTAGAAAAATTAAGTTTTATGTGAATTTACAAATTCTCCTAGGAGGTGGGTAAAAGGCGGTGAAAAGTTTGATAAAATTTTCATATATATCTAAAATAATTGTAAACTGACTCCAATGAATTAGATTGAACTTATATAGGTATTATGTATCTATTTTGACCTAAAATAAATTTAAATAAAATAAATAATTATTTAAATGAAAATTCTGTTTTAAACTATAACTCAGTGTTTTTCACTATTCGTCAAAAATTGAATGTTTTCTGAAAAAAACCAAATATTTACCCTATGCTAATATTGATATTCAAAATTAAATAATGATGTTTATTTTAAAAAATTTAAAACATAGAAGTTTCATTTATTAAATTAAAATTAAATCTTGTTGTCAAAACTAAAAGGCATATTTTTAAGGAATAATAACTATCAAATGATTGACACTTGTTTATGTCCAATTTCAAAGTGAAATTACTTACAATGACCACAATTGGATTAAATGGTAAAAATATAATCTATTTATATTTCTAAATCATTAAAATTTATAATATAAAAATATAAATTATTTTTATTAAAAAATTTGTTTTCAGTTAAAATACAGTATTTTTCACTATTCACCAAAATATGAAATTTATCAGAAAACTAACAAATCTTTATTGAAACTAAATTCTTATGTCCCGATTCTAAATAAGATGTTTATTTTGTCAAATTTTATATAAGAATCTTTCAAATATTGGATTTAAAAAGGCTTCACCATTAAATTGCGGTAAAATTATGTTTTTCAAAAAATAATTCTTTTATCTGTAAAAAATGTATTTGTCCTTAAATTATGTCTATGAAACTTATAATCTAGATTCTAAAATAATAAGGATTATATAAAGTTCAAAATATAGTTAATACTATTCATAACCTCTTTTGAACGGCTAGTTTGGTATGACATGGTGCGCTAGAACTCGGTGTTCGTGTAGTGCAAGTTGTTGAATTACTTTCACGAAATAACATACTATGAAATATTGGGGTGTTTCATTCTTAACTCCTTCAATAAATTGCATCCTCACAATTTGAAATTATTTTTCAAAAATAAATGGTTGAAAATAAGAAATACCTTTGGGAAAACCCACATCAGAAAGTAGTTTAATAAAATTTAGTCTTAATAAGAGGGAAAGGGAAATGAAAGGGTCACCACTAAATTATGATCTTGATTAGGAGAACATTGGTGAAAATTTTAGATATATAATTTTAGGGAAAACGTAAATATTTATAGGTTGTGATTGAGGTCATAAATCACATTCAAGTGTAATATTGAGGGACTTAAATTCATCAATCAATGATGATTTAAAATACAATCGGTTCGACAAAACATATGGTATTAGGATAACACATTATTGGTTTTAATATCCCTTCACTAGAGTATAAGAATTAATTTCTTCATAGAATGAGAGAAGAAGAAAAATATATACTTGACAATTATAGTCCCATCCATCAACTAATTTCTACCACAAACTCATCATTCACTCTAAATGATGATAGATCATAAAAATAATATTTTATTTATCCTATTCGTATAGGGTTTAAAAAAATGAACTTATAATTAATCTAAAAGAATATTTTTTTAAAAAATACTACATTATTCAATCCAGGACATCATGTGGGAAAGTTGTAGGTGATACACCCTTGTCGCACTTCGGTTGCGGGTTCATGTCTCGCAGCCTTCTCGGACGCGACAGGTTGCTGCCCGACCTCCAGGTTGTCCTTTTTTGGCAATCCATAAATAATATCAAACAAGAAATTTCCAAAATACTTGTGTACAAACTCACAGTCCAAAATGTATAAGGAAGGTAAACACAATGAAGATCATTTTTGCTGTGTAATAACATTTGAACACCTTCATCATGTATTCTTTTAAAACACCACAACATCCTGAATTACCATAAAACCATATTGATTACATTCATGATCCCTTATACCTTATAGAATATTGTATATACTCCTTCTATCCAAAAATTTTGTAAAATCCAACAATGATGGAATATACAAATCATTAATCAGTTTCAACACAGTCAAGAATATCCAATATAAACTATCCAAATCAGTCATGTATTATTCCAAAATCACTACATTATTATCATAACCATATTATGGTTAATCTTTCTCTCAACCATATATTTTACAAACATTTAACCTGATATTGAGTCACTTTTATTTGTTCCACACAATCTCAAGTCTTTAATGAAATAGTACTGCAGTAAAATCCTTATATACTCCATAATTATTATAACCAGTATATTGTTGATACAACACTCAAATGAAATAATTCTCTAATAATAACATAATAAATATAATGATTCCTCCTCATATTTAGTAGTATCATATCTTAATTATTATCCAATAGCATCATTTGGGGAATACTCTGATGATTTGGACATTGGTTCACGTAGTGTCCCAACTCATTGCAGATGAAGCATTTTACATTTGAAACCTTTTTCTTACCCTTGTAGTCATATACATGGTGTAATTTTTCTCCACACATATAACAAACTCCCATTACCTTTAGGCAAGTTCCAGGGTGTTTCTTCTCATAATTATCACATATGAAAAAATTATTCTTTTCCATCTTCCCTTTTACCATCTTTCTATCTTCCATCCTTTTCTTCTCTTTCTTCCCTTCCAAGCCATAGGACACAGATAATTCATTACTTTTCTTATTAACATATGATACTATTTCTTCATATGTTTAGAATAAAAGGGAGAAATATTCCCTTCTAAATGTTGGCTTAATACCTTGAAAGATATGATCCTTCTTAATCTTTGGATCATATGTATTGCTGGAGTTCACATTCCTTCTACTGGGTGCCATTTCTATACAATAGTATAAACTAGGTTAGTTTAGGAATTGTAATGAATAATTCCAAACATGTAAAATACATAACGTAATTTGAATAGTTTATGGGTATAATTCATAATCATAAATATGTTTTCATTGAAGAATTATGTACTCATAAACTCTTTTTAATGATTTTTAAAGAAAATGATATTTATCTTAATCATATCCCCTAAGAGTGTCGTAACCAAGAGTGCAGCAAAGCCTGTTGTAGTGCACCAGTTCTCGTTCGAGTCTAACTCAAAGCGGTGTTTTCGGGTTTTACCCCTAGGCAAATATGTGCCAGAGCCGCCTCTACCTGCTCGTATCCAGACATGGATGTATTTTCTTGGAAAACTCAAAAAATATATACATTACAAAAATTATAGTAATTTCTTTCATAATAATCCTCAAAGTCTATGTCTATGTTCCCTAATAAGAGTTTATCTAAATATAGAATACAATGTTATTGAAAAACTTCCTCTGATACAAACTGTAATGCCCCGATCCCAGTTACCCAGAGTCGGTGCATTATTTTAATACATTGGCATGATTTCATCGAATCAAGTCCCGATGGACCGATCGGTTCAGTAGTCTCAAATAATAGATTACATACATGAATGTTTCATTACACTTTATATCATACAAAAAACATAAATAATCCTTTATTAATGCCATTATTCATATGGAATAACCCTGCATATCAATCAATATACACTTCTTGGAATCCAGGGAAAAATAAAACATAGAAAGGGGTGAGCTCAGATGCTCAGTAAGGATAACAATACAGTGGAAAATTTCATAAATAATCATAATCATTTAAGGCAATATATAACTAAAACAAAATCCTTTTAAACATGAACTCCAGCATAATATGGAAAGAATAAAATTAAGTAATGCCATTTACTTATTCACATGGATATTCTACTAGCCGAATAATCACATGCAATATCGCTAACTATTTTTATAATGATGTAATGCATAATGCGAGACTATCATAACGGCATAGTCAAGGCCTTATACCAAGACTACAAATAAGATTTTGTCAAGGCCTTGTTCCAAGACACTAATTTGTCTCATGAGACCTACCGATGCATCGAGGAGTGATAGCGGGCTCTGCCCGTCACTTACTAAGTCCAATGTATTCCTCGTATGAAAAGGTTTATACATTACACTTCATTCGTATTAAAACTAGCATACGAAATGTCAATAATTTATCCCTAAACCATGAATGGTATAAAAATAACACATCCATAGTCAAACATATCACAAAACCTTCAATACAATATGACCGATTTGTATCATTATAAACCATCTTCAAACAAGTTTAAAATCCATCAAAGGATGTTGACATAGATGAAAATTATTTGTAAAACTCTTTGAGAGAAATATCCTTTTCTCACGAAAACCTTTAAAAGTCATACAATATAAAAAGGAAGACATTTAAAGACAATTTTTAATCAAATTATCCCACACCACTTTGAAATATTTGAAAATAATTAACAATTTACAAACATCCATGTCCATATAAATAAATCCTTAAAAACCATTTTGAAGACATGGACATTAATGAGAAAGATTTAGAAGAATAAATATTTAAAACACTTGAAATGATGTTTTTTGTAAAAAACATTCCTTAAAAGAATCCATTTTAAAACTCTTTCATGAAACATGGATGTGGATAATAAATATGTCCCATTAGATACTTACGTAAAAACAACATGGCATATTAAAGATATTGTGAAATTAACCCTTACCAATTTGGTAAGTTACGAAACATACCCCTCATGAAAGAGGTATCATACAATTAATATGTAAATAAACATAAATTAAAGTTTAATACACAGAGAATACAATTATGGGAAGTAAATACACCACACACAAGGTAATAGTGGCAATATGGAACGAATCTCACAGGAATAAGGAGTGAGATGAAAACCCCTTACCTTGAACTTTCCTTTAGTAGAGGGTACATTTAACCTCATGTATGAAGACCATAGTATGTTATTACATTATAAAAGAAACATGTTAATATTTATGAAATCATACATTATTAATTTATGACTTTATACTACCCTTTTAATAATAATTTCCACGTTAAATTAACATTTCGGGTAATAATCGCTTCTTTATCGTACGTGTTTTAACTTGTTACACTTGATTGTATCAATTAGATCCTGATTTAAATAAATCAAAATATAAAACATTATTTATATATCATATTTATTTAGAATATAAATATGTATAATATACATATATATGAAATGGAAAACAACGTTTATGGAGACGGTAGTCCGTACGTACGCATAAACGTTGTTTCCGTTTTTATAACGTATTGAACGGAACTAAGTGAATAAAATAAATTTAAGTACATATATATATATATATATATATCTCCAGTATCATTATTATGTCATATATTACAAACATATTATTATTATATATTTTTATAATCATCGATGAAAGGTGAATGTGGAAATGAATCTCATCGTGTCATGGAGACGGTAATCTGTACGTACGAATGAGAGACAATATAATTTCCTTAAAGTTGTGAAATTGGATGGTATATTCATTTTACAGAGACGTTATCATGTTATTTTAATTATTTATATACATATTACTCATCATTATATTCATCCAAATAACATAGTGTTGAATGGAAAATTACACCACGACGTGGAGACGGTAAGTCGTAAGTACGCACGCATGGTGACATTTTCATTCATAATATCGATAGAATAATGAATATAGTTGTGAAATATTTATAATAACATAATAGTATATAGAAGATAATAGATTAATTATTTTAGAATGGAAATAACAAAGAAATAAGAAGTGGAAAAAGAAAAGAACTTGAAAGAGGGTGGTAAAATCATTACCTCTTCATCGGGTTCTTCCTTTTGATTTGATCAAAAGGGGTCCTTAGGATGGCTTTATGATCAAACTAAGGAATCTAGGTTGAATTGAGGGAAGTTGGGAGGATATTTGGTCAGGTTTTGGCTGATAAAAATGGCTTTGGAAGTGTGATTTTGAGAGATGGGGAAGTGCCCTTTTATAAGAGGGGCGGTGGTCACTTTAGGAAAAGATTAAAGTATTAATTTATTATACAATAATATTTTATTTTTAATGGTTAAAAATGAATTTATTTCAATCCTTAGGTGATTATGGGTCGAAATAATCTCAACCAATCGATTTTATACAAGTTTAGGTTACCATTTTAAACTTATCATTTAGATTTTACTATTAGTTAAATAGTTTGACTTTTATCATGTCTTCTTGTATTCTTAATATATATGGATAATAAACATACTCTAAACTTCCAAGAGAAACTCAAGTGGCTCATTAATGACAAATATAATATTATTTAATCCAATTGGCCGAACCTTACATTTTTAAGAATATTATATCAAACAATAATATAGTATTTGTTTTAAATATTAATTTCTGTCAATTTTGACACTATTTGATATTTTGTATTTGTGAAAGTCATAACCACCTGATTACATAGAACAAGATACATTTAATCAGCCCTAACATTTTATAGTCACCTAGAAAATTCATGTATTTCCTAAAAACGTTGAAATTATATTCATTTTATTATTTATAGTACAATTGATTTGATTCTTCCATTAATAAGGTAATTACTGCATCATCATTGTGTCAAAAATAAATTTAATTATATAATGTCTAAAAATTATAAATAAAATACCCTGATGTATGAAATCTTTTTATATTTCTAATGAATATTGATAGTCAAATTTATCTTATGTATAACCCTATATTAAAAATGGTTTAGTTAATAAACATTGAATATAACACTTTTAACTCTTCTTTAAATTAAATAATAATAAATGTCCAAATCTAATCGAAGTGGACCTAAAGGGGAATATTTTATTCCTAATGTTGTTTTTAGTCTAATTACACTTATCCAATAGAATTAGGACATGTGTTAGGGTAATAATAATACCATTTTTACCCTTAATTACCCCATTTACTTTTAACCATTGTAAATAAAAGTAAAAGTCACTATTCACCATGAATTATTTTTATCTTATTGAACCACATTTTACTCCTTGATATTAACCGTGTCTCTTAGATTTTATAAATTCAACTCACAGAAGCGGTAAAATAATGTTTTATGTGAATTTACATATTCTCCTAGGAGGTGTGTAAAAGGCATTGAAAAGTTCAATAAAATTTTTATATATCTAAAATTATTATAAACTGACTCCAATGAAATACATTGAACTTGTATAGGTTTTATTTATATATTTTGAACTAAAAATAATTTAAAAAAATTAAATATTTAAATAAAAATTATGTTTTAAACTATAACTTTGTGTTTTTCACTATTCGTCAAAAATTAAAAGTTTTCAGAAAAATACCAAAATATACCCTAAGATAATTTTGATATTCTGAGTTTAATAATGATGTCTATTTTACCAAATTAAAAACATAAAAGTTTCATTTCTTAATTTAAAATTAATTCCCACTGTCAAAACCAAAAGACATATTTTTAAGAAATAATAACCATCAAATGTTTGACACTTGTTTATGTCCAATTTCAAAGTGAAATTAATTACGATGACCATAATTGGATTAAATGGTAAAAATATAATATATTTATACTTCAAAACCATTAAAATGTATAATTGAACACCATATATTATTTTTATTAAAAAAGTTGTTTTCAGTTAAAATATAGTATTTTTCACTATTCACCAAAATATGAATGTTATCCAAAAAATACCAAAACATTATTGAAACTAAATTCATTTGTCCCAATTCTAAATAATAAGTTTATTTTGTCAAATTTTATATACAAAAGTTTCAAATATTTGATTTAAAAAGGTTTTACCATAAAAACATGTAAAATTTCATTTTTTGAAAAAGACTTCTTTTATCTGAAAAAATGTATTTGTTATTAAATTATGTCTAATAAATTTATAATATGGATTCCAAAATTATAAGGATTATATAATGTTTAAAATTTAGTTAATACTATTCATAACCGCTTTTGAACGGCTAGTTTGGTATGTCATGGTGCGCTAGAACTCGGTGTTGCGTGGAGTTCAAGTTATTTAATTACTTTGACGAAATAATGTACTATGAAATCGTAGGGTGTTATAGTAACATTCATATATTTTAAAAGGAACGACTCTATTGGACAATATATAAGATACATAACACTGAGTTTAAATGAACAACATAGTCTTAATATTTAAATGTGATCGTTATAACATAGATATTAAATTAATGGGACAAAATATTATTAACCTCATTAGGAAATATATAATTGTCCTAATCAATTATAAATTATAAATTATTTATTTTTATATAATCACATGAATTTTTTTAATGTCATTTTATTATTCAAAAAAATATATTTTCTTCAAAAAGTATTTTTATTGCTTTTTATGGGATTTTATTATAATTAATTTTAATAATTTTTTTAAAAATTATTAGAAAAAAAATTTTCATTTTTCATTTCATTATGTCCAAATTATTTTGTGATGTTTGCTAGATAATTTTCCAAAAATGTTAATTTTAAAGTGAATAGTGAAAATACTGATTTTCATTAAAAAATCATTTTATTGATATTAAAAATTATCTTTATGATTTTAATTTTATCACAAATTTACTAAATTACTATTTCATTATACATTATATAATTAATAATACATAGTCATTTTTTCCGTTATTTTGGTATATATACTTTTTTGTACTTAAAAACGCATTTGTCACAAAATATGGTTTTCAATACAGTTTGTCGGATATGTATTAAATTAAATTCATACACTTTTGTGATTTTAATAATTAGAAATTGATTCTATATTTTTAATTAGTGGTTTGAAATTTGGTAAATATGTCACTGTTATATTTTATCACTATGAATAGTAATAATAGTAATTTTACAACCATAGTAAGTGTAAATTAGGTAATTTATTTTTACTTTTTTGTGATAAAATAACTACCTTAAATAATTTCAAGATGTTAATGAAATAATTATTCTATTATTAAAATAAATAAATAATAAGTTTTAAAAATATTAAAATAAATATAAATTTAGATAATTAATGTTATCAAAAATTATATATTAAATATACATTATATTCATTTTTTAAAATAATTTGTTCAAATTATATGTGTTATATTGATATTATTAATGTCCATGTAATGAATAGTTCTAAAAATTGTCGTTACTGACATTCTGTAATAAGTAATATTTTATCAAATGACATAAAAATCCTAAAAATTTTATATTCATCCAAATGACAAGGATATGATTTCTAATATCAACCATGGTCTATTTATATGTCTTTTTTCCATCTATATCAACTATATTAACCCTCAATGATTAAAAATCCTTGTTGTCACAGTATGTTTTGAAAGGGTTAACGTGTGGCTAAAACCAAATGATAAGTGTAAAAATGTGACCTAAACTTCTTTAATGATTATTTTATTAGAGTAATTAGACACATACTAATATTATACTCTAAATAACTTTTTTTCCATTTGGAATTGATAAGTAATTTATATTAATTTTATTTTTTGAGGAATTCCTAGAGTGCCCCTCCCCACTCTTATAAAATGGAATCTATTATTCTTAATAATTCACACTTGAAAACTAATTCTGTTAGGAAATGGACAGACCAAATAAATTAAAATAGTCCCTCATAAAATTATGGAGGTATTTTTTTGAATAATAAAAATGCTATAGATCTTATTATTTTAAGAAAAAGTGGTTTTTAAAAGAAGATGTATAATTTTCAACTGCATGTTTTAGATCAGTTTCTTCTTCCAAAACATTAAAATCATTACTAACCATGATTATATAGTAAAAAATATAAATTCCATATATTGAGGTATTTTTATGTTAACTTCTAATCCAATATCAATATCTAGCTCCATAAAAATAGAAACAAAATTGGTCTTCAAGAGTATGGCAGACTAGCACCTCACAAACTGATGTAATTCGTTTTCCACCACAATCTCTCATAGTTGGATTATAATGATGATATTAATTTTTGAAAATTATATTCAATAAATATTTATATTTATAAAAATATAATATATAATTTACCATATTTCCTCTCTGTGCACTTAAAAATGATAACATCATCCATGTGTATGTGTGGACTACCACCTCCAAGAAGTGATGTGATTATTTTTTGAAATCAACGCATCACATAGATAATATATAAAATTATAATTATAAATTTATTTTGATATTCATGATATTATTATTTCTCTGGGAAAATAAAATAATAATTACCTTCTTTTTATAATGATCATTGAAAATTGAAAACATTACTCTTGTGTACGTACAACCTGTCATGTCCATGATTGTAACATTGATAATTTTTCATTACTATATTTAATTGTTAGATTTAAAATTTTAATTGATGTAAAAAATTGATATTTAATTCATGGATATAATTCAAGAGATATTGCAGTAATGTGATCTTTGACTAAGGTCATCTTACATAAGTTATTTTGACTTATGTACCAAATATCATAAAAAAATATAACGTGAACTTAAATGATTAATTAATAGTAAATAAAATTGTAATAAGTGATATAAAATGAATAAAAAATTGAAAAATGTTCTCCAGAAATTATAAATTTAACCTAAGTATATTATTCAGTAATATAAATAGCATTCACAACATGTCAGTGTACCACCCAAAAATATTAAAGGGTTAAAATAAATAATGATATGACTCATGAAAACATTGTGCACCTTAATTTTTAAGAGACAACCTAATTATAACACCACTATTAACCCTGATTAGTCATTATTATTGATCCGTATGGGTATCCTCCTTGGAAGATTCCCAATGTGTGTGTGGGTGAGGAAAACTACACTGAAAGAAAAAAGTGTCGTCATGTGTGGAAATTCATTTGTAAGATGATCTGTTGGGGCTTGTGGGTGGGCCCTTGATAGGGGATCCCATTTCTATGGGAAAGCTGGTGGTTCCTAGTAGTCCAGGACTAGAATTACTTATTAATTAAATGTTTGTGTTCTATCAGTGAGTTCGGGTTATTACATTGGTATCAAAGGAGGAAACATTCCAAAAGTGTGGTGGCACTACCTAGGTTGAGATTTAGGGTCCAAACTGAGGATTTTGTTATTTAAATGGGAATGGGGTGAACGTAACACCCCTGTAATGTGAAGTAGTTAAAATACTATATGTTATTACTCATGTTAATAAGGATCACCTATTCGTTGGATCAAACATGATTATAACTCATTAGTTAGCTATGTTTGTCCTATAGTGGTGATCAGGATTGGTGACCCCCTATGATGTTTTCTGGGGAATGTATGAGGGAGTAAAATTAAATATAAATGAAAAATGTGTTGGAATGTGGGGAAATTCATTAGTATGAAGATTTATTCAGGTATGTTGGTGGATCATAGGTATGGGATCATATCTCTGTAGGGTAACTTGTGCTTCAAGCTGGGACTAGGACTAACGAACATGTTAAGGCAGGGTTCATATGCTGTAAACATAGCCTATTTTTATAGTCATACTCTAATGTGTGTGTGTGAGTAAAAAAGAACACTCAAAGAATAAGATTTGGTTTTTAGGGATTCTTATTAGTCTAACAATCCATTTTGGCATGTGGTTGGGCCACATGTAGGGGACCTTGTGTCTATGGGGAAACTAGTGGTGCTTGGTGGGAGAGGACCCACAAACCATGTAACAGAAGGTTTTTTATGCTATTAGTGTGGCCTAGTTGTTATATTCAGACTTGGGGTATGTGAATTTCTTTTAAAAATTATCTTTAAATGTTTATCTAAAACTGTAAACCAAAAAGATATTTGGGAACAAAAGAATGAGAATACTAGTCTAAAGTCACTAGAATATGTAATATTAAAGGTTGCATTATTATGAATTTGATCCTTACATTCCAATATTTTATACTTCATTTCCTATTTTCCTCTAGAAAAATTACTTCTCACCACCGATTACCTCTTCATTCATTTAATTATTTATAAAATAAAAGTATACCATTGATAATGATTAATCACATTCCTACAAATGGATATTATTATTCTATTTCAATGTTTATCTAATAAAAAGTGCTTTCTATAATTAAAATATTATGTTTCTGTCTTTTATATTTCATATATTATCTTTTACAAATTTTTTTGAAATTAAAGTCTTTCAATATTTCACTGATGTGATATTTTTTTAAAGAAACCTAATAATCTAAATAAATTAATTTTATTTCAATAATTACCACTCTATTTTTATTAGATTGATTATATTTTATCTTTTCAATGATCTATTACTTTGACCTATTTTTAATAATTTTTTCATGTCTCTTATATTTACTCTCTATAAAATGTTATTGAAAGTAATTTTTACATCATCTTTTATAATAATTTTTAAAAGGCCTTTTGAAAACATTTGTATTTATACTTTTATTTTTTCTATAAGGTTTATCTCTTATGAAGTGATATTTTTATCACCCTATATATTTTATTATGATATGATTCCTTTTGGAAAAATATATTTTCAATATCGTATTATTTATTAATCTCATTATTTGTGATGTTTTTTAAGAGTGTAAGAATCCCATTTTTCGTATGAGTTCTTTAAGAAATGCCAATGATTGATTTCAATTATAACACATATTCTAGGAATAGGTCTGATGGGGTCCTATTTTTCCCTCCTATTAATTGGTTTCAGTTTATATCTCATTATATTATAAGGCATTTACATAATGAGTTTCTTCTCGTAGTTGTGGTTATAATGAGTTTTCACACATTTTTGTGTCCTAAACATAATGAGTTTGATCACATAGGAAGGAACATAATGTTTTTTCTCATAAGGTTTCCTATTATTTTGGTTGTTCATTATTATCAATTTTTATTCATGTAACTCAATAATTAAATCATTATTTTCATTTTCAGGCTATTTGGAATTTCTACATATATTCATCTGTTCTATGATATTTTTCACTTGTATGTTATTTCCTAACATATTTCATGATTTATGATCTATGATTGGTTGTGTATAACTTTAGTATATATCGTGATAAAATCCATATGATCATATCAATCTCAATTATGTTATTTTATTATGATCATCTATGTTTTCCCTTACTATGTGTTTGATCTCACCCCTTTTTACATTTCAATTTCCCTAGGTTATGAAGAGAAGCAATACATTGGATGTGTCTATAATATTATTATGTGAGGATAATTTTTTGTATATATTGAATAATAATTATGTCTTAATAATTTGACCATATTTTGGGGAAAATATCTATTATTTGAAAAAGGAATTTTTTTTATATTTTATATACCAATTTTCTAAAACAGTAAACCTAAAAATCATGGGAATGAATTATAATGAAATATTTGTTTTATAGACGAGAAATTTAGATGTTAATCTTTGTTGTGCATCATCGTAGTGATGGTCTTGAATGCTATCCTTGACTAATTAAATGGGTTTTTATATTTATGATTGTACCACACATCATATGATATGTTCATATGCTTATGATATTCTCTCATAGCTCCTAATTGATTGATGATGAATCTTCAGTAATATTACTCATTCCTTTTGAAGTACTAAATATTTATTCTGTGAATCCTAATTTATGATATATGAATGATTGGGTATTAAATTAATAGGTTATGATCACTGTCTAAAACCATTGTAGTTTTCTTATTCATGATTATGATTATTAATTGACCTCCCCAATGTTTACCCTTAATTAGAATATGCTCTCACCCTTTCTTAGGTTTCTATTTTCCTGAGGTTTTGAAGAAATATTTTATGTAGGATATGTATAAGAAGTGTATAATCATATAATAGTTTAGTGGTATATTTTAAATATCCTTCATGAAATAAGTTTAATATGTATACTCATCAAAAATGATTCAACATTTATGTATGTTATTCTTTTGTCTCTTTATATATCACAAGTCCTAAAGTGAATTCACAATCATAATTTGAGGGAAACAAGTTACTATGATATAATATTTTTATTTCTTGTTGATTTCAACCTATAAATGTTTTTAAAAAAAATAATAAAATTCATATCACGAGTACAACATAATGTGTCCTAATATAGGGCCTCCTATAAAATTGTATGCAGTTTTTAAAAAATAAAACTACCCAAACATGACCAAAGAATCATAAACAAAGTAAAATATTCATGTAAAAAATTTCTACAAAATGAAATAATGAATTTATATTGTATATCAAGATAATAATTGTAATAATAGGGTATAAAGTGGAAAAATGTGTTCTCATAAAAGATATATTATTATATGAATTAAAATACATCAAAAACACCAGAAGTGCTAACCCAAAGTCACATGATGTCACCTCATGTGCACCTCCAACATCAAAAATCCAGGAATAAATCTATGGAACCCCACCAAAAGGATAATAGCATCCCCCTTCCATGTATCATAAATGACAACATCTATATACCAAAACAAGTACATATATTATGGATGATTAATTTCATAGTAAAATTCCACCAAGATTTTATTTGATTATATTTATTATAAATACAAAAAATAATAATTTTCAAATAAATATTTTGATAAAAACATTTTAAAAATAAGAGTATAATTTTAAAAAAAAGTAACATTGAAATCATTAGTTCTTTTTAAATATATTATCCATTGAGAAAAATTAATAACGATAAAAAATAACACAATGAAATAAAAAAAATTAACATAGATTAACATATAGCATGAGACAAATAGATGATGATAAAGTAGATTAAAAATAACTAAACACTTTAATACCATCACTATTGCGTTTTTATGCTATTATATGTCATAACACTAACTAAACCGTCATCATTATGAGGTAAGTCCTCTAATAATTACACTAATACAAAATAGAGACACTATCATTGATTAATCTAAAAAGTGAAACACAAATATCAATTTTTCTTATTAGATAAAATATTCTTCTCATGTAATTATAATTAATTTAAAAACATAAAAAATCCATGGAAATATATAACAAAAATTCATAAAACCTCAAAAAACATTGAAAACAAAAATCCTTTTTAAATATAATATCATAAATTTTAATATAAAAAAATTAATCAAATATGAAACTTATAAAAAACAGAATAATAGAATATTATAAAATGATTTATAATAATGTTACTCTTTCTAAACATAATTTTTTAATGATAAAATTAAACCTACAAAATTTCAATTTATTAATATACTAAAACCACAAAAAATCAATTTTTGATAAGCGAGGTAGTGAGACATAAACTAAAAAGGTCTATGCATTTTCCTTGTCAACCAATATTTTAACATGAGATAATGAAATATTATAGGGGAATAAGGAAGAGTAGTATAACTAGAATAATTTAAATCCTTCATAGCCTCCTACCTAAGGATTTGAACACCAAAAATCTATTCGTGAGATAGATAAATCTTTTAGAGGATTGAGACAAATCAACATCAATCTCCTCACTATTTAAAAAAATTATAATATTTAAGAAATATCTAATATTTTTTCTTCTTGAATATTTTAAAACAATGAGGTTTTGGGTAATAAAATTTCTAGGAACACATGATCTTTCTCATGTTTTTCATTAACCTAATTTCCATAAAAATACTCATCAAACACCACACTTCCTCATATTCAATCACAGATTTACCTAGAATATTCTTACTTAAATCATGAGAAAATATATTCATTTTACCTTAGTTAAAATTAGGATCAATTTTAATGTTTTAATGTTATAATAAGTAGTTCCTATTTCAATGATTCAGATTCATCGAAGAGAAAACAAATTTCAAAATGGTAAAATATTTATACTCTATATATCTTTCTAAAAATAAGAAGTGACACCAATACCTCAATGTGTATATCATGATAGTAAAATCGAAGTTATGGGTGGGGTGATTCCTTCAATAAGGGAATATGTATTGAGACATATATCTAATACATCATCATTCCGTGATAAAGAATCAAAAAACTATACCTGAGGTATGACTATAAAATTTGTAAATTTCACCATGTTTCAGATAGATCATAATTGGATCAGGTGTCAATAAGTTCTTACATAGATGTTTTTTGTAATTCATTATTGAATTATAATTTTACACCCTTTAATGTTAAATAAATTCACGTAAAATTCAATATTACTAAATCCTTCAAAAAACCAATGATAATATCCTATCAAACATAAGATTACTTGGATTTTAAAAAAAATCATGGGATATTCACAACACATCACTACTTTTAACTTGTTAGGATAAAAAGTTCTTTATAGAAACAACATGACAGAAGATATTGACATTTTTAATCCAAAATTTGTATTTATATAGCTTCATATACATGTAATGATATGGTATTTTTACCAACATTATCTCATTATAATCTACATACTCTAAATTTACTTAAAAATAATCAAATATATCTTCTAAAAATACCATAAAAATAATCTAGATGTCTTTGGAATATATAGTTCATTAAATCTAATAATTCTAAAAGAGAATATATGACACTAAATGGAATAACAAGATATTAATAGTTCCCATGTGTACTTATATATGTAAAATTTTAAATATCATTATCTATTACCCTCAACTGGTGATATTCTGGCCAATGGTTGATATTAGATAACCACCTCACTTATTTGATATGGTAAAAAAGCATCAATATGATGTTTTAGATATTTATTTTTTATAATCACATGGTTGATCATTTTGAATTACTATAAACATTTTGAAATCAGTGAAACTTCATTACATAGTGAAATTGATCCCACCAAGGTTAAATGCATTGAAAAATTAAATCCTTTCTCATGAGATCTTTAAGCTGTTTTTTTAATTCATTCAATTATTATATTTTCATTAAATATGAATGTAAGGAAATGTTACTCATAACTAGAAGAAACCTAATAGATAATCAAACCTCCCCATCGTACAAATAGCTGTATCAATCAAGAGTAACCTCAATATATATATCCCTGACAAGAAGAAGATTATATTTATAGTTAACTTATATTGAAATAATAATATGATATTTAACAATAGATGGTACCAATAAATTAAAGAATAAGTTCTAATCTAATATCACGTAGATTCAAGTCACATTTTAAAACAAGATTTTTTTTCTACGAGTGGATTGAAATATAAAATTTCAATGATTGTAATCAATATAGGAATTCAAGATAATGATAAATTTTATATCAATAATGAATTAAAAAAATATCTACATAAAAAAATACCATAAAACTTCATCATCATTGATCACTAAATGAAATTCATATAATTTGAAAAAAAAATATTGTCCTCTATCCAAAAGGAGTGGATATCCCTATCACATAAGGAATTACTGTCACTCAAAAAATTATTGATCAAAAACCTAAATTGAAAAAATAATACAACTCACCAATATGAAATAAATCCAAACAATACACAAATTATTAAGAATTTCACCACAAATATTAACTAGCCTAACCTCCAATTATAAAGGGGAATACTCTAATGTATATAATATCCATGATTTTAGTATACTCTATGTTTTCCTAAAAATATGACAGTCACTCTTAATCTGGGTTCATTTTCCCTATATTTGAGATTAAGTTCATACTCTTTTAAATGGATATAATTTCATGATATAGCCTCTTGTAAAATATTGACAGAACATAATAATGTTAGGATAATGATTATATAAAAATATGACATGGCCTTTATAAAAAGGTAAGTGGAATTCCATTTTTGACACATTTCGACTCACTGTAGTTTCTTATTTTGAGTTTATTTAATTATTTGTCTTTTATTTGAGATAATAGGATTTACATATCAAAAATATCAGTTTTTTTGGGAGAGCAACCTGGTTATATAGATAGTGAACTGCTAATAGTAACCATGATCTATCCCTGGGAACATTGTAAACTTTTTTTGAGATAATAACTCTTGAATTTTTGGTTAAAAGTCTTCTTAATCATGCATTTAAACAATGTGACATGTATAAATCATTACTATTTAGTAATTTTTCTTTAATAAAATTCTTTGATTTACCTTAAATTCACCCCTACTCTCTATTCATATGAACATCATCCTCCATGGAATAAATCATCCTTATCCTTGGTTTATTGATGATTTATCTTCATATCCATGTGAATTTTATTGAAGTAATCATGTTTTTTATTGATTTCCTCATTCTCCATCCTTGTTTATCTATTATCATTTCATTGACATTGAGTTGTGAAGCCCTATTATGCTTTGTGTCGGAACATAGGGTTATTGATGGGGGATTTATGTTATTTAATGGTGAATTAGTTATTTGAGGACCTCTATCTTATAAATTCAATTTTATTTTATGTGGGAGACGTGATTAATTTTTTTTTTGTGGTTGGCGCCTCTATTTGAGGGTGGTATTCCAAATAATTTTTTGGTTATTGATTCCTTTTGGTTTTTATTAATTCAATTTCCATTATTTTGTTTTGATAATGTTGGATTATATATTTTTGTTCTGATTTAGGGAATGTGTTTTTAATCTGATGATTTAAAATTTATTTTTCCAAGGAGGTGTTTTAAATGCTTATATGTGTTTGATAAAATAGATCAAAGAGGATTTATTTTTCAAAATTGGGTTTCGAAAAGGTTTTTAAAGAAATTTTTAATGTGTTTAATGCTTCGTTTGTTGTAGTATAATGTTATTTATTCAATTAAAATTAATAATGATTAATCTGTTTTAAAATATTTGACATATGGAAGACTTTGGGTGTGGGAGTGATATAGAAATTTAAAGCCTTAAATTACGTTTTATACAAGTTATGTTCCAAAGGATCCAAGTGTGCCCATAGAATAATTTTACTCATGTGGAATGTCATGACTTGACCGATACCACCCATCATGCCAAAACTACCCCAATACTTCCTCCATAGTCTAGGGGGAGGTGATTAGAACTGATGGAATAAGTTCATAGGGAGGTATTTTACTAAGTACATGTACCCACACATAGCCAAATTAAATAAAAAGTTTAGAGGAAAAGAAAAAAGGATACATCACTACTATAAATAAACCAAAAATTCTTGGACCACTAAATAGAATAATGTACGATAGTTTATACTGAGAATAAATTGGAAAAATATATGCCCACACAAAAATATGTATCAACCTGAAAAACTAGAAAAGAGTAAACAACAGACATAGCCCAGCTCATATATCCCATGAAATGACAACCACATGTGGTCCAAGAACCCCATATCCCTAAGCTCCTCTAAACTCAAAATCCACTTGTACACCATCTTCAAAAGACATGATACGTGTTAGTAGAATCCCATGTAAGGGTGTGCATATACATAACCAGTAGAACACCTTGAAATGGTGAGGGGGGGGGGGGCAGCAAGAGATAAAATTGAAGGGGAAAGAAGTGGATATAACAAGGTATGACAAAAGAGTATATATCAACCCAATAAGAGAGTGAAAGAAAACTCTTCCAAACACAAGGTTCTCAGAATGATGAGAATATGAACTTCTCATCGAGTTATTTCATGATATAGTTGAAGATTATACTCATCTTACCATGATAATCTAGACATAGAAAGCAAGTGGCATACCCCACATGTCATTGCCTCTCCTGGAAGGAGAGTAATAAAACCCCTAAGAGTGTGCACTGAAATAAGATATATATACTCAGTCAAATAAACCCAAACAAGCTAGTAAGGGGATAACCATCTCAATGCTTAGTCCATGAATATGAGTCACCAATAGTTCTAAAGTAAAATACATATGTGAAGCCTAGCACATCATTCATCTACCCATAATGAAATAGTCAAAGGGAATCAATCACCATACATTGATACTATCCGCTTTGGGTAGCACTGACTCACCCATATGATTTTAGGTCACATCAAAAGATCACATCTCAGTTGGGAAATCATCCCTCTTTCTCCTGAATTCAAGGGAACATAAAAGCATGACTTGTCACTATGGTTCATAGTCATGGAGTCACCAATTTTAGGAAAGGATGTCTTTCCATAGTACAACAGGAGGGTCCTTTTTTGGTAATCCATGATGAATTCCACTGCTTAGCTCAGCTAGAGGGTACCACTCGGGAAGGTCACTATGGAATTCCACTACCCAATCCTACTTGGGGTAATCCCAGTGAGTCGTAACGGAAATTCCACTACCCTGTCTAGCTGGAGGGTTATGACTCGATGATGTCATCATGGAATACCACTACCTATCCCTAATAGAGGGTGACTCAAAAAGATCACCGGGGAATGCGACTTGCTAGTCTTACTATAGGGTATGCCTGTAACATCAATTTGGGAAAGACAATAACCAGCCCTACTGGAGGGGATGTATGGTACATCTATAGTGATTCTATATAATAGCATCCACTATCGAGTGTCATGTCATTGCATTACTAACATGTAACATCTGTATCGTATCTCAAAATATAATTCTGATGGATCCATGGCATTCTATGTGAATAAACACTCAGTATAGACATCTCGTGGTCCAAAATATAAATTCTAGCGAAGGAGATACAGATTTTTGAAGATATATTGGAAGAGCTCAAGTACTAAACAATGTGTGAGGGGACCCACACAGTGTTTGGTCCCTCTTCCCTACCTATTTGTGTCTCTGTTCAGCACATAGGTCCCTTCTATATAAGGATACATGTCGTATAGGTGGACTACACAGCCTGTACCACCTATCTAAAGATCGGGTCTTGTTTGCAGATCGTGTCCATGTACTCGAACCATGTGTCCATGTACTTTGGTGTAGGTCATGTGGGTTCTCAAAGGATATTTCCAATGTGTCCAACCTGTGTTCGTGTACTTTGTACGTGGAATGTATCTGGACATTTAGGTGGACTACACAGATCATTCATACATGATGTAGTTACATCCTATCAAGGAAGTAAACATTGTTCCATCCTTATGGGTTCTTGAACTCTAGAATCGTTGCTGGTAAGGGGAGACATCTCTTGCATTCTTCATTGAACATGGTGTGTAGTTGGGATTTTCTAGAGCTTTCCAACATATACATATATTTTAACAGGCTTTGAATCTGGTCAAATGACCTTGGATAATGTCGGGAATCCTTCTGAAATCTTTAATTCTAGTTGTGAATCATTCTCTCCAATCATATTTCACCGAGAATCGGCCACAAAAATGTTCAGGGTTTTGATATTATTTATTTATGCCACCAGATCTTTTATCTTGTATGAATTGGCCTCAAATATTTAGATTTACCATCAATTAATAAAAATGATTCTAGATCTATTCCCCACTCAAAGAACCATAATCGTTTCATTATTCTTCAATAAATTTGGGCACTAGATCGGGCTAGGGTTTCTTGGAAACTATCCAAATGAGATCCAAGGTGAATAAAATGAATAATCAAGGGAGAAAATCACCAAAATAAGGTTTCAAAAATCATCGTCCAATCTTTACTGGCCGATGAACAATATTGGGGCACCTCGGTTAGATGAACAAATAGAATTAAATTAAATTTCGGTACCTGGGCACATTCATTTGTTTCAGAGAGAAAAAATCCAAGAAAAAAGATCGATATACGCATTACTTTTAATCTAAGGGAGCAGAACACTGATAAAAAAGTCTTAACTCTGTTTGATCGATCACCATTTATGAATAACGTGCTCTCTAGGATCCTTTGTGTATGTTGTTCTTAGAATCGCCTCCATCTAATGTTTCATCTTTTATCGAAGGAATTATCTAGAGGAAGGAGGTTCTATCACTATTGAATGGTGGAATATGTTCTAACCATGGATAAATTCACTTCAATACCAATTTATATATTTTAATTATGCCAAAGGATAATTAATCAATAAAATAATTAATTAATTAAATTTATTAAACACACAACAAATGAGAAAGAGGTTCGAAATCCCTTGACGACTCATTTTATGTTGTACCTATGGTAAGACTTCATTCCAAACATGATCATGGTCTCATATTTCCAATATGATCAACCATTTGAGAGTTATCCCAATTTCGTTAGTTATCAACTTTCTCTTAATATAAAATATATTAAAAGGTTTTATAAAATTATTTTCAGGCACACCAGGCCTCAGATTCTCAATTTTTCTCAGCGCCTTACTCTAGAAATATATATAGAAATATTTTAACGTATTAAAAGGAATAAAACCATGTCCCTATTTCGTACATTCCTTCAATATTTTTGACCCAAAAAATCAAAATTAATCAATTTCGGGGTACTAAGCCCACATTTGGATCTCCCACTCCCAGGAATTGTCCTACAAATTTCTATACTCCCATAGTATGTGAACCAAAGTGAAAGTCCATCCATGCAAGGTTCGCTCTTATCGGTCCTCAATCCCCACCGAGTGCCCTAGAATGGTGGCTCCATCCATAATGGCCAGCTCACCCTAGTTAATGACGTGTGTAGGATGATGCACATATCTCCTCAACTACAACATGTGGAATACATCGTACACCCACTCCAACTCTAGGGGAAAAGTGAGGTGATAGGAAACCATTCCAATCCTTTGCAAGATCTTGAACAACCCCATAAACATCATGTATAGCCTGATTACCTAGAAAAACCACCATATTCATCATCTTGGGGAGACTTTCATGAAAACACTGTCTTCATACTAGAACTCCTAGGGCCAATGATGATATGCCTAAACTTTTTGTCTTCTCTATGATATCTTTATACATTCACAAATGACCTTCACTTTCTCCATTATCACATTAACCAACTTTGTTCCCATACGAGATGACTCTCCAATCTTCTTCTAGAACAAGGGTGACCTTCAAGGTCTCCCATTTAGGTCCTGAAAAGGGTCTATGCTTATGCATGAGTGGTAACTATTTTTGTATGAAAACTCTACCAAAGGTAGGTGATCCTCCATGTTCCAATCAATATCCAACGCACAATCCCTCAACATATCCTTCAACACCTGCATAGTGCACTCAATCTACCCATTTTTCTAAGAGTGAAAGGTTTTAATCATCCACAACAAGGTCCTGAATGCCTCATATAGGCTAATCTACAATTGTAATGTAAACGATGCGCCATGATTAGAGATATTCATCGAGGGTACCCTATGAAGGTTGATGATCTCCGATACATACAACTTCCCCAACCTCTCCAACAAATTCTGCTCCTTGATAGCATTAAAGTGTGTCGATTTCATGAGTCGGTCTACTACCAACCAATTTGAGTCATATCCCTTTATTGTTTGTGAAGGACCTATAATAATTTCCATGGATATTTCATCCCATTTCCACTTTGGATTCTCAAGAGGCTACCACAAACCCACTAAAACCAGGTGCTTAGTCTTCACCAACTGATAGGTGATGCATTGTGAGACAAACTAAGTTATTCTTCATCTCATGTCAGACCACCAGAACTACCAATGAATATCCATTTACATATTTCCCGAATTAGGTTGTACAACTAAGAGAGATCTCATGTCAGACCACCAGAACTACCAATGAATATCCATATACATATTTCCCGAATTAGGTTGTACAACTAAGAGAGATGTGTGGAACTCCCACATCACCTTCTCCTACATCACAATAGGTACCACTCTCTTCCCATAGAACAATATCTCATGATTCCATCCTTTAGAATATCCATCTAGTGTGCCGCATGTGGATATATGATGACATTGTACTTTATAGTCAATTTATCCCATATAAAACGATTCTACATGATCATGGAGAGAAGGATCCAACACCATAGACTGTAGAAATATTGTACCCTACTCCTGTGCTAGGGACATCCACAGGGAAGTTAACTTCTATGAAAATTCTTTCTCTAGTCGATCCAAAGTCTTCCTACAAGGGGAATTTAATACAAAATATCCCTTTCCTGGAAAATAAACTATATCAATGTAATATTTCAATAAGAACTCTAACTACAATCACTTACTAAAATTCATATCTCTCTGAGTGAATATGTACTTGAGACTCTAGTGGTCTGAGTAAATGACAATGCACTCTCCCAGAAGGTAGTGCCTCCACTTCCTCATATAAAAGACCATCACTGCTAGATCTAGGTCATGAGTCTCTATAGCGACTCGGTCCTTTAATACATTACTATTACATCATTTTAAATATAAACAACATAATATCATTACACATAGAGGATCCATATGTTTAGTGTATTGGGAAAACTAATACCATACATAACAAATAAAACATGAAGCATAAACATTTATTTAATTTCTTTATCTCTAGCTTCTTATTGACACTTTTCCTCTCCTTCATACATGTAGCCACCTGAGGGTATACATCAAAAGGGGTGATCTAGAATCCCAATAAGAGGATAGATAAGAACAATATATCATGGTGTGAGCATATTCATAACATAGGCAAAAGATCATGAACACGAGAGGAGCATACATAAAAGACGTGAAATGTGGAAAAGCATAAAAATGAAACATCATGTCTTAGTGGTTAACTAACAAACGTACTTGTAAACATAGTTATCATATTGTTCACACATCATTTCACATTTACTCATGAGATTCATCACTTTACCCAATTCATTGGAGTGCTGTATAATTCCAGGCGCACCGGTCACTTTGAAACATTCATAATTGCGCTATATAATTTTGGGCGCACCCATCACATCATAACAATATCATAATCATGATTTCCACATGGAACATAAATAAAAATTGGACATAACAAAACCATGGTAAGTAATGGGTTTCATCTAATATGAATACATTCATAAGCATTGGGTTCCCAAAAGAAAGAGGGAACAACATACTTGATACAAGAACCATCAACCAGGAATGAGAGGTTGATTTTTTAAGAGAAGAGTTCTTTCAGAAAACATTTCGATTGACATAAACTTCATTAGAAAAAATTTATATCACAGAACAAGAAAATTAAATGATGAAAAAATGATCTTTAAGGAGTGACCATATCAAAAATGGAGTGAAATTGGTAGAACCCGAAGGATGAAAGTTGGGTTCGAGAATTTCCCCTTACCTTGCACCCAAATGCTTCTTTCTCTTAAATGTCATGTATAATGAAATTATATTAATTAATTATAAATACAGAACCATGTGTACATTAATAGGGCTCATTCTGGTTACATTATGTAATATTATTCTCCTTTGTATTACTTATAGAGTTTAAAAACATTGTTCGGGGATGTTCGTTTTTATGGTTTTTCTTTGGTGGTTCACTTGTATTCTTAAATTGAAGATCGGGTAAAACATGGGTAAACATATAGAAATGATATTAAATTTAATTAGTTATATAAATGGAGTTTTAATGTTCTTATAATGAATTATATTATATCCATGTGGATGAATCATTAGATAGGAATTAAATGTTGGTTATTTGGGTAAATTTGGGCAGTTTTTGGATCACAACGAACTTGTTTTAACTTATCACATAGTAATATGACCATAGTTTATTTAAATAACTTTAAATAGCAAATGAAACATATAAAATATTCTGGTTCAACATAAAAAATGGTTTCATGACCAGATCTGAACGTAGAAATGGAAGAAGAAAGCATGTCATTCTTGAAGGTGATAAATTAACACCTCACGAACAACGTTCTCTTTAAGAAAATAAATGGAAGAGGGAAAGGGGTTTGGATGATATAATATCCCATTAGAATCATAAAATTAAATTATATGTATAATAATGGAGTTAAAATACAATTTGGATGAAGATAGGTGCGGAGAGATCAAGAAATGAACTTGAACTTGAAAGGAAATTAAAGGAGAAGAGAGAGGGAAATTACCTCTAGAATCCTTCTCTTGAGAACCTCCTTAAGGGACTAATCTTGGTCTTTTTATGAGACCAGAAGCTATTGGAAGTGTGGGAGGGACTATGGAAGGTGTTTGGGTAGTGTTTTAAGTAGGATTTTATCATGAGATGTGTAAGGAAATGAGGGTGTGAAGGGTGGCTTTTATAGTGGAGGAGAGAGGGGTTTCCTTAATATAAAATTTATTAGTTTATTATTTCCACACAAGACAAGGAATAGTGAGTCTTGAATGACAAAGAATAGTAATTTTTTAATTTAATCCCGAAAAAAGTGGGCTTACTTCATCATAACATCACACATGACACTATAATTAGCTTATTTAGCTTATTTTGTAAATTACGGTATTTCACTAATCATAAAAAATTCATGTATCTCAGAAAAATCACAAAACTTTAACCCAACCATTTTATGAAGTGTAGAATCCAAAAATTATGTCCAATTTTAAAAAATAATTTTCTAAATATTATTAAGTTAATATTTAATTAAAATCATAATTTACTTAAAAAACAATTTTTAAGATTAAAGCTGATTTTATAGTGCTTTCAAAAATTACGCAGGGTCTTATAAAATTATCTAAAAACTATAATACATTGATTAAATAATTTATGAATACCTTTTAGGGAAAAAAATTTCTTTTAAATTAATTAATTAATTATAATTAATTATTTATGACTTACAAAATATCAAAACGTTTACTAAGGTCAAATTGTCACTTTCTAAGATGTCTAAATTTTATTTTATTATTCATAGGTAATGTTACTCTTGTGTTGGGTGATTTAATATTAATAAGGGTCAAATTACAATTCATAAGGGTCTGTTATTATTCCTAAGGGTGTGTTACTATTCACTAAAAAATATTTTTGTTTCAGTAGACTCCAAAAATCATCTTGAACACAACTGTGTATGTCAGATTTTCAAAATTCCAAACATAGGAGTGACCAACTTATGTTTAAAGGTCACTTATCACATAGTAGTTTCTTATGTTGTGTTTTCATGTTATTTTATGACATAAATATAAGAAGGGAATTTCCTTTGAAAAACTTTGGGTTGTTACATTCTTCCCCCCTTAAGAAATTTCACCCCCGAAATTTCACTTTACACAAACAGGTGAGGGTACTTCTCCTTCATTGCCTCTTCTGGTTCCCAAGTTTCTTCCTCAAACATATGGTTCCTCCACAACACATTAATAAGATGGGTTGTCTTTTTTCGTAGAACCTTATATCTCCGATCCAGAATACTTACTAGCTGCTCTTCATAGGAGAGATCATCTTCCAGCTGCACCACCCATGAGTTTAGTACATGTGAGGGGTCTGGTATGTACTTCTACTGTAGTGATACATGAAAAACATCATGAACCTGAGCCATATTTGTTGGAAGTGAAAGAAGATAGCCCACAACTTGTATGCGGTCAAGGATGTCAAAGGGGCCAATATACCTTGGGCTTAGCTTCCCTTTCTTACAGAATCACATGACTCTCTTCCCTAGAGATATTCGAAGGAATAATTTAACTCCAACGTCGAACTCTAAGTCCCATCAATGGTTGGCAGCAGAGCTATTTTTCCAACTTTGAGAAGCTTTGATGTGTTTCTGGATGACTTGAACCTTATCTGTCATCTCTTGAACAAGATCGGGTCCATGCAGCTTTCTTTCTACAACTTCATCCCAACAGGTTTGAGTTCTACATCGCTTTCAATACAGAGTTTCATATGGAGCAATCTGAATACTCGAGTGGAAGCTATTGTTGTATGAGAACTCAACCAATGGGAGATTTTGATCCCAAACACCATTGAATTCAAGAGAGAAGGATCTTAGCATATCTTCAAGCATCTAAATAGTCCTTTTAGAATGCCCATCGGTTTGGGGGTGATAGGCCATGTTGAAAATTAATTCAGTACTCAAAGCATGTTGAAGGCTCCTCCAGAATTTAGATGCGATCCTTGGATCATGGTCAGAGACAATCGAGAGTGGAACACCGTGCAGTCTCACCAATTCCTTCACATATATCATTTCAAGTTTTCCAAGTGAGAGATCTTCCCAAATAGAAATAAAATGGGCAGTATTGGTGAGTCGATCAACCACAACCCATATTGCATTATTTCCCTTTGATGTCTTTGGGAGACCCGTGAAAAAGTCCATAGTAACATTTTCCCATTTCCACATGGGTATCGGCAATGGATTCATCATACCTTTGGACTTTTGTCGCTCACCTTTAACATGATTACATATTAAGCACCTTGATATATATTCTTCAATCTCCTTCTTCATGTTATCCCACTAGAAGTGTTCCCAGAGATCACGGTACATCCTGGTACTCCTAGGATGTATAGAGAATGTTACGCATTGTGCATTATCCAATAGATCCTTCTTTATCCCAGGTGATGAAGGCACACAAATCCAATTTCAAAAATGAATCTCACCATCAACGTCGATATGGAACTCTTGCAGCTTCCCTTCCTTTACTGCATTCACCCACTTTTGTATCTCCACCTAATCCCTTTGTAATTCCTTAATCTTATCCTGGATGGATGGTTGTGCAATCATTAGGGAAAGGTAGGATGTATCCCCTTCCCTTATGATTTCCAAATCCATACATTTCATATCTATGAAGATAGGGTCTTTCACAATCCGCAGCACGGATAGCGTAGCAGGTTCTTTTATACTAAGAGCATCAGCTACCTTGTACGCCTTTCATGGATGATAGTGAATAGAGAAATTGTGATCTTTGATTAGCTCTAACCATATCCTTTGACGCATGTTGAGATTTTTTTGTGTGAATATATACTTTAGTCTCTTTTGGTCGGTGTATATGTCACACTTCTCACCATAATGGTAGTGCCTCCATATTTTCAAGGTAAAAATCATGGTTTCCAGCTCTAGATCATTCATCGGTAGTTCTGCTCATGAATCTTCAACTGTCGTGATGCATAGGCTATCACATTATCATTTTTCATGAGTACAAAACCCAAGCCTTTGTTTGAAGCATCACTATATATCACAAAAATTTCTCTACTTTTTGATAATTTGATTATAGGTGCAGTGATTAGCCTTCTCTTTAGCTCTATGAATCTTCCCTCACATTCTTCCGTACAGACATACTTTACCCCTTTCCTTGTTAACTTAGCTAGCGGGCTTGACAATCGTGAGAAGTTTCTCACAATACATCGGTAGTACACAGCTAATCCAAGAAAACTATGGATTTCTGTGACACTAGAGGGCCTGGGACATTCCTCAATCACCTTTGTCTTTGAAGGATCCATAGAAATTTTTTCACTTGTGATAACATGTCCCAAGAACGTGACTTGATTCATCCAAAAGTCAAACATTCTGAACTTGGCATACAACTTTTGCTTTCTCAATGTCGCCAACACAAGTCTTAGATGTTATCCATGTTCCTACTTTCTCTTTGAGTAGATAAGAATATCGTCAATAAACACTACCACAAATTTGTCGAGGTAATTTCTAAAGTCACTATTCATCAAATCCATGAAGATTTCAGGGGAATTAGTAAGTCCAAAGGGAATCACCAAAAACTCATAGTGCCCATACCTTGTACTGAAGGCAGTCTGCTAAATATCTTCCTTCTTAACCTTTACCTGATGAAATCCAGAATGAATATCCACCTTTGAGAAGTACTGATCTCCTCTTAACTGGTCGAACATCTCATAAATCCTTGGGAGGGGATTCTTGTTCTTTATGGTGATCGTGTTGAGTTCACGGTAATTGATACACAGCCGCATTGTTCCATCCTTCTTCTTCACAAAGAGCACTGGCACACCCCAAGGCGACGCACTAGGGAATATGAAACCTTTGTCCAGATGCTCTTGCAGCTACTTCTTTAACTCCTCCAGTTTGATAGGAGTCATACTATGGGGGCACTTTGAGATAGGAGTAGCTCCGGGTATCATTTCAATTGAGAAATCTACCTCACGATCCGGGGTAATTCAGGGTAACTCCTCGGGAATTACATCACCGTATTCCCTCATGATGGGAATTTCCTAAAGGTTGGAAGTTTCCTTCGACTCAACTATTTGGGCAAGGTTTTCTTCTTCCTAGGGAATCAACACCCACACCATAGAAGGATTTTTCAAAGGAGATTCATGATATTCCTTTCATTTGAAGAGGATTATGGGATGGTTCGGAATATGAAAAGATATTTCCTTTTCCTAACAGTTAATATGTGCTATATAAAATGAGAGCTAATACATTCCCATTATAAAATATAATTCCATAAAAGGAAGTATTACGAGATTTGACGGAAGAATCTTCCCACTAACTCTAACGGGAGAAGAGTCAAACACTTGGGTTGCAATGATTGCACCACTTAGTGTTTTTACAGATATTTCTACGTCAAGGTTTCAGGGATCCTATTATATTGTTCTTGCAAACATGCAAGATATAATGGAATGCGTAGAACCAGAATCAAATAAAACCTTTTCTATTCTTGAGTGAATAGGAAGTGTACCTTGTACGACTTCATTATCATGCTCCACCTCTGCAGTAGTGATGGCATAAGACTTCTCTTGTTCTTTTGGCTTTTGTGGCTGCCGACGCTGATTACCCTCGAAAACACGAGGTTTAGTGCACTGGTATTCATAGTGCCCTAGCTCTTTACAGTTGTAGCATTGAACCATGAGTGGTTCTCCCCTTTCATCGGCTACATTCTCCTTCATTTTCATGTCTTTTCAACACTATTGAGCATGGTGTCCTTCTTTCTCACACATGAATCATTTTCTCATCCCTATGAGGTAGTTCCCTTGGTGAAACTTGCCACATTTTTGGCATGTGGGTCGTTGATTTTTCTTCCCACCATTGTCACTAGATACACCATCTTGAAACTCCATCTTTCATTTTTTGTCCCCATATCCATGGTTCCATTCTCCAAACTCCATCTCCACTATGAGGGCACACTGAACAACTTCTTCATAACTCCCAATGTCCCAAATTGCAAGAGACTTTCGAAGGTGTGGATTTAATCCACTAAATAATCTATTATTTTTTCTATCATTGTTGATAACAAAACCCGAATCATAACTTGTGAGCCTTGTGAAATTCGCTTCATAGGTTGTGACAGATTCTCCTTCTTTTTTCTTGAGCTCTATGAATACTATCTCCACCCTCGTCTGAAGAGTTCATGGGAAAAAATTTATTATGAAACATTATCTTAAAGTCTTCCCATTCCATCTCTTCAATTTCCTCCCTTGGCTTGGTGTTCTTAATCAAATCCCACCATTGATCAGCTTCTCTATCAAGACGATAAACGGAAAGAGTCACCTTCTCCGTCTCAGAAGAGTGAAGCACATAAAAGATCTTCTCCAGGGATTTGACCCACTGTCCCGCAACCAGTGGATCAGAAGATCCACAAAACATCGGTGGTTGTTTCCGCATAAAGCATTCAATAGACAATTTATCCCTCTCTGGTGAAGGAGGACGTTCCCCATTATAACGGTTATTTTTCATAACCTGAGATAATTGGGTAAGTATCACCATGATGTTTTGAACTCCACCTCCCAAATCATTAGGGATGTCGTTCGGGCCATCATTGCATTGGCCCTTTCATGTATTGTTGGCCTGATTTCTCCTGGTTCCCACCATTTTCTAAAATAGAAAAGGATAGAAGAAAACATAAATAAACAAGTCATGAATAACTTATTTATTTAAACAATTATACCAAAAACATAAAAAATGGGATCCCTAGGTAAATATTCTTCTGTGCATATTTTTACTTAGTCTCAAGCTATTGGTTTTCCATAGGGTTCACTAATCCTAATTCCCAAATTAACTAAACCATTCCTCGGATACCAACTATAGAGACCCAGCCTTTTATTACATTACTATTACATCATTTTAAAGATAAACAACATAATATCACTACACATGTAGGATCCTAAGGTTTAGTGTCTTGGGAAAACTAGTATTATACATAAGAAATACAACATCAAGCATAAACATTTATTTAATTTATTCATCTCTAGTTTATTATTGACACTTTTCCTCTCCTTAGTACATGTAGCCTCCTGAGGATATACATCAAAAGGGTTGATCTAGAAGCCCAGTAATAGGATAGATAAAAACAATATAGCATGGGGTGAGCATAACCCTGACATAGGAAAAAGATCATGAACATTTGAGGAGCATAAATAAAGGACTTGAAATGCGGAAAAGAAGAAAATTGAAACATTATGTCTCAGTGGTTAACTACCAAACATACTTGTGAACCAATATAGAATCTTTTTCACACATCATTTCACATTTACTCATGAGATTCATCACTCTACCCAATGCATTGGAGCGTTGTACAATTCCGGGCGCACCCGTCACCTCATAACATTTTCATTATCATGCTTGCAACATGGAACATACATCAAAAGTGAACATAAATAAACCATGGTAAGGAATGGTTTTTATCTCATAAGAATAAATTCATAATCTTTGGGTTTCCAAAACAAATAGGGAACGAAATACTTGATACAAGAACCATCAACCATGAATGATAGGTAAAAGTTAAGTTCTTAAGAGAAGAGTTCTTTTGGAAGACATTTGGATAGACATAAACATCATTAGAATACATGTATATCATAGAAAAGGAATGAAAATTATGAACAAATGATCTTTAAGTAATTACCATATCATAAATTGAGTGAAAGAGGTAGAACCCGAAGGATGAAAGTTGGGTTCGAGAATTTCCCCTTACCTTGCACCCGAATGCTTCTTTCTCATTAATGTCCTGTATAATGACATTATATTCATTAATTAGAAATCCAGAACAATGTGTACATTAATAGGGTTCATTCTGGTTTCATTATGTCATATTATGTTCCATTGGATGACTTAAAGAGTTTAAAAATATTGTTCGGGGATGTTCGTTTTTATGGTTTTTCTTGGGTGGTTCACTTGTATTCATAAATTGATGTTAGAGTAGAACATGGGTAAACATACAGAAATCATATTACATGTCATTAATGATATTAATGGAGTTTGGATGATCTTATAATGAATTATATTAGACCCCTGTGGATGAATCATTAGATAAGAATTAAATGATGGTTATTTGGGTAAATTTTGGAGGTTTTGGGTCACAACGAACTTGTTTTAACTTTTCACTTAGTAATATGGCAATAGGATATTTCAAGAACATTAAATAGGAAATAACACATATAAAATATTCTGGTTCAACCATAAAAATGGTTTCATGACCAGATCTGTTGTTAGAAATGGAAGAAGAGAGCATGTCGTTCTTGAAGGTGATAAATTAACACCTCACGAACAACGTTCTCTTTAATAAAGTAAAAGGAAGTGGGAAAGGGGGTTTTATGATATAATATAAAATTATAATCATTAAATTAAATTATATGTATAATACTGGAGTTAAAATACAATTTGTATGAAGATAGGTGGGGAGATATCAAGAAGTGAACTTGAACTTGAAAGGAAATTATTGGAGAAGAGGGAGGGAAATTACATCTTGAATCCTTCTCTTGAGAACCTTCTTCGGGGCCTAAGCATGGTCTTTTGATGAGAACAGAAGCTCTTGGAAATGGTGGAGAGGCTAGGGAAGGTGTTAGTGAAGAGTTTAGAGAAGTCTTGGAGCTTGAGATGTGTGATGAAATGAAGGTGTGAAGGGTGTCTTTTATAGTGGAGGGGAGAGGGGTTTCCTTAATATAAAATTCATTAGTTTATTATTTCCCCAGAAAAAAAGGAATAGTGAGTCTTGAATGACAAAGAAGAGTAATTTTATAATGTAATCCCGAAAACATTGGTCTTACATCAGAAGAACATCACTCATGACCCTATAATTAGCTTATTTAGCTTATTTTGTAAATTACGGTACTTCACTATTGATCAAAAATTCAAGTATCTCAGAAAAATCCGTAAAATTTACCCCAACCATTTCTCAACATGTAGAATCCAAAAATGAAATCAATTTTTGAAAAATAATTTTCAAAATATTATTAATTTAATATTTAATTAAAATCATAATTTACTTAAAAAACAGTTTTTTAGATTAAAACTGATTTTATAGTGCTTTCAAAAATTATGTATGGTCTTATAAAATTATGTAAAAACTATAATACATTGATTCAATAATTTATGAATAAATTTTAGGGAAATAAATATTCTTTTAAATTAATTAATTAATTATAATTAATTATTTATGACTTACAAAATACCAAAATGTTTACTAAGGTCAAATTGTCACTTTCTAAGATGTGTAAATATTATTTTATTATTCATATTTGATGTTACTCTTATGTTGGATGATTTACTATTCATAAAGGTCGTATTACTATTCATAAGTGTATGTTACTATTCCTAAGGATAATTTACTATTCACCAAAAATTATTTTTGTTACATTAGACTCCAAAAATCATCTTGAAAACAACAGTGTATGTCGGATTTTCATAATTCCAAACATAAGAGTGAAAAACTTCTGTTTAAAGGTCACTTATCACATAGTAGTTTGTTATGTTGTGTTTTCATGTTATTTTATGACATAAATATAAGAAGTTAATTTCCATTGAATAAATTTGGGTCGTTACATTCTTCCCCCCTTAAGAAATTTCGCCCTCGAAATTTCACTTTACACAAACAGGTGAGGGTAATTCTCTTTCATTTCCTCTTCCGGTTCCCAAGTTTCTTTCTCAGACTTATGGATCCTCCACAACACTTTGACAAGATGGGTTTTCTTGTGGCGTAGAACGTTATCTTTCCGATCCAGAATCATTACTGGCTGCTCCTCATAGGAGAGATCATCTTCCAGCTGCACCACCTTTGAGTTTAGTACATGTGAGGGTTATGGTATGTACTTCCTCAATAGTGATACATGAAACACATCATGAACTTGAGCCATATTGAGTGGAAGTGAAAGATGATCGGCCATGGCTCCTATGCGGCCAAGGATCTCAAAGGGGCCAATAAACCTTGGGCTTAGCTTCCCTTTCTTCCCGAATCACATGAATCTCTTCCATAGAGATATTCGAAGGAAGAATTTATCTCCAACTCCGAACTCCAAGTTCCTTCGACGGTTGTCAGCATAGCTCATTTGCTAACTTTGAGCAGCTTTGATGTGTTTCTGGATGACTTGAAACTTCTATGTCATCTCTTGAACAAGATCAGGTCTAGGAAGCTTTCTTTCTCCAACTTCATCCCAACAGGTTGGAGTTATACATCGCTTTCTATACAGAGCATCATATGGAGCCATCTGAATACTCGATTGGAAGAAATTGTTGTATGAGAACTCAACCAATGGGAGATGCTGATCCCAACCACCATTGAATTCAAGGGTGAAGGCTCTTAGGATATCTTCAAGCGTCTGCTTAGTCCTTTCAGACTAGCCATCAGTTTGGGGGTGATAGGCCCTGCTGAAATTTAATTCAGTACTGAAAGCATGTTGAAGTCTCCTATAGAACTTAGATGTGAACCTTGGATCACGGTCAGAGACAATCGAGAGTGGAACACTGTGAAGTCTCACCACTTCCTTCACTTATATCATTTCAAGTTGTTCAAGTGAGAGATCTTCCCAAATATTTATAAAATGGGAAGTCTTCATGAGTCGATCAATGACAAACCATATCTCATTATTAACCTTTGATGTATTCAGGAGACCCGAGACAAATTCCATAGTAAACTTTTCCCATTTCCACATGGGTATAGGAAATGGCTGCATCATACGTTTGGACTTTTTTCGCTTAGCTTTAAATTGCTGACATACCAAGCACATTGATATATATTCCACAATCTCCTTCTTCATGTTATCCCACCAGAAGTGTTCCTGGAGATCACGGTACATCTTGGTACTCCCAGGATGGATAGATAAAGTTTAGCTATGTGCATTATCCAATAGCTTATTCATTATCCCGGGTGATTAAGTCACACAAATCCACGTTCCAAACTGAATCACACCATCATCATTGATATGGAACTCTTGCAGCTTCCTTTCCTCTAATGAATTCACCCTCTTTTGTATCTCCACATCATCCCTTTGTGCTTCTTTAATCATATCCTGGATGGATGGTTGCATAATCATTTGGTCACGGTAGGATGTATCCCCTACCCTTATGATTTCCAAATCCATATTTTTCATATCTTAGAAGATAGGGTCTTTTTCAATTCGCAGCATGGATAGAGTAGCCGTTTTTTCTACTTAGAGCATCAGCTGCCTTGTTCCCCTTTCCAAGATAATAATTAATAGGGAAACCATAATCCTTGATTAGATCTAGCCATCTCCTTTGACGCATGTTGATCTCCTTTTGTGTGAATATATACTTTAGGATCTTATGATCTGTGTATATGTCACACTTTTCACCATAAAGGTAGTTATGCCATATTTTCAAGGAAAAAATCAAGGGTGCGAACTCTAGATCATGAGTCGGGTAGTTCTTCTCATGGATCATCAACTGTCATGAGGTGTAGACTATCACATTATCATTTTTCAAGAGTACACAACCCAAGAATTTCTTTGAAGAATCATTGTATATCTCAAAACTTTTTCCACTTTTCAGTAGTGTGAGTACAGGTGCAGTGATCAACCTTCTCTTTAGCTCCTTGAAGCTTCCCTCACATTCTTCCGTCCAGACATACATTACCCCTTTACTTGTTAACATAGTTTGTGGGCTTGAAAATCATGAGAAGTTTCTCACAAATCATCGGTAGTACCTAGCTAATCAAAGAAAAATACAGATTTATTTGACACTAGAGGGCCTGGGCCATTCCTCAATTGCCTTTGTCTTTGAAGGATCCACAGAAATTCCCTCACTTATGATCACATGTCCCAAGAACGTGACTTGATTCATCCAAAAGTCATACTTGCTAAACATGGCGTACAACATCTCTGTTCTCAATGTCTCCAACACAAGTCTTATATATCCTTCATGTTCCTCTGTGCTGTAGGATTAGATGAGAATATCATCGATAAACACTACCACAAATTTGTCGAGGTAATGTCAAAAGACTCTATTCATCAATTTCGTGAATATTGCAGGGGAATTAGTAAGTCCAAGGCCATCACCAAAAACTCATAGTGCCCATACCTTGTATGGAAGGCAGTCTTCTGAATATCTTCCTTCTTCACCTTTACCTGATGATATCTAGAACAAAGATCCTCTTTTGAGAAGTATTGATATCTTCTTAACTAGTCGAACAAGTCATCAATACTTGGTAAGGGACACCTGTTCATTATGGTGATCTTGTTGTGTTCCCGATAATCGATACACAACCGCATTGTTCCATCCTTCTTCTTCACAAAGAGCATTGGCGCACCCCAAGGCGATGCACTAGGGTGTATGATCCCTTTGTCCAGATGCTCTTGTAGCTACTTCTTTAACTCCTCCAGTTCGATAGGAGCCATCGCATAGGGGCACTTCAAGATAGGAGTATATCCGGGTATGAGTTCAATTGATAACTCTACCTCATGATCCAGGGGAATTCAGGGTAACTCTTCGTGAAATACATCACTGTATTCCCTCACAATGGGCATTTCCTCAAGGTTGGAACTTTCCTTTGACTCAACCATTTGGGTGAGGTATGATTCTTCATTGGGAATCAACACCCACACAATTGAAGGATTTTTCAAAGGATATTCATGATCTTCCTTGAATTTGTAGTGGAGCATGGGATGGTTCAGAATATAAAAATATATTTCCTTTTCCTGACAGTTGATATGTGCTCTATATAAAAAGATCCAATCCATTCCTATTATAGCATTGAATTCTACCAAGGGAAGTATTATGAGATTTTCTAGAAGAATCATCCCACATACCCCAACGAGAGAAGAGTCAAACACTTGGGTTGCAATGATTTCACCACTTGGTGTTTTTACAGATATCTCAACTTCAAGGTTTCAAGTCTTCGATTCTATAGTTCTAGAAAACTTTCAAGAAATAAAAGAATGCGTAGAACTAGAATCAAATAAAACTTTTTCCATTCTTGAGAGAATAGGAAGTGTACCTTGTACGACTTCATTATCATGCTCCACATCCGTAGTAGTGATAGAAAAAGCCTTCCCTTGTTCCTTTGGATATGGTGGCTGCTGATGTTGATTACCCTCGAGAACTCGAGGTTTAGTTCACTGGTTTGCATAGTGCCCTAGCTCCTTACAGTTGTAGCATTGAACAATGAGTGGTTATCTCCTTTCATCAGCTATATTTTCCTTCTTTTTTGTGTATTTTCGACACTATTGGACATGGTGTCCATCTTTCCCACACTTGAAGCATTTCCCATTCCCTTTGAGGCAGTTCCCATGGTGCAACTTCCCACATTTTTGGCATGTGGGTCATTGATTTTTCTTCCGACCTTTGTCACAAGATCCACCAGCTTGAAACTCCATCATCAGTTTCTTATTCCCATATTCATGGGACCATTCTACAAACTCCATATCCACTTTAAGAGCACACCGAACAACTTCTTCATAACTCCCAAAGTCTCAAATTGCAAGATCCTTTCAAAGGTGGGGTTTTAATCCACTAAATAATATATCAAGTTTTCTATCATTGTTGATAACAAAACCCGAAGCATACCTTGCGAGCCTTGTGAAATTCACTTCATAGGTTGTGACATATTCTTCTTATCTTTTGCTTGAGCTCTATGAATTCTCTCTATATCCTAGTGTGAAGAGTTTGTGTGAAATATGTATTAGGAAACATTATCTTAAAGTCTTCCCATTCCATCTCTTCAATTTCCTCCCTTGGCTTGGTGTTCTTAATAAAATCCCAACATTGATTAGCTTCTCCATCAAGACGATACATGGCTAGAGTAACCTTCTCCGTCTCAGAAGAGTGATGCACATAAAAGATCTTTTCTATGGATTTGACCCATTGTTTCACAACTAGTGGATCAGAAGATCCACAAAATGTTGGTGGTCATTGATTAATAAAACATTGAATAGCCAGTTCCTCCCTCTTTGGTGAAGGAGGACGTTCCCCATTATTATGGTTATTATTCATAACCTGAGATAATTGGGTAAGCATCGCCATGAGGTTTTGAACTCCACCTCCCAAATCAATAAAGATGTCATTCAGTAAATCGTTTCATTGGATCTCGCATGAGTTGTTGGCATGATTTCTCCTGGTTCCCACCATTTTCAAAAATAGAAAAGGATAAAACAAAACATAACTAGACAAGTCATGAATAACTTCTTCATTTAAACAAATATACCAAAAACATAACATATGGGATCCCTAAGTAAATATTCTTGATTTCATATTTGTACTTAGTCTCATGCTGTTGGTTTTCCCTAGGGTTCACTAATCCTAATTCCCAAATTAACTAAACTTTGCCTCTAATACCAACTATCGCGACCCAGCCTTTTCATACTTTACTATTACATAATTTTAATGATAAACAACATAATATCATTACACATAGAGGATCCAAAGGTTTAGTGTCTTGGGAAAACTAGGACCATACATAATAAATACAACATCAAGCATAAACATTTATTTAATTTCTTCATCTCTAGCTTCTTATTGACACTTGTCATATCCTTCGTACATGTAACCACCTTAGGATTTACATCAAAATGGGTGAGATAGAACACCAGTAAGAGGATAGATAAGTACAATATATCATGGGGTGATCATAATCATGACATAGGAAAAAGATCATGAACATGACAGGAGCATAAATAAAAGACTTGAAATGTGGAAAAGCTTAAAAATGAAACATCATGTCTTTGTGGTTAACTACCACACATACATATGAACCAAGTGAGCATCTTGTTCACACATAATTTCAAATTTACTCATGATATTCATCACTTAAGATAATTCATTGGAGCACTGTATAATTCCGGTCGGACACATCACATTGAAACATTCATAGTTGCGCTATATAATTCTGGGCTCACCCGTCACATCATAACATTATTATTATCATGCTCTCCACATGGAACATACATAAAAATTGAACATAACTAATCCATGGTAAGTAATTGGTTTTGTATCCTAAGAATACATTCATAAGATTTGGGTTCCCAAAAGAAAGCGGGAATAACACACTTGAACCAAGAACCATCAACCATGAATGAGAGGTAAAATTTGAGTACTTAAGAGAAGAGTTCTTTCAGAAAACATTTGGATTGACATAAATTTTATTATAAAGAATGTATATACCATAAAGGGAAAGAAAATGATTAAAAAAATATCTTAAAGGAGTGACCATATAATAAATGGAGTGAAAGAGGTTGAACCTGAAGGATGAAAGTTGGGTTCGATAATTTCCCCTTACCTTGCATTAGAATTCTTCTTTCTCTTTAATGTCATGTATAATGAAATTATATTAATTAATTAGAAATAAATAACCATGTGTACATTAATAGTGTTAATTATGGTTTCATTATGTCATATTATGTTCCTTTGGAGTACTTATAGGGTTTAAAAACATTGTTCGGGGATGTTCGTTTTTATGGTTTTTCTTGGGTGGTTCACTTGTATTCTCAAATTGAAGTTCGAGTAGAACATGGGTAAACATACAGAAATGATATTACACGTCATTAATGATAATAAAGGAGTTTTAATGATATTTTAATTAATTATATTAGATCCATGTGGATGAATCATTAGATAAGAATTAAATGATGGTTATTTGGGTAAATTTGGGTAGTTTTTTTATCACAACGAACTTGTTTTAACTTATCACTTTGTAATATGGACATAGGTTATTTTCATAACATTAAATATGAAATAAAAAATATATAATATTCTGGTTGAACCATAAAAATGGTTTCATGACCAGATGTAAAGGTATTAATGGAAGAAGAAAGCATGTCATTCTTGAAGGTGATAAATTAACAACTCACGAACAACGTTCTCTTTAATAAACTAATAGGAATAGAGAAAGTGTGTTGGATGATATAATATCTCATTAGAATAATAAAATTACATTATAGGTATAATACCATATTTAAAATACAATTTTTATGAAGATAGGTGGGGAGAGATCAAGAAATGAACTTGAACTTGAAAGGAAATTAAAGGAGAAGAGGGAGGGAAATTCCCTCTTGAATCCTTCTCTGGAGAACCTCATTAAGGGCCTATGACTGGTCTTTTGATGAGAACAGAAGCTCTTGGGCGTGGGGGAGGAGCTAGGGAATGTGTTTGGGCAGAGTTTAGTGAAGTCTTGGAGCTTGAGAGGTGTGAGGAAATGAGGGTGCGAAGGGTGGCTTTTATAGTGGAGGGGAGAGGGGTTTCCTTAATATAAAATTCATTAGTTTATTATTTCTCCACAAGAAAAGGAATAGTGAGACCTGAATGAACAAGAATAGTGATTTTATAATGTAATCCCGAACCATGTGGGCTTACATTAGTAGAGCATCACACATTACCCTATAATTAGCTTATATAGATTATTTTGTAAATTACGGTATTTCACTATTCATCAAAAATTCAAGTATCTCAGAAAAATCCCAAAACTATACCCCAAACATTTTTTGACGTGTAGAATCCAAAAATGAATTAAATTTTTAAAAAATAATTTTCTAAATATAATTAATTTAATATTTAATTAAAATCATATTTTACTTAAAAACAGTTTTTAAGATTAAAACTGATTTTATTGTGCTTTCGAAAATTATGTACGGTCTTATAAAATTAACTAAAAACTATAAGACAATGATTAAATAATTTATGAATACATTTTAGGGAAATTAATATTCTTTTAAATTAATTAATTAATTATAATTAATTATTTATGACTTAAAAAATACCAAAATGTTTACTAAGGTCAAATTTTCAGTTTCTAAGATGTCTAAAATTTATTTTATTATTCATAGGTAATGTTACTCTTATGTTGGATGATTTACTATTCATAAGGTTCATATTACTATTCATAAGGGTATGGTACTATTCCTAAGGGTACGTTACTATTCACCAAAAATTATTTTTGTTTCATTAGACTCCGAAAATCATCTTGAATACAACCGTGTATGTCGGATTTTCAAAATTCCAATAATAGGAGTAAAAAACTTATGTTTAAAGGTCACTTATCACTTATTAGTTTATTATGTTGTGTTTTCATGTTATATTATGACATAAATATAAGAAGGGAATTTCCATTGGAAAACATTGGGTCGTTACAGTCTTATAGTTTAGTTCATAGTGTCTCAACTTCCTCAACCTATATATGATGATTTTATATTGTTACATCAACAAGTAACTAAGCCAAGCTCTTGAGGCATCCCAAAACACTACAATCTCAGCACCTTCCTCCTGTAGTATCAAAACTGGAGGGCTCACCAGCCTCTACCTCATCTCCTCAAAGACCTTGTGGCACCACTCAAACTGGTTAAATGGGTCTCTGGTCTACTTCAGAGTGGTCAAAGGGGTTGCGATCCTAGAGAAGTCTTCCAAATATCTCGTGTAGTATACAACCATGATAAGGAAACTTGAACCTCTAACAAATTATCGTGTTTCTCCCAAGAAATAACTACTTTGTTCATTGATGGATCCAAAGATAAACTGTGATAAAATAGATAATACCCTAGAATGTGAACCACATGTATTTAGAAATAGTACATTGTTAGATTTCCTTAATGCTGGTTATTTCAAAATAAATCAAGATCCACCCTAAAGTGATCTATATGCTCCTCCTCTGTCGTAGAGTAAATGAGTAAGTCATCGATGGACATAACGAAAAAAACCTTTCCTTGTAAAGATGATATATCTTGTTCATCAAATACATAAAAATGTAATGGTTGTTTGTCGCCAAAAAGGGAATCACTAGGAACTCATTGTGTCCACAGCGACATCAGAAAGCTAACTTTGAAATATTTTCTTCACAAACCCACAAATAGTGGTATCCGAACCAGATCATGATATTATAGAACCACAACACACCTTACAACAGATCAATGAGGTATTAAATCCTTGGTAAGGGGTACTTGTTCTTTATCATGTCCTGATCCAGGTGAAGATAATCCACACTAATCTGTAAGCTCTTGTCTATCTTCTTTACAAACAAAACTAGAGCTGCCCAAGGGGACACAATAGGTATGATGAAACCTTTCTTGTAAAGTTCTATAATTTTAAACATAGATCCCAAAGGTCAATGGATTCCATCCGATATTCGACAGAAGTTATAGGGGTAGTATTTGGTCGCAAGACGATAAAAAACTCCAAATCCCACCTCAGAGGTAGTCCTGAAACATATTTGACGAAGACATCCATATAATCATCTTCATCTTATGGAATCCAAATTCCTGATAAGTCTGCTACAGAAAGGGTTATTCGCAGTAACTGATGGGTAATATTTTGTAGCCTCTTACTCATAGCACCTACCTTCCCTACTATGTGCTAACTTTCACCAATAAAGGAGAACATCATCCCATAAGCATGTAGGAATATGAATAGTATGTGGTGATATTAGATCTATGATTGAACCATATAAATCAAATACATTACCAAGATGATTTCATAGAGTTACATCATGATGAACAATTGGTCCCATGTGAACCTCTCACCTCCAAGTGATAGCTTGCAATTCCGGTAGATGAAAGTCACATAAAAAGTGTTCCCTATAGGAACCTCAGGACATAGCTGTTATGCTAGTGTCTCTACTTAGATATCCATCTCCTACATGAAGAATCATGAGATAAATTATTGGATGGAACCTGTACGAAATAATACTATGTCAAGAGTAGATTAAACAAAAATTGTACTTTAAATCATCTCATGTGTCATAGGATCTTAAACGTCTATATCATGTAGTTGTTTGTGACCCCGACTACTATCACCATAAGCCTGATGTGGGCTTCTTGGTGGTGGTGGTGAGAGGAACTTGTAGCATTGTCCCCCATCTATAGCTCCTCCTTTTCCTATTCCAGCTCCGCCTCCTTGTGGACCATCTTATCTCCACTTGAGTGGTCTCAAATCATGGAATAGCCTCTATAGAGGAAATCCATCAGCTATAATCCTATGATTCTCAACATGTTTGGTCAGGCATTATCATTCCGTGTGACCTTCCCCATCACAAGAATAGAATTGTCCTTCGTCGGGCTGCCCTAGTTCTCTACCTTACCCCTGAACTATACGACCACGTCCCTAATATTTCTCACAAAAAAGAGCTCATATTCGGAGATATCAGGAAACATATTACTATTGTAGATGCTGAAACCCTATCACACCCATGTCTATCTCCACCTATATAGAATCCCATAGAAATAAATCTCTCTATCACAAGTGCATTCTCTAGCACCCCTGTATAAGTGTGTATTCCCAAGGGCACTATGCTGGCTCAAATCTCTCTATGGAGTCCCGCCTCAAACATCCATTCTCAGAAGTAGTCATATTTGATCTTGTTGAGAGAGTAAAGTGTATGGTCTGTGAACCTAGGTGCATCATCTTCCACTAAAATACCTCCTTGTGGAATCTCTTGAATCTAAACAGAGCATAGGTAAGAGGGGTAGTACTCATCACAAAACCGAATTTGGATTTTTTCCCATGACATTTCCAACTCATGATGCCTATAGGTAACCAGGCTCCACCAATTTCTAGCTACTCCATGGAAAATAATGGATTCAAAATACACCATCTAATCTTTTGAGTTCTGAACAAGACTGAATATGCATACAACCGAATCTAGTATATCCTCTACCACATGTGAATTTGGATCACAATAGAACCTCAATGGTCACGGGAGATGGAACCCATAGTGTGCACTCAGTATATACAAATCCTCGGACTTTTATGATGGGACTATCTGCCTCTCAATAGTTGGAGGTGTTGCTACATACCCACTTATAAGAAGGGGATCACATGACAGACCCTAAACTATGGCCTCATCTCTCGTAGGGTTGTCGTCATGAACCAGAGCTTGTATCCTAGCTGGATATTGTCACAGAGGCATCCTAAATGTTTTCAAGTAGTACAGATATCATATGAGAATATGTAAATATACATATTAATAAAAAATAGTTATTTTCCACAAGAAGGATATTAAAAAACTCAGTCCTATATGATTCATGTACCATTGTTCCCTACAACCAATAACTCACAGTTTCTAGTCGACAAGCGGGTAATTAGGGTCCTTGTGAATGGATACATCGACCGCCCACACCATGACGAAAACTCCTACCCTATGACCGGAACTCAAGATACGTATAAAAAGTGTAGAGTGAAAGAAATAAAAGATAAAACAATGCTATTTATAATCCAAAAGATGCATGGACCACTAAACAGAACAATGTACAAAAGATTAAACTGAAAAGTAAAGGAAAAAATACACACCCAACCAGATATATGTCCCAACATAATAAACTAGAAAATATTAAACATCTAAGAGATCCCAACTCTTGTATCCCAAACTATAACCACCACACACGGTCCAAGAACCTTGTATCCCAAATCTCCACTAAATTCACGATTGACTTGTCTGTCGTCTGTAAAAGACACGACACATGTTGGGAAAAGCCCATGCAGGGTTGATTATATACATAACTAGTAAAATTCCCTTAAATGGTGAAGGGGGAGAATTATTAGATACAACTGAAGAGGAAAATCGTAGATAAAATAAGGTACGAGATAAGAGTTATGATCAATATATCATGAGAGTAAAAGTAAACTCATACAAATATAAGGATCTCAAAATAGTGAGAATATTAACTTCTAATTGAGACGTCACTACCTATATTAGGAGAGTAGACTCATCAAACCATTCAAAGATAGACACAAAAAAACTAATGGAATACCATGTGCCTCTTTGCCTCTCCTGGAAGGAGAGTAACCAAAACCCAAGGTGTGGGTATTGAAATAGGATATATAAATATATATATAATAATAATAAAAAGAGACACAATGAGAGAGTAAGGTGATCTCCATCTCATTGCTCTGTCAAAGAAGACGAGTCGAAGATATTTCCAAAGTAAAATCCATCTATGATGACCAGCACCTCATGTATCTTGAACAGACACACAAGTAAAAGGGAGTTAATCACCACACCTTGACACTATCTACTTTGGGTGGAACTAACTCATCTGTGTGGTTATAGGTCACATAAAAAGAATGGGTCTTAGTGGGGAAAGCATCCCTCTTTATCACAAGTCCAAGGGAATGTTAAATCACTCCTTATCATTGTGTCTCACAGTCAAGGAGTCACCAATTTTAGGAAAGTATCTTATTCCCTGGTACGATAAGAGTGTTCTTATCTGGTAGTCACTGAGTAATACCATTGTCCAACCCACCTGGAGAGTACCACTCATGAAGGTTACTAAGGAACTCCACTACCTATTCTTATTGAAGTGTAACACTGGTGAGTTCTTAGGGAAACACCACTACCCATCCCGGTTGGAGGGTTACACATGGTATATGTCATCATGGAACACCACTTCTAAACCGTACTTGAGGTTAACGTAGAAAGATCATTGGGGAACACCATTACTCATTCCAACTAGATGGTTATCCTAGAACATCCATCAGGGAATTCCTCTAACCAAACTTGCTAGAGGGTAAGCATGTTACTAATATCAAGATTCTGTATGATCGTTTCCATCATCGGGTGTAGCCTCAGTATGTTCTAAACCCAGAACATTCACATCATATGTCAGAATATTTTTTTGGGGTCACCATTGTGTTTTATACAGAAACACACTCAGGATAGGCATCTCATGGGAAAAAATACAAGTTCAAACAAAATAGATATGAATGTTTAAAGATCAATTAGAAGAGATCAAGTAGTGCATGGTGTGTAAGGGGACCTACATAATGTGTGGTCCCTATTCAATGCGTGGGCATGTCTCTGGTGAGCACATGAGTCCCATCCATGTCGGGTAGCATGATTTTATGTGAGCTACGTGGTGTGTCCCACCAATTTAGGGAATGGGCCCAATTTGTTAGCCTAGTACATGTACTCGAACCTTATTTCCATGTACTCAGACCTCAGGTTTATGCACTCAGACCTCATGAATGTGTAATTTGGTGCATGGTGTGTGGTTTCACATGAGATATTTCCCATGAGGCCAACCCATATTTGTGTAATTTTTACATGGCATGTCATTGACCATGTAGGTGGACAAGACAACTCATTCACACAAAAAGGAACTATAATGAATGTTAAGGAAGTACAGATCATGCCATGATTATGGGTTCCCAAACCCTAGCACTATCACAAGTAAGGGGAAACACTCCATATGTTCTTCATTGAACATGGTGTGTAGTCAGAATTTCCCATAACATCCCATATTCTATGGATATATTCTTGGTATTTGAATCTGGTCAAACCACCTTGGATAATGCATGGAATACGTCTTAAATATTAGGATTTAGCCACAAATCATACTCATCATACATCATTATCTAGGAATCAACCACCTGAATGATTGGGGGATTTTTTCTTCATTCTTCACACTTCCACATATTTGATATTTGATGATGGATCGTAAAAGCTTAGAATTTACAATACATTCATCATGGTAATTCTAGATCTAATATATTCTTGAGGAACTATCTTCATTTCAATTTTCCTCCACAACTTTGAGCACCCGATCAGGCTCTAGTTTCCAGAAAACTATCGAACTAGGATCCACGTGGTTTCCACAGAGAAGAACAGGAAGAATCGAGGGAGAAATGTACCAAAAAAAGGTTTCAAACATCACCGACCAAGCGTTCTTGACTAATGAAAAAGATTATGGAACTGTTGTAATATGACTGAATATAAATAAATTATATTTTGATACTGGAGCACATTAGTGTTTTTTGAAATTTTGAGTTTTAATTTGAAACATTTGAGAAAAGTTGAGGAACATAGTTGAAGCATATGGTTAATTGTAATAATGTGGACCTAGTAAGACCAGGACAACAATTCTCTCAACGATTTTTTGGGTTAGTTCATGGATTTTAAAATTTTGTGTCCAAACCATGTACTATGGAAAATTGTTATAATTTTAAAATTATCACCTTTTTTTATTTTTATTTATTTATGAATGATAATTCTAGTTATTTTCTGTCTAATATAAGGGGATTTAGTGGTTTAAATTATGTTGTTTGAGACTCAATTGGGCATCGAATTGGTTTTTGTCTTGTGTTTTCGAGAAAATTCCTCCCTAAAGGACTATTCTAATATAATGAAGGATACTCCAGAGTATATTATATACGAAAATACATTATTTGATAAATATTTTAATATATTTTATGATTTTATCTAATTAATATAAATAAAAAGAGGGTAAAATATGTCATACATAGATAGTGGACCGTGCTAATGAGTTCAAAAAATTGAACCCACAAATTTTTCATGGTGATAAAAATAATTGGGAGACTAAAGATTGCATTGAAAGGATTGAGGATATCTATATATTTTTAAAGGCCTATTGTACCAATGATGTTGTATTTTCCACTGACATGTTAGATGGACTAGGTAAAAAATTGCGGGAATCCATAGGGTAAGAAAATATTCAAGAGTATCTCACATGGACTAGATTCAAGAAGTACTTCAAATAATAATTTTATCTTGAGATGTAGAGGTTGGAGAAGGATACTAAATTCATGAAAATTATTTAATAGGAATTATTATTAATGTAAATTTCTACATGGTTTCCCTAGTTGGTTCATTTTTATCCTATGCTCGTCACAAATGACTATTTTATGAACCATCATTTTAAAATGGGTTTGAAGGATTAGATTATGTCTAAGATTATCCACATTTTCCTAATAACTTATGATGAGGTGATAGATAAAGTAGTTATGGATGATGTATAAATGGATAAGAATATGGTTATCAGTAGGTTATCTTGAATAGTTGGGAGTATCCTAGGATCTAAATTGGGTCAAAAAATAAACTGGGATAAACCCCATCAGAGTTATAGTAAATGAGTTTTGAAACTATCAGTTTTAGTTATTGGGGATTTTTCATGGAATAACATAGTGATTTTTTTTTCATTTTGGGATGTTTGATATTTCTAGACCAAATTTCCTATAGGCTCCGAGTATATTTCAACATTGTGGGAATTCATGTCATATAAATTCCTTCTTTAAGACTCCCCCATAATGGAGTAGTTTTAGTGCTTAATTTTATAAGGGTTCATAGGTGAAATACAATGATTCAAAAGGTGTGGGATAATTCCATCAGTACAAAGGGGAATTGAATATTAATATGAATTATTATGTTATGAATGAGTCAATATATCATTTTACAATATCATTGGCACATTATTACTCTAAATCTATGATGATCACCAAGAGAGGTTGGATGTTTATTTCTTTGTATACATCTTTATATTTTTTGATATAGATAGTTTCCATTCCTTTATATAATTAATGTTTCTTGATGATTTGTTTATGTGAAGATATTTTATTCCATTTATGATAGTTCCACATAACCATTCATGATATATATTGGAGAAAGGTTTTATGTGCCATTATTTTTGTGTGTTTGTCACTGAAATGGATGTTGTGTTGAAATTCCTTTTATAGGACCTAGATGTTTATGATCTCATAAATTCTATATATTAGATGATCAGTGTTAAAGAAAAAACTAACTATTTTCACAATAAGTTTCAATATATGTTTCCTGATTGGAATATAAATATCATCCAAGTTGATTGGGACTTGAAATTAGTGACAAAAAAGTCTCGTTGTTCTATATGTGGGGGTTTTTTAATGAATGTTATCCAGATTATTCATTGATTTTTTGGAAAAGGAATAATTTGGACATATTATAGTTATTGAGGACTAGTATCCTTAGTTATTTATCTATAATTCTACAATAGTTTGAGGTTGAGTACAGTATCGACTTTTTCCTCTAGTTGATACCGATTTCCTTACCATCGTACTAAATGGATATTGTTGACTTAAAATAGTTAAAGGTTCAGTTAGAGAATATTGAGAGAAATGGATTCATTCATCTGATAATTTCATTGTTGGAATTAATGGTTATTTATAATATCAATAGAGACATTAGTGTTTGACTATTAATATATTATTTCATGATTAATTATGTGATGATTAAGAATAAATACTAGATTTATTGAATTGATGACCATTTTGACTAGTTCATAAGAGCCTAATGTTTTTTTTAAATTTTCCTAAGATCAAGATGTCACTTTTTGAGATTTTGGTAAGAGGATGTTATTTAAACCATATTTATGATTGGGTATTAAAATTTTGAGTATCTATTTATGGAATTAGGTCTTACTAGTGATCCTATAATATTCATGGTTTTGATTAATTAGATCTTTCATTTATTTTTGGACTCTATTGTGGATATTTTTTGGATGATATCTTAGTGAACTCCATGATATAAGAGGACCTTAATGTTAATTTTGTGTTTTATTAAGATTGATTTATTATCACCTTTAGTATTAGGCTTATATATTCTATTTCTAGAGATAAGAAGTATTTTTGGGTTTTAGGATTTCTAGGAAATGTGATTAAATAGATCAAAAGAAGATCCTAGTGGTCATGCCTTTAGAGTTATCCAAAAATGAGTTTAATATTAAAATATTTTTGGGAATGGTTGGGTATGAAGTCTTGTTTGTTCATTATATCTAGATGATTTATTCTCTATTGATATTTATGACTGAAAAAGGGGTATGTTTTGATATAGTGAGAATAAAATAGATCTTTTTAGGAGTTTCAGGTCATTTTTACAACATACAAAATTAATATTCTTCAAGAGTGTAGGAATAGATATGTAGTGTATTGTGATTCCTTAGTTGTGGGGATGGGGTGTGCAAGTATGTAGGACAATAAATTGGTGGGATAGGTCTCTCCTCAGTTATTACTACATCATTTATTACCACATTAAAAGAATTACTACAACTATGACCTAGAGCTCGAATCTTTGATGTATGCATTGAAGACTTGGCACCATTACCTCCTTAGGGAGTAGTTTATAGTGTGTCCAAATAATAATATTGTTATGTAGATATTAAACAAGAGGGATGTAAACCAAAAATAATTACCTATCTAATCTATGATATAATTATTATATGAGTGGAGTATGATATATATTTTTTTATTTGGATTTCGATATTCTTAAGGATGAATAATGGGTATTATTTACTATTTTTTATTCCATTCCCAATATTGTTGATAAAGTTAGGTGTGAGAAGGCATCCATCCAAGACTTATGATAGACTAGTATAGATTTAATTAGTGGGGAGACCATGGTTGATTGTTCTTAGTCTCTTAAAGGTTCCATTTCCTTTATAATGTGGATAGGGTTACCATTATCTTTGAGGTGAGGGGTGATTCATTGTAGGAATTACTCTATCTGGAAAATTCACCTCGAGGCCACCATAATATTTTATAAAATATGGTGTATGAATTAATGTACATAGATGATATCTTCAGTTTCTAATTATATATCTTGATGTTTTACCGACTAGTGGATCAAAACCAAGAATCAGAGTCTAGATGGATCTCTTCATCCTCTTCCTATTACTATTTAGAAGTGAGACATGATCTCTATAGATTTCATTATCAATATAAATATATATATAAGTGGTAAATATTATTTTTATGTGATTATAGATTAAATTAATATGTAGACTGATTTTCTTCCCTTTAGAGAGTCAAGAATGGTAGTACAGCTCATGAACCTATATGTTCATCATGTTTTTTGGCTTCATGGGGTACCCTCACCAACATTTTCTGACATGGATACCTATTTTTCATCACTTTTTTGGAAGGGTATCAAAAATTATATGGGAACCTATCAAAATTTGAGCCCAGTTAATAACTAATTGATGAATTCTTAGAGTGAGCAGGCTATCAAGATTCTCTAACTACTGGAAATCCCACTTTTACCACAACTTATATCCCAACAGTTTATCTAAACTATTGGGAATGGCTATTTATACCAATGGTTTTCACAAACCGTTGGTATATAAGATTTTATAGAAACTTATAGCAACGGTTTTTCAAAACAATAGGTAAAGGCCTTATCCATATGAATTTTTTACCAATGTTTTATGTAAACCATTAGTATAGGCCACATCCATACCACTTTTACCAACGGTTAGTCTCAACCATTGGTATAACATACATTCCCAACGGTGTTTAAAAAACATTGGGAATGATTTACACTAAATGCAGATCGGGCATCCAGTCCCCCCACCGCTCGAATGCAGTTCTACTCCGCTGGATTAGTTCCCTAAATCCAATCTTACTCCTGCCAAAATTATTTGAAATATTGATCCATCTTCAATCAAGGAATTAATTTCTTCTACACATCAAATCTGTAAGCGATTCCTTTGTTTTTTGTTCTTCCACTATGTGTTATTGTTTTCACTTTTTATTTGGCTGAAAATGGAGCTTTGTGGACATTAATCATGGTTGTGGGTGGTCATTTAGGAGGTAAGATAGTATAACATAATTTTACTTTATATATCCAATATTATTATTGATTGATGTTCAATTTTATTATCTTTTACAAGTGATGTTGTTTAATAAGTTGTTATTAATGGTTGCAATAATGACGATATGGTATTAGGGTTCATATGGTGTGTATAACCATTGATATGGTGTCTACGATAATATAGTTTCCTGGGAATGTACATTGGAATGTACACACAGTACATGACCAAGATAGCCATGTAAATATACATGGCCAATCCCTTATGGTGAAAAGTACTTTTGGAAAAATGGGGTGCTGAAAACGTCCCATTTACACATGGCTTTGTTTCATGGGTATACCCACAAGATGTGTTGTCCATACTATAGAGTAAGTAGTAATTAACTCATCCCAAACACCTTCATCCCTGAAATTCAAGACTACATTGTTAAATGGAGGAACCCATGTTCTAATGACATGCCTAACTTGGTTTCGAACTCTGGTCACCTAAAAATAAACAAGAACACTGGTTAAATGCAGAAATTCATCCTAATCGTAAACTATAACATTGGTTAAATGGAAAAAATCATCCTCATTACTGAATTCCATACACATATAGGAAACAATCATCATTCACGAACATCATTTTAATGTATAGGCTTTTCAAAAAAAACATATCCCTTAAATGTCATGAAATTATAGTAGGCACTCATTTAAAGTTGTCATTTTTACAGGTGGAATCTTTGTAGATTTGGATTATATATTCTCATAACTACAGAGTGGAACCCCATTTGGTGTTTTGAGTTCCACCCAGGACAACCCCCCTCTTTCCTGGACCCAGGACAACCCCCCTCCTTCCTAGACCCTGGTTGTCACGACCCCTCCCACCAAAGATTCCCCTCCTGAGCTGGAAATGGTGAAAGAGAGATAATGACCCCCCGAGTCCCGCCTCTAGTAGGCCCCGGGTTGGTGACAAGCACAAAGGGTATAAGTTTTCACAAATATGGGAGGCATTACCCTTTTTATTATTTAGGATCAGGAAATAGGATGAGTCAACCACCAACAAGGAAAAAGGACAATTGTATATAAATAAACCCAAACCAAGACCACATGCATGTTTAAACAATTTTATAACAATGTACAAGTACAAGAAAGCTCAAAAGTACAATACCAAAGAAAACAAGAGAACAACAACTGCAACAACTCCAACTGTCTGACTAGTAGGGTCCCGTACGGCCCTGGTAGTCCTCCTGGAAACCTGAAAGTAAACGTAGGGTGAGCATACAAGTATACTCAGTAGGGAAACCTAAAGTTCTCGTGCACAAGTGGGGAGACATCCTAATGTCCCGTGAGAACAATAGAAGAAACCTAACAAGGGAATATATCCACCCAACCTAACTAGCCACACCCACTAAAACACAATCACAACATGTAGTAGTAGTATAAGAACAAGAGTATTGGGTACCCCGCACCATTTCCCAATAGTTAGCTAAACATCCTGACACTATCACACTGTCCCCACCCTCACACACCTGGGCCTCACAACCACACATCTCGTCCACACACACCTGGGCCTCACCACCACGTATCCCACCCGCACACACCTGGGCCTAGAAACCACAACCAAATCCCCTCCCGAAGACACCTGGGCATCATCCCGAAGATTCTTGGGAACAATAATAGTAATTTAACTCTCGCCCGAAGACACCTGGGCCTGAATCGAAACCTACCTGAAGAGTCTTGGGTGTAAGGTCGCCTCAAGTCATTATAGCCTATAAGCCTGCCCGAAGAGTCTTGGGCCTAATCACCCCAATCGAAACCAACCCGAAGAGTCTTGGGTGTAAGGCCACCTCAAGACATCACAGCCTAGGGGTGAAGGAGCAGGAAAAATATAGTAACTATGGGAAAACACCTTCTCCCTTGAAATGGGAGTGTTCGGCACTAAGTGCTCAACATGGGTGTGGTGTGAGAAAACACAAAAGATACAGATATATATATATATATATATATATGTAGCAACCACTCAGCCCAACCTATGGCTTCTAAAAAGAGAAACTGAGCACGTGCCTCAGCACTACTACCACGATGCATTCACCCAACAAACAACCCCAACACATTAAGGTTTTCACATTTTAGTAGAAATTTTCTTATATAGTTCCTTAACTACTGGGAAACTATCCACAACCAAACACTTCAATCGTTCGTAAAACATATCCCTGCCATCCACAAAACATGTTAGGGAAACACAAGCAGCACAACAAAACCCTTCATAAAAACAAACCAACCCATTGATTATTATTTCCATTTCATTACCAAGCCCCATCATTCATTAACTCTTCCTTATTTATTATTTATTAAACACAACCCATAGTCCATTCACATTTAAACCCATCCCTGCAGCCCCACTGCCAACCACCATAACCACACCTAACATCATTATCCCTTTAATACCATTTATTGCATCCCTGCAACCCATCCCCATCACAACATTCACACCAACCCACAACCAAGTCAACTACTGCCCCACTGCTCACCCGATCCACAACAACCCACAAAACACCCCCAACACATGCCACGTAACCAAGAAAACACCCACATGTTCATTATTCCATTTTTTTTAACCGAGGTGAACACACAAGGGTTCAATATTTCCATTTAATCAGCCAAATTTACGTGATTATCCAATTTCCACATTCAACAAAGTTCCACTCACAAAAACGGTCTAGAAAGATAGAGCAACATTTAATTGCACAAGCAAAGGCCCCCAATGACCGTGATTTTCAGTAGGCATAATCATATTCATTTCACAACATAATATCACATGATATAAAAGGTAAAGTAACAACAATCACAAACTTCCCATCCCCATTCTTTAACCAGTTATTATCTTTATTTAAAGGTTCAACTATATCTCATGAAAACAAAAAGGATACCCACCCCACATGATGCGCAAATTAGAGTGACGAAGGTTAAACCCCTTCCACAACAGGTTCTGGTCATAAGGCACCCCCGGATCAACTTTAGAAGACGTTCGTAGGGGTCCCGGAAAAACCTCCTCAGGTGGAATTCGGAGAGGAAAAGCTGACGGAAAGACAATGGATACAAGATCGGAAGTTCCGCCACATTGTTACGATCCCGTGGCCGCTGACGGATCGTAAATCGGAGCTCGGATGAAAAAGTAATGGAAGAAAGAGCCTTCAAGTCTCTTGAGAGAGCTCTGCTCAGAGGAGAGGGGAGGGGAGGTGTGAGTTGAAAGGAGGAGGGGACCCCTCATTTTATAGGCATGGAAAGAATAAGTACAAGGCGTGTACTTATGGTACACGTCATGTACTCGTCCGTTTTCACACGGTCTCCACGCGGCCTCCAACACGGTTCTGCGGCCATTGACTGGTCAACAGACGGTTTGAAGGTAACGCATACGCAAGGAAGGACTACAAAGCATGTAGATTGGACACACGGCGTGTACCCATTTATGGCACTCGGCAGGGACACAGCTCCAACGCCGCACACAGCCGACGACTGGCCAACACACGGTAACACGTACTCAGGGAGGGACTACATGCCATGTAGTACTGGACACACGGCGTGTACCCATTTTCTCCACACGGCAAAGACGTGGCCATCCACATGGGGTATACCCAACAAGGGGGTACACGATGTGTACTAAAACTACACGGCGTGTAGTTTCAAAATTATGGAAAGTGTGGGAAATGAACATTTTACCCTCCAGAGCACTTCGTGGCCTTCTTTTTGACAAAGTAATGGGCCGGAGAGGTCCGAGACATTACATCAGATACATCTTAAAAAATTCTCATCCCCGAGAATTCAAAAACTAACCAAGGGGAACCCAACAAGATACCTCTTTGGGTCCTCGTTATAATAGGAACCCAACCAACAATCCTAATTATATGTGTTAGGAATTCCTTCTCCTATGTCGAGATATTATCCGCTTAAGGTGGCACTGACTCGCTTGCACGGGTTTAATAGCATCCTCATTAATGTGTCTCGATTAAGGATTGGATCTTCCCACTTCCATACATTAGGATTTTCAACTCGAACTACCCCCCAACACCACACAACCAACACACTACCCGAACACATGGTTTTGGGACAATCCTTCTCCTATGTCGAGATATTATCCACTTTAGGCAGCACTAACTTTCCCGCACGGGTTCAATCGCATCCGCATTAATGCGTCTCGATTAAGGGTCAGGTTTTCCCTCTTCCCACACATCCGGACATATTACACATTACCAGGGAACAAGGAAACAAAATGTCTCAAAACTGACAAGCCAAGCATTCCATATATCAAAAGTACAGCGTACAACATCAACACAATGCTCAGAAGAACAAGGGAAAACCCAAGTCAAAACAACTCCGGGTACTGAGTGTGCATCTGGGTCTCCTGTTCCCAAGTGCTCTCCTCGAGACCGCCATGCCTCCACAACACACAAACCAAGGGAATGGTTCGTCCACGAAGAACCTTCTCTTTACGATCCTCGATTCTGACTGTTCATTCCTCGAAGGTCGCGTCGTCTCCCATATCTAACCCTCCCCAGTCGATAACATGAGAGTCATCGTGTAAGTACCAATGAAGCTGGGAGACGTGGAAGATGTCATGGACTTTCTCCATCTGAGGAGGCAGGGCCAGCTGATATTCCACCTCGCCGACTCGCCTCAGCACCTCAAAAGGTCCAATGAACCTTGGTGAGAGCTTGCTCCCTTTCCCAAACCCCCGCTTCCCCCCGTCGAGGGGAAACCTTCGAGAACACATGATTTCCCACCTCGAACTCCAAGGGCCTCCTCCGACGACCAGCATAAGAATTATGTCAATCCTGAGCCACCTTCATCCTTTCACGTACAAGCTGGACATTCTCCGTGGTTCTCTATACTACCTCTGGTCCAAGAGCACCTCTCTCACTAACCTCTGCCCAGCAAATGGGTGAAAGACATGGCCTTCCATACAAAGACTGAAATGGTGCCATGCCAATAGTAGAGTGGAAGATGTTGTTGTAGGAAAATTCTACTAAAGGAAAGTTTCATACCCATGATCCTCTGAAATCCAGAACGCATGCTCGCAGCATGTCCTCCAGCATCTGGATAGTCCGCTCTGTCTGCCCGTCAGTCTGGGGGTGGAAAGCAGTGCTAAGGTGTAGGTGGGTGCCAAAAGCATGGTGTAACCCCCTCCAGACTCGTGAGGTAGACCGTGTATCCCGGTCTGAGAGGATGGCCCTTGGAACTCCATGAAAACGCACCACCTCGTCTACGTACTTCTATGATAAGGTACTCACCAGGACCGACTCCTTGATTTCTAAGAAGTGAGCTGATTTCTTCAGACGATCCACCACTACCCAGATAGCATCATAACCACCCTGAGCTTTGGGTAGTCTTGTGATGAAGTCCATTGAGATGTCATCCCACTTCCACTCAGGTACATCTAAAGGATGCAACAAACCACCGTGAACACGGTGTTCGGCCTTCACTTGCTGACACACAAGGCACTTAGCCACAAAATCTGCCACTGCACGTTTCACCCCGGGCAACCACAAATGATCCCTTAGGCCTCGGTACATTTTTGAAACTCTTGGATGTACCACAAAGTCTGATATATGGAATTCACGGAGAAGTCCCTCACGCATCGCCTCTAGGACAAACAACCTTCCATGGAAAAGCATCTGATGTTGGTTGTCCTCTGACCATCCCTCTGGAGCATTCCCCTGATCGACATGATCCCGCATCACCTCTGCCTTGGAGTCCCCCCACTAAGACTCCTACACCTGCTGCAACAAGGAGAATTGCACCATCATCTGGAACAAACAGCCTCTAACACCTTCTTCCCTTGCATCTAAGTGTAGGGAAGCCAACTCTCCCATCACCTTCCAAGGATCAGCGGATTCCCGAACCACTTCCTTATGTGACTTACTGCTCGGGGCATCAGCCACAACGTTGCCCTTACCTTCAGTGTAAGAGATCTCGAACTCATAGTCGTGGAGAAACTCGACCCATCTCTGCTGCCGTAAGTTCAGGTCACACTGGGAGAAGATATAACGCAGGCTTTTGTGATCTGAGAAGACCACAAAGCGCTCCCCAAAGAGGTAATGTCTCCACAACTTCAATGCGAACACTACTGCTACAAGCTCCAGGTCATGGGTGGCATAGTTACGCTCATGAGGGCGCAACTGGATAGACCCATAACAAATCACACCCTTCTTCTGCATCAGCACGCACCCCAGACCAAGGCCAGAAGCATCACAAAACACATCATACAACAACCCCTCCACTGGAAACCTGAGCACGGGAGCACTAACAAACTTCTACTTCAGGTATTCAAAATCTTGCTGGCACTGATCGCTCCATTGGAAGACCTGATTCTTCCTAGTCAAAGCTGTCAATGGAGCAGCAACTTGAGAGAAGTCCGAAATGAACTTCTGATAGTAACCTGCTAACCCCAAGAAACTACGAACTTCTGCCCCACTCTTGGGTGATGCCCAAGAAACAACTACCTCCACCTTCGACGGGTCCATCGATACTCCATGCTGAGATACCACGTGCCCAAGGAAGTGCACTTCTTGTGTCAAGAACATACACTTCGACAATATCCCATAAAACTGGTGGTGTCGAAGGACTTCCAAGACCGACCTGAGATGATCAACGTTCTCCTCCTCTGATCTTGAATAGATCAGGATGTCATCAATAAACACAATGACGAACCGGTCCAGAATCTCTCAGAAGACAAAGTTCATAAGTCCCATGAACACAGCTGGTGCATTCGTAACTCCAAACAGCATCACTACAAACTCGAAGTTCCCATACCTGCACCCGTAGGCTGTCTTCAAGATGTCAATGTCCTTCACCCTCCGCTGATGATATCCCGATCGTAGATCAATCTTAGAAAACCAACCTGATCCTCTTAGCTGTTAGAAGAGATCATCTATCCTTGGAAGGGGGTAACGGTTCTTGATCGTTACCTGGTTCAGCCTTTGGTAGTCTATGAATAGCCTGAGACCACCATCTGCATTCTTCACAAACAAAACTGGAGCACCCCATGGCGACACGCTGGGTCAAAAAAACCCTTCTCCATCAGATCGTCAATATGAATCCACAAATCCTAAAACTCTGAAGGTGCCATTCGATAAGGGGCCATCGAAATCGGTCGGGCACCAGGTTGTAAGTCTATCCCGAACTCAACGTCACATCGGGGGGGTAGAGTCACAACCTCCTCAGGAAAAACATCGAGGAACTCCCCAACAACCTCTAGGACATCCATCATCTCTGTATCGGCTGGAACCACTGACAACCCACCCAACAAGGAAAGGAGAGGCTCCATATTCCGGCTTCCCGCCTGATAGCTCCTCTCGCCAAAAAAAGATATGTGCTGCCCATCCATGTTGGAGAACACGACTCTTCTTCGGAAGTAGTCGATAACGGAACCAATAGAAAACAACCAGTCGATGCCTAGGATTACATCGTATGGCTGCATATATAACAGATGAAGGTCCCCACTAGATCGATGTGGTCCCAATGTCAGCTCACATCCCCAGCAAACAAAAGACACGGTGGTCTGGCCTCCAACTGGTGTTCTCAGCCCCAGTGGTACAGAAAGTCTCTCTACATCTAGTCCCAAAGATTGGGCTAGACCAGGTGTAACAAAGGAGTGCGAAGCTCCCGAATCGAACAAAGCAGAAACAAGAATGCTAAACAAAAAAATCGTACCTCGCACCACCTCTGGTCCTGCAGGAGCTACCAACTCTGCTGCGTGCAACTGTCCACGCCCAACTCTTATGCCTCTCGGATTTTGTCCACTTTCCCGACCACGCCCTGGTCGAGGACCCTGAGGAGCACCCTGAGGTCATCCTCCTCCCACAAAGTCTTCCCTTGGATGAGCGTGGTCCTACTGCTGCTGGAAGGGCCTAGCCGGCAACTGGTGCTGCTGCGGTGGGTGCTGAACCTGCCCACCTCCACTGTACGGAGCTCGGGTCGGAGACCGACTCTGAACATGCCCGAAACCTCCACAAGAAAAACACCTCAGTACTGGCCTCCTGAAAAAGGGACGAGGACCCATTAATCTGAACTGGAACTGCTGGGGCCTGCTCCCCACTGGCCTGAACCTGGAATGTCCTGTCATAGGAGACCTGCTGCTGACTGCCATCCCCTTCGACGAACCTATCTGAAACACCTCACGCGGTGCACCTACGAGTGAGTGCATCCTCTCTACAACCTCTGCCTTCTTCTGCACTGCCAAGTACGTCAGAAGGGTAAAGGGGGTGACAACATACTAGAGTGAAGGACGAAGCACCTCCTCTAAACGTCTTGCCCGAGACTCCTCATCCGGAAAGAGATCTAGAGCAAAGCGTAGGAGATCCTTGAACTTGATCCACAGTTATCGTACTGACATACTCCCCTGCTGAAGGGAGAGTAACTCCTTCCGCTTCTCCTCCTTGATCATGGAAGAAAGTAATTCCTCTCGGAATTCATTCTCAATGTCAGCCCATGGAACCTCTACCTCTATCCTCTCTCTGAGGTAGAGCGTCCACCACTATTTCGCCGCACCTCTCAGCTGACTGACTGCTAGGGAAACCCAGTACTCCCTTGGAGAACGGATCAAGGTGAAAGTGATCCCTAGCTCCTCAAGCCACCCTTCCGTCTCTGTATCCGAAGTACTACCCTCGTACTTCTTGAGGGTCTGCCGCTGGAAGGAATGGAGAGTCTTCTGCCACTGGCAATCTTTCTCCTCTCGGTCAATCCTAAACTTATCGACCGCCTGGATCTACTGGGCCTCGGCCATCTGAGCCACCCGAGGACGATGTCCAGGTTCCATAGATGTATGGTAAAAAAGGATCTCCTAAGCCCAAGTAGTAAGGAAATTTCTCAAAGTTTTAATTATCATTTTATTTCAATTTCATTCCCAGAACACAAAAATCGAGTAAAACACAATCATGATGATGCATGTACCTTCCCTAGGGTCTCTACCCTGCAATCAATGTAGTCTCACATGGTCGTTCGGTAAGTTCAGAGTCCTTGCATCAGATCACGGGGGGCCTAAAATTTCGTGTCCTAGCCGGTCTTCCCTGGCCTATGTCACAAACCAAGATTAACTAACACTGTTTCACTACCATCCCATGCAATCCTCGTTGTGCCTATCTCCAGACTCTATCCTATCTCTCAACCATCAGCCTTTGATACCATTCTGTCACGACCCCCTCCCACCAAAGATTCTCATTCCTGAGCTGGAAATGGTGAAAGAGAGATATTAAATCCCGAGTCCCGCCTCCATTAGGCCCTCGGTTGGCGACTAGCACCAAGGGTATGAGTTTTCACAAATATGGGAGGCATTACACTTTTTATTATTTAGGATCGGGAAATAGGATGAGTCAACCACCAACAAGGAAAAAGGGCAAGTGTATGTAAATAAACCCAAACCAAGTCCACATGCATGTTTAAACAATTTTATAACATGGTACAAGTACAAGAAAGATCAAAAGTACAATACCAAAAGAAAAAAAGAGAACAACAACTGCAAAAACTCCAAATGTATGACTAGTAGGGTCCCGCATGGCCCTGGTAGTCCTCCTGGAAACCTAAAAGTAAACGTAGGGTGAGCATTCAAGTATACTCAGTAGGGAAACCAAAAGCTCTCGTGCACAAGTGGGGAGACATCCTAATGTCCCGTGAGGACAATAGAAGAAACCTAACAAGGGAATCTATCCACTCAACCTCACCAGCCACACTCACAAAAACACAATCACAACAGGTAGTAGTAGTATAAGAACAAGAGTATTGGGTACCCCGCACCATTTTCAAATAGTTAGCTGAACGTCCTGACACCTTCACACTCTCCCTGCCCGCACACACCTGGGCCTCACAACCACACATCCCGACCGCACACACCTAGGCCTCACCACCACGTATCCCGCTCGCACACACCTGGGCCTCACAACCGCAACCAAATCCCCTACCGAAGACACATGGGCCTCATCCTGAAGATTCTTGGGAATAGTAATAGTAATAGAACTCTCGCCCGAAGACACTTGGGCCTGAATCGAAACCTACCCGAAGAGTCTTGGGTGTAAGGTCCCCTCAAGCCATTATATCCTATAAGCATGACCGAATTGTCTTGGGCCTAATTACCCCAATAGAAACCTACCCGAAGAGTCTTGGGTGTAAGGTCACCTCAATCCATCATAGCCTAGGGGAGAAGGAGCAGGAAGAACCTAGTAACTATGGGAAAACACCCTCTCCCATGAAATGGGAGTGTTCCGCACTAAGTGCTCAACATGGGTGTGGTGCCATAAAACACAAAAGATACAGATATATATATATATATAAATATGTAGCAACCACTCAGCCTAACCTATGTCTTCTAAAAAGAGAAACTGAGCACGTGCCTCGGCACTACTACCATGAAGCATGCACCCAACAAACAACCCCAACCCCATTAACGTTTTCACATTTCAGCAGAAATTTTCTTATTTTGTTCCTTAACTATAGGGAAACTATCCACAACCAACCACATCAATCGTTCGTAAAACGTATCCCTGCCATCCGCAAAACATGTTAGGGAAACACAAGCAGCCCAACAAAACCCCTCTTAACAACCAACCAACCCATTGATTATTATTTCCATTTCATTACCAAGCCCCATCATTCATTAACTCTTCCACATTTATTATTTATTAAACACAACCCACAGTCCGTTCACATTTAAACCCATCCCTGCAGCCCCGCTGCCAACCACCATAACCACACCACAAATCATTATCCCTTTAATAACATTTATTTCAGCCCCACTGCCCATCACTATCACAAAATTCACACAAACCCACAACCAATTCAACCACAGCCCCACTGCTCACCTGATCCACAAAAACCCAGAAAACACCCCCAACACATGCCACGTAACCAAGCCAACACCCACATGTTCATTATTCCATTTTGTTTAACTGGGGTGATCACACAAGGGTTCCAGATTTCCATTTAATCATCCAACTTTACATGATTATCCAATTTCCACATTCAACAAAGTTCCACTCACCAAAACGGTCTAGAAAGATAGGGCAACATTTAATTGCACAAGAAAAGGCCCCCAACAACTGTGATTTTCAGTAGGGATAAGCTTATTCATTTCACAACATAATATCACAGGATATAAAAGGTAAAGTAACAGCAATCACAAACTTCCCATCCCCGTTCTTTAACCAGTTATTATCTTTATTTAATGGTTCAACTATTTCTCATGAAAACAAAAAGGGTACCCACCCCGCATAATGCACAAATTAGGGAGACGATGGTAAAACCCCTACCTCAACAGGTTCTAGTCACAAAGCTTGTAGAGACCTGAAGCCTGATGTACATGGACATTACATTACCTTTGCGGAATACTTAGTACATAACAAAAACACACACACAAGGACTGTAATAGTTTAGTGTCTTTGGAAACTCGGAATATAATCTTCCAATCGTGGTGAAAGATCTTCAACATCTCCCATAAAGATCTTCGACATTTTTTAACCTAAAACCTTTCTTTATATCCTGGGGAAAAGAAAACATAAAAGGGTGTGCTCAAATTCTCAGTAAGGGTAAACAAAATAAATATCATTCACATCATATTCATAAGAATATAACATTTTGGAAATCTTAACCTGCAAAAGAGAGCATAATTTCATAACATGGGATAAATCATCGTAGTGAAATGAAATCCCAATAATCGTAACTTAAAACATGAAACTTTGTGGCATACACACATAATCATAGAGAATCATTTCTTATTATTCAAGACTCATTGCCAAGACTATCTTAGTGGACAAAGTCCCATTCTGAACCGAGTTCACTCCTCGTTTCAGTCCTGTTTCAGTGAACCAGCATAACCTACCGTTCCAACCATGTCTATCTCATGAGATATAAAATCTTTACCCAATGCATTGGAGGGAGATATAGGTCCCTCCCATATCATAATGATACCATTCTTATGTGTGCCACAAAATCATAAACCATACATCATAGCATAACCCATGTAATAAAAATGGGAATCATAAACATCGTGACATCATAAAACAATTCATATAAGATAAAGGAATTCATAAAAATAATTACATCACAAAATAATGAAATAAATGTAATAATAGGGATAGAAATAGAAACCTATATTATCTTAGATGGAAAATAATTTTGATAAAATGCTTGAACTCCATTCTTGAGGAAAATATCCTTTCTACATCAAAAACATTTTCATTTCCTAACATGTCATACAATTATAAACTAAAAGAAGTTGATTAAAAATAAACATTTAAACTTTTAAAGGAAGTTTCTTGGAAATAATGTTTTAAAAATCTATTCATGTCGTATAAGTTAAAAAAAACATTCTTCTCGTACTTTTGTCAGAAAGTCAAAAAGTACCTCATACGAAAAACGAAAAAAGATTCCTTTTGTATGTTTTACTAAAAACTCGCCGAAGGGTAAAATTGGATTTAAAAAATTGTAGGTGGATGGAAATAATATTACATATTGAAGAAACATGTATGTGAATGATAAAATACACCCTAGTAAATACCAAAGTATAAACAATCTCAGTTAAAAATGAGATTGTGATATTTCCCTTACCTTAGGTCCGATTTTCTTCGTAAGTGTCCGAACCTCCTATATAATGATTTAAATAATGTCATTGACTTATTACAGAATCATATTTATTGTTATGATATCATATATGGTTCACTTATGACTTTATATTACCTGTTCTTTTGTAAATTCAATGTTAAAGAGTGTTTTGGGTAAAATCGTTTCATTTGTCACCCGTGTTTTGACTTGTAATTATTCATATGATTATTTAGAACATGATTACTTAATTTCAGAATATAAGACATGATTTATATATAATATATATTCATAATATACATATATATAATAAATCAGTAAATGGAAAGAAATACACCGTTCATGGAGACGGTAGGCCGTACGTACGCATGAACGCTATTTTCGTTTCCTTACTGAGTTGAATGGAATTAATTAGATGACATACATATATATAAACATAAATTCAGTATAATTATTATGTCATATATTTCATTATTACTTATTATATATACTTTATAATAATTCATGAATGGTTAAAGTGGAGAATGAATCTCATCGCATCGTGGAGACGGTAGTCCGTACGTACGCACGAGCGATGATATCGTTCTCATGATCGTGGGACTGTATTGGAGTGTATGTATACTATTTCAGAATTAATATCACTTGAAAGTATTCATATATAGTTTTTATTTACACCATTATACCCATCCAAGTAAGGTGGTGGTGGAAAATAGATTTCACCACGGCATGGAGACGGTATTCCGTACGTACGCACGCGCGGTGATTTCGTTTTCCGTAGGATTAATAGATGGTGAAATAAGGTTGTTTCATAATTATAATAACATATAAGTATATAAGTGATACTGATGTTATTACTTCATAATTAAACAACCTAATAATGAGAATTGGAAGAAGAAATAAAGATGAAAGAATCATTAACGGAAATTACCTCTTCTTTGAAGCGCCTCTTTGAGATCCCCTCTTAGGGCACTATAATTGGTCTTTGAGGAAGACCAGAACCTATAGGATGTTTCTAGGGAAGTGGAGAGGAGAAATTGGCAGGGGTTGGCCGAGCTTGAAGGATCAAAGTGGTGTGGGGAAGAGGGGGAGTAGGTTCCCTTTTATAAGGGAGGAGAGGGGCACCTTTGGGGAAACTAAAAATATTATTTTATTATAATGTCAAATTTGGTTTTTAATAGCTCCAAATTGATATATTTAGAAGATAAGGTTGGTAGGGGTCTAAATCCTCTCATACAATAGAATTTAGACAAGTTTAGGTATCAATTGTAACCATATAATTTAGATTTAACTTTAAGTTAGATAATTTAACTTTTACCATGTCTTCTTGTTTTCTTACACAATAAGGTTAATAAACTTACTATATCAATACAAACGAACCCCAAGTTGTTTATTATTAATATATATAACCTTATCTAAGACATTTTGCCGAACCTTGGATTTTTAGGAATAAAATAACAATTAATAATATAATATTTGTTTTAAAAACTATTTTATGTCAATTTTGACACTATTTAGTAATTGATTTTTGTGAAAATAATACCAGAATGATTAGTTCTAACCAAGTTAATTAAATCAATACTAACATATCATATTAACCTATAAAATTAGTTTAATTCATAAAAAGTCTCAAATTACATTTATTTTGGTATTTATAACATCAATTATGTAAATATTTCATTAATAAGATAATTACTGCATCATCTTTGTGTCATAAATAAATTAAATTATTTAATGTCTAAAAATTACAAATAAACTACCATTATTTAGGAAATCGTTTTATCTTTATAATTAATATTTATAGTCGAATTTATCTTATGTATAACCCTATATTAAAAATGATATACTTATTAAGCTTTGATTTTAACTATTTTAACCCTTCTTTAAATAAATTAATAATAAATGTCCTAATCTAATCCAAGTGGGCCTAAATGGTCATATTTTATTCCTAAGGCTGTTTTTGGTCAAATTACACTTATCCAATAGAATTAGGACATGTGTTAGGGTAATAATAATATGATTTTCACCCTTAATTACCCTATTTAATTTTAACCGTGGTAAAAAAAAGTAAAAAGTTACTATTCACCAAAAATTATTTTCATCTCATTGAACCACATTTTACATACTGACATCAACCGTGTCTCTCGGATTTTTGAAATTCCACTCACAGAAGCGGTAAAATTATGTTTTATGAAAAATTCATTTTTTTTAACTACCACTTAGTGATTTCACTATTCATCAAAAAATGAAAGTTTCCAAAAAAATACCAAAAATTTGTCCTAAGCTATATATGATATTTTGAACTCAAAAATGATGTCTATTTTACCAAATTCAAAACATATCAGTTGCATTAATTAATTTAAAAATTAATTCCCATCGTCAAAACAAATAGCGTGTTTTTAAGAGATAATAACTACCAAAAGATTGACACTTGTTTATGTCTGGTTTAATGTGAAATTACATCCAATGACCACCATTGTATTAAATTGTAAAAATATATTCTAAATATACATTAAAACCACTCAAATTAATAATTTATCACTATTAATTATTTTGATTAAAAAGGTTGTTTTTAATTAAAATTTAGTGATTTTCACTATTCATCAGAAAATGAAAGTTATCCGAAATGTACAAAAATTTTACCCTAAGCTAATTTCGATATTCCTAATCCAAAAATGAAGTCCATTTTAAAAAATAAAATTTACAAAATTTCGAAAATTGGTTATTACTATTCATAACTGCTAGTTTTAATAATATTTTTATAGCATATCGTTGTTTAGAGAAACTTGGTGTTGCGTACAACACACGCTATCGTGGAAGGTCGCGATTGCATATAATTCAAGCCAGGTCAGAGATGCGTGTTGTGAAATATCCTTTTGATGTAGCGTATAACACAAGAAATTAATGAAATTAAAAAGAATATTTTTCATAAAATCTTGGGGTGTTACATTCTACCCCCCTTAAAATGAATTTCGCCCTCGAAATTGTCGGGGTTATAAATGGTTTACTATTAGAAAGTTTCTTCAATAGAAACCCACATCGTAAAAAGGAATATGAAAACCAATCTTTAAAAACAAAAGTATGAAACGTAACAGTTACCCAAATAAACTAATCACTGGGTTTCCACATAGGTGAAAATATGGATATGGAAGAGAAATCTAACCATCATGTTCTGATGGAGAGTGGTAGAGAACATGGCTATGGAAAAGCCAGCAATCACAAAGCCATAAATTTGTGATGATCTAGGGTACCATCTGATTCATCAGATATAAGAGCACTAGGACAACATTTTTGGTTTTCAAGATCGTTTCCTTAAAGTTGATGAAATTGAAATTAGAAGAAATATTTTCTTGATTTCGATATAGTCTCACCGTTGGACAATTTCCACTTAATCTCTTAAAGAAATGAAGTTGAATTTTTTATTTGGGATGTGTTAGTAGATCATCTGATAGAATGATGGGTCATTCCATCTGTCTCAAATAAAAGGTTAGAAATGTTATAAAAAAATACACAAGTCCATCTATAGTGAGATTAATGATATATGGTTCCTAAAATGGACTTATACTTCATATATCATACTGCTTAATATAATAAAACTAGTTTCTACTAAACAGGGACTTCCTGTAGGCCAGTGGTAGGCGAAAAAGGCCATTCGCACTTCGGTTGTGGGTTCGATTCCCACAGCCTTGTCCGACGCGATGGGATGTCGCACGTCCTGCAGGTTTTCCTTTTTCTAAAACTACATTACTATAACATCCCATCAATAATATCAAAAAAAAGTTCTATCCTTAAACAATACTAACTTATGTACAACATAATCCATTCCAATCTTTAGTCTTATCCATAATACTGCAGTCCACTCTCATAATATAGTGAAAACGATTACCAGAGAGTTCATATAACTAGCATGTTAATACCATCGTTGATCCCCATATATCATGAGATATGTCTTGTTGGTCACATTCGAAGGCCTTAATCATCTAGTCCCTTGAAAAATGAATACCCATTTAATCTTAGTGAAAACATGAGTGCTGTAAAAAGTTGACTCTCTTCACATACAAAAACCTCAAACCATGATATAACTATTTCCTTAAATCAGTCATGAGCTCATGAATACTATCAAACATTTAATTTTCACCTTATCCCTTCATTATGCGCATATCATCTACTTTCCAAAAATATCTGAATAACCTTTCATGGATACCAGTACCATTAATCATACAATTTCAAAACTCAAGGAAAGACAACAGTGTAACAATCCTTAGATTTCTCTTTATTCCATAGTACTATGAGATTACTTATACAACATTACACTTGATAAACATGTAATCATTCCACTACCTTCTTAAACCATTGACCGAGCTTCAACAATTCTTTCATCTCACATATCATTTGTAGTCTCTTCATCATCATCAACATAAATACTACCCATACGACCATACTGATTCTCTTCATGAGACTTTCCCTTAGGTCATTGGTTTGCGTAATGCCTGTACATTCCACATTTAAAACATTTAACCATTTTTGATGTCGTAGAAATACCATTATCCTCATCTCTGGTGTTAACTGAACCTTTTCCTTTGCACTTACTGGCTTTGTGTCCTTCTTTTCCACCCCCAAAGAATCTTCTAGTTCCTTTTAAACATTCTCCTTGATGCCTCTTTCCACATGATTTACATAGGGGAAATTGAACTTTCTTTCCTCTATAATCATCATGAAACTCCATCTTTCTCTTATTAGCCGAGTTAGGAAACTTACCAAATTTTACGTTATTGGTCATATTATGAGTTTGCTGATTCGGCATAATAATGATGTTTGGACCTCCAAATCCCATTTCATTTGGTTTCTCATGAATAATATCATTCCATTGTCCATCATATCCTCTATTATCGTGAATCATCTTGTTTCCAGCCATTTTCTAAAACCCAAAAAGAATAGTGTGAGAGGCAAAAATCATAATAAAGGGGGAGTAACATCAATATCTAACATCTTTGGTTTAATCTAATATCGTTACCATAGTTCTAGGACTATATAATATATGTATACTTATCCTTAGGGACATCCCTATACATACCATAGAAATATCTCTAGGGATCTCACTAACGTTTTCACATCCTAGTTTCCAAAGGTTGACTCAACCTTTCTTCTGATACCAACTGTAGAGACCTGAATCTTGACGTACATGGACATTACATTACTTTTTCGGAATACTTAGTACATAACAAAAACACACACACAAGGACCGTAATAGTTTAGTGTCTTTGGAAACTCGAAATATAATCTTCTAATAGTGGTGAAAGATCTTCAACATCTCCCATAAAGATCTTCCCCTTATTTTTTACCTAAATCCTTTCTTTATATCCTGGGGAAAAGAAAACATAAAAGGGTGAGCTCAAATGCTCAGTAAGGGTAAACAAAAAAAATATCATTCACATCATATTCATAAGAATAGAACATTTTGGAAATCATAACCTGCAAAAGAGAGCATAATTTCATAACATGGGATAAATCATAGTAGTGAAATGAAATCCCAATAATCATAAATTAAAACAAGAAACTTTGTGGCATACACACATAATAATAGAGAATCATTTCTTATTAGTCATGACTCATTTCCAAGACTATCTTAGTGGACAAAGTCCCATTCTGAACTGAGTTCACTCCTCGTTTCAGTCCTGTTTCACTGAACCGGTATAACCTACCGTTCCAGCCATGTCTATCTAATGAGATATAAAATCTTTACCCAATTAATTGGAGGGAGATATAGGTCCCACCCATCTCAAAATGATACCATTCTTATGTGTGCCACAAAATCATAAAACATACATCATAGCATAACCCATGTAATAAAAATGGGAATCATAAACATCGCGACATCATAAAACAATTCATATAAGATAAAGTAATTCATAAAAATAATTCCATCACAATATAATCATATCAATGTAATAATAGTGATAGAAACAGAACCCTATATTATCTTAGATGGAAAATAATTTTGATAAAATGCTTGAACTCCATTCTTGAGGAAAATATCCTTTCTACTTCAAAAAAAATTTCCTTTCTTAACATGTTATACAATTTTAAACTAAAAGAAGTTGATTAGAAATAAACATGAAAACTTGTAAAGTATGTTTCTTGGAAATAATGTTTTAAAAATCCATTCATGTCGTATAAGTTAAGAAAAACATTCTTCTCGTACTTTTGTGGGAAAGTCAAAAAGTACCTCATACGAAAAATGAAAAAAGATTCCTTTTATATCTTTTACTAAAAACTCACCGAAGGGAAAAATTGGATTTAAAAAATTGTAGGTGGATGGAAATAATATTACATATTGAAGAAACATGTATGTTAATGATAAAATACACCCTAGTAAATACCAAAGTATAAACAATCTCGGATAAAAATGAGATTGTGATATTTCCCTTACCTTAGGTCCGATTTTCTTTGTAAGTGTCCTAACCTCCTGTATAACTATTTAAATAATGTCATTGACTTATTAAAGAATCATATTTATTGTTATGATATTATAAATGGTTCAATTATGACTTTATATTACCCGTTCTTTTGTAAATTCCATGTTAAAGAGTGTTTTGGGTAAAATCGTTTCATTTGTCGCCCGTGTTTTGACTTGTAATTATTCATATGATTATATAGAACATGATTACTTAATTTCAGAATATAGAACATGATTTTTATATAATATATATTCATAATATACATATATATAATAAATCAGTAAATGGAAAGAAATACACCGTTCATGGAGACGGTAGGCCGTATGTACGCATGAACGCTGTTTTTGTTTCCTTATTGAGTTGAATGGAATTAAGTAGATGACATACATATATATACACATAAATAAAGTATCATTATTAAGTCATATATTTCATGATTACTTATTATATATACTTTATAATCATTCATGAATGGTTAAAGTGGAGAGTGAATCTCATCGCGTCGTGGAGACGGTAGTCCATATGTACGCACGAGCGATGATATCGTTCTAATGATCGTGGGAATGAATTGGAGTGTATGTATACTATTTCAGAATCAATATCACTTTAAAGTATTCATATATAGTTATTATTTACACCATTATACCCATCCAAGTAAGGTGGTGGTGGAAAATAGATTTCACCACGGCGTGGAGACGGTATTCCGTACGTACGCACGCGCGGTGATTTCGTTTTCCTTAGGATTAAAAGATGGTGAAATAAGGTTGCTTCATAATTATATTAACATATCAGTATATAAGTGATACTTATGTCACTACATCATAATTAAACAACCTAAGAATAATAAGTGGAAGAAGAAATAAAGATTAAAGAATCGGTAACCGAAATTACCTCTTCTTTGAAGCACCTCTTTGAGATCCCCTCTTAGGGCACTAAAATTGGTCTTTGAGGAAGAACAGAACCTCTATGATTTTTCTAGGGAATGGTTGAGGATAAATTGGCAGGGTTTGGCCGAGCTTGAAGGCTCAATGTTGTATGAGGAAGAGGGGGAGGAGGTGCCCTTTTATAAGGGAGGAGAGGGGCACCTTTGGGAAAACTAAAAATATTATTTTATTATAAAGTAAAATTCCGTTTGTAATAGCTAAAAATTGATATATTTCGAAGATAAGGTGGGTAGGGGTCGCAATCATCTCATCCAATAGAATTTCGACAAGTTTAGGTATCAATTTTAACCTTATCATTTAGATTTAACTTTAAGTTAGATAATTTAACTTTTACCGTGTCTTCTTGTTTTCTTACACTATAAGGTTAATAAACTTACTATATAAAGCCAAACGAACCCCAAGTTGTTTATTATTAATATATATAACCTTATCTATGTCATTTGGCGGAACCTTAGATTTTTAGGAATAAAAGTACAATTAATAATATAATATTTGTTTTAAAAACTATTTTATGTCAATTTTGACACTATTTAGTAATTGATTTTTTTGAAAATCATACCAGAATTATTAGTTATAACCAAGTTAATTAAATCAATAATATCATATCAAATTAACCTATAAAATTAGTGTAATTCATAAAAAGTCTAATATTACATTTATTTTTGTATTTATAACATCAATTATGTCAATATTTCATTAATAAGATAATTACTGCATCATCTTTGTGTCTTAAATATATTAAATTATTTAATGTCTAAAAATTGCAAATAAACTCCCATTATGTAGGAAATCGTTTTATCTTTCTAATGAATATTTATAGTAGAATTTATCTTATGTATAACCCTATATTAAAAATGATATACTTATTAAACGTTGATTTTAACTATTTTAACCCTTCTTTAAATAAATTAATAATAAATGTCCTAATCTAATCCAAGTGGGCCTAAATGGTCATATTTTATTCCTAAGGTTGTTTTTGGTGGAATTACACTTATTCAATTGAATTAGGACATGTTTTAGGGTAATAATAATATCATTTTCACCCTTAATTTCCCTGTTTACTTTTAACAGTGGTAAAAATAAGTAAAAAGTTACTATTCACCAAAAATTATTTTCATCTCATTGAACCACATTTTACTTACTGAAATCAACCGTGTCTCTATGAGTTTTTAAATTCCACTCACAGAAGCGGTAAAATTATGTTTTATGAAAAATTCATTTTTTTACCTACCACTTAGTGGTTTCACTATTCATCAAAAAATGAAAGTTTCCAGAAAAATATCAAAAATTTGGCCTAAGATATATTTGATATTTTTAACTCAAAAATGATGTCTATTTTACCAAATTCAAAACATATCAGTTTCATTAATTAATTTAAAAATTAATTACCGTCGTGAAAACAAATAGCGTGTTTTTAAGAGATAATAACTACCAAAAGATTGACACTTGTTTATGTCTGGTTTAAATGTGAAATTACATCCAATGACCAAAATTGTATTAAATTGTAAAAATATATTCTAAATATACTTTAAAACCACTCAAATTAATAATTTATCACCATTAATTAGTTTGATTAAAAAGGTTGTTTTTAATTAAAATTTAGTAATTTTCACTATTCATCCGAAAATGAAAGTTATCCGAAATGTACCAATATTTTACCCTAAGCTAATTTCGATATTCTAAATCCAAAAATGAAGTCCATTTTGAAAAATAAAATTTACAAAATTTCAAAAATTGGTTATTACTATTCATAACGGCTAGTTTTAATAATATTTTAATAGCATATCGTTGTTTAGTGAAACTTGGTGTTCCGTACACCACACGCTATCGTGGAAGGTCGCGATTGTGTGTAATTCAAGCCAGGTCAGAGATGTGTGTTGTGAAAGCTCCTTTTGGTGTAGCGTATAACACAAGACATTAATGAAATTAAAAAGAATATTTTTCGTAAAATCTTGGGCTCCCCCGGATCAACTTTAGAAGACGTTCGTCGGTGTCCCGGAAAAACCTCCTCGGGTGGAAGTAGGAGAGGAAAAGCCAAAGGAAATACAACGGATCTATGTTTGGAAGTTCCGCCTCGTCGTTATGATCCCGTGGCCGCTGACGGATCGTAAATCGGAGGTCGGGCGAAAATGTTATGGAAGAAAGAGCCTTCGAGTCTCTTGTGAGAGCTCTGCTCAGTGGAGAGGGGAGGAGAGGTGTGAGTTGAAAGGAGGAGGGGACCCCTCCTTTTATAGGTGTCAAAAGAAAAAGTACACGGCATTTACTTATGGTACACGGCATGTACTCGGCCGTTTTCACACGGTCTCCACGCGGCCTCCAACACGGTTTCGTGACTATTGACTGGCCAACACACGGTTTGAAGGTAACGTATACGCGGGGAAGGACTACATGGCGTGCAGATTGGACACACGACGTGTACCCATTTATGGCACTCAGTAGGGACACGGCTCCAACGCGGCACACGAACGATGACTGGTCAACACACGGTAACACGTACGTGGGGAGGGACTACACGGAGTGTAGTACCAGACACCTGGTGTGTACCCATTATCTCCACACGGCAGAGACGCGGCCATCCACACGGGGTAGACCCGGCAAGGGGTTATATGTTGTGTACTAAAACTACACGTCGTGTAGTTTCAAAATTCTGGAAAGTGTTGGAAAAGTCCATTTTACCCTCCAGAACACTTCGTGGCCTTGTTTTTGACAATGGAATGGGCCGGAGAGGTCCGGGCCATTACACTAGACTGCCCCCACCCTCCCCCTGGAACCCTGATAGCCCCCAACCTCTTTCCTAGACCCTGGACAACCCCCCCTCCTCCCTACACCCTGGAAATCACCCCACCCACCTTTCTGGACCTAGGACTTCCCCCCTCCTTCTTTGAACCTAGATACCCCCCCCCCCACCCACCCTCCTCCCTTGACCTTGGACAACCCACCATGGTCCTCCCTGGACCCTGGACTGCCCAAAAATCATTATTCATATGTGAGATAACACACAATAGAACTTGAAGGTCCCTCTCCAATGAGTGGCTATCTGGGTTTGGTTCATTAATGAGTGGCACCTAGTTTGGGATGTCACAATTCCTGGATATCCTTTTTATAGGTGTTTCTAATAAAATCCATACCTATAACTATTGAAGGTCCTTCTCCAAAATAAATTGGGACATGATTCAATGAATATGCCCTACCAACCTATGATCTATGGCCCCAAACCTAGGATCCATTAATCCATGGTTAAGGTGAATCTTGTTGAGGTCATAACTACATTTGATGTGATCCTCATCCAAATCCTCATCCTGATCTTCGTGAAGAAGTTAAAGTATAAAACTCATGTACTCCCAAAAAGACCCTTAAGGATTAGGTAGTCCTTGATCCACTTACAATATCATATAAGGAAATCGTTTAATATAGTCATTAGAAATTATGTATCTTATTTTCTTATATACATTGTATTTTGTTGTGTTTCTTAATAAGATTCTCCTACTGAGTAATGTGTCAGTTATGATTTTATATAATGTTAATAATTGTCATTTACCAAAATATTTTTTTGATTGAACTTCAATATTATTTCATTGATTTGAAATGACTTATTTACTTTTTTATAGAATGGATAGAAGTTGGATGTACGAAACTGATCGAATTTGAACCGATTTTCAAAATAATTTGAATAGCATTTTAGATTTTGGATTTTACAAGGCTTCAGATAGTGGTGGAATATACTACCCATGTTCTAATTATGTTGGAAGACCATGGTTGTGTAGTGAAGCAATTAGCTATCATATAACCAAATATGGTTTCAAAACAAACAATTATGTGTGGTATCACAATGGAGAGAAAATAGAATCTAAAAATGTTGATGATCCAAATGATAATACTGAATTGGAGAGTTTGAAATTTGATCGGCTTCCATTTATTCGACATCCTGAGAAGGAAAGGATGTCAAGACAACATGATTTAGATACAAGAACACATGATGCATCCAATGAAAATTATGATGTTGATAGGGTGAAAAAATTGAATGATGCTGCGATGACTCCAGAGTTTTGTCAATGTGGTAAAATGTAAAGGTTGGAATTTTTAATCCGATTGTTTCATGGGAAAACTAGGTATGGGATATCAAATATAGAAATCAATTACTTTCTTACCTTCTTGAAGGACTTAATTCTTGATGATACAGATATTCCCTCAAACCACTATATGGCGTGGATGTTAGTTGATGAACTTGGATTCTCAAAAAAATCCAGGCTTGCCTGAATGATTGCAACATATTTTGGGATGAAACTACTGAAATAAATGATTGTATCAAATTTGGAACCACAAAATGGAAGATAAAAGATGATGGAACACCATCTTGTGGGCCACAAAAATTAATGTGGCACTTTCCATTAATCCCTATATCACATAACCTTTTCATGTCTGATGAAATATCAGTAAAAATGCGATGGAATGACACCGAGGGAAAATAATAATAATGAAGAGTTGGTTCACCCTATAGATGGATTTCCATGGCAGGGATTTGATGTTCAATATCCTGAATTTGCAGCCGACACGTGTAATGTGAGACTGGGTCTTTCATGTGACAGTTTTAATCAATTTTGGCAGATGATTACATTGCACAACACATGGATAGTTTTCATACACATTTATAAGCTTCTCGTAAGGTTGTTTATGAAAAAGCATTACACTTTATTGAGTATACTGCTATTTGGACCTTCTAATCATGGAAATGATATAGATGTATAAATGAAACCATTAAAAAAGAGTTGAAACTTCTTAGGGATATGGGTATTCCCACATACGATGCATGTTCGAAATACATATTTTAGATGTGTGCTACACTTATGTGAATGATCAATGATTTTCCTACTTATGAAATGATGTCTGGATGAAGCATAAAAGAAAAATTGTCATGTTTTGTTTGTATGAAGAATACTCGATCATGATGAATGAAATTTCGTCATAGTTTTAGTTTTATGGGACATCGACGATTCTTGCAAATGAACCATCCATATAGAAACAATCATCGAAGATTTGACAATACCATGGAGACTGACGATTCACCTCAGCGTATGTCTGGAACTACGGTTCTTAATGAATTGAATGATTTATGTTATTCATTTGGGAAGGGTGTAATGAGATCTAGAAAGAGTAAAAATGTTTCCAATGATACCTGTTACATTTGGAAGAAGAAGAATATATTCTTTGAGTTGTCGTATCGGTCAACCAACTTATTACGTCATTGCTTAGATGTTATGCACATTGAAAATAATATATGTGAAATTTTTCTTTTGATTATTTTAAATGTCACAGGGAAGACAAAATATGATTTAGGATCATGGTGTGACTTGGTATATTGGGGGATCAGACCAGAATTGCATCCAGTCTGTATCAGTAAAAATAAATGGAAAGTTCTATGTGATTCTTATGTGATGACACCTGCTAAAAAAATCAATTTCTGGAAGTTCTAGAGACTATTAAAGTTACTGATGGCAATTCAAGAAATTTATCAAAACATGGCAACAGAAAAGAGTTGAAGCTGAAATCATTGAAGACCCATGATTATCACGTACTTTTTCATGAGTTAATTCCAATAGCAATCTCTTATCTCTTGTCTTATAATGTAAGATCATCAGTTATTGGGTTCTGATAGTTTTTTAGAGAACTTTTTTCTAAGAAGTTTTCCATATCTTTTGTGAAAAAAATGTTGGCAGAGAAACCATTAATTTTGTGTGAGTTATAGAAAATATTCCCTCCATCATTTTTTACATGCATGTTGCGTCTGACTATCCATCTCTTGACCAAAATACTTCTTGGAGGACCTGTTGTTTTCCGTTGGATGTATCAAACTAAAAGAAACATGTACACATTGAAATCATATGTTCGGAAGAATAATTATACTGAAGGTTCTATTGTGAACGGTTACTTGGCTCAAGAATGTATGGATTTCTGCTCAATGTATTTTTTTGATCTTATAATGAGAATAAATAGACCAATGAGAAATGAAGAAGAACAATATGACCAAATTGAACACAGTTTTCCATCACTTCCTCAGATAGGAGGAATTCTGAGATCCTATACATTGACGACAGTAATCCTTGAAGAGAAAGAGATGGCACATCGCACAGTGTTGTTCAATTGTGATTTGTTCGATGTGTATATCATGTAAGTAAATTGTACATGTATATCTTATCTTATCAATTTTAATTTTAAATATTTGTTAAACTATTATTATTGTTATCTATAGGGAATATAAATAATTGATATATAGAAAGCATTGTTCTTTTCTTTGAGAAGGAAAGATACTTTTCATAGAAAAGGGTTTTCTGCTTGGTTGAAAATGAAGGTAAAAATATTTATGTAGTAACTAAATAAAAATAATATTTAATTATGTTTATTATTTGTTCATATTTCAGGTATCGAGTTTCCCTGCAGACTCTGTTTTTAAGGAAATAAGAGCTTTGGATTTTGGTCCTAATACCATGGTCTGTGCTTGTAAATCACTTGTGATCAATGGATACAAATTTATTATCACTGAACGAGCAAGAAACATGAGAACAAAACATAAAGGTGTTATGCTAACTGCAAAAATAGATAGTTATGCTAGTTCATCAGATAATATACCTCATTCTGAAAATGTATCTTATTATGGAGTCGTGGAGAAAATAATTTTTTTTTTGGATTATTATTTGCATGGTCGAGTCACGGTGATGAAATGTAAATTGATTGATTCAATGACAAGGCAAGGCACCTTTATTGATGATTGTGAATTTCGAGTTATTGAGATGACTCACACTCTTGCCACCGATGAACCATATGTATTGACATCAATGGTGAAACAGGAATTTTATATCAAAGTCTATCTTCATCCTAAATTCTGTGTAATTATTGAAGTAAATCCCAGACATGTTTATGATGATGGTTATGATAAAGTTGACACTATCCCTACTGCAATTAGAAGAAATCTATTCATTACATATGATGGATCCAATATCTCAATTTTCAGAGTTGATTGTGAAACTGAAGTTGTGGTGGGAAATATATAGAATCATATTATCGTGTTCTCACCTACATGTTTCACCTAAATCATTCAGAGTGTGTATCCTAGTACTTACCTTTAAACCACCATAAATCTTCAAGTTCATTATGTTTTTTTATCAGAATGGTTTTTCTATATATATTTTTTTGGGTTACACATTTGTTATCTGTTTCTAATTACTTCCATATTTGAATTAATTGTAGGAAATGACACCCATTGAAGAGATGTTGTGAAAAAAGATGACATAAAATAATTATCTCATGACACATATGGGAGTTCCTCCACTCATCCCAATTGTGATTATTTTATTTAAAAAATATATATATTTCAATAACTTATAATATCATGTTTTTACATTTATGTTAATTTTTGTTCAGGATCCACCCCCTAGAAGAGAGATATCCGAAGACAAGCATGATATTTCTCCAAGTACAGAGGATGGTGGTAGGAGGGGGGTGGTGTCAGAGTTAGACGATCATCTGGTGGTCCTGGTACTGAGGAGAGTGGTACGGGGGATCATGGTGCAAGAGTTAGACGATCCACTAGTCATACCCAATTGGACTATGCCCCAACCACATACACATTTTATACACACTATTTTGATCCTAGTGTGTCTTTAGGGATACACATGATATTTAGGCCTCTGATATTTACACTACTACTTTCCCAGATGTTTATGACACCATCTTTATCTTCTGGTTCATTATCTCTGAGATATTATATTCCACCTTCTTCGACTCCTGCTCCGACATAGTATATGGCATAAGAGCATACACTGATGAAAAATCCACCTGTACATGAAATTCCTTTAGCATCTACACATCCAGTGATTCCCATTGTTCCGACTACCAAATGTATATTTATATAACTCTAAAAAAAATTTATACAAAAATTTATTTTTATTATAACATGTACTGATATTTTTTCCATTAATAACAGATTTATCTACTGATAGGAGGTGGGGGAGGGTGCGTACTCGCTTGCATGCGGTATGGAATCGCCAAAAATAGTTGATGGTTGAATACAATGATGATGGACAGATGATTGATAAACCTGGGCATGAATGTTGGGGTTTTTTGGCAACTCTATCCAAATACTCCGACATAATTCCGCTCAACCTTCTCTCATGGAGACATCTTCCACATGAAGTCAAGGATAATGCGTGGGCACAAATATGGGTAAAAAATATATGGGACTTAATGTAGTATTTTTTTGTATTTATATGTATTAATCTATTGGCTGTCAGCTTCAGTTTAATTTCCATGATGGCAAAGGTGCACGACCAACATGATTAAAGAATCTTGGAGAGATTTGGAGAGCTTATAAGAATGAATTGTATGTTCTCTTGTGTGATAGGGTGGGAATGAAGTTAGAGATATTACCTATCATGGATGACTACATGATTGAGCAATATCAACAAATGATTACCCATTGGGCGACTGCAAAATTTAAGGTATTAATCTCCGTTGAAGTATTTAAATGACAGTTTTCATATTTTTCATTAATATTTTATGATTTATTAATAAAAACTATTTAAGAATATTCTAAAGAAAAACATTGATTCAAAGGAATACCTATACACTTTGGGGTGCACTACTATGTCAGATCATGAGAGGTAGTTGGTACAATATAGTTATTTATAATTTTTTTTAGGAATTTCCCTTTTTATTGTTTCCTACAAAAATTATGTGATTTATTAAATATTGAATATATAATTATACTTGCACTTTATATTGTTTCAATGTCATTACAGAAGAACAAATTGAATATTAAAGGACATATCCTTTGAGAAAAAATATTTTTCTCGATGAGAAGGAAAAAAGATGGAACTGCGGTTAATGAATCGACACAAGAAAATATTGTATGTTTTAATTTTTTTATTTCAAAGTTTAATATATATTTTGAAATTTAATAATATATTAATATTTTTAACAGGATACTTTAGAGTCCCTTGATGCCCATGAGCCTGACAATTTAGGGCCACAGGATCATTTATATCAGGTTTTGGGAGATGAGAACTCTGGTCGAGTACACTGCTGACCTGTTAAGAATATAGTCTCGACGAGGTATTGGTCCTCTCCAGGTATCCATCCTATTACCAATGATTAGAACAGGTCAGGGAACACGCAATACAGTCTGATAAAAGGGCCACAGAGTTGGAAGAACAGGTTCAAACGAGAGAGAAATTATTTATGAAACTGATCAAAACGTTATCTTCATCACTTCGACTAGAGGCCAGCACAGCTTGTCAGATTTATATGTCATTGATTGGTTCATTATCCAATGAACTGGGTGACAGTTCTAGTGGCTGTCATGATGAGGACGTTCCTGGTGATGATGAGGATGCTGAAGAGAACGAGGGTGATGATGAGGATGAGGATGAGGCGAGGATGGGTCTGAGGATGAGGATGGGGATGAAGATGAGCATGGGGATGATGACGAGGATGAAGACGAGGACAGAGAGGGTAGCGAGGATGAGGCTAATGATGATAGTGGTGATGGTGATGGTGATCAGGGGCAGATTGATCCATTAAATTTTTGAATTCAGTATAACTCTTTATTTTTGAACCGGGTTTTTCACTCTGGTGTTTCTATTTTTTAATTTAGTATAACTCTTTATTTTTGAAAAAATATGGATGCCTAATGATGTTATAATGCTTTATGGGGCTTCTGAGGCTTTTTCAGAGCTCGAAACCCCGGTCAGTGTAGAAAAACAGTATGCCTCATGGTTAGTAAAAAAGTTAAGTCCATCCCACAAGGTATATACCAACCATGTAGGGGTATATATTGGAATCAATGTGCATGATTTTCCCTAACCATGCACCAGGGGATTCACATAATGCACAATGTCTATAGTTTTATTATAAAATATTATCACTATTGTTGCACGATTTTCCTAACTGGCATATAGAAAACCAACCAAACTCATTCGGATTATGTTGATACTTTAGGAAAATGATCCATGAGTCATATTTGATGTGTATGAGACAACGCCACCTCAATCCAAGGAACGGTGTGGACGGTATCACTCAAAGTGTCTCTCTTTTGTTTAAAATGGACACCCTTTTAAGTAAAAACAACTGGAATACGGAATACCAACCAAACATTTTTGGATTATTTTGATACTATAGGAAAACGATCCATGGGTGATTTGTGACATGTATGACTCAAACCCGCCTCAATATAAGGTAAGGTGTGGCCGGTACCACTCAAAGTTTCTAACTTTTATATGAAATGGATTACATTATAAGTCAAAACAACAACTGACATACGGAAAAGGACCACATATTTTCAGATTATATTGATACTTTAGCACAACAATCCATGGGACATTTTTGACTTGTAGGAGTCAACCCCGCATCAATCCAAGGCACAGTGTGGACGGTACCACTCAAAGAACCTTTTCATTTTTTGAAATGATCATCATTTTGAATGAAAACAACAACTAGCATACAAAAAACCAACCCAACACATTCAGATTGTATTGATACTTTAGAAAAACGATTTATGGGACATTTGGGATGTGTACGAGTCAAACCAGCATCAATTTAAGGCACGGCGTGGCCGGTATCACTCTAAGTGTCTCTTTTTTTTTAAAATGGACAAAGATTTATGTTAAAACAACTGGCTTATGGAAAACTGACCAAACGTATTCAGATTGTGTTGATACATTAGGAAAACGATCCATGGGACATTTTTGACGGGTATGAGTCAACCCCGTATCAATCCGAGGCACAGTGTGGCTGGTACCACTCTAAATGTCTCTCCTTTGTTTAAAATGGACATCATTTTAAGTGAAAACAATAACAGGCATATGGAAAAAAACCAAACACATTCAGATTGTGTTGATACTTTAGGAAGATGATCCATGGAACAATTGTGACATGTATGTGTCAACCCTGCATTAATTTGAGGTACGGTGTGGCCGGTACCACTCTAAATGTATCTCTTTTGTTTAAAATGGACATCATTTTAATTGAAAAAAAAATTGACATACGTAAAACCAACCAAATGCATTCATATTTTGATGATACTTTATGAAAATGATCCATGAGTCATATGTGACATGTACAAGTCAACCCTGCCTCAATCCAAGGCACGGTGTGGCCAGTATCACTCAAAGTTTCACTATTTTTTTAAAATGGTCACTGTTTTAAGTAAAAACAACTAGAAAACAGAATCCAAACATATTCATATTGTGTTGATACTTTATGAAAACGATCCATTGGACATATGTGACGTGTACGACTCAACCCTGCCTCAATCTGAGGTGCGGTGTGGCCGGTACCACTCAAAGTGTCTCACTTTTATTTTTAATGGAAAATATTTTAAGTGAAAACAACAACTAACATACAGAAAACCAACAAAACAAATTCTTATTATGTTGATAAATTAGGACAACAATCCATGCGACATTTGGGATGTGTACGAGTTAACCCCGCATCAATCCGAGGAATGGTGTGGCCGGTACCACTCTAAATGTCTCTCTGTTGTTTAAAATGGACATCATTTTAATGGAATACAACAAAGGACATACGAAAAATAGACCAAACGTATTCGGATTCTATGTATACATTCAGAAAACAATCCTTGATTCATTTTTGAAGTATAGAAGTCAACCCCGCCTCAATCCGAGGCACATTGTGGCCGGTACCACACAAAGTGTCTCACCTTTATTTGGAATGAGAAACATTTTAAATGAAAGCAACAACTGGCATACAGAAAACAGACCAAAAGAATTAGGATTGTGTTGATACATTAGGAAAACAATCCATTGGCCATTTGTGACGTGTACGAGTCAACCACGCCTCAATCTGAGGCACGGTGTGGCTGATAGCACTCTAAGTGTCTCTCTTTTGTTTATAATGGACACTGTTTTAAGTAAAAATAACTGACATACGGAAAACTAATCAAGCATATTCAGATTGTGTTGATACATTAGAAAAACAATACATGGGTCATTTATGACGTGTACGAGTCAACTGAGCCTCAATCCAAGGCCCAGTGTGGCCGGTACCACTCAAAGTGTCTATCTTTGGGTTGAAATGGACAACATTTTAAGTGAAAACAACAACTAGCATACGAAAAACCATCCAAACGCATTAAGATTGTTTTCATACTTTAGGATAACGATCCATGGGTCATATGTGACGTGTAGGAGTCAAAACCTCCTCAATCTGAGGCACGGTGTGGCCGGTATCACACTAACTGTCTCTCTTTTGTTTATAATGAACATCATTTTATGTAAAAACAATTGGCATATGGAAATCCGACCAAACATATTCAGATTGTGTTCATACATTAGCACAAAAATCCATGGTCATGGCTTACACAATCCACTTCTCATGAGATGAAATCCTAACCCTATTCTAAAACACATTACATTTAATATACCAAGGACAACAATATTCCATAAGTCACACAAGCTCATTGATACCCAACCATTATCATAATCACTATGTTCAAAGACACCTACCCCAACCCATGACATTATATTTTTGTTTGGATGAATACATATATTCATTTCATTATTTTGGGTTATTAGTTTCTAATTTCTGAATTCAATCGTGTATGTGTAATAAAAAAAATGCAATTATGTATGTATTATTAATTCTGTATCACATATAATTACGTGTTCAGTTTTTAATGTATTGTATTCATAATTTATTATTAAATTACGATCCTTATAATAATCAGTTTTTAATTATGTATTGTATTGTATGTATTCTGTACAATTCACACAACATCACTTAGAGCATGATAATGTTTGAAATGTATATAATAGAATATACTAATGGTCTTAAACCATTGGTATAGGTTCGGTATGTTTTTTTACCAACAGTTCGGAACTGTTGGTACAAAACCATTACCAACGGCTTAAACTATTTGTATAGTGGTGAATGGAATACAACAAAATATAGGCCAATGGTTTTGAAAACGTTGGCATATGTGTTTTATAAGAACTCTATGCCAACAGTTTTATAAAACCATTGGGATATAATAGATTTCTACACATATACCAATGGTTTATCTCAAACTGTTGTTATATGTATATTTTCATGGCTTATTGGGCAACGGTTTCTAAAATTGTTGGTATGACTTATAACGACGGTTTTCCACCCTATACCAATGATTTTCAATCGTTGGTATACGTTAAATTATCATTAGTGTTTAACATATTCATTGAGCATCAATGGTTTACATCATGGTTTTCATGGGAGATGTATCTTTCTTTTGTTGAGTGTACATACAATAATAGTTACTATGACTCAATAAAAATGGATAGATTTCATCCTTTTTATAGGAAACCATGTATGTATCGATCATATTGAGTGGAGTTGGATGAGTGTTCCTTATTGGGACTGATTCACATCTAAGAGATGATAGAGCATGTGAAATTGAATTGGGAATGTTTAGAAATGGATTAGAGTCCCAAAATCATATGATGATTTCCATCACCACTCATTTGATTTTTTTGTTGGTGGTCAAGTGAATCTAAAGGAATCTACATAACCAGTCCATTATAACTTTGTATGGTAGGTTAAATTGGCCCTGTGTTATTTTGTTCCATTTCCATTTATATAGAGTATACGAAATGTAGAACATCTGTTGGTATTTTCTATATGGATTACCATAATTCATGATGGATTCTATGTTTCATAGTTGATGAAGTGTCGTTTGGACTCATATGATGTAATATTGATGGGGGGGTTAGAGTCGGAGCCTATCATCACTGTTTTGGAGAATATATTCATATCACTGAGTACCACAACAAATTGATCTATGGTAAAATAATCACATCAGTCTATGTTATTTTAAATTATGGTTGTCATAGCAACAACAAATGGGAGTATAAATATTTGATGAGGGGTGCATGGAATTAAATGTTTTCTAAATAAGATCTTTTAGGCCTTTATAAGGCCATAAGTTGTCATAGTGATGAGAAATGGGACCCATAATGGGTCACTAAAATTCTTTAATTTCAGTTTTATTTAATTATTTTTATATTAGACATGTTCCTTAGAGTTAGAGGTTGAAAACCTCGGTTTTTTGGCAGTCAGGAATGGAAACGTAACTAACACATGGTTTTGTGTAATTAAATTTCAACCCCATTACTAGTGTGACATTGATTTAAAGAGACAATAAATCCCACATTATTGGATCAAATTTTTCCCAATCGTGTAGAGAAACCCTATGAAATTCAAAAATCATTAATGTTTTTTGATTTTACATAAATTTACTTATGGTATTTACCATAAATTCACAACAATTCCAATAAATTCATGTGTGAAGCCTCCCCATGGTTTATATATTCTTTCACTTTGATTTCCTGGTTATTTATCCTTTGGTCTTGGTGGGGTCTTCTGATGTTTGATTTTTTTCTTCTACTAGGAAAATTTTCATTGATAGATATTGATTATAGTGAACTTGAGGTAATATATTACATTTATGAAAAACATAATAAGATTTAAAAAAATTCCTAATTAAAATTTATTTTTAATTACAAATTTATATATCTTAAATGTCTCCCACTATTTTATAAAATCAGTGATGCCTAAAATACGGAGATTTTGAATACTTGTTCACTTGTTTATTATAGTGACAAGGATCTATAAAGAATTTCTTTACAGTCCAACCTATTACTATTCCACCATTCATATACTTTCAAGGAAATATTTTCACTAGAGAACAACATTACCTCGTGATTCCTTGATTTGTTATGTGATTCCCCATCTTATATAAATTTTTACCTTATACTAATCAATACTTTTCCAATAAATATCCAATATACTATGTATGAATACTTATTTTCTACCAACATTAGTTAATTCAGCCCTCCATTCTCATAAGAATGTACTATTCATAACAATCACACTCAATAATGGATGACGGGCACCTCAAGAACCAGATTTTTTTAATCTCAAGCTATGGAAGGTGTTTAATGAAATAATATAACCATTTTGGGATTTTATGTAGTTAATTTTTTTATGAATAAGATATAATTCTTTTTATAATGATTTTTACTATGTGATCATACTCACAAAACCACCCTCTAAAAAATTGAAATTATTTATCATGAGTGTTTATTTATTTTATATTGGAATTCATGATAATTATAACATGTGATCAATTATAATCTTCAAATTTATAATTAATTAACCAAGTAAAATAAATTAAATAAAAAACAACATGATCATGAACTTTATTATTGGTTTTTCTATCAAGAATATATTAGATCAATTGATACCCTAGGGTAACTCCTTGAGCAATGCACTTACTTTAGTTTTGGTGATCGTCAAACATTCCCATATTTTTAATTTTTTTATTTATACTCTTTATTCGAATCATGTCATCGAAAAATCATTCATTTTATAATGTATACCCATTCACATGTGTGGGGGTGTACTCAAGATGATAGAATACAATTTTTCACACAAAATATAAGCATATAATCCCTAATACATTTAATGATAGATGAAAAATACATAGATCATATAAAAATGTTTTTTAATAAATAATTATTTCAATAAAAATCCATTTCAATAATTAAAAATAAATTAATAAACGACGCACATATCAGTCTCAGATCATGACCAGTCAAAAGGAAATATTACATCATTATAAAAAATTATTTTCAATTCATTCAACTCAATGGTGTTATTTATGAATTCAAATAAAAAAACATTTTTTAATTTACTAAGGTGATATTTCATGATCATAAAACTATTTTTTGAAATTTAATTAAATTTTTAAATTTATATTTATTTATTCAGGCTCTTGAGAATTTATTTTATCCCCAAAGGGGTGTGGGACCAAAAACTAAGCATAGAATGGTTGTGTTGGATAGGTAGGACCTGACCTAGCCCAGTCTTGGTTAGTGGTTTAGGAACCCCAATATGGGTGCATAAGATATATAAAAAAGAGTGATGATGGGGGTGTTTTTTTAACAAATTAAAATAGAAAAGTTAATAAGTAATCATAATATGTGATGGATTTATTCTCCCTTATGACGGGGGGAGTTATTAACATAGATGGAAGACATACCACCTTAATATTTTTTTATTTTTCTTGTTTTTTTCATTCCTACATTGAACATCAGTTTTATATTTCTTTGAATTTGGATGAATAGATAGACTCCCCAGCAACTAGCCCTTTAACTTGTTTCCTTGACCGACAATATAGATATTAATGATTTATCCCACTCCTATATATATATGTATGATTATTTTATACACAATAATTAACTATTTTTTCATTTGATTGTCATGAATCAGCCATCTGATATTGGATTGATGTGTCGTTCATGGCATTGGGACCCTTATGACACCCTCTTCTTGAATTCATTAAAAATTAATATTAATTTTTATAGAATTAATCAATTAATAATCTATTAAAAGTTATATAAACCAATATACTATAGAATCATTGAATACTTATATTTTCAAAAAATATCTCCTAGATTAGTATTGTAATTTATAATCTATTATATTGGTGATCATATTTCCCTATGGATCACATTAAATTTTATTTAGGCACCAAGAACCAAAATCAAATGAAACTATAAACATTACATTTTTCATTAATCATTACTAATTAGATCTAATTATTATAATTGTGTAAAATATTTAAGGAATTGGGAAATTCATCTTCAAGATATTCCACATGTGCACTATATCTAGTTGTTTATTTTTATTTTATAATTGGTCACTAACATAGGAAATAGAATAATTTATCCATTTCATTTGATTTTATAAAGATCACATATTCATCCATGAACTCAAGTTCATGTAATATTGATATTCCTTTAGGTTATACTCTCTAAATTTTGATATATAGATTTACAAGAGAGATGGGGACAAAAATTTGATCCATAAATAGTACACTTCTCCAAATGGGTTAAAATTATATATAAAATTAGTTTTATGTTTTAAAATTTTAAATAATCCATTTTGGAAACTAACCCATAAATATTTAAAAAAATTAGGTAAAATAATTACATGAACATTAATTAGAAACATAACTTTAAATCACAGAATCTTAATATTATAATGATTCCATGTGATTAAATATGTGTCTTCAACTAGTGTCGTCCATCAAATATTTGTTTCAAAAAACATGAATAAATAGTATTTTTTCATTATTTTTTCATATTAAATTACTTTAACATAAATAAATCATTAATACCTTATGAAATGAAATTAATTATTAATTTTCTAATTGAAAATAATACAATTTAATCATTATAGTTGTGAAAATTTACTCTTTAATGTACACTGGACCCTACATCTGGTTCCCAATTCATCATAAATTCCCATTCATCTGAATAGGATGAACTTATTGATTCAAATTTTGAGAGGCCCAATAAGACCTTATTTCGCTAGTAGTAAATCATACCAGTAAAAAATGTTATGGATCTTGTAAAAAATCATATCATCTATAGAGATATGGATAAGTAATAACTACAAAAACTCTTATGAAAATGCTCTTTGTAATATAATATATTTATATCATGATATCAAAAAAAAAGTAGAATGCGTTATTTTTGTAAAAAACATAATTTTTCTATTGATTTAATAACAATTTAAAATTGAAATTCATTCTTTTATTAGGAACATGGATTTATTAGTGTCAGTACCTTCTAGTCAGCTAGTCCCATGATATATCTTCATTTAAATTGTGACAATTTTGGTCTCCATCATTCAATCAATTTCATACAACCAGTATTGCACCCAACATAATAAATCTTGCTATAAAATATATTTCAATGTTTTCATGATTAATAAAATGATGTGATTAAAAGATAAAAATTAATAATTATATATTTCTGAGACACGAATACACGTACTCATAAATATAAACAAAAAATCACACTTAAACATGTGATGTTCCAATTTATAGTTTAGTCCACTAGATATCCTCTACATGATGTTAGAAAGTGTGAAAATCATGAGAATAAGTATAAATGATTATGATTGTGCATATCATGATATTATGACATCTTATTTTTCTAATTAGTATAAGTCTATATACTATAGGGAATATTTTTAAGATTATTTTCATAGTACCTCAATGTTCTCAATATATATGGTATCTGTTATAACATATTGATAAAAAACAAATCTAAGGATATTACTATATAAATAGTGGACACATATATATCAATAATACTATAATATGAATAAATCATGAATAAATATTTATATTCATGATATGGTTTTTCAAAATTACTCTTATAGTTGGGTATAGGGAACCCAATTTTATAACACAAATCCCCCAAATCAATTTAAATAACCACATAAACATACATCTAAATTTCATTTGCTAATACTTACACATGAGATAGAGAGTAAATAGATTAAAAAATTACATTTAATCTTGAAATAAATATATTTTTTTAAGGATCTTTGAATAAAAAATAATAACGCATGAAAACATAGTGGTGATCCACTAAATATACCATAAACAATTTATAAAAGTCAAATGGCTTGTCTCTAAGAGATTAATATGGTTAATTTTTTTAATATTTATTATGTCATGTAACACAATATTATTGTGAATTCATGATTTATATACATAATTAATAATCATATACTTAACTATTCAACCCTTAATTCTCAAAAAACCACCTCATGAATGGGTTGAAAGCATGAATTTCCAAAACTGTGCATGATATGTAAATTATATGTTGTCTAATAATAGAAACAAATATGGCTATATTTCTTGGTCATTGAATTTTTAACCTGCCCATTATTGATACCTAAACGTCAATTAACTTCTATCAACAACCCATACTCTCTCAAAACTCATACTCCAAGGTAAAAACCCTATTTTAAACTGAAAATTATGATAAAAGTTACTTTTAAGATCATTATTCATACTATTTTAGAAATTTAATCACAATTATTAATAACCCCACTTAAAAGTTTTAAATTACAACGAATAAAATTAATGATCCCCTATATCTTCTTATAATGGTTATGAGTCCACTTATAATGAAACTACATTCATTAAATATAAGGTGATCCTATGTTCTATCCATAAATAAATAAATGAAATAAGAAGTATGAGATTCAACTAAAAATGAGAAAAAATAGTTGAAGCCATTTTATTAAAGATTCATTAACATTATAATTGTTATAAAAGAGGAAAAATCACATGGAAAAAATAAGAGAGATGACTAATACCTTGATTTTTAATTAATTGGAAGAAAATTATAAAATATATTTTCTTAACGTTATTGATTTGTATCTCTATAAATAAATATATTTTAAAATAATTGAAAATATATATTATGAAAATTTAAGATTATATAATTGATATATAGAAGCAATTAGTATTTGAGGAATCATTTCAAATGATGTAGGAACATTAAAAACATGTGAAAGTTATTTATTTATTTATTATTTAAATAAATATTATGTAAACATATATTTCATGCAAAATAAAAGAAGTTTGTGGGAAAACATCAATAAATATAAATAAAATTCTGATAAAGGATTATGAAAAGTCATGTTGATGAGAATTAAAATTGAAATATATTGAAAATGAGATTGTTATATTGGAATAAGAACTCAAATATTCCATGGAATTGATGAAAATAAATTTTTAATTTATATATATAAAGCTAAAGTTTTTTGATATACAATATGATAAAAATAAGGAATTCCATGATATTTATGAATCTCTTATTGTTTATTATAAGAGACAATTCAATGGAACTATCATATTTTTTCATTTTGATAAATGGATTACTTAATTAAAAGTGTATCGATCTAGAAATTATACTGAAATAAATTTAATATATTAAAATGGATAGATAATTAAACTATATTTTAATATTGATGAATTAATTTTTACTTATTTTTAGTTCATATGAAGAATTTCTTTTATAAGGATAGTATTTTTTTCATTATGGATCAAATGCGTATCATAAAAAAACAAAACTACACAAGTTAATCAAGAAACCTGAAAAAGAGATTAAAAGTATTCAGATGTATATAATTTTTGGATTAAGAATTTAATTACTTATACTAATTGGATAATATTTTGTGATTCATTATTATATAAATATAATTGATATTTTAATTAATATAATTTATGATTCATGAAAATAAACTAAGACAACATTTAATTTTATATATAAAGAGGTATAGATACTATGGAAGAACGAGATGATCTAAATAATTCATGGTAGGTTTCTATAGAGTATAGATTGTATAATGAAAATAAATTATATTTAGGAAATGAATAATATGAATAGAGATGTATTGAGGGAAATTAATCTTATAATCATTTTCTTTGAATATCAAAATAGACATTACATCATTTTTTTATAACTAGAAAATTTTGTATAAGTTATGTGTTGGTAGACATAATAATCATTTTAATTTTCTAATAAACTAAATTTAACTCTAAAAATATGAAAACATATGAGAATTTTCTAATGGGACTATGATCATTATCCTCAGGGGATACAACAAGTCTTTCCATATGATAGTGTAACTTCTGATGTCATTTCAAATGAACCTGAAGAACATAAAATATATCCATTGAAGTTTGTTATAATGATTCTCATAAATTGGGATGAAGCATAAAATAATGTAAATTTTAAATTATATGAATTATCATACAATATTTTGGTCTATATTTAACATATATTTTCCATGATCTATTTTTATTATATTTTTCCTACCTTGTAATTTTATAAGAACTTCTATTTGGTGAGGTTTTTTATACCTTTAAAAGTTTCCATTATAATTATTCATCATCTAATCTAGAATATTTATGAGATTGTGTGTATGGAATGTGAATCTTATGATCCATAAATATCAATAAAGTATAAGTTACATGGAATTACTACTAATTGAGTATATCAAATAGGTTCTCAAGGCATGATAAATATTCTACCAGTTTTTCAGTTAAAGTGTATCTGTGTGCGGAAACTTATTCTACCTACTATATTAGTGATAAAAATTCAAGTGTTTGGAACATATTAATACATTGGATCTAGTATAATGATCCACATATTATTTTGGTTTAAAACTGAATACATCTTATGACTATAAGTGAATGGAAATATAATATGTCACGACCCGTCCTCGGGGCCCGTGACGTGTTTACCCCAAGCCCGCCTTACATAGGTCAGGGGCTGGCGACTAGCACCAAAGGAGTAAATACCAATAACTGGGAAGGCATTGCATTTATAAAAGTAAACTAAACACCACAGAGTACAAGAAGAAGCAAAACACTAAGTACAAAAGAAAGTGTTGAAAAGTAAATGGGCCAGAATACAAACCCAACTGAAAGTACAACTACAACTAAAAGAAATTACAATAGAAAAGACAATACCTGGAAGAAAGGAAGAAGCTCCTCGGTCATCCTCCTCGGATCTTACCTGAAGGGTAGGTAAAGAGAGCGCAACTCCTGGATCGTCCACTACGGATCCTACCTGAAGGGTAGGTACAGATAGCCTCCACAATGCTCTTGCTCGTCATCCTCCTACGAGTGTCGTATCGCCGTGAAGTCCACCTCCGGATACTGACTCGTTGTGTGGTCCACCTCCGGTTATCGTCCAGTCCTCGATCACTTGGCCTCCGTCAGCACTGCCTGTCGTCTGCAACCAACACAACGAGGTGCAGGCATAGCCCGTGCAGGGGTGAGTATAACGATACTCAGTAGGGACCCCGAGACCCTCAATCTCTCTCTAAAACCAACAAGGATAACCACAAATAAGATCTCAACAGATAACCTCTACTTAGGTATATTCCCATACATATACCTAAGTTATAAAGTAACCCATCTCAATCATGAGGTAAACACAACAGTCATAGACTCTGCTCAAACCTGGATATTCATTATTGAAACCGTAACTACTGATGAGCCTGTCTTTGGAGTGTACAGTGATCCTGTCACAACTCTGAGGTACTGCTCACTAACCTAAGACTGCTGAGGTACTCCTCCTGTCGAGTACCGCGGGTCTGCCACCTCACACAGTAGTGCTCCTCCGCCATTGTTCTGCCACCTCACACAATAGTGCTCCCCCTAATAGCCTACAGAGGTACTCCCTCTTTCGAGTACCGTGGGTATGCCACCTCACAATGTAGTGCTCCTCTGCCATGGGATTGCCACCTCACAATTTAGTTCTCCCCACTAGGCTATGCTAGTCACTCCGAATGGAATCAGACAAGCAGTCATCGATCACAGCCAGCTATATGGTCTCCGTACTCTGTATGCTCGTCTCCCGGAGGGTCCGCTCCATGTGCTACAGGTCGATACTCCAAGTATCAGAAATTCCCACGAAGAAGCATCTTCAAGGACCACCTCGTCATAGGGGTCTCAACACAACAGACGACACGTCAATCAGACACTTGGTCTTTGAGTTATTAGCCTTTTCGTCCCCGGGGACCGGTTGGTTTCATGTGCGAACCAACCCGGCCAAATCTCAACTGTACCCCGAACTCTCATAGGGTATACTCATAGGGACCATTCCTCAACGTGATCACAAACGCCGCTGACGGTTCGTCATACGGACGTCCGATCTGAAAGATATCAGCTTTTCCGTTCCAGGGGCCCGATTGGATTTCAGGTAAAATCCAACCCGGCCATACTCCAACTGCATCCAAATATCAGGCGAATTATGCCAAAAGTTCCTTCTCATCAAGAGGAATCCAACAATGTCGACGACAAATCAATCGGACGTCTGGAGCTCAAGATATAAGTGTTTCCGCTCTGAGGGCCCGGTTGGTTTTGTACCCGAACCAACCCACCCATACTCAAAGTTCTCCGAAACCTTGAGTCTAATATACCGAAAGGACCGTCGCGATCCAAGGATCGCATCGTAGCTGACGGTGCGTCGGTTGGAGGTCTATGGCCCAAGATATGGGAGAAATAGCAAAAAAGGTCCGGAATTGGGGGTTTCGGGCCCGGACCGATCCGGCCCGAGACCCCCTGGGTCGGCCCGGCCGGGGCGCGACTCGGCTCGGCGGCCTAGCGCACCGGCCATGGGGCTCAGCCGAACGGCCGAGCCCTTTAGATGCGGGGGGGGGGGGGGGGGGGGGGGGCTGCCCCCGCTTGTAGTAACCGTGGCCCCTTAATGGGGCCGCTCACGTCCGGCCAACCGGGGGTTTTGAACCCCCGGTTCTTCCCTCTCCGGCCGACCCGCTTTGGCCGGCTGGCTTCTGCCACCACGGGACTGGAAAGGCCGGTCCCCCGGCTCCGACGCCGGCGGCCCGATTCCGGCCACCAGTTCCCCTACTCCAATCCACGGCCTTGGTCCGTCCGGTGCGGCCTGCCGGTGCAGTGACCCCGCTCCGGCTGTGGTGTCTTCAGGTTTTTCCAGCACGGCACGACAGCGCAGCGGATTTGGTTCATCTTCAACGGCGCCGTGGATTATCTTGTTTCCAATGGGGCGGCGCGATGGTGCCATGCTTCTCCGCCATTCCTTTAATATTTCCCACGTGGTGCTTTGGCAACGCACCCCCTTACACGAGCCGAAACAAAAATCAACCAACAAGGGGGAGGAGGGTCAGCGTTGTTTGTGCGGTCCGACCTCTTCCCGTTATTGCGATAAGAGGCGGTTCAATTTATAAGGAAGAAAGCGATGGAAGTAATCACAAACAAATAAATAAAATAAACCCCTACCTCGAGCGTAGCTTGAATGAAGGTTCGTCATAGAAATAACCGTCATGGATGGAGGTGTCGCGAAAGGAGAATCGTTGCAGAAGAAGGAGTCGTTGGCGTCGTGGTACACGGCGTCGCGTAGTCGATCTCCGAGAATTCGGCATTCTTTGTCAGAGAACGGTTCATTCTTCGCGTTCTTCGTGTTTTTTGAAGAATAAGACGAAGATATTCAAGCCTACCATATCTTTTCTTCCAAACCTCTCAAGCAACAAGACTTCCAACCAAAAATAAAATAAGTTCAACATTTATTTTATTAAAATAACTTAAACATTTGAATTTGAAACATTCAAATTAAACTCACCAATTAATTAACTTAAGTTATGAAAATTAATGGTGAGTTGAAGGAGTTAGAGAATATGAAGGGGTGGGGTTCGTGTGGGCCCCACCACCCTCATAACCTCCCATGGGAAGTTGGGTGGTTCCCCCAACCTCCACCCAAAGTTTTTAACCACTTAAAAAATAAAAATTGTAGTTAAATTTTTATTTTAACTTCCATAATTTTTATCAACTTCTCTCGTGAAAACAAAAATCTAGGAAAGGTGTTCCTAAGCAAAAAATGGCACTGTTAATCCATCGGTTCCCTCAGAATTCGATTCTGATCACGGGTTCAAAAGATAGAAAAAACCGCTCGTTCGTTCACTGAACATACCTGAGCTAAACTTCTGAAATTGATTTCGGGCACACCGGGCCTCTAAATCAGGCGCTGTCAGAAACTGCATCCTTTTAAAATCCCAAAGAAAAATTAGAAAAAATTTCCATTGAATTTTACAGGTCTTTACATTACTCCCACCTCATGGCTTTACGTCCTCGTAAATCATGAACACAGACTAGGGATACAAAATCGGTATTGAGCACACATCTGATCCTTCCTCTCCCATGTTCTTACCCTGAGATTCCCATACTTCCAAAGAATGTGCACCCGAGGAATCGACCGTCCTCATAGGATCCGCTCCTATCGATCCTCGGTCCCCACTAGAACCTCTGAGAATGACACCCCATCGCCCAAGTCCAGCTCCCCACGGTCGATGATATGCGAAGGGTCGAGGATGTATCTCCTCAGTTGAGATACATGGAACTCTTCATGCACCTAGTGCAACTGAGGTGGATGGGTCAAGTGGTAAACCACCTCACCTACCTTGCTGAGGACCTAGAAATGTCTGTTGAATCTCGGAGATAACTTTTCGCCTCGGCCACGTCTCCGTAATTCCACGTCGAGGTGAGACCTGTAAGAAAACATGCTTTCCATCCTCAAACTCTAGTGGTCTCTGCCTCCTGTCAGCATAAGGCTTCTGTCGGCTCTGAGCTGTCCTCATCCGCTCATGGATGACCTGGACCATCTCTGGTCCCACAAGAGCTGCTATGATTTCTTCTTTTCCGATAAGATAAATCTGGTTTCATCCCCTGGATGAACCACGTTCTTTTCCTCATACAGTCAATCCGGACATGAATGATGTATTCATGCCATGGACGACGTTGTAAGGCCTCGACGTTACTACCAAGAGATACAACTGTCACTCTCTCCTCTAAGGGTCGAGTCACACTTTCGGCATCAGCGTGAGGTCACTGGGTGTCTTCCAGTAGGAATCTCAAAAGTGGGGGTCAAGTCAAAAGTTTAAACCGGAACCTCTTAGTACTAAAAAAAGGAAGCAAATATCACAAAGGTAAGTGTCTTTATATTATTTCATCTAATGGTACAAAGAAATAAATGTAACAACAACAACATGGAACTAGCTATACAAAGAATAAAAGGAAACCACTAGTTCCGCTCTTATCCACTTGCTTCCGGAGCTCTGTAGTCGTATGGTTCTGCTGCCTGAAGCTGAGCTCTCCCATGTCCACCTGTTCCCTACGGTCGGGTTGGACCTCCTAGTGGTGTTGGTGGAAACACCTCTAAACGTCATCCACCTCCAGCTGCATGGCCAGATCCCCTCCCTCGGCCTTCATATCTTAGCAGTCTGCCTTGATCGAACCTCTGCCTCTGCCTGGGAGGTTCTTCATTTAACTGTAGGTCATCTGCATGGCGGGTCGGATAGTCACGTGCCATGTGACCAATCCCGCCACATTAGTAACACTGCATGGAAGGTCTGGCTCTATCATTCCCCTTGTTGCCTCACACTACCGATCCTAAGTCTTGCGGTCGACCACCTGTAGGTATGGTCCGCTTGGACCTCTGCGTCATCTGTCTACTGCCTGCTACAGAAGACTCTATCGCATTCCAGCTAGTGGTGGGTCCTGCTTCTGGAGACTGCTCAGCAAGGAAACTCTCCACTAAGAGGGCTCTCTCCAACACCCCTATCTGCGTCAGAATGATGTGAGAAACAACAGAAGCTCTAATATATCTCCTGACCACTGGTCGAAGGTTCGGGCCCTGAAGAACGGGTCCCGTACCATATCTGTGGAGTAGCGTGAGAGGTCTGTGAACCTCGCTGAATATTGCGTCACTATCATGATGCCCTGCCGCAGTTGAAGTAGCTCCTGTATACGCACCGCTTGAAGGGTGGCTGGTACAAACTATGCCCGGAACAGGCTCTCGAAATCCACCCATAGAATTGTCACCTCGTCATGCATCTGGAGCATCAGGCTCCACTATCTGCCTGCTACTCGATGAAGAAGGCTGGCAGCAAGGTTCACCATGAAGTCTGCTGGTGTCCCCACTTGCCTGAAGACTCTCACTACAGCCTCCAGCCAATCCTCAGCCGCTTGCGGGTCCGTCTCTCCCATGAACCTGGGTGGCCTCTGGCATTGGAACTCGTGCAGTGCGCTCAAGCAACATGCACCATATACTACTGGGGCAGGTGGAATCGGTGGCCCAACGGGTAGTAGTACCGATGGTGCCTCCGCTGGTTCCTCAACTGGGATAGGACCCTGTAATGAGGCCACGTCACTCGACAGGCTGTTAGTACGAACAAATCTCGGGGCTCTAGCTGGTTGTCCACGGGGAGGCATCCTGAAAGAAAAAAACATCAAAGGGTCAAAAGATTTATACCTAGTGAGCTGACCTGGTTTGACCTGACTTTTAAAAACTTCTGGAAACACACACGCAATCGGTGTTTTCGTGCACAAAGTCGGAAATCAGTTATCAGGGTCCTGGTGTATGGGTACGTCGGCCGCCCGTACCAACACTGGACTCCCTGAACTAAAAACCACACTCGTTACTCTTAACACTATTGCCTCACAGAAAGAAAATATCAGAGTTATTAGTTCTGCGGTAGAACTGACTCCTCTGATCCCAATTTTTCACGACCCGTCCTCAGGGCCCGTGCCGTGACTACCCCAATCCCGCCTTGCATAGGCTAGGGGATGGAGACTAGCACCAAAGGCGTAAATCCCGATAACTGGTTAGGAATTTCCTTTATAAAAGTAAAGTAAACACCACATAGTACAAGTAGAAGAAAAACACTAAGTACAAAAGAAAGTTCTGGAATGTAAATGGGCCAGAATACAAACCCAACTGAAAGTACAACTACAACTGAACGAAAATACAACAGAAAATACAACAATTGGAAGATAGGAAGCAGATCCTCTTTTGTCCTTTTTGGATCCTACCTGAAGGCTAGGTACAGATAGCGCAGCTCCCAGATCGTCCACTACGGATCCTACCTAAAGGGTAGGTACAGATAGCCTCCAAAACGCTCTTGCCCTTCAACCTCCTCCGAGTGTCATCTCTCCATGAAGTCCACCTCCGGATATTGACTCGTCATGTGGTCCACCTCTAGGTACCATCCATTCCTCGAACAGTCGGCCTTCGTCAGCACTACCGGTCGTCTGCAACTAACACAACGAGCTGCGGGCATAGCCCGTGTAGGGGTGAGTATAACGATACTCAGTAGCGACCCCGAGACCCTCATGGTCTCTCTAAAACCAACAAGGATAACCATAAAGGAGATTTTAAAAGATAAAATCTACTTAGGTATATGCCTATACATATACCTATGTTATCAAATAACCCATCTCAATCATGAGGTATACTCAAAGGTCATAGACTCAGCTCAAACCAGGATTTTAATTATCGAAACCGTAACTCCTGATGAGCTCGTCTCTAGAGTGTCTAGTGATCCTGTCACAACTCTGAGGTACTGTTCACTAACCTATGACTGCTGAGGTACTCCTCCTGTCAAGTACCGCAGGTCTGCCACCTCACACAGTAGTGATCCTCCACCATGGGTCTACCACCTCACAAAGTAGTGCTCCCCAATGGGCTATGCTAGTCACTCTGAATCGAATCGGACAAGCAGTGATCCGTCACAGCCAGCTACACGGTCTTCGTACTCTGTATGCTCATCTCCGGGAGGTTCCACACCACAAGCTACAGGTCGATATTCCATGTATCCCAAATTCCCATGGAGAATTATCTCATAGGACCGCCTCGTCATAGGGGTCTCAACGCAACAGATGGCGCGTCAATCGGACGACTGGTCTGTGAGTTATTAGCCTTTTCATCCCAGGGGCCCAGTTGGTTTTGTGTGCGAACCAACCCGGCCGTATATCAACTGTACCCCGAAATCTCATAGGGTATACTCATAGGGACCATTTCTCAACGTGATCACCAATGTCACTGACGGTTCGTCAAACGGACGTCCGATCTGAATGATATCATCTTTTCCGTTTGAGGGGCCCGATTGGATTTCAGGTACAATCCAACACGGCCATACTCCAACTATGTCCAAATATCAGGAGAAGTATGCCAAAAGTTCCATCTAATTAAGAGGAATCCAAAAAAGTCTACGACACATCAATCGGACGTCCGAAGCTCAAGATATAAGCGTTTTTGCTCCGAGGGGCCGGTTGGTTCTGTACCAGAACTATCCCGCTTATACTCAAAGTTCTCCGAAACCTTGAGTGTAATATACCGAAACGACCATCGGGATCTGAGGATTGCATCGTAGCTGACTGTGCGTCGATCGGAGGTCTGTGACCCAAGATATGGGTGAAAGACCGAAAAAGGTCCGAAAGTGGGGGTTTCGGGCCCAGACCGAACCGGCACGAGACCCCCTGGGTTGGCCTGAACCGGGTCGACCCGACCCGGGTCCGGGTCATTCTTCTTGGGCGCAGCCCAACGCGCTGGCGGTCCGGCGCGCTGGCCAGGTGGCTCGGCCGAACGGTAGGGATGCAGGGGGGGGGGGGGGCTTCCCCCCGCTTGTAGTAACCGAAACCCATTAATGGGGCCGCTCACGTCCGGCCAGCCGGGGGTTTTGAAGCCCAGGTTCTTCCCTATCTGGCCGACCCGCTCTGGCCAGTGGGCTTCTGCCACCACGGGACCGGCAAGGCCGGTCCCCCCTGCTCCGATGCTGGTGGCCCGATTCCAGCCGCCAGTTCCCCTGCTCCGCCGTGGCTTAAGCCGTGTACTTGGTCCGTCCGGTATGGCGCAACGGCGCCGCGCCCCTCCGCCGCAGCCCCGCTCCAGCCGCGGTGTCTTCAGGTTTTTTTGGCAGGGTGCGACGGCGCCGCAGATTTGGTTCTTCTTCAACGGCACGGCGCGACTGCGCCGCTTATTACCTTGTTTCCAACAGCACGACGCGATGGTGCCGCCCTTCTACGCCATTCCTTTAACATTTACCACACGGTACTTCGGCACCGCACCGCCTTATATGAGCCGCAACAAAAATCAACCAACAAGGTGGAGGAGGGTCGACCATGTTTGTGCGGTCTCACCTCCTCCCGTTATTGCATTAACAGGCGGTTCAACTTTGAAGGAAGAAAGCGGCGGAAGTAATCAATAACAAATAAATAAAATAAACCCCTACCTCGAGCGTAGCTTGAATGGAGGTTCTTCACGGAAATAACTGTCGCAGTAGGAGGAATCGCGAATGGAGAATCGTCGCGAAAGAAGGCGTCGTTGGCATCGCGGTACACATCGTCGCGTAGTCGATCTCTGAGGATTCAGTGTTCTTCGTCGGAGATCGGTGCGTTCTTCACGTTCTTCGTGTTCTTTGACGAAGAAGATGAAGATCTTCAAGACTCCCTTATCTTTTCTTCTAAACCACTCAAGCAACAAGACTTCCAACTAAAAATAAAATAAGTTCAACACTTATTTTATTAACATAACTTGAGCATTTGAATTTCAAACATTCAAATTAAACTCACCAATTAATTAACTTAAGATATCAAAATTAATGGTGAGTTGAAGGAGTTAGAGAATATGAAGGGGTGGGGTTCCTGTGGGCTCCACCACCCTCGTAACCTCCCATGGGAGGTTGGGTGGTTTCCCCCAACTTCCACCCAAATGTTTTAACCACTTAGAAAATAAAAAGTGTAGTTAAATTTTTATTTTAACTTCCAAAATTTTTTATCAACTTCTCTCATGAAAACAAAACTCCGGGAAAGGTGTTCCTAAAAAAACCAGCACTGTGAATCCATCGGTGCCCTCGGAATTCGATTCCGAGCACCGGTTCAAAAGTTATAGAAACCCACTCTTTCGTTTACTGAACGTACCCGATCTAAACTTCAGAAATTGATTCTGGGCACACCGGGCCTCGGAATCAGGCGCCGTCAAAAACTGCATTCCTATAAAATCCAAAAGAAAATTTAGAAAAACTTTTCCTTGAATTTTATGAGTCATTATATAATATCCTTTATATGAATATTTATAATATTATGAAATAATATATGATCTATTTCTCATTTACTTTTTTGAATAATAATTGGTCTACTCATTTTAGTTTATTTTATGTCTTTATCTTCCAAATATTTCATTCTTTATCATTTATACATTATTTTTTTACATTGATTACACTTATTATTTATGAATTATATCTTTTAAACATTTTATTTACATTATTGGGAGTAAAATATTTAGTTAGAGTTTTCACTACCACAAACCCCCATTATTGTAGCTTCTATATCATCTACATACAAAGATAACACATGGTATCCAACTATTATTCGATTTTAAATATTTTTAAAATTTATATTTTGTTGTCAAAAATTATCCTCATTCCCTTATATTGATGTTTATAAGAGAAATTATCTTTTACTTATCATCGTGGGACTATTAATTCGAAAATTGGAAAATTAAAATATAATATAAAAACTTATATTTGATTGTATAGAAAACTAGTCTTAACATACATTAATACTGTATAATTTTAGATGGATATTCAATACATTATTAAAATACATTTTGGGGGACTATAATAGTATTTTCCCTTTTGAAACTTAAAACACATTATTCAATTTTTTTGAAATATATTAAATGTGTCTATAAAGATCTTCCCCATTATTAATACTACTTAAAAACCATTCATCATTACATAGGGAATAGAAAAATAAGAAATGTATGATCTAAATCGATCAATAAGGGTAAAATAGAGAAATATAAGCCTAATCATGATAATAATGGAATGATAACATGATCTTATAGTAATAAGATAATACCTTGAATATCGAAGACCATAATCAAGTTTCATGTCATAATGATTGGAATTTCATAGGAAATTAATGATAAGGTAATCAAGAGAAAAATCCATGAAATCAAACAATAGGAATACAACATGGAATTGTGGAATAAAAATCATCTTATAACATTTTAGAACCCTTATGAGTAAAAACAGGTTCACTCATTAACATAAGAACATGAAATTAGTCCCTTAAATAAACATATGGACATGAAAACATGCTCACCATAAACTAATAAAATTGTAATATGGTTTTCACATAACATTGTGAGCATTTAACTAGACTCATGCTTAAACATATGGACATGAAACCAATTCACTTCGTAACATACTTATCTTGTAATCAGGTTCACAGAAAACATTGTGAACATGTAATAATGTTAACTCATAACATTTTGAACATATAATCAGGTCCACGCATCAACATTTGGACATGTATCATGGTCCATGCATAACATAGTGAATAAGTAATGAGGTTCATTCATAATATTATAAAAATGTAATTAGGTTTATGCATATGTTTTTGAACATGTATGTAGGTTTATTCTTAACATATATACTCATGATTATCTAAAGTTACCAAGTGCATTGGAGGGATATATAGGTTCCACCCATCACATAATAAAATCATTCATATGTATTCCATAAGAGAATAAAAATTAATCATATCATATCCCATTAAATGAAATGGGTATTATAAGAATTTCAGCATGTCATTACCTATGAAAATTATATAGGACTCATAATAATTTCATAAAACCATAACCCCTGAAAAGAAGCAAGTTTCAAAATCATATATCCCATAGAAGAGAAATGGATGTTATAAAAATCATTCTATAAAAACATAAACCATTCAATAAAAAATATTAATGGTATTCATGGGATTGTTATACAATGAAAAATTATTTCATCTTATATGGAGAAGGATTTTTAATGATCACATGGAATATTTCACAAATAAATATCCTTTTATTGAAAATATCTTTTCATAAAACCATTTCAAAAATAATTTTATTATAATGAAGGTTTTAAAATTTCATTTAATAATTTTATTATGAAAATATGTTTTCATATTGAAGATTTTTTTTAAAACATCATGTATTTTGAAACCCATTTTGTTATAAAATATCACTGAAAACATATAAAGTAAAATTTAAGATATTTTAAAAAAATATTCTTATAAAATACATTTAAAACACAGAAACAAGGCATTAAGTAATTTTGGAAACATTTTTACAGAAAATGGATTTGAATACATATAAAAAATCTTGAAATCATTTAAATATTTTTCCCTTAAAATAACCATTTTAAGACATATAAATGATGCATTAAAAATAATTTAAAACACATATGAAAATAAAATATTTTTAAATACCATTTTTTGGGAAGGAATTTTTTTTTAAAATTACATAATATTAGTAAAATTTTTTTTTAAAAAATTACCTGTTAAAATTAAAATGTATGCTTCATGGAAATGATGGTCATGATGGCGGGTATGTTTGTACATGACAAACATTTTGTTTCCTGCCTTAAAAGGTTTAGAAAAGTTCCTTGATTAGAAAATTAATAGATGATTCCTTTTATAACTATTTTATATATAGCTCAAGCATGGGAAAAAATTTATTTTAATGATCATAGGATAATAGGTAAGAATTTTTTTATTTTTTTTAGATAACATGGTTTTGAAATAACACATTTTCGATGGAATAGGGAAATAAAATCAGATTTTCATAAAAAAAATTATTAATTATATTAAGTACAAAAGAGTTAAAAAAAATGTTTCCATTACTTGGATATAACATGAATAATCATAAAAAAATTTAATTAATGAGAGATATTGAGATAAGGATTATAATATTCAATCAATTGAAGCATAATCATAAACATTCCTAATAAATAATGATTTTTTAGTAGAAACCTCTTACCATTTTAATAACTTTTAACCATAATCTCCATAAAAAATAATATAACATGAGGCCTATAATATCATGAAAATAATAATGTTCACGATATTACATGTTAATGGAAATTATATACTCATAATATAAGAATATTGGTTCATGACAAAACATGTGTCTTAAAGAAGGAAACTTGAGCCAAATTACCTTAACGATTTGGTATCTTTTGAAGCATAAAAACCATGAATGAGATATCATAAAATGGATATGTAAATAAAAATAAACTTATGTATAATTATCATATAATACATTCATCAGAATTATATACTCAACAAATAAGAACTGATTGTTGATAATGGAATGTATCTCATAGATATAAAAAGTTAGATGAGATAACCCTTACCTTATGCCTTCACTTTAATTGAACATGTTCAAACCTCTTATATAATAAAAATAGTTTTATTATACATATAAAGAATAAAAATATTCACATATATATAATACCATTTATTATTAAATTTTTTGTTTATATTACCCATTTATTTACAATTTCATTTTAATGAAATGCTTCATGTAATAATAGTTTTGCTTATCATAAGGGTTTTTGATTTATTATTCTTAATCCTCTTACTTATATAATGATTTACATATTCAATGAATATAAAAAATTATGTATATATCATATATATTTAGTATATATATTTATAATAATCTATAAAATATATATATATAAAATGGATTACACTGTTCATGGATATGACAAATCCTACGTACACATGAACTTTGTTACAATTTTCTTATCATATTGAAAGAAATAATGTGAATGAGATATATATATATATATCTATATATTTATATCTTTATATTAAAATTATAATAAAATTATTCTATCATATATATCATATACATTTACTAATTCTATACTTAATAAAATCCATGAAAATTTTGAATGAATCACATAGCATTGTGTAGGTGGTAGTTCACACATCCACAAACGATGATATAATATTTTCAAAAAATGTAAACCCTGAATATATATGTTATATAAAAATTATAAAAGAATAAATATAGCATAAATACAATATATATCATATAAAAATATCATTTACATCATTATTCCCGACCATGATATGTGGTAATGGAAAAAATAACAACATCATTTCATGAGGCAGTAGTCCGTGGTACACACAAACAGTAATTTCATTACTTAGTTGATGGAATTGTGTGTATTTGTAGGTCAAAACCTTAGAATAAAAACATATATGAAAATTTATTATACTTATTTTCTTATATAATCATGTAATAAGTTTATTTTATGGGGTGGATAATGAAAATAAAACAAAAGATACTGTGGAAGGATGTCACCTATACTTCGCGTAACTCCTCATGGTTTGCACAAAAGGGAATCCTTGGATAGATTTATTCCCCAAGGGATGATTCTAAGATTAAGGTAGGAAATTTTGTATGAGATTTTGGAAGGTTTTCCATGATACAAATAGATTTAGAGGTGTGAATGAGTGAGTGGGGTGATTTCCCATTTATAGTTGAGGAAGAGTGACACTCTTGTAAATATAAAATGGTAAAAACTATTGATAGGTCCAAATTAAATAACGTGACTCCAATAATTGTCCAAATTCAATAAAATAGGTTAATTGGACGAAATATATCCATAAAATGTATTTTTTTGACATTTTACCATGTTATTTGTTCATTTAAGTTAAATATTAACCACTAAATAAACTTGTTTTTACCTTAATCCTTGCAATTAATTTTAATTACATTCACAAGTATTTGCGACAAAAAAAAGTTAAACATATTATAAATTATAAATTATGATGATTAAAAATATGTAATCCTTTTTTTATATATTCCAATAATATTATTGACAGAATTTTATTTAATAATAATCCCATAAATGGGATGAGAAAGCAGGTTTTTTGAAAGTAAAAAATGTTCAAAATATTGAAATGGTTACATATCCAATTTTAGTATATTTTTTTTTTCAAATGACAGAAATTGGATTAATTAATTATTAATTGATCAAATTATACCTTAAAACAAATTTGAAATATAATTTAATGATATAAATAAATTACATGAATAATATGTTTTGAATTAAAATTCAATGTTTTTTCACTATTCATTAAAAAATGAAACCTCATTGAAAAATGCAAAAAAATATCCAAATTAAATTTTGATATCTCAATTTATAAAATTTTGTTTATTTTGAGATATAAAAATTATAAAAGTGTCAAAAATTATATTTAAAATGGGTTCTCCATTAAAATGCTGTAAAATTACATTATACATAAATATATCTCTTTATTCATAATAAAAGATTTTTTCTTATGGTATGCCTATCAAACCTATTGGATTAGTGTTAAAATAAATTATTGAATATAAAATATTTATTTTTTATTAAAAATATCTATAAATATTTGTTTTTTTAATTTATTGAGATAAAATGGTGTTTCTATATAGAAAAATATTTTTCTTAGAAAGGAAATTTCTTTATTTCCAAATAGTTTTTACATTAATTTTTAGCTATATGATAACCAAATGATTAATTTTATAAACATGTTTAAATAGTATTTTTACAATTTATTTAATCTTATTTTTAATTTATATTCCAATGGCTAGGTGGTAACTATAAAAATATTATAATAATATTATTAATTGTATTTTTTAGTTCGGTAAAACTCAGCCTTGCTTGTAACACAAGTTATAGAAAGAATTTTTTATTGAGTGTAACACAAGCTAAATATAGTTTTGTGTGTACCACAAGCTAGAATATGTGTTGTGAGTAGTGAAAGGTCTAATGATGTTGCGTACAAAACAAGAATAACTTGGTTTTTTCATATAACACAAGATATATAGAGTGTTTCATGAAATGAAGAAAAAAAAAGATTAAATTAATTCAAAAAATTCACAAAATCTAAGGTTGTTTCATTCTACCGCCAATAAAATTAATTTCTACCTCAAAATTCATCTGGTATATTAATGGTTTAATACTATAGACTTCCATTCATAGAAACCCACATCGTAAAAATGAATGATAAAACTTTCTTTGAAAAAGGGATATTGGAAACATAATAGTTACCCAAATTAACTTATAACTAGGTTTCCACATAAGAGAACATAGGTTGGGAGTGAATATTGGACATATAAGAAAAGCATAAACAATTATAAAGAGAGATAAAGATCATTGATCACTAACAAGTGAATGATCAATGGAAAGTAAAGGGCCTCAAAACCAGAAATCCATAATGATTTATAAGTCCACCAGTTTATCATAAAAGAACATATTATGTTAATATTTATTTCAGAATCCTTTTCTATAATTGGGTAATTATTTTACTATATAATTACATAAGGAAATATAGTTACTTTATTTCATTACTTTACATATCCATAATCTCACCCCTTGGTTGTGCCTTGCACAGTTTATACTTCATAACTTACTCCGATAAATGAAGGTGAAATTGTCATTACTGAAGTACTAACATATCATGAGGTAGAATGATAATTAATTTCATATGTATTTTGTTATCATCATAGAAAAATGGTTATTGTAGGTTATATAATATAAAAAAATCTTCATATAGTGAGACAATACTTCAATCATTAAAACCACATATAATGTTTATCTTAAAATTTCCATAAATGGTTAATATTGCCACCCTTACAAAAGATGAAAATCCAAAAAAATTAGAAAGAAGGTCACCAAATTTCTCAAAATCATCTTAACATTTATTTTCCATTTATTATAATGTAAATATTGTATGTCATATATAAAACATGTGATTACCATCATCTTTTATTCTCTTGAAACATGGTAATTACTATAAATCCTTGTTGAAAGAATTCATGTTTCTATATTACAGTGTTTATTATATATATTCCTTAAATAAAAAAATTCCATAAACTCTATCTATTATATCATAAACCACTCTGTCAAAAATTCCATTATCAATTATGAGGTAAAAAATACTATGAAATTTACATTATCTATATCATTATCACATTATCCATATAAAATTTCATTTTATCACCCTAAAAAACATGTTAAGGGTTAACATAACATAATTAAACATTTCCATTACATCAATTTTATAGGTCATCAATATCATATTACACATTCTTGAAAACACTTACAGAAAAACTTCTAAATACAATCTTTATATGCTTCATAATTTATATAAAACAATATCTCCATTTCAAAACATATAAAATTCAGTATTATAGCTTTATTCGTAAACCATTACTCAGTCTTCATCATCTCATTTCATAATACCCCTTTCATATAAAATGAAATATGAATCATTTGTTTAGTTTTATCAAAACCAATTTAATCATTCTTATTTTTTTAATGTAAAAAATACTGTAAGAATATCCCATACCTTTCACATGTCATTTTAACCTCTTCATATTCAATAGTTTTTCCAGTTCTCATACCACCTTAATTTTAATTTTAATGATATTTCCATATAGGACATTCATTTTTATAATTATCAAATTTTACACATCTGAAACATTAAATGTTAACCTTGTTCTTTATAGTTCCTCCTATTAAATAAGACCCAAAATCATATTGTGAGCAACACTTACATATCTGAAAACCACATAATCATGAAAAATACTTATTTAATTCCTAAATCAATAAACATAATTTGAAATATATGATACCATATGGTTATCCTTAGAGACACCCCTAGACATAACCTTAAAAATATTCCTAGGAATATCAGTAATGTTTTCTCATCTTATTTTCAAAATGTTGACTTAACCTTTACCTTAATACCAAATATTGCGTCCCAGATTTAACATACATGGATATTATTTCATTTTGATGAATGGTCAACACATTACCAAAAAACATTCCCTATGACCATAATAGTTTAGGGTCCTTGGAAACATGGGACACATTATTTTATCTTTGTGAAATATTTCAAAATCACCATAAATATTCACCCCTTTAGTATTCCTACATAAAAATCATTCTTTATAAAAAGGGTAAATGAAAAAAATATGATAGGGGTGAGCTCAAATGCTTAGTAAGTGTAAACCATGTGACATGTAAGTATAATCATGAGAATAAGGATATGAGAACACGATTGTATCATTAGAATATCACACTCTTCATATCATATACCATAATCAGGAGTTATGGTATAATTATTAAAAGTTCATAGTACATGAATGATAGGGTAATAGAGAGAATAATCCAGGAAATAATAACAATGTAACAAGACATTGAATTGTGGTATTCATATTATATTATAAAATTGTTAACATGTATAAGTTGAAACAAGTTCACTCATTAACATAAAGACATGGAATACGGCCCTTGAATAAACTTATAGACATTTACCCAAGTCAAAAAAAACATTTTAAACATTTAATCAGGTACATTAATAACATTGTGAACATGTAATCAGGTACATTAATAACATTGTGAAAAAGTAATCAGGATCATTTAAAAACATATTGACATGCAACCAGGTCTATTCATAATATTTTGATTATGTAATCAGGTTCACTTATAACATTATGAACACATAATAAATTTCAATCATAACATTAGGAACATGAAATAAAATTCACACATAAAATTATGAACAAGAAACCAATTCCATGCATAAATTTATGAACATGTAATCAGGTTCATACATAACATTTTGAACATGTAATCAGGTTCACTCATAAATTGGTGACCATGTAATTAGGTTCACACATAACATATATACTCATGAGTCATCCATCATTTACAAAATCATTTGAGGGTGATATAGATACCACCCTTCCAATAATAAAATCATACATATGTGTGACAAAATATTATTAAAAATAATCAAATAATAACCTAATAAATTAAATGGGTATCATAAAAATTTCATCATACTATAACATATGGAAAATATATAGGTCTCATAATAATTTCATCAAATCGTTGCCCTGTAAAGGAAGAGAATTACAAAAACATATAACTTGTGGAAGAGAAATGGGTGTCACAAGAATAATTCCAAAAAAACATAAACCATTTAATAAATAGTATGAATGGTATTATTGGATCATATCCCGAGTAAATCGTAAACTATAAAAAAGTATGTCCTCTTAGATTAAGAATTATTTTAAAAGATCGAATTGAAAATTTGTTAAAGGAAATAGACTTTATATGAAAATCTATTTTCATAAAAACATTTAAAATATAATTTTCTTATAAATAAACCATTATAATTTCAGTTAAAACATTTCATGTGAAAAATATGTTTTCCTCCTTGAAAAAAAAATATTTTTCAAACCTAAATAATTTTGAAACCATTTTCTTATAAAATATGTTTGAATGATTATAAATAAATGTTGAATATATTTTTAAAACCATTTTTTAGAAAATTTATTTCCAAACTTATAAATAAATCTTGAAAAAATTGAAATCGTTTTCTTTGAAAATAACCATTTAAAAAACATAAAGGAATCGTTGATAATAATTGTAAGCACCATTAAAAATAAAAAATTTTGAAAACCATTTAAAAAAATTAATTCCAACAATATTAGAAAAAAATTATTTGAAAATAATATTTTAAAAATATAAATTAATCTTCAAGGAAATTTTGTTCACGACTGAGTGTAAGTTTATACATGTCAAACATTCTTTTTTACATATTATAAAGCTTAAAAAGTTCCTTGATTAGAAAATGAACATAATATTCCTTTAAAAAGTTTTTTAATAAATGTAAAACATGGGTAGAAATTTATTTTAAATATTATAGGATAATATTAATCCATTTTTGAAAAAAGTTTTAGAAAACACAGTTTTGAATGAAAATAGATTTCTAATTGAAAGGAGAAATAAAATCATTTTTTCCAAAAAAAACATCTTCATATTTATATTATGTTTCAAAGAGTTAAAAATGGAACCATTAAATTAATATAAAATTAATAATCATTATATAAGATAATTCATGAGATATATTGAGATATGGATCATAATATTTTTTCAATGAAATCATAATCGTAAACAATTTTGATGAACAATTAGATTGTAGTAATAAACTCTTACCATCTTGGTCACATTAAATCATATTCCCCATGATAAATTTAAATTAATTGATTATTATATTGGAGTTAAGATAATAATATTCATGATATAACATTTAAAAGGTAAGTGAATACACATATTATAACAATATATGTACACGAAATAACATGTGTCTCAAAGAAGAAATCTTGATATAAAATTAACATACTAATTTGGTAAATTTTGAACTATAAAACCCCTAAAAGAGTTATCAAAAAATTGATATTTAAATACCCATAAATTTTAGTATAATTATCATATAATACATTCATTATAATTATATACACCATAAAAAATAAAAAAGTGTTGAGCATTGAATGTATCTCATGGTTATAAAAAGTGAGATGAGAAAACTGTTACCTTATGTTTTGACTTTCTTTGTACACATTCAAAAAATATTTATAATAAATAAAATTTTATTATAAATATATAAAAGAACCATATTTATATATATAATACCATATATGATTCACTTATGACATTATATTACCCATTTGTTAATAATTAAATGTTAAAGAAATGTTTTAGGTAATAATTACTTTTGTTTATCTTGCATGTTTTGACTTATTAATGTTAATCCTCTAACATAGATATTGATTTAATTATTTATAGAATGTAATAAATTGTTTATATATCGCATATATTCATTATAGAAATATTTATAATTATCTATAAAATATAGACTTATGAAATGGAATAAACCATTCATAGAGAGGGTGGGCCGTACATATGCATGAACATTTTTTACATTTTCCCGGTATATTAAAAGAAATAATGTTAATGACATATATGTATATCTATATATATATATATATTAACATTATAGTATAATTATTATATCATATATATCATATATGTTTACTAAACTTGTCCTTAATACATTCCATCTATTGTGTGAATGAATCACATCGCTTTGAGGAGGCGGTAGTCCACACATCCACAAAGAAGTTATCACATTTACATAAAATCGAAATAATGATGGTATGTGCTATATAATTATTTAAAAATCGTAAAGAAATATGAAATATCATATATATCATAACAATATATAATTCCCATCATAATTCAAAACTCTGAGAGGTGGTAAATGAAAAATGAACAATATCCTTTCTCGTGGTGGTAGTTTGTCGTGGACACAAGGGTTATGATCATTACCATTTTTATGGATGTGTTTTTATGTGTAGGTAAAAACCTTATAAAAATAACATATATGTTTATTTAGGATAATTATATTATTATATATGTATTAAATAATGTTATATTAGTTTTTATAGAATGAAATTAAAAAAAGGGCTTGTGAAAGGATGATATCTCTTCTTTGGGTAACTTCTCATTGTTTTCAGCAAAGAGATTAATTGGGTGGATATATTATAAGGAAATGAACTTAATCATTACATAATAATGAATTAAATTAATAATTCACATTGATTATATTTTTATGTTTATATTTTTAGATAATTAGATCATAACTATTGCATTACATCTCAGAAATTACAAAGTAGACACTTCTACTCAGGTGCCATTTTTTCATAAAATAAAAACTATTGACAAAAATTGTCATGTATATTCTCATGCTTTAGACATCATGAATTTTACTTGATCTCATCCTTGACTGTATTCATCTTTAGTTCATATGAAAAACATTTCAAAACATGGGATGGGAAAAAAAGCTCAGTAAGGGTTATAAAACAAACAAATAAAACATTAGTTTATCATTCCATACATAACACAAACACTTTTACATACCTCATGAAATCATAATATTTATGAATAACACATAGAAAACATAAATCATAATGGTAACGTGTGGCATCCATATCATACTTACATTGTAGCTATCACAACTGTGTAGGGAGTTACATTTGGAATACCCATCACAGTATATTCCCTAAATCTCTTTGGAGAAACATTCATGCAAACCTCTGTCACATTACCCAGTGAATTGTAGAGATATCTCAGGATCACCATCCCTAGGTTTATTATAGAACCACCCATATAAGTAACAATGCCCATGAACCATATCATATTCATAAATTATAAAACCAATATAAAAGAAAGATAACATTTCAACATTTCAATCACAATATATCATTTATATATATTAACATAAAAAATGTTTCCTCAAAACCAATTTCAATACCAAAATAAGTAAAAAGAGTATATGGTATTAATTTTCCTTTAAAAACATTACGTCTTGTTAAGGAAGCCAAAGATCGAATAATACTCGCAGCAGTCGAATAGTTATTGTCACCACTTATGTTAAAAAAGAAACATTTTTTTTTTCATTTAGTAAAATGCTTCGTAGAAAAGGATTCCATTTGAATTATATGAAAATTAAAAGGTCTTTATACAATGTATAAAATAAAGTCGTGTATTAAAACAAAATATTCCACAATGAAAGTAGATTGAGACGATGTTCATTACCTCGTGTCTGGCATGACCCATTCATTATTTAATCTCATGAATAATAAACTAATGCTTATTTATACTTGCCTAAGAACCTTTTTCAAATTTTTTATTCCTTTCATATCACATATTAACATGTTATAAACATTATGTATCATTTATGTTAATAATGGATGTTTTATCGATATTTGATACTTGAGTCAAAAATGAACTTCTTATATTTACATGTTGTTCACGCGGTCAAAAGTTATTATATACATAATGATATTCATTATTTAGATATCATATATATCATATATATCCAGTATATACATGTATTTATAATATAATATAACATTTGGAGGTAAGAAATGAAATGCACTATTCATGGAGATGGTAAGTCGTACGTTCGCATGAACACTACTTTCATTTCTATTTCTTATTTTAATTGAATTAAAACATAATGATAAATAGGTATATTATACTTACAGTATAATATCATATATAATATCATTAACTATATCCTTTATATGTCCCACATATGTCATTATCAAGTCATATCACTTTGAGGTGGCAGTAGTCTGCACATCCTCAAATTAAATTGTCACGTTTACCCATTATGGAAACCAAAACGATAATCTATAAAGGTAAAATATAGAAGAATAAAGAAAAATAAACATGATATATATCATATATAAATATAGTGTCAACTTAGTGGCCACCATGAGAGGTGGTAGTAGATAATCGAATAATCATCGTTTCGTGAGACGATAGTTTTCCATCCACAGAAACAGTATGTTCTTCACCAATTAAATTGAGGTGTGTGTAAGTTTAGTTTGAATAATTCTCATTACAATATCCTAGTATATTAAGGATATTGGTGTTGTTATAATATAAAACAATAAAATTATTTTAGCGGTTGTAGAAGTAAAATAAAAGAAAATAAGTTAAGAGAAATTGTTACCTTTAATTTCGGTAACTCCCTTTGGTTTCAACCAAAAGGACTTTTTGAAGTGCCTTATGCCTGAGGTAAGGCTTATAGGAAGAGGATATATATCATGATAGCTTATTTGGTCAGGGTTTAGATGATACAAGGGGCTTTAGAGGTGTGTGGAATGGGATAGAAGTGGGGGCTTTTATAAGCGAGGAGGGGCTCTTTATAAAAGTTTGCAAATATTATTTTATTATAAACTTATCTTCGGTTGCTAAAGTTCCAAAACTCGTTATTGTTGAAGATAATATGAATCAAGTTCAAAATATAATCACATAATAAGAATTTGAAAAGTTTTGGATATTTTTATAATATTTATAATCTTATTTATTTAAATCATTTATTAATGGGGTAACTATTGAATCATTTTTGTGTCATAAATAATTTAATTTATTTGATGTCTAAAAATTATAAAATAAAGACCATAATTTAGGAAATATGTTTTTATTTCCAATTAATAATTATATTCCAAGAGATAACTTATATAACCCCACTTAAAAATAAATTTACTAAAAGATATTTGTTTTTTCTATTTTTGCCTTTACCTTAAAATAAATAAAATAAAGTGTCATTATCACTCTCAAGTGGATCCATGGGGTCCCAAAATAGATCCAAAGATACCCATGGTCTTAAATGACCCATCCAATAAGGATAGGACATGTGTTAAGGTAATTTTGAATTATTATAATATTCTTTTTACCTAGAATTACCCATTTACATTAAACTGTGGAAAATAAAAGTCAAAAGTTACTATTCACCAAAAACTATTTTTATCTTATTGAACCAAATTTTACATACTAATAACAACCATGTATGTTGGATTTTCGAAATTCAATTCCCAGAAGTGGTAAAATTTCATTTAAATGAAAAATTCAGTTTTTAACAACTACTTAGTGGTTTCATTATTCATAAAAAATTAATGTTTCTTAGAAAACTACAAAACATTCAGCCAAAGATATATTTTAAATTACAAATTCAAAAATGATGTCTATTTTAAAAAATTCAAAACATATAAGTTTCATTAATTAATTAAAAATTAATTCCTATTGCCAAAACAAATGGCGGCTCTTTGAGAAACAAAAACTATTAAAAGATTGATACTTGTTTATGTCCAATTTCAACGTGTAATTAATTCCAACCAAAAAAATTAGATTAAATGGTAAAAATAATAATCTAATTACACTTTAATACCAATTAAAAAGTTAATATAACCATATAAATAAATTATATTAATAATCATTATTGAATTAAAATACAGTATTTTTCATTATTCATTAAAGATGAATTTTATCAGAAAAATACCAAAAAATTTACCCAAAGTGAATTTTTATGTCCCTATTCGAAATAAGAATTTTATATTTCCCTATAGAACATATAAAAGTGACCAAAACTATATTTAAGGATGGATTTCTATCAAAAGGCATTAAATCGACCTTTTAAAGAATATTAGAGTATTTTTTTTCATAAAATTAGTTTAATTCACATTTTAAGCCTCTTAAATTTTTTGGATAAATGTAAAAACATTTAAAAAACATGTATAATCATTTTATAGTTAGTTCTATTCATTTCCACCAATTCAATGGCTAGGCGTTAACTATATTTAAAATAATATTCTCATTTTATTAGTGTGCAATGTACGATTTCAAAGAAATCCATTGTTGAGTATCGAGTATACCATTGAACATATCAACCCATTTAAAGTGAAATTAATAATTAATTAGAAAATATGAATAATTATGAAATATATTAATTCTTTATTTACCTGGGATGTTACATCCTTCCCCCTTTTAAAAATTCTGTCCTCACAATTTTATTCACTTATCAAATAAATAGGGGTATTTATCCCTCATAGCATTTTCATATTTCCATGTTGCCTATTAAACTATATGGTTTTTCCAAAAAAACATTTACCCGGTGAATAACCTTATTCCATGACACTTTCTCTCTTCAGTGAAGAATCTAGATTGGTTGTTCCTCATAATAGATATTTTCGTCCAACTGAACAACCACTGAACATAAAACATGAGATGGATATGGCATATACATTATCAATATTGAAACATTAAAAACATTGTTTAACTGGGATAAAAATGGAGGTAAATTCAATGTATAAGAAACTGATCTAACTTTCTCCAGGATTTCAAAGGGTCCAATGAACCCCAGACTCAACTTACATTTCTTACCAAAATGCATCACACTTTTCCAGGGAGAAACATTGAGAAAGACATGATCACCTACCTCAGAAGAATGATCATTCCTCTAATTATCTGCATAACTTCTCTTCCTTCTATGAGCTATTCTCATGTGAATCTGAATCAACTAAACCTTTTCTATCATCTCTTCTACCAATTCTGGTCCCATCAGCTTCCTTTCACCGACTTCATCCCAAAAATCTGGAGTTCGACACTACTTCCCATATAATTCCTCAAATTGATCCATCTGTATACTGGAATGAAAACTGTTATTATAAGAAAATTCCACAAAAAAATATGTTGGTCCCAGCATCCTTATAAATCTAGTGAACAATCACATATAATATCTTCCATGGTCTGAATGTTTCATTCTGACTACCCATCTGAATGAAGATTAAATTCTACACTAAAATTTATTTTAGTTCCCAAAAAAATCTAAAGTCCTTTACCAAAGTAAATAATTAAACCTAGGATCACGATTAGATAAAATGGAGAAAGTAACTCCATGCAACCTGACTATATCATTAACATACAATCGAAAAAGTTGATCAATAGTTAAATCATTTCAAATAGGAAAGAAATGAGCAGATTTAGTCAACCGATCAACAATAACCCAGATTTCATTATTACCTCAAGATGTCTTCAGTAATCCCACAATGAAGTCTGTGGATATATTTTCCAATTTCCACTCTGGCACCGGTAAAGACTGAAACATCCCTTTCGGTAACTTCCGCTCTACTTTAACATACTGACAAGTCAAACAATTCCCAGTAAAATCACCAAAATTCCATTCCACCAGTAATACTCTTGAAGATCTATGTACATCATAGTACTTACAGAAGGAAATAAAAAATGGAAACTATGAGCTTCACATAAAAACTATTTCTTTAACTATGAATCTCAAGCCACAAATTATCTCTTTCAAGCCTCAAAACATAATCATTGTCAATCATAAATTTAGGCAACTTACCCTTCTGAACTAACTCATCCTTTTTCTATAACTCACTGACTTCCTTCTACACCTTCTTTATTTTGTCTGATAAAGATGATTTCACTAACACCTGAAACAAAACTGAAGAAAAATTATTGCACCAACAACTTCTATGCCAAAGTTCATCAAATCAAAAACCATTGTATCTCGTTACAAATGTAGCTTGGTTAATGAAACATTACTTTTTCAACTCAATGAATTATCCACTTTATTTTCTTTTCCTGGATGGTTAAGGATCATGAAATCATATTACGGGATTAATTCCAAATATCTCCTCTGTCTCAAGTTCAATTCTATTGAAGTTAATATCTACTTAAAACTTTTGTGGTCAGTATATATTTTACATTTTACTCCGTAAAAATGATTCCTCCAAAATTTTAATGAAAAAACAATAGGAGCTAATTCCAAATCATGTGTAGGGTAATTTAACACCTGAAGTTTCAATAGACATGATGCATAAGCAATTAAACAATCATTCTACATAAGGACTCATCGAAGTCCTTTCAATGAAGCATGACTGTAAATAACAATACCACCATTTCTATAAGTTAGTTCCAAAACAGGATCATTCTCTAATCTTCTTTTCAATTCCGAAAAACAATATTCACATTATTTTGTCCAAATGATCTTTACACATTTTCGGGTTAACTTATTCGGTGTACTAGATAACTGTGAAAATGTTTCCAAAAACCTGCAGTAATAACCTGTGAAAGAAATCTACATATATCAGTTATATTTGTGTGTCTTTTGCATTATTCAACAACTTTTGTTTTAGAAAGATCAATAGTTATTCCATTTTTTGAAACAATGTGACCAAGGAAAGAAATTTGTTGTAACCAAAACTCACACTTGGTAAATTTTCCAAATAGTTTCTTTTGTTAAGGTTTAAAAGACAAACCTTAAATGACTTTCATAATCCACATTAATTTTAGAATAAACCAAAATATCATTAATGAACAAAACCACAAACTTATCCAAGAACCCAAATAAAATTATATTCATATGATCCATGAATACAGTAGGTGCATTGGTTAAACCAAAAGGCATAACTACAAATTCATAATGGCCATATCTAGTATTAAATGTGGTCTTCAGAATGTCTTCTTCCTTTACTTTTAGATGATGGTACCCGACCTCAAGTTAATCTTCAAAAAATACTGAGCTCCTTGCATCTAATCAAACAAATCATCAATATGAGGCAAATGATACGTGTGCTTAAAAGTGATGTTATTAAATGCTCTATAATCAATGAAAAGTCTCTTTGAACCATATTTATTTTTAAAAAACAAGATAGGAGAACCCCAAGATGATGTTCTAGGTCGATTGAAACCTTTATCTAATAATTTCGTCAATTGTTTCTTTAACTCTAAACGTTCAATTTTAGACATTTGATAAGGGAGTTTTGAAGTTGTCTTAGAATCAGGAACTAAGTCAACAATAAATTCAACTTCTTGATTTGGAACAATACTAGGAAAATCATAAGGAAAAACATCAAGGTACTAATTTACCACTGGAAAATCATTATTCTGAACAGTTACTCTATTTTCAACAATATGTGCAAGGAAAAATTCATTTACATATTTTACTAGTTTCTAAAATTACTGATATGTTATCAAAAGTAATGGTTCATTCATTTACACAAACTGAAAATCATCTTGAAAAGAAAACTCTTTTTATCTGCAGTAAATCTAATGATGATAAAAAGATATCCAATCCATACCCCAAATAACATCAAACTCTACTATAGTTAAAACAATAGGTTTTGCAGGTAGATTCTTTCCACACACAAAGATATGAACGTTATTATAATTTATTTTTATTTCAACATTTTCACCAGGTATTTTTACCATAAGTTCAATATTCATATCTTAGTTTGGAATACCCAATTTTCTAGAAAACATCTCAAAAATAAACAAATGTGTATACCCTAAATCAAAAAAACACATTGGAATAATCTAAAAACACAAAAATCATACATGATACTACTTCATTCGATGGCCAAACATCTGCTGAAGTAGTTATAAAGGACTTCACCACCCCTTTCTTCTTGTATTTTGGCTTCTTTTACTCAGTTGTGTTCTTTTTTGGACACTAATTTGCATAATAACCCATTTCATTGCACATAATCACATTTTAATGACTGTAAACTATATTTTGTCTTACTATTAACCTAATCTTTTTCAGTGAAATTAGAAGCCTTATGTCCCATTTTACCACATCAGTATCACTTAGCATAATTCAAATGTTATTCCCCAGCATTATTGTTAGCACATTTTTTGCAAACTATAAACTTATGTTTCTTACCATCAGACTTTTTTGAAGATTTCATCCTTTTCACTTTCCACCTAGACCTCTTATTCTGGTGTTTTTCAAAGAACCCATGATCATTGGAAAACTCCATTTCCACCTTCTCCACACAGTGAACACGTTTTTCATAAATTTTGAACTCATGAGATGTTAAAGCCCTTTGATACATTGTCTTTTATCCTGAGTAAAAACTGTTGATTTGACTATCAAGATCTTGTATAAAATTTGGAGCATACCTTTCCAGTCGAGTGAAATTTTCTTCATAAGAAGCCACTGATTCATCATCCTACCACAATTATAATAATTTTTTTCCACCCTATGATGAACCACCTTATGATAATATTTCTCAAGAAACATACCTTTGAATTTATCCCAATCAATAACATAAATATTTTCAATATACCTGATATTTTTCACTATCGACCAACATTGATCCGCTTCACCCTCAAAATGGTGAACAACAAGACTAACCATTTGGTGTTCTGAACACCCTAGGACAGCAAAAAATTTCTCCAGTGCTTTAATACACCCTTTAGCTAGCATAGGTTTAGATGATCACTGGTGGAAATAGAATCTATTCCAACACCTATATACCAATGCTTTGATCAAACCATTTGTTTAAGTAAATTTTACCAGAGGTTTTGATAACATCGTTTAAAAAATGCATTATATGAGGAGTTTTCTAAATAGTTTTGTGAAACCGTTGGGAATGGATGAGTTTTCAAAATATATTCCAATAGTTTATTCAAACCATTGTAGTATACAATAATTCCCTATAGTTTTTAGAAACCATTGGGAGAAAAACTCCACATAATCGCTAGATAGATCCCACGAACAAATCTCTCCGCCGTCAAACCCTACATCATTGATCATGAACCAATGATCTCACATCCTCCATTGAACATGATATCTAATCCTCGAAGAGATCTCTCCACTAAACAAGATATCCTCTTCCAATAAGATCTCTCCTTCAACCCTACTTCCCGAGCATGTACCCTACATGGCAAACTCACTTCCTCTATCACATGCTCACATTCTGTGGAATGGATCTCTCCGGGCTTCCAACCCTAATTCATGTCTACCTGATTTGTAATATACCTTGAATCATAGATCTCTAAATCCATTATTTTATTCACACATCTAGAGACATTGTGTTCTGCTCGAAATTGGTGAATTCCTTTTATTTCCCACTAAGATATTCTTCTAGTGGACTTGATTTAGTTTTTTTATCAGTTTCAATATGGGATTATGGTGGATATCATTCATCAAAATTTTATGTTATTGGATTAATTTATTTTTATTGAGGTGGGTGATTTTAAAAATCTCTCTGATGTCTTAATTGATTTTATTGTATTTTCATCATGAATGATAGTGTCACCATGTTGTTTGTGTGACCACTTCTAATTTGAATTCATGGAAATTTCTGAAATCCTCACTATTAGACCTTCCACATATCCTGTTGGTTCCATTGGTGATGAAGACCATGATCCATTTGCCACCAAAGAGGTGTTCTTATCTATAACCTTGGGTCAGAGCATAGATGGTATGAGGCTAGTTCCTTATAACTGGATAGAAAAATTGATTATGGAATGAATATAATTTTGAATTTAATTTGTTCTTCTCTTGACATTTGAATTAGAATTTGTAATTATCAGTATGTGATTTAGAATTGACACAATTGAAACATGTATTTATAATGTATCATTTAACGGTATAATTGGAATGAAATTAGAAATGACACAATTTTATACTGATAAGAATTGGTATTTGGCATAATTGAATATAAGGAATGAGAATTGGTAATTTTAATGAATTAAAAAATGTGTCATATGTCAAAATATTTTTCACGTTTCGGTGTTTTTAGGGGTTTCTCTATTGGTTGTTCTTGACGCATGGTTATATAATACCTTGAATGTTTACTCCACACTTAGTATTATTTATGCTCCTTGGGTATGTAATCTTTTCTATAATGAGAATTCACAGAAAGTCCATAAACCCATGGAAGTTGAGAGATATTCCTAGAATTGGTAATGTGTGTCAGGTTAGTGGTCCAAGAAATGGGTAATGTAACGTTTCATGGATCCTTGTTGAAGAAATCATGCTGGATAATTGTAGGAATGGATATAAATATATGGAACTCTATTGAATCAAGTTTGGAATACCCTAGGGGTCAACCTAGAGTTGAGGGTTAGCAGGGTAATTTTATGTTCAACATTAAATTAATAAATTCCTAAAAATAAATATCTTACTATTACATTAAATATAAATTCATACTAGATTTTTTTAGACACCATTGGTGGTGTCATACTATGTTTCACCCCAAAATATTTAGGATTTCCTTTTGAATGAATGAATACAACATGGATACAGGTCACGAAAAGGGTATGAGTCTCTATGCATGATTGGTTCTTTGGTAAGATGACATAAGATAATGGATATTGGATTGAGCATGGCGTTGGAGTCCAGTTTTGGGAGAATTTATTTTGAGTTGTTCTTCCGGATATTTACTTGTATGATAATCTATTTATATTTTAGTTTGGCATACAATATGGAATGATATTATTTATTCGGATAGTATTTTTTTGGTAATTCTCTATTTATATATTTGATTAGATTTATATTGGTTTTTTATTATGTTTTCCTCATTTTGTATTATTTTTTATGAATTTTTATGGTCTCTCACTATATATATTATACCTTCATCAATATTTTTCTTCCTATGTAATATGGGGAGGTTTTCATGAGTTATTGTGATTACCCATCTCTCTCACATTTGGTAGATTCAAGTCGAGGTTGTCACAATGTTTTAGCATTTATAGTCTTTTCTATTGCATTAGTAGTTTTAGGATTGGTGGATAGGATAATTGGATGTGTTGGTATTGGTAATGAGCTCATGCATAAGACTAAATAAACCATGATAATGGTAAAACTGTGTTTCCATGAAGGAAGTTATTTTTCGTGAGTAATTCCATTGACATTTTTGATGTTATTTCACCTTGGGTGATGAACAAGTTGGGTGATGTTACTATTTTATGTGATTTTACTCACGGTTTGATTTGTAATGCAGAACATCTAACAATGGGATAGAAGGAAATTAGGATTTTATGTACCGATCATTCTAGGGATTCACTAATTTCATATGAAATAATATAACATGATTGATAAAGATAAGAATAAAATATTTTCTACTAAAATGTGATTAATTAACTTTCTCAACAAAGATTTGATGAAACCATTTATCTATGGTTTTTTGTTTTGTACTTGTCCTTTAGAGTTTGATATTTTTATGATCCCGATGATTTGATGAGTGTTTTAACTTATGTAGAGAAAATTATCCCACATTATCTTTTTTTTTCAGTGTGATAATGGTAAACAACACACACCATATAGAGTGTAGTTGGAGCTTCCTAAAAAAATGGAGAATATGGTGGATGATCAACTCTGTGATAGTATTCCATGAGTCTTGTGATCAATGTTAAGACTGACTAATCACAATTTCCCTTCAATGTATGATACCGAGAAAGAGTTCTAGATACATTACCTACCCATATTCAATGGGGGAAGGAGGCCCCCAGGTATAAAATCTCTAGATTGAATATCTCATGAAAATATTTAGTTACCTTTAGAAAACATTGGAGATGAGGGTGAAGCTTGCTAGTTATATTCTACAAGGACAATCTAAGTGCTCGAGGGACATCATAGTACATGTTGGAAAATAAAAATTTCTAACAAATAAAGGAGTAAAAGATAAATATATGAGTCACTTCTATCTAGATATTTTTAATAATGGAATGGGTTGTGACATTATAAAATTTATATAGAGGATGATGATATTAATGGACAATGAAGGTTACTTCATAGAACTAAAATATTTCTCCCTACATAGGAAGGAGATGATATAGCTAGGGAGAAATTTTTCAACATGGGATTCAGTATGATATCATTTCAATGGTTAATTCCGTTTTTGTGATATTTTTTTTATTTGATGAATCATGATATCATCACTAATGATAACCCAGTGGTGGCCTCGAGTCAAGGGAAATGTGTTTTAGTCGGATGATCTTGGAGTTCTACCTTATGTGGCAATAAGCTTTGATATTATGATTCCCTCAAAGGATGCAATGGTCATATCAACTTGTGATGCAGGCCAAAAGTATATGGACATCATTCTGAATAATTTTATTAATAATTGCAGGGTTAAACATAAGCTATTTTAGTGCCCTTTTCCCATAGTGGAGTACGGATTGTTTGATAAGATGGGTTCTATATAGAAGAACTATAGGAGCACCTAGCAGATGATCATTGGAAGTGGATCATGATAGGAACCAGCTACTGAGAGATGCTCTCCTACCCCTAAGTAGATAGGCTGATGGTGTTCTATTAGTCAATCGGGTTGGGGTAGGGGACATGGAATCCCAACATAGAAGTAGTATTATCACTATAATGAAGAACTATCGGGGAGTCAATATATAGACCAGGTAAGAGGGTAATGTAATATCCATATTGGGGAGTATACTCATACCAATCAATATGTTGAACTGTCTAGTTTCATGTGTACAATTCTCATGTCATCCAGAATTTTTTTAATTTAATTAATATTGTTGGTTTCATTCAATTTCTTATTAAAATATATCCAATTACGTTGGTTAGGCTACGTAAACATTAGACGTGGTTATGAAAATTGAAACATCATTAGGGGTGAGACTCCACACTCATTATCTTATTCTTTTATTGATTGGATAAATTTATTCATTCAAGCTACCGGTCCAAGACTGATGCTTTGGAAGATGAAGTTTCATATATAATGGACTAAATAACATTGAATTCATATGAGATATATATTCCTCTACCAACAATCAATAACATATTGGGGCTGCACTAAGGCATTCCGACCCTGAGAATATATAATGGAATCAATACATTTAGAATTTAATTTATGGACTCAATAACTTTTTTCATGGTGTTAAAAACAGTCTATGTGGTAAAATTATAATTCTTTTTTCATTTAATGTGTATACAAGTGAACCTTAGGGATTATGAAATTATAATCCGGGTTTAGTGGGATATTATCACATATAACATTTTTAACATTATCCTAAGATCCAATATTTTTTCATTGTTATAAATATATCTCATTAATGTGAGACATATTTATAAATAACATTATCCACCATAGTTCTGTCATTGGCCACCTTAGTTGTGGTCCCCCCCCACTGTCGGTTACATTTCTTACCATATCTTAGGGGAAGATTGAATCAATACATTAATCTTAGTGTAATAATTTTACATTTAAAAATAATCCCTAGAAGTGGAATTAATACATGGGTTCTTTTTCTAATGAATTGAAACATATTTTACTTAAAGTGAATTAAAGGATATAGACATGAATTCAATGGTAATCAAACTGAATCAATTAGAACTCAAATGAATGAAATTGTCTAAGCTAATATAAAAAAAACAAGACAAACTAAATCTAATGAAAATATCCCAAACAAACATGTATCGAAAAAACTAAACTAAGCTGAAACTCGAGATAATATTATTATATACCATTAATAGGAAGAGTAATTGTTAATTAATATGAATATAATATTTGATAGTATCATTTTGAAACTCGGATCTATTTCCCCTTGCATCCAGAAACCTGATTTGACCCATGATGAATTGTGGTCCTTATATATTGGGCGGTGAAATGTATAGTCACAAGAGATAGGTATGTTGTTTTTTATTTTTTATTTTATTTTATTTATCGCATTATACACTTAGGTCTTTTACCAATTTCTACAGACAGAGGGTATTTATATTCTTTGAATGGTGCCAGAAGGGCACCAGAGGAAGCTGTGTGGTTGTCTTTATAGGGAAGGTAGATTGGGGTCGTAAAGAGATTCATTAATGTGTTTCATTTTTGTTTGAATTTATGCCAAGTTGCTTCTGTTTATTTTCATTTCCTTTGGGGTGGACTTCCAACATACGTATGGGTTATTCCAAAATTTTATTTAATTTTCACTGATATTTTTATTATTTTATTGTGGAAAAAATTGTTCCCATGTGGTGATTCTTTGACGTCCGGACACTTGTGCCAGCTCGTGGGCTCCTTATATGGAGATATTGGTATTCTTTTTTTATATAGAGACTATTTTACTCCATTAATTAGTCCCTTTATTTTAAATTTTATACACCTTTATTCATTCCTTAGTGAAATTTTACAGACTAATCTATTATGCTAACAATCAATGGATATATTTCTATATCTCTAGCATCGCTAGTGTCTTCCAATTATTCTTGATTTGTTTCTTGTACGTGTGATCTGTCTAATCATAAATGCCTGTTGTTCTTGGGTTAGAACCCCAAAATTTTAGGGTCTATTTGGGGGGAATATTTTATTATAAATTATCAAATCATTTCTTGAAATATCATCAGGTGTCTTATATTTTTTAGTGTTTCACATTTGTACCTAATTTTCTATTTGTCCTACATTTCCTGATAATCCAGATTCAGTGTTAGCTGAGTTTACATAGTTACAGTGTATATTTTTCTGTAAGTATGAGGTGGATCCTTCTACAAAAATTAACAAAGTCACTTTAACAATATCATTATTCTCTTTTAATGTAAATATCATTTATAAATCTTGTGTGGTGGAAGTAATATTCCCAATTATTTGGAAATTTTTAGCTTTTTTTATTCCATGTCATTCATTTTTAATTCCATATATAGATGCTTTGGGTTAAGGGTGATCTTTTTATCTTATAATGATATCATCCGGAATACCATGTCACTCTTTATATTTTGAATTTGTTCATTATGGATCTTGTTTCTCAATTATTTTAAACTATCCAGATGTTTAACTCTTTTAGCTTTCACTTCTAGTTGTGCAACCTTAACACTCACAGAAAATTTTTGTATATTTTCCAATTATTGGAATACTTTCGTAGTAGTAGCCATAAACACTTCTTTATCAACAACTTTTCTTTGAAATTTTTCATCAGTCGAAGACATGTTATCATTAAAATGTGATACTATTTATCCCTTGAATTTCACTAATTTTGAGAGGGTGTAACATTTTTTAACCAATTTAGACAGTAAAATCTACATGGAATAAAATTATTCTTCTATTTGTGATTTTCATCAACTATTTCCTTAAGAATACTAAGTATATATCAAATAACCTCATTAAGAAATTTATTCGAATAAAATCCAACATGAGAGTAGAATTATTCAACTATTTTGATATCTTTATACTCTTAATAGATACATGAATCATGAGAAGTATCTCTGTAAACATATTCATTGGATTAACACCTAACACTATATTCAAATCCTATAAGTGGTTGATCCATTTCATTATACATAAATTTTAACCTCTTATTTGACTCTATATTCTACCGATTTTTCACTTCCTTAGATGATGTTTCCATTTCTACTTCAGGGGGGGAAGTAGAGTAGGGTATGGGGGGATGCAGTCGAGTGTGGGGCAATGGAGTGGGGGGGCAGTGGAATGGAGTGGGGGGGGGGGGGGCAGTGGAGTAAGGGATTTCGGGATGTAGTGGAGTGGCGGGGAAATTGAGTAAGGGATTAGGCTGTGGTGGGGTGGGGGGGGGGGAAGTGGAGTGGAGTGGGGGAAGTGGAGTAGAGTGGGGGGGGGGAGGCTGCAGGGGGGCTACTGTAGGGGGGATGTAGTGGGGGGCTGTATCAGGGGGGCTGCAGCAAGGGGGGGCTGTAGTAGGGGGGCTGCATCAGTGGGGATAATGCAGGGGGAAGTGGAGTAGGGGATGGGGGGATGCAGTTGAGTGGGGGGGATGTTGTAGGGCAATATGCAGCAGTGTGGGGGGGGAGGGCGCTACAAGAGGTGTTGAGGTGGGGGGGGGGGGGTGATGTAAGTTGGGTAGTGGATTAGGGGATGGGGGGATGCAGGGGAGTGGCGGGGGGGGGGGGGGGTTCTATGGAGAGGGGGTTGGGGGTTGGAGTCAGGTATGGGGGGATAGAGGGGGACCATCTTCCTTTGAGTTACTCTCACCCAACAAAGTTCTGATTTACTTTTTCTCTAACATTTCTATGTTGTGGAACTCTCCCATTCCTTCCACAATATATAAATTTCCATAAGATGCCTCCTTTCGATGAAATTCTTCATTCTACATTAGGTCAATAATGTTTGAAAAGACATGGTTAGTTTTTATTCATGACTTACTCACTATGTTTTCCATTATTTCCCATAGTTTTAAAAGGTTCAGACACAAATGCCTACACCTTTTAATGATTGGTTAGTCACCCTAGTTGTGGATTCTCTACCATAAACCCATGTGGTGACACAACGGACCTCTCAATACTATAATTATAGAGACCCACTATGCTAATACACTAAATTCCCACCAATGAATTCATCTTCCCACTAACCAATAAAAAGGTATGATTAAAATAAAATATCCCCCTAATCTCCTAGTTTCTTATGCACCACTTGATGTAGATACCCCTGCATGAACACCGTAAATAAACCAGTCTACCCATGAACATAATCTTTATGATCTTTAGTGGTTGATAGGAATGATTAGATCTACTCGTCTCAAATGGTCACATCATTTCTTCATCTGTCTAGGTCTCTCAACTCATTGAACACTCATGAATCTATATATCCTCTTTCTTGGATGAATATTGACTTCAATCTCTTCATGCATTGTTTGTTTGTTTTTTTCAACTTGTAATTTTAAATTTTTCTTTATTTTGAGTTATTTCCATTTTCATTATTTTTTGGTTATGATGGATCATAGTATACTGTGTGTGTTTTCATTGTTTAGGGTTAATTTGAAGTGGGAATTTTTAAATGGGATAGTTTAAAAATACATTGATTCATATAGAAAACTTGTGAATACATTTATAATGTTAATTGTATTTGGAAAAGTGTCTAAAATGTTTTGGATTTAAAATGATAACCTATTTTTGAAATTTTTTTAAATCCCGTTAGATAAAGGGATATTGTTAATTATTTTTGAGATTTTAAAGTGTTATTAATAAAGCATAATTAGAATCTTTTATTGTATTTAAGCCGAATGTAGTTTAAAAATATCTATTTTTGAAGTTTTTGGATTGGTGTAGCTCGATATGACCACTTTACTAGAGGTCTTTCATGTTTCTTCAATTCCTAAGTTTGGTGGAAGAATCTATAATAAGGGAAAAAGGAAGTGTTATGTCAGACTCTATAAGTGGTGGTTTAAAAACTATATTTTTTTCCTCACCGGTTTCTTTTAAGATAAAATAATTGGTTTTATATCAGTGCCAAAAAGTGGGACATAAGAACCTTTGTTGTGACGATCACCAGAGGTATTTTTTGTTAGACTACAACATGGATTCTAAATAATTTGAATATATTGGGTTACATGAATCAATTTTGAATACTAGATGGATTCTTTGGGATAATGAATCCATTAAGGTGATTCATATTTGTTTGTAATATTTGTTAATATCTTAACTATCCAGAATGAAATTTTGGTCGCACTAGGAAAAAGGATGGTTACTTTGTTTTGGATGGAAGCCTGGGGCTATCCAAGGGGGTGTCCTTGGGGGGTCCAGGAGGTGTCTAGTGGGGTCTGTAGGGAAAGGGGTCCAGAGGGTTTTAGGGGGTCTAAAGGGAATAGGGTTTTAGGGGGGAGTCTAGGGGGTTTTCAGGGAAATAGGTTTTAGGGGGGTTTCGGGGGGTCTGTAGTAGAGTTCCAAAGGGTTTATAGGGGTTCTAGGGGGTCTTCAGGGCAGGGGGTTCGGGAGGGGGGTGGGTGTCTAGGGGGGTTTGTAGGGCAGGGGGTTTATGACGGGTGTCTAGGTGGTCTGCATGGTAGGGGTTCTAAGGGGTGTCTAGGGGGTCTGGGGGTCTTCAGGGTAGGGGTGTCTAGGGGGGTATGCGGGGTAGGGGGTGTCTAGGGGTTCTATAGGGTATGAGGTGTCTAGGGGTGTCTAGGGGGTCTGAAGGGTAGGGGTGTCTAGGGGGGTCTACAGGGCAGGGGTGTCTAGGGCGGTCTGCAAGGGAGGGGGTTTGTGGGGGTGTCTAGGGGGTCTGCGGGGAAGTGGGGTTCTAGGGGGTGTCTAGGGGGTCTGCAGGGAAGGGTGGGGTTCCAAGGGTGGTGTATAGGGGGATCTATTGGACAGGGGGGTTCGAGGGGGTGTCTAGGGGGGAGTGGTGTCTAGTGGGGGTGAAAGGGGGATGTCCAGGGGAGTTCATTGACTATTTTTAGTATTCCTAACTGTATATTATCGGGATGAGTGTTTCTTTGTATTCATCATTATTATACTTGTTTTTACTATAATTACAGAGTAGAGGTAGTGACATGCTGCTTGTTGGAATTGCAGTACTGGAATTGGAGAGGGGAGACCGTTGTATGCTGCTTGCTACAGAGGGGGAGGCTATTGCATGCTGGTTATTGATGGAAGAGGTGCATACAATTTTTTTAAGAGAACATAAAATTCTAACCGTCCTATAAACCGTTGGTATACAGATTGAGTAGTATATACCAATGGTTTGAGAACCATTGGTATACCTATATCCCAACGGTTTCAATGAAACCGTTGGGTGGAGTGTGCTTTTGGTGGTATACCAACAGTTCAAAAACTATTGGTGTATACCTTGTTGTATACCAACAGTTAAAAACTGTTGGTATAGTTTTATAAACTTACAGTTATTAACCGTTGGGATAGAAATTTACCAACAGTTAACACTAAACTTTTTTTATTTTAAAAATCCATCCAACCTATACCAATGGTTCAAGATGAACTATTGTGATATGGCTATTTCTCTTCCTCACAGCCCAATGGTTTAGTGAACCATTGGGATAGAATATCCCAACGGTTTTGGGGATTTTACCAACAGTTGGTAACCATTGGTAAAAGCTTATATTACAGTAGTGGGTCATCTGAATGAGGGGGGATGTTTCCTCATTAAATGATACCCTACTGACATGTTCCTATGTGGTTGATCTAGCTGATCTCATGCATTGACACCACCACCATTTATATACCAATTCAATTGTGCCATCACTGAAATAAACAGTTCAGTTTCGATTCCGACCATCTCAGGTTGCTGATTTGGAAGGTTGTCTTCATTCTAATGCCGTTCTAACATAGTTGCCCTGTTTCATCTATGGAAAACCATTCTGATCACAAAAATATCTTATGCAAAGAAACATGGTAATATTTAAATTCTATATCATTCCAATATTAATATAAAACAAATTAGGGATATTAATTTAACAATACCCTAACTCTTAAAGTTATATAAACTGACCGTTGATACCAACTGTAAAGACCCATCCATAAACATTACATAATCATGAATTAAATGAATAATTAAAATTGAGGATATTTTTAGGTTTAGAGTTTTAGAGAATTAGGCTATAACTACTACATTACATATCAAAAATTACATGGTATAAACTTATACTCAGTTTCCATTTTTTTCATAAAATAAAAACTATTGAAAAAAAGAGTCATGTCTATTCCCATGTTTAAGACATCATGACTTTTCCTTGATCCTATCCTTGACCATATACATCTTTAGGTCCTCTGAAAAACACTTCAAAACATGGGATGAGAAAAAAAATGCATATTAAGGGTTATGAAACAAAGAAAGAAAACATTAGTTCATAATTTCATACATAACATAATCTCTTTAACATACCACATGAAATCATTATATTTATGAATAACACATAGAAAACATAAATCATAAAGGTAACTTGTGGCATCCATATCATACTTACATTGTATCTATCACAGCTACATAGGGAGTAACATTTGGAATACCCATCATAGTATATTCCCTAAATCTCTTAGGAGAAACATTCACGTTTACCTCTGTCACATTACCCAATGCATTGGAAAGCAATCTTAGGCTCACCCACCCTAGGTTTATCATCGAACCACCTATATACATTACAATTCCCATGAACCATAACATATTCAGAACACATAAATAAAATATAAAGGAAAGATAACATTTCCACATTTCAATCATAATATGTTCATTAAATATATTGACATTACAAATGATTTCTCAAAACCATTTTCAATACCAAAATATGTAAAAAGAGAATATTGTATTTATTTTCCTTTTAAAAACATTACATTTTATTAGGGTAGCCAAATATCAAATAATACTCACGGTGGCCGAAAGGTCATTGTCACCACTTACGTTAAAAAGAAACTTTATTTTTTATCATTTAGTATAATGATTCATAGAAAAAGATTCACTTTGAATGAAAAGAAAATTCAAAGGAGTTTACACATCGTATAAAATTAATTCATTTATTAAAACAAAATATGCCTCAATGAAAGGAGATTGAGATGATATCCCTTACCTCGTGTATGACATGAACTGTTCATTCTTTAATATCCTTAATAATAAACTAAAGAAAATTTATAATATCTTAAGATCCTTTTTCAAATTTATTATTCCTTTTATATCACATATTACCATGTTATAGACATTATATACTATTTAACTTAATAACAGTCATATTGTCGATATTTGATACTTGAGTCAAAAATGAATTTCTTATATTTACAAGTGGTTCACGTGGTAAAAAGTTATTATATACAGAATGATATTCATTATTTAGATATCATATATATCATATATATCTAGTAAATACATGTATTGATAATTGTACAGAACGTTTTGATGTATGAAATGAATTGCACCGTTCATGTAGTCGGTAAGTCTTACGTACGCATGAACACTACTTTAATTCCAATTTCTTATTTTAATGGAATTAAAATATAATGACACATAGGTATATTATAATTAAAGTATAATATCATATATAATATCATTAACTATATCCTTTACACATCTCACATATGGCATTAACGAATCATATCACTTTGAGTGGGTGGTAGTCCGCACTTCCTCAAATAAAATTATCGCATTTACAAATTATAGAAACCATAAAGGTAGGATGTAAATTTAAAATATATAAGAATAAAGAAAATATAAACATAATAAATATCGTATATAAATATTGTGTCATATTAATGGCCACCATGAGAGGCAATGGGAGATAATCTAACAATCATCGCTTCGTGAGGAGTTAGTTTTCCATCCACAAAAACATTATGTTCTTCACCCATTAGATGAAGGTGTGTGTTAATGATGTTCGAATACTTATCATAACAATATACTAGTATATTCAGGATAATTTTTCTTTTATAAAAGAAAGTAATAAAAATAGTTTAGTGTTTTAGAAGTAAAATAAAACAAAAGAAGTTAAGAGAAACAGTTACCTTTAATTTTGGTAACTCTCTTTGGTTTGAAGCAACATGAGTTCTTAAAGTGACTTATGCTTAAGGTAAGGATTCTAGGAGGAGGATAGGGATATTGAGAGCTTATTTTGGCAGGTTTTGGACTATCTAAGGGGCTTGAGAGGTTTTTGGAAATGGTTAGAAGTGATGGCTTTTATAAGCGGGGAGGGGCTCTTTACGAAAGTTTACAAATATTATTTTATTATAAAATTATCTTCAGTTTATAAATATCCAAAACACATTAAAGATGAATATAAGATGACTCAAGTTAAAAATAATAACATTCAATAAGAATTGGACATGTTTTGGATATTTTCTTAATATTTATAATCTTATTTAATTAAATCATTTATTAATGAGGTAAATTTTTCATCATTATTGTGTCATAAATAATTAATTTATTTGATGTCTAAAAAATATATAATAATTTCCATAATCAAGGAAATGTTTTTATATTATCATGAATATTTATAGTCTAAAATATAACTTATATAACCCCATGTAAAAATTAATTTACTAAATGATATTTGTTTAGATGATTTTTGCCTTCACTTTTAGTTAATTAAAATAAAGTATCATTATCACTATTAAGTGGCTCCATGGGGTCAAAAAGTCGACCCAAAGATGACCATGATCGTAAATGACTCAACCAATAAGGTTATGACTTGTCTTAAATAATGTTTGTATTATTATAATATTCTTTTTACCTTGAAATACCTTATTTACCTTAAACTGCGTCAAGTAAAAGTAAAAAGTTACAGTCCCAAAAATTTATTTTTATCCTATTGAACCAGATTTTACTTAATAATAACAACAATGAATTTCATATTTTCAAAATTCAATTCACAGAAGTGTTAAAACATCATTTAAATGAAAAATTCGGTTTTTAACTACTACTTAGTGGTTTTACTTTTCATCAAAAATTGAACTTTTTCAGAAAACTACCAAAAATTCAGCCGAAGCTATATTTGATATTATGAATTTATAAATGATTTCTACTTAACCAAATTAAAAAAATTAAAGTTGAATTAATTAATTTAAAACTAATTTCCTTTGTCAAAACGAATAGCGTGTTTTTAAGAAACAATAACTATCAAAAGATTGATACTTGTTTATATTTAATTTCAAAGTGTAATTAATTCCAATGACCCAAATTGGATTAAATGGTAAAACCATAATATAATTACACTTTAATAACAATTAAAAATATAATCTAACCATATAAATAAAATAAATTAAAAGGCACTTTTGAATTAAAATATAGTATTTTTCATTATTCCGTAAAAATGAAATTTATCAAAAAAATACCATAAATTTACCCAAAGTGAATTTTTATGTCCCGATTCTAAAGAAGAATTTTTTTGTCAAATAGAACAAATAAGAGTGAACAAAACTATATTTAAAGTGGGTTTTACATCAAAAGGTGGTAAATCGACCTTTAAAAAAATATTAGAATATTTATGCTTAAAATTAGATTAATTCACATTTTAAGACTTTAAAATTTATTGGATAAATGTAAAATCATTTCAAAAACATGTATAATCATATTTAACTAGTTAGATTCATTCTCATCAATACATTGGATAGGCATTAACTACATTTAAAATAATATTATTATATTATTAGTGTGTAGTGTAAGATTTCAAATAAACCCATTGTTGCGTATCGGGTACGCCATGGAGCATATCAACCCCTTTAAAGTAAAATTAATAATTAATTAAAAAATATAAGTGATTATGAAAATTTATTATTTATTTATTTTCCAGTGATGTTACATTTATTCCCAAATGTAAGATTCAATTGTAAAGGGAATTTTATAGGATATTAGGTAAGGTTTTGGCTGATAAAAATGCATTGCGAGGTGCGGATAAGTGAGTGGGGCATTTTCCATTTAATAGTGGATGAGTAGAATTTTTAGAAATATAAAAAGGTAAAAACTATTGAGAGGTAACCTTTACATAATTTTAATCCAATAATTGGGAAAATTCAATAATATAGGGGAATATTTTAAAATATATCCATTCAGTTGATTTTTTACAAGTTTTTGGGTTATTTGGACACTTAAGATAAATATTAACTACTAGGTAAACTTGTTATTATCTTAATCATTGTAATGAATTTTAATTAATTTTACTAATATATTTTTTTAAAAAATAAGTTGAAAATATTAGAAATTATAGATTATTGTCATTATAAATATTTAATACAGTTTTTCAAATTAAAATCAAATAATTGGTAGAAATAAATTTAATATTATTTCTGCAGACCTGATGGAAAAATGTGGGTTTTTAACTAAGAATTGTTCAAAAGGTAGGAATTTTTTTATATCCAATTTTAATTTGAAATTTTTACAATTAAATAAATTAGATTTATTTATGTATAATTTATATAATTATAACTAAAAACAAAATTTTAATATAATTTATCTATATAGATAAATTGGATAGAAAAATAGTTCTGAATTAAAATTCAATTTTTTGTCACTATTAATAAAAAATTGAAACTTCTTGGAAAAACACCAAAAAATTATCAAAACCAAATTTTTATATCCCAAATTTTAAAAATTAATTTTATTATTTCAAATAAAAATGGTAAAAGTTTTAAAAATATTTTCTAAAATGGGTTCTCCATTAAAAGATGGTAACATTTCCTTTTTTAAAAATAAATCTTTTTATTCATAAAATTGGATTTCTTCTTATCGTATGCCTATAATACTTATAGGATGAGTGTAAAAAAATTTGAATTAATATATAATATATATATTTTTAGAAAACATCCCTAAATAGTGGTTATTTTAATTTATTATGATAAAATGGTGTTTATAAATAGAAAAATAGTTTTCTTCGAAAAGAAATTCCAATATTTCCAAATAGACCTTACTTAAATTTATAGCTAATGTATAACCAAAGGATTAATTTTATATACATGTTTAAGTATTATTTTCATAGTTTAGTTAATTATATTTCTAATTTTCATTCCAATGGAAATATGTAAACTATAACAGTATTTTAAATACAATATTAATAGTATTTTGCAGTTCAGTAAAACTCGGCCTTGTGTGTAACGCAAGCTATCAAAGGAATTCAACATTGTGTGAGACATAATCCAAACATAATTTTGTGAGTACCACACTCTACTATATGTGTTTCATGTAGCACATGTTTTACTTGGTGTTGTGTACAAATAAATAATAACTTGGGGATTTCATATAACACAAGCTATATACAATGTTGTGTGAAATGAGAAATATTGAAAATATTAAATTAATTGAAAAAACACAAAATCTCATCGTGTTATATTTTATTATTATAATGATTACTAGAAATATTTTATACTGATATTAATTATCAATATAGGTGTGGATAATTTTTATTGATGATTGAAAATTTAAAAAATCAATCAAAATAAATACCAGTGTTTACTTTTGAGGTGAAACTTGAATATAAAGATAATAACAAAGATTAAAATAAATCTATTTATTCTATGAAAATAAATAATTATAGTTATATTTCATTATGTGATAAAACTAACATAAATTTGATAGATATGAATATTATGCAGTTATGAACATATTCTATATTAGCAACCACAGGATCCACTATTTTTACGTACTTTCCGACAATTGATTTTATTCCAGGAGAATAAAGAGATTAGATGCACCATAATTTAATAAAATTTAGGAATATTGTTTAGTCACATGGTGATAAGGTGATCAATTATGGTAAATGTTTTAAAGAGATCATACATATTCATCAAAAAAATATCATCCTAACTAATAGAAATCAATGATACTAGAAATTAAAATGAAATTTCTCTTGATGATTTCATTATAACTGTTATGAAATATGAGATTCAATATGATGTGACCATTTCTTAACATACATGAATATTATATTATTTTTAAAAAATATTGAATACATTTTACAACAAATATAATTTTATGAACAATAACGTTTTAGTATGTTTGGAGTCTAGATACATAATCATATTATTTTTAAAAATATCTTGAACATATCCCATGATTGTTTTCACACATTGGACACTTCTTAGACATACACTACATAAAACCTTTCTTTATAACATTGGGATAAGAAACATAATAAATGGTGAGATTAGATGTCCAGTAAAGGTAAACATAGAAGATATCAATCAATGATCGAAAGAGGTCATAATTAAAATAATTGTATGAGAACATGATTGTAACTTATGGTAATAATACCCAATAATTTAAATATCATTAATCATAAATCATGTAATAAATATTTTTCATGACAAAAGGCATAATCAGAAGTGTGTGGAATAATCAATAATTAATCATGAGTCATGAGAAAATATCATAAGCATAAGGGATAATTATATAGAATACACATAAGCATATACAATCATTTCATTTTACAAGGTTTGATAATAATAGTATACCAGTACGCTGGGTTCACTCTCCATTACATCATTTCCTTATTCAAGGTTCACTCCCATGACTATGAAAGTGGATTTAGTACATTATAGAAATGTTCTCACTCCCCATTCTAGTCCCTATTATCTAATGATATATATATATATATATCCAATTAATTTCAGTGGTATTTAAATCTATTTAAACACATATTATAATTAAAACCATACTTATGTGTGTAAAAAGATCATAAAACAATCATCTTATCATCAAATCATAACATGTGGAAAGGAATTTATTTTCATAAAAATGAAATCCTTAAACCAAATTCATTATAATCCATAATAAGAAAAAAATTGGTATCATATGATAATATCCCAATTGAATCATAATAATCCTCAATGGATGTTGACATAGATGAAAAATACCTTTATAATAATATTTAATTTTTTTTGAAAACATGAGAAAAATATCTTCTTATTTTGATGTTATTTTATCTAAAAAATATTATAACATTTGGAAAATTATTTTCCATGAAAATAACCATGTAAAATTTAAAATGATTCTTAAAATAAAATACATTTCAATACATTTGAAAAAATATATTAATATTGTTTACACTAAATGAGATCATTCTTTTCACACTTCTGCAAAAATGAAAAAAAAATTGTTCAGAAACAATTTCATTAAAATTAATCATTTTAAATCATTTTAAATATTTTAAAAGTTAATAAAAATGAATGTTTTGAAATTATTCTTGTAAAGGTAAAACTTTTGTAAAACAATTTTGATGAGTATGGACAATGAAGAAATATTTTATTGACCAAAAAGAAAATTCGGATAAATTTTATTCAAAAACATTTTATTAATTAAATTCAGTGTAAAAGAGAATAAAAAAGAAATAATACAAAAAAATGAAGAAATAAATACATTTTAATAAAATATATGGGGTATAAAATATAATATTCATAATATTTTCCATAATTTAAATTTATCATAAGCAATGTCAAAAATAAATGAGATTGTTATATAAACACATACCTTATTGGAAAATTTTGAATAAGAACCACCATGATAGAAATGACAGTAAATGACTCCTTAAATACCATAGAATATAGGTATTAATGAAATCTCATATGAATTTTTTATTTTATAAACCACATAAAATAAATAAGTGTTGTATATGGCATATGCTTTAAAAAAACAAATGTGAGATGAGAAACCCATGTTTCACATCTAATCTAGCTTCATGCACAATAAAAACTAATGTAAAATAAATATAAATTTACAATAAATACATTCCAAAACCATATTTATACATAAAATTATATGTATCAATCCTTTAAAACTTCAAATTATCTTTTTATTTATGATTCATTCTTATAATGTACATTTTGGTCTGTTTTCTATGCATATTCTAGTTCATTGGTTAAGGTACATTCCTATTATTTGTGACTAAATAATATAAAAAATATTAATAATTACATTTTTATAATATTAAATCATTATATAACCTTTTTTTAATATTCATATAAAGTGGTAAAGAAAAATGAATTACAACACCTCATGGGCATAATAATCCATACATACACACGACTGATATTTTCATTTTACGATGGATAAAATGAATGAATGGTAAATAATAAATAATAAATTAAGAAAAATTATTATATAATAAATATCATATATATTCATTAAATATATCCTTATTATCATCCATTTAAACCACACATGTTAAATAAATCACATCGCTTCGTGGAGGCTGTAGTCCACACATACGCAAGAGTGATGTTATCATTTACAATTTATGTGAAGGTAATAAGGTTGCTTAAATATTATAATAATAAAATAATAAATATTTCATAAATATAATATTTAAACATTAAATACATAATAATTACTTACTATGAAATATGGTTATTAATAATGAATAATATTGCTACGTGGAGGTGGCAGTCTGCACGTATACATGATTAAAACTTTTATATATCATTTCATGTAAAGGTGGTGAAAATGGTAATTCAATCACCACAATAAAATCGATTTATATTTATTAAACAATATTCAACATTTTATTAATGATACAATTTGATTGTTTTAGTGGGAGAAATAATAAAAGCATACATACTCAGTTAAAAGATTTACCTATTTGTTGAGAAACCTCCTTTGGCTTACACCTTAAGCCTCAAAATAATGATATTCAGATTATTTTATGATTTATAAGACATGGGGAGGGATGTTAATAAAATATTTATTTTGATATTGTCTCAGATAATGGGATATATATGTTTATAGAAGAGAGGAGTGGTCGTTTCTTTTTATAATGAAGCAAAGGGAACACTTGGAATTACTTACAAGATTTAAATATAATAAATTATTTTTCTTGTTTATTCGCACCAAGTGTCGAAAATATTTTATATACGATAAGATAAGATAAATAAATTTATCCAATAAAATTTTTACAGTTTTATGTGGAATTTTAAAACTTATATTTCTGTTTATCCCCATCATTAACTGATTTTTCCTTTAACCATGGTAATAAATTTATCATTTACAAGATTATACATTTATATATTGGGTAAATATTGTCTAAAAACTATGAATGGATGATATTTTAGACCATATACCATACATCTTATCCTATTTTAATAATTTTTTAATCATTTAATAAAATATTATTTAACTAAAAAATTAATAAAAATGAAATTTTAAAACTCTTAAAATATTTTGAATATAATGATATCATGAATGGAATGTAATTAAAATATAATCCATTTAAAAATATATTATACATTATTATTAACCCTAAAATTAATGTGATACCAAAATAGACCCAAGAAATTTTATTTTCATTTTCTTTGAAATCATTTCCTTTTATATTTATGTTTCTCACATAAGCATTGTGTCAACGTTGTGTGAGCATTTACGGTAATTATAAAATCACTAAAAATTTCAAATAAATTTACATTATAGAAATAAATTATTTATTTTCAAAATAATATTTTATATTACTTCATAAAATTTTATTTTATCTATGTGAAAATATAAGAGAACTAAAATTAATGAGAGTGACATTTTGTAGTTATTATTTATTTAAAATAATATAAATGTCATAATCAATGTAAATTAGAAATAAATTGCCAAAATAATTAAATAGAATAATTTTAATGTTGAAAGGGAACTATCCAATAATATAAAGAAATGTTTTATGCTAATATATAATCCTTATTCCTTAGTTTTGACCATGTGTTGCATATTTTTCACTTATCGGAGTAACAAATATTTACTATTGTTACTATTCAAAATGGCCAAAATTAAAAGGGTACAATTTAACAAATTGGAAACTCGTGATTCAAAATATGGAATCTGTGTTTCATCATTAAATTTATAAAATCTGTTGAAATAAATTTTAATATAAATTAATAAAATACAAAGAAAAACATATTTTTCAAAAATTTGTATTTATGTCCAAAAATGAATGTATACCGAAATAAAGTATAATAATTATTCTTATTTCATTAATAAGATTATTTATGGTTCATTTATACTTATTTTAATTTAAGATAAAATAAAAAAACAACGTGAATTTTTAGTAAAAAAATTAAAAAAAACAAGTTTTTAATAAAATTAATGTTTTCACAATTAATTTGAAGAAATATATTTTCAAAAAGATCCAAAAAATTACTATAATATAGTATTAAAATGATGATTTAAAAAATTATTCTATTAATAATTATAATTTATAAAAATGGTATAAAATATTTTGAATTTTCATACACCAAAATGCAATAAAAACCAGATTTGAAGAAAATATATATTTTTCAAAGAATAAAATAACATTACTAAAAATAGAGTACTTATTTATTATGAATTAATAAACAAATTTTCATTATATAAAAAATTTATTGATATTTTTTATAATGTGGCCTTTCATACTCATACATCCAATTCAATGGTTAGGTTATAGTATATTTTGTTTCATTTTATACACGATGTTTCATATAAAGAAATATATTGAAAAATTATAATTTATTTTAATATAAATATATTCCAAAATCTTGGGGTGTTAGATTCTACCATCATTAAATAAATTTCACCGTAAAAATTTTAATTATCACTTACTGAAATTGTTTTATCACAAAATAGAAATGACATATGATATGTACTCTATCATGATAACTAATTTATATTAGACTACTAGGAAACAAAGTATTTATTAATTAAAAATTTGTAACACCAAGTATCATTATATGACAAATGATTTTATAAAAAAATTACTTTGATAGATTAGTGATACCGTCCAAGTAACACTCAACAGATTTATCATCCCCTTACTTGTGTTATGAAAATATTTTACTGTCATGGTATATAATATATAAAAACACTGATACATGATTTCATTCTATACCATAATAATACATTCATCGATTTATTATGCTTCTAGAAATTCCACATCCCTGTTTCAAGTCATTTTAAATATGATAAATATCCATTATATTTTTTCCATTCCCAAAACAGTAAAATTATCTTTTAACTTATCATAAAATCCATATAGGAATGTCAAGTGATTCAATATATCTTTAAATATTTTCCCAAACAAGAATTGTTTCAAAAAGTAATCCAATATGGATAAATATACATAAACCAATCTAAAAATAGTCTATAATAACATCCAAATTTCAAGTAAAATTATTTCATAAACGACTATTCTTAAAACTCTTTAAAAAATGCTTGGCCAAAATTTAAATCCAATGATTTAAATGATTTCTTCAAATATTCTTCCGTGATTAACATAAAAATTATTACCAAATAATATAAATCTCTCAAAAATTCATATACCAAAACCTAATTTATCTAAATTAGATACTCTAAAAATTTTCTAGTTGTTTCCATAAATAAACACAATCACCATAAAGATTAAAGGAAATCATATATGATTCTAAAAGATAACTCAACAAGTACTATCAAATTTAATATAACAATATCAATAATCTCTTTATCAAAATTAAACATTACTCTTTAAACATCAGGTACATATTAATTTTTTTATCCCTCAATCATGTAGTTTAAAAAACTATCACATTACCATTAAATCATTTTCTAGGTTTCTGATACCATGGAACATATTCTTGAAAATCCATAATGAAAAAATAATAAATAAAAATACTTATAAGATTCGTGATTCTTATTTCTAGCATATCATTGATAAAAAATATCTATAAAAACCTCAGATTAAAATACTTAAAATCATCAATCATTCCACATTAATTATTGGTATAGTATTAAGAATTCCTTGGTCTTGGATTTATCCCCTATAATTGGTAATTCACTTTGATAATGCCCATGTTCCTAAAATATAATACATTGAATTATAAATGGTATTTTAAGATGAAATTCATTATATTCCATTGAATTATTTCATTTATACTTTTAAAATTACTTACACTATGACATTATTATCTACACCTAAAAAGTCTTCTTATTCCTTTTAGACATTTTCCTAGGTCTTTCCCACATGCATGACATATAAGAATATGAGTCCTCATCCCTCTTAATCATTATCAAATAAAACAATCATGAAAATATATTTTTTCTAACTATATTAATTCAAAAAATTACCTATTTGATGGTTGTTAATCATATATTGAGGAATATATCAATGTATAATCATAATCCTTCACATTCCATATCACATTTAATTTGGATGTTCATGAAAAAAATCATTACATTTTTTACCATATTAAATATCAACATGATTCTTTTGGGTTCCAACAATGGACTAAACCAAAAATTAGAGTGTGAGAATCAATAATAATAGTGATACAACTTATAATCCTGAAATATCATTCATTGTAATTATAAATCATGACAATTGGTTTTCAATTTTTGACACCGTAGTTTTAACCTAGGTCATCCATGGTAATCATATTCTAAAATCTATTATAATGGATCATAATGGAGATATGTATTAACCCAATAATATCCCCTGAAAGTGACTATGTTGGTTTGAAGTCTTAGTACCACTCACCATCCACCTAGGTTGTTCAAGTTAATACCTAATCTTTCCCATTCATAGTTGTTACCCCTAGGTGTATATGTGCAACAATCTTATTAACATTCTAGTATCTAGACGTGGATTTATTTTCAAGGAATCCAAATTCATTTATTCACCATGTCAAATGTAATTTTCCAGCCCAGCTGACCATCGAACCGGTGGCCCGACTGGTAGGTCACATGGCCTCAAGCGCGTCTCCCCGTATGCCAGAGGCTGCCGACTTGTAGGGAGGGTCTCAGGAGGTGATAGTGGGGATACTTTACCCTCATATTAGAGTAACATAGTGGTATTTTCAGAGTAAGTATCATTCAGTTTTAGAAATCGTAAGCAAGTGAAAGACAACAATGATATACATGTAACATCCATTCAATATAAGGTGGAAAAAGCAAGTTTAAATGATATAGGGATGAGGAATGATACAATGTGAAAACAGGAAACAATACATCATGCTCAGAATAAAATGAAAAAGAATAATGAAAATATAGAAATGCCCGACATGCAAACTCCTGAGCATCCCAAGATCCCACTTATCCCTTTTCTCCTAACTCCACATTTACAAACAGTACAGCACACGACCTATGTCATGCAGCAAGAAGGTGTACTCGGGTGCCCCAGTGCAACGACGGTCCGAGAAGGGTGTGAGATATAAATCTAAGTAGGTCGTCACCATCGGTGTCTAACCCAATCCAGACAGTGTGTGGGTAATTAAATAGTTTGTAGTCCTAGAAGGATTCAACAAGCAGGTCAACATAAAATAACAACACCCATCCAGGTTTCCAAAAGGAAACCTGGCGGCTATAACAGCTTCAGCTCGTGGCCGAGATGTCTGTCTGTTCGTGCCACTACAGTTACATATGTAAATATTTATAAAATATGGTGTGGGGTAAGCATGCCTTCCATCCATCATATGAAGATAGCAGGCATGATGTAAGATTGCCTCTCGTCCCTAGAAGATTCAGGCAAAGGGTAAGAATGCCTCCCTTCTATCACGTTCATTCAACCGTCATGGGGTATAACTGCCTCCCATCTGTCCCATTCATAAACTATCATGGGGTATAAATTCCTCCGACCCAAACCCGAAATCATCATCAGAAGTAAACTGGAAAGGGGTAATAATTCCTCCCTTCGAAACACGTATATAGATCACATCTGGAATGGGGTAGACATGACTCCCACCCATAATCAAAATAAGTTGGCATGGGGTATGCATGACACCCATCCATAATCATTGAAAGTGAATGGAATGGGTTATGAATGCCTCCCATCCATAATTATACAAATTCATTATCATCATTAAATGACAATGCATAAGGCAGTACCTCTTATGCATTTCAAGTAGTCATTCCACATTCACAATCATTCTTTCATTCTGTGGCATCAGCATGTGCGCACTCACAATACAAACCTGTTTATAGCATACTAATTATGGAATTACTTCATAAGCATTCAAAGAATCATACCACATACACATAAGTAAACACATTCAAGTTCATACTTAGGGAAACCCATCTTGAGTATCTAAACCAATATTTTCATATATTCATCTTACTATCATAATTTGTGCTCATTACATTATTCCAAGTCATGGTAATACCACCCTCTTCCGTTCAATTCTAGTTTAATAATTTCATCTTAAAGGGTATGTTTACCATTCATTAACCCTTAAAACCTTATAGAGGAAACAAGTCATTTAGTCCTATGTCATCCCACTATGGTGATCATCTTACTCAATTTTCCTGACATGGAAAATTGACCCAAACAGAAGTATCATCGCCATATCATTCTATTTACCTCAGCAAGGAAAGTTCACAAACAAAGTATCAAAGAGGCACCCCAACAATCCATAGGCAAGAATAAAAAGCCTATCAATACTTTTTATCTTGAAGACAATGCACCTCTGATTGACATGTTTTATTATTAAATCGTGAGTTTAGTTACCAAGAAACAATTTTAATCTTGTCCCTGCAATTCACACTCTTCGTATGGAAGTATTTAATAGAAACTAAACTTATATAATTAACATACTAAAATAGTACAGAAATTACTCATTAATACTTCACTTTTAATTAATGGCATGGAGAGGGACCCTACCTCAAGGTGGATCCATCCATCCACTCCGGCTCTTGATGCATTCTAACTACGAGCCTCCTAAGCTCCAGCAAAGAGAAACCAACCCGAACCCGCCAATTCACTACGAAAAACACACTACGAACCTTAAACCAACTAATGATAACAAATTGGGAGCTGCGTAAACAAAGAACGAGCAAACCAATTACTTCGGAATCATACATGAAGATCAAAACCATCGTAATCCTCCTCGACATGAGCGGCGGGTATCGTACGCACACCAACAAGGTCCTGATGGAACGTTTTCACACCTTTACGACAAGAGAAACAAGAATGAAAAGGAATTAAACAAAACCACTAAACTTGGGGGTTCAGCTGAAATAGATTAGGGCAAAGGGGATTACGAAAATTGGCCATGTAAGGAGAGGGAATTAGGGGAGTGAACTATCATGAAGATTAGGAAGAAGAATCGCCAAGAAACAGAGGAGAGAAGGTCTGGCCGATGGAGGGCTCGCGCAAGGCCAAGGTGCCATGGGAGGAGGGGGTGTGTCGCGTGGTCTGCCAAGAGAATGGTGAGGGAGAGTCTTCTAGTATAGTTTTTTATTTTAAAATCATTTTAAATATTTTAAATACCCAAAACTAGGCACGAAGCACAGTTTGGGATGAACGGTTTGGAAAATTGTGCATCAAACATTCGTCCCCCACTTGACACCCAATGCACCCCACAATGGTTGGCCGCATGGTTTGGGGAAACCGTGCATATGTCGTGCAGACTCCTCTGCCTCTCTATTTTAAGCTGCATGATTTGGGCTGCACGGTTTGGGACACCGTGCACCAACCATGCGCCTTTTTTTGTTCTTTTAAAAGCCATCATCCTTCAGGTACGACGCAATCAAAACACCTCGAGACACTCGAAAAAATTCTCGGGCCTTCGCCCAACCCCAAAAACATTATAAATAAGGTTGTAAACCTTTGAGACCTTGTTCCAAAGCCCGATTCTAAAAATTACTCGTTCAGTAATTGAAAAAGTTTAATTTCCCCCACTTTTTAACCTAGTTCAAAATGTGGGTCATTACAACCTTCCCACCATAGAACGTCTCATCCCCGAGAAGCCATCGAGAACAATAAAAACCTCACTCAACCTACAAGGGTCGTGAAGCGTCATTCAAATGATTAATTTACATTTCCAACATTCCACGCACCAATGAACATCCACTTAAGAAAACAACACTTAAGCTGTCAACACCTGAGCCAAAGCTCGTTTTCCAACCGAACCAACATGAAAGCTCTTACCTGACCCATTACACAAGAGACACTAAAACAACGTCATCTCATAAAGAAACAAAACCAAGGTACTTCCGACCCTAGATTTTTCATGTTAAATGACCAACAATCAAACCACAGCTCCACCACCTTTCAAAAGGACTTTCAAAAACACGCTCCAAGCATTCCAAAGATGCACCTAGTGTGATTTTGAAATGATCTAACAATCGATTTCCCCATCGACCACAAAGCCTAGGACAAAAAGAGTCAATACACTCTATCTGACTATTCAAGAAGATATACAGCATAGACGACCGATGTTTTATAAGATAAACAATGATTCCTCCTCTCAAGGCATCTCACACTTACCACGAGAATGTTCACCGAAGCTCGTATCTGACTCCCAGTTACGTCTCTAAGATCATTCCATGAGAGAAAGCATGCATCCCACGTGCCAAAACGAAAGAGAACAACCAAACGAGTTCAACATCTTTCAAAAACATTAGCGTGTCATATCACCGATGCCCTCTTAGAACATCCAGGATAAAAGAAAAATAGGGGACATGCTCATCGTGTAGCAGAGTACACTAAGAGGATTTTAAAAGGATTCCAGTTAGTCATACCCATATACTGGAAAGAAGAATAGTCGAACCACCCTTGGTTGACTCTACAGAAGAAACTTGGATTCACCTACTGACACATCAAGATTTCTAAACCGATCACAATGCCTTTTTCCGCACAAGGCACTCCGTGATCGTTCACAACTTACCACTGAGGTCCTCCCCGACCAACGGTGTTTCTTAAAAGGGGTTGCATACACCAACAACAAGATTATGTCATGATGTCGAGCATGCATCAACGCATAACGACACCTAAAAGACTCAAAGGAATTCAAAAAAACCTGACCATTCCCAAATGGTATTTCTTGACATGTTCCTTCTACCCAGAAAAACACAATTCACTAAACCGACGTGACACTTTCCACCTTAGAAGCGTCGGTGTCACCAAAAGAAGAAAAGACCAGCTTCTCATAAGCGAACTAGTTCATCACCAACTAAACGGACGTATGTCACTCATCTGAGTCATGATCACCATGCTGAAATGTACATGGAATCCAAAGCAATAAGACCATCATGTAAACCGCCCGAGACTTCTGAAAATCATACCGATCATTGGGACAACTTGGTTTCCAAACGCTCAGGTCACTCTACCATGGAGGTGACCAAAGACCATACACCGCATCACAAAAGATTTAATCGAAAGTCGTTTCACCTTATACGACCGTTCACATGGGACACGACTTACCAATCATCCAATACATAAGTAGTCGAACACCCAACAAGAAACCAACCATGCTCGAGGCATGTCAACATAGCATTTCCCGATGTTCAATCCCATAACAAGATCAAAAGAAGAATGACCACCCATCTGAACAAGGGTGTCACTGGAAACCAAAAGTCCTATAATGGACTACGACACCCGAACGGTACCACACGTCAGAAACTCACCGTACAAACAAGGCACAAATGCTCTAAGGGTGCTACCTACCCTGTTCTAGCCCCTTATGAAAAAACAAACGTCGGCCCAAGCATTTGGTCATGCCCATCATAAGTCATCGGCTCAAGCCTAACATTGAAGTCATTTTCCAAAACAGATCAAATGCCCATGGAAAACATCTACGGTTCCATCTCAAGGAACTCGTAAGAAAGACTTAACTTACCCTCACACGAGGTTTCAAAGAAGGACACCACTACAGGTTCCTTTTCCAAGCCCTTTATAATTAATCATGTTTATTCTTTTAATCACTTTAAAAGATTCAATTCAAAAATTCAAGTAACCGTTCAAAACCAAAAATCAAGAGGAACTTGATCATTTTTTAATAAACAGCTCAAAGCAAAGTAGGAAAGTTTCAACAAACTTCATTTTAACCATTTAACATTCATCAGACATCCCGTCTCATTCCAGAAATATAACATAATAAATCTATGTCAAACAATTCAGGCGACCTACGAGGGTCCCAACAAAACAATTCACATCAGATCAAACCAAACAACTTTTACACTAATAAGCATTTTTCAAGGTGTGCTACCATCACATTCATTATGGGTTGCCATTTTCCAACTCTTGAAGTTCCCATACACTCCATGGGATGAAATCTGGCTCCTATTAGATGAAAAAAAGTACATTCCAAAAACAAACATGCTCAAAGAAATCATCGAGTCATACGGGTGGCCACCTACCAATCTATAAAGAGCCCATACACATTAAAGATTGGAATTTGGATCCCTTTAATAAAAAACGAACTCATTTTACAATTTGAATTTAGCAGCCCCTTTTTCTAGAAATTCAATCACACAGGTTACCCTTTCCCAGCTATAATTGGATCCCATCATAATTGAAATCAATTAATTTGGTCAAGCAACCAATTCCATAATAACTGATCCTAGAATGTTATCAAAAATAGTAACACATAAACATGCTATACCACAGAAGCATGGAATAACAACCAAGAAACCTATCACAATAGCAGGAATCAACTAATGCATCCTAGATGGCATGGAATAATGCATGGGGTGTGATTTATAACAAATTGCCTATATGATGCATGAAATGTCATACAATCGTATCATCGGGTTGCAACAGAAATGGAACCCACAATTGCATCAACAAAATCAACAAAAACCATGTGTGTCACCCAATTGTGAAATAAAATCAACCGTAATAATCAAAATCATTAAAATAACAATTTCATTCGAGGAAATTTGGCTTTTCACTGTACATGGGTTAGCTACTCCTGAGCACAACTCATTACCAAATTACATCTCGTTAATATCCATGTCTATTGTCACCAAATAGTAAAAAAACTAGAAGAAGAAACTCCTCTGATACCACTTTGTAACATCCCAGCTTGGCTGACCATAGAACCGGGGGCCGGGCCGGTAGGTCAAATGGCCTCAAGCGCGTCTCCCCATACGCCAGAGGCTGCCGACTAGCAGCGAGGGTATCAGGAGGTGATAGTGGGGAGACTATACCCTAATATTAGAGTAACACATTGGTATTTTCAGAGTAAATATCATTCAGTAGAGGAAACCATAAGCAAGTGAAAGACAGCAGTGATAGACATGTAAAATCAATTCAATAAAAGGTCGCCAAAGCCAGTTTACACGATACAGGTATGATGAATGATACAATGTGAAAATAAGAAACAATACAACATGCTAGCAATACAATGCAAAAGAATAATGAAAAGATAGAAAGGCCTGACATGAGATGTCCTGAGCATCCCAAGCTCTCTCTTGGTCCTTTGCTCTTAACTCCTCAGGTACAAATAGCACACCATACGACCTAGGTCCCGCAACCAAGAAGGTCTACTCAGGTACCCTAGTGCAGTGGCGGCCCGAGGAGGGTGTGAGATATAAATCTCAGTAGGCCGGCACCACTGGTTTCTAAACCAATCCAGATAGTGTGTAGGTAATTAAACAGTAAGCAGTCAAATCCGGATTCATCAAGCAGGTCAGCATAAAATAACAACACCCGTCTAGGTTTCCCAAAGGAAACCTGGCGGTTATACCAGCTTCGTCTCGTCGTCAGGACGTCAGTATTTTCATGCCACTACAGTTACATATATAAATATTTATAAAAGATGGTGCGGGGTAGGTATGCCTCCCACCCATCATCTGAAGATAGCGAGTATGAGGTAAGAATACCTCTCATCCCAAGAAGATACTAGCAAGGGGTAAGAATGCCTCCCTTCCACCAAGTTCATTCAACCATCATGGGTTATAACTGCCTCCCATCTGTCACATTCATATACTGGCATGGGGTATAACTACCTCCCACCCAAACACGAAATCATCATCATAAGTCAACTGGAAAGGGGTAAGAATTCCTCCCTTCCATACACGTATATAGATCACATCTGGTGTGGGGTAGACATGCCTCCCACCCATACTCCAAATAAGCTGGCATGGGGTATGCATGCCTCCCATCCATAATAATTCAATGTAGATGACATGGGGTATGAATGCCTCCCATCCATAATCATAAAAATTCATTATCATCATTAAATGACAATGCATAAGGTAGTAACTCTTATTCATTTCACGTAGTCATTCCACATTCAAAATCTATCTTTCATTCTGTGGAATCAGCATGTGCACACTCACAATACAAACATGTTTATAGTATAATACTTACGACATTACCTCATAAGCATTCAACGAATCATACCACATGCACATAAGCGAACACATTCACGTTCATACTTATGGAAACCCATCTTGAGTATCTAAACCAAGATTTTCACATATTCATCTTACTATTATAAGTCATGCTCATTACATTATTCCAATGCGTGTTCATACCACCCTAGTCCATTGATTTATAGTTTAACAATTTCATCTTAAAGGGTATGTTTACCATTATTTAACCCTTTGATACCTTCTATAGGTAACAAGTCATTTAGTCTTAAGTCATCCCACTATGGTGATCATCTTAATCAATTTTCCTAACATGGATAATTGACCCAAATACAAATATCAACGCCATATCATTCTATATCCCATAACTAGGAATGTTCACAAAAAAATCATCAAAGAGGCACCCCAACAATCCACAGGCAAGCATAAATAGTCTGTCACTAATTTTTATTTTGAAGACAGCGCACCTCTAATTGAGGGGTTTTATTATTAAATCATGTGTTTATCTACCAAGCATCCATTTTAATCTGGTCCCTAAAATTCACACTCTTTTCACAAAAGCATTTAATTGAAACTAAACATGCATAATTAACATACTAAAATAGTACAGAAATAACTAATTAATACTACACATTAAATTAAAGGCAAAGAGAGGGACCCTACCTTAAGGTGGATCCATCTGTCCACTCAGACTATTAACACTTTCTAACTACGAGCTGCCTAAGCTCAAGAAAAGAGAAACCAACCTGAACCCACCAACTCACTAAGAAAAAAACACTAATAACCTTAATCCAACTAAAGTTAACAAATTGGGAGCTGCATAAACAAAAACTGGTACAACCCTTACCTCAGAATCAAACTGGAGGATCAAAATCACCACAACCCACCTCGCCTTCAGAGGCGAATGTCGTACACACACCAATAAGGTCACGAGGGACTTTTCACACCCCTTTACAACATGAAAAACAAGAACGAAAAGTAATTAAAAAAAACCCATAAACATGGTCATTCGGCTGAAATATATTAGGGAAAAGGGGAGGCCAAAAATTGGACATGGAAGGAGAGGGATGGAAGGGAGTTACCTACCATGAAGATTCGGAAGATGAATCGGCAGGAAACGGAGGAGAGGAGGTCCGGGCGAAGAAGGGCTTGCGCGAGGCTGAGGCGCCATGGTAGGAGGGGGTGTGTCACGTGGTCTGTTGAGAGAAATGTGAGGGAGAGTCTTGTAGTTTAGGTTTTTATTTTAAAATATTTTAAATATTTTAAAAACCCAAAACAGGGCAAGGCGCACGGCTTGGGCCGCACGGTTTGGAAAACTGTGTGCCAATCATGCGTCCCCCACTAGAAACCCAATGCACCCCACACGGGTTGGCCACACGGTTTGGGGAAATGGTGTGCAGGCCGTGCAGACTCCTCTGCTTCCCTATTTTAAGCCGCGCGGTTTTGGCCGCACGGTTTGGGAAACCGTGCGCCAACCGTGCACCTTCTGCAGTACTTTTAAAGACCATCCTCCTTCAGGTACGATGCACCCGAAACAACATGAGACACTTGAGAAAATTCTTGGGCCTTCTCCCAACCCCAAAAAAATTATAAATAAGGGTTTAAACCATTAAAACCTCGTTCGAAAGCCTGATTCTGAAAACAACCAGTTCAGTAATTGAAAAAGATCAATTTCCCCCACTTTTTATCCCAGTTCAAAACGCGAGTCATTACATCAAAAGTATTTATCCTATTTATAGGCTTCTCCTAAGGAGTCTCCCTAATTTTTTATAAACATATTTTCCAAAATTAATTAACCTTACTCTGATACCAACTATAGAATCCAAAGTTTTACATACACAAATATTACATGATTTTAGATTAATATTAAAAACATTTTAAAATAATACTTACTTGAAGACTATAAAGGATTATTGTATTTGGATACTGATATATAATAATATTATTTCATGGAAAATCTATTATATCTCTTAAAATTTTCTTCTCAAACAATGCACTTTTAGACATACCATGCTTCAAAACATTATTTATATCCCAAAGAAAGCAAACACAAGAAAGTGAGAGCTTATATTGTCAGTAAGTATATACATATACAATATTGAAAAATTATTATATGTGATCATAATATATGAATAATACTATGATAAACTGATTATAAATAATTATTAACACACCCAATCAGTCAATGAAAAATAAAAAAAAATCATAGGATGAGTCTTTTTAATAACAAACGACATAAAAAATAAGTGTGTGGGATCATTAATAAACAATAATTATCCATGATAATATATCATAATAATAATAATAATTAAGTTTTTAGAATAAATATTTGCATATAAAATAATTTACTCATCCAAGTATCACTACAAAGACTGTAATAGTGGATTGGGTTCACCCCCCATTACATCATTTTTGAAATAAAGGTTCACTCCCAAAACTATCATTGTGGATAATGTACTTTACTAAACAAGGTTCACTCCCCAGTTTTATCCATATTATCTCATAAATTATCCATCATTACCAAATTAATTTGAGGGATATATAATTATCGATCCATCTTCTAAAAAATTTAAACCATACATATGTGTGCCATAAGATCAAAAAATAGTCATCACATCATTATATTTTAACCTGTGGAAAGGAAAAAATTTCATAAAAAATTTATACTTAAATCATAATCATAATAATATTTAATAATAGATAAATAGGATTTTATAATAAGATAAATATACTCAATAAATCATTTAATTCCTTAAAATACATTAACATAGATTACGAAGACCGTAAAACAAATATAAAAACATTTCTTTTTAAAACCTATGAATAATATTATTTTCATTTGTTAAAATTTTAATTGTAAATTCTCATAAAATTAAGAGTATTATTTTCCTTTAAAATAATAATGGAAAATTGAAAATGAAATTTCAAATCAAAGGACAGTCATAACCGTGAAAAAAACTATTCATACTATATATGTTGAAAGAGGACATTATTTTCACACTTTTTTAAAAATGTCAAAAATAAATTATTCAGAAAAAAAATTATTTAAAAAAATGCATTTAAAACTATTTTAAATAAATTAATATTTAATAAAAATTACCTTTTAAAAAAAATCATGTACATGTGTAATCTTTCATAAATCAATTTTGAAGACCATGGATATACAAGAAAACAGTAATCAACCTAAAACAAATATTGGATTTTTATTATATATTATTTATCTATAATTTTCAGTACCAAATAGCCAAAATGGTTCTAATATATAAAAATTCTTGGAATATCTAGATTATATTACAATATATGTTTTTTAAAGTACACAATCCTTCAAATTTCCCTCAATGGATTTTTAGCGTAGAAAATCCCAAAAAGAAATGGGATTATAACATAAACCCTAACTGTTTTGGTATATTTTCCATCATAACACCCATGTGATAAATAAATTAAAATGAAATGTCAAATATGATCTAAATAATAGTATTCATGATATATCATATCATAAGATTATTAAATTACCCACATGAAATATACAAGTTGTTAATACACATATGTCTCATTAAAAAAGTGTGATGAGAAACCCATAAATAAAGATGCATCATTATTTATACATGATAAAAACCATTTTAATATATATATATATATAATATAAATATATTAAAAAACTATATTCACTTATAAATTACTATTTATCATTCCATCATAATTACTAATTATCCTTTTAGGATTTATTTTAAATTGACATTTGGGTGAAAACTGATCCATTTTCAATGCTTGTTTCAATTTTATAGTTGTAATACATGTACCTTGGTCATGGTTTTATCATATAAATAATATTAATAATTAAATAATTTTTTTAATTATATAAACTTTGTAACCATTTATATAAGGTTTTTATGAAAAAAGTTATTACATCAACTAATGAAGATGAGAATCTGTACATATACATGAGTGATGTTTCCATTTTTTTGATGGAGAGAAAAAAATAAATGTAAATAATAATTTACTTAAAAAAATCACTATTATAACAAATATATCGTATACATCCAGAAAATATATGATTATTACTATCCATGTAAATAGAAGATGAAAAAAGATTCACATTACTTAGTGGAGGTTATAGTCAACACGTACTCACGAGCGATGTTATCATTTAATAGTCGAGAAGGAATAAGATAGATAAGATATTATAAATCTAAAATAATAATTATCTTATAAATATAATATAAAAATGTTAAATACATCGCAATAACCAACCATGAATGATGTTGATGGGGAATGAATCAAATTTCTACATTGAGTCAGTAGTCCAAACATACACCCAAGTGATACTTTCATATCACATTTGAGGGAAAGGAGGTTTAAAATAGTCATACCACATTATAATCACATTTATGTATATTTATGATAATAAAAAATTCATGTAATGATTTAAATAATAAGTTTTTATTGGGTAGAAGAAGAAAAAATTTCAGTAGTCAGTTAAGAGTTATACTACTTAATTGATAAACCTTCTTTTGATAATACCTTAATCCTTGAATTGAAGGGATTATGATCAAAAAATACCTTTAGGATATAGGGAGGGTTTTTATGAAAGAATTTGTGATTTTATTATCTGATATAAGTTTATCAATCCATAAATATTATACACTTTACTTCATAATTTAATTGATAAATAAACACATAACATAAACCCAGAAGACCTAAACGCCTAGTGTCCTTGGGTAATTAGATACATATCATAATAACTTCAAAATTGGAATAAAAAAGAATTATTTTAAACTTCATAAAATTCCATTATAATAGCTTGATATTTTATAACTATAGAGGAAAAAAATAGGGATGTACATAAGTATTTTATGATATATAAAGTCCAGTAATGGAATCATAAAATCATAAGAAAAAATAAAATTAGTTAATGATAGTCAATGGGAGTGACATGGTGATATAGAAAAGATATAATCATAATTATGAACATGTAAACATAGTATAAGTTGATAACATCAAAGAATATATAGAATGTGTAAAAAATAAAAAACATGCCATTATAATGATAATTTATGTATAATTATTGTGACATCATAGAATAGTGCGTGGAGGCTAACTGCCCACAAACCAACCATGATATATCATGAGATAAAAAACTTACGCAATCTGTTGGAGGTCAATATAATTCTGGGCCCACCCTTTATGTTCATATCATGTACATGAATTTTTTTTTTCTACATAGACCATACATATAAGGATTTCATTCATCACTTTTAATCCCATTATTAAGGATTTTAGGTTACATACATGAAAGTGCTTGATTAAATTAATAATAGGTGCATCTTGGTTAATTACCTACAATGGATATGGATATGATCATTCACAAGGAAAAATTTTGGCCTGGAAAATCTATGGATAACTCCAAAAACATATTTTGTGTACATAAATTTTCATGGGTGTGTTTAATGAGAGTTCTTGAAAATCATGAAGAAGTTGATGTGGTGTGTAAAAACAAATTAAAACATGATAAATTTGGAATTAAAAGGCCTTGTACAAGGAAAGTACTTAAATAAATTTGACGATGAGAGAATCCATTTTCTTGAGAGGGTGCTTTTAAAATATTATTAGGAGCTTCTTGAGATATTGGGAACACCTAGATGGATTTAGAGAGATAGATAATGAGAGGAAATTAGTACATAATTGGTTTTTATTAAATAAGAATAAGAGGTTAGGTAGGTATTTATTGGAAAATAGTGGGGAATTCTTTATTAATTATTAATCTTAGGTTTTGGACTCTATCTGATAAAGAAATAAATACCACATACCTTCCAAAGTATTTTTCCCTTATTATTTCCAAAAAAGGTGTGGTTATAAGTATATTTTTAGGAAGATAAGTTAAATCAATAAAATAATACCACTAATTATGCGGAAATGATTCATGTTCATAAATATTTGTTTTTAAAATAATAAAATAAAATATATTTTTAATAGGATTATTTATAGGTTTTTAAAATTATTAAAATAAATTCAAAACATATTATTCTAAAAGGGAAATATATTTTAGTTACGGATTCCATTTATAATATTTTTTAAATCTCTTTTGGTTTATTATGTTGTTATAGTACATAGAATATATCTACACCAAATATAATTTTTACCCAAAAATTATACTATATTATAAAATTATGAAAAATATCCCATTGGATAATTTTTTTTTGATGATTCCATAAATAGTATTTATTTTAAAATTATATTATTCTAAATATGATAGTTATTCCTGTTAAAAAAATTATTATCTACCAGAAAATATATGTTTCTATGACACAAACCACTTTATGTCACTAATAAAAATTACATTGGATATCAAAAAATTATATTATCATTTTTATTTAAATTAATTTCAGTTAATAAGAATATTTAATGAAAATAAAATTTATTTAAAAATTCATGAATTCATTAAAATATTGACTTAATTGAAATTATATATTTTGAAAAATATAATTTTGGTTTCGTTGTATCAAAATATTATTTTATCAAACTCATTATATAATAATATATAATAATATAAATATGTATGAAAATGGTTTCATATAATCATTATTTTATTAAATAAAATTCTTATTATTAGGTTATAGATATATAAACCCTTCTTACTCTAGTGTACACCCTAACGGTAAGGTGTATGGTGGTGGTACTTTCTTGTGGTGGTATAGGGAATATGGTTTGTGTTGTTATCTTAATAAGTTTTAAATTCCCCTATAAGTTGATTCTCATAAGTTTATTTGTTGAATTTTTCATTTGGCTAGGTCAAATGTAAATCCCAATGATTCTATATCCCTTGAATGATCCAAAAATGGTCTTCCAAGGTTATTATCCTACTAGTTGAGGTCATCACCTCATCCATCTGTGATAATTAATTTTTATCATATCACTTGATATATACTAGTTATTCCTATCACTATATAATGGCTTTATTATCAAAGTTTATGATTCTTAATAACATTTTGTGTCTAATAGATAAATTATCAGTATATTTTATTGTATTCCAAAAAAACAAAATATAGTGCATGTATTTTATATAACTACAATACCTAAAATAAAATTTATTCTTTCAAAAGATAATTTTATTTATAATATTTTGGTTCATTACATTATTCTACCTTTATAATTTTAACCATTTAAAGTTTAATTTTATGCACTAAAATAGATAAGGGTACTTCAATTTCATAACCTCTTCTAGGTCCCATGTTTCTTCCTTAATCATGTGGTTATGCCACTAAATGTTTCCAAGGTGAGTTGTATATTTTCATAGATCATTGTCTCGATAACCTAATATATTCAAAATATGGTTATTGTATAATGGAACATTTTCAAAAGGAGCCACCTTTGGATTTAGTACATGATAGTGGTCAAGTATGTACTTCTTTAAGAGGGATACATGGAACCCATATTATAATTGGGATAGGTTAGCTGGAATTTCTAGTGGACATGCCATGTTTCTAATGTGTTCAAGGATCTAAAAGGGGTTGATGATTATGGGAATAAGAACTTCTTTGATCCCAAACTAGATGAATTTATTTTATGGTTATATATGTAGGAAGACCTTATCTCTAACCTCAAACTGTAGGTTTCATCAATCATTTTTAGTGTATAATTTCTGACAACATTGTGAATATTTTATATGATTATGAATGGTATGAACCTAATATGTAATCTATTGGATATTATTAGGTTCCATCGTCTTCTTCTATCAAAATTCTTCCCAACTTATTGAAGTTTGACACCTCTTCCCATTCAATTAAACAAATTATTATGAAAACTCTAATAGGGGAATGTGATGATATCAACAACCTTGGAAATCCATTAGGTTATATCTCATTATATACTCTAGATTTTGAATGATTTTCTCAAAGAATATATCGATATAATTTTGATAAGAAGTATGTAAAGAAATATCTATGTCCAAAACATGCTGAAGGTTTCTACAAAACCTTAAGGTAACCCTTTAATATTTATCAAACATAATAGTGTGTAGTACTCTGTTATGTCTTAACGATTCTCTTATCTATATATTAGATATTTTTTAAAGGTGAAATCTCCCTTAATAACAATATATTTTGATGAATATTTAAAGAAATAGACTTCCACCCAAATGGTTTTATTTCCATTTCTGTGCAATCATGGGTAATGGTTTCCTCATACCATTAGACATGTGTGATTTATCCATGAATTTTATTTATACCAATCATCAATAAAATAATTCTAAAATATATCAATTTATGTTATCCCACTATAAATTTCTCTTTAGATCACTATAAACTCTATTTTATCATGAATAAATAGATACGGATGTGATATACACATCATCAAGAAGTCCCCTATTCTCTTTGAGTTTTAATAGAGAACATGTCCTAGTTTTTAAACATATAAATCCATCTTTATCAATGTTAAAATCATTAAACATTTCTATATTTTTTGTTATCTCCTTATCAACTTTTTGGTCCTCCATATTCATACCATGAGTGGATTATTTAGAATTCATTTGAGAATGGTAGTATGGTACTTATTTTAGGAATCCCATTTTCATTCTTTTTTATGTCTATAAATATTATAACCCCATTAAATCACATCATGGGTCGAGATATAGGATCCTTTTTACTCAATGCATCTACCCATTTTTTATCATTCCTAGAATGGTAATGGATTGAACAGTCATAATCCTTTATGCACTCTAACCACCTTTGGTGGTGAATATTGATCTCCTTTTTGTGTGAATATATACATTATGCTTTTATGATCTTTATATATATCAGAATTTTCCCCAGAGAGATAGTGTCCAAAAATATTCAATGTGAATAACTTTATAACCAGTTCCAGATCATGTATTGGATATTTCTTCTAAACAATGTCTAATTGTAAATTGGTATAGAATATCAGTTTATCATTTTTCTTTAGTAGAAAACCTAATACTTTTTTAGATGCATCATTGTAGATCAAAAATTATTTCCTATTGGTGGGTGTTGTGAGATGAGGTTTAGTGATTAACCTCTTTTTTAAGTCATTTATTCTCACCACATATGGAGGAGCTGGGCGGAGTGGGACCTGCTCAGGTCCCACGTGCTGGATGAAAACCGAATGGTCGAGTCGTTTGGTGTTCAAGAGTGGGGGAACATGGCTTACCCCGCCCCCCACATGCAGCTAGGCCGAGTCGCCAGACCGAGCCGCCCACCGCGGGCCGGACTGCGCAGTACGGGTTGGCCCACCCTACGTTGGTCGGGCCGGACCTCGTGCGGGACGGGCCGCCCAGCGCGGGTTGGGATGGACCCAACGGACCAGGCCGCACCGCAATATGGATCATGCCACGGGCCGGGCCAGACCCAGTGGGCCAGGCAGGGTCGATCTGATAGGGTCGGACCGAACCCATACCAGTTTCGACCATAATAGCTCTTCTGGCCATATCTTGAGCTACGCGTGTATGTTTGACGAACTATTTTTGGTGCCAGAATCCTTGGAGCGAGATGGTCCTTTTGGTATATCCCATTTGAGATTTGAATAAATTTGGGATATGGATAGGTTGGATCGAGCATGAATCCAATTGGGCCATTGGGACTAAACAGATAATAACATACAGACCGAGCGTCCGATTAACGCTCCATTTGTTATGTTGGGACCCCTAATATGTGGACGTACTTTTGGATACTTCATCGTGGAACATCGTGGTAGTTGATGTATCTATCGGTGGCATGAGGAGAATACACTCTCGGAGACAGGCGAGCTTAGTGCAGGAACCCTAAAGCTGGCTTTGATGATGTACTAATTTTCACTAGGATCCTGTGTGGGTATGAAGATATGACGATGATGTACTAGGATCCTATGTGGGTATGACGACATACAGATGATGTAATAGGATCCTGTGTGGGTCTTACAATGTACCAACGATGTACTAGGATCCTGTGTGGGTCTGACGACGTACTGACGATGTACTAGGATCCTTGGTGGGTCTGATGACATACTTAAGATGTATTTGTATCCTGTGTGGGTTTGACGACGTACTGACGATGTAATAGGATATTATGTGGGTATGACGAGGTACTAATGATGTACTAGAATCCTATGTGGCTCTGACAATGTACTAACAATGTACTAGGATCCTGTGTGGGTCTGACGACGTACTGACAATGTACTAGGATCATGTGTGGGTCTGACGATGTACTGCCGATGTACTAGGAACTTGTGTGGGTATAAGGAGGTACTAATGATGTACTAGGATATTTTGTGTGTTTGATGATGTACCAATGATTTACCGATGATTTACTGGGATCCTGTGTGGGTATGACAATGTACTAGGGTCCTGTGTGGATATGCAATTTGGGATCCTTCATGGGTCTACCTCTTAATAATGTAAGATGATTCAATAGTTACATCTAATAATCTCTACGACTTTATCTATGTTATACTTAGTGTTAGGTGAGTTCGTACATGTCTGGTACTTTTCCTTCATGGTAATACCTGGGTGGTATTCTTCTGTGTGGCGTACCTATGGGGTACTTACCTTCACAGAACTCCTTCCTTTGTGGAATATTTGAGCTTGGGTTTTTGAGTTGGACTCTGTGTTTCCTCATGATTGATATGGGCATACTTGATAACATAGGTATTGGGAATATACCTAAGTGGGGTTTCCAGTTGATTTCATGCTATGTGGTTTATGCTTTGTCTATTTTGTTAGAACTTAAGGGTCTTGGGGTCCCTACTGAGTATCATTATCCTCACCCCGGCACGGGCTATGCCTGAACCTTGTTGTGTTTGTGCAAATAACGAACATCACTGACTGAAGACGAGGGTACTAGGACTGGACGATGCCTGGAGGTGGACCATACGGTGTGTCGATAGGCTAAGGATATTGGTGGATGTGGAGTGCGGAGGAGGCAATCTATACCTAACATTCAGGTAGGAACCTCAGAGGATGACCCAATAGCTATCTTTCTTTTTATTTAGCTATATTTCATTTCAGTTGTACTTGTACCTTTATTTTTGTGCTTATATTCTGTACCCTCTTACTTTTAGCACCCTTTTTTCTATACCGTTTACTTGGGTTCGTATATTGTTGTGTGCATGGTTTCATGTGTTTAAAGGATATAAAGGTAATGTTTTCCCTGTATTAGTAAATACTCTTTTCAGTGCTAGTCACCAGCCCAGGGCCAATGAAAGGTGGTCTTGGGGTAGTCATGGCACGTGCCCCGGGGGACGGGTCGTGACATTACTAAAAATTGAGTTATTACTTATTATGAAGTTATCATTAAATTTTCATTATATAAAACCTATATAGATATTTTTAAAACTCCATTTATTTCTATTCATACCACTAAATTAACATCTAGTTTATAATATAACACAATTCATTTTAATCTCGGTGTTGCGAGTAATGAAAGATATGAAACACAAAATATTTATTTAAAGAGAAATATATTTTAAAATAAGATGGTGTTATAGGTCATAAAATTGCTTATGATAAGGAAAATGAGAAGAACATAGTTTAATATTATTCATCATCTTGTATCGTAATGTAATATTCTTTGTCTGTAAAAATCCTGGATGAATTCCACAATTTGTTTTTGAAAATTAAGAAGAATACATTGGGAATGAAGAGAATCTATAAAACTAAATAAAAGAATCCATTTAGATTTATGAAATATACTTAGAGCAATAGAAAATATCCATCATATTTTATTGAAAATAGTTATTCATAATGTGGAAAGATCTAGAAGATTATTTATTTTTATTCTAAATCTGCTCAAAATGGAAAATATTTCATGGAAAAAATAACAACTAAATAATTCACAAATCTATGATTTGACCCAAATTTTTCGTTTACTTTGGATTTTGACAATAATATAGAACCAACAGATGATGAAGATGAATTTATATCATTTTAATAAATTTCATGATATGTGACTTCTCATCAGAAAAAGAATAAAAATTTATTGAAAGACAAATATTTTGATGATGTATATATTTCTGAAGATCATAAAATATTTTATATGATTAATTCCAAGTTATAATATAAAACTGAACATAATTCAACTAATGATAATTTGAAATTAGTTCTTTAATTATTCTATTAATTTAGTATTTATAAAAATATTTTTTCAAATTTTATTTCTAGTATTGAGAATATTTACATTCTCTTAATACAATTTAAATCTTATAGTATATATTTTTTAATAGGTTTAACTGTTCGAAATTTATATTTTTTCAAAATATATCATTCATAATAGTTCCCCTTAATGTAATAGATTTTAAATATGAAGTCATTGGTGAAAATATTATTGTTGGAGAAAGGTTTAACCATTTAGAAGTAATATGGAAAATATTTTTAGAGAACTCACAACTGTACAATGTTGCTGGGTTAGAATATGTGGGGATATAACTTTTTTAATATAGTTAACATACAAATGAATTTTGTGTTGTAGAAAATTTTACCATGACCCTTTTAGGAAAAAATGATGCATAAAAATTTATGAAACACATGTTTCTTGGATTGTGGTTACTCGCTGAATATGATAGGAATTATGTATAACTTGGGAAACATTTAAAAAGTGAAGGGTTGACGTGTCAAACTTTTTAGACAATTCTCTTGGGATATTTCTGGGAATTTGGAATATTTGTTTCATCAAAAATTCATTAAGTTATAATATACTATATGTTATGGGACTTTAGAATGACCTTATTTGAATTATCCAATTATGGGATAAAGGTTACTCTATGATCTTTGGGAATAATAAATGTAAAGTTAATTTTTCTTATGGAGTTATTATTTTATATACTGATAAGAATGATAATATTTAAATCATTGAATTAGAATACCTTAGTAATCATAACATACCTTTTCTTAGTGTAGTTGCAGAAAATTCTTAGATTTTCCACATGAGGTTACGATACTTCATTGTTCTGAATATAGATTATAGTTTAGGATTAGGGATGAATTTATAAGAACATAGGTTAAACAATAATAAAATCATTGACCGTTTCTAATATAGTAAGTAATAAAAGATAATTATTAAATCCATTGAGAAATTTTAAACTCCTAATCCATTATGGTTTGTGAACATGGTTCTTCATATACCTACATAAATTATAAGTTTCAATGGAAAAAATTATGTTTTTGTGTTATTATATTATTACACAACATTCACTTAGGATTATTTTCAAACACTTAAATAAAGATCAATCATATATTCCAAATAACAATTATATTTTTAAAAAAATGAGAAAAACATACCGATTGTCAATATCCAAAGAGATTATTATGGATACTATTTAAATTTTTCCATAGAGAATTTTTATAGTGAATATGGAATTACTCATAATTTCTTAACACCAAAACATCCACACTAAAAGGATGTATATGAAAGGCGCAATATAATCCTCAATTAGATTAATCGTTCCTTATTGTGTAGGTAATTCATATATAATTATTTTATGGAGTCATCCAACACAAAAAGTTATTATACTATTGATCATGGTTTTCTTAAATACAATTTTGTAAAATACATTACAAATTATGAACCATTATTCAAAATAAGGATACATTATAGATTCTTGATTTAAACTATTCAATTATAACATAAATGATAATCTTTATAAATTTCATTTAAAATATATTGAAATTATATTTCATGGTTAATCCTCTATTAATAAGGCATATTGTATTATCATATAACTAAAATATATTGTAGAATGATAATTTTATGTCATGTTGGACGAACCTAATCCTTACATGAAGTTAAAATGTCCAAATTATGAAAAAATATAGATTTTATTTTTGAGACCACTCATCTTTTATTATGAAAATATAAATCCACTAAATTATAAATTAACATTTTTTTAAGATATACTAATGAATTATAGATAACAATATGATAGATTGATGTATATTAATCATTAGATATAATGGGAACAACATTCCTTTCACGTCGAAATTAGTTGATCTTAAGGAATCAACCTGGTGATATCGATAAAAACGTTATAACATAAAGTTAATTATGGTTTGAATGTAAGAATCTTGTATACATATATGAATTTCGATATAAAATTGTTATTTATTCCTCAATGATGTGAGACTGATAGTTTCATTGTAAGAATATCATAATATTTTGAAACGGAGAATAATTTAATCATTGGTTGAGAATCTTATTGATCATTTCGTTATAGGAGTTAATTGAGGTTATCAAAATAAGAATGATAAAAATGGAACCATTATACTAAATATAGGGGTACAAGTCAATAATGGATATAATCAGGATGAGGGTATTTATTATAGAGATACTTCTTCATATTAGAAAGAATTTAGTACATCTGTATTGAACTAGTTTACACGACACACCTAAAAAATAATATATTTTAAATGGGTGTAAAGAGTTCCCTACAAAGTGGATATTTCTATGATGATGTTTATCAGCAATACCATCAACATTTTGAATATAAAAATTAAAAAAACATGTATATAATCTTACTAAAGTACTTTATAGCATTAAATAAGCTCTAAAAGTCTAGTTGGATAAATTTCCCAGATTTATAGTTCAAATTTATTTTTTTAATTTAATGGTTGACGAAAATATTTTTGTCTAGAATTTTTTTAATGAAATAATAACTATATACATCAATGTCTATAAAATTGTTTTTAACTCAACCAAAATTAACATGAAGAATATTTTTTAAAACTTTTGAAAAGTGGTTTTGAGAAAATCATGATGGATGAACTTAATTAAATTGTTGGTTTCCAAATTACTCAGAGAAGAAAACTTACATTTTAATCTCAATAAATGTACATTATAAATTTACTTAAAAAATTTGATTTTTATAATGATTCTATCATTATTACACTATTAGTTACCTCATATAACCTTGAACATAATGAATATGGGAAACTGTTTGATTGAAAATTATATATATGGATGATTATATTTTTTATTCTCCTAATGTATGGCATAATTGAATTTTTTTTCCAAATTAATTTTGTGTGAGATTTCCAGGGAACCAAAAAAAATTCCAAAATAATATAGTCCAGTATATCTTAAGATATATTAAATCAACTTCAAAAGATGGACTTTATTTATTTCTATACACTATTCATTACTCAGAGGATTTATTTTGATGATGAATTTAGTGGATATATAGTGGATTATAAGATAATATATTGAATTTTTTATTTTATTTTTTAAGATTTATTGTCACGGTCTAGTAAGAAACAATATTTATCTACAATTTACACAACGGAAGATAATTACCTAGAAACTAAAAGCTGTTGTGATCAATTGTTATATATGTTGGGAGAACTTATAAATTTAAGTTTGTTTTTAACTTAGTGTCTATGTAATTTGGATAACAGAGGCACTATCACTTTATGTAGAAACCCAAAACATCATTCATAACTAAAAAAACTACAAATAAGACACCAATACATTTATGTCCACACTCCGGAAAGAGATATTATTCTCATGTTTATTAAATATGAAGATCAATATGCAACCATTTTCCCAAATTCAATTTATTGTTTAATATTTAAATATGTTAAATAAAAATGTGATATGATCAATTTAATGTTATAATAAGTACCAATACATGATCCATTATCTCTTATTATTGAATAACACCATGAGAAAGCGGGACTTGATTCATTTACCAGAACAATGATAAATTTAATATTGGTAATTTATATTTTCAAATATATATTTGAATTGAAATTATAAGAGGTTTCAAAAATATCTTCTTGAGAAACTGAAATCATAAATTACCTAGACCAATGAACTAAATAGTTATTATCCTCTAGAAGGTGAAATTTTTTCGACATTATTTTTTAGGTATTTTAAAACGACCAGTAATATAAATTTGATCTTATGTTTTATGAGTTTACTCATAAATTTTATGAATTGAATCTCATATTTTATGAATTGATTCTTATGTTTTGTGAATTAATTCTTATATTTTATAAATTGTATTTTTAAAATTTTCATAGATTACTACTACAACTCATGGAATTTATTCAGAAATATATTTGCAAAATCATACTAAATTAATTGATTTATTTTATGATTCAACCATCCTATTTAATGTTTTATATAATATCTCTTATAATGAAACTATTTGATACACATCTTTTTAACCCTTAAAAAAGTGAGAGTTTTTTCAGTTTATTTATTTAAAGAGTTATTTTTTTGGAAAATAACTGAATTGATTTATAATATTATATATAATACTTTTTATCATAATAAGATCATCCATTTTAATTAAAAGATATATTCAAGAATGTTCACTCATATTACTCTCTATAATTATTATTTCTAAATATATTCTAATTATTTCTAATATTAATAGATTATAGAGGATTTATATTTACATATGATGTTTAAATATTGAACATAAGTAAATATCTAAGGTTGAAAATGGAATTATTGAGGAGAATAGATGTTTTCACTTATGTAGACATTTCATTTCTCAAGGGGGACTAAGGGTTTGTTCAATTTATGGAAAATGTTCTTGTTTTTTAAACATACTTATTTAAACTACCATATATTTTATTAATTGATTGTTTGATTTATATTTTAATATTATTTTGTTCTTTTTGAAAATATTAATTGTGGGGAAATTATAGAAATTAGAGAAATTAAAAGTTTTACTTTATTTTTATATTAGAGAGAGATTATTTAATGGGGAGAATTTGGTGATATGTGATTAGTTATTTTAGTGTTTTCATTATCTATTTTATGGGGGTAGTTTATTAGGGGAATATTTGTTGTTTATAGCCCGTTTTTCTAAAAGGGAATATTTTATCTCAAAAATTCTATATACAGAGAGATAATTATGATAAAATTCATAGATATTTCATTTTAAATTTCTATTAAACATACCTTTTCATTTATGTCCTATGATTTTCAAAAAAGAGTATATTTTTGTGTGAAATAAATATTTTATCCCTAGTTATTAAAATAAATAAAAAGTTAATATATTTTTTCGTGTAATATCAATTTTTTGATTAAATTATATATGTTTAGACTTGAACATTATTTTTTAAATTTTCTTAAATAGAACATAACCATATAACACCCAAAATATACTAGATTCTAATAACAGAATGTTAATTATTCTTATAAAATTTATTTCTATACTAATTAAAACATAGTTTACTTTCATACTCTTTTTCAAAAAACCCCATTGAATTCAAAAAGATACCATAAATGATAACCACCACAACACTTATAATGTGGGCTGATCCTTTATAGAACAAATTGTACGAAATATAGTGAATGGTAAAAAATTGGGCATAATTTGTACATAATATATTTCCCATGAGTCCTTCCAATTGAATTATCAATAAAATTAAATTTTATAAGTGATAAATTCTATTTGGGTTTCATGGTAAATATGTATATTTTCTTATATAATTTTTTAAATTTGAACATCTGAATTGATAGAATTTTGGGTGTGGAATCTCTCTATATTGAACCATTTAGTTCAATAAAGTATATAGTACATTGATTATTGATCGTTCGAGGAGATAAAAGTAGTTCTTAGTGATATAACAACATATTATATCAATTTCCATCAAAGAGTTTCTAGGTACAAAACTCATTTCTACAAATAATCATAGTTGAAGATGTTTCAATTTATCAAACTCGTTGATACCATGGATTAAGTCAATGGATGTAATGTCCCCAGATCATGGACTCTCTCACATGGACATAATGGGTTGGTTATGAGCACACAAGTGTTTCAATCTTCACTCCATAAGATGTTGAATGTTAATGGAAATGAGATATGTATAGTGGTGAGTCTGTACCCACTAGTATCAAAGGTATTGTATAGCTGAATAATCAAATCACAATGATATCAGAGTAGAGGAAATAACTAAAACAATACAATACATTAGGAAACCAAAAAATAAAATCCAAAAGAATTATCCATTAAATGATAAAGTAATAATGTAATGTCATGCTTGAATATAACAAAATGTAATTCATTAAGTAACAAAAAATATAGTTTATTAGATTAAAATGATGACTCAAATGTCCCCAGTCCAAAACCCAATTTCAGTCCCATATCCAAACTCCAGCCCATCCAGAAACCAATAATAAATAACAAGGTCCCTTTCCCTTTTCCAACCCCGCATCCATGTAATATTCTCTGGTATTAAATGGGGACCTAAACATGGCGTGAATATAACTATGTATGTCTACACCACCATGTCTAAACCTATGAAGTATGATAATAAGTGCATAAAAAGTGAAATAAATAGGTGTATTGATTACTTAAATAAATCAATCAATACCACATAAACCTGCTTCAACACCATGACAAAATATATATTATAATGTCTCACAACCAAGATAGTTATAACTATATGTCCATGGAAAAACATAACCCACATTGATGTCATGCCATAATGTTTCTAAGTGTGTCTCACAACCATACCAACTGTAACCATATAATGATGGTATATATCATACAAATCTGGGTCAAACTTCGCCATATAAATTTCTCAGTAATTAATCATAGTCGAGCCTAGTATATGAACATTTCATCATGAATTATTGAAAATACTAATACATAAGAATTACATCATGCATCAGGGTCAATCCTCATATATAAAAATTACAACATGTATTAGGGCCACACCCACTATATAATTATTACAACATCTATCGCTGGGTATATACCGCTATATTAATATTTCATCATCAAATTTGGACGACACCCCCTATAAGCATTATAATTTAGAAATCACAACACATGTTATTGCAATAAGGATATAACAATATCAATTCCTAATGATCAGTGCTTAATTATGAAAATTACCATTTTTCATTCAATTTGAAATTATGTTTATCATTTATTAATTACCCAATAACAAGATAGTCACATAAATAAACAAGCCAAGACATGGTGAATATATTTCAAGCAATCAACCAAATCCCATGTCATGATAAAAATCATTAATCAATTTTCAATTCAGTTATAATCAAGGGTTCTCTAACCCGAACGGTATCCACATGTCCTGAAAATAACCATTTGGTTCCAAAGGGATTCCAAGTAATAATTCATTTAATTATTTAATTAATTTAGTTTTATTATATGTTTTTGAAGTCATGATATTGCACATAATTTAAATTAAACATACCATATTGTAATGGTTTAGACCACTACCGTTAATTGGAAATCAACCAACACTTCTAGTAGTATTAACTAATAAGAATTATAGTGTAGTTGATCACAGGAAGGATCCTAGATCCAAACCTATCAAGATCAAAACCAACAAAACCAAGGTCACTGCAATGTTTAGAGAATAAAGGGAGAGAATGGAAAACCTAAACATAATGACTTACCAGGGACCAATAGCATAAAATAGATGTATGGATAAGAGTAGGTGCTTCCAAAGTTTCCTATAATTCATCTTAGGTCAAGATTAGGGGCTGAAATGAATGGATAAAAAAGAAATAACCCGTTATACAAATGAAAAATTTCTACTAATGATAAATACATAGAATATAATACATTTAAACAGTGTATATTTATATTTAAATGTACACACCTAAAAACTAATTGTCACAGCTAAGTATTTTACCCTACTAGACTTTTACATGATGTGAATAGTTTAAGAAATTTGTACCCACTTCATGCCACACACTAGTTCATGACATGTCTAGAAAATTTACACACCATGTAAATTGTACACCATGTGTAATTATTGAGTAGATTATTTTGAGCCGAAAATCTATATATGGACCCAGTCCACTCCCAGAGCCTTCAAAAGTGTATAAAACCCCAATAAACACATTTACCATGATTATATATTTATTCCATTAATTCAATCCAACATATATCCCTAAATATTAGGTTGATTTCTCAAATAAAATCGCACCATCTTCGAACAAAAATCAGCCGCCAAGACTCAAAAAACTCAAAGAAGGACATACATGGAAAAAAGACGAGATCTTACATTCTTTCTTCCATACAAAATCTCATCTCCATGATTCTCCAAGAATCACAGTGGGGTATCGGTGAAGAAGTCTGGAAATTATTCTTGTATATCAGACTCCCTCTCCCATGTCTCCCTCTATACTCAACCATTATTCCACTACACTCAAACCAAATAAATCAGCCTACCCTAGAGATACTTCTCACTATGGTGTAAAATCCTCATTAGATTCTCTTGAAAGGACACATCATAAATAAGTTGGACGTCTGCTACATCGATGACATGAGAAATATATAGATAATATATCTAAATCTATGACACATGAAACACATCATGCATGGAACTGTAGTGTTGTAGAAGTCATAATCAATACAAAATTGGACTAACCCTTTCCAATATTATAAATTTCATAAAAACATGGGAGCAAGATTTCCTGATTTTATGATATAGAATTTCCCCAGCCTGGGAAACACATAAAGGAAAACACGATGACCAACATCAAACTCTAGAGGTCATCTTTGATTGTTAGTGATGGATTTATTTCTGCTCTACACAATCACCAAAAATTTTCTGATCAAATCAACATTCTCAGATATCTCGTTCATGATACATGACCAAACATGAACTGACTCACCATCTTCTAAACAAAAAAAATATGATGAAATGGACCTCCATTGAACAACTTGAAATGTTCCATATAAATCGATGTATGGAAACTATTATTATATAAATACTATATGAAGTTCATATTAAACTCCCATGATCCACCTAAATAAAAAAAGCAGGCTCATAGAATATCCTACAAAAATTAAATAGTCTACTCTGATTGACCATTAGTTTGATTATGATAGGTCATTCTCACACTAAAATATGATTCCAAATCCTTCTGAATACTCAACCATAATCATGATTTGAAATGATGATCTCCCTCTGAAATGATACTCCTCATAAAAATATGTAGTCAAACTAACATACACACATATAGACTTTTCGAATCATCAATTTTGAAGGTCTACATGATAGGTAAGAAGTGGGATACCTTTATCACTAGATCCAAAATCATCCCTAAAACATAAATCCTATGGGTTTTCCTAGGTAATCATGTCACAAAATCAATAGTGGAATCATCACATTTCCACTCAAGAAAGGTCAATGTCTAAAAATTAGTAGTTGGCCTCTGAATATTGGATTTCACTTGTTAATGAAGGAAACATCTTACCACAAATGCTTCAACATCTTTCTTCATTCTTGATCACATGTACTATATATTGATATCCTGATACATGTTTTTTAAACCAGGATGTACTACCCATAATGAAGCATGAAACTCTATCACAAGATCCTCACAGAAGCCTATAAGGACTCATACTCGGCCATAGAAAAGAAGCGAATTGAAAATTCTAAGAGACCGATATGATGGTGTTTCCCCACTATGTAATCCATATCTCATAACTATTCCCTCTTGATCAGATAGTTTCTCAGTCTTGATCTATTTTGAAATCATGGGTATAACTAATTCCAAAGATAGGGTTTCTCATCCCTAAAAATTTTGCACATCTAGATACATAACTACAAATAGGTTCATCATTCTCTAATCATTGAAATACTCTCATCCTACCCTTTTCGATATCTCATGGATCAATACATTGGCACTGATGTTTCCCTTTCCTGATGTATAAGCTAACTCGAAGTAAAAATATTGCAAATACTCAACCCACCTCCACTACCGAAGGGTCAGACCCCATTGAAAAAATATTTACTAGAGGTTATTGTGGTCCATTTATACCACAAACCTCCCACTCATGAGATAATGCCTCCAGTATCTCAGGCCATGTACCACTGCTGTTAACCCCAAATCTTGAGTAAGACAATTCCTTTGATGTTGTCTCAGTTTTTTGGATCCATAAGCAACCACTTGATCCTCTTTCATTAAAATTGATTTGAGTCTAACTATAGATGAATCATAATACATGACAGGTAATTTACATGGAGAGGTAATGTGAATATATTTTATGAGTTCATCTTGCATTTCATCTCTTGAAAATCTCCCTCACAAGCATCTGAGAAAACTAACATTACTTACTTTTTTGTATGTGTCGGCATCAATGATTCCAGTTGGTTTAAGTCAAATATAAAGTGTTGATAATAACATGTCAAACCTAGATAATCCTAATTTCAAATAAATTATTGGGATAATACAATGATACCATGGTTGTAACTTTCTCTAGGTACACTGACACTCTAGCCTGTGAGATACATTGCCCAAGAAGTACACTTTATGAATCCAAAAAATGTATTTGGTTAGCTTGTCATAAATCCAATTTGCTCTAAATGTATATTAAATTATGTTATTATGTTTGTAATGATAATATATATAATGCGATTACACTAATATTTAATTGAAAAAATTCAACATAAACTGATAGAGAAAATGACGAATGATTATATGCATCAAGGCTGGGAATATCGCTGGTTCATTGGTCAAACAAAATGGCATTAAAATGAACTCATACAAGACATACTTGATCCTAAATATAGTGTGAGGTACGTTAGATAGTCTCACCCTCAACTAATTTTATCCTAATCTCAAATAGACCTTATATAATACCATTCCTCTTACAATTTTATTTAAGAGATCATCAATGAATAGAAGAGGACACAATTTTTTGACCATAATCTGGTTAAATATTCGAAAATCCACACATAAGTAAAAGTATGTTCATAATTATTAGTGGAGAATACTATATAACCCCAAGGAGATGCACTAGGATGCATCAAACCTTTATCTTCCAGATCTTCGAACATAACTTTCAACTCTCAACACTCTTCTAGTGCCATTCTATAAGTTGGGATTAAAATTTGAGTTGAACCTGACAAGAATTTGATTGTAAACCCAATATATCACTCAGGAGATAAGCCATAGAACTAACCCAGAATGAAATTAGTATGATGGTCTACCACTAGAAGAAAATAATCCTATACATTCCATCATCATATAGATAAATACAGACTATCTGAGTCATGAGAAAATTGATTCTACATTGAACAAGTCCCGCATCACCAACATAAATATCGTACTCACCCTTGTGAGAATTTATACCTCATTATTGAGATAGGAAGGTAACTCACATATGGTAATTGTCAATATGAGCCTAGTATAGAACTAACCAATCTATTTTAAGAATAAAATTTATGCCTGACATCTCTAACACAAATGGTTCCCAAAAGAAACAGTTACCACTAATATCTAGAGAACATGCCCTGAAACATTTTGTATCCTCTAACTAAATTATGAATAGATTATCAATGGTAAAATCAACATCCTAACATTCCATATCCAATACCAATCTATTTAAAAATAAAAAATAAAAAGGAATTTAATGATCCTATATCAAAGAAAACACAAGAAATTGTGGATGATATAAGAACCATACCTATAAAGTTGGAAAATCATGCATCCATAATAGTCAAAGTAGTATTATTAATGTGTAGTTGACTATCACCACTACCTTGTGCTCTATACTGAATCCCCTATTCTATTACCTCTTCTTGGAACTTTCATTATTTCACTAGGTTACCATGTATCCTAACTAGACCAAAATTTCATGTGGAAATCTAGATACTTGTCTTTTGAGTAGTAGTTGAGTACTTCCTAGACTTTAGTACCTATCCTTATCCCCTAACATTGATCTACTTTTTCATTCCCCTTCAAAACCTATGTAGGTGGACCATTCTTAATAAATCGTCATAGTCCAAAGTGAGTTATGGTCACTGAAGTTATTTTTGGCCCATCTTGCTACACTGATATCATTTCAACGGAACATGATCCTAAAATTGATGCCCATAACCCTTAATAATCTGACCAATATTTCCATGATGAAAACTATCATAGGGATTATTCGTTCCACTAGGTGAAGTGTTACCAATTTTCCCAGCCAAAATAGTTTGGTCGATGACTGGAGCCTAACTTAGATTCCCTTTCTTGATGAGAGGCTAATTCATCACATATAAAAAACTACTCATATGGAACACGTTCACCTACAATCTAATCTTATAGAAAATAACATATTGAAATCATCTCTCTCTGATGATATCATCAGTAGCTAAATACGGTAAAAATCATTTCATGGTAGTGAAACATTCAACATGGTCTATAACTAACATGCCCTCCGATTTCAGGTGCATAAACTCATGAGCTTTCTCATTCCTCAACATATCAGGATAGAAATGAATTAGTAACTTTGTATCAATATTATTCTTAGATAAATCAACAATTAACCCAACTTTATCTGGATTGTCCCTCCAATTATTGGTAGATCCATGAAGCAGATATGCATTAAGCTTCACCCTCCAATATACAAGTGTCTCAAGATGCTTAAAATTCATCTAGAATGAGTTGATCCAGAACTCATATTTCGAGGGACCTCCCTCCCTAGTAAACATAGGTTGACTCTAAATCAAGAACACTTTCATCAGCTCGAACATTGAAGACATGGTGTGAACAATCTCCCTTTTCGTGGATCGCATAACCTTCAAAAAGTTGTTGTGAAAATGAATATCCATCCGATCATCAAGAACTAGACAAATATTTAGTTAAAATGTGTTAGGAGAATGTTGATTTTAATTCTCATGATGATCAACTTGAAGTTGATTAGGAGTAATTTTCCCTAAAATACAAACACTCACCTTTGAATACTCGCTAAAACAACAAGGTTCAAACTCAACAGGTGACAACAATAGAGAACCATTACTCTGAGTCCCTCTAAACATGGAATGCAAGGGTTTTATCATGATATATCAATTTATTTACTTTATTTCCATGATATAAAAGGTATCTTATATCATAATTCAAACAAGAAAGTATATATCACATGAAATAAAAATTTCCCTATCATGAACAATGCATGCCAACATGTATCCTTACCTTCCTATAATGATGCATGCATACTCATTTCAACCTATACCAGGCCATGATTATAAATCTCAAGATCCAATAACATCACCAAATAATAACCTCTCACATCAATTTAATCACTTATAGAGAAAAAATATCAACTATAAATGTCAAACTACACAGACAACAACACATCTTTATGCACTTAGAGTTTACCCTACACATGGGTCATCGTATCCCATGAACCGGATAATCATCGATTCCTAACACATCCTAGTGTCTTTATTACCCTTACGACATAGTAAAGAAACAAAAAATAAATCTACTCTAATAACACTTCGAACCCCCCCCCCCCCCCCCGACTAGGTAATCTCTCATGTGGCCCGAAAGGGTAGGATAGAAGACCTCGAGCATGATTCCCATACACCATATTTTATAAATTTTTAGTAGGGGATAGATATTAATATAATTGTGATTATACCCACTAGTTTCAGAGTTAAAGCACAATGGATTAATCATATTCCAATTAATATCATAGTAGCCGAAATAATGGAAACAATACAATACAGTGGAAAATCATACAATAAATGACAACAGAATAATCCAATAAATCATAAATGAATAATTTAATGTCTTGTTATAATGAAACAAAATATTATTCTAGAAGTAATAGGAAATAATGATCAAGAGTCTCAAATAAAGTCTCAAAATTCCCTAGTTCTAAACCCCATATCAGATCCGTCTCCAAAATAAATCCCATCCAGTGAGAAATAATTAACTGTATGGTACCTTGCCCTTGCCTAATCTTGAATCCATTTGATCTACTCAAGTCCTAAATAGAGTACCGAATAAGGTTTTTGTATAACTCATTTGGTCAACACCACCACGTCCTAACATAACTAGTATATAATAAGTGCATGAAATAATGAACAAAATAGGTGTATTAATTAAATATATAAATAAATTCAATCCATATCATCCTACATAGACATTATATCATAATATCTATATTACTGTCTTATAACTATTCCAACCATAACCATATATCCATGATAAAACATAACCTCTCTTAGTGCTATGATAGAATGTCTCTAAGCATGTCTCACAACCATTCAAACCATTACCATAAAACCATGGAATAAATCACACCAATTTGGTTCAGTTCCCACTGCATAAGTACTTCATCCATAAAATATGTCTGATCCTAGTATACAATCATTTCATCATGTTTCAGGTCAAAAAATCATATATAAGAATTATAAAATGTATCAGGGATAGGCTTGGTATATAATCATTATAACATGTATTAGGGCGAAGCCTGGTATATATGCATAACCACATGTTTCATTGGGAATAGCCTTCTATATAAGCATTTCAGCATCAGACTATGATAACACACCATGTAAGTTTTACGACATAGAAATCACAAAACATGTTATAAAAACAAGAATATCACTATATCACATCATAAGGATCAAACGTGAATTGTGAAAAAACCAATTTATCATTCAATTTTACATTTTTTATTATTTAGTAATAAACCAATAACAAGACCATCACATCAATATAAAAGCCAATCCAAGTTGAATATATGTCAAGAAATCCCCCAAATCCCATGTCTTGATAAACACACATTAGGAAATTTTTTAAATTCATTTATAATCAAGGGATCAATTTCCTAAATGATATCCACAAGCTGGGAGAATTACCAATTGGTTCCAATGGGATTCCAAGGAATAATCAATTTTATAATTTAATTAATTTAGGCACAATCGATTTTGGTGTACTCGAAATAATGCATATAATTTCCATTAAACATAATGTTGGGTTAAGGTTTGTACTCCATACCATTAAATGATGATCAACCAATGCTTCTTGTAGGATTATCCAACTAAAATGAAGAAAAATATTATTGCAATAAGGATCCTAGATCATAACTGATCATGATCAAAACCAAAAATGATCAAGGTCTAGAAAATTACACCATAATGTTCAAAGAAAAATGAGAGAGAAGGGAAAATAAACAGAATGACTTACCAGGTATCAATTTCCTAAACTGTAAAGACCCGAATCTTAACATACATAGACATGACATTACTTTTGCGGAATACTTAGTACATAACAAAAACACACACACAAGAACCGTAATAGTTTAGTGTCTTTGGAAACTCGGAATATAATCTTCTAATCGTGTTGAAAGATCTTCAACATCTCCCATAAAGTTCTTCCTTTTTTTACCTAAAACCTTTATTTATATCCTGGGGAAAATAAAACATAAAAAGGGTGATCTCAAATTCTCAATAAGGGTAAACAAAAGAAATATCAATCACATCATATTCATAAGAACATAACTTTTGGAAATATTAACCTGCAAAAGAGAGCATAATTTAATAACATGGGATAAATCATAGTTGTGAAATGTAATCCCAATAATCATAACATAAAACATGAAAATTTGTGGCATACACACATAATCATAGAGAATCATTTCTTATTAGTCAAGACTCATTTCCAAGACTATCTTAGTGGACAAAGTCCCTTTCTGAACCGAGTTCACTCCTCATTTCAGTCCTGTTTCACTGAACCGGTATAACCTACCGTTCCAGCCATGTCTATCTCATGAGATATAAAATCTTTACCCAATTAATTGGAGGGAGATATAGGTCCCACCCATCTCATAATGATACCATTCTGATGTGTGCCACAAAATCATAAACCATACATCATAGCATAACCCATGTAATAAAAATGGGATTCTTAAACAACATGACATCATAAAACAATTCATATAAGATAAAGGAATTCATAAAAATATTTCCATCACAACATAATCAAATCCATGTAATAATAGGGATATAAATATAACCCTTTATTATCTTAGGTGAAAAATAATTTTTATAAAAAACATGAACTCCATTCTTGAGGAAAATATCCTTTCTTCTTCAAAAACATTTTCCTTTCTTAACATGTCATAGAATTTTAAACTAAAAGAAGTTGATTAAAAATTAACTTGAAAAATTGTAAATGAAGCTTCTTGGAAATAATGTTTTAAAAATCCGTTCATGCCGTATAAGTTAAAAAAAACATTTTTCTCGTACTTTTGTCGGAAAAATCAAAAAAAGTACCTCGTACGAAAAATGACAAAAGATTCATTTCATATCTTTTACTAAAAACTCACCGAAGGGTAAAATAGGATTTAAAAAATTGTAGGTTGATGTAAATAATATTACATATTGAGGAAACATGGATGTGGATGATAAAATACAACCTAGTAAATACTAAAGTAGAAACAATCTTGGATAAAAATGAGATTGTGATATTTCCCTTACCTTAGGTCCGATATGCTTTGTACATGTCTGAACCTCCTATATATTGATTTAAATAATGTTATTGACTTATTACAGAATCATATTAATTGTTATGATATCATATATGGTTCACTTATGACTTTATATTACCCGTTCTTTTGTAAATTCCATGTTAAAGAAGCGTTTTGGGTAAAATCGTTTCATTTATCGTAAGTGTTTGGACGTTTTGTTCCTGACATTACTATTTCTTATATCATGATTTACTTACATCCAGAATATAAAACATGATTTATATATCACATATATTTAGTATATATATATATAATAGATAGATAAATGAAATGAAACACACCGTTCATGGAGACGGTAGTCCGTACGTACGCATGAACACTGTTTTCCTTTCCTTATTATCTTGAATGGAAGTAAGTAGATGAAATACATATATATATATACATAAATCCAGTAGATTTAATGTTGGATCGAATAGTCGAAATAAGTCTACTAGATGGAACAATACAAGAGGGGGGTGAATTGTAGGTTTAAAACTTTGAGTTTTATTAACAAAGAGATTAGTTTAAATGATCTTAAACTAATACAAATACAAACACCCACAATTGTATTGAATGTAAAAGGTATGATGTATTGTAATACTAGTGTAAAGCAAAACAATTGTATTCAAGATGAACACAAAAATCAGAGTAATACAAATGTAAATGATTCTACCTTAAAGCGTATAGAACCAATCAATACAAAATGTAATAGAATGATTGTAATTGAAACAATTACAATAGAATATGTAAGGAAGAAAGGAAACGATACAATCCCTTTCTAATACAAACAACAGCGGAAATGTAAAAGTAATACAATTCTTTTAACCCAAAGAGAAGGGTTATCCTTTCACCTAGGATAAAAAGGTCTGTCTCACCAACACCTTGGTGAGCCCTCGATACGAAGATCGGCACGTCTGTCTGCCTATCCCTGGCAGCCCTCGATACGATGATCGGCTCGTCTGTCTGCCTATCCCCGGCAGCCCTCGATTTTGCAGGTAATCGGCACCTCTGTCTTTCAATTGCTTGAAAGCCCTCGATACGATGATCGGACGCACAAAGCTGATGAGAGAAGTCAGAGTCTCTCTCTCTAGAATCTTCGTAGTTCACAGTCTCTTTATTCAATCTCTTTGCTCATCGTTGTCTTCTCAGCTTCAAACGACCTCCTATTTATAGGCCTCGGGTTCCAACGGTCATATTGCCTCCAACGGTCATATTGAAACAGAAAGCACGACATCGTTTTGATTAGTACATAACTAACTTAACGACATCGTTTTGTTAGGACAAGAGATATATAGAAATGTAAAACATGAGTATGATTCATATGCAGAGAGAGTTTTTTGACAAAGTACCAAAACAAATAATGATCATCTGAATAGCAGAGTCAGTACGATACGATCGACAGAGTCAGTACGATACGTTTGACAGAGTCAGTACGATATGTTTGACAAAGTCAGTACGATACGTTTGACAGAGTCAGTACGATATGTTTTGGTCGGTACGATTAACATCGTACGATACGATAAACATGATAAAAGACAATTTGTTATCTACAAACATATATGATATAATACATTTGAGATTTTCAAAATATGACAGAATATATTTGTGATTTCCAAAACATGATGTAAAAGCCAAAAGAAGACTTTTGACTTAACAATCTCCCCCTTTTTGGAAAGCACAAACACACAAAGTAAATGAAACAAGAAATACTTATCTCCCCCTGAGTTATTGAAAACTCTTCTGAATAAGAAATAGAATACAACTAACTCCCCCTTAGATATTGACTTTCCTAAGGATTGTATTCATAGATTCTCCTTAAGAGCATTGTATTGCATTCTCCCCCTTTGTAAAACAATCTTTGCTTTGTAAATATTCTCCCCCTTTGTGATTTACAAAAAGAAAGGAGTAATTTCGAATTGTCTGAAAGAGTTAGTGAAGTAAAACAAGACAATGGATAAAAGAGAGAATTATAAGAGTTATTACAAAACAAACAAGTTTCAAAAGAAACAAATACAACAATCATTTCTCTCTTTCCTTCTCCTTCTTTATCAGCTCATGAAGCACGGCTTTCATCTTCTTGATCTCCTTCTTGTCTTCAGAAATTGATTCACCCTGAGTTTTGAGAAGCTCCTGTTGATCCGCAAAAATCTGATCCTGATTTCTGATGGTTTCCTCTTGGACTCTGATTACCTCTTCAAGGGTATCAATTCTGCTTTGCAAAGTCTTGTTATCCTTGGACAACTCAGAATTTTGTTTCTTCAGTAAAACCATTTCATCTTTGAAAGATGAAACCTTCGAAAATTCTGATTGGAAAGTATTCATCCTTTCTTGCAAATCCTTCACTGAAGGAACATCGGCTCTTTGAGAAGATAAAAGATTCAGCCTTTCAACTGTTTCTTTATCAAGCTTGTTGAAAGCAATTTCAAGATCATTTGATAACCTTCTTATATCTTCAATAGCAATCTCATGGTCATTGATTGAGATCTCTGTTTTGTACGACCACTTAGTCATCTTATTACATGCCTTCCTATGAACAACAGAGCTTTCTGAAAGAACTTTTAAATCGGCTTCTACAGATAAAACTTTCTTCCTCAATTTTTTCACAGATCCAAACTTCTTTCTCTGATTTTCAGTAATAAAATCAATCTTTCCTTCCAACCTCGGGAAATAAGGAATAGTTTTCTCCATTCTTCTCAAAACATGAACAATGTAATCACTCTTCTTAAGAGAGATTGTATGCTCTGAATCAGTATCATCATCGTACGATGCTAGTTGATATGATCTTCTTGATTCAACAACAGGCTGTTTCCCTTTCGCTTTTACTTTCTGCTTTCTTTCTTCTTCTACTTTATCACTGATGACAACAACTTTGTCAGAATGAGAAGATTGAGCATCTTTCTTTTCTTTAGATGACACCCTGTCCGGTGATCTTTCCTGATCGGCATGAGAAATTTGTTGAACATCTTTGCTCAGCTTTTAAAGCGATTCCTCTCTACTTTTCTTTGAACTTTGAAGATATTCTAAAAGAAAATATCCTTCTTCCTCTTCTTCTATCACTTGTTTTCCTTTTTCTTTCTCAGGCAGACTCTGTACGATTGGCTCTTGATGTACTTCCACAGTTAGTTGAGCACTAGCATGTTCAACTGCTTTCAAGACTTTAGAGATATCAAAGTCCTGAGCCTTTCTTTTCAAAAGAGTCTTCTTTTTCTTTTCAGCTTGAAGGGTTTCTTCTACCCTTATCCTTTCTGCAAAGGCCTCAGCAGGATCAAGTCCAAACTTCGGATCACCCTCTTTTCTCTGTTCCTTGTCCTTTCTCCACTTTGCAACAACTTCTTTACTGTACCTCGGCTTTTTCTTCGGCTTTGAACTAGTCTGCGGATCAGACTTTCGAGTAACACCGGCCGATTGATTGTCCTTGGCTGGCATAGGTGCCGATTGATTTTCAGGCAATTCAGCTTCTACATCTCTGACAAAAAGTTTTGAATTCGAATCAAAACAAACATTCAGCTTTTTCATCGTACTCTTATTAATCAAAGACGGCCACAAATCCATAGGTTCTCCTTTCAAAGGAATATTACAGAACTTCATACTCTCAAGAATGAATTTCGTGAGGATGGCTGGATACATTATTATCTGGGATTTAATCCCTCCTTTCTTGACATTCTTGATTGTTTCAAAAATATATCCCATGAGATTTACCTTCCTCATATTCACAAGGTAGTCAAGCATAAAGACATCAGAAACTTTAAGGGTTTCTCTATCCCCTTTCCTTGGAACAAGGAAACCTTTCATCCATAGAGTGACAAACCTATTGTCCGGTGAAAGATGATAAACTTTCCTCTTTCCCTCATTAACAACAAACAAAGACTTTTCAGCATTTTCTCTATTGAATGTACCAACTTCCTCTGGAAGTTTATGAGATGGACAGAATGCATCACCTTCTATAGAAACATTTAGAAAATGCGCCGCTTGTTTCACAGACATAGATAACTTTCTATCGTACACAGCGAAGTTAATATTCATATCCTTGTCAAAAGAAACGGTTTTGTAGAATTGACACACTTCATCAAACAGAACTGGATCTTGAGTATCAGGCTTTTCCACACAGAGATGTTCCCATCCTTGAAACAAAATAATCCTCTTGATTGTAGAATCGTACGCATCAAAGAATTCTCGGGATACTAACCTTTCTCTGTGAAAGTCTTTCTCTGTAAAGGTCTTTGAAGACATATCAGCGGGAGTGTTGGCAGAAGATTGAGACATAAAGATGATGCCGATTGAGAAGATCGTACGATTGATTATAGCCGGTTGAGCAGAGCTTCGCCTCAATTCCTGGACAAACGATGTGGGTTTGGGGAGGGGAGGGGGGTATTTATAGGCAAAAAAAATGACTGTTGATCTTCTACGGTCAGGATTAAAGAAAAGCAGATCAACGGTTAGAAATAAAAATAAAAAAAATGAAAAATAATACCTGTCGAAGATCGTAAGGTGATTGCTGGTTTTGGTGACATTACGATGGAAAACAATCTCAATACTATCATCGGTCGATTAAAAAAAATGAATGGTACGATGGAAAAGAATTTGAATACTATCATCGGTCGATTCAAAAAAAATTTGAATGGTACGATGGAAAAGAATTTGAATACTATCATCGGTCGATTCAAAAAAAAATTTGAATGGTACGATGGAAAAGAATTTCAATACCATCATCGGTCGATTCAAAATTTATTGAATGATACGATGGAAAAGAATTTCAATACCATCATCAGTCGATTCAAAATTTATTGAATGATACGATGGAAAAGAATTTCAATACCATCATCGGTCGATTCAAAATTTATTGAATGATACGATGGAAAAGAATCTCAATACGATAAACAGAAAAATTGAAAAGGTCAATACGATAAACTATACCAACAATCTTTCCTTGAGCATTATCTCCGAAGGTAACCTTTCTACCTTTTGTTTTGATAACCTTTTCAAAGAAATATTTGTTTCCAGTCATATGTCGAGAACAACCACTATCCATGTACCAAATGTTTTTATTGGTACACTTCTGATTTTCCTGAAAAAGAAACAATTAGATTTTCGGAATCCAAACTTGTTTGGATCCAGAAGGGTTAGATAAAAGAATCTTAGGAATCCACATTTGTTTTGCAAAATGAGCTTTATGAAATCCTAAGGATTGAGTTTTGTTAAGAGAACAATCTCTTCTCCAATGTCCACCACATTGACACTTGGAACAGAAAATGGTTTTTTGAGGAACAAAATAGTTATTACTAAAAACAGGTTTGGAATAAGTATAACCAAGACCAGAATGATTTCTCAACGGTCTAATTTGAGAATACATCCTATCAAAGTTTTCTTTTCCATGAGTAAAGTTTGACAAACACTTTTTCAAGGATAAAATCTCTGACTTTAGTTTTAAAACCAAATTCTTGTTTTCTAAAACATTTGAATTTGAACTAGAGTTAGACTCTAATATATCTTTCTTTGAAATAGCAGTTTCAAGATCCTTAGAAAGTTTATCCTTTTCAGATTTGACTTTCTCAAGGGTTTTTAAAATATTTTTAAAATCAGCAGTTTTCTCATCAAGATCTTTAGAAAGATCTGATACCTCTTTAGTCAGAATAGAAATTCTAGAATTTTCTTTTTCCAATCTCTTTTTGAGTTTAGAATTTTCATTTTCAAGTAACTTAGCAAATCTAGAAACTTCTTCAAAAGAAGGTAAAGTATCATCTTCTGATGATGAGGGTTCATCATTTGAAGATTCATAATATCTATTATCAACATAATTTGCATTTAAAGAGACATTTGTAACAGCTTCAGCATTATGTTCCTTAGCCATGAGACAATGATCTTCAATTGGTAGTCTGGATAGAAGTCCAATATTCCTTTGTCCTGACGTCTCATATTCAGAAGAATCATCTGAGGAATCACTACCACTTGCACTCCATGTATCATTTGCTTTCAAGACCTTCTTTGTCTTATAAAACCTTTTCTTGTTTCTTTCAGAGTGTTTCTCTTTTCTATCTTTCCTCTTTAGTAAAGGACAATCAGGCCTTATATGTCCTGCTTTCTTGCATTCATAACAAGTTACCTCTGAATCTTTCCTATCTTTCCTGTCTTTCTTTTTGAATCTATATTGAAAATCTTTCTTTCCCACAATCTTGTTCATCCTCCGAGCAAGATTAGCTAACTCATTATCCGAAAGATTACATTCACTTGAATCAGATACAACAACTTTCTTGGATTTAGACCTTGTAACCCTTTCAGGTGTTTTGGCTTTAGATTCAAAGGCTACACTACCATTCCCATTCTTCTTCTTATTGAAATCAGCATCTCTCTTCATTCTTGTCTCGTGCTGTAGAAGAGTTCCAAAGAGTTCATCAAGAGTAATCTGGGAAACTTTTCTATTTTCATCAATAGCTATTCTTTTTGACTCCCATTCATTTGGCATAATATCTATAATCTTATCAACAAGAGCTTCATCATCAAGACCTTTTTCTCCCATAGATTGTAAGCTGTTGACAATTGTCATAAACCTTTGTTGTACTTTACATACTGGCTCTCCATAAGGAAAAACAAATCCATGATACTCTGCTCGAAGCATTGCTCTCCTTGTTTCTATAACTTTGGATGTACCAAAATGAGTGACTTCTAATTTCTTCCAAATACAGTTGGCTGCTTCACATGAAGATATCTGACTATATATATTCCTGGTCATAGAGCATAATAAAGTATTGCGTACCTTGTAATTCAGTTGATATTCTTGCTTCTCTTGGTTGGTAAAAATACTAACTTCTTTGTCAGGAATTTTGTAACCCCCAGTAAGCATAATAAAATTGTCTACACCAGTATTGATGACGAAAGTCTTCATACGATCTCTCCAATACTCATAATCATTCCCATCAAAGATTGGTGGTCTAGAAGGATTCAGATTATCTATAGATCCGATATTCATTCCTGCCATCTAATATAACAAAAACAACTTTTCCACTCCACACGTTAGTGTAGTAAGTATTCAAGATAGTAATAAGAAATAAAGCTAGTAAAACAAATCAGTGGAAAACCTCCTTTGATACCAATTGTTGGATCGAATAGTCGAAATAAGTCTACTAGATGGAACAATACAAGAGGGGGGGGGTGAATTGTAGGTTTAAAACTTTGAGTTTTATTAACAAAGAGATTAGTTTAAATGATCTTAAACTAATACAAATACAAACACCCACAATTGTATTGAATGTAAAAGGTATGATGTATTGTAATACTAGTGTAAAGCAAAACAATTGTATTCAAGATGAACACAAAAATCAGAGTAATACAAATGTAAATGATTCTACCTTAAAGCGTATAGAACCAATCAATACAAAATGTAATAGAATGATTGTAATTGAAACAATTACAATAGAATATGTAAGGAAGAAAGGAAACGATACAATCCCTTTATAATACAAACAACAGCGGAAATGTAAAAGTAATACAATTCTTTTAACCCAAAGAGAAGGGTTATCCTTTCACCTAGGATAAAAAGGTCTGTCTCAACAACACCTTGGTGAGCCCTCGATACGAAGATCGGCACGTCTGTCTGCCTATCCCTGGCAGCCCTCGATACGATGATCCGCTCGTCTGTCTGCCTATCCCCGGCAGCCCTCGATTTTGCAGGTAATCGGCACCTCTGTCTTTCAATTGCTTGAAAGCCCTCGATACGATGATCGGACACACAAAGCTGATGAGAGAAGTCAGAGTCTCTCTCTCTAGAATCTTCGTAGTTCACAGTCTCTTTATTCAATCTCTTTGCTCATCGTTGTCTTCTCAGCTTCAAACGACCTCCTATTTATAGGCCTCGGGTTCCAACGGTCATATTGCCTCCAACGGTCATATTGAAACAGAAAGCACGACATCGTTTTGATTAGTACATAACTAACTCAACGACATCGTTTTGTTAGGACAAGAGATATATAGAAATGTAAAACATGAGTATGATTCATATGCAGAGAGAGTTTTTTGACAAAGTACCAAAACAAATAATGATCATCTGAATAGCAGAGTCAGTACGATACGATCGACAGAGTCAGTACGATACGTTTGACAGAGTCAGTACGATATGTTTGACAAAGTCAGTATGATACATTTGACAGAGTCAGTACGATATGTTTTGGTCGGTACGATTAACATCGTACGATACGATAAACATGATAAAAGACAATTTGTTATCTACAAACATATATGATATAATACATTTGAGATTTTCAAAATATGACAGAATATATTTGTGATTTCCAAAACATGATGTAAAAGCCAAAAGAAGACTTTTGACTTAACATTTAACATGTCATATATTTCATTATTATTCATTATATATATTTTATAATCATTCGTGAATGGTTAATGTGGAGAATGAATCTTATCGCGTCGTGGAGACGGTAGTCTGTACGTACGCACGAGCGATGATATCATTCTCATGATCGCGAACTTGTGTTTAAGTGTATGTATACTATTTCAGTATCAATATCACGTTATAATAATCATATATAGTTACTCATTACACCATTATACCCTTCCAATTAAGGTGGTGGCGGAAAATAGATTACACCACGGCGTGGAGACGGTATTCCGTACGTACGCACGCGCGGTGATTTCCTTTTTCCGTAGGATGGATAGAAGGTTAATTATAGTTGTTTCATAATTATAATTACATATCAGTATATAAGAAATACTGATGTTATTACTTTATCATGAAACAACTAAAGAAGAAGATGTAGTAGAAGAAAGAAATTGAAAAAGATCGGTAATGGATATTACCTCCTTTTGACTCGCCTTTTCTTAACCTCCACTTAAAGAACTAAGGATGGTCTTTGAAGAATACCAGGACCTCTAGGATGATACTAGGGAAGTGGAGAAGAGATTTTTTCAGGGGTTGGACGAGCATGAATGCTCAAATTGATGTGAGGAGGAGAGGGAGGAGGTGCCCTTTTCTAAGGGAGGAGAGGGGCACCTTAGGAAAATCTCAAAATATTATTTTATATTAAGGTAAAAATCGGTTTATAATGGTTCCAAACGGTCTTATTTTAAAGCTAAAGTGGGTATGGGTCTAAATACTCCCATAAAATAGGATTTAGACAAGTTTATATTATTATTTTAAACTTATCAATTAGATTTAACTCTAAGTTAAATAATTTAACTTTTACAGTGTCTTTTTGTTTTCTTACACTATATGGTTAGTAAACATAATATATCAAGCCAAAAGAACCCCAAGTTGTTTATTATTAATATATATAATCCTATCTAAGTCATTTGGCCGAACCTTAGATTTTTAGGAATAAGATAACAATTAATAATATAATATTTTTTAAAAAAACTAATTTATGACAATTTTGACACTATTTGGTACATGATTTTTATTAAATTCATAACAGAATGATAAGTTCTAAAAAAGTTACTTAGATCAACAATAACATGTCATATTAACCTAGAAAATAATTTTAAGTCATAAAAAGTCTCAAATTACATTTATTTGGGCATTTATAACATCAATTATGTCAATATTTCATTAATAAGTCAATTACTGCATCATCTTTGTGTCATAATAAATGATAATTATTTAATACCTAAAGATTCTAAATAAATTCCTATGATGTAGATAATTGTATTATATTTCTGGAGACTATTCATGTTCGAAGTTTCCTGAAGTTTATCACTACATTAAAATTATTATACTTATAAGATTTAAGAAAGTGACATGTTGTCACATTCTTTGGTTTTAATAATAATTAAATTATTTTCATTGAAAAAATTTAATTAAATGAATCTAATACGACCCTTAGTTGATATGGGTTTACTTTTAGCCATAAAATATAATTTTTTCATGTGTTATTATAATTTTATAATATTATATTTACCCTTAATTACCCGATTTACCTTAAACTATGGTAAATAAAATTTACCGTAGTTACTATTCATAATTCCCAAAAATAAAAAGTAGCTTATTAAAATAATTTGGACCCACTGATTCCAAATATGGAATCCATTTTTACAAATTAAATACACAAAATTTTTATAAATTAAATTAAAATTAATCCCGTTGTTGAAAGAAAACAGGTTTTTCTTTAAAACATTGCAAAAGATTGAATTGATTTAACCTACAAATTTAAGGTAAAATCAATGCTAATGACATACATTATATTGAATGGTAAAAATATATTCTATTTATACTTTAAAACCATTAAATATTATAATTTAACCACATAAGATATTACGATGAAAAAAGTTGTTTTTAATTAAAATATAGCATGTTTTACTATTCATTAAAATATGAAAGTCATCAGAATAAAATGAAAAATTTATCCAAAGTAAATTTTTATTTCATTATTCCAATGAATAATTTTACTTTGTCAAATTGAACTTATAAACATGTCAAAAACTAGATTTAAAGTGGGTGCACCATCAAAATGCGGCAAAAATGCATTTTTTGAAAAATACTTATTTTACCCGAAAAATTTATTTTGTTCTTATAACATGTTCTAGAAAATGTGTAAGATGAATAATAATGTTATAAAATTCAAAATTTTGTTAATACTTTTCATAACGGCTAGTTCATAATAATATTATAATAATATAACGTTGTTTAGTAAAACCTGGTATTGCGTACAACACACGCTATCGAGGAAGGTCACGATTGCGTGTAATGCAAGCCAAGACAGGGTTGCATGTTGTGAAAGAATCCTTCGTTGTTTCGTATAACAGAATCCAACCATATTTCATTTATACATTGAATATATATATATATATACTTAATGTTGCGTAGAATAACTGTTATCAAAATTATGTGTAACACGATCCAAGAATAGTGTTGCGTATAATGCAAGCTAATACGGTGTTGCATATAGCGCAAGGTAATCTTGGTGTAGCACAAGACAATAATTAAATTAAAAGAATATTTTTCATAAAATCTCGGGGTGTTACATTCTACCCCCCTTAAAATTAATTTCTCCCTCGAAATTTGGAGGGGTTATAAATAGTTTACAACTCAAAAGTTTGTTTAATAGAAACCCACATCGTAAAAAGGAATACCAAAACATTGATTTTAAAAACTAAAGTATGAAATGTAACAGTTACCCAAATTAACTCATCACGGGGATTCCATGTAGAAGAACATAGGTGAAAATATGGATATTGAAGAAAAATCTAACCATCATGTTCTGATAGAGAGTGATAGAGAACCTGGCTATGAAAAATCCAACAATCACAAAGCTATTGATTTGTGATGATATAAGGTACCATCTGATTAATCGGATATAAGGGAACTAGGACAACATTTTTTGTTTTCAATATCATTTCCCTAATGTTGATTAATTAAAAGAAATACTTTCATTATTTTGGTACAATCTCACTGTTTTTCGTGAATTGAAAAATTTCCACTTCATCCCTTAATGAAATGAAGTTGAATTTGTTATTCGTGATGTGTTAGCAGATCATGTGATAGAATGATGGGTCATTCCATCTCTTTCAAACAAAAGGTTAGAAAAAGTTATAAGTCCATCTTATGGTTAGATTAATCGTATATGGTTCCAAAAAGGAACTTATACTTCATATATCATACCGATTAATAAAATAAAACTATTTTATACTAACGAGGGACTTCCTGTAGGCAAATGGTAGTCGATAAAGGCCATTCGCACTTCAGTTGTGGGTTCGATTCCCACAGCCTTGTTCGACGCGATGGACTGTCGCCCATCCTGCAGGTTGTACTTTTTCTAAAACTACATTACTATATCATCCCATCAATAATATCGAAAAAAGGTTCTATCCATAAACAATACTAACTTATGTCCAACATAATCCATTCCAATCTTTAGGCTTATCCAAAATACTTCGGTCCAAGCTTATAGTATAGAGAAAATGATCACGTGAATGCCATCATTTATCCCTCATATATCTTGTTCATCACATTCCAGTCATGTGAATACCATAATCATGTAATCTCTTGAAAAATGAATACCCATTGAATCTTAGTAAAAACAAGAGTGCTGTCAAAAGTTAACGCCTTGCACATACCAAAAACCCAAAATTCTATATACTCAAACAATGATATAACTATTTCCTTATATCAGTCATGAGCTCATGAATACTATCCATCATTTAATTTTCTCCTTATCCCTTCATTATGCGCATATCATCTACATTCCAAAAATATCTGAATAACCTTTAATGGATACTGGTAACATTAATCATACACCTTAAAAACTCAAGGAAAGACAACAGTGTAACAATCCTTAGATGTCTCTTTATTCCATTGTACCATGAGATTACTTATACAACATTACACATGATAAACATGTAATCATTCCACTATATTCATTAACCATTGACTGAGATTCAACAATTCTTTCATCTCACATATCATTTGTAGTCTCTTCATCATCATCAACATAAATACTACCCATACGACCATACTGATTCTCTTCATGAGACTTTACCTTAGGGCATTGGTTTCCATAATGCCCGTACATTCCACATTTAAAACATTTAACCATTCATGATGTCGTTGAAATACCATTATCCTCATCCCTGGTGTTAACTGAAACTTTTCCTTTTCACTTACTGGCTTTGTGTCCTTCTTTTCCACACCCAAATCATCTTCCAGTTCCTTTAAAAAATTCTCCTTGATGCCTCTTCCCACATGATTTACATAGGGGAAATTGAACTTTCTTTCCTCTATGATCATCATGAAACTCCATCTTTCTCTTATTAGCCGGGTTAGGAAACTTACCAAATTTGAGTTTATTGATCATATTATGAGATTTATGATTCGGCATAATAATGATGGTTGGACTTCCAAATCCCATTTCATTTGGTTTCTCATGAATAATATCATTCCATTGTCCATAATATCCTCCATTATCGTGAATCATCTTGTTTCCAGCCATTTTCTAAAACCCAAAAAGAATAGTGTTAGAGGCAAAAATAATAATAATGGGGGAGTAACATCAATATCTAACATCTTAGGTTAAATTATAATATCGTTTCCATAGTTCTAGGACTATATCCTATACATATACTTATCCTTAGGGACATCCCTAGACATACCTTAGAAATATCTCTAGGGATCTCACTATCGTTCTCACATCCTAGTTTCCAAAGGTTGACTAAACCTTTCTCTGATACCAACTATAAAGACCCGAAGCCTAAAGTACATAGACATTACATTACTTTTGTGGAATACTTAGTACATAATAAAAACACACACACAAAGACCGTAATAGTTTAGTGTCTTTGGAAACTTGGAATATAATCTTCTAATCGTGGTGAAAGATCTTCAACATCTCCTATAAAGATCTTCCTTTTTTTAAACTAAAACCTTTCGTTATATACTGGGGAAAATAAAACATAAAATGGGTGATCTCAATTGCTCAGTAAGGGTAAACAAAAGAAATATCAATCATATCATATTCATAAGAACATAACTTTTGGAAATCATAACCTGCAAAAGAGAGCATAATTTTATAACATGGGATAAATCATAGTAGTGAAATGTAATCCCAATAATCATAACATAAAACATGAAACTATGTGGAATACACACATAATCATATAGAATCATTTCTTATTAGTCAATACTCATTGCAAAGACTATCTTAGTGGACAACGTCCCTTTCTGAACCGAGTTCACTCCTCGTTTCACTCCTGTTTCACTGAACCGGTATAACCTACCGTTCCAGCAATGTCTATCTCATGAGATATAAAATCTTTACCCAATGCATTGGAGGGAGATATAGGTCCCACCCATCTCATAATGATACCATTCTTATGTGTGCCAAAAAATTATAAACCATACATCATAGCATAACCCATGTAATAAAAATGGGATTCTTAAACAACATGACATCATAAAACAATTCATATAAGATAAAGGAATTCATATAAATATTTCCATCACAACATAATAAAATATATGTAATAATTGGGATAGAAATATAACCCTTTATTATCTTAGGTGAAAAATAATTTTGATAAAAAACTTGAACTCCATTCTTGAGGAAAATATCCTTTCTTCTTTAAAAACATTTTCCTTTTTTAACATGTCATACAATTTTAAACTAAAATAAGTTGATTAAAAATAAACTTGAAAACTTGTAAATTAATATTCTTGGAAATAATGTTTTAAAAATCCATTCATGACGTATAAGTTAAAAAAATTTCTTCTCGTACTTTTGCAGGAAAAGTCAAAAAAAGTACCTCGTACGAAAAACGACAAAATATTCCTTTCATATCTTTTACTAAAAACTCACCGAAGGGTAAAATAGGATTTAAAAAATTGTAGGTGGATGGAAATAATATTACATATTGAGGAAACATGGATGTGGATGATAAAATACACCCCAGTAAATACTGAAGTATAAACAATCTCAGATAAAAATGGGATTGTGATATTTCTCTTACCTTAGGTCCGATATGCATTGTACGTGTCTGAACCTCCTGTATAATGATTTAAATAATTTTATTGACTTATTAAAGATTTATATTCATCAGAATAAAATGAAAAAATTTATCCAAAGTAAATTTTTATTTCATTATTCCAATGAATAATTTTACTTTGTCAAATTGAACTTATAAACATGTCAAAAACTATATTTAAAGTGGGTGCACCATCAAAATGCGGCAAAAATGCATTTTTTGAAAAATACTTATTTTACCCGAAAAATTTATTTTGTTCTTATAACATGTTCTAGAAAATGTGTAAGATGAATAATAATGTTATAAAATTCAAAATTTAGTTAATACTATTCATAATAGCTAGTTCATAATAATATTATAATAATATAACGTTGTTTAGTAAAACCCGGTATTGCGTACAACACACGCTATCGAGGAAGGTCACGATTGCGTGTAATCCAAGCCAAGACATGGTTGCATGTTGTGAAAGAATCCTTCATTGTTTCGTATAACATAATCCAACCATATTTCATTTATACATTGAATATATATATATATATATACTTAATGTTGCATAGAATAACTGTTATCAAAATTATGTGTAACACGATCCAAGAATAGTGTTGCGTATAATGCAAGCTAATACGATGTTGCATATAGCGCAAGGTAATCTTGGTGTAGCACAAGACAATAATTAAATTAAAAGAATATTTTTCATAAAATCTCGGGGTGTTACATTCTACCCCCCTTAAAATTAATTTCTCCCTCGAAATTTGGAGGGGTTATAAATAGTTTACAACTCAAAAGTTTGTTTAATAGAAACCCACATCGTAAAAAGGAATACCAAAACATTGATTTTAAAAACTAAAGTATGAAATGTAACGGTTACCCAAATTAACTCATCACGGGGATTCCATGTAGAAGAACATAGGTGAAAATATGGATATTGAAGAAAAATCTAACCATCATGTTCTAATAGAGAGTGATAGAGAACCTGGCTATGAAAAATCCAACAATCACAAAGCTATTGATTTGTGATGATATAAGGTACCATCTGATTAATCGGATATAAGGGAACTAGGACAACATTTTTTGTTTTCAATATCATTTCCCTAATGTTGATGAATTAAAAGAAATACTTGCATTATTTTGGTACAATCTCACTGTTTTTCGTGAATTGAAAAATTTCCACTTCATCCCTTAATGAAATGAAGTTGAATTTGTTATTCGTGATGTGTTAGCAGATCATGTGATAGAATGATGGGTTATTCCATCTCTTTCAAACAAAAGGTTAGCAAAAGTTATAAGTCCATCTTATGGTTAGATTAATCGTATATGGTTCCAAAAAGGAACTTATACTTCATATATCATACGGATTAATAAAATAAAACTATTTTATACTAACGAGGGACTTCCTGTAGGCCAATGGTAGTCGATAAAGGCCATTCGCACTTCAGTTGTGGGTTCGATTCCCACAGCCTTGTTCGACGCGATGGACTGTCGCCCATCCTGCAGGTTGTACTTTTTCTAAAACTACATTACTATATCATCCCATCAATAATATCGAAAAAAGGTTCTATCCATAAACAATACTAACTTATGTCCAACATAATCCATTCCAATCTTTAGGCTTATCCAAAATACTTCGGTCCAAGCTTATAGTATAGAGAAAATGATCACGTGAATGCCATCATTTATCCCTCATATATCTTGTTCATCACATTCCAGTCATGTGAATACCATAATCATGTAATCTCTTGAAAAATGAATACCCATTGAATCTTAGTAAAAACAAGAGTGCTGTCAAAAGTTAACGCCTTCCACATACCAAAAACCCAAAATTCTATATACTCAAACAATGATATAACTATTTCCTTATATCAGTCATGAGCTCATGAATACTATCAATCATTTAATTTTCTCCTTATCCCTTCATTATGCGCATATCATCTACATTCCAAAAATATCTGAATAACCTTTAATGGATACTGGTAACATTAATCATACACTTTAAAAACTCAAGGAAAGACAACAGTGTAACAATCCTTAGATGTCTCTTTATTCCATTGTACCATGAGATTACTTATACAACATTACACATGATAAACATGTAATCATTCCACTATATTCATTAACCATTGACTGAGATTCAACAATTCTTTCATCTCACATATCATTTGTAGTCTCTTCATCATCATCAACATAAATACTACCCATACGACCATACTGATTCTCTTCATGAGACTTTACCTTAGGGCATTGGTTTCCATAATGCCCGTACATTCCACATTTAAAACATTTAACCATTGTTGATGTCGTTGAAATACCATTATCCTCATCCCTGGTGTTAACTGAAACTTTTCCTTTTCACTTACTGGCTTTGTGTCCTTCTTTTCCACACCCAAATAATCTTCCAGTTCCTTTAAAAAATTCTCCTTGATGCCTCTTCCCACATGATTCACATAAGGGAAATTGAACTTTCTTTCCTCTATGATCATCATGAAACTCCATCTTTCTCTTATTAGCCGTGTTAGGAAACTTACCAAATTTGAGTTTATTGATCATATTATGAGATTTCTGATTAGGCATAATAATGATGGTTGGACTTCCAAATCCCATTTCATTTGGTTTCTCATGAATAATATCATTCCATTGTCCATTTCATTTTGTAAATTCCATGTTAAAGAAGCGTTTTGGGTAAAATCGTTTCATTTATCGTAAGTGTTTGGAATTGTTGTTCTTGACATTATTATTACATATATCATGATTTAAATACTTCCAGAATAGAAAACATGATTTATATATCACATATATTCAGTATATATATATATATAATAGATGGATAAATGAAATGAAACACACCGTTCATGGAGAAGGTAGTCCGTACGTACGCATGAACACTATTTTCCTTTCCTTATTGTCTTGAATGGAAGTAAGTAGATGACATACATATATAAATATACATAAATCTAGTAGATTTAACATTTCATATATTTCATTATTATTCATTATATATATTTTATAATCATTCATGAATGGTTAATGTGGAGAATGAATCTCATCGCGTTGTGGAGACGGTAGTCCGTACGTACGCACGAGCGATGATATCGTTCTCATGATCGTGAACTTGTGTTGAAGTGTATGTATACTATTTCAGTATCAATATCACTTTATAATAATCATATATAGTTACTCATTACACCATTATACCCATACAATTAAGGTGGTGACGGAAAATAGATTAGACCACGGCGTGGTGACGGTATTCCGTACGTACGCACGCGCGATGATTTCCTTTTTCCGTAGGATAGATAGAAGGTTAATTAGTGTTGTTTAATATTTATAATAACATATAAGTATATAATAAATACTGATGTTATTAATTTATCATGAAACAACTAAAGAAGTAGAAGTTGAAGAAGAAAGAAATTGAAAACGATCGGTAATGGATATTACCTCTTTTTGACGCGCCTTTTCTTAACCTCCACTTAAAGAACTAAGGATGGTCATTGAAGAAGACCAGGACCTCTAGGATGATACTAGGGAAGTGGAGAAGAGATTTTGTCAAGAGTTTTACGATCTTGAATGCTCAAATTTATGTGAGGTGGAGAGGGAGGAGGTGCCCTTTTATAAGGGAGGAGAGGGGCACCTTAGGAAAATCTCAAAATATTATTTTATATTAAGGTCAAATTCGGTTTATAATGGTTCCAAAGGGTCTTATTTCGAAGATAATGTGGGGATGGGTCGCAAGCCACTCATCCAATAGGATTTAGACAAGTTTAGGTTATTATTTTAACCTTATCAATTAGATTTAACTCTAAGTTAAATAATTTAACTTTTACCGTGTCTTTTTGTTTTCTTACACTATATGGTTAATAAATATACTATATCAGCCAAAAGAACCCCAAGTTGTTTATTATTAATATATATAATCTTATCTTAGTCATTTGGACGAACCTTATATTTTTAGGAATAAAATAGCAATTAATAATATAATATTTGTTTTAAAAACTAATTTATGTCAATTTTGACACTATTTGGTACATGATTTTTATGAAAATCATAACAGAATGATAAATTCGAACCAAGTCACTTATATCAACAATAACATGTCATATTAACCTATAAAATAATTTTATGTCATAAAAAGTCTCAAATCACATTTATTTGGGCATTTATAACCACAATTATGGAAATATTTCATTAATAAGTCAATTACTGCATCATCTTTGTGTCATTATAAATGAAAATTATTTAATCCCTAAAAATTTTAAATAATTTCCTATGTTGTAGATAATTGTATTATCTTTCTGGATACTATTCTTGTTCGAAGTTTCATGATGTTTATCACTAGATTAAAATTATTATACTTATAATATTTAAGAAAGTGACATGTTGTCACACACTTTGTTTTTAATAATAATTAAAATATTTTCATTGAAAAAATTTAATTAAATTAATCTAATCCGACCCTTAGGTTATATGGGTTTACTTTTATCCATCCAATAGAATTTTGGAATGTGTTAGGATAATTTTATAATATTATATTTACCGTTAATTACGCGATTTACCTTTAACTATGGTAAATAAAATTTACCGTAGTTACTATTCATAATTCCTAAAAATAAAAAGTAGCTTATTAAAATAATTTTGACCCACTGATTCGAAATATGGAATCCATTTTTCCAAATTCAATACAGAAAAGTTGCATATATTAAATTAAAATTAATCCCGTTGTCGAAAGAAAACGAGTTTTTCTTTCAAACATTGCAAAAGATTGAATTGATTTAACCTACGAATTCAAGGTAAAATCAATGATAATGAAATATATTATATTAAATGGTAAAAATATATTCTATTTATAATTTAAAATCATTCAATATTATAATTTAACCACATAAGATATTATGATGAAAAAAGTTGTTTTTTAATTAAAATATACCGTGTTTTTACTATTCATTAAAATATGAAAGTCATCAGAATAAAATGAAAAATTTATCCAAAGTAAATTTTTATTTCTTGATTCCAAAAAATAATTTTACATTGTCAAATGAAAGTTATAAAAATGTCAAAAACTAGATTTAATGTGGGTGCGCCATCAAAATGCGGCAAAAATGCATTTTTTGAAAAATACTTATTTTACTCGAAACATTTATTTTGTTCTTATAACATGTTCTAGAAAATGTGTAAGATGAAATATAATGTTATTAAATTCAAAATTTAGTCAATACTATTCATAACGGCTAGTTCATAATAATATTATAATAATATAACGTTGTTTAGTAAAAACCGGTATTGTGTACAACACACACTATCGAGGAAGTTCGCGATTGCGTGTAATGCAAGCCAAGTCAGGGTTGTGTGTTGTGGAAGAATATTTAATTGTTTCGTATAACAGAATCCAATCATATTTCATTTATACATTGAATATATATATATATATATATATACTCAATGTTGCGTAGAATAACTATTATCAAAACTGTGTGTAACACGATCCAAGAATAGTGTTGCGTATACTACAAGATAATATGGTGTTGTGTATAGAGAAAGGTAATCTTGGTGTAGCACAAGACATTAATGAAATTAAAAGAATATTTTTCATAAAATCTCAGGGTCTTACATAAACGTGATGTCCTGATAGGAGTAAAGGCTTTGAAAATCTCTTGGAATTCATCCTAGGTCTAGTGGAGTGAATGAAATGAAGGAATGAAAAATAAATCCTTCATACTGCCAATTGAAACATTATTCTCACAATAAATACAAGTAATTTAATCAATTTACACGTCATATATTTCTTTTTAAAATTATACACCAAAAAACCATCATCACAGATTAATATTTAACACTTCTTGAATTTTAAAGGATCTGAATAGTTTACTTGATGTGTTACCACATCACATGTTGCACTGCTTCATGACATGTCTAATGGAAGTTAAACATCATGTAACATGTACATCATGTGTAATTTACCTTTAGAATTATTTGAGCAAAAAATCTACATAAGGACCTAGACCACCCCAAAGTCATCTTAAGCATGAAGAACCCATGTAAACCCATTAAAAATGTTTATATCATGAATATATTAATTAAAACTATCATATGTGCACAAATTTTAGGACATATTCCAAAATTAATTCTCTCCATCCCCAAAAAAGACTCAGCCATTAAGGCTCAATTGAAAGAAATCAAAGAGGGGCATACCAGAAAATGACAAGATCTTACAATGGATCCACCAGTAATTTTAATTTAAATGATAAGTCTTCTCTTGAATGATTTTTTGGTAATATAATATTATTTATAGGAGTATTTGGATTTTTATCCAATACTCAGGGTTTTATTTCACAATTTTAATGACCCTAACTCCAGTAACTCATAAAAAGTGTCTATTTTATTGCATTCACATATGATACGGGGAATTGCATTTTGAAGGATCATATAGATTACTATTCATGGTAAACTAGATACAAAATATGATTTAAAAATTACATTTTAAATCCAAAATTAAAACATAATTTTTTCAAAAATAATATTATTCCCTATAGAATATACTTTCATATCAATCATATTACACTTCTTGGATTCCTAATAAAGGAAAAAAAATTAAGGGTGAGCATAAATTCTTAGTAAGGATTAAGTATAGTGAAAGATATCAAGAATAAAGATGCATAATTAACATGGTAAGTTAAACAAATGAACACACATTCCATTTAAACAATATTAATATAATGATAAGTAAGTAAATATCAATATAACAAGGAAATGAATTGAAAACACATGCCACTTAATCAATAAATTTACTATTATGAATAGGTAAGAAATAACTAATAAGGGAAGATAAATAAATTAGTACATATTACATTTAATCAATATTCTATGAATGAAATGCATCTTGAGATAATATCATTATAGAAATATTATGGATAGTAACTGAATTCTGAATTAAGAAAATATTTAATTATTAGTTGTTATGTTCTCAGTCGCGTGATACCTCTACTATCAAGATATTTTAGAATATATCTTAAACTATAGGTAGAAAGTCATTTAATGCAGGATTAATTATTTTTTTCATGAGTTTGCTTATTCAATGAGGTTCTATAAAATTCCAGACCCCACCCATTACTAAATGTACAAATCATTTTTGTATATTTATTAATCGAATTAATTCATGGATATTCTTCCTTATCATCAATTATTTCAATTGAGTAATGTTTATAGATTTATATTTAATTACCTAGATAAAAAATACATTTTAATACAGTACTCTGTATGTAGAAATGATATATAGTTTATGAAATAAACATATCTATGATAAATAATATGGAAATTTAGGGGAAATTTTAAATCTAATTATCATATGAAAGTGAATGTTTCAAGGGAAAGATCATGACTAAAAAAATTAATCATGGAAGTGAATTTCAATACTATCCTTTCTCAAAATTATCATAATGCATTCATAATAAGAATAAGTGATTTTGAATAAAAAATATCCCTAATGGATTATAATTAAAATAAAGGGATTTTTCATTGATTAATATAAATTCCATTAAAAAATCTTTAAAATAATTCTTTACAATAATATTCTTTTCATTTATGAAAAAACCATATTAAAACTAAAATTTCAAAAAAAAAGAAAAAATATTTTTTTTGGAAATAGAACTTTCACGCATATTATTTATTCTTTAAAACATTTAGTGGTCATGATGGCATAATATTCCTTACATGTTGTACATGTTAGCATAATAAATCTTTTTATTTGTAGATAAAAATAAAATCGAAATTTTTTGTAAAATGGCATGAACATTTCATTAAAAAATAATGATAAAGTCAGAAAAGGGTAAATAATTTATTTAATAAATCAATTTGAATAATTTTTAAATCTTTTTTGGAAACTTTTTTAGAAAACATAGTATCTTGGGAAATATTATTTTTTTTCTTGAAGAGAGAAATGATGTCAGATTTTACTAATAACATTATGTTATAAATTTTAAGTACCTAAGAGTATAAAAATGGTACTATTACTTGAAATATTCATGAGTAATTAGATAAGAATAAAATTATTCTAGTTTATAATATAATGATCAAATAATTTGTTTCAGTGGAAATTCTTGTATAAACAATTTCGATTAAAATGATATTGTGAAATAAAACATTACGAAGATCATAACATTGGTGGGATAATTAATACATTAATAAATTATTTGTATCAAACATAAATACACATTAAAAAAGTATCGATTAAAAATAATATATTAAAAAGTATTTAAAGAAATATATTATAATGTTAAAGGCAATGAAGATGTAATATACCATAATAAAATAAAATTGTGTTATGAAATTCATTACCACTTGGTAATTTTCATTTAAATTATATTTAGATGAAAATATTCAAATTGGAACTTAAAATACCATGATTTATTAATTAATTGTGATATTATATGTCAATGTGGAAGTATATACACCATAAAAATGAATTAAAATATGCCATAATGAAGAGAAATTGAGACAAATTTCCTTACCTTGATTTTGATGCATCACGTATGTTCATTTCCATCATGAATAATAAACTATTTATTATTAATAATTTATTAATAATCATTTTCATGTTTATTATTCCTTTTATTTCACTTATTACTATGTTATATACAATTTCTTAATCAATTGTGTTTGTGTTGGGTGTTTCGATGATATATGACTTATGTGTCAATAATGACTTCGGTGGGTCGACTATTGTTCTAAGAGGTCATTATCTCAATAGATAAAAAATAATAATCATAAAATAATAATCATATTTATAAATAAATTTATATTTTAATATGAATCATTGAATATTATTTTTTGAAATGATGGATGTTATAATCCTAGAGATGATAGGTCGTATGTATGTATGAGTAACATTTCCAATTTTCAATGATCATTATGTAAAGAAGATAAGTAATATTTTATCATTATAAAATTATAGAAATATCATAAATAAAAAAATATTTCTTTAAATATACTTATATATACCATTCTTTTGGTTTGGTGATGAAATGATAGTCATATCGCTTCATGAATGCGGTAGTTCACCCATACACAAATAGCATTATCATCTTATAGGGAGTGAAAAGTGAAGAAATTAAATTATATATTTTCATTTAGGAATTATAAATATTCCTTTAATATCATAATTATATCATTTATGTGACATATATTTATTAAATATATTCTTATTACCTTCCATGTAATGTGTTAGGGAAGATAGAATCAAATCGCTTCACAGGACGACAGTCTATCGTACACATGGGCGATGTTATCAAATCCCCTAAATAATGGAAAGTAAAAAATGTTATATATGATATAATGAATCCAAATGTATGATTATGTTTTATATATCATTAATATTTTTTACATCCATTGTCATAACAAATCGTGAGAGGTTTTGATAGAAAATGTGTCACACTAGTTTGTGAGGTGGTAGTCCACTGTATATAAGGGTGACGTTATCATTTTACATTTAAGGGAAGGGAATAATTTTATAGTTAATGACCATAACATAATAACATATTAGTATAGGGGATATATTTGTGTTATTATACAAGTATAATGAATCAAATTTTAAGAATGTGGAAGGATAAATAAAACACGAAACACATATTTAATAATTTTACCTCTTCCTGGACCACCTATTTAGGATTATACCTAATGTATTCCAAGAATGTATTTTAGACCAAACAAAGGATTCTAGGACGAATTTATATTAGTTGGGACATTATTGGGTTATGAATTTTTTAAACTAATTGGGAATGAAGGTTTAAAGAAGATAAGAGAGTGGGGTCCTTTTATAAGTGAGGTGTGTAATGACTTGAATGTTTATTGTAGTTTTATTCGATATTATATTGATTATTTTCAAGATCAAGCACAGAGAAGAGATGTGATTACAAATCATAGTGTGCATGGAAAAAAATATCTAATATATATTAAATATATTAAATAGCATAAACACAAAATTTCATTGAATAGTGGAATAACACCCAAATGAGAGTCCAACTCAGAAATATAAGGGAACCGTTGTGCTCAAAATATGGTTTTTACATTAATAATGAAAAAATCTTTGTCGGTTCAAGCCCTACGGGAAAAAATTCATCAGAGGAATAAATAAATAAATAAAATTAAAAAATAAATTATTTTTTTTGGACGTAGTGACTTCTTTTTTAGAGGCTTTTTTTTATAAGACTTTCGAATATTTCAATATACATTTCCAAAGCTAGGTGCTGAGACGAAATTCAATTCTAAGGCCTCATGTGCTTAGAAAAAATGTTATAATAATATTAAGTATATTTTATACTGTGAATTAAATGTAAATGGGATATATCTCAAACAGTAACATATATCATAAATATGAAGCAATGGTTGTGTCCGGAACTTCTCATTTACCATGGGCGGGGCATAACTTTTGACGGCACAAGACTTCTATAAGAAAAGTCACCAAGGGAAAAAACAGTAAAAAAATAATATAAAAATAATTATTTTAACCCTGATATCATATCAAATAACATTCTAATGGGGACTGGGATTCAAAATCTAAAACCGTCATTGAGTTCAGAATGGGGTGTTTTGCCTAGGCATGACGTAAACTGAGGGGGTGCAAGAATTTCAGATTCTGCACTGAGCAGAGCACCTATAAAAATAAATTTAGGGATTATGATTATTTTTAACCCTCATCACTTCTCTCTCTAACTAATATCTCTATCTATATTTTCTCAACCATTCTTCATTGAATCAAGGAGAAATCTCCGCAAAAACCTCGACGAATCAAAGGAGGAGCATAGCGGACATGTCACCAATGATGAAAAACCAATTCGATGTAGGATTCTTCCACATTTGATCTTTTTTTTGACGTTTTCTTCAAAAAATTAACCTTTTTTAAATTTATTATTCACTTTTATTTTCAATGAATGATGCCCTCACTAAAATAACCATCGATTCATACTTTAATCCATTAAATTAATCAGAGAGTTCATATGTTCGTCACTGATATTTGTCGTCCTATTTTGGACACATGATTATCCAATAAAAACATATATTTTAATTACATTTTAATGGGAATAAATGTTAATTTTTGATCTTATGGGCCTGAGTTAGTGCATTTTGATTATGAACATCCATTCTCATCATTTGTGCACTTCATGCCTAATATACACCAATTTATGCCCAATGAGTCATCTGATTCTAAGGAATGTAATTATAAATATTTTAATTTGATATTTTTGAAACTATATCTAAACTTAAATTTGAACATATTTCATTCAGGGATCAATGGATGATTCATAAACAATGATGGAGATATTTGGAGATGAATGGAAGCAATTCTACGAGAAGCCAGATTGGAAACCAGCCCACTTATAAGACTGGGGGTCCCAACATATAGGCCACATGAATCTCAAATTTTGTGGGATGCTATAAGACATGTATAGGAACAAATAACTCTTCATGATCCATTGATAATTCGGCCTCTATGGTGGCCATTAAGGCACACCAAGTTAGAGATACAATTCTGGACCAGATTCTGCGGCCCAGAAAAACAGCCCACTAATATAATTATATCTCGGAATACACAACTCCAAAGAGTCCCACATTTTATAGGCGGTTAGAAGATATCAGTATCTCCATTTTCTTATTCTATTTCTTACTCTTATTCGGCCATCTAAAAGGACTTACAGACACGTCGGTTTGGTAAAGTAAAGCTGGCTGCCACCTCGGGTCAAGGGTGGAAAAATCAACTCTCCCTTACATTCCACCCTCCTATGGCCTACCACAATTAATTGAGGAGACTTGAACTATTGGAGGATCGACCCAAGGGCTCAAAAATGCCTATTTAAGGCAGTGGTGTTGGAGTATTGATGAATATTTGAGCTTGTTTTCATCTTAATCTTATGCTACCAATTTCTCTTTGTAAGGTTCTTCCTTCACATGTAAGTTGTTTTAATTCATCCTTGTTTCTTAATAAAAGTTCTTCTTCTATTATTATTCTGTTCTTCTACTTATCACTTTGATACTGTTGGTTCAAGGTGTGAAATTTTTCATACCAAACCTTGTGATATTATCACACAACGGTGGAGTGATTGTTATTTTATTGCGTTTTTTTACTTCTCGATTTCCTCCATCATGAGTCTACTTTCGGCTTCCATTGAAACCATAGAATCAATGGTGGGATAACCCACTTATGGGTTGATCCAAGGGAGTAGCAAGGGTATGGATTGGATGTTATTTATCATCTCATTAATTTATAATCACTTCTTTAATTGATATTTTTATTTGATGATTTTTAAACTCCATCGTCCTTGTTGAATTTAAGGCCACCCAATTCAAGTGATAATACGAACGTTTACCTTGAAGTGCTCCAAACTTTGATCCTTCAAGTGTATAGGTGATTAGTATTAAAGTGTGTAGGAATTAAACTAGTAAGTGATGATTTTGTTTTATCTCCTTAAATGAACCCATCTCAAATATAATAAATTGATATCATTAAAAAGGAAATACGTCCAATCCACCCCGAGCGATAACCTAGGATCAACTCATTCTTTTAAATTTAATTCACTTAAGTCTCTTATAGTTCCTTCAAACCCATCTAAAATCAACCCATGTTGGCCACTTCATAGCCAAAAACAGTCTATAGAATGTATCTGTCTATAGGTTTCTTCTTAGGTCTTTGTGGATTCGATAACCTAGGCTAAACTACAAGTACCGTCTTACCTTCTTATTTTGGGTAAATTTGAGAGAGAATCAAATTTTAGTGCCATTACCGGGGACCTAAGTATCTTATATTAGACAATATAATCCTTTTTTTCATCCCTCTTCTCTATTCTCACCCCCTCACTCCTATGGTAATCAATTTTGAACAAACCCAAACATGGGAAACTTATCCCAACTTTGATCACCCAACCCCATGTGTGCTGTACAATGACCATCCTAATTTCTACTTGTGGGATCATCAAAAACCTATTGAACCACAATGTTTTTATTTATATGATACACAATACATTCCAACATGTTATGAGTTCCAATCCCAATAAGGCCAATCTGAACACCCTCTTATGTAAATCCCACAACATAATTATCCTCCTAGAATAGACCATCTGTCTCAACCCCTTGCCCATCATGATCCACAACCATTACTTGAAAAATTATTTCAACAAATGGAGATAATGAATTTTTAGGTTTCATCATTGAGGTTATAACTACAAAGCATTAAACATTGTGAGGAACCCATCCCTACATAAAATTTCCCTTCCAAAACCTTTTGTGAATTGTCTACTTTCCCACAAACCTCTCATGAATTTACTGAAGATAAAACCTTTGGATTTGGGGAAGATGAGGAGGATCATGGAATTGTTGATGGGTCTTTAAATCAGGAGGAAATTGATTTTTTGGATTCAAAAGAGAAGAATTTGACATCATGGATTGAGTCTCCTAAGTATAACTCCATTGATGAATTTTCAAAAACACCAACCATTGAACCATTGGGATAAATCACAAACATTGAGTCCATATCCAATCCAAACACAGATCTTTCCAATTTTTTGGTTGAATCTTCTATTCAAAAGGAACCAATTTTGTTGAAAATTTTGAAAATGAAACTGCTTTGGATTCAAAATATCTACATGTGTCTAAATGCCCTATCCAACCTGAGCTCCAAATTATTGTCCTTCCCACCTCTCTAAAGAATTCCTTAACAAGTTATAATCATGACCATTCAATTGTAATTCATTCTTCTCTTGAAACCACAAAAGTTTTAATGGTCATCTATGTCTTAGGAAAGACTACAGAGGAAACTGGATCAACTATTTTTGATATTCCTTGGATTTTACCACTCATTTTTGAACATAGGTTTTCACACAACAATAATTATAAACAAAGAATAAATATCAATCTAGTGAAAATGGATAAATATGGGGTCCTTAAAATGTTGAACATTGGTATTGGGTATGTTAGGAGGTCCATGTCGGGCTAATGACATTAAACAAAGCGCTGCATGGGAGGCAACCCATGGTTTTCAAGTTTCCAATCATTTGGTTTTTAATAAAATTTTTATTTTAATTAGGATTAATGAGTCATTTTGATATTTAGAAATAAAAAATAATAATAAACTGTTGACCTATTATTCTATAATGAGTATGGATGGGTACGAAAGGGGAGCGCCATATTCATCCGTGTCACGTGGTGTGATCCTTGAGTAATACCTTACCCAGAAATTAAAAAAGAAGACAATGTATCATCATTATATTTTATTTTATTTTTATGGGTTTTTAGGTTAAAATAAAAATACAAAAAATAATAATAATAATATAATAATAATAAAAAGTCCACATCGTAGGTCGTGGGTCAAACCCCGTCACAACCGGCGAAGCCGCGGGGACTCAAACCCGGGACCGAAGGGAGACAGGGGCGCGCACTTACCACTGACCTATGACATAATGTGATTACTTATTATATAATTTTTATATATATACATATATTTTACATATATATATATATATTGTTTTTTTGTTTCTTTGTTTTCCTTTTTCTTCTAGGGAACTTTGCAAGTGACATGGATATCGAAGGACTAAATTCGAGCGACAAGAACTTCAAACATCAACCACCAGGTGAATTCATTCTATGATCCTCATATTTAAATTTCCTTATTGAACTCCCCTTTTATTCATCTACACCATTCTAAATTTTATTTTTACAAAACTAGGGAAAGTTTCATTCTAAGTTGGGGGGTGTGGAAACAAAATGTTTGTTTAAAAAAACAATGATAAAAAAAGAAGTAAAATTCTTTTATCATTAATATAATAACATCTTTTCTCACATTAAAACTATATAGAAAATAAATTTTATTTCCTTGACTCTTAATTTAATTTATGATTAAGTTTAAAAGCATTGATTTTGGAAGTTTGGTTGTCCAATGAAAATTTTCATCATTTTTATTTTCATCCATTAAATCAAATTTCCACAATGCATGTCCTCGAGACTGTGGGGTACTAATTTGAATTTTTCGGGTCCCATTATAAATAGAATAGTCTGGTTTTATTTTTATGAAAAATATTAGTATTAAAAAAAATTAAAAAAATTAAAAAAAAAATTAAGTGTAGAGAAATGGATTGATAAAATGCGAGGCTTTAGGGACTTGGGGATCGTGACTCCAGAGTTGTCTAGCCATGAGTTTTTAAATCTATCTCTATTTATGGTAATATGAATTTTTTTTGATTAAGTTAACTTGAGATGATTCCCGAGTATGTGGGTTTCACTTGGTGCCCTAAGGCCTTTGAGTCTAGGAGTCATCAGCAAAGTCTTGCTACATGGGTTAATTTGATTAACTGCAATCTCAATTACTATAGCAATATTGAAAAAAAATCCATAAAAAGTGGAATGAAGAATACTCATATTAGGATTAAATGTCATTCCACCTAGCGCTTCCATGATTTCCCCCTTGAATGAAAATGAACCCCCATATCTATTGTGATTCACAACACATCATTACACCTAATTGAGTTGGATGAAGTATGATGATGGATTTTAACAAAGTAATGGGCTTAGGATTGGGATCTGATTTTAAATTCATCTTGTTTTAAATTATCTTTATAGGTTATAAAAATATATTTGTGTGCAGTTTACATTGTGAGCACTGTTTGTTATAATGTGTTTGAAGAAAGGAATTCAAATAAAATCATTGAATTATTTGCTCGGGACTAGAAAATCTCAAGTTGGGGGGTGTGATTATCCAATAAAAACATATATTTTAATTACATTTTAATGGTATTAAATTTTCATTTTTGATCTTATGGGCCTGAGTTACTACATTTTCATTATGAACATTCATTCTCATCATTTGTGCACTTCATGCCTAATATACACCAATTTAGGCCCAATGAGTCATCTGATTCTAAGGAATGTAATTATAAATATTTTAATTTGATATTTTAGAAACTATATATACACTTAAATTTGAACATTTTTCATTCAGGGATCAATGGATTATTAATAAACAATGATGGAGATATTTGGAGTTGAATGGAAGAAATTCTAAGAGAAGGAAGATTGGAAACCAGCCCACTTATGAGACTGGGGGGCCCATCATATAGGCCCAATGAATCCAAAATTTTGTGGGATTCTAGAAGACATGTATAGAAACATATAAATATTCATGATCCAATGATAATTCGGCCTCTATGGTGGTCATTATGGTGGCCCAAGTTAGAGATACAATTCTGGGCCATATTCTGCGGCCCAGAAAAACAGACCACTGATTTGATTATATTTCAGAATCCACAAATACAAAGGGGCCCAAATTTTACAGGAGGTTCGAATACATTCGGAGATCCATTTTATTCTTCTATGTCCTGCTCTGATTCGGCATCATAGAAGGTCTTCCTGATACATCTGTTCGGTAAAGGAAAGTTGGCTGCCACCTCGGGTCAAGGGTGGAAAAATCAACTCTCCCTTACTTTCCACCCACCTATGGCCTACCAAAATTAATTGAGGAGACTTTAACTTTTGGAGGCTCTACCCAAGGGCTCAAAAATTCCTATTTAAGGTAGTGGTGTTGGATTATTGAAGAATATTTGAGCTTTTTTTCATCTTAATGTTATGCTGCCAATTTCTCTTTGTAATGTTCTTCCTTCACATGTAAGTTGTTTTAATTCATCATTGTTTCTTAATAAAAGATCTTATTCTCTTATTATTCTGTTATTCTCCTTATCACTTTGATACCATTGGTTAAAGGAGTGAACTTTTTCATTCCAAATCTTGTGAGATTATCACACTACGATGGAGTGATTGTTATTTTATTGCGTTTTTTACTTCTTCATTTCCTCCCTCATGAGTCTACTTTCTGCTTCCATTGAAACCATAGAATCAATGGAGGGCTAAGACACATATGGGTTGATCCAATGGAGTATCAAGGGGATGGATTTGATGTTATTTATCACCTCATTAATGTATAATCACTTCCTTATTTGAGATTTTTATTGGTGATTTTTAAACTCCATCGTCCTTGTTGAATTTAAGGCCACACACTTCAAGTGCTAATAGAAACCTTTACCTTGAAGTGCTCAAAACATTGATCATTCAAGTGTATAGGTGATTAGTATTAAAGGGTGTAGGAATTAAACCATTAAGTGATGATGTTGTTTTATCTCATTAAATGAACCAATCTCAAATATAATAAATTGATATCATTAAAAAGGAAATACGTCCAATCCACCTCGAGCGATAACCTAGGATCAAGTCATTATTTTAAATTGAATTCACTTAAGTCTCTTATATATCCTTTAAACCCATATAAAATCAACCCAAGTTGTCTACTTCATAGCCGAAAATAGTCCATAGAATGTACGTGTCTATAGGTTTCTTCTTAAGTCTATGTGGATTCGATAACCCAAGCTAAACTACAAGGACCGTCTTACCTTCTTCTCTTGGGTAAATTTGAGAGAGAATCAACACATCAACCCACCATTGGATCATTGATCAGAGTATTGAATTGCGAAGGTGTCGTCTCAAGGATCATAAATATGTTCTTGGATCTATGTTAGGGAAAGCGGTGAAGGTACGGTGGTCCGTACAAGGGACCACCGAAGCACTAGCTGCGGCGGTGGCCGATATCAGTGTATAGTGGAAGTGGTGGCCAAAAATGTCTTATAGTGGTGGTGGCGTATGTAGGTGGAGGTCTACATGGAAGAATTTGTCGAGGCAGTTAGACGACTTAGTGAGCGGGTGGTGCGAAGCGAGCCGACCCAGGTGGATTGGTCCGACCAGAACGTCCCAGGCCAGTTTGAATCGAGCCATACGGCTTTAAATAGTTGTATCTCCTAATACAAAAGTCTGAATTACATGATGTATATGGTCTCACATTCCTATCACAAAGGTGGGTATTTATTGACTGGTTTGGGACTTTTAATATTTGGTATCAAGGTTCAGTTTCACGAAACGAATAAGTTTAAAAATAATAATAATATAATTATTATTATTATTATTCGGGGTTCTTGTTTCGGACATGGTGTTTACATGCGATATTTAGTTAACGTGTTGTTGTAGGTGGCATAACCCTAGTCTTTGTGTGGAATTTTCAAGACTACATTCATATTTTTAAACCAAAGTCGAAGTGTGGGTCCCATGACGCCCAATACGCATGTGTTATGGTGAAATGTAACTTTTTCACTTGTTTTACATTTTAGAAGAATGAGTTGTATAACCTGTGTGTTTTTCTATGATGATTTATGTGGTGCAATCTTTATAATTAATTTTGATTTTGAGGCATGGGGCCCATGGGACATCATTCATGGAAAATGCATTGATATGTGACTTTTCCATTAGATGTTCGTTAGGAGAGAATGAATAATCAATCTTATAATTTTTTTTATAAGGATCACAACTGTGTGATCTTTATGAACATATGGATCGTTCTTCAAGATCTCATTAATTTTGGAAACATGAAAAGAGTATTTTTGGAATATCTTTCTGTGGTGTTTGGGGCGAACCCTAAACATAGATCTACACCCACTCATGTGGGAGTGGAAAATTTGTATGAAGTAATACAGTGAAATGTTCTAGGGTCGTTTGAGGAGTCATGTCATTGAAATTATGTTTTCTCCCTTTGGGTAAAAAATTTTCAGTTTACGCTTGTTAGATTTCATAATAGAGGACCCATATACTCTAGGGGTACCTTCGAATGCCTAGGGGTACATATTCGCAATTTAGTACCCATGTATGTCTTGGTACATGACCATGTGATGAGGTGGGGACACATGTCATTTGGGTCCTACACATGTCGTGTATCACTATATGAATGTTATTTCTTTCGTATCTCATTATTTTGGACTCGAATTTTGTCTTGTGAGTAGCCTCTCCTTGGTGTTTTTTCATGTAGGATGAAATGGTTTCCTCTATAGTGGTTTGAGAGTTATGATGTGAGATATTACAAGTGTGATGCATTTAGAGGAAATTCTTGATGATGACCTCAATATTATAGTATCATCCAAGAGTCTTAGGATTACTATCTAGAAGGGATGGATAGTGTACTTCCTCGGTGCTTTTTGAGAAGTACCGTACAGTAGGTACGGACATTGTAGTTACTCGGTACTTCAAAAGAGGTTACCATCCAATAGGGATGGCCACTATAGTGCCTCGGTGCTTTCAGAGAGGTACCATATAGTAGGTATATCTAGAGTAGCTTCTAGGAATACCTCTAGTTGGGAAGGTAATGGTTCCCAATGGATGTTTCTAGGTATACCACCAGTTGGGCTAGGCAGTGGTCCCTAATGGAAATTTCGGGGCTTACCATCTAGCTGGGCTGGGAAGTGGGTCTCCATCGACATGTGACAAAACCTATTGATTGTGTGACTGTGGCAAGGCATGCGTTGATGTATCATTGGACACATGAAGTAGAGTTATGTTTTTTTTTCACCGAGATGGGCCCTTATGATGGGACCTAAAATTGTGATTGTGAGACAGTTCTGCATAATGTGGATAGTATCAAGGTGCAGTGATTTGGTCCCTTTGACATTCCATTCAGGGTAGATGTGTGGGATGCAAGGCATCAGTGGTGGATACTTTAGGGACTATTGTATAATCACTTTCTTGGGCTAAGATGTGAGATGGAGATCCCCTTACTCTCTTATTATGGATTAATTAACTGGGTATATATATATATATATATATATATATATATTCTATTTCCAATGCCCACTCCTTAGTTTTGGTTACTCTCCATCTAGGGGTGGTAAAGATGAGCATGGTATGCCATGTTCTGTTTTTGAATAGCTTATCCCGGTTGATAAAGTTTACACTCCTAGAATAGGGAGTAAAGACTCGATGAGAAGTTAATATTCTCACAGTTTCTAGCTTCTTGTGTTTGGGTGATCTTACTTCACTCTCTGGTTGGGTTCAGCTGCAGTCCATTTACCGTACCTTTTCCTATCTACAATTTTACTTTTTTATGAGTATATCTTATATCCCCCCCCCTTCACCTTTTCGTGGTCTCCTAGTGTGTATTATTATTCTCACCCCTGCATGGGATTTTCCCTCACAGGTTGTGCCTTATGAAGATGATGGAAAGGTTGATCGTGACTTTAGGGGTGCATGGAGATATGTGTGCATGGACCACACATGGTTTTCCTAGCATGAGATTCAATAGTGGGAATCTTTTAGCTATTTTACTTTTTTAGTTATTTCAAGGTTGTGGCACTTTTCTGGTTGGGTGTGTATTTTTTCCTTTTCCCTTTCAACTCACTCTATTGTACTAGTACTATTTAGAGATTCTTGCATGCGTGGTTTATTTTTAGTAGTGTTACATATTTTATTCCATTCCCTCTTCACTTTTTCATTGAGTTGGCTATGTGTGTGTGTGTTTATGTTTGTGTAGGTTCTTAGTAAAAGTCCTACCCATGTTTTTAGTGGGTTTGGCGCTTGTCGCTTCCCCCTGGCCTATGGAGGTGGCCTTGGGGAAGTTGTGGCTCGAGAAATAGCATAGTTTGGTCATGAAAAAGTTGTATCAATGGTGGTTCAACCCTTGGGATGTTGTTTGGACATTTTCTTATAAATTTATAGGTTTGGTTTAGTGAAAAATTGTTGAAGTGTCTCATGAGCGGCTCTTAGGCTTGGGAGTCCAATGATGGTATGGGTGGCCAATGTAACCATTAATTAGGACCCTGATTACACACTTGTCGACTCTGCACCCTGAGACACTTATTATAGAGAACAATGGTACATGCATAATATGGGATTGAGTCTTTGACAATCCTTCTTGAGTTATAACCCCATTATTGTTGATATATATATATATGCTCATCTTACCACAATAATCCTTGATAACATTCATGATATTTTTGCAACAATTTTCAAGTAGGATATTGTCTATGATTCGTGAAGAAGAACCTATGAGCGATGAGTCCTCAGTTCAGGATCCATTGTTAGATCCCCTTCATCTAGATGGGAAGATAGCATCACATACACCTGTTGAGTAGCAAACATCCTCTGTAGAGCAGGCTAATGATGTGTGTATGCTGGGCGCGCTTTGCGAGTTCTAGCGCCATGGACTGTTGGTGTTTTGTGGTGAGACAGACCCCTAAGCAGAAGAGTTTTTTCTAGTGTCGGTGATCCACCTCTTCATGCTTGTACAAAGACAAATAGATCACAAGGCATCTTTGGTCGCCCTCATTTTCCACAAATCTACCGGGTATTGGTGGAGCCTGGTTACTTAGATACTCGATGAGTCATCACTCTCATTGGACGACTTCTGATATCTTTTTCGTGAGGAATAATACATCTCCTTTTTGTTCCCCATTCAGATTCAAGATCTACTATAGTTTCAGTATGGAGGGATGATGTTGGTTGAGTACACGAATAGTTTCACATACCTTACACGATAAACTCTGGACATGATCCACGATGACTACTTCTTAGCCAAGAATATTAAGAATGGAAAATATATAGAGATCAGTGAAATTAGAATACCCTTGTGTATCCCCCCTATTTTGGAGAGGGATGCCATATATATGGTTTTGGTAGTAGGTACAAAAAAATCTGAGACATCAATTGTAGCTAGTAGGCATCAGACGATAAGATCTTGACATAAGAGGACTCCCCATAATCAGTCTTACGAAAGTTTTTGTAGGGGGAGGAGGTTGCACAGAGCATGGGAAAATTCTAAGAAGGTAAAGTGCTATTCCTGTGACGAAAGATGTAACATGGCATAAGATTGCACGACCAGGCATGCTGAGAATCCCAAGCAGGAAGTAGGTGGACCACAATGGCAGAGACAACACCATGATTCAGGATCTACCAGGTGGGGATATGGTGGTCCCTAGGGAGATGATTTAGGTAGAGGAGAAAGAGTATTTGGAGGTGGGGATGATGTTATGAGGTCTTTCCTCCTCCACCACCACCAAGTGGCCTACATCAAGCTCAGGAAGCTGGTATCTAGGGAAGCAGACATCCACGAGCACTAGATGTATACGATCATCTAGCGCATGAAATGATAAGAGGTATTCCCTGTGTCTTTTCGATTTTTTTATTATAACTTATTATATACTGTGTGAGGTACTATTTCAACCATGATTCTTTCTTGAGGTTTTATCAGGGTGATGGGGTACATTGTGTAACCCTATGTTGGTGTTGTTCAACATAGATTTCAATGCATGAGGAAGATGGTTCCTTCCTCCAATGAGACACATTTTAGTGACATGAGTTACATAGTGAGGTTGAATCTATGCTGCCCAAATGGAATAATATCAAGGAGTGGTGGATGAATCCCTTTGACTAGTTTGTTCATGGAATGGTTGTGTATTTGAGTTCCATAGTAGGTCCTAGAATTTCCAATGGACTTTTTTTGCTTGACATCCATTTTCATGGGATGCCAATAGTGGGTTCCACAAAGATCCTAGTTTGGGGATTACTATTCTTCTAAGAGAAGAAAAGTGGCACGAGGTATACCACATGCTTTCTGTGTCTAGCATATTTTGGTTTGCTGGGTTTACTGACCATTTTTATTCATAGGTATGTTTGTGTGCTCAAAGTAAACCTTGATAAATTAGTTATCAAGTATAGGTAGATGTGATAGAGACCTCATGAATTGGATTATGTTACTCACTACCTAGTGATGACAGTAGTAGTCATCGACCTGAGGATGTGGAGACACTAACTTCTGGGAGAGCACATTTTGGATTGTACAGACCACCACATTTTTATGTATGTCTTCATTCAGAGAGACTTGTACATGAGATAGAAGCACTAGTTGGAAGATTTTGTAAGAACTATAGCTTAATGAGAGTCTATATCTCATGAAAGGGAAATGTGATAGAACATTACCTTATAAATAATCCTCTGGCACTCCTAGTGTGGAATGTTTTAGAGAAATTAACTTTCCGACAGCTTCCCCTAGAGGAGTAGGAGGGTATAGTTTCTCTTCAGTCGATGGTGTTGACTACTTCACTTCCGAGATGTGTAATAGAGTCTCTGTTGTGATGCATAGACTGTGAAATCATGTGGGTCCATATATCCTTTGGGGTTTCAAAAGATGGATTTTGTGAAGGAGTTAATCATGAGACCTTGTTCTATGTACAAACAATGATTCCAGTCATGACTCGTGTTGTAGGGGATCAGTTGGTGAGGAAAATACACCACAAGTTTTAACAGGCTGTTTGAGACCATGCAAAGAGATGGAGAAGATGCCTACCACCTTTCCATGACCCCAATATCTAGAGTGGGTGCATGACATCTCCCATGTGTCATAACTAAGGAGATATATATATGATATTATACAAATCATTGAAAGGATAATACCTTGTGTGGATGGACCATACCTTTGGTTTGTGTGTTATGGAAGCACATAAATATGAAGGTTTTTCCTGTGAGATGGAGATCTCGGTGTGAGCTCGGTATCTCAAATTTTTTACCTAGTCATTATTTTTGGGCATAAAAAGATTGAAGGATGGAATTATGTAGAGAACTTATTTTTTTCTCATAAGGCTTTGAAATATTTTTACATATATTTCCAAATCTAGGTGATGATATGATGTGATATTATGAGGATAGGTGTTCCCTAAATAATTTTTATAAGAATATTAATTATATTTTATACTATGAAAACAATGGAAGTGGGATATTCCTCAAACAGTAACTTGGATCAGAAATATGAGGCCACAGATGAGTCTAAAACATGGATTTTACCCTAGGTAGGACATAACATTTATCAGTACATGACTTCTTAAGGAATAGTCACATTGTGGAAAATCGTAAATAAAATAATTTAAACTTAATTATTTTAACCTTGATGTTGTATAATGTAACATAAAAACATAGACACGAATTTCAAATTGGAGACTTCCGTTGAGTTCAGAATGTGGTGTTTTTCCTAAGTGTAACATAATACGAGGGGGCACTAGAATTATGTATTATCCACTGAGCAAATCTCTTATAAATATTAATTTAGGGGTTAGGGATTAAGGTTAGACCTAATCCCATATATCTAAAACTAATCTCTCTCTCTCCCTCTCTCTCAACTATTCTTCATCGAATTGAGGAGAAATTTACCCCAAAACCTCAATTTATTGAGTCGAATATGCAATAGATGTGTCACCAATTATGTACGACCTATTTGAGGTAGGATTATTCCTCTTTTGATATATGTTTCATTTTTTCTTTGAAAATTTCTCATTTTGTGTATTTTTTCTTATGTTTGATAATCAACCATTGATGTAATCACTATCATGGTCATCAATCCATAATTTAAACCCAAAAATTTATCCTAGCAACTTTCCATTTATTGTGGATATTCATCATCCACTTTCAGACAAATAAACACATTGTTGGTTCATGGATTGGAGACATGATCTGTGAAGGTATTATCACATGGATCCTTGATCTGTTCTTAGATCTGAGATTGGGTAAGTGATAGAGGTGTAGTGGTCTATGAAACGGACCACCGAAGCACCTGTAGTGGCATATGGAAATGGAAGGATGCATGGAGGTAGAAGATATAGCATCCAGCTGGGTGATCCAGTGGTGTTGAGTATGCGGGCCTGGGCAGATCAGCCCAGCCAGAATCGGTCGGACTAGTTTGAATCAGGCCATACGGCTTTAAATAGATGTGTATCCAAATTAGGGCATCCAATTGACGCACCGTCAGAGGTCACACATTCCTCTCATTGAGAATAGTCTTTATATATAGGTTTCATACTTTTAAGAGTGGGTATTAGGGATCAGTTTCATGAAACACATAAGTTTAATAATAATATAAATATAATTATTATTATTCAGGGTTCTTGTTTCAGACGTGGTGTCTACATGAAACATCCCACTAATGCGTTGTTAGTGGTGGTTCAACCTTGGTATTTTTGTTTACTTTTCAATACTAATATCATGAGTTTAAACTAAATTTTTTTCTTTTTGGTCCCATGAGCCCGATTCAGACGTTTTCCTGTGAAATGAAACTTTTTCATCAGGTATTTTTTTGGACAAATGAGTAGTTGATCCCATGTGTTTTTTCAATAGGATAGAAATGGCATGATCCGTATAATTAATTTCATGATTGAGGCATGGGAACCATCAGGTTTCATTAAAGTGCAATGTGGCGATATGAAACTTTTCCATCAGATGTCCGTTTGGGGTGAATTAATTGTCTATCATGTGTATTTTTCCACAAGCATCACAACTATGTGATATATTTGAATGTGTATATCCTTTTTCGTGATGTCATTAATTGTAGAAACATGAAAGTAATATCCGTGGAAGATCATTCTTAGTTGTTTGAAGAGAACCCTCCACTTAGATCTGCATCCACTCCCGTGAGAGTAGAGAAGATGTATGAAGTGATGTTGTCAAGTGTTCTTGGTTTGATTGAGGAGTAATTTTAGTGAAATTACATTTTCATCCATCTAATCAGCAATGTGTGACGTGTGCTCACTTTCCATCTGACTAGATGTGCCACGTACTCTGGGGGTAACTGGGAATGCATAGGGCTAATTATTCACAATTTAATACCAGATTATTTCTTGGTTCATGGCTATGTGATGAGGTGGGGTCACATGTCATGTGGTCCCTATATGTGTTGTGTACTACTTTACGAATATTTTGTCTCTCGTTTCTTATTTTGGACTCATGTTTTGGATTGTGATTAGACTATCCTAAGTGTTTTTTCCTATAAAACATGATGGTTTTGTCCTTATTACTTTATGGGTTATGATGTGAGATGTGTCTGGTGTGACACTTTTATAGGTGATAACCAATGATGGCAGTGGTCATAAAGTATCATCAGAGTTTCCCGGGCTTACCATTCAGTAAGGATGGAAAGTACCGTTCTTAAATTATTTTTCATAAGTACCATTAATTAGGCATGGATAACGTATTTCCGTAGTTCATTTATAGAGATTATAATACAGTAGGGATGGACAATGTTGTTCCTTGATGCTTTATAAGAGGTACCATACATTTGGGATGGCCATAGCAGTTTCCAGTCTTACCTATTGCTAGGCTATGCAGTGGTCCCTGATGGAAGTTTCTAGGAATACCACCAGCTAGCCTGGGAAGTGGTCCCTGATGGTAGTTTCTGGGATTATCTCTAGCTGGATTGGGTAGTGGTCCCTGATGGTTGTTCCAGGCATACTGACTAGCTGGGCTAGGCAGTGGGTCCCCTGTCAACTTGTGACATGAACTCCCAATAGTGTTATAGTGACATGGCATGCTTTGACATACCATTGGAATCAGAGGAAAGAGGTATTCTTTTCCCATCAAGATGTATTCTTATGAAGAGACCTAAAACTGTGAGGGTGAGACAGTGCCGCCCAAAGCGGATAATATCAAGGAACAATGATTGAGTCCCTTTCAATTGTATTTTGGGGAAAATGTATGGGATATTGGGAATCAATGGTGGTTACTTATTGGACTTTTTCCAACACACTTTCTATGGATGATCTATGAGATGGAGATCTCCTTACTCTCTCATTTTGGTTTCTTCGATTGACTATATATATCTTTGATTTCCAGAGCGCACTCCTTGAGTATTAGTTATACTCTATCTAGAAGAGTTTATGACATGGGGGGTATTCGACATTCATTATGTGTCTATATTATCCTTGTTGAATGAGTTATTCTCTTACTATATGTACCAAAAACATGACGAGAATTTCATCATCTCACCACTTTTAGATACTTATGTTTGGATGATCATACTTCATTCTCTTATTAAGATAAGTTGAAATCCTTTAACTGTACATTTTCCAATCTACAACTTTCTGTTTTTTAAGAATCTCTTATGTCTCCCCATTAACCATTTAAAGGAATCCTACTAAGTATTTATATACTCACCCCTACATGTGCTTTTCCCGCATGTGTCATTCCCTATGCAGATGATGGACAGGTTGATCATGACTTCATAATAATATAGGGATATGGGTTCTTGGAACATGTATGATGGTTTTATCTTGGGATTTAGGAGCATGGATCTCTCATCTATTTTACTTTTTCAGCTACTTCCAGGTTATGTCACTTTTCTAGTTGGGCATCTATTTTCTCCCTTTTTCCATTTAGTTTAGTCTATAGTACTTGTACTGTTTAGTGGTTCATGCATGCTTGGTTTATTTATAGGATTTTTTTATAATTTTTTCCTTTCCCTATAGAATTTTTCATTGATTTTGTTATGTGTGTGTGTATAGGTTCTTAGGGAAAGGCCTCCATGAGTTTTCTTGTGCCTTTAATGCTTGTTGCCACCCCTTGGTCTATGGAGGCAGTCTTAGTGTAGTTTCAGCTCAATCCCCAGGATGGGTCTCGTTGTGATAGATTTATCGATTGATTATACGATTATATGATTTACTTATGGATAACCACTCAAACCCTGGATATTCAAACAATCATTGGAGATATTTCTTTGTGAATGACGATGGATCAGGATCAGATTGTGGATCATTGTGACAATGGAGTTTGTGGATCTCCTCAATGATGGTAATGTAATCATTATTCATCAACAATCAATCCAAAATCCATGTAATATGTTTTCTTTGTGATTTTCATCTTTTTTATTAATCCTAGAAAAAGGTTGATCAATTCCACAAACAAAATTGATGCACACGTCATTGGTATATTTAAATTGATGTAATTATTTATTTCTTTGTTAATTAATCAGTCATTCTTTTCATCCTTCTACTAAAATGGTTCGAAGAAAAATGAAAAATGGTCGAGGCTCATTCCTCGAGTTTTTTGGATTTTTTATTTCTTCCCCCATTCTTCATATTTTTATCATGTGCAATTTCATTTAGCCCATGGATCGATGGATACAATATATTTGATCATTAGATGGCCCTTATTCATTGAGAATAATCAATAATTTGGGTGTGGTTTGTGATCAGTGGTACAATCGAGGTGCGATGAATGTGGTGGATGACCGAAGGTGGATCACAATGGATTTTTAATATTCGTTAAACTTGGTATTAATTATCGGGGATGGATGGACCAATGGTGGTGATTTGTGAGCCGATTAAAACCTAGATTCTAGAAATTGAGGATGAAAAGTTTGGCCAAACCCAGAAATACTAATTTTGGTGAGAATGATGGGTCTAGTGGCATGATATTCATCATGGAATAGAAACCAAGGGTAATGGAAAACCTCAAAAAACACCATGTGTAATTCAATTTTACACGATATGTGGTCACCTTGGCTGCTATGATAGGGCTCTGGATGGAGTTAAATATCACATTTCATGTGACTTGGTCACTTGCCATGTGATCCCTTGGTGATGGCCCAACATTTACTTTGAGAGGTATATGGACATGGGAAAAAGTACAAGGCCATGTGGAACACTGTATGCCTAGACTAGGACACGACCATGTGTACATGTGATGTTACATGAACATAGGCACCATACATGGACATGGATAAGAGCCACAAGAAGGATGTTGTCTATCTTTACATGTTGTTTACTTCTTGTGCATGCCATGTATATGGAGACATACATTACTTGTGGGTATTATCCACATAGGAAGTCTTGGAGGTATCTAGACACATTGTGTACTAAATAGTATATTCCATATACCCTATTAAAGAGTGTTTTTAGTTCTACATTTCCTTAGTTTTATTTATTATAGGAAAAGTGAGTTCCCTTGATCCATTCCCTTGAGGGAAGATGTGACATTATATCCACATCACAAGATTATGATCCCCTGTAAAGGTTGAGTCACATATAGAGTTTTAGTGTCCCTCCACGATACTATAGTGTGATCCTCAATCATCTTTGGTTCACTGGGTGGGGTTTGTAGAATTGGATTGACCTCACTAAGAAAGCTGTTGATCCTCCATCTAGAAGGATATATTAATTAGTTTTGTGGTATCATTGATATACAATCCAAAATGTAGACGGTTCATCTATATTGGGTTTGTGGTGTCACCTATTGTTTCTTAGCATGAACCCCTATCTGTGAATTAGTCTATTCATAGACCAATGAGATTTCATGGGTGGGGGAGAATGATCTAGACATATTCATTGAGTGTCTCTGATGATAACATATTTCATGGAGTGGATTATCCCTGAAGGAGAATTTATTTGAGAATAATCTAGTGGCTGATAGTTGGTTATGACCTCCTGGTGAATTGGATTCTTTCTTGAGTATATACGAGTGTTCCTGTTATACATTTATTATTATATCTTGTTTTAAGTTCCCTATACCTGGTGACTCATTTTTAGTGTTTTCAAGGTGTCCTATTTGTTATTTTTATACTCACCCATGCATGTGATTTTTCCACACATTTTGTGTCTTTTCCTGATGATGACCATTTGGATGGAGTCCTAGGAGGATAGGGAGTGGGTTTAGTATAGTTTGAGCATGATATACCCGGTAATTTTACTATTATATTTGAAATTAGTCCATTTCCTTCGACCATGTTAGACTCTTTATAATTTTTTCTTGGTCTTGTATTTGTCCCCTTTTTCTTCTTTCAGAACTTTACTATCAAACTCTATTGTGGGATCATATATGTAGGCATTACTATGTTTTCAGGTGTTTTACAATTCAGTATTGGGTGGGATTGGAGTTGTGTGTGCGTGTGTGTGTGTTGGTACTTAAAGCTAATGCCTCCCATTTGTAGGATATTTCTACTCGGTGATGGTCATGAGTCCCTATCCTATTAGATGTAGGCTAGGGGTAGTCAAGAGTCAAACCTTAGTTGGTCGGGTCATGAAATAGTGGTATCAAATGTGGTTAGTACTAAATTATGTATAGAGTTTCTGAGATTGGTTTGGGCCATCAGTGTTTCGTGTTTTCTGAATGGATTTCAGTTCAGGGACTCTAGTGTTGGTTTAGTGGCTGACATATCTATATACAAGGACTCTGATCACCTATATTTCAATTTAGTACATTTAAACATTGGTTGTAGGTAAATGTTTTTTCCATGCACCTTATAGAAATGGTTGAATTTTCAATTTAATTCTTGTGTTAGCTACCCAAATAGACTCTTCAATTGTGGTGGATCTTGTTTTATTTTCGGATGCCTCTACATAGATAGCCATCTAGGATTTAGCTACGTGATCTTGAGGATGATATTCCTAGTGATGAGGCATCGATATAGGGTCATGTACTAAAGATAGTGGCTCTGGGAGGTTTACTAGGTGTCAAAACATCTATTGAGCAGTATCTAGAGCTGGTTGAACTAGATGAGGATGAACATAGTAGAGTTTAAAACGTATTTTCCTACAAGGTTTCAGGGTGATCTAGACCCCAAGGTGGATGAGGATAGGCAAGATGAAGTCACTCATGTTTTTCACCATTTGAGGACACCTATAGATCAGATTGTAGTCTTTGCGGTGAGTCTTCTTCAAAGATATGTTGGGAAATGGTGGATCTTAATGACTCAGACACTTAAATGGATAAATAACTCTTGGTTATAATCTGAGCATATATTCAAGGAGAATTTCTGTTTGGACACTTTACAATTAGTACACATATAGGATCTATTTGTATCTACAGCAGGAATGTGTGGCCATAGAGGAGTACTCATTTATGTTTTCTGATCATTCATGTTACACCTTAGATATGGTGTAGAATTAGTTCTTCAAGGATCAAAAAATTGATAAAGGATTTTGTTGAGACATTAGGAAATTAGTGGCATCCCTTTTCATTTCCACATATACTGTGGTTCTTAAGGGATCTCTAATAGTGGAAAGATTTCTGGCAGTGTAAGAACTATTATGAGATAATAGTGGGAACCTGGTATCTGAGAACTCAATATTAGGTAACCAAAATCATTCACAAGGATCTAAGAATGTCAGATGATTTAAGATGTGATCCTAGGATACATGGTCAGAGGTGTAGGGATCATAGGCCAACATGAATATTCCAAGGGATAGGTGGTGTTTCTCCTATGATGGTCAATGACAACTGGATCGATATTTTCAAACATATTGTAATACTGATCATGATATTGTCGAAGGAATGATGAGGTAGATATAGAGGGAGGAGGAGGGTTGTCTGTTGTGAAATGGACGTGGAAGAGGGGCCGACAGGGTAGAAAAAGGAGTTTGGAGTTTCAAAAATTTACCAACTCTAACCCCAAGTAGTCTCATGAGGATTAGGGAGCTGATGGATAGGGACGAGGCCAACTACAAGCTATCGAGGCCTTCAACCCAGATTCTTCATGGGTGATTTGAGGTATAATATATATATATATTCTACATTAGATCTGGTATTTATATACAAAGTTTCAAGTCATTTCTTTTTTTTACACATCATTGGTTTGAGACATAGAGATTCCAGTTGAGCCATTGACTCAACCCTTACAGTGGAGACTCTCATAGTCGATGAATTTGCGATTGTTCACTTGTGCCAATAGTATGATTTGATGATGGAGATAGTAGTTTCTTATGGTATATATTCTTAGTAATAATGAGGTATTATGATTTCATGTTAGGTATGGTCAAACAATAAACATTTCATGAATATTTTCACTGCATTAGGTGGAGGATGAGGTGTGTGCATAGTGATAGAACAAGGTTTTCTCTTGTGGGAAAAAGAAATATTTGGTGGAGAATAATGAGATCAAGCATATGAGTGTGAAACCAATTACTCACCTATTGGATATAATGGTTCTTAGAGTAGTGGATTCTTTGTTATATAAGTTTATCATAATGGTGGTGGATTTTGAGGGAATATATCATAAGGATGTACAAGGTTTACCTCTCTAAGGAGATAAAGAATTATTCACTGACATTCATCCTGAGATGGTGATGATATCTACACCATCATATCAGATGGATACTAAAGGGATTTTATTGATTATGGTGTAGTTTTTGTACTTACAAGAGAGGGGATTTGTAAGACCTATCATTTCCCACTAGTTGGCCCTTATGTTGTTTTTCATGGAGGATGTTATCTTGAGGTTATGTGTGGATTTTTGGTGCTTGAATCAGGTGATCGTGAAAAATAAGTATCCACTACCATGAACTGATGACATCTTTGATCAGTTAAGAGGAGCACAGTGGTTCTCAAAGACTGACTTTAGATCAATCCATCACTAGCTATGAGTACCGGACAATGATATACTAAAGATGAAATTCACAAGTCTCTATTCTCCCTATGAGTACATGGTTATTTCCTTTACCATTAATAATTCCCTAGAAATTATCATGGGACTCATGAACTCGATCTTTTATCGTTTCTTAGACCGTATTTTGGCATTATACATCAATGATATCCTGGTATACTTGCTGTTTGAGGAGGATCACATGAGACACTTGAGGACGGTCATATACACATTCTAAGAGAACTAGACTTATTAGAATCCCAAGAAGTGTTAGTTTTGGATTTGGGAGGTCTTCATTCAAGAACACTTCATCTCAAAGGTAAGAGTGGTAGGGGATTCAATGAAAGTGAAGGAATTGTTTTCTTGGGAGCCACCCAAGTGTGTTACAGAGGTGCGGAGATTCATTATAGTGGTAGGGTACTATCCGAGATTTGTACCCAATTTTTCTAGAGTAGAAGTACCCTTGAAAGATTTGACCCAAATATGGAAAGTCATATATGTGGATGGAATGATTCCAATACTACTTTCAAGAAATTAGGAAGAGGTTTAATAGTGCTTCCATATTAAGATTTATAGAGGACGGTGTCGAGTACATAGTGTTCTTTGTTGCATCAGGGACCATACATGGTCATGTTCTGGTGTAAAGTCAAGATTTTATTTCATATGGTTTACATTAGTTGAGATTTCTTGATATTAAATACGTGACATGCAATATTCAGTTAGTAGTGGTAGTCTTTTAACTATAGATGTGGCCACACAACCAAATGGGTGACAGGTTTTTCATATATTGTGACCAAAAAAGTTTCAAGTACATATTTTTGTAGAAAAATTTTAACTTGAGTCTGAGGAGATTTATAGACTTCCTATAGGTCTTTTACATTGAGATTTTCCATATTCTGAGCTAGGGGGATGTGGTTTCAGTCACTCTCAATAGGAGATCTTGTTCTCAGTTTTCGTTAGTGGAATCGGAGAAGTTATCCACCTTGAAATTGTCCTTAGTGTACAAGGATAGTGCATCATATCTTCATTCAGTAGTTGATACCCCACAAGTTTTGTAGTATGTTAGATATTATCATTGAGGAGATACTAACTATGATACATTACATACTCTTATATCCACTGGACATTCTCCTGATGGATATTTGAAAGGTGGGAAGCATGCTATCCTTTTTAGAGGAAGGACGATGGTACCATTGATGTTATGGGAGGATGTGATGTTGGATTTTCATACATCACCTTTTTCTTCAACATCCAAGTGTGTCAAAGATGTATCAGGACCTTTTATATTAGTTTTTGTGACCATTCATGAAGAAGGGAGTTGTGGAGTTTGTCTCTTAATGTGTCACATGTCATTAGGTGAAGGTAGAGAACCGTGTTCAGGAAAGCTTAGATAAATCCCCTGAGGTTCCAGAGTGAAGTGAGATGGTAATTTCTTAGACATCATGATGGTTTTACCACATAAATATATGGGAAATTATTCCATCTATGTGTTAATATACTGACACACCATGTCATCCCACTTCCTAGATTTTGGATAGAAGAGTTTGGTAGAGAGCTCGGGATGCATCTATGTGTTAGAGAGAGTCTGAATCCATGGAGTTTCATGGAAATTCATCTCTAAATATAAATTTTAATTCACGTTTTATATATAGAGAGGATTACATGATTTTTTGGGACTCATTTATGCTTAAACATGGAATTTCACCACTAGAATGATGACAAGACAGAGAAAATCATCTAGGTCTCAGAGGTCATGCAATGAGATTACATGTTGGACTATAGCCATGGTTGGTTGAATCATCTACCAATTGGTGGAGTTTTTGTACAACAACAACTACCATTACACCATTGGAAGGGAACCATTCTAGGAATTTAATGGGTACCCTCCAGGTCACCACATTTTTGGACTGATCCAAGCGAGTTAGCACTCATCGGCCCATAGTTGGTGTGACCTACTATTGAGAAGGTATTGATCATCTAGAAACATATAACTGTTGTGTATAGTCATCATAATTAATATTAAAGATGTTTAAAGAGACCTATGGAGTTAAAGTAGGGAGACCATGCATTCTTAAGGGTCTCACCATGATGTGGATTAAAACTATTTGGCCACAAAACAAGTTATCTTCCACATTCATTGGTCCCTTATAGATACTGTGTAGAGTTATTGTGGTGGTGCACTGCTTGGATCTAATACTATTGTTGGACCGATTACATGATGTCTTCCACATGTTTTAGCTAAATAGGTGCATTCATGAACCATCCTAATTTATTAACTGGGTGTGTTTGGACATCAAGGATGGAGCTAACATTGCTGAGTACATGATGGAGAAAACTTGGATTTTATATATAGTACATCTAGATATTATATTGATTATTTTTTAGACTAGGAATTGAGATGGAATGATATTATGAGGTATAGATTTCATTAAATAAATGATTCAAATATATTAAATATATTAAATAGAAGGGGGAGGTAGTTTTACTAAAAAATGTAGAATAACTCCTAAATAAGGGCCTCGATCAGGAATATGAGGGAACCATTGAGTTCAGAACATGGGTCATACCCTCTGTACAACATAATATTTATCTGCATGATTCGTGTGTGAAAAATTCATCATGGGAATAAATAAATAAAATAAATATAATAATAAATTTTTTATGTAGGAAATGATTTATTATTTAAGTATATGGTTATAGTATTTCTTCAGGATGCACCGCACCAACACTATAGATTCAAACAACTGATGGAGAGGTTTATTAGAGAATGATGATAGATTGGAATCAGATCATAGATCATTGCACCAATGATGTTTTTGGATCTCATCAACAATGTAAATGAATCTTTTATTCAGCAAAGATCTATCCATACTCTACTTATAATGTTTTTCTTTGTGATTTCCATCTCAGATCTTAATCACTAATGAATTTGGATCAATTCCATGAGCAGAATTAATCCATGCATCGTTAGTAGATTTAAATTAATGGAATTATTTATTTCTTAGTTGATTTAACCATATTTTTTATCTCCTTTTATGATAATAGATCATGGATAAGCAAAAAATGACTGAGGTTCGTTCTCCACATATTGTGGATTTTGGATTTCTTCCCTTGTACTGTGCATGTTCATCATGAACATTTTATCTTGGCATGTTGTTCAATGTATATCATGTATTTTATCATTACAAATCCATTCATTGGTACAAACAATAAATATCATGGGTGAAATTTGTGATCAATTTTTTCATTGAGGTGTGGTGATGTTAGTGGATGATTGTTGGTCAATCAGAATGAATTTGAGGTAACTATTCAACCTGGATTTGACAAGTGGCAGTATATGTATTGATGAGGGTGATTTATGATCATATTTCAACCCATATTATAGTAATCGACGAATGAAAGGGTTGGTCAACCTCAGACCTACCAATTTATATGATATTGATTTTTCTAATTGTGTGTAGGTCAACACAGAAGAGAACCCGAGTGTTCTAGGAAATACCAAACAATATGGAATTTATTTTGGATTTACACGCCATGTGGACCCCATTGTTGTGGAACTAGGGTTCTTGTAACACCCCGAGATTTTATGAAATATATTTTTTTAATTTCATTAATATCTTGTGTTGTATTCTACACCAATATTACCTTGCGCTATACGCAAGACCGTATTAGCTTGCAGTATACGCAACACTATTCTTGGATCGTGTTACACACAATTTTGATAATAGTTATTCTATGCAACATTGAGTATATATATATATATATTCAATGTATAAATGAAATATGGTTGGATTCTGTTATATTAAACAACGAAGGATTCTTGCACAACACGCAACCCTGAGTTGGCTTGCATTACACGCAATCGCAACCTTCCTCGATAACATGTGTTGTACGCAATACCGAGTGTTACTAAACAACGATATATTATTATAATATTATTATGAACTAGCCGTTATGAATAGTATTAACTAAATTTTTAATTTTATAACATTATTATTCATCTTACACATTTTCTAGAACATTTTATAAGAACAAATTAAATTTTTTGGGTAAAATAAGCATTTTTCAAAAAATACAGTTTTGGCACCTTTTGATGGCGCACCCACTTTAAATATAGTTTTTGAAATGTTTATAAGTACAATTTTAAAAAATAAAATTATTCTTTGGAATCAAGAAATAAAAATTTAATTTGGATAAATTTTTTATTTTATTCTGATGACTTTCACATTTTAATGAATAGTAAAAACACGATATATTTTGATTAAAAAAAACTTTTTTCATCATAATATCTTATGTGGTTAAATTATAATATTTAATGGTTTTAAAGTATAAATAGAATATATTTTTACCTTTTAATATAATTTATGTCATTAGCATTGATTTTACCTTGAATTCATATGTTAAATCAATTCAATCTTTTACAATGTTTTAAAGAAAAACCCGTTTTCTTTTGACAACAGGATTAATTTTAATTTAATTTATGCAACTTTTGTGTATTGAATTTGGAAAAATGGATTCCATATTTGGAATCAGTGGGTCCAAATTATGTTAATAAGCAACTTTTTATTCTTGGGCATTGTGAATAGAAACTACGGTAAATTTTATTTACTACTGTTAAAGGTAAATCGGGTAACTAAGGGTAAATATAAGATTATAAAATTACCATAACACTTGGAAAAATCCAATTGGATGACTACAAGTAGACCCATATCACATAAGGGTCTGATTAGATTCATTTAATGGACTTTTGTCCATGAAAATAATTTAATTATTATTAAAACCAAAGAAAGTGACAACATGTCACTCTCTTAAATACTATAAGTATAATAATTTTAAGATAGTGATAAACATCATGATAATTAAAAAATTAATAGTCTACAGAAAGATAACAAAATTATCTACATAATTAGAATTTATTTAGAATTTTTTGGGATTAAATAATTATCATTAATTGTGACACAATAGTGAAGCAAAAATTATTTATCTAGTAAAAAATCAAGAATATAGTTTTCATTAAACAAATAGTGTCCATAAAACGAACAAAGACCAGACCAAAACTTATTGGTCATGTAAATGTAAACTATAATCATCCAATGGTCGAATATTGGTCCATTTTGAGTCATATACAAGCAATTATGACACTTATATTATTTTGTTTTAATTGATGCCAAAGTTGTCACCTTCATAAATTAATAAATAGAACAATTTAACTATTGTTATTTTAAGATGATAAATTCGAGTAAAAGTATTATTTTTAAATTTAATAAATTGATCTTCATCATAGGATTTTATTTTTAATTTTTATGAAACATATATGTATATTAAATAATTATATAAAGTAAATAATTATGGAAAAGTCAAAACAAATAAGTAATTTTGTTTTATAATTTAGAATTTAGAAATTTATTACCACAAATAAACCTAAATAGATTAAATAAGGATAAATCAAAATGATAAGGTTTAAAATAAGAACCAAACTTGTCTAAATTTGATTGGTTGATTATATTACAACCCTATCTCATCTAATATTCGAATACGAGTCATTTTTGGATGTTTTTAAGTGGGCTAGATTTATTATAAATTAATATTTTTTAGAATTCCAAAGGTGCCCCTCTCCTCCCTTATAAAAGGGTACCTTCTCCCCCTATTCCTCACCCCACATTGAGCCTTCAAGTTTGGAAAAACCCTACCAAATTATATTCTCCACTTCCCTAGAAGCATCCTATAGGTTCTGGCCTTCTTCAAAGACAAATTATAGTGCCCTAAAAGGAGGTCTCAAAGAAGCACTTCAAAGAAGATGTAATGTCCGTTGCCGATTTTTTCTTCTTTATTTCTTCTTCCACTTCTTATTCATTAGTTTTTTCATTATTAAGTAATAACATCAGTATCACTCATATAATTATATGTTATTATAAGTATGAAACAACCCTATTTCACCATCTATCCATCCTACAGAAAACGAATTCACTGCACATGCGTACGTACAGAATACCGTCTCTACGCCGTGGTGTAATCTATTTTCCACCACCACATTACATGGATGGGTATAATGGTGTAAATAATTACTATATATTATTATTTTAAAGTGATATTGATTCTGAAATAGTATACATACACTCCAATACAGTCCCACGATCATGAGAACGATATCATCGCTCGTGCATATGTACGGACTACCGTCTCCACGACGCGATGAGATTCATTCTACACGTTAACCAGTCATGAATGATTATAAAGTATATATAATAATTAATCATGAAATATATGACATAATAATGATACTGGATTTATGTGTATATATATGTATGTCATCTACTTAATTCCATTCAACTCAATAAGGAAACGAAAACAGCGTTCATGCGTACGTACGACCTACCGTCTCCATGAACGGTGTATTTCTTTCCATTTACTAATTTATTATATATATGTATATTCTAAATATATATTATATATAAATCATGTTTTATATTCTGGAATTAAGTAATCATGATCTAAGTAATCATATGAATAATTACAATTCAAAACACGGACAACAAATGAAACGATTTTACCCAAAACACTCTTTAACATGGAATTTACAAAAGAACGGGTAATATAAAGTCATAAGTAAACCATTTGTTATATCATAAGAATGAATATGATTCTTTAATAATTCAATGACATTATTTAAATCATTATATAGGAGGTTCAGATAAATATGAAGCATATCAGACATAAGGTAAGGGATAATTTTTCAAATCTCATTTTATTCCGAGATTGTTTATTCGTAAGTATTTACTGGGGTTATTTTTATCATCCATGTCCATGTTTTATAAAACTGTATTCATGTATTTTTAAATTCCTTTTTACCCATTTTGACTTTTACCCCATGGTATGTAAGGAATATTTCTTTTTTTTACGTTACGAGGTACTTTTTTTTGACTTTTCCGGTAAAAGTATGAGAAGATTGTTTTTAACTTATACGGCACATACGGATTTTTACAGTTTTATAAAGCCTTATTTTCATGAAGCTTCCTCCAAAAGATTTCATGACTATTTTCAGCAAAATCCTTTTCTTTTAAAATTGCATGATGTGTTGTGAAAAGAAATTGATTTTGAAGAAGAAAGGATATTTTCATCAAGAATTCATTTCAAGTGTTTTATCAAAAATCATTTTTCATCTAAGATAACATTATTTCATATGTGTATGTTTCATGTATAATGTCTCTATGATTTACATGGTCTCACTTTTCTTATTATGAAATGATATCCATTTCTTTTATATGGATTATGTGATGATGGGATGATGTTTATAAAACCCATTTTAATTATTAGGTTATTATGAATGATGTATGTTTATTTTGTGGCACAAGTAAGAATGATTTCATTATTAGATGGGTGGGACCTATATCTCCCTCCAATGCATTGGGTAAAGATTTATATCTCATGAGATAGAAATGGCTGGAACGTCAAGTTAAACCGGTTCAGTAATACCGGACTGGAAGGAGGAGTGAACTCGATTCAGAAATGGGACTTTGTCCACTAAGATTGTCTTGGAAGCAATGCATTGGATAATATCGAAATCATATCATGTGATTAATGGATGTCAAAATTACATGTTTTATTCCCATTCTATTTTGTCAATCTTAATGTTTCTTTATGATCTATGTCTTATGTACTTCCATGTTTTATTTTATTTCTCATGATTTTGATGTTTAAACATTATGTTCATGTTTTTAAGTTCAAATGTATATGGTATGTTTTCTTTTATCCATGCTTACCCATACTGAGCATTTGAGCTTACCCTTTTTATGTTTTCTTATCCCCAGGATATAAAGAAAGGTTTTAGGTAAGAAAAAAAGGGAAAGATCTTTATGGGAGATGTTGAAGATCATTCACCACGATTAGAAGATTACGTTCCATGTTTCCAAAGACACTAAAATATTAAGGTCCTTGTGTGCCTGTTTTTGTTATGTATTAAGTATTCCGCTAAAGTAATGTAATGTCCATGTACGTTAATATTCGGGTCTCTATAGTTGGTATCAGAGGAAAGGTTTAGTCAACCTTTGGAAACTAGGATGCGAGAACTTTGGTGATATCCCTAGAGATATTTCTAAGTAATGTCTAGGGATATACCTAAGGTTAAGTATAAGTATAGGTTATAGTATTAGAATTACGGTAACCCAAGATGTTAGATATTGATGTTACTCCCCCTTTATTATATTGTTTTCCCTAGCGCGATTTTTACCTCTCACGCTATTCTTTTTGGGTTTTAGATGATGGCTGGAACCCGAAGGAACCGTGTTGATCAATGTAATGGACAATGTATTGATTGTACTCCTGGACAAACAAATTTTATGGGTGATGGAGTGAAAAATATTATTGCTATACTTACACAAGCTATGAATCATTCTGGACATCCAAATGAGCAAAGAAGGGAACAATATTCTATTGAGTTCTTCATGAGGCAACTTCCACCTTCTTTCAGTGGGTCTTTTGATCCACTTGTTGCTGAACAATGGATAAGTACAACTGAAAAGATATTTTCAGTTATTCAATTTTCTGAACATGATAAAGTCATCTTAGCAGTGTATCGTTTGGAAGGTGATGCTGATCAATGGTGGAATCTTATCAATAATACGAGGCCATGAGATGAAATTGAGTCCATGGAATGGGATGAGTTCAAGAACTTATTTTTCAATAAGTACTTCCCTCGTATTCTTCGAAAAAAGATGGAGAAGGATTTTCTTGAACTAATGAAAAAGGATGATAAATCTGTTGGTATATACGAAGATAATTTTACAAGGCATTCAAGGTATGCATCTAGATTTATCATCCAACCTAAATGTAAAGTTGATAGATTCTTCAGTGGCTTAAAACCAAATATTCAAAGGGAATTATCTATAAGAGACTTCAGTAGCTATGAAGAAATTGTGCGTTGTGCTATCAAGGTAGAAATGGAAGTTGGTGTTACTTATCTATCTCATAGTTTTGACAAGAAACGAAAGATGGAGTTCACGGAGAAATCTCAGAATAATGGTGAAAAGAAGATGAATGTTTCCTTATGCTCAAAGTGTTGAAATAAGCATGGTGTAGATTGTCTTAAAGGGACTAGAAAATATTTTAAGTGTGGAAAAGAAGTCCATCGAGCAGCTGAGTGTCGAAGTAATGGAAAAAGGGTTTCTAATGATGTGAATAAAGAAAAGACTGCAGAGAATGCACCACCAACACTTCAATGCTTCATGTTCATGGAAATGGGACATTATTCTAATAAATGCCCTAATCCAAGGGTTAGTGATGATCGACATGAGCAACAACTTAAGGCAAAGGACAAAGGGAAGTCACATGCGATCACTATTGGCGATGTTGAATATAACAACGATGTGGTGGAATGATTAAGTGTTTATGTAATGGGATTCCAAAATAATGTTGTATATAGTATCGTGGAATATTGGAATATTTATGTATTGTTATGTTGTGGTTTTCAATGGTACCGGTAACCATGGAATATGATTGAGATATTTTTGGAAAAAAAGATGATATGCGCATAATGAAAGGAAAATGAGAAAATGAAATGTTTGACCGTATTCATGAGCTCATGACTGATATAAGGAGAAGGTTATATCATGGTTTGAGTATATAGAATTTTTTGATTTTGGTATGTGGAAAGAGTTAACTTTTGACTGCATTCGTGTTTTCACTAATGTTCAATGGGTATTCATTCTTCAAGAGAATACATAATTAAGGTATTCACATGTTTGTAATTTGACCAACAAGACACATCTTATGATATATGGGGATCAACGATGGTATTAAATATCTGGTAATCGTTTTCACTATATTATGAGAGTGGACTGCAATATTATTGATAAGCCTAAAGATTGTAATGGATTATTTTGGACATAAGTTAGTATTGTTTAATGATAGATGTTTTTTCGATATTATTGATGGGATGTCATAGTAATATAGTTTTAGAAAAAGGAAAACCTGCAGGACGGGCGACATCCCATCGCGTCGGACAAGGCTGTGGGAATCGAACCCACAACCTAAATGCGACTAGCCTATATCTCCTACCACTGGCCTATAGGAAATCCCTGGTTAGTAGAAACTAGTTTTATTTTATTAAGAGGTATGATATATAAAGTATAAGTTCATTTTTGGAACCATATACGATTAATCTAACCATAATATGGACTTATAACTTTTTCTATCCTTTTGATTGAAAGAGATTGAATGACCCATCATTCTATCACATGATCTGCTAACAAATCACGAATAACAAATTCAACTTCATTTCTTTAAGGGATGAAGTGGAAATTGTTCAATTCACGAACAACAGTAAGATTGTACCGAAATCATGAAAGTATTTATTTTAATTCATCAACTTTAGGGAAAAGATCTTGAAAACTAAAAATGTTGTCCTAGTCCCTTTATATCCGATGAATCAGATGGTACCTTAGATCATCACAAATCAATAGCTTTGTGATTGTTGCCTTTTTCATAGCCATGTTCTCTACCACTCTCCATCAGAACATGATGGTTAAATTTTTCTTCCATATCTATATTTTCACCTATGTTCTCCTACGTGGAAACCCAGTGATGAGTTAATTTGGGTAACCGTTACATTTCATACATTAGTTTTTAAATCCATGTTTTGGTATTCCTTTTTACAATGTGGTATTCTATTAATCAAACTTTCGAGTAGTAAACTATTTATAACCCCGATGAATTTTGAGGGCGAAATTAATTTTAATGGGGTAGAATGTTACACCCCGAGATTTTATAAAAAATATTATTTTAATTTCATTATGGTCTTGTGTTGTATGCTACACCAAGATTACCTTGCGCTATACGCAAGACCGTATTAGCTTGCAGTATACGCAACACTATTCTTGGATCGTGTTACACACAATTTTGATAATAGTTATTCTACACAACATTGAGTATATATATACATATATATATTCAATGTATAAATGAAATATGGTTGGATTCTGTTATACGAAACAATGAAGGATTATTTCAAAACACGCAACCCTGACTTGGCTTGCATTACAGGCAATCGCGACCTTCCTCGATAGCGTGTGTTGTACGCAATACCGGGTGTTACTAAGCAATGATATATTATTATAATATTATTATGAACTAGACGTTATGAATATTATTAACTAAAATTTTAATTTTATAAAATTATTATTCATATTACACATTTTCTATAACATGTTAAAAGAACAAAATAAATTTTTCGGGTAAAATAAGTATTTTTCAAAAAAATACTGTTTTGCCGCCTTTTGATGGCGCACCCACGTTAAATCTAGTTTTTCAAATGTTTATAAGTTCTATTTTACAAAATAAAATTATTCTATGGAATCAAGAAATAAAAATTTACTTTGGATAAAATTTTCATTTTATTCTGATGACTTTCATATTTTAATGAATAGTAAAAACACGCTATATTTTAATTAAAAACAACTTTTTTCATCATAATATATTATGTGATTAAATTATCATATTGAATGGTTTTAAAGTATAAATAGAATATATTTTTACCATTTAATATAATGTATGTCATTATCATTGATTTTACCTTGAATTCGTAGGCTAAATCAATTCAATCTTTTGCAATGTTTTAAAGATAAACCTGTTTTCTTTCGACAACGGGATTAATTTTAATTTAATTTCTACAACTTTTGTGTATTAAATTTGGAAAAATGGACTCCATATTTGGAATCAGTGGGTCTAAATTATGTTAATAATCTACTTTTTATTTTTGGGCATTGTGAGTAGTAACTACGGTAAATTTTATTTACTATTGTTAAAGGTAAATCAGGTAATTAAGGGTAAATATAAGATTATAAAATTACCCTAACACTTGGAAAAATCCTATTGGATGACTAAATGTCGACCCATATCTCTTAAGGGTCAGATTAGATTAATTTAATGGACTTTTTTTCATGAAAATAATTTAATTATTATTAAAACCAAAAAAAGTGACAACATGTCACTCTCTTAAATACTATAAGTCTAATAATTTTAAGTTAGTGATAAACTTCATGAAACATCAAAAATTAATATTATAAAAAAATATAATAAAAATATATACATCATGAGAATTTATTTATAATTTTTTTGGATTAAATAATTATCATTATTTGTGACACAATAGTGATGCCGAAATTATTTATCTAGTGAAAAATCAAGAAAATAGTTTTTATTAAACTAATAGTGACCATAAAAGGCACAAAACCCTGAAAAAAACTTATTGGTCATGTAAATTTAAACTCTAATCATCCAATGGTAGAATATATGACCATTTGGAGTCTTATGCAAGCAATTATGACACTTATATTATTTTATTTTAAATGATGCCAAAGTTGTCACCTTCATAATTTAATAAATAGAACATTTTAACTATTGTGATTTTAAGATGATAAATTCGAGTAAAAGTATTATTGGAAAAGTTAATAAATATATCTTCATCATAGGATTTTATTTTTAATTTTTATGCAACATATAAGTATATTAAATAATTATAAAAAATGTTGTAGTAATTATTTTATTAAGAGATAAACCAAATAAATGGTTTTAAAAATAATAAAATAAATATTATATGAACTATTTAATGTTCTCCACTAATTGTCTAGATACATATGACATTTTATGAATCTATTAAAGCTTTTATTTCGAACATATATTCTGAATATTGTTTATTTAAATTCAAATAAATAAATTGTGTCAAAATTGACACTATTGTTATTTTATAAAAATAACATATTATAAAATTGTTAAAAAATCACAAAAATATTTAAAAATTATAAATTTAAATTTATATGGTCTATAATGTTATAAAGTAAACAGTTATGGAAAATTCACAACAAATAAGTAATTATTTGTTATAATTTAAAATTTAGAATTTTATTACCACAAATAAACCAAAATAGATTAAATAATGATAAATCAAAATGATAAGGTTTAACATAAGATCCAAACATGTCTAAATTTGATTGGTTGATGAGATTAAAACCCTATCTCATTTAATATTCGAATATGGGTCATTTTTGGAGGTTTTTAGTGGGGTTAGATTTATTATAAATTAATATTTTTAAGAATTCCAAAGGTGCCTCTCGCCTCCCTTATAAAAGGGCACCTCCTCCCTCTCTTCCTCACACCACTTTGAGCCTTAATGCTCGGAAACACCCTACCAAATTCCCTTATCCACTTCCCTAGAAACATCCTAGAGGTCCTGGTATTCTTTAAAGACCAATTTTAGTGCCCTAAAAGGAGGTCTCAAAGAAGCACTTCAAAGAAGAGGTAATGTCCATTACCGATTCTTTCATCTTTATTTCTTCTTCCACTTATTCTTATTTAGTTGTTTCATTATGAAGTAATAACATCAGTATTACTCATATACTGATATGTTATTATAAGTACTAAACAACCCTATTTCACCATCTATACATCCTACGGAAAACGAATTCACCGTGCATGCGTACCTACGGAATACCATCTCCACGCTGTGGTGTAATCTATTTTCCACCACCACCTTACATGGATGGGTATAATGGTGTAAATAATAACCATATATGATTATTTTAATGTGATATTGATTCTAAAATAGTATACATACACTCCAATACAGCCCCATGATCATGAGAACGATATCATCGCTCATACGTACGTACGGACTACCGTCTCCAGGACGCGATGATATTCATTCTCCATGTTAACCATTCATGAATGATTATAAAGTATATATAATATTTAATCATGAAATATATGACATAATAATGATAGTGGATTTATGTGTATATATATGTATGTCATCTACTTAATTCCATTCAACTCAATAAGGAAACGAAAACAGCATTCATGCGTACGTACGACCTACCGTCTCAATGAACGGTGTATTTCTTTCCATTTACTGATTTATTATATATATGTATATTCTGAATATATATTATATATAAATCATGTTTTATATTCTGGAATTAAGTAATCATTATCTATGTAATCATATAAATAATTACAAGTCAAAACACGGACAACAAATGAAACGATTTTACCCAAAACACTCTTTAACATGGAATTTACAAAAGAACGGGTAATATAATGTCATAAGTAAACCATATGTGATCTCATAACAATGAAAATGATTCTTTAATAAGTCCATGACATTATTTAAATCATTATACAGGAGGTTCGGATACATACGAAGCATATCAGACATAAGGTAAGGGATAATTTTTCAAATCTCATTTTATTCCGGGATTGCTTGTTCGTAAGTATTTACTGGGGTTATTTCTATCATCCATGTACATGTTTTATAAAAGTGTATTCATGTATTTTTAATGTCCATTTTACCCATTTTTACTTTTACCCCATGGTATGTAAGGAATATTTCTTTTTTTTACATGACGAGGTACTTTTTTTGACTTTTCCGGTTAAAGTATGAGAATATTTTTTTAACTTATACGACACGAACAAATTTTTATGGTTTTATAAAGCCTTATTTTCATGAAGCTTTCTCCAAATGATTTCATGAATATTTTCAAAAAAATCATTTTCTTTTAAAATTGCATGAAATTTTGTGAACAGAAATTGATTTTGAAGAAGAAAGGATATTTTCATCAAGAATTCATTTAAAGTATTTTATCAAAAACCATTATTCATCTAAGATAACATTATTTTATATGTGTATGTTTCAAGTATAATGTCTCTATGATTTACATGGTTTCACTTTTATTATTATGAAATGATATCCATTTCTTTTATATGGATTATGTGATTATGGGATGATGTTTATAAAACCCATTTTATTTATTGGGTTATTATGAAGGATGTATGTTTATTTTCTGGAACAAGTAATAATGATTTCATTATGAGATGGGTGGGACCTATATATCCCTCCAATGCATTGGGTAAAGATTTATTTATCATGAGATAGACATGGCTGGAACGGCAAGTTAAACCGGTTCAGTAATACAGGGCTGGAACAAGGAGTGAAATCGATTCAGAAAGGGACTTTGTCCACTAAGATGGTCTTGGCTGCAATGCCTTGGCTAATATGGAAATCATATCATGTGATTAATGGATTCCAGAATTACATGTTTTATTCCCATGCTATTTTGTCATTCTTAATGTTTCTTTATGATTCATGCCTTACTTACTTCCATGTTTTATGTCATTTCTCATGATTTTGATGTTTAAATATTATGTTCATGTTTTTAAGATCAAATGTATATGGTATGTTTTATTTTATCCATGTTTACCCTAACTGAGCATTTGAGCTCACCCTTTTTATGTTTTCTTTTCCCCAGGATATAAAGAAAGGTTTTAGGTAAGAAAAAAAGGGAAAGATCTTTATGGGAGATGTTGAAGATCTTTCACCACGATTAGAAGATTACATTACATGTTTCCAAAGACACTAAACTATTACAGTCCTTGTGTGTCTGTTTTTGTTATGTATTAAGTATTCCGATAAATTAATGTAATGTCCATGTACGTTAAGATTCGGGTCTCTACAGTTCTAGTTGGAGATAAATATCACAGGCCATGTGACATGGTCACAAACAGTGTTACCCCTCACTAATGGCTTGGTAAGTACATTAGGAAGTACAAAGACACAAGAAAAAGAACACTTCCCATGTGGCATTCTATATAATTGGACAAAAACATGAAATGGTGTACACGATCCAGTACACAGACATGTCCACCAAACACGGACACGATCAAGAGACACTAGAATGATTTCTTGTGCCTCTACACACTATATAATTCTTCTACACACCGTATATGGAGACATAAATATTGTGTGAGGATTTTCCATATAATCATACAAGGGGATAGTTGGATATACTATGTACCCCCTTTTACATACTATGTAACCCTTTCAAGTGTGTTTGTAGTGATTATTTTCCTTAGTTTGTACTAATCAAGGATCATCAAGTTCCCTTGGTCCATTCCATACAGGGTATAATGTGGAATTACATCCACATAAAATGATTATAATCCCCTGTAGAGGTTGAGTCTCGTATATATTTTTAGTTTCCCTCCCAAATACTGGAGTGAAATCCTCTATCATCCTTTGTTCCCTATGTGGGTGTTGTGAAATCAGTGTGACCTCTCTAGGTAGAGAATTTATCCTCCATCTAACATGTTGTATCAGTAGGATTTGTGGTATCATTGACATATGATCCCTTATGAATCAGGTAAATCTAGATAGGGTTCGTGGTTTCTCCTAATATTTTAGGGCATGAACCCATATCTGTGTAACATGGACTTCTTATAACAGTGCGATTTATTAGGTGTGTCTCAATGATGTAGACCTCTTTATCAAGTGTCTCTAATGATATAATAGATCTTGTAGTAGATTATCATTAAATTAGTGTGTCTTTGAGAAGAATCCTATAGATGGCACTTCGTTTTTACCACATGGTGCCATAGTGTCTTTCATAAGTATGTCTGGGTGTTTCTATTATACACTGATTGTTTTATATTTTTCTTCATGTTTAGTAAATTTTTTGGGTTTTCTATTGGTTATTGTTATACTCAACCCTACATGGGATTTTCCACGATGTGTGATGTTGTATATAGATAAAGGCCCTTTTGATGGTTTCTTGGTAGGACAGGGAGTAGGTGGAGCATAGGCGGGTTTTAAAAAAATGTGGTGTTTTACCAGGATATTGCATTTGAATTAATTTCTTCCCATTGGAGAATGTTCGACTATTTATATTTTTTGATTGGTATTTTATTTAGATCATTTTTTCTGATTTCATTACATAATTTTCATGCTCTATAATGGGATCCTAGATATATGCATGCATTGGTTTCAATTGTATTAAATTTCATCATTGGGTGGGCTTGGAGATGTGTGCATGTGTACATGTACTTAACTCTACTGCCTCTGATTTTTTGGACGTTACTAATTAGTATGGTCCATGATCCCCTGGAATATTGGAGGTGGGATTTTTTTAGACAGGGGTTACACATTGATAGGTCGGGTCGTGATAAGGTGATTGAAACACTTCTAATTCTTGAAAAGAAAAAGGTATACCCACGTTTTTTACATGAAAACGAGGTTCAAAAAGGAGTATTAAAAGTAAATAAATATGATAAGGTTGAAGCATTGTTAGTAAAAATATTTTCTACTGGTTTAAATCTAATTTAAACCCCTGTTTTTTTATTTTAACCCCCAGGTAAACACATTTTTACCTTAACTGTAATAATTAATTTCACAGTTTTCACTATTCATTTGGGTGGAATATTAAGTTAAACATTCTAGAAAAAAATGAATTTTTATGAATTGAAATATTCAATCCATTATAACCGATTTAATTCATAGATATTTCAAAATTAAATTTTTTATGAAAACCAACATATTTAATGAAAAAATGAGTTTTGAAGAATGAAATTCTCATAAGTATAGAAGTTTGTAATATCAAAATTCAATATAAAATTTATTCTAATGATCTAATTTATAAAAATTGTAATATAATTGAACTAAATTTACTTTAAAACTGATTAAAAATATATTTTAAACTTGTAAATTTTTTATATGAAAATTAATTTGTTAATGAATATTAATTTTTTTCACAATTCATAAATTAATGAAACTTTTTGAAAAAAAAAATTACTTTTAAGATAGTTTTTTTTGATGATTTAAAAAATTATGTTAGTTTTAAAGAAATAATTTTTTTAATTCCTGTCAAAATTAATTTTATGTTATGTGTGTAAAGAATGAATTTATTACCTTCTAGAAAAAATAATATTTTTTAGAAAACATTTCTTTTTCTGTTAAATAATTCTTATTTTACTTATAATCAAAAAATAACCAATGAATTTTTTTACTACATGTTTTAAAAATATATTTTTCATAATTTAACAAATAGTAATCATACCCTCCAATTTAATAGCTAGGTTATAACATTATACTATATTACAGTTCATTTTGACTTAGGGTTGCATGGTCAACAAGATATCAAAGAGATTAAAATTAGAGAAATATATTTAATGGGCTATTTAAGCTTGGTGTTTCATGTTGTATTATAAGGTCAGAGATTCAAAAATTACATAAAATTGAGTTATATAAAGAATTAACAATGATGATCTTTTTTTATTAATAGTTTTTTGATAATTATGCTATAACTGTTATAATACATCTAAAATATTACAAAGTAGACACTTATACTATATTAGATTTTTTACAATAATAAAATTCCTTAAAAATATAATAAAAATTGATAAAAAAATTCTGTAATTATTCCTTTCTCTTCCTCTTCCATACACACTATGGAAAAAATTCAAAAACATGGGATGAGCATAAAAATCTCACTAAGGGATATAAAATTAAGAAAGAGAACATTAGTCAATGAATATATACAAATCAATGAAATCATAATTTTTTCTCATAAAACATAAGCTCCTTAACATTCCTCAGGAAATAATAAGATTTATATATAACTAATAGAAATCATAAATCATAATGGTAACTTGTGTCATCCATAACATACTTACATTGTATTTTTTATAGACATAAAGGGAGTAACCTTCATGGTTATATTTGGAATACACATAATAGTATATTGAATAAATACCTTAGGGGAAACATTATAATTAACCTATGTTAGGTTACCCAAATCAATGGAGAGATTTATGAGGCTCACCCACCCTCGGATAATCACGGAACCACCCATATACATAAAAAATTCTCATGAACCATAACATAATAATAACACATAAATCAAGTATAAAAGAAAGATAACATTTCCACATTGCAATAAAAATATATAATTTCAATATATTGACATAATAAATGCTATATCCAAAAAAATTTCAATACTAAAATACATAAAAATGGTATATTATATTTATTTTCCTTTTAAAAATAGTACGACGTTTTAACGAATCCAAATATCAAATAATGCTTGCGGTGGTGGGGAGGTCATTGTTGCTGCGTACATTAAAAATAAACATTCCTTATACCATTTAGTAACATTCCTTATTTAAAAATATTAATTTTGAAAAACAAAATTAAATTAAAAGAAAATGTTATAATTATACACCATATAAAAAAGGGTGGTGTATAACATCAAAACATTCCTCTATGAAGGAAGATTGAGACGAAGCCCCTTACCTTGAGTCCAACTTGTCTTGTACATTCTTTATCTCCCTGAATAATAAACTTAAGTTAATTTATATATGATTATGAAACTTTTCAGGTTTATTATTTATTTTATAACACTTATTACCTTGTTATATCAATCACATATTTATTCAAATTCATATCTATCTTATTTTTGATATTCGGTACTTGAGTCAAAAATTAACTTGTTATAATTACAAATTGACCTTGTGGTGAAAATTATATTATCTCCATAATAGTATTCATGATTTAAATATCATATTTATCTTGTATATATATGTATTTATAATATTCCAAACATTTGGATATAATATATGAATTGCATCTATCATGGAGACAATAGGTCATACGTATGCATGAATGCTACTTTGATTTATTTTTCATAATAAAGAAATGAAAAATAGATGATATATAGGTATGCTATAATTACAGTATAATATGTATGTTATAAATGTTACATAATTTCATTAATTCCATCATTTTTATGTTCCATGTATGTAATGAACGTGTCATATCACTTTAATGGGGCGGTAGTCCGCACTTTCTCAAATTAAATTATTGTATTTACACATTATAGAAAGAATAAAGTTATGTTGTAAACAAAAAATACCAAAGAATAAATAAAATAAAATTATAATATATATCATATATAAATATAGTGTCATCATAATTGCCTCCATGATAGGTGGAAGGAGAAAATTTAACAATTAACATTTCATGAGGCGGTAGTTGTCCAATCACAGAAATAGTAAGTTTGTATCCATTAGATGGAGGTGTGTGTATGTGTAGATAGAATCCATCTCATAAAAATATCATAGTATATTTACGATACTTGTTTTGTTATGTAATGAAATAATATGTATAACATATGGAGTGTAGAAGGAGAATAAAGGAAATGAACTTGAGAGAAGTCGTTACCTCTAAATTGGGTAACTTCTTTTGATTTTAGACAAAAGGATCTCTAGAATTTCTTTCTCCCAAGGTAAGTATTCTATAAGGAAAGGATGGATTTTTTGAGCTTATTTGAGTAGAATTAAGATTATCCATGTGTCTTTAGATACGTGATTTATGTGGGTAGAGGTGGTGGCATTTTATAAGATGTAGGAGGGGAACTTTAGGAAGGTCTTGAAATATTATTTTACTATAAATTAAATCTTGATTAAAAATAGTCCAAAACACATTTAATTCTAAGATAAGATAAATATTTTTCAAATATCCATCATCCAATAATTTTTATAAATGTTATATAGATTTTTTATCCTTATTTTTTATGTTTAACTCTTATTTTACCATTTTTAATCTTATAGTGTTATCATGTGATTTACACATTGTGGGTTAATTTAATTCCCATATCCTATCCAAATACCCATAAAAAATATATTTAAGACATATTTGGACTTATATAAACCATTTTAACAAATTAAATATTTTTAGGAATTTAATATCATTTACTAAACTATTTTATATTTTTTGTTATGAATTTTGACAATTTTGGTCACTATTCATACTTGTCTTTTTTTTCAAAATTCATAAAAACATGATTCCTTCGAAAGAAAGGAATTAAATAAAATATAATATGTCAATAGAATATATAAAAGTCATGGATGACATAAAAATAATCAAATTTAGTTTATTTTAATATTTACAATATCATTTATTTGGATCCCTTATTAATGGACCAATCACTACATCAATACTGTTTCATTAAAAAAAATCTATTTAATATCTAAAAATTATAAATAAAATATAATGATGTAGTAAGTATTTTTATATTTATAATGACTATTTATAGTCAAATATGTCACTTATATAACCCCATATTAATTTTTTTAGTAAAAGAAACATGTTTATGCTATATTTATCTTTACTTTAAATTAATTATTATAACAAGTAATTATCACACCCAAGTGGCTCAATGGGGTTCCCAAATCGACACACGGATGCCCATGGTCAGGAAAATATCATCCAATAGGATTAGTACATGTGTTAGGGTTGTTTTATATTATTATACTATTATTTGTTTACACTTATTTAAATGATTTACCCTTTTACCATAGAAAATAAAAATAATTACAAAGGTTACTATTTATAATGTCCAAAAATAAAAGCTACCTATTTAAAAAATTTCTAACTATTTTTTTTCCAAATATTCATTACATTTTCCTAAATTCAAAATACAGATGTTTTAGTAATTAATTTCAAATTTATTCTCGACGTCAAAACCAAAAAGTGTGTTTTTATGAAGTAAAAAATACTAAATTATTAACATGTGTTTATGTCCAATTTAAATATTAAATTACTTCCAATAACTAAAATTACATTAAATTATAAAAGAATAATATAATTACACTTTAAAATCAACTAAAAGGATACCATAACTATATAAATACAATAGATGAAAAGATAGTATTGAATTAAAATTCAATTTCTTCCCCTTTTTATTAAAATATTAATTTTGTTAGAAAAATACCATAATTTCATCAAAAGAAAATTTTTATGTTCCTATTATTAAGAAGAAGATTATTTTGTCCAATATATTATATAAAAATTTTAAAAACTATTTTTAAAATGTGTTCGCCATCAAAAGTCGGTACACTAACCTTTTAAAAATGTTAGAGTAATTTTTTTCTTAAAATTGGATTTATTCTCATTTTAAGCCTCTAATATACATTGGATAAATGTAAATAAATTTAAAAATTACTTGAAATAAATATATAGTTAATATTGTTCGTTATCGACAATAAAATTTCTAGGTGTTAACTATCATTTAAAATAATTATATTATTATTATATTATTTTTTATTATAACTCCACATTGTGTACAACATAAGATTTCATAGAAACTTTTTGGGGCATGTCATGTATGCTATCCAAAAAAGTGTCCTCTTTAACGTAAAATTAATACCTTATTTAGAAATATTAATTGATATTAAAATGAATTATTCTATAAATACCTGGGTTGTTAGATCATTCCCCCCTTTTGGGAATTGAATCCTTGAAATTCAATTCACTTATCAAATAAGTGGGGGTATTTATCCATCATATCATTTTCCAATTCTCATATTTAACCTTCAAACATATGGTTTTTCTACAAAACCTTTACCTAATGAATTACCTTATTATGAAAAATATTCTCTATGCAGTCAAGAATCTGTACTGGTTGTTCTTTATAATAATTATTCTCTTACAACTAAACTAACTATGGACTCTAAATAAGAGATGGATCCGGCATATAGTTTATCAACATTAAAAAATGAAAAACATTATATAACTGGGATAAATTTAGAGGTAAAACCACTCTATAGTCAACTAATTCAACTTAATATAGGATTTCATATGGTCCAATGAACCTCAGACTCAGCTTTCCATTCTTAACAAAATGCATCAAAATTTTCCATGAAGAAACTTTGAGAAATACATGACCACCTACATTGAATAAAAGATCCTTCATGAGGTTATTTTCATAACTTTTATCTTTGCTATAATCTATTCTTACATTATTTTGGATGAAATATTCTTTTTATGGCATCTCTTCTACCAATTCTTGTCCCATAAACTTCTTTCACAAACATCATCCCAAAAGCTGGAGTTCAAAATTGGTTTACATATAATGCTTCAAATGGTGCCATCTGTATACTGGAATGAAAACTGTTCTTATAAGAAAACTCAACCAAAGAAGGATTTTGATCCCAACATCCCTTATAATCTAGTATACAAGCACATAGAATATCTTCCAAAGTCTGAATTGTTAATTCTAACAGCCCATCTGATTGTAGATGAAACGATATACTAAAATTTGATTCAGTACCCAATGAATTCTTAAGGCCCTTATAAAAGCTAGAAGTGAACCTATGATCATGTTCATATAAAATAGAGAGAAAAACTCCATATATTCTAACTATATATTTAATATATATTCGAGAAAGTTGATCTCGAGACATAGTATATCTAATAAGATAAAAATGAGCAGAGTTAGTCTATCGATCAACAATAACCCATATTTCATTGTTACCTTGATAAGTCTTTGGGAATCGCACTACGAAATCAATGGATGCATTTTACCATTTCCAATCTCATACTGGAAAAGGATGAAGCATCCCTTTTAGTAAATCCATCTCTACTTTAACCTGTTGAAAAATAAAACATCTTAGGGTAATGTGAGCAACATCTTTTTTCATTCCATCCCACTAGTAATACTCTCGAAGATCTCTGTACATCTTAGTACTGCCAAGATGAACTAAAAATGGAGAACTATGAGCTTTACATAATAACTCTTTCCTCGACTTTAAATCAGAAGGAAAAAATAATCTACGTACAAACCTCAACACACGGTCTTTATCAATTTTAAATTCAGGTAACATACCCTTCTGAACCACTTCTACCTTTTCATGCAACTCACTGTCTTGTTTGTGTACTTGTTTAATTATGTGTGATAGAAATGATTTCACTACCACCTGAAACAAAATAGGGGAATTCCCTACACCAACAAATTCCAAACCAAAATTTTTCAAATAAAAAAACAAAGGATCTCGTTCCAAAAGTAGCATAGTTAATATAGCATTACTCTTTCGACTCAAAGCGTCATCCACATTATTTGTCTATCTAAGATGGTAATTATCAATGAAATCATAATCCATGATTAATTTCATCCATCTGATATATATCATGTTTAATTATTTCTGAGTGAATATATTCTTCAATCCTTTGTGATCAGTATATATTACACACTTCAATACATATAGATGATGCCTTTAATTTATTAATCCGAAAACAATAGAAACTAATATAAAATCATCTGTAGGGTAATTTAACTCAGGATTTTCAACTAACTTAAATCATAATTAATTACTGGGTCATTCAAAATTAGGAAAAAGCCAATTATTTTCAACAAAGAATCATTTTAGATAATAAATTTACCATTACAGGAAGGTGGGGGAAAACTGGAGCATTCATCAATCTTCGTTTCAATTCTTGATAACAATCATCACAATCTTTTGTACAGATGAACATAACATAATTTGATGTTTATATAGTTAGTCGTCTAGATAACCATGAAAATTTTTCAATAAACCTACAGTAATAAATATGTAAACAATGAAAAACTAAAAATGCCAGTTACATTTGTGGGTGTTGGACATTCCTCAACCACTTTTGTTTTATCTAAATCAATAGTTATTCCATCTTTAGAAAAAATGTTACATATGGGTGTTAGGAAAGGAGATGGAGTGGTTCGTGTAACTAGGGGGATGTGGTGTTGTACATAATATCGTTCTTTGGAAATGTTACCTCCCACTTGGATGAGTCCAAGGGTATGTTCACCAGTCTCACCCTTTTCATACAGAAAAAGATAGATATAACTTAGGTGGAGACAGAATCCATGATCCTTTATGATTCTCTTCTTGGTAGAGGATCCACTCCCTATCCCATATCATACCTCATCGTGAAATTTAAATCACTTATTTGCAATAATATCCAAGTGACATACACATGGTGTGAGGGTAATAAGGTTAAAGATCACATGGCTTATTTGGCGGACCAGAGCACCAACAACAACAGTCTCTTTACTACTATTTTCTTGAAACCATAGGGTGTTAAATTGATTATAGGGGATTTCCTCAGCCTTCACTACAATAATCCTCTATAATATTGAAATTTCATTGTTTTCCTTGTTGTTTTATTTCATTAAATAAACATTTTATTTGGATAGATAGAAACAATGTGACCAAGGAATGAATGTTTTTGTAACCATAACACAAAGTGTAGCATTTCTAATACAGTTTATTTTCATTTAATGTCTTCATTAAAACCCTTAAATGACTTTCATGGTACTCTTTACTTTTAGAAAATACCAAAATGTCATAAATAAACACAACCAAAAACTTATCCAAGAACCCATGGAAAATTTTATTCACAATATACTTGAATAAAGCAGGTGCATTGGTTAACCCAAAATGAATAACTAAAAAATCATAATTGTCATATTTAGGTCAAAATTTGGACTTTGGAATGTATATTTCCTTTAGTTTTAATAGATGGTACCCCAACCTGATGTCAATATTCAAAAAATACTGATCTCCCTAGAGCTGATCAAACAGATCATTAATATGAGGCAAAGGATAATTTTTTTAACAATGATGTTAATCAACGCTCTAAAATCAATGAAAATTATCATTGAACGATATTTCGTTTTAAAAACAATACATGAACACCCCATGGTGATGTGTTTGTTTAAGTGAAAACTTTATCTAATAACTCTTGTAATAGCTTCTTTAACTCTAAATGTATAATTTGAGACATTTGACAAGGGGGTTTTGAAAATGGATTAGCATCAGGAACCAAGTCAACAATAAATTCATCTTCTCTATTAGGTATTATACACGGAAACTCATCAGAAAAAAACATCAAGATACTCATTAACCACTGGAACATCATTAATATGAAAAGATTCTTTGTTTTCAACAATACATGCAAGGTAACATTAATTTAAATATATTACATGTTTCTCAGCTTCATAATATGTTTTCAAAAGTAAGGGTTCATTATTGTACCCAAACTGAAATTATTTATAAAAAGAAACCTCTTTAGCTCTATAGTCAACTTAGTATGATAAAACAAATTCCAATCCATACCCAAAATAACATCGAAATCTACTAGAGGCAAAACAATAATGTTTATAGGTAAATTATTTATACACAAAAGGATAAGAAGTTTCTTATAATTTCATTTTGTCTCATCATTTCTCCCAGGTGTTTTTACCACAGGTTTAGGATTCATATCTTGAGATGGAATTCCCAATTCACTAGAAAATTTCTCAGAAATAAAATAATGTGTAGATCTAGAATCAAACAAAACATTAGCATAATATAAATAAACAAACAATGTACATGATACTACTTCATTTGATGGCACAAAATTTTCTAAATTAGTGTAAAAGGATTTACCACCCCTTTATATTGTAGTCCTACATCTTTCCATCAGTTGAGTTCTTTGTTGGACACTCATTTGCATTATGGCCCATTTCATTGCACTAAAAACATTTTATTAACTGTAAATCAGATTTTATCTTACCACTACCCTACTCATTTTCAGTGAAATTAAAAGCCTTATGTCCCATTTTACCACATCAAAAGCACTTACCAAAACTCAAAAGGCATTCCGTAGTGTTCTTTTTAACATAATTTTCACAAACTATAAACTGAAGTTTCTTACCATCATGATTTTTTGAAGAGTAATTCCCTTTCATTTGACACCTATCTCTTATTATTTTATCTATCAAAGAACATTTGTCATCTTAAAACTCTATTTCCACCTTCTCCTCACATCAATAAAGTTTTTCATAACTTTTGAAATAACTAGAATCTGATTCCCTTTGATATATTCACATTAATATTGAGTAAAAATGTTTGATTTTACTATCAATATATTTTATGAAATTTATAGCATAACTTTTCAGTCGAGTGAATTTTTCTTCAAAAGCAGCCAATCATTCATCCTCCTATATCAAATCCAAATTTCATTTTCCATCCTAAGTCGAACTACCTTCAAATATATTTCTCAAGAATCGTACCTTTGAATTCTTCCTAATCAAGAGAATAAATCTCCTCAATATCCCTATTATTTTTAACCATAGAACACCACTGATTGGATTCACCTTAAAAATTGTAAACAGCAAGAATAACTTTTGATGTTCTGGGAACCCATTGACATCAAAAATATTTTCCAGTGCTTTAATCCACCCTTCATCTAGAAAAATGTCAGATGATCCTCTGAATGATGGGAGATATTGCGTCATGAATTTCTACACTATTGACATGTTCAATAGTGGTTGATCTGGATGATTTCATACATGGATACCACCACCCTTTAATTCCTCATTCAACTATTCTATCACTACAACAAACTATTTAGTTCTGATTCTGACCATCTCATGTTGCTGATTTGGAAGGTTGTTTTCATTTTGATGGCGTCCTATCATATCTTCCTTGTTTCCACTACGGAAAACCATTTTTAACATAGACATATCTTAGATGAAGCAACATGGTAATCGTCAAATTCTATATCATTTCATTCATACCATAAAGTAAAAATAATTTATGGATATTCATTTAACAATATCCTAACTCCTAATATTATCTAAATTGACCTATGATACCAACTATAAGGCCATATCCTTAAACATTATATAATATTGTGTTCTGTTAAGAATTCCCATTGAGGATATTTTACGGTTTTAAGTTTTAGATAATTAGGACAAAACTATTACAATAAATATCAAACAATTCAAAGTATACACTTAAATTATATCTATTTTTTGACTACAATAAAATGTCATAAAAACAAGAATTCTTTGGTTGATAACAATCATCTTGAATTGTTTTTTTATATTACACTTCCTTATACCCTATAAAAAACAGTTCAAGAAGATGGGATTATCATAAAAATCTCAGTAAGGGATATAAAATAAGGAATGAAAATATTAGTCTATGAATATATACAAATCAATGAAATCATACAGTTTACTCATAAAACATAATCTCTTTAACATACATCATGAAATAATAATTTTTATGAATAAATGAAAGAAATCAAAAATCATAATGTTAACCTCTGGAACCCATAACATACTTACATTGTAACTTTCACAGCCACATAAAGAGTAACAATCATGGTTACATTTTGAATACCCATCGCAGTATATTGCCTAAATCTCTTAGAAGAAACATTACAATCTACCATCGTCATGTTACCCAATGCATTGAAGACCTATCTCGGTCTCACCCACACATGGTTTATCATAGAACCACCCATATACAGAACAATTCCAAATAACATTAACATAATCATAACACATAAAACAAGCATAAATGAAAAAGTAAATTTCCACATTACAATCACAATATATCATTTCAAGATATTGACATAATCAATTTTTTCTAAAAACCATTCTCAATAAAAAAACACATAATAAGGGTATATGGTATTTATTTTCCTTTTAAAAACATTACGGATTGTTAAGGATTCCAAATATCAAATAATTCTTGCGGCGGTGGAAAGGTCATTGTTGCTACGTATGATAAAAATAAACAATCATTTTTTCATTTAGTAAAAAGATTCGTAGACAAATATTCCTTTTGAAAAATATTGAATTAAATTAAAATAAAAATGGTATAATTATACACCATATAAAAATGGTGGTTTATAACCTCAAAATATTCCTCAATAAAAGGAAAATGAGACGAAGTCCTATACCTTCAGTATAACATGTCTTCTTTGTTCTTTATCTCCCAGAATAATAAACTTAAGTTAATTTATAATTTTTTAGAAAAAATAATAATGTTAATTATTACTTTTATATCACTTATTAACTTATTACAAAAATAATATAATTATTCAATTTCATATTAGTTATTTTTTTTATATTCGGTACTTGACTCAAAAATGATGTTGTTATAATTACAAATTGTTTATGTGGTCAAAAGTCCATTATATATATAATAGTATTCAAGATTTAAATATAATATATATCCATTATATATATATATATAATAGTCCATAAAATTTTGAGATATGAAATGAAATACACCATTTATGGAGACGGTAGGCCGTACATACACATGAACACTACTTTCCATTATTTTTTCTATTAAAGGAATGAAAACTAAATGATACATAGGTATGTTATAATTCTATTATAATATCTATGTTATATATTTTAAATATTTTAATTAATTCTATCCTTTATAAGTTCCATGTATTCAATGAATGATTCATATCATTTGGAGGGGTAGGTAGTCCGCACTTCCTCAAAGGAAATTATTGTATTTACACATAATGGAAATCATAAAGGTATGATGTAAATAAAAAATAAAGAATCATAGAGAAAATATAAATATAAAATATATCATATAAAAATATAGTGTCATCATAATGGAAAGAATGAGTTGTGGTAGGAGATGATTTAACAATTACCATTTCGTGAGCCAGTAGTTCATCATACATAGAAACAGTATGTTCATATCCATTTGATGGAGGTGTGTGTAAGTGTAGTTAGAATAATTCTCATAAAAAGTAATATTATATTGAGGATACTGGGGTTTTATTATATAAAGTAATAAAAATATCTTAGGGAGTGGTGAAGGAAAATAAAGTAAAGGAACATAAGAGAAGATGTTACCTCTAAATTGGGTAATTTCTTTTGATCTGAACCAAAAGGATTTCTTGAATTGCCTTATTCCCAAGGTAAGGCTTCTAGGAGGAAATTAGGGATATTTGGAGATTATTTCAGAATAATTGGGATGAGAAAAGGGATTTGAGAGGTGTGTGTTATGTGGGTAGAGGTGGTGACCTTTTATAATAGGGATGAGGGTCACTTTAGGAAGGTCTTGAAATATTACTTTATTATAAATTCAATTTATATTAAAAATAGTCCAGAAATATTTTCATTAGAAGATAAGATGATTTTGGTTTGAATATTAATCATCCATTAATTTTTATAAATGGTTTATATATTGTTTTATCTTTATCTTTTTTTAACCCCTATTTTACACTTTTTAATCTTATTGTGATCTCATGTTATTTATAAATTGTGGGTTAATTTAATTACAGTATAGTATCAAACAACACACAAAAAATTCATTTAAGACGTATTTGGTCTTATCATAACAATTTGGAAGAATAATTGATTTGTTGGAATTTAATATCATTTAATAAACTATTTTTTAATTTAAGTTATGAATTATGTCAATTTTGGAAACAATCTATACTTGTATTTTTTAAAAATTTAGAACAACATGATTACTTCGAAAAAAAGGAATTATATCAAATATAATATGTCAATAGAGTCCATAATATTCTTGGATAGCATCAAAATAATCAAACTAAATTTATTTCAAAATTTATAATATCATTTATTTGAATTCATTAATAACGAAGTAATCACTACATCATTATTGTGTCATAAATAAAATTATCTTTTAAATGTCTAAAAATTATAAATAAAATATCATGATGTAGGAATTTTTTTATCTTTATAATTAATATGTGTATTCGAATATATCGATTACATAACCCTATATTAATATTTGTTTAGTAAAAGATACATTCTCCTGTTATATTTCTCTTTACATTATATTAATTCTTATAACATGTCATTATAACAACCAAGTGGCTCTATGGGGTCCCAAAATCAACTCATGGATTCCCATGGTCAGAAATATATTATACCATAGGATTAGGATATGTGTTAAGGTAGTTTTATTTTATTATAATATTATTTTATTACCTTTATTTACCGGATTTACCCTTTTACCATGGTAAATACGAATAATTATCAAAGTCACTATTCATAATGTCAAAAAATAAAAGGTAACATTTTAAAAAAATTGGAACTTCTCATTCAAAATATGGAATCCATTTTTCAAAAATCAAAATACAGAATTTTTAGTGATTAATATAAAATTAATTGTTATTATCAAAACCAAAAAAATATGTTTTTAAGAAGTAAAAACTACCAAATGGTTGACATGTTTTTATGTCCAATTTCAAAATGAAATTACATATAATGACCAAAATTTGAATAAATTATAAAAACATCATATAATTACACATTAAAACCAAAGTAAAGGATAGCATAATTATATAAATAAATTAGGCGAAAATTTATTTTTGAACTAAAATCCGGTATTTTTAACTATTCATTAAAATATAAATTTCATGAGAGAAAATACCAAAAATTAAACCAAATTAAATTTTGATGTTTCCATTATAAAGAAAAAGTTTATTTTATCAAATAAAATATATAAAAATGACAACAAATATTTTTAAAAAGTGTTATCCATCAAAAGGCGGTGAACTAACCTTTCAAAAATATTAGAGTATTTTATGCTAAAAATTGGATTCATTCTAATTTTATGCCTCTAATATTCATTGGATAAATTTAAAAACATTTAAATATAAGAAAAATAATAACATAATTACTTATTTTTATTCATTCCAATACAACAACTAATCAATAACTACCATTTAAAATAATAATAATAATATTGTATTATTTTTCGGTATAAATCAACATTGTGTACAACAAAATATTTCAGAGAAACCTCTTGTTGTGTGTTGAGTATGCTATCAGAAAAAGTTTCCTCTTTAATTTAAATTTATATATTATTCATAAATATTAAAAAATATTAAAAAACATGATTCTATAAATATCTAGGTTTTTGCATGTATACATAATTAAATACAATATTCTTGTTTAATAATTTGAGGGTGTGCAATCTCCTCACATTAAATAAATTTATTCCCCTCAATTTGATCTTGGGCTCAAAAATAAAGGGTTTTATTATTTTAAAATTCCTTTATTGAAAACTCACTTCACAAAAAAGGTTATTAAAAAATCCTATTAAAAATATAGAAAGGGTTGTAAAAATGTCATATATAATATCACATAAATTGTTTTCTATTTAGAAACACATTAGTGGAAAATAAGGATATGTACATGAAAAAACATAAATAATTATATTGAATGATATGGTACATTTATCGCAACAAATTTTATGATTAATGGAAATTTTAGAACCTCAAAACCGTAAATTTGTGATGATTTAAAAGTCTATTTTTTCAAATTATATGGAATTAACAAGATAAGCGTTTTTTAAGACCATTTTTCTTAATTTTGAGGAATAATTTTACTTTATAAGAATATATATATATATATATATATATATATATTCTTACTTGATACATTTCAATTTCATAAAAACAATTCCATCAACTGGTTGTGCTATAATTAATTTCCAATTCATCACTTACGCCAACAAATGAATATCCAAAGATGAATTTTTTTTATGCTTGAAGCACTAGAATTTTTAGTTTACATATTGTAATATACATATAAGAGTGAAAATCATTTCTATATGTCTATAATTATTTTTCAAAACTAATATGGTTAACATATGTCTTCTAATATAATACACTATTCTATAAACATAAATTTTAACACCATTGGTTCATCATTAATATTTATTTGTCAACTCGTATAACTGAAAATAATTACTTCTTAACCCGAACATCACATATGCCACTAGTAGGAGATAAACCCTTATAGTTCTTTAGTTATTGTATTAAGCCACACAGAGTTCTCTAGATGCAACTATTTATCCCATTTAAATAAATATATTAATATAATTTCTATAACATTACCAAATGTTTATTACCCATAATTACAAAAACATCAAAGATAAGAAAACCCTTAGTGGTTACTAATAACTTTAATCTTACATACAAAATTTAAAGACATTATATTATCAAATAATATATTAATATACTAAACCAATTCTTTATATTTAAATAAATGTTTTTAAAAAATATCCTCAATCATGTTAGATTCATGTCACACAAATTTTCAAACTGGGTCTTTAAGAATTTTAACTTATTATCATTCTTAAGCTCATAAAACCATGATGGTGTCCTTAAATCTTCAGTAAATTAATATATATTTTATTATAAAATTTAATATAATTCTCATATGTTTCATGATTCAAATAACCAAAATACCATTTCTAAAAATACTTATATAATTTAATTATCTATTACCGATACATAATTTTTTTGAACATTTTACCATTTTATAGGTCATTCCATAATCTAGGTGTTAACCTTTATAATTGGTCATTGACTCAAATATTTCCAAAGTTATACAAATTTGATAAAATTAACTATAAATGGATCCATAGGATGTGATTATTTTCCTTCCTTCGTACTCTCATTTTTTCTCAACAATTCATTACTTTGTGTCCTAATTTCCCACACCTAAATCATTTTATTAGTTCATCAAGACTATTTTATGGGGGTCTATTTCCACATTTCTAACATTATAGAAATCAGTCCGTCTTTCTTCCATGGTCTCCACCACTCAAAAGATAACTAAACTCCATCTTTACCTTCTTTGGTGAGTTTGAGAGTTGGTTTTGGTATATATTATTAATAATATTTTGGGATAACTAATTAGGAATAATCACAATATATTTAACTCCTTTCACAATCCATTTTGGTTTCTCAAATTGAAAAAATATTCCTTTACATTCAATGTTAACAATATTTTTTTGAGTATCAACCATTATCTAGAACCATAAATAATAGTGTGAGAAACAATAATCATAGTGGGAAATCAGTATAACCATTTATAGTATTTTTAAACCATAACACCTTATTTTGAATCTCATTCACAATATGTCTAACATAATTCATTCACTATCATTATTTATTCAAATCATTCAAAATGGTTGGTAAGGAAAATGTGAATTGTCATAAGCATATCCACCAAGAGTGTAAAAAAGGTTCACATTAAGTCCTATCTTCATTAACCAAGAGATAATTAGGTCAAGCCCAATGTAATATTTTTGGTGTCATTACACAATGGTACCAATTTTCTAGAACCACATCTACTTTTAGTTTCTAAAAACAGATGTATTTCAAGTAAAAATTATATAATATCTTACTAAAACATCAATATGTTCTTCTATACTTATCGACAATGTATATCATAATGTTATGTTTTCTAATCTATGTTTTCATCAATCTAGTTCCCAAGGTTTTTTCTAACCTTGATCAGATAACAAGTCTAATGGACCCAAATCCATTAACATGGATCTAGTTTTTGCTTTATTACATTAGAGTATAATACAAAGAATCACATCCTAAATGAATAAATAGTTTTGGATTATTAGTAAACTAGATACATAAATGATTCCAAAATATGTTTTGAAAACAAAAATTACTAAATAAATTTTTTTGAGAATAAAATAATTCCATCTAAAATATGTTTTAATACCAATCATTATACAATCCATGTATTTTTTGAGAACGATTCAAAATATGGGTGAGCTCAAATGATCAGTAAGGGTTAAGTATATTTGAAAATATAATGAATCAAGAATCATAATCAACATGAAAAGGTAAATAAATGGAGACACATGCCATTTAAATAACTTTACTATCATGATAACATAGTAAATCCCTATATATAGGAAGGTAAATAAATAAAAAAATATTATATTTAATCATTAAATTTAATATTATTAATTGATAAGGAATAACAAATATGGAAAGTTTATTAACTGAGCACACCTGGAATTAAATTAATAATATAATAATGAAATGTATTCAGATATAATATTATTGTGAAAGTATTGTTGATAATAATAATAACTGATTTCTCAATTAAGAAAATTCTTAATTTTTGGATTTCATGTTCTCAGGCACATGTTACCTCTATTTTTATGACATTTGATAAGGTAGTTTAAACTATAGGTAGATCCCCATTTAATACGAGCTTACTAATTTTCCTCATGAGATTACTGATGCATCAAGTGGCTATATAATTATAATCTCCACCCATAACTTCATGTATAATTCATTTATCATATGTTTAATCATTGATTTAATTTTTGAATGATGTTCTTTATTATCAAATATCAATACTGAATAAAGAATACATTTTTTTCAATATTTCCTCAAATGATGAAATAAAATTAAATGTTCAAAATTATAAGTATAAATGTTATATAGTTTATGAAATAAACTTATCCATGATAAATAATATGGATACTTTGGTGAAATTTATTGTCCAGTGACAATAGGAAAGTAAATATTTCAAGATAATGTTATAGACTACAAAAATGAATCCTGTAAATTTCAATACTATACATCATACAAATAATCATAAACCACCTATAAAAATAATAATTATGATATAAATACAACATATAGCCAGTGGAGTATATGTAAAATAAAGGGTTGTTGTTTTTTACTAATAGAAATACCATAAAAATCATTAAAAAATCTTGATGAAAATAACCATTTCATTTTTGAAAATAACAATTTTAAAACTAAAAGTTAGAAAAATATATTTAAAATAATATTATTTGAAAATAATCTATGGACCATATAATTGGAGCTTTAAAACATTGAGTGTTCATGAAGTTGGGAAATTATGGGTATTCCATACTTGTTAAAACAAATATTCCATTCACTTTTTGATAAAATCAATCATGAATTATTTGGAAAACAACATGAATGTTTCCTTAAAAATATGTAAAAAATACAAATATGGGAAAAATATTATTTAACAAATCATATTGAGGAATTTTGAAAACTTTATTGAGAACAATTTAAGAAAACATGGTTTTTTATGAAATAGTATTTTTGATTGATGAAGAAAATTAATTTGGACTTTATTAAAAATATTATATCAATAATTTTCTGTACCAAAGAGGGAAAATTTGAAATATTACTTGAAAAATTAATGAATAACTAGAGGAGACTAAAATTTAAGGGTATTATAATATTATTATTAATTTATTTCCCTAAATGGAAATTTAATTATAAATAATCTCGATAGAAATGAGATTGTGAAATAAAACCTTAGAAAGATCACAACATTGATGTAAAAATTAATAAATGGATCAATAATGTGTATCAAATTTATATACCCATAATAGATTTTAAATACTACATATGATATTAAAATATATTTACACACATAATTTTTTAATTTCAAATATAATGAAGAAATAATATAACCCAATGAAAAATAAATTTAGTTATGAAATTCATTACCACATAGCAATATTCAAGTAAATTAACCTTGGATGAAATAATTGAAATTAAGGCTTATAATTATATTATTTATTTATTAATCATGATATTTCCTTTAAAATGGGAGTTATATACACCGTATAAAATAAATAATTTGCATAACATTACAATATGCCTCAATGAAGAGAAATTGAGATGAAGCCCCTTACATTGAGACCAACTTGTCACATGCATTCTTTGTATTCCTAAATAATAATATTGTGTTAATTATTTAAATAATTAAGAATGTGTTTAGTTTTTATTTCCTTTAATTTCACTTATTACCATGTTATATAAAATTACTTAATAAATTATGTTAACAATGGTGTCTCGAAGATATATGACTTCTCTGTCAAATTTGACATTGTTAGGTTGACTATTGGTCTTATAAGTCCTTATTTCAAAATATATGTAATAATAATCATGAAATTATTTCCATATTTATACATATATAATACTTTTAATATCAATTATGAAATGTGGTTTTGAGTAATGATGTATGTTATGATCATGAATATGTTTGGCCTTATATACACATGAGTAACATTTCAATTTTTCAATAATTATTATGGAAAGTAGGTAAGTAAAATTTTACCATTAAAATTGATATTATTATCAAAAATAGAATATTATTTCTTTAAATATTCTTATATATATCATCCATATGTTTGGTTCTTAAAAGATAGTCACATTGCTTCGTGAATGTGGTAGTCCTCATGCACATGAACGACATTATCATCATTCAATGAGAGAAAATGGAAGAAAGAAAATGATATATTATCTTTTTAGAATGATAAATATTTCATTAATATCACTATTATGTCATTTATATCATATATATTCAATAAATGTATCCTCATTACCTTTCATGTAAAGTGATAGTGAATAAAGAATCAAAACACTTCATGGGGTGGTATTCTGCCTTACACATGAGCAACGTTAACATATTTCATATTAAAAGTAAATTAAAAGTTTATATATGATATAATGACTTCATTGGAAAAAATTATGTTATAAATATCATATATATACTTTATATTAATCATCATACCCAACTATGAGATGTGTTTATGGGGAATGTGAAACATCGGTTCGCGATGTGGTAGTTTTCCTTACACATGAGAAACGTTATCATTTCCCATATGAGGAGAGAGGAGATAGATATAAGAAATAAACTATATAAAATAAAATATCATTATTTTCTATATAATTTCTTTATTATATAAGCCTAAATGAATTTTTTTTGAAAGAGGTGGAAGACGAAATAAAACAAAACACATAATTAGTAATTTTACCTCTACACGAACCACCACTATAGGATTGTAACTATAGTAGTCCTAGAATGGATGTCAGAATAAAAAATGACTCTAGGATGATGGTATGGATGTTGAAAAATTATTTGGGTAGGTATTTGATGAACACAAATGTTTTTAAGGTGTTAATAAGAGAGGTGATAAGGTGTCCCTTTACAAGTGAGGTTAGTGGAACAATTGTAATTTTTGAAAGAAAATGATAAAAAACATTATTCACATGAAAAAAGGAAAAAATAAATTATTATCTAGAATTAGATACTATAAGATATAAATATTATTGAAAACTATATTTTTTAAATTTTATTAGGTCATTTTAACCCTTATCTTTTTAGTTTAACCCCTGATCCCCACATTTATACCTTAACTATAGCAATTAGTTTTTATAGTTTTCATTATTCATTGTGGTAAAAATTTTATTTAAACTTATTAAAATATATAAAATACTCTGATTTAAAATACCAGATCAATTTTAATATATTTAATCCAAAAAATATTAAAAAATAAATTTAAAAAAACCACAGAAGCAATGAAAAAGTAAGTTTTCAAGAAGAAAATTCTCATATGTATGGTGGTTTTTAACAACCAAATTCAAATTTAAATTGATTTCAAGGACATAAATTTTTTAAATTTTAATATAATTGAGATAATTTTACTTTTAATATAATTTAGTTATCCATGAAAATTATTTAATTGAAGAGGCAGTTTTCAATAAAAACATGTATTTTCAATATTCATCTAGAAATGAAACTTTGCAAAAAAATCCTAAAACATAACCCTAATATAATATTTATACTATGATTTTAAAAATAATTTTCATTTTATCAAATCAATTTTATAAAATTTAAAAAATTAATTTCAAATTATGTGTACAAAACACGACTAAACCTCCTTTTACAAAAACAACACAGTTTTTCAGAAAAAATATCTTTTTTTTCTTTTAAATGACTCATATTTTACATATAATAAATATATAGAAAAATAATTTGTTTTCACATGTTTAAAACATATCAATTTAATAATTTATTTAGTATTATTCAAAAATTCTAATTTGACAGCTAATTTATAACAGTATACTATATTACTGTTCATTTAGACTCTGAGTTGTTTATTCCGCAAGCTATCAAGAATATTAAATTTAAAGAAATATATTTATTGGGTTTTATAATATCGGTGTCACGTGTCACATATGCTATAAAATAAAAACATTTTATTTTATAATTTTAGGTTTTTACATCATTGAATTGTTTAAAATCCATTAGGTTTGATATGATTTATTTGAATTATGTTTTTGTCTTACAAAATAATAAATTTTACACTGTGTACTTCTTTTTTACATTGATTACTCTCATTGTACAAATTTTATACATTCTAAAATTTCATTTATTAAAGTGGAATTTTATTTCGTTTTCTATAAATATTTGACTCTCACTCTTATATCATCCATAAAATCTATATACTATGAAAATATAAAGTGTGGCCCTCCTTTATAAAAAAATAATGAAAAGAATATAGTATAATACAACTAGTGTTCTATAAATGAGGAAGTGACTAGGTGTCAACTTAAATAGAATAATGAATTATGAATGGATGGTGAAAATTTAAAAAAATATAAAAGAAAAGATACATATACATGTTAAATCATGTGAAATCAATCATTTATGAATATATATAAAAAAAATTATAGAACTCAAAAAATAATTTAATACCAAAGAAGATGTCTTGTTCCCGAGTGGTAAAAAACAAATTGATAAGATCAATTATATACCATAGGTAAATTAAAAATTCAAAATGGGTGATGAAACAATAACACCATCCAAATATTAAAGAGGTTTTCAGAGAGCTTCCCCATCTTTATGTATTTTATTTTTAATATAATTTTATATAATTAAGGGGTATACTAATGAAGGGATATATTATTTAATCAAGGTGTTTATGGCAGGTGAAAAAAATTAAATTAAATATAATTTTTCCTAACATGAATATATATATATATATATGAATGTATATGTATAAAAATAATTTCTTGGTATTTTTTATCATTTTATTTGAATCAATGGAGGAATAAACATTGATTATGAGTGAAAAAACAAATCCATAAAGATTATTGTATATTTGGATAAAAAAGTTCTTAAAAAATAGTTCGTTTTTGTATTCTTAAAAAGATTTAGAATAATAATTTTCCCCACCCAGATTACTATTTTACTAGTGATAATATATTAAAAGATTTATGAAGACCTAAAGGGATTTTTCTTCCCTCATGGGGTAGAAATATTTAAGGTATTATTTAAGAGGTATTTAATTTATTACTAATTAGATTATATTATAATTATTTAGAGAGGTATGAATGGATAACATTAAATTTTTGGCTAAGTGTCTTATTTTTGGTAGAGATACTTGACTAAAGTAGTCTTAAAGGGTTAGTTAATTTATTTCATTGTCTACAGTGATTCATTATACCATTAATGGACGATGAATTATTCTAAAATTATTTGATGAAAAAATGAGTTTTTTTAATAAACCTATTTTATTAGATGTACATTATATAGAAGAATTATATGTATTTTTCAATTGATTCTTAAGATGTATATTGTTAAACTTCATGGATTTTCTTGTAATTTTTTTTCACTAGTAGAATTTGTAAAGAAGAAAAAACCATTTGCTATCATTTATATATAAATAACATCAATGGAAATTTTGAGATCAGTTTTTTAATAAAAAACATCAAAAACCACATCCTTTTGGTTTATAATATTGACTAAAATAATAAAAAACATTAAAAAATGTTCATTTAACATTGGTATATATATTATAAAACAATATAAAAAATTAAAATGGATTAGAAATTATTTTCCTCCAAATTTTTTTAGTTCCCAATTTTTTGAAAACCTATGTTTTATAAATAGAAACCGCCATATTCCTTTAGTCACATTCCTCCATCATATTTATCATTTATCCACATTATACATCCCTCATCATCCTTTCAGTGCATTATTTTATCACCACTCATTTTCCACATTAGGATACATTGCACTATATATTTTTTCTTATCTACTCCTTCATCATCCCTCATCTTCCCTCGTGAGGAATATTCCATCCACATACCATTTTATTACCATCAGTGTTGCAGATCTACTTCCTACATCCCCTTTTGTGGTAGTTTAGCATTTTTATTTTATATTTTAAGATGATTTATTTATGTTAATGTTATATTTAATTTAAATATAATTATTTATGGATATGAATTAAAGATTTCATATTTATATATACTTATATACGTTAACTTTGTATCAATGTTTAAATTAGTTGATTTTTTATTTAATTTTTTTTTAATATTATTTTTAGAATTCTATATTATTTTATTTCCCTTATATTATTAGTAAATTATATATTCATTATTATATTTGGATTTATGTGATACTTTTATGATTTTCCATAAAAAAAAGATGTTAGTTCTATTTTTGTGTATTTGGGTATATTCTTTGAAATACATGATAACAAAATTAAATTATTATAAATATGATTATAAGTTTATTAATATATTTAAATATATGAAAAATAAATAAATGTTGGTATATGTTTATATTTTTATAAATGTTTAAATATGTGTGTGTGTTTATATATTTGTATATATATATATTTATATTTTTATATAATATAAAAATGTATATATATTAATATTTATGTTTTATTTAGTATATATATATATAATTTATATATATATATCAATATATATTTATATGTTATGTGTGAATATATATATTTAAAATTTATATATTATATTTTTTTTATATATTTTTTAAATATATATCATTTAAATTAATATATCAATATGTCTACTTTTTTTAATTTTACATGTGTATATATATTTTAAATTTAAATTTTTATATTTATTCAATTATATGTTTATATTTATAAATTTATTTGTTGACATGTTATTTGTTAATGCATTTATAAGTCTATATTGTTTTTTATAATTGTATATACAATTTTAGACTAATTGTTTTAAATTTTTATATGATTATATATTTATGTTTTATATATTTAAATGTTTATATATTTACATGTTTAAAATATATTAATTTTAAATTTGTATTTATAATTTTTATAAACTAATTTATATAAATATATTTAAACATATTTATATGTTTCCATATATTCATAATTTTTCTAATTATGTTCAGTAAATCAAAGATTGAAATTGGTTAAATCCATGAAGAACTATTAATGTATATGGGAAAGTGGTTAATGTTTTTTTGGAAATTTTTGAATGGAACCATGAAGATAGATACATGTTTTTAAGGCATACATTAAGTGTCTTAATATAATAAATTTAGGTTCCATAAAAACATCTAATTTTCTTTGGTTTTGAACAGAGCAATACACACTAGATCGCACATTATTAAATAACAACATACAAAGGATCTAACTTTAATGAAGATATTTAGTGTGAAAAATAGGATCATATTATGAATTAATTTACGATGTTATCATTAGAAAAAATTTAAAAATAGATTGTATTGAATTATTATATGGAGACACTAAAATAAAATTGCTCCTTGGTTGTAATAAATTTAAGGTTTTAATGATCGAGCTAAGATTAGATAACATGAAATAATTATATGGTTGAATGAAACAAGAAAGTCATTGAATTTATTAATCTCTTGAAAGTGTAACATTGAGAAGGGAATAAACTTACCAAAAATAATTATAAAACCAAAGATTATTATTTCTAATTGGACAAGTGTATAATAAAATCCATGTTTTCCCAAATGACTTTTTTTTATAGGAAGGGATATAATGTTTTATTAAAATGACCTAACTCGAAGACATCATGATAAAAAATAGATAGAAAATCTAACTATGATTTATTCTCAAGGATAGGAACCAAAAATCATAATAATGAAATATTTTATCTTTAAACAATTCTTTATTTGATGAATTTATTTGAAAATTAAAATGATCAAAAGAGGTTGAGAACAAATATATATGAAAATATCTCTGATGGAAACCCATATCACATTAATAATTCACTCAAATTAAATAGAATTGATAAAAAAATTAAATGATTTAGAAATGAGGTTTTAAATATTTTTATGGGATTATGTTTAGATGGAATAAATCTATTTTTAATCCTTGTTAGTTAATATAGTCCATGGAAAATTATCATTATAGTTTATAACAAATCATTAATGTGTATAAATAATGAAAATATTTTATAATGAAACTGATGATTTCTAGACCAAAACTGTCATGATATTATTTTGTTATATATATCAATCACAACAGATTTATGATTTGAAATTTTTATAAAAGGAATGTGTTATAGTTTTCCAGTAAATAAATTAGTATTTTTTTTCATTCAAGGGTAACGTTCAATATAAATGACCTTCCTATATATGAAAAAATATCTTGATACATTGTTAAGATATATAATTCTTGTACAATTAATGGATATGGGACAAGATATAATCAAGTTTATAATTCGTGAGATATAATGAAAATGGGGTGTGGAAGATTTTTGTGAATTGGTCAAAATTATCAAAGAAAAAAATGGGATATCATGGTTAAATAGAGTAATATATTACCACACAACCTCCATATAATAAATAATATTACAAAAATTGAAATTTATATATGACACATTTGGGATTATATATATCTTGATTCATTAAAACAATACATGGATGAAATGGTCCAACGTATTTGATAGACCTTATTAGAGATTTTTGGAATTAAAATAACAAGTATGTTATGCATGTTGAGAATAACATATGTGAAAATTAGATCAGGACATTTTTTTGAAAAAAATAAATGAAAAATATGGATTTCATGTAATATTGGACTTAATATCTATAAGAATGTATTTTGAATTATCACCAATGATTAAATGAAAATGAATATATTTATATTTTTCTTGTAACATGTTATGAAAGAGTGAAAAGTTAAAAAATTTGTTCAATGTCTACATGGATTTAAAATAAATAGATATTATTATTCAAATTTTAAAATTTTAATTCCATTTAAATATTATAATTTAATAAGAATTAAATATCATGAATATTAAGTATCGATTCAACATCTACTACTAGTTTCATTGTGTGAAAAATTATTTAGGCCTTTTAGAACGTATATCAATAATTTATGCTACCTTTTATGTTTTACTACAAGTTTCATCCATCCAAATATGTTAAATTTATTAGATTTTGAGGTTTTCCTCATACTTTCTCAAATAGAGATATCTTTTTCACTACAGTTATTTGATACAATGGTTCTTCTAATTATTTATTTAGTGAAATAGATAAGGTTATATGGGACATCATATTTACATTGGATGAATCTTCTTGATTGATATATTAAAATTGTGATGGGATATGTCAAAAATCTAATTTTATTAGAGAACACTATCATATAAAAATATAAACATGGTGAGGTGGTTCAGTTCTATATTGATAACTTGAATGAAGTCAATCACGTCAATTTCTTTATACCTATGTATCTTTATGTAATTATTTATGGTAAGGGGATATGTGGATTAATATTAATATTAATTTCACATGATGTAGGGATGCAAGAATATTTATATATTTTTTATTAATATAGGTGAGTTTCAACTATATATGTCATTACATATTACTGGATTAATTTTATGTTATCATAAAAAAATTTATTGATTAGTTAGCATAGGAATTAATTTTTTAACGTTTTACAGAGAATTATAACACTTAATCATATGCATCAGAGACCTTTAAATGGTTTGTTGGCTGACCACATGTTAATGTTATAATGAGGTATTTTTTTACAGTAATGATTACATGTATTAGAAAAAAAACTAATCAACTATAGTTCCATTAAATATAATGGAGTAATAGTTCATCAAAGATGGAAAATTAATTTTGAGTGTAAGAGATGAAAACAAAAAAAATCATCAACAATTTATCTTTGAGTTATTGAGAATACAGTTGTAATTTATGATAATAAATTTTCAGTACTGGTGTTTTACCATATTAGGTTTTACAGTAAGAGTGGTATGAAATTTGATGATTATGGATTTATACTTATTTATTTGAAATGATTATTTTCAAATAGAAACAATTTATCATGAAGATACATGAGACACAAATATTTTATGTTATGAACCATCTAACGATTAGTGATACATAATTTTACAAATAAATAAAATTGTTTTAGGTGATGAGGATGTTAATGATGGCATGGACTTTTCTTAGATTTCTTCATATATTTTATTATTGACTGAGGAAAAAAATAATTGTGAGATAGAAATGGTCCAAGAAATACAAAATGATCACATGAAAAGAATATAGGAAAAAATCTATTACAATAATACTTATTCAATTATATTTTTTTTTAAAACTTACAAATGAAAAATAATTATTTTTTAACAATAATATTTAAAGGAATATTATTATATCATTACCACCATTGTTTAATTAATTAATTTATTAATCAGTTTTGATTTGCTTTTTTTGGTTAAATAATCATACCATTACAGTTCTTTTGAAATTATTTATTTTATTAATCATTTTAATGTATGATGTTTTATTTGAATATAAGAGTAAATTGAATAGACTAAATTTGAGTTCAATTATAAAAAATCTATTATTTAAATTCTAAAAATCATTTAATTCTATTTAAAAATAGGAACAAGGAATTTCCTTAATTTATCATACATCTATTTAATTTTTATATACTAAGGTAGATTAAAATATGTTATGGAATGTGTATATCTATTTAAATAATTATATCTATAAAATTAATTATCTTTGTTTGGAAGGAGTGATTGTTCCTAGTTTATTTTGGTCATAAAAAATGACCCATTAGAACAGAATTCAAATAAGTTTAGTTGTTTTATATCTAGGTATAGTATAGTTAAGATTTGATACCTATCCATACTAGATGAGTGTTTACAAGAAAATTAAGTATGATTTGTGTGAGTTTATAATCATAAAATTTATCAAATTATTATAATTCTCAAATATTTTAAATACTGTATATTTTATATGATTAAAAGTGGAACTATTCAATTTAAGATGGAATAAAACTTTCCTAATAATATATATATTTCAAATTGGATGGTGTAATTTTTAGTGATTAGATTAAGTAATTTTTTGACAATGTTAAATCATATTTATACTTTCTGTAAAAAACAAAATGCAAGTCTATTAAACAATTATCGGTTTTATAATGAAAATACATGGAATATATTTATCACTAGTTGGAAGGTGTAAGCCTTTCTCATATGATAATTTTTATATATAAAATAATTTATTATATTTATATTTTAATTATATTAGGATTTATTAATTCAATATAATGTTACTGGAATCTAGGAGAACCAGCCAAGATATCCAGTAAAAAAATTAATACACTCATATATTGTCACATAGAGGGTATCCTTCACTGGAGAAGAAATTGATTACTAATATTTTTAATAAATTAAGAGTTAAATATTGTGGTGTCTAAAAAGAGGTTTAGTTTGGTCCAGAATATCAACAAACATTCAATAAAAAATGTTATATTGGGAGAATTATAGAGAATGTTATTTTTCTACTAATCCATCAAAACAAGCTGGTGATAAGATTGGAAGAAATGTTTTATTATTTTCAATGAATATTTCATATATTTAAAAACAATTCTATCGTTTTTACATATATAATCCTCAATATATATTTAGGAGAATTAAATGGAATATTATTCTATCCTTGAGGGTACGATGAATATTCCTGATACTACATTAGGTTAAAAATAACACCTAGGACATATAATATAATATGATGTATGTGTTATAATTAGAAATTTTTTTGGATGTCTTAGTATTACATTGATGAAGGAAAAACATATGAGAAATATATCTTCCTTGATGTATAAGTATTGAGTGATAAATAATTTGTTAAATTAATAAATTAAATAATTTGAATAGATTAAATTTATAGAAGTGTAAAGATAGACATAGCCTATATGGATTCGCTATCGTCATCTTTTTCCTTCTTATTCTGACCCAACTATGTTCTATGAGTTTCATGAAAGTGATCCCCAATTATATATCATAGAGTACAAAATTTTACAAGATACTAGGAAATATCTACATCATCAACCAATGCAATTTGATCTAGTAAGAGTAATGATACATGATAATATAGATCCAACTACTCAAGAATCATTGCTTAGTGATGAGGACAACATATTTGGATTGAGTGTTGGTCTGTTTTTATGGTAACCGTATATCCATATTCATTAGTTTATATATGTGGTATATGTTGTATTTTAAATTATTGTTTACTTTTTATTTCAAATAAAAAGTAATTTTTTCTATTATTTACTTTATATGGATGTATATAGAATCTAAAGAGTCGTTTTAAATGAGATAGATCTTTTAAAAATTACCACTTTAGTTACTTCACAAGAGAATCATGGGTTATCATAATTAAATGTGAATTATTTTATGATTGATAATTTTTATCAAATTCCAATGTGTTCCAGAATATATTGGAGGGAATTTTTCTAAAGAATATTTTAAAAATACATCTTAGATATTTTTTTTTGTGTTGAACTCTCAGTACCTATTTCCTTGTTATTTTCTATGTTAGTAAGTTTCAATTTCAATTTTAATAGAAATATATAATTTGAACATACAATGAATTAATTTATTACATATATAATAATGAATCGGCACACTCTATCCATAAAAAATGGTTGCACTTCCACTAATGGTTTTTTGGATAACAAATACATTTCATTGTTTGTTCAATACTAGAGGAAGTTGTCCAGTGTTAAATATAAATCTAAATAATTTGAAATTAGTGAAATTATGTGTTATTTTCTTCAATTCCTTGAAAATTATGTTGGATTATATAATTATAAGTTATTATCAATTATAATTTAATTCATGGGGAATAATTGTTTTTTAGTAGACAATAAATTTTATGCATATTATTCTCATATGTATACCAGATATCTTTTTTATGATCTTTACTAGGTGAAGTTCATGATGGTTTTCAAATTTTTTGAATTCTATATGGTTTATAAAAGAAAAAACTAATGGTTATTCCTATAATTGGATCTTGTACAATAATATAATCATTATATACAACCCCACAAAATGGATTTAGTCGATACACCTGAAGACTCACATAAATTAAAAATACACACTTAACTATACCCTATACTAAATTTTAACTCCAAACCATTAATGTGATTTTGAAAAACACTCCGTTAGACATTATATGTAAATAAAAAACTCAATATAGGATCAGACACCTTTATTGATCCTACTTTGAACCATGAAATATTTTCTATGATTTAAGAATTGATGAAAAAAAAAGATAAATTTAAAATGCACCATAAGAGGCACATCAATCTCGGTAATATGGGGCAGTACAAAACGTACATAATAATCATAGGCTCTACAATCCAAATACAAGGTCACTTATACACAAATTCCCCATACTGTCTCTATGTCATATGATAAAATTTAAATAAACAAATTGTAATTCATGGGACCACCTACCATAGACTAAAAAGATAAAACTCATTGATAATAATTTGTTGATCCATATTAAAATGGATGATATAATTAAATCAAATATACACCCATAGAATATGAAATTTTGGTAAAATATATATAATAAAAAAATGTATCCAACAGTGTATTTGGTACAAGGAAACTGGGGACCCAATGGTCCTCCTTAGAAACCCCCTTCTTAGGATCACTCACTAGGTACCTGGTGAGCATCCACAGTGTACATAGTTTCACTTATAGGGATAAGATGAATTACATATCCCCACTACCATATTATGAACATCCACCAAAACATAAAAAATGAAATTACACGAACAATTTCACCCTCTAAATTAGAAATTCATAATCCAATTCAAATTATAGAAAGTGTAATAGGCTCTCGATTAACTAAAATAGTGTTCAGTATTGGTCCACTAAAATTTTATAACACATTTAATTATAAACTCTCAAGAACATAACATCTTATTCCTGTGAATAACCCACATAATTTCTCAAAATTTTCAATATTAAATTGAATCAAATTCATATCACCACCTCAGTATCAAAGAGACATAATAATTTTATCCACATGATTTAATGAACTACCACCCACAATAAAACCTAAAACATTGAGCCCTAACACTCATGATTCATATCATGAAATATTAATCTAATAAAAAACTAGTATTATTTTACCATATCACACATTATCAGGGTCTCCTAAAACTCCACCAAAATGTTCTTTCATAAATTCAACCTTACTATAAAGACAATATTGGATTCCATTATATATCTATAAAAATGATTTGAAACCTACAATGTTAATAAACCACCAAACACTAAAATAAAACATATTTCACCTATCATCATTGGTCTATGTTATAATATAAAATATAATTGTTATCTCTATGAATATCTTAATGATTAGATCAATATTCTACGTATTTAATTTTGAGTTGGGGAACTATGTCTTTTAAATTCAAAAATATTGTTAATGTACCACCATAATGAAAATATGAAAACCATATCCTAACTTTTATAGTAGTTGGAATCTTTTTTTTTTTGTATTTTTATGTCCCAACACATCTATTTCTTTCAATAACTACAATGCATCTATTATATATATATAACAATGAATTAGTTATTCCTCTAACCAACTAGTAGTTTATTAGACCATCCATAAAATTATACACTTTAAAGAATAACATGATTCAATTCTATATATAACTAATGTGAAAATATAAAAAATATAAATATTGGATCACCTAATGAATTTCCTATGATATATATCAAAACATACTCACATTGAAGGCTCATTTCAATAATCAATGGTTTCTTACACACCATGAAATTGTTATTAATTATTGAAACTCAAGAATCAAAGAACCCATCATCCATAATTTATTAAACACTATAAATAATGGTTCCTGCTCCCATAATTTATTATATAGACATAAAAATATTCCATCTTTTCATACAAAATGGATTTCTCATTCACAATACATTTATAATGGATGAACTCTAAAGAACGCATAATTGAGGCTTAAGATATTAAATACACCTCAATGGCTAGTACACCATCTTAACATTTTCTTTGTATTATCAAGATAGAAGAATATTTTTTTACATGACTACCATTTCCCTTTTGATTGAATTAGAGAAGCTAAGTGTAATATGGATTACCTCACAAACATAAAAAACCCATAAAAACCATTCTCAGATAGTAGACCTCATGAGTTAATTTATATTCAATGTAATTAAAATTTTTAATTATCTTTGTTAATTGGTTACATACTTCATTAATGATTGACCAGGTTATGTTTTTTCTGGATACTGTTGACACATTATCAAATTCACTACGATAACATTAATTTTTTCAATAACTTTTCTCATGTTTTTTAAATTAATATTATAATTAATACTACTATATTCAATTTAGTTCTTCTGAATTTCATTATATTAAATCATGAATTTAAATGTAGAGGGTTTTAGAATATTTTAAATAAAAATGGAACAACACACACTGAAACCCACTCAATTCAGGATAGTTTTTTAGAAGAATTATAAAGTAGATACCATGGTGGAACAATTGTGAAACATATTTCATTAATCCATAATTCAATTAAATATTAATAACATGGACTACCATCTAGTACATACATAAGAACAGTCTTGGAATTCTTTAGGATGTGTATGATTAAAATAAATGTTTTTCTATGTATATAAGAATATACTACACATTATCCAAGACACCATTTTAAAGCCTATATGACTGTGATTTTTAATTAAATAAGATTAACTCAGTGTGGAAAACCATTTTAAAAGAATTAATACTTTTTCACATATCAGAGGAGGAGGAATACACTATCGAATAAATTTTATTTTTATAATTTGAATAACTTGAATTGCTATTGAAAATTAATATTAATAAACAAAGGAAGTTTAACATTATATTATATTCTGATGAGATCCTTTTCATCATAACAGAGGTTCCTATGAATACATTATGTGAAGATATGATAATATTTTATGAATTCAACCATGTCCTAGACACTCTATAATGGGGATGTGTATGATTAGATTGTGAGAAGATAAGGAGACACTCCACCATATGCCTAGATCATAAATTAATCTTTGTAAGAGTACCTTTGAAAAATATGTGGGGAAGCAGCGCCATTGATCCATTTTAATGCCTTGAGCTATTGTTAAGGGGAATTGGAACAAGTATTCAACCAATTTTCAATAATGTCATAACAATGGGTTTTCACCACACTCAATTTAATGGAAGAATTAAATATAGTCAAATTAGGGTCAAGAAATTAAATTTTCCCCCTAAAATATTGAATATATAGGGTTATTAATGAAAAAAAATATCAAGTCATAACCTATAAATTACACCATGATGTGGGTTGTTATAGTGGAGAAAAATCAAGAATTTTTAATATTCATGTTGTAACCATAGGATTGGGTTGTGACACTCTCGAGTCCCCTAAATAATATATTTTATATAAATTTTAAAAGTTTAGATGAAATGTAGGAAAGGGATAATAGAAAAATTGATATATACTTCATCCTGAGGGGGGAATTCTTAAGGGGTAATTAGACACTTTTATGAAACGTTAATTCATTTATTTGTGCTTGTGCATTGAGAAATAAAGATATAATTGTATCTAAATTTTCATACAATTCTTCCATGATTTATTAAATCCATAAATCTTTGTGTGAATTAGGTCTATCGCAGGAGAACACTTTCTCTCTCTGGATAGATAACAATTCCAACATGTGTGTGTAGTTTCTTACTAATTGTGGATCAAAATTAAGATGATGGTTCCATCACACAAATGATTTATTTTTATATATATTTCAATTATTGAATTAATATGACATTGAGATTAATCGAAATCATGTCCCTTATATTTTTCATTGAGGGTGTTTCAACTATTGGTGAACCATAATATAGTGGAAAATGATGGAAGTATGAGAACTGTATTCATTTTTATTTTTATTTTTAGGTAGATCATAACGAACCTTAATTTTATTAGATTGATATAAAAATAATAATTGAATGGATTTCAAAGTATATAATTAAAACTACCAATGTGGACTGAATTAAGTTTAATGAGTCAAGAAACCATTCAACCATTTTGTTCTACAAGTGAATAAATTTATGATGTTTGAAAATTCAGCCCGTAAAATAGATCCACTATCTCTGATCTTCATAAAAAAATTTCATCAAACCCACAAGTGCTACACTATAATTTTATTTTCAAATTTTCAATTAATCTAAATTCTTTTTTAATATTTATTGGACAAAAAATTTTATAACAATGAATAAATATTTTCAATGATTAGTCTCCCATCACTCTTTGTGGATTGACCTAGACACTTCCCATCATTACACTATAATTTTTTAGTTTTACTGATTTGATTCAGTGAGAATAAATTCTAAACTCTATCCAATTTCCTTGATAGGTGAGGGAGTTTAGGGGTGAACCCACATGTTGATTTATTTACTAGGGAAAAATGATAAAAAAATAGTTGAAAATGTAATTATTTATTGATTTCTTCACTTTTATCTTTTAAATATCAAGCTTTAATGCTTCCCTTTCATATGCACTGATGTTTTTCATTTTTCTTCAAAATATAATATGGGTGGATGAAAAACACTCCATTATCTCAATAAAGTACTTTTGATGGGATGAAACATTAGATTTAAACCCCAAGACCAAGTGAAATCTCTTGAGAAACTGGAGAGAAATGATGGTGAATGAGACACCTCATTTAGTGAATGGTGAGTTGGTAAACAGTATTAGTGTATCCCAAAAGAACCAAGATATTTGACATTGATGGGTTATGTACATCCTTAAGTTGATGGATCTTGTGAGACCATATTTAGTCAAATGATTTATGATAAAAAATTGTTTAAGGATTATTACAAGGGAAATGATCTAAAAAATGGGTAAATTTAGTGGATTATTAAATGATAACCCTTATGGTCATGTTTTAAATTTCATAAAGACATGTGACATAATGAAAATAAATAGAGTCACTATAGATGTTATTTGGCTATGAAATTTCTAATTTTCAATAACGAAATTAGGTTAAGACTGGTTAAAATGACAACCACTAATCATAATCTCCACATAGGATGAACATTCCCAAAGACGCATAAAAAAATATTTCCGACCGAAAAAGAAGGAAAACTTGAGAAGTGGCATTTAAAAATTTTATCAATAATATTAGAGTCTGTTTATGAGATTTTAAGCAATTTATGGAGTTTTTACTGAGATGTTTTTATCATGGTGTTCTAGTTTTAGGGCAGATGCAATCTTTTTTATTTTGGGTTTAAAAAATACTCATGTATTGGATGAATTGGTTGCTAGAGGAGGAAATATGATAAATGAACCCATTGATGGCTAATAATTTTTCAATTATTTTTCAAAAAATGTGACCTAATGTTAATGAGAATGACGCTATCCCAAACAATGAGTTCACCAAATTGAAAAAACAAACATGATTTATACTCAAATGGAGGTGATTTTGAATAAAATGGAGGAATTGTTGGCCACTCATATAAATAATCATAACTTGAACCACCATAGGAACTTTTATGTGAAATACATTATGGAACAAAGCATATAGGGAAAATTTCAATCCTTAATTATATAATTGTTTCAGTAACCCCAACTATAATTTTAGACATAATCCCCAAAATCATAGCCATCATTCATTGATTTTATAATGAAGAACATTCATCAAGAGGAATATCATCATTAAAAAGTGTAAATACATGTTCAATATCATGATAATTAAAATTAAATGCTCTAATAATAACTTTATAACACTGTGCATCAGCTACCACAGTTTTCCCAAAAAACTAATAGAGAGACAACTTAGTGTTCTACCAAAAAACACATTTGTGAAAAGGGAGGAAGAAAAGGATATGATGATGAGAGGTGTATGGTAGATGAAGGATATTAATACTCACGTGTATAACTGTGTGGTGGTTATTAATAAAAAATAGTATAATATAGAAAAGAATTATACATTGAATGAAATGTTGAAACGAATCATTTTTTACTATGTAAGACTTTGGAATGTTTTTAGGAATTTTATTGAAGTAAGTATTTATATTATTAAAATACCAAATATATTGATATCATATTCACATGGTTTTCATGATATAGTTAGATAAATCTTGAGTAGAGTCTCAGATTGGTAATTTGAGACCACCATTGAAACTAGAATGTGGGTTTTATCTTAGGTGTGGCATAGCCTTGTCAACATCGGGTGTTGGGATTGACCATCATCATGGGAAAAATATTTAAATAAATTGTAATATATTTTTATAAATATTATTTCATGGAAAATTAAATGTATTAAAATAATAACCATTAGAATTGATACATATAATTAAATGAACGCAAGGAGGATAACGTCAATGGATTATAGTATTGGATCGATACTAGAGGGATCATTTATTCCAACATAGCTAATGGATCTCAAAAATGACTATGACATAGAATCATTATTTGTTAGAAAATTATCTAAACTTGAGGTAGGATGGTGTTTAATGTTGTTGATATCCCAATTTTTTTATTCCATGATGAACAAGAATCATATCCATGAAAATATTGATTCATAGATCGTTCATGCAAGAAGGGTCTGGTTTATTTTACTAGGAATATAATTTTATATTGTTTTATTTCAATTCATTCTTCATTCTAACATAAAAAAATCAAGGTCACCCTGAAAAATGTCTAAAGTATGTTATTCCTTCTCTATTGTCCTTTTCATTCTTGTTCATTACATGTTTGTTGTTCGTAATTCATTTTATAGTGTTTTTAGGAATACCTTATATCTGATCATTGTGTGAACATTCTTTAACACAAAAAATTTATATGGAGTGTTAGGTTCATGATTAGTGGATCAATCGAGGCGTAGAAATGATCTTGGATCAGGATCGGATTCAAGGATTCCCATTTACCATTTTTTCAAGTGACCTTGGTGGTGGTTGGGGAGATGAGGTTTCATAGTTGTGGAGCTATCAATTGGAGGAGAAATTACATGGGGTAGCTGGTGTGATAAGGAAATGTGGTTCTGACATTGTTGGCAAGGGAAGGCCCTACCAGCCAGAAGGACCCACGGCGTGAGGAGGTGCGGCCCAGTAATGGGATTCCAAAAACCTCCTCCAACCTCGAAGCATGGTTGTAAAAAGGGGTTGATCTTTATTAGAAGTATTATATAATAATATTGATATAATAAAAGTTAGTGAAACCCACCAGGGGCACACAACCCGGTGACACTGACATTTTTTAGCCATTATTATATACTATTGTTATTGTATAATGTAATGATAATATTATTATCATAAAAAAAGAAATAAATAACAAGGATTGGCCATGAGTTGTACTCGTTTTGGGAATGGGAGAATTTAACGCAGATCCCCTTTAACAAAATAATTTAAATATTTATAATAATATTATTATTATAAAAAAATTATTGTTATCATTATAATTATTACCTTTTTCTGGTCATAACATATTCATGCGATGTATGTGGAATCGTCACCGGAACATTGAATAGACCAATTCAAGATCAATGTTTCATACTTTTTTTATAACTCATCGCTTAGTCCAATGAAGCGACACACATAGGTGTTATGATAAAATTTGTGTTTTTTTCATGAGGTTTCCGATTTTGGTGAGTAACAAGTCTATCTCAAGTGTTTTTTTTCTAGGATCACAACGGAATGATTTATTTGTCCATTCATGACAATTTATAGTTAAATATAGTTGGATTTACTTTTTATCTTGTCAGACCGATGACGAGCCTAGCGTGTTTGTCATGATTTCTTCCAAACTCATAGTTTAACCAGCGAGCAACCTATATTGAGTAGTTTTTCATAGAGAATGAAATGATGAAATTTTTGGTGAACTTTATATGCTTCTTTTAGGGACACACAACAAGTATCAACTGGGTGTTTCCCTCAAATAGTTTCAATGGTGACCAATGTTTGTGGAGTGTGTCCCCTTAGCCCATTTCATTGAGTGTACTGTGCAGTATAATATCCTCACCATAGAATTGTGACCCCTCCATGATCATAGTCTCAAATAGTGTTTTTAATCCCTTCTCAAGGATATACGTGGAATCTTCTAACTTATTTTATAGGTAGGTTCCATGGAATAGGCATCCCCAATATACACGAGGGTCAATACCCTACATAGTGATTTATTCTTGATTGGGATCATTGTGTCCCCCATGAGCCTTTGGTGTGACCCCCAATCTGTGTATCGACATCTGTTCCTTATGATGTGTTGTATTCTTTTCGATTGTGTATCTTATATGAGACCACTCGGTTTCTAGTGAGTACTTCTTGGTGAGTCCGGATGAGCATGACCTCTTAGATTAGTATCATCAATGATATCATAACTTTTGTAGTGGATTCTATTGGATGATATGTACCTTGAATCCTCTAATAGAATATTTTATCTATCAGTATCATTGAAACCTACATGAGACTTGGTTTCTATTATGAGTATATATGGGTTATCCTTTTTTATTTTTATGTCTCATGTTTTCATTAACTTACCTGTTTATTGAAAAGTTGGCAACTCATGATTCTTATGTTTGGTTTTTTTGAGGATTCATACTTTGTATTAATATACTCACACATGCATGGGATCTTCCTAAACATGTCATATAATATATATATTAAATAACTTTTTACGGAGTCTTTGGAGGACCAAGGGTTGGTGGATCATTGTTTGGGCTAAACAGAATGAATTTTATATCAGTGTTGCATTTGATAGCAATCCCCTCCTTTTGAGAAATTCATAATTTATTACCAGTTTTTATGGGGCCCTTTTATTTCTTTTGAGCACTTATGTCACACTCTGATGTTGGATAGATATTATGCATGAATTTTTTGTATCATTTTTTTATTACTTTCTCAAAAATGTGTGCCTTGGAGATTTATTTTTGTGTATAGGTACTTTAAGATAACGCCTCTCATATGTGTGATATGCCTACATGGAATTGGATTCCAACCCTTTGCCTGTTGAAGGTGGAATTAGGGTTTCAAACTCGTATTATTAGTACCTAAGAGGGGTTCGATGGTTTAGATCATGATAGAGTGGTATCAGAGGTGTGTTCTATCTTAGAACTAGAGTTCAATGTTCTATCTTAATATGAAATTGATTTGGGTTTTCTAGAAATAGTATAAAGAGTTTCGAGTTCAACATTCATGCATGGGAATCTAGTGTTGTTGTGGCGGCCGACATATCCATTCACTGGGACTCTGAAAACCTTCTTGTTGACTAATTACATATGTGGACTAGTTATAGGTTAATATTTGGTTCGTTGATCATATAAGAATGGATTGTGGTTTCCATGTCTTTCTTGAGTGAGCACTCCAAATATATTCGTTGATTTTTCTATGTATTGATAACTTTCAAGATTCCTCCACAATGAAATCCATCTAGGATTTAGAGACACTATCATGAAAACCACCATTTTAATGATGATTCCCCAGTTCAGGGACCCACTCATGTGGTGTTTCCTCTAGGCGGGCACTGAGTAGCGCCACCACCTGTTGAGATATCTATAGATTCACCACCATAGGATTCAATGGATGATCCACTAAATGTTTCCCAGTTGATGGTTCCCATAGGATAGGATAATCATACATCTGGTCTTAGTATGTTATGTGAGTTCTAGTGACATAGAACGCTTAGGTTTCATGGCGATTTAGACCATCAAGAAGAAAAGTTTAGGATCATGGATGTAGTTGGGGTTTTTCTAGAATTCAAACAGTAACTGATCAAATGGTTGTGATTATGACATGTTTTAATCTTGGAGAAGTAGCTTAATCATGTGGTACTAGTGGACAATTCACCTATGGTGAGTTTTCTTCACTATTTTCATAGATATAGATCACCAAGGTTTCATGGGGATCTAGTCCCCCATCTCATGTGGTAGAGGAATCAAACTACCTGTGGTGTGAGTGTCCATCTTGGTTATGACCCCTCTTGGTGGTGTTTATGGAGGATATACTTATCTAGGATGATGTGATGTATTTGTAGAGCTCTGTTTTTTGGATGGTTAATCTATATTCAGGAACACAAAAAGAAGGGATGCTTCCCCCATATTTCGTATTATTAAGACTCGATCCAAAACTGTACGAGTGAGTTAGTTCCTCTCATAGTAGAAAGTGTCAAGGTGTGGTGGATAAGTTCCATCAACATGTATGTTTCAGGTCTGTCTAATGTCATATGGTGTCAAAGAAAGTCCTGATTGAGTTGAACAAGTGAGTAAGTGAATGTACAAATTCATGCAGTAGGATCTTGTGACCCAGAGGCTATGGGTCTGGTTCGAGGTATGATAGATGTATTCTTTGCTCCAACTACAATTATAGTATACAGACTCAAGACACCTTTACCTAAATGTAACCTCTTTTTGAGGCCAATTAATACCAAGGGATTCTTTTATCTTGAAACTTGTGTTAGATGATCCTACAAAGAGGGTTACTGACCACAGACTTTTATTGATAGTGTGACATGACTCTGGGAAAATAGAGAGAACCACATTTGGAAACACTATGTAGTGACGACGATACACTAAACGTTTTTCCTTGGTTTGGGCTAATTACCTAATTTTCATTCCCATATTGACTATTACCAATGGAGTATGTATTGTATATGAGTTGTGAGCCTAATGGACTATATCCTATAACCCTTATTGGATCAGTTTCATGTCATCTTCTTCATTGAAATCCTTAGGTATTCAACCTTTATGGTAGAGCACAAGAGTCACTTGAGGATAGTTCAAGACATAATCCAAGAGTACCATCATTATGGGAAGATCTTGAAGTGTCAGTTCTGGAATCAGGATGACCACTTCTTGTGATGTGTTGTCCTGGAAGTGGAAATTACAATGGACCAAATAATGATTGGGGAATTGCTACATTCGAAGCCACCAAAGTTCATGGTCATAGTATGTTGGTTGAGGTAATGAATTAGTTGATCCCTTTGAAGTTGTCCCTTCAGGATGAAGATGGTGCAATATATCTCTATTCGATGGTTTTTACCCCCTCCACTTCGTCAGCGAGATAGAGAGGATCAACTTGGGGATATTGATTATTAGGTTTTTCATGACTGGATATACATATAATATGTTTTGGATGGTTTTTTATTAAGGTAAGGAGTATGTCACCCTTGTTTAAGGAAGGATTAGGAAAATATTCAATCTACGAGAGGAGGTGATGAGAAGTTTTTTTTCTCTTAGTAGTACATCCAATTGAGTTTAGGATGTACTATTATTACTTGGCATTATTTGGGTAAGTGAGGTAGTTATAGTTAGTTTTCATGTTAAATTCTTAGTGCCTCACCTATCTACAGGTGAAGACCATCGGATCTCTGTAGAGATTTTTGGATGACTTTGTGTACATGAGGTAGTACAATTTCATGGGATTACCTCGATAGTTATTGTAAACTGTGATTCTTGCGTGACATCATGATTTCGGAGTGGATGTGGGAAGCCTTTTGAGACTCAGTTGTAGTTGAGCATAATGTTTTACCCTACTGATAGGGTGAGGTAAACTGGATTGTACCTTATTCTGGTGGAATTTTTTCATGTTTTTATGTTAGTTATGTTCCATAGCTAAGAATATATTCTACCATCGATGATGTTTTTATATCATAAGAGTTACCACTCCATCATCTGTGAAGCACCTTTTGAGGCCATGTATGGGAGACCCTGCTCGTCATCACTTTATTGGTAGGAGTATGTGAGAGATAACACTTGTGTACCTAGTGTAGGTACCAGTGATGGTTGTGAAAGGTTTAGTTCATAAAAGGTGAAATGAGGACTTCCCCATGACATTAGGGGTCCTTCGTGGACAAATGATTGAGGCCTTTGGAGTTTGAGTTGGGAGAATCTATGTTTTGAAGGATCTCACCTCATCGCGGTTTGTGGATTCTTATCCTAGGTGGTAGATAACCTTCTAGATACTTTGTTGGTATTTCAAGGTGGTGCACTGCTTGACCCTATTACCGTATTCGGATCAGGTTCTAGTTATATTCTATGTGACGTTGTTGAAGAGATATGTGCACGAATCATTGCATCGTGTTAGTGAGGATGAGCATGAGGTTGAATGTGGAGTAACCTTTCAAGAATCCCAATGGATTTTGAGAACCATTATGATAAGACCATTCGTAGGAAAGTTATTCCATCGACAACATGGTTTTCTATTGAATGGAAACCTTATTTAGGGCTCTTTGCTGTGGGAGACCTAGGTGATAGCTTGGTTTTCCCCTTTTGTGTAGGTTTTCGATTTTATTTATTTATATTCCTGAAGGTGGGGAAAGTATAATGAATAATATATTATCATGTAAGCCATTATATTAGTTCAAGGAATATTTTATGATCCAGTCACTAAGACGGTGTAATATTCTGAGGCCTGGTGAGCCCAATAGTGATCTTATAACAATATTAAATATATTAATACCACACAGATTTATTTTTCCTAAAATATTTGAATGATTCTCAAATAGATTATTATATTTGAAATATGAGACAACCGTTGAATCTAGATTATGGCTTTTACACTAGGCATGGAATAACCTTGTTCGTCGTTGCATGTTGGTCTTGGGGGCTATGATGTGTGAAATATTTATTTAATTATTTTACCAAAGATACTAACCTAAATATTATCTATATATATATATACACCAATACTTCCAATTCATAGGGTTTATTGAATAACCCTGAGAATTGAGAGATATAATTAGAGGATAGATTAGAAAATGATGAAAAAAATTTAGAGTATTAGATCAATACTGTAGGGTTCATCTACCCCAACAGAGTTCATGGATCTTGATAACAACTATGATACATTATCATTCTTTATTATAAACCAATAAAGACTTATGAAAGGATATTTCTTTTACATTATTGATTTCCCAATTTTTTATTCCAAGATAAATGAAAATATGATCCATTAAAAGATTGATTTTTGGATCATTCATGATTATAGGATCAATTTTTTTATGGGATGGTAATATGATATTAGTTTATTTTTATTCATTCATTATTCTAAATGAAACAAATCAAGACAATCTCAAACAATGTATACTGTTTTTTCTTCATTGTTTAATGTAATTTTATTTCACATTCTTGTCACATTTATCTACTACTATTTTTAGGTATGTGGTTTGAAAAATACCCACTATTAGATCATTGATGAACTATTTTTTAACATAATAGATCAATATAGAGAGATCGGGTTTGAGATTGATAGATCTATCAATGTGTGAGAACTATGGTGGAAGATCAATTGTGGATTAGGATTAGATTCATGGATTCCCATTTCCGGTTTTGGTGTATGACATCTGTGATGGATGGCAAAGTGAGGAAGCACAATTGAGACAATACCAGTGAGAGGAGGCGCTTCCAGTGGTGGTTAGTGTGACATGGTTGTCTAGATGGGACTTTATAGGTGATGGCAAGTGATGTTTGTGAAATGGACATGTTGCATGAGAAGGTGTGGCCCAACAATGTTCCCTATGAATCCTCCCCTACCCAGAGTGTGACTAGACAATGGGGTGATCTTTATTTTTTTATATTTAATTATTAAATAATGACATTGATATAGTAAAAGTTGGTGGGACCCACCATGGAGCTCGACATAGTGATATGGAGGGATTTACCAATTAATTTTATACTATTATAATTATTTTATAAGATAATTATAATAATATGTAAAAAAGAAATAAATAAATAGGATTGGGTATGTGTTGTAAAATTTTGGACATTGGGAGAATTTCATGCATAACCCATTTTTTAAATAAGTTTTATATTATTATTATTATTATTATTGATACTATTGTAATTATTATTATTATTATTATTATTATTATTATTAACTCATTTTGTAGAAACTTCTTCATGACACGTCGGAATGAATAGATGTCTACGCCATCCTATCCTTGAAATTAGGGAAACTCGTTCAAGACTAATTTTGGGTACTTTTTTTAATGATTTGTGTCATAGGCCCTTGAAGTGATATTCATATATGTTACGACTAAATTCATTTTTTTCATAGAGTGTCTGATTTGGACAGTAAAAAAACTATCCTGAGTGTTTTTATTCTATAATCACAATGGTGTGATCATTTTTTTCATTCTTGACCATTTTTAGTGACATATTAGAGGATTGAAATTTTTTCTTTTTGGGACCAATGATTATCCCAACACATTCATTATTATTTATTCCATACTTGTATTTTGACCTATGATTGGTCTATGTTGAGTAATTTTTCATATATAATGTGATGATGGAATTTATTTTGGAGTCACTGTTATAATATTAGTGGATAAAAGTTGGATGATTCATTCAATGAAGTTTATATTGTATCAGTCTGTTGTTTTCTCTCAAACAGTTTCAGTGGAGACTAATGTTGATTGAGTGTGATCCCTTTGTCCAGATCTAGGATACTGTCATTTGATATCACTTCCTCAACATTGGCTTGTGACCCCTCTATGGTTTTAGTCACAGTTAGATTTTTTAAATCCTTCCTTGAAGCTCAAGGTGGAATCTTCTATCTTCTTCCCTATCTTGGGTTTATGGATTTGAAATGACTAACTTACATGGGCATAGATCCCCTATTTAGTGGTTATTTCAAAGTGGGTTTTCTATGTCACTCATTATCCAAGGGATTATCCCAATATATTTATATATATATTATTTATAATAAGGTTTAGTCTAATAGAGTGTGTATCTCAGATGAGTCCTCTCAATTTTTATTGAGTTATTTTTTGTGAGGCCATATGAGCATTACCACATGGATGAGTGTCATCAGTGATAGCATACCTTGTGCATTGGATACTCTCGGACGAGCATTACCATAAAGCCTCAACTGGAATGTTGTTTCAAGTAGTATGGTTGATTAATCTTTGAGACTTAGAGTCTATAATGAATATATCTAGTTTATCATTAATTATTTCTATGTCTCATGTCTTGATTGGCATACTTGTGTATTGATGAGATGACTACTCTTGATACTTCTCTATGGTTATGTTAGGGTGTCTTATTGGGTATTATTATAGTCACCCCAACATGGGATCTTTCCACACATTTCATGTATTATATAGACAAAATACATTTTTACAGAGTCATTAGAGGATCATGATTAGTTGAAGCATAATTTGGTCTTGACAAATCGAGGATAATACTATTGTTACATTTGGAAACAGTACCCTCCTTCTGGAAAAGTAATAAATTATTATCATTTTTGTGGGTTCGTATTTGGATCTTTTAATTATTTATAATACTTATTTCAAACTCTGATGTGGGATAAATAGTGTGCATATATTTATAATATCAATTTTTTTAATTTATCATCATTGTATGGGATTGGAGGTGTGTGTGTAGGTACTTTTGGATAATTCCTCCCATATGTGTGATATGCCTAATCGATGTTGTTATCTAGCACCTATCTTATCGGAGGTAGGCTTGGAGTTTCATACTTGGATTATCACCATCCTGGCGGGCCTTAGTGGATCAGTTCGTGACATAAGGAACCCACTAATGACACCTACAAAGACCTTGTAGTGGAAGAAGTCATAAATGAAAATGGAATTATGAATATAATATAAGTTCATCCCTATGAACATGTTGTTCAATTTTTAGATATTATGTTACAATGAAATGTATGGTAATTATATAATAATTTTTTAGTGAATTTCATGAAGTTTAAAATTAACATCCCATTTAATGTAGAAAATTTCAAACACTGGTTTACACCATGTTCCATAATTAATTCACCTCAAAAAAATATAAATAAGTTTACATGGGTATAATTTTCTAGGGAAAACAATTCTCAATAGTTGTGTAGAAGAAAATTGTATAAAAATTGAGTTATGGATTTTTTTTCATTTTATACATTATTTGATCATGTACTATTAAGAAGGACGTATGATATTTGGGGGATATAATTAATTTTCAGATGATAATTTTTTTCAAGAAAAAAGGGATAAAAATATATATCCCATGAGAGTTACTCTATAGTTAATAGTTAGATTGATTGGATACATAATTAGTATTATAGAAGTTGTTTTAGTGAAGGTGGGTAAATTAATCATTCTCATAGTTTTTCTAATATTATAGATATAAGAAGGATAGGACCCAATAATTATTGGTCACCCTTTCATATCCATAGGGAAGGCTCTGGCCAAAATAAACTAAGGGTGTTCTATTTTATGGGTTGGAGAAGAGAAGTTTAAATTAAAACTCCAAAAGGCAATGAAATATAAACATGAACTAGAGGACATTGACGTCATTACTTGTAATAACATGTGATTTTGGATCCCTTATATTAATATAATATTCAATTTATTATGCCACATGCAACATAGAACTAACGCAACACCATATTGACATAAACTAGGAAATATTAAAATTATAAGAAAAATATAACTATTAGAAAATCTAAAACATAATAATCGAATAAAATAATTACAAATTATAAATTTCCATTAATTATTTATAAAAGGATGTTTTTCGAAGAACAATTTAAAGAGGGGTGTAAAGTATATTACCTTAACAAGTTAAATTGATCGGATTTAAATGTTTATTATAATAGTTAATCATTGTTTTTTAACTATTGTTTTAAAATCCAATTAATTATAACTTTATATGATACATTATTAAACACACTTGTAGTTTAAAAAGTAAATTTTTAATAAAAATATTTTTTTATTTATTTTTTTAAAATTTATTAAAATTAATCAATATATAATATCATTATTTTAATATGATAAAATAATATTAATTTTTTAATTTAGATTATGATAATTATATTATTGTTAATTTTTTTATTCTCCGAAATATATTTATTTTTATGTGAATAGTGAAAAATATTGTCTTTCGAAATAACATAGCTTTTATGAAATTTTCATTTTATAAGTATGAATTTATGAAACCTTTTTCTAAGATAAAATAATTATTTCAGAATTTGAAATAATTTTTTTAATCAAATTACAAGTCCATATTTGTCATTTGAGAACATATGCTATTCCTTATAAAAAATTGTGTTTAATACATTATTCATTTATTATTTAATAATTAATTATTATCACTTTTATAAATTTAATATTATTAAATGGATTCAAAATTATAAATATTTAGGTCCAAATTATATAATTAAGGTAATTATATTTTTTGGGTATAAAGGATAAATTAAGTAGGTAAAAACGTTTTTATGTGGTGAAAACCAAAATGGTAAAAATGATTAACCTAAGAGGTAAAGGTTCTGAAAAGTTAATAAAAATGTGTTTAATTTAGTGGTTGAGGTATTTTTTTTACCTTATTACTTCTAAACATCATTTTCTCTCATTTTTTTATCATCTTTCCTTGAGAGAAACATCCCATTATTGAAAAGTTTTGCATGTTTACAAAAATTTTGTCCCTTTTCACTTATACAAGGGGATCTTCTATCCTCAGTTCCCTACACACCACATCCACCAAATATAAAACAAAAAATATTAAACCCACTTATAAACATTAATATTTACTTTCTTGAGGTTCTTTTCTTCTAAAACTACAACCCCTCAATGGAATAACCCCTATATACAGGAGATAATTCAATTATTGAGGTTTAAATTACCAATCACTTCTTCTTCATTTTAATTTCATTATTTGTACTAATTCATCCTCAAATGGAATTAAAACATAATAAAGTGATAACATAAACATCATCATTATACATTTATGATTTAATAATCATGGTAAAATCATTAACAACATTCCTCCCTTTTCTTTTATGAAAAAACAAAACGGTTAACTGTGTGTTGGGTGGAATACCGCCTCCACAAGGTAACATGTTCATTTTCCTTCACCGACATACAAAGATATTACCTATAGGGAATTTAATATAAAATAATTATATTTATGAAATATTTTATATTCTGAAATGATAAACTATATTAATCATTTTCCCCATTATATGAATAATAAAATCATTATGTATCTGTAAATGTGGACTAACGCCTGTATTGTGCAGTTGATTTAAGTTTTTCTTCTCAAATATAATGTACATTATGTTTATTGTAATTTTATTAACTAATAAATATGATTTATATGAAATGATCAATGTTATTTTATGACACATTTTATAACCTATTATTCATCCTAGTTGACAACTTAAGCGGGGGTTGAATTTAGTTTCCAATTAAATTTCTATTCAAAAAAAATTAAAATCAAAATGCTATAATTTTATAAAATCACCATGTTAACAAAAAATATTTAAATATATAATTTCATACTTTGAAAAGGATCTCAATCTATGTCTTATCCCCCTCCACATGGAAATCACCTTCTTCCAACCAGTTTATTCTTAAATAAACTGATCCACAACCTGGGTTATGTTGTATAAATAATATATCACTATGTTTTCCATGCATAAATCCCATTCCATTGTTATACATGGGATAAATAAAGATATAAGGTCACATAGTAACTCTTCTATATTTTTTCATGAGAATTAAAGTGAAATATTAGAGTGAGTATCAAGTACTCTCCAGTTTAATATAGGAGACTATATTTTCAAAAATATTAATTGAAATAAAATAAAAAAACAATTGAATACCATAAATAGAAGGAGAAAGATATATGAGAAAATAAAATGTGATGTTTCTTGATTATAATATATTTATTTTCCTAGAGACCTATTAATTATTCTTTAAAAGAAGATCATGAATGTTTATAAGAACATTTTAAAAAAATAGAGTGTTGTAGAGTATTTTCTGAAGCGCAAGTGGATGTGTGGGATCCTTTATTATTCTATGTATGGGAACATGTATAAAACACTTTTCAAAAAATGATTTTCTTCATAAAAATATCTTCATTTAAATTAATCATTTGATAATAATAAATGTATTATTAAATTCACTAACATTTTAATTAATGATCCAAAAACAATTCATTGTAGATTTTAAACACTCAATTTCTATGTTATACATGATAATTTACCATCAATTAAAACTTGTTTATTTGGCATAAAAAATTGACATGATTGGTTAGAATAGTTAGTTGATGTAATCAGTTGTCAACATCAGTTTATCCATTCATGCAGTCAGTTCATTTTCAAATTTTATAGGTTTGTGAATTCTTATGGTAGATTGTTTCCCCATACTATCACTATAGTAATAGACATGGTTTATATATTACATAATATATATTATACATACCTTGGCATGGTAACTTGATTTCTTCTTGTGGTAGGTAGTTCCCTTGAAATGGCCACTTCATCAATTTACATTGGTAGGTATTTTGTAATCATGGTAGGTACATCTTTGTCACATGTTAGGTTGTTTGTAAATGTAGTAATGTTATTTTCAACGCATGGTAATTTCAACTTTAATTCATGGTAGGTTCATTACATTGATATAAATTGATAATCTGATCCATGGTAGGTAATTTTTTCATATAGTCAGCTGGAGTACAATGTGCAGTAAGGTGGAATGTTTACTTGAACTTTATAGTAAGTTCAAATAATTTACATAGTAATCAAATTACACATGTGGTATTTTATCATTGTAAGATCGAGACTTATCTATTTTTTCATGTTTTGGTCAGAAAATCATTCACTAATAAAAAACATAAAATTCACTAATAATATTATAAACATGATTAAGGATCATTATAATAATTAGATGACTATTTCAACCAATAATATCCCTTGTTTGATGATCACAAATCATGGTATTTAAATTGGCATTAAATGAATATAACAGTAATATATTTTAATTGGACTGAATTATGTTTTTAGAATGTTCCAGAAATAATGATGTTTTTTCAATGAATTCAATTGATTTTAATTGTATCACTTTGGTATATTCTACTACCCATATTGGGATTATCAAAAAGTGAATATATAAATAAAGAAAATAGGTAATAAGAAAAATAAAAAGATAGATATAAAGAGTAGTATTTCATTAAGAAAATAGAAGATATTACGAAAGGGTTAAAAATTGTTCTTATCAAAGATCCTAATATAAATCTAGATATGGGATATCTCTGACATCTATAGTAATTAGATGATCCTTTAATTTGGAATTTTTTGTAGGAGAAGTTGTATTTTGAGGAGTATATGTGGATATAGGCTAACTAAGGACAACACATTTGGAAATAGGTCTTAGTTACTGAAAGGCTTGTCCATGATGTAGGCTGAAAAGATTGATGGTAGAGGAGGTAGAGGTAGGGATAATAGAATGTATTAAAGAACTAGAAAAAATGTCAGATAACTGTTGAGATAAGGTTCTATCTACCTTGTAAGATCACTTAATGATTGAGAACTATTCTCTGAAGCCTAAAAAATATCATCTGTATTTTACAAGAATGATTACAAAACAAGGTTGATCTACCTAATATTTTAAACATATGAATTAGAAACTTGCATCAATAGTGGAATATTGAGATCCATGGAAAGTATTCAGAATATAAACATTAAATCATACTTATTATTGATCCTAATAAGATAGTAATCGATATCCTTCTTAAATTTTTATCTGTCTTTCCTAGAATATTTATCATATTATCATAAATTTTCCTAAGTATTAGAATTATGGGTTTGAAACCCATAAAAAATAACATCCCTTTTTCATTTAACTTCATAAAACATAACCATAAATACATCTTTATTGATTTTTCTGATCTTTTTATCATAAATGTTAGACTGGTTCGGAGGAGAAGGAAGAGACACAAGAGTTCGTTGAAACACATTATTCATAATCAATTGATCTAACTGAATCATTATATCATATATATAATATTGGAGAGAACCAACCTTATCTCCCAAATATGAAATCTCTTATTACATCATTTCATATATGTAAATATATATTAGCTGCTGATGAGAGATAACTATTGTAGTATAATTAGAAATTTCAACTTTTCTAACTTATTTTAAAGTGTTTTCAAAATTAACAAAAACATGCTTGAAAATATACCTCATATCTAATGTGAAAACATCTAATTAATCCTCATTTATATATTAAGTAGATGGAATTAAGGTATATGGATCATAAGAATGTTTAATTAAATCTAATCTAATGACATCCTCTACTGATGCGACACTATTAGGATGATATGAACTTCTAGATACTATATCAACATATTCTTAAGGAATAGAATTACCAATATACTCAAAATATTCTTTATGATCCCTTACATGATTAGTTTCATTACCAACATTATTTTTTTTAGGACCAAAGATGTCATCAAGGGTTGGGTCAACTAAATTTCAAGTAGGAGATACCTCAAGCCTCACTTGAGTATCTATATCATCAATAAGATATACATCTGTAACTATCTGAGTTGAAGTATTGGTAAGTCCCACATATCATGGTGAACTTCCCACATCGTTATTTGAATCTGGATAATATAGACCCAAAACTAGAGATCTATGAGAATTTCCCCCATAGAAGGTGTATCTGTCATGGGTTGCCTTGGTGTACTACAAATCATAGGTGATCTACCTGAACAAACATAATCACTTCAAGAGTCCTCAGACTCATTCATATCATGCCTACAACCACTCATAGAAACATTTTTTCTAACTATATCATCATATAAAATATCTAATTCATTTTATGTAAGGGTAAAGTAAGATCTATGAGACCTAAAAGACATAAAAGGAGATGATTCTCTTTTATCCTCTTGGGAAGCACTTTCTTATTCATTCAAATAATCTGTTTAATGCTCTTCAATAATTCTATCTTAAAAATATCCACCTCATCATCTGAATACTCATCTATCTAAATAGGTTCAAGAACATTATCAAGAATATCATTAGGTATAATTGGGTACTTTATAGTGTCAAATTTTACATAATTATTTTCTGGTTCAGCCACCCATTCCCATTTCCATGGATTCCAATTTAACATCATCTACTTACTATTATTTTTGTAAATAAGAGACCATCTGATTAGCTAATTATTTCCTCACCGTGATGAATTAATCCTTTTTACTAAAGGTTTACATAAGCTTTAGGTATGTTAAAGAACTAATTTTTAAAGTATGATTACACAACATGACCACATGTCTCAAGAAATATGTATAATGGTTGATATATGAACCATTATTCATGAAAGAAATGGAAAAATGGATCTTGATGCCTCAAAAAACTAAATTCTACTTTTCTTGGACAAATTAGATGCCAGATAAACATGATCAGTAGCCTAAATTCACCAATCAACTCAAGAGTAGTGAGTCTTCTGGGATTTCCATTCACAGTGATCTCATCTAAAGAATTCTAAAACTGAAAGTGTAGATGATTAATTGGATATTAGCTCCAGTAATATCTAAACTCTCCTTAGGGACATACACCCACACTCTTTCCCAGTATCTTCAAAGGGAATTCTAAAACATCATCATTTACAATTCATTTAAGTATATCCTTCTTCTATATAGGGAAAAAGTCAAGGTTCTCATAAGATATTTTATTATGATTTGAATAAAAATTCTTACAGTATTCCTGAAACCATGAATCAGACCTTTATTCCTTAATCACATTTGAATCCAGGGATCTTATATATTTTAACCAATGTGCATTTATTTCTTTTTCAACAAAGAAATTATAACCAATCATGTGCAAATTATTTAACTACACTATTGTGCTCAAGCTGTCTTTTGTCTTATTCAATGGAGGAGACTGAATTGAAAAGGTGTTTTTCAATAATTGTTTCATACTATTAATTTTTTATTATATATGTGTGTATAATTTTCAGATATGGGGGAAAAAATAGATACATTTGTGTCATATAGAGAAAGATGTTCAAAATAGGAGAAATTTATTGGTTCAAAATATTTCAAAATGAAAGAGGACATCCCATATAAATGATGTCTACCAATTCAAATTCAAATTAAAATCATATAAAAATAATTTTGTAATAAAATAATAATAATCCTAAATAAAATTATACCAAAACATTTCATGTAAAATTATAAGGAAGCATACATGGTAGGTCTACTAATCATGGATCTCTGATACCAATATAATATATGAATTCTTGCTGTGACAACATGGTTGGAATACTAACTACATAACCAAAAACTCAGAGTTTGAATAATGGTGATGTGAAATTCACTCATTTAATTTGAGAAATGATCAAAATATAGAATCTAGATAGAACATAAATAACTTCAAAAGTTGAAATTTTATTAAAACAATAATGCATAATTTTTAACACCCAAATCATATCTAATATAATATATTATCTCAAAATTAAAGGGTTTTATAAATATATCAGAAATAAAATGTTTAGTACTAATGAACACAATAGTTATATCACCCTTCTAAAAAAGATCTATCAAGAAGTGATCTTTTATATCAAGGTGTTTTTTCTAGAATGTGATATAGTATTCTTAGAAATGTTTATTTCACTTATATTATCAAAATTTATAGGGACCTATTGGAATTGATATCCATATTATATTAAAGTATGTTTAATCTACATAATTTATGCACAAGAACTACTACAACTATGTTCTTAGCTTTAATGGTGGATAATCCAATAAAATTCAGTTTCTTACTACACCATGAAACTAGAGACATTCCCAAAAGGTGACATGTTCTAGATGTTTTACTATCTAACATAAAACCAGAAAAAATAATCATATGAAGGACTATCTAAATCAAATAATATTCATCAGGAATAAAACAATCCGTAGTTTCCTTAATTTTTGTGGTATTTGAAATTTATTTTATAATTAAGTAAATCAAACCCCTTTTTGTTTTCTTGGAAATGACGACATAGACACCACCATATATAACAGTAGGTCAACTAGAAATTAGTTATAGTAAACATCCCATCATACATATATAGGTGGTTTGATCAACCAATTTCTAAGTTTCATCATGATCTAACTTACATCTAAAACACATGGGAGTATCACTACATTAAGTACTATCCATTTCAGAAAAAATTTAAAAGATTTTTAGTTTACATAATTTTATTTAAAATAATAACATATTTAATTTGAAAAAAATGAAAACTATGAAAGAATTTATGTTCACCCTTTGAACTCATTTCAAATATACTTTTCATCATTTTTAAATTCTTTGTACACAAATAATTTCATGAATATCCAAAAAAATCATTAGAATATATTTTTAAAACAAAATAATCTTTTTAAATTATTTTAATAAATAAACTAGGTTTATATATCCCTTTAGTAAAACATTTTGAAATTAAAAATGATTTTATACTGTCATACCAATCTCCAGGAGACTGTTTTAATCAAAATAAGGCTTTCGTTAATTTAAAAACATGATTTGAAAAGTAAGGGTTTTGAAATCCTGAGTGTTGTTAAAAAAAAACATCCTAAAATATATCACCATTTAGTAAATAACTCTCGACATCAATTTTTCATATTTTAAAATTCAAATGAGCTACATAGGAAAGAAACATTCTCTTGGATTCAAGTTAGGTTATTGGAAAAAAGGTTTCAACGTAACCAATACCATATTATTAAATATATCCCTATACAAAAGCATTCTTTGTTTATAACTATTACTCTTAAATCAGAAAACTTATCTCTAAACAGCAATTTAGTGTAAATAGTTGGAATTCCATGGGTGTTTTAGCTAATTTTTTAATTTAATTCATTTAAACTATTTAGGTTCATCTTTTATTTATATTACCCAAATTTCATCATTAATTACATCATTGTTGTTCACAGTTTCATGTTGTGACAAAAATTTGAGTTTCAACCTATTTTCTAATAGAGGCTTTAGTCTAAGTTACATTATCCATGTCACCTATAATTTAATCTAATGGATAATATCTTGAATTCATAATATATCTAGGAATATAAGTTTTGTAAACATCATTCTCATTTAAAGGCATAGATTAAGGATGTTCATCAGAACTGGGAGTGTTATTTATAGGATTTCTGGTAGAATCTATGTCCACATTGGAATGTTAATCCTTTTTATTTTCTAAATAGTTTTTAGGTTTATGTGGATCTATGTCAAAAAATATGACATGTATATATTCCTCTATAATCTTAGTCCTTTTATTTAATATGGTATATGATTTACTAGATGTATAATATCCCTGGAAAATTCCTTCACCACACTTGGAAGAAAACATGTATAAATTTTCATTTATGTTCTATATAAAGACTTTATAACCAAAAACTAAAATTTAATTAACCTTCTGTTTTCATCTACTCCATAATTTATATGGGGAATTATTTAACAGTGATCTAATTATAATTCTATTAATAAAATATCAATTTATACTTACATCCCCTTCCCAAAAATATAGAGGTAAATCATATTCATTTAGTAATTCCTGGTAAATTTCTTGAACGGTTTTATTTATTATCTCAACTATATCATTCTATTATGGGGCCCTTTTTGAAGAGCAGTTATAATAATAGTGATATTGTGAGAATAAATATTCAAACACTTGAATTTAAAACTCATAACCATGATTACTTTATAAAGTCTTAATTCTATGTCTACTATGATTTTATGAAGATCTAATATATTTAGAAAAACAGTAGAGATATTCACGTTTATAAGAAAGGAAATGCTACATCTGTATCATGAATAATCATCCCCTATAACATAATCAAAATGTTTTCATGATAAAATAGATACTATAGATGATATAAAAAATCCATGTGAACCAACCCTAAAGGTTGAGAAGTTAAAACGTAATTTTTTCAATTGAAATATATTTTGAACTATTTTATGTTTTAATAGTGATTATAGACTTTTTCTCTTGGGAATTCAAGTTTGGGTATATCCCTAACAGTACCCTTCCAAGTTAACTTCCTAATAGAGTGTATATTTCGATAACATATTCTCTTATTCTGAATCAAATATTATTTGTGAAATAATCATAAAAAAATAAATATTAAACAAAAATAAGAGATTTAAATATATATAATAATAATTTTCATTTATTATAGAAGTAAAAAATAAAGCACATTTAGAATAAAAAATATTGAATGCATTGTTTTCAAACATAACATGAAAAATATAATCTCATAACTATGAAATTCATATTTGGTTATAATTTATTCTATCTAAAAATAAAACATTATAATGTAAAACTATAATAGAGTTATCAATTTGAATAAGCCATATTATCTTCCTTTTGGCATTGCCACTAAAAGTGACATGTCCACCATCCACATTGATTAGGATCTTGAGACCTGAGTAGTACCCAGTCATATTTCTTGAAATCCACTATATATACCATAACTTATTACTAGAACATTTCAAGCTGGTTACCTAGGAAATATATTTAATCTATAAATTATTTTAGAACTAATATTATCTTTGTTAAAGATATATAAGTAATAAATATTTTAAGAATCCATATTTTTTACCGAATTTCTAAAATAATAACGTATAAATTTAAAAATAAAGACTTTATTAGGTCTAGAAGAATAAGAAATATTAATAAAACTACCAGAACTGGAACATGAAAAAAAAAATTAGTATATATCTTCCTTTTTCTAGGTTGGAATATAATTCCAACAGTATATTTAAGAGTTTTTTATTTACCAATAATTTGGGAAAGGTTTCTTCTTAAATTGGTAAATCTCTTTAAATATTCCTTTAATCTATCATTAATGAATTTAAGCTCATTATTTTTCCTACATAATTGAGCATTTTTATCTTTTTCTTATGTAATATAAAATTTAAAGTGAGAAAAATTATAATTCCACTTCTTTAAAATTTAAAATTTATATTTTAATTCATTAAACATATCTTCCAAAATATTACAATATTCAAATAATTCACCATATTACATTTTATCATCATGATTTTGAGTTTTAGATGGTTTTTTCTTAAAATACATATTACTTTATTCATTTCTCTATTTTATTCTCTTACTTGAGTCACTTGATCTATCCTAAGAGTCACTCTAAGTATATTTTATATCATATTTATACTTTTAAAATTACCCTAATATTTATTCTCATATTTGAGATTTGAAAAATATTCATTCATATTTCCTATAATCATACATTCATATCAGATTACTTCATTACCAATATCATCCATATTTTATGATTTTCACTAATTCGTTATTTTATCATATTTACCAATATATTTTGATTTCATAAAAAACATTTTCATCCAATATATCTTTTCGAAATTTTTAGATAGGTTAGTAATTTATTCATCACTATCTAATGGTGATTCCTCATCACAAAAAAATTCAGCTTTAAACTTATCGTTAAGAATAGATTCATAAGTATTAAATTCTTTCGACATCATCTTTGGTTCATAAGATTCCTATCTATTCAATTATATTTATTATACATACATCATGATAATTCCAATGATATCTTTTACCAGTAGTGTTCTAATGTCCCAGGATTATCTTGTGGACACAATTGTTCCACTCTTTCTTTATGAAAGGCATCTTGTTAGACTTGTCATTTTTTCCTTATCAATAATTTATTTTCCCACTGCGTGCATCATATTAACTATTACATTAAATCTAAGATACATTAAACAGATATATTCATTAGTATTTATCTAAAAATTATCATATTTAATAGTATAAGTATATAAATTAAAATATTTTTCATTAGATATTCTTTCCTGAAAATAGAAAGAGTATCCCAAATACCAAATGTAGTAGAATATGATGATATTTTGATAAATTCATATTTTACTAAATCACATGATAAATATTGAAATATTTATAGTTACAGTCATATAATAATTTTGTGTAATCAATCTAATCATCTCTAGTAGTTTGAATTTTTTAATATTATACTTCAATGAAATTCTAGATATCAAAGCTCATACATACTAAATAAATTTTAAATTTTACTTTCCAATGAGAATAATATTTTATAATAAAATAATGAGTATGATTAGTTGTAGTCCCTTATGGTCTATGATTATCCATAAAGAATTAAATTTAGACGAAACACAAAATTTAGATCTTTAAATAAAACTAGATCACATTATATAGTATTTTGAAAATTCTCTAATACTATTTGTTGGTCATAGTTGAAGACTCGATAGAAGAGTTAATTGAGTTTCCAATAAAATTTATATTTAGAAACAATTTAAAAACTATATCCTCTAATTTAATAAAATTACCCAATTAAAAAATAGTAGAAATATGTAATTTTTTCTTTTCAAATGGTTCTCAGTAACTCAATCATATCCCTGTAAAATACTAAGGAAAATACATTACCTTTTTAAACTCACCTACTCATATAAGAACGTATATAAAACACTTGTTTATGTTATATATTATAGTGTATATTTTTTCATAAACGATATATGAAAACAAATTCTATTTGAATTTAAGAAAACTTAACAAATAAAGAGAACATTGGAATTTTAAAAATGGGTTCAGTCTCAAAATGAGACTTAATCCCCTCCACATAGTAATCATCTAATTCCAAGAATATTATTATTAAATAATTTAATAAAAAAATAAATTAGGGTATATATAAAATAGATCACAATGAGGTCTTAGAAAAAAGTTATACATGGGAAAAAAGATACTAACTTACACACAACCTCTTCCATAGGTGATTATGTGAATAATAATGAATGATTTGAGAGGGTATAAAGTACACTATAGTTCAATACAAGATACATAATTTTTAAAAATAAATACAGAAATAAAAATAGAATCTAAAATTTAAATCATAAACAGAAATAGAAAGAGATATTCTATAATAATGTGTGATCAGTAAAAATAGAATCGGTTGTCTAGATTCATTAGAATATATATTTACAAGGATATAAAACAAGTTTCTTAGAAGGATTAGAAAATATACTCTCATTGAGTCATTTATAGAGAATTGGATCATGTGTGTGATCCTCTGTTATTATCCATAAGAGAACATTTATACAACACTCTTTATATGGTCATATTTTCTTCTTAAAAATAACTTCATTAGAAGTAGTGATTTGAGAAAATTTTTGGTAATATTAAATGAATTGAAACTATAATCAATGCTTCTAAAACTAGATGTTGGATATTTTAAATGATCCAATAATAAGTCATAAATGGAAATCAGTATTCACATAAAATAGGGTTTGTTATAATGGAAACATGAAATGGTCAATTGGTATGGTCAGTTGACACGGTCAGTTGTGATGGTAGGTTCATTCCATACTACGGTCAGTTCATTTTCTGATTTGGTAGGTTTTGACTTCATATAGTAGCTTTTTTACCCATCTGGTTACTACAATAATAAAAATGTTCATTATATTACTTAATTAATATTTTATGTACCTTGTCATAGTAACATGATATCATTATGTGGTAGGTATTTTTCATCATATGACCACTTCATAAATTCACAGAGTAATGTCTTGTACACACAACAGGTGCATCTCTATCACAAAGTACATTACTTATACAAGTGGTAAGGTGGTTCTAATTTCCGGATAATTTTATCTCAAATGTAAGATAGGTTCATTGCTTTTAAATATTTTTCTTTTCTAATGCATGGAATGTAATATTTTCATGTGTTCATGTGGAGTACAACATGCTATAAGGTGGCATGTTCACTTGACCATTATGTTAAGTTCAAACTCTTCACACAGTAATGACATTTCAAATGTGTTAGGTTGTGATGTTGTGTTCTAGAATTATCCATTTTTTCAATTTTTAGTCAAAAAATCATTTACAAATAGAAATAATTAAATTCATAAATAAGATTATAATCATAATTTGGGATCATTAAAATAAGGAGGTTAAGGTCCAATCCAACACTTATTTTTCATATGACCAACAAATGATCATTGTTAACTCAATAATTTAAAGGAAGCATACAGAGAATAAAATAATTTTATTTATATTATATTAAATTCTCATATCCAATATTTATTTTTATAATTCCTTAATATTATAACATTACACACTAGTAAAAAACTAAATTAAATCACTATTTTTATGTTGTAATTATTTCACAACAAAACTACCACATAATCCTTCATCAATTATGGTATGTTCTTGTTTGTGTTGGATTGACCACCTAATTTAAGAATATTATGTATTTATATCATGGATGACAATGGGAACTTAATAATTAGTATAATATCATATAAATATATAGATAATTATCTGAATTTTCTAAACAATGGAAGCATTATTATTAATATTATTAATTAGTAAACACAATTTGTTCATTATGAATCACCAATACATGATCATAATTTTTTTCATATTCATAGATTGTAACAAAAAATAACATGGAATGGAATTATACCTTTATTAATATCATGGAATATATATCCTATAACCTTTAAAAATCATGTATTGATGCAATTTGTAACAAGAAATAATACCAGCTCTATTTTCATGAAACTACCTCATAACGATCAATATTACCAACACTTGATATTGAAATTATATAATAAACTAACCAATATACATGAAGAGAATAATTAGAAATGAATTTTATAAAAGGTTATGTATATGAAAAAGGATTATAAAATGTTTGTGAAATTATTTATGTTCTTATACAAGAGATTAAAGTGAATTTTACTAAAAGGTGATACAAGGTAAGAGAATCATTATCACATTTTGAAATCCATGAATCATGTTTTAAATGGCGTAAAAAAATCTTTAATATGGTGTATTTACTACCTTATTAACATAAATTATAATTAATATCTCTAATTTCTTGATACATTAATTTAAATTTCTTGTTAAACCTATAATTCTTATGTTACTATTAACATTATTGTTTTTTGAAATTAAATTATTATTTTTTCAGTTATGATTGTTCTTCTTGAAAAAATTTCATATAAGTTGGGTATATTCTATCATTTTATTATATTATGTAGTAATTTATATTTTTATGGGATTTACATTTCAAACACATAAACCATTTCTAAATATCCCTTTCTTAATGAATTACGTCATTTGTGATGGATTTTATTAACACAAATTTCTTTTCACTGAGTTATAATGTTATTCCTTAAGTGCCATTATTTTATGAATGAAAATAGTAGTATTTACTATTCCATAAAATATTATATGTATTATCTATAGTCAAAAGGATATTTTTAACTCAATATTCTATATCAATGATTTATTTCTTATAAAAGTGAAATGTTGTTTATGAAAAAATATCATATCATTAATTATGGTTTTCCTCCATTTCCATGTTCATTATTCCAAAAAATGTTTTCTATATTTTATATAGAATCCCAGATATATATATACTCATGTTACCTAAATATTTCAACTATCAACTTTTAAAATATATGTTTCAGTACTTATTTTATGATTCAAGTTTTCAAAAAATGATTTTTGAAATATTCAAAAGTTTTTCCAACTGTTCAAAATAAAATGTCCTATCTTACACTAAATATTTTTTTAGAATCATTATTTCACTTCAAGGGAATTTTTTATAACTATTTTTAATATGGTATTCAATATTTTTATCTTACCATTCTCAAAAAATAAATTTTAATGTTATTTTTACGTCAATGTTCAGAAATATTTTTCAAAAACTTTTGTATTTTCAATTCTATTTATTGTCCATTGTTTATGTTTATAGAAGTGATGTTTTTATTTTTCAATATAGGTTATTATTATATAATGGATTTTTTAAAATGATATTTTTAATATCATATGATTTACTTTTGTCTTGTTATTTAATGTTTTCAAATGGTTTAATAAATCCATTATTTTCCCATGTGTTCTTTATGATATGATGAATGTTTTTTCTTAATAGGCACACATATATATGAATGAATAATTACTTTTTTCCTATATACCCCTACTATGTATTAATTAATTATTTATATATTAAGAGAAAATGATTCTAAAAAATTATTATTTTTTCATGATATGATGTGTGAACATTTTTTTATTCATAATATAAAGTGTGATATTTTTGTTCACAACATGAAGCGTGGCCATTTTTTATATTCAAAACATGAATTTTGGACACTTTTTTGATATTATCCGGAAAATTGGGGATTTGTTTTGTTCAAAACATGAAGAAGAGTAATTTTTCACAACATTAAGAATATGAATTTTTTTGTTCATAAAAAAAATTGTGAACATTGTGTTTATTCATAATGTTATAATTTTCCCATACTTATGTTGGTTCCAATGTTCTTTTTTATGCTCAGTTTCTAGTACATTTTAAATTTGAAATACATATGATAATGACTATACTCTCATGGATAATATTTATTTACACATGTTTCCACACTCTTTTGATTCATGACTTGTGATATTCCAAACCTTATGCAATGATTTAAGAACAATGGTTTTTTAGGTAAAAGTTAATTATGTATCTTCATTAAATCTATATGAATATATTATACTCACTTATGATATTTGATTGATCACTCTTATGTTTACCCATTCTATGTACCAAATATTTTCATTTTCTTATGTAACTATCTGCATTATTATGAGGATATGAAATGTATGTAATATCTATAAGAGTTTTTGTGTGTGTGGAGAATGTATTGGTGATGTTAAAGTCTCATTATAGATTAAAACGTTTCTATCATAGAGAAAAAATTTCCATTAGATAATGGGAATGATATGTGTTAGTTTATATTTTTTGAAATTAAATTAAATCATAAAACTATAAGGTATTGGGAATATATTGTAATGATGTATTTACATTTAATCATATAAATTAGATATTCAGGTCTGTAGGTATGTATAAATTGTATCAGAGAAAGGAATATATAAATTTGGAGATTAGGACGACATCATTTGAGGATAAGATTAGAGTTATAAATTTCATAAATGGTTGATAAGTTAATAATGATCATAATTTCTAAGGTATAGATAATCCATTAGGTTAGTTGAGGTAATATTGAATATTTTGGGGATTTGGATAAGATAACCTGATTGAAAACCCTTCAAATATGTCTAAATTATAATTCTAAATATATAATGACATCCCTAAATTTTGGTAAAGATGATATTGTGTGGTTCTCTAATAAATTTTACCTCAATTTGGTTATTGAAAATTACATACAACAAAGGAACATATGAACCTTGGGGTAATCACGCCAAAAAACAATGGGCTGATCATTAACATGAACTTCACTCTTGTGCATGATTAGTGGGTCGAAGACAATATACCTGAACAAACACTATTGATGGATATATGTTGGTCAATTCCATTCTCTTTATAATCCATTATTAGTGAATTATAATTTTAAAAAACTAGATATACAAGGATGATGACCAATGTTTTTGTAAAAATATAAGATATGGCCTTTGGATTCAAACAATAAAGATCATCAAGAGATGAAAAAAGGGATAAAGGGGATTATCTCCATAAATTATGAATCATGGAGTAGTGGTTTTTTCTATTATGATATTTTTTGGATCAATTAATGACATGTGGTGTTGCATTATCAAAATGTGAAGGCATCAAGGATGAGTTTAAAAGAAGGGGGTACAAGAGAGAATATAGGATGAGGTCAATCAAGGGTGCCTATGAGAAATGAAAGGGTTGAAATGGACAATAAATATTCATTGTTCATAAGGTATTTTACTAAGACTATGTAACACCCCATGATTTTATGGTATGCATCTTTTTAAATATAATTTCTTTGATAGCACACGTTTCATGCAACACCAAGCTTAGAAAACCATGATATTCAATTAATATTATTATTTAAAATGAAAATATATCTCACCCATTGAATTAGTGTTTATTAATAGGATTAAATAAATTATGGAAATATATTATTTAATTATTTTATTACCAATTAAAAATAAATATAAAAACCAATTAAATATAAAGGAAATATTTTTATAAAAACTATTTAAATGCACACAAGTGTATTTTATACTAATAAAATAAAAAAATCACACTTTTTGGATTGTATTAAATATATATATATATAATATTAAATCTTATATTTAACATTCATATTTTTTGTTTTCTATAGATGATATTATAAGAAATCTAATTTTACCTAGAAAATATGTATTTTTATAAAAAGACGGGTTTGCCGCCTTTTAATGACACACATGTTTTAAACATATTCATTGACACTTTTATAAATTATATTTGAAAAAATAAACTTATTACGTTAAATAAAAATTTAAAAATTTACTTTGGTTGAAGATTCTTTATTTTTATGATAAGTTTCATGTTTTGATGAATAGTGATAAAATATTGCATTTTAAATGAAAACATATTTTTAGTCTAAGAAATTTATTGAATTAAATTATATTTTTAATTGATTTTAAAGTATAATTAGATATGATTTTAATCATTTAAAATAATTATGTTAAATTTAATCAATTTCACATTGAAATTGGATATCAAAACATTTTATTCTTTTTAACATTTTAACTTTAAAAACTAATTTTTCTCATTCGTCAATGAGATTAATATCAAATTAATTAATGAAACTTCTATGTTTTGTATTATAAAAAATGTATTCCATAGATATATTCCTAATTTCAATATTATGTAAATTGGTCCCCTTTTTTATGAACATCATAACTAGTAACTTTATTAATTTTTTTCTAAACACAATTAATGTTAAATCGAGTAATTAAGGGTAATAATAATATTGTAAATATTATAAAATTAACTGAACACATTCTATTATGTAATTATACAAGTTATTTAAGACAAAAATAATCCTTAGGATGGTTTTATGGCCTCATGGATCCACTTGGATTACTTTAAGGCTTTTATAGTATTTTATTCTATGGAAAGTCAATTATGGCATACTCAGGTTTTTAATAAGTATTAAATTTGTTATATATGGTTTTTCACAATATATGCCGATAATAAATTTTAATTTTAAATCTAAAATTTTTATATTCGTCATGATAAATTATTATTAATATTAAATTAATAAATTATTAAATTAATGGCTTGTATAATAATGATGTAATAATTGTTTAATTAACAAAAATATCAAATAAATTATATTAAATATAATAAAATAAATATAATTTGACAAAACTAATTTCATACAAAGAAATTTATATATTACATAGACATATTATAGATATATTAAGAAAATTTAAAGTAATATTATTTTTATGATATATTCAAAAATCCAAATAATGAATAGTGTCAAAATTGACATTAATGATATTTTAAAATAAATAATATTTTTTAAAATGATAAAAAATTTATAAAAATATAAACATTGTCCAAAATATTGAGATAAAATTTATAATTTCATCCATGAATCATTTTTGGTTCTTTTGGCATTTTATAGTAACTATATTAATCCTTAAAGAGTAAAAAAGCCAAGTTTTCACAGAAAGAGTTGAAGAATTTATCTAAGGGTTAAAGCCAAAAGGTAAGGATAAGAATATGACTTAAACTTATCTAAAAACTATTGTAATAATATTATTCGACACATGTAACCTTAAAATTTAATTTTAGTTGACTAATTGACACTTTTTAATGAAAATAACATGTATATTATTTAAATTAAAGATAGTTAGAAAATGTCACTCTGTTGTTAATATCATTTATATGTCCACTTGGTGAAAAATTCAAGATATAAACAAAATTAAATATCTATTTTGATACTAATGAAAAAAATCATTATAAAAAATTATTTTAAATTTTTATAAATTGTATAATTACATTAAATGATTCTTCAATGATAATACACTATATATTTAATTAACAAAAAAATAAAATAAGTGATTTTAAAAGTATTAATTTTATAAAATCTAGGATTATTTAATTTTTATAATTTAATTTTATGGATCTATAGGATATATTATATATTTTTTATATCATTATATCTAAATTTACACATTATCTTTATGTATTTTATGTTAAATTAAATGAATAGTAAAAAATTTGACAATAATAATATTTTATTTAATTAATATTTTATAAATTATTTAAAAAAATGATAACTAATAAAAAAATGGGATAATATATAGTTTATAATGTCTTCCCATATTAATTTATAGGCCATTTGGAAGTCTCTCTTTCTAGAATAGCCTTAATATATTTTAATATTTTGAGGATTTCAGAAAGAGGCCCTCACATCAATTATTAAAGGTCTCCTCATCCCTCATTTAGTCACACAGATTTTAGCCATATAACTCAACTAAACCCTACCCATTTCTCCTCTCAAAATCCTTAGTTATGTTCTAGATGTCTTGGTCTTCCAAAAATACCAGTCTTAGATCCCTTAAGAAGAAATCTAAAGGAAGTCCACCTGAGAAGATATAATCATTTTTACGAAATCATTCAAGTTCATTTCATCGTGTACTTCATTTTAATTCATTGTTCCCAAGATAAAGTAATAAATACAGTATTATCTATATGATTATATGTTACTATGATAATAGGATAACAATATTCTATGTTTTATCAATCCTATGAAAAATGAAATTATCACGCTTGTGTATGTATGGATTGTCACCTCCACGCTATGGTGTAATAATTAAAATTAATAATCAATGATCCTGTGATATAAACTCCCATAAAAGAAAATAAGGGGAAAATACTTTCTCTGATTATTCATTAATGAAATATTACTTATGATCCACCTAATGTGACCAACCTATCCCCGGACATTTATCATCATAGTCTTCATCAATACATCCATGTACGAGACTTATAATACTCATTTATAGTGATATTAAATTCTATGTTTCAGTGAACACATATTTAGATAATAACATCCAATGACACATATAAATATAGATATATACTTGCGGTTATCATTATCATAATATCCTACATTGGATATTACCAAGGGAATACACCATTATACGATTTCTTAAAGTCCAATGAGTCTCCACCAATGATAGATTGTATAATTTTGGTCACTCAAATGATTTCAAACAGCTATATAACATATATTTAAGAATAATATTATTGAAATTTTGTGTTCTCATCTTCGAGGGGAACTACTGTGACCTTTTAGGGATATAAATAGTCTTATTAAATTATCAAATACTATGTAACATCGAATAAAATATATTATGTAATAAAGAGTATATTAATATTAAAAACAAAGAATACATGTTACCATAAAGTTTAAAAAATTTGGTTCTAGATCTCCAATTTCAACTGACTCTTAATTACACTAAATCCAACTCCTAAAAACCTTATGTCATATATCTATCACATGATACTCAAAATTATGATTAGATAGGATTTTAATCAAGGGGTTTACAATGTTTTCTTCTATGAGAATTTTTTTTTCTGCAAATTCACCCTTTTTGAAAAAATCCATCAAGAGGTTATAATTTTGGAGTATGTGGTTTGTTTATTGGTTGGACCTTGGGTATTTTTCAAGAGTCACCACTATAGTATTTTTACAATAATATGTGATGGGGTATTTAATTATAGGCACATCATGAATCTCTTAGAAAAATTTCCATATCTATATGGCTTCCTTGTCTTGATTGTAAGACACTATATACTCAAAAGTATTTTTAGTATCAGTGAAAACTAGTTTCTTTGAACTTTTCTATATCAAAGATCCTCCTTTAAGACAGAAAATATTTCCTGACTGTGACTTCATATCAATCTAATATATTTGAAAAATAGCATTAGTATAACCTATCATGGTTATATATTCATCTCCTTCATATACTAGGAACATATCCTTAGTTTTTGTCAAATAATTGAGGATAACATTAATAACAAACCAATATATTTCTCCTAGATCTGGTTAATATCTTCCTACAAAGATTAATAAATAGGCATCATTGAGTCTATTACATAATATGATAGACATTATGGATCCTATGGTTGAATTGTTTGGGATATTACTCATTCTATATTTATCCCATTGTGTTTTAGAAAACATTTTCATAGAAATATGTAAACCATGTGACACTTGACCAAATCCATTATTAGATTGTTCCATACTAAATCACATCAGTATCTATTCAATGTATGTATTTTGAAATAGACTAGGAAGCCTATTGTATCTATCATGAATGATATTTATCCCTGTAATATAGGTTTCTTAACCATGTTCATCATAGATAAACACATTCTTAACCCTTCTTTCTATGGCTATAATACTAGTATGTAATATCCAATAACTAATATTTCATCAACAAATGATATCAGGATAACAATTTCGTTTCCACTAAAACTCTTGAAAACAAAAGGCTCGCATTCATTCTTAATGAAACAAATTCTTTTATAGTATCATAAAATATAATGTTTCATAACATAGATACTTTCCTTAATCCATAAATTGAACTATGTGACTTGAAAATCCTTTCGAAATTACATAGAGTCACAAATCATATCATTGTTCATATATATATCTTCCAGAAGGATCCCATTAAGGAAAGTAGTTTCAAAATCCATATTCCACATTTCATATCCATGTTAAGATATTATGCGAAATAGAGTTTTAATTGATTTAAATATGAAAACTAGTGAAAAGGATTCATCGTCATAAATTCCTTTATTGTTTTAAACCTTTCATCCACTAGCCTTGATTTATATGTATCTACTTTATCTTCCATGTCTAGTTTTCTCTGGAATATCAATTTTCACCGAACAATATTTTCATCAACTGACGCATCAACCAGAATCAAAAATTGGTTATAATACAAGTAATTCATTCCAAAATTCATTTCTTATATCCATATTATATATTTTTTTCTCTCTACATCATATTTATATGAGAGAGGTTCATCATTGTCAACAAATAATGATTAAAAATATTTTGTGACAGTGAAACCATATCTATATGGTTATCTTACCTATCTAGTGCTCATATTTAGTTTTTGTATTTAAGAAACTACTTATTCCCTGGGGACCGATGGAATCTATTCATATACCAACTCAAATTTCAAGAATCAAATTCATCGAAGTTAATCTTACTCCCATTATCCTTTTTAAGGACATGATCCCCCTCAAGAAAGACGGATTGTTTGGTGATAGTAACTTTCTTGTCTGAGGGGTTTTATAGGTAGTGTCCTTTTATTTCCTTAGGATACCCTATAAAGATACACATTGTTCCCTAGGGTGGTAGTTTGTTACCTAAGATGGACATAAAAAAACCTTTCAACCCCATATACTAGTATTAGTCAAAAATAGATTCTTTTCACTCCATAACCTGAAGGTAATTCCATTTTCCTCATTAGTTGGTAATAAGTTTAATATATATGCCATATTTTATAATTCATATCCACAAAAGGATAACATAAAATATGTATGACTCATCATTGATCATACAATGTCTAATAAGGTATGGTTCTATCTTTCATTAACAACATTCCAATATGTTTTGTAAGGTGGACTGAGTTGAGATAAAATCCCAAACTCCCATAAAATGTCAATTAACTCTTTTTTAAGATATTCACCACCTCAATCTAATCAAATATTTATCATCTTCATTACATATTGATTCTGGACTTCATCATTGAATTCATTGAATTTATCAATGGGCTCAGACTTATACCTTATCTAGTAGACATAGTCATATCTACTCAAGTCATAAAAAAAATTAGGAAGTAATAATAACCACCTATATCCTCTACTAAAAATGGTCCACACACATTAGTGTGTACCAATCCAAGTAGTTAAATTTACCTTTCACATAGTCCAATGAATGAAAGTTCTGTTATTTTTCTTTTTAAAAAACATGAAATCATTTAGATGGTTTTAATTTTGTAGATTCTAAATTACTATCTTCACAGAGCTCAGTCAAACGCTTCTTGATTACCTGAACAAGATGCTGACTCAATAGCTGAGTGCAATAAGAGTAATGTGAACATGATTATTTATCTATTTCCAATACATGGTTTTTAAAATTTAATACACAAATATAATTATTTTAATGTTTTATACTATAAAATATGTTGTCTTTATAAAAGAAACAACTTTTTTCCCAAACCTGAAAATAAAAACATCCACATCTTGGCATGACATAGAAATTATGTTCTTCGTAACATTTTTTTCATAATAAAAATACATTAAAACCAACATAATTTCCATTATAAATGGAAGGTGGTTGTCACGAAAGGCTATATTAGTCAACCACACATCATTGGAATCTTTAAAATCCACATCTCTTCTAGAAAAAATTTGGAATATACTTGGTTCCTATTTTTGGATATAGATGTTAGAACCACAAGATTTATTTAATAAGCAATGTGTAGATATTTAATCATTACACTCAACAATTAATGAACCTTTAGATTCCCCTTCCTTCTAGGTGATGTTCTTCTTCTAATGGCATTTCTTTCCACGTGAATAACACACTACCTCATTTTACATTCCTCGCCACAGGATCTTCCTCTTAATGGATGGATAGTGTTCGAGAGAATTAGATTCATTATGATTCTTGGACCCCTTCACCTTATTCTTCCTTTTCTAATTCACCATAAGGTCAGGGGGTTTGTCACACCCCATTTCCTTATCCACTAGGATAATAAAAGAAAGAAAAACTGAAAAAGTCTTATAAATATTTCACAAGTTATAATTATTAATAAAAATAGAGAAGGTATTGGGTAGTGAAATAAGTATGAGATCTATGTGAAACTCATACGAGAATTTAATCCCAACGATTTCTATGTGTTCAAAGTATCCAAAAATCAGGAAAACAGGAGGCCCTTCTGTCATAGACTATCCAATATTATTTTTAAACTATTAATTAGAGATCATTTATCTCTCTTGTCACTCCTTCTCTTGATATATATCTAAAAGACAAGACATCATGCTATATTTATATGTCTCCCCATGTTTCATTAAAACCTCCTTTGTCTCGGATTATTTCATTAAACATTAGACATTTTTATCATCGTTCAAATGTTTCTCATAGATAGAAAAATATAACACATGGTCTTCATTACTATGTACATCGAGAATAGGTTCTTCCAGCACATATTATTTACTTTCATGGCATGGGATAATGCAAAAGTGCCTTTTCTAATCCTGGAATGTTTTTCTACTAGGAATGTTTTTGTAACAATATTTGTTTCCTAAATTTTGTGTGTTATTTTATTTTATAATCAACAAAACAATATTCTTTAATTAATGAAGTGAGTATAATTAAATGATACCGATGGGTTTCGGCTGTTATATGACCATTGGCCAATATGACAGTCAGATGCTAAACTCTTAATGTTACAATTTTTTATTATAAATACAAGTGATCATGGTTAATTACTACCGAAAGAAGATTCAATGGCCTCATCCAGTAGGCTCGGGTCCTTTAAAGCACATCTGATGGAACTTGGGAAGGAGTTTTCACCCCTGGGGTTTACTCTATACCAAACCCAAGACAAACTGCATCGTGTGAAGCTGGAACAGAATCTCCTACAGGGGAAGTTCAAGCTAATAAAAATCACCACTCGGGAAATGTTGGCCAAACTGCCCTCAAATTCTATAACATTAGCACACCTTACACTTAGGTCCTATGCATGTGTTATAAGTGTCTATGTAATGATTCCTTAACTTCTTTCTGTAACCCTTTGATATAAATATTTTTTTTTAATATTATGGTTATGTTTGTAAATTTAAAATGTTGGGATAATTATAGGATGTATATTATTGATGAATTTTGGAAAATGGGATATTTTAAAATATTAATATAAACCGTAAATATTTAATAATGTGTAATTGTTTTCAAAAAATGGTCTTCTACAGTTGTGTTCAGTAAGAAATTTAGAGGCTAATTAGATCAACATAATTTTTGGTGAATAATAAATTATAAATAGTAATTTTACACTTATAACGGTTAATGTGACCAAATGGATTAGTAACCTCACTTAAGAAAGTATTTTTATAATTGAGGCACCATGATTAGGTATTGTTATTCAATAAAATTAGTAAATAATTGTTTTAGAAATTATTAGTTACGTATTAGTTTTCTTTCGGGTGAATAGTTTTTTTATTTAAAAATTAAATTAAAAATAGTTAGAAAATTATTTTCGTAAAATGGACTTCACTTTTTAATTCAGAGCATCGATATTAGGTTAAGGGAGATTTTTGGGTTTTTTCTAAAAAAGTTGAATTTTCTGTTAACAATAAAAATACAGTTTTGAGTTTTGGGTGTTTAATGACATAATTAAAGAAGTAATAATTATGTAATATTTCTGGTAGACTAATGAATAGTAATATAATCTATGAGGTGTCCCAAGTGGCCAATACCATGGGAAAATACCATGGGCAAGCCCATGGTTTTTCCAATACCACTGATGAGGTGTCCCTTGGGAATTAATGATTTGTTCCCTCACTTTTCTTATAAATACTGAGCCTTTCCCTCATCAATTTAATTCCAAAATCCTATTCAACTAAGTTTTGATCTCTTTAACTCCCAAGTATTTTTCCTAAGGTTCCATCAAGCCTCCCAAGGTGCTGACCTTCAAGCTTTCGAAGATACTCTTCAAGGTTAGGGATCCTTTCACCCTCTTCTTTTAAGTCATGACTTCCTTTTATGTTAAGTCTTATAGTATCATTTTATTATGTGAGTTATTGTTATTGTACATCTTTACTACATTCCATTTTATATCCACATGATGATGTACTATTTCTACTCTCATCAAATGATTTTTTGAATCTTTAATTGACGTTGTTAGGCTAACAAATTTTTCTAAAAGAAATCACATCTTCTCATTTTCCTTAGAGTTTCATTTTCTTATGGTATGTCCTTAAATTATCCATACCATGATCTTATTTATTTTTATTCTGTACCCAAACATTATTATGTGATATTTATTAGTTGGTGACCCTTGTAGCCTCTCTTTTAAATGTTTTCTAAAGAGATGTTATGTAGCTGTTGTACTACAAAATTTTCATCTCAAAATCCCTCTCCCTTTCTCTCAACAAATTATCTTGTGAATACCCAGACCTATTTAATTCCTATGGGTGTTCATAAATACACTATAATGATATATCAGATTCTATAATTGACATACATATAACCCTAACACTATTTCCATGTGTTATAAATGACATAATGATCTTATTTTTAAGCACTTTTAAAACGTCACGATTTAGAAGTGAAACCCATTAATTTTACTATCTATGGGTTATTTATTAAATACATGATTATGATCTATATTTATCACATGAAAATAACGACATATAAAGGGTTTTCCATTATATCTCTCTAATGAATTGGGTAAAGAATTATTCTCTAAAATTGAAATGTTTCACGATACCTTGGTAATTTTTATGACACATTGGGGATGGAACATTGTGATATGTTCATGAATGTCTAAATTAAATATTCAAGCCACATATTCATGTTATGATTCAAGTGATTTTCATTATGATATTCCTATTCTTTCTTTGATCTTTTCTTTATGTTTTATTCAAGTTCGTATTGATATCACAAGTAAACGGATTCCCTTGTTTACCCTTACTAGGCCTTCTGCTCACCATTTCCTTTTAATGTATGTCTCCAGTTTATGAGATGAAGTAATTATAAATAGGATGAACTTATGATGAATCCTTACAAGTGAATTAGAAGAAATTTTTATGTTATTTTCAAGTTTTATTGTTCCCGATTTCCAAGACACTAGACTTTAAATTTCCTCTGCATGTAAAATTAAATGAAAAGTTATGTATTAAAAAGGTAGGATGCCATAGTTGGTATCGAAGGATATTTTGGTTATTAATGGAAATTATTATATGAAAAATTTAGGAATAACCTTATAGAAACGTTTAAATATAGGAAAACTTCCTAGTATTTTGGTGAGTATTGAGTATGTGGTGTAGAGAACAAATACATTCTTGTCTGGATACGAGCAAGTAGCGGTGGATCTAGCGCAGATGTACATAGGGGTAAAACCAAAAAACAATGCTTTGATCTAGACTCGAACAAGAATTTCTGCATGAAAACGGGCCTTGTTTCACTCTTGGTTACATCACTATCGAGGGATATGTTTGGTTAATCATAATCTTTTATGAATCATTATGAAGGAATTTTTGAGAAATGTAATTGTTTAAGCATGAAGTTTTAAGACATAAAATGCTTTAAAGTTAAAAGATTCATAAATGAAATAAGATTCTCACTACGGTTTTATTATTTTAGAAAATGGTGGGTAAAATGAGGAACCATGAAAATGGTGACTGCAATGGACCATGCGCTGACGACCCACCGATGGAAGTCGAAATAGAAACATTCATGCGAATGATGAACCAACTGACTCAAGTTATGGGAAATGACTTGAATCAAGCTGAGAGACTGATCTCACCATGATGGGAACAACATTCTATTGAATACTTTATGCATCAACAACCACCAAACTTTAGTGGATCAACTGACCCATTGATTTTTGAGTAGTGGATCAGCTCCATCGATAAGATATTTTCTGTGCTCCACTATTTAGAGTAAGAGAACGTCACCCTGGCTATCTATCGCTTAGAAGGTGATGTAGATCAGTGGTGGGAATAGATTAAAAACACGAGTCCAAGAGTGGAAGTTGAAGCCATAGCATGGGAAGAGTTCATAGGGATATTTTTCAGGAAGTATTTCCCTCGTTCCATGAGAATAAGAATAGAGAAGGAGATTCTCGAGCTAATGTAGAAGGAGAACAAATCTGTGGGAAGCTACGAGATGAGATTCACAAGGATTTCACGTTACACCTCAAGAATTTTAATGGATCCTTGTGGTAAGGATGATAGAATATTTTGTGGTTTAAGACCACATCTGTTGAATAATCTATCCAACCGAGACTATGATAACTATGAGGATATTGTGTGGTGTGCGATAAAAGTCAAGCTGGAGTTTTGTGAGACACAGTGTCTCATAAATCAAATGACTGGAAGAGATCAATGGAGCCCATCATAGGGAGGACCTTTGATCAGGGAAGAGGAGACAAGAAAGTGAAATATATCACATCTAATAAATGTGGGAAGAAGCATTTGTGGAACCTCTTGATTAGGAGAGGGAAATGATACAAGTGTGGAAGAGATATCCATATTTCTAGGAATTTTCATAGTGAGATAAAACCTCGAATTTACAAACACTAACGACAAGGGGAAGATGGTGTAGGCCCAACCTGATGTCCAGTGCATTACGTTTGGACAAAGTGGGAATTTTGTAAATCACTGTCCAAATCTGAGGGAAGTGGAGGGGAACCACCATCAGCCTCAGCAAAGGCCAAGGGATCAAGGTCATGCTTTTGATACCATGAATGATGAATTTGAAGCTCCAAATGATGTGTTAGCAGGTACTCTAATTGTTCTCTCAAATATAGGAAGTACTTTTTTTATTCTGGTTCTACACATTCCTTTATTTCTTCCAAGTTTGCAATTAATTTAGAATCAACCCCCAATTTTCTAAAAGTAGAATTATCAGTAATGAATATTGGTGGGATTATCCAAGAATAATCAGTGTTTATAAACTCTAGTATTTACTTTAGTGGGCACAATCTAATCTCAAATCTAGTGGTCATTCCCATGATGGAATTATACATTATACTAAGGATGGAATGGCTCTCAAAGTATAATTCTAAGATCAAATGCAGAAGAAAATACAACTAACTTGAATAGAAAACCAACGGTTATCTTCCAAGGAGAGATATCTCAACCTGATATTTTTCTAGAGGAACCCCCTATATCCTTATTTATGGAGTTTATCGGTGAAGAAGATGAATGAGATGAGAGTTTATGGATAGAAACTGTCCCCATCGACTAGGAATAAGCTGACATACTTCCTGATGAGTTTCCCAGACCTCCCCCAGAAAGAGAGGTAGAGTTCTCCATTGAACACATACCTAGATCTCACCTGATATCAAAGAAACCCTATAGGATGGAAAATGTTGATCTAGAGGAATTAAATAAACAACTCCAAGACCATTTGGGGAAGGGGTTTATCCGACCAAGTGTGTCTCCTTGGGGAGCACCAGTTCTCTTTGTGGTGAAAAATGATGGATAAATGTGGCTATGCTTTGATTATAGAGAACTGTATGAGATCACAGTAAAGAACAAATACCATCTTCCAAAAATTGATGACTTATTTGGCCAACATCATGAGGCTCAATTCTTATCTAAGATTGATCTTCAATATGTTTATCATCAATTGAGGGTGAAGAAAGAAGATATTGCAAAAACTGACATCAGATCAAGATATTTTCATTATGAGTTTGTTGTTATTCCTTTTGGATTGACTAATGCACTTGAAATTTTTATGGATTTGATTAATAGAGTCTTTAAGGACTACCTTGATAACTTTGTGGTAGTTTTTATTAATGATATTCTTATATATTCCAAAATTTTTGAGGATCATGAGGATCATCTAAGGGTTATTTTTCAAACATTACAAAAGGAGAGACTTTTTGGAAATTTCAGTAAATGTGAATTCTGGTAACAACAAGTTTCTTTCTTGGGGCACATTGTTACCAATAAAGGAATCACAGTTGACCCTGCAAAGACAAAAGTTTTAGAGGAGTGGCCTCAACCTAAAACAATAACATAGATTCGAAGTTTCCTTGTATTAGCAGGATATTATAGGAGGTTTGTGAAAAACCTTTTCATGGAGTTCAAATCTATTAACCATGTTTACTCGAAAAGGGGTCAAGTTGATATGGACAAAGGAGTGTGAGGAACATTTCCAAGAGCTGAAGATGATATTGGTTACTTAACCCATGTTAAATCTTCCCTCGTGTGGAGAAGGAATTTTTTATTTTTAGCGATGCATCTCCAAAAGGGCTTCAGTGCGTCCTCAGGAAAAATGACAAGGTCATTGCTTATGCTTCTTGACAGTTGAAGAATCATGAGAAGAATAATCCTGCGCATGATCTGGATCTGGCGGCAGTCATTTTTTCTCTAAAGATATAGAGACACTATCTTTATGGGTAGAAATGTAATATATACAGAGACCATCAATGTTTGAATTAAATTTTTACACAAAAAGAATTTAACATGAGAAAAATGAGATGGTTGGAACTTCTTAAATACTATCATTGTTCAATTTATTATCATGATGGAAGATAAAACAATGTCACTGATGCATTAAGAAAGAATGAACCAGTTGTTCTTTCCATGATGTGGATTCATAGAGATCCATTGATCAATGACCTAGTAATGTTGGACATGGGAATTATAAGGTAAGGGACATCATCAACCATATCCCAAATGATTTATCAACCAAAATTACTAGAGAAGATTATGAAAGAACAAAATGAAGATCCTTTGTTGCAGAAGAAGTTTGAGGCTATAAAGGATGGAAATTTTCCTGAGTTCAATATTGATCAAGAAGGTGTACTGAAATTTCAAACAAGACTATGTGTTCCATCTATTCAAGAAATAAAGAAGGAGCTTATGGATGAATCTCATAGCTCAACATTCTCTATACATCCTGGAAGCACAAAAAATGTATAGGTACCTTCGTGATAATTATTGGTGGGATAATATAAAAATGGATATTGCTTACTACACATAATGTTCCTATAATGTTAACAAGTGAAGGCAGAGTGATAACGTCCAAAAGGGGTATTGCAACCACTACCCATACTAGCATGGAAGTGGGAAAATATCACTATGGACTTTGTCACTAGTCTTCTGAGAACTTCCAAAGGAAACAATGTGATATGGGTTATTGTGGATTTTCTCACCAAGACTGCCCATTTTATCTTCATTTGGGAAGATTTCTCTCTAGATCAACTGGCCAGGATTTACATGAAGGAAGTGGTAAGGATGCATGGAGTTCCTCTTTCTATCATATCTGATCACAATCCAAGGTTCACATCAAAATTATAGAGCACTATTAAACATAATCTCATCGTTGAAATGATTTTTAGTACGACCTATCACCCCCAAACTGATGGCCAATCTGAAAGGACTATTCAAACACTCGAGGACATAATGAAAACATTATTAATGGAATTTAAAGGTGGATGGGATCAACATATCCCTTTAGTTGAGCTCTATTACAATAATAGCCTCCAATAGAGCATTCAAATGGAACCATATGAAGATTTATATGGTAAATGATGAATAACTCTTACTTGTTGGGATGAAGCTAGTGAGGGAAAGCTTCTTGGTCCTGATATTGTGTAAGAGATGACATAAAAAGTACATGTCATCCAACAACACATAAGGCTTCTCAGAGTCGGCAAAAGAGCTATGCAAATAACTGTCGAAGGGACCTGGAGTTTGATGTTAGTGACAATTTCTTTCTTGGATTTTCACCTTGGAAGAGAGTCATGAGGATTGGGAAGAAAGAGAAGTTTAGCCCTAGGTACATTGGACCATATAAAATCCTTGATCATGTTGGAGAAGTGTCCTATCGGCTTACACTTCTTCCAAATCTAGAACAAGTTCATTATTTCATCTATATATCCCTCTTGAGTAAGTACATACCTGACCCTTCACATGTACTAAACTCATAGTTTGTACAACTAGAACATGACCTCTCTTATGAGGAGCAACTGGTTGAGATCTTTGATCGTAGAGACACGGTTCTATGCAACAAGACTACCCACCTTGTTAAGGAGTTGTGGAGGAACCACAAATATGAAAAATCCACATGGGAACTAGAATATTTTTTAAGGAAGAAGTACCCACAACATTTTATTTTGAGGTTACGAGTTAAAAATTTTGGGGACGAAAATTCTTAAGGGGGAAGAATTTACGACCCACACTTTTTATTAATATTTGTTTGCTAAATTTTCTATGTTATTTTACTTTATACACAAAAAAAATATATTCTTTAATTAATGAAGTGAATTTAATAAAATGAGACCGTTGGGATTCGACTGTTATATGACCATTAGTCAATATGACCATTGGAAGCTAAAATCCTAACATTACAATTTATTTGGTTATAAATATAAGTGATCTTGGTTAATTAATATAGAAAGAAGATTTTATGGCCACATCCAGTAGGACCGGGATGTTTGAAGTCCATATGATGGAACTTGGAAAGGAGGTACAACCAACGGGCTTTGCTCTAGACCAAACCCAAGTCGAACATCATCATGTAAAGTTGGAAAGAAATCACCTACATGAGAAGTTCATGATGATAGAAATCACCCCCGAGAAATGTTGGCCGAGTTGCCACTAGATTCTATCACCTTAGCACACCTTACACTTAGGTCCTATGATGGTGTTATAAGGGTCTACGTAATTAGACCTTAGATATTTTCGGAAACCCTTTGATATAAATAAAATTGTTTTCTAATATTATGGCGATGTTTGTGAATTAAAAATGTCTAGGTAAATATAGGATGTATATTATTGATGAATTTTTTGAAAAAAAGGATATTTTAAAATATTAATGTAAACCAAAAATAATTAATAATGCATAATGATTTTCAAAAATGGTCTTCTATAATTGTGTTCAGAATGAAATTTAGAGTCAAATGAGATAAACATAATTTTTGATGAATAGTAAATTATGAATAGTAATTTTAAGCTTATGATTAGTAATTTTACCAAATGGATTAGTAACCTCACTTAGGAAAATATTTTTATAATTTAGGCACCTTGATTAGGTAATGTGATTCAATAAAATAAGTAAATAATTCCTTCAGAAATTATTAGTTATGTATTGGTTTTCATTCCGCTAAATAGTGTTTTTATTTAAAAATTAAATTAAAAATATTTAGAAAATCATTTTCATAAAATGGAGTTGTTTTTTGAATTCATATCGTCGATATTAGGTTAAGGTAAATTTTTGGGTTTTTTCTGAAAAGTTGAATTTTTGGTGAATAGTAAAAATACAGTTTTGAGTTTCAGGTGTTCAATGATATCATTAAGTATGTAATAATTATGTAATATTTCTGGTCGACTTATGAACAGTAATATAATCAATGAGGTGTCCCAAGTGTCTAATACCATGGGCAAGCCCATGCTTTTGCCAATACCACCGATGAGGTGTCCCTTGGGAATTAATGATTTGTTCCCTCACTTATCCTATAATTACCTGGACATTACCTCATCCATTTCATTCCCAAATCCTAATCAAAAAATTTCTGATCTTTTTACCTCCCAATGAGTCCTTCAATGGTTCCCTCAAGCCTCCCAAGGTCCCAACCTTTATTCTTTCAAAGTTACTCTTCAAGGTAAGGGATCCGTTCACCCTTCTCTTTTTAGTTATGACTTCCTTTTTGTTATGTTTTATAGATCCATTTTAATATGTGGGGGATTGTTATTATATATCATTACTACTATCAATTTTATTTTCAAATGATGAGAGACCCTTTCCAGTCTCATTAAATTATTTTCTGAATCATTAAGTGACGTCGTTAGGTTGCCAAATTTTTGTAAAAGAAATTGTGTCTTCTCTTTTACTTCAAGTTTCATTTTCATATGGTATTTCCTTCAATTATCCATAACGTGAAATTATTTGTTTTTATTATGTACCCATACTGTATTATGAGTTATTTATGGGTGGTTCACCCTTGTCCCATCTCTTTTTAATGTTTTCTAGCAAGATGTTATGTAGTCGTTATGCAGTAGAATTTTCAACTTAAAATTCCTTTCTCTTTCTCTCATGAAATTATCTTGTGAATACCCAGACCTATTTCATTTTTATGGGATTTCATAAATACACAAAAATGATATATTTTATTTGGAAATTGATATACATATAAACCTCACCATCTTTCAATGTTTTATAAATGACATAATGATCTAATTTTTAAGCACTTTTAAAACGTCATGATTTAGAAGTGAAACCCATTAATTTTACTCTCTATGGGTTATTTATGAAATTTATGATTATGATATATTTGGATCACATGAAAATAAAGATATATTAAGGGTTCACCATGATATCACTACAATGAATTTTGTAAAGAATTAATCTCTTGATATGATAAGTTTCATGATACCTTGGGGAATAACCTTGGTATCTTTTATGACACCTTGGGGATGGACCATGGTGATATGTTCATGAATGCATAAATGAAATTTTGAAGCCACATATTCAACTTATGATTAAATTTTTTTTCATTATGATATTCCTATTCTTTAATTTCGCTTGTCTTTATGCTTTATTCAAGTTCATATTGATATCACAAGTAAACAGATTCCCTTGTTTACCCTTACTAGGCCTTCTGCTCACCCTTTCCTGTAAATGTATGTCTTTAGGTTATGAGATGCAGTAAATGTACTTAAGATGAACTTATGATGAATCCTTAAAAGTGTATTAGAATAATTTTTTATTTTGTTTTCATGTTTTATTTTTCCTGATTTTGAAGACACTAGACTTCAAAGATCCTTTGTATGTAAATTGAAATGAAAAGTTATGTATTAATAAGTTGGGATGCCATAGTTATCCTTTTTATATATGAATCAGAATGATATGTTTGAAGAACTTTCTATTTTTTCTCTATAAATTATAGGATCATAGATTTATTGCGTTACCTGATAAAATTTATTATAATAAATAAATATTATATTTATTAATCTCTCACAATTTTATCCAAATCCAATATCCCTAACCATTAACTTCGGAATATCCTATATCTTCGAAGTTATAGTGTCAAGGATCCATATTCCCTATATCATTACCTTAACCTTGGTTGTTCAATAATGTTTACAGGTTTTAGGTAGGAATTATAAATTCTATCAACATCAACTTGTAATTCCTTGAATCGTTGAGTGGAATCCCCAATCCTAAAATGAATAAATTGGATTTCTTCAAACCTTGACTCTTAGATACACCAAGTCCTTATTTTCCAATGAACACATGATGTGAACTATGTAAATACAACCCAAAATTGCAAGATAGAATTCACTAATAATTGAAATCACCCCAACATTGGTTGGTCAAGACCATTGAATGATGGATCGATTTTAACTTATGTAGTGGAAGGATATGCCAACTTAAGATTTATAATTGAGTGATTTTATCTTTTATTCATAAATTTAAAATAATTATATTTATTACATGGTTGTCAATATTAAGTGGATTTACATAAGTGATTAAAAATTTCAAAGATAATATTTACGCAAAATCTAATATATTGTTTTTCTATCTATCATGCTTGTTAATTCATTAATTACTGTGATTAAAAAATCATCCATAATAAAATAACCATGAAACTTGAAAAAAATGAATTGGTGTGATCTTAATATTTTACTATTGTTATATTTTCTAGAGGGTTATAAAATAACCTTCAATAAGATTTGTGTTGAAACTTTACACATGTCCACCTATGTAACTCTCTTGGATTAGTTACCTGTTGGGTCTAAAGGTGAATCGCCTCCACTAACATGGGAGCTCTGTCCATTACATATGATTTTTATCACACATAGGTGCAGTAAATGGGTTTACAAAAAAACCAATGGAATTCAGTCCCTTAAAAATTAAGAGGATATATGTCCTGAAAAAAAAATATAATTTAATAAAAAATTAAATGAAACCAATCACATAAAATGGTTTGGTTTAGTCTCCTGATCATCCATATGCCTGAAACAAATTAAAAATTTTATAAAACTAGAATTAAATTCTAAATCCTTATTATTTAAGATAAATCTTGATTGAATAAACTAAGTATCTTCATTAATCAATCAATTGTGTTATCCAAATTCTCATCCAAATTTGCTTGAGATTCTCAACCATCATAATTTTAAAAAAATTAAATAGATTTGTTTAAAATAAACCATGTACAATAATAAAATATACCTCTAAGGAAACACAATGATTACCCATAGAAGCTACCAAGCATGTATTATACTTTTATACCATTTACTCTTGTGACATGTAGCATAAATGACATATCACATACTTTAATGACATGTAATATCAATTTAATTATTTAATGGATTACATGATTTTTTTATCACATGTTATACTTTAATTCATGATGATTAATAACTGTAATATGAATAATATGTGATATGCATTTCCAAACATTACACTAGAATTAATTAAACATTTAAAATTTACCTAGAATACAACACAGTGGGTACCCATCCGAGCTTCCCATCATGTATTATACTCGTATACCATTTACTCTTGTGACATGTGAATAAAAATAAATTATCACATTCTTTAGTGACATGTAATATCAACTTATGTATTTCATAGATTACATGATTTTTTGGCATGTTATGTTTCAATTCACATAGAGTAATAATTGAAATATGACAAATATGTGATATGAATATCTAAAAATTACCAAAGAATTAATTAAAGATTTATATATATTATAACCCATAACATGATGTGACCTATCAAATTAATAACAAAAAAAAAGTACATGTTGATAAGGTTTTCATAGTATAGTAAATTAAATTTAATTTGGTGTAATTTGGTAAAATTACATGTCGTATACATTGGATATGCTTGGTGTGTATGTTTTCTCATTGTCTATTTGCAACACACACCTAGGGACTCAGCGTGTAACCTTTCCATGTAAAATGATAGAGTATATGGCGTATATATGGGATAAAAATATTGTGGTCTCTGAGTTACACAGTAATCATTCAAGTAGGCTGTGTAAGAAGATAGACGACCCATATTTGACTAAATGACTACACACCATGTACGATAGTTACACGGTTTGTACTATATTTGACTTCTCTATAGGATGGAACAAACAACACACAATTTATAATTAAATTTACCTTGTGTAGTAAATAAAAATTCCTTGATTTAATTACAAATTTATTCTTGATGAATTAAGCACTAGTCCATGGTGTGTACATACAGGTTACATGGAGTGTACTCTTGTTTTATCTAACCAGATTCATCGGCATCGCCAAACGATATATTCAAATTTATTTCATTCATAAAATTAATTGATTTGATTATATTTATCAGAAACCAAAAATAAATAACCAAATATTTCATTTTTTATTAAATAAATATTAAACTACAATTGAAAATCAATTACTTATGCAAAAATCAATAAACGATGATTAAATAACTATAAATAATTATGTGACCTCCTCTGATACCACTTGAAGGCTCTGGGCATAGTAGAAGTGTGTGATGGTTTTTTCCCAAAAATTTCTTTTTTTTCATGATAAATTTTCAATCCAAGATTTACGTCATGATCCACATTGTAATAAATGAAATTGGATCAATGAATTAAAATAATGAATAAAATATTGAATCTAAAATGTATAATCATAACATATTATTTATAATTAATTTAATAAAATTAAGATATTCCATATGAGAAATTCTATTTTAATTGATGGATGTGATAATATATCAACATTTTATTATTGTTTCTTTATATTAATAATGGGAAGATTCCCTCTAGCAGTGATCCAATCATGTTAAAAAAAATATCAGAACATCGTTATTGGAATCACCGGGTGCTAGAACAGTAGATCCTAATGATTTTTTCATTTGTATATTATTTCTCAAGAGTCATATAAAAATTATTATATTTGATCATTATTAACTCAAGAGTGGAATGTTGAGGAATATTTCTCTTCAATCTCAGAAGCGTTATTATAGAATAGAGCTCTCTAGGGCATTAAAAGGATTCTCTGGACTTCATTGTGCACATAAAAAAAATGAATTGACTCTGTTGAAAAATAAAATAATTAGGTTTATATACTACTAGGGTTAGAAATAAATAATTACAGAAGTATCATCTAGGATTTATTTATCTCCTATAAAGATTCATGTCTAAAATAATAATATTATTTTTATAATTTCTTTAAAAGTCCTAAATTCATGAATTAAATTAAATATTATTTTATAAAATAATATTTAGAATATATTTTTTCATAATGGGTCTTTAAAATCATTCTATCATTCCTCCGTAATATTTATCGGGTCTTGAAGAATGAATATTTATTTAATAAATAAATATCATTGCATTATTTTTTAATAAATTAATATTATATTCACTAAATATAAAATAAATATTTATCAAATATTATGCTCACATAATATTACCTATAATAACTCGTGGAAATATATATACGATCAAACAACCATGAATAATTATTAAAATAGGTCTGGGAATAATATTTATTCACATTATTAAAGAATAAATAAATAAAATATTATTTAATTGATATTTTAAATACATTTATTATGTGACCCTCGATATTTCTTTCTCATTGGCATTAGGTGAAGCCACATAAAGTCCAAGGATAGAGTTTAGAAACATGCCAAGGCACCCTTAGAGAATGAATTTAATTTTTCAATGAAATAATACCTCATATAGATGCTAACTATGTAATATAATCCATTGATCATGATATATATATTCAATAATGTTAACTGATGATGCCATGAACTTATGTGCTTGATGACTCTTTCTTTGAATTTATGAAAATTGATATTGCCTATAAAACACCATGGCCGTGGATTTATTTATACTATATCATTTACATAAAATGTACTGATATATCAAATTCTGTTAATGAATAGAAGTGATAAATCTTTTCTCACATTATTCATTAGCGCAACATTACTCACGATGAACCCAATGCATCCTACATTGTCAAAGACACAAGTCCTAATGGGTTTCTTTAATACTTCCAAGTATGTGACTTAGAATACTCATTAATAATGATATTAAATTATAAGGATCAATAAACGTATACTAATATAGGAATATCTAATGAAACATATCAATGTGAATTTCCTACCAGCGGGTATTATTCCCATAATATCCTACACTGGATATTACCAAGGGTGTATATCATGAAATGGTGCCTCAATGTCATATGATTATCCACCCATGATATATTGTATCATTTTCCCTTAAAATTATTTTCTCTTTCAATAGAACATATATTTGAAAATATTTTCTTGGAAATTCTAGGTTCTCATCATAACATGAAACTATTATGACAATTTAGTGTGATAGATACTCTTCAGACATTATCACATACCATGTCACATGTATGAAAAATCATAATGTGATAATAAGTTTATTAATATTAAAAAAATGAATATAGGTTGTTATAAATTACACAGATGTTTGTTCTAGGAAACCAAATCCAATAATGATAATGTTTAGCAACCATGTGTGGGTTCTATTCATATCAGATTTTATGATAAGGCTATTGGAGGGAGATCATAGTTCTTAATACTTTATTCATCATGGAAATATAAATATGTATAGAGATCTGAAAGATTATTTATAGTGAGGGCGCATGAAGAGATATATTGTAGAGTTTTTATACTATTCTTTTGTATGTCAGAAAATTAATAGTGAGGGAAAAGATTCTAAGGGTATGTTACAACTATTATGCATTCCAAAATGGAAATGGGAAAACATAACAATGGATGTTGTTATCAGACTCACTGAAATATATAATTTGAATAATTCTATAAGAGTTATAGTGGATATCCTTAAAAATTCAATACACTTGTATTATATAATAGAATATTTATATCTATATCATATTTCCAAGATATACATAAAGGAAGTGGTAAGGCTTCATGGGGTATTAAATTTAATTATGTCTGGTCTGGATACAAGGTTTACATTAATGTTTTGGTGAATTCTTTAGAAACTCATGTATTCAGAGCTATGTTTCAGTACATCATATGTTGCTCAGAGATATGATTTGTTTGAGAGAAAAATTAAATACCAAGAAGATATTCATAGATATTTTTCTATGGATATCAATGGTTATTGGGATAAAAACATTCTTCTAGTTGACTATTCGTAGAAAAATAACTTTCACTTGAGAATTCAGATGGATCATTATGAAGTTTTATATGGAATGAAGTGTAAAACTCCAACATATTGGAATTAATTTTTAGAAACAAAGCTATTAGGACATAAGATTGATGAGTAAATGGTAGATAAAGATAGAACCATTCAAAATCACATCCAGGGAGCTTATTGTTGGTATAAAATTTATATTGAAAACTATTAGCATGATCTAGGGTTTGAATTTAGTGAGAAGTTTGTCCTATTAATTTATACATAGAAGATGGTTACGAGATTAAGAAATAAAATATATCATATTCATAGGTATATTGTCCCATTTAGGATTCTTGATCAGGTAGGTACAATTTTTTCCCGAGAACTTCAACAGAACCTCTCTCATGTTCATGAAGAGTTTTATAAAACTCTCTTTAGGAAGTTAATATGTAACCATTCACATGTACTATATTGAAGGTCATAAAACATGAGAAATATATTTCATATAATGTAAAATTGGTGGAGATTCATGATCTGAGAGAGAAAGTATTATGAAATAAGAACACTCACCTTCAAAATGATTTTTGTGAACCAGTAATTTAAATAAGCTATATAGGAACCTGAGTATTTGATCAGGAAGATGTATAATAATTTTTTTATATAGGAGTTATTGATATTAAGGGATGAATCTTGTTGGGGAGGTAGAATGTGACACCCAAATTGTTTATGATGTATTTTATTCAAATATATTTATTATCTTTGATATCTTATATTACAAACAACATTGTGTTTTAACAAACCGTGATATACAACTAATTTGATAATTTAAACATGAACATCATAACATTGAAATTATACATAGTAGTATGAATTTTTATAAAAATAGTTTTAAAATTAATTATAATTTTTTTATATAAATAAAATATATTTACAAATAAGTACTGAATTTTTTGTGAAGTATTTATATTCACTGAAAAAATATTTTTCTCAAAAAAGGATTTTTATTGTTTTCTGGTGAAAAAAATAATAAGATGAATTTTAAAAATTTATAAAATAAATCTAAAAACGTAACATCATTTTTTTAATAAAAAATTCAAAATTATCTTAAGGTAAGTTTTTGGGATTTTTCTGAGAAGTTTTATTTTTAATTGAATAGTGAAAAATAATAATTTTTAAGGAAAACTACCTTTTTGTTTAAATCATATAAAAATTTATATTTTTATTTAAAATTTTATTAAAATAAAATTATTGAAATTATTTTATTATTAATCAAATTTAAATTAAAAAAAATCTATTTTTTATTGATTTTTTATATAAATGTTTGTATACTTCTGAATAATTTCCCGTTATTAAAAACACTTCTTTGTCGCATCGTCGAGTTTTATTTTAAATTAAACACTTAAAATTATATGAATTGAACTTTTAGACATTTTTTAAATATTTATAATAAGAATAATTAATATTCTATAATAACTTGAACCTATTTTTTCCAAAATTATTAGTAAAAACATAAAAAATTAATTATCACGGTTAAGGTTACAACCAGTTTATTGGAGGTTAAACTAAAATTTTAAAGGTGTTTTCCAAATGAAACATGTTTACGTATGATTTTATAGAAATATTTTAACATTATAATATCCCAAATTATAATATATCCTCATTTTGAATCATTTTTATTTGGGATGACATTATCATTTTGGATTATTTTGGGAAATTCCCATGTAGTTTCCAAGTGGGTTTATTTCCCCACTTATAGAAGGACATCCCATATCATCTTCTATTCACACTCCCAAAACATTTTGGTTTATACAATGTCTACCCAAAACCATTACATACATTGATCCCCACTTCTTAGAGTCCATGTTTTGATTAGAACCCCCCTTCCCCCAAGAAGTAATTTTTTATAAACCTAAAGAGGGTCACCTGAGAAAAGGTATGGAACTTAGTCATGAGTTTCCTTTTTATTACATATTCCACCACATTAAAATATTATTAAACTATGATGTTATAATAAATTCAGTATCTCTCGTATAATAATATTTTATTATGTAATTTTCATAACATATATCTAGATCAACTTCTATCCAATGCAGGAAGAAACTGTTAAACATGTGCACGATGAACTATTGCCTCACGGACCAATGTAATTATTTTTACATCACTATATCTCAAGGTTCAATATAATTATGAATTTAGCATAATTATATGATATTTATGACATAATTATACTTATGAAATTATAATATCACAAAAACATTATTATCATTCAATTTTTAAGAAAATGATAATGTCGCTTGTGTGTAGGTGTGGACTACCTCCTCCAAAATGTGATGTGATACATTGTTCATTTTATAATGAAATGGATGGTAAAATAATATATTTGGATTATATATATTACATATATCATATATATTATATCAAAATGATTCTATATAAGTGATATATTATTTAACATTATTTTTTCATCCTTTAAGAAAATGGAAACAACCCTCATGTGTATATACAGTTTATCATCTCCGTTAACGGTGTAATTCATTTTCTATCTCAAAATTTAATATATTACTAAAAAATCATATAATGAATATATATGATATCTATATCCTTTTTTACCTTCAATATATTATATAACCATGATGAAAATAAAATTACCAAAAATACCAAACCAAAAAATACATGAAAAATGAATTAATTTTTACCCAAGATGTGATTTTAACAAGGAATCATTAATAAATGGGTAATAAAAGGTCATAAGTAAATCATATATGGTATTATATATATTATTATATTTATGTAATATATTTTTAATATACATATATTTATTATATTGGAGGTTGAAGAATTTATGAATAAATTCAAGACAAGAGGTAAGGGATTGTTATCATACATCTATTTCAATGGGACACATACCATATTCACCAAATATTTCTTTTATATGTTGTATATAATAAGAATGAATTTATTTTATAATTATTATCATTAAAATTATTCAATATACATATCCATCTAATTTTATTTCATTCGTTGGGCTTACAATTCAAATATTACCGAAGTGTTAATTGTTTTATGTTACAATCTCATTATTTATCAACGATGTTTATGATTATTCTTCTGATGATGAAATATTATGATCTACCTCCCAAGAAACCTCCTGAATATTATTATCCTATAGATAATTTAATATAATACATATTTTCATTTAATTTTCCTATCATTATGTATTGAGAATACAGAAAATAATTTTTTAATTAAAAATGACATTATTACTCTCTTCGATCATAAATAATTTTCCTTCCATATTAATGTTTTAGAAAAATGTTTTAGTGAAAGATTTAAATATTATCTAATGATTTTTAAATACATTTTTACCCATATTTGAGTTTTAAAAAAATGGTTTGAACATAATCCCTTTCTCATTTTATGAACAGGTTCCTTTTGAATTTTTTCGAAAAATCTGAATGGAATCTTCATTTTAACATGTATAGCACAATCAATATTTCTTGTCATCATGGCCACTAAATGAATTATATATAACGTTAAATGTATCAAATATTCATTTAATGTAAAATGTTTTCATTAATATTTATTATTTTGTTTAAATAAGTGATTAAAAATATAAAATGATATTTTCTACAAGAATGTTCTAATAATGTTTTTATAGATTTTAAACTCATTAATGTTAATAACATTAGGTGTTACTTCTGTTTTGATGGGGATATAATCTAATTATATAAACCTAATTCATTATATAGATATTTTATGATAAGAATGATGATATATTTATAAAACTCATTCATTTTATTTGGGTTATACTATGATGAGTTGATGAGACAATTATGAAACCCATTCCCATTATTTACGTAATGCAATGATGAAATGTTTATTAAATCCATTTCTTTTATATGGTTTATATTATATTGAATTTTTTATGATCTTATGGAATATAAATTTATGGATTACTTGAAGTGTGGGACCTATTTCTCACATCAATTCAATGGTTAATGATTAATTTTATGTGAACATAAAGGGTACATGGGTGTTTATCCCTATACTAAAAAAGAGAGTACACAAAAGTTTATATGAAGCCTGAAAAAGAGTGTGTATGAGAGGTTATCCCAATAAAATATAAATGGTTACATGTGAGGTTAACCGAAGCCCAAAAAATAGGACATGTGGGAGGTTATCCCAATCTCAAAAAATTGGTTACACAGGAGGTCATCCCAATCCAAAAATGAGGGTACATAAGAGGTCATCCCAAGCCCGAAAGAGGTTTCATAAGAGGTTATCCCAACCCTCTGAGATGGTAAATGTGAGGTTATCCAAACTTGGAATAATGTATACAAGTGTTTATCTTAATCCTAAAATTTTATAGATTTCCTAGTGGGTATCCCTGACATTGTATTTTAAATGCTTATGTGTTTGACACAAATCTATATCTTGTGCCAAAGTTATGCTATCATGGATTATGTTATTCGATTAATTTATGATTCTTTTTTTATAAACTACCATTTTTTTATCTTGACTGATGTTTAAAATCTATGATATGAAAGTTATTGTTTGAAAATGTTATTCTTATGTTCTCATTACCTTAATCTCATGTAATGTATATATCTCCCTTATTTACCATTATTGAGCATCTGAGTTCACCGTTTGTAATGTTTCCTTTCCCCAAGTTGTGAAGAATGTTATTATGTATGGTATGTTTAAAAAGAGTTCTATTTTTGAAGAACATGGAGCGAAATTAATTAGTTATCTTATGTAATTTTAGTATATATATATCCACATTTTTGAATATATTAAACCATTATTGTCCTCAATAATTTTTTTGAATAATGAAATTAATATTAACCTATTATGATGTAATATCTATATATGAAATTCCTAGGTTTTTATACATTATAATAAAAGCTTCATTTGATTCTAATTGAATCCATAAAATTAAAATGATTCTTTACAATGGGTATAAAATTTAAATATTATTATTACATAAGAACCATTCCTAATTATGATATTTTAGTAGTTTGGATGGGATCACAATGCACCACCTCACTATACTCCTTTTACCATTCCCTGAGGGTGAAAAATTAGGTTTTCCTAACTTATTATACAAGATTTAAATTCCCTTAGGATTGGTGTTTCACTATGTCTTGTTATATATGGTCCATCAAATATTCCATGTGCGGGATCAAATTCAATATATCAAGTAAGAAGTATTTTGTATATAATGTTAGATATTTTCATTATGTGTACATGTTAATTTTTGATTCACATGACTTATTTTTTTCATGGTTTTGAAAATCACAGTACACTCATGTTAAATAGAAATAAATTGTTTTTATTGTTCATTTTTTGTGTTGTGTAGATTTATTTTATGATTTAATAATGTTATTGAACATATAAAAACACTTATATTTTGGTAAATTTTGAAGCTATTAAGAAATTATTCAATCAGACATTGAATTTCATCAATGGAGTATACATAAGATAAATGAGATATATTGTATATATATTATATGGTGGAGAATATCAATCATTTTTTTGTAACCATACCCAATGAACATGAAATATAACAATTGGAGGATGTTTTAGGGGGTTTATATTAATTAATACTATAGATCTGTGGAGAAACAGTTTACAATAGCATAGCACGACAATAATTAATGTGGAATTTGTTCCTTATATCGTTGGTTTGATTGATTATTGTTTTTTTATTTTCAATTTTCTTAGTTATGAAATTAATTTTTATCATGATTTCTTATAAAATCTCGAAATTTTGTACTTGTGATTATTTTTTGATCCTTTGTGATTGAAGAGATTTTAAGTAGTGGAATATGGTTTTTTTGATACATTGAGATTAAAGAGTTTCCTCGTCAGAAGATATATCTTTCGATAGTTTTTTCAACCTATACCTAGTTTAAACAATCTAAATATCATAAAATACAAGGTGTAAATAGAGCTAAATTTACTTATTTTTGTTGATGATCAAAGATTTGAAGTATTTTTGGGTTTGAAACACGGTACCTTATGATAGTTATACCATCAACAATGTTTGATAGTATACCTAGGATTATTTCTATATATCCTCATACTATTTTGAATAAATGTAAATGGTTACTAGTAATTATAAATATTTGTTTAATAATATCATTTTTGGGACATTGGATTGTTATCTAAAACTCTATGAATTTTTCTTACTATGTATTTTTTTATTTACCAATTATATTAATTTCATAAAATTAGATTTTATTTTCCAATAAATATATTTTCCGTTGTGATTAGTATTTTATTAACTTATTTTTTAAATCTTAATTATCTTATGTTTTACTTTATTTAATTTATAAAATCTAATGTGATTGGTAAATACAGTTTGTAATCAACTAAATATTTGAGTGGGATAAAAATTTGTAGTTTGTTTTTAGACCGGAATTCATTCCCACTTTTATAGTGCTTTATGATATATTTAATCAGAAAACATGTGGTATAATATATTAACACTACATACCCATATAATTTTACCAATATCATACTTTATATTTTTTTTATATAGGAACTCAAATTAGTTTCTATGTACTAACCATAGATGAAAGATCTATTTTTCAGATGGTAAGTGTTATACATTTTTCTAGTTTACATAATCTTAACCAAAATATAGCACCTCTTTTTTTGGAGGTTATTATCAATTGAAATATCCCTAACCTAACCATTTGTATAACAACCCTGATTTTTATTACACACTTAAACCGGATTTATTACATAAAATCATCACTTGATACAATATAGAAGATTAAGAGGTATAGTGTCTTTCGGTATTAGGAACATTATATAACATCTTTGAAAATAAAACAAACAACATCTTTATTGAAAACATCCTTTACATGAACACTACATTCCCTCATACTTAGCATTTCACGGGACAACCTGAGGACATGCATAAGAAAAGGGTCATCTTTAAAGCCCAATAAGGGAATAAACAAGGAATAACATATGAGGGATAAAATACATGTTAGACAATATTCATGTCATTGGATCACAAGAGAAACATGAATATAAAGGCATGATAAATCATGACAATCATAACATAGAAATGTGTAAACAACACATAACATGGAATTATTATGATCCAAGGCACATTGCACATGGAGCATGAGTAAACCCTCATTGCACATGAAGCACCAGTAAACCCTAATTACACCTGAATTAGAATGAGTGAAAACCCATTTCACCTGACTTATCATGATACTATACTTTACCCAATGCATTGGAGCTCTATCAGGGCACCCCCTGTCTTAAACATTTCATTTCATGCACAAGTGTGCCACATGGATCATATAACATGGAATCAAACAACATCATAAGTTATTCCATGATTAATTAATTTGGAATAAACACATGAATGTATCATTCAAAATGTATATGTGAATAAAGGTGAATACCCTTTATATAGACATGTGTATGGTATTCACTACACAATGATATTGGCTTGAAAAAACGCGATGCAATTTCGGCAGCATATCAGTGTGAAATAAGAACTCATAAATATTATTAATGAGAGAGAAAGGGGTGTCACATCATATATAAATTAAATGGACAGTAATTTGGTCATATAGATACATGTCCCAGCAAACATAATGTAATTTAGATGCATAATACAAAATAATTACTTGGGTGAAAAATAGGAGAGAGAAATCCTTCACCGAATTTCGGCATGGTAACGGGTGTACATGGGAGGCTTTAATGAGAGATAAAGGGGTCTCCCATAATCCAAACATAAATAGGACATTATGGGGGAGGTGTGTAATTATACCCCAACATTTTTAATTGAAAACAAAAGGGAAAAACAACTTAAATCAAATTAGAGAAAAAAATGAGAAAGGATGAAATCCGGTACATGGAAGTGTGATCCCAAAGGATTGGGAGTGGCTTGAGAGAGTCTTCTTGGGAGCTTGGGGAACCTTGTGGGGATTATAGAGAAATGGGGGATGGGGTTGGTCTAACTAAAAAGGCTTTGAGTGAAGAGGAAGTGAGAGCTTGGGTGGGTTTATATAGAAAAAGAGAGGAAATTATTTATTATTTAGGTTTGGGACATCACACATTAAACTGATCAATACCACAATCCAGCCCACGGTTTTTGCCCATATTTTGTCCAAATGGGAGTGGAAAATGATATTTTAAAATCCCAATAGACGAAATTCTTAAAATAATATGGTTTCTTATGTGGAGGTGAGTCACACTCTCAAGGAGAGCAATTTAAAAATACAAAATGTTTTATAAGACTTGGAGGGTCCACAAAAGCATTGTAAAATAAATCAAACAAATATAAAATAACATTATTTTAATTATAAAACATATAACGGCCAAAAATAATGTTTATATTATTTTTTTACCTCACTATTGGGCCATTATGATGTCATAAAACACATTTTATATTTAAACAGTATTTAATTTTTACCCAAAAATTGGACTGTCTCAGAAAATTATGAAAAAATTCTCCATTAGATAATTTCAATGTCCTGATTCCAAAAATAATATTTATTTTATCTAAATAATTTTATAAATATGTGAATTTTTACTTTTAAAATAAAAATCGACATTTACTGAAAATTCATGGGTTTTGAAAAAATAGTTTTTAAACCTTAATAAAAATTACAATTGTATTCATAAATTTATATGATCAATTATATTAAATAAAAATTTATTTAATAATAATATTTTATTAAAATATTATTTAATTCAGAAATACTTTAATTCATCAAAATAGATTTCTTAGTTGAATATTAACTCAAAATACTATTTGTAATATTTACAAAGTAATAATAATAAAATGAATGTATATTCATTATTATATACAAAAATAATGTACATATTAATAGTGCTAATGTCTTGCTACATAACCTCTTATAAAACCCACATAAGACAAAAGGGTAAGGTGTGTAATGGTGTCCGACTATTGGGGTGCCTCAGATAACATTTCTCATGTGGTAATCTCTATCAACTTCCACTTATCTCATAAGTGGTTCCACTCGAGCTTAACCTATTCAGGATTGACTTGGTCTCGGTCAAGAGTGAAGCCCAATGAGGCCACCATCATTCCGAGCACCAAAAAATGGGCTTTATTTGGGGAAAGTCTACTAGATAAGGCCATCACTTTCTTTTTCTATGTAAATTGGATTTGTTAAAGCCCTATATTTATGCTAATAATGTGATCACTGTTCAATGGCTATATTATCAACGGTCACAATTCATTAAATTATTTTAAAATCCAGATACAAAAAACAAATGAATTTCACATTTTATATAACCATAATAATACATTTAATTATATTAAGAGTAATATTCATTAATGAATTTTTGGTTCATTAAAATCATCCACTATTGTGACATTTCACCCTCGAAATTTCCTTTTCCCACACAAAAATAGAATTGGGTGACTTTGCTTCATCACTTCCTTTGATTCCCATGTCGCTTCTTCAAACTTGTGGTTTTATCACAACACATTGATGATGGGCATTGAATTATTTCATAGAACTTTTTCTCCATGATCTATGATCTTCACTGGTTGCTCCTCATAAGAATGATCATCCTCTAGTTGTACTACCTTTGAAGAGAGTATATGTGAAGGGTGTGGTATGTACTTCCTTAAGAGGGATACATGAAAGGAATCATGTACTTTGTCCATGGTATATTGATGTGCTGGTCGATATGCCACATCCCCCACACAATCAATAATATTGAAGTGGAAAATGTAACTAGGACTTAACTTCCCTTTATTTCCAAACCTCATGACCTTCTTCCATGGAGATATGCATAGATATACAGTGTCTCCAACTTTAAACTAAAGGTCTCATCGACAGTCATCTGTATAACTATTATTTTGACTCTGGGCTGCCTTGATATGTTGCTGAATGATTTTCACCTTCTCTACCATTTCTTTGACCATTTAAAGTCCTAGAAGATTACGCACACAGACATTATCCAAACATACCGGTGTTCTGCATCTCTTCCTATATATGGCTTCATAAGGTGCCATTCAGATTCTCCAGTGTAAACTATTATTGTAGGAGAATTCAACCTATGGAATATTTTGGTCCCAACTTCCTTTAAGTCTATAAGACATGCTCTCAACATTTCCTCATGTGTTAGGATAGTCCGCTCGGATTGGCCATCTGTTTGAAGATGATAATCCTTACTAAAGTTTAGCTCAATATCCAGAGAATGTTGAAGACTCTTCCATAACATAGAGGTGAATCTTGGGTCTCTATCAGATAAAATAGATAGTGGTACTCCATGAAGACTTACCACTTCTCTAATATATATATATATGTGCCAGCTAATCCAATGAGAAATACTCATGAATTTCAATGATGTGTGCTGACTTTGTATAATGGTCCACAACAACCCAGATTTCATTATAGCCTTTGGATGTATTTGGAAGTCTGGTGACAAAGTCCACGGTAATTTTCTTCCGTATCCATGTTGGTATGGGCAATGGATGCATTATCCCCTTAAAATTCTACCTCTCTTCCTTCACTTACTGACACACCAGGCACTTTGATGTATACTCACTGATCTCCTTCTTCATATTATCCCACCAATAATTCTCTTTGAGATCTTGATACATCTTTGTGTTTCCTAGGTGAATAGTGAAATTTGAACTATGTGCATCATCCAAAAGATCCTTCTTCAGCTCTTAACTTGATAGAACACATAGTATTTTCCCAAATTTCTCAATTCCTTCTTCATTAACATTGAAATCCAAGGATTTCACTCTTTTGATAGCTTCCACATTCTTCTAAATTCCCACATAATTATTTTGAGAATCCATTAACCTTTACATAAGTGATGGTTGAGAAATCATTTGTGATTGTATTGATGATATTCCCTTCTTTATGATTCACATGTCCATCTTCATCAAATATAAAAATATTTGATCCCTTTCAATTATCATCAGTGATTGAATCACTGGGTACTTTTTACTTAGAGCATCCACCACCTTGTTCTCTTTCCCAGGGAGGTAATGGATTGGGCAGTCATTGTCTTTGATCAGCTCTAACCATATTCATTGTTTCATGTTCAACTCTTTCTATGTAAATATATACTTGAGGATTTTGTGGTCCGTATATATCTCACCCTTCTCCCAAAAAAGATAATGCTACAAAATTTTTAATTCGAAGATCTCTGCAGCCAACATCAAATCATGTGTTGGATAATTCTACTCATGAACTCTCAATTTACTTGAATAATAGGCAAGAATTTGTCATTTTTCATTAACACACAGCCCATACCCTTCTTAGTAGCATCACTGAATAACACAAAAGGTTCTTCACTTATTGGTACAGTGAGCATGGGCGTAGTGATAAACCTCCTTTTTAACTCCTTGAATAATTTTTCGCATTCATCACTCCAAGCAAACTTTACTCCCTTCCATGTTATCTTGGTAAGTTGGTTGGACAATCATGAGAAAATTATCACAAATCGTCGATAATATACAGCAAACCCCAAGAAGCTATAGATATCTGTTACCGATGTTCACCTCAGTAATCCATCAATTGCATTTGTTTTGGAGGGATCCATAGATATCCCATTACTTGTGAAGATATGTCTCAAGAATGAGACCTCCTTCAACCAGAACTCACACTTGATGTACATCACATAGAGATTATTATTCTACAAGGTTTCTAGTAAAGTTATTAGATGTTCCTCATGATACTCCATGATTTTGGATTATATCATAATATCATCTATAAAAACTACCGCAAAATTGTCAAGGTAATCCCTAAAGACTCTATTAATCAATTTGATGAAGATTTTTGGGGAATTAGTGAGTCTGAAAAGGCATTAAAATGAATTCATAGTGCCTGTTTCTTGTATGAAATGCATTCTTGATGATATCTTCCTTCTAAACCCTTACATGATAATATCCTCACTACAAATCCACCTTGGAAAAGTATTGTTCTCCACACAGCTGATCGAACAAGTCATCAATTCGTAGGAGAGGATAATTGTTATTTATCATTGTAAAGACTCAATCTTGACATAAATGGACATTAAATTACTTTTTCGGAATACTTAATACATAACAAAAACAAACACACAAGGACCGTAAAAGTTTAGTGTGTTTGGAAACATGGAAAAATAATCTTCTAATAATGGTGAAAGATCTTCAACATCTCCCATAAAGATCTTCCAATTTTTTTCTTTCCTAATACCTTTCCTTATATACTGGGGAAAGAAAAACATAAAAATGGTGAGCTCAAATTCTTAGTAAGGGTAAACATAGAGAACATACAATAATCCATAAACATTTGAATTCAAAAACATGAACATAAAATCTAAACATCAAAATATTGGGCAAAGACATAAATCTTGGAAGTACGTAAGGCATATATCATAAAGGAACATCAATCATGATAAAATAGAATGGGAATAAAACATGTAATTGTGGAAAATGATTAAGCACATGATTTGATTTCCATAGTAGCCAAGGCATTTGTGGAAAAACCATCTTAGTGGAAAAATCCCCTTTCTGAATCGAGTTCACTCCTCGTTCTAGTCTTGTATCACTGAACCAGATTAACTTACCATTCCATCCATGTCTATATCATTAGATATAAATATTTACCAAATGCATTGGAGGGAGATATAGGTACCACCCATCTCTTATTGAAATCATTCTTTCGTGTGCCACAAAACAATCAAAAATCATTCATCATAACCCAATGAATAAAATGGGTTTCATAAACATCATCCCATCTTGACATAATCCATATAAAACAAATGGATATCATTTAATCATATGGAAAATCAAACCATGAAAATAATAGATACATTATACTTGAAACATAATCATTATGTCATCATAGATGGAAAATATTTTGGAAAAAACACTTGAAATGAATTCTTGAGGAAAATATCCTTTCTTCTTCAAAATCATTTTCTTTTCAAAAATATCCATGAAATTTTAAAATAAAAGGATTTTGTTGAAAATAATAATGAAATATTATATATTATGATTCAAGAAAATAAGGCGTTATGAAATCTTAAAAATCCATTCATACCGTATAAGTTAAACAAACATTCTCCTTGCACTTTTGCCGGAAAAGTCAAAAAGTTCCTCGTATAGTAAACAAAAGAAATATTTCTTCCATAACACAATGTAAAATTCAAAGAGGTGTAAACATGACTTTAAACATACATGGAATAATATTAAACAATTTTTGAAAGAATTTTTATGGACATGGATGAAAAATATATCCCCAGTAAATACTTACGCATAAGCAATCTCGGATATAAACGAGATTTACAAAATTATCCCTCACCTTATGTCTGATATGCTTTGTATGTATCTGAACCTCCATTATGATGATTTAAATAATTTCATTGAATCATTAAAGAATCATATTCATTGTTATCACATCATATATGGTTCACTTATTAATTTATATTACCCATTCTTTTGTAAATTCCATGTTAAAGCATCATTTTACGTAAAATTGTTTTATTTATCGTACATGTTTGGACTTGTTGTTCTTGATATTATTATTACTTATATCATGATTTACTTACTTCCAGAATTTAAATCATGATTTATATATCATATATATTCAGTATATATATATATAATAGATAGATGATTGAAATGAAATACACTGTTCATGGAGACGGTAGGTCGTACGTACGCATGAACGCTATTTTCCTTTCCTTATTGACATGAATGGAAGTAAGTAGATTACACATATATATATATATATAAAGTATCTTCATTATTTAATATATTTCATTATTATTAATTATTATTCATTATATATACTTTATAATCATTCTTGAATGGTTTACATGGAGAATGAATCTCATCGTGTTGTGGAGACGGTAACCCGTACGTATGCACGAACGATGATATCGTTCCCATAATTATTTAATTGAATTGGAGTGGATTATATAGTATATCAGAATTATTATGATGTTATAATAACCATGTATAGTTATTCTTTACACCATTATACCCATCCAAATAAGGTGGTGGTGGAAAAATAGATTACACCACGGCGTGGAGACAGTATTTCGTACGTACGCACGCGTGGTGATTTCATTTTCCATAGGATGGATAGAAGTTGAAATGGGGTTGTTTCATATTTATAATAACATATCATTATATTAGTTATACTGATGTTTTTACTTAATAATTAAACAACTAAATAAGAAGATGTTGAAGAGGAAAGAAAACTTGAAAGAATCGGTAGAAGAGATTATCTCTTCTTAAACGCATCTCTTTTAAGCTTCCTATTAAGGCACTGGAGTTGGTCTTTTGAGGAGACCAGATCCCCTATAATGTTTCTAGGGAAGTATAGAAGGGAAATGGGTAGTTTTTTCCCGAGCCTGAAAGCTCAAAAATGTGTAATGAGAAGAGGGAGGAGGTGCCCTTTTATAAGGGGGGAGAGGGGCACCTTAGGAAAAACATAAAATATTATTTTATATAAAGTAATATTCTGTTTTTAATATCTAAATATGAATTTATTTATAATATAATGTGGGGATGGGTCTAAATCCTCTCAACCAATAGGTTTTAGACAAGTTTAGGTAACTATTTTAACCTTATCATTTAGATTTAACTCTAAGTTAAATAATTTAACTTTTACCATGTTTTCTTGTTTTCTTACACTATATGCTTAATAAACATTCTATAGCAAGCAAAACGAATCCCAAGTGGTTCATTATTAATATATATAATCTTATATATTTTATTTTTCCAAACCATATATTTTTAGGAATAGAATAACAATTAATAATATAATATTTTTTTAAAAACTATTTTATGTCATGTTTTACACTATTTGGTAATTGAATTTTTTTTTGAAAATTATAATAGCATGATTAGTTCGAAAAAAAAATTAAATAAATACTAACATGTCATATTAACCTCAAAAATTAGTGTAATTCATAAAAGTCTCAAATTTAATTTATTTGGGTATTTATAACATCAATTATGTTAATATTTAATTAATAAGAAAATTAATGCATCATCATTGTGTCATAAATAAATTAAATTATTTAATGTCTAATAGTAATAAATAAAATACCATTATTTATTAAATATTTTTGGCCTTCTAATGAATATTTATAGTCTAATTTATTTTATGTATAACACTATATTAAAAATGTTTTAGTTATTAAACATTGATTTTAACTCTTTTAACTCTTCTTTAAATAAAGTAATAATAAGTGTCCTAATCTAATTCAAGAGGACCTAAATGGTCATATTTTATTCCTAAGGTTGGTTTTGGTCAAATTGGAGTTATTAAATAGAATTAGGACACGTGTTATAGTAATAATAATATAATTTTTACCTTAATTACCCTATTTACTTTTATCTGTGTTAAATAAAAGTAAAAACTTACTATTCCCCAGAAATTATTTTTATCTTATTGAACCACATTCTAATCATTGATATTAATTGTGTCTCTCAGATTTTTGAAATTCTACTCACAGAAGCAGAAAAATTATGTTTTATGTAAATTTTCAAATTCTCCTAGGAGGTGGGTAAAAGAGAATGAAAAGATCAATAAAATTTTTATATGTCTAAAATTGTTATAAAATGACTCCAATGAATTACATTGAAATTATACAGCTATTATGTATCAATTTTGACCTAAAATAAATTTAAATAAAATAAATAATTATTTAAATAAAAAGTTGGGTTTTAAATAGTAACATAGTGTTTTCACTATTCATCCAAAATTGAAGGTTTTGAGAAAAATACCGAAAATTCACCCTAGGCAAATTATGATATTCCGAATCCAATAATGAGGTCCATTTTGAATGATAAAATTTATAAAAATTCAAAAAAGTGGGTATTACTATTCATAACGGCTAGTTTATATAATAGTTTAATAACATATCGTTGTTTAGTGTATCTCGGTATTTCTTACAACACACGTTATTGTGGAAGGTCGTGATTGCATGTAAAGCAAGCCAAGTCCGGGTTTCATGTAGTGCAATATTCCTTTGTTGTTGTTTTTAATATAATCCAACCATATTTCATTTATACATTGATAATATATATATATATATATACACTCAATGTTGCGCAGAATAACTTCTATCAAACGAACTTAAAATTTTGTGTAACATGATCAAAGAATAGTGTTGCGTATACTACAAGATAAAACAATGTTGCATACTGTGCAAGATAATCATGGTGTAGCATACAACACAAGACATCAAATAAATTAATAAGAATACTTCTCATAAAATCTAGGGGTGTTACATTCAACCCCCCTTAAAATGTTTTTTTCCTCGAAATTCATCGGGGTTATAAATGGTTTACTACTTGAACGTTTCATTAGTAGAAACCCACATCGTAAAAAAGAATACTAAAACATAATTTTAAAAAACTAATGTATGAAACGTAATGGTTAAACTTTTTAATTCTTCACTGGGTTTCCACATAGGAGAACATAGGTGAAAATATGTATATGGAAGAGAAATATAACCATCAACTTCTGATGAAGAGTGGTAGAGGAAATGGAAATGAAAAAGACAACAATCAAAAAGCCATAAATTTGTGATGATCTAAGGTACCATCTGATTCATCAGATATGAGGGTACTAGGAAAACACTTTTGGTTTTCAAGATCATTTCCCAAATTTTTAAAACATTTTGCATTAAAATAAATACTTACTTGATTTTGGTACAATCATACCATTTCTCATGCCTTGAACAATTTCCACTTTACCTCATAAAGAAATGATGTTGAATTTGTCTTTTGAAAAGTGTTAGCAAATCATGTGATAGAATGATAGGTAATTCCATCTTTCTCAAACATATGGTCAGAAAATTTATATACATAACTCCATCTTTGGTGAGATTAATCCTATATGGTTCAAAAAATGGACATATACTTCAACTATCATACTGATGTATAAAATAAAACTAATTTATACTAACCACGGACTTCTTGTAGGCCAGTGGTAGGCGATAAAGGAATGTCTCACTTAAGTTTTTGGTTTGATTCCCACATCCTTGTCCGAAGCGACGGGTTGTCACCCATCTTAAGGGTTGTCCTCTTCCTAAAACTATACTATTACAACATTCCAGAAATAATATCGAAAAAAACGTTCTAGCCTTAAAAAATACTATCTAATGTCCAACATAATCCATTCCAATCTTTAGACTTATCCAAAATACATCTGTCCAATCTCGTAGTATAAGGAAACCGATTAATGGAAAGTTCACATAACAAGCACATGAATACCATCAATTATACCCCATATATCCTAAGTTATATCTTGTTGATCACATTCCAAACATGTGAATACCTTAATCATATATTCTTTTGAAACATGAATTACCATAGCACCTTTGTGAAAACATGAATGCTATCAAAAGTTAACTCTTTCCACATACCAAAATCCCAAAATATCTATATACTAAATCTATGATATCACTTTCTCCTTATATCAGTCATGATCTCATGAATACTATCATACATATTATTTTCTCCTTATACCATCATTATGTGCATTTCATCTGCCTTCCAAAAATATTTCAATCAATTTTCATGGTTACTGGTACTATAAAATTAGCGAAAACCACAATGGACCAATACATAGATATTCCAATATACAATAAAAGTAACTCAACAACATTATTCTTGAATACCAATACATAAACACATCAATCCATACTCTTCAATGATTTTCATGGAATAAGTCATTCCTTTATTTAGAAGTAAACTCTTAGGTCCGGGCATTGAGTTGGGTAATGCACATGTTCTCTACAGATAAGACATTGAACTCCATAACAGTCTGTCACTCTATGACCCTTCTCTCCACATAGATAACATCTTCCCCTCCATTTTATGTATTCATCAAGGTTCTTCCTCCCTTATTTTTAAATATCAATATTTCTTTCTCTATGTTCCTCACCATACTAATATGCATAAAAGTCCATCATCCTCTTATTTGATGAATTATGATAAGAACTAAATTTCACCTTGATAATCATATTTGGCGATTACTGATTAGGCATATTCACAAAATATTTATTTCTAGGAATTACATAATTTCATTTCTCATAGTCACCAATTTGTCCAATGGATTCAATGTTGACCCAATTCCTTCTGGTTCCCCCCATTGACTAAAACCAAAAACCATGGTGTAAGAAACCTTTAAAATAACAAGGATCCACATAATCATAAAAATTCACTTATGGTATGTATAACTTTTCGCAAATTCTTTAATCCATGACATCGTAGGTTCACCCTAGGTTATTCATGATCGTAAAATTAATTCTAGGACTGTAACCAATAGTTATACTAAACCTTAGGGACATCCCTAGACATACATTATAAATATCTCTAGGGAACTCACTAAAGTAATCGCACCCTAGTTTCCAAAGGCTGACTAAATATTTTCTCTGATACCAACTATACAGACCCAATCTTGACATACATGGAAATTACATTACTTTTTCGGAATACATAATACAAAACAAAAACAAACACATAAGGACCGTAATAGTTTAGAGTCTTTGGAAAATCGGAAAAATAATATTCTAATCATGGTGAAATATCTTCAACATCTCCCTTAAAGATCTTCCCCTTTTTTTTCTTACCAAAAACATTTCTTTATATCTTAGGGAACGAAAAAAATAAAAAGGGTGAGCTAAAATGCTAAGTAAGGGTAAACATAGAGAACATAAAACAATCCATAAACATTTTAATGCAAAAACTTGAACATAAACACTAAACATCAAAATATTGGGCAAGGACTTAAATCTTGGAAATACGTAATGCATATATCATAAAGGAACATCAATAGTGGTAAAAAAGCATGGGTATAAAACATGTAATTTTGTTAAACCATTAAGCAGATGATATAATTTCTATAGTAGCCAAGGCATTTCTGCCAACACCATCTTAGTGGACAAAGTACCTTTCTGAATCGAGTTCACTCCTCATTCCAGTCCTATATCACTGAACCGGATTAACTTACCATTCCAGCCATGTCAATATCATGAGATATAAATCTTTACCCAATGCATTGGAGGGAGATATTGGTCCCACCCATCTATTATTTATATCATTCTATCGTGTGCCACAAAAAAATCAGAAATCATTCATCATAACCCAAAGAATAAAATGGGTTTCATAAACATCATCCCATTTTAACATATTACATATAAGAAAATGGATATCATTTAATCATAAGAAAAATCAAACCCTGTAAATAATAGAGACATTATAATTGAAACATAATCATAATTTCATCATAGATGGAAAATAGTTTTGACAAAACACTTGAAATGAATTCTGGAGGAAAATATCCTTTCTAATTCAAATTCATTTTCTTGTCACAAAATTACATGAAAATTTTAAAAGAAAAGGATTTTGTTGAAAATAATCATGAAATATTGTAGAGTAAGCTTCATGAAAATAAGACGTTATGAAATTTTAAAAATCCATTCATGTTGTATAAGTAAAAAACATTCTCCCCATACTTTTGCTGGAAAAGTCAAAAAGTTCTTCATATTGTAAACAAAAGAAAGATTGCTTCCATAACAAAATGTAAAATACAAATAGGGGTAAAAATGACTTTAAAAATAAATGGAAGAATATTAAACACATTATTATAACATTTTTATGGACCTGGATGAAAAATATACCCTAGTAAATACTTATGCATAAGCAATCTCGGATAAAAATGAGATTTGCAAAATTATCCCTTACCTTATGTCTGATATGCTTCGTATGTATTCAGACCTCTTGTATAATTATTTAAAAAATGTACTTGAATTATTACAGAATCATATTCATTGTTATGATATCATATATGGTTCACTTATTACTTTATATTACCCATTCTTTTGTAAATTCCATGTTAAAACAACATTTTGGTTAAAATTGTTTTATTTATCGTACGTGTTTGTACTTGTTGTTCTTGATATTGTTATTACTTATATCATGATATAATTACTTAAAAAATTTAAATAATGATTTATATATCATATATATTCAATATATATATATATAATAGATTTATTAATGAAATGAAATGCACCATTCATGAAGACTGTAGGTCGTACGTACGCATAAACGCTGTTTTCATTTCCTTATTGACATGAATGGAAGTAAGTAGATGAAATATATATATATATATATTATCTTAATTATTTCATATATTTCATTATTATTCATTATATATACTTTATAATCATTTTTGAATGGTTAACATGGAGAATGAATCTCATCGCGTCGTGGAGACGGTAATCCGTACGTACACATTAGCGATGATATCGTTCACATAATTATTGAATTGAATTAGAGTGGATTATATAGTATCTCAGAATCAGTATGAAGTTTTAATAACCATATATAGTTATTATTTACACCATTATACCCATCCATGTAAGGTGGTGGTGGAAAAACAGAATACACCACGGCGTGGAGACGATATTCCGTACGTACGCACGCGCGGTGATTTTGTTTTCCGTAGGATGGATAGAAGGTTAAGTGGGGTTGTTCAATATTTATAATAAAATATCATTATATTAGTGATACTGATGTTATTACATTATAATGAAACAACTATATAAGAATAAGTTGATGAAGAAAGAAAACTTGGAAGAATCGGTAGAAGAGATTACCTCTTCTTCAACGCACCTCTTTTAAGCTTCCTTTTAAGGCACTAGAGTTGGTCTTTTGAGGAGACCATAACCACTATAATGTTTCTACAGAAGTTGATAAGGGAAATGGATAGGGGTTGGCCGAGCTTGGAAGCTCAAAATTGTTTAAAGAGAAAAGGGATGAGGTGCCATTTTATAAGGGAGGAGAGGGGCACCTTAGGGAAAACATAAAATATTATTTTATATTAAAGTCATATTCGGATTATAATAGCTAAAAATTGATTCATTTCGAAGATAAAGGGGGTATGGGTCTAAATACTCTAAGCCAATAGGTTTTAGACAAGTTTTGGTTACTATTTTAACATTATCATTTAGATTTAAGTCTAAGTTAAATAATTTAACTTTTACAGTGTATTCTTGTTTTCTTACACTATATGGTTAATAACCATAATATAATAAGCCAAATGAACCCCATGCGGTTAATTATTAATATATATAACATTATATATGTCATTTGGATGAACCTTATATTTTTAAAAATAGAATAACAATTAATAATATAATATTTGTTTTGAAAAGTATTTTATGTCAATTTTGACACTATTTGGTAATTGATTTTTGTGAAAATCATAACAGCATGATTAGTTAGAAAAAAATTAATTAAATAAATAATATCATGTCATATTAACCTATAATATTAGTGGAATTCATAAAAGTCTCAAATTACAATTATTTGGGTATTTATAAAATTAATTATGTTAATATTTCATTAATAAGGTAATTACTGCATCATCATTGTGTCATAAATAAATTAAATTATTTAATGTCTGAAAAATAAATAAATTACAATTATGTATTAAATAATTTTTTCTTTCTAATGAATATTTATATTCTAATTTATCTTATTTATAACCCTATATTAAAAAAGTTTTAGTTTTAAACTTTGATTTTAACTCTTTTTACTCTTCTTTAAATAAAATAATAATAACTGTACTAATCTAATCCATGTGGACCTAGATAATCATATTTTATTCCTAATGTTGGTTTTGGTCGAATTAAACTTATACAATAGAATTAGGACATGTGTTAGGTAATAATAATATCATTTTTACCCTTAATTACCCTATTTACTTTTAACCGTGGTAAATACAAGTAAAAAGTTACTATTCACCAAAAATTATTTTTATCTTATTGAACCAAATTTTACTCCTTGATATTAACTATGTCTCTAATATTTTCTAAATTCCACTCATAGAAGCGGTAATATTATGTTTTCTGTAAATTTTCAAATTCTCATAGTAGGTTGGTAAAAGACGGTGAAAAGTTCAATAAAATTTTTATATATCTAAAGTTATTATAAAATGACTCCAATGAATTTCAGGGAACTTATATAGGTATTATGTATCAATTTTGGCCTAAAATAAATTTAAATAATATAAATAATTATTTAAATAAAAAGTCGGTTTTTAAATAGTAACCTAGTGTTTTCTCTATTCATCAAAAATTGAATGTTTTTAGAAAAATACAAAAAATTCACCCGAGGCTAATTTCGATATTCCAAATCCAAAAATGAGGTCCATTTTGAATGATATAATTTATAAAATTTCCAAAAAGTGGGTATTACTATTCACAATGGCTAGTTTATATAATATTTTAATAACATATCGTTGTTTAGTGAAACTCAGTATTGCGTACAACACACACTATTGTGGAAGGTCTCGATTGCGTGTAATGCAAGCCAAGTCAGGGTTGAGTGTAGTGTAAGATGTGTTTGTTGTTTTGTATAATATAATGCAACCATATTTCATTTAGACATTGAATATATATATATACACAATCAATGTTGTGTAGAATAACTTCTATCAAACGAACATAAAATTTTGGGTAACACGATCGATGAATAGTGTTGCATATACTACAAGCTAATACAGTGTTGCATATAACCCATGATAATCTTGGTGTATCATAAAATACAAGAAATCAAATAAATTAAAAATAATACTTCTCATAAAATCTCGGGGTGTTACAATCGTGATTTTATTAAGCTCACAACAGTCAATGCCAAGGTGCATTGACCCATCCTTCTTCTTGACGATGAGGACAGCTGCACCCCATGGTATAACACTTGGGTATATAAGCCATTTATCCAGATTCTCATGTAGTTGTTTCATTATCTCCTCATGCTCCATAATATCCATTCTATATGGAGTCTTGGATATTAGAAATGACCCAGGTAAAAGATCAATTGAGAATTCAACATCCCTTAAGGGGGGAAGACCAGACAATTTCGCAGGAAACTCTTTAGAAAATTTCCTCATAATAGGCATGTATTCAAGGATGATTTCCTCCTTAGAATCAATCATCTATGCCAGATATGTGTGCTCATAGGGTAGGAATATCCATTGTTGAGATGATGGAGCTAAAGAAGATTCATCTTTCTCCATGCACTTGTATAGAATCGGGGGTTGATTCTACACATGGAGAGTGATTTCCCTCTCACAACAATTTATGTTGTATCTATATAAGGAAAGCCAATCCATGCTAATAATTACATCAAATTCCACCAGATGGAGTATCATGTGGTTCGCTGGGAAATTCAATCCACGGATTATGATAGGGGAGGAGTTATATTCATGGGATGCAAAGATTGCCCCATTTTCCATACTCACCGACATCTCTACTTCCATGATTTATGTTGGGGCTAGGATTGTTATACTACACTTTTGTGATATAAAAGAATGCATAGAAACTGAATCAAAAATTTCATTCACTATTTTTGAATGAATAACTAGCATACCTGTCACCACTTCATTTTTGGGGTTCTCTTCAGCAGTAGTGATGTAAAAAGATCTACCTTAGTGCCTTGGAGGTTGTTGGTTGCCTCCGAAATTCCTTTCCATTGGGCACTGATTTGAAATAGGCCTTGGTTCATTGCAGTTTTAGCGAATGAAAAACATGTTGAGGTTCAAACGGTTCATTCCTCTCATTTGTTGCAGTTATGGGTTTTTCTTGTCGGCTGTTAATATCTAGGTTCCCTTCTCTTCCACACCTAAAGTATTTCCTCATCCCCTTCAGGAAATTTCTGTGGTGCTTCATTCCGCACCTTTGGCAGGAGGGGTGCTGGATCTTCTTAGCACCCTTGGATTTATCCATCAGACCACCATCATTTAATTCTCCCTTATGCTTCTTATCCCCATGATACCCCTGAGATTCTCCGATCTCTATTTTGACATTGAGGGAACATTACACAATTTTATCATAGCTGTTAATGTCACAGATTTCCAGTGCTTTTGGTATGCTGGGTTTCATCCCTCCAAAGAAGTGGTCAACCTTGCATTCAAGGGTAATGACAAATCTAGAGGCATATCATGCATGCCTTGTGATGTTTTCCTCATACACATTGATGGATTCGTCATCTATTTTCTTTAGGGAAAATAAATCCCATTCCATCTTAAGTCAGAGGGTGCGTGGAAAATATTTATCAAAAAACATCTTTCAGAAATTCTTCTATTCCCATGCCTTGATCTCTTCCTCGGGCTTCCTATTTTTGATCAAAGTTCACCATTGATCAGCTTCACCTTCTATATGATAATCATCCAGAGGAACCTTCTCTTTTTCGGAACATTGAAGGATGGAGAATATCTTTTGAATGGAGTTGATCCATTTTTCGACGATTGAGGGATCAGTCGATCTATTAAAAGTAGGAGGCCTTTGTCTCATGAATCTCGCGATAATGAGTTGTTCTTTCTTGGGGGGGGGGTTGAACATTCCTCTTCACCCATGTTTCTCTTCAAATCTTTATTTAACTGTGAGAGAAGCGTGAAAAAGATCGTGATTCTCGCTCCCATCAGATTGGGCGTCTCATTTGCATAGTCATCACATAGATATTCACATAGGTTGTTAGAACGAGTCCTCCTTTTACCGACCATTGGCTGGAATAAAAGGAATGTTATGGGTAACACCTAAAGGGTAATCCAAGGACAAAAACTGATGAATTATAAATAACTTTTATTTCCTTAACATGTGAATCCATAGGCTTCAATCTATGCTATCCATGATCTACTTTCTAATATATACTCTTAGGGGCATTTTTTAAATCCCTTAAAAAGGGTTTATTTTAAAATTATGAATTTACGAAAGAATATCACCCAGGAGTGTCGTAACCAAGAGTGTAGAAAGGCTCGTTGTCATGCACCAGTTACCATTCGAGTCTAGCACAATGCAGTGTTTTCAGGTTTTACCCCTAGGATACATTTGTGCAAGAGCCGCCTTCGCCTGCTCGTATCCAAACAGGGATGTATTTTCTTGATAAACCACTTACTCAATACTCACAAATACATAGAAAATTTTTTATTATACTTATTCTTGTCTCTAAGTATTCACTAGGGTTTTCTAATCCTAATCCCAAAATTAACTAAACCTACAGTCTGATACCAACTATAACAACCATGCTTTTTTTACACACTTAAACCTGATTTATTACACAAAATATTCATTTGATAAAACATAGAAGCTAAATAGGTCTAGAGTATTTGAGGATTAGGAACATTAAATAATATCTTAGAACAAAAAACACACAACATATTTATTGAAAACATCCTTTACATGACCATTACATTCCCTAATACTTAGCATTGCATGGGACAACCTGAGGACATGCATAAGAAAAGGGTGAGCTGTAACGCCCAGTAAGGCAATAAACATGGAATAACCTGAGGGATAAAATACATGTTAGACAATAGGAATATCAAATTAGAACAAGATAAACATGACTATAAAGGCATGATAAAGCATGATAATCATAACATGGAAATGTGGAAACAACACTTAACAAGGAATTATCATGAGCCAAGGATCATTATACATGATGCATGATTAAACCCTCATTGCACATGAAGCATGATTAAACCCTCATTTCACTTGAATTAGAATGAGTCAAAACCCATTTCTCATGATGTATCATGATACTATACTTACCCAACGCATTGAAGTGCTATCAAGGCACACCCTGTCTTAAACATTTCATTTCATGCATAAGTGTGCCACATGGATCATATAACATGGAATCAATCAACATCATAATTTATTCCATGACTAATTAATTAGGAATAAACAAATTAAATTAACATGAAAAATGTATATGTTAATAAAGGTGAATACCCTTGATAGAGACATTGGTATGGTTTTCACTACACAATGATCTTGGCTTGAAAAAATGCGTTGCAATTTCAGTAGCATAACGACGTGAAATAAAAACACATAAAAATGGTTGATGAGAAAGAAAGGTGCGTCTCATCATATTTACATGAAATTTATAGTATTGGGTTTATATATATATATACATGTCCCATGAAATATATTGGAATTTTGATGCATAATACAAAATAATTACTTGGGTGAAAAAGAGGAGAGAGAAATCCCTCACAGAATTTTCGCATGGTAACAGGTGTACATGGGAGGTTATAATGAGAGATAAAGGTGTATCCCATCATCCAAAAATAAATATGAAATTATGGGGGTGGTGTGCAATCATAACCCAATAATTTTAACTAAAAACAAAAGAGCAAAACAACTAAAATAAAATTAGACAAAAAATGAGAAAGGAAGAAATCCCTTACATGGAAATGTGATCCCAGAGGCTTGGGAGAGGCTTGATAGAGGATTAATGGGATCTTGGGGCACCTTAGAGAGATTATAGAGAGAGGACGGTAGGTTTTGGTCTAACTCCAAAGTCTTTTAGTGATGATGAAGTTGAATCATGGGTGGGTTTATATAGAAAATGAGAGGGAATTCATTATTATTATGGTTTGGGACACCTCTCATTAAACAAATCAATACCACAAACCGGGACATGGTTTGTTCCCATGGTTGTTAATAAAGGGAAGTGTAAAAAAATATTTTATATGGCCAATGGCCTAATTTATTAAAATAATATGGTTTCTTATGTGGAGGTGAGTCACACTCTCAAGGAAAACTATTTAAAAATACAAAATATTTTCAATGTCTTGGAGGGTCCACAAAAAGTTTTTAAAATAAATAAAAAAAATATAAAATCCCATTATCTTAATAATAAAACATATATTGTCTGAACATAATGTTTATAGTATTTTATTACCTCACTATTTTGTCTTTATGATGTCATAAAACATGTTATATATTTAAACGTTATTTTATTTTTACCCAAAAATTTGACTGTCTCAAAAAATTATGTCAAATTTTACCATTGGATAATTTCATTGTCCTAATTCCAAAAATAATATTCATTTTATCCAAATAATTTTATAAATATGTGAATTTTTAATTTTAAAATAAAAATCGACATTTACGGGAAATTCATGGGTTTTTACAAAAAATGTTTTCAAACCTTAATACAAATTACAATTGCATTCATTAAATTATATGATCATTTATATTTAATAAAAATTATTTTAATAATGATATTTTATTAAATTATTATTTAATTCAAAAATCAATTAATTCATCAAAATAGAATTATCTGTTGAATATTAACGTAAACTAGTATTTGTACTATTTAAAATGTAACAATAATAAAATGAATATATAGTCATTATTATATACAAAAATAATTCACATATTAATAGTGTTAATGTCTTATTATATAATCCCTTATAACACCCGCCTAAGACAGAAGGTTAAGGTGTGCGATTGTGTCTGACTATTGGGGTGGCTTGGATAACGTTGCACAGGTGGTAATCTCTATCATCTTCCAGTTCTCTCATAGGTGGTTCCGCTCGAGCTTTACGTATTCAAGATCGACTTCATCTTGGTCAAGAGTGAAGCCCAATGACACCACCTCCTTTCCAAGCTCTGACAAATGGTCTTCATACCGGGAAAATATACTGAATGAGTCGATCGCTTCCATTGTCTAAGTATATTGGATTTGTTAAAGCTCCATATTAATATTAATCATGTGATCAGTGTTCAATGGCTATATTAGCAACAGTCACAATTCATAATGTTGTTTTAAAATCCATAAACATAAAACCAATGATGTTCATTTTTTATATAACCATAATAAGACATTTAATTTGATCAAGAGGAATTTTCATTAATGAAATTTTGGGTTGTTTCAATTGGCATCAAACGAGATGAGGATAAACTAACCATAAGTAAAACCATCAGGACAGAAAAGGTCGGTTAAAATGTAAATGGATTAATAAAACATTGGAGGATGATTTTCCCTTTAGAAAACCACAACCTATCAATGTAGAAAAATAACTAAACGAAACTATATGATGCATGGTGTATATAAAATAAATTTGAAAGGGAAAACCAATAAACAACAATATCAATGTAGGAGTTGAATGTCCAAACAAGGAAACCCAAGAAAACTAAAAGACATCCTAATGAAACAAAACCAATGTGTAATAAATCTAACCACTCCACAAGAGAACATAGAGATCAAACAACATCCTAATAATGTAACATAATACTTGTCTACTACAAAAAGAGACTTCTTTACATTACTTATGTCATGAAGAAAAACTTATGCATACACACAAAAGTTAATATGTAGTGTGTGAGTAATAATAACCAGTGGTTTTTCCCCAAGAGACCTTCCAACTCATGAACCTATGAAAATAACATGTTATATCATATTTAAAAATATAAAATAAAATAAAATATGGAAATATCAAAATAGTTTACCAATTTAAATAAATTTAATTTAAAAAAAATAGTTTCATGCATTTATACCACCTGTCATACCCTTTTCTAGTTCACGCACACCTAAAAACAAACACAAAAACACACACATTAATTCCATTATAGTCCCAACACTCATGATTATAATCTCATCCATCCCACTAAAATAATCATTGGTGATAATCTATCTAGTTCCTTCAGTCTGAAACCATGTGCCATTCAATGTCCACAAATAATGAAAATAAACAAATTCCAATCAAGATATTACATGTTCTCACATTCATTTATTTTGAACATAAAAAGTAATCCATTTAAAATATTTAATCAATCATTTTAATTACAATAAACTAATACCATACTTTAATACCATAAATTCATAGGGATTTCCAAAAATAATTTAAATTATAATATCTTCCAAATTGTAAACAAATACTAAAATAAATCATCACACATTTCCTTTAAAAACCCATGAAAACACTTTAATAAAAACTAATCCATAAATTTTGAGAACAAGTAGGGAAATGGGAGAGGAGACCTACCTCACAATCTGTAAAAAAACAAAAGAACTACATAATGAAATCCACAGATTTAAGCTCAATATTTCATTACTATAAGAGATCAAATTAAGATCTAATGAAAAAACATCAATCATAAAAAATATAAAAATAATATATTTGATCTAACATTTCATGTGGGATTATATTAAGAGAAGTAGATAGAAAGAGATAAAATGATACTTATGATTTATTCTAGAGATATAATGAACTTAGATCTGTTTAAAATTGGATAAAAATAGAGAAAAGTTACTAAAAATTCATAGATGAATCCTATTGTTAAAGACTCTATTGGAACTGGAGAAAAGGGGAGTTTTTGTGTGAAAATAGAATAAAAATACAATTTTTTATATTATTAATATATGTTGCATGGTTATGCCACACACTTTAACAAACCATAAGCTAATCACGTGAGTTCTACTAAACAACACCTAGGGGTGCACAGTTGTGATAAATAGTATAAAAAATGTGTGAAATTCCTTTATAATAAAATTCCTCATTCATGCGGTTTTTCTAAACCATGCCCCAAACCGTGCACCTATATTGTTCCTTTCCCATAACTCCATGATTCTCTTATAAGGTTTCACTTTACCATTCTCAAACTATGAACCCCCTCTAAAATCTTCCAAAACACACCCAAACCAACTAAAATCTCATGAAACCCAACCCAAAATATATATAACATAAAAACAACTAATAAAAGGGATAAGGAACTAAAATAATAAGTGTTAAATTCTCCCCACGATTATCAATTCCATCCTTAAAAAGCTATTGATATTCAGTGATTGGGAAATTTTTGGGCCACTATTCCAAAATATAATTATCACATTCACATGTTTACTCTTTAACATCACTATGGTTCCATAATACTTGAAACAATGTAATATGTTTTCCATGTAAGACTATGTTCTTTATATCCAGGGTATGAAACAAACCATTAATAATTGTGGTATCCAGTTCAAGATAAACATGGTTCCATCAAATCACATGGCTAGGATAGGGATAATACTTCCTCAATTGAGATACATGAATGTAATTATGAACTCAACTGAACTATGTTGGTAAAGATAAATGATAAGAAAGATGAAAAATTAATTCAACAATGTCCAATTTCTTATCATAACAAGGATAAAACATTCCTTTCTTACCGAATCAATGATTCCCTATCCTTAGAGGGATGTTAAATAATATATGATATCCCATGGAAATGTGTAAAGGGAGAAATCATTGTTACACAAAATATTATATTTATGATTGGTTCGAAACTATCCTTTTATATATCATTTGAATATTCTCAATCATTTCACGAATAAGGCTAGGTCTGATAAAATACTTTTCTTCAGTCTCTACCAATAGAAGTGGAGATCAACAAGGATAATCATATAATGAATCAAAAAACAACATTTATATCATGGTCTGAAAATTGTCTTTATAAGAAATATCTAATAAGGGAAAATGATCCTACAATAAGTTACTATAATGGAAAGTATAATCTCTCAACATGTATTTCATTTCTTGAATCATTTTTTTACAACATATTTTGGGAGGTTGTTAAGTTGTTTTGATGGTCAAATTGGTACACAATACATGATAAAGTGATCAATTAATCCAATATGTAAATTGATAATCTCAATTTCAAATTGTTGAAATGGATATTACATAAAATTTTACCACTTATCTTATGTAGTTTTTTTCAAGTCATCAACAATGCTGGATTCATGAATATAAATAATTTGGAATGACTTTTTATGTTGGTCCACAATCACCTAGATTGAATCATGTTTCTGAATAGTTCTTAGTAAACCCAAGAAAATTTCAATTGAGATATTCTCCTATTTCTATATGGGTATAAATAATGAGTGGTACATACCATATAGTTATTGATTCTCATATTTGACCTACTAACAAGATAGGCACTTCATTACATAATCAATAGTATTTCTTTTAAACTTGATCAAAAAATGTTATCCCTCATCGATTTATACATATTTTGGATTCCTCGGTTAATATCCCACTTAGAATGGTGATAAGTTGAAATAATTAGTTCTTGTTATGTGGGAAAAATGACTACCTGATCTCAAAAAGGCAATATGAAGTTCATTTATATCCTTCAATATTCACCTCATAATTATGTTTTGATGTAATGGAAAGGAAGTCAGGATAAAATATTTCGTAATTGTTATCATTCTCAATAAAACTAGGTAATAATGTCACCTAAAATTAAATTTATACTTAATACATTAAGAAAAATCTAAATTCATATTAACAACCATACTAATCAATTTCTACTAATCACAAGATTCTCTTGAATGTTTTTTAAATGACTATTGTCTAAAATAAATAGAAAATTAATTTCATTTTCCCGATGTACAAACCAAGTAAAATATGAAAATATAAAAATTTTTCATCCCTCATATTTTTTTCAAGTTCAAATACATTTTTCAAAAAATATTTATTTCAATCTTTTATAGTATGTTAAAACAGTGAACATCTCATCAAATAGAAAAGAATTCCATTTTTTCAAATCATGAACAATCATAGCTAATTCCATTTAATGGTTAATAAAAATATTATTATAATTAAACATAGTCCCTATCTATAATTTACTATACGATCTTCTTACATGAAAGAACAACTAAATATAAATATGAACAGATAATCTTTCCTTAGTTGTAGAAAGATCAGAATTCATATTTAAGTAATCTTGATCTTAAGCTTCAAATGTATTACAGAAAATCATCACTCCAATGGAATAAATTTCCCCTTCTTTCTAGCTCTATTATATGAGATGTAAGAGGTGAGAATTATCAAATGAAGTGATGATATTAACATTACACGATGAAAAAGTTTTATATCTAAAAGATATTATTTTTTTCAAAGAGATTACATCTTCTATCTTTTTAGTCTCTATTAATATTATTTCCCTAAAATTACATGGAAAATAATATGAACTTCATGTATCCAAAAATTACATTTTTTTTTCATAGATTCAATACTCTCATAGTGTGATTAAAACTATCTCTAAATTTTAATTATGGAATTTTGGGTATGAGAATATATAATATTTTTATCCACAAAACCCATAATTAAAGTGTCTAAGTACCTCTAAAATACATTATTGTTCAATTCCATAAAAAATGATGGCAAATTTTTAAGACCAAAGGGAATTACTAGATATTAATAATGACTATAAAAAATCCTAAAATCTATCATTTTAATATCATATTTTATAAATGTATGTTGGTCATATAGGAACTATATAAATTTTTTGAAAACTATTATGATTCCTTCAATTGATCAAAAATAGAATCAATTCATTGAATAAAATATTTATTCTTTTTCATAAATTTATTTAGTTTAATATCATCCACACATAGTTGTAACAATTCATATTCCTTCTTTACCAAAATAACTGGGGAAGCCAAAAGTGATGTACTTGGTCTTATGAAACATTAATATTCCAATTTCTCTAAATGTGCCTTAAATTCCTTCTATAATATTAGTGTCTTTCTATATGATTAAATTGAAATGGAATTATTTCTATGAAGTAAGATCAATTTTAAATTATACTTCCCTTTTAGGTGAAAATACATGTAACCTTCATGATTTTATTAGATACTGATCTAAATTGGTATAAAAATTTCTAGTCTAAAATATTTCATTCGTCCATAACATGACCACTACTCATTGATAAGAAATTATTCCATCCATTGGGGATGAAGATATGAATTTTCTATCATTCACATCCCAGTCTCCATTAAAAATATGCACCATCCTAATATGATATATAATCATTACTCAGCACGTATAATAATAAATATAATCCTTGAAAGAAACTAACCAATCCATTCCAATTATTATGTCAAAGAAATAAATGTCTAAAATAGAAAATTCCCAAACAAACTATACTCCATCTATTATTATCAAACAAGTTGTACATTTAAAACCCATGAACTCCCACTATCTAATATGTGTTCAGATACTCATATCATTTGGCATCATATCAATATGTAATATCAATTTATTAATTACAAGTGAAACAATAAAATAATAGGATACACCCATTTCAAAGAAAACTTTCATAAGTGTTGAGTAAAGAAGAATGTAACCTCACATAGTTGAATGACCTAATTGATCATCCATGATCATCTACTAAACACCATATAAATTCTTACTCATTACTCCTTGTTATCTGGTTCCTTTTTATGGTTCTAATATTTAGGGAGCCAGTATGTTCCTAGAAATACTGTGGTGAACTAAATATAACACACATAAATATTTCATCATTTAAGTTAAATATTCAATTCATTTTACAGTAATCCACACCCAAGGACTATAAAGGATCATTTTATTTGAATAATGGTTACATAACCATGTTATTTCATTAAGGATATTCATTATCCTCCACAATTTTCCTCTAATATAGTAAACTTATTATTAACACCCTACATAAAACCTTTCTTCATAACCTGATAAAAAGAAACATAAGAAATTGTTATATCAAAGGCTTCTTGAGGGTAAACATAGAGAAATCAATAGACAGTAATTAGAGTGTATAATATAAGCATAATGGTATGATTACATGATAATAACTTATGGTAATAATATCCTATAAGTCAAAAATCAAAAATCAAAAATCATGTCATTAGGTTTTGTCAAAACAAAATACATAAGTCATAATTGTGTGGAATCATCAATAATCAGTCATGAGCTATTAAAAAATAACAAATTCATATGATATAATTTTTTTCATGAACATAAGCATATAAAATAATTTATACGGTAAAGGTTCACTTCCAAAACTATCATAGTGGATTGGGTTCACATTATATTCCTCCATTTCCTTAGTAAAGGTTCCTCACATGACTATCATAGTGGATAGAGTCCCTTACTAAACTATGTTTTCTCCCTAGTCCATTCCTTATTATCTCAGGTATATATATATCTACATAATGCAATGGAGGGATATATAATTCTGGGCCCACCTATCACATAAGAAAAAACAAACATATATGTGAAACAAGTTCATAAAACAATCATATCATAACATCACAACACAAGAAAGGGAAATTATTTTCATAAAGATTTCATCATTTCATCAGATAATAACTCGTGGAAAATAAATGGGTTTCATAATGGTTTAATCATAATAAAATTAACACATGGAAAAGAAACTAGTAATATATAATCACCATTAAGTCATCATCATCATAATATATCTAGAGAAATAAATTAGATGGTATCAAAAGATAATATCCCCACAGAAAAATTAAAATTCATAATCGGTGTTTACATAGATGAAAAATACTTTTAAAATAATATACAAACCTTTATTTGAAATCATGAGATAAATATTTCATTTTATTTTGATAAACCTTTAACAGAAAATTCCCATATTATTGAGAAAATTATTTTCTTTGAAAATACCCATGGAAACATGTAAATGAATCCCCAAGTAAAATAATATTTAAGATTGTTGGAATTTTTTTAATATAGTGTACATTAAAAGAGAATATTATTTTCATACTTTGAAATAAAGTCCAAAATAACTTATTCAAAAAATGTTTATTTAAAAAAAATATTTTAAAATTTTGTAAATAATGTAATGTTTAATAAAAATTAATGTTTCAAAATATTTCAATGATATTTTATTATATATATAAAATAAATTATAATTCCATGGATTTTGAATAGAAAATTCATCGACCAAAAAATAATTATGGTTTAAATTTATTTAGAAAAATTTTATCAATTATTTTATGTACCAGGGAGAGTAAAATGATATTAATGTATAAAAATTCTAGTAATAACATGAGTAGAATAAAATATATGTGTTTTCAATGATAAAACCCTTAAAATTTCCCTCATTGTAAATTTATCATAGAAAATATTAAAATGAAATAAGATTGTATCATAAACAATTACTACTTTGGTAACATTCGAATCCTAAAAACCTTGAAAGAAAAAAAATTTAAATGAAACATTAAAAACCATTAAAATAAATGGATTCATTTTATATCATATCAAAGGTTCATTATATACACTACATGAAAGAAACAAGTTTTGAATACAGAATATGTCTCATGGAAATAATTGTGAGATGGGAAACCCTTTCCTTAAGTCTATTCACGAATAAAACATGTTCCAAACCATGATCTATAGAGTATATTTATTATAAAAATATTTTAGAAACATATTCCTATATAAAATACTATGTATCATTCAATTACATTTTTAATTATCCTTTTATTCATAATTATTCTATACAATATACATCTGTGTTAAAACTATTGAGTTTTCTAGGAATGTTTCGGTTCACTGGTTCTGGTACCTATACACTTCTCATGGAATTATCATATAAATAATATTAATCATGAAATTATTATCATATTTATTCATTATATATAATTTTATAACCATTCATCTAAATTGGTGATGAAAAATTAGTTGTATTACTTCGTGGAGACTGAAATATGTTCGTACATATGAGTAATGTTTACATTTCTTAGTGAATTGAAAAAAATAAATTTTAATAATAAATAAATATTAAATAATCATTATTATATCATAAATATCATATATATCCATTAAATATATTCATATTACCGCTGATTTAATGTTTAAATGAAAAATGAATCGCTTCGCTTCATTGTGGTTTAAGTCACCACATAAGCATAAGCAACATTATCATTTCAGAGTGGATGAAATGGTAGGAAGTTATATAATATATTATAATTAAAAAATAATAATCTATAATAAAGGATGAGAATATGGAATGGATACAAATTCTTCAGGTTCTCTCCCCCCTCACGCTAGGGTTTCCCAGTGCTGCCACTCCCTCCCTCTTGTCGCCCTCTCATGGTGAGATTCCTCTAGCGTTCCTCCCAATATTTCCACTCCTCTTGTTCCCTTTCTCAGAGGATTTTGGTGAGCTTACCCATTTCCCTCCTATATCACTCCTCCTATTTCCCATTCAAACGTTTTTTTCCTTCTTCCTCCTTTTTCCTGCTTTTCATGCTTGGCTAAGATGGAGCTTTAGTTCTATTTTATGAGGATGACATATCTGTTCATGATGGTTTCTCGGGCCAACAATGGTTTTGTGTTGAATAGATCTTTGGACGCTCAACTTTCTCTGACCCCAAGTGCCTATGAACCACTCCTATTTGGATCTAGTGTAACAGTAACTACCTAGTTTTGGGATTTCTGGCTCAGTGTTCTAAGGGATTCATGGTGCTGCTAAATTTGGAGTGCTTTCATATTCATGGATTTGGTTTTATTTCTCTATTTCTATTTTTCTATGGTTTCTGTTATTTTTGGTATGTGTTTATATGGTGATGGAGATCTAGTTTCATTTTATGTAATCTATTATTTTCAAGAAGTTTTGTTGGTCCTATCAATGATTGTGTGATGAAGCTTCTTAGCTACTCAACTTTCTCTCACCCCAAGTTTCAATTTGACTCTCCTAGTAGGATCAGGCACAATGGTAACTACGTGGTTTTGGGATTGGTGGTTTTGTATTTGAAGGGATCCAATGGGATGTTGTAGTTAGTGTGTTTTGATTTGTTGGAATTAGTTTTAATCGATTTTTTTCCTTGGTGTTCTGTTATAGTTTGTCTTGGCGGTGACAATGGTTCTTGGTGATCATTTGTCTCTGACCATGATGATTTTTCAACATGATTGACTGTTTTGGGTTTTTTTTGCAACTTGGGGTGGCAGATGCCGGTGATGATGGGGAGTAGATGGGATGATGGTAATGAAATGTAGTCCAGACATTTCCTTTCTCTATTCATTTCACCTTGGTCGACTCGTAGGATTTTCTTGATTTGCGGTGCTGATGGTGGAATTTTGTAGTTGGGTGCATGACAACGGATGGCAAAATGACTTGGTTCTATTTTAATATTTTGATATTTGAATTCTATAATTTCTATTTTGTAAGGGTATGACTTGATCTTAAGAAATTGTTTTTTAGGTTTCCACTTACCATAAAAAAGGGATTTCAATAAAAAAATGGATTGTGGATTATAATAAATATAATATATAAAAATTAAATCAATAATAATAAGAAAACATAAAATATGGTTATGGAAAATGAATCATATCACCATGGTGTGGCATATTCCACACGGACACTTGAGCAATACAGTCATTTCTCATTTAAGGTAAAGGAGGTTTAAAATGGTTGTAAAATTATCATAATAACATATAATTATATTCGTGATAATGGATTCATAATTTTAGGATGGATATAATATTTCTAGAGCATGTTCCCTAAGAAATAAAATTGAATATACTCAGTAAGGTGTTATATCTATTTGTTGAGAAACCTCTTATGGGTTACATCCAATGCACTGAATGGAAGTTATTATGACTAGAAAATTTCTTCTATTTTGGGAGGAGGGATTTTAATAAAGGATTTGGGATTTTATTGTCTGAAATAATAGGATCGTTAATTTTTGATAATATAGGAGATGTGGCATCCTTTTATAGTTAACGAAAGGACACACATGAAATTACATAAGAAATTTGAATATAATAAATTCATTTTCATGGAAATGTTGCACCATGTGGCCAAAATTTAAAATATATTAGAGTGTAAATTTTAAATACGTTAAACCAATAAATTTTTTATAGGTTTATGTATCATTTTAAAACTTATAATTTTGTGTAACACATATGTTAAGAAATGTTGACTTTAACCCCAATATCAAAATTTTCATTCTTAAAGGGTCATAAATTTTCTTATAAGGTCACCATTTCATAAAAAGTAGTCAAGGTGTAAATTTTATTTCATATCCCATACATATTATTTGATTTCATTATTTTATTCTTTTTAAAAAATTTAAAAAATATCATTTATCATAAATTATAATTAAAGTAAATTTAATAATTATTAACATATTTTGACATTACAAACATAAAAACAGGAATGAAATGAGAATATTAACTCCTTAAGAATCCATTATAAATTATTATTAACCATATAATTTTTGTGATACCAAAATTAACACAATGAATAATAATTTTTATTTATTTTTAAATCATTCACATCGATTTTTCTACTATGTGTACAAGCATTGTGTCAGCATTGCGTACGAATTTAAGAGAATTATACTATCATTGAGAATTAAAAATTAATAAAAATAAATAAATTATGTTCATAATATTATTTTATATTCATTTATAACATTAAATTATCCATATGTCATCCTGTAGTGAAAATTAAAAGTAAGAGTGTTAAATTTTTTCCCTATCCATTAGTTAAAATAAAATAAAAGTCGTAATTAAAGGAGAGTAACATGAAATTGGAAAAAAAGTAAAAGAGAATATTTTTATGGTAAAAATGAACCTATATAGTGAAATAGAGGATTGTTTTTTGGATTATTTATACACCTTATCCCATAATTTTAAAAAATTACATGTTTTACCCTTACCAAGGTAAAAAATATTCATTATAGATATGATTTATAATGAAAAAAACAAAAAAACCTATTTACCAAATTTGATCCTTTTATTACAAATATGGAATCCATTTTTCATGAATAAATTTATATAAATTCAATAGGATAATTTTAATATAAATGTGTAAAAAACAATGATTTGTTTTAGAAAACAATGTTTTTAAGACCAAAAATGATCTTATACCAAAATCAAGAATAATACCAATTAATATGTAATTAATTATATTATTTATAATTATATGAGACTTGTTTTAATTTATGATAAAATTTAAAATACAATGTATCATTTAAATTACTTTTTTGATGAAAAAATGGCAGTTTTAAAAAAATTGGTATTTTTCACTATCTACATTAAAATAAATATTTTTAGAAAAATAAAAAAAACCACAATAAGATTATATTAGAAAGATAATTTGAAAAATAAAATAAATTTATTAAAAAAACTTTTTATAAATAGTATAATTTTTTTTGGATTTCAACCCACTAAAATGAAAGAAATCCCATTTTTGAAGAAGATGTTTTTTAAAGCATAAAATGCCCTTACTAACAATTGAGTATTTATTTATTATAAATTAAATAATAAATTTTAATTATTAAAAACCTTTATAGTTATTTTTCATAATATGATTATTATTATTCCCACCACAAATTAAGTGTCTAGGTTATAATATAACGTGTTTCGTTTTAAGATTTGTGTTACATGTCAATCAATCTATCAAACACATACAATTTATTAAAAGAGAAATGTATTCTAAAATAATAAGGTGAAACATTATACCCCCTTAAATAAACTTCTCCCTTACAATTTTAATTGTCACTTTAAGGAATTAGTTTATCTTTTCATAGTAATAAAATTTTATTTAGATTCTATCATGATAACTAATTTCTATATAACTTCTAGGAAACATAGAATTTCATAATGAATAACATCTAAAAGAAAATATTTATCATTATAATAGTAATATGTTTAAAAAAATAATTCCATGATATTTGAGCACTAATTTCCATATAAAACTTTATATATTTATGTTCCCTGTGTTTTAGTTTAGTAAATATTTTACTTTCAAGGTATTGAATATGAAATAACATAATTACCTTATTTATTTCAATACCATAAGCATAATTTCATCCATTCATTATGATTTAAGTATATCTACATACCCAATTAAACTCATATTCAATATAATAAATAACTATAAATATTTTATCAAATGTCTAAAACACCAAGATTAACTTTTAATGGATCATAATATCCAAAATATGATGACAATTCATTCATCTTATCTCCAGATATTTACCTAAAAAGAAATGGTTAACATAGGATATACAATATAAATAAATATTATTATATCAATCTCAATAATTTCAATAATAACATCTAATGTTCAACATAAATTATTCCATAAATAACTAACCATTAAATTATTTAAAATATTTTAGCACATATTGAAATCCAAATATTAGTATGATTTGATCATATATTCTTCCATGATCAATGTTACAATTTTCTCTAAATAATATCAAACACTCATAAGTTTATATACCAAAAACGTGTATACCTTAATCATATATCCCTAAATATTCCAATTATCTATATAAGTATCTAGAATAACCTTAAAGTGATGATAAAATCATATTTGATTCCAGAAATTTACTCTAACAAAATTCTAATTTACTTTATCGATATCAATCATATCATTATCCCAACAAAACATTATTATCACAAAGTTAGGTACATATTAAGGGTTTTTATCCCTCAATAATTTGTTTAAAAAAATATCACATTACAACTAAATATGTTTTCTCTGTTATAGGTACCAATCATCATAATCTTGCAAATTATTATTGAAAAACAACAATAAAACAATCCTTAGATGTTTCATAATTCATATAGCTAGGATATCATTGATAAAACACTTTTATAACATAATTATCATATCCCAATATATAGGGATCACAGTCATTCAACTTCAACTATTGGAATAATATAGGCCCTTCCTTGGCCTTGGATTTAGCCCTTGGATTAGGGCATTGCTTCAAATAATTCCCAAGTTTTCCACATATAATACATTGAATTATAAATTCTACCATTGGATGAAATTAATTTTCCTCCATTTGAAACATCACTTTTTTCTCATAAATTAATCACTATATGCCCTTATTTTCCAAAAATAAAATATATTCTCATTCCTTTGAGATATTTTTTGGGTTTATCCTTCCCACATACATAAGATGTATGTAGCTAATTATTCTTCCCTCTCTGTTCTTCAAAAATAAAACTCCCATAAAACTTTATTTTTCAATTATTAGGATCATTTAAAAACACACAAATGTTTAGGATATTAATCATATATCATGGCAGCTAGTTACACATAATCACAAGATTCTTCATTCCATATCCCAATTAATTTGGTTGTTCATAAGGAAAATCATTTAATTTTCTATAAAATACCAAATTAACAAAGTAATGTTTGGTTCCATCCATTGACTAAAACCCAAATTTATAGTGCTAGTGACAATAATCATAATGAGAAACAATATGATCGTGAAAAATATTTCGTACGATGTTTAAATACTAAAAAATTATTTTCAATCTATTAAACCATAGGTTTAGAAAATTTCATCCATGATAATCACCTATTCAAATACTTTATAATTGTTTATAAAGAAGATATTTATCAACCCAAGAATATCCCTCAAGTGTGTCTAGTCATGTTTGTAGACATAAGAACACTTATCATGTGTTAGTGAAGATTAATTTAACAACTAGTGCACATTATTTAATATTGTTACCCCTAGGTTCATCGGCTTTATAGAAACATCCTCATGATATTATATTGAAATGGATGTATTTTCTAAGAAAACCATACTCCTTTACAATATCATAGGTCGTTTTCTTATACATTGGTTGTTTTTTGATACATAGGCTTATAATGATGGTTCTTACTATTTTTTTCTAATCCTAGTTCCGAAAAAAAAAACTAAACATTGATCTAATACTATATTAGTTTATCCAATCATAATATATATAAATTATACATCATTTTAGATGAATATTAAAAAAATGTGGCAATAATACATGCTAGTGGAATGTAAATCCTTAGTGTCATTAGAGGATAGATAAATAATTATCCCACTTCGTGAAATATCATCAATATATCCCAATTTTTTTTCCATATAGTATACTTCTTACACATAACCTACTTAAAACCATTCTTCAAAACCAAAGGAAATGAAACATAACAAAGGATGAGATGAGATGCATAGTAAAGGTAAATGTAGTATATATAAATCAGTTATCGTAATTAATCATAATATAATTATAAGGGTAATATAAAATGATCCTAATTTATGATAATAATACCCAATAAATAAAATATAATTGAATATAAATCATTTAAAAAATAATTTTAATAAAAAATTACACATGTCATAAGTAGGTGGATTCATAAATAATCTACCTTATTCCATTAGAATGTATCATAAGCATAATACGTAAGTTTTTTGTATACATATAATTATAGAAAAACATTTCCTTTGTCAAGGATCATTACCAAGACTGTCATAGTAGATTGGTTCCACTACCCATTACATCATTAAATTAGTCAGGGTTCACTCCCAAGACAATCATAGGGGATATGGTCTCTTACTAAAATAGTTTCGCTCCCCAATCTAGCTTATATTATCTAATTATATATTAATCATTACTCAATGTATTGAAGGTATATATAATTATAGACCCACCCTTCACATAATAAAAACAATTCATATATATGCCACATGATGACAAAAAAATCCAATCATCATAACTTAACCTACATAAAAGAAATATATTTCATAAAAATCTCATCATTTTATCATAGAATAACTCATGAAAAAACAAGTTTCATTAATGTTTCTTCATAACATAATTAACATGTGTGAAGGAAATAGAGTTCAAAGAATCATCCTTAAATAATAATCATCCTAATATATAAAGAGAGTGTGAGATAAAAAATGGATGGAATAAAATGATTATATACCTAGTGAATCAGAACACTCTATAAAAGATTTTGACATAGATGAAAAATACCCATAAAATAATATTTGAACCCTTATTTGAGAACATCATAAAAATTTCATTTTATTTTGATATAATTTTAACTAAAAATTCCAAAAATATTAAAAAATTTATTTTCATTAAAAATTTCAATGGAAAATTTAAAGGAATCATATATTCAAATAACAATCATGATAGTGGGAAAAATCCATTTATACCTTATATATTAAAATTGAACACTTTTTTCACATTTTTGAAAATAATTAAAAACGACCCGTTTGAAAAAAAAATCAATAAAAAATTATAATATATTTTTTTGAACAAACTATAAGGTAATGAAAATTAATTTTTTAAAATATTTTATATTTTCGTAGAAACATAGATAAAATAATTTTTAATAGCATGGGCATAGAAGAAAAAGTTCATCAACCAAAAAGAATAAAAGGATGACTATTATTTTAAAAATAATTCTGAACGATTTTAAGTAAAAAAGAGAGGGAATAGTAAAATTTCATAAAATTTACAGTAATAAATAGAGGAGGAGAAAAAATTGGGGTTTAAAGAATAATATTAATAAAATTTCCCTCAATGGAAATTTATCATAGATAATCCCTAAAAGAGATTACATTCTAGCATCAACTATTACCCCATTAGTAATTTTGGAATCCAATTCCCCATAAGAAATTACAGAAAATTGAACTTTAAATAACTTAAAATTAAATTTATTTATGATATATCTTATAAAATGGTTAGTATATAAACTACTTGAGAGAAAAAATTGGTTAATAGGGCACATGTCTCACAGAAACAAAATTAAGACAAGAAACCCTTACCCAAAGTTTCATCGTGATTCATATATTTTAAAACCTACTATATAATAACTATCTATTTATTATAAATATATTATAGAAACATATTCATATATAATTTAATATTTATCTATTTTTTATAATTTTTGGTTATCCTTTTCTTAATAATTATTCCTTAAAATAGACATTCAGGTGAAACTTAGTCAATTTTCCATGCTTGTTTCAGTTTGATGGTTTCAATATGTAAAACATTCCATAGTTTCATAAAATTTAGAATATTAATAATGAAATAAGCATCATATTTATTCATTATATACAATTTTATAACCATTCGTATAAATTAGTAATAAAAAATGAACTGTATCATTTTGTGAAGACAGTAATTCGCACTTACACATGAGTGATGTTTCCATTTTTCAATGGATGAAAAAAAAGAAAGATAATTAATAATTTATAATTATTGAATCATTATTTTATCCTAAATTTAAAATATATTCTTAAATATATTCTTATTACCATCAATTTTAACTGGAAATGAAATAATAATAACATCGATTTGTGGAGGTGATAGTCCACACGTATACACGAGCAACATTATTGTTTCACAATATGTGGGAAGAAAATAATGTATATAAAAAATATAATTATAGAAGAATAATTATTTAATAAATATCATATATAAATATTAAATCTTTTATAATAACCTACAATGAAATATTTTTATGGAAAATGAATCATTTCACTATGTGGTGGTAGTAGTCCACACGTAGACATGAGTGAAATATTCATTTCCCATTATAGGGAATGAAGGGGAAAATGGTTTTAAATAATAAAAATAAAATAAAATTATATTTATGTTACTATAATAATTATTTTTTATGGATAAAATTGTTTTATATAATGTGTATGAAGAAAAAAAATTGAAGTACTTATTTATGATTAACAGCTCTCCATTGATAATCCTCCTTCATCTAACACTCTAGGCCTTGAAATGATGGTATTATGATTAAAATTGATTTATAAGAAGTAGATAGGTATTTTGGAAAATTATTTATGCATTTATGGGATAATATTAGAGTCTCATGAAGTGTGTAGAATTGAGTAGAGGTGTTTTCATTTTATAGTGAAGGTAAAGAAACACTTGTAATTACTTAAAAAAATTAAATATAGTAATTTTTTCCATTTAAAGTTACATATAGTGGCCAAAATTTTGAATATAATATGGTTTTAGTTTGGATTAAATTCAAATAGTAAAATTATCATACGTTTGTGTGGTATTTTAAACCTTATATTTTTTATTATCCCCTTTATTAACATGTTTTATCTTTGACCTTAACAACAACTTTTTTCATTATTAAAGAGTTATAAATTGAATTCTAAGGAAAATTTTATTCCCAAAAATGGTAAAGGGATGAAATTTTAGACTATATTCCATCTCTCCTATCCTATATAAATATGTTAATCATTTTTTTATATTTTAATAAAATTTTATTTTACACAAAATAAAATTAGTCATTTATAAAACTATTCACATATTTTGACTTTAAAAACATCAAGACAGTAATGATATATGAATATAAAAAAATAAAAATATATTATACATTATTATTAACCATAAAATTCATTGGAATTCATAATTAAGGCCAATAAAATTACTTTTTACAATTTTGAAATCATTTAATTTAATTTTTCTAATACTTTCACTATAAATGTTTCATCATTATGTAAGCATTGAATGTAATTATACCATCTCTATAAATTAAAAATAAATTACCATTATGAAAATATATTATTTACTATCAAAATAATCTTTTATATTCATTAATAAAAAATTTTATGCCTATGTGATCATATAAGAGAAATTAAAAGTAAGAGAGTGATTGTTTTTATATATCCTTTATTTAAAATAATATAAATGTCATAATCAAAGGAAAGTGGAAAGAAATTTAAAAAATATAGATAATATGATGTTTATGAAAAAAATTACTTGTAAAATAAAATTAAGGTATGTTTTTGGGAGATTTATAGGCTTCATCTTATAGTTTTCTTAATATTCTACATATTTTACATTTACCAAGGAGACAAATATTTACCACAATTAAAATTCATAATAAAAAAAATAAATGACACATATTTTTCAAAATATATCCTCATAAAATAATAATATGTAGTCCACTTTCTAAAATTAAATTTATATAAATAGATAAGATAAATTTTAATATAAATGAAAATACACAATGAAAAACATGTTTTCAAAAAAAATTATTTTTAACCCAAAAAATGAACTTATACCAAAATTAAGTATAATTATTATTATTTTGTAATTATTAGATTATTTATAATTAAAGTATAATTATTTTTATTTAATATAAAATTGAAAACATAATAGGATATTTAAATTACCAGTTTTAATGAAAAAATGATTGTTAAAAAATCGATATTTTTCGCTATTCACTTGAAAATAAATAATTTCAAAAGAAACTTAAAATTTCACATTAAGATAATATTTAAATGATGAATTTAAAAATCATATAATATTACTAAATCAAAATTTCTTAAATTTAAGAAATTATTTATAATTCCTATGCACCAAAGTGAAATAAAAACATTTTAAAACAACATATATCTTTCTAAAGCGTAAAATGACATTACAAAAAATTAAATACTTATTTATTACGAATTAATAAATAACTTTTAATTATATTAAAATAGTATCGATATTATTTATAAATTTTTTACTCCTATTTATATTATCAATTTAATGGGTAGCTTATAATATAACTAAGTTATTTTTATGCTCGGTTTTTCATGTCATGCAAGCTATCAAACACAAAAAATTGATTTAAAGGGGAATATATTATAAAATAATAAGGTGTTAAAATCAACCTGGATCGCTTGGTTTTTATGGTGAGAAATATTATGAAATTATCTTCCATTCAGAACATAATATTCTTAAAACACATGAGATGTATCTCCAGCAACTAAATTTGTAGTGTTTGAGTAATAATGGAGAAGATATCCCATTTTATTACAATTATGACAAGCATTGGGTGGTGTCATAAAATCCCACTTTTCTTACTCTAATGAACCACATTTTAAACATCCACTAATTATAATGGGGTTTTAAAGAAATTAATCCCATATATTTGGTGGATTCAAGGATTTTCTACTACCTTTGAAGTAGGTGTCCCTCTTCCACTTGTTCCAAACATTAGTGTTCACACCTAGACCTATATAGACAAACGTGATTCATATAGTTGGGTTTCAATAAATGTCCATTTCTACTATTTTCACTCTATTATCCATGTATTTATAACTATTAATATAGATAAAAACAATATTATAATTAATTCTTAGTCTCATTATAGACTCTAATATGTGTACCTTCGAGGACATATGAGAATAAACCTCTAGAGTAAAACTAACTATGTTAATAAAAATAGCAACATATTTTTTCAAAGAAAAAATTTCATTCTAAAGAATGAGGAAATATATATTTTTGGTTATCTAGAAGGTTTGTAGGTAGAATATTTTTAGTATCAATTATTTAAATCCTTACCATATAGGGTATCGATATAATTTTGCTTAAACAGCTAAATCCCACCATTGGCATTCAAGATCCTCCAACATGTAGAATTCTATATTGAAATTTATATCATTTGGGGTTCCACGGAAATCAAACTAATTTATTATTATATTGTACACTTATTCATCTATAGGTTCCTAATCCCCATGATGGATTGGTGGATTTTCCTTCTAAAACTATCTGGAAGAACCTCTCTATCATGGGTCAATATTATAATTTCCTTTATCAATATATTAAAAGTATTGAATAATGCTATGACTATTTTTTTGTTTCCCCTATGGTAAGGTTAAACCACATTCTCACTGTGATATTGTTATGAGGTTCTAGTCATCTAATAGGTGCAAATTTTTTATAGTCTAAACGAAACACCACTTAATCATCCCTTACTAATAAACTAAAGGATTAGGATATTCCAAATCATCAAAATAAATTTTTTTACAACTTCAAAAAATCATCATATATTATATGAGCATTTAAATACTACTGGGATTCCTCATTACTAATGAATTATTTGATTCAATCATCATCTAAACCCATCATGATGAGATGACAACACTCTTATAGGTGTTTAGAAACATCATTTCAAACCTGAACCACCCTAGTAACTTGAAAACCAGCTTCGTGGGGTATGATACATCTTCTTTATGATATGTATTTCATGTTTTAACATTTCAAATATTTAGGTTATCATCACAAAATGATAAACCGACAAAAGATGAAACCATTTGTATAATCCTCACCCTAACTATATTCTTATAAAGATATAAGGTTCCACTAAACTTAGGTGATTTACCCAAGACACCAAATGAAAACAATAAATTCTAAGGGATTTCGAAATTCCTAGAGGATTTTTTTTCTTTAGATAACTAAAAAATATCAATATATAATGAAAAATAAAACATTACTATATAATGAATAATTTTTAAACAATAAAACTCAAATGAAAAACAAATAAACATCAATACAAAATTTGGAGAATAAATGTATAAAAATTAACCCCAAGAAAACTAAAATACATTTGGATGCAAAAAAATTAATATGGAATCACTCGAACTACTCGATAAGATAACTCCAAGACCATAGCACCATCCTGAGAAATTAGTAGCATGATTCTCCACTAGAGAAGTAGGAGACATTTCATTTACCATTTTTATAAAGAAACATATTTTCATACATGCCAAACTACATATTTAGGGGTGAGTATTCATTCCCAGTTTTGTATCCCCAAGATACATCCCAAATAACACCACGAGGACAATGATATTTTAGATAAAAATTAAAATATAATCAAATATAGGGAAATATTAAAATATTTTACCAATTTAAAAAATTTAAAATTAAAAAAAAGTTTCATCCATATATTCTTCTTGGCATGGTCATTTCATTTTCACACAAACCCATACACATAGTCATAAACTATGTGATAGTACCAATATTCATTATTGGTAACTCTTCCATTCCCCATGACAATCATAGATGATTATCCATCTAGTACCTATGAACTGTCACCACACACCATTTAATTGACACTTCTAGTGAAAATGAACACTCATCAATCCATCTATGCAATGTTCTTACATTAATATATTTTCTATATACCAGTACTTCCCTTTATGTAATTTTATCAGCCATATTTATAGTGTTAAACCAATATCATAATTTAAAACAAAAAATAAAAGGGTTTTTTTCAAAAACAATTCACATTGTAAGGACTTAAAAACTCTAAATTAAAGTATTTTCATTAAATAAATCATACCATGTTTCCTTTAAAAATAAAATAAAAAGATTTTATAAAATATAATCCTTTATTTTCAATAAAATTTTTGGAAAAAAGAAAAGTCACATACCTCACATCAAGTGATGAATCAAAATAACAATACCATGAATCCTCTATATTTGGGATTAAAATTTCATTATTTCAATAGATAACATCTAAAAAAATTACAGAGCAGAGTTAAATCTATAATTGATCAGATCTATAATTCTATATGGGATGATATGGATATTTATAGAGAGAAAGAGTGAAAATAAATAATTTCAATTTATTTTGGAGATCCAAATCACTTAGATACATTAAAAATGGGTTTTAGATGGAGAGGAGTGACCAAAAAACATATAGGAGTCCAATGGTACGAGTGGCTAGGTTGATGGGAAAAAATGGGTGTTTTAAGAATGAAATAGAATACAAAAACCAATTTTTATATATTATTAGTATAAATTTCATTGGTAGGATGCATGGTTTAACAAATTATAAACTAACAAGGTGAGTGATACTGGAAAACATAGAGGTGGACACATGATTTTTTCAAAATGTTTAGAAAACTATGTACAAACAATGTAAAATAAATCTATACCCAAATTATAAATTCACATGGTTCAAACAAATCATATGACAAACTACGTTTCAACCATTCACCTATATAGTAATTCCCCAATTCCCTTTCATGGTTTCTTCAGGAAGGAACACAATTTTACCTAACCGTCCTTAAATTATAAACCCCTAGAAATGCTTCCAAACACACCAAGACCAACCAAAATCACATTGAAGTAAAAAACATTAATAACATCAATATACATAATAAAAGGGTTTTTTAACTCAAACTATTAGTTTTACATGAATACTAGGGAGATTATATGGGGTGTTTTATGATAAATATTTGAATTATGGATTTTAAATTTCCTGTTATAGGTTACAAGCTCCTAGTGAATGAAGTTTCCACTTTTACTCAAGTTGAAATCATAGAGATTTACTAGATATTTTATTTTAAAAGTACCACGATTTTGAAAATTAAAATAAAAATCTATATTCAGGTTTTATGTTGTCATATATCTATTTTATTCTTACGTATTCTAAAATTTAAACCCATTGATTCATCCAATTTCCAAGAAAATAATAGATTGATGTTTCATGCTATTTATTATGTCTTTGGTATTATTTTAGGATAATAAATCACTCAATTGAATCTAACATTAATAAAAATTACTTATAGTCATTAGTCACTTGTTTAAAAGGATTTAAAGTATAATCCAATTGTTGAAAAATGATTTTTATCCTACTTAATTAATGGGATTTGAATAATAAATCCACAAATGATACTAAATACATTATTAATTTGATATTGAATGATTTGATTGTAACGCGTTTTAAATATAAAAATATACTAAAAATATGCTTATAGTTAATAAAAGAAAAATGGAGTTTCATTTTATTCAATATATAGAGTATTAAATTTTGGGTTTCAAATTTCTAAACCATGTACATCTAAGGGAAATAGTCAAAAAACACATAGTGAGGGTTAATTTTATAAATTCTCTAGGAATATGAATAGGTATATACGATAAAACAATTTATATAGGGTTAATATAAATTACATTAAAGAAATTTTTGAAAATAAATTATTTTTCAAAAATTATCATTTATGAGTATAAAATCCATATAATATTAGACCGGATTACCAAAGACTCAAAAATGAAGAAAAAGAACCAATGAAGAGTGTTAAGATAAATGAAAGTAAATCCGTCAATGTTACCAATGATACAAAAAATAATTTATAGATCATCCACATTATGATGATATTAGTTATAATGAAAGTGATTAAAGCTATAAGAATATCAGCATTTTTTTCAAGAACTCTCTAAATTAAATGTGTATCATTTGAAAAATTACTAATGATATACCATAAAAAATGAATCTTGATTAAAAATTATTAATTTATATTGATGATGAGAATATACATTCATTAGAATATAAAAAAAGAATATCTATAGATGAATAAATAGTCATATATGTTTCTAGTAATGATAATATGAATTAACAGAAGATAAAAGAATGTGGTCATGTGAAACTTGGTCATTCTATACATTCAATGAAATATATTGAACATAAAACGAAAGTTATATTTATGGAATCAAAATTGAAAAATGATTCAATTTAGCTATCCCTTTTTAAGAAAAAATTATTTTAGTTGGAAGATATAATTATTAAGTTAAACAATATGATTAAAGGAATATTTATTTCACTTACATCTATATATGATAATAATGAGGTGGATAAATTGATATTAGAAGTTTAAGGTTTAAATATACTACTAGATAATTTCAATTATTTAGAATGAGTTTTAATAATTTCAAAAAACATATGAGGTAGATCATAAACAATTTCATACTTGGTCATAAAACCAAAGAAATTATACATTTGTAATGTAACTAATATGTGTCGATTGGTGTTATATTTTTCACAATATATCATTAAGGTGGAAATTTGGAGATATAGTTTTCAATAAAAAATAAACATGTTAGAGAACATTATGTTTTTTATTCAAATTTGTTTATAAACATAGGATAGCCTGCTGAATTTATGTTTCTAATGCTATCTTCACTAATTCTTATTGACCTAAGCAGACCTAGATTACTCAAAAGTAATTTTTTATCCAATTAATTTTCTACATACTAGTAGCTAAAATATAATATCTGAATCCTAGTAAATATATTTTATATATTTCAAAAGTTAAATTCTATGAATGATTTCTTTCATATGTTTTAAAATATTAGATGTTTTTCTTAAAAAATTAAAAAAACATATCTATGAGGAGATTTTTTTTAGTTACCATTCATACAATGTATTATTTTCTATATTACAAATTGTAACATTAGATATGAATGTGTTCTAAGAATAACTTCTAAACCATTATTAAAAGACTAAGATAAGGACATCATGATGTAAGATAACTTTTGATTGATTTATTTTATTTATTCCCATTTTTAGAATTTTTTAACTTGTACTTTTACCTAATTTTTGTACTTTTATAAATAATATTAAATTTATTCTTTACTTGGATAATTTTCTCTACTAAATGAATAAATTGAACATTTCTATAAGTTATTAAAAATATATTTTATCATTATTTGTTTAATCTAAACCTATTAATTTTATCAAATACTAGAAAACTGTTGTTTAATCTTGGCTGTTATATATGAATACTGGTTTCATGAAGAGAATATAAAGGACACATAATTTGTCTAATTCTGAAATAATGACTTTATATACTCAATAAAAATTGTTAATATCATTCCCTATTGTTTGTAGTTTTTTATTATTTAAATCATTGAAAATACAGGTGAACTATTTGGCTAACATCTTTATAAAAGTTATTTGTTTTATTCTTTTCAAATATTAGGTAGAAATATTTCATTTCCTTTGCAAATTTACAGAATATAAAAGATTCACAAAACTAGTGGCTGATAATGGGAGTGAGATCTTTATTTGTGGGGGAGATCAACCATAGTTAAAAATTGTTAGTTCATTCATTACATGTCCTAAATATTTCAAATTTATGGGAATTATATGGATTTCTATATTATAATTTTTATTGAATATTTGATTTCCCATTTTTATATATAACCTGAATTATATAAATCTGTGTGTTCGTGATTCCTTTAATAAATTCTCTAACTACTAATTGGTAAATAATTTTATTAGTTTTCTAATAATTTTAATGAAATTTACTTGTTTTTTTTACTAGTTTTATTTTTGAGTGTTTGAGTTAGGGAATAATTTTTGGATATTATTGATTTTTAAGATTACATAAAATATAAATTTACCATTTATTTTTTTAAAAAAATTATGAAGGCAAATATATACTAGGACGATATTATCAGAAGATAAAAAGGGTATTTTTTTCTTTTCTATTGTGTTTTCTTATTTTTTATGCTTAATTTTTTTCTTTTTTCCTTATTTGAATTTAATTTCAAAAATAATAATGGGGATATTTTTGAATGCATATTTTCCGTTAATTGTTTTACATGATCACTAGCATTTTTTTGGAAGAAAAATCTACAAATGTGGAGTCAAATTGTTAGAAATTATCCAGATTAACTTTTTTCTAACCATGGGGAGGAATTCAGGTATTAAGGGAAAAAATTGTATATTTTTCCTAAATGTAATAATTATTGCTTACCAAATTTTCTTCCAAAATTTTATCTATGTTTGGGTTTCATTTTAAAATCAAAATATGTATAAATTTGAAAATATTAATTTTCTTTTAGTAATGTGTTTATTGATTGTTTTTTCTAAAAGTGGGCTTATAAACCATGATAATCTTTTATTTTCCTCATTTATAGAAATTATACATTATAAATTTTTATAAAAAATAATCACTTTATTTTTGTGTTCTATTTAATAAATGGATATATATTTTTACTAAACTGAACATTATTTGACTATAGTTTTTAAAATCAGAATACACTCATACTAAACTAAATTAACTTTTGTTTTCTTACTTGAATTTTTTTATAATATCTTAAATCTTGTGAACCTATTAGATAAAGGTAAATAATAGAATTTTTTAAAATTACATTTAATTTTTACCATCAGACATTATATTACTATAATGGTGTCAGATCAGATGAAAGGAATAAAGAGTGCATAAATCATCTGAGGGATAATTGTATCCAATATTTTTTCAACCATACTTAAAGAACATAATATAAAATCATTGGAGTTTTTTATAGTGTATATATATATATTTAATAAGGGTTTCATGTAGTAGAAGTTAAAGGTACCATAATACTATAAGATTCCAAGTGTAAGTCAATCATTATCACATTTCTTTGAGTGATTCTGATTTATTCATTAATGTTTGATTTTATATGAGAATTTATTTATAAGTATTCTTTCAAAATATCTTATTTTTATATTTCTATTTTGTATATTCTATTATCTCTCATCATCAAGGATCTTTTGAGTCATGGAATATATTTTTTATACCCATTTGATATCAAAAAGATATTATGTGTGAACCTGTAACTTCATTCCATTTTTCTAACAATTCCTCGGTATAAAATTATTATCGATATTTTAGTAAAATAGGTTCTCAGGGATCTATCTACCTATTTTTAATAAAAAATTATTTGGAGAAGTTTTAATTTTGGAACTTGGTACCTTTTAACAGTTCTACATTAGTTGAAATACTAAGTGTAGAATTATGATACCTAGGAATAGATCTATCAATACTATTATAGTATTATGTAAAATAAAATCATTTTATTGAATTTGAAGTAGATTGGTAATAATATTCTTTAGGGGTCTTTGTATAATTAATAAAAAATACATGATTTTTTACTCTACTTGATTTTATTTACCAATTGTATTAATTTTATAGGTTTAGATTATGTATATCAATACACAATTTTCATCTTTTATTATTGTTTTATCATTTTGATTTTTAAATAGAAATTATCTTATTTTATATAAGATGTAATTTTTAACTATTATTTAATTAAATTATAAATTTTATGATAAACTAAATTATTAAGTGGGATGATTATTTTTAGTTCATTTTTATATAACAATCCTCCACCTTTCTTGTAATGTTGTATTATCCCTTTACTAGGATAAAGATAAATTCCCTTGATTATTTCACTGACTATTTCATTAGCATTGAATCATTAATGCATACACTTTAGATTATGAGTGGATGTTTAGAGGGGGACCACCTGCTCGGTATGAAAATACCACACTCTTTTAAGGATCCTATATGACATTTATATATCCAATTATATGTGATCTATTAAATGGTATGTAGTTGGATCATGGGGCACTATAGGAAATGGATTCTGGATTCTAGGTGGGCTCTATGTAGGGCTATTAATGGGTTAATTATACAAGGGTTCTCTCTAGTGTTAATTCAATGGATTAGTGAAAAGTGATATCTACATTTTCTAGAACTTTAACAATGTTTATATTTCTATAAACATGTAAATATATGTATTTTATATACTTACACTCTCTTTATAAGTTTTTTTTCTTTTGTTTTTAGACTTGGTATATATGGGATGTATGTTTATATCATGTTACTCAAATGGTATTTCTTTTTTACCATCATGAATGAATTGAATTTTTTTATTCGTTTCATTAGGTTAGAAACTAAGGTGGGTCATGCTATATATGGTACACACTAGCCTTGGTGTACCATATATTTAATAAAAGAAAATAACTTCTCATATATATGTAATTAAACTATCAATGTGTAAATTTGAATTTTGAGATTGGGATGTGTTCTTGATGTCTTTGGATAGAGTAATTTGGGAACTATTTAGGTACTTTGGTCGCAGACATTACAAAACAATATCATGGCCTAAATTATGTGATTAGATGTATGATAATTTAGAGTAGTGAAGAGATAAAACAATTGGGACTCAAAAAGTAACCGATAAATATGTATATGTGGAACATTTATATGGGATGGATGAGTTAAAAAAGGTAGTAAATGATCTATTTTTATTTATTTTAATGAATTAGTCTCAAATTCTAAAGTATCTTGTATCATCATAGGATCATATAAGTAGTCACAGTTTGGAAAGCATTATATTTCATGTGCAAACCGGAGTTTATTTATATTATAGTATTAATCGATTTTTTATCCATAAAAATATAAACCTCAAATACAAAATAAACTTTTATTCATTATAGTTTTATTTTTAATTACTAGGTTAATTTGAATCCATAGTTATTTCAATTTATTGTGTAAACAAAATTCAATTATTCTCACAAGTGGAATTGTTTTTTAATATCTTTAGAGTATGTTTTGAAAATTCATTATTTGTATTGATTTTAATAATTTTCATATATATGTTGGAATTTTTCATTAAAATTTCTATATATGATATCCCAAATCATGTGAATTTTTTAAAAAAGAGTTGTAAGTAACATTATAAAATGAAATATATTTTGATGAACCTAATAAAGGTAGATTGTAATGGGATTATGTCTGGCCTTTATAGATTATTTATAGGTTTTTGGCTGTCTCTTTTAAGAAGAGGATTTTAATTTCATTCTCAACCTTGATGTAGTAGATTTATCCATGATGAACTCCTCCTTACATGATGGATAAAAAAAATAAATCTGATCTATTGGAAAAAACCCCTTATTAACTTTAAAGAGTTGAGGAGTCTTACTCAAATTATTTTCATTATGGTGGAAGGTTTACCTCAATGTTAACACATGTAAATCATTGTTCCATTAATAATTTAGGGTGTTATCACATATTAATAACTCAAATAATCTGTTCCATATATCTATTATTTCTCTTAACATGTTACAATACAACATTGACATTGATAACAAGTGGATGGTGTAATGTTTGAAATAATAACTTTGTGTTGGTGGGTTATTATAATATAAGAAGATAAATATTGGGTTTTAGGATTACAAATATATTTATAGGGGAGTAAAAAGGATCATGTTCAGTCGAGAAAAGATGAAATATTCTTGTAAAGTAAGAGTGGTGTTGTTTCTATCTCCTCTCATTTAATGATGGTATGTCATGATTAATTTTACCTAAGACCACTTTACCTTCTGAAGGCCTTCCCAAAACTGAGAGGTGAAACATGGGTCCTTATAAGAAACAATAGCTGACAACACACCATGGAGGCTCATAACCACCTAAACATACAACCCACCCAATTCACCCACTTTTTTTAAATCTCTGATTGGAATGAAATGTGATGACTTCGTCAGATGGTAAATCACTACCCGAATGGAATTCTATCCCTAAGGCATATGAGGTAATCCAATAGTGAAGTCCATGTAAATTTCATCCCACTTAATGATAGGAATAGGTAGTGAATGAAGTAAACTAAAAGGTCTCTGATTCTATACTTTAATCTATCTACATGTATAGCACTGTGATATGATGTCAGATATATCCCATCTCATGCCTAGACACTATAATTATCAGCGCACATCATTAAACAACTTGTTAAATACATGATGAATAGACCATTGAAACTGATGGCTATCCTACATCACCATATTCTTTAAAAGTAAAGTCCTTAATGATAAACCTATAAAACAAAAATCTCTCTCAGGAGATAATGACCAGTCACAATGTCTCTCCCCACTATAAAAAAACTGTATAGATGGCTGACATAACTCATCATTTGGATGCTCCTACGGAATCAAGTGTAGAAGGGAAGGTGTCAACTGCATGATGGACATGAACTAACCTACATTGTGCTCATTTGTCTCTAAGGTAATATAATAAAAGGTACACCATCAATTTCTATTCATCATTGGAATTATTCAGATCATTCAATGAATGTTTTATACAGAAGTAATCTTCCACCACATTACATTTTCCCGTGGTATAAAATATATCCAATACAACCCACTGAAATTAACCAACCCAATGGTTCCACCTCATGATCAAATATATTTGGAAGAAAATATAAGCCGAACTCTTATGATCCAAATAATCCAAATCTAGACCCCAAAAAGATAATTATGCCACATCTTTAGGGAATGTATCACTGTTTATAATTCCAGGTCTTGGGTTAGATATTTATTCTCATGTGGTCAGCTTTTCTAAGAACCATACACCACCACATGATCATTCTGCATTGACAAACATCCTGGACCCATACCATAGACATCACAAAAAACCATAAAACTGTTTACGAACTTCAAAAAGATAAAAATGGGGGCGATAGTCAAACACCACTTAAGCTCCTCAAAGGATACTAGAAATTAACAATTCCATTAAAAATTTTCCCATTTATGGGTAATTTATTTAGTGGATGAATCCACCTTGGATAAATCTCGAATGGACCACCTATAATAACCTACTAGGCCAAGAAAACTTCTGATATCAAAGACATTCATCAGTTGTTACAATGAAATCACTACACTGATTTTTTTATGGTCATCTAAAACACCTATGTCTGAGATCACATGACCCAAAATCATCAACTCTTTGATCTAAAAGGTGCATTTAGAAATATTTTTTTTTAGTTGATGATCCCAAAGAGTTCCTAAAACAATTCTAAAATGCTTCTAATACTCCCTCTAAGATCCTGAATACAACAGGATGTCATCAATAAACACAACAATTAAAGATTTGAGATACTAATGAAACACACAATTCATAAGTTCCATAAAGTCCACTAGAGAATTTTCCAACCTAAAGGGAATGAAAAAGTACTCAAAATGGATATACCTAAATTAGAAAGCTACTTTCAGGACATCTACCTCTATAAAACTGACTTGGTGATACCTGGAATGAAAATGAATATGGGAAAACCACCTCATCCCTATTAATTGATCAAAAAAATCATCAATCTAGGGAATGTGATACTTATTATTAATTGTTACCTTATTCATCTTTTGGTGACCAATGCATATACATAGAGATCCACCAGACCTTTTCACAAATAGAACTGGGGTGGCCCAAGGAGAGTTGCATGGGAGAATAAATCCTTTGGATTGAATATTTCACAACTATAACATCAATTACCTCAACTCTATGGGGGTATATATGGTATGAGGGAAGATATATTAGTTGTGTTCCTGATGCCAAATTCTTAGTGAACTCCACATCCTGCTCTGGAGGAAAACCTGAGAAAACCGATGGATAATCCTTTGGGAACTCATCGACCATGGGAGGTAATTTAGGTCTAGAGCTAATATCAATGTCCTCCAACATAATTAATGAAAATAGATACACATGGTTACCGAAATACAGAAGTGGAGGTCTAGAAAGGCCCAACTGACGATCCCATTTATGATTAAATACCTAGGTACTACCATCATGTACCATAAAATTCACTCACCGCCTATAAGAATTGATCTGCACTTGAAAATGAACAATCCAATTCATACTAAGGATTATGTCAAGTGGTCTATTTCGAAAACTAGAAAATACCACTTCATAATGGCAACTGACATGTTGTGTGCACAAGCCGGACAACTGATACCCTTCTCTCACTTCTTATCAAGCGACGTTACCAGCTTCATCACATACCACATATGCTCAGTTGGAAACTTCAATACATCCATGACATGGTAAGAAATAAAATATAACATATGAACCAATATCAAAAATAATAATATTTAAATTGGATTCAATAATAACAGTTCCTTGAAATGTCATATTCCCTACATTAGACTCCACCATCACTCTATCCCCCGCCTAAAGAATCCTCATCTCAGTCTTAGCCTAAGAACATCCACTAATCTGTGGCTCTGTCCTGAACTGAATCTTCACAAATGAAGAACCATCACTTCCACCACAACAAACAAACCTAAATCCCTCTATATTGGAAGGTTTTTTCTGATCTGAAATCCCCCGGGAATCAATAAATCTAGCACCACTCTAATATGGGGGAGTTAACTTGAAAACCCATTGAAAGTGATCCAAAGGATTGTATTTATGGAAAGGCCTTGGTAGTGATGAACACACTGATTTTCTATGTCTCATTTTTTCATACTGATGACACAAAAATAAACCTTCACCTAAATCCATGGATGAATACAGCCATGAAGGATGGATAGGACCACAACCATCACTCTTCTCCTGCTCCTCCTTCTTCCTCTTCTTCTCAGATGAACTACCACTACCTACTACTAACACAACCCAAAAGGAACTATACATTACCATGTGATCAATAAAAACCATTATATCACTGTCAAATTCATCATCATATGTTTTCAACTTAAATAGAAAGACTTGAGAATGAATTTCTGGCTACAACCCCCTATTGAACTTCCTAGATTTCATCTTCTTATTAGAAATGATCTTTGGTGTGACCATTCCAACTCTATGAAGTGGTCGGCATACTCCATCACTAGATGATATCTTTGGGTATGATCCTTGAATCCTTGAGACCTAAAATAAGACAAAATATTAGGAAAATAAAACTCATTGAAGAAAATTTTAAAATCTCTCGAACCCATCTGCACATGCATTCGAGCTTACACCACTGAGTCCCACTACTTTCAATTGGTAAATTATAAGAGAAACAATGCACATTTCAATTTGATAGCCTTATGAGTGTCAAGAAATTAAATCATTCTCGATATCTTCTCAATCCACTCCTATTCTTTTTGAGGTTCTACATTTCCCTATAATGGGGGAGGTTTGCTTTTGATGAACTCCAGAGCATTGTCATTTCCAAGACATAGTTCAGCTTCCCTAACCTATGAAGAACCAGATCCCTCTGTTGTTCCAAAGCATAGACATCCCGGACCACTACCTCCACCAACCTCTGGTAAATTGGTGAAGGATATCTCCCTCCAAACTCTTCTCGTAGCTTCACAGGAACTCTTTGAGTAAGAGTTTTTCTACAACAAGCAATAATCACAAGAAAAACCATCAATACAACAATTCTAAATTTTTATAGAAAAAAAAACATATCCCATATTCTTTCATAAATCGAGATGTAAAAAAGTCAATCACAATAACAATCCAAAAGAAAAAAACTACTCTACCCCATTTACTATCTTTATCTAGGATGTAGCTTATACATCTCACATGGAGGGGAAGTCAAAAATAAAACCCCAACATCACATGAAGACATGAGCCTTGTCATCAGGTGTGTTGGCTAGGAACCCTACTCAAAATCAAAATGTAATGTATCAATAATAATAACTCTATTCTATAGAAACTCATCCAAATTATCATTACCCAAAAGAGCATAAACTTTTTTGATACCATTTTGTCACGAACCAAGTTGCGATTCCATCTAACCTGGCACTCGATCTGACCCAATACAAGGCCTGAAGGGAATTCCTGATCCGCATGGGCTGGAAACAGGTACCTGGCTACAAAAAACATATTTTGGGAATGACCATACACATTTATATAACAATAATCATTCAAAAAAATTAAATAAAAATGTAACCAATAACCATATCCAAACATGGTACAACAATTTTCAGAATCAATGTCTAGAAATTTAATCCAAATTTCATTGTGAAAAAATGTAAAGGTAACCACTAAACATCCCAAAATACTATGTGAAACATGATGGAAATCACCCTCAAACCACCACCACTAACACCATCTATAAGTGGAACTCTCTTGAAACTGGAACCATCATCACCAAGACACATCTTGCCTTTACCTAGGACATACATATCATAATCTACATACACCCAAAGGTGTATATAGGGTGTGATCCAAATAGTAGTAGGATTCTACCCAAAAGAAAAGATTCTATTCTCCAAAATTAAATGACAAATAAACATGCACATTTATATAAATTCACATTGAATCATTTTCAATGTACATTCCAAGTAAACATTTTTAGAAAAACACATTCTTTTAAGATAAATAATTTTTTTAAACAAACTAGTCTCAATTCCACAATGTGTACAAGGCCCACCGTCTACTTATGGTCAACACCTCATCATATTTATAATTTCATGAGACATCACCATGAGTAAATCCCTAAGGATATTCTAGCACGAGTGATTCAAAAAAAGCCTCATACATTAGTGATAAATATCCTCCAACTCAAATAACAATAGCTATCCCATACACTATACACTAAGAGGAATAATCCAACAAGCCTAGTGGTCTCCAAATAATACGCCAATGCTAATATGTTCTTCTGTATGGGCCACTAGTAGGGACCATCCCACAGGACTTGTGGTCACCGATCATATACATCGAATCCATTTTTTCCATTTTCTAAATAAACCACTTTATTGGGTTAGTGGGAACCTCACAATCAAAATTCAAACACAACAAACCATTCCAAATACCAAATTCGAATATCAAACACATATACCCAAATGACACCACAAATCAAATAGATCCAGCCACATACCACCATCCAAGATTCATATTTTCGAATTAAAAATAACTAACAAACCAACGTCACATTTCCTTAGTTGGAAAAAGATAATGAACAGTGCAAGCAGATGGAACCTTGCAACAGAAAATCTTGAACATCTTAGAACAACCTCATTCTGTTTCCACTCTTTTCATCACCAAAGAAAAACCAAAAACACCTTGATATATAAATCAGCATCGGAAGAAGAACCACCCCCACGAACACCTCCCAAAGCCCCCTCAAATCCATCTCACCCTACCATCCTAGGAAGGATTAATTGATCTGGACCCCAAAGCAGAGTAAGAGCAGTCAGAGCTCTACAGAGAGCAACAATATGACCGTCACCAGAAACCCCACAAAAAACTCATCATCAAACTGTAGCAGACGTTGTCTTCATCAGGATGAAACAACAACAAATCCAACATTGGACCATCTTATTGAACCAGATACCGAAGCGTGAAAACACCAAAATGTCACAGCTGAACCAGAAAACAAAAAACCTAATAGGAATGAGAAAAATGCGATGAAAGATTAAAAAAGGAGAAATCCAAGAACACCATAAGTGCCGGAGCAGAGTGGAGGAAATGGAGCATCGCAAAAGGTGAAAGAGAAGCAGGCATAAAAGGGGGAAAGCTAGATCACTGAAGGAGAATAGAGCTGAGAAAGAGGAAAACGAACAAATCTATTGTAGAAGGATAAAAACGTGAATCAGAGAAGAGAGAATACGGTATCTATCGCTGAGTAAAATAATCCTAGATGGGGGAGAAAATTGGGTTGTAGAACCCGAGCCATTAAGAAGGGAACCCTAGAAAAGAGGGGCCGCTGGGAATAAGGGAAACCAAAAGAATATAACCATGAGTGAAGAAGGAAGAAGAAGTAAGAGAAGGAGCTGAAGAAGCAGAAGAATGAGCTGTCACCACCGGGAGACTCTCAAAACCCTAGATGGAGGGCGACGGTGGAGGACAGGGGTGGGATCCAGGTGATTGGGGAGCCATCAGGATGCATGTGAACGTCATCGTTCATATCACATGATTAGTTAGAATTGAAAGCATAAATACCACTAGGTGAATTTGGCCTTTCCACATCCATGTTAACAAGTTTCAAGTATACTAGAATAATCTAGGCTTTACACTACTGAATCACTATAGTATTAGTTCTAGTTTACCCACCTAGATACATGGGATTCCCTTTGTTCTCATATTTTTTTACCACATAACCATCAATTTTAAAAACACATTCCATGCCATATATTCACATAATGAAATCACCACCTTTACAACAACTACATGGAAACTACCATTTTCCATAAATAAAACCACTTTCCATTTTATACACCCTTAAACCATTTCAAAACACATTTTCCATAACTTAAAAAATCCCAGAAAACCATTTGTAAAAAATTCAAGAAATCACATAATCAATTTAACAATTTATATGGGCCAATACCTTTATAAATCCACATGTATACCTGAATCACTTCTCAACATGTTTCATGTCATTTACTAAATTAACAAATCACATTTCAAGGTTCACAATAGAAACTAGCATGTCATAATAATCCATTTAAATTTAGAAAATCCATTTTCATTTAGAAAATACACTTTCTGAACATTACCACCTCAAGTGACATTGAAAACACATTTTTCACATTTCACATAATCATAAAAACAACTCCAATACGAACCTAAATGAATCTCATACAAATAATAACCATTTTCATTTTAGAAACTCATTTTTATCACATATGCATGGCAATCTCTTTCCAAAACAAATTTCACAACACAAATGAAATTCATATGACACATTTAAAAATCCAACCAATCATATAAAAATCATTTAATGTGTTAGATCATGGAACCACCTACCTCACACTGGTATGTTTTTAAAAATCTATTCAAAATCACAACCGCACCTCCAAAATACCCTATAAAGGAACGATCTACCAACAACCATCAATGTATTCCCCAAAATTAAAAGATTAAACCCAACACTAGGTCAAACATTCATTAGAAAATAACAACCAAATAAATATGGAGATAAACCACTATAAATTGGGAATAATAAAAATATAACCCACTTACATTAATAACCCTTGAGGTTTTGAGGTCAATACCACCGATGGAATGTTGCCAAAGAGGTCTATGGAAGATTAGAGGGAGATCCAACAGATGAAAATATTGTATGCGGTGGAATGGGAGTGGTTTAAGGATATATCCTGACATGAAACAAATATAATTTTATTATTTTTAATGACCTTGACAAGTCATAGGGTTTTCCGGCATAGTTTTCTAAACCATGCGGTAATCGTGCACCCCTCATTGTCTAAGAGGGGCATGTCGCACGGTTAGCCTGCAAGGTTTAAAAATCACATTCTAACCATGACATATCCACTATCCAAAATAATCATTTGGAAACATATTTTATGGGGAAGGTTTCATGTTTTCCCATAACCATACGCAAACTTTGAATCGCCTACCGTTAAGACCAAAAACTCAATTTTTCATCAAAATTTAATTGGGAAACCCATAGTTAAGCCCTATACTGAAAATAAAAAAAAAGAAATTCAAAAAATGAAAACAAGTATGTGATATTAAACATGGTTAAAAATTTTATTTAAACATCAAACGATAATAGGTAAATATTTTGGAAAAACCTTTTAGGGAACACATTTTTGAAATAACATAGATCTCCTACCGAAGAGAGACATAAAATTAGATCTTCTTAAAAAACATTCTTAAATATCTTAAGATTAAAAGGGTGAAAATGTTAATAATACTTGAAGATATCAAGAATAACATTAGGATAATAAAATTAATGAGTCTTTTTGAAATATGGATCATTATATTTCATCAATCGAAGCATAATCATATACAATCTCGATAAATGATGAGATTGTTTCAATAATCTCTTTCCACTTGGTAACATTCAATTATACTGCACATGTAAGAAAATGAAATTAATTGAAGTATAAAATTTAATTAAAGGAATTATATTAATGATATAACATTTCAAAGGTAGTATATACAACTCATATAAAAATATAGGTGCTTAATGTGGCATGTGTCTCAAAGAAGTACAATTGAGAAAAAATTACTTTACGAAGTTGGTAACTTTTGAAAACATAAACCCCATGAAATAAATATCATAAAATAGATATTTCTATACCACTAAATTTAATTATAATGACCATATACATATATGGTATGTATACACACAACACAAAATAAATGTGTGGTGAATAAGGCATGTATCTCACTTATAAAAAGTAAGATGAAATTTCCTTACCTTATCTACTGACTCTCTTCGTACTCATAAAAACATCATGTTTAATAAATATAAGTTTATTTTTAATATTTTACAGAACCATATTATTATATATAATTCCATATATGGATCGATTATGACTTTATATTACCCACTTATTAAAAATTCCTTGTTAAAGTTTTACTCTGGATAATATTTGCTTTGTAATTCGTTTGTGTCTTAATTTGTAATATTTTTGGAACTTAGACTTATATCATGATTTTAATAATGTTAAAAATAATATAAATATCCTTAATATTTAATATATATATATATTTATAATAATCTATAAAATATAGGAATATGAAATGAAATACACTATTCACCGAGACGGTAGTTCATACATATCCATGAATGTTGTTTCTATTTTCTGTAATATTGAATGAAATAATGATAATTAAATATATTTAAATGTATAAAATATCATTAAATTGTTGTTATTATTTCATATATATCATATAAGTTCACTAAACTCATCCTTATTTCATTCCATGTAGTCTGTGAACGAATCACATCGTTTTGAGGAGGTGGTAGTCAACACTTCCCAAAGGAAATTATCTTATAAAAAATGGAAATCCTAAAGGCATGTGTTATATAATTTTTCATAAAGAATAAATAGATCATATATTTAATATAAAATAATATCTCCCATCATAATTCCTAACCATGAATGGTGGTAAAGGAAAAATGAACAATATCATTTCGTGAGGTGGTAGTACGCCATAATGAAGAATGGTAGGTTTGTTATCCATTAGATGGAAGTCTGTGTAACTGTAGATATAATCCTAATCAAAAAAACATCTCATTATATTGAGGATATTGGGGTTATCATTTCTTCATATAATAATAATAATTTTGGTAGTGGAGAAATAAATTAAAGGAAAGGAGCATGAGGAAGGACGTTTCCTCTTCTTTGGGTAACTCCACTTGGTTTTCACTTAAGGGATTACTAGATGGATTTATGCCCAATGAAAGGCCTCGAGAAAGAAGGTTGGTATGTTGGGATGCGAATTGGGTAGAGTTTTTTGGAACATAAGTGGGTTTAGAGGTGTGAATAATGGGGAGAGGTGGTGGTCTTTAATATAGGAGGGAGGGGACACACTTGCAATTTTTTTTAAAAAATGATAGGTTTTCCCTCGTTTTTACCTAAAAAGTCTTCAAAAACAAAAACAAACTCAATAATTGTTGTTTTATCAGATAAATGTGTCCATAAAATGGGTTTTGGACAAGTTTATAGGTTATTTTATCCCTTAAGTTTAAGAATTAGTCCCTTGTTAAGCTTAATTTTACCTTAATCATTGTAATTAATTTTAATCACTTTCACTAATCATCTTGGTCAAAAATTTAGTTGATATATTAGTCTAAAAATATTATATTGATTATAACCATTCAATTCATTTTTTTAATTAAAATCACAAAAGTGGGAAAATCATCATTAATGCCAATCCTGTAGATGTGGTGAGAAAGTGGGATTTTAAAATGAGAATGTTCAAAAGTTCTTTATGATTTTATATCTAAATTCAATAAAAATGATTAAAATGATCCAAATTTTATTAATAAATGTATAATTTAACTATTTTTAATTTAAAAAAACTTAAAATATAATATAACTATATAAATAAATTAGATGAAAAAATAGTTTGAAATATAAAAAATCATTAGTTTTTTTACTATTCACCAAAAAATGAAATTTTTCAAAAAAAACTCAAAAAATTGCCATAATATAACTTGAAAATTCAGAATAAAAAATGAATTGTATTTTATAAAATTAAAGATCCAAGAGTATTTAAAATTAATTTTATTATCATTCACAAAAGGACATAAAAAGCAGTTCATTTGACAAAACAGTAGTTTCAAACATATTATGACTTTACCAATATTCCATGTTTTATTATAAATATGTTTTAACATTATAATATTTAAAAATTAGGTATTTCTATGCATATTAATAATATTAACAATGAGGTTATAACAATATTTTTTAAATAATTATAATAACAAAATGATATTTCACTGAAACTCGGTGCTACATATAATGCAAGACAAACCGGTGTTGAATGTAGTGTATTCTAATCTACGTATTTCATGTAGTGGACACAAGAAAAATTAATTGATTTAATATATTTATAACAACATATACACTGTTTCTTGAAATTAAAAATATAAAAAAATTTATATCAAATTTGAAAAAAATATTTCACACTATATCAGGGTGTTACATTGTACCCCCCTTAAAATAAATTTCACCCTCAAAATTAATCTAAGTTATCAAAGGTTTAATAATTATAAGTTACATTAATAGAACCCACATTGTAAAAATGAATACTAAAAATTTATTCAAAAATTAGATTGTTAGAAACATGATAGTTACTCAAAGTAACTCATAAATACATTTCTATATGGGAGAACATTGGTGGAAAGTGAAATTATGGACTTTGAGGGATATCATAAATATTTATAGGGAGTGATTGAGTTCAACAATCAAAAATAGTTGAATGAAAAATGGTATTTTGAGGGATTAAAAGGCGTAACTATTTGAAAATTTAAAATTTCATCAATTCAATAAAAATAAAGGTATTAGGACAATATTTTATTTCTAGATCATTTTATTAAATTTGAAGAATTTTCATGAAAATATATACTTGAATGATTTTCTGAAAACCTCAACCTTTTTTGTTCCATGATCCACTTGACCTCTTTCTCTAGAAATTAGGTTGGATTCTACATTCCTAAAGCACTAAAAAATCATGAGATCATTGATATGCCATCCCACCTATCATTAGTCGTCATCAACACAAAGTTGTCAGAATAGGTTCTCCAATTTTCATAAATTCTCATGTGGTGAGATAATAATTTATTCTCAAAAACATCATCTGAATTTTTTCATAATATTTCCATAAATGGTAAACCATATAAACCTTCTGAAATATGAAAATAAAAAACATTAGAAAGAAAGTCTCTAAATCATATATACATTTATCCACCATATATCAAAATGTAGCTCATGGTTGTCACATTCCAAACACCTGAATACCCACATAGTATATCCTCTTGAAACATAGTAATAACATGAATTGTCATAAATCATCTTCCAAAAAATGCAGGCAACCTTACTCAAAATATTATTAGATACATTCTGTAGTGCCCCGACCCCAGTTACCCAGAGTCGGTGCGTTATTACATAACATTGGCATGATCCCAAAAGATCAAGTCTTGAAAGACCGATTAGTTTAGTAGCCTTGGAAGTACTAGATACATTCATAAGGTTTACATTATATCATAAAATGAAAAAAAAACTACAACAACATTGTTTCAATAGACCATACTCATATCCCCTCTAACTATTCCTACCAGTCAATCATAAAATTCCTCACATCCTCAGAAAAATAAAACATAGAAGGGGTAGAGATCAGATGCTCAGTAAGGATAACAATGTAGTGAAACCATTCATAAATAAGTATAAACATTTATGGAAATTTATAAGACTAAAACAAAACCCTTTTAAATTAGAACATAAGCATAATATCGAAAAGGTAAAATTAAATAATTCTATTTACTTACTCACATTGGTATTCTACTAGTCGAATAATCACATGCATTATCAATATCCACTTTCATAATGATGGAATTCATAATGCCAGACATTCAGAACCACATAGTCAAGGCCTTGTGCCAAGGCTACAAATAAGAATTTCTCAAATCCTTTTCCCAAGACACTATATTGTCTCATGAGACCAACCGATGCATCGAGGAGCTATAGTGGTCCCCACCCATCACTTACTAAGTTCAATGCATTCCTCATTTGAAAAGGTTTCAACAGAACATAAACTTTCGTATTAAAACTGGCATACGAAATGCCAATACTTTATCCATAAAACATGAATGGTTTATAAATAACACATCCATAGTCAAAAATATCACAAAAACATAAATACAATAAGGATGTTTTGTTTCATAATAAATCAACTTCAAATAAGATTAAAATTCCTCAAAGGATGTTGACCTAGATGAAATAGAAACCCTTTTTAGATAAATATCTATTTCTATTTTTAAATCATATAAAATTGATATAATTATAGAATAAAACATTTATTTTGGAAATATTCTTATAATATTTAAGTTAAGCTTCGATGATGTTATAACGGCGGAATATATGTGCACCCTCCGTATAAGTTAAAAATACATTCTTACCTTAATTTTTTCGAAAAGGTCAAAAAGTACCTTCTTTGGAAAAAGACAGAAAGATTCCTTTATAAAAATCTTATAAATGTAAAACAAGGGTATAAATTACTTTAACACATAGTCTATAAAATAGTAATAATGTTTTGAAATACATTTTTAAGAAACATGGATGTGGATGTTAAAGAGGTCCCAGTATATAATTACATATAAACAACCTCAAAAAATAAAGAGATTGTAGAATTAACCTTTACCTTGTACTTTTCCTTGTTAGAGGGTATTTTAACATTCTTTATACTGGTTAAATAATTGTTATTAAATTATACAAGAATCATATACGTTAATATGATATCATATATGATCTTTTAACATTTCTTTGTTAATAATATCAAAATATTATCGTTCTTTTGGGTGTTAACAGATTCGTTTTCCTTTATATTCTTCATTATGTGAGTCGTATTTGTTATGGAGGGAATTTATCTTCTTCATATCCAGAATGATATCAAGTATTTAAACATTATTTTTAACCATCTAGTGAAAATTAGTCTTGAATGGATATGATGGGGAATGAATCTCATCGCGTTTGTGGAGACGGTAATCCGTACGTACACACGAGCGACAATATCATTTTTTTGATATTAAAATAATATATAATTGGATGTTATATCATATATACAGAATCATTATCATGTTATATTTATTATTTACATCAATTAAACATCATTATTATACTCATCCAAATAATAATGTATTGAATAACAATTACACCACGACGTGGAGACGGTAAGTCGTACGTACGCACATATGGTGACATGTCATTCAAAGGATGGATAGAATAATTAATTTGGTTGTACCATATTTATATTAAAATCAAATTATATTTAAAATACTGGATTTATTATTTTATAATGGAAACAACAATGAAAAAGGTAGTGGAAGAAGAAAGGAACTTGAAGGAGGTGATGAAATATTAACATCTTCTTCGGGTTCTTCTATTTGATTTGATCAAAAGGGCTCCATAAGTTGGATTTTTGACTAAAAGAAGGCCTCTAGGATGAAGGGAGGATAGATAAAATGGTATTTGGGCCGTGGTTGGCAAATCCAAATGGATTTGAAGGTGTTAATTAGAGAGAAGGGGGAGTGCCCTTTTATAAGAGGGGTGAGGGGCACCTTAGGAAATGATAGAAATATTATTTTATAATAAAATCATTTACGGTTTATAATGGATAAAAAGTTAATTATTTAAAGTAAAAGGTGGGGGTGGGTCGAAAACCACTCAACCAATAGGTTTTCAACAGGTTTGGGTCACTATATTAACTTTATATTTTTTATTTGACTCTTAGTTAAACAGTTTGACATTTACTATGTCTCTTTGAATTTTTATATTGTATGGTTGATAAACATACTATATACTTTCAAGAGGACCCCAAGTGGTTCATTAATGATACACCTATCATTATATAAGTATTTTGACCGATATTTAGAATATAATTTAATAATATAATATTTTTTTGAAACTCTTTTATGTCAATTTTGACACTATATGGTATTTTGTTTATGCTAAATTCATAACAGCATTATTAATTCAAAAATAAATTCATGTAACCAACCCTAATATGTCATATTAACGTATTGAATTAGTAGAATTCATAAAAACCTTCAAATTATATTTATTTGGATACTTATAATGTCCATTATTTTGATAATTCTTTAATTAGGTAATTACTGCATCATCAATGTGCCATAAATAAAATAAATTATTTAATGTATCAAAAATATAAATAAAATACCATTATGTATGAAATATTTTTATATTTATAATTAATATTTATAGTCTAATTTATCTTATGTATAACCCTATATTAAAATTTATGTAGTTATTAAACTTTGATTTTAACTCTTTTAACTCTTCTTTGAATTAAATAATAATAAATGACCTAATTTATACCAAGTGGACCGAAGAGGTACATATTTTATTCCTAAGGTTTTTTTGATAGAATTATACTTACCAAATAGAATTGGGACATGTGTTAGGGTAATAAAAATATCATTTTTACCCTTAATTACCCTATTTTCTTTTAACTGTGTTAAATAAAAGTAAAAAGTTACTATTCACTAAAAAATATTTTCATCTTATTGAACAAATTTTTTTACTAATATCAACCATGTCTCTCAGATTTTTGAAATTCCACTCATAGAAGTAGTAAAATTACGTATTATGTGAATTTGAAAATTCTCCTAGGAGGTGGGTAAAAGACGGTGAAAAGTTCAATAAAATTTTTATAAATCTAAAATTATTATAAACTAACTCCAATGAATTAGATTGAACTTATATTGGTATTATGTATCTATTATGATATAAAATAAATTTAGATAAAATAAATAATTATTTAAATAAAATTTTGGTTTTAAACTATAACTCGGTGGTTTTCACTATTCATAAAAAATTGGATGTTTTCAGAAAAGCACCAAAAATTCACCCTAAGCCAATCTTGATATTCCAAATATGAAAATGAAGTCCATTTTGAAAGATAAAATTCATAAAATTTAAAAAATTGGGTATTTCTATTCATAACGGCTAGATTGATTGGTTGTGGTGTGTTAGAACTCGAAGTTGCGTACAATACACGCTAATATATTATTCAAAGAGAGGAGTACCGTGGAAGCATGGGGTGTTACACTATCCCCTCATTAAAATAATTTCATCCTCCAAATTTATAGAATATTACTGCATAAAATGACTCGAGTGGTTATTCCTCATATGTTCCTCAGGTTCCCATGTTCCCTCTTACATCTTATAGTTTTTCCATATAACTATCACCAGATGAGTCGTCTGGTTTCTAAACACATGTTCTCTTGTATCAAGAACCTGGACATGCTCGTGTCAATAAGAAAAATTGGGTTTCAGTTCTAATTCATCATAGGTGAGTACATGCATTGGGTTAGGCATGTATTTTCTCAAAAGTGATACGTGGAACATATCGTGGACTTTGGAGAGACTTGGCGGCATTGCCAACCGGTAAGCTACAACCCCAATTCGTTCTAGAATTTTGAAAGGTCCCATGTACCTGCGTCTCAATTTACCCTTCTTACTGAAATGTATAACACACTTCCATGGAGTTACTTTCATGAAAAAATTATCTCCTGTCTAAAATTCCAAATACTTCCTTCGGTTATCGGCATAGGTCTTCTGCCTACTTTGAGAGGCTTTGATGTGGTTTTGGATTAACATCACCTTTTACATCATTTCCTCCACAAGTTCTGGGCATATGAGTTTTCTTTCACCAATATCATCCCAACAGGTTGGTGTGCGACATCTCTTTCTATATAATGCTTTATATGGTGCCATATGAATAATTTAATGGAAGCTATTGCTATAATAAAATTATGCCAAAGGTAAATATTCATCCCACATACCTTGAAAGTAAAGTGAGCATGATCTCAACATGCCTTCTAATGTTTGAATATTTCATTCTGATTGTCCATCAGTTTGACGGTGGTAGGCAGTTCTCAAACAAAGTTCTGTATCCATGTCTTTCTGAAGACTTTTCCAGAATTGTGATGTAAAACGTGGATCACGATCAGAAACAATCAATAGTGGTACTCCATGAAGTCTTAAAACTTCATTAATATATAGTCCTTCCAATCGTTCAAGTGGTAAATCTTTTCTTATATAATGTAAATGTGCGGACTTGGTAAGATGATCAACAATGACCCATATTCCATTGTTCTTTCTATGATTATTTGGTAGTCCCATGAAAAATTCCATCGTAATATTATCCCATTTCCAATCCTGCATATGAAGAGGTTTCATGAATGATCCAGGATGTTGCCTTCTAGATTTTACTTATTGAAAAACAATACATATTGACACAAAATCAGAAATCTCCCTCATCATGATGTCCCACCAAAACATTTCTTTCAAATATCTATACATATTAGTGCTACTAGGGTGTATAGAGAAATTGGAACTATGAGAACCATCCAATAATTCCCTTTTTAGATCAGTTATATTGGGAACACAAATTCTCTTCCCAAATTTCAAAATTCCATCTTCATACAAAAAGTCACTCAATATCCCATCATTCACAGATTTAATTTTCTTTTGAAACTCTTCATCACCAGTATGAGACCTCTTTATCCTTTCTAGTAAATATGGTTTGGAAACCATTTGAAAAATTATTGTTGTTTTATATTCCAAAGTTATTCCCATATCCATATTTACTAGATCCATGAAAATATGACCCCTTTCAACTCTCATCTTGTTCAAAACTCCAGGATCCATTATACTCAAAGCATATTCCACCTTATTTTACTTCCCTCGGTGGTAGTGTATAGTGCAATCATAATCCTTGAGTAGTTCAAGACATCACCTTTTCCTCATGTTGAGTTATTTTTGTGAGAAAATATACTTCAAACTCTTGTGATCGGTATATATCTCACATTTTTTACCATAGAGATAGTGTCTCCAAATATTCAAAGCAAAGATTACAGCTTCTAACTAAAGATCATGAGTAGGATAGTTTTTCTCATGAATTTTTAGCTGGCATGATGCATAGGAAATAACCCTATCATTCTTAACAAGGAAACAACAATGTCCTTTCATTGAAGCATCACAATAAATAACTAACCCATTATTACCCTATGTTTGTGTCAATATAGAATAATTGACTAATCTTCTTTTCAATTCTTCAAAACATTATTCACACTCTTTTTTCCAAAAATATTTAACCCATTTTCATGTGATCTTTGTTAATGGGTGAGCCAACCTGGCAAAATTCTGGATGAAACATCGATAATAACATGCTAAAACAATAAAACTGTGTACCTCAGTTATACTCGTCAGTGCTGGACATTCTTGTATTGACATGGTCTTTGAAGGATCAATAGATATTCCATCCTTAGAGACAATATGGCCAAGAAAAGAATTCTCTTGAATCCAGAACTCACACTTTCTAAACATCCCATATAATTTATGTCTTCTAAGAGTCTTTAGGATAATGCACAAGTGATTTTAATGATCTTCGTAGATTTTAGAGTATAGCAGGATATCATCAATAAATACCACTACAAAATCATTCAGATATTCCTTGAAAAATATATTCATTAGATCCATGAAGACAGAGGTTTCATTAGTCAATCCAAAAGGCATTACTGTAAACTCGTAATTCCGATACCTGGTTCAAAATTCTATCTTTGGAATTTCATACATATTCATGCTCAACTGATGGTATCCAGATCAAAGGTCAATATTTGAAAACAATTTAGATCCATCCAGTTTTCATATAAATCATCAATTTGAGGTAGGGGATACTTTTTATTTATTGTTATAGCATTGATCTCCCTGTAGTCAATGCACAACCTCATAGATCCATCTTTATTCTTAACAAAAAGGATAGGGGCTCCCCATGGAGAAACAATAGGGTGAATAAATCCATTATTACTCAATTCTTCTAGTTGTTTCTTTAGTTCCACTAATTCTAAAGTGGCCATTCTAGAAGGGGTCTTCGATATGGGCCTTGAACCAAGAATTAAATAAATGGAAAACTCAATTTCTCATTCTGTAGGATGTCCAAGTAAATCTTCTGAAAACACATCAACATATTGATTCACAATAGGTACAACCTATATTTGAACATTCCGTTCCTCACCCACATTTATTTAATTCTCTTCCTCCCCAATAATTGAATTTAGTTGAGCTAATGGGGTGGATCTAGATAAGAATTGGGTGGTGGCGTTTCTACTCAAAAGATAAGGTGTTCATTATCATCATCATCAAAAATAGAAATCTCCTTCTTCTTATAATAAATTTTTACATCATGGTTTGGATGCTAATCCATACCGAGGATTATATCAAATTCAATCATGGTTATGATGATGAGATCAGTAGATAAAGAACATTTATATGCTCTAATTGGGACTGATTCATAAAACTTTGTTGCAATGATACTTCCCTTAGGAGTTTTGACTAACAACTCCCTTTTTAAATCAAATTGGAAATATCTAATTTTCTTATAAAACTGGGAAGATATGAAACAATGTAATGATCCAGAATCAAATTAAGCATTTTCTAAACGTGAGGAAACCATTAAATTACCTGCCACTACGTCTTTTAGATCTTCAACCACAACATTAGTGATAGCATAGGCTCGGCCTTGATCCCTTGACCTTTTATGATGTATGTTACCCTAACTCTTATTACATTCATTCGCATAATTCCCCCATTCTCTACAATTGTATCATTCAACATCGACAACCACTTTATTCCCATTTCAATCACGGTCTTGGTGGCCTTTTTCACCACACTTGTAATAGACTCCCATTCCTTTCAGGAAAGTACTACTGTGTTTCTTCATACATTTACTGAAGGGTGGATATTCAACTTTTCACTTCTACTCCTTATGTTCATTTCCAGAGTGTTCAGATGATCTCTTCTTCTCTTTCTTTTCTTTAAAGTCATAAGACTTATAGAATTATTTTATTGTCTTGATAGCACGTGAGAAAATATCTTCGTACAACGATAAGTATTGTGAGACTAATACTCGATGGAGAAATGGTTTTCACCCATCAAAAAAATGATCAATCTTATTTCTTGGGTTATGTTTATAATCTATAGCATTCCTCGCTAAGCTTGTAAAGTTAGCCTCATACTTTGGACATTCTCACCCTCCTTTTGCCTTAGACTCAGAAATTGTCTTTCCATATCTTTTTGATGGTCACGAGGAAAATATTTTTCTAAGAAAATATTTTTAAACCCCCTCTATTCCATATTTGATACTTCATCATCTTCCTTTGTACATTGAATCAATGAGCACAATTGATTAGCATCCTCAATGAGGTGGTAAACTTCCATGACATCTTTTTCCCTTTCACTACTCCCCAAGGCATGGAATATTTTCTCTAAGGAATTTATCCATTGCTCAACCACTAATGGATTTGTAATACCATTGAATGTTGTTGGTTATTTCTACATGAAGGGATCTAACATTGATCCTCCACGCTGTGGATTAGGGCGCTCTATACGGTTAAGGTTATTATTCATTACCCAAGTGAGTTGTCCCTGTATGGTGATAAGCTGATCAGCACGAGCTGTATCACTAGCTTCACTATAATTATCTTGACCAGGATGGAAATCCCATCATGGAGTGTGTGCATTGATATGGGTTCCATTACTTCCACAAGGCACCATTTCTAAATAATGGCATAAACTAGATTAGTTTATGAATCGAAATACATAAATCAAAACTTCTAAAACACTTAACATAAACTGAACAATTTATGGATATAATCCATTATAATAAAAAATGTTTTCTTTGAGGAAGTATATACTCATAAACCCTTCATAATGGTTTGTAAAGTAAATGAAGATTACCCAAAGCATGTCCCATGGGAGTGTCATAACCAAGAGTGCAGCAAGTCCAGTTGTCGTGCACCATCTCCCGTTCGAGTGTAGCTCAAATCGGTGTTTTCAGGTTTTACCCCTAGGTACATCTGTGCCAGTGCCGCCTCTACATGCTCATATCCAGATAGGTATGTATTACTAGAAAAACACACAAAATATCTATAATACCAAAATTCTAGGAAGTTCTTCTATACTAATACACAAAGTTTATCTTAAGGTAATGTGCTCTAATCAGAGTTTATCTAAATCTAGATTTCAAGGTTTGTACTAAACTTCCTTTGATACCAACTGTAACTCTCTGACCCCAATTACCTAGAGTCGGTGAATTATTAGCATGATCATGACAGAACAAGTCTCAAAAGACCAATTAGTTTAGTAGCCTTGGAAGTACTAGATACATTGATAATGTTTACATTACATCATAAAATTAAAAAAAACTACTACAACATTGTTTCCATAGACCACACTCATATCCCCTTAGACTATCCCTACAGTTCAGTCATAAAATACATCTTTGCATCTGGGAAAAAATAAAACATAGAAAGGGGTGAGCTCAGATGCACAGTAAGTTTAACAATATAGTGGAAACATTCATAAATAAGCATAAAAATTTATTGAAATGTATAAGACTAAAACAAAATCCTTTTAAACATGAACTTCAGCATAATATGGAAAATATAAAATCAAATAATTCCATTTACTTACTCACATGGATATTATTCTAGTCAAATAATCACATGCAATATCAATAGCCACTTTCATAATGATGTAATTCATAATGTCATACTTTCATAACCACATAGTCAAGGCCTTGTGGCAAGACTAAAATTAATATTTTTTCAAGGCCTTGTGCCAAAACACTAGTTTGTCTCTTGAAACCTATATATGCATCTAAGAGCTATAGCGGTCTCCATCCGTCACTTACTAAGTCCAATGCATTTCTCATATGAAAAGGTTTAAACATAACATAAAAATTCGTATTAAAACTAGCATACAAAATGTGAATAATGTATCCATAAATCATGAGTGGTATAAAAATAACACATCCACAGTCAAACATATCACAAAAAATTCAATACAATATGGAAGTTTTTTTTCATAATAAATCAACTACAAATAATCTTAAAATCTATCAAAGGATGTTGACATAAATGAAATAAAAACCATTTTTAGAGAAATATCGCTTTCTATTTTGAAATAATTTAAAATTCATATAATTATAAAAGAAAACATTTATTTTTGAAATATTCTTATAAGCTTTTAGGGGAAGCTTTGACAATGTCATAACGGTGGAAAATAGCTGCACCCGCAATATATGTTAAAAACATTCTTACCTTAAATTTGTCAAAAAGGTCCAACAGTACCTTTTTTGGAAAATGACAGAAAGATTCTGTTATAAAAATCTTATAAAATTCATAAAAGGGAATAAATGAATTCAACCCATAGTCTATAAAATAGTAATAATCTTTTGAAATATATTTTTAAGAAACATGGATGTGGATGATAAAGATGTCTCAGTAGATAATTACATATAAACATCCTCAGATAATGAAGAGATTTTAGAATTAACCCTTACATTGTAATTTCCCTTGGTAGAGGGTAGGTTAACCTCCTTTATAATGGTGAAATAATTGTTATTAAATTATACAAGAATAATATACATTAATATGATATCATATATAAACTTTCAACATTTCTTTGTTAATAATATCTTAGTATTATCGTTGTTTTGGGTGTTAACAGATTCATTTTCCTTTATATTCTTTATTATGTGAGTCATATTTTTATGGGTGGAATGTATATTAATCGTATACATAATGATATAATGTAGTTATAGATTATTATTAATCATCTAATGAAAATTTTTCTGGAATGGATACGATGGGTAATGAATCTCATCGCGTTAATGGAGACGGTATTCCGTACGTACACACGAGTGACAATATAATTCATTTAATATTAAAATAGAATATAATTGGATATTATATCATATATAAAGAATAATTATCATGTTATATTTATTATTTACATCAATTACACATCAATATTTTACCCATCCATATAATAATGTATTGATTAACAATGACACCACGACGTAGAGATGGTAAGTCGTACGTATGCACCTATGGTGACATGTCATTCAAAGGATGGATGGAATAGTGAATTTGGTTGTATCATATTTATAATAATATCAATTTATATAGAATATACTGGAGTTATTATTTAAGAATGGAAAAAATAAAGAAAAAGGATGTGGAAGAAGAAAGGAACTTGAAAGATGCGATGAAATATTTACCTCTTATTCGGGTTATTTCTTTTGATTTGATCAAAAGGGCTCCTTAGGTTTGATTTCTGACAAAAGAAAGGCCTCTAAGATGAATGTAGTATAGTTTAGAGGGTATTTTGGAAGAGGTTGTCCACGAAAAATGGATTTTATGATATGAATTAGATATATGGGGAAGTTTCCTTCTATAGGAGAGGTGAGGGGCACGTTAGGAAAAGATGGAAATATTATTTTATAATAAAATATTCATCAATTTATAATCGCTCCAAAATAGATAATTTAAAGGATAAGGTGGGGATGGGTCGATAACCACTCAACCAATAGGTTTTATACAGGTTTTGGTCACTATATTCACTTTATATTTTAGATTTCACTCTTAGTTAAATAGTTTGACATTTATCATGTCTCTTTGTATTTTTATGTTATATGATTAATAAACATACTATATAATTCCAAGCGAACCCCAAGTGGTTAATTAATCATAACCCAATCATTATATAAGTCTTTTGGCCGAACTATAGTTTTTTGAGAATATAATATTATTTAATAATATAATATTTATTTTAAAAACTCTTTTATGTCAATTTTGACACTATTTGGTATTTTGTTTTTTCTAAATTTATAATAGCATTATTACTTCGAAAAAAATTAATATAACCAACCCTAATATGTAATATTGACCTAGAAAATTAGTGTAATTCTTAAAAAAGTCTCAAATTACATTTATTTGGTTATTTATAATATCAATTATTTTAATATTTCAGAAATTAGGTAATTATTGCATCATCATTGTGTCATAAATAAATTAAATTATTTAATATCTAAAAAATATAAATAAAATAAAATTAGGTAAGAAATAATTTTATATTTCTAATTAATATTTTTTCTTGAATTTATCTTATGTATAACCATATATTAAATTTTTTTTAGTTATTAGACATTGATGTTAACTCTTTTATCTCTTCTTTGAATAAAATAATAATAAATGTTCTAATTTATACCAAGTGGACCAAAGTGGTTCGTATTTTATTTCTAAGGTTCTTTTTGGTCAAATTATACTTATCCAATATAATTATGACATGTGTTATAGTAATAATAATATCATTTTTACCCTTAAGTACCCTATTTACTTTTAACCACGGTAAAAAAAGTAAAAATTTGTTATTCACCAAATTTTATTTTCATCTTATTGAGCCAAATTTTTATTATTGATATAAACAGTTTCTCTCAAATTTTTTAAATTCTACTCATAGAAGCGGTAAAATTATGTTTTCTGTGAATTGGCAAACTCTCCTAGGAGGTGGGTAAAATGCGGTGAAAAGTTCAATAAATTTTTTATAGATCTAAAATTATAATAAACTGACTGTAATGAATTATATTTAAATTATATAGGTATTATTTGTATAATTTGACCTAAAATAAATTTAAATAAAATAAATAATTATTTAAATAAAAAATCGATTTTAATCTTTAACTCAGTGTTTTTCTCTATTCATCAAAATTTTAATGTTTTCAGAAAAATACCAAAAATTCACCCTATGCTAATTTCGATATTCCAAACACAAATATAAAGTCCATTTTGAAAGATAAAATTTATAAAATTTCAAAAAGTTGGTATTACTATTCATAATGGCTATTTTGATTAGTTGTGGTCTGTTTGAACTCGAAGTTGCATACAACACGCGCTATTGTATTATTCAAAGAGAATTGTAACATGGAAGCTTGGGGTGTTACATATTCCATAAATCCATGATGTTTTGAACTTCATCCAGGATAACATAGACTACATTGTCAACAAATCCTTTATCAATTATGAGGTAATCATTACCATCCAATTTACTTATTCATAACCAACATATCATTATCCAAATATCATTATCTCAATTTCAAGAATATATTAAGGGGTACCTTCACTTAATCAAAATATGAACATTCTATGAAATCAATTTTTACGTCACCAGCTCCATTCTTTATATCCTTTTGAATTCCTAATGAAAAACATATACAAAAAATACTTACATATTTCATGATTGATATAACATAATCTTTTAATTCCAAAACATATACACTTCAATTATCCAAATTTATTCTTGAACCATTACTAAGGATTAATCATCTTATACCTTAATACCCTTTCCTGTAATATTAAATATCAATCATTTATTAAGGTTCCTAAACCTCAATCCAGTCCTTTTTCTTATTTTTAATGTAAATTATACGAAAACAAAATCTCATACCTTTCACATGTCACTTGAAGTCACCTTATTTTCAGTAGTATAACCAATACTCATGGACCTTCCTCATTATATTTATGATATTTCCACTTATAAAATATATTTTCATCATTTTCATACTTTCTTCATCTTAAACAATCAATTTTGACTTAGTTCATTCTTGTTCCATCTATTTATTAAAACCAAAAAGCATATGGTGGGAAACACTTATCATAGAATAAAACCATATAATCATGAAAAATTACTTATATGATGTCTTAATAATGTCACATACTTTTTAATATATGAAACCGTAGTTTTATCTAATTTTATTCTAGTCATATTCTACTTAAATCCTTTATGATGGTTCTTAAACTGTTTCTGAATTCCCAAAGCATATCCCTTAAGAGTGTAAAACCAGGTTCTTAGTATGTCATGTTGTCGTATACTTGGTTACGCTTGAGTTAGGACTAACACACCTTATCTGATTTGTTACTCCTTGGTACATCTGTACCAAAACTAAATCCACTTGTATTTTCCATATATGGATGTATTTCTAGGAAACCTCTCACTATATCCTTTAACAAAATTATAGGACATTTTTCTAAACATTAACTCATCCTTATACTTATCATTAGATACATACATAGACATATCTTTAGAAATATACATAGGGATATCACTAAAGTTTTCTCATCTTATTTCCCAAAGGTTGACTAAACCATCACTCTGAGGCCAACTATATCTACTCAATCTTAATGTATATATACTTTAAATAATTTTTTTTGGAATACTTAACACATTGCACAAACAGATTCCAGAATACTATATTAGTTTAGTGCCTTTGAAAACATGGATATGTGAACACTGGTACATGAGTGAGCTACATTATCTCCCACTAGGTTCTCCATGATTATCATCCCTTTTAGACATATCATACATGAAATATGAATTCATGACTTTGGGATGAAATTATAAAAGGGGTGATCTCATATGCTTAGTAAGGGTAAACAAGGGAGATATGTAATCATAAGCATTAGGGTATTAGAACATGATAATAACATTATAAGATCATACCCTACATATCAATGATCACAAACATGAATCATATAAAAAATATTATCAGTTCATAAGACATGAATCATAACTGAAATAAGATAGTAAGTCATTAAATCATAACATAAGAATAAGAAATTGAATTTTGGCATACATATAATCATACAATATCATTCGCTGATAAGTAAAGATGAATTTTTAGAACATATTAGGACACTTCACAGGGACTACACCTACTGGTTGGGACACACCACAATCCATGGTTTCATTCCTTTCCTTGTAAGGGATTGGGTTTCCCTATATTCTCTTAGTCTATTATATTTCTCCATATTCTATTTATGGATTAGGTTTCCTCGTATTCCCATACAATATCAAGTTTATCCATCTTCAATATTCTTGGATACTACACCTACTTTGTGGGACACACCAACATCCCTAGTAGAAGTAATTTCCTTGTAAGGGATTGGGTTTCCTCATCTTCCCACAGTGGATCAAGCCCGTCTGCATGATTCCCATAATTATCTCATGAGATAAAAATATTTACCCAATGCATTGGATAGAAATATAGGTCTCAACAATAATATAATAAAATCATACATACATGTGCCACAAGATAATAAACATGAATCATATCATGAACCTCAAAAAGAGATGGGTTTCATAAACATCATATCATTATCTATCAAATAAAATAGGTATCATAAAAATTTCATCATATTATTATCTAGAGAAAATATATAAGCCTCATAATAATTTGATCAAATCATAACTTGGGAAAAGAAGCAGGTTTCAAAAGCATATAACAAGTGGAATTCAAGTGGGTGTCATAACCATCATTCCATCAAAATATAAACCATTTAACAAAGAATATGAATGGTATTCTTGGATTATATCCCATGTAAATAATAAACTATATCAAATTATATCATCCCATAGAGATAAGTATTTTGATAGATCATGTGGAACATTTCTTAATGATAATAACATTTTCATTGAAAATTCATTTCATAAAACCATTTTAAAAATAATTTTCTTATAAAGAAATATTTATAATATAATTTATAAAATTTCATGAGGAAAATAGTTATTCCTATTTGAAAAAATATTTTTTAAGAAGAAATAATTTTGAAAACATCTCTCTTTAAAATAACAATTAAATATTATAATAAAATATTAAAAACATTTTGAAAATTATTTTCTTTGAAAACATTTAAAAGAAACTTGGAATTTTTTTGAAAACCATTTTCCTTAAAAACTTATATATGAAACTTGAGAAACATTTTAGAAACATTTTTCCGTTAAAAAATATAAAATAATCTTTAAAATATTTTTGAAAATATGCTAACATTTTTGGAAACCATTTTTGGAAACCATTTTCTTTCTAAACACCTTGAAAATTCTTAAAGAAAGCTTGAATACATATAGAAAATAATTTTATTTTAAAACCTTTTTAAAAAAATTCCATAATATTACGGAATGTTTTTAAAAATCCTTATAAACATATAATAGAAGAATCATGGAAGTGACGATGATGATGGTTGTTAAGTCCATACATGCTGAAAATTCCTTTTCACCTTAAATGTATAGAAAAGGGCCTTGACCGAAAGATGAAAGTAATATTCCTTTTAAAATCATTTTTTGAAAGGAAAAACATGGTTAAAAAATTCCTTTAAATAAAATATGATAATGGTAAAACATTTTAGAAAACATTTTAAAAAACATGTTTTGGAAGTAACAAAGATTTATGACCGAAGAGAGATATAATGTTGATATTATAATAAAAATTCATAAATATCTTATGTTACAAATAGTATAAAATGGTACTAATAATTTATGATCATGAATAACCTAATGATTATAAAATTCATTAATTTTCTTGAAATATGGATCGTAATATTTCTTTAATGGAAGTATAATCATAAATAATCTCGATAAATGATGAGATTGTTTCAATAATCTATTTCCACTTGTTAACTATGAATTATACTCCATATGTAAGAAAATGAAATGAAATGAATATAAAATATCATTAAAATAATTATATTCATGATATAATCATTCAAAGTCAGTATATACACCTCATAAAAAAATATAGGTTCATTACATGGCATGTGTCTCAATGAAGGAAATTTGAGACAAAATTACTTTACAAATTTGTTAACATTTTAAACAAAAAAACCCATGAGATAAATATCATGAAATGGATATTTAGATACCCATTAATTTAATAATAATAACCATCTAATACATCCATGTCCTGTATAAACAACACAAAAAATAAATGAGTGGTGAATAAGGAATGTGCTTCACGGAAATATAAAGGGTGATGAAATTTCCTAACAGTATATATTGACTCCCTTCTTACTCATAAAAACTTCATATATAATAAATATAATTTTATTATAAATATTTTATAGAAGCATATTATTATATCTAATACCATATATGGTTTGATTATGACTTTATATTACCCACTTATTATCAATTCCACGTTATGGTTTTTCTTCGAGTAATATACGTACGATTTCTTTTTTGTGTGTGTCTTAATATGTAATATTTTTTTCCTTAGAACTTATATCATTATTTAAAAAATATATAAAAATATATAAATATCATGTATATTTGGTTTATATTTATTTATAAAAATCTATATAAAATAGAAATATGAAATGGAATACACCGTTCATTGAGACTGTAGGTCATAAGTGGATATTTTCATTATTTCCGTTTTTTTGTCATATTGAATGATATAAAGAAAATGAAATATATGCACATATATATAATATTATTAAAGTAGAATTATTATTTAATATATATATATTTATATCATATAATTTTACTAATCCCATCCTTAATTCATTCCATGTAGTGTGTGAATGAATCACATCACTTTGGGGAGGTGATAATCCACACTTCCCCAAACGAAATTATCGTATTTACACAAAATGGAAATAATGAAGGTATGTACTATATAATAACTAAATTATAATAAATATATAATCCATATCATATATATCATAAAAAATATAGTTTCCATCATAGTTTCTATCCATGAGAGCTGGTAAAGGAAAAATGATCAACATTGTTTCAGGAGGCGGTAGCTCAACGTACACAATATGGTAGGTTCATTGCACATTAGATGGAAATGTGAGTAAGTATAGATAAAAACATTATAAAAAAATATCAGTATATTTGGGATATTGAGGAAATTATTTATTCATTTAATAATAACAATTGAGTCATTTTAGAAAGAAAATAAATGAAAGGAGGTTAAGAAAGGATGTTACCTCTTCTTTGGGTAACTTCTCTTAGTTTGCACCAAAGGAATTCCTTGGATGGATTTATTCCAAAATGGAAGATTCAAGGAGAAATGTGGGTATGTTTTGAATTGAATTGGGTAGAACTTTTATGAACTGAAGTTGTATGAGAGGTGTGATAAATCAGGAGAGGTGGTGGCCTTTTATAAGGGAGGGAGGTGAAACACTTGGAATTATTAAAAAAATGTTAGGTACACCCACGTCTTTACCTAAAAAAATAATATAACACAATAACAAAGAAATAATGGAAGGTTTATGTATGAAATATGTCCATAAAATGGGTATTTTACAGTTTATTGGTCATTTTGTCCCTTCTGTTTAATGTTTATTCCATTGTTAAGCTTAATTTCACTTAAATTGTTATAATCAATATTAATCACTTTCGCTAATCATTTAGGTCAAAATTTAATTTGATATTATTAGAAGAAAAGTATTATACATAATAAAACCATTTATTTACATTTTAATAAATGAAAATCCCTTAAGAGGAAAAATTATGTTTAATGATAATCATGTAGACATAGCTAGAAAGTGGGTCTTTAAAGTTAGAATGTTCAAAAGATCATTAAGATTTTATGTCTAAATTCAATAGAAATGATTCCAATGAACAAAATTGGATTGAAAAATGTATAATTGATCTATTTTGACTTTAAAAAACATAAAATCTAATTTAACTATATAAATAAAATCTATGAAAAATTAATTTGGAATTAAAATTCAGTATTTTTTACTATTCACCCAAAAATGATGTTTCTTGGAAAAATAACAAAAAATTACCCCTCATATAATTTGGAAGTTATGAATTAAGAAATGAATATTATTTTTTCATATTAAATATCTAATTTTATATAAAATTAAATTTATTATCATTCATAGTAGGTTATAAAAAGCAATTGATTTGAGAAAATAGTATTTTCAAACATATAAAGAAATTAACAATATTACTTATTTTATTACCAATATTTTTTACCATTATAATATTTAAAAATAAAATATATTTATATTAATATTAATAATTTTACGGTCTATTTTATATCTATCTCATTTAAATAATGATAACAATAAAATGATGTTTCGTAGAAAATCGGTGTTGCATGTAACACAAGCTAAGTTAGTGTTGCATGGAGTGCATGACAATCTATGTCTTTCATGTAGTAACCACAAGGCAAATTAAGTGATTGAGTTTATATATAAAAAACTATATACTATGTTGTGTGTAATGGAAAATATCAAAAATATAAAATTAGTTTGAAAAAATATATTTCACAAAATCATGGGGTGTTACAATATCGTTCCATATGCAATTATTTTAAGATTTCTCAATATTTCCAAAATATAACATATGAACCCCCTTTATGTTATTTCTCCAATTTATATCCTCATATTAAATTCTTGTGTATGGGGTATAAACCGATTTTAGTTTATTATTTCTTTTTCCAAATTATTATTCACCAATGATTTTTCTTTCAAAAACAACCAAAATAATCAAATCTCCATCAATTCCAAAATAATATAATTTATTTTCAATATATATATATAAATAGTTAATAATAAAAGATAATAATATAAAGTTATTATATAAATTATCTAAATAAGTTACAGTCTTTATGTTTTAACATTTAAAACACAACAACAGTATCAAAGCATATTCCATCACATTTGGATTTAGTTTTCAAAGGAATGAATGGTTGAAAGTGGGTACCCAAGAACCATATATTATATGTACTTTTATTACGATTACATGTATATATTTTGATATATATATGTTTTTATCTTACTGTAAAGTGTATAGAATTCTTCATCCACTATATTTATGTTAATTTCTTCAGATTATGTTTCATATAAAAGGGTTATAGTATAACCCATGTTATAATGAGAACGTAGAGATAATAGGATAGTAATATTAATGTTGTTTCGTATTTTCAGGATACATCATACTAACAAGACACAGTTGATGTGTGAAATTCAAGTGATGGGGACTCATAATCATTGAGACTTCTTCTCATGAAGTTCAAAATTGGTGATTAGGAGTAGATGATATGATAATTTAATACAAGAAAATAGGAACACTACATGTTTTAGGAATAATTGTTTGTTCTGATATATGGAATTTTTTATTGGACTCCTGATATTATATCATTTTCAATGTGTTCCATTTTATTGTATAATTTTATGTAAATTAAAAACATTGACATTGAATTCATAGAGGAGTATTTTTTTGGTTGTGGCATTAGTGGTATGACATCGGTTGAATGATTAAGAATTAATTTAACACTTTTGAGTTTACGAATTGATATCTCATACCTAGTTGATCATGATGATTAAACCTTCATAAATCGATTTCTATGGTAGTCTAAGGTAATTCCATCCGGTTGGATCAACAAATAATAAATAAATAAAAGATGATGACACAAGTATGCATCGTGAATAATGAGGTATTTTATGATAAAGAGATCATATTACACAGTGCAGGTTTATAGGATGGTTTTTGTCTCTAAGATTACTCATTATCCCTTTAGGGGCCTTTAAGGGTTTCTAGACTCCACTCTTAGTCTATAAATACTATTCATTATTATCGAGATAAAGACATAGAGGGTCACACACAATATCGTATTCAAGAATCATCCATATTATGGTGAATAAGTGTATAGTAAACGGTGGGCCTAATCACAGGGTACAAGAGTTGTACAAGTATTATAAATTAGTAAAAAATAAATAAATTATATATTATTCATGTATAGAATAATTTATTTGAATTTATTTGTTAATATTATTTTCATGTTTTTATGTAAATACAAGTAATTATATTATTCAAATGATTATTATTTTAATATTCAAGGTCTGATTAATATTAATGGGAATTACGAGTCGATTTAATGACTTGTTTTTATCACATAATATATTTAATATATATTATAAGAACGTGATAAAATATAATGAATATTGATGATGTGTTTAGTTCATCATAATTATTTATGTATTACTTATTTATTGGATGTTAAATATAATGTGGTCGAGGGACCCAAAATGGGTATTTTGGATATCCACTATATAAGAATAGGAGAATATCATTCAATGTAATATCCATTTGTCAAAATTGATATATTCTCTATCATCCCAAATATTAGAAAAATAAATTCTCTATCTGAGTGAATGATCTAAGAAAACCTTCATATATTAAAGGCATGGGATCGAGGTGATCATCATGATGTTGAAAAAATTGTCCCACCTCTGTGCTAGCACACAAAATTTGAAGAAAAATGTATGCATGGATTATTAATGAATTTTTGGATGATGTAAATGTGTTGGTCTTCAGATCCATTGAAAAATGGTCACTAAAATCTTAAAAAAGATGAGTGTGATTCGATTTGAAAAAAATACCCATCTATTTTGAATTTCTGTTCTTTGATAATTGAAATGAGATCTTTAGACCATACCGGGGCTCAGATAGCTAGAGACAATGGAATTTCATCACTCTGGTGATGAATTTTTTTAAATATTCATCCCAATACCTTCATTTGTGAACCATAATACAATCATAAAGGTCATAAAAAATTGGAATTTTATAGAACTAAAAGCTATTTTACATAAAATGATAATGGTTCATTTATTTTCCAAATGATGAAATTTTCTACAAGATGAAACAAAAGGTTTTTCTCTAAAGGTTATAATATCACGTCATTGTTTATATAAAATGGGAAAAATGTTTTTTGATAAAAGTGGATCATTTTTTAAATTCACCACATCATAGAATATTTATTAATATATAATGGTATATATAATTATATTTCCACTATAAGAACATACTAATTCACAATAAATTTTTACTAGATATGGTCTGTAAAGTGACTATAGAATTATACAACTTCACTAAAATGATCTGGACTCATTAAAAAAATTCCCCTAATTATTGAGGTAAACTATGTCATTTTTTACATGTAAATTTTTCATGGATTTATCCAAGTTAAATAGTTTCCACCTTACATATACCACATCATAGTTTCAATGTAAAATTGTTAAATTTTTTAAAATATTAATGAAAATAACAAATTTTTAAAATTATCATAAAACATCACTTAAAAGGTTATGAGGTATATTTTTATATATACTAAAAATGTATCAGTTGATATTAAATAGTTTTAAAGTGAATTCACATGTTTTTCAATTTATAGTGTTCAAAAATTATAAAATAATGTAAAATATAAAAGTGTTTATTTTGTTTTATGGGCCATTCATAAATGATAATATAAAATTTTACTATTGAATTTCATTATTTAGAAAATTTGTTAAACCATACTAAAAAACTCTTTGATTGATTTGATCAAAGATTTAAATAAATTAAAACATATGATATATATATTTTTTAATTTTTTCAACAATATAGAAAATTATTAGTTTATTTAAAAAGGTTCATGAATATTATTTATTTGGGATTCTAAATGTGTTCATATTAAAATCCATGTAAATTTATAATATGAATGAATTCATAATATATATATATATATATATATATATTAATTTATGGACTATCCATAATGCATGTCCAAATTATTAAATGTTTATAATTTTCAATTTAGGAAATATTATTAAATGTTTATCTGAAGAATATATTTAAAAAATTATTACATGTTTAGTTATTTTTTTATTTTTTTATTCATTTATATAAGTGTTATATTATTAATATATATATTATTTATAATAAATTGTTAAATTTATTCTTATAATTATCATACATGCAATTAAGGAGTTACGTGCTAAGTATGATAATTGATTTAGTTTTCTTACACCTTGAATTTTTCATGTTCATAGGTTATGATATTCTATTATGATATTAATTATAGTATATATTTATATTAGGTGCTAGAATTATTATGAATTTAAGATATATATTTGGTATCAAGGCATGAGTAAATGAAATTTGGTAAAGTCTTTTATTATCTTGTGATCACAAGCTCTATCTTGATAAGTGAGGGTTAGATCTCTATCGCCTAATGTTTTTTATTATGTAGATATTTTATTTTATATTATTATAATCCTTTACATGAAATAGTTTCTTATACATTATACATATGATAAATTTGGATTTTTATAAATATATTTATCTATTAATTTTGGTTAGTAACACAATATATGGTCTCTGTATAGTTTACCTATCCATGAATAGTAATTGTATGCACTATAGGTTTTTTCACTTTCACTAAAAAACCTTGTAGTTTATCATATATAACCCATATAACCTTATTTAATTTCATAATAACATTAAATTAGTGCACAAAAAAAATTAGAGTTTATATACAAAATTTACATGCAGAAAACATGTGGTAACTCAATGTTTAACATGTGAAAGTGTTAGACAGACCCTCTCTCCTACCCACCTATTAAGATATGATAGTCTTATATCCAATCTATCTATACACCCCAAATAAAAAAGAGGTATCTAGTATCATTTTTAATGAACTGACCTATTCAACATAACACATCACCCAAGATTATCCACCAAAATCCAAAAATGGAATTCTTAGTATCTACAGGCTGGATATATGCACTAATGGTTTAACAGCCCTAGATTTTAAAATAATGAAATTTGGATCTTTAGTAAATATGAAATGAAACACTGATCTTAGATTTTAATTTAACATACTCAATCATTATGATATATTTATATTTAAATAAATTTGATCTCTTCGATGGCTTTCAAAACACACAAGCCCAAGTCAAAATGAACTGTAATATAGTATACCATTATAACCAAGATTATAAATTGAAGGGTGTGAATAGTTATAATAAAAATATGAAAATTATGGTTATAAATTTAGTATAGGTAAAATAAGTATCATTTAAAATAAAAGGAAATATTTTTTTTTTCAAAAAATGATATTTTTCTAAAAGGTTGTTTTGTTACGCGTTTCACATGTATTCTAAAATAAATCTTTACCAATATTATAAAATTTATTTAAAAAAATTTAATTTTATTAAATCAAGATATCAAAATTACCATTTGGTGAATATTTTTGATTTTTAAAAAATGTTCTATTTTTTATGAATATTGAAAAATTCAGATTTTTATTGAAAAGTGACTTTTTATTTAAAAATATTACAAGGCTAAATTATATATTAAATATTTTTTAAATATTTTTTTATTTAAAATATATTAAAATATAACTAATTTTGGTAATTTTAATCAATTTTAAATTGTATTTTTATTTTAAAACATTTTATAATTATGAAAATTCTCTTTTTGAAAACCTGTATTTTCACCGTGTCTATGAGTATAATTTTAAATTATATTCGACCACTTCAGTGAATAAAATTTATAGAAATAGATTATATATTTTTATTTATAATAATTTTAATTATCTAATAATTTTAATTTAATTTTTTACCATTTTGAATAGTAAAATCATTAAAAAAATAATTATCAATGTTTAGGGAAAAACTGATTTACCAGGGGTTAATCAAAAATGGTAAGGGAAAAAATTTATTTAAAAAATGTAAAATATCAATTTTATGTCCATATTTCTACCTAATTACCTATAAGTGTCTAAAATGACTAATTTTTATGCTTTTATACTGATAAAAATGAATGTAATTGATTATTTTTAAAAATTCCATGTGTGTCCTCTCCCCCAATTATAAAAGGCCACCCCATATCCCCCTAATCACACTTTAAAATCAAATTTTTTTTCAACAAAAAACATCCAAAATCAGATAATAAATCTCCTAACGACATCTTATGTCCATGTTTTTTTATCATAAGTCCCATATATGAATTCCTTTGGTGGAAACCTAAAGATTGTTTTTGAATAAGAGGTAACGTTATTAAACGATCTTTTTTATTTTTTTTCTACTTCCACCTACATAGAATTTTTTAAAACCATGTTTATATAAAAAACATATTATATTCCCAATATTGATGTATTATTAGTTTTAATTTCATGACCTATATACGTCTTATCTTCCCTAAAATGGGAAATGAAATTGTCTATCATGGGTACGACAAACTACAACTTCACAAACTAATGTAATTTTTTTTCCATAACCACCTTCAAAGATGTATATAAAGGTGGATCTAAAACATTTATATTATATTAATGATATTATTATCCCTATTTAATTATAATATAATATTTAACTTATTACATACCATGTCTTTTAAATTATGATAATTTCGCGCATTTTACGACGAACTACCATCTCGCGAAGTAATGTCATTTGTTTCTCACTTATGATTTACATTGAAATAAATAATTATAAATTTAGTGAATATTTTTGATATATATTAAATTATATTGATTCTATAAAATAAATATATCACCCACTTCCTTACCATTTTACACATTAATTGATTGATGTCTTCACTTGTTTGTCAGTGAAACCTACCATCTCTACAAAGAGATGTGATTCGGTTTTCATGTTCCACCATCAATAATGATTCTAAATTTTTATCTAATGAAATAAAATATTTTTATAATATAATTATAATTTTTTATATTATTTTACAAAATAATATTCTCAAGAATTTGAACATTCACATAAAATATGCATGAGAAAACAAGGTAGTTATCAATACGAACAATAGTACTAATGAAAGATTATTAATGAATAGGGGATAAGATGTTATAAAAGGATATTATAAGATATTATAAATATTAATATGGTTTCGGTAAATGTTAATAACATGTATAAAACCACTATATGGGAGGTTAAATTTCCTTCAACTAAAAAGAATCATTAGGTAAGGGACTTTAACAAAAGTTTCTTTTTTTTTCTGGCATATTATAATGTTATACACATAATTTGTTTTATATATTGTATATTACACCCCATTAAAATGTAATATCATGATTCATTAATAAATAATGGTATTTTATGACTCAATTTTAGTTATTTAATCCAATGGGGATATGAAATTAAATTCACCATATAAGGCCCTATCCTTAAACATTATTTAATCTTGAGTTATTTCAAGAACACACGATGAAGAACTTTTTAGGTTTAGAGTTTTAGAGAATTAGATCATAAAATATGCATTACATTCCACATTTAAAAAGAGTGGTTACATAAAAGATAGAACTTATTTTCCCCATCCACAAAATCATATTTAAAATAAAACATGGATTCTTTCTTGAAACATCCTTGACACTATCATCATATCATGTACCTTTCCTATGACCTGTGAAAAAAATTTCAAAAACTTGGGATGAGCATAACAAGATCAGTAAGGGAGATAAAAGTATGAAATGAAAACATTAATCCATATATGAAATCATACATTACTCATAAAACATAAGAATTTTAACATACCTCATCAAATCATGAATAAATAATAGAAATCATAAGACATAAAGGTAACTTGATGCATTCATAATATTCTTACATTGGGAGTAACCCTCTTGGTTATGTTTGGAATACCCATCACAATATATTCCCTAAATCTCTTCGGAGAAACCATAACGTTTAACCCCTTCACATTACCCAATGCATTAGAGAGTTATATTGGGATCACCTTCCCTTATATTATCATGGAACCACCCGTCTTCATAACAATTCCCAAGATCCATAACATAATCGTATTACATAAAACATCCATAAAAGAAACATAACATTTCCACATTTCAATCACAAGATATCAATACACCAAATTGATATAATAAAAAAATTATGAAAACCATTTTCAATACCAACATAAAATAAAAGTAAAACATGGTATTTATTTTTTCATTTTAAAAAAAGGTATAGCTTGTAGAGGAACCCGAAACTCAAATAATGGTCACAGCGGCGGAGAAGTCGTTGTCGCCGCATACGTACGAAAAAAACATTCCCTTTTGTCGTTTAGTAAAACGCTTCATATAAAAATATTCCTTTTTGATAAATGTAAAATTAAAAGGGTTTTATACACCGTATAAAAGAAGGTAGTGTATAAAGCAATATATGCCTCAATGAAAGGAGATTGAGACGAAGTCCCATACCTCGGGTCTGACTTGACTCGATCGTTCTTTAATGTCCTGAATAATAAACATGAGTTAATTTCTACTTGATTAAGAACCTTTTTCAAGTTTATTATTCCTTTTATATCATTTATTACCATGTTATGAACATTATGTAATCATTTAAGTTAATAACGGTGGTTTTGTCGATATTTGGTACTTGAGTCAAAAGTGAACTTCTAATATTTACATGTTGTTCACGTATTCAAATATCCATTATCTCAAGAATTATATTCATGATGTAGATGACATATATATCATATATATCCAGTATATACAAGCATTTATAAAATTACATAATCATTTAGAGGTAATAAATGAAATGCACCGTTCATGGAGACGGTAAGCCGTACATACGCATGAACGCTTCTTTCATTTCTATGTCATATTAATGGAATTAAAATTAAATGAGAGATATGTATATTTTAATTCCAGAATTATATTCATCATATAAATGTAACATACATCATATATATCCATTATATATATGTACTTATAATAGTACATTACATTTGGGGATAAGAAATGAAATGCACCGTTCATGGAGACGGCAAGCCGTACATACGCATGAACGCTACTTTCATTTCTATCTCATACTTTAATAGAAAGAAATAATAATTATATAAAGTTATATTATAATTATAGTATAATATCATATATAATATCATTAAATATTTCCTTTATATGTACCACATATGATATTAACGAATCAAATCACTTTGAGGGGGTGGTAGTCCGCACTTCCTAAAATGAAGATATCGTGTATACCCATAATGGAATCCATACAGGTATGCCATAAATGAAAAATAAAGAAGATTAAGGAAAACATAAACATATTATATATCATATATAAATATATTGACATCTTAATGGCCACCTTTGAAGGTGTTAATGGAATATTGAACAATCATCGCTTCGTGAGACAAAAATTCACCATCCACAGAAACAGTATGTTATTTAACCATTAGATGTAGGTGTGTGTAAGTGTAGCTCGAAAGATTATTATAAAAACATCATAGTATATTTAAGATGCTGGAGTTGTTACAAAATAAATGAATAAAAAGAGGTTAGGGGGTTGGAGAAGCCAAATAAAACAAAAGAACACAAGTGAAGACATTACTTTAAAATTGGGTAACTCTCTTTGATTAGAGCTCAAAGGCTTCGTTGGGAAGACTTCTGCCCAAATTGAGGCATCTAGGAGTAATAGAGGGATGTGGAGAGACAAAATGAACAGGGTTTGGCCGAGCAAAAGGCTTGAGAGTTGTGGGTAAGGAGGTAGAGGTGGGGGCCTTTTAAAAGAGGAGAGGAGGGGCACTCTTGGAAGGTTACGAAATGTTACATTATTTTCAAATGAGTTTCGGATTTTAATGGTACCTCATTGATGTATTTCAACAATAAGGTGATAAAGGTTCGAAATATAATCATCCAATAGGTATTTGACATGTTTATGTTATAGTATTAACATTATCTTTTCATTTTATTTTAATCCATTATTAATGAGGTAATCACTCCATCATCATGATGTCATAAATAATTTAATTTATTTAATGCATAAAAATTACAAAAAATTTATATGATGTAGGAAATATTTTTAGCATTCCAATAAATTTTTATAGTCCAATATATCATTTATGTAGAAAAAATTACAAATGTTTTACTCAGGTGATACATTCTTTGTTATATTTAACTTTCTTTAAAAATAAAAAGATAAAAACTCATTATCACACAAAGGTGATTCCATGGGGTCCCCAAGTTTGGAACAAGGCATCCCATGGTCTTCCATGACACAAAAAAAGTAATAGGACACATGTTGGGGTCATTTTTTATTAGTATGATATTATTTTATTATCTTTAACTACCCGATTACAAATTAACCAAGATAATTAAAGATAATTACCGTCGTTACTATTCATAATGTCCAAAAACAAAAGAGTTTGGACTACGTAATTTGGACCTTTTGATTCCAAATATGTAATACATTTTAAAAAATTCCAAACACAGAAATTGCAATAATTAGTTTTAAAATAATTCCTGTTGTCAAAACAAATAGCGGGTTTTTTTGAAATAATATCTATGAAAAGTTTGGCATTAGTTTATGCCCAATTCCAAAGTGAAATTAATCATAATTACAACCACTAGATTAAATGGTAAAAATATATTCTAATTACACTTTAAGACCAATTAAAAAGATAATATACCATATAATTAAATTAGATGAAAAATCAGTATTGATGTAAAATGCAGTATTTCTCACTATTCATTAAAAAATGAACATTGTGAGGAAAATACAAAAAAATTTACCCAAAGTAAATTTCAATGTACCAATCAGAAATAATCAGTTTATTTTGATAAATAGAGCTTATAAAATTGTAAAAAGATTTATTTAAAAAATATTTCTGCCAAAAGGCAGTAAAATAATCTTTTAAAAATATTATTGTATTCCTTGCTTAAGAATGGATTTATTCTCGTTTTAAGACTCTAAAACCCTATCTAATTCATAAAAGGACATAGATAAAAATATCTATTATTCATTACTTACTTAGGATGTTACATCCTTCCCCCCTTTAGAAAATTGTGTCCCCGTAATTTATTAACTTATCGAATAAGTGGTGGTATTTATCCCTCATTGCATTTTCTGATTCCCATGTTGCCTCTTCAATCATCTGGTTTTTCCACAAAACCTTTAACTGATAAATCACCTCATTCCGCAACACTTTCTCCCTGTGGTCAAGAATTTGGACTGGTTCTTCCTCGTAAGATAGATTTTCTTCCAACTGAACTACCTCTAGACTCAAAACATGATATGGATCTCGCATGTACTTCTTTACATTGAAACATGAAAAACATTGTGTACCTGAGATAAACTCAGAGGTAAAGCCACTCGGAAAGCAACTGATCCAACTCTCTTAATAATATCATATGGTACAATGAAACTTGGACTCGAATTTCCTTTCTTACCAAATCGCATCACACTTTCACACGGTGAAACATTTAGAAAAACATGATCACATAGCTCGAAAGATAGATCCTTCATCTGGTTATCTGTATAACTCTTCTGCCTGCTCTGAGTTGTTCTCATGTGTTTCTGTATCAACTGAACTTTTTCTGATAACTCTTCTACCAATTCTGGTCCCATCAACTTGTTTTCACTCACTTCATCCCAAAAAGCTGGAGTTTGACACCGCTTCCCATATAATGCCTCAAATGGGGCTATTAGTACACTGGAATGAAAACTGTTATTATATGAAAAATCAACCAAAGAAAGATGTTGGTCACAACGTCCATGATAATCCATCGAACAAGAACGTAGAATATCCTCTAAAGACTGAAATTTTCGTTCTGACTGCCCATCTGATTGAGCATGAAAAGCTGTACTAAAATTTAATTCAGTACCCAACGACTTCTGAAGGCCTTTAAAAAAGTTATAATTAAACCTGGGATCTCGATCAGATACAATGGATAGGGGAACTCCATGAAACCTGACTATCTTTTTAAGATACAATCGATAAAGTTGATCTTGGAAAAAATTATCTCGTATATCAAGGAAATGAGAAGATTTAATCAAGCAATCAACAATAACCCAGATTGCTTTATTACCTCGAGGTGTCTTCGGAAATCCCACAACAAATTAAATGGATATATTTTCCCATTTCCACTCTGGTACTGGTAAAAGCTGAAGGATCCATTTCGGTAACTTCCGCTCTGCTTTAACATTTTGACATGTCAAACACTTCATAGTAAAATCAACAATATCTCTTTTCATTCCATCCCACCAGAAATACTCCCACAGATCTCTGTACATCTTAATATTTCTAGGATGAACTTAAAAAGGAGAACTATGAGCTTCACATAACAACTCTCTCTTCAATAGTGAATCACAAGGAACACACAATCTCTTCCTAAATCTTAAACCACAATCATTATCAATGTTGAATTCATGCAAGTTACCCTTATGAACTAGCTCTACCTTTTTCTACAACTCACTATCTTGCTTCTGTGCTTGCTTGATTCTGTCTGATAGAGAATATTTCACTGATACTTGAAACAAAACAGAAGAACATCCTGCACCAACAACTTCTATACCAAAGTTCATCAAATCCTTACCCAAAGGATCATGTTCCAAATGCAACATTGTTAATGCAGCATTACTTTTTCGACTCAAAGCATAAACCACTTTATTTTCTTTTTCCAGATGGTAATGAATTGTACAATCATAATCCTTGATTAATTCTAGTCATATCCTCTATCTCATGTTCAATTATTTCTGAGTGAATATATACTTTAAACTTTTGTGATCAGTATATATTTCACACTTTACTCCATTAAAATGATGCCTCGAAATTTTTAAAGCAAAAACAACAGCAGCAAATTCCAAATCATGTGTAGGGTAATTTACCTCATGAGTTATCAACTGACGTGAAGCATAAGCAATTACCTGATCATTCTGCATTAGGACACAACCAAGTCCTTTCAATGAAGAATCACTGTAGATTACAAACTCCCCATTCATGAAAGGTAGTGCTAAAAATGGAGCATTCACCAATATTCTTTTCTATTCCTGAAAACAATCATCACATTCTTTTGTCCCGATAAACATAATATCCTTCCAAGTTAGCTTAGTCATTGTACTAGATAACTGTGAAAAATTTCTAACAAAACTTCGGTAATAGCCTACCAAACCAAGGAATCTACGAATCCCAGTTACATTTTTGGGTCATTGGAATTCCTCAACAACCATTGATTTTTCCAGATCAATAGTTTGTCCCATCTTTTGAAACAATGTGACCAATGAAAGAAATTTTTTGCAACCAAAACTCACACTTGCTGAATTTCCCATACAATTTATTTCCTTTTAAGGTTTTAAAAATAACCCTTAAATGTCTTTCATGCTCATCTTTACTTTTAGAAAACACCAAAATATCATCAATGAAAGCCACCAAAAACTTATCCAAGAACTCATGGAAAATTCTATTCCTTATGTCCATGAATACATCAGGTGCATTGGTTAACCCAAAATGCATTACTACAAATTCATAATGACTATATCTTGTACAAAATGTGGTATTCGTAACATATGCTTCCTTTACCTTCAGCTGATGGTACCCTGATCTCAGGTCAATCATTGAAAAATCATGAGCTCCCTGGAGCTGATCAAATAAATCATCGATATGAGGCAAATGATATCTGTTCATAACAGTGATGTTATTCAAGGCTCTATAATTAATGAAAAGTCTCATAGAACCATCATTCTTTTAAACAAATAAAACAGGAGCACCCCATGGTGATGTTCTAGGATGAATGAAACCTTTCTCTAATAAATCGTGCAATTCCTCCTTCAAATATAAAAGTTCAGTTTGAGACATTCGATAAGGGGGTTTTGAAATTGGCTTAGCATCAAGAACTAAATCAACAGTAAACTCAAATTCCAGATCTGTTATTATTCTAGGAAACTCATCAGGTAAAACATTAGGATACTCATTTACCACTGACACATCATTAATCTGAACAGTTCCTTTGTTTTCATTTATGTGTGCAAGGTAACATTAATTTCCATCTTTAACAAGTTTCTCGGCCTCTGGATATGTTATCAACAGTAAAGATTCATTCTTGTACAAAAACTGAAAGTCTTTCTGAAAAGATACTTCTCTAAATCTATAGTAAATCTTAGCATGGTAAATAGGGAGCTAATCTATACCCAAGATAACATCAAACTCGACTAGAGGTAAAATAATAAGGTTCCCAAGTAGGTTCTTTCCATGGATAAGGATATAAAGATTCTTATAAATTATGTTTGCCTCAACATTTCCCCCATGTGTTTTTACCACAAGTTCATAAGACATTTATTGAGATGGTATTCCCATTTTACTAGAAAGGTTTTTAGAGATGAATGAATGTGTAGACCCCGAATCAAACAACACACTGGCATAATCTGAAAAAAAACAAAGTACTCGATACCACTTCATTTGATGGCCCAACATTTGCTGAAGTAGTTGCATTGGATTTCACCACCCCTTGCATTTTGTAGTCTAACTGCTTCCCAACACTCGAGCTCTTTGTTGGACACTAGTTTTCATAGTGACCCATCTCATTGCACTTAAAACATTTCACTAACTGTAAATCAAATTTGGTCTTACAATCACCCTGATCTTTTTTAGTGCAATCACGAGTCTTATGTCCCATCTTACCACATCGATAGCACTGTCTAGAATTCAGAAACATTCCCCAGCATGAATTTTACCACATTTATCACAAACTGAAATCTTAGTTTTCTTACCATCAGACTTTTTTGAAGAATTCTTCCCTTTCTCTTGCCACCTCGGTCTCTTCTTCTGTTGATTGTTATAGAACACTTGATCATCGGAAAAATCCATTTCCACCTTCTCAGCACATTGAACAAACATTTCATAACTTTGGAACTCATGAGAAGCTAACGACCTTTGATATTTTGGCTTTAATCCTGAGTAAAAAACGATTTATTTTACTATCAATGCCTCGGATAAAATTTGGAGCATACCTTTCCAATCTAGTGAACCTTTCTTCATAAGCAGCCACTGAGTCTTCCTCTTTCCTCAATTCCAGGAATTGTTTTTCCATCATAAGTCAAATAGCCTTAGGAAAATAGTTCTCATGAAACATACCTTTGAATTCATCCCAATCGAGAGCATCAATATCATCAACATCCATGATATTTTTAACCATCAACCACCACCGATCTTCTTCACCCTCCAAATGGTAAATATAAGGACTAACCTTTTGATTGTCTGTACACCCCATGACATAGAAAATCTTCTCCAGTCCTTTAATCCATCATTCAGCTAGCATACAGTCAGATGATCCTCTGAATTATGGGGGGTGTTTCCTCATGAAATGTTCCACCACTGACATGCTCCTCTGCGGTTGATCTGGCTGATCTCGTGCATGGATACCACCACCATTTATCTCTTGATTCAACTGCGCCATTACTACAAAAAAACTGTTCAGTTCCAATTCTGACCATCTCAGGATGCGGATTCGGAAGGTCATTTCATTCTATATGTCTTCCTAGCACTGCTTCCGTGTTTCCTCTGTGGAAAACCATTCTGAACAAACATGTCTTAGATGAATCAACATGGTAATATTCAAATGCTATATCATTTCAATTTGACAATAAAAAAATTTGGATAATCATTTAATATATTTCTAACTCCTAAAGTTATCTAAACCGACATCTGATACCAACTATAAGGCCCCAACCTTACACATTACTTAATATTGAGTTATTTCAAGAATACATGTTGATGATCTTTTCTTGTTGAGAGTTTTATATAATTAGATCATAAAACATGCATTACATTCCACAATTAAACAAAGTGGTTACATAAAAGATAGAACTCATTTATTCCATCAACAGAAACATATTTAAAATAAAACATGGATTCTTTCTTGACACTTCCTTGACACTATCATCATATCATGTACCTTTCCCTTGACCTGTGAAAAAATTTCAAAAACATGGGATGAGCATAACAAGCTCAGTAAGGAAGATAAAATTATGAAATGAAAATATTAGTCCATGTATGAAATCATACATTACTTATAAAACATAATCATTTTTACATACCTAATCAAATCATGAATAAATCATAGAAATAATAAGACATAAAGGATACTTGAGGCATTCCTAACATTCTTACGTAGGGAGTAACCCTCTTGGTTACGTTTGGAATACCCATCAAAGTATATTCCCTAAATCTCTTCCGAGAAACCTTAACGTTTAACCCCTTCGCATTACCAAATGCATTGTAGAGATATATCGAGATCACCCGCCATTAGTTTATCACGGAACCACCCATCTTGATAACAATTCCCAAGAACCATAACATAATCGTATCACATAAAACATGCATAAAGGAAACATAACATTTCCACATTTCAATTGCAAGATATCAATAGAACACATTGATATGATAAAAAAATTATGAAAAACATTTTCAATACCAACATAAAGGAAAATTAAAACAAGGTATTTATTTTTTAATTTAAAAAAAGGTTTATATTGTAGAGGAAGCTGAAACTCCAATAATGGTCACGACGGCAGAGAAGTCGTTGTCGCCGCATACGTATGAAAAAAACATTTCTTATTGTCGTTTATTAAAACGCTTCGTATAAAAAATATTCCTTTTGGATAAAAGTAAAGGTAAAAGGGGTTTATACACCATATAAAAGAAGATAGTGTGTAAAGAAAAATATGCCTCAATGAAAGGAGATTGAGGCGAAGTCCCATACCTCGGGTCCGACTTGACTCGATCGTTCTTTATTATCCTGAATAATAAACTTGAGTTAATTTCTACTTTCTTAATAACCATTTTAAAGTTCATTATTACTTTTATATCACTTATTAACATTTTATTAACATTATTTAATCATTTATGTTATTAACGGTCATTTTGTCGATATTTGGTACTTGAGTCAAAAGTGAACTTCTTATATTTACAAGTTGATCATGTTGTCAAATTTCCATTATCTCAAGAATGATATTCATGATTTAGATGCCATATATATCATATATATCAAGTATATATATTCATTTATAATATTAAATAATCATTTATAGGTAAGAAATGAAATGCACCATTCAAGGAGACGGTAAGCCGTACGTACGCATGAACGCTACTTTCATTTCAATGCCATATTAATGGAATTAAAACTAAATGAGAGATATGTATATTCTAATTCCAGAATTATATTCATCATTTAGATGTAACATAAATCATATATATCCATTATATATATGTACTTATAATAGTACATTACATTTGGGGATAAGAAATGAAATGCACCATTAATGGAGACGGTAAGCCATACGTACGCATTAACGCTCCTTTCATTTCTATCACAAACTTTAATGGAAAGAAATAATAATTACATAAAGGTATATTAAAATTATAGTATAATATCATATATAATATCATTAAATCTATCCTTTATACATACCACATATGGTGTTAACGAATCAAATCACATTGAGTGGGCAGTAGTCCGCACTTCCTAAAATGAAGATATCGAGTATACCCATAATGGAAGCCATAAAGGTATGCCATAAATGAAAAATACAGAACCGTAAGGAAAACAAAAAAATATTATATATCATGTATAAATATAGTGACATATTAATGGCCACCTTTGAAGGTGATAAAGGAATATTGAACAATCATCATTTCGTGATTTAGAAATTCACCATCCACAGAAAAAGTATGTTCTTTAACCATTAGATGTAGGTGTGTGTATGTGTAGCTCAAAATATTCTTATAACAACATCCTAGTATATTGAAGATATTGTAGTTTTTACCAAAGAAATTAATAATAATAGTTTAGGGAGTTGGAGAAGCAAAATAAAACAAAAGAACACAAGTGAAGACATTACCTTAAAATCGGGTAACTCTCTTTGATTTGAGTTCAAAGGCTTCCTTGGGAAAACTTCATCCAAAAATGATGTTTCTAGGAGTAATAAAGGGATGTGTAGAGACAAAATTAGCAGGGGTTAGCTGAGAAAAAGGCTTTAGATGTGTGGGTAAGGAGGTAGAGGTGGGGGCATTTTATAAGAGGAGAGGAGGGTCACTCTTGGAAAGTTACAAAATGTTACTTTATTTTCAAATGAGTTTCAGATTTTAAAAGTCCCACATTGATTTATTTCTAGGATAAGGTGATAAGGGTTCGAAATATACTCATCCAATAGGTCTTTGAAAACTGAAATTTATAGTTTTAACATTATATTTTTCATTTTATTTAAATCCTTTATTAATGAGGTAATCGCCGCATCATCATGATGTCATAAATAATTTAATTTATTTAATGTCTAAAAATTACAAAAAAACTACTATGATGTAGGAAAGATTTTTAGATTTACAATGAATATTTATAGTCCAATATATCAATTATGTATACAAAATTAAAAATGTTTTACTCAGGTGATACATTCTTTATTATATTTAACTTTCTCTAAAAATAAAAAGATAAAAAGTCATTATCACACAAAGGTGATTCCATGGGGTCCCCAAGTTTGGAACAAGGCATCCCATGGACATCCATGAAACATATAGTAGTAGTATGACACATTTTGGGGTCATTTTTTATTATTATGATATTATTTTATTATCCATAACTACCCGATTACTAATTAATCAAGATAATTAAAGATAATTACCGTTGTTACTATTCATAATGTCAAAAAAAACAAAAGAGGCTTGATAAAATAATTTGGACCTTCTGATTCCAAATATGTAATCCATTTTTCCAAATTCCAAACACATAAACTTCAATAATTAATTTAAAAATAATTCCCATTCTCAAAACAAATAGCAGATTTTTTTGACACAATGTCTATGAAAAGTTTGGCATTAGTTTATGCCCAATTACAAAGTGAAATTAATGCTTATGACCACCATTGGATTAAATGGTAAAAATATATTCTAATTACAATTTAATACCAATTAAAAGATAATATAACTATATAATTATATTAGATGAAAAAGCAAATTTGATGTAAAATGCAGTATTTTTCACTATTCATTAAAAAATGAACATTGTCAGAAAAATATCAAAAATGTACCCAAAGTAAATTTCAATGTACCAATCATAAAGAATAAGTTTATTTTGATAAATAGAGCTTATAAAATTGTCAAAATTTTGATTTAAAAATGTTTTCCACTAAAAGGAAGTAAAAAAATCTTTTAAAAATATTTGTGTATTCCATGCTTAAGATTGGATTTATTGTCGTTTTAAGTCTCTAAAACCCTATCTAATTCATAAATAAAGATATATTAAAAATATCTATTATTAATTACATTCTTGGGATGTTACACGCCACGTGGTAATGAATTTGATAACTCAATTTCTTTTCACTAGGTTATATTAATTCTTCATTATATTTGATATTATAAGATAATGTTAGTAATAAATTTTTCTTAATTTATGTTTTATTTCCAATTTTTTATGTGGATTTTAATTTGATACCCATAATATATTTATTGAAAAATTATCACTTCAATATAATGATATTTGTGAGTGTTTATTTATCATTATCATTTTAAAATGGATTTTTGTGATTAAAATTACATTAAAGATAATTATTTGATCATTGGTAAATAAAAACATTTAATATTTTTCTCATATGTTTATTCATGATATTTTCAAGTAATAGCATATATTTTACCCTATTTTTTACATAATAAAGTTAGGGAGATATTTTTATGAAATTATGACTTTATTTCATTCTTCAATTATACATATTTGTTTCATAAAAAACATGTTTTCTAAAAATGTGTTAACAAATGTTTTTTAAATTTTCAAAATGATTTATTAATGTAATTTTTACCCATTTTTACTTTTCATAAAAAATTGAATGGGATCTTTAGGTATTGTTTAGAGTAAGGACCATTTGGTTTTTGCAGAAATAGTAAAAGGAATCATTGTATTAATATGTACGGAAAGAATAGAATTTCCATCCATCATAACCACTCAATGTTTTAAAGAATTATTTATAAATATTAAATTTTATTTTAAAAGAAAATTATTTTCAATATTTTTTGTGAGCATTAAGTTTTAAAATATTTTCAAGGGTTACTTTATTCAATATTGTTTTATGCATTCTATGTTATTTATATTCATAAATGTCATTAACCCTTTATTGTACTCATCATCCACTATGGATATATTGTATTTACACCATATTTAATATTTATAAATATGGTTTATTATCATTTTTACATAGTAAATTATTGAGATTCACTTACTTCATTCATTTTTTGTTGTCATTATTTTTCCCTTGAAATATTCACTTTCTTATCATTATTGAAATTAGATTTTCCAAAATATACAAATTATTTATCATGGATATAATTATTACTTAATTGTTTTATCATTTATACATAAGTAATTTTACTTTTAAATATATATTAAAAATTGGGGAAATTATTGTTAATCTGTATTCCTTACTCAATATGGAAATCTTTTGGTAAGGCATATTATTGATGAATTAAAATGAACATTTGACATATAAGGAATTATTTGAACATAAAGATATGGGTGGGGTCTTGTTATAAATAGACCCTAGATTAATCGGTAGTATCATGTGATGAATTATATGGATAACCATATTTAAATGGGTTTTTGTTCTGTATTAGCCCATAAATTTTAATCTCTCTTGTAAATGGTCTTGATATTAGAAGTATCCTGATTTTTAAGTTCATGAAATCAAATAATTAATAATTTATCTCAATAAGAATTAAATTGATATTATCCTTGATATTTTTATAATTATATTATCTATAGATGCATTTCAATCTCTTTTTATTGATTATGTAGCATGTGTATTCATTTATTTACCATCACATATTGAGTATGCCTTATCTAATCATGATTGTAAAATTATTTAAATGGAATGTGTATTCCGTTATTTATGTTTTCATTTTTATTATGCATATTTATTCATGAAAGATTTTTTTGTACTTAACCCTCACAGATCAGTTGAGTTTACCCTTTTTTATTTCATTTCCCATGATTATAGGAAGTGTACTATGAAAGATATGAAAAAATATACTAGAGGGAATAATTATATTCTCAAAAACATTTATTCTGTAATTTTTGTATTCAAATGTAATATGGGAATCATTTATATATCTTGTTTACCATAAAAAATAAATTATTCGATCCTTTGGGAAGTGTTGACTTGTATCTAATGTCAATGTAATAAAGTAGACACCAACTTCACTTTACTGTAGTTAGGGATGTTACGATTGGTATGAGAGTAGTTTTGTACAATCCTTTGGAACTATATTTAAGAAAAAAAATATTTGGAAACACAACTCTTTGATAATCATTAAGGATAAGTGCAGAATAATATCCTAATGTTTTGTTAAGGTATATATTTTGTGGTTATTCATAGAAATACAACACTCCGTGGATACTACAAGTAGACATGGTTAAAGAAAAAATGTACCTATGGGAAATAATCGTGAAAATTGTCTATTCGGAATCACTCATGAATTACTTGGTAAATGAAATATGGGCCTTACTGTGCCCTGGGTTTGACACTCCTGAGGGATATGCTATGAATAATTCACATTTTCTATATGAAACCATTATAAACGATTAGAATATATGATTAAAATGATGGGATAGATTAAACCAAAGTTGTCTTATTTTGAAAATAAGGATTCATGATAGAGGCATAATATAAATGATTATATGGTTTCTCCATTTTGATTATTTTTTTACAATTTTTTTTGGTTTTATTCAATGGATGAAACCCAAATGAATTGTGTTATCATTAAACATGATATAGAATTTGGTGACTATGAGCAACCATATGGGGCAATGACAGGAGTCAAAGATATCATGACTATTCCTAATTAGTTAACCCTATATAGTATTAGAATCCAATATTTTAACCATCTATTGGACTCAACGTAGAATATATGTATGGAGTTCATTAAGATCTTAAGTGAGGGAGACTATAGATGAAAGATGTATTGATATACTCCATTTCATAAATATGGAAATATATACCCAATAAAGTGTCTCAAAGGAATTGTAGAATTTTTTTTATTGTAAAACAAGGCCAAAAAGAAAAAAAAATATTTGTATAAATGAAGAGTGTGATGGAAAAAATATATCTCTTCATAGGGATCCATTTATAGTTTGTTATTTAAAATATGGGCAACCAATGTATTATCCAATTAAATACCCACCTCTAAAGGTTAACCCCTATAACATAGAAAAGGATATGATTAAATAAAATTATTTATATATTAATTTATTAGGATTCAAGAATTAAGTTGTAGAAGTATTTTTACCAACGGTATTATGGTTATAAGAATCCTGAAACATCTAAATATTGTGTTAAATTATATAAATATATATGTGTTCATTAACTTAATATTTATGGATATCATCCTGGGTTTATGATTTTATGTTTGATCATAAGTTCAATGTATTAAACAACCCATTTGAAAATTTTCGTGTTAGGAATTTTACAAGATTAACGATATTTTTAGAAAACATTTATGGGAATATAACCTATTGGTTTTTCATATAAATGTGTTATTCAAGGACGAATTCCATTCAATTTCATTGGAAATAATATTAATGGTATTGGTAACCTTTAATGTTTATCTTTTTTTATATTTTGTTATTTATGGGTCATCAAAATTTGAGAACATTATTGGAATTTTATTAATGTAGTTTTGGAAAAAGGATAATATGTCGCATCTAATAAGGCTGCGGGGCTTGATCCCATAACAAAAGGGTGAAATGGGTTTTGTGCATACCATTGTCCTGCAAGATGTTTTGGTTAATATATCATCATTTTTACCTAAATTATTTTATGAAAAAATATTAATGATGAATGAGTGGGTTTATTGTTGAGGTTTAATTATTAATGTATTATGTTGGATAACTTGTGCAATCCATATTGGTTTGGGAAAATATTTCAAAATTAGATGTATGACTTGTCCTTCTTTTATGGATCATATAATTATTTAAAAGTAAATTTGACTGCTTCATACATAGAAATTAATTTTGGATGTTCATTTATTGGACTAAGAGGTGAAGTGTAAATTAATATAAGAAAAACCAAAGGATGAAATTGTTCTTACGAAATAGAATGATATTATGTCAGTATATCTCCCTATATTCATAGATAGTAAAATAATTCCTCAACATTATGAAAAATATATTGAAACAAAAATGTTATCCTACTACCATCATATCTGATGAATCAAGGATATTTTTTAGGTTTCTGGGTATAACCGAAACATGGAGAGGTGGGTGATATACTAAAACATATTTTAATAATCATTACCCAAAACCATGAGCAAGGATCATTCACATAAAATTTATTATTAATTTATTTAATATTTGAAGAAATAAATAGTTAGGATTAAGAACTTTCTTCGTTAGTTGATCTTGATCATCCTAAAATATCCTTTTGGATTACCTTCATTGCGGTATAATTATCCCAGGATAGAATCTAGCTAGGATTGATCCACACATGCTCCTATGATCTTTGAGAAACACCACTCAATCTTTGGGTGCTAGCGTAGCGAGTCGAATGATTTTTTTTCACTCTTGATCTCTCATTTTTTGGTCCTGAAGAAATATCTCTTCCACTTATCATTCATAATAGAGAGACAGAAAGAGGAGTTGAGAGAGAATTCATTAGGCATAATAATTCTATATTCTCATTTTCAAATATTCTACAAAAAAGACATATCTATCTATTTATATAGTTAGTATTTAAGTAAAAATCATATTTAATAGAATACTATCAATTAAAAATGATTTATTACCTTTAATAAATATAATTTATCATAACAATAATTATATAAATATTATTTTGTGGAGTGATCCTACTTTTTTAATAAAAAAGATGAAGTAACGGTCTTATTAATTAATATTTGTCACCAGACTCGATCTTGGTCTTCTTGAACTCCTCTAGAATTATTTGAATAACTAAATAAATATTTTATTCATAAATAAATATTTTATTCACAATATATTGAATAAATAATTATTAAAACATTCTTTAAATAAAATAAATATGTTATTCACAAGATGGAAGATAAATATTTATCTAATTTATGGGATTAATATAACTTGAATAAAATTATTCATCAGACCTGAGAATACTATATATTCCATTAATTAAACTCAAATATAATTTAATCGTGATCAATGAAATAAATTAGTGTGTGATCCTCTATGATTCTTTCTTATTAGCATTTGGTAGTCTTGTTTAAAGTCAACGATTACTATCTTATGATGTGGCCTTAAAATCACTTGTCTTACAACATCTTTTATTTATGTTTTTAAACAATTATTTATGTATTTTTTTGTAATTTGATAAATAATTACACATTTATAATTTCAATGTTTAATTTATATATTTAATATAATTTTATAAATAATTCTGTTTTTTAGCTTATAAAATTTTTAATTTTGTCTTAATTAGTTTTTAGGTTCTTTGATTTTTTAAATAATATTTATATGTTTTTATTAACCTTTACATCATAATTTTAAGTCTATTTATGGTTATTGAGTAATTAATTAATCAATCTACCTCATTTAATTAACTTAAAAATTAATTTAATTTTTAATCTTTCAAAATTATTATATTTTTATTATATAACCATAATCAAATTTATTAATTAATTAGTTCTCATCAATTAATTTAAATATTTTGAAATTAATTTTTTAATTATATTTATAAATATAAGATCAAATTATAATTTTTCTCATATTTTTTACTATAAGTCTGTTATATGAATCAAAATGATTAATTATTCAATTGTTATTATTTTTTTATATTATAATTTTTAAAAAAAATTAATTTCATGTAATTGGTTAACCATTTAATTTGTTGAATAAAATTCTCGTTTTATAGTTTTCTTAATTTTAACTTTGTTTTCTATTAATATTTAATTTTAATTTTTGTGGATGATTCACCACCATATTTTCCTTCACCGTTCCCTTCAAATGACTCACTGTTGGGAACACGAGAGTGAATCATTTTATACTTTAACAAATTTTCACATGAAAGTGCCAGTGGTGAGTCATTACTCACGGCCAACCCCTTTTCCATTTTTTCCAAGTCAGCATTGGGTTGTCCAAAGTGAGTATTTCTTCACCCCATCACCATGCATCACTCATCCCACTCACTATTACACACTGAACAATGCAGAGTCCTCTATTAACTGTTACCCTCACACCATTCCTTTCAACACACACCGCCAACGCCCCCACTACATCCTCCACAATGGTGACTCCACAAAGATTATCTCATAGTTATCCTTCATCACAACCCAGCTGCATTCCAATTTCTCACTACTCTCATCTCCACTCATCAACAAATCTGAAGCAACTCAACTAAACACCACCAATAGTTTAAGGAGAAACTACCACTATTGTTCGCCGCTACCACCACTTCCCTCTCACCATTCCACTAGCCATCGCCACCGTTGCTCCTTGATGAAGAACAAAGCACCATTGTCACTACATCAAGTGGATATTCAACCAATAATCAAAGTCTTCGTAGATATTATTGAAGTTGGCATGTCCTTCCACACAGAATTGAAACTATAGATTCATTGCAGATATGAAATCGAAAGGATTCATTTCTCAACTGTTTGTAGTCGCTCAAGTCTTTATCTGCAACTATTGGAGCTGACTGAAGTTGAATCCATTGAGGCTAACCATGAATCACCATCAAGGTCAACACCAAGGGCTGTAGTTGTGAACTTTGTGATGTCATGAAGGGAGTATGCGCCCACACCCATTCCCCCGCAAGATCTGAAGGTCCACCGATCTGGTTCTTACACTAAAGACATGCAACTGCTAGAGATATAGTCAAGGATTGAGGAAGAGTATCGTTCTTGATGGAGGTGCTTTCACCATCCCAGAGGAGATTTCCCAGTCTGAGACCCCACTATTGATGCTTCTGAGAGGAGGATTCATTTTGGACCATTTTCATTCTATGGAACTTTTTTTGGGGTGTAGGGAGTCGTGGGTCGCGGTTTTTCTTAACAGTGAGTGAAAAAATAAAAAAAAATAAAAAAATAAAAAAAATAAAAATAAATAAAAAAATAAAAGATAATTAAAAAAACATATATAAAATTTACTATAATAATAATATAAATATAATAAATAATTGTTAATAAAATTAATTATTAAAGTAAAATAATATATTCAATTAAAGAAATATTAATCCTAATAAATCAATTTAACTATAATAATATTTTATAAACTTAATAAATAAATTAAGTACATTGAGTATAATAACATCTAAATAAAATAAATAATTATTATTTAAATATATTAATAGAATTTAAAAGATAATTAAAATAATTATCTTTCATAAAATCATAAAAATATTAACATTAATAAAATAACATAATAAATCATCAATAACTAATAAATTTTGTAAACAAAATAATAATTAATTAAAATAATAATTAATTAAAATAATTATTAAAAATCATTATTAATAAATAATTATATATTGTGTTATTAATTAATTAATTGTGTTTTTTCATCATAATAAATGATCTATTTTTCTTTGTTATTATTTGCAGATTCATTCCAAAGCCAGAATGACATCAAAATTCAATCCAACCACCTGAATAAGTTTATTAGAGGGCTTCTATTATCATGAAAATCTTGTTATAGTCAATTACAAATGTTTATTGATATTGGTGGGGACCAATATGTGTCTATGAAATCCATTATTGACCAAGGGGATTGCGAAATAATTTTAAAACGGATTATTAGTGGGTGATAGAGATAATGGGGAATCATTCAACTCTTTCGAGAGATCGAGAGTAGTCGGATGAGACTTCATGGAATAGGATACGTAAAGATCATGGAGGAGGAAACAAAGCAGTAACACGGGAGAAGAAGGGGATTGATTTCTTCACATTTCTTTATCAACTCTCGAAGATGTAAATTAATGTTTCCAATTTATAATATGAACATTATCGTAGGATAAATACATCTAGTTGTGGGGGATTTCATTTTCTACAGGTAATCATTAATTCACCACTTCAATTTTTCAATCCAATGTTTCCAGAATTGATCGACAAGATCAATTCTGAATTCTTTAAATTGCATTGTTGCACTTGTACTCAACATCAAAATCCATAATCAATTAGTGAGTTTGATCATGGATGTAATTTATCTATGATTTAAATTCAAAAACAGCTTTAGAACATATGTAGAATTGTTTCTCTGGTCATTTTCTAATTTATTTTGATGATGAATCATTCTTAGAGTGGGGAACTCCAGGATTGTTTAATTTTTATGATTTATCTCTGAGCGAGGGAGATTAATCATTCTTTTTAGTGGTGTCTCTAGAAATATAATATATGTGAATAATAATCCTTGTTAAACTAGAAGGATAGATTTACCCTGGGAATTTCATCTTTATTTTTCATCTTTATGAATTTATTCTCTCTATTTCTCACTATATTACCATATTTTCTATTGTTTCCTCGTAGATTTTGAAAAAAAAATATAAAACAATATTTCTGCCTCTTTATTGATATATATTTAAAAAAGGTAAAAAGAAAATTCACCCACTGTTGACAACAATAGGGTTATTTTGAATCATTTTCACTCAATCTCACTTTATTCTTTCATGGGTCTTTAACCCTACTTTCCTCTATATATTATTTAGTATGAAAATAAACATAATTGAACTTTGACATGTTTTAGGGAGACCATTTTGTAGAACATAAAATTTGGATTGTGGTTTGAACACACAGCTTGGTGGTTTCAAACTTAGGAATTAAATGAGATTTAAAAATTTCCCTCAGAAATGGTGGAGATAGAGCAGCGGGCAGCTGCAAGTTGATGGATTAACATTAAATAGAGAAAAACACATAATAGGGGTGAAACTGGAAAAACTAGGTAAAAATAGGAAATGAGTCACTGATGGGAGAGTCATTGACGCTGATCTGTTGATGGGTGAGATACTAACGTGACCTATTGACGTCTTAACCCACCAATTCTCTGCCCTACCGATTCCATAACCCAACGATCCCCCGACCTACCGACACCTCGACCTACCAACATCCTGATATACCGACACCCTAACCTACCAACACCATAACCAACTAACATTCATGCCCTTGAATCACTGATGTGATGCCCCTGACTCGCTAATGCTGACACCCTTAACTCCCTGATGTTGACACCCCTAACTAACTAATGCTGACACACCTAACTAACTCATTCCAACAACCCTGACTCACTAATGATCACTCCCCTGACTCATCGATGTCGATGCCCCTTACTCACCGATGAAAAAAACTAGAAATTTTGGAAAACTCTTGAAATGAGCCACTGACAGCTCCTAAAACACATCAACATTGGATTCTTCGAAAGGAAGGGCCTGAGGAAAATTTGTCTTATTACATCAAAAAACTCGCAAACTATTCTCATCTCTAATAATTTCAAAACTATCAAAGAAGAAAAGAGGTCCGAACAACCATTCCTTAAGATACCTCTCACGAGTAAACCACCAGGTTATATTACAAATCGATAGTGAAAACATCAACATCCAAGGACACATCATTGACATGTATCTCATGAACAACTGTAGAAACACTATATCCCCACTCCCTCATGTAGCCACACAAACACTAAAAAGTCACACAATCCAGAACCATGGATTAATGAGTTCCTTCTTCCATGTCAAGATACTATCTGCTTTGGGCATCACTAACTCACCTTCGTGGGTTTAATCTCATCAAAATTAATGTTTTATGATTGGGTATTAGGTCTTCCCATCTCCATAATCATTACTTCTCACATAAAATCAGATAACATGGAAACAACTTAGCGTACAACAAGTGAGGTCAAACATTACCTTATAAGAAAGGCCCAAAGCAAACACAAGATAAAAATTCACAATGGATCTGGGTAATATGAACACATATGTGCCTCTTATTTATAGATACTCTCCTCAAGGCCACCATGCCTCCATAACACAAAAATACAAGAAATGTTCCATCCATTAATCACATTCTTCTTATGATCATCGATTCTCAGTGGTCACTCCACGAATGCCACATCATCCCCGATATCCATCTCTTCGTAGTCTAGGATGTGGGAGTCATCATATAGATACCGATGGAGCTGAGAGACATGAAATACATTGTGGATCCTCTCCATATGTGGTGGCAACGCCAACTAATATTCCACCTCACCAACTTGTCCCAACACCTCAATAGGTTTGATGAACCTAGGATAAAGCTTACTCCCCTTCCAAGACCCCAGTATCAATGTCATGGGGAAACCATTAAGAACATGTGGCCCCTAACCTAAAACTACAAGGGTCTCCTCCTATGATAGAAATATGACTTTTGTGGTCCTAAGCTACCTTCATCCTTTCATTTAAAAACTGAACCTTCTATATCATGCTCTTCACCACTTCTAGGCCAAGAACTCCTGTCTCCCCAACCATTGTCCATCACATGGGTGAACGAAATTGTCTTCCGTACAAGGATTCAAAATGATTCATGTCAATGGTAGATTGATAGCTATTATTATAGGCATACACCAACAGAGAAAAGTGTCATACCCACGATCCTCCAAAGTCCAAGACACACAGTCGAAGAATGTAAACCTATGTATGTATGTTCCTGTTTGTATGCCCATCCGTTTGAGGGAGGAAGGAAATTCTAATGCATAACTGGGTGTAAAAAGCACATTGTAATCCCTTCCCAGAATTTTATGTAATGCATGTTTCCCAATCTGAAATGATGGATCTTGTAACTCCATGTAGCTATACCACTTCACCCACGTACCTCTATGCTAAGGCTACCACTGTGCTCATCTCCTTAACCCCTAAAAAGTGAGATGATATCATCAATCAATCCACCACTACCTTGATGGAATCACAACATCCCTCATCCTTGGGTAGTCCTATGAAAAAATCCATCAATTAATCATCCCACTTCCACTTAGGATCATCTAAGGGTATCACGGACCAATAGATACATAGTGTTCATCCTTCACCTACTGAAACACGAGGCACCTCTCCATAAACACCACCACTACCCGCTTCACTCTAAGACACCAAAACTGACCTCTCAAGCCCCAATACATCTTAGAGGATCCTAGATATACCACCAGGATGAGTTATGAAACTCACTGAGAACTACCTCATGCATCACCACTGGGAAAAATAGCTTCCCATGGAACAACATCTGATTCTAAATATCCTCCGAACATCCCTCTAGAGCGTGAATATGGATAATGCAATCATGAATCACTTAAGCCTATGAGTCTCACTACTGAGAATCCTCCACCTTTCATACCAAGGAAGACAACACCATCATATAAAATAGACTGCCTCTACCATCATCCACTCTCATGCCTAGATATAAGGAATCCAACTCCATCGTTTCATTCCAAGCATCTGCAGAATCTCGAACTACATCCTTCTGTGAATTCCTGCTCAAACAATTGTCCACCATGTCCCCCTTTTCTAATGTGTAGATGATTTTGAAGTCATAGTACTAAATAAACACCATTCAATGCTGATTCATCATGGTTTGGTATCATTGGGAGAACGATATCCCTCAAGATCATAGGATCTGTGAAGTCTATGAAGCATTCACCGATGAGGTAATGAGACCACAACTTCAAAGAGATCATAACTGCTGCATGTTATTGGTCATGGGTGGAATAGTAATGTTCGAAAGGACATAACTTCCAAGACCTATAAGATATCACTCTCCGCTACTGCATCATCACACACCCCAAGCATATACTAAAAGAATCAAAGAACACTTCAAACATCACCCCTACTTCTGGAAGCCTAAGCACTGGCGCACCAGCCATTTTACCCTTCAGGTAGCTGAAATATTCCTGACACTACTAACATCATACAAAATCCTAGTCCTTTCTGGTCTGAGCAGTCAACAGAGCCACAAATCGAGAGAATTTTGGTATGAACCTCTAGTATTAACCTTCCAGATCTATAAGAATAAAAACATCTTCCATATTCTTGGGTTCTTCCCAAGAAAAAACCACTTCAACCATCGATGGGTCCACTGATATTCTTCACTGGGACACCACATGTCCATGGATGTGCTCCTCTCACCTCTAGAACTTTCACTTAGGCAACTTCTTATAGCGCAAGTGGTGTCGGAGGACCTCAAAAATTGTCTATAGAAACTCGACATGATCCTCCTCTGATATTGAGTAGATCAGGATGTCATCGAAGATCACAAACATAAACCGGTCTAGATACTCACAGAAAACTGAGTTCATGAGCCCAATGAACATAGATGGGAGTGTTTATAATGATGAATAGATTTACCACGAACTCAAAGTTCACATACCTGTGCCTAAAGGCAGTATTTTTGTTTTCACCATCCTTTACCCTCAACATGTGATATCCAGACCAAAAGATGATCTTGGAGATCCAAACTTCTCCCTTCGACTGGTCAAAAATGTTGTTGATCCTTAGGAGGGGGTAACAGTTCTTGACTTTCACTTAATTCAGTCATTGGTAGTTTATGTATAGATTCAGACCACCATCTACCTTCATTGCAAACAAGAATGGATAACCCCACTTGGTCAGATAAAACCATTCATCATCAGGTCATTAACCTGAATTCGCAACTCCCACAACTCATAAGGAACCATTCATTAGGGTTACATCATAATCGGATGGGCACTAGGTTTTATGTCTATGTCGAACTCAATATCACATAGAGAGGGTAGAGTCACAACTTTTTCTGGTGAGACATCTAGGAACTCACCAATAGTTTATGGAACATCCACCATCTCGGAGTCTTCTAATTCCATTGGCAGCTCAAGTAACAATTAATAATGTGGCTCGACATGACGGCTACCATCCTGGAAACTTCTCTTACCAACAAAAGCTACATGTTGAGTTCCCATATCTGAGAACACATCACTTCTCTGGAAGAAGTTGATAAAATCATGCACGAAAAACACTTAGTCGATTCCTAGGATGACGATGTATTGATGCATTTTTAGTAGAAGAAGATCCCCACTAGACCGATACAACCCCAATATCAGTCTACATACATGAAAAACATCAAACAGGATGGTATGACCTCCAACTGGCATACTCAACACTAGGGTCATGGAGTGTTTCTCTATGTCTAGACCCAAGGCATGAACCAAAGTGGGTGCACCAAAGGAGTGTGATGCCCATGAATCAAACAAGGCATGTTCAACAGTACTAAACAGAGCGATGGTACGTCAAACAACTTGTGGCCCCACTGGAACTACTGCCTCTATGGTGTGCAACTACCCACACCCAACCCCTATTCCCCCCATTTTACGGCTTCCTCCTCGACCATGCCCGGGTCTAGGTCCATGAGGAGCACCCTGATGTCAGACTCCTCTGGAAATTTCCAGCCTCATTCGAGTGGGAGCTCGCTACCCCTACTACTGGAAAGGACGGGCTTGTAATTGTTGTTACTAAGGTAAGTGTTGAACCTTCCCACCCCCATTGTACTGCACTTGGACAAGGAACTAATTCTGAATATGCACACGCCATCCACATATAAAGAACCACGATACTAGGCCTGGGGAGAAAGGGTGAGGACCAAGAGATTAGAACTATCTTTTGAGGCGTATTCCCCACTAGCTGAAATCAGGATGGCCCTATCAATGAAGGCCAACTATTGACTTCCTTCCCTTCTGATGAACTCATATGGCTACCCTCTCACGATACACCTCCTACGGTGTGCATCCTCTCCACTACTTCAGCCTTATTCTGAACCTCCAATTACGTTTGGTAGAGTAAAGCGAGTAATGGAATACTAAATAGAAGGTCGAAGTGCCTCCTCCAAGCGTCTTTACCCCAACTCCTCATTCTAAAAGAGATCTGGATGAAAAAGAAGGATATAAATGAATGTGATCCCCAACTCCCATACTGATATACTCCCTTGTAGAAGGGAGATCATCTCTTACATCTCCTTGGCCTTCATCATGGAAGAGAAGAATTCTTCCTATAACTCCTTCTCAAAGTTAGTCTATGTGAAATCAGTCTCATTCCTCTCCCTGATTTAAAGCATCTACCACTAATGTGACGCTCCTCGCACCGGGCTCACATCCATAGAAACCCAATACTCAATTGGAGCCATGATCAAATTGATAGTTATCACTAGATCCTCAATACAACTCTCTATCTCCATGTCTAAGATGTTGCCATCGTACTTTCCCAGGGTCTGCTACTATCAGGCACGAAGCCTCTTTTACCACTATTCATCCTCCTCCTCTTGATTGGCCCTCTTCTGATCAACTAGATCAACCTGTTGTGCATCAACTTCTCATACCACCTATGGATGAAGTCTAGGTGCCATAGATAAAAAGAGTTAAAAATAATTCCTAAGATCGAGTAGTGAAATTTAAATTTAAATTGAACTATTTATTTATTTATATTATCAAAACACCCAAGACACACAATAATAAAAGTCGTTATTATGTGTGTACCATCCTTAGGGTCTCTATCCTACAATTATTGTAGCCTCACCTAGTCATTCAGTGGGTCCAGTGTCCTTTCATTAGATCTTGGGAGCTCTGAAATCATGTGTCCTAGCCAGTCTTCCCTAGCCTACTTCACACACCATGATTGCCTAACACTTTTTCCCTACCTTCCACACAATTCTCACATTGACTAACCTCTAACACCATCCTATCTCTCAAACATCACCTCTAATACCATTACGTTATGACCCTACTTCAAGATGAGGGAAGGGACAAAAATGTTCCCTACCCTTCCATCCCCAATATTAAGGAGAGATAATTACCCCAATGTCCCACCTTCAGTAGGCCATGGGGTGGCGACTAGCACCAACGGTATGGAATCTCACACAAATGGAAGTAATTACCCTTTTAATAGACCATGATTGGGAGATAATATGTTAAATTCCAAAAACAAGGAGGACTAAGGTAAACGTAAATCCATGAATCCATTACCACATGCATGTTCAAAGGTAAGACTAATAAAAAGTAAGACAAAACTCCCATATAAATTACCAAGGAAGATAAAATAAGAAGAAACAACAACTATCACAATGCCCATGATAGTATGGCCTAGCAAAGTATTCAAACTCTTCTTGGAAACCTAAACATAGTTTTTTACATATGTAGTGTGGGCATAGAAGTATACTCATTATGGAAACTAAAGATACTAGTGCACAAGTGAGGGAACATACTAATTCCATTGTGAGAAAACAATAGAACCTCAAGAACCTACCATGGAATACTATCTAGCCCAGCCTCACAAAGGCACACTCACCCAAGTAACCCAATTAATGTAAAGTAATAGTATAATCATATCGAAAACTAGGTACCCCGCACCGCTTTCCCACTGGTTAACTAATCATTCTTAATAATCTAATGTCTTGATGATGCCACTCTTCCCACATGCTCTCCCACTGCCACAACTACCTGCACACACTTGGGACTCAAATTGCAAACAACCACACCCATAGACCCCTGGGGCACAACAACCACCTCTATGATCAAAGACACTTAGGACTCAACAACAACACGCCACACCCAAGTACCCCTGGGACTAATCCAGAAGATACTTGGGAAACATTCCTTTCATGGAAACACCTGATCCCCTGGTCAAAAACAAACCCCTGACCAAAGAGTCTTGGGCTATACTAAGCCTTGATCCATCACAGCCCGCCCAGATATGCCTGAACGACAAGATCTGTAAGAGGGTTCAAGGAAGAAAATTAGTAACCATCCATCCTTCCCCCCATCGAAATGTTGGGAAAGACACCCTCCCCCATGAAATGAAGGTGTTCGACACATAATGATTAACATGGGTGGGGTGCATATAGAAATAAGAATGAACTATAATATATATATATATATAGGTAACCAATCACTCATACCTAGCCTACAAGTTTCACATGAACGGACAACAAGCCCACACCAACATCACTTTTGCTGCTACCCTTACATTCACAACCATATAACAACCACTGCCAAGCATAAACCCAAATCCCTTTTTGTTCAACTTCTATTTACTTATTTGAGGTGATTCACGTTAAATTATTCATTCACTACCGGGAAACTAAAAACCATAACCATACGAACCAATGAATAGAGGAAAATTTTAGTCCCACTATACAACAACAAAAAACTAGATTTTCATTCCCACCATATATCCCCATTAAAATCCTTCCAATAATTATTATTCAAAGTGATACCGGAAATTCCTTCTCTCACAACCCAGCCCTACAATCTTGCTACCAAAACAAAACCCCAATGTAGTCTCGGTACAAAACGAGTCCACATCCACACCGTAGTCCCACTGCCTGATGTCACTTCATGGCCACCAAACAAATTTTATAATCTCATTTATAATCTGGATAACAACAATATTTGTAATGGAAACTATAAATATTTTTTATACATATTAAATGTAGGAAATATTTTCATATTTTAATATTTTATCCACATAAAAATTTAATTTTAATATATGTGGTAGTTGAACTACTAGGGTGAAGGTACTATCAGAAGATCCTTTTTATTTTTTGGTTGATTCACTAGATTGTCTTGTTTTGACCATTTGTTTCCTTTTTTTCTTTATCTATAATAGCATACCTCATTTCATACCTTTTATCATAAAAATTTAACTTTTTTAAATTTGAAAAAATATATTAAAGGCATACCACATATATCTTTATAAGATAAAATAACAATGCTATGAAAATTACAATAGTGTTTTCTTCATGCTAAATTTTTTATCTACTCATGTACAGTGGATTCCGATTCATGTGTATAAACTGTATAAAAAACATAAAAACATAAATATATATTTTTATTTAATATTGTTATAATGTATAAAGAATTACTATTATATCATGATTATACATGATTCTCATACTCTTTGTGTGTTTTAATCAAGGAGTATCCCCCCTTAATTTACATGTGCCTCCTTCAATATCACATGACATGTGTTGGAACTAGATTTGGATTATGAGTCATAAATGTATATCTATAAACAATGAAACATATGTTTTTTTATATCATATAAAAAATTTACAATTGATTGAAAATACATAACATTTTCTTTTCTATTTTAGAATAACCCATCCTTGCATTACAGTAAGGGTGCATTGGTTTTAATACATGTTGGTTATTTTCATTACACCATTTTTTTTAGAAATTAAAATTTTTAAATCAAAGTAGATAAAAAAATATTCTCAAATAAAATATTATTTACTATGACTTACTTGAAATGATTCCTCATCATTATGACTAATGAAATCTTTCCATGATTCCCGGTATATAATATGTCTATATTTATCTGGTGGGTAGGGATTTACTTTCACCCAAGCATCCCTAATGTGATACTTTGTAATAATTTTCTAAAAGCCTCTATGAAATTTTTCAGTGATCATAATGGAAAAATTATTATGATAATCATCTAAATTAAATTAAATCATTAAGGGATAATTAAAATTAAATCAGTGTTTAATTATATAAATTTTTAAAAAAAATAGATAAAGTATATCATAGAATTACTGTAATATCATATAAAATGTCACCCTTAAATACATCCATGACATTGCCTCATGTATATGTATCAATTAGCACATGTATTATCATTTTGACCCCAATATAACTAATAAAAATTAACTTGTTGGGGATAATAGGTTGTCCATATTGATTCTATCCAAATTGAAATTATATACTGTCACGAACCGAATCTGGTCGCCATCAAAATTGGGAACAAAAACAACCTGTGACAAGTCCCAAAGGTAGTTATCAATCCCCATGGTCTGGAAAATGTTCTTGGGTATCATTTTTTTTTGGGAATTATTTACACAAATATGGAGGCATAAACATAAAAAACATTCGATAAACTGAATTTGAAAAATTCATGCCAAACAAGACTTTAGAAAAAACCAGAACTGGATACATAGGTTAAAATTCAATACAAGTGGTCTAAATACACAAGGGAATAGCATAAAAATATCCCCAAGGACTCCACATGACAAGGGTTCATCACCCACGAGCCATCTCTACAACGCCGTTCCATGGAAGGGAACTAACACCCCAAACCACCATCACCCAAGCCTTTCCTTTACCTATGTCAAACATGGCAAAGACTACATACACCCAAGGGGTTTAATTAGTGTGTGAGCCTAATACCAATATGATACCATCTAAATATTTTAAATATTGTGAAATACAAGGTGAAAACGTCCATATTTTTAATATATAAGGAAAAGAGGTGATAAATTCCACAAAAATGAAACATTCAATTTTAAACAATTTTTAAAATATAATAGTAATATTGTTAACAAATTTGAATAAGAAATTGAAGATAATTATATTACCAGCCAAACTCACCCTAATAAAATGTTAAATACCACAAATTAAATGAGCACTAAAACCGGGAACACCCCTAGGCACTAGATTTTCTCGGGCCCTATGTACCTCATACGTTAGTGTAACGATATCCATGTCAGAATCCTTTACCATGCATGAGCCACTAGTAAGTAACATAAACAATACTTAGCGGTCCGCAAAAATCATCCATATAGTTTAGTTAGAGTTTTCATTATCCAATTTCACTGTGAAACAGAGACAAACCACATCTGGAGCACTGGTCGTACTAGTACATTTCCGCCAAACTAGGTACCCAGGATTCCCCCTTTGTGCTCAAAAAATTTCAGAATTACACATAAATCAAATTTCATATAAAAATAACACTAAAGGTCACATAAAACCAATATAGTAGATATACACACTTTTTACCACTTAAAACACACAACAAAACATTTTGATTTTCCATATAACAACTTCACAAAAGCTAACAAGGTTTTGCCCAAAAAAATCCCTTTAAAACCACACTTGAACACCCAGTGAAAATTTACATTCATCAAAATAGAATTTTCATCACCCAAAACATTTCTATAAACCCATTACATGATTTATAAAAAAAACCCCAATCGGCATCACATAAAATATCCATGTAAACACCAAATTTAACACCAAATTGGTACCCAAATATCATTTACTTAACAAATGTCACCAAAACAAAAAATTTCAGAAATAAATAAATTATATGACCATTAGAAACATTATTTTTATCCCTAATACATTTCAAAAAAATCGACAAAGTTGTTATATGGAATCGCCAAATGAACCAATAAATAATTTCTATGAAAAACTCCCAATTTCACAAGAAAATGGAACATAAAATTCATTTACTTTACAAATTCCACAAAAACCAATTTTTTCACCAATAATCAGATGATATAAATACTTAAATATTATAAAAAACAATCTATGTCATAAGGATTGCATACACAATGGAATCACCTACCAAAATTGATAAAACCCTTGAATCTCTGTGCGAAAATCCAATTGCACCACTGCCACACCATAAGGGATTAAAACCTACCTAAAACCATAATATTAGACCAAGAAAATCATATAAAATCATTAGGAAAGATTATCTATTTTCTGGACAAGATAAACCTCAAGGATAGGGGAAAACCCCTAAATAATGGAGAGAAATCAAAGTCAGAAGCACTTACATGAAGAGAACTTGATGTTTCTCCATCGAAACCCCATTCAAAAATGAGTCCAAAGGGAGGTTTTTGGATCTTGGTAGGCTACCATGGATCAAATAGTAAAATGTGGGACAAAGGGGTGAGTTTGGATAAATCCTATGAGGGAAAAATTGTAAATTAAAAACATTTTTGATGACCTGACAAGGCCGCACGGTATTCTTGTAGGGTTTAGAAAATCTTGTGTCGAAACTGTGTGCCCCCTTCTGTCCACTAATAGTCTCCAAAATCCCTCAATTTAAGAGGGGTATAAGGGAAAAAATTAGGGGAAATATAGGCCAAGTATAAGGGAAATAATACCCAAAATAAAACCACATTTCCACCCCAAGACTCATCCAACTCAAGGGTATAACCCCCCCCCCCCCAAACAACATACCCCACAAGTAGGGACATTAGGAGAGTCACAAATCAAACATGAAACCACCTAAACCTCATACCATACCATTGAAAAAAGAGGATTCAAACTACCATCCAATACCCCTAAGACTAAGGTCATAGATCAAGAACACAGGAGAGAGAAAAATCTAATCCTGGAACACCCGGAGTCCAAGAGCAAAACCAGAACCAAAATTTGTTTTGAAACAATGGATGGAAATTGGAAATATGACAGTGAAAATTCTCCCCACCATAAATATTTCTGCCCTCAAAAATCCACAACAACAACATATGTAAAAACTAATCCGAAACAATAGACCAAGATAGACCCCTTACCATGTTTTCGTCCACTTCCAAAACGGCCAAACACCTCCAGTTGATCAAAAAAATGAAGAGAATACTCTCACAATCCGAAAAATACCCCACATACTTGAAATGATCAAACATATTCAAACTGAATCCCAAAAAAAAATACATCAAACAATACCATATGATGCTCGTGAAATCCACCTGAGACAAATGACAAACCCGAATAATGCTACTACAACGTTACATAACAAAATCATTGGGCATTCTCCAATCCCACATTTACCCAAGTAAGAAATTGGTGGCTAGATATCCTAGAACGAGACTACCTACAGCTAAGAAAACACCATGTAGAAAACCGAGTCACTGATACTTGGTCACCCAAATAGATATCCCACCACAAGGGAAAACATAATTTCTGATATAGAATCATGACACTAACAACGGGCCCGAATAGACTCCCTGGTAAGAGGGGTAGAATAAAATTATACTTGTATCTAGAGAACATACATGAGAACCATGATGGTTCTCCCCACCATATGAAAAAACATAGTTTTTATGAGATAGAAGCAAGACACTAATAGGGGGAGGCCCAAACGGACTCCCTAGCATAAGGGGTAGACTAACATCAGAATTATTTTCCAAACAAAACTTACATGAGACCCATAGTGGGTCTCCCCACCAAAAAAACCAACTATCATAAATAATAGTTTGGGATAACATGAAAATAAAAAAAATCTAAAAGAGCCGACATGGTTGCACGGTTGGCTCGCATGGTTTGGGAAACCGTGAGTTAATTGTGCAGACCATTCTGTTCAAAGTGGAAACTTCACACGATTTCTTAGGCCAAGTGGTACCACTGTGTGGAGACCATGCGGTAGCTACAGTCTCTTATAACACTGTCCTGGGGTTGGAACACGATTACTACTAACAGTTTGAAAACCATTCTCTTCAACCCGCCTAGCAAAAATTTTAAACATTTCTCCAAAAACCCAAATAGAACCCGAAGTGGGAAATCATTAACTCAGTCTATGAAATGGGAAAAACGTACTCCCACATATTTCCATCAAATAATAAAATCAAAATAAATATAGTGACACTAAAGTTTTAAAATATTCCTCAACTTTCATATTGAGGATAAGACATTGTACAAGGGTTTAAACGACCTTGGAATTTTCCCTAACTACATTCCAGCTTCTCTTTGGGACCTATGGTTGGAGCTCAAATGATTGAATCCTATTCGGCCTCACAATTAGGCTTTGGAAGCCACCTGAAATAAACTTCATCTTAGAGTGCCATAAACAATTACACTGTGATATTAGATGGCCTCAATGACACATGAAACACTTCAAACCCACTTTAACCGAACCCATCATTTTTCCAAAACATGGGAGTAGAGGATGCACACATGTCACCCCTTATTTATTTATATGGGAAACATCAGAATGAAAGGAAATATAGAAACACCAACTTCTAGAACATAGGATTTCCTAATTTCAAAAATGGAAATACACTTATAATAAAACACAGACGTGACCCTTATAGTCAAATAAACACAAAACATCACAATGCATAAATGAACATGAGCATTGTGAATAAAAGAAAACACAGGGAGAGGGACATTATCATGATTCCCAAATAGTACAAAATTCTAGCAAGCATCCATAGAGACACTCTTGGCCATACATTCCACACTAGTGGCCTAACATGAACTCTTGCTTTGATGAGACTGACGAAAGACCCAAAGAGCCTTTAAGACATCATTCTATAATGGCAACCCTAAAATTAATTCACCTTCGATGTCATATGAACCCGATGAAACTAAGGTCTATTTAAACCTCCCACAACCAATATCCCACTACAAGGGAAACGACATAACCAAATAAGAAGATAGGTAAAATCAATCTCCACATCTCAAGAAGAAAGTCCTTATGTTGATAAACTGTAGGATCCTCTAACGGATAATCACCATGGGCCACACATGAATCATGCATTAACTCTTTATGGGGAGTACACTAGCCAACAAGAAAACCCATGGACACTACCAACAAGGTCATTTGGTCACAAGATACCACAAACCTAAACATAACTTGTGAGGGGAGCCACCACATCAGCCTCCCAAATGTTTCCTCAAAATAGACCACTGGCCAACTCTTCATTCCATGTTTTCAATGTAACGCCAACCCAAAATATCGTTTAAACTATACGGGTTCTTGAACTCTAATGATCCCACAATAACAATCCTGACAACTCATTATCCAAACATCCCAATCCCATATTATCAAAACACATCACTTTCCTTCAAAATCATTCTAAAAAAATAGTGTTGGTCGGTTGTGCATTTACCAATGGTATCTCATGAGACTCACACATGCATGTTTACATGACACACTATGAACCCACCACATATCCATGCATATTCTCATACAAACCCATACATGTGGTCACCCTTGATAACACAGAAGACCAAAATCAAACCTTTCCTCTTTTCAAAATCAAATCCATTTTAACCACACTTTCCCTTTCTCAAAACCTCTTACCATAAAATCATAACCCATTTTAAATCCTATAAACCAATGTATAAAAGAACCCATTATTCAATAAAAACTCACTTTCATGTCTGTCATAGATATTTCAGAATAGTTCAACACATTTCGAAATACTTCTAATTTCATGAAAAACACAATTTCATATGTTTCCACTTAAACAAGAAATAAAATCTTCTCATTTCAAAAAAAGGTTCTAAAATTTCATTAAACATTTAAAATTATAGTAGTTACCAAATCAAAATCCTCCTTTAACCCCAATAATAAATTATATAAACCATAATTCATTTCAAAACACTTTTCCATGGTTTATAAAATTCTACTGGAAACACATTTTTCATGACCCCCTTTAACATAATTCATACTTTCAAAATAGGTGTAAACACATAATTTACCATTTTCGAAAAAAATTATAAAATTTCATTTCTATAATTTTAGAAATAAAACCATTTTCACTTTACTATAAAATTACATCACAAAAATTCACACTCCTTAAAATCAAGTCATTTTGGCTTTAAAACCCAAGTTCCCAAGACTCAAAAACCAAGAGACACAAGACAATGTGAAAGGAAACTAATGTTAGTGGTGACTTTCTCATATGGTTGGAGGCTATAATAATATCACTTAGCCATCATGGAATGTGTTATAGGTAAATTTACCTAGATTTCCATGGATTTCTAGACCCTATGAACTCACTGAGATCATTAGCCCAACTCTCTTTTCATTTCCCCAAATCATCAATGAACCATGATAAATAATGAACTCCGATAAAGCCCGATATCCCCAGGATATTTGAGTCCCATCACGAGATGTGTTTTCCATACACACTACTCATAACCTGAATTTCAATTCCTAAAAATCCTATCTCTAGACTATCCTGACTCTTCCCCAAATAACATTACCTAATGATTTAACCTCCCTTTGATACCATTTTGTCACAAACCAAATCTAGTCACCATAAAAACTAGCACCAAACCCATCCTATGAATAGGGAAGTAGGGAGTTCCATATACACATGGGATGGTAAAAGTTCTCAGGTATCTGTTATTTTGGTTTTGGAACTATTTACCAGAATATGGAAGCACAAAACATCAAAAACATTCAATAAACTGAATCTGAAATATTCATGCCAAACAAAACCTAATAAAAAACCAGAACTGAATAAATAGGTTTAAATTCAATACAATTGGTCCAAATACAAAAGGTAACATCATCAAACCATCCCCATGGACTCCAAGCAACAAGTGGTCATCACCCATGAGCTGTCTCCACAACGTTGCACCATGGAAGGGAACTAACACCCCGAACTGCCATCACCTGAGCATTTCCTTTACCAATGTCAAACATGACCAATTATACAAACACTAAAAGAGTTTAAATAGGGTTTGAGCCTAATCCCAATAAGATACTGCCCAAAGATTTCAAATGTTATGCAACACAGAGTGAAAAAGAATGTAGTTTTAACAAGTAAGGAAAAGCAGTGATAAATTCCAAGAAAATGAAACATTCAATTTTAAAAAAAATTCAAATTAAAACTATCAGATTGCTAAAAAATATTAATAATAAAATTTATATAATACACTGTACATCCAGACACACCCTAAGACAAAGGTATATACCAAAAATCCAATGGGCATCAAAATCGAGAACACCCTAAGGAACTAGAGATTCCCATGCCCTATGTACATCGTGCCTTAGTGTAATGATATTCATGTCACAATCATTTCACTTGCATGATCTACAAGTAGGGAACATACCCATAACCTAGTGGTCCCCAAACATCATCCATATATTTTAGTTAGAGTTGATGTTATCCATTTTCTCAGTGAAATGGGGACAATACCCATCTGGATCACTAGGAGTACAAGTACATATCCTCCCACCTAGGTACCCAGGATTCCCCCTTTGTGCTAAAACAATTTTAGCATTCCATATAACTCACTTTTCATATAAAAACCCACTACTTTTCACATACAACCAATAGAGTATCGATATGAGTGGAATAGTTTGGGATATAACTAACACTAAGAGGGTGGTCAATCTGTGTTGGGGGATTTTTAAACCAATTCCAACTTTTATCCCTATACCTCATGACATGATAGTATATTTATTATCTTATTCTTTTTTCCCTATCGCATTCAATAATAGAACGCAGTAAAAATTTCACATGATATTTTTACAAGGATCACGACTCAATAAGAGTAGCTACATCCTTTCACTGTATGGATATGACCGGTGCATGGATTATCTACAATGATGTGATATTCTATTTTAGTGGAGTGGCTAAGAAAACAATAATCTATCTAGTGTGAGTCCCTACACATTGGAGGGGGTGGGAAACAGTCCTCTTCCCTGGACTGGTGATCGCCTAGTCCAACTTGAAGCCTCTAGATAGTTCTTTATACTGCCCTTGGAGACAGTCTTCTTTATTCTTGATAAGGTAGATTCCTCTCTTGGTCTTTTTTTGTGATCTTCACTTGATTACTCGTAAAGCAATAGGCAAGAAATTATTCTATCATTCTTTCTCTTATTCTCTAGTGCATCACCAACTGCACTAAACTGCTTCTTTGTTATTTTTAGTGAAAAACCAACTTCACTAAAACATCTTCACTATTATTGGCTAGAATCACATACACTAATGTGATTATTTAGTCAGTGAAGATCGATTAACTTGGAATCATCTAAATCAATTATTTCCTTCTAGTTTATGTATGCATTTGATCTTGCATATGACATTAGGTTGAACCTTTTCTCCCCTTTCTTTCTTATTCTTATTTATACATGCTCACACTCTTTTTTTATTCTTTATTTAAGTCACTTGACCTGTGCATATGCATGCATGAAATCATGCATTATCCTCTTCTTATTCATGTGTGAAAACCCTTAATGAATATGGTTCTTTAAACACACACACAAACTCAGCCTCTTCCTTATGTTTATTTCCTTTCTACCTCTTTCACATAGATAGGGTGTTTCTTTTTGTGTGATATTTATCTTCAAACACAAATGGGTGAAGACCTTTCATTGTGCAAGCTTCTTATTCAACAAACTACTCAAGTCCTTTTCTGGCTCTTTCACATCTTTTCTCTCTTGAACATAGTTAGGGTGTTTCCTTAGGTTTATATGTATTAATCATCATACCTGAAATGGGTTAACCCTTCATTTGTGCAAACCCCTTCTTCAAGGCCTCAGGCTTCTTCAAATAATGAAAATGGGTTCATGCAACACTTACTCCACTTATCTTAGACTTTCCTTCTTCACCAAAGAAAAAAAATCCTACAAACAATATATAGTAAAAATGTGTACCTCAAAGAGTTCTTCTTCACCTTATAAAACTAATGTGGCCTCATGTTGATTTCTTCATGAAAAAATGAATGGATATTCATTGTGCATGGGGTACACAATTTTTCCTCTTCAGAAAGCACAGTTAGAGAATATCTCAAGAACCAACTCACGATGGCACGACTTTCACGAAGCATAGCGAGGGATTTTAAAAATCCTATTGTTTTTTCAGGCGCCAGTTCATCGTGAAGCAATTTATGGGTCTATAGAACCTATCAAAGGCTTGACGGAACACTTCTTTGCAGATCAGAAGGCTCGTGGGACTCCTCGTAGCTCTTCACAATGCAGGGCATGGTGAGATGATCTATCTTTCGAAACAGAAACTCTGGAGTATATAGGAGCAACATGTCTTCCATTCATGATCTCCTCTTTCAATAGGCGATGGATACTACCTCTTCTCTGTTCAAAATCTGCGTATCTCCCATTAAGATCAGGGCATTGAATATCTGAGATCTTTGGATTTATGATTTTGAAATCATGGTTCGAGGAGAAGCTGTAAATCTCGGGTGTTTCCTTTTTCCAAACGCGGGATCCTATATTCATTCTTAGAGTTAAGATCGCATGTACAATTCTTGTGCATGAATCTCAGGTATGAGTCTCTTTCAAATCCACACTGTAATTCTCATGGCTTCAGCAACATTGTTTTCCTCGACCGAACCTCCATCCTCAAGTTATCACATGAATGAAATACTTAGATTGCTTGCATGGTCTTGGTTTGATCAAATGATCAACATGCAATTATATTCATCATCAACACTGAACGCAAGTATGACCATGATGGATCAGCAGTGGTGATGTCGAGCATTAGTGTCGAGTCACTCTCTATGCGATCAGAGGTTGAAGAAGAGGCCGTAGTCATTGGATCCGCTCGAATTGATCTTAAATGACCATGATTATAATACAAGATACATGACAAGGTGTACGGTTGAGATATTTTGCAATATTAGATGAGCGTCAATATTTCCTTAGTGTTTTTAAAAACTCTTCCCACATCAAAATGCACCGAGGTTTTTTCCCAGTTTATCAATCAACTCCTCCCAAACACCACTCAGAATTCTCCTCTCCCCCTCGAGTGCCACCCCGCACCGATTCTCTAAGGGAACACTTCTATTCCTACCCAAGCCTCCTACGGGTGCTCCTCTAGCACCTACTATGCATCCCTACACACGGGTTGATCACCTTGTGCGCACTCCTGCGGGCTTATACATGGCCTACACATGCCTCTTATGAGTTGTCCCTACCCAGGATTCCCCATGGGTTCGGTCAACCCCCTGTGGTCCTAGATGTTCATCCGGTTGAGGCTGGGGTAGCTAGCTCATGGGCTGACCCATTTTTTTAAGTAAGGCCTTATAAAAAAATACATTGTTGAATGCACAAAAGTTCACAGAAATCTTTAAACACAAATCGACCATATTCATGGCCACCTTAGAGTGCAAGCCTCTTCATTAACATTCTTATCATCTTCAGTTCTTTTTGGATTATCAAATCCAATGTAATTCATTTATCCTAAAAGGAATTATACTTTAATGTTGTAAACATTTTATCACACTTGATACAAGTTCTTCGAACTTTTCAATATCAGTGCATCAATCGTCTGATTTGCAACAACATATATAATTCCTCAAGCATGGAATCCAATGCTATGAATCCATAACAATTCTCTTGACATATTCAATTCAATCAATCTCTATAAACATTGAAGATACTTCTTAATTTTGACCATTATTGACACCAGTTGACAACAAATACAACTTATACACAAGGTGGTCCTGACAATCTACCCCCTTTGTATTCTGTTTTCAATACCTCAAGACTTCAACTAAAATCAATGTGTCAATGTAAAAATGATATCTTATCTCCCCATACTTATTTAATTTCACTTCTCTCCCCCTTATAGACATGTAATACAATGTTCTTGGTAGATAGGGTATTAGTCCATTCTTAAGCAATGTTCCATCAATCTTTTCACTCTAAGTCTACTTGAGCAATGCTCAGTGTAGAAAACAAGAGGATCTAATTTAGAAAATAGATCTATCCATTATTCAGTGAATCATGAGATGAGAACTCATGAACTTTACTTCAAGGGGATTCCACTTTCATTACACACTTAGGATAGTATGTGTGATATGAAATAATCAACCTAAAACTCCTGCACTCACTTTAGAAAATGGATCAAAACATTTAGGTGTAAAATGTAAGATATGTGACCATAGCACACTTCCATTCTTCTTATGTCATTGAGTAATTTTTATTTACTCCCCCTTTGAGAAATAATATTTATTTTGTGTACCCAAGGATGAGAGATTGCAAAATGACATAACTTTTCCAATGAAATGATCTTCAGAAAATCGTTAGTTTAATTGAATTTTATACCAACTGATGTTGATAATCATTGAGATAATGACTCTTGAAGCTTCATCATGTGTCTCTCACTCAAGGGAATACTTCTCATTACTAAATCTTAGGTTCTACCCTGAGATATGTCCTCACCTTAAATTACCTATATGATAAGAAAAAATAAAAAACCAAAAGAGATAATGGAATAAGGTGGATCCTCTTTGCTCCATCAATGTGAACAACAAGGTTGAGATGATATTCTCAACCCATATGCTCCATTCTTCACACTCTCATAACTGATCTTCAATGCTGACTGTGATTGTGTGGACCTTACTATTTCTTACATATATTTTTGTGTAAATTTTATTTCTTCAAGGGATTTCAATGCACTAGAATCTCCTAGTGAAACTTTCATCATATTGAATAATTCTTGTTGGGTTAGAGTAAATTCAAAGAATCATCTAACAGTATGACTGGCCTTGTTGCACCTCACACACAGAACTTATTTGTCTTCATGTAGAATCTTCTTTTTTAGCCCATGTATTAGCATGTTCATCTTTCATTCTTTCTACCAATATATAATTAGTGACTGAGGGATCAAGATTGGATTTTCTACGTGACTTATTCTGAGTGGAATCTGTCTTAGTAGTTATTTTGGATACACCACCCTTCACATTATTAGATTTAGAATCCAAGGACATCTCATCATTCCTTCTTGAAATCTTCTTGGGAGAATTTTTTTTCACATTATTCATCGGATTTATTTTCAAGGATTTTTCTTCATTCTTGCCCCTCTTCTATGGTCTTCTTTTCTTATATGAACATGCACCATTTATATGACCACTATTATTGTATACATCACAAATGTTATCTAACACTCCAAATTTATTTGTGGTATACATATATTTTTGGATATGTGTATGTTTCTTCTTCTTCTCTAGATTTTTCACCCTTGATATGGGCTTTCTTTGTGCTTTTACATTTAAGGGTTTGTACCAAAAATCCAGCGCACAATGGCCAAATCTATTGCAGCACCATCATTGACCAAAAACCTTGACTTTTTGTCATCTTCTTGATAATTATGGTGAGTGTTATTCTTGGTATGTTGTGCCTTCTATGGGGATATATCTTTGACACTCATTCCCCAATCCACCCTAGACACGGGGGTTAGTTATTTCTCACTTTTCTTCATCCATACTTGTTTAGACTTTTTTCCTCCAACCTGCACTTTTTGTAGAAGCAATTTTAGAAACATTAGTACAAGTTCGTACGGATGATACCTTTACTTTCTCACCTGGTTGTGATGGATCAATGAGTGATGTCATGATATTATTATCAAATGTTGAGGTATTTTAACAGTAGAATCTTCTATTGAATATTGAGTACTAGCATCAACGGTTTCTTTCTTATGTGGAGACTCAATATGTATCTTCTCATGATTGGGCAACTGTGCTTCCAACTCTAGACATCTCATATTGAGGATGAATTTTTAGTCTTCAATAATAGTCATCTTATCTTCATAATAATAATTCAATATTTCAACTTCATCTCCATGAATATTTACTTTTTTTTGTAACAATGAGTCATGTTCTTTGATCTTCTTAGAGTCTTCTTCCAAATATACCTCCTTGACTTCATTGCTCCTTTCCAACTCACATTCAAATTCATGGATATTATCTTCTTGAATATTGCTGAATCCATCTATTTCTTCAACATCTTTGAGCATCTTGAAAAACTTAATTCAAATTCCTTCTTTGTTACTTCAAAGTCTCCAACCTGTTTGGAGAGCATTAGACATTCAACAATTTTTCTTATAAGAAATTATCCAAAACATCAATTTCCTCTTCAAGCTGAGTGATATTATCTTGCATGTATTGAAATACTCCACAAACTAGGGATGTACTCTCTTTAGAAATACCTTACAGAATCATTCTTAATCTATCAACTGATAATTCTTGAGATGTTGTAGATTGATCATCACCACTTGTGCCAGCATTTTCATCATGAGAATATTTTTCAAATGTACTAACACATACCTCTTTATAATTTGATGTAAGAAGGTTATAAATACTCTTGGTGGAAACTTGAGCCACCTCATCATAACATTCCATGTCTGGTGTCTCTTCAATGTCAGCCAGATATGGAGAAAGAGATGCTTCCTCTTCTTTAGATAAGAGGGACTTCTTCTTCAACATTCTCTTCTACTTTTTTTTCATGTTCATCATTGTCTTGGTAGATATAGTCTTCTACTCAAGGATAACATAATCTTTAATGAAATTTCACTTTATTGAAAACTCAGGATAGAAACTCAGGTCTTCAAAAGAGAATAACTTCACTGTATAGAATTCAATAGAGGTGAACCTATCCCTCTGATACCAATAGAGAGGAACAGTTTGGGATATACCTAACACTGAGAGGGGGGTGAATCAATGTTGGGGGATTTTTAAACCAATTAAAACTTTTATCCCTGATATTTATACTCTTATTATATTTTCCTTGTCGCAATAAATAATAGAAAGCAGTAAAAATATGCACAAAATATTTTTACATGGTGCCCCACTCAATAAGAGTAGCTATGTTCTTTCCGTGCATGGATATGACCAGTTCATGGATTCTCCACTATGATGTGATATTCTATTATAGTGGAGTGTCTAGGAAAATAATACTCTAGCTAGTCTGAATACCTACACTTTCGAGGGAGATGGGAAACAATCCTCTTCCCTGGACTAGTGTTTTCCTACTCCAACTTGCAGCCTCTAGATGGTTCTTTATACTGCCTATGGAGACATTATTCTTCCTTCAGGATAAGGTAGGTTCTTCTCTTGGTCTTCTTTAGTGCTCTTCACTTGATTACTTGCAATGAAGTGGGAATGAAATTCATCCTTATTTCGTTCTCTTCTTCTCTAGTGCATCACCAACTGCACTAGACTTCTTTTTCTTATTTTTAGTGCAAAAACTAACTGCACTAAAACATATTCTCTCTTCTTAGATAGAATCGCATAAACCAATGTGATTATTTAGGAAGTTAAGATCAGTTCACTTGGCATCATATTAATCAATTCTTTTCCTCTTGTTCATGTATGCATGTGATCATGAATATGACATTAGGTTCAACCTTTTCTTCCCTTTCTTTCTTCTTATTCTTTATTCACATGCACACACTTGTTTTTATTATTTATTTAAGTCACTTCACATGTGCATGTGCATGCATGAAATCATGAATTTTTCTCTTCTTCTTCTTGTGTGAAAACCCTTAATGAATATGGTTCTTTAAACACACACACACTCAATCTCATCCATCTCTTTATTTTCTTTCTTCCACTTTCAATTAGTTAGGGTGTTTTTTTAGGTGTTCAATTTATCTTCAAACTCGAATGGGTGAAGACTTTTCATTGTGAAAGATTCTTCCTCAACTAGCTTCCCAAGGCCTCCTCCTCCTCTTTCCCTTCTTTTCTTCTCTTGAACTTAGTTAGGTTTTTTTATTATGTTTATATATATGAATCATCATACTCAAATGGGTACAACCCTTCCTTTGTAAAAACTCGTTCTTCACGGCCTTGCGATTCTTCGAATAATTCAAATGGGTGCATACAATATGTAATACCATTCTCAGAGACTGTCCTTATTCACCAACACACAAACCCATGCAAACAGTATAGTGTAAAAATTAGTACCTCAAAGAGTTCTTCTTCACCTTATGAAACCGATGTGGACTTGGGTTGAATTATTTATGAAATAATGAACCATTCTTCTTTGTGCTTGGGGTGAACAATTTTGCCTCTTCTCAAAGCATATTGAGAGAATATCTCAACCACTAGCTCACGATGGCACCAATTTCGAGAAGCACAGTGAGGGTTTTTTCAAAACATATCAAGTGTTAGGGTGTTGGCTCTTCACGAAGCAATTATAGGGTGCATTTCACCTATCAAATTCTTGCGGGAACACTTCTTTGCATAGTAGAAGGCTCATGGGACTCCTTCATGCTCTTCATAAAGTGGTTTGTAGGGAGATGCTCTATTTTTTAAAATAGAATCTCTCGGGTGTATGAGAGTATAAAATCTTCTCGTATAGATCTCCTCTTTTTATAGGCGATGGATACTACCTCTTCCATGTTCAAAATCCACCTATCTCCCATTAATATTAGAGCTTTGAATACTCGAGAACTTTGGATTCAACATTTCAAAGCTGCGGGTCAAGGATAAGTCATAAGTCATAGGTGATTCGTTTTTCCAAACACGGGATCCTATATTTGTGCTTAGTGTTATGATTTCAAGTACAATTATCATGCATGAATCTTGGGCATGAGTCTCTTTCAAATCCACACTCCAATCCCCATGGCCTCGCAAACTTCTTTTGCCTCGATTGAACCACCATCCTCAAGATATCGCATGCATGAAAGACGTATATTACATTCATGGTCTTGGTTCGATCAAATGACCACCATGGAGTAGTTTTCATCATCAATGATAATCAGGAGCACGACCATGATAGATCAGCAGTGGTGATGGCGAGCAGTAGTGTCGAGTTACTCTCCATGAGATCAGAGGTTGAAGACGAGGCCACAGTCATCAGATTGGCCCAGATTGATCTCATATGGCCATGATTATAATGGAGGATGCGGTATAAGGAATTAAATTGAGATCTTTGGATATATTATATGAGTGGTCAGGATTTCCTCTGCATTTTTAAAAATGATCCCCACATCGAAACACGTCGAGGGGTTTTCAAGGTTTATCAATCAAATCCTCCCAAAAAAAGCTCAGAAATCTCCTCCCCCCCTCCAGTGCCACCCTACACTGGTTCTCTGGGGACACACATCTGCACCCACCCATTCCTCCTGCGGGCGCACTCCTAGCACCTGTTATACATCCTTGTACATGGTTTGATCACCGTGAGTGAACTCTTACAAGATTATACATGGCCCACACATGCCTCTTGTGAGTTGGCTCAGCCTAGGATTTCCCATGGGTGTAGTCAACCCCCTGTGGTCCTACATGTGCCTTGGGTTGAAGCTGGGGTAGCTATCTTATGGGCTGGCCCCATTTTTTAAGTATGAAATTATAAAAAAATACTTGGCTAAATGCACACTAAAATCAAGGCAATATTTAAACACAAATCAACATAATGCATGGCCACCTTAGAGTGAAAGACTATTCTTTAAAAATTTTATCACACATGATACAAGTTCATCAAACTATTCAATATCAATGCATCAATCATCTGATTTGAAACAACATAGATAATTGCTTAAGCATGGCATCCAATGATCTGAATCCATAACAATTCTCCTAATATCTTCACTTCAATCAATCTCCATTAACTTTGATGTTCCTTCTTCATTTTTACCATTATTGACACCAGTTGACAATAAATAAAACTTATACACAAGGTGGTCATAACACTATACACACTTTGTACCTCTTAAAAAAACAAAAAAACATTTCAATTTTCAATATAACAACTTCACAAAAGATAATAAGTTTTTGGACACAAAAATCAACTTAAAACACTACTTGAACACCATGTGAATAATAAAAATCACTAAAATAGAATCTAAAGCACCCAAAAAATTTCTATAAACCCATTACATAAGTTATAAAACAACCCCAATAGGCATCACATAAAATATCCATGAAAAACACCCAATTTAACACCAAATTAGTACCCAAAAATCATTTACTTAACAAACGTCACCAAAACCAAATTTATTAGAAACAACCAAAGGAGATAATAATTTTGAACATTATTATAATCCCTAATAAAATTCAATAAAAACAACTAAGTAGTTATATTTCATCCCCAAATGAACCAATAAAATATTTCTATGAAAAAATCCCAATTTCACATGAAATCGGCACTTAAAATTAATTTGCATTAAAAATACCAATAAAACCAACTTTACCCCAATAATAAGATGATATAAACATGAAAATATTATAAACACAGCAAGCTAAGTCACAAGGATTGCATAAATTATGGAATCACCTACCAAAATTTTTAAAACCCTTGAATCTGTGTGAGAAAATCCAACTACACCACTGCCACGCCACAAGGGGTGAAAACCAACCTAAAACCTCATGATTGGACCATGAAAATAAAATACAAACCCTAGGAACGAATTCATAGTTTTTCTAAAAGAGAACCCTCAAGGATAGGGGATGAAACACAAAAGAATTGATCGAAATCAAAGCTATAATCACATACATGAAGAGAACATGATGTTTCCCCATAAAAATAGAATTCCAAATTGAGTTCCAAGGAAGGTTTGGGGAGATTGGGAGGCTACCATGGATGAAATGGTTCAATGGGGGAAGAAAGGGGAGTGTTTGGATAAATCTCGGGGTGAAAAAATGTAAATTAAAAACATTTTTTTATGACCTCGACAAGGTCGCCTGGTTTTCTTGCACGGTTTAGAAAACAGTGCACCCAAACCGTACACCCCTTTCTGTCCAGAAAAAAAGTTTCCAAACTCCCTCCATTTTAGGGGGGTCCAAGGGGGAAAACTAGGGGGAAGATAGGCCATAGATATGGGGACATAATAGCCAAAATAAAATCATATATCCACCCCATGACTAATCCAACTCAAGGGTATAAACAACCCCCAACAACTTACCCCACAAGTGGAGCCACTTGGAGAGTACAAATCCAACTCCAAACCACCTAAAACTCATACCATACCTTTGACAAACGATAATTCCAATTACCATCCAAGACCCCCAAGACTAAGGTGATAGATCCAGAACATAGGTGACACAAAAATCCAATCCCGGAACACCAGGAGACCATGTGAAAACCAAGAACCAAAAGTGGTTTTGAAACAAAGGATGGAAATTGAAAATCTGTGTGTGTCATATACCTTTTCTCTTTCCATGATAATTTTATTTGACAAGATTATGTTATGTTGTTCTTTTTTTTCATCAAAATGTTGTTGATCCCCTAGTAATTATGCAATTTTAGAATCTATCATGTGTTTTTTCTTGGTAATAGTAACATCATCAGGTAGAGACATTATTATTTAAATTATTAGTCCAAAATTTAATTTAGATTACATAAATATAGTATAGAACATACAATATTATAATGAAAAATATAGTATATTTAAAACATTTTAACCATCTCATTGAATTATATTTGATTAATGGTTGAAGGAATTTCACTCCTTTATCGAGTATCCAAATCCCCTCCCTATATTCCCCACTAATGAACAAGACAATGTATATATTGGGAATACCATGAAATGATTGTGTTCTCCCAAAAAAGTGTTATCTTTAATTGAATTTTCATTTGACCCTGTAGCTATTTTAGTCACTAGCTAAATAGTTGAACTATTCATGTTTGATAGATTTGGGATAAAAAAAAATAGTAGCACTGATTATTATTTAATTATATATAGTTCATCATAATATCCTTATACACTGAAATTCACCTTCATGAAGAAACATTTATCAACTTTTATTGCACTACTATTTTAAACCCATTTGAAATGGAAACTTTTCACTTGAAATGTTGTATAATACAACTCGTGTATCTGTTTGATGTTTCCGAAATATAAAAAATTCACATAAAATGGATATCTATCATTGGAACTGGATAAATGAATCGCTTTTTCCATAATATTAACTCAACTATTTTTCATCACACTATTTTCATCTTGTTCCGTTGTATATAAGATATAACTATAAATTACAAAACAATTGTATGATATACCATTTATATTTGGTCCTCTAGCTAGACATAAATGTTATTTGGAAATTAGATTCTTATTTATAGGTAAATACTTATAAATATTATATTGGAACCATCCTATAAACTTTTTATTAGGGATATTTGATATCAATATTTCATCCATTGAGAAAGTAAAATGTCTAAGAATTACATTGTGGGATTCAATGTATGAAGTAACCTCTGTGCTATTATGTAAAATATAAAGGTGATCTTATTCCCACTCTGTAATCATAATTGTAACAACATATCTTCTAAAAATCCCTTCATATAAGAAGAATCTACTATGATATTTTGGGAATCCAATGTTGTAATATCTGATAGTCAATCGGTGTATAATTCAATATCTTCTTCAATAATATATCTCTCTACAACACAACCTTCTAGAATACATCGATTATTGATGTACCATTTTAAAATATTCATATATAATTCAATGGGGTACATCCATCTATAATTTATATAACCACATATTTTAATCTCTCTATCCAATTGAAACATTAGGTGGACCATTATATCAAAGATTTTTTGTGGGAATAACATCATCAATTCACATAATATGACTACAATTTCCTTATTCGTGATTAGAATACTCATTGGGTATATAAATTAAATTCATATGGCTTTGAAAAAGAATAAAATAATTGTTAAGATATGTCATTAATTTTTAGGAAGAATGAAATTTAAATCTACATGCTTTAAATATTCCATTAAAACATGATAATTGTGTGATTTTAGACCCTAAAAATTAAAATTAGTCATTGAAACAAAATTCATGATATATTAAGAATATCCCATTATAAATTGGACACCATTAAGGAAGTTTTAAAATTGAAAATTTTATTTTTTGGATATAGTGTAAGCCACTCGATGAAGGAAAGATTATCATTCACCGTTAATTGATGTAAATTATTCTCCTATCCCCATGTCAATCAGGTCCAACATATCCTTAATACCATATTTTGGTTTCTCTTGTACATATAGTAATGTTACAATAACACTATCACATATAATTTTTATATGTGCATGACATAAATAAAATATATGATGTACAAATAATTATAGTATATTAATTCAAAGACAATTGATCTCTTTTAACAACCAGATTCTATAACTTTTTTTCAAAAAGGTTTAGTGAAATAAATTCTAATATCTTTTACTTTCTTGAATAGTTTATTACTCATTAGTAAAGACGGATTTGTACCTTGTTCTCAATTTCCAAAGAATTATTTCATCTAGGATTGGTATTTATGTTCTTGAGGTAAATTTTTTTGATGAACTAAAAATAGTCTTTTAGAAATTTTTCAACCTAACTAAGTGTGTACCTTTTTCATAAATGGGACAAACCAACATTCCTTTAATATTATACCCAAAAAATTCTGTTAATATGAAATTAATTTACCATATTATAAAACATGGATATAAATGTGAAATCTTCACTTCTATTATCATCATACAATAAAACACTTTTTCCCAAAAATCAATTTCCAATTATGAACCAATAGATAAAAATTGTGATCAATATCATTACCAGGTTTTTTTGGTCATGATATAAATAGGGAAAAAATAATTTATTTACACTTAATGAATTACCAAAGTGGTAGGATAAAATTTAATTACATAATTGGTTATGTACTCTAAGAACTAAATTATACACCAAAAGGAATTATTCCATCAATAGATAATGAAAGATGGAGGATTCTCATCACTTTTCTAAATTCAAGATACTCATAATAAATTTCCTTCTACTAAGGAGATTTTTTGGGTGATGTAGTTTCTCATCATTTATTCTTGTATTAGTGTGACATGTCAATTGTCTATAAGTTTCCTAATATACATAAAGTCATCTAAACATTAGAATAATAGGAAAGTACCATAAAAAATTCTAAGCACTATATTTTCCCTTCATGTATCGATTCAAACATCACATAGGGAATTTTCTAAGTGATTCATGGTTCTTGTGAAATAATTTACAATCATTTGGAAATGAATATATATTTTAAAAGATCATACCCATTGAAAATAGTATTTTCATAGTGTCATATGTTCGACTAGGAAGATTATTTTCTTTTGGTGGAATAATATTTAGGAGAACAAGTAGTTCAGTAAAACATGTCTCACTCCATAAACTACCAGCTTTTAAATTATATAGCTTCAATACAACTATAATTGTTGTATATTTAGTATAATTAGTAAAAAATGGTCTATTTTCATAATTATTTAACTTATAAAACAAATTTTGGAAATAATTAAGGTGATATTCAATAATCTTTATCATTTATTCCATACAATCCCTACATCATTTACACTGGTATTCATTTTAAATGATTTTTAAATGGAAGTATCTTACCATTCTGTATGAAAATTCAGTTTTTACTTATTTTTAGTACAACAATTATAGATCTGGTACATTCCATGAAAAATCAAATGTTCACTGATATCTTCTAGAAGAAGATTCTTCAATAAGAATAATTTAAACATAGAAAAAGGTTTTTGGAATGGTCATATGAATGATCTATTGAAAACATGATGAACTATTTAACTCTATCATCATACTATGTTATTATACAATTAAAATCCTTCATTTTTTCATATCCATCCCATAAGGTACAATAATATTTATTTTGTACAAAAATTAAATAAATAAATATGTGTTTTTCATATAACGTACATATAAAATGACATATAAACAAAGTATCATAATTAGATTGAATGAATCCTCTATTCTAGGAACTTTTACATAGTTGATCATGTTTAAGGTCACTACTCAAAATATAGTTCTTACATTAATTAAAATATAAATTATTTCTTTTTCATCCCACTTTCACTCTTTCATTTGTTTTCCATTCTTCAAAACTCATTATTTCCACATTCATTTTAAAATAAAAAACACCATTTTGAATTACATCACAAATTTATTTTCTATAAATCTATTTATATTTATTTCAAATCAATTAATATTTTAAGTAATGAATAACTCAATTAGAGTACTCCGTTATAAAAAAATAGAAACTATATTTCATTCTTAAGTAAATAATATTTCTAATATCCAAACCCTTTGGAAATCATATTAATTATATAATGAAGTCAAATTTTAATAATATGTATATAGATATATGTGTGTTTATTTTCTAGGTAATGTGTTAATAATATTATTTTCACACTCTAATACCATGTGAAGAAATCAAAATTAATGGAAGGTGTGATTCAAATATGAGAGAAAATTAAATGGATAGTCACATAATTGGATTCAATGCACAATCAATTATTAGAATACAACTAACCTATATTGATCCTTATAGACTCTTAATAAACCTTAAATCAAAATAAATTGGCCCAAACAAGAAATACACAATTGTTCATACCCCTAGACTCATATATTCCATATGTATAAATATATATTGATATTTAGATATATGTGTGTGTGTGTGTGTACATATATATATATATATATATTCATATATAACAAATTTTATATTTCATATCTGCATGTGTGCGCCCAAAAAAAGTGTATACGTTTATATAGTATAAAAAAATTAAATAAAATTTTATATAAAGTACATATATATGATATTATTACTGGAATTGTTTCTAGCTAATCATTAGAAAAAAAAGTAACTTCATAATTGCATTTTAATTTTTTTTTTCAATTTTTCCATGGGTAACTATAAACGTCCATAAGAAATTCGGTCAAAAAATGATAAGATCCCCTTACAAACTTGAAACATTAAAAAAAATTATATATCCAAACCCTTTTGAAATTGAAAATGGTGGTTGTGTGGTACACTGGCAAGCTGCTATGGTACACCAAGGGGAATGAGGTCATATATTACATGTATGGGAAAAGATAAACTAAAATTGGTGAAACAATTTATGATTAAATAAAAATGAGTAGAAATAATAACATACCATAGGTTTTGAAAGTATCATTTCATCTAATAAGTCTGAGGGGGAGTACTGGAAAAGGTTTAGTACCACAAGATCATGAGTGGCTTAAGCAATGTGGTTCTATGTTTGGGTTGTATTTAAAATCCCAAAAGGTTTTTATTAGCACTTTCAATTTTATAGATTCTAAAAACCACTATTCAAAATCAATAATAGGTAACATTGATAAAGATATGTTTTATCAGTTCATTATATTTTAGCACTAATAAAACAAATATTTATTAGTGCTTCATCTAAATAATTAATAGAAAATATATAAAATAAAATTTAAAAATATTAATAGAATAAATTATAAAAAAATTATTAATTAATATTTTTAATGAATAAATAATATTAAAGTAGTTGGAGTGGTATCTGGGTAGTTAAAAATACTTTAAATCCTACAAAAAACCTAGGTTCAAATCCCCAAAGAAGTATATTTTAGGGTTAATATAGTAGTACTATATCTGTTTTGTAGAAAACTATAGTAGATAGAACTATTCATCCAATTTGGGGATTTTGGCCACCAAATTGGGCCTATTAGCCACAGGTCCTTCAGGACATCATTGGCCTTCGGTCCATTGTTGCAATTTCATCTACTTAAGTCCTCCATGCCATGGGATTTCAGGACACATGAGTATCCAAGTAAGACTACATAGGAGGGGGCCCCAGAAGAGGAATGAGAGAAAGTAGTGGCCACCAGACCAGAGCTAACTGGATAGGAAGAATGAGTCGGTATGAAAATTTTTATTGGTACCAGGAACAATGCAGATATACATAGAGAATTTCTAGTCCATCGCCCAAGAGAGTTGGGGAGATATGAGTCTATAATGAAGTAGATACTCGGGAGGGTCAGTTCTAGTGTAGTCAGGACTTTGGGTCTTCTGGTCATATACTGGGCATTGTGCCTCTCAGCCTCTAGGTCATGTATGGGTTCCCTCTCAACCTAGCTAAAACAAGGATTATCCAAAATAAATAAAAACGTAAAGGCCTTCGTACTTCAGAGTGTAATAAATAATCATAAATGCATCATTGCTATAAATGGGTGAAATGTAATAACTAAAAATGAATAGTCATCAAAAATATTAACAAAATCATACGACTTATTAATTATATATATTATTTAAGAAATTCAAAATTAATCTATATTAAATTTAATATGAATACTTACTAAATATGTACATTAATGGAATTTTAAAAAATTAAAGGTTAATGAATAAGTATGTATAATTAAATATTAAAAAATTTATAATAATACAAAAAGAATAAATTTTATGAATAAATAAATGTAAAAAAAAGTAATTAACATTATTAGTGAATAAATAATACAAAATAATATTAAAAGAATCAATATTAAAAATGAGTAAAATTTAATAATAAATATATCAATAGATTGTAAAAATATTTAATAAATGAATAAGTATTATTAATTATATAAATCATTAAAAAGGTTAAAAATGAATATATGTTATGTGACTTCCTGACCTAGGTTCCACACAGTAGCTCCCCGAGCTGGTTCGCCACATGACCTCAGGTGTGTCTCCCAGTATGCTAGAGGCTGCTGACTAGAATTGAGCGTCTAATATCAATCATGGGGATAAAATTCTCTATTTATCAGAGCATAAAAATCATGGAAAATATGTAATAATATGGAATTCAATATAATTTTTTAAAAAAATAAATGGGATTTTTTATCGTCTAGGCTCTAAGATGGAATGTAATTCGAAGGCCCAGAGTGGTCAGAATGTATATTGGAACTCTTTTTAAAAAAATGTTAAATAACCTTACGAGTGGGTTTTACTGTGTTTTATACCAGTGCCTTGATAAAAAATATGAGGTCACTGTTGAACTCAGAGAATCAGGATTCACCTAGAAAGGGATTAACATTGGGTGGTATAGGCCAATAGTGGAACGTAGTTTTTTGGCGTAAATAAAATAATTTAGTAGTGATTATTTTATTTTTAAATCCATATATCTCCTTAACGGTAACTATGATTAAAATTGGAGACTACCATTGAGCTCTTGAGGGTGTACTTCCCTTAGGTGGAGCCTAACCTCAACCAGTGCAGGTCAAGGGTGAATGTTAATTTTTGGACTTTTTGGAAGAAAAATATATTAACTTAAAAAGTTATTTTATTTTATTTTCATCTTCGTTACAAAAAGATTCGTCATCACTACGGTGCAAAAAATAGGAGATATTGACTCCCAATAATGAACGTCATTAATGGAGTAGGGTGGAAACACTAAGAGTTTCACATGTCTTCCATCTTTCATTGAGAAGGGAATTCAGGGTTGACGAACAACCCTGGCATTCCACTGAAAAACAATGAAGTAAACCTCTCCAAAGATGAACGTCGGAGATTCGGATGACTTCTTTGACAATATTAGAGAGCAGATTCCGGACCGAAGATAGATGGATGACAATGAATGATTATCCTCGATAAATATTCTTTCTAGGTAGGGGTTTGATTCTTTTTTGTGTGAATTTCTTTTCTCTGTTATTTCATTTAAATGAATAATGTGGGTTAACTCACAAACAAGTTAACCCGCGGATTGATTGTTCATACAATATGGTTAATGATAGGGGATACAGGGGATATATATCTTAGTGATTATTCTTACTTATTTTGGTTCTTTATGATCCTGATAATAAGAATTCATCCAGGTTAACACAAAAAATGATCCAGATCATTCTTTGGGTGTTCATATGTGTGATTCCTTCCCCTCTCATCTTCTTGTGTTCTTCTCATTCTTCATGGCACAAATGAATTCTCTAGTGTGGGTATTTTTGTTCAAGAAAGAACTATAGTGGTGAATCAATGCATCGGGCTATGGTGATAGGTTGTTGGAATTGGTGGCATGGGGCAGGAAGGGTCGAAGTCAGGAAGTGTGCAGCATCGGCATAAGGTTGTGGTGGTGGAAGAAGGCTGGGGAACCCATCCACAGCAGTAGAACCAGGTCTCAACACCCAATTGCAATGCCCACAGGAGATACTGGCCCCAAGGTTAGTGGCAAGTGGAAGGCTGCATGCCCCAGGGGCATGTCGAGGCTGCATGGACCCACAGGGGTGTGACTGTGGGTGGCGATGAGGGTTGGGGCCATGGTAGGATGCAATAGAGCAGGGCCAACATGGTGAAACACCATATCATCAGGTGGCATCACGCGATCAATAGACCGCAATCAGAGGACCCAAATGACACCAAGCTAGCTGTGTGGTGTTGGAGGCCTCTGATTGATGTCTTGGAGGAGGGGGCATGGATCTGTTGAGTCACATTGAAAAATCAAGGACACGACACCCACCATGTCCCAGGTGGATTAGACCAGCCCTCCCAGTGTGCCAAGATAGAGCAGCAGGCCAGAACCAACATCAGGCTAGGCCATCGGAGAAAACCGGGCTCTGTGTGGCTCGGGCTAGAGGAGAACTGGTCCCCCATCACAGGCCAGGCTGGATAGAAAACCAGGCCATTGTGTGGATAGACTTAAAATAAACTACTCTGACTAGGTCAGACCGGGCCGGAGAATGTGTATATAGTCATTTGGAAATCCAGTGAGATGGACCCATGGTCGAATGAATCTAGGTCCAGCAAGGCACAATTGGCCAGGCCACTAGGCCAGGTTGGATAGGGTTGGCCCAGACCCAACCAGGTCGGGTTGGGTCGGTCGATATGAGGTGGGTCATGGGGTACCTCCAGGACGAGTTGGTTCGGTCGGTTTCAATAATTTGGACTGGTCCCGAATGCAACTGGGCCCTATTTACTAAAACAACAGTATCATTTAGAACTGGCATCCAATCGATGTGCTGCATGAGGTTTTGGGACCCTTGCAACGATATGATCCTTTGGTTTTAATCTATGTGAGTTTTCATGGTAGTCGAGATATAATAGATGTCTTGGGGAGTAGATTCTCCCAGAATCAAGTGTGCTATGAGTATGAATCCTATGGCTGGCTGTGACATTAACCATATGAGGAGCGGACCTTAGTGTTCCAACCGACGAGGTGACCTCAGTGGTTCTACAGACGAGCGGACATCAGTGGTCCCGCAGACGAGTGGACCACAGTGGTCTAGCAGACGAGCAGACATTAGTGGTCCATCAGACAAAGGGACCTCTATGGTCCAGCAGCTGGGTAGAACTCAATGGTCAAGCAGTCGAGATGACCTCAGTGGTCCACTAGCTGAGTAGATCTTAGTGGTCCATTAGTTGAACTAACCTTGGCGAATCATCAGGTATGAGTCCCTCATCAGTACAAGATGATTTAGCTCTATGACTAATAATTTTACATTTTATACTTTGAGTTGTACCTAGTGTAAGCTATCTTTGCATTGTGTTCATGTTGTGTGATCTTGGTGTGTTGTATTTCTTTGGGTTCTTTCCTTCATGGCTTGGGGTCCCTACTGAGTATTGTGTTACTCACCTTTGCACGGGCTTTTCCGGTACATGTCATGTCTCGTGCATGTGATTGATGCTTCGATTGAGACCATTGTGGTCCGGGACAAGGTGGTTCCCAGTGAGACAGGATGGATAGGGCGTACTCCTATGGCTACAAACATCTACCCTCCACCTAACCTTTTGGTTGGGTATGTGTATAAGGACCTTGGTAGTTGTACTTTCCTTGGTGGTTTTGGGATTCTATTCTATCCCCTTTTTACTTTTTAGTTTGTATTGTACCTTCTGTAGTTATCTCGGTGATAGTTGTGGTTTACTTGTTTTTTACATTTCCATGGTTTGTGTTGTATGTGTGTATGGGATTAAATTCAATGCCTTTCTTTATTTGGATATGCCTTCTCGGTGCTAGTCTCCAGCATCTGGCCTATGGAAGGTGGGCTTGGGGTTGTCACGACACTGACCCTGGGGGACGGTTCATGAAAAAGTGGTATCATAGGTAGGTCTGTACTACCATAAGATCTAAAATTATGTAAATATTGATGGGAAAATATTGTTAAGTGTTTTGAGTTTGACATTCAGGCTAGAGATTCCAGTGTTGGTGAGGCAGTCGAAGTATCCATACACCAGAACCCTAAAATCTGTTTTCCATCTTGGTACATAAAAATACTTGTCGCATGTGTCTTTGAGTGTTTTCCCATGATCTTTTTGAGTCAGATTCAGCTCACCAAGTATAATAAATTTATTGTGGTTCATATTGAACTCTTTTAGGATGCCTCCACACAAACGGCCAGCTAGGATTCTAGTGCATGACCACGAGGATGATACACATTGTTATAAGGCATCGGTATAGCGATCGCTTCCTATGATGGAACCTTCATGAGGTGTTCTAGTGATACTATCACCCATTGGTGGGCATTTACTACCGGTGCTACTAATAGAGCATGCATGTACCCTTTGTACCTATACACATGTTTCAGCAATAGTGACCTCCCAGGTTCAGGGGAGGGACAGATCCTCAGGTTTCTAAGGATTGGATGTAGGTGGTGACATGATTATTTTTCTTAGTAATGATTCCACTTGAACATATGGTGGTTCTAGAAGCGTGCCTTCTGCAGTTCTTGACAGGGAGATAGTGTATTTTGACCACCTGAACTCATGAGGAGGCAACCCTCACCTAGTTTGACTCAGAGTGACTTTTTAGGGAGGACTTCTTCCTCGCAACATTGTTCTCAATGCACATATACGAGCTGCTTCACTTACAGCAAGGCATTCAAACAATGGATGAGTACTCTTCAAGGTTCAATGAATTATCATGTTACACTGCATATTTGGTGTGGAAACCTTTCTTCATAGACTGGACCATTGAGTAGGGACTCTAATGGTAGATCAGGTCAACAGTGATTTCCCTCAGCATCCCTATGTAGGATAGGGTTTTCAAGTGAGCCTTACATGTAGAGAGCTTCCTCACTGAGCAGACACAGACGATCAGATCTACCATTGGGTGACAGGTGGTCGATGCATCCTTGGTGGGTAGTCAAATCATAATGTAGAGGCCCAAGTGGGCCATACCATTCAGAGGAGGACCCCAAGACTCAGGTTCAGCAGTACGTGGCTCCCAAGGTAGAGAGACACATTAGAAGGGAAAAGTATGCTATGCATGAGGCTGCCAGGGGCACATGGATTGGGATTTCCAGACTCTCTATTTAGAAGACTGACAGAAGGTCGAGGGACCACTGATGCATCAATAAATATAGAAAAAGGGTGGTCCATTAGGTGGTGGATGTGGTAGAGGAGTGGGACGAGCGGCAAGAGGTGGGTGTAGGTATGAGGTACTACCACCACTACCCCTAAGTAGTCCACCAAATTCTCTCTATGTATGTTGACAGGGGTGTTCTCAACTTTAAGCAGTCGAGGAATATGGTCTTGATGACCCAGAGATGATATAAGGTATAATTTGTGTCTTCTTCACATTAGATAAGTTCTTACAGACACAAATTCCAATAACTCTTTCTTTTCCATATACTTTATTTGGAGCTCAGAGATTCTGATCGAGTCATTGTATTGATCCTTACAATTAGATACTCCTACGATAAGGGATTAAAGGATCACACACTATTTTCAGCAATGTGAGCTTACTCTTGGTGGCTAGAGATTCGACCGTGATCTTCTAGTGGTGGCGTCAAAGCCTTACAATGTCATTCTAGGTTTGTACTGGTTATCCATAGTTCATGCTCAGATTGACTATTTTAGGTGTAGAGTGTGGTGTGTCTACAGATATGGGAACACTTTATCATTAACTAGCGAGAAGGGAGCTCTTTTAGCATGGGATGTAATCATTCTAGGAGGGAGCATCTGATCAATAATCAGTGGGCTATCAGGACACTTGGTGTAGTGGATTAGACAAGTCCACAATTTCATACAGTGGTGGAAGATTATGAGGATTCCATTCCGAAGGATGTTCCATAAAGGCCTCCTCATAAAGAGGTGTACTTCTGCGTTGATTTGTGCCCCAGGACGGTACTAATATCTATACATGTATATCGGATGGCTCCCGTAGAGATTTGTGAGATGAGGTTACAGTTGGCGGACTTGCAGTGGAATGGGTTCATAAAGACCGGTGTTTCACCATGGGAATCCCCAGTATTATTTTCCAAGAAGGAATATGAAATATTGAGGTTATTCATGGAATTCCATCATGTGAACTAGGTGATCATGAAGAAAAAGTGTCCTTTACCGAGGATTTATGACCTCCTGGACCAGCTCAAAGGAGTGAGATGGTTCTCAATGATATACCTCAGATCATGCTGTCACCCGCTTCAAGTACTAGATGAGGACATCTCGAAGATGGATTTCAGATGTCATTACAGCCACTATAATTACATAGTTAATACATTTGTCATGAAAAAATCCCCAGCAGTGTTCATGGGACTCATGAACAAGATCTTCTAGATGTACCTAGACTGGTTTGTAGTGGTATCCATTGATGAAATCCTAATGTATTCAATGTACAAGTAGGAGCACGCGATACAGATGAGGATGGTTCTGGACACACATTGAAATAATCAACTTTATGGAAATCTCTCTTAAAGGTCTATTTCAGAGGACATGTCATCTTAGAGGCTAGATTTGTTGTGGATCTAGAGAAGATTGAGGCAGTGCTTTCTTGGGATCCACCCAAGAGCATTACTGAGGTGTAGAGTTTCCTTGGGTTGGCTATATATTATCAGAGCTTTGTACCTGAATTTTCTAGAGTGGAAACACCCATTATGGTTTTAACGAAAAAGGGTAAACCATTCACGTGGGTAGAAAGAGGCCAATAGAGCATTTAGAAGCTAAGGCGGATCTGGATGATTGATACACTCTTTAGGATGTCAGAGGAGGGCACTGACTACATGGTGATTTATGATTCATTATAAATTGGTTATTTTTGTGTCTTGATATAGGGGAAGTATTGATTTCTTACAGCTCAAAACAGTTGATACCAGATGATCAGAACTAAGTGACTCATGATCTTGAGTTTGTAACTCTTCGACCTTAACAACCTAGAGTAGGTGCATTATTACAAAACATAGGCAAGATCACAATATATATAGTCTTGAAAGACAGATTAGTTTAGTAGCCTTGGAAGTACTAGATACATATAAAACTTTTTCATTATATTATCTAAGGGAAAAAAATAAAATTGTGTCCATTTTGAACACACTCATATCCCTTAGCCTATTCTTTCAGGTCAATCGTAATATACTTCTTTGCATCTTGGGAAAAATAAAACATAGAAAGGTGTGATCTCATATTCTTAGTAAGGATAACAATATAGAAAAAACTATTATAAAAAAGCATAAACATTTTAGGCAATATATAAGACTAAAACACAATCCTTTTAAACCTAAACATTAGCATATTATTGAAAAAGGAAAATCAAATAATTCCATTTACTTATTCACATTGATATTCTACTAGTCGAATGATTACAAGTAATATCAATAGCTAATTTTATAATTTAGGAATGCATAATGCTAGACCACATAACCACATATTCAAGGCCTCTTACCAAGACTAAAAATAAGATTTTGTAATGGCCTTTTTCCAAATCAACTTATTATTATTCAATAAAATAATTTAACTAAAAATAAAAACTCACACTAACCACGGACATCACGTAGTCCAGTGGTTGGTGATAAATCTCAGTTGCACTTTGGTTGTTGGATTGATTCCGGCAGCTTTGTCTGATACAACGTGTTGTCACACAGTCTGCATGTTGTCATTTTTCAAAAACTATATTTTATAACATTTACAAAATGAGATAAATTCTTTTAAATGACAATAACATAATTTAACCAAAATTTTTTCTCATACCTCACATTTACATCCCAAAAATTAATAACATGTAGATGAAACAAATTCAAGGATCATATGAACCCAAATGGTCCTTTATAACTATATCCAAAAAATAAAAGCTAATTCTTCCTCAAAAAACATTTTCACATAACAAACTACAGGGTTACACATACAAGAGAAAATTATTCCAAAGTAATACCATAAAAGAAGTGCATTAATACTTTTAAATATTTCTCCATCCATTTATTTATACATAAGTTCTTCCTTGAACTAGTGGTTATCCTCTAGAATAGGTCATTGAATCGGATAATTCCAAAGTCCCCTAACTTTATAGGAAATTATTGTAAATGGATTATTAAGATCATTTTTATTTTCTTCCATAATACTCTTAATTTTCCCTCAGATGTTATTTACATTATGTCATTTTTTATCATACATAAATCATTTCATTGTTCCATTAAGACACTTTCCAGGGTGTCTACTTCTATATTTCTGGCATGATGGAAATTCAGCTTTTTTTCTCCACGGTCTCCACCACTAGAGCTCTTATCATTCTCCACCTTTCTCTTCATTGTTGAGTTTTGGATTTGGATAATGTATATATTATTGATCATATTTTTTGACACCTTCTTCGGCATTAACAAAATATCTTTTACGCCTATCGACATTCCATTTAGTTTCTCATATCCAATATCGTTCCCACCATGTACATAATGCTCATTATACAAAGACTTCCTTGGAATCCAGCCATTGACTAAAACCAGAGAGAATATTGTGAGTAACTATAGTCATAAAAACATCTTGATAGTATAATGACACCTTATTCTCACTCTAAAACACCTTATGATTAATTGAGGTTATTTATTCTCATCTTATAAAAAAATCCTTCAAATCAGTTTTTAAAGAAAATATTAATTATCCTAAGCATATCCCCTGGGAGCGTCGTAACCAAGAGCGAATCAAGGCCTATTGTTGTGCAGCAGTTCCCATTCAAGTCTAGCTTAAAGTGGTGTTTTTAGGTTTTACCCCTATGTACATATGTTCCAGAGAAACCTCAACCTATTTGTATTCAGACATGGATGTATTGCTTGGAATAGCCAAATAATATTTACATTACCAAACTTTTTGGATGTTCTTCTATACAAATCCTTAAAGTATATCTTAGGGTAGTGTTTTATAATCAGAGTTTTTATAAATATATCATCTATGGTTTGTACTAAACATCCTCTGATACCAACTGTAACACCTCGACCCTAATAACCTAGAGTCGGCGCATTATTACATAAGATTGGAAAGATCACAAGAAATCATGTCTCAAAAGACTGATTAGTATAGTCTCCTTAGAAGTACTAGATACACACATATGTTTTGCATTGCATCCTAAAATGGAAAAGAAACAATGTTGTGTCCCCTTTGAACACACTCATATCCCTTAGCCTATTCCCATAGGTTAATCATAATATTCATCATTGCATCCTGGGAATAATAAAATATAGAAAGTGGTGGGCTCAGATGCTCAGTAAGGATAACAATATAGGGGATACTTTCATAATTATTCATAAACATTTAAGAAAATTTATTAGACTAAAACACAAAACTTTTAAACCTAAACATCATAATATTATGGAAAAGATATATCAAATAATGCAATTTACATATTCACATGGATATTATAATAGTTTAATAATCACATGTAATATCAATATCTAATTTCATAATGATGTAATGCATAATACCAGACATCATAACCACATTTCCAATGCCTCTTGCCAAGACTACCGATAAGATTTTCCAAGGACTTGCTCCTAGACACTAGTTTCTATAAAGAGATCTAATGATGCATCGAGGAGCTATAGAAGGATCCACCCGTCACATACTAAGTCCAGTGAAATCCTCATATAAAAAGTTTGAAATATAATATAAAAATTAATATTAAAACATTTATATGAAATGTAAATATTTTAACCACAAACCATGAATGGTATAAAAATAGCACATCAACAGTCAAATATAACTCATTAAATACAATATAGAATATTGTATAAATCTACCTCAATCAAGAATAATTAATGATACTAAAATATATGAAAATAATCAGTAAAAGTATTTTAGAGAAAAGTGACCTCTTTCTTGAAAATATTGAAAAGTATCACTATTTATCAAGAAGCTGTTAAAAATTATATTATTGAATCAAAGTGTCCCATACCACATTGAATCTTCAAAAAGGAATTTTAAATTTTTAACATTCATCCCTATATAAATAAATCATTAAAACCATATTTAATACATGGACGTTATTGAGAATGATTTAGAAGAATAAATCATTAAAACAATAAAATGATATTTTAGTTAGAGTTCTTAACCAAATGAGAGAGGCCTGAATACAAATAATTGAAGTAATCAATGCCTTTTAATATCATGAGAATAAAGGGATTCATGCAATACGATTTCAATGTACAGTATATACACCATATAAAAGTGAATTTTTGCACAACAACAAAGAATTATCAAACGAATGTAAATTGATATTGATTCCTTTATAAAGAACGTATCCTTAGGTAAAGGACCAATAAATGACATAATTATGTGTGAAAAATATAAATACACTCAATATGATTGAATATTAAGTGTAAATCAATCATAGTACATTCTTTTGTATTTTTTTAAAAACAACACCAATGACTTGATGTTTAACACAATGAATGGAAATTGAGTTAAGATTACTCTTATTAAGTTCATATTGATGACTTAAGAATTTATAAATGGAGTGGTAATGTGTATCAAATGTATATCCACACAAAGTGAAGTGGAAATTACTATATAAATAATTAAATAGTGATTTCACACATAATCTTGGATTAAAATAATCAATAATGTTTCCATAAAACCTAATGAGTGGAAATTGAAATTTGAAATTTCTTTAATGATTTGGGAACATACGAAACATACACCCCATGAAAGAACGATCGTACAATTAAGTTTTAAATACCCATAAATTAACGTATATTACACTAAGAATACAATCATGGGAAGTACATAAACCACACAAAAGGAAATAGTGTAAACTATAACATGAATCTCATGGGAGTAAAAATGGAGATGAAAACCCCTTACCTTGTAAATTTTTCTTATTCGAAGGATGGTTACCCTATTATATAACGGTGAACTAATTGTATTAAATTATATAAAAACAACATTCATAAATATGATATCATATATGATCTTCTAATATTGCTATGTTAATGATACATTAGTAGTATCATTGTTTTGGGTGTTAACAGATTCTTTTTTTTATATTTTTTGTTACATAAGTCATGTTTGTTATGGATATGATGTATTTGATTCATATGCAGAATGATATTAAGTTCATAAACATTATTTTTATTCATAATATAAAAATTATTCATGAATGGTTACGATGAGGAATGAATGTCATCGCGTTTGTGGATACGGTAATCCGTACGTATGCACGAGCAACAATATCATTCTATTTATGGTGAAATCGTATGTAATTAGATGTTATATCATATATAAAGAATCATTAACATGTTATATTTATTATTTACATATATTATACTCATTATTATACTCATCCAAATAATTAAGTGTTGAATAACAAACTACGCCATGACGTGGATACGGTAATCCGCACGTATGCACGTATGGTGACTTTTTCATTCATAGGATGGATAGAATAATGATTATGGTTGTACCATATTTATAATAACATAACAGTATGTATAATTTACTGGAGTTATTATTATGGTATATAAATAACAAAGAAATAGGATGTGGGAGAAGAAAATAAATTTGAAAGAGGTGAAGAAGTAATTACCGCTTCTTTAGGTACATTCTTTTTTATTTGCTAAAAATGGATCATTAGGGTGGATTTATGATCAAATTAAGGCATCTTGTTTGAAGTGTGGGTAGTTGGGATGATATTTGAGTGGGGTTTGGCTGATCCAAATGGCTTTGGAGGTATTATTTTGAGAGAAGAAGAAGTACCTATTTATAAGAGAGGTGGTGGTCACTTTAGGAAAATCTTGAAATATTATTTTATTATACAATAATTTTCTATTTCTAATGGCTCCAAAAAGATTTATTTCGAGGATAGGGTGTGGATGGGTCGAAAAACGCTTATACAATAGGTTTTAGATAGTATATGACACCATATTAACCTTGTTGTATAGATTTAACTCTTAGTTAAATAGTTTAACTTTTACCTTGTATATTGGAATTACTATAATAAATGGTTAATTAAATTACAATAAAAATCCAAGAGAACCCAAAGTAGTTCATTAATGACATATATATAATTATATGAGTCCTTCTTTTGAACTTTATATTTTTATTAATATCATAACATTTAGTAATATTATATTTGTTTTATAAACTCATTTATGTCAATTTTGACACTATTTAGTATTTGGTTTTCAAGAAAGTCAAAAAAAACATGATTAGTTTGAACCAAAAAAGTTAAATAAATAATAAAATGTCATATTAACCTAGAAAATTAGTTTAATTAATCCAAAGTCTCAATTTACATTTATTTGGATATTTATAATATCAATTATTTTATTATTTCATTAATAAGGTAATTACTACATCATCATTCTCTCATATAAAAATTTTACTGTTTAATGTCTAAAAGTTATAAATGAAATACCATTAAGTAGGAAATTTCTTCAGCTTTATAATTAATATTTATAGTTGAATTTACCTTATTTATAACCTTATATTAAAAATGATATAATTATTAAACAATGAATTTAACACTTAACTCTTCTTTAAATAAAATAATAATAAATTTCCTAATCTAATACCAGTGGATAAAAAGGATCATATTTTATTCTTATGGTTTATTTTTGTATAAATACACTTATCTAATAGAATTTGGACATGTGTTATCATAATTATAATATCATTTTTACCTTTAACAACCCTATTTACTTTTAACCGTGGTAAATAAAAGTGAAATGTTACTATTCGCAAAAAAATTATTTTCATCTTACTCAACAAAATTTTACTTACTTATTTTAACTGTGTCTCTCAGATTTTTAAAATTCAATTCACAGAAGTGAAAAATTTACATTTTATGAAAATTTGTAATTGTGCCTAAAAGGTGGGTAAACGATGTTAAAAAGTTCAATAAAATTTTATACATCAAATATTATAATAAAATAATTCTAATGAATTTCATTTAACATATATTGGTTTTATGTATCTATTTTGATATACAATAAATTTATATAAAAAAAATTAATTATTTAAATAAAAATTAGGTTTTAAACAATAATGCAGTGTTTTTTTTACTATTTATCAAAAATTGAAAGTTTTCAGAAATATACCAAACATTCACCCAAAGAAAATTTTGATATTCAAAAATCAAAAATGATTTCTATTTTAAAAATTTCAATACATATAATATTTATTAATTAATTTAAATAAATATTCCCGTTGTCGAAACCAGAAAGCGGGTTTTTGAGTAGTAAAAACTATGAAAAGATTGATATGTGGTTATGTCCAATTTAAATGTAAAATTTATTCCAATGAAAAAAAGTTGGATTAAAAGATAAAAATATAATCTAATTATAAATCAAAACCATTAAAATTTATAATTTAACACTATAAATTATTTTTATTAAAAAAATTTCAATTAAAATTTAGTATTTTTTACTATTTATTAGAAATATGAATGTTTTTAGAAAATCACCAAAAATTTATCCAAACAAAATTTTTATGTCCGCTTCTAAATAATAAGTTTATTTTGAAAAATTTAATATATAAAAGTGACAATTATTGGATTTATAAAGGGTTCACCTTTAAAAGGTGGTAAAATTTCATTTTTTTGAAAAATAATACATTTATTTGAAAAATTGAATTTGTTCTTATATTATGTGTAAGAAACACATATTATGGATGTTAAAATTGTATGGAGTATATAAAATTCAAAATTCAGTTAATACTATTCATATCCATTTTTTAATGGCTAGTTTGGTAAGTCGTGGTGAGCTCAAACTCAGTGTTGCGTGTAACACAAGCTATTGAATTATTTCAAAGAAAATAAATAACTATGAAATCTTGGGGTGTTAAATTCTTCCCCCCTTTTGAAAATTGCATCCTCCCAATTATAAAATTGGTCTTGGGAACTTCATTGAATGTCCCACATCAAAAAAGAGTTAATAAAACTATAAAATTAATTGAAAGAAAGAGTAGTACAAAGGTCACTAGAGATAACTCGTACTAGGATTCCATGTAAAAACATCGATATGGAAGATAAAAAAATTGTCAAGTTCTAATGGAGAGTGATGGAAAACATGATCAGGAGAAAGATAACAACAACAAAACCACAAACATGTAATGGGTTAAACGATCATTAGATTCCCAATAGGAAATGTAAATGAACAATTTTTTTTGTTTTAAGTTCCATTTCATAATGTTGAGGAATTAATTTATGAGATTGAATAAGAAAATAAAGATATATAATTACTTTTTACGTAGAGTTTTATACATTAATAAATTTCTACCACTAACTCATATTTTCTTCAAATGATGAGTATTCAATGTGACTTGGTCACACCTAAAGAGATAAAATCACCCTCTAGAGAAACACATAATCCACAAAGGATAGACTATATTTTTCCCTTTTCATTAAAGATTAACCAAAACCAAAAGGTTATTACAAGATCAGATGATCCCTGAAATAGATAATCCTTTATAGAAAAAAAAATACTAATATTAATTTCAAAAATTAAAAAAACAATACCCATTGTTCAATAAAGACCTTTCAATAAACAATTTTCCTAAAAATCCTTCAATATAATCAAAAATAAAAATGAAACCCAAATTTCAGAATAATATAATCACATATTCTTTCATAGTAAATCTTATAATTTATCTCCAAATAACATCAAATACTGTTAAATTATTATACCAAAGTATAATTAAAAAAATATCATATTCTCAATGATAGTTTAATCATTTATATTAATAACCCAAATCTATATAAATAACATATATTCTTCCAAAATAAAAATAATCCAGTATTACTCTTTTAATAAAATCCTATAGTATTCTATTTTGCATAGGCATATAGTGTTCTCAATAGATCAAACATCTTCCAAAATAACATTTATCACTTAATCAGCAAATCATTTTCTTATACTAAGGATATTCATTTGATAAAACATAAGATCCAAAATCAATTTATTATTGATCAATAAAATCATTTAACTAAAATTAATTACTCACACTAACCAGGGACTTCACATAGTCCAGTGGTAGGTGATAAATCTTAGTCACACATTGGTTGTGTGTTCGATTCACGCATCTTTTTCCAACACGACTGGTTGTCACACAGTCTATATGTTTCCATTTTTCAAAAAATATATTTTATAACATTTCCAAAAAGGGATAAATCCCTCAAAATGACCATAACATTATTTAACCATAAATTTAATCTCTACCTCACATCTTCATCCCAAAAATTAATAACCTGTAATTTCCACAAATTCATGGATCATGTAAACCCAAATGGTTTTTCATAACTATATCCACAATAATAAAGATAATTCTTCCCCAAATAGCATTTTCACATAACAAACTGCAAGGTTACATATACAAGAGAAAATTATTCCAAAGTAATCCCATCAAAAAAGATCATTAATACTTTTAAACATTTCTCCATCCATTTATTTCCACATAAGTTCTTCCTTGACCTAGAGGCTATCATATAGAATAGTGAAATGAATCAGGTAATTCCTAGGTCCTCTAAATTTGCAGCAAATGACTATAAATGTATTCTAAGGATCATTTTTATTTTCTTCCATAATACTCATCATTTTCCCTCAGCAATTATTTACTTTATTTCTTTTTTCCCACACATATAGCATTTCTGTGTTCCTTTGAGAGGCTTTCAAGGGTGTATCCTTCCACATTTCCAGCATGATGAAAATTAAGCTTTTTTTCTCCATGGTCACCACCACTGGAGCTCTTATCATTATCTTCCTTTCTCTTCATTGTTGAGTTTGGGATTTGGATAATGTATATATTGTTGATCATATTTTTGGAAACCTTCTCTAACATGAACACAATATCTTTTATGCCTATCAACATTCCATTTAATTTCTCATCTCCACCATCATTACCAACTTGTACATCATGTTCATTATACTATAACTTCCTTGTAATCCATCCATTGACTAAAATTAGAAATCATATTGTAAGTAACAATAGGCATAAAAAAATATAGAGAATATAATGACACCTCATTTTCAATCTAAAACACCTTAGGATTACCCAAGGTTATTTATTCTCATCTTATATTAAAATCCTTCAAATCTGTTTGTAAAGAAAATGTGAATTATCCTAATCATATCCCCTAGGAGTGTCGTAACCAAGAGTACAACAAGGATCGTTGTTGTGAACCAGTTCTCTTTTGAGTCTATCTCAAAGTGTTGTTTTCGGGTTTTACCCCTAGGTACATATGTGCCAGAGCCACCTCTACTTGTTTGTATCCATAAAGAGATGTATTTCTTAGGATACCCACATAATATTTACATTACCAAATTTTTTTGATGTTCTTCTATACTAATCCTCAATGTATATCTCATGGTAGTATTTTCTTATCAGTGTTTTTCTAAATCTAGCGTCCATGGTTTGTGCTAAAATTCATCTGAAACTAACTTTAACGTCATGACCCTAATAACCCAGATTCAGTGCAATATTACATAACATTGGCATGATCACAAGAGATCATGTCTCAAAATACTGATTAGTATAGTATCCTTGGAAGTAGAAGATGCATACATTAGTTTTTCATTACATCCTAAATTGTGAATGCAACAACGTTGTGTCCCCTTTGAGTACAAACGTTCACCCACAGATGGATGGTCAGATTGAGCAGACCATATTGACCTTGGAGGTCATGCTCTATTGTTGTTTTCTTGATTTTGGTCACAGTTGGGAGGGCCACCTACCACTGGTGGAGTTTTAATACAACAATAGCTTACACCCCACCATCTGTATGGAACCATTCGAGGCACTGTACGGATGACCATTCAACTCACCATTATACTAGACAGACCCACGGGAGTCAACACTCACGGGTCCAGATATGGTACATGCTATAACTGATATGGTTCAGGTCATGTGAGAGTGGATGAAGACTGCACATAGCTAGCATATCTTTTATGATAATATGTGATGAAGACCCTTGGAGTTCGAAGATGGGGACCACGTATTCTTACGGGTCTCTACTCGATGAGAGATATGGTGATTTGGTCCGGGAAGAAAGTTATCTCTGAGGTTCATCGAACCCTTCTTGATACTTCGTATAGTGGGTGAGGTGGCATACCGCTTGGCTCTACCACCATAGTTAGAGAGGGTGAATGCCATCTTCCATGTATCCCAGCTGGGGAGATACATTCATAACCATTATCACTTCGTCAACCATAGAAATATGGAGATCGATGATGGGGAGACATTCAAAGAGATCCTAGTTGAGATAGAGGATCAATAATAGAGGATCTATTTTGGATGGTTGATTTTTCTGGTGCATGTTCATTGGAAGCATAGGAATTTCCAAGAGATCACGTGGGAGCAGAAGGCTTAATTTTGTGCTTAGTATCCCCATTTTTTTTATTATCCCTTGTTTTGTCTTATGAGGATGTAAATACCTAAAGATGGTAGTAATGTAATTCCATAGAATTCCATGTAAAATTTTGGAAAATTAAATTAGATTTTTTTGAGACCAGACTCAAAGACGGCTTGTAGTTCTGAGGCCCATGGTGGCTGGAACATATTTTTGAACTCCTTTTAATATTATTTAAATAATCATGCGAGTGGGTTTTTATAACTTTTAAACCAGTGCCCCGATCAAAAATATGAGGGATCCATTGAACATAGAGCATCGAGATTCACCATGAAAGGACCTAACATTGGATGATTCGGGCCAATAGAGGAAACTAGTTTTTGGCTATAAATAAAATAATTGTGTTACATTTATTTTATTGTCAAATCCATCTAACTCCTAAACTATAAATCGGATTGGAAATCTAAGAGTACCATTGATCTTGTGAGGGCGTTCTCCCATTAGGAAGAGCCTAACCTCGACCGGCGTGGGTGGAGGGTAAAAGTTAATTTTCCTACTTTTTAGAAGAAAAATAAAATAACATAAAATGCTTTTTATTAGATTTTCTTCTTTGTTACATATTGAGTCGTCATATTTGTGGTGAAGTGATGACGTGATGATGAATCCCATTAATAAACCTCATTAAAAGAGAAGGGTGGCAGTGTAGGAACATGCACACATATTCCTTATTTAATTAAGTAGAGAATTCAGGATTGATGAACAAACCTATAATTCCTCTGATGAATGAGGAAGGAAACCTCTCCAATGATGATAATCTACAAATAAGACAATGGAATTTATAATAATACAGATTGTATTTGGGACCAAAGATTGAAAGACGATGATGAATGATCATCCTTGAGAAATCTATTTTTTCTGGTATGGGTTTGATAATTTTCCATGTGAATTTCATTTCCATGTTCTTTCTTTTAAACAATGAACGTAGGTTGCCTCACAAACAAGTTAACCCGTGAATAGATCCTTCATGTGGGATGGTTATGATGGGGGATAAAAGGCATACATATCTTAGTGATTATTATTCATTATTTTGGTTCTCTATGATCCTGATAACAAGAATGCATTCATGTTAACTCAAACAAGGACCCTGACCATTATTTAGGGTGTTATCATGTGAGAACACTTATCCTCTTATCTTATTATGTTCTTCCCATTCTTCATGGATTAAGGAATTTAGTAGTGATGCTATTTTCAGTACATATGGGACTGTAGCGACGTATCAGACCATGGAAGGAGGTCATGGGAGATTGTGACATATGGAGGGAAGGGATGCGGCAGCGGAACCATGCAGCGACACCTAGTCGCAACAGTGGCATAAGGATGCGGAAACCAGTTGTGGTAGAGGAACTAGTCCATAGTACCCATCTACAGTGGCAGTAGAAACCTCTGACACCAAGGCTGACGGCAGGCAGGAGGTGGCACACCCTGATGGTGCACCAAGGTGGCAGGGACCCGCGACGTTGCTGACACAGGTGGCGATGAGGGCCACCACTAGGGAGGGTCGCAGTGGAGCAGAGGTGACACGAATTTGCACCGCGTCACTAAGTGGCAACACGCGATCGACAGACAGCATGAAAAGGACCCAGCTGACCCCAAGTTGGCCACATGGCATCAAAGGCAGCGGCTTGATGCTGTGGCGGAGGGGGTGTGGCTCTGTTGAGCCTCGCCAGCGAAGCGAGGACCCAGCCCCCACCTCATCCTTCGTGGATTGAACTGGCCCGCACAATGGAACGGGCTAGAGAAGCATGTCAGAACCATCCTCAGGCCAGGCCGATGGAGCAAACCAGGCTACTGGGCAGCCCAGGCTGGAGGAGAACCTAACCACCATTGTAGGCTAGACTGGATAAGAAATCGGGATGTTGTGCGGCCCTACTAGAAATAAACTACTCCGACTAAGTCGGACCGATCTAGTGAATTTGGACTGGGTCATTGGGTGACCCAACAAGCTAGACCCACTTTCAAACAGGGTCGGGTCCTACAAGGCACAATGGACCTGGCCACTAGGCCAGGCTGGACCAGGTCGGGTCGAGTTAGTTGAAATGGGTCGGGTCAGGCAGGAAACCTATGTTGGGTTGGTCAGGTCGGTCTGACCAATTCAGATCAGACTCGGACACAACTGGCCCATGTTTACTAAAATGAAAATATCTTTCAGTCCATTCATATGATAAACATTCCACCTGAGGTGTTGGGGCCCTTGCGAAAAGGTGGTCCCTTGGGTATAATCTAGGTGAGTTTTCATGGTATTCAATATAAGACCAATTTCTTTAGGAGTAGATTCTCCAAGAATCAAGTGCACTATGAGAAAGAATCCTACGGCTGGCTATGACATGAAGGATTTGAATAGCATACCTCATTGGTCTAGGAGATGAGTAGACCTTAGTGCTCTAGTAGATGAGGGGACCTAAGTGGTCTAGTAGACAAACAGACCTCAGTGGTCTAATAGACGAGCAGACCTTAGTGGTCCTGCAGACGAGTGGACCTCAGGGATCCAGCAGCCGAATGGATCTATGTGGTCCAGCGGCCAGGCAAACCTCAATGATCCAATAGACAAGTAGAATACAATAGTCCAATAGCTGAACAATCCTTGGTGACTCGTCAGGGATGAGTCCCTTTGTATTACAAGATGATTCAACCCTACAATTGATAATCTTACTTTCTATAATTTGATTTGTACTTGGTGTTAGTTGTCTTTGTTTTGTTGTCTTCTTGTGTGATCTTGTTGTGTGGTCTTGCTTTGGGGTCTTTACATTGAGTTTTTGGGTCCCTAATAATTATTGTGTTACTCTCCCCTATACGGGCTTTTCCCGCACATGTTGTGTCTTGTACAGGTGATCGTTGTTTTGATGGAGACCTTGGTGGTCCGGGACCTGGTGTTGCTGAGTGAGACAAGACGGACATGACGTACTTCTATGGCTACAGACATATACCCTCTAACAACCCTTCAGATAGGGTTTGAGGATACATACCTTTGTAGCTGTACTTTCCTTTGTGTCATTGGGCTTGTATTCTTGCCCCTTTATACTTTTCAGTTTGTACTGTACATTCAACAGTAGTCTAAATGACAGTTGTGGTTTAATTAGTGTTTATCTTTCAATATTTTGTTTTGTGTGTGTGTTTATAGGTTTAAATTCAATGCCTTCCCTTTTTGAGATATGCCTTCTCAGTTCTAGTTGCCAGCCCCTGGCCTATGGATGGCGGGCTACTGTTAGTCACAGAACGGGCCCTGATGGATGGGTCATGAAAAAAAACAAAAAAAAACAATATTATATTACCAATAACCAGAAAAAAACATTTTCACATGATGACCCAAACTGGAATTAAAAGACATGTCATGCCAAGTATATGTCAAGTGTCAAATGAAAAACCATAAGAACGACACACTGAATGTCTCCCAAGCAGTTCAGAACATCGTGTTTGGTTCCCTCATCCATGATCCTTCCCATATCAACAATCTAATATTGGGCTATTTCGCTTATCTTGTCATGCAAACATGAAGTCTATTCAGGTGCCGATCAAGCAGCCTGAGTAGTGTTTGAGTACAACTGAGTAGGCCTCCACCAATGACATCTAAAAAAATCCATTCAATAATATATTATGCATTTGTATAAAAAATAAAATACAAGTAGTAATGTAAATAATTAAAATATATTCAATTATTCTTTATTTATCCAAATATACCCTTGGGTTCTCGAGGACACCCTAACCATCAATACATACTTCGACCCATACTAGAGTCTAAAATATCCCCAAGGGATATATCTTATAACAAATCCATGGTTAAAATTAATCATTTCAATTTAATTCATATTACGGACAATTTCAACCATAGTCCAATTCCATCATTTTGGGCCTAGAACACCTTTTCTAGCACTCTGTGGATATTTGAAGCATTATTCCATGTCCCACAACTCATTTATCCCTATGGTCTATTGATGCATCAGTCTTTATCCTACACACATATATTTGTAAATCGCATATGGGATTTTAAAGCATTGGTCCATGTCTCACACACGTATATCACAAAATCACATGTATCACATATATAACATTTATCTCAGTTAATCATCATTAACCCATTCATCAATATTTCACCTCATGATGTACCATTAAAATTTATTACAAAAATCATGGTTCTTCAAATTAATCACATGAAATAGTATGAATAATTCACTATTAAACAATTTGAAATTATTTAATTCATAGAATCCATTACCCCATTAAGGTTATGCCAAACATATCATAATCATCCTTTTCAATTAATACATAATCAAGTTAATTAACTAAATAAAAAATCCTAATATTCCATCAATTCCACAATTAAAATATTCCATTAATTAATTGTCTCATTAATTAATCAAATTCCACTAATTTTGATTTCCCCAATTGAACTTGAATCGTTATCACATAGAAATTAAATTAAACCAATTCAATTTCCAATGTAATTTACCAATCATAAAAATTGAAAATTTCACAATTATATACATGTAATTAAATAAAGACTATGGCATTTTTAATTTTTGACCACCTACTTTAATATTTGTGACAAATACTCACCAACAAAAAAAACCCCAAATGATGTAGAATAGCCATGATCAAGAGGAAGAACAAGATCTATATCCTAAACCTAGATCTATGAACAACCAGATTAGATATATCAAAAAATATATCTAAATCTTTTTCCCAATGGAGGAAAACCATCCCCTTTATCTATAATGAAATACAGTGGATAGTGGAAACCACATGAGATGAGAATCTCCTTCTGTGAGAGGTACAGATCTTGAATCTGGGATTTGATTGGTCAAGAACGGAGGTTTTAATGCATTTGAATCATTTTGGTAACCTCCTAAAATAATATAAAACATTTAAGTCCGAGTTGGGTTGTCTTTGGGTGATGTCTGGGAGGTTTGGGAATTTTTAATCTAATTTTAGGGATATTAAAATTCTATGTGCATGATTTTCTACTTGGGGTGCATAGTCTTCTCTAAATGTACACCTAATCATGTGCATCCTCTTAGGAATCTCCCAATTACTTCTAAAAGGGTGATGGCTTTAAAAAAACATGTTCTAGCCATGTGAATCCCCTCTATTTTGGTTCTCATGGTTTTTTGGCAGGGTCACACTGTTTGGAAAAACCATGCACTTACTATACACTTTCCCTCTTCTTCCCAAAGATCTTCAATTTCACCCAATAGCACTCCAAGGTAAAAATCATATAATATATACTCAAAACAAGAAAAAAGGAGAACCTATAAATTTTCTCATGGAATCTTTATAAAAATTTGGTATCTTACAATCTCCCCACCATATAACAACATTTCCTTGAGTTATACTCCTAAGAATCTCAATCATCCTGAGGTGAAAAAGAATGGGCCATTGAACTCAAATGTCCTCTTATCTCTCCCATGTTTCCTCTAAAACATTTATATATGGGCACAATACATGAACTAATGAAATGATATTTCCCCATAACACCTTCTCACTATAATCAAACACATGTATCAGATTCATCTCAAAAGATGCATTGATCTCAAGGAATACATCATCCACATCGATTACATGAGAAGGGTCGAGATGATACTGGTGATGTTATCACACATGAAAAACACCATGCATAGAAATGTATCTCTATGGAAGAGCCAATTGGTATTCCACCATCCCAATTTTCTCCACAGCCTCAAACGGCCCAACAAACCAAGGTTATAACTTTCACTGTATATGAATCCTATGGTGACTTAATCAATGCGATAAATAAAGGAACACATGATCACCCACTACAAAATCAAAAGGTCATATCCATTTATCAACATATGAATCCTGCCTAATCTAAACCATATCCATATGCTTCACAATCAAATGAAACTTTTCTGATGACTTCTTTACATGACTTGGTCCCAACAGCTTGGAATTACCTACCTCCATCCAATATAGAGGTGATCTTCATGGAATACTATAAGGAGCCTCATATAGAACCATCTATATAGTTTCCTGATAACTATTGTTATAGGATAACACAAAAATTTCTATTTTATTCTCCCAAGATCCACCGAAGTTAATAACAGTTGCTCATATCATATCCTCAAGAACCAATATAGTACGTTCCAACTTTATATTTGTCTATGGGTGGAAATCACTACCTAGTAAAACCTTTTTTCTAAGTACCTTCAACAAGCCCTCCTAGAAGGTAAAGTAAAGTGTGAGTCATGGTATGAAACTATACTCCATGTTACCCCATGTAGATAAACTTTATTTTGAACATATATGTCTCCTAACTGGTCCATGTAGAAAGTCTCACATATAGGTAAGAAATGTGATACTTTTAGAAAATTGTCCACAACCACCCAAGTAACATCATTCTTCTGTGGTGACCCCCAGATACCCACCATAAGGTTCATGGTAACTTCATCCCACTTCCATTTTGAAATTGGAAATTGTTGTACTAAACAACCAGATCATTGATTCTCATCCTTCACTTGCTGATAGATGTAGTATTGTTTCATGAACCCTAAAATATCCTTTTTCATGCATGGGAATCAATACTGTCAATATAGTTCATGGTATATCTTGGTCAAATATAAATTAACAACCCAATTTGGGACCTGAGATTCATGCATCATCTACTCCCACAAGCTGGTAGGTACAAAAACACAATTATTGACAAAGATGATATCATACTCATCTATGGTATAATCTGAACGTGAGTCCCCGCCTTAAATTATTTCCCTAAAGGAAAAACATTCTGTATTCTCATACCTTTTTTTCTTAATCCAGATCAAAACTATTTAATTTATTGAAAAAGATATGATATTCATATTTTCCTGGATTTCCTAATCAAAAATATGCATCTCAATCAATAAAGTCATTATCTTACACTCAGCACTAGACTCTGGAACAGCCTGAGTCTATGTTTTCCTTCTTAAAGTGTTGTCAACATTGTTTCCCTTCCTATGTGTATACTCTAGATCAAATTCAAATGACTAAATATATTCAAACCATATCCATTTTTGGATTTCATTAATATCTATGAAATAATATAATTTAATCTCTTTTGATTTTTACAAATAGAAAATTCTTTTCCAAATAGATAATGTTGAAAACAATTTAAAGCATAAACTAATGCATCCAATTAGAGGTTGTACATAGGGTGGTTTTTTTTTGTTTCCTCAAATACCAAGACCCATATGCTACAACTTGATCTCCATGAATAAATATTACTCCAATAATAGTCTTAGAAGCATAAAAAAAACTATATAATTCTGAACTATCTCGGTTATGATCAATATCAGTGTTGTAGTCAAATTAATCATTAACTCCTGAAAGGAAATATCACATGCTTCAAGACATTAAAACATCACCCCATTCTTGGTCAATACTAGAAGTGGTGCTTAAAATTCCGAAATGTCTTGGATTAACTTATGATAATAACATGACAACCCTACAAATATTTGGATATCCAAAACATTCTTGGGTTACTCCCAAGAAACCACTACATGAAAGTTCTCTGGGTCCACTGACACAACATTATATTAGATGATCTGAACCAAGAAGTGTACCCAGTCAATAAAAAAATTTCTCTTAGATATCATTGATTATAGATAATTACCTTTCAGTATACTCAGGATGATGTTAAGATGATGGGAAAGATCATCCTAATTTGTGGAGTACACCATGATCTCATCCACAAACACAACCAAAAACTGATCCAGGTATGGGTGAAAGATTCTATTCATTTAGTAAATAAAAACTATAAGAGAATTTTTCAACCCAAATGGCATCACAACAATCTCATATAGACCATATCTGATTCTAAAATTATTCCTTTGTATCCCATAAGGTTGGAATCTCAACTGATGATACCCCAATCATAGGATGATCTTGGAGAAAACACACTCTCCTCTCAACTGGTCAAAGAGCTCATCAAAACATGGAAGAGGATATTGATTCTTCACATTCATCCAGTTCAACTTCTAGTAATCGATATATAAGTGAAAAGTATCAATATATTTATTTTAAAACAAAATTGTAAAACCCCAAGGGGATATACTCAGAAAAATAAACCATTTATCCATCATCACTTATAGTTGAGCCTTAATCTCCAAAATATCTATAGAAGCTATTCTGTATAGTGGAACATAAACTATCTCATCCCCAAGAATGATCTCAATTGTACATTCTTTATATATATCATATGGAATACCTAATAAATATTTTTTTAAAACATTTCCACTATGTGTGGAAATACATCATGATTTTTACCACTATCATTCAACAAATGTGTAGAAACCTGGGTAGTAATCTCCCCTAGTTGCTGATGAACTAGACCTGTACGAATTTCTAGATATCCCGTTATCTATAGTGATTATATTTTTCAACCTCGTGATACATAAAAGTAGCTCTCCTATGGTAACAATAAATGTGGTATTGGTATGATACTACCCATTCCATACACATAATTTGGTGAAAGCATTATATATCCCGAATTTAGAGATCCCAAATAAAATGATACTCCACAACCTCTAGAAAACACCCCTTTCACAACCAGATATCTCTCGACCATACTCCCAACAGTGTGTCTATCATCAACCCACCACCCACAAAATCAACCATCAGGCTCAAAATATTCAAAGGTTTTTAAAATATAAAATAATTAGAGGAACTGATATCAAATAAGTCATTAGATAGTGTAGAATCTAAAATAATAGTACCTCTAAATATCAAATGTCCAGACCCACTCTCCAAAGTCTAGATTAAACTAAATGAAAATGCCATACCCTCTTCCTTGTGATGTAGTCTGAGTCCCTTGAGTTTCAACACTCCTCTAATCCTTTTTTTTCTTTCCCAAAAGCACCACCCCCACTTCCACGATCACCACAGCCAGTATAACTCCAATGGAAAGACTGATATGATGTTGAAGATCCCTTTACCATACTCTAGTTCTGTCTATTCACTCGGTCATGACCCATCTATTGTGTATTTATAAAGAACCTTTGTAGATGTCTCACCTTGGAGTAGGTTTAGCACTCTACTAATGGTTGGGGGCTCTATTTGTAAAAGTGGATCAGCCTACCACACTGGTGGTAGGTCACCCATGTAAGGTCTTGTGTAGCTAATAACTCCAAATGGAAACTATTCTTTCTACTACTTCGGTTAGAATTATCATAATTATGATTCCTACTCTCAGAATTTGTACATCCTGGACATCCAGTAGAAACCACATTTCCTCTACTAGAGGCCTCCTTCAGGTTCCCCTTAGAACATAGAACCTAATTCCCCAATTCTAGAAACTTATTTAGCCTGACAATATTCACCTAGGATTTAATTTAAATTTAATGACCATCCTAAAACTTATTTTCCAAAGAGTCTCATCTCACACCAATGTTGGAACAAATAACTGCAAGTTAGTAAATTATGAATCATAGTTCATCTCATACATGATCCATTTATTCAACCTCATAAACTTAAATGATCTATCATTCCTGAGTATATCATGGTAAAAGTACTCCAAGAACTTATCCTTAAAGTCCATCCACTCTATATTCTCCAGCTATCCATCTTGAGTTTATATGTCCCACCAACACTTCTCCTAACCACATAACATATAAGCATCCAGCTTGAGTCTTTTCTCAATAGGAGTCTCTATGTAGTCAATTATAGTCTGAATATACTTAATCTAGAACTCAAATGACATAGGTCCACCCACTCCGGTGAAATTCAAAGGGTGTGGTAACTGAAACACCCATGTCGATTTAGAGATACTATTCACAACCCACTCTGGGTATATCTCCATAAAATGCATTAAGAGAGAAAGGTTCTCACAAAACTTATCTTCGACTTCCTCACCCAACACTAATGGTGCCTCAGATTCCACTACTGGTTGATCATCTCTAGACATAACCTCATGTCGTTCTCTCAAAAAACATCATCATGGTTGAATATATCAAAAATTACAAATACACATAATTGGAAACATAACAAAACATTAACACAAATTCTGTAATATGGATTTACAATTAACCATAACAATTCATTCCCTTAAACCTCTCCACCTAGTCAAAACTAAGGTGTTATCACTACCATTAACCATCCTACATCTAGGTCATGGTAAACAAGGGTAAACTCATTCTCATATTTCAATTCTCTCACTAGACATAAAATTTCCACATATCCATTATTTATAATTTTTTTCATGTTAATAAAATTTTTATTTATGTTACACAAGGAAATAAAATAATTTTCATTTAACAACTTACCCAAAACCTTTTTTCCTATACGTGCCTAAAATGATGTATGTCACCTTAAATCATGAGTGTCTAAAATGATGAATGCATACTCAACTCTCATGAAATTCTTGTAAATAAGTCAAATATAATAAAATATCAATCAATCATCGCAACATAAAACAAGTGCATCAGTCGAGGTGAAATAGAATCCATTGTAATAACATGCTTCGATAATAACAATCCCACTGAAGGTACTTTTATTTTACCCTCATACATGGGTTAGGTACTCCCCTGCATGATCTCATGTCCAAGGTTTGAATAATCCTATTTGCCTATATACCTTGCAAAATAGTAATAAAAAATAAATAAAATAAAACACCTTTGATACCACGTTGTGACATCCAAAAATGGGTTCCACGCCTCGGTGCCCAAAGCCTGTTGGACACATGATCTCAGGTGCGCCTCCTCGTATACTAGAGGCTACTGACTAATTGCGAGGGTCTAATATCAATCATGGGGATAATATACTCTCTTTTTAAAAGTAATACAACATTTAAAAATAAATAAAAAACAACTAAATGATATAACCAATAACCATAAAAACCAATTTCACATGCTGATCAGAACATGAATGCAATATCCAAACCAAAACAGTAGATATGTCATGCTAAGTAAGTGTCAAAAGACAAATAAAAATACAACATAACGAAACACTGACTCTCTCCCAAGTGGGAAAAAAATACATTTCTAGTTCCCTCATCGATTCTGCTTCCCATATCTGACCAGACATATAGGTATCTTGTTGTTATCATGTCCGGCAAACATGAATTCTATTTGGGTACCAATCAAGCAGCCCATGTAGGGTGTGAGTAAAACTCAGTAGGCCACCACCAAAAACATCTAAAATAAGATCCAATCAATAATATTATATGAAATTGTAGAAATAATAACATAAAGGAAATAATGTATACAATTTTCATATATTCAATTATTCTTTATTTAACCGCATAAACTCATGGGTTCTTGAGGACACCCAATCCATCAATACCTGCATCGACCTGTTTTATAGTCCAGAAAATCCCCAACGTATATAAGATATGAAAAATAAATTGTTATCATTTTTCATTTCAATTGAATTCATATTATGTTAGATTAAAATTATATTCCAATTCCAACATTTTGGACCCAGAACGTCATGTCTAGCACCCCATGGGTATTTGAAGCATCTGTTTGTGTCTTGCAACTCATTTATCACTATGGGATTTTGAATAATTGGTACTTGTCACATTGTCATGTATCATTCAATAACATATCAGATTTTGAAGCATCAGTCCATGTCCCACACACATATATCACAAAATCACATGTATCAAATATTTCACATTTATGACGGTTAATCATCATCAACATATTCATCAATATTTCACATCATGGTATGCTATTAAAATTTATTACAATACAATGGTTCTTCAATTTAATAAAATGGAATAATATGACAAAGTAACCATTAAAACATTAGAAATTATATAAATCATATAACCTATTAATCCATTATGTTTAATCCAAACAACTCATAATCATCATTTGCAATTTATTCATAATCATGTTAATTAACCAATTATATAATCCATATATTTCTTCAATTCCGTAATTACAATGTTCAATTAATTAATTGACCAATTAACTAATATAATTCAACTAATTTTAATTTCACCAATTTAACCAGAACCATTATATCAATGAAATTAAATTAAACCAATTCAATTTCCAATGGAATTATCAAATCATGGTAATTGAAAATTTCACAACTAAATACACTTAAATAAATCAAGACTATGGGATTTTAAAATTTATATCACCTACCACATGATTGATAACAAAATCTCACTAATGGAAAACCTCAAATGAAGCGGCACAATGAAGATCATGACAAAGAATGAGATTTATATACCAATCCTAGATCCAAGATCAAATGAATTAGATCTATCAAAATCTAGATCTAAGTCCACTTCCAATGGAACAAAACCATCCCATTTTATCCATAAAGAAAGATGGGAGAGAGAGTAAACCACACGGTATGAAAATCTCTTACCATAAGAGGTGAAGATCTTCAATCTATGCTTTGATTCATCATGAATGGAGGATGGAATGCCTGTGAATCTGTTAGGGAACCTCCAAAAACAATAGAAAACATTTAGGGTCGATTTGGTTCAACATTGAGTGAAGTTTTAGGGGTTTGAGAAATTTTAATCTAATTTTCAGGGGATTAAAATTTGGTGTGCACAATTTCCTGCTCGGGGCACATGATTTTCCATAAATGTTTTCCAAACCTTGAGACTCCTCCTATGGAGGCACATGATTACTACTAGAAGGGTTCATGATTTGAAAAACTCAGAGCTATCCTTGTAAATCCCCTCTGTTTATGAATTCATGGTTTTTTGGCCCGGGCACATGGTTTGGGAAAACCGTACACCAACCGTGCACTGCCCCTCTTCTTCCCCAAATTCTCCACTTTCACCCAACAACTCCCCATGGTAAAACCAAAACAAGTTATTCTAAAAATAGGAGAAAATTGTACCTATAAACAAGCTTTATACATCTTTAGAAAATTTCACGATCTTTCATGTTAAAATGAAAATGAATACATATTTATCATAAAAATTAGAACAATATTAAAAAATTTAAGTTTAATGAATAAATATGTATAAAGAAATCTGAAAAATTAATTAAATTAAAAAATATCAAACATATAAAAATAAATAATAAATTAATTAAAAAACATTAAAATATAATTAAGATTATGATAGAATAAATAATATGAAAAATAAAACAAATTCAAGAAATATTAAAAGTAATAAATATTATATATTGAATAAAATTATAAATATGAATAAAAATTACTAATTTAAATAATAATGTATATTAAATATATTATGTTAATAAATAAAATTCTAATATGAATATTAAATATTAAAAAAATTCTAGAAACAATTTGTGTGTGTGTTTGTGTTTCTGTAAAATATTGCATTAATAATGTTTATGTGTGTGTGGAAATAATGTAACACAAATTTGATGTTTGTTAGATTGAAAAAAAAATTAAAGATTATTAAATGTCCATTAGTAGATACTAATTAGTTAATTTTCTTAATTAATATTAGTTTTTAATTATAAATCATTTTTTACTAAATATATTACTTATTTAATGTAAACACATATTTTTTATTATATAAAACATATTAAAAAATATTAAATATTTATATATATATATATATTTCTATATTAAAAATATTAATGAATGATTATGTATAGAAACATTAAAATTGAATAAATTGAAAAAATTATTTAATGAATAAATATTTAAAATTAATAAATTTTACTTTTTTTTAAAAACTCCTTGATATTATTAATGAATAAATAATATTAAATTAATGAATGTTGAAATTGATTGAAATTTAATTAAAATATGAATATATTAAAACTAAATAAAAAAATGAATAATAGTTATTAAATATATATTCTTAAAAAATGGAAATTTTTTTAAATTTAAATGAATACATATATTAATTATATAAATTAAAAATGAATAAATTACAAAAATATTAAAAAAATTATACAAATTTAATATATAGATGTATATATTAATTAAAATTTAATTAATAGTATAAAATAATTATGAATATAAAAACATAAAATTTAATAATTAAGATCATAATATATTAAATATATAATATTAATAAAAAAATCCAAAACAATAACATTAACTATTTGTTATATGTGTATATCTAACTCTATAAAATTGAATTAATTTTCTATATATATGTGTGAAATTGTTGTATGACATATTAAATGTAAGAGATTTAGTCAAATTTATTAATTAATAATTAAATATTTAATTTTTATGTATATTTTAATTTTAAAAAACAAATGAAATTGATAAACATATATTATTAAAATTTAATTAATATTAAGCAGACAATATTTTATAATTAATATTAATTTTTAATTAAATTATAAACCAAATTTTCACCAACTATCTGACATATAAATATGATTTATAATACATATTTAGTATTATATAAATAATATTTCATAAAATCATGTGTATATATATCAATATATATATATATGAAATAAGATTTTTAATAATATATAATTTTTATTTTATAAAGAAATTTTAAATAAATATCTCATATATGAAGTGTGAATGTATATTTAGTCATATATAAATCATATTTGAAAAAATATATTATATTTTTATCAATATAAATATATAAATATATTTTTATATTTTTTAAATGAAATAATGTTTTATATAATGTACTTCTTTTGAATGCTTTTTAGAACTAATAATGATTTTTCTTTATCAGTTGTTTTAGTTAGCATCGATAAATGGTAGAATTATTTATAATGAGTTATATAGTACTGTATTTTATACAATTAAGTGGTTAAATATCCTCAACTTAGACCACTTAAATTATTTCTCAAAATATTATTATTATTTATTAATAATAATATTTTCATCACCACCTAAATAACATAGACTTCTTGGTCTCATAATTAATGTTCCACTGAGCTTTTTTTGCTCTTAAATATTATTTCTCATGTTTTGTAAACACCGATAACTTGAACACTTATTTTAATAAAAACAATTTTTATTATTTGATAATAATTATTTGTAACTTAAAATTATTCATAATAAGTTTAATTAATCATCCAAACACTCTAAAAATACCTCAAAATTGGTTACATTGGGTATGAAACAACACAATAACTACTACAAATAATCTCTTTGACATTGAAAAAATATGTGTTTGTCAGCGCAAAAAAACTATGGACAATCAAAGCACAATTAAAGCACGAGGCTTCTATCAGTGGTAAAAAAGAACTGATAAAGGGACAGTTTACCAGTGCTACAAAAAGAATTGATAAAGGAACCCTTGTATCAGAAACATTATTTATTGCTAATAAAGGTACCTTATATTAGCACTAGAAAAAACGTTTATAGATGGATACTTTATCAATTCGACTAAAAAATTTGATAAAGAATCTCTTTATTAGCGCTTCTAATAGTTCTGATAAAGGATTGCTTTATGAGTGATTTCAGTAGTGCTAGTAAAGGATCAATTTATCATCTATTTTTTAGCATTGATAAAGGGGAATTATATTGTAATATTCTGTTAAAATTAATGCACACTAAAGTATCAAAAATAGAAATTATAGGTTAAAATAAATAATTTAATTAAAATAAAATTTACAAAACAATTACAATTATAAAAAAAAATATTATAGACATTTCATAAATTGGATTGTACAATTAAATTAGTAGGTAAAAATTATCACAAAAATTAAAAGGCATTAATGTGCCTTTGCCTTTGGCCCATGACTTCCAGCCGTATTATTAGTTTCTAAACAAACCACCCCATCATGAAAAAAAATAGACCTATATAAGAAAAAAATTAATATGTTCATAAAACTATAAATAAATAAATTAAACACAAATCATCAATTTTAAATTAAAAACATATAATTTGTGTCATATCAAGAACACCATGTATCATATTGAGTTTTGGTTGATTCTTACACATCACACTATTTTCTGTTGTTCACAAAAGTTATATCCCATAAATTGGATGTCATTTATGGTGATAAAAAACTCACTATGGATGGGATCCTGTTTAAGAAGACTTTATTTTTTGAGAACAAGCCTTCAAATGTCACACAATTTCTTGTTCGCCATCATGAAATATCTATATGGAACATAACTAAATAAGTATAAGATAAAAATGATAAGTATATTACTTAAGTAAAATTATATAAAATGATAGGAAAAAAATATGGTCTTGTTCTCTATGTTTTGGAAATGTGATGTTCATTTTAAACTAGAATGAAACTTATATATTAAAAACACACACTTTGAGCCATACTAACCACGTCATGTGTTAGGTTGATATTTGGTCAATTTCTATTTGACACAAATGAATTATGAAACATTTTCCTAAATTATGAAAACAATTTATATTCGTTTGCATAATTTTTCTAGTGATGTGTGTTTAAAACTAAAATGAAACCTTTATAAAGAAAACAGACACTTTGAGTCATATCGGTCATATCATGTATCATATTGACGTGAGGTTGATTCATATGAATCAAAAATATATTATGAACCATTTTCCATAAATTATAAAACAGTCCGATCTTTTTTTATGGTTTTGGCTATTTGATGTGTGGTTAAAATTAAAATTCCACTTTTATATTGAAAACAAACACTTTGATTCATATCAACCATATTGTGTGTAATATTGACGTGTGTTCAATTCTTATACATGATAAATGAATTACATATCATTTTTCTAATGATTGAATACAATCTGACCTTTTTTCTCAGTTTTGGTTATTTTATGTGTGTTTTAAACTAAAATGGCACTTTTTTATTTAAAAAAACACTTTGAGACATACCCACTACATCATGTGTCATATTGATAGATGGAAAATTTCTAAACATGAAAAATGATTCATGGATTGTCATCCAAAATTTTGAAAATAATCGGATCTTTTTTCTTGGTTTTGGAAATATTATGTGTTTTAAACTAAAAAGGAACATATGTATTGACAACATGCACTTCAAGTCATATCAACCACAATGTGTATCAGATTGATGAGAGGTCAATTCCTACATGTGAAAATGAATTATGTATCATTTTTTTTAAATTTTTAAAATATTTTGTACTTGATTTTTCAGTTTTGGAAATGTGACACCCATTTTAAACAAAAATGGATCCTTTCTATAAAAAACATGCACTTTGAAGTAATATTGACACACATCTAGTGTATGATTAATGTACACTCTATTATTACAGATTTAAAAATAATTATGGGTTGTTTTCCAAAATTTTGAAAAAAATATATGATCATTTTCTCAATTTTGGCTATTTTATGTGTGTTTTAAACATAAATGGTACTTTTGTATTTAAAAAATTCACTTTGATTCCTATAAACCACATAATGTATTAGATATATTTTGGGTCAATTACTACGAATGAAGAATTAATTATACATCATTTTCTTAAAATTATAAAACAATTTGATCTTGTTTACTCAGTTTTAGCTATTTCATGTGTATTTTAAACTAAACATAGAACTTTTCTATTGAAAAAAATCACATCGAGGTCATGCCAACTATATCAAGTGTCAGACTGATGTGTGGTCAATTCTTATATATGAAAAATGAATTATGGATTGTTTTTATAATTTATTGAAAACACTCTAAACTCATTTTCTTGATTTTGGATATTTGTTGTGTGATTTAAACTAAAATAGAACTTTTGTTTTGAAAACTATAAATTTGAGTAATATCAACCACATCGTGTGTTACATTGTTGTGAGGTCAATTCATACCTGTGAAAAGTTAATTATGAATCATTTTCCTAAATTTTAAAAACAATATGAGCTCATTTTCTCAATTTTGGTGATGTGACATGAGTTTTAAACTAAAATGGAACCTTTCTAGTGACAACACACACGTTGAGTCATATCGGTCACATCATGTGTCAGATTGATTTATGGATTATTCGTACACACCAGTGATTAATTATGAACTATTTTCATGGATTTTAAAAAAAATCTGAGCTCATTTACTCATTTTTTCCATTTGATGTGTGTTTGAAACTAAAATGACACAGTATAATGAAAACACACAATTCAAGTCATACAGACCACATAGGGTGTAAGATATATGTGTTCATGGTTATTATAAGTCACAAATTAATTATGGACCATTTTCCTAATGTTTCAAAAAAAGTCCTAGTTTTATCTAGTTTGTGAAATTTAAACTAAAATGATGGTTTTATATAAAAACATGCACTCTGAGTCATATCAACCATATCATGTGTCAGATTGGAATGAAGTCAATTTCTAAATATCATAAATGAAATATGGATCTTTTCTAATTGTTTGAAAAAAATTTATACTCATTTTCTCAGTTTTGAGCTTATGTTCATAATATTAAGCTAAATTGGAACTTTTATTTTAAAAACATGTACTTAGAGTCATAATGACCACATCGAGTGTTATATTGACATGTAATAAATTAATATATAACACTGGTATATTATGAATCACTTTCATAATTATTAAAAATGTATGAGTTTTTTTCTTGTTTTTGGAAATGTGACGGGCGTTTTAAACTAAAATGACACTTTTATATTGAAAACACGCACATCGAGTCATACTGACCGCATCCGGTGTCAGATTGATGTGTGGTCGAATACTATGCATAAAAAAATTGTGGATTATTTTCCTCATGTTTAAAAACAATATGATCTCATTTTCATAGTTTTTTCTACGTGAGGAATGTTTTAAACAAAAAATCATACTTACATTGAAAACACACACTTTGAGACATACCGACCACAACAAGTTTTTGATTTATGGGTGGTCAATTCCTATACATAATAAATATATTATTAATTTTTTCTCAATATAATTAGAATAATATGAACCCTTTTTCTTAGTTTTTTATTTTTGATATTGATTTTAAACTAAAATGACAATTCAATCCTAAAAACATGCATTTTGAGTCATACTGAACACATCATCTGTTGAAATGAAATGTGATTGATTCCTATACATCAAAAATGAATTAAATATTTATATCATAAATATTGAAAATAATCTAAATTCATATTATCAATTTTGGTTATGTGATGCACATTTTAAACCTAAATGAAGCTTTTATATTGAAAACCTGAAATTTGAGTCATACCGACCACATCGTGTGTTGGATTGATGTATAGATTATTTTTACACATTAAAAATAAACTATGGATAATATTAAAAAAATTTAAAAATAATATTATATCAGTTTATTCGTTTTAAATATGTGATACAAGTTTTAAACAAAAATGACACTATTATTAAAAACCAGCACTTTGAGTCATACCAACCACATCATCTATCAGACTGACATTCAATCAATCCCAACATGTCACAAATGAATTATGGATCATTGTACTAAATTTTAAAAACAATGTATGTTCATTTTCAAGGTTTGGATCATGTGAAACACATTTTAAACTAAAATGACACTTTTATATTGAAAACAAATAATTAGAGTCATACGGACCACATAGGGTGTGGGGTTGATGTGCGGTCAATTCTTACACATCAAAAATGTATTATAAATCATTTTAATAATGATTAAAGATAATTTGAGATTATAATATCAATTTTGGTTATTTTAAATGTGTTTAAAACTAAAATGACACTTTTTTATTGAAAACATGTGGTTTGAGTCATTTTGACCACATCATGCGTTAGATTGGCATGTGATCAATTATTACATGTGAAAATTTAACTATAGATTTTTTTCATAATGTTTTAAAACAATATGATTTTTTTCTTGGTTTTGACTATGTGACCCGTGTTTTAAACTAAAATTATTGTTTTATATTGAAAATGCATACTTCAAGTCATACCGGTTACATTAGGTGTCAGATAGACATTTGGTCAATTCCCACACATCACAAATAAATTATGAAACTTTTTTCTAATATTTTAAATCAATGCAATCTTCTTTATCGGTATTGGTGATGTGAATGTGACGGCGGTGGCGACGGGTTACGGTTCAGGTTTGTGGAGTATTTTCTTTACCCCTTGATCTATGTATTTGGTTCCGTGTTGTGCAACTTGGATGTGATGTTGGTTTGCGGTTTAGATCTGGATACATGTTTTTCATTTTCTTCTACTCCGACATTATGGTAGTAGCGGCATGGTTTTGGTGAAGTCTGTTTATTTCTTTTGGATTTTCGGATTCTGACGATGGTGGAGCATGAAGGATGTTTACAAATTATTCAGTTTTGATGGAGGAGATGCAACTGGTTTTTTCAAGTGTTGGTTGAATGCATTGATTTGGCGTAATGTTTTCTTGGAATTGTGAATTCTTGCGGCTCCTGCGGTGCGAGATTTGGGGGTCACTGCATCATTCACCCATGTGGTTGCTTTTGAAGGGATTTATAGCATCAGGTTTTCATCTGTTCTTCACTCTTGAATTGAATGTTCGAGAGGTCATGGATTTCCCATCCTTCTGTATTGGCTTGATGTTGTTTGGGATTATCATTTTCCCATGGTGGTTTAGTGTTTCAAGTCGCGAATTCATGTATGGTTTCTCAATTTTTCCACAAAAGTGTTTAAACAATAAAAATTTAATTTTTAGTCAGTAAAAATAAGTATTAGATAAAAAACATAAGGAAAATAACTAAAAAATAGATATAATAAAAAAAATTAACAAAATAAGAAGTAAGAAGTCATATTTTTATGATGTTTGTTTATATTCTGGCACCATGTATTCTACTCAATCATTTTTAAACGTATTTATTTCTTCCATTATACTTTTACTTAAGAAATAGATAAAAAATAATATAGAATCATTTTAATATAATGATACACATCCCACGTGTATATCTCAGGTCATAGCCCATACTAGATCACAAAAATAGTTGGTAATCACATAAATTTTAAGTCATAAAATATTTTGACACTAGGTACTCTCCCTATTAATCTATAAATAAATTTACTTCTTCTTTTGAGTACATAGATTTTTGGAAATATTGGTAGTGTAAAGAAAATATGGTAAATTAAATGATTAATAAATATTTATAATGAAATTTTAATTACATTTGAAAATTAAATGTTTGGGGATGCTGGTATTTTGATGGTATATGATATATTTCATAAATTTTCAAATATAATTACCAAAATCATTGTAGTTATCATTATTTAGACATTGTAAAAACATTGACCAAAATAAGTAAATTTTTTGTAATACTTGGGATTTTTATTTTCAGTCACTAACCTCGTAAAAATATTAATAATATATTTACACATCACCCTATAGCAACAATTTTTTTGTTAAAACACAAACTTCAACATATAATACAATGTTTTTCTATAAAATATTGATTTTAATGCTTTAACAATTAAAAATACACATCTTTTGTGGTTGGTTTGATGGAAATCAGTGCATTGAATCTAAAAAATAAATATTTGGGGTATCCAAATTGATTGAAATCATTATCCACCACTTTCGAAAAACAAAAAAAATAATTAATGAAAGGGAATTTTTTTTTATAATTAGATTGTATAGTTTTAACCCTACATTATAGGAATAAAAATATTCTTTCATCTATAATTTTATTCTCAAATGCATCATTTATCTTATATTTTTACTTATCAATTTCTTTTGAATCTAATGAAATTTCATCTGTAGAAATGATATAGGGATTAATGAATCTAAATCATGATTTATAGGGTTTTCCCTTTATATAGTAGTAAAATAAACACCTATAGAAAATATAAATAGTTATTAACATTAATAAAAATATTAGATCATTTTTTGGAAAAACTTATTATGAATAATGTACATTATGTATATATTCAAAACTAAGACTCCCAACCATTCAAATGAGAGAATCTCATTTATACTCTTGATACCAACCATGTCTGTAATGATATTTACAAATATATTTTCTTAATATTTAATGTAGGGAACATCTTCACCTTTTAATGTGGTGTATACTTGAATTTTTAACGATAATATATCTTGTAATGGAATTGGTGGGGAGTAGGTACTACCCGAATTTCTTTTTATTTTCTTGGTCGAATCACTAGATTGTCTTCATACAACCCTCTATTTTCTTATTGTTTTATTAGTTTGTAATACCATAACTAAATTTAGACCTTTTTTCATTTACTGTTATAGGTTTTTCATTTCAAATAATTTTATAAGGACATACCTCATGAATCATTATTAGATTATACATCCATTATATGAAAGGTTTAATAGCATCAATGAACGTAATAATTTTTAGATCCACAAGTGGAACATGAAACGTAGAGCTCAGCTCTTGAGATACTTTAATCCTCACTCTCATGTGATATTTTGGGAATTATTTGTCATTTATATTTTCTCCCAGTATATTATACTTTATATCGTTCAGTATAAAGTAGTACATTGGTTTTGATAGATAAAAATATCATACAACTTTACCCTATAGGATTTAGTAATATAAAGCTATCAAATAAAATTGATACACATTTATGAGAAAGAGTATTAAAAAAATTTATTACCTTAGGTAAGGTATGTGTTTTAGGGGAATGACTAGCCTAAAATAGTTTAGGGCCATTTGGTTGTTCCTGCGCTGATAATCGTTTCACTTCTAATTCACTTTAATTCTTTCACATATATTTGTCTTCCATACATGACTAGACAATAATATCTTTCAAATAATCTATTTGTGCCTAAAATTATTTCATTCTTTGATATGTATCTTCTTGTGGTTTTTTATTCTCATAATTTGTCTTAGGAGACACTTAAAAACCCTCACCTCTAAAACAACCATATTGTTTTTGATTCTTCAAAGCTATGGAATGTAGTTTTTCTTGTAGTATGATCACTGATAATTATTTTATCTAATCTATATACAAAAAATATGAAAAATAATAGATATGTTTATGTAATACTATTATAAATAAAATTTAATTAGTATTATATCATAATTACACATGTTTCCCACATAGATTTTACATTTTCATCGACTAGTTTATAATTATTTTTTTATGAAGGCCTCCTTCCATAACACATGAAATGAGATGGAAGTGACTTCATATTTTTATTCATAAATATTCATATAAAAAATGATCATAAGTTGTTTCATATCACATAAAAATTTTATTATTTACTTTAAATATAATTCATTTTATTCTCTAATAAAGCACCCCTATCCATGATTTATGATATGGGTACATTGGTTTGGATGCATGTTGTTTATTTTCAACACTCCTTTTCTATTTAAAAACATTAACTATTTTGAATCAAATTAGATAAAATAAATAATTTCAACTAATTTATTATTTACTATAATCAATAAGAAATGATTTCTCATTGTTAATACTAATGAAATAATTCCATGTTTCTTACTTCATAATGTGTGTGTAAGTAACCGGTGGGTGGTGCTTCACATTCCCCTCAACATCCCAAAGAAGAAACATGTTATGTAGACTCCAAAAGCCTCTATGGGATTTTCCAATGGATAGTAAGTCAATTTAGTTACAAAATCATCTAAAGTAAATGAAATTGAAAATTACTAATTGAAATTAAATCAACTTTTGATTATATAATTTTTTTTTGTAAAATTGAGAATCTATATCATAACATTACATTTATATCTTCTTAAATGGTTTCCTTTGTTATAGGTTGGACATGACGCCCTGAAAATATATCAATTGGCACATTCAACCTCATTTTTACGCCAATATAACTAATGCACATTGAATTGTTGGGTCCAACTGGTTAGCTACATTGAATCAAACCAGCCTCAAATTTTATACCCTTACATATTTCAATGATAATTTTGGTCAACACTATGATTTTCCATCGATATTATTTTTTTCATTAACATGGTGTTGCTCCCCTAATAATAATATAGTTTTATACTCAACTACCTATTCTTCCCCAATATTGGTAACATCATCATGTGTAGAAGTGATTGTCTACATGATTAGTCAAAATTTTAATTTAGATTACAAAAATACCATATAGAACACATAATATTATGAGGAAAATCATAGTATATTAAAAAAACATTAACCTACTCATTAAACACTCCTTATTTTCATTAAATGTTAAATAGATTTGGATCCTGAATTGATAATAAAAATCCCCTCATTTTGGTCCCCTCTAACTTATAAGACATTGTCTACGATTTGACTAATATAAAATTATCGTCATATTCCAATGAAAGGGTCCTCTTTTATTGAATTTAGATCTAACCCTATAGTTGTTTTAGTCACATTATGTGCATCACTTCTTCTACAATAGTAACTCTACTTTTTTTTCATCATATTGTGGTCATTGTGTTATTTTTTATATAATTTATAATCATTAATTACAAAAACAATGTAAGATATAACATTTTTATTTGGTACCCTTGCTATCCATCAAATTCATTCGACAATTGAATTCAGATGGTTAGATAACTTCTTATAAATATTATCTCGGAAACATCCTATAAACTATTAATTTGGTCTATTTGATAAACATCCTTCATCCCTTGATATATTTAAATGTCTAATAATTTCTTTGTGGGTTTCAATATATAAATCAACATCTTCACTATTACGTAAATTTTAAAGGCAGTATTTTTACTTCTATATGATGGTAATTATAACAACATATCTTTCAGAAATCCCTTTTCCCATAAAGAGTCCTCTATGATGTGACTTTGGGAGACCAATGATATCATCATCTAATAGGAAATTAGAATAAAATTCAACAGCTTCTTAAATAATATATCATTCTGCAATACAACCTTCTGGTAGAATCAGATTCATGATGTACCGTTTTAAAATCGTTATATACTACTAAATGATGTAAAATCATCTATAATAAAAAGACCACATAGTTTAACCTCTCTAACCAAGTGAACCATAGAGTGAACGATTATATCAAAGAATGATTGTGGGAAGAACATATCCAATTCGCATGATATGACCGTAACATCTTTATTTGTGATTGGAAACATCTATGGGTCTATAAATTTTCTACATATGGATTTGAAAATAAAACAGATTTTTGTTAATGAATGTTGAAATTTTTTTGGATTAATGTAACATAAATTGATGGTCATAAAATCATGCATTAAAAAATATTAGTCATGTGATTTTAGTCATTGTGACTACAAATTATTCATTGTCATGACATTCTTGATATTTGATGAATACACATATGGAACATTTACACTATTGATGAAAATAAAAAATTGAAATTTTCTTATTTGGATAGATTGTAATATACTAGAGGAAGAAAAGTCCAAATTTTACCCTTTACAAGTTCCAAATCCTCCCTTATCCCAATGCCAATAATTTCCAACCTATCCTTGATTCCATCTTTTTAGGAACATTTTGTAATGTGATAATAACAAAATCAAATACATTTTTTATATATTTATGACATCTAGAAAATTTCAAACATACAATAATTTAATTTATAATAATTCACTGAAAATTGATCACTTTTCCAATAAGATTTTATACGGTTTTTCAGAAATGGTTTATTAAAAATAGTATCAATATCTTTTACTTTATAGAATAGTTTGTAACTTATTAGTGGAGATGGTGGTGTACCTTGTTTGTTATCCCCATTGAATGATGTCTTCTAGGATTGATATTTATGTCATCAAGGTAATAATGTGTTATGTCCTAAAAACAAGGCTTTGAAGAATGTTTTATCCAAACCGAGGGTGTGAATTCTTCACAAATGGGACACCCCATCATTCCTTTAATGATATATCCTGAAAATTTTCCACAAGAATAAAATTCATTTATCATCATGCACAATATAGCCCTTAATATAAATTATTCACTTCTATGATCATCATACATTGTAATACATTTATCCCACATCAATTTCATATATTGTCTCAATGGAACCAAATAGAAATCAGTATCATTACCATGTTGTTTTGTTCCAAATATAAGTAGATACCACATAATGTATTTTCACATCATGCATAACCATGGAGGAAAGTTATAATTTACCAACATAACAGGTCATGTACTGTGAGTACCACTCTTTACACCAAAAGGATTTTTTCAATATATATAGATAATACAAGATATAAGTTTCTCATATTATTTTCAAATTCTTGATACACCTAATCAATTTTCTTCCAATAAGAAAATTATGTTGGATCATGTAGTTTACCATATTTAATTAAAGTATTTGTGTTCCATGTTATCTTTCTTGTGGTTTTTGGTCATCCATATAGTCTTCTAAGCCATAGACTGATAAAAATGTATCATAAAACATTTGAAAGACTTGATTCATCTTTCTTGTATTGATTCAGTCCACACTGAGTGAATTTTATGACAAATTGATGGTCCTTTTAAAATAATACAAAATCATTTAGGAAAGGATTTATTTATTTATTTATTTTTGTTTATATAATACCCATTGAATGTAGAATTCATTTATCATCATATGTTAATAAGGAAGTTCATCTTTTCTAGTATAATATTATTTAGGATACCTAGTAGTTCTGTAAAGCTGGTGTCACTCCATCTGATATCACCTTTCAAATTATATAACTTCAGTACAACTAACATTGATATCTTTTTAGTACAACCGGTATACAATAGTCTATTAGAACAACTTTATAAATTCTCAAAATAACTTTCTAAAATCATGATGTTCTTCATCAATTTCCATTTTCATTTCTTCAATATGATCTTCATCATCATTTACACTGGAAATTATATTAAATTATCCATAAACTGTAGTGTTATACCAATCAGTGTGCTTGTTATCTTTGTCCACATGTTTAGTCCAATATCTATAGATCTGATATATTCCATAACAAATCAATTGTTCATATAAATATTTTGGGATAATTTTTATTGAATAATAACAATGTAAACACAGACAAATGATTTGAGAAGATTCATATGAATGCTCTATTGAAAAATTAATGCACTCTTTAACTCCATATTCATATACTTTTGTCATACGATTAGAATTCATCCATTTTTTTGTTAAAATTCATCCTATAAGGTTTTTAAAATATTCATTTTGTACATAAAAATAAATAAATACACATAAGATATTCATAATCAATGGAGAGTGTTATAGATGATTCTAATAAGGGAAGCCCAACATTTGAATGTTATTAGTTATGGTTCCTAACAAGTTATCATTTTACACATGAGTTACATGAAAAGAAAAAATAATGGGTAAACATGTGGTTTTTGGAACAGATTATCAATTTGAAGTTTTGTGAGACAAAAAGGTGGTAATACAAATGTTGGTAAACAAAATTTATTTATTTCTGGATGATATACTACAAATATAAACGTTTATCATTTTTTCCATTTAATTATAACCTAGATTTTTAAATTTGTGTAAAAATATATTTCCTCAGAACATACAAGGTCATATAATTAGCACATTTTAACATAGGGTCATAGAGCTTGGAATTTAACTAAACGAAATGAAGGAACATATATTAACGACAAAATTGATGTTAGATTCCATGTAACTCACTTTTTATTTAGATTATTATAAACCATATATTATAGGCTACCAATAAATATATTTGTACTATAACCCACCGATGAACCCTTAATTCAAAAATAGTAGAGTTTTCAATCTTTGGTATTTTTCACATATCCTATAATATCCAATACCTCTATTCAATTTCCTTAAAAAAACTCCAAATTATTTCCATTAATATACATTCCAAAAAATTCGGTTTTCCTGGATTTCACATCATTGGGATCCAAAACATTCTAATTCCACCACTAAAAATCACACAGATAAATATAATGAATATCCCACATCTATTAGTCAAAACTTTCATGAGTATATCCAAAAAAATGTTCTCATTATTAATAAGATTCCATCCACATGTATAGTTAGTGAAGATTATGATAATATTATAATATTCATCCACTATCATCTAATTCTATATATGTTTGAGATAAAAGTGATTTAAATTAGAACTTTTATGGGTGACACTGAAAACATTCCTAAGGATAAAAAATAGATTAAAATAATAATAATGTGTACCTGGCTTAATCAAAATAAATAATATAAATTAACCATGCATTTTTTAGAAAACCATGCATCTATTGTAAATACCCAGTTGATGCCCATATTTCATAATTCTAACTTTAATCATTACTAATCCTATTTGAACTCTAAGAAACACCTATTTGATGTGTTATTTGGCTTTTGAAAAAATGTTTTAATGAGTTTTACTCATTCGAACACTTTTTTATTTATAAAACATCTAAAATTTCATAGAAATTAAACAAATAAATTTGTCATTTTCATAATTCATAAGAAAAATCAATCAAACTCATACCTGATATAACCATTTAAGAATATTGCACATGGTCCAAACCTGAATTATCTGTTTTAAATCCTTATGAAACTTGAACCAATATATACCCCTTAAACATCAAGTAACTAATCTAATATAAAAAATTATATACTAAATTCAATAACCCAAAAATATTATAACTCAAAGCTTCACCGTGCCTAATAAAAATCATTACCAAATCCATATACTTTATTAATGAATAAAATCATAACCGAAAAATTTTTCATATAACCAAAAAAATCAAAACCCCATTATATTAACCTAAAATAAAGATAATTTAAATTTTCAATATCATAATTTTTTTTTAAAAAAAAATCTACTCACCCAAACAAGACAATACACTTAAATTGAATCAATAACAATAATATTTTTTTATTAAAATATAAGTAACTCATTCATTTCATAGAAAAAATTTGAAACAAATGAAAAAAAATATTATCATCAAAAGAAATAAAATCATTTTTATTCTACATAAAAATTCCCAAACAAGAAATACAACTATAAATTTAATTTATAAACACTCCACAATTTATTAAAATATCCTTTTAGTTAAAAATGTATGAATATATGAAAATAATAATCATTTTTGTATATTAAAATGAGGCTTTATTTAATAATAATTACTTTACCTCACTTTAAAGATCCAATTTATAATTTAACTGAAATAACAAACAACTTCAATACTTTCATTAAAACATTTAATTTCATAATAAGAATCATTTAATAATAAATTTAAGTATCCTTTATTCTAAAATGTAACAGTTTTTGAAACCAATATACATGGAAATCATAAAATTTTGATATATACATGAAAACTATAAATATATATTAATCAAAACATAAAAAAATTTAAAAAATAAACATGAGAATCGGTTAAAGTTTCTTGAATTGATTTGAACATATAATATTCTAAAAACAAAATCCACTAAAATGGAGTTATATTTTCAATAAATTAATTAAAAAATCCCATGAAATGATAACATGATATATTTATCCCCATTACTCATAAAATGATATGATTTAAAACTTCTCAAACCCAATTTGAATATAATAATATCTTTAAAACTAGATCCCCCTTTAAGACGTTTTTGGAAATCTATATTGAGAATTTTGAACGTATTTTTCTCCTTTCCCAAAAAAATATTTTAAAATTAAAATATTATATAAATAAACTATTAATTTTGAAATGAGACTCCAATGAAAATTTTTTTCTCTCTTACCCTATACTCCTAAGAGACACTTTCTTTTCCACTTCCAAACACCCTTTTGATGTTAATATCCCATGTAATTCACTCTCTTACTAACTCTCTCGGTGACTTAAAAACATGTGTTAAAATGGAGAAGAAACATAGTAGTGCTCTTATTTGTAAACACCACTTTATATATGTTTGATGCCACATGAGCCCCCAGCACTATCTCAAATCATCCTTTTTGCCTACGAGCATGACCAAAATGGGGACATGTGTGATGGGGATTGGACAACGGGGCATAGGAGGTTCAACAACAACTAGAACGAAACACTAGGGCAATCTAAAAACCAAAACACAACACCATGAACCAGATATCATTATAGTAGAGATAATATGAGCCGTAGTAATGTAAATTATAGAATGAAGTGACCCGTAAATAAGAAATTGTCATAAGAGGATGAACGATGGTTTGGAATTCATCAACAATGTTCTAAAATGTGGAACCATGACACCATCGAGTCAAGATAACGCTGCAGTATTGCACATCTTTGAAAGCAAACAATCAAGCAACGAGAGATGAGGAGAAAAAAATAACATACCATATATTTGAAAGTTGATTCGTCTGAGTGAAGTTCAAGGGGGAGTAGTGGTAGAGATGATCTTTCACAAGAGCTTGAACGGAGCTACAAAAATCTGTTCGGTTATGGTTTATTTTAAAAGATCAAGCAGGGTTTTATCAGTGATTCTAAAATGGTGTTGATAAAGAGGGGTTTAATCAGTACTAAAATAATAAGCACTGATAAAAGTCCTCTTTATCAGTGCTGATAAAAGTCATTTTTATTAGTACTAATGTTTTAGTGTTGAAAATGATATCCATTGTCAGCACTAAACAAATACGGATAAATATGGCGTTTATCCACACTTTTTTAGCACTGATAAAGATTTATAAATATAATTATAAATAAATATATATGAAAATATATTTATAAATATTTGTGTATAATTATACACATATATCATTATATATATTTATATAATTATATATATTTAATAAATATATATAAATATAAACATATTAAATATATTTATTAATAAATATATTTATTATTATTTTATAACTATCTAAATATAAAATTAATTATTTATAACAATATAAATACTATTTTAAAAAAATTATTATTTTTAATTATAAATATATAATATTATAATTGTAGTTAATATACATATATAATTATATTTATAAAAAAATATTTATTATTATTTATTTATAATTAAAAATATATTTATATCATTATATATATTTCCATCATCATATATAATTATATAATTATATATATGTAATAGATATATATAAATATAAATTAAAAATATTAAATGTATTCACTATTCAAATATATTTATTATAGTTTAATAATTATAAATAATTTTATATCATTATATATATTTGTAAAATTTTATATATTTAATAAAGAAATATAAATATTAATATTGTAAATATATTCATTATTTAAATATATTTATTATAATTTTATACATATTTAAATATCTAACTATTTATTTAGAATTAGATAAATACTTTTTAAAGAAATATTTATTTATTTATTTATTATTATGAAAATATAATTTTATATATATAGTAAATATTCATTTATAAATATGTTTATTTATAAATATTTGTCTGAATGCAGTTTTAACATTATTAATGAATATAAAATAATAAATGCATGAATGTTAAAAATGACAAAAATTTTAATAATTAAAAATGAGTAGATTGTACAAATTTATAAAAAATGATATGTTTTATTAATTGTACAAATTAATAATAAAATAAAATATTGATATCAATTAAAATGAAGATGAATTCATATTTAAATGAAGATGACTATATATTGAAAATATTAAAATAGAGTAAGTAAATATGTATAAATAAATATTAGAAAATGATTAAATTCCAAAAAAATAGAAGTAGAAAATATTAAAAATGAATAAATTTTACTAACTGTAGTAATATTCAATTTAAATAAATAAAATTTATCAATTAAAAACATAATATATTAATTATATTATGTTTCTAAATGAAATTCTAAAATGAATTTTAAAATTTGAATAAATTACATAAATATTGGGTGTATGTGTTTCTATATAAGATTTCTTTAATTACGTAAATATTTGTGTGTGTGAAATTAATGTGTATATATATATACAAGTATGAAATATGTAAAATTGATCAATGAAATTATATAATATGTAGTGTCTATTAATTAAATAAATAATAAGAAGAATGAGTAAATATAAAAAATGAATAATAGTTATTAATTATATAAATAATTTAAAAAAATTAAAAATGAATAGTTATATATGTTAAAATGGAAATGAATACATATTAATAATTTAAATTACAACCATATTAAAAACATTAAATATTAATGAATAAATATTTATACATAAATACTAAAAATGGATGAAATTAAAAACATGTTGAATAATGAAAAACTGAAAATGAATAAATTATAAAAATATTAAAAAACCATTCTGGTTATTAATGATTTAATAATATTATAAATTAATAAATTTGAAAAAATATTAAAAAGTAATAATAGTATATATTGAATAAAAACATTAAATATCATAAAATTTACCATTTAGAAACATAATATATATATAATGTATTATGTTAATAAAAATAGTTCTAATATGGATATTATAAAATGTTTAAATTGCAGAAATAATATGGGTGTGTATTATATATAAAAATGCACTATTTACATATATGTATGTGTGAAATCAATGTAACACATTTTTGAAATATTTTAAATTTAAAACTCAAACAAAATTTAATTAAATATCCGTTGCTTGATACAATTAGTCAATATTTTTAATTAATATTAATTTTAAATTATATACTATTTTTCCCAAAATATATGAATTATTTAATGCATGTATAAATATTTTATATTATTTATTAATATTTTAAAAAATATTATATATATTGATATATATATATATATGAATATATTTCTATATTAAAATTATTAAATATAGTAATTAATAATTATGAGTAAAAACCATTAAAAATGAATAACACATTAATATGTTTTTAATTGTTACATTTTATTCATTTTCTATATTTTATTTAATATATATTATTTATTAATACTTAAAATTATTATATATATATATAAATTATTCATTTTTGTTAATATTGTTTCATGAATAATTTTTTAATAATTTTTCAATTTATTCATTTTGAATATTACTGTTTAATTATTAAAATTTATTCATTTTATATATCTATATTTAATATATACAATTTATTAATATTTATAATTTATATAAATGTATACTAAATTTTTTCTTTTTTATTATTAATTATTTAATTAATAATAAGTTTAATATATTTTTTAATTTACTCATTTTTTATTTTCATTTGTTTAATTATTTTAAATTATTCATTTTATATATCTATATATATTATATACCATTTATTAATATTTATAATATAAAATATATATATATTAAATTTAAAAATTATTTTAAATTAATGATTTTTTAAATATTTTATAAATTTATTCTTTTATATTTTTCTTTGTTTAATTATTTTAATTATTTTAATTTTTTTAGTACTTTGTATTTTTTTATTTTTTTATTATTATTGATATATATATATAATTGGGGCCATGGTCTGCATGAGAAGGTGGGTCGAGTCGTGTATAGACATGGATGGGTTTCATGTGGGTCAGGTTGTGCATGACCTGATCCGTGTGTATGCAGGTGGGCTAAAGCGCGTGAGAAACATATAGTGGGACAAGGTCCGCGTGGGCCCATGCATGTAGGCTCAAGGCCATATAAGTGTGTGTAGAGTGTATGTGGGAGTATGTCCCCGTATCAGAATTCTAACATTGGGATGTGGTAGAATTGTATATAAATAACCGGTCGAACGTCTATTATTTTAAGTCGCCAATGGTCTCCGAGAGGAGCAATCGATGTTCACATTTCTCCCTTTGCATCCCTGTCAGCAATACTTATTGAATTTCATCGATGATGATTCTGAAGTCCTCTGGTTTTCTGTTATGATGTTTTTATTACAACAACAATTGTCTTGTTACGACACCAACAATTGTGTTTAACAGTGATGGATTCTAGTGGATGGTTCTCACCGACTAATTATTGTGGTGATGGGTATGTTTTTTCTGAAATGATGATGGTGCGGATAAGGGTGCCTTCTGTGATGGTGGATTGAATCTGCGAAGTTGGGTTCTCATTCCAGTGAAGTGGAGGTGACGTAGGTGAACTCTACTATCAAGGGGTGCATCTCAAGGTGGCTCGCAACTTGAGTTTATGTGACCTGAGTCAATTTGGTGTTGATGAAATTGATTCAGGGATCTTTTTGAATTTAAAATTTCAGATCTATGATTGATAGGTGTGTTAAATTTGGATTTTTATATCTAATAGTTTGGTTTGAATTCATTTGATTGTGTGGATACCATTTAATCATAAAGTAGCCTTTTCAAAATAACAATTTTAATTAAAATTGGATAAAGTAAATAATTTCAAATAGTATATTATTCATTATAATGAACCTTATGTGATTTCATATTATGAGGACTGATGTAATCATTCCATTTTTCCTAGTTTATAATCTGTACATATGAAACTGGTGGTTGGGGCTTTACTTTCCCCATAACATCCCTATGATAAAACATGGAAAGTTGAGTGTCACACCCTGAACATGATTTATTAATTATTTAGTTGTATCAGTTTTTTATTTTTATTTTTGAGTCAAACTAGTTTTAAATTTTAAATTTTGGGGGTCTCAAATAGAGGCGCATGACTAGCACACAGTTTGACCAACTGTGTGGCCAAATCGTGCGCCATTTATAGGCATTTGAAAAATAAATTAATATGAAAAAAATGAAATAAAATGAAAAGAATGTTTTAATATTAATAATAATAATGATAAATTTTTTATTTTTATTTTTATTTTTATTGTTGTTGTTATTATTATTATTATTATCATTATTATGTTTTGTTATTTTTTATGGGAAACCCTAAAGGGAGTTTTCAACTTCCTCCTCCCTTTCCACCTTCTTAGCAGACCCCCTACGTGCACATCCCTCCCCCACTCATGCTACCCCCACTGGCTGAGGTCCCTCTAGTGTGCCACCCTCCTTCCTCCGACAATGACTCCCCTCGTGTGTGGTCGATCCCTCCTCTCGCGCACATCCGGGCTCCCTCTAGTTCGTATGACCCAGCCAACCGGGAAAAGCTCTGGCGCGTCTCTCCCACCCTTCAACAACCAAATCTCATCCCATTTTGGTGTGTGAATCCCTCTATTGAGCCTCTTCTCCCTTCCCCTTTCCCTATTTATCTGTTTTATTTGATTTTAGGGGGTGTGCAAACTTCGGTTGAACACTAGGTTGGGGTTTAATCTGATTTTATTTATTTCATCTGTTATAAGGTAGTGTGGATGTTCCATTTGGACTCATTTTTTCATGTTCTGACAACTATCTCCAAAGGTGAGGTGGTTTAAGGTGTTTTTGTTCACCTCCAATGTTTGGGAGAATGGTTTTCCTTCGTCCTTATTGTCATCCAATTAAAATTTGGGTATTTTATAGTTTATGGGTTCTTAGTGTCATTCTTTGAGTGTGTTGAAACTTTCCACTATTGTTTTTGAGACCCTAGTATTGTTTTTAGTTGGAACATCCTTTAGGTGGGTTCGAGTTTCCAAATTCTAAGGCGACTCGCCTGCGTGTGCATAGGTATGTATGTATATATATATGTGGGCTCTCATGTTACATTTATAATCATCAATGGCAGTGAATATACATTTATGGGGCTAGGTGTTCCAATGTATATATATATATATATATATATGAAAATGCATAAATTGGTGAGTGAAAACTATTACATGCATATAAGAATATATATAAGTATCCCATTTCACATGTTCATGTCCATGAGGATGTGTGCATAGGGGTTAGGTATCCTTATATGTATGTGAAGGTGCATATGCTTAGTGGGGGAGAAACAACTTCTAGTTAGAAAGAGACAAGATTTGAAAGTTCAGTTTGGTTCTACCCTGAAGTAGGCCCCCCATTCCTATGCCTTTAATTTGAATTCCATAATTTTTTTCATGTTTTAAAATGTGTTTTCAAAATTAAATAGTATATACGTGCAATGAAAAGTGTTCGTGATGCTTAGTGTTGGAATTTACATTATATTTCATGATTCACATTTATGTTTTAAAATGTGTAGTCTATTTTTAGATATTCTTCCAAGCTTGAAACATTAAATGCTTAAAGGTGTTTGTAAAAATGGTTCTGCATTCGTAATTCATAATTTATAAAGTTTCCAATGTGTGCCTTTCGTGTTGTTATATTCCCTCGACCCTCTTAAGAAAATGTAATGCCTTTATAATTGTCAATCGATTTTATATTTTAAATCATTGAAATTAGATTCCTAAATGGTTTTGAGATTGTGCGGTATTTTTTATGGTATTTCTGTGTATAATGTTTGTGCATGTTGGATTGAATGATGATGGGTTAGTGTGTGATTTTAAAAAGGGGAAACTCTTGTTTTGGTTAGTTTAGAAAAATTCCTGGGTTTTTGAATTAATTTTATGTTAATTGGTAATTTTCTTTCTTAAAGGTTTGATTTTTTAAGCATGTTTTATAGCTTTCTTTTAAATGTGTGGTGGATTGGTTGTGCAATTGGATTTTTTATGAATATTTTAGAACTTAGATGTTGAGAAACAATTTTTTCTAATTGATAATGTTCTTTTTAAATTAATGGGGCCCATTTGGTACATTGAAATTGGTTTATGAAAATGGAAAACCCCTCTGGATGCATTCCCCTTTATTTGAGAAATGTGATGCAAGTGTTACCATGGGATTTATGATATGTGCCTAGTGTAAAAGATTGTACATTATTATGTGAAATGAAAGAGGGGGAATTTAATTTAGAAGGGAGAAATATGGGGAGAGGTTTAATGGGTTTTAGATAAAGAATGTGTTTTGTTCATTTATGTTTTATTGATAAAACATCACCACCATTTGAAATATAGAACATGGGTAATCTTGAGTACCGAGGTGGGAAGTCTAGGACTAGTATGATAGATGATTCAAAATTGGTTTGTCTGAGTTTTATCTGTAAGTATTGATGCTAAAAAACTTACTAAATGATTACGGATAATTATGAGTGGCCACTATGGTTATGGGTGTATCCTCTACTAGTTTCTTGTGCACGAGAATGTTGGTTATCATGGTTTCTATACTATATTTCACTAGAGTATGAGGTTCATAGGGTCCCATTTGTGCTAGTTACCTATAAATATTGACCATGGGGCTAACTTATGATATGTGTTTTGTAAAATTATTTCCATTTTTTTGCTTGAATCATCTTTCCTTATTTGCAAAATCCATGTATTTAATTGGAACTATTTTACATTAATTTTTGAATGTTAATGCATGTATAGAAACTATTTTGAAAATATAACGGAATAGAAAAGTTTCCCTTAAAAATGAAAACTTGTGACTTGAATTCGAAATGAATGAAAATCATTATTTTACTACATATTACTATAAAACTAGAATGATTTGGTTTCTTATTAATGGAAAGGGCAAAGTTTTTTGTTGTATTTTAGCATTCCAACTGAGCATCTCGATGCTCATGCCTATTTTACCTTTTAATTATCAGGTTCTAGTTTTGGATCACTCTTGTTGTGAGTATGTTTCCGTTCTTGGTGGTGACACATGAGGTCACTTAGAGGTATGTTTAGCTGTACATATTTGTTTTATTTTCTACAATAAGTATATAATTTCTTTCTCTGTTTAAATTTATTTATTTATTTTCATTCATTTATGGTCCAAATCGTTCCCAACTTTTTTAGTTTGATGCCTGGCACTAGTCTATGGCCTTTGGGGGTTGGGAATACCCTCTGGTTCATTTCATAGAATAGGTCTGATTTCCAGTCGTATGAAATCCTAGGTTGGTTTGTGAAAAAATGGTATCAATGGGGGGATCTTATTATTTGGGGTGTTAGGTAGCTTAGATTTTAGGTTTGTCAAGATTCTAGAGGTAGGTGCAGGAAGGAATTCATGAAACCATTCACATCCCAAGCCATGAGATTCTAGGGGTAGTCTAGGATTTGAATTTTTCTTTTGGTTGGTCTGTACGGATAAGAGATGACAAAAGTATTGAACATGTGTTACACGATGTTCTTTCATGGATTAGAGTCCCATGTACAGCCTGAGTGCACTATTCAAGGTACATACTATAGTTGATGCTTACTCAGAGCATGGTCTTCTAAACTATATTACTGGGTTGGCGTAGCCACTAGTACCTTATTTTTTGGAGTTTAGATGTGATTTATTACTGGAATTCATTTTGGTTAGTATGAGTGGATCTCAAAAATTAAAATGGTTTTTTAGTTAAAGGGGTTTTTAAAAGAAAATGTGGTTTTTTGAGTAGAGAAATGGTTTTTGAGATGGAAGTTGTTTTATTTTATTGGAATGTGTGGTTTCAAAAGGAAAAAGTGTGGTTTTTTGTAAATCATTGGGTTTTGTAAATACTTTTTGGAATGTGAAATAATAGTTTCTTGGGAATTTGGGGATTTGAGTTGAATAACCTATTTTGGGAATGAAAATTGTTTTTAGTTGACTCTTTGTATTTCTATGAATAATAACATACATGAGTATACACATGTGAAACACGCAAAATTGGTGGTATATGTGTATGTGTAATTGAGATAGAAAATATATATATATATATATATAATTACATGAGACTTCATGGAATACCAATGGTGGGTATTTTAGTTATTTTTCTTTCTATGATTTCACCAAGCAAGTCTTCTGCCTTCAATAGATCACGATCACCACAGAAGATGGAAAACAAAAAAAGGAAATAAATTCCACCACACTAATAAGAGTCTAGGTAGAACAAACAACTAGAAGTGACTCACTAATACCCTTTGGGACTTTAATGGATTGAATATTCAAAAAAAGATGCATGAAGCTGAATCAAAACACATCAATAATAAAAATTCCAAACGTCAATCTCAAACTAAAACTCAAACTAAAATCATCATTATAACAACAATTCAGCATGTCAAAACCAAGTTCCCACAAAAAATGATACTAAACATAAAAATAGAACACTGAAAAATTTCTCACTCACTTTTTAAAACATTGAAATCACACCTTTTGAAAACTATTTTTTTCAGGTTCTTGAGAACTCCCAAAGATACAAGAGCCCGTACTAGTTCAAGATCATTTCAAGGTTCAAATTTGGACTGGTGAATGAGATAATCCCATCATTGTTTCATAATGGTATGTATTGGAAGGTTTTTAAGACCACTTTTATCTAATTTTTTATTCCTAAGGAGGTAAAGGTCAAGAAAGTGGCAGAGCTCATGAGTGTCCAACAAGACCAACTAACAGTGATGGCTTATGTTGGGAATCTCAAGGAGTTGTTTAATTTTCATTCAAAGATAATGGTGTAGAATTAGTTAAATTTGATATTGTGTGGGGTCTTAGTAAAGGGTTCAAGGACTGATTCATTTTTGGCATTCAAGAATGTTCCTTATCTCATGAGGAGAGTGAACCGGAGGAACCTGTTTCTGACATGTCTTCTATTCAGTTCCATCATTCAATAGTTTTTCCAATCTATTATTTTCATCTATTGTGGTAAGTTTTAGTACTTTCAGTTGAATTTTCTTCATCCTTAGAAGTTTTTTCGTCAGTTTTGGTTTTTTTTTAGTGGATTAAAATTTTCAAAAATGAGATGGTTACGTTTTTTAGGAAATTATAAATGAGTGTTTCTTTCAGTATTCTCATTTAAGACTCTACATAAACTCTTAATTGAGTTGTGTTGCTGAAATCATTCTTAACTTTGGACCATTCCTGAGTCTACTAGTTTTTTCCCAACTTCATTAGTTGAAAAAAATAATGACTCTTTTTTATCATCTTATGATAGGATGTTTTGTTCGGTGCGGTGTCTTGGGTTATTTGAAGGGCTCTATGAGACGCACTACTGAAAGAGAAGATTTAGTTGTGATTTTTAACTCTTGGCTATGGGTAAATAGATTCTTTAAGACATTTGAGCTCCAACCATAGGTCTTAGAGTGAAGCTTTTCACGCAGTTAGAAAATCCATGGGTGTGGTGGACTTTGGTGTTGCTTTTTTCTCCAGTTATGGAATGGGGATGGTTTAAATTTATCTATTATAGCTTCCTCATCATTAAAAGATCTATTTTATTATAATATTCAAAGAGGTATCATTTTCTCATTGTTTTTTTGTTCTTTGAATACACCACATTGGTTGAAAGAGGGCGTGGTGATCTCTTTTTCTTGTAATTCCAATGGTTGTGCCCCCTAAAATGTGAATCTTTGAATGGTTGTATCTCTTGTGTGGTTAGAACTTTTATGGATCATTATTTTATTACATCATGTTTGTCTTATAGATACCTATGTCTTCAAACAACGATGAATCATGGTTTAGATCCTTGTTTGGTTTGAGTTGTTTCTATGGGTTTACCTATGTGTCGGAGGTTTCTGGTATAGTTTGGAAGTTCTCGTATCGGTCTGTGATGGTTGGCCTATGTTGGTTGGTTCTTAAATGGTGGGAGACCCATCAATGATTTTGTTACTCCTTCTTCAAGAGTTAGTCTATGTGGGAGTTTCGGTCTGTGTTGGTAGTTTATGCTTGGGTTCAAGTTAGGAGTTCTAGAGTTAGCCCATGCAAAGAGTTTCAATGTTGGGTGTGCTCATTGGGTTCTTGTGGTGTGGATGACCCTCCTCATTTATTGATGTCTCTTCTCATTGTAGTTTTCATTCGAGCTGGTTAGTGTGATTGGTGGAGTGAAAATTCACACAGAGTTCGTGATATCATTGGCCTCATTTAGTTTCAAAATATAGTTTGATTCATCATTTGGCTGAGTCACTTTCTGGGGGAAGAATTTGTTTTTGGTGGGGATAATTGTCACACCCTGAAAATGATTTTTTAATTATTTAATTATATCTTGTTTTTATTTTGAGTTTTGGGTCTAACTAGTTTTAAATTATAAATTTTGGGGGTCTCCAGTAGAGGCACATGGATGGCGCATAGTTTAACCAACTGTGAGGCCACATCGTGCACAGTTTACAGGCTTTTAAAAAATAAAATAATATGAAATAAAATAAAAATAATGTTTTAATAGTAATAATAGTGATTATAATCTTATTATTATTATTATTATTATTATTAAGAATATTATTATTATAAATTTATGTTCAGTTCTTTTTTATAGGAAACCCTAAAGTAGTTATTCCCATTCCTCATCCCTTTCCCCCTACATATTGCACCCCATATCCCCTTCCCTCTCCTGCTCATGCTACCCACCACTGACTTAGGGCCCTCTGACATGCCTCCCTTATTCCTCTGGCGATATCTCCCCTTGTGCGCAGCCGACCCCTCCTCCCTCATGCGGTCATCCTCCCTCCTATTTGTGCAACCCGACCGATTGGGAGAAGCTCCGACACACCTCTCCCTCCCTATGTTGACCAAATATCCTCCTATTTTGGTGTGTGAATCCCTTTGGTGAGCCTCTTCTTCCTTCCCCTTCCCATATTTTTTTGTTTCATTTCATTTCATTAGGTGCACACACTTTAGTCTCACCCAAGGTTTTGGTTAACTCCGATTTTTTTGTTTCTTCTATTCTAAGGTGTCACAGAAGTTCCATCGGGAATCCTTTGTGAGTGTTCTGAAAACCAAAACCGAAGCCGAGGCACTTTATGGGTTCCTAGTGTTATTCTGTGAGTGCGTTGAACCTTTACACTATAATTTTTTAGGCCATAGTATTGTGTATAGTTCGTTGGAACATTATTGAGGTGGGTTAGAGTTGTTGGAGCCTAAGGCGACTTGCCTAGATATGAATAGGTAATTATATATATATATATGTGTGTGTGTGTGTGTGTGTGTGGGTTCCCACATTACATGTATAATCATCCATGGTAGTGAATATACTTTTATGGGGCTAGGTGTTCCCATGTATATATATTAAAATGAATACACAGGTGAGTATCAACTACTATATACATATAAGAATATTTGAAAGGATCCCCTTGCACATGTTCATTGCCATGAAGATGTGTGTATAGGGGATATGTGTACTTACATGTATTTGAAGGTGCATATTCTTAGTAAGGTATCATCAGCTTCTAGTTAGAAACTTCTAAGAGTTGAATGATCAGTTTGGTTCTACCCTGAGGTAAGTCCCCTATGCCTATTCCATTAATTTAAATTCCAAAATTTCATCAGTGTTTTAGAAAGTGTTTTCAAAATTAAATAGTATATACATGATATGAAAAGTGTTAGTGATGCTTAGTGTTGTACATTCCTTTATATTTCATTATTCACTTTTATGTTTTGAAAATTGTATCCTTTTTTAGAAATGATTTCAAGATTGACACTTTAAATTCTTAATGGTGTTTTTGAAAATGGTTCTGCATTAATTTTTCATAATTTATAAATTTTACAACATGTTCATTTCATATTGTTATATGCCCATAACCCTGTTTATAAAATGTAATGCATTTATAATACTCAATTTATTTTAAATGTAAAATCTTTAAAAATTGATTCCTAAATGGTATTGAGACTGTGACGTATTTTCAAGGGTATTTGGCATGTATAATGATAGTGAAAGCTGGCATGAATGATTATTGGTTAGTGTGTGATTTTAAAAAGGGGAAGTTTCATGATTTGGTTACGTTGAAAAAATTAAAGGATTTGGTACGAATTTGAGGTTAATTAGTAATTTGTTTTCTTAACAGGTTTGATTTGTTTTAATTATTCTTTCTATATTTCTTTTAAAAGTTTTGTGCCTTGGTTGTGAAATTAGATTTTTAAGAAGATTTTGAAACATAGATGTTGACAAACAGTGTTTTCTAATTGATAATGTTTTTTTAAATTAATGGGACCTATTTGGAACTTTGAAAATGGTTTTAAAAAATGTAAAACCCCTCCTGATTCATTCCCCTTAATTTGAGATATGTTATGAAAGTGTTACCATGTGATTTGTGATAAGTTCCTAGTGGAAAGGTTTTTGCATTTTTTTGTGGTGTGAATGAGGTGGAAGGCACTTAAGGAGGGAGAATTGTGGTGAGAGGTTAAATGAGTTTTGGATAAAGAATGTGTTATGTTCATTTATGTTTTCTTGATAAAACCTCACCACCACTTGAAATAGATCACATTGATAACCTCGGGTACCTATGTGGTCAGACTAGGACTAGTACACTAGATGATTCAGAAGTGGTTTGTCCTAGTTTTGTGTAGCATGATTGATGCTAAAACACTAACTAAATTATTATGTAGGATGATGAAATACCACTAGGGTTTCAAGGGTGTCCCATACTAGTGGTTCATGTTTGATAATGCTAGTTTTCATGTTTTCTATACCACATTTCACCGAGTTATGAGGTTCATAGGGTCCCATTTGTGCTATATACCTATAGGGACTGACTATTTTTCATGATTATGACATGTTGTTTGTGAAATTATTTTCATTTTTGTTGCTTCAGGGTTGTTTACTTATTTTTAAAATCCATGTTTTTAATTTGGATGGTTTGCCTTTCATTTTGGAATGTTAATGCATGTTTAGAAATTTTTTTAATAATATATTAGAATATAAGTGCATTCCTAAAAATGTAAACATGTGACTTGAATATGAAATGGAGTAAAATCATTATTTTAATTCATCTTATTTTCAAAATAGCACGATTTGGTTTCATATAAAAGGCATGGGCATAGGGAATTGTTGTATTATGGCAATTTTTCTGAGCATCTATATCCTCATTACTACATTATCTTTTCATTTTTTATATTCATGATTTGGATCTCTATTGAAATGAACATTTTCCATGTTTTGTGGTGACCCATGAGGTCTCATGGTGCTATGTTTAGCTAGAAATATTTGTTTTATTTTCTGCTTCTAGTATATACCTATTTTTCTCAATTTAAATTTAATTATTTATTTATTTATTTATATTTTTTATTTGGTCAAAATCATTCCCAGTTATCTTACATTAATGTTTTTCACTAGTTTCTAGCTCGTGGGGATCAAGAATGTCATTCGGGTCATGTCATAGACCTGGTCAGATGTCTGGTCGGATAACATTCTAGGCTCGTTCGTGACAGAGTCTGGAATCCTCTATGGGTTTTTCTAGTGGCCATTAAGACATATTTATATGGAAATCATCTAAAATAAATTATCTCTATATGGAATAATGAAATTTAAATCAAAATTTCATTATATAATTTTTTTGTAAAATATAGAACGTATATTGTAACATTAATATAATATCTTCTTAAAGGGTTTTATTTATTATAGTCTGGACATGACTCCATGAATATTTATTAATAGACACATTAATCCTCAATATGACCCAAATATAACTAATGAATACTGACTTTTTAGGGTCAACATGTTACCTGTATTGATTCAAGAAAACCTCAAATTTTATACCCTTACATATTTCCTTGATGATTTTAGTCAACACTATAATGCTACGTCACTCTTGATTTTTTTCATAAACTTGGTATTTATGCCCTAATAATTATACAGTTTCGTAATCAACTACTTATTCTTCCTTAATATTGGTAACATCATTATGTGTGGAATTCACTATCTTTGTGATTAGTCACACCTTTAATTTATATTTCATAAATACAATAGAGAACACATAATATTACGATGAAAATCATATTATATTAAAAAAAGTTTATCCTAATCATTAAACCCTCTTTCCTTTATTTAAATTTTATTAAAATTTGGATCCTCTATCATGAATCCAAATCTACTATTTTTGGTACCCTCTAACATACAAGGTATTTTCTATATTGGTTCCTCTATGAAATGATAATGATCTCCCAATGAAATGGTCAAATTTGATTGAATTTTTATCTGTCCCTACAGTTTTTTCAGTCACTAGTAGAAAAATTGAACAATTCTTGTTTTCTAGATTGGATACATAAAATACTTTCACTGCTTTTGATTCTATTATTAATGGATCATCCTTTTCCAATTCTACACTAAAAGTCACCTTCACGAAGCCCATTTCATCAACATTCACTATACTCTTGTTGTCAACCCATTTGAAATGGGAAATCGTCACTTGAAATGTTTTATAATTCAACCCATAAATCAATTTTATTATGAATAAATAATACATATTCTCCTAAATTATATTTCTATCCTTAGAACCATATATGTGCATTGCTTCCACCATAAGTGTAACTCTACTATTTTTTCAACATACTGGCGATCATTATTTTCTTTTTTGTTTGATATATAACCATTAATTACAAAACCATTGTAAGATATAACATTTTTATTCAATCCCCTATCTAGCCATCAAATTCATTCGACAATTGAATATTTATTTTTAAATAAATCCTTATATATATGACCTCAGAACTATCATATAAACTTTTGAGTATGTGTATTTGATATCCATCCTTCAACACTTAATAAATTCAAATGTCTAATAATTTATTTGTGGGGTTCAACATATAGATCAAACTCATCACTATTATGAAAAATTTAATGGTGATATTTCTCCTTCTCTATTATGGTAATTGTAACAATATCTCTTCTGAAAATTCCTTTTCTTGTAAGGAATATACTATGAAGAGACTTTGGGGGACCGATGTCATAAACATGTAATAGGTAATTTTTATTGTATAAAAATATTATTCAATAATATATTATTCTTAAATTCAAACTATTGTAATAATTTGATTCAAGATGTACCCTTTTCAAATATCCATATACCATTAAATGGGGTGCATCTATCTATAATGAGAATGACCACATAGTTGAACCTCTATAACCTATTGAACCAACAAGTTAACCATTATATCAAAGAATAGTTGTAAGAATGGCATATCTAATTCAAATAATATTAATAAAACCTCTTTATTCATTATTGGAAACTCTTATGGGCCTATACATTTACTACATATGGATTTGAAAAGAGAGAAGATTTTGGTTAATGTATGCCATACATTTTTAGGTAGAATGCATCATAATGTGATGGTAATAAAATATTGAATAAAAATATCAAAGTCGTGTTATTTTAGTCCGTGTAAATGAAAATTATTCATTGATACAATATTCGTGATATTTGATGAAAACCTATATCGAAGTTTTACACCAATAATGAAAATGGAAATTTGAAATTTTCTTTTCTGGATAGATTGTAAACTACTGGAAGAATAAAAGTATAACATTTACCCTACACTAGTGCTATATATTCTCTTATCCTCTTGTCAAAAATGTATAACCTAGCCTTGATGAGATATTTCTTTCAGGAACATTTCGTAATATGACAGTAACACTATCAAACATATTTTTTCTACATGTATGACATCAAGAAAGTGTATAACATATAAACAATTATAATATGATAATTTAAATAAAATTTATCTCTTTTTCCAACTTCATTTCATAATGTTTCTAAAAATTGGTTTAAAAAAATAGTGTTAATATATTTTACATTATCGAACAGTTTATCACCCATTAGTAGAGATAGTGTTGTACCTTATTTGGTATTCCCATGGAAGGTTGTCAGCCATGATCTGTATTTATGTCATCAAGGTAAAAAATTATTATTTCAAAAAACATAGTTTTTAAGTAATGTTTCAACAAAACTGAGTGCGTTCATTCTTCAAAAATGGCATATCCCAACATTACATTAATGGTATATCAAGGAACATTTCTCTAATAAGGAAATCAATTTATCCTCTTTTAAAACTATTGGAACTTGAATATACAGATTATACACAAGAGGGGGTGAATAGTGTCTTTCAGATTTTTCGTTAACTCTTCGATTGATCGAGTTCTGTCCGCTATGATTTATCATATTTGATCATACAGTAGAATATGTAAAATCAGGGATACATAGATGTGTAGTGGTTTGGGGAACAGAAGGCCCCTAGTCCACTATACCAATGCTCTACTCCACAAGCTTGGTGATTTTCACTATCTGGTCATCCAGACCATCCAAAAACTGAAAACAGGCAGTTGAAACATTTACAATTTTCAGGCAAACAAAGCCTTCTGGTTCAAACATGAACCTACTCATCTTTGTACGAGAAGCTGGTCATTCAAGATAAAAAGTGTTTTCATTTAGAAAGAACATTTCTAGTTGATCTTCACAATTGCAACAGAATGAAATTGACAGCAGATGGATCATCGTCTTCAGAAATATTGATCTTTGAGTCGATCCGGTTGCAGTAGATATAGAAAATACAATCACAACATGAGTAGAAGCGGATTCAAAAAATATTTTCATTGAAAAATTGATGAATCTTCTATTGTCTTCCTTTTTTTCAATAAAACAGAGCGTAGTCGCTCTTCGTAATCAGTAGATCTTTATATCTTGATTTCTATATGTTTTCGCTCTTTATAAACAATGTTGTCTGTGCAACAGATCTTTCTTTCGAATACAATGATTGTATCGGCACTTTCATTCTTGATCCATATGTGTTATTCAATCAAATATTCACTATATCAATCTATGTACAATTTTTCATATATCACACTTTTTTTGTTATGATGTGTATTATATTCTTTGAAATTCAAAAAGAGAACAGATATATAGAGCGCTAACTCTACAAAATCAGATCCAAAAAATCGCCCTTTTTCTCGCAATATTGAAACTTGTGAATTAATATGAGCAGTCATAAAACACCATAATATTCACCATGAAATGCTCCAGTAAAATCACTCCTTAAAACAATTCTGAATCTGTCAAAGACACAATTCAAAATCAGCATTTAGTCCGGCATAAAAATAACCTGATCAATCATTTGCTGACCGTTGAACAGAAATATCAACATCAAATTTTTGAGGCCGGACTTAAGGTTCAGTTATACTGCATGAATCCTCTGAAACGTAACATAGATCAAACTTAGGGTCGATTTTGCATTCTTCAAATGTATGGTTGATGAATAACATAAGGATGACCAAAAAAATTGGGTTAACCATCCATACTTTTCTCTTCCATATCCAAACATATATCATACTTTTCTAAGCTTTCAAACGTAAGGTTTACGATCGATACTTTTTGAAGTAATATAAGGTTGTTTACGAAATTAAGGTTGATTAACCATACTTTTGAGAAAAAAACAAAACATTAAAGATTTACGTAATTTTTCTTCTTCAATATCCCAAATGCAGGGTTCCTTCCTAACGTAGGGTTCTTCATCACATAAGGTTTTTCTTTATATAGGATTTTTCTTTATGTAGGGTTTTTCTTTCATACTTTTCTGATAAAGTATGGGCTTTTAACCATACTTTTCTGATAATTTAAATAGAGTAAATTGTGGGTTCCTTTCTTTATTTCTTTACACTACAGTTTCCTTTCTTTCTTCACGCTATGCTTTCCAAACGTATGGTATGAATAGTGTTTCCTGAACACTTTAAATTGATTCCCGAATGGTTTTTCAATTGTTTCATGCTGTGTACACATTTGAATATTCTTCCAAGAATGAGAATATATAAAATATATAATTCCTGAAAAATACTTAAAGTAAAATAATTAGAAAACAATTAAATAGTATTTTTGAACATCAAAGTCATCATAAAAAGATAGAGTATTGTTCTAAGCAATATCCCCATTACATATGTATTGTTGAAAACAACACGTGCTCAAAAATCTCCCTATTTTTTGTGATAAAAAAACCCATAAAATAATAAGATTAATTAAATGAAATTAACTTTCAAAATTAGTTACATAAAGTTTATAATTTTTAAAAGATAAAACAATATTTAATTTTAACAAAAAGATTTCAATAAATAATCATTGTATTATCATTAAAAATAAATTTCTACCCCTTTTTTATAATGAAAATAAAATTATTTTTCTTTAAAAATAAATGTAAATAATAAAATAAAAGTTTTTAGTTTTATCCAAATTTCTCCCTCTGAATAAAAAGTAAAAGAAAATTTCCCTTTATAATATAAATCTGTATAAATCCAAAATATTTGAAATATACATAAAATATTTTAAATATGGTTTTAAAATCATAAAATAAATTTTTGTGTTTATCCAAATCTCTCCCCCTTTTTGTGATATCAAAAAGAATGATAAATCATGGATTTTAACACATTTAATGTTGCACTGAACTGTAGGTAAATGCTATAAATAACTGTTTATCAGTAAGGTAATCTGGTATATTGACATATTTAAACATGAAATAATAACATTAGATAAACAAATAGATAAATAGTCAAATATACAATGAAACAAATTTTCATTCAAAAACTGCAGTATGTTCATGATAATGATATACACAGGATTCAAGTGATATTACGGTTAATATAGGTTCTATCTTCTCTGAACAACATCATTTATTTTTGTTAGTTTTTCACTCTATCTCTTCGTCATCCCATCTCCAAGATTGATAATGATCTCTCTGTTCCCCTACGTTATATGAAGATCCTCGATTAAATTGACTCTGCAAAACTCATGCATTCATTATTCATTGTCTATAAACATTGTCAGCTTCTCTGACATCTGATTTAACATTGTTCTGATTTTTGGATCACTAGATGTCAGCTGATCTACTAAATCTTTTTGATTGTCCAGCAACACTGATAATGGATCACTGTTACATTAATGATCTGTCAACCTCTCATTCATATTTCTCATTACTATTTTAATATCATGAAATCTCCTTTGGAGGTTAGGTGAGGTACCTGAACCACTGGATCTACTAGACTTTATAGATTCAAACTGAGTTTCCATATAATCTTCAAAACTAGACAGATCTGATTTTAGAACCAATTCTGATTTCATTTTGACCACTTATGTCAACATTTCCTTTTTGAAATTCTCAACATCATTTCATGAAATTGTGCTAGATTTCAGTCTCTGAAATTTCAACTTTTATAATTACAAAGATCTTTTTAGAGAAACATTATCAGTTACTAGTCTTTTTAACTTCTTGTAAACTTCCTCAACTATTTCATTCGGTGAAGTAGAAGTACTATGTGCTTGAGTTTCTTCTTCAGTTATTCAATCTATCAACACTAGGGGAAAATATTCTGCAACTGTTTCTTCATCTCCCTATTCATCTTGGCCTATGAATTTTTCCTCAGAGTCATTCATAGACTCTTTCATATTCCTGAAACACATTATTTTGAACATCTGATGCATCATCATCTTTTTCATCAATAACGATATCATCTTGAACATGATTTTCAACAACATCGTCTTCCAGAATAGCCTGAGGACTGGACACTTCACCTACAAGCACTCCCACTTTCACAATTTCAATTGGAGTCTTATTTTGAAGTTCAGCCACTGATTCAACTCTTTTAGGTTTAATAACAGCAGTTTCGGGTCTCTCTGTTTCAACATCCATTGCAACTTGAGCTACCACTTCTTGAGGTTCAAAAATATTAGGCTTATCCCTCACAAAAATATATCCCAAAATATATTTAACAGATAGTGGTTGAGAAACCACTGTTTCTTCATCAGATCTTGCAGCTATTTTCTTTGTTACATGAAGTCCTTTCTGACTTCCTTCATCTTCAACCTCTGCAATTTCAAAATGAATTCTCCTTGTAGTTGTAGATTCTATTGTTTCAAGTTGTTTTTATTTATCTTTTTCAGATATCCTCTTCTTCCTCTTCTTCCTCTTCCTCCCCCACTTGAAATATTTTTTCTTTTTTGGTGCCCCAAATATTACCAATTTTCCATAATGTCCCAGCACTAAAGGTATTAACTTGATGACACCTTGATCTCACATCTACAAGTCTCACCAATCCTTTCTTGAGAAATAACATTGAAATGAACCTTCCAAAAAGATAGATGTTCATTATTTCCTTGATCTAGAAGCAGTAATTGAGGTACCTTACCATGTACCGTGGGATGTTTAATTTGATTTCACATAACATAAGATACATTATGTTCATATCAGGGTACAAAATCTATTCCATTTCTGATATCCTGTGAGATATTCCAGTCTGAACAAATTTAACCAAGATCTTCTGATTCGGTTATAAATCCTTTACTATAATTTTTTTCAGAGTTGTTGTTCTAAATAAATGACATAATGTCCTATGAATTATGCACAAAATCTCCAATGTTTTTCAAATCAAAATGATATACTCCTTCTTGCAGGAAATTCAGGATTTGTCATATTTCAACAGAAGAGATTGAGAAATATTTTCCCTCAATCATTGCAATCATAGTGTCTTCATCCTCACCAAGACTGAACTGAACTGTTCTAAAGAAATAACGCAGTTCTACCTCATACTTAAACTCAGACCATTCACTATTGAATGTCTGTTAAAGGTTTTGAAAAGACAAATCCTGTTTCAATAACATATTAGTCTAGAATAGCCATTCAAGAACTATAACTTTACCTTGCAAATTTTTTCACCAAACTGACTTTTGCTTCTTCGCGTCACTACACTCTGCCTCATATGCTCACTTGGTGCTTTCCATTACTGAGTAGATTTATGAAGGTTCCATGATTTTAGGGTTTGATGATTCGATGATCAGGGACTTGCAACAGTATATGGTTTTCGGATTCGAAATGGTTTTTTATTTGGAAATGAAACGGTTTCGAATTCAAAAGGGCTCTGACAGCCTTGATTCCCATGTAATCAGTAATCATTGCATTTATTTTAAAAACAAATACAATTTATAAGCGGAAAATTTATCATAAATTAAAAAAAATGTTAAATCTGTTACGATAAACAAATAATTAAATGATTTTAAACAGTATGTAAAAACTAAATATAATTTTCACAATTATGAAAATAAAATTAAAATAATTAAATTTAAATAAACTATATTTAAAATTATAATAAAAAAATTATTTAAAATTAAATAAACCTAGCTCCCCCTTATTAAAATGAAACCTCGTAGTGGGAAGTGGTTTAGTAAAAATATCTGATAATTGAATTTCTCTATTTATAAATTATAATAATATATCCTTCTTAGTAATGGGATATCTTAAAAAGTGATTCCTTATATCAATGTTCTTAGTTATAGAATGACTAATAGGATTTTTTGAAATATTAATTGCACTTGTATAATCACATAAAATAGGTTAATTATTAAAATTCAATCCAAAGTCCATAAGAGTGTTTTTCATCCACAACACTTGTACATAGTAACTGCCAACAGATATATATTCTGCCTCGGCTGTTAACAGGGAAACTGAATGTTGTTTCTTACTAGACCATAACACTAATGTCCTTCCTAAAAAGTGACATGTTCCAGATGTGATTTTTCTATATAATCTACAACATCCAAAGTCAGCATCTGAATATGAATTAAAATTAAAATTAAGAGTTTTAGGATAGAGTATAGATTGAAAAGTAGTTCCTTTTAAATATCTAATTTTTTAATAATAGTTAAATGATATTCTTTGGGATTTGATTTAACTGTAGCAGAAATACATACTGAATACATTATATCTGGCCTTCTAGTAGTAAGATATAATAAACCACCAATCATACCTCTATATAACTTGTTGTCCACTGATTTCCCTGTTTCATCCAAATCATGTTTTATATTAGTACACATAGGACTTGTAAATGTCTTGATGTTTTCAAGAAAAAATTTCTTAAGTAAATCAACAATGTTATTGATTTGATTTAAAACATTTCCAAAATATTTTTGAAATATTTGAAGTTCCAAAAAGAAATTGAATTCTCCAATCATACTCATTTCAAATTCTTATTGCATTAATTTTTGAAATTTCATGATAAATTGTTTTATTAGTTTATCCAAAAATTACCTCAACAACATAAATTTGAACCAATAAAACATTATTTTTCATAGTTTTCTTATGTGTTGGAGGTGCCAATCCAACAATAAAATCATATTTGAAAAGAAAAGAACTCAATCATTCATACCAAGCTCTAGGTTCTTGTTTAAGGCCATAAAAAGCATTAGTATGTTTAAAAACAGAATCAGGTTTTTGAGAGTTTTCAGAACTAGGAAGTTTCTCAACATAAACTTCATTTATTAAATAAGAATTTAACAAAGCTTATTTAACATCCATTTGAAATAATTTAAAATTCATATGAGATGCATAGGCTAAAAGGATTCTAATGGCTTCTAACCTTGTTACAGGTGAAAAATTCTCATCATAATCTATTCCTTCTTCTGGATTATATCCTTTAGCTACTAAGCTTGCTTTATTTATAGTTATTATACTTTGGTCATCATTTTATTTCTAAAGACCCATTTGGTTCCTATTACTGGATAATTCTGTGGTCTTTCCACTAATTTCCAAGCTTCATTTCTTTTGAACTGGTTTAATTCATCTTGCATTTCTATTACCCAGATTTCATCATCTAAAACATCTTATATAGTCTTGGGATCTAGTTGAGATAGGAAGGTAGAGAATTCCACTAGATTTCCTAAGTTTCTTCTAGTTTGAATACCAGTTTCTAAGTCACCTATCACAGTTTCTAAAGGGTGCTTTTTTAGGGTTCTAGACTATCTAAGAAATAATTTTAAAGGTTATTCAGTATCATGTTCCTATGAACTGGACTGAATCTCTTTTATATCATTTTCAAAATCATTCTTTACGTTATCAAGTCTAATTTTATTTTTAGAGTCAGGTTCATGTATTTGATATGCCCTTTTCTTAGAGGGATCAGATTATCAAATATTACATGAACTGATTCTTCAACAAACCATGTCTTTTTATTAAATATTCTATAAGCTTTGGAAATTGAACTATATCCCAAGAAAATTCCTTCATCAGATTTTGGATCAAACATACCAAGAGTGTCCATGGTGTTTAAGGTGTAAACATTACATCTAAAAACGTTAATGTAATTTACTTTAGGTTTTTTGTTATTCCATAGATCATAGGGTGTCTTTTTCAAAATAGGGCTTATTAAAACGTAGTTAATTATAGAGCAATATGTATTTACAGCCTTTTCCCAAAAATATATAGGTAGGCTACATTCATTTAACATAGTTCTAGCCATTTCTTGAATTGTTCAATTTATTCATTCTACAATCCCATTCTGTTGAGGTGTTCTTGGTGTAGAGAAAGTAAGTTTAATACCCATGATTGATCAAAAGTTATTAAAATCCTGATTCTCAAATTCTCCACCATGATCACTTCTCAAGGAGATTAAATTAAAACCATTTTCATTTTGAATAGATTTAATGAAACATTCAAATAAATTAAAAGCTTCATTTTTGAATTTCAAAAAGAAAATCCAAGTAAATCTAGAATAATAATCAACTAATACATAAACATATAATTTACCAGCCAATATTTCTACACTTGTAGGTACAAACAAATCCATATGGATATGTTCTAGAGGTTTAGTTGGAGCGACATTGTTAACATATTTTATTGATGATTTTTTTTGCTTTCCAAGTTGGCATGCATCACATAATCTGTTACTTTCAAATTTGAGACTTGGAAAATTAGAAACTAAGTGTTTCTTAGATAACCTATGTAGAACATATATATTACAATGTCAAAGTCTAAATGCTTGATCCATGATTCAATTACTTTAGCAGTCAAGCAATTTAATTGTCGTTTACACAAGGAAGTATAGACATTGTCAGTTCATTGTGCTTTAAATATAAACAGTTTATCTTTATAAACAGTACACCAATTTTTTATAAAATAAACAGTATATCCTTCATCACAAAGTTGATAGATACTTATCAGGTTGTGTTTTAATCCTTGTACATAACATACCTTGTTGATTGAGACTGTTTTTTGATCTCCAACAGTTCCAATACCAATGATTTTTGCTTTGGCATTGTCACCAAATGTGACAAGCACTCCTTCATTTTGATTGAGTTTTATAAAATTTGTTGTCTTCCCACTCATGTTCCTTGAGTAGCCACTATCCATGTACCATATATCTTTTCTTCATTGGTGGTCTGCTACCTTTAAAGACATTTAAACAAATTACATTGGTACCCATATTCTGTTGGGTCCAGGGGTGTTATCTAGCAATGATTTGGGTATCCATATTTGCTTTGTTCTTTTAAAATCAACTGAATAATATATGTCTTTTGAAACATAGGCTTTCTTAATACCACAAATTAAAGGCTGTCTAAAGAAATAGTGTTTATCTATATGTCCCGTTGTCCCACAAAAGTTACAATTTACACTTTTATTTCTAGGAATAAATTAATATTTGTAAAGCTAATGTTTTTCTCCTTTACTGCCAATTCCAAATCATTCCTTTTTAATGAAAATTTTCCATGAATTTCATTTAATGAATTCTATCCTTTTGTAAAATCTAATGTAGCCTGTTTTTAGGATTCTAATTCATACTGCAGTGTTTTTATTCTTGACTCAAAATTAATATAGTTAGTGTTAATAGAATTGTATTTATCAGTTAATTCCTTATGTTATTTCAACATTGTATCTCTTTCATCTGAAAAAACCATATGTATGTTCTTTAGTGACTTATGTTTCTTAGAAAGTGAGTCGTATCTTTCATCAAGAATATTCTAGTAGTCTGCAAGTTTTTCATTTGTGTAGCTTGATTCAGAATTTGATTCATTAATTTAGTCATAGGAGTAATATGATTGTACCTCATCTGTTTCTTCCATGAAACACTTGTTTTCTTTCAGATTCAATTTTTCTTTCTCTGAGCTTGATTATGGAGAGCTACTTTAGTCTTCAGAAACAGTCTAAGTGGATTTCATAGCTTTTATCTCTTTCTTCTCATAGTCCTTTCTTTTTAAAAATTTCTTCTTCTTTGCATCTTTCAATTGTGGAAAATCTGGTCTGATGTGCCCCATCTTCTTGCATTCACAGAATCTAACTTCATTATAATCTTTCTTAAAGGATTTTTTAAGCCACTTTTCTTGCTGAAGTATTTTCTGAATTTTCTGGCTAGTTGAGCCAGTTCTTCAACTGAGTTTGATAAGTCTGAGATCACTGATTTGGCTTTGACTTCTCTCTTCTTCATATTTCTATTATTTTGTTGTGAAGTTACCTTGAAGTCAGTAACATCCTTTTTGATGTAGAATTTATGTTCATTTGACTCACGTTTCATTTCATCTTCGTACATCATCAGTGTACCAATCAGCTCTTACATGGTTAGATCTTTAACAGGTGTTGATTGTCTGATTGCAGCAAAGAAACCATTCCATTGAGTAGGAAGTACCCTCAGTACTTTTAATGATTGATCAGCCTACTTGATAGGATCTCCTAGATCTGTTGTATTATTGTCAATTTCTCTCAATATCCCATTCATTTTGTTAATTCTTTCACCTTCAAACATTCTGAAAGTATCAAATTTCAATTTGGGAGGAGCATCTCTCAGTTGTCTCACATTTTCTGTTCCTTCATACGCCACAACTATTGTTTTCTACATCTCATATTTTTTGGGCACTGAGATACTCTATTAAATTCATCTGGTCCTAGTCCGTAGATAATTGCATTCATAGCCTTCAAATTCATATCATATTCTGCCTCTATAGCAGCACTCCATGTCTCAGGATTTTCAGGAATTTCATAAGGAGTCAGAAACTTTGAATAGAATGTATATCTGAGGATATTCAGATATATTATCATGCGTGATTTCCATCATCCATAGTTGTCTCCATTAAAATATGGTGCTCTGACCATTGACATCCCTTCTATTGTATCAGTCATGATGCTCTGTTGTATAATCTTTAAATACTTCTTGCTTTCTAAGGCTCTATCAGAAGCTCCACCTTTGATACCAATTGATGGATCTTGAATATACAGATTATACATAGGAGGGGGTGAATTTTTCCATGCATATTTTTTTGTTAAATCTTCGTTTGATCGAGTTCTATCCTCTATGCTTTATCAGATTTGATCATGCTGTGGAATAAGTAAAAGCAAGGACACACGGATGTATAGTGGTTCGGGGAACAGAAGGCCCCTCGTCTACTCCACTAATGCTCTACTCCACGAGCTTGGTGATTTTCATTATCTGGTCCTCCAGACCATCCAACAACTGAAAACAGGAAGTTGACACCTTTTCAATTTTCACGAAAACAAATCCTTCTGGTTCAAACACAAACCTACTCAGCTTAGTACGAGAAGCTGATCATTCAAGATAAAAAGTGTTTTCCTTTAGAAAGAACTTTTCTAATTGATCTTTAAAATTTCAATAGAATGCAATTGATAGCAGATTGATCATCGTCTTCAGAAATATTGATCATTGAGTTGATCCGGTTAGACTATATATAGAAAGTACAATTGAAACTTGAGCAGTAGCAGATTCACAAAATATTGTCGTTCACAAATAGATGAATCTTCTATTATGTTCCTTTTTCATAAATATGACATAGTGAAGTCATTATTCATAATCATTAGATCTTTATATCTTGATTTGTCTCTATTTCACTATTTATAAATAGTGTTTTCTATGCAGAAGATCTTTCTTTCGAATACAATGATTGTATCTACACATGCGTTCTTGATCATTGTGTGTTATTCTTTCAAATATTTTCTATATCGATCTCTGTACACTTTTTCGTATATCATACTTGTTTCTATTATGATGTGTAATAAATTATTTGAAATTCAAAATGAGAATAGATATATAGAGTGCTTCTTATGAAAAATCAGATCAACAAAAATCGCCCTTTTTCTCACAATATTCAAACTTGTGAATTAATCTGAGAAGTCGTAAAACTCCATAATATTCACCATGAAAAGGTCCAGTCAAATCACTCCTTAATTCATTTCTGAATCTTTCAAGGACACACTTCAATATCAGCGTTTAGTCCGGCATAAAATTAGCCTGATAAATCACTTTCAAACCATTGAACAAAAATATCAACATCAAATTCCCTATGCCAAAACGTGAGGTTGAGTTGTACTGCATGCATCCTTTGAAACGTAACATAGATCAAACGTAGGTTTGATGTCGCATTCTTTAAACATAAGGTTGATGAATAACGTAAGGTTGACTACAAACATAGGGTTGACCATCCATACATTTCTCTTCCATATCCAAATGTATATGATACTTTTTTATGCTTTCAAACATAAGGATTACGATCCATACATTTACAAGTAACGTAAGGTTGTTTACAAAAGAAAGGTTTATTAACCATAATTTTGAGAAACAAACAAAACATTAAAGATTTACGTACTATTTCATCTTCAATATCCCAAACCCAGGGTTCCTTCCTAACGTAGGGTTCTTCTTCACATAGGGTTTTTCTTTACGTAGGATTTTTCTTTACGTGTGGTTCTTCTTTCATAATTTGCTGATAACGTATTGTTGTTTAACCATTCCATTCTGATAATTTGTAAAGAGTAAACCGTGGGATCATTTCTTTCTTTCATTACTCTACACTTTACTTTCTTTCTTTACGCTACGTTTTCCAAACTTATGGTATGAATAGTGTTTCCAGAACACTTAAAATTGATTCCCGAATGGTTTGGAAATTGTTTCACACTGTGTAAACACTTGAATATTCTTTAAAGAATGAAAATATATAAAATATATAAATTCTGAAAAATACATAAAATAAATCATTAGAAAACAATTAAAGGGTATTTGTGAACATCAAAATCATCATAAAGAGATAGAGTATTGTTCTCAAAAATATCCCCATTAAATATGTATTGTTGAAAACAACACGTACTCAACAAAAACATGGCCCTCGATGTGAATTATTCACTTCTATGATCATTATAAATTATAACACATGTATCCCATAATGATTTATGATATTCTATCAATGGATCTAAATAGTCATCAATATCATTACCGGGTTATTTTGGCCTAGATATTAGTAAATACAACATAATGTATTTGTTCTTCATGTATAAACATAGAGGAAAGTTATAATTTACCAACATGACTAACCATATACTATGAATTCTACTATGTAAACCAAAATGATTTATTCTATCTATATAATACCCAATACAGATGTTTTTTGGCTAATTTTAAAATTCATTATACTCAAAATCGATCTTCTTCCACTGATGAGAGTCTATTAGATGATGTGGTTTCTCATATTTATCTATTGTATCTCTGTTTCATGTAAAATATCTTTTGGTTTCCTAACATTCATATAGTCTTCTAAACTAGGTAACGATAGGAGAGTAACATATATAATTTGATGGACTTGATTCACCTTTATTGTATTGATTCATTCCACACTTATAGAATATTATGAGTTATTTATGATCCTTGAAAAACAATATTCAATCATTAAGACAATGATTTATTTTATTAGTTATCTTTCCCATTTAAGGTAGAATTCATTTAGAATCATTTGTTCAACAATAAAGTTAATTTTCATCAGGTATCATATCATTCAGGAGACCAGGTAGTTCTATAAAGTGGGTGTCGCTCTATCCACTGACATCTTTCAAATTATTTAACATTAATACTACTGAAAATGTTGTCTATGTAGTACAATCAGTATAAAATAGTCAATTAGAACAACTATTTAACTTCTCCAAAAACATTGAAAAATCTTGAATGTCAACTTCAATTTCCATTTTCATTTCTTCTATATGATCTCTATCATCATTTACACTAGTATTCATATCAAAATATCCATAAGATACAATGTTATCCCAATCAGTATGCATGTTATGTTTTTCCCATATTTAGTCCAACATTTATATCTCAAATATATTTCATGACATATCAAATGTTCTTCCAAAACATTTGGATGAATTTTTCTTGAATATTCCAACATAAACATGGAAAAGTGGATTTGAGAATGGTCATATACATGCACTATTTCAAACATGAAGGAAACTTTAACTCCATATCCATACACTTTTATCAAGGTATTAGAATAAATAAATTTTTTATTCATATTCATCGAATTAGGTTCATAAAATTATCATTTTATAATAAAAAAATAAATAAATATACATAAGATATTCATAATTAAAGGATAAATTTTTAGATAATTCTAATAAGGGGAACCCAAAATTTGAATGTTATCAGTTATTATTCCTGAGAAGTTATCATTTTACCTAAGGGTGACATGAAAAGAAACAACCTAGGGTAAGCATGTGGTTGTTGGTCTAAGTTATCAATTTGATGTTGTGCTGGACAAAAAGGTGGTAATAAATATATTACTAAATGTCATTAATTTAATATTGGATGAAATACATCCCTTGTAAATTTTTATTCTTTCATGTCATTTAATTATGACATTTCATTCTAAATTTGTGTAAAATTATATTTCCATAGAACATTCAAGGTCATGAAATCACCATATTTTGAAATAGGTTCAAAGAGAATGGAATTTTATGAAATGAATGGATGGAATAGTTATTGAATAAAAAATTGATTTTCTATAAAGATAAATTTTTATTATAAAACACTTTTATGAAAAAAAATTGAAACCTTCAAGTTGAACCATGAACATCAAACACTCTAGAAAACAATTTTTTTATTAATGTCTAACATAAACCTATTAGAGGTGACCTGGATCTACAATTTCTAAGAAATAATTGTTACCTTGTTATCCAGTTTGTCTTTTATAATATATTCAAATTGATAGGACAATTTTTCCCATGCTTTTATGAACTCTTCCATTGTTTTCTTCTTATTTATCAAGCCTCTCGTCAGAATTAAATGATGATTTTCAATCCAATCGCTATGCTCTTTGATTTTGTCCAATTGAATTGTTCTCCCATTAATCCTTTATACATCCTCATTTAAAGAATTTATATTCAATAACTTCCCCAAAATCTCTCCCTTGGAGTGCATAAGAAGGTCCCATAATTTTTTCCTGGCCTCTGCATTTGATGGCCGCTATGAGCCAACTGTTATCTCCAATTAAACTTCACTAATTTCATCCTCTGTTTTTGAAATCCTAAGGGATCATCAAAAACCAATGAGTCACCCCAAATCCAATATTTTTCTTCCACCATATAACCCTTCTACTCTAAAACATGATCCATAGAGGCACGACCTTCAACCATTTCACTTACACCGACCAAATTCATGATGACCTCATTCACATGTTTATTTTTAGATGAATCACTCTCCATTACCATGGTCCAAACTGTTTTTGTTGATATTGTCTCCATTGGTCTAGGAAGGAATGTGTAATCCTTCTATCATTTGGATTTTTTCCTCTTTCTCACGATGAAACTACCTAGATCCCTGTTTTATTTGTTTCCCTTATTCTTCCTTGGACTTTGAAGACCAATACTGGATCCTCCCTTTGCAATATCTTCTAAGAGTTGGCCATAATTCCCCAATTACTCTGGTCCTAAGTGGCACCCTGAACCAATTGGCTCTTGGTTAGATGTATCAAATCCTAAACCATTTAAATAATTACTAATGTTAATTGAGGAAAGGATTATTCTTCAGTTTTTTCTTCCCCCATCATTCAACCACCTCCATGAATCTTCTGGGAATTCCTGCATCTGAAATTTATGACCCTTTTCATTCACCACCTCATGTAAGGAGCCATTGTCAATCCAGGAAACATCATTATAAGAAGGAATCCTCAAACAAATGTCCTCATGTTGTAGGGAATAAGCTACACCGGTATCCCCTGACCCTAGTAGAACCTATACAGTCAGATTAAGCTTAGAAAAATCATTTCTAAGCTTGTTGAAAATTTCGACCACCGTCATATTAGAATTTTTTAGTCCTTCCTACTTCTAGATGGGAAACAACACATAAATCATCCTTATTGTAAATGTCGCCCACCAAGAGGGAACCCAATGTTTCGGGCCCAAGAGACTGTCTAGTATCGTGAAATCATTGTCGGTCCCAATGACCCCAATGGACGGAGTAAAAATAATTCCCTAAGTGATTAAAAACTGAGCAAAACTCAGTCCAAGATTCAAAAACTACCTCCTATTTAGATCTGAATGCTTCCCCATTAGTAATCCAAATCCACTCCACCAATGGTATAGAAACATATTCTTCAATGAAAATGAATGGTGAAATTGGGTGACAAAAAAAATTAATCCTACTATTAGAGCACAAATAGATTCCTTCCATATTCCTAATCATGTGTAATAAAGATGGGTTTTGAAAGGGAAGAAAATGTTTTGGGAACCATACCGACAACACTGTTATAGATGTATCTCGATTCATATGCAAATCATATGAACATCGAAATAGATAAAAGGTACACAAGTTTCAAACTCTCAAGGCTCTAGACTGAGAAATAATCAAATGTTCTTCTGAAGTAAAGTGAACCATCATGTGATGTTTGTCAAGTAGTCCCACCACCGCATGATCTTGAGTCCCCATGATCCGAATACAAACATATCAATGGAGTTCACCGAGGGCATATAGTTGATAAATCAAGACACCAAGGTTATATTAAGTAGACTTGAAGCCTCTTTAAACTCTAAATTTGAGAGCACAGTTTGTGGTGAGACATTGAATGGATCTAGAACCTTTCAGCTAGGTGTGATATTGGGGAATGATATAAGGAAATTTGGGGTAGAGAAGGGGAGAAATTGAGGTAGTAGTGTAGGGAAAGAGGGAGGATGAAGGTTCCCCCCCCCCCACTCCAAAGGAAGAGGAGAGAAGGATGAGCTACAACCATCCTCCTAGGGTATCACAAATAGGAAGATATACACAACTTAAAATAAGACAATAGTGATGTTGAATTCCATGTTACTCAATTATTATAGATTATTATAGATCATGTATTATAGGTATACAAAAAAATATATTTGTACTATAACCCATTGATGAACCCCTATTTAAAAAATATTTGAGATGTCAATATTAAGTATATTTTAAATATCCTACAATATTCAAAACCTCTATTTAATTTCCTTAAAAACACCACAAATTATTTTCAATAATAAACATTCCAAAAAATTAAATTAGCATGGATTTCACATCATTGAGATTCAAAACATTCTGATTCTATCTCTAAAAATCACATAGATTACTATAATATATATCCCACATCTAATAGTGAAATCTTTAACAAGTATAACTAAACAATTATTCTAATTCTTAATAAAATCGATATCATATTTATGGGAAGGGGAGATTGTAATAAACATTATAAAATTCTTCCACTATCTTCTAATCCTATATGTGTCCAATATAAACGTGTTTTAAAAAATTACTTTTAATGGGTGACACTCAAACCATTCCTTATTATACACAATAGATAAAAATAATAATAATATTGTGTACATGGATTAATCAAAATAAATAATGTAAAATAACCATGAATATTTTTCTAGTAGAACATGCATCTATTGTAAATAATCATTCCATGCCCTAATTTCATAATTCTTACATTAAACCTTCTTAAGACACTTCACACACTAAAACCCCCCTACTAGAGGCCTTATTTATCTTCTAGAAACATGTTTAACTTAGTTTTACTCATTTGATCATTTGTTTCTTTATTAAAACATCATAAATTTCATGGAAACTCAACAACTAAATATGCTATTTTCATATTTTATAAGAAAAATCAATCAAACTCATACCCAATATTCCCATTTAATCATATTACCCAAGGTATAAAAATGAATTATCAATTTTCCATTCATATGACACTTAATCCAGCCTATACCCCTCAAACATCGTGTAACTAATTTAATATAATCAATTCTATAAAAAAAATTATAAACCAAAAAACATAATTACTCAAAGCTTAATCATACCTAATAGAAATCATTAACAAAAACAAACACTTTCTTAATGAATAAAATCAGAACCCAAACAATTTTCATATAACCAAAAAAATAACAACCCAATTATTTCAACCCGAAATAAAAGGGGTTAAAAATTAAAAAAAATCATAAAAAGATTTTTTAAAAAAAATATCTACTCACCCAAAAAAGGCATTACTCATAAATTGGGTAAATAACAATTGAATTTTTTTCTTAAAATATAATGATACACATTTATTTCCTAGAAACCCATTGAAACCAAATAAAAAGATAAATTTTCAGCTTCAAAACATTAAAAACTTTTTTTATTGTGAATAAAACATCCCAAATAAGAAACTCAACCGTAAATTTAATTTATAAACACTTCACGACTCATTAAAATATCCCATTAGAGAAAAATTTATGTATATATGAAAATAATAATTTGGTTAATATATGGAAATGATACTTTATTCAATTATAAATACTTTTACTCACTTTAAAAATCCAATTTATATGTTATCTCAACAAAGAACCAACTTCAACTCTTTCAATAAAACATTACATTACATTAAAATAATTATTTAATAAAAAAATTAGTATCTTTTATTCTAAAATATAAATGTTTTCAAAACCACGATACATGGAAATCATAAAATTTACATATATGCGTGATAACTATAACTATACATTAATAAAACACTTACAATAATTTCAAATAGAAAAACATGAGTATCACTTAACATTTCTTGAATCTCTTTAAAAATAGAGTATTCTAAAAACAAAATCCATGAAAAGTGAGTTATATGTTAAATACATTTATTAAAAAAAATACATAGAATGATAAAAGTATATATTTATCCCCTTTACACATAAAATTATATGATTTTAAACTTCTCAATCTCTATTTGGAAATTAAGATATATTTAAAACTAGATCCCTCCAAAAGATGGTTTTGGAAATTTAGAAGGAAAATTTTGAAAACATTTTTCCCTTTCATAAAAATAGTTTTTATAAACAAAATATTATATAAATAAAATTTTAATTTTGAAAGGAGACTCTAAAAAAATATTTTTCTCTCTTACCCTATACTACTAACTGACTCTTTCTTTTCCATTTATAAAAACCCTTTTGAAGGTAGTCTACCCTGAAATTCAGTCTCTTACTAATTCTCTTGGAAACTGAGAATCATGCATTACAGTGGAGAAGAATCATTGAAGTGCTCTTCTTCATAAACACTAGGTTATATATGTATGATGCTACATGAGCCCCCATAATTATCCCAAATTGTCCTTAGAGCCAATGAGCATGACCAAAATGGGGACATGTGTGATAGGTATAGGACAAAGGGGTAGAGTAGGTTCAAGAGAAACCAGAATGAAAAACTAGGGATACACAAAAACCAAAACACAACACCATGAATTGGATATCATCGGAGTGGGACCAATGCGAGCCATTTTAGGGTAAAATCAAGAATTCAGAAACCCATTAATAAGAATATTTTAGAGGAGAATGAATGATGATGGGGACTTCATTGATAGAACGTCCAAACATGGAACCATGAGAAAAACAATCCAAGATAACGTCGCACCATTGCACACCGTTGAACTCGAACAAACATGAAACAAGAGAGTAGAAGAAAAAAATACCATACATTAGATTGGAGAGTTGATTCATCCAAGAGAAGATAGAGGGAGGGCAATGGTAGAGATGAAATTCTGTGAGAGCTTGAACGGTGCGACAGAATTCAGTTCAGTTAGGATTCTTTTTAAAAGATCAAGGAGGGGGTTATGAGTGCTTCCAAAAAAAGCTCTGATAAAAAGGGTTTCATCAGAACTAAAATTATAACTGTTGAAAAAGACCTCTTTATGAGAGATATTTCAGCACACAAAGTTATATCTTAATGAGTGTCAATAAAAGCCATATGTATTATCGTTATTGTTTTAGTGCTGAAAAAGATATCTTTTATCAATGCTAAACAAGCGCTGATAAATATGGCTTCAATCCACTTTTGTTTAAAGGTTATAATGATTTATAATTGTAATTATAAATAATTATATGTGAAATATATTTATAAATATTTGTATATAATTTTAAATATATTTATATAATTATATATATTTATATAATTATATATATATATATTAAATAGTTAAAAATATAAATATAAATATATTAAATATATTTATTATTTAAATATATTTCATTTAATTTTATAATTATTTAAATATAAAATTATTTGTTTAGAATTATACGAATTCTGTTTTTAAAAAATTATATTTATTTATTTGTAATTATAAATATATAATCTTTTAAAAATAGTAAATATACATTTATAAATATATTTATAATTATGTATTTGTAATTATAAATATATTTATATCATTATATATATTTATATAATTATAAATATTTATTTAATAAATATATATAAATATATTAAATATATTCACAATTTAAAAATATTTATTATAATTTTATATTGAGAAATATATTTATATCATTATATATAATTATAAAATTATATATATAATAAATATAAATATTTTAAATATTTTAAATAAATTATTGATTTTAATATAATTATTATAATTTATTAATTATTTAAATATATAATTATTTATTTATAACTATATAAATATAGTAAATATATTCGTTGTTTATTTACAATTTATTATTTATAATTTTATTTATTTAGTTATAATTATAAATAAATAATTTTATAAATATATTAAATATACATTTATAAATCAATTAATTTAAAAATATTTTTTTAACATTATTAATGAATATGAAATCTTAAATGTAGGAATGTTAAAAATGTCTGAAATTGCATAATTACAAATGAGTAAACTTTAAAATATTGAAAAATGGATAAGTTTTATTAATTATACAAATTACTAAAAAAATAAAATATTGATATATATTGAAATGATGATGAATGCATATTGAAATGAAGATGAATATATATTAAAAATATTAAAACGTAGTTAATAAATTTGTACAAATAAATAATAGAAAATGATTAAATTCCAAAAACAAGTTTAAAAATGAATAAATAATACTAAATGTAATAATATTAATAATAAATAAGTCAAATTTATCAATTTAAAGCATAATATATTAAATATATTATTTTACTAAATGAAATTCAAAAATGAATATTAAAATTTGAATAAATTACATAAATATTAGGTGTATGTGTTTCTATATAAGATTTCATTAATTACATAAATATTTATGTATGTGAAATTAATGTCTGTATATATATACAAGTTTGATATATGTTAAATTTAACAAGGATATTATATAATATGTGTCGTCTATTAATGAAATAAATTATAATAAAATTAAAGTAATATAAAAAATGAATAACATGTATTAATTATATAGATAATTTAAAAAAATAATGATTTATATAAGTTAAAATGTAAATTAATACATATTAATAATATAAATTATAACCATATTAATAACATCAAATGTTAACGAAAAAACATGTATAAATAAATATTGAATATGGATAAAATTACAAACATGTTGAACAATGAAAAACGGAAAATGAATAAATTATAAAAATATTTAAAAAACAATTAAGGTTATTAACGAATAAATAAATTAAATAATATTAAATTCGAAAAAATATTAAAAAGTTATTAATATTATATATTGAATAAAAATATAACTGATGATAAAATATATCGATTAGAACCATGATGTATATTAAATATATTATGTTAATAAAAATAAATCTAAAATTAATATTAAAAATTGTATAAATTACAAAAATATTATGGGTTTGTGTTGTATGATAAAATACATTAATTACATATATGTATGCGTAAAATCAATGCAACACACGTTTCATATATGTTAGATTGAAAAATCAAACGACATTAAATTAAATATCTGCTACTCAATACAATTAGTCAATATTTTTAATTAATATTAATGTTTAATTAGAAACCATTTTTCACAAAATATATGACTTATTTAATGTAAGCAGAAATATTTTATATTATATAAATTATATTTTAGGAAATGATATATATATTTATATATATATATATATATTGGACTCCTCATGTATTAATCATGTTTAAATGATCCCAAATATCAATAATAATTATAAATCTTATTAATGATCACAAATCTCACAAATCGTATCAATCATGTGTATTTATGTTTCATGTTATCTCATACATGATAATGGATAAGCTCAATTCATTTTATGAATATTAATATTTATGTCTGAATACAGTTATTTCCCTATGTACAAGACACTGTGAAGCTTGAAACAGTAAGTCAAACACTGTGAGCAAGACACAAACACCCTGAACAAGAACACTGTGATGAAGCAGACACTGTGAAGCCTAAGTCTCAGGCACCGTGACCAATGAGACATCGTGACCACGAGACACCATGACACAGTAAGTCTGACACCGTGAAGCAAGAAACTAAGAATAGACACTGTAAGCCAGACACTGTGTTTGCCTATGTACGATACACAATTAGCAAGACACGGTCATTAAGGCACTGTTATTCCAGAAACTATGAGCAAGGCACTGGAAGCCAGAAACCATAAGAAAGACTCCGTGATAAGGAGACACTGTGAAGGAGACATTGTGACAAAGAGACACCATGAAGGAGACACAGTGAATGAGACATCGTGACAAGGAGATACCGTGAAGAAGACATTGTTTGCATAATATACTGTGACACTGTTTCTTAACCTATTTTGTCGTCATTCAATTTAACTTTTTAAAGGTCATATTTGACTTCTTTAATGCACTGACATAATTAATGTTTATTTGTATAGATAGTATGAGGTACGAGGTATGACACATATGGAACCTATCGGATAAACTTCATGCATTCGAAGATAAAGAATGCAGAGTGTCCAAGAGCAAGTAATATACAACGACGCAAGAAACGCGAGTGCACTGTACTCAACAGAAAAGCAAGCCTGAGAATAACCGAGAAGAGCACATTGCAAGATCTTAAAAGAAAGCATTGTCCCATGCATCCAATCTGACTCTATTGATGAACACATGAAGTACACTGGAATTCAGAGAACATCTTTACTCGTGAAGAACAAAAGCTGAATCGCGACACTCTGTTTTTCAACACAAAAATAAGATAAGGACTCAGAAGCATTGCTGTCTCAACCAAGTAGTCTAGAACTACACTACTAAGAACTAGAGCATTCTGAACTCATATCTACTCTCTATCTCAGTGATTTATTTATTTTACTTTTGAGCAGTGTGTGTACTCTGTATATTTTACATGCACACTAACTCCTACGATGAACTGAAGGATTTCAAAATCCTCAAACCAAATTATTTATCCTTATTTACCCACGAAAACTATGGAAGAGGACCCTGTGTGGCCTGGTCATTATTTTTTTTACCCACGAAAACTGTGGAAGAGGTCCCTGCATGGCATGGACAATCCATGTCCTGTTGTTAACCCCGATCCAAGGTGTGGATTAGAGTTTATTTATATTAACTTCTTGGTGGTAGGAGATCACCAAGTGGGGTGGATTAGGTCTCAGCTTGAGACTAAACCACTTGTTTTATATTCATTGTGCTATTTAGTTTTATTCTACTCTATTTTACAACATTGCTACATAATCCCAAAAACACCACATTCACATTGATAGTTAGTCTTGGAGAGATGATATATCTGATTTTTCTTAGTAGGCTAACTACAAAATTAATTTTAATAATGCCAATTATGATTACTAAGAATTAATCAATCTTCTAAGAAGTCGTTTAAAGTGTCAAAATCTTATAATAGTATATCCCTGATTAACTGGGTTGTATCTATTTTTGGGGAAATAATTATTTTTAAAACTAATATCTTTTAAACAGAATTATTTATATAGTTACTCAATTCACCCCTACCCTCTTATTTTAATTACCTCGACCAAAATTTGATATCATAGGTTGATTTATTAGGACTCGGTGTAATCTTATTCAACTGTGATTGCAGTTGTAATTTAAAGATCTGTAAATTTCTATTAATTCTAAATTTCTAGCTCATTTATAGTAATTTGTTAGTATAGACAATATTTTGGAAGGTTCTACAACTAACAGAACACCATTATTTAATGGAACAAACTTTTCTCAATGGAAAATTAAAATGAAAATTCACCTACAGAGTATGTGTTTTGAAATATGGTCATCCATTATAGATGAATACAAACTTCCTGTGATTGATATAATTACATGGGATGAACCTACCAAACTTTCTTACAATAAAAATTGCAAAGCTATGAATTCCTTGTATTGTTCTTTATGAGATGAAGAATTTAATAGGATTTATGCCTGTAAAACTACCCATGAAATTTGGGATACATTGTATGTCTCACATGAAGGCACATATAGTGTAAAGGAAATGTGACTTAATACCTATACTATAAAATATGATAATCTTAAGATGAAACCTGATGAGCCTATTTCTAATATGTATCTTAGGTTCAATGATATTTTCAACACAATTATTTCTCTAGGAAGAGAATTCACTGCCAAAGAACATATCTTGAGAATTATCAGATGTCTACCTGACAGATGGAGGGGAACCTCTATCTCAATTATAGGGTCATGCGACATCATCAGGCTAGATATAAAGGAACTAATTGGGAAACTGATGATGTATGAAGAAGAGCTAAAAGTCAACAAATTAGAGGAGGATGAAACATAGATAAAATCTGTAGCATTTAAGACCACCTTCTCAAAGCACAAAGAAAAAGGAAAACTGGAAGCTTATATAAATAGTTCCACTACTGAACAATCATCACCAGAAAGTGATGAGGAGATGGCTCAACAGGACATAAGATTCCAATGATTTTAAAAGAAGAAAAACTTTTTCAGAAAGCCTAACTTCAAGGGAAAGTATGATTACCAAGAAAACTATAAAAAGGACTGAAAGAGAAGTGACAAAACTGATGAGATTGTATGCTATGAATGTAAGCGCAAAGGACATATAAAGGATGACTGTCCAAAGCTCAAATATAAGAAGAAATATGGGAAAAAGGACAAGAAGTACAAAAAAGGAAATGAAGGAAACGTGGACTGCCTTTGAGGATAGTTCATGTGACTCAAACACATCCCATGATGAAAATGCTAACAAAGAAAATCTATTTTTTATGACAAACACATATGAGGAAAGTTGCTTAATGAGCTCCTGCGCAAATCTGTGGTACTTGGACAGTGGGTTTTCAGGGTACATGAGAGGAGAATACTCACGCTTTAAGAACCTGGTAAAAGTAGATGGAGTGCATGCCACATTTGGTGACAATGCAAAGGGTAAGATCATTTTCATAGGCCATATTGGTAACTCTGATTTAATATTAATTTATAATGTATTTTTTAATAATGGATTAAAATATAATCTTCTTAGTATCTCACAATTATGTAATAATGGATATCATGTTAAATTTGAAAATTATGCATGCAATGTCTTTAATTCTAAAGTTGAATTAGTATTTTATTCATTAAAGAAAGAAAATATTTATTCTGTTAATTTAGATTCCTTAACTTCTCAAAATTTTTCATGCTTAAGTATATTTCATAATGAATCACGACTCTGGCATAGGATACTTGGACACTGTAATGTTTACTCCCTTAGAAAGCTAACTAGAAAAGTCCTAGTTAAAGACTTACCCAAACATGAGTTTCCAAATGACAAATTGTGTAATCCTTGTCAAAAGGGAAAACAACACAAAATCTCTTTCAAACAAAATAAACATGTTTCTACATCTCAAACTCTCGAATTGTTTCACATAAATTTGTTTGGACCATCTAGAGTTTCTAGTTTAAATGGGAAGCACTATGTTTATGTTATAGTATATGATTTTTCAAGATATACCTGGACCTTCTTCATGGATCAAAAAAGTGAAGCTTGCTCTTATTTTACTAAGTATGCCATGTTTGTAGAAAATCTTAGTGGCCTTAAAATTAAATCATTAAGAAGTGATCATGGTCGTGAGTTTGAAAATCATGATTTTGAATCCTTTTGCTCACAAAATGGTTATAATCACAATTTCTCTGCCCCTAGAACACCTCAGCAGAATGGTGTTGTAGAATGAGGAAATAGAACCTTGCAAGAAATTGCTAGAACAATGTCTAGTGAATATGACCTACCTATTTACTTTTGGGATGAAGCCATTAATATAGCATGATACATAATCAATAGATTATTGACTAGACTAGTTCTAAAGAATAACCCATATGAAATCTGAAATAATAGAAAGCCTAAGGTTAATTACATTAGCGTTTTTTGTTGCAAAGTCTTTATTCTCAAAACTAAGGATAATCTTGAAAAATTTAATCCAAAAGTGATGAAGGAATTTTCCTAGTTTATTCAATTTCAAGCAAAGATTATACAATATTCAATAATAGAACAAAATGTGTGGAAGAATCTGTCCATATCATGTTTGATGAAATAGATCCACATGAACCTAGAACCATCCTAGAAAATATGAAGGATGATATATCAAATCTGAACATCAACTCAAAATCCTCAAATACCTCTGTGAAAGAATCTGTGAAAACTATCAATTTTGGAAATTCTATGCAATCAAGTCATAACGAACATGAATCTATTGATGAACCCGAATTCACCAGTACCCCTATTTCTAGAAAGGTTAGAACTCTTAAAAACCACCCCTTAGATGCTGTTGAAGGAAACTTAGAGAAAGGAACACAAACTAGAGCTTTTCTTAGAAATCAGGTTGAACATCAAGCCTTTTTGTCACAACATGAACCTAAAAACATTGATCATGCTATCAATGATGAATTTTGGGTAATTTCTTTGCAGGAAGAACTTAATCGGTTTGAAAGAAATAATGTTTGGAAACTTGTTGAATGATCCAAGTAATCTTTTTTCATAGGCACTAAATGGGTGTTTAGAAATAAAGTAGATGAAGCTGGAAATATAGTTAGGAATAAGGCTATATTAGTTTCATAAGGCTATATTCAAGAAGAAGGAATTGACAATGAGGATACTTTTTCTCCAATAGCCTGACTTGAATCCATTATAATCCTACTTTCTTAGGTTGCACATCTGAATTTTAAACTATATCAAATGGATGTTAAGAGTGTATTCTTAAATGGGTATATAGATGATGATGTTTTTGATGAACAAACCCCTAAATTTACGAATCCTCATTTTCCCAATCATATTTTTAAACTATCAAAAGCTTTATATGGTTTAAAACAATCTCTAAGAGCTTGGTATGACAGATTAAGTACTCTTCTTATTTCCAATGGCTTTAAAAAAGGAATAGCTGATCCTACCCTCTTTATAAAATTAATTTCTAATGATGTTTTAGTAGTTCAAATCTATGTAGATGATATTATTTTTGGATCTTCAAAAAATTCATTATGTATTAATTTTTCTAAAATGATGAAAATTGAATTTGAAATGATGTTAAAGGATGAACTAAAATTCTATCTTGGAATTAAAATCATTCAAAATAATGATGGAATTGTTTTACCTAAAATTAAATACACTAATGATCTTCTAAAACATTTTGGATTGGATAGCACTAAATGTAGTGTCACTCCCATGAGTACCACCTATAAGTGGGATCTTGATGAAGATGGAAAATCTATTGATCAAACCACTTATAGAGGAATGATTGGAAGTTTACTCTACATAACTGCTAGTCATCCTGAAATTATGTTTAGTGTGTGTATGTGTGCTCATTTTCAAGCAAATCCTAAAGAATCTCATTTAAATTCTGTAAAGGTAATTTTTAAATACCTCAAGCATACACCCATTCTAAGACTATTTTATCCTAAAGGAAAATCATTTGAACTAGTTAGTTATTATGATTATGACTTCAGTGGCTGTAAGTTAGATAAAAGGAGATCCTCTAGAACATGTCACCTTTTAGGAAATTCACTAGTATCATGGTGTAATAAGAAACTAAATTTTGTTGCATTGTCTACTGTAGAAGGTGAATACATAGCTGCTGCAAGTTTTTGTGCACAAATTTTGTGGATGAAACACTCTTTACTAGATTATGGATATCAATTCAAGCATGTAACAATAAATTGTGACAACACAAGTCCTATTAACATCTCAAAAAATCATATTTCACATTCTAGGACAAAACTTATTGATGTAAGACATCACATTTTGAGATATCATTATCAGAAAGTTAATATTACATTGGAATTCATAAGTTTTGAATATCACCTTGCTGATATATTCACTGAACCATTAAATTATGAGAGAATAGATTACATCATACATGATCTTGGCACGATCAATCACAAATAGATATCTTACTGGTCTTACTGTTTAATCTTTTACTATATTTTAGTTAACTGTTTCATGTTCACTGTTTCTGGGTTACTATTTCTCATATTTACAGTCTCACCGTTAGCACTTTCTATTCATGGTTTGTCATTTACTGTGTCACCGTGACCGAACAGTTTACTTACTATCTCACCGCGATAGAACCGACCATTCACTGTCTCACCGTGACGACCACTGACTGACTCACCGTGACGACCACTGACTATCTCACCATGATGACTATTTACCATCACACCATAATGAATATTCACGGTCTCACTGTTGAAATTATTTATGCTTTTCTTTTAACCCGTATCATGTTAATTCTTCTTTCACCTATTTTACTTTCCCGCATTTTTATTTTTTTGACGTATGACATTCCCAAATGATAAAACAAAAGGGTTTCACTCAGTTCTTCAGCTGGACCATCTCATACTCACTCTTTCTGAATCCTTTCAACCTTGCAACCCTATCTATCTCAACCTTCAGTGAATGAAAAGGATGAAGAGTCCGTCTTCATCCACACTTGAGAAGTGAATCTTGAAGAAAAAAAAGATAGCACCAAATCTAGCACCCGAAGGACCCTTGAATCCAAAACAGGTAAATCGCACTATCGTTCATGAAAAAGAAGTTTCCCCTGAGTGGGTTTTGTCCAGAAATTCTCTGGTTTTAAAATTTTTAATAGAAAAAGGTTGGATCGAATGGTTCTCAAGGAGGGATAAATCAATTTATCCGAGGTTGGTAGCTCAGATTTATCATTATGTACAGTTTTCATTTAATGCTGTTGAAAGAAAAGCTGCTCATTCTCTTCAAAGATATAGGCCGCATGCATTAGGATTCCTCATGAAGGAATTTTTTATGATTATCAGAGAGATCCCCCACCTAAAACTGATATCTTTGACCTGTAAAATGCACTAGAAACCCTAACTGTAAATGGAACCATGAGAAGGGCCATAGCTGCTGAACTTGATGGAGAGACAAGGCTGTTGTTTAAATTTTTTCAAAATATGATTAGCCCAAGGAAAGGTGACTTTGCTATCTTGAAGTACCAAGATGTGTTCCTGATTCATCTCTTGATGAATGGACAGAAAATCAATCTGCGAAAATACATCATTCACCATATGGGTGAATTTATCATGGTCACATCCAAATCCACCTCTCTATTTTACTGTAGGCTGATTTCACCAATGCTTGTTGAAAATGGAGTATTTGGACCCAATGAAGATGTACTTATGGATTTTGAATATAGTTTAACTAAACCTACCATTAAGAGGATGAAACAAACTGGAACCCCTGGAAGAAGGAATGGGTTGAAGATAATGATAAGCTTTATGAGAAGTATAATACTTTGGATTATCCAACAAGGCCGAATGAAATTTATAATCCTGGTTTGGAACCAGAAGAAGTTGTTGATAATTCAGACTATGAAGAAGAAGAGGAAGAGGAAGCTGAAGTACCACATAGAGAAGAGGCTGATATACCTCTTAGGGAATAAGTTTTTATTAAGAAAGAAAAGATTTTTGTTCCTCCTGTTGTTCCTAGAAAAGAACCTCCTACCCTAGAGCTGTTGTTAATCTGTAAATCCAATCTGAGGCTGCAAGAGAATTAGTTGTCCCATAATCTAAGTAGTAAGCCATGGAAGAGGCTGTTGTAGGAGAATTCCCTACTATGAAAGAAGCAACTCCAAAATTAATCCCTTCTATCCAAGATTCTAATCTGGAAGACCTTCCTGTGGAACAATCTATTCCTGAGATAATACCCTCTGCTGAAGAGAGGATGGAGATAGCCTTTAGGTTGGCTAGGATAGAAATGGCTTAGGAAATTAGAGATGAACCAGTGGATTTAGAACAAGTACCTGAGCCTCAAGGTCCTGAAAAGGATGCACTTATTGAGGGGGAGAAACCTCAAAATCTTGAGCCTGGTGAAGCTGAGTCTATTGAAGCATCTCAACCAACTGAGTAATATTCGGTGGACACTTGGTATAAATTCCCTATATTTTATGATGTGAGTGAATCTCAACAGGTTACTGCCACTGAGATTTATCTTTCTTCTCAGTTTCAACTGATATTTTTCACAAACTTTTCACTTGAACCTGAACCTCAACCTGGGCTTGCACTTGTACCACTTCCTGCACCAACAACTTCACCTTAACAACAATATTTTCTCAGTGAAGATGATTTGAACGTATTTGGAGACACCATCTTAGCTGGAGTTGAGAAACATATATCCTCTCAACCTCGTCTTGTGACCAAAATGAGTCAAGAAGATGCATCACTGCTTTTAGAAAAGATTATCTGGAACATTCAACCCAAGATGATTCATGAAATTCAAGAAGTAAGGGTTGAAAACAAGTTGCTCAGTAATGAATTTGCAACTCTGAAAAGCATGGTTGATGACCGACAATGAGAATATCATTTCATATTAGAGAGTGCTCTTACTTCTCATGAACCTACTGTTTCTCATATTTCTAGAGATATTGTGTCCCAGATTCATCCATTTCTCATATCCTTTGATGAAAATATTGGAGAAAGTCATAAACACATGTTTTAACAAATGAGATAGCTTGTGGAGAACCTTAATAAGCTCACAGATAAAAATACTGGCTGTCTTTAAAAGGTCATGAAACAGCTCAAGTCTCTGACCATAACTATCAAAGCTTCTACTTCCTTTGGTCAAACCTCTACTCCTTCTTTGGATAGTTCTCTGATTAGATATATAGTCAAAGAAGAGATTTAAAATGACTTCAGTGGATTTGATATGGCTCCTTTATCTAAATTTGTTAAGAACATTGATAGAGTGCTTGACCTGGTTAAAATTCACTCAAAGATTTCTAATGATGCTCAGTAGGAGATCTCTAAGAAAGTTTATTTTTATTTCATCTGGATTTTCTCTAAGACTGATTTGACTAATCAATATAAATATCTTGTAGAGAATCTGAGAATTCCTCCTTTAACCCAAGCCTTCAAAAACCAAGTCAATATGCTAACCTAATTGACCAGATTGTTGGAAAAGTTCATGGAAAACAAAGATGACTTTGAAAAGGCCATGCAATATGGTGGAGAAATTATTGTAGACTTCATCAAAATTCTATGACAGTATCACCATTTCCACAGTACAACAATTGTTTCTCCATCTGATGCTCCTCTCAGACCTGGACTACCTAATTTTACCTCTGCCTTATCCTCAACAACCATGTATGTTGCCTAGGATCTTAGTCATGTCAGGCCTATCATTCATGACCAGCAACGACCCAGATCTTCTACCGCTCCAACATTGTTTCCCTAAATCATTGAAGGTCTCCCTTTACCTTCTCTATCTACCACTTCTATGCCTTCTTCTACAACAACCACAACCCATATTGCTTCCTCATCTGCAACTGATAAAGGAAAATAGAATTCCATTCACTGAAGAAGACCAGTGACTTCTTTTTTTTAATGTGGATGTCATTGATTTTTTTCTACTTTATGTTGTCTTTTGAACACTCTTAATGCCATATGCACTGTTTTCAATCTATTCTTTCTGCCTTTTGATAATCCCAAAAGGGGGAGAAAATGTGAGATGTTATCTATTATTCTATATGTTATTTTCTCTGTAGCTGCATTCAATTTACCCATTAAATGTACTTGATTTGTGATCATCAAAGAGGGGGGAGATTATTGGAATCCTCATGTATTAATCATGTTTTAATGATCAAAAATCTCAATAATAATTAGAAATTTTATTAATGATCCCAAATCACACAAATCTTATCAATAATGTGAATTTATGTTTCAAGTTTTCTCATTATTGATAATGGCTAAGCTCAATTCATTTAATACATATTACTGTTTAATCCTGAATGCAGTTATTTTCCTATGTACAAGACACAGTGATGCTTGACACAGTAAGTCAGACACTGTGAGAAAGACATAGACACCATAAACAAGAACACTGTGATGAAGCAGGCACCGTGATGCCTAAGTCTCACACACCTTGACCAATGAGACACCGTGACCACGAGACACCGTGACATAGTAAGCCTGACACCGTGAAGCAAGAAACAATGAACAGACACCGTAAGCCAGACACTCTGTTTGACTAAGTGCCTGACACAGTTAGAAAGACACAGTCATCAAGGAACCGTGAATCCAGAAACAATGAGCAAGGCACCAGAAGCCAGAAACCGTAAGCAAGACACTGTGACAAGGAGACACTGTGAAAGAGACACTGTGACAAGGAGACATTGTGAAGGAGACCCAGTGATGAAGACACCGTGACAAAGAGATACCATGAAGAAGACAATGTTGTTATAACATACTATGACACAATTTCTTAACCTATTTTTTCATCTTTCAATTTAACTTTTTAACGGTCATATTTGATGTCTTTAATGCACTGACATAATTAATGTTTCTGTGTAGACATATTACGAGGTACGAGGTAGAACACATATGGAACCTATCGACTAAACCTCATGCATTCGAAGATAAAGAATGTGGAGCGTCCAAGAGAACGTAATATACAACAATGAAAGAAACGGGTGTAACATCCCCAAATGATAAAGGGTTAAATGACTAAATGATATGACTCACGTCAACAAGGTGTAGCTTCCTTTTCGGGAGCCTGTCTGATTAGAACTCCATAGTTAAGCGTGCTTGTCCTGGAGTAGTGATCAGGATGGATGACCTTCTGGGAAGTTTCTCAGGGTATGTGTGAGTGAGGACAAAGCACACTGGAAAGGACATGTTTTGGCCTGTGGGGACTATCATTAGTCAGATGACCCATTCAGGAACGTGGGTGGACCATGGGGTGGGCCCCACGTGTCTGCGGGGCAACTGGGGGTACCTGGTGGGCCAGGACCCGACGACCAAGTTAAGGAGGGGTGGATGTGCTCTCACCAGGGCCCGGTTGTCACATTTGGTATCAGAGGAGGATCCTAGCTTTAAGTGTGGTGCACTGCCTGGGATGAGATGTAGGGCCCACAATGATGGCATTGTGCTCTAAAGGGGGGTGATTGAAACATCCCCAAATGATAAAGGGTTAAATGACTAAATGATATGACTCATGTCAACAAGGTGTACATTCCTTTTCAGGATCCTGTCCGATTAGAAGTCCACAGTAAAGCGTGCTTGGCCTGGAGTAGTGATCAGGATGGGTGACCTTCTGGAAAGTTTCCCAGGGTATGTGTGAGTGAGGACAAAGAGGGGGGGTGATTGTAACATCCCCAAATGATAAAGGGTTAAATGACTAAATGATATAACTCATGACCACAAAGTGTATCTTCCTTTTCGGGATCCTGTCTGATTATAACTCCACAGTTGAGCGTTCTTGGCCTGGAGTAGTGATCAGGATGGGTGACCTTCTGGAATGTTTCCCAGGGTATGTGTGAGTGAGGAAAAAGCACACTGGAAAGGACATGTGATGACTTGTGGGGACTATCATTAGTCAAATGACCCATTCAGTCACATGGGTGGACCCTGGGGTGGGCCCCACATGTCTGCGGGGCAACTGGGGGTACCTGGTGGGCCAGGACCCGACGGCCATGTTAAGGCGGGGTGGTTGTGCTGTCACTGGGGCCCAGTTGTCAAAACGCGAGTGCACCATACTCAACAAAAAAGAAAGCCTGAGAATAACCGCGCAGAACACATTGCATGATATTAAAATAAAGCATTGTCTCATGCCTGAAATATGACTCTACTGAAGAACACATGAAGTACACTGAAATTTAGAGAACATCTTTAATCATGACGAAAAAAAGCTGAATCGTGACACTGTTGTTTTCAACACAAAAACCAGAGGACTCAAAAGAATTTCTATCTCATACAAGGATTCCAGAGCTTCACAGCTAATCACTAGAGAATTCTGAACTCATATCTACACTCTCTATCTCTTAGTGATTTCTTTATTTTACTTTTGAGCAGTGTGTGTACTCTTTCTATTTTACACACACACTGACTCCTACGCTGAACAGGAGGATTTAAAAATCCTCACACCAAATTCTTTACCCTTGTTTTCCCACGACAACTGTGGAAGAGGTCCCTGTGTGGCTTAGTCGTTATTTTTTTACCCACGAAAATAGTGTAAGAGGTCCCTACGTGGCATGGACAGTCCATGTACTATTGTTATCCCCGATCTAGGGTGTGGATCAGAGTTTATTTATATAAACACATGGTGGCAGGTGATCTCCAAGTGGAGTAGATTAGGTCTCGTCTTGAGACTGAAAAAAATGTTTTATATCCGTTGTTCTATTTAAATTTAGTCTACTCTGTTTTACTTCTTTACTGCATAATGCATAAAAACACTAAATTCACATTGATAGTTAGTCTTGGAAAGAAGTTATATCTGATTTGTCTTAGTAGGATAACTTCAAAAGTAATTTTAATAATACCAATTAAGATTACTGAGAATTAATCAATCTTCTAAGAAGTTGTTTAAACAGTCAAACTCTTATAACATTATAACCTTGATTAACTGGGTTGTATCTATTTTTGGGGAAATCATTTTTTTTGTAAAACTAATATCATTTAAACAGAAATTTTTATATAGTTACTCAATTCACCCCTCCCCTCGTGAGTTAACTACTCCGACCATTAATATATATGAATATATTTCTATATTAAAATTATTAATCACATTAATGAATAATTATGTATAAAAACCATTAAAAATGAATAAGACTTTAATATGTTTTTAAATTTTAAATTTTATTCATTTTCCATATTTATATTTAATATATATTATTTATTACTATTTATAATTAATTATATGTATATATATGTATATTATTAATTTATTCATTTTTATTAACAATTATTTAATTAATAATTTTTTTAATAATTTTGTAACATATTAATTTTTATTTATTTTTTAATTATTAAAATTTATTCCTTTTATATATCTACGTTTAATATATACTATTTATTAAATTATATAATATATATATGTATATTAAATTTGTTAAAAATTATTTAATTAATATATATTTTTAAACCTTTATGAATTTATATATTTTTAATTTTGATTTGTTTACTTATTTCGAAGTTTAAAATATTATTAATACTTGATTTTTTATTGGTTTATTTTTATTGATATATATATAAAATTGGGGTCATGGCCCGCATGAGATGTTTGGTCGCACCGTGTATAGGCACGGATGAGGGGAAAGTTGACTGGGCCGTGTAGGACTCGACTCGTGTGTATGTAGGTGAGCTAAATCCCACAAGAATCATCGGGTAGTCCAAGGTTTGTGTGGGTTTGTGTGTGTAGGTATGGGCCCATATATGTGTGTGCGGAGAGTGTATGCGGGAGCTCATCCCTGCGGAAGGCTTTTGACATTGGGATGTGGCACAATTGTATATAAACAAGAGGTCGAACATCTGCTATTTTGGGTGGTCAATGGTCTTCGGGAAGAGCGACCAGCATTCGAATTTCTCACTTTGTGTGTCACTGTCAGTGATACTTATTAAAGTTCTTCGATGAAGGTTCTGAAGTCCTGTGGTTTTCTGTTATGATTTTTTTATTACGACAACGATTGAGTTTTTACGGTAGCAGTGATGGCGTTTAACGGTGGAAATGATGAATTCAGAAAGATGGTTCTCGTCAGCTAACTAGTTTGATGATGGGAATGTTTTTCTGAAACAATGACTGCGAATCTTAAAGTTCCTTTTGTGATGATGGATTCAAGGTGTGATGGTGGGTTCTCATTCTGGTGAAATGGAGGTGACGTATGTGAGCTCAACTATCAAGGGGCGCAGCTCGAGGCAGCTCGCAACTTGAGTTTTTCTGACGTGAGGCTATTTGGTGGTGATTAAATCGATATGTGGATCATATTGAATTTAAAATTTGGGATCATAGGTGTGGTGAATTTGAATTTTTATATATAATGGTTTAGTTGGAATTTGGTTGAATGTGAGGTCACCATTTAATCATAAAGAGGCTTTTTAAAAGGTAAAAAAAGATTTGGAGGGGAAGGTGGAAACATGATTTTTGATGTCCAAATCGAATACCTCATGCACCTTGGCATGCTGAAGGGAGTTTCAACCAATTGGGGGGTACCACGTAGAAACCAAATTTTCCCCACATGCATGGCCCACCAGCGCCCCATTCCGCTTGAATATTGGGTGTTAGATCTACAAAATCTGATCATGAGATTAAATGGATATGACATGTGTGGCCTGGGACTGCATCTTCCTCCCCCACATGGACACAATTATCGCTCTATCAACAAATTGAAAGGCCCGAGTTAATCATCGTGGTCCACTCATCCACCGTCCGATCTAAATGACCAACCATGACTCACTCATGTGGCACACTGCATTATAACCCCTCCATGATGATTCACCATGCCTTCACCATCACCAAAATGCACCATAGTTCATACTCTATCTAACTTTGGACACATGATTCTATATCCATCATCACTATATATCCAAAAAATTATTTATAAGACCCTCAAATAGAAGATATAATGTGGAAATCCTGAAGCATTTTATGATTTCTCATAAACTACAACTCTAATCAGTGTAATTCTAATGAACTTAGGTTTCTCTCATTAGGATCATAACAAACATATATAGTAGGTTTGTTGAATAATTTGTATGATATTTTTATCCATTAATATTTAAATTCTCCTAGAAAACAGTGCTAAAACATTTCTAAAAAAATATTCTATTAGATTCTAACGAATCTATGGTCACTGGATTCGTTTTAAGCATAGAACATACTTAAATTTCATAAATAGATTCAATGTCTAATACATGAAGTAATTATAGAGAGGTTCATTTCACCCCCGCAGGTAGCTGGGGTGGCATGAGGGTTGGGGGTATGGGGAGCCGGTTGCGGGGTCGAGTCCCAGGGACATTTTATTCTATAGCGTGTGTTAATAATAGAGACCCACCTTTTATAGATTGGTTTATTTAAAAACAATGGGTGTTGGATCAAAGAATTATGAATGTTTCATGATGATCCATCAATTTTCAGGTAGAATCCATCTCCATGGTTGGCTTGTTTGAAATTTAAATCTCCAAAAACTCATGATTCACCTTAAAATCCTCTAAAATATGAATCTATAGGAGTGGATATAGGACAAAATAATAAATAAAGTATTTTTTAATTTTATTATTTAATAAAATTTCATCACCACCAATACATGATGAGTCGACATTCATTGAGTGTTAGGACTACAACCCTATGGTAAACACCTTATTTCAGACTAAAAAAAATCTATTTTCAAATCTAACCCCTTGAAAAAAGGTGAATTTAGTATTTATCCCTTTTAAATAAAAAATGATTATTTCCATATAAAATCACTTCTAGTTATTAGTCAATCCACTAATTCGCTTCATTTAAATTCAAATTAGGGCTCTTAAATCCATCTAAATTGAGTCGAATGTCGGAATCCAATCATAGGAAAAGACATTCCTAAGTGAAGAATCATAATATTATAACACCCCCTTTATCAATACCATAACCCAATTATTAGTATATATCAAATTAAACAATTCACTACCACAAATTTATGCAAGGAATGCGCTAGATTTTGTCAACATCAAACATAAAATTCTTACAAAAGCCTCATATTTATCAGTGCTACTTAAAATCGTTGATAAAATATTTTCATAAAAAATATTATTAATATTTATAAACTTATTATATTAATATTGAAAAATAATATTTACTTATATACATTAATTAAAAAACGCATGTTTATAATTATTATAAAGATTATATATTAATATATATTTTTTAATAATTCATATATATATATATAATGTTGTAAAAAAGTAGTTATAAGATTACAAATACATATATTTATATTTAAATAACTATAAAACTATATAAGTTTTTTTAATAATTATTATATTTATTGAATTTATAATTATATATTTATAATTATATATATTAATAATTTTTAAAAGTTTTTATTAATAATTATAATTATATATATATATATATTATTTAAATAAATATTTTTCCCCAAGGAATTGGGTATATATATATATCCCATGAGATAATGATGATATTCATGGACATTTTTATGTTCATATATTGATATGCGTGAGTATAATTGTCACTAGATATGATCATAAGTTTATTTGTTGATATGATTGAGTTTTTATATATGTTCTAAATGTTAGATTATATATTCTTATTGTAACACATGCATATGTTATGAATTCATGGCTCATGAAATGTTCATTTATATATTTACACCCTTAATATTCATAGTTCCGCATATGTGATCACTCATTTTTTTATGATTTATACTTTTCCTTCATGTTATACAAATGAACTTAATTATGTTCTCATATATAATTATTTAATTAAAATAAATATATTTAAAAAATAAATATATTTACTATATTTATTACTATAAATTTTTAAGTATATATAAATTCTTTGTAAATATATTTATTCATAATTATAATTATAAATAATTATAAAATTATTTAAATAATTATAAAATTACAATAAATATAGTTATTATAATTTTATAAATATATATATTTTTATCATAATAAACATAAATATATACCTAGAATGGTGTGAACCATGGATTAAAATCCATGGTCCCAAATATTTATTTTAAAATTTTAGTACAAAGGGAAAGAGTCAAAGGGATGTAATGAATGAATGAAACAACGACACTAAAATGAGAAACCATTCACTGGTCACCTTCTTTGAAGCATACATACCCTTCCTCGATAACTTCCCCGACCTCTTAGTTGTCAATCCCTCTTCCATTGCCTTGGATACTTTTAGATATCATCACCGCATCGAAATAAAATTATTCAATGTGATCATCATGAAGCTCTCAACCTCGAGCAAAGAAGATCAATACTAGGTAAATAAGAATCACCTCTCACTACTACATATATGGCTTTTGAAAAAACACAAAAAGGCTTTTAACAACACTAAAAAGAATTGTTAATCATAGCACTGATAAAGGGGGTCCCCTTTATCAGCACTAAAAAAGCGCTAATAAAGAGGGTCTTCTATACACAATAAAAATGATTTGATAAATGACCCCCTTTATCATTTATATTTTAGTGTTGATAATGGTCTAGCTAGCTACAATGTGTTGTTAATATAAAAGTAAATCTAGTAAAAACCTGTTATTTCAAACAATTCTATATACATTTAATGTGACATCATGAATATAACAATGACCACCCTTGGTATATACAAAAAAACCACTACTATATACATTTCAAACAATGTTTTATATAATTATGTTTACAATTATACAATAATCATTTAAAAACACTAATGTTTCATCTTTTGACACCCGTGATCCCCTCCCAAAAAACGTCCTTCCATGGAATTAGTTGTTGAACGAATCATCTTAACCCAGGAAAAATATTCCACCTATATAAGAAAACAAATATTTTTTTAGTAACACTATAATGAAATAAATTAAACATTAATATGACAGAATACATTAATAAAATGACAATATTTAATAAAAAGACACATTTAGAGTTATACCGGTCACACCATGCGTCATATTAAGTAATGGTTGATTCTTACACATCAAAAAATGAGTTATGGATCATTGTTCTAAAATATAAAAACAATATGAATGTGTCATTTTGGTTTTGAGTATGTCACTTGTTCTTTTTCTAAAATTAATGTCAATTTTAAATTAGGATACATTTGGATTTATACCAGTCACACCATGCGTCAGATTGAGGAGTATATGATTCCTAACTATCAAAAATTATTGATGGATCATTATCCCAAAGTATCAAAATAATCGGAATGTATTTTCTCAATTTTTAGTATGCCAATTTTTTTTACTAAAATGTAATTTCAAACTGGAAACACGCATTTTAAGTCATATTGGTCACATCATGCATCAGTTTGATATGAGACTATTTCATACACATAACAAATGACTTATGAATCAATATCCTAAATTATTATAAAAATCAGAGTTCATTTTCTTAGTTTTCATTATTCGATACATTTTGAACTAAAATGTCAATTTTAAACTGACAACGAGAACTTTTAGTCATACAGTTCACACAGTGTGTCAGATTGAGTTGTGGTTGATTCCTATACATCACAAATGACTAATGGATCATTTTCTTAATTTATTAAAACAATAATAATGTGTTTCCCTGGTTTATAGTATGTCACTTATTCTTTTTACTTAAATTAATGTCAATTTTAAATAAAAAGGCACACATGGAGTCATACCAGTCACACTGTGTGTCCTATTGAGGTGATGTGGACTCCAAAACATCAAAAATGACTTATGAATCATTTTATTAAATTATCATAATAATTCGAATATGTTTTCTCATTTTTTCAGTATGTTAGATGTGTTTTTTACTAAAATTTCATTTCAAACTAGAAACACACATTTTGAGTAATACCAGTCTCATCATGTGTCATTTTGATGTGAGACTACTTCATACATATAAAAAATGACTTATGAATCAATTTTCTAAATTATAAAGACAATCAAAGTGGGTTTTCTTTATTTTTAATGAGTAACTCATTTTGAAATAAAATATCAATTTTAAACTGGTAAGTCACAACATGCATTAGATTGAGGTTTGGTTGATTCCTACATTTCAAAAATGTCTCATGGTTCATTTTAATAATGTTTCAAAACAATCCAAATGTGTTTCCTTTGTTTTTAGTATGTCACTTGTTCCTTTTAATTAAATTAATGTCAATTTTAAATAAAAGGACACACTTTGAGGCATACCAGTCTCACCTTGCATCATATTGAGGTAAGGTTGACTCTTACACATCAAAAATTACTCATGGATAATTTTACTAAAGTATCAAATCAATATAAATTTATTTTCCCTGTTTTCAGTATGCTAGTTGTGTTTTTTACTAAAATATCATTTCATAACAAAAACCCATAGTTTCAGTCATACCGGTCGCATCGTGTGTCAGTTTGATGTGATACTACATCATACACTTCAAAAATAAATTTTTAATTCCTTTCTAAATTATCAAGATAATTATAGTATGTTTTCATGGTTTTCATTGAGTGACAGATTTTAAACTAAAATGTCAATTTTAAACTAATAACTGTCATTTTTAGTCATATCCGTCACACTGTGTATCAGATTGAGTTGTGGTTGATTTCTACACATCACAAATAACTCATGGATTTTTTACCTAAAGTATAAAAATAATATGAATGCATTTTCTCATTTTTTAGTATGTCACATGTTCGTTTTACATAAATTATTGTCAATTTTAAATAAAAAGACACACTCTAAGTCATAATGGTCACACCGTGCGTCATATTAAGGCATGGTTGACTTCTACATGTCAAAAATTACACATAGATTTTTTTTCCAAAAGTATAAAAACAATCCAATTGTTTTTTTATGATTTTAATTACGCCAATTGTATATTTTTTACTAAAATGTCATTTCAAACTGGAAACACACATTTTGATTCATACCGATCACATTGTGGGTAGTTTTGATGTTATTATACTTCATACACATCAGAAATGACTTATGAATCAATTTCCTTAATTATAATGAAAATCATAGAATTTTTGTTTTTTTTTCATTGAGTGACATGTTTTGAACTAAAATTTTAATTTTAAACTGATAGTATACACTTTTAGACATACCGGTCCCACTGTGTGTCGTATTGAGGTTTGGTTGATTCTTACACATCAAAAAATACTCACATACTATTTTACTAAAGTATAAAAACAATATGAATACATTTTTATCAGTTTTTAGTATGTCACCTTCTTTTTTTACTTAAATTAATGTCAATTTTAAATAAAAAGACACACATAGAGTTTTAATGGTCACACTGTGCGTCGTATTGAGATGCAGTTGACTCCTACATGTCAAATATTACCCATGGATCATTTTCATAAATTATCAAAATAATACGAATGTGTTTTCCCAGCTTTCAGTATGCTAGTTGTGTTTTTTTACTAAAATATCATTTCAAACTACATACATTCATTTTGACTCATAATGGTTTTATCGTACATCAGTTTGACATGAGATGACTTTATACATGTTAAAAATTACTGATGATTCATTGTCCTAAATTATCATGACAATCAGAGATTGTTTTCTTGATTTTTATTGAGTGAAACATTTTCAACTAAAATGCTAATTTTAAACTAATAACAAATATGTTAAGTCATATCAGTCACATAGTGCATCCGATTGAGGTGTGGGTCATTATAACACATCATATATGACTCATGGATTGTTTTCCTAAATTATCAAAACCATTCAAATGTGTTTTCATAGTTTTTAGTATGTCACTTTTTCGTTTTTAATTAAATCATTGTAAATTTTAAATAAAAAAGAAAGTTTGGAGTCATACCAATAACATCATGCATCGTATAGTGGTTAGGTTGACTCATGCATGTCAAAAATTACTCATAGATCATTTTTATAAATTATTAAAACAACCCAAATGCATTTTTCCAGTTTTTGGTATGTCACATATTCTTTTTACTAAAATTAATGTAAATTTTTAACAATCAAAACTATCAATGTTACCATGATTTCTATTTGATTTCATTATTGAACAGAAAACAATATAGTGTCAAAATTTATCACTTTACATCACATTTCTTCCACTTCCTTTGATGTAAAGTGATAAATGTGAACATTGTAGGGGTGACAAGGTTTTGAAGGAGAAGAACATTGTGGAAGACATTGTCTGCATGAGTAGTCAAACATTTTACTTATATTATGTTAATTTAGTATTGAATATATATATATATATAATATTATGAAGAAAACATATTATATAAAAAAACTATACCTTCTCATTCAATTCTAAGTTGCAGCCTCAAATTCATGCCTCTCACAAGCATGTGAATCTCTAAACAAACCACCCCAACTCGAACAAAGGAATCCACTAGGATAAGAAAAAAATTATTATGTGAGTAATACTAAAAATAATTAAATTAATCATAAATATTAAATAATCCAATACTTCTATGGAAGTCAAATCTTCTTGTTATTTTTGTAAATTCTTCCATCAGGTATTATTCCCAGTCATTTCTAATAAAATCTATATTTTCTTGTGAATATAATTATATTCGACAGTCATAGTTGTACTAGAAAAATTTAAAAACACAAAGGATTAATTAGTATTTAAAATTATAATGTAATTATCTTTGAAAATTCCTTTTTAGGGATGCTAGTTTGTTTGTGTAATATTATCTCTCTCATTAATTTATAAACATAATAACCACAATATTTTCTATTTATTTAGTTCATAAACTGTAGAAAAATTGAAGAGAATAAGTAATTAGTTTTGATATGTGTTTGGATAGTGAAATCTTATTATATATACCTTGACACATTTGTAGTCATAGAACTTTCCAGGATCCTCATGCTTATCCCCTAGCCCCATTCTTGGGTTTTCATGATATTGATATCACCCTATCATGACATAATCATCATTAAAAGATAATAAAAATTATATAAATTGATTTTTTATTCTAAAACATCAGATTTAGTGTATTAAAAATTGAAAAATTCCATCATGTGTGGTCATTTTATTGGATACACATGCATTGAATATATGAAATAAATCTTTGAAGAATCCCAATTGACCGCAATGACCATAAAATATTTCCAAAAAACACAAAATTGAATAAGTAATAAAGGAAATGAATATATATTTGATATGATTACATTATAGAGTTTTACCCTTGTATTGTTGGTATTAAGAAGATTCAATCATCCAAAAGTTTTCATTCGAACGATTTGGCCAGGACTGTCACTATTTCATCCTTTTTTGGATTTTATTTTTGGTTATTATGTATAGGTAATGTGAGTTGAAACAAGTCCAATTTTTTCATGGGAAATTCAATTAAATTGTATTTGATATATATTCCTAACAAAAATTTGAAATGTATTTAGTCATAATTAACACAATATATCAGCTTTTGGAAAATCAAATCATAAAAACATACCTCATGTATACATTTAAAAATGTGGTTCCAATCCAATAATATTCGAGGATTTAATTTACATTCTCAACAGAAATGTAGTCTTAAAATTCCTCTTTATACATATTTTCATCAAAATCAACTAAGTGACTAATACCATATTTTACCTTTTTATCCACATGAACCTTAAATTCAAGTAAAAGAATATATATAATAGTCAAGGTAAAAGTGATTTTGGTACATATTTTTGATTGTTTGGTCAATCCTTTAGATGGTTTTGAGACTGTATTTCATTCATTTCTCCCCTTCCATTTTTTCATATGTAATAACATTCATCGATTCAGACATTTTTTATTAATTCTTAAATGTTTATCTTGAAAAATAAATTTTAAATTAATACCTCCTTGTTGATGTGTTTTTTAAAAGATGTGCTGACCATGTAGTGAATGGTCCAAAAAATTGGTCGACTGTATGAATATCATCATCATCAAGTGAAACATGTATCTCAGATCATCAGATACACTAATCACCACTCTCACGTGACCTTTTAGAAGTCATCTATTGTGTAGAATGTCTCCTTGGATATCGAAAACTGTGGCTTTCACTACAAGATGATGAGTGGGTGTCGATAGATATAAATCCCAGTCATTTTCACCTTGTAGAATATAAATATAGGAAAGGTATCAGTGTCTTTCAGATTCAAATTTCACATAAACAATTATTAGAATATTGATTACCATAACTAAGAAAACTCTTTAAGAGAAAATTCTCACCTCATATCTGGTGGGGTGGGGCGGGATCTTCACAAGATGGTTGTTCTTGAGTTTTATCTTCTCTTTTCTTCCCACCCTAAAAATTCTTAATAACTATCTCTACCATTGTAATTGTTCTTCAAGGGTAGTTATTCTTTTTCTCATAAGCTTCATTTATTCACTTTTTCCTCCTCATGTTTTCTTAATCAAAATATGTTTGGGGTGTCACCCCAAAACCCACACCTCTGATATTTCCATATTGTTCTAGTTGCCTCACGACCACCGATAGTCGGTGTTCATCCAATACAGTTGTTGCTGATTCCTATGACTATGTAAGATAGAAAATATAGGAAAATAAGTAATCATTGTTATATAATAACGATTTAATGAAAAGAAAATTTTTATTATTTTATATATACACATGTTTCCCACACTATTGTGTGTTTTAATCTATTAGTATCCAATATTTATTTACACATTCAACTTTCCATAGCACATGGAGTGGGATGGAAGTGGCTTTGGATTTGGAGTCATTAATCTTCATATAAATAGAGGAATATGATTATGTTTTTTTTATGTCACATAAAATTATTACAATCGATTTAAAATACATACCAATTTTTTTTTCAAGTGAAGCATACCGCATCCTTGCTTTACGGTAGAGGTACGTTGGTTTTGCTACCCGCTCCTTATTTTCATCACTCTTTTGTTATTTCTAAAATAAAAAATTGATAATAAAGGTGATGAATACACATATCATCAAAAACATATTACTAGAAACAATGTACCTGAAAAGTCATATCTACATGATGACTAGTAAACACATGACACACTTATTGGTTTATGGGGTGTGAATAGATAAGTGGTGGGTGTGTGTTTATTTTCCCTTCATCAACTTACTCCAAAACCTTTTTATAAATTTTCAAAATATTCACTTTGAGGCTAAGTGGGAACCCAAACAAACCACATTTTAACTACAAAAAACACCCCCAAAAATCACATTAAAAATTCAAATTACAAAATTAACAAACAGAAACACCCTAGAGCCCCGTGACTTACGTGAATCAAGGTAGAATGATTACAAAGCCATTATCTTAACTAGTGTTCATCATTTAGACAAAGAAACCATCATCCCCAAAATCACCAAACCATGCCAGAATCACCAGATCATCACCGAAGTCGTGCCATCACACAACACCATCACAGGCGCCATAGAAGAAATGACCCGAACAAACTAATTATCCATCGCTTTATCGAAATATTCAACACTGGTGAGAGAAACTTGCCGAAAACAACGGTGAAACAGAAAACAAAATACCACAAATTGAACTATAAATGAGAACAATCCGAACAAAAATCCATGAAACCATGAACCTTAGCATTGATAAGGGAAAGATCCGGTGTAGGAAACACCAAACAATTCCATTGATTAAGAGGTTGAAAAAATAGAAATTATCATGACTGTAGTCGCATCCATAACACCGAACGCTACCAATCCCCCTCCCAAAACTTCTTAGTGCCAATACTCCAGCGTTGATTGATATAAGTGTAGAGGAACACAAATCCAGGGTAGGGATACACATATCCAAACATACAGTTAATGAAACCTTCAATAATTTTATGGAAGCACCATGGAAATAACCTTCGATCGTCGACCCATGAACCCAAAACCTCTTTGTTTCCAAATTATCCAGATATGAATTGTAGAGGAGAAGAGGAACAAGAGGCCAAATCGGGGTATGAGTGACCAAGGGAACCACATAAAGGAACATATAACAAGACTGCAAAGAAATCCCCATGGGAGAGTCGATCATGAAAATAACTATGAAATATCTGAAAAATTTGAGCGGATCGTCACTGGTCGCCATCCCGTCGCAAGCGAGGAAACATAGCATCATTGAGGAGGAGGAACAGAGAAATATTCCCGATATCAGAGAAGGCCAAGGGAAGGAAGAAAAAGGGGAGGAAAATATAGGAAAAGAGGGGAAAATGGGGAACACACCGGAGACTGCTCCCCCTCTAAATCACCTACGAGAAAACCCTAGGTTGAATGGGAGAGGGAGAAGCTATAGGTTAGAGGCCTGATTTTTACTCCTTATGATTTTTAGAATCTTTAAGATGATGTCTCGTTATAATTGTGTGGAATCCTATGTGAATCCTTTAAGAATGCATTATTACATATATATATTGTAAGAGAAATATTCAATAAATGCACTCTATAAAGGATGATGAAGTGTAAGTCGATGTTTTATTATTTTATTTTTTAGTAAAATAAAGATATTATATCATATGTTTACCATAATATCTCCCCATGTTAGGGTCTTAATCCTAGATACAAATTGACTCCATGAATCTACATCAATCGACACTCGTTTCTGAGTGAATATTCCACTATAACTACTAAATATGGACTTGTTGTGGTTAACATGTTGGCCCTGTGCATTACATCCAAACACATATTTGATGCCTTTGATTTTCAATATAACAATTTTTGATAACACCATCAAACTCTGACACTCTTTTTTTATGCATCACTAGTCCTTTATCACCTACTATTTCCTCAGATTCAATATCTTCTATATGTTCCTCTAGATTAGTATTATCGACATGTGTAGATGGTCATTGTAACTTTATACTCGGAGCAAAAACATGTTGAGAAAAATGTTGTTCCTCAGGATTGGGAGCACCAGTACATGTAGAAGGCCATTGTTCCTCTATAATATGAGAATTAGTAGGTTGAGATACATGTTGTTTCTTAGGATTGGGAGCACCAACATATGAAGAACTCATTATCTACATATGTGGTTTTGAATTTAATTTAGAGTACATAAATGCAGCAGTGAACAAATAATAACATAAGGTTACAAGATGTATATTAAAAAATATATATAATATTATAATTGGAATCTCTTTTTAAAGACTAAATGTATTTTAATCCTTTATAGAATATCCAAATACATTCATTATGGTCTCCTCTGACATATAAAACACCATCAAAATTGGGGCCGCTATGAAATCATTACAACATCCAAATGAAAGGGTAATCCCTATAAAATTTTCATTTGTCCCTTAATTGGTTTTGGGTGATAACAAAATAAATGGCCAATTTTGTTTTGTAGTATCTAAACATAAAATACTTTTATTGTCTATGATTCCATTCTAAACGGTTCATCGTTTTACCCTTCCTTACTCAAATAAACGTTCATGAATATCAATTCATCTATTTTAATATCCCTCCGATTATCAGCCCACTTGCATTGAAAAATCAGCACTTGGAATGTTGTATAATCCAACTCCCATATTTTTTGATGATTACAAAGTATTCCAGATTCACATAACTTGGATTTCTGTCCATAGTACTGAAAACATGCATCGATTCATACACAAGTGTAACTACACTGTTTTTCATGGTACTACCTTCATCATGTTCATTTTTATAGAATGTATAACCATTAATTACATAAACATTATAAGATAATTCATACACACTTGGTACTTCATCTAGGCCATCATAGTTGTTCTGAAATTGAGTCTGTATTTTCATTTGACCCCATTAAAATATAACCCCAAAACCATCCTATAAACTTTTGATTATCTGTATTTGATATCCATATTTCATCCCATGATGGATTCAGATGACTAAAAATTTCATTGAGGGTTTCAAAATATGGGGAAACCTCCAAAAAATTATATAAAATGTAATGGTCGGACTACTCATGATAGTTAATATTGATTGTGATAATATCTTTTCTCGAAATTCCTTTACCTGCAAGTTGGACAATGTGATGGGATTTTAGGAAACCAATGATTTCCACACCAGACAGGTATTCGTTATAGAATTTATTGGCTTCCTTAGTAATATATCACTCCTTAGTACATCCATCTGGAAGACTTCAATTTTTGACATACCCTTTCAAAATATTCATATATCGTGCAATGGGTTACATCCATCTATAGTGTACAGAACCACATATAAAATATCTCTCACCAAGTGAAACATAAAATGAACTATCATATCAAAGAATGTTGGTGGGAAGAATATTTCCAATTCATATAAGAGGATATAAACTTTTCTTTGCATAGTAATAAATTTTACCATGTCTATAACTTTTCTGTATATAGCATTGAATAAGAAATAGGGATTGTTTAATGTATGATTGAAATTCATGGAAAAAATGAAATGTAATGCTATATGAATTGTATATTGCATCAAAACATTGTAATCATGTGATTTCAGACACTTTAACTATAAATTGGTCATTGACACAATGTTCTTGATATTCGATGAATACCCCTATGAATCCTTTACGTAATTCAATAAGTTAAAAAACTAATATCTATCCTACATAGAAATAGTGTAAGAAGAAAAAGGATGAAAAGTTTATTTTTCACCCTTCCCTGGTGTTAACTCTTCTCATATTCCCATGTCAATAATGTTCAACCAAGCCTTAATTCCATACATTGTTTTTCTGGGTGCATTTAGAAATTTGCTTATTACACAATTGCATACATTTTTTTATCAACATTCATAACATCAAGAAAAATTCCAGACGTACAGACAAATTTAATATGGTAATTAAAAAAAACTCGTTTTCCAATTGATTTTCATATGGTTTTTCGAATTTTTTTTACCAAATATAGTGTTCATATATTTTACATTCTCTAACAATTGATCACCTGTTAGTGGAGATGGTGACTCATGTTCTTATGAAGTTCTATAAAATTATGTTGTCCAAGATTGGTATTTATGTCATCGGGGAAGAAATCTGAGATGCACTAGAAAAACGGTCTTCGATGAATTTTTCAACCAAATTGACTATGTACGTTGGTTGCAAATGGGCACCCTTAGGTTCCATTAATAATATATCCTATCAAGTTTCCATAAGCATGAGATTCATTTATCATCCTGTACAATATGGATCTCAACATGAAATCTTTATTTCCATAAGCAACATATAATTTTACACCTGGATCTCACAATAATTTCAAATCATTGATCAATAGAGACAAAAAAACATCAATATCATTACCTGATTATTTTGGTCTAGATATAACCATAGATAACATGATGTATTTTCATCACATTCATTAACACAATGGAAATTTATAATTTACCAACATAACGATCCATTTATTGTGAGTGCTGATTACAAAACCAAAAGGATTCACTCTATATTCAGATAACACAAGATGATGGTTTCTTGGATTGTATTAAAATTTAGGATACTCATGATAAATTCTCTTCCTCTGAGGAGAGTCTTTTGAGTGATGTGGTTTCACAGCTTTAATTATTGTATATACATTCCATTTCAATTTTTCTACAGTCTCATCACATCAATATAGGCCCCTAAACCATAGAATGATTGGAAATTACCATAAAACATCCATAGGATGAGATTCTTCTTTAATATATTGAGAATCACCATACATTGGGCATCCTGTATGTGATTTGTGTTCCTTGTGAAACGTCATACAATCTTTCAGGCATGTGCATATTCTTTCAGAGATCATACCCATCGAGCATAACATTCATTTAAATTGGTATGTTCGACTTGGGATCTAATTATCTTCTGGGAGCATGTAATTCAAGATTGAAAATAGTTCTGTAAAAATGGAATCACTCCATCTATTTCCTACTTTTGAATTATAAAACTTCAGAACAGCTAAAAACACTGTATTTTTAATGTAGCACTCATACAATGACATATTTTCACAACTCTTTAACTTCTAAAACAATTTTGTTCAATAAAAAAGTTCATCTTCAACTGTCCTTGTCATTTCCTCAATACATTCTTCATCTTCATTCACATCTATAATCATATCCTCGATATGTTCTTCTACATTTTACACACTTGTAATCGTATCATATGATCTATAAAATGTTGTGATATCGCAACCATTAGATACATTATCTTCTTACCTGTGTTTATTCCAACATTTATAACTTTGATCTACTATGTGATAGATCAAGTTTTCTTCCAACTCGTATAGACTAATTAATCTTTAATAACAATATCATAAACATAGACAAATAATTTGATAAGGTTCATAAGCATTATCTTTTGAAAACATGATGAACTATTTCATTATATCTTCATAATCTTGTGTCAGATGATTAGAATAAATCCATTCTTTATTTATATCCATCCTATTTGATTCAATAATATTAATATTTAACTAAATAAATATATAAAAGGGGAACTCAAAATTTGAATGATATTTATTATTGCATTTTTTTACTGACACTCATCCCATTAAAAGCTAATACCAAACCAGAAATAAGATGTAATTGTACGGGACTCCACAAATATAAACCATGAAGGTGAATTTGGATTCAAAGTATGTTTAAGAGTTGTAGTGGGGTTAAACATTAATTCACCATTTGCGGGAGTGAGGACATGATGGATATAATATGGGTTGGATAGAGTTAGTGACATTCCCTTTATATGGTGTTATTATCAATCCACCTGTGTTCCCTATATATTGTAATGGGTTTCCTAATTATATAAATATCTAAACATAAAATATTATGTAAAAACTACATTTTAGATTTTATATGAAAAATCATTATAAAATCACATTTGAAATACCATTAAAAAACCAACCATTTACAAAAAAATCTCTTTAAAATAACACACCATTTTTAAAATGAATGAATCAATCACAAGCACTATTTAACAAAACCATAATTCCCCTTTTTAAGAATTTATGGAAAAATCATGACCAAAAATATTAATCATATAAAATGAGATAAAGACCTATACATTTTAAAATTTTTCATTTAAAACATCGCACACCCCTTATTAAAATTAAACCATCATTAAATTCACTTTCAAAACATTCACATCCATGTATGAAAGCCAATTGGGTCAGTTGACCAACACTTAACATGCAATTTAAGTCCATGCCAAGTGTTTAAATCATTTAAAATATATTTAAAACCAAAAAAGGGTATGTTGAACACATATAATTTTTTAAGAAACATTTCAAAACACTTGAATCATTTTATATGAGCCACTTAGACATTTTGAAAAAGTCATAAATCCCAAGAGAGGAACTTTATAAAAGATTCTTGAATAAAAAATAACCAACATTTAAAAAAATATAAATCTATAAAAGGTTTACACATGATCTAAAATATAATGGTAATCCAAAAAAAAATTATTTTAAATAGAGTTAATTTATAATAAATATCTTAAAATAACAAAAAAAGAATATTGTCTCTTTATATCGTATGGTGACCTCTATATCCCATTATCATTATATCTTTAACAAGTGACTATGAAACACCACTATAAAAGTGTGAACCTTTCCTTTTACTTGTATCATACATAGATAAGCCTTTATATCCACTAATGTGTGTAAGTTTGGTGTGAGAATAGAGCCCAATAGGATATCATAAAAGATTTTATTCCATTCATTTTTTAAGACAAACCAAAAAATTCTAGTTTTAGGAAAAATAAGAAATATAATTTTATTACATAGGGATGAGTAAATAAAACTAAAAAAACTTTTTTTTTTCTTTTAAATAAAATATTATTTTACAATATACAACCCTAAGATAAAATAATAATAAAATATCAAGCATCAACCATTAAGGGGTACCTACCAAAGGCCTAAGAAGATAATCTATGTTGAAAAATAAAGGGAATCATCTCACTAGAATATTTTTTCAATACGTATGCAACACAATCAACTCAACATTAATGGCCACATGGAGATGGAAATTCATTTGCTGGTGTGAGACCTAATATAGGGGTACTATAAATATATGACCATAATATAATAATTCATGTCTTTAGAATTACCATATCTCTACCTAAATATTCCCATGACGTTTTTCTAAAATTTCAACACTAATAATCGATGAAACACATTTATAAAATTATCATGTAAAGATGGTATAACATCCATTAAAACATCAACTTACACATCATAACCAATAATTAGAAATGATAAAATTTCAAATACATATTATAAAACCATACATAGAAAAGGCATTGATTCATCACAAATAAATCATAAAAATGTTATCAAAAATCCAAACACAGATCCCACTTTCACTATATGTTCCAACTCAAAAGTGCTTTGTCTTATTTATCAATTGAAAAAATTATATATTATCCAAACTACTCACCATAATCACTCCATTATAATACCAATCAAGATACTTTTATCATAAAACAATCCCTATAATGTTTTTAATATGTCAATCCACCTCATTCAGTCATGTTATGACATTTAGATTAATCCAAATTCAGTAATATTAATTGTACCAAAATCCTATAAAACAATATATAAGAAATTATCAAAAGTTTTTTAGAATATTCCCAAAAAACTAATCAAACACTTTACCAATCAAAAAACCTTTATCTCACTCCAATAAATAAAACCAATCACATAATTCATACATCAAAATTATTTCAAACACTAAAACCCTATAATTAATATTTTATTATCTATTAATTCCAAATAAAATAATAATATACCTTAGATTTGGTGGTCTCGTGGAAATAGAATGGTTCAACGGTAGTGACAGCAGTTGCAGAGGCTGCAGAGGGCAGTGACAGAGATGTGTCGATGGAGGCATACGTGTCGACAGTGACAACGGAGGCCATAGAGGGCAGCATAAGAGATGGGTCGGCAGTGACAGTAGCAGCGACACTAAAGGGTGCAGAGGCAGGCAATAGAGGCAGAAGGCAACAACGACAGGAGGAAGCGATGACAAAAGTCTGGTTCTGTGAGAGCTTGAGCGTGAGCAGCGATAGGGTGCTGATAGGGTTTCTTTTATAATAAAACAGTAGGCATTTATAAGCGCTTGTTGGAATGTGCTGATAAAGGCATGTTTTATCTGCACAAAAATAGAAAGTGTTGATAAATCCTTCCTTTAAAACCGCTTTTTTAGTACTGATAAAGATATTTCATTATTAACACTAAAAAGGTGATAATAAATGACATATTTATTAACGTTAAAATTATATGGCGTATAAAAGACAATCTTTATCAGCCGAAAAAAAATTCTAATAAAGATCATTTCTTAATAAATATATATTTATTTAAATAATTTCAAATTTATAATAAATATATTTTTTATATTTTAATTATATATAATAAATGTATTTATTATATGTATTTATATAATTATAAATATAATATAGATATTTATTATAAATATGGAGATATAAATTTATAGTTATAATTATAAATAAATATATATTGATTTAAATAATTAAAAATAATAATAAATATCTATATATAATTTATAATTTTATAAATATATATTATTAATATATTTATTATTAATTTATAATTATTTAAATATATATATTTATAATTAAAAATATAAATTAATATATATTTATTATACTTCTTCAATTGAAAATAAATAAATATTTATTTATAGTTATAATGATAAATATGTATGTCTTTATTGAAATAATTATAAAATTATAAAAAATATATTTATTATACTTATAATGTTATAAATATATATAATTAAATAAATATATTTATAAATATATATTATTAAATAAATATATTCAAATATTTATAAATAAATACAATTATTTATAATTAGAATTAAAAAAAAATTAATATATTTAATTAATTATAAAATTATAATAAATATATTAATTATATATTTTAATAAAATTATAAATATAATAAATATATTTCTTATAATTTTATAATAATTTAAATAAATATACGAAAAATATTTACCAAGAAGCAGAAGCTCTTGACCATTTATTAATTAAAAATAAAACGTAACATAAAAGCATGAGGAAGGAAGGGGTCAAACAACAAGTCAATCCCTCATCCAAATAAATAAATAAATAAATTTTTTATAATTTTTTAATTATAAATAAATAAATATTTATTTATTGTTATATTTATAAATAAGTATGTATTTATATATATATATTTATTAAACTTATAATTTTATAAATATATATAATTATGTAAATATATTTATAAATATATACAATTCTTTATAAATAAATACAAATATTTATAATTATAAATATAAATAAATATAGATATACTCAATTAAATATAAAATTATAATAAATATATTAACTATATATATTAATAAAATTATAAATATAATATATAACATTTTTATAATTTTATAATTATATATATTTATATATTTATTTATAATTATAATTATAAATAAATTTATTCAAATACATTACAATACAATAGTTTTCTATTTTTGGAAAATAAATAATGAAACCTAATTAAATCATACTACATATACGGAATAAAACTTCATTCATTAAATGAAAAAACCATTGAAAAGTACAATTAGTGATTAAACACTTTGGAAACATTAAATGAGGATACTTTATTTAATGAAAATAGAAAAAATTCATATATTTATAAATATATTTATTTAAATATATATATTTATAATTTTTAAGTATAATAAATATATTTATTATAATTTTAAAATTATTTAAATATATATATAATTATAATATTTGATAAATATATTAATAAATATTTTTTTATAATTTTAAATATATATATATATAATATGTATCTATTGTAATTTTATAATTATTTAAATGTGTATATATATATGTTGTTATAATTATAATTATAAATAAATATATTCAAAGGGTATTTATATATAACTAAAAATTTATAACTATAAATATAATAAATATGTATATTATTTAAATATATTTATTATAATTTTATAAGTATTTATGAGAACATAATAGATTCTTAGGTATAACAAGAATGAATCATATATGAAGAGGGTCTGAGTACAAATTTGAAAGCCAACTTGTATCCACCAAATTTATTAAAAAAAGAAAGGTAAAAAAAGGAAGAAAGGGGATGGATGGGGTCAATCAAGGGATATGACCTCATCCATAAAAAATCTATTAATAAAAGAAATAAGGAACGTTACAATGACCATAATCCAAGCCATCATCATCGTCAACAGATTCCCACTAAGATTGATAATATTTTTAATTGAAGGACACTGAATACCTCTCCTTGATATTTTCCTTCTTCGACGTGAGCATGATTTTAGAATCCTTAGAATAGGACCTAGTAGACACATGAACACACCCTCAATCTTCCACCCAGTCATCTCAGCCACATCTTCGGCCATGGACTTTTGGATTCCTACCCCATCTCCAAGTTTTCATATGATGCCAAGTTCCTTCAATTTCTTCTTTCACTGCATTTGTAGTCTCAATGGAAGAAGATGATTAATCAACAGTGTCTTGTTCAATATATGTAGTAAAATCCACCTTTGAGATAGTTCTTAAATTCTCATTAAGAGAATAAATCACATCAAATCAATTATCTGTTACTTTTGAAGAATCTAGAATCTATCTACAAGCGTTACCAAATTCAGGTAAGGTTGATTTAGAATGAGGACAATATTTATTGTGAACCACCATTTGAAAACCTTTATTTTCCACTAAAAAAGTTTCTTGAAATTTTCTATTCCTGTTAGAGTCATCCCTTCTTAAGGTGCACGACATTATTGAAACACTTCCAAAGGAAATAACATGGACATTATCTTTGTTCTTTTTTGATTGAGCAGGGGAATTTACCATCAACATACCTTTGTGGTTTATTGAAGCTATCAGTTTATCTTGCATGATAGCTTCATCATCCACAACCTATGAATCATTCTAATTAAAGCCTTTTACATCTAAGGGTTTCTTCAAAATATTCTTCCAATTGGGTTGTGACATGCTCATTGATATTAATATCATTAATTATATGTTGTCCAACATCATCATTTCTAAGTGAATATGCATCCTCAGTAACTATTTCTGCCTATAGTTTATTCTCACAGCCATGGGTATGAACCTATAGTGAAAAAGATTGTTGCATATCCTCCACAGGAGCCACTACATGCTATTAAACAATAAAAACATCATTTTCTGCTTCAATATCCACATTATCCACATTAGAATGTGTAAATATTCCAAGTCATGTGCCATTTATAGGCTGTCCACCAGCCGCACCATGTCCTTCTATTTCAGAAAATGAAACACCATCTGTATGATCGATCTATTTTTTATTCTCTTGAATCATGAACTCTTGTCATGACCATGTGCATAACATAACTCATAAGATAGATATCTCCTGTAACTAGAAATTTCATGTCCAATGATTTTTCATTCTAAAAAGAATTTTGGGGATTTATCATAAACAATATTTAATTCAAATTCATCCTCATTGGTAGAAAATAAAACCCGATAAACCGAGATTTAACTCAAATCAACATCGAAAAAGGTATGGGAAAAGTGGCCTAACATTGTAGCTTCAGTCTCTTTATCAATTTTAATGGGTACACTGATTGACATTGTAATGTCATGGAAGATTTTTGGATGCCAATGGATCCAATGAAGGCTATAAACCTCTACACATATTTGGGAAGAAAACATTCCTATATCTAGTGGTTTGAATTTATTATCCCATTCCTTGATATGAAGGAATCCCAATTTCATAGAGATAGAACCGAATCCCAATGTTTTAGTATTCAACTCCTCTGTAGAGAAGAGAGAATGATAGAACCCGTGACCAAGAGAGACACATTTCTAGGTCTGGAATACCGATGTCGTAAATAATTATTCTATAAATACCCCTCAAATTTATCAGGATGGAGCCTCTAGGAAAGACAAGATGAGTGATGATGGAATGATCACTGATTTAAAGGTGTTCAGAGACTGTATTCAGACCCCCTTTGATGTGCAATACGTTTCCCTTCTATTAAATTGATGTCATAACTGACCCTTTATAGAGATAATAGGAGCATGAATCCATACCACATTCAATCCCATTTGGTTATTCATGAGTGGGAGACTTCGATAAAAATATAAAGACTTTGTGAGAGTCAAATCTTCTGTGAAGGAGGAATGAATCTACCATAAGAAGAGAAATAAATGGAGTAGAAATCCCTAATCTCGATTATGAGGAGAAAAAAGTTCTCGACTATGCTCTATCTTATATTGAATGAATGAATCATATACATCATTAATAATATCTCTTGTACCCTCTAACCCATTAGGGAACTGTCCCAAGACCATGGTTTTCCACTTTGGGAATTATTGGGGATGTGTCGTGTGCATGCAGTGAGGCTACAAATACACCACATTACCCACAACAACACATTGATCTCATGGGGGCATGGTGGAGTGCTTACAGTTATAGTGCCCTGACCCTGAGATTCTGGGATCGAGTCCTCGAAAAGCAACACCTGATATGCCTTTAATAATTACTCATAGACCCTCTACCCCATTAGGAAATATCCCCAGACCAAGGTTGGCCACCTTGGGCCTCGCAGAGGGATGTGTGGCATGCAGGTGGTGCAAGGCCGCACCTATACCTCATTACCCAAATAAATTTTTTCCCATGGGGGCATGGTGGAGTTGTTTCATTTGTGGTTCCCTGACACCGAGGGTCCGGGTTTGAGTCCTCGTAATGCAAAAACTAAGATGCCTGACTAATAATTTCTCTTTGGACCTATACCCTATTAGGGAATTGGCCCAAGCCCCAAGTTTTCCACTTTAGGCCTCACTGGGGATGTGTGGCACGCAGGTGGTGAGGCTACACCTATACTTCATTACCCATAATAACATGTTTTAACGTTGGGGGCTTACCCGAGGGGTAAAGGATCTTCGTAATCTTACATCATACCTGGGTTCAAATACGGGTGGGAACAAATTTCTATTCATAGACAATGATGCATGCATGATGCATGATGCAGGCATGAGATGACGTGGGCATAACACGAGCTTGGTGACCCATGGATTATAATTCAGGCATGATGTTTCACTGGGCCTTTGGGCTGGGCCTTCAGTCTATATTATAAGCTTCATTCCCACTAGGCCTCCAGTCCATGTAATGAATAAATAAGGCTTGATGGATGGGTTGACCCTTAGGGGGGTCTATGACCTGCATTTATAACATGTGTGTGTGTTTAATGTAATTTTACCCCTAAGAACATAATATATAGATAATAAAAAACGAGTCATCATGCATATGGACAACATGAACATCAATGAGGGTGTAATGTATAAATGAACATTCATGATGAATATATAAGACATTAACATCAATTATACTCACACATCAATATATTTATTAACCAAATTCATTTGAAACATATATTTATTTATATACATATATATTGATTTATAATTATAATTATAAATATATATATATATATATTTTTTAAAAGTATTTATATATAATTATAAATATAATAAATATATTTATTATTTCATTAACTTTATTATAATATTATAAATATATAAATATATATTTATTTAATTATAATATTATAGATACCTTTTTATAAGATTATATATATATATATATTTGAATTATTAAAAAAATATTAATGATAAACATGTTTTTTTATTTAATGAATACAAATATAAATTATTTTTGAATATAAATATAATAATTTTATATAAATTAATGATATTATTTATTAATTTTTATTATCAATTATAATAATAGTGCTACTAAATCTATCCTTTTTCAGTGCTTTTAGTTGGTGCTGATAAAGGCCCCCCTTTTATCAGCACGTTTTTCTTAGTACTGATAAAAGTTGGAGCATCCCTTATGCCGATTTGTGGTAGTGTCTGATGAATGGCCTTTAGTATAAAAATGAGCAAGGATGAACTCCTCATGAAAGACATTCCTACTTTGGGATCTATTTAATTGATCAATCATACTAAGAGATTGATTTATTTCCATCAGCTGATCATGGATCAGGGAGAACTTCATAAGATCCATTTTATTCCCATTTCTATCATGAGTATCCAAGTGTCCCAGCCAAACTGAAATATATTTCCCCACATATGGGAGGGGAGAGGCTTCCATACATGGGGAATCCACAACACCTATTAGTATCACATGCTTTCCACCAGTCTTTGTAGACTCATTAATCAGGAATAATTCCATCAATACCTGATTAGGAGTTTCTAGGCTTCCACTTCGCTTGAAATATTTTTTAGCCTACCGAGAGCAGACATACCCTATATATACTTTTTCTATTTATGTCCACCATCAGTGAATAAGTAATATTTTAACACATCAGAAACAACCATATCTTCATCAGAGGACTACCTACAACTCATGACATGGGGGTCCTCTACAACAAGTTCAAAAACTATTAAGCCCTGTTCAACAACACTATCACCAGGATCCAATTCTTTTGTATCTCCATCATTGGACACCTACACAGGTACTAGATCCCATTTATGGTGAAATGAAAAAGAGCGATTGATCTCTACATCAATAATACTATCCCAGAAACATTGATCCTTCTGAAGAGAAGCCATCCCAGAACTCATCACGCCTTGAGATGTAGCAGCATCCAGCACATCATTTTCATCATATGGGGAGTGAAACCCCAGAACTATAGTGAACCTACAACTATATACAACATAAATTTTTTCCATCTTCAAATGAGCCCCATTATGCTACAACATGATACTTGAGGACTACCTGGAAATTGGGGCTTGCTTAAAAATAGAAGCATCACCCAAACCATTATCACCAGAGGGAGCATGCACCCCCTTCACTAGAGATGACCTACCAAAATAAGGTCATCAAGAGGCCTTATGAGACCCATTACTAGCTTGAATGTAAATATAGTAAGGTCCCACACTTCCCTAAAAAATATATGTAGTAGAATCTCGTAAATTAGTGACATCCTCCAAAGAGATCTCAACTTGCTGGATAGGTTTTTCAAACTTGTAGTCATAAATCAGGTACCCTATCTTCACATAGTTTGAGCATTTCATGTTATTACAACATATTCCAACAAGATTCCCAATGTTTTTACACCTGGAGAAAAAGTCAGGAATCTCCTTCAAAGTAATTGTGACTTAAATTCTAAACTCACCAACAACTAAAATCATCATTTAAGTAATGGAATAAAGAACATAAATATCAACGATCACTTAGAAAAAAAGATCAAAAAATCATTTCTCTATTTCTTTATCAAATTTCATGGGAGTGACTATAGTTGAGGTGATTTCCCAGAGGATCATCAGGTGTCGGGAGAACCATCTTATACCCTTTACCCAGAACCAGACATGAATAATTGAGTTCTTGATCTTTTAGGGGTTGAAAAATGGATCCCAATCTTGGATATTAAGAGTAATAGGTTTGAGAAAAATTATTCTTTATCCCCATGATTTCAATATTAAATTATATGAAATGAAAATAATGTGATGGAACCCCTTACTGATTGAAGGTAAGGGCCAGTCATCAAAACCCCATATCTGTAAGAGGTGACTATAAAGCCCCTCAACCTTCGATGGATTTTCATACCGAAATGACATAACCTTGGTAATAATTGAATGTTGAAATTACCTAATACGATCTTACGGAATCACATAATTAGCCTCAATTAAATAAAGGGTACCATTTTTGGTGACCTTTCTTGAAGAGAGCTTGACATCGAAGAAGAAATGACCTTTCTTAGAAACCCTAATTGCAAAATGGGATTCATCTCTAGTGTGAGGGAAAAAATTAGGGATATTAGATTCTAGAATCTCCCTATTTGATGATATTTCCTCTTATTTCTATCGTGGATTGTAGAATAACGCATCATGTGGATCCAATAAATCCAGATCAAGAACCATCACAATTCATATTTGAGCACCATGAAGAGATAGAGAGGGAATCTCTGGAACCACATCAATTTTTTATAAATAAATATATAAATAAATGTATTTATAATTATATAAATATATTTATAAATATATTTATTTATAGTTATATATATATATTTAAATAATTATAAAATTACAATAAATTAATTTATTATAATTTTATAAAGGCGACGAATTAGTACTTGAGTGGTAAACTCTCTTTCTTGGCATCTAGGAGATCCTGGGATCAAGAACAATTGTGTGAATATACTATTACTATACTATGAAGGTGGTGATGCTGGTTGGAAGTGACCCATACATGATGCAAGCAGGCAATAATGGATACATGACATTGGCAGGAAGATGCAGGCATGGCGCTGCACTGGGCTTCTTGGACATGTAATGAGCTTTATGCACACTGGGCCCATGAACCGTGTTCTAAATAAATAAGGATTGATGGGGGTGGAATATACCTTGTGGAGGATATTTCCTACCTTTCTGGCCTATGAGTGTGGTGTGTTTTTTTATATCTAAATGTACTCCCAAGCACCTAATATATATATATATACAAATATATAATTTTATAATTTTATAATTTTATATATTAATAAATATATTTATCTATAATTATAATTGTAAATATATATATATATATATATTGAAATTAACCCAAAACATTTTCAGTATAATTATAAATATAAATATATATTTTCATAATTGTAATTATAAACAAATAAATATATATTTAAATTATTATAAAATAAAAATAATACATTTATTATAATTTTATAAATATATATATATATATATATATTAATAAATAAATAAATAAATATATATTTATAATTATATAAAAATATTTATAAAAATATTTGTTTATAATTATAATTATAAATAAAAAAATTTCCAAACTTGTGCTGGAGCCATATGTAAACCACTTCTTAAAAAATTTATTAGAATATTAAAAGTGAAAAAATAAAATAAGAATAATGGGGTAAAAAAAGGCAAGCCCTCATCTATAAAGAAAAAAAAGAAATCAAGGATCACCAAAATCATGATCAGAATCATGATCAGAGCCTCTATCTTCATCAATATAATCCCATTTTGATTGGGAGTTTTTCTAATTGAGGAGCGCAATATACTTTGCCTTTAGTTTTTCCTGCTCTGGGGTAAGCTGAATCTTCGATTCCTTGAATGACCTAAAATACATACTTCATTCATGCCATCACGTTCCATCTTCTTGTCCACATCCATGACATCATATATTTGGATGTCTACCCCATCGCTGAGATTTTTGGTGCAAAATTGCATCATTTCTGTCATGATCCAACCCAGGTCGACCCTGAACCGGTCACCATATTCAATCCATGACAATGACCGAAGGGAATTCCTGATCCCCATGGGCTCACAATTAGTGTCGGACACTAATGTAAAACAATTGGGAACAATTTTTTTCCCACAAAGAAAAGACATAAAAATAAATATAAACTGAAAAAAATAGATAGACTCCAGCTATGAAAATAAGATAATGTCATGAAACCCAACATACCCCCAAGTGACCTTGTGGGTCACCAACTAAAATAGAAACACATTTTATCCAAGAGAGATACATAAATAGAACCTAAAACTGAAAATATAAAGTAGGAATGAGCACGAAGGTACTCATTAGAAATGCCAAAGAATAATTTTACCCTATTCCCTTACCTTTAAAAAGAAACCTAAAACATGCTAGTTTGAAAATAAGAAATAATAAAAATATTTTTTTTTCATCCATTTTAAATTCATGTAACAAGTTTTCATTTTCAAGTAAAGCATTTCTCTTCCACTACGTTTTCAAAATTGGTTCCACGAATGCAATAACATTTCAAAATGAAAGGAAATGAATTTAGATTAAAAGATGGTTTTAAAAAATGAGACAGTAGGTATGAAATGACTGAAATGAAAATCACATCACAAGAACCATGGGAAATCCCAAAGTAGTTAGTGTTATTTGGGGACCATGGATCCTCATACCTCAGTTAAATGTGGCATAAAAACCATGACCATCAATATTCTCATGGACGAGACAATAAGAGGGGACACCCTGATGGCCTAGTGGTCTCCTATCATCACAAATGTATAGTTAGTTCTTTAGTGTCAATTCTTCAAGATGAAATTGCGATGAACCTCTTCCGAGTCATCTAGCGTACTAGTCCTAGTCTTCCCACATAACTACCCAGGATTTTCCATATACTCTATTTCAAATGGTGGTGATGTTTTATTAAATGAAAACATATGAACATGACACTTTCTTTATCCAAAAATCATTCAAAATACCACAATAGATCTCCCTCCTTAAGCACAGTCCCTTTTTTAAATCGCACAACCATGCACAAGACTTTTCACTAGGCACATATCACAAATCACACATTATCATTTGCATAACATTTCTCTAGTTAAGGGGAATTCCTTAAGAGGGTGATGGGGTGTTCACTTTAACTAATCATATTTCAAGTTTCCAAATGGGCCTCATTACATTAAAAGAAATACATTCATTTTTAGAAAACACAATCACCCAACACTTTTAATTTCAAAATCATTTAAAAGCTCAGTTGGACCACTAAGGTACCACACATTAATTAAGATGCTTGAATCTTTCCTAAACCAAATAAAACCATTTGTGAAAAGAAAATAACTACATAACATTTAATTCACACTAAATACCATACACTATTCTTAACCAACCAACTCATTTTATTTTCCCTTTTTAAAATCACACAAGAATACATATTCATTTAAATCAACATTCACAACTAGTATAGACACCAAACATTATGGGAAATACCCACAACAAACCCAAAAACATTTTAGAAACTATTTTTAATAATTTAAAACATTGAGAATTCACAAACAATCTTGTGATCATATTTTAATGATAAATTCACGTGTCAACACTTAAAGAGAACATGCAGAAAAAAGGAAAGTCCAACGTCAAAAATCACCATCACTTTTCAAAGCATGAATATACTATTTAATTTTAAAAACACTTTTTAAATCACTCATGAAATTAAATAATTCAATTTAAATTCATAGGAATAGGGGACCAACCTTAGGGTAGTACAAAAATAAACATTCAACTCTTGGAACTTTCTAATTAGAAGTTACTGTTCCCCACTAAGAATATGCACTTTCACATACATATAAGGAAACATATCCCTTATTCAAAACCCGTATGGCCATGAACATGTGTAATGGGATCCTCACATATATTCTTATATGCACATACTAGTCACCATTCACCTACGTATGAATTTTCATATATATACACGGGAACACCTAGCCCTGTACATGTATATTCATGACCATGGATGATTATACATGTACTAGGGGAATTCACACACACACATAGATAGATATATATACTTAACTATGCACATGTAGGTGGGTTGATATAGACAATTGAAACTTGAAATGTCCAAAAATATGACCATAACTCACTACAAATACCAGGCACCCTAAATCATCCAAATAACCCAAAATAAACTGGAAAAAACTAAACAACAGATAAATATTATTACCTCAGATGGAGGTAGTTAATTGAATCATTAAATCACAATCCAATTCACCTTAAATTAAATAATAGAGACACTTAAATTAAAAAATACCCAAATATAAAATACACGATGAAGAATAACGGAGTAACAACTCACCCAAAATCATTAGCTGCTGGACCAAATCGAAGTGAACTACTTTGAATTCAATGACGGTTGTCAGATCACATATGAATGGGTCTCGAGAGATCATTCACACACCCTAGAAGAAATGAAAATATAAATAAATCAACCCTAACCCTATAGTGTTTTTCCAAAAAAAAATAGGGCAAAGGGAAGAACAAAAAATGGCCAGAAGAGGAAGAGGAAGGGAGGAATAGATTTACTGTAAAGGATCGGACAATAAATTTGGTTAAATACAGTATAAAACAATGTTTAGAGGAGGCATCGATGAGGGGGGTTGAGCATGTGGAAAAGGGGTAACATACGGAGGGTACACGGCCGGTAGGACATGACCATGGAGAGTAGAGTGCTGACGGGGGTGCTCACCAGAGGGAGGCTCACCAGAGGTGGGTCATGCGCTAGGAGGAGAGGGAGGAAGGGTTGGATCCTAATCAATAGTGGGGGAGAAATGGGGGGGGGCACAAATAGAGGAGGGGAGGAAGAAATGAAACCCTAAAAAAATAAAACATAATGATAATACAACAATAATAATCAGAATAAACTTAATAATAATAAGAATGATAATATAAACATAATAATAATAATAATAATAATAATAATCAAAATAATAATATTATCATCATTATTATTAAAGAATTCCATTAATTTTATTTTATATTTTCTATTTTATTTATTATATAATTTTATTTATTTTAAAACACAAGAAAATTTCATGGTTACCTAGGTGAATCCACATGATTCCCAAAGCGTGCTCCGCCTGCTCACTAGATGTTGCCAAGCCCAAAATGCCCATTTTAAAATAAAAACTCAAAAATTCAGACCAAGAATCAACTTGATCAAACAAAAAATAAAATAATAACAAGGATGAATAAAATAATTAAAATAAAAGAGCAGTGTTGGGTTGGGGTGTGATAATTCTCTCCACCATGACACTTTCTTCCCTAATAAAGTCCTAAATGACTGGGTTGGTCAAAGAACGGATCACAAAGTAATGATTCTGAAAAGATTACCTTAATCATTTAAGGAATAAAATATGAGAACTCAAATGATAACCAAAGGAATAGTCAACAAGATCTCAAGACTCTAACCACTTAAACGAGAGGACAGATAGTGAGGAACCCTCATCTCCAAAAAAACCACAACATGGAACAACACGACCCCTAACTTAGAAATTACCAAATATTGGTGGAACTTACTGACACATTCCCCGAGCAACCCATTACTCGACTACATAAATAAAACATTAGGGGATGGGTTGAAGAGGAACAAAGTATTTCCCCATCAGGATCTTTTTAAATACCCAGTTTCTCAAGGGCTTGTTTCATGATGGTCTCCCCACCATATTAATATTTGAGCTAACATAGAGCCTTCCAAAAAAACCCCTCACAAACCTAAAACAAACTCCTAACACCTGCAATACTGGTGATTCCATCATGAACTGAACAACATAGGCCGACTGAAAACGCAAGAGGGGGGGTCCCAATGGAAGGAACCCAAAAAAAAACTATGATTTCCAACTCATTATTAGTTAAATAAATGATCACCTCTAATGGGTAACACCCAAAACCCAAAACCATTTAAAAATATTAATATCCGCTCAATAATTTATATCCCATGAGACATAACCACAAAAACATCAGGGAAGAGGCCATTGGGACCTTTAATGAAAAAGGTCCCATAACAAAAAACAGTAGTAAATAAAAATTTAATCGATATCCTCTTCGATGTTGGAGGGAATATGTTGGATTTGAATCCCCCTGTGCCATGAGACTGTCTGAATGAATGAAAAGATTCACTTCAAGACCTATGACTAGAGTCCTGATGTCTTGAAGCATATGTTGTACTGTAATCAGGAACTGAAAACATCCAAACGAGGCATAATCTACTAGTAACACACCTTACATAACTTTTTCGCTACCACAACTTCAACATGCCTTCAAAGGATTATGGAAAAGGGGCTTAGAGTTCCAAACTGAAAAAACATGAAGCAATGAGCATGTAGTTCTTATATTTAGAAACAGGTAGTGATGAGGGAGACACCCCAAAAACAGGTTCCTCTAAATCACACACCTCACTGGATAAGGAACATTCCACGAGAACCTTAAAAGACTAAAACACCTTCTATCACAGTCCACCTGTTTTGACTCTACATGAAAAATGAAAAGGGAATGTACCCTTAAACAATCAAAACATGGTCTTTTTATTTGAACTGGAGCTGTTAATTCCCTCACAACATCCTGAGTTCCGAAATACTCGAATTCATACACAACTAACTTATGGTGTACCATAACCACTATCAAACCTTGACCACTACAGGGAAAAAACATCACTTCAAGAGGTCTCTACTACTACACTCCTTTCAGAGTTGGGTAAAAACCATCAACAAAAAAAGATTCTTCAGAGGCTATAGGATGTTTCGGGTAGAATACTATAAATTAGAAACACAAAATCAACTTGAATCACCTCACAAAACAATCCACCACATCCAATCATAAATCAAAACCCAACTCGAACATCATATCAACATAGGAACACCAATTCAAAAACATGCATCACACTATAAAACTAAAATACCATAACACATTTTCCACTTCAGAAATAATTTGAACTCCTGAACCCACTTGAAAATCCACTTTTATTTCAAAAACTTTTAGGAAAAAATCATTCTGATACACACACATATGAAAAAATGCTTGTAGAAAACAAAACAAGGCTTAGTACCCAAGAATCCACCACTGATATTCTATTAATCCTCACATGTATATACATTCCTGTGCCAAATCAACACCCATATATACATACCAACTCCAAGTACACTATACATATTTTTGAGAATCTATATGAATACCAATGGTCAAAAAATAATTTCCAAATTCCCATTTCCAAGAGACATCAATTTCACATTCCATAAACATTTTAAAAACTCCAATACATTTTCCATATCCATATCTTATTTAAACTTTATAAAATACTTCATAGATCCCAAAATAGTTCCCATAAGAACATCAATTTTCAAAATAACTCATTTCATTTTCAAAAAAATGATTTTTTATTTCTGAAATCCTATTTAAATCGACCATTCATCAATTTTGAAACTCAAGAAAAACACCCCAAAACCAACTAAAACTCACACCATGAACACACCAAAGAATCCAATTCACTCAACCAATCAAGATTCCAAATTCTCAAATAAACAACTACTACACACAACTCGGTCACACGGTTTGGAAAACCATGAACCAATTGCGTGAGAACATTGGAAGTCATCCGAGGTAATTGTATGGTCTGCACATGGCTTGACAGGCCATTCACAAAAACCAGGAACCCCTCCAAATGACCATTAAATTTCAAGACCAACATGAAACACCCAAATATGACAAAGGAACTAAAAAACAATCGATATACAATCATGAAATTCGAGGAAAGATCATCCCAGACTACCCTGACAATTCAAGTTTCATTCTAAATAGGTGGTGATCAAAAACCTACCTGCAATTGACCATGGGGATTCCAAAAAACTTAACTAAAAAGTATAGGATATAACCAAGGACATGGGATTACCTCCTTTTATACCATTTTTTCACGAACAAGCCATGTTCAACCCAAAACCAATTTCCCGATTTGATCCAGGATAAGGCCCAAAGGGCGTTCATGATCCCCAGAGGCCGGAGACAAGTGCTGGGCACTAAAGTAAAGCAGTTGGGAATGACTTTTGGCCTAAAACAAAAGGAAAATGAATAAATAAATACTAAACAAAACATATAAAAACTAGCAGTAGAAATAATATGACGTCATACAACCAAACATATCTCCAAGTGACCTCATAGGTAACCACATGACACAGAACCACACTTGCTCCAAGAGCGATCCAAAATGAGAACCTGAAATTGGAAAGATAAAGTAGGTGTGAGAACTGAGATGGTCAGTAGGAATGAAAAATAATTAAAAGGCCTTATTCCCTTACCTTTAAAAAGAAACCCAAAATAAACTAGTTTGAAAATAAGATTTAATTAAATAACGTTTTCATTCCTTTCAAAATTCAAGATACAAGTTTTAATTTTCAAGGAAATCATTTCTCTCCCAAGATATTTTTCCAATAGGTTCCATGAATTCATTAACATTTCAAAATTAAAGAAAACCAATTTCGATTAAAATATGGTTTTCAAAAATGAGGCATCATGTATGAAGTGATTGAAATTGAAATCAAATCACAAGGACCATGGGAAATCCCTAATCATCTAGTGTTAGTTGGTACCTGGGATCATTTTAAATTAGTGAAACATGGATTAGAAACCATGATATTCATCATTCTAATGAAAAATCCACTAGGAGGGGACACCTCAATGGCCTAGTGGTCACCAATCATAAAAAAAGTTTAGTTAGTGTTTTAGTGTTAATATTACTAGACGAAATCAAGTAAAACCACTTCCAAATCATCTAGCGTACTAGTCCTAGTCTACCCAACCATGTTCTATATTTCAAATAGTGGTGAAGTTTTATTAATAAAAAACATATAAACATAACAATTTCTTTATCCAAAACACATTCAACCTCTCAACACTAATCTCCCTCCTTAATCGCATTCCCCTTTTTATGTCACACAACCATACACAAGCCATTACACTAGGCACATATCACAAATCACACATTAACACCAGCATCACATTTCTTGAATTAAGGGGAATGCCTAAAGAGGGGTTTCATTCACTTTCATAAATTATTTTTCACGTTTCCAAATGAGCCTTGTTACTTTACAAGGAATTCTTTCATTTTAATAAAACACAATCACCCAACACTTTTACCTGAAAAATATTTTTAAATCTCAGTTAGACCACCAAGGTACCACACACTTACAAAAAAGATTGAAATAATTCATAAACCAATGAAAACCGTTTGATAAAGGAAAATCACTACTTAACCTTGAATTCACACCAATTCTCACACAAGTTTCCTAACTTAACAAATCGTTGAATTTATCGTTTTTAAAATCACACAAGAATCCATATTCATTTAAATATACTTTCACAACTAATATACACACCAACCATTTCGTAAAATACCCTACAAAAAACCAATACCATTTTAGAAACTACGTTTAAGAATTTAAAATGCTGAGATTTCTAAAACAAGCTTAAGAACATATTTTAAGGATAAATACATATGAGAATACTTAATGCGAACATGAAAAAAAGGAAAGTCCAACATCAAGAATCACCATCACTTTGAATAGAACAAATATACTATTTTATATGTAAAAAAATTAAATCACTCAATAAATTATGGAATTAAATTTAAAGTCTTAGGTATAGGAGAAATACCATAGGGTGGAACGAAACCTAATTCTCAACTCTTGGCACTTTCTAACTTGAAGATGTTTCTCCCCCACTAAGCATATTAACTTTCACATACATATAAGGACACAAAGAACCTATGAACACAACCTCGTTAACATGATCATTTGTAAGGGGATCTGAAAATATATTCTTATTTTCACATAATAGTCGCCACTCACCTACGTATTCATTTATATATATATACATACATTGGCACACCTAGCCCCATACATGTATATTCACTTCCATGTATGATTACAAATGTAATGGGATAACCCATATATATATACACACACTTACCTATGAACATGAAGGTTAGTCACATTATAAAATGACAACCCAAAACCGGCATAAGTATTACCAAAAGTCACTAAAAAACTAACTAGGAACCCTAAATCATCTAAAGGGCCCAAAATAAACTTGGTGAAACTAAACAACAGATATAAATAATAACCTTGTATGGATGAAGCAATCTAAAACAACAAAGAAACAATACAATGAACCTTAAATTAAAAACTAGAGACTCATAAATTACAAAACCCCCAAATATAAACTATGTGATAAAGAAGAACATAGGAAAAACTCACCTGAAATCATTGGCAGGAAGACTGAATCGAAGCACACCACTTATCCATCAGTGGAGGTTGTCAGAACACTCATGAAGGGGTCCCCAGAGACCATTTATACACCCTAGAACAAATGAAAAAAAAACTAAATCAACTCTAACCCTAGGTTTTTTGTTCGTATAAAGATAGTGCACACAGTGATGGGCTAGACAAGAAATTTGGAGAAACACAGTATAAATCATAGTTTGGGGGAGGCGTCGATGTGGGGGTTCAAGCACATGGTGAAGGGGAAACCCAGGGAGGGGCACTCTTCATGTAGGTCATTGCTACATAGAGTGGTGCGCTGGTAGGGGTGCTCACTAGATGGAGGCTCGCTAGAGGTGGGATACATGCAATGAGAAGAGGGAGGAATGGATGGAGCATGATAGGGAGAGGGGGAGAAATGTGGGGTGGTGGGGTCACCACACATAGAGGATGTGAGGAAAAAATGAAACCCTAAAAAAATAAAACCTAATGATAATATAATTATAATAATACTCAACTTAATAATAATAATAATAATAAACTTAATAACAATTATAATAATTATAATAATAATAATGATCAAAATAATTATATAATTATAATAATTATTATCATTATTTTAATTTTATTTTATTTATTTCATTTTATTTTTCATTAAATTTTATTTATTTTGAAAGACAGGTAGATCACACGGTTACCTGGGCGAAGCTGCACAGTTCCCAAATCATGTTTTTCCCACACGCCAAATGCTGCCATGCCATAAACGTCCATTTCCATATAAAAACTCAAAAACTCAAACCTGATCTTCCCCCACTCAAACACAAAATAAAATAAGACCAAGGATAATTAAAATAATTAAAATAAAAGAGAAGTGTCTGTTTGGGGTGTGAAAATGTCCTCCCTTCTCAACTTTAGCTATAACGTTAGACACATGACATAAATCATCAATAATAGATTCAAGTATCTAAAAGCTATTAAATTTTGTGATATTTTTTGACTGATCAATTTAATGCTCTAAAATTTTAACAGACATGGATTTAGCTTTAGTTTTCCTTGAAACTAATTGGAAACCATCATTATAAACTTTCTAATTTCATTTCATATTCCATGAGACTAATTTCTCATGCAAGATAATATCATCAAAATTTCCTTGGAAAATAGTTTCCTCTTATTCCTTAAGGATTTCCAATTTTATGGATTTATAAAAAGTAGGAGTATCTATACTCTCATTTATATTTTGAGTATCATGAACTAGATTTACCAATAAATCATCACTTGTATTATAATTTTCTTCAACTCCAACGTCATACCAAAGATTACTATCAAATCATTGAATATGTACTGCTTGATCAACACCTATCTCCACATATATTTCAATATTAGGTTATACATCAACTTGAACATTCTTTCCAGCACTCCCCATCTGCCCAAAAATAAATCCTTCATTATTATGATCAATAAAATCATTTTTATGGACTTACATCTTCATCTTCCACTTCATATTCATTATCTTGATCAAGTTCTCATTGGAGATATTCATTCCCTTCATTATAAACAACATTGGATATATCCATCTACTTATTAAAATCCCCCTTTGCATTCTGAGGAAGCAGGTAACATTTTTTAGATTTAATACCTTCATTCTCTTTAGTAGGGGAACTATCAAGATTAGGGGCTCCACCAACAATTTTTATTCCATCAAAACTAGTTTGAGTTGGATTCATACCTCACCTAAAACTTAAATTTTTATCACGGCCATGAGAAGAACACAACTCACATATCATTAATCTCTTATATTAATCATGTTCATCGCCAATTACACCACATTCTAGGAAATTTTTTGGTATCCATTTATAGAAAATATTTAATTCAAACTATGAATTATTATTAGATAAAAATACATCATCAACCATTATTGAAGTCAATTCAATTTGCACAAAAAATTTAGCAAAGTTTCCATACCTTTCATCTTCAGTTTCCTTATCCATCCTGATGGGTAGACCATGTGACATAACAACATAATGAAGTATTCTTGGATGCCAAAGTATCCAATGTAATCCATAAATATTAACCCAGACTTTCGTAGAGGATCTACCCACATTCAGCGGGTCAAGGTTTTTATCCCATTCTATAATATAAAGAAACCCTAGTTTCAGAAAGGCTGATCCAAGGCCCCATGCTCATGATTTTATCTCCTCAGAGGGAAACAGAAAGTGAAAAAACACCAACCAAGAAAAATACAATGCCAATTGGAGAAGCCCCATATCTTCATAAAACGATTTACCAACTCTTCAATATTTAATGGAATAGATCCTTGAGGAAAGATGAATTAAGAAAATAAGGAATGCTTACCATATTCAATTCTCTCATACATTACAACCCGATCTTCTTTGACATGAGCGACGCATCCTTTGTGATCATGATGAAGGCAAAAGATCCTTTAAATTAAGAAAACTAATGATTAATGGAACTATCATCACCCTTAGATGACTCCCCACAAAGATGATTCCGTAAATATGATCCATCATTGCATGGTTTGTAAGCATCTAATCTACCCTACAAGAGGAAGAGATCTTCCATCGATCAGAAAAAGCAAAAAATCGGACTTCAGGAATGCTAAATACCATTCATGAGAGAAAATCACTCCCACTATCAATACCAAAATTCCATCATTCATAAACACACACACAAACACACACATATTTAAATAATTATAAAATTAAAATAAATATATTTATTATATTTATAATTTTATAAATAGTAGTTGGGATCTTGTCTGAGTGGTAAAGGCTCCCCATAATTCTACATCCGACTCGAGTTCAAATCCATGTGGAAGAGAATTTCAATTGGTAGGTGGTGACGTAGGCATAACACTGACAGATGGTAATGTAGGCATGACATAGGAAATTTGTGAAACGAGCACGATGTAGGAATGGTGCTAAAATGGGCCTTTAGCCTAGTTTATGGAACTTTAGTTCATGTAATGGGTTTCATGCCCATAGTGCCTTCAGGCCATGTACTGAATAAATAAGGCTTGATGAGTAGACTATCCCTTGGGGCGTTATGGCTTGCCTTTCTAGCCTGTGTGTGTGGTGTGTGTGTTTGTTTTTAATGTAATTGTACCCCCAAGAACATAATATATATAATTTTATAAATATATATAATTATATAAATAAATTTATAAATATAAATATTTATATACAAATATATATTTTTATTAATATATTTATTTTATATATATAATTATAAATATATACATATTTGAATAACTATAAAACTGAAATAAATACATTAATTATAATTATATATTTACTTATTTATTTATATATTAATAAATAAATAAATATGTTTACAAGTTGGGGGCATTCCTAATTGGTAAAAGCTCCCTGTAATACTTCATCATACCCATGTTCAAATCTAGGTGGGGATGAATTTCCCCAAGCTTGCAGTGATGCAGGCATGATGTAGGTAGGCGGTGATACAAGCATTACGTAGGCTGGTAGTGATGTTGGCAAGATGTCGTCACGTCACTACACTGGGACTTCAGGATAGTTTGTGGGTATTTGGGACATTTAATGAGCTTTATGATTACTGGGCCTTTGGGCTATGTAGTGAATAAATAAGGCTTAATGGGTGGGATATCCTTTGGGGGGTGCTATGAACATCCCTTCTAGCCTGTCTGTGTGGTGTGTGTGTGTTTATTGTAATTATACCCCCAAACACCTAATATATATATATATACATACAAATATTTTTATAATTCTATACAAATATTTATAAATCTATTTTTTTATAATTATAAATATAAATAATTAAATATTTATTTATTTATTTTATATATAATTTTATAAATATATATAATAATATAAATAAATTATTAAGATTATACTTTTATCAGCATTTTTTTAGCGCTAATAATGATACCCCTTTGTTAGTGCTAAAGAAGAACTGATAAAACATGTCTTTATCAGTTCTATAATTTTAGCGCTGATAAAGATAGGTTTTGTGAGCGTTTTAGCCCTAATAAAGGGATAGTTTTTCAGTGCTAAAAAAGTGTCGATAATGGTCCATTTTATCAGTGCTTTCTATTTTAGCAATGATAAAACTGGCCATTATCAACATTTTTTAGATAGTTCTTATAAAAGTGTTACCCTATTTTATAAAATAACACTAACATGAGGCTTCTCACTTGCACACCTTCAATCTATCATGGAAACCTACCATGACATCCCTCCTTTTTATTACATAATCTTTACATAGAATTTTACAATCATGGGATCTTTTAATGTTTAATGTCTTAGAAATAAGGTACATATTACATGAAAATATGAAAACAATATTATAATCCAAATGAAAGGTTTCATCATAGGTTCATCCTAAATTCAATTACTGCATCTCATGACCTGGGGACATACATTAATGGAAAGGGTGATCAAAAGGCAGACAAAGGGAAAACAAGTGAAACAATTTACATGTGATCTTGAGAAATATTGATAAGAACTTGAAGAATATCATTATGGCATGAAAAATAGATCATGGGGAATATGAAAAATAAAATAAAATGAATAAAAACTTTGAAATTTGGATAAATAATTTATTCTATAAATTTATAATAATATCACTAATGTTTGTCATCGAGGTGTTATAAAAATTACCAAGGTTATTCAACAAGGTATCGTAAAACATGTCATCTCTGGAAAATAAATTCTTTACCCAATGAAATAGAGTGATAATATGGAAACCATTAATATGTATTAATTTTCAAGTGATCCACAGAGATCATAATCAAATATCAGATAAATAACCTATGAATATGAAAAGAAACTGGTTTTGTATCAAAATCCGGGCTTTTTAAAAAGTTTTTAATAACATGATAATTTTGTCATTTATAACCCATAAAAAGGAAATGAGGGTTTATGTATGCAAATTAAAGAATAAAATAAATCCTTTTTACAACATGGTGAATACCCATAGAAAAAAAAAGGATGTTTGGGTATTTCCATTAAAAATATAAAATAATCTCTTGAGAAAAAGAGGGAAATCTTGAGAAGAAAATTTGGCAACATAATTGGTATGAAACATGGTTTGATAAAACATAAAAAAGAGAGGAGAAAGGATATCCCATTCATAAAATAATCATAATGAAATAAAAGTATAACATAAAATGGATATAATAATAGGGTATGGAAATTTGAAAGACATACCACATTAAAAGAGAACTTGAAAGGGACAGAGAATTTGAAATTTCCCTTACCTTGAAGTGGAACTCCTAAAACATAAATATTGGGACCATGGGAGATTTAGGACACAATGGAAGGAATCCTTGGAAGATAATAATATCATATATTCATGGATTATTCATTTTTAATGAACATATATGATTAAATGGGTGGGTATTTATATCAAAAGGGATAGAGTTTTTATTGATTTCTTTGGACAACTCGATAGTGGTATTTGAAAAACTATGGGCTTTACCTTGGTATGGGCCACTTGTGGGACACCTATCAAATTATATTAATCCTAATGAGTTGGCCATAATGTTATATTTCTTATTAAATAATTATTATTTAATTAAACATACAGAAAACCCAAAAATATAGTTTTACTATTCACCGAAAAAGAAAATATTTTAGAAAATTATCATAAATTAAAACCAGAATAATTTCGATGTTATAATTTCAAAAATTATGTTTATTTTATCATTATAATTATCTAATAATCCAAAATTAAACTTTTAAATAGAAATATACATATTTATTAAAAATAATAGTGGATAGAAAGTGCATAGTAAAATGCATAGTAATGTTTCTGACACTTGAAAAAAAAATCTATCATTTGAATTTAAATAATAGTGTTTTAATCATAAAATTTAATTAAAATAATCAATCATAATGATAATTTTCTTTATTATAATTAATATATCTTTTCTGAAATTTAGATATTCTTCTTGAAAAATCAGTTTACCAAATTTTTGATATTTTTAAGAAAAAACTATTCACAAAATGGAAGTAAAGGAAAACAAAATTTATTTACACAAAGGTATTATGGATTATGTAACTAATAACTCGATACATAAACCCCTATAACACCCATATATGACCTAAGGGTGAAGTGTGTGATGGTGATAAACTCATGGGGTGACTCGAATAACATCACCCAAGTTGTAATTTCCACTATCTTGAACTTCTCCCATAAGAGATTTTATTCAAGATTATCATGTTGAAACTCAGATTGGGCCTAGTGAGCGAGAAGCCTAAATATGCCACCTCCCTCCCATGTTTAAAAAAAGGGCTTCATATGATATGAATCTACAGGATGATTCCATAGAATATTCTTTCTGTACTAATTAACAATTATCGTTTCTATTTGTAGTAATAGTTATAAAGTTAAAATTATTATTAAGATTATTGCTACAAACAGTCATATTGAACAATGGTAATGTAATGGTCAGAACCCAATTGACCCATTTAAATTATACTCACATCATTATTAAAGGGATATAATTTTTTGATTTAAAAATAATATAACACAAATTTTCAGAAACAAATTTTATTCAAAAAGTTTGGTACATTACATTCACCCCCTTACAAAATTTCATCCTCAAAATTTCAACTTGTTCACTCAAAAGTTAAAATGTGTGGATACTTTTGACTCATCATTTTATCTTGTTACCAAGTGTAATCTTTATATTTTTGGTTCCTCCACAACAAGTTAACAAGGTGGGTAGTATTTTTTGTAGAACCTTATCTCTTGGATCCAAGATCACTATCGGGTTCTCCTCATTAGAGAGGTCATTTTACAGTTGTACCACTTTAGGATTCAGTACATGTGAAGGGTTAAGTATGTACACACTCAAGAGAGATACATTGAATACATCATTAGATTGATCTAGATTTATTGGAAGTACTAGTTGACATGCCATTTCTCCCATGCGATCAAGAATTTCATAGGGGCCAATGTACCTAGGGATGAGCTTCCATTTCTTAATAAACTTCATGACTCTCTTCCAAGGTAAAATTCAAAGGAATACATCACCTCTAATATCAAACACCAAGTCCCTTCAATGTTTGTTAGAATATCTCTTCTTTTAACTTTGAGAAGATTTATTTGTTGTTGGATGACATGAACCTTTTTTTTCATCTCTTGCACAAGATCAGGCCGAAGAATATTTCTCTCATCAGCTTCGTCCCTACAAGTACGAGTTCTATATTACTTTCCATATAGAGATTCATAGGGTGCCATTTAAATACTTAAATGGAATATTGGGTTGTATAAAAACTCAAGAAATGTAATATTTTGATCTTATCGACATTTAAATTTAATTGAGAATGTTCTCAACTTGTCCACAAGTTTCTAAATAGTCATTTCTTATTTGCCATTAGTTTGGGGGTGATAGGCCATACTAAATTTTAATTGGATACTCAGATAATGTTGAAGACTTCTCTAGAATTATTATTTTAACATAGGATCATGATTATAGATGATAAAAATTGTCACTCTAAGCAGCCTCACCACTTCCTTTATGTAAATCATTGAAATTTGATTAAGAATGAAATCTTCCTGAATAGAGATAATATGAGATGTCATGGTGATATGGTCCACTATAAACCATATCACATTATTTTATTTATATATTTTCGGCAGACCACTGAGAAAATCCATATTGATATTATCCCACTTCCACGATGGTATGGGTAGTGGTTGTAATACCCCTTTAGGAAGTTGTCTCTCTACCTTAACTTGTTGACACACCAAGAACCACATTGTGTAGTTGATAATGTCATCTTTTTTCATGTTATCCCACCAATAATGATCATGAACGTCCCTATATATTTTTACGCTTCTAGGATGTATATATAATGTAGATCCATGAGCTTCATCCCTTAGATACTTTATTATTTCAGTAATATATGGAATACATAGTCTTGTATGAAATTTTAGTACACCTTCTTGATAAATATTGAACTTAGAAACTTACCATTGTTTATAACATCTATATTCTTCCATAAAAAAATCTTATCTTTGATATTTCTTAATCTTCTTCTGGAATTATGGTTCAGAAACCATTTGGGATAGGGTTGATGATATCCCTTCCCTTACGATTCACATGTACAGTTTTACTAGGTATTTGATCAAATGATCTCCTTGAATCCTCATCATTTCCAGCACAACATTGTAACACCCGAGATTTTTATGAGTAATATTTTGTTTTTATATCATCAAAGGAATCTTTCACTACACACTTGCTTGGCTTACTTTACACACAATCACGACCTTCCTCGATAGCTTGCGTCGTACGCAATACCGAGTTTCACTAAACAACGATATGCTATTAAAATATTATTAAAACTAGCCGTTATGAATAGTAATAACCACTTTATGAAATTTTATAAATTTTCTTTTTCAAAATGGACTTCATTTTTGGACTCTGAATATCGAAATTAGCCTAGGGTGAAATTTTGGTCTTTTTCTGAAAACTTTAAATTTTTGATGAATAGTGAAACCACTAAGTGGTAGGTTAAAAACTGAATTTTGCATAAAACGTAATTTTACCACTTCTGTGAATGGAATTTCAAAAATCCGACAGACACGGTTGATATCAGTAAGTAAAATGTGGTTCAATGAGATAAAAATAATTTTTTGGTGAATAGTAGCTTTTTACTTTTTTTACCACGGTTAATAGTAAATAGGGTAACTAAGGGTAAATATGATATTAATATTACCATAAAACATGTCCTAATTCTATTTGAAAAGTGTAATTCGACCAAAAACAAACTTAGGAATAAAAATATGACCATTTAGGCCCACTTGGATTAGATTACGACATTTATTATTATTTAATTCAAAGAAGAGTTAAAAGAGTTAAAATAAAAGTTTATTTACTAAACCATTTTTAATATAGGGTTATACATAAGATAAATTCGATTGTAAATATTCATTAGAAAGATAAAAAGATTTAATACATAAGGGTATTTTATTTGTAATTTTTAGACATCAGATAATTTAATTTTTTTATGACACAAAGATGATGCAGTAATTATCTTATTAATGAAATATTGACATAATTGATATTATAAATACCAAAATAAATGTAATTTAAGAATTTTTATGAATTCCACTAATTTTATAGGTTACTATGATATATTAGTGTTGATTTAATCAACTTGGTTCGAACATATAATTCTGTTATGACTTTCACAGAAATCATATATCAAATAGTGTCAAAATTGACACAAAATAGTTTTTAAATCAAATATTATATTACTAATTGTTAATTTATTCCAAAAAATCTAAGGTTCGGCCAAATGACTTTGATAAGGATATCTATTTTAATAATAACCAATTTGGGGTTCGTTTGGCATTTTATAGTAAGTTTTTTAACCATATAGTGAAAGAAAACAAAAAGACACGGTAAAAGTTAAATTATTTAACTTAGAGTTAAATCTAATTGATAAGGTTAAAATAATACCCTAAACTTGTCTAAATCCTATTGGTTGATAGGATTTCGACCCATCCCCACTTTAGCTTCTAAATAAGACCCTTTTGAACCATTATAAACCGATTTTGACTTTAATATAAAATAATATTTTGAGATATTCCTAAGGTGCCCCTCTCCTCCCTTATAAAAGGGCACCTCCTCCCCCTCCTCCTCACACCAATTTGAGCACTCAAGCTCGGCCAACCCCTGCCATTTTCTCCTCTCCACTTCCCTATAATAATCCTAGAGTTCCTGGTATTCTTCAAAGACCAATCTTAGTTCCCTAAGTGGAGGATTCAAAGAGGCGTTCCAAAGAAGAGGTAATATCCATTACCGATCTTTTCAATTTCTTTCTTCTTCAAATTCTTCTTATTTAGTTGTTTCATGATAAAGTAATAACATCAGTATTACTTACATACTGATATGTTATTATAAATATGAAACAACCCTAATTCACCTTCTATCCATCCTACAGAAAAATGAAATCACCGCGCGTGCGTACGTACGGAATACCGTCTCCACGCCGTGGTGTAATCTATTTTCCACCATCACTTTACAAGGATGGTTATAATGGTGTAATAAGTAAATATTTATGATTATTATAAAGTAATATTGATACTGAAATAATATATATATATACTCCAATACAGTTCCACGATCATAGGAACGATATCATCACTCGTGCGTACGTACGGAATACCGTCTCCACGATGTGATGCGACTCGTTCTACAGGATCATCATTACATAGTAATTATATAAATAAATTGAATGAATAAATATGATATATGTTACACTAATACCATTCTGGATATAAGGTATATATAACATTAAAATAAGAATAAGAATTTATTCGGCAAAACACGCATAAGAACAAAAGGCAATAAAGACCCGAGTAACAAGTAACAACGAAATATTACTAACAAGAAGCTAAGAATATGACCATATATGATATCATATCAATATGTATGATTCTGGAATAAGTCAATAACATTATTTAAACCATTATACAGGAGCTTCGGACACGTACAAAGAAAATTGGACCTAAGGTAAGGGAAATATCACAATCTCATTTTTATCCGAGATTGTTTATTCGTAAGTATTTATTGGGGTGTATTTTATCATCCACATCCATGTTCCCTCAATATGTAATATCGTTTCCATCCACTTACACTAGTTTAAATCCAATTTTATCCTTTGGTGAGTTTTTAGTAAAAGATATGAATGGAATCTTTTGTCGTTTTTCGTACGAGGTACTTTTTGACTTTTCCGACAAAAGTACGAAAGAATATTTTTTTAACATATACGGCATGAATGGATTTCTAAAAAATTATTTCCAAGAAGCTTCCTTTACAAGTTTTCAAGTTTATTTTTAATCAACTTCTTTTAGTTTAAAATTGTATGACATGTTAAGAACGGAAAAGTGTTTTTGAAGTAGAAAGGATATTTTCCTCAAGAATGAAGTTCAAGTATTTTATCAAAATTATTTTCCATCTAAGATAATAAAAAGGGTTCTGTTTTTATCCCTATTATTACATGGATTTGATTATGTTGTGATGGAAATATTTTTATGAATTCCTTTATCTTATATGAATTGTTTTATGATGTCATGTTGTTTAAGAATCTCATTTTTATTACATGGGTTACGCTATGATGTATGGTTTATGATTATGTGGCACACATAAGAAAGGATTCATTATAAGATGGGTGGTACCTATATCTCCCTCCAATGCATTGGGTAAAGATCTTATATCTCATGAGATAGACATGGCTGGAACGGTAGGTTATACCGGTTCAGTGAAACAGGACTGGAACGAGGGTGACTCGGTTCAGAAAGGGACTTTGTCCACTAAGATAGTCTTTGCAATGAGTCATGACTAACAAGAAATGATTTTCCATGATTATGTGTGCATGCCACAGATTTTCAAGTTTCATGATATGATTATGGGGATCTCATTTTCACTTCTATGATTTATTCCATGTTAAGTTATTATGATCTCTTTTGCAGGTTATGATTTTCAAAAAGATATGATATGATTTTTATTTCCTTTATTTGCCCTTGATGAGCATTTGAGCTCACCCTTTTATGATTTCTTTTCCCCAGGTCAGGAAGATGGATATTAAGTAGAATATGCTAAAAGGGACCCTAGATATGATGAAATAAATGGGAGACACTGTAAAAGATTTATGAACCAGTTGTTTATGTTTCCCAGTTTCTAAAGACACTATACCTATACGGTCCTTTGTGGTTTTGTCATATGTTGTAATAAGTGTGCTTAAATTTTGAAGTATTAACAATGTATGTAAAGTATGGGTCGTTATAAACACGGTCTTTCCTACTTAATTCATCAAAAACTTTGTTTTCTATTATAGGGTGATAATGAATTAAACAATTATAATCTTTAAGAAGTTCCAACCATCTCCCCTATCTCATGTTCAATTACTTTTTCATGAAAAAATACTTCAAACATTGATGGTATATATATATATATATATCATATTTATCCCTATAAATATATTGCCACCATATCTTTAGAGAAAAAAAAACACAGCTAGCTTCGGGTCATGAGTATGATAGTTATTCTCATGAGGCTTCAATTATCAAGATTTATAAGGATTCACCTTTTCAATTTCCATAAGGATTCACCCAAGACCTTTCAGAGATTCATCACTAAAAATATTGAATCCTTCTTCGATAGTGGCTAGATTTAACAAGGATGTAGTAACCAAAATTTCATTCAAGTCTTGGAAACATTCCTCATACTCATTTTTTCAGATGAGCTTAACCAATTTTGGAGTTAACTTGGTTCGTGGATTACAATTCCATGAAAAGTTTTTCACAAAACTCCTATGACATCCTACTAATCCATGTAAACTTGATTCTCAGTTACTATTATAGGATATGTCCACTCCTCTAAAACCTTTGTCATGGTAGGGTCAACTGTGATTCCTTCATTGGTTATAATGTGCCCTAAGAAAGAAACTTTTGGTAACCAAAATTCACATTTTCTACACATTCTGAACATTCTATAATTCCTTAATGTTTTTAATATCACCCTTATATGATCCTAATGATCCTTACATGATTTGGAATATATCAAAATATCATCAATTATAACTACCACAACGTTATTATGGTATTCTTAAAGACACTATTAATAAAATCCACAAATATAGAAGGAGCATTAGTCATGATAAAGGGAATAATAGAAAATTCATAATGCCCATATTTTTATTAAAAGGAGTTATTTATAATATATTCATTATTCAAACTCAATTGTTGACAACCATATCGAAGGTCAATTTTGAAGAATAATTGTTCCATATGAAGCTGGTCAAATAAATCATCAATTATTGGATGAGGTTACTTGTTGTTCATTGTGATCCCATTATGTTCTCTATAATATATGTCTGACTGCATTGATCCATCATTCTACTTAAGAAAGAGAATAAGTTCTTTCCAAGGAGACACAGTTGATTCGATAAACTCTTTCTCCAAAAGATCATGGAGTTGCTTCATTAATTTCCCCATCTCCACATTTTCCAATCTATACAGAGTTTTATATATCCTATTGGATCTAGGAATATGTTAAATAGAGAACTCTACCTCTCTTTATAGGGGTGGTCCAGGTAACTCCTAAAAAAATACATCAATTTATTTCTTAACGAAGGGGATATTCTCTATTCATAAAATTTCACTTCCTTCTTCATATTCACCTGAAATTTTCATAATGAAATATATGAGTGGTGCTTCTAAAAAAATCATAGATCGAGATATATCTCTTTTGAAAAAAACTAAGGGTTTTCCATTTAAGAGTTCTGATATTTCCATTATTTTGTAGTCAGTATTAGCATTACAATTTGAGATCCAATCCATCCCTAGTATAATGTCAAATTCCATCATGAGATGGACTACAATATTTACCATAATATTGTGCTCTCCAAAGTGAATACAAGAGTTTCTATAAACTGTTGATTATTGGATAATACCTATTGGAGTCTTTATTGATAAATATAATTCTATTAGTTCAAGGATTGATTCTAAATTCATTGAAAACATGGAGGAAATAAAGGAATGCATAGAACTAGAATCAAAGAAAGTAATTAATAGTTTTGAGAGAACAATAAGAGTACCAGCCAATATAAAATTTTGAGCATCAAATTCATCCATCATGATAGAGAAATAAATCCTTTCTCCTTTGGCCTATGATGGGGTTGATGGTTATTCCCCTCCACAAACTTTGGATTTGGACAATGATTGGAAAAGTTCCTGAGATATCCAAACTTGAAGCATTGTCCTTAAGGTTGGGCCTTCACCATCTTCCCTTTGTCGTTAGTGTTGAAAAGTTGAGGCTTCATCTCAATATGACAGTTCTGAGAAATATGGCCTTATATTCTACACTTGTAACATTTTCCACTCCCAAGAAAGTAGTTATGTAATTTTTTTTCCCATAGTTATTATAGGTGAAAATTTTCACTTTCTTTCCCCCCTTCCTTGATCAAAGCTCCTCTCTAAAGTTTGATCGAATGATATATTCATTTCATTCGATTTTTGAGATAACCACATCTCACAGAACTCTAGTTCAACCTTCATAGAACTTCATAATATCTCCACATACCTGTCATAGTATCAATTTTCAAGATTATTCCATTGATGGGGTCAGAGTCCACCGAGGAATCTATCAACTATCCCATTAGGATACACAAAAAATACAGAGGTGCAGTGAGAATGTTTTGGGAAGTTAATCTCATAGCTTCCCACAGATTCATTATCCGTTTTTCTTTATCTATAGGAATTTCATCTCCATTATCGTTCACATCGAATAAGAGAAATATTTTTTTAAAAGGTTCCCCTAAAATCTTCCCACTCCATAGAATCAATCTATCCTCTTGGATTTCTATTTTTGATCAGCACCCACCACTAATCAGCTTCTCTCTCTAAGTAGTACACAACCAGGGTGAATTTTTCTTATTCTAAAAAATGATGTACATAAAATATATTTTCAATTGAGATTATACACTATTAGGTAATCAATGTGTTGGTATATCCACATAAGGAAGGTGATTGTTGATACATAAAGGACTAAATAGAAAGTTATTCTATTCATGGTGACTCTGGTCTCTCAGATTGATTTAATTTATTATTCATAACTCGAGCTAGTTGATTCATCATTATCATGATGTTTTCCATTCCATTTTCCATTATAATGCTGTCAATGTTTAGACCATTGTGATCACCATTTACACAGTTTCTCAAATTTCTTGCCATTCTAAAAAAGAATAAAACCGTTGTGAGAAATGTTTTTCATTTAATAATCTTATAACTCTAAAATGAATTTATATCTTAAAACATCATTCTTAAACATGTTATTATTTAAAAATTATTAAGTTATATATAAATCCTTCATAATGTTTTATGAAAATTTTGTGATTAACCAAACATATCCCCTGAAAGTGTTAAACCAGGAGTGTAGAAAGGCATGTTGTCTTGCACTAGGTTATGTAGAGTTAAGTAAAACACCCCTTATAAAAATTGTTACCCCTAGGTACATCTATTCAAGATCTAAATTGACTTGTTCATATCCATACACATATTTATTTTCTCAAAAAGAAATTACATAATATTTCACTAAAATACGAGGATTGTTTCCTATATTTAAACATTTCACAGGGGTTAGTCAGAATGTTTTAAAATAATAATTTCCATAAAAAACTAAACCATCCTTTTAAACATACAATAGAATCCAAACATTTAATTACATAAACCCTACATATCATTTTACAAAGAGGGGATATTATAAATTTTAGTTTCTTGGAAATAAGGTAGATAATACATGAAAAAATTATTCTAATACACATGAAAGGCTTCATCATATGTTCATCCATTGTTCAATTAATTCATCTCATAAACTAGGGGCAGACATCAAAGGAATGTGTGGGCATAAGGAATAGTAAGGTAAAATAAGTGAAACAATTTTCATGTGATCTTGATAAATATTGATAAGAACTCAAGGAATATCATTATGGAATGAAAAAGAGAAAATGAGGAATATCATAAATAAAATAACATGAATAATAACATGAAAATGTGGCTAAAACATTTAGTTTAGACATTAATAAGCATATCCCAAAAATTTTGCACTGAGGTGTCTAAAAATTACCAAATTTATTCACTAAGGTATTGTAAAACAACTTATCTTTAGAGATTATATTATTTAACCAATACATTAGAGCTATACCAGGGAACACCATTAATATGTCTTAATTTTCATTTGATCCACATAAATCATAATCAAACATCTCATAAATAACATATTAACATTAAAATAAATTGTTTTCATATCAAAATCATGGAATTTTAAAAAGTGCTTAAAACACGATCATTAATCATTTATAACCCATGAAAAGGAAATGGGGGTTTTATGTATGTTAAATCAAAAAAACAAATCAATCATTTTAACATATTCGTTAATACAAAAATAAAATAAAATGTATTGGGTATTCATATAATGAAAATAAAATAATTTATTGTGAAAAAGAAAGAAATATTGAGAAGAAAACTCGACAGCATACTGGGTATGAAACACAGTTTTAGAAAACATAAAAATGAATAAGGAAAAGGTTACCCCATTCATAAAATAATATTAATAAAGTAAAGGGATAAAATAAAATGGACATAACAACATGGTATGGAAATTTTAATGACATACCACATAAAAAGAGAACTTGAAAGGAATATAGAAGTTGAGATTTCCCTTACCTTGAAGTGTAACTCATAAAACATGAAGATTGAGACCTTAAGGGCTTGATGTCAACATGAGAGGAATCCTTGTGAGGTAATAATATCATAAATTTATGGGGGATAAATTATTAATAAAAGGAAACTAAGAAATGGGTTTGTATTTATAGTAATAGAGAGTGATTTTGTTATTGATTTCCTTGGACACCTCTATAGTGGTATTTGAATAACAATGGGCTTTCCCATGGTATTTGAAAACCCATGAGCTTGACCAAGGTATTTGACCATGGTCTTAGACACCTGGGAAACCTATTAAATTATTTTAATCTACAAGAGTTGACCAGAATTTTATATTACTTATTACATCATTATGATGTCATTAACCATAATGAAAACTCAAAATTGTATTTCTACTATTAATTGAAAAAGAAAATATTTTAGAAAATACTAAAAAATTCACCCAATATTAAACTAAATGTGTTTCCTTAAAAAAATATTCTTATTTTATCATAATAATTCTATAATTATGTGAAATTTATGTTTTAAATAGAAAACTACTTATTTATTAAATATAATAACGAAGAGAAAATGCATAGTAAAATGCATAGTAAAATTTCTAACACATGAAAAAAATATATGTTTCTTATAATTTAAATTTAAATAAGAGTGTTTTAATCACATTATTTAATTAAACTATTAATTATTAGTAACACCTTAGTTAATTATAATAATTATAATTTTTTTGAAAAGTATAATTTCTATAAAAAAAATCAGTTTATCAAATTCATTATATCTTTAAGAAAAACTATTCTCAAAACAAAATTGATGGAAAAAAATTAATTTATAAATAGTGATTATATAACATCCCAAATAAATGAAGAATATGAAATTTTCATATTTATTAATATTTTTGAATTAAATATTAATTTTAATTTAAAGGGGTTTCTATGTTCGATAGCGTACCTGATATGCAAAAACGAGTTTCTTTGAAATATTACATTGCACAATAGTAATATAATATTATTATTTTAAATGGTATTTAACTCCTAGATGCTGTATGGGATGGAATGAAAAAAACTGACTACAATATGATTATACATGTTTGTTAAATGTATTAATATTTATCCAATAAAAATTAGAGGCTTAAAATGTGAATGAATCTAATTTTAAGCATAATTTACATTAAATGTTATATTTACCCACTTTTAATGGAAAAATATCTTTAAATATAGTTTTTTTAACTTTAATACATCTTTATAGACCAAATAAAATCATTCATCAGAATATGGACCTCTTAATTTACTTTTTTTAGTTTTTTCAGATTTTTCCGATAAAGTTCATTTTTAATGAATAGTGAAAATATTGTATTATAATTCAAAAGTTCATTTTTAATCTAATTTATTTATATGGATAGATTACATTTTAATTGGTTTTAATGAGTGATTAGATTATATTTTTACCATTTAATCCAATGTTGGTCATTTGAATTAATTTCACTTTGAAAGTGGACGTAAAAAAGTATCGATCTTTTGATAGTTATTGTTTCTTAAAAACAAGCTATTTATTTTAACAACGTGAATGAATTTTAAATTAATTAATTCCAATTATATGTTTTGAATTTGGAAAAATAGAAATAATTTTTGAATTCGGAATATTAAATATGTCTTAGGCTGAATTTTTGGTATTTTTATGAAAAACATCAATTTTTGATGAATACCGAAACCACTTAGTAGTGGTTAAAAGACTGAATGTTTCTTTTAAATGAAATTTTACTACTTCTGTGAATTTAATTTTGAAAATCCAACATACATGGTTGTTATTGGTAAGTAAAATGTGGTTCAATAAGATGAAAATAATTTTTTTATTGTAACTTTTGACTTTTATTTACCGCAGTTAAAGGTAAATAAGTTAATACAAGGTAAACAGAATATTATAAAAATTCAAATTTATCTTAACACATGTCCATACATTATTGGTTGAGTCATTAACGACCATGGGAATCGTTGGGTCGATTTTGTGACCCCATTGAGCCACTTGGGAGTGATAATGAAAATTTAGATTAATTTACTTAAAGTAATGGAAAAAATAACAAAAACAAATATCTTTTAGTAAATTAATTTTTACATAGGGTTATATAAATTATATTTTTGACTATAAATATTAATTGGAAAGATAAAAATATTTCCTACATCATGCTATTTTATTTTATAATTTTTACAAAACAAATAAATTAAATTAGTCATGACATAATAATGATTCATTGTTTACCTCATTAATAAATCACATAGATAAATAAGATTATAATGAATAAAATATTATCTAAAACCAGTACAATTATTATTAAATGAATTTATTTATACCATGATTCATCTTATCTCAAATTTAATGATTTATGGACCTTTATAAACTTAATATGATTATATAATAAAATAATATTTTCACACATTCCTAAAGTGCCCCTCCCCCACCCCCTTATAAAAAGAGACCACTTCTAACCGATTCCTCACACCTCTCAAGAAATTTGGATCATCCAACCTTTGCCCAATTAATCTCTCTACATCCCTAACCTCCTCCTAGAAGTCTTACCTTAGACAGAGGGACCTCAAGAAGTCCTTCTTTTCAAACCAAAGGGAGCTACCCAAATTAAAGGAGATTAAAGAACAAACGGGTCAAGTCGGACAACGAGGTACAAAATTTTCTTATCTCACTTTTAATCTAAGGATATATCCATTATTCTCCAATTATTTATTGCATGTTTTGTAATTTATAATTCCATTGATATATATTATCATGATTCTCTTTATATTCATGGTATTTTTTTGATTCATTTGGTGGTTATTATCTTTTGGTGATACGACTCAGTTGATTACAATGTGGTAAAGGGTTTCATCTCAATTTTTATTCTCTTGAGATTAAAGATATATTTTCCACTATTTACTTTTTTGTGGTGTATGTAATGACCATTATTTTACAATTTGTGTAATATACATTAATTTATGAGTATTTACATCTTTATTTTATGATCCTTAACTCATGTCGCATATGTTTTGTAAGTTACTAAATCAGTAAGGGAACCTTTCACCCTCCTCTTTTTAAAAGACTTCATTTTGTTGTGTCTTTTAATTTACATCTTATTATATAGAGATATTTTCTTCTATATCCTTATTGATGTTAAATTTATTTCCAAGTGATGAGATACCCTTTTTGTCTCATCAACTCATCTTCAAAATTTTAAAGTGATGTCATTAGGCTGTCAAATTTTACAAGGGAACTTCTTAACCCAATTTCGTTTCTTTGGGTTCAACTTGTACTTATTGAATATGTCATCCTATAAATATGTTTGAATGACCTCTGATTGTTTTAAACGTAATATCAAAATATATTGGGTGTATTTATATTTTTCACACATAATTATGAGATTGGTTTATCCTTAATTTAAGGATACCATCTTTATAAGGGATTTCATCTCAATTTACATTTCTATTGAGACTTCATTGTTGTTATTCACCAATTCACTCTTATATTGTGTATATAATGTCCTTTGAAATACTATATCATGAAACCATTTATTCTCATGATAATATAAAGTTATAATTAAATGTTATTCCATAATTATTTATATTCAACAGTCTCTCATTTTTTTTAAAACGCTTTAACTAAAATATCATTTTAAATGTTTTAATGATTTGTTATTCTAAATATTTATATTTGATGTCCTTTTTTAAAAAATGGTTTTCAGTATTTATTTATATAGAAATTAATGTTTTGAAAATTTAATTTCATTAAAAGATGCAAAGTGGTATGGGAAACATTGATTCATAAATCTCTTTTTAAATGGTTTATGTAAATGGATTGACTATTTCAATATCCTGAAATTTCTTCTTGTGTCTTATATTGAAATGTTATTAGTGAAATGTTTAAATTCGAAATATTTTATGTGCTGTGATGGTACATTGATATTTGACGGGTGGTTGTGTGATAAAACAAATGATTGGTGGTGTCGTGAAGACCAGGACAGGTGGTTATCTTATAACCTCCAATGCATTGGGTATGGAAGTAGTCCATATAGATATTCCATTTAGTGATATGTATGGATTTCGGTCATATATCTATTCAATTTAGTGATATGTATGGAAGTCGGCTGTATGGCTATTCCATTTAGTGATATGTGTGGAAGTCGAGCGTATGGTTATTCCATTTAAGTATGATTATGTCCCAAGTTACCATTATATGCTATGTGTTCTTTATATGAGTTTTATGGTAATATTTTGGTTAAAAAAGGGTAAGTAGTGATATTTTATTCAGAGAAGAGTATTTACTACTTCATAAAGGTGAAAATTATTACTTTTGTTATAGTATTCATGGTTTCTTGTTGTTTTGAAAAACTAACAGTTTCCTTCTTTGTGTATCCCTTACTGAGCTTTTTATGCTCATCCCAGGTTTTTAATTGTTTTCTCAGGACTTAAATATGAATAGGTTCAAGGATGGGATCAAGGAAAAGTCATGCTTTCTAACACATAGAACTAGACATGACTCTTTTTTTCAAGAGTTATTGTTTTGTAATAAAAATGGAAACTATTTAGAAGTGTCTACTTTGTAATCTTTTGAGATGTAATAGTTTTGTCCAAATTATATAAAACTATAAACCTGAAAAGATCCTAAATGTGAATTATTCATTTAATTCAATATTATGTATGTTTTAAGGCCAGGTCCTTACAGTTGGTATCATAGGTCATTTTAGATAACTTTATAAGTTAAGGTATTCTTTAATCAAAAGTAACATTACCATAATGGTTAGGCTTTTAGAAAGAGTCATAATTGTTTTAGATAATGTGAAGATGTTTAAGATAACATGAATAAGTATATCTTAGTATTTACCCTCCTCATAAGATATTATATGATTATTTTACTGATATAATCACACATACCTTTCTGGTTTTAGTCAATGGTTGGATCTAGCAGGCATCAAAGTAACAATTGATGTGAAGCAAACTATGACGGTTTTTTGAATGAGAAATTGCATAAAATGGGCGCTGCAATGAGAACTCTTGTGGTCCTTCTTAACCAACTATCTGGAGTCATGATTGACCACTTGAACCTTGATGATTTTTATAAGGAATCGTGTAATCGAGAAACAAATCCCCAAGGATGTTCAGGTAATAATCATAAATGTATGTATGTTCCAAAACCTATGTGTCAAGGAAGTCGAAAGAAACACCTAGGAAAATGTTTCAAAGGGACAGCAAGATGCTATAGATGTGGAAATTAAGGTCATAAAGAAAGAACCTTCCATGAAAAAGGAAGCATTTAGTGGACTCTAGGAAAGGGAAATAAGATCTTTATGAGGGATCAATTGAATTTTTTAAATGTGGTGTGCATGGTCATTATACAAACACATGTCCTACGAAGAAGTTTCGGGAATGGGATCACCAGGATCATACAAATATTTGCTGAACAATACCTAATGCCCTTCCAATTGAGGATGAAGAAACTTACAATAACAAATGAAAGGTATGGATTATTTCTTAACATATGTTTTGACATTATTGAAAATTAGGATATGATTAGTGATTTTGTATGTAGGAATGAATAATTTCTGAATAATTTGGAATGGGATGGTTAATATATCATGAAGAATGTAGAATTAGTAATAAGTAAACATATATGTGCTTCAAGTATTATGGTAGATTTTAGGATGGTGAAATGATTAAATGTTTTAAGGATCTTTTGATTACGAGAATTACATTATAAAACTTTTTATAGTATGTCTAACCCTGATGTATGATTTATTAAATTGTTTTTAAAGGAATTATTATCTTTTCTTTTGTGGATATAGTTATAAATAACCATTTGGGTTTATATGATACTTGAATTTGAAGAAATTATAGGTTAATACATTTAATGGGATGCAAAATGAAAGTTATTAGAAAACATTCGTGGTTAAAACATGTTATGGTTATTTTTGATAAATTTATCTCTTATTGGGAATTCTATAAAATTATATCGTTTTTGAAAAAAGGAAAACTTGTGGAATATGTGACAACCCGTCGCATCAGACAAAGCTATGGGAATCGAACCCACAACTAAAGTGTGACTGGTATTTATCGCCTACCACTGGTCTACGTGAATTCCCTTGTTTTTATGAATAATTGTTTTTAGTTAGATGATTTTATGAATCAATAATAAGTTGATTTTCCTTTATCTATGGAAATGATTAGCCTATCAAGGAGGATATGTGATTAGGTTACTTACTTTTCAACATGAGACTTTAAAAGTAACTAATGTTATTTGGAGATATATGTTAAAAGACTATGTGATTAGATCCTTTTGAGATTTTGGATTCAATCTTAGTTCGGATTACATTGAAGAATTTTATGGATAGATGTTTATTGAATGGTCTTTGTTGAACTTTGAGTTTTTTTGGACAAATTTTGGAGACTAAGAGTAGTTTTTATTTTTTTTAAAAGATTAGCCTTTTTGGGGATTAACTAATCTGGTGCTAACCATTTTGGTTTTGGTTAAGGTATAAAGACATGGGAAATATATAGTTCATCTTTTGTGGATTATGTGATTTTATTGATGTTGATTATATCGCTCTTAATGTGAAAAAAAAACAATCATCCTGTGTACTAATTGTTTGGAGAAAATATGAGTTTGTGATAGAAATATAGTAAAATATGAATATCTACATAAAAAGTAAGTATATTTGCTTGTGTTATTAGTTAATCTCATAAATAAATTACTTGATGAAATGTAACATTAAAAAACCTTTTCTGTTAAGTTTTCCTATTATGGAATCAAATACTATTTAACCCATCACATGTTTGTTATTTTCTGGTTGTTAACTTTCTCCTAAACATGTTTTCTATCACTCTCAAACAGAACATGATGGTTTGTTTTCTCCTCCATGTCCATGGTTTCATGGAATCCAATTATATGTTGTCTCGGTTATCCTTTGTACTTATCTTCCCTTATTTTAAAGTGATAGTTTTATTGACCCTTTTTTCGATGTGGGGCTTTTAATGAAGTTTCTGAGCCCAATTTTAAAATTGCAAGGATGCAATTCCCAAAAGGGTGGACGGATGTAACATCCCAGATAAATGAAGAATACGACATTTTCATATTTATTAATATTTTTGAATTAAATTTTAATTTTAATTTAATGGGGTTTCTATGTTCGATAGCGTACCTGATACGCAACAACAGGATTCGTTGAAATCTTACGTTGCACACTAATAATATAATAGTATTATTTTAAATGGTAGTTAACTCCTAGTTGTTGTATTGGAGAGAATGAACAAAAATAACAAAAATATGATTATGCATGTTTGTTAAATATATTTACATTTATCCAATAAATGTTAGAGGCTTAAAATGTGAATGAATCTAATTTTAAGCATAATTTACATTAAAAGTTCGATTTACTGCCTTTTAATGGAAACCCCTCTTTAAATGTAGTTTTGGTCAGATTAATACATTATAATTTACCAAATAAAATCCGTCTTTATAATGGGGACATTAAAATTTACTTTGTTTAAATTTTTTGGGTTTTTCTGATAAAGTTCATTTTTTTAATGAATAGTGAAAATATTGTATTTTAATTCAAAAGTGCCCATTTAATCTAATTTATTTATATGTTTATATTATCTTTTTAATTGGTTTTAAATTATAATTATAATATATTTTTACCATTTAATCCAATGTTGGTCATAAGAATTAATTTCACTTTGAAAGTGGACATAAACAAGTATCAATCTTTGGATAGTTATTGTTTATTAAAAACATGCTATTTGTTTTAACAAAAAGAATGAATCTTAAATTATTTAATGCCACTTCTATGTTTTAAATTTTTAAAAATAGACATCATTTTTGAATTCGTAATATCAAATATATCTTAGGCTGAATTTTTGGTATTTTTCTGAAAAACTTCTATTTTTGATGAATAGTGAAACCACTTAGTAGTCGTTAAAAGACTAAATTTTTCATTTAAATGAACATTTACCACTTTTTTGAATTGAATTTAGAAAATAAAACATACATGGTTGTTATTAGTAAGTAAAATGTGGTTCAATAATATGAAAATAATTTTTGGTGAATATTTACTTTTGACTTTTATTTACCGCAGGTAAAGGTAAATAAGATAATTCAAGGTGAAAATAATATTATAATAAATCAAAATTATCTTAACACTTGTCAAAAAACTTATTGGATGAGTAATTTAAGACCATGGGCATCTTTGGGTTGATTTTGGGACCCCATTGAGCCACTTAGGAGTGATAATGACAATTTAGATTAATTAACTTAATGTAAAGGAAAAAATGACAAAAACAAATATCATTTAATAAATTAATTTTTAAAAATGGTTATATAAATTATATTTTAGACTATAAATATTCATTTTAAAGCTAAAAATATTCCTTACATCATGGTATTTTATTTTATAATTTTTAGACAACAAATAAATTAAATTATTTAATACATAATAATGGTGCAGTGTTTACCTCGTTAATAAATCATTTAAATATATAATATTATAATGATTAAAATATTTTCTAAAACCAGTCCAATTATTATTGAATGATTTTATTTCGACCATGAGTCATCTTATATTTGAATTTATTGATTTTTGGGCCTTTAGAAACCTAATAGGATTATATAATAAAATAATATTTTCACACTTTCCTAAAGTACCCCTCCTCCCCCTTATAAAAAGAGACCACTTCTAACCAATTCCTCACACCTCTCAAGCCATTTGGATCATCCGACTTCTACCTAGTCAAGCTACCTACATACCTTTCCTCCTCCGAGAAGCCTTACCATTGGTAGAGGTACTTTAATAAGACCTTTGGTTCAAACAGAATGGAGTTACCCAAATTAAAGGATATTAAATAACAAACAAGTGAAGTCAGACAATGAGGTAAGGGATTTTATTATCTCACTTTTAATCTCATGATATTTCCATATTTTAAACTTATTTATTTCATGTGGTGTAATTTATACTTACATTGATATATATTATCATGATTATCTTTATATTTATGGTATTTTTTGATTCATTTGGTGGTTATTAACATTTGGTCATATGAATCAGTTGATTACAACGAGGTAAAGGGTTTCATCTAACTTTTTATTCTTGGGAGATTCATGTTATATTTGACACTATTTCCTTTTGTGTGGTGTTTGTACTTCCCATTATTTTATAATTTGTGTAATATAAATTCATTTATGAGTATTTACATCTTTATTGTATGATTCTTCTATCATGTGGCATATGTTTTGTGAGTTACTAAATCGGTAAGGGAACCTTTCACCCTCCTCTTTTTAAAATACTTCTTTTTTTGTGTATTTTAATTTACATATTATTATGTTAGGATATGTCATTCTACATCATTATTGATGTAAAATTTATTTCCAAGTGATTAGATACCCTTTTTGTCTCATCAACTCATCTTTGGAATTTTAAAGTGATGTCGTTAGGCTGTCAATTTTTTTAAAGGTAACTTCTTAACCGAATTTTGATTCATTGGGTTCAACTTATACTTATTGAATATTCCATCCTATGAATATTTTTGAATGAACTCTGATTGTTTTAAACGTAATATACACTTATATTGGGTGTATTTATATTTTTCACACATAATTATGAGATTGGTTTATCCATAATTTAAGGAAACAATATTTATAAGGGATTTCATCTCAATTTACATTTCCATTGAGACTCCATTGTTTTAATGCACCAATTCACTCTTATATTGTGTATATAATTTCCTTTGACATACTATATAATGAAACCCTTTATTCTCATGATAATATAACGTTCTGATTAAATGTTAGTCCTTCATTATTTGTATTTATGATTCTCTCATTTTGTTAAAAACGCTTTAACTAAAATATCATTTTAAATGTCTTAAAGATTCATTATTCTAAATATTTATATTTAATGGTTTTCAGTATTTATTTATATAGAAATTAATGTTTTGAAATTATAATTCCATTAAAATCTACAAAGTGGTGTGGGACACTTTGATTCATAAATCTCTTTTTAAATGGTATATGAAAATGGATTGATTATTTCAATATCCTAAAATTTCTTCTTGTGTCTTAAAATGAAATGTTATTAGTTTTAAATTTGAAATATTTTATGTGCTGTGATGGTACTTTGACATTTGACGAGTGGTTACGTGATAATCCAAATGACGGGTGGTGCCGTGAATACCAGGACGGGTGGTTACGTTATAACCTCCAATGTATTGGGTATGGAAGTAGTCCATATGGATATTAAATTTAGTGATAAGTATGGTTGTCGGCCGTATAGCTATCGATTTAGTGATATGTAAGGAAGTCGGCGGTATGACTATTCTATTTAGTGATATGTGTGGAAGTCGACCGTATGGTAATTCCATTTAAGTATGTTTATGTCCCAAGTTACCATTATATATTATGTGTTATTTATATGAGTTTTATGGTAATATTTTGGTTAAAAAAGGGTAAGTAGTGATCTTTTATTCAAAGAAAAGTATTTTAAACTTCATAATGGTGAAAAGTATTACTTATGTTAAAGTATTCATGGTTTACTTGTTATTTTGAAAACCTAATAGTTTTCCTTCTTTGTGTATCCCTTAATGAGCTTTTTATGCTCATCCTACATTCTGAATTGTTTTCACAGGACTTAAAGATAAATAGGGTCAAAGATGGGATCAAGGAAAAGTCATGCTTTCTAAAACATGAAACATGACATGACTCTATTTTTTTCAAGAGTTTTTTTGTGAAAAAAATGGAAACTGTGTAGAAGTGTCTACTTTATAATCTTTTGAGATGTAATAGTTATGTCCTAATTCACTAAAACTCTAAACTTGAAAAGATCCTTAATGTGAATTATTCATTAAATTCAATATTATGTAATGTTTAAGGCTGGGTCCTTATAGATTATACATTAAGTAAATAAGTCATGAAACATAAAGCCTTATAACACTCATATAAAACCTAATGGTGAGATGTGTGATGGTGATATGCTCATGGGGCGACTCAAGTTACATCACCCGAGTGGTAATTTCCACAAACATGAACTTCTACCAAAGGCAGTTTCTTTCTCGATTGACCTTTTGAATATCATATTGGGATTGGTCAATTGAAAATACCAAAGATGCTAACTCTCTCCCAAGTTATGACAAATTGGCTTCGTACGTCATGACTCTAATGTATGAGATCATCAACTATTCATTATACATTAATTAGTCATTATAATTTCTATTTATAATACTAATTATAATGTTAAGATTATTATTAAGAGTATTGTTTCCGATGATCATATTGACCAATGTTCATAATTGAACGACGTTCATATAACAATCGAAACCCAGTGTTCACTTTTTAATTATACTAACTTCATTATTAATGGGATATAGTTTTATTGAGTACAAAATAATATTACAACCATTTTTAAAAAACAAATTTTATTCAAAAATTTGGGGTCGTTACACATAATTTTTTAATGTCATTGCTCTCTACACCTCTCTTGTCGCTGCTCTCTCCGCCGCTCTCACCGCCTCTCATGCCACCGCCACTTCCGCTTTCTCTCTTACTGACACTGCTCTCGCTGCAGCCTCTCCGGCTACCTCTCTCACTGCTGCCACTCTCACCACCCCTCTCATCACCAACTCTCTTACCACTGATCTTGCCACCACTACTCATTCCACCACCTATCTCTAAATATAAGTTATGTGATGAGCGTAATTTATTGTGATTAATTGTTTTTTATTTTCTCATGAGATTATTAATACAAGTTTTTATTTACGTAGAATAACCTTTTTTGCAAAGCCTTGTCAACTGTTTCATTGTTCTAATTTTTAATCCTTTAAATGTTTTCTATTTATTATCATTGATCATAAAATATTAATGACTTATATATGGTTAACTAATTGATTGATCAAGTAAATCTATATTTTTGTGAGAACACCCATGATGGAATAAAATTTTTGATTTAAATGAAGTATATTGTACTTATAGTGTTTATAAAAGATGAATTAACTATTATGATTGTTCATGTGATTGTTTATTTTCATTATGACTTTTATGGGGAAATTATGGTATGATTACTAAGATAATGGTGAGAAAATTAGAGGTGGAATGTGTCGGTGGGAGAATATATGTTTTTTGGGAATGAGTAATGATCAGTAATGATGAATTTGGGTTCAATTATAATGATTTTTTATAGTGGTGGGTCATATTCAAGATATCAGCTGATTTCATTTATGATTTCTATGGGATTTTGATTGTTTTTTTTATAATTGAATCATAGTGATAGAATGAATTTATAATGATGTAATTGAAAAGGAATGGGTTGAAAAATAAATGTTTTTGGGTTGTAATTCACATATAGAAATTGATTTAATGGGTTGAATGACTAAAAATATGAGACAATTGTCTTAATAAGTGTGAGTTGGATTATAATTATAAAATTTGGGAATTGAAAAACATATAAATAGAAGGTATTTTGTGAAATTTCTGTTGATTTTCTCTGAGTTATGATTCCTTGGTGTTGTAAGAGGTTGATCTAACTACTTTATGAGCCATTTATATGTCCTCCCTCGCCAAGAATTTGAGATCGCTCCTTCTTTTATTTCCCATTCTTATATTGAATCATATATAATATTATATTTAGAATTAATAATTATTTAGAGACCTATTTAGGAGATATTGTTGTATATTACATATGATTCATGCTTCTTTTTACTAAGGTCTAGATCCTAGAAGAACCAATATTACAATGGGTGAGATGAACAATGTGGTGAATGTCTCAATAGGAAAAAATGGGAAGAGAGATGGATTGAAAAATATCATGATAACATTTACTCAATATTATCAAGAAATAAATAATTTTATGAACCATTTCAAGCACCCAATCATGCAAAGGATGAAACAACTTACCATGGATTCATTCACATAAAAATTCCCTCTAATCATTTGGGTTCCCCTGATCAACTAGTTTTGAATAAATGGATATCCATTTAGAATTTGGAAGGTGAAGTATGTAGGTTGTGGGTACTGATTACGAATATGAGGAAAAATGAATAAGTTCATAGTATGAAATGGGTGGTGTTTAAAGAAATATTCTTCCCCAAATATTTTCCCTGAATTGATCATTGAAAAATCGGTTGAGATTTCTTTATAATATATATTATTTTATAAATTATATATAATTTTATTCTTCTATATATGTCTATAATTTTATATACTAATATAAAAAAATATTTATTTTTAATTTATAATTTTATACATGCATCTTTTTTTTTGAAATTATCAATCACTTCATACTAGTATACTTTAAATAATTCATTGTGAGTGTTGAAAATATTTTTAAAAATATAATAATTTCTTTTTTTATTTTTGAAACCACACTACAAAAAACTGAGTGTTTAGCAGTGATTTTCTAAACCATCACAAATTTTTTTTCAAATAATTTCAAAATTTTTTTTTATAAACCACTGATAAAAGGTTAAAAAAATTAATACACATGACACTTCCCCCCTCCCCCTAGAGCCTGACCCCCCAACCCCCTCGAACCCCACCCTGCAAACTTCTAGAAGCCCTAGCCCATTTCCGCCCATCTTGAACCCTCACCACACCACACCTTTCCTAGTTGGGCCTTGCCTCACCACACCTCGCTTATTCGCACCTCTCCCTGCTTCACCATCCCTCACCGCACCACACCTTGTTGTACCTCAGCTCGCTGCACCTCACCACCGATCCCGACCCCACCTCGTCGCCCGACAAAGTAGTAGTGGTAAATGAAGGTAACAAATAAAAATATTTTTTTTTGTGTTTTTCCAAAATTGGATGATATTGATGGTTAAATGGGTGTTACATCAATGGTTTTTTGATAGTATAGTGTTGAGAGTTCCCTATAGGCCATATAAGGGGTGTTGGATATGTGTTCATTGCGATAGAAGTTTTCGATGTGTTTTATATCATTTATGACTATTTTTTTAAATTAAATATATAATTATAATTATTTATAGGTAGTTATTAATGTTATGTGTTGTGATGAAAATTTTGAGAGGTGATATGGACTCGGATGCAGCATGGATGAGATTGGATTACATGGTGTTTAGAGTGACAAGGATTGAGATGGTCCATGGGTAGCAGGACTAGGAGTGTGGTGTTGATTCAATTATGTTAGAATGGAAATTGATATCTTATTTAGGATTATACATTATGATTCAAAATCACTCTATAAATTGATATATATTTTCTCTATGTATTGGTTTCCCTCTACCCAGTTAAAATAGGTCTTTTCTTTACTTTAATAATTAAAAATGAGGCTTCGATCCCAACCTTTTGAAAAAAATGATCATAAACCATGATGGTTCTGAAATTCCAAATGGATTTCCCAAAGGGTGATACAAAACTTTTTATGATGGGGGATAACTCTCGACTGCATAGTTCCTTAGGATCAGCTAGTGAACTATGGGACTGACATGGTCCTTGATTATGATTAATTTTCTTTGTGTGACCACACTAAAGTTTGTGGTGATAGGTTATTGTGCATGATGTGACCTCCCATAAGTGACATGGGTGATTAGTGTATGTATGAAAATATGAATTATTCATGAAATTTAATATATAATTTTTTTATTTTACTATTGAAATTGATATGTGCTAGCTGTCTTGGTTATATTTATATTATAGCATACTATAATTTGATTTATTTTTTCACCAAATTATATGGATTAGAACGTTGAAATAAGTTTTTAGCCACTTGAACATGTGTTCAAATGCTTGAGGTTTGTCTAACCTCATCTCATATGATGATTCTAGAATGGGGAATTACAATGTGACATCATAAAATTTAGTTCATTTTATAAATTGAGTATATAGAAGTGGGGAATATGAAGAATTTATCAAATCATATGATAAATAATATATAGGTGAGTTCTAAAAAGCTTTTCCATGGTAATTCCTATTTACCATGGGTGCATGATTTTTCTTATTTTATTTTTATGCTATGATTGAGTTTTTTATGGAATATAATGTTCCTATGGATGTTGTTAATTTAAATTTTCATCTCCTCTATCACTAGAATGAGGCCCATGTGCACGCACCATATATGGAACATATTACTTTGATTACATATTCATGAATGAATTTAATTGGAATTTTAAAATGGGATTCAGTTGTTTAAAGTGTCAAAAAAACATATATAGAGTTTTAAAGTATTTAACCTCAAGGAATTTATGTTACGTGATCGGTCCCTTCATAAATATAATTATTTATAATTTTGGTGATTGAACACGTGGAGTCATGAAAGTTGATTCTTGATCACTTACTATGTATTTATATAGGAAAACCTTATCGCCGCCCCTCGCCACAACTCATCGCTGATTCTGAGCATTTCTTTCCCTCGCCGCTTCTCACCACTAGTCTTGAGCCTCAGCTCCCCTCTATTGTTGCTTCTAAACTCTTGGATAATAAAAAACATATAACCATTAATCAAGGTAATTTATTCTACCCATTTTCTCTATTATTTTGATTATGTATTTTGTGTTATACCAATGGATGTGTCATCATGTGATTTTTAATTTTTATTGAATATTTTTTTATCCTCCCCTAAATAATTTATTAATTTTCTCATTCTAAAATTATGTAATTGTTATTAAGAATGAGAAATTATTTTATCTATTTATTTCTAAATGACATGAAATATTTCAATGTAGGTTTTTAATTTGGTGATAAGTTGCTGATGACATGGATACATTCTTGATATAATTGAAAACATTTCTTTTTGTTATGTTATATTTGACTAGAAGTAAATTAATCAATATTATGATTAAATTCATGGGATTATTAGAGAAATATCTACATTGTTATGTAATATAAATAGGGGAGTTTATTTTTTATGCTATGTTGTTACTTTTATAAAGTATAATCATTTTTTAATTTTGGTTTTGGGTAAGAAAAGTAAATTAAAATGTTTTATTCATGGTATTACATCATTAAAAAATTATGTAAGCATGAGTTGGGTTTTTAATAAAAATAGTAACAATATTTATACTAGTTTCATTTTATTTAAAAATTGTTGAGTATAAAATTGGGTTCTGAACAATAATAAAATTTTATGAATAATAGTTTTATTTATTTTGGAAATTTATTGTGTATGATTTTCCTGAACCCAGACATTAAATTGCATACAAACTTTTTTCACTCTATTTACAAAAGTGTTTAGGTATGGGTTAGTTCATGAACCACACTTTAATTATATAAGATATTCTATATTGAAAACATATCCTTTTTGAGTTTTTATTATTTTTTATAATTCAATCACAATTAACAATTTTTAACCATACTTGATTCATTTGGTATGTATTACGTTGTAATAATATTTTGTATAAATGGAACACTAATTATATTGAAAGGTTTCAATGTGTAAAAACCTTTTTTCCTTGCATACTACTTATTTATCTAAATAGTTTATCCTAATATTATGTCGTAAAACATTGAAAACTTATTTGGATGAAGAACATATATTTCTATTTTAGAATAAATTTCTTGTAAATGAATCCAAAACATTTTTTTTGATTGGACTGTTACTATAATATATTATGTGTTTCATATTCCATGTCTTATACCTTGTTTGGGTCACTACTTGTATGCTTAAATTATATCATATTCTATCTTGTATGGTTTATTTGTATTGATACTGGCATACTTTTTTCAAATTAAAATAGGTGTTTAGATTATCTTATTGTATTTTTTCTTTAGATATGTGATATTGGATTATTTAAAGATGATATTATAAATGCTTTCCCTGATAAAAACATTTTGATAAAATATAAGATTTTTCATGTAGTGTGGAACAATTTTCTTCTTTAATAAATATCTTCCATTACCTAAACATAAGTATTTATGTTTTGAATTATTTTTTTCCTAATATATATATATAATATTCATTTTTTGCATCAATTTTGTTATTATAATCTATAATTTATATTTTTTTTAATTTTTTTTATCTGAATATAAATAATATATATGTATGACACTGATTAGATTTTAATCTGGTTTCAAATTATGTCTTTTTTTAATTTTTTATTTAATAATGCTTCAAATGGATGACTTATACACTTACCTTGTTATAGTTTCATTGGAACACCTTGGTTAATTTTTTATAAATTGAGTTAATAAATAAAAATAATTTCTAGATAAAAAATTATGTTTGGTATCAAAATTGATAGAAATAAGTCTCAGTATATTAATGATTAAAATGAAAGGAGTGGAATGAAGAATTTGATATTTTAATGGTTTCAATTTATCCATCCTAAAGTGGATGAAAATTTAACATAGTAAAAAGTCAACGGGATTCTTATACATGATAAAAATAAAGAAAATAATGATACTGAGAGAGTAAAAAATGATGGATGATGCAATGAATCTTCAATATCAAGCATGTGGTAAAATAAATTAGTTAGAAATTTTAATGTTATTTTATCATAGAAAAAACATGTATGTAATATCTATTATTTTCATTAATTATATTCGTACCTTTAGGAATGTGATTCTTATTTTTACACAAGTGTTTCTTACCTCTACGCAAGTGCTAAGCTACCCTTAAGCAACATGAAAAAATGTAAGTTACCCTTGTGTAGTGTAATAGAAACCCTTAAATACTGCATGGAATTTATGTTTTTCATTTATGTGTGCTTTATAAAATTCATATTAACCTTATGAAACCTCAGAGTGCCTTTATACAACTTTTCTAGTTAACTTTACATAACCAATTTAAGTAAAATATTTCCATTGCACAACTTTACTAGTTACCATTATGCAATGATTATAATTTGTTCTTACCCTTACATAGAATTATAATTTACCTATATACAACTTGGGTAAAATGCATCTTATCATTATGTGGGATGTATATTTTAAAGGTTACTAACTCATGCCTATCGTAGGGCGTGGTAAAACAATTATTTCATATGATAAAATTCAGTAATGTGGTTGACCAAGGATGTCTCCTGAAGAGGAATTCACACAAAATAGTTTTTAACTATTAAATGAGGGTAAAAATGGGGTGTTCTTTTTAGAATAAATTAAAAAGATGAAAAATAAAATTTAAATGATTGAAAAACTATGATATTAAAAGGGTGATTAGGTCGGGGTCAGTTTCCCTATTGTAATCCAATACTTGTTGAATTTAATTAAAACAACTTCTTCTTAATTTATTAAAGTGAGTTTCCACAATCATTTCCTCTCACTTCCTTGGTGAAATTATCATTGTGAGAGAAATCCATACCAAAATCATAGTTTGGTCAACTCTCTTTCCATGTGAAAAATAGTTGTATTGAATATCCTCAATTGAAATGGTAAATACGTTATCAGGTCTTGTTTATCCAAAACAATCAAGAAAATTCACTACCCCTTTTACATGTAATGATGATCGTCAAGTACTTCACCACTAATCCATGTTCAATTCCATCGTATATAAACCAGAAATTATTGAAGGGAGATAATGATTAATTTTGCAAGGAAGAAATCAATAATGGAATTAAAATTCAATAATTATTTCACTTGGTAAAAAAGTATTCAATATGAAATTGAAAACAGCGTTGAAGAAGAAAGAAATATCATTCAATTACATCCAAGAACTCAAGCATTAAAAAATAGAAAACCAACCCTTCCCCAATCACTCAATATGTTTACCCCACCATGGTAAGAGTAATCAGGAATAAGGGGTAAGAATAATTCATTAAAAAAATATGGAAAATAAAATAAATAAAAGATAGAAAGCCAAAAATTTCACTTTCTTGGTGTCCCAAAAGGAATGTTATTGAATGAGATATGCTTTGAGAGGGAGGGCTCCACTCCTTTTATATCAAGAATTTGTCCCCCAAACGTTGACATGTTGTATCCCTAATAAATGAAATCTTCGCACATGTTAACCTCCTTGAATGTTGTTCATAATTATCTTGTATGTTTCCCTTCAAAATCCTAGAATATTTGGATAAGTATTCCGAGAGTTATTCCTGGTTTACTCATACAGTTTTTTCTGTCCAGTCAGACTCTCCAAATCGCAATTCGCCAAATTAGAATACTTTAATGAACATTAAAATGGCCCATTGACACATCATTTACTTCATTAATGATGTTTTAAAACTCCTTGTGCTTCCACCCACTGAATTTCATAACAATTGGGTCCACCATGAATTAGTTATGGACCCACACCAAAATACATATGAACTGTAAATAGTTTTCATGATCACACTTGTGAGCTTCTTTTGAGCTTGTATATGGCCAATTAAACTTTTGGTCATGAAGGATGCAATGAATCCCTTTATGTGTAGAATATGGAAAAGATAAAAAAATTTAATTTGTATTAGTGTAGAAAATGTTATGGCAAAAAACCAAAAATGATTTAAAACAGTTAAAAATCCGAAATGGGCCATTTTTACTATTAAGCTCAAAATATTACCAATATCATAATAATGTTGCAATTTATATTAATTAACACTTTGGTGGGTTTAAAAAAATTATATTCAATATAGAATTTATTTGAAAATATTTTCTCTATCAATTCCCCCACACATAGCACTTAGACTCCTAGACAATTAAACATCAAAATCAAATCAAATCCAATCCAAAACACATACCCATGAGATCTAACAAATCAATACCAAGAAACAAAAAGATATCATGCCTAATCAAAAACAATTATTGAATTTTTTCCATTTTATATTATTTAATATATTTCCACTTCATTTCTTATCCCATGCACCCAAAACACATACCTAACATGAATTTTCTATCATCTCACAAATGAAAATGTTCAACAAGGATTTTTTCAATGAAACTCACACAAGAAACACCATAGATTTGATAAATTACTACACATACACTTGATGTGAGTCAAGGACATGTTTTCTAATGAGGAATTTTTAGGGTTGTTCCTTGTCTTTCGATTGGTAGGATTTAGATGTTAAAAATCATGAGGCCAAAAAAGGGGGGCTTGACTATTTTTGAATAAAAATTGCACGATTATAATTTTCAATCATTAATGGTCTCCTTCTCTTCCACTTTATAGAAAATTGGATTCATCATCATGAGAAATCAATGAATTTTCAGGCCATTTACCATTTTAATAGCAAAAATTTCATCTCAAACATTGTTTTTCTGGAAATATCCAGATAGGCCCAGCTTTATTTTTATATTGGAAGCTCTAGAGAGGCACATCATCTTTTATCATGAAAACTACAAAAAAGAAAAAAAATTTAATAAAATTAAATCTTTAGTAGAAAAATCAGCTCTTAAATATTTTATATTCCACCCAAAGTTTCCCCAAATGAGGTAGTACACTACAGGACATCTTCCCCAACACATAAGTTCAACTAGATCATGCAATTTAATTTCAAGAGAAGATTGTATAGAGAATATCAGCTTGTAATGTGGCTAACCGAACAGGCTATCCATGGCTTCAATGGGCTACAAGGATTAATGTACAAGTTAGGCCATCATAAAAAGGATTATATTGAAAAGGGGGCTTAAAACCAAATAAATTCCTCAATAATTTAAAACACAAGTACCTCAAACCCTCATGTTTTAACAAGAATAAATAAAATTCTAGTTAAAGAAAGAATGGTCTAGTTCTCTCAAGAAATTAGGGGAATGTAAATAATATGAAAAAAATGGTAAAAAAGCCTCAAAAAAATGTGATTTCAGAAATAAACACTGTTATATATGGCATGGGATTTAAAATATCAGAGTACTTTTCATGAAATTACAAAAGATTTGAACATGAAACATAGTCATTTCAGCATTCATTTATGATTTGATTCATGAAATAGATTGGTTCACTCATTAACATGGGTTTAAAAATTGGGAATGATAATAATTTCAGCTCAAAAGTATAAAAAACTTGCGAAAACAAAAAAAAATGAAAAACAAAATTTTTTTTGTTTTTTTATAAAAAATGTAAACCAAATATCTAATGAAAATTATAAACTACAAAGGTTCCCTCCCCCACACTTAAATGATACAGTGTCCTTAGTGCATTAAAATGGATTTAAAAATGTAAGAATATTCAATACTAGAAATTTGGCTATTTTCTACGGGCTATTTGCAACGGGATCTTGATGTAAAAACCCTTTTTGTGACTGGGGCCCATCGGAAAAAATATTACTTGTGACAGGAAGCGGACCCATCGCATTTAGATGATTTATTAAATACATTATATATATAAACACCTTTAGTGATGAGCCCATCTCAAAAAGTATTTGCGATGAGATACTAGCCCCTCACAAATAGCTTATATGTTATAAACCTTTTACGACGGGCACATCACAAAAAGTTATTATGACCATAAAGAGACCCATTGCAAAATACTTTTAGAAAATATTTAATATATTTGTGATGGGCCCCCCGTCACAAAAGGCCCCGTCGCAAATACTTAATAAAATAAAAAAATATTAATATTATTAAAATAATAAAAAAATAAAAAATATTGAAATTCTAAATATTTTCAAATACTTAATAAAATAAATAAAAAATTCTGATTAATGAAAAGATAATATTAATATTATTAAAATAATAAAAAATAAAAAATATTAAAATTCTAAATATTCAGAAATAATATGTAAAAAATTATAAAAAATTGTTATTATTATTAGTAGTAGTAAAATAAAATAACATTAAAAAATATAATACTAATAATAAATAAAACATTAATAAAACATTAAAATTACTAAAAAAATATGCAATATTCACACCAATATAAAAGACAAAAACTGTAAATAGTTCATATTACAACAAATGTTCAATTAAAATGTTTTTAACAGAAAAAAATTACTAGGGGGTAGTCTTCTAGAGGAGCTGGAGGAGATGGGGGAGAAAACTCCTTCCCAAAACTACTGTTCTGATGGTGCATGTATTCCATCTGATATTGTTGTTGCTATTGCTGTCATCGACGCATGTCCTCCTCGTATTGCTGCATCTGCTGCTGCCATCGATGCATGTCCTCCTCGTGTTATTGTTGTTGTTGCTGCCATCGACGCATGTCCTACTCGTGATACTGCTACTGCTACTACTACTCCTGACACATCTCTTCCTACTGCTTTTGTAAACTCTCTATAAGATCAGTTTGAGCTAGAAACAGCTCTTGATACTGTGAGCCAGAAGATGATGCCTCTCCATGAGCTCCTCTCAAACTAGACTTCGACAACACAACAGTACAATAATAAGTCATAGGAGTGAAATGAGAACTGATACCAACTAATTGGCCTTTCTTGAAGGCATACTGGGTCGCCTGCATCCATGCCGCCTCATCAAAATGGTGGGCACTAGTCTGATCAGCCATCTCGGCCTGAATCTCATCCATTTTCTGAGTGGTTGGGACCTCATATGACTCCTTCAACATCAATTTGAAATTAAAATTGTAAAAATATTGTATGTAGTTAATTTTCAAACTAAAAAAGAAATAATACTGACGACAATATGACACTGGTGATCACCTCTAATCTCTCCAGTGGCTGGATCACTGTACATCATCTGATAAACATCGTACTCCATAATACCGGGATGCATGACTAACTATATGATTATAAAATAAACTGTCTATATGTAATGTTATATAAAATATTTAAAAAATATACTTACCAGATGCTCTCTATGCGTACCGAAGGTACAACTACCAGCTTGATTTGTCTCCTCTAGTCTCCCCAGATTCTACCGGTCCAATGAAGATCTCCTCCAAAATCCACTACTCTACCAGTGTGAACATAATCAATCCCAAAGGTGAAATGAAATGTTCTCTGGTTAGTGGGCTCTACATGACTCATCAAATACCATCACCCCTTCTTTCTTAATTGTTGTCCCTCTCAAATTGTGGAAAATGTAACAGAAACGCTCCTACATAGACACCTCCCAAGCCTCAGGGATAGCGACATGCATGCTATAATTGATGGGATATCATAAACCCTACATATAATTTATAATATCAAGTTATTAATGAAATAATTTTCTAAATAAATATTATTTATTTACATACCATCCAATGATTGAACATTCCAAGCCACACATCAATGGGAATCTGTTTCCATTTGATTCGTGGCAGAGAAAAATAATTGCGCATGATAGCGCTCCCTCGTCCAACAGCTACATGTTTAAAACTGTGAAAAAATAAAAAATAATCAAACAATTGGTGTATAAATAAATTAATGAAATCTAACTAAAATAAACAGGTCATAAATCCTCCGCGCATGTGGATCGAAACCAAGATGTAGATGCCTCTCGGGAATAGGATTAGGAATCATAAGTTGCGGAAGACCACACCCCCTTAGTGTACCCCCTGAACCACTAGCAGCCTATGGTTCAGATGACCTAAATTCCTCCTCATCCAAAGGTAGATCAACCTCCTCCAACTCAAGAAGTAGATCAGGGTCCATCTGAAACAAAAAATGATTGTTGTTATCAGACAGTAGAAAATAACTATTACATTTAGATATAAATTATTTATAATTATAACCAGCATTTAACTGTTTCAGTGTTCACCTTCATCATCATCTTCATATCTGATGATGTCAATTTCTTCGTATTCATCATTGGAATCGTCAATATCCATATGAGTTTCGGTTTCATCATCTCTTTCCATTTCAAATTGATTTTTAACATCATTTACATCATCATCATTATCGAACCTTAATTTTTGGGTTTCATTGTCGATATTCATGTCTCTTTTTGAATAATATGGATTTTGAGTAGTCTCTTGAAACATTTCAATTACGTATAGTTCATTTTAACCACATTTATTTTGAGTAAACTGATTTTACCGAGATTTTATTTTTATTATGCTCCACCAATCACTAAGGTCTCTTAATGTAGAAAAGTACTTTGTGAAATATATTTGGTGTGCCTGTTGAGCTAGTAAAATGGTTCATTTACTGTGAGAAAACATTTATATTTAATATCGAAGATTCGATGAATTATATTAACATGCAAGACTCTCTCATTATATAACCACCGATATTTAAAAATTGATATGTAATTTTTTCCTAGATAATAATGTTCAATAATTTCATCCATGATGCCATAGAAGTCAACTTCAGTTCCACTATGATGCGATCCTCTCAAGAAAACTCCATTGTTCATTGTTTTTTTTTGATTCCCCATATGCACGTGTATGGAAATGAAAACCATACACCACATATACATTTTATTATTTAACCATTTTGGATGATGGGTTACTCAATATACACATTTGTTTATCAATTTTATCAGCACGTTGTGACACCTGAATTTTTTTAAAACAATTATCAATATAACAAATAATAAACTAAATTGATAAGTTAAACCATTAATAGTTTATGTTACCAGTTTTTTAAACCATTGAGAATTGTTTTTCTATCGTTGTTCTTCAAGAGAAGATGTTGTAATTTGTGGAAGCTATTTCTTGATATGATTATCATATAACCTACAAATAAAATAAGTTTAATTACTATAACTCAAATAATCGAATAAGTGATAGAATCACACAAAGTACAAATGATGTCATTTCTTCACAATTGAGTAGAACATTTGTACGAGATCTGTGATGTTCATCATCTGAAAGCCAACATTCATGAACTCCACTAAATCCATGATTTGGATGATAAAAAACTGATAATTGATTATCCATTTCATCATCAACATTCTCCTAATTTTGTCCCATGAAGTTTTTTTAGAGGGATATTCAGATTCAAAATTATGAGAGTAAAAAAAACAATTTTCTATTGAAAATAAGCTTCTATAATTGATCCTTCAACTGATGCTTTGTTACGTAGATTTTTCTTCAATTTCTGCACGCATCTCTCGAATGTGTATATCTATTGAAACAGTACTGGACCTCCACATTTATCATAATGTATAAACTGTCATATCAGATGTTCCATTGATTCAATGAAATCTGGGGAAAATATTTTTTCCAGTTTACATATAATGAAAACAAAATCTTCTTCTAGTTTACATAGTGGATCGTAGTCTGTTTTCGCCACAAAAATGTCTTGAAAAAAATATGATATGTCTGTTATTGAAACCCAAATAATAGAAATAAAAAAAATCTAAATTCAATTGGAATTTGTCTATCCATAATAACATGACAATCATGACCTTTTAATCTGGTAATATGACCATTCTTAACATATCTGCCCAAATTGAAAGCATACCCATATAGAAGTCTCAGAAATGCAATCTACTGACAATATAATAAGAAACTCTATTTGGACTATGTATAAGATGCTTTTCTCTTCATTAACCTCTGTGATCTGACATATTGAAACAGTTCAAGTTCGGGTTGTTTGCAAATTTGGGCAAGATCTAATCGTGCATTTACATTATCTTTGGTCTTACCTTGTGTATCCAAAACTGTATGAAATAAATTTTCAAAATAGTTCTAATCAATATGAATGACATCCAACATATGGTGGACCAACAAATTAGACCAATATGCAGGATCCAAAAAAATGTTCAGTTTTATCCAATTATGCTCTTTCCCAAATCCATGAATTTTCTGTTGGTCTACTATTGGCCCAAATGTGATGGGAGGTAATGAAAATAAAACTAACTTTAATTATGTACCTGAGATCATTTTTAGAGGTTCTTCCCATTTAAATTGTTCTTTTTTATGAAATTTTATTTTCTCTTTTGAAAAGGATGATCGGTTGGAAAAATCTACGATGATAGTAAAAATAGAATGATTTTTTCCCATTGACAAGAATAAAGGCTTTATTGTCCTCCATACAGTAAGGACATGATTTTGGTCCATGTGTACTCTAACTAGATAACATGACATATTTTGGGAAGTCACTAATCATCCACATCAATATAAATTTTAATATGAAATTTTGTTTTGAAAAAACATCATATGTAATAACACCATTAATCCACAATGAATTTAACTCATAAAAAATGGTTACAGATAAACATCAATATTATTTTTTGGGATTTCCTGGGATTAACAAGGTCAAAAATATATGGGGATCCTTCATCAAAATCCATGGAGGTAAATTTTACAGAGTTATAAAGACATGCCAACATGAATACAAACTACCATAAGAACCAAATAGACAGAAACCGTCAGTAGAAAGAACCAATCACACATTTCAGGCTTCTAAAGAAAAATATGGATGTAGTTGATCAAAATGTTTCCATGAATCACTATCAGATGGATGATTCAAGATTTTATCAGTTGAAATATTGGTTTTCTTCCATGACATCATTGAAACTATGTTCTGAGACATAAAAAAATACTGAAACCTATGTATAAGGAGGAAATATCTCAACTTTTTCCCAAGAATCGATCCAGAATTCCCCAGTTGAGCTTCTTTATAACTCTATTGTCCACATGTGGGACAACTATACAATCAATCATTTTCACAAGAATATAAGATGAAATCATTTTCACATGCATGACTCTTCCAATAACTAAGTCTTAGATTACGAACGAACATCTTTCCCTCATAGTAATTTACAGTCAACACATTTCTTTCAGGTAACAGTGTTTTAACCAAAGAATATATCTGATCAGAATAGCTATTTGAAATTGTATTATCTGATTTAATAGATATAAATTTTGAAATTCCTTCTAATTTTCTTATCATACATCCAAGATATAATGCATCCTCAACAAACCTCAACAACTCATAAAATTTGGATGGTTCCAACTCAGGAGTTAAATCAAAAACATCCTGAGTTTCAGTTTATTGAATAGGTAGACCAGCAACATCATGTACTAAATTTTGAAACTGTGATGGATCTAGAATCAAGTTTTTAGTATCTTCTCTAGAACTATGTTCACCGTGTTGATACTATAAAATACAATCTGGTAGAAAACCAAACCGAAAGAGATGTCCCCCAACCTTGTCAAATGTGTCAAATGTTCTCAGAGCACATTTTTTACAAGGACACATAATTGTTCCTTCTAAAAAAATTCTTTTTTTATGATATAAATGATAGGAAATCTTTAACACCCACAATATATATAGGAATTAACCTCAAACCGTTTGGATTTCTGCACTGATTTATCCAAGCGCGATCATATAATAATGACTATTATCGACTTCCTTATTCCATATTTTTCTACTAAATATAAAATCATTGCTATTTTGAATAATTACAAATTAGAAAAACAATTTATAAAAAAAGAAGATAAATAATTACAACTACTTCTTAATAATTACCATTAATTACGGGCGACACCATTTCAAGTGGATTGACGACTACTCTTTTGTCCGATGGCTTATTTACTTGCAAATTTCTCACACTAAAATCACAACAATGAATCTGCTCCGACGTATGCGTATTCATTATCGTGTATACGAGAATGCATAAGCATACATCCAAGCAAATTCTACATTATGATTTTAGTGAGAAAAAGATACCAATAAATGAGCTTTCGGACAAAAGAGCCCCCATTTCGTCGACGAATCATCTTCTTTTAACTATCACTGCCTGAAATAATTATATAAAATGTGGTCCTACGAATTCATATTCCAACTTGTGCATACGAGATTGGATATTCATATGTAGAAGCATACTTTTTATATTGTTTTGAGTTGGTGAGAGTTCAAAGGAGAAGATTCATCTAGCGAAAGTAGTGTCGTCAATCCACTGTTAATTGTACCATGTTCTTAAAATTTATTATAATTGATTAAAATTGATGTTATTGCTAATTATTTCCAATTATTGCTAATTATTGCTAATTATTGCTAATTATTTCTAATTATTGCTAATTATTGATAATTATTGCTAACCATTGCTAGTTATTGCTAATTATTGCTATTTATTACAATATATTGCTAATTATTGCACTTAATTTCTAATTATTGCTAATTATTACTAATTATTGCAAATTATTTCAAATTATTGATAATTATTGCTAATTATTACTATTTATTTATATTTATTGCTAATTATTGCTAATTATTGCTAATTATTGCTATTTATTACTATTTATTTCTAATTAATATCATTTATTGCTAATTATTGCTACCTATTGCTATTTATTGCAAATTATTAGTATTTATTAGTATTTATTAGTTTTTATTAGTATTTATTAGTATTTATTAGTATTTATTACTATTAATTACTATTTATTACTATTAATTACTATTTGTTACTAATTATTACTACTTATTACTAATTATTAATAATTATTAATAATTATTACTAATTTTTCCAAATTATTAAAAATTATTACTATTTATTACTATTTATTACTATTTATTACTAATTATTACTAATTATTACTAATTATTACTAATTATTACTAATTATTACTAATTATTACTAATTATTACGAATTATTACTATTTATTACTATTTATTTCTATTTATTACTATTTATTATTGTTTATTACTAATTATTACTATTTATTAATATTTATTAACAATTATTACTAATTATTACTATTAATAACTATTTAGTACTATTTATTACTAATTATTAATAATTATTACGAATTATTAACAATTATTCCTAATTATTCCTAATTATTACTAATTATTACTAATTACTAGTATTTATTCATATTTATTAGTATTTATTACTATTTATTAGTATTTGTTAGTATTTATTTCTATTTATTTCTATTTTTTAGTATTTATTAGTATTTATTAGTATTTTTTACTATTTATTTGTATTTACTACTACTTATTAGTATTTATTTATATTTATTGCTATTTTTATCTAATTATTACTTATTATTAGTATTTATTATTAATTATTACTAATTATTAGTATTTATTACTAATTATTACTATTTATTACAACTTATTACTATTTATTACAATGTATAACTATTTATTACAATTTATTACTATTTATTGTTAATTATTTCTAATTATTAATAATTATTTCTAATTATTACTAATTATTACTAATTATTACTAATTATTACTAATTACTACTATTTTTTACTATTTATTACTAATTATTAATAATTATTACTAATTATTACCAATTATTACTAATGTTTACAAATTATTACTAATTATTACTAATTATTACTAATTATTACTAATTATTACTAATTATTAGTATTTATTACTATTTATTAGTATTTATTAGTATTTATTAGTATTTATTAATATTTATTTTTATTTATTACTATTTATTAGTATTTAAAAGTATTTATTACTATTATTAGTATTTATTTCTATTTATTAATATCTATTATTATTTATTTCTATTTATTAGTATTTATTTCTATTTATTACTATTTATTACTTAATATTCGTATTTATTACTATATATTACTATTTATTAGTATTTATTATGATTTATTAGCATTTATAAGTATTTATTAGTATTTATTAGTATTTATTACTATTTATTTGTATTTATTACGATTTATTAGTGTTTATTTCTATTTATTAGTTTTTATTTTTATTTATTATGATTTATTTCTATTTATTACTATTTATTACTATTTATTTTTATATATTTTTATTTATTACTCTATATTATTATTTATTAGTATTTATTAGTATTTATTACTATTTCTTGGAATTTATTTATACTTATTAGTAATTATTACAAATTATTAGTATTTATTACTAATTATTTCTATTTATTAGTATTTATTACTATTTATTAGTATTTTTTACTATTTATTAGTATTTATTACTATTAATTCGTATTTTTATTAATAATTATTAGTATTTATTAATAATTATTAGTAATTATTAGTATTTATTATTAATTATTAGTATTTATTACTATTTATTAGTATTTATTACTAATTGTTACTAGTTAATACTATTTATTACTAATTGTTATTATTTATTAATATTTTTTTTCTAATTATTACTAATTAGTGTTAATTACTATTAATTACTGCCAAATACAGCTACTAATTACTAATTACCGCTAATTATTTATATACATTACAAATTATCATTATTAATTATTAACTGTTACTAATTACTAAGTATTAATACTAATAATTTAAATTAATTATTACAAATACACATTGATGACAAAAAAATTAAAATCTATCTTAATTACAACTAATCAACAATAATTGAAATTAATATAAAGAATGGAAATAAATATTAAATTAAATGAAACATAAATACCTTTAAACTTGATCTCTATTAATTTTAGGCACCTTCACAACTTCTTTGTAAAAAAAGTTATCTCTCAACAAATTTCACTCTAAAATTAGAGTTTATAGAAGCAGAGGAACAAGAAATTCAGGCGGAGAGAAGAAAAAAATGGACGGGGTATATATAGGTTAGATTAGTTGTGACGAGACTATTAACAACAGGATTCCCTTCGCTAATAGTACTTAATGTAATGGGTCCCGGCGCAAATACCATCGGCTACATTAATTACGATCGGCAGTTAAATTTAATTTGCGACAGGTCCCATTGCAAAAAAGCGACCTGCCAACACACTTTTTGTGACTGGACAACATTCTGTCGCAAATATGTTTTTATCACCACTAGTTATTTGTGACAGGACCCGTCACAACTAGGTCTTACCACATCCCGGCATTTGCGACGGGTGGTGCCAACCCGTCACAAATACTCTTTCGCGCGGTTTGGCGTGCAAACCGCGCCAATCTGCACGTAACTTTTTACAAAGGGGTGCCTATTTCTTATGCAAATAATTGGTTATTTCCGACATGATTTATTCCTGTCGCAAATAGACCGTTGAAAATAATGGTTTTTCCTGTAGTGGATTTTTATTGATTCACAACAAAGAAGTAAGTTTAAAGGAGAGGTACAATCTAACTTATTCACAATGCAACATTGAGTTATGCTCATAAGTGTTTCACTATCAAAACCTACCAACAAATGAGAAAAAGAAAACATAAGATATTTATTGAACGAAACAATAGTAGAAATAGGATGATAATAGAAGGATGGATCATGGTTTAATCCCCCAAGTGGGCCCTGGGTTTTGACCGCCTCCAGATGGGATGTTCTAATCAGTTATCCCCAATCTGATGGTGGGTTTAGTTTCTTTCTCATGACCCGAAAAAAATTATTCTTTCCAGCATGCACTTGATCCTATTTGTTGAAGACTCCATGGATATTTTATACCAATTCCACCCCTATGGGAATTACATAATACTTGAAAGGTGGGGGTGGGATAATGAATGAGTCATCTTCCTTCTTGGTTTCCACTTTCACAACGTCTTCTTTACGATCAAGTATTTGTTGAAGGCATGCTACATCAATAGAAAAAATCAAAGGGATTGCCAGAATTTAATTCTATTTGAACCATATTAAAGCATGAAGTGTCAATATCAAATTCATCCCTTTCAATGTCATCAGCTTTTATCTCATTTTCCTCCAGCAAATCTATTTTTATCTTCTCAAGTACTCCCTCCAATAACTGTTCAAAAAGTTCTGGGAGCTCCAACTGTTCTTCTTTAGGTGCATTTTCTTTTTTATAATCATCCTCCAAAGAATGAGATAAGTTTGATAAATATGAAATTTTCAAGCAAGGGGAGGTCATACACAAATGATTTTTAATAAATGTATAAGACAATGAGTTCAAGAAAATATCATCTCCCTGAGTTTGTTCAACTACAATATCTTCTTCATTTGAAAACACATATTGGTGTTTACTAGTAGATGATAGAGGCAGGTAATCAGGCTCTTCTATTTGTTCTTCAAATTCCACCACATTAGTGGGTTTTATCTTTAATGATTATAGATATTCTTCTTTTGAGATGCCAAGTTGTTATTCACACTCATTCCAGAATTCATTCAAATCCTGTTGATCCCCACCATGTACCTCAGGATCTGATTTCTCTTGGGGAGAAATTACATATTATTTTAACATTCATATTTGACCCTTTAGCCCTTCTACAAATTCTTTGAGTTCCTTCCCTTGTAATTTTTTATACTCAAAAATAATTTTTTTTTGTTGATGCACCTGTGAGGATTCATTCAATAAACAATAATAACATTAGGGATACATCATGAAAAAGGTTTTTTTATTATTTTTTATTAAAAAAATAAAATAGTTAAAATTGTTTAATTATATTGTGGCACTACCTCCCCAGAAACGGTTCCAAGTTTGACGCACACCTGTCGTAAGGTGGGAAAAAATAAATATTTCCTAAGTAAAAATTTACTATTGTGGTTGACCTAGGATGTCTCCCGAAGAAGAGTGCACACAAAAAAGGTTGTCACGTATAAATGTGGGTAAAAATGGGGTGATCTTTATAAAATAAATTAATAAGATAATAAATAAAATTCAAATGATGGAAAAACTATGTTATTGAAATGGTGATTATGTTGGGGTAGGTTTCTAAATTGTAAATATATCTTTTTTCATTTTAATTCAAACAACATCTTCTTAGTGGATTAAAGTGAGTTTCCAAAAATCATTTCCTCTCACTTCCTTGGATAAATTATTAGGGTGAGAGAAATCATTACCAAGATCTTAGTTTGGTCAACTCTCCATCCATGTGAAAAATATTTTTATTGAATATCCTCAATTGATATGGGCAATAACCGATCAGGTATTTTTTATCCCAAAAAATCAAGAATATTCACTACCATTATTACACTTACTGACGATCGTCGAGTACATTACCACTAATACCTGGTCTATTCCATCATATATAAACCATAAATTATTGGAGGGATATTATTATTAATTTACCATGAAAAAAATAAATAACTGAATTAAAATTCAAGAACGATCACAATTGAAAAAAAATCCACTATATGAAATTGAAAAAAACTTTGAAAAGAAAGGAATTTCATTCAATTATGTCCAAAAACTCAATCATTACAAAAGATAAAACCAACCCTTCTCCAATAACTCCAAATGTTTACCCCACTATGGTAAGAGTAATTGTGATGAATGGGGAATAATAATGCATTACAAAAATATGTAAAATAAATGAAATAAAAGAGAGAAAGTTGAAAAGTTCTCTTCCATGGTGTCTTAGAAGGAATGAGATTAAATGAGAGATGCTTTGAAAGGGAGGAGCTCCCCTCCTTTTACCTCCAGAATTTTTACCCAGAAAGATGACACATTTTAGCCCCATTAAATGATATATTCACATGTTTCACCCTTCTTTAATGTTTTTCATAATTATCTTTTATGTTTTCCCTGAATATCTCAGCTTATGTGGACAAGTATTCTGATAGTTATGCTTGTTTTACTCTCACAATTTCTTCTATCTTGTCAGGCACTCTAAATCACATACGTCTATATTGGAATTCTTTAATGAAAATTAAAATGACCAGTTAATGTGGCTTGAACTTCATGAATGATATTCAGAAACTCTTTATGCATCCACCCACCTAATTTCACAACAATTGGGCCAACCATGAATGAGTTATGGATTCCACACCAAAACAATTCTGATCTGTAAACAATTTTCATGATCCCACTTGTGAGCTTCTATTGAGCTTCCAAATGACCGATTCATCTTTTGTTCAAAAAGGATGAAATGATTTTCATGATGTGTAAAATCTGAAAAAAAATAATTTTAAATTTATATTAGTGTATGAAATGTAATAATAAAAAAACCAAAATGATTATAAATAGTTAAAAATCCGAAATGGGCCATTTTTACTATTTAGCTCAAAATAATACCAAACTAATAAAAACATAGCAATTTATCTTAATGTAAAACTTTTGTGGGTTTAAAAAAATTTAATTCAATATAAAATTAATTGAAGATATTTTCTCTATTAGTTACTTTTACGGAAATCATAAAAATTATGAGGTACCCTTATACAGCCTGTGATAAAATTATTTTACACTTACATGGGCTATATAGGTATAAAATTTCTTTATTATATTTATTTAGTAGCGTATCTCATCTTTTTGAATGGTAGAAAGCCTCTGTCACTAGATAATGATACTTGGATTGAAATATATTGAGTATTTTTTAATTTGAGTGTGACACTTTAAACTGTAATATGTTTCTAGTTTAATTTATCACTTTTGGGGTTTTCATGCATGATTAAGAATTAAGAAACCCCCATGTATAGAAGATTCAATGAATTTCTAAATAATGTTATCAATTTTTATTTTGTTAATAAATATAATCTATGGAAAAAAGTGGATATAGAATAAGAAATACATTTAGATCTTCATAGATTCATTATAATGTTTTTTGAGGCATTTTTAGTTACCCTATATTTACTTGGTTTGTATCAATTAAAGAAGGGTCGATGTTCACTACTCTACACTAGTTTCTTCAGTGAAATATTATAATAGTCCAAATAGTTTTATTATTTTTCATAGGTGTCTATAATTCTTATTTCACAGATGGTTATACATGCATTTAAAAGGTAGTGTATGGTTATTTAACATATTCTTATTTTTTCCTCTAGTATATATGAATATGTTTTCCAATTTAGTAAATGTTTTTTGATTTAATGTTTTTCATAATATGTAGGAACATTGTAATATATATGGATAAAATATGGATCACATTATTGAGGAACACAACTCAATTTGTTAAGCGTTTGGCTTGTTTTTTTGAGTTTTCAATTCCCAATCGACCTGTTGATGGGAGAATAAGATGTCCATTTCCAAGATGTAAATTTAGAAGAAGGTTGAAGAGAGATGAAGTTTATGAACACTTGATATTGAAGTAATTCCCTACTCATTATTTTTGTTGCATTTGGCATAGATAATCGAACGTTATAGAAAGGTTGAGCACTGATGTCAATCCACAAAATGAGCTAGCAACTTCATCAACAATGGAAAATGAAATGTAAAAACTTATAAATGATGCATTTGGCAATGAAAGACACCAATATCAACATCAAAACATATCAGAACAACCAGTTGAGGGTGTTGCAAATTGTAATGTGACAAGTGATGTTTTTTAAACTATAGGATAACCAGATCTAGATTGTAACATATCATTGGATCCTCCTCTTGATTCTATGGAGACAAACTTAATATAAAACTTCACTAAGTAAAAATATGTGTTTTATAGTTTAGTTGAATATGGAAATCGAGAGTTGTATAGTGGATGTTTGAAATATTCAAAACATTCTTTTCTGCTTAATTTATACGATATCAAATTCCTATATGGAATTACAAATACGGTGATGTCCATGATATTGGAATTGTTGCATGATGAATATCCTGTAGAAAATATCCCTGAGTCTTTTTAGGATATAAAAAATGTTTCTAACATGTTTCGTCTGAATTGTACAAAATATTCATGCATGTTCTAAGTATTATATACTTTATTGGGGAGAGGATTCAAGAAGACAGGATTGCAAGAAATTTTCATTCACTAGATGGTTGTATTTGTGTGATTTTGGAAGTTTGAATCAATATAAAACTATGAAGAAGAATAAAATGAACAAAATTGCAAAGGTTTTGCGTTACTTTCCATTAACACCTCCATTGCAATGATTATTCATGTCATCGAAGACCACCAAACACATGAAGAGGATTTCAGTAGATGATAACAATGATGGGGTAATGCGACATCTAAGATATTTACAATCATGGAAGACATTTGATTCATCACATCCAAATTTCTTGTCTGATCCTAGGAATGATCTATTGGGATTGGCTACCGATGGATTCAACCCATTTGGGACTTTGTGTACTAGTTATAGAATTTGGCGGGTTATTTTGATCCCTTACAATCTACCTCTGTGAAGGTGTATGAAACAAACGTATTTTATCAGTTCCATGATTATTCATGGAAAAAATTACTAAAAATGATATTAATGTATATCGACAACCTTTAATTGAAAAATTACAGGAGTTATGGAGAAACTGTGTTGAGACATATGAAGCATTTTCTAGAGAAATGTTCAAAATTCAAGATTCTCTAATGTAGAACATTAGTGACTTCCCAAGACCTGGGAATTAATATGGTTGGAACACTTACACAGGTTTTGATTGTCCTTTTTGTAACTTTGATTTTGAGCTTGAGTGGCTTCCTCACAGTAAAAAATGGGGCTTCTTGTGTCATCGAATATTTCTTGATGCATGTCATATATTTTGGATGAACAATTCAAAATTCAATGGCTTCATTGATGGTAGACCACCTCCAATGTTGTTAACTAATTATAATATATTGAAACAACTTGGAAATGTTAAAACAGAATTTGGGAAGGTGCATCATTTGAATGATAGTGGGAAATGAGTTCAAAGTGCATCGTCAAGTGAAATCCTAATACAACAATGGAAGAAAATAAGTATATTATTTAAACATACATATTAAGAATTTAATTTGTGACAGCATAATCCTGATGTGATGCATATTGAGAAGAATGTTTGTGACAATTTTATCATTACATTTCGTAACGAGCACAGAAATTTGAATGATCATCTCACTGCTTGGAAATAATTACAAGCAATGAACATAAATCACAATCTCTGGCCAGATGAGAATGGAATGTATGCTCTAGAAATTTTTGTAATGAAAACAAAGGATAAAGATATATTCCAACAAATTTTAAAATATGTAAAGGTATCTGATGTGTATTCAAGTAACATATCAAGGTGTGTTAACATAAATAATCATAGGTTACATGGATTGGAAATCCATGATTCCCATATTTTGTTACAATAGTTACTTCCATTGTCATTTCCTACAATATTACCTGAAAGGGTTACTTCAATTGTACTCCAATTCATCACATTTTTCAGAAAACAATGTGTGAAAACACTATATCCATTCCATCTTGAAAAGATTCAAGAGATATTTGTATTTAAACTTTGTGCAATAGATATGTTCTTTCCTCAATCATTTTTTACTATCATGAGGCATTTAATTTTGAATTTGGTTGAGGAAGTTAAATTAGGAGGCCCCATACATTGTCAATGGATATATCCAATTTAGAGGTACTTTATTTTTATGTTTTTAATTTCAATAAAAAATTCATGGCACTTCATTAATTACATAATTATGTTTTTTATTGTATTTAACTTATATCGTGGTCATTTGAAATCATATGTGAAAAATAAATCTAAACCTGAAGGATTTATTTTTGAAGGCTATTTGGAAGAGGAGTGTCTAACCTTTTGTTCTATCTACCTGGATAATATTGAGACAATATTCAATAAAGTTGGACAAGTTGAAGACACGTCGACTCAATCTAAAATACATAGTAAATAAAAAAATCATTCCTATTATTGGCTAATCAGTTGGGAGGAGTTCAAATGTGACACTAACAAAAAATGGAATTATTACAGGCACATAGATATGTGATTCTAAATAGTGAAATTATAGAATATTTTATTGAAGATTTGAGGATACAAACAAATATATGAATGATAGTTTGAACATGAAATGAGAAAGATATAACTAAAGATGTTAATAATGATCATGAATAATGTTTTACATGATGTGTAAGTTCGTAAATATTGAAAACAATATAAATATTAGGCTGATATAAATATTTTGTAAATATAATAATATATATTATTTTTTTCAGATCATGAAAACTGATACTTGAGAAGAGTTATAAATACATTTGAGGTTTCTTGCTCGAGGTCCTCTAAAACATGCTAGAATGTTCAACCCTTACAACGTTAATGACTTTAGATTCCATACAGTTGATCGAGAAGAGGGTTTGAAAACATATAATAGTAACATATTTACGTTTACTAAATTTTAATACTATGGAAAATTGAATAATATTATCAAATTAAACTACCAAAGACATTTTTCTGTTGTTTTAATCAAATGAAATTTAGTGGATATTATTAGGGGTGTTAAAAGAAATTCCCTGCAATTTACTTTTGTAAACTTCTCTCACATGATGGATGTTGGTGATCATGAACTACATGATCTATATATCTTATCATCACAATAAAAAATTGTATATTATGTGACATATGTCATGGATTATGGGTGGAGTGTAGTTACTCATGTAAAACAAAGAGACTTGTAAAATATGGGTGATGAAGTGGAATATTTGACCTCTGACATTAAATCCCATCAACAGTAAGAAGAATATTTATTTTTACATCATGATATTGAAAATAATAGTCTTGAAAGAGTTAATTAAGTATAAGAAGTAATTATGGAGCCTGAAACCAACATGATAGAAGGGGAAAATGATTGTATGTGTTGTTATCCCTTCATTTATCAACCACTTATGTCATTGTCTAGTTAGTCATTATCATTGTTATATATATTTTATTGTTAGTATTGTGAATTTATTATCATTTCTATTTTTTTGTCTTCATTAATTTTTAGAAATATATGTTCTGATCAAAATTTAATTTGATTAAATGACAGGAATGCCTAAGAAGCATTATACTCACACCATGAGGTCAAATATTTTTTCTAGAAGCCAATAAAATCTGGTAATCTTTTCATTAGTTTTAATATTTATTGTACAATGTTATATTTTTAATATATTAAATTATTGATTTATATTTGTTTAATGCAATCATCGAGTTTAGGCCACCAAGGATCCCGAACAAGAAGTGTGGTTAAATATTCATAAAAAATCTGATGGGAGATTTGTTAATGAGATTGCCAAAGAAGTTTGTGTATGAATTCATTTTTCATTATAATAAATTATTATAAGTTGTCACTATGTTAATATATATTTTTTCTAATATAAATGAAATTTTATTTACTAGTCGAGTGTGTGGATGGGTTTGGGACTATTACCATTTGAGGTCTTTGATAGAGAAATAGGGATTTCGAGTGATGAATGGTGGTGAGAAGGTAAATCATAGTACAAAAAAATCATAGAGTTCACAAACATTTATTCATTTTATGTTAAAATATAAATATAATAAATTGTGTAATTTTCAATATAATTGTCTTACAGGTTCTGGTAGTAGGAATTAGAGACAGAGGTGGAGAGGATGACGAGTAGAGTTCATCATTGGTCAATGATTAGTGGAGAGTTTTATTTCATGTATTTGTACATCCAATAAGGATATTTTTTTATATTTTTCTTATATTTTAGATGGGATTAGGACAATGGGTGCCCTATGTATGTGTTGTATAACCATGTGTATATATGCCCTGTTTTTACTATCTTTAATGATTGAAACTTTTATATGATCATATATAATGTGTTGTTTCTTATCTGTCTTTTACATATAGGTTTATTCTTTTAATGTGTTGTGTTGCGTTTTATTCTTTCAATGTATTGATAAATGTTTTATTTCATTCAATGTGTTATCTTCCTTGGTCAATGTGATGATTATTTATATTTTTTGGTGAATAAATGTACGTTGATTATTTAGTTTTAACATGTTGTTTTCCTTGTACGTTGATGATATATTTGATGATCTGGTAAAATTTTCAGTGTAACTATTTTTTGTTTAACTTTCAGTTTCTAGGGATGCAGAACCTATAACTTGTTTTTTTAATTCATGATATAGCCGCGGTTTAAAACGCCACTATAGATAGATTTTTTTTTCGTGGCAGTTTAAACCGCTGCTATATTATTGTATTTCTCAGAGGAGGTCGTTAAAACCACCGCTAAATATGAATTTTTTTACTTAGTGGTTGTTTTATTTGTATTAGTGGTGGTTTTTTTGGTAAAAAGACAACACTGTAGTAGTGGCTGAAAACTGCCGCTAAATCCCAGTTAAATTTTTAAGAGAAAATCATATCCATAACAAAGAAAACCACTGAAAAATAAATCTTCTACAACACTTTCCTGAAACAGCTGCCAAATAGAAGAAACAATAATTTTTTGATTTCCCACACTAATTATAGTGGTGGTTTTTTTGAAACCATCGTAGAACCATATAACGACGGTTTAAACTGATGTTAGATAAAAAACTACTGCTATAAAGTCATTTTGTTGTAGTGCCGTTAATATATTTAATAGCTATATTTTCTATTATGAAAAGGGTTTCAAAATAATATATCATTTATTTTTTTTAATATTTATATTATTACATTCAATATTAATATTTAATTTATTTTTTATAATGTATACATGTTTTTATACTCCATTTATACTCATTCAAAATTGGTTTTATTTTAAGCAGTTCAGGAGAGCTATCTTTAATTGAATATATTCTTTGTATTTATTTGGTTAAATATTAATATTAAATAATCAAATAGGATGGATATTAATATATAATGGATGGATTTTAATCGTATGACAAAATAGTATGAATATGAGGTAAAAGAGTTCATCATGTTTGTAAAAGATCATGCATACGACCCTTCTCAAATCCTTTTTCCATGTTATTTCTATTGTTATTCAACACTAATTATTGCTGAGTAGTTTGAAGAACACTTGATCTATCATAGAATTGATCAAAGTTATAAATGTTGGAATAGACACCGGGAAAAAGAAAATGCATCTAGTGAATAAGATAACACTATTTTTTGTGGATCATTTGATATGATTAAAGGTATGGAAAATGAAGAAGAATATATCAAGGATGTGTTTAAAGGCGTGAATGATGATGAATATCATATTAGGGAAATGAAAATGACAGATGAATATGTTCTTATAGATAGTCCAAATTTGTTTGAGAAGTTAAAAAGTTGTTCAAATACACCATTGTATACTGGTTGCATGAAATTTATAACATTGTCAGCCATACGAAAGCTGTATAATTAAAAATCTAAAAATAGATCCAGTAACATAAGTTATGATGAACTACTTTATTTCTTGAATTATATGATCTTAGAAATATTATAATCTTTCAATCCAAACATATCATGAAAAATGAATAATATGTTCGATGGGTATGATCTCTAAAAGAATACATTTCTGTCTAAATGATTGTATACTATTTCACATGGACCAAAAATCACATAATGAATTTCCAAAGTGTGGTGCTTCATAATATAATAAATATGAATCGGTTGCTACGTAAGACGTATGGTACATTCTAATCATTCCATGGTTTAGGCACCTATATGAAAGTGAGAAGACTGTAAGGAAATTTACCTGGAACGTAGATACAGAAAGTAAAGATAAGAATATTCATCACTCTAAAGACTCTACTCAGTGGAAAAGAATTGACCATGAGTATTTTAAATTTGGAAATGAGCTGAGAAACCATTGTCTTGTTTTATATACATATGGATTGATTTTTTTTGGTTTTCAAAGTAGCACAGACATTACATGGTCGATTATGGTGGAAAATTATAATTTTCTACCGTGGATATGCATAAAAAGAAAATAAATTATGTTATCTATTCTTATATAAAGACCAAAACAAACAGGTAATGATATTAATTTTTATTTGGCTCCATTGATCAAAGATTTGAAATTATTGTGGGATTCCGGTGTAACCTATGATTCTTATAGAAATTAAGATTTCATATTAATATCAAGGTTTTATGGGAAGATAAATTACATACATATTTATGATTTTTAGGATATAAAAGTAAAGGTACTCAAGGGTGTCCCATTTGCAAACAAGGTACATAGTCTATTAGGATAAAACATTCATCAAAGACTCTGTTTCTAGAAAATCATAGATTTCTAAAATCACACCCTGAATTTTTAATTAATTTTTATTTTATTATTTATTGGATCTGGGTTCTTGCACCAATGTCCAAGAAGGGTCCCAGCTTAATTTTTTTTCTTTTAACATTTTTTCTGGGTTTCAAACTCATGCGCGATCACCGTACAGTGGGAAATAGTTGGGTCTTTAACATGGGTTCCTGTTCAGATATCTAACTATAAAAATAAATAATGTTTTATGCAAATAAAGCAAGTTAAATGTTTAAATTCCAATAATTATATTAATGTTATTATGTAATTAATAATATTATTATCAATAAGGTGTTATTAATATTTTTTATTTATTATCATTTTTATCACTATGAATTTTATGGTTAATATTTCTATTATTATTGTTTTATTATTATTATTATTGTGACATTATTATTATTGTTATTATTATTATAAATAATTTAATAATATTTTAAAAAAATGGAAGAAGGGTAGCCCTAGGGGGTGTCGCCCCCTTTTCCCTGCTTCTGTGTGAGGGGCACCCAGGGCACCCCTCCCCCTCTCTTTTGCTATCTAACGCTCCACCCTCCCTGCCTTTCTACTCCCACAAAGCCCGCCACCCTGCTTATCCCCTTCCACGCCCACCCATCCAGCCTCATGGTCCGCAGCACATCTCACCACCACAGGCCTCACTACTCCATCCTTCACCCCCAGTGCCGACCTCCACAATCTCCATCTCCTGCTCTTGACCACAGCCATCCACTAGTGGCCCTTTGTGACGTCATCCAAAAGATGTGCTCCAACCCCCACCTCTTCCAACCCTCTCCCCTCCCTTGGGTTGCCTCCGGATTGCACCAGACAGCTATGCACCCGACCCCCCATCTGGCCTCACCTCACATTATAGGCCGACAGCCTCACCCCACCGCACCTTCGGACGGGTCGTGGTCCAACCCCCTCACATCTTCATTTCATTGGAATCTCGGAAAACCCCCTAATATCCTTGCTCTGGACCCCTCCAGCATCGCCGAACCTCCTTTGTTCTCACCCTAATCTCTTAGAGCAGCCACCGCCCCCCTCCCCAGGTGTGCGAGAGGTCTGTGGGGAATTGTCCCTCCTTTCGTCGAGGTTTTTTCCACCTGCACTGGATTTGAGGCAGGAAAATCCACATTTTCTTTTCTGATTAAGCCCATATATTGCTTGAGTGTTTTATTAAAATCTATAATGTGATTTTCACCTTTGTAATATATTTAGTTAATCTCTTATAGTGTTTCCAAGATAATTATTTCTGTCAAAAATAGTTTTGAAGCATTCCCCCTGATATTGTTTTTATGTGTTTGTGGATATTGTGTTCTTTTGATGTCAAAAGTTGTATTGGTAATGTATTAAACATGACACATACCTTCACGATACTCTTCTATAGTTTGTCGTGGTGTTTTTTTTATGTATTGTTCAATTTGTATGAGCTATTTGTAGAATTGTTTATAAACTATTTAATTGGCTTATAAAATTACTCGTAATCTGGTTGGTTTGATTATATAATTGTTAATAAATTTTATTGTTTGGTTACATAATTGTTGATGAATTTTTTTTGTAATGTTTTACTAGTTGATTTTTTTTCAGAAATAGGGGAATTTGGAGATATTCTAGTCAAATGTATATTTGGATTTCCGTGTTTGGTTTGAAAACATTGAATCTTCTAAATTGTGTTAAATTTTTTTTGAAAATGTGTTTTATGGATTTTAGGGTTTTTTGTGTACTTTTAATGTTGGAAATGGTTGGTTTTGATTTCAAATAAAATTGAGTCCTTGTAGAAATGGTTTAGAAATGACATTTTAGTTGTTGTCGAGCCATTGGATGTTGGGACATCCTTGGGTGCACTAGGTGAACACATGGATGCACCCTCAAATGAAGATAAAACCATCAAAATAATGTTTTATTAATACTATTGTTTTCTAAATAGATTTTGTTTCCTAAATAAGGTTTGGTTCATCATGTGGATTTTATGAAAGGTTGGCAATGTAGTCTCAAAGGGTGTTCCCATTTGGCTTTTATTGTGTGTTTTGATGAATGTTACGCTCAAGGGCCCATTTGTCGTTTTCAGAGAATTGTTCATTTTTAATTAACATTTTGATAGTTTTTACAATAAAATTCCTTGGATACTTTGTACATAAAGGCCCGTTTGGATCTTCCAACTTATGGGGGAGGTTTTGTTATCTTTTAAATGGTTTGTGTTTGGAAATTGTGTGTGCCTTGTCGGAATTTTAAATATTTTTAGAAAAATGGTTTTGACATGGGTGTGACGTGATGACACGGTTGGAACTTTGTTAATGTGAAATGTTTGAATGTGTATTTCGGGTCGTTCTTTTCTAGGGTAACCTATTATGGGTGAATTCACAAGAATTGTCTTTGTTTGGGTAGAGAAGTGTGGTGAGATGAGTCACATGTGTGAGGGCCTTCCTACCTACACAATATTATTAAAACCACTATGGGTTCCTAGGAATCTTTTATATGATCGAGTGACGGTTGCTGATCAACCCCGATTAGACGGGTTGGTACCCCCGGTATTGGTTGTTGGTCCTACAAGGATTTTCCACTGGATTGGTTAGTTTAAGACAATTAGTTGGTTATATACAAAAATGCTTCACCATACGCCAATAGGGGGAAACAAAACCAAGTACATATAGGGGTCTTCTATAGATGTTTAGGATCACCCATTTTTACTGGATTGTTTTTCATTTCTTGTTTACTTTCCATTATGCCTGTTTATTTTATATTTTCATTGTTTACCTATTCAACTTTAGTCCAGCTCTGGTATATTTTGTTTTGGGTTTTGTTTATAAAAAAACAAAAGAATTTCGAAAATTTAGGTCACATGTGTTGGATTTTCTTTAAATAATAAGGGCATGTTTATTGTTTTAAAAAGGGAAAACCCTACTTTTATATTTTTATTTCAAACTTGTGTTAATGGATTTTTTTCGGGAAAGGAGACGTTAGATTCTTCGGATTATCATGACAACCCTACTGAGCATTTTCAATGCTCACACCAATATTTATCTTTACAATTTCAGGTTTCCTTTTCTCATGTTTTCTTGGCTGAGTTTCTCATTATTGGAGTAAGGTTAGCCTGTGGTTGGGAGGTGACCTGGATGGTCACGTGGAGGTATGTTGAGCTATTCTATTTATTTATTTTATGGTTCTAGAGTTCAATTTTTATTATGTTTATTCTTGTTTATTTATTTGTCTTTATGGGCCAAATCGTTCCCAGTGACTAAATTTTGATACATGGCACTAGTTTCCAGCCTGTGAGGATTGGGAATTCCCTTTGGTCCTTACCGCTAACCAGCTCAGTTGAACGGCTTAGGGTTGACCACTGTAGGTTTGTGACAAAATGGTATAAGATAAGGCCCTTGTTATTTGGGGTGTTCAGTAGATGGAGATTAGGACTATTGGGACTGGATAGGTAGGTACCATAATGACCTAATGAACCCTCTCCCATTCTGAACCTCGAGTTTCCAGGGGTAGTCTTGGAATTGAGTTCTTGTCCCACTCTGGTTTGTATTAGATTGAGGGATGATACCAGTGGCAAGACGATGTTACATCATGATTTCACATGGATTAGTGTCCCCTGTTGAGTCCGAGTACACGGTTTAAGTTCCTACTAGTTGTTGACGCATACTTGGGGCATAAACTACTACCATGTCATAAGGTTAAGCATGACTAATAGTCCCTCACTCCAGTATTTTGATGCGTTTTGATTGTCGGATTGGTTTGGTTTGGTGTAAGTGCGCTTTGGAAAATTAAAAATGATTTTTAATGAGAATGATTTATTTAAATACAATTAAATTCATGAAATGGGTTTTAAAAATAAAAGATCTTGGTATAAAAATCTAGTGTTTTCTTGGAATGGGTAGAGAAATGGTTTGGTTACAACCTCAAGTAATATTTATGAACATTTTCACATGTGAGGGAATGCATGGATAGTGAGTATTGGTGCATATGGATGAAAGCCTACTAATACATGTGCAATGGTTCAGGACATTATTGGGGGGTGTTCTTGTATTTAAAGTCTTGTCCTTGTTTTTATAAAGTGATTTTAAAAAGGGATTTTTTTTTTGAAATTGAATTTGTTTTGAAACTTGTGGTTGGAATTTATAAAGTGGCATTGAAAGAAGGTAGTTTTGAAATCTAAAATGAAAAGGGAATTTATTGTTGTGTTTGTATTTGCTTGAATTTTGAGCTGGATATTCTTAGATGAATGGGATTTCATTGATGTTGCTTCAGCTTGATATTGGTTTTGGAATTGTGTTTTAAATTTTGGTCAGAAAATGCCACCCAGAAAGGCGTCCAAGGTTTTTGATAAGTCATGACCATTTTTTGTTCCTTCTTGGACATTGCCTATTATTCATGGTGATCGGGGTCCGTTATAGGTAGTAGAGTGGCTTGAAGAGGTTGAACGTGTCTTCATGGTATTGGGAACTCAAGAAGCTGTTAGAGTGCGTGCTATTTTGGGACTGTTCGAAGGTACATATATGGAAAAATGGGAGTTGTTCTCCATGCCATCAATGAAATTTGGGATGAAATGGGATGTCTTTAAATTTGTTTTCATTCGATGGTTTATACCCGAAGAGGTAAATCTGATGAAAAGGGAAGAGTTCATGCATATTTAACAAGGACAACCGATGGTGAAGGCATATGTTGACCATTTCATGGAACTTATGTCATATTCTATGGAGGTATCATCGGTGGATTTTATGAAGGATTTTCTCTTCATCGGGAGACTTTGACCAAAAATCAAGGAGCAATTCCTCTCTTCTAAGGACCATCGTTTCGAAAAGCTGGTGGATGAAACATTCCTAGCTGATTTGGTCTTCAGAGTACAGATGGTTGGAAATCCAGCATATCCGGTTACTCATGAAGGATCCCCATATGGGGAGATGTATGTACCAGAGGGGACTATTCTTAAAGAGTCCTCTATAGTGGTTTTGGATTCTAGTTTATTGGACCGTTTAGTGGTGTTCCACCAGTGTGGCCGGTTTGGGAACATGAAGCCATCAATTTGAATCCCTCTGAAGACGTGTCATCATTATAGTTGTCTGGGTTACCTAGAGATGTTCTTCAGGAAGAGTCACCTGAAGAAGACGTTGTGACTAAAGGATTTTAGTTCATGACTATGAAGCTGGGGATGATTCAATCATCGGAGCCCTATCCATAGGTCATGTGGTGATGCTCACGCGCAGTAAGGAGTTTCCGATGACGTGAAGCCTTTTTTTGGGTTTTGTGTTTTGTTTTGGTGGTGGAACATTTAAAGTATTTTCGTTCTTATTTTTATGCTGTTGATGTTTTGAAATTATTTTAGGTCCATTGTTTCATCCTGAAGTTATAATGGACATGTTCTATTGTATTCCAAATTGTTTTGTTTGTCTGATTAGGGTTTTTTGAATCATACATTTTTCATAAAATTGTGTTTGTCCCTTGAATGGGATGATCATGGTTTAAAAATGTTCGTTTAGAGATGTATGTGCCTGCAGAGGAGTCATGTCTTGAATTTATTCTCGGATTTACTACTGGGATTATGTTTTTCATTGAGGCATTTCTCTAGTGTTTGGGGTTCTTGGTCTGGGTCATGAGTTCCATGTTTCAGCAGGGGTGTTGGTTTTCTTATTCTCTAGAAGTTAATCTAGATCGGTTGGGAGTTCCCATGTCATCCCACCCTTCCCATGGTGGTATGTTTGGTTGTTAAATTTCCACGCTAGATGAGTTCTATTGGTGGGGATAACCTTCTATTGTTCTCCAATTCTCTTGTGTTGTGGTTTCTTTTGGTTTCAATTGGGCATGGATTCTTATTTTTTCTATTGATAAGTTGGGTGACTTTATGGGGGAATAAAGTTTCTATGGTGGGGAGAATTATCACACCCTAACATTTTAATTAATTTTTATTTAATTATTTTTTGGCTCTAGGTTCTCACTCCAAGGTTTGGGCTGGGTCCTGACATAATTATTTTGTTGTTTAATATTTTTTGTGGGTTTTGGACCCGTGCACGACCACCATAAACTAGGAGGTGGTCACGTCATTAGCCCAGCTGCCGGCACAAGTATCTAATGATTAAAATAAATAATGTTTTATGTAAATAAATTGGGTTAAATGTTTAAATTTCAATAATAATAATTTTATTATGTAATTAATAATATTATTATAAATAAAGTGTTATTATTATTATTATTCTTTATATTATTATAATTATTATGATTTGATTATTATTATAATTATTATTTTTATAATTAATGTAATATTTTTTTAAAAAAAGGAATAAGGGTAACCCTAGAGGGCGTCGCCCCCTCTCCATTGCTTCTACGAGAGGCACACATAGCGCACCCCTCCCATTTTCTTTCGCAATCTACCACCCCACCTTCCATGCCATTCTCCTCCCACACATCCCACCACATTGCTATCCCTTTTCATTCCCACCCCATCCATCCTCACTCTCTGCGGTACCTCTCACCACCACATGTCTGCACCGGTCCATCATTTAACACAAGCGCCAACCTCCACACTTGTCCTCTCCCACTTCTGACCACCACCTTCCTCAACCATCCCTTCGTGCCTTTGGGTAGCAGTTGTGCTACATTCCCCACCTCTTTTCACCCTCCCCCTCCCTTGGTTCTCCTCCAGCTTGCATCAACCAGCAATGCACCCAACCCCTCCAGCCGGCCCACCCCACATCTCCAGCCAACTGCCTCACCCCGCCGTACCTCTATCCAGGTCATTCTCCAACCCCCTCATTGCTTCTCTTCTCCAAATCCCAAAAAACCCCATGCCCTACTTTCTCTGGACCCAACTGTCCTTACCGTTACTCCTTTACACTCCCCCTCCACTCCGGTAGAAACCACTGCCTCCCTAACCGGGTGTGCGAGAGGTCTACTGGGTGTTGTCACTCCTTTCATCAAGGTTTTTCTCCACCCACACAAGATTGGAGATATGAGAATCCACATTTCCTTTTATAATTAATCCAATTTAATTATTGAGTGTTTTGTTAAAATCTTTAATGTGATTTTCACCTTCGTAATATATTTAGTTAATCATCCATAGTGTTTCCAAGCTGATTGCTTCAATAAAAAATAGTTTTGAAGTTTTCTACCTGATTATATTTTTATGTGTTTGTGAACATTATGTTATTTGGATCTAAAATGATGAATTGATAATGTATTAAACATGACATGTAACTTCTTGATACTCTTCAATAGTTTGTCTTGGTGTTTATTTGGTTTGTGAAATTTTTTGAGCTATTTATGGAATTTTTTATTAAATGTTTGATTGATATAGAAAATTTCTAGTAAACTGGTTGGGAATAATATATAAATTTTTATAAATTTTTTAGTCTGTTTACATAATTTTTTATGAATTTTTTGGTATGTTTTTCTAGTTGATTGTTTTTCGGAAATAAGGGAATTTGTAGATATTCTAGTCAAATGTATATTTGGCATGGCATGTTTTGTTTGAGAATGTTTTATCTTGGAAATAGTGTTAAAATTGTTTGGAAAAGGGGTTTTCTGGATTTTAGGGGATTCTTTTGTGTCCTCTTAATGATAGAAATAAATGTTTTTGATTTCAACGCAAATTGAGTCCTAGTGGAAATGGTTTAGAAATTCCATTTTGGCTTATTGATCCATTGGATGTTGGAACATCCATGGTTAAACTAGGTGCACAGATGGATGTTCCCTCAAATGAAGATGGAACCTTCAAAATAATGTTTTCGTAAAACATTGGTTTTCTAAATAGATTTTGATTCCAAAATAAGGCTTGGTTCTTTATGTGGATTTTATTAAAGGTTGGAAATACAGAATCAAAGGGTGTGCCCGTTTGGCCTTTTGTGTGTGTTCTGATGAATGTTACACTCAATAGGATGTTTGGTCATTTAAAAAAACTATAGATTTTTCTTTAAGAGCTTGAAAGGTTTTATAAAAAAATTCTTGGAGACTTTGGACTTAAAGGCCCGTTTGGCTCTTCCAACTTATGGGTGACGTTGTGTTATCAATTATAATGGTTTTTCTTTAGAAATTGTGTGTTCCTGGACAAAATTGAAAATATTTGTAGACAAATGGTTTCGACATGGATGTGGTATGATGGTCTGGTTGGCACTTTGTTAATGTAAAATGTTTGAATGTGTATTTGGGGGCACTCCTGTCTAGGGTAACCCTTTTTTGGTGAATTCATAGAAAGCATCCATGTTTGGGGTAGGCAAGTGCTTTGAGATGAGTCACGTGTGTGGGGAACATACTACTTACATAGTATTATAATAACCACCATGGGTTCCTAGGCGTCTTTTATATGATTGAGTGATGGTTTCTGATTAACCCTCATTAGAAGGGTTGATACCCCTTGGATTGGTTGTTAGGCCAGCAGGCTATGCCACTAGATTGTTTAGTTTTGGGTAGCCAGTTGGTAATAGACTTAAGAGGTACACCATACACCAGTAGGTGGTTCCAAAACCAATTATATCCAGGGGTATTCTAGAGGTTTTTTGGATCACCCATGGTTACTAGATTATTTTTCATTTGTTGTTTACTTTCGATTATACTAGTTTATTTCCAGATTGCATTGTTTACTTGTTCTACTTTAGTCCACCTCTGGTATATTTTGTTTTGGGTTTGGTTTAAAAAAAATGATTTTGGAAATGGTATGTTTCATGTGTTGGATATTTTTTAAATTATAATGGTAGGTTTCTTGTTTTAAAAAGTGGAACCCCTACTTTTATATTTATATTTCAATCTTGTGTTAATGGATTGTTTTGGGAATGGAGACGTTAGATTCTGTGGTTTATCATGTCAACCCTACTGAGAATTTTTAAATATCAAGATTATCTTTATGTTTTGAGTTTCAGGTTTCCTTTTCTTATATTTTCTTGAATGAGTTTCTCATTATTGGAGAAAGGTCAACCATTGGTTGGGAGGTGACCTGGAAGGTCCCATGGAGGTATGTTGAGTTGTTCTATTTATTTCTTTTCTGCTACTAGTGTTCAGTTTTTTTCTATTTTTTCTTGTTTATTTATTTGTATTTATAGGGAAAATCATTCCAAGAGATTACATTTTAATGCCCAAAACTAGTTTTCAGCCCGTGGAGATTAGGATCGCCCTTCAGGCCATGCCACAGACCATCTCGGGTGACCAGTTAATGGTTGATTCGGACTGGTTCATGACATCTAACTAGATGATATAAGTACCGATCATGGATGACATCATTCGATGGAATTTTTGAAGAACATACAACACTGTGTCCACAAAAAGGTGATCAAATATTTGAGAAAGTTAAAGATGTGCATAATGATTTTGGTAAACAACTTTCAAAATATCTTATGAAAACTAATTTCAAAAGAGTGTAGTTTTTTTAAATTACCGTACTAGAATTATTTTTACGTCAGAAATTTTATTTATGTTATGAATGGTGAAAAAATGTATGTGATAGTGTAATTGGAATGTCGATAAATGAACATGACAAAAAATTATGAAATTATGGCTATATTGTATATGGTTGACATGTGAATATGGGAAGAGATTGCACCATTAAAGGGTGAAAAACGAAACCTTCTTCCTCCAACAACTTACACTATTTCCAAGTAAGTGAGATATCATTTTTGAAACTTCCTGAATGATGTAATGGTTCCAGAGGAGCATTTATCAAATCTCAAGAATAAAACTTCAATGTGTAATTTAAAGATAATGTCTGTAAAATAACATGACTGTCATTTTTTGATGAAATATCTAACTCTTATAGCCTTACGTCGAATTATGACCAAGAATGTCCATTATATAATAACCAATCTCTATTTCTTTTTCATAGCTATACATAACAATGCTATAGACCCAAAACAATTGCCAACTATATAAAAAAAGTTCCATCATATTATATGAATTGGAAATATTTTTACCAACAATATTTATTGATAGGATGGTTTACTAGGTGAGAGAGATTCATCAATGTGGTCTGGTACATTATAGATGAATGTACCCCATTGAATGATATATGGAGATTTTTAAAGGGTATATGAAAAATCAAAGTCATCTAGAGGGTTGTATTGAGGATTTATATATTGGTTTAAGAAGTCAGAGAATTCTATACCGACCACCTATCTAGTGTGGAATGTATTGGTCTATCAAAATCTGATCACACTAGGTAGCTTTTAGGTGAAGGAATCTCTAAAAAAGATATTATGACAATAAATATTACAAATCAGAAGTAATGTCACCTTTATCATTTTTTCATAACGGTTTGTTGGTTTTCCAATATTTTTAAACCCAAAAATAAATTCTTAGGCATTTGAATCCATCATGGTATGAAATATGGATATCAAGTACACACAATCAATAGTTTAAATGATGGTTTTGAGGCCATATTTTTTTTTGATGTCAGATGAAAATTTGGATTCAATTTCAGAATGACTTCGATGACTACCTAGAGGACCAAGTGTTTATGTATTATCATATAATGATTATATAATTAATTGTTATATATTCTATAAAAATTAACTTGATGAAGGCATTACCATGAAAAATAGTGATGTTACACTTATGGATGATGTGATGCATGTTTCTGGTATAAAAGACATAAATATAATTTATGTGATTATGTCATACTTTGGCATCTTAAAAAAATATGGGAGTTGGATTATACAACATTCCAAGTGATAATTTTTATATTCAAGTCGGTTGATAAAAGGAGTGCAATTAAAATAGATGAATTGGGATTCATGAAAGTGGATTTATTTAGGATGGGTACAAATATGAACCATTTATAATGACATCATAGGTAGTACAATTTTTTTATGTTCTATAACCCACAAACTAAAAATGGCTAATTATTCTTTTATCGACCAAAAATCATTGAAGGTTCAGAGAAAAATTCAATTGAGGATGACCCTATTTCATTGAGACATTGAAATCCTTTCAAAATGGTCCCAATGTAGATGGAGTTTTGTATGTCAGAGGAGACCATAATTAAGGGATTTAGATACAAAATAGAGGGGTAAAATCTCTTCATTCTTTAAAAAACGAGATTTCAATAATAATGTTATATATGTTTTTTGTAACAAACATTGTGTTAACTCATGATATTATCTGTTCTCTACTGCATTTATGTAATCTAAATTAAATGTTAAACCAATTATATAGAAAATAACTTCTGTACATGATTGTGCTTAAAATCCTAAAGAACAATAGGTTTTTCAACCAAATATTGCTCCCAATGTATAGGAACCGTGTCCTTCTTCATGTGTTGGTGCTCCCAATATTGACAAAATATAGGTTTCTCAACCTACTGTTGTTCCCAGTGTAGAGGTACAATGACCTTATATGCATGTCGATGCTACAAATCTAGAGGAAATATATATTGATAGTGTTGAATATGAGGAAATGTTTTGAAAGGATGAAACAATGATGAAGAAAAAATAGGAGTGATGTAGTGTGACAGTGTTAGAAAAAATTATTAAGGAAAAAATTAATGACATCAAATTTTAGGTCATATGGAATGTGCATGACCAAGTTGTTAACCCCAACAAGTCCATGTTTCATAGTAACATTGGGCTCATCACTTGACAGTGCATGCCAATTGATGTTTCTTAATTAAACTATGTTATTACCACACTTAATATACTCATTTGGGAATATATTATGATAAAATTATGATATCCTTTATTTATTTTACAAAATAATAATAATGAAATACTCACTTACTCTTCATAATCCATTTATGATTTCATTTATAGTATATTAATTAGAACATAAATATGTGTTATTTCTTTCTATAAAGATTTATAGGGTCTTTCACACAATTCTAATGAGATTTCATCTTAAATATGCTGAAGGGAAAATAAACCCACACACGTTTCTTATGTATGCACACCTAGTAACCAAAGAAGCTTGGGATGGGTATAATGGATGTCATGAAGAGATTTATTTTTAGGTATATAATGATCCTCTCTTTATATGCATATTGATGAGCCCAAAACCAAAACCAATTCCTTCCCACGTCATGCTCCATGGAAGGAGGAACATGTAAATAAATATGGGATAGTAATTGTCAAGAACACAGAACAGTATTGGAAACATGTGTATGTATGAAATAATAAAAATGATTTTTCATTAAATCACTATTACATATAAATGATTACTTATTTTCCTATATTTTCTTTCTGAATTAGACCTAGATATCATCAATACCTATACTAGATGAAAACCTACTAATTGTGGCCTTGATACATCTAGAACAGTATAACTGTGTTAGAGGCGTAGGTTTCAGGATGGAACCCCGAATAAATTTTGAAAAAACAACAACATGAGGATAATGATAATGAAATGGTAGAGATTAAATAATGATTAGATACCCTTGAAGTCCAATTTCATTGGTATACTGAGTTACTATAAAATGATAATGGGTGGGGGAGGCAAAAAGAAGAAACAACTCAAGAACAACCAGTGTGTGAAGATCCTGACCCACCCCTACTAGATTTAAGACAATACATTCTCCTTAAAGAGCTCTCTTAGTAGATGTAATAAATATTATAATAAATGTTTATGTGAAATTTGAATCATAAGGACAATAATAAATTTCATATAATGATATTCTATAGGGTGAAAATTATTGTGATTTATATCTATCAACACCCACCCATCTCCTTGTAGCGAGGGTTACAATGTTCAATATCAAAGAGGACACTCTAGAAAATATATCCCTTTGAAAAATTCATGTGAGAGTGGTGATTAGCATATCCCATGAGATGAGAGATGAACTACCTATACCACTTGATTATGAAGATATTCATGTGGATGAACAAGATGTTAGAATATTCTTCACATATCTGTTAGATCTTCTAAAAACACATGTTAATAAGGAGGTATTCATTTCCTATTTTTTTCCGGGTAAACCTTTAACAATTTATGAAAATGTTTTAAATCGATTAATGTTGTTACATATGGACAGAGGAAAGGGGTTGAAATGAAAGGTCAACTCAAAATAATCAAAATCATCAACTAACCGATCAAAAATATATTCTAAAAGCAGCTTTACCTCACCCATTCAATATCCACATTTACTAAAATCAAAGGTTCATACGAATACAAAGTTACAAAAGGGTATTATTCACATAGCTTGTTTTGAAAAGAAAATATACAGAGAGTAAGTAACAACATAAATTTTTATTAAGAATTTAAATTTAATCCTCACCTATGAATGTCTAGGAGGATTAGTTGTAAATGTATACATGAGATATGTTTTCATGATTTTTTATTCCAAAAGTTGATATAATATGTTAATTATTACTAATTACATTTCATAGTTTTTTCATACGTATATATCAATACCAATTGAAGGTATTACCCCATGAACATAAATTTGGACTCATTAGTCCTCACATCACATATATAGAACAAAAAAATAGATTAAAAAAATGAAAGATATAGCGAAAAAACTGACCAAATTGTTTGAAAGAAAACTTGTAGATGGTAGAATATTTTCAATACCAACATTTTAGGGGTAAAACTATACTATTTAATCTTATAAAATATTTTTTTTATTAATTATTCTTTTTTTGTATTTAGGAAACATTGGATGCTCATTGCGATCAATTTGGATACTTCAATGATTTATTTACTAGATTCAATACATGGATAGCCAACATACCGACCACACATGATGACATTTTTCATTTTTTAATACACTACATACAAAATTTCATAACTAAACTTCATGTTACATACATTATATTATGTTTTAATGATAATTTTTTTATGATAGGGTGATCTATAAATATCATGAAATTCATGGAAAGTGGATAGGAAATGCACACAAGTAGCATGGAATGTTATACCATTAGACAATTATCAACGTATATATAATAATATTTCACTATCCCAACACATATAAAAACAAATTACTTATTTTTATAAATGTTTCTGTAGATTTTGAAACAAATAAATGAAAAATATTTTTGTTATTTTGTTTGTAAATTTATAATATCAATCATATTCCATTTAGAAACTACCAACCTTGAAGAGGTATTTTCGAAGATAAATAGTATTTTATTTAAAAATTTTATTAATCCTGTTTGTATTTATATTTATCCAGTACTACTATGACTTCCAGAAAAATTTTATTCACAAGGTGATATATATATATATTTAGAAATGAATGGGAAAAATACCTGATGGATGAAAGTATAAAAATAGTATGAAGAAGGTTATTTTTTTTAATATACTTATGATTTTACTCATAATATTTTCCGTTCTATACTATATTAATATAATGTAAATTAAATTTTTAACTACTCATGTAGTCAATGTCTTTTGAATGTGATGATTTTAACAATCCAGCAGGAAACCGGAATATAATGAAGGAAATCATTTATAATGATTTAAGGGTAATCTTAAGATATAATTTATCTATTTTACCAAAAATTATATAATGAAACATTGATATAATTTTCATTATTCCTTAAAAATTTATTTTTTATAATATCTCTATCTATCTTTCATTCATTCTGCACCAAATATTCCAGACCTATTCTACCTCAAAACCATTTCACCAATGTCTTGTTGGCATTTATAACTTTATTTAAAGTTCCATCCACCTCTCAATTTCAGAGGTAATCTTGATATTTTCATAGTAAAATAATTTTACATAGAAATAATGATTTTTTTCACATTTATGTTTAATTTATTTCTTTTTAGTATTACTCACATAAATTTTTTTCTAATACAGGTGGATTAGTTTGTTCAAATTGGGGTGGTTTTTTTTACTCAACTCATACTCATGAGAGATTTGACTTTGAGGTTATAAATAAGATAACGAAAAAAGGAAATTAGTCAAGAATTCATAAAACTATAATGGAATGTTGAAATCCTACCACGTATTTAATTAATTTTTTTATCATTTTATCTCATATTTGTAAGATAATTTTCCTAAAATTTTTGTCAAATAATTATTTAGTTTTTTTAATCGATATTTTGGGAAGTAATAATTATGTTTAAACTATCTGTAATAAGGCAAAAAATAGATAAAATGTTCCTTTCTTAAAATTCTATTAAAATTGCAATTTCCTTTTATTGTTGAAATGCAACACTGCATATTAATTCAGTTTTCTCACCAAAAAAATATTTTTCTGCTAAGAACATCGATTCATTATGTAGTGATGGAAGTTGGAAAAGGAGATCCAATTGAAAGAATGGTAAAATTAGTAGTCAACATTTTTTGAGACTTTGGGACTTGTAGAAATTATCTACACCTCAATCCGACAAATGGTATGACAAGGATGTCTCTAAATGCTTATTATTATTTAAAATTGAAATTAATTTTAGTATAATATTGAACTGACAATCTCAAAATAGATCAAATATATTTATATTGTTTTGATACTATAATATAATGATACATTGGTTATTTTTGATGTTTAGAAATCATCCACACCTCAATATGAAAAATGGTGTGACTGGTATAATTCAAAGTGTTTCTATTTATTTAAAATTGAAATTAATTTTAGTAAAAATAACAAGTGACATAATGAAAACTATGTAAACACATTTATATTGTTTTTATATGTTAGTAATATGATACATAATTCATTTGTGACTTTTAGGGATAATGAAAAACACAATATGGTACACTATGTCATAAATACAACTCCAAATATTTCATTTTATTTAAAATTGACATTAATTTTTGTAAAAACAAAAAGTGTCATAATAAAAACCGAGCATACACATTCATATTGTTTTTATACTTTGTTAAAATGATTCATAAGTCGTATTTAAAATGTCGAAATCAACTGAATCTCAATTTTATGCATGGTGAGACCAGTATGTCTCTATGTACATCATTTTACATAAAATTTACATTAATTATAGTATAATGAAGGAGTGACATACTAAAAATAGTGAAAACACATTTGGATTATTTTGATAATTTAAGAAAAAATACATAATTAATTTTTGATGATTATTAATTAAAAAAAACTTCAATTTGAAACATGGTGTGACTGGTTTGACTCAAAGTGTCCATTATCTGTTTAAAATTGTAATTTTAGTTCAAAATGTGTCACTCAATGAAAAATAAGAAAACATGATCCGATTATCTTGATAATTTAATTGAATGATTCATAAGTAAGTTTTAAAATGTATGATGTATTTCAAAATCAAATCAACCCACGATGTGACTGATTTTACTAAAAGTTAATATTTCATGTTTTAAATGAAATTTTAATATAAAAGAAAAGTTACATACACATAAACAAGAAAATTCATTCATATTGTATTGATACTTTAGGAAAATGACAAATAAGTCATTTTTGAAATATAGAAATCATCCACACCTCAATCATATGTATATTGTGACCGGTATAAGTCCAAGAATGTCTATTTATTTAAAATTGACTTTAATTTTAGTAAAAAGGAAAATTGACATCGTAAAAACCAAGAAAACTAATTAATACTATTTTGATATTTAGGAAAATTATTCACAAATCATTTGAAATGTGTAAGAATAAAGAAAAACTGAATATGACACATGGTTTGACATATATAACTCAATGTGTGTCTTTTTATTTAAAACTAAAAATAATTTTAGTAAAAATAACAAGTGACATATTGAAAACCTAGAAAAATCATTCAAATTATTTTTATAATTTAGGTAAATGATCTATAATTATTTTTTGACATGTAATAATATTCTAAAACTAAATCCAATAAATAGTGTGACCGGTATAATTCCATGTGTGTCAATTTATTTAAAATTGACATTAATTTTAGTCAAAATAACATGTTCCACACTAAAAAATTAGAAAACAAATTTGGATTATTTTGATACTTTATTAAAGTTACCCATGGTCGTTTTTGATGTTTTGGAATCAACTGAAAATAAATAAAATATACGGTGTGGCCAGTATAACTTGAAGTGTGTCTTTTTATATAAAATTGAAATTAATGTTATTCAGAAGACAAAGTAAAATACTGAAAACTGAGAAAAATAATTTATATTGTTTTGATACTTTAAGAAAATGATCCATATGTCTTTTTTGATGTGTAGGAATCAAACAATCCTCAATACGATTCATGGTGTGACTGATATAATTCAAATTATGTCCGTTTATTTAAAATTGACTATAATTTTAGTAAAATAAACATGTGACAAACTAAAAACCATGAAAACTCATTCGGATTATTTGGATACTTTTGGAAAATGACTAATGAGTCACTTTTGACATATAAGAATCAACCTAAGCACAAATCGATGCATAGTGTGACTTTTATAACTTGAAGTGTATCTTTTTATTTAAAATTGACATTATTTTTTAGTAAAAAGAATAATTGACATACTAAAAACTGAGAAATAACATTAAGATTGTTTTGATATGTTAGGAAAATGATCCATAAATAATTTTTAATTAATAAGAATAATACAAAGCTCAATACAAAAAATGGTGAAACTGGTATGATTCAATGTGTGTCTATTTATTTAAAATTGACATTAATTTTAGTAAAAAGAACATGTGACATAGTGAAATAAATAAATCAAATTTTAATTGTTTTTATACTTCATAAAAATTATTTATAAGTCATTTATAACATGTAGAAATCAAACACAGGTTAATTTGATGCATGGTGTGACCAATATAACTCAATGTGTGTCATTTTATTTAAAATTACCATTAATTTAAGTCAAAGGAATAAGTGACATACGGAAAACTGAGAAAACACATTGTGATTATTTCGATAATTTAGGAAAATGATTTATAACTCATTTTTAAAGTATAGAAATTACACATACCTCAATCCGATGCATGGTGGTATCGATATGAATCCAAGTTTGTGTTTTTATTTAAAATTTACATTAATTTTAGTAAAATAAATAAGTGAAATATTGAAAATTGAGAAAATACATTTTATGTGACAATAACTTTTTTATGTTACAACAACATTGAAGTTTTTATGAATAGTAAAAATACACTAAATTTTATGTAACAACAACTTTTTTCATTAAAATATTTTATATGGTTAAATTATAATATTGAATGGTTTTAAAGTATAAATATAATATATTTTTATCATTCAATATAATGTATGTCAGTAGTATTAATTTTATATTGAATTCATATGTAAAAACATTTCAATCTTTTGTAATGTTTTAGCTTTTAAAACATGTTCGCTCTTTCGAACAACTAGATAAATTTTAAATTAATTGATGGAACTTCTGTGTTTTTAATTTTTAAAAATGAACTCCATATTTTGAATCAGTAGGTCCAAATTATTTAAATATATTTATTTTATTTTTTTTGTGTATTATGAGTAGCAACTTCAGGATTTTTTTATTAATGTGGTAAAAGGGTAAATCAGGTAATTAAGGGTAAGGATACTATTATAAAATTACACTGACAGTTGTATTAATATTATTTTATGAGTTTTTTTCAACCTAAATCATCCTTGGGTTGAAATAGTATCTATTTGAATCCACTTGTATGATATTAGGGCATTTAATTTATTTTATTTAATTAAATGTTAAATATATCACACTCTAGTTTTATTAACTAAACCATTTTTTATATAAGCTTATACAAAAGATAAATTCGATTATATATACTCATTTGAAATAAAACATGTTTTTATTTATCATGTCAATTTAATTTATAATTTTTAGGAAATAAATAATTACCTTAATAGATTATACATTAATTATGGAGAAATTATATCATTGATGAAAAATAAATAATATAGTATTTATTAAAATAATAATACCCATTAAAAGATATAAAAACATAAACAAATCTTATTGGATGAGATTATCTCAACCATAATCACCCAAGGGTCTATTTATGGACCATTTGGAGCCTTATATAATGGATTATGACACTTATATTATTTTATTTAAAGTGATGTTAATGTTGTCACCTTCATAATTTAATAAGTGTAACTTTTTAAATATTGAATTTTACAGAATATAAATTTGACTAAGTGTATTCTCATATAATCTAGTAGATTTATATTCATCATAGTATTTTTTTTATTCAACAAATGACCATATTAAATAATTACACAAAACTGTTATAGTAATTATTTTATTAAGAGAAATATCAAAAAAATGTTATTAAAATTTTTAAAGTAAATATAATTTGGTCTAATTAATATTTATAATTAATTTAATTTATTCCCTCGAACTAATAGGAATATAATCATTTTTTATTCAAATTTATCTTTTTATATTAATATATTTAAAAATCAATGAATTGAATAGTGTCAAAACAGATACTATTGATTGTTTATCAAAATATTTTTTTATTAAATTATTTAAATATAATTTAACATTTTCTTTAAATATATAATAATTATGATATGGTATAAAATGATCTAATTTGTTTATTTAGGGTCAATTTTACATCAAATAATTAAATAATGCGCCCTTTTAATATTTAATTATTTTTTCCCCTAGTTAAAAATTAAATTGAATAACTAAGTGTTAATTAAAAAGATAGGGTTTAATTTGATATAAATTCTATATAAAAATTTATTGGATGATTATATTAAATCCTTATATAATCACATATTCTAAATTTTAATATTTTTGAGGTTTTTGGGTAGGGTTTTATTTTATTATAAATTATTATTTACGAAGTTTCCAAAAGTTCCCCTCACCTCAAATATAAAAGGGAACCTCCTCCCTCACCTCTTCACATCACTTTGTAACTTCAATATCGGCCATCCCATACCATTTTTCATTCCAAAATTTCCTATTTACATTATATATGTTTTTCTATTCCTGAAAGGACAACTCTAGTTCTCTAAGAAGAGATTTAGAGGAAGCATATCGAGGAAGAGGTAATCTTTTCTACTGATTATTTCAAACATCTTTCTTTTTCTACTTCATATTCATTATTTATTTCAGTATAAAGTAATAACATCAGTATCAATCATATATTAATATGTTTTTATGATTTTTAAACAACCATATTCCACCTTCTATCCATCATATGAAAAATGAAAATCACCACGTGTGCATACGTACGACTTACTTTCTCCAAACTGTGGTGTAATCTATTTTTCATCACCACGTTACATTGATGGGTATAATGATGTAAATAATAAATATATATGATTAATATAACATGATTTTTATTTTTAAATATTATACACCATCCAATTCAATTCCATTCAATAATTATGGGAATTATATCATCGCTCATGATTATGTTCGACCCATCATCTTTACAATGTAATGCGATTTATTCTACATGATATTCATTAAACCACAATTATATTCATGAATGGAATGAATAAATATGATATATTTTATAATAATATCATTCTTTAAATGATATAACTATAACCGAAGAAGTGGAACATGAACTTATCCGAAAAAACTTTCATAAGTACATAATGTTGTAAATATCTGAATATAGAGTGACAATGAAATGTTACTAAAATATATATGATAATTTGATCATATATGTTATAATTAAAATGAATATGACTATGGAATAAGTCAATAACATTATTAAATCATAATACAAGAGGTTCAGATACATACGAATGATACCAGACCTAAGGTAAGAGATAATTTTGAAATTTCATTATTATTCGAGCTTGTTTATACATTAGTATTTACTGGGTTATATTTATAATACACGTCCATGTTTCTTAAGTTTGTAATATTATTATTCTAAAATAGTTTAAAGTTAATTTTAACCTTTCTTAAAATTTTCTTAAACGGTATCAAATGAGTATTTTGTCGTTATTCGATACGAGGTACTTTTTGAAGTTTTTTTGGAAAAAGCACGAGAAGAATAGATTTTTTAACTTATACAACATTAATTTATTTTTATGGTTTCATAAATCCTTATTTACATGAAGCATCCCTAATAATTTTTCAATGTTATTTTCAAAAAATTATTATGTTTTAAAATTGCACGGTGTTTTTGGAAATGAAAACGTATTTGAAGAAGAGAATATAATTTCCTCACGAATTAATTTCATGTGTTATATCAAAATTAATTTCTGTATAATATGACATTATATAAATAAGGTTATTTTTATATTACTATTAATAATATGTCTTTATTGTGTTTATTATGGAATGCAATATATGAAATCCATTTGTTTTACATGGATTATGTTATGATGTAATGATGTTTAAGAAACCCATTTTATTCATTAGGTTGTGCTATGATGAATGATTTATGTTTGTATGAAACAAATTAGAATTATTTAATTTTGAGATGTGTGGGACCTATATATATCTCTAATTCATTATGTATGAATTTATATCTCATGATATAGACTTGAATGAAATAACAAGTAAATCCAGTTCAGTAATACAGGGGTGGAACGACATGTAAAACCGGTTCAGTAATCTACATTGTCTTCTATGTTGGTCTTGGAAATGATCCTTGACTAATATGAACTGATTTTCTATACTAATTATTATTCAAAAAATCATCATGTCTTATGTTATGACTTTTGGTATTATGTCCATTAATTCCTATAAAATGTTATCCCATGACATGATATCATGATCTTTCATATAATGGTTTTGAATTCAAAATGTTATGTTCTAATGTATTATGATTATAATATGATTGATATTTCATTTGTATACCCTTACTAAACATTTGAGCTCACCCTTTTATATGTTTCTTTTTCCCTGGTCATCTAGAAGGGTATTAAGTAAGATATTTCAAAAATAATTCTACTTATGATGAAGTAAGCAGGATACACTGTTGATGTTTTCTGAACTAGTTGTTTATGTTTCCCAGTTTATTAAGACACTATATATATAAAGTATTTTCGTGGATTTATTATATTTTTTAATTAATATAATTTAATTTTGACGTAATATCAATGTATATAAAGTATCGTTTATTATAGTTGGTATCATATAAAAGGTATAGTTAACCTTTAGAAACTAGGATGGTAAATCCTTAGTAAGAACCATAAGGATATATATAAGTATAGGTTATGATCCTAGTGTTTTATAAATGACAATGAATAACCATAGATAAAACCTAAAGTGTCATAAATTGAAATTTTATTCTTGATTATGTGGTTTTCCCATTATGAATAGTGTTTCTCACACTATGCTTCTTGGTTTTAGTTAATGGTTGGAACATGAATGATCCATGTTAATGCTGAATATGGTAGGCAATGCAATGATTTTAATCCTGAGAAAACAATGTTATAACAGATGGATTGAAAAATATTGTATCTTCTCTCACACAACATTCTCAATATATGAATCATGCAGGACATACAAACAAGAAAAAAAGGGAGAAACATTCTATTGTGTCCTTCAGGAGGCAGTGTGCAACTTCTTTCAGTGGGTCTTCTGATATATTAGTGGTTGAAAAATGGATTAGTACCATTGAAATTATCTTTTCAGAACTAAAATGTTATGAACATGATAAAATCATCTTAGTATTCTATCGTTTGTAAGGGGAAGCTGATCAATGGTGAAATATTATCAATAATATGTGGCAAAGTGATGAAATTGAGTCCATGGAATGGGACAAGTTCAAGATCATATTTTTCAATAAGTACTTTCCTCATATTCTTTAAAAAAATATAGAGAAGGAGTTAATTGAACTTATGTAAAAGGATAATGAATTAGTTGGTACCTATAAATAAAATTTTACATGATTTTTAAGGAACACTTCTGGAATTATTATCCAACCTGAGAGTAAAATTGATCAATTATTTAGTGGCTTAAAACCAAGTCTCTAAAGGGAATTATCCATAAGGAAACTTAATACCTATGTTGAAATACCTCAATGTTCTCTCAAGGGTGAGATAGATATTGGAGTAACCCATCTGTCCTATGGGATTGTTAAGAAGAGAAAAATGGTATTCAAGTGAAAATCTAAAGACCACACTAAAATGATATTGATTTTCCCTTATGCACAAATTGTGGAATGAATCATGGAGGAAATTGTCTTAAATGACCTAGTTAATGTTTTATGTGTGTAAAAGAAGGTCATCGAGCAGTTGAATGACAAAGTAATGAGAAAATATGTCTAATGATGTAAAGATATAAAAGGCTACACAGAATACACCTCCTACACTTCAATGCTACAAGTGCAAGGAAATAGATAATTTTTACAATCAATGCCCTAATCCAAGGGTTATTGATGATGATCAACGTTGGAAACCTCTTAAGGAAAAAGACAAAGGAAAGTCACTTGCTATCACTATCAACGATGTGGAGTACAATAATTAAATTGTGAAAGGTACACTTATCATCCACTCTAAAGTTGAAAATGTTTTATTTTATTATGTATCCACCCACTCTTTTATTTTTGAGTATTTTTTTAAGGGTATCACTATATTACCTCAACAATTAGTTGTTGAGTTAACTATGGAAACTCCTAATGTAAAAACAGTCGGATTAAAAGCTTATAATTATTCTCTAGTAGAAGTTTGTGAGAAAGTGCTTCCTGAAAATATAGTGACCCTTTCTATAGTAGAATTTGATGTGATTCTTGGCATGTATTGGATTTTTCTAAATGGATATCATATCAATTTACAAAGAACATGAGTCACATTTCATATTCTGGATCAATCTATGATCATCTATCGATGAAATAATGAATATAACCTTCCAGTATAAATTTATTACATCTTATGGGTCACGATCCCTATACATTAAGGTTATCTATATAAAATGGATGGTGAGAAACTCAAAATTAATAATACACTCATAGTATAGTATTTTGATGATTTCTTTCTAGAGGAATTACGAGGTCTTCCACCAAATCATGAAGCTGAGTTTTCAATAGAACTCATATTGGGTGATCTGACCATTTTAATGACACATTATAGAATGGCCCCAATCGATTTGTAAGAATTTAAGAAGAAACTATAAGAGAATACTGATAAGGTATTTATACACCCCGATGCATCACCTTTTTGAGAACCTATTTTTTTTGTTATGAATAAAGATAGTTCAATGAGGCTCTGCATTGATTATCAAGAACTGAACAAGATCAATATCAAGAATAAATATCACCTTCCCAACATTGATTACTTATTCTACCAACTACACAGATATAAATACTTTTCCAAGATTGATCTTCTTTCATAATATCATCAATTAAGGTTCAAGAAGGAGGATATACCCAATAAGACATTCCTTACAAGGTATGAGCACTATGAATTTATAGTGATTCATTTTGGTCTTAGTAATGCCCCAACTATCTTCACGAATTTAAGGAATAGAGTCTTTAAAGACTATGTTGATCTGTTTTTGGTAGTTTTATAAATTATATTCTTGTATATTCAAAGGGAAAGGAAGAACATGAATGCCACTTGAGAATTGTACTGAGTACCCTAAGAAAAAATAAGATTTATGAAAAATTTATGAAGTATGAATTTTGGATTCATAATGTTTCATTTTTAGGTCACATAATATCAAGATATGTGATATCTATAGATCCATAAAAAATAGAAGTTGTTGAAAGTTGGTCGAGACAAAATATTTTAACTGAGATATGATGTTTTCATTGTTTGGATGGATATTATCGATGTTTTGTGAAATATTTTTTTCTATTATCTATTCCATTAACTAAGTTAACTCAGAAAGGAGTTAAGTTAATATTGATAGAGGAATGTGAAATGAATTTAAAAGAGATTAGAATAAGGATATATAGTGCACATGTGCTCACATTTCCTTCTAGTGGAGAAAGGTTTTTGATCTATAGTTATGCATCCAAGAATGGGCTAGGATGTGTTCTCATGAAAAATGATATGGTGATATATTATGCCTCACAATAGTTGAAAATACATGTGAAAAATAAACCAACTCATGATTTGGAATTAGCTGTGGTAATCATTGCATGAACGATATGGAGGCATTATATTTATGGTTGAAGGTGTGATATTTATACAGATCATAAAATTTTAATGTATATTTTCACAAAAAGGATCTGAATATGCACTAAATAAGATGGTTGGAGATGATTAAAGATTATAACATCTCAATAAATTACCACCCTAGGAATGAAAATAAGGTGGTAGATGCTTTGAGTCGATAAGATCATGCTAGACTATCCTTGATGAGGAAAAAAGATCCAATATTTATGTATTTTAAAATGATAGATCTTGAAATTTTAAAAGGAATGGGATTAATATTATATTTCTCAAATAAAATTTCAACTATCTATTTAAGTGAAAATTAAGGGGGCATAGAAGAAAGATATAGAACTATAAAAAATGTGATAAATGTTCCCAAATTCAACCTTTATTGTGATGGAATAATAAGGATCAAGAATCATGTTTTTATTCCTCCCATATCAGAATTAAATAAAGAGATATTGGATAAACCTCAGAGTTCTTAATTCTCTATTCACCCTATAAGAAAGAAGATGTATAGGGGCCTGAAAGAGTATTTTTGGTGGGAGGACATGAAAAGAGATGTTACTGAATATTTCCATTGATGCTTGGTTTTTCAGTGAGTAAAGTATGAGAGAGAAAAGTTTAAGGGGTTGATACAAACATTACCCATACTATAATTGAAATGGGAAAAAATCACTATGGACTTTTTCATCCGACATTCCAAAACATACAAAGGTGATAATGATATCTAGGTTATAATTGATTTCCTTATGAAGTTGTTACACTTCATTTCTATTTTAGATGATTTATCTCTTGATCATATTTCTAGGATATATCTGAAGAAAGTGGTAAGATTCCATTGAGTACCACTTTCCATTATATCTGATCGGGATCTTAGGTTTGCCCAGATGTTTTAGTGAAGTCTTCAGCATGCTCTTGATATATAGTTATGTTTCTTCACTCCTTATCATTCCTAGATAGAGGGTCAGTCTAAGAGGAAAATTCAAACTCTAGAATAAATGTTTAAATCTTTCTCTATGGATATCAAAGGTGGTTGGGATCAAAACCTACCTTTTGTGGAAATATTCATAGAACAATAACTTTCACTCTAGTATTGAGATGGATTCTTATGAATCCCTCTATGAAAAAAAGTGTAGTACTCCAACTTGATGGGATGATGTTTGAGAAAGAAATATATTAGGACCTAATCTTGTTGATGAAATGGCAGAAATGGTCAGATCTATTCAACAACACATAAGAGCTTCTCAGAGTCAAAAAAAGTTATGCTAAAAACTGATGAAATGAACTAGAGTTTAAATTGGGTGATAAGTTTTTTATATTAATATCTACCTAGTATAGTGTAATGAGATTTGGAAAGAAGGAAAGATCATCCCTAGGTATATCAGTTCTTTTGGAATTCTGGATCGTGTTGGGAAGGAATCTTACCGATTAACGCTTCCACCAAATCTCTATCAAGTTCATGATGTGTCATATATATCTCTCATAATAAAGTACATACCAAATCCTTCTCATGTACTAAATTTAGAAGTCATACCATGGGAGAAAAACGTTACTTATGAAGAACAAGCATTAGAGGTACTGGTTCATAGTGAAAAAGTTTTATGAAATAAGACCACTCTCTTGGTTAATGTGTTATGAAGGAACCAAAAATTCAAGGATGCATTGTGGGAAAATGTGGATATGATGAGAGAGAGGTATCCTCATATATTTGTTTCTATGTGATGAATTTTGAGGGTGAAAATTAGCTTAAGGGGGTAGAATGTAACACCTGGATGTTTTTATGAAATATTTTATTTAAATAATATTAATTCCTTAGTAGCTAACATTGAATGAAATTGTGAGTATAAACAAACTCTGAGTTTCAATTAGTATAAAGTTATTGTTATAGCCTAGTTGTTAGGTTAGTCGGAATTAGTATAACTAACTTATGAAAATACAATGTGAATTCATTAGATATCAATTATTTAAGAAAAATATAAATCAGTTAGATATTTTTATTTTTGGATGAATTACTATTGGTAATGAAATTAATGACATATATATGTTATATACTTAATAAAATATTTTTTATATTCATCCAATGGATATTTTAGTCATAGGGTATGAATAAACCCTATTTAACGTATAAACACCTATATTTTAAAAGGGTAATTTTACACCCTTGAATGGTTAACCACTTTTTAAGATATTGAAACATAAATAATTTTTATATAAATACATAAACATGTTATTTTTGTATAGGATATAAATATTTACTTTTGATGAATTTATGATATTTTTTGGATAAATTTCATGTTTTTATGAATAGTAAAAATACACTAAATATTTTGTGACAACAAATTTTTTCATAAAAATAATTTATATTGTTAAATTATAATATTGAATAGTTTTAAATTATAAATATAATATATTTTTATTATTAAATATGATTTATGTCATTATCATTAATTTTACATTGAATTCAGATGTGAAAACATTTCAATCTTTTTCATTGTTTTAGCTTTTAAAAACTATTCTCTCTTTCCGACAATAGGATTAATTTTAAATTAATTAATGAAAATCATGTGTTTATAATTTTTAAAAATTAAGTTCATATTTGTAATCATTTGGTGTAAATTATATAAATATATTAATTTTATTTTTGGGTATTATGAATAGTAACATTAGTAATTTTTATTAATATGGTAAAAGGGTAAACCCAGTACTTAAGGGTAAGAATACTGTTAGAAAATTACACTAAAACTTGTCTTAATATCATTGGATGAGTGTGTTTAGACCTAAATCATCCTCGGGTCAAAATGGTATCCATTTAATGCCACCTAGATGAGATTAAAAAATTTAATTTATTTTATTTAAAGAAAAATTAAATATATCTCACTCAAATTTTAATAAAAAAATCAATTTTTTATATAAGATTATACAAAAGATAAATTCTATTATAGAAATTAATATGAAATATAAAATTTCTCTATTTATCATGTTAATTTTTTTAATTTTTATGAAATAATAATTACATTAATAACATAAACATCAATGATATTGAAATTTTTTAATTGATAAAAAATAAATAATATATTTTTTATTAAAATAATAATACCAATTAAAAAATATAAAAACATCAAAAAATATTATTTTTAGAGTATATCTTGACCATAATCATCCAAGTATTGAGTTATGAACTACTTGGAGCCTTATATAAGGGATTATGACACTTATATTATTTTATTTAAAGTGATATTAAAGTTTTCACCTTCATAATTTAATAAGTATACCAAATTAAATATTAGATTTTATAGAAAATAAAATTGACTAAAAGTATTCCTATGAAATATAGTAGATTTAAATTCATCAAATTATTATTTTCATTTTTATTCAACAATAAAAATTTTTTAAATAATTACACAAAACTGTTGTAGTATTTATTTTATTCTGAGAAATATCAAATAAATGTAAATAAAAATATTAATTTAAATATAATTTGGGCTAATTAACATATCTAATGGATTTTATAGATGACCCTGAACTCATATAAATATGATAAAATTATTTTTTAGAAGTTATATTATTTTATTAATATTTATAAAAATCAATGAATTGAGTAGTGTCAAAATTGATAGTATTGACTGTTTATCAAAATAATGTTTTATAAAATTATATATAAATAATTAATATTTTTAAAATATATAATAATTATAATATGGATGAAAATGATCTATAGTATTTATTTATGGTCTATTTTACATCAAATAAGTAAATAATACACCCTTTTAATATTGAATTATTTGTTACCCTACATAAAGATAAAATAGAATTACTAATTGTTAATTGAAAAAATAAGGTTTAAAATGACAACAATATTTGTAAAAAAATTATTGTTTGATGATATTACAACCCTATATATTCTCATATAATAAATTGGGATATTTTTGGGGGTCTGGGGTAGAGTTTTATTTTATTATAAATTATTATTTATAGAGTTTTCAAAAGTTCCCTTCACCTCAATTATTAAGGGGTTCCTTATTCTTCACCTCTTAACTTCACTTTGATCCTTCAATATCGGCAATAAACTACCCTTTTTATTTTTAAACATCAATATTTACATTATTTAGGTTCGATTAATCTTTACAGGAAAAAAATAGTGCTTTAAGAAGAGATTTAGAGGAAGCACCTCTAGGAAGAGGTAATCTCTTCTGCCGATTCATTCATAATTATTTCTTCTTAAAAATCCTCTTCACTAGTTGTTTTATGATAAAGTAATAACATAAGTATAAATAATATACTAATATGTAATTATAATTTTTAAACAACCATATTCCACTATCTACCCATCCCATGAAAAAATAAAATCACCACGCGTGTGCATGAATAGCTTACCGTCTCCATGTCGTGGTGTAATATTTTTTTCATCACCACCTTAATTAGATCTGTATAGTGATAAAAATTATAACTATATATTATTATTATAACATGATACTAATTATGAAATATTATACACCATCCACTTAAATACCATTCTATAATTATGGTAATTATATCGTTACTCATGTGTACGTATGACCTACAATATCCACGATGCGATGTGATTCATTCAACATGATCATCATTAAACCCCAATTATATACATGAATGTAATGAATAATATGATATATATTATATTAATATCATTATATAAATTATATAACTATAACTAAATAAGTTTAACATGAACTTATCTGACAAAACTTGTATAAGAACATAATGGAGTTAATATCCGAATAATGAGTGACTATGAAATGTTACTAACAGATAGATGATAATATGATCATATATGATATCAAAAAAATGAATAAGATTATATAATAAGTCGACAAGATTATTTAAACCATTATACATATGTTTTGGATACATATTAAGGATATCACGCCTAATGTAATAAATAATTTTGCAATCTCATTATTACCGGAGATTGTTTATACATAAGTATATTCTAGGTTAAATTTATAATCCACATCCATGTTAACTAATTATCTAATATTCTTTTTATAAAATGGTTTTAATTTAATTTTAACCTTTTTTGAATTTTTATTAAATGGTATGAAATTAATCTTTTATCGTTATTCGATACGAGGTACTTTTTGACATTTCTAGAAAAAGTAGTAGATTAATGTTTTCTATCTTATACAGCATGAATGATTTTTTTGGTTTCATGGATCTTTATTTCCATGAAGCATACCTTACATGTTTTCAAGGTTATTTAAAAAAAATTATTTTAAAATTTCACATTGTTTTTAGAAAAGAAAACATATTTGAAGAAGAAAGGATATTTTCCCCAAGAATTAATTTCATGTGTTATATAAAAATTACTTTCCATCTAAGATGATATTATTTAAATTGGTTTATGATTATATTTTTATTAATAATATAATTGTATTATGTTTTTGATGGAATTCTATTTAGGAAACCCAATTTTTACAAGGATTATGTTATGATTGAATGATATTTAAAAATAACATTTCATTTTTTAAGTTATTGTACGATAAATGATTCATGTTTCTATGACACACATAAAAATGATTTCAGTATGAGATGGTTGGGAACTATATATCCCTCCAATGCATTGGGTAATTATTTATATCTCACTAGATAGACATTACTGGAACAAAAAGTAAATCTGGTTCAGTAATATAGGGGTGGAAATACAAGTAAACCTAGTTTAGTAATGGAAATTGTCTACTATGATGGTCCTGTAAATGATACTTGAATAATATGAAATTATTTTCTATGCTCATGTGTATTCCAAAAAACTTCATGTCTTATTTTTTGACTTTTTGGATTATGTCCATTAATTCTTATAATCTTTTATCCCATGACATGATATCAAGATCATTTATATGCAGTTTAAGACATCAAAATGTTTTATTCTAATGTCTTTTAATTATGATATGATTGATATTTCCCTTGTTTACCCATACTAATCATTTGAGCTCAACCTTTCACATGTTTCTTTTCTCTATGACATGAAAAATTGTATTAAGTAAGATATTTCAAAAAGGAGTATATTTATAATGAAATAAGCAGAGGATAATATAGATGTTTTATGAACCAGTTGTTTATGTTTTTTAGTTTCTAATGGCACTATACCTATATGGTCATGTCATGGATTTATTATATTCTGTAATTATTATAATTAATTTTTTATGTAATATCAATGTATGTAATGTATGGGTCGTTATAGGTATGACTCAAAATTTCTGTTATCAGTTTAAAATTAATAGTTTAGTTCCAAACATGTTTCACTCACTAAAATCAAATAAAACACATCAAATTGACTCTATAATTTATGATAGTTATTCATAGGTCATTTATGACATGGAAGAAGAAGTCTCATATCAATACGATAAATGATTTGATCGGTATGAATCCAAAAGCATGTTTCTAGTTTGGAATGACATTATAGTAAAATAGAAAAGTGACATACTAGAAACTAACAAAACACATTCAGATTGTTTTGATAATTTATGAAAATGATCCACATGTTATTTATTAGGTTTAGGAATCAACCACACATTAAGCCTATGCATGGTGTGATCAGTCTAACCAATGGTTAAATTTATTTAAAATTGAAAATAATTTTAGTAAAAAGAATAAGTACAATACTAAAAACAAAAAAAAACTTTTGGATTATTTTTATACATTAGGAAAATGATCCATAACTCATTCATGACATTTAGGAATCAACCCCACCTCAATACAAGAACTCGTGGGATTGTTATAACTCCAAGGGTGTATTTTTATTTAAAATTGATATTTTCATAATGTATTATTTCATATTAATGTTTAATTTATTTATTTATAGAATTAATAACATATGATTTATTTTCAAATATAGGCAGATTATTTTTCATGGGTTGAGGTATTTTTTTCAACAACTGATACCATGGGAGGACTTTTTTATAGGGGATTATGGGTGCCAAAATATGAAATATTAATATTTTTAAATGGTTGTGAATAATTGTAAATTAAATTATAAAAAAATTGTTTAAAATTTATATAGTAGTATTTTTGTATTCATGATGTCAAATTTATTTCAATTAAATTATATATTTTTTTTACAAAGGTTATTGGTTTTGTATGGGTGTGCTGTTATCCAAAAAACACACCGCAACATGTTGGGCCATTATCATCACAATTTATAGCACTAATAAAGACCCATATATTAGATCTATTGAATGAAATGATAATGGGGACACAAATTTAACAACATTGAGTACAAGAATGCCTATTTAGCACTATTAAATTCCTTTTCCTCATTATTAAATGACATATATATAGTAGTGTAATTATAAAAAAACAAAAAGGGTAATATATGAAATGAATTAACAACATTCAATAATAACATTCATAATGATAAAAATTACTTAATAAGTCATAACATAAAAAAACACAAAAGGAATTTTAGAAAATTGTAAATCCTTCAAAATAAGATTTTTATAATCATTTAAACCAACAAAAGTGTCAAAATAAATATTATAGACAATATATGTGCATGAAATATAGATCAAGAAATGTAATACCTAAATAACAAGGAAATACCCTTATTTAAAAACATTAATGTTACTAATAAATGAATAAAAATTTATAATTTATTCAATAATAAATTATATACTGATAAGTTGATAGAGATATCATTTTACAACCCCATTCAAAAAGATCGTGTCAAATAAATATAATTACATAGAAACAACATTATCAAATTAGTGTAATTGACGTGCCTTATCTGAATAAATATATATCAGTTATAAATATAATATTCACAATTAATAAATAGAAAAAACCCCAAATTTATAGAGAAAATATCACAATAAATTTCATCTACATGAACATTTAGGGTATGAATAAATAAGAACTAAAAAGAGAAAATTTGATAAGGTGAAGGGAATGAGAGATTAGGGGGGTTACCATTGAGAAACGCCATGAAATAATGGTGGATCACTAGTGGAGTAAAAATGAGATGGGGATGAAATTTTATAGGAAGATCATAGAGAATCCTTAAATGAGTGAGGGGATAAAGTATGTAATACCCATTAAACATATTACTAAATTGTAAAAATATAAAAAAATCTAGGTAGATTCATGATTTTGTTGTATAGTAAAAGAAACCATGTATAATATTATTTTCACTACTGGAACCAAATTATACCCCCTGAATGATTAGGATACATAATAATCACTAAGCATGCACCAACAATAAACTCTGGAATACCTCATATATTTTTCATATTTTCCAATTTCTAACTCCCAAAACTCTAATGATTTGTAAATAATAAAATAAATATATACCTATGACATCATGCGTATAAAACTCTTCCTTCATAACTCAAAAATAACACTAAAGGTAACCCCCAACCATCCTTTAAAAATATCAGTTGTTGAGAATGTTGATTTATCCTAGTTTGAATCATCACTCATTCACCCACACATAATAATCAAAGATAACAACCTAAAGAAATAGTTGGATATGATTATAGCCCAAAAAATCTTGAGTGATATGTTTTTAGACCACAAAATATTTTATTTTATTATATTTGAGAAGGCCATAGTGGAATCATCAAAGAATCTATACCTATAATATATAGTTAAAAAAGTGAAATTTTGAGATTTTAAACATGATATTATTTTATTATCATATGACCAAGTGTTGACAATGAATAAGGCTATATAAAGTCTTCAAAAAACATATATCTATAAAAGAATTTATTTATAAAAACTTTTAAAATCTAATAATTGAAATCATTTTGTGATTACCACATAAAATAAAAAAACATTATAAGAGGAATGAGTTAGTAAGTGATGTCATATCATACTATTATCTATTGAAATCAAATAAACCACAAATAAAGGATCCAACAATGGCGATTATCTATGAAGTTATTATAACCAATTGGATATTCATGGTTGACAACCAATGGGTTTACAACTAGTTTTATGAATGCATTTTCAAATCCATTAAAAATAACCACCAGCAAACATGGATAAATTATTGATTCTCAATTTCTAGGAGATGATTCATCAAATGAACGACATAATTTTTTGTGGTCATTTCATCACTCGACTAGCCAAATTCATGTACGTTTTTAAGAAATCACATTCCCTTAAATCATTGGAAATGATTCAGCCCATTAAATAATAAAAACTTATATCCTTGATGATATAACACCGTGAGATAAAAACTAAGAGGAAAAACTGTAATGTCATAATTTTAGGACCCAATGATCTTCTTATATTAGTTAGAAAAACCTTCCAATGTATATAGTACAAATAAAACACTCTTTATATGTTTCAGCAAACATGTCTCCAATTTGAAAACTTGATATAGATTCTATTAGATGTGCACTAAAATGTACATGCATGGAATTCATTTATACATGCATATGATGCATGATATATATATATATATAAGTGTACTTTGAATAAGTTCATGTGATGCATGTATTATTCATGCATGTGGTACATGAAATATATATATATATAGTGATCATCACAATAGGATTTTGGATCCATTGGCATGTGAATAACCTTGGAGGTAGGGTGATATTTTTCATTGCTCATCATGATATTCTACAAACATTTTCCATGAAAGGATTATATGAATCCCATTAGTGGTTTTGTAGGTTTTTTCTTCTAGTTTTTGATATGTTTGAATAACTGGTTTTTAGAGAAAAAAAATATACAATGTTTGTATAAAATCATATACAGATTAGAGACCTTCACATAAGTTACATAATTGTAAATTAGATTATCCATTAAGCCAGTCATATATGTAAAGGTCATACACTGACATAGAAGGTCTATTTAAGGGTAACCTCTATATTAAATTTACAAAAATAGGATGTGTAACAGTAGTACCCTTATGCAACTGAGTTGCATAAGGGTATCCAAGACATTACCCATATGTGAGGGGTTATGTAAATGTAACCCCACGGATTACCTTTACATGAAGGGGTTTTCATTAGGGAAAAATGGGTTTCCAATGTTTTTATAAATGTAATGTTATAGATTGAAAAAAGGGTTATTGCGAGTTATTGTTACAAAACAAAATATTTAATTGTTTGTGTATGGGTAATCATGATATATTGAAGTGAGTATAAGGGTTAATGGATTTTTAATAAGGGTTCATTTATTTTACTTCTACACAATATAAGGAAATACCTTCATACCTTTATATATAAGGAAAATGTAAAGGTAACTGATTTCATTACCTTTACATAAAAATTCTATAAGGATTGGGTAAATCTAAAAGTGTTAACATTTATGTATGATATCCCTTCTACATAAGGGTTTACAATAAATTGTTATAGAAATATTTTTAACATATTAAATGTTTTTAATTGTATATAAACCATGTTAAAAGGTATTTTGGAGATATTTAATTTATAAGGGTTTTATAAATAAATTAATTAATAATCAATTGTTTATAATTAAATAAAGAAATTTTTATGAAACATTTTATTAATATTAAATGTTAATATTTTAAAACAACTTTTAAAAATTAAAATAAAATGCCTTATTGTCTATAAATAACTGGTATATTACGAAATCATGAGAGGTGATTTATAAAGTGCATATAAATTACAAAATATATGATATTTAATTTATATAAAATGTTTATAAAATAGATATTGAATTGTAAGTGTTTATAATTCATGAAATATCATATAAATTCTATTTAATATAAAATATTTAGTGGTTCATATAAAAATTAATATAAGTTTTTTATATTCTTGATAACTAATAATATTTTTTATAATTATCATTTATTTACAAAGAGTTTATAAGGGTTTCATTTTTTGGAAATAAAATAAATATTTTCATTATTTGTTAAATTTCATTGATATTCATGTGTAGTATATTGTTTATGAAGTATGAAAATTGTGTATTCCCATTTATATGATAAATTTATTCTAATATGGAATATTTAATATCATTTTAGCTTTGATATCATAAAATTTGATTTTCATCTACCTTGACCTCAATTTGTAATTTTAATTATGAGCGTAAGAATAGTTTTTGGACATATTTTAGTGCATTTCAGGTATTAGAGTTTCTATGAATTGAATAAATTTTGAGTAAATTTTCCCTGATTTGAGAGACTTTGGGATAGAGTACATAATTTTCTGGAGGCTTAACTTAGGTAGGAAAGTGAATGGTGTTGGAAATTTGTCACTATGGTCTTACTCTTGTGATGTTTGTCAATCTCAAATAACTCTATTCCTTTACATGATGTGTTCATGTATATTTATAATATGATTCATTTGGATATATATGAATATACTTGAATTATATTATGGGGTTATTTACATAGACTTGTCGGTTGTGTAAAAATCAACACATTAATGTGGGGTGGACATATTAATTTGGTGGTTGGAATATGAATTTCAAAACTAAATTAGAAGCATGAATACATAAAAATGACATAAAGCATGAGAAGATATTTTTTAGTAATGATGAAATATTTATTAATTTAATACATGTATGATTTATATTAAATTGGATATACTTTAAAAGAAAACCACTCAAATACTAAGTGTGATATTCTTTCAAAAGCATCACTTTTCAAGTCCTATATCATCTAAATGGGTAGGTCATTCTATAGCTTGGTTCCAATGAATTTTCTTATGTATGGAAATAAAGTGATAGGTGAATCTAGAATATCCTTGGGTTGGACATTACCTGGATGGGTGACCCTAGATTTACATTTTAGCTTGTTTTTAGAATTTCTCTTTGGGTTACACAAGCCTTGAGATCCTAATAGGATTAGGTTACCATTGGAATAGTGTTCAGCGAATCCATATAATGGATTTGGATAAAGGGTAGTCAGCTTAACTATCTAAGAGTCACACCAAATGTGTTTGGGATGATTCCATACTAAAAAACCCATGTTTTTAGGGAAATTCCATAGTGGACTGATTACATTGTGAAATATGGGTCTTGGATCACTAAAGAGATATAATTTACGAGATAACGTTTTTTTGGGAGAAATATAATTAAATATTTTTAATTAATATATTTAAGACATGATATTATTTTGATAAAAAATTCCTATTATAGATAAATATATCATCATCATCAAATTAATCCTTTTATTAATACTTGAAATAAGATGACTAAAGTAAGAAATTCATAATATTAGTAGCTTAAGAAATTTTATTGAGAAACAAATATTCTATGGTATATAAAAGTTCCTTCCTGAGTAACCAAGTGTTAATGTTTTTAAACAATAAAATGAATAATATTATGAAAGTATGTAAGGTTTTAAGGTTTAAGAGGTACTAGATGCTAATTAAACTATTTAATTTCAATATTATACACACAATATGATTGGGAATGATGATTGGATATGTTTAGAGAGACTAAAGTTTTTCTAGAAGGATTATTCTGGTTAAGAAATTAACTCTTTTGTCATATATGAGAATTTTTTGGTTAGATGAATGAATTCATGAAAATTAACCCTATATTCTAAAAGTATTGAGAACAGATGAACTAGGAGTATGATATCTATGTTTAGGTACTTTACTTATAGTACAATGAGGTAAAATTAAAAGGAAAAAATGTTTAAAATCATAAAAAATGTTTATTTTAGATGGTAATTATGGTTATTTGAAACCTATGGGTATTATTAGGAATTATTAATGATCCCATATGTTGGGATTATTGATAATACCCTAAGGGGTTTTGGACCTCCATATAATGTCCATGTTAGGTATTAATGTTATAGAAATCTATTCGGTGATTTTTGACGGTATGAGATAACGAGTGTATGTTTTACAAGCTGGTAAATATATAGGATTTCAATATCATGGGAAGAATTTAATGCGATTATAGAATGAATTAAAGGAATTAAGTGAACAATTACTACATTAGAATTTTGAATGAAAAGAAATGAGTCAATGTTCAAATGAATCTAAGTAATGTTTTTATATTTTCATCTCACTTATCTTATATTATAAGATGTGTTTAAAAGAGTTTATTTGAATAAGTATAAGAATATTAAATGAATACACATGGTGTATGACTCATCAATTTCTATTACACGTTTTTTAGAATAACTTATGGATAAAAGTGTTTTATACAAGATAATATGTTTATCCATGTATTTGTTAAAATATATTTGAATGTGTTCCCACCACCCATTAGTGTTATAATGTTATAAAGTATTATTTTAAATAAAAAATGTTCCAAACATATATAACACCATATAACTGGAAAATGTATGATCCCGATTTTTAGAAGGCTATATTTTCATTATGTTTTGGTTGAATCTCTTGTTTCGGGCTTCAAGGAATGTCTTCTGAATGTATAGGAGGCCTTGGGGGTGTTTTGAGGGCTCGGGGAATGAATGAAGGGAAATCTCGGAAAGACAAAGCTGGGAGCATGGCTTGCGCACGACCTAGGTTAACCTTACAGCCTGCCCAGGCCAACCGTGAGACCCCTCCTCCTCTGGACAGTAGCATGCGCACGGTTTGTGCACGGTTTGACAAACCATGTGGCCAAACCGTACGACCTCTTAAATTTGGGAAAAATTACATGTTTTTTACTCCGGGCTTTTGAACCCCAACTCGGGATTTTCCTCCATTCATCCCCTCTGAACCCTAGTGATGAACTTGGATGACCCAAGCTTCCCAATGGTGGTTCTCCTTCGATTCTTGGCCGTTTAGAGCACCATTGGTTTCGGATCGAAGCTCGGGGTAAGGATAATCCCATCCTTGCTTCTCTTTTTAGTTTAGGGTTTGTATCTTCTCTCCCTATTGTTTCGAAGCTCTAAAACCCTATCTTTTGGGTGAGTTTTAGGTTCAATATCCAAATGTTGGTTAGATCGCGGTCTAAAGACTTGATTGAGAGTACGTTTAACCATAGTTTCGAGGTATGTGGTCTATGAGATACATCCCATGGTTATTTGGGTATTTGTGCATGTTTAGTTGTGTTCTGGGTTCCCCTTGGTTATGTTTTGAATAACCTTGTCATGTTTGGTAATAATGATTTTTAAAATGGACCTAACTTTATTTAGGGCCATCCATGGGATGTGCTGGCTTTCCTCGTGTTTAGGGATTTTTATTAAACAAGTGACCTTGTTGTAGTGAATTGTAGAGACCTTGATAAACATGTTGGCATGAATGGTTGAATCATGGAATTAATGAACAGGTTAAATGGGCTAATGTGTAAAATGATTAAAGAATATAATGGATAGGTTATGGGTCTAGTGCTAAATGCTTAGTAAGTTAGGCATAACACATGGGAATTTGGTGAATGGTTAAATGATGAGAAATGGTAATGTGTTAATGGGTGAAGGCATGATGTGGATTCCCATGTGGGGTGTTATGAATAGTTTTTTGCCGAAGGGTAGTGGTTTGGATGGTTGATGGTTACTTATATATATAAGCATGTGCACATGGGTTTGTAGAGTGGGGTATGACGTGAGGATCTATGCCCATGGGTTGAGCTAAGATTGAGGTTCTAAACTCCACCGTAAATGAATGGGTATGGAAATGGGACTGAGGTTCTATTCTCCTAACGGTTGCATCCACCCGGATTGAGGCTTCGAGGTGAGGATATGGTTTCTATGAGGGGGTTAGTCCTGGTGAGATAGGATAACAATGTGTTCACCCTATTTCATGTGATTTTTGGCCTTAGACCCATGTAACTAATGTATGTGATTAATCCATGGAAATGTTATGAGATGGTGACTGATGATATTTGGTGTGTAATGAATAGTAATGGAAGTGGAAATGACTTTGGATCAAAAATTTGCTAATGGAACCTAAATTAATTAATTGGAAATTATCATTCATTCTCCTGTTGCACGCACTACCTATTTATACGGGATATTTTGTAGACACTGTTGGTGGTGGCCTACTGAGTTGTACTCACACCCTGCTCGGGCCCCCGTTGGGTACCCGAACAGACTTCATGTTAGCAGGTCAGGAGAAGGGAAAGGGCCCTTTCTAGATAGTTGAGTGGACATGGGTAGCACTTGGTGGAGGATCTAGACTTGGAGTCAAGACCGTTTTGGGGATTGTGGTCATTGTCCATATTTTTGGTTTTTGTTCACACTTTCACTTGTAGTATGAAATGACATATTTATTGTTTGAAATGTTTGATATACAGGTTCCTTGTTTATTGGTTATTGTTTCCTCAATTTGGTTTATTTCTGTTGTGGATTACTCTGATAAAAATGGGATATAGTCTCCCCACTTGACCCCATAGACCCCCACTACTACTCGGCAGCCTTTGGCGTATGGGAAGGCGTGCTTAAGGTCATGTAACCACCCGGCTCGGTGAACCGGTTAAGTGGCTTCTGGGTTAGGGATGTTACAAAAACAATAGTTTATTTGTTTAATAATTATACCAAAAGGAAATAAATGTTATTTACTAACATAAAATGGTTTTTTTCATAAAAATACATTCTAATGAGAATATAATATCTAAGAGGATAGTGGGAGTATGTTTGGACCTTCAGAGGTTCAAAGTTAACAAATAAAATATTTTACCATATTTATTTTTAGTGGTTATTTAATTTATATCTCGAAGAGTTATTATATGTGATGGTAAAGAAAAATATAAATAGTTGCATTGTATTTCTATGATAAATAAATATCATTATTGACTAAATTATTATACCAGTCTAATATTGAGTGATTTTTCAATTCATATCCTAAAGATTTAGGTATGTGACAAGAAATAATTATGAATTTAATGTTCAAAAACCATTTATATAGTTGCAATATGAATGTGATTTAGAATATATCAAGTGATTAGTTGTAATGGTTGTAAAACTATCATGAATTTATAAAAAAGTCAATCTACATTTATGATTCATTTATGTGTGCAGTAATTTAATTTAAATGATCGCTCGAATGGTAAAATCCCCTCAAAGTAAAAACAATGAGTTGTACCTAACCAATGTTCATCATGGTTTATAAATGGTTGTGATGATATGTAATGGTTAGATTGAATATATTATTATATCAATACATATTTCTCAACGTTAGAGAGATACCAAGCATGAGAACCTTGAAACTTTGATTTCCTATTTATGCATGTACAAATTTGAGCATAGTCTATCAGGGGTGGTTGGATATGTTACTGATCATGTTGTTAGTTTTAATTTTTCTAATATAATACTTTTACACATATATAATAAGAAAATACATATGTCCCTTGATATAATTAGATTAATGAAATTCATAGACATGAATAGTTGTTTCACATATGATGCATTCAACTGATTGGATATGTGCCATATGATATACATATCAGATAAATGAATGAAATTTAAAGTATTCATTACATGGTCAGTATTTTTAAAAGAATCAAGATCATATTAGTTGGATATACTAGATTTAATTGATCCATGACCAGTGGTTACATGATTTCATGAAAAAATAGGATTATATAGGATACACTTGACGAATATGCTACTTGTTATAGTGGAATTGTTCATAAAGAGATATGAGTATCTTTGATAGAGATGACACAAGAAGCCACAATAGCTTGTGTAGCACTGATGCTTTTTAGAGGCCACTATTTTCATACAACTATGAAATTAAGATTTCATAGTTGTTGTCAATACTGCTAAATCCCATAGGGTCACACAGTTAGGACCGTGTATAAGGATATTTTTTTTGGATTTTTTTTTCAAAACTAATAGAGATTGATGGAATATATATATATAAGAGTTTTTTTAGATAGAAAAATAGTTTCGACATTTTGAATAATGTTTTTATGGGTCTTTAGTGCAAGTGAGAAAATTTTAAATGTGCACTAAAATATACATGCATGGGATACATGTATACATGAATATGATGTAAGATATATATATATATATATGTGATATTATATATATAAGTGTATATTTAATACATGTAAGTGATTCATGTTTTTTTCATCTATGCAGTTCAAGAATATAATATATATATATATATATATTATTCATTTCCCCTCGAATGGATTATTCATTAGTTATAAACCATTATGAATGGTTTAATGAATTTTTTCATTAATTCATTAAAAACGATCAATTAATTATACACAACAGATAGAAATATCATGTTATGTTATGCCTCAATATTTTTTTCCTATATAAACTACTACCATACGATTCTTGTGGGGGTGCAATAATTGTGAAGCCTCTGCTGAATATATATTCTTCTCGATACACTATTCATATCAACCAACAAGGCACTAACACCACTTCTGTTTCTTAGGCATCCTCATGATATGTTTATGGATCCATTTTCTGATGTATCACCTCAAAGGTAGAGTTATTTTTTTACCACTCCTTGTGATCTTATTTAAACAATATTCAGAGAAATAAGACGCATATTACTATAAATTTTGAATACCAGACACTCTTTTTTAATGTATTATTTTACATCTTAATTTCATGAAGATAAATATCCTATGTTTTTGTGTTATCTTCCACTACATATGATCATTATATGATCATACGAATCCCATTAGATTCAGGATTAATTATTGGAATCTATGAGACTTGTGATAAATAAGATAGAGATTGAGCAATGGTAGAGGAATATTCCACCTTATTCACCAGTGTATGATATTCCACAACACTATTTAGAAATGAATGATTAATTTTTATGACTTATTCTATCTATATAATCCTTTTCCAAAAAATATCCACACATTCAACCACATTTAACAAAGAGGTACAACCCTTTGAACTTATTAGTACCCCACCATCCCCTATAATGGATCACCCATTAGATATAGAGAATAATAACTAAAGGAGTTGTTTTATAAGTCCAATTAATCTATGGAGAAGAAAATGAATTATATTTAGTCACTAAAAATAAATTAATTAAAGAATAGAAAATTTTTTTAGAAAATGTAAATTGTAATATGGTACCAAAGAAGAAACTATGGAAGGAAGATGTAGTAAATATGCAATAGAATCAAATGAAATCAAAAATTGATATTTGAGAGCATGAATCATATCAATAAAATGTTTTAAATATAATTATTTCCATACCTAAAATTACATAGCCTAAAAAGCCCATGAAACCCACATCAATAGATAATACACCCACATACCCCTTTCATTGATGCCTATTGACCATCAACAACATCTTATTAGAAGAAAACTTACTGATGAATAATTTATTACTCAACTATATAATAATTAGGAAGTATTTTAGGAGAATATGATAATAGATAGTCCACTGATTCCCTTAACGGAAAAGAGAGAGGATAGGGTAGAGGATGACCCATCGTCTACATCCTCTAGCTAACCTGCTCAAATGTCCAGTATAGTCTACTTACACATCGCTAGATCCCTAAAAATGAGATCTATAAGTTTACCAAAATGACTGAGTAAGGTGTGATTATAAGAATTCATAGGACATCACCAATGACCCTTAACATAAGTGTGTAATAAATATAGGTCCATGACCTAATGTTAATAGGGTTAAAATATAAACGACAATTTATGAAACAAGTCCAAAAATATGACGAGTCCCTGATGATTGGCTCTACCTACATCAGATCCATGATAAACATAGTATAATTCAACAATATGACACATTACCCTCAATAGTATATTCTGAAAACATGAATTACATATCCCTATTAAATACAATCATAGGTCTCTCATGGCTATTTACACAGATAATGTATCATCCCACACTAACGCATTGTCTTGAGAAGATACGTAGTGACACTAACCATATGTAAAATTCCCAAGGCACCAAAGTGTGGAAATAAAATACAAGGGATTAAGGTAACATAGGGGTGGAGGTATTTTCCCTTAATATATAAAAAAATTATAATATAAAATATAAATCTTTAAACCATCCATATAATTCTTGAGTAATAAATACAACTCCAAAGTAAAACCAACATAATAATAATATCATAGTAAAAAAACAAGAAACATAAATTAAAAAATGAATTGACAATATAACCCAAAAACACTAAAGTGGAATCATCCTAATAATCACTCAAAATAGCTCCATGATCCAACACCACCTTCCATTCCCATGATATTAGGATGCATTTCTAAATAAATAAGATACATTTCCCTTTCCCATGTCTCAGTATAAAACATCTAGAAATGCACCAAATTTCTCAAGTAGGGGGTGAGTATAAAATGAGTAGGTAATTCTAAGATACTTCCCAACACATTCCACTAGGACAATAATCAGTCATCACATTTCATATAAACAAATGAAAAATAGTAAAATAGTTTATGAAAATATTTAAGTGAAATCTAGGTGAGAAAAACCATAATCAATCTGTTTTGACCCTCTCCCCCCAGAGGTACCCCTCCTATTCTGGAAATGAGAAAAATGATATTGTGACTTCTCAAAGTATTCCTCTAATAGGCCACGAGTTGGAGAAAATAATCCATAGTGTATTATAAATAAAAATAGGAAGAGTTTCCCTATAAGGGGACGTAAGAAAGATATAGGATAAAATAATTACCAAAATCGCATCAGTATTAGATATAGTAAAATAATACCCCAAAACATACATTTAAACTCTTACAGAATGAATAATCTAAAAGGGAAACTACGGGTAACAAAAAGTTAAACTCAGAAGTGACCATGAAGCCGAAACAACTCATGAAAAACCATAAGGTAGTAATATCTAGACCAATCTAAAATCTACTTGTACTGACTAGAAAAATAGTTTATATATACATAGGATGATCATAATAGGTACACTAAGTAGGATCCTCTCTGAAGCCTCTCATGCAAATGATACAAAAATCATGATATTGACCTGTAAAAAAAAGTGAAACTAACTCATCACATAAAAAGTTATACTATGATCCTAGACTCACTGCGGCTATCCTCACTAAGTAACACCTACAATGGATCATTTATAGAATTAATAAAACATGGGTGACCTATTACTAAATCACCACTGGTTTTATTCTCTTCCCTGATGTAATATGTCTTGAGATATCCCTCTCTAAAAGAAGATGACCCAATGACACCTGAGCTAAGTACCATAACATGAATCTCAGGAACCACATTATCCCATCACCCCATCCACATATCAATATAGTAACATTGTAGTTTTTTGTCTTTACCATCACCTTTATAACTTCTATCATACATCGGGTATTGTTACTCAATCCATGAAAACCCATACATTGAGAAATATACCTAGAGCCATCGCATCCCACGCACATCATTCCTATAATCATCCATAGGACACTATATATAGAGATACATGGGTGTAAAATGACCATAATACATAAAAAACTCTACAAAAATATATGGGAATGATAAAAACCAAGTATACCATCACATAATACTACCAAAAGAAGATAGTGTAGCCCAAGGGGGAAGTTAACGATCCATCCCTTACTAACCTATATGTTGGGGGAAAACACCCCTAGATTCCAATGGCTTTCTATAAACCTACTGAAATGGATAGGGTATCATATGAAATCACAAAATAAAAAGGATATAATATAGAACACAACCATACTATAGACATTAACCTAGTATTAGGCTCAAATATTGTTATCATCTCATGAAAACATGGATTCCACTTCTAATAGCTAGATATCCTATAAGAACGTAAGCTATTATTAATAAATTCACTAAATTAATTATTTTATTTTAATATTATTGTTAATTTCATTTATTTATTTACCTATAAATTAATATTATTCCATTTAAATCTCATTAACCACTAAGATAATTCTATTTCCTCCAGGAATAATCCAACAAGGTCTATGGTTCCTCAATATTAACATCATTTCTGCATTCTTTCAAGTTCCAATCCCATGGATTAAAATATTTATTGTTATTTTACCATTAAATAATTATAGGTACACTATGAAAGATCCTAATCTACCTAAAAGATATTAAAAATCATGAAAATATAGCTATGTCAAGCTGTGGGGAAAGGAATGCTGATAAACAAGAAACATATCCATTTGACCTTTTAAAAAATTTATGAAGAATGAATCCTAGGTTTATGCAAAACCATGGGTGTTACTATATTCAACCTATTACATAAAATAAATTTCTATACTCTATAACCTCACACATATCCCTATACATCATTCCATCATAGATATCAACTATTACCACAAACCTGGGCCTCGCCTCCAATATCTAATCATCCATACTAGGCCCAAATCAAATCAAATTGCAAGACTTACATCCATAGAAACATAGAAGGTATGAAAAAATGAATAAGTTTAATAGTGTAACTAGGAACTAAATATAAGACATTATTCCTTCACATGAAAATGATCTCACTTGGTCCAAAACACAAGGAATTCAGCCTTCATAAGAAAAAAACCTCACTCAGTCCCAAACATTAATCTTTATCAAACAACTAGTTTTATTTCGTAATTAATTAACTGATTCATTTATTATAGGTCACTAATATAGGTAACCTATGTTATTAGCTATCAAAATATATAAATTATTAATTAAACAAATCTTTTTTTAATTACGTTCAATTTCAAATAATAATTAGTGAAAAAAATTCTATTAACATGCCTCTTTATATTTATCATCTATAAGAATTTATATATTTTTATTCTTTACTGTATTCTATTAAAAAAATGTAATAATAAATTAAATTAAATATTAATTTAATATTAATTTTATTACCATCATATTACAGGAAATAATGAATTAATTGCACATACTTTTTTAAATATTTAGCCAACCAAATTATTACTGACTTTATGTTCTTTAAATTTTTTAATGAATTAACATGAAAAATCATGAATATAAACATGAAAAACAACATAACATAGATATAAAAATATCTATAAAATAAAATTCAAACTGTTATTATGGTGGAAGAACATATACAATCACTGACTATAAACCATTATTTCATTAATCCAGTTTATCCTTTATTAAGTTTATTCCACCCCCACCCAGAGGGATAAAGCATTGAAAATTTATGATTTTACATAAATTGATGTAGAATAAATGAATTCCATACCTAATGAAATTATTGTTTTTTATGTGATAATGGAAGAACAACACAAATATCTTATCACATCTCCCACAGTGAAAGTTAATTGTCTCTTCAAGAATGAAATGTTACAACCATTAAAAAACATAAATGAAACTTAATTAGAATGATGGAGATCAAATGAGATAACATGTAAATAATTAATATGAGAAAACAAGAGTGAATCATAAAGAAACCACAATAAACAAAGGAATAACTCGCCTCATATCAGCACAAATTGATATATATAAGCTGGGGGTTGATTTGGATTGAAAGTGAATAAAAATGACTTCACAAATACCCCTTAGATGCATAGTGTTTGAGAGAGAAACTTTGGAGAAAATTGGGTTTACAAGGAATATATATATATATATATTTATTATTCAACATAGAAACTAAATGACCATGTTATAGCCTCCTGGACCACACCATAAAACTACCCAACACAGGGAGGACTATAACAAAGTGCAAGGGGATATGTTGAAACCTTCCTAATCAAAACCACATATGAAGAACATGAAGCCTTTCACAATTTAGATCCTATAAAAGTGGAGTGGGACTATATCGTAGGGAAACCCGCTACATCTGAGAACCCATTTTCCAAAAGGGAGGCTATCCCGCAACATAACTAACATGATACAAGAACCCCAAAATTAGAAGAACAACCCTAAACGAATTATGAAAAACTCGAGACCTCTATCTGATCAAACCCCACCAACACATGCCAAAAATATGATATACGGTGAAATGATCCAAAAAATGGTTGTTGGACCATATATCAGACCTCCCATATTCCATGTAACTTCTTGCCTCCATGCCATAGCAATGCCTAAAATGTCAATAGCTGAGAAATACCATTCCCAATCCCCATACCTACATCCAGCTACACTACACCCTAATGACCATCCTTATGGAATAACCTAGGGATCCACATTGAAAAAGATCCTTAAATCCCAAATTTTTATCTAAATTACCTTGGAATATTCTCTAGAAACCTCCAACCTAAAAACATGAAAAAAAAATTTAATTAGGGTCTAGTCTCTCCCATCAGATAGCTGTCAAAATATTATTATCATTGATAATTTGAAACCAAAACATGAGTGAAGGAAGAGAAATATGGTTTTTTGAACAACCAAACCATGAGATACCTATCAAAGATATTGATCATATCTCTTAGAGTAACCAATAGAAAAACCATGAAATAGTAAAAACCATATCCTAAACACTCCCATAGGAAGATACCTCTAAAATTAGAGTAAGGTCATTAAAAAACATCTAGAGGGAACCATTTCATAAATTAGAAAATGTCAAAATCTATAAAAGTGAAATGATATAAGAGAAGTGATAAACATAAAAAATCTCAGGATAATGAGAATTTATCTCCGAATCATATTACTAGGTACTCTCATCCATTACAATGTATTGATACATAAATGAAATAAGTAAATAACATGCCCATGAAACACCTTATCTTGCCCATCCTATATCTCCACAGGATGCTCCTCAAAGTTTTAATTATTGTGAAGGTCAATATAACCCAAATAAAAGATATGGGAATTATAAATAAGGAAACATAAAGTCTATAACACATGAAATACATCATTCATCTAGATTATCTATGGGGGAAGTGCTATCTGATATGCTATTGTTCCAACATGAGTCTAAACCTCAAAATTCCCAAACAAAACTAGAGATAAAGCATTATCCCATGACCAAACATTCACTTCAATTGATAAGGATTTACTTTAAGAAATGAATGGTCTCTGATATCAAACTCTATAGGCCTCATCTTATGGTCAGAATAAGACATATGATAATCCTTTGCTACCTTCACCCTCTTGTGAATTACCAAAATGATCTCGGTCATGATCTACACTAGTTCTAGCTTGAGAATTGATGACTCTATAACACCAATCCATCACAATGGATAATGGAAATGTATACAATAAAAATATTCAAGAAACACCATACAAAAATTGGATTGGAAACTATTATTATAACCATACTTGACCAAGGGAAGGTGCCTTATCCATGAACCTCCAAAATCTCGGATACAGGAATAGAACATGTCTTCATGAGTCTAGATAGTTTCCTCTATCTTACCATCTGATTATACAATAAAATAGGCTAATATGCATTGATTATATTTTAATAATCAAGTGTTTTAAAGTCCATAAACATCAATTTTAGTTCATTTTTTAAATTGAACTTCATTTCTCATCACAAGTGCAATTCATGTTTAAAGTGAAAATTTGGGCCTAATCAATCATATGTTTTTTAAAAAAGTTTAATTAATTATATGAATTTTATATTTTTTGATATTATTTACCAGTTTTTAATTATTTTGTTTTATTCTAAGATCAATGGATGAATAATAAGGGAAGATGGACATTTTTTGGACACGAATGCATATATTTATTGACAAAGCATAATGGGCCTTAGGCCCATCAAGTAAAAGTTAATCCCAAAATTCAAGCCCAATGAAGCGCAAAATTTTAATAGTAGAAATATAAAATTATGGTGAAAATTTTATTCAATTATGGATAGAGCTAATTATAATTTTTTGAATGATATTAAGGGTGCTGACGTTGACATTTAATTTGTGGGTCAGATTTGTAGGGCCATAAAACAATCCCACTATTTCGAATATAACATCCGAAATGATGATCCAATAGGACTAAAATTGTTACATATATAAGAGGAAATATTTAATAAGATATTTTTATGATACTAACCCTTATTATTTTATCATTTTTAATATATAAGTCACACATCAAAAATGTGGATGAATCTAGTCCAATTTTGAAGGGAAACATTGAAAAGTCAAATCTCTTTTGATTTATCACCCACCTTTTTAATATTATAATTAATGGGGAAGTAATTCATTTTCAGTGGATCGATACTAGGATCCTAATATTCCAATTTAAGGTGATAGGGGTGAATGAATTAAATGATCCATGTTTTGTTCTTTCAATTTTAACTTCATGCTTTAATTTTTGTAATCACGACATCAATTTTTATAATGTATATTTTTCATTCACATTTATTTCTTAATAAAAGAAATTCATAAATTTTTTCTATTTATTAGTTATTTATTAGTTATTTTTAATTAAAAAGTTGTTATCATTGAATCATGGTGTGAATTTATTCCCACCATCAATTTTGAAATTCCCCACAAGATGTTAGACTATTTGTTTTTATATGTTTTTCTACTTCAATTCCTCCCTCGTAAGTCTAATAACTACTTCTATTTGTAGAATAGAATAAATGGAGGGCTAACCCTATTCTGTGTTGAAATTAGGGAGTGGAAGGGGTTCAGATTGGATTCTATTTTATGATCATAAATACTTAAATGATTTCATTATTTTAAGAGTTACATTCAAAGAGTAACTCTCTTATTCATCTTCATCAACATTAATAATGACACATTTTGAGTGATAGTATGATCCAATTCCTTAGAGTGATCATTAAAGTAATCATATAATTGAAATTGTGACTTGCTTTGGAATTTTTTATGTATTAAATTGGTTAATAATGTGAAAAATTTCTCGTTTTGTGAATACATCTTAAATTAGTGATCTGAAATTTTCTAAAAAAGGAAATTCATCTAATCAACCACAAGCAATAACCTAGGATCAACTCATTATATATAATTGAATTTAATTAATTATTTAAAACTATTTAATAATACTGTCAATTAAAACACATGTTGGCCACTTCATATCAAAATCACCACCATAGATTGTATGTTTCTATAAGTTTCTTCTTAGGTCATTGTGTATTCGATAACCAAATATCTACATCAAGAAATAATTTACACTATATTACATGGGTAAATTTGGGTGAAAAAATTGTCGACACCATTTATGGTCACCCAAGTAAGTATCTTAGATTCCAACCTTCTTTTCACACCCCATATTCTCATTTCTCACCACCATTTCTCTTATATCTTTCCCTTCCAGTTTGGGTCCTTCCAAAAATCTAAAATCCCAATTTCAGTCCACTCTAATGCAGTATATGAAACATTAAACTATCATAAAACCATTCTATAATCCAACGATAAATCAATATTGGGAAGAAATTTTTTTTTGAATTTCTCTAATCAAACTATGAATGAATACCTCACACCTGGTGAGATGTACAATCTATGGGATGATGAATGTTTAAAGGATAGATTTCCAACCCTCTTAAGGATTGTCGAAGAGATAAATATTAAGGATTTTCATGATGCCCAAACTCTTTTACATTATAATTACCAATAACCTCATCAAAAATTTTGTGAACAAAGGGATAAAATGATTTTTTGAAGTTTCATTCTTGAGAATATAACTATAATGTATTAAACCGATTATAGAACCCATTCACCCATATGTTTCCCTTCCACATCATTCATTAAATAATCTTGTTACACAAAAACCCCTCATACTTTTCTGATGAAATAGCCATTAGATTTTGGATAGATGAAGAGGATCCAGTGATTTTTTAAGGGTATTTAAATCAGGAGGACATTGATTTTTTTGATAGAAAAGAGGAATATAAGACATAATGGATTGAGTTTAATGAATATAAATATATTGATAAATTTTTAGATCACTAATCACTGATCCATCTGGATAAATAATAAGTACTCAGTCTATACCCATTACTGACAATGATTTGTTTAATTTTGGGGCTGAATATATTTATCAAAAGGAACATATTTTGATTATAAATTTTAAAAATCAAACCGAGTTCAATTATAACTCCCAACCTATGTCTTGAAGAATTATCTAACCTAAGCTTTAATTCAAGGTCCACACATCCTATCTCAAGTATTCTATCATAATACGTATTCAATAACATTCTATCATCATTTCATCCAATCTTGAATATAATTAATATAAAACTCTTCTTGATGTCTTATACAAGATTAGGAAAGAAATTGGAAGGACCCATTTGAAAATTCATGGGATTATCCCTTTCACTAAAACCTATATAGCTTTTCATGAATAAATTTAAAAACCTTCCTACCAATCCCATTGAATACTCAATATCATTATTTTATAAGTGGTAAAAAAAATATAGTCCTTAAAATATTAAAAATTGGTATTCGATGTGTGGGGGGGGGGGGCTCGGTCAAGCTAACAACTTTAAATTAAGCACTTCCAAAGAGGAAATGTAGATTCAACATTTTATTTAATTAAATATTTTATTGTGTGTGTTTTTTGTTTTTTTGTTAATAGAACCACCTTTAAGGTTTCCAATGTGATCTAATGTGTTTTGTGTATGAGATTATACAGCTGAAGTAATTTAATATTTTCAAATTAAAACCATGAATTTTAATGTTCAAACCAATAAATCAATCATACTTAACATATCTACTTTTGATGTATATATAAAGTGGTAAAATTATTATTAATAGGTCATCAACTACAAACCAGGATTTTTTCCATGATTTTATATCAAATCACATCTCATCCTCTTTTTTAACAATTCTAATCTCTCTCTTCTATTCTCTTTCAAAATTTAATGTATTTTAAGTCCAATTTGGGGAGAGTGAAAATCTGGGATTTTGAAAAAAATGGTATTTTATGATAACAATTCAATTAAATGGAAAAATTTAAATAATTAGCCTTACATGAATTAATATACACTGTGAAACAAGAAAACTGAATGTCAAATTATTTTTAATTACTTGTAAATGATTTTAATGCATTTTTATGTTCATGAGCATAGTTTTTGAAATGTGTGGTTGTCCAATGTAATTTTTCAATGTTTAAATTTTAATCCTACTAAAAAAAATGCAACAATTAACTTCCATTAGATTTTGGGAGTAATATTGAGTTCATGGGCCCCTTTCATCATGAAATAGGGTTCATAGCCATTTTTAGTTTTATTTGAGTATCAAATAGAAACATTTAAAAAATACCACAAAGAGATTTTTTTGTACAAATGTGTGGTTTTTGAGTCATGTGGATGTTGAATCATTAGTTTTATTTCCCTGATTTAGGATTTACAACTCTATTTTAGTGCATGGAATTGAGAAAATGTGTGGCGTTCAACACATAAGAATTATGACTCCATAGTTTTCTTGCATAGAGTTAGTCTTTTCATATAAATTGTGGTTAAAAAAACATAAAAAATAAAAAATAAAAAAAATTTGATACTCATTTTAAGGATTAATGTGATTCCCACCGATAATTTCCATTTCAAGCCATTTAATAAAAAATCGAGCCCCATGTCTTTTGTGACACAGAACACATCATCCTGCTTAATTGAAAATGGATGAAATGTGAAGATGAATTTAAACAAAGGAATGGGATTTTTATCTCGATATTCTTGTGAACCTAGATTGTGTGGAATTATTTTTATAGGTTTCATGATTTTTTTTTGGAATGATGCTTTCTTTTGATCATTTTATGTTAAAATTGTTTTCGAAAAGGGAATTAAATTTCATATTTTTAAGTTACATTTTTCATGGGACTAGAAAAACACAAGTTGTGGGGTGTGGTTATATGATAAAAAGGGATAATATTAATTAATTATATTTTAATATTCTAGTGTTTCAATGTCCATAAACATCAGTTGTATTGAATTTTATAAATTTAACTTCATTTCTCATCACATATAAAATTCATGTTTAAAGTGAAAATTTGGGCCCAATAAATCACCGATTTAGGAAAAATATTATATTAAATATTTGAATTTTAAATTTTGGGATATCATTTATCACGTTTTTTGGAAAAAAATTTCTTTTAGTATTAATCAATTAATCATAAGTTAAGATGGACGTTTTTGGCTATGAATACAAAAATTTATAGACAAAGCATAATGGGCCTTAGGCCCATCAAGTAAAAATGGATCCCAATATTCAATCCCAATGAGGCTAAAATTTTAAATATATAAATATAAAATTAAGGGGATCATTTTTATAAAATATTTCCATATATATTTTTGATGTTTTGAAGGAGGTCTTGGGAGTTGAAGTTGACATTTAATTTTTTGGCCAGATTTGAAGGGCCATAAAATCATCCCACCATTTCAAGCATAACTTCTGAATGGATGATTCAATTCGAATGAAAACTTTAAATATAATAGAAATGAATGGAAGAATATATTTATCATTTAGAAATACTTCATATTCATCAATGTTCAATGTATAATTTTCACATAAAAAGGGGGATGAATTTGGTCATATTTTTATGGGAAACATTGAAAAGTCAAATCACTTTTGATTTATCACCCACCTTATACTCTCCTAATTACTGGGGAAGGAATTGAATGTTTGAAGCTATAAACTTGAATCATAATATTTATATTTAAGGGGGTGGTGGTTATGGAATTGGGGGATCCATGATTTATTCTTTCAATTGTAATTCCAAACAATCATTTTGTAATCACATCCTCAATTTTTCTCATGAAATTTTTTCATTCACATTCATTTATTAATTAAATTTATTCTTATTAAATTGTTATATTTATTGTTAATTTATTATTTACCTTTCCTTCACAAGTTTATAATTTTGAATCAAGGTGTTACTTTATTCACACTAGTAATAATGAAATTCCCACCCAACTATGTAGCGTTTATTGTTTTTATGTTTTTCCTCTTCAATTCCTCCCTCATAAGTCTACTTACAGCTTCCATTGGTAGAATAGAATCAATAGAGTAATAACTCTATTATGTATTTGTAAAAGGGAGTATTAAGTGTTCGTATTTGATGTTATTTTATGATCTTATATTCTTTACTCATTTAATTATTTTTAGAGTTTCATTCAATTAGTTACCCTCTTCTTCATCTTTGTCAACGTTAATGACAGAAAATTTTTATTGAAAGTATGATACAATTCCTTAGAGTGATAATTAAATCGATCATATATGTGAATTTTGGATTAGAAAGGGAATTATTCAAGGATTAAATTGGTAAATGATGTTGGGAATTATCTAATTTTATGGATACATATTGAAATAGTGATTTGAAATTCTCATAGAAATGAAATTAATCCAATCCACCCTGAGAAATAAACAAGGATTAACTCATTATATTAAATATAATTAAATTATTTCTTTAAAAATATTTAATAATACACTCAATTAAAAAACATTTTATCTAGTTCATATCCAAATCACCCCCATATAATGTATATTTCATTAGGTTTCTTCTAAGGACCCTACGGGTTCGATAACCCATGCTGTAATAAAAGAGACCGCATTCACCATAAAACTTGGGTAAATTTTGGATATATTTTTTTGGAGATGTTTTTGGGGACCCATGTAAGTATATTAGACAATAAAATAATTGTTTCACATGATATTATCTTTTTTCACCCCCCCCCATTTCTCTTCTTTCTTCCACTTTCTGTTTGTGTCTGTCTAGAAAATCCCAAATTCAAATATCAGTCTACTTCATGGTAGTATCTAAAACATTAACATATCATAAATCCATTCTATAATATAATTAGATATCAATATTGGGAGGCCACTGACTCTGAGAAATTATGCAATAAAACCATATATGAATACCCCAAACCTAGTGAGATGTAAAATCAATGGGATGATAAATGTTTAAAGGTTAAATTTCCAAACCTATCAAGTATGGTTGAAGAGAAATTTTTTAGGGATTTATGTGATGTCCAAAATAGTATAAACACTAATAAAAAACATATTATTAAATAATTGTGTGAAAAAATGAATAATATGATTTTTGAAGATTCATCCTTCAGGGTAGAATTCCAACACATTGAAATGATTATGGAACCCATTCACACACAAGTTGTCCATTACACATCTTTAATAGAAGAATATTATTACAAAAAAAACCCCTCATGAATATACTAAATTACCATCATTATGATTTGGGATATCTGAAGAGTACAAGTAAATTATTAAGCATATTTAAATCAAGATGAAGTGGATTTTTTGGATTCAAAAGAGGAAAATTTTACACCATGTATTGAGTTTTCTAAATATAACTCCAATGATAAATTTTCAGAAACACTGATCAATAAACTATTTAGAGAAAAATAAAGCACTGAGTCTATGGCCATTCCTCAAAATGATCTATCAAATTTTGTGTTTGAATCAACTATTCAAAAGGAACCAATTTTTTCGATAAATTTTGGAAATCAAACAGAGCTCAATTCTAAGTCCCAACCCATGTCTAAAAGAGATTTCCAACATAATTATGAATTCAAGGTCCATGTATCCTCTCTCAATTATTCTATCATAGGGTATATTGAAAAACATTCTGTAGTAATTTAATACACTCCTAAAGATAATTAATAGAAAACTCTCTTTGATGTCTTATGCAAGATATAGAAAGAATTTGGATTGACCCATTTCAAAATTCATGGGATTACCTCTTTCACTGGGACCTATATAATAATTCATGACTCAATTTCAAAAACTTCCTAGAAATCCCACTAGAGACTCAATATCTATATTGTACAAGTTTTAAAAAAAATTATGTCCTTAGAATGATAAAATTGGGTATTGGATAATTCGGGGGGGGGCAAGTCAAGCTAATGATTATAAATTAAGTGCTTCCTGGGAGGAAACAAAAATTCTACATTTTATTTATTTAAATATTGTATTTTGTTTGTATTTATATTTTTTACTGTTAAGGGAACACCATGGGGTTTAAAATGTGATATAATGTCTCTTGTGTGTGAGATTTGGCAGTTGAATTATTTTAATATTTCCAAATGAAATCAATTAATTCTAATGTTCAATCCCATCCATCAATCATACTTAACAAGCCTACTCATGACTTGAAGTTAAAGCGATCAAATTTTTGTTGATAGATAATCAACTTAAAATGAGGTTGTTTTCTTCCATGATATAATTTCAAATCACATCTCCCCTCTTTCATACCAATTATAATCTCTCTCTTCTCCTCTCTTTAATAACTGAAGGTAGCTTCATTCTATGTTAGAAAGAGTGAAAATTTGGGAATTTGAAAAAAGATGAATTTTATGAAAAAAATTCAATTAAATGAAATCAAATTCAATTAATTAAGATTACCTGAATTAATGTACATTGTGAAACATGAAAAATTAATGTTAAATAATTTTGAGTTCATTGAATATGATTTTAATGCATGTTTATGTTCATGAGAATATTTTTTGCAAAGTTCAGTTGTATGATGTTATTTCTCAACATTTACATCTTCATATTCAAAATAAAAATTCAAATATTCACATACATGGTATTTTTGTTGTAATTTTGAGTTTATGGGCCCCTTTCATCATGAAATAGTGTTCATCTCAACTTGTAGTTTAATTCGTGTATTAAAAAAACCATGTAAGGAATTGTTTTTTCCAAATTTGTAGTGTCCGACACTTGGGGATCGTGACTCCATAGTTGTATTTACAAGAGTTAGTCTTTAAAAATCTATTTTAGTGCAAGGAATTGACAGAATGTGTGGCGTTCAACACTCAGGGATCATGAATCGATAGTTGTCTTGCTTATAATTGGTCTTTTCATCTCTTTTATGGTTCAAAAAAAAGAAAAAACATTCAAAATTAGGAAAAATAATAAAATTGGATACTCATATTATGGTTTAATAAGATTCCCAAATAGTGATTCCATTTTCCCCTTTATTAATAAAATGGGCCCCATTTCTTTTGTGATACACAACAACTCATCCTGCTTAATTGAAATTGGATGAAATGTGATGTTGAATTTAACCAATTGATAATCTTAGGATTGATATATTATTGTAATAATATCTTGTAAAAAATTATTTTTATAGGTTTTGTGATTTTTTTGAATGATGTTTTTTATGATAATTTTATGTTAAAATGGTTTCAGAAATTGGAATTAAATTTCATATTTTTAAGATAATGTTTTCTTAGGACTAGAAAAACACAAGTCGGGGGTGTGATTAGAGACAAAAAGCGGAAAATTTTAATTTATTATATATTTATAATCAATTTTTTCAATGTATCTAAACATCAGTTTTAGTGCATTTTATAAATTTAACCTCATTTAAAATCACATTTGTAATTCATGTTTACAGTGTATATTTGGGCCCGATCAATCATCTATTTGTGGAAAAAAAATTATTAAATATTTTATTTTGATATTATGAGATATAATATATCTATTATTTGAAGAAGTTTGTATTTTAGGATCAGATAATGAATCATAAGGGAAGATATAAATTTTCGGCCATGAATGCATAAATTTCTGGACAAAGCATAATTGGCCTTAGGCCTATCAAGTAAAAGTTGAGCCAAAAATTCAAGTTTAATGAAATAAAAATTTTAAATGTAGAATTATAAAATTATGGGGATCATTGAATTAAAATATGTAAATATATAATTATTATGTTTTCAAGGATATTCGGGGAGTTGATGTTGATATTTAATTTGTGTGCTAGATTTAAAGGGCTATAAAACCATCCCACTATTTTGAGAAAAACATCCCAATGGATGTTCTAATTGGTATGAAATATTGAAATATATTATATAACTCATGGAAAAATATATTTATATTATACAAAACCTTAATATTATTCGATAATTAATATATAATCCTCACGTCAGAAAGGGGGTTAAATCTAGTCATATTTTTATGGGAAACATTGAAAAGTCAAACCTTGGATTTCTCTCCCACCTTTTACTATCCTAATTAATGGGGTAAGGGATTTAATTTTGGGATTTTGACCATAGGAGCATAATATTATTTTTTAAGGTGGTGTTAGATAATTAATTAGAGGATCCATGTTTTCTTCTTTCAATTATAATTTAACCCCTTCATTTAGTAATCACATCATCAATTTATCTCATGCATGTTTTTCAGTCATGTTAATTTAATAATAAAATTCATTCTTCTTCACTTTTTATATTTCTTTTTAATTTATCTTTCCTTTTCCTTAACATGTTTATATTTTTTAATCACGGTGTGAATTTATTCACACAAGTAATTTTGAAATTCCCCATACAATGGTGGAGTGTTTGTTTTTTCATGTTTTTCTTCTATAATTCCACCCTCATAAGTATAATTACCACTTCCATTGGAATAATAACATAAAGGGGTTGATTAAACACTAATTGGGTGATTCGAGGGAGTAGAAATTTTCTGAATTTGGTGTTATTTTATGATCATAAATTCTAAATTTTATTCACTATTTTGAGATTTTAATTCAGTGATTTACTCACCTCTTTATCTTCGTCAACATTAATGTTGACACATTTTGAGTGCTAGTGCGATCCAATTCCTTATAGTGAAAAATAAAGTGATCTTATAATTGAATTGATGATTACCATTGGAATTATGTAGGGACTAAATTGGAGAATGATATTGAGAATGATCTCATTTTTTGGATTAATCTTGAATTAGGGATATGAAAATTTCTATGAAAATAAATTAATCCAATCCAGTATAAGTGATAAAGTATGATCAACTCATTATATTAAATTTAATTCAATTAATTCATTAAAATTCTTTAATAATCCACTCAATTAAAATCTAATTGTACACTTTATTGCCAAATAAACACCAGAGAATATATATTTCTTTAGGATTCATCTTAGGTCCCTATGGATTTGATAAACCACACTATACTACAAGAGACAACATACACCGTATAACTTGAGTAAATTTGGTCACAACCACCATCGTGTGTAGATGAAAAAAAATGATAAGGAATAACAGAGAGACAATAGCATTATGGATAACTCTCTACACTTTGGATGTAAATTGAGGAACATGATCAAAGATAATCATCCTTGAGAATTCATAGAGCCTCACCACCTCCTCTGTATACTACCTCAACAAAACACTGACTAGGCTTCACTCCTTAAACACTATAAAGGGGGATGATTTTATAAAATGATCCAGTATCACCTATATAGAAACAATAACTACATGATATTAGGATAAATTTGTAACAAAGTCCATTGATATGTCCTCACACTTCTAATGACGATCAACTAATGGCTATAGAAAACCATTGAGAACATTGTTCTCAATCTTCACATTCTGACTAACTATTATTTGAGATTCAAAATGAACAACTATATACTTCATTCTAGGCCACAAAAACCGTTCTCTCAAAGATAGATATATATTTTCCAAACAAGGATGTTACACTTACGGTGAGATATATAACTCAAAGCGAACCATATCATACACCAACAAAGGGATGAAAATATTTCCCTTCAACACCACTCAGTGATGTTCATCCTCAGATTATCTATCATGGGAATCAAAAAAGATAAATTGATCTCTCTAAAACTCCACCATAGAATCCCCTATCTAGGAATCTTCTACATACATAATCAAGGATGACTGCATTTCACTCAAAAAATGACAACCTCTACATCCAAACTATCCCATATCAAGATGAATTACTGAGAGCTCTTCCACCACTCTAAATGTGTCTCTTAATTTATGCACAACATCACAACATAAATTCCCTCTTAGTGTAACAAAAACAATATTTACATTTAATAGTGTATAATAAATCTCAGTCATAATACTACAAAAATTCCATCCACTATCATTGTCGTAAGTTCAATTAATGTTGGGATAAGATATACCTTAATCTCTTATGATTAGTGAAAACCACAAAATACTCGCCAATGAGGTAATGTCACCACAACATCAAGGAAATGATAAATTTTTACATGTCAAGATCATGGGTATCATAGTTACCCTTATGGTCCTGTAACTACTGATACCCATAATGAATAATTGATCTTTAATAAATCATAACATAACCCAATCCAATATTTAAAAAATCATAGAAAACAACGAACTGAACAACCATTATTGGAAAACAAAAGATTGGAGCATTGAAAAATTTCACCTTAAGGCACTCGAATTCTTCCTACAACTAATTAGTCCATGGGAATGTATGATTGTTTATAGTTATGACCAATAGATGTGTCACAACTTGATAGAAATATTCCATAAACCTCCTATAATATCCTGCAAGACCAAGGAAACTCCTCACCTCTACAACGTTATTAGTGGATACCAATGAAATAAACACCTAAATCTTATAATGATCCACAACTACTCTCCATTGGGACACCACATGTCCTTTGGAAAAAATATAATGATATTAGAACTCATACTTTAACAAATTATCAAACAACTGATGATAATGAACTTTTTAAATGGAATATAGATGGTCTTCATGCTCTTCCGTAACCAAAAATAACACAATGATGTTTTCAAGGGAAACTACCAAAAAATAATCCTAAAAATTCCTAAAAATTTCTTTTTCCGAACCCACAAACATTAATAGAGTGTTCTTTACACCGAACAACATCACAATGAACTCGTAATTCCCATAATGACAATGGAAAGTGATTTTCATAACATAGTCATCATTCACCCACTTATGATAATATCTGAAACATAGATCAATATTTAGAACTAATATTGTAATTTAAAATGATCATATAAATAATAAATATGTGGAAGAGGATAGTAGTTCTTCACTATCACCTGATTCAAGTGATAGTAACCAATATTTAGATAAGAACACCCATTAAACTTCTTTATGAACACACCATTACACCCTAAGATGAAGAACATGGCTGAAATAAAAACTCACTATAATAGATCGTTGAGATGTAACCAAAACTCTTGAAAATTATAAGTTTCCATCCAATATATAGACAATGATATAGGACAAACACATGGTTGTGGCTTTATCCAAAACTCGATCTCACATCGGGGGGGGGGGGGGGGGGTAACTCCATAAACTCTTAAAGAAAAATATTAGGGTATTCTTCCACAATCCATGGAAACACCTTTTGATGAACCTCAGATAAAATTATCACCAGATTATCCATAAATGAAGATAGAGAAGAAATGATCCTCTATCTGATCCAAAGTTCTCACTCACCAACGAACATGGAAGACTCGCCATCATATTCATTAAAACAATCTAACTCCTAAAGCAATCCAAAATAGATTTCACCGAATATAGCCAGTCCATGATGAAGATGATATCATGGGGTTGTATCTATAAACATAGTAAGTCTACCCAAGAGTGATTTTTCCCCAACACTAGCACAAAATATCCACATACATTATATTGATAAGCTAGACCTCCAACATACATAGTCAACACCATGGGAACTAGAAGTATCTCCAACTCATGTTCCAAAACATAGACTAGGTAAAATAATATGAAGGATTATGTTTCTCATGAATCAAACAACGAATGAAACAAGTATAAAACAAGAAAATCATACCACAAACAATGTATGTCTCTCCCAATGCCATCAACATCAGTGCATGAAGCTGACCATGACCTTATCCCTAACCTATTTTACCATAATAATGACCACCTGAATGTATATGTTATACTCTTTAAGGAAGAAAAGAATATCATGGATATCCTATACTTTCCCTATATCCATTCTATTGATCCCATGCAAGAGTATCTTGCTACTACTTCCTTGGATGAAATTTCCTCAACAGGGGAACCTAATATGGAACACCTGGTGTATACATCATTCTCAAAAGGGAATGAACTCTCAATACTAATAACCTCGACCTCCATATGAAAAATAATCATATGATCCCTTAGAAAGGGATTGATAGCATCCACCCATAGGTAAATGATACAATAAGGGATGAGACATTCCCCATGTTATCCAGAATATCTTCCATCTTGGAAAATGGGAACCCCGAAACGTTGATATACTTAATGAGGAATCCTGATGAATCCTCTCTTGTGATGATCTAGTTCTGATCAGCATCCTCTAAATGACCTATATTATTGCTCACACATATATATTTATTGATAAAATTAATGGGATAACATGGTGTTTGATATCTAAGTGCAAAAACTAATCAAAATTCTTCAACATGGACTCCTCATATGGAAATATTTCTGCATAATATCAGAGAAGGGTCATGAAAAATACTTTGAACCCCTATAAATTTGAAATCTCCTATCAAAGTGTAAGTAGATCCTATAGGCTGGATTCCTTTATGGATTACAAAAGAAACTTTTCTCATAACTAGTCCCTGAAATTCTCTCATGATTCCTTTGACTCAGTGTGATCCCAGAGGAATAAGATTCACCATTTTCTCACTATCCCATACAATATATGCAAATCTTATGGAACTAAGTGCTTCTTTAGAGAATGAATGAAACTAAAATATATAAAAACCTCATCTAACTGGTCTTCTATCACTAATTCCAAAATATATCCTTCAAACTTCAATTGAATTTGACATTGAAACTCTCAGAGTGTCATTCTCCAAGTGTCATCATCATCAAACACTACACTATATTGAATTGATGGTGTATCCTACGAAACATATTCATCGTGAACCTGATGAATAAATCATCCTAGAGCCATAAAAATAAAAGAAAAAAGTGTTAGAGAATCTTAATCCTAGAATATAGAATAATTAATATTAATTAATTAATTTAATTTATTTAATGTTTAACTTAATTATATGTTCTACCCATTTCAAACATAGGTGTAAATGAGAATTATGCATGATCATGTCCTATATTTCTACCTCACATCTAGTTTTATTTCACTTTGTATGCTCAGGAAAAAAATGTCTATGAATCAGATTATATGGACCGTTAAATACTCATGTATCATCCAATATATGATGTTTACATCACTTTATAAACATAACTAACACTATTAACCAACCATCCCATGAAGTATTCACCTATGACTCACTCCAAACTCTATTTTATCCCTCAATTTGAACTTATGATACCTCTCTTTCAAGACCACCTCCCACTAGAGATATCCTTCCTTGGTTTATAATGAGATAATGGAGATGGTGAATGCCCGAAGACTACCTCCAATAGGCCACAATTTAGAAAAAATTATCTAGGGGGTATGATACATAAAAATGGGAGGAATTAACCTCTAAGAGAACATTTATAATAGATAGACAATAAAATTAAACCAAAAAAATAAAACATATATAGTAAAATAAAACCCAAAAACATACATGTATGTTCATATAGACTGAAACATTTTGAAAAGAAATTTAAAGTACCAAAAAGATTAACTTGATAGTGAACACAAATCTAAAATAACCCATGAACAAACACAAGCTTCTAATATCCATCCCAATCTCCAAACTTCTATTTATGACTTGAAATAAAGATTATATTTACATATGGTGATCATAACAATGATCCTCCCTAGAGTGTCTCATGTAAAATATAATGAAAGAATTCTAACACCAAGTGAATAATGTGTGAAACTAAATTACCACCTAAACCAGTATACCTTATTCCCAAACTCAACATATATAAGTTGAACAATGTATTGTTTTCAAACAATTCAAAATAATGTTTTTTATAGGGGGAGATTATTTTAAATAATACTCTGTCTCTTTATGATGATTTTGATGCTCACAAATACCCTTAATTATTTACTAATTATTTCGTTGAGTATTTTGCAGGAATTTATTTTATTTATTTATTTCATATAACGATATTTCATACTTCATTTATTCCGAGATCAATTTTAGCGCGTTCTGGAATCACTGTAGCGCGAGATAAATTTTAGCGCGTTCTGGAATCACAGTAGCGCGAGATCAGTTTTAGCGCGTACTGGAATCACTGTTCATACTCTACGTTGATGAACGTAACGTATGGATGAAAAGTTTACTTTTTATGTTAAAAGAAACGTATGGTTAAGGAACCTTACGTTATTTTGAAACGTATGGTTAATGAACCTTACGTTGTTGAAAAGTATGGAAGAAGAACATTACGTTTGGAAGGAACCTTACGTTTTTGTTGTTGGACAAGTATGGAAGAGAAACCGTACGTTAGTTTTCAGTGTTGAGTTTGTTTCTCAAAAGTATGGATCATCAACCTTACTTTTATAATCAACCGTACGTTCTTTGGAGAGTTGAAGCAAGAAAAAGTATGGATGATCAACCCCACGTTTGAATGCTGAAGAGAAAGTATGTACGTTCTGAACCTTACGTTCTGAACCTTACGTTTGTGAACCCTACGTTTGGAGCCACGTCATCAACCCTACGTTTGGCGTCGGGATATTTTTGACAGACGATATTTCCTTTTGCATTGGTCAAACAGGCGGATTATTAAGCGGATTTCGAGCCGATTCTTAAGTACGACTTTGATTGAATCAAAGACGATTTTCAATGGATTAATGATTGATTTAAACGGAGCTTTTTATGCCGATTCTTCAGGGGAGTTACAACGGCTCGGTTATTTCAATTTTTTTTAAATATCGCGAATCTAAAGGAGATTTTCATGGATCTATTTATGCGGATGATTTTCTCAGATTTGAATATATATGTTCTATCTTGGAAACTTCGGATATATATATACACAGGAAAGTGTATGAAATATATAGATTGATCTTTTAACGAGCAAGAAACAGAGACTGTGTGAAGGCGTTCTTTTCTGGTGATCGAGAAGAAGTGTAAAACCTTTATTACCGAAGGAAGATCTTGATAGCAGATTCACATGTTCTACATCAACTATCTGTTGTGAATCTACTGCTGCTGAAGTTGTGAAGTTTCTTGTAATATCTATTGCAACTAGATCGACTCAGAACTGTTTTGATTACAGATCTTTATTTTCTGAAGACGACGATCTATCTACTGTCAATTTCATTCTGTTGAAATTGTGAAGAACAACTAGAGAAGTGTTTTCTTTATCGAAACCCTTTTTATTTTTTGAGTAATCAGCTTCTCGTTCTAAGCTGTGTGGGTTCGTGTTTGAACGAGGAAGGATGTGTTTGCCTGAAACTTGTAAAGGTGTCAACTGCCTGTACTCAGTTGTGAACAGGTCTGTGGAAACGAGGACCAGATAGTGAAAATCGCCAAGCTCGTGGATTTGAGCGTTGGTGGAGTGGACTAGGGGCCTTCTGTTCCCCGAACCACTATACATCCGTGTGTTCATGCTTTTATTTTTTCCGCTGCATATTTAATCGTGCTGAAGCATAGTGGACAGAATTTGTCTAAATTGAAGAGATTGTAATAATTTTGAAAAGACACAATTCACCCCCCCTCTTGTGTGTAATCCGTAGATTCAGATCCAACAATTGGTATCAAAGGAGGAGCTTCTTATTTTTAAAGTCTTGTCATGCTAGAAGTATTTAAAGATTATACATAGTGTATCATGGCTGATACGAGAGAGGGAATGTCAATGGTTAGAGCACCTTACTTTAATGAAGATAATTATGGCTGCTGGAAATCACGTATGATTATTTATCTGAAAAATCTTGGTTACAAAGTCTATTCAAAGATTCTGACTCCCTATGAAATTCCTGAAAATCCCGATACATGGAGTGCTGCTACAGAGGCTGAGTATGACATGAATTCAAAGGCTATGAATGCAATCATCTGTGGTCTAGGACCAGATGAATTTAACAGAGTATCTCAATGCCCGACTGCATATGAAATGTGGCAAACAATAGCTGTTGCTTATGAAGGAACAGATAATGTAAGACAGATGAGATATGCAACTGCTAAATTAAAATTCGATACTTTCAGAATGATTGAAGGAGAGAGCATCACTCAGATGAATGGAATATTGACAGAAATTGTCAATAATATAACAGCTCTAGGAGAACCAATCAAGCAGTATGATCAAGCGTTAAAGGTACTGAGAGTACTTCCTACTCGATGGAATGGAATCTCTGCAGCAATCAGACAATCAACTTCTGTTAAAGATCTAACTATGAGAGATCTGATTGGTACATTGATGATGTACGAGGCTGAAATGAAAGATGAGGTAAATGAGCATAAAGTCTACATAAAAAGGGAAAATACTGCTTTGAATGTGACTTCTCAACAAAAGGATAGAAAGATGAAGAACAGAGAAGTAAGTGCTAAATCATAAAGCTCTGATTCTTCAAATTCGGATGAAGAACTGGCTCAGCTAGCTAGAAAATTCAGAAATTTCTACAGTAAGAAGAAAGACTTCAAGAAATCTTTCAAGAAGGATAGCAAGGAAGTGAGATGTTATGAATGCAAAAAGATGGGACATATCAGACCGGATTTCCCAAAATTGAAAGATGCAAAGAAGAAGAAATTCATCAAAATAGATGATTATGAGCAGAAAGACAAGAAAGCTATGAAAGCTACTTGGAGTGTTTCTGAAGACTCAAGTAATTCTTCTGAATCAAGCTCAGAGAAGGAGGAAGCCAATTTAAAAGCAAATATGTGTTTCATGGCTGAAACTGATGAGGTACACTCATACTACTCCTCTGACTCAAATAATGAATCAAACTCTGAAACAAGCTTCTCAAATAAAAAACTTGCATCTTACTGCAATATGCTTGAAGAAAGGTATGACTCATTATTTAAAAAATATAAATCTATAAATAAATTGCATAAATCTATTTCATATGAGAGAAATACTTTGCTAAAACAACATAAGGAATTAATTGACAAATACAACTCTGCTGACTCAAATAAAATTAATTTTGAATCAAAAATAAAATCTCTACAGGATGAAGTAGAATCTTATTAAAAGGCTGTATTAGTTTTTACAAAAGGAGAAAACGCCTTAAATGAGATACTTGGAAAAACTATAATTAAAAAGGAAAGGTTTGGAATTGGAAGTAAAGGAGAAAAACCTAAGTTATACAAAAATTATTTTGTTCCTAGCACTAAACAGGTTATTTGTAACTTCTGTGGAACAAAAGGTCATATAGCTAAAAACTGTTTTCTAAGACAACCTCAAATATGTGGAATTATGAAAGCTTATATTTCCAATGATTTATATGATTCAATCAATTTTAAGAAAACAAAGAAAATATGGATACCCATATCACTGCTTGCTAACACTCCTGGACCCAACAAAATATGGGTACCAAAGCAATTTGTTTGAATGTCTTTGCAGGTAGCAGGTCACCAAAGAAAGAAAGAAATATGGTATATGGACAGTGGCTGCTCAAGACACATGGGTGGAACTTCAGCTAATTTCTCTTCTCTTACTCGAAAGGAAGGAGGACTTTTCACCTTTGGTGACAATGCCAAAGGAAATATTATTGGTATTGGAACAGTTGGCGATCCAGAGACAGTCTCAATCAACAAAGTACTTTATGTACAAGGGTTAAAACATAATCTGATAAGTATCTCTCAACTCTGTGACGATGGATACACTGTTGATTTTACTAACAATAGTTGTACTGTTTCTAAAGATAAACTGATTAAGTTTAGAGCACCCAGAACTGATAATGTTTATACTTTGGATTTGTATTCCTTGTGTAAACAACAAGTAAACTGCTTAACTGCTAATATAAGTGAATCCTGGATCTGGCATAGAAGACTTGGTCATTGCAATATATATGCATTACATAAATTATCTACGAAACATCTAGTTTCTGATTTGCCTAGTCTCAAATTTGAAAATGACAGATTCTGTGATGCATGTCAGCTTGGCAAGCAACACAAATCATCATTCAAATATGTTAATAAAGTTGCTACAACTAAACCTCTAGAACTTATCCATATGGATTTGTTTGGACCTTCAAGAGTAGCAAGTTTAGCTGGTAAATTATATGTTTATGTATTAGTTGATGATTATTCTATATTTACTTGGATTTTCTTTTTGAAATTTAAAAGTGAAGCTTTTAGTTTATTTGATGATTTTTGTAAATCTATTCAAAATGAAAAAGGTTTTAATATAATCTCATTGAGAAGTGATCATGGTGGAGAATTTGAGAACCAGGAATTTAATTCCTTTTGCTCAAACATGGGAATTAAAAACACCTTCTCTGCTCCAAGAACACCTCAACAGAATGGGATTGTAGAAAGAAGAAATAGAACTATTCAAGAAATGGCTAGAACTATGTTAAATGAATATATCCTACCTATATATTTCTGGGCAGAAGCTGTTAATACAGCTTGTTATATAATGAATAGAATTTTAATAAGACCTATTTTGAAAAAGACACCCTATGAACTATGGAATAACAGAAAACCTGAAGTAAATTACTTTAAAGTTTTTGGATGCAAGGTTTACATCTTGAATACCAAAGATAATCTTGGTAAATTTGATCCAAAATCTGATAAAGGTATTTTCATAGGATATTCTGCAACCTCCAAAGCTTATAGATTCTATAATAAAAAGTCAAGGATTGTTGAAGAATCAGTTCATGTGAAATTTGATGAATCTGATCCTTTTGAGAAAAGGATAGAACAAATAGATGAACCTGATTCTAATGAAAACATGAGACTTGAGAATTTAACGAATGATTTTGAAAATGATATAAAATAAATTCAGTCCAGTTCAGAAAAACATGACACTGAAGAACCTTTGAATGTAATGCCTAGACAGTCTAGAACCTTAAAGAATCACCCTTTAGAATCTGTGATAGGTGACTTAGAGACTGGTATTCAAACTAGAAGAAACCTTGGAAACATAGTTGAATTCTCTGCTTTCCTATCCCAACAAGAACATAAGACCATAGAAGAAGCCTTAGATGATGAGAGATGGGTAATAGCAATGCAGGATGAATTGAACCAGTTCAAGAGAAATAAGGTTTGGGAATTAGTTGAAAGAACACATGATTATCCAGTAATAGGAACTAAATGGGTCTTTAGGAATAAACAGGATGATCAAGGGATAATAACTAGAAATAAATCAAGATTAGTAGCTAAAGGATATAATCAAGAAGAAGGAATAGATTATGATGAGACCTTTGCACCTGTAGCCAGGTTAGAAGCCATTAGAATCCTTTTGTCCTATGCATCTTATATGAATTTTAAATTATTTCAGATGGATGTTAAATCTGCCTTTTTAAATGGTTATTTAATGGAGGAAGTTTATGTTGAGCAACCTCCTAGTTTTGAAAATTCTCAAAAACCAGATTCTGTTTTCAAACTTACTAAAGCTCTTTATGGCCTTAAACAAGCACCTAGAGCTTGGTATGAAAGACTAAGTTCTTTTCTTTTGAAAAATGATTTTACTGTTGGACTGGCAGATCCAACACTCTTTAAGAAAACTGTGAAAAATAATGTTTTGTTGGTTCAAATTTATGTTGATGATGTAATTTTTGGATCAACCAATAAAATTATTTGTCATGAATTTTCAGAATTAATGCAAAAAGAATTTGAAATGAGTATGATGGGAGAATTAAATTTCTTTTTGGGTCTACAAATATTTCAAAAAGATTTTGGAAATGTTTTAAATCAATGCAAATACATTACTGATTTACTTAAGAAATTTGGACTTGAAAACAGCAAGCCATTTACAACTCCTATGTGCACTAATATAAAACTTGATTTGGATGAAACTGGAAAATCAGTGGACAACAAGTTATATAGAGGTATGATTGGTAGTTTGTTATATCTTACTGCTAGTAGACTAGATATAATGTATTCAGTATGTCTTTGTGCTCGATTTCAATCAAATCCCAAAGAATCCCATTTAACTGCTGTTAAAAGAATTTTTAGATATTTAAAAGGTACTATTTATCAATCTCTGTTTTATTCAAAAACCTCTGATTTTAATTTAATTTCATGTTCAGATGCTGACATTGGAAGCTGTAGATTAGATAGGAAGAGTACTTCAGGAACATGTCACTTTTTAGGGAAGTCTTTAGTATCATGGTCTAGTAAGAAACAACACTCAGTTGCCCTGTCAACAGCCTTGGCAGAATATGTGTCTGCAGGTAGTTGCTGTGCACAGGTGTTGTGGATGAAAACACTCTTATGGACTTTGGATTAAATTTCAATAATACACCTATTTTATGTGATAATACTAGTGCAATTAATATTTCAAAAAATCCTATTAGTCATTCTAGAACTAAGCACATTGATATAAGACATCACTTTTTAAGAGATCATGTGTTTAAAAAGGATATATTTTTAGAATTTGTAAATACAGAAAATCAATTAGCAGATATTTTTACTAAACCACTTCCCACGGCAAGGTTTGAATTTATTAAGGGGGAGTTAGGTTTATTTAATTTTAAATAGTTTTTTTTTAAAATCTTATTCTGTTTTCGAATTCTGCTTAATTTCTGTTTCTCGCTATAAGTAATTTTATTTTGTTTTAAATAAAAGTAATGATTAGTGATTACACGGGAATCAAGGCTGTCAGAACCGTTTCACCTTCTAAACTGCTTCACCTTTTTCGGAAACCCTTTCGAAAACCTAAAACCGCACATCTGCTCCAAAACCCTTTTCTGAATCTTCAAACCCTAAACTTACGAACCATCAGAAATCGTTGTTGGAATGGCAAAGACTAAGCGTCCAGATGAAGCCGAGAGCAGTGCTGCAAAGAAACCTAAGGTAGTTATTCAGAAAATACTGCAAGGTAAAGTCATAAATTTAGAGTGGATGTTTGAAACTAATTTACTGTTGAAGCAAGCGTTGTCGTTTCAAAGCCTTGAGTAAGCTTTTAATAGTGAAAATTCTGAGTTTCTATATGAGGAAGAAATGAGACATTTCTTTAGAACTGTTCAGTTTAGCCTTGGAGATACAGAGGATAGTTTATTGGCTCAAATAGAGGATAAGGACTTTTCAATATCATCTGTAGAGATAAGTCAAATTCTTAACTGCCCTCATGAAGGAGTTTTTTATTTCGATTTACGGAATATTGGAGATTCTGTACATAAGTCTGAAGACATTATGTCTTTTCTGTTTGGAACCAGAGTGATAAAGAAGATGTTTATTAAGGATTTGGAGCCCGATCAGAAAATTTTGGTAAAATTTGTTCAGACTGGTTTAGCACCAAGAATGGCTGAGATGGATAAAATCATATATCCTGACATGTACATAATGTATCTTCTGATGTGTGATATTAAGTTTAATTTTCCTCGGTTTATGATAAGATATCTGAGTTACTGCTGTCAGAGTGAAGCAAGAATGACCTTTTTCCCTTATGGAAGGTTCATTTCTTTGTTTTTTGTTTAAAAGAGGAATGATCAGATTGGTAGATGCTGGGGTGAAATGTCACCTCAGTAATGTTTTTAATGCTGGAACTTTGAGGAAAGTAGGATACTTTTGGAGCACAGTTAAAGGAAAACTCATACCTATTGGAGCTGAGGAAAACTCAAAGAGTGCTCAGGCTCAACCGGCTAAGTCCAAGGAGGGACAAGAAGAATAAAGAGTTAGTACAGTGGCAAGGAGAATTCGTTTTGAGATGGGGGAAGTTGAGGAAGAGAGAAGTCAAGAAGGACTTCAATCTAGAAGGAAGAGGTCAATTGATGAAGAAATTATCTCTCCTACCTTGAAATCCTCTGAACCGTTATTTTCTTATTCATTTGTGAGAGAAGCTGTTGTGGAGCAGACTGCACCGATAGAGGAACCAGCAGCTCAAACAGAAACTCAAAAAGAACCTCAATCTGCTGCTGTGGCTGTTGAAAAAGTAATTCAACAAGAACAACTTATGGAGGCAGTGCCTGGTGAAGAAGTGGCCCGACCTCAATATTTACATGAAAATATTGTTCTTGACCAATCAGTAGAAGTCAGAGAGACTACTGTTCGTGATGAACATACTTCTGAAGCTAATACAGAGGTACTTCAGGAAGATTTTTCAGTGGAAGAGTTTCAAGCTTCAAAAGATAGTTCAGTGGATCAACGTTGTCAGGAAAAGGACAAAGAACAGTCAGATGCAGATTCCTTACCACTTTCCCTGCTTCATCAACCTAATTCTGGACATGAGAATCGAGCGCAGGGTGCCCCTGATTCGAGAAATGAAGAAGTTGTTGAGTTGTACAAGCGTATCTCTCAGTTAGAATCTGAGAATGTTAGTCTCAGAAATTCTCTGAACTTAGAGCAGTTGAAGTTTTAGAAGCTGAAAGAATGTACTGTTTCAAGACAGGAAGTAGATTTGTTTAAGACTGATATGCTGCATGCTGTTGATCAGTTAAAATCAGAGATGGTAAAGAAAGATGATTTGTCTGAGTTGAAGATTTACATGGAGAATAAATTTGAGTCTGTTGCAAACAGTGCTGTGAGTGGATCAGGCTCTTCACCTGATTTGATTCGGAAATTTCAAGCAATTACTGCAGCAACGAGCAATATGAGTGACAGATTACACGATCTTCAGTGTAATAGTGCCCCTTTGTCAGTTTTGCTAGATAATCAGAGATTTTTAGTGGATCAGTTGACATCTGGAGAGCAACCGATTAGGATTCTTTTGAATCAGTTATCAGAAAAACTGGCTCATTTTGTTGAAAAAGAAGAAAGAATGCATGAGTTTTTCAGAGTTAATTTGATTGAAGATATTCATATGACTCAAGAGAACAGAGATCTTATCATCAAGTTAGGAGATGGGATGATGAAGAGGCTCAGAGAACAGTTTACAGAGATAAAGACCGCGATTCAAAGGAGATAGACACCTTCTTCCCTGTCTTATCTATGAACCTTGATTCCTCTGTATATCACAATCGTTTATATATAACAGCTTGTGAATGAAAATTCTTTTCTTACTTCTTTTTTGTTTTGTTGTTCATTGATTTATGATTGAGTTAGCCAGTATAACAAATTCACTTATTCATACACAGTTAATTATAGCATTTACTTATAGTTCAGTGCAATATTGAATGTGTTCAAATCCGTAATTTTTCATTCTTTTTGATATCACAAAAAGGGGGAGAATTTGGATAAACACAAACATTTAAATTCATTTGTTTCCTATGAAGAAATTTGGATATATGGGAGAATTTGGATATATATGACATTTATCTTTTATCTATTTTTAGCTGAAAATTTATTTTTATGGGGGAGAAATTTTATTATAGTTAAATATTGTTTTAATCCTTTCAAAATTCTAAAATTTTATAAAACTAATTTTTCAATAAAGATTGCAATTAAATTAGTTCTATTATTTTATGGGTTTGTGATCATCAAAAAGGGGGAGATTGTTGAGCAATGTATTGTTTTCAAACAATTCAAAATAATGTTTTTTAAAGGGGGAGATTATTTTAAATAATACTCTGTCTCTTTATGATGATTTTGATGCTCACAAATACCCTTAATTATTTACTAATTATTTCGTTGAGTATTTTGCAGGAATTTATTTTATTTATTTATTTCATATAACGAGATTTCATACTTCATTTATTCCGAGATCAATTTTAGCGCGTTCTGGAATCATTGTAGCGCGAGATCAATTTTAGCGCGTTCTGGAATCACTGTAGCGCGAGATCAGTTTTAGCGCGTGCTGGAATCACTGTTCATACTCTACGTTGATGAATGTAACGTATGGATGAAAAGTTTACTTTTTATGTTAAAAGAAACGTATGGTTATGGAACCATACGTTATTTTGAAACGTATGGTTAATGAACCTTACGTTGTTGAAAAGTATGGAAGAAGAACATTACGTTTGGAAGGAACCTTACGTTTTTGTTGTTGGACAAGTATGGAAGAGAAACCGTACGTTAGTTTTCAGTGTTGAGTTTGTTTCTCAAAAGTATGGATCATCAAACTTACTTTTATAATCAACCGTACGTTCTTTGGAGAGTTGAAGCAAGACAAAGTATGGATGATCAACCCTATGTTTGAATGCTGAAGAGAAAGTATGTACGTTCTGAACCTTACGTTCTGAACCTTACGTTTGTGAACCCTACGTTTGGAGCCACGTCATCAACCCTACGTTTGGCGTCGGGATATTTTTGACAGATGATATTTCCTTTTGCATTGGTCAAACAGGCGGATTATTAAGCGGATTTCGAGCCGATTCTTAAGTACGACTTTGACTGAATCAAAGACGATTTTCAACGGATTAATGATTGATTTAAACGGAGCTTTTTATGCCGATTCTTCAGGGGAGTTACAACGGCTCTGTTATTTCATTTTTTTTTTAAATATCGCGAATCTAAAGGAGATTTTCATGGATCTATTTATGCGGAATATTTTCTCAGATTTGAATATATATGTTCTATCTTGGAAACTTCGGATATATATATACACAGTAAAGTGTATGAAATATATAGATTGATCTTTTAACGAGCAAGAAACAGATGACTGTGTGAAGGCGTTCTTTTCTGGTGATCGAGAAGAAGTGTAAAACCTTTATTACCGAAGGAAGATCTTGATAGAAGATTCACGTGTTCTACATCGACTATCTGTTGTGAATCTACTGCTGCTGATGTTGTGAAGTTTCTTGTAATATCTATTGCAACTGGATCGACTCAGAACTGTTTTGATTACAGATCATTATTTTCTGAAGACGACGATCTATCTACTGTCAATTGCATTCTGTTGCAATTGTGAATAACAACTGGAGAAGTGTTTTCTTTATCGAAACCCTTTTTATTTTTTGAGTAATCAGCTTCTCGTTCTAAGCTGTGTGGGTTCGTGTTTGAACCAGGAAGGCTGTGTTTGCCTGAAACTTGTAAAGGTGTCAACTGCCTGTACTCAGTTGTGAACAGGTCTGTGGAAACGAGGACCAGATAGTGAAAATCGCCAAGCTCGTGGATTTGAGCGTTAGTGGAGTGGACTAGGGGCCTTCTGTTCCCCGAACCACTATACATCCGTCTGTTCATGCTTTTATTTTTTCCGCTGGATATTTAATCGTGCTAAAGCATAGTGGACAGAATTTGTCTAAATTGAAGAGATTGTAATAATTTTGAAAAGACGCAATTCACCCCCTCTTGTGTGTAATCCATAGATTCAGATCCAAAAATATATATATATATATCACCAAGTAATTTGTATAGGGAGTAATTTATTACACTAATAAAACAATGGTACCTAACTAACCCTTCCTCACTGGTTTGACACTCTACCCCAATGTCATACGTCCTAAGAAATCCATCTTCAAAAGAAGACAAACCAAAGACACCTGGGCTAAGTATCATAACCACCATCTCATGTACCACATAATTCCATCATCAAATTCATATATCTATATAGTAAATATGTACTTTATGGGATCTATCACACCCTTTATGTCATGTATCATACATCAGTTATTCTGCCTCAATCCATCACTGACCACACACTAAGTAATATTCCTTGATCCATCACAACCCATACAAATCATACCTATGACAATACATAAAATACTATATCTAGGTATTCATATGTGTGAAATAACCACAAGATATCACATCTCTCTACACACATATATAGGAAAGCTAACCACCATACAAACCAGCACATAATACTACTAAAATAAGAGAGTGTGGATAGAGGGAGTAGTCATCCATCTATCACTAACCAACCAATATTATTGGAACAACACCATCCCATGTGTGTCTATATCCCAATGTTTATGGGTTGGTCATTATAGGAAATAACAAAATATACAAGATATAATATACCCTACAAACACACTAGTGGACGTAACCTAGTCTCATGCACAACTGCATCTAACATCTCATGGCCACCCGTCTTCCACTACCAAGCAAAAGATATCCTATAAGAAAAAAGAATTTATGAATAATTTATATAAAATTAATTATTTTATTTTTACATTTTAGATCATGTTAATTAATTTTTTATACATTAATTAACATCATTCCATTTACATCTTGTTTTCCATAAAAATAATTCTATTCCCTCTAGGAAAATCAAATAGATTCCATGGTATTTAAAGATTAATATATTTTAAACATTCTAGTAATCACCAAAACCATGAGTTAAAAAATTTATCATTATTTTACCATTACATAATTTCAGGTACTCTAGGAAACATCCTAACCATGAAAAACATGATTCAAAACAAACCACATCTATTTGCTTGAATAAGTGGGGAAATGAATGCCTAAAAACAAGAAACTCATCCATAAGACCTTTAAATGAATATTTATTATGAAATAATACCAACGTTACGCACAAATATGGGTAATCATAGAATCAACCCATTCCATAATATCTGGTTCTATCCCTAAAACCCTAATACATATCAATATGAATCGTTCCCGCACAGGCATCAACTATTGCCACAAACCCAGGCCTACCCACCCACATCTCATCAAAAACACTAGAATCAAATCACATCACATCATAATGATAACATATAGATAAATTTGGAAGGTAGAAAACAATAAATAGGGTCAACATGGTAATTAGGAAATAATAATCCGGCATTTAGCCATCACATGAAAATGAGCACACTCAGCCCCAAACCCAAGCCATTCAGCCTTCATAAGAAATAATATTACCTGATTCCAAAAATTTATCTTTATAAAAAAACAATTTTATTCCCCCTTTTTTTATTAATTCATTTAACATAGGTTACTACTATGATTAACCTAAGTAATAAATTATCACATGATATAAATTATTAATTAAAAAAATCATTAAAGAATTACTTATTATTTCAACAAACTTTGGGGATTAATAATTCCACTAAGATTACTCGTTGGTATTATTATCTATAAGAATTAATATCATCACATTATTTAGATAATTACATTAAAACATGTAATAATAACATTAATTAAATATATAATTAGAAACATTTTTATTCAAATCAAATTACAATAAAGAACAAGTTAATTCACATGACTCTCACTATTTATCCTACCAAAACATTACTTGATTATATTCTTCACCACATTCAATGAATTTAATTGAAAACACAATCCTAAAAAACATGATAAATATAATATCATGTATAGAACTCTATCTTGAAAATAGAGAAGTAAACTATTATCATAGTGGAAGAACACATGCAGTCACTTATCATAAACCATTATTTCAATAATCTAGTTTATCCTTTATTATGGTTAATTAATCCAACAACCAAATAGAGAATACTTGTGCAATTAATCATTTTTTGTAAATCAAAAGATAAGAAATGACCCCCCTTACCTGAAGGAATTATCATTATTCATGAAATAATGAAACAATAAATATGGATCTCTAATCCCCTCTCTCACAAACAAAGCTATCTCCATTCATGAAATATGTGATATAACCATACCAAATAAACTTGAAGAAACCTTTTTAGAATGATGGTGATCAAGAACCATAACATGTTAAGAATAAATAGGAGAAAACATGACTGTTACAAAATGAATACCTAATATATAGAGGAAGAACTCACCTCATACCACCACATTTCAATCTCTAAAAGGTAGGGGTTGATTTTGATAGAATTAATATTCAAAGGCCATAAAAAATATATATCAGGTTCTTAAGGGATGAGAGATAAAATTAGAAGAAATGTGGATTTAGAGGGTTTAGAGTATTTATAGGCCAACTAGAAATTTGAAAACCACTACAGAACCTCCCAAACCATGCCAAAAAATTGACTAACATAGATAGGACTATGATATAGTGAACGAGACCACATTGTATCCTTTTTTATAATACCAAAATATAAGAAAAATGACACCTTCCATGGTATAGATCCTATATAATGGGGAGATGGAATATAATGTAGGGACATATGATATCCAATAGAACCCATTTTTTCAAATGTTAGGATATGTTGTAGCAGAACCCCCATAACATAGCTACCAAGAAATTGATATAACACCACTCAAATCACTAAAACCTATTAAGGACCTCCACACCTCATAGACCCAATTTCAAATTATTAAACCCTACTCCTTGATGTAGTCATGCCAAAAATAGAAGTGCCTATGAATCTCCCACCTCTATTCTCCTACCTTGAAACATTACTAAATGTAGTAGCTACGATTGAAATGACAGTAGCTCCAAAATCCTAATCCTTAGTCCCTATTTCATACCTAGCTACAATATTTTATAGTGACACTCCATGTGTATTTGTCCAGGGATACTAGGCATATAATTTTCTTAACTCCCCATTTTCACTCCAAAACACCTTGTAACATCCATTAGACAACTCCAACACCCAAAATCACAAAGGAAATGGATACTAGGGTCTGATCCTTACATAAGATTAGTAAAATTCATTTAAAATTTAGATAACCATACCAATGTTCACACACACATGCATTCCTATCCACACATGAAATTTTTTTTCACACATTGATGTTGGTACTTTAAAAACTTACTTTGTACAATTTTAATGGAGGCACATGATGACCATAGGACATCCCAAATTAGATAAAAACAAACCCGAATATTCTACATTCCATGTAAATTTATTTTTTTATATAAAAAATTACCCTTTTAAATAATTTCATTACACATTTATCTTTCATCAATACATTATCAAAATTTTAAAACCATCATTTTAAAATTATATGAAAAAAGGTTTTCCAAAAGACTTGAAATATCCCCATATTTCCCAAAACATAAACCCAAAATAGATTTCTTCAATATATCAAAAAACGTTTCCAATAAAAATCCAAGAAAAAAATTTAAATAAAACTAATACTTCAAGTTATAGAATAAGTGGAGAAGAGAGAGAATCTACCTATTTCTCGATGGATGATGAAAATAATGAATGACAAAAGGAACATATAGATCTATGCTCACAACACTTTTCCATAAATATATCAAATGATATATAATCATGATTAAATAATAGAACAAAGATAAATCCATAACAAAATTGATATACAATCAAAGGGAGAGGATAAGAGTAGATCAAATAAGAATAAGAAATAAAAAGGACCCACTACTGATTCTATATCTTCAAGGAACTTTTATTTATCCAAATGTTTCTTATAGATCAATGGTAATCACTTTGGGATACTAGTGTAGGAAGAGAGTTTAATATTATAAGAGAATAATAGAATAATGAGGGTTTAAGGTCCTTAATCTAAATAAAAATAATAATATTTAGAGAATTTAATGTCCTTCACATAGTTATTTTACATGGTTTAAATAACTAATCACTAACCTGGATCATAAAAATAGAAATCACCTAGGTATCCACATGGTTTGGAAAACTAAACAAAAATTGTGTGGTTCTATTTTTTTAAGGACAACGACTCGCATGGTTTGACAAACCATGAACCACCATGATTCTCCCAATGTCTCTAACCACATTCTCTCCCATATAATTCAAATGGTTTGTAAAAACCACTACCCAACCATGTGGATATCCAGTGACTCCCATTATCATCAGTCATGGTTTCTTGAAGATATTTCATGGTTTCCCTTAACCGCACTCAAACCTTGAACCTCCAAAAACACTTCCAAAACCATTTATAAACCCCTAAAACATAATCCCAGAACAATATAAATTGAAAATATTCTTTAAAAGGGTATAATAAATGAAAATATTAGTGTTAAATTCTCTTAAAAATTCTTAGAAAGTTGAAGACTATCGTTGGTTTGTATGAGTTCAGTCCACGACTCCAGAATTTCTTTTTCACAATCCTACATATCTCCTTGAATCTAACCATGGTACCATAAAACCCATAATAAAATTATTATTTTACTATGAAATATATTATCTATTCTATCTATAATTTGCATTAAAACATGAATAATCAATGTATATAGTTCATGATCAACCTTGTATCATCGAATCAAATGGTCAAGATCTGGTTCGTACTTCTAAAATTATGATACATGAAACATATTGTGAATAGAAATGAACTTTGGTGGTAAATCCAATTGACAAGACAAATTTAAAACTACTTATAGTATATGATAAGTAAAAATTTATTAAGAATATTAAATGAATTTATTACCAAAATAGTTATTCTCTATCCTTGGATAGATTTTCATGAAAACATGATCAACCACTTAAAAAGACAATGATTATTGATGATGATCCATATATGATTTATCAAGAATCTTCGCCATAACCATCCTCTTTCTGATAAAATATCTTTTTCCTCAAAATCATTTATAAATATAGGTATGATAAGATAATCCTCATTCATTTCCACCCAAAAATTATAGAATGATCTGGGTTTCCATAAAAAGCTTAAAAAGGACCCATATGCAATGATACCTGATAAATTTTATTGTATGAGAAATCCACCAGCAATACATGATCCACCATTGAGCCTCTAAAATACCTAACACAAGATATAAGAATGTTTTGTAATGTTTGGATAATCTGTTTGGATTGACCATCCATTTAAGGATGATAAGAAGTGATCATGGTCAGCTGCGTTCTATGGTCTTGCTATTTGGAATTCCAAAACTGTTATGTGAAATTGGGGTCCTAGTTAGAAATAATTAACATGGTAACACCATGAATCTTAAAAATTTCACAAATATAGATATTGGAAAAGTCTTCCACCAAATTAGATTCAACGATAGGGATGAACTGAGGTGAATTTATAAGTCAGTCCACAATCCCCCATATGGAATCATGTTTCGAAAACATTTTTGGTAGACTTGTGACATAATAAATAGTTATTTATATCCATTTCCACATTAGAATAATTAAGCAATGCAACATACCAGTAGGCCGTTAGTGTTTTTCCTTGACCTTCTATGAATTGAGGAATCTCGAGACAAGCTGTGCCACTATCTTCTTTATGCCATCCCACCAAAACCACAATCTTAATGCTCTATACATCTTTTTGATGCATGGATGAGTATATAATATCAAATAGTGGTATAAATAAAGTATATATCCTTGATAAGTTGGAAGAACCACAATACAATCTTTAAAATACAACATAAAAATACCATATAGTGCCTAACCCTCAATGGTGTCCCTACCATTATGTTTTTACCACATGGTTAAAAATTCAGGATCATATATATGAACATCTTTATCTTTCTCAGACAAATCATGAATGAGATATAATGTAATGGAAACCACACCATCACTTAACTTAGTTTAATCTGGATTCATATCAACTATGAACGACATTAGATTCCACTAATATAGAACCTCTTTAGCCAATTGATTATATGAATTTCTACTCAATTAATTATCTATAGAATTACTTTTAACCGGTGTAAACATCATGTTAATGTAAAACATTTTCATATATTCCATCCATATATGTTTCATAATATTCAAATCCCTTTGTGATAAAATGTGTTTCAATATCATTTTATCTATAAACACCATGAATTTATCTCCAAAAAAGATAATTATTCCATATTTTCAAGGCATGTAATAGAAAACTATTTCTAAATCACATTATAAGAAATTATTATCATGAACCCACAACTATAATGATCTATATGATACATCATGATCTTCTTGATGGGGGAAACTCCCAACTTTGATCTATATGCATCAGAATTGATGACATAGACTTATCGTAGCGCTGGTAATGTTAAGATAGATACTGATGTAATATGAACCTTAAGATTTTGAAAAAATTTCTACAAATCATATATCTATTGGAAATGAACACCATTACATTTCAATCATGGTATTGGTGAGGTAATTCATGAAACCTCATGCACAAGTCATCAGTAATTTCATTCTAAGATAAGGAAATTTCGTATCTAAAAAAAATTCCATAGTATTTTCCATGAGATAAAAATTTATTCATTTTAAGGATTTATAAATACTCCTCTTTCATAGATGAAATAGAAAAGGAAACAACCCACTTTTATACGAAAATCACACTTTAAAATTTTAGCATAAAGTTGATGTTCCATCAAGATATTCAGTACTCTAGTAATGTTTTTTTGTGATTGGTCTTAGTCTTGGAATACATCATAATATAATTGATGAACACAACTATAATGGACTTATGATACCATTCGAAAATCCTATTAATCAATTCCATAAACACCTCTGGTGAATTCATAAGACCAAAGGGAATAACCATATATTCATAGTGACAACAAAAACTCTGGAAAGCTATTTTCAGAATATCCACAATTAAAATTCAGAATTGGTTATACGTCGATCAGAAGTCAATCATAGAGAACCATGAGAAACCCATAAATTGATCAAATAGGTCATAAATTCATGGATGAAGATATTCATTCTTTATCATAACTTGGTTGAGTTTATGATATTTTTTGAAAATCCAAATATTTTAATTTTACTTATTTAGAAAAAGAACTAATGCTACCCATTGAGACACACCATGTCTGATGAACTAGTTTAATTACAAATCATCTAGATGAAATTTCACTTTCCTCAATTATACTGGTTACATCCTATAAGATAGAAGTGAAATAAGATTGGTCCTTATTAAACTATCAATAATAAATTCCCCTTATTATTTAGGCGGAAACACGTATAAATGTTAAATAAATATATTAGTAAATTATTCAATGATGGTTGGATAATCTATGTCACTGATTACATCAATTGATACAAAAATAACCACTACCAAATGATTAGAGATAGTCTTAACCATCAGTATCAAAGGTATTTATCGTCTTAAATTAACATATATCTCCCCTTTAAGGATATTAATTACACCATCAGAATATGTAAAAGCTACCTTCCATATATAATAGTATATATAGGCCATGAAATATGTCAAACAATCCTTTCCCAAAATCATGTCATAGATGTCCATATCAATAATAGAGAAATCCAAAATGAATTCAATCCTAATGAAACTTATAGAACATGCATCACACTTAACGGCGTGAAACTCCCATTATCAGAAATGTTATTGAAGTTTCAATATAAAACAAACCATCTCAATATATAAACCATTATGATCCACAATACAGTAAGTAATGAACCATTTTGATGAACCTGTATATGACAAGGATTTCATTTGATTATATTTCAAAAGAATGAAAAATTTCACCATCTAAACACCATATTATTCCTCCAAAATAATTTTCTCAACAATATAAATACTCTTACTAGATCCTCCTTGATCATTTATTGTTTATTGATATAACATATATTGGGGAGTTTTCATGTTCCTAGAATAACCCTGTCTCAATTGGTTTTGAGGGTGACCGTTATTCTGATGAGATCACCCCATTAAAGAATATGATGACTAAGAAATATGGGAGGTATAACCAACCCCAATATTTGGTGTAAAATAATAATATTTCTAGATATTTCTTATCAAATTATAGTTGTGACAAGAACAAGGTGGTTCCATACAATTTCACTCGATAGGATCAAGTGAACCACATTAGAAACACTGATTCATAATGTTGGGTCATGAGGGAAAGTTAACCGAACCAGTTGTCTAATTATGGGATGATTCACCCACATGGAAGTATGTTTACCTATTCTTCTTATTCTCAACATTTTATTTCCCACCAATTCTTGTGAATATGAACATACTCTCTCTATCCATATTTCCAGAGATGCTTCTTTCTCCATACAATTTATCTATTTAACTTTTCTATATAATATGTAATATAAATAAAAATTATATTAGAGGGAATCTATATTCATATCCTAGGCTCAATGTTTCATTCTTTCAAGGATGTAGTATCATTAACTATTGGGGAAAAGAAGAATAAGTTCATAAATGTAGCTGTATAATCTATCATAGATAGATTACATTATTTAAAAAACGAATTAAATTAGTTATTATAGAGATCTAAAATACATGTGTAACAACCCAAGTAATGACAGAATAAATAATTTTCATGTTTATTAATATGAACTAGATATTTATATTCCTTATAAAAATATAAATAAATTTTTAAATAAAAAATAAATTGTTTTAATTGAACTCTTTTATTATAAGGTTTTATTTGTATGTTTAATTTATATATTAGATATTTTTAATTTGAAAAAAATAAAATCATTTTTTAAATTTTAATTTAAGAATTAACTGAAGGTGATTTTTTTTATTTTCTGAAAAATATTGATTTTTTAGTGAATAGTGAAAAATACCAATTTTTGTAATAATGTCAATTTATTTTCAATAAATTAAGTAATTTGAATCACCCATTATGTTTTGAATATTTTTTAAAACAATATCTTTTGTTTAATTATATTTATTTTTATTAATTAATTATAAATAAAATTTATATTGGATTTTAGTATATGTTTATTTTTGGGTTTTAAAATGGGATATTTCTAAAAACTGTTTTAAAGTGCATAATGTTTCTATATTTTAACTAATTAAAACAACCCTTAATGGAAAATTATTTAAATAAAATTTATATATTATATATCTATAAATATTAATTGAAATTAATATAATTTTTTTACAAGTCATATAGTTAATATAAATTCATCTTTTTATTGAAAAATACACTTATTAAATAATGGTTTTTCTTCATGGGTATGGGTTTTATTTTAAATTATATCATAACATTATGTGAATTTAATATTTCTGAATGTATTATATATTTTTAATCATAAAAATTTATATAATATACTAATATAAACTTAATTTTTGGTGATAATTATTTGTAAAAACAGTAAAAATCTTTTACCATATTTAAGGTAAAATTAGATATATGGGGGGGGTTAATCTAAAAAGTTAACGATTAAGATGACCTAAAATATTTTCTAGAGCCTATTTTATAGAAAATTTTTTACCTTATAGTCTATAAATATCTCTTATGGTTCATTTCGTTGCATTTTTTCTTGTTAAAAACATTGATACACCATTTTTTCAGAAATTAGAATTGTGCAACTCATCTCAATTATAAAGGACACCCCATATCTGCATATCTTCAAACATTCAAATACATTTTTATCATAAAATATCTACCCAAAAATCTTCATTAATTACCTCACCAAAACATAGAACCCATTTCTATCTTAAATAAATCCTAATAAGTCTTTTGGGGATATCCTAAGGAGGTTGTCTAAAGAAGAGATATCATGCTTAAATTAGCGTTTTTATTTTATTTATTCTTCCACCTCTTAAAAATATTATTAAATTGTTCTGATATAATAAAAATAGTATGTCCCATATACTTATATATTATTTTGTGAATATAATATCATAAATGTATCTCCTCTTCTATAAAATTGGAAACAAAATCATCATCTATGTTTTCGGTGGACAACAACCTTACGAACCGTTGTGATTCTCTTTTCATAATAACCTATCATGGATTGTTTTAATGATAGATTTAAACTATATATATATGATATTTTTTAAAATAATTATAATTATATTATTATTATAACACTTATAACTTCTTACATTTTATTCTGTGGGGGATACGATAACATTGCTTGTGTGTACGGAGGGATACCACCTCACAATGCAACATGATGCATTTTTCAATAATTATTTACATAGAAGGTAATATGGAAAATATAAATGAATATTTATAATATATGTTACATAATTATAACATCCATGACACATTTATCATCCCAAAAATATAAATTTTTTTATTTCTAACCATTCCACATACTAAAACACGATAATGGCATTCCTGCATATCGGTGGACTACCGCCTCCACGAAGCGATGTCATTATATTTTATCACCAAAACACATGGATGATATATATAAGTATATTTAATTAAACAATATTACATTTATTATTTTATTGTTAATCTATAAAGATAAAATAATACTTAATTTCTTTTTATAATTATCAATGAAAAATTAAAACGTTACTCATGCTTATGTTTGGCATACTGTCAACATGATTGTAAACTAGTTCATTTTTCATAACCATATTTCAGGTCTGGTTTTAAAATTATATATTATATATAAAAATTATAAAAATTTAATGATTATTATTATGGATATGTTTAACAATTGACCTGTTTGACTATAGTCAACCTGCTAATGTCATTTTTGACACAAAATTAAAATATTATCAAAACATTTGATGTAAACATAATTGATTAAGTAATCATATATAACATGGTAATAAGTAAAATAAAAGAGAATAATAAAAATTAAATTTTCTATTAATCAAGTAAATAAATTAACATTTGTATATTATTCAAAATGATAAAGAACTTATATGACGAGTCAGACTCATTGTATGGGACTAAATATTAATATTCTTTCATTGAGACATATTTTGATGTTATGAAAACATTTTATTTTTTGAGGTTTACATATATCACGTTTGATATGTTATATAACTACTTTCTATGCTATCATTATATATAATGTTTTTTAATTTTATTCTTCTATGGGGATTATGATTCAAATGTTTCCAAATCTATAAGGTACTTTTCTTCAAAAAATAATCTTTAAATGTTTTCTATATAACTCTCTTTATATTCCATCTCCAGGTTTCTAAAATGAATTTATTCTTGATATGAGAGTTTTATAAATGGATTTTTTGTCTCTATTTTATTTTTTACTAAAAAATAATCTTTGTAATTTTTTTACTTTCTTTAGAAATGAAAATAGTAATGTTCTATTTTAACCTATACTATGACAAAAAATATTCTCACCACCATATCTGTAATTTTATGTTTGGTTTTATTTAAAACAATTAATGGTTTCTTCAAAGAGAAATCCTATTTCCTTTATTTTGGGGATTCTGGTACTAAAGATAGGGTAAAAAAAGGTTTTTTAGAAGAAATTTTATTTTGTTGTCTGAAAGTGTTTTGCATAAGGGTTTAAAAGATTTTTCAAGGGTTTTATGATGAAAATTTTCAAGATTAAATTGTTTTATTCATGATATAGTACTTGGAAATTATTTATAAAGGGTTTATCATTATTATATATTATGGGTGATCCTGATATAGCTTATGTGTTGAGTGTACCAAAATAGTGTGGGGTGATCCCATTAGAGATTATTTGATCAGTGTGCCCATATATCACCCCAATTCATTAGGTAATGATAATGTTTTTGGGAGAATTATTTTTTAATTTGGCCGTATGGTTATTCAAAATTTTAACGGTTCTATGAGATGATACAACAAGGCACCTACATGAATTTTATATTCTTTCTAATTAGTTTTCAAGGAAGTTCTTTGTTTTCAAAAGGTAATATAATGATATTTTTAAAGTAAGAATAATTAACTTTATAGGTAAAAAGGTATGTTTTTAAAAAATGGTTTCCATAAGTTTCACTGTTTTTTAACTAGAATAATTGGATTCTTAATTTTTTATATCACTTATTAAGATTTTTATTTTCATCCCATGTAATTAAAATGTTTTTCATAGAGTTTAATAGTGGGTAAGGGAATGTAATAAGTCAAGTTGATAGTCTTTAATATTTTTCATGAATATAAATCATGTTTTATTTTAAATTGTTTATATTTTATAAAAAATGGATACTTATCAGAAGCATCTAATTTGTATATATTTGGGTTTTTGTATATGGGTAATTTACAATGTCTCTAAAATTCTAAACTGAAAAGATCATTGAGAATGTAAAAAAGTGATTTCTAGTTTAAAGTCACTAGAATATGTAATGTTTAAGGATATGAACTTATAGTTGGTATTATTAAAATAATTATTTAAATTTAAAGGTTAGGATAATGTTAATATCATTCCCTTACCTTATTGTTATGTTGTAATGATATAACATTTAAATATTACCATGTCTCTTTATCTACACTATGTCTGTTCTAGATGGTTTTCTAGAGAATAAATAGGGAACCTATAGTAGGAAGTCCCCAAGATAATGATATCCTTTCAAATTATTTTCCTAAAAAATTTGGAATTAGAACTAAGCAATTTTTTGCAGTAATGTCTTAGTTGACGCAGATTGTAAATGGTGGTGGGGTCCTTGTCAAATAGAAACTATATTTTCCAAAGATAAACATGTCAATAGTTAAAAATTTCATGAGATATATATCTCTATATTTTGGTGGACCTTTAGATCCATTGATATCCAATGTATGGATTAATTTCATAGAAAATATATTTGATGTCATGGGGTGTTCAGAACATCAAAAAAAAATCAGTTCATTTATCATTTAGAAGGTGATGTTAATTGATGGTGGTATCTGGTTGAAAACACTAGAGAGAAATATGGTCTTGATGCCATAAAATGGGAATTATTTAAAGATATTTTACTTGATAAATATTTATCTATGGTTTTTTGAATCCATATAGAAATTAAATTCCTAGAATTAAGGTAAAAATCTAAAGAATTTATGTCCATGTATGAAGCCATTTTTACAAATTTTTCTAGATACAGGCATGATTTTTTTCCGGAAATTGATTGTAAAATTAATATATTTTAATTAGGATTGAATCTAAGTCTATGAAGATATTTGGCCACATGATAATTTAAAATCTATGATAAAGATGTTAATTTTTAAAAAAAAATTCATATGTAGTTTTCTGACACTTATGTTACTCATGATAATTTTAGTATGAAAATATCCATATGGAAACGAGTGGGGAAGAATTACTAAAAGAAACACATAGTTAAAAAAATAAATTTCCCATCTTATCATAAGTGTGGTAAAATTAATCTTGTAGAATGTCTTATAAAATCTGGGATGTGTTACTGATGTAGAATATTTAGACACATGGCTCATGAATACCAGGAAAATGAGTAGATGAATAATGAAAATTCAACGATTAGATTCTTAAGTTTAAATGAGTTGGTATGTTATGCTAACATGTGTCCAAATATAATCACTCAGGGGGGGGGATTGATAAAGAATGAAAGTAGAAAGGTGTGGAAAAATATTTTTCTACTATTACAGTTAACGTTGGTCTGTCAAATAAAGTGTTGACGTGTATAATAAATATGCATTAAAATTCTGCGAATACCCTATTTGACTATTTATATTCAAATTATTTTATTTTTGATAAATTAGCATTTAAATTGGGAATATTAATTCATAAAATTAAGATATATCTATGGGTTAAAACACTAGGTGGAAGTATTAAATAAACCAATAATTATAGGACTCTTCCTAATGTCATTAGTGGGATAGTATTTCTGATATGTATTTGTGAACATCCAAAAGTTGTTTTTGATTTTATTTTAGGTATGGATTTTGAATTATTGTATCATGATTAGATATATTATCGAGTTAATAAATTTTTATTCAATGATTTTTTACATTTTATAACTGGACAAGAAGCTGATAAATTGGTATGAGATGGTAGTGGATGTTAACAAGCTCATATTTTTGAAAATAAAGGAATTGGACAAATTAACCATGTGTTAGTAGTGAAAGAATAAATTTATGTTTTTACTAATTATCTTCATAGTGTTATTCTAGATAGGGAGGTTAAATTTACCATTGACTTAGTGCTTGATGCTAATACTATTTTAAAACCCCCTTATCAAATTTCTCATGTATGAATTTTCGAATTGAAAAAAAAGTTACATATGTTATGAGATTTTGGTTTCAGTTGGACTAATACTTCACCATTTGGTGATCTTGTTTTTTTAAAGAAACACTTCCCAATGAGTCATTTAATTATTTATAGAGCCTTGAATAATATCACTATTAATAACAAGTATCATTTTTCTCATATTGATGATTTTATTGATCAGCTCCGGGGAACTCATTATATTTCAATGAATGATCTATGATCAGGATACCATTAGCTGAAGGTAAATGAGTATGGAATTATTAAGTTGACATTTTGGATTATTTATGATTATTATGAGTTTATAGTTATTACATTTGAGTTTTCCAATACAACTGTTGTATTTATGGACCTTATGAATTGATTTTTATATTAGTTCTTGGATAAGTTTTTTGTTTTTTTTATTGATTATATTCTTGCAAGTTAATATTATCAATTTGTTATTATCATAAGTTTATCCCATTGAATAAGTTAACTTGAAGATGAGTTAAATTGATATGTAAAAATAAAATGATTGTTTATAGGAACTAAAGAGAATATTGGTGAATGATCATGTTTTGGAATTTCCCTATAGAAATGGTGAATTTATTATGTATAGTGATACTTAATTGAAGAGACATGGTTGTTTCCTAATTTGGAATATTTAGTTAATTTCTTATTCTTCATAGAAACTGAAACCCTATGAGTTAAATTATCTAACTCATGATATGCAATTATATGTTGTTTTTTTAAATATTTTCAGGAATAATTTGTACGGAGTAAAGTGTGAAATATATACTTGTCTCAAAATATTTTGTTTATATTCACTCAGAAAGAATTAAACTTAAGACATAGAATAAGGATATAATTGATAAAAGATTATGGTTGCATGATTTATTATAATCCAAGAAAGGAAAACAAAGTATTATACACTTTTATTTTAAAAAAATAATGCTACATTATCCCTTTTTAGTTTGGATTATAACCAAAAAGTCAATGATTTGATAAATTATTTCATAGAATAAAAGGATTTATGATACTCCTATAATTTGATTCAGATGTTAGTACAATTATCTTTCTCAGAAATTACTAAGAAAGATCAGAATGAGGATAATTTATTATAGGAAAAGTTAGGATTCATTAAGAATGTAATGTTTCCTGATTTTAATATTAATGAAAAATGTGTTTTTAGATTTGGGAAAAAATTATGAGTGCCTTATTATTCCTAAATGAAGAAATAGTTGTTGACTAAAGCTCATAGTTCTATTTTCTATTCACCTAGGCAGTATTAACATGTACATAGACATTTATGAGTATTAATGGTGGGATGGTATAAAAAGTGATATTGCTGACTTTACCATGAAATTTATGTCTTATAAATAAGTTAAAGTATAAATATAATTACCAAATGGAAGTCCTTACACTTTTCCAATTACAGAGTGTAAATGAGAAAATATATCAATGTATTTTGTGGTGGGATTACTAATGTCTTGTTGAGGTAACAAAACTATTTGGCTTATTATTGAACAATTAACTAAGTCTTCACATTCACCTTCCATTTAAGATACTATGTTTGTTAGATTATCTTTCTATAATATATCCAAAGGATATAGTCAGGTTATATATATTTTCTCAATCTACTTTATCAGACTATAATCCCATGCTCCCTTCTAATTTTTGGAGAGGACTTAAGAAGTTGATGGGTCCTATATTAAATTTTAATATAACATTTAATACTTAATATAATGAAATTTAGAGCATATGATTAATAAAATGGAAGACATTTTTCATTATCATTCAATGAATTACCAAGAAATTTGGGTTCCTTATATTTATTTGTCTAAGATTTCGTATAATAATAATTTTCATTATAGTATAAAGATGTAACCATTTGATGCATTATATGTAAAGTAATGTTAGATTCCAGATATTTGGGATGAATTAGGAGAAATAAAGTTAATGGGAACTGAGTTGGTAAAGGAAACAGTTGAGAAGGTTCGGTTTATTCAACAAAATATGAGGATGACTGAAAAAATATAGAATAGTTATGTAGATAATCAGAGGAAATATATTCTTTGAGGTAGGAAGTCATGTTTTTCTCAAAGTGTCTCCATGTAAATGCGTGATGAATTTTGGTAAAAATAGAAATTTATGTCCATAGTTCATTTGAACACTTTAAATACTAGATAAAGTTAGATCAATTTCCTTTCATGTGGATTTTCCTCTATGTTTATCCTTGGAATATAATGTTTTTCATGTTTTAATGTTAATGAAATATGTGTGAGATTCGTCTCATGTTTTGATATGAAAAGTTGTTTAGTTGGAAGAGAGTACTTCTTATGAGGAACAAACTATTATGTTTCATAACCATAGAGAAAATGTTTTGTATATTAAGGTGATTCACTATGTTATGGTTTTATTAATAAATTATGGTCGAATAAGAAAAATGGGAATCGAAAAATGCTATGTGGGAAAGATATCCCCACTTGTTTAATAAGTGAATAAAATTATGAGGATAAATTTTAAAAAAGGATTAAGAATATAATAACCTAGGTATTGATTGAATAAATTATTTTGTTGTTTATTAATTTTAATTAAATAGATACATTCATTATAAAAATATTATGTAATTTTTTAAGAAAAAAGAAACAGTTTTAATTAAAATATTTTATTATAAAGTTTTATATAGATGTTTAATTTATAAATTTTAGAATTTTAATTTTTAAAAATAAATATAATTTTTCAAATAAACATATAAAAATTAAATTCGGGTGAAATTTTGGGATCTTTCAGAAAATATTGATTTTTCAATGAATAGTGAAAATAAAGTTTTTTTTATAAAAATATTGTCAATTATTTTCATAAAAATTAAGAAACTAGAAACTCCCATTTGGTTTTGAATATTATTTCAAGAATAATAATATATATTTAATTATATTGTACTCACTTAATTACTTTTGAATAAAATTTATATTGGATTTTATTATAAGTTTATTTTTTGGTTTAAAAACAAGATTTTTTTGAAAACTACCTTAAAGTGTATATTGTTTCTCCATTTTAAGTAATTAAAAAACCTATTACAAAATAATTTAATTTAAATTTATATATTATATATATAACAATTAATTAAAATAAATATAATTATTATTACTAGTCATATAGTTAATATAAAATCATCATTTTCTTGAAAAATACACTTCTGGAAAAATCACTTTTGTATCACGTCTCTGAGTTTTATTATAAATAATATTATACTAATTTTTTGAATTGTATTTCTTAAAATATATTTAATATTTGGAATACGGTTAATTTATATTTTCTAATTAGTTAACATTTTTTTTACTTAATGAATATTGAAAACAATAAAAATATTTTACTATGATTATAGTAAAAACTAATTTACCAAGGGGATGAACTAAAAAGATAAGGGTTTAAATGACATAATCCTTATCTAATTTTTTTATGGAAATATTAATACATTATGATGTCTTATAATCTATAATGGTTAATTTTTAGCCTTTTTTTATTTTTAAAATGTGGGTACACATTTTTATTTTCAAAAATTACAAGTGTGACATTCACCTAACTTTTAAAAGGACACCCATCATCTCTCCTATACACACCTTCAAATACCATTGTATCAGCCAATATATACCAAAATATATTACTTAATTCCCTAACAAACAACTATATCCGATTTATTTATCATATATACATCCCACGAAGACTATTGGTTCTAAACGTATAAGGTTGTCTGAAGAGGAGGCAACATGTTTAACCGATCATTTTTATTTTGTTTCTTCTTTGACCTCTTTAAATTTTTATTCAATTTTGATGATATAATAACACAGGTATATAAAATATACTTATATGTTATTATGTAAATTTTATAACCTAAGTCCATATCTTTTGTTGGTCAGGGTAAAGTACTCAAGGGGGGTGAATTGAGTATCTATAAAAATTTATGTTTGAAAAATTTATTAAAAGGTTCCCCAATAAAAATAAATAAATCCCAGTTAATCAAGGTAATATGGTTATAAAAGATTGAATATTAAAATAATTTCTTAGAATATTGATTATTTCTCAGTAATCTCAATATCAGTTATTGATATTAATTTTAAAGCTATTATAACAAGGAAAAACAATTATAACTTATGTCCATGGTTAACTGTCAATGTAAATCTAGTGATTTCTGAATTATATAGTAAAATAAATTAAACTAAATTAAGGTGCACATCTGATATAAAATAAGTGGTCCAGTCTCAATATGAGACATAATCCACTGCACTTAGCGATCACCTTTCACTAAGCAGTTTATCTTAATAAACTTGATACACACCTTGGATTGGGGTAAAAACAGTGAAAAATATTGTCCAGGTCACATGACCTCTTCTATAGTTTATCAGGGGTATAAATTACCTGGTCACACATGGAACTCTTCCACACTTATATGTGGGAGTAAAAAAGTTTCAAAATATTTTAGAGAAAGGATATCTTGTATCCTCTAGTTTAGTGTATGATATGGTGTGTTTTCATTACAAACACACACAAAAACTTATCAAACAATAAAAATAACACAAAATAGAGAAAACATAATGAGATAAGGTTAGAAGTGCTTTTAGTGTTATTCTTGTCAGATCTCAACTAGTAGGATGAAGTAGATACAAGTATTGATTCCTCTTACGAGAAATAGAGTACAGAAAGTCTTGTGATTTGGTTTCCAGTAATATATGACTCATGTTCTTCATTGAGATTTTATTTCAAAATATGTTCTTTACTTGGATCTATGGTATACCAGAGTTTGAATTCATGAATTATTTGTGAGTTATTCATACGTATCTTGTTTCATGTGTCAGTTATTTTCTCAATAAGGCTATCGCTTCTGATTCTCTACTACCCATTCGTTTTAGGGATACATTTTTCTTTTTATTATTCGTGTGCATGTGTGGAAGCTGACATGATTCATGTATTATGCACCACGCACCTCATACTATCAAGTGACATGTCTAAAAGAATATTAATTATTTCAGTGCATTTAAAAGTCTCAAATATGACGGTTAGAGATTAAATTGAAAAAGAAAAAATAGATTAAAGAATGGTGTATCTTGGAAACAGTGTCACCATGAAACAATGTATTATTCTTTTCCTTTGAGTTTTGAGACAATTATGATGTCATAGTTGTATAAGGATCAAGAACTAGTAGCATAAATTCAGTGTTAATATCAAAATGTCTGGTTCTTTTCCAAACATCGAACAATGTCTTATCAAGGAACTAGTGTCACAATCTACAACAAATCTGAAACTGGTTACAATATCTGGTCATGGGGTCTGGATCACGGTGTCTAGGTCACGATGTTTGGTCACGGTGTCTAGGTCATGGTGTCTGGACACAGTGTCAGGGTCACGGTGTCTAGGTCATGGTGTTTGGGTTATGGTGTCTAGTCATGGTGTCTGGTCATAGTGTTTGGGTCCTTTTCTAGAAAATAAGAACCGGTGGAAGACTCATGGTTTCTCAAACAAAGACAAATATCTGTATACAGACTTAAGCTGTAATATTGTCCAAATGAATTAAACATAATCATTCATAAAGGAAATCATTATAAACCAAATTAAATCTAGTTTAAAAAAATTATTCATGATTTATAGGAATCAATATCTTGAGAGAATTTATTTGAATCACAAAGAAACTAAGAATATCTACACATGATATGAGGTAGATTAAACAGGAGTAAAAATTTGTGATAATTAAAACATGATTAAAACATGGAGCTTCCAACAATATATAGATTAAACCGGAGTAACCGTTTTTTATCATTAAAACATGAGTACAACATGAGGATTCCAGCAATCACCATATTAAACAGGAGTAACAATATTTTATCATTATAACATGATTAAAACATAATGATTCCAATAATATCTACCTTTATTATGATAAAAAATTATATGAGGGAGATATTTGATCTTAGTGAGCTATGTGTCCCTTCGTGTATGTGTCTCTTCCCCTTTTGGAATTTTTAAAAAGGGTACAAAAGTAAATAAGATAATTGACAATAATATTTCACAGTACTTTTAATGGGTAATTTTATGCCATTAAAAATATTAAGAATAAAAAAATACAAATATATCCCTAAAAACGATAGTGTTCACTATTCTTCATCACTAGCTATCTTCTCTTTTCCCATGGCAGTAGCATCAGGAGAAGACATAGGACCATAGGTAGAAGATGAAGAGTTGAGTGAACCAACTGTCAGAGAAGGGAGAGGGGGTCCTTCAAAAAATTAAGGGGCCAATGAAGGTTTGGTATAAGACCTAGGTAATTGTTGGTCAAGGAAAACAGTTCAGATTTGACTCAGGCCCTGAGAGATAGACATAGAGGAAAAGTTAGTGAATGAGAACAGAGGCAAACCAGGCCTCAAGGGTGAAGCTGTAGAAGCCACAATAGAAATTCTCTGTACATGAAGATAAGGCCTCAATAACATGATGAAGTAAGCAATAATATCACCACCACACTTCATCACTTTCTTAGATTAATCTTTGTTATCTATAAAATTTTACAACAAAGGATTGAAATCTTTCAGCTTTTGAACTTTAGTTTCAAAATCTTGAGTGTCAGGATGGTTTTTTAGATTCTCTACAAAGAACATTAAATGGGTTTTTATATCATGCTTAGAGAAAATACTATTGAAGTAGAAATAAACCTTATTAGTAATTTATTCCTAAGAATAATATTCAATATTTGAATAAATTTTTACTAAACCAAGAACTATTTCACTATTCTTGATAACCAGAGACCAAGACTCTTTGTCAAATCCACTTAACACTTATTTTTGTTCTTCATTAACAACCATTCTGAGTAGATCAATATCATAAGAGTGTTGGGATGACAGTCCAAAGTTACAAGAAGCGATAATAGAAAAAGTAATGAACATTAGTTAATTTCGAACATTATGAAGACATCCATTATAATAATCAGTCTTTTTGTTGATACCATTACCAAGATCACTCATTTATAGAAATATTTTCTTGTGTCTTTCAACCATCTTTTCAGCTAAGTATGTTAGGTAAGGTTGAATTATAGACACATATTCTTATGGAATCTGACAACTGACATCCTTAATAGGTTGAGGATTAGGATCTGGTCTTGATTTTGACACTCTCTGCATATTTTCAACCATAGATCTGATATACTTCAGTTCATCACTCATATTTTTGATCTAAATTCCGACATCTTGAATTTCATGAAGCATTTTTGGCTGAATATTCCATATGATATTTTTTAACAATATGGTCGCATCTCTTTCACAGAAGTTTGTTATTGGAGAATATTGAGTCTTCATGATATTTTTAACTCTAACTAGTAAAGTATCTTTAAAGGCTTTCAAATCATCCTTACTCACTAAGGTAGAAGGTTCCTGTGAAGGTTTAAAAACAGGAGTTGAGATAGGCTTATCTTCCTTTTCAAAGATAACTTCAAGAGTAGTGACCGATTTCAATTGAAACATAATAGATATATTTATTCCATTAATTGAGGCTTCGTGGGAATCATTCACATCAATGTAGCTAGGGAATTTATACCATGTATCTGCAGTGCATTGATCAACTGGATTAGGAATTTCAACACTTTCCAGATTAAGGTGATTCTCCCCCACCACAAGTGATTCTCTCATCGGACTAGAAGATTTAGTTATTTGATCTATTTAGAAAATTCCATCCCCAATAACTTCACCCATGTATTTTCTATTCAACTGAAAGGCTTGCTTCATTCATTCCGTAGTAGATGGGATAATCTCAGGAATAACTTGTTCCTCTAAGTGTTCCTCAAAATCAGTTTATTTCTCAAGAAAAATATCTTCTTTTAGATTCTATTCGGAAAAAAAATTCCTTTAAATTAACATCAGACTCTTCTCTAGATGTAGGTTATTCTTCATAAACAACAGTTCTTTTAGGAATAGGTACTTTCTTATTAGCTATGAATTGAGGAATATGTCCAATATCTTCTTTATCCAAAATAGTTTCCCCTGTAAGTGAAACCACAATATTTTCTTCCTCCTCAACAGGATAATAATAAATTTCATATGATTTTAGACTAGGATGAGATTTGTTCTTGGGTTTTGAAGAATTATCAACTGGGTTGAACTTTTCATAAACTCTGTAATTATACTCCACCCATGCTTTTCACCATGGATTCAAATTAATATTTATCCTTTTCACTATAACCATTGAGATAGAAAATTCATAGTACATAATGACTTATTCATAAGTTCCAACCAACCCTTTATCATGAAGCATAGAATATATTATCCTTTAGTAGAACGAGGTGGTTTACTTTGAGGTTGTCTTTATCAACTCCCACATATGAAGTGTAACATACTTACATCAGTTAATATTGTGTCCATTACTCATAAAATATATCAAAACTATATTCTGATACATGAGTGTAGAAAAATATCTTTTTCTTAGACTAATCATATTCTAAACAAACTGAAACAATAATCTCGTTTCACCATCTAGCTCAGTAGAAATAGCTATTCTCATTGTTTTATTGCAAGTAATGTTTCCTAAGGATTCCTCTAAAACAAAGTTCTCACTTAGAGGAGGATGACCTCTCTGGTAGTTCTAAAAAATTCCTTCATGAGTTATCCATAGTCATTCATCCCATAACATCAATGAAAAGGTACATCTTTGGCCATTGATCCAGCTTCATACAACAAAACCATCTTCTATATCAAATGAGAATTGAACAAACTGATAAAACTGAGAAACTGGCATTGTGTAAATCTTCCTTGTATCCTTTGTGAACAAATCCATCAATCCCTACTCTTTTATAACATTCAATACTAAATAATTACTTGACAGAAGCCACTCGAAGATGATTTCTCTTTTTTTGGAACCATTATTCTGTCTACAATGTTAAGATTTAGAGGACCTTTGGGAACTATATTCAGTGATCTTTTCATTTTCTTCTGAGATCTGTGCTTCTCAGAAGTCTAAGAAGATGGGGGATTTATCCTGGGCATTCAATGAGAGGTTCGAGAGAGAGAAAAGGGATTGGTAGGGTCTTACTGTTTGAAAGGGAAAGGTTTCAGGCTTAAGAGAAAAAGGATCTAGTGAAATAAAGAGTGAAACTACTTTCATTTATATCATTTAGGGATATCGAGCATTGAAAATTATATACCACGAGAAATAAAAACAATAAAATAATCAATCACTGCGATATGGTTTATAATATGTAAATAAATTGAAAAAGAGTTATTATGGTGACACCAGAACAGACTTTCACGGTGAGACTATATCATATTTTCATGGTGAGGCCATAATATACTTTCATGTTATCATCTATACTGTGTGACATCAAAACGGTGCGACCGTATTGTTTGAAAAAATATGTTTCAGATAGTAACCGAGAGATTGTAACCATGATACTTTAAATAATAAATAGTATGTTGTGAAATAGTATACTTAATACTTAATATTTATCATTCCCAATTCATGTATGATGTAATCTATTCTTTTATAATTTAATGATTTCATGAATATATCAGCAAGATGATATTCAGTTCCTATGAATTCCAAAGTGATGCCACGTTTTTGATAATGGTCCCTCAAAAATTGATGTCTTATATCAATATATTTTCTCCTAGGTTGTGAAACAGTATTTTTTGAGATGTTGATAGAACATGTATTGTCCCAATTTATAGGTACATTCTTGAATTGATATACATAATCTAGTATGGTGTGTTTCATCCCTAAAATTTGTGCACAACAACTACCCGTACCTATGTACTCAGATTCAACAGTAGATAATGCATTAGAGTATTTTTTCTTACTACACCATGATACTATTGACTTGCCTAAAAAGAGACATGTTCCAGAGGTTCTTTTTCTATCTAACATACAACCACCAAAATCAGCATCAATATAACGAACTAACTCAAATGATTTTACTCTTGGACAGAACAATCCTAGATTGGGTGTATGTTTGAGGTATTTAAAAATTATCTTAACAAAATTTAAATGAGATTCCTTAGGAATTTCTTGAAAACAAGCAGACATACATACACTAAACATAATTTCAGGTAGGCTAGTAGTTATATATAGTAATCTTCCAATCATTCCTCTATAAGTGGTTTGATAAACATATATTCCATCTTCATCAATATCTAACATTCAAGTTGTACTCTTGGAGTGTCACTTTTCTTAGTACTATCAAAGATAAATTGTTTTAGAATATGTCTAGAATATTTTATTTAATTTAAAATAAAACCATCATTATTTTAAAATATTTTAAATCCAAGAAATAATTATAGTTCACCCATTAAACTCATTTCAAATTCATTTTTCTTCATTTGAGAAAATTCAATACATATTGAATTTTTTGATGATCCAAAGATAATATCATATACATAAATTTGAACTAATAAAACATCATTGGAAACTCATTTTATAAAAAGTGTAGGATCATCTATATCTTTTATAGAACCATTGGAAATAAGAAAAGTACATAATCTATTATAAAAAGCTCTTGGAGAATGTTTTAAACCATATAATGATTTTGATAATTGAATAACATTATTTGGAATGTGAGGATTTGTAAAACTAGGGGGTTTCAAAAAAAAAATACATCCTCATCTATATACACATTTAGGAATGAATTCTTAACATACATTTGATATAGTTTTAAATTCATATGTACAACATAAGAAAGAAGAATTCAGATGGATTCAAGTCTATTTACTGGTGAAAGGGTCTCTTCATAGCCAATTAATTCTTCTTGACTATAGTCTTGAGCAACAAGTCTATCCTTATTTATAACTATGTTACCAGCTTCATCAACCTTATTTCTGAAAAACCACTTAGTTCCTGTGGTAAATGTGTCTTTGGGTCTGTCAACATGTTTCCAAAATTTGTTCCTTTCAAACTAAATTAGTTCTTCTTGCATATCCATCACCAGAAAACTCATCATTGATATCATCATTAATGTTTTTATGTTCACGTTGTGACAATAACACTTGATTTTCAAACTGATTTCTAAGATAATATATAATTTTATTTCCTTTATCTAAATATCCTACAACAACATCTAAAGAATGGTTCTTAAGGGTTCTAATAACTCTAGAAAAAGATGGACTAGTGATTTCATGATTTTCAGCAGTAGGTTTAGGATCATTATGACTTGAATTTGAAAAAATTATAGAACTGGAAGTTTTCATATATTCCTTTACAGGATGGTTAGGGGATTTTTCATTGATGTAGAGTTTTGACACATCATCCTCCATGTTCTCTAGAGTGGTCTTAGGCTCATGTGGATTTGTCTCATCAAACTTGACATGGACATATTCTTCCACACATTTAGTTCTTTTTGTTAAACACTCTATAGGATTTACTAGTGATTGAATATCCTAGTAAGATTTTTTCATCACTCTTGGATGAAAATTTGTCAATATTGTCCTTGGTTTTAAGGATATAGACTTTGAAACCAAAAACCTTGAAGTAACATACTTTGGGTTTTCTATTGTTTTATAATTCATATGGAGTTTTTTTAAGAATGGGTCTAATAAACATTATATTAATAATATCTTATGCTATATTTACAGATTTAGCCCAAAAATAAATAAGTAATTAATAGTCACTAAGCATGGTTCTTTCAATCTCTTGCAAGGTTCTATTTCTTCTTTAAACCACTCCATTTTTTGAGGTGTTCTTGGGGAAGTGAAATTACTACTATAGCCATTTTTTAGAAAAAGGATTCAAACTATTAATTTTCAAACTCATGACCATGACCACTTATTAATGATATAATTCTAAGTCCACTAATATTTTCTACAGTTTTAGAAAATTTGATGAAATGAGAGCAGGCTTCAATTTTGTGAGCCAAAAATAATGTCCAAGTGTATCTAGAAAAATCATCTACAAGAACATAATGATAGTGATTCACATTTAAACAATAAACTCATTATGGACCAAATAAATACATCTATACTAATTTGAGAGGTTGAGAAGTTGACACTTCATTCTTTGGTTTGAGGGAAATTTTGTGTTTCATTCCCTTTTGACAAGGATTACATAGTTTGTCATTTAGAAACTCATGTATTGGTAGATCTTTGACTAATATTTTTCTGGTAAGATTTCTAAGGGAGTGAATATTAGACTATCCTAGTATCTTACTCCAAATCCAAGACTCCTTGTAAAATATACATAAACATGAAGAATTTTGAGAAACTAAAGACTCTAATTTAATAGAGTATATATTTTCATTTCTCAACATAGAAAACACTAATTCATTACTAGAAATAAAAACATTGCAAGCATCAATTTCAAATTTAACATGAAATCCATCATCACCTATTTGTGAAATAATAAGAAAATTATATTTCAATCCAATAAAAAAAAGTACTTTGTAAATAAAATCTAAGTTAGAGTTACCGATTTGTACAAGGCTAATAATTTTTCATTTGGCAATGTTCCCAAAGGTGACATGTCCACCATATATTTTTATTATGTTCTTGAAGCATGAATATTCCCCTATTATGTGTCTTGAACACCCACTTTCCATGTAACATAATATTTTATAGGATATCGTTACAAGATTTTCCTACAAAATTGTCAAATAAAAACGTGCATTGGTACCCATATTTGGTTGGGTCTTGTAATATTAGTGAACAGTTCTTTTGTAACCCACATCTTCCTCATAGTTTTCCTACAGTCATTATGTAATGTTTGTGAAAAGTAAAATATATTTGGTCTATATGAGTTTGAAATAGTAGAGAGTGTATCATAACGTGAACTGGAATAATGTTTTCCTAAACTAGAAGTAAAGCTGTATGTCCAAGATTTAGAATCAAAATTGGTTTTTGAAAATTTTCTTTTACCTGGTTGATATCCAATACTACTAGTATATTTAGTAAAAATTTGTTTACCTAGAATTTTTACCATTTTATATTTTAAATTTGTAAAATTTTCAGATTCCCTTTTAAATTGCTTAATAGATAGCTTTATTTCATTATTTTCAGTGAGTAATTAACCTTTTTCATCCTTTATACAATAAGTCCAGATTTAACAATTGAGGTAAGAGAATATTGTTTCTTTGAAGACTTGTATTTATCTTTTAGTTCATTACTTGTCTCTTCAATAATACTACATTACTAAAACATTTAATCATTAGAAATATTTTTAGAATCACTTTCATCTCCAAAATAATAGGATATTTGTACAAGAGATTCTAGTGTCACCTCAGATGTGTTTGTCAAAAAATTCATGTTGTCTTTGTTATATTGTTCATTATGTGAAAATTATAATAACTTAAACTATCCTCATAAGCACTCCACGTTGCTTTTATTTACTTTTTATACCTTCTATATTATTCCTCATATTTATTTGTATACTTGATCTTGGGATAGTCAAACCTTATATGTTTCTTTCACTTACATTCCTAGAATACTATCTCATAAAACATGTCACTTCATTTCCAATATTTCTTCCAGCTTCCCTTTTGATCATATCAACATTTGAAGTTAGGATTTCTGAAAAATTTATTCTTCTTGTAAAATCTCTTAAACCTTATGGATAATTTATCTATCACCTCATCTCTATTAGGTGATGATTGTTCAATGCTAGAACATTCTACAAAGACTTCCAATTTCCATTTTTCATTGTTTTTAGAGTTGTTGGTATTAAATGTAACATAATTTCATTTGGGTTCATCCACCTCTTCCTTATTGAATTTTAGAACGTCTTTATACATCATTAGTTTCCCAATGAGTTTTTGATAGGTAATTTTTTATGTCATGTGACTCTCTAATAGAGACAGAGTTTCCTCACTATATCTTAGGTAGGAATCTATGAATCCTCATGATTTGTTCTTTGGAAGTAACATCTATTCCCAGAGAAATCATTGTGTGGAAAATATTGTTGAACCTGAGATAAAAGTCATAAATATGCTCATCGGGGTTCATTTTAAATTTATAACATTTAGTATTATATGTATTAATTCTCATTACTATCACACTAGAAGTTAATTTATATAAAACACCTAAAGTATCCGAAATTTCATGGGTAATTTTACATGAAGAAGTTATGTTAAATTTTTTATCTCCTAAATAGCATTATGAAGAATTCATGGATTTGAAATTTTTATTGTAGGAAGTCTTGGTGGGGTCATCCCAAGTGATTCTATAAGTAAAAGTAATGTTATACTCATTAATAATAAAGGACCAAATTTCAAAACCCATACTTTCTAAATGCATTTTCATTTTAATTTCTTATTTTCTATAATTAGTTCCATTAAATAATGGTGTTCTACTTGTTGAAGAACCTTCCAGCCTATTATCCATAATAAGGAAATACTTTTAAAAGAGATATAAATTTATAATAAATAGAAATTTACAGATCGTTGATGTATAACTAAAACCATAGTTGAATAGTTTCAAAAACATAGTCTTAACAGAAAAAACTATACTCCTCTAATACAAAATGGTGGTTGGAGTAGAGTACTCAATAGGGGCTGTGAATTGAGTATCTATAAAAATTTCTATTTGAAAAGTTTTCTTAAAATGTTCCCCAATAAAAATAAATATTGCCTAGTTAATCAAGGTAATATAGTTATGAATGTTTGACTATTCAAATAACTTCTCAGAAGATTGATTAATTCTCACTAATCTCAATATCAGTTTTTGATATTAATTTTGAACCTATTTAATAAGGAAAAATAATTAAAACTTATGTCAAAGACTAAGTGTCAATATAAATATTGTGATTCCCGAATTAAAGAGTAAAACAGAAAAAACTAAATTAAACAACATAGCAGATATAAAAAAAGATGTCCAGTCTCAAGCTGATACCTAATCCCCTCCACATGGTGATCACCTACCACCAAGATGTTTATATTAATAAACTTCATCCACAACCGGGATCGAGGTAAAAAACAACACACAAGACTATCCAGGTCACAAGGCCTCTTCCACAGTTCTTTATGGGTATAAACTACCAGGTCTCACATAGACCTATTCCACACTTATCTGTGGGAGTAAAAAGATGTAAAAATATGTGAGAGGAAGGATATATTATATCCTTCAGTTTAGTGTAGGTGACATTGTGTGTCTTAATACACACACACACACACTGTTCTAAATCTAAAAACAATACACAATATAGAAAAGATGATGAGATAAGTTTAAAAGTGCTCTAAGTGTTATTATACATAGCTATAGACTTCTAGGATGAAGCAGCTGCAAGTATTGTGTCCTCTTGCATGAAACAGAGTATCGCAAGTCTGGTGCTCTGGTTTCCAGTTAGATCGGTCTCATGTTCTTTGTGGAGTTTGTATTGTGAATATTTTATTAACTCTGATCTATGGTATCCAATATTTTTTATCGATGAATGATTTTTGAGTTCTTCAAATGTATCTTGTTGCATTTGTTAATTATTTTCTCAAGAATTCTCGTGCTTCTACTACTTTACCCCCATTTTGTTTTAGAACCACACTCTTCTTTCTATTCTTGGAGTGCATGTGTTGAAGCCAATAGGATTCATGTGTTCTACACCTAGGACCTAGTATAAATTATGTGAATTGTCTAAAAAGAAATATTAATTATTTTAGTGAATTTAAAAGGCTAAAATATGACAATTAGAAATTAAATTTAAAACGACAAAACAAATTAATGAACGGTGTAATAGTCTATCTGGAAATCGTGTCAATTAGAAACTGTGTCACCATGAAACAGTGTCTTCCTCTTTGACATTGAGCAGTCAGACAATTATGATGTCATAGTAGTATAATGATCATGATCCGTTAGAACAGATGTGGTGTTAGGATCACAGGGTCTAGGCCTTTTACAAACATCAAATTGTGTCTTAGTAAGTAACCAATGTCACATACATCAAAATATTTGAAACTGGTTATGGTTTCAGGTCATGGTGTTTGGGTCATGGGGTCTAGGTCATGGTGTTTGGGTTACGGTGTCTGGTCATGGTGTCTGGGTCATGGTGTTTGAGTCACAGTGTCTGGTCATGGTGTCTCGGTCCTTTTCTAGAAAACTAGAAGCGGTTGGAGACTCATGGTTTCTCATACTTAGCCAAATAATTGTATACAGATTTAAGAAGTAATATTCACTAAATTAATTAGACTTAATCATTTATAATATAAATCATTATAAACCAAATAAAATATAGATTACAAATATCAGTCTTGATTTATAGGAATCAAGATCTTGAGAGAATTTATTTTATGCATAAAGAAACTAAGAATATCTACACATGATATGAGATAGATTAAATAAGAGTAACAATTTGTGATCATTAAAACATGATTAAAACATGAGTTGTACAACAATATCTAGATTAAACAGGAGTAACTATTTGTGATAATTAAAACCTGATTAAAAAATGAAGAGTCAAAAAATATTCATATTATATATGAGTAACATTTTTTTATCCTTAAAACACGATTAAAACATGAGGAGTCTAAAATCGTTTTCCACAAAATTGGAAACAAAATCATTATTTGTTTGTATGATAGGCTACTGCCTCATAAACTAATGTGATTAATTTTTCACTATCACCCCAAAAGGATTGTTAAACTAATGGATTTATACTATATATATATATATATGATATTAGTAACATAATTATAATTATTTAATTATTATATCACACACACCATCTTAATTTCTATTCCATGGTGGATCAAATAATGTAACTCATGTGTATGATGAACTAACGCCTCACAAAGTAATGTGATATGTTTATCACTAATGCATTCACTAGTAAAAAATGATATTTAACATTGTTTTAATAATAATTACACCATTTTTAACAAAATTGAAGCCACTGATTTAAAAAATAATATTATAAACATCAATTTTTATAAATAGATGTCAAAAAGGATTTTCATTTGTTTTATGGCATCAGTTGTTTTTACAAAAAACGACCCCAAAAATACCCAATACTATCATTTTGGTGTTACCATTTAAATAACTCGTTGCGAAAAAGTTAAAACAGAATTTTTGGAGTCATTTTGTAAAATAAATAATTCTAAAAAGTAAAAAAAGTGTGGGAATCGATTTTAAGAAAATAATGCCAATAATTAAAAAAATCTTACTATGTTTTAGATCATTTCCAAAGCTTTTATTTGACTAGTTGTATTGCTAAAATGGAGATTGATATCAAAAGGTATGGCCATCATAAGTTTGGCTAATCAATGTTTTGATAGATAAAATTCATTTCCAAGAAACAAATGAGAAATATGAATTAAAATTACTTACACCAAATGAAATATAATAAAATCAAGGGTTTGAACATATTTTGAATCTTTTAGTAGTTTCTGTAAAACAAATGAAATATTTTTTATCATCATATCACTTATTTTTTTGGTAGACCGCATGAAAAAATGAAAATAGTGATAAATAATGAATTATATACCTTAGATGGTAAAGATCACCTAGTTTTTCTATATTCGTAACAAGATCAAAATAATAAACCCTCATTATACGGAATATTATTGAGATATTTAATAATGAAGGACAATAATAATAAAGAAATTAAATTATTAAAAAATATACCATGTTCAAATCATCGATTAGAGCCGTGTTGAAAATTTGAATATATTGTAGAGGTAAAAAATGATAAACGAAAGAAAAAATGGAAGTATACATAGATATATATATTTTTTTAGATTAATTTTTTATTAAAATTTTGGTGGGAATGTAAAAAGTGTAACATGAATTGTTAAAAAAATTTAAATATCGATCTCACATATTTGTAGATAAATTTTGGCAGTTGTTTTGTTTAAAAATTGCACAGAAAGTATTTACATTTTCTAGGAATCAGTTTTTTACAAAAATCATTCCAAAAACACCCATCAATATTTTTGTGCATTTATTTTTAATGAAACTGATGCCAAAAAGTTAAAAAATCATTTTCCCTTCGGTTTTTTAAAATAAACTAATGCCAATAATTAATTAATTTTAACATATGTGTTTAAAAAACTAATTTTAATAATAATAAAAAAAATTCATACGATGTTCTATATCATTTTATAATGTTTTATTTGACTGGTTGTGGAGCTAAAATGATGTTACTGATTAATAGTTATGACCATTAAATGTTGACTTCTTCAATACTCCTCTTAGATAAGTCCAAATATAAATATCCATAACTTTTATTACATGAAATCATTTTATCTCCATGATTAGTCAAATAGAATCTTATGGAATAATCTAAAACATAGTAAGAATTTTGTTTTCGTTATTGGAGTCGGGTTTTTTAAAAACCAACACCATATATATATTTTTTAAATTATTGGTGTGAGTTTTTTTAAAAAATGATGGAAATTTTTTTAACTTATTTGGACCAATTTCATTAAAAATGATCCTAAAAAACTAATTTAAATCAAATTTGGTGTTGTTTTAAAATAAAACTGATGCCAAAAAGTCTACGTAAACATTGTTTTCATCTGTTTATAGGAAACTGATGTTATATTTTCGACGTTTGAAACCATTTTTTTACGTGTGTTTCTCTAGAATGTAATATGGATTATGTTAATGAATATATGCTCTTTATGTGACATTTTTATGATATTAATGAAATATTTATCTCTATTAGAATATCATATATCATTTTATTTATTTCCTTTCCCCTCACTGGAAAATAATAATGTCGTTCGTGCGTAATGTGGATTATCTTATCCCTGAAGCAATGTGGTTTTTTTAATCACCAAAAAAATGAATGATATATATAATTATAATTAATTATATAATATATTATGTAAAATATTATTATAATTATGTAATAATAAAATAAAACTTAACTTCTTTTCATAGTGATCATTGAAAAATAGAAACATTATACATGTGTACTAATGACCTATCGTCTCCGTGATTGTTATGTAGTTTATTTTTCATTACCATATCTCATTATTAGTTATATAAGTATAATGATACATAAAATTGAAAACTATTTCCGGATTATTATTTTGTAAATGTTTAAATAATGTCCTCTTTGACTTTATTATACTTACTACATTTATTTTTGACACATTATCCGAATATCATCAAAACATCTGACGTAATCCTAATTGATTAAGTAATCAAATATAAAATTTTAATAATTGAAACAAAAGGGAATAATAAAATTTCAAAACATTCTTAAACAATTAAATAATTAAAATATGTTTATTATTCCCAAAGATAAAGATCATAATTTACGAGTCAGACTCAACGTATGGGAATTCATTAGAATATCATTTTTTATGAATATATCGATGATATGCACCTATATTATTTTATGAGGTGTATATATAGCCTCTTTCACATGTTATATCATGAATTTATCGATTATTATGATATTTAATGTTTTTTAATGTTATTATTTCATGGGAATTATGATTCAAATGTTTCTAAAATTCCAAGGGACTTTTATTCAAAAAGATAGTTTTTTAAATTATTATATCTAACTCTATTTACCTTACATATGAATGTTTTAAATTTTTTTATGGAAATGAGAGTTTTATAAAAGGTATTTTTTATTTCTTTCAAATATTTTTTAAAAAATAATCTTTGTATGGAATAGTTGAATTTATTTACAAAATACAAAAATAATGTTCTATTTTAATGTATAAAATGAAAACATCTTTTCCCACTACTGTAAAAACTCTTTTATGTTTGGATTTATTTATATTTATTCATTTATTCTTCAAATAGAAACCCTATTTCACTTTTTTGAGTATTTCGTTATTGAAAATGGGTTTTTAAAAGAAAATGATGTTTAAGAAAAAATGTATTTTGATGTCTAAAAAGGGTTTTTTTATATTGTTTTAAAATAATTTTCAAGGGTTTTATGATGAATTGTGTATGTTTAAAATGTTTTATCAATAATATTTTCATTGTAAATTAATTATAAAGGGTTTATCCCCATTATAGATCAAGGTTGAGACTGATTTATCTTATATGATGGGTGTTCCGAGATAACATTGGGTGATCCTATTTTGGCTTATACGATGGGTGTGACTAGATAAAGCTCTAATTTATTGGTTAATAATTATGTTTTCTGAAGAATTTTATTAGATGTTTCTGGTATGGTTATTGCAATTTGTAAGGGTACTATAACGTTTCTATGAGATGATGTCACAGGGAACCAAAATGACTTTTCTATGCTTACTAATGAGTTTTTATGGAAATAATTTGTTTTAAATAGTTTGATAATTTATTTTTAAAGGAAAAATGATTCTATTTTCGGATAAAAATGTATGTTTTTAAGAAAAGGATATTCATGGGTTTTCTTGTTTTTCACTAGACTAAAAAGACACATTCTTTTTTATGTGCTATATAGATCTTTTTGTGCTCATATAATGTTTTTAAAATATTATTCATAGGGTTTAAGTATGGGTAAGGGAAAGAAAGAAGTCAATTTTAAGTCCATGAAGATTTATTATTGAAATAAATCTTATTTTATTTTAAAAATTTTATATTGTGGTTTCAATGGATACTGATTAGTAGTTTCCACTTTTTATATATATGGGTTTGTTATATATCATTTATGACCAAAATATCTAAAAATATAATGCTAAAAGATATTTGAGAATGAATGAATGCGAATTATAGATTAAAGTCACTAGAATATATAATTTGTAAGGCTAGGTCAATCTAACATGAGTAAATAATTGTTTGATTAATAATTTTTCAAAGTCCACCAATGTAATTCCTTGGGAAAATTTTCATGAATATCTAAATACCACTATTGGTGTGAATTATCCTCTAGTATATAGGTTTCCAAATTTAGATTCATCTTGAAAGGTACAGCCAAGAAATTGAATATTTTATTTATTCAATTCAACTACAGGTCCTATTTTTTTGGATTTGAGTCCCCCCAAAAGATGGGTGGATTCTGTATATGAAACAATATAGAGTGATTCACTTTTTAGGGTTCATAATTATTATATCCTTTGTAAACAGTTTCAAAATCATGAATGATACTATGGAAAATTTCTTGGTTCACTTGTGGCTAATGTGTCACTGTACCTTCCCTTACCACCTATTTCTAATTTACATGACATATACCCAGTGACATTTTCTATATCCAGGAGAAGAAACCATTAATCATCAATCTCTAGGAATTTACGCATTATAAAATTCCTAATAACAAAAAAACAAGCATTACATCCATTCCATTCCAAATAATACAATTTTAACCATTTTTTCCATTTTAATAATTCATCAACCATAAAATTTATATTGTTGTCTTTGTGGGAAGACACACTACAAATGCATTATATGAAACACTCACTGGCTATACCCATGATGATGATATGAAATCACACATAGAAGTGTCATAAATCATTATTTGTACCAAGAAAACCATTGTAAATTGAATTTCAACATAAAATATTTAGGTATTACTTTTTTAATATATATAAATTTTATTTTTAAAAATCCTATCTTTTTATCACCATTCCTAAAAGTAGATAGAACGACCAAGAACGATCCCATTTGTAACATGCTGACCTAACTCATTATCTTGATAAAAGATATAGTTACATTAACATTAGGTGACATACCAATGTCACCAAAGTCCAAAAATAAATGAAAATGTTTTAATAAAACATTGGGTGAATATTTAACCTTAACAAATACAATAACCTAATAACACAAAATATAAACCTCTAAACCATCAATATGATGCATGAGTAAGAAATACAAATCTAAAGTTAAACCAATAAAATAAAAATTTCAAAGTAAAAATGGAATAAGAAACATCAATTAACAAAACCAATAGACAATATGATCTAACTACACATAAGTGTCATCATACCAAGCATTAGCTGAACAAGATCCAAGATGGAACACCACTTGAAATTCCCACTATATTATGATGCATTGATAGATAAATAAGATAAATATATCTTTCTTGTGTCTTGGTATACAAACTATGAAAAATGAAATAATGTTCTTAATATGGGTTTGGGATGAGTATAAACTTAGTAGGTAATTCCCAGAGACGTGGAAACACACACCACTAGGATAATAACCTATTATAACATTTCATATAAAAAATAAAAATTAGTTAAACAAATTGTTCAAAAATATTAGTGAAATACATATGATAAAAAACATAAAAAAGAATATTACCATTAATTAATACTTATAATAACCATACCCATGTTCACACACACACAAACACACCCGTCCACACTTATAAAAAAATCTTTCATTAAAACCATATCATAATTTTGATAAAAATATTTAAATATCATAATCAAATAGGTTTTCAAATATCCATTTGACTTCCCAATATTTTCAAATCATAAACCTAAAATGTTTTCCTTTAAGAAATAAAAAAAAATCAAAATAAAATAAAAGAGAAACCATTAAATAAAACAAAGACATCAAGTTCTAAAACAATTTGGATTGAGGTAAAATCTACCCACCTTTCAACGAATGATGAAAATAAAGAATGACACTAGGAGCTTCTAGATCCATTCTCACAACAACTTCCCTTAAATAGATCCAAAAATATATCATTATGATTCAAATAAGAACACATTGATCTATCTATTTTAGATTTAATATGTGGCTTTAATAGTGAGTATAAGTGTATATCTAATATAACAATGACTTACCACTAATTCCATATTTACAATGCACTTTGATTCATCTAAAGGATTCTTCCAGATAAAATGGAATCGCCTTGGGAGACTAAGAGAGGATGTAATCATGAGATACTAATATAATAGTATAATAATGAGGGTTTCATGGACTTAATCTGAATAAAAACACATTTTTAGGTTCGTTTAATGTCTTTTGTAAAACTAAGATGCATGGTTTACCAAACAATTTGACAACCATGTGCATTCTACTGGACATCACATAGGCAACTCCATAGTTTGTGCCACACATTTTGACAATCCTTGCACCCACCATGCAGGGATAATTTGTCAAGGATAAAACCTCATATGATTGGTTTTCATGGTTTGAAAACCTCTACGACAACAATTATTATACCACTACCTTCACATATACTATTTCCCCTAGCATGCACATGGTTTGGAAAAACATTGATCAAACTGTGCACCTTCTTAGTGACTCCCAACATCACCTTGCATAGTTTCTTGGATATAGTGCATGGTTTCATCTAACCATTATCAAACTATGAACCTAAATATACACGTACCAAACACTCAAAAACCTTATAGATACACCCAATTATTATTACAATAACAATATAAATTGAAAATATATAAACACTGTAATGTACCTGAAACATGGAGTGTTAAATTATCTAAATAAGTTCAATTTACATTTTTGTAAAGTGAAATAGCGATACTGGTTTGGAAGAGTTAGGGACACTACTTCAACATATCCTTTCCTTGCTCCTAAGTATCTTTTGAATATCACCTTACTTCCATAAAACCCTTACCATACTAATGCTTTTCCCAAACAAGATATCCACCTACATATAAAAATTTTGTATTAAGATAAAAAACAATATAACATCTGATTCAGGAATAAAATGGTCCCATTAAATACCATGTTCAATATTAGGATGGTACATTTTCAATTGAGATACATGAAACACATTATTCCCAGAACTGAAACTTGGTAGAAAAGAAAACTAATAAAACATTAACACATTCAGGTCTCTCAAAACGAATAATATACTGAGGAGGAAACTCATATTTCTTGACAAAATTATGATTCCATAAACTTGGATAGATTCTTTAGAAAACATGACCATCCCCATCAAACAATAAAGGTTGTCAATAATGATCGAAATACGAATTTTGAAAACTCTATGATATATCTATCATCTTTTTGATCAATTGAATTCTCTCCATTGTCTCTTGTACTAGGCTAGGGTTGAAAAGTCAAGTCTCACCTGATATGTGAATTATCAATACACATGAAATCTTCACAAGAATATGTCTCCCAGTGCTACACATGAACACCAACTATGATTATCATTCAATCATTGGTCTCTAGGGCTACACATGAATTCTAATAATCAAAATAATCACCTATATAAAACTTGTAATTCGGGCTTCCTAACACATATATAACATCATTGATTAAGTAAAGGTTCACTATCTAAGTCCATAAGAACCATTAGATCCTAGATGTTCTTGGTATGACACATTTAGAACATTATGATTGAGTCATAAGAATAAATACTCCCAAATAATGTTATGACATGATAAAATCACCATGTAATATCTAATACTGACAACAGTATTGATCTCAGCACTGCACAGAAGACAAATCCTCAAATATGGATGTTGATTATATCAATGATCCTCAGAAATCTTGTTAAATCATACTAAAACCCATATATCTGACCAAAATGTTGAAGATTAAATTCTAATTTCATCAATCATAAGTGTATATAATTAATCATGATCAAAGAACAACTTTATCAGGTTTGATACACATGATCCAACATGTATTCGGGTATCGAAGAGACGATTTAGAAGGGAGAGGAGTGACCAAAATCCACTGGAGAGAGATTAAGGGTTTATGAGGAAGAAAGGACGAAATGAGAAGATAATTGATATCTCATGGTATTTATTCTAAATATATTATTTATATTTATGACCTGAATTTAGGATTCACATCATAAACATTCAGATTGGCCGATATAATGAAAAATGCATTGCCTCAAATTAATATCCCAAAGCCCATTCATATTATGAATTTACATTTCAAATTGTGAATATATTTGAAATACTAAATTTATATTAATGGATTCCACTTAGAATCCCTTCACATTATGAATATCCATTAATTGTGTGAACTGCTCATGTATCCAAAATTTTCATCCATTAATTTTTTTACATCTTAAAACACCCCTAATAAGTCTCAACTCATTTAAATACCCCCTTAAAAGTTTAAAAAAACATAAAATGCGGTGTACCTTGATATTGATAATTTTACAAATAATGATACTAAAAGTTATGTGATTTTTAGGGGTGAAGATCCCCATAAATGAGTAAAAACCTTGAAAAAATAGGTCAATATTTTAGGATGTTTAAAATAATATTTTATTTCTACCATTTCACTACTTAACTTTATTGAAATATTTTTATAATCTCCCCCAAATTTTATTAAATAATTTGGTAAAATATTTTTTTATGTGTGTGGGATGGTCCTATCTAATAAAGAATTTATTTTTTTGTACCCACTAATCAATGATTCTTTTTTCATAGTTTCATAATTTTTCTTTTTTCTAAAATTAGATTAATACATGAGAAGATGTATTTAATGAAGGATATAGTGTTTTGATTAATTAATTAAAAATTAATACATCTAGTGATTATGTAATAAAAATATTAATATTTTAGTTATAAAATTGAAATATGATAAATAATGATTTCATATAATCGTTTGAATTTGGATTAAACTATTAATGTTTTAATTTATACACATGGGAAACATAGATGAAAATGAATTAAAAAAATAAAATAATTGGAATGAGAAATAAATTAATTTACCTTATATTGACACATGGCTACAAACCTTATCTCTTTTTATTTTAACTATCATAAATAGTATTAAGGGAAGAATGATTGTAGGGGTAAAGGTTTTATGCTTGGATTGAATTCCAAAACATGTTTTTTATGTTTTTAGAATCATTCAAACTAATCCTATATTAATATTACAAATATTAATTTTATTTTTTAGAGGGGAAAAAATAAAGGAATATTGGTGAATATAAAACTAGTTTGAAACACAAATATAACAAATAATAGTGAAAGGAAAATGAAAAGTAAAAATAGGTATGAATATTATCCCAAGTATGGATTAGAATACAGATTTATTAAAATTCATATTTTATTGAATAATTTTGTATTTTTTATTAATAATCATCCTATGAATATAATAAAGGTTTATTATATTGTGTAATTTTTTATTATTTATTAATTAATGAGTTTAAGGGATATAAATACGTGGATTTAAAAATCATTTGTTACAAAAATTTGTAACCCTTTATGATTTATTTGATAATTTATCTATCCACATATGTTTTCTTTGAGATAAATATTAAAATTGTTTGCTTTGGGATAATAAGTATTTCATTTATGAGGAAATTTGATATGTAAATGTATAAAATATTTGTATACTTGATTTTTAATTTTAACAAATCTCTATAATACCAAAATTAATTCATTTTAATGTTTTGAAGGTATTGTGAGATTGTTTGATTCTTTTGACTAATTCTGAGAAATTTGAATTGGAGAATAAAAAAATGAATTTAAGGTACATTAATTACATCATTATTATTGTGTATACCAAAACTCAAAGAACTTGAATAATCAACCACAATAGAAAATTTGATGTAAAAAGAGTGAAACAATTGACATAATAGATATGAATCACCACATCATGATTTAGATTAATGATGTTTTCCCCCTCCCATATTGTTATAAGTTCTATAAAGATATTATATATCAATATTTGAATACCTTGATTTTTTTAAATGATTGACTGAGAGTATTGATGAATTATAAAGAAACAAAAATATTAAATTAAAAAGTATCATAGTGTTTCCCTATGTCATGTGGATAGAAATTTAAATAGTAAATATGTAAAAATATTGAGATAATGAATTATAGGTTGACCATTTATTCTCATAAACAGTAATCCACAGTTTAGAGATGATCACTGATGGTATATCATCACACATATATAGAGTAAATTAGTCATTATTAATGAAAACTACACAACATCCTGAAAAATACAATTCATTTCATAGAAAAAAATCCAGTAATAATATATATATAATCTATATCAAGTTATACCTATCCTACATATAAATAGAAAATCAGTTACATGGTCTATAATCTCTTCCATAACATTAATTAAGTATAATAATAACAAGTATCCAACATCTCGAGCTTAGTTCACTTTACACCACCAAAAACTCTACAATGATAACCTAGAAAGTAGAATATATAATATAGGGATGAAAATATAAATATTATCTGTTATTTCCTCCATGAAACTCTCATGTATCCATTTCAATAAAGAATACATATTAATCCTTGTATAGAATAAATAAAACAAATATTTAATTTGTATGCATCACTCAAATGTCAATAATCAAATTACTTCCATTCAATTATATATATTAATAAAATATTCCAATCCATGAAACTTCCCCTATATCACATAATCACATATCACCACTAAAAAATGACCATTATAAATACACATAAAAGAAGAAATTACTTATCATACAAAAGGTAAATCATAGTAATATCTACATGTATCCATCCACCCATATGAACCTTAATATAGTATCATTTACACTATATTTTTACCCACTTTTGGGGAACTCTCTATAATATATTATCACAAAATAGATACCCCCTATAGGGAACAATCTATAACATATCAACCACTATATATTTATCTACTTTTTAGGAACTAATTATAACATCTCCTTCAATATGTATCTGATAGCATCCTATCCCAATCTTCCAGAGAAATGTTATTTTGAAAATGCACATGACCTGAGGAACACATCCCCATATTCTAGAAGCTACTAAATAATGATGATGGACAGATAAAACAATATAGGAAGACTATAACCTTAGTATTATTTTATTCAATAAATTATAAATTGCTAAAGCATCCAAGACTAAAATAAAATATCATAGACCAAAATAAGGGGTTATATTAGAAGGATTACTATACTGAATAACATCACTAATATTTAATATAATTAAAATCTTATAGATTGAATTGTCATAAATTCTTTAATACATTACCTAATGGGTTGGTCATATATAGTGTAGGGGTAAACATAAAATAAAACAACATGGAGACCTAAACACTACCATACTCCTCCCATTATACTAATCCCCATATCCCCGTTGAGCTCCCAAATTCAGCTCACCTTTATTATGAAAAATAATTTACTCTATATAAAAACTATAGTTTTTTCATGTCCACCATGGTTCATGTATAGGGTCTGATCAATACACGTTGTAATCCACCACGAATAGGGTACCAAATAATAACTAGTATATAATTGAATGAATGTTATGAATATAACATATAAAGTCAAAATCACACATGTATAACACTAATCAAAGTATTGGGAACTCAAAATGATATACCAAATATTGATTCATACAAATTTCATCCATTAGAGAGACATGGTTTTGACACATCCCCTAGAGATCTTCATATTCATGGAAACACAAAAACATGGAAGGAATAATTTTTAAGAATACAATACTTTATACCTCTAGGTAAAAACTACCCTGACATAAAATCTTGAAAAAGAATTGATCATAGGTTAGAATGTCAACCAACCATTCATAGGATTAATTTTCTTGATTGGGATTATAATAAACCCATACACTAGGAACTATAATAGTTAACATCATTCCAAAACCCTATGAAAGTTCCCTATTGGTTGGCATCATGCCAAATCAATACACAAAAACTATCTTAGTTATCATAATTCCCAACTCATACAAAAAACTAACAAATTTAGAATAATTTCCTTCTTATACAAATGAACTATCATGGTTAGTATTATTCCCAACCAATTTATAAGAAATATCTTAGTTGGAATCATTACTAACCTATAAAAAATAACTTCCTTGTTTGGAATTATTTCCAACCACTTTATAGGAATTATAATAGTTGGAATCTTTCCTAGACCATACAAAAAAATATCTTTATTTTAATTAATCCTAACCCATAGTTACAATTGTATGGAAATAAATCTATCCTAAAAACACCATGACATTCCATTGGATACATGGTAGTACAATACCTCAAATCCAACATCATAATATATGTTATAATAGTGCCTAATCATGGAAATGCATTACTGTTATTGGGGCCATCTTTGTATTCATCACTATATTTGACTTCTAATATTTGTCCTAACATGAGCATCCATCACTTGGGGAAATATATAAATTACATCAAATATTTTTATAATCGCATATTTTCTATCAAAATCAATGTGTTACGCTATTATAATTCAAGACCTTAGTTATAACTTGTCACACCTGATGATTCAAACATCATAACATACCCTTCAAATTAACCATTATGTAGTAATATATCCTACTAATGATCAAGGATACCCACAAAGACATAATCATTAACAACTAAATATACTACCCCATATATTCAAAATTTTTATAAACTAATTAAGACCAAAATTATTGTATGACACAATTCAATTACCATCTCACAAGTCACCCCTAAAATGGTGACTCAGCCATGTGGATCCTCACTAATATTTCTTGTACACTAAACCAGGGGTAGAATTGTTCTTAGTGGTTTAAATTATATTCCAAATTTAGTTTAACTAATTTTATAAGTTATACTGTTACTATAATTATATCCTTAGAACCTCAGTCTAATCCCATATGTTATTCCTCATATATAGATTTGTTTCATATTGGAAGCATAGAAAACCCATCATAAGAATCCTCACTGTGACATCACACTCAGTAGTATATTATGTAAACATATACATGAACTCACAATGATACTATAGGAATTAGACAAATACATAGACTCTTTGATGTTCCTCACACTATATAACCTAATCTCATTAATAATCCTTGGATATAGAGTAACTAAAATCCTATGGAAACTCTTGTGGGATCATCATCATAACTCTACTCGGTCAGAACCATTTTCAATATTCACATTAATGACTTACATTACTCCTAGGATGAACACACCCAAATTCCCAAATGTTAATTCCATGCAATTCAAGGAATTATATTTATGAAAGGTAATATTTGTAACTATATGCCTCGATATTCATTTATTATATTTATCAAAATTAATGATCAAAATAACAAAGATTAAATAAGTGATATCCTATGATATTAATAACATTTATTATCAAATGAGTAAATTAAATTATTTATAACACAAATACAATTAATTTTATTAACTATTTATTAATTAAATAATTGATGTTTAACATAAGAAAACAAACCAGACAATATATAATTTCTGTAATATCACAAAATGAGGAGTACACGACTATATAAAAAACCATTGAACTCATTATTGGAAAAATTCAAAATTTATCACATCAATTAATTATCCAATTTTATCAAATTTTTTAAAATTACATTAATAATATCACCAAGTGACTAATATCCAACAAAATATCATGTGATGGAGAAATTCCATCCATAATGAGCCTCCCCTATAAACCATGCACGGGACCCATCTATTATTGATTATATTTCACTATGATATGGTAAAATTTGATATAAATCCATAAATCTATTACAATAAAATTATATAAATAAGGAGAAAATAATAGGAGAGTAATAAAGGAAAAGGATCAACCTTATTCAATAGAACCATTGAATCCAAATTGGTCATATTCTATATGGATAATTGAGGGATAAAATGGAAAGAAGTTTTTAATTATTTACTTTTTATAACTAAATGTAATAGAGGACCTAAAAAAGAGGGTTTACACCCCTTCCATATTGTTAATAAAATTCAATTTTACCCTATTTTAAAAATAACATGAGTTCTACCAGGTAACAGACACTCACTTATTGGCCACCTGATGGCATATTTTGGAGGATCCCTCCTCTAACATCCCCATTGGATAACCATTATCCAAACACCAAGTACCCAGTGAAAACTTACAGTATGATAATCTAACAATATATAACAATTGGTACCCAAAACATCACCACTAGGAACCCATCGGTAGATAATTTTTATGATAGAAACACGACCATTGTTTTCATAATACATAGACTTACAAATATCCCCTCAATACATAAACACATTCAAAAAATCTATATTAAAATATCACTTTCTAATAATTCAATATAAATCCCGAATTTCAAATTTAACCAAGCTCTAGTCTCACTATAGTCTAGTTCAATTCTGGTTCCATAAACTACTAATGATAATGCTTGTTAAAAACTCCCAATCATACCACATATCATCCTTGAGAATCCTCCTGGTTCATTTCTTATGGGTTTAAATAATTTGCTTGTTGCAATACAAGATCCTAATCCTAAATATCCTAAAAGTAACAATATACTCTACACTAAACTATGTCTTAAATGTTATTATAACAATGTTACTAGAATGAATACCTCATAATGTTTGGAGGATCATGCATAGAAGTGTGGAAACAATTATCCTACTCCATGATGATATCTTATTCTCAGACGCACTCATGTTTTACCCATTTTACATACTTTGATGGTTGAAATCATTGCTATACACCAAACCACCACTCACTCAGTATTGTACCCAAATATATCTCAAGTAATTAACACCCATAACTGACAATATCTACATGATATTAAATCCATTTAATGACAATTTTCTATTTTTTCCCTATTATCACACTCTTATACAAGTAGAAACATTCACTAACCAGTTATCCACCATACCATTATTCAAATTTAAAACTTATCCAGTTATTGAATTTATAGGAAAGGAAAATTTTCGTAGGTAATATAATCACCTTGGTAGTTATTCTATCTTGGAATATTATGGAATACTGTCTCGATGTGAATTTTGAAACCTGAACTACAACTATTTTAGATTTTCCCTATATGTCACTAATGAAATTAATTAAAATTATATTGAATCATGTATTATATATTCAGGTTATCAATGGTATTTTACCTACCAAAGGATTCCCCATGTTCTTGATTTTAGGAATAATCATTCCCATTACCAACCATCATCCAAATAATAACACTCATGAGTTCCAATTTTTATATCTTAATTGACAAATTTTTGGAGCCTGTCTTTATTGTCCAAGAAACCCTAGTGATCTATGCTACTACAGTCCAATTTCAATAATGCTCAATCATCATGAAACCAAATATCCATGAGTATGCCATATGTTATATAAAATTTCACACTACCACATGACCCACACATACATTCTTTATATATAATTCATGATAACCCTTCCAAAATATCAACAATTTCCCAAGTTTACAACTTGTCCCAACTGAATCACCATCTATATTACTTTATAATCAGGATCATCCACTCAATCCCTTGGTATCACACAAAACCTTCGAATTATTTCATAGATTATGGCCAAGATTCATTTCCCTCACTATACTATGATACACATGATTACTTAGTTATCTTCCTCTCACTAAAGAGACTCTATCCTTTACACCATTCACAACTTGATCCCCTAATTCATCCTAGTTAATAAATACATTATTGTTCTCACAGAAGCTCCTAATATAACTCACACTCAATACATCACTGATGGGATAATAACATCACCTATTTATCATCCATGAAAATGTGTCTCATAACTTTTCATTAGTTATCTTATACCCTATCACATCCCAAGTGTGACCACTCATCAAATCCCATGGTAATCCCAATATTCATCTCAAATTAATCAAGAATAATTGAAGGTACCTTGACTCTAATAGGATTTCACATCCTATTTTCATATTATCATTATAATACTCTAAAAGTTACATATGATATCTAAGGTCTCTCATTCCTTACATATCACTAAGATCTCCCCCTATGTCCACGATTAGGCTACACAATTTTATATACCTTATATGTAAAATAATATATATATATATATATATATATATATCATTCATTACTTATGTAATATAATATCCACGAAAATACTTTCAAAATAATGTATAAAACCCGAAAATGATAATAAAAAATTATACCCAAGAATGCATGCATGTTATCCTACTCCACACCTATCTTGAGTTGTATCCTAGTGATCCAAATATCTCAGGACTAACTAATTAGTTGACCATTCCTCCAATGGATGTCATGTAAATAAAAATAAATGAACTATACATTATTCTAATCCTATATACACCCACAAAAAACTAATTCCTATTATAATCACTTCATTACACTTAACCCATGTTTTAATCCTATCACATGAAGTATCTATCCCAGATTCCAATCACTAAAGTTACCCAAGTTCAAATGCTACTCTACCCTGAAGAAATTAATCATAATAATAAATAATAATTTCACACTACTACTTTGTTAAGACACTAATGTCACTAATATATTGAGTCATATATCATCATATCTCAAACTCCTCACAATATACATGGATCGTACACCTATTTAGATAATATCTCTCTAGGAAACCTAATTTCATATGTGTAAAAAATATATAAGGAAATCCATATTAAAATGCACCCATCCCCATGATCTCATTAATGGTAGGTATCCCCACACCCAAAATACCCATACTAGGGTTTTTTCGTCACACACATGTGTATATCAATGACTTCACTATCCAATGACTCATATCAGTAAGGCCTTCACCAAGTTGGCTCGATAATTTTGAGTTCCATTTATAATGCCTCAACCACGAGGCCTCTCAATAGAACCCTAGGATTAGGAGAAATATTGCCTTATTCATGCTTCCAAATATATCTAAGGCTACTAACTAGTTGTAAAGGCTTGGTCTATGCATTGGGAGACTATAACCTCAAATTAGGGTATATAAATATTGTAAATAACGAAACATCCATAACACTTAATTAAGATTTTCACAAATGAATAAAAAAAAGATATAACAAATTAATGTAAAGGAATAAAACTATACATTCCCACCAATATATCACTAATAGAATCATATATTGAATATAAATAAAGAAAAAAATACATAAGGAATATACTATCATCCATGAGCCTCACCGCATCCCAATATATAAATACCCGTGATCCTATCTTACTGAAACCGCTTCACATCCTATGCTCAACCTGAAAGATAACATAGGGTCTCTATGTGAATTAAGGTTCTTATGTATTGTTTTATAATTACATCTTTATAGGGACTATTTTTTTTAGTATATGATATTATATCTGTGTTTTTATGAGGGATACTAAATAATTAATATATCTGATTTTGATGTTGTGTGCTAACTAGACCAACACATCCCAATGAACATTGGGTTATCATGTGATAAATATACTACAACAAAACCTAATCATACATGATTTCAGACCATGTTAGAAGGTTGTCATCAACTTATTTATTTATTCTTGTAACCCACCCCATACACAAAGACTATGGGTAGTGAATAATCTAAATCCCAACAACAACATAGAGTTGATGTGTATGTTCCTACATCAAAGTTATAGAATCACATTCTCACTCAAGGAAGTCCTTCCAACACCTTTTCACTCAAGGTGACCATAACCTTATCCCCTATGGTGTGGTCTACCGTCCACATATCACATCACATCACATCCTTACTAAGTATCACTCACTTAGGGGATGTCACATATCAAATCCACCACCCTCTCACTCAGGGTGAGGTAAAAATATGTCCACTACCCTCTCACATAGGATAGTGTATCACATGAACTACTGGATGTATACCCTCTTTATCATGGAAATACCTCCCAACTATTTCTCATTTGAGGTAAGGACATATATCCCAGCCACTACCCTGTCATTCGGGGTAGGGTTTTCCATATCATCCACGTCCCTATCACTTAAACAAGATCCCAAACTGACCACTACCCTCTCACTCAACATATTATCCAATCCATGACTCCATACCTCTTACTCAAGGTGATAGATACATCCAGCACACAAATACAATAACAATTATGGAATATATCACATCACAATATATTACTAGTTCACCACTAGGATCTAGTCTCTCGAGATTTATCCCCTCACCTTGAATTCATACCATTATCCATGAACATTAAATATTTTCCCTACGAATTATCTTATCACTCATAAATTAATTCACTAGGTTCCTCCAAAAATTCCTTGGTTTTTTCCCACTAGGACAAATCCATATCCAACACCCCATTGTGTCATCATATCCTGTAGGCTCCATAAACATCTCACATCATTCTTAAAAGATATCCCATTTCAAACACCCTTCTGAAAAACCTGTCTATTACACCCTATATACTCCAAAAGGATTCATCCTAGTCCGATCACACACCTAGTATTTACCCACCCACAAGAGAAAATAACTCTCTAGGTGTGATATATATGAATACCTCACCATTTTCACTAGGCCTAAGCCTATCATTCTAGCCTGACGTGTATAAATAATATAACCTAGTATATCCACATTACATATCAAACCCCCGTACCTACATATGGTCTCTTATCAACTCAATAGACATTTTCTCCCCTTTGATACATAGTCTCCATGTGGATTTTATGGAACACAAATGATATAGAATAATATTTATGATCCAAGGAGGCTCAATGAAACCATATATCATATTATAGCGTTATCTCAATCCTAATCTCTTTACTTGGGTTTGTGCAACATGCATGCAAGAATGAAATTGCTCATCAAAAGAATATGAATTTTTATTAAATTGGACACCTACCTCCATATAAGAGTAACAATCCATTCCAGGATTTTTACTACCTCTTATGAGTGTTTCCATACCTCATCCAAGTCCATACCACCACTTGATCTCCTATATTACACCATCATATCCCAATAATAAATTATAAAAAATTATAATTAATTAGTCAATTTAATAAAATGAGAAATAATAGAACAAAATATCACCAAGAACTTTTATTTGACCATAATTTTGGAAACATTCCCTTATAAGGTCCATGAAATACCCTTGACACCATTCTCTTCAAAATCTCTAACCACTAACACCTGTTCAATTGCTAATTTTCACCAATTTAATAAAAAACCCTAAATAATGTAGGGTAGTGATATAACTCAAACAAAATGAAAAATATGGCATGTGATCATCCTCCTAGGTCATACTCTAACAATTATGAAACAATACCCATTTTACTCACTTCATTACACCATTATTTAGTGGAATTGAAATTAAAATCCTCACCTAAATCACTCGAATCAACAACTAATGAATAGAAAAAAATGAAATATATTAGACAGAACATGTACCAAGATTCACTACTAGTTTTTTCAAAAAACCATCCACCATAATGGGTGATCATAGGTAGTAATATTGTGGAGATTCAACAAAGAATAGTTCCTACCATTCACCCTTTACCCCATAAAATTAAAGGAGATTTCAAAATTATTACTAGTCTTTCCTGTCTTAATATAAAGCACCCATCACATATATAATTAATTGTTCATGCGGAACACTCTATGGAACCTCAATGCTTGGTTACTCTAAGTAATATTATATCTATATATGGCATTGAAAACCCTTACGTGGTAATGGGTTGACCTTATAATATATCACTATGGAGTGACATTTTAAAATTATTTCATGGTCTCCATCAACTAGGGAACGTTGTAGCATGTCCCCTGGGCTGTAACATTGGCAACCCAATGGCATTGATAAAGATCCCTCCACTTGGAGACTGACCGTGAAACATCCCAAGGTTCATGGAATGAGGATTTTATCTATAACACCACTATGACTCAAAAATAACCACTTATCCATAGCCTCCTCATCCATAGAATACCACACCAATGGTTCCTACCCTATGTTATGGATCTCAAACAAAAGATGGAATTTTTGTTGTAGGGAAACCTTGAACCATATTCACTAATCACATGAGAATCCAGATTAAAAATTAAGTCTCATTAAACATACAAAAATTTATTCTCAAGATGTTTCACCATTTGGATTTCCAATTTGATTCATAATTCAAGAATCAAAACATACTCCTAGAAAAAACAAATCTCCTTGAAAAAAAATTACTCAACATTTTCCTGACATTAAAAATACCCCACCATATAGATTCTCATCTATGGGGAATTATTAAGTAGTCATTTGACCATGAACCTAGATAACATTAGTTATGAATTCACCACCAAACCATCATGTTCCTACTTTTAATGACAAATAAAATTCCTTTTTAAAACTACGAACACTAAATAATAATATTTACTAGAAACTAATCCACCCTCTCCCCAAAATCACTAACACTATGAAAAAACATACAGAAGAAATGTCTCCTAATAAAAAACAGTGCCATGACCAATAAATTATAGGGTTTATGGTAATCTTTACCATAATACTTGAGCCAAAATGGTCAATTCTCATCCATGGGTCTCTAAAACATAATAATTTTATATCTAAAACACTCTTACTGAGGTCCATAGACAAGATCACTGTGGTTTCCACCTTACCAAATCATGTACTATATAAAAAATCAGTTGACCATCCTGTAGTTTAACTATCCCACAAATATCAACCTCACCCATTGAATATATCATAACTACATGTTTATATCAATAGCTACCCACTATATACATCATGCATTCACCACAAACATTAGTGCATATCTGATCTGGCCCACTTTCATGAAATATCAACTTCATATGAAGCTCAATTCCAATGTACTGATTCAAACACCAAATCTAAATCCTAATTCGAGTATTTATCAAGTAATTATATCACATTGTGTCTTTCTTATAAGGGAATCATAAAGTCACCTCAATCATCCATGAACATACTTGTACTAATCATCTCTATTCTGACATAAAAGGCCATTTTATTGTGACATAGGTGATTCTCCCCATAATAAGAGAATATTAATCATCCCTCCACTAAGGAAAACCTGATATTCATATACCAGAGTCTTTCTTTTACCAATAGTAATTATTAGATGTGGTTATCCCACTTATAACTGAGAACCAAAGAAACACCAAGCTTTTCTAGCTCCCATATTACTAGGAACACCATCCCCTTCATTCAACAATCATATATATAAAACCCCATATTTGAATAAATATGTTATTTAATTATACTAAACATCTTTAGTTATTAATTCTTTTTCTCCATTCATACACAATAATGATACTCGTGTAGAAAATTAGACATATAAGATATGATTCAAACATATAGTAGTTTATTAATTCATAGTATAATATTACCAAAAATGTAGAAGAAACCATTTATTACATACACTGAATTATTACATAATAGTGATTATTTCATCCATTAAATGAAAATTAATTAAAATGGGATAATAAATAGAAAATAATAATATCATTAAAAACGGAAGATCCCTTGGATAATTTTCTCCCTTAAGAATTCCCATTAATAAATCTAAATCTATTATAAAAAAAACATAAATAGAGAAATAATGCTATGTAATAAAAAATAAAAAATAATGGAATTAGATATTTAATTTTAGACATAAGAATGGAAAGAATTTATATGGAGTAATGGTGGTAGTGTAGTAGTTATAAAGGGAAATATGGTCATTAGAAATATGACCATTTGCAACATTTTTATTGAATATATGGTCATTGAATATACATGTATATGATAAATATACTACTGTTGTGTATTTTGAATAATAAATTTATAAATAATTTAGTTCAAAAATAATAATCAATGAAATAAAAATATAAAAATTTAATTACAATATTTATTTATAAATATACTTTTATATGTTACATATTATTACTAATTAAATATATGATATATTTATAAGATTCAAAAAATGAATTTAATATCGACTGATTAATAGATGTAAATTTTTAGTATATAAATAATTATATTTACTTGTAATAGTTGAAGATTATTTAATATATAAGTGATATTTTTCCAAAGAACTTTTTTTGTAAGTGTTGTGCGTTTTTTAGGTAATATCTATAAAATAAAAATTTCATCAAAATGTATTGATAATATAAAAAATAAAATAAATTAACATCGATCCAATATTTATTACTAGAAAATCCAAAAGAATAAATTAAATTTATACATAAAAGATATATTTCTGAAAAATTAATTTTATTCATTCTGCATGCTTATATTAAAATTATTTTTATCAAGTCTTAAAATTGACTCTAAAAATTGTTTTCATATTTTTAATAATCATTTCCAGATTAGGTAAAATGTGCATATTCATTTTCTAACACAAAAATAATTCCCCATGTTAAATATTAGTTATCTTGCTAAAACTGTTATTTTATAAAAAAATTACCTCTAAGGGTTGTGTATTTTTATACACCTTTAATTTATAATTTTAATGGAAAATAAATGTAATTTTAATACAAATGTACTCAATTAATGTATCTAAATAACTAATAAATTCATTTTATTCATAAATTTTTTTTAATTTTTATAAGTTATTAATTTTAGTTTAAGAATATAAATATATTATGGTTAAATTATGTTATTTATAAAATAATTTATTGATATGAGTAATATATTAAATCTAATTTAATTATTAATTAATAGAAATTGTGAGTTTTTTTCTATAAAATTATTTTATTTATATATCTTATGTTTTGATTCAAATTACAGTTTTCTCATATTTAAAAATTAAATTATAAATAATGGATTTGAAATTCAAAATTATAACATCTATTTTTTTTGTAAAGGTTCATCTTATATTTTTAGTAAAAAACATAATTATTAATGTTAATATTTAATCAAGGTTTAAGTGCGAAAAGTGTATTCTACCCTAGTATGAAATTTACAAAATGAACATGAAACATTGTCATTTTATAAGACAACTGTTTTGTGGTTATTTCATAATTACATGTCTTGAAAAAATAGACACACTTATCTCACTTAAATTCTATGTGATTCCATCACCACCCTTCATACAACACTAGTTTCCAAATAAAGGCCCCACCCTTTTTCCTATAAAGGAGCTCACTTCAACCCAATTCAATAAAAAATAATCCTTCTAAATTAAAATTAAAACCAACCCATTGTACCTTTCCAAGATACTTTTTATATGTTGGTTAACCCCAAGTCAAACGAAAGTGTTCCAAGTCCACAATTTGAAAGAGATCCTCCAAGAGAATATTGAAGTTCCCAAAATGATTATCATCCAATCCCTGTCCATTTCCTCTCTATCATTCTAATCCACCCACCACCAACACCTATTAAAAAAATAATAATATAATTACATCAGTGTCATGTGTATAATTAAAATTTGATATAGTTATGGAAGAATAATTACCCTTCTCTTTCCAATCAATTATAAAATGGAAACGTTGCCTATGTTAAATGAATAATTATCCTTGCTTGAATGATTAATTTCATTTTTAATAAATACATTACATGGATAGTTATAAGAATATATTTAGTGAAAAAAAATATTTAGATCATTATCAATATTTTAGATATAAAATTTAGAGATTCTATTAACATTTAATATGTTATTAATATACTACCTATTTTTTATTACAAATTACTGCAACATGCTTGAAAAATCCCACCGTGGAGCATTACAAGTAACATTATGTAATGATCCTTGGTAGTCTATATTCCATACAATAATTTTATATGTCAAAAATACATGTTGTGGATAAATTCCTCTCCAATTTCCATGTGGTTGGTAATATCCCCTTCCATATGGGGTTTCCTTATTTTTCCTCCCCTATAACTCAAACTTGGGACATATGGAATAACATCCCACCAAGGATCATTACAAGTTACACTAAGATATTGGATTAGTGGTACTAATAATTATAATAGGTTGTATTCTATTCCATAGGTCCTTAGTTCAAGACATTGGGGTGGAAGAATAAAAAACCTACATAAAAGGGGATAGTACCTACCACACAGTAGGTGTAGAGGGATTTAGATATTACTTGGATGGTTAATATAGAGAATTATGGTGTGGTGTTTGGAATTCCAAGTAAAATTACATAAAAAGGTATTGGTACTCATAATTATCTTTTTTTTCATATTATTCCAAATGTCATGAGTTAATGATCTGAGCAAGAACCTGACCATTGAGAGGATATTGGAGGATGGACGAGTAGCTGTTATTTTTTATCTTTCCCTACACAGATAGGTGGACCTACCACTAATATTGTGAGAACCTATTCAGATGATTATAATAGTAAGGCTTTGAGCACGAATTGGATATGTGGAATGGTTGTTTTATTTTTGGATTTAATCTCTTCAGTTCCTTCTGGAGGTGACACTCAATACTTTAACTCCTAGAAGTTCGGACACTATAGTTGGGTGTGTATAGTGCCCTAGAAATTATGTCAATAATGCAGTAGGGAAGGATAAATCTAGTAGTTTTGTACTATAAATTCATATAATATAGTGGGACATAAATGGAAGGGAATATATAGGTCTAGTGAAGGTACAAAACAGAGGATTCATGCTTCTTAGATGACAAAAACACCTAGAAATGTTCATAGATATTATGTAGGATGAGTTTACGTAATATATCAGATTTCAATAGATGGTGGGGAGGGACCATCCACCATTATAGGTATGTTTTTTATCACATAAACTCTATCTATTTGTATATTTGATATTATTTCTACACATTTCTTCATATCTTCACAAGTAGTTTCTAGACATGTCGTACTAGTCAAGTTATCCTATGAGTCAGTCTCCCTTGAAACACCATTGAGAATGAGAGTAAACTATGTTCAATAATTCATAGCATATATTAGTCATTACAAACTATGGAAATCTATGTGAATTCATGATTCTTGAGATAATGAATTTTTATGTGATTCATGGCATGGACTAGATGACTAGATTCCAAGAACACATTGATTGCTTTCATAGACAGGTGTAATTTACCTCGCTAAAGGGAAATAAGTTCATAATGACTGGGGAGTGAGAATGAGGAACAGGATGAGTGGGAACATACTTTAGGTAGATTAAGAAGATTACAACATAAATGAAAGTCTTGGATATTTTAATAGGATTAGTGGAGACCCCTTATCTTTTCCGCTATTCATGGATCTCTATTATGATTTATTGTCAGATGAATTCACAGGAATTCCATCAGATAGAGAATTTTATTTTGAGTTAGATCTCATACCAGGTGCATAGACTATTTTATACCCCATATCTTATGGTTTCAACCAAGATAAATGTTCTCAAGGTACAACTATATGACTTGAATATGAAGGGATTTATCAAACCCAGTACATCACCATGTGGTGTACCTATTTTTCTCTATAAGAAGGTGGATCATAGTATTTATCCATGCATTGATTAATTAAATCTAAAAAAGGTGATGTTGAAAAACCAATATCCATTTACAAGTATAAATTATCTTTTTGATATGTTATATGGAGCCCAATAGTTTTCCATGATTGATCATTGATCAGTCTATCAATAGTTGCAAGTTATAGAACACATTTTGAAGATGTCATTTTAGATAAGGTATGTACTATATGAGTACTCGGTGTCGTTTTTCAGGATGGAAAATTCATCAATGTTATCCATGTACCTCATGAACCAAAATTATATCCATACATGGTATCATTCATTGTATTATTCGTTGATGATATCCACATCTACTCATCGACATTTGAGAAATAAGTACAAAAACATGAGATAATCCTAGGTAATATTTGAGAATATAAGATTTATATGAAGATTTTGATACATGAATTCAGTATTTGAGATTCTAATTTCCAAGGACATGTGGTTCCTGAGATAGGTATATCTGTAGACGTAGAGAAAGTGGAGGTAGTCATGTCCGAGACACATCTCCAAAAAATGTTTGAGATTATGATCCTTTTGGGTTTAACAGGATACTATCAATAGTTTATCCAGGAATTTTAAAAAATATCAAAACCCATGATAGTGATAACAATGAAGGGAGTAGAGTTCTAGTTGTTAGTCCACTATGAAGAGGCTTTCCTTGAGCTAAAGTGAATGTTCGAAATAACTACAGTGTTGAAACTCTATGACACTGACATTTATTATGTAGTGTACTATAATGAATCAAGCAATTGTCTAAGAGCCATGATAATATAAAAAGGGAAGGTAGTAGCCTATGGGTATTCTCAGCTATAAACCCATGAGAGGAACTACCCTAAATAAAACTTAGATCTATAAACTCTTTCCCACACATTGAAATTTTGGTTAAACTATATCTTCATTGAGATATTTATTTTTTACATGTACTGGTTCACGCCCAAATTTACCCAAGAGAAGAACGGTAGAACAGTCCTTGTAGTGTAGCTTGGGTTGTCGATTCCACAGAGACCTAAGAAGATACCTAAGATACACAACCTAAGGGATGGATTTTTGGCTATGAAGTGGCCAACATGGATTGATATTGGATGGGTTTTAAAGATATCTAATAGATATAAGTGGATTCAATTCAAAAGAATGAGTTGATCCTAGGTTATCGCTCGGGGTGGATTGGACGTATTTTCTTTTTAATGATTTCAATTTCTTAAATTTGAGATGGGTTCATTTAAGGAGATAAAACAACATCATCACTTACTGGTTTAATGCCTACACCCTTTAATACTAATAACCTATACACTTGAAGGATCAATGTTTTGAGCACTTCAAGGTAAAGGATCGTATTAGTACTTGAAGTGTGTGGCCTTAAATTCAACAAGGACGATGGAGTTTAAAAATAATCAAATAAAAATCTCAATTAATGAAGTGATTATACATTAATTAGGTGATAAATAACATCCAATCCAGCCCCTTGCTACTCCCTTGGATCAACCCATAAGTGGGTTATCCCTCCATTGATCCCATGGTTTCAATGGAAGTGGAAAGTAGACTCATGAGGGAAGAAATGGAGAAGTAAAGAAAACAACAAAAATAAAATGATCACTCCACCGTTGTGTGAATAATTTCACAAGGGTTTGTGTGAATAAATTCACACCTTGATCCAACGGTATAAAAGTGATATTAAGAACAACAGAATAAGAGTATAATAATAACTTTTATTAAGAAACTAAAGTGAATTGAACAACTTACATGTGAACGACAAAATTGAGGCAACAAAAATGCAGCATAACATTACAATTGAACAAAGCATCCAAGATTCTCAACTCATTCACCACCACTTCCTTAAATAGGTATTTTGGGAGCCTTGGTCGAGCCTCAAACAGTAAAAAGCATCTCAATTAATTTTGGTAGGCCATAGGTGGTGGAATGCTTGTGGAATTTGAACTTTTCCACATTTGACCCGAGGTGGCAGCCAGCTTTCCTTCACCGAACAGACGCGTCTGGAAGACCTTCTTGACGGCCGAATCAGAGTAGGACATAGAAGAAGAAAATGGATATCCGGATGTCTTCTAACCGCCTGTACAATTTGGTGCCATTTGGAGTTACGGATTCCGAGATATAATAAAAGTAGTGGACTGTTGTTCTGGTCCACAGAATATGGCCCAGAATTGTATCTCTAACTTGTGCCGCTTTAATGGCCACCATATAGGCCGAATTAGAATTGTCTCATGAGGATTTATTTGATCCTCTAAATTTCTTCTAGAATCCCACAAAATTTTGGATTCATTGGGCCTGTATGTTGGGCCCCACAGTCTCATCAGTGGGCTAGTGTCCAATCCGCCTTCTCCAGAATTGCTTCCTTTCATTGCCAAATATATCCATCTTCTTCCCTGAATTCTCCATTGATCCCTAAATGAAAAATGTTCACATTTAAGTGTAGATAAAGTTTCAAAAATATCAATTTAAAAAAATTGATAATTACATTCCTTAGAATCATATGACTCATTGGGCCTAAATTGGTGTATATTAGGCATGAAGTGCACAAATGATGAGAATGAATGTTCATAATGAAAATGCACTAACTCAGGCCCATAAGATCAAAAATGAACATTTAATACCATTAAAATGTAATTAAAATATATGTTTTTATTGGATAATCACACCCCCAACTTGAGATTTTCTAGTCCCGAACAAATAATTCAATGATTTTATTTGAATTCCTTTCTTCAAACACATTATAACAAACAGTGCTCATAATGTAAACTGCACACAAATATATTTTTATAACCTATCAAGATAATTTAAAACAAGATGAATTTAAAAGCAGATCCCAATCCCAAGCTCATTCCTTTGATCAAATCCATCATCATACTTCATCCAACTCAATTAGGTGTAATGATGTGTTGTGTATCACAATAGATATGGGGGTTCATTTTCATTCAAGGGGGAAATCATGGAAGCGCTAGGTGGAATCACATTTAATCCTAATATGAGTATTCTTAATTCTATTTTTTTTTGATTTTTTTTTGCAATATTTCCATAGTCATTGGGATTGCAGTTAATCAAATTAACCCATGTAGCAAGACTTTGCCGATGACTCCCAGACTCAAAGGCCTTAGGGCACCAAGTGAAGCCCACATACTCGGGCATCGTCTCGAGTTAAATTAATCAAAAATAAAGTCATATTACCATAAAAAGAGATATATTGAAAAACTCAGGGCAAGACAACTCTGGCGTCATGATCCCCAAGTGCCGAAAGCCTCGCATTTTATCAATCCATTTCTGTACACGAAATTTTTTTTTTAATAATTTTTTTTTAGTTTTTTTGAATACTCATATTATTCATAAAAATAAAACCATCCTATGAAATTTATTATGGGACCCCAAAAATTCAATTTAGTACCCCACAGTCTAGAGGACGTGCATTGTGGCATTTTTTTATTTGGATGAAAATATAAATGATGAAATATCACATTGGACAGCCACACTTTCCAAAATCTATGCTTTTAAACTTAATCATGAATTAAATTAAGAGTCAAGGAAATAATAATTATTTGATATGTAGTTTTTATGTGAGCAAAGATGTTATTATATGAATGATAAAGGAATTTTACTTCTTTTTGTTATCACTGTTTTTTTTAAACAAACATTTTGTTTCCACACCCCCCAACTTAGAATGAAACTATCCCTAGTTTCATAAAAAAAATTTAGAATGGGGTAGAGGAATAAAAAGGGGAGTTCAATAAGGAAATTGAAATATGAGGATCATGGAATGAAGTCACCTGGTGGTTGAATTTTGACGTTCTTGCCGCTCGAATTTATTCCTTTGATATCCATGTCGCTTGCAAAGTTCCCTAGTGGAAAAAGGAAAAACAAAAAAACAAAACAAAAAAAACAGACAATATATATATATATATATTTATATAATAAAGGAAGTAAAATATAAGAATATATATAAAAATTATAGAATAAGGAAGCACAAGAAGCCGCAGGTCAGTGGTAAGCGCGCGCCCCTGTCTCCCTTCGGTTCCGGGTTTGATTCGCCGCGGCTTCGCCGGTTGTGACGGGGTTTTCCCCACGGCCTATGGCGTGGAATTTTATTTTTATAATATTTATTTTATCTTAACCTATAAAATAATAAAATTAAAACAAAATAAACTGATGATACATTGTCTTATTTTTAAATTTCTGGGTAAGGTATTACTCAAGGATCACACCACGTGACACGGATGAATATGGTGCTCCCCTTTCGTACCCATCCATACTCATTATAGAAGAACAGGTCAATAGTTTGTTATTTTTTTTCAAAATATCAAAATGTCTCATTAACCCTATTTAAAATATAAAGTTTATAAAAACAACGAAATTATTGGAAACTTGAAAACCATGGGTTTCCTCCCATTCAGCGCTTTGTTTAACGTCGTTAGCCCGACATGGACCCTAAATCTATTAATTTGTTTCTTGTTCATAGGTTGGCTCAGTTAACTCAACCTCTATTTCATGTTTATTGAATGATTCAATGAATGGTTTTAACCTTTGGCCATTGACCTTGAAAATGTAACCACTTGTGGGATCTTGAATCTCTACTGCCCCATGGGGGAATACATGATGCACTATGAAAGGTCCTGACCAGCTTGACCTTAACTTTCCCGTATGTAAATGAAGTTTTGAACTATAAAAGAGCACAATCTTTCCCAGATCAAAATGTTTGACCTTGATATTCCTAGATTGGTAGGCTTGAACTCTATCTTTATTGATCCTTGAATTTTCATAAGCCTCATTCCTTAATTCCTCTAGTTCATTGAGATCAAATTTCCTTTTTGTTCCGGCCAATGAGAGATCATAATCCATTTTCTTAATTGCCCAAAAGACCTTATGTTCAATCTCCACTGGCAAATGGCATGCTTTACCATAAACCAACCTACATGGGGAAATTCCTAAAATGGTTTTATATGCGGTTCTATAGGCCCAAAGAGCATCTAAGAGTTTATCAGACCAATCTTTCCTAGAGGGGTTGACAGGTTTTTCAAGAATTTGCTTAGTTTCACGATTGGCTAACTCAGCTTGACCATTGGTCTGTGGGTGGTAAGCAGTGGACACTTTGTGAGAAATTCCATATTTTTCCATGAGTGATGAGAATGGATGATTGCAAAAATGAGTTCCACGATCACTTATGATAGCCCTAGGAATTCCAAATCTAGAGAATATGTTTTCTTTTAGTAATCTAATCACAGTTTGATGATCATTGGAGTTTGTGGGAATGGCCTCAACCCATTTTGAGACATAATCAACAGCTAAGAGTATGTATAGGTATCCCCTAGAGTTTGGGAAGGGACCCGTGAAATCAATTCCCCAACAGTCAAAGATTTCAACCACTAAGATGGGAGTGAGTGGCATTTGATTCCTTTTTGTGATGGACCCTACTTGTTGACACCTAGGACAGCTTTGACAAAATGTGTAGGAGTCCCTTGAGAGGGTGGGCCAGAAAAAACCACATTGAAGAATCTTAGCAGATGTTTTCTTAGAGGAATAGTGACCTCCACGTGCATCACTATGACAGCATTTAAGGATGGACTCTTGTTCAGATTCTGGAACACACCTCCTAATGACATGGTCAGGGAAGAACTTATAGAGGTATGGATCATCAAACACATAGTGTCTAACATCAGAAAGGAATTTCCTTCGAGCTTGAGTCCCTAAGAATTTTGGAATGACTCCTGTCACTATGGAATTTTCTATGTCAGCATACCAAGGGCAGTCGGTCACAGAGTATAAGTGTTCATCAGGAAACGAATCAGACACAGAAAGGTGATTTGAGTTTTCGTTGAATTCCATCCTATAGAGGTGATAAGCTACAACAATTTCAACTCCCTTTTTATCCTTGATTGTGAGGTCAAATTCTTGTAAGAGAAGGACCCACCTAATCAGTCTAGTCTTAGCATCTTATTTTTGGAAGAGGTATTTTAGTGCAGAATAGTCAGTGAACACAGTGATGGGTGATCCTAAGAGGTAGGACCTAAACTTCTCTAAGGCAAACACAATAGCAAGTAACTCCTTTTCAGTGGTGGTGTACTTGATTTGGGCATCATTTAAGGATTTTCTTGCATAACCAATGACATAAGGAGTTTTATCAAAATGTTGTCCTAACACAGCTCCAACAGCAAAGTCACTGGCATCACACATAAGTTCAAAAGGAATGTTCCAATTTGGAGATTTCATAATGGGAGGAGAGGTGAGAGAGGATTTGAGGGTTGAGAATGAACCCTCATAGCTTTCTGTCCAAACAAATGGAGCATCCTTTACTAAGAGAGCACAAAGGGGACGAGATATTGAACTAAAGTCCTTGATGAATCTTCTATAGAAACCAGCATGTCCTAAGAAATACCTCACTTCCTTGACAGTTTTGGGTGATGGAAGGTGACGAATGATGTCAACCTTTGCTTTATCAACTCCAATCCCCCTACTCGAGACCAGATGTCCTAGAACAAGTCCCTCCTTAACCATTAAATGGCATTTTTCACAGTTTAGGACCAGATTTTTTTCTTCACATCTTCACAAGACTCACTCCACATTCTGCAGACATCCCTCAAAAGTATCCCCAAACACAGAGAAGTCATCCATGAAGACCTCTATAAAATAACCTACCATGTCTGAGAAGATTCCCATCATACACCGTTGGAAGGTTCCAAGGGCATTGCATAACCCGAAGGGCATGCGTTTGAAAGAAAAGGTTCCGAAAGGACATGTGAATGTAGTCTTCCCTTGATCCTCTAGGGAGACCTCAATTTGATTGTACCCTGAGTACCCATCTAAGAAACAGTAGAAGGCATGACCTACCACTCTCTCAAGGACATGGTCAATGAATGGTAAGGGGAAATGATCCTTCGTGGTGAATGAGTTTAGTTTCCTGTAGTCAATGCAGACCCTCCATCCACTACTCACCCTTGTTGGAAGAATCTCTCCATCCTCATTGGTTATCACTGTGATTCCAGCCTTTTTTGGAACCACTTGGATTGGGCCCACCCATTCACTCTCAGCTATGGGATATATGATACCAGCTTTCAACAATTTCAGAAGTTCTTTCCTTACTACCTCCATGAGATTAGGATTGAGTCATCGTTGAGGTTGACGACATGGCTTTGAATCAGATTCCAGAACAATCCTATGAGTCCCGATAAGTGGGCTAATCCCAGGAATATCAGAAAGGGTCCAACCAATGGCTTTATTATTCTTCCTTAGGACATCTAGAAGCATCCTCTCATGATTGGATTCAAGAGAAGAAGAAATGACAATAGGATGTGTTTGATTGTCCCCTAGGAAAGCATACTTTAGTGCAGTAGGAAGTTCCTTCAATTCAAGATCAGGTTGGTTCAGAATTTCAGCAGAATATTGGGACATTGGATCAAGATCAATTTCTTTTTTTAGAGTTTCAGATAGGATTGATTCCTCACATGTAGAAGTTTCAGCTAATAGATTGTCTTGATCAGATTTAGGGAATGAATTTAGAGGGGTCTCTATGAAAGTGGTTTCTTGAAAGGTTTCACTGATTGTTGGACCTAAGACTTCATCATAAGAGTAATTTGAAAAAGATTCAATCCAAGGAGATAAACTTCCTTCATATGAACAAAGTAAATCAATCTCATCCTGACTTAAACATCTGTCAAATATTCCTTGATGTTCCATGGATTCATTATCAATGCTTCCTATCATGTTTACTTCATGAATGTCCTTGTCATCCCCTATTTGTGAGCTTGCATTATAGATGTTCAAGTATAGACTCATGTTCCCAAAGGTGATGGTCATGTTCCCATTTCGGACTTGGATAACAGAGTTGATTTTTGCAAGGAAATGATGACCAAGGATGATTGGGGTTTGTTCCTTATTTCCTAAGTTTGGATGGTTTTCAAGGACAATGAAAATAGCAGGGTAGATGAAGTTTTCAACCTTTACCAGAATGCCCTTAAAAATCCCCTTTGGAACCCTAATGCTACGATCAACAAGTTGAAGTGTGACAGATGTGGGTTGGAGTTCTTCTAGGCCTAACTGGAAGTACACAGAATATGGGATGAGATTGACACTAGCACCTAGGTCACACAAGGCATTGAAAACTTTGCATTCTCCTAATTCAACATTGATGTAAGGGAAACTCGGGTCTTTCAAATTAGGAGGAATGGTCCCTTGAATTGTGGTACTCACATTAGCAGCCAAAAGGACTTGGTTTTTATGTGAAAATTTTCTTTTAAAAGTACACACGTCCTTAAAGTACTTTGAGTAGGCAGGTATGGTTTGTATGGCATCGAGAAGAGGAATGTTCAACTTGACTTGTGAGAAGATTTCCCTCAAATTTTCACTCAGTTTAGGCTTGGTTTTCCCCCTCATGCGTTGAGTAAATGGTGCAGGTTGTGGGGTTTTTTGTTGAAGAGTTGTTTCCTTGAAAATGTTATCAGTTTCCTCAGTTTGATCTTCTGGTTCATTTGAATTTTCATCCAAGTTTGAATCTTCATGTGGGTTATGAATTAATTTTTCAGGTTTCTTAATTGATTTCCCACTTCCTAAAATAGTCACAGCCTTTAGTTGTTCATGAGTTGTTTGAGCACAAATTGACTCTCCCCTTGAAGTTGAGGATGGCACCGCCTGAGTAGGCATGGGTGCCTTTCCTGTTTTGATGGTTTGATGTTCTTGTTTTAGGGAAGAGACTTCTGAGTTCATCCTCTCCATTTGTTTGCACAGTTGTTCTAGTAGGCTTTGCAGAACTGTTTGGGTTGGTGCTTGAGTAGGTTGGTTTATCCCTGGGGGATATTTTGTAGGTGGGATGGTTTATTGAAAATGGACCGGTGGCTGTTGGTATTGGATAGGTTGGGTTTGGAACTGGTTATGGGTTTGTTAGTTCTGTTGAGGGTAAGGATTTTTCCCTTGTGGTTGGCTATGTTGTTGGTTATCCTTCCATCGGAAGCCTGGGTGGTTATTGTACCTTGGATTGAAGGTGTTTTGGTATTGGGGCTTTTGAATGTTTAGGGCATTGACATCCGCTGCGGGTCCTCCTAGAAGAACATCCTTGATGGATGGAATGGCTGGGCAGTTGTCTGTTTTATGGTCATGTTTGTCACAAATTTTGCAAACAGGGTCTGCATTTTGGATTTCATGGACTTTCCTAAGGTCTATCAATTCAACCTTCCTAGAGAGTGCTGCGAGTTTAGCCCTAAGGATTTCCTCTTCTCTAAGTGTGTGAATTCCAGTGGTTCATTGTGGCTTTTCAGAATAAGGTGAAGTTCTCCACGTTGGGTTTTGTTCAGCCAGACTATCCAGATACTCGTAAGAATCATTCGGGGCCTTGTTTTTAAAAGTTCCATTATACATCATGTCAATGAATTGTTTATTACCCGGACCCAACCCTTCATAGAAAATTCTTACTTGTTCAGGTATGGAAAACCAATGGTGTGGAACCATGTTTAGGGTGCCTTTGAACCTCTCCCATGTTTCATAAAATGACTCTCCCTCTTTTTCAAAAAAGTTTTGGATGCTCTTTTTAAGTGCAATTTTTTTGTGATTAGGGAAGTATTTTTTGTAGAATTCTCTTTTCAGATGGTCCCAAGAGTGGATTGATGCAGGTCTCAAGTTTTTTAGCCATTTTTTAGCTCAATCCTTTAATGAAAAATGAAATAGCCTCATCTTAGCGGATTCTAGTTGATGTGGGGGACACATGGTTTCAACAATGTCGTTGAACTCTTTGACATGAAGGTATGGCATTTCTGAATCCATCCCATGAAAGGTTGGAAGGTGGTTTAGGACATGGGGTTTGAATATGTAGTTGGTGTCTCCTATGGAATTGTATCTAATGCATGAGGGGGAATTGGTCCAAGCTGTATTGAGGTAGTCGTTCGTGGTTTGATCAACTACATTCCCTAAGTTTGGAGCTTCTTGGTTTTGGTTTCCCATTTGATTCCCCCCAGGGTTGACAATTTGATTTTGTGGATGACCCTCCATTGTAATTGTTTCAAGTTCTGACTTTGGGGATTCATGAATATCTGAATCCGATTTAAACAATCCATTTGGTGCACTTGACTCCCCTATCCTAGGACTTTCCACCCTAACTAGTCTGTTTGAGAAATCGCGGGTGTAGGCGGACATGAGCCAAAAAAACGAGAAAGGGACAAGATAAGAGATCTTGGGTGAGAGTAGAAGAATGGAGGTGAGGAAATAAGGTTTTCTTTTGGATCTAAGGTACTTAATTGGTCCCCGGTAACGATGCCAAAATTTGATTCATGCCCAAATTTACCCAAGAGAAGAAGGGTAAAACGGTCCTTGTAGTGTAGCTTGGGTTGTCGATTCCACTGAGACATAAGAAGATACCTAAGATACACAACCTAAGGGATGGATTTTTGGCTTTGAAGTGGCCAACTTGTATTGATTTTGCATGGGTTTTAAAGATATCTAATATATTTAAGTGGATTCAATTCAAAATAAGGAGTTGATCCTAGGTTATCGCTCGGGGTGGATTGGACGTATTATCTTTTTAATGATTTCAATTTCTTAAATTTGAGATGGGTTCATTTAAGGAGATAAAACAACATCATAACTTACTATTTTAATGCCTACACCCTCTAATACTAATCACCTATACACTTTAAGGATCAAAGTTTTGAGCACTTCAAGGTAAAGTATCGTATTAGTACTTGAAGTGTGTGGCCTTAAATTCAACAAGGACGATTGTGTTTAAAAATCATCAAATAAAAATACCAATTAAAGAAGTGATTATAAATTTATTAGGTGATAAATAACATCCAATCCAGCCCCTTTCTACTCCCTTGGATCAACCCATAAGTGGGTTAGCCCTCCATTTATCCCATGGTTTCAATGGAAACGGAATGTAGACTCATGAGGGAGGAAATGTAGAAGTAAAGAAAACAACAAAAATAAAATGATCACTCCACCGTTGTGTGAATAATTTCACAAGGGTTGGTGTGAATAAATTCACAACTTGATCCAACGGTATCAAAGTGATATTAATAACAACAGAATAAGAGTACAAGAATAACTTTTATTAAGAAACTAAAGTGAATTGAACAACTTACATGTGAACGACAAAATTGAGGCAACAAAAATGCAGCATAACATTACAATTGAACAAAGCATCCAAGATTTTCAACTCCATCCCCAAAACTGCCTTAAATAGGCATTTTGGGAGCCTTGGGTCGACCCTCAAACAGTAAAAATCATCTCAATTAATTTTGGTAGGCCATAGGTGGTGGAAAGATTGTGGAATTTGAACTTTTCCACATTTGACCCGAGGTGGCAGCCAGCTTTCCTTTACCGAACAGATTCGTCTGGACGACCTTCTAGACGGCAGAATCAGAGTGGGCCATAGAATAATAAAATGTATATAAGGATGTCTTCTAACCTCCTGTAAAATTTTGGCCCATTTGGAATTACGGATTCCGAGATATGATTAAATTAGTGGACTGTTTTTTTGGGCCGCAGAATCTGACCCAGAATTGTATCTCTAACTTGGGCCGCTTTAATGACCACCATATATGCCTAATTAGCATTGTCTAATGAATAGTTAGTTGTTCCTATCAATTGCTTCTATCGTCCCACAAAATTTGGGATTCATTGGGAATGTATGGTGGGCCCCACAGTCTCATCAGTGGGCTAGTGTCCAATCTGCTTTCTCCAGAATTGCTTTCTTTAATTGCCAAATATCTCCATCTTCTTCCATGAATTCTCCATTGATACCTTAATGAAAAATGTTCACATTTAATTTTATATAATGTTACCAAAATATAAATTTAAAAAAAATTGATAATTACATTACTTAGAATCACATGACTCATTGGGCCAAAATTGGTGTATATTAGGCATGAAGTGCATAAATGATGAGAATGAATGTTCATAATGAAAATGCACTAACTCAGACCCATAAGATAAAAAATGAACATTTAATACCATTAAAATGTAATTAAAATATATGTTTTTATTGGATAATCATGTACCATAAGAGCATTTACTATATCATTATATAGAGGAATATAAACCTAATACATAGGTACCAGGTTTATTATATGTATAAATTCTATATTTATATGATATATGAATCTGAGAAGTTTAATATAATTTTAGATTATATTAGTTATAAGTGACATGGAGAGAAGGATCTTAAGAAGAAGACCCCATGGCGTTGATGAGATTATTGGCTGATTGGAAAATGTATGACTAGGAGGACCATAGTTCTAGAACTTGTGAATATTTTTTACTCACATATTCAATTTTGGACTAGGTAATGGTTGAGCAGAAGTTGAACTCAGAATGTGATATAATGAAGGAACACCATGCAGGTGGTGACTTAACACCCTAATGGTCGATGGATGATGATGAATCAATCTTGGTATATCAGAGTGTATCAGTCCATAAACACATTACGGAGTAGATAATGAGGTATTACTATACCTATAGTTGTAAAATACATCATTTTTTGACCAATATGTATCATGACTTTAGGAGGATGTTATGGTGGCCAGGGATGAAGTGTGACATTACTAGTTTTTTTGCTCGATGCCTTACCTGTCAGATGGTAATGGATGAGAATTGACATCATTTTTTGTTATTTAATCTAATAATAAAAACTATGTGGTAGTGGGAGGATTTCATAATAGACTATGTGGAGGGGTTACCCAGGACCTGAGGATTATTGACACAATCCGGGTGATTTTCAATTAGCTATTGAAGTCTTCACACTTTTTACAACTACAGAGACTCACCCAGTGAAAGAGATGGGAAATTACACCTTCATAGGTCTCCCTTGAGAATTTTTTAGATAGATATGCATGTTTTTAATAGAGATTTAGGATGGGATTACATCAAACCCTAGGTAATCAACAGAGATTGATCACAACGTACCATACTTAGACTGACAGACATTTCATGTGGACTAAATCATATCAGAGGACATGATTTGATCATGTGTTCTTGACTTCAGTGGAGCATGGGATAATAAAATATCCTTTATTGATTTTGAATACAATAAGATTTACTAGGATTTTATTCAAATTTCAACTTATGGGGCTCTTTATGGATGGTCGTGTTTTTCACTACTCTATTGGCATGAGGTGAGTGAGGTGGCAGTATTTTTCCCCAAAATGGTTTATGAGACCTCCAGGAGAGTGAAGCTGATGCAGAAGAGGTTTATAGCCCATTTGAGGTGAATGAGATCTTATTTTGATTATATGAGTTTACCCTTGGTGTTTACTATGGGGGATTAGGTTTTATTGAGGGTGAATCCTCAATTAGGGAACCGAAAACTTGGGAAGATGGGGAAGATAGAAAATTGTTTTTTGGACCCTTTGTGATCACTGAGTGGATAATGGAAGTGACATATCATTTGGGACTACTTTCTCACTATCAATATATACACAATATGTTACCTATGTCACAACTTTATAGGTATATACAAAAATATGCAGAAGTTGTTGATTGTGAGGACATTGAGTTGGAGACTGATGCTTCTTATGAGGAGTGTTCACTGTGAATCAAAGATCCAAGAGACAAGGTTTATTGAGGGAGGACATCATAACTATTCTAGATTCAGTGGCAGCATGGAATAATCCAAGAGGAGAGACAAGAATTTGAGTTTAATGTTCAATCATAGGGACATAAGTTGTTTGAGCAATACCCCTAGATATATTTCTTGAGAATAGGAAGTCGATAGAGGGGGAAAATTTCAATATCCTAAAATTTTATATATATAAAAATCACTCATTGATAATAGTTTATAATAATGAAAAATGAAATTATTCAATAAAAAAATTCAATTGATGATTTAATGTGATTTTCATAAGGGGGATATCCCAGTTAACACCGTGGAATATTCTATAGAATATTCTTGGTGTTAGAAAATGAGATAATATGGGTTTCTAAGGCCTATAGAGAATCAATGTATATGGAATAAAAATATTAAATGTATTATATTATGTACACATTAGTTTTTAAAAATAATGGAATATCTCCCAAATAGTGTCTTGTATGAGAAATATGATACCACTATTAGTTCTAATATGAGGGGTTTACCTTAAACATGACATAACTTTTTAACAAATTGTAAATTCAGTAACATATCAAGAGATAATAAATTATTTAATGTTTTTACTATATATTTTTCAAAAATTAAATTAATATCTACTAAATGGTGCATTGAATGAGAAATATGATTCCACCATTAGGTCTAGGATGAAGTGTTTACCCTTGGTAAGATAAAACATTTTTATGTGTTGGGAATTTCTTAAAATCGGACATGAAGATAACATATTTAATATTTTTATTATATATTTTTCCAAAAATAATTTTATATCTCCCAAATAGTTTATTCTATATGAAATATGAGACCACCATTTGGACCAGGATGTGGGGTTTACACTAGGTACAACATAACATTTTTGTGCATCGGGTTATTGCAGCTTGTTCAGTGCATGACCGCTCATTTTTGTATTGTGTGTTTATTATTGGTACACATTTTTCATTATTGGGAGAAAAGTGATATACACGAGCAAAAAAGGTAAGGATACATTATTAGTGTCATACCAAGTCTTGTAATCACACCCTACTTGGGAATTTTGGTGTGCTTGTAGATTTTATGAGAGACCCAATAAAGGGAAAAGGCACAATGGTGGATGGATGTGTAGAGGACCATGGGGATAGTGGGGGATGATGATGAAGTTTCAATTGAACTATATTTTTCTTCTATTTATTACACTATTTTACTTATTTTGGATATGATTTCCACGTTGATAGCTTTTTATTTTCATGACATGTATGCTATTTACTTTTCCACATTATTAAATTGATTATTTATTATATTTTCATTATTTTTTATTGAATCTATGATGTGATACTGATGGTATATTCTCCCCATTGATGGAAATAAAACTTTTCTACAAATCAATAATCTTTTTCATACTGGGAGGCATTCATGAGGTCATGTGACCTCCGGTCTTGGACTTTTTGGTTCAGGTTAGGATGTTACAATGCTCATTAATGATTTCATCTTCACAAATCATATAAAATATTACCTTGGAAATATATTATTTCATAATAAATAATTATGGAACATAAATTATATCACTTAAAATTATCATTGAATTATGAATGCATTATCAAAGCACTTAAAACAACATGGACACTATAATGTGCGTTAATAAAATTTAAACTTTTAATATCTAATAATGAAAATAAATTATAATAAATTATAAATTTTTAATTGAATTTTTATAATTAAATTGTATACAAAGAAATATATATTAATAAGATTATGATATAAGTTTTATACATTGTTATTTATTATTATAGAGGATTTTAAATAACTTTTTTAATGTCTAGAGTAATGGTAATGTTTTCTCAGCTCAATTTTATTTCTATGAGACTTATAAAATATTCAATACTTTTTTAATTTTTATAGTGTATATAATTTCCTATAATATTATTTTATCATAAAAATTATGAAATTTATTGTATTTACAAATCCAAATCATGTTCCCCTTTAAAATTAATTCAATTCAAATTTTAACAAATTAGTAATGAATTTTTCAAAATAAAATTTATTTTCTTTAAATAATAAGGTTTCTTATTCAACTCTATTCCTATATTTTCTAAATAATATTACACTTACAATTTTATATAATATTCCCTCATCTATATCTAAGGAAAATGGTATTTTTTTAAATCTAAACTTCTTCCATGATGAATATCTTTATCAAAAAAGTATAATGTTGTTAATAATAATTCTCGTCCTCTTAAATGAGTTTTACCTCTATATCTACATATTTTATTTAAAACAATTCTTTCCCATTCTTATTTTATATTCTAGAATTTTATTATTTCATGAAACATTCATTTTTTTCAATACCACATTTCAAAATGATGTTTTTTATCTATTTTTTCTATGAGGGTTTGAATAAAGGTTTTTTAATATTAAAAATTGACTTCCCTTTAATATTCACATGTTCTATAATTGATGCAACTTTTTTTACCATAAAATTAATTTATTTAAAATTTTCAATTAATTATTATCCTTTATTATAATTTTTTTAATGTTTTCCCTTTAATCTTATCAAAAATAACATTTGAATTTGACTCATAAGTTTTTGTTTTTTTGAAACTGTTAAGAATTGCTCTCTAATTTTGTTATGTCTTAACATCAAATTTCATATTTATCTCAAAAGGATATATATAACATAGATTTAATATTTATGAATCATATAATAAATGATTTAATGAAGGAATCATTTTGGTGGATGAATTTTTTTTGTATCAATGGATTGAATTATTGATGACATTTTATGTGATAACATTTAAAGAATACATGAAAACCATTTATATTCCTTGGGTTATTTATGATGTGATAAATGATTGATTTCATGTGGAACATATATATATATATATATATATATTATTAGTATGTGATATGTTGGATCCTATGTCACAAACTAAATAATTTTAATATGATTTATATCTTAATAGATAGTGTAGAATAGATATGATTGGGTTTGTCTACATCCTAAAGGGTAGTTTTATTGGGTTTTCCCACAACTTATACAATGTGAATGATTAGGTTTTATCATTGTGTAATGATTATTTATGTTTATTTATATTCCATAATTATTTCATTTGCCACATAACCATGAAATTCTATATTTTCATGCCAATATTATTCTATATAGATTATGTTAATTGTCCCATGTTTTCACACTTGTATACCATAAAATATGGTTGATCATTTTATATTACATGATCATTTTCATGACTTATGGAGAAATATTTTTTTCAAGTCCTTTAAAATGAAATATTTCTCCCACGATCATTATTTAAACTTATTCTCTCACTATTTATGAATTATTGATATTTTTCCCCTTACCTATCATTTGAACTCACCCTCTCTTATATTTCACATTTCACTCAGAAATCATACATATGATTACATATAGAAGGAAGTCTTTCATAGATTTATTTTGATAAATTTGGAATCAATTATGTGAGATATGTTTTTTAAATACCTAATAATTAATGGAACTAAATAATTATGTTCAGGGGATGTCTGATTTTTCTGATATATAATGATAAAATAATGGATTTATTATAAAATTAGTGTATTTTTAGTATGGGGCATTTATGTTGGTGTCAGAGTAGGGTTTCGTAATTTTTGAATGTTGATACAATATAAAATTATTGAATACCCCAAATGATTTTTCTAAATATAGAAAAAAATCATAAAATTTTGGTAATGTATAAGTGTGTTGTTTCTTACCATTGAAATCCTTGTTTGGAAACAAACTAGTTGATATATGATCTAACAAAAATTCATCTAGGAAGAATAACCATAAAATTGTTTTCTTTTGTATTTACTTGATATTTACTCAGTTCATAGTTAATGGGAATAACTATAGTCTTGGTTCGGACCTCTTAGAGGATATGCCTTAGTTTATTCACATGATCATTTTAAACCATTAAAAAGGATCTAAATATTTTGTTATTGATTTTATATTGGTGAAATTATGGATAATTGAGATAAAATGATAATCTATTTTGAGTAGTATTAATATCCTAAGGGGTTGAATGGTGATTTTGTTATAAGGAAATGAATGTTATTTTATTATGATATTAATATATATTTGAGAGTATATATTGTTATGGTTTATATTAAATTATATGTTATTTTATGGATAAAGGATAAGTAAATTTTTGAGATAACATATTTAAATTTTTTGGGTTTATAATATTTTATGTAAGTAATTATCGGTCAGTTATTTTTGTATTATGTTAAGATGTATTATAAATTCCAACTTAATGTAACCAAGGTTAAACTGATCGTAACACTAGTTCAAGTAACCATTCCATTTTTTATGATATTATAAAATTATTTTTTCTTTTTATATCACTCAATAATAATATTGAATATATAAATATATATTAAAACATTCCAAGATCCTTAGAAATTTCAAAATTATTGTCGTAATATATTCATACTAACTCATAAATTTCATTCAACAGAGTAAAATATATCCTTGTGATAGATGGGTATAAGTCTCACATAAACCTCATTACTCCACTAGAACAATTAATTGAAATAATCCTTGAAAACTATTGATAATTTGATTTTGAACCCCTTTATAATATTCCATTTACATGATGGAAACTTTAAAACATATCCCAATACAATTATACAGTTTGATATCATGATTGATATTGTGATACATTAGACCATGTTTTGAAAAACCAACTAACACAATTACCATATTCTATAAAATATTATATTTTATATTATCATGTTTTTAAAATGGATCAATAAAAACTGGAAAAAAATATTTATTCAGATGAAAAAGAGGGTGACATTAGAGCAAAATATTTCATTGTCTTATTATATTAATTTTTTTAATATCATTAATGAAAACCCTTCTTCAAAAAACTCAAGTCAAATTTTACCCAATGTTTAAAAAAAAAAATAGGTTCAAAAAAAGATTTCAAAACATTACATTTAAAATAAAGTATTTACAACTTCTTATTTCAATTGAAATACATCAGAATATAACAACTATTCATGAAAAAATATGTAGCAGAATTTATAAAAGTTCTAAAGAATTATATCAATGCATAGACTTGAGTAGGAGTATCATGGGGCATTGAAATTTACCATGGGATTGTAGTTCATAGTGATAATATTTTAATTCTAAAAATAAAATATTCCATCTATGAGATAAATATAAGAAAAGTTTTTGGATGAATTTTATTAAATTTTGGAGAATGTAACACACAATATTTGGGAAAATATTTTCTTTCTTTAAACTACTCACATTTAATTTAAAAAATGTTATTTTTTTCTTAGTGAAGAATTATGTTTGAGTGGAAATAGATATATACAAGATATGAATCAAACTGAAAACACATTATTCATTCATAATTAAATATTACAAAAAAAGTAAATCAAACCAAATATTACATACCTTGGATTATTAGATACTATTGATGATTAAATCCCTTAAAAATGAATATATTAAAATGGTAATATAAATAGAAAATAAAAATATCATTAATACCCCAAGATAACCTAGACCATATTTTCCCTTGAAAATAACCATTAATAGAACTAAAACTACAATTAGAAATATCAACATGAAAGAATAATTTAACAAGTAATAATGGAATGAATTTATAATAAGTAATGGTGGTAATATATGATTTACAAAGGTAAATACAACCATTGGAAATACAGAAGTTGAAAAAATGGTCATTGGATATACATGTAAATGGAAGGTATTCCGAAGTTGTGTATTTTTAGTAACAAATTTAAGATAATAAAATTAAAAAATAATAAACAATTAAATAAAAATTAATATCTTTTTAAAATAAATATTTATAAAAGTAATTTATACATCATGTATTATTATAATTAAACAATGTCATGATATATTTATATGACTCAAATTTTTTAATAATTAATGGATTGATGAAAATAAATATTTAGAATATGAATAATTAAGATTAATTATATTTTTTGAGGAATATTAAATAAAACATTGATATAGAATCAAAGAACTATTTTTAAAAATTGTTACATATTTTTTTAATTAATTTATATTAAACAATTATTTAAATTAAATTTATTGAAAATACATACAAGAAAATAAATTTCCTTCCATCTAATGGTTATTTTTGACTAAATAATAAGAATAAATTCATTTGATGATTAAAAGATAAATATTCCCAAAAATTTAATATTTTTTTTATGTGAGCATATATTAAAATTAGTTTTCCTTAACTATAGAAATATTTTCTAATAAAATTATTTTAATACTTTAAATTAGAATATATAAATTTGTTAATAAGTTCATTTTCAAATTTTTACATAGAAACAAGCTACCAAGATAAATATTAGTTAACACACTATGTTAATTATTTTTCAAAGATTTTTATTTTTCTAAGTATCATGTATATTTATACCCTTATCATTCTAAATTTTTTAAAAATAAATCCCATTTTAATAAAAATGTATTCAATTAATGTATATAAATAACTATTAATCATATTATATGATTAAAATGTTTTTTAATTCAAATTTTTTATGAACAATTCATTTTATTTTAAGAATAATAATATATTATGGACAAATTATGATATTAATAATATAAATTTTTTATATTAATAATATATTTAATATAATTTAATTAGTAATTGAAAATAATTAGGCCTAATAAGAGTTAAAATTTACAAATACATTTTTATGAAAATATTGTTTTTTAAATATGACTGTTGTTTTAATTTAGGAAAAAAAATTATCCTATTAAAAAATTGAAATAGATTAAATTGGGTCCAAATTAGGAATTAAAATATTGAAATTTGTTATAGAGGGTCATATAATATTTTTACTAAAAAATATAACAACTATAGTAAATATTTAATCAATGTTAATGGGTAAAATTATTTCATATACCATGGCTTGAACTTTACCAAATCCGCCTGACACATAATCCTTTTAGAATAAATATTTTAGGTGGGAAATACATACCCAAAATTCCACAAAAAGTTTCTCACCTAACTCACCTGTATACCATGTGATTCCATTCATACACTTCACTAAACTTTAATTTCTAAGGATATAGCTCTCTTTTTCACCTATTAAAGGTGATCACATCCACCCACATAAAGACACAATTATCCTTTAAAATTATCTTTAAAATATTACCATTATACCTCCCATATAACCCCATTCTACATTTTTAATCCCTTAGATATGATATTGTTTTCAAATTCCTCCATTTCCAACAGATCAACTAATGTAACATTCACATTATCAACATTATTATTATCTACTCCCTTCCTTTTTCTTATCTATAGTTTTCAAACACCTATACTCCAAAAAAATTCTAAATATAATAATATATTACATTAATATCATTATTATTAATATATTTTATTAAATTTATGGAAAACCCATTATTAATCTCATACTCAAACATTGAAAAATGGTAATGTCACGTGTGTTATGTGTAGACTACCGTCTCCATGAATATCGTATTACATATTTCAAAACCATATTAAATGGATGGTTATAATTATATATATAATGATTAAAAATTATATTTATTTTAGTACTAATATTATAGAGATAAAAATTATACATTATATTAATATTTATCCCATCATTAACATACTACCATTTTTTAATGAAAAATTACCAAAACAAGCTCATCAATGATTTCATCTTCAAGAATCATGACTAAAACTATCATGGAATGAAATAAAAATATTATGAATAATTATTTACCATATCATACAATACTATAAATATTATATGAATGATTAAAATAGTGTCAATTTAATCATATCAACATTTATATTACCAAGCGAGTGAGAAACAATCAGAATTCATGACATCTGATCATTACAATGTACTAAAAATACAATAAATGTATATTGAATTATTATAATTAAATTTTATAAAAATTAATAGATATAAATAAGGTTCAATTTTTTTTATTCTTATAGGTTATGTTTTTTTACAGGATGTTAATCACTTTTATAGAAGTCGGGAGTTTTTGTAAGGGTTTCTTGTCTCAATTTTCTCTCTTTGAGACAAAGGCAATATTCAAAATTTATTTTTGGTGTATAAATAACCTTATAGAATCCATTTATAAAAAAATTCATGAAATTATATTGATTTAAAAATTCATCACATATTTTCTTTTTAATATATTTTGATTAAAATTTTAGTAAATTCATAAGGTAATTTGATAACTAAAAATTATTTTCATGGAGTTATCAGGTTCTTATTTTACTGAATTAGCATAATTTCCCTGAAATCTTCCATTTATTATATAATATAATATTACCTATTATTACTCTAGAGAAAATGATATTTTTAAATAAAATCTTCGTCCTTGGTGAATTTCTTTCCCATTAAATTATAACATAGTTTGAATACATATCACTCTCTTTAATGAATTTTTCCCTACATGTATATATTATTTCATTCCACAAAATTTCTCCATTTAATATTTTGAAACCCAAATATATATTATTTGACAAGTTATTTATTTTTCTATTTACATATTTTTAAAGTAAATTTTATAATCCCTTTCCGTGAGGTTGGTTTCAATATAGATATTTTAATATTAATAGGTCTTTTCATTTCATATTCATATCATTTGTATTCCACTCCATATTGAATGACTTTAAATTTATTACTTTTGTAGGCTATATTATTGGGGTTTATTTATTAATAATTTTAAAAAGTTATTCATGTAAACTTCTTAAAACTATCTTTTGAAGGTGACTCATATCGTCTACGTTTTTACTATAATGTTAAGAAATGTTTTTGGAAAAATCTCTTTACATTTTTTCATCTAGTTTCTTATTTATTCCAAAAGGATATATCTCCTATAAAGTTATGTTTTTAAAATAAAAATATAAACTCTTTTATGAAATAATCCCCTTGGGTGATATAATTTTTTTATTAATCGATCTAATTCTTAAAGTAATTGTATGTGATACCATATGAAAATGTTACAAAAATCATATTATTTCAATGTGTGCTTTATGATATGATGAATAGTTAATTACATGTGGCATATATATTTATGGATAACTACAATTTAATGATAGGGGTCCTATATTTTACCCCAATTCATTGATTAATTTTCTATATTTTTTGAGATGATGAAACATATACATGATTTGAGTTTTCCACATCTTAATGGGTGAGAATTATTGGGGTTTTTCACAACATAATGGCTGGGAATGATTGAGTTTTCTCACAATGTGATTATTTACTATCTATATGTTTATGCCATAAGTATTTATTATGTTACATTTCTATGAAATTTAATATTTTATGCCTATATTATGCTATATGGATCATGTTTATTGTCTAGTGTTTCTGAACTATAATTACATGTTATATGTCTGATTATTTCATATTACATGATATTCTATCCGGACTTATGGAAAATCTATATTCATATATGTTATTTTTAATATGATATTTAAACCATGAACATATTTTCTCATATACTTATGCTCTAAACCTTTATGAATCATTGATATGTATTTTCAATATTGATAATTTGAGCTCACCTTTTCTTATATTTTCTATTCCCCTAGAAATCATATGCGAGACTATATATATAAGGGAAAATTTCATATAAATGTTTTGAGATATGTTGAAGAAAATATGTTTAATAATATTTTTATCTAAATAATATCTATAGACAGTAATGGTTAAGGATGAAGGGATGTGTGAGTATTTGGGAGATTACTTATTCAAATTATGTAATTATTACAAAATATATGCATGTTTTTTCATTGGAGTATCCAAATCATAATGAGGATCACACTCTCTGATATACAATAAATTAATCCCCATAATATATCTTCCCTTACACAGATTCTCGAGTGATGGCACAAATGGGCCCCAATATTTCACATGTGTATCTTCTCTCGAGCCACACTGACCCTTTACAAGATCCCCCACAACTCTTTCAAGGACTATATAGATTTACTATACCATGGTAACCATATCTATCACTAAAAACACCCATCTATATAAATTAAACACTTATATACCAATATCTATTAATCAATTCCCATAAATTCATCACCAATCACATTTTTCCTCAACCCAGACATGATTGTCCACTATATCAAGAATATGAAGGCAGAATGGACAACAAGTTATCACATTCCCTAAAAAATTGAAACATTAAAAAAAACACACCAAACAAGATATAATGCCATGATGTTTTAAAATATTATTACCTTTAAATAATTCAATGTGTTCTATAGAGCTATACACATGCAACACCGAACATAAATTAAACCATGATATATTTAGATAAAATATAAATATTTTAATATGACAGTTAAAACCATAATATTTAATTAGTAGGAAATAATAAGAGTAACTTTTTTACGAAATATTTTAATATAGAAAATTATTTTGACTTTTAATATGAATGAATTTCAATTAGTAAATCTAAAATGAAAATTAAAACCATTTTGAGCTTACAAATGTATTTTTATAAAAAAAATTACTTTAATGACCTGTTATGTTTTATCAAAAGAATAATATAATTAATTTATTGCAATATATATTTATATATATAATTTTTTAACACTAATTAGTAAATGATATTAAATAAGAAGAAGAATAGATCGTGTTGTAAAGAGTAATTTTCCATATAAGATTATTTTTCCATTATATTTTATAATTTTATTTATAAGTAAAATTTATAAATTAAAGAATTTGAATTTGAAAAATTGAAAATTATTTTTGGATTCTTTATATTAATATTTTTTTAAGATGTAATTTTTGTAATTTTCTAAAAACAATGAATTTAAGGTGAATAGTTTAGTATATCATTTTTACAAATACCATGATTTAATGAAATTATTAGTATATAGGTATCTAATTGAAATTAATGAAAATATATTATAAAAACATATGTATTTTATTAGTTACAATTAAAAATAAAAAAAATATTTATTCTAGTTTACAAACCTATATATGATATTTTAGAACACAAGCATTATTTTTCTCAAGAAATTGTCTTTAATACATTATACATTTATTATTTTAAATTTAATGTATATAAATTTTTGAAATATAATCAAATAAAGTGAATTTTAAATATATAATGATTAGATTTAAATTATTCAATAAGAAAAAATTAATTTTTTTTCTATAATGGATAAATTATACAGTTAAAAACTAGTTACCACTGAATGAAAAAATAAGAGTTAAAAGCGGTTTACCTAGTTAAAATTACTAAAAAATGAAAAAAATCAATTTTGATAACGTGTTTGATGCCTTTATTGACCTTATATGTTCCTCACTTCATATATGTTCAATTTTAAATCCAAATTTTTTGAGGGTGACTTCCTGTTATTAAAATTTTATGGGTATTTAAAATAAATCTATCTATTCACACATATAAAAAGGGTCTGTCAACACACCTTTACTAACCTTATAAAATACTTTTTCCTCCAAAAAACCTTAAATAATTCATTCCATTTAATCCTTTTCCACTTCATTGAGGTTACGGTCTCAATATATTATCTTAATCCATCCTTTTCCATGGAATAATCCAAGGAAAACTCAAAGTTATCAAAATGAATAATCATTTTTTCACAATATCATTACTTTATATTATACCATTATAATTATAATTTTAAAATACATTTATAATTAAATCCTTATTGGTTATATATAGAATAATTTTTTTCTATGTGAATAATGATTATCTGAATTTCTCCTAATCCTTTATGTAAAACAAAAACAACATTTGTTCATGTGTTCTTATTACTGGCTCCACAAAGCATAATACTTCGTTTACCATAACAAACTAATAGAGTTGGTCCTATTGATGAATTTAATAAATATATATAATAAATATTACATATATTATATGCTAAAATGATAATAAATATTATATATTTATCCTATTCTATAAGAATTGAAATCATCAACCATGCATACCTATAGAATACCACCTCAATGGAATGATTAATTTATGTTTCTCTTTTCATCATGGACATACCTGGATGGAAATTAAATGAGATTAGTGGATATATAAGGTAAAAACATATTTTGATTTGACCTAAAACATTACTCAATCTGGCATGCCACAAGGCCTCAAGCCCATCTCCCCGAATGCAAGAGGTTGTTGACCATTATAGATGGTCTAAAAGACATTGTGGGGTGACTATACCCTATTTTCAGAGTGCAATTATTGTAAAAATAAACAAAATACCTACAAATAATATCCACAATCGGGAAATTATAATAAATACACTAAAACAAATCATTATATAATTAATTAAATGTAATATATTTTTATACAGACTCTAAAGAATGAAAACATATAACAGATGGTTTCCCACTGGGTCGACCACACATAAAAAATTAAAAAAATGCAAATAAATAAAACTATATATACTTTCAAAAATAATAAAAACCACATACCCAATCTCCATAATGCTTGATCTCTAGAAACTAGACCCCAAGAGTCCACATGAGTGGATCATCTTGATCATGCAAAACAGGGCCTTGACCTGAACCATTATGCATCCCATGCTCAAACCTAAAAGCAGACATCTGGTCTGCATGCATACTGAGGTGCATGTACATGGGGCGAGTAATAAATATCAGTAGGACACCCATAATTTTGATCCTACAAATATCCTTTCATTACAAGTTCATGCACACACGATATGCCTAGCCTAGCTAAAAACTAAAATCAGCTGGAATAAAAGAAACAACTAAAAAGGGGGAAAACATAAGAAATTGTCCATAAAATTGGTTCTATCAAGACACCCATGGTAGATCTACCCTAGTTTTCCCCTCCATGTGATTTATAGATCAGTGATCACCCATCCACATGAGAAATGGAATAGCTTCTAGATTTATATAGGAGCTACAAGAAGTCTAAACCAAAAAGGATGAATTCCTTACCCCAAGGCATAACCATATGAATCCAAATGAACAACATGCATTTAAATTGAACTAGGACTTTTATGGTATGATTGTAAATGGTGAAATAACCTCCCCTCCACATGCCATAGATATTTCATGTCTGATATGACCTATAGAATGACTCATGATCCACCACATAGACCCAAAAGACACACCACCCAAGGAGATCCATCATTATGGACACAAATTATGCACTACCATATGGTATTTATACAAAATGTTTGGAGTGAAACAATATCCATGAAAACAAACCATCCCCAAAAGGGACCACTGTTAATATAGGGGTAGTTCGATCTTTCAGATCTTCCATTAGTTCCCTAAGCCCATCTAACCAAATCTAGACATATATAATGGGGAAGACCAGAAAAAAAACTCAATTCTAACACTCAATCCAATATAACACAAGGTAATCCTCATCAAACAACAATACTAAGATTAAAGAGAATCAAACAACCAAGCCAAGGCCAACTATACATAGAATGATCCAACATCAATCCCACTATCCAAAGAGCTGAACTAGCAATGACAATCCAATATCTTCCAGCAAGAATAAGGCTTGCATGGTCCTATATATCTCATCATCCAAAAAATAGCTACCATGGGATCTCCTTGACTATCCACTGATTCAAACCAAACTCAAGGCTCCAAAATCCCACTACTGAAAATTAGAGTTATACCAACAGACTTATACCAACATTTTGGAAAACTACCGGTATAGGTACCCTATACCAATGGTTTGGAAAAAACCAATGTTATAGGTACATTAAATATACCATATACCATATATTTGTGAAAATACATTGGTATAGGTACCATAAATACACCATATACAAACAGTTTTTGAAAAACCATTGGTATTTGTATTATATAGAGACCATATACCAACAGTTTTAGAAAAACCATTGGTATAGGTCACACGGATAGACCCTACATTATGGGTTTTCCAAAACCATTTGAATAAGTCCCGTAGAGAGACCCTATAACAAATTTATTTTCAAAACCATTTGAATATGTCCAAAAAATATTGGTACCTATACCAATTGTTTTGAGAACCATTTGTATAGGTACCCATATTTTTTATAGATTAATTTTTCAAATAAAATTTAATACATCAAAAGTTAAATTAACTTTAAATAAATAAATATATATGTATATAATTAATATCACAAAACTCATTGTAGCTTAGTGTCTAGGCTGTTTAAATATAAATGGGAGGTGTTGGGATAAAAACCAAGCTGTATTTTATTTTTCACATTACCTATAACAATGGGTTATCCTAAACCATTGGTATAAGTTCATACAAATGGTTTTTCCAAAAACCATTGGTATAGATTTATACCAACACCAATCTTTCCAATGACTCTCCAATCCATTTTTATTGGCTATAACAATTTCTTAGAGACCTATAACAATGTATCTAAACCATTAGTGTATGATTTTTATCCCATAGTGGTCCCCAAGGTCAGAGCATAAAGAAACTTCCAGCAAGAGACACCATTACTGCACCAACATTCTTGCAGAACAACCTTAAAAACATACTCAACTAAGAAAAAGGACATAGTAAGAGAAGTACATCCAATGAGTGGTTCATCTAGCTCATCCAATACTATTGGAAAAACACAGTTATGAAACATCCCAAACAACCCTCAGTGGATTCCAACTGATCCTTGATCAAAAATTCACCAAAATGGTAATAAACAAGCATACCACCACTAACATGGGAATTCAAAATGGTCCTCATGAAGAACACAAAATAAGGATAATACCCACAAGGGTCCTCAACACAAGAAAATGAAAAACATTGTATATGGTTATTATCAATAGTTGATAACAAAAACCACTAATCACTTGATTAGAATCAATCCCACAAGGGAATACTCAAGAATCCCTTAGACTCATATTAGAAGCACAAAAACACTCAACTATAACTTCCATCCAATGGTATCAACTCAACTAAAGGGATCTAAAAATTCTATTACCCAAACCCAAGAGCTAAACATCAAAAACACTAACCTCGAGAAACATGTCTTAACACACAAGAACAAACCAAGTTCTCCTCATAGATAATACTCAATCCCACCTTCCATGATCCATCTAAAATAACCTCAAACAATGATAGATGAAATCCATAACACATAGATAACTAATGATCTCACATTCTCACACGAGTCCCAAATCTCACAACAAAACCCATAGGAAAAATTTGTAGCCCCCAAAATAAAATCCTCATACTGAACTATCATGATCTAAAACACCATAAAAACATCCACTGAATTAAAAAAGGATACCAATAACATGATTTTTGTGAAAAAACTCTTACAATAGAGTACCCACAAGTACAATTCTGACTTTGAATATAAAAGAGACATAAATGACTAAGGCAAGAAAAGTACCCAACATGAACATGGGGTACAAAACATGTAAACCTAGAAGTCCCCCTATCCATGTGCCTTAATCCACTCTGAATGCACTTTTGTAAAGTACATGGTGTGTGGACCCTATAAATTGCATGTACCCTAGCATGGGTACCCACCCATGCACTTTATCCCCACTCGACGTGTAACATGCTTGAGTAAATGATGTGTAAACCCACATGGGTACCTTCCCGTGTAACAAAATTATGTGTGTATTCCTACATGGTATTCACCCAATATTGGTACTGAACATGTACCCTAAATGTCGAAGTACCCCTACATGGGGTGTTTGTATGAGTAACCAGCCACAACCCAAAAGTCCACTACTTAATATGTACCCCTGATACATGGAATGTAGTTCCCAAAAAATCATTTTACCTAAATAGAAATAACACATAACATGTGTTATATGAAAAAAAAATGTTGTGTACATGGTTTTTCTCAAATGGGAAACCCAACAAAATGGACAGGAATATTCGATTTCCCCGCAAAACCCATAGATCAACCCACTAGGTTTCAACAAAATTCTATTAAAAGATTTAAAACTTCAAAATGATTTAAATATGGGGATTTACAATGAGAAAAAAAATGAGCCTATATATTTGAAGAAAACGATGATGCTCTGCACATTTCCATGATTTGTAGCTGCCACACGAATACCCCACATGACCTGAACATCGCGGAGATGCCTCCTCTTCTCCCTCTCCCTTTTTTATCTTAGTATACATCTCCTTGAATAAGATAGAAAATCGGAATCCTCAATAAGTGTACATGAAAATACAAGGTAAAATAATGAATAAATTGAAATGAAAAATTAAAAAAGAGAAAAGAAAAAGAAATAAAAAAGAAAATGGGGCTTGGGCCCAGCCTCGATGCCCAACGCAAGGTTATGCCCCGCCAAGAAAAGACCACCCATTCCAGAATCAATGGAAGAGACATAATCTCAATCTGATTCTTCATTTAAAAGATATGAAAGAATGAATCCACATGAATAATTTAATATTTTATTTATAAAATATTAAATATTCCATAAAGTTTCGAATGACTTCGATTTCCACAAAACTATTATCCTTGGGTAAAAAATATTATTGGACCAATGTAGTGGTCAAAAAAATATCTGAGATCAAATTTTAGGATAAATTACCATTTCTACTTAAAGAAACATGGGGTAATATTTCAAAGTAACTCAAATTTTCACAACCTGTGAAGACACGAGTCATCACTAGCTCCCCAAAGCAAATGCATCTCATCCTTAAGAAGCCTTGGTGTATAACCAAAACCAAAGATCTCCCCCAAGAACTTTCTCAACAGAGGCTATCTCGAATGTCTAATGACCAGTCTTACAAAACACACAACTCTCTCCCAATATAAGAATCATTCATGAGTGAACGATCATATCCTCCCCATCATATGATTATATTTATATTTTCCCACTTCCAAATGATAAACCACACAAACCACACTATATCCACAATTAAATGAAATGGATAGACATGACTGAACCACTCACACCTAAGCACCAACATAATACCTCCCTACCTCCGTACTAAAAAACCAATTAAATGAGGATCACTAACACCAACATCCTTTGGTGAACTCCCAACCATTGGGTTATCCTTACTCCAATCCTTGAGGGCATAACATGAATTTAACTCACATGGGTCATGTCCTAAAAAAAGAATAATAACGTGAAAAAACAACAAATCATCCTTCACAAAGGAGTGGATCCAATTCAAAAAGATTCCAACCATTCTCTCACTATTGAACTGAAGTCATTACCATGAATAAGACGTGAAAATGTTCAAAAAAACATACCTTCTCATGATAGCTATGGGATAGGGAGCACTCCTAGTATTACACTTCTCAAACACTAGGAATCCTCATTCCTAGACACATCCTAGTGATAAAATAACTCAATGAACCCACCAAGGAATAACAACCACACCCACCTATGACATTGGTGATATCAAGCACATGGTTTCCACTAGATGAACCAATAAACAAAACTAGGAAGGAACAACTCCCTCACAAGGAACACAATCATGGTACTTTGTGGGAACTATCACCTCTCGGAAACTAGATCCCGATATAAAGCTCTCTCGGGCATTCTTGTTCTCATAGTGGAACCAAAAGGGCACTTAGAGCCCAATTTTGACCCACATGGGTTTCTATACATCCCTTGTTAATGGGATTACATCTCAGAATGGTTGAACATCTTTCCACATTATCCACATGACCTATCATCTGAATAAAATATACAATAAACCAACACATATAGGAATAATTCATGGGAATCCCATATATATTGAATGATGTAAGAACATCAACCTCTTTCTCAGGGCCCATGAGCTATAAAAAAACATAAATAAAAAAACTCAAGAACATCACACTAGTTGAATTAATACAACCTTAACAAAAAATACCAATAATAACATTACCATTCCTTTGATACATGAAATTATTATCAAAAACGATGTTATGACACACCAGTACAATATCCATCAAATGTTATGACACATTCTTATAACACCTATCTACTAACTCCCCAAAATCATAAAACCCAAAACCTAATTTGATACCATTTTTGTAAAGAACTAGATAGTGTAGACCGGACATGTCACCCAATATGACTTTCCACAAGGCCTCATGCATGTATTCTTGAATGGTAGAGGATTATGACTAATGATGACGGTCTAAAAGGAACTCTATGGAGAATATAACCATTGTTAAAATTGCAGTATGAGTGGAAATAAACAAAATAAATACACTGGTGATCAACATCATAGTATGAATTATAAATAAATTGAAACAGAGTGTAATATAATAAATGAAATGCAGTATATAGTAATATAGAATATCATGCATGAAAAAAATACAACATCTGATCACCAATTGGGCCAACCACAGATAAAAAATAAAAAAACTAAAAATACGTACAACCAGTTATACTTCCAACATTGATCCAAACCACATACCTGGTCTCCCTGACACCTAAGCTCTGCCAGCCTGATCCTAAGACTTCACACGAGTAGATCCACTAAATCATACAACATTAGGCCTCAACTCCAACCATTGTGTAACCAGTACTATAGCCCAAAAGTAGAAATTGGGTCTCTACACACACTGAGGATCATTTACATGGGGTGTGGAAGAATTATCAGTTGAATAACTCTTATGGTGGACCTATAAATATGTTTTCATAACTACTGTATGTACATGCAATATACCAATCCAATCCAAAAACTAACACAATATGGTATAAAAGATACAATTATAATAAAGGGGTAGAAAAACTCAATAATGAAACTAACCTGTGGCCTCTATCCTGGCACTCATGGTAAATCTACCCCTACTCTGGACCCAACTATACGATTTATATCCTGTGGATCACCCATCAATAATAAAACTAATTAATCTTCCATATTTTTGTAGGAGATCGAAGACGTAATAATGAAATGCGAACAAATGGAAGTCCCTAGTATGTAACCATATGCATCCACATGGACAACGATTATATACCGGGAACAAGGACTCTAATGGAATGATCAAAAATAGAATCATAAATCTATCATGTCCCAAAATTTCTATAGAATGACTCAGGATCCACTACATAGACTTAATAGATACACCACCCAAAGGGATCTATCCACATCGACCGGATGGTTTCAAAAACTTATTGGCTCAATACACAAGGTCTGGTGCATAATAACATCTTTGAAAAACAAAATCACCCCTAGATAGGGAGAACCCAATATCTTAGGGCTGTTACTTCATCCATATCATCCATTATCTCTCTTATCCCATAAAAAAAATCCAGTCATAAAAGGAGTAACAGACAAGATCATCACTCGGGGCCAACAAATGATCTTAGATAAACCAAGGGCATCCTACTAAAACCAAAGTCCCAAGAATATAATTCCTAAAATTACATAGCGAAATTCTAAATGAACCTGTGATGATCCAACCTAAAACCCACCATCCAAAAATTTAATCTAACAGTTCTGATCCACTCTCGACCACCATGAACTTGGCTCGCATAGTCCCTTAGATCATAACATCTAAAAAATAGTCAGTATGGTCTCTCCAAGAGCCACCTTAAGGCTAATAAAACTTGGGGATCCCATGGTTCTTAGGGCCACAACCTAAAGGGACGTCCCCACAGGACTCCCTTACTACACAAAAGATCTCATTCCATTCTTATAGAAAAAAACCTAAACCAAACCAGAGGTCACAGCAAGAGACATAAATTCAATGAGGGGTTCGTCTAGATCATCCAAAATCATGAGACATTATTAGTGGTGAAAAATAAAAATGGCCATCAATGACATTATAATGACCCTCAATCAATAATGCAACAAAAGTGCATAAAAAGAACATTCCCAAGAAATGGGGCATTCACAATGGTCATTATGACCACCTAAAAAGCAGAAGACTGTCCATAATTTTTCATCAGTAAAATCCAATGAAAAATATTCCATACAATCATTCGAAAAATCCAACTATGGTAACCACTAATCACATGATTAGAAACTATCCAATAAGGTAATACCCAAGATTCCCTCAAAATCATCTCCATAGAACAATGGAATCTGGATGTAACGTCCATCCAAATGAATCAACTCAACCCAAAGTTTCCAAATGATCATGTCCCTAAACCAAAATGATAAACCTCAATAGTACTAATCTCGAGCAACCGATCCTAAAATAAAGGAAAAAACCAAGATATCCTCAATGAAAATACATGATCACACCAGTTGAGATCTATTAAAAAATAACATAAAACATCACTAGATGGAATCCACATACCTTGACAAACCAATGAGCCCACACCATCACATGAGACACGTTGCTGATAAACCAACACCCATGAGGAATCTGAAACCACTCTAATGAAATACCCTTACTGAAGTCTCATAGTCTAAAACACCATAAAAATTTCCTATGAAATCTAAAAGAATACTAACATCATGATATATTTGGAAAAAAACTTTTAATGGACAACTCATAAGTCCAACTCCAACATCGGTGTTAAAATAAGTAAATTGGACCAAGATAGGAAAAGTACATTGCGTGCACTGCGTTACACAGTGTGTAACCCAAAAAGACCTCTGTTTCTAGGTACCTAATGCCACATAGTGTGTTATTTTCCAAATTATATGGTTCTTTGACCCTATACATGACGTGTTCCCCATCATGGGAATCTACCCATGTACGTCAGCCCCACTCAGCGTGTAACATGCCCGAGTGCACGATGTGTACCGCTTGTACATGGTGTGTAACACCACATGGGCACCCTATCATGTATTTTTACATATACCATACATAGGCCTATATGACATCATGATTTTCACCCAACATGGCCATTGGTCGTGTACCCTACACAACATTGTACCCTCACACAAGGTGTCTTGTGGAGTACTTGTCTATGCTCCAGAATCCCACTACCCAAAGTTTACAGATGATATGTGGCATGTAGTTCCCAAAAACACAACTTCCCAAAATTTAAAGAACACAAAACCTTTTTTATCTTACCATAATGATGTGTACATGGGTTTTCCAAAACAAAAACCCCTCAAAATGTCTTGAAAAGGCCGATTTGCCCTTAAAACCCACAGATCATCCCAGTAGGTGTCCCCAAAAAGCCATAAAAATAATTAATAATTAATAATTACTAAAATATAGATATTTATGGTGAAGAAAATAAAATTGTTCTACCTCATGGAAGAATCATATGAAGCCTCACATCAATCCATGATCCGCAAACTCTACACGATGGTCCGGCACAATCTGAGATCTATGACGACACCTCTTCTTCTCACACTCCCTATATTCTCTACTTCTCCCTCTCTCAACTAAATTCTACAATGTGGAATCCCTCACGTGTTTATGTGGGAATACAAGAGAAAATAAATAAGAAATAAAAAATAAAAAGTAAAAATAAAAAGAAAAGAAAAAGAAAACGAGGCATGAGCCTGGCCTTGACGCCCAACCCTGTGTTACAACCTACCTAAGAAAAATCCCACATTCCAAGATCAATGTCCGATATAGAATCTCAATATGATTCTCCATTTAATATATATGACTAAATGAAAAATTGTTAGTAAATGAATATGTATTTTAGGAAATATTAAATTTTCATTGAAAATTCAAACTTCTCAGATTTCAACCAAACACATTCCCTAGTGTAGAAAAACTATTTTTAGAACAATGAAGTGGATAGAATAATAATCTGAGATCATATTGTAGGATGAATTACCAATCTCCTAAACAAAATCGATATTTCTTTCTCAAATTTATTAGGATTTGTACAACCCATGTTGACATGAGTCATCAAATATATGACTTCTATAATATCATTAAGTGTATGATATGATAAATTGGAAAATATTTAAACAACAACATCCATAATTTATGATTATTAATTTGATAATTTAAAAAATTTCACTAAGAGGAAAATATTTTTATTTTTATTATGTATCATGTTCATATCCATAACTTATTTTTAATATTACATAAAATTATGATATATCACACTAATAAAAATTAAATAATATCACTATTCTTCAGTTATAATTATATTATAACTAAATCACCACTAAATCATCTATTAATAGTGGTATATTCATGTTTGGGGTAGTTTAACCACCCACTTGAATGATCGTATGAATTTATATCATTGATGTACATGGGAACTTAATTAAATTTATAATATGCCATAAATACCTAAGTAATTATTTTTTTGGTTTGGTAATGTTATCATTATTATTAAACTCATTAATTAAGAACCTTTCATTTGTTATGAATCATTGAAACATGGTCTTTATCAATTTCATGTTCATGGATTGCTACAAAAACTACAATGTAATGAAGTTATAATTTTAAAAATTTAATGGATCATCAATTATAGTACCATTAATGATCCTTCTATGATGAAAATTGTATCATGAATGAATACTAACACTATTTTTATGAAACTAGTTCAAAATAATCAAGATTACATACAGCCAATATTGAAAATATGTAATAAATAATTATAATTCATATAGTGAATGACTATAAACGATGTTTAAAAAATAGAAAATATTTTATTAAATTTCTCAAATACATTGTTAATATATGTTTGTTTTATAGTAAGTTAGACTATATCTGTTGAATCCAAGATAAAAGGTAATGTGTTCTTGTTTCAATTTTCAACCATTGATAAATATTTCTTATTACAAGACATTTCTTATTTGGAATTGTGTATATAATACACCACTAATATTTGGTATCATTATTACCTAATTTTTCATGATATTTAATATATTATAAAAAATTATATGCTTTAATGGGTTTTTGAATCAAATATTTATATGGTTATAAGGATTTTGTTGATCTTAATAATAATTAATTGAGACATAATTCATTATATGCACTATATTTTCTTTTTATTGTGTATTTTTTTGACCAAAAATTATTTTTATCATATTATTTTATTATTTCATTTGATTTACTAAACCAAATCATATACCCTTATTAAAATGTCTATTGATTCAATTGTTACCTAATTATATGGATTTTGGGTAACTGCACTTTCATTCATTGAGTTATGATCATTTACATGAACTTATTTCATATAAGTTGGGTAAATTATAACATAGATTTATTTACGGGCTATTATCACATGATTTTATATTTAATTACCTTCCAAATACATAAACCCTTATCTAATATTTATTACCTTATGAAGTGTTTTTCTTGTAATGGATATTAATAACTCAGATATCATTTCTTTGAGTTATAAAGTTTTATCTTGAATAATTTTAATACATGATCGTGTTCTACCATCCAAATATTTCATTTTATGGTATTTTATAAACCACTTTTCTAATATTAATATTTAATAAAAACTTAACTTTATTACTCTTTTTATAATGTGGGATCTCAATAAAGGAAATTTCAAGTATTGAAAAGGATTATTTGATAATCAAATGTTTTATAATTGGATCTACATTTCGGGTATGAAAATTTATGTCGTTTTAAGATATTTGAATAGTTATATCATTAAAAAGAAAAATAAATCATAATATTTTATCTCACCTTTTCAATAGTTACTTTTGAATGAGACTTGTAAGATTTTATTTTATATCAATGTTAATTTTATTTTGGAAAAACACATTAATTTTTTGATATTAATTTTTCATTTCATATTCATGAGGTTTCAAACTCATGGTTTTTTGTAACATGATTTTTATACTAATATATATATATATATATTTATATATTTATATTTATAATTCAGAGCATTAAACTCATGTAATCAAACAATTTAATTCTTGATCGCTTCTTGTGTGATACCGTTCAAAGTATTCTTTTGAAATGATGTTTTTTTATCAATGTAAAAATCATTATATGTTTATTTTGTTACACTATGTATATATTCTATCAAAATAATCAAAATAATCTCTATTTATGTCTTATAGAATTTTCATTTCAACAAAATATATGATCTATCACTACCTTTTTCTTTCCTTACCATCTACCATGAATAGGAATGACTTTTATTCTAATACATTTGTTTAGTGAATAACCTATTTTATATTCCATTTATTAAATGGTGTTAACATAAATATAAAATGTATATTTGTTGGGTAATTTATTGGATTAATCATTTATCATTAATTTATATTTTTATCTTAAGGTACACCTACATATAATTCTATTCCATTTATTGATTCTGGAACTATAAAAAATATTTACATTTGTTATTATGATATGGATGTTTATTAAATACCCAACAAAGATGAATTTGTATTATTTAACCATACACGTTATTTTTATAAATTTTTTATGATCATGTTATCCCTTTTATTGAAATTTGGAAAGGTATCAGTATTCTATATATTGTAATTCCAATAATGATGATTATTGGCCAATATGATTATATATTGTTTATTAATTTTCCTATCTGATGAATGCATAGGAATTAAACAAGGGATATGTGGGGACTATAACTATATATTCTTATATTCCATTGGTAGGTCTCATAAGACAAAACAATTCAGTTATTTAGTGTACTCTTTCTTAATTAAATAATAGGTATTGACTATGGTATTTATGAAAAGAATGATTTCATTGCTATGAACATGATAGGAAAAATGGTGTCTTGGATGAGGAATTGATGATAGGATTATGATATATAGAATTTTGCCTTATATCACCACTGTAATAGCCTAGGTAAATTTAATAATCAATTTAATTCCTTAAAATTACACAGGAAATAAATTTTATATAGTTATTATAAGAATATTAAGTACTTTTCCAATCGAAAAGGATGTAGTTTTAATCATAAAAAACATATCATATTATATTATAAGGTTTTATTTATAAATTTAACTTCAAAATTTTATAATTTTAATTTTGAAATTTTGACTTCATTTTTTTGAATTAGCATATCAAAATTATCTTAGGGTGAAATATTTTCATTTTTCTGATAGGATTGATTTTATAGCAAATAATAAAATTACAAATTTTGTAAAACCTTCATTTATTTTCATTAAATAAAGTAATTTAAAAGCAAAATTTGAACCTAAATTAAAGAATTTATCTTTTAATTATAAATATAATAATTAATTATATAAGAATCATTATTAAACCATATTTTTTGTATAAGTTCATTTTTAAATGCATTTTTATAATAAATATTTTTGATTAAGTTTTTAATTTTAATATTAAATTAAATTCTTACACATCTATGAATTGAATCTTGAAAAATTGTTTTTTTGTTTGCAATCACCTGGTCCAAATTGTATAAATATTTCCCTTTTATTTTGGGTCCTTATAAATAGTAAATGTTGTAAATATTTTTCACCCCGATAAGTGTGAATCAGGAAATTGCGGTTAAAAATAATGTGATAAGGCATAAAATATCCTTAAGATTTGTATTTATGTAATTATATACATTTTTTTCAACCATTAGTGTCTATGTTTCGAAAATGTGTTAATTTATATCCACACGGATTTGATAATGACCTTAATATAATTTAAAATAAGGAATAAAGAAAAAAGGTCATACTCTCTGTTTAAAAATATGTAAATTTATGTCATAGGGATAAAACGAGGTTATTTTTAGTTATAAATTTTTATTTTAAATATATATTATTTTCTATCACATTAATTTATTTTTAATTTTTAGTGATAAGGTGGTTACCATAAATTATTATACTACCACTACTAGAAAAATAGGCAAGCGTAGTGTCGCCTTATATCAGCACTTAGAAAAAGCGATCATAAATAAACCCTGTATCAGTTCTAAAAATTTAAGCACTGATACAAGTAATCTTTATCAGGAATGATAAATATAAGCACTGATAAAGAGCCTCTTTATTAGTGCTAAAAAGCACTGATAAAGATTCCCTATAGCAGCTCTAAAATTTTAGCACTGATATATAAAGGATTTATTAGCGCTTTTTAGCGCTGATAAAGAGAACCATTATCAGCACTAAAAAAAGCGCTGGTAAAGGATACATTTATCAATGCTAACATTTTAGCACTGATAAAGGAGGTCTTTATCATCCCTTTGTTAGCACTGATACAACCATAGTCCAATTTTTATAATGTATGTCGAACAGTGCCCTCATTTTATCGCGACCTAAAGCTCTTGAGGAACTAGAACCCTACGACTCCCCTCCAATGCCCGCTGAGCTTCGTGTTGCCGGACCTACGCCGCCCTCGAGCTTCTCATTGCTGGACCTCCGCCGCCCGCTGAGATTCCTATTTCTGGACCTCCAACACCCTCAAGCTTCACTTTGCTAGACCTCTGCCGACCTCTGAGCTTCTCGTTGCCGGACCTCCACCACCCTCAAGTTTCGCTTTGCCTGTCCTCCTCCGCCCGCTGAGCTTCACTTGCCGGACCTCCGCCACCCATCAAGCTTCGCTTTTCACAGTATGAAAAATATATGAACCCCCTTATGATTTTGGGATTTTACTAGTGATGATTGTGATGAATACATTTCTTTATGTTTGGTAGTTGGTACATGTTGTTTAATGACATGTGGTAAGGACATTTTCAGTGTAGTTAATCATCATTTGGTAAATAAGTTCATGTGTTATAGTTTTATTGTCATGTGATTAGGATGTTTCCATTTTTTTCATGTCATATTGCGATGTCTTGGGAACGGACATATAGAATTTCTGTATGATATATTTCAAGAAAAAACAATATGTAGTTAGATCTAGACCATATGTTGGAAAATTGAGCATGTGTGAGTTTTTTCTTGTGCAATTGGGATGCATGTTTTATGGATTATTTTAGATAGGAATGAAATTGGAGACCTTGGTGTAACTATGTATCAAATTATGATAGTAATGAATAGAAATAATGTTCTTGAATGAGAAACACTCTGTGATGGTCGAACCTATATGCACAGGTGGGAATTGTTTCTAGTAATTATTGTAGCTAGACAATGGATTTGAAGATCCATGCATCCCTACATATCCTTTGTTGATATAAATCAAGACACATATAGTTATTATGAAACTCTGCAGTTTCACATCATATGGAAAGGAAATTGGCTTCCTGGCTAGATAATCAGAATTTTTTATAACTAGGATGTTGGATTTTTAGTTCAAATCCATAAATCTAAGTCTAATGGGGTGGTTTATTCATGTGAAATATCTCTGGAGAAACCTAGTATTGGTGGAAAGATCGATATTCTCATCATCAATGGTGATCTATGAGTTTACACTATCAGAGTGAAGTTTATGAAAAATTTAAGGTCCTTCCCACTTGGATTCCAGTTTCAATAGATTCCGCTTAGTTATCATTGATTCCCTTAGATCCAACACCATGTCACCATAAAGTAAGGAATCAAGGATAAACTTTTTCTTTAAGGACAACACCACCCAGTTCTGATGAATTTCTAGTTCATCCAATGCTTGAACCCTATTTTCATTGAGGGGTTCCCCCATTCTTTCCATCATGATATCTAAGTGACTTTTTCTGAAAGGTTAATTGTATTGAATGATTCCCAAACCACCAAGATTTCTAGACTTTCCACCCCTACCTCTGTCTCTGTCCTTCTCCCTCACTGAGGTTACTGACTGCTTCTCTATAGGGGCCAGACCCCTTCCTAATAGTGTTTGTTCTGTCTCCCTTGGCTCTGAGCCTGCCATCCAGCTCCAAATACTTATTGATCCTGAGAGAACTCCCTCACCAGCCCCCAAGTTTCATTACCCATCCTTCCCCTACCCCTTTGGATCCTCATCTCCCCCTCATATTTAGCTTACCAAAGATAAGGTATTATGAACATGTTCAAAATCAAGGGACCTCAATGAGAGATCATCCTCCCACTTCAATAAGGATTCTAGCTCTAGATCCAATGCCAGATCCCTGTCCTACCCATCATTATTATCTTTATATGTAATGCTCATGGTCTTAGTGCCCATGTTAAATCGGACTTCCTCACCATAGAAATCAAAAAGCATAATGTCATTGTAGTTGTTGTCTAATAACACAAAAAACCCTATAAAAATCATAGAATTATCCTAGAATATTACGTTGTATTGATTTCTACACTCTGACCCCTCCAACAGACACAATTGGGTTTTTTGGAACAATAAATATGTTGTTGAGACTGTTCATGATTGAAATCAATTCATCACTACCAAGGTGTCCAACGGTGACACCTCCTTCCTTATGACTTTTTTTGGAAGATATGGCCCTCTTCAAAGGGAATCTCTATGGAGTGAACAATATAACTTCAATCCCGGGGTCCATCCATTGTTTATAGGGGTGACTTTAATGTCATTTCCAACCCAAATTAAAGGAAAGGTAGAAGCCCATTCTAGAGGAAGGCCATCCGGGAGTTTGTTCAGTTAATGGCTAGGAAGGGACTCATTGATATCAGCTTCTCAGGTGACAGTTTCACCTGGTGCAACAACTGCAAGGGCCATCACCACTTTTGGAGTCTATTGGATAGGTTTCTAGCCAACATGAAAGCCACTAACCTATTCTCAAATACCATGTTTTTACATCTTTCTTGAGGTATTTTGAATCACTCCCCCCTCTTGGTTTCCATTTCTTCTTGGAATGATCCCAAGGAAACCTTGTAGGAACCCTTGTACCGGGACATGGTTTGTGAATTATGGAATGAACCGTTGTAGGAGTATCTGGCCACCTTCAACCTCAGTGACCTGACCATTAACCCTAATAGGTGCGTGTTCACCTCTTCCTCCTCAGGAAACATCACCACCTGGGACTACTATCGCATATGGGCTCCTTCAGAGTATTCTAATAAATGGAATGATAAATTGGGTTTATTGTATTATTATCACCAGTATGAGATTTATGTGTGACTATATACTTATTATATTTTCTTATTATTTCTTACAAACGAAAAATTGAGTCGAGTACCTTGATTGAAATCCATATTGGTACTTTGGTTCTGATGTGGATAAGGTTTTTTATGTGTTTTTGACATGTGTATGTGTGGATATATTGGTATTTAGGCATGATGATATAGAATGTAGGGTAGAGACCAAGGAGAGGTAGATGTATAATTCATGATTATTCTTATGTTCGGTCTGGGGTGATTTTAAGACTCTATAATGAATCTAAAGTAATTATATTTAATGAAGCTGAATAAATACTAACGGTTACAGTCTATTAATCTATATTTTTATAATTAAGTGGTTCTCCTCTACTATATTTGGAAGTCTTGTTTTGTGTACTTGAACTATAATTACTAATATTTGAGATTCAAACAGGATGAAGATGAATAAATATTGGATGGATGCTAATCGTTTGACAATAGAGTACGACAATGGAGTGAAAGAGTTCATCTAATTTGCAAAGGATCTTTCAATGGATCCTTCTCAAATCCTTTGTTTGTGTTTATGTTGTTGTTATTCTAGACTAAATACTCAGAGGAGTTGGAAGAACATTTGATATGTCATGGAATAGATCAGAGTTATAAATTTTGGAATAAAGACAGAGAAAAAGATAATGTAGCTACTAGTTGGGATAAGACTGTGTTTTATGGATCATCAGATATGAATAAAAATATGGATAATGAAGAATACCGTATGGAGGATGTGATTAGAGATTTCAATGATTATGAAGATCATAATGAAGAAATGTCAAAGACAATTGAAGATGAACTCCGGGATTGCCCTAAATTGTTGGAGAAGTTAAATAGTTATGCCAAGATGCCATTGTATTCTGGTTGCACCAAGTATACAACATTTTCAGTTGTACTAATGTTGGATAAATTGAAAGCATGCAATGAATGGAGTGATTTCAATTTTACAGAACTACTTTCTCTCTTGAATGACATTCTCCCTAAAGATAATGAGCTCCCATGCCGGACATATTAAGCTAAAAGAATGCTAGGCTCGATGGGTTTGATTTATAAAATAATACATGCAAGCGCGAAAGACATTATATTGTTTCACAAGAAGGAAAAATCACATAAAGAATTCCCAAATTTTAGTGCTTCTAGATACAAGAAAGATGAATCAAATCCTAGAAAAGTTGTATTGTACTTTCCAATCATTCCAAGGATTAGGCGTCTATATTGAAATGAATAAACTGCAAGGCAATTGTCGTGGAATAAAAATAAAAGAAATAAAGATTGGAAATTATGTCATCCAGTCGAATCTCCTCAATGGAAGAAAACTGATCATGAGTATCTTGAATTTAAAAAAGATCCGAGAGACCTTCATCTTGAGTTATCTACAGTTGGTTTAAATCCTTTTCATTTTCAAACTAGCACTCATAGTACATGGCCTGTTATGTTGGTAAATTATAACTTGACACATTGGTTATGCATGAAGCTGAAATTCATCATGTTATCTATGCTTATATAAGAACCAAAGAAACCGGGTAATGATATTGATGTTTATCTGGATCCTTTGATCGAGGATTTTAAGTTATTGTGGGATTTAGGTGTTATGTTGTATGATGCTTATAAAAGTGAATACTTCACGTTGAGAGTGATGTTGTAGGGGACAATAAATTATTTCCCTGCTTATGGAAATATGTTAGGCTATAGTATAAAAGGAACTCAAGTGTGTCCCATGTGCGAAGAATATACAGAATCAATTAGGTTGAAACATTCACCAAAATCTATGTTTCTAGAACATAGTATATTTCTACCTCATTGGCATAAGTACCGATCTTGGACGACATCATTCAATGGATATTCAGAACAACACACAACACTATCTCCACTATAAGGTGATCAGCTATTTGAGAAAGAAAAATATTTGAACACTATTTTTGTTAAACCATTTTTGAAAAACCTTACAAAAATAGGTTTGAAAAAGAGATGAGTTTTTTTTGAATTACCATACTGGAATTGTTTGTACGTCAGACATTTTCTAGATGTGATGCATGTGGAAAAAATGTATTTGACAATGTTATCAAAATGTTTCTAAATTCCCCTGGCAAAAAAAAGGATGTAATTAAGGAAAGGATGGACATGGTTGACATGGGAATACGAGAAGAGTTGGCTCCCGTGAAGGGTTAAAAATCTAATGTTTCTTCCTCCAGCTGCTTATACTCTTTCTAGGTAGGAGAGATATCAGTTTTGAAACTTCTTTATTGATGTAAAGGTTCTTGAGTGTTATTCATAAAATATCAAGAACATTGTGTCATTGAATGATTTGATGTTAAAATGGTTGAAATCACATGACTGCCATGTTTTGGATGCAAGATCTAATTCGTATATCTTTACGTTGCATTTTGCCCAAGAATTTTTGACATAAGTTAACCAAACATTGTTTCTTTTTCAAATCTATATGTAGCAAAGTTTTAGACCAGGTGAAATTTCCAGGTTTGTAAAAGAAAATAGTCATCATATTATGTGAATTAGAAATGTTCCTCCCTCCAACATTCTTTGATATGATGGTTCATTTGATGATTCACTTGGTTAGGGAAATTAAACTTTATGGTCCTGTGCACTATAGATGGATGTATCATGTTGAACGGTATATGAATATTTTGAAAGGGTATGTCAAAAATCGAATCCGGTCAGAGGTTTGTATAGTGGAGCGATATATTTTTGATGAAGCCATTAAATTATGTACCAAATACCTATCTGATGTGGAAGGCATTGGTCTCCTGAAATCTCATCACACTGGACGCATTGAGGGTGAGGGAATTTCTGGAAGAGGAGTTGTGACAATCAGTATTATAGATCGAGAGAAAGACCACCTTTATGTTTTGCATAATATATGGGAGGAGTCTCTTTACATTAAAACTCACAAATAAATTCTTAGGCAGTTGAATCCATAAAGGGATGAAAAATGGTTATCACATACACATAATCACCAGTTTATAGGATGGTTTCAGGACCATATTTTTAAGCCGTTGGGTGAAAATCCGAATTCAAATTCGGAACAACTTCGATGGCTAACTGTTGGACCAAGTGTGTATGTATTATCTTACAGTGGTTATGTAATTAATGGTTATACATTCTATACAGATGAACCTGATGAAGACAGTACCATGGAAAATAGTGGAGTTACACTAGTGGCTGAAGTGATGAATGCTTCTGGTAGTAAGGACAAAAATCTGATTTATGAAAATACATCATACTTTGGCATTATCAAACTAATATGTGAGTTAGATTATACGACATTCCAATTTCCGATTTTTCAATGCAAATGGGTTGATAACAACAGTGGTGTTAAAATAGATGAATGTGGATTTGTGAAAGTTGATTTTAGTAAATAAGGGTACAAATATGAACAAGTTATAATGGAATGACAAGAAGATCAAGTTTTTTATGTTCTAGATCCTGCAAACTGAAGGTGGTCGATTGTTATGTTATCATCCAAAACTACTGAATGTTCCGAAGAAAATTTAGTTCAGGAAAATCCTTTTAGTGGTATGTCGCAATCATTTTGGAGCGGCCCCAATGTATATAATGTTTTGTATGATAGAGGATACCACAATGATTGGATTTGGATAATCTATAGAGGTGTCAAATTCCTTCAACCATTGAAAAAAATTAAAGAGAGTTCAATAAATAGGTTATATTTTGTTTGTAATATAGATGTTGTTATGTCATGTTATTATCTTATCATTACTGAATTTATGTAATCTAATTTAAATATTCAACCACTTTTGTAGATAATTACTTCATCACATTATGGTGCTCCTAAACATGAGGATGAACAAGTCTCTCAAGCTACTACTATTGCGGCTACTATTGCTCCTGCTGCTCCTAATGCAACGGCTAGTACTCCTACTGCGGCTCCTACTACTCTTGCTGCTGCTCCTGCTGCTGATCCTTCAGCGGATCCAGAACCTACTAGTGTTGAGGTCCAACAACCATCAACACATGCTGTTTCTACCATTTCATATAAACATATAGATGACATTGATATCGATGAAATGGTCGGGAATGAAGGACCGACGATATAGAAAACAACGGTGCATTGTAGTTTGACGGTGTTAGCCAATGATATTAAGGTGAAAAGAAAAGGCATAAAATTTTATGTCGGATAGAATGCATGAGGACATCATGTGAATCCCAATGATTCTATGTATAGTAGTTAAAATTGGAGTTGTAACTCAGCAACGTGTGCTGATTGACATAGATTCATGGCACCATGTTGTGACCGGGCTGAGGCTGTGATCTGGGAAGAAATTACGGTAAAAATATGAATATATTTCTTTAATTTACTATCAAATAAAATAATGAAACAATGTCTTACTCTTCTCAATCTCTTGTAGAGTATATTTATAGTAGACGATTCACACAAGGATTATGTGGAAAGTCTTGCAGGAATGATTCATCGAGATTTTCACACTGTTTAAACAAGATGTTTCCTGAAAGATTCAAAAGGTAAAATAATCATGCACCCACCCATTTTTTACACTCACCTGATATCCCAGGAAGCATGGGATGCATTTATTAGCCACTGTGGGGTTGGGAAGTTTCAGTTACATTGTGGGTGATAATACGTTATTCGAGGATATCAGCATTCATCACTTTGATTGTCAATATTTCATTTATGAAACAGAAACTCTGTACTAAAAATAAGGAGCATGCATCAAAACCAACATACACCTATCGTAAAGCAATGATGGGGTACACTTCATTAGAAAAGATAATGGTACGTATTTTTAATATACATTAATATTGTTATGTGCCAATAAACAACATCATAATTTTCATTCTATGTTTATATTTAGATTGATGATTCTAAAACCAAATACACTTCCATCCCACATCATGTGTTATAGAAGGAGGCACATGTGAATAAGGAAGGGAGCTAGTAGATGAGAACACACAAAAAGTGTGGGAAATATGTTTATGTATGACACTACGATAAAAAGATTTTTTTTAAATTGATATTACTTAAAAATAATTAGTTATTTTCCTATATTTGACAGTCACAGGAATAAGCTACACCTGTAGTGGTTGAAAACCTATTATCGACATCTATGAAGCAGCCAGAAAAATACGGTTGTGTCAGAGGTGCTGGGTTTGGGGTGACACCCCGAGTATATTTTGAGATGAAAAAAAAAACAGATGATACATATGAAAAATTGGAATAAATGAGCGAAAAATTGCAACCCTTGAAGAACTATTTATATGGTAGGGATAGTTGCTACCAACTTTTATGGGTGGGAAGTAAAGAGAAGACACAACTCAAGAACAACCATCGCGTGAACGTCCCACCCCACCCCCACCATATTTTAGGCAAGCCATTCCCCTTAAAGAACTATCTTAGTCGTGACAATCAATATTCTAATAATTGATCCCATGAAATGTGAATCAGAAAAACACTGATAATTTTTCTGTACTGATCTTCTACATGGTGATAATGATTGTGATTTATATCTATCAACACCCACATATCACCTTGTAGCATGGGTTATAGTGTTCAATATCTCAGATGCCACGTTGCATAGTAGACCACTTCCGAATGATCATCTGAAAGTGATGAGTACGGTAGCTCATGAGAAAAATGAAAAGCTACTTGTTCCACTTGATGATAATGATATTCATATGGTTGAAAAGAATATTCATACATTCATTGAATGGCCTTCACAACTTGTAAGAGTACATGCATACAAAGAGGTATTTATTTCCTTTTTTTAATGATAAACCATTAATTATTAATAAAAAAAGGGTCTGAACCAATGATTGTTATTATAGACATTGAAATGAAAGGGGGTGACAAACGTCGGCTCAAAACCATCTAAAGGATCGACCAACCGATCCCAAGGAGATACTGAAAGCACAATAAAACCACCTGTTATCTATACACATTTACTAGCATTGAAAACTCATGTGGATACGAAGCTAAAAGATGGTATTTTTCATAGAGTGGTTTTCACAAAGAATATATACGGAGAGGAAAGTCAATATTTCGTTGTTGCTGAAAATGTAAATGAGATCCTTGAAAACGGTTGGCTAGGCATCATAATTGTAAATATATATATGAGGAATATTTTCATGAATTTATTTTCTAAAAGCTGATCTAATGGGAAAATTATGACTAAATTCATTTTATATTTTTGACAGATGCATTTATGAAAAACAGTTGAAGGAATTTTCCCATGATCCAAGATTTGGACTCATTATTCCTTATACCACATCAACACACCTAAAAAAATTAGAGCCATAAAAAATGGTGAAATAGTGAATGGCTTGCTGAAAACATTTGAAAGCAAGATTATAGATGACAGACTATTCCTAATACCAACCATGGAGAGGTAAAGCTCTACGATTAAAGAATATCATTTATATTTTCACTTCTTTTATTACTTATTCCTTTTTGTGTTTTTAGCCAACATTTGTTGATAATTTCAGTGAACTTGGATACTCCAAATATTTATTTTCTAGATTCAAAGCAAGGATATCCATCAAACTGACCACACATGATAGAGTTTGTGAATCTGTAAGACACTATATCCTACATTTTAGCTATAAACATCAAGTAATATAATTTATATTATCATTTATTGAGGATCCTGTTATGATAGGGTGGTGTATCGTTATAGTCTAAAAAATGAATGAGGACCGAGGCTAAGCATAAGGAGGCGAGAAAGTACTATGTCTGGACAAATATCAGGGTATATTTAATAAAAGTTCACTATCTAAACACATCTCAACACAAGTAACTTATTATCCTAATGATCAATTTTTATGCAGTGTCCAAAACAAAAAAATGATAATGATTGCAATTATTATGTTTTTAAATTTATGAAAGAGATCATTTTTCATCAACCGACTAGCATCCTTAAAGAGGTATTTTCAAAAACAACTACCAGTTCGTTTAATTACTTTATTAATTCATTATTTTTATATTTTTTAGAACTACTCTGACTACCGAAAAGACTCATACTCACAAGATGATATATATGTGTTCTGAAATAAGTGGGCCACATACTTTATGGCAGATTGTACACAAATAGAATGATGATCTGACTTAGGGACATGTACAATTGGTGGTCATTTGTGAGAGGGGTTAAAGGGATCAAAAGATGAAACATTGTTGTATGTAAATGTTTGTAGGAAAATTTTAATTGTTATTAGATAAAAAATCCTTTCTCCAATGAGTAATTGTCCCATTTTAATAGATGATATGAACCAGCAACATGCAAGAATGCTGAACCACTCAAAGGGTCTCTCTTTTTCAAAAAATAGACACAATTTTAAGTGAAAACAACAACTGACCTATGAAAATCCAACCGAACTCATTCGAATTGTCTTGATATTTTTTAAGAATGATACATGGGTCTTTTGTGACATGTACAAGTCATCACCACCTCAATCTGAGGCATGGTGTGGCTGGTACCACTCAAAGGGTATCTATTTTGTTTAAAATGGACACAATTTTGAGTGAAAACCACATCTGACCTATGAAAATCCAACCGAACGCATTCGGATTGTATTGATATTTTATTATAACATTCCATGTATCCATTGTGATGTGTAAATGTCATCCCTACCTCAATCTGAGGCACGGTGTGTCCGGTACCACTCAAAGGGTATCTCTTTTGTTTAAAATGGACACAATTTTGAGTGAGGACAACAACTGACCTACGGAAATCTGAACAAATGCATTCGGATTATTTTGATCCTTTAGGAGAATGATCCAGGAGTCATTTTTGATGTGTAAGGGTCAACCCCGCCTCAATCCAAGGCACGGTGTGTCCGGTACCACTCAAAGGGACTCTCTTTTGTTTAAAATGGACACAATTTTGAGTGAAAACAACAAATGGCCTACGGAAATAAAACCAAACACATTCGGATTGTGTGGATATTTTAGGAGAAAGATACATGGGTACTTTGTGACGTGTACGAGTCAACCCCGCATCAATCTGAGGCACGGTGTGACAGGTACCACCCCAAGGGTCTCTCTTTTGTTTAAAATGGACTCAATTTTGGGTGAAAGGAACAATTGACCTATGAAAATCCAACCAAACGCATTCATATTGTCTTGATCATTTAGTATAACGATCCATGGGTCATTTTTGGAATGTAGGTGTCATCCCCTCCTCAATTCGAGGCACGGTGTGGCCATTACCACTCAAATGGTATCTCTTTTGATTAAAATGGACACAATTTTGAGTGAAAACAAAAACTGACCTACGGAAATCTGATCAAATTCATTCGGATTGTGTTGATCCATTTGGAGAACGATCCAAGATCCCTTTTTGAAGTGTATGATTCAACCCCATCTCAATCCGAGGAACGGTGTGGCTGGTACCACTCAAAGGGTCTCTCTTTTGTTTAAAATGGACACAATTTTTAGTGAAACCAACAAATGACCTATTAAAATCCAACCAAAATTATTATTATTGTCTTTATATTTTATAAGAAAGATCCATGGTCCTTTTTGATGTGTATGAGTCATCCCCGCTTCAATCCGAGGAACAGTGTGGCCGGTACCACTCAAAGGGTATCTCTTTTGTTTAAAATGGACACAATTTTGAGTGAAAACAAAAAATGACCTACGAAAATCCAACCAAACGAATTTGTATTGTATTGATATTTTAGGAGAATGATACATGGGTCTTTTGTTATGTGTATGAGTCATACCTACCTCAATATGAAAAATTGTGTTGCCGGTACCACTCAAAGGGTCTATCTTTTGTTTAAAATGGACACAATTTTGAGTGAAAACAACAACTGTCCAATGGAAATATGACCAAACACATTTGTATTATGTTGATATTTTATAATAACGATCCAGGTTTTCATTTCGACGTGTACGAGTCAACCCCGCATCAATCCGAGGCACGGTGTGGCAGGTACCACTTAAAGGGTCTCTCTTTTGTTTAAAATGGACACAATTTTAATTGAAAACAACAACTGACCTATGGAAATCTGACAAAAACCATTTGGATTTTCTTAATCATTATTATAAAGATCGATGGGTCCTTTATGACATGTACGAATCATCCCTGGCTCAATCTGAGGCACTTTGTGGCCAGTACCACACAAAGGGTCTCTCTTTTGTTTAAAATGGACACAATTTTAATTGAAAACAACAACTAACCCAAGAAAATCCAACAAAAAACATTCATATTGTCTCGATATTTTATTATAACGATACATGGGTATTTTGTGATGTGTTAGAGTTATATCATCTTCAATCTGAGGTATGGTGTGTCCTGTACCACTCAAAGGGTCTCTCTTTTGTTTAAAATGGACACAATTTTGAGTGAAAAACAACAATTGACCAACGGAAATATGACCAAAAGCATTATGACTGTATTGATACTTTAGGAGAATGATCCATGATTCCTTTTTGACGTTTAGGAGACATCCCCTCTCATTCCGAGGGACGGTGTGGCAGGTACCACACAAAGGGTCTCTCTTTTGATTAAAATGGACACAATTTTGAGTGAAAACAACAACGGACCTACGGAAATCTGACCAAACGCATTCAGATTGTCTTGATATTTTATAATAACGATCCATGTGTCCTTTTTAATGTGTAATATTCATCCCCACCTCAATCCAAGGCTCAGTGTGGCCAGTACCACTCAAAGCGTCTCTTTTTTGTTTAAAATGGACACAATTTTGAGTGAAAACAACAACTGACCTAGGGAAATCCAACCAAACACATTCTGATTGTGGTGATCCTTTTGGATAAAGATCCAAAAGTACTTTTTGATGTGTAAGAGTCAATCCCACTTCAATTCGAGGCATGGTGGAGTCGGTACCGTCGAAAGGGTCTCTCTTTTGTTTAAAATGGACACAATTTTGAGTGAAAACAACAAATGACCTACGGAAATCCAGCCAGACGGATTCATATTGTCTTGATCCATTAGTAAAACGATAAAATAGTCATTTTTGATGTGTATGAGTCATCCCCGCTTCAATATGAGGCACGGTGTGGCCGGTACCACTCAAAGGGTCTCTCTTTTGTTTAAAATGGACACAATTTTCATTGAAAACAACAACTGACCTACGAAAATCTGAACAAAAGCATTCATATTTTCTTTATCTTTTATAAGAACGATCCATGGGTCATTTTTGAAATGTAAGATTCATTACTGCCTCAATCCGAGTCACGGTGTGGCCGGTATCATTCAAAGGGTCTCTCTTTTGTTTAAAATGGACAAAAATTTTAGTGAAAACAACAACTGACCTACAGAAATCCAAAAAAACACATTATTATTGTGTTGATCTTTTAGGAGAATGATCTTAGAGTCTTCTGTGACATATATGAGTCAACCTAACCTCAATCTGAGGCATAGTGTGGCCGGTCCCACTCAAAGGGTCTCTCATTTGTTTAAAATGGACAAAATTTTGAGTGAAAACAACAACTGACCTACGGAAATATATCCAAACACAATAAAATTGTGTTTATCTCATAGTAGAACAATAAATGAGTCCATTGTTATTTGTATGAGTCAACCTTGCTTCAATCCGAGGCACGGTGTGGCTGGTACCACTTAAAGGGTCTCTCTTTTGTTGAAAATGGACACAATTTTGAGTGAAAACAACAACAGTCCTACGGAAATCCAAACAAAAGCTTTTTTATTGTCTTTATAATTTATAAGAACAATCCATGGGACCTTTGTGATATGTTCGAGTCATCCCCTCTCAATCTAAGGCACGATGCGGCCGGTACCACTCAAATGGTCTCTCTTTTGTTTAAAATGGACACAATTTTGTGTGAAAACAACAACTGACCTATGGAAATCTGACGAAACACATTTTGATTGTGTTGATATTTTATAAGAATGATCCAGGGGTCCTTTTTGATGATTTAGAGTCAACCCCGCCTAAATCCGAGGCACGGTGTGGCCGGTACCACTCAATGAATCTCTCTTATGTTAAAAATGGACACAATTTTAATTGAAAACAACAACTGACCTGTCTAAATCTAACCAAACCCATTATGATTGTATTGTTATTTTTGGATAATAATCCATGGGTCCTTTGTGATGTTTAAAGGTCATCCCCGCCTTAATCCAAGGCACGGTGTGTCCGGTACCACTCAAAGGGTCTCTCTTTTGTTTAAAATGGGAAATATTTTAATTGAAAACAACAAATGACCTATGAAAATCCAACCAAAAACATTTGGATTATCTTAATATTTTAGGAGAATGATCCATGGGTCCTATTTGACGTGTATGAGTCATCCCCGCCTCTATCCGAGGCAAAGTGTGGTCGGTACCACTCAAAAGGTTTCTCTTTTGTTTAAAATGGATACAATTTTAATTGAAAACAACAACTAACTATGAAAATCCAACCAAACGCATTCAAATTGTCTTGATACGTTAATATAATGATCCACTAGTCCTTTGTAACATGTACGAGAAAAACCTGCCTCAATCGGAGGCACGGTGTGGCCGGTACCACTCAAAGAGTCTCTCTTTTGTTTAAAATAGACACAATTTTCAATGAAAAGTACAACTAACCTATCAAAATAAAACCAAATTTATTCCTATTGTCTTGATAATTTAGCATAACTATCCATGTGTCCTTTGTGACATGTAAGAGTCATCCCCACCCTAATCCTAGGCATTGTGTGCCCAGTACCACTCAATGGGTCTCTCTTTTGTTTAAAATTGACACAATTATAAGTGAAAACAACAACTAACCCACAGAAATATGACCAAACACATTCGGATTGTGTTTATCTTTTAGGAGAACGATTCAAGAGTCCTTTGTGTCATGTTAGAGTCAACCCTACCTCAATCTGAGGAGAAGTGTGGCCAGTACCACTCAAAGGGTGTCTGTTTTGTTTAAAATGGACACAATTTTGAGTGAAAACAACAACTGACCTTCGGAAATATGAACAAATGCATTCAGATTATGCTGATACATTATAATAACGATCCAAGAGTCCTTTGTGACATGTTAAACTCAACCTAGCCTCAATCTGAGACACGGGGTGGCCGGTACCACTCAAAGGGTCCCTCTTTTGTTTAAAATGAACACAATTTTGAGTGAATACAACAACTGACCTATGGAAATCTGACCAAACACATTAGGATTGTGTTGATATTTTAGGATAACTATCCATGGGTCCTTGGTGATTTGTGAAAGTCTACCCTACCTCAATCCGAGGCATGGTGTTTCCGGCACCACTCAAAGGGTCTCTCTTTTGTTTAAAATGGAGACAATTTTGAGTGAAAACAACAATTGACCAATAAAAATCCAACCAAATGCATTCAGATTGTCTTTATATTTTTGGAGAAAGATCTTTGGTTCCTTTGTGACGTGTACGAGTCATCCGTTCCTCAATCTGAGGCACGGTGTGGCCGATACAACTCAATGGATCTCTATTTTGTTTAAAATGGACACAATTTTGAGTGAAAACAACAACTGACCTACCGAAATCTGACCAAACAATTATGGATTGTGTTTATTATTTATAAAAACGATCCATGTGTACTTTTTGACATTTAAGAGATAAGCCCTCCTCAATCCAAGGCATGGTGTAGTTGGTACCACTCATAGGGTCTCTCTTTTGTTTAAAAAGGACACAATTTTAATTTAAAATAACAACTAACCTACGGAAATATGACCAACCCCATTCGGATTGCCTTGATCTTATAAGAGAACGATCCATGGGTCCTTTTTGATGAGTACGAGTAATCCCGACTTCAATCTGAGGCACAGTGTGGCTGGTACCATTTAAAGGGTCTCTTTTTGTTTAGAATGGACACAATTTTAATTGAAAAAAACAACTGACCTATGAAAATCCAACCAAACACATTCGTATTGTCTTGATATTTTAGGATAATGATCCATGGGTCCTTTATGACGTGTAAGATTCTTCCCTGCCTCAATCCATGTCATGGTGTGGCCGTTACCACACAAAGGGTCTCTCTTTTGTTCAAAATGTACACAATTTTAATTGAAAACAACAACTGACCTATGAAAATCAAACCAAACACATTCTAATTCTGTTGATCCTTTAGAAGAATGATCCACGAGTCGTTTTTGACGTGTACAAGACATCCCCGCCTCAATCCGAGGCATGGTGTGGCCGGTACCACTAAAAGGGTCTCTATTTTGTTTAAAAATGGACACAATTTTCTGTGAAAACAAAAACTAACCTATGAAAATCCAACCAAAAGCATTCGTATTGCCTTGATCATTTATAATAACAATCCATGGGTCCTTTGTGATGTGTAAGAGTCATCCATGCCTCAATCCACGGCACGGTTTGGCCGGTACCACTCAAAGGGTCTCTCTTTTGATTAAAATAGACACAATTTTAAGTGAAAACAACAACTGACCTATGGAAATCTGACCAAATGCATTCAGATTATGTTCATCCATTAGGAGAACGATCCAAGATTCATTTTCGACGTGTATGTGTCAACACCGCCTCATTCCGAGGCACGGTGTGGCCGATACCACTCAAAAGGTCTCTCTTTTGTTGAAAATGGACACAATTTTGAGTCAAAACAACAACTGACCTACGGAGATCTGACCAAACCAATTTGGATTGTATTGATATTTTAGTAGAATGATCCATGGATCATATTTGACATGTAAAAGTCATCCCCACCTCAATCCGAGGCACGTTGTGGCCGGTACCACTCAAAGGGTCTCTCTTTTGTTTAAAATAGAAACAATTTTAATTCAAAACAACAACTGGCCTACATAAATCGGACCAAATGCATTCGGGTTATGTTGATATTTTATAAGAACGATCCAGATGTCTTTTGTGATGTGTACATGTTATCCCCACCACAATCTGAGGCACGGTGTGGCCGGTACCACTCAAAGAGTCTCTCTTTTGTTTAAAATGGACACAATTCTAAGTGAAGACAACAACTGACCTACATATATCCGACCAAACGCATTCAGATTGTATTTATCCTTTTGGATAATGATCCATGGGTCTTTTGTGACATGTATGAGTCATCCCCGCCTACCTCGTGGACCATCCCCACCCCCTGGACATGAATCCACCCACTGGACACCCCCACCACTCTGCACCCCTACCCCCTGGAAAGCACCCCCGACACCCTGGACACCAGCTCACCCCCTGGACACCCCATAGATAGCCCCCCACCTAGACACACCCTCATTGGACACCACCCCATCCCCTTGGACAGCCACCCAAACCTCAGGGACCACCCCCACCACCTAGGCCGCCCCACCCCTTGGACACCCCAACCCCTTGGACACCCCTATCCCCCGGACACCCCCATCCCACCCTCCTGGAAACCACCCAACCCCTTGGACTGCCCCACGAACACCCGGACTACCCCCACCCCAGGACACCCCCACCCCAGGACACCCCCACCCCCTGTAACCCCCCCCCCCCCAACACGCTGGACACCAGCCCACCCCCCTTGGACAGCCCCATGGACAACCCCCCCCCCCCCCCAACTAGACACCCCCCTCCTAGACACCACCACACCAACTGGAAACCCACAACCCCCCAGAACACCACCACCCTCCTTGGACAACCCCCCAGCCTCCTGGACCACCCCCACCCCCCTAGACACCCCTTTCGTCCTGGAAACCCCTACCCCCGGACATCCCCTACCCCCCCCCCCTTGGACAGCCACTGAAACCCTTGAACAGCCCCCCAACACCTTGAATTTGGAATTTAATTCTTTAAGTACATAATTAAATTATGAATTATGTGTTAATTGTGTACGAGCATAGTTTTTGTATGGGTATACTTTGTCTAAATAGTTTATTATTTATGTGTTAATTTTGTATGTTTATACTTGGTCTAATTAGCTTATTGAGTTGCTGAATCTTTTACAGGTGTTTGGGTGTGCTCCTGCTGATTTTTTTTAGCAGTAGACAGGGTATTTATCAGTTCTTTTTTTGCACTGATAAAACAAGCTTTTACCAGCGCTAAAAATGGGATGATAAACTATACCTTTTTCAGTGCTAAAAAGAACTCATAAAATATTATTTTATCAGCGCCTTTTTGCGCTGATAAAATCTTCCTTTATCGGTGCATTTTTAGCACTGATAATGGTTTACTTTATCAGTGCTTTTTTAGTACTGATAAAGGGAACCCCCTTTTATCTACACAGAGATTTACAATACTTTTTTAGCGCTGATAAAGTCTGTTTTGAGCACGGATAAAGACTGTTCCTATAGTAGTGTACACTGACATAGTGCTTGTTATAACATTATAAAAATCTAGTAAATAATTTTAATGACTCTAAAAGTAATATTTTCATGGTGATTTATAGAATAAAATGAATTTTATAAATAAATATAATTTTTTTTATGTTTTATTGGTTTATATTCAAATTCCATTACATTATCTAGGTCAATAATGTCAAATAAAATGAATTGTTCCAAAAATGACATTAATGAAATTTTATAATAAACTATATTTTATTAAATGATTCAAATTTCATAAAAAACCCATATACATCCATTTGAATATAATATGTTTTAAAATATCAACAATGGACCATCTATCAGTCATTTTTACTTTTTAGTAACTTTCCTAACCCCTAAAGAGTAATAAACATTGATGTCATAATAATTGTAAAAAGGATTAAGGAGGGGGTAAAAATGATATAAGGCACAAATTATAATAAAAAATTATCCAAAATTTATTGTATAAAATTATTTATTCTCATAATAATACTACCTTAAAATCATTTCTATTTGGTTCATTTTTTCTATGAAAATTAATTTATATTAATTTAATACTTTAAGAAATTCGAAGAGTTCTTCACCCCTCACTTATAAAAGGAAACTCCCTCTCCTCTATTCCTCACACCTTTTGAGCACTTATGTTTATAAAATATAAACCCATATTTCTCCCAAAATTCTATCCCCATGTACTATATGTCATTTTTGGATTATAAAACCATCATAGTTAGTATTTTGGTCAATACCGAAAGAGGTTGTCTGAAGAATAGGTATGGTTATTAACCAATCATTTTTATTTTATTACATCTTATACCTCCTCAAATAATATTAAAAATTTATTAAATAATAAAATAAGTATCTTCAATTTTCTACGATTTTATTTTTTTAGTTTTATAATCTATATCCATCCCATTTTTGAGGAATTGGGAAATGAAGCCATCATTCTTGTGAATGACAGACTACCTCCTGACAAAATGTTGTGATTATTTTTCCATAAACACCTATAAAGTCTAGTTATAATGATATATTTAATGTATATATATGATATTAAGGTCATATTTATCATTATTTAATAATAATATATCAACTAATTTCTTATATTTTCATCAATTGAAAAATGATAATGTCGTTAGTGACTTTGTGTAAACTACCACCTCCATGAGGTGATGTGATTTTCTACAGGACCCCATAAATTTTTTTTTATATATAAATTTATTTAAATATATAATATGATTTTTATTATATAATCATCATTATGGAAATATAAAATAATACATAGCTTCCTTCTGTTATTATCAATGAAAATGGAAATGTAAATCATGCATACGTATGACCTATTGTCTCCATGATTGTAATATTGTTAAATTTTCATAACCATATTTCATGATTATTTTTTAAAGTATAATTTATGCATAAAAATGATAATTATGTCATATTTATTATTATAAAGATTATGGAATAAATAATTCACTGAACATGGTCAATTTAATAAAGTTATTTAGGTCTTATGATCTGAATGTCTTAAAAAATTATGACATAAACATAATTGATTAAGTAATTGTATATAAAATGGTAAAAAATAAAATTAAAAGAATAATATATAAGAAAAATTTTCTAAATAAATTAAATAAATTAAATAATTTTATTATCCAAGGTGATAAAGAATGAATGTGATTATTCAGACTTCTGGTCATGGACACTTTGACATAAAACCCAGTTCAAAATGTTATAAATATTTATTTTGAAAATATTAATCTTCCAAGAACATATCATTAAAATTATTTTATATATTTAAATGAATAATAAATTAAATTTAATGTCTCTTTTGGATTTTTTGGAAAATTATTCAAAAGGAAGCTTTTTATGTATCATATAAAGGACATTTGGAATTTCAATACTAATGAAAAAAAAATTTCTATTTTAATGTATATAGTGAAAAACAATTTTCCTACCACCACATCTTTTATTTTATTTTTCTGATTTTAAATATTATTTCTTCCCTCATAGAGAAACCATTATTATATGAATTATTAGTATTTTAGTTTTAATTTTTTTAAAATAAAGGGTATTTGGATATATAAAAATGTTTTTCATATGTTTTCAAAATATTTTTTTCGGTTTTAATATGATAAAGTGAACGATTAAAAAGTTTTATTAATGATATGTAACTTGAGATTTATAGATTATGATATGTGATCCCGGTACAACTTATATGATTCGAGATCCTGATACAACAAATATGAAGGGTGAGCCCGATACATCTTATACGACAGGTGATCCAGATATAGCCCTCTAATAGATAGTGTAATGTACATTATATTCATAATCAATAAAGAGATAGTTAACTGGGGAGATTTATCTATTTTGATTAACTAAAATCCAGTTATTTCTAACATAGGTTAGGAATATAATCCTCTATGTGGTGTAAAAGTGTTTATATTTTCATTCTAATGGGATTAAAGAAATTATTTGAGAAAAAAGTGTGTTTTTTCATGTGGATGTTATTTATTACATATTATCAATGAATATTGTGATAAAGATAAATAAAATAAAGTGGCTTCATGTTTTTCCGTAGAATAACATATTTTTTCTTTATGTCCCACACTTATAATTTTGTTCTTATCACACATTTTTACGTGTTTTTATATAGGGTTTAAGGATGAATAAGAATAAACAAGATGTCAAGTTGAAATTATTAATGATTTTTCAAGAAAAGAAAATGTTTTTTATTTTAAAAGTTTTATATTATATGAAAATTTTATATAGGGTGGATTTGTCTACTTTTTAATATATAGATTTGTTATGTAAGATTTATGACCTATTCTCAATAACCCTAATACTTAAAGATCATTGGTAATATAAGACTGTGGATTCTAGTCTAATGTCAATAAATTATGTAACGGTTAATGTCAGTTCATATATTTTGTATCATATCAATAATTGAGATAAAGTTATAGGTTAAGGTAATGTTAATAGATTACTATTTAAATAGTATACATTATGGTTAACATGAAATGATATATCTTTTAAAAATTACAATATTAATTTGTCTAATATATGTATGTTCAAAATGGGTTTCTATATAAGAAATAGGGTTGTTTATGTATTAAATATTCAAGAGGGAAATGTTATTTCAAGACAGTATCCTAGAATATTTAGAATTGGAATTTTTTAAGTGAAAGATTAGTTGATACATGATATAAATATTAGAGGCTTCGATGTTAGAGAGAGTGTAGATTTACCAGAGAGAAACATGTTGATAGTTGAGAATTTTGTGAAAAAATACCCCAAGATATCTATGGAATCTTATATCAAATGGTAAATGAAGGATAGATCAATGTAATGGTAAAGATATTAAATGTCAAGGGATGTTTAGAACATAAAAAATAAACTCTTTCTATTTATCATTTTAAAGGTGAAGGTAATCAATTTTGATCATTAATTATTAATAGTAGAGATAGAGAGGGAAGGGATTGATTCCATGGAATGGAATAAATTTAGGAATCATTTCATGGATAAATATTTCCCTAATATTATTTAACTCATAATAGAGAGAACATTTTTTTAATTAAGAAAAAAATATGAAGATTCAGTAGTTTCATATGAAGAATATTTTATGAGATATTCTAGTTATGCCCCAAATTTTATTCGGGACCTTGATAGTAAAATTTATATATTTTACTCTTGATTAAAACCATGTTTATGAAGAGAATGAGCCTCTCAAGAATTTAAAATTTATGAGAATGTTGTTCGTTGTGATGAGAATGTTGGTATAGAGTTTTCTGGTTCTTATATTCCTCGATATGATAAGAGTTAGAAGCAGTCAAGGTGGAACGTTATGGAAAAATACTCAACTAATAATTCTGGTGGTAATCCCCCAACATGTTCCAAGTGCAGTAAAGAATATTTTAGGTAATTTTTAATAGGGTCTAGAAATTGTTTTCTGTGTGGTAAGTTTGGTTATGGGTATTATAATTGAAAAGAAAATAGTCATGAACAGTACACGTATGGGGTAATAATTATCAAACCAACGATGAGATGTTTTAATTGAAATGAGTTTGAGAATTATGATAATTTGTGTTTAATGTTAGTTATATATGGTGGAAATCATCAACATGGAAATAAAATGATTTAAAAAAACTATTTTATAATTACTATGATTAATGTTGGTCCATCTAATGATGTGTTGATAGGAAAGTTACTTGTTTTTTCAAATTATGTTGATGCATTGTTTGACTATGGATCTTAATAATACATCATTTTTAAAAACATTTTCATTTAATAATGGAATATAACCCCTAAAAAAGTTATTAATTTTGGTGAAAACACTTTGGGGTAATATTATAGTAACCAAGATTTATAGGAATCATTCTATTATTATGAATGGGATGGTCTACCTTGGAAATCTTATTGAAATTCCTATATTGGTGTTTGATGTTATTATTAGAATGTATTGGTTTTTATTTAATCTTTCTAAGATAGATTACAAATCTAAAAAGTTATATTTAGTGATTTTATATCATTGATATAATATTAATAATCTGAGAAATTGATTAGAGATAAGAATGAATGTTACCAATATCATATTTTTGGAATAAAAGATACATTTCAAATATTTGATGTCCTAGCATTGAATGAATATATCGATGATTTTTCTCATGAATTTCCAGCTATTATTCCTAACGGAGAGGTTTTGTTTTTTTTTATTTTGTTCATGATGCTATTCTAATTTTAAAAGCCTCTCATAAAATGGATCAAGTTAGACTTTTGGTATTCAAAAAGGAGTTTCAAGGTTTTTTAGATAAAGGATTTATTCATTTAAGAATTTCACCAAGGGTGATACTATTTTATTTTTTTAAAATCAATATAATATAATGAGAATTTTTATTCATTATAAATACTTGAATAATATAATTATTTAGATTAATTATCTTTTTCCTCATGTCAATGATTTGTCTGATCAGCTCCATGGAGAATAGTATTTTTGATAGATTGATCTCAGTTCATTGTCCCATTAGTTAAAGGTGAAGGAGGAATATATTCAAAAGATTTCATTTTAGACTAAATATGGGAATTATGGGTTTCTAGATATTCCCTTCTCATTATCAAATTCACAAGTTGTCTTCAAGGGTCTTATGAATAGGGTTTTCCCTTCATATTTATATATGTTTATGGATTTTATATTGAAGATATATTGGTAAATTCTAAAAGAAATGACGATCCTAAAAGACACCTATGATTTTTTTTCAAACACTAAATTAAAACAAGTTATATGGATAATTTAGTATGTTTTAATTTTTAACGCAACATATTTTTTTCCTCGAGCACATTGTTTCTATTGATGACATAATCCTTGAAAATAATTAAAATAATGTTTTTAATGAATGTAAAATACCTAAAAATGTTATAACACTCATATTTTTCTTGGATTAGTAGGTTATTACTATCCTTTTGTTGAAAACTTTTCTCAGTAATCTAGCTCACTAACAAACTTAACTTAGAAAAGAGTTAAATTAATTTTGATGAATGAGTGTGATAATTGTTTCCAAGAAATGAAAAGAATATTTATGAATTCTCTAATTTGGACCTAACCCCTAGAAATGGTTAAATGAAATAGTCAGAGTGAAAAATTTATACCTTAGAATACATGAATCATAATTTTTCAATGGATTACCATAGAAGTTAGATCAACATATTTAATTTATTTAATTTTATTATAATAATATATTCAATTCAATATACAAATGACATATTTTGAGGCATTGTGTGAAATGTAGTGTTGGACTCTATATTTTTGGGATGAGGTAAGATAATATAAGTTTATGGGACCAAAGATATCATAATAAATATTTAATAAGGTGATGATAATTGAGAAACATGTTAGTATGGATCAGAGTAGGAACAAAATGTTATTTAGAAAACTCATAGAAAGGTATTTCTTTTGAGGTAGGTGATCATGTTTTTCTTAAAGAATATTTATAGAAAAGTTTTCTTTATTTTGTTAAAAAATAAAAGATAATACCATAGTTCATTAGACACTATGATATCCAATATAAAGCTGGACCAGTTTCCTATCAAGTTTTTTTCCTCTGAGTTTATTTCTTGTATATGATGTATTTCATTTTTCATTATTACAAAAAATATAATTGGGATGCATCTTATATATTTATCCATGTAGTCATTTAGTTGTAAGGAAACCATTATTATCAGAAAAAATTATATTTTATTGAACAAAAATAGCAGGGGTTTTAGAATAAGGGAATTCATAAAGTTTAGGTTTTTTTGGAAAAAACTTATGGTTGAAGAAGTATCATGGGAATCAGAAAATCATATGAAGGTAAAATATCCCCATTTATTTATTTAATGAATAAAAAATATTTGGAAATTATTTAAAATTACGTGGAATAGTGCAGCAACACAACTAATTTTAATAATCATTTTCATGACTTACCTGTATTCATTAATTATATTTTCTGTAGTTGTAGTATGAATATTTAGTAAATTTTAATACAAAAAGGAAATTATTTTATTAATATTAATCTTGTTTTATTATATTATAATGTATTATATTAAAGTTCAATTGATAAATTTTAGAATTTTATTTTCAAAAAATGAACTTCATTTTTATATTAGAATATGAAAATTATCTTAGGGTAAAGATTTGGTATTTTTCTAATTTGATTGATTTTCATTAAATAGGGAAAAATACATACTTTTATAAAACATTCATTTATTTTTGTAATATAATGAAATATAAAATAATTATTTATCATAATTTAATATAATTACCATTTAATTAGAAATAATTTATGTTTTTACATAATAATCATCATTATACCTTACTTTGGTATAAGCTAAAATTTTAAAAAGGTTTTTTTTTTAAAATTCCTACTTTTTTAATTTTATTAATAAACTAATCTATTCCACTTATAGAAATTTAATCTTGAAAATAGACTCCATATTTTGAATTTAGATGTACAAATTAGGAAAATAGTTTCCTTTTGTTTTTAGGGATTAAGAATAGTAATTGTAATAAATATTTTTCACCTCAGTAATGGTAAATTGGGTAACTAAAGCTAAAAATATTGTGATAAGGCCTAAAAATCTCCCAAACAATTTAATTTATTTAATTAGATAATATTTTCTCTACCTTTACCATCAAATGTTTTAAAATTTTGAAATTTATTCTAGTTTCCTTTAATAATTACCTTAACATAATTTTAAATAAGGGAAAAAAATAAATTGTCACTCCCTTTGTATAAATATATATAAATTTATTTCATAGGGATAAATATTGATATGTTTAGTTCTAAATGGTTATTTTAAGGAAAAATAATATTTTTTCATGGTAATTTGTTTTCTTTTTTTGTGATGAAAAAATTACCTTAAATTCTTACACAATGATAGCATAATGCTTGTGCAAGAAGTAGAAAAATAAAAGTAAATAATTTTAATAACTCTAAAAGTAAATTATTTTGGTATGTTATATTATACCATTATCTTTATAGATTAGTATAATATATTAAGGAAGTGTGAAAGGTTTATTCTTGAATTCCATTACTTTCTTAATGTAACTAATGAAAAATTAAATGAATTGTTTAATAAAATAGAATTAATGATATTTTATAATAAAAAATATTTTATTAAATAATATAAATTTCAAAAAAAATTATATCTTCATAAATTTGAATGGGATATGGTTTAAAATATCAACCATGGTCTATTTATGTGATATTTTTCTTATGATTGTAACTTTGATGACCCCTAAAGTGTAAAAAACATTGATATCACCAAAATTATTAAACGGTTTGTCATGGGGGGTTAAAAGGGGACATCATTATACATTTTTATTATTTATAATTTGAGGCATTTTACCCTGAAAATTATTTTATATTAATTATTACTTTATGTAATTTCAAGAGTTCCCCTACCCTCACTTATAAAAGTACACTTACACTTATATCTTCCTTACACTATTTAAACACTATAGTACGACTGTTCCCTATCCAAGTATCTTACAAAAATTAACTCTCTACATCCTAAATGACCTGGTTGGATTAGAAACCCACACTTGAAGTATTTTTGTTTAAACATAAAGAGGTTGTTCAAAGAAGAGATATAGTTTTGACCATAAATTTTCATTTAATTTCTTCTCCTACCATATTCAAATCTTCTTCGTCCATTTTCAAAAATAATTACATCAAAATCATTTATATACTTAAATGTTATTATGTTAATAGAATAATATATATCCATATCATGTTCAACAAAATGGGAAATGAAACTATCGTTCTTATGAATAGTGGACTACCACATTATGAATCGATGCAATTCATTTTCCATCATCACCTCTCAAAAATGGTTACAATGATATATTTAATTTATATATATGATATTCATGAAATATTATTTATTCTATAAATGTAATATATCATCTAATTTTTTACCCTTCCATCAATTAAAAAATGATAACTTCATTCATGCGTACATGTGGACCACCACCTCCAGGAAGTGATGTGATTATTTTTTCATTGTCACGTCATAGGGAAAGTTTATATAATACGTACCAAAATTATATCATGATCAGTGAAAAATTGAAATCTTACAAATTTATGTATACATCCTTCCATCTTTATGATTATAACATAGTTCATTTATCATAACCATCATTCATAGTTGTATTTTAAAGTATAATATATGTATAAAAATTATAATTATGTCATGATTATTAATCTCGATAAAATGGAATAATGAGAAATTTTACCATATTATACTTACCAAAATAATTTTGACATATGATTCGAATATCTAAAATAAACCAACATGAACGTTATGGATTAATTAATTGTTTATAACATCGTTATGAAAAAAATAAAAGTAATAATAAACTAATTTTTTTTAATCTTGTAAATAATTAATATAAGTTTATTATTCAGGAAGATAAGGAACACATGTGATGAGTCTGACTTGAGGTGAAATACACTATAACTTAAATATTCATTATAATTGATTTAATGATTTATTTTCTAAATAATTTTCTTCTATCTCTATATTATAAATATTTATAATGTAAATGAATTATAATGGACCTTAATATCTGTTGAGTTTATATAAATCATTTTTGAAAGGAATCTCTTTATGTATTTTATGTGAAATAATTTGAATTTATTTACAAAAGGAAAAATGAATATTATATTTTAATGTATATGGAGTCAATGAATTTTTGAGACAAAACTAGAGGATCAAGACTCAGTAGAAGTAGGGCAGTTGGTAGGGCCCAACATTTACTTTGCCGTAATTGATTACCAATCTAGGATGAATACGATGATAAATTATAGTACCCAAAGATCTAGATCAAATATCAAGATAGAAGAAAAAATGACACAAAATCCTAGAGAGAGGATCTTGCACAACTTGTTTATAATTAGTTTACAAAATTTCTTTAAAATCTAAATAACTAGATCTTTGGTACTTTATTCATTGATGATATTGATCATCTGAAATGGCCATCATGTATTCTCTCATATCACATGAGAGTATCCAAACCAGAATCCATCTAGCGGTGATCCACACTTGTTTCGGTGGCCTCCGATCAACACAACTCATTATTTGGGTGCTATTACTACAAAGTAAGTGTCTTGTGTCAGTCGTTCTAGATCCCATATTCATAGTTATTTAAGAACATATGTCATTATTGAGAGGGGAGTGGTGAGGATTCTAGAGATAAATTGTTTTGACTCAAAAATTCTCTCACCATCAACAATTTGTTTCCCCAAGCATAACAACATAATAGACATACCTTTCTATTTAACAATGTGGGGTTTCATTTAAAATATTTAATTTCGTAACATTAATTAAATACATTCATAACCTTAGAGAAAACCCATGCTACATAATGACAATAACAACACAATTATTTTTTGTGTGCCAAATTGCAAAAAAAGTATAATAAATGAAATCCTATGGCACAAAATGGTATCAACATAGTGTTGTAGAATAATAGCTATCATAATGAGATATCAAAAGACATATGTAATGATAACATGCATTATATTATTTGTTTTTCCTATGAGACTTTCCCTGGAGTCTGGAAATAAGGAACCGAAGTATCTCCCAAGGAGTCATGTAATTGCATTTAATCTACGAGTTCATCCTCGTAAGTTTGTAGGCAGGATACCTAAGTTTATCTTGTGAATTATAATTTACCTATGATCTCATCTAAGGATTTCAATAATAGGGAATCCTATGTATTTCTCAGGGTATAATGAAATTCATCTAGATTATGATCTCATCCAATGAACTTCATAAAGTAGAAACCCAAGAATCAACGAAGGAATAATATAATGAAATTAATCTATAATCCCATCCATTTTGTTTTGTAAAAAGGTAAAACCATGTATCAATCATTGACCATACAGTCTAAAATATCTTATAATCCCATCCAAGGTGTTTTGTATATGGGAACCCAAATGTCAGTCAAGGTGTATATAATTAATTCACATTTGAGAATATCCAAGTAGTTATGTAAAAAGTAACCCAAGTATCCCTCAAGGATTAATATCAATATTGTAGACATTATAATTTAAGTATTAATGAGGACCATGCTATTAAGAATTTTGTATTACAAAATAATATAAAAAGAGAATATCTGGTCCACAATCATGTCATTCATCAATTAAATTATCACTATTTAATTTCCCGATTTTATTAAATAATATATCACACCTCAGAGGTGGTTTTATTATAATTAGGGTTCAAGGAATTTGTTCCCTATAATTCTTCAATTTATCCTTGTAATTTAAATTTCCATTTTAAAGAAATGGTTTCCATGAGAAAACACCCATGTCATAATAAAATTCATTTCAATTTATTGGTGCAACATACTTTCATTGTTAAGCATAACTAAGCTCTCAATGAACATAAGGGTCATCCAATTCATTAAAATCATTAAGGCCTTCTTAACAAGGAATGTAAGTTAAATATCAGTCCCATGGGATGATTATATTTGATTCCAATAACCTCCAATAATTACATTTCATATAAAATGGATAATTTATTTAAATCATTTGGTTCTACATATTCAATTTTATAATTTATAATGGAAAAACATGGATAATAAAATGTATTGAACAATAAAACAACTTTTAAACACATAATAAATTAAGAAATAATCCATATACCACCTAACTTAAACCAATGATTCTTCACTCATCCAATATCAATAATTGATTTGACCCGATTCAATAGAAATCAAAGATATGGAAAAATGCCCATAAAGTATGAAAGAAGAGTCCACATGGATTCAATATTGCATATGGTAAGGGAAAAAATAAAAACCAATATGTGTTGAGATCTTACCACTACACTTATATCAAACCCTATGGATTTAGATTTAGATCTCAAATTGAGAATATATCTCCATACCTACGAGGAGATCCATGGAAGATCTCGGGAGGAGGGATACAATGTGTGGATGTGAGGAGATATATGTGAGAAATGAAACATGGGGTAGGTGAAACTCAATAAATTAAAACACCATTTATGAGCCACATGGTTTGACCACATGGTTTTCTAACCCATGTTCAAATTGTGAACCTTCTCTTCATAGGAGTGATACCTTATATGGTTTCTGAATACAGTTAAGCTAATCATGCACCAACTGTGATAGAGAAACTATCCAACCCCACCACCCACATAACCAAGGTGCAAGATTTGAGAAACCATGAACAATCCATGTAGTTCACCTTTACAGTAAACTAAAAATATTTTTCATGAACATGTGCCTCTTCTTGCTTGTTTGAATCAAACTGTTAATCCTTGAACCCGTTCTTCTGGGTTCATCACATAAAAATGATATTTATTTTTTATAAAATAAAAATGAATAATAAATTAACATTTAATATACGAAGAACATTTCCAATCTAGGTTTCTAGAATTAGAAATATTAATTATAAATTAGCAAAAAAATGTATTCACAAGCAGTACCTCCCTAGATTAAATACACACCAAAATAAAATTCTATTAAACATATTAATAATAAATTTTAAACATAAGTTAATAATTATTTTTCTTAGTAACGGGTTTTAAATATCATTTGGAAATGATTTTCTTCAAAAAACTGTAATTTCTATGAAAATAAATCAATTGATAAAAAAATTACTTAGGAATTTTTTTTTGAAATATTGAAATAATTTTATTAATAATTTTAAATAATGTAAATTATTTTGTAGACCACACACACACAAACACATATATATATATTCAAAATTATAATTCTTTTGAAATTATATATTCGATTTCTCTATTTGAAAATAATTATTTTTATGGATTAATCATGATACTCAACATTCCATAAGAAAAACCATAAGGTTACTTAGCCATATCACGTGTGGGACAATACCCCATTTTGTTAATGGGCTTACACTCATTCCATAACATATCATTTGATAATCTAGTTCAAATTTTAAGAAATAATTTTAATTCTCCCTTCTTTCTCAATAACAACCAAAGACAATTCAAAACCATACATAAATTTTTTTCATAGAATAAAATAATCTTATTAATTTATTTTCATGACACAATCGTATTTTCATAAATAATGTCCAAAAATAAGATGTGATAAATCTATACATATAAAGTATTTGTCTTATTTAGATGATTTACATACACCTACATAATAAATAAATAGATTCTATTATTAAAGTGAATGTAATGTCTGTAATGTCTTAGTTGATGTGCATTTTTAATGTTATGAATGAAGTTCATAGACATATATAAACAATTCTAATATAATATGATAACTTTTATCATTGAAATGTACGAAGCACATAAAATGATAATATACATATAAACTAATATCTTTTCACATTGAATTAGTAATAGGAATGATTTAATGATAATAAAATGTTTTTTTATTGTTTTGATAGAAATTTTTTAAGATCATAAAATAATCCTTTATATAATTAATTTCAGCAATATATATATAGATATTTGAACCTCATTGGATTTCTTGGAAGGGTTATAATTGTAATTAAAATTTGAAAAAAAATATAGACTTGATAAAAATTATAAAATACTAAAATATTTTTATTATGGAATTTGAAAGAATATAAATATAGACACACACACAGAGATATATATATATATATATATATTTTAAAATCAAATGAAATACTTACCTAAAATGAATCAATGTCTTGTTGCCTTCTAGAAACAATGCAAAAGTAATTGAATGAATTTGGGAAGGATGTGCCTGGGTATTTTGGGTGTGAAGAATGATATTCACACACACAAACACACATACTATATTTGAAGCTTATGGTGGAATCTGAAAGGGGAATATTTGATCTTTAAAGGGTTTAGTTCATGTATATAATTTTATATAATTTTTTGAGAATTTCTTTTTTTCATTACACATATTATATATAAATTATATATTTATAATCTTATTCCTACATTATAGGTATTAAGTCTTCAATAAAAGGGATCTTCCCACTTTGACTTCAAAGAAATTTGAGTCCCCATTTTTTTAATTTTTGTTATCTACATTATCATTTTGCATCCCACATCTTCTACTCTTTATTTTCATTTTCTATTAGTTTAAATTTTTTGAAACAAAACATATAACATTTTTTTTAAATGTTTTACCATTTTTTTAAAACATATATATGAATTTATTTATATAATAATATAATTATAATTTCATATATTGATAAAATATATTATTTTAAAAATTAATATTTATTTTCATAAAAAAATATTTTTTACACTTAATTATTGTTATTATTAAATGTAATTTCATGATATTAATTTATCCAAATTTTATATATTTTAAATTATAATCATTATTTTATTTTAATTAAAATTCCTCTAATCTATTTATTAAAACAAAAGTTATATAAAAAATAAAAAATTAATAATTTATGAAAAGCATATCATTATATTAAAACATATCAACTAATAATTATTTGATAAAATTAACTAAAGAAAATTAATTATTAATGAGGTTTCATTTAATATGGTCATTTTAATTTATTCATTTATTTATATACATTCTTAATTGATAATTTAATAATAATTAAACATTTTAATTATTATTTATAATATTTTGATATTATTTAAATAAATATTTTTTCTATTAAATATCAGGATGTTACATTATTCACCCCATAAAAGAATTGATATCTCAAAATTAATTTGTCTTTATAATTTTTTAGGAAGATCCATCTTTAAAATGATGAAGCACATGAATTTTTAAAATTATATACTATTTCTCTTAGATTTTTCTCAAACAAAAATTCATATTCTATAATGTTAACTAGACTATTTCTTTAATACCATATTTAAATCCTTGAACCCATGCTTCTGGGTTCAGTAAATAAAAATTCGGTGTTTTTTTTAAAAGAAAAATGAAAAAACTAATAACATTTTACATACCTGGATCACTTTCAGCCTAGGATTTGGAGAATTAGATATATAAATTACAAATTAACAAAGAAAATTAAATTACTTAATGTGAGTTGCCTATAAATATGAAATATAGAACAAATTTAATTTCTAAAAAAACTATGGAAAAATTTAAATTATTGGATGAGAATTAATTTTCAGAGTAAGGGGTTTTAAATTTTATTTGGAAATGATTTTATTTGAAAACTAAATTTTCTGTCGAAATAAATCATTTGAAAAAAACCACTACATAGAAAAAATTGTTTTCCAAATATTGAAAACATTTCCTACAGAACCTTAAATAATGTATATTACTTTGAATTATATATATATATATATATATTCAAAATAATAATATATTTGAAATACTATATTGTATTTCTCCACTTTGAAAATAATAATTTACTTAGATTAATAATGCTACTCACCAAGATTTAATGAAACCCATAAGGTAACATAACCATATTACATGGGGGATAATGTCCCCTTGGGTTCATGGGCTTACTTCCATACCATATAATATCATTAGATAGTATAGTGATGATTTAAAAAATCATTTTAATGGTCTTTCCTTTCTCACATATAACCCAAAATAAATCAAAATCATTGAAAAATTATTTGTGTAGAATAAAATAATCTTACTAATTTCTTTACATAGTAAAATATTATTTTCAAAAATAATTTCTAAAAATAACTTTGGAAAAATAAATACTTATTAATAAATTCTTTTACATAAAAAACAAAAATAAAACTACTTAATAAATTAAACGAATGCTTGAATTAACGTGCATGTAATGTCAATAATATCTTAGATTATTTCAATATCTAATGTTAGGAATTACATTCATGGACATATAAAAACAATTCACACATAAGATAATAAAATTTATCATTCAAATGAAAGGTTAACATAAAATGATATAATATAAATAAAATAACAACTTATTTAATTTCATTTGTAAAAGAAACATTTTAATGATAATAATAAAAAGAAAAACACATGTTCATATTTTGAGAAATTGTTTTAAAAACCAAAAAATTACCCTTTATATCATTAATTCATGGAAATATATATTTACTTATATATAAGAATATATAAATATATATATACAGGGAGAGATATTTGAAACTTATTGGATATCATAGAAGGGTTATAATTCAAACTTACATTTGAAAACAAAATGTATACTTGATAAACATTATGAAATATTAACATCCTTTTATTAAAGAATTTTATGTTATATACATATAGATATATTAATATATATAAATATTAAAATCAAATTCCACCCCTACCTAAAATTTAAAAAAGACATGTTGAATTATGGACACCAAGAAAATGAAATGGAATGAATTTGGTGAGAATGTGTGTGGGTGTTTTGAGTGTGTAAAATGAGAGTCATACACAGACACACACAGACACAAAAAAACACACATAGACTCACACACACACACATATTATGTTTATAGATTTCCGTGGAAGATGAAAGCAGAATATGTTATCTTTCAAGGGTTAAATAATTCATTAACTTTTCCTTTCTTCATTACACATATTATATTTATATTATATGTATATTTTATATTAATATTGTTATTCGTAATTTATATGCATGAAGACTTCGATAAAAGGGGGATCCCACTTTTGACTTCACCATAATGCGAATCACTGTTTTTTTATCTTTTTTTATATTTTCCTTGTCAATTTTTCTTCCAACAACTTCTACCATTTTTTTCTTTTTATTTTTCTTTTTTTATTATTTGTTTCAAAAAACATTTTAAGAAAAAAATTTAATATTTTTTAAAACATATATATGAAATTAATTTTTCTGATAATAATATAATTATAATTTCATATATTTATAAAATAAATTATCATAAAAATTAATAATAATTTTCTTAAAAAATATGTTTTACCCGAAATTATTATTATTATTATTATTAATTTTATAAAATTAATTTATCCAAATTTTAAAAATTTAAAATTATAAATCATTATTTTATTTAAAATAAAATTCTTATAATTAATTTATTAAAACAAATGTTTTATAAAAAAATATTTTAAAAATGTAGGAAAATAAATTAATTATATTAAAAAACATCAAGTAATTATTATTTGATAAAATTAACTTAATTAAATTAATTATTAATAAAGCTTCATTTAAGAGTGTCATTGTAATTTCTTCATTTATTTATTTACATTCATAATGGATAATTTAATAATAATTAAAAAAATTATTTATTATTTCCAATATTAAGTCATTATTTAAATAGATAATTCTTTTATTAAAACATGGGATGTTACACAAACCATGTCCATGTAAAAAGCAAGATAAATAGTTGTGGTTCATGGTTATCATGATATTTACATGGACATGGTTTTAGCACCCTTTTTTCTTCACTTATAAATTCATTTTAATGGACCAACACTTTTTAAGTTCATCTAAACGCCTAACAAACTTCTCTGTCGTTAAACCCCAGTTATAAACACCAATTTTAAGTGTTCCAAATCATGGATTTAAATTTTATATTTTGTTTAGAGAAGATACCATCCACCAAATATTAAAATATTCAAATTTCCTTTGAATTTAAATGTGGTCCAAAGACACACGACCTTATTGGTAGTTCTAATCAATAAACCACCTCTCTTACTCACTCAAGTACTTCAAATAGTCTTGTAAATCATAGAATAAAATTCTTTCCCTTTCTATTTTTTCCTAACCAATTTGAATCATTAATGAACACATGACCTCTTAAAAAATTATATCAAGTCATCCTCTGTTATTTATATTATTCCTATCAACTTTATGAAAACCTCATGACATGATGAATGACTTGCATTAATTTCATCATATCTAATACCCTACCAGGAAGAACAATAGTAGACTCACAAACCTCAACATAAAAAAAGGTGAATGACACGACCACCCATAAAAAGTGTCATAGGTTATCATAATAACGGGGGAATGAAAATTATTATTATCAAAAAAGTAAACTAATATTAAATGATTTACCATGTTACTGAAAAATTATAGAAAAATAAACCGTCAAAATATGTTCCAAATTTTGATTCATTTTTATAATTTATTCATATGTTTGTGGATGTAATATAGTGATAAGGTAAAACTAGATACAAAAAATTGTTCTGTAATGAACTCTAAAATTGTGAAATAAATTATGCATCATGATTAGAAACAATAAACCATAGAAAACAAGTATTTTTACCACCATCATCATATAAATATTAGAAAAAACATCCCCTATGTTTGACAATTTAACCTATATGATATTGGTCAACTTCCTCAATCAATATAGGATAACATATATATCATCAATAACTTCCATAGAATAACTGAAACCTATAACAAAATCTATATTAATATCAGTCTAATACACTAGGGAATATCTCAAGGATATAACAACCCTATCAAAAATTGATGTTCAACATTCACCTATTGGAACACTAGACAAAAAGATATAAAATTTGAGACAACACTATTTGTCCCATACACCTAAAACAATACCATTTATTTGTGACCCATATTTTTAATACATGAATTCACCATAAATGATGAACTATATCATGAAATAAAAACTCCAAAATACTAGGAAGAATAATTTACTTCATGTTAAATAAATCCAAATTTTCATCATCTTTAGTATAACAATCTAATGTATCATTATTAAAAATCTGTTATTTCTACACCTTGTGCCCACGGCTCTCCATCTAAGACATCTCTACATACTGCACGAATTAAGAGGTTACCATCATTTGATGAATATGTTACTCTTTATTATTCATCTCATTTATAAGGTGAAGATAATAAACAAATCCATCAATTTCAATTCCCCACTAGCCTGATAAACATCTAATCTATAATACCTCTAACTTAAATAAATAACAACAAAATTTCACTTTTTATATAACTAAAGAAACTCCAGCATGGTTCTAAGATGTTTTTCTTGATCCTCCTACATCTTTGAATAAACTGCAATATCTCTAATAATAAAAACAAAACAAATAACAACTTTAATGTTGAAATACTCTATTTATATACACAATAAACTCAACAATTATATTTCCTACTCCAAATGTTATCCCAATAATCTAAAAAATATATAAACTAGAATAAAAAATAAATCATATTTATATTTTCATCATGAACTCGCATTAGGTGATATCATATTTATAAATTGATCATAAAAACTAACAAAATTATATGAATTGGTTACATTAATCATCTATACTAGGAATATGATTTTTATTCCTTAATGTTTGGTGATTTATACATTTTTAATGAAGACACAATCAAAGGATATTATTTTCCTTCTTTGCAAACATGAAACTAGCCCATGGTTACATATGATGCTAAATAAATATTGGTCAAAACAATACTACAATGTGAATATTTAATATCCCAATATCTTCCAATTTTATATGATACAATTCCATAGATATATAACACATTAATCAGTATAGGTTGATTCCAAACTCAATCTATCCCTAAGGTGGTACACACATAACTTCTTTTGGGAACATTATCATAAAACTAAAAAAATCAAGGAAACATATATAACTACACATAAAATGTACAAATCGTCAATCAAACCAACTGATATATAATAAATTACAGCTCAATCAATCTCAAACCCGTGTGGAAACCCCTGTCTCCCAAAAACAGAATATGTTCTCTATCCAACCTCGGGAAAATCACCCTTCATTGATAAAAGTAGACACAAGATAGTAAAGAGTATAAAATATCCATCCTATATATAACATAACATGGTTTCATCTATAACAAGATTTAGTTCTAAGATAGCTGATCTCTTCCCACAACCACACACCTCTTATGACCTCATCCGACCAATCACTGGAGTTATCAACTCTGGTGGCCTCTAGAGATTGTCTAACAAAAATAATAACCCATTAACTAATGAAGGGGCGATAAATAATTATGGGTGTCTTGTATCAATCAAAGGAGTTTCACGAATATATAAAATGAAAATTACACCTTAATTTAAGTCAAGTTCCTCCAATTATTTATCTCTTATATGTAAAAGATAAACTCAAAAAACTCCTCCTCATCATTGTCCCTACTACCTAAATCTATATCCTTTCTGGTTAGTTTTTCTCTTCATCTTATGTATGATGATCTATACCATTACTAACCAATTTTGGTGGCCCCAATGTTAATTTGTTCATTTAATTATAGAAAATTCTAATCAGGTGAATCACAAAACAAATAGGTTTCTTTTAAAATATAACATTATTGCATGATAAACCTTATTACCGTAAAAAGATGAGAATATATAATGGAGATGACTTATACTAATATAAAATAAATATTAGAATACATTTGTCACACTTGATAGTTTAATATTATTAATACCATAGAAGTGCGATCTCATTAATAGTTGACTCCCAAATCTTCTCCTGATCATTGATTTCATTGAAAATGCAGAACATCTACCTATATTTCCACATTAAAAACTTATTTATCATAATTCTTTTAGAATTATACCTTCATCAACAAAATATTATCCACTATCCCAGCCATTTCATAAATCATTATAAAATAGAATTATAAATGGTTCCCAAATTTTATTATTATTATAGGAAATAAATATTTATTAACATGATGATATCTTTGGTAACATTCAATTATAAAATAAGGAGAATAATGTATTCACTTAGTGAACATCACACAAAATTCATTCATAGATTAACTCCTTTGTTGTGTCACCATCTTCACCTACTGTCACTCAAGACTAAGATTTTATAATATGAAATAATTCTTAAAAAAACATCCAAAACTGATCCTTTTCGATCATAGTTAGATCATGATCTCCCAAACATATCATCCCCCAATTCATGAACTTATCCACCCACTAATCTCAACACTAAGGAAATATGTTAGCTTCATCCTATGTAGATTAACTAGAAATATTTCCCAACCACCCCTAACCAACACCCAACCAAATTATATATATATATATATACACACACACATGGGTAAAACTTAACCTGATAACACATTATTTTCCACCACATAAACCATCTCCCCAAGAACAACACACATAATCATCATTAATTATAAATACATGTTTCTTAAATATATAAATATTATGACACCCTAAAATAAATATATTTTAACCCATGTACTAATCCATATATTATATAGTCCTCACTTAGATAATTGGATAAATTCTATGTAAATCCATTTAAACTGGTCTACCTAACTTAATAGGTTCAGGTAATACAACTAATTTAAAACATATACAATAAAAACATGTTCCAAATCCAAATAAAATACTAAAAACACAAGATATGATAACATTATATCATGATTGAACTTTGATGAAACTCCACCTAATCTAAAAAAGTAATTTTATAACGTGTAAATCCCGTATTTAATAAGACATGGTTTAAATAATATAACTGAAAAACCAATTTCATTCAAATCAAGACACATCATCATCTATTAAAAATAATTTTTTTTATAAAAAAATTGTTAACAACTGAAACAATTATCTATTAATAAACCATAATAAATCATGTAGAAAAAATGATCAGTGGGTTCCAAAGAAATATCTCAAGTAAACTCTAGATATATTCTTAGTTTTCCTAGATTATGGATTCTTAATAGCAAGATAGATACTGATGCTTCAACTGAATCAACCTCAGACATCCTTTATGATATAATATCCTTATTCATGAATAAAATATGATCAATTAGACAATGGTAAAAAATTTAATGAGACCAAAATTTCTCTCAATCAAGGCATTAAATGATTTAGACTTAATCCCAGTGGTGAAATCCCATACTCTAGAGCTCAATGTAATGTCTTGAATTTAGTCAGGTGCAGACTGTTTAAATTTTATTGTCTTTTTCCTTTAAATCAAGCCAGGGCATGCACCTGTGCACCAGGCTGCGGGTCCAAGGCATCTTTTGAAATTAAATAAATAACTGATGTGTTTTATGAAAGTTGTTATGTCTCTCTTTAGTATAGTGTTAATGATTAAAATAATTAATTAATTTTTTTTAAAAAAATAAAATATTTACAGATGATTTAAAAGAAAGAAATAAGGGATAAAAATAAATTTTAAAATATATTAGAAATAGGGTTATGGGAAAAATAAAAAAAATTAAAATGGGATATTTTAATTTTTATTCTTTTTTATTTTTTTATTTCCATCTTTTATTCTATTTTATTTTTATTTTTATTTTTATTTTCTTTTTATTTTATTTTTCTCGAATTTTTCTTTCATTTTTCTTTCTTTTCTGTATTTATTTCTTTTCTCTCTTCATATTCTCTTCTCCCTCACGTCACACTCCTCCCTCTCCCAAGGTGGCACACCACCATACATCGCATTGAGAAGACCGCTACACCTCTATCCATTTTCCATTTCCTTCGAAGTTAGGCGCAATGTAAACCTTAGTAAATTTATAAACATGAACATTTGGAATCATATGATTTCGTCGAGTATCCTACATGTAGTTCATCATGGAAGGATTTTACCCTATTTTGGGTTTTTTCTAAAATCTTCTATTTTCTTCTGTTTTAGGTCAAATCAAATCCTACCATGGATCTTAGAATCGTTTAATACAATAGGGTAGGGGGTCAACTCACTTTACCTCCATTTATTTGCAATTTATAAAAACACACTGTGGTGTCGTTAGTCGGTGCCTACCAACATTATAAAAATTCACCAAATTTTGTTAATTTAATTATTTGCCAAATTTTTGATTCCCTATTGATAATAAATTAAATTGTTTAATTTTTTCAATGAGGTCTGACAACCCTTTGGGCATGCTGATGTGGCTGTTATAAATTCTGTTAGACCATGCATTAAAATTAATTAACTACATGTGTTGCATAGCCTATTTTTGTTGTGTTTAATTTAAATAATTAATTTAGATTAATTATCTTTGAATTGTTGGATAATTGGTAGTTGTTTATATAGATTTATTTATTTATTAAAAAGTGCATTTATCTGATTTTGTTGATTCATTATCTTTCCTTGTTATTATTGTTATAATAAAATATTTAATCTTTACCTTGTGATGCGCGGGTGTAACTATTTAGTTTTCAAGCTGTAATCTCATATTCTTATGTCATACCTACTACTATGAAATCATTAATTAAATTAATAGTATGGAATGAAGGTGGTTCATTTATTATTTTCCATGATTAGACCCTCCATTCCTAACAGGTTACCACCACACGGGGGGGGGGGGCGAGGTTGGGCGGGGTCGTTGACTTTTCCAGACTAGGATTTTCCTAGGATTTCCAATAATTATGTGGTATACTAGTTTTAGAAAGGTCATATTGGGGACAGATCCATTGGTAATGTGTCTGATCCTGCATTGGATGATGCTCGACCCCTTTTTCTGAGATCAGGATGATCATAGGGTAAATCCATGCCTTGGGCGATACATGGTCTTTCAAAAGATTGCATGTAATGATCTTAGAGGTATTGGATAATTTGATAGATGTTCTGTAGAAATACCTTCAGGAAGGTATCAGACTCCAAATCTCAACTTGATCTTTAGTAATGATGCACTACAGTTTTTTATAATGCCGCTTGAGCCTCTTCAAATTTGTAATATTTTTCTAGTATGTTGAAGCACGCCTAGTTAACACATGACATCGACCCCAATTTAAACCACAAGCTTGGGGTATGCCTCTCCCTTATTTTCCCTTCCTTTTTCTGGTTTTATATATTTGTGTATGTGTATTCTTCTTATAGGTACTCTTTTTAGACTTCTGGCTTTGGTCGAAGTAGGTGATTAGGGACGGGTATTGTTGGGAACATGGACTGAGTTATTTATTTCATTTCACATAATTTTCTATCTATCATTGTTATTTAATGGAACACTATATTTTATTATTTCACAAAATGGAATGTTATAGACCCCTTGGGTGCCGACCTATTGGTATTTTATCTCACATCCTCCTCGGGTGTCATTAACACTCAAGATGATTACAATCTTGTAAGAATTGAGAAATGGAATCACGCTACTTCCAATACTTGATTGTTTATTTTTTCTTAGGATGGAGACTGGGGAAGAGGACCGTCACTTTCTAATTATGTAGTGGGTACTCTGTGTATTTTATTTTTTTTGAGATTATTCTTGAGTTGTTGTTTTTTGTACCTTCAGTTTAGACATACATCATGGCATGAAATAGATTTCTGGGCTTCCAAAGTTGATTTTTATTCATTTGTATTATTTATATTTTTTTGTTATAGTTTATTCAATTATATTTTTATTTTATATATTATTTAATTGTTGATACTTCTTCTGTGATATTAAAAATTACCTATGATGGAATAGTCTCCCCCACAGACACAAAAAAGGCTATCGCTACTAGTCGGTAGCCTCTGGCATTTAGGGAGATATTCTTGAGGTTATGTGGCCAACCTGGATTGGGGCACCCTTCAGATGGCTTTCGGGATATGGATGCTACAAAGTGGTATCAAATGATGGTTTTTCCTGTTGTCTTACTATTTGGGTTAGATATGAGACTAGGATATAGGGATTCAGAATATACCCTATGCTTGGACGTAGTTAATCCATGTACATGGAAATCCAAATTTCTGTGTCGGGATTATTGTTTTTGATTATGCCTATTATTGTTTGTATGATTTCACCGTTAGGTGACTCATTTGTTAAGCATTGTTATTTGAGTTGGTATTGTTGAGATAATGGGTTTTTACCATTGCATTATGATGATATAAAGGTGATACATTTCATGCACTATATTAGGAACAACTAGATTAATATTCCATACATATTTCAATTCCATATAAACTTTTAGCATGCATTTTCCTATTTTCTTGTGAGTGTTGTTGTGCCTAGTGGTAAAATTTTTGGAATGCTAGTTTTTCAGATATAATGTTTTGATACTCTATTATATTTTAACCTGACATAACCTAGGAATGGACTGTAGACCTTGTTTTGTTATCATTTTATGTTGTCTCTTTCATATCATAACCCATCTCTTAAAGAGGTTATCTATTGTGTAATGCTCAGAGGCATTCCATGTACCTATCCTTTTTTTCACCTTACTTGTTTTTCTCATCTTCATGACTCCTTGCCTTATGGTGTGTGTTTGGCTATTGTAGACCAATATCACCATGAAATCATTGTGTCGTGCCTCAAGAGAGTGGCAATGAGCACATTCCAGAGATGGTGGGTCCTGAATCGCAAGTTGTACCTCTTGTAGTTCCTCCTGTGGAAATTCCTCTGATTGATCATCCAAGGGACCATAACACCCTGTTCAGGTATAGTCTCCTTAGGTTAATTTAGTTATTTCATAATATCCCCAGACCTACCCCATATATGGTAGACCTCATGCGGGACTTTCTACAGCAACACCCTCCCACCTTCTTAGGGAGTTACAGACATTATGTTGTAGAGTCATAAAAAGAAACTATAAGATCTATATTAGAACACCTAGAGATGCTTACAAAACGAACGGTTAAACTAGTAGTCTACATGATTTGTGACTCCGCCAAGAGCTGGTTGGACATTGTTTCTCAAGAAGAGCAGACCAATGACATAGTTTCAGCTAACTTCCAAGCTTCCTTCTAATATAACTTTTTCATACAGTTTCTGAGAGATGATCTTTCACGAGAGTTCCTACATCTTTAGTAGGGATCTATGATTGTGTTAGAGTATTCTACTCATTTCACAGAACTTCAGTGTTTCCCCCATTTCTGAATGGCGATGCAAAGACTACTGAGCGACGTTTTGAGCGCAGCATTGAGTATACTATCTACTCACATGTGAACTTCTTCCATTGGACCACTGTCACAAAGATCATAAATCATGATCTAATATCAGAGAAAAATGCTAGGTAAGATAACCTAGTGAGCCAGGGCAGTTCAGTTATGATATAGGGTGATGGATCTTCTTCTATTAGGAAACTCTATTTTGAAAGTGATAATGGGGAGAATCCTATCCAAACAGAACGTTTTGATAGCTCTGTCACATGTTATCAGTGAGAAAGAGATGGTCACAAGAATAAAAAGTGCATGAGAGAGCCGAAGTAGTCACTAGCCTGTGGAAAGATGGGTCACCTTCTGCATTTCTACCTTTCCTTCTCTTCAGCATCCAGTGGACGAAGATCCATACCAACATCTTTTTTAGGTATGGGATATATGTTTCCACAACAGGATGGAATTTCATTTTCCACTATATTATTAGGTTCAGGTAATGGTAGAGGTCATGGTCGAGGAAATAAAGTTTAATATTATTAGTGACAGCAGAGTGGACCTGCTCAGGCCAACCAGGAAGCATCTCAGGGTCGTGATTCAGGTCTCATGTACGTAGTGAATGTAGCACCAAAGAAGCAGAGTGCAAGACCATCTATAGTAGGAGGTACTATTGTAGTTGCCTCTACTTTAGTTTATACACTTTTTGATACTGACACAACACACTCCTTTATATATACTACCTTTGTTGAATGTATTAGTTTTCTAATTTAGTACCATTGCGACATCATGTCTCTCGACACTCCTCTCCGAGTTAGGACAGAGGGAATACGTCAGTGCCAAGACTAACCCCTTGAGATATATGGTTACCTTTTCATATGGAATTTATATATCCTCGACATTTATGGAGTCTAACTAATTCATGGTATGAACTTCATTTCTCCTTATCGTGATCAAGTGGGTTGCTATCACTGTTGAGTGTCATTTACATCCCCTAAGGGTGATTCATATATTTACAAAGGAGAATTGGATATGCATGCCGACCGAGCTAAGACTAAATATGAAGGGTTGGGAAGAGTGAAAAATCATTTGGAAAGTCTCTTAATGAGTGATCAGGGAACACATCAAGTTGAATTCCCTCCTATGGTGTATCTTTTCAGGGATGTATTCTTTAATGATTTCTCTAGCTTACCCTCTATGAGACATGTGGAGTTCACTATCGAGTTCTTTCAAGGAGAGACACCAGTTTTTTTCCTCCAAATAGGATGGAACGAATAGATCTATAGGAAATCAAAAAGCTTCCTGAAGACCTCAAGGTTAAGGGTTTAATCAGACCTAGCACATCTCTGTATGGTTAACCTGTATTTTTTTCTAAGAAGGCAGACAGTACCCTCAGGTTAAGCATGGATTATCTTCGACTCAACCAGCTCATGATAAATAATTGATATCCATTTCTTCGTATATATGATCTATTTGAATAGATCTGGGGATTAACTATTTTCTCCGAGATTGATTAGAGGTTAGGATATCACCAGGGGCATGTGCGACCATCTGAAGTACCATATATAGCTTTACGATGTAGGTAGAGCTTGTACAAGTATCTGGTTATGCAATTCGGACTAACGAATGTATTGATAGTCTTCATGGATCTGATGATCCTGAATTTTCACCCATATCTTGATTCCTTTTTGGTAGTTTTCATGGATGAAATCTTAGTGTATTTTCTTTCTAGCAATGACCATGAAACCCTTATTGTTGTCATGCTGAGTACACTAAGAGAGAACCAACTATATGTTAAGCTCATTAAATGCCACTTCTTGATTGATAAGGTACACATTATGGATTATATTATATCTAAATCATGGGTATTAGTTGATCCAAAAAAGGTGACCACCATAGTTTATTTAGAGCATCCCAAGAGTGTCTTCGACATCTGTAGTTTCATGGGGATTTATGGATATTACAGGTGTTGTATATAGGATTTCTCCTCATAGAATCTCCTCTTATGACCCAAAATAAGAAAGGTGTACAATTCATCTGGTCAGAAGCTAGTGAAAATCTTTTTTAGTAGTTGAAAGGAAAACATACCTCATCTCTGATCCAGATTATTCTTGAGCCAGGAAAAATCTATAATGTTTATCGTGATGCTTTAGAAATCAGACTGGGTACAGTTTTGTTGTAGAGTGATTGAGTCGTAGATTATAGATCCTGCCAACTAAGACCTCACGAGTAAAACAACCCTACACATAACCTTGAGTTGGAAGCTATGGTTCATGATCTAAAATGTTGGAGAAACTTCTTGTTGTGTGAGATATTCATTGTCTACACAGATCATAAAAGATTATAATATATATCTACTCAATGAGACATGAACTTAAGGCCATACACGTGGTTCGAATACTTGATGTTTTTTGATTTAGTGATCTCTTACACCCCTGGTAAGGGTAATACGGTGGAAGATGCTTTAAGATGCAAGACACATTCAAAAGCCATGCAGGTATCCTGTAGTGAGTGGAAGATGATGGATTTGTTTTCAGAGATGCATATGGAGGTCCAGGAGCAGAGCAGGAAACTAGTTCAAGCAGCTCTTACAGTTAAGACCTCTCTTGTAGATAATGTTTGCAGGAAACAGTTGACTGATCCTGAAGGGATTGTTTTTATGGGCAGCATTACAAGAGAGAACCGACCTCCTGGTTGGGTTGTTGATGAAAATAAAACTCTCATTTACCATGGATGAGTATGGGTACCTTTGTGTATACAGGAATATCTAATGAGGGAATATCACACATCAATTTGGAATGTCCATCTTGGGCTGACCACGGTGTACAGAGACATGTGTCAACAGTACATGTGGTCAGGTATGAAAAAGAAGATAGTGGGTTTCATCACCCGGTGCTCCATCTGTCAATAGGTGAAGGTAGAGAACCAATGTTATACTAGACACTTTCAACCTCTGTCCATTACTAAATGGATATAGAATGAAATTCCCATGGATTTCATTATAGGCTTTCAAAGATCTCCTCGAGCCAGCAATGCAGTATGGGTGATTTTCGATAGGATGACCAAGGTTGCACACTTCATTCATATCTTGGACCCCATTACAATTGATGAGTTCAAAATGATGTATATTTAGTATATTTTATTACTTAATGTCATGTCTAATTATATTTTCTTGAATAGAGATGCCTGCTTCACTTCACAGTTCTGGAAAGGGTTATAAAATTCATTCAGTTCATAGGTACTTAATAGTACTGCATACCAACCTCAGACTAATGGAGAGTTCAAGAGAACTATAAGAGTGTAATAGGATATGTTACGAGCATATATCCTTGATTTTGGAGGTTCTTGGGAGAAACATATACCACTGGTTTACTTTACCGATAATAACAGCTTCCAGGAGAAAATTAAAATGGCTCAGTATGAGGCCTTCTATGGTAGATTGTGCCATTCACCTTTATGATGACTCAAAATAGTTGAGGAAGATTTATTGGGTCCTCATCTTGTTCAAGAGACTTCTGAGAAAGTTCATCTGATTCAGAAGTGTATAACTATAGCTAAGTCCAGAGAAAAGTCTTATACCGACCGTCACCGCCGATCACTTGAGTTTGAGGTGTGACATCGAGTCTTTCTGCTTGTTTCTCTAAGGTTAGTTCACAAACAGATCAGAAGACATTAGATGTTATCACTGAGATATATAGGTCCATTCGAGATAGTTGAGAGAGTTGGGCCGACATCCTATCTGTTACTACAACCTCAGAGGTACCGTGCCATGCATGATGTTTTCCATGTATCTAAACTCCGAAAATATCATCTAGACCCATCTCATTATTTTGACCCCAGTGACATTGTGCTTGAGGAAGATGCATCCTTTGAGGAGTATCAGATCCATATTGATGATTGTAGAATGAATGTATTCTAAGTAATGTCAGTCCCTTTGGTTTTAGTGTTATAGAAAAATGGACGCATTCAGGATGAGCCCTGGGAGCAAGAGACAAATTTATGTGCATAGTGGCCAGAACTTTTCTCTGATGATGTTCCACTACCCTCGGAAGGGAAACTCAAGGATGAGTTGTATAAATGAGTAGTGGTTCTAATTCCCCAGCCTTAGATAGGTAAAGACCATTTCAATTTATTTATCCCCTCCTTTAAAGTGACTTGGGTGCTCACCTACGAACCCTGTTACGGGTCCCGATCACCTTTTTAAATTAATTAAATAACTAACGAGTTTTATGAAAGTTCTTATGATGCACATTATGGTGGTGTTCTAGATTAAAATAATTAATTATTTTTGAAAAATAATAATGATATATTTAAAGAAGATTTGAATGAACTAAAAAAGGGATAAAAAAATTTTGAAATAAAATAAAATTGGGGTTACAGAAAGAATAAAAAAAATAAAAATGGGATATTTACATTTTTTTATTCTTCTATTCAATCCATAATTTTTTTCTATTTTATTATTATTTTTTATTTTTCCTTTTCGTTTTCATTTATTTTTCTCTTATTTTTATATTCCTTTTCTTTTTATTTCTCTCTTCCTCTTTTCCCCCTCATGTCACACTCCTCCCTCTCCCTAGGTGGTGCATCACACTACAACCGCTTCGGAATGCCACCAATTCTCCATTAATTGTCTATTTTCATTGCCACTAGGTGTGAAGTAAAACTTAGGGAAAGAGAAACCTTGTGAATTTGGAACCATAGGATTTTGTTGAGTATCCTACACGTAGTTCATCACAGAAAGATTTTACCTTATCATGGGGTTTTTATAAAATATGTCGGTTTCATCTGTTTTATGTCAAATAAAAAACTACCATATATCTTATAATCATATATGACTAAAAGGTATGGTGTATAATTGAGTTCCCTCCATTTCATTGTGATTTATAAAAACACACCATTGTGTCATTAGTCAGTGCCTACTGACATTGTGAAAATTCACCCAATTTTTTTAATTTAATTGTGTCCTAAAATTTTTTCATCCCTATTAATCATAAATAAAATTGTTTAATTTGTTTGGATGTGGTCAGAAACCCCTTTGGGTGTGCCTATGTCTCCGGTATAAATTCTTTTAGCACGATCATTTAATTTAATTAACTACATGTGTTGCGCAGTCTATTTTCGTTGTGTTTAATTTAAAAAAATAATTTAGATTAATTACAAACATTGAATTGTTAGATATTTGGTAGTTGTTTGGTGCTGATTTATTTATTTATTAAAAAGTGAATGTATCTACTTATGTTGATGTGGTATCTTGCATTGTTGAGATTGTTATGCTAAACTATCTAATCTATACCTTGTGATGCACGAGTGTAACTGTTTAGTTTTCAAGAAACAATTTCATTTGTTTATGTCATAACTACTTCTATGAAAACTTTAATTAAATTCAAGCTGGGGAAATAAGGTGGTCCCATATTAAGGGCCATTCTTTGACCCTCTATTCCTGACTGGTTTCCACTAAATAGCATGGGGTGGTGTCATGACCTGTCCCGCAGGGCCCGGACGTGACTACCCCAATCTTGCCTTCTATAGGCTAGGGTTTGGTGACTAGAACCTGAAGGATTTTCATGTACTAGGATGTCAATTCCTTAGATATTTGAACACACTCAAAAAGGTGAACTACTGTAAAAAACCTATAAAATTAATTTACTACCATGAGAGTAATGTACAACCATAAGAGGAAAGTACAACCACAAGTATAATAGAAAATAGTGGGCCATAATACAATCCCTAAAAACTAAAGGAAAGTAAATAGTTGTCTCATATTACCTAGACCTCTACCTAGAGGGTAGTATAAATAAGTCTAAATATGAAGAATAGGAACTTGAATACTCCTATCACCCCAATCTCCACCAAGTCCGAAACCTCTAAAGTCAGCCACGAGGCGATAATAGTCTTCACGAGACACACATGTGCAGGCAGATCCCATACCGGGGGTGAGTATAACAACTTTGTAGGGGACCCTGAGACCCTCTATGGTCTCTCAGTAATCCAAAAAGGAAAACATAATATGAAATACCGAAAATTTCATATCACAAGAATGATCTAAATCATGAAATAGAAGGGAGAAGAGTCATCTCACTCTAACGATATAACTTTAAGGTTACTGGGATAGGGATGACTAGTCATACAACCAGATCATCCTATCTATGGTAACTCTACTAATGACCTTCATAGGTCACCGTATGCGGACCCATATTGATTACTAGATGCTGACTCATATTGGTCGTTGGTGCTGACCCGTATTGGTTGCAAGATGCTGACCCGTATTGGTCACTGGTGTTGACTCGTCTTGGTCTTTGGTGATGACCCACATTGTCCACGGGGGATGACTCTCCATGGACTCTGATACATAGGTATGTATGATTAGTCGTATACCAATATCATCTCACTCTATATTTTTTGATGCTGGCCGGTATTGGTCACTATTCTTCTTCCTGTCACAACTACCCAATAGATTCCCTCTCATAGCACGCTTGATTCTGGGAGAACTGCTCCTCAAGACACTGGTCACATTTTAACTGGTATGAAGACCTGATAAAATCATACGCAAGGGACCACCCCATCATAGGGCTCCCAACATTACAAACGACCTGTCGATCGGATTCCCAATCTATGAGATATGGGCACATTTGTAAAAAGGCCCTGGTTAGATTGAAATATGATCCAACCTAGGTCATGCATCAAAATCCATAAAAACTCACTTAGAATATCTACAAAGGAAAACCTTTTTACAAGGGTCCTTATTCCAAAGAAGATGCTTAGATTAAATGTATGCTCTATTAGTTACACCCCTTTCCATGAAAACGAGGGTGATTGCACCTCAATCCGGCCTGGATCAGTCAGGCCAGCCAGAATATGCCAAAGGTACCACTTCCCAAAAGGGGCCCCAACACCATTGACTTTAAGTCAAACAGATTCCTAGTTTGTCAGCTACATGAATTTCTTTATTCGAGGGCCAGTCCGGTCTGGGCCCAGTCCGACTCAGTTAGGCCGGCCAGACGCAATGGGTCTCAGTGTCTACCGGACCCCACCCAGGTCTAACCCATTGATGTTGTCTTGATTCACTGGGTCCATCCCTTCTGGGTCGGCCAGATTGGTTCACTATTCCATGCCATGGTTGGCTAGGTCCGCGTCCAGCTCAGTTCTCTTGAAGGCAGACCATGTTTTCTAGCTAGACTAATAGATTCACGGTGTTTTCCTTCTGGTCGGGGTCATTTAGGTGGCCGAGTGGTCCCACTTTATGTGGCACGGTGTAGGATCCTCAACTCCCCCACCTACCGCAGCCCGCTGGCCGCAGCTGCTGCTACTACAGAGCCTACAGGCGCTGCCATCTCCCACGTGTCCGTTTCAGGCGGACCGCTTCTGGCCACCACAACACAGAAGGACATGCCACCTTCCACCCACCATGGCCGGTTTCTGTGGGTCTCCTATAGTGACCACTGGCTTCCACTAGCTTAGCGCACTAATATTTGTTTTCGTGGGCCACAGAAATGCCACTGTCATTTCACAGACCTCAAATTCCATGCCACTGCGTTCGTTGCCCCACCACAAAGAACGTGCCAAGGACAAGTTTAGTGGAGGGTTTGAGCCTTGTTGTTTTTGGCCCATGCCTTCTGATTTAGAATTTTAAACATGAGGAAAAATTAATAATAACAAAAGAAAGAAATAATCCACATGTTTAAGATCCCGCAACAACAATCTGCATGATTAGATGATACACAGATCAACCCGTTAGTCAGTTGGTCTGCGTTCATTTTATTTTTCAAGAACAGGAAGAGAGGTAATGTAGATACCCAAAGTTTAACATACATGTACATTACATTACATTTTCGGAATACTTAGTACATAACAAAAACACACACACAAGGACCGTAATAGTTAAGTGTCTTTGGAGACTCGGAATATAATCTTTTAATCGTGGCGAATGATCATCAACATCTCCCATAAAGATCATCTTTTTTATATACCTAAAACCATTCTTTATATCCTAGGGAAAAGAAAACATAAAAGGGTGAGCTCAAATTCTCAGTAAGGGTAAACAAAAGAAATATCAATCACATCATATTCATAAGAAATTAACATTTTGTAATTCTTAACCTCCAAAAGAGATCATAATATCATAACATGCGATAAATCATAGTAGTGAAATAAAATCCCGATAATCATAACATAAAATAATAAAAATTGTGGCATAAACACATAATAATAGAGAATCATTTCTTATTAGTCAAGACTCATTGCCAAGACTATCTTAGTGGACAACGTCCATTTCTAAATCGAGTTCACTCCTCGATTTAGTCATGTTTCAATGAACCGGTCTAACCTATCATTCCAGCCATGTATATCTCATGAGATATAAAATCATTACCCAATGCATTGGAGGGAGATATAGGTCCCACCCATCCCATAATGATACCATTCTTATGTGTGCCACAAAATCATAAATCATACATCATTGCATAACCCATGTAATAAAAAATGGGATTCTTAAACAACATGACATCATAAAACAATTCATATAAGATAAAGGAATTAATAAAAATATTTCCATCATAATATAATAAAATCAATGTAATAATAGGGATAGAAACTGAACCCTATATTATCTTATATGGAAAATAATTTTGATAAAACACTTGAACTCCATTCTTGAGGAAAATATCCGTTCTACTTCAAAAAAAATTCCTTTCTTAATATGTCATACAATTTTAAACTAAAAGAAGTTGATTTAAAATAAAATTGAAAACTTGTAAAGGAAGCTTCTTTGAAATAATGTTTTAAAAATACATTCATGTCATATCAGTTAAAAACCAAAAACAAAAAAACATTCTTCTCGTACTTTTGTTGGAAAAGTCAAAAAGTACCTCGTACGAAAAACGACAAAAGATTCCTTTCATATAGTTTACTATAAACTCACCAAAGGGTAAAAATGGATTTATAAAATTTTATGTGGTTGGAAATAATATTAGATATTGAGGTAACATGGATGTGGATGATAAAATACACCCCAGTAAATACCAATGTATAAACAATCTCAGATAAAAATGAGATTGTGATATTTCCCTTACCTTAGGTCCAATTTACTTCGTAAGTGTCCAAACCTACTGTATAATGATTTAAATAATTTCATTGACTTATTACCGAATCATATTAATTGTTATTATATCATATATGGTTCACTTATGACTTTATATTACCCTTTCTTTTGTAAATTCATGTTAAAGTAGCGTTTTGGGTAAAATCGTCTCATTTGTCGTTCGTGTTTTAACTTGTAATTATTCATATGATTACTTAGATCATGATTAAATAAATCCATAATGTAAAACATGATTTATATATAATATCAATTCCGAATATACATATATATAATGGATCGGTAAATGGAAAGAAATACACCATTCATGGAGACGGTAGTCCGTACGTACACATGAACGCTGTTTTCGTTTCTTTATTGAATTTAGTGGAATTAAGTAGATGACATAAATATATATATACATAAAAAACGTAGTATTATTATGTCATGTATTTCATGATTACTTATTATATATACTTTATAATCATTCACGAATGGTTAACGTGGAGAATGAATCTCATCGCGCCGTGGAGACGGTAGTCCGTACGTACGCACGAGCGATGATATCATTATCATGATCATGGAATTGTATTGGAGTGTATGTATAATATTTAAGAATCAATATCACTTTACAATAATAATATATAGTTATTATTTACACCATTATACCCATCCATGTAAGGTGTTGGTGGAAAATAGATTACACCACGGCGTGGAAACGATATTCCATACGTACGCACGCGTGGTGATTTCGTTTTCCGTAAGATGGATAGTTGGTGAAATAGGGTTGTTTCATACAAATAATAACATATTAGTATATGATTGATACTGATGTTATTACTTCATAATGAAACAACCTAAGAAGAAGAAGTGGAAGAAGAAATAAAGTTGAAAGAATCGTTAACGGACATTACCTCTTATTTGAAGCGCATCTTTGAGTCCTCCTCTTAGGGCACTAAAATTGGTCTTTTAAGAAGAACATGACCTCTAGGATGTTTCTAGGAAATTGGAGAAGATAATTTGGTAGGTGTTGGCCGAGCTTGAAGGCTCAAAGTGGTGTGAGGAAGAGAGGGAGGAGGTGCCCTTTTATAAGGGAGGAGAAGGGCACCTTTGGAAAAACTAAAAATATTATTTTATTATAATGCCATATTCGGATTTAAATAGCTCCAAATTGATTTATTTCGAAGATAAGTTTGGGATGGGTCGAAATAATCTCATCAAATAGAATTTGGACAAGTTTAGTTTACTATTTTTACCTTATAATTTAGATTTAACTTTAAGTTAGATAATTTTACTTTTACCGTGTCTTTTTGTGTTCTTACACAATATGGTTAATAAACTTACTATAAAAAGCCAAAAGAACCCCAAGTTGTTTATTATTAATATATATAACCTTATATAAGTAATTTTTCCAACCGTATATTTCTAAGAATATAATAACAATTAATAATATAATATTTGTTTTAGAAACTATTTTATATCAATTTTGACACTATTTGGTAATTGATTTTTGTGTAAATCATAACAGAATGATTAGTTCAAAATAAATTAATTAAATCAATAATAACATGTCATATTAACATATAAAATTATTTTAATTCATAAAAAGTCTCAAATTACATTTATTTGGGTATTTATAACATCAATTATGTCAATATTTCATTAATAAGATAATTACTACATCATCATTGTATCATAAATAAATTAAATTATTTAAAGTCTAAAAATTACGAATAAAATATAATTATGTAATAAATATTTTTATCTTTCTAATGAATATTTATAGTCTAATTTATCTTATGTATAACCTATTATTAAAAATAATTTACTTATTAAACATTGATTTTAACTATTTTAACCCTTCTTTAAATAAATTAATATTAAATGTCCTAATCTAATCCAAGTGGGCCAAAATGGTCATATTTTATGCCTAAGGTTGTTTTTGGTCAAATTACACTTATCCAATAGATTAGTACATGTGTTAGGGTAATAATAATATCATTTTTACCCTTAATTACCCTATTTACTTTTAACCGTGGTAAAAAAAAGTTAAAAGTTTCTATTCACCAAAAATTATTTTCATCTCATTGAACCACATTTTAGTCCATGATATTAACTGTGTCTCTCGGATTTTCTAAATTCCACTCACAGAAACGTTAAATTAAGTTTTATGAAAAATTCATTTTTTTAACTACCACTTAGTGGATTCACTATTCATCAAAAAATGAAAGTTTCCAGAAAAATACCAAAAATTATGCCTAATCCATATTTGATATTATGAATTCAAAAGTGATGTCTATTTTACCAAATTCAAAACATATCACTTACATTAACTAATTTCAAAATTTATTCCTGTCGTCAAAACAAATAGGGTGTTTTTAAAAGATAATAACTATCAAAAGATTGACACTTGTTTACGTCTGGTTTAAATGTGAAATTACACCCAATGACCAATATTGTATTAAATTGTAAAAATATATTCTAAATATACAATAAAACCATTCAAATTAATAATTTATCAGTATTAATTATTTCGATTACAAATGTTGTTTTTAATTAAAATTTAGTAATTTTCACTATTCATCAAAAAAATGAAAGTCATCCAAAAAGTACCAAAATTTCACCCTAATCTAATTTCGATATTCCAAATCCAAGAATGATGTCCATTTTGAAAAATAAAATTTACAAAATTTCAAAAAGTGGTTATTACTATTCATAACGGCTAGTTTTAATAATATTTTAATAGCATATCGTTTTTTAGTGAAACTCGGTATTGCATACTACACACGCTATCAAGGAAGGTTGTGATTGCGCGTAATGCATGGAAAGTCAAGGATGTGTGTTGTGAAAGCTCCTTTTTGTGTAGCGTATAACATAAGACATTAAGGAAATTAAAAAGAATATTTTTCATAAAATCTTGGGGTGTTACATTCTACCCCCCTTAAAATGAATTTCACCCTCAAAATTCGTCGGTTTTATAAATGGTTTACTACTCGAAAGTTTCTTTAATAGAAACCCACATCATAAAAAGGAATACCAAAACCAATATTTAAAAACAAAAGTATGAAATGTAAAGGTTACCCAAATAAACAAATCACTGGGTTTCCACATATGTGAAAATAAGGATATGGAAGAGAAATCTAGCCATCATGTTCTGATGGAGAGTGGTAGAGAATATGGCTATGGAAAATCCAGCAAGCACAAAGCCATATATTTGTGATGATCTATAGTACCATCATATTCATCAGATATAAGAGCAGTATGACAACATTTTTTGTTTTCAAGATCATTTCCCTAAAGTTGATGAAATTGGAATTAGAAGAAATACTTTTGTTATTTTGGTATAGTCTCACCATTGGTCATTCATTGGACAATTTCCAATTCATCTCATAAAGAAATGAAGATGAATTTGTCATTAATGATGTGTTAGCAGATCATGTGATAGAATTATTGGTCATTCCATCTGTCTCAAACAAAAGGCTAGAAATGTTATAAAAAAATACATAAGTCCATGTATAGTGAGATTAATCATATATGTTTCCTAAAATGGACTTATACTTCTTATATCATACTGCTTAATATAATAAAACTAGTTTCTACTAAACATGGACTTCTGGTAGGGAAGTGGTAGGCGATAAAGGCCAGTCGCACTTCGGTAGTGGGTTCGATTACCACAACCTTGTCCGATGCGATGGGTTGTCGCCCATCCTGCAGATTCTCCTTTTTCTAAAACTACATTACTATAACATCCCATAAATAATATCAAAAAAACTTATATCCTTAAACAATACTAACTTATATCCAACATAATCCATTCCAATCTTTAGGCTTATCCAAAATACAGCTGTCCAATCTCATATTATAGTGAAAACGATTACCAAATAGTTCATACAACTAGCATGTTAATACCATCGTTGATCCCCATATATCATGAGATATTTCTTTTTGGTCACATTACAAACATTCGAAGGCCTTAATCATGTATTCTATTGAATAAAAAATGAATACCCATTAAATCTTATTGAAAACATGAGTGTTGTAAAAAGTTAACTCTTTTCACATACCAAAACCTCGAACCATGATATAACTATATACTTATATCAGTCATGAGCTCATGAATACTTTCAAACATTTCATTTTCTCATTTTTCCTTCATTATGTGCATATAATATTTTTTCCATAAATATCTCAATCACTTTCCATGGTTACCGGTACCATAAAATTATTGAAAACCACAATAGACCAATACAAAAATATTCCTATATTCCACGATACTATATACAACATTATTTTGGAATCCCATTACATAAAAATTTAATCATTCCACCACATCGTTGTCATATTCAACATCGCCAATAGTGATCGCATGTGACTTCCCTTTGTCCTTTGCCTTATGTGGTTGCTCATGTCGATCATCACTAACCCTTGGATTACGGAATTTATTAGCATAATGCCCCATTTCCATGCACTTGAAGCATTGAAGTGTTGGTGGTGCGTTCTCTATAGTATTTTCTTTATTCACATCATTAGAAACCCTTTTTCCATTACTTCTATACTCACCTTCTCGATGACCTTCTTTTCCACACTTAACACATTTTCTAGTCCCGTTATGACAATCTCGACCATGCTTCTTTCCACACTTTGAGCATAAGGAAACATTCATATTCTTCTCACCATTATACAGAGATTTCTCCTTGAACTCGATCTTTCATTTCATGTCAAAACTATGGGATGGATAAGTAACACCAACTTCCATTTCTACCATTATAGCACAATGCACAATTTCTTCATAGATACTGAAGTCTCTTATAGTTAATGCCCTTCGAAGATTTGGTTTTAAGCCACTGAAGAAACGATCGATCTTACTCTCAGGTTGGATAATAATACCAGAAGAATTCCTAGAAAGTCTTGTAAAATTTGCTTCATAGGTACCAACAGATTTATCTTCATTTTTCTTTAGTTCAAGAAACTTTTTCTCCATCTTTGTTCGGAGAATACGAGGGAAGTACTTATTGAAAAATACGTTCTTGAACTTATCCAGTTCCATGGACTCAATTTCATCCATCATCCTCCTATTCTTAATAAGATTCCACCATTGATCAGCATCTCCTTCCAAACGATACACTGCTAAGATGAATTTATCATGTTCAGAACATTGAAGAATAGAAAATATCTTTTAAGTGGTACTGATCCATTGTTCAGAAAACAGTTGATCAGAAGACCCACTGAAAGAAGGTGGACGTCGCCTCATGATGGACTCAATAGAATATTGTTCCCTTCTATTCTCATTTGGAAGTCTAGAATGATTCTTAGCTTGTGTAAGTATATCAATAAGATGTTTCACTCCATCTCCCATAAAATTTGTTTTTTCAGGAGGACAATCATTGCATTGTCCATTGCATTGATCCAACATGGTTTCTTCGGGTTCCAGCCGTCATCTAAAACCCAAAAAGAATAGTGTGAGAGGATAAAATCATTCTAAGTAAAACAACATAATAAAGGGGGAGTACCTTTAATATCTAAAATCTTAGGTTCAATTCTATAATCGTTACCATAATTTGAGGACTATAACCTATACTTATACATAACTTTAGGGACATACCAAGACATACCTTATAAATATCTCTAGGGATCTCACTAAAGTTCTTGCATCCAAGGTTCCAAAGGATGACTAAACCTTTCATCTGATACCACCTGTAGAGACCCGAAGCTTAACGTACATGGACATTACATTACTTTTGCGGAATACTTAGTACATAACAAAAACACACACACAAGGACCATAACAGTTTAGTGTCTTTGGAAACTCGGAATATAATCTTCTAATCGTGGCGAAAGATCATCAACATCTCTGATAAAGATATTCTTTTTTTATACCTAAAACCTTTCTTTATATCCTGGGGAAAAGAAAACATAAAAGGGTGAGCTCAAATGCTCAGTAAGGGTAAACAAAAGAAATATCAATCACATCATATTCATAAGAACATAACATTTTTAAATTCTTAACCTGCAAAAGAGATCATAATATCATAACATGGGACAAATCATAGTAGTGAAATGTAATCCCAATAATCATAACGTAAAACATGAAACTATTTTTCATACACACATAATCATTGAGAATCATTTCTTATTATTCAAGATTCATTGCCAAGACTATCTTAGTGGACAAAGTCCATTTCTGAATCGAGTTCACTCCTCGTTTCAGTCCAGTTTCACTGAACCGGTTTAACATGCCGTTCCAGCCATGTCTATATCATTAGATATAAAATCTTTAACCAATGCATTGGGGGGGAGATATAGGTCCCACCCATCTCATAATGATACCATTATTATGTGTGCCACAAAATCAGAAATCATACATCATTGCATAACCCATGTAATAAAAATGGGATTCTTAAACAACATGACATCATAAAACAATTCATATAAGATAAAGGAATTCATAAAAATAATTCCATCACAACATAATCAAATCAATGTAATAATAGGGATAGAAACAGAACCCTATATTATATTAGATGGAAAATAATTTTGATAAAACATTTGAACTACATTCTTGAGGAAAATATCCTTTTTACTTCAAAAACATTTTCCATTCATAACATGTCATACAATTTTAAACTAAAAAAAGGTGATTAAAAATAAACTTGAAAACTTGTAAAGGAATCTTCTTGGAATAAATGTTTTAAAAATCCATTCAAGTCGTATAATTTAAAAAAACAAAAAAACATTCTTCTCGTACTTTTTTCGGAAAAGTCAAAAAGTACCTCGTACGAAAAATGACAAAAGATTCATTTCATATATTTTACTATAAAATCACAAAAGGGTAAAAATGGATTTAAACAATTTTAGTTGGATGTAAATAATATTACATATTGAGGAAACATGGATGTGGATGATAAAATACATCCTAGTAAATACCAAAGTATAAACAATATCGGATAAAAATGAGATTGTGATATTTCCATTACCTTAGGTCCAATTTGCTTTGCAAGTGTCCGAACCTCCTATATAATGATTTAAATAATGTCATTGACATATTACAGAATCATATTCATTGTTACTATATCATATATGGTTCACTTATGACTTTATATTACCCGTTCTTTTGTAAATTCATGTTAAAGTATTGTTTTGGGTAAAATCGTCTCATTTGTCGTTCGTGTTTTGACTTGTAATTATTCATATGATTAATTGGATCATGATTAATTAAATCCAGAATTTAAAACATGATTTATATATAATATAAATTCAGAATATACATATATATAATGGATCGATAAATGGAAAGAAATACACCGTTCATGGAGACGGTAGGCCGTACGTATGCATGAACGTTGGTATCGTTTCTTTATTGAATTGAGTGAAATTAAGTAGATGTCATAAATATATATATACATAAATACAGTAGTATTATTATGTCATATATTTCATGATTACTTATTATATATACATTATAATCATTCATGAATGGTTAACGTGGAGAATGAATCTCATCGTGTCGTGGAGACGGTAGTCCGTACGTACGCACGAGCGATGATATCGTTATCATGATCATGAAATTGTATTGGAGTGTATATATACAATTTCAGAATCAATATCACTTTACAATACTCATATATAGTTATTATGTACACCATTATACCCATCGAAGTAATATGGTGGTGGAAAATAGATTACACCACGGTATGGAGACGGTATTCCGTAAGTACGCATGTGCGGTGATTTCATTTTCTGTGGGATGGATAGATGGTGAAATAGGGTTGTTTCATACTTATAATAACATATCAGTATATGAGTGATACCGATGTTATTAATTCATAATGAAACAACCTAAGAAGAAGAAGATGAAGAATAAATAAAGTTGAAAGAATCGGTAACGGACATTACCTCTTCTTTGAAGCGCCTCTTTGAGTCCTCCTCTTAGGGCACTAAAATTGGACTTTGAATAATACCAGGACCTCTAAGATGTTGCTAGGAAAGTGGAGAAGAGAATTTGGAAGGGGTTGGCCGAGCTTGAAGGCTCAATGTGGTGTGAGGAAGAGAGGGAGTAGGTTCCCTTTTATAAGAGAGGAGAGGGGAACCTTTTGAAAAACTAAAAATATTATTTTATTATAAAGCCATATTCGGTTTTAAATATCTCCAAATTGATTTATTTCGAAGCTAAAGTGGGTATGGGTCGAAATATTCCCATAAAACAGAATTTGGACAAGTTTAGTTTACTATTTTTACCTTATCATTTAGATTTAATTTTAAGTTAGATAATTTTACTTTTACCGTGTCTTTTTGTGTTCTTACACTATAAGGTTAATAAACATACTATAACAAGACAAACGATCCCCAAGTTGTTTATTATTAATATATATAACCGTATCTATGTCATTTGGAAGATACATAGATTTTTAGGAATATAATAACAATTAATAATATAATATTTGTTTTAAAAACTATTTTATGTCAATTTTGACACTATTTGGTAATTGATTTTTTTGTAAATCATAACAGAATGATTAGTTAGAAATAAATTAATTATATCAATAATAATATGTCATATTAACATATAAAATTATTTTAATTCATAAAAAGTTTCAAATTACATTTATTTGTATATTTATAACATCAATTATGTCAATATTTCATTAATTAGATAATTACTGCATCATCATTGTATCATAAATAAATTAAATTATTTAAAGTCTAAAAATTAAAAATAAAATATAATTATGTACAAAATACTTTTATCTTTATAATTAAAATTCATAGTCTAATTTATCTTATGTATAACTTATTATTAAAAATGATTTACTTATCAAACATTGATTTTAACTATTTTAACCCTTCTTTAAATAAATTAATATTAAATGTCCTAATCTAATCCAAGTGGGCCTAAATGGTCATATTTTATTCCTAAGGTTGTTTTTTGTCTAAATACACTTATCCAATAGAAATAGTACATGTGTTAGGGTAATAATAATATCATTTTTACCCTTAATTACTCTATTTACTTTTAACCGTGCTAAAAAAAGTAAAAATTTACTATTCACCAAAAATTATTTTCATCTCATTGAACCACATTTTAGTCCTTGATATTAACCGTGTCTCTCGGATTTTCAAAATTCCACTCACAGAAGCGGTAAAATTAGCTTTTATGAAAAATTCAGTTTTTTAAATACCACTTAGTGGTTTCACTATTCATCAAAAAATGAAAGTTTCCAGAAAAATACCTAAAATTAGGCCTAAGCTATATTTGATATTATGAATTCAAAAATGATTTCTAGTTTACCAAATTCAAAACATATCACTTACATTAACTAATTTAAAAATTAATTATTGTCGTCAAAACAAATAGTGTGTTTTTAAGAGATAATAACTATCAACAGATTGACAATTGTTTATGTCCGGTTTAAATGTGAAATTACATCCAATGACTAACATTGTATTAAATTGTAAAAATATATTCTAAATATACTTTAAAACCACTCAAATTAATAATTTATCACTATTAATTATTTCGATTAAAAATGTTGTTTTTAATTAAAATTTAGTAATTTTCACTATTCATCAGAAAATGAAAGTCATCCGAAAAGTACCAAAATTTCACCCTAATCTAATTTCGATATTCCAAATACAAAAATGAAGTCCATTTTGAAAAAGAAAATTTATAAAATTTCAAAAAGTCTTTATTACTATTCATAAAGGCTAGTTTTAATAATATTTTAATAGCATGTCGTTTTGTAGTGAAACTCGGTATTGCGTACTACACACGCTATCGAGGAAGGTCGTGATTGCGTGTAATGCATGGAAAGTCAAGGATGCGTGTTGTGCAAGCTCCTTTTGGTGTAGCGTACAACACAAGATATTAATGAAATTAAATAGAATATTTTTCATAAAATCTCGGGGTGTTACAGGTAAAATAAAATCATATACACCTCCTACCTTTTATGACATTTGTTGTCACACGCTCATCCTCGAGGGTTTACAGCGTTGATGATGCTTCCTGGTTCCATCCTTCAAAAGGAATTCTTCATCATTATTCATTCTTCACTGGGGTGGAAGTGCGTCAGAGGTTCACCTTAGAATCCCCAAAATCCTTCATCTTTATTCTTTCCCGACACATCAAAATATTTATAGAACCATATTTCAGCATTTTCATAATGACGTGAGGTCGCATCATTACGTTGTTTCAGTTACGAAACATCATCATCGCTTTGGACCATAAAATTCACTGTTATGTTGCAGAATATGGGTCATTCATGTGATTAATTAATGTGACTCATCGACACGTCATTTCTACAATATAGCTTCACCGTTCACCACACAATGCAGAGATAAGAATAAAATAATTTTCTTTTAAATTATTTTTTTATTTTTCTGTAAATTTCCAAAAATTAACTTTTCTACTCGGCCCTCGATGGCTAAAGTTACATTGTTTCTAGGAGAATCCCAGCATTTGAGATTCAACGATGCCCTCTTATTTTTAATCTGAGCACTGGTTTAAAAGATAGAAAATTCTGCTCGCGCTTTTCCTGAACGTACCTCAAAAAAAGTTCAAAAATTTATTCCAGGAACACCGGTCCTTGGAATCACATGCCGTATCTTTTGATAGACCCGTAATATTCTCAAATAAATTAAAAAAATTACATGGAATTTTTGGGTCTTTACAGCCTCCCTACATTGTGGATTTACTTTTTTGAAATCCAAACAAGGATACACAAACAAAGAGGGGTATTGGGCATTAATCTGAGACTCTCGCTCCCATGTACTCTCCTGGAGATTCTCGTACTTCCACCGAACGTGCACCAGTGGTATTGAACACCCATGAAGGATCCACTCCCGTCGATCCTCAATCTCCACCGGGTATTCTGCAAATGTTACCCCATCGTCAATCTCTAGCTCTCCATGGTTGATGTTGTGAGATGGGTCATGCTTGTATCTTCTCTGCTGGGATACATGGAAAACATCCTGCACCCTCTCCAATTACGGTGGTAGTTCCAAGAATTTGGACACTTATCAAACCCTTCAAAGTATCATGAATGGTCTGATAAACCTTGGTGAGATTTTGGAACTTTTACCAAATTTTTGTAGTCCCTGTCGAGTGGAGACTCGCAATAATATGTGGTCCCCTCCTGAAACTCCAATAGTCTCCGTCTCCTATCAAAATAGGACTTCTGTTAGCTATGTGTAGTCTTCATCCACTCTCGGATGCCCTGCACCTTCTCAGTGGTACCTAGTACCATTTCTGGTACCATGAGTGCTGGCTCTTGGGGATCCATCTAGCACAAGGGAAATCTGAACAGTCATCTATACAACACCTAAAAAGTGGCAATACTAATGGTGGAGTGATAGTTGTTTTTTTACATGAATTACACCAAGGGTAGGTGGTCCTCCCAACTATGAAAAAAATATAGGAAACATGCACGAAGCATGTTCTCCATGGTCTGGATGGTCCGCTCAGTCTGACCATCTGTTTGTGAGTGAAAATATGTGCTTAAGAAAAATTGAGTCTCAAAATCCTCCTATAATCCTTTCCAAAATAGTGATGTGAATTGTGTGTCATAGTCTGAGACTATAGTTGAAGGCATCCCCTGAATTCACATCATCTTTTGAATGTAGAGACGTTCCATGCTCTCTGCCGAAACCATCTCTTGAATATTAAGGAAGTGGTATGACTTGGTGAGTCAGTCAACGATCACCCATATGGAATCGTTCCCTCTATACATACGTGCTGTAACCCCACCATGAGGTCCATTTATATCCCCTCCCACACCCACTCTGGTATCTCGAGGGGTAGGGTCAACCCCACTGGTACCTGGTTCATGGCCTTCCATTGCTAGCAATTAAGGAATCTAGAAACAAACTCTTCCATAGCATTCTTCATCTCTGGCCACTAGTACTAATGCTAGAGTTTCTGATAAATCTTTTTCACACATTGATGTACTACTAAGGGGGATGTATGTAATTCCCTCAACAACTACTCTCTTAGAGCCACTGGTAAAACTATACTTCCTTTGAAAAGGATAGCATGCTCTCACCTTCAGAGTATCCATTAGGTGCATGGCCTGAGGATATCTGAGCACGTATAGTCTCATAGCTGCTATCTCTGAGTTTCACCTCCCCGACTCATGGAAGGAGTGGATGGAAAATACCATTGACTGGAGGTAGACTACCTCATCTCTATCCATGTAGGACATCTGAAGTGAGGATAACTGCTATGAAGCCTCATTCAGTAGCTGTGAACTCTATCTCCAACTAAGTTCATCTGCAACCATGTTTCCCTTCCCCAGAGTATAGACTATCTCAAATTCATAGTCTTGGAAGAAATCTAGAAAAAATTTCTGTATTGGATTCAGATAATTCTATGTGAAGATATATATGAGACACGTGTGGCCAAAATAAACAATGAAACACTCACCCATCAAGTAGTGTCACCACATATTTAGTGTGAAGACTAATACTGCAACTCCAATCTTGAGTCGCATAATTCTGCTCATGAGGCCACAACTGTCATGATCCATAAGCAATAATTGCATCACCGTACAGTAGGATGAAACTGAGGTTTGTCCCTAATGAATCAAAGTAAACTACGTAACTGATGTCCTCCTATGGAATCCATAGGATGGGAGAGCAGGTCAAGCTCTGCCTCAACTGTCAAAAGCTCTGCTGACATGTCTCTGACCATAGTAAGGTTTCCCCTTCTTCATCAAGGAATTCATTGGTTCTTCTACTCTAGAGAAATTGGGAACGAACCTCCGATAGTAGCATGAAAATCCAAGGAATCTCCACATCTCAGAAAAACTCCTTGGTGGATCTCATGCATGTACTACCTTGATATTTGTTGGATCCACTACAACTCCATCCTCCGAGATGATGTTTTTCAAGATGTAGTCCTTCTATATCCCAAACTCACACTTCAAGAGTTTCCCATATTACTATTTCTTCCAAAGTGTGTCAAGATATTTCCTCCAGTGTACAACATGCTCTTCCTCAGACGCTAAGTACACCAAGATGTCGTCGATGAAGACCACCACAGAACAATTGAGGTATAGCTGAAAGATCATGTTCATGAGCTCCATGAACACTTCTTGATAGTTGGTTACACCGAAAGGTCTCACCAAGAACTTTAAATAGCCATACTGACATCTGAAGACTGTCTTCGAGATGTATTCATCCCTCACACGAATCTGGTGATAGCCTGATCTGAGGTCTATCTTTGGAAAACAATGAGCTCCCTTCAGTTGGTCGAAAAGATCATAGATCCTCAGTAGGGGATAATTTTTCTACACGGTCACCTAGTTTTGGTGCCAGAAGTCTATGCGAAGCCACAAACTTCCATCTTCCTTCTTGGAAAACAATACTGGGGATGCCCATGGATAAAAACTAGGACTTATGAATCCCTTCATCTGTAATTCATCCAACTGTACCCTCAACTCCCGAAGCTCTGTAAGGGCAATATGATATACATATGTAGATATCAGTTCAGTACTATGGTAAAAGTCAATGCGGAAGTCTAACTCGATACGAGGAGGTAGTCATATGACATCTTTTGGAAAGACGTCCTCATACTCATCCACCACTGCTGGGAACTGTGGACTTGCCTCATCCACCACGTCAATGGATATGAAATCTAGATGATATGTAATTGGCTTCACCCTTCTGAGTGAAATTCAATCTCATTCTATCCTATTTTCCTTTTCACCAATAAATGAAATATGGCCTCCATCTCTGTGAGTACATCGCACTGTACATCTAAAGAAGTCAATCTATGTGTGAACTGTTGGTAGCCATTCCATACCTAGAAGGACATTGTAGGGATTCAACACTGGTACTAGAAGATACCATCTAAAAATATCTCCTCCATGAATAAGAGGATACTATTAGAAGTAGTGTGTAACCACTGAATCTACACCCATAGGAGTATCCAAATGAAACGGTCGAGCTAAAAGCTCAGTTGGAATCTAGGAGACCCAAACAAAGTCTACGACAAAGAAAGGATGGATTTCACCTGTTTTGATTATCAATTATACAAAAGTAGATATGATACAGATCGTACCTTATATCATCCTAGGGATTTTAGGATCATGAGCCTCTACTGCCTATAGTTGTGCCTGTCCCCGTCCACTTTCTCCCTGATTTCAGGGTGTTCCTCCTAGGGGTTGTGTTGGTAGCGCCAGGTGACCCCGACCACCAATCGCTATACGTCATGCTCCCCTGCCTCATTCGCCACCTAATAGACACTCATTCCCCTACCACTACCACTACCTCAGTGGCCCTTCCACCATCTTCCGATCATTAACATGGGGATTTGGATATTCACAAGCTCTTGGAACTTATCCCCCATAGGAAAAAACAGATCATGCCTTGTTGGTGGCTCTCTCAGCCTCTCAAGCCTTGCCCATCTGAACCTGCATCCAATGGTTTCCCTTCAGAAGGTCTATCCGTCATGGGCTTCTGTGTCATCTGTCTACTTCCAGCTATAGATAACTATGCTACCTGTCGTCTAGTAGGGGATATAAATATCGGTTCTTAATCTAAAAGGAAGATCTCAATAAAAAAAATATATCTCTAGGAACCCAAACTGTGTTGGGATGCTGAGAGAAGCTGTCATGACTCAGATCTCCCATTGGATCCCATATTCAAAGATCCATGCCCTAACATAAGGGTATCATTCCATGTCGATGGAGTATCATCAGAGGTTAGTAAATATCGATAACTACTGATCCATAGTCTGGATGCCCTGCTGCAGATGAAGAAACTCCAGAATACACACACGGCATATTGTCGATGAAAAAAACTCTTCCCTAAAAAGCCTCTCAAAGTCCGACCAGATGAGGGTTGTCTCTTTATGCCCCTAGAGTGTCGAGCTCCACAATCTTCTTGCCTAGCCCTAAAGAAGGATATAGTCCGAGAACTCTATCTATTTGGTGGGTATCTATACTAAGATAAAGACCCATGAAACTGCCTAAATCCAGACCTGTTCTACCTGGGGGTCCATCTCACCACAAATCCATTGAGTCATATATCTCTAGAACTCATGCAATGTGATCATCGAGTGTGAATGATCCACTGGTATCATTTGCTACTCAATGGGTAGTGCTGCTACTGGTACACCACTAGAAGGTTCCATCACTGTATGTGGTCCCTGTATTGATTCCTTGTCGCTCGGTGGGCCACTATCATGATCTCTAACCATAATCCTAATGGGTTGTCTTCGTGGAGGCATCTTGTAAAAAAAAGATGTGCCATGGTCAATGAGTTATACAAGGTGAGATGACTCAAGAAATATCATGAAAACTTTTCTAAACACTAGAAATATGCGTTTTCATGTACGGAGTCAGAAAAAAGACTTTAGGGTCCTGGTGTATGGATACGTCGACTGCCACACCAACACAAGACTCTTGATAATTACAACTGAAATGTAGACACTTTAAACCATTTCCTCAGTAAAAGTATAATCTTAATTATTCTAGTTGAACAAACCTCCATATAATACCACCTTGTCATGACCCATCTCACAGGGATCAAACGTGACTACCCAAAGCCCGCCATTTATAGGGTAGAGTTTGGTGACTAGCACCTGAAGGATTTCACTAAACCGGGAAGGCATTTCCTTAGAGATCTGAACACACTTAAAAAGAGAAACTGAAGGAAAAAAACCCAAAAATGTAAGGTTCAACCACGAGAGTAAAGTACAACCACAAGAGTAAAGTACAACCACAAGGACAAATGAAAATAGTGGGCTGTAATACAAGCCCTAGAAACTGAAAGAAAGTAAACAACTATCACAACTTCCCTAGAGCTCTACCTTGAGGGTAGTAGCTATAAGTATGAAGTCAAAGAAGCGGATCTCGACTGCTCCCATCACCCCAAACTCCACCAAGCCCTAAACCTCTATTGTATGCCTCAGATCATCAGTAGTCTGCACCAGAAACACATGTAGTGGAAGATCTCATGTATGGGGTGAGTATAAAAACTCATTAGGGGACCCCGATACCCCCAAAGGTATCTTAGTAATACAAAAAGGAAAACATCACAAGAAATACCACAAAGGTAATATCACAAGAAAGATTTAAATCCTTAAGCACAATGAAAAAAATACAGCTCTCTCTAACGGTATAACTATAAGGTTACTAGGAAAGGGGTGATTAGTCATAGAGCCAGATCATTCTACCCGAAGTAACTCTACTACTGACCCACATAGGTCTCTATATGATGCCCCATATTGTTCTATATATGCTGACCCATATTGGTCGCTGGTGCTGAACTATATTGGTCACTAGATGGTGACCCGTATTAATCGTTCGTGCTGACCCGTATCGGTCGGTGGGGCTGACCCGTATTGGTCGCTGATGCTAACATGCCTTGGCCTATGATACAAAGGTTGATCTGATTAGTCATACAGCATATCATCCAACTCTGGAGTTTCTGATGCTTACCCGTAATGGTCTCTCTACTTCATCATGTCACATCTAGCCACCAGATTTTCCATCATAGCTTGCTTGATTCTAGGACAAATATTCCACAAGTCATCGGTTGTATTTCAATAGGTATGACGTCTTTCTAAAATCATTCCCAAGGGACCACCCCATTATAGGGGTCCCAACGTGATAGATGGCATGTCGATTAAATTCCTGGTCTGTGATATATGAGAACATTTGTAAAAGGACCTAGTTGGATTCAAGTCTGATCCAACACAGGGTGAACATCAAACTCTATCAAAACTCATTTAGAGTATCTCCAAAAGACCTCCCTGCCACGTGGATCATTATGTCATAGACGGCGTGTTGATTGTTCGGAAAATCTATTATTTACTTCCCATTTTGTGAAACATGAGTGATCGTACCTTGGTCCATCCCGACTCGGTCGTGCTCTCCAGAATATGACAAAGTGACCTCATTCCAAAAGAGTTCACAGAACCACTGACAATGTGTCAAAAGGAAACCCGGTTTGTCAGCTACGAGTGTTTCTTTATTTGGATGTCGGTTAGGTCTGGGCTTGGTACGACTCGGTCGGGTCGGCCTGACACAACAGGTCTTGAGGTCTACCTGACCCCTCCCGGGTCTGACCCTTCAGGGTCGGCCCAGTTCACTATGTCAAGCCCATTGGGGTCAGCCTGACTAGTTCTCGAGCTCAAGCCACAGTTGGCTTGGGCCGCCGGGTGGGGCTTGACCCACCCGCACTGGCCCGCTTGGTCGTAGATCTAGACCATTCAGTCGGATCATATCTGGATTAGTTCGCATGTAGGTGGACCATGTTTGCTAGATGGCCTCACGGATAAGGGGCCATTTTCTTTTAGATGGGGTCGTCCAGGTTTACAACCAGTCCCATATGATGTGGTGCAATGTGAGGTCTATGCCACCCCCTCCCGTCGCGGCCTGCTAGCCGTAGCTCCGGCCGCCGGTGATGCCTACGGGCACCACCCATATCCCGCACGGCCGGTTCAAGCTGGCCACCTCTGGCCTCCACGGCGCACGATGATGCGCCGCCATCCACCACCCGCGGTCGGTTGCTGCGGGTCTCCTCAGTCCGCTGCCGGTATGGCGTGCCAGAAGTTGTTTCTCAACGCCATCATAATGTCATTGTCATTTCATGGCCCTCAAATGCCTTCCCACCACATTCGTTGCACCACCACAAATAATGAACCAAGGATAAGTTTATCAGAGGATCTGAGCCTTGTCGGTTTTGGTCCGAACCCTCAAAAATAGCATTTTAATCATGCGGAAAAACTAATAATAACGAACGGAAGAAATAATCCTATAGTTTAAGATCCTGCAACAACCAACAACATGATTATAAGAGACACATATCTACCTATTAGTCGGATGGTCCAAGTTCATTATATTTTTTCAAGAATGGGAAGGGAGGGAACATAAATGTACATAAAACCCTTAACTTTTATGATTTTCATTGCTGCACATTTATTCTCTATGGTTTATGATGTTGATGAATCTTCCAGGTTATGAACTTAGAAAGGCGTTCTTTATCATTCATTGTTCTTCACTTGGGTAGAAGTGCATGAGAGATTCACCCTAGAATCCCCAAAATCCTTCCTATTTATTCTTTTCTGGAACGTTGAACAATTTATAGAACCATTTTACAATGTTTCTATAATGACTTGACATTGCATCGTTAAACAGTTTCATTTATGAAATAACATCATTACTCTGCACCTTTATATTCACAGTTACGTTATGGAATACAGGTCATTGATGTGTTTCATTAATTTTCCCCTTCGTCACTTCTTCACATCCATGCATCATTGTTTTCCGCCACACAATAGAGAGAAATGAATAAAATAATTCTTTAAAATTAATTTTTTTTCTCTCAAAAAGTCCAAAAATTAACTATTTCACTCAGCCCTCACCGACCGAAGTTAAGTCATTTCTAGGTGAATCTTAGCATTCTGGAATCAACAGTGTCCTCAAATTTTTAATTCAAGCACCGGTTCAAAATATAGAAAACGCCGCCTGTGCGTTTACTGAATTCACCTTAAAAAAAGTTAAAAAACTCATTTTGTGCCAACCAGGCCTCGAAATCACATGTCATAAATTTTTTACATACCTGTAATTATCCCAAATAATTTAGAAAAATTACATGGAATCTTCGGGTCATTACAGGTGGGGTCTTTCCCTTTTCAAGACTGAGACTTCCCTTGGATTTCCAATACTTATTAGTGATAGTGGTTCCAAAAGGGCCCATTGGGGATAGATCCATTAGCAATGTGGATATGCCAGCCTCAGATGCTGCTCAACCCCTTTTTGTGAGATTGAGGTAGAATCAGGGTAAATCAATTCCACGAGTGATACTTGGTATTTTTCAAGATTTCCTTGGATGAGATCGGTGGTATTGGATAATTTAACGGATGTTCCATAGTGATACATTCAAGATTGGATCAGACTCCAAATTTCAACGTGAACCATAATAATGATGCACTAAAGTTTTATATTAATTATTATTGAGCCTCTTGAGATTTGTAATATTTTTCTGGTATGTTGAAGAACACCTTGTTGACACATGACTTAGACTCCAATTTAAAGCACAATCTTGGGGTTTGCCAGTAACTTGTTTTACCTTGATTTTCCACGTTTGATATCTATGTGTAAGAGATTTCTTCTTATAGGTACTCTTTTTATACTTCTATCTTAGGCCAAAGATGGTGATTAGGGACATGTGTCTTTGGGAACCCGGGCCGAGTTATTTATTTCATTGAACTTAATTGTGTATATGCAATAGTTATATAATGGCACACTATATTTTATTATTTCACAAAATGTAATGGTTTAGACACCATGGGTGCCGACCTACTGGGATTTATCTCACACCCTGCTCGGCCATCATTGAAATCTGAGTAGATTACATGTTTGCACGTATTGACAAAGGGAGGCATGCTGCTTCTGATCGTGATTTTTTGTTACTGTATAGAATGGAGACTAGGCTAGAGGATCGCGCCTTGCTCATGATGAAGTGGTTTCTTCGTGTATTTTCTTTTTTTTATAGTATTTTTGACTTTATAATTTTCATACCTTCATTTTAGACAGACATCATGTCATGACATGGTTTTGTGAGCTTCCTCAATTGATTATTATTCAGTTAGATTATTTATATTACTTATGCTTTAGTTAATTAATTTATATTCTTCCACTATTTATTTTTTAACAGTTGTTACTTCCGCTGTGATATTACCTATTACCTATGAGGTAATAGTTCCCTCCATGGACATGAAAAAGTCCCTCACTACTAGTCGGCAGCCTCTGGAATTTGGGGAGATGCGCTTGAGGTTATGTTGCCAACCCGGTTCGGGGCAACCATCAGGTGGATTCCGGGATGGAGATTCTAGACTGAAGTCCTATATTTTAGAATCCTAATTGATATGTTCCAAAAATTGCCCACATTAAAGGAGGCCCAAATTTCATTTTATGGAACATAATATTATAACAAAAATTTACATCTAATTAAAATTAATTAAATATTATTACATAAAAAAATAAATTTCAAAATATATCATCGACTTTTTAAAAATTTATATAAAAAGATAATTTTTTATTAAAGATTTAAAAATATTTAATTAACTAATAAATCCATCTATATAATACAAATAAAAAATGAAAATTTTTTGTAAACAAATTCTAATCATTTGATATTAAATCTTTGGTAAATTAAAATTCTAAAATAAAATTATTTCAATATTTGTTATATAATATTAAATATTTTATATTATAGAACATTATAATTGGAATTAAGAATCTGAGTACAATTTAGCCACAAAAGAACATGTTTTAGATCATTTTATCAATAAAAATCACAATCGAATAAGGAGTCATCATTAAAAAATTATTAATAAAATATTATTCAGTATAAATAAAAAAGAAATTGTGAACTTTCCAAAAATAAATATGGAAAATAGAAAAAATTTATTCGATATAAAGTTAAAAGAATAAATATAGTTCTTCTTCTCTGGAAATCAAATCAGTAAATTTAATTAGAAAAAATGTTCATAATAAAATGATATTTCATCACAAGGAAAATATTAATAAAATTAGTTAACATGAATTCAACTTAAAAAAATTATAATTCCATTGAATAAAATATATGTTTCTTAATTTTTTTCAAATTTGAAAATGATAATTAGAAATTGAAATGGAATACAAGGATGAAAATTTTGAAATTTTTTGTTGTGATAAATTCATTCAAATTACTATCTATGATACACGGTTTAGAAAAAAAACATAATAAAAAACCAATAATTTTTTATAGGAAATATGAAGGACAAATATGTTTCAATGTAATAAATACTTACTAAATATTTAAAATAATTGATTCATCATTATTAAAAGTGTAAAAACACACATTATCAATCTTGAATTTTATAATTTATATTTTTTAAATTCTTCTAATATTTTTTTTCTTTAAATAAATCTTTTTCAGTTAAGAGGGAACACTAAATGGATAGTGAACTGATATAAAACCATAACCACAAAAATTTCAAACACCTAAGAAACAAAATAACAAAAATAAAAAATCTAAATGAAATTTTAAAGAAAAAGTTTCCACTATAAAACCAAATAAGAAATCTAAGATGATAAGTCTCAAGTATTCAATTCCTCATGCCAAGTGACTTATGTTTTGACCATTGCAAATCCACAACCAAATTAGATATCTCTCTATCACTACCACTCATAATTATTTCTAAAAAATCCTTCAAAGGAAACACAGAATTGGGAACAACCAAATATATAATATAATAAATTAAATTATATAACCATCATCATTATCATGGGTAAATTACTAATTAATACCCACCACCAAACCCTCATGGAAATCCATATGAAGACCTACACATGTCCTAGTAAATTTGTTTTCTTATTTTAGGCATTTAGAATCATTTTTAGTGGTATTTAGTGTTTAATGAGGGCTAATGTTTTTTGGGAGATAAGGGGGTGGAAATGGGGACCTCTATTATTATAGAAGGAACTAGATGCCTAGTGGTTTGTTTTCAATTCCCAATGGGGTTAATGATATTGTGGGTATTCTATTGGAACCACATGGTACTTGATATCCTCTTACTAGGTACTTGGTTTCTCTAGAGTGAAACACACATTTTATAAGATAAATTATGTTTATTATATACAAAATTAAACACCTCTTATTCTATCTGTTAGGATTTTCTCTCTATTTCTTGTTTAGTTCTTCCCTTAAGAGCTCCTCCATGAGTTTTCGACCATCTTCTTCAATCTAGTAGTGTATATTCACATGGATTCACCATTGAGTGTCCATAAGAGTCCTCCTAGTTGAATTTCAAATTCATCTCGTGTCCCGAATTAAGTTATTCATTGGCTAAATCAACATTTAGGTGGTAGTGGGAATCCTTAATTATTAATAAATAGGAAACTATTATCCTATTTTGAATGGATTATTCTTTTTTGACTAAGTTTTTAATATAATATCCGTTTTTATGACCTAATCTTATTAAATTTTTAGAGGTGACATATCAAACATTCCAATTTTAGGGATTCACATATGAAAACCTTTTAGTGGGTCATCCTTTTCCCTTTCTCTCATACTATCGAGTGTGTACATTACAAGGGAATGTGGTGTATTGGGGAATAATTATTTAGTGGTTTTCATGAATACTAAATTTGGTAAAATAATTATTGACTAAGAAATCCTGAATGGGTTGTCTCATATTGGTTTATCAAAAATAAGGTCTAAGAATCACTCCCTTACATATGCTCTTGAACTCTTATGATGTGAAAACCAAAATGTTAGATCCATTATTGTATTCTAATGTTCCATTAAATGAATATATAGCCATGATTAATACCAAAATTAAATATACAGGTAATCCATGGTATCAATTTATTTTCTTGTTATATGACTAGTTAATCTGTGTATAAGACATTCTTCTATAACCCCTTCTGTATGATGTGGTTCGGTACACCCTTTTGACTAATTGGTAACCCACATGACCCTCTCGCCTTTGGGTTTACTTTATTTGATATTTAATAATGTGGATATATATATATAAAAACTATTCATGAATAACCTAAAAAGGTGATGATCTATAAAGCTAATGTAACGTGGACATGATCTTGGATATTTAGTGAAATACATGTGATTAGGACTTAAATAGGGGGTTTCCTTTAGTCATAGAATAAAATAAACATGTTCATGGGTTTTAATGAAAATAATCATGCTTAGAGTGACATGTTTAGGTTTTTCATTATTTGATATTAGTTTTATTGTTTATATATTAAACTACATGGTATAATAATCAATTCATTATTAAAAATTATCTCTTGAATCATATTAGTCCGATATTTGATTTGAATATTTTTTGTTCATTATTTATGTTATGGATCTAGCATGATTAAATTACAGGGAATATCATATGGATTACAATGCTTTTTCTTAACTTTTAGAATCATTGGATGTTATATTAATCAAAACCTAATTATTAAAGAAATGATTCTTTACTATTTTTTTTAAATTAAAAGTATGTAAAATTACTTATTTAAGTCATTTAAGTATTTTTAAATCCCATCATAATAAATATTACATGATTAAATTTAATTCTACTTCGTAAAAATATAGTTTAATGTTTTTATTTTATAATTAAAAACAATTTTATATAATAAATATGTATTATATGGTGGATTTGGATTATAATATGATTAGTAGTGTGTAGAAGTAATGTAAAAGTTTACTATTTATTAAAAAGGGGTATGATGCCACTCCCTTCTTTATTGTAAAATATTACAATACATCAACTTATTCTTGATATAATCAGTAAGAAGATGATTAACATAATCCACCTATTATGACCCTTGTTAATCATAAAATTCATGAGGTTCTAGCACAACTACTTTAAGAATCTCGATTGATTTCACCATTTTGATAAACCTTGGTAAATGATGTGACTAGGTATTTTTAGTTCTATCACCATCCTACATTGAAAGGTGATGCCTCTCCACTAGATTCTGAGGATTGGGTGGACCAAATAAAAATATATTTGAGTGTATTGAGAATATATAGTAGTATTGGGTTCATATTATTACTTTTATTTTAGAATACACAGGTTTTTAATGGAGGGACTTCGTGTTTGAAGAAATTAAAGATCACAGGCTTGAATAAATGAGTTTTAATGGAATGTTTTTTTGAAAAAATTTATCTTTTCAAACATCATTGAGGGATAAGTAAATAATTTATACATATTTAACAATGATAAATTATTTTAATGGATTATGATTCCATTTTCACTAACCAACACATTTTTATATCCATATGATCATGTATAAGGATTTGAATGTGAGATAGTTCGAGATAGGGGAAACGGAACTGTTGTAGACCTAAGTAGTAATGTTCAATCCATATACATTGTTCAAAGTGATGAAAAATATTTTTTATTCAAATACCATTTCTCAATGGAGATTGTGGATAATTATTCTTCTATTCACCAAAAGCATCATTGGGGAAGGCAATCCATGGTGGATCTAAGTGGAGTATTTAGGATGGAAACCCACTTCATCCCAATTATTCTGGATCCAACATTTGATTAATATAAAATTGTTAAGTCAGAATACCAAAATATAACCCTAATTATCAAAATTTAGTTCCAATAGTGTTTAAAGTATGGTCATGTTTAGAGGTTCTAAAGGTCTAAACCATATGAGAGAGTGGGATATTGACTTAAATAGTGTAACCCCTCATGATTTTAAAAGAAAAATATGCTCGATAGAATATGAAACAAACAACACAAACTTAAATGAACCATGAAATATTCCTATGTTTATAACATATCCATTAAATTGGTAGTTATTCATATGATTAAATACATTATAAAATATATATAAGGTTATTTTTCTCTAAAAATATATTGATGGATTCTAATGAAATAAGCACTCAATTATTAGCGAATTCATTGTATTATTTATAGAATATATTTTCTTCAAATATTATATTTATTTATTTATTTAGAAAAAAATAAAATGTTTTTATGGAACTATTATAAAGTTTATATATTAAAATGAACCCGGTTTTTGAAATCATAATATCAAAATTATTATATGGTAATATGTATTTTATTTTTTTGAAAATATTTCTTTTTTAATGAATAGTGAAAATACTAATTTATATTGGAAACTATATTTTATTTTTTAGTATTTACATACTAAAATTAAATTTTGTATTAATGTTAAAGTCTAATTTGTAAATTAGCTCGAAATATAATAAAATTACTATCTTTGTAATGAATTTTATACTTCAATTTGATATAAAATATTTTTTATACTTAAAATAATTTTTTTTGAAAGAAAAACTTTTCATTTTTTTATTTTGATTTTATCTAATATTAATTTATACCACATTATTGAATTGCATATGAAAAAATATATTACATATTCAAGATGATGTGGTCCAAATTTTATAAACAATTATATATTATTTTTGTTAATTATGAATAATAACCATAAAAATAATTGATACTATCGCAAGGGTAAATAAGGTAATTAAGGTTAAATATAACCTGATAAGAACTAAAACATGACCATGAAACATGCCTTTATTAAATTGGATGAGTTTAGTTGGGAAATATTAATACAATTTTAGAAAATTTGGTATCCTAGTGACATATTTTATTCAAATAAGCTGGTGGAAAAGCCCCTTTTGTTAAAGAAAAGTAAATGAATAAGAAGTTGAAAAGACAGAAGGATTAAAACACATGATACCTTCCCTACTCCTAAGAAAAAGAATAATATAAAATAATCCTGAAATATTAAAGACCATAATTAGAATTATAGGCATCACTATCTTCAAAAAATTTAGAATCTTCACTTATGGGACTAAACATGTGTGATTTCTCCAATGTCCTTACGACCTAGGGGTGTCCATTGTGCTCATAATGGGTTTACAATAAGAATTTTATTTTCGAGGACTCAAATTAGTCATAGGATCATATGAGTGTCCCTTATCATCCATCTATCCCCCTTGAGACACTTTGTCTCTATAATTATTTATACTTTATGGAAACGTAATATCCTCATTGAGATCCTAGATGTCTCCTCAACTTTTAGTGATCCTTATGATTCCATCCACATTTTTAATGGACTAATTGAAATTAAAATTCCAATTCTACTTCCCATAATTGAAATATTATTCTTGGGGATAAATATTTTATTTCATAATTTACATTGTAGCATAATGTTGATCTCCGAAAATTTGTATATTTGAACAATTATCTGGGGGAAATACCACTATAACTAGGTGTAGTTTTTCTTATATTCACATCTAGAACTTACATCCAATGATTGTTACAATATAAGACCTTTTGAATCCTCTATATGACTATTATTCAAGTACAATTTTCCGATATTGATGCCATTATCTTTCTCAGTAAAAGCTGCACGCTCTTCATTAATATTTGTAGCATCACCAACAGTTGATCTTCTTACCGAGGTAGAAGATTATACTTTATCAGTATTATAAATTCCATTGAAAACACAATTCTCTAAATAATCATATTTCCCCTAATGAACAGACGAACTCAAATTCACAACAACTCTTTTTCCATAAATACATTCATCTGTCCCTACAACATCAGATGTTTTAGTAATATCATTATAATTTTGAATGATTGGACATGCATTATTAGTATCTTGAGCCAGTCTATTCATTACTCTCTTATAATGAGAGTCATCATACCCACTTATTGAAAAAATTGAGAAAAAAAGAGACTTACTATTGGTATTATTAACATGAAAAATTAACTTAAAACAAATAAAAAAGAAGGATTATTCTCATAATCCATGAGAATATTAAATTCATTGAACTTAATGGATAATAAATTCTTCCTGGAAAGGGTTGAATTTAAATCAACATAAATGATAAATCTATCATAGTAGATAAGGGTTTCTTGTTCAGTTCTATTATCCATTTTTAAAAGAACAAAAATATATAGGAAATATCAAAATGTATTTTTGGTTACAAAAATATACAGCTTAGACAAAATAACATGACCCAAAGTTACACAGAATTGTTTCATACCTCAAAGTGGTTGAAGCTAGTGATCTATTCTCGGATTTGGAGTGTACATGGTTTCTAAATGACATAACCAAATATTGATGCACTATTTTTTAGGTTTGAGTTTGGAAATAACAATTTTTAGAAGCCATGACCTAATGGATTATACTTCCAGCTTGAGAAACCCCCAATGGTAGCCAATTTACAAACAAGATCCTCAAGATTTTATTTTTCAATCCTTTAAGAGGCAAAATCATCCAAAAATGAAATTAAATTTATTTTATAATGAATCATATTTTATTAAATGATTTAAAAATTATTAAAATCGTCTATTTTTCTAATTGATTGGTATATGTTTTGGCATATCAAATATCTTCCATTTTGGGTTATGTTTTTTTTAAAATAAGTCTATTGAAACCTAAAGTGTAAAAAACATTGTTATCACTATAATTGTCTAAAAGGGTTAAATGAGGATAAAAAATGAGAGAAGGGTAATAATATAATATGAACTTCTAAAAATTTTATTAGATGATATTATATTTACCCATTCCCATAGTAATTTTTAATTATTCCAGTATTTATCATTCTCTTCATGATTTTTTTAATATTTAATATAACTCCAATAGTGACCCACCCCTCACATAAAAATAGAACCTCTTATCCTCTTCTATTTACACTTGAAAATAATTTTTGTTCATATAATAACTTCCCAAATTCCATAATATCACCCCTTACCATGTTTCATAGTTCTTGTTTTAGTATTAATACCAACCTTACAGGGTTTAAAATGAAAAAAAAAATCCAAAAAGAGGTATTTTATTTAACAAAATGTTTTAGTTTTATTTATTATTATACCTATTTTAAATATTATTCAAACATGATAAAATAATAACACTGGGATATTCCAAATAATGAGATGATATTATGTTATTTTCATCACCTATATTATTCTATTTTTCCATAAAATGGTAAATGAAATCTTAATTCACGCATACAATAAACTACCACCTCACGAATTGATGTAATTCATTTAACATCACGGTTTCTCATTGGTGGTTATAATGATGAGTTTAATAAATATATATGTTATTTATGATGTTATTATTATTATGGGATATTTGATTATTATATACCATTATTTTTTTCAATCTATTGAAATTGGAAACAATATTCATGAGTATATACAACCTAATGTCTTCCTAAATGTTGTAAATCATTTCATTATCTCTATCTTTTATTGATGAATCTAAATATATATAAGGAATATATATTTGAACATAATATCACATTTAAATTTATTTATATTATTTAACAATTATCAATGTATAAATATTGAAAATTCTAATCTAAAACATGCATGAAAAACAAATCACTTATGACATGGAATAGTGATTTTAATAAATAATAATTAGTAAAAGGGTTGTAATATGTTATAAAAAAATAATATATGGTATGATATACATGAGTATGATTCTAAAATACATGTATAGTAAATATATATGTATTATTTACAATTTTATAATTCCCACAAATAAATATGAGACTGATGGTAAGGGATCTCTTTGAACCACCCATTTTCATCTAGTTATGAGAATTCACTCTCTAACTCACATTATCTATCCCTTTGATATTATAGAATAATTAAAAATTATGAATATATGTACCTTAAATATTTACCTATCACATTATCCCTCAATATTATGAGTTAATAGATTCCCTTAATTCATTTGTCAAATTCCTTGTTTAAAATCATACTCAATTAAGGGGAAAATGTCTATTCCCTAATACTTTTATATAAAGCTCATTTAAAGCTTTTATTCCTAAATTAAAACCTTATTTTGAGACATATTATTATTTTATCAGATATATTCATTTATAAAATTACATTCCTTATTCTATTGATAAAATTTATTAAATTCACATTGATTTGGATATAAGAAAATATTATGAAACCTGTTTCTTTCCATGGGTAATTCTAATGATTATGAGTTTGGATAGATTTACTATTTTGGAACACATATTCATTAACATGTTTTTATGGGTTCACAAAGATAAAGATCCAAATAATTAGGTAATTGTTTCCCTCATGATACATTATGTATGGGATTAGGGAGTAAACCTAATCCTTGATGGGACTTTGTCCACTATGTGATGTCTCCTTAGAAACCAGCTTTAACTAATGCTTATGTTATTTTTTTATTGCTACCACCATTTATATGTTTCCATGATATTATGATTCCATGTTTATTATGATATCATCTCATGTGATTATTCCTGATAATTATCTTTTATGATATCTTATTTTACCTTTTGACTCACATTTTATGATTTGTAATCATGTTTATTCCATTAAAATGATTTTTTGATCACCCCATTTATCTATTCTTTCCCCAAGATATTCCATGAATATTTAAGATGTAAATGGGATTTAGGATGTCATTATAGATATTATAATAATTATTTTTCATTTTCATGATCCTGTTTTATGTACCTAGTCTTCAAAATACACTAGTCATTTTTAATATTTATTTTTTATTTAATGGATAAATATGATAAAATTCATTTAATGATATGTGTAAAAAGGTTTGTGTCACTATTATTAGTTTTAAAGAAAAGACAATTTAATTTTTGATTAGGATTAGAATAATTTTTTGATATTCCAATGGATGGTTTTAATTATAGTAAAATATAAATGAATGTTGATAAATTATAGAGAGAGTGGTTTAGAAGAAATTATATCCCTATTTTGATACTATAAGTGGATGAAAATATAGATAGTTTTACCTGGGGGAAATAAATATAAAAAGGGATAATTAAGTATTAATTTAATCACTACCTTGTTAAGAAGATATAGGGATTTCTTCACACCTGGTTTGACAGTAATGGTGGATATTCTTTTAAAAATTCACAAAAATCCTTAAAAATCATTATAATTTATTTAAATGTATTGTTAGTTAAGAAAAAATAATATTAAAATTTCCATGGATACCCTTAATTTAAACCAATAGAATAATATTTTTTATATAATTATCATTTATAATTTTTTTCCTTCTATGTTTATATGTTTCACTTTTGAATGTTTATTAGTAAAAGAATTATCAAATTTTTATTTCTTTTTCTAGTAAATAGAGAGAAATAGGACAAACCATTCTGAAGCAAACATGATAGGTAATGTGATGATTACCCTAATTATATTCATAACCACATATGATTAAAATCTATGAAATTTATGGATGTACTAGCTCATCTAAACCATAATATGAATAATACCATCAATCATGTAGAATAACCTTCTTCTCCAATGAATGAGCATGTTGTGGTTAAGTATATTTTTCAACAAATTCCTCCTAGTATTAGTGGCTAATCCAACTCCCCTCTCCGAGAAAAATGAATTACACCTACAAGAAATATATTATTTATCATATAATTCTTAGAAGAAGATAATGTTGTTTTGGTATTTTGTCACATGGATGGGGAAGATGATCTGTATTCAATGATAATCAATTAGAATAAGTATAAAGATGATATTTATTCCATATAATCGGAATAATTCATGAAAATATTTTTAAATTAATATTTTCCCCAAAACTCTCTTAAAATAGAGAGGGTTCTCATTAAAATTGTGAAAAATAAAGATAAATCTGTTGGGGAACATTAGGAAAACATCACATGGACTTCATGGTATTCCTCCATCTTCATCATCAACACTAAGAGTAAGTGTGCTACTTATTTAGTTAATTAACAAAACTTATATAAAAAAATTGGTGATTTGAGACTTTAAAAACTATGATGAAATATTTATTTTTCCCCCAAAGTCGAGATAGAAATTGGTGACTCTTCATGGTATTATCTTTCCAGAGATAAAAAGTATAAAATAAATATTTATTTGGGTTTATTAATATGTAAATATCATGGAGGGAATAAAACCCAACATCCCATGTGTCAAATAGAGAGGTAAGAAGAATCCCATAATCTATCTGAAGGACAAAACCACCATGTACTATAAAAAATGATTGGAAATATTCTATCACTACAATCGAGATGGATCCCAAAAATGATGTTGTGATAATATCACTATATGAGGTTCATCTATATGTGATAATAACAAACAATTATATTATATTATGCCATGTATATAAATGCTCCCAAAGAAGTGTTTGTGGACATAATATTCATGAAAATCATTCGTTACTTCCATTAGTGGAGTTTAAAGATATATTTGGATTGAATTCTCTATCCTTATATAAAGCCCACATCAAATGTTAGAAATGGAATATCACTCATCACATCCTAAGTCATCCTTCAATTCTATAATAGTGTAAATTGGATAATAAATATCCCTTGGAATTTTCTACTAAATCATGGATATAATTGCCTTATGAGTCATCATAATTACCTAAAATTATTGAGATAAAGGAGAGAATCATGATTGATGAAATTAATATTTCATGTTATTATACTTATGTAATCCTTGAAAAGTTTCTTTGTATTAATCCTAACTAATATGTTGAGTTTTTAACAGAAGTAATATATGGATATCATTCCATATCCAATGATCCTTACAAAATGTCCATTGTTGAGTTAATGTAAATAAAAAAGTGATTAGAAGAGAATATTAATATGGGTTTTATATTATTGGGTGCTTAAATATGGTGTATATCAGTCCTCTTCATCAAAAATATATCTTTTAGTGCACCTCTATATTGATTATCATGAGCTCAAAAAAATAAATATTATGAACAAGTATCATCTTCCGTGGATAGATGAATTGTTCAATCAACTACACGAGGCCTAATATTTCTCTAATGTGAACGTTCAGTTAGGATATCACTAATTAAAGGCAAAGAAGAAATAAATTTCCCAAACTACCATTAGAACAATGTATAGAAACTATGAGTACCTAGTGATATCCTTGAGACTCACTTGTTCTCCATAAATCATTTTTTACTTAATGTAAAAATTCTTTAGATATTACTTATACAAATTTTTTTATAATACTTATAAATGATATTTTGATATATTCCAATATAAAGGATGAGCATGAGAAGCATTTGAATATTATGATAATGACTTTGTGAATGGATAATTTATATGAAATGTATAGTAAATAGGATTTCTGGATAAAGGGAGTATCATTATTTGGGAAAATTATCACCAAAAAAGGGGTATACATAGACCATTATAAGATAAAAAATGAAGGATTGATCTAGACCAACATCTATTAGAGAGATCCATAGTTTTCTTGGACTAAATGGGTATTACTAATGATTTTTGAGACACATATCATGAATTTAAAAACTATTAACCATGATAAATAGGAAGAGTAATATTTTTCTTTACAAGTGAATGTGAAGGGAGATTTAAGGAATTGAAAAATATGCTTATCAATAAACCAGTACCCACACTATCTTCAAGTGTGACACTTTTTTTATTATATAAAAATACTTCAAAGAAGGGTTTGGGATGTATAATAATGATTAATTAAAAATTGATAGCCAATGTCTTAGGGTACTTTAATGTTCGTGAGCATACATATCTCATACATGATATGGAGTTAGATTTATTTGTAACAACCAAAAATTCTATCAATGAAAATTTACATTCGTATAATTATTTATCATAGTATAAATCCCATAAAATCATATAAATAATACAAAACAAACTTTATAAATTAATAATTAACGAAATAATATTCTTTTCTAAAAATTAAGAAACATGTACCAATAGAATATTAACATGACATTTAGAATAGTAATAAGACACTTATGAATAGTAAAATAGACAATATAATAGTAACCTCACCCATGAATGTATAAATAAAATTTATGTATGTTATAAAAAATATATGATATAATTATATAATACTGTATGTAAATAAATGTTTTTGAAATGATAAATTATGTTTTTGTATTTTTGTGAAACAAAAATAAATATTTACAATTTTATAATTAATATATTGATTTAAAAGAAAATTTATTTTTTTAAAATAGATTAATAGATTAATATTTTATTTTATTATTATTATAAGATAACTTTAGTAGACCTTACTTAACTTTTCAAAATGTTATAAAATTTTACATAATTTTAAAACATGTATTTTTTTTAATAAATGATGATTTTAATTAAAAATTAATTTTCCCATATTTGGAATATTACTTTCAAAAAATAGGGTTAATTTTTTAATTGTAACTAAAAATAAATAGTTAGGGTAAATTTTTGAGATTTTTCAAAAATAGTCGAATTTTTGGTGAATAGCAAAATACGGTAATTTACGGTATGAGCTAAAAACCTGAATTAATGAGTCATAGATGATGTTTGGAGGATTAAATTACAACAATTTTGAACTAACATTCACTACATACTATACTTTTTCACAATAATCCATAATATTTATATTCTTCATCCAAAATAATAAAAAGATGAATTAAATTAACAAAAAACACACCTCCCTTCCAATATAAATACCATTTCTCACCACCTCTGATCCTCACACTTCGTAAGCCTTTATGATTATCCAATTTCTACCCATAAATATTCCCATGTATTCTCCCTACATCCAATATATTATGGTCTCAAAAAATTCCCAAAAATTATTTTCTTATAATGGTTCTCAAGGAGAAGAATTCAAGAGGTAAAATCCTCTTTCACTTTCCTTATTTTCATTTCACTTACTTTTATTTCATGATAATCTCATAACCTACTATATAAAAATAGTAATGATAATTACATTATCTTTTATATACTTGAATTTTATTATTTTAATGTAAAACCGACCATCAAGTCTCTTCTCTTCTTCCATTTATTCTAAAAACGAAAATATCATTCACAAGGTGTTAATTTATCATATTTGACGATGAAAAGTATTTATTTTACTCTACGGCCTTCAAAGATGTAAATAAAACCATTATAATGGTTGTTAGAAATTGAAAAAATTATTTTATAACCCTTATAATGTTCTGAAACTAACTTTTATACACAATAATGAATAATGAAACAAAACTAGTTTGTGCTGATAAAAAAACCACCAATAAAATCTAAAGGTTATCACTAATGTCTTATCTAATGATTCATACTCACCCCAAATAAATTAATGAATTATAAAAAAAATTAATATTATATATATTAATTAATAAAATATAACATCAATTCTGTATATCTATTCCCATTTTACATGATCTTCCATACATTTGTACCAGTGAACCAATCATGAAAACAAATGAAATGAAAACTTCTGAATAATGAAATTAAATTTAATAACTCGTCAAAAAGGTATTAAATGAATGTAATAAAATTATAATGAATAAAATATATGTATAAATTTTTATGATTTAATTAATTAATTGATTTTATTTTATTATCTAATATGTTAAGATCAAGTGCATAATAGTTTCATATATAAGGTAATGGAGTCTTTCTGATCCTCCATTTTTTCCATTGGGTTATTCCCTCTCAATTTATCCCTATTTAATTATTAATTATTCGTATTAAATACTCCTAAATTCTATTTACTTGTTTAAAAAATATGTTACTATCCCTATTTTGTTTCTTTTATGGGTAAATACATGTTTTATAATGTTCCCTAACCATTTCCACCTGATAAGCAAGAACAGTTAAAGGGAACTTCTCAAACTCTTACTTGTTTTCAAGTACTATAGTTAATATATTTTAATCCACCATTAGTTTTATAAAGTCACACATATTATCATGAAATAAAATATTTTTTATATATGGTTTTAAACAATCATTTATGAATTTTCCATTTTGAAGACTCTTTAATGTTCTCCCTTGAACCGCACTAATGTTGATTATTTATAAATATCCCTAAACACTCTTTTTAAATGTTTTCACATAATTTTCTCATCATTTATAATTATCTTTGGATATTTTCATTTATTAATTTTTATTCATGATTTAAATCCAATCCTTAATGAACAGTTTTTTTGATACAACATTTGGTCATGTCTTATGATATGTTTATGATACCAAATTATTTCATTGGGTAACCCTTCTATTTATACCTCATGATTGATTATTCTTGTGGAACATTTATTCATAGAAATGTCATGGTGGGTTATCCTAGATATCGTTCCATTATATTGGTTAATGATTAGTCTCATGAGCAGTCATGTTGGGACATAGAGTGAACCTGATTCCTTTATGGGACTATGTCCTCCCTATTCAACTGTCTTGGTAGTTAGCCTTGACACATGATTATGTTATTTTTATTATTTTTCCACATTCCTATGATTCCATGATTAAGTTTCCCGAAGATCTATATGTTATTAATTTTATGTTAATCATTATCCATTCCTTATTATGTCACCATGTTATGCATTCTAACCCATGTTCCTTTCTTTATTCCTATGTTTATACCCTTACTAGTATTGTAAGATTGTCCCTTTATTTCATGTATTCCCTAGGTTATCCTATGATGATATATGAGATAATTTCATCATATTATATCATTATATATGATTAAAATAAATATTCATTACCTTATTCTTATGTTTTTAGTTTTATATACCTAATCATCCAATGCTAGTAGATTTTACAATCCTTGGATTGTTATATGAGGGTTATTTATGTTTAAAATCATGTAATAATATGTGAAAAATGTATAGGGATACTATAGTGGTGATCATTTAACTGAAAACATAGAGAGATTATGTTTGTGGGGAAAAGTGTGAAATATATATATGGATCATAAGTCCCTCAAATATATATTCACATAGACAGAGATAATTATTCACCAATGAAGATGGTTAATGCTGATCAATTTCTATGATTAATCAATCCATTACAATCATGGGGAGGAAAATTCATACAATCTCTAAGTACAAAGGACATAGAAACCTTTTCAATGATGATAATTGAGAAGGATCTAATCTTCTTTAACATGAAGTGTATAGACATGCAAATCATAAATGAAGGAACATCATCATTATTTTCTAAAATGAATTCCCAAACATCCCTTCGAGAGAAGATATAAGGTGATCCAAGAGATTATGTAGAAATTTAGAAGAAGGTAGAAGCTATATAAGAAGTAAAATCATTAGATTTGAAAATTGATGATAAAGGATTTTTTAGATCTAGGTCACAACTATGTGTACCATAAATTGTTAAGACAAATAAAGAGTTGTTGAATGATTCACATAACATGACCTTATCTATCCACCCATAGAACACAAATATGTATTGTGATCTTCTAGAGAACTATTTGTTGGAAAATATGAATAAATAGACAGAGGAATATAAATCAAAGTAAATTTTATTTCTAAATGTGAAGGATAAGAGGAAATAGTATAAGGGGATTATTAAACCCTTACACATACCAGTATGAAAATAAGAAAACATAAACATGGAATTTTTCAGTAGTCTTCTAGAGAAAAAAAGAGGAAATAATTCACTATGGGGTGTGGTGGATCATCTTATAATAAATTACCATATCACTGTAATTCATTAAGACTATTTACTCGATTAAGTATCCATGGATATACATTAGAGAGTTGGAAATAATGCATGTTAACCCATTATTGATTGTGTTTAACTGAGATATTATACTAACATCCAATTTTTGTAAGAGTCTCGAAAATGGTCTAAATAATGAGTTATATGTTAGTATGTTCTATCACCCTAAAATGATGACCAAACTGAGTGGAAAATCTGAAACAATATTAGATTTTTAGATCATGCTTGATGGACTTCAATGTCAGATGATGTCATGACCCATCCCCTAGGGCCCATGACATGACTATTTCAAATCCACCTTCCACAGGCCAGGGGCAAGTGACTAGCACCGAGTAGGCATATCCCCAAAAGGAAAGAAATTTTCCATTAAACCTATATACATGAAAAAGCTACAACTATGGAAAGTAAACACAAATTGAACCAAAAATATCACTAAGAATGAATATGAGAGTACTATACAAATTGAAAGTACAATGGGTCCATAATACATGCCCAAAACCATCAAGGAAAGTAAAACATCCATGGTCTATCTGCCCAAGATCCCACCGGAAGGATAGAAGAAGGGTTGCTACTGGTAGCTGTAGAAGTACACCTATCTGTTCCATCTCACTAAGCACCACCTAGTCATGGACCACCAAGGTATCCATAGTATCATCAATCACATGCATGAGAAGCAACATGTGCGGGAAAAGGCCGTGCAGGGGTTAGTAACACAATAATAAATATGGACCCCAAACCACAAAGGAAATACCATAAAGAAAAACCACAAAGAAAGAAAAAAAAGAAAAGAAAACTCACACCAAATATAACTAAAAAATATAGAAAGTGAGGTTCTTAATCATAAATCTGAATCATCTAGTACTGATGAGTCACTGAGGTTTGCTGGGATACTACACCACTAAGGTCCACGTGGCTACTAGACCACTGAGGACTGCTCAGATAGTGGACCACTGAGGTCCCCTTAGCTATTGGACCACTGAGGTCCACTCAGCTACTAGACCACTGAGGGCCACATGTCTATTGGACCCCTGAGGTGTGATTGGATACAAGACCACCAAGGTTCTCTCTACTATTGGGACACATAGGTCCTCCTCATTGTATCCTTCCTATCATAGCTAGCTGTAGGATTCATGATCTCTAGTGCACTAGATTATGGAAGAATCTACTCCTCAATCCATCAATCATATCTCAAATGCCAAAAAATCTCACTTCAAGTATACCCAATGTTCCCCCTCTTTGCAAGGGTCCCAACACCACAAATGATGTATCCATCAGATGCATGTTCTTATAGGTATTAGAGTTTTTGTAAATAGGTACCAGTTTTGTATGGGCTCGGTATAACTTGTTTGAATCGAGCTGATCAACTCGGCTTGGCGGTCTCGCATGATCCTATTAGTTTCGGCCTCTCTAACCCGACCCAGTTGGGGCTTGGCTGACCTGGTCTAGTTTGACCCAGCGGTCAGGCCCATTGGACCTTACTGGACCAGGCCTAGTACCACCTTGGGTCCAGCTCACCTGGTCGCCCAATGACCTGATTCCCCTTAGGTTTGGTCCGACTTAGTATGGCTAGTTTTGACTAGCTGGGTCACCATGCATACTAGTTTTCCATCCAGCCTAGTCCGAATCAGTGGGCCATTTCTTTTCTATTTTGGGCCACATAATGGCCCAGTTTTATTCCATTAGCCCAACCCACATCGATGGGCTGGAAAAGTTCCATCATGGATTCCCCACATCCATGTGACCCCCTGAGGCAGACCGCCTCCCTCCTCACACGGTCCAATCACAACTACAAAAACAAGCTTTATCAGCGCTCAAAATGGGCTTTAACAGTGCTAAAATGTGATGTAAAGATCATCGCTGATATAGGCGGGTCCCTTTTATCAGCACTCCGAAAAACAGCTGATAAAGTCCATGTAACACCCCAATTTTTTCTAAAATAAATAGAAATTCATGGAACATTGTTTTAAGTAGATATTTATAACTATCCTTTTAGCATATTATTTTCACATCTATGTTTTGAGTTTCAAGAAAGTGTCATCTACAATTGTGTTAAGTATGTTATTTGGTGTCTATTGGAACCAACTTGTTTTTTTCATGAATATTATATACCCTTATGAATAGTAATATGAATAGTAATATGGCCCTAATTAATAGTAAATTTTATTATTATTTTATATTATTTCGGATTTAAGATAATAGAGGCTAGGTTAGTCTTTCATTGTGATATAGAAGTAGTTATAGAATTAGAAATGTTAATTTTTGAATTAAGTATTATTTTATTTAAAAATTAAATTAATTATATTTAGAAAATTAATTTAAAAAAATGGACTTCATTTTTGAAATATACACGTCGATAGATGGTTAGGGTGATTTTTGGGAATTTTTATGAAATAGTTGATTTTTTAGTGAATAGTAAAAAATAAAATTTTTAGTTTCAGTGTATTAATGAAATCATTAATGATATTATAATGATGTATAAATTTTTGTCTTCTTGTTTATAGTTAAATAATATGTGAGGTTTCCCAAGTGTCTTATAGCATGGTAAATCCCATGGTTTTGTGAATACCACGGATGAGGTGTCTCTTGAAAATTATTAAAATAATCCCTCACTTTTCCTATACTTACTGACTCTTCCCTTCATTGAATTCATTCCCAATTCTCACTCAATAAAGATCTGGCCTCATTACCTTTATATTAGTCCTCTTAAGGTTTCCTCAATCCCCCAGGGACTCAACCTATAGGTTCTAAGGGTTACTCTACAAGGTAGGAAAATTCTCAGTTTATTTCATTTTCCATTCAAGTTCTCTTTTATGTGGTATATATTTCATGTTTCCATACAATGATATTATTTTATTCTTATTAATTATCTAATATAAATTATGATTCATTTTTATATGGGTGACCCTTCTTCCCTCTCTTTTTAATATTTTCGAAAACCATGTTGTGTAGCCGTAAGGTTGCTGAATTTTTGTAAGGGACTTCACAATTATTCTTTTATTTTGAGTTATTTCCTTATTATTTCTTCATATCTATTTACCCAAGAGGAATGAAATCTCTATAAATCATGTATATTCTATATGTTATCATTTTTATAGAACAATTAATCATCATTATTATTTTCCTCTTCTACTTATTTAAAGAATAAAAACATTGTTTGTTTGTGTCGAATTACCGATATCATGGACGATGTGATTTCAAAATCAATTAATTCTATAATGTCTATTCATGAAAAAAATTATATGGTTAAGCCAGCTTATAATACATATGTTATAAATCACCCATTGTTATGTAATTCTTTTGTACTCCTGTTTCTAATTTATAAGACAAAACAAGGTTGTTATTATAAAAACCCACTAAAATGATCTAAACAAGCATCATTAATGATCAAAATTATGAATCATCCTCATATAATAATTCAAAATGAAGAATGGAATAATTTATGTTACTGTATATATGTAAATACAACTCCATTACAATTTTGTAGTTTCACTTCCAATCAACAAGTAATTCCATCATGAACCAATCATGGAAATCATGTTAAGAACTCACCCAAAAACAGTGCAAAGGGAAAATTACTAACAATTAAGGGTGAAATGATAATATTAAATGATCATATACGATGTTATAAACATGAAAATGTTTCTGTAAAATATTAATAACACTTTTTTAAACATTATAATGGAGGTTTAATCATGTTGGAAGTATGAAAATCCTGAGGTAAGTGAATTATTAACACGATTTCCATTCTTTGGGTTAACTTTCTACTTCATTATATATGTGTTATTTGAATTATTTGTGTGATGGTTTCTATTTATATTATGTTTTATTATTTGTATTTAGAGTATATATACATACTCCATCCACTCTATTAAGTCTCTCTTCAATTGTATGATATTTATAAGGGCCTTTTCATTAAAAATCCTTTTTTTAAATTCAGTTTTTTGAAATTCCAATGTAATGTTTTTATGGATTTATTCATGTTGTATGTTTATGTTTTGGTTATTAGAAGTTATTTATCATGAAGGGAGGGACCTATATTTCCTTCCAATTCATTGGTTATGAGTATGTTGTAGGTTGACCGTATGGTTACTCCAAGTGTAACAGCGTTGGTTACACAATGTAAGGTAGTCGTGAGGGTTACAAATTATAAAGTATCCAATAATGGTTACAATATTATGTAAGTAATTACCCATGATACCTTTATGATTGTATTTTTTTCTCATTTGTTGTGTGGATCTTTTAAAAATATCATGTTACACAAGGTAAGCATATATGGGTGACAATAATTTCTTTTGAAAATGCTTTCATATGTTATGAGAATTCATGGACTAATGTGATTGTGTCCTTCTTTTCCATCCCTTACTGAGCTTTTGTGCTCATCCATAGTTTTTAAATGATTTTTTACAGTTTAATGGATGTGTAATACAAGTAAGGAAGACATGTTAAATGATGAAGAATTGTCAAGGAGTCTTGTTTAACGTTTTAATGTTTTTTATTTTGAAAAAATGGAAACTGTTTTTATGGTATACTCTCTGTAATAATTTGAAATGTCATGTATGTACTATTATAATTATCTAAAGCTCTAAATGTTAAATGATATTAAATCTAAAAGGAAGTGTTTTCTTATACATGTTCCAGATTATGTATGTAATAAGGGTGAGTCCTTATAGTTGGTATCAGAGGATGGTTTAGATAACATTAGGGGTTATAGTGATGTTAATAGAATACCATATATGATTTTCATGTTATGTTTAATTTGAAATGTTATATCATTTAAATATTACCATATTGCTTCATCTAAGACATGTTTGTTCAGAATGATTGTCCGCAGAAGGAACATGGATGCTGAAGAGGAATGACACCGACATAATTACATCCTTCCGGAACTACAACCCGAAATGGTAGGGATTGGAACTGAGTAGTTTTTGACAGTAATGGATCAGCTAACGTAGGAAATAAATGGTGGTGGAATCGATATAAGATAAATAATAGAGGTACTACAATGTAACATTACAATAGTGGAACATTTTATGAGAAAACATCCTCCTGTATTCAATGGATCTTCTTACCCAGTAGCAGCTGAAGGACGGATCAAGGGCCTTGAAAAGATATTCAATGTTCTGGGATGTTCAAATAATCAAACATTAAGCCTTTCAATTTATCGTTTTGAAGGGGAAGATGACCAGTGGTGGTCCATGGTAAGGAATATCAGGGGTAGAGGGGATTTTGATGCTTTAGTGTGGGATGCATTTAAAGTCTTTTCCTTGAAAATTATTTTCCTAAGGTGGTGCGACTAAGAATGGAGAAGAAATTCCATGAATTGAAATAGAAGGAGGAAGATCTAGTGGCTGTTTATGAAGGTAACTTCACCCAACTGGTGAGGTATGCTCCAAATTTTATTCTAAAACTTGATAGAAAAATCAACCGCTTTTACTCCGGATTGAAGCCATGTTATCGAAGGGTGATGGCCTCTCGTGATTTCAGAAATTATGAGAAACTTGTCTGATGTACTGAGAGGGTAGAGATGGAGTTTGTTGATAATCACGTGCATTATGGAAACAAAGGGAAGAAGAGGTCCAGTTGGAAAGAAATGGGTAAGAAGCAACCAAATAAATCTGATGGTAAGAAAATCCAATTACCAGTTTGTGAAATTTCTGGCAAGAAACACCCTGGGGAATGTCTTAGAAAAACTGGGAAGTGTTTTGAAAGCGTTAATTTTGGACATATGGCCCAAGATTGCAATGAAAATGATCTTAATAATAATCCTGATAAGAAAACTATAAAGTGTTTTAAATGTTGTGAGATGGGTCACTATGAAATCTTCCGCCCAAAGAGAGATCTGAATGATGCAATGAAGCCAGACTACAAGTCGAAATGTTTAGAGAGATCCTTTGCGACTACGTCAGTAGATGTTAAGCCATCCAATGAAGTTTTATCAGGTACATTGTTTGTTCACTCAAATTTTTCTAATGTTTTGTTTGATGCGGGGTGTACACATTTCTTCATCTCTAAGAAAGTTTCTCGTAAATTGGTAATATCACCTCAACAAATGAGACCCAAACTTGTTGTTAAAACACCATGGGGCAATGTTATAATAAAGAGTAATTTTACGAATATTTCTATTGTGGTATGTGGAAAGACTTTACCTGCAAGCCTTGTTGTTTTAGACTTAGTCTGGTTTGATGTTATTCTGGGGATGGACTGGCTTTCTGATTATCTTGTTAATATTGAATGTGGAGATAAAGAAGTTGTTTTTCAGAAAGAGTTTTAGTTTGTATACAATAATGAACTCATACAATTGATAACATATCAGAAATCTGAGAAACTATTGAAAGATGGAAATGAAAGATATCTTGCTCATATTGTTCAAAACATGGGAACTATTCAAATTACTGATGTGCCAGTGGTAAATGAATACCTTGATGTTTTTCCTGATGAGTTACCCGGTGTCATACCTGATCGAGAAGTCAAATTCACAATTGACTTAGTTCTTGATGCTAAGACAATTTCAAAACCCCAATATCGTATGGCTTCAATAGAACTTCTTAAATAGAAAATTTAGTTGCAGGATTTTTTGTGAAAAAGGTTTCATTCATCCTAGCACATCACATTGGTGATCCCATGTTTTGTTTTTTAAAAAGAATGATGGTTCCATGAGACTTTTCATTGATTATAGAGCTTTGAATAACATCACTGTTAAAAACAAGTATCCTTTGCCTAACATTGATGACTTGTGTGATCAGCTCCCAGGTGATGTGTACTTTTCTAATATTGACATGAGATCCGGATAACTCCAGATGAAGGTGAGGGAGGATGACATCCCGAAAATAGACTTTCGTACTAGATATGGGAATTATGAATATGTTGTTATGCAATCTAGATTAAGTAATGCACCTGCTGTATTCATGAATCTTAAGAATAGAGTATTTCATGAGTTCTTAGATAAGTTTGTGATTGTATTTGTTGATGAAATTCTGTTATTCTATAAAAATAAAGAGGAACATGAAAAACATCTAAAGGTTGTTTTACAAACATTAAATGAAAAGATAAAATATGGAAAATTCAGCAAGTGTGATCTTTGGTTGCAACACATTTATTTTCATGGCAACATTGTAAATAAGGATGGAATAACAGTTGATACTTCCAAAACAAATGTAGTTGATGAATGGCCAATACCCACAAATGTTACAGAGATTCGTAGTTTTCTGGGCTTATCAAGTTATTACCGATTGGTTTTTAAGAACTATTAATGGTTATGTATCCCGAAAACAATGTTAAAATGGAAAGGGGTTAAATTTGTTAGCAATGAGGAATGTGATGTTTTTTTTTCAAAAACTAAAGAAGAGATTGGTAAATTCTCTAGTTTTGGATTACCATTTCAAAATGGTGAGTTTGTCATCTACATTGATGCTTCTTTTATGGGAATTGGTTGTGTTTTGATGCAGAATGATCAGGTAATTTCCTACAATTCGAGACAACCTAAACCTCATGAGCTAAATTACCCCACACATGATTTGGAATTGGAAGCTGTGGTTTTTTCTTTTAAAATATGGAACCACCATTTATACGAAACAAAATGTCAAATATATACTGACTATAAAAGTATAAAGTATATATTCACTTAGAAGGAATTAAACATGAGGCAGAGGAGATGGCTATAACTGATAACAGATTATGACTGCAGGATCAATTACCATCATGGGAAAGCAAACAAAGTGGTGTATGTCTTAAGTAGGAAACATCATGCATCATTAATCATGCTATGTTTGGAACTTGATCCCTTGATTAATTATTTGATTAATTATGGATTAGAAGTTGTTGGTGCAAAGAATACCACTATTTTTTCTTCAGGTTTCAGTTCAATCTTTTTTGTCAGACAGAATTAAGCAAGCACAGAAGGAAGACCATGAGTTACCGAAAAAGGTAGAATGGGTTAAAATGGGCAAGTTTCCAGAATTTAATATTGATAAAGATTGTGTTTTAATATTTAGAAAAAGGATGTCTGTGCCTATTGATTCTCATTTGAAGAAATATTTGTTGTGTGAAGCTCAAAGTTCCCCATTTTCTGTTAATCATGGCAGTACAAAGATGTTCAGAGACATTCGAAAATATTATTGGTGGGATTGAATAGAAAGAGATATTTCTGATTTTACCATAAAATTATTAACGTGTCAATAGGTTAAAGCAGAGAGGAAGTTACCGAAGGGGATGATTTAGCGTTTTCCAGTGCCAGAGTGGAAATGAGAGAATGTATCCATGGAATTTGTGGTGAGACTACAAACGACTTATCGAGGTTACAATTATACTTTGGTTATTGTTGATCGGTTAAAAAATTATGCACATTTTCTATCAATTCGAGATACAATGTCTTGGGATCAGCTTTCTTGATTGTTCCTCAAAGATATTTTCAGGTAACATGGAGTTCCTTTTTCAATTGTATCTGACCGAGATCCCAGGTTCACTTCTAACTTTTTGAAGGGACTTCGGAAGTCATTGCACATAGAGTTAAATTTCAGTACAACATTTCATCCTTAATCAGATGGGCAGTAAGAACGAACGACTCAACTATTGGAGGATATGCTTCAATACTGGTCAATGGACTATCAAGGAAGTTGGGATCAACATCATTTATTAGTTGAGTTTTTTTATAAAAAAAAGTTTTCATTCCAGTATTCAGATGGCACCTTTTGAGGCCTTGTATGGAAAGCGGTGTCAGACTCCAGCTTTTTGGGATGAATTTGGTGAAATAATGTTGATGGGGCCAGAATTAGTCGAAGAAGTGGCTGAGAAAGTGAGGATGATCCAGAAGCACATGAGGAAAGCATAGAGTAAGTAGAAAAGTTATGCAGATAATAGAAGGAAAGACTTCTCTTTCGAGGTAGGTGACCATGTTTTCCTTAAAGTCTCTCCATAGAAAAGTGTGATGCGTTTTGGTATGAATGGAAATCTAAGTCCATAGTTCATCAGTCCTTTTATAATCTTGGAGAAAGTTGGAACAGTTGGATACCGTGTAGCATTGCCTCTGAGTTTGTCTCAGGTACACAATGTTTTCATGTTTCGATGTTCAGAAGGTATGTGCCAGATTCATCACATGTCTGGAGCCCAGAAGCAGTTCAGCTGGAAAAGAACCTTTCTTATGAAGATAAACCAGTTCAAATTCTTGATCTAAGGGAACATGTATTGCGGAATAAGGTAATCCACTAGGTAATGGTTTTGGGGAGAAACCACTTGGTTGAATAAGCAACATGGGAGTCTGAAAATGCTATGAGATAAAAATACCCTCAGTTGTTTAATAAGTAAATATAATTATGCGGATACAATTCCAAGAAGGTGAGGATAATGTAACACCCCATGTTTTTCATAAAAATAAATAGAAATTCATGGAACTCGGTTTTATGTAGATATTTATTACCATCCTTTTAACATAATTTTTCCACTTCTATGTTTTAAATTTCAAGAAACTGTCATCTACAATTGTGTTCAGTATGTTATTTGGAGTCTATTGAAACCAACTTGATTGTTTGAATAGTAACATACCCTTATTAATAGTAATATGAATAGAAATATGACCCTAATGTATAGTAAATTTTATTATTATTTTATTTTATTACGGCTTTAAGATAATAGTATCTAGGTTAATCTTTCATTGTGATATAGAAGTAGTTACAGAATTAGAATGGTTAATTTTTGAATTAAGTATTATTTGATTTAAAAATTAAATTAGTAATATTTATATAGATATTTTCAAAAAATGAACTTCATTTTTGAAATCTAAACGTCGATAAATGGTAAGGGTGAATTTTGGGAATTTTTCTGAAACAGTTGATTTTTCGGTGAATAGTAAAAAATACAGTTTTTAGTTTCAGTCTATTAAAGAAATAATTAATGATATAATAATGATGTAATAAATTTAGTCTACTTTTGTATAGTTAAATTATATATGAGGTGTCCCAAGTGGCTTATACCATGGGTAATCCCATGATTTTGAAAATACCTCTCATGAGGTGTCTCTTGAAAATTATTATAATAATACATCACTTTTCCTATAAATACCAACTCTTCCCTTCATTGAATTAATTACCAGTTCTCCCTAAATGAAGATCTAGATTCCTTACCTTCATAGTAGTCCTAAAAAGGTTTCCTCAAGCCCCCAAGGTCTCAACCCTCATGTTCCAAGGGTTACTCTACAAGGTAAAAAAATTCTCAATTTCTTTGTTTTTCCATTCAAGTTCTCTTTTATGTGGTATATCATTCATGTTTCTATACCATGTTCTTATTTTCTTCTTATTATTGATATAATATATATTATAAATCATTTATTTATGGGTGACTCTTGTCCCCTCTCTTTTTATTATTTTCTAAAACCATGTTCTGTAGCCGTTAGGCTAACAAATTTTTGTAAGCGATTTCACAATTATTCTTTTATTTTGAGTTGTTTCCTTATAATTTTTTTCATATCTCCATACCCAAGAGGAATGAAATTTCCATAAATCATGTATATTTTATATTTTATCTTGTTTATTTAAAAATTAATCATCATTATTCTTCTCCTCTCCCACTTATTTAAAGTATAAAAACATTGTCTGTTTGTGTCGAATTACCGACATCATGGACGATGTGATTTCAAAACCCATTAATTATTCCAATCCTGGTCATGAAACCCTTTATATGGTTGAATAAGTTTATAATATATGTGTAATGACTCACCCATGTTTCTGTAAATCTTTTTTTTTCTTGTTTCTAATTTATAAGAGAAAATGAGGTAGTTAATATCAAATAACAACTAAAATGATCTGAACGAACATCATTAATGTTCTAACTTATGAATCATCCTCATGTAAGAATTCAAAATTTTGAATGGAATAATTTATGTTACTGGATATATGTAAATAATAATCCATTCCTATTCTGGAGTTTCACTTCCAATCGGCATGAATGTCCATCATGAACCAATCATGGAAATCAAGTTTAGAACTCAACCAAAAACAGTGCAAAGGGCAAAATACTAATGATTATGGGTGAAATGATGTTATGAAATGATAATAAAAGTTGTTGTAAACATGAACATGCTTCTTTAAAATATTAATATCACTATTTTAACCATTATAAAATAGGTTTAAACAAGATGTAAGTAAGACAAACACAAGGTAAGGGGATTCTTATCCTGATTTCAATTCTTTTGGTTAACCTTCTATTTCATTATTTATGTGCTATTTAAATTGTCTGTGTGATGGGTTTTGTTTATATTTTCATTTATAATGTGTATTTATAGTATATATAATTACTCCATCCACTATATTAAGTCTCTCTTCAATTCTATGTTATTTATTAGGGCCTTTTCCTTAAAAATCCTTTTTTTAATTCAGTTTTTCAAAATTCCAAAGTAATGTTTTTATGGAATTATTCATGTTGTATGATTATGTTTTTGTTCTTTGGAATTATTTATGATTAAGGGTGGGACCTATATTTCCCTCCAATGCATTGGTTATGAGTAAGTTGGTGGTCGGCCATATGGTTACACCAAGTGTAACTGCGATGGTTACACAAACTAAGGTAGCCGTGAGGGTTAGAAATTATAAGGTATCCAAGAATGGTTACAAGATTATTTAAGTAATTCCCAAAGATAACATTATGATTATATTTATGTTCTTATGTGTTGTTTGGATCTTATGTAAATTTCATGTTTTATAAAGTAAGTATATATGGATGACAAGAATTTCTTTTGAAAATGATTTCATACGTTTTGAGTATTCATGGACTAATGTGAATTTTTCCTTCTTTTCCATCCCTTACGGAGCTTTTTTCTCATCCCAAGTTTTTAAATGATTTTTACCGGATAATTGATGTGTAATACAAAAAAGTATGACATGTTAAATGTTGAATAATTGTCAAGGATTCTTGTTTTATGTTTTAATGTCTTTTATTTTGAAAAAATGGATACCATTTTTATTTTATCCACTCTGTAATAATGTGTAATGTCATGAATGTACTATCCTAATTCTATAAAGCTCTAAACTTGAAAAGGTCTTCAATGTAAAAGGAAGTTTTTTCTTGGATAAATTCATGATTATGTATGTAATAAAGTTGGGTCCTAATAGTCTACTTTTATGAGCACTAAAACAATCACTGATAAAAGAGCCCTTTATCTGTGATTTTTTTAGCACGACTAAAAGTGGCCTTTATCAGTGCTTTTAAAAAGTATTGATAAAAGATAAAAAATAGAAATAAAATAGAAAAGAATTATATAATGCGGGAAGATATTTTAACAGTTCTTGACCCCCCCTTATTAGCACTAGGCGAACCCCCCTCAAACTCTCCTGTTCACACCCCTTTACTTCAACCTGAACTCGAACCTGCGACCTCCCCCCTTTCGTGGGTGCACCTTTACCACTAATCCATTTCATTTTTTCTCTATTTAATGATATATATATATATATAGTTATATTTATTCATATATTAATATATATTCATATTAATATAAATATATTTATTCATATATTAGTATATTTATATTCATTAGTATATTAATATATATTTATATATATATTTAGTAATAATTTATTCTCCGTATATTTTTTTGTATATTAATATTTATAATATTAGTTTTAAATACATTTATGAAATATGTTGTTTATGTGTGTTTATAAATAAATAAATACATACATACATACATACATACATACATACATACATATATACAACACAAACACACACAGACATACACACACACACACACACACACACACACACACACAGAAACATAGTTATTTACTATTAAATACATATATATGTGTATTTGAAAAGCCATAGAATGTTAAAATGATCATAACATATAATCCAGAAGCCCATTTTAATTCCAAAACCAATAAAAGTAAATAAAATGAAACAATATTCGATATGATATGTGGTACAGGCCTAACAGACATTTGGATTTGAAGTTATACTTGTTTGAATGTTAACAAATCGAGGTATCCTGACTAAAAACTCAGTTTTGGAGGCCTTATGGGCCTTTTTTGGCCTTGAAAAATGTGACAAAAGCTTTTATTGGGTTACTAGCATGAAGAGCTTGTCGTAGGATTCGATTTTATATGATATAGAGCTCAAACAGACACCCAAAACAAAATATATGGTTGTTGGATGTTTGAGTTACATTTTCAACTTATCTTAGATCTTATATTAATTTTTTTGATTTTTTCTGTCTTCAAATTGTAATTAAATTATTTTTAATAAATAATTGTTAAAAATTATTAATTAATAATATTTTTTAAAATATTTTAAAGTCATTTTCACCAAATTTCTTATATATTATATTTAATAGTCTATTTATACTTATCTGAAACATATTTAAAAAATATATATTATATTTATATGAATATAAATATTCTTACATATCAATAATTTATTTTTCATGATTTTTTTGAAACAAAAAAGTTATCACTGGTAGTAAAAAGAACTGATAAATCCCCCCTTTATCAGCGATACTAAAAGAAGATCTGATAAAGGTGTCTCCTTTATCAGTGCTAAAAAAGCGCTAATAAAAGGGGGCCATTATCAGCGCTAAAAAAGTGCTGATAAAGGGGGTCCATTAACAGCGCATTTTTAGCACTGTTAAAAGCGACCTTTTATCAGGGATTTTTTAGCACTGATAAAGGAACCCTTTATCAGTGCTTTTTTAGCATTGATAAAATGTTAGTGCTTCCCTTACCCATTTTTAGTAGTGAATGTGGACATTATGACAACACACGCCATGGCCAGCCCTACATGCCATTCCCCAAGATGTGTCACCTGAACAGCGCTGCTACCCTACACCACCACCACCTCTACTGGCCAGTACCTCCCCTACCTCAGAGCTCCACCAGGGTACACATCATCCCACCTACAGTCGCTGACGCAGGACACTACCAACAATCGTCAGCACCGATGCGCCATTGGTTCCTTTCACGTGCCACCAGACTCTCCCTGGTGGTCCGTTTTACGACTCATAAGCACCTACAATATCATGGAATAATTTCCATAACTACCAGAGGTTCAAATATGACTCACCATTAATCCGGGTGGTATGGTCATGATGAACACAAGAACGCCCACAACGGAGGGATCCAGTCCATCTTTGTGTCAGCCCGATCCCTCAACATTAGAATTCATAAATAGGTTCGATGTAGGATTAATAATATAATATGATACAAATTTCCTATCTATCCCCACATGAAAATCCCATTCGCGCAAGAACAAACGACCCATAGATCGTCCTATTTGTGGGTTTCTCTGCAATAGTTGTCTTAGAAAGAAGGAATGGGAAATAAAATCACAATGAAAAAACTCCTACCTAGAGAATAGGTTCAATAGGAATAAGGCTTCTCCAATAAAGGCGATCAATCAAGAAATGTACTTGATCTGTCATTGAGGGAGAGATCTATCGAAGAGGAAAGGGAGTGCTCAGATTTGATTGAGATTTTCATTCTTCACACGTCATTTGTCAATATTGATTGTCTAGATATTAAATGTGATTTTCATGATCAAGATATAATCTCCAATTCTTGTTATCCTATTAAATGAATACAATGAGTTGTAGTGTTTCTCTTACACTGAGTCGCCACCGTTATGCTATTACATTTAATAAATAATGTTTCTGTTTTTTGTGATGTATCATCATTACATGGCTTCATTTTATGAAAGAAATAATCTGCTCGTCGCTGTGTTGTAGTGATACAATTTTGAATGAAATAATCATTTTATGTTTATATTATTTTTCCTTAAAATGTTTAAAAATTAACTTTTTTCTTTCGAACTGCATCTGTTAGGGTTATTTCCTTCCTAGGTGAATCCTAACTCTCTGAGTTCAACGATTCCTTTAGAATTTTGATACAGGAATTATTCTAAATATTAGAAAAACCCATTCATATGATAATTTAATTTACTTTAAAAATAGTTCAAAAATACATTCCGGATAATCCAGGCCTTGGAATCACATGTTGTCTCAGATCCTTATTGTGATAAAATCCCATTTAATTTTAAAAAAAATTATATAGAATTCTGAGGCATTACATTACACCAACCACTAGGGATTCAGGTCACCGTATTCTAAAACATGGAGTAATCAAAAAAATGGGGGGTACATAGGTTTAATATGAGCCTCCCACTACCATGTTCTATCTTGTATATTCTCATGTTGCCACAAAACACAAACAAGAGGAATTGACCATCCATGGAAGATCCTCTCATGTCGATCCTCTATCATCGCTAGGTACTCCGCAAATGTCACCACTTCTTCAATCTCTAGTTCGCCATTGTTGATGATGTGAGAAGGGTTGTACACATATCTCCTCACCTGGGATAAATTGAAGATGTTGTTCACCCTCACTAACTATGGTAGTAGAGACAAATAGTGTGCCACCTCACCCACTCTATGCATTATCAGGAAAGGTCTGATGAACCATAGAGATAATTTTCCACCCGAACCAAATCTCTATATCCCTTTTTGATGAGAGATCCATATGAATACCCGGTTCCCCTCTTTAAACCCCAAGGGCCTCCGTCACCTATTAGTATAGGGCTTCTATCAGCTCTGTAAATTCATCATCTTCTCTTGGATGACCTTAACCTTCTCATTGGTAGCATGTACCATCTCTGGACCCATGAGTTCTTACTCCCCTAGGTCTTTCTAGCATAAAAGTGACCTGTATGGTCATTCATATAGTTTCTCGAATGGTTCCATACCGTTGGTGGAGTGGTAGCTGTTGTTGTATGCAAACGTCATCAATGGTAGGTGGTCCTCCCAACTGCGACCAAAATCAAGAATGCAAGCATGAATCTTGTCCTCCAAGGTATGTATAGTCAGATCCATCTAACCGTCCACATGTGGATGGAGGGATGTGTTCAAGAGTAGTTGAGTTCCAAATGAATTCTTCAATCTTTTACACAATCAGAATGTAAAGCATGCATCATGATATGAGACGATCGTAGATGGGAATCAATGGAGATAAAATATCTTCTTCAGGTAGAGGTGTTCCAAGCTCTCTACTGAACCCTACTCTTGAATAGGTAGAAATTGGGCCAATATGATGAGTCAGTCTACGATAACACAAATGGTATCAGGCCACTTGGATGTACATGGTAATCCAATCATGATTTCCATCGACATCCCATCCCACATCCACTACAACACCTCAAGGAATTGTGACAAATTTGCTAGAACCTGGTTCCCAACATTCATTTTTTAACATTGAGGAATCTTGAGACAAACTCTACCACTACCTTCATCATCCTTGGCCACCCGTAGTGTTGTGAAAGGTCCTAGTATATCTTCACCACACCTGGATGTACCACCAAAGTCGATGTATAGAATTCCCCCAACACCTCCTCCCTCAATGCCACTGGTACAACAATGTGTTCTCTAAAAAGGATGATGTATTCCCCACCTTCCAAATATCCATCCAAGGAATTCCCTGTGGACATATAGGCACATGTTTCCTCGCAGTTGGTATCTCTGAGTTGTGCCTCTCGAACTTGTTGTAAGAGTGGAGAAGAAACTACCATCCATTGAAGAAAATCAATATCCTCTCTATCCACGAAGGATTTATAAAGTGAGTCCAATTGGTCTAAGGCCTCATTTTATAGCTGTAAACTCGTTATCCTACTCAGTCAAACTTCCACAACATTCCCTTTCCCAAGAGTATTTACTATCATGAAGTCATAGACCAGGAAGAATTATACCCAGTGTTGTTTTCTCAGACTCAGATCCTTCTGACAAAAGATATACATGAGTATCTTATGGTCAGAGTAGATGATGAATCATTCAACCATAAGATAGTGTCTCCACATATTCATTTCAAATAAAAATGATTCCAACTCAATGTTATGAGTCACATAACAGTTCTAATGCGGTCTCATTTATTTGAGACATAAGTGATCACTAATTTACCTTATATCAAGACAAAAACAATCCCGATTCCTAATGCATCACAAAAAACAACGTAGTCGGTTCCCTCTAATAGTATCCTAAATATAGGATCACTCATCCAGCTCTATATCAGCTGCTAAAAGATCTGCATGCATATTTCTATCAACATGAAGGGGTTTCCCTTCTTTGTCAACACCGTCATGGGTGATTCCAGTTTAGAGAAGTTATGTACAAACCTTTGATAGTACCCAACCACCCCAAGGATGTTCCGTATCTTGGTAACACTCTTGGGTGGATCCCCAGCAAGAACTACCTTGATCTTCACTGGATCCACTGCAACCCAACTATCTGAGATGGCATGTCCTAGGAAGTAGAACTTTTGTATCCAGAATTCAAACATCAATATATTTCTATAAAGTCAGTTCTATAAGAGTGTATCCAGAACCATCCTGAGGTGTATCATGTGGTCCTCCTCTGGAACAAAATACACTAATATGTCTTCAATGAAGACGAATACAAACCCGTATAAGTACGGTTGGAAGATCCTTTTCATGAGTCCCATGAACACTGTTTGGGTATTTGTTACACCAAAAAACATTACTAGGTTTTCATACTGGCTGTAACAAACTTTTAATGATGTGTTTGATATTTCATCATCTCATACTCATAGCTGGTGATATCCTAATCTATGATCTAACTTCAAGAACCATATCACACCCTTTAGCTGATTAAATAGGTCATCAATCCTAGTTAAAGGATACTTGGTCTTCATGGTCATCTGGTTCAGGAACCAAATTTCCATTTATAACCTCAAGATTTTTTCTTCCTTTTAATGGTAAATGACACTAGGGATACCCATGGTGAAAAGTTGGGCCTTACGAACCCATTCCTCTACAATTCCTCTAACTATAACCTCGGCTCCCAGAGCTCTATGAGATCCATCTGATATGAAGGTGTAGATATCCTAACCGTCCTGGGGTACCGATTAATATAGAAGTCTACCACACTATGAGGAGGAAGTCTTGGGATATCCTATAGAAAGATGTCCCCATACTCATCCACTACTATAGGAAACTTTGGACTCGACACATCCACTACACCGAGGATCATTCTAGCCAACTGATGAGTGATTGGTTGCACCCTCCTATGTGTTATTCCATCATGCACTTCTCCATTTTTATTCTATCCAAAAAAGGAATACTTTTTCCCATATCCATAGAAACATTGCACTGCACGTCTAAAAAATTCAATCAGAGAATGAACTTCTGATAGCTAGTACATACCCATAAAGACGTCATAATGTCTCAACACCTTTACTGGAAGATCCAAACTGAATCTCTCATCTCAAAGAGTAATCTCACACAATGGGAACCAGTGTGTGATCATTGAATCTCCTCTCATAAGAGTCTCTATTCATTTGGATCTATCCAATGGATCCATTGGAATATTCAACCTCCGAACAAGGTTCGCAGCAAAGATAGAGTGACTCGAACTTGTGTCTAAATGAACTAAAACTAATGTGATGAAGACACAGATAATACCTCATATCATATATGGGACATCACGACCATAGGAATTGATTGCCTGACGTTGAGACCAACCCTGTCCACCTTATCTTGAATATTGTAGTGGAGCACATGGGGTGGTGGTGGTAGTACCTCATACTTATGCCCACCTCCCGCAGCTCGTCGTGCTCCTTTTACATATTCGACACCTAGAAAACTACCCTATTCTTATCTCTACCACAACCTCAATTGTACCTCAATATTTATTTTTTACTTGGCATGGTGGGTTGGGAAATCCCAAGTGATGTGCCCCTGCCCGCCGAACCCATAGAATACTCTGATCCTCTGATGACTCCCTTTTTTCTAGGTGCCTCATACAACTGACCATGAGCGTCGGGGTTTTCATATGAATGGTCTGTCACATTTGGGACTTTTTTCATTTGATGGCTACCAGCCATTGATGACTCGAACACCTATCAGCTGGTGGTACTTTCAACCATAAGTGCATACTCTGTGAGGAATCTCTCCACTAGTAGAGCTCTCTCTATCACCCCAACCAACATGTGGATGCTGAGGGAAATAATCAATTCCCTGATCTATCATCAGAGTCCCTGCTCAAAGGTCTAGGACCTAAAGAAAGGGTACCATACAATATTCCTAGTGTAGTAGGAGAGGTATTTAAAACTCACAGAGTACTCAGTCACTATTGGGATGCTCTACTGTAGGTGAAGTAGCTCTTGTATGAACACTGAGTGAAATGTTGTGGGGAAGAACTCCTCCCAGAAACGTTTTTCCATGTCAGATGAGGTGAGAGTTTCCTCATCATGTGTATGGATCGTCAAACTCATCCATCTCCTGACCAAGGTCTGCATAAGGCTCCTGGATAGAACTGCGAAATGGTCAAGTGGAATCTTATCTAATCAGAAGACTCACATCACCTCCTCTAGCCAATCCATAGTGACCTGAAGATATGTCTCTCCGCTTAACCTGGGAGGTCCCTATCGCTTGAACTCATATAATGAATGAAGACTGTGTGCATCTTATACCGGTAGCACCGATAGTAACTTCTAACCAATGAGTGGTGGTAATGATGAGACACCTCCCAAAGGTTCTATCTCTGGTAATAGTTCATTTACCGAAGCCTTAGCACCCATTGGACCATTCTTGTGGTCACACACTGCAATCATGGCTGGCTGGCTGCATAGAGGATTCATGAAAGAGATCCAGATGAACCACGATTAATAGATTATACATGGTGAGCTGACTCTGAATCAGAAATATCATGAGAAAACATTCAAGATGCATGTGACTAGTGTTTTCATGTACCGAGTTAGAAATAAGAATTTAAAATCATGTTGTATGGATACATCGACTGATGCACCAACACTAGACTCCATGGTCTGAAATCCAAAGTCAAAACATTTAACACTGTTTCCATATAAAAATATATAGACTCTTAGTTATTCTATTGGAACCAACCTCCCTAATATACCAATTTTTCACGGCCTTTCTCCCAGGGCCCATGCCATGACTACCCCATGATAGTATCCTATAGGCCAGCGGTTGTTGACAAGCATCGAGTAGGGATATCCCAAAACGTAAGGAATTTTCATTTAATCATGTACACACACACAAACCTCAAACTGTGGAATGTAGACACAATGTGTTCCAAAAATATCACTAAGATAACTACTGAGAGTACAACACAAACTGAACATACATAGGGACCAGAATACAAGCCCAAAACCACAATGAAAAGTACAATTTCTAGGGTCCATCCGCTCAAGACCCTACCTGAATGGTAGGTGAAGGGAATATGCATATAGAAAGAGAAGTTAACCAATATGTCCTGTATCACTAAGCACTACCTAGTCATGGACCACCAAGGTCTCTATTGAAGCGTTGATCGCCCGCACGAGGCACAACATATGCAGAAAAATCTCATCCAAGGGTGAGTAACACAATAATTAGTAGAGACCCCAAACCATAATGGAAGGATAAAAAATACTGACCATAAAGCAAGACCATAAAGCAAGACCACAAATCACTAACACCTTAGACCATGTATAACTCAACATATAGAACATAAGATTATCCATTTTAAAGAAGAATCATCTTGTATTGTTGTGGGACTCATCCCTAATGAGTCACATAGGTCAACTGGGATACAAGAACACTGAGGTCCACTAAGCTACTAGACCATTGAGGTCGACTTGGATACAAGACCACTATGGTTTACTCATCTACTGGGCCCCAATGGTCTACTCACCTACTTGACCACTAAGATCCTCTTGCCTATTTGAATGTTCAGGTTTACTCGACTATTTGACCATTGTGGTCTGCTCAGCTACTAGACTACTAAGTTCCACTCGAATATTGTACCACTGATGTCCACTCTGCTACGGGGCCACCGATGTCCCTATTGTCAAATACACCATGTCACAATAGGATTTTGGATTCCCTCTCTCTAGTTTGCTTGATTCCGAGAGAATTTTCTCCTCAATCCATCAATCATATATCGAATGGAACAAATAATCACTTACTATATACCTAAATGACCATCTCTTCATAAGAGTCCCAAACCCATAGACAACGCATCAATTAGATTTCTGATCTGAAAGATATTGTTATTTTTGTAAATAGACGCCAGTTACATCTGGGCCCGGTCTGACTTCATAGAACGGGCCCCACCAACCAGGGATGAGGGTCCCTTATAACCCAATATATTTTGTCTGACCTATCTCGAACCATTTGGGTCTCGACTAACCCGGTCCCGCAAGGCAATGTGGCCAGGCCCATTGGGCCTTGCTTGGCCCGACCTAGTTTGGCTGTAGGTCCCACCTACAGGGTCACCAAGCAACCCGGTTCTTATTTGGATTGCTCCAACATAGTCAGACTAGTTCTAACAAGCAAGGCCAGCCAATTTCCTGATTTCCCATCCATATCAACCCCCATTAGTAGGCTGGCTCTACTCCAGCCTTGTCTAGCCAACAACACAGTTTTTTTCGTCGTCTTGGCCCGGATTGGCAGGCCGACTTGGGTCCATCCTGGATGTCATGCTGGTGTCCAGTTCACGTAGCCACATGGTCGGATGAGGCTTACCATCTTTCTCCAAATGCGGTCTAACATGGACCATGTGGTATCACACGTCACGACTTACCCCGCGGCCAAATCCCCTTGACGTGACACCTAACTGACGCTTCCACCTTGCACAACTGCGACCCCTACTGGCTGCGGCCACCACTTCCTCTGTGCACTATAGAGGTGTGCCGCCTCCCACCTACAGCTGTCGCCATAGGCCACCAGACATTCCCAGTGTTCCATTTTCCAACCTACGAGCACCTCCAAGATCCTATCGTCGCCGACACTACTATAGGTTCAAAGTTTCCTCATCGTCGATCTAGGGGGATTGGTCACGAAGAACAAATGAACTCCAACAATGGAGGGATCCATATTTTTTCACGTCATCCCAATACCTCCATGTTATAATTTATGAAAATTTTTATAGGAATATTAATAATCCAACATGGATGAAATTTTCAATCTCTCCCCACATGAAAAACCCATTCCCGCAAGAACAAACGACCTACAGATCAACCTGTTTGAGGGTTGGTCTACGTTCATTTTTTACAAAGAAGGAATGTGAAATAAAATCAAAACTAATAAATCCCTACCTAGAGAGTTGGATCGATCAGAGGAAGCCATCTTCACGGAATTTGATCTGTCTATGAAAGTCCTCGATCCGTCATTGAGGGTGATATATCTTGAAAAGGAGGGGGAGTGCTCAAAGTTTCAACGAGGCAATTTTTAATGAAATAATCATTTTATGGTTATTTTTTCCTTAAAATGTCATAAAATTAACTTATTCCCTCGACCCAAGCCATTTGAAGTTAATCCCTTCCTAGGTGGATCCCAATTCATTGAGTTCAATGGTTCCATAAAATGTTTGATCTGGGCTTCAATTTAAAAGTTTTAAAAACCCAATCGCATGATAATTTAATGAACACTAAAAGTAGTTTAAAAATATATTCCAACTGCTTCAGTCCTCGAAATAACATGCCATCTCAGAGCCTAGTCTCGAAATAAACCCATTTAAATTATAAAAAAGATACATATAATTTTGAGACATTTCAGCTGGGATCAACTTCTTCATCTAATTGAGTCATCATACAATAATATTTTTCACTCTTGCATACAAATTGATCCTTTTGGGGGCCTTTATTGGAAGATATATAGAACAAAAAAATTTGGATGAAATTTGGAAAATCAAGAATTGAGACCCAAGATAGTTGATGAAATGATATAAATGGTTATGAAAATTCAACAACCCATAAGGGATTCTTAGAGTAAAAAAGATTTATTTTGATAATAGTCAAAGAGTTATATAGTTTTTAGTCGATGATAAAGTATTTCTCTACATATCTCCATGGAATAAATTAATGCGACATGTTAATATGGGAAAGATTATTCTAAGGTACATTAAAACCTTTTATATTATCGATCACCTTGGAGTTATGATCTATCGACTTACAATGCAACCATACCATGTAAACAATGTATTACATGCATCCCTCTTGGGGAAGTACATAACAGATCCCTCAAATGTACTAAATTTTGAGGTGTTATTTCTAGAAAACGAGCTCTCTTATGAGGAGAACCCGGTGAAGATCCTGGACTATATAGAAAAGTTATAAGAAAATAGGAAAGTGTACTAGTCAACATACTATGGGAATCGATAAATACTAGGAGTTCACATGGTAACCGATGGAATCAATGAAGAAAAAGTAACTTCATCCATTTTCATCTTAGTATGTAGTAAAAATATTTTATTGGAAAATACCATTAGGTGGGAAGAATATAACACAATAATATTTTAGAAGAACACTATGTTTGATAGAGTATTCAACACACTACACCATGCATACATGATCCATGAAATATTATTATAGTTATAAGATTTAATTTAAAATGGATGGTATGAATATGATTAATGAAATAATGAGACACACATTTATAAGTTTCATAATAAAAACATTTATTGATTAATTCTTATAAAATAAGAACTTAATTTTAAGAGAATATATTTTATTCTTCAAGAAAATATGTTTTCTTCATAATTGATTTTTACTTATTTATTTTAAAAATATTCTAAATTTTTTATAGAAATTTTGAATATTTATTCGAAAGAATTTAAAAAATATTTTTATTAATAAAATTAAAATTATCTTAGCGTAATTTTTTTTGGATTTTCAAGAATGATTTTTTTCAATTAATAATAAAAATATGAATTTCTGTTGGAATCATAACATTATTTTCAAGTAGTTACATAGTAAAATTATATTTTGTCTTAGTTTTAAAATTTTATTAGTTCATTTTGATTAACAATGTACTAATATAGTATTTTTAATTAATTATATACTTTAATTTTCCATATAATCAAATTTAATAAATAAAATTATTTTTTCTTAAATAGACTATTTTTCATTGAATTTTGAGTTTTTATCTTAAATAGATTTTCACAACATATATAGATTAAATCTTGCAAAATGGATTCCATATTTGGAATTATGGGGTTCATTTTTGGTAAATAGTTCCCTTTTAGTTTTGGTCATTATGAATAATTGTCATAGTAAATAATTCTCACCACAATAAGGGTAAATCGGGTCATTTTGGTTAAAAATAATATAAAAAGGAACAAAAAGTAGCTATGAATGTTTAATTTTTTCTATTATAGGTGTTTATTATATCCATTTACATCCATGTTTATAAATTATTGAAACTTGGTGGAATATTTATTTGATATTGACCTTTATAACTATAAAGTAAAAGATGAAGTCAAAAGTGTCAGTTTCATGCTTTAAATTTATATTATATTTTTTGTTAGTGATAAAAACAACTTATATTTGATTATAATTAAATATTTGAAATATAAGTAATGTTTTTATCATGGTGATTCATTTTTATTTTTTTATGGATTAAAAATGACCTTAAATGTTTATGCAGCACAGTCAAAATATTTATTCAATTAAAAGAAAAATAAAATAAATAATTTTAAAACTTATATACGTAATTTAATTGGAATTAATTATGATGTTTCATGATTTTTATAGATAAAAATAAAATATTTTATATTTTTTAAATGATTATATTTTAATTATATTTCGTTCATATTTTTTTTCAAAGCCAAATTAAATCAATAGTTCAAAAAATGACATTAATGTTATTTTATAATAAATTATATTTTATTAAATAATTTAAAATTATTCAAAAATAATATCATTAGATAATTCATATATATATATATATATCTCATAATATATAATATTTTCCAATTATTGGTAAATTTTGATTTTATAGTAACTATAATGACCCCTAAAGTGTAATAAACTTCATTATCATGCTAATTTTAAAACAGGGATATGGCAAGTAAAAATAAAAAAATAAGGGTAAAAACCTAATATATACTAGTAAAATAACTATTTTATGATACTATTTAGACCCATATTAGTTTTATATAATAATTATATTATTGTATATACTTTGTTAGATAATATTAAGTAATACTAATTTAGTAGTTTTAAGAAATTCTATAAGTTCCCCTCCCCACACTTATATAAAAGAACCTCCACTAATCATCTCTTCACACTTTAAATGAATTTTAGTTCTGATAACCACTACATAAATACATTACTATCATCTCTTAATATGTTATAGGGGTCATATTTTGGTCATAATACAATCCTTAGATGGTTTAATGGGTAATGAAAATGATTTTTTCCTAAGAAGAGGTATAATCTTTAACAAAAAAATTTTGTTTTATTTATTCATATACCTCCTTAAAATATCATTTAAAAATGATTAAATAATAACTAAAGTATATTAAATATACCGGTATGCTAATATGTTAATTTAATCGCTTATATCCTTCTTCTCTTTCTTAAAATGGAACCATCCTTCATAAGTATGACGAACTACCACCTCAGGAACCGATGTAGTTTTTTTCCATCACTGATTCTCATGATTGGTTATAATGATGAATTTAATGAAAATATATGTTTATAGGATATTTTTATGAATATTTAAGGATTATTTCTTAATTAAATTTCTTTTTTTCTATCCATCTAAAATGGAAGTAGCGTTCATGTTTACGTACGACCTGCCGTCTCTATGAATTATGTAATTTGTTTTTATCTCTATCTTTTCTGGATGAATATATATATATATATACAATAAATATAAATTATATTAATATCATGAATAATATTATTTATATTATGGTAACATGATCAATTTATGAAGACCGTGACTTATAAATAAAAACATCATGAAAAACGAAGTAGTTATCTTCTAGAAAAATGATTCTAATAAATAATATTTAACAAAAAAGTGGTAATATGTTATAAAAAATAATACTAGGTATGAAATATATGCATATAGTAATGGAATAAATATATAACAAATCTATATTTATTATAAATGATTTTCAAACACGTATAATGAAATATGAGACTTCAGGTAAGGGATCTCTCCAAACCACTCTTTTTAGTCATGTTACGAACATTCTCTCTATAACTCACTTTTTAATTCCCTCTGATGTAAAGGATTTATTCCAAATTATATATATATATATATATATTAATTGTAAATATATTAATAGATCATTATCCCGTTCAATGTTAGGGGGTAATACATGCCATAAATTCATTTCTCAAATTCTTTCTTTAGAATCAAAACTGATTAAGGGGAACAATTCTATTTCTTAATCATTTTATTTAAATCCCTTTTAATGATTTTATTAAAAAATTAACACATTATTTTTAGATAAATGATTATGTAATAAGATATTAAAATCCATAATAACTAATTCTTTCTTCCATTTGGAATCTTTATAAAATTTCATTAACTATGATATGAGGTAAGATTATGCAACCCATTTCATTTCATATGAAATTATTATGATTATGCATTATGTTTTATTTCCTTTAATGGAACAAGTTACAATGAACATGTTATGATGGGTGTTCTAGATATATCTCTAATTAATTGAGTAATGTTTTTTCTCATGATACGTTATGTATGGGATTAGGTAGTAAACCTACTAATGATTGGACTCTGTCCACCATGAGATATTGTCTTTCCATTTATCATTAACTTATACATAAGTAATTTTTTGTGTTTCTTCCAAATTTCCTATGTTTTCATGATACTGTGATACCATGTCCTTTATGTTATGATCCCATGTGATTAATCAGATTCCTTTTCTTTTATGATATCATATTCTACTTTTGACTCTCACATTATTCCTATTTATACTGATTATTTCATTAGTGATATTCTAAGAACGCCCCTTTGTGTATGTATGTCAATTTTTATCTCATGTAGTTTTAGGAGTTCAATGTTCTTTGGTATATAATTATGGAGATTAATAAAAATTTGTTTTATGTTTCATTTTTATTTTTATGTACCCAATATTCCAAAGACACATGGCATTCCAATACATGTTTTTTGTTTAACAGATAATTGTATTAAAAAACTAGTAATTAAATGTGAAAAAGGATCAAGTTTCTATAAACGAAACCTGATTTTATATGTTAATGATAGTGAGAATTTAATAATAAGAAAATGACAACATTTAGGTATATAAGCATGGTAAATTCATCAGTTAGTGGAACCATCGCTGGGGATGGGATCTTGGGCATGAGGTTATTAGGATTTCATAGGTAGGGATTTCATGACTCATTATTTGATGAAAAAATTAGAGGATGTTACTTTGATAGAGAGATGTATTTTTATGGTACAATATACAATTATTTTTCATATTTGATATACGGAAAACACATTCATTTGTTTACAATATTTTTCCCTCTCATTTAGGATGTTGGGTGAAATCATCTTATGTTATTAAGAGTTTTAATACAATGTTTGATAAAAATTTAAACATAGTTAATAGAAATATATCAAATACTTTTGTGGTAGGATCACTATGACACCTTCTAGACTTATCTACCCTTGATATAAATGTATTTGAACTCATAATTGATGTAGAATGGTTGATTCCCTTCAAATACATCCTTGATTTCTATATGAGGTGAGTCTCATTATTTTCTTCTAATGGTACCCAATATAATATTTTGGGAAATTGATATTACCACATGATTAAAGATAATTTGAATCAGAATAATGATAGAACCCTAACCTATCATAAAACATTTTTGGCTCTAGATGCGATGAAAAAATATAATTATGAAGCACTAACTCTAGTTTTAGGTTTCTTTATAGACATCATTTCTAGTGACATTTCTACGTTTACCAAAAATTATGAGGTGCATTTCATTATTAAGATATTGGCTGGAGCTAATAATTTTCAATTCATATATACTATATGATGATAATAGCATTAAAAGAAATAAATTTTAATCTTTATGAGATGGATTCAAAGGGTTTTATACGAACCAATACTTTTCCTCTCAGATATCCACTCATAACCAATAGGAATATTGATAGGATTCAATTCCATTTCCTAGATTACTGGAAATTAATTCAGGTATATATTAATAACTGATATTAATTTCCTTGACTTAATGAAATGTTTAATTAACTAAATGGTGAAAAGGTTTATTTCATAAATTATTTGAGATTGTGGAATAAACCGATTCATGTGAGACATAATGATATTAAAAAAACTCATTTATAATGATGGTATGGATATTTTAAATTTTTAGATATGCCACTTTTCTTGAAAAATGTGCTTAAACTTTTGTTCCCTAATCCGAATATGATCCTTCAGACATACATCGATTAATTTATTATTGTATTTATGGATGATATACTAGTGTATTCCAAAACCTATTTAGAGTATTTCAAGAATATTATGTTGGTTCTCGGAACGTTAAAGGAATATAAACTTTATAATAATATTAAAAAATGATAATTTTGGATTTGTGAAGTAACATTATTGGCCTATGAGGTGTTAAAGGAAAACATTTATGGTTGGCCATGATAATGTGTATGTGGTTATGTCTTGAGAAGTAACTAATATTTCCTTCGAGGATTTATATTTGTTATGTAATGTTGGGAATTATTATTGTTTTATCTAATAATTTTCTTATTCATCTACTCTTATAAATTTTCTTACAAAGAAAGGGTTGATGTTTATTTTTTCTAATAAATTTGATATGTATTCTAAAAAATTATGAATAGTATTACATGAGAACATATCATGATTTTCATAGACTCATGTAAGTGGATTGAGGTAATTTTTGATATGTGTGTTGATCCTGGACCGTCATGTAGTATCCTATGATTATAGTAAGCTATGACCTCATGAAGAGAATTATTCGAAAAATGAACAGAAAATAACCAAGGTAGTATATGATATAAAGTGTTGTAGGAACTACGTATTTGATGAATATTTCATGATATATACCAAAAATAAGATCTTTAAGTACATATTTTTCTACAGAAAATTTAATTGGAGGGAGAACCAATGTCTTACGTATAAATATACTATGAATTTGAGCATCATTATGAATGAGGAAAATGAATTTTTTTCAACAATTTCCTGAGTATAATTTCATTACTCCAGAAGGTGCATGAGTCTATAGATGAGGGAATTATTATGTATTTTCTTGCTAACCTCTGTACAGATTTTTCTGAACAAAGGGCTGAAATTTATCTATATATTATTTATTGTAAAAAATATATTTAGATTACTAGATGATTCATAGATATATTATCAAGATTATGTCATTAATCAAGAGAGAAACTCGATAGTGGGAGGATCCCAGATGCAATTTCTTTGGATTTATATTTTATCTTTTTTATCAATGGAACACTATTGGTTCTCACCAATGTCTAGGAAGAGGTTATGTAGAAGTTTCAATCCTTTATTTGGGTGTTATAATCGTTAATATATCTAATGTAAAGGAATATGCATCTGATATTCAGGTTCCTATATATTTTTCTGGAGAATGTAAGATTCATGAATTGATACTGTAACTATTTCTTGGCAAAAAAAGGAGAATAGAATATTGGTTACAAATTTGAAAATGATTCTTATACCTGTATAGAAATGGGATGAAATCACCATAAATTTCATGAAAAAATTACCCCATACCACCAGGGGAATTAATTCAATATAGGTTATTATAGATATCTTAAACAATACCACTTACTCATACCTAATTGGGAATAATATTCATTATATGAGTTGAGAAGGCTCTATGTGTCTATAATTTTGAAACCCCATGGGGTTCTTGATAGTATTATATCTGAAAAAACCACAGGTTTACCTCCAATTATTTCATGATATATAGAAACAAATCTTACCTTAAGTGAAAATGAGAACATTATATAACACTTTGATGGGTTTAAATAAAATTTTACCATTCATATTTTGGAATATATGTAGTAATATTATATTCTTGATTTTCATGTCTTTGGGGAGAATCATGAGTCTCTAATTGAGTAATACTAAAATAATAGAAATCAAGAATCTATCTAGATGGATATGTATGAGTGAACATTTGATATTCCTTGTCATTTATCACCATTATAGTCAAGGATAAGATATTTTATATTAATTAGTCCTAGTATAGTGCAATAGATACTAGAATGAGTGAGATTGATCTAGAATTAGTTATTGTTGGTGTAAAGTCACCAAAATTATATTTTTGATAATAGAAGATAATATTTAGAGATCAATGTCAATGAATATGTATTATCTTCAATTATTCCCTTAAATAAATCGTAGATGAATGGGGAGGTATGGAAATATTACTCCTTACTTCATTAGAACATTCATGATCATATATCCTATCTGATATTTGGTATAATGATTGGCTTTGTCTCCCGAATTCAATGAAAACAATAAAATTATTGACATTTCAATCCTAGTAATTAATGTACCTGACCTAGATAATATATATTTATATAATGATAATTTAATGATATTATGATAGTTCTTTTGTGATGAAATCAGTTTATATCATTGATTAATGTGATAAGACATTTCTTTGAATGGTCATTCATTTGGATCACATTTAATAGAAACATGGGATAAATTTGGATGAGACATGGGGAGATAAATCTAATTTAAAGGTCCATTAGTTGGGTCTATTCCGTTAATAAGTGAGTTGAAGCTTCCAAATGATGAGAATCTAATTGTGGAGATATTTTAAACACTCATACCCATCAAATATAGTTTTATTTTTATATTTTTAGCTAATTATAATCATCAATTTTGTTTTTCTATTCTTGTTGGTGGGGAGATGTATTTTGGAATAAGGGGGGCCCGATGCCATAAAAGGCATGCGTATTTGACTGAGGTCAAATCTATATGTGCATTCTTTAGATCTACTAGCTACTTCGTATCATTAGGTGAGAAACCCTCCAAAATAATTTCATTTTTTACATTTTAAATCCATAATTAAAATCCTCATAAAACTAAAGTCAATATTTTCATATTATTCCCAGTGTTTCTTTTCCACTGGGAGATCCTCCATGAGTTCAATTTCCTCTACTTTAACCTGTGTGTTATCTACACATGGATTCTTATTGGGTGTCTATAAGTTCCCTAATCCTCTCCTTAAACCTTGGTGTTATCCACTTTGGATTTGAGGTTTTACTTAGAACAATCTTCCATTTTTTAGTAACCAAAGTCCTTAATCCTAGATCTTAATGAATGGTTTCTATTATTAGGAATGGATTTAGGTTAATTAATTAATGATATGACATAATCTTCCATTTTATTAAATATCTTGTTATAGGATTATTTAGTGGGATCTCATCTCCCCATTTTGGATTAGGTATTTTTATATTTATATGTTTTTGTTGGTGACACTCTTCTATTTCAATGAAACTATCAAGTGTGTATATTAATAAGGAATTGGATGGATTGATTAATACTTGGTTAATGGGTTTCCAAAATAATTATTTTCTATATAATAGTTTCATTAACTAAACAAATTTTAATGGTTTTTGTCTTATTCACCTATAATGAATCATTCCTTGAAAATCATTTTCATTCATATTATCGTGAAATCATGTGATGATAAAAAAATATAATGCAATCACCCAAATGGATCTTTTCAGTTTCATTCGTTGAATATATATTTTTTCCTTATACCCATGATTACCACTATTTAGTAAACTATTGTATAATAATCTTTCCATTTTTTATGTCTTGTTAAACCATGTATATAATAGTACTCTATATTATCTCTTATGTTTGGTGTGATTATATATTCCTTTTTTTCCCAATAATTAATCAACCCCACCCTATGGAATTTGGGTTTCCTAAAATTAGTTTCAAAATATGTAGTGATATATATATATATGTACATATAATGAATAACCTCTAAAAGGTCCTAACATATGACTCCAATGTAAATTGTACATTCTCATGATTTTTAATGGAAATGAATGCTATTATGGCACAAACATTGACTTATATTTTTGTAAAGAATAAAATATATTTATTTATGGATTTCAAATAAATTCCTCACTCATAGTGTGATATTTTTAGCGATTCCATTGTTTGATATCAATTTTAGTGTTTTAATGAGATACTAAGTGGTGTATGTGGAATGCCATGATTATACGTGATCTCTTGAATTTTGTTCAGAATGATATTTATTTAATAATATGTGTTCATTCTTTAGGTTATGGAAATTGTATGAATATAACATTTGGTGGGTTTTTATTGATATTTCTCATTTATATTATTTTTTGTGCATATGATATGTGATTCTATGATCCATGTGTTATAGGTTCTAGATTAGGCTTGTATACTTCTTACACAAATGAATCTCATCAATATTTATGTGTATTGCCTCATATAGGGAATGGATAAAGAATATATGTTAGTGTTTTTTTGTGTGTATGTGACTGTGATATATATATATATATATATATATAATTTTTTAAGATAAGAGAGTTACTCCTAGGTGAGGATGATTATATTTTGGTTTTTGGAACGAGAAAACATGTCTGGGAAGGATCAATGAGTGAGAAAAACTGATCTAGATGGTAAAATTGCCAAATAATTAATTTATAGAGTAAAAAATTTACCAACAAAAATCATAATTATGTATGTCTAGAATGTTATCAGATCTTTATACTACTCCCCTTTCTATGTGGGTGATAAGTTATGTAAATAGATTTATGTACATCGAGTTACTATCGGGTTAGAAAATTTCACAAAACATGCATAAGATAAGACCTTCCATGATTTGGAGGCCTATAAATATACCTTCAGATTTCAATTTTAAAGACCTAACCATAAAATCCAAATATGATTCTTTCATCTCAAATAACATGGAATTTCATGAATCATGAAAATGAAAAGATTTCCATGAATCACCATAGGTGAAAATAATTCATGAATTACTATGAATAAGTATCTAAATGTACTATATTATGTTATATATTCATTCATGAAACTTATGTTCACGAAAAAAATTACATGCTAGAGGCCCAAGTCTCGTGAAATTCATTATTCTCACAACACCCAACTTGTTCAAATCCCTTATGATAAATATCCATACCGACCATTTTATCTATAGGCCTATGTCCCACACAACTCTAATCTTCCTCAAACACTTAACATGTAGGAATCTTATACCAAGGGCTCCACTTGATGTCTCTATTCACCATGCACAACTACATAAAAATGACTTCACATTGGATCTAAAACTATTTCTTCTGGGATTAATCATTATAACTCCATACACAAAAATAAATTCATGGAATTTCTTCTTTAGAGATCTTGCACTAAGTGTAATCTAGGAACATCCATGCATGATACGCCAAATAATAGGAATAGAAGTAAAACATACATGTAAGCCTTAATTATTGCCTACCTGCTTCTAAGAAGCATCCTCATCTTCCATTTTAGTGTAGCATCAGTCACACACATAGGGTTGACCCGAATATTGGTATACTCAAGGATCAGTGGTGTCCAACAAGAAACCCAATATGTACAGTCAACATCATTTATTATTTTATATCCTTTCACAACACAAGAATCTTTACCACATGTTCTTAAACTTCATGGTATAGATTTTACACAAAATGTGAAAATGTTCACCTCAAACTATATGGGTTTTGATTCTAGTTTTATATAATGATATATGAGAAAATTCCTTGAAGTTTAATCCTATCATCACAACTATTATATATCCTCATGTGGAGGTGGTTCCCTTGAAAATTGATCATTGTAACATCTCGACCCGGCTAACCTCTAAGATGGAGGCCGAACCGGTGGGTCACACGACCTCATGCGCATCTTCCGGAATGCTAGCGGTTTTTGACTAGTAGCTAGAGAAAAGGGTGTGTTTTTGAGGGAGACTATCCCCTCATTAATCAGAGTGTACACAATTATTAACATGAAATAAATAGATTAATCATAACAATAACATACAATAGAAGAAAAAATAATAAATAATTGATAACGCAGCTGAAGACAATAATTACCAATTTAATAAAAGTGGCTAATTCTAGATTATAAAACTGATGAATGCATGTGATGGTGATGATAATTAATTGAAAGTAGTAAAAAATATATTACTATAATAATAAAAAATGACACCAAATCCCCAAGGGTGATCTCCATGGGAATCTTGAGATCTTTCTCAGTCCTTTGATTCTAACATCTAGGTAAAAACAATACAATATAAGAAATATATCGTGGTCCGCAGCCCTAAAAACATGTTTTGTCCACTTGGTTACCCGAGTGCAATGGTGGCATGAATAGGTTGTGAGATATAAGTCTCATTAGGCCAATCCCATTAGTGTCTATCCCAATCCATACATTGAAATTTTAATTAATTAGTGTACCATATAAAACCAATGGTCAGTGATAAAAAGTGAGTAATAACAACTATGTCTGTGTTCGTAAACATATGCCCTTCCCAACCCACCTGCATCGGCCTAAGCTAAAATATAGAATATGGTACCTTTGTAAGAATATTATGTGTACTGGTGAAAAATGAAACATTGAAACTCAAAAAGCTGCACCCCAAGCTTATACAAATGATTGGGGGGGGGGGTATAATTCTCATGTCATCAAATAAGCATGCTAAGAATAAAGAGAGAAAAGTTACTAGTTAAAGATCTAATATAAATTGAAGAAACAAGTGTAACATAATAAATTTAACTAAATATATCATTCGATGCAATTCAATCAAATCTTGAGTTGGGTTCTGAGCCCATTTTAAAGGCATCACTACAATACTTCCTTTAATATATCCAATACCATCGATCATGTCCATGGTAATCTTATGCATGACCAAGTATCACATGAGGTAAGGTGACCTTGAGTTCGTCCCATGTATCTCACTAGAGGACCGAGTATCACCCAAGGAATGGCATAACAATCATTCCAATGGTACCCTCAACTGTTTCACCCATAAGGAACCAATATCACTTAATAGTATATTAAACCTCCCAAGATTCCCTCTATTGGAAAGAAAATACATCAACCATGGTGCATCGTGGAATAACTACCTGAGCACCAAAGTTCATCCATGAGTCCTCAATATGAAACCTGTTTTCTCACCTAGCCCACATCTGTGAGCCATAAATTAAAAAACACATTTCACGGAAAACCATAACACATATATCACATGGAAATAATATACATAAATTATGCTAGTCAAACTAGCACTCTGAGCCACGATCTATTCAAGGCATCAATTGAAACAATCCAAGTCATCAACATGGCAGAAGGCATTTATCACCAAATAAAGCATGTAAACATTTCATGGTATTGTTTTCATTTTAATATCTCAATCGAAAACGAAATGAATGTAGGTCAATACACAAAAATAGGGCTTAACAATTAGGTAATTTCATGAGAAATAGAATATAAAAAAAGGCACATGGAAACAACATGACTCAAATGATTGGTTATCAATGACATTGAACGATACACGCTAACAACCTTTTTCAATTAAACAACTCACGTGGAAGGAGGGGATGATAGTATAGAACAACCTGATGGTAGACCACGAGGGAATTGAGAGTAGGAAAGAGGGGGAGGTGAACCCACCCTTAGGTTTTAGAAAAAAAACTAAACTAATAATAGTAACAAATGATAATAATAACAATAATAATAATAATAATCATAATAAGAATATTATAAATAATAATACTAATTAAATTATAAATATCATTTAAATGATGATTATTATTTTTCTATTTAATGGACTTTTTTTTACATTTTATCTTTAATTAAATTAATTTAATTTATTTAAAAAACACACATAACAGTGCCAACTCTTAGAAGGAAAAAGTTCTAATGTTATATTTTTAAAATAGTATACCCGACTATATAAAAAATTTAGTTTCTTTTTCTTTTCAATACGATTAAAAAAGGGATGTTAAAACCCTACCACCTTAGAACTTCTCATCCTCTTGAATCCCCCGAGAATAATATAGATGTCTCCTGACCTAAAATGGTTGTGTGGTTTCATTCAAAAAATCACGTTGTTTCTCAAAATTCCCAACACACATTCTACTATCAGAATCTCTTACAAGAGGCAAACTTAAGAAATCTAGCGATTATTCTCACGTGATTTAGGAAACAGATAAAATGGTCGATTATGAAATGACCTAAAATCCCATGTTGAGCAAGATTTTCCTAAAAAGCCATGGTTGACACAAACCACACTCATCTCACCTAAGGATGTATGAAAATGATCTTTCACCAATTTATCTATTGAATATGAGAGAGAAATGGTCGATCCACTCTAGCCCACTATTTAAGAAGTCCCATGGCTTAGATAGTCGGTGTTTTTACTAACTATATAGTGATATCTTGTTCAATGGTATCTCATATTTACCGCAAACATGTCCACTGAATTCTATACCTAAATTTTAGTGGGGTTCCTTTATTTAAGCATCGTTGTGCCTGAAAACAAGTCTGGGGTAACCTCATATTGGCATCAATGGGGTGAAATGGTAGTCTATACTCCATGTTTACAAGTGATATGTTGGTATAAATCCCATACATCCACATCAGAGCATTGACTGAGCCAAGAGAGGCAACGACCTATCGGTCACGTTAGATGGAACGAATGGTGTATAATAGTTTTTCCATGGAATTCATATATGGGAATTCAAGGGTCACTCAAGAATGACCCATGCCTCAATAAGAACCACACATCAACATGAAACACTTAGAAACCCACCCTAAACAAGCCGAACAACTTTTAAGGCTTTAGCGTGGGGTAAGACTGATTCTCTCTTAGTGAATCAAGAATAAAGGAAATATAAGGGACAAACTAGACACTTAATGAAGTGTACACTAAGAGGATTATAATATTACTTGATGAAAAATGGTCAAACCACTAATGGTTGATACCTTATAAGAAACATGGCTTCACCTCTTGATGCACCGTCATTAACAGATCACTGAGCCTTTACCACTTGAATAATCCCATGATCATTCAAGATTAACCACTATAGTCCACCAATAACCAATGGAGTTATTAAATGTTTTCATACACCACAAACTACATTGACATAAGGATTCCGAGCAAGAATCAACATGATTTAATGAGCATAGGTCTAGTGAAATTTTAGTCAGCTTGACCATTTTTAATGGTTCTATTTGGTCGGGTTCCTTCTACCAGGAAGGAATCATATTTAACCTAACCTATATGAAACCCCCTACATGAGGAGTAACGTAACCATCAAAAGATGATATTGAATAGATACTCAAAATAATGCTATGTTAGAACCTCCATAAATGAAAAGATTTAAACATTTTGCAAGAAAATCAAAACCATACTGACCTGTGTGTGAAAACTGTCGAGTCCTTATAATTCATCCTGAGTATTGGAAAAAACATGAGTCATTTAATATAGATGTCAATCATATATGGATATGGCCTAAGATGTATTTGACAACACAATTATTAACGATTACATAAAACACATCCAGTTTATAACAACATGAAGCACATGACAACACGTCGTACGTGAATGAAGACTACCCCAAGGTGATATAGAAGCAAAATGACTTTCAACTCAGAGGATAATTTACCGAGTCATCCATCACTGTATAGAAGAGTGGGTCAAACGACATAAAAATAATACGACCATGACCGAGGAATGTGTAACCAGCTAAAAATTTGAATTACATGATGCTCTAGCCCGAAACAAACGTCAAGTATGCCATGACCACCCATCTAAAAATTAGGGCATTCATAAATTAAGAGTCATACTTGGTAAAACGATACAATAACGACATGAAACATAAAAAACTCACGGTATTAGTAAGTAATTTAAACTCACAGAGTGTTACCTACCATGGGATATCCCATTACAAAATCTGGAAGCATGAAACCATATCGAGTAACCACCTATGAAAGTCACCAGGCTCAAGAGATGGTCATTAAGGACATTGATTAAGAGAAGAAAACATATACAAGACACTTATAGTTCCATTCTTAGGAAAATAAAATAGAAACTCAAACTCCCCTTACACGAGGGTGTTATATAGAGGAAACCACTACATGTTCTATATATAATCCCTTACATTTATACCCATTTTATAATACAACATGGAAATGTTCAAAAATCCAGTCATATGGGAGGCCATCAACCAATAAATAGAGAACTCATACACTTTATAGGTGGCATTTGGCTCCCATTTAATTGCTACAAATAAATTTTATCAAAAGAAACCAATTACATATATAAAAATCTAGCATGTCACTAGAAGAATATAACAGAGGTAATCATTCTGAAATCATAGAAGCTTGACATTTTAATCTTAGCGACATGAAAATAATCACATAATAATGACACAGGGAAAACATGCTAGTGAATTGGAAGCATTGTAATAGGCTAGCATGCTAATTATATAACTGAAACACGGTTTCTAACATACATGATAAATAAATACAATACATGGACTATCATTCAATGCACTCAATCATATTAGTAGGCAACTCTATGATGCAAATACATGGAATAGAACTATGCATGGAATTTGAATTTCTATTTTCCTAATATGATAAGTGCTATGTTTTATCCTACGTGAACTTAAACAAGGGTAAATTTCCATAAATTCCATAAATCATAAGCATCCAAAATTACCCCAATCACTCGAGGTGAAATCATATCAACTATAATATAGAAATGCATGAATATAAATTACCATCCCTGGACACATGGTAATTTCCCATACATGGGGTGATCAATCCAAGACATTGTTATTAACCAAGTGCTGAAACATTCCTAGTATCATATCTACCAATCCAAAACAATAAAAAAAAAAAGAAAAATAGACCACATATAATACCTATTTGTAACATTCCAACCCCTATCACCTCTATGATGGTGGATGGGACGGTGGTTTACATGATCTCATGTGCATCTCCCCAAACACCAGAGGCTTCTAACATGTAGTGAGGGAATGGGGTGTGGCTGTGGGGAAACTATTCCCTCATAGATTAGAGTATACACATAAATTAGCATTTAATAGATATTGGAAGCATACAAATAACAAAAAACAACAAAAACAATAATAAATAATTGGAAAAGAAGTGGAAAATGATAAATAACAATTTAATAAAAGTGAAAAAGTCCAAATTATACATTATATGAATGAATTTCATGGTGATGATACTTAAATGAATGCATTAAACAATAAAACATTCCAATAATAATGAAAATATACAAAATACCCAAGGGTAATCTTTACTAGTATCCTGAGATCCGACTCAGTCCCTTTCCCCCAACTTATAGGTATAAACATCACAATATAAACAATCTTTCATCGAGTCTTACAAAATAAGAAAGGTTTACATGGGTACCTCAATTCAAGGGTGGTTTGAGTACGATGTGAGTTATAAATCATAATAGGATATCACTACTAGTGTATATCCCAATACAGACAATGAAATTTGAATTATTATGTGATCCATATAAAATAAATAGTGAGTGATAAACAGCTAGTAATAGAAACTTATTTTGGGTTCCCAAATAGATAACCTTCCTATACCACCTGCTCTATCCTAAGTCAGAATATATTAGAAGGTACCTGTAAAAGAATAATATGTGTACCGGTTCCAAATTAAACAATGATACTCAAAAGGTTCACCCCCCAATATTGGAATTTGGTTTGGGGTATAATTACCATGTCATCACATATGTATTATTACTTGAAATATAAAAAATACACAAGTTAATTCCCTAATATAAATAGAAGCAACAATTGTAGCACAAACAATTTAACCAAATAAGTCATTAAATTATATTCAATCAAATCTAGATTTGGAGTCCAATCCCATTCTGAAGGTATCATAATAGTACATCCTTCAATTTATCAAATACCACAAAGTCCTTCAATAGAAATATTCAAAAGGACTAGGTGTCGCTCAATGCATGGTGACTCTGAGTCCATACCACATATCTCACTAGAGGACCGTGTATCACCCAAGGCATGGAGTAACCATATTTGTAATGGGTCCACCTACAGTTTCTTCCATAGTGAACCGGTATCACTCATGAGTATATTAAACTAAACGATAATTCCTCTCATAGAAATCCAAAACATCACCCCTAGTGTGTTATGGTATCACCACCCGAGCATGGGAGTTCAACAGTGAGTCCTTAATAGGGAACCCATGTTATCACCTGGCCCAAATTAAGTGAGCCATAATATCCAAAACACATTGCAAGGATAACCATAATTAATATGCTGCATGGAAAGCATATATATAAATCATGTTATCCAGACAAGCACTCTAAGACACACTCTATTCATTCCATCAAGTAAAACAATACAATTCATTAACATGTCATAATAAATTTATCAAAAAATTAATCATGTAACAATTCCATGAAAATGTTAGAATTTTAATATCTCAAGAGAATAAGTATATAATAAAGATCAAGCCACTAAAACAGGGCATAAAAATTTGGCACTTTCTTGAGAAATATAATATAAACAAAAGAACATTGAATCAACATGCCACGAATGATAGGTTATCAATTACATTATATTATAAAATAATAAAATCTTGTTAATGTAGGTCATTTAATTGAAACCATAACATTAAATTTATATCATAATAAATAAGGAAAACGTCCATTTTGGATAGGCACACCCAAAGGGGTCGACAATAGGCAAGACGAACACCCCAATGGGTTTCTTCATAAGAGAAGTCCATGATTTAATGGTATAATAAATTAAAAAATTTAATAAGTGATAAAAATGCATCACCAAAAGGTTACAGAAAGTGGCACAAATGCATGACATGAAATAAGTGATGAAGTATAGGGAAGAAGGTAGATGACCTATACAAGGAAATCTAATTACATGTTGTGACACACAGTGGTGTCTTGGATCATCTATCATTTTCAAGGAAGCAAAACCATTTAGAAATAAACCAGAAGGGTTATGTACAATCATGAAATTTATCAATCATAATCTCAAGAATAAGGAGGAACCAATGCTTTAAGGAAGGAAAGCATAAAAGTCTATCACTACATTCTTATATTGAAGGAAGAAAACCTCAACAGAGGGGTTTTATTATAAAACCATGTATTTCTTTATCACAAAATTACATTTTTATCTTAAATCAGTTTATCCAAGAATTTATATTCAAGATAATCAAGTAGAATTAAGAAGTGACTACATGAAATTTAAATAATTTTTGAATTAAATAGGCTAAGAGTGGGACTGTACATCAAATAGACCAATCCAACACTTAGAATTTAGTTATTTTTAATATAAGCAATAGCCCTCTCACATGCACACATATCCATATATATATATATATATATATATATATTTAAACTATTTCATGTGTTCCTTGTGCCATGGGGAAACACATACATAGAATATATGTATATATTTATGTATATATTTATATGTATTCATAATCGGGAGTATGTGTTCATGCACTTGGAATCATTGAAAACACCCTACAACAATTCCCCCAGGTCACATAAACACCACTACACCCTATATAGAGGGTGATAAAAAAAAGTTTAGTAGTTAAAAGCCTTCCCCAAAATCATTGGTGGGTGGAACGAAGCACTCTTAACCACTTCGCCTTCGATAAAGGTTACCACAACCCACATCAACATAACTGAGGGGGTTATTTTCATATCTTATGACCTGAAGAAACATAATAATAGATAAAACCATATCTTTAGGGTTTCAAAAAAATGAGCAGGGTGATGGGGATATGAAATCCTGGATGGAATCAAAGAGGATGAGGATATGAAGCCCTTACCTTGAGGCAAAAAAGTAGAAATCAATGATAAATCGGGATAAAATCAGAGATTTGAGAAGGTTTGAGGGGAGGCATCACACGACTATAGGAGTTCAGCCAGGGGGGTTACTCAAAGGGTGATGCAAGCTGAAAGGAAGTCACATAAAGCAATGTCTATCCATGGAGGGGCACTGTAGAAGGTGTGTTCTAGAGAGGTGGCTGGTCTGTCATGCCTCATGAGGAATCAGGGGAGGCTGGTGCAGTGTGGCCTGAAGGGAGCCCAGGAGGGCATCTTGAGCAAGGAATATGGGGAGTTGAACCCCCTTAGGTTTTTTAAAACAAAAGAAAAACAAATAATAATAATAATAAGAATAAGACAAAATGATAATAATTAAAATAAAATAAATCATAAAACTAATTAAATTACTATTATGATTACGATAATTATCATTATTTTTCCATTTAATTGACATTTAATTTATTATAAATTTTAGCTTTAATGTAATTAATTTAATTTATTTTTAAAAAACTCACATCGTAGTGCCAAATCTTGGAATGAAAATGGTCGTATACTTATTTCTAAAAATATTCATCCCAACTAACCAAAAAAAAATTAATTGCCTTTTATTTTTATTCTAATTCAAAATATGGGATGTTACAATCGGTTTTAGGGAGTTTACCAATCCTCTCCCAAAAACTTATACATGTTTTTAGAATAATCTAAATTATAGGGAATAGTCCCTAGACATATAATATTTTCATACCCATATGTGATGAGTATATATATATATATATTCATCCGAAATAGACATTATCCTATTAAAAACCTTAGGTGACAAGACAAAGTGCATTCCTTCCTCATGCATAGTGAATGAGGTGTTATTAATGAAAATTGTAGGACAATTCCCCCACATGATGTGTCATAAACCCAACCATATTTAATGATAATAGAAGGCCTTTGGTGATAAGATTAAGATTCAATATTTTATGAGCATATAAATCTTATTTGATGATAATATGATCTATTCACTCTTTCCATAGGTGACTATCTTAATTTTATTTCACTGTGTGAAAAGAACCAAATGTCATATGTAGTGATCAAAATAAAATTATGTGAGGAGAATGATATCCCCCCAAACATTCCATTACTTATGATCCTAATATTAATTCCTCATGATATTATTATGATATACCTTGTTATATGATAACTAAAAACATATATGATGATCTTATGATATCTCATTCCTCTCCAATGTGGCGGGCCATTAAATATACACTTTCATATAAGATGAGTATAATATTAATTATGTGATGATAAAATTGTGAATATTGTTTCAAGGAATGGATTACATAGGTGAAAATACTTTTTTCCATGTGTGATGAGAAAAGGATGCCTCATCTGATCGGTATGGGACACCAAAGGAGGGGATCCAATGTATCGTTAAGAAATTATTCTATGTGCATTATGTGACAAGAATACGTTTCCTTGTGTGATGAAAACATGATTATTGAAGTTCCAAAACTAATATTACAAAAATAGAAATTATAGGATTTCTTCATGGACTATCCCTTAGAACAAATTTATAGTGTAACAACCTTATATCTTATATGTATTCATTGGAAATAAATTTGATGTTAAATTCTACCCCATGTCTAAATAAACCATGATATTTTATAACAATTATAACCTAGTTATAGAAATGATGAGTTTGAATGTGATTTAATAAATTATGATATATATTTAAATATTTTTATTAATTCAAATTTATTGGTTAATTTATAATATATAATCAATAAATTCTATTAAAAATTTGATGACTAAAATTCCTATTTTTCTAAAGGAATGTATTATTCATAGGTGTTATATATGTTTTTAAAATAAAAATATGTGTATACTTATTAAAAATATATATTAGTATAATTAATTTTTAACTTATGAATAATAATTCTTGAATTAATTATCCAATGGATAGTAATTAAGAAAAAATCAATTCAACTTAAAAAGGGTATTTTTTCCAAAAAAATGTTTTTATGTGCGCAATGTGTTTTTATATTAATAAATAAAATAAATATCTATTTAATAATTTTTTAATTAATTTTCATGATTATATATTAAATTTAATATTTTTAAATTTATAAAATTGTAATTAAAATTAAATTAATGAAATTAAATTCATTTTTATGCTTAAAAATCTATTTTTGTAAATGGGTTTTGTTTTGTTTTGCGCCCTTTTTAAAGTTAATTTATTGAAACTATAGAAATTAAATTAAATAAAAAAGATTATATATTTTTAATATTATTGTAAATATTTTTTAATGTGTCCAGTTTCATTCTTTTTATAATAAATGTTGTATATAATAAAAAGTTATTTCTATAGTTAGGGATAAAACAGGTTAAAAAAGTGGGTCAAACTAAGAGATATGTGTAATAATGAAACATAAAATTATATTATAATTATTTTATTAATATATTTATACCATTAATAATATTAAATTATTTTTATTGTCAATTGTTTTAAAATTTACAAGAAAAATACTTCTAATTATTTATATATTTTTTGTAATTCTTTGAATGCCCCTCCTCTCACATATAAAAGGGTACCTCTTATCCTCTTTTATTCACAAACATTTTTACCTATATATCATCCAATAACTACCTAAAATACTTTATAAATCAATTTACATTATTTTTTATCTTATTTCCTTCCCAATATACCTTCCTAATATTTCTTAAGGTGTTAGGAAAAAGTGGTATCTTAATTAACAGGCAATTGTATTACCCGACACCTTCAATGTTCAATTATTATTATACATCCTATAAATCTATTTAATAAATAATAAAATAAATGAACCACTATTATAAATATACTAATATGTTAATATTATTACAAGAAAACCATTTTCCACATCTTTTCCCTCGAATGGGAAATTAAAGCATCACATGTGTGTACGTGTAGACTGACACTTCCACATAGAAATATGATTCGTTTTCCATCACTAAATCACATCGATTGATATAATAATAGATTAAAGAAAATATTTATTCTATATAGTATATTATTATGGTTATTTAAAATAAAAATATTACTTATTTGACTTTTTTTGTTATAAAATAAAGATAATGTTCATGCGTATATATGGACTACCGTCTCCCTGAACAATGTGGTTTATTTTTCAAGATGTTCCTTTAATGGATGGTTATAAAAATTTATGTAATAAATTTATATGATATTTATATCTTCATTATAATTATAAGTATTATTTAACCATGATCAATATACAAGTCCCATAATTTTTAAATAAAAACATACAAGAAAAAAATTAGTTATTACCTAAAGTGATGATGATAATGAATGATTATTAATGAATGGGTGAAAGATGATAAGATTAATAAATTAATTATATTATAAATATGAAAATTATTTTTAAATATAATCATAAGAAATTTAAATTTATTATAATGGAATTTAAAATAACTTATGATGCAAGTCGGGCACGAAGTAAGGGTTTCTCGTCTCACATTTATTTAAATGATAGAAATGTAATATTCTAAATTTTTTTATTTTATGTTGTTTATATAATAAACTTTTGAATAAATCTATCTTCAATATATTTATATTCATAATGTTTTAAGTTTTATTTAAAGTTATTTTTATCGTGGGTGTTATGATTTAAAAGTTACAAATGTTGTAAGGGTTCTTTGTTTCAATATGAATGTATTCCAGGATTATTTATGAATAAATTTATAATAATGAAATTATTTTGTATATATCTGATAAATCTCATTTGTTTTATTATTATCTGATTGTTTATGGATATTAATTTGTTTGTTATTTTCCCCTCTCTAGGTATTTAAAATTATAAAAGTATATTTCTAAAGAAAATTGACTTGTTTTCTCTATTTGGTTGCATATAATTTTCATACATATATATATTTTCTTTAAAATTTAAAAAAAAAATGATTTTAAACTTATCCAATGATTTATTATTAATTTTTTATCCATATTAGGCCTTTTATTTATTTTTTAAAAAAATATTCTAGTCATTTTTCAAATGAGATACTTTATACTAGAGGTGTGAATAAAATTATTATTATTGAATTTAATGAATTAATATATTTCCCCAGCATCATGAATAAATGTTTATTTTGAGCCTCATTTAAATATTTAAATGGTTATTTTAATTGAAAATTGTTTTTTGAATATTCTGGATTTTTTTATTGTTTAAAAATAATATTTCAAAATGAAATATTTATTTTCGTCAAGATATGTTCTAGTAATATTTTAAAGATATTTTCAATTATGATGATGTTCATTAATGTTACTTATTCTTTACTAAGTACATTGTCCAATGATAACATTTATATAATTTCTATTGATATTTTATTATTATAATTATTAAATAATGATAAACCCTATTTTTATCACTTGTTAAGATATATTTAACTGTTAAATTTATTTTATGATCATGTTGAATATATATTAATTGATTGTGATTATGTGATAGGTTAGTATATTATGAACCACCAATCCAATGGGTAACTCTTACTACTTTATGATATCAAATGGCAACTAAGTGGTTAGACCAAGCTCAAAATAGGGTATACGGGTGGTTAAACCAATTATAATAAGTGTACGCAGGTGGTTATCTGAATAATAATGTAGGTACATGGGTGGTTAACCCAACAATACCATTTTATTAATGTCTTTCATGGTATCGATGATATATTTCATCTATTTTTATGATTATGACACAATTTATATTCCATACTCTATGATTTTTTATGATTTTTATGATATGATTTCATCTTTCAATATGCTTGATTTTTTATGATTCTTGTATTATTAAATACCATAGGGTTACACCATGATTAAGATATATGAATTACAGGGTAATATTTTGAGATGGTTACATCATATTCTTATACCCTTATGCTCATTATATGCTTATATATGATCATTTAATGACATGTACCATGTTTAACATTAGTTAGAATCAAAGATCACCCTTTATTATATTCCCTTCCCTAGGTTATGAAGATTGGTTTCAGGTAGGATATCTCTAATTCATATACTATGTTAGAAGAACCTTGTGGGAGATGTTAAGGATAATTCATGAAATATGATGATTACGTATATAATCTAAAAAACATGAAACATTTACCATTTTTTTGAAAGTATTATTATGATAAGAATTAAATATTCATGTTAAATGATTTAATACTTATGTATTGGATTATTAGGACACGTAATGTGGTATTGGATAAGGGTTTAGTTATTTTTAGAGAATATTAATAGTGAAGTTTTGTGAAAACACATAGTTATATGTTAAGTATAAGATAATATCTTAATTTTCTGTTGTATTATTGATTGTATAGTTTTAAAAAAATTCCATTAATGTTTGGATATTGGAATGTGTAAGGGGATATGTAATAGATGAACCTATGGGTATCAATATTGAATTATAATGATAGGTTATTAACTTAATCATCATCATTGCATGGTGAGTGGGTCTAAGATTATACACATAGTGAGACACACCAGGTGTATATTTTTTGGTTAATTAAAATTTTGTTCATGAACCATTATAAAAGGATATGAGTAGATAATGAATATGAATAACCTATGTTAAACCTAAAGATTAATTGGTTGAAAAGAGTGTATCATGATTTAGATATCCTATAGATAATTTTCAAGATTATATGATATCTGACACTAGTTAAATATGTTTAGTGAACAAACTAACCAGTTTTTATTTAGTAAGGGATTGATGTTAGAATGATTAAGTATAGGTGGTGACAGGTATGCTCAAATATTGAAGGATCTTATTTGAAATTAGCAATATATATTCATCTATATCATGAGAAGTCTTAAGGAATGATAATTTATATCCCTAGTGACTATATTTTGAATTATTAGTGAAACATATTAATTGCATAATGATAACATATCAAGTATATGATTCTTTCTCGATTTTTCCAATATGATGGATATGAAATTGTCATTAACCCTAGTTATTTGGCTCTGGAGAACCAGAACTAACAAATCCATGGAAATAATATCACAAATAGAGATATATCTGGGGTCAGGCTCCTCTCATTCACACTACCAACTATTACAATAGTATTTCCATAGAATCTACAAGTGAAATATTCCCTCACATCAAGAATGAAGAGGACATCTAAGTTATGGTAGTCCTAGTTTCTACCTAGGAGTCACTAAGGAAAGATCCACCACCAGAATATTCCAAAAACATTCAGTGGTGTAAGAAATAGTTTAAAAAGTTGATTTGAACTCTACCATAGTTTACCAATTCCAAATAGTATGGTTCCCATTCTCGTTATAGGACAAAATTTTATCCATGAGATGTCACTAAAGCATCTCTTAGAGATCCTTCCAAACACAATATGCACCCTTTCATTCTCACCACTGCATAGAAAAACCAATTCATTCGACATTTTTTGAGACCGAAGCCACCCACCATCCATATTGGGTTGATACTCTCATCCTATGGCCACATTATTGGCGTAAGAACACAGATATTCTTTTCAGGTATGTTTTCCTTTTCTAGTTGTTTTTGAGAAAATGAGGAATTTTTTAAATTTTTTGATGTACATGCCATGTACTTTATGAGAACATGCCATTTACTCAGTTACCACGGGAAGATGGGTGATGGACATGTAGTGTCCATGAACATGACCATGTGTGGTGACATAAAGACCACTTAATTCAGGGGCCAATCAAGTTAAGTAAACGTCATGTACTTATAAAGTACACTAAATGTACTTTATTATTTTTTTTTATTAAGTGCACCGGGGTCACATCTGATAGAAAAAATGCCCTACTTCTTCACCTAGTTCGTCCGAGAGAGAACCAAATGACCAAAAATCTTCTTTGAGCCCCCAACCAAGCCTCTGATCTCCGATTCGACTGCCACCAATTGCGTTGGAATTGAATCTGTAAGATATTCCTTCTCCTAGAGATTAGTTTCCTAATTCTTTTTCTTTCAAGAGTTATCTTTAGTTGAACGTTGTATAAATGTTTGTAGATCTATTGTATTCTTGGGAGATTCAAGGCTTGAGGTTCACGTATAGCGATCTCCCAACACCGAGGTAGGAGGTTTCTGCCTTTCCATTGAATATCTTTGAGTTATATGCACAATATTTTCCAATAGTCTTGAACGGGGTATTGATTGTTTACCTTTTAAACCCTGTTAATTTTCTACTATGCTGGAATGTGTAAATTGAAATTAATTGGATGTGAATAGAGTTGTTTTCTATGATTTAGGTGTGTTTTCCCATGCATGTTCTGTTTTCGGCCATTTGGTCATGTTTAGCAGTTAGGATTCCTTGATGATTCCCATGCCTAGTACTGTAGGATGGAGTGACTATTTTTTATGACATTCTTTAGGTGTTGTATACTATTTATCCCAGTTGTTATTGAGGTGTACTTTGGCCGTATTGCATTGCTATGATCGTTTGACTTACATAGGGCCGGGAGAGCCCGGTGTAGTAGACTGTAAGGGGAACTGACTGTGTGAGATTCCTCATAAAGTCTTTATCACTTCTGACTATATGGGGAATTAACAATGTGAGATTCCTCAGAGAGTATTTTCCACTTTTTACTATAAGGGAAATTGACCATGTGAGATTCCTCAGAGAGTATTTAATGATTGTGACTATAAGGGATATTGAATGAGAGATATTCCTCAGAGAGCCTTTGTAGTATACTTTTTGTGGTTGAACTAGAGGGGTTAGGCTAAGAGAACTACCCAGAGGGTTACCTACTTGATTATTTATTCACATGATATATAAAACTGAATGCTTGAAACTGTAATATTGCTTACTGGTGAGTACTTACCTGTTTACTGCATTCTTTTGTTTATTACCTGCCATATATTCACTGACTATTAAGAACATGTCTTATAGTGATTTCTTACTGTGATTTAGTCTCAAAAACAGTTTCAGCTAGGCATTTGGTCCCAAACAGATTATATTGTTGCACGTAATGATAAGTGCAAATGACCTTCTACTTCATGTACCTGATTTTCTATGTAGCTGGAGAGCATAAGACCAAGATGAGCCTTGTTATGTTGAAGATTTGTTTATCTGTTTTCTTTTTTACTTTTTCTTAGTACTGTTTTGTATTCCTGCGTTGTTATTTGTTTGGATACTTTCCAATAAGTATGTATCATGCATCATTTATATATAGGTGTGCTCTATATTGTTATTCCAGTCTTCCTTTATTTACTTTTTTATGGATTATTACTACTTCTATTTTTTCCATTTGTTTACATCTTCTGTGTTACTCTGCCAATGAGGGTCTAGTTTCCCCACTATCAAACCCAAGGCCCTTGATACTAGTTGGTAGCCTTTGGTGTTAGGGGAAATGTGCTATATGACATGTGACCAATCAAGTACGAGGCTCCTCTGGGTGGCTTCAAGAACTGGGATGCTACATAGTGTTATTAGAGGATTTACTTTATTTGAATTACTATTTGGAGCCTATAGTTAGAGATAGGATGGAATAGGTACTTTGTAATAAGCTGTTCCTAGGTATAGCTAACTCGTGTAAATGGAAAATCCGATCTACCTCATTTACTGCAATTTTTATTGGTTTTTTAATTATAATGAAAATTTAATTTTCACTGTTGGGTGACTCACATGTATTAAATTGTTATTGTTGATGTTATTGAGGATCTATTTCTATTGCAACCTGATGAAATGAGGGTATTCCATCTCATTCATCATATAGGTACTTTCTAGGGATCACTTGTCATGCATTCTTTCCATGTTATATAGGGTGAATTAGTTATTGCATGTTGTTGTGATATGTGTTGTGCTTGATATGAATCCTATTGTGGTAGATGCCTTGATAAAATTACCTACTGTTTGATAGGGTATTTTTTGTGTAAGGTTTTGTTTTAATGAACACAAAACTTTGGTTTTTGAGGACTTATAGTCCCTCATCTTCCAGAATTTGGTGAATCAAAGCCTTGTTTTTCTTGTTATAACATGTATAAGATGCAAAAATTTGATTTTCGGGGATTATGGGCCCTCAAAGATTGGAATTTGGAACATGGATGTTTGATTTAGTGTTTTTTTGTGCTCCGAAGTAGTTTTTGAGGCCTACTATCTGGAAAAACCCAGAATACACACAGTGTTGTTTTGACTACACACTATGTGTTCTTCGGTTTGGAGAGAAACCTTTTTTCTTAAGTACACACCGTGTAACTTTTGAACACTCCGTGTAGTCTCTAACCGTGTCATAGGCCATATGGGAAGAGACATAGGATTTGGAAATTCATGTGGGAACAAACCATGTACCAGTTGTACACGCCGTTTTGTCTTGACCCTATGTACACCCTTGTGACTAACAACATGGACGGAGAGATCTTAGGTTATACTCACTGTGTCAGTTCAAAACACGCCATGTAATGTAATATTTTAATCCAGCAATGTAATGAGAAACACTGGTCGGTTAAATATTCTTGTATGCACCGTATTTGGCACTAACACGCCGTGTATAGTCAGCCGTGTTTTCACCTATGTGACTAAAAATGCGGGTCAGTAAGGTTCGTCTAGTACATGTCGTGTTTGGCACTAACATGCCTTGTAATATTGTTCTAATGAGAACCTTGGGGATTAGCTGTGTTGAAGGACTTGTGCAGGGGAAGAGAACTCAAGTACACATCGTGTGTAAGGACAACATGCTGTATGTTTGGGGTGTTACATGACCAGTTCTGGGAGAAGTACACGCCCATGTGAAAGGCTAAAGGAAACATGTCATGTAGTAATTATAGATGCCTTGTAGTTTGGTTTTGTAAAACCTGAATGTTTTCATTCTACTATTCCCTTATAACACTTACATTTTTTTTAGTCATTGATTATTTTGTTCTAAGTTTTGTGATTGACCATGCAGAGTCATTCCACCAAGACGTCCTTTGGTTTTCTGCCAGTTGTAGGGAAATGATCATACCCCGAATATGGATGATCAGGGACTACCGGCAGATCCTCCAATTGTGCTAGTCTTGGCCCCAATAGTTATACCTGACACAGGTGCTGAAGTATAAGTCAGAGATGGATTTCTGAGGATGATGTTGGCCTTCTAGGGAGCGACGCCTCCTGTCCCATTGATGGTAGAATTGAAGCAGGTTTTCTAGTAGTACCATCCTCACACTTTCACAGGGGAAGGAGGAACTCAGGCTGCAAAGTCATGGCTAGAATCCATGCCGATGATCTTCGAGCATCTAGAGATACCTCCAGAGAGGAGGGTGAATCTTGATACATACATGCTTTAAGACTCTTCCAAGGGGTGGTGGGATGTGGTCTCATAGGTGAGACTCTAATAGAATATGTCTTGGGATGAGTTTAACTGCATATTTTATAAATACGTATACCCAGAGACGTTGAGGGCCGAATGAGCCTGAGATTTTTTGAGTTTGGAGTAGGATACTCTTTCTGTTTTGGATTATTCCTCTCACTTCACAAAGATTCAACTATTTACACCCATTTATGGGGATATGAGTTGTTTCTTAAATGGAAGATTGAGGATGGTCTCAGGAAAAATATCTGATATCAAGTGAACATCATTAGGTTGAATTTGATATCTTCTATAGTCAAATATGCGCTAATCACCGAGCACAATTTGAGTTATTTTGGAACTGTGATCCAAGGTGGTTCGGTATCAAGAGTTAGTTCTCTGATAGATGATAGCAGGATGTGCCGTAGGGAGTCTGCATGTGGAGATATGAATAGGTGTGATGCATATTCTGGTAGCCAGGTGGTATGATACCAGTGTGGGAAGAGCAGGCATATGAGGCCACATTGCCCGAGAGACCCAGTGGAGTGCTGATATTGTGTCAAGATGGGTCATCTTCAGTGCTTCTGCGAGATCTTCTCACCATCATCTAGTGATAGGGGTTCTTCTATGACTTCTCGTTCAGGATAAGTACCACCAGTTTCATATCATTCTAGGGACCGGAGTTCTTATGGCCTTTCAGGCTGAGGAGGAGGTCAAGGACTTGGTAGCCAGTCACCAGGCTTTTAGCGACAGCAGGGTGGTCAGGTAGCGTGGTAGTGTCACGGTCCCGGTCCAACATTTACAGTGGAGAAAACCCAATAAGAAGAGTATTTCAGTCCCTCTATAGTTCGAGGTATGATCCTAGTTGCCTGAGTTTTATATTCTTCTTTTTTCAATATAAGAGCTTCCCATATCTTTATATATGTTTATATTGTGGAAAGCCTTGGGCTCTGTATCTTTTCTTCTACTGATATTTTTATGCTAGACACTCCGTTGGGGACTAGAACGACTTGTGTACTTCTGTGCAAGGAGTGCCCTCTTGAGGTTGGTGGGTGTCGATTTTTTTGGGGCCTCTATGTCCTAAAGATGATAGACTATGATGTCCTTAATGAAATGGAATAGTTGGTTCCCTTCCAGGTAGTCGTCGATTGCTACCACCGTAGGGTGAGTTTCACATCACCAGAAGGCGAATCATTTCTTTATAAGGGAGAATGGGATGTCCATGAAAGAAGAGCAGGACCCGAGCATCATGGGTTGAGAGGAGTTACCACCCAGATTGCTAGTCAATATCTGGATGACATGTGGAATTCACAGTTAGACTTTACCCTTTTGGTGGATCTTTTTAGGTTCATCTTTCTAGAGGAATATTCAGATTTTCCTCCAGAGAGAGATGTAGAATTTTTTATTGAGATCATTCTCGGATCGGAACCAGTGTCCATTCCTCCTTATAGGATGGCTAAACCAGAGTTACAGGAGCCCAAGAAGTAGTTTGAGGAGTTGTAGGCTAAGGGTTTCATCCAACCCAGTACATCTACATTGGGTTCACCTGTTATGTTTAAAAAGAAGGTTTATGGTACCCTCAAGATTTGTGTAGATTATAGGAAGATGAACTAGTTGACGATGAAGAACCAATTTCCCTTTCCTGGGATTGATGATCTCTATGATCAGCTTCAAGGAGACCAGGTGTTCTCGAAGATTTATTTGAGATCTTGTTATCATCAGTTACACGTTAGAACATTTGATATACCTCTTACAGCTTTCTAGAGCAGGTTTGGTCTATATAAGTATATGTTTATACCATTATGTCTCATGAATGCGCATGCAGTTTTCATGGCACTGATGAACCGACTGGTTCATCCCTACATGGATTCTTTCATGGTGGTCTTTGTGGATGATATCTTGGTGTACTATTACACCTGACATGACCATGCTACCTATCGTAAGACCATTTTGACTACACTAAGAGAGCATCAGTTACATGCTAAGCTCTCAAAATGCCACTTTTGGATAGACCCGTTTCACTTCTTGAGTCATGTTATCTCAAGACAAGAGTATCAGTAGACCCAGAGAATGTGAGAGAAATAGTTTCCTAGGATCATCCGAAAAATGTCTTTGAGGTATAGAGTTTTCTTGGGCAGACCAGATACTACAAATATTTCATACAGGACTTTTCAGGCATAGCATCACCAAAGACAAGTCTGACTAAGAAGGCTACAAGGTTATTATGGACAGATTAATGTGAGTCAGCCTTTCAAGAGTAGAAAGGGAGGTATACTTTAGCACTGATACTAGTTTTTCCAGAGCTGGGCAAGAGCTATACTGTGTACTGTAATGCTTTAAGTATCGGTCTGGGAGCTGCGCTTATGTAGGAAGAAAGAGTCATCGCGTATGGGTCTCGGCAGTTAAGGCCACATGAGAGGAATTACCCGACACATGATCTTGAGTTGGCTGCTATTGTTTATGCCTTGTGCTATTGGAGACATTATCTTTCAGTAGTGAATTTTGTGGTTTTCATGAGCCATAATATTCTCAAGTCTATCTCCACTCAACGTGACATGAATTTGAGACAACGAAGGTGGGTTGAGTACCTACAGTCCTTTGACATTGATCTTGCCTATACATTTGGGAAAGGCAATGCAGTGTCTGATGCATTGAGAAGGAGGAATCAGATGTAAGAAGTTTAGGAGGCAAGTAGTGAGTGGAAGCTTATGGATCTGTACTCTAAGATGCATTTGGGGGTGCACAACAGATAGGGGAATCCTTTTCTTTTTTTGTGGTGATTACCTCAACTCTTCTTGATAGAGTGAAAGTGAGGAAACTATCAGATTCGGAAGGCCTAGTCCTATGAGAAAGCGTGTCAGGAGATGACCCTATTTCTAGATAGACCATAGGCGATGATGAGATCTTGTGTTTCTAAGGGAGTGTATGGGTTCCAACAAACATATGTGAGGAGATGATGCGAGACATTCATTCCTTTTTTTGGGGAGTTCATCCTGGTGTTACCAATATTTATCGTGATCTACACCATCAGTATTGGTGGAAAGGTATGAAGAGAGATGTTGCTGGTTCATTATGAGGTGTTTCACCTGTCAGCTAGAAAAGGAGGAGCATCAGGGACTAGTAGGGCTTTTTCAGTAGTTACCCATTTTTTAGTGGAAGTGGAATGATGTCCCAATGGATATTGTGTTAGGTTTACCAAGGTCTCCTCGTAGGAATGATGCAGTTTGGGTTTCCATTGACAGACTCACGAAGGTTGATCATATCTTACTGATCAAGGAGACCATCAGTGTTGATGAGCTATGAAAATTGTACATCCGAGAGATTTTACATCTACACGGGGTTCTAACTCCATCATTTCAGACATGTATTCTTGTTTTACTTCTCGGGTTTGTGAGGGGCTTTAGAAAGCTTTAGGCACACAAGTACTTTTGAGTATAGTTTAGCATCCCCAAACTGATGGCATGTCTGAGCGTATGATTCAGGTGCTTGAGGACATGCTTTATACATGCATCTTGTATTTTTGATGTTAATGGGGGAAGAACATACCTCCTGTGGATTTTTCCTACAATAATAGCTTTTAATAAACAATTCATATGGCATTTTATAAGGCTTTGTACGGAAGTCCATTTCGATAACCATTATGTTGGCTGTAGGCAGGAGAGGTAGATATGCTAGGACTTCATCTTATCCAAGATACCACCGAGTAGATAGAGTCGATTCGAAAGATAATGGATACTGTATAGTCTCAATAGAAGTCTTATGCTGATCAGCAGAGATGACCTCTAGAGTTCGAGGTTAGAGATCAGGTTTTTTGGTGTGTCACACCAAGGATGGGGAACAAGAGGATCCGGAGTTAGGGTAAGACTTCACTGTGGTATGTCAGGCCTTTTGATGTATTAGAGAGAGTTAGTCTGGTTAACTATCGGCTACAGTTACCTCAGAGGTACCGGGCGATGCATGCCGTCTTCCATGTTTCTCAGCACCGACATTACTTCTCAGACTCATCTCATGCTTTTCAACCTTAGGAGGTTGAGTTAGAAGTTGACGAATCTTTGGAGGAGCATCGAGTCTAGATTGTTAATCGATGTGTGATGGTTATCCTTGGATGGTCTATTCCTATAGTACGACTGCTATGATAGAACTGATGAGTACAAGATGAGACTTGGGAGAGGGATGCATATGTGTGATCATAGTGGCTGGAGCTGTTTGGGGTTTCTTCTTATACGCTGCCTTGCTAGGGAAATTCAGGGATAAATTTCATTAAGGGGGGAATTTTGTAAGAACCCAGATATTATTTTCAGGTATGTTTTCTTTTTCTAGTTGTTTTTGAGAAAAAGAGTAATTTTTTGATATTTTTGATGTAAACGCCATGTACTTTATGAGTAAATGCCTTGGACTCAGTTACAGTAGGTAGCTGGGTGCTGGCTGTGTAGTGGCCATTCACACGACCATGTGTGGTGACCTAGAGAATGCTTAATGCAGGGGCCAGTGAAGGTAAGTACATGCCGTTTACATTATTTTTTTTCATTAAATGCACTGGGGTTACGTTTGATGGACAGAATTTCCTACTTCTCGACCTTGTTCATCCGAGAGAGAACCGAACGACCACAAATATTCTCTGAGCCCCCGACCGAGCAACCAATTTGTGATTTGACCACAGTCAATTTCGTTAGAATCGCCTAAGTAATCTCTTCCATCTACTAGAGCTTCATTTCCTGATTCTCCATATTTCAAGAGTTATCTTTGGTTGAATGTTTTAGACGTTTTTAAGGATCTACCATACTCCTGGGTGATTCAAGGCTTGATGTTCATGTATAGAGATCTACCAACACTAAGGTAAGTGGTTTTTGACTTTCTATTGAAGTTCTTTGAGTTACATGTGCAATTTTGTTTAATACCCTTGAACAAGGTATTGCGTGTTTACCGTTTTAACCCTGTTAATTTCCTGCTATGATGGTATGTGTAAATAGAGGTTAATTGTATGTGAATTGAATTATTTGAAATGATTTGTATGTGTTTGACCATGCATGATCTGTTTAGGGCCGTTTGGTTTTGTTTATCCATTAGGATTCCTTGATGATTCCCATGCCTAGTACTGTTGGATGGATTGACTATTTTATCTGACATGATTGAGATGTTATTGAATATTTAGCTAAGTAGTTCTTGAAATTTACCTGGGTCGTATTGCATTGCTATGCCCATTTGACTTACACAGGGCAGTGATAACCTGGTGTAGTAGACTATAAGTGTAATGTCCACGTGAGCTTCCTCAAAGAGTCTTTATCACATTTGACTATACGGGGAATTGACTGTGTGAGCTTCCTTAGAGAGTCCTTATCACATTTGACTGTAAGGGGAATTGACCATGTGAGCTTCCTCAGAGAGTCTTTAACACTTGGGACTATAAAGGGAATTGACTGAGAGAGCTTCCTTCGTGATTCTTTGTAGTATCCATGTTTTGGTTGAACTAGAGGTGTTAGGCTAAGAGAACTACCCAAAGGGTTACTTGTTTGATTAACTATTTAGTTGATATATAAAACGGAATGCTTGAAACTGTAGGATTGGTTACTACAGATTACTTCCTTGTATACTTCATTCTTTTGTTTATTACCTTTCATATATTCACTGTCTTTTAAGCTGAGATCTTTGAGTGCCTGCCTACTAGGATTTAGTTTCACACCCTATTTGGGATATGCATTGGGCCTTAACAGATTATATTTCTACAGGTATAAATAATGGAAAAATCACTTCTACATCAGGTACTTGATTTGCTGTGGAGCTAGAGATCATGGGACCAAGCTGAGGCTTACGATGTTGAGGAGCTGTTTATCTGTTTTCTTTTGTACTTTGGATTAGTATTGTTTTGTATTCCAGAATTGTGATTTTTTTGGATAATTTACTAGACGTATGAATCATGAATCATTTATATATATGTGTACTTCTATTTATTATTCCAGTGTTCTGCTATTTACTTTTTTATGGATTATCACTGCTTCCTTTTTTTCTTTTGTTTACTTCCACTGTGTTACAATTCCAATGAGGGAATAGTTCTCCCACTATCTCACCAAAACCCCTCACTGTTAGTCGGTATCCTCTGTATTATGGAAAATGCGCTTGAGGACATGTGACCAACTAGGTACGGGGGACCTTTGGGTGGCCTCTGGAATCGGGGACGTTACAATCAGCCATTATGAAGGTCGTACCCAAGATGAAAATTTTACCATGAAGGTCATCCCCATTATAACTTCATGTTACATGGAGATAACCCATATACCAAATAATTCTACTTCCTTGAAGGTCCTCTATATGGAAGAGGGGATACAAGCCATCATGGATGTCCTCCTAACAATACCAAAATAAATTATAATGGAAAATTTATTTATGTCAATTTTAAGATCACCATTGAGGAACTTCCATATCAGAACAATAGGAATGTAGTGGATTTTAACATCAAAACAACCATGATAAATTTGAATATTGGATGGCCACTGATTTAATAGATGTGTTCCTACCTAATGTGATACAAAAATGCATAAGTACCCATTGGCCGAGGATGACCATTTCTGAGGAAAAAGTGCACATACTCCCAAATTTATTCCATAAACATATGTAGTGTGAAGGATGTCTTTGATTTCATTCATGGAAGAGATATGATGTCACCTAAACCACCTTTATCATCGCTGATCTCATATTATACACTAAAAATATGATAGATGTTTGTTTCTATCCTATAACGCTTTGATGAGGAGAAACATCCATTTGAACAACATGCACTCAATGAGGTCCCTCACCAAGGAGACATAGAATCCCCTTAAAACATGTGAATATTGATGTAGTCATATCAATTTATTTAGAATAACTACCTAGCTTAGGGAAAACTGTCCCATCTAAAAGAACTCCCATATATCAGGGAACAAAACTGGCATTCTTCCTCACTTTCATAGTCAATTCCCATAAATTTTCTATTTTGAAGAAGGAATTATCCTTCGAGTAAGAGTAATATAAAGAAAAAATCCCATGGAATTTCCTTGAGACTGAACAAGTTCCAGCCAAGTTCTGGTTATATGTGATTATAAATTTCTCCATTATGATGTTTCTTACTAAAAATCATAAAACACACCTATGTTAGGACAAATGGGTGATATGAAACCCCCAAAAAGGCCATTAGTTAACCTATCTAGGAAGCTATGTACACCTTGAGGTCCTTGAACAATAATATTGAATGGATAACCTCACAATGGTTATATTGGATTTACATCCTTACTCTATTAGATAAAACCCAAGATATTGGAATGTTTTTATTTATAATCAAACACAATTTCACTAGATTAGTAAAGAGGAATCTCCCCATATGAGAATAAATGGCTTGGTTTAGTATGAAATTCTGTAATTTATACCTATCTTATGTAAAATTTATATTCTTATAACAAGTATTCCCAATGATGTCAGCGACCCTCCACCACAAACCACTATCATAGTGAATTTCATCATAGTTAATCCACATTTAATCAATAGTATGATTTCAGTGATGATGCATGAGAGGAGGACATAACATAAGAGGACAAAAAATAAAAATTATAATCTAATGAAGTTGTTAAAACTCCTAAAAATATATAGACATTTTGGCTTGAAATCCATAAAAATGTTTTCCATATGAACACTATTTACAATAATCGAGATAAAGGAAAATGGGTGGTTGAATCCTTTAGATCTCTTGAATCATGTTATTAAACATATAAAAATGCCTAGATTTTCTCATACATCAAAGATATAATTATTTAAAATAGAATCAATACTGAGTTCCTATGGGGATTTCATCTTTTTTGAGGGGATGATCAATATGTCTCTATCAAAATATCTTCAGAACACCAAAAATTGATAGTTCATGTTCAATCATCCATGACCGAATCTAGTGGGTCTTTCAACCCAATGTGTACTATGGTGTTTCTTTGAGCATCCATTCAATTTGATCAATGATATTTCTCAATACGAGACCACACAAAATATATTTTATAATATAGTAAACTAGATAGGGGTTGAAACATGTTGAAACTCCTTTAGATTACTAGATTAGTGTTCTCACTACTTTAATTGAATCCATAGAGATGAAGAGAGCCACCATGAAACTTAAAAGGATACCATATATGAAGTTGTTGGGTGATACTCCTCCACCACTATATTTCAAAAAAAACACGGCATAGTTGTACTGGAAATACATTGATATAATGACCTAAGATTTTGAATCCTTTAAATGAGTACTATCGTTGATAACTCGTGTGACACGAAACATCAAAAAAACACAAAACTAAACTAAAAGAGGTTGTGAAATATTATATGATTAAAAGAAAAAAAATTCTAGTAAATAAATGTATATTTATTAATTAAAAATTATTATATATAGAAGAAAAATTATTCATACCAGAAGGTAAGGTTTTTTCTAAAAAATTTTTTTTAATGTATTATTTAGTTTACCCTAAAAAATTAAATTATCTAATTTTAAAATATTATTATAATTATATATTATATTTAAATATATGAAATAATATTTTAAAATTATTTAAATTAGATATTAGTGTTAAGAAATATTAAAAACACATAATGTTTAAAAGAACATTTTCAATAAAATTAGTTGTTTTAAATATTTAATTTTCATCTAAAAGATAATTTTATATATTTTTGAATTTTAATTTTTCAGAATGAAATTAAATTTTTTATTCATATTAGAAAATTTATATTTTAGTGAATCTTATATATTATTCAAAAATAAATAATTTTTATGTAAATAGTGAAAATGTCATTTTTAACAAAATTTTATTTTAAATTACTTTATAACTATAGGAGTGGGAAAAATTATTTTATAAGTCCATCTTATTGATTAAATATTTTTATAGAGGGATACTATGTTTATTAAATTAACACTTTGAACATCAAAAACCAATGTTTAACTTTTTAGAGTAAAAGTGACATTTCATTATAATGTTTAGTTTATTCTTTTAATTAATAATTTTAATGGTAATATTCAATTTAATATTGAATCGTAAGCTAAATAAATATTACTTTTTTATGATAAACTAATTTTTATTATGAATTTCAATTAAAATGATAAATATATACTCGACATAAATTTTATTCTTAAAAATAATTTTTGCTAAAAATGTTTTTTATGCATTATGTGCTGTATTATTAAAAATAATTTCCTTAACCATTAGAAATTTTATTTTATTAAATGATTTTAATATTTTAGATTCAAATTTTCATCTAATGTAAAGAGATAAATTTATTTTTTGAGAAGAATAATATTATTACTATGATTAATGTTAATAATCATGATAATTTTAAAAAAATTTATTATCAATGAATTATAATATTAACATTGATTAGTTTTTATCTAACCAGCTAAATTATTCCCTTCTAAAAATTTACATTTAAATTAAACATAAACCCATATATAATTATATGATCCATAATTCAATATTTAATCAATTCAGAATAATATTAATAAAAGTTAATGGTGAAAAAAATCAGTTTTCTACATAATAATATTTATATAGTTTTTTTAATTTATAGCCAAATATTATATTAACTCAAATTTTGAATAAATTAAATGTTGATTAAATTTAGGCTTAGAGAATTTTTTAATATGGGATATTATATATTTTTAGTATAACATATGTTATTTTGGTTAAACTAGTTACCTTGATAAAAATAAAAAAAGGTAAAAGTAACCATATATTGGGAAATGACATCCTACAAGTTTAAAATTTTTTAGAAATTATTTTTTGATAGTATATCGACAAAATATATTCCAAAAATACTTTATTAAGAAATTTTATAGTATTTTCCACTTGAATAGTGTAATGATATCACTGAAATGTAAATAGAATTCCCAAAAGTCCCAGTTTCTTCACTTATAATAGGGGAAACCTACACCCCTTCATTCCACATCCATTAAATTTAATATAACCCTAAAATATTCCATCTGATTACTTATAGAATCATATCTTAACTTCATTATACCCTGGCCACTTTAATTTATCCTAATCACTTTCATTTCTATGTTTACTTTCAAAATAAAATTCAAGGTACCAAAGTGAGTATTACTTACTACTTACCTTCTAATAATAATATTTATATTCCAATAAAACCATAACTATAGTCATATAAAAAAATAAATATTATTATTATTATACAAATGTATTATTAGGTTAATTTAACAACCATTATTTGTTCATTTCCATAAACTTATAAAAAATAACGTTAATCATGTGTGGTGTGGACTCCTCCTCCATAAAGTAATGTTTTTTCATTTTTTTCCTTACTTTCATTATTTATATAGATGAATAATAATATAATTAAAAATATTAAAAAAAATATAATATAATAATTATTATTTATTAATGATTTTATGAAAATATCAATAATTTTTTAACCATAATCACCTAACCAGTTATGGAATGGCCAGGTTTGTGTCAATCTAACCACTTAATTAAATAGTGCAATAAAACTCTTTTGTGGATGACTATGAGAACTTAAATAATAATATTATTATAGATTATTAATAAAATAATAATTTATTTATGTTTATTTAATGGTTATGTCACATATTTAGCTTATCATCTTTAATTTCCAAAATTAGCAAAATAAGCCGACACTGAATAAATTTACATTAAAATACAAGTAAAATATCTATAATTAATATAAATAATATGACAAAAATGGTATATATTATATTAAATATATATTAATAAGGTTTATAATAATTTATATCATTAATATAATTATATTATTCATGACATTAGATCATTTCCCAGAGTGAATAAGGAACAATGTAAGGGTTTCTTGTACAAATTTTCACCATATAAGACATATTCCTAATTGTACTCTATGTTTAATTTATAATGATTTATCTAATGATCCATAAATATCATGTATCACAATTATAGTATATTTAGCGTTATTCAATGTTTAATTATATTTTCTTTCTTTAATTGGGTTTTGAATCAGAAATCGCAAAAGGTGTAAGGGTTTATTGTCTCCAATTCCATTCTTTGAGACACAATTGTCTTATGAACTAAAATTTGTTTATATGATGTATATTTTAATTATTTATTCAATTAAAAATACAATATCATTCAATCATAGTATCATAATCTCAATTTCTAGATGTCTCCCATTTATGGTGGTTTTGATTTCAATTTTTCTCAGGCCGTAACAATTTTATTGAATAAAATTATTTCTCTTTGGTTCATCAATTATCTACTTCATTATGATTTTCAAAGCCCATTTTATCCTCACAACTCATTTTATCAATGTAATTTTATCTTTTAATCATCTCCCATGATGATGTTCCATCTTAAATAAAATGTCGGAATTGGGAAGATTAAATCTAATTCCTTCTAATGGATATTTTACTATATGTCCATATTTCCTTTTCCACTAGTGTTCTACAATATTTTTGAGAACTCAAATATAACTTATTTTTTATGATCCTCATTATTCACTTTTCTTATTTTAAACGTAAAATAAAATACACATTTTCTAATTTGGGTTTTAATTAAGGTTGTTTAAAAAGATTTTAAAAGTGTTTCCATCTATTTAAAATTATATGTTTTGTCATCCACTCCACATTTTATCCATTAAAACATTCTGTATTTTTCAACACACTATTATTGGAGATTTATTAAATTTAATTTTTTTAATATATCAAAAAAAATTCCTTATATTCTATTTGAAAGGGATTTTCAAAGGAAACATGTGAACATTTTTATACTATTTTTATAAATATCAGATAATAATTTTTTATAACATTTTTACGAGAATAGATTTACCATTATTTAAAAATTATATCCCTTGATTAATGGCTTTAAAAATTATTTGCTCTATTATTCAGTGAATTTTATTTAAAAATATTTTCATGGAAAAATGTTTTATCCTCATTTTGGGTGTAAAATATTTTTATTCTTCTAATAGTATTCTTCATCTAATGATTTATTCATTACTTTTATTTTCATAAATGAGAAATTTTATGTCTCTAAAAGAGAAATTATAAATCAATGCCTTTCTCATTCTTAATATTCTTTGGTGGATAACCATATTTGTTTTTCCTATTCATTTTCAAATGGAATTTTATATTTTTTATTCTTATTTAAGGGTGTTATTCTTAATTCCAAAATATTTATCGATTAGGAAATTTATTTACTAAAATTTACATCCTTTATATTTATAGCGTAGAAAACATATATTTTTTTACAATAATTGAATTGTATTTTCATAGAAAATTAATAAATTTTTTTCGATACCGATTTATTTTATAAGATTATTTCATTTTATTATTATTGATTAAATAATAAATGTTTTTCTTTTTTTATTTTACTTAAAAAGGATATGAAACCCATTTTATTTAATTGGGTTATTTTTCAGTATGATAATGATTTATTTTTTGTGTAACTCATTTTTATAGAAGATAATGAGTGCGGTTGTGTATATTTTACAATTTAGCTCATTAAGATTTGTATCTCATGAGATAATTATTGAAATCAATTACAAATTTCTTTCTCTATTGTGTGAATCTAGTAGTGATGCATGCTCCACTATGGGAATCATGTAGTGATTCCATTTTCACTATGTTACGTGAATCAGGTGGTGAAAACTATACCACTATGATATGATACCTAGTCATTTGGTAGTTACATAATTATATGATACCTTTATTTTTAAAAAATACTAAAAGTAATTATTTGTGACAAATTCTTGTGCGTTTTTTATGAACACATTATGATTTCATGGATAATGTGTATTGACTCATCATTTTTCACTCTTTGATTCGTGACTTGTCTTATAAGAAGATTCATTTCATGACTCAATAAATTTTAACTATTATTTGTTTTATAGGATTTTATTATGTATATTGATTATATATATATGATCTTCTTATTTTTACTTATGATATTCGATTATTATCAATTATGTTGACCCTTACTGAGAATATGAGCACACCACATTCTGAGGATTCCATTTCCCCAGTTTATGAATATGAGTAATACATAATATGTGTCTAAAGGATTATATTATATGGAAATTTTGTAGTTTATGTTGAAGTCTGGTTATGGTTTAACCAATTACTTCTTGTTGGACATATATCCATTAGTAAAAATGGATATAGGTATTGTTAGTTAATATTTTGTCTTAATTTGGTAAATATATAAACCAAATGAATCAAATGGAATTTAAATGTTAAATTAATTTCTAAAGATCCTATATTTAAGTAAGTTTATCATATATTTTGTGTAAATTATGTTGTTTTTTGAACTAGATTTGTGTGTGTGTTTTAGGATAATATATTAGTCGCATATCACATTAATATCCACCATAATTAATGATGATTAAGACTCTATGGAGTGACTGAATGTCTATGATAGAGGATCATATATGTTTTATGATTGAATAGAATAATGTTTGACAACTCAAGACCACAAGAAAATTCATGTCTGGTTAAATTACATTTCACCATATATGTTTATCCCATCATCCTTAGTATCACTATCATCCACACAACCTTCCATAGATCGAAAGAGTTAGATCCAACCTATTTGGATGATCATTTGCCTCTTCTGTTGTGGAAGACGATACCCAGACTAATTGAATTCATTCTCCCTTTATTGGGAGGGTGTTTTTTGGCCTATAATTTTTTTGAACTACTACGATAAAGGTCATGTGTATACCTCTATCAATGTTAATAGGTTGGGGGAACATTGTGTAGAGATTAAAGATAAATTATACTAGTTATTTATTATAAAACCTTATCGATGATCTCAATGAAAATTGAAAATTCCCATTTGATAATAAATATTCTATAGGATCTATATCTAAAAACGTTTTCTAAATTGACAGGACAAGACGATAACATTTTCTTTGTACTGAGTAATAAAATCCCTCCATGAGAGCGTATTCTTGTTCACCTAGACAACACATGTGATCGTATGGACATTTGAATTAGAAATGAGTATATAATTCCCAGTCACAACCACCCAACTAATAGAAGAAATTGGTAGGTATATTTTATCCACCATTTTCATAGCACGTGGGACCATCCAAACATCACATCATGGAGTAACTAATCGGTGGAAAATTTCATCAAGGTCATAAGATTTATGTAACCAAGAAAATGTATAATATTTCCCCATAAATCTCAGTTCTAGATGTGCATCACCAATCAAAATACTTTTTTGATGCCCCCATTAATTATTTTAACAACCCTCTTAAGTTTTAGACCAAATCAGCTAAAACTTAATTCTACTATGTAGAAGAATTCCTGAACATGGACTACCAAGCCATTATGTAAATCTTCGAAGAAGATATGGGTGAAATCGTCCAATGGAATATATTCCCTATGTATAGAATAGGTAAGACCATAACTATGCGTTTCCTTCAATATTGGGTGGACACTAGATCTAGGATTGATAAATCCCATTTCTAATTATCTACATGTTGGTTTGTATAAATGATTATATATACTTAGTAAACATGAAAATTTAGGGACATGAAAAGAGTTAATAGATGAATCTCATTGGGATATATCTAAAGAACCATTTTGGTATCCAGTAATGACTCCAAGATTGTCTAGGAAGTCACATTTTTCAATGTAATAATAGGATGGATTTGAATTCACCTACATGTAGTTTCCACGCATTATATCATTTTTTCTTAAAATACTCCCTCATTGGATGAGTATTGGTCCTATAAGGTCATGTATATCCATTTGAATAAAGTAAATCTAGTTTTGTGACAACGAGTATGGAAAATGGTAGGGGAATAAACATCAGGTTGAGGGAACTGAACGTGTCACTGCCCCAATAACTTGTCACCAACCATAATAGATTACTAAGATGACTTAAAGAAAAGTTTTTCCTAGTTAGTCAAAAACAATAATACATAAACATTGAAATAAATCACAATTAAATTATACCTAATATATAGGTGTGAAAAATGACCATATCTTACTCCTATGAAGGATAGGTAGCTCTAAGGAATTAAAATCCCACTCTCATCATTTTTTGGAATCATACCCATATTCTTGTGCATTATAATCTCCACTATATCTATCATAGATCTATATTGAACCACTAGGGGTCAACACAGACATATTTATTTTACATGGTAGGTAGATAATTCTAGGGAATACTACATGAGATAGGATACATATTATTTATTATCATGCTCTCTACATAACTTGAAGGGCACCAATTAAATTTCCAAGATTATGTCCCCATATAAGGTGATATTATCTTTAAATCTAATATTCTTGAGGATCCTTCTAGTACCTTCAATCCCCAAGCATCAAATTAAGATGTATTGGATAGGACCCTTAATAACATTGAAGAATGAGTCTCCACTACCATCAAGGAACAAATAAATGAGAACCTCAACATCAAGGAATATCTGATGATGAAATTTATTAGTACTTTCATTTCTCAAAATTATATGGAGTGATAAATTTTTTTCCTAAAATATAACCAAAATTTATTTTCATGGGTAAAAAATGAAATTTAGGTCTCAATCCCCTAGTATCTATCCACCAACTTAGTATTCCCATTGGACACTAAGAATTCAAATAGGAACCATTCAAAATGATCTCATCTCATGGTACCATTGTCAAGGTAAAATATCATAGGGTAATCAATGATATTTGTTTTTATTTATGTTCATTATTGATATTTTAGAAACGTGATTGAAGGTAAACTATAAGTGGGATATAATTTTAGTCCAAAAAGTGACAAAGAATTTTTACCACCATAAAGGATACAATTATAAAATGTAACAATATTCTAATAAATCTAATAATAATCATTGTTAAAATAGTACAAATCTGGTTATCAATATAATTTTTAGAAATACATAATAAATTATTTTTCATGTAAGTACAGGGAAATATGAAAAATATAAGACTATAACATCTTTCATAGTAAAAAATAACATAATGAAAAATATAAAATCACCATACAAATACACTAATAAATGATATTATAAAACATAAATATATATTTAATGTGCATGAAATATAATTAAACTGGATATAAGGTGTCACAACATAACCTTTTTTATGTCCTCTCATCTTATAATTATAATTCCTTGACTTAATCTTATCATACGGTGTTATGTATTCCTATTCCTAGAAGCCCTCTATCTCTAATGATAAGACCAAAATATTTCATAATATCCCTAAAATAGCATAATCATGGGATATTGGAAATACAAGATATATCTTCCTATCACATGAATCCCTTTACCACATAGAATAAAACAAAATAATTATAGTATGAAAATATAGATCATTAATATTGAGAACCCCATAAATGGAATCTCTACGAAAAATATTATACTGAAAAACTAAAACGATCAAAATCACACCCAAAAGTAAGATTTTTGATGATTAATATTGACTTAACATGTATTAATGAAATTAAATTCACTATAGTTAAAGTTGTTCTTCATATCCTTGAATAAATGATACTTTTTATGAATAAAATTCAATGGTCAGATCCTTCACTATACAAAGCTAGTTGTTACTATATCAGACATTGCATTATCATCGTTAGATGAAATTCATGTTTCTTAACATTCTCTAATTAATTTTTTCTTATATTTCTATATTAATTGTACATACAATGAAATAAAATACTATTCCAAAGTTCACTACTTTTTATTTTCCCCATTTTGACTCAAACAATCAAAATTTCATTTATCAGATGTATATTCTATAATATAATAACAACTAAAAAATCAACATACACCATATCCATACTATGTGTATTTTGATTTAAAAAAAGAAGAATATGATTCATTTACTCAACAATATTCATCTTTAAGAGATTAAAAGACATATATAGAAAATTAATAAGTTCAAATAAATATAAAATATATACTCCCTGTAAAATATCATGAAGTTAACTTCTACTAATTTTCATAAAATTTGAAAAAATAGACGCATTAGTCATAAAAATATAGGTAGACTAAGTAATCCTTTATAAATTATATAAAATACTATTATTGTCACAGGATTCTATCCCTTTGTGAAAAACATTTCCACCATTTGTAAAAAAATCTTATCCCCTTTATAAATATGGATACTTTTTTTATCTCAATACCCAATTGTTCTTTTAAAAAATACTTTCTCCCCATTTTAAAGAAATTTTAAAATATGAATATTAAAACTATTTCGAAGTGTTTTTGAATTATCTTCACTATTGTGATGATGTAATGGAAAAAATGTTATTCTCATTTAGTAATTTTTTGTAATATTTTATTAGAGGATAAACCATGTTAATTATATGTCAAATAGAGAAACTTACTATTAATTTCTTGTCTCTATAAGAAATAATTTTGAAAAAAACCTTATTATTTCTTCAGTAATTAAAGAAATATACCCCATAGTTAATTATTTCTCAATATTTTATATAGTATCCTTTAATTTTATCCTTTTCAACTGACTTAGTAATTTTTTAAACCCCAAAAATTAATGACATGAAAAAATTAGCATATAGATTAATTAGATACAGAAAATAAAATAAAATAATTTTGTATATATGAATTTACAATTAATTTGTATTTTAAATCATAAAATATATGTATTTTTTTTAAAGAATATAAAAATATTTAAATAAATTTTAATGAAAGATATTCTATACTATATTAAATATATCTTCAATGTTAGAAGATAGGTTGAAAAATAAATTAATTGAATATAACATAATGTAGAGCATTAATAACCTATGTTTAATGTATTAAAATATTTTAGAATTTTAGTGTTTAGTTAAAATATCAACAAATGAATATTCAGTTATGAAAAAATCATTATTTCTATCTTCTTTTGGTCTGTTATCTCTAAGGAAATAATGTCTTATACTTATCTTCTTAGCCCATGATGATATTCTATGTTCATAGAAAAATAAATTGCATAAGTATTATAATAAAGGATTATGTTTTGAGTGAAATTGAAACCAAAATTCATGATTGTGTATTAAATCCACCATAATATATTAAAATACATTAAAGCTACAATATATTTAGCTTTACAGTGGATAGTGAAACCAGAAGTTTTTTTCGAGAAATATCAAAACTAAGGTTTCTCCTAGGAAATTACATGTTCTAAAAGTAATCATATTATATAATTAGAAGAGTGAAAGGAAAATATGTAATTCTATTTTGAGATTAATATTACATATTGAAGAATTTATCGAATTTTATTCTGAAATAACATTTATGAAATATAAAGAAATTTTAATGATTTTATGTGTAATTCCATCATATTTTTTTGGTTGTATCAGTGCTAAAAGATTTTGGGCAATACCTTTCATATATTTTTATTTTTAAATTTATATTCTAAAAACCCACCACCACTAAAACTATAGATAGTAATAATAGGTATGTTTTTTCCATTATTAATGGATGTATGAAAACATTAAAACTAAAGAAATCATCATATATTCATGTTAGAAAATATTTCAAAGTAAATCTAGTCTAATTATCAAGAAGGATATAAAAATAGTTCTCACCTTCAAAACTTCTCTTTTGTGTAATACAAACAAGATACACGTGCATCAATTGTAATGTAATAGAATTTGAGATTTCACTATTAGGTTTAAAACATGACCTGATTTTTATTATGAATTTACAAGGACCACAAACTAGGGTTGAGTTGAGCTTGTACTATAATACATCCTTTATAAGAAGTTACCTAGAATGTTTTTATATATTATGAAAGTTACAATAAGAAATAACTCTATTCCACCTCCATGAAAATCCTATAACTATAAGAAACTGGACTTAAACATGACGCAATCTTGAATTAAATGAATAATTTACATTGGGGATATTTTTAGGTTTAGAGTTTTAGATAATTATGCCATAAATATTACATTACATCTGAAAAATTACAAGTTTACACTTCTACTCAGTATCCATTTTTTTCATAAAATAAAAACTCTTGAAAAAAGAGTCATATCAATCCCATGTTTTAGATAGCATGAAAATTCCTTGATCCCATCCTTGACAATATTCATCTTTAGGTCCTGTGAAAAACATTTCAAAACTTGTGATGAGCATAAGAAGCTCAGTAAGGTTATAAAACAAATAAAGAAAACATTAGTTCATCATTGCATACATAACATAAGCTCTTTAACAAACCTCTTTAAATCATAAGATTCATGAAGAACCCATATAAAACATAAATCATAAAGGTAATTTGTGTCATTCATATGATACATACATTTTAGCTATCACAACTACATAGGGAGTTACGTGGGAATACCCATCACAGTATATTTAGAAAATCACTTAGGAGAAACATTCAAATTTACCTCCATCACATTAATCAATGAATTGGAGTGATATATCAGGGTCACCTGCCATAGGTTTATCATGGAACCACTTGTATATGTAAGCCATGCTCAAGAACCATAACATATTCATAATACATAAAACAATCATAATGGACGGAAAAAATTTCTACATTTCAATCACAATATATCATTTTAATATATTTAAATAAAAAATCCATTATAAAAACCATTTTGAATACCAAAATATGTAAAAGTGTATATGGTATTCATTTTTCTTTTAAAAACATTACGGCTTGTTAAGGAATCCAACGATTAAATAGTACTCACAACGGCGAAAAGGTTGTTGTCATCGCTTACATTAAAAAGAAACATTCTTTTTTTATCGTTTAGTAAAATTATTCCTAGAAAAATATTCCATTTGAATGAAATAAAAATCCAAGGTTTTTATACATCGTATAAAAGAAATTAATTTATTAAAACAAAATATTCATCAATGAAAGGAGATCGAGATGATGTCCCTTACCGCTTGTCCGACTTGACTCGATCGTTCTTTAATCTCTTGACTAATAAACTTATGTTAATTTCTACTTGATTAAGAACATTTTTAAACTTTTTTATTCCTTTTATATCACTAATTACCATGTTATAAACATAATGTAATCATTTAAGTTAATAATGGTTGTTTTTCGATATTTGGTACTTGAGTAAAAAATAGACTTCTTATAATTACAAGTTGTTCATATGATCAAAATTTCATTATATCAAGAATGGTATTCATGATTTTGATATCATATATATCATATATATCTATTATATACATGTATTTATAATAGTACATAACATTTGGAGGTATGAAATGAAATACATCGTTTTTGGAGATGGTAAGTCGTACATACGCATGAACACTACATTCATTTCTATTTCTTATTTTAAATGAATTATTACATAATGATACATAGGTATATTATAATTCCAGTATAATATCATATATAATATCATTAACTCTATCCTTTATATGTCCCACATATGGCATTAACTAGTCATATCACTTTGAGGGGGTGGTAGTCAGCACTTCCTCAAATGAAATTATCGCATTTACCCATAATGGAAATCATAAAAGTATGATATAAAAGAAAAATAAATAAGAATAAAGAAAAAATAAACATAATATATATCATATATAAATATATTGTCATCTTAATGGACACCAAGAGAGGCGGTAGGATATAATAAACAATCATCATTTAGTGAGGTGTTAGTTTTTGACTCACAAAAATAGTATGTTCTTCACCCATTAGATAGAGGTGCGTGTAATTCTAGTTATAATACATCTCATAAAAACATCCTAGTATATTTAGTATAATGGTTTTGTTATGAAAGAGAAGAATAAAAACATTGTAGGGGTTTTAGAAGAAAAATAAAAGAAAAGAATTTAATAGAAACCATTACGTTTAATTTGGGTAACTCCATTTGGTTTGAACCAAAAGAACTTCTTGATGTGCCTTATGACTAGGGTAAGTAATCTAGGGGGAGGAGAGGGAATATTTCCCCATTTGGGCCTTTGGGACACCTATTTGCTCCTCGATTCCTTTAAGGCCTTCGGGTCAGTAAGGCCTTCGGGCCACCTCAAGGCCTTCAGGCCCCATTTAAGAGTAGATACAAACCAGGCAACCGACAAGGAACAAGCTCTACAAGGAGGATGAGAAAGGAGATTTCACCACAGCAGCAGATAAATGGTTTGAAATAATGAGACGGTATGACACATTCCATCGGGACAAGCCTGTGCATGCACGAGAATGCCTTGCTGAATAGCCATGCAGAGGTGGAGAGCGGATTTTATGAGGAAGATCCTGGGGAGGAGTAGTTCCAAGTAGATAGTCTGGGTTGTATATAATATTTGAAACCTATAGGAAATGTATTCCTCTATGTCCTATGATCCAAGTAATATTACACCTACGGGCCTTGTAAGGGTTCCACCTCACCCCTTTAATGGCGGATTATCAAAAAACTATAAAAAATGAAGGCCTTCGGGCCATTGGATGGATGGATAGGAGGGTCTCTTTAGGAAAGGTTGCAAATATTATTTTATTGTAAACTTATCTTCAGATTATAAAGATCCAAAACAAATTAATGTTTAATATAATATGACTCAAGTTTGAAATAAAATCATCCAATAAAAATTTGACATGTTTTGGATATTTTTTAATATTTATAATCTTATTTATACAAATAATTTATTAATGATGTAAATATTTCATCATTATTGTGTCATAAATAATTTAATTTAATTTATATCTAAAAATTATAATATAAATACCATAATGTAGGAAATCGTTTTATATTTTTAATTAAAATTTATCATCAAAAATATAACATATATAACCCCATGTAAAAATTTATTAACTAAAAGATATTTGTTTATGTCATTTTTACCTTTACTTAAAGTTAATTAAAATAAAATGTCATTATCCCTCTCAAGTGGCTTGATGGTGTCCCAAAATAAACCGAAAGACTCCCATGGTCGTAAATGAATCAAACAATAATGTTAGGACAAGTTTTAAGGTGATTTTGTTTTATTATAATATTTTTTTACCTCAAATTTACCTATTTACCTTTAATCGCGGTAAATAAAAGTCAAAAATTACTATTCACCAAAAATTATTTTCATATTATTGGACCAAATTTTACATATCAATAACAACCATGTATGTCAGTTTTTTAAAATTCAATCCCCAGATGTAGTAAAATTTCATTTTAATGAAAAAGTCATTTTTTTACTACTACTTAGTGGTTTCCCAATTCATAAAAAATTGATGTTTTTTGATAAAAATACAAAAAAATAATCCTAAGATATATTTGATATTCTGAATTCAAAAGTGATTTCTATTTTACGAAATTCAAAACATAGAAGTTTCATTGATTTATTTAAAATTAATTCCCATTGTCAAAACAAATAGCGTGTTGTTAAGTAATAATAACTATCTAAACATTGATACATGTTTATGAAGAATTTCAAAGTAAAATTAATTCCCATGAACAAAATTGGATTAAATGGTAAAAACATAAACTAATTAAACTTTAAAATCAGTTAAATATATAATATAACCATATAAATAAAATATATTTAAAGGCACTTTTGAATTAAAATAGAGTATTTTTCACTATTTGTTAAAAATGAATTTTATCAGATAAATAACAAAAATTTACCCAAAGTATATTTTGATGTCATGATTCTAAAGATGAATTTTATTTTGTAAAATAAAACATATAAAAGTGTCCAAAACAAGATTTAATGATGGTTCTTCATTAAAAGGTGCTAATTCGACATTTTAAATAATATTAGAGTATTTATGTTTATAATTAGATTCATTCACATTTTAAGCCTCGAAATTTTATTTTATAATTGTAAAAAAATTTAGCAAACATGTATAATAATATTTTAGTTGGTTCTATTCATTCCCACAAATGAAATAGCTAGGCGTTAACTAAATTTAAAATAATATTTTTATATTATTAGTGTGCAACATATGGTTTCAAAGAAAACCGTTGTTGTGTATCAGGTATGCCATCAAGCATATCAACCCCATTAAAGTAAAATTAATATTTAATTCACAAATGTTAATAATTATGAAAATGTACTGTTTCTTTATTTTATTTGGATGTTACATCCTCCCCCCTATTGGAAATTACTTCCTCATAATTTTATTCACTTATCAAATAAATGGGTGTATTTATCTCTCATAGCATTTTCATATTCACACATTGCATCTTCAACCATATGGTTTTTCCAAAAGAACATATTCCTAGTGAATTACCTTATTCCGCAACACATGCTCTCTTCAGTCAAGAATCTGGACTAGTTGTTCCTCATAAGAGAGATTCTCTTCCAACTGAACTACCTCTGGACTTAAAACATGAGATGGATTTGGAATATACTTTCTCAACTATGAAAGATGAAAAATATTGTGTACCTGGGATAAACATGGAGGTAAATCCACTCTGTAAGATACTGATCCAACATTATCATAGATTTCATAGGGTCCATTGAACCTCAGACTCAAATTTCCTTTCTTACCAAAACACATCACACTTTTCCCTAGAGAAACTTTAAGAAAGACATTATCACCTACTCAAAAGATAGATCCTTCCTCCGGTTATCTGCATAACTTTTTGCTGGCTCTGAGTTGTTCTCATTCTCTCTTGAATCAACTAAACCTTTTCTACTATCTCTTCTACCAATTCTGGTACGATCGTCCTCCTTTCACCTAATTCATCACAAAAACCTAGAGTTTGACACCACTTCCCATATAATTCCTCAAATGGTGCCATCAATATACTGGAATGAAATAGTTATTATAATAACATTCAACCAAAGAAATATGTTGGTCCCAACATCCCTGGTAATCCAGTGAACAAGCACGTAACATGTCCACCATGGTCTGAATTTTTCATTCTGACTGCCCATCTGATTGCAGATGAAAAGCCGTACTATAATTTAATTCAGTACCCAACGATTTCTGAAGGCCTTTCCTAAAGATAACAGTAAACCTGGGATCACAATCAGATACAATGGAAAAGGGAACACCATGCAACCTGACTATCTCTTTAACATATAACTGACAAAGTTGATCTAGAGACAAAGTATCTCTAATATGAAGTAAATGATATGATTTAGTCAATCTAACAATAATAACCCAGATTGCATTATTACCTTGAGATTTCTTTGATAATCTCACACCGAAGACCGTAGAGATATTTTTCCATTTCCACTCTGGCACCGGAATAGAATAAATCATCCCTTTTGGTTTATACCACTCTGGTTTAACCTATTAACAAGTAAAAAACTTCAAAGTAAATTCAAATATATCTCTTGTCATTCCATCCCACTAGTTATACTATTAAAGACCTCTCTACATATTAGTACTACCTAGATGAACTGGAAATGTAGAACTATGAGCTTCACATTACAACCCATTCTTCAACTGTAAATCATAAGGCACACATAATCTCTTACCAAAACAAAAAAAAAACAATCATTATCAATGTTAAATTCTGGCAACTTACCCTTCATAACCAACTCTTCCTTTTTCTATAACTCACTGTCTTCCTTCTACACTTTATTATTCTATGTGATAGATATGATTTCACTAACACCTGAAAAAAATAAATTTCCCACACAAACAACTTCTAGGTTAAAGTTTATCAAATCAAAAACCAAAGGATATCGTTCCCAACGTAACATGGTTAATGAAGCATTACTTTTTCAACTTAAGAATCAACCACTTTATTTTATTTTCCCTGATTGAAAAGGATTGTGCAATCATAATCCTTGATTAATTCCAACCATCTCATCTGTCTCATGTTCAATTATTTCTAAGGGAATATATACTTTAAAATTTTGTGGTCAGTATATATTTCACATTTTTCTCCATACAAATGATGCCTCTAAAATTTTAAAGCAAAAAAAGACAACAGTCAATTCCAAGTCAATTGTAGGGTAATATAAGCCATGAGGTTTTAACTGACATGAAGAATAAACAATTACTTGATCATTAGACATAATGACACATCCATTTCCTTTCAATGAATCATCATTCAAAATAACAAACACACCATTTCTGGAAGGTAGTTCAATAACCGGTGCATTCACCAATCTTCTTTTCAATTTCTGAAAACAATCATTACATTCTTTTGTCTAAATGAACTTAACACCTTTTCGAGTTAACTTAGTCAGTGGACTTGATAACCGTGAAATTTTTTTAAACAAACCTCCAGAAATTACCTGCCAAAACAAGAAAACTATGAATCTCAGTTATATTTGGGGGTCTTGGCCATTATTCAACAAGTTTTTCTTTAATAGTCTCACCAGTTATGCCATTTTTTAAAACAATGTGACCAAGGAAAGAAATTTTCTATAACCAACACTCACACTTGCTGAATTTTCCAAATATTTTCTTTTATTTTATGGTATTAAAGACAACCCTTAAATGAATTTCAAGTTCCTCTTTACTTTTGGAATAAACCAAAATATCATCAATGAACACAACCAAAAACTTATCGAAGAAGTCACAAAAAATTTTATTCATAAGATCCATGAATACAAAATGTTCATTGGTTAAACCAAAAGGCATAACTACTAATTCATAATGACTATAACTAGTACAAAACACGGTCTTCAGAATGGCTGATTCTTTTACTTTCAACTGATGGTACCCCGACCTCAAATAAATCTTTGAAAAATACCGATCTCCCAATAGCTAATCAAAAAAATCATCGATATGAGGAAAAGGATACTTGTTCTTAATATTGATGTTATTCAATTCTCTAAAATCAATGAAAAGTCTCACTGAATCATATTTCTTTTTAACAAACAAGATAGGAGAACCCCATGGTGATGTACTAGGTCAAATGAAACCTTTATCTAATATCTTTTTTAATTTCATCATTAACTCTAAAAGTTGAATTTGAGCCATTCGATAAGGGGTTTTGAAGTTGGCTTAGCATCAGGAACTAAGTCAACAATAAATTCAACTTCCCATTCAGGTATAATACCAGGAAACTCATTAGGAAAAACATTAAGGTACTCATTTAACACCAGCACATCATCTATATGAATAGTTCTTTTATTTTCAAAAATGTGTGCAAGGTAACATTCATTTCCATATATTAACAGTTTCTCAACTTCCTGATATGTTATCAAAAGTAATGGTTCATTCTTATAGACAAACTGAAAATCATTCTGAAAAGAAAACTCTTTAACTCTACATTCAATCATAGTATGATAAATAGAAATCCAATCCATACCCAAAATAACATCAAATTCTACTAGAGGAAAAACAATAAGGCTTGCAGGTAGATTGTTTATGCACATTAGTACGAGAAGGTTATTATAATTTATTTTCATATATACATTTCCTCTAGGTGTTTCTACCATATGTTCAAGATTCATATCATGAGATGGAATTCCAAATTTAATATAAAACTTCTCATAAATGAACAAATGTGTATACCCCGAATAAAACAACACATTGGCATAATTTTAAAAAACAAATAGTCTACCAGATTCTACTTTATTTGATGGCCTAACATCTGCTGAAGTAATTGAAAATTATTTCACCACACGTTTCTGCTTTTAGTCCGACTGTTTTACCTCAGTTGAGTTCTTCGTTAGACAATAATTTTCATAATGAACCATTTCATTACACTTAAAACATTTTACTGACTGTAATTCAAATTATTTCATACCATTAACCTGATTTTTTTCAGTGCAATTATTAGCCTTATGTCCCATTTTACCACATCGGTAGAACTTACTAAACTTTTAAAGAAATTCCCCAGCATGATTTTTACCACAATTTTCCCAAACTATTAGCATAATTTTCTTACCATCAGACATTTTTGAAGAGTTCTTACCTTTTTCCTACATCCTCGACCTCTTATTATGTTGTTTTTCAAAGAACACCTGATATTTCACAAACTTTATTTCCACCTTCTCTGCAGAATGAAATTTTTTTCATAAATTTGGAACACACGAGAATATAGATCCCTTCGATACTTTGGCACTAATCCTGAGTAAAAATGGTTGATTTTATTATCAAGATCTCATATAAATTTGAAGCATACCTTTCCATTCAGTTGAAATTTTATTCATAAGCAGCCACAAAGTCATCCTCTTGGATCAATTATAGGAATTGTTTTTCCATCCTAATATGAACCACCTCAGGAAAATATTTCTCAAGAATGATATCTTTGAATTCATTCCAATAATGAGCATCAATCTCCTCATTATCCCTGATATTTTTCATCATTGACCACCACTGATCGACTTCATCTTCCAAATGGTAAACAGAAAGACTAACCATTTGGTGTTTTGAACACCCCATGACATCGAAAATTTTCTCCAGTTCTTTAATCCATCCTTTAGCTTGCATAGGGTCAAATGATCCTTTGAATAATGGCGGATGTTGTCTCTAAAAATCCTCCAGTACTAACATCTTCCTCTGCGGTTGATCTGGCTGATCTTGTGCAGGGATACCACCACCATTTATAGATCGAGTCAACTATTCCATAACAATAACAAATTTTTCATTTTTGACTCCGACCATCTCAGGTTGCTGATTTGGAAGGTTGTCTTCCTTCTGATGATGTCCTAACATATCTTCTCTATTTCCTCTACCGAAAACCATTCTAAACTCAAAAATATCTTAGGCGAATCAACATGGTAATATATAAGTTCTATATCATTTTAATATTAACATACCTAAATTTATGGATTCACTCCTAAAGTTATATAAACCATCCTCTGATACCAACTATAAGGACCCGACCTTAAACATTATATAATAATTAATGAAATGAATAATTCACATTGAAGATTTTTTTAGGTTTAGAGTTTTAAATAATTAGGCCATAAATATTACATTACATCTAAAAAATAACATGGTAAAAACTTCTACTAATCTTTCATTTGTTTCATAAAATAAAACAATTGAAAAAAAGAGTCATGTCTAGTCCCATGTTTTAGATATCATGACTTTTCCATTATCCCATCCTTGACCCTATTCATCTTTAGGTCCTAAGAGAGAAAATTCAAAACTAGGTATGATAATAAAAATCACATTAAGGGTTATAAAACAAAGAATGTAAACATTAGTTCATCATTGCATAAATAACACAAGCTCATAAACAAACCTCATGAAATCATAAGATTTATGAATAACCCATAGAAAACATATATCATAAAGGGAACCTATGGAATTCAAATCATACTTATATTGTATCTATCACAGCTACATAGGGAGTTATATTAGAATACACATCATAGTAAATTACCTAAATCTCTTAGGAGAAAAATTCAAATTTACCTCTGTCACATTACCAAATGCATTGGAGAGAAATCTCGGGCTCAGCCGCCTTATTTTTATCACGGAACCACCCATATACATAAACAATTCGCAATAACAATTACGTATTAATAACACATAAAACAATCATAATGAAAGGATTACATTTCCACATTTCAATCACAGTATATCATTTAAATATATTGACATAAAAAATAAATTATATAAACAATTTTCAATACCAAAATACATAAAATAGTATATGGTATTTATATTCATTTTAAAAACATTACGACTTGTTATGGAAGAGAAAGATCAAATAATACTCATGGCGGCAGAATGGTCATTGTCACCTCTTATATTATAAAGAAACTTTTTTTCATTTAGTAAAATGCTTCATATAAAAATATTCCCTTTTAATGAAATGAAAATTCAAAGGAGTTTATACAGCGTATAAAAGATGTTCTTGTATTATAAAAATATGCCTCAATAAAATGAGAATGAGATAAAGTCCCTTACCATGTGTCTGACTTGACTCGGTCATCGTTTAAACTTCTGAATAATAAACGGAAGTTAATTTCTACTTGTTTAAGAACCTTTTTCGTGTTTATTATTCCTTTTATACACTCATTACCATGTTATAAATATTATGTTATCATTTAAGTGAACAACGATTGTTTTGTCTATATTTGGTACTTGAGTAAAAAATGGACTACTTATAATTACAAGTTGTTCACATGGTAAAAAGATCATGATCTCATTAATGATATTCATTATTTAGATATCATATATATATTATATATATCTAGTTTATACAAGTATTTATTATAATAAATAACATTTTGAGGTAAGAAATGAAAAGCACCATTCATGGAGATGGTAATTCGTACGTACGCATGAATGCTACATTCATTTATATTTATTATTTTAATGTAATTAAAACATAATTAAACATAGTTATATTATAATTCCAGTAAAATATAATATATAATTTCATTAACTACATATTTTATTCGTCCCACATATGGAATTGACGAGTCATATCACTTTGAGGGGGGTGGTAGTCCGCACTTCCTCAAATGAAATTAACATGTTTACCCACAATGGAAACCATAAAGGTATGATATAAAAGAAAAATACAGAAGAATAAAGAAATAATAAACATAATATATATCATATATAAATATTGTGTCATCTTAATATCCTCCATGATTGGATGTAAGAGAAAATTGAACAATCATCGTTTCGTGAGACATTAGTTTTCCATTCACAGAAACAGTATGTTCTTCACCCATTATATAGAGGTGTGTGTAAGTGTTGTTAGAATCCTTATAATAATAACAACCTATTATATTTATGATACTATTGTGGTTATACAATAAAGATTAAAAAGATTATAGGGGTTGTATAAGTAAAATAAATAAAATAAGTTAAGATAAATCATTACCTTTAATTTGGGTAACTCCCTTTGGTTTGAACCAAAAGGACTTATTGAAGTGAATTATGCCTAAGGTAAGGATTCTAGAAGGATAAGAGAGATATTGAGAGCTTATTTGGGCAGGGGTTAGACAATATAAGGGGCTTGAGAGGTGTGTGGAATGGCGTATAAGTGATTTCTTTTTTTAAGGGGGGGGGATGACTCTTTAGGGAAGTTTGCAAATATTATTTTATTATAAACTTGTCTTCGGTTTCTAAAGATATGATACTCATTAAAGTTGAAGATAATATGACTCAAGTTTGAAGTAAAATCATCCAATATAATTTGAACAAGTTTTGGATATGTTTTTAATACTTATAATCTTATTTATTTAAATCATTTTTTATTGAGCTAAGTATTGCATCATTATTGTGTCATAAATAATTTAATTTAATTGATCTCAAGAAATTATAAAATAAATAAAATAATTTAGGAAATATTTTTATATATCTAATGAATATTTATAGTTGAAAATATAACTTATATAACCCCATGTAAAAATTGATTTACTAAAAGATATTTTTTAGCTCATTTTTTCCTTTACCTTAAGTTAATTAAAATAAAGTGTCATTATCACTCTCAAGTTGCTCCTTGAAGTTCCAAAGTCGACCCAAAGATGCCCATGGTCGTAAATGACTCAACCAATAATGTTAGGACATGTTTTAAGGTAATTTTGTATTATTATAATATTCTTTTTATCTCTAATTACCCTATTTACCTTTAACTATGGTAAATAAAATTCAAAAGTTACTATTCCCCAAAATACTATTTTTATATTTTTGAACCACATTTTACTTAAAAATAACTACCATGTATGTATTATTTTCGAAATTCAATCCACAGAATTTGTAATATTTTATTTAAATGAAAAGGTCAGTTTTTTAACTATTACTTAGTGGTTTCATGATTCATCAAATATTTATGTTTTTTAAAAAAATACCAAAAATTAAACCTAACCTATATTTGATATTATAAATTCAAAAATGAATTCTATTTTACCAAATTCAAAACATAGAAGATGAATTAATTTATTTAAAAATAATTCATGTTGTCAAAACAAATAGCCTATTTTTAAGAAATAATAACTATCAAAAGATTGATATTTGTTTATTCCAATTTCAAAGTGATATTAAATCAATTGACCAAAATTGGATTAAATGGTAAAAAATATCTAATTACATTTTAAAACCAATTAAAAATATAATCTAACCATACAAATAAATTATATTAAAAGGCACTTTTGAATTAAAAAACAGTATTTTTCACTATTCATTAAAAATTTAATTTTATAAGAAAAATACAAAAAATTTACCCAATGTAAATTTTGATGTCCGAATTCTAAAGAAGAATTTTATTTTATCCAATAGAACATATAAAATTTACCAAAACTATATTTAAATACGGTTCGCCATCAAATGGCCATAAATCGATCATTGAAAGAATATTAGTATATTTATGCTTAAAATTAGATTCATTGACATTTTATGTCATGACCCGTCCTCGGGGCCCGTGTCGTGACTACCCCAAGCCCGCCTCCCAGAGGCCAGGAGCTGGTGAATAACACCAAAGGTGTAAATACCGACAAAAAGGGGAAGGCATTGCCTTTATGAAGTAAACAAACACAACAGAGTAAGCCAGCATAAGTAAACACTAAATAAACTCAGTACAAAAGTAAGTGAGGAAAGTAAATGGGCCAGAATACAATCCCAAACTGAATGTAAAGTACAACTGGAAAGAAAGTACAACAATTGAAAAGTAAAGTAGCAATGTCGAGCCATCCACTGGAAGTCCCACCTGAAAGGTGGGTACAGATAGTCTCCTCTACTCCTCGGGTCCAGCCATCCGCTCCATTTATGTCCTGCCCAGTGGTCCACCTACAGGTACCGACTTTCTCCACAAGCCTCAATCATGATCAGCGATGTCCATCGTCTGCATCCAACACAACGTAGTGCGGGCATAGCCCGTGTAGGGTTGAGAATACTCTACCCATTAGGTACCTCGAGACCCCCGAAGGTCTCCTAGAATCCAAAAAAGATAATCCACAAAAAAAAGATACAAACACGAAGTAACATCCAACACTACTTAGGTATAATCCCATACATATACCTAAGTCATAAGTTCTAGTACAGCTCTAACATCTGATCCCATGTTTGATCACGTCCACACAGGATAGTACAATGCAATCCACACAGGAAAGCACAACCCAATCCCCATAGGAAAGTAAGTCAATCATATCGAGGATAAAAATTGAAAGTCAAGTCGCAGCTCACACAGGTATACTTCTTTATAAGCTGATAGAGATGATCAGATGTAGGCACTAATTCATCTAATATGGGACCCATGTAGGATGCATGACCAACTACTCTGCCGGACCCACGTAGGATACAAGTACAGAGTCAAATACAGCCGAACCCACGTAGGATATAAGAACAATAGTACTGCCAGACCCACGTAGGATACAAGAACAGTATTCTTCACCATCGAACCCACAAATGATTTCAGTATGGTCTTCATCGCTACCTTCCCCACTGATAATTTCAGTGCAGTCGTCGTCACTGCCGAACCCACAGTGGATTTCAGTGCAGTCGTCATTGTCATCGTAGTCGCAGCCAGCTCTAGGGTTCCCGCGCACAACATGCTCATTTTCTGGAGGGTTCGCTCCACGAGCCAAGGGGTCGATACATCAACTGACACATAGTCCAGAGTTAATGTATCCCACAGATCTGCCTCGTCCATAGGAACTCAATGTGACAGTCTGCGCATCAATCGGACGCCCGGTCTGAGAGTTATTGGCTTTTTCGTCCCAGGGGACCTATTGGTTTTTAAGTCAAAACCAACCTGACCATACACCAACGACATACAAACCTCGAGAAAAGTAATCCAAAAGGTTTGTCTCACAAAGATGAATCCAACAAATTCGACGGCTTGTCAATCAGACGTCCGGACCTCAAGTTATAAGCATTTTCGCTCTGAGGGCCCGGTTGGTTTTGTGTTCGAACCGACCCGGCCATACCCTAATGTATCTGAAACCTTGAGTGTAATATACCAAAACAACCATCTCTATTCGAGGATCGCATCGCAACTGATGGTGCGTCGATCGGAGGTCTGTAGCCCATGAGATGTTCAAATGACTGAAAACAGTCCAAAATGGGGGGGTCTAGGCCCAGCCCAGCCGGGCTCGACCCCCCTGGGTCAGCCCGAACCGGGTCCGGGTCTGGCCCGGTTGGGCATGGCCCGACACAGATGGGCGTGGCCAGGTTCGGTCCACGTGACCCACCCCGGCTTGGCCGGGGGGTGCGCTGGCTCGGCCAGCGGCAGAGCTGGGGGGACCTTTTCACCCTTTTTCGCCCCATGGACGTGGCCGGCATCGCGTCATCCTCCTCCAGATCCCATGCGACCGCGGGATCTGGCTGCATGCCGATGAGGCTTCAGCCGCGGCGGTTCCTCCAGACGATGTGTTGGGCACCCCCCTCCTCCTGGCGGCCAGCCAGTGCCGGACGCGCTCCGGTGGTCTGATTTGCCCGCCGTCTACGCCTACGGCTCTCTTGGGACCTGTAATTTACTATGAAGGCCTCCAATCACCATTCCAGCCCCATTTCATCATTTTCAAATGCTCCCCTCATGAATAACAGAAAAACAATGGGTTCGTACTTGTTCGTTGGTCCGCACCCACTGCGTTAGTGGTTTGAAACAACTCCAAACAATTCCCAGAAAATGATAAATCCCAACCCACAATAATAATCCGTGGATCAACATGTTAATTAGTTGGTCTGCATTCATGTCTTGGAGGAAATCAAACATGGGTGTATTATTATTTTCAAAACAACGCCTACCTTGATGAAGTCATCAGTCGAGGTTCGTCGCGGAAAAAAGACGTCGCGGAAGACGGCGTCGCGGAACGAGGCTTCGTAAGCATCGTCGGTGTTCACCCAATAAAGGATGCAGTGTCTTGCTTCCTTTGACACGGGAAGAAGATGAAAATATGAGATGGCGTTCTTCGTCGAAGCTTCGGTTTGCTTCGCGTCTTTCAAGAAAGAAGAAAAAAATCTTCAAGAGTTCTCTCCTCCACACAACGAATCACCCACGATAAAATAAGACATTGTCAGCTTTTATTTACACACACACAAGCCATCATTAATTTGAAATTCAAAGATCTCATTCAATTAAATAAATTAATTGATGAGTATTTAATAGTTCATTAAATTGGGAGAGTTGACATTTCAATTAAAAAGGGTGGTACGGGTGTGTTACACAATTAAATGAACGAGGGAAATTTTAAGGAATTTTAAGGACTGGGGCTCGTGTGGGCCCCACATCACTAAAATCCTACCTAGTGGAGTTAGGATTTAGTTGGTCCCACTCTAACCTCCATTCATAGGTTATTAACTACCTAGAATAGAAAATAAAAATTATGGCACAAATTTTTATTTTATTCTTTAGTTAACCCATTTATTTTTAATAACCGCACCCGAGTAAACGAAACTCCAGAAAAGGTGTTCCGAAGCAATTAATGGAGCTGCGGTTTCATTAGTGCCATCAGATTTAGATTACAAGCAATGGTTCAAAAGTTATAAAAACTCACTCATTCGTTCACTGAACGTACCTGAAAAAAACTTCGGAAAATGATTCTGGGCACACCGGGCCTCGGAATCAGTTGCCGTCAGTAACTGCATACTCGTAAAATACAAAAGAAAATTAAGAAAAAAATTTCATTTGAAATTTAAATGTCTTTAAATTACTCCCACCTCAGGGCTTTATGTTCACGTAAAGATACATCACAAACTAATGAAACAAAAGAGGGTACTAAGCATGCATCTAGCCTCCCGCTCCCAAGTGCTATCCTGGAGGTTGTCATGCTTCCATCTGATGCGCACTAGAGGAATCGACCGCCCACGTAGGACCCGATCCTGTCGATCCTCGATCTCCACTAGGACCTCCGCAGAAGTCGCCCCATCATCGATGTTTAGTTCCCCATGGTCGATGATATGTGTCGGGTCGTGCCTGTATCTCCTAATCTGAAATACATGGAAGACGTCGTGCACCCGGTGCAACTGAGGTGGTAAAGCCAGGTGGTAAGCCACCTCGCCTATCCTGCTGAGAACCTGGAATGGTCCGATGAAGAACGGATATAACTTTCCACCCCGACCAAATCTTCACAATCCACGTCGAGGTGAGACCCTCATGAAGACGTGGTCACCATCCTCGAACTCCAGTGTTCTCCTCCTCCTATCAGCATAAGACATCTGTCAGCTCTGAGCTATCCTCATCCGCTCTTGGATGACCGGGACTTTCTCGGTCGTGTCCTGGTACATCTCCTGTCCCACAAGTGCTGACTCCCCAGGGTCTGTCCAGCACATAGGTGATCTACAAGGTTGTCCGTACAATGCCTCGTATGGTGACATCCTGATGGTGGAGTGGTATCTGTTGTTGTAGGAAAACTCTACCAAGGGTAGGTGGTCCTCCCAGCTGCGACCAAAGTCGAGGACACATGTACAGAGCCTATCCTCGAGAGACTGAATGGTCCTCTCCATCTGATCATCTCTCTGAGGGTAAAAGGCGGTGCTCAAGAAGTAGCTACGTCCCGAATGCATCCTGCAGCCCCTTCCTAAGCCGGGAAGTAAAGTGAGCATCTCAATCGGAGACGATAGATGATGCCACACCATGAATCCGCACGATCTCCAGAACATAGAGGCGTCCCATGATATCCACTGAGCCATTCTCTCTGATGGGTATGAAATGGGCCGACTTGGTGAGTCGGTCAACAATCACTCAAATGGAGTCGTGACCTTAGGAAGTACGTGGAAGTCCAGTCACAATTTCCATAGATATCCCATCCCACTTCCACTCCAGGACCTCAAAGGGTTGTACCAAGCCTGCTGGCACCTAGTTCTCCATCTTCACCTGCTGGATGGTGAGGCATCGAGAAATGAACTATGCTACAACCTTCTTCATACCCGGCCACTAGTGCTGTCGTCTAAGATCCTGGTACATCTTCGCCACTCCTAGATGTACCGCTAAAGGGGAAGTGTGAAACTCCCTCAAAACCTCCTCTTGTAAAGTAGATGGTTCCGCAGTATGTCCTCTGAAAAGGATGACGTGCTATCCTCCCATTGAAAAACCATCTGGTGCCAGTCCTGAGGATATCTGTGCACGCCGCATCTCATAGTCAGCATCCCCATGCAGTGCCTCTCTGACCCGCTGCAGTAGTGGAGGAGTGACTGTGAGTGACTGATGAAAGGCTGCTCCATCTCTATCCACGAAGGATATCTGCAAAGCAGCTAGCTTCTCTGTCGCCTCCCCGAGTAGCTGAATGCATTTCCTCCTACTGAGAGCATCAGATACTACATTCCCCATTTCAGGATTATAGACAATATCAAAGTCATAGTCCTGGAGGAACTCGATCCAGCACCGCTGTCTCAAATTCAGGTACTTCTGTGAGAAGATGTACCTGAGACTCTAATGGTCAGAATATACTGTAAAGCGCTCACCCATCAGATAGTGCTGCCACATATTTAGAGTGAAGACCACTAATGCTAACTCCAGGTCATGGGTAGCGTAGTTCTGCTCATGCTGCCTCAATTTTCATGATCCATAGGCAATAACAGCCCACTCCTGCATTAGTACACATCCATGTCCGGTCCCTGATGCATCGCAGTAGACTACGTACCATACTCATTCCTCCAGTAGCCTCATGATAGGTGTGCTAGTTAATCTCTATCACATCTCCTCGAAGCTCTGCTAACATCTATCTATCCACGAGAAGGGTTTACCCTTATTCATCAAAGATGAAAGTTGTGATGCAACTCTGGAGAAGTCTGGAACAATCCTCTGGTAGTATCCAGCTAAACCCAAGAAACAGTGCACCTCTATCAGGCTCCTGGGTGGCTCCCAAGCTAGAACTGCCTCGATCTTAGTAGGATCCACCACAACTCCCACCTTAGAGATGATGTTCCGCAAGAAGTGGACCTCACATAACCAGAACTTGAACTTCATGAGCATACCATAAATCTGGTGCTTTCGGAGTGTGTCTAGTACAACCTGCAACTGTTCGGCGTGCTCGTCCTCATAAGTCGAGCATATAAAAATGTCGTCGATGAACACTACGACAAATCGATCGAGGTATGGCTGAAAAATCCTATTCATGGGACTCATGAAAACTGCTGGAGCGTTGGTTACGCCGAAAGGCTTATGCATGAACTCATAGTGGCCATACCGACATTTAAAGGCCATCTCCTGCACATCCTTGTCCCGAAATCTGAGCTCATGATAGCCTGATCTGAGGTCTATCTTCGAGAAACACCATGCTCACTTGAGCTGATCAAAGAGGTCGTCAATCCTCGGTAGTAGAAACTTTTCCTCACGGTCACCTGGTTCAGGCGACGATAATCGACACACAGTCGTAAGCTCCCTTATGCCTTCTTGGCGAATAAAATCACTGAAGCCCAGGGTGAAACACTAGGTCGGATAAATCCCTTGCCCTGCAAGTCCTCAAACTGTACTCGTAGCTCTCGAAGCTTAGCGTGAGCAATCTGATATGCTGGAGTGGATATCAGGTCTGTTTCAGGGTACATGTCAATATAAAAGTCTACCTATCTACGAGGAGGTAATCCTGGAACCTCGTCAGGAAAAACGCATGCATACTGATCTACCACTATAGGAAAACTCGGACTCCGCACGTCAACTTCTCCTAGGATGAGGCTAGCCAACTGATGAGTGATAGGTTGTCCTCTCCTCTGCATGAGCCCATCCTGCACTACAAAGGCTCCCTTCTCGCCGGTGAAGGTTAATCTGCTCCCATCAGTGCGAACACATTACAACTTGCGCCTAATACAGTCGATCTGAGCATGGACTGTAGATAACCAATCCATGCCCAAGATGACATCGTAAGGACTCGACGCTACTACAAGAAGATCCCAGCCAAAGCTCTTTCCTCCTAGAGTAAGCTCACACTACCGGCACCAGTGCGTAATCATCGAGTCTGCTCCCGTAGGAGTCTCTAGCCGTAAGTATCGAGCCAAAGGCTCCGTCAAAATCTCCAAGCTCCGAACAAGGGTAGCAGAAATAAAAGGATGACTCGCTCTTGTGTCTATAAAAACTGCAGCAACGGTGGAGTAGACACAGATAGTACCTCAAATCATCTCTGGCATGCCGTGGTCGTAGGCCTCCGCTGCCTGAAGCTGAGCCTGTCTCTACACGCCAGCTCCCTGTGGTCGGGGTGGGCCTCCAGGTGGTGGTGGTGCTAAATCCTCAAAGCGTCACCCACCACCCACTGCTCGGCCAGATCCTCTTCCTCGTCCTCCTGATCTCTGTGGAACACCATGGTCCACCCTCTCCCTCTTCCTGGGTGGCCCCTCAACCGTATACTGCTCCTCTACATGGCGGGTTGGGCAGTCACGAACTATGTTGTCCTGCCCGCCGCATGCGTAGCACTGTCTGCTCATCAGAAGGCTGGCTCTGTACCGTGTGCCCCGCACCTCTGAGCCAGTGTCCTAATGTTGTCCGCCTGATGGTCTGGTCTTCCTGGACCCCTGTGACATCCATCAACTGCCAACAGCATATGACTCAGCTACGTGCCGCCCTTTGGTAGGTCTCGCTGCTGGTGTAGGCTCAGCAAGAAAGCTCTCTATGAGAATGGCTCACTCCAGTACTCTTTCCTGCGTTGGAATGTTGAGGGAGACCATAAATGCCCAGATATCATGCCTCAGACCCTTATCGAAGGTCCGGGCCCAGATGAATGGGTCCTGTACAATGTTCGTTGAAGAGCGTGAGAGATCGGTAAATCTCGCTGAGTATTGGGCGATAGTCATGCGGCACTGCCGCAGCTGTAGTAGCTCCTGGATGTGCACTGCACAGAGGGTGGATGAGACGAACTCCGAGCAGAAGACACTCTCAAAGTCCGTCCAGAGGAGAGATTCCTCGTCATGAAGATGGAGCATCATGCTCCACCATCTGCCTGCTGCCACGTGTAGGAGGCTCTCTACAAGGATCACCATGAGGTCAGCTGGTGTCCCAACTAACATGAAAACTTGAACTGAAGCCTCCATCCATTCCTCGGCTGCCTGAGGGTACGTCTCCCCATGGAACATGGGCAGTATCTAACGCTGAAACTCATGCATTGCACTAAGGAAACGTGCACTCTCAGCGGCTGGGGCTGGTGGCATCAGTGGCTCGGTGGGTAGAGGTACCGTCGGTGCCTCCGCTGTAAAAGGACCCTGCACCAAGGCCTCGTCTCTCAGTGGGATGTCGTCTCGCACAAAGCTATGACCCCTATCTTGCAGCCATCATGGGGAAATCCTGAAAATAAACAGGTGCACCGCGGTCAAGACATTATACCTGGTGATCTGGCACAATGTAATCACAAAGAAAACTTTTGAAACACACATGCAATCATTGTTTTAGTGCATTGAGTGGGAAATCAGAAGTCAGGGTCCTGGTTTACAGATACGTCGGCCACCGCACCAACACTGGAATTCCTGAACTGATAACGACACTCAACACCCTTAACACTATTGCTTCACATAGTATAAAGATCGGAGTCCTGAGTTCTGTGATAGAACCGAACTCCTCTGATACCAATTTGTCATGACCCGTCCTCAGGGCCCGTGTCGTGACAACCCCAAGCCCGCCTCCCATATGCCAGGGGCTAAGGACTAGCACCAAAGACATATATCCTGACAACAAGGGGAAGGCATTGCCTTTATGAAATAAACAAACAGCACAGTGTAAGCCAGCAGAAGTAAACACTAAGTAAATAGAGTACAAAAGTAAGTTTGGAACGTAAATGGGCCAGAATACAAACCCAATGTGAAAGTAAAGTATAACTGGAAAGAATGTAGACCAACTGAAAAGTAAACCAGCAACGTCGAGCCATCCAATAGAAGTCCCACCTGAGGGTTTGGTATAGATAGTCTCCTCATCTCCTTGGGTCCAGCCATCTGATCCGTGTATGTCCCGCCCAGTGGTCCACCTCTAGGTAATGACTTGCTTCACAATCCTCAATCAGGATATTGATGTCCGTCATCTGCATCCAACACAACGTAGTGCGGGCATAGCCCGTGCAGGGGTGAGTATACGCTACTCATTAGGGACCCTGAGACCCCCGAAGGTCTCCCAGAATCCACAAAGGACAATCCACAAAGGAAAGATACAACCACGAAGTAACGTCCAAAACTACATAGGTATATTCTCATTCATATACCTATGTCATCAATTCTAGTTCGGCTCCAACATCGGATCCCAAGTTTGATCACGTCCACATAGGATAGTACAACCCAATCCACACAGGAAAGCACAACCCAATCCACATAGGAAAGCAAGTCAATCACATCGAAGATAAAGATTGAAAGTCAAGACTCATCTCACACAGGTATACTTCTTCGTAAGGTGATAGAGATGATCAGATGTAGCCACTGATTCATCTAAATTGGGACCCATGTAGGATACAAGACCAGCTACTCTGCCGGACCCACGTATGATACAGGTATAGAGTCAAACACTGCCGGACCCATGTAGGATACAAGAACAGTAGTACTGTCTGACCCACGTAGGATACAAGAAAAATAGTCATCATCGTCAAACCCATGGAATATTTTAGTATGGTCGTCATCACTGCAGAACCCACGGTGGATTTTAGTGCAGCCGTCGTTGCTACCGAACCCACAGAGGATTTCAGTGTATTCGTCATCATCGTCGCAGTCAGAGCGAGCTCTAGGGTTCCCACACACAACATGCTTGTTTCTGGGAGGGTCCCCTCAACGAGCCAAGGGGTCGATACATCAACTAACATGTATTCTGGAGTTGATGTATCCCATGGTTCTGCCTCATCGATAGGAACTCAACGTGATAGTCGGCGCGTCAATCGGACGCCCTGTCTGAGAGTTATTGGATTTTTCGTCCCCGAGGCCCAGTTGGGTTTTATGTCAAAACAAACCCGACCGTACACTAACTGCATCCAAACCTCGAGAGGAGTAATAAAAAAGGTCTGTCTCACCAAGAGGAATCCAACAAAGTCGATGGCCCGTCAATCAGACGTTCGGATCTCAAGATATAAGCGTTTCCGCTCCGAGGGCCCGGTTGGTTTCGTGTTCGAACCAAACCAACCATACCCAATGTTCTTCGAAACATCGAGTGTAATATACCGAAACGACCTTCTCGATCCAGGGATCACATCTCAACTTATGGTGCATCGATCGGAGGTCCATAGCCCACGATATGGGAAAATGACTAAAAACAGTCTGAAATGGGGGGTCTTGGCCCAACCCGGCCCGGCCCAACCCCCTCTGGGTCGGCCCGAACCGGCTCGACCCGACCCGGGTCTGGACCGGTTGGCAACGGACCAGCCTGGTAGGGCATGGCCCGGCCTAGTCCACGCGACCCGCCCCGGCCCGGCTGGGGGGGGGGGGCGCTGGCCTGGCCAGCGGCCGAGCATGGGGGGACCGTTTCCACGCTTTTGCGCCCCACGGATGCGGCATGCGCCATGTATTCCTCCTCGAGATCCTGCGCAGCCGCCAGATCTGGCCACCTACCACCACGACTTCAGCCGCGGCGGTTCCTCCTAGCGGTGCATCGGGCACCGCCGCCTCAGTCCGCCGGCGCCGCTGTGCCGGCGTGGCGCGTCGGCGGCGTCTTCCGCCGAAAACTGGATGCGCTCCGGTGGTCCGATTTTCCCACCGTCTACGCCTACGGCTCTCCTGGGACATGTACTATACTGTGGAGACCTCCAATCTCCATTCTGGTCCCGTTTTGTAATTTCCAAATGCTCCGTGCATGAAGAACAGAAAAACGGTGGGTTCAGACTTGTTCTTTGGTCCGCACCCACCACGTCAGTGGTTTGAATCAACTCCAAAAAATTCGAGGCAAATGATAAATTCCAACATGGAATAATAATCCGTGGATCAACTTGTTCATTAGTTGGTCCACATTCATGTCTTGGAGGAAATTAAACAGTGGTGAATTATTATTTTCGAAACAACCCCTACCTCGATGAAGTGGTCGATCGAGGTTCGTCGTGGGAAAAAGACGTCGCGGAAGACAGCGTCGCGAAACGAGGCTCCATAAGAATCGATGGTGTTGGCCCGATGAAGGATGTGGCATCTCACATCCTTCGACACGGGAAAAAGATGCAAAGATTAGACGATGTTCTTCGTCGAAGATTCTGTGTTCATTGCATTCTTCAAGAAGGAAGAAGAAAATCTTTGTGAGTTCTCTCCTCCAGACAACGAATAACCCATGATAAAATAAGACATTGTCTTATTTTATTTACACACAAACAATCCATCATTAATTTGAAATGCAATGATCTCATTCAATTAATTAAATTAATTGAAGAGTATTTAATAGTCCATTAAACTGGTAGTGTTGACTTGTCAATAAAAAGGGGGGTGCGTGTGTGTTACACAATTAAAACCACGAGGGGGGTTTTAAGGAATTTGAAGGGGTGGGGCTCGTGTGGGCCCCACCTCACTAATATCCTACCTAGTGGAGTTAGGATGTAGTGGGTCACACTCCAACCTCCATGCATAGGTTATAAACTACTAAGAATTGAAAATAAAAATTGTGGCACAAATTTTTATTTCATTCTTTAGTTAACCCATTTATTTTTAATAACCACTCTCGGGTAAACGCAACACCAGAAAAGGTGTTCCTAAGAAATTACCGGCACTATGGTTTCATTGGTGCCTTCAGATTTTGATTCCGAGCACCATTTCAAAAGTTAGAAAAACCCGCTCGTTCGTTCACTGAATGTACCTGAGCAAAAATTCAGAAAATGATTCCGGGCACACCGGGCCTCGGAACCAGGTGCCGTAAAAAACTGTGTACTCGTAAAATACCAAAGAAAATTAAGAAAACAATTTCTTTTCTAATCTAGGGGTCTTTACATTTTAATCCTCAAAATTTTATTGGATAAGTGTAAAATCCTTTAACAAACTTGTATAATCATATTGTAGTTAGTTCTACTTATTACAACTAATATAAAAACTATGCGTTAACGACATTTAAAATAATATTATTATATTATTAGTGTGCTACATAAGAATTCAATGAAACCCATTGTTGAATTTCAGGTACACCATCAAGCATATCAACCCCTTTAATGTAAAATTAATATTTAATTCACAAATGTTAATGATTAAGAAAATGTATTATTTATTTATTTACCAGGGTTGTTACATTAATGACATTAAGTAAGGAATATTATGATTCTTAAGGATTTTGTAGTCATGTGTATCAACATTCTCATGTCTATATATAGATTGAATGAAAGTAACTCTTGATAATAAAATTTACATCTATCTTTCTTGATTTTTATAATGTAACACTAATATCATAGTTATATTATTCTAATAAGGTTTTTTATAAGTCCTAAAAAATTGAAATCATTAGAAATTTAATATTTTACAAGAAAAGAAACATCACCGATTGTAATGATTTTCCCTGTGTGTTGTATCCAAAAGTTACATACTCGAAATTTCACATATTAATGATTTGAATGTTTTATTTTTCTCTTTTCATATATCTATTGAAACAGTTTTCCACATATAAATTTTTTAGGTTTTTTATATTCAAACACTCACAAATAACTATATATATACTATATTTGAGTAATAAAACATCCCTGGGTCAAATGATGTAATATTTTATTTGATACCAACATCTATCCCACTATCTTATGTTGAATAGATTCTTGTTCTTTATAAATATAAGCATTTTTAAAACTAAGTTATTGAATATTATTTAAAGAAAAAATATTTCTTGTGACCACTGCGTTGGAATTTTATATAAAAGAGAACACTTTTATGTACTCTGTAACATGATTGAAAATGAAATTTATTTGAAGTATGTCCAATTACATTAAAATTTAAAGGTGATTGAATTTGTTTTTACATTTTATCAAAAAATATACTATATGTATAGATAGAAATAATCTTTTTCAAACCACTATTGTTTAATTTATGATTTCACAACAATTTATAATCATTAGATGTTTAAATCAAACTAGAGTTAGATTATAATATTGATGATAGTTTTGAAATTTTAGTTATAATAATTGAAATTATATCATCACTATTAGTGAAAAAATAATTATAATTATCAAATTTATTCATGAAGGTTTTTATTATAATTTCCAATAATATTTACATATAACACTATCTCATTATATGATGAAAAATCATCCACATAATCTTATTAATTATCTTTTTCATAATTTAATGAATTATATTTTTAATCTTTTGATGAAGTTGAATAATCATCTATAATGGTAAAAAAATTATGAACTCGAGATTAATTCTTTAGATATTTTTTATTTTTTCCATCCATAAAATATTTCTCATCATTAGGTATATTAGAATAGAAACCACCAATCATATAACTATGACTACCATGTTATTATGAAGAGCTATTGGATTTTTTTTTCTAGATAAAACTTCACTCCATGTATTGAAGTATTTTAGAATTTTAATATCTATGTTCTTAGAATTTCATCTTGACATTTTATCTTTCCACTTTAGTATCAGGTAATTAGCTGTAATATGACTGGTCTTATTACATAAATATAGAATATTTTTTGTAGATTATTTTTATTAATATTATCTCATATATAATTTTAATAATCATAGTGAAAAATTTATTTTTTATCATCTTATTTATTATCCATTGAAACAGATTTATTTCACCTTCACTAGATTCAACAATGATAATATCTGTAGAATGTTTAGAATACTTATTTTTAAAATTTTCTCCAATATTCAAAACGAATCATGTAATATTAGATTATTTAAATGTAAACACCACCCTATTATTATTCTTTTCTTTCCTAACATCTCATTTTAATAAATTATTATATTTTATAAGAACTTAAATCAAATTATCAAGAATTAGATTCATAAAAAATATAATATCAACAAAAACAATTTTTTAAAAATACAATTACTTTTGAAGTACAAATATAAATTTTTCATAAATCGAATAATCTAATACCTACTTATCATAATGTTATTCTTGACTACTCATGATAGTAATGAAATGTCGATTCATTTAAGAAATGAACTCTCAATTTATAAAAATAAATTCCTAACTTCTTTTAAATAGTATAGCTATTTTAGTTACAAAAACATATAATATTTTAAATTGAGTGATATATAGATTATTTTAAATTAAATTTGGTTGTTTCAAAAGTATATATTTTATTATAGGCATTTTTCATCATCTTGCATAAAAAATATTTTTCACATTATAGTTAGGCTAAAATTCTAGATTCTCATATGTAGAAAATGTTGAAATTTTCATATTAAGAATTTTGTAATTTCTAGTTATCATAATACTATAATCCAATAGAAAGTTAATCACAAAATTATTTATTATATCACACAAATACTAATAATCATTATAAAAATTATAAGAAGATGTTTTGGATTTTGGACTATCTAATATATATTTTTTCCATCAAAAGAATCATTTCTCCACCACGTTGTTCAGTGTATACAAAACTAAGAAATAATGAAAAAAAAGATAAGATCTGGCTCATTCTTAAATATTGAGATGGGTTCTAAATTTTTTCTTCTAAATAATGTTACAGTAATACACTACAAGAGGGGTAGGGATTGTAATAAAAAAGTGACATAATTTTTTTTGACCATATAAAAGTGTATGTCTATTTCAAGAAATGATCTTTTGATTAAACCATAATTAATTAGAGTAAAAAAGATTATAAATATGATTATTCAACGTATTGTTATAATCATAGTTAAAATTGAATTTTTTAGTGTTAATGGAAATATGAATAATGTAAGGATATAAAATGTATACATAATGTTAAATAACAAAATAAACATCATAAATTAACAATACATATACGCCTGTAAAAGATATTATAAAATGAAACATCACCCAAATTTAAAATTAATTTTTTAAAACCTAATCAAATGTCTCACTAAAATTTAACCTATCGAAAGTTCTATCTTCCTATCCCTGAAAGCCCATGACTTAAATCCATTATAAGTGGACCAATATTCCAATACCAAGAATCCATAAATCCTACATGACTATAATAAGATATATCTTTCTAACCCAATAATTCATTTATTAAATTAGATTGGGAAAATTGATCTGTTTTCTTAACCATAGAATCCATTGATCACTTATGATCGAACAATATTTTTATATTAAAAAAACTAACCGAATTTATAATGAAAACCACATTTCAAAATTCTCTAAGAAAAAATCTAAATAAGAAAAACTATAACTTTAGAAATAAAACATGGAAACAATATATTTCATGATTATAAATTAATTAATTGATTTTTCTAAAATCATGATCATTATTGTTAGTGTTTTTATTATAATATTAAATGAAGTTTAATTTATATTAGAAAACTTTCATTGTTTATATTTTGTGTTCATTGGGGCATGTTTTAAATTCATCAGAAGATATATCATAATATTCTGATCAAATTTTTATTGCATCTCATCATTCTATGATATTATTCACACACCATTTTTTCCTTATATATGGAGTGAAATAAAAACTAAATTTGAAGTTTATTACCTTATATTTTCTTATTTTTGACTCAAACCACTTTATATTTTCTTATCAGGTTTACATTCAATAATATAATGAAAAAGTCATCATTTTATAATATGATATTACTATGTTTATTTTAATTTTTATACTAAAGGAAGAACCTAATTATTTAAATTAATAATCATTATAAGTATTTGACCAGTATAATCCCGATAAAGAAAAGTCACCAACATATAAGAGTCTACATCATATTCTATGAACTAAATTGTTATTTCATAAAGGATCAATACTTCATCCCCATTTAAAAGTTAATAATTGATGTATGTGATAGATTATAGGCCACCTATTTCATGGATGGATACTATGTGTAAAATCAAATACGTATATATCTAGAGATAATGATGGAAACAGATTTATTGAACACCAACATACCCCGAACTATTTATTGGTTCCATTTTGGATAAAAATTATTGGTAAACTAATTAAAATGTAATTTATCATATCTTCAAAACAATATAAAAAATTATAGTGTGTTATGTGGAAGATTTGGTTTTCAAATCCCATCAAAGATATGACTATCTAGAAATACTGATAGTGTTTTTGGCAAGTTATTCAACAACCAACTAATGATGAACCCCTTAAACTATGAATTCTTGGTTACCTATGAGAAATTTATCATCTTCATTTTATGATATAGATTAATCAAGATATACCCATATAATAACAAGTCCATCATTGAAATTCACCCCCCCCCCCAAATTTTGTATGATTTTTTTGGTATTTATAGATATATGGGTTATATTTATTTGTCTTTCACCACTCTAGAAGGTATATGTAATACCTTTTCTAATATTATGAATAATAGTGTGACCTATAAGTATGAAGAAGAATTTAAGACCTTGTTAAATGACATCAGTGGGTATATTCAATGTCCACCAATATTGATACTGTCTATACTGGGGAATTCTTTGGTTATATATGTCATAGCCATGGAATGTTTGACCGGTTTCTTCTTAGACTAATAGAATAGCAATGGAAAAAATGATATTCTTACTATCTCATTCACAATATTATTTACATTGAGATATTATTATTTCCCATTGAGAATATTTCACCTTCTTGATCATCATGGTATTCAAGATATATCCTTTTCTATGGAGTCTTTAGTTCTAGTTGATCTTTAAAATCAACCCAATGAATTACATCCTCAACCATATCAATTTATTAGATTTTTACTATATTGAAATGAGATTCTTTCATTGTTTGAATCGGTTATATTCCATAAATTACTTTTAAGTGCAAAAATCATACAAATTTACTTTCCATACACATATCCCTTGAGAAGTTTTCTACATATGATGACATTCTAGAATAGTCCAATCTCTTTATTGATAATGTGAAACCATGAAAGTAGAAGTGCTTTGATAGTGCCTCTATAATTCCAACTTGAAGAAGGTCAAAAAAAACCCTATACCCAATAAGTTCGACCATGGAATTGTCTTTATCACTCCCTAAATGTCCTTCATTTCATACTCAATCATCAATTATAATGGATGAAATAAAATTACATGGAATATTGACCCCTCACTACTGGTATCAAGCTAGATTTTTAGATTTAAGTTCCATAGTTGCATGTGAAATGTGACTCTCAGCCAATCACCATGAAAATAAATTATAACTACACAACCCAGAAGAAATATCTCATTCCTGAGAAAATGGTTTCACATTTCCCATAGTCCAAGAACGATTAAAATAATTTACTTATACATTTGGCTACATCACTAACTAATATTTTCCATCTTGATTTGTTCATCCATGTTATGTATAGAAGAGTGATCAACCATGTTACTCATAATGAAAAGAGTCTAAAGGTGAATGAAATTATCACATTATTCTTATACCAGATCTCTATAATGTATATATAATAAAAGAATATCCTTAATAGATGACCCCTTCGATAGTGTATCTCAAACAGATATTTCTCTAACTCATTATAGACACTTCAAAAATGAACATTTTAAAGAATATTTTTTTAATTAAATATAAGAAATATAAATCCCTGAGGTCGAACAAGAGGCCCCTATTGGTATATATAGATATCAATAATTAGGATTAATACTCTCCCACCTTATATGAAGGGTGGAAGAATTCTAACCACCAATAGTTTGTGAATATGAAAAATTTAATAAGAGGTTACATAAATTCTAGACTCATTGACACTATATTCATTAGCCCCAAGAGATTCTCAAAACCAAAAAATATTCATGGCCATTTGCAACATGGGGAATTGATATCATGGGACCCTACCTAGAAAAGACATCTCAACTGTCAAGGTTTATGCTTACTAGCATTAATTTAATTTTGAGTTGGGGTCCCCTTAAGGAAGTCAAAACCATATCCTCAATTGAGTTAATGAAATAATATATCATTCATGAGTTTAGGATCCCATAATCTATTCTCACTAACTATAGTACCAACTCATATGAAATCAATATGAAGAAATTATAATAAAATAAAATACTTGGTGAACCCACACGTGTTTATAACACATATTAAAAAATGAATTGATTGATCCGTTCAAAAAAAATCTCTCTAAAAATTTATTGAAAATGGGGGACCATAATTAGACGGCCTGTCCTGAGAAAAACATCAATTCCTTATAGTCATATAAAATGGTGACATATACATCCCTTCATGAGACTCCTTACACTATAAGTTATTAAATATATGTTGTTATACCCATATACATTCAACTGACATAACATTAGATAGATATCTATGTTCATTTTATGATGGATAAAAGGTCTTAAGATCATTTTTATAGCTTAGAAACACCAAATGATAATAATATACAAATAATTCACAACCTTGAGGTCTATTAGAACCGAGTGGACTACAGGTTCAATATAGAATAATTAATTTGATCTTTATTCCTATGTGACATGATATAGGATTCAAGACAAGAGATGATACCTAAAATGAAATTATCAATGTTAGATACCAAATTCCTAGGGATCATCACCATTAATAAGTTATAATACATTGATGCTTATTTATTGATCACTATGGATGGAGAATGCATTTCACCTCCCATATATTCAATGTTTTTGAAAAATTATATCCTGTAGATTCATTTAATTAAAAACGTACATACTAAAAATCATAAAAATACATAGTAATAGTGTTGTAGTTGGTGTCTTAAAACCAAATAATTTTTTACTTTACATTATATATATCCAAATAATTGAATATTAATAAATGTCTCATAATATACCGATAATTTTCATGTTAAGAATAATGTGGTAATTTATTATAGTATTTTTTCATTGAAATAATCATTATAAGTTCCCATTTATGATGATAACATTTTAACTCTCTAAGGATATTCCTAAACTGAGTGTTATGGTTATATGATGTCATATGATGTGGCATAGATGATGCAGACTGTTAAGTGTGAGTACTAGTCATAAAATTTGACTTCATCTCAGGAAGTTCACATATAGTAATCTCCATGACTATAGATTATGATGATACAATTTCCAGTAGGAATATAACATGTTAATGTGTCATTGGTAATTCTTGTATGTGAAAATGTGTAATGATACTTAGATATTTAGATTATTATTAATGGATCTTATGAGTCATGTACTTAAAGGAGTTTCTATAAATTGTTGTGATATATGTTTATAGTGACATAGGGAACATTGGGTGTGAAAAGATTGATATGTTGTTAATAAATAGGTTAATGAATGATTTTTATCTTCCCTATTTATGGAATTTGTATCTAATCCCCAGGAATAAAATGTAATTACCATATTAAATTCCATTTCCATGGTGTTTGGATGAGTTCATTTTAGGAAATAAATGAAATAAGTAGAAAGAATATATGTTTATTAAATGAGTGTCTATCCTACCAAATGAGATATTGAGATAATTATACAATATTACACAGTGATAATTTGAATGAGTCTGTCAATGGAACAATATTAACTTTGTCATTTTCAGTGAATTTACATGTTTTTAGATGATAATTTTGAACATTAGGAGAAAATACACAATGTTTAGCACCATGGGATTATAAAAAGGAATAAATTGTGTTAGATATAAAATATGAAACTCTAAAATTATCTTAAACGACCCACAAAATATATTTCATTAAATTTAATCTCTTCGATAGCTTGTGATACACACAACCCTAAGATCCAATGAACTATAAAATAGTATAAATTTATCAAATATCCATTAAATTAGTGAATATGAATAAGAAAAAAATTTAAAAATATGTGTTTTACAAATATAAAAATAAATTAATTTTTTTTAGAAAATTTATTTTGAATTTAATAAAAAAATTAAATGTCAAAGATATGTTTTTCTAAAAAACTATTTTTATGGGTACAATGTGTTTTTATATTAATAAATTAAATTAATAGTTATCTATTAATGATTTTAATTAATTTTTAATATTAAATACATTAATTTTTTTTATGTTCATTTTTTGTTCTAATCATGAGATAAGAATAAACACAACATTATGATTAAAACCATATTATTTCAAAAAAGATGTTTCATCATGCTTTCTGAACTTATTTAAAAATTAATTTTTACCACCATTATGAAATTTATTTGAAATAATGATCTTAATTTTAGAAATAATAATGTTCAAATTATATTGATGTACTTTTTTTTCAATTTTTCGAAACGAACAATTTTTCTATGAATAATGAAAAATAACAATCTTTTATGGAAAATTGAATTTTTATTTAAACAATTTAAATGTTCAATTTTGTTTGAAAATAGTTTTAAAAGTAAAATTAGTTCAATTTTTTTATATTTAATTCAATTTGAGTCATTTTAATCAAATATATGAACAATTTTTATATAAAAACATTTTGACGTTTTTGAAATATTTTCCTTTGGAAAATGGTTTTTCCATCATGTCTGTAGGTTAAATTTCAAAATAAATTCGACCACACTTACAAATTTAATTTGTAAAAATATATCCCATATTTTTAATTAGAACAATTGATATTATATAATAAGTTAAATTAATTTTTTGGTCCAAATGAATAGTAAAAATAGAAAAAATTAATTATCTGGGTTATAGTTAAAACCGATTTATTGGGGGTTAAACTAAGATTATAAGGGTTAAAATGATTTAAAACATATTTAAATAATAATTTATAGTTATATATTGACCTTATATATCATAATTTTATATAATGATCTATTATGGAGTCTTCTAAAATGTGAAAAAACATGGGTATAATTTTTTTTAAATTCCAAGTGTGTCTCCTCCTCCACATAAAAAAGGGCACACCCCTCATCTCCTATTCACACCTTCAAATCCATTTGGATCAAAAATACCAAAAAAAAACTAATAAATAAATCTGTACACATGAACTAGATTTCCCAGTTATATCATAAAACCATTTCAATAAAAATTTAGGCATAAACCTAAATAGGTTCTCCAAATTAGAGGTGTAGATATTAACCATGCATCTTTGATTTATTTCTTCCTCTAGCCTTTAATATTCTAAAAATAATCTAAAATACTAAAAATGTAACTTCCATAAAATTAAATATTATTATATTAACATAATATCCTATATCCATCTTCTATTCCATCAAATGCGAAATGCAATCATCGATCGTGTGTACGATGAACTACCACCTCGCAGACCAATGTAGTTCGTTTTGAATCACCAAATCTCACGGATGGAAAAAATTTTGGATGTAATTTTAATATATTATAATTATCAAAAAACTATATTTATTTTATTATAATTACATATCCAACATCTAACATTACTATCTATTAGAAAATGATAATGTTGATCATGCGTACGTGTGGACTACCGCCTCTACATTGCATTGTGATATATTTTTTATTTTATTTTGAATTAAATGGTAATAAGGACATATTTAAGGAATATATATGAAATATATAATATTATAATAATTATTTATAGAGGAAATATTTTTTACCTTTCATTTGTTCCATTCTTTAAAAATGGATATAATGTTCATGCGTAGATACCGAATACCGTCTCTATGAACAGTGTAATTCATATTTATATCTATATTTTATAGATTGAAATAAAAACATATAAACTGAATATATATGATATTTACATCATTTTTAAAATTTTTATATGATTGATCCATGACTAAATCACATGATCTGAAATTACCAAACAAAAACCTCTATGAAAAATTATTGAGATATTACCCATAACAATGATTTTTGAAATGAAATGTTAATAAATAGATAATAAAAAAGCATAGGTAAATCATATATTTTATGATATATATGATTTTTTCTATATAATATATTTTTAATAAGTGAAATTTTATTATACACTAGGTTTAGATTTGAATGAAGGAAATAAGAGTTTATGTTATGGATTTTGTCTCAATTTCCATTCATTGAGGAACATTTGAATGTTATGAACTAATTTATTATATATGGTTTATAGAAGTTTAGATTTACATGTAATATCATGAATAATTAAAACTTCATGGTATTTTTTGTTCAAATTTTAATAATTTCATCCAATGGTATTTTACTTGAAAGTCACAAAGTGTTAAGAGATATTATCCCAATATCCATTCCATTGATAGATATTTGTTATTAGAAACCTATTAACTTTTATATGGTGTACATACTAACCCAATAAAGTATTAAAAATAAAAAAAATATTTATTCTTGATGATTGATGTTTTAATTCACATCAATTATTTCAAGGTTTTACAATTTGAAAGCTACCAAGAGGTAACAATATATTTTACAATCACATTTTAATTCGGGATTTCTATTATTCTCTTTTAAGGAATATTTTCATCAATATTTCATAAGTTACTTTAATTTTTTTATCCACTAGATATTTATCATGTTTACATACTTCCTTCTAACTTTTCCCTTATTTTATATTATAATTATGTATTGAAATGTTTAAAATAAAAAATAATTTTATTCCTCATTAAATCAAATATATTTTTCTTTAATGTCTATGTTTTTTAAAATTGTTCTTCAAGATTCATTTTTTTTTTGAAAAAATTATTTATTAAGGAATTTTTATGTTATAATTTAATTATAAAAATTGTTTTAAATTAATATATATATATTTCTCAAAATAATTATTTTAGAAAAAATTTCAAAATGAATGGTTTTAACGTATATGGAAATTAGAGGAGTCCCCATCGTTGTAACCATTTTAAAAAATTTTGGTTCTTGTAAATGTTTTTAATGGTTATAAAAATAAGAAATTTTATAAATATTATTTTAATATTTCACTCCCCTTCTATTTATTATTAAAAAAGAATATTTTTTTAATACATAAACCTATATTTTCAACGTACTGATGATAACCTCTCATATTTTGATAAAATTTGTGATTGTTAACTTTCTATTGAGATAATCACTTTTTTTGATCACTTTTCAATGGAAATGACATTAAAAATAAATAAATATATTTCTTGAAGTGTAAACATGAGCAATTTTTGAACTATATTCCATTTTTACATTCAGTTTTTACTTGGAAATTTATTTGATTGAGTGAGGAAACATTGATAATTTTTTTTCCATGAAGAGATTTGTTTGATAAGTTTTATTGTGGTTTAAGTAAATATACCATTAAATATATAAGTAATTTAATGGAATTGTAGTTATGGGTGGGGCCTAGAATTATATATCCACTCGATGCATCAACATGTCTCATATGTAAAATCAATAGTCCTAATTAAATAGGGTTTTACCCATTTTTTAAAATTTTCTTCACCCATTTTGTTGATGGTATATACATCATGATGTCAGAGCTCATGATGTAAAATATTAAGAAAATACTATATTTAGAATTATATTTTTATTTTCCATGATATTAATCCATTGATATTATCCCCATTTGTATTTTTTTCTCATGTTATTTATTAAATACAATGTGATTTTAGTTATTTACCATTTCATATTGATTATACCTTATTGATTTATGATAGATTACACTATATGTAACCATTACTGAGCATTTGATCTCACCCTTATTTTGTTTCCTTTACCTGTGTTATAAAGAAGTAATCTTTAAATGGGTTCATTGTTGTATAATATTTACATTTATAATGCTTTTATCATATATTTTTAAATGTAATGTTAGATTCATGTATGTATCTATTTTACCAAGACTAATAAACTATTCTCTCCATTGGTATGTGATCACTTATATCTGCTTCCAATTTAGTAACGTAACCATTATCTCTAGGATAATGGGGTTGGGCTATTTATCGTCGGTATGAGAGTAATTTTAGTAAAAACCTTGGTAACAAGATTTAGTAAAATATATATTATGGTATACAACCCTCTGATTGAATTTTAGGATAATTATATGAATTGGATAATATTATAATGATTTGGTAAGGTTTATATTATGTTTTTTTCATATAAGTACATCCCTATCTAGATACTACTAGTGCATGTGACTCTGGAACATGTGTACCAAGGGGTAATAACATTGATGAGGGAACATTGTGAATTGACTGGATCATCACCTGGTGTACAACAATGGACATTTCCAAACAGCTGGTTTGACACACCCATGGGATGTGATTTGGTTAATTCAAATTTTTTTAGAACCACCCAAAGTATTTGATTAGATGATGAAAATGTGCCACCTAAGTTAGACCTTATGTGTATTATATTGAAAACAATGAGTCATTATTTATACATACTATAACTTGTTAAATGTTGTCCCACTATTATTTTTATCACACAATGAATTTTTGTTTTAGTCAATCATTGGAACCTAATGTAATCATGTTAACATGTAATATGATAGGAAATATGGGATTATGTGAATAATAATTGTATTATGAGTGGAGTGAATGATATCTTGATTATTCTAAATCATCTATCATGATATATGATTGAAAACCTACAAATTAACCAACTGTTGGACTCGCCAATAAAGATAATGATGGAGTAGGCTAAGAGAATGGGTGGTGAAGACCATAGAGGGATGAAGAACTGGTTTCATTATGTAATAAATATGGAAAGAGACACCCAGGATATTGTCTCAAAGGAATTGGAAAATGTTTTTGGTATGGAAAATAAGTGCATAGAGAAATGAATTTCTGAGGAAATGTGAGGTGTTAAGTAGAGTCAAATAAATTTTTACTGAGGAATACATTTTTTGTAAATTTAATTGAATGGAGAAATTTATAATTATCTGAGTCAATTAATTCGTTTAATGGTTAAATATGAGACCAAGGAAGAACCTATGGTGAAGTAAAATGGTTGCTATGTTTTGGTATTTGTATTCAAGAACAATATTTAAGAATTATTTTTACCAATGGTATTTTAGTTTTATGAATAATGAAATATCATAGGATTGAATTAATTTTGGAAGAATATATATCTTCATGTAATATGAACTTAAAATTTATGGATATCATCATGGGTTTATGAGTTTAAGGTTGATTATAAGGTCAATGTTGTAGAAACTCATTTTTAGGTTTTAAGTGGTGGTATTTTCATGAGATTAATGACTTTTATGGAATTGTTTTATAGGGTTGAGGTATATGTAAAACATAGGTTTGAATTATTGTATTATTTTAGAAATAATTCAATGATATGAATTTTTTATGATTTTACTTTTAGAAATTATTTGGAACAAATATGAGACCAAGAGTTGAGATGGAATGCGATTCTGAGGCCCGGTGTTCCCGAAAATAATTGTTGAAAATATTATGTTTTTAATAGAATGAATAGGAGTATTTCCTCAAAAAGTGGAATATCATTTAAATTTTTTTCTGAATTAGGTATCTGAGGGAACCGTTGACCCCCGAATTCTGGTTTTAACCTAAGAGAGACTTAACATTGGTCAGAATGAGTGATCTGAAGAAAAAGTAACCAGGTACGTAACAATAAATAATATAATTAAAATAATTATTTAATTTTAAGGTACCTAATAAATCAAGAATGATGATTCATATTTGATCTCTAAGACCACCATTGCGATAGTAATGTGGTGTTTTCTCTAACCAAGGTCAAACATTGGCAGACGCAGGTCGACTGTGAAAAACAGTTTTCAGACGTTTTAATGAATAAAATAAACTATGAGTTTATTTTATTATAAGGTTTTATCAACATAGTGATGCTGTTTATTTAAAATGAAGAGCTAGGATGGGGCTCGTGGTTAGGCTCATAACCTTGGTAGTTCCCTAGAGGAACTTAAATTGAATCCTTAAATAATTCTCTCAGTAGTGACAACAAAAACTGGGATCAGAGTTCGTTCTTGACTAATCACCAACAACAATAAATCTTTGATAGAGAATGATCCATATCCATGTTAGAGTGGATTATTTATTGTTCATTTTCTCTATTCTTAATTTTCATTATGAAAGGGTTCAGTCCACGTGAAGATTGATCCACAGTTAGATAGTTGAAGGAAAGTTATTAAATCATAGGGCTTATTTTTTGGAGTTTTCAAGGCTAATGTTCATTATTTTTTATAATGATAATGGATTAAGGCCTAAATAAAAAAATGATGAGGTCTATTCATCAAGGTTTCATTCATGATTTTATCTTCTCCGTTCTTATCATTCTTTTCCATTGTAAACTCATGGTTCGTCTCAACTTACTAGGAGGTTCCAAAAGCAATCGGACCCCCGACTTGGGGGAAAACCGAATTAGTTGCTGAAACATTATAAATCGGGATCCGAGAATTGAAAATATAATTTTTTTCTTATATATTATCATCATAGGTGGTTGATGGTCTTTATAAGGGACCACTGGCTAGGGTCTGGCAAGGTGGTCTGGCGAGGTGGTGTGATTGTCCAATGAGACAGCGCGATGCCAGTGTAGTGATCAGAGGAAACCACTACAAAAGACAATGAGGCGGTGAAGACAGAGCCAAGGAAGCTGAAGCCACACAATGGCGGGGCCATGTAATGGAGTGGCGGTAGTGACCGCATAGAACAAATATGTTGATATCATTGACTGTGTTGGGTCATTCCTAATGGGATGGGGTGGGCCAGCGGGTCGGTCAGACCCAATATGGATCCGGGTTGATTTTGAGGTGATAGGGATAGATCTGGGCCCTGGTCGACTGTCGGGGTAGCTTCAAATGCAGCATCGGTGTGATAGATGGGGGAGGGAATCGCTGTCGACTGTGGTTGTCAAGGGCTGTCGACCACTACGGTTGACCAAAAAGGTCGTTGGACCGACCATGAGTCGGTCCAGAGGCCCAGTGACTGCACGTCCTTTGAAACATAAAACCCCTTAAAATTTCAAATGGTGCATCCATTTGAGAATTTGTATATATTTTTGAGACCCTTATTATGAGATAGTAATTTCAATATATATTATGTTAGTTTTTATGGGAGTGTGCATACGAACTAATGTATTGAGGTGTGAGTTCTCCCAGAACAATCACACTTCACGAAAACATTCATGTGTCTTTCTATGACTAGATAATGTGTTTCATATATATATTTTGTATCTTATTAAGACTATATGTCTTCTGGGGAGTCTGAATCATATGGAGACTATATGTATTATAGAAACTATGTGTCTTGTTGAGACTTTTTGTCTTATTTTATTGACTATATCTGGATTTTCTTGATATATTTGTGGTGTACATATATATATGTAGAGATGACTATTCATTCTTGTATGGTATTTGTTATTGTCATTCCTTGGTGGTATTCCTTCATGGTATTTATTCTTTGGTACTGTTTCATGGGGTCTCCTTTGTGGTATTCCTTTGTGGAATTCCTTTGTGGTCTTTATTTTGTGGTATTTCCTTTGTGGCATTCCTTTGTAGTTTCAGTGTGTCCTATTGTGTATTGTTTCACTCACCACTACACAGTGATTGACTGAACATGTCGTGTCTTGTGAATATGATCGACTCTTGGATGGAGTTCTTTGCATACCTGGACCAAGCTATGCCTTGTGAGATCCGGCATGCCGAGGTTTGTTCTGAATTTTTTTTGATGATAATCCCAGTACCTCTTACTTTACATGTTGAACTTATGGATGTAGACCCTTTAATATTTTTGGGATTGTTTTGGATTGATTTAGTTTCTAATACATTCAATGTTGTACTATGTTTGTGGGATATTCTTGTTTTCATGAAATGAATACTTAGTGCTTCTACATTTCACCATTTGTGGCTTGGAGATGTGTGTGTGCATACATGTACTTAGAAAAATGCCTTATATTTGTAGGATATTACTACTCACTGCTAGCCACCAGCTCATGGCCTATTTGGATATGGATTTGGGTTAGTCATGGAAAGGGACCCTCTGTGGTGAGTCATGAAATTGTGGTACCAAATGTGGTCGGTTCTACTTTGGGACTTAGAGTTTGTGAGTTTGGATTTGGGAAATAATGATTAGTGTTTTGAGTTCAGATTTCAGGTGAGGGACACTGGTGTTTATACAGAGGCCGATGTATCCATTCACTAGGACTCTGAGTACCAATTTTTTTACTAGGAACATGAAAACACTATTTTTTGGGAAAAATAATGGTACATGAATCTTATAAGAATGGGTTGTGTCTTCCATGTCCTTCTGGAATCATCTCTCTAGATATACTCTATTGATTGTGGTGCATATTATTTTTTTAAATATGCCTCTACACAGACAGCCAGCCAAGATTCCATTGGTTGATCTTGAGAATGATCTACCTAGAGAAAAGGCATCGGTACCGATGTATATACTAGAGATAGAACCTCTGGGCAGTTTACCAGTTATACCAATACTCATTGAAGAACAACTACTATTGGAACAGATAGCTAAGGATGCACAAAGACTGAGACCGTTGAACAGGTTATGGAGGTACAATCCTTCCATGCATTGAGGTGATCTGGATCCCTGGATAGGGGAGGATTGGTTGGAGGTAGTTACCAATGACTTTATCTTTGTGTGGACACCTTCTGACCAAATGAGAGTCCGTGTCGCTAGTGTTTTTCCAGGATCTGTGGGGAAATAATGGAGTTTAGGGACCCAGACACAAGATTATATGACTCTCCCTTGGGTAAACTTCGAGTGTCTCTGTAGATAGGAGTTATTTCTAATGAAATTACATTCTGTGTGCATACATGAGCTTCCACATCTAAGTAGGGCTGTCAGACTGTGGCACAGAATTTGTAGAGATTTACTAATCTTTCATGCCACTCCACAGATCTGGGACAAGACCCATTCATCCGTGCTCCGTCCACCACGTTGGTCTTACGCAAAGAGATCAGGGTATCCTTGGTATCTCTTGTTATTCCTACTTATTCTTGTGTACAAGAGTAAATTATTTTAGTAGAGAGATTTCTAGCAGAGCAGGCACTAGATGTGGGAGCTACCAGTAGGAACTAGGTTGATGAGACCTTGGAAACCGGCAGCTGGAAATAGTTAAAGGGGCCCAATCAGGTTAGGAACATCAGGAGATGATCCCGTTAAACAGGATCAGTAGTTAAAGGCTCTCAAGTAAATTCAAGTAAACTAAGGGAAAAGATCTGTTACTCATGCGACAGCCGGTGATGTAACATCCCAAGTATATAATGAATATGAAAATTTCATATTTATTAATATTTATGAATTAAATATTAATTGTTCTTTATTGTGTATGCTATTTTCAATGGTGTACCCAACACGAAACAATGATTTTCTCTGATGTCTTATGATTCCCACAATACTGATTCATTGTTTCGTGAGGCATTAGTTTTCCTCTCACAAAAACAGTATGTTCTTCACCCATTAGATGAAGGTGTGTGTAAGTGTAGTTCTAATCATTATCATAAAAACATACTAGTATATTTTGTATACTATATTTGTTATAAAATAGAGGAATACAAACATTTTAAGGTTGTGTAAGTAAAATAAAAGAAAATAAGTTAATAGAATCACTTACGTTTAATTTGGGTAAGTCCCTTTGGTTTGACCAAAAGAACTTCTTGAAGTGACTTATACCTAAGGTAAGGCTTCTAGGAGGAGGAGAGGGAATATTCCCCCATTTGGGCCTTTGGGCCACTGATTTGGTCCCCGAGTCCTTTAAGGCCTTCGAGTCAGTAAGTCCTTTGGGCCACCTCAAGGCCTTCGGGCCACATTTAAGTGTAGATATAAACCAGACAACCTACAAGGAACAATCTCTATAAGGAGGATGAGCAAATAGAATTCACCATAGTAGAAGCTAAACAAATTGCATGAATGAGAGGGTATGGAACCTGCCTTCGAGACAAGCATGCTCATGCATGGGAATGCCTAGTTGAACAACCATGCATAGGTGGAGAGCTGATTTTATGATGAAGATGCTGGTGAGGAGCTGTTCCAAGTAGTTAGTCTGGGTTGTATGTAATGTTTGAAGCCTACGAGAAATGAATTCGTCTAAGGCCTACGGTCCATGAAATACTTATTCCTATGGGCCTTGTAAGGGTTCCACCTCACCCCTTGAAAGGTGGAATATCAAAAATTAATAAAAAATGAAGGCCTTCGGGATATTGGATGGATGGATGGGAGGGTCTCTTTAGGAAAGTTTGCAAATATTATTTTATTATTAACTTATCTTCAGATTATAAAGATCCAAAAAATATTAAATTTGAATATTTGATGACTCATGTTAGAAATAAAACCATCCAATAAAAATTAGACAGGTTTTGGATATTGTTTTAATATTTATAATCTTATTTATTTAAATCATTTATTAATGATGTAAATATTGCATCATTATTGTGTCATAAATAATTTATTTTATTTTATGTGTAAAAATTATAAAATAAATACCATAATGTAGGAATTAATTTTATCTTTTTAATGAATAATTTTCATCAAAAATATAACTTATATAACTCCATGTAGAAATTGATTTAGTAAAAGATATTTGTTTATGTAATTTTTTCCTTTACTTAAAGTTATTTAAAATAAAATGTCATTATACCTATCAAGTGGCTCCATGGTGTCCTAAAATTGACCCAAAGATGCCCATGGTCATAAATGAATAATGAAATAATGTTAGGACAAGTGTTAAGGTAATTGTGTATTATTATAATATTCTTTTTACCTCGAATTGCCCTATTTACATTTAATCGCGGTAAATAAAAGTAAAAAATTATTATTCACCAAAAAATATTTTCTTATTTTTTAGCCACATTTTACTTACTAATAACAACCATGTATGTCAGATTTTCAAAATTCAATCCACAGAAGTAGTAAAATTTCATTTTAATGAAAAAATAGAGTTTTTTATCTACTACTTAGTGGTTTCCAAATTCATCAAAAATTGATGTTTTTTCATAAAAATAAAAAACATTAAGCCTAAGATATATTTTATATTCCGGATTCAAAAGTGCTTTATATTTTTCCAAATTATAATAATTGAAGTTTCATTGATTTATTTAAAATTAATTCCCATTTTCAAAACAAATAGTGTGTTTTTAATAAACAATAACTATCCAAATATTGATACTTGTTTATGTCCAATTTCAAAGAAAAATTAATTCTAACGACCCACACTGGATTAAATGGTAAAAACATAAACTAATTAAACTTTTAAAATAATTAAACAGATAATTTAACCATATAAATAAATTATATTAAAATGCACTTTTGAATTAAAATAGAGTATTTTTCACTATTCATTAAAAAATGAATTTTATCAGAAAATTAACAAAAATTTACCCAAAGTAAATTTTTATGTCTTGATTCAAAAAAAGAATTTTATTTTGTAAATGAGAAAATATATATCTGACCAAATCAAAATTTAAATAGCGTTATCCATCAAAATGCGGTAAATCTACCTTTTAAAGAATATTAGAGTATTTTTTCATAAAATTATATTCAATCACATTTTAATCCTCTAAATTTTATTTTATATTTGTAAAAACATTTAACTAACTTGTATAATCATATTTTAGTTAGTTCTATTCATTACAACTAATACAACATCTTGGCGTTAACTACATTTTAAAAAATATTATTATATTATTAGTGTGCAACGAATGATTTCAGAGAAACCTGTTGTTGCGTATCGGGTACACCATCAAGCTTATCAACCCCATTAATGTAAAATTAATATTTAATTCAAAAATGTTAATAATTATGAAAATTTATTATTTATTTATTTTATTGGGTTGTTACATCCTTCCCCCATATAGGAAATTACGTCCTCGCAATTTTATTCACTTATAAAATAAATGGAGGTATTTATCTCTCATAGAATTTTCAGATTCACACATTGCCTCTTCAACCATATGGTTTTTCCACAAAAAATTTACCTGGTGAATTACCTTATTCTGCAACACATCCTCTTTTCGGTCAAGAATCTGTACTGGTTGTTCATCATAAGAGATATTCTCTTCCAACTGAAGTACCTCTGGACTTAAAACATGAGATGGATCTGGCATATACATTCTCAACTTTTAAACAAGAAAAATATTGTGTACCTGGTAGAAACATGTAGGTAAAGCCACTCTGTAAGAAATTTATCCCACATTATCTTGGATTTTATAGGGTCCAATGAACCTTAGAATCAAATTTCCTTTCTTACCCAAAAACATCACACTTTTCCCTAGAGAATCTTTAAGAAAGACATTATCACCTACCTCAAAAGATAGATCCTTCCTCCGATTATCCACATAACTTTTCTACTTGCTCTGAGCTGTTCTCATTTTCTTCTGAATAAACTGAACCTTTTTTTATATCTCTTCTACCAATTCTGTTCCCGCAACTTCCTTTCACCTACTACATCCCAAAAGTTGGAGTTTGACATCGCTTCCCATATAATCCCTCAAATGGAGCAATCTATATACAGGAATGAAACAGTTATTATAAGAAAATTCAACCTAATAAATATATTGGTCCCAAATTCCTAGGTAATCCAGTGAAAAAGCATGTAGCATATCCTCTAAGGTCTGAATTTTTCATTCTAACTTCCCATCACACTGCGGATAAAAATCCGTACTATAATTTAATTTAGTACCCAAATATTTCTGAAGGCCTTTCCAAAAGTTTGAAGTAATCCTGGGATCTCAATCATATACAATGGAGAGGGGAACACCATGAAACCTGACTATCTCTTTAACATATAACTAATAAAGTTGATCTAGAGACAAAGTATCTCAAATAGGAAGGAAACGAGCAGATTTAGTCAACCGAACAATAATAACCCAGATTACATTATTACCTTGATATGTCTTTGGTAATCTCACAACGAAGTCAATTGATATATTTTCCCATTTCCAAACTAGCACCAGTAAATACTAATGAATCTTTTTTGTTGACTGTCTCTCTTCTTTAACCTGTTAATAAGTCAAACACTTCAAAGTAAAATGAAAAATATCTCTTCTCATTCCATCCCACCAGTAATACTATCGATGATCTCTATACATCTTAGTAATGCCTGGATGAACTGGAAAAGTATAACTATGAGCTTCACATAACAACTCATTCTTCAACTGTGAATCACAAGGTACACATAATCTCTTCCCAAACCAAAAAAAACAACCATTAGCAATGTTAAATTCATGAAACTTACCTTTCTGAACCAACTCTTCCTTTTTCTGTAACTAATTGTCTTCCTTCTAAGCTTGGTTTATTCTATCTGATAGAGATTATTTCACTAACACCTGAAACAAAAAAAAATCATACACCAACAACTTCTAGTCCAAAGTTCATCAAATCAAAAACCAAAGGATATAGTTCCAAACGTAACATGGTTAATGAATCATTACTTTTTCAACACAAAGAATCAGACACTTTATTTGATTTTCCCAGATGGTAAATGATTGTGCAATCATAATCCTTGATTAATTTCAACCATATCTTCTATATCATGTTCAATTATTTCTGAGTGAATATATACTTTAACCTTTTGTGGTCAGTATGTATTTTACATTTTACTCGATAAAAATGATGCCTCAAAAATTTTAATGAAAAAAAACAACAACTAATTCCAAATCATGTGTAGGGTAATTTAACTCATGAGGTTTTAACTAACATGAATCATAAACAATTACCTGGTCATTCTTCATAATGACACATCCATGTCCTTTCAATGAAGCATCACTATAAATAACAAACTCACCATTTCTGGAAGGTAGTTCCATAACTTGAGCATTCACCAATCTTATTTTCAATTTTTGAAAACAATCATCACATTCTTTTCTCTATATGAACCTAACACCTTTTTGAGTAAACTTAGTCAGTGGACTTGTTAACAGTGATATTTTTTAAAAAAAACCTCCATCAATAACCTTATAATTTTAGTAAACTATGAATCTCAGTTATATTTTTGGGTCTTGTCCATTCTTCAACAACATTTTCTTTAACAGAATCAATAGTTATGACATTTTTTAAAAAATTGTGATCACAAAAAGAAAATTTCTATAACCAACAACCACACATACTGAATTTTAAAAATAGTATCTTTTCTTTTTAAGGTATGAAAGATAAACTATAAACGACTTTCATGTTCCTCTTTCATTTTGGAATAAACCAAAATATCATCAATGAACTCAACCAAAAACATATCCAAGAACTCACAAATTTTTTTTAAGATCCATGAATACAGCAGGTTCATTGGTTAAACCAAAAGGCATAACTACTAATTCATAAGTACTATATCTATAATGAAACACGGTCTCCAAAATGTTTTATTCTTTTACTTTAAACTAATGGTACCCCGACCACAAATAAATCTTCAAAAAATATTGAGCTCCCTAGATCTCATCAAACAAATCATTGATATGAGGCAAAGGATAATTTTTCTTAATATTGATTTTATTCAATGCTCTATAATCAATGAAGAGTCTCATTGAATCGTCTTTCTTTTTAACAAACAAGATATGAGCACCCCATGGTAATGTGCATGGTCAAATGAAACCATTTTCTAATAACTACTATAATTTCTTCTTTAACTCTCAAAGTTCAATTTGAGCCATTCGATAAATGGTTTTGAAATTGGATTATCATCAGGAACTAAGTCAACAATAAATTCAACTTCCCATTCAGGTAAAATACAAAAAAAATCATTAGTAAAAACATCATGGTACTCATTTACCACTAGCACATCATCAATATGAATTGATCTTTTATTTTCAACAATGTGTGAAAGGTAACATTCATTTCCATATATTATTAGTTTCTCAGCTTCCTGATATTTTATCCAAACTAAGGGTTCATTTTTTTACACAATCTAAAAATCATTCTAAAAAAAACCTATTTATCTCTGCTTTCAAGCATAGTATGATAAACAGAAATCCAATCCATACCCAAAATAACATCAAACTCTACTAGAAGAAAAAAATAAGTCTTCTAGGTAGATTTTTTCAGCACATAAGGACAAAAAGGTTATTATAATTTCTTTTTTGTTTGAACATTTCCTCTAGGCGTTTCTACCATATGTTCAATATTCATATCCTGAGATGGAATTATCAATTTAATATAGAACTTCAAAGATATGAATGAATGTGTATACCCCGAATCGAACAACACATCGGCATAATTTTTACAAACAATGTACCTAATACTATTTCATTTTATGGCCCAACATCTACTGAAGTAATTACAAAGGATTTCACCACCCCTTTGTACTTGTAGTCTGACTGTTTTCCCTCAGTTGATTTCTTCTTTAGACACTAATTTACATAATCTCCCATTTCATTGCACTTAAAACATTTTACTGAATGTAAATCATATTTTTTCTTACCGTTATCCTGATCTTTTTAGTGCAATTATGAGCCTTATGTCCCATTTTACCACATCGGTAAAACATTCCATAATTTTAAGGAAATTCCCTAGCATTCTTTTTACCACTATATTCACAAACTAAAAACTTATGTTTCTTACCATCAGACATTTTTGAAGAGTTATTCCCTTTTTCCTACAACCTCGACCTCTTATTATGTTTCTTGTCAAAGAATAACTGGTCTTTCACAAACTCAATTTCCACCATCTCTTCATAATGAACAAGTTTTTCATAACTTTTGGACTCACGAGAAGCTAAACCCCTTCGGTACTTTGGAAATAATCTTGATTAAAAATGGATTATTTTACTATCAATATCTCGTATGAATTTTGATTCACACCTTTCCAGTCAATTGAAATTTTCTTCATAAGCATCCATTGAGTCATCCTCTTGGCTCAATTCTAGGAATTATTTTCCCATCCAAAGACAAACCACATCAGGAAAATATTTCTCAGGAAACTTACCTTTGAATTTGTCCCAATAAAGAGCCTCAATCTCCTCACTAACCCTGATATTTTTCACCATTGACCACCACTGATCAACTTCACCTTCAAAATGGTAAACAGAAAGACTATGCTTTTGGTGTTCTGAACACCCCATGACATCGAAAATTTTCTCAAGTGCTTTACTCCACCCTTCTCCTCGCATAGGGGTAGATGATAATTTGAATGATGGGGGATATTGTCTCATGTAATGCTCCACTACTGACATGTTCCTATGTGGTTAATCTGGATGATATCGTGCATGGATACCACCACCAATTATAGCACAAGTCAAATATTCCATCACTGTAACAAACTGTTCGGTTTTGATTCGGGCCATCTCATGTTGCTGATTTGGAAGGTTGTCATCCTTCCAAATTTGTCTTAACATAGATGATCTATTTCCTCTGCGGAAAACCATTCTAAACACAAAAATATCTTAGGCGAATCAAGATGGTAATCTATAAATTCTATATCATTTCGATATTAACATAACAAAATTTATGTATTAACTCATAAATTTATATAAACCAACCTCTGATACCAACTATAAGGACCTGACCATAAACATTACATAATCATTAATTAAATGAATAATTCACATTGAAGATCCTTTCAGGTTTAGAGTTTTAGATAATTAGGACATAAATATTACATTACATCCAAAAAATTAAAAGGTATACACTTCTAACTAGTTTCCATTTTTTTCATAAAATAAAAAATTTGAAAAAAAGAGTCATATCTAGTCCCATGTTTTAGATAGAATGACTTTTCCTTGATCCCATCCTTAACCCTATTCCTCTTTAGGTCCTAATAAAAACATTTCAAAACTATGGATGAGAATAAAAACCTCATTAAGGGTGTAAAACAATGAAAGAAAACATTAGTTCATCATTGAATACATAACATAAGCTATTTAACAAACCTCGTGAAATCATAATATTTATGAATAACCCATAAAAAACATAAATCATGAAGGTAACAAGTGGCATTCATATCATACTTACATTGTAGATATCACAGCTACATAAGGAGTTATATTGGAATACCCATCATAGTATATTACCTAAATCTATTAGGAGAAACATTCGCATTTACCTCCACCACATTACCCAATGCATTGGAGAGCTATCTCGGGCTCCACTACCCTAGGTTTATCACGGAACCACCCATACACATAAACAATTCCCAATAATAATAACATATCAATAACAAATAAAACAATCATAATGGAAGGATAAAATTTCCACATTTCAATCACAATATATCATTTAAATAAATTGACATAACAAATCCATTATAAAAACAATTTTCAATACCAAAATACTTAAAATAGTTAATGGTATTTATTTACCTTTTAAAAACATTATGGCTTGTTAAGGAAGACAAAGATCAAATAATACTCGCGGCGGCGGAATGGTCATTGTCACCGCTTAGGTTAGAAAGAAATAATTTTCTTCATTTAGTAAAATTATTTGTATAAAAATATTCCCTTTGAATGAAATGAAAATTCAAAGGTCTTTATACAGCGTATAAAAGAAATGCATTTATTAAAACAAAATATGCCTAAATGAAAGGAGATTGTGTCGAAGTCCCTTACCACGTGTCCGACTTGACTCGATCATTCTTTAATCTCTTGAATAATAAACTAATGTTAATTTCTACTTGCTTAAGAACCTTTTTCAAGTTTATTATTCCTTTTATACACTTATTACCATGTTATAAATATTATGTAATCATTTATGTTAATAACGGTTGTTTTTTCTATATTTGGTACTTGAGTAAAAAATAGACTTCTTATAATTACAAGCTATTCACATGGTCAAAATATCATTATCTCTTGAATGATATTCAATATTTATATATCATATATATCATATATATCCATTATATACATGTATTTATAATAATACATAACATTTGAAGGTATGAAATGAAAAGCACCATTCCTGGAGATGGTATGCCGTACGTACGCATGAACGCTACTTTCATTTATATTTTCTTATTTTAATGGAATTAAAACATAATGATACTTAGGTATATTATTATTCTAGTATAATATCATATATAATTTCATTAAATCCATAATTTATACATCCCATGTATGTAATTGACGAGTCATATCAATTTGAGGGGGTGGTAGACCGCACTTCCTCAAATTAAATTATCGGGTTTACCCATAATGAAAACCATAATGGTATGATATAAATGAAAAATAAATATGATTAAAGAAAACATAAACATAATATATATCATATATAAAATTAGTTTCATCTTAATAGACTCCATGATAGACAGTAGTAGATAATCGAACATTCATCGTTTCGTGAGGCATTAGTTTTCCATTCATAGAAACAGTATGTTTTTCACCCATTAGATGGAGTTGTGTGTAATTATTATTAGAATAATTATAATAACAACATTCCAGTATATTTATGATACTGTTTTTGTTATAATATAAATTATTAAAAAGATTTTATGGGTTGTAAAAGTAAAATAAAAAATAGATGTTAAGAGAAATTAACTCCCTTTGGTTTGAACCAAAAGGACTTCTTGAAGTGCCTTATGTCTAAGGTAAGGATTATAGAAGGAGAATAGAGATATTGAGAGCTTATTTGGGTAGGGGTTAGATGAGACACGAGGAATTAGAGTTGTGTGTAATGGGTTAGAAGTGAGTGCTTTTTTAAGGGGGGGAGGACTCTTTAGAAAGGTTTGCAAATATTCGTTCATTATAAACTTATCTTCGGTTTCTAAAGATCTGATACTCATTAAAGTTGAAGATAAGATTACTAATGTTCTAAATAAAAAAATCCAATATAAATTTTACACGTTTTATATATTGTTTTAATATTTATAATCTTATTTATTTAAATCATTTATTAATGTCGTAAATACTCCATCATTATTGTGTCATAAATAATTTAATTTATTTGATGGCTAAAAATTATAAAATAAATACCATAATGTAGGAAATATTTTTAGATATCTAATGAATATTTATAGTTGAATATATAACTTATATAACCCCATGTAAAAAATTTATTATTAAAAGATATTTGTTTATCTCATTTTGCCTTTACCTTAAGTTAATTAAAACAAAGTGTCATTATCACTCTCAAGTTTCTCCATGTGGTCTCAAAGTCGACCCAAAGATGACCATGGTCATAAATGACTAATCCAAAGAAGTTAGGACATGTTTTAAGGTAATTTTGTATTATTATAAGATTATTTTTATCTCGAATTACCATATTTACCATTAACTACGGTAAATAAAATTCAGAAGTTACTATTCACCAAAATATTATTTTCATCTTTTTGAACCACATATAACTTAATAATAACAACCTTGTATGTTTTATTTTTGAAATTCAATCCACATAAGTTTTAATATTTTATTTAAATGAAAAGGTTAGTTCTTTAACTACTACTTAGTGGTTTAACTATTCATCAAATATTTATGTTTTTTAGAAAAATACCAAAAATTAAACCTAAGCTATATTTGATATTAAAAAATCAAAAAATGATGTATATTATACCAAATTCAAAACATAGAAGTTACATTAGTTTATTTAAAATGAATCCCCTTTTTCAAAACAAATAGCATGTGTTTAAGAAATAATAACTATCAAAAGATTGATATTTGTTTATGTCCAATTTCAATATGAAATTAATTAAAATGTCCATCATTGGATTAAATGGTAAAAAAATAATCTAAATACACTTTAAAACCAATTAAAAAGATAATATAACCATATAAGTAAAATTATATTAAAAGGAATTTTTGAATTAAAAAACCGTATTTTTTCCTATTCATTAAAAAATAAATTTTATATAAAAAATACCAAAAAATTACCCTATATAAATTTTGATGTACTGCTTCTAAAGAAGAATTTTATTTTTTCAAATGGACCATATAAAAGTCACCAATACTAGAATTAAATAGGGTTCTCCATCAAAAAGGATGTAAATCAACATTTGAAATAATATTAGAGTATTTGTTCTTAAAATTAGATTCATTCCCATTTGAAGCCTCTAAATTTTATTTGATAAATGTAAAATCATTTAAAATAATATTAATATATTATTAGTGTGCAATGGAAGATTTCAAGGAAAACTGTTGTGGCGTATTGGGTACGCCATCATGCATATCATCCCCTTTAATGTAAAATTAATATTTAATTCACCCATGTTAATAATTAAGAAAATGCATTATTTCTTTATTTACATGGGTTGGTACATTAATGACACTTGATTAAAAAATTACGATTCCAAAGGCTTATTTAGTCATTTGTATTAATATTTTCAGGTCTATATATAGATTGAATGAAAGTACCTCTTAATAATAAAAATTACATCTATCATTCTTGATTTTTATAATGTAACACTAATATCATAGTTATATTATTCTAATAAAGTTTTTTAAAAGTTCTAAAACATTTAAAAAATTATAAATTTAATATTTTACAAGAAAAGAAACATCACCTATTGTAATTATTTTCCATGTGTGTTGTATCCAAAAGTTTCTTGTCCTAAATTTAATTTTTTAAGATTTGAATGTTCTATTTTTATCTTTTCATATGTCTATTGAATCCACTTTCCACATATAAATTTTTTTGGTTTTTTATATTCAAACACTCACCAATATTTATAAATATATACTATGTTTGAGTAAAAAAAATCCTTGGGTCTAATGATGTTATATTTTTTTGATACCTACATCTATCCCACTATGTTATGGTGAAAAGATTCTTGTTCATTATAAATATAAGCATTTTTTAAAAAAAATTATTGAATATTATTTAAAGAAATAATATATCATGTGACCACTTAATTGGTATTTTATATAATAGGGAACACGTTTATGTACTAAGTAACGTGATTCAAAATGAAATTTATAATTAGTATGTCCAATTACATTAAAATTTAAAGATTATTTTATTTGTTTTTACATTTTATCAAAAACATATACTGTATTTATTGATAGAAAATAATCTTTTTCAAACCACTATTTTTTAATTTATGATTACAAAAAAAATTAATCATTTTAAGTTGAAATCAAACTAGATTTAGATTCTAATTTTGATGATATTTTTGAAATTTTAGTTATAATAATTGAAATTGTATCATCACTATTAGTGAAAAAATGATTATAATTATCTTATTTATTCATTAAGGTTTTATTATAATTTTCAACAATATTTACATATAACACTATCTAATTATATGATGAAAAATCATCCACATAATCTGATTAATTAAATTTTTCATAATTTAATAAATTATATTTTTCATCTTTTGATGAATTTGAATAATCATCTACAATGGTAAAAAAGAATTTATGAACTCAAGACTAATTCTTTAAATATTTTTCATTTTTATCCTTCAACAAATATTTCTCATCATTAGGTATATTAGAATAGAAACCAAAAATCATATAACTATTACTACCATGTTATTATGAAGAAATATTGGAGTTTTATTTCAGATACAACTTCACTCGATGTATTGAAGTATTTTAGAATTTTATTTTCAATGTTCTTAGAATTTCTGTAACGACCCAATGTTTTAATGTAAATTACCTTCTTATAAATATGGCATAAAATCATATAATAATGAACTACTAAGTTATAATTGAACATTAAACATAATTTTTCCACTTTTTTGTTTTGAATTTTGAAAATCTGACATACACGGTTGTGTTGAAGATGTTTTTTAGAGTCTAATAAAATATAAACATTTTTTGGTGAATAGTAACCTACCCTAATGAATAGAAACATACCCTTATGAATAGTGATATACACTAATGAATTGTAACCTCACCTATGATAGTATAAAAATAATATTCAAGTTTGAAATACAATATACCTATGTTTTAGAATGAGTTAATACATGTTTTAAATCTGGTTGTTGATAAAAAAATTATGATTTTAATTAAATATTAAAATAATCATATTTAGAAAATTATTTTTGAAAAATGGAATTCATTTTTGGATTATACAGGTTGAAAAATGGTTAGGGTGAATTATTGGGATTTTTCTAAAATACTTGAATTATTGATGAATAGTAAAATACGGTAATTTCACGAATATGTACATTATAAGATAAATAGTCTATTCCTAGCATCATGGGTGTTGTCACCACCCTTGGTTCGGATTTAAATGACTGATTTACATTTTGTGGTAATGGAATACTTAATATTACTTGTCTTGTGAAGAAATAATAAATTAATGATTATAAAATTGTGACATCCCTCCTCTCCTCCACTATAAAACCCCCTTCACTCCCTCTTCTCTCTACTCCTCCCAAGCCTTTTTACTTGCCATTATTCTTCCTGAATCTCTCCCCAAGGTCCTCCCCCACGTCCAGAATCTCTTATCCTCCTCAAAATACCAAAACCTCTCCCCTTAAGAGGTTCTCAAAGGAGGAAGTCTCAAGAGGTAAAATTCCTATTCCCAATTTCTTCTTTTCTTTTAAGTTCTTTTATTTTTATTTCTTTCCTAACCTCCCTTTACAATAATAGTATGATAAAAATCGTAATAAATAGGTACTTAAATTTTTTCATGCAAATGGTATATTTCTTTATCTTCTTCCCATTCCCCGCCATTTTATTTTAAAGAAATGAATGCACCGTTTGAGATGTGTCAATTTAGCACATTTAGGGACAATAGTTTATAAATTTCTAACATTATCCTTAATTATGGTCATGAAACCATTTGTTTTGTGGTTTAATCAGATTATTATACATCTAATATATCATATTTTTGGTTCTGAAATCCTTTTGTACAAATGGTATTAAATTATAAAGCCAAACATGTTCTTCGTAATCAAATCCATCGTTTAACAAAGATGGTTATCACTAAGGTTATTTATGTAATAATTCAACATAACTATAAGTAAACTAATTAATGTTTAAAACATGTAATCTCCTGGATATTAACTAAATAATATAACTTCAATTCGGGACAACCACTTTCATCTATAAAATAATCAAAACTTAAATATAAGTTAACCGACCTTTATGCCATGTAAACAAATGAGCTCAAACAATAAAATTGAACCTTATAACTAATAAAAAAGTGTTTGAATGAAATAAAAAGGGTTATAATAAATAAAATACATATAGAAGAGGTTCTGGACATATTAATTAATAATCCTAATTTGTTTATTCAGGTCATTAATAACTAGTGGGGAACACCACCAGATTTAAGGTAAGGGATCCTCTCCTTCTCTCTCTTAATCAAGATTATCATCTTTATTGTGCCTTTATATGCAAACTAGGAAATTACGGGGTATGTTTAAGAACCTCTCCCATACATCCTTCTGTATTTATAAGAAATGATAAACCCCATTTCTCTCTCAACAATCTCTCTTGGTCACACCCAACACTATGCCGATAAAATCGTAATGAGTTCCACCCGAACCTTCTTTGTTCTTTCAGGTTGCCTTATCTTTCATTCATAATGGTGTTATCTTATCTGTCTATGTGAGTCTAATGAATTCTGGTTATTTGTACAAGATTATTATATCAAGACCCTTTCACCACATTCTTTCATGGATATTCATGATTTTTAAAGATTCCCTCCATAGAACCTTCCGATAAGCCAACCGGTTTTAATGGGCTTCCCTAATTTTTACCCAAATTTCAAGTTCACTCTATACACTGTTTTTAGACACCGTTGTATTTATAAAATCATTATTTTTATTATGAAAACCTTCTTAGTTCAATTATTATTTTATATAATATAATTTCGTCTTTTTTATTTGAAAATCTCTAGAGTGTATTCCTTAAAACTGCATAAAAATGTTTTAATGATAATGTTTCTAAAATACATTTCTCATATATTTTCACTTATATATGACACCACTTACCATGTTATTTTCATATTTTAACTTATTAATGTCCATGTATTTTCAAATTCATTCCTTACATTTACACTTTCATGTTACGCCCATTGGTTATGATTCATGTCATGATTGTGGTACCCAATTCATTACATGGGTACCATTATGTTTATGTATGATGGATTATGTATGATTGTATATGTGGTAAGAATATTTATGTGGAAAAAAGATTCATGCATATGTTGAGATGGGTGCACCTAGATAGCGCTCCAATGCATTGGGTAAGGATAACTCTCATGATATGTGATGTGAAACGGGATTGGCGGTAAGCCTTGACCCACACTAAAATAGGAAACAAGATTGGAGGTTAGCCTTGACCCATACTAAGGATATGATTTATGATTCTGCTACATTTATATGATTCAATGTTTATATGATCCCATGCTTATATTAAATGATTTTGATAAGTTTCATGCTTTCGATATCATTACGTCATGCCTCTTAACTCATGTGCTTGAGATGTATCCTTAGGTTCATTCTCTTAATAGGAATTTCTAGCTCATCCCTTTGTTCATGTGTTCTTCAGGGTACCATATTCAAATGTAAGAGCTAAAAGGAAGTTATAACCTCTTTATGGAGATTAAATAAAGAAGTGTTTTTTATCCCCATGTTTTATGTTATATGTACCTAGTCTTCCAAGAAACTAGACTTAACGATCCTTGTCTTGTACTCTGATGATTAATTATGCTTAAAATCATTAAATGTTATATGTAAAAGGCTCAGGTTTCTATAGTTGGTATCAGAGGATGGTCTAGTTATTTTTAGAGATTAGTAATATAGAACCTTAGTTAGAACCTTAAGGATGAGACTATGTATATTGAATCATTCTTAAATTTTTGTGAGTATAGAGTATGCGGTTTATCCAGAAAATACTTCCCTATTTGGATACGAGCAGGTAGAGGCAGCTCTGGCACAGATGTATCTAGGGGTAAAACTCGAAAACACCACTTTGATCTAGACTTGAATGGGAACTGGTGCATGATAATGGGCCTTGCTGCACTCTTGGTTACGACACTCCCGGGGGAAATGCATTGATAGATTCACGTGCTTAGTACTAACCATTTTTAAGGAAAAAAATCCCATAAGAATATAAGTTTTTAAATAGATCGAGGATAACCTAGATATAAACCTAAGGAATCACAAGTTAGGACATACTTCTTCTTTAAATGTTTATCTTTTAATGTTCAATGTTTCCTTTTAATTCTCAATAGCTAAGTTTTGAAGACCTCTAATTATATGTTATTTTTCTTAGATAATGGAGGGAAATAGAAGAACACGTTCCAAAAAAACAATGTGATAGGAAATGTGATGATTTCCCTAATGACATGCCCGATGTGACAGAAGAAGGTGCTCAAAAATTCATAGCAGTACTTGCTCAGCTGGCTCGAGTTATGAATAATAACTTGAATTAGGTGGAACGTCCCCCTCCTCCAAGGAAAGAGAAAGTTTCCTTATAATCCTTCATGCGGAAAAGGTCTCCCATATTTAGAGAGTCTTCTGATCCCCTCCTCATAGAAAAATGGAATAACTACATTGAAAATATTTTCTCTGTCCTCCAGTGCTCGGAAGAAGATAAAGTTGTACTGGTAGTTTTTTGTTTTGATGGGGAATTTGATCAGTGGTGGACACTGATCAAGAATACAATTTCCCAAGAGGAAATTGATTCCATATATTGGGAGGAATTCAAGAGGATGTTTTTCAACAAATATTTTCTTTGAACCCTCTATCTCAAGATGGAAAGAGTGTTTCTTGGACTCAAGAAGTAAGAAGATGAGTCCATCTGGGCGTATGAAGAAAAATCTACAAGGCTTGCAAGGTATGCCTCTGGCTTTGTAATGAACACCGAAAGCAAGGTGGTTCACTTCTTTAGAAGACTAAAGCCATGTCTATGAAAAGCATTGGTGATTAGAGACTTATAAAGTTATGAGGACATTGCCTGTTGTGCCCTCAAGGAAGAAATGGAGAACGGAAACTCTCAGTGCTCTCATGGGCCCAGTAAAATTATGCAGAAGATAGAAAACAACATAGTTGGTCCATCAAACAAATCCCATGATGGAATGAATCCCAACATTACCTGTTTCAAATATTGTGGGAAGAAGCATCCTAGTAACTGTCTAAAGGGAACCAAGAATTACTTCAAATGCAGAAATCTTGGTCACCTGGCCAAGAATTGATGAAGGGGTATGAAAAATACCTCCAATGGTGGAGAAGAAAGGAAGGTTTAGATCAGCACTCAACCTGTAGTGCAGTGTTATAACTGCATGGATCTTGGGCATTATGTGAAAAATTTCCCTATGCCAAGGGTTGTCGGAGGCAATCAGTAACCACCTACAAGGAAACATGGAAGGGCTTATGCTATCACTACTACTGAGGTGGAGCCGAAAAATTATGTAGTGACAAGTACGCATGTTATTCATTCAAGAACAGCGAATGTACTATTTGATTCTAGTTCTACGCATTCATTCATATCTTGCATGTTTAGTAGAACTATTCAAGAACCACCTCAAAATTTGGATGAAAAGTTATCTGTTAGAACAGAAAATGGGGAAATTATTACATCCATGGTTTATAACTCCTCTCTGGATAATGTCTGTGGACTAAACCTCCCAGCAAATCTTATAATATCCATTAGTTGAGTTTGACGCTATCTTGGGCATGGATTGTCTATCTTTGTTCAAGGACATCATCAACTGCCGAGAAGGGGTGATTACTCTTCACATCATGAAGAATACCTCGATTCATTACAAGTGAATAGAAGAAGATGAGTCTCATTTATAATCTTCGTCTCATGTTTGGATATTTTCTTCCTTATGAGCATGCATACCTAGCCCAAATGATTTAGACAATGGAGAGAATCATGCAAGATGACATGCCCATCGTGAGGGATTACACTGATGTATTCCTCGAAGTGTTTCCTGGTCTTACCACTAACTGAGAGGTTGTGTTCTCAAATGAACTTATCCTTGGATCTCATCCAATCTCAATGACACCTTACTGAATAGCCACCATAGATATGGAAGAGCTGAAGAAACAGTTACAGGAAATATGGAGAAGGGTTTTATACGCCCGAGTGATTCACTGTGGGGTTCTCTAGTCCTCTTATTCAAGAAGAAGGATGGATAAATGTGCCTCTACGTTGATTATAATGAGCTTAATAAAATCACTATATATAACAAGTATCCCCTTCCATGGATATATGACATGTTCGATCAGCTTCATGGGGCTAGTTATTTCTCTAAGGTGGACCTTCGGTCGGGATATCACCAACTGAAGGTGGGGAAGGAAGATATTACCATTAATACCTTTTGAACGAGGTATATACACTATGACTTAATTGTGACACCCTTCGAACTCACTAAATCTCTAGCCATTTTCCTAGATTTAATGAATAGGTTCATTAGATATTACCTTGACAAATTTGTGGTGGTCTTTATTGATGATATTTTGATATACTCCAAGAACAAGGAGGAACATGAGGAGCATTTGGAAACTGTGTCGAAGACTTTGCAAAGGGAGAAGTTGTATGCAATGTATAGTAAATGTGAGTTCTGGATGGAGGAAGTATAATTCTTGGGGCTTGTTATCACCAGGAAAGGGTTATTTGTGGACCCTTCCAGGACGAAGGCAATTGAAGAGTGGTCGAGTCCAACTTTTGTAACGGGATCCCCAACATTTTAGGTCTAGTTGGGTATTATCGACGATTCGTGAAGTACTTTTCATGATTGTCAAACCCAATGACCAAGTTGACATGGAAGGTAGTAGAGTTTTTCTGGACACATGAATGTAAAGATTGTTTAAAGGAATTGAAAAGGATTCTTATCACTACACCTGTTCTCACACTCCCTTCAAGTGGAGAACTCTTTGGGGTGTTTAGTGATGCATCTAAGAAAGTATTAGGCTGTGTGCTATTGGAAAATGATAAACCGATAGCCTATGCCACAAGGCAGCTGAAAATCCATGAGCAAAACAATCTCACGCATGATCTAGAGTTGGCAGTTGTGATATTTGAATTGAAAATCTGGCAGCATTATCTCTATGGGGAAAATATGAGATATATACTGACCACAAGAGTTTCAAATATATATTCACACAGAAAGAGATTAATATGCGCCAACAAAGATGGATAGATATCATCAAGGATTTTGACTTCTCAATCCACTACCACCCCGTTAAGGCAAACAAGGTGGTGGATGCTCTTAGTAGAAAATATCTTGCATCTTTATCAATGATGAGAATTGAAATGGATCCGATCTTCTTAGATTTACAAAGGATGGACATGGGAATCATTAAGGGAGGAATATATTTAATCCTTTCTCAAATGATTGCACAACCATCACTCTTGGAAAAAATTAAGGTTGCTCAAAGAAAGGATGTGGAAATTTAGAAAAGGGTGGAAGCTGTAAAAAAATGGAAAATCCTCTGATTTCAAAATTGACGAGGAAGGAGCTGTAAGATTTGTGACACGATTATGTGTACCTTCTGATCCATAGATAAAGAAAGAACTATTGAATGATGAATATAGGTCCACCTTCTCTGTCCATGTAACACCCCGAGATTTTACGAAAAATATTCTTTTTAATTTCATTAATGTCTTGTGTTATATGCTACACCAAAAGGAGATTTCACAACATGCATCTCTGACTTGGCTTGAATTACATGCAATCGCGACCTTCCTCGATATCTTGTGTAGTACACAATAACGAGTTTCACTAAACAACAATATGCTATTAAAATATTATTAAAACTAGCCGTTATGAATTGTAATAACCACTTTTTGAAATTTTTGAAATTTTATTTTTCAAAATGGACTTCATTTTTGGATTTGTAATATCGAAATTAGCTTAGGGTGAAATTTTGGTAATTTTCGGATAACTTTCATATTTTGATGAATAGTGAAAATTATTAAATTTTAATCAAAAACAACTTTTTTCAATCGAAATAATTAATAGTGATAAATTATTAATTTGAGTGGTTTTAAATTATATTTAGAATATATTTTTACAATTTAATACAATGTTTTTCATTGGATGTAATTTCGCATTTAAACCAGACATAAACAAGTGTCAATCTTTTGATAGTTATTATCTTTTAAAAACCCGCTATTTGTTTTGAAGATGGGAATTAATTTTTATATTAATTAATGCAACTGATATGTTTTGAATTTGGTAAAATAGAAATCATTTTTGAGTTCATAATATCAAATATATCTTTGGCCTAATTTTTTGTATTTTTTTGGAAACTTTTATTTTTTGATGAATAGTGAAACCACTAAGTGGTAGTTAAAAAAATGAATTTTTCATAAAACATAATTTTACCGCTTCTATGAATGGAATTTCAAAAATCCGAGAGACACGGTTGATGTCAGTAAGTAAAATGTGGTTCAATGAGATGAAAATAATTTTTGGTGAATAGTATCTTTTTATTTTTTTTTTACCACGGTTAAAAGTAAATAGGGTAATTAAGGGTAAAATTGTTATTATTATTACCCTTACACATGTCCTAATTATATTGGATAAGTGAAATTCGACCAAAAACAACCTTAGTAATAAAATAGGACCATTTAGGCCCACTTGGATTAGATTAGGACATTTATTATTAATTTATTTAAAGAAGGGTTAAAATAGTTAAAATCAATGATTAATAAGTATATCATTTTTAATATAGGGTTATACATAAGATAAATTCGACTATAAATATTAATTAGAAATATAAAAAGATTTCCTACATAATGGTATTTTATTTGTAATTTTGAGACATTAAATAATTTAATGTATTTATGAAACAAAGAAGATGCAGTAATTATCTTATTTATGAAGTATTGACATAATTGATGTTATAAATACCAAAATAAATGTAATTTAAGACTTACTATGAAATACAATAATTTTCTAGGTTAATATGACATGTTAGTATTTATTTAATTCACTTTTTTAGAACTAATAAATCTGTTATGATTTTTACAAAAATCAATTACTAAATAGTGTCAAAATTGACATAAAATAGTTTTTAAAACAAATATTATATTATTAATTGTTATTTTATTCCTAAAAATCTAAGGTTAGGAAAAATGACTTAGATAAGGTTATATATATTAATAATAAACAACATGGGGTTCGTTTGACCTCTTATATTACGTTTATTAACCTTATAGTGTAAGAACACAAAAAGACACGGTAAAAGTAAAATTATCTAACTTAAAGTTAAATATAAATGATAAGGTTAAAATAAGAACCTAAACTTGTCTAAATTCTATTGGATGAGAGGATTGCGACCCATACTCACCTTATCTTCTAAATAACTCAATTTGGATCTATTTAAAACCGAATTTGGCTTTATAATAAAATAATATTTTTAGTTTTTCCAATGGAGCCCCTCTCCTCCCTTATAAAAGGGAACATCCTCCCTCTCTTCCTCACACCACTTTGAGCCTTCAAGCTAGGCCAACCCCTGCCAAATTATCTCATCCACTTCCCTATAAACATCCTAGAGGTTCTGGTCTTCCTCAAAGTCCAATTTTAGTTCCCTAAAAGGAGATCTCAAAGAGGCGCTTCAACGAAGAGGTAATGTCCCCGATTCTTTCAACATTATTTCTTCTCCCACTTCTTCTTCTTAGGTTGTTTCATTATGAAGTAATAACATCAGTATCACTCATATACTGATATGTTATTATAAGTATGAAACAACCCTATTTCACCATCTATCCATCCTACGGAAAACGAAATCACCGCGCGTGCGTACGTACGAAATACCGTCTCCACGCGGTGGTGTAATCTATTTTCCACCACCACCTTACATGGATGGGTATAATGGTGTACAAAATAACTATATATGATTGTAAAGTGATATTGATTATGAAATAGTATACATACACTCAAATAAAATTCAATGATCATGAGAACGATATCATCGCTCGTGCGTACGTACGGACTACCGTCTCTACGACGCGATGAGATTCATTCTCCACGTTAACCATTCATGAATGATTATAAAGTATATATAATAAGTAATCATGAAATATATGACATAATAATGATACTGGATTTATGTTTATATATATTTATTTCATCTACTTAATTCCATTCAACTCAATAAGGAAACGAAAACAGCGTTCATGCGTACATATGACCTACTGTCTTCATGAATGGTGTATTTCTTTCCATTTACTGATCTATTATATATATGTATATTCTGAATATATATTATATATAAATCATGTTTTATATTCTAAAATTAAGTAATAATTATCTATGTAATCATATGAATAATTACAAGTCATAACACGAACGACAAATAAAACGATTTTACCCAAAACGCTCTTTAACATGGAATTTACAAAAGAATGCGTAAAATAAAGTCATAAGTGAACCATATATGATATCATAACAATGGGTATGATTCTGGAATAAGTCAATGACATTATTTAAATAATTATACAAGAGGTTCGGACAATTACGAAGAAAATCGGACCTAAGGTAAGGGAAATATCACAATCTCATTTTTATCTGAGATTGTTTATACATTAGTATTTACTGGGGTGTATTTTATCATCCAAATCCATGTTTCCTCAATATGTAATATTATTTCCATCCACCTATAATTGTTTAAATCCAATTTTACCCTTCAGTGAGTTTTTAGTAAAGGATATTAAAGGAATCTTTTGTCGTTTTGCGTACAAGGTACTTTTTGTCTTTTCTGACAAAAGTACGAAGAATGTTTTTTTAACTTATACGGCATGAATGGATTTTTAAAAAATTATTTCCAAGAAGCTTCATTTACAAGTTATCAAGTTTATTTTTAATCAAATTCTATTAGTTTATAATTGTATGACATTTTAAGAAAGGAAAAGTGTTTTTGAAGTAGAAAGGATATTTTCCTCAAGAATGGAGTTCAAGTGTTTTATCAAAAATATTTTCCATCTAAGATAATAAAGGGTTATGTTTTTATCACTATTATTACATTTATTTGATTATGTTGTGATGGAATTATTTTTATGAATTCCTTTTTCTTATAAGAATTGTTTTATGATGACATGATGTTTATGATTCCCATTTTTATTTCATGGGTTATGCTATGATGTATGGTTTATGATTTTGTGGCACACATAAGAATGGTATCATTATGAGATGGGTGGGACCTATATATCCCTCAAATTCATTGGGTAATGATTTTATATCTCATGAGATAGACATGGCTGGAACGTCAGGTTAAACCGGTTCAGTGAAACAGGACTGAAACGAGGAGTGAACTCGGTTCATAAATGGACTTTGTCCACTAGGATAGTCTTGTAATTGAGTCTTGACTAATAAGAAATGATTCTCTATGATAATTTGTGTATGCCACAAAGTTTCATGTTTTATGTTATGATTATTGGGATTACATTTCACTACTATGATTTATCCCATGTTATGAAATTATGATTTTTTTTGCAGGTTAAGATTTCAAAAAGCTATGTTCTTATGTATATGATGTGATTGATATTTCTATTGTTTACCCTTACTGAGCATTTGAGCTCACCCTTTTATGTTTTCTTTTCCCCAGGATATAAAGAAAGGATTTAGGTAAAAAAAGGAAGATCTTTTTGGGATATGTTGAAGATCTTTCACCACGATTAGAAGATTATATTCCGAGTTTCCAAAGACACTAAACTATTAAGGTCCTTGTGTGTGTGTTTTTTTTATGTACTAAGTATTCTGAAAAAGTAATTTAATGTCCATGTATGTCAAAATTAGGGTCTCTACAGTTGGTATCAGAGGAAAGGTTTAGTCAACCTTTGGAAACTAGGATGCGAGAACTTTAGTGAGATCCCTAGAGATATTTATAAGGTATGCATGGGGATGTCAATAAGGTTAAGTATATGTTATAGTCCTAGAATTATGCTAATAATCTTTGAATTAAACCTAAGATGTTAGATATTGAAGGTACTCCCCCTTTATTATATTGTTTTCCCTAGTGTGAATTTTACCTATAACAATATTCTTTTTGGGTTTTAGACGATGTCTGGAACCTAAAGGAACCGTGTTGATCAAAGTAATGGAAAATGCATTGATTGTCCTCATAAACAAACAAATGTTATGGGAGATGGAGTGAAAAATCTTATTGATATACTTACACAAGCTATGAATCATTCTGGACATCCAAATGAGAAGAGAAGGGAACAATATTCTATTGAGTCCTTCTTGAGGAAACGTCCACCTTATTTTAGTGGGTCTTCTGATCCACTTGTTGCTGAACAATGGATCAGTACTACTGAATAGATATTTTCAGTTATTCAATGTTCTGAACATGATAAAGTCATCTTATCAGTGTATCGTTTGGAAGGTGATGCTGATCAATGGTGGAATCTTATCAAGAATTTGAGGCCAAGAGATGAAATTGAGTCCATGGAATGGGACGAGTTCAAGAACTTATTTTTCAATTAGAACTTCCCTCGTATTCTTCGAACAAAGATAGAGAAGAAGTTTCTTGAACTAATGCAAAAGGATGATGAATCTGTTGGTATATACGAAGCCAATTTTACAAGGCATGCAAGGTATGCATCTGGATTTATCATCCAACCTGAGAGTAAAGTTGACCGATTCTTCAGTGGCTTAAAACCAAATCTTTGAAGGGCATTAGCTATAAGAGAATTCAGTAGGTATGAAGAAATTTTGCGTTGTGATATCAAGGTAGAAATGGAAGTTGGTGTTACTTATCCATCTCATAGTTTTGACACGAAATGAAAGATGGAGTTCAAGGAGAAATTTCAGAATAATGGTGAAAAGAATATGAATGTTTCCTTATGCTCAAAGTGTGGAAATAAGAATGGTGGAGATTGTCTTAGAGGGACTAGAAAATTTTTTAAGTGTGGAAAAGAAGGACATCGAGCAGCTGAGTGTCGAAGTAATGGAAAAAGGGTTTCTAATGATGGGAATAAAGAAAAGACTATAGAGAACGCACCACCAACACTTCAATGCTTCAAGTGCAAGGAAATGGGGCATTATGCTAATAAATGCCCTAATCCAAGGGTTAGTGATGAATGAAATGAGCAACCAATTAAGTAAAAGGACAAAGGGAAGTCACCTGCGATCACTATTGGCGATGTTTAATATGACAACGATGTGGTGGAATGATTAACTGTTTATGTAATGGGATTCCAAAATAATGTTTTAAATTATCATGGATTATTGGAATATTTATGTATTGGTTTATTGTGGTTTTCAATGGTACTGGTAACCATAGAATGTGATTGAGATATTTTTGGACAAAAAGATGATATGCTCATAATGAAAGGAAAACGAGAAAATGAAATGTTTGACCGTATTCAAGAGCTCATGACTGATATAAGGAGAAGGTTATATCATGGTTTGAGTATATAGAATTTTTGGATTTTGGTTTGTGGAAAGAGTTAACTTTTGAAAACATTTATGTTTTCACTAAGGTTTAATGGGTATTAATTTTTCAAGAGAATACATGATTAAGGTATTCACATGATTGGAATGTGACCAACAAGATATATGGGGGATAAATGATGGTATTCACATGCTTGGTTGATGACATTTCAAGTAATCATTTTCCTTATACTATGAGCTTGGACCGAAATATTTTAGATAAGCCTAAAGATTAGAATGGATTATGTTGGACATAAGTTAGGATATAACTTTTTTCGATATTATTGATGGGATGTTATAGTTATATAGCTTTAGAAAAAGGACAACCTATAGGACGGGCGACATCCCATCGCGTCGGACAAGGCTATGGGAATCGAACCCACAACTGAAGTGTGACTAGCCTTTATCGACTACCACTGGCCTACAGGAAGTCCCTGGTTAGTAGAAACTTGTTTTATTTTATTACGCGGTATGATATATGAAGTATAAGTTCATTTTTGGAATCGTATACGATTAACCTCACCATAGATGGACTTATGTATATTCGATAACTTTTTCTAACCTTTTGTTTGAAACTGATGGAATGACCCATCATTCTATCACATGATCTATTAACACTTCATGAATAGAAAATTCTACTTCATTTCTTTTAGAGATGAATTGGAAATTGTTCAAATCACAAAAAACAGTGAGATTGTACCAAAATAAAGTAAGTATTTATTCTAATTAAAAATCTTCAACATTAGGGAAATGATCTTGAAAACAAAAAATACTGTTGTCCTAGTGCCCTAATATCCGATGAATCAGATGGTACCCTAGATCATAACAAATTTATGGCATTGTGATTGCTAGATTCTCCATAGCCATGTTATCTACCACTCTCCATCAGAACATGATGGTTAGATTTCTCTTCCATATCCATATTTTCACCTATGTGGAAACCCAGTGATTAGTTTATTTGGGTAACCGTTACATTTCATACTTTTGTTTTTAAAGATTGGTTTTGGTATTCCTATTTACGATGTGGGTTTCTATTAATGAAACTTTCGAATGGTAAACCATTTATAACCCCGACGAATTTCGAGGGCGAAATTCATTTTAAGGGGGGTAGAATGTAACACCCCATGATTTTACAAAAAATATTCTTTTCAATTTCATTAATGTCTTGTGTTATACTCTACACCAAAAGGATCTTTCACAACACGCATCTCTGACTTGGCTTGAATTACACTCAATCTTGACCTTCCTCGATAGCCTGTGTAGTACGCAATAACTAGTTTCACTAAACAACACTATGCTATTAAAATATTATTAAAACTAGCCGTTATGAATTGTAATAACCAATTTTTTAAATTTTTTTAATTTTTATTTTCAAAATGGACTTCATTTTTGGATTCGGAGTATCGAAATTAGCTTAGGGTGACATTTTGGTAATTTTCGGATAACATTCATATTTTGATGAATAGTGAAAATTAATCAATTTAAATTAAAAAAATCTTTTTCAATCGAAATAATTAATAGTGATAAATTATTAATTTGAGTGGTTTTAAAGTATATTTAGAATATTTTTTTACAATTTAATACAATGTTGTTCATTGGATGTAATTTCACATTTAAACCAGACATAAACAAGTGTCAATCTTTTGATAGTTATTATCTTTTAAAAACACGCTATTTGTTTTGACGACGGGAATTAATTTTTAAATTAATTAATGCAACTGATATGTTTTATATATTTTTTAAAATAGAAATAATTTTTGAGTTTATAATATCCAATATAGAAGAGGCCTAATTTTTGGTATTTTTTTGGAAACATTCATTTTTTGATGAATAGTGAAACCACTAAGTGGTAGTTAAAAAAATGAATTTTTCATAAAACTTAATTTTACTGCTTCTGTGAATGGAATTTCAAAAATCCGAGAGAAATGGTTGATGTCAGTAAGTAAAATTTGGTTCAGTGAGATGAAAATAATTTTTGGTGAATAGTAACTTTTTACTTTTTTTTACCACGGTTAAAAGTAAATACGGTAATTAAGGGTACAAATGTTATTATTATTATCCTAACACATGTCCTAATTCTATCGAATAAGTTTAATTCGACCAAAAACAACCTTAGGAATAAAATATGACCATTTAGGCCCACTTGGATTAGATTAGGACATTTATTATTAATTTATTTAAAAAAGGGTTAAAATAGTTAAAATCAAAGTTTAATAAGTATATCATTTTTAATATAGGGTTATAAATAAGATAAATTCGACTATAAATATTCATTATAAATCTAAATATATTTCCTACATAATGGTAGTTTATTTTTAATTACTAGACATTAAATAATTTAATTTATTTATGACACAAAGATGATGCAGCAATTATCTTATTAATGAAATATTGACATAATTGATGTTATAAATTCCAAAATAAATGTAATTTGAGAATTTTTATGAATTACACTAATTTTCTAGGGTAATATGACATGTTAGTATTTATTTAATTAACTTTTTTAGAACTAATCATTCTGTTATAATTTTTACAAAAACCAATTACTAAATAGTGTCAAAATTGACATAAAATAGTTTTTAAAACAAATATTATATTATTAATTGTTATTTTATTCCTAAAAATCTAAGGTTCAGCCAAAAGACTTACATAAGGTTATATATATTAATAATAAACAACATGGGGTTCGTTTGTACTCTTATAGTAAGTTTATTAACCTTATAGTGTAAGAACACAAAAAGACACGGTAAAAGTAAAATTATCTAACTTAAAGTTAAATATAAATGATAAGGTTAAAATAGGAACCTAAACTTGTCTAAATTATATTGGATGAGAGGATTTCGACCCATCAGCACCTAAGCTTAGAAATAACTCAATTTTTAGCTATTTAAAAACGAATTTGGCTTTATAATAAAATAATATTTTTAGTTTTTCCAAAGGAGCCCCTCTCCTACCTTGTAAAAGGGAACCTCCTACCTCTCTTCCTCACACCACTTTGAGTCTTCATGCTCGGACAACCCCTGCCAAATTCTCTCCTCCACTTCCCTAGAAACATCCTAGAGGTTCTGGTCTTCCTTAATGTCCAATTTTAGTTCCCTAAAAGGAGATCTCAAAGAGGCGCTTCAAAGAAGAGGTAATGTCCGTTACCGATTCTTTCAACTTTATTTCTTCTTCCAATTCTTCTTCTTAGGTTGTTTCATTATGAAGTAGTAACTTCAGTATCACTCATATACTAATATGTTATTATAAGTATAAAACAACCCTATTTCACCATCTATCCATCCTACGGAAAACGAAATTACCACGCGTGCGTCCGTACGGAATACCGTCTCCACGCCGTGGTGTTATCTATTTTCCACCACCACCTTCCTTGGATGGGTATAATGGTGTAAATAATAACTATATATGATTATTGTAAAGTGATATTGATTCTGAAAAAGTATACTTACACTAAAATACAATTCCGTGATCATGAGAACGATATCATCGCTCGTGCGTATGTACGGACTACCATCTCCACGACGCGATGAGATTAATTCTCCACGTTAACCATTCATAAATGATTATAAAGTATATATAATAAGTAATCATGAAATATATGACATAATAATGATACTTTATTTATGTTTATATATATGTATTTCATCTACTTAATTCCATTCAACTCAATAAGGAAACGAAAACATCGTCCATGCGTACGTACGGCCTACCCTCTCCATTAACAATGTATTTCTTTCCATTTACTGATCTATTATATATATATATATATTCTGAATATATATTATATATAAATCATGTTTTATATTATGTAATTAAGTAATCATGATCTAAATAATCATATTAATAATTACAAGTCATAACACGAACGACAAATAAAATGATTTTACCCAAAACGCTTTTTAACATGGAATTTACAAAAGAACGCGTAAAATAAAGTCATAAGTGAACCATATATGATATCATAACACTGATTATGATTCTGGAATAAGTCAATGACATTATTTAAATCATTATACTGGAGGTTCGGACACTTACGAAGCAAATCAGACCTAAGGTAAGGGAAATATCACAATCTCATTTTTATCCGAGATTGTTTATACTTTAGTATTTACTGGGGTGTATTTTATCATCAAAATCCATGTTTCCTCATTATGTAATATTTTTTCCATCCACCTACAATTGTTTAAATCCAATTTTACCCTTTGGTGAGTTTTTATTAAAGGATATGAAAGGAATCTTTTGTCGTTTTTCGTACGATGTACTTTTTGACTTTTCTGACAAAAGAATGAAGAATGTTTTTTTAACTTATATGGCATGAATAGATTTTTAAAAAATTATTTCCATGAAGATTCCTTTACAAGTTATCAAGTTTATTTTTAATCAAATTCTTTTAGTTTATAATTGTATGACATGTTAAGAATGGAAAAATGTTTTTGAAGTAGAAAGTATATTTTCCTCAAGAATGGAGTTCAAGTGTTTTATCAAAATTATTTTCCATATAAGATAATAAAGGGTTCTGTTTTCATCCCTATTATTACATTTATTTGATAATGTTGTGATGGAATTATTTTTATGAATTCCTTTATCTTAGAATAATTGTTTTATGATCGCATGATGTTTAAGATTCCAATTTTTATTTCATGGGTGATATTATGATGTATGGTTTATGATTTTGTGGGACACATAAGAAAGGTATCATTATGAGATCGGTGGGACCGATATATCCCTCCAATGCATTGGGTAATTATTTTTAATCTCATGAGATAGACATGGCTGGAACGGCAGGTTAAACCGGTTCAATGAAACAACATTGAAACGAGGAGTGAACTCGGTTCAGAAATGGACTTTGTCCACTAAGATAGTCCTGGCATTGAGTATTGACTGACAAGAAATGATTCTCTATGATTATGTGTGTATGCCACAAAGTTTCATGTTTTAAGTTATGATTATTGGGATTACATTTCACTACTATGATTTATCCCATGTTATGAAATTATGATTTCTTTTGCAGGTTAAGATTTCCAAAAGCTGTGTTCTTATGTATATGATGTGATTGATATTTTTTTTGTTTACCCTTACTGAGCATTTGAGATCACACTTTTAAGTTTTCGTTTCCCCAGGATATAAAGAATGGTTTTAGGTAAAAAATGGAAGATCTTTTTGGGAGATGTTGAAGATATTTCACCACGATTAGAAGATTATATTCCGTGTTTCCAAATACACTAAACTATTACGGTCCTTGTGTGTGTGTTTTTGTTATGTACTAATTATTCCACAAAATTAATTTAATGTCCATGTACGTCAAGCTTCGGGTCTCCACAGTTCATCCTGGGAGTACCAAAATATATCATGATCTCCAAGAAAGCTTCTGGTGGGATAACATGAAGAAGGATATTGCAGAATATATATCAAGTTTCTTGGTATGTAATCACGTTAATGCTGAGTGAAAAAATTCCAAAGGTATGATTCGGACATTGCCTATACCCATGTGGAAATGGGAAAAAGTTACTATGGACTTTTTCACGGGTCACTTGAAGACGTCGAAGGGAAATAATGCGATATGTGTTGTGGTTGACCGACTCACCAAGACATCCCATTTAATCGTTATTCGGAAGGATGTCCTGATTGAACAAATTGCAATGTTATATGTGAAGGAAGTCGTGAGACTGCACGGTGTTCCACTCTCAATTGTCTCTGACCGCGATCCATTGTTCACATCTAAATTATGGAGGATTCTTCAACATGCTTTGAGTACTGAATTAAATTTCAGAATGGCTTTTCACCCCCAAAATGATGGCCAATATGAAAGGACAATTCAGACACTTGAAGATATGCTAAGAGCCTTATCTCTTGAATTCAAAGGTGGTTGGGATTAGCATCTCCCATTGGTTGAGTTCTCATACAACAATTGTTTCCACTCGATCATCCAAATGGCACCATATGAATCCCTTTATGGGATATAGTGAAGAACACCGACATGTTGGGATGATGTCGGTGAGCGTAAGCTGCTAGGACCTGAAATGGTCGATGAAATGGTGGATAAGGTGAAAACCATTCGGCACCATATCAAGGCAGCCCAAAGTCGAAAAAAGAGTTATGAAGATAACCGTTGAAGTGACCTTGAGTTAAAATTTGGATACATGGTATTTCTACCCATATCTCAGTGGAAGAAGGTCATGAGGTATGGGAAGAAAGGGAAATTATGTCTCAGGTACATCAGCCCCTTTGAGATCCTTGACCGCATAGGAGACGTGGCCTATCAGCTTGCACTTCCACCGAATATTTTTCTAGTTCATGATGTTTTCCACGTATCACTCTTATCGAAGTACATACCTAATCCCTCACATGTAATAGGCTCAGATGTGGTGCAGTTGAAAGATGATCTCTACTATGAAGAGCAGCCAGTAAAGATTCTGGATCAGAGAGATAAGGTTCTACGCAACAAGAAAACCCATATTGTCAATGTATTGTGGATGAACCATAAGTTTGAGGAAGGAACATGGGAACTTGAAAAAGCAATGAAGGAAAAGTACCCACAATTTTTCATTGACTATATAGATATCATGATGTATAAGTTAATGATGTAAAAAAATACAAATTTACATTATTGAGAATTTAATTATTATTACCCATGATATCATTGCATTGAAATTATCCATGGGTTCATTTTTTGATCAAGTTATAGATTAAATTTTATGTGTGTTTAGTTATTTACCATTCTATATTTATTAGTACTTATATAATAATAATAGTCATATTATTAATTAAATATTGTGTATTTTAATTTATATACCTTTCCATATTGATTATTAAATATTGATTCATGAAAGATTCTATTGTTCATAATCCTTACCCAACATTTATGCTCACCCTTATTTTGTTTTCTTTCCCTAGGATATGAAGAAAGAATCTTTCGATGATATTAAGGATGAAAAATAATTACCTAAAAAATCTTTTTATAATAGGTTTTAAAATATAATTTGAGATTCATATATATATATATATATATATTTAGTATACCAAAACAACTAAACTATTTAGTTCATCGGGATGTAATAACTTGTATTTAGTTCCAATGTAGTAAAGTAACTACTAGAGTTGTGATATTAGGGTTTATGTATTTAAATAATGCCATTGTGGATGTTTATTAGAGTGTCACACATTTAGTGTCTATATTAATCTAAATTAAATTCAATTTGAATTTATGTATTCAAATGTACATTATAATATATAATAAAGCATAATATTTATTCAAGATTTGTGGATTAAAAATAATAAATAAATATTTAATCAAATCTTAAGAATATAATATTTATTTATTTAATGACTTATTTTTTAAAAAATTGAATTTTCAATAATTTAATAAATATTTATGAGGATGGGGGAATTATAATTGAGTCCATGGATAAATATTTATTTTCCAGACTATAAAATAAAATTTATCCTTAAGTTCAGTATCACAAACCATGAATAAAATATTATGATTATTATTTTTCATGGGAAGGGGTATATTATGGTATTAGTAGATGATTAAGTGATTTTATAATATTATTTAATATTAAAACCTATAATTGGATTTATATATATATATATATACACCCCATGTTATGTTTTTTGTGAAAGGGTTGGAATATTGTTGTCAACAACACCACTCTTATCTTCTGAAGATATTTCTCTCAATCAAAACCATATCAAGGGCTTCCCTAAACAAAGTGAGGTGACATTAATCATCCTTACTATCAGGATGAAGAGACAATTAAATGACAATTACAAATCTAATTTCTCGTGTTTGTAATCAAATATAGTGATGCAAGATAACCAAGACTATCATTCCTTTTCCATGAGTATCATCAGTGACTTCCTGAGATTGAAAGAGCATGTGTGGATCATTGATTGTGGGAATATATCCTAGAATACCCAAAACACAATGATGGTGGAACCAAACAATATTTATATGAACAAAATATTCAATGAATAATGAATTTTTAAGACTAAAGAAATTATAAATTTAAATTATTTATAAATTTAACATAAGAAAGACCATATCTTCTTCATTTTAGTGTTATTTTTCAACTATTATTGGATTAAATTTCTTTTCATAAAGTTTATCATTACGTAAATCATTGATTTTTAAAGTATAATGAAAAAACTTTTAGTTTTCTATGGCCCAATTGAAAATTCCACTATGTTTTGAACATTTAACAGGTTCTTGGGTGGTCACATTCAATTTTATATGTATAATTTAAATTTTATTCATTTTATGAATCAATTTTTTAGTATTTATTTTTTATTTAATAATTATTTAAATTCATACATTCATATTTCTAATTTTTATTCATTTTATGTCATTCTAATAACAAAATTATGTTACTATTGTATTAATAACATTCAAATAACACATCTAGAGGTGTTAAGGATATTTTACAGGTTTTATGGGACAAAAATTGTGTTGTCGAAAGTTAAATTACATGTACCCATGTTCAATGTTACAAGATGAACCTGAAATTTAATTTGATGCAACATGGATTAGATAAAATGTGATTTCAATAATATCAGTGTGATGGATAGACTAGGATGAAACATAGTTTTTGAAATAGAATGTTGTGTAACTCATATTCATATTAGGTAGTCCATGTGTTTTCAGGTTGGAAAGCACGAAATTAAAGACTTGTCATGTATTAGTTACAAGATTTTTGTGATTGGAAACCATGAAACACACATTCCACATATATAGTGTGTATTCGCTATACATGTTTTTTGAATCATTAATTTATATATATGGAATACACACTCAATCACTAGGAATGTGTCATGGAATAATTGTGAAAAAATAAACATGTAATGTAATTGAAATATAGACATTGTGTATCCTACCTTATTACACTGAAAAGTAGAATTAATTCATTATCCCATTAAACCTAATAAATATATTCCCATGTGTCAATTATTGATAGTATACATATGCGATATGTTATATATAAATATATATATATATATATATCAAATTTTAAATTAATATTTTCATAAATTTTGAATCGACATGCCAAGTATTCTCATAATACACAGTGTATTCTGTTTGCATTAACTGTTATACATTTTGTGTAATTTAATAGTGTTAGTGTGTTATTTATTGATGGTAGAAGTCACATAACTACTTAAAACATCATTCAGTAAGTATTTCATGTGAGTTCATAGTACACAGTGAGGAAAATGCACGGTATTTAGAACAAGTACATGTCAGGTTACCTCTATGTACTTTCCAAGAAAATAATTAATTTTTTAAAAACATATTTTATTCATGTGGTCTAAAATTATATCGAATATCAATATTAAGTATTGATTTTACGAATATTGATATAAATTAATTACTTTATTAATAAATATAAAAAACCACTTTAGTTAAATTTTATTTTACTTATGAATATTTTAAAATAAGCCTAGTTTATAAAATGTGGTTTCATTACATTATTGGATTATCTTGATCTTGAAAAACATGTGTATAAATTATATTTATTTTCGTTTATGTATTCCATTATTTTTTTTATTTTTTTATTAAATGAAAATATTTCCCTTGTGATTCATTACCTCCATTAATTATTTAAGGACTATAATGTCTCTAGATTCTTTTATGTAAGCCCCATTGAACCATTCCATTGATTCCCCTTAGTTATGTTTTAGTAAATCTTTTGTATGTGTTGATATCTCATGTCATTGGGGGTGGTTCACCATAGCATCGAGGTGATATAAACCCACATTATACGTAATATAGAATAAGAATTATACAACTCAACACAAGACCAAATCATAGTGTCTTTCCATATTTTCAATTGTTTTTTTCTATCTAAAAAAACCAAATCTATGTGTAAATATAAATACCATCACGTATATTTATCATGTATTATTCATGGTTTTATTGATAAATTTTCAGGATAACATAAATTAATTTATTATATAACAAAGTTACATAGATTGGATAAATAAGAAAGAATATTATGCATATTGTTTATATCGATACGTCATTTATCACTTACGTAAAATCCTATTAATATTATAAAGAAATTTAGAAAGGTAAAATTCGAAATTCTATGCATAAAAATCAAAGTTAACCTCAATATAATATTAATTCAAACTAATTCTTCCATCACATGATGTTATATTCCCAATCTATAAAATTTTCCACCATTCCATAGTTGTGGAACATTCAATTATGATGAATCCTTATCATGGATTTTGGGTTTACATAACAAAATATATACATGGTTTTAATGTCATAGTTTGTTTAATAAAAATTTGGAAGTAAGTATTTAGGATTTAATAGTCAATTTTTATTGATTTGGGCATCCACTAAATTGATCGATGAGCTAAAATATTAACATTTTCTGGATCAAGTACCAAAAAATATTCTTAGAATTTTCATGGTCACGGTCAAGGTTATGGGATGGGAAATATGGATCATTTCTGCTAGTGTGTTCACATATGAAGAAATATTTCGTTGATTTTTTTTTGTTTTTAGGACCCGATAAAATAGTGAGAAACTATTAATAAATAAAATATTTCTACTCACATAAGTGGTAATAAAATAAAAAACTAATAATATTAATATTATATTGTTGTAGTGAAAAATAATATTCATTAACCATGTCATCCCTTTGATCAATTCCAATGAAAAAAAATCGTATTTCTAGTAGAAACATCTATGAATGGTATATGAATTTGGTAATATTTTTATGCTATGAATGTAAGATCTATGCGAAAAAATCCCAAATATATGATCGAACCACTAATGGGGTAGAAATAAAGAGTGAAGTTTCACAAATGAAAACAATTTAATGATTCACAAGATGTTTGGTGATTGGTGATATCATCCATGTTTTGTGAAATCAATAAGTCACTTTCTATATTTCTATATATCAAAAATTGAAGTCTAAAAATATTATTTATCAGTGGACAGATGTATAGGCTTAGTTTGTTATCTACATGGAATTCTTTGTGATAAATATTGAGAAATGTGTGCTATATGGACCTAAAATAATCAAAATCATTGTCAATATTTTGTATCTACATGATCTCATGTTTAATATAACCAAATAATTTTGTATTAAACTCACTATTTCCTCAATCACTTAGATCTTGTCCAACTCTTTTTTGAATTATCACATAAACAATATTTATTTGTCTCTCCTAGATATAAACACTATTCTTCTCAATGTTGACAATGATACATTGTCTAAAATGTATTATACCCTTATAGTGAATATGAATAATGTCTAGGAATTGATATCCAAGACTAAATCCTAGTATAATGACTATTTGAAACACCCAACTTGAAAGAGGTGGATCAAGGAGAAAGAAAGTTATTAAGAAGATATCTATTTTTCTTGTGTCTACATGGTCCACTCAAATAAAAGATATTCCATAGAAAATAAGAAAGGGTAAGATTCAGGTTCATTCATTATCAAGTGAAATCTATAAATTTCTACAAATTGAGAATTATATATTTATTTTTTTTCTCACATTTGTAAAAAATTATAGGAACCCAGTATATTTTAATGATTTTTATGAGGTGAGGTTAATGTATGAGCATCCAATATATCCATGATTTCTGTAGTGGATATTGGATATTATGAACTCAAGTTACCAACATGAATGATATTAATTTTAAATAATTCTTATTTTATGTTGTCAGTTTCCAAAACCAATATTTCTATGTCTAGTCTTAATTCAGATGGATTTATTTACAAACATGGTAATAATTTTTTTTATAAGTATATTAGATGTAATAGTATGGTGAACTTCAATAATGGTATTTATGTGTTGAATTACAAAAACCATTTAATGGAAATTGATAATGAGTCTATTTTTCAATAACTATATCATAACCAACTATGGAATCACTACATCGGTCTGGTAAATGAAAATTTAATGAATAAATTATTTCTGAATAGATATTTGTTTTATTTTGATCTAATGCCACTAGGAATATCCCTTTATTTTTTGAATAGTAAAATAATCAAATCCCTATTTATTGGAATATGAAAACATTCTATAGAGTATTTTTAGTTGGTAAATACAAATGTATCTAGACCATTTCTAGTTTAGGAAGGGGTGGATACTCAGACATCAAAATATTTATGGATCATTTTAGTAGATAAGAATATGTCTACAAGATGAGGTATATGTTAGATTCATTTGAGATTTTAAGGGATAAAAGAATGAAATATAGAGCCAATATAGAAAGAACATAAAAAAATTATATTGAGACCATGGAAAAGAATATATTAACGAAGATTCATTGATCATTTTTGGGAGTATGTGTTTCTATCTCAACTCAGTCCTCCTTATAATATACAATGGAATAGTTTAAGTGAAATGAGGAAACACAAATTTTTATACATGTTTGGATAAATTATAAAATCATGATCATATTTTATAATCAATTTGGGGATACACATTAAAAATTAGACAGCACAAAAAGAACTGAGTTCCATCTAAATCAGAAAGTAGTATTTTATACAAACTACAATATGAAAATAAACCTTTGATTTCAAAAATATGAGTATTACGTAAAAACTAATCTTTTAAGGTTATCTCTTGTAACAAACTCACACTCTAATTAAATAAATGTATCTTAATAGGATATCCTAATTAAACTAAAGGATATTACTATATACCCTTTAGATAAGAAGGATGTAGTTAACTGATGTCCCATTATTCTTGAGAAGGAGGATATATCTCAAAGAGATGATGGGATAGAGATAGACTTATATAATGTCATGGAAAAAGAAATATAAGATTTATAATATGGAAAGATTCCATAAATATGACCAGAAGAGGATGTACTTAAGAAACAAGTACTATATAAAAGTTTTGACAAAGGATAAAGAACCTAGAAGATAAATTTTTTAGTAATTGAAGTTAGTGAATAATAAATAATTGATAATAATGATCATGTAACCAATAATAAAGTAGGAATTTCCTTATAAGATACCATGTTGGAAAATGAAATGAATTCTAAAATAGATTCGATCTACCAAAAACATATAAATTGTTCGGTAGAACATTTAGTGGATGAAAATATCATTAGTTGTAAACGAGTATTCAATAAGTGATTTGAAATGGATGAAAAAGTAAATAACTATAAGGAATTAATGGTTGAAAAGGGGTTTAAATAGAATCATGTAACAGTCCACTAACAAATATTTTCACCAATTTCACTGCTAAAATCCATAAAAAATTAACTCTTCACAATAACTAACTGTGAAAATGGGTTTTTTCATATGGATTTATAAAAAAAATTATTTAATGGCAACCATAACGAAGATGCCTATATAACACAACCAAAAGTATTTGTTATAGAAAATATCACTAATAAGGTATACATGTTACATAACTAAACTTATGGATTGAAAAATATATCCAGGTCATGGAATATTTTCATTGAAATGTCCATAATAGAATTTCATTTCATAAATATTTAATATTAGCCTTGTGTCTATAAGAATTTTAGTATGAGAGAAATAATTATCATAATAGTATATATTGGTAACATGTTACTAATAAAAAATGTGACACTAGTATTATGGAATATTAAAACATAGTTAGACTCAAGTTTCTATATAATGTACATAAGTGTTGTGGATTATATTCATGGGATCAATATCCATCATCATAGATCGAAGAGAATTATTTGACTACGTAAATATTCAAAAAATGTCAATATAATGATGTTAGTTAGTATAGATAAATATAATAAGGAATGATAATCAATGTTATATGAAATTCAAATTTTAAATAAAATGTTTTGTAAGTCACGGGAGGGTATATATACGATGAAAAGGATCACATACACATAACTAATAGTGTTAGTTTTGTATTTTATTCTATATAATATGAAAGATGATTCATTTTCCTTATGTGTGGTAGGGAAATTTCAAACGAACCCTAGAAACTACCATTTAATGGTAGTCACCACTATCAACAAATATATAAACTGTAATAAGGATATGTTCATGTTTTATGATAGTTATGGGGAACTGGTCATTAGGGGAAATACATATGATAGTTTACTGATAGATCAATATGATAATAAATTATATTTGATATATATCATTAAAAAAATTAATCTGTTATAAGATAGAATATCTTAAACAATGTTGTAGTTAAAGAATATAGATTGTATTATGAGTATATTATAGAATCTGATATAACTAAGGGAGTAGATTTTTTACGTAACTTAAACCTATAGAACGACACTATTCCTAGTAGTAATAAATAATCACATAATATGGTTATCATAAAATAGAGGTGGATCTTAAAAAGGAACCAAGATTACATTAGAATGAAATGTAAATAACTCCGAAATATCATATATAGTTTGTGTTTTCTCATAGAGTCAATGTCGCAATAAAATAGTTAAAAAAAGACAATCTGGATGACTAGTTTACTAAATCCAATTCTCAATATAAGTATTAACATCATATGAGAGACATTTTGATAAATCTTTTTGTAGTTTGTTTAACTCAATGTGAATGTATGTTCCATTTTGGTTCCATGAACCAACAACTTCTTATTTTAGTTTACATATATTCAATAAAGTGAACATTAATAAATTTTTTATACATTATTTGTTGTTCTCATGTGGAAATTTAATTTTATGTTATCATAAAGTATTTTTCTCATTGAAATGGTTATAATTAGTCACACCCAAAAATTAGAACCTTGAAACATTATAATGATATTATTAAATATAGTATTATGGTAAACTGAAACCATTGGATGGGATACAGAAGATACAGACTATCAGGTTTGAGTACACATATACGAATGGGACTTCACGTCATAATGTTTTCACTTGGTAATTTCCATGATTAGAGATTATGTTGACCAATACACCATTTGGAATTCCATATCATTACATGTCATTATCAATTCCAATCTATGAATAAGTGTGATAATCATCAAACATTAAGACTATTATTGGTGGATATTATGAGTCTCACACTTAGATGTGTATCCATAAATCATGAAGTTATATGATTATAGTTAATTTTGGTATATTGGGTTCATCATGAGTGATTTTTTGTTAATAAATAATTTCTGTCTTTATAGAATTTCATATATCATCCCATTGATTTTAATGGAACTATAATATTATGTTCTATGGGTATGGTGTATTGATGAGTTCAATAGAACAATTAAATAAAATATTTTTCCATTATATAGTTTTTTGACAAGAGTATACAACCTACATGATGAGATATTTTGATAAAGAATTTATTTCATAGTGATCATTCTTATGTGGTCGTCATCATTATAGAGTTAACTTCTTCCTCTTGGGGTACTTTTTGTTTTTTCAAAAATTGACATTGAAAATTAGGAGAACCATTTTAATTAAACTAAAGAAGTGTCTTAGTGAGTCATAAAATTGGTTTTTATATTTATCTTAATTATATTTTACTTGAATTTAATTATTATAATAAACATTATTCTCCACATTATAATAATATTTATTCTGGATCTATCATCCAATAATGTTAAATATATATTATATCTCAAGGTCTTGAATAAGTTTTTTATATATTGACTGAATATTGTTTCTTAAAAATATTTATTGACAATTTACATAAATTTTTATTAGGACGAGGTGTCTATTTTTTGGGAGTGGTGACAAATATTTAGTTTATAAACTGTAAAACAATATTTTTCATCAATCGAGTTAGCCTATTCCATGAGATAAATATTATTATTATTATATACATAGAATGTGTTATATTATATGATTAATATTTGTTTTAGGGCCTTTGAATAGTTAATTAATATTAAACCATATTATTGACATTATATATACCTTGTTATGGAATTAATGGAAGGGTTTAAATTATGGTGCACACAACACCTCTCTAGTCCTTTGTAAATATTTCTCTCGAACAAGAACATCTACAGAGTCTTTATAAAAAAATGAGATTAGTGAAATTTATACTCATTCCTCTAATGTTTATAAGACTATAAACTAATAATTCCAAACTTAATAGATTATGGTTACAATAAAAGGGAATGATTCTAGATGGAATTAATTATATGATATTTTATTCTAATTATGTGTTTGGAATTTATTAAAATGGATTAAATATCTGGAATCATAATAATTTATAATTATTTAGTGCGTTTTACATAGTTTTTTTACCAAAAACTTCAGTGAAAGTAATTAAAATTAATTACAATGAATAGGGTAAAACTAGTTTACTTAGTTGTTAAAAATTAAATTAAGGGGAAAATTACCTAGAAAAATTTCCAAAAGAAATTATCAGGAAATATCTAGGCCATAAACTCCCTTTTATCTAAAATTTAACATTATTTGACACACATGATTAATGGAGACTTCCCAACACTGTCTACCATTTTTATATTTACAAGAATACCACTAGTCTTCCACTATATAGCGGGGACTCACCCCTATCAATTATTAAAACATATCAAGCCATTTGAATAATCAAAATAATACCTAAATATCCTCCCAAATTCCCTATCTTAATTCTATAAGACAATATTTGTGCATAAATCCAAACAAGGAATACCTTCGGTGAAAACCAAAAGGAGTTACCCAGAGGAGAGGAAACATCCTTCAACAAAGAACTTTTGTTTTATATTTTTCTCCACCCATTTAGTAGTTATTATTAAATTATTATATAATACTGTCAGTATAATTAATATAATTATGTTTTTTAATGTTAAGGGTCCAACCTAAACTCACACACACATCCATCAAATGGTATATGGAATCATCGTTCGTGTGTACGATAGACTACCACCCCGTGAACCAATGTCGTTCATTCTTCCATGACCACATATCAAGGTTTTTAATAATTATAGAATTAATTTTTCCATATTATTTATATGATATTTATTATTTATTTATTTTTATCAAATAATTATATAAAACATACCTTCATTCTTTCCATTTTGTTAGAATACGATAAGTTCATTTGTGGACGTGTGGACTACCGCCTCGTCAAATAGATGTGATTAATTAATGCTTTACATTGAATGTATTAAAGATGGGTTTAATAAAAATATGTTATATGTATTAACTAATAATTATATAATAAATAATATATATATATATATCATTTACTTTTCTTCCTTTCAAAATTTGAAAAAAAATGGAAATAATGTTTATGCGTCATAGGAACTTCTATCTCCATGAAGAGTGTACTTAATTTCTTATTTATATCATATATAGATTATTATAAATAAATATAAACTAAATATATATGATTTTTATATGATTTTTTACATTCAAATAATAAATAAATCATTATATATTTAAGAGGAGAACGAATAATAATTTAAATCATGTATGAATATAATGATTATTAGCTAAAACGTATCCTTAACCTAAAATTATTAATAATTGGTAATATAAGGTCCTAATAATATAATATAGAGTATATATAAATATAAATATGGTTATTTTTGAATTTATAATATAATTATATTTATTATTCAAGAGGTTTTACGTGTATAAATAATGTCAAGACCTGAGGTAAGGGTTTTCTCATCTCACATTTATTTATGAGAGATATATGCTATATTCACTACTTATTCATGTTTCATGTATTATGTAATTATATATGATATGTTATATCTTGAATTTAATTTAATTAATGATATTAAATTTTTTTATTATAATCTTTCGCGGATCTCATGATTCACGAGTTACTCAAGTAGTAAGTGAATTTCTACTCTGGCATCTATTTTTGTGAGACATATGCCATATTCACCAATAATTTATTTTAAATGGTGTATATACTAAATTTGAATATATTATATGATTATTATAATTAAATTTCATAGTATTTATATACCCATTTTAAAATCTATATTAATGGATTTTATGGTTATAATGTTACCAAATTGGTAAAGTAATTTATTTTCACAATTCCTTCTCTATGGCACCTGCTATGTTTTGGACCTATATTTTTTAATGAGGTGTATATAATGATATTTGACATGTTATATCATGAATATAATTATTTTAATTTTATTTTATGTTTTATATAATATTATTATTTTTTGGGGATTATTATTCTATGTTACCAAAGTGGTAACAATCTTTCTGTACACTCTCATCGTTACTCAAGATTGTTTATGATTATGATTTCATTGATGATATAGTCTGATAAATATACAAATAAGTAAAATTCATTATATTCTTATCTATTTATTCAATATATCATCATGTAATTTTACAATGTTCCCACTCTTTGTTACATACCACAATTGATAAATGTTTTTAAGAAAATATATCTCTATTTGGATTTTAGGTTGGAAATCTATTTTATTCCAAAACAATAACTTCTAAAAACATTTTAAATTTTTTTTATTATTATCCTATGATATTTGAAAAAATTTATACATTTTTATAACTTTTTTAAAAATTTAATATTTTTAAAAAACAATATTATTTTTATTTTCTAATTGAGGAATTTTGGTATGATCTTTATGACACAAAATGAATATTCTCCATTTACATATTTATTAGACATCATGACCGTAATTTCATTGAAGCTTACATTTTATGTTTACAGGACTATTTTCAAACATGATTTTTTTCTTAATAATATGTATATTCAATATTTATGGAGGCTATAAAGGAAAACGTTTTTGAAAAAAAATGTTTTCTGTTCAATAATTGATTTAAATGATTTTTAAAGCATAATTTATTTTTTTTTGAAGTTATTTCCAAAAAAAATTTAAAAAATGATTTATCACTGTTTTTAGGTTTTCATTTTTTTTCAATGAAAGCTATTTCAATTTTTTTTCAAGATTTCATTAAATATTTTCAATGTGTTTTCAAATAAAAATCCTTTAAAATTTTTTAGGATTCAATTATATTTTTTAAAAAGTATTGTAAAATAAAAAGGGGTTCAAGTGGTTTTCATACAATATTTATAGGTTTTTAATTTTTTTAAAAGATAATAGATTTTAAAATTATTTCAATTCTGATTTAAATTTTTTCATATTTATTTCAATGGAAAATGATTGGAAAATGTTTTCGACCCACATTTATCAAATTTCAAAGATATTTTCATTTTAAAAAGTTTTCAAAATGTTTTTTTTAATAATAAATTTTGCAATAGGAAAATATATTTTTATCAAGAAATGTTTTAAATGAAATTGCAAGGATTTCTTTATAGGAAAATGGATTTTTTAAATGGTTTTAAGAAATGTATTTTCAATGAAAGGATACTTTTCTTAAGAAATAGTTTATGTTTTATTCTAAAAGTATTCTAAATTTTAGATGAAATCCATTAAAATAGTTTATAATTTACTTGGATAAGATTCAAGGACACCATTCTTATTCTTTCTTTGATTGGTTTCAGTTTAAGAAGACAAGTTGTTTAAGAATCTCATTTTACGTCCATGGGATATAATATGATAAGATACTTACAAAACCCTCTTCCTTTCACAGGTTATTATATTATTAAAGGATTATTAAACCTGTCTATTTTCCACAATTTATGATATGATGAAATTATTATGAAATCCATTTCATTTCATGGATTACAATATGATGTTTTAGGAACCCAAATATTTTTATGAGTCCTGATAAAAAAATTTTTTATTATCTTATGTCACACATATGTATGGTGGAATTATATTATTTTAGGGACCTATGTCTCCATAAAATAAATTGGGTAAGTCTTTATATCTCATGAGATAGATTTGGATGAAATGGGGAGTATACATAGTCTAGTAAATGGATTTGACCCCAAAAGATGGTCTTGGGAGTGAACATTGACTACTAACATGGCCATGGGAGTGAACCTCGACTATTATTAAGTTATTTGGAGTGAACCTTGACTACCAATATGTACTTGGGAGTAAACCGTGACTAAAAATATGTTTTGGGGATTGAACCGAATCCACTATCGGGAAAAAGATGAGACTACAGATGGTGGTGTGTCCCTCCTAGTAGGTATAGCCCCATGAAGTACCATGAGAAGTCTATGAAATAATAATTGACAAAAAGGGGATGATTTTATATTATAACATTTATGAAATAAATTCTATATTTTTCCTTCGTTATTATTTCATGGATTATTCTCTCGATTCCCATTGGATTCATGTCTTATAAAATCCCAATATTTATTATATAACTCAGGTATATGATCATTAATAAGAAGGGAATGATTGTAATTAAATATTCTCATGTTCTCCTACACTTACACTTATTATTATACTGAAATACCTTATTGGTTACCATAATTGACAATTTGAGATCACCCTTTCATATTTTTCTTTCCCCCAGGTCATGAATTTTTATAATTAGGAGTACTAAAGTGGGAGTTACTTATGAGAGGTGTTGAAGGTATTTCCCCAAATTATAAAAATTTGTTCCAAGATTACAATTAAACAAAAGTATTATGATCCTAATGAATTTATTTTAGAATGTTCTGAATATTTATCTAAAATTATATAATATCCATGTATGTTAAGACTATGTCTCTATAGTTTGTATCAAAGGAAAGGTTTAGTCACCATTTGGAAACTATAATGATAAAAATTTATTGTGTTTTAGAGGGATATTTAGATGGGTATTTATAGAAATGTAACTATGGATGATCTAATGGTTTCATAGATTTAAAATAATTTTTCATCATTTAGACATCTTATAAGTGATTTATCATGATCATGTGGTCTTCTTCTATGATAACGTCTGGTCATAGTATGATTTTTGGTTTTAGCCAATAGATGGAACCAGATGTAACTAATTTAGACATGAATGTGGAAAAACAATTCTAATGAGTGATCAAATGGGACCATCATGGGAGTGAAGGATGTTTTCATAATGCCTAATCAGTTTTCATGGAACATGATTAACAACTTGTACCTTAAACAACTATCAGACTCACCAAATAAGAGATGTAAGGATTTTACTGAGAGTTAGGGAAATGCATACAATAGAGAAAGTGATATTTAATATCTCTTTTGTGAATGTGGAAATTAACACTCAAGTGACTATCTTATAGGAATAATAATATATATATACTATGGAAAACATGGACACAAATCAGTTAACTGAAAATGGAAAATAAATTTTTTGGTTAACACAATGAATGAGAATAATTAAATATCTAAAAATAATCAATGGTTAAATGATTCAAATGTGTAATGAAAGGGTATTATGTAAATCTATGTCCTAAGTGGAAAGCTCACGATGAGAATTAGTAATGTGAGATAATAAATGGTTATATATATAATGACAATGTAACTCTAGGTGAACTGTGAAATGAAATAGATATTATGTAATAAAATGAAATATCCTTGTTAATGTATTAAGGATTAAGGTGAATGAACTATGAATTTATGTATTTAAATACAAACATTATGTTATATGTGTGGTGAAATACATAAGGATTATTTAGTTTATATTTTTTACTTTGGATTTACATGAATATGTTTAAGGTTACTTATGGAATAAAAAAAAGATTTAATAGAAATGTGATATTCCTGAAAAAAAATATTAAGGGAAGGATAACACATAATATGTTCCTTATGTTGAGATAATGATGATTGTATAAATATATGTTGGATATGAATAAGAAAATTGGATGATACAGATTACCTTGGAACTGATTATGGATTTATTGACAAAGTGTCTTATGCTATTAGGGATAAAATTTATGAATATTGGACTTAAGGAATATATATAATAGTATTTTGAATAATAAATAATATATGTTTTCAATAAGGATTTACGGTAATTCATGTTATTACCATTTTTTAAGATAATTCATGCTTAAGGTACTCACATGTTTGGAATTTGATAACAAAGAGATACTTTATGGTATTTGGGGGTTCAATGCTAATATATTTTTGAAACATTTAGTGAACTTATTTATAATTTTTTAGATTTTAATCATCCAATAGTTTTATAATGTTATCCATGTATGGAATGGATTATTTAAAACTTTGTATGAGGTTTTAGAAATTAAACTTTATCTATACATATGAGGATGTATGCATATTGGATAAATTTTTCTTATCATATTTTAGTGATAATGATATATGGAATGTTATATTATTCTACTTATATATCTCATGATATTATAATGCTTTATAAATTAAACATTCACATTAATTTCATTGAATAAGATATGTAGTGGAAATTGATCAAGCCATAAAAAGGGGTGTGTTTTTTCTGAAATATAGTAAGTATATATTTTGATGAAAATTATTCAACTTTATGAAAAGTGTATTGAAATAACATTTTGTCCCATTCTCATCTTTTCAATGATAACTGTAAACCTCTTAAATTCTCATTGTCTTTTCTAGATTTGTGATCATCGACATTCTTCTGACTATGTTCATTAACACATTCCACCAAAACATGATTCGTAGATTTGTCTTCTAGGTTCATGTTTTTACATTCCACCTAAATTTATCTAATTGGAAACCTTGTTATTAGTTACGTCTAGAAACAATCATGTTTCCAAAATTTTCTTTTCAAAGGAAGTTTTTGTATTTATTTTTACGATGTGGGTTTCTATGAAATTAACTTTCATATATTAACCCTTTGACAAACTAGATGAATTTTGAGGATAAAATTCAATATAAGGGAGGTATAATGAATCCCACATAAATTTTGGGAAATATATTTGTTTTGAATCAATTTAAAATATTCAATATTCTTCATTTCACACAACACCAAATATATTTTTTTTATATGAACACACTAGGTTTTCCTTGCATTTCACACAACATCATGTTAAGCTTTCACTACACACAACACTTATATTATCTTTTGCTGCATGAAACATTATGTTTCGATTGTGTTACAAGAAATATAGAGTTCCTTCAATATATCGCATTATACAAAAATAAACAATAATATTCTAAACATATTTTTATTAAAATATTATTATAGTTACCACCTAGTCATTGGAATGAAAGTTATGAATAATATTAACTAAATGGTAAAAATGTGATTTAAACATTTATATAAAATGAAACCCCTAGTTATCAATTATTTATAAATAAAATAAAGAACTATTTTCAAATAAAAAAACTATTTTTATATGAAAATTATTTTCCCATGTAAAACACAATTTTATATTAATAAATTAAAAAAACCACTTTTGAGGCATTTTTTAATAATTTATAAATTAAAAATTCAATAATATTTTTTAAATCTCATCTAATATATTTAGTAGGTATAATATATTAATAAATAAAATTTTATGAATAGAAGATATATTAATCTAAATGGTAAATTTACTGCCATTTACTAGTGCACCTATATTAAATTTATTTTTTTATACTTTTTTAATTTTTAATTTGAAAAAATATCATTTTTTATGTTTCATATAAAAATTTACATTGTGGAAATTTTATTTGTTTTTATAAGAGGTTTCATTTCTCTATTAATAGTGGAAAAACATTGAATTTTAATTGATAACTGCCTTTTCATCCAACTTATTTATATAGTGAAATTATTTTTAACATATTTTTAATGTATAATTAGATCAATTATATAAAAATTAATCTAATTTAGTTCATTGAAATTTTTTCTAAAAACATTTGAAACTTTTGAACTTTTTACATTAAAAACCCACTATCTAGTCACATATGTGGGATTAATTTTAAATTAATTTTTTATAGTAATGTGCTTGTATTTAAAAAAAAGACGAAATATTTTGAAACATAATAATTTATAATTTTTACTAAGTTAAAATTAGTTTTTTATAATCAATTATAGTGGATGTAATTAAAACTAATAAAAATTATTTAGGTAAAAACAAGTTTACTTAGTTGTTAAACATTAATTTAACGGGGTGAATAACCAAGAAACAGATCCAAAATAAATATTCTGGCCATATTTTTACCATATAATACTTTTTATTTAAAATGGACCATAATTTTATGCACAAGATATATTTGATATTTCTCAATAGTTTTTACCAATTTATATTGACAAGAATTCCACTCCTCTGCTATAAAATGGAACTAAGCCCCCTCAATTATTCCCACCTATAAATAAATTTTGACCATACAAAAACTACCCAAACATCCTCCAAAATTCCCTCACATTATCATATAATTTTATATTTTGGATTAAATCCAACCAAGGATCCCTTTGGTGAAAAAAAAATAATTACCCAAAGAAGAGGAAACATCCTTAAACAAGAGCATTTGGTTTTATATATTTCTCAATACATTAAATTATAATTATTTTATGATTATATTATAAAATAATTATACTCAATATACCTTGATTTTATTATGTTAATCCTATGACTTAACTCACACACACTTCCATAAAATGATATACACAATTATCGTTCATGTGTACGGTGGACTACCACCTCATGAACCGATGTCATTTGTTCTTATATTACCACCATTAAAGGTTTGTAATTATGATTAAATTACTATTTTTATATGATATATATCCAATTTATGATATATTTATGATAATGGGATTCTTATATAAAGCATACCTCCAAGATTTCTATTTTGTGGGAATACAATAACTTTGTTTTTGGATATGTGGACTACAACCTACTCAAAGAGATGTGATTTATTCAAGATTTACATGTAATGTCATAGGATGAGTTTAATGAAAAATGTGATATAAATGAAATTAAAATTCTAGTGGAAATATAATATAGATATATGTAAATATATTTAATTTACTTTTTTTATTTATAATTACGATAAGAAAATGGAAATGTATTAATGCATGTGTACGACCTACAGTCTCCATGAACGGTGTATTTAATTTCTTATTTATATATTTTATAGATTATTAAATATAAATATATAATGAATATATATATATATATGATATTTATACCATGATTTAAATTCTGTAAATAAAGAAATCTTAGTAACCTGACCCCAGTAAGCTCAGAGCTGATGTCTATTACCATCACATTGGCATGATAAAAAGGAAATGAACCCCGAATGACCAATTAGTTTATTTCTCTTGGTATTCCAGGAAGATACATGTGTTTTTTATTTCAAATGAATAATATAATTATAAAATATTGTTTTCAAGGATAATTTAATTTCTACTTAGAATGTCCTTGAGAATATATCTTACTATACTCTTGGAAACCTTGAGAAATAATACCAAATTTGGGTGAGAACAAATTCTATGTAAGGGTAATATATAATAAATGAAATAATGAATAAATGAGAATAATCAATATTGAAATGTAATAACTAAGCACACATTCCATATCATCAATAAACTGATAAGGAAGTGCATATCAAATAAGGTTATGTAAATAACTAAAATTGTGTGCCATTTGAATAACTAGATAAGTAATAATCAATATAGAAACAAATAAAAGTTAATAACATGACATTTAATCATTTAAAGGATAGATAAATTCATATATATAATTTTTCATGGCGAAAATATCATTCATAATAATAACTGAATCCAAATTATGGTAATGTTTAATTTTTGGACATCATGTCTAAGGAACATGAAAGCCTATAATGTCAAGATATATCCTACAAACAATTTATAAATATATGTAGGAAACTCTTTAATTTTGATAATTAATTTTTCTTATGAGATCCGTTCGATACATCGAGGGTCTATATAATGTTCATGCACCTCCTGTCAGTGCATGTCAAAGGCATTCCTCATATCGAGTAACATATTTAATTAATAAACATTACACCTTATCAAAAATATGTATAGAATAAATAATATTGATTTATTAATATTTTCTAGATAACCATATAACTATCTACGTAAACTCCATAAGTAAAAATTATATTATATTTATGAAAAAATACATCTATGATAAATGATATGGATAATTAGTTGGAATTAAATGTTCGATGATCAAATAAAATCAAATACTTAACTGGGTCTAAAAAAGGAATGAAGTAATAGATTACCAATATTATCTAGATCCAAATCAATCATATACCATTAAATGAAAGAATAAGGATGGTATCAATACAAAATATTCAAAGTCGAGTAAAATGAAGGGTTTTTGTCGTTAATGAAATAAAATATAAACATTAATTTATTTTTTAGAAAAACATATTTTTATTTGGAAAAATAATCTGATATTAATCATTTTAAATAAAATTCATTAAATATTCCGATTTTAAATTTTCAAGGGAATATTTGAAGAATTTATGGTGGGTAAATCCATACATGTCATAAATTGTATAAAGAACATTCCAATTTTTGTGGTAAAAGGTTAGAAAAATGCCTAATTTGTAATATGAAATGAAGATTCCTTGGAAAAATTTTATAAAAATGGGGTAAAAAAGTATTTAATAAATTAGTCAAGAAATTTTAAAACAAATTTAAAAATGTTTTAGGAAAAAGGGACTTAAAAATAAAATAGTTTCTCTCACTAAAGAGATAATTGGAGTAATATTTTCCTAAAAACATTTTCTAAAACATTTTTAGTACTAATGAGCAGATGAATGGTACTATTATGTGAAAATGTTCATGAATAACCAAATGGGAAGAAATTTTTTGGGTTTATTGTAAATTGATACAATAATTTACTCTAATGTAAATTCAAGTACAAACAGTCCTGAACAAAATGAGATTGGGAAGTAAACCCTTAAAAAGACCATAATGTTGATATGAGAATCAATCGATAAATAGATTATTTATCTGAAATGTAAATCCCCCTAAAAATATAAATACCAAAATATATCATAAAACTATATTATACACATAATCATATAATATTATTGATTAAGTGGAAGTAATATAACCCCATGAAATGAAATTGGTTTATGAAATTATTTTCCACTAGGTAATGCATAATTAAACTCCACATCGATGAATTAATTAATACTAAAACTCAAAATATCATGGATAATGAATTAATAATGATATTACATGTCAGTGTGTCAGGTTGGACACCATTTTTATGAAATTAGGCATACAAAAATAAATTATGTATCAAAGAATGGAAATTGAGATGAAGTCCATTTCTATATAGTCACCTTTGAACCATATGCCGCATAAATGAGATAAATTCAAATGAAACATTAAATAACATGAAGATAAAAGAATTCATGGTATAATATATCATAATGGGTATTATATACACCACAAAAAATAAGTAAGTGGTGAAAATGGTGTATGCCTCATGGAAAGAAAAGTGAGACATGAATCTGTTACCTTGCATTTCGGTTTGGGTGAACATCCTAAAAAATTATGAATAATGGTGTAATGAATGTAAATAACTTATAAAAAACAATAATAATAATAATAATATCATGTATTAACTTCTTATAGAAACTTATTAGTCATTTGTTAAAAATATTTCATTATTTTCATCATTCCAGGAGTTAAATACCACTTTTTTTCAGTATGATTTGACTTGTTATTTTTGTTCTTATTATGTAGATCATGATTTAATAATATATTGGATGTAAAAAATGAATTCATTATCATATATATATTAATTATAAATGTATTTATATAATCTATATTATTTGTAGATTCGAAATGAAATGCATTGTTCATGGGGACAGTAGGTTATATATACGTAATAACACAACATCAATTTTGTTGTCGTATTTAAAATAACGAGTAATAAATTATACCTATGTATATGTATATTATAACCACACTATAATATTTTTGACATATATGTAACAATGTTTTTTTAAAACCATACATTACACATACCATGTATATCATGAACGAATCCCATCATTTTAAGGATGTCGTAGTCCACACTTACACAAACGATGTTGTCATATTTACCAAAAAATGTAAGGAATTAAGATATGTTATATATAAAAATTATATAAGTAAAAAAAATATTTTATATTTTATATAAATATCTTTTCCATCATAATTCCCATCCATGAGGTTTGGTAAAGGAAAAAACGAATAACATCATTTGGTGAGGTAGTTGTTCACTGTACATAAATGGTAAGTTCATTACCCATTTGATGAAATTTTGTGTAAGTATAAGTATAAAAATTAAAATAATAAAATATATTTATATTTAAGATATTATTATTATTATATAATAATGGAATAAATATTATTGAATGAGTGGAGAAATAAAATAAAATAAAAGAGTTTGAGGAAAGATGTTACATATTCTTTGGGTATCTCCTTTTAGTTTTCTCCAAAGGGATTACTTGGATGGATTTATTCAAAAAAAGGTAATATTGGGTGATAAGATTTATATTGTATTATTATTTTAGATGATTTTTGGTGATTGAAACTACTTTAATTGTGTGAGGATGTGGGAGGGTTGAGTGCATATTTATTGTGGAGGAGTGAAAATATCTTAAAATTTACAAAGAGAAAATTCTACCCACATTTTTCCTATTAATAGTGCGTAATATAATGGTATAAATTTGATAAAATGTAGTATAAGGTCCAAAAATGGTTATAAAATGGATTTTTGACAAGTATATTGGTAATTTTGGCTCATAATATTAAGGATTAGCCCCTTTGATAAGATAAATTTTCTCTTAGTCACTATAATTAATTTAAATTACATGAACTAAATTTTTTTTAAAAAAACTAAATCTAAATTATTATACACTATAAATATTTTTATTCCAAATATGGATTCAATTTTTAAAAATTCCAATAATAGAAGTGGCAGAAATTGAATTTATATTAATATCATAGACAAGACAACAAAGCAGTTTTTACAGTAAAAATGTTAAAAGTTTTCTAAGTTTCTTTTTCAAATTTCAATGTGTAAATTATTAAAATTACCTAAATTATATTAATATATGTATAATTTATCTTATTTTACTTTAAAACCACATAAAATTATAATTTAACTGTATATATAAATTAGATGAAATAGTAGCTCTGAATTAAAACACTTTATTTTTTCACTATTCATCCAAAAATAAAACTTCACCGAAACATACTAAAAATTCAGCCTAATATAATTTTGATTATTTTATTTAAAAATTATTATTATTTTTACATATAAAATTTATTAAATTTCAAAAAATTTGATTTAAAACGCTACTCTATTAAAAGGAAGTAATGGTTCTGTTATAAAAATATTATTTTTTTATGCAGAATATTTTGTTTGTTCTTATCTTATGCTTATAAATTCTATTGGATGATTGTAAAAAATATTTTATTCAATATATAAAATATATATTAAATTAATATCTCTCAATAATTTTATTTACCTAAATTTATTTGGATAAAACATCTTTGTGAGAATAAAAATAGTTTTCTAAAAACAATAGTCCATTTATATTCGATTGGTTCTTTTATTAAATTATAAATAATTTGTAACAAATGAATAGAATTTATATTTGTTTTAAAAAATAAACTTTCATAAGATTATTAATAATATTCATAACCTATAATTTAATAGATATTTTATATATTATTATATTATATAATAATATTTTAAAAATATATAATTTTTTGGTAAAACTAAATCTTGTTTGTAAAATATTCTATTGAATAGACTTATTGTTATTGGAGATTCAAGATAACTGGGTATTTTTTAAATTTCAGGATATACCATAGATTGATTTTAATAAATATAGTAATAATATTATAAATTACCATGATATTATATTTCCTTATGTGCTTGGTGTTTCTTTTCATACATGCAATCAAATATAATGTTTTTACTTTAGAATTTTTGGGTGTTATATTTTCCCCTATTTAGTTAAATATTATCCTCACAATTTAAACTCGATCTCAGAAATATAGGGTTTGATATTTTTAAATTCTTCTGTTAAATTCCAACATCATGAAAATAGTAATTAAAAAATTCTAGTAATAATAGAGAATTATATGTTCAAATGTCACAATAATGAAAATATAACTTCTTATCTATATAGGAGAACAATAGTTGAAAGTTAAAATATGAACTCAGAAGAGAATTGTAAATATTTATATGGATTTATTGAGGTTATCAATCAAAAAAAAATTAATGATCAATGGAAATTTAAGGTCCCAAAATCCATAAATCTGTGATGATTTATAAGAAAATCGGTTCAAGAAAAATCAAAGTATAAAGACAACATTTTTTTGTAAATAATTTTTACAATTTTGGATAATTATTTAATTGCCTTATAATTTATGGGAATATATTTACATGAAATATTTCTATTCAATAATTTCCATACTTTAGTTTTTCTTTTTCTAACTTCAAATTCGTTCACTATTTCATGAAATGGAAATACAAAAATTAACTTTGATGTCTTAAGCACTAAAATTCACATATAATGTATCATAAGGCCCACAAAATATTTAAAATAAATTCAATTTATTTATAACTATTCTATAAATACAATGTGGTTAATAAATTAATCTCTTAATCTTATAGTGTTACTACTAGTTCATCATTAAAATTTATTTTTCAAGTTGTTTAGCTAAAAGAAATGTGACATTAAACAGGGCATCACATAGGCTAATGGTAGGTGTGAAATGCTTATCATACATTAGTCATGGGTTCAAGACCTGTAACCATTCTAGACATGAAGGGTTATCACCCGACATACAAATTATTCTTGTATAAAATCATTTTAATATAATTAATGTGATATTTCCAAAAATTATGGCATACATACTTCAATTTTAATCATTAAATATATTTTAAATAGTTGTTTTAAAAAAAACATTATACATAAATAATTCATCCACTTATATTCATATAAGTCCCACATTTTTCTAGAGTTTATCTTTTAAAAGAGGTCATTGACTCGTGTAATTATAAGGTTACCCACATTTAAGGAAACAAACCATAAATGAATCTCATGATGTGTTTTATTTCATTCCATTGTACTTTTATTTTTTGTTTAGAAATTATTTTCATTATATAATTCTTTACCACACATAAAACATTTACCCATTTCATTGAGACACTTTACTAGGTTCTTAATTCCATATTTCATGTTTTATTAAATTCAAGGCATCTTTTCTCTATATTTCCTAGCAATCAAGCTACTCGAAACCTCTATCACTCTCTTCATTGGTGAGTTAGAGTGTTTGTTAAGGTATTTATTTGTAATCATATTTCATAAAAACTAATTATCCATAAACAAAATATCATTCACAAATATCAACATACCATTTGGTTTATCATTGTAACATCCATTTCCTTCATGTTCAAAGTTAATGTGGCCCCTTTAGGTTCCAAAAAATGACTAAAACCATAAAGAATAGTGTGAGTTACAATAGTCATAGTGTGATAAATGTGTATTCAGTTATGAGATTTCTAAATCATGACACCTTATTTTTAGACTAAAACACCTTATATTTGACATAGCTTACTTATTTTCATTATCTATTAAAATCAATCTTAATGGGTTGTAAAGAAAATTTGAATTATCCTCAGCATATCCCTCAAGAGTGTCAAATATGGTGTGAAGTAAGGCATGTTGTCATGTACTGGGTAACACTAGATTCAAGCCCAACACATGTTATCAGAGTTGTAACCCCATAGTACATATTTTCCAAAACCATGTCCACATGTAGTATTCAAAAAGCTATGTATTGTGATGAATACCGACATAGTCTCTACCTTAAAAAAATTCATTTATTTCATTCTATATATATCATCAAATTTTACCTTAGGTTTTTGTACCCTAATATATGTAACTGTTAATATTGTTTTCAAGGTTTTTACTAAACTTACTTTGATACCAAATGTAGTGACCTGACCCTAGTGTACCTAGATCCAATGTATACAACCATTACATTGGCATGATTATATGTAAATCCATCCCAAAGAATGGTCAGTATTGTATTATTGGTAGGCCAGATATATAAACGAGCCTTTTATTACAATTGAAGACATTAATTATAAAAAAAAATTTGAGGATAAATTTATTTCCCATTAGAATTTTCATTCATATATTTATTTGTATACTTCTTGGAATCCTGTGGAAAGGAATAAAAATATGTTGATCTCAAATACTTAATAAGGTAAAATTATAGTGAAATAAATAATGACTTAATGAGGATAATCAATATGTCAAGTTAATAACTAAACACACATACAACTAATCAATAAACTAAAAATTAAGTGAATGAATAATAATAAAAGGTAAATAACTAAAAAACAACCCATTTGAATATCTCAATAAGGAATAACCAATATGACAAGGTAGATAACTCAAAAGTATTCTATTTAATGAATGAAATGACAATAAATTAATCCATATATGTTTTCATAGTGAAAATATCATCTATAATAAATTCTGATTCAAAATGAAGGCAATTCTTAATTATTAGACATAATGTCTCTCGCACATGAAAACCTCTACTATCGCAATCAATCCTCTAGAAAAATTTAAATTATATGTAATGAATTAATTAAATTTTGACACCAATTAATCTCATGAGAACTAATTGATTTATTGAGGTACTATATAAAGTCCATGCCCCACCCATCACTGGATGTCCAAATCCTTCCTTATGTCGTATAATAGATTTAGTTAATAAACAATATTACTTATCAAATATCACTATTGAATAAAGATAAAAATTTATAAATATTTCCCCTTATGATATAATAACTATTAATGTAAACCCCTTATGCCAAAAATGATATAAAATTTAGTCAATATACAAGTCCATGATAAATTATATGGATAATTATGGTAAATTCATTGTTCAATGATCATAAAAATTTGAATATATAATGGGGAATCATAAAGGATTCAAGTAAGTGATTTCTAGTAATAGCATTATCTAGATCAATAATAAACTATCCAGATGAATAATAAGGATAGTATAAATACAAAATATCCAAAGTGGATTAAAATAATGGGTTTTGTTGTTGACGATATACAAGAACATTGAAAACTTTATTGGAAAAATGGTCTTTTATTTTGAAAAAAATTCTAAAAATCCTTTTATTTGAAAACAAATTTTTAAAAAGAACCCATTAAATTTTTCAAAATAATTTTTGATGTAATTTTTTCAGGTAAATGAAAACATGTTGTTTAAGGAAAAAATAAAATTCCATTTGCACAGAAGTAGGTTATAAAAATGACTTCTTTATAAAGAGACTAGAAGATTACATTGAAAAAAATGTAATAGAAAGAAGAATAAAAATTTTATTAATATATTAGTTTGGAATGGTTAAAACGTTTTGAAAATAGTAATAGAAAGTACCATTTTTCAAAGAAAATACGTTTTCCAAATAATGAGAAAAATGATGGCAGGCTTTCTTAAAAAATATTTCTAGAAAATTTTGTGTACCAAAGAGTGGAAAAAATGGTAAATTTAATTGAAAAAGGTCATGAATAACTAGAGGAGAAGAAACTGAAAGGGTTTATTAAACAATGATCAAATAATTTCCACTAAATTAAATTTAATTATAAACAATTCTGAACAAAATGTGATTGTGAACTCAACCATTGAAAAGACCTTAATGTTGATATAAGAATCAATTGATAAATAGATTATGTTTGTCAAATAAAAATTGGTCTTAAATGTAATGAAATCAATCAAAGAAACTCCTTTTTATGTGATGCAGATAACACATAATTGCATTCCTTGGATGCTATATCATAGATTGTATTTATATAATATAGTAATTATATTATTATGTATTGGGATAATATTTTCCTTTATTTTCATGGGTTTTCATGTAATAAATTATATCGAATAAAATACTATTAATTTATAATTTTTGAGCATTACATAAATCATGATCTATTTAAGAGGACCATGAATAATAAGTCAAATCATGTATTAGAAACCAAGCGGTTATTAACCAAAACATAATCAAAACTTGAAATTTTTAATAAATGGGAAATATAAAGACATAATAAAATACTATATGGTATGATATATAAAAATATGGTTATATTTTATATTTAAATTTAACAAATATGTGTTATATAAGAGGTTTTAACTGTATGGGAAATGTCAAGACTTTTTGAAAGAGTTTTTTCATGTGACTCCTGTTTCAATGAGATATATTCTATATTAACAACTTATTATTTTTTTTTATGTAAATACTTACCTATGAAAAATTTTATCATTAATTTACCTTACTTCATGATATTGAAATTTTTCAATTTAATTTAATTTTTAATGGATTTTATGATTCAAAATTGACTCTAGTATTAAGAGAATTTGTTGTCTCACATTTATATCCATGATACTGATGTCATATTCACCACTTATTTATTTTCAGTGGTTTATATTATAACCATGAATGAATTATAAATATATTATCATTAAATTTATGGATATTAACATTTCTATTTCATGATATCTCTTTCATGGGTTTATGTGACAAAATTTACCAAATCAATAAAGTAATTTTGTCTCAATTTTCATTTCATGAGACACATGCCATGTTATGAACCTATATTCTTATATGAGATTTATATAATTACCTTTTACTTGTTATTTGATGAGTATCCTTATTATAATGATATTTTATGTTTCATGTAATGATCATATTTCATGGGTAATATAATTCAAAGATACCAAAATGGTAACAATAGATTACTACAATCTCATAGTTTATAATGATTGTTCATATTTATGATTCCCCTAATGAAATATTATTATAAAACTATCAATAAATATGATGAATTTTATTTTCCTATTGTGATTAATGATTTATTCATGTAATGGTACAATATTTCCAATCTTTTTTATTCTCGATAATTTATATTTTTAAAGAAAATATAACTTTATTTCTATTTTCTATCAGAAGTCTGTATTCTTCCAATACCATGATTTCTAAAAATATTTTTAAAAACATTATACTATTATCCTATGATCTTAATAGAATTTTTACCCATGATTCACATTTTATAAAATAATTAAAAAAAGAATCTTCTTCTAGTTTTCAGATCAAGGAAAAATTAACAAACTTTTACAGTGTAATGGGAATGTTCAGAATGTATGGATTTATCTTCTATAATGACACTCATTTATTTGAATATTTCTATTTATGATTATAAGAGTATTTTAAAATAATTTGTTTCTTAAAATTATAAAAATTGATCATTTTTATGGTTCATTTGAATAAAACATAATTTTAAAAAAATTTCAATGTTCAAAAAATGTTTGAATTGATTTTGAATGCTTATATATATGTTTTAAAAGTGTTTTCCAATTAAAAGGTTTTCAAAAATATTTTAGCTATTTATATATTATATTCAAGGATAATGTTTTCAAAATATTTTGATCATTTATTTATATTATTTCAAATTGATTTTAATAAAAAATGTATTAAATTTTTGTAAAATAATTCTTTATAAGTATTAAATGGGTCTTGAAAGAAAAATATTTCAATATAGTTTAATATATTAGTTATAAGTTTTCAATCTATTTTCAATGTGAATGGTTTTATACTATTATATATAAGCATTCCAAGTATTTTTAATAAAAAAGGATTCCAAAATTCATTATATTTTAAAAATAAATTTTCAATGTCGAAATTATATTTCACTTAAGAAATGATTAAAAAGAAATCAAAAATATTTCATTATAACAAAAGTATTTTGAAATGGTTTTATAAAATTGATTTTTAATGAAAAGATATTTTCCTTATAAAACATTATAAGTGATCTTCCTAAATCATTGTCTATAAAAGATGACATCATTTTAAATAGTCTACTCTTTACTGAGATATGACCCAAGGACACTATTATTTTTCTTTATTTTTAGGGTTTATGTTTAAGATGACATGTTGTTTTTGAAACCATTTTTTCTTGCAAAGGTTATACCAGAATAAAACGCATTTAAACCCACTTACTTTAACATGGATTTATTTGATGAAATGACTATGAGACATTTCAATTTCCCATAGGTTATGATATGATGAAATTCTTATGAACACACTGTGTGTCTCCATTTACAATTGTATACTAAAATTATTTAAATGCAATTTTTTAAAATTATAGATAATGAAATTCCCATGGTTTATTTTATGTAAATTCCCTATATCCAAATTCATTGGACCTCTTTATCTATGTTTGAGTAAAATATTACATACGGATGAAAATACTAAGCATGTATAGGTGGTCATGGTCAAGGATCCAAGGAAAACCCAATTAAGGTAATGTATATGAGCTATGGTGGAATACAAAAAACAAAACAATCAATAGTTCAATGTGTTTTCCCCTAGGGTCGTGGGTTATATTTTGATCCACTATATAAACTAACCTCACGAAAAAATATAATGATCATGCCCCTTATATTTTTTTTACGTTATATTCATGGTCAATTATTTCGGTTTTCGAATGATGCATAGTCAGCTAAATTAATTAATTGACAAACATACAATATGGAAGAAAATATAACTGGATTATTCATTAATGTTTTAATAGATATTGTTATTCAGTTATGTAAAAATCACTTATTATTAAAAATACATGTAAAAGTGTAAAAATTAATTTCTCCATGTGAATAGAAATCCCTCAAATAAATTATTACACCATATTAGTATTCCAATATTTAATATATAACCAACCTCATAGTTCAATGTACTTGACCAACACATATTGGGGTTCTATTAATTAAAGTATAAATTTATGCTTGAGGTTTTGTGTTGATGTTACTTATTTTTCATCTGGATTTGACTTCATTAGTAGGACATTGTTTAACTAAGAGGAAAAAGTTGATGAAATTTTAAATTAGTATTTCAAGATTAGGGAATCAACATAATAGATCAAGGAACTATGATTTATTGTATATAGATAGTTACACCTTCTAAAAAACCTGTACATATCTCATCAGTCGCAATTATGGTTAATAAGAAGGGAATATGGATCCCTGAAACTAGAATATCTATGAAAATGGTATTTCAAAACTGATGGTAGAAGTATAACTTTATCACAATAATTAATTTCTAAGAATGTTATAGTATGTTCCAATTTATATTGAGCCATGAATGGAAATCATATATGCTGGAAAAACCACATCTCAAGTCACTATCCATTAATGCTAGTGATGAATATATATAACGTTATCTAAAGTATGTGGAAGACAATATATATATATATATAATAATTTATGTTTTCTTCCATGTCCAATGAGATTTTAATGAAACTAGAGGATATAGATTTGTATAACATAGTTTCACACATCCAGGATCACTATCATGATAAGGAAATAATAAAGAGATATGAGATCTCTAATGCACTATTTATGTTCATTCTTAGAGTGTCAATACCAGCTCAGGTGCATTTATCTAAGAATATTGGATACATTATTCACCTAGAAATATTGTGTTTTGTGATCCATGATGAGTTACGTATAGATCCATTCTTCCCTCACTAAAGAAAAAATTATCCAGTTTTGTTGTTAATTATAATATGAGAATATTAAGAAGACACTTTCAGAAAAACTTACACTTATTCTCCTCGATGATAAAGACATGAGGAATGACAACCCCACTCCCCTTAGGATAAATAATAAGTTGAAGAACCTGAAAAATATATCAATGACATATTCCAAGTCTATGTCTCTATTTCACCATCGTTTTAAGAAGAGGAAGAAGATATAGAGGAAAGGAAAAGAATAGTCTATGGTTGACCGCATTGTCGAACGCGTCAAATTAGTTTTTTAATTTTGACTAGAATTTCTGCAGTATAGCAGCAACCCTAGGTCGTGTCTCGATGGAGCCTTAGATCATTAATTATAAAATGTGGTTCTGATTATGAAATTAAAAAGGGAAATGGGGTTTTATAATACTTGGGTTTGATGATTAAATATGACAATAGAAAATAGAAGCTATAAAACAATGTAGATATTAACAGAATTAATTAAGCGTGATCAACCCGGGGTACTCGTATGATGTTTATCCTTCATCGGTTCATGATATAAGGTTACGACCTTTTAATACCTAGATTGAAACACCTAGAACTATAATGTTACTGAGTTTATACTAGGATACCTCCTAGGGTTCAGTAAAAAACACACAATGATTCACCGGACACCGCCGATGATTGAATGAATTGTGTTTGACTTCATAACCAAAACTCACCAAGGAAACACACGAAAAACTCAATGCACTGACCAAATTTGTATGTTATTTCTTTGTGATACCATGACATAAATGTACATGGCCTTGACATTACTTGTGTGAGTTCAATTTACCAATATAAACCACACAAACACCGTAATTGAAAGGGGGAAAAAAGTGGTGAACAGTGTGTGAAACATCACATGAATGGGTACCCCCAAACATGATCATATGAGTTGAGCGTGACATACCAGTACATAACTCAATAAAATAAGAATAGAGGATGATGAAAAACAACACAACAATCTGGAATTTAAATGATCATTCAAATATTACAAAAATGAATCTCGGGATGTACATCACATTCCTCCCCGGGTGATCACAAGGGGTTTAGAAACCCATGGGAGAGGAGGAAGAGAAAGATGTTGGGGTAGAACTTCCCAAATCCTCCAGAACTGCTAGGGATGCTGAGAATACTCCTTGGGGACTCCAAAATGGCAGAACCATGCCTCTTGAAAGAACTTACAAATGGGGAGCCCAAGGTGTCATTTTATAAGAAAATTGGAAGGTGGTTTTAGGCACACAGATTTCATCAATCCACTTGCACGACACGTTTCGGCCTTCAGACAGTCTTATCTCTCTTTGGAGAAAATAGAAAAGTTGTATCCCTGCCTCTTGACTGTCTCCACCGAATGTTTGGCACCGTTTGGACAACTATAGCTCATGATATTGATAAAATACAGAACACCGCATTTGACTTGGTCCAAATTCGGTGTCCTGGACAGATCAGTTCGGATGGGCCCCATATGAGCCGAATCAACATTGGGTTCCTTAATATTAAATTTATACTATTAAGTTTTGGACAGGCCCAAAACATTTCAGCCAATTTGGATGCACGGATTTTGTGTACTATGCAAAACAGTGGACATATGTCCATGGATCCATGCAATTTTGGCCCATTTTTCTTCCACTTCATCAAAGGCCCTCCAAATCACCTCCAACTACATTGAAAAAATAAAAACAAGTAACATTGCCCACTATAATATTTATTAACATTAATTGATTTATTAAAACATGAAGTGAAATTTATTATTATATTTTGAATATTCATTACAAAACTAGATTAAAACTGCGGTGTAAGGGTGTAATAAAACAGTGAATCGTGGTACGATCACACCCCCACACCTAAACATTTGCACCCCTGGGCAAAGTCACATATCAAAATACAATGATTCATATATATATATATTTCCAACATCCTAAAGATTTATCATTTGAGGAAATTTTACTTAAAGTAAAGTGATCAATGCACGAACCACACCAAGGAGTTCTTCCTAGTGAAAATAGAAAAAGATGTCTCATAAATCATATCATAGTGAATTTCAAAAAGATTCATGATACCCAATTGAGAAAGGAATTCAGAAGTAAACCATGACACTAAATCTTCATGTGTGTGTATGAAAACCATTCCATACTATTCTTTCCACTTGATATCCAATAAATATATGTTATTTTAACATTTTTCAGCTTAAATGATTTTGTCACCGAACCTGTCCTACATCCTTTGCAATAATATTTCAAGACCCACTCATTTAAGCATTCCCAGAAGTCAAACCATAAGCTCCTGACCTAGATATCCCCATATGTTCCACATTTCATCACTCCCCTCATTTATTATATTTTTTTTAAAGTTGCAATTGGAACAAATCTCACACTAATCTCTCATCCCTTGTTTGATCACCTCACAACACTAATTGAAATAGTTATAACAAGATCAAAGGTTGAGGAAGAGTGGTTTTTGACCTACCCAAGACACAAATTTTTTTTTGAGGGCGTACAACAGTCGGACATTAGGTACACACGCATAGGTCAATCTGGTACAGTAATGAAACAGATCGGATAAGGAACGAACGTATGGAAATATCATTTAAAGCTGAAAAATATTAACCCAACATATATTTACCTTATATTAAGTGAGAAATAATCACACTTTGTGGTTTGGTGCAAAAAAATTGTGGAGATACTAGTGACACAGTTTTCCAAAAAAAACTACTCACACAAAGGGCATCAATCATCTCAATGGTTTCACATAGATTCAACCATTTATATCATTGAAAAAAAACCAATTCACTAAAAATCACTCCTTGATGGTAAACTCATACACAATCTATTTTTAGCCTTCATTATGGTATTTTTACTTTCCCCACTTTATGGTCGCCACATCATGGAATTTCGAAATTGTTGATGGGGAAAAATAAAAATACCATAAAGAAGGCCAGAAAGAGAAAACAAAAGGAGAAAACGATGAAAAATCCTAACTAACCCAGGAATGTATCCACCCCCCCCCCACACCTAGAATGTGCAGTTTCCTCACTGAAATAATTGAAAATGTGAGAAAGAAGGACAAAACCTGGAGTGTTTTATTGGTATGATGCATCGAGAAGGTGGATTTCCTCCACCGGATTCTTTGTAAAATCCTCATAGAAGTTTTTACGTCGCTTCCCATTGACGGTAAGACTTCGTCCACTCTACTCATGCAAAACCTGTATTGCACCAAAAGGGTAAACATTAGTAACAGTATAAGGACCGAGCCATCGGGAACGAAGCTTACCTGGGTGGAGCTTAAGCCTGGAATTGTACATGAGGACCTTCTCACCAATATGGAACTGCCGCTGGTGAATCATGATATCATGAATAGCCTTTGTCTTCTCTTTATAGATTCGAGAGTTTTCATATGCATCACGTCGAATTTCTTCCAACTCTTGAATCTGCAGCTTTCTTTCCTCACCTGTATCTAAAAGGTTCATATTACATTGTTTAACAGCCCAATATGCATGGTGTTCTACCTCCACCAGGAGGTGACAAGATTTCCCAAACACAATCCTATATGGTGACATTCCGATCGGTGTTTTAAAAGCAGTACGGTACGCCCAAAGTGCATCATCCAAGCGCAAAATCCAATCTATCCTATTGGGTTGTACAGTTTTCTCCAAGATTCGCTTAACTTCCCGATTTGAAATTTCTGCTTGTCCGTTAGTTTGGGATGATATGAAGTGGAGACTTTATGAACAACCCCATACTTACGAAGCATGTTTTTCATGTTACGATTGCAAAAATGTGAACCCTGATCACTAATGATGAATCTTGGTAGACCAAACCTACTGAAAATCTGGGAACTCACAAAATCAACAACCACTCGAGAGTCATCGGTCCTATTGGCCTTTTCTTCCACCCATTTAGATACATAGTCAATAGCCAATAAGATGTCCACAAAGCCAAGTGAATTTTGAATAGGCCCCATGAATTCAATGCCCCATGCATCAAAGATATCACAAAATAACATGGGTTGTTGGGGCATTTCATTCCTCTTGGAGATATTCCCTATGAATTGACATCGAGTACATGATTTACAAAACCTATTGGCATCTCTATACAATGTTGGCCAATATAATCCTGATTCAAGGACCTTTCGAGCTTTACGTTGAGAGCCGAAGTGGCCCGCACAGGCCAAAGTGTGGTAGAAGGTCAAAATAGAGGTGAACTCATGGTCAGGGACACACCGAAAAACTACTTGGTCACTACAGATTCTCCAAAAGTATGGGTCATCCAAAATGTACCAACGAGAATCATGCTTAAGTCTATGGGATTGTGAAGTGATAAAATTAGGGGGGAACCTAGATGTTGCTAGAAAATTCACAATGTCCGCATACCAGGGGGTAAGGTCCACAACATCACAAAGGTTCTCATGAGGGAAGAATTACCCAATGGGTAGGGGTGAGTCAACATGATGGTCCAATGGTGGGGAAATCCTACTAATGTGGTCAGCTACAACATTCTCCACCCCTCTCTTATCTCTAATCTCAAGGTCAAACTCTTGGAGGAGGAGCATCCACCTAATGAGACGGGGCTTGGCTTCAGTTTTCTTTAGGAGAAAACGAAGGGCAACATGGTCAGAAAACACAATCACTTTTGACCCAAGAAGATATGAACGGAATTTTTCCAAGGCAAACACAATAGAAATTAGTTCTTTTTCTGTGGTTGTGTAGTTTACCTGGGAAGGTTCAAGGGTACGCGAGGCATACGCAATGACATGAGGAGCCTTTTCAACCCTTTGTGATAAAACAGCCCCAACTGCAAAGTTAGAGGCATCACACATAAGCTCAAAGGGGATATCCCACCTAGGTGGTTGGATTATGGGAGGTTATGTGAGAATCTTTTTTAGTGAATTGAATGCATCCTCACAATTTTTATCAAAAACAAATTCAGAATCCTTTTGTAACAACCGAGATAAGGGAAGTGCGATCTTACTAAAGTCTTTAATGAATCGTCGGTAAAAACCAGCATCACCCAAGAAAGACCGCACCTCACGAACACATTTTGTAAATGGAAGGGATGAAATTAATTCATGTTTAGATTTATCAACCTGAATTCCCTTATTTGAAATGATATGACCAAGAACTATACCCCGCTCAACCATGAAATGACATTTTTCATAATTCAAAACAAGATCTTTTTCAATGCAGCGGTGGAGGACAGTACCTAGGTTTTCCAAACAATCATCAAAAGAAGAACCATAAACCATGAAATCATCCATAAATACTTCCATACAACTCTCAAGGTACTCAGAAAAAAACTCAACATACATCGCTGAAAAGTACCAGGAGCATTACATAGACCAAATGACATCCTTCTGTATGCAAATGTGCCAAATGGACAGTTAAATGTTGTCTTTTATTGATTCTCAGGGGCTATATGGATTTGGAAATAACCCAAATAGCCATCAAGGAAACAATAATGAGACTTACCAGCCAATTGTTCTATCATTTGGTCAATGAAAGGTAACAGAAAGTGGTCCTTCCGCGTGGCTTGATTCAGTCGACGGTAATCAATACAGACTCACCAACTGTTCTGCACACGTGTTGGAACCAATTTATTCCTTTCATTTGACACAACTATTACTCCTATTTTTTTAGGCACAATATGCACTGGGCTGACCCATTTACTATCAGATATAGAATAAATGATCCCTGCAGCAAGTAATTTACTGACTTCCAATTTTACCACTTCATGGAGAGTGGGATTCAACCGGCATTGAGATTGTCTTACAGGTTTAGCCTCATCATCCAAATGTATATGGTGCATACAAATATATGGGCTAATCCCGGTAATATTAGCCAATGTCCATCCTATTTCCTTTTTAAACTCTCTCAAAAGTTTGAGAAGTTTCAATTCCTGTTGTGGAGAGAGGTTATTGGAAATAATGACGGGCAATTGGTCAATACCCTCAAGATATGCATATTTTAAATTAGAAGGAAGTTGATTAAGTTCAAACACTGGTTGTTTCTGGATTGGGGGAGGGGATTTATGGGGAGTGAGGTCCATGAAACTATCTATCTGCTCATGTTTATTCTCAAAGGAAAGAGAATCTAATGAAATGAGATTTGTAGAATCATTGATAGTCATGGGTACCTCAGAATAAACACACTCATTAATTAAAGCACAAAATTTACATTTTTATGAACCCACACAACATTCAAATGAAGAACCAAAACTCAAATCATCCAAGGATGAAGAAAACAAAAAATAATCAGAGTTTGGGTTGAGGAGAGAATTGTGTGTGTGTGCATCGTTTGAGAGCACTTCCATCGAATAGACAGGAAGAGTGGAGTGCTCTTCAACGGGGTGTTTCATAGCCTCAAGGATGTTAAAACTTACCTTTTCTCCTCCAAATTACATGTACAATGTACCATTGTGAACATTGATGATCGTCTTTGCTATTTTGAGGAATGGCCTCCCAAGTATAAGAGGGGAATGTCCTTGGGTTCAGGTATCTTCCATCTCAAGAATGTAGATATCAGCGGGGAAGATGAGATTATTCACTCTAACAAGGACTTCCTCAATCACTCCTTTTGGATGTGTTGTAATCCGGTTGGAAAGTTGCACGATAATTCCTGTTGGATGAAGCTCTCCAACTTGTAGAGAAGTATATACGGAGTGAGGCATTACATTAATGGAAGCACCTAAATCTAGCACAACATCATAAAATAAGGTCTCCCCTATGGTACAAGGTATGATGAATGTGTCGAGATCCTTGCATTTGGTTGGAATAGCTGGTTGAATCAAGTCCGATACATTCCTCCCCAGGTTGACTCTCTCATTCCCCTTCAACCTCCATCTATGGGTGAAAAGCTCTTTAAGAAATTTGGCATAACGGGGAATTTCCTTGACTGCATCCAACAATGGAATATTAACATGAAATTTTTTAAATGTATCCATTATTTCATTGTCAATCTCATTATCAAAGTTTTTCTTAGATTTAGAGATTCTTTGAGGGAAAGGAATAGGAATTGATTGTTCATTTGAATCATCAATGATAATTTGATTGCCCTTTTTGTTTTGTTTTTCATTACATGAAATTTTTGAGGGTTGGGAAGGAGTGTTTTCAAGAGGGGGACATACCTGTTTCATAGGATCAGTAGAAGGAGAAGCTTCTTTACCACTACGAAGTGTAATTGCACATACATTACCTTTATCCTTTGTATTGGCAATGGGTTGGGATGGTAGTTGTCCAGAACCTTGCATCTTAAGCTCACCGATGGTGTTTTCCAATTGTCCCACTTGAGTTCGTAGGTCTTGAATTGCCTATTGTGTGGTCTGTTGGAACTGAAGGTTTTGGGTTGCCATTTGTTTCACCATGTCCTCGAGTCTTGGTTCAGATTTGGAGGAGGAGGAGGATGATTGTTTTGAGAAGTTGAAGGATAAGAAGGTTTCATACCTTGGACTTGTTGATACCAATTTTTCTTTGGGTAGCTTGAGTTTCCTCCTTGTCGGTATTGGGGTCGTGGTTGCCACCCAGGATTTGGATTTGGCCTGAATTTTTCTTTCTTGAAGGGAGGCGCTTATTGGAATGGACGCCCTGGGAACACAGCTGCACAGGACCCAGATGAATCTTGATGTTGTGGGCACTGGTCAAAAAAATGAGTGTTATCAGAACAAATCCCACAATGTAATGGAATAGAAGTAGAGAGTGAGTTACCTTGTGCTTGAGCTAATTGCCTTAGAAGGGTATGAATATAATCATGTTTAGTATCTACCTTTTGTTCTAGGGACGAATGACTTACCTCATGAACTCCTCAGGTTGGTGCAATAGCTCGTGTACCAAATTTTTGTGCATTTTGAGCCATGTTGGCTATTATGTCACGAGCGGCAGAAGGAGTTTTGTCAACTAGGGCACCACCAGCTGCAGCATCAATCATTCCACGATCCATGGGGATAACTCCCTCATAGAAGTATTGGATTAATAGTTGTTCACAAATCTGGTGGTGGGGGTAGCTTGAGAAAAGTCTCTTAAATCTCTCCCAGTATTAATGAAGGGTCTCTCCTTATGATTGCCAAATTCCACAGATTTCTTTCCTAATTGATGCAGTTCGGGAGGCAGGGAAGAACTTCTCTAGAAAAAGTCTTTTTAGGTCATTCCAGCCCCCAATTGTGGAAGGCAAATAGTATAGTCAATCTTTGGCTACACCATCAAGGGATAAAGGGAAGGCCCTAAACTTAATGAGGTCCTCAGACACATTTTGGGGTTTCATGGTGGAGCACACTATGTGAAACTCTTTTAGATGTTTGTGAGGGTCCTCTCCGGGAAGACCATGGAATTTTGGAAGAAGGTGGATGAGACCTGATCTAAGCTCAAAGATGGCTGCTTCCTCATGATATTGGATGTATACAGGTTGGTACTCCACATCAGGGGTAGTAAGTTCTTTTAAAGTTTGATTATTTGCAGCCATGTTTTCTGGGGTTTGATTGGGTTCAATTTTGGGTTGGTTTAGAATTACTTGAGGTTCTAAATGAGGTTCCACAATGTTACTTGATTGACCTTCTCTGGATGCCTTGATTTGTGTGTGAAGTGATTTTTCAATTTCAGGATCAAATTCAAGTAGTGTTCCTTTACCAGATCTTGTCATGCAACAATGATGTCCAGTTTGATTGATTGATTGTTTGTTGTGTTTTTTTATTTTAGATGGATAAAAAAACTTAAGAATGTTGAAAGAAGAATATAATGTTATACTATAAAATTAGATATGGAGATCGAGAAGAATAGAGAGAGAGAGAGAGAGAGAGAAATAACACAACAAAAACAACAAAAAATAAAGACAAAACCCAAAACAAAAACAATAAAATGGGGGTGGTGTATTTAGAGGAGTAATAATCAAGAAGTAAAATGACCCAATAAAAATAAATAAAGAAAAAAAATGATCTTGGATCCCTAGCAATGGAGCCAAAATTTGACCGCGTTGTCGAACGCGTCAAATTAGTTGTTTAATTTTGACTAGAATTTCTGCAGTATAGCAGCAACCCTAGGTCATCTCTCGATGGAGCCTTAGATCATTAATTCTAAAATGTGGTTCTTATTATGAAATTAAAAATGGAAATTGGGTTTTATAATACTTGGGTTTGATGATTAAAGATGAAAATAGAAAATAGAAGCTATAAAAAAAGTAGATATTAACAGAATTAATTAAGCGTGATCAACCTGGGGTACTCGTATGACGTTTATCCTTCATCACTTCAGGATATAAGGTAATGATATTTTAATACCTGGTTTGTAACACCTATAACTATAATGTTACTGAGTTTATACTAGGATACCTCCTAAGGTTCAGTCTAAAACACACAATGATTCACCGGAACCGCCGATGATTGAATGAATTGTGTTTGACTTCATAACCAAAACTCACCAAGGAAACACACGAACAACTCGATGCACTGTCCAGATTTGTATGTTATTTATTTGTGATACCATGAAATAAATTTACATGTCCTTGACAGTACTTGTGTGAGTTAAATTTACCAATATAAACCACACAAACACCGCAATTGAAAGGGGGAAAAAAGTGGTGAACGGTGTGTGAAACATCACATGAATGGGTACCCCCAAACATGATCATATGAGTTGAGCATGACATACCAGTACATAAATCAATAAAATAAGAATATAGGATGATTAAAAACAACACAAAAATCTTTAATTTAAAAGATCATTCAAATATTACAAACATGAAGCTCGGGATGTACATCACATTCCTTCCCGGGTGATCACAAGGGGTTTAGAAACCCATGGGAGAGGAGGAAGAGAAATATGTTGGTGTAGAACTTCCCATAGTCTCCAGAACTTCTAGGGATGCTGAGAAGACTCCTTGGGGACTCCAAAATGGAAGAACCTTGCCTCTTGGCCGAAATTACAAATGGGGAGCCCAAGGGGCCATTTTATAGGAAAATTGGAAGGTGGTTTTAGGCACACAGATTTCATCAATCCACTTGCATGATGCGTTTCGGCCTTCATACAGTCTTATCTCGCTTTGGAGAAAATAGAAAAGTTGTATCCCTGCATCTTTAATGTATCCACTGAAATTTTGGAACCGTTTGGACACATATAGCTCAAGATATTGATAAAATACAGAAGACCTCATTTGACTTGGTCCAAATTCGGTGGCTTGGACAGATTAGTTCGGATGGGCCCGATAGAAGCCGAATCCGCATTGGGTTCCATAATATGAAATGTAGCCTATTAAATTTTGGACAATCACACAACATTTCAGCCCATTTAGATGCACAGAGTTTGTGTAATATGAAAAACAGTGGACAGAGTTCCATGGATCCATGCAATTTTGGCCCATTTTTCTTCCACTTCATCAAAGGCCCTTCAAATCATCTCCACCTACATTGAAACAATAAAAACAAGTAACATTGACCATTATAATATTTATTAACATTAATTGATTTATTAAAACATTAAGTGAAATTTATTATTATATTTGGAATATTCATTACAAAACTAGTTTAAAACTGCGGTGTAAGGGTGCAATAAAACAGTGAATCGTGGTACGCTCAATGGTATGTTTTTAATGTGGAAAGAATGGCCATATAAAGGGGAATTGAACCCAACCAAATAATAAAGGGGGAAATTTTGGTGTGTTAATTATCAAGCTTAATATTTATATATCTACAATTTTTGTATTATATACTATATGTGGTGCTCACATTTGTATCCAAATAAATAAACCATGTTTATTATGAAAGGATAAAAGTGGTGAGGTGGATCCATTGGAAAATAATGGAGAATGGATACCATCTCTACACATTAGAGGATACCATATTACTTTTCCAATTTGAATGTTTTTTAAATAGATATTATTGTTCTCTTAGTGTTACCAAAAACATTATTTTCATTTCTTGAATTGATATGGATGAATTTATCTTCAACATTGGAAATAAAAGTTTCGAAATTTATAAATATAATATATGTTATCGTATAGAATAATAAAATAATGGCCTTTTATATTAAATTTTTAAAACCAATTAGTTTTAGTTTAAAATTAAAATAACTCATTCAACTCATATGACACCCATTTGTGGAATCTTCTACTTGTACACATAAACATGATTCATTTGAAAAATATATATCAAGATGGTTATTTATTCTCTTTTGGGAAAACACATTGAGAAGACATAAATGTTGTTTTTAAGGAAAAATTACAAAATCTCAATTTGGTTGACATGGTTAAAGGGCAATAAATTTTTTCGAATTAGTAAAGAATGATGTGTGTGTTCCTTGTCTAGTATAATGTTGAGGTAGACACTCATACTTTATTACTCATACAAATGGATAGAGAATGTATGGTTATAACTAAATTATGATGTATAAGTATGAATACTCTATGAAGATGAAAGAGTTTATGAATTATGTTGATAATAATCTTGGTACGAAGAGATAAATACCTTGATCAGATCGTGGTGTTGAATAACTTAAGAAATACTTTATTGAATTTCTATCGAATTACGAGACAATAAATTTTACGAAATCCACCTTATACAATATAGTGTAATGGTTTTAGTGAAAGGAGGAACCATACCTTGTTGGGAATAGTAAATTCTATGATGTGCCTTTCATGTAATGTTAGGGTTACCCATCAACCCTAAAAAAGATGGATTCTCCAAAAATGAATAAACAATAAAGGCCTCTGGTCCATTTAGGCATGATTAGAAATATATCCATTTCTCCAATGTTAATTAATGGGGTTGTGAGGTGTTTTATGGGCTAGATCATGTATGAAAATATCTCCCTAAGGAATAATGCCTATATTTATAAAGTATCATATAGAAAACAAGGTTTTACTATAAATAAAACACTTTATACAATAATAAAATTGACACAAGATACTCCATATTTCCTAAAAATTAGAACATCATTAAAGGGTATAGTGGTAACAAGATTGAATTTGATTAAGTTGATTATCATGATACACAACAGTTTGTAAAATAACTGATTCCATAGTTCCCAATGGATGATGTTGTTCTGGAAACACAAGTACATCATATGAGAAAAATAGAGTTAATAGAACTAGATAGATATAGTTTCTTATTCACTAATGATGGTGACTCATTATTGGTTTACAATAATGGTTCTCTATCCTATAAGAAGTCTGAAGAGAGATCAAAGGCTGCAAGATGGAAAGAATCCATGAATTCTAAGATGGATTCCATGTATCATTTTTTTTTGTTTTATTGATCCACACGTTTATGTAAAACCTATTGAGTGTAAATGGGTATTTAATAGAAATATTGAAATGGAAGGTAAAGTGAATACCTATATAGTAAATATAGAGGATAAAGGGTTTAGACTAAGTAAATTCCTTGTGTATGATGAAACCTTTTCTCTAATATAATTTTTTGAATTCATCATAATATTTATTTCATTAATATCTTACCATGAGTATGTGATTTTGAAAATGGATGTTATAACTGCATTCGAAACTAGGAAAGTACAATGATATGTGTATATAGAACAATAATAATGGTTTGTGTCTCCTATAAATTCTAAAATGTTATGAATGTTATAGAGAACCATTTATAGATTAAAGTGAGAATCCATGTCATAGAGTTTTCAATTTGATGAATCCGTAATGGAATTTGGTTTCATTAAAAACCATTTCAGTCATGTGTTTACTATAAGTTTAGTGGGAGAATATGTTTTTTCTAGGTAGCATATATTTTTGAGAAATTACAAATAAGAAATGATATGCGAGCTTTATAATAAGTTATGGCATGAATGAGAAAGTGACAATATATGAATGAATTTGGTGAAGAAACCTATATTCAATGGATTGGGATCATTCATGATAGATCCAATAGGATTACCGATCTAAGTCAAAGTACATAAATTGACCAAATAAAGAGGTGATTCAATATGGAAGAATCCAAGTGGGTATTGGTTCTAGTGTCACATGGTATATATATTTCTATGAAAATGCGTCCTTAAACCTAAGAAGAAAGTGAGATAATTTATAAGTTCACATAATATCATGTTTTGTGATCTATAATGAAGTCAATGTTATACATAAGTCACGTTGTTGGTTTTTATTTGAGCATGAAAGGAATATATCATGCATATATTAGTGAACAATATTGGACTATTATTAAGACTACCCCTAAGTACATGAGGTGAACTAAGAATATATTATTGGTGTATAGAAAAAATGATGAGCTATTCATTAACGGTTATATAAATTGTATCTTTTAAATAGATCATAATTATCATAAGACATAATATAGAAAGAAATTTATATCAACATAGGAGATATGAGATCTAAGAGTTCAAAACCACTTGTTATTTCTGATTTTATTATAGAGCCATGTATATCGCATATTTTGATAAATCAATGGAATTAGTTTGAATTGAAAACATTTTACAAGATCTTGATGTGGTAACTAAGTGTAAATATATAATCATAGTTTACTAAGATAACACTGTAGTGGTTTCTCTCTCTAAAAAGCCAAGGTCACACCAAAGGACAATGAACATAATTTGGATGTTTCAACCCTTGATGAATTTTTCTCAATGAGGTGAAGTTTCATTGAGAATAATATCTATAGGGAAAATGAGGTGGACCCATTATTGAAGGGTTTATATCATCAAAATCATGAGTATCATTTGAAAGCTAGTGTACATAAAGCTATTTTCATTTGGATCATGTGAATGTGAGATTCTATTATAATTGGTTCCCTAGAACCAACATTTTTTGTAATTGATTACAAATTTTTCTTAATTAAATATGATTTCATATCACATATTTTTTTTCATATGATTGATATTTCAATGTGGTAATTTCATTAGAATAAAAGTCCATCTGATGGTTATATAACTTCCACACTATGATGAGACCATAGAGGTTTCACAACATTATTTCAGAACATTATTCTATAGACATATGGTATTTGTTGAATGGACATAGACAATATAGTATATCAAGGGTATGTGGGTCATAATAAATTGAAACAAATTCAGATGGTGTTCTCCCTAGGTAATTTCCATGATATGAGGTTATGAGAACATTTCCGTTAATAATAAATCCACATTTCAATGTTTTGTTGGATGTTTCGATCTATCGATTTCTGTGTTGATCCTTAGACATTATGATTAAAAAAATGGAGATCAGGAATCACATAATATGAAGTATTCCTGAAAAATATGAAGATGTTTTTTCATGGTGAATTAGGATATGTATGGTGTTCCATGAATGATATATCTTTAATGGATTATGTGATTAAGTATTTATCACATTATATATATTAAAAATTATAATAGATTATGAAATTTAATGAAAATGGAACCACTAAAATAAAATCTTGTCCATGGTGTTATTTGGAAAATTTCATTTAAATAAATTCCAAGAAAGATACATTGGGCATATAATTTAATGGAACTTTCGTGAAACCTTCCTGATTTTAGATATTGTGATAAAATGAATATATTTAATAGTAAATGTTTGGAGGAGGCTAGAAATAATCGAGACATTAACATGATTGTCTATGAAATTTCAACTATGTTTCGATATCCTAACCATGGAATTTATGTTTTTATTCTAAATTCCACTATGAATGAGGTCTAGAGGTTTACACAATATGTGTCTCTTAAATCTCAGTTAAATTAAAGTATTACAATTTAAAAAATATAATAAAAAATATTTATTCATATCTGTCAATTCCTATAATTTCAAAACATGTTTTTAGAAGAATAAGGGATTTAAATAATAATAATTAATATTAGTTTTCATGTTGTTGAAATGTAATATTTAATATATTTATCATAGAATAATGTAGTTACAATTATTTAATTAACTAGAAAATTTTTCAAGGACAAGTAAATGTCGAAGAAAGAAAGAGTATATAGTTTAATGGTCAGAATAGTAAAAATTATATTTACTTATATTCTTGATCTATCACACATGTTAATAAATATATAATAATTACAATAATAATAATAATATTGGAAATGGTGTCTGTTATGATTATTAAAGATGGGTTGGGGATTTTGTATGATTTTCCAACCATAAACAAGATATTATAAATATTTAATTGAATCACTTCCCAAATTTAATTTTTTGGTGAGAAAAAAAGATAAATTGAATCTGGATCGACTCCTAGAAAGAACTCATTGTACCCCACAATCAATATTTCAAGATACCACTAAGGGTTCTTCATCATTGTGAATAATGTTGTTGCGATCATTCAAAAACAATATAATTGATTCAGATTGACCGTTCCAGTAGCCATCGACTCTACGACATAGATGAAAGATTATGATACACATGTAGATCAATACTAGAGGTATTATGCATTTGTATTCTATAGAAAAATAATGGTGGGTGAATTTTTATTCCATCATATTATCAATGAAAATAAATTATATATTAATGTAATTCCATATATTCTAATAATTTAATTATAAATTACATGTATGGATCCTATTAAAAATTAATAATGTAGTCAATTAAACTTATTTTTTTGTTGGAAATTATGTTTTAATCATGTAAACCAATGATTACACCTAGTTGTAGACTAAATTTTTGTTATTCATACCATCAAATGACTCTTTCTTTTCACCCTGAACCTATAAGCCCATTATTTTGATTTCATGGGAAGTAATCAAACCAAATATGATTCCCCACATAATTCATGACATTTTTGTTGATCATTAGTTTAAAAGGAATGGTTAACATTCTTCATTAACCTATTTTTCAAGTAATTTAAATAAAAATCATAGAAGTCATGATTTATTTTGTGTCTACCCTTATTTTTTCATAAATAATCGAATTTCCTTAGTTTTTCCCATATTGCAATGTTGATCCCATTAGAAAAAAAACACTTAAGGGATTACCCCTAATTAGATTTCCTATTTTTAATGGTAAATTTTTTGGAAGATGTGATTTGATATCCATATTTTATTCAATCATGTTTTCACTATCATGTGGATAAGTGGTAATATATTACTCGTTTCTTTCGACACCAATCATGAATCAAGTTGACTTAGGGGTTTTATTATATTTTCACCAATATGATTGAGGAACACAATTTTTATGAGAAGGTGTACCCCATATTCTTAATTATATGTTATTAAAATACATATCCCATTCCATAATTTCCACATGGTGTCTAACGTCATGGTCTTGGTCATGGATGTATCCCCAAAAAAGCACTAAATGATTCGAGCATCGTGACCTTATACTATATTCACAGTCATTTGAGGATTTCCGTAAATCAGTAGGATCTAAAATTATGTCATTTTCTTTCATTAATATTTATCAAACTACGAAAATCCCACCCACTTAAGTATATTCAATGAGAACCTTAACAACAGAAAATCATATTTTCGAATCATATTACATTATATTTTGTTTTCAATATCCTTAGCAAATGAAAATAGAATAAATGGTTTAGTCCTCAACACATGACTCAAATCTATGTGATTCTTTGTATCCTTGGTCGATATAATACTAAATTTATTTGGGTATTGGTCACCTACCACAATTTTATATAGAAATACATGTGGATTTATTCCCAACCCATGAGTAACGTAGTGAAAATTTGATTTCCCATCATGGGTATAACCATAAGTCTCGAATAAACTCTATATTGTGTTGGTTCTTGAAACCCATTATCAAGTTTTATTTATCCCTTGAATGGTAAGGAGGTGCTGTATTCAGAAGAAAACAGTCCAAGATTCTTGAAATTAAGACCGTGTGTACAATTAGTGCAGTTTATCAAAATTGAAATTGGAGTTTCTAGGTCACATCAAGTTTTTTCCCATCTTGGTAATTTATAGACTAACTAAGGTCTACCACTGTCTATAAATCATTACCTTAAAAAATGTCCACACAATTTAGGGTCTATCTATAATGGAATTCAGTCTTTAATTCAAATTCCGTTTTCTCATTCCTCTATAATATATAAAACCTGAAATTTTGTCTAAGAATCATGATAATAATTTTTTATATCATCCCTGGAGAAGGTTATTGATTTCCATTTGACTAACATATATCATTAAGTTTACCTTGGAATCTCTAGTTATATAGACCATCTGAGTCATAGGTCTTCATTCAAAGAACATAAAATGGAAAACCTTTTTTTCTGAATTCCATAACATTAAAATATGAACCATTATCACTGAGGCTCTCTACAAGAGTATTGGTGCATAGAGCCCCGAATTTTGGGTTTTCCTCACCTCATATCAATATGTACTACCTCAAATTTAGTCTAAGATTTATGACCCCCACTAGTATAAATCCATGATCAATGAACAAGTACATTAAAAGTATTCAATTATTTTATGGAATGGTATACCCTTTCCATGAATGATAATTAATGTCGGGTTTCTCCCTTGCACCTCTAAGATAGATTGTCTAACCCTTGGTCAATGATTTATAAAATTAAACCATATCCCTCAATATTCTGACTAATATGACTATAAAAACCCCAAGGAAAGAGGTACCATGGTCTATTAGGTTGAAAACATAAAATGGATGGATGAATAAAAATCAGTCCTATGCTTATTAAGTAGCCCACATTAATGAATTTTGAAAAACATTGAGTATAAAAGGGATACACATAAAGATTATGGGGATTATATTATTTTCTAAAAAATAACCTTCTTATACTCCATAGAAGAATATGTCCTGTAAAAAGTTAGAGAAATTATTTCTCATTGTTTCCCATATCTATCCTACATATATAGATTTAAATATATAAAATCTCATCATTTTTGTATATTGATAAATTTTACAATCAGGGTCATGGTTGCCTAATCTTAAAATTCATAACCCTATTTTATATATATCATGAAAATAAATTTTATTTATCCACCCCTGATATGGTCACTAATTTTCAGTTCATGTCACCTCCCATTTGTTTATTTAAGAATTTTAGTGTTGTGATTCCCGGTCTAAGTTCAACAACCCTAAACATATAACATTATTCATGAAATGTGAAAATAAATTGTATTTATTTACCCATGTGGTAATATAAAATGGTGTTGAAATTTATATTTCACATCAGGTCTAATTCTTACCTAGTTCTATATAGGCTACCTCACCTTGAGTCTAAGAATTATCACCTTAAACAATATACACCACTAAATATATATTTGTCCTAAAAATCAGATTTTAAATTCATATTGAACCAAATTTAGAATTTAGTTCATCTCCAAACATAAGGGATCAAAAAATAATTATATTATCATGTATGTACCATGATATAGAGGGCTATAAATATCCATTCATATCACAATTTTTAATAACTTTCCTTTAGAATTTCAAGAGGAATCTCTCAGCTCACACAAGTTGGACTTTATTGAATCATGCGTCTCTAAAGATCTATATTTATCCCCTTTGGTGAAAATATCCTTTATTTTTTTTACAAAAGTTAATCAATTAATTTCCATATGTTTTAGATACTTTTACTCAAAACCCTTTAATTATGAATAGAGATCATTCTATAGGCCATTTTCTTATTCAAATCAATACTTGATTCAACATCCAACATTAAAGAATAAATTAATATATATAACCATAAAGATCATATATTCTAGAGGCTGACGTATCAAAATACTAAATAAAATTTTTCATACTAAATTACAATGAAGACCACACTGTGGAATTCTAGTAGATTAATTCTTTAGATGTGTGGAAGTTGAATAAACAAGGGATACACACCCACCATATCTATAATTACTCATGAAAACTCCATACACACATTTAAATTCATATACTTTCATCCCCAAACAACTTACATCATGAATAGTCTTGGATTTTAAATTTATGTTTCTCCCAATGATAGGATGAAAAAAACAAATGTGAAATACCTAATATTGATATTCCTATTCCAAAGTAGTATCCTTTTCATAACATCTAGTGTTATCCTCAGTAATGTGCTCAATATTGACCCAAATCCTAGTACACTCAATATGTAATGTCCTCCATGTATCTCTACTTTCATGAGACAAGAATTATTATCGCAAGATGTTAAAAAATATGGTACATTCCATTCAAATAATCAAAAAATATGCACCCATAACTAAATGGGTTATAATTAATGTGTTTTGAGAGGATAAGTAGGGTTCCTATTTGAGGTTAAATACTAAAATTGTCACCATTCCATCTCCCTCATGTAAGAAGTATCTCAGAATCTTAATTACCATTTTAGTGCATCCCAAACATCTTATAAAATCATTGGAATGTATCAATATGCCATTAAACTATAAGAAATTACTACTAAAAAATATCCACCTTCCCTTATATAATGTGTGTATGCGGATTCATCCCCACTAGAAGTTATCATAAGCCCATCCTAAAATTATGGTACTTTGTGGATTCCTGAAAAACTGGACGAGTATAAGGTGTACTAGATGATGAGAATAAGATCACCCCACCCCCAACCACCTAATTCATCAGAAAAATAGCACAAGATGGGGATCCTAGGAACCTAATGTGATGAGCCTATGATTCATTATGTAATGAGAAAAATACGCCTATGCAATAAGAATTAGATCTCTTTACCTTTTTTAAATGATGATTCAATTATTCTTTACCAATGTTTTTATCACTGAATTCCTTATGTATCTAGCATAATAAGTGTATATGAAGAGAATGGGATCTATCATCCCTTTCTATAGATAAAAATTCAAGAATTTTGTTCTCGTATTATGGGAATTAGATGCTTTATGTGATATACATAAGAAGCATAGACGATCAACGTTGGATCCCAATATCCTCCGATAATGCGATTAGCCTATGATTATACACTTCCATATGTGATGATCATATGATAACTTGTGTGATCTGTAACACCCATAGATTTTAAAAAAGGAACATTATGTTTGATATCATATATGAGACACCAAAATGATCCTAAACAAACCATGAAATATTATTTTTGAAAGTAAATATTATTAAATTTCCATTAAATTGGTTTGTATGAATTAGATTATCTATTTTATGATGTATATTTGATAATAAATATAAATATATTGACCAATTATTAGTAAAAAATCACTAATTTTTTTAGTAATTCAGTAAAAAACATGTCATCTCAAAAAATAATTTTTATTGATTTTTATTATAAAATATTCTAATTAATTTCTTAAAATTCAATATATTATATTTCATAAAATAAAACTAATTTTTAATCATAATATCTAAACTATAATATAGTGAAATTATGCAATTTTTGAAAAAATATTGAATTTTGAGTGAGTAGTAAAAAGTACCGGTTTTTGTTAAACAATCATTTATTTTTAATAAATAAATAAAATTAAAATTGATTTGAATTAATATAAGTATTTATTATTTTTATTTAATCCTAGTATTTAATCCTTAATAATTATTATACTTTATTATTGTATAAGTTTATTCTTATAATTAAGAAATTGATTTCTTAAAACTATATTAAAGTTCATATTATTTCATCAGTTTAATTAATTAAAATAAAACCTTATGTTGAATTTTGTAAATGAATTTTATATATTATATATCTATATTTTCTAATTTAAAATCATTTAATGATTATTTCTATTCATATATTTAATATAAGATAATATATTCCTTCAAAAATTCATTTTTCAAAAAACCGCTTTTTGTCACCCTTGGAAGATTTAATTTAAATTAAATTATTCAAATAATTTGAATTAAATTTTATAAAATTAATTTTATATATTCAATCAGAATTAATTCATATTATATAATACGGTGAACTTGATTTTTTTTCATAAGGAATAGTAAAAAACTAAAAAAATATTTAGCGCGCAAAAATATTTAAAATGATAAAAGTGAGTAACCATATTAGTAAAGACGACAACATGATTAGAATTTTTTTAGTATTGGATGTTTGGATCAGACTTCGACCTCATACAATTTGTTTTCCGATTTTTTATCCACTTGTCTTGACAGTGACTTCCTAGGATAGAATAATTTTGGGCACTTAAAAAAATGTTACTCATCCTCAATTATAAAATGGGACCCCATCACATCTCCTTTAAACACTTATAAAAACATTTTGGTTTAAAAAATACCAACCCAAATAATTTCCTCAATTAAATTATCACATCATAGATTTTTTTTTTATTATAAAACACTCCGTGGAAGGATTTTAGTGAAAACATAATGAGGTGGTCCGATGAAGAGGAATCATTCTTAACCATAAATATTTTTATATTTCTTCTTACAAATATTTAAAATATTATTCAACCATGTTTAAATAGTAAAATAATTATATTCTATATAATAATATATTTTCATGTTAATGGAATAACCTACATCCATCTCTACTTCTATCAAATGGGAAACAAAACCATCATTTTTGTGTATGACATACTACCATAACACGAACAGATGTAATTTGATTCCATCATCATCTCTCATGGATATTTATAATGATGGATTTAATATTTATATATGATATTAATGAGATATAAATAATTATATAAAAGTAATATATCATATAAAATCTTACTTTATCATCCAATGAAAAATGATAATGTAGTTTGTGTGTACATTGGACTACCTCCTCACGAAGTGATGTGATTCCTTTTTTATTAATGTGTCTATTGGATGGTATATTTAAGTGAATTAAAATAAATAATATTATATTGATGTATTACTTATTATTTTTTAATGATAAAATAACACTTACAGTCTCTCTTACATGATCATTGAAAAATGGAAATGTTACTCATGCGTATGTGCGAACTAACATCACATTGATTGTAACACAATTCATTTTTCATTACCACATTCATGATTGGATTTAAAATGATAATTGATTTATAAAAACAATAATTATTACTAGATTATTATTGTGTAAATTATTTTCAATGTTCTCTTTGACCATAATCAACACATCAATGTAGTTCTAAACTTATGAACTGAGCATCCTCAAAACAGTAGATGTGGATATACAAAAATAATTACCTAAATATATCATTAAAATAAATAAATTAAATGGTTTAAGCATAAGTTATTAATACTATAAAATGTTATTAAGAAAAAATCATTTATATATATTTAATATATATGACATAAATGACATACTTGACCAGTTTTCACTGAAGATAAGGGACCTCCCATTTCAGATTTAATTAAGTGAGACATATTCCATATTAACAACTTATTAATTTGGGTCTAAATATATAAATAAACTCTTAAGTATATATCATGAAAATATTTACCTTTATTTTATACAAATTTTCAATTTAATATAATAATTTCAAGGGTTAATGATTCAAAATCCACCAAAGTGGTAAGGGTTTCAGCACAAAAATTATTTCTTTGGGACACATGTTAATTTATTCACTGAATTTATTTTAAATGGAATATATAAATCTCCTTTAAATATTATATCATTAATACTTCTTATATCATTATATTTTAAGATAAAATTCATTAAAATAATTAATGAGAGTTGTTATTAAAAAGTTACCAAAATGGTAGAGTTTATCTTCCAATCTCATTTTAATTGGAAGCGTTTATGCTTGAATTTAGATTATAGGAAGTTATTTTATCATTGTATAATAATTTATGTTTCTTGTTTTTCTCTTGATATTAATAAAATTTTCATGCAATCATACGATTTTCCTTTTCTTTGATACCTTAAACAGTTTAATAATGTTTTTAATAAAAATAAACTTCTTTTAAATATTTAGTTAAAAACCCTTTCAATTACATGTCCAAATTTTCATTAAACGTATATAAAAATTAAAAGTAATATTATTAAATGATTTTAAATACATATTTAACTTTTTTTATCTTTTAAAAAATGGATTAATATAATATTCATTCCATTTTCTGAATGAGTAACTTTTTAACTTTTTTATAAGTGTGTGAAGATAATGTTTATCAACTTATAAAAAATGTACAAAATTATCTACTCCCATGAACATTATTTAAATTTAATATTACTTTATTATCTTCCATGATTCTTTTCAGATAGAATTATTTCCATAATATTTTGTGAAATTTTAATTTTTTTATTGTGATTTCCAAAGTGGAAATTTTATTTGCCAAATGAATTTATTTTAAAAGTAATAAATTTCACCAAAAATAATATTTAATTTTATTGAATTATTATATATTATATATCTTTATCTCTTAAATATATACCAATATTATTTTACATTTTATGGGGCAATAAATTCCTTAAAAGAATTTATCTACTTCATTCATTATTAAATTTCTTATGACAATGATATGAGGACAGATTATGAAATCTAATTTAGTTCCATTCATAATTCTAATTTATACGATGCAATATATATATATATATATATATATATTTATCCTTTTCATTTTTGTTTTTGGTTTTTATATTATATTTTATCTTTTATCTTTTTTTTCTCTTAAAACAAATAAAAAAAATATTACATTATATCTTATAATTTATTTTTTGTATGTGGCACACAAAAAATCATTAACATGTCATGATGGGTACACCTAGATTTTTCTTCAATGCATTAGTTAAAGCTTTACTGTCATGAGGCATCATTTATGTGACTAGGGATAATGGCTAATCAATTATAGGACATCATTCATCATAAGATATTTTCTTTGAAGTTATCCTTGTCTTATTATAATATCATGTTATATGTTTCTACAACATTTACAATGAATTCATGATATTATAATAACATTTTTATGTTATTATTCTATATGATTACTCATGAGCCCTGTCTTTATGGTATCATTTTATACATTTGACTAAAACGTTATTATTTCATATCATTTATAAAACTTTAATAATGTTTTTAGCTCACTACTTGTTGTTTATGTTTTCCCTATGTTAACCCATGAAGATTTAGAATCAAAAAAGGATTTAGGGTCTCATTATATTGAATAAAATAAAGAAGTTTTATATTTGTCTCAAATTGATGAATTATTAACCCAATAATCCAAATACACTAGGCCTTAGAAAATTTGGTTTTTATTTAATGAATTTTTATATTAAAATATTGTAATAATATGTGTAAAAGGCTTGGGACCCTATAGATTGTATTAGTGTAAGTTCTCATCATTTTTGGGGATTAATATTAGAGAAAATTTGTTAAAACCATGGGGATAACTCTAAGTATTGGAAAATAGACTATGGTTTTCTAAGGAATAGATTATATGGTTTTATTTGATATATATACTTGTATGGATACTAAAAGTGTAAGTGTTATTGTCATAGATACATGTTGGGGTTTAAACCACTAAAAGTGTTGTTTGAGTATATCTCTCATATCATTCAGGTGTATAGTGAGTGTGTTGTTATTGTTCACATGGTTTGACTCTCATAGGGAACATGTTTGGGATAATTCACATTTTCTCTATAAACCATCATGTTAAATTAAAGAATTAAACCTATGGAATCCTTTGATATAACATAGTGATGTAGGAGAAACCTTATGTGTCTCGGGTTGATACGTCTAAGTTTTATCATTAGTTTGATGAAATATATTCCCATATTTCAGTATTATGAGATGTGAGTTTCAAATTATTATGTATATTATTCGGAGAAATTTTTTATTTAAAATCCCATGGTTATTATATGTTTTAGTTATTTGAGGTATAATTATTTTATATTTTTTTATAAATATTGTTAATTATATTGATAAACATTATAGTTAATTTGATCATTAGTGTTAAGGTAATAATAATCCATTATGAATATTTTATTTAATGAAGAATAAATAAAGAATAATCATATAAGACATTAGTAGTTCAACACTAATTTTTTTGAATAAATCTATTTTTTAATATTTTTATCATATTAAAGGAATTTTTATAGGATAAAGGTAAATTATCAATTTAAATACAAAGTTTTCTTCCAAATATTTATAAAAAGTCAAACACTAAGGCTAGGTGTAAAGACATTGTATCTGGTAGGGCCTCAAGGCTTGAACCAGAAACAAAAGGGAAATAATGGTGTAATGACTAACATTTTCCAATATGATGTACAATTTAGTTTTATATTGATTTTAATTAAAATAATGGATGGATAATTATTAAATTGATTTTGAGAAACACATTTTAGTATTAAATATTTTTAAATTTTATGGATTTTTGGGTGATTAATAGTCGTCTAGGAAATGAATCACTTGGATGAGGTTTAATTATTTTTTAGGTATAATATTTCAATTAGTATGAAATATTTAATAGGAATATGAAAATTAAAATATTAAATATTTTGGTTACATAGAATATAGGGTTATTAATTTATGGAATTATTTACATTGATGTTCTTATTTGGAGATTAATATAATGGTGTATAGAATTTGGATTCTATCTTTACATGTGGTAACAATTTCACTTTTGGTTAATATTTAAATATAATAAGAAAATATTTTAATCCATTTATCAACTATGTGATTTATTATTTGATTATTTTAATTCTTATTGTCTAAAAAATTCATGTTTAACATTCCACATTTGGTGGAACAAATGATATTGTTGTGAAAAATTATTTAAGAATGGAATTATATATTTAAATTATGTATATTTCCATATTCATTTGTCTATATTTAAAAGTATCCCTTAACTTTTTTAAAATGTTGTTGAAATTAAAATATTATTCATTTTGATAAGTCGATGACCTCTTATCCCTTTTAAAAATGTTATAGAATTACATTCTAAATGGAAATTATTTCCAAATACATGTTCCCACTTCCCAAAAATGTTCTCCTTAGATAGAAAACTATTTTTAGGTTATTTCATATGACCTTAAAACATACCTTTTTATCTTTCTAAGATGATGTTTTATTATTTCATTTGATGATAGAGGTTTTACAGAAAAGAATTTTAAAATACTAAACCCTCTATTACTGAGTACAAGTTAAAAATTTGAGTATAAAATATAAATTGAATGGGAAGATGAATTTTTTAATATGATATTTTAAAATAAAAAGATTATGTTCGATATCATATATGACATGAAAAAATAAGCCAAAATAAACACTAAATTATTTTTATTAGAATATGAAAATTATAACATAGAAGTTAAATTAGAGGGTATAAATATGATTTAATTCATTATATGATAAATATATATTTACAAATAAATATAAATATATTGCAAAATATTTACTAAATAATGACTCAATCTTGAGTAAGTCCTTTTATTCTTAAAAATATACATTTTCTCAAAAATTGATTTTATTGATTTTTATGCCCAAATATACTAATTAATTTATATAAATTTTAGAAAATGTATTTGATTAAATTTAATTGATTTTTGAAATCATAATACCAAATTTTACATAGAGAGAAATTATGTATTTTTTGGAAGATGTTAATTATTCAAGGAAAAGTGAAAAATATTTCTTTTTATAAAAGTATAATTTTTTAAATAAATTATGAAATTTTAAAGTCACATTTTTAATGAAATTGATTTCAATTTAAAAAAATTATTTAATTTTATTTAATCAAGCTAATTACATATTAATACTTATTATACTTTATTTTATTATATGTTTATTCTTATGATTATAAACACATTTTTTTCAGAAAACATGTGTAATGTGAATAATAATTAAAAAAAATTAATTAAAATAATCTCTTATAAGGAATAATTTAAATTAAATTTTTAGATTATATATCTTTTTTTAAAATTTAAATTAATTTAATAATTACTTTTATTCAGAAATTTAATATATATCTATAATTTCCTTCAAAACGAATTTTTCAGAAAAATGATTTTCATTATGTTTGTGGGATTTATTTTATAAGAATTTATACATTTCTCTGAACTGAATTTTTAAAATTGATTAAATAATTATAATAATAACTTTTTATATAATATAATATGGGAATTTTAATTATTTTTCATAAAGACTAGTATAAGTAGTATAAAAAATATTTACCATGGTAAGAAATTTAAATGGTAAAAGAGAGTAACATTAGAGGTAAATGGGATAAATTGTATAAAACATGTTTCTAGAGTTATATTTTTGTATAAAATACATATACTCTAATATTTTTTCTTCAATTTCTAAGTCATATGTATCCAGAGTGACCTCCCAGTTTTGAATAGATTTGGGTATTACAAAAATACAACTCCACCTCAATTATAAATGGGAACCCACTCTTCTATCCTTGAAAAACATCTAAAACATTTTGGTTCAAAAAATTAGATCCAAAATACATAACTCACTTCACTCATTACTTTATATAGTTAGTTTTTAATTATAAAATCTTACAAGGAAGAATTTTGGTGAAAACCTAAAAAGGAGGTCTGGTGAAGAGGTATCATTCTTAAAAAAGAATCATTATTTTATTTATAATTCCACCTAATTAAAATATTATTCAACCATGATGATAAAAAAATTTATATCCAATATAAAATGATTTTATTATGTATATTTAATTACCAACATCTATCTATAATTCTATTAAACGGGACCCAAAATCATCGTTCATGTGTATGGTGGACTCCATCCACACGTACTGATGTAACTACATTTCCAAAATTTTATATAATGTAAATTAATGAATATGAATTTAATATTTTTTAAATGATATTAATGAAATATTAATAAATTTTTAAAATTATTATGACATAATACTTTTTACCAAACCATTTAATGATAAATGATAATGTCGTGCATTTGTACGAAAGACTACCGTCTCGTGAAGCAAAACAATTAATTTTTTATTAATAGATTACAAGGTTAGTAAATATAACGGTATTTAATGATATTATATTATATTGATGATATAATTATCTATATGTAAATATAAAATAAAACAAAACTTCCTTTCATCAATATTTTTGAAAAATGGAACTGCTACTCATACATACACAAGACCTACCATATATATGACTTTAACATAAAACATTTTTTTAAAAAAACATCAAGAATAGTTTTAAAAGTATAATTTTTGTATTAAATGTAAAATTATTAAATTATTATGATTCTAAATATTATGTAACAACATCTCCTTTGACCATAGTTAACACACTAATCCATTTTTAAATTAAGAACTCATTATCCCCAAAACACCTGATGTGGACATACCTAAACATGAAAAAATGTGTCATTAAAATAAATTAAGTAAATGGTGTAATTATATGTTTTTAAAACTATAAAATGTTCTTAATAAAAAAATTATATTTTTTATTATATAAGAGATAAAGTACATAAACGACAAGTCTGGACTCTAGGTAAGGGATTTATCGTCTCACATTTACTTCCATGAGAATTTAGCATTATTCACCACCTAATTATTTTGTGAGGTGTTTGTACCACCCCAATTAATGTTATATCGTTAATATATTTATATTAATGGTATTTGATATTTCATTTGTTTTTAATTATTTCACGAGTTTTATGATTCCAATGTTAACAAAGTTGTAATGCCTTCATCTCAAATGATCCATCATTAAGACACATGTTCTTTTATCTGCCCAATTTACATTAAAAGGTGTAAATAAATAAAATTTTAATACAATATCATAAACCCTTAATATTTATTTATATTTTAATTTATTATTCATTTACATTATTAATATCAGTTTTGATTTAAAATTTACCCAAGCTGTAAGGCTTTATTTTCCATCTCGTTTTAATCCAGAGTGTTTATGCTGGAATTTCCATTATACATAATTATTTTATAATTATTTAATAAAACCCTTTAATCATATTATAATATGGTTATTCATTGAATTTTAAACAACCTGTAATAGTTTCCACTCTTTGGTACTTAAAACGATTGAGAAACTATTTTTAAGGGAAATCTATTTTTATTTCCCTCTTATGTCAAGAGCAATTTGTCTTCCTTGTTAATATTTTATTTAATGTTTTTTTGATAATAGTACTTAGAAATATTCTATGATTATTGAAATTTATTTTTATACATTTTAAATTTTTAAAAATTATTTTAATGTAATCAACTTTCCATTATCTAAATAAGGTATGTTTTATCCTTTTTACCATACTGTGAAAATAATATGTTATAACATATAAAGTCGGTATAAAATTAACTTCATTGATAAAAATTACAATACATAAATAATAATTTATATTTTTTCATGTATATTTTTAAATAAAATTATTTCCATATAATTTTTCTGAATTTTTAGTTTTTCAAAAATGATTCTCGAAGTGAAATGTTTATTTTCTTCAAGGATGTCTTTTTGTAAACTATATAAAAGTTTTTATATTCATAAAAGAAAAAAAATGAAATTTATTTAATTATTATAGATTATATATATATAAGTATTTGATATATATAAATATATTATTATCCCTTCCATTGATGTGGTAATTCATGCCTTATTATCATTTTTTAAATTTCATCATTATGAAATTTCCTTAGATTATGATATGAGGAATGATTTTGTACCCCATTTTCATTCCTTGTGTAATTATTATGTTAGGAATCATGATTTATTTCTTTTATATGGAATAATTGAATCATGGACTTGTTATGATGGGTGTGCCCATATAGTATTCAAATGCACTTGGTAAATATTTCGTCTCATGAGGCGACATGTATGGGGTTAGGTGGTAATCCTAATCCATCATGGGAATTTTTAAGCCATGTGATATTTTGTAGGAAGTTATCTCCGAATAATTTTTATATCAATATATATGATTCTTTGACATTTGTTATGATTCCATGATCTTAAGATACATTGTTTCTTATATTACGATCCCATGTTATTACTCATGATCCCCTTGTTTTATGATATCATGTTATTGCTTTGAATCATATGTTTATTGCTTATAATGTTTTCTACCATAATAGGATTTTTTGATCACCGCTAGTTATCTATATATTCTCTAGGTTACCACACACATTTTTAGGATCTTTAATGGATTTGAGATATCATTATAATTATTAAATTGAAATTTTTTGGTCCCACATTGATGTATTATGAACACAATATTCATAAGACATTAGGCCTCATGATTTTTAGGTTTAAATTAATGTATTTTATATTGAAATCATGTAAAAATATTTATCAAAGGCTTTTGTCACTTTATGATAAGCATAATATTTATCTATTGATGATCCATGGATTCCTTATGGGATGTGATTATTTTTCCTTAAGTGACAAGAATATAATTAATCATGTGATAAGAATGTAATTCAGTAAGTGGAAATCATAGATCCCTAATAAACAAGTCAAAGAATAATTATCTAACGATAATACCTTTACTTGTGATATGATGATGATATTTCATAGGTTTTAAATATAATATTTATTATCTATAAATTATGTTATTCCTTTCTAGGACCATCCATAAAGAATATATTTAAATACAACCAATGTATTAAATAATTCATTGTGGTGCCTGACGACTTATCCTCTCTTATTGAAGGGGTTCACAATACTATGGAAACAAGTAATGTAATTAGCTTATTTTATTATCAATAAGTAATGGATAATAGGATTCATGAGTATGTATTAAATATATGATGGAGACCTAGACTAGAAAATGAAACCCATAGAGGAATCCCTTGATGGTTGGGATAAAAAACCAACATCACATTCCAATCATGGAATTGAGTCCATTATTTCTAGTGGTGACATGTAAACCACATGTGTACATTATAAATATGGGACCATAAGCTTACAACCATCCATGGATAATTCTCATATGAAAGGAGGTGTAAATGAGAATTGATAAAAAAATAACTAAAAAATGGTACAAAATGGACTCACAAACCCTTAGTATGAGTGATTTTATATTCCATTTTGGGATTATGATTATATGAATATATAAATATTATTATAAAATTATATTTGTAAAATGTGTCCTATAGTTGATGGAATTGGTTAGGAATATCCAATTAGAAGCATATCTGTGGATGAAAGTCTACAACATGAATTTCATGAAATTCTTCAACCAGATTTCACTATTGTCGATTAATATCATTAATGTATATTTGATTTTTTTCGTCTCTTATTTTATATGGTTTGAAGGGTATGTTTACTTAATCTGAATGATTACATCCTTTCTAGTAAATTTTTGATTGAAAAATAAAATTTACTTTTTTTCATTCCTTTTTTATATTCTTGTATTGCATGAATTCATTTATGAAAGACCAAATGAGGATAGGTAATGACTACAAAGAGGTATTATGTACTCACACACCACAAATTTTTCCCTTGTGGATTCATATAGACCTTTTTTTGGGTACCCATGGTGTATTAAAAGTGTCAGGATATTGGGGAGTATACCAATTCATGAGTAATCACTAAACATAGTGTGCAGAGTTTGGGTGGACCATTTTGGAGTGTCTAATGGATGTGTGGATGGGATATAGAGTATCTATCCATGGTGTTATACATATATAGGCATCCCTTATAATAACTTATTTTGAGCTCCTTAGGGTCCATTTGGGTGACATAATGTTTCTATATTTGGTTTTTTCTTTGATTTTACATATGGTTAGACTTTATGGGTGTTTTGGAATATGATATGATATTTATAGTAGTTAAAATAGTTTTTAAACCATGCATTTCACAAAATAATTATTCTATGATGGTTTTCTAGGGGAAACTTCGATTTCGTTGTTTTTTTCCATCAAACTTGTGGTTCATGCAAGAATCTTGGTTTAAATTATGTTTAGTTTATAATTTTTTGTTTAGTCTTAATGTGGGTAAATAATATACCCCATGTTTTATATTAATCCTTATTACTTATTCCATTCTTTAACAATATAAATGTGAAATAGAGTTTTTAAACCCATATGAATTAAATCTGTTTGGGTATCTGGGTTAGGTAACTATATAAAAGTATAAGAAAAATGAAATCCTTCATAAAATTGAATCAATAATGAATCAAAATCCTATTAAATAGTTTGAATAAAGGATTTAAATTTACTTTTAGATTTAAATATGTTTTTTAAAGTATAATAAATTAAATTTGAATTTGTGATTTTTAAATAGAAAAGTGATTCAATTAGCCATCCAGAATAATAAAATAATTAAATGCATTAATAAAAATATTATATTTTACTCAACATATATGTTAATTAATGAATATTTATATTATATACATATTTAATTAAATTTAAATTATGATCCAATAAATTCAATTACAAACACATGAAATCCCCTCCACACACAAAAAACTCAACATTATCATCAATGATAAATCCAAATGTGAGTATTAATTTGAAAATAAATTCAAATTTATTATTAAATGTAATAAATATAAATTATTTTGTAATTTTTTTTAAAAATTTGAATCAACAATAACATGAAAATAACTAAATGAAAATATAGAATAAATTCATTAATATGTAATCTGATTTGAAAACCCAGTACTCAAAAATATATTTCAATTAATATTAGAAGAAATACACTTATGATATCCCAAAAATATTTATTAGTATGTCTGTTTTTTTTAATTAGTATCAGAACAAAATATGCATAAGATTTTACATGTATAATCATCATTAAACATTATCAAATTTATAGTATTTTTATACTGATTAAAGAAATAATAGTACAGTAAATTTTAATGAAGTTATACTCCCTTAATTTGTCGAAGATTATTTCTATAAATTTAAATCATGAAAACCAAATATCTATTTTTTATTTATATTCATCCTTTTTTATGTCATTAATGATCCTATATTAAATTCACAGTTAACATGAAAATAATATTAAAATTCATTTAAATAAACATAGAATTAAAAGTAATAAAAAACAATGTAATGTCTCCCACAATGGTTTATTTTATAGTATGTTGAATCCAACATTACATTGATTATAGGTAGTGAAAAACCTACTATCAAATTAGTTTTATGGACTTCCATACAAAAATACATTTACTTAACATAAATTTAATAATTACATTAAAAATTGAATACCATTTTATAATATTTATTTAGTTTTATTACATCAACTAATAGAAACACAAAAATAGAAAAACTCATAATAAAAAAATATGGTATACCCTTTATATTACTAATTTTCTAGTCTTTAGTAAAAATAAAAAAATCTATAGGATTTTTTGTTTTATATTAAATTAACTACCACATGCTTGTAGTATAAGAAAAATTACATCGATATTCTTCCAAAAAACAAAATACCCCATTTTTTCACTCCTCTCAAGTTTAATTAAAATTTAAACCAACATTATTTCACCATTTCATAAAAAATATGTATTTAAAATTATGAAAAATATCATTAAGATCAAAATTAGTTGTTTCGAGAGAGGAAATTTGATTTTTGGTCTTGGATCGAATAAAATTCACAATAAATATCTCCTAGTATTTTTAATATTTGAAAAATATCAACACTCTTATATTTTTTTATAAACATTTGAATTATGTGAAATTTATAAATTATGAGGCTTTCAAAATTCACTAATAAAATCCAATATTTATACCTTAATAAAATAAATTTTCAAAGAATCCACATTAAATTTGGTTTACTTTCTCTTTGAAAAAATCATCAAATCTATTTATGGGTTATTTATTATAAAAAACTATGGTGTTTATCCTCTAAAATACAAATTAATTTAATGATAAATTTCTATATAGTGTACTAGATCAATTGGATGATTCATAGAATAATGGTAGTTGAGATATAGAATAAATGATTCATATATTCTATGGTTAATTAATGAAACCATGTAGAGGTAATCATGGTTTGAGGAAATGGTTAGAGTATTCCTCAGGAGGATTACATAATTCTAGAAATTTATAGAAGATGAGTAATACACCATTATGTAATCCATTTTGGTTTCAAAAATTTATATGTAAAATGAGTAAGTGGAAAAATCACATGGTCACAATCATGGGATAAAGTATAAATGGAGAGACATGTAATTTTAATAGCTTTTCTTAATGTTATGGATAAGAAGTGTTAATTGAAATGAAATTCAAGATATGACGTGAGAATTTTAGCCACCATAATATATATTAAAAGTCACTATAAAAATAGGGATATTTGAAATTTGAGTACTATTAACCATTGTGGTATCGTGTATGATTAATAAAATTATGTGGTTCTGATTTCCTTCAACATGATGTATGAATTTTGTTATCATGATTTATAAATTTTTTTAGAAATATGTTTTAAGAAATGTATTATATTATTTTAAATGGGGTTTTCCATGGATGATGGTAATGAAATGTCTATAGGTGTGTGATGATGTTTTTTTATTCAAGTGTATGATATGAATCTACTAAATGTATAAGGATCTGAGTATTTTATAGCCTAACTCTATAAAGATAAATTTTGAACAAAATGAATATAGGAATTGAGAATCCATATATGTGACGGGGGACCAATTTTAAGCTAATAACTCTTTTTAAAAAACTATTTTTTACATATTAAGTGATCTAAATTCAATGGTTTTTACTTTAATTTGGGAAAGCAAAATGGTTGAATTTTTTCACCATCATTAGGGAACGTTGATTACCATAAACAAGGTAATTATAGTGATTGTATTTAATTATATATAATATGTTTGTATTTATGAACAATGGGGGAGAATATGATCAATATTTGATGGAATGTACAAATAAAATGAATTATACATAATTCTAGAAAGGAATGATAATATAAGGCATTCCATGTATTCAATTTTGTATATTTATAGAGATTCATCTCATTGGTCTAGGTAGAGAACATTGTTTTGAAATCATTAGTTTAATTCTTATTAAGGAAATATCAATGAAGAACATGGATGAGTAGTGTATTTTTTCCATTTTAGGGGTGAAATTACTGCTATAAAATTTTTATTATTATAACCCAAGAGGTTTAGTGTGGAAATTATCAATTTGTTAGAAGCAATAAATTTATAGATTAAATTTTTATATTTTGGAAAATTATCATTTCTTATCCATGGAAATGTACAATGGTTGATTAACCATGTAAAATCATTTATTATTTGTTTTATGCATTATCTATTATCTATTTTAATTATAAATTATAGGGGTTTGATTCAACTAATATCAATGAAATATTAATGCACAATATGTTTGAAATTGTTAACCCATGATTTTCCCAATCAGGGTACCATCCTTGTGTTGAACCCACAAGTGTTATAATTGTGAATGTTTAAAATTAAAGGTGTATCATCTTTTTTGATTATAGGGAATCTGTTTTATATCACAATGGAATTATATTTTTGATGAAAAAAACTTACAACTAAGGAAGAACTTGACAAAATAATAATTATAATCATTGTGAATTTAAATATATGTGAAACTCATATATTTAATTATGGTAATCATAAAAATTGGATCATTGTGTGAAATAAATTGTATATTATTTTATATTGATAGAAATGTAATGAATATGTTTGTGTTATAATTTTAAAATCCAATTTACATGATTGTGATGCCATGAAAATCATCACAAGACATGTTGGAAAAGAAACCCAATAACTACAAAAACATTTCATGTAATGTGATTGTAAATTTTGGATTATTAGTAAAAATTATGAATATAGAACGATGCATGAAAAATATTTCATTGACACATACCTTTATAGTTGAGAACAATTTTAGAGGAAATAAATGGATGTAGAGAAGCACTAAATGATATCATGATTGTGAATAAATTTATTTGATGAATTACACCATGATTAAATATAATAGTTTCAGTGCTTAAGGATATAAATACAAAGGAGGATACATGACAATATCATTATAGTAATCCTATTTCATATGATATGGTAAATAATGATATAGATATGGTGGAAAAGTATAACACTATAAAAGTTTCATGGAAGGTGATGAAGAATCCCTTTTTTTCAAGATGACATTAAATAGATGAAGGATAATGTATTTATGTCCTTTTATAAAATTGAAAAAGGTAATAAAGAACATTTAATGGGAATCACCCACTCATATAGTTCTGGTGTGGAAGATTGGGAACATCACCAAAAAAATGAAATCATTTTATTGAGATAAAATTAAAACACAAATAATTAAAATAGATATTATAATAATATTAATGGTTGGAAGAGATAATATTATAAATTCTAAAAAAATACAATTCTCTCATAAGAGGATGTTAGCTCTTAAGAAACTGATGTTGGAAGAATTAACTACTAAAAAGGCCTCAACTAAGAAGGGCATGTTGTTATCATAGATAAAACAGAGCATGATGGGCAATATAATTGGAAATATAAAGATTTATATTAAAGAGGAATACTTATATTTGGTGTTAGAATCTATAATAAAAAAAATGAATATTTGGATGTGTAAAATGAGAAATTATGATATTATTTATGGTGTGAAATGATAAAAGGAAATATATATCATAATTGAAAAAAATTCTTAGAGGAGTGTCTATTAAAATTGTAATTTCATGGATGTTAATGTATATTAATCTAATTTATGAGGGTGGAGTATATTGTTTCTCTATTGTTGAGGTAATTATTATTAATAGTTTTTATAATATTTTTGAAACATTGGGTGTAACATTTTGTTTTATATTAGTGATTAGAGAAATAACTTATCATTCATTACAAGGGTTGTAATCCTCTATGGTAAATGTGGTTTCACAAAATTTGAAATGATCAAATAGTGTGATTAATCAGATTTGGTATATCCACACAATTTCATTGTATACACTTTATGAATTTTTTTATGTAGGTGAAACAACTAAAATTTCTTATGTCACTCTTTTAAATTTTATAGAATATATTTTTTTATTATGAAGGAGATATTTTTTATTAACTAATATTTGTAATATATAATTAGAATGGTCATTTGAAATTAACATACCTGAATAAGCACACCTCCATGATATCTTTATTATATATGAAAGACATTTTATTGTACCAAAAACTTTTAATTCATATTTTTTAATTTTAATATATTGATGTTAATTTAATAGCTAACAATATTAATAAGTTTTATACACATACATAAAAATGTTTACCTAGTATACATGGTACTTATTTATTTTCATAAATATTGATACATATGAAATAAGATAGTGGACACAACATTAAAATATAATCCAATTTTTCATTAATATTTCTATTAGTATAATAGTTTCACCCATTAGAAAGTTCATTTGTTTCTCAGAATGATAATTATTACAATGAAAACATCAATCTAATTGATTCTTTCTTAAAGTTAATACAATTTTTTGTTTTTTATTATCAAATTGTAATGGATGAACTATTATCCATATATCCTATAACTTAAGATGAATTGTATTTTTAAAATTTATTTCATTAATATATGAGAGTAATTTTTTAAAATTATTATTTATTATTATTATTTGTAATTATACTATTATGGAATATAACCTAAGATGAAATTTTAGCTATGTAATAATTAAATTGAATAATTAAATGAATATTCCAAAACAAATCAATTTTTGTCAATCTTTTTTAGATTCATTTTTTTATTGATTATTTTATAGATGTTTATTTGTTTAAAAATTTACATTTCTTTTTAAATAACCACGTACACCTCCTCGACATTTTTTCTAAGCTAACACATTTTCTATTTTATTTCCTTTTAATTTTCATGAATTTTTACTTGTATATGATGGGTATTTTTATTGTGGTATATATTATTCACAAAATTATTTTTCAGTAATTAATTTCTAATATCCTCAATTATTTTTCCTTCAATAACACATAATTATTATTTTCATTTTATTGAGTATTTATTTAACTTCATTGTATGAGATCCATAACCATTTCCCTTGGATTCACCGCTTTACTACATTAAAGTATCCCCTTAACCATATCATTAATTTTTTTTTAAAATAATAATTATAATAATATATTGATATATATAGTTTAATATTATGAATGTCATCTTGATTGGTTCATTTAAATTTGAAACATGTAGAATAAATTTATGACATGCCATGTATCATAATTTATTATAATTTTTTAAAAAATTACATTCTTTATTTTTATATTTTGGACATAGTTAATATGAAAATCATGTTTGTGTAGGAAAACTAAATACACATTTTTCATTAGATAATGATTAAAATTGTTACTATAAATTAAATTAAAATTAATTGAGATATCAATAAATTTAATTGGGTTTTCACAAAAAAGCAATGTTTACATTTTCCATGTGTTCTGTGGGCATATAAAAATTAGGAAATATTAAATCACAATGTTCATACTCTTTAGTTTCACATTGAAATATATAAAGGGATAAGTGATGGGGTAATTTTTTAATATCAAAATAATTATATTAAATACACATGGTAATAATAATTTAATGGAATACAATATATTTAATTATATTTCAACCACTTAGTTTAAATGGTGTTAAAATTTTATATATTAATGTAATGATCAATAAGGAACATCAATTTTGTTATAGTTTGGTTAAAATGATCCTATGTCTACTCTATGAATGCCTAAACTTGAGTGTGTGAATATCTAATAAATATAATTCTATTTTTATAGAGAGTGAAACTATTACATCTCATTCTTTTGTTGAATGTATGAAGAACCTCATACCGTTACTTTTTGAAGTTGGAGGCATAACCTCAACACTACCGTTAATTTGGATAAGAAAAATGTATGTTAATTTTCTTTTGGATAAGGTTTACATAACTAGACACTACCTTTTAAGGAGGTATGATGGTGTTTTACATGTGTTAATAATTGATAAAAAATATTACAATCCAAATATTATTACAGATCAACAACTGAAATAAAAACATGAAAATGATATATAAATATATAATAGGACCTCTTGGGAAATTCAAAACACAGGCAAGGTTGTGAATAATTTTTATTTTTTTTCTATTTAAACATTATCCTTATTACCTCTAAAATTATTAATTTGGAGGATCTTTATCTCACTCACATTAACGATTATTTTAATTCAAGTAATTAAGTAGTGTTGAACACTAAAACGAATACCAGGATTTGTTAATTATATTCTCATTCAATGTGGGTGTCTACATTCCAAATGTATTGTTTTTATCCCACTTGAACATTAATCCTATTTTATTATTATGAAAATATTAGACAAGGATATATCAAAGTACTATAGTCCTATAAGAAACCAGGTATATTGAATGAAACTACTTGTTGTTCATGATCATGAACTAACCTTGAGTTTCTCACCTAAATAATAGATTTATATTTCTCCTTACGAATTATAAATTATTATAATTGAAGGTATTCTATTGATAACAAAAATTTTGTTAACATTATATATAAGAACAAATATAATGGGTACATTAAACTAATTTAATGATTAAAATATAAATATATGGAAGAGTAGACTCCTCATAATTATTTGATGATTAGAATAATCAATAGAGGGAACATTGGCTTCTCACTCCTCTTCTATTCTCTTATTCAATGGACATGGGTAGACTTATCATGATTACATTGGTAATTTTTCTATTCTTTGACACATAGTATGTACATATATGAAATGTTTTTAGTTCTATTGTAATATCGGAATACATAGAATTTTTTTTGTTAGAATATATCCCTCTTTTCATATTCATTATTATCAATTATATTCACCAAAAATTAATTTATATTACACCCTTATTTTTAATACATAAATTACCCATATATTTTAGGGTTTAAATATTCAACTTCATTGGTCATAATTTTCAAACAAATTAATCTTATATATTATCTACAAAATATCCTAATGATTCATACTATTAATTCCATGAAATAACTGACTTAAAAACCCTCTTATTCACTAAGAAATTCACATGAAATTAATCCTTTTATATTAATTTAATACATACAATGAATTTTGTATGGTTCGGTTTCCTCATGTTATGGTTAAAATGTCTCTTTAGGTATATATTATTTATCCCAATCGACATCTTCACACACTCCTTAGAGTGTAACTACATCTGAATCCAATATTTTTGGCCTTTTTGTGTTTAAATACCGTGTTGACATGGATCTCTATTACTCATAAGGAAATATCTATCAGTAAACGATCATTACCATGTCATTAAATTCATAATCAACCTATTTTATTACCACTATGATCATGATCATCATGAATTTCATATCAAAACCCGTAAAACTATTATGTGATACCCAATTTGTATTTATTCCATTTTCATACTTCATCCCTACCAAAATAACTACTAACTGATAAAAAACATCATGAAATTTCAATATTGATTTAACCTAATAGAATTGTTAGATTTAATTTATAATACAATCATCATAGAAATTCCATAAATTTAGTGAACATAATGAAGTCAATGAATCATCTTTGTGATGTATAGAATCATATATAATAATATTCGTGTAAATTATATAAAGAATAGAAAAAAAAGCTTTAAAATTTTCATTTGTGATTTTTCTATATATAGGATAACCATTTTAAGTCTCAAAAAGATCCTTATAAAGGTAAAAATGAACCTTATGAATTTTTAACATTTTTTGTATTTATGAATCTAGTTTATCTCTATGAAATCATTGTGAAGCTTATAAAATTACAATCTTAAACTCATGACGTTAATTCCATTTTCTGTACTTTTGAGTAGTTAACCATTGAGATGTTATTGTAAACACATAAAATATTCTCAATGAATCATATGAAGTCACCAATTGACATTTCTAATGTCATTATTTAATCTTTTCAATTATTCAAATGAATCATAAAAAAATAAACTAATGAAACATCATTCATACAAAATTAAATTCATAAGATTAAATGAATATTAAAAATATTTCTTTAACAATATTTAAGAGCGATCCCAAGATTTCCATATCTCTAAAAAAATTTAAAAAAGTTCACATTATTTCAATTATTTATAAAATTTCTATAATATTGATTTAAATGAACTTTAATTAATACGAGATATAATTCGAATTTAATTATAATTTATTCATATTCCATAAAATATTTTATTATTATTTCACTACCTCAACATCTAAAATCTTTAGAAGTTATTAATGTATATATCCATATAATATACCCTTCATTAGGGATGATCAAAACTATGATGAAACCTCTTAGGTGGAATTCCAACTTCTTCACATATATATAAGATTAAATAATTAAAAAATCCAATAAGTTCTTTTTCATCAAATCTAATAAAATATATTTTTATTATAAAATTATAAGAAGTAGAATATCAACTTTCTTTTCCATAATTGCATAGATCCCAATAATTCTAATAATAGTATATCTTAAATGTTTTTCCAAATAAGTATTGGAAAAACTCACATTTCTTAAAATATACAAGATTTTTTAATAGTCTTCATGTAACCATAATATTTAATTACACATAACAATACATATTATCAAAAATAAACCCATCATCTTATCAACAAGATTTAAAATTCAAAGAAACGTCAATGTTTAAAATATCTAATTAATTTTAAAATACTATACACCACCATTCATCTCACTAAATTATTAATAATTAATACAAAACAACACAAATTAGGTTCACCAATCTATCAAATGTTATTTTCATTCAATACAATTGAAATAAAATTCATGTTAATAAGCTCTCACTTATGATTATTTCTCTCTACCCATTTTCCTTTAAATTCATTCATTTTCTCTCCGCCTGTTAAATATAAATAAAATTTACTAGAGTGAGGATGATATCAAATCACTTTATGAAATGTGTCTTCAATCATTTTAAACTATGTCTACTAGATCTATACATGGTTTTGAAAACATAAGTTTTAATTTAGAGAGAACAATTTACCATAAAAAGTTAATATGATACAAACTATATTTTTGTTCTTTAATATATGATTTAAAATTTTCATGATGAATTAAATTATCCCCTTTGATGAATTTATTCTCTTTCTAATTTTTCTGACATTAAATCTTTCACTCATATCAAAACAGATTTTAAAAAATTTAAAAACATTTGGATGCTTTCAATATTTACAAATTAACCGTGGAACTTCACTAAATTTTTCCAATTGTTCATGTGATTTATTACATAAACCCCCCTAAATGATATGATTTATATTTATATATCATTAATGAGATAATAATATAAATATAACTATTCAATGAAATCATTTCATGTAATTTATATAATTATAAATTTACATATGTTGATCAGTTGTAGATGTTACTCAGAATTTCTCACCATTAAGTTATAAAATCTGTATATCCATAATAAAGGTTATCATTTTCATAAAATAAATTTCAAAATAATATATATTTAGATTACATCGATGATGGTTAGTTCTTTTATGTTGATTATATTTGAAAAAATGATCATTTTATTTATTTCTCCCATAGATAACTTGAATCATATATAATTCCTTGCAATGATAGTAAAAACATAAGATAAAGAATATAGAAATAGTTAAATCTTTGGATAAACATTTATTGTAACAAGTTTGCATATTTTTTCACAAATGGGTAAACAATTTACCTTTAACTTTATCCTTAAGTAATATAATTATGCTTATGATTTTTTCATTAAAATATATCTGGTCTTTTTGAAGCATGGTCTATTTTATTTTATCAATAGTTTCAGAATGTATAAAATCATTATTTGCGTCATCCATATAGGCAACATGACATCCTTGTTTCCTGAATAAACTTATTTATCATTTATTATTACCATGGTAGGATTATCAAATTGTTCATTGAGAATGATAATGTTAAAGTAGAGCATTGGGTTCTAGTAAAATAGGAAAATGACTTTCAGTAGAAGAAATAGACACATAAAAAATACTAAGATGTTATAGGGATTATTCAAAACTAGAGTGAAGTGATGGATGATAAAAAACTAAAATAACACACTATGATTCGTAGTTTGATTTGGGAGTAACGCATATTTAGAGCAGTTAGAGAACCCAAGAAATAACCGAAACTGAAACCCTATCACAAAATAAAGCACCTCATATCTAGTGTTATTATCATGGAAAGATAAACAATTGAAAATATGATTTCTCTATATACAAGAGTTATAAAAGGGAATAAAATAATGAAATGAATGTGAGTAGAGTTAAATATTTTAGGGATTTATTTATGTCCATTGATTTTTATGTGGAGTATTTTTAAATATGACCATATATTTTTCAATGATAATGAAAAATAATGTTCCACTGTCGAGTTAAATTGGTTATATCAATTATCTCAATGAATCATCAAGTGATGTGAAAATGAAAAATAGATTTTCAGTATTAATTTATAATATTGTACCATATTTATCTTAATAAGATCATCAATTTCAATAAACATTTAGTGGGGATACAACTATATATATCGAAAATTAAATATTATAGTTAGAAGTGATTGAAATAAAATTCCCAAAGATCATTGCATCATACTTGGGTAAAAATACATGAAAATGAATAAAAATCCTATCTGATAGGGAAGAGGTATACAATTACAAGCATTAGGAACCACATAGAAGGTGTCTTCATATTAAGTAATTATGATGGCCTAAAAATTATTTTATTTTGAAAAAACAAAATTTGGTTGTAAATATATGAAATGTGTAGATATATGAGTTGAAAAAAAATCCATTAAAATTGTATATGTTTCAGACAACTATATGACACAAGGTATCCAATTAATTTCTCCATATTGTAATTTATCATTATATAAAAGGAATGTGATGTTTTTATTCAAGGGATAAACATGAATGGTAACCTATTCATTTTCAATGTAGAAGAAGATATGTTATTTCAATACAAGGAGGAAGAAAAAATATTTTGGAATACATTTCATGGATATTTAAGTAAATGATCCTTTAAAGATCTTGTTAAAATATATGGTTCTCGAGATCTTTCTTTTCTATCACAAGATTATACAAACTCATGAGATTTGTATAAAAAAAATAATATTAATTGAAAGTTGTACAAGGTGAAATATAAATGGTAAAAATAGTTCCCAAAAAGAGTCATAATGATGTATGTGGACCTATAAAACCCATATAAAGTGTTGGTAATAGATACCATGTTATCTTAGTTTATTATTATAGTATTAAAACATGGATTTTTTCATAACACACATGATAAAATTATTTAGTTTCCTAACACAATATCAGGGGGGGATGAAAATAATATTTTATGAAAAATTATAAATTTCTGAACTGATAATGGCATAATTTTTTCCAAAATCCATGTAGAGTAGTATCTTGAAAAACATTGTATAATGCCCCTTGTTTTGGTAGTGAAAACATCTCTTGTTAATGGTATTATTTAGAAAAGTAATAAGATTATAAACAATGCGTCTTAAAATTTATTATTCAAAAGGTCAAACAATAGACAATTTTAATGTAATATATTTTGAAAATATTCTATAGTATAAAGAGTGATTTGTTGTGTCTTAAAGAGTATTAGACTTTGTGAGTGTTATTCAATGGATACATGATGAGATTGAAATACCTTCAAATTTTTAGAGGTAAGTTTAAAATTCTCAGTTAGTAAAAACATGTGATGTTTAAACCCTATAGATATGAAAATATATTACCTGGATTTATAAGAAACATAAAAGTATATAATTTTTTTAATAAGTGTTTGTGAATGATCATTTAAATAAATGATTACCCCATATTCAAAAATTAATATAATATTTATAAACATCATGATCCATTTCTAGGTGATAATTATTTTGAGGTAAGAATCTTATAGGGAGAGTAAGTTAAAAAATGAATATTCAAATGAAGATAATGATGATAGGTTAGATGATTTCATATATATATTTACACAAATGTCAACTAATTGAGCTAAAATTAGATAAAAGTATATAAATTGGAATCAGATAGTTTAAAAGAAAATAAGTATAGGGAAATATCTACAAAATAGATTTTCTAAAAAATGATAGATCCAATTCTTTAAAACAAGCTTCTTTAGAGGATAAATAGATTAAGGCAAATAACGAAGATATTTAATGAATCGAGAATAATTAGACCTTGGAGATTGTTTTGAGGACCACATAGAATAATTTCATAAGGACAAAAAGAGTGTTTAAAAATAAGTAAAATTAATATTACATGTTTATTCAAACTAATGAGTGAATCATGGGAACAATCTCTTCCAAAATAGAGGGAATTAGTGTTAATGAGTCATTTTCACCAGTTATTAGGATAACAAAAACTTATCTATTCATAGATAAAAATATTAAACGGAACTTAAATGTATTATAGATGGAAAATATGTTAATATTTTGAAAAAATGTTCTTGAATAAGTTGTGTTAATCTAGTATTTGGATGGGTTACATGTACAGGAATATAAGAAAATATGTTTTTTATTGAATAAGGATATGTACATTTTGGATCTGGAACCAAGAGAATAAAATTCATGATTTTATTGATAATTAATGATTAATGGTTTCTAATAAAGCGTATTTTATTACAAACTCTATATAAAAAATAAGATTAATAAATGTATTATAGTACTAGTGCACATCCATGAAATAATATTTTGTGGAAAGAATAATGAAAAATAGGATTGATTTTATATAATTCATGATGTATAAGTTATAAATGTTGATTATTGTAATGTTAACATTATTTCTTAATATACAGGTGACAAGAGGAAGGCATGGTACATTAATGTTCAAAATAAATATTCTAACGGGGTTCTAGGATAATTTGTAATGGAGTATTCAAATTAGATGATAACTATAATTAATACCCAGAAAAAATTGTATAGGTATGATAAAGGGAGAACATATAATATCATTGAATACAGTATTATCATTGGATGCTTTTCTTAATTAATAATTATATTAACCTACATTATTTTCTCAAATTACAGGTGGCATAATATCAATACAATACAAAGGAATTCAATTTACTTGTGATGAAATGGTTACTTTGATATATCAATGGAAATCAGTATTTTAGTTTGATATATAATGTTAAATTAAATTAAGATTCACTGATTTATAGAGATATATAATATTCAAGTTCAATATATGGTATATTTAAACAATAGTTGGTTCATTATATCTTGGAAGATTAAGTGTTTCTTGGATAATAATGATTTTTGAGATCAATTGAATATAATTTTATTATTTCCACTCAATCTCAAATAAAATTATTGTGGATAGAGGAGATTCTTAAAGATATGGGATATGAATTAATGTCTCCAAAAAATCGATTATGATAATCCATTTTCTATATATCATAGAAAACATCCAATCCATCACCCATGGGTGAAGAAAATTGATACCAAATACCAATTTATTGAGGAGAATGTTTATATGGGATAATGAAGTTGAAGTATGTGCATAATAAACTATTGGTTATAGACCTCTAAGAAAAGCCCTTATATTAAGAACTGTTTGAATGAAATTCACTAGATCGTGGAGTTATGTGGACCCCAAATACATGTGTACAATGGATGTATGATTCCTTTTCCCAAAGGTATTTTTATTCTCAATGTGTTAATATGTGTTATTTAACATGTTATAAAACATAATATAGTGAAATTGTTTTTGTAAAAGGGATAGATTCTGAATGAAGTATAATATGATAGTGAGCGAGAGGAGAAACTGGTGACATAGGGAAACAAGGTGAGATTTCTTAAAACTATTGATGTTGAAGTTATTTTCAGATAAATATAAATTGGGAAAATAATACATGATGAAAGTAGTAAAAGATTATTATTTGAAGATAATGGTCTTTTTTACATGGCATGTGTTGTGAAATAGTTGGTATCACCCACTAATAAGAATAAAAAAATTGTATTAGCTTTCATAAATAGTTGGTATCAATAATGGTTTAATAAGTGGTATTGTAAACGAAGAGTTTAATTGATAAAAATTTCATCTTACTGTTGTTTCTCATGATGATAATGGATTATGTTGTTTTAGATTAGGTTTACAGTAAATCAGTGATCAATTTATATATTTTCATTATGTAAGTGGTGGTTGAAGCTGATGAAGAATAAATGTTTATCAATATGATATTTTATGTGGGTTTTATGTGTTTTAAAAAACAATAGGGGTGTGATTATGAGGAAAAATCACTATCAATGATTTTTTTAGGATCTTGGGATGATATTTCATGTTGGAGAAACTTGTGGATAATGTTATAGTTGTTTTGTTTCACAAATAAGTGTCTACAATGTGGAAAATTTTCCCAGGGTTTTCCAAATATTTGGGCATGATGTTCAGGAGTAGTTTTTCTAGAAAATGGAGGATTACTACACAACAAGTAAAATTGTAATTAAGAACTTCATATATATTTTTTATGTCTATAGAGTAAATTTGGAAAACGTATTGTTATAGTATATGATATATACTATAAAAATCACATAGAATTTATGTGAACCCTCTAGAAAAAACCAACTCAATAATTTTTGCCACGTGGTAGCTTTCTATGTAAAGCACAAAGGGAGATTTTAATTTTTTGGAAGGAAATATATTCAAATCGACCAAGAAGAAATTTCCCTTATGGTCAAAGATGGTCCATTTTTGTGTCATTCATAAAGGGGATGTTGGGTTAAAAAAACACTTAGCAAACATGTTATGAGGTAGAGGATATTTATGAAGTGATTAAATATAATTAACGATTAGTGATATTTTTGGGTTTATATAAATACAAAAATATCCTTAATAAATTCAGTATGTAATATAATAATTACCAAGATTAAATCATCTCTGGTGAGATTTCAACCAAGTTTAGACATAGTTTCTAAAGTGCTAGTTTTGAAGGTGGATGCATCCATAAAGTTGGGGAGTTCGTGTATCATAGGCCATCAAAGAGTTCTGTTAAAAAAGAAGGATGGTTCATGAAGTTATAACTATAAAAGAGGCACATACATGAATAATGTGAAGTTCAATAAGTTGTGATTCCTTGTACTGCATAGAAAGTTTGTGAAGGTACGAAGGGAGTTCAAAAAGAAATAAAAACATATTACAAAATGAGTTTTCACAATGAAAATGCGACATAGTAATGTGAGTTTCATTTATATGTGGAAAAATATCTTCATGAAACTCTAAAATATTTCTGAAACTAATATGAATTTATTAAAAATAATGAAAGAATCTCTATATGGTGTATTGTGTCTACTTAAATTGAGAGAGGATAGAAATTTGAAGTGTGAATGGTTACAAACCAGCTGTACATTGTAACAGCTATTCACTTTAGTGATATGGTATATCACTACATATCCATTATGTTCTCAATTTACTAAATTCTTCTAGGTGAAGTAATTAAATTTCTTATGTAACCAAAATTATGTTATTCACATGTAAATATTTTTTCAAGAATAAGTGAGAAGAGATATTTGATTAATAGAAAAATGAGTTCAAATGGGTTACTTTTTTTCTTTTATACCTTAATTCACCACTCCTATTAGGTAATTTTACTTTGTGGGAAAAAACATATAAATTTATAGTTGTTTTATTAAATGAATCAAATGTATACTCTTCACACCATCACCCTAAGAGAATAAAAATTGATAAGACAAACCACACATTTGAAGAAGAATTAGAACATATAAAACATTCATTTTATGTTTCTTAAAAAAATAATAAAAACCATAATTTTTCATACCTAGAGTCATAGACCCAACATGTCCTTTTTCCATGAAAATCACAACATTTATAGACATTATTTTTTATCATGTTGTAAAAACTAGACACTGCCTTTTATAAAGTATGTTATGTTACTACTTGATAAAAAACATCATAATTAAAAGTAGATTATTGATTAATTGAATAATTAAACCTAGGAAATTCTTATAATAAGATTAATATGGATTTTTAATCTAAATCATATTTTTTTCACTATCATAAAATTTGAAAAATATAGCATTATATGGAAAAAAAATTATATTATATATTGAAGGAAGATAGTTTCATGATTAGTTTTGTAAATTAAATCACATAATATTTCTCCCCATACAGGTTTACTTTGAAGATATTTTAAAATATTGGCTTTAGGATTTATCATTCAATTTTTATTCTTATACAATTCTTATATCCTGTGTGAAATTCTATATTTCAAATGATCATGTTTTTTATTATTCTAAAAATGGTCTATAAATCCTAAAATTGTTAGAATATAGATAAATAAATAAATAATATTGTTACATTCTTTACACCATTTACTAATCCTTAGAAGATATAATATTATTATTTACATTGAAATAAATTTCTCAATAAATAAAAATATGGATTATTTTCTCTGTGATATTTTTTCCTCATCATAGTCATGTAATACTACATTACATGGCACATTTTCCCCAAAAAATATTGGAGGTATGAACTAACATGGAATAAAACAACTAACACTGTATCATCGATGTCTCATTGAAAATATATTTTCTTGGTTTCAAATAATATTCTTACTCGCTATATTATTTTTTCATTATATTTATGTTAACTTGAATCCTTATATTAAATTATCTTCTAATTATATCTTAAAATTGAAAAAATATGATATTAGGATTGGGTAAAAATAGATTATCAAAATTACAATTAAATTGCATCAAATTTATATATTGAATTACTCCTCTAGTGTTACACAATGATATTTTAAAAGGACACTATTTCAGATAGTGTATACTTAAAGTAACATCGTGCTTAAATTAACCAGAAAATATTATTTTTTAAATATAACCATTTAACCTTGCTTTTAAATGGTAGATATTAATAGAAGTTACCAAATTATTCAATATAGATAAAATTTTAAAAAAAAAAATTATTTATTAAAACATAACAAATTAGTACATAATTTTTAGTAAAACATTTTAATTCATAAAAGTACACTTTATTCATAAATATATTTTATTTACTTTTCTGTTAATATTATAATTATTTTTCTCACATATATATGTTTTATTTTGTAAAAGGGAATAATTTTTGAAATAATTAAATAAAAATTATCTTAAAGTGAAATTTTGTGATTTTCATGAAATGATTGATTTTTTAATAAACAGTGAAAATTATTGATTTTTGTAAAAATATGATTTATTTTCCATGAAAAGTACCATTATTATTTTAATTTTATATTAAATTTAAGTAATACACTTTTTAGTTTCAAAAAAATCTAATTAATTACATATTAATTCACCTTATAATTTATTTTTTTATAATTTCATTTCATTTAATCAAAAATCATTTATCTAAAAACCGTTTTTTGTTTACTTTTAACAAATTTATATTAAAATTTATTTATGACAAATCAAATAATAAAATCCTGAAAAAAATTTGCTATTTTGAATCAGGAGGTTAATTTTCTTAAAAAGGTTAACATTATTGTTCATCATAATTAATTTTAACTAGGGTAAATATATGTCACCTTGATAATGGTAAACCATGTAATTAAAGTTAAAAATAATGTGCAGAGGCTTTAAAAGTATTTCTAACACCTATATTTTTTATATTTTATAATATTATATTTACTAAAACCATTATATATTTTAAAATATCTTATTTTGGTTCCATTTTCCTTTGATAATAACCATTAATTTATTTTAATTAAAGAAAAATTCAAAAATCATGATCCTGATTGTAATTTCTTTTTATGTTATAATTTAGAAACAAATATTTTATGAATGAAAAATGAAAATTTATTTTGAACTTAATTTATTTATTTTTATGATGGTATTTTTTTTATTTTCTAGTAATGTTATAATTACTTTAAATTCTTATATAACACAGACGTAATGCATGTGTAACCAATTGAAAATTCAAGGTAAATGATGATAAAAACATTAAAAGTAATATATTTTGGGTGATATATGTTGTCATATGGATTTTAGGTTTAAAAATAATTTATAAATTATGGTCATAGTGAATGGATTGTAATTTAATACATGTATTTATATCACTAAAGTAAAAAATATATGAATAATTCTAATTTTAACATTAGAGGTATTTTATGTTAAATTGTATATTATTATATGATTTTAAAGTAATGAGACTTTTAAGAGGAAAAATAGGATAGTATGTGGTATATAATGTTAGTAATTAAAAATAATTGATCTGATTATTACATTATAACTAAATTTATAACCCTTTAAAATTTGAAAAGTTTTTATTAAAATTAGTGTTAAAATTTGTTAATAAAAGGGATAAACACAAAGATAAGGATTAAAATACCACAAAATGGTCCAAATTTTATGGGAGGATAAGATTTATAAAAATATTCATCCTATACTAAAAATATAATATTTTTGTGTCACTTTTATATGAAAATTTATTTATATTAATTATTATACTTTATCGTATTTCAAGAGTTCCCCTCCCCTCACTTATAAAAGGAAACATCTTCTACTATATTCATCACACATTATTAGCATTATATCTCGGAAATCCTTGATTAAATCCCATTTACACATTCATATACATGATCCATAAGATTTCGTATCATAAAAATACCAACTTACATGACATATGATGTAATCCAAAAGTTTTTATAAGAAAAATAATAGTTAAAGGATGTATGTATCGAGTCATGACTCATGGTAAGAAGTTTCTTAAAAAAATTACAATACATTGTGTTATACATATTATTTATTGACAATTTCATTCCATGATTACATTTTAAATGACATAATAATATATTATATTATATATCCACTATCTATTTTGGAATTTAACAATTGTTACACCTAATCAAATCATTGATTAAATTTAATATCAATGAAACAATCTTTGTATGGACAATTCATCATGAAATTTTTTATCTAAGACATATCTTTTAATAGGCACCTATGTCTTTTTATAAGGTCTATATATATCCTATTGATATATTTTATCATGAATGAATCTTTGATCTTAATTTTTAATGTTTCTTTGATGATTCATCCTTTATGATATATATATTAAAATTTCATAAAATCTATAAGGCTTGTCATTGTCACAAATTTCAATTTTTTGAGTCACAATTCATCTAATACCACATGTTTGGTTTTATATGGGGAACTTACTACCCAATGAATATATTTCCTTCTCATATTATTTCACTAAAATTGTTGGATTTATATAATAATGGTATGTTGCTTCATTCAATGGCTTTTGGATTCAATAATTACAAAATTTTCAAGGGTTTGTTAACTAAAGCTTCCTTATTTCCACCAATATTTGATTCATGCACAAATATTCATTTACATATTGTATACATAGATTCATGTAAAATAATATATACCACTTTTTATACTCATTGTATTTTATGGTCATCATTGTTTTATTTCAATAAAATGGAATTGGATTCAGAAGCCCTCAATGGGGTTTTCTTTAAAAACAATATTTAAATTTTTTTGAAAAAGTTTAAGAAAATATTTCCTTCATGTTGTTTATATTATTTAAATAACATTTTCCAATACACATAAATGAAATCATAAATTTATTATCCATGATATTTTATATTCTTTAAAACTATTCAAAATTAATTTTCATAACGTCTTCTATATGGGTCACTATTGAATATCTTTAAAAACGACTCAAAAAATTGATTATTCCTATCGTATACAACATGTAAATATTTTACAACTAACAAGACCATTTTGTTAATAAATCCCATTATAATTTTAAATGGATATTTTAACAAAATTCTATTTCCAAATATTATGAAAATTTAAATAAAAGTTTACCAAAAGAAAATAGTATTTCCCCTTTTTAAAATGAAATTTTCAAAAGGTTATTTTAAAGGTATTCCCATGTATGTAAATATCCTCTAATGATTCCAATGATTTACTAATAATATGTGTAACATCTCATTACCATATTTTAGGTATTTTTTGATCTTTTTTGATTCACTATTTATTGTAGTGTGGTTCAGGCCTTTCAAGGAAGAATATATTTTATTAGGAAAAGTAAATTAAAATTTAGGGATATAATTTTTTTTGAAATAATATGGTGTTTATGTAAATTTGTAAATGTATTTCTAGATGATATTTGGGTCTAGGATTATTTATATTATTTTTGTGTTTTTTAAAATTATTTGGTATGTGTTATATTAAGGGAAAATTCACATCCAGAACATAATTTTTCATGTTTACCTATCTTAGGGAAGAATCCATGTAAATATTTCATTATGAAAATGGATAAAAAGATATGAATTTTTTTAAATATTTGAAATGGTTGAGATTTGGATTTACATTCGAAGGTGATAAATTTTCCCTATATATGCCACTCTAGATATTTACGTTATAAATTTCATGTTCCAATATGTTTTTTGTGAACTACATTATGAAATAATTTCATTCCATATATAGCCACATTGTCAAACACTTATGGTTGTCCATGATATTTTTGGGTGATTTATTCCGTTATAGAAATCTCAGTTAAGTGTTTGATCCCCAAATAGATTTTCCATTGGTTTACACCCTCTCTTAGGTACCCTTCATTTATAGTGGAATTATCTCAGGGATTTAGATTGAATCTATGTTTAATCAGAATGATTTGTTATATAAGATTTCATTGTCTTTCTTATCTTCCCTTATTCGTTAATGAAATTTACTATTGTATGTGTTGATTTGATCCCAAATTAATAATTGGGGGTTCCATATGATTCTTCCCTCGAATTAACATCTTAAATTTATTGACTGCTTTTAAATGAATTTTTAAATTATTTAAAACCTGATTTTGAGATGATTGCTTTTTGATTTAGAAAAGTCCATTGATATTTTAAAAACCCCTATATTTAATTTGGAGATGAAATTATTTGGTGGATTTTAGAAACATAGATGTATTCATTTGGATATTTATTTGATGAAATGATTTTATTTTGAACCTTGGGATAAATGGATTAAATGTAAATATGATTTGAATAGGCATGAATTGATGAAAACCAATGATATAGTTTTTAAATGAGAATGGAATGTTGAAAAATTAATTAGAGAAGTAGTATTTTGTATCAATTTGAAAATATTAATTTTCCCTTAATTGATTGAATGAAAAAATGTGATCCTAGGTAGTTATAAGGTAATTAGTTAAATAATTCTAGTATATGACCCCATAGAAATGGTTAGATGATCAAAACATTAACATTAACCTATTTTTACTGTATATTCCATTATGGGGAGTTGATTCCCAATGGCCTGAGCCATGGGATGTGTGCACACATTGAGGTGAGTTCATTGATGATTATTGTGATAATCCTATTACTAGAAACTAACTTAACACTTATATTATTAAATTCTTCCATTATTTTTTTTTCTTTTATTATTAAATTCTATTCATTAATTAATTATTTTTTCATGAAAACTAATTTATATAAATTTTATATAAAAAATGTTAATTTAATTTTTTTGATATATCGTCTATCCTCTTGATTATGAAATCATTTTATATTGAAAATAAATAAATTCCATTCTATGATTTTTTAATTATAATTGAAAGTATAATTGGTTTAATTATTTTGGAATTGATTATTGAAAACTTATTAAAACCATCATAGGATATTTAGCGCCCTCCCAACCTTTGAATTTGTGTGTTTATATATTATCTTATGTTATGTTAATGAAAAGGGAAAGTTTCACTTAAAGGTGGTCTAAGTTCTTCATCTTGGGACTCGGAGTGATGGAGGTTAACAATAGAAATATTATCCAACCATTACATAAGATATATATTAACTTTTATCTTTGGAAGATAGAATTCCTTTTGATGTTTTGTTTTTGGAAATTCTTTTATACAATTTTTTAAGGGACATTCTTCCTTTAGAGTGTTGAGAATACTAAATGTTATCATTTTTATTCCACTTCATTGCTAGAAATCATTTCCTCATGGTTCATGAATTATTATAAGTGTTATTCACCAACTTGTGGGGTTCAGGAACACCCTTATGGCGATGTCAATGTCAAGTGAGGTATCAGTATACCAAGGTATCTAAGATGGTTAATAAAAAATGGAATCAAAGGCTTGGTTGTGTTCATTATTACATGATGTCATTAAGTACTTGGGTTGTGTTGGTAGTAAATAGGTTGTATTATGGGAACTTAAGACGATGTTATGATTGAGTGTCTATATATCTCTCATCATAATGAGTCTTAAGCCACATTTGGTGTTTGAGAAAAGTAAAATTGATAAACAATTTGATTTGATTTATAGGATCTTAATCCATTCTAAAAAGAATATGTTGAAATCCCAATCATTAATTATTATTTGTATAATTAATATTCATATATACCATGTTTGAGTTTATGATCTATGTATACTTGTTTATGATTCAATTTTTTCTATTGATGCTATGTTTCATCATGCCTATGAGAAGATATATTAATTGTTAATGGGAGGGAACTTCCATTGAAATGTAGTTGGAAAATCCACTAGTGGAATAGAAACGTATTGAGATATTGGTGTGTGATATACATGATTTGGTACAAGTACCTAATTTTATTCCCGTTGGGGCTCCAATAGTTGAACCTAAAAGGGATTAATCTTACATTTTTTCTTAATAGTATTTTCTTCAGCAACCAGAATCATTCCAAGGATTTAATTTCCTCAATTGGTTTTGGATTGGAAAAAATTTGAACAATATTTTGAGTTCATGTAAACTCCAAATTTGACTAATGTGAAATGTATTACCTTTATTCATGAGGGTCCTTGCCGGATATGGTGGAATTCGATGGTGATTACAAGTAAGAATGATGGATTAGAGTATAAATGCATAAGATTTATTTTCACTAATCGGTTATATGAATATTCAATGGTATTTATGAAATCCATAAAGTTTCCCATCCTCTAGTACGATGAAAGGGTCGTGACACATAATGTTAACCATTTTCATGAGCTTGTTCAATTTTTTCCTGAAGGAGTATCTAATGAAAAGATGAGGTCTCAATATTTCATGATGTTTCTATAACATGATATTAAATCATAATGTTTCTTTCTGAATCTCAATTATTATATATATGTTCTAGATAGAGTGTTCATGTTTGATGATGACCTGGTTAGAGATTTTGGGCTGGCATGAGTTCCTTATTCTCATAGTTGATGTTCTATGAATTCTATTAATAGGGAAAAATATTATTGATGAGTCTAATTATGGTTCCATATACAAGATATCATCCACACATCCAACAAAAACTTAAAGAGGCACTTTTACATTCTTTTAGTGTGGGAATGATAGGAATTTGAAATGCATATATATGAACGCACCAAAAAACTTGTAGTTATTTTGTCCACTAAGGACACCTATGAAATTTAATCCATTAATTTTCTGATTCAGGAAATGGAACAGGTTCATAAATACCAAGAGTACTAAAATATAATTAGATTCAACATGAACTAATGGGTTCGATCTAGAGAAATCTGTAATGATTTTTCTTTACATAGTGGATGAGCCTCCAGAGGATGTTCAATTTGGTCTAATTACTATGAGAGGTACCATCACTGTGGTTTCATCATTAGTAACCTATTTATTTGAGATTGGTGTATATCACTCATTTATAATGATGCGTGTTTTGTATTTTTCAAATATTCCAATGGATTTTTTTTCTTATGTGATGGATATTACCACGCCACATAGAAAAAAGTGAGAGAAGGGTGTCCAGTGCCTTTCTTTGGTTTTATTCTTATCTGAGACCGATCATAGATAGAATTTTATTTTTATTGTCCTGAAATCTCTCTATTTCATTATCCAGATAGATTGCATGATTATACCTAAGGACCATATTATCTATTATTTTTTTAGATCTCTTATACTATGCTTGAAGGGGTGTCTTGTGTATTTCATGAATAATGTGACCCAATGTTTCATAAATCAAAACCTTCTTTTCTAGAGATGATAAGGGTAATATTAGTTTTTTATTTCAACATTGATTAGGAATATTTTACTAATTATCCCCTACTAGATTTTCTTTATATTTAAAAATTTTTTGTTATGAATTCAAAAGAAATCCACTAGTAAGTGTGTTGGGGGTGTCTATTGATTTAGTAGTCGGGACTAATCCAGTTCCTTTTATTTCATACGATTTAGAACCCACTGAGTTAATAGTGTTGAATAACTAAATAGATTATTATATAGAGAAAACTTTTATACACATGAGTGTTTTATATTGGGTGGAACATGTTCTATTTTCAAATAAAGCTGATCGAACACTTACCATATGTGTAGATTAAAAGATACTAAATCACGTTAGGGTAAATTATAAGTATACATTACCTCATATTTATGATCTATTAGACTATATTCTAGGGATACAGTTATTATTTAAGATCAAACATTTATATTTTTAGCACCTGTTGAGAATTAATGAATCCAATTTTTAGTAGACCAACGTAAAGAGTAGGAATGGTTATTATGAGTATAATGGTATAAAATTTTTTATAACAAATAATTCATCAATTTTTTTGGATTTTATAAGAATGAAATTTCCTGATTATTATGACTTATTAGAGGTGGTATTTTTAGATAAAATTCTAGTTTACTCTCAGGTTGAAGAGGACTATGTGCATCATTTGAGAAGAGTTATGGAAATAATTATAAAAAATTGAATTTATATGATGCATTAAAATTATAATTATAGATTTGGTAAGTGATGTTATAGGGAAATATGGTCTTAAAACATGGTATTTTAGTTGAAACTAAGAATGTGGAGCCTTTTATGACATGGAAAAAACTATGTAATGTTTTCTAGATTTATATCTTATTAGGATTAGGTGGATATTACCATAGAATCATCCTATAATTCTCATTGTAATTTTTTATGATGACTAATATCAATCAGAAAAAGTGTAGTCAATTTGGGATGAAAATGTATGAGTTATATTGTTGAGCTGACAGGTCTTTTGACATCTTCTCTATGGATGAACGATAAAGAGTCTAGGCAAGGATATGTAGTATTTTTTTATGTATCATGTTTTGGTTTTGGATATGTCAATATAACGAGTGATAAAATAGTGGACAATGGTTTTATGTTGCATTAGACACACAAGAAGAATTAACCAACACCTGATGTACATCTCATAGTTGTGATGTATGCTCTTTAAATATGGTGGAATTTTCATTTTAGGGAATGGTTTAATGTTTATTATGACCAGAAAATCTTGAGTTATATCTTATCTAAAACAAATTTTAATCCCTGACAACGGAACTTTTGTGAAGTAACTTTTTTCCATTTGATTTCAACATTACCAAAAAACCAGGTAAGGGGAATGTTGATATTGATTCTTTGAGAAGGAAACTTTTAACCCAGTCCATGAAAGAATAATAATAGTAGTAGAATATGATGACTCAATTTGATCAATTTCATTTTGGAATCCATGAAAATTACACTGATTTTTCTTTGGAGAGTGTTTAGATAACCTCTTCCCTTCTGGAGATGATTATCTAAGAGTAGTAGTTTGATGAGGAATTATGTGTCATTAGAGAATATATTTATGGTGGGGAAACCATTTTTGAGTTAATATTCTATTTATAGGGTATCCTATGTTTCTAAAACAGATTCATTGTGCCTTTAACTATTATAAAGAATGTGGTGGGGTATTTCTGTAATTCCATGTGGGGGAGCACATGGGTACTAAAAATTTGTTCTATGAAATATAGTAGTGATTTTGGTGTTGAGTTATAAGATGAGACATCATAGGAATTGTTTTATATCATTATACCTACAATCAGGTCAAAATCGAGCCCTAGTGACCATCATGTTTTCATCAACTGCTTTCAGTGCTGAATTGGTAGGGGATGATATATATATGGAATTTTTTTTGTGTTTCTCCATACAACCCAAGTGAAGAATATGATATGGTTTCTTATTCATAGAATAAAAAAATCAACTCACCTTATACCCATTCACTATGAATCCATTGTTGAGTACTTGGGTCATCTCTATGTACACAATGTTGTTATATTTTTTAGAGCTCCATATACTATAATATATGATAGAGATACTTATTTATCTTCTCTCTTCTAGATAATACTATAATAGGAAATGAGATCCCCTTTAAATTTGGGTATGACATATCATTGACAAATGAATGGATAGATTGAGATATCTGTAAATATTATTGCGGATATGATACCAGTTTGAATTATTTACTTTCGTGGAGTTTAGAATAACCATTTTGGACTAGTCAAAATTTCCAATATAAATAGTTACAGTTCCTATATCAGAGTGGATACTTTTGAGGCCTTTTATGGATATACATATATATTTTTGTTGTTCTGGATAAAGTTTGATGAATTTTCAATGACTGGACCATGTTTAGTCCAGAATATTGCAAAAATGATTCTATTGATTCATCAGAGAATTATGAAAACATAGTTTTGGAGAAAATAATATACTAATTATCATCGATGAATATAGAAGTATTATTATAGAGAACATGTTTTTTTGATATTTCACCTTGGTTTGGTCAATGAATTCATTGGAAATAGGGAAACCTTTCAATAAGGATTGTGGATATTTTTGATATTATTGAGAAGGTTGATAAAGTGAGCTACAATTTGAAACATCCACCATAGTGGACATAGATCCAGAACATGTTTCAAGTATTATATCTTCAAAAGTATATTTCAAACCATTAACATGTCTTCAGTTGGGAAAACCTTTATTTTAATCCTTATTTATCCATGACTAAGAATATTTTTAGGATTTTTTATTCTATGTCAAAAATTCTTCATGGGAAGACAATATTTTTCCTTCATGTGATATTTTATGATGGTTCTGATTAGCTTGAGACATGAGAGTGCGATGAACTGATGAGAGATTAGTGGAATCATCTCTTTTCTATAGAATCTTTTTGATATGATTTTTTAGAGAAAGAATATGTTTATATTCTTGTGGTTGGAACATCATGTTTCCTTCTTTCAAAGTATTTATTGACTATTTTTTATTCCCTTTTTTGTTTGGGTGTATTTCTCTCCATTCAAAAATGGTGATTATTTATCAGGGAAAATGACCTAATTTTTAGGGATGTATGTTTTTTTAGTTAATGGAGTCTATGTGTACATGTTTCAAAGGATTTATAGTGTAGAATTTGGGCTTGGGTTGAGTTGGAGGCTATTTATTTGTTTTTCTACATGATCTAGATGCATATTGTCTGTGGGATAGATTCACATCATGAATGTAATTCAATATGTGATTTTTTCACTTGAGGAAATCTATGAAACTATTTCATGACCTGGATGATTTTTAATAAGTAAATAGTTTCATGAAATTAAATGGTTGAGATTGGGATTTTTAACTAGAGGAAACGCCTTTTTCGGTGTATACTCCACTCCTGATATTCATTTCATTAATTGAGGATTCAAATCATAAATTCATCATGGAAAAAATGATTTTTTGTGCTCTACTAATTTAAATAATTTCATTCCATGAATAAACTCTCCCTCAATCCCTAAGAGTTTACTAGTCGATTTTTTGTTATTTATTCCCTTTTGGACATCTCAGATGGGATTTTATTCCCCAGTTATTTTCCCCACTTTGGATTCCTCATCCTCAATTACACACTTCATTTATGAATGTATAGCCTAATTTTTTGATAGAATGAGATTTTGGTCTTGAAGATTGTGTTTCTATGATTTAATTTTTGATCTCCTCTACCTTCATTATTTTTTAGCATTTCCCAATATGGGTGTTGATTTGATCATAGATTTATGATAGAGGTTCCATTTTATTTTACCCAATAAGTGAACCCTTAAATTGGTTTATTTATTTTAAATAAGTTTATACAAGATTTTAGAACCCATATTTGAGATGATTAATGTTTCATTTTGAAAAGGCCTTAAAAATTATGAAATCCACCAATTAAAATAGAATTTAAATTGTTGGGTGGATCTGAAAAAAATGATGGGTTGATTTAGAAATTGATTTGATGACAATACATGAGATAAAAATGTTAAATTAAATGATGATTAAAATATACATGAATTGATAAAAAACTAATAATTTTTTGGGAAATGATAAAGGCCCAATGATAACTAAATATTATAAATTTTATTTTCTTAATAGATTTTAAATGATTGATTTTGTCATGATTGATTGATTAAATGAAGAACATTTGATCCTGGGTATTTAATATAAAATTAGAACAAGAATAATAGGATATAACACCTGGAAATTGTTTTATGAAGAAAACACTTATATAAGTATACTGGGGTATGATTTTCTCAGATCGGGAGTTGATTCCTGATTGTCTGAGCCATGAGACGTGCACACACATTGATTCAAGATCACTGATGAATATTTTGTTGATATTATTTCTATAAAATAACATACCATGGGGATTATTTCATGGTGATATGATATATTTCATTTTATGATCACATTCCATTAATTATTAAACTATTTTATTCATTCCAACTACTTTATTTAAATTTTGAATATAAAATTTTTATTCAACCCTATTTTCATATTTATTTTAATATTTTGATTATGAACAACATTTTATTTTCAAATATGAAAATTTAATTCTATTCATTTTACTATTTAAATTTAAATGAAAACTAGTTTTTTTGCTATTTTATTGATTATGGAACACTTGGTGAGATCTTACTAGGATGTTCGGTCCTTGACCTACCTTTTTCATCAAGCATTTTTAGATTATCTAATACAAGATAAAAGTAAGGGGAATTTTCCTCTTGGACGTTGTGGATGTTCATGATCCTTGGGTCCCAGAGTGACAGAGGTGACCAAAAGTGATATAATACACCCATTCCATGGGATATATACAAGCTTTAATATTTGGTATATGTCATGAATTTTAATAGTGTACTATTGGGTATTATTTTGTCTTCTTTTTTGGGGTACATTATCCCTTTTGAGTGTTGATGATAATGACATATATATTTTTATCATGATTTTTTTTTGGAAAAATGGCTCCCTCATGATTCCTATAAGATTACATGTTCTAGTCACCAAGACATAGGGACCGGGAATTCCCATTGGGACATGTATAAGATGGACTAGGTATCATCATAATTTGGTATTTGGGAAAGTTTGTGAAAAAATATTCTTTTGATACCATCCATATTTTTTCCCTGGATGGATTTTGATGATTTTATAAGGTGATTTTCATGAACCCTATCTGATTTATATGAGTAAATATAGTTATAAGAGAATGAAAGATTTCATTCAATGATTTATGATGAATGTTAAATCTTCCTTGTTTTATGTTCATGTACAATACTTGTACATTATTGATGATGGTTTATGAGACCAAAATAGATTATACCGTTGGTGAGCTTAACATAATTTATATTATGGTTGATCTTGATACGAATTATATGATTGGTGATTTCAATATATCTTATATGATGGGTGAGTCTAATATAGATCTCCAATTTAGTGGATAATGATTTGTGTCCATAATGGTAAGAAGAAGGGAGTTAACTAGGGAGGTTTCTCCTATATATTTAACTAGTTTCATATTATTTATGAAATTAGTGAGCATAGGTTATGGATACAGTGTTCCAAGATTCAAAAAAAATATCTCTATTATTTCTATGAGTTTTTAATGGTTCAATTAATCAACATTGATGTCACATGGCTCTTGATTACTGATTATCACTACATTTCCATACAAAAAGTTTTATATGATGACACATGTTTAATGAAATAGGTTATAATGGTTATCCATTTTCTAATTTTTTTAATCACATTTATTATAATTCCTAACTTTATTCTCAATATATTCTCATTGATAAAATTTCATTGAAAATTCATTTTTTATCCTTATAGAGAATTTGATCTCACCGATATTATGTTATAGTTTTATAAAAGATGGGAAGAATTATGTTAAATAAATTATGTCTAGAATGTTTTTCTCTATTAAAAAATTTTGGGAAATGTTAAAGAATTATTTAGAAATACAAAAATATGGGTATAATAGGAAAATAATACTCACTCGAGGACATGAGTATTGTTATGTACGATTTTGTTTGAATTTTATAAAACTATAAACCTAAAAGGTAGTTAGGTATAAAAATTTTCCAATATATTCGGATGATTTTGAATGTTTTGAATAAAAAAATTATGTTATGTATTTTTGTATCGAAATTAGGAATGTAATGCTTTTGTTTTTTAGCTCCGAATCTTGGAGTTTGGGCTCGATGCTGTTATAGTTAGTATAAGTAAATGGTTTAGATAAATTTTAATATTTTATGTTATTGTATTTGGTTTACTTAAGATTCTTGTATACTATCATGGGTTTATAATTTTATGGTTTGTCCTATGTTCCAAGGAATAGACAACCCTTTTGTGTTTTTATGTAATGCAATTTTAAAGTGATAAATACAATTTTTAGAGACATTTTTTCAGATTGATATATAAGTAACCCTCATTTTAATCATTAGATTCAACATGAAATATTATTTAAGGAGAATACTCTTTCAATTTTGGGGATATAAGATGAAATTTTACGAGGCATCCACTACGTTTAAAATATTTTTTAATGGAATGGTTTTTGATGTTAATTGGGATATTGAGTTTTTTATTTATTGAATGACCTATGTTGAAACTTTGGTGTTCATTTTAAATTTTATATATTAATGTATGGTTTATTCGTATAAATATTTATTCATTTTGTGAATAATATTACATTATGAAAACCATTTTTGTGGTAGAAGTGTTTTAAAAATATCAGAAGTAAATTTTTTCCATTTTACCTATCAATTGGTTTTTTAGAAGTTTATTTTAGTGTCTTAGGACTGAAAAACAAATATATATTATTCATTTTTAATGTAAAAGTTTATATTAAGGTGGAAACTGATAAAATAATTCGATTAAAGGTTGAAGTTAAATTTATAGGTTTTATGGAAATAATTTATGTATATTTTCTTATGTTTTTATTCTAGATGGTTAAAGAAATATTCAACTCTTGGAATAAGATCTTGAAATAAAAATATTTTCTTATTACTTTCATTTCTAATGATGTTATGGACCTTTTCAAACTATCCATTTTTTTGTTTTTTAGTCATAGAATTTTCATGATCATTATTTTTTAAGATCAATGTTCTCTATCATTATCTATCACTATTTGGATGTTTCTTTTTCTCCCCCATGTCTAGGTTTTTCACTTACCCTTAATTTTCTCCTATTTAAAAACATATTTATGTGTTATTTAATATGATCTTCATATTTACCTTTGTTATTTTCAAACAGATGTATTATTCTCTTTTTTCATGATGTGAATTTTCAAGAAAGTTATTTTCAAATGTTAAACCAATGATTTGTAAGGATAAGATAAAATTATGAGGTCATAATTTATTTGGGGGGGTAATGTATCAACTCAAAATACTAAAATTACCCTTTTTTAGATTGCATATCTGATACATAAAAATGTGTTTAAATGAACCATGATATATTGTTATTTAAATATGATAAATATAACATAACTGAGAAACTAAGGGATATAAATAAAAGTGACTAATTTATAAAATATATATAAAATAATCCAATTAAAAAACATATACATTACTTATTTGGAAATAAGAACCCAATTTTCAGAAAATCATTTTATACTTCAGAAATATTTTTTCTTCAAAAATGGTATTTATTTATTTTTTGATAAATGAATATAATAATTAATTTTTTTCAATTTTTGAAATGAAATTTGATTAAATTTATTGTTTTTTAAACTTATTTTCAAAATTGTTTTTGGGGTAAATTTTTGGATTTTTCTAAAAATATTGTTTTTTGGATGAATAATGAAAAATTCCATTTTTAAACTACTATTTCATTTAATTAAAAAACCTATTATGATTTGAATTTCATAATCAACTATAATAAGTCAATTTTAGATATATATAATATAATTAATTACATAAGAATAATATTTACACTTGATTTTGATATATGTTCACTTTTTAGATTTAAAAGATCATTTGTTTAAAGATAGTTCTTCATTGTGTTTTATCAACTTATAAAACAATTAATGTCATCCACATATATAAATTTAATATTGAAAAGTTTAATATATATTAGAAATCAGGGGGATCAAATTTCTTAAATAGGTTTACATTAATTTTGGTCATAGTGAATGTCAACTATAGTAAATATTTGTCACCTCAGTAAGTGTAAATCAGGCATTTAATGTTAAAAATAATGTGATAAGGATTATAAAATGATTATAATAAATTAATTATTTATATTGGATAATTTTTCCTTTATAAAAACCATAATATATATAAAATATGGAATTTTGGTTCCATTTTTCATTGATAATGACTTTTATATTATTTTAAGAAACTAAAAATTCAAAAATTCATCTCACTCTCTCTCTATTCTGATTTCACATATATGTTCTCATATGGATAAGAAGATGTTATGAATTACATTAATTTTTTTATCTTTATTGTTTTATTTTTATTATACTAATTTATTATTAATTTATAGTGATGTTATAATTACCTTAATTGCATACACAACATCGACATAGTGCCTATTCATGTTGTGGAAAACTAAAACTAAAAGATGTTAAAATAAAAAAGTATTTATTTTATGATGAATTATAGCTTCACAAGAATTTCGTGGTTAATAATTATTTATATTTATTTTTTAATTTTATTATATTCAAATTCCATACCTGTCATGATGTATTTAATGCCAAAATATGTAAATAGTTCTTAAAACGACTATAATGATATATATGATTAAATAATATAATACTAATTGTTTTAAAAATCATAAAAGTATTTAAAAAATAAAAGTGGGAAAATAAATGTTCTAAAATATCATACCTTTAAATTTTGTGAGATTATTTTTACCTTATATAATAATTTATAACAATTTACTATTAAAATATTTGCTATTGTGATTAAGGATAAAATTCACATGTAAAGGTGATAAAGCTAACGATGGTGTTTAAAATGACACATAAAATCCTCCAAATATTAATATATGGTAATATATTCAATTATCATTATCCTATATTATAATTATATTAATCCTTTCCCAGTATTCCCTGAAAATCATATTAATATAATTTAGTAATTTAAGTAATTCTATGGTTTCCCCTCCCATCTCTTATAAAAATGGTCATCTTATATTCTATTTATTACTAATTTTGAGCACTCAATTATAAAAAATTCCTTAAAAAACCACTTTCCAAACATCCTATCCATAACCTATAGGATTTTAAATGATTAAAAGACCAAATTATAAGGCTTAATGTTTTATCCAAATTTGGATTTCCAAAGAATAAGAGTTTGAGAACATACATAGAGATTCATGACCCGAGGTAAGGTGTTTATTAACTAAATTTATAATCATGTGGTTATAAGTATTCATAAATAAATATGTTATTCCAATTTTTTGTGTGAAATTTTTATTTATTTTATTATGTTGTATTTTCATATGATTTGGGTTTTTTTAAATTGTTTCACAAAATCACTTTATTCATTAATTCTAAATTTAATGACATGATATTTACATGGATTGTTCATATCAATATTGTTTCTTTGAGAAATGTCTTGTAATATAAACCTACATCCAATTATATGGTTTCTATGATTCCTATTTATATATTATTTCATTAATTAATATTTGATAATGATATTTAATTTTCATTTGGAGTTATATCATTAATGATATTTTTATTCAATTTTTATACATTTAATAAGGGTTTTCAAGGTATCAATATCAAATCCTTGAGATATAATTAATTTTATAAACCATTTTTTATTTTATATAGTGAAATTAATTCATCATTAATGTGTTTTAAAAAAACATTTTCATGAATATAATGGGGTTTACTGAAGCATGTTATGGTCATTAATTCGTTAGCTTTGTGATTGAAGCATTACCCGACCTCAAATGGGGTTATCATCTGAAAAGTCATTATTTGAGACACATATTGATTATCATGGTAAAATAAATTTAGATAGTTTATAAAAACACTATTTTAAATTAATATGATTCCACTTTTTATACTCATGGTATTTTATATCTCTTCTTAGGTTGTAGCATTCAATTGTTTTATGTGTTTCTAACATGTTGTTAAGGGGTTTTAAAAAAAGTAATTTTAATGTTTTAAATACTTTTAACTAATATATTTCTACTGTTTATTATCTTGGTTCATTAATTATAAATTCTAAACATAAATTATTTCTTTACTTTTATTTTATATTTTCTTTAAAATTATTTTAAAATTTTTAAAATAAAATTTTATATAATTTTCTACGTTGGTCACCTTTTATTGTCTTTACTAAAGATTGGAATTACTAGTTATTTCAAATGTTTACAACACAAATAGATTTTACCACCTTAAATGATATTCATTTATTTTAATATCCCTTTATTGTATTCCATTGTTACATTAAAGAAAATCCTTTTCCAAATATTCTTGATATTTTTATAATAACATATGAATAGTATAGGGTATTTACCATATTTTCATTGAAATGTTTTAAATAAAATTTTAATATTATTACAATATTTTTCAAAATCCATTTATCATTAATCTACCTCATTTTGAATATGATCTTATTATACCATCCATATTCTTTCTTTGGATGGCTTATAGTTAATTTTTTTTTTGAGATTATGAAAGATGTTGTTAAAATATTATTGATAAAAATACACTATTTTATTTTATATAATCATGTATTATGCTTGGAAATATTTATTAAGACTAGTTATTTTTTATAAAACTTATATATAGGGTTATCCGAATATATGTTATATAATGGGTGATCCCAATACATATTATAGGATATGTGATTCTGATACAGCTTATAGGATGGGTGAGCTTGATATACCACTCTAACGAAATGGGTGATATTAATTGTACTTAATTAAATGAAGGAGGGAGTTAACTAGGGAGGTCTATCCTAAGGATTTAATTGTGGTAGTGTTATTTATAAAATGAGTGAAAATGGGTTTTGAAAATAGTGTTCATAGAAACCATTATGTTTCCCCTATGTATGCAATGAGTTTTTAACGGATCCTTTGATCAATATTTAAACAAAATTTATTATGATTATTTATTATAATTAATTTTTACATTAATAATGATTTACTAAAAAAATCATGATTAATTATCTAGGTTTTTATGGGGATAATTTTTATTAGTCTATGCTCGTGCACTTTAATTATCTCATCATACAATTATGCTCATCTTATACTCATTGATGAAATTTAATTTTTAATACTTACATTTACCCATAAAGAGTGTATGATATTACCCATCTTATGTTTTCATTTTCTCCATGTTGTAAAGAGTTATTTTAAATGAATTATTTTTATATAGGATTCATTTTTGGTTAATTTTATGGGAGATGATTATGTCTTATTTAGAAATAAGAAAATTAGGTTATGTTAGGAATAAATACTCACTTGAGGACATAAAAATTTTTAGGTATGATTATCCATCATTATCTAAATATCTAAACATTAATGGGACATGTATGTAAGTTATCCAATATTTTACAAATGATGGGGTTTTTTTGGATGACTAAAATTTCTTCATGTTTTTCTGTATCAATACAGGAAATGAAAAGACTAGTTTTATTTAGCATAATATTTGTGGAGTGAGGTTTTGGGGATGATATATATAGATGGAATTTTCACAATATTCTACCTTTTGTTTCACTGAATTGGTCAATATTTCAAATTTTTTATTGTAGTGACATCATGTGGTGGAATTTTTGAGTATTTCATTGATGTGATATCAAACCAAAGAGTTCCATCCTGAAAGTGTATTCTCAATATGAATTATCATAAAGTATATACATGGAGAATAATCTATAGAAATATGAAACACTATGATTTTCATACACACGAAAAAAATAGTATAATATTTTATGACCAATAGGCCATGTTTTTTTGTCAAGGTTAATAATCTGGTAAGAAGGAAATGGTTTTTATTATGTTGTTGGATATTGTTGTCATCACTTGTGAGTTTCATAGTAATTGTTGATACCATGACTAAAATAAATAAATGAAAGGTGAATCACTATAATAATGATTAATATCATGTTAAAAGTTATTTTGATTAACACAAAGTGTTTTTAAGGAAGTGTAAAATATGGAGAAAGGACTATATATCAGGATGATAGTTTTTGAGAAGGGATAGAAGTTTAATAAATAAGTTCAATATTTAATTGTGTGAAGTATGAAATTTTCCCGATCAATGTATCCAATTAACATAAGATAATTCCACATATCCATTTTATATAATTGATTCTTATATGTATTCAATTCACATTGTCAATTCATCCTTGTAAATGATCAATATAAAAAATTTGGTATTATAGTTGTTTTTAGTGTTGTATTTGATTCAGTGACATTGGAAAACTATATTTCCATTTTAGTTTCATAGGTATATTTAGAAGTACATAGTCTATTTCTATATAACCAATGGGAACCACATAACCAATTTCATGAAAACATTGAAATTTTAGTTTTGAGATTTCATGATTTGGATATTTATAAATCGTTTAAAGATTAAAAGCTAAACATTTAGGGGATTTAAATTATAATTTGAATAGGAATTAAAATTAGTTATACTAATAGATAAATATGGAATTAGTTTATTGATTTAAATTATAAAATCTTCCAACCAATGATTATGGTATTTACATAATTTAAATTTTTAAATTTTACCTATTATATTTTGAGGTTAATATTCCTGATGATTGTATGAATATAAACATTTGTTTCATTTAAGAAAAAGGTTTGGAATATTTTTGAGAAGAGAAAAAAAAATGCTATTGAATTTTTGGGAAAATCAAAAGAATAATTTGTAGTAGTATTAGTTAGAAATATGTCAAATTCACTTGCATATCTAGTGGTATTGGATCAGTATAGTTCCAAATACATAATAAAAAGAGATGATAAAAATGATCTTTCATTCGGCTATGAATGTAATTGAAAAAGAAGAAGTACTTTTTCGAAAAATAAAGTGTGAATATTTTCCATGAAACATAGTGAAAAAATACTAAATATTTTTTGGAGAGGTTTATTATAGTTGAAATAAATACAATTTATATCATTTATATGTGAAAGGATAAAATGCATAGTCAATTGACTATAGAGAATTCAATGTGAAAATATATTTCATACTCTCAATAACCACTTATATGGGATTTTTTATCCTATTTACAATGTTGTTTGATTAATTAAATACTATAAGAAAGACTTTATACTCTTTTTTAGTATTTATCCTTGTAATTACCAATATACAAATGGTTGTACTTATTTTATTGTCTTCAGAAAAGTTATCACTCTTTAATTGGAGGTGAGAGTTGTTTCACAAGAAAAAAAATTAAAAATATAATATCATTGATTTACCCTCTCCACATCTTAGTGTTAACATATATTATTATTACTCATTTAAATTATTACCAGATATGAGGTTTCAATTATTGAACCTTTTAGATGCTGGAAGGAAAGATAAGCATCCATGGGCATTCAAATATCTATGAATAGTAATGTGACTCCTATCATTAGTTGGATAAACTATCATAGATGGAAGGATAGAACGTAGCCTTATTATATGTACATTAGTTATGAAGTTATTAAATTTTTTACAGATTGTTTCCTTCCTCTTGATGAAGATCATCTACTGACAGTCACAGATAAGAAAATTTTGAAGAATTATGGGAGGGCCAGAAATATTATACATCTATCACTCTCAAAAATTGAATTTAATAGAGTTAATGAATTTATATGGATAAATTCATCTATATTGTTTTTAAGAAAATATATGAATGAATTAAAATAGTGATTAATGTGAAGTAAAAAAATCTGGATATTGATGTCTGAAGATATTATTTTGACTGATAATGAATCTATTGGTGAATTCTTTAAAAGGATAAATGATATCGTAACCACCATAAGATGTCATAATGCGAAATTAAAATTTTCAACCATTATTTAAAAGATCATAAGAATTATTCATGAAATATTTGAGGCCATGGTTTCATCCTTAAAAGATAGAGATCCTAAAAGACTTTCTATTCACAACACTCTAATCATATATTAAATGAAAATTAAAAAACTACTATAATGAAGGGTATATATTATAAAGAAATTACTTTCTAGGTAATCAAAAAAACTAAAATCTAAGAAATATTTAATTAAATAATACTCTAGTGATTTGACACTCAAGATGAGTTTAGAAATTTTTTTGATGAATCTATTCATTAGTTACCTATAAATGTGAAAAGAGACATGATATAGTAAAAAAATGGAATTTTCCTCTAAAGTGAATTGGTTGAGAAGCTATAAATTTTTTTTCATAAACTTATCAATGATTTAAAGAATATGAAGAATGTGAAGAATTTCATATAAATCCATGAATATACTACCAAAATAGTGAATACTAATCCATTTCATATTCTAATAAAATTGATATGAATTCCACTAAAAAAGGTAATGTTTTATATTTTATTGAGAAAGTTGGTGACTATGAAAGCATAGTTGAAAAAAAGTGATGATGTTTCTAAAAAGTTCTAATTACAATTGTGAATGATGAAAAATTCACCACTATAAAAATATTCCTCCAAATAAGAACATGATGAAACTCAATTGGATTTTATTGAAAAAAAAGAGACTTGAAATAATGTGTTTCAAAAATTATAAAACATGATAAGAGGAATTATAAAGTGAAGAAAAAAATACTTTTTGAAAATAATAAATAATTTTTCCTTGAAGAGAAGTCCATGTTACTAAATGGTAATGATTATTCAAAAAGGTTTCTTGACTAAAAGATGAATATCTACATCAATATTAAATAAAATATAAATGATAAGGAGGAATAATATGAACTTGTTCAATAAAATTTTTTAAATCTATGTAAGGAATTATAACATTACAAAACTCATTTATATAATTTTTTTAAAGTTCTAAAAAGTTTATTCATTATAAGTATGAAAAAAATTTATCCTAAAAGGTCAATAATAAGGGTGATAATGTTTAGAAGAAAAAAAACTGACAAGATCGTGTGTGTAGTCAATATGAGGGGAGTTTTAAACCATGATTTTTCTATAGTTTTAATGTCTTAATAAAAGATAATACTACTATAGATTCTACTAGGGATAAGAATAAATTTAAGTTGATGAATAAAATTTTTAATGGTATGAAAAACCATGGTATTCCAAAATGTGAAAATGTTGAGGGTAATAAATATTATAAAAATAAGGTTCATAATTCCAGAAAAAATGAATGTTAAAAAGATACATTAAAATTATATTGTTATTTCTAGTATTTTGGAGGTTTTGGGAATAAAAAAAATTGTTTTTATTTTAATCACAAACACTATAAATAATATAAGAGGAACTAGAGATAAAGTATGATGGGGAGTTAAACTACACATATAATATATCATGATAATGTAATTTTTAATATTGAAAATAGATTCCAACCATTGGAAATTAATTGTCAATGATGTAATCAGTCTGGATAGATTGAAATAAGATTTATTATATTGATTTTAGAATATAGTTATTATACAACCAATCATAAATGCTATATTAAAAGGAAGAAAAAGGCATGGAAAACCCTATTTTATTGAAATTAATCTAAAAGATACAAATGGAGAACAACATTTGATAATGTATAGTGTTTTTTATTTTCATATTAAAGAGATTCTATGTTTTTGAATGTTGTAAAAGATTATAAATAATTCACTATAGAGTTTGGAAATGATATTCCACTCAAAGTCAAAGATGTTAGATCTACTAGAATTTGGGAAAAAATTTAAAATAAACAAGCTATATTTATTAATGGGATGAATAAAAACTGATTTAGTGTTTTAGAAAAATATAATAGAGGAAAACATTTTTTTCATAATATTTGGTTTTATTGTTTAGGTCTAAAGATGTGAAATTTTTTATAATATGAGAAAAACATATGTAAATTTCCTTCCATACAGTTATGCATAGAGTTCATACTGTTTGAGCATGGTGGAAGAAAATAATCTTTGGCATAAAAGGTTTAAGAATATGTATCTTAGGAATAGGAGTAATTTGAATAAATATTTTTGAAATGACACAATGGATATATTTGTGTTGTTCTATACTATATAAAGGTAATATTAATAATTCAACACATAAACATTTTGAGATGATTTCAAATATTACCATGGAGTTGTTTCACTTTTACATTTATAGGCCCATGAGAAATCAATAAACAGATATACATAATTTATTTACCTCTTTTATTAATAAATTTACTCAAATTACATTTTTATGAAACATAGAGCACTGGATCAAAAAATTTTAATAGATTGAGGAGATTCTTAATAAAAAATGATAATATTACATGATGAAAATTTGGATCCATAGTGGTGCTGAATATTAAAATGATTGTTTTTTATATTATCTTGAAAAACAAGGAATTTTTCATGAGTATGGTGAATCATATGCACTACAAAAAGTAATATTGATGATTTAATATATAAAAAAATATCTATAAAACAAGGTACATTTTTTTAAGGAAATATATTGAGGGAAACATGCATATTCAGAATTGAAATTTCTATAGGTCAAACACTGATATGAATCATTATGATATTTATTACAAATAAACCCCTTATTTTAAATACCTAATGTTTTTAGGTAGTCCAAGTGTTATAAAATTTAAGGGTTCAGATCCAGGGATTTCTGATCATAGAGGAGTTAATTGAATCATTATTTTCTACCCTCTTAATGGCTAATGATATAGGTGTTATAATAAGTATACATGAAATATTGTTGAATATATAGGTGTATAAGTTGTAAAAAGTATACTAATAGATCATAAAATATTACTATATATGTGGATTAATTGTATAATTAAGTGGATACAATTGAAAACATGATAGTGTTCATAATAATAATAATAACTTTTAAAATGACTGCGAAGAAGGTTCTGACTCATCCACCTCATGTGATGATGAATTAGTACCTTCATCTCATCCTTGGCTGATGAATAAAATTGACGTTCAAAACATAATTAGAGATGAATGAAAATATGTGAGAATTGATAGAACATGATGTTTAGGATCACATACTTCTTTATATTTACATTATAATATAAATTATGTGGATAAAGCACTCTATAATCAAGATTAGGCGGATTTTATCAATATAGAGCTTAATCAGATTGATAATCATGATTGTTGGGATATTATATCCAATCCAGTCAATAAGAAAGTGATTGGTACAATGTGGGTGTTCCAAAATAATTTGAATAAAAAATATGAAGTGATAAAAATATGTAAATAAATTTTTGTAATTTTTAGTTATATATCGAAGGAATTATCCTTAAAATACCTTTTCTCTAGTCTATATATTAGAAACTACTAGTATATTTCTTTATATCACTACATTAAAAATATATATGATTTTATTGATGGTTATAAAATAAGGTTTCTATAATGGATAGATAAATAAAAAGGTTATATATAAAATAAATGTGGATTAATTCTCATGAAATATGAAATATATGTGTGTATGTTGAAGAAGTATTTTAAATAAAAAATCCATTTTTTTCGCTTGAAGTCAAATGATCATGAACTGCATGACAAGTTGGTTAAAGCATCTCAATGTTAAACTGTAACGCCTTGAGATTTTGTGAAATATATTTGTTCAAATAAATTTAATTTTTTTGATATTATTTATGATGAGTAACACTACATTTATCATGCATTACATTCAATATTTAGTATATCTTTCATTACATGCAACCTCGACTTTAAAAAAAATGTGGCATACTTATAAAATATTATTATTTAATATGATAGTTATTTCATATCCATTTTAATAGAGTGTATGAATATTATTAACTAGATTATGAATATATATAGTTTAATAATGTATATAAAATTTATTCTCTGGTGACCAATTTATTTGAAAATTCAGATATAAACTATTTAAAAATAAACGATAATATTATACAAAAACTATTCTTATGGACAAATTTTTTTTATCAAATTAAAATTGGAAAATAATTTCTGATTAATGATGTTAACAAAAATTATATATTATATATTCATTATAATTTTTAACATTCATCCCATGTGTTTTATAAAAACTATATTAGACTAAATTTAATTTTGTGTTCAAAAACTATATTTTTTCAAAGAGAAGATTGTCTTGTTTTGAGAATGTATTTTAACTTTATAGTTTTTCATTTTTAAAATTAATTATTTTAAGAAATAATATTCAATTTTTAGTCATCATATAAAAATTATCTTGAAGTGAATTTTTGATTATTTTATGAAAATATAATTTTTTCGATGATAGCGAAAAATTGGAAGTTTATTGTTAATTTTAATTTATTTTAAACAATTTAATACTTCTAAATTATATTTATATGGTTTTAAAAGAAAATAATAGTTCGAGAATATATCTATTAATATAATTTGGTTCGTTTAGATCATATTTTTACTTATATTTCATAAAAGAAACATGTTAAAAATTTGAAACATTTCTCTTTGGATGATATCTTTCTCTTCATGTGCGTGGGATTAATTTTCAATTAAATTATAAAAATTATATCAATTAAATTTTTAAAAATTGATTAAATATTTAGAATAATATTAATTAATATTATCTAATAAGGTCAGCATAATATTTTACCACATTGTATAGTAAAAATAGTAAACAAATTAATTATTATGGTCAATGTAAAAATTTGATTATACGGGGTTAAACTAAAATAATAATAAATAAAATGAATTAAAAACATGTAAAAAACCATTTAATTTTCATATTTCAACCTTATCACATATAATTTTTTATAATGGCCTATTTTTTATCATTGTGAAAAGTGAAAAATGTGGTCACGCCATTTTCTTCTAAAAATTTACAAGCGTGCCACTCACCTCACATATAAAAGAAAACCCCTCTCCACTCCTATTCACACATAAAGAACCCATTATTTATTCCCCAACCTAGCACAATAACTTAATTAATTACCTTATCTCACACTATAAGACTTATTTAGGTCATCAAACCAACATTAGTGTCCTTTTGGGTAAAACCAAAAGATTTTGTCTAAATTAGAGGTAAGGTCTCTAACCGAGCATTTTATTTTATTTTGTCCTCCATATCATTAAATTATTAATAAAACATTATGATATATTATGATAAATATATGACATATACTTATATTTTATTCTATTTGTATAATAACCTTAATAATTCTCTTATTCCATCAAATGGGATACTGAATCATCATCCATGTGTTTAAAGGACAACCACCTTGCGAACCGTTGTTATTGATGTTACATCACCACCTCTCAAAAACTACTTATAATGATGTATTTAATATTAATATTTAATATTTATATTATTATTATCATACTGATAATATTATAAAAACACATTTATCTTCTTATGATCAACCCTTAGGAAAATTATATCACCCCTCATGTGTATGGAAAATTATCATCTCATGAACTGATGTGATCTGTTTTCATATATATTATACATGGATTCTAATAAGGATAGATTAAATAAATATATATAATATTTGAAAAATGTTGATAATAATTGAATTATTATATCTCATATGCCTTATTTTTAACATCCCAAGTAAGTAATGAATAATACATATTCTTATCTATGTCTATTAATGAATTAGATAGTGTTTTAGAGGCATAAAATTAGAAAAAAATATCCAATCTTAAGCATGGAATACACTATTATTTTTAAAAGATTGGTTTACTTCCTTTTGATAGAAAACCATTTTTAAATCAAACTTTTTATAATTTTATAAGCTATATTTGTCAAAATATAATTATTCTTTATTATTGTGACATTGAAATTTACTTTGGATAATTTTTTGGTATTTTTCTGACAATGTTCATTTTTTAATAAATAGTGAAAAATACTACATATAATATCAAGACTGCCTTTTCATATAATTTAATTATTTGGATAGATTATATTTTTAATTGGTTTTAAAAATTAAATAGAATATATTTGTACCATTTAATACAATGGTGGTCATTGAAATTAATTTCACTTTGAAATTGGGTATAAACAAGTGCCAAAATTTTCATTGATATTGTTTCAAAAAACCCTCTATTTGTTTTGAAAATGGGAATTATTTTTAAATTAATCATTGAAATTTCTATGTTTTCAATTTTCTAAAATGGATTCCATATTTGGAATCCGAAGGTCTAAATTATGTAATTAAGACTCTTTTGTTTTTGGACATTATGAATAGTAACGACGCTAATTATCTTCAATTATCGTGATTAATTAGTAATCGGGTAGTTAAGGATAATAAAATAATATCATGATAATAACAAATGACCCCAACATGTGTTATAATGGTACTGTTTGTGTCCTGTCCGACCATGGGATTCCTTGTGACAAACATAGGGACCCCATGGAAAAACTTTTGGGTGAAACTGAATCATTATCATTTCATTTTTAAAGGAGAAGATCACTCAAGAATGTATCACCCGAGTAAATTTTTTTTAATTTTTTCTGTGTAAATGATCTCTTAGAATATAAATATTAATTGGAAATATAAAAATATTTCCTACATCATAGTATTTCTTTTATAATTTTTGGACATTAAATAAATTAATTTTTTATAACATCATGATGATGGAGTGATTATCTCATTAATGAACGATTTAAATAAAATGTGAAGTTAATGTAAAATATCAAACTTACACATGTGAAAAACCTATTTGATGAGTATATTTAGAACCCTTATCACCTTATCATCGTAATATATCAATGTGGGACCTTTTAATTCTGAGACGCTTTTTAAAATAAAGTAACATTTCTTAGCTTTCGAAGAGTGCCCCTACTCCCTCTTATAAAAGGCCCCCAACTCTACCTCCTAACCCACACATCTCAAGCAATTGGCTCAGCCAATATCTTCTCATTTTATCTATCCACATCCCTCTCTTCATCCTAGAATCCTTACCTTAGGCATAAATCTCTTCAAGATTCCCTTTTGGTACAAACCAAGAGGAGTTACCCGATTTAAAGGTAATGTCTTCTCTAATGTTCTTTTGTTTTATTTTTCTTCTCCAACCCCCTATAATCTTTTAATTCATTTATTTTGTATCAAAACCAGTATCTTAAATATACTAGGATTTTTTTATAAGATTTATTCGAGCTACAATTACACACACCTTCATCTAATGGTTAAAGAGAATAATGTTTCCGTGGATGGCGAATTTCTGCCTCACGAAACGATGGTTGTTCAATATTCTTCTAAAACCTTCAAAAGTGGCCATTAAAGTGTCACTATATTTATATATTATGTATAATATGTTTATGTTTTCCATAAGCTTCTGTATTTTTCATTTATGGCATACCTTTATGGTTTCCATTATGGGTAAACGTGATATCTTCATTTTAGGAAGTGCGGACTGCCGCCCCCTCAAAGTGATTTGATTCGTTAATGCCATATGTGGGATGTATAAAGGATGGAGTTAATGATATTATATAAGATATTATATTGGAATAATAATATACCTTTATTTCATTATGATTCCATTCCATAAAATTTGAAATAGAAATGAAAGTAGCGTTCATGCGTACGTACGACTTATCGTCTCCATGAACGGTGCATTTTATTTCTTACCTATAAATGTTATGTAATATTATAAATTCATTTATATAATGGATATATATTATATATATGATATCTAAATCATGGATATAATTCTGGATATAATGGATATTTTACCACATGAACAACTTGTAATTATAAACAGTTTAATTTTAACTCAAGAACCAATGATCGACAAAACGACCATTATTAACATAAATAATTACATAGTGTTCATAACACGGAAATAAGAGATATAAAATGAATAATGAACATGAAAAAGGTTCTTAATAATGTATAAATTAAATCAATTTTATTATTCAAGAGGTTAAAGAACGATCGAGTCAAGTCGGACCAGACGTATGAGACTTCGTCTCAATCTCCTTTCATTGAGGCATATTTTGTTTTATACACAAAATAATTTTATACGGTGTATAGAACCCTTTGAATTATACATCTGTTCAAAAGGAATCTTTTTTATATGAATCATTTTACTAAATGACAATGGGAATTTTCTTTTGTCGTATGTATGCGGCGACAACGACTTCTCCACCTCCATGAACATTATTTGAGTTTCAGCTTCCTCTACAAGACATAACGTCTTTTAAATAACATGTTTTACTTTTCTTTTATATTGGAATTGAAAATGGTTTCGATAATGTTTTTATTATATCAATTTTTTTTTGATATCTTGTGATTGAAATGTGGAAATGTTATGTTTTCTTTATGTATGTTTTATGTGATACGATTATGTTTTGGTTCTTGGGCATTGTTTTTGAAGACGGGTGGTTCCGTAATAAACCAAGGGCGGGTGAGGCCGTGATAGCTCTCTAATGCATTGGGTAACGCGAAGGGGTTAAACGTTTGGGTTTCTCCGAAGAGATTTAGAGAATATACTGTGATAGGTATTCCAAACGTAACCATGAGGGTTACTCCCAATGTAAGAATGTTATGAAAGCCTCAAGTTGCCTTTATGTATTATGATTTCTATGATTTATTCATAAATCTTATTATTTCATGAGGTATGTTAATTTGTTTATTTTTTATTAGTAAATTATGATTTCATTGATTCTTATGTATACATGTACTAATGTTTCCTTTCCCTATTTTTATATCCCTTACTGAGCTTTTTATGCTCATCCCAAGTTTTTGAAATGTTTTTCAGAGGTAAAGGGAAAGGTACAGGATATGATGATAGTGTCAAGGAATTTTAAAGAAAGAATCCATGTTTTACTTTAAATATGTTTACGTTGATGGGAAAAAACGAATACTATCTTTTATGTAACCACTTTATTTAAATGTGGATTGTAATGCATGATTTATGATCTAATTCTCTAAAACTCAAAACCTGAAATGATCTTCAATGTGTATTCATGAAATAACTCAAGATTAAATAATTTTTAATGTTGGAGCCTTATATTATTACTTTCCATTCCATGGGAATATGATAACATTGCTTGTGTGTACGACAAACCACCGCTTTGCGATGAGATGTGATACGTTCTTCACAAATTCATTACATAGAAGGTATTAAGGAAATATTAAAATAAATAAATAAATATATATATATATATGTAATGAAAATTATTTTTTAATGGTAATATATTACATAAATATGATTCTTTCAATCAATTGGTAAAATGGAAACTGCGTTTATGCATATGTACAACATACCATCCTAATGACCAGTGTATATCATTTTCTCTCTATACATTTTATAGAATAAAATAAATAAATATATACTAAAAAAAATATTATATCTAAATCATGTTTAACATTATTTATATGATATAATCATGATCAAATTAAGATTACTAAAAATAAAAAATCAGAACATGCTTGAAAAACAAAGTAATTATGATCCAAAACATGATTTTAAAAAGGAATTGTAAATAAAATAGAAAATAAAATGTTTTAATTAGATAATATATGTTATGAAATATTTATATATATACATATAAGTGGGATTATTTAATATATTTATTAAAAAACATATATTTATTATACAATAGTTTTGAACATGTGTGAAATAAATCGAGACTTATGGTAAGGGATTTCTAGTCGACCATTTATTTTATGGAGACATATTCAAATTCACCCCCAATTTCTTTTGTGTCGAGTATAAAATTATTATTTTATAATTTCTATCATAAATACAATTATTTTCATGATATTTAAATATTTATTATACATTTTTATTTATTGGGTGTTATGATTCAATATATAAATAATGTGGGAAGATATTTTTTTCTCAATATTACTTCTTTGAGTCATATATAATGTTATGCACCTATATTATTTTGTAAGGTTCATATAAATCCCATTGAAATGATATTTTATAAATTTTTTTATTATTATAATATACTAATATTAATTTAATGTCATTCTATTATAGGGATAATGATTCAAAGTTGCCAATGAGGTAAGGTTCTTATTTTACAATGTCATCCTTTATCAGGGTTATTTATGATTTTATAAACATGAATGAAATATTTTGATCAATATTTCAATAAACCAATGATTTTTATTATCCTCTAGTGTGGTATTATGAATACATGTTCCTTCTTCATATCGTATATTTATTTACTCAAGAGGTAGAATGAAAATTTTTAAGAAAAATCATCATTATTTTTCTCTCTGATCGAAAAACATAGTTTTATAACAAAACAATTTTTTCTAAAAATGATATCAAAAATATTAATAGAATTACAGAAATTATTAATTAAATACATGTTGACCCATGTTTGAAAATTTTCTATTTTTTTAAATAAACCTTCATGTCCTTTTCCAAATAATTATCGTTCGTATTCTACTAAAAATATGAAATGAATGTTTGTTTTAACATGTCTGACATGAATGGAATATCCCAAAAACATGAAAATTATTTTATTTAAATATTCCCTTATAGGTTTAAAAGGATATTTTAATCAAAAATGATTTTGAGAATGATTTAGGTTTGAAAATTTATTTTCCAGTGTAGATAGGGTAATGTATTTAAAAAATGTTATAAATGATATTTCAAAAAAAAATTCATCGAAGATGATCCTTTTATAGAACCTAATATTTCTGGCGGATATGATATAAGGACACAATTTATATTCTTTCTCGGAATTGTTTATGTTTAAGAACAAATGATTTTTATGAAACATGTTTCTCTTTCACGAGTCATACAGTGATAAAATAAATCCGAATACATATTATTTTACATGGGTTATTCTTTGATGAGACAATGGAATGAATATGAAAACTATTTATTTTCCACAGGTTATGTTTTGATGAAATTTTTATAAAATCCATTTCTTTGAATTGTTTTTGATATGATTAATGTTCTATAATCATATGTCACATGTACATATGATTTTTAATAAGTGATGGATGGGATCAAGATCTCCCTCACATGCATTGGGTAAATATGTAAAAATCTGGAGTAAATATGATTACATGAAAATGACTAGATGTTTAAAATTTGATACATGAACCTTATTAAATTTTAAAATTGTTATGATCAAACCGTTATTTCATGTCCATACGGTTATGTGTTGACATGGTTTCATGTCCTAATGTTTATGTGAGGTCATGATTTCATGTAATTATCTTAATGAGTGATACATTTTTAATAATATAGGTTAAAAATGAGTTAATATTACATGTATAATAAAAATAGATACCTTATACCAAATTAATCTTCTCATGGTTAATGTTCTTAGATTTTGTTTTGTGTCATGTCTTTTGAATTGTATATATATATTCCATGAATCTCGTTTTTTATATAAGATATCCATTGTATTGTTTTCCAATGTTATTCTGATGTTATCATACCATTGTGCTATTTATATATTGATATCACCTTTTTTAAACATACATATCATCTAATCTCTCCCTTTCTTATGTTTCATTTCACTAGGTAATAATGAAAGGTATTAAGATGAGATGTCTAAAAAGGGTACTAATTATGATGAACATAGTAAAAGATAAAATAAATCACTTATGAACAAGCTGCTATCATGTCCATGTTTCCAAAGGCACTATACCTAAAGTACTATAGAATGGACAATTATCTTATTTAATGAATATTAGTATTTTAATATCTAATTTTTAGGTATAAGAGGATTGGGTCACTATAGTTGGTATCAGAGAAATATTTTTTAATCAATTTAAATTTAAATTGAGAAAAAATTAGCGAATTTCATAGTTATAATTATAAGAATATGTCTAGGTATATGTATAAGGATTTTTTTAAAAATGACTCAATGTATAGGTAAATGTTACTGAATTTTGGTAAAGTATAGAGCGAGTTGTTTCCAAGAAATTACATGCCCATATAAATACTACAACTAGATGTGTATGTAGAATATATTTACCAAGCAGTAATAATTTCAAAAAGGGTATATTGATCAGGTCCCAATTGTAAAATGGTGCGTTATAATAGGCCTTTCTGTACACCTAGATTAAAACTCCCATGTGATATTCTTTGAAAATTCATAAACTCGTTATGAACCAATATAAAGGATTTAATTAATGAAAATCAATGACCTAGTATGTGATTATTTTGTCATAGATTGAAAATAATGTGTCATCATATATTCATACTATAAATTATTTATCATGATTATATTATTTTCCCACTATGAATATAGTTACTCATACTTTGTTTTTTGATTTTATTTAGTGATAGGAACCAGAAGGAATGGGGTTAATGTTGATTGTGATAGAAAATTTTTTAACGAGAAACAAAACAATGTGAATACTAGAGTGAAAGATGTTTTAATTATTCCTAATTAGTTTTCATGATATATGATTAATAAAATTCACAAAAACCATCTCTTAGACTCACCAAGTTAACTGATATCTTGGGTGGTGGAGATCATAGAAGAAATAATAATTAGCTTTCCATATGTCAAGAATGTGAGAGGATGAACTCAAGGGAATGTCTGAATGGTATGAGATGTGTAACGTCCTCTCATAGGATCCACTCAATCGGTTCCCCGAGCTAGTGGGTCACATGGCCTCATGTGCGCCTCCCCATATTCCATAGGTTTCCGACTAGCGGTGATGGTCTATAGTTAAATAGAATAGTGTCTATACCCTCACACCCATGTGGCACAAAAGAAATAATAATCAATAAGAAGAAATAGAAAACAATATAAACAAACACTATAATGACATGACCAGCAACCCATTATAGCTGAAGCATGATATAACATGATAGCATAATGAAGATAAATATGATAAAAACACAACATATTTATAAATAATAATAAAAATATAATAATATAAAAATATAATAGAGTGATTCATATACATGGAAATATCATGTCATACTGATGTTGAAGAAGGGGAAATAAGGGAAACACATATAAAACATGCTATAAAAAAATAAAAAAAATAAAGGAAAAATTATAATATACTAGAGTATATAGAATATTCATAATAATTTGATTCAGTTCTATCTAATACAAGTAAATGAATCAATCATATGTACAATGTTGTTTTCCCTTACCCATTTGTGAAAAAAAAGTAATATACTCGGGCACCAAAGGTGGGCCATGTTGGGTGTGACATAAAATCCCAGTAGGAGAACACCAATTGTATTTAGAAATAATAGAAGAAGTGTAAGAAAAAATAAAAATGTGATGTTATAACTCAATGATAAGTACAAATGTAAATAAATAACCAAAAGTCAACACAGGTTTCTATAGGACACGTAATAGTCTTCGACTACTTTGACATAAGTTAGAATGAGTCTGATCAGCAACCGTATATAAATATATAGTGAATACATATATATATATATATCATTTTTATATATTCTATCCACGTATAAGGTATTTGTACATGAGTATGTAAGTTGGCATATACCAGGATACTCTATACTGGGAGGACCTAGTGCATAACTCAAGTATCAATAACCACTCTAATGAGCTATAGGCTATAAAGAGGGTATATTCCTATAATCTCATAATGAGTGTGAGACTTCATGCTCATCACTAAGGATACGTGGGGCAAGGTTCAATTACCAAAACATTAAATGGAGGGATGTGTAACATCATTCCCTTTTCTCAAACACGAGTATAATAGTGAGAGAGGTCAAGCTCAAACCCCGATGTAAGTAAGAGTGAAGTGTCAAGATCAACAAGTCCCTTAACCATCAACCACAACCAATATCAATTGAAAAATCATAATAATATATTATCCTAAGGGATTTCCTTTTTTACTATGATAATCACCAGACCACAATATATTTAAAGGTAGTTACAATTTATATAATACATGTAATAAAACCATATATCAATTGTCCTGGAATTTACACCAATTTCAATTTTATTTAAATAGACACTAAATAAATCAATGCATGGAAACTCAGAAAAAATGAAATATAATCAATCCATTTAATTTATTTACCCAAATAAAACCATCATGAAGCTATGATTTTAATTAATCAAGCCATTTGATTAAAAAATTCACAGAAATTCCATTTCATGGTAAGATGAGAACATAATAGGTTCTTGGGAAATGAAGAAATTATGTAGAAGAGTGGGAAACACCATTTTCCACCCAATCCATTCACTTAGATGGTTTTATGATAATTTATAAAATCAAAATTAATGGTGAAATTAAGTTGTTACAAGAAAAGGGGTGGTTGTGGTTGAGTTAAACATCCTTTAATCATATTGAAAGGGTTTAATGGAAAATAACATCATTATTCAATTAATTAAAAAGTAAATAACTCATTTTAAAGTAAGACACAAAAATGGATGGTGTGTAGCACAATGGATGAGCTATGAAAAATTAATCAACTTTTAGGAATACGTTCTAGAACACCTACCTTTGGGTAAAAGAAAACTCTTAATCAAATATAATATTTAGATTCTAAGTAGTTTTGAATAAAATTGAATAATGGACTGACACCCTGAAAACGTGGTAAATGAGATTGAAAATAAATAGGGAAAAATATTTGAAGAGAAACTAATAAATGTATGAAGTGGAATATAGAGATTTCTAATTTGGTTCCAATTCTTTTGATGTCACTTGATTTGAATTCTAGGAGAAAGAGTTATCAAATAACATAGATGGAGGAGGAAGGGATATCATCGTAGGAAGAGAGGGGATAGTTCATTGGAAATGGGAGGAAGAACAAGTGGTGTGAGGTATAAATTTAATTAATGTCAAAATAAATAAATCACTCTTCTTAAATGGGGTTCATAGTTAGGCCGCACTGTTGGCTGAACCGTGCACCAAATTTGCACCACTCCATTGCCTAAAGAGGACCCCACATAGGCTAGGTGCATGGTTTGGCTAACTGTGTGCAAAAAGTGTGAGACCCACAAACTCCAAACCCTTTACAACCTAAATGTACATATTTCTAGGATCGCACAGTTTCAGGAAATTTATGTAGCCCCTTCTCACCTGTGAAATTACCTATATGGTTTGGGAGTCGGTGCGGGATATGCTTCCAGGTTTATCCTAACAATGCATCCAAGTCTATTTCTCAAAATATTGAGGTTACATGCTTAAAATAGTCCTTAGACACCCTCTTGAACTGTGTGACTCCAATAGATGACATTATAAAGGTCTTATAAAACAATTAAAACAATAAATGAGTCATACCTTCATTAAATGTTTGATCATTAAAACCTCCCATACTTAAAGAAGCTCATCCCTGAGTTACGATTTTAAGGGTAGTGAGATATAATATTAGAAAAAATTTCACCACTGAGCACATATATCATCTTCCCACACCCATCTATCATTCTATACCTGGCCGTGGTATCATAGAACCCACAGAAATGGAACTGACCTTCTTTTGAGTGTCATCATGTTCTTTTAAACAATACACACTGGATACTCCGCAAAAATAAGCATCCATCAAAAACTCAAACTCATCAGGTTAGAAGATGAACAATGAGTCTAAAGAATATATTTGAATCTAAGATACATGAAAGACATCATGTACAAACTGATGCCTCTGAGGAAGTTCTATCTGGAATGACATTAGCCTGATCCGTTTCACAACCTCAAAGTTCTATTGAATTGTGGAAAATTTTTACACTACCTATTAATATATTGAAGGTCCAACCATAGAGAAACTCACAAGAATACCCAATCTATAACCTCAACCACAAGAGGTCACCAACGTCTATTGGAACATGAATACTATTTGGACTGAATTGTCAACATGTTCTTTCGGATCAACTGAACCATCTATGTATTATCTTGATCGAGACATGGTCTATGAAATGCTATATCACATGCCTCTACATAGAACAGAGGTGAATAGAAAGGCCTACCATTTTATGGACTTGTAAGGAACCATCTGAATGTTATCCCGAAATAATTTATTATAATTCAACACAACATCAATTTTGTGTTTATTCCAAGAACCACCAAATTAAAAGATACATGCACAGAGAATTTACTCTATCTATTGAATCACACAGTTTGTTTTTTCACTGGTCTATGGGGGATCGTCCATGCTCAAAATCACCTCTGTAACCAAGGCCTTCTGCAAACCCATCTAGAACTGAGATTTGAATCAAACATCCCTATCGAATATGATATATTGTAGTTCTCCATGAAGACATATGACATCCCAAAAATATAACCTCTATATATCATCGTACATGGTCTCTCATAGAGGTAATAAGTGTGTGTACTTCATAAAATGATGAATTAGAACCCACAATATATCATTTCCCTTAGGTGATCTTGGTAAACTCGTCATGTTGTTCATAGAAACATCATCCCATTTCCACTTAGGTATGTAAAGTGGATGGAAAATTTCTATTGATCACTTATATTTAACCTTTACTTGATGAAATGTGGAACATCTAATGATAAAACTAGAAACCTCACATTTCATAGTAGACCAGTAAATACTGGTGAGGTAAATCTAAATACATCTTATTGAAACTAGGATGAATTTTTCTGGGTGAGGCATGAAATTCCCACATGTAATTCTATATGCTGTCTGTTGGGAGCCAAACTCACCCATGAAATTATAATGTATCATCCACATCCATGGTTAAACTAGAAGATGAATAAACATTTGAGATAATTTACCTTAGCAATAATCTTTCATGACCAAATAGTTTCATGATTGTCACCCACTCTATAAGTGTAGAGGTCATTACTATAACTAATAGGATAGCCTGGCCATGATCCTCATGTGTCTCATCATCTATCTCTTGAAAAAAAATCCATGAGCTTCCATTCAACAATATCCTCTAGAAAATCTTGTTTCAATGTATTTTGGATTAGAGAATAGGATACAAAATTTTCATATCTAGGCATATATGAATGTTCAAAATCAAAGGACTACAAATACACAACCCATTTTCCCAACATCATATTTATATCACACTGTGTAAAGATGAACTTGAGGTTTTTAGGACCAGTGAATATCGAAAAACACTCTCCAACTTGATTTTGTCTCTAACAATATAAAACATAAACAACAACATCAATTTTGATGTTTTTATTTGGTAAATTTGAATAATATAGCATCAACAATCGAGATATCTATGATACAACTCACTCATCTTGCATTCAAACATCTCCAAGGCCAGTACCTGATACTTCCTTGAAAACTCTATATATCATAACCAACATTGGATGAATTGTTTTATCGATGAAGTCATACTTTTCTTCAACTTCTGAAATAATACTTCACAATCTTTGGACCACATGAATTTCACACCCTTTATAGTCAATATTGTTAGTGGTTCTTCATGGAAAGATAAATCTTAGATGAATCATTTATAATAACTAGATTTATACAAGAAACATCATATTCCGAAGATGTTCTTGGGATCCTCCCTGGAGAATAAAACCATCACATTCTCTAGGTCTACTAATAAACCTAACTCAAAGATGATATGTCCGAGTATGTATACTTTTTTGAAACAGAAGTGGGATTTTATAACTATAGGATAAAGTTGATTCCCTCTTTGTGTATTATTTAAAATCTCTGGATGGATGGAATGGCCATGTATAAAGGATTTATTTACTAAGATTCCACCCACAAGGACTACCAAGAATGAATATGTATAAACCTAACTCTAAGATGATATTTCCTGGTAAGTATAGTTTGTTGATTTAGAAGTGGAATTGTCTAAGAATATCATAAATTTGATGCTATCTTAGTGTATTCTACACAATCGCTAGATGGATGGAATGGTCATATCGAGAGAATGAGTATCCTATGATTTAATCAAAAAATACCACCAGGAATGAATCAATATACGTGTAAAAAACTGATTCATTAGAACCATAAAAATGTTGGTGCCTTTGTGAGACCAAATGGCAAGACAAGTTACTCATAAAGACTATAACATCTCTTGAAATCAATGTGAGGTATGTATGATGACTTGAAATACACCATATGATTGTTCTAACTCAAAAAAAAATACTTGGACACATTCTCGCTCCTCAGAGCTAATCAATGAAATTTTCTATTTGAGGTAGTGGATACTAGTTCTTTCCCATAATATAGTTCAATAGATGGTAAACCTTGAATAAATGAGGGTACAACCCAAAATTAATGCAAAAAGAACCAATGAATTCGAGGGAGAAATTATGGGGTGTATAAATCGTTTATCTTCATTATACTCTGAATATTTTTTGAGCCATTTAATCTCCATAGGTCCTTCATGTAAGGGGGAATGGACACTGGTGCTTCTCCAAGAACCAACTCAATATTGAACTCTAACTCCCACATTAGAAATAGCACAAAGAATTCATCAGGGAATACATCCATGACACAATCTACTATTGATGGGGAAATGTAGGTCATAACCCTTGATCATCCAATGAATGGATGGAAATCTGAATTGTCACACTGACCAACCCCTAATGCTCAGGCCCTATTCAGGTCACTTGGATATACCATTATCTCCGATGCACATTCCTATGAACCTATGGTGATATAAACATCACCCTCTAATGATATCAGTCAATATACTCTTGATAGAAAAGTAACAAGCCCATCATATTAATTAAATCAACCCACATAATATAAAGCATGAAAAGATTCCCTATGAAGATATATGTACCTATCTCTTGGGGACAATCCTTAAAATGGAGAACACTCTTAGATCAGATACCTATTAGGTTATCTAGCATCATCTCAACATAACTATTCAATAATAAGTCTTAGAATCTCACTAATTTCCTTAGATATTAAATAATATGACATGCCTATGTCAAATAAAGAAGAAAATAATGTAGACTCTACTAGAGTAATATGTTGAATAGTAGAAGGTACAACACTATTCTCTTCTAGAATAGGATTCAATGCATGTAACTATTATGTACTATGGCCCTATGTCACAACATGACTGCCCTGAGTAATCCCACTCTACTAGTAATGAGAATAAGTAGATTAATTACCTCTTTCTTAACCACCACCTTCGCCTAAGCATCTAGGGGTATTTTAGCTAGTATCCTGGGGGGATATTACTATCCCCTCTCTAGAATAAGGAGTGGCTGTAAATACCAACTCACTTGGAAGTGATGGAAATATCCTACATAAGTTATGGATATTTCCCATCCTTCCACAACCTCAGCATTCCATAGGATCCTATAAACATAAGGGTTTTGTATGTCATGGATTCCTGTAATGGTGACATATCAGAAATCAATCAGCAAGGTGATCCTGACTCTTGATACCCTGGAGTGGGATTGAAGAGATGATTTCCTGAGCTTGAAGAACTACTGATAGATCTAGGAGCAGAACAACATTGGTTCAAACTGTCTTCTTACCACAAATTTCTCTCTATGATAAGAGCCAGGATGATTATATATAAAATAATAGTCATCATAAAAAAATTTACATTTGATCAGATTGTGTAAATTACCCCATCATCTAATTGCCTCACTATCAGAAGACCATCACCAAACAGATTCGACGATAACCACTACATATCGTTAATGTGAGATGAATACTCCCAGAAATGCATAGATCCCTACTAGAGGTTCAAAATATCTCAATCCCAGTCATGCATTAGAGTATATTGAACAAAATAACTATAATAGATAATCATGATGTCTTCCAAGGTTATATCACTATATAGATCACCCTAAGAAATAACATCCCACCATCGCTTGGAGGAATGATGTATAATATATATAGCATGTTCAAACCTCCACTCTAGAAGTGACTCTAGATGTTTAGAAGCAGAAATCATGGAGTTTACCCATGACTTATATGCATAAGGAATTCCATCCCATAAAAAGGTCGGTGGAAGCTGCTGTTAAAACTCCATAGTCAACTCTTCCATATTCGGGGAAGGTCAAGAAACACCTTTCAGATTACGTAACATATGGATAAAAGTTTATCAAAACTAGGATTTAAGTATCATATCAAGAATGGTAAGAGGTTTCATTTATTGGAAAGTAGGATGGATCACAAGTGTCTCAGGTCCTACAACTTATAGTGCATGGTCGTCATTGCCTTTTGAGCATATGAATATAGGATTTCATGGAGGTATTATTCTACAATGATAAATAAACACCTCATAAGGAATCCAATAGATGAATTGATCACAAATAGATAACTAGGATAGCACACATCCTTCCTGTAGAAATTTCACACCACTATGCCTACTCTATAATCCTGACCAAGGTGATATGAAAAGACCATAACATGCCATAAGAATGTAAGAAAAACCATCAACTACCCAACACTACTGTTAAGTTCATGTTTATATCTCGTATCATATAGTAGGGGTTCCTAACTAGGGAGTGTTAGTTACAAGGTGTAGTGGAAAACATCCTTTGCATTACAATTGGAATCCCATTTAGTAGTAACCACTTTTTTAGGGATTTAAAATAAAAAAATTTCCAATATAATATATATAATACATTTATTCCATTGTCTAGATATAGTAGTTCTAGAACCCTTATTATGGTATAATTAGCTAATTAATGTGTCATCAACATCATATATGGGAAAAAATTGTTTAGATTTTTGTTGGCACCCAAATTATCCAAAATATATTTTTCTTCTAAGAAATATCATAAAATTAATATATATAATAATAAATAACTAACCATATTCAATAGGAAAATGCGTATAGGAAGTAAATGTGACATGGAAAATTTCAGGGCATAATATTCTTATTTTTTCTATAATGATTCATAAATTGAAAACCCCACAATGCATTAAGACTAGTTAAAGAAAATATAATTACAAAAACACTAATTTCAATAACATCATAAATCATGTCCACCACCCAATGTAGAAGTCGTATCAACTTTACTAGGAATAAAAAATAACTAAGAAATCCCATCCCATGTAATTAGCATTTTTCCTGTACATGGATTAGCTATTCCCTAGAATAAGCTCATTACAAAATAAAATTTTCTCATTATATTATTTCTAACACCCAAAAAAGAAGAAAATAGAAACAAAAGACCTATGATTACACTTTTTAGTGTCCTCACATGGGATCCACTCATCGAGTGCCCTAATCCGGTGGATCACATGGTTTTAAGAGTGCCTCCCCATATGCCACAAGATTTAGACTGGAAAAAAGGATCTAATATGGTATATTGAGGAGACTATACCCTCATATAAGTATAGAAAATAAGATATAATAATCAATATGAAACAAACTAAAAATTATATAAATAGACACTATAACAGTAAGAATAATAAACCTCTATAGTTGAAGCGTGATTTAAAAAAATTCATAGAGAAAAAAAATATGATAATAAAAACTCTAGATGTATTAATAATTGTACTAGTTCAATTATATCAAAATTTAGGAGGATTATTTACACACAATATAATTACATTTAATGAAGATATAAACAAAGGAGAAAGAAGGGACATGCATATACAACGTGACATACAAAAATAAAAATGTATAAAAAGGATAAAAGACAACTTTACTAGACTCACGAGCACATTTTTGGTACTATACTCTCATTATCCTTACTATAAGTAAAAAATAATCAAGCATTTATAGTATGGTGTCATATTTAGTCTATTCATAGACGAATTTAATCTACTTAGGTATCAAAGGTGTCTTGAGTAGGGTTTAAGATAAAACCCACGTAGGCTACCACCCCAAGTGTCTAGAAATAATCCAAGTGGTTTACATAAAAAATGTTAGGGTATGAAAAAATGATAAAAAATGATTAAAATAAATAAACAACACTTAGATATGGTTCTTACAGGACACCTGGTGGACTTTAATTTCATTAAAATATTCCAGAATGTGTCTGATTTCTAACCACATATATATAATAATATTATATATATAGTATAGTTATATCTAAGATCCTCATATACGGACTAGTTATGTGAGCCTCTATGTATCCATATACATGGATACTATGTGATGGATAACCTTGGAATATAACTTAATCATCTATAACTAGTCTGATGAGATACATACATCCTCATAAGGTACATCGTATGAATCTCATAAAGTATGTGAGACACCATACTCATCACTCGATATAGGTGGGGTAATACTTCATTCCCAATAAACTAAATAGATAAATGTGGAACATCATTCCTATTTCCCTAATATAAGTATAATAATGAGAGACATCATTCTCAACACCTGATGTAATGGATAGTGAAATTTCATGATCAACAAGACCATTATACATTTCCGACAACCATTATCTATGGAATAATCCCAATAATATAATATATTGAGGGATGACATCCTCACCCTTAAAATCATAAAAAACCAATATATCAAAGCGTGATACAATTTGTATAAGCCATTTAATAAAATAATGCATCAATTGGACTAGCCTTTACACCCATTTTCATTTCATTAAAAAATCCATATAATTAATCAAGGTTTGGAAACTCATAAACAAGGTAAAATAATTAACCCATTTAATTAATTAAAGAAAAGAAAACCATATTGATGCTAATAAATATAATAAATTAATCCATTTAATTAACTAGATCATGCATTTCCCATTCCACTATAATCCAAGCACTTAGTAGGTTCTTTGACAATGTATAAATTATTTCTAATAGTGGGAATAACCAATTTAAACCCAATAGAAACACTTCAAAGGTGTTATAGTCATTTAAACATATATATTTATGTAGAAATTAATATAGAAACCCATAGGGGTGTCTGTGGTTGAGGATGAAATCTTCTAATCACTTTACATGGGTCTATCCAAGTATAACATCATGATTTAATTAATTAATAATGAAAGAACACTTTTTAATGAACATCATGGAAATGGATAGTGAGTGGCATAATGACCGAACAATGAAAAAAAACTCATCCTTGTGGAATAAATTCTTGACCACCTACCATATATTTTTAATTTACTCTCTATTCAATATTGTCTTCATATTAGTTATAGTTTTGAGGAAAAATAGTGAATAGTCTAAGACACTGGAATAAGGGAAAATGAGATTTCACCTAAATATCATAACATAAATGAAGATAAACTGAGATGGGAATAAAGTGGAATATAGAGATTAATAAAGGTGTTCCAACACTTCGAACAATTCTTGATCTAGGGTTCAGATGAAGGAGTTATCAAAGAACCTAGATGGAGGAGGAAGGGAGCTCTTGGGAGGAAAAGATGAGATGGCTCACTAGAAATGGGAGGAAGGAGTTGGGTGAAGAATACATTTCATTAATGGTAAAATCATACAATCACCCATCATAATAGGGGGACATGGTTTGGTGGAACATTTGTCCATAACATGTACCAACCGTGTGCCACTCCACTACTCAAGGAGGTGCCTGCATAGGCTTAGCACACAGTTTTGGGTAACCGTGCTTAATACCTATGAGACCCACTATCTCTGAAACCACTAAAACATGCATGGGCATGGACCTAGGCTAAAAATGTTTTCAAAAAAACCAATAGGAACATTTCTCACATTAGAGACAACCCAAATAGTTTAGGAGACCATGCAGGCTTGGATGCCCAATTTCTCTTAAATGGGTGGCCAAGTCTGTTTCTCCCAATTTTGGGTTTATTGGTAGTTAATAATCTCAAGACTCCCTCATGACATTCATGACTCCATTAGGTAACATTATAAGGTCTGTATTAAGTAATTTAATACAAATAAATGACCAATACAATCATTAAAACATGGGACCTATAAGAAGATGTTTTGAGTGTTGAAAAGGTGGGACCAAAGAATATAATTGTCATGGAAAAATGAAAAGTTTTGTTTAGAAAATGAATTAGAATAACGTTTTCCAAAAGGTAACATCAATTTATGAATGTTATAATGTAGATATTATTGGGATTATACAAATGGATGTCCTATGGGGTGGCTCTTGAAGAATATCATCAAGGTTGAATTAGTAATTATTATACTATTGTTGATGAAGAGAACATGATCAATATTGAAGGGTATGAGATGTTATAACACTATATTTTATTTTAAATATGGGAAGAATGATTAAATTATTGTTGATGAATTCTAACACATGATTTATATTTCATATCATAAGAAATAGGTATTAATGAATATGTTAACGAAGCATAGTTAATGATATAGGAATAAATTGGAATGGTTGAAGTATTTTAGTACTGTATATTGAGGACAATATTATATAAAACCTGATATATATATGTATTGTTCTGAATAGTTTTTTCATTAAGGATTTTCATTACTATGATTATTGGTACTTTTGAACTGGAAAATTGATTTAATGAAAATGTGATATTTTTTGAAAACTCGTGATTAAGGGAAGATGCCCTTAATTTTTTCCTAATGTTGTGAAAATGGTGTTTTGTTTAAAAAAATATATGATTGATATAGATAATGTAAACTTGATTATATTAAAGACCCTAGAATGGATTTTTTTTGTAATGTGGTATAAATTTTCAATTATGGAGTTTACATTTTTTGTGGATTTTTTGAATATATTCAATAATATGTGGTTTTATTTAAGGAATAAAGAGGCCTGTACAATTTCATTGGGGGTTTATGGTGGTTCTTGTTTTTACCATGCTTCAAGAGAACATATTACAATGTTATTCAAATATTATTAATGTGACCATTAATATATAATTTATATTATTTTGGGAAAGTAATAATAAACTTAATTTATAGATTTAGAATCCCCCTTTTTAAATTTTTTGATTTCAAAATGATTCAAAAATATTTTCGAAGGGTCATAAAGTTATTTAATTATTGAATGGATTAAGTTTAACATTGGATAATTCTTTAGTTATCAATGTATCATATCACCATATGGTGCTTTGTGTATAAACTATGGTCACCAATTTTTTATGATGGAAAATATTGATATAATTAATAACATATCATTATATTATGTACATTGTGACCCTTTAGCATTTCAACAATAAAAATGTTTTCTCTATTTCCTAGAGTAAGAGATAATGTAGAAATCAATCATTACCCAAAAAAAGGATGAAATATTGAATATGATACAAACAAAATTTATGCCCTAGTTATATTGTTACCTTTGAAATTATTTCTTATTTTGTGATGAGATATTATTTTTTGTAGTTCCACCGAAAATCTCTATAATGCATGATGTGTTCCATGTTTACCTATATTTTAAGTACATAATATATAAATTACAAATATTCTACTCAGAGGTTATACCACTGGATCATGATCATTCATTGGAGGAATGACTATTTAAGATTTTAGACCGTATAGAGATTGTTATATGAAAGAATACCAATCACAGTGTCAATTTATTGTAGTGAAACCACCAGAATTATGAATCATTGTGGGAACCTGAGTATGTAATGAGGTTAAAGTTTCTTTAGTTCTTGGTACCAAGGTGATGTAATTTGAGTGTGAAATTAATTGGGGGAGGGGGGGTTGAACTTAACAACCTATGATTTTGTAAAATAAATATTTTTCAAATAAAGTAAAATTTTGGAACATAATTACTACACACAACATAAATTATATCTTTCATTTCATTTACTACAGAGTTTATCTTGAGTTACAAGAAACACTGAGTTTAAATGAATCAGGACTTACTATTAAAATTTTATTATTTGTCTTTATAGTTATCACCAATATATTTTAATGGCATACATGATTATTATTTTATAAGTAATAAAAATATATGGTTTACACATGTATATGAAATGAATTCATTTGAGTCCAATAACCTATATTTGAAAAAACTACTCAATAATATAGGAAATCTATTTTTGAAAAAATATTTTTCTACTCAAAAATAGGTTTTACCTCTATTAATTAAAAAACATACATTTGGTGAATTAAGTAGATGTAATTTATAATTTATAAATTCAATAAAATTTTTAGCATTCGTCTTACATGTCTTCTAGATAAAAGATAAGAATAAATCTATTTTTCCGCTTAAAACAATACTTATTTAAAAAGATGATTTATTTCCATTTGAAAACATATTTTGAAATTATTTTTATATAATTTTATAATATTTATTTTAAAAATCAAACTATATTATTGAAATATTCATGTAAACATTATATTCAATTTAATATTTGATGATTTTCTTAAAATAAATATTCAGATGTATAGTTTAAAATATTTGTTTTTATTAAAAATGATAATTTAATTTAAATAATTTTAAAAAATAAATATTATTTTACTATGGTTATGAAAGTAAAATTTGTAAAATTTTATAACAATTAATAAAATTTATTTTATTGGAAGAAATTTCATATTGAATTTCGATATATTGTTTTTTTGAACATTGTAAATTTTCTCTTTCGAAAACAACATTATCGTTTCGTTTGCAGGATGGATTTTAAATTAAAATTTTCCAAATATATGAATGGAATTTGGATAAATGGATCAAAAATTTGGAATATTATTAATTTATATTATATAAAAAATTCAGTATTTCTTTTTACCGTAATAAGTAGTAAAAATAGTAAAAAAATTAATTTATGCGGTTAATGAAAAAATTAGGATATAAGACGGTTAAACTAATAATATGATGTGTAAAATGACATAAAACATATATTACACCCATTTTATTGAAATTTTTAATACTTATCACCTATAAAGATAAATAATTTTCCACTTTATATCCTTGTGGCACGTAAAAAATCTTGGTACACCTTTTTCATTACAAAAATTACTAGTGTGCCACTAAGCTCACTTATAAAAGGCCACCTGCTCTCTTCTCTTATAAACACTACCAAAACTAATTGGTTAGTAAATTAACTTCCCAAATTAATTCGTTAATTATAAAATTTCATCTGATATTCTATTCATTGGTCGTAAATATAAACCAGTAATCCTTTTGGTGTAATGTAAAAGAGGTTGTTCGAAGAAGATATAAAATCCCTACAGAGCATTTAATTGTATTCCTTACTCTACAAAATTTATGAAAACAAGATTATATAAAAAAATTCTTATTTGTACATATATGTTATTATATTTATGAAATAATAATAATTTTTCTCTTCTCACAAAAAATGGGATATGAAATCCTGATTTGTGTGTATGATAGACTACCGCCTCATGAAAAAATGTTATTCGTTTTCCATAAACACCTATAAAAGATGAATATAATTGTAGATTTGTGGTTTATATATTATATTTAAGATATTAATATTCCTATTTAATTATAATACTATATCTACCTTCTTACCACTATACCCGTTGAAAATAATAGCATCGCTCGTGTGTACAGTGGACTACCGCCTCATGGACCGATGTGATGTGCTATTCATTTATTTTGGACTTCACTGGTAATAATTATAGATTGAAAATATATATATATATATGACATTGGTAAAATATTATTACTTTTATAATTATGATATCGAATATACCTCCTTAATTTTCATTCTGTGGGAATACTATATCATCGCTCATGTGTACAGCAGAATGCCACCTTGCGAAGCGACGTGATTCATTCATCACAATAACATTACATGAAAAGAGATAAAGATATTTTTAAACAAAAATATATGATATATACATATGAAATTAAATTTATTATGTAATGGTAATATATTATTGACCTTTAATTAATTCAATCTATCCTGAAAAAGGAAACAATGATCACATGTACCTACGCCCCACCGTCTCTATGAACGATGTATTCCCTTTTATATGGCTAAATTTTATGGATTTTTTAAATAGAAATATAACTAATATATTTTATATTTAAATAATTTCTAACATTATCAATTTTATGGAACAATGATCAATTCAAGCGAATAAAAATTAAAAAATCAGAGCATTCATGAAAAATAATGCTATTATTATCTAAAACATTATTTTAACAAGGAATTGTTAATAAATTGATAATAGACAGGAATAATTAAATAATATGTGTTATTATATATATAATTATTGATATATAATAGATTTATATTAACCTTATATTTAGTAGACATGATTTTTTAATGTGTATGAATGAATATGACACTTAATCTAAGTAATTTCCATTATCTCTTTTATTTTTGGGATACATATGAAATTCACCACTCCTTTCTTTTATGTGGTGTATATACTGAATATTTGACATGTTTATCATAAATAAAACTATTTTTATGATATATAATATTTCATTGTATGTTATAATTTATTGATAATTATTATTCAAACTATTTCTAAAGTAGTATGGGATTTTCGTCTCAATTTGCCTTCTTTGAGACCTATGTTGTGTCAAGAACCAATATTCTTTTATGAGGTGTATAAAACCCCATTTTTCTCATAATATCATGAATTTATTTATTATAATGATATAAAATTTCTAATTTAATGTTATTCTTTTGTGGGTATTATTATTTGAAGATACCACAACGATAAGGATCTTATGATACAAACATATCATTAATAAGGATTTTTCATGATGATGATTCCAATGAAAAAATATTAAAATATATATTTAAATAATTGCACTAATTTTTTTCTCCATTGTTTATTTCATGCGAATAAATGTATTCCCTTCTTTTCTTCTATTTATAAACTCAAGAGGCCAAAAGAATGTTTTTATGAAAAATCAACATTATTTATATCTATGGTTGAAAATCCCATTTTTATTCCAAAATTATGTTATACATTTTTTCCCAATAAATGCTTATAAAATTATATAAATAATTTTTCAAATATATATTTACCCATGTTTTAGTTATTTCAAAATGATTTTAAAAGAATATTCATGTCTTTTTTTAAATAATACGCATTTGGGGTTTAACAAGAATGTGAAAGGAATCTTTGTTTTAACATGTACGACACAAGTGTTATTTTGAACCACCATGAACATTATTTTATTTGAATATTATTTTATAATTTACAAAGAGGAAAGGATATTTTTCTTAAGAAATTATTTAATTGATCTTTGAAATTAATTTTACCTATAAGTTGACATCCTTTTTTATAACCCATGAATTACAAGAGATATTATTTGAGTGAAATATTTTTTTTCTTTCTCTGATTATATTATATTTAGGATGAAATTTTTTTTATGAAACTTTTTTTGTTCCCCAAGATATACCACGATAAAATTCTCATGAAACCCACTATTTTTCTATGGATATTATTTTATAATGTGAGGAAATGATTATGAATCATTTTTATTTTTCATAGTTTATGATATAATAAAATTTTTTTGGAACCCTTTTCTTTTCATAGATTCTAATATATTTATTCTTTTGGATCTTATGGAATATATGTCTGATTTTTCATTATGTGATGATTGGGGACCTTATATCACTCTAATTATCTAGATAAAGGTGGATTAAACCTAAGTAAATATGATATTTGTGAATGTAATATAATATTAACAATGATATATGTGACCTTGAATATATTTCTACAATGTTATATGTGAATCATATTACATGTTCATAGTGTTTTGTGAGTACATATATTTATGGTCCATAATGATAAGCATGGACATGTTTTCATGTCTATAGGTTTATATGAAGGCTTTATTTAATGTTCTAACCTTAATGAGTGAACCTATTTCTAATTAAAAATTTTCAAATGGTATATGTTAATGTGTTTCTATAAATATATACATTATTCTAATGGTATGTTCTTGTGGTTCATGTTCTTTGACTCCATTATGATTCAAGTTTTATGAACTAGAATTATGAAAAACATGAATCATGTTTATGATCTATGAAATATAGGGTATAGTCTTGAAATATTATTCTAACTTTATGATACAATTGTGATTATGATATATTGATATATCATATTTTTACTCCTACGAAGAAACTGAGATAACCCTTTCTTATGTATCATTTACCTAGGTTAAGGGGAATGGTATTATGTATGATATGTATAATAATGGTGATTGTTATGAATAATGTAGTGGGGGAAGACAAAGACCACATAAATTCTAGTAATTTATGTGTATAAGATTCTAAATTCACTATAAATAAATGATTCTAGAATGGATTGATATGTTATGTAATGAATATTCATCTTTTATGTTGTAATATTTATGTATGAGATGTTTCAGATAATATATAAACCATATGGATCATTGGACCTTATAATTGAACATTAAACAACACTAAATGTCCTATTTACAACATAATGATAAAATTTATGATAAATTTTTCCTAGAACATGAATTTATTCTATTTATATTGTTCCATCCCATATAACCTTAAAAAAATTATTTTCCTATTTTATGCTAGACCAAATTTTAAAACATCCCTTATAATAGAACATACCCAATTTTATTTTTTATTTCATCGAAGATTTGATGTTTTGGCCACATTATAATTCCTTAATTTCATAGTTCAAATAACTCATGGAAAAATAATCATTTACCAAATATATGTTTTTATTGATTATAATTACATGGAGATACGTAGTGATTTCTTCATTATCATCTCAATCATGAATGTATATTTAATTTTGATTCCCAAATTTTCCACGATGATGGGTGTTTTTCTGTTTCATATTTGGTTTAATCCTTCATTATCTAAAAATGGTTTACATAAATTTCTCCCATCACACCTATAATTGATCTAATATATGTAAAATTGTTCATCTTTACAAACTAAAAATTTCTTGATTCTTATTATCAATGAACCATTTCTATAAAATATCATTCCCATCTAGTCCACCTCCTCACCTAGTGTATTGATTTTCTATTTCACATAATGTCTCCATAAATGATCCTATACATGAATTAAACCATCAAATTTCAAGAACAACATATGGATTGATTCCAATTATCAAATGATACACAGTGAAACCAAGATTTACTATTCTAGGATTAGTAATACATGTCAACATTTTCAAACACCTTATTAGTGTTTGATCTTCTCATTAATTTTGAGTATTTCTACAATGTAATCTATACATAAATGATTTATTTTTCAATAACTATTAATGTATTAATAATTTTTACTAAATGATATATTGTGACTCTTAGATATCCTATCATAGTCCTTGTATCAAATTTCTACCCCATTAAATCTTTATTTTAACTATACAATTTAGGTCATAAAAATCAATCATAAATATGGCCTATTACCCCTTCCAAGGATGCATCCTTATTTTCACTCCATTTTCTATAGATTTTCAAAAATATATATGAATGGGGCCTCACATAACATAACTTGGATATATTTATTTAAACATAACCAATTAGAAATGATTTGGTATATGTAATGTGAATTTAAACCACATGTATTTTGTTCTACCAAATATTATTTTTTATTGTTTTGGGTTCATCATTCATGTAGGGTTAATTATTTTTGATATCATTATATATGCTAAAGATAATTTTGTAAAATATAAGCGACATTAAACATTAGATGATTTTGGAATAATTTATATGATATTATGTAATATTCTGACCAATAAAAAAGTAGTCTCATGCTTGAATGTAGTTACTTTTTGTTTTTATTTAAGTACTATTGGATTGGGTTTTCAATTAGGTTGTGTTTGGGTGATGATTAAGAAAATATACAAAAAAGGGGATGTTCACGGTTGGTGACATGTTAGAGGAAACCATGCAACTAGCCCAAGAAACATTGCAGCCATGGATAGTGAGATTTTGTAGTCTTGGAACATAGTTTGAGAAACCATGCCCCTTAAAAAGAGATAATGTAAACCCTAAAATTTTACGCACCCATTTGGTTCATGAGTTAGAAAAAGAACACACCTCTACATAGAAAACCATGAAAAAGATTTAATGTTTCCCGAAACTTAATTAAAATTCCCAAAACCACCAAAACTCAACATCTTTTACTCTCATCAGACCATAGGAGGTAGTTCACATTTTTGGGGCTTTCATGTTGTATTATAAGGTTGTCTAATGACTATTATTTTCAATTTGAATCCCAAATTGAAAATATTATCCTCTCTCATCATGTGGATCCAATCCCATTGATTTCTCATTCATCCTCCTACGTCCTATACTTATTTTGGTGGATGAAATAATATATATTTTTTAGATGTACATATAAAATTTGATGAATCTAGATATTGTTTTGTGGAACACTACCTAGATCTAAGGTATTTTTATTTGTTAAATATATTTTTAGGGTAATATATCAAGATCCAATATACATAATTATGCTATAAAACTTTTGTAAAGTCTATTGGGTGACCTTTCATCAATGAATTGTGGTTGGTGGTCCAACTTACAAATACCAATGTCATTATTTCATTTTGTATATGCGAGTGGTAGAATTTCTAGTGTTTTTAGTACTTTAAATAATTAATTGAAATAATTATTTTGGTAAATTAATTAATTTAGGTAATTGTGATGTTGTGAGAATTAGTTTTTAATGACAAAGATAAATAATTTTATAATTAGTTACGAGATCATGGGATTTGTGATTTAGAAATTAATTATAAGAATTAAATTTCGAAATTGAGGTAGTTTGATTGAGAAATTAAATATCAAATAAGGATAATTAATTAGTGAATTAAGTATCAATTTGTTTTTAGAATAATTGGAGATAATTAATTGCCGAATTAATCCAAAAATTCTGGAATTGTAAATAAGAGTAATTAATTGGAAAATAAATTATTAGATACTAAATTTCTAAAATGGTTAATAGATTGTTTAATTTATTAAGATAAAATGACATTGTTAATTAATTTTTGAATGAATTAATAGATCATAATATATTAATTTAGGAATTAATTAATAAATGTAGTGGTTGTTAATTTTGATAAGAGTATTAAGGTTGCTTAATTATGGTAGTGAAATAGGGTATTAGACATCATTATATAACCTCGGTAAATAATGATATAAATAAATTTTTAATATTTGGGGTGATATACATGGAGATCTACACCAAGTATGTATATGAATAGTTGATAAATGTGGTGATAGACATGTATTTATACTCAAATGACATATCTATCTGTATGGTTGATTATTTTTGGTGTTAGACATGATGATCTACACCAATGATATATGTGCATGATTGAGAATTGGGGGTTATTCATGATTATTTATTCCCATGATGTTTATCCATGATTTAGAATTGGGGGTTCTAAATATTTCATTATATTCCCATCATAAATATTTATGTTATTGAAAAAAGGTACTAGGCATGGAATTTTATTTCCAAAACATCAACCTTGGATTATGGTTCCATGTGTCCAATGTAATGAAAGTCAAATAAAATTTATAATGAAAGCCCTTTTTCTAAAATGAATTGTGATTTGGATAATTAACATGGTTCAGAACCAATGTGGTCCAGAGTAGGTATTGAGGTATGGGTGTCCTTAGGAAATTGGAGGTCAATGTGGATTAAAATATATTAATTGATTATGTGATAACTCTTTACTTATGCATTGTAATTATTTATTTATACAAATGAAAAAACATGTTTTTTATTGGACTGGATTTAGACATCGGTGGTGGTGGCTTACTGAGTTGTACTCATAAAATACTCAGGATTCCTGATTAGTACTTGAATAGATTTCATGGATACCTGATATTTTAAGGGAAATGTCCCTATGTTAGATGGCCAATTTGGGATGGAGCATGTTTGACAGAACCATAAGGGGATTTGAACCCAAATACGAGATGATATTGTCTTTATTTTGATTTTTATTTTTGAAAATTGTCACATACATTAGCATGGAATGTTTTCTGATTTAGTCGGATATTGTATTTCCTAAATTGAAGATCCCGAGAGATTGGTTTTTTAATAGTTATATTTGTTTCCTACATTGTTTGTTTATTTCCTCAAGTGGATTACTCTGATAAAAAGATGGTATTTTATTCCCAATATTTACTTATCAGACCCTCAATTATAGTTAACAATAATTAGAATATAGTGAGGCATGCCTGATGTCATGTGACCGACCAACTTAGTGAACCAGTATGTGGCACCTGGGTCGGGATCTTACAAAGTGGTATCAAAGGAGTTTCTTTTATTATTATTTTTCATAGTCATTCAAAAAGTTGGATATGATATTAGGAAGAGTTATGGATTGGTTATGAGCTTGTTCATGTCAGTAGCTATCCCATGTAGGAGGTATAACCCTAGTGATCAGGGTGGAATTATTGTTATTACTATTTACTGTTATAGTTGAATGTGATTTCACGTTGGTTGAAACACATGTTAGGTGGAGTGATTATTTATTTTGATATTTCTATATATTAACTCGTGGACCTAAATGGAATAAGATATGAGTTTGTATACATCATTTTATGAAACTACTAATATTTTTTTAACATGATTCATTTTAGGAATGCACCATAAAACAGGTTTTGGGTAAGTTTTTGAACCTAAACTATTTTCCTGTCTTATGAACATTAATTGAGAAAGGTGACTAATATTAATTTATAAGTTGTGAAAATGATGCAATAATGTGTATAAATGGGTTTCTAAATGAGAAAATTCAACTATGAGAATATTATTTCCCTTCTTAACCAGGACCTAGGTGTAGTATGGTAAAGTGTAGTGAGAGAGCATTAGTTTTGAAGATGCGGTGAGCATTGGGTAAAAGACTTATTGTTTCATGTTGTGATTTTACTCTAAAGTAGTTATGATAAAGCAATGTTATGAGTCCTATGTCATTTATTTTTATTTATATAATAGTTCCTCGAAAATGACGCTTTTTTAGATAAATATCAGAGTACTTTGTTTTTGATGATCATATAGTAGTAGAACCTGAGGAACTGATAGTGGTAGGTGAGGATGTAGAGGAGATGTTCTGAGATAACTTCACTGAATTCTTGTAATTCATTGGAAGATATCTGGGTTTGGTTGAGAAGGACATGTCAAACCCAATAATGTATTTTTAGTTCTAGTACCCTTTAACTTTTACTTGAGATGGTGGACCAGGGAGATGAGTTTTGGATTGAGTCGATCTAGAAAATACTCAACCATTTAGAGACTACTATTGAGAATTGGTTAATGTTGGATAAATATATGATATGAGTATCAGTGATGCACTAGTGGGTCATTTAGGTAGGTTCTAGATAAATAAAAGGTATCCCATGGATGGCCATTTTGGAGATTTTTTTGGAGTACTTTTACCCAGAAATGCATTGAAAAGAGAGAGAATATGATTTAATTAGATTTAATTTTGGAAGCATGTCCATGATGTACTATGCTACTCTCTTCACAGATTTATAGTGCTTTGCGCTATCTTTGTGCAAGATGATTATACATGAGTAAAATGATTTCATGATGGAAATAAATGTGATATCTAGTCCCTCATGAAAACCTTAGAGATGAAAATGTTTTAAGAAGTGGGGAATTAGGTTCTCATCTTGAAGGGGAACCTGAATGAGGCATCTACTGGCAGACAGGTGGTTCTTTCTAGATGATATTGAGGTAAATCTTTTAATATAATGAAGAATCATTATGAGAACATTAGTATGAGAAATGGGAAGCATAATGGATAGTTAGTAGGGACCAGTTACTCAGGATCTTACGAAATTGATTTCAAACCAGTGTGATATCTTGGAAAACTTTTATAAACATTTTACCAGGAAACTAGGGGATTTTTGAGTATATGGAATGTAGGGACATGTATAGAGTTTTTCAGGAACCCCAGGAAAACAGTTAGTGATAAATGTGATAGAAAGAACCCGGGTGTGGGAAGGGGATATTCTTTACCCTATTAGTCTAGAAGCTAGAGTTCTACAGGATGAGCAGGAAGAGGCAGTGGATGCGGGGATCTTTGGAAATAGTTCACATATCAGTAGAGTGGTTCAACTCAAGGGAGTAAGTGAAAATAACAAATAATAGGGATAAGAAAGTTTCATTTTGTGAAACCTACATTTGAGGATAGCATGACTGCGCTATAAAAAATGAGATTTACCATTCTAGTATCTTTAACATTATATAGTCACTTATTTAATACTAGTACTTCCCATTCCATTTTATATGAAAAACGAGTTAACAGGTTGAGCTTGCCAGTGGAGTTTGTAAGAAAGATAATGACAATAAATACTCTCTTTGGAGTATGGTCTAGAGATATCTATATTTGAAAATAATGTTCTCTTGAAGTCAGGGGGAATCATTTTCTATGTGATGTCTCAATCCATGATATTTTAGTATTTAAAATAATTATTGGTACAGATTTTGTAGTCACCTACCGAGCCCACATAGATTGTTACTGTAGAATAGTGAATTTTTTGTCTCTTAAGAGTAACCAGTATATTCACCATGGGGATCTGGATATCCGTGTAGGACAAGCATAGACAATTACTCAGAAAATGGGAGATCTCACTACCCATGTTTTAAGATTATTTCTTGATGATAGAGGTGCAAATAATTATGTCTTTCCACCAGTGCTTGATCATTTTCATGTTGTTTTCCCGATCACTTCTCAGAGATTCGACCTGATATAGATGTGGAATTCACTATTGATCTCATGCATGGGGTTGAGCCAATTTCTATTCTACCATAAAAAATTTCATCAATAGAAGTTCAAGAGTTAAAGAATTAGCTAGAGGTGTTAGAGGATAAGGGGTGTATCTTACTAAGTACGTTTCCTATGGGTTCACCAATATTGATTGTAATGAAAGAAGTTGAGATTTTTCACTTCTGTTTCAATTACTAGAAGTTGAACCAAAAGATTATGAAGAATAAATATTATCTTATGGTTGTTAATGATCTGTTTGACTAGTTGGGAGGATCATGCATGTTATCAAATATCGACATTAGGTTGGGGTATCATGACCTGAGAGTAAGGACTTACGATATAATGATGAATACTTTTAAAATTACATATGGACTGTATGAGATTGTCGTAATTCCATTTGGGTTGATGAATAGTCCAATAGTGTTTATAAACATGATTAATATAATCTTCTACCCATACCTAGATCCATTTATGGTGGTGTTTGTGGACAACGTTTTTGTGTACAAAAACACTCATGGTGGTAATGCCCAAAATCTTAATATAATCTTGATTACACTAATAGATAATAGGATAAACACCAACGTATCTAAATTTAAATTTTGGATAGGTCATGTACACTTTTTGGGGAACATCATCTTTGGAGAAAGTTTGTGTGTGGATTCAAAGAAGGTTCAGGAAGTGGTTTATTAGGAGAAACCCATGAAATTTTTAAATATCTGAAGCTTTCTAGGATTAGCTGGATATTTTCATAAGTTTATCCGTGAATTTTCCCATTTATAAAACTCTTTTCCATGCTTGAATAAGTAGGAGAAAATATTTAATAGAAGTAAGCTAGTAATAATTCCATCCATGATATGAAGAAGAATTTGACAACATCACCCATATTGATCCTACCTGATCCAGTTGAGGAGTATACATTGTATTTTGACATTTTAGGGATTGGAATTGGAGCTCTGTTGATGCATAAAAAATGATTCATCGAATATATATATAAATATTCTACACCATATAAATAAAACTAAAATATGAATGACCTCAATCTAGTGTTTGTAGTATATGATATGATGTTTTGGAGACACTATAAGTTACTTGAGAATTTTACAGTGTTTACTGACTACTAGAGCTTATGGTATATCTTCATTTAGTGACATTTTAACTTTTATCAGTAGATATGGGCTGAGTATATGAAATATTTTTATTTTGATCTAGTATATATTTCTAGGAAATGGAATAGTTTGGATTCTTCCTAGAGTAGAAAAACTCAAAATTATATGGTTCAACAGTTTAGTGTTGAGTGGAAAATGATGCCTTTTTTAGATAAAATTAATGTGGCGATTTAGTAGAGTTTGTAGTAGATACATTCAGTTTCGGTTTCACTTGAGTATATAACTTTTAGATAGTCCATATAATATGTATGAGGACCCAAAAGTTTTGAACGTGAGGAGAAACCTTAAAGGTGGTGAGTCACATTCTTATTAATGCATTGATGAGGATGATATAATCTATGTCATGAATTAATATGTTGAATTTATGAAAAAGTTAAATAATCTCATGAAAAGATTTCATGGATCGATGTGGGAGGTACATCTAGGGGTAAAAAATTGTACCACGACCTATAATGATAGTTATGGTGGCTAGAAATAAAAAAATTATATTTGGGTTCATGATGTGATGCTACAACAGCTAGAAGGTAAAGACAGAGCATAAAAAACCTAGAGGATTGTTGTAGCTTTTTCCCATTCTAGAATGTATGGGGGGGAAATTTGATAATGGATTATTTTGATGGGTAGTTTGAAAATTCCAATGAATAATGATGCTATTTGGGTTATTTTTGATTGATTAATGATGTTAGTGCATTTATTTCCTAGTTGAGAGACATTATTAGTGGTGCAACTAGGATGTTTATATGTTCAGGATGTAGTCTGTATGCATGGGGTGCCACCTACTATATTTTCATATCACAACTCATGTCTCACTTCAATATTCTCTATGTTATTTAAGAAAGAACATGGTATAAGGATATTATTGTTCATGAAATTCCATCCACAGACATATGGGAAGATCGAGCAAACTATTCTGGTTATTGAGGACATGTTATTATCATGTGTACCTGAATTCAGTTGTTCTTGGGAGAAGCGCCTGGACATTGTATAGTTTTTCTATAACAATATTTATTATGAAACAATACAGATGGAACCATAGTATTACTTTTATAGTAGGCCATGTGGATCACTGTTATGCTGGATGGACGTAGGTAAAATGGTATTGTTGGGACTGATTCTCATTCAAGAGATGTCAGATAAATATAAATTGATTTAGAAATGTATGGATATGTCTCAGAGTAGGAATAATTCACATGATGACAGACGAATAAAACCCATATAGTTTATACAGGGTGATTGTGTATTCTTTTGGGTTATCCTTGGTTGGGTCCCCAGAGGATGCATATACATGGAATATTAGTGCCCAGGATGGTTGAACCCTTTGATTTCTAGAGAAAATCAGGCTGGTGTCATACCAATTGGATCCTATAAAGAAATATAATCATTTGGATGATAGATTCCATGTATCAAAACTATGTTTGCATCTCCCCCACCTCTTTTCATGTGATCAACGAGGATGAGGTTGACATTGAGATATATGTATCATTTTATTAGTATATGATACATGTGTCATATCATAATGAGAAATTGTTGCAGGTAAAGACCATTCTTATTGTTCATGATTCATGGAAACATGGGTGAATGTAAGTGGAAACATGGGAAATTGTAGTTGATTTGCAGGTTTAGTGACCCGATCATTTTGGTTTGGAATCATAGAGATTCTTTGGAGTGTAGCTGATGGACTTGCTATTATATTGTGGATATATCATAAAATCCTAACCTTTTTTGGAGTTAAATAAATCTTGAATTTAGGTAATATTTTTTTATTCATGTATTGTTCAATTCAGTTTTAAACTAGGGTATTTTTCAGGGAAGATTACGAAAAATGGATGAAAAAATAGATGTGGGTGGTTGGACCACAGTTAGGGAAAATCGTTCACCTATCCCTTGAAATCGTGAATCCCTAGATATTGAGGGTTCCCATGGATGGAGCATAGATTGAAAAACAAATTTCCCTAAAAAGGGAAAATGTGAAACCTTAAAACAATATAACCACAGTTGGTGCTTAGTTAGGAAAAAAGTGCACCTCTTCCCATGAAACCATGAACAACTTTTAATGAGGCTAGAAAATTAACTTTTAAATTCCATGAACTTATAAAAATCACCAATTTTGATCATAAGATGTCTTCTAGTTTTTTATAGCGTTATGGTGGGATTCCAAGGTCATCATATCTATATTCATCATGATTCAAATCACGAATCGAAGAACCTATCCTCTCTTGATGATAATATTTTATCCATTATTTTCAAATTTTTCCTCATATGTTCTTAGTTTCTTTTTGTTGATGAAATTTTCTGTGTTTACTAGATTTAGATATAGAATTTTTAAAATAAATCTATTATTGTAAATCATTAAGTAGATCGAAGGGGTCTTGTTTTGTTAAATTTTATTTTAGGGTAATAGACTCAGATCTGATCTATGTTGTTGTGCTACTCAATTTTGGTGATTTCATTTGGGTAATCGTTTATGAACAAATCAAGGTCAGTGTTGTAATTTACCAATACCATAGTCGTGATTGCATTTCAAACGTAAAATTTGTAAAATTTCTATTGTCTCTTAGCTATTTAAATCCCTATTTGAATTAGTTAATGTGATAAATTAACTAATTGTGGTAATGGTAAATTTTGGGATTTAGGGAATGATGAAAACGCTAAATAATTCGAGAATTAATTATGCGATCCTGGGACTTTTGATTAGATAATTAATTTCATTAATTAATACTGATGGAATTGAGATGGTTGGATTGAGAAATAAAATGTGGAATAAAGATAATTAATTATTGAACTAATTATCAATTTTTTAATAGGAAAATTTGGGGTTAATTATTTTTTAATTAATTACAAATTTTTTGAGTTGTAATTAAGAATAATTAATTTGTCAATTAATTATTGGATTTGGAAATTTTGAAATGAAAACTCGATTGTTGAATTGAATAATAGAAATTGACATTGTTAATTAATTTTTTAATAAATTAAGGAATTTGGATGAATTAATATCTAAATTAATTAATGGAAGTAGTGGTGGGTAATTGTGACAATATTATTAATATTTGTTAATCATGGTTGTGAAATTGTGTATAAGATATGATCTTATAATCCTAATAAATAGTTATATAAATAAATGGTTGAGATTTAGGGTGTTAGAAACGGTTGTAATGACCCTACCCATGTTACCCAATGTTGGTGATTTATAACATAGTGTTGGCATGATACAAGGACATCATGTCCTGAATGACCTATCTGTTTAGTATTATTAGAAATAGATTACAAAAATGAACTTCACATTAAAATTTCAAACATAAAATACATCATAGATAGTTTATTTTGAACGTCATTGTTCCATTTTATCTTAACACTCCATATCAATCATAACAAACATCTTGGAAATCCTGGGAAAATAAAACATAAGAAAGGGGTGAGCTCATATTCTTAGTAAGGGTAAAAAATTTATCTAAAGATAACATAAACAATAGGCATAGATAATAATTGAAAACAAATTCCTTTAAAAATAATACAAATAGACACATTATGGTAGAAATATAAGCTAAGTAAATAATTCCATAATAAAACATAGTAATGGGTATTACACTATTCAAATAACCACTTGAACCATCAATATTATTTTCATAATGAGGGAATGTATAATGCCAAAGAGTCTAAAATATTTTGTAAAGGCCTTGGCTAAGATGTCTAAAAATGATTAAGTCCTCGGCCAAAACCATATATCAAATTGAGAAATGCCTTGTCCAATTCCACATCTAATTGTCTCATGATACTTACTAATGCATCAAGGAGCCATAGCGGGCTCCACCCGTCACTTACTATGTTCAATACATTCCTCATATGAAAAGGTTGAAACATAACATAATCATTCATACTAGAACCAACATAAGAAATGTAAATATTTTAACCCTAATCCTTGAATGGTATAAAATAACTCATTCACAGTCAAATATATCACAAAACCATCAATACAATATGGAATATTTGTATCATAATAATCAACCTCGATCAAGAATAATACCCCATAAAGGATGTTCGCATAGTTGAAAATGATTAGTAAAAATCATTAAGAGAAATATAACCTTTTCATGAAATCATTTAAAAGTTACATAATTTCACATAACCGTATTTATATTTATTATTTCATACATGATTCATTTAATACTTTATACTACCCATTTAATAATTATTTCCATGTTAAATTAACATTTTGGGTAATAATATCTTTCTTTATCATACGTGTTTCAAATTGTTATTATTGATTGTATCATTTAGATCATGATTTAAATAATTTAAGAATATAAAAATCTATTTATATATCAAATATATTTAGAATATAAGTATTTATAATAGATAGATATATGAAATGGAAGGTACCATTTATGGAGATGGTAGGTCATACGTATGCATAAACGTTGTTTCCATTTTCATATCGTATTGAATGGAAATATGTGAATAAGATATGTGTAAGTACATACATACATATATATATATATATCTCCAATATCATTATTATGTCATATATTACATAATTATTAATAATAAATATTTTTATAATAATCGTTGAATGGTGAACGTGGGAATGAATGTCATCGCGTCGTGGAGACGGTAATCCGTACGTACGCACGAGTGACTATATCATTATATTGATGGTGAAATCATATATAATTGGATGGAATATCATATATAATGAATAATTAACATATTATTCTTATTATTTACATCAATTATACTCATTATTATATCAATCCAAATAATAAAGTGTTTGAATAAAAAACAACACCACGACATGGAGACGGTAAGCCGTAGGTACGCACGTATGGTGACTTTTTCATTTATAGGATGGATAGAATAAATAATATAATTGTAAAATATTTATAACAATTTCAATGTATATAGGAGGTACCGGATTTATTATATTATTATGTAAGCAACAATGAATGAGGAAGTGGAATATGAAAAGATCTTTAAAGAGGGTAGTGAAATTATTACCTCTTCTTCGAGTGTTTCCTTTTGATTTGATCAAAAGGGATCGTTAGGTTGGATTTATGGTCAATTTAAGGACTATAGGTTTATTTTACGGATGTTGGGAGGATATTTGGGAAGGTTTTGGATGAGTAAATTGGATTTGGAGGTGTTATTTTGAGAGAAGGGGAAGTGCCCTTTAATAATAGAGGCGAAGGTCACTTTAGGAAACATTGAAATATTATTGTATAATAAAATAATTTTCAGTCTATAATAGCTCAAAAAATATTTATTTAGAATATAATGCGGGTATGGGGAGAAAAAATCCCAACCAATAAGTTTTAGACAAGTTTTGGTTACCATTTTAACCTTATCTTTTATATTTAACTCATAGTTAACTAGTTTAACTTTTACGACGTCTTCCTATATTCTTACACTGTCTGGTTAATAAACATACTCTAAACTTCAAAGGGAATATAAAGTTGTTAGTTAATGACATATATAATATTATTTAAGCCATTTTTCAGAACAATATATTTTCAAGAATATTATATCATCCAATAATATAGTTTTTGTTTTAAAAACTCAATTATGTCAATTTTGACATTATTTGGTTTTTGGATTTTGTGAAATTCATAACAACATTATTACTTATAATTTTTTTATAACCCCTATAATTTCATATTATCATATAAAATTATTTTAATTATTCAAAAGACTCAAATTAAATTTATTTGGATATTTATAATATCAATTATTTCAATCTTTTATTAATAAGGTAATTGCTTCAACATCATTGTGTCAAAAATAAAGATAATTATATAATGTATAAAATTTATAAATAAAATATCATTATGTAGGAAATCTTTTTAGATTTATAATGAATATTTATAGTTTAATTTATCTTATGTATGGCCCTATATTAAAAATGGTTTAATTATAAAACATTGAATTTTACTCTTTTAACTCTTCTTTTAATAAAATAATAATAAATTTCTAATATATAATCCATGTGGACATAAAGGATCATAGTTTATTCCTAAAGTTTTTTTTGGTCGAAATACACTTATCCAATATAATTGGGACATGATTTATTGTAATTATAATAGCATTTTTACCTTTAATTACCCCATTTACATTTAACCGTGGTAAATAAAAGTCAAAATTAACAATTCACCAAAAATTATTTTCATCATATTGAACCAAATTTTACTTAAGGATATCAATAGTGTTTCTCGGGTTTATTAAAATCAACTCATAGAAGTGGTAATATTATGTTTTATACAAATTTGAAAATGCTCCTAGAAGGTGGGTAAAACAGGTTATAATGTTCAATAAACGTTTATACAAATAATTTTATTATAAAATGACTCCAATGAATTATATTTAACTTATATATCTATTATATATCTATTTTGACATAAAAATATATAAAACAAATATGTATTTAAATAAATAGTTGGTTTTAAATAATAACGCAGTCTTTTTCAATATTCATCCAAAATTGAATGATTTCTGAAAAATACCAAAAAATCACCAAAAGATGGTTTTGATATTATGAATTCAAAAATGAGGAATATTTTACTAAATTAAAATCATAGAAGATGAATCTATTAATTTAAAATTAATTCTTATTGTCAAAACCGAAAAACAGGGTTTTAAAAAATAAACACCATCAAAAGATTGACATGTGGTTATGTAAAATCTAAATGTGAAATTACTTATAATAACTTTAATTGTATTAAATTATAATAATATAATCTAATTATAATTCAAAACCTTTAAAATACATAATTTAACACTCTAAATTATTTCTATTAAAAAAGTGGTTTTCAATTAAAACATAGTATTTTTCACTATTCGTCAAAATATGAAAGTTATTATAAGAGTACCAAAAATTTATCCAAACTAAATTTTTATGTCCTTATTCTAAAGAAAAATTTAGTTTCATTAAATTGAATATATAAATTTTCAAATATTGGTTTTAAAAAGGGTTCTCCATTAAAAGGCTATAAAATTTCATTTTTTGAAAAATACTTCTTTTATTTGAAAAAATGAATTTGTTCTTATATTATGTATATGAAACACAGAATGTGGATGTTAAAATTAAATTGAGTATATATGATTCAAAATTCAGTTAATAATATTCATAACTTCTTTTTTAATGACTAGTTTACTAAGTTTTGGTGTGCTCGAATTCGGTGTGTCATGCTGCGGAAGTTATTTAATTACATTAATGCAATAACATACTATGAAATATTGGGGGTGTTAAATTCTCCACTCCTTCAATAAATTGAATCCACACAATTTTAAAATTTTCTTCTAAAATAAAATGTAAAAAATATAAAAATACCTTTGTGGGAAACCCACATCAATAATTGGATAATGAAGTTTCAGTATTAATAAGAGGAAAAGGGAATGAAAACGTTAACACCAAATTAGGATCCCAATTATGGGAACATTGTTGGAAATTAGAAACACATAATATTTGGAATACTGTAAATATTTATAGGGAGTTATTGAGGTCATCAATCACAAACAAGCGTGAAATTGAGGGCCCTAATTCCATCAATTTTTGATTATTTAAAATATCATTAGTTAAAAAACATAAGGTATTAGGATAAAACATTTTTGGTTTTAAGATCCCTTCCTTAAAGTTTAATAATTAATTTATTCATAGAATAAGCTGAAAAAAAATATACTTAACAAGTAGATTTTCATCCTCTACCTAATTCTTACCAGAAACTCACCTTTCACTCCAAAAGAAAATAGAAATAAAAAAATTTCTATATATTCTAATTGTATAGGGTCAAAAAATAAAGAATTTATATTTCATTTGTCAGAATATTTAAAAAAACTACATTATACAAACCAGTACATCATGTTTTCCATTCGCAGGTGATCCACCCATGTCACCCTTCGGTTTCGGGTTCAAGTCTCGCGGCCTTGCTGGATGCGACGGGTTGTCACCCGACCTCTGGGTTGTCCTTTTTATGACAATCTAAAAATAATCTCATAAAATAATTTATCATTAAAAATAGTATCCAATGTAAAACATAATTGATTCCAACCATTAGACATATCCAAATTACATCTGTCCAAACTCACAGTCCAAAATTTATAAAGAAGGTAAACAAAATGAAGATCCTTTTTTCCATGTAATAACATGTGAACACCTTCATCATATTTTCATTTAAAACACGTTAACACCTTGTATTACCATAAAACCATATTGATTGAATTCATGATCCCTTATTTCTTATATAATACTGGATATAATCAGAACCACATTATGGTTTATCTATTTCTAAACCATATATTTTCCAAAAAAAATTAACCTAATATTGAGTCACTTTTCTTGGTTCCACACAATCTCAAATCCTTAATGGTATAGTACTTCAGTATAATCCGTATACACTCTACAATTCTTATAACACGTACATCATTAGTATAATACTCAAATGACACAATATTTATTAACAACATCAGAAATATAGTCCTTCCTCTTCCTCTTCGGTAGTATCGTAACTTGATTGTTATCCAATATCAGCATTTAGGGTATACTCCGATGATTTGGTTATTGATTCACGTATTTTCCCAACTCCTTGAAGATGATGCATTGTACATTTGAATCCTTTTTCTTACCCTTGAAATCACATACATGGTGTCCTTTTTCTTCACACTTATAACTAATTTCCTTTTCCGTCAAGCATTTACCAAGGTGATTCTTTCCACAGTTATCACATATGGGAAATCATTATTTCCCCTCTCCCCTTTATCAATATTTCCCTCCTTCATACATTTATTCTCTTACTTCCCTTCAAAGCCGTAGGAGTAAAAGAATTATTTACATATCTTATTAACACATTATGTTATTTGTTCATATGATGAGAATACGTGGGAGAATATTTCCTTTTTTAATGTTGTCTAAATATCAAGAAATATAGGGCCCTTCTTATTCTTCTGATCATGTGTATTGTTGGAATTCCCATTCCTTCTACTATGTGTGATTTCTAAACAATGGCATATCATAGGTTAGTTTATGAATCATAATGCATAATTCCAAACTTATAAAATAAATAACATAAATTGAAAATATTATGTAAATAATATATAATCATAAAATGTTTTCTTTGAGAAATTATTTACCCTTAAATACTTCTTAATGGCTTGTAATGAAAATTTAAATTATCCTAAGCATACCCCCCAGGAGTTTCATTAACAAGAGTACAACAAGGCCCGTTGTCGGGTACTAGGATACCCTGGGTTAAGCCCAAAACTCCTTGTTGGATTTTTTACTCTTAGGTACATCAGTACCAGAGCCGCCTCTACCAGCTCTTGTCCAGACTCGGATGTATTGCTTAGAAAATACACACACTCCATATATAACCATAATTCTAGGAAGTTCTTATATACTAATCCTAAATGTCTATCTTAGGGTAATGTTTTATAATATGAGTTTTTCTAAATCTAGTTTCTAAGGATATTTCTAAACTTCATGTGATACCAACTGTAACACCCTAACCATAGTTACCCAGAGTTGATTCTTTATTACATAGCCTTGGCATGATACATGAAAATCATGTCTCGAAAGGCTGATTAGTTTATCCGTCTTGGAAAAAGATTACATACATCAACTTCAAATTATAATTTCAATCATAAAATACATCATAGATAGTTCTTTGAGAACTCCATTATTTCTTTTTAGCTTAACCCTTCATATCAATCATAATACACTTCTTGGAAATCCTGGGAAAATAAAACATAAGAATGGGGTGAGATTGGATTCCCAGTAAGGGTATACAATTTAGCAGTAGATAATATAAACAATAGGCATGGTGAATAGTTTAAAACAAATTACTTTACAAATAATAAAAATTAACACATTAAGGTAGAAATTCGAGTTGAGTAAATAATTCCATAATAAAACATAGTCATTGGTATTCTACTTGTCGAATAACCACATGAACCATCAATATTATTTTCATAATGAGGGAATGTATAATGCCAGATATTCTGAAACATTTTGTCAAGGACTCGGCCAAGATGTCTAAAAATGATTAAGGCCTCAGCAAAAACCATAAGTCAAAGTAGGAAAGGCCTCAGCCAATTCCATGTCTAATTGTGTCATGATACATATTGATGCTTCGAGGAGCTATAGCGGGCACCACCCGTCACTTACTATGTTCAATACATTTCTAATATGAAATGGTTGAAATATAACATAAAAATTCATATTAGGACAAGCATACGGAATGTCAATACTTTATCTCAAAACCATGAATGGTATAAATATAAAACATCCACAGTAAAATATATCAAAAAACTATCAATAAAATATGGAAGACTTGTATCATAATAAATCATCCTTGATGAAGAATATATCCCATAAAGGATGTTGGCATGGTTGAAAATGATCATTAAAATGCTTTGACAGAAATAACCCTTTTTCATGAAATCATTTTAAAGTCACAAAATTATTAAATGAAGTAATTTAAATTATAATTTTGAATCAAAGTGTCTCATACCACTTTCAAACATTTGAGAGGAATTTACATTTTAAAAAATTCATGTACATATAAATAGATCCATTAAACCATTTTGAAAACATGGACATTAAAGGGAAAGGTTTAGACGAATAAATCATTAAAAATTTTAAAATGATTTTTTAGTAAAAAATTCCCTTAAAAATAATATATTTGAAAACAATTTTGTGAAACATGTATATGGATAATAAATATGTCTCAGTTGATACATATGTAAAAACAACCTCGGATAATAAAGAAAGTATGAAATTAACCCCTACCTTGCACTTTCATTTAGTTGAGGGTATATTTATCATTATGTATAATAAACATATTATGTTATTAAATTATACTAGAACCATATTCATATTTATTATATAATTAATGATTCACTTATGACTTTATACTACCCATTTAATAATGATTTCTACGTTAAATTAACATTTTGTGTACTAATTTCTTTCATTATCGTTTGTGATTTAACTTGTTATTCTTGATCATATCATTTAAATAATGATTTAAATACTTAAAAATATAAAAAAATGACTTAAATATCAAATATATTTATAATATAAATATTTATAAAATATGGATATGTGAAATGGAAGACAACGTTTATGGAGACGGTAGGCCATATGTACGCATAAATGTTATTTTTGTTTTTATATCTTATTGAAGGGAAGTAACTGAATAAGATATATGTTATTAAATAAATTCATACATATATATATATATATCTCCAGTATAATTATTATGTCATACATTACATACTTATTAATAATATATATTTTTATAATTATTGTTGAATGGTGAACGTGGGAATAAATCTCATCGCGTTGGGGAGACGGAAATCTGTACATATGCACAAGAAACAATATCATTATATTGTTGGTAAAATAATATGTAATTGGATGGTGTATTATATATAAAGAATAATTAACATGTTATATTTGTTATTTAAATCATTTATACTCATTATTATACCCATCCAAATAATGATGTGTATGAATAACTAACTACACCATGACGTAGAGACGGTAAGCCATATGTAAGCACTTATGGTGACTTTTTAATTTATAGAATGGATATAATAAATAATATGGTTTTAACATATTTATAATAACATAATTGTATGTAGTAGGTACTTCAGTTATTATTTTGGTATGGAAACAACAACGAAAGAGGAAGTGGAAGATGAAAAGAACTTGAAAGAGGGTGGTGAAATTATTACCTTTTCTTTGGGTTTTTTTTTGAGTTGATCAAAAGGGATACATAATATGGCTTTATGATAAATGAAAGGACTCTAGGATGATATGAGGAAAGTTTTGAGAATATTTGGGTAGAGTTTTTCCGAGAAAGATCGGTTTGGAGGTGTGATTTTGAGTGATGGAGAAGTGCCCTTTTATAAGAGAGATGAGGGTCACTTCAGGAAAACCATGATATATTATTTTATAAAAAATTCATTTACTATTTCTAATGGATAAAATATGATAAATTTAGAAGATAAGGTTTGTATGGGTCTACAAAATCTCAACCATTAGGTTTTATAATAGTTTAGGATACCATTTTAACCTTATTTTTTATATTTAACTAATAGTAAACTAGTTTAACTTTTACTGTGTCTTCTTGTATTCTTACATTATATGGTTAATAATATTACTCTAAACCACCAAGAGAACCTCCAGTGGTTCATTGATAAAATATATAATATTATTTAAGCCTTTTATACAAATCTTATATTTTTAGGACTATTATATCAACATATAATATAGTATTGTTTTTAAAAACACAATTATGTCAATTATGACATTATTTTGTATTTTGTTTTTGTGAAAATCATAACACCATGATTAATTCGAAAAAAATTACATAATCAACCACATAATTTCATATAATTCTATAAAATTATTGGAATTCATAAAAATACTCAAATTACAGTTATTTGGATATTTATAATATCAATTATTTCAAGCTTTCATTAATAAGGTAATTACTGCATCATCATTGTGTCATAAATAAATTTAATTATTTAAGGTCTAAAAATTACAAATAAAATACAATTATGTAGAAAATATCTTTATCTTTCTACTGAATATTTATAGTCTAATTTATCTTCTGTATAGCCCTATATTAATGTTTTTTAATTATTAATCGTTGAATTTAACTCTTTTAACTTTTCTCTAAATAAAATAATAATAAAGCTCTAATCTAGTCCAATTTGACCTAAAGGAATGTATTTTATTCCTATGGTTGTTTTTTAACAAAAAACACTTATCCAATAGTATTATGACATGTGTTAGGATAATTATAATATCATTTTTACCTTTAATTGCCCTATTTACTTTTAAACGTGGTAACTAAAAGTCAAAATTTACTATTAACCAAAAATTATTTTCATCTTATTGAACCATATTATACTTAATAATATCAATCGTTTCTCTCATATTTTTTAAATTAAAATAACAAAAGTGGTAAAATTATGTTCTATACAAATTTGCAAATGCTCCCAGAAGGTGGGTAAAAGACGTCAAAAAGTTCAATATAATTTTAAACACCTAATTTTATTATAAAATGACTCCAATGAATTCTATTTAACTTATATAGGTAATATATATATATTTTTAATTAAAATAAATAATTATTTAAATATAATATTGGTTTTAAATAATAACATATTGTTTTTCACTATTCATCAAAAATGGAATGTTTTCAGAAAAATAACAAAAATTCACGCAAAGATAATTATGATGTTAAGAATTTTAAAATTAAGCCTATTTTACTAAATTCAAATCATAGAAGGTGAATTTTTTAATTTAAAATTAATTTCTATTGTAAAAAACTAAAGGTGGGTTTTTTAAAAGTAAAAACTATAAAAAGATTGATATTTGTTTATGTCAAATTTAAATGTGAAATTTACTTATAATGACCGAAATTGTATTAAATGAAAAAAAAATATAATCTAATTATACTTCAAATCCTTTAAAATACATAATTTTAGATTATAAATTATTTTGATTAAAAATATTTTTTTCAAATAAATCGTAGTATTTTTAACTATTCATCAAAAAATAAATGTTATCGGAAAAGTAAAAAAATTTATGAAATCTAAATTTTTATGCCCCGGTTATAAAAAAATTTAATTTCATTAAATTGAATATATAAAATTTTCAAATATTAGTTTTAAAAAAGGTTCACCATTAATAGGTGGTAATATTCATTTCTTGAAAAATACTTCATTTATAGGAAAAAAATGAATTTCTTCTTATATTTTTTCTATGAAACACATAATAAAAAAGTTAAAATTATATAGAGTATATAAGATTCAAAATGGAGTTAATATTTTTTGTATCATATTTTTGAACAGGTAGTTTGGTAAGTTGTGGTGTGCTCTAACTTAGTGTTGCGTGTAGTGAAAGATATTGAAATACTTTAATGAGATAACATACTATGAAATATGGGGGAGTTAAAATGGTGATATAAACCAATGATTTTTATGCATAGATAAGAAATATGGTGCAATACATTGAATTCTAAAGTAATGATAGATCTATTTATATGTTTCTGAATTTAGGGTGTTAGACATGGAGATCTACACCAAATATTTATGCGCATGATTGAAAATTGGGGGGCTATACATGAATTTTTATTCACATGAAGTATATGACTGATTTATAATTGGGGGTTCTAGACATGATGTTCTATGCCCTTGATAAATATGTTTGATTCATGAATAGGGAATTATACATGGTTTTATTTTTCAAAACAACGACATTGGATTATGTTTCCAAGAGGTCATATTAATTAAATTATATATCAATGGACAATGGAAGCCTATTTAATTAAATGATTTTTGAATTGGATAAGTAAAATATTTCAGACCCATTATGAACTAGATTAGGAATTGAGGTATGGGTGTCTTTGGGAACCCAATGGTCTATGTGGTTTAATAATGATTAATTGATAATGTGATAACTATTTACATATAATATGAAATTATTTTTTTATACAATAGCATTAACTTGTTTTTAACTGGATTGTGTTTGGACAACATTGGTGTGGGAAAAACTGAGTTGTACTCATATGCTACTTGGGCTACTTAATTGGCACTTGAATAGATTTCATGGATGCTGGATAGGTTAAGGGAATGGTCCCCATGTTATATGGATGAGTTGGGATAGAGCATGCATAAGGGAACCAGATATGGTTCGGGACCCACTCATTAGTTGATAGTTTCTTTCATTTGAGTTTTATTTTAGACATATTTCCGGTACATTAGCATTTAATGTTTTCTGGTTTAGTTAGATATTGTATTTATTGCATTTAATAACATAAATGATAGGTTTTTTATATAGATATATATGTTTCCACTATTCTGTGTTTATTTATTTTTGTGTATTACTCTAATAAAAGTAGAAATAGTATCTCCATGATTGAATTATCAAACCCTTACTGCTAGTCAGAAACCTCTAGTATAAGGAGAGGCATACTTGTGGTCATGTGATGAACTGTCTATGGGCACCAGTATGTGGCATTGAGGTTGGGATGTTAGAAATTAAAACAAATTAACCTGATTTTTAGTATAATACAGAATACCTTAAACTGAAAATAAAAGATAATAAAAGGTTTAGCATATCTAGCACCCATAATCCATCAATACTCATGTCTATACTTGGTAAAAAAACTCCACTTAATATATTTGGAAACATTTAGTGCATAATAAACATAAAAATAGATATAAAACCATCTAAGGTTGAAAAACCAAAAATTGAGTCATAAAAATGGTTAAGTATTGGATCATTGTTCGTCCCACATTCATATCCTCTGAAAAATTAAGTGAAAAAAACAAAGAAGTCACAATTAATTTGTAGAATAAATCCTACACCATGAAATTTCAATCTACTTTCACTAGACCAAGTGGTCCAGAAAAATGTTAAAGAAAATATTACTTCTAACTATAAGTGGATTTTAACTATTCTATCTATAAATCATCATTACAAACAAGGCCACCTATTCACATTGATTAGGACCTTCATTCATGTGATTAGATACCCAATACATATTATGTTATATCCCTACACCCATATAATGTGAACAATACTCGATGGAATAACCTTTTGGGTGCACAAAATCTAATTAGACACCATCTTTATGTGAAAAAAAATCATAACCTTAATGTATGAGTCATCATCACTTAAAATTATTATGTTGAGATTCTCTTTATGACAACAAAAATCTATGACAACATCCTCTTGATTCCCTTTTTTATAGAAACTAACAATATAGAAATTTATAGATCAATATGCACCCACATGACATAAATGGTGCACAATATAGTCACTTATGATCCACTAATAAATCCATAGGTTGGGTTTTTGATCTAGGTGGAAAACCCACCTTTAATCTTATGTGATCCTTATAGACTAGGTGATGGTGTTCATGTCAATAACCATGGTTAATATACTCTCATGTTCCATAATCTACAATTTATGTAGACATTATTTTTTTATGATATATCCTTTCCATTACCCAATTCTAAATGTGGATTAGAAACCCTTTATGTTACACCTTAGTGCATCATACCCATTTTAAATTAATTTTTTTTGACATCCTATTTTTATACACATTAATATTTGGGTTTCAATTATATATAAATAGAAAAAATTCCATTACAGGATATTATCATCTTCGTATTCGAAATATTTGGAGGTGATATACTCTAATTTGAAGCCAAATTCCATGAGTGGATATACACTTCTTGAAAACTAGAAAGCTTTATGTTGTGATTTTCCCCTTGTAAAATTCCCATTTGATACATAGACCTTATTACATGGACCTAATACTAATGAAAAAATGTTCAGTCCTAAAAGGAATTACAATTTTTATAGTGTTTTATTCTATATGATATAATTCTCTTATATAATAATTGGTTATATGTAACTGTTCCTATGGTATGGATTTATTAGTTAATATTTCTTATTCTAAAACAAAACTACATTTGGAAATAACCATTTTATTATCACATGTGCATGAGACTAATCAGCATAAATACTCACTTCAAAGGACTATGTGTGTCTTCATTTCTATTCTCACAGGACACATAATTGGGTTTGGATCTCATATCTCGTAATACACTACAAATGTCTCTTTCATCCAAACTCTTGTGGTGTATGATCTCCAAATTCATTCCAGGTTTACTAAATTGGATATACATTGGGAAATTAAACATATACCCCTAGTTCTCATACCATAGGTGTAAGCATGTATTTTCTATTATATCTAATCCTTAATTAAAATTAAAATATCTATTTCATTAACTATTTATGGATTTATTATTTTTCTCACACGAGACATAGTGTTTCTCGATTTATATGTCATGATCCAAACAAAAAAAAATAATTTCATTCAATTCCATATTTCATCCAAACAATTGGGGCCATGAATAATTATTGGGTTTTACCCCATTAACCTAGGGTTAAGATATAAGATGAAAAAACTAAATTTTTAATCATGGAAAAAATTCATTGTGTTAATTATTTATTTTAGAGAATCAAATTCTGTGATCTGAATATTTCTCTTAGACATATTTAATTTCTTGATTTGATTATTCCTATTGGAAAACAAACAAAAATTGAGTTGTGAATTCCATAGGAAAAGCAAAATATATGAATAATATATCCATATTTAGGAAAACAAATAAACTTTATTTTATTATTCCTCTAAAAAATATAAATAAATTTATTAAAAATATTACCCCTTGTTTACAAAATAAATGAAATAATATCTAATATTGGTATATAAAATATCCTTGAGTCAATATTCTCCACATAGAAATCCCAAATCCTTGATATGAGATACACATCCTGCCGACATCCTCCAGATGATCCTACACCAAAAAAACCAACATGATATTCAAGGGATATGAAAATTATCTCCATATTAGCATAGAATAAATTTTTCTTGATTCCATATGAATTGAATTACATGTGGGGGAACATGGTTGGAACCCAAAAAATTTTATCCGTACAATTTTCATAAAAACAATAATATTAAACTCTCTTGTATAACATATGTTTAGTTTAATATGAAAATGTATAACACTTCAGGAAGAATGTATAAACAAGATCTATTATTTCACATATGTTAAAGGATGCAGTTCTATAAAAAATGATTAATAATATGATGAGGTGTTGGTGAGATCCTCCCACTAGGAGTTGGTTATAAATTATAAGTAGTGGTGGGTAAATTTCGGTTGCATTATTTAAATAGATAATCAGAGTATCTGTATATATATTTAATCATCTCAAAATACATACTATTGATTATATAAATATCAATAAATATTTATGATTATTAATTTTTATAGATCATGGATCTGATATAGATTCATGATGAAATGATATCACATTTTGAAGTTGGAATTTTATAATAGTGTTTTACAAAAGTACGTACCAATGGTTTGGTTTAGTAGAACTCAAAATAAGGTAACATATACTTTATCTGGGTGCTCAACCTCACACACTACTTTAGGTTCTCTACTCTACATGACTAATTACAATGTTTTATAATACCTTGCACCCTAGAAAACTTATATTCTTACCCAGATATTGATGTGTGTCTATCCTAACATAATTGTAAATAATTAAAAGTCATACATAGGTTCCCAATGTAGTTACGAGGAGATACTGTAAATAACTTGCACCCATGATTGATTTATTCTTTAAATAGATTTTTTTACCTCCCATTAAGAGATAAAATAAATATATAAAGCACTTGGGCACACGAATATTCCGTCCATGCACTCAATTCTTCCATATAACCCTTATATTGTGATTTTGAAATCATAACTTTAGAAGATGGGATAAATTATTGAGTGCCTTAATAAATTGACTAAAAATATAGAGAAACGTAACAACTAGATATAATGATAAATAATTAAATTCCAATGTACTATGTGTTACTAAGTTAAGTTTTTTCAGTAAATATGTTTTAATAAAGGGTAATACATATTATTTTTTGGAAAATTTCCCAAACATGTGTTAAATCTAGAAGAGTTTCTTAGAAAAGGTAATAAGACCCCCAATGGGATGATCCAACCATCCACCATCTAATTAAAAAATAATTCTCCATCATCCTCACCATATCTAATCAAGAGGAAAATCCACTTTGGGAAGTAGAAGAGTCATGTGAGAAAAAAAACCAAACGTGGACTTTGATAAAGGATTATTTTATGAACACCAATGGTGATTTTTGTTCTCTTATCCCTAATATATAATTAATCATAATTGTTAATTTTTATTAATATATTTATTTTAATTTTTTATGATAATATTAGTGATTTTTTTCCAATAATTAATTAATATAATTTTTTTACACTATTAGTATTTTTTATTCATATTATATTGAGAAATTAAATAAATTTCATGGGTTTTTTGAAATTAATAAAAACTATTTTCTAAGTATAATTTTTTTAATTTTTTCAAATTAATGGATAAATATTTTTATTTTAAAATTGTTTTGTAATATTAAAAGGTTTGGATTTTTTTAAACCCAATTTTTAGCTGAGGTGAAACCCTATTTATTAAATAAAAATATAATTTATGTTAGAGTCTAATTATTCTAATGTATAATCCATTTCCATGAAGAATTTCATCAAAACTTTTATCTATGAATTAGGTTTTTATCCCTTTTTGTGGTCCATCTTGGGGGTTTTTTTAGATTTGAGGAAGTCTTTTTTTAGTTAGATTTTGTAGGTTTTTGTCCTTGAGAGTGTGTGGATCAAAATATTGTATGGTTCCTACATATTTTGGTTAATGGATGATAGGTTAACATTCTGATGTATAACATAAAGATTTAGTGTAATGATTTATAGTCAGTACAATAAGGATCATTAGGATATGAGATGCGAGGGTACCTAATTAAAAAAATAATGTACTATTATTGAATTAATTTTATTTTATCATCCTAAAAAATGATTTTTTTATAATTAGAGTATCTATAAGCGGTCTATATATTTTATTTAATTTCAAATATGTGATGATTGACCATTGAGTGCTTCTCTGAAGGTAATAATATTAATATTCCTCGATCTAATCTATTTTATGATTTAATTAATGAAACAATCATTTATAAATAAATTTACATTAGTTTTATATTTTAAATATGATAGAAAAATTATTTTAATACATTATTTTCCTTTTTAATTAATTTGTAATCTTGAATTTTTATGTGTTAGATTTCTATTTTTTAACATGGTAGTGGTGTATATGAGTAACGTAAAACATGGAGTGATAAAGTGATTAGGGAAGTTTATCATGGGTGAATTATACACTAATATTTCATTAAGATGTTAATTTGAGTAATATTGTGATCCAAGCCCGAGCATTTCAACCTCAGATGGGGGGTTGGAAGGAGATTATGATTCAATTTCGTGACACCTAATCACTAAATAAAATAAATTGTATTATAATAATGGTATGTAATATGTTAGATCTACTAGTAATAGTGGGACCCTAAACATTGTTAATGTTTCTATATTATTGGTTTTGATAAGTTTACATTCATGAAATTTTTTTAAAATAGATTTTTGGGAAAAGAAAATATTGAAAATAGATGAAATGTGGAATATTTATCAATTTGATGAAAAATTTTATATAAAGGAAGGAGAAGGTGGATTGATTTTGAAGGATGTGCCTTCCAAAATCATGAGTTCATTCTCTAGTATAATTTCATGTTTTCAATTGTTATATGACACCTTGAAGGAAATTAATCACAAATGGTCAGTGTTAATTTATATAACATAAATTAATTATATTATAATTGAAAGCATTACAATCTATCTCAGTGGAAAAAGAATTATAAATATGGCTTTGAGGATCCCCACATTCCCTAACACATTAGTGATCATCCAATATTTTTTCACTCTTTATAGATAACTAAAGGATATAATATTGATTATGATCAATGTGCTACAAATTAAACACCAGAAATCATTAATACAAATCAACCATTTAAATCAAAATCTATTATCATGCTCTTCATCAAAAAATATTCTAACAATCTACTAACTAATAGTGAAATTTCCGTCTATCAAGCATTAAAAAATGCCCCCTAGGGTTGAATTAAATTCAAAAATATAAGGGTTTATTAAAAAGGCACCAAATAAATAAATAAAAACATATTTATCATTTTTTCTTCATCGCACAATTAAAAAGCACAACTAAAAATGAGATATCCTACTTAATAGAATCTAAGTCACCCAAAGAAAATTCCTCACATGATCTAATTATTATACCTTTTTCATATTGATTTTCCACTTTTCATTCCCACTATTGGAAGTTTTAGATTTACCAATAGTTTTAAACCATTGGTAATGCATGGACAACCATTGGTATAAACTACACCAAAGGTTGTCCAAACTGTTGGAATAAACTATACCAATGGTTGTCCAAACCGTTGGGTCTTGAGCTATAGGGATGGGCATATCCCAACATTTCTCATAGAACCGTTGGAATATGTTTGAAAAATTCAGTATATACCAATGGTTTCAGTAAACCGTTGTATAAATATTTACCAACGGTTTTAAACCGTAGGTAATAGGAATAATTCTCTCTATTCTAACAGTTTAGAAAATGGTTGAGATATACATTTACCAATAGTTTCTCAAAAACAATTGGCAAATATGAAGTTAAATTATATATTCCAACATTTTAAAAACCATTGGCATATACTTTTACCAATGGTTTTCATCAAAATATAGGTATAAGATTTGATTATACAAATATACCAATTTTTGTATACCAGTTGGAATATCCTTTTTGTACATGCAGTAAGTAAAATTTCTATCCTCCCCATGTGCAGGTACAATAACCCCTGTGCAGCTGCAGCAATTCCCCATGTGCAGCTGTAGTAATTCCACAAAAATTCATACACAATAGACCTGCATAATACATAAAAACATAAAAAGTAACAAAATACATCATTAATAAGTATACCTCCATAATTTATATAGAATTATGAATGGATTCGAACAGAATACTGTATGAATTCATACATAATTCATCCAACACATTATTCATACATAAATCTGAAAACCATGAATTTTGTAATTAATTACTGTCTACACACATTCTAAATTAACACATAATTCATATGGTAATTAATGAAATTATACACATACAACAAGTATACCCATACAACATTAACACATAATTCATAAGTTAATTAAATACATAAATAATTTAATTTCGAATGCAGTGGGTTGGGGGTCTGTTCAGGGGTTTGGTGTGGATGTTCAAGGGGGTAGGGGTTTCCATGGGGTGGTTGTGTCTAGGGTTATAGGGCTGCCTAGGAGTGGTGGAGTGGTTTCCAGGGGTGGGGTGGTGTTGAGGGTGGTGGTTTGGTTTCCAGGGGTGGTGGGGGTGGTGTCCCAGGGGTTGGGGGGGGCTTTCCAGTGGATGGGGGTTTCTAGGGGTGCGGGTGTCCAGGGGGTGGGGTGGTGTCCATGGGGTGGGGAGGGGGTGTCTAAGGGGTTGGAGGCTATCTAAGTGTCGTGGGATGGTGTCCCGGGGGTGGGTGTGTCTATCCATGGGGGTGGGGGTGTCCAGGGGCTGGGGGTGTCTAGGTGGTGGGGTGGTGTCTAGGTGGTGGGGGTCATATAGGGGGTTGTGGTGTCCACATGGGGGTGGGTCTATCCATGGGGGTGTCTAGGGGGTGGGGTGGTGTCTAGGTGGGTGGGTGCGGTCCAGAGGGTTGGGGGTGTCCAAGGGAGATGGGGTGGTGTCCAGGGGGTGGACTGGCTATCCATGGGGGTGGGGGTGTCAAGGGGGTTGGGTGCCCAGGTGGTGGGGTGGTGTCCAGGGGTAAGGTGTGGGGCATCCAGGGGGTTGGGGGTGTCGGGGGGGGGGGGGTGTCCAGGGTGGTGGTTGGGGGGGGGGGGTCTTTCCATGGGGTTGTCCTGGGGTGGTGGGGTGGTGTCCAACAGGTGTGGGGCGGTTCAGGGGGTTGAGGGAGGGGGGTGTCCAAGGGGGTGTGGTGTTGTCCAGGGGTGTGGTTTGGTGTCCATGGGGGTGTGGGTGTCCAGGGGGTGGGGTTGGGGGGTGTCCAGGTGGTGGGGTGGTGTCTAGAAGTAGTGGGTGGCCTTCCAGAGGATTGGGGGTGTCCAGGTGGTTGGGGGGGATGAATCCATTGTGATGGTGGTGGGGGGGGGCTATCCACGGGGGTGTCCAGGGGGTGGGGTGGTGTCCAGGGGGTGGGGGATTTAATTGTTTTAATGGATTTGATTTCATGGATTTTAAGATCATCGATATTTTTAAAATGGTTTTGGAATAGTGTTTATTTTGGTAGTATGTGTTTCATTAGGAAAAAATGAATGCTTTTGGTGTGTATGGTAGGAAGGGGGATTTAGTTATTAGGAAATTAAATACATTTTTATTGTGGGATATTACAACTATATGAGTTTTGAAATGGAACCTTAAATGGGATTTTTATAAACCATTGGAGAGTTTTATATAGAATGTAGTATCTATAATGTGATTTTGAAATGGTTTTATGAAGAATTATTTACGATGTATCTTTATGGGATTTGTGATTTTTCTTCCCTTATTTTAGAACAACTGATTATTGTTGTGAAGGGTTTGTTTCTGATAATTAATCTGAATGTTACAACTATAAATGAATCAAAAATACCATAAGGGGATATCTCAGGTAGTCATTCTTGATATCCAGCTATTGTCTTCCTAGTCTTGGTTTCTACTCAAACACTTGTGGGAGTGGAATATCCATTTTCGTCTCGGATCATTTATTATGCATGACAGTTTCTAAAATACCGTCCAAAATTTTTTATTGGTGATCAAGGATCCCAGGAGGAAATGAAGTGGGTATATATGATTAGTTGGGATCTTCATGTTGTAATAAACCCATTAATCCACGAGGGTGGGGGAGGGTTTTCCACGGGGTGGTGGGGCTATCTAGGGGGGAGGTGGGGATATAAACTAGGGTGGGGGTAGGGGTTTTCCGAGTGTAGGGGGTGTCCAGTGGTGTGGTCGGGGTTGTCCAGGGGTGGATCCTCCCGGTTCCGAAAGCCACCCAGAGGTGTCCCGTTCCCGGTTGGTCACATGGACTCAAGCGCATTTCCATAAATGCTAGTGGATGCTGAATAGCAGCGATGGCCTTGGGTGTGATAGTGGGGAAACTATTACATCATTTGTAGAGTAACGCAACATAATATAAAACAGATAAAAAAACAGAAGCAGAAATAATACATAAAAAAGTAAACAATGGGATTCTGAAGAAATAAATAGGTGGAGTGTACATATATAAAAATTATGTGTTGTAAATATGTCTAGGAAAATAGCCAAACAGGTCAGAATTCTAGAATTTAGAATAGTAATACGCCATGATAGAAAAGAAAATAGATAAACAGCTCCTCAACATCGCAAGCCTCAGCATGGTCCCATGCTCTCTAACTCAACAACATATCAAGTACTTGAAGTAGAAGAAATATTTCCCATATCAATACCTGCATAAATATAATATGTTTGAGTCTAAATGAAAAACCCAAATTGGTTGTGAGACTAAATCCTAGTAAGGAATCACCACAAGATTTGTGCCCAATGGTCCGTGAATATATGGCATGTAATAAACAAAAGAAATCAGTAAACAAGGAAGTACTCAGCAATAACCAGTCCAATAGTTTCAATGCAATCAGTTCTATATATCAACAACAACAAAACAAGAAGGTAACCCTATGGGTAGTTCTCTTAGCCTAACCCATCTAGTTTAATCAAACAAGGATACTACAAAGACTCTCTGTGGAAGATCTCTCAATCAATTCTTTTTCTATTTCCACCGTTAAAAAGACTCTATTAGGAAGCTCACACAGTCAATTCCCCTTATAGTCTAAGGTAGTCAATGATTCACTAAGGAAGCTCACACAATAAATTCCCCATATATCTCCAAGGTTAAAAGACTCTCTAATGAAGCCCACACATCAATTTCCCTTATATTCTAAGGTTGTCAAGTACTCTCAAACGAAGAACACAAAGTCAATTCACCTCATAGCCCTAATTGGTCAATGAATCTCTGAGGAAGCTCTCTTAGTCAGTTCCCCTTACAATCTAAAATAGTTCAAAGGCTCTTTGATGAATCTCACTCAGTCAATTCCCCTTATATCCCAACGTTCTCAAAGTCTCTCTGTGGAAGATCTCTCAGTCAATTCCCCTTATAGTCTAAAACAGTTCAAAGGCTCTTTGATGAATATCACTCAGTCAATTCCCCTTATAGTCTCCTACAACAGGTTCTCATGACCCAGTGTAAGTCAAAGAGCATTGCAATGCAATATGGAAAAAGTAAACCTCATGAACTACTTGGATAAATTTTCTACAACATATCAAGCATGTTAGATAAAAAATAATCACTCCATCCTATAGTACTAGGAATGGGAAACATCAAGGAAGCCTAACGGCTAAACAGGGCCAAACGGCCATAAACAGAACATGCATGGAAAAACTCATAAAAGCATTTAAAACAACCCTATTCATATACAATTAGTCTCTATTCACACATTCCAGCATAATAGGCAATTAACATTGTTAGAATGGTAAATACGCAATACCACATTCAAGGGTTTCGGGAAAAATTTCAAATAATAATCAAAGACATTAAACTAAAAGGCACAAAACACCTACCATGGGGTTGGGAGACTGATATACTCCAGATTCAGCCCTTGGATTGACCTATAACGTGGTATATCTACAAAAACATCTAAAACATTCATCCCACGATATCTCACGAGAGAAGAGAAATCAATAAATGGTGATCTAGGAGAAGAGAAAACTCACCAATGTGATTCCAACGCAACCAACGATGTTCAATTCGAAGGACGGAAAATCACTCGGGGGGGGGGGGGGTCGTCAAAGATCCATTGTCGTACGACGCTCCTGGATGAGACGAATAAAGAAGGATGGTGTTCTTTCAATTAGATGCGACCCAGGTGTGATTAATAAAAAAACCAAATACACGGCATGTACTTTTGATGTACACAGTGTGTACTTGTCTTTTCCATACTCTGCTTTAGGCAGCCTCCAGGTCACCCCCACATGGTCGTGTGCATGGCCACTACACAGCCGGAACACGGTTACTTGTGGTGACTGAGTACACAACGTGTACTCAGAATGTACATGGAACGTACTTCAAAAATTTATATAAATTCCTCCTTTTCTCAAAAATGACAAGAAAAAGAAAACATACCTACAAAAAGATCTGGGTTCATAAAAACATCCTCCCTTAATGAAATTAGTCCTTTAATATCCCATGAAATGTGGTGTAGAAAAATAATCCCTGAAATGCTCCTGCCACTATGCTCGTACATCGGCCTCCCTCTCCCATGTCTTATCCTATACTCACCTGTGTTTCCATAGCACTCGTCCCAGAGGAATAGACCAGCCATGGAGAACCTTTATACTTCCATCGACAATTTGGATATGATTCTCCTCAAAAGATTAATCCACTTCCAAATCAACCACCTTGTGTTGAAAGACATGAGACAAGTCTGAGAAGTAACATCGATGCTGAGAAATGTGGAAGACATTGTGAATAGTCTGGTACCTCTGAGGAAACTACAAATGATAGGCATCCATCCCAACTCTCTCCATCACCTAAAATGGTAAGACATACCTTGGTGATAGATTATCATGTCTTCTAAACCTATTGTTCCCCAACATTATTGTGACATGGAGGAAAACCCGATATCCAACCTCAAACTCCAGAGGTCATCTTCGTTGATCAGCATAAGACTTCTATCGAGACTATGTAGTATCCATATTTTTTCAAATCAACTCTATCTTTTTTGTGGTCTCCTGAATAAGATGATGTCCCAGCATAGCTGCCTCTCTTTCCTCCAACCAAAATAAAGGTAATCGGAAAGGCCTACCATACAATGCCCCATACGGTGCCATTTGAATAGTCGCTTGAAAACAATTAATATTGGAAAAATCCAAAAGAGTTATATTCTTCTCTCATGAACCTCAAAAATCTAGAATGTGTCCATGAAGCAAGTCCTCAAGCACCTAAATCATATGCTCGTACAGGCCATTTTTCTGGGGGTGGAAAGCTATACTCAAATGTACTTGTGTACCCAAAGCCTTCTGAAGCCCCTTACAGACATGAGAAGTAAAATGTGCATCTCTATTTGGAATAGAGGAGTGTGTAACTCCATGTAAGAACACAATCTCACGGATGTACATTCATCCCACCTCATCAACACTGAAGGTCTCCTTGATTGGAAAAAAGTGAGTATCCTTTGTGAGTCTGACAATGACAACCCAAACTACATCATTCCCTCAAGGCGGCATCGGTAAACCTGTCACAAAATCCATCATCACATCATTCCACTTCCACTCGGGAAGGTGTAACTACTAAAAAATCCATGCTGGTCACTAATGCTCCTCATTCTCCTGCTATCAGGTGGAACACTTCATGAAAAAACCAGAAACATATCTCTTCATACCTAACCACTAAACATGACGGTGTAGATCATGATAATCATGGTGACACCAGGATGAACTCCCCAAACTGAGGAATAAAAGTCCCTCGTCATCTCCTCATGTATGTCTGCTAGCACCCATATGTGCCCATGAAAACATAAGATCTCATCCTCTCCTATGGTCCATCCAGGAATAGGGTTTTCTCTTGACATGCTTTCCCATAATACTAGGCCTTCAGAATCTGATAGCTGCCTCGTTCGGACTCGATAACGAAGAGTAGAGTTAACAAACACAGAAGAAAGAATAGTCTACCCCTGTCCATCATGCACTTCCAAATGCATCTCAGAGAACAGACCCATAAGCTACCACTTTATGCTGGCCTCTTGAATGACCTGTAATTGAATCCTCATTCTCAACACATCAGCCACTGCATTTCCTTTCCTAGGAATATAGGCATGTTCAAAGTCAAAGTACTGAAGGTACTCAACCCACATTCCCTGTCTCAAATTCTGATCATGCTTAGTGAATATTTATTTGATACTATTGTGGTCAGTGAAAACCACAAAATGATCTCCCAGAAGATAATATCTCCAATAGCGTAAGGCTTGAACAACTGTAGACAAATCAATATCGTGTTTCGGGTAATTCCTCTCATGTGGCCTCAACTACCGAGACCCGTACAGAACGACTCCATATACCTGCATAAGCACACCTATGAAACTGATACATGAAGCAACACTATAAATAGTATATCTCTTTCCTAACTCTTGAAAAACTAGTTTTAGTGCTGAATCCAACCTCTCTTTCACCTTCTGAAAGGCGGACTCGCAAGAATTTGACCATAAGAACTTTTCACCCTTCTTAGTCATGAGTGTCATTATCACTGCTAAGTATGAAGAGTATTGAATGAAACATCTGTAGTATCCATCCAGCCCTAGAAAACATCATACCTCCAAGATGTTATTCAGATGCTCCCAAGAAACTACAGCTCTAACTTTCTCTAGGTCTACTGATACTACTGTCTCTTAGATAACATGACCCAAGAAGTGAATTTGATCCATCCAAAAGTGGCATTTTGAGAGCATAGCATATAAATGATGCTCTCTCAATGTATTCAAAACGATCTCATGATGGGTATCATGGTCATGTCGAGTGTGAGAGTACACCAAGATATCATACAGAAAGACCACCATGAATGAATCCAAGTATGGATGGAACACTCAACTCATCAGCACCATAAAAACTATAGGCGCGTTCGTGAGACTGAACGGGATAACCACATACTCGTATAGACTATACCTGCTCCGGAAGGCTGTGAGAGGAATATCATATGGTCTAACTTGAAACTGAGGATAAATAGATCTCAATTCAATCTTTAGGAACACACAGGCTCCTCGAAGCTAATCATAGAGATCATCAATCCACGACAAGGGATATCAATTCTTGACCGTCAACTAATTAATCTTCTGATAATCAACACAATTCCTGAGGGAACCATCTTCCTTCTTTAAAAATAGGACAGAAAATCCCCAAGGAGAATTAATGGGTTGGATTAAACCCTTTAACTACAACTCATCCAACAACTTCTTGAGCTCCTGTAACTCTGGTGTAGCCATCCGGTAAAAATGAATGGACACCGATGCTGCTCCCAGCATGAGATCAATAGAAAATTCTACCTCACACCCCAGATGAAAAGTTTAAAAGTCTTCTGGAAATACATCTCTGAAACATTCCACCACTAGAGGATAGTCTAATTGTGAAGTCCCCCGGTCATCCAGATATAGACTAGAAATCTTGGTTGTAACTCCTCCTACTCCATGATGATTAGGTCCTTCTCTGCTCTCCTGAACATCCCATTCGACCTCATGAAGAAAAGATCCACCCTATGGTGATGTGAAACTCAGCCTACAACGATAGCAATCAACGACTACCTGGAAGGGAAATAACCATTCCATTCTGAGAATGACATCATAGCTAGTCATCTCTAGGACATAGAGGTCCCACAAAAAGTGTCACCCACAAACCTCTAGAGGGAACTCCTTGCACTGACGTACGCTCTCGGTTCTAGTCCCTAATGTAGTGCCTAGTGTCATGATATTAACAGAAGAAAAGATGTAGAGTCCATGTATCTCCACAACCACAATAGATATAAATCTATGGGATTACCCTGTATAAAAAAGAGCAGAAGCTAAAACTGAGGCTACTAAGATTGTACCTCAAACTATTGAAGGTCTGGTATCCTGATCCTGCTAGGTCTGCTCCATAGAAAATGTCTAGCTTGTACCATGGCCCTATGACCCTACCTGACTACTCTGTGTTGATCCGCCCAGATGTCACTAAAAACCGGGTGACTGGATAACATGACCATGACATACACCTTGGCCTGAACGTCCGAAAAACCTCTAATTCCCAAATGAGTGAGAAACTGGTGGTGCTGCTCTTGAATGAGGAGTTAGAGAAGACCCCCCCCCCCCCCCCGTTCACCAGCTTCTGGTGAAAATAACTAACAGAAACACTGAAGATGACCCGTCTTGACGCAATATCAGCACTCTACCGGGTCCCTCAGGCAATGTGTCCTCATATGCCTACTCCTCCCAAACTAGTAGCATACCACCTGGCTACCAGAAGATTTCTCTCACCTCCTCAGATGGTCTTCAAGAACCACATCAAGACCTCTCAGAACTGTTCATTATCACTTGTGTCTGAAATGATGGTTGGTTCCGGGACTTGCACTACTTGAGGATCTATAGTTAGTCGCAGATCAATCATGTCCAGTGTCTGATCACCGCCTTGCAGCTGGCGTACAACTAGAGGACATCTCGGTGGAATGACTTTTCAAGTTCAAACACACACCTTAGATCAAGATCATCAAGGACTAAAAACTAAAAGCGTAATAAGGTAACAGGAGAAATAATGCATTCATGTTTTACAAAAAATAACTACATGGTGTGTATAATTACTACACGACATGTTCCCTTCAACCATTCACATGGGCATGTACTTTTTCCAGAACTTGTCATGTAACACCCCAAACACATGGAATCTTTTCCTTACACACGGTGTGTACTTGAATTCTCTTCCCTTTACTGAGTACTTCTACTTGGATAAGTCACATATCTCCCCTTAGAACAAGCTTACACGACGTGATTGTTCCAGACATGGCGTGTACTAGACAGGCATCACTGATCCGTGTTGTTCATGAAATGACTGGATACACATCTCACAATACACGGTGTGTTCCATATGGACCAAGCATGTACGACGTATGTTTCAACTACTCGTGTTGGTAGCGACACAACTGGATACTCGGCTGACAATACATGGCGTGTTCCATACGGACATGGGACGTACTAGAAAAGGGTAACACCGACCCTTGTTGTTGGCTACATGGCCATATTCCAAGATTACACTACCCGGCGTGTATAGAACTAACATTATGTGTATAAGCTAATATTTCTCCATCCGTGTTGTTAGTCACATGGGAGGAGAATGGGTCACAACGACACGACATGTACAACCAGTACACAATGTGTGCCTAAAAAAACATACATATCTCGTGTCTCTGTCCACAAGGCCTATGACACGGATAGAGACTACACAATATGTACAAAAGGTAAATAGAGTGTACAAAAGAAAAATAGTTTCTTCCCGAACAGAGGAACACATGGCATGTTTTCAAAAGTATACGGTGTGTATTCTTGGGTTTTAAGGATAGTAAGCCTCAGAAACTACTCTGAAGCCCAGGAAAACAATGAAACGAACACCAAAGTTCCTAATTCAGATCTGTGAGGCACCATACTCCTCACAAATCAAATCTTGGCATTTTACACATGTTATAATCCTGGTAAACAAGTCAATGATCCAACAAATTCTGGTCAATGAGGGCCCATAACACATAAAGAACCAATGTTTGGTGTCCATTATAACAGAACCATAAACAAACAATACCCTATAAAACAGTAGGTATTTTTATCATTGAACTTGTCAAAACAACATGCATATCTAGCACAAAACCTAACATAACAACCTGAAATAACTAATGCACCCTAAATAGAATGGCATGTATGCATGACATGTGATTTCTAGCAAGTTCCTATATGATGATTGAGATGGAATACCCTCATCTCATCGGTTTGAAATAGAAATAAAACCACAAAAACATCCACAATAATGGGAAAAATCAGGTTAATAACTCAAGGTGAAATCAAATAAACTATAATTATTGCAAAACTAGAAAAATTACAACACGAGGAAGATTGTATTTTCCATGTACATGGGTTAGCTACTCCCGAGAAGAACTTATTACCAAGTACCAATTCTGTCCTATCCCTAGCTATAGGCTCTAAATAGTAAGTCAATGAAAATAATTACTCTGATACAACTTTGTAACGTCCCAGTTCCAGAAGCCACCCAGAGGCACCCCATACTGTGTTGGTCACATGGCCACAAGCGCATTTCCCATAATGCCAGAGGATGCAGAATAGCAGTGAGAGCCTTGGGTGTGATAGTGGAGAAATTATGCCTTCATTGGCAGAGTAACACAGTGTAAGATAAAACAGATAACAATAACAGAAGAATTAATAATCTATACAAAAGTAAATAGCGGATGTCTCAAGAATTAAATAGCTGGAGTATACATATATAAAAATTAAACATGGTACATATGTCACGGAAAATATCCAAACACATCATAGTGCTGTAATACAAAACAATACTAAGAAAATGTACAAAATAAAATAGAAAAAAACTCCTCAGTATCATAAGCCTCAACATAGTCCCATTATTTCTAGCTACACAACATATCAAGTACCTGAAGTAGAAGGGTGCTTGACTTTATCTATACCTGCATCAATATAATCTTTTTGGGCCCAAAGGCATATCCCAAACAGGGTGTGAGAGTAAATCCCAGTCGGCAATCATCACACGATTTGTGCCTAAAAGTCAGTGAATATATGGCATGTAATAAACAAAAGAAAGCAGTAATCAAAGATGTAATCTTTAGTAACCAATACTATAGTTTCAATTCAATTAGTTCCATATATTAACAACAACAAAATAAGTAGGTAACCCTTTGGGAAGTTCTCCCAGCCTAACCCATCTGGTTCAATCAAACAAGGATATTACAATGACTCTCTAAGGAAGCTCTCACATTCAATTCCCCTTATAGTACCAACATTAAAAAGACTCTCTAAGGAAGCTCATGTGGTCAATTCCCATTATAGTCTAAGGTAGTCATGGAATCTCTGAGGAAGCTCAAACGATCAATTCCCCTTATAGCTCTTAGGTCAAAAGACTCTCTGAGGAAGCTCACACATCAATTCCCCTTATTTTCTAATGTAGTAAAATACACTCTGAGGAAGCACACAACGTCAATTCCCCTCATAGCCCTAGGTGGTCAAAGACTCTCTGAAGAAGCTCTCTCAATAAAGTCACATTACAGTCTAATATAGTTCAAAGGCTCTCCGAGGAAGCTCACTCAGTCAATTCCCCTTATATCTTAAAGTGATCAAAGACTCTTTGAGGAAGCTATCGCAGTAAATTCCCTTTGTGGTCTAAAATTGTTCAAAGGAACTCTGAGGAATCTCACTCGGTCAATTCATCTTATAGCCTACAGTGATTACATACTCTTTGAGGAAGCTCACTCGGTCAATTCCCATTATAGTCTCCTACACCAGGTTATCACGTACATGTGTAAGTCAACGAGCATGGAAATGCAATATGGAAAATGTAAACCAGAATAAATTATTGGTTAAATTGTCTAAATCATCTCAAGAATGTGAGATAAAAAATAATAACTCCATCCTATAGTACTAGGCATGGGAAACAACAAGGAAGCCTAACGACTAAACATGGCAAAACGGCCATAAAAAGAACATGCATGGGAAAAAACATTAGAATCATAAAAAACAACCTTATTCACATACAATTAGCCTATATTCACAGATACCATCATAGTAGGTAATTAACAGGTGTAGAACGGTAAACAATCAATACCCCGTTCAAGGGTATTGGGAAAAATTGCACATAATACTCAATGACATTCAACGGAAAGGCACAAACCTCCTACCTCGGAGTTGGGAGATCGATATACTCTGGAATAGGCCCTTGGATTGTCCTAGAATGTGGTTGATCTACAAAAATGTCTATAACATTCAACCCATGATATCTCATGACAGAGGAGAAATTAGAAGATGGTGATCTAGGAGAAGATATGACTGACCGATGTGATTTCAACACAACCAAAGGTGTTTGATTTGGAGGACAGACGATCTCTCAGGGGCTCATCGATCACCCACAATTGTATGATGCAACTGGATGAGATGAACATAGAAGGGGGGTGTTCTGTCAGTTAGACGCGACCCCTGTGCGTTTAATAAAAAACAAAATACATGGCATGTACCTTTTAAGTACATGGCGTGTACTCACCTTTTCCGTACTCCACATTAGGCGGCTTCCAGGTCACCCCCACATGGAAGCTACATAGCCAGCACATGGTTACCTATGGTAATCGAGTGCATGACACGTACTCAAAAAGTATATGGTGTGTACTTTACAAATTTCCTGAAATTCATATTTTTCTCAAAAACAACTAGAAAAGGATAACATACCTAAAAAGAAGATCCAGGTTCTTACCAGGGGGTTCAGGGCGTCCAGGGGCGTGGGAAGGTTGTCCACGGGGGTGGGAGGGCTGTTTAGGGGGTAAGGGATGTCCAAGGGGGTGGGCAGGTTGTCCATAGGGGTGGGCAGGCTGTCCAAGGGGGTGGGCGCGCTGTCCAAGGGGGTGGGAGGCTGTCCATGGGGGTGGGGGCTGTCCAGGGGTGGGGGTCGTATAGGTGTGGTGGGGGTGTAAAGGGGGTGGGAAAGGCTATCAAGGGGGTAAGTGCTGTCCAAGGGGGGAGGGGTTGTCCAGGGGGTTGGGCGGGCTGTCTAGGGGGTGGGTGGGGCTGTCTAGGGGGGTGGGAGCGGCTATCCAGGGGGTGAGAGAGGTGATCTAGGGGGATGGGAGGGGCTATCACGGGGGGTACATGGTGTCCAGTGGTGTGGGAATGGTTGTCCAGGGGGTATGGAGTGTCTAGGGTGTGGGCGGGCTATCCACATGGGTGGGGTGGGGGGGTGTCCACTGTGTTGGCATGGCTGTCCACAGGGCGGGTTTTCCAGTTGGCCGGCATGCTTTCCATGGGAGTGGGGGAAAATCCATGGGGGGAGGGCCTATCCAGGGGGTTGGTAGGCTGTCCATAGTGGTGGTGGGGCTTTCCATGGTGGTATGGGGTGTCCAGAGGGGTGGACGGGCTACCCATGGGAGTGGGGTGGGGGAGGGGGCTCTTTAGGGGAGGGGTGAATCAGTCACAAAAAATAATCAAGTCATGTTATATTCTTTATAGATAAAATTTTCAAATTAATATGACATACCTAATCACACATATATTCTTGCACAAACAATCAATAATCATCATAGTTCAGTAATATCAATAAAAAATGTAACAAATCAATCTGTCCCTCATGACCATAAATATCATCACTGTCGTCACCGGCCTCAACCTTGTCCTTATCATCATCCCTGCCCTCATCTATGCCCTCATCCCTGCCCTTGTACTCAACATCGAGCTCCTCATCACCCTCCTCTTTCACCTCGCCCTCCTCCTCGCCCTCCTCCTCTGCCTTAGTCTCCTTCTGGCCCTCCTCCTCCTCCACCTCGGCCTCCTCCTCACCAACATCTCAAACTCCACTATAAATGCCACTTGGTTCCCCATATATTGAACACATCAATGACATATATTTATCACAAGTTTTTTTGGCCTATGGTGGATGTGTTGGATGTAAAATTTCCATCAGTTTTATAAATTCAATGTTTTCCTTACCAGACTATTTCTCCATCTATGTGGCCCTTTTTCGGCATGCTCTGCCTATGCCATACAAGGATGATTCAGTCTCCTAGATCGTTTATTCTTCCAACAAATAGGACAGGATAGTTTTCCCTTCGTGCTCCATCCAAACATCATTTCATAAGCTGGAAAATCTTTGATCGTCCACATATGTGCAACAAGCATCTGAAAGATGTCATTTGAACATGCATCGTATGTGCGCAATCCCACATCCCAATGAAGTTTCAACTCTTTTGTTAAAGGTTTCATGTATACTTATATATCATTACTGGGATCAGAAAGTCTAGATATAAGTATACTCATGATAGTGAAATGTTTTTTCATAATCAACCATGGAAGAAGATTATAAATTTGTATAACAACGATCAATGTGTTGTGTGGCATAAGCATAATCCCAAACGGATTAAAACCATCGCATGAAAGACCCAACCCCACATTATGCATGTCAGCTACAAAATTAGGATATCAAGCATCAAATCTCTACCATGAAAATCCATCTGCTGGGTGAACCAACACATCATTTGTCTTCTTTCTACCAGTGTCATGCCATCACAATTTTATTGATATTTATCATACATAAAGAAGATTCTGGAGTCTAGGGATCAATGGAAAGTGCCACATTACTTTCTGGGGAACATGGGATGGTGTTCCATCTACTTTTGGCATCCAGTGGGATGTTCCATATTTTATACAATAATTTTGTTTAGAATTTTCCTCCTAGAATAAACTGAAATCTTTCAAGAAAGCATGAATTTTGTTTCTTGAAAATCCAAGTTCCTCAACAAACATCCATGACATATATTGGTTTGAATTAATATCTACATCATCTGGAAGTATGTCCTTCATGAAGTTAAGAATGTAATTGAAGGAATTAATAGAGATCCCATACATTGTTTTCCCATGAAACAATCAGATTAAAAATTCCAACATTTTCAATTTACTACAATGTAGATATGCTCTAATCGTGGAAGCATCATTCAATTTTTTCACCCTGACAACATCATAATTTTTATTATACAGATAACGTGTGGTCATATATAAATCTTCTTGGGTTTGAATCCTTTGGTTTTCATGATGATGAATAAATGGAAACAGGTCATATAACAAATTCTCTAATCCAGTCCTCTCATTTGGATCATCAACAATTTGAGGTGTCATTTTATCCCCAATGTTATACAACATAGAGTTGTTTTCTTGAAAAATATATTTGGTTATATGTAAGTTGACTTCCTCATGGCCCAAAAAAGGTCTTCCAACACAATTATAATAGGGGAAGTGTATTTGACCACTATCTGAAGCATTGTGAAATGAAAAATCTAATAAGGTCTCAAAATTGATCTGAAAAGTGCTTGAGATCTGATCAGTTTCACACAGCCAACTTCCTCAATTCTGTATCAAAAATTTTTTTAAGTCATTTCCTCGAAATAAATTCAATAATATTTAATCTTCATCAATAAAATATTTAAGAAAATGACAATTTTTCACTTAATATGGAACCATGACTGACACACTACTCTATATGAAAATCATAATATATAATACAAAAGAATATTATATTTATAACAAAATAACTTTAAAAAACCAATAAATGTGTGTACAAGATCATGTAAATTTGTAGAGGAGAATAATTATTGGCGGTACAGGTGTCCAGGGGGTGGGCGGGCTATCCGCGAGGGGTGTCTTGGGGGATTTGGGGTGTCTGGGGGTCGTGGGCGGGTATACAAGGGGGGAGGGCTATCCACAGGGGGGATGTCCAAGAGTGTACGGGGTGTCTAGGAGGGTGGGTGGGCTGACCATGGGGGTGGTGTGGCTATCTAGGGGAGTTGGGGGTGTCCATGGAAAGGGATTTCTAGGGGTGGGGGCTATCCAGGGGTATGAGGTGTTTAGGGGGGGTCGGAAGGCTATCTAGGGGGTCGAGGGGTTATCCAAGGGGTACCGGGTGTCCAAGGGGGTTGGCGGGATGTCCACAGGGGTGGGGTGGGGGCTTTCTAGGGGGTACAGGGCATCCAGGGGTGGGCGGGCTGTCCATGGAGGTGGAGGAGCTGTCAAGGGGGGTCGGGGGTCTAGGGGAGTGGGTTGTCCATAGGGGCGACGTGGTCGTCCAGGGGGTCGGGGGGGGGGGGGGGGGGTCCTAGGGTGTTTGGTATGTTCAGAGGGTGGTGGGACTATCCAGGGGGTACAGGGTGGGTGGGCGGGCTGTCCACATGGGTGGTGGGGTAGTCCAAGGGGGTACGAGGTGTTTAGGGGTTGGTTGGGCTATCCACGGGGGTGGGCGAGCTACCCACGGGGGTAGCAAAGCTGTCCACGGGGGTGGCAGGGCTGTCCATGGGGGTGGATGGGTTGTCCAGGTGGGTCAGGGTGTCTAGAGTGGTGGGGAGTGTCCAAAGGGGTAGGGGCTATCCAAAGGTGTTGGGGTGTCCACCCCCAATCTAGGGTTGTAAAATCCAATATTTATCAAATTATCGCATGATTTAAAGCCTGTTATAGATGACTGAGATGACTATTGGTGTAATCAATGAATATCATGCATATAAATCACAGCACACCCAATTGTAAACACACCACCAAATACCATACATGGATCCAATTTTATGAGCCATGTTTCGATGGGACACTACTCAGAGTAGTATGTGCCTTGTTATATCATTAGGTGACATAGAGTTTTACAAATGTTAAATTTTTTCATGATCAATATGGATTGTAGATCAGAAAATGGGTGAGATTTCTTTGAAGAGATCACTTCTTCTTGGAAGGGTAAGAGTGAGTGTTGTTATGGAACTTCATGAAAAGTAATAATGTGTGAAAGAAACTAAACATTGGTTATATTTGATACCTATTTTTTGTAGAGTATCAAAGTGGAAAACCCATCCCCCTCCCTGGATAGCCCACACCCCCACACCTTTAAATCCCCTACCCCCCCTATACCCCCTCCAAGATAGCCCCCCCACCCCACCTGACACCCCCACTACACCTGGATAGCCCACCCCCTCCTCCTGGGATAACCAACACCCCTCCCCCACCTGGAAAACTCACCCCACCCCCCTTGGACAGCCCAACCCCATTGACAACCCACACCCCTCCCCCACCTAGAGATCCCACCCACCACCACCCCTGGTAAACCCAGCCCTTCCTGGGAAACCCACACCCCCTCCCCTGCACCCCCTGACATCACCCTAGATAGACTGCCCTCACCCCATCCCCCACTAGAGAGCCCCCCAGGATAGCTCACCCCTCCCTGGAGATCCCACACCCCCTCCCCCACCTGGAGACCCCCACCCTGACCCCCCCTAGATAGACCACACCCCTCCTTGGGTAGCCCATAGCCCCCTCCCCCACACCCCTATAGCCCCATACCCACTAGACAACCCACCCCTATCTAGACAGTCCCCACACCTGGACAGTCACTTATTCCTCATGCATCCCCCACTAGGGAAATTTAATTTAAAATCATTTTATTCATTAAAAAGGAAAACCATCATGATTATAAATTTCATTACAAACAACCCATTCAATTTATCAGAACCTGGAAAATTCAATTCATCAAAACATGAAAAATTAAATTTATAAGGCTCAATGGGACACTTAAAAAATGTCATTGGTGGAAAGGGGAAATCAACTACATTGTTAATTCCAATTTATAAATTTTTCCAAGAACTGAAGAGGTGTGGTGGTGTCTCAGAGGTGTGGTGGTGTCCATGGGGATGTCTAAGGTGGTGGGGTGGGGGGTCAAAGGGGTGGGGGTGTCATGGGTGGTTGGGGTTGTCTAGGGGTGGGGGGGTGGGGGTTGTCCACAGGGTGGGGGTGTCCATGGTTGGTGAGGGGTGTCCAGGGATGGTGGGGGTGGGGGTGTCCATGGGGGGAGGTGCCTTTCCAAAGGGTGGGGGTATCCAAGGGTGTGGGGGTGGGGTGACTCGGGGGGGGGGGGGGATGTCCATGCGAGGTGAGGGGTGTCCAGGGAGGGTGGGGATGGGGTTTTCCAGGGGGAGGGTGGAGGAGGGAACTGTCCAAGGGGTGGGGGTGTCCATGGGGGGTAGTGGTGCAGGGGGTGGGGGTGGTCCAATAGGGGTGTCTAGTGGGGCTGTCCAGGTGGGTGGGAGGTGTCCATGGAGTTTGGGGGTGGGGGTGTTCACAATTCCAATCCATCACCCAACCAACACCAATTCATCATCAATATTAATGCCAATAAATACAAAATCCAAATCTAATTTTAAAGTAAACTAAAGTCCACAAAAACTAACATATCACCCCACAAAAAAAACATTTAACATTTTTGAAGTGTAGATCAAAAAATAGAAAAGAAATCAAAGGGTTCAGTACTCCATCAGCAACACAAACTCTAAATTTTTTGAAATCAAAACACCAAATAGAAATAAATATAGGTAGAATATTTAAACTGATGTAAAACATACTAATTTGAAGTGTAAAAAAATGTTTCATTGAAGATGGTTTCGTCGCTGATAAATCTTCTGGAGAATCTCTTTATTAGATTCTATAATCAATCTAGTCAGAGGTTAGGTTCTGGGTATTTTGGGGGAAACATTCCAATAAGTTTTTAAAAACCGTTGGGAAAGCCTCTATTTAACAATGGTTTATTAAAACCATTGGAATTTCATAGAGACACTAAATATTTCCCAACGGTTTTGTCAAAATGTTGGGAAATATTATGTATATTTACACATTGCCAATGATTTGATCAAACCATTGGAAAATGTGGAATTTTTTTAAGTATATCAACGTTTTGAAGAAACCGTTGGTATATATCCGTTGATAAAACATCAGATTCTTGTAGTGTCCCCCTTTAGAAAAATTAAATCATTGACTAAAAATGTTTTTTGATAGTGTCATAATATAATCCAATGCTTGTTGCATGATCATTAAAAAGCCTATGTGAGGGACTATTTTTCCTAATACCTTTCTTTTTTGGGTGTTTGAAAGCATCCAACAGATGTATAATGGTGAATAAGTGTTGTTTTAGATAAAATATTAGCTAGAAGATGTAGTTTTAATGTGATAAGTTAGGCGATGACATGGTGTGGATTTGGACATAACATCTAACATCATAGTGGTTATCATTATGTCAAGGTACCCTTAGAAACTCTTTGGATCTCAAGGTTAGTTTCTTGGTCACAATTTTCCATATGGTTGATATGAAATGGTATTGGGGTTTTGTTGCGGAGTCTTAGTGGTCAGGAGACTTATATCTTCCATTTGGGGGACTGTTTTTGGATGATCTATATGTAGTATCATAGCCTTATCCCAATATTAATGAATATAAAGATATATTCACTATGATAATTAGAGGGGCAGTTCATATAAAAAAATTGATTTAGAAATCTATATTGATATGTGGTTTTAATAAAAAAAAATCAACCATTATGGTGTGGTTAATGGTTCCACGCTATAACACTTTTAGAAGTTATTGTAGATAATTTTTTGGTAGTTCTCTCAAATTTATCATATATCGTGCATTATATTTGGACCCCAAGGATACTTGAGGATCTATTTAAGATAATATTATGTTCCAATTTGTAATACGAACCCCCTTCTTTTGGATATCGATTCGTGGGTGATTTGAGGTAAGTTTTCCTCTTTCTGTTTGTCACATGATTGATTTTGGTTTGAGGTATTACATTATTTATTTATTGGTCCTATCATTGCTTTTTAGTTTCTCTGAGAGGTTTTGGTGAAAATATGGATTTTGGGATGAATAGAAGATAACATATGAGTTTCACACGATTAGGGGAAACCGTGTGACCTCATAGAAAAAACTATGAACCTTGGATAGTGACAATATCCCTGACATATAGTTTGATACAAGGTCATCTGACATTCCACAGGAGTCCATGAAAGCTTATTCCTCTTATACAGAGATAGACATTAGGTTTCTTCACGGTTTGTTAAAACATACTTGATAATCGTGTGACCTATCTATGTCATTAAAAATGGGAAATTTATTTTTTTTTCATCTTAAAATTTAACATCAAATCACCTATAATCTAATCCATATGGGATTTATATCCTTGTGATATTACTCTTCTCCATATTTGACCTTTTGAAATAAAATATTTTGGTTTTTTTAGTGTGTAAACTTAATGAAAACATCAAGTATGTCGCTTTTCTTTTATTTCCTTCTTCATATAGGGTTTCTATCCCTCCATCTTTGGGTTTGTAATCTCCTACGAGGTGTTTGACCTAATAAGGGTCCAATCTTGTGTTATTGGGTGTAAACATGATTTTTGTGGTTCTATCATTCTTTTATAGAGTCTCTTGGTTGTTTAGTTGTGATTTTTCATGGTCTTCCTGATGTTTCTAAGTGAGAGGTCTGTTGTTTATTGATTTTACATTATTATATTATTTTGGTTATCTATATTGGATTTATAAATGTGTTCTATGTGTTATTGGGGTGTTTAAAAACATATTTTAAAATTGTTTTGGGATAAACATGTGAAGAATGTTGGTTTTATAAAATAAATTGTTTATGTTTAATTTATGCTTCTTTTTGTTACTTCGTGATTGTGTTTTATGACTTGTCTGAATGGTCTAAAACGTGTTTTCAAGGGAACTTGAGGCAAGAATGTGTTGAAAGTTATATTTTCAAAATAAATGGATTTTTTCATATGTTTTTATTCATTATTAACCATAAATTTGGTTTATTAATTGTGTCAGTGATGTGAACCACATTTTCAAATGGATTTGTTTTGTGTGTGGATTTAAAGGAACTTTTCCAATGAAAATGGTTGGATTTTATATGTTCCATTTTTGTTGTATTTTAAAATGGATTTCTAGAGTTTTTCATGTTCTATGAAATTTATATTAAATTTTTTTTATGTTCATGTGAATACGTATCTTTTTTATGGAAAATGCAGGTTTTTATTTGAGACATGATGATTTGATCAATGTGAATTGAAAAAGTGGTGAGTTCCATTTGTGGTCATTAATCATGGAATGTGTATGTGAAATTGGTGATTTATAAAATATGAGAAATGAAATTTGAGAAAAAATTGAATCCCAGGTATCTAGGTGGTCGAACTAGAAGTAGTACCCAAGTCGATTCACTAGGGATGAGGATTAATTTCTCCTAGTAGGATTGATGCTACAACACTGTAAAAACATGTGATATGGTCAGAGACCACTTGAACATGGTATGGGATCTCCTCTAGTTGATCATACATGGGAAAACTATTCATTTTGGATTATTATATGGATATAACTAGACCTTAGGATTATTTTTCCTCTTGTGTATTGTGATTGAAAACACTGTTGGTTTTGGTTGGAGGATTTTGATCACTGAGGTACAAGGTTGATAGGGTCACACATATGCTAGTTTCCTATTGTGATTTCCCATAGTTCTATATTGTGACATGTTTCTTTTCTTATGTTTCACTAACCATGGGAATATGATCAAACTTGTGCACACTATTTATTAAAAACATGTTTTTTAGAAAAAAATTTCTTTAAATGGGTTATCTGGAAATGATTTCTTTGAAATGTTCTACAAAAATGTTTCCCAATGTTCTTATGAAAATGATCCTGTTTATCTTTCTTCTATTTTTATAGCATGTAATATTTAAATAGGGTGGCATACTAATTGGAATTTTCTCACATCCTATATATACCATTCAGAGTATGTACACTTTGTTATGTGTGACCCATGTACATACAAGATCTTTTAGAGTGTTGATGGTGGATTTGGTTTTGTGTGTTCCACTTCTTCTAGGTGGTTGTGTTTGTGAGTAAAGGTTGATGATTCTCTTATTACATGGTGGGTTTTATGATGTTTTAGTTTTTCTCTTTCCATTGCGGTTTTTTGGCATTGGATAATGTTTTAAAACATTGAATCTGATTTGTTTGTATCTAGTTTAGTTAGGATTATCAATTATGTGATGTTTTATTCTCATTGGCTTTTTATTATTATATATATGCGTGTAATAATTTGCAAGGTGTATTGTTGACAACCCATCACAAGTTTCTAGCCCACGGGTATTAGAAATTCCCCTAGGGACATGCAAAAGGCTGAGTCAGGTGTCAGTTTAGATGGCACCTAGATTGGTTCATAACAAAATGGAATCATAGGAGGTCACAATATTTTTGGTTCAATTATTTATGAACAGTCTAGATTGACCAGAGATAAGAATTTATGGGATTTAGGTTTTCGTTGTGAGTGGAGTCTGTAGCCATCACATGCCATGAAAGGAAATGGGTCACCATGGGATGTTTGGAAATTTGGTTTGACTTATTCCCCATTTGAGACATATATGATGCATAATGTATTTAGAAACATTGTGGGGGTAATGTTTATTGCCTTTTTATTGTGTGGTATATGTTTGGTATTATTTATGAGTGTATTTGGGAATTGTTAATGCAAATTAAAATTTTTAGAATTTTGTGTTGGTGGTTTCATTGAGGGGTTTTATTTGTGGTTATTGATTATTGTATAAAAATGACTCCTTGAAGATCTCTTATGCATCCAAGGGAAGTGGATAAAAATTTTTATCACTCAAAAATTGACAAGAGACTAGTGCATTCTAGGGTTTGGGTAATCCATGCTTTAGGTCATGGATTGAGCTATGGTCCTTGTCATGTTTGGGAGTTTGAACCGGGTCCAAAAATTGAAAATGATCATGAGTTCCTAATGTTTATGCCTCATTATGTCCAATGTAGCACATATACACATGAATATAATGATAGGCTTGATAATATTAAGATAATGTTGGAGTTCCTTAACACTTATGATGAAATCTGGGGGATGTTCCCTTTTACATATTGGTAGGTCCTAGTCAGAAGGGGTGGGAATCAGTGGTTCAATCTCAGATGAATGAGTAGATGGGGTGGAATAATATCAAAGTCATCACCAATGAAAAGTATTGTGTAGAGACATTGTCCTCCACTAGGACTAGATATTTTTATAACTTCATCAAGGGAATTATACTATGATTTAGTATAACAACTTATTCCTTGAGTAAGTTCCGTACACACCTATTGTCATTTACATTGACCAGACGATGGTTCAAAAGTTTTAGATGGGGTTACATCCATAAATAGAATCTCAGGTATTCATGTTCAAGTTGAAAACCTATGACAAGGTGGTTGATAATGACACGATGGTAGAAATTGATTGTAGAATCTTGAATGGATTCTCTAGAGCAGTGTCAGTAGTATGAACCAGTTGTTCATCTAAGAAGAAGAAGAAGAAGCAGGAAGAGCAAGAGTATAGGTGAGGTGGTAGTTCTGGTTATCCTTCATGGTTACCTTCTCATGTGGATTAAGGTGTTTGTTTAGTTTTGTGCCACCATTTTGGGAAGGTATGGAAAACATGACTAAAATTTTTATCTCCACTTATTCATTTCTATTGTTGTAAAAATACAATTAGTTTTCAATGGTCTTAAAAGACGGAACACCCATATTAATGTGCTTTAGGATCTGCATCATTCAAAGGGATATCAATCTATCCAGAACTATTTAGGACAACAAGTTCTCATTCAGTGGTTGTGGTAGTAGGGTTATATCATCTTTTGGGCACAGTCAATAATAGAGAAAGTCGAAGATCAATTGTTTTTTTCAAGCTCAAGAACAAACGATACAACTTCATGTTATGGATCGAGTTCCAATGAAATCAGATATCAAGCATGTGATAGTTAGGGGTATCATTTTTATTTTCTCATAAAAATATGTTGTTTGATTTGATATTGTTTCCAATATTTATTTTTATTTTTTCAATATTATGGATGGGTTAAATTTTTCTACAGATCTTATTCGTTACAGAATGGAGTTGGTGATGCTACTTAGAAATAAGTGAGAATAGGGTTTCAGGTTCCCATCTATAGCACTTATCGTGTCTGGGGTCAAGTTGGAATAGTATATCATAGTTTTCGAAATTTAACTATTTGATGTGATTCTAAATATGGATTGTATGATACATTTTTAGGTGTGCATTGATTGATTTTGGTGATAAGTATGTTTGGTGTGACCTGATGGAATTATCTATTTTTTTTTCAAGTTGAATGAGATCCTCAGTTGGGATGTTTCTAATGTACACTATTGGAATTGGTAAATCCTGTTTATCAGATATTTTAAGTCATGTTTGAGCTTATGAGAATAGATTACCTCTTGTGGGTAATGAATTCCTAGAGGCATTTCTACATGATTTCTCAGGTTTTCCCCCAATACAGAAAGTGGGGTTCAGCATCCACTATGTTCTAGGAACACAGTTGTTATCTATTCCCTCATACTGTATGGACCCCACCATTTTGAGGGAATTCAATATAAAACTGGACTATTTAGAATCCAAAGGACTCATTCACCCTTTCATCTCACCATGGACCACCCTAGTTCTGTTTTAGAAAATGGTCAATGGATCTCTCTAGTTATATACCAATTACTGGAAGCAGAATAAGGTGAAGATCATGACCAAGTACCATTTTCCTCGTATTAATGACATTTTTGATCAGCTTAAGGGGGAACGAGGTTCTCTATTATCAATATTCATTTTAGGTGTCACCAAGTCGTAGTTAGAGATGAAAATATTCTGAACAAATCATTTTGAATCTAGAATATCCATTTTTAGTGTTTGGTCAAGCCTTTTGGATTGAAGAATTCTCCCATGGTCATTATGGAACATATCAATCATGTGTTTCACCAGTAACATAATTTTTCTTTTGTAGTTTTTATGGATGAAATCCTTCTCTATTCTAGATAAAATGAGGAGTAAGAAAAGCATATGAGGATTGTGTTGGGAACTCTTCCAGATCATCTCCTCTATGATAATTCTTCGGTGTGAACCATATTGAATAAATAGGTAATGTTTCTCGGTCATCTGATCTTGGAATGAGGGGTTTTCAAGGACCCTAAGAAGATATTGGTAGTGATTTCATGAGAATAAATGAACAATTTTTCTGTTGTTAGATGTTTTCAGGGCCTATTAGTCTATTACATGTGGTTTCTTCTAGATTTTTCTCGTCTTTCTCCATCCAATACTATGCTTACCTAGAAGGGGTAATGCCTGAGTAGAACTTGGAATGTCAGACACTCTATGAGGACATTATGAAATGGTTGAACACATCCATTTTTTTATTTTACTAGAATCTGGAAAGGGATACATAGTCTACTATGATGAATTTGGTTTAAATGTTGATTGTGTACTAATGAAATATAACCATGTTATGGCGTATGATTCTAACCAACTCTAACAACAAGAAAATAATTACCCACCCCTTGACGCAACATTAGAGGTAGTGATGCATGAAATGAAGTCAACGAGTTATTATACTTTTTGGGAAAAGATTTTAGTTTATTTTGATAATATGATTATGGCCTTTATTTTCTCCTAGATTTACTTGAATTTGAGGTAGCACTATTGGGTTCAGTACCTTCAGGGTTTCAATTTTAATAACATTTATTACACAGGTAATGTAAATGTGGTTGTAGATGCGTTGAGTAGGAAATTGCCAATGAAAGCTGTGAAATACTATATTTATGAGTAGACCGTGGTTGATATTTTTTTTCATATGCATATGGAAACCATGGAGAATAGTGGATGTAATGACCCAGAAATTTCAATAAATTTTTTTTCTAAATTTCATTGGATTTTTTTGAGACTGCGGCTTCTGACGGCACCTGATTCCGAGGCCCAGTGTGCCTGGAATTATTTTCCAAAGTTTAGCTCGGGTACGTTTAGTGAACGAATGAGTGGGTTTTTCTAACTTTTGAACCGGTGCTTGGAATCGAAATTCGAGGGCACCAGTGAAACCACAGTGCTGGTAATTTCTTAGGAAAACCTTTATCGAAGGTTTGGTTTCTTGGGTGTTGATGTAAAAAAAAGTAGTGAATAAAAATATAATTGTTTTATTTTTATTTCTTCACTAAGCGTTTAAAGTGAAATAATGTTGTGTCTAAACTTAATTTCTCTTTACTAAGTGTTAGTTCCTAGGTGTGGGAGTTGGAGTGGGTCCCACCAGTTGTTAACTTCCCATTAGAGGATTAAGGGTGAGGTGGGGCCAACACGAGCCCCCACCTTTTCAAATTCCCTAACTCCTCTAAACCCCTTTTAATTAAGTTACTCTTCCCCTCCTCACTCCCACATTAATTAATTCCACCTAAACACTAATTAATTTTAAAACTTTTGATCAATTTATAAAGTATGTTAGGTTTGGAATTTTGTATTTTTTGAAATGCTTAGATTGAGTAATAAAAAAAGAGGTGTCTTATTTTATTTGGGTTTTAGCTTGTTGTGTTGAGTTTTTGGGAGTGTTATTGTTTTTGAAGAGTTTCATCCTTCCACGAAGGACTCCATCATCATCTTTGAAGAACATGAAAAATGTCGGTGCCATCCTCGGCTTCCTTTTTCTCGACGCTTGATGAAGCGACGCCGTCATCCCGCAATAACGTCTACGGAACAACGGAGCTTTCCCTTTCTTCGTCAAGTGATCAACCATCGTGAATCGATGTAGGGAATTAATTTGTTAATGTTAATGAACCCATGTTTATTTCCTTCCAAAATAAAGAACGCGGATAACCTAAATATTAAGTTGATTCGCGAAAGAATATGTTTGGGGGTTGGAAATTCTTGATTGCATGAAAACTGTAGGGGTTTTATCTTTACATTCAAATTTTACTTGAACGTTCTTCGATATTAACGGCCAACTGTTATCAAAATAAAGGAGGAGGTCCGACCACACAATCACGGCCAAAACACCTCCCCCATTTATTTTTTATGGTTATCTTCATGGCTTGAAATGGATGTTACGCGGCACCGTTGAACCACGCGGAAACAATGAAAAATGCGGCGAAGAAGCACAGCGCCATCGCACCGCGTCGTTGAGGCCAAACGTAACCGCGGCCGATGTTGGGGCCGTGAAGGCGATTCGAAGACTCCGCTGGTTGATCATTGTGCGCGGATTGATGGGCAACGAAAAATGGGGCCACAGAGTCATTTTGAAGCATCCACAGTGAATGTCGGGTCCCAGGAGGACCGTTGGCGAAATCGGCAAGCAAGAAGCTCCTAGGTCATCCACCATGGATCCTACCTGAATGGTAGGTATAGATAATATAGCTCCTAGATCGTCCACCACGGATCCTACCTGAAGGGTAGGTACAGATAGCCTCCACAACGCTCTATCCTGTCAACCTCTCTCGAGTATCGTCTCTTCATGAAGTCCACCTTCGGATACTGACTCGTCGTGAGATCCAGCTCCGGGTACCATCCATCCCTCGAACACTCGGCCTCTATCAGCATTGTCCATCGTCTGCTGCCAACACAACGAGGTGCGGGAATATCCCATGAATGGGTGAGTATAACGATACTCATTAGGGACCCCGAGACCCTCAAGGTCTCACTAAATCAAATAAGGATGACCACAAAGAAGCATCTCAACAGATAACCCTTACTTAGGTAGAAGCCCATACTTATACCTAAGTTATCAAGAAACCCATCTCAATTATGAGGAAACAAAAAGGTTATGAAATCAACGGATAAACACCACCCATGTATATTCCAATAAATATAATTAAGTTATCAAGTGACCCATCTCAATCACGAGGTAAACACAAAGGTCATATACTCCACTCAAACTAGGATTTTCATTATTAAAACTGTAACTGCTGATGAGCCCCATCACTGGCGAGTATACTGATCCTGTCACGACTCTGCGGTACTTCTCACTAACCTAATACTACTGAGTTACTCCTCCTGTCGATTACCATGGGCTAGAAACCCAAACACAGTAGTGCGTCCCACCGGGGTCTGCCACCCAAACATAGTAGTTTACCCCACCCCCGCCCTAATAGCCTGCAGAGGTACTCCTTCTATTGAGTACCGCGTGTCTACACCCAAACACAGTAGTGCTCCATCCTCCATGAGTCTACACACAAACATAGTAGTGCTTCGTCCACTTGGCTAGTCAACTCACTCCAAGTCGAGTTAGTCAAGCAGTCATCAGGTCTCATCCAGCTACACGATCTTCATATTCTGTACGCTCGTCTCCGGGAGGGCCCGCTCCACGAGCTACAGGTCGATACTCCAAGTATCACAAAGTCCCACGAAGATGTATCTCAAAGGACCGGCTCGTCATAGGGGTATCAACGTAATAGATGGTACATCAATCGGACACCCAGTCTGTGAGTTATTAGCCTTTTCGTCCCAGGGGACCGATTTGTTTCATGTGCGAACCAACCCGGCCGTATCTCAACTGTACCCCGAACTCTCATAGCGTACACTCATAGGGACTGTTTCTTAATGTGATAACCAACACCACTGAAGGTTCTTCAAAAGGACGTCCGATCGGAAAGTTATTTGCTTTTCCATTCCAGGGGCCTGGTTGGTTTTGGGTACAATCCAACCCGACCATACTCCAACTGCATCCAAACCTTAGGCAAAGTATGCCAAAAGATCCGTCTACTCACAAACCGGGCGTCCGATTTATGCGCTGTTTGTTGCGTTGAGAACCCTATGATGAGGCGGTCTTTTGAGATACTTCTTCATGGGACGTTGTGATACTTAGAGTATCTACCTGTAGCTCGTGGAGCGGACCCTCCCGGAGAAGAGCGTACGGAGTACGAAGATCGTGTAGCTGGATAAGACCTGACGACTGCTTGACCAACTCGACTTGGAGTGAGTCGAATAGCCAAGTGGATAGAGCACTACTATGTTTGGGTGAATACCCATGGAGGATGGAGCACTACTGTGTTTGGGTGTAGACCTGCGGTACTCAATAGAAGGAGTACCTTTGTAGGATATTAGGGGGGTGCACTACTGTGTTTGGGTGGAAGACCTCGGTGGGAAGAACTACTGTGTTTGGGTGGCTGGGCCACGGTACTCGATAGGCGGATTACATCAGCAGTCTTAGGTAAGTGAGCAGTACCTCAGAGTCGTGACAGGATCACTGTACTCGCTAGAGACGAGGCTCCTCAGCAGTTACAGATTCGATAATGAAAATCTTGGTTTGAGCTGAGTCTATGACCTTTGTGTTTACCTCATGATTGAGATGGGTAACTTGATAACTTTTGTATATGAATGGGAATATACCTGCGTGGTGGTTATCCGTTGATTTCATAACCTTTGTGTTTCCTCATGATTGAGATGTGTTACTTGATAACTTAGGTATAAGTATGGGCTTATACCTAAGTAAGGGTTATCTGTTGAGATCCTTCTTTGTTGTTATCCGTGTTGGATTTAGTGAGACCATGAGGGTGTCGGAGTCCCTACTGAGTATCATTATACTCACCCCTGCATGATCTATGCCCACACCTCGTTGTGTTGGTTGCAGATGATGGAAAACGCTGACAGAGGTCGAGTGTTCGAGGGCTGGACGGTACCTAGAGGTGGATCTCACGACGAGTCAATATCAAAAGGTGGAATTCACGAAAAGACGATACTCGGAAGTGGTTGATGGGTGAGAGAATTGTGGAGGATATATATACGTACCCTTCAGGTAGGATCCTTGGTGGACGATCCAGGAGCTGTACTACCTGTACCTACCCTTCAGGTAGGATCCTTGGTGGATGATCTAGGAGCTGCTTTTCACCTTCCGGCTGTTTTGTCTTTTTCCTTGTACTTTACATTTGGGCTTGTATTTTCGGCCCCTTTACTTTCAGCACCGATTTTATTCAGTTTTACTTAGTGTTTACTTCCTCCTGTACTTTGGTTGATTGTGTTTATGTTTTTTTAAAGGCAGTGTCTTCCCAGTTAATCGGATTTACGCCTTTGGTGCTAGTCTCCAGCCCCTGGCCTAGGGAAGGCGGATTTGGGGTAGTCACGGAACGGGACCTGAGGACAGGTCCTGACAAATTGGTATCAAAGGTAGGTTATACAATTAAACACAAGGGGTGTTAAATGGGGAAAGCTCATGGGAGTTAAAGGGAATGTGAAGGGTTGGGGTATCATGCGGACCCCACCACCCTTGGTCATACCCTCTCTTGGGAAGTTAGGTGGGGTGTGGCCCCACCTCCAACTTCTCTCTGGAGATATTAACTTCCACTAAAAATAAATTGCAACACTACAATTTATTTTAGACTTATCGAATCCCCAAAAATTAACCACCTCATGTGACGAAACGCATCTGCGCTTAAGGTCCCCTTAAGCAATTACTGACACTGTGAGTTCATCGGTTCCCTCGGATTCCGATTCCGAGCACCAGTTCAAAAGTTAAAAAACCCCCACTCGTTCGTTCACTGAACGTACCCGAGCTAAACTAGGGAAATTGATTCCAGGAACACCGGGCCTTGGAATCAGGAGCCGTCAGAAACTGAGTTCTTGTAAAATACCAAATAAATTATGAAAAAATCTTTCTTGAAATTTCTGGGTCTTTACATTACATCCACCTCAAGGCTTTACTTCCCGGTAAAGCTTTAACACAAACTAGGGATACAAAAGTGGTACTAAGCACGCATCTGAGCCTTCTGCTCCCTTGTGCTCTCCTCGAGGTTCACGTGCTGTCAGTGAAAGCACACCTGAGGAATCAACCATTCACATAGAAAACGCTCATGTCGATCCTCAACCTCTTTTGGAACATCCATGCATGTCGCCCTGTCATCGAAGTCCAACTCCCTGAGGTCGATGATGTGCGTTGGGTCATGAATGTATCTCCTCAGTTGAGATACGTGGAAGTCATCGTGCATCTGGTGCAACTAAGTTGGATGGGTCATGCATTAAACCACCTATCCTACCCTAATGTGGACCTGGAAAGGTCCGTTGAAGTGTGGAGATAACTTGCCGCCTTGGCCACATCTCTGTAATCCTCATCAAGGTGAGACCTGTATAAGGATGTGATTGTCATCCTCGAACTCTAGACGTCTCCCTTTTCTGATTAGAACTGAAACTCAAAACTCCTGCTGCCACATGGGTGAAGTTATCCGAACCAAGAGTGATCAGTTACACCTTCCTATGCATGATTCCATCCAGTGATTCTTGGGTTTTCCTTTTCGCTAACCAAGGAAAACCCCATCCCAACGTTGTAGATAATCCAAAACCTTTTTTCCTAATACAGTTAATTTGAACATGAACTGTGAATCCAATCCATATCGAGACCAACGTCATAAGGCCTCGATGCTACCACCAAGATATTCGAACCAAAATTCTCACCTCGTGGGTCAGACCACACTGTCGGCATAAGTGTGGTTATCGAGTCTCCTCCCAAGGTATCTCCAGACGTGAGGTTCAATTCAACGGCTTACCGGAAACTCCAAACCAGGGACATGATTCGTGGAAGGAAGGAATGATTCGTATCAACGTCTGTTACTATGGGCACGTCTACAGAACAACAGAGCATTCCCTTTCTTCTTCCAGCGATCAACCATTGTGAATCGAGGTAGGGAATTAATTTTTGAATGTTAATGAACCCATGTTTATTTCCTTTTATAACAAAGAATGCGGATCAACTAAATATTAAGTTGATTCGCGAAAGAATATGATTGCGGGTTGGAAATTCTTGATTGCGGTAAACCTGTAGGGGGTTTTTCTTTACGTTCAGATTTTAATAGGACGTTCTCTGATATTAACGGCCAACTGTTATCAAAATAACGGAGGAGGTCATACCGCACAAACATGGCCGAACCTCCTCACCTTTTTATTTTTGATGGTTATCTTCGTGGATTTAAATGGAAGCATTAAGAAGAGATGATTCTGCGAAGCAGCAAACATGGAAGCAGAGCTAGGAGATCAACATGATGTGATGTACTTTTGAACATGCTATAACCACCCGCCTTAGCTATCATTGCCAGGCTCAGGGGGCTGCAGGGCAGGGGAAGAGTGCATCTACATGCGGTCAAGGAGTGTGACCCAATGGCTCTTAAAATGATTCAAGGGATAGTATGTGTCCACTACTAGCTGCTATAGTAACATACGTTGATATGAATCATTCCTTCCTTCTAGGAATCTTGTCCCAGACCTAGAGTTTTTGGTAATCCATAGACATGACCCTCACGTCTGGAGATACCTTGTGAGGAGACTCGATAATCACACTTACGCCGATAGTGTAGTCTGACCCACGAGGTGAGAGTTTCGGTTGGAATCTCTTGGTGGTAGCATCGAGGCCTTACGACGTTGGTCTTGGAATGGATTGGATTCAAAGTTCATGCTCAGATTGACTGTATTAGGCAAAAAGGTTGTGGTTTATCTACAACGTTTGGATGGGGTTTTCCTTGGTCTGTGAAAAGGAAACCCCTGGAAGCACCGGATAAACTCATGCATAGGATGGAGCGGCGATCACTATTGAGTTGGTCAACCTTACCCTCATGGCTTCAGGAGTTTTGAGTTTCAGTTCTAAACATGGAATGGAGGCCTCTTGAGTTTGAGGATGACGACCACATCCTTATATGGGTCTCACCTCGACGAGGTTTACGGAGATATGGCCAAGGTGGAAAGTTATCTATGAGGTTCAACAGACCATTCTAGGTCCTCAGAAAGGTAGGCGGGGTAATTTACCGCTTGACCTTCCCACCTCAGTTACACCGGGTGCATGAAATGATCCATGTACCTCGGCTGAGGAGATATGTGCATGATCCTTCACACATCATCGACCATGGGGAGCTGGGCATTGGTGATAGGGTGACTTTTGCGGGGTTCCAGTAGGAGTTGAGGATCGACAGGAGCGGTCCTACGAGGACGGTCGATTCCTCTTGTGCACTTTAATTGGCATCACGGCAACCTCCAGGTGACCACATGGGAGAGAAAGGCTCAGATGCGTGATCAGTATCGCTTTTGTATCCCTAGTTTGTCTTAAAGCTTTATGAGGACCTAAATACCTGAGGTGGGAGTAATGTAAAGACCCGTAAATTGAAGGGAAATTTTTTCCTATTTTTATTTGGGATTTTACAAGAACACGGTTTCTGACGGTGTCTGATTCTGAGGCCCGGTGTGCCCAGAATCAATTTCCGAAGTTAGGCTCGGGTACGTTCAGTGATAGAACGATCGGGTTTTTCTAACTTTTGAACTGGTGCTCGGAATTGATATTCGTGGGCACCAATGAACATTTAGCACTGATAATTTCTTAAGAAGCCCCTTCCTAGAGTTCCGTTTACTCGGAAGGAGTTGTTAACAAAAGGTGAGGAATAAAAATACAATTGTTTTACAATTTTATTTTTATTTCTTTCTTAGTGGTTAATTGTTGAGTGACAACACCCTTCACCTCTCTTATGTGGTTATATCCTAAGTAAGGGAGTTGGGGGTGGGACCCTCATGTAGTTAACTACCTTTGAGAGGATTATGGTGGGGTGGGGCCCAGACGAGCCCAACCCCTCACCTTCCCCTAACGTGCATAACTTTTCCCCTCTTTAATTTGTAGCTCTCAAAAAGAAAACCCCATGTCTTAACTCTTGCCGACTTACACTAATTGATTAGTTAAACCTACTCAATTAATTAATTAATCGTTTTGAGTTTTGAATTTCAAATGGCATGTGTTAATAAAATAATTCGTTGAGCCCTTTTATTTTATTTTGGGGGACACACTTTGTGTTGAGGATTTTGGGGGGGGAGAGAGAGAGAGAGCCTTGTGAGAATAAGAAGAAGAAATAAGAGGATAGAATTCCTCCTCGTTGAAGAATGACGCCTCTTCAACAAATAACGATGCTTCCTTATTAAAGAACGAAAACTTTCCTCTTCTGCGACAAGGAAGGAGACGCCGAACATGGACACCGACGCCAACAACAATGTTCTTCTACTTCTTCCAATGTCGATGGAATCGATATCGTTCTTCTGCGACATTCGACTTCCGCGACTCGACGACGTGCAACATCATTTTCCAAGTAGGGGTTATTTGTTTCTTCTTCGTGATTATTTTTGTTGGAATTCATCATTCTATAATTTGGCCACCTGTTATCGCAATAATTGGAGGAGGTCGGACCACACGAACAGGGCCGACTCTCCTCCCCAATTTATGATTGAATTTGTTGCGGCAGGAGCAAGGAAGGGCGGTGCCGTTGCATCGCGCAGAAATAATGAAGGATGGGCGGAGAAGCGCGGCGCCGTCACGCCGCACCTGAAAACTGCAAAGAGGCTGCGGTTGTTGTTTTTTTGACGTGCGAATCGACGGACGATGAAGGAATGGGATGCAGAGACATTTTGATGTCTTCGTAGTGAAGAGACGGTCCCGGGAGGACCGCCGGCGAAGACCGTTGGAAAAACGGACCACCGGAGCGTGTCCGGTGGTCCACGGAAGAGGTTGACGGGTGAGAGAATTGTGGATTCTATATGTACCTACCCTTCAGGTAGGAACTGTGGTGGACGATCTAAGAGATACGCTCTCTATATCTACCCTTCAGGTAGGATCCTTGGTGGACGATCTAGGATCTTCTTGTCACCTTCCAGCTGTTTTATCTTTTTCCTTGTACTTTACAGTTGGGCTTGTATTTTTGGCCCCTTTACTTTCAGCACAGCTTGTTTCAGTTTTACATCATTTTTTACTTCCGCCTGTACTCTGTGATGTTTTTTATACTTTTATAAAGGCAATTCCTTCCCAGTTATTGGAATTTTCGCATTTGGTGCTAGTCACCAGGCCCTGGCCTATGAAATGCGGGCTTGGGGTAGTAACCACATGGGCCTCGAGGAAGGGTCGTGAAAAATTGGTATCAAAGGAGTTGGTTCTAACACAGAACTTATAACACTGATATTTTCTTTATTTGAAGCAATAGTGTTATGGGTACCGAGTGTGGTCTTTAGTTCAGGGAGTCCAGTGTTGGTGCGGCGGTCGACATATCCGTACACCAGGACCCTGACGTCTGATTTCTGACTTTGTGCACGAAAACATTGATTGCGTGTGTGTTTCAAAATGTTTTGAGGTCATCTCAAACCAGTTCAGCTCACCAGGTATAAATCGTTGACCATGTCACATCTGTTTAGGATGTCTCCACGCAGACAGTCAGTTGGAGTTCTGAGAAAGTACACGATGACGGCCCAACGAGCGACGAGGCTCTAGTGCGGGGCCCTTTTTTCTATGTTGGCGCCCTCGGGTGGTGTACCAGCAGCATAACCGCCTGTTGGGTATCAGATTCCACTAGAAGTACTAGTGGAAAGTGCACGCTGGTAGAGTGCATTGCAAGAGTTTCAGCAGCAGAGGCCTCCAAGGTTACGAGGCGAGGCCGATTCCCAGACAATAGAGGACTGACTGGAGGCAATTTCTAGAGTTTTCCGCCTAGCTGAGACACCAGTGGATTGGATGACATACTTGTCTACTAGTGTTTTCTAGTGAGTGACCATGAGTATGGTTCACATAGTGATGAGGCTTCAGTACATGGATCGATGCCTGAGGCAGTGCCTTCATGTAGTGTTTCATCTATACATCAGTACCTGTTGGTCAGTAGTTACAACTGGCGGTACCGGTAGGCGACACATGTAGGCCTACTGCCTTACACGTGTTCCAACGGCAGATACACTCAAGTTCTAAGGCGAGCCCGACTCACATGCAGCTGAGGAATGGCTTGAGGAGGTGGTTGAGAGTTTTATAGAGCTTATACAGCTTCGGAAGGACGACGTTTCAGTAGCTGAGTATTCATCGAGGAGTACCGAGAATTATAGGTACTCGATGAATACGTTTCAATCAATTCTATAGAGCTCGAACCTCTGAGCGTGGTGTGTTTAAGGATATCCGAGCCAGTACCTTTTCTCTATGAATTCCTACATATGCTAGGGAGCTATAAAAAACCTTTGTGGTTGAGAATTCTTTTGCTGAATAGATACAGTCAGTGAAGGTTAGCAGTGGGAAAGCTGGAAACTGGTGCCAGTCTTAGAGGCTTGGGCGTGCGAATGTTTAAAGAAGAAGTATAAATGACATATGAGTCTGAAAAGCAGCAGATGTGGAGGCAGATCTTGGAGAGCAGCATGAGGTGCTGTACATTTCAACATGTTACAATCACCCACCTTTGTAGCCCCCGCCGGGCATAGGGAGCTGGAGGGTAGGGGAAGAGAGTTGCTGCATGCAGCCATGGAGTGTGACCCAATGGATCTAAAAATGATTCAAGAGACAGTCTGCGTCCACTACTAGCTGCCGTAGTAACAGACGTTGATATGAATCATTCCTTCATTCCAAGAATCTTGTCCCAAACCTAGAGATTCCAGTAAGACGTGGACATGAACCTCACGTCTGGAGATACCTTTGGGAGGAGACTCGATAATAACACTAGCGCCGACAGTGTGATCTAACCCATGAGGCGAGAGTTTCGATTGGAATCTCTTGGTGGCAGCGTCGAGGCCTTACGATGTTGGTCTGAGTATGGATTGGATCTACAGTTCATACACAGATTTACTGTATTAGGCAAAAAGGTTTTGGTTTACCTACAACGTTGGGATGGGGGTTTCCTCGGTCGGCGAAAAGGAAAACCCAGGCAGCACATGATGGAATAATGCATAGGAAGGTGTAGCTGATCACCCTTGAGTCGGCGAACATCAACCACGTGGCAGTAGGAGTTTTGAGTTTCAGTTCTCATCAGGAAAGGGAGACCTCTAGAGTGTGAGGATGATGATAACGTCATTATACAGGTCTTACCTCGATGTGTTTTACGGAGATGTGGCCGAGGTGGAAAGTTATCTTCAAGGTTCAACGGACCTTTCTAGGTCCTCAGCAGGGTAGGATAGGTGGTTTACCTCTTCACCTTTCCACCTCAGTTGCACCGGGTGAATAATATCATCCACATACCTCATATGAAGAGATACGTGCATGATCCTTCACACATCATCACTCTCAGGGATTTGGTCATCGATGACTGGACGACTTCTATAGGGATCCAGTAGGGGTTGAGGATCGATAGGAGTGGGTCCTACAGGGATGGTCGATTCCTCTTGTGCGCTTTTTATGGTAGCACGGGAACCCCTAGGTGAGCACATGGGAGCAGAAGGCTTATATGCGTGCTCAGTACCACTTTTGTTTCCCTAGTGTGTGTTATAGCTTAACGGGGATTTAAATCCCTGATGTGGGATTATTTTAAAGACCTAGAAATTTCATGGAATTTTTTTTCTTATTTTCTTTGGACTTTTTCGAGACCTCGGCTTCTGACGGCACCTGATTCCAAGGCCCGGTGTTCCCGGAATCATTTTCCGAATTTTAGTTCGGGTACGTTCAGTGAACGAGCGAGCATGTTTTTCTAACTTTTGAACCAGTGCTCGGAACTGAAATCTAAGGGCATCGATGATCCCGTAGCACTGGTAATTTCTTAGGAACACCTTTTCCGAAGGTGCGGTTACTCGTGTGTTGATGTGAAAAAAGTGGGGAATAAAAATATAATTGTTTTATTTTTATTTCTTCATGAAGCGGTTTAAGTTTAATAATGTTGTGTCTCAACTTAATTTCTCTTTTCTAAGTGTTAGGTCCTAGGGGTGGGAGTTGGAGTGGGACCCACTAGTTGTTATCATCCTATGAGAGGATTAAGGGTGAGGTGGTCCCACACGAGAACCCACCTTTTAATATTCCCTAACTATTCTAAATCCCTTTTAATTAAGTGAATCTTCCCCTCCTCACCTCCCACATTAATTCATGCCACCTAAACACTAAATAATTTGAAAAATTATGATCAATTAATTAAATATTTTAGGTCTTGTATTTTGGATTTTTGAAACGCATTAATTCAGTAATAGAATAAGAGGTGTCTTATTTTATTTGGGTTTTAGCATGTTGTGTTGTGTTTTTGGGAGAGTTCTAGTTTTTGAAAAGTTTTTTCCTTCCACGAATAACTCCATCCTCATCGTTGAAGAACGCGAAGAACACTGATGCCAACCTCGGCATCCTTTTTATTGAATCTTGACGAAGCGACGCCGTCATCCCATGGCAACGTCTACAGAACAATGAAGCTTTCCCTTTCTTCATCAAGTGATCAACCATTATGAATCAAGGTAGGGAATTAATTTGTGAATGTTAATGAATCCATGTTTATTTCCTTCTAAAACAAAGAACGCAGATCAACTATATATTAAGTTGATTCGCGAAAGAATATGTTTGCGGGTTGGAAATTCTTGATTGCGGGAAAACTTTATGGGTTTTTTATTTACGTTCAGATTTTAATAGGACGTTCTTTGATATTAACGGCCAAATATTATCAAAATAATGGAGGTCGGACCGCACAGACACGGCCGAACCTCCTCCCATTTTTATATTCGTGGTTTGAAATGGAAGAGATGCGGTTCCTTCACACTGCACGGAAACAAGAAAAAAAGCGGAGAAGAAGTGCGGTATCATCACGCCATGCCGTTGAGGCCGAACGAAACCGCAGCTGGAGTCGGGGGCGCAAAGGCGATTCAAAGACTCCTCTAGTTGATCATTGTGCGTGGATTGACAAGCGATGAAAAACGGGGCCGAAAAGTCATTTTGAAGCCTCCTCAGTGATGGTCGGGTCCTGGGAGGACTGTTGGCGAAGGCGGCGAGAAAAACAGACCACCGGAGTGCGTCCGGTGCTCCGTAGAAGGCGGTGGCGTGCCGCCGGAACGGAACCACCGCGGCAGCGGGCCAAACCGGAACGGCTGAGCCGTTCCCGAGGCTGAGTAGCACGGCATAAATCCGCGCCGGTTTTGTCGAACTAGGGGGTTTGTGACCCCCCCCCCCCCCCCACCGCACCCGCTAGCCACGCGGGCACCACGCCAGCGCCAGCGCCAGGCCGGGCCGGGCCGCACCCAGGCCGGGCCGCGCCACGCCCAGGCCTAGCCGGGCCGCAGCCAGGCCGGGCCGGGCCGCCCCATAATGGGCCGGATCTGGACGCAGTTTGGGTCGACTTTGTTCGGGCCGACCCAGTTTGGGCCGACCCGGGGGGTGGGGTGGGGCCAGACCGGGCCCGAACCCCCTATTTTCAGACAGTTTCATTCAAACGCTCATATCGTGGGCTACATACCTCTGATAGATGCACCATCAGTTGCGATGCGATCCTTGAATCGAGATGTTCGATTTGGAATATTACACTCAAGGTTTCTGAGAACATTGGGTATGGACGAGTTGGTTCGAACACGAAACTAACCGGGCCCTCGGAGGGGAAACACTTATAACATGAGCTCCAGACATCTGATAAACGTTTCGTCGACATTGTTGGATTCCTATTGATGAGACGGAACTTTTGGCATACTTCTCCTAAGCTTTGGACGCAGTTGGACAGTGGCCGGGTTGGATTGAACCCGTAATCCAACCGGTCCCCTGGAATGGAAAAGTTGATAACATTCAAACCAGACGTCTGTTTGATGAACCGTCAACGGAATTGGTGATAACGTTGAGAAATGGTCCCCATTAGTATACCCTATAAGAGTTCGGGGTACAGCTGAGATATAGTCAGGTAGCTTCGCACATGAAACCGACCGGGCCCCTTGGACGAAAAGGCTAATAACTCACAGACCGGGCGCCCGATTGACATGTCTTCTGTTGCGTTGAGACCCTTATAACGAGGATTTCCTTTGAGATACTCCTTCGTGGGACTTTCTGATAATTGGAGTATCGACTAGTAGCTCGAGGAGGGGACCCTCCTAGAGACGAGCGTACGGAGTACAGAGACCGTGTAGCTGGCCGATACCTGACGACTGCTTGACCGACTCGACATTGAGTGAGTCGACTAGCCCAGTGGACGGAGCACTACCTTGTTTGGGTGCAGACCCATGGCAGACAGAGCACTACTATGTTTGGGTGCAGACCCGCGGTACTCGACCGGAGAGTACCTCTGCAGGCTATTAGGGGGAATGCACTACTGTGTTTGGGTGGCAGACCGTGGCGGGAAGCACTACTCTGTTTGGGTGGCTGACCCATGGTACTCGACAGGAGGATTACCTCAACAGTCTTAGGTTAGTGAGCAGTACCTCGGAGTCGTGACAGGATCACTGTACTCGACAGAGACGGGGATCTTCAGCAGTTACGATTTCGACAACGAAAATCCTAGTTTGAGATGAGTCTATGACCTTTGTGTTTACCTCATGATTGAGATGGGTCACTTGATAACTTAGGTATATGTATGGGAATATACCTAGGTAGTGGTTATCCATTGATTTCATAAACTTTTTGTTTCCTCATGATTGAGATGGGTAACTTGATAACTTAGGTATAAGTATGGGCTTACACCTAAGTAAGGGTTATCTGTTGAGATCCTTCTTTGTGGTTATCCTTGTTGGATTTAGTGAGACCAAGCGGGTCTTGGGTTGCCTACTGAGTATCGTATACTCACCCCTGCACGGGCTATGCCTGCACCTCGTTTTTTTGGTCGCAGATGACGGGCAGCGCAGACAGAGGCCGAGTGTTCGAGGACTGGACGGTACCCGGAAGTGGACCTCACGGCGAGTTAGTATCTGGTGGTGGACTTAACGATGAGACGACACTCGGAGAAGGTTTACATGAAAGAGAATTGTGGAGGCTATATGTACCTACCCTTCAGTTAGGATCCGTGGTGGATGATCCAGGAGTTGCGCTATTTGTACCTACCCTTCAGGTAGGATCCTTGGTGGATGATCCAGGAGATGATTGTCACCTTCTGACTGTTTTATCTTTTTCCCTTTTACATTAAAGTTGGGATTTTATTTCCCGAACCTTTACTTTCAGCACAGTTTGTTTCATTTTTATTTAGTTTTTTACTTCTTCTTGTTCTTAGTGATGTTTTCTATACTTTTATAAAGGCAATGCCTTCCCAGTTATTGGAATTTTCACCTTTGGTGCTAGTCTCCAGCCCCTGCCCTATGGATGGAGGGCGTGGGGTAGTCATGGAACGGGCCCCGAGGACGGGTCGTGATAGTGGAGGTGTGTTATAGTCTTGTATTCAATAGACACATTCCCATATAGACTTGATTTCGGAAGATCAGTCAAGTGATGAGTTGTTCCAAATTTCTATTTAGTTCCTAAATGGTGGAGAGGTTCATTGTGTTTGGTTATTTTTTCCTTAGGTAAATATTTACTTTAGAGGTCACGTCATGGTGCCATTATCATTGCAGAAGGTGGTGATAAAGGATATCCACCAGTCATAGTGGGTCATTGACCCTGGTACCACTAATATTTATTATGATGTAAGACAATAGTTCTGGTGAATAGGAATGATGAGGGATATAGATTACTTTGAATTGTGATGTTATAATTATCGACACGTTAATGAAGAGAAATAAAGGATATCCAATTTAGTTCCACCTCTACCCATTTATTCATAGAATTAGAAAAAGATCGCCATATATGTTATTCTTGTCTTACCTCATACACCATGGGAAAATAATTCTATATGGGTAGTAAATGAAAATATTACCAAATAAACCCACTTCATTCCAATCAGGTATTCAACCAATGTGGATGAGTTAGGTTAGATATACATTCCTGATATAGTAAGGATTCATGGTAATACGTCGACTATCATTTCGGATAAGAGCCCCTATATTTATTAGCGGGGTTTGGATGGCCTTTTGAAGGCAATGGAGTAACATGACAAGTTGAGTTTGACATACCTTCCCCATACAGAATGTTAGACATAGTGGGAAAGATAGATTTTGGAAGACATTCTCATGGAATGTGTGTTGGATTTTGGAGGCTTCTGTGATAGAAATTTAGGGTTGGTGATGTTTTTATATAATAACAGTATCCTATAATATATTTTTAATTGATCCATTTTTAGATCTTTATGGTCGGTTGTGTTCTCCCCCTCTATGTTTGTATAAGGTGGGTGATACTTCATTATTGAGACTTATCCTTGTGCACGATTGTTCTAATAATATTAAGTTTATTATATTTTTTTGGAAAGTAAAGAGCCTTAATAATTCTTATGCTAATTAGAGGTTCGATGATTTTGAGGTTTCAATGGGTGGTTGGGTGTTCTCGAATGTGAAACATCGTCTGGGTCACCATCATTTGGGTAAATAAGGGAAGCTAATTCCATTGCATGTCAGGTCTTTTGAGTTCACTGAGAGAGTTTGTAGGTTGTATAACAGTTGAATTTTCCCTCCCAATTGATGTCAATTCATGACGTGTTCCATGTATATCTATCAAAAAAGTATAATCATGATCTGTCTCATTTGCTGAATTACAAGGAGGTGGTGTTAGAGACCATTTTTTTTGTGTTTGAGAAGCCTGTACAGACTGTGGATTCTCAAGAAAAAAATTTTTATGTGAATTCCATAAAATTAATCTATGTTATTTGGTAGCATATTAGTTACGAGTATGATACATGAGAGTGGAATTCATTGTTGATGGAAGAGTATCCATTTGTTTCATTGATCAGTCTTTTGAAAGAATTTCCAATGGTGGAAAGTTTCATGGTTGGGATAATTGTCATATATGTGATTTTATTTTTAGGTATTCCTTTTTATATTTTTAGTTAATATATTGGTTTCTTAGTTTATATGGGATATTATAGTGAAAATGTTATTTTTGGGCAGGATGGTAGGTGGCACGTGATTGGCACACAGTTAGGGGAAATGTGTGTTGGTTGAGAGAAAATGGTGGGCCTTGGAATGTGTAATTTTATAGACCTCACAACCTACCGAATATTTTTCACCATTCCCTAGGAGGCTATGCAGGATCATTACTCTTGGGAATTGAGGGACTCATGATTTTTTCATGGTTTGGAAAATGGTTTGGGAAATCGTGGGACCTAGATAGGCCATTAAAAATGGGTGATTTACTCATTTTTTCTCTTTCTATTTAACTCTAATTCACCGCTAATCTGATCCATACTGAAATTATTGCCTTGGATTCTTCAACTTCTCCACCATGGACCTCTTGAACTCCAATATTTGAGTAGATTTGTTGTGGGAACATCATGAAATCATCAAGTATGAATATTTTCTCTCGATTTATTCCTTTTTTAGGGTTCCTCTCCCTCCCCCATTGGGTTCATCGTTTAAAGTAGGTTTTTTTACCTAAGGAGGGGTCAAATATTGTTTATTAGGTATAATCATGATTTTTTTGGTTTGATCTTTCCTTTATAGGTTCTCTTGGTTGTTTAGTTGCAATTTTCCACCATTTTTTGGAAGTTTCCACACGTGAGGTAAGTGGTTCTATTCTTTAACATTATTATATTATATTATAATACATTATTGGTTTCATAAATGTGTTCTATGGATTATTAGAATTATTAAAAACAAGTATTAAAAAGTTTTTGAGATGACTATTTGATGAAAGATCGTTTTATAAAAGAAATTGGTTATGTTTCATGTGTTATTTAATGAGGTTCTCCTTGATTGTATTTTATGCCTTATATGAATGATGTGAAATGTGTTTTGAATGGAATAAGAAATTTGAATTTATTTAAAGTTGGATTTCCAAAAGAAACTGATTTTTTTGCATGTGGGAATCTTCATTGTGCACCATAAATGTGGTTTTGAATTTTTTCAGTAATGTGAAACATGTTTTAAAATGGATTTGTTTTTGGTGTGGATTTGTTAAGGGATTTTACCATTGAAATGATTGAATTTCATATGTTCCATTATTTTTATATTATAAATGGATTTCATGAATTATGATAGTTTTAAAGAATTCATTTTAATATTGTTTCAGTGTTAATGTGATTAAGAAAGTGGTTTTGTTTATGTTAAATAGGGGTTTTCATGTTATCCTTGATCATTGGATTAATTTTAATTGTGAAAGTGGTGATTTACTTTTGTATTCATTATTCTTGTAATGTGTATAAGGAAGTGATTATTAATGTGATATGTGAAATGTAATTTGGGCACAAAGGGAATTCCACAAATATAGGTTGGAGAACTAGAGCTGTTATATGGGTTGATTCAATGAGGCTGAAGACCATTGTATTCTATAATGATTGACTCTACGATACTAACTGAACATGTGATATGATTAGAGAACACTAACCCCTCTCATGGGATCCCCTTTAGTGGATCTTTCATGGGAATACTATTTTTTGGATCATGATATTGAGTCCAATGGACCTTGGGATGCACTCGAATCTAGTGGCTCATGAAGAAGGATGTTATTGGTTTCAGTTATAATATATTGATAACTTAGTTATGGGTTTCATAGGATCCCACTAGTGTTAGTTACCTATAGGGATAGATTGTGGTGATCTCTTGTGACATTATTCATTTGTGGTGTCCTTCTAACCATAATTATATGGTGAACCTTATGTACATTATGGTTTCAAAGTTGGTTTATTTTGAAAAAAGGTTTAAATCATGATTATTTTCCTAAAAATGTTTTCTATGAAGTGTTAATTGAAAAGGTTTCACAATTTTCTTATAAAAATGGTCATGTTGATTTATCGTTGTATTCTATAGGATGAAATTTTTTTCTTGGGTGGAATCCTACTTGGATTTGGATCACACCCTACAACTACCTTTAGGTGTCTGTAAACTTTCTAATTTATAACATAGGTAAATGATAGATGTTATTTGGTGGTGCTGGTGGATCTAGTTTCTAGTGTTCCACTTCATGCAGGTGTCCGTGGTGGTGTCATGAGGTTGATGAACCTCTTGTTACATAGTGGTTTTTTTTGGGATTTTCTCTTTGCTCTATATTTATAATGGTATATTTTGGTATTGTTATAGTTATAAAACATTGAATCTGAAAATTATTGTATATCATTTGGTTATGATTATCAGTTATGTGATGTTTTATTTTCATGGGTTGTATATTATCATATACATGAGTGAAATCATTCCAAATTTATTTTTTTGACATCCAGACACTATTTTCCATCCCATGGGGATTGGGAACTCCCTTCAGGCCATGCCATAGGTCAGTTAAGGTGTCAGTTTAGATGGAACCCCGACTCTGTTTGTGAAATCGTTGGTTCTGGAACTATCCATTTATTTCATCCAATTACATTGGAAACTATATTTTTTCCATTTTTTGCAGATTATATATATGATCAGTGGATGTTTAATGGTTTTATGATATATATAGGGATAATGGGTTCCTTATAAGAGAGTTGATTGGAAATATTAGACTTTTTATCTATTCTTATCCAATTTTTTAATACTTATTATTAAGGTACTAGATTTATGGAATATATTTATTTTATGTGAATGTTTTAAATTATAATCCATTAAATTGGCTGGATAATAGAATAATATTTATAATGAATATAACATTTTAGCTGTTATCGGAGAATAAAATCTGGAATGAGATATAGTGATCACATGTAGTTTATGATGTGTGGGATGTGTCTTGATATTTTATAGATAAAGTGAAATTGATTGCTTTGATTATTGTTTTCACATGGAATGGATGATGTAAATGGAATTGGACATGAAATGAAAATATTGTAATAAAATTTAAATTATGAAACTGCCATGAGAATTTAATAACAAATATTCCTTGAAATATTTTGAACATGTAAGTGCTTCTTTAGAATCATTATTGGGGTTTTCTTCTGTTTCTAGCTATTTCACTCTAGATTTCCTTTAGAAAAAACTACTCATAATGAATATGTTAATTTAATATTTTAATGGGTCATAATTATTGCTTAAATTTAAATTTAGGTTATTTTTTGATCCCATATATGTTATTATAGTCTTTTATTACCTTGTTTTGTGCCCTTGATTTCCCATTGAATTTTCTAGGCTAGATATATGATTTTTTCTTTCTTTTTGATTTATCTTGTTCAAGTCCTTGAAATTAAATGTTTTATAAATTTTATGGTTTATATATTAGGAGAGGTAATGATTTTTATGATTTCTATTTTTCAATTCATTGATTTGGGGTTGATATTGGGATGAATGGTACATGTAGATATTTTGTCTTTGATATTTCTAGGAGGTTCTACTGTGATGTTGGTTGACTTGTATGGTTTGAAAGATGAAATTTATATTATTACAAGAAGTTTTCTTCTTTGTGGATGGAGGTGATCCTAAAATTATATAGATAAATATTTCAAATTATTATATGATTATACTTATATATGATTATGATCCATTCTATTACAATACATTTTAGGGAATTTAGATTCATGATATATAAAGAACTATTATATAATAAATTTATAATCACCCACTGATACGCCAAATTTGTGTATACATTTTCATATATTCTATTGAAAAATAAGAACATGTTTTCAGAAATTACATACTTCTTAGAGAAAAATTACTTTAAATTTAGAGATCTTGTTCATTTCCTGGAAGTTTATGGCCAAATACACAAAACGAAGAAAGACAGAGAAAAAATATACAACTACATGAAGTGTACTTATATACACGCCATGTAAATTTTGGTCTAGGTACGAGTTTACTAGGACGAACACATGCCCAAGTAACCAAAAGGTTATACATGCCATGTTCACAATTCTACGCATCGTGTAAGACATTCTAAAAGTAGTTGGTGGCCGAGAAGAGTCGATACACCCATGTGGCCAGCTGAAGGGGGCACGCCGAGTGACATTTCTCCAAATCGTGTATGAATTTCTAGAAGTGGTTAGTGGTCGAATTGTGAGACAACATGAAGTGTGTGGTGGCACTACATGCCTTGTTTAGTCACCTACCAAGAGGCACCATGTTCCAAGTCAAAGACGGCGTGTTAGGACACCTACCATAGGATAAAACTATGCCAAAACGTGTTGAGAAATGTACACGGTGTGTACTTTTGATACACACCGTGTAATTATTTTTTCTATAAAAAGAGGCTTTGGCCTCCAGACCGTGTCTGTGGTGTGGTGTGTGTGTATTATTTTGGGGCGAAATGGTTGAAGCTCCGAAGGAAAGACACTCTTCCATCGTACTACCCTCATTCTGTCTACCAAAGAATCAGTCCTTTTTCAAAGATCAAAGAATGATTTCATCTGGTATCAATAGTATTGTGTTTATAATTTTCAATATGTGTAAGTAAACCCCCAGTTTATTGGGGTTGGGGAAGCTAATGAGTTGTAAATTGAATTGCGTTTTTATGAATGTGTTTGTTTTAATAATATCCTCTTATTCTTCTTATATCACTTCATATTATCACTGGCAATTAGGTACCAGATCAAGGGCAGAATTTTTAGGGATTCCAAAGAAGAATTAAAAAGAATAACTCCATTACCATTGGAATTATCCGTCCGCTCAAAATGGGCTAAGAAAAATAAAGATCCGTTAAACCCTAACTACCATACCAGGGAGTTAGTTTCTTTAGCTCTAAATATAATGTTTACTGACCCAAGGGATCTTTATTACAAATTAAACCCAGATAGTTGGGATATCATGAACAACACAACCTCATATGAAACATGATTTAATGATCAACATATCACAAATCCATAACCCGAACACATTTCTTTTTTTATTCGCATCAAAACCAATTCTATTGTCTTTACTTTTGTTTGTGTAATTAATTTGTTAAAAGATGCTTTAAAACGAATTGTTCTTTTTGTACCCAAACAACCAACCTCAATCAACTCTAAATTCAGCAGACTTCCCTAAAAAATAAAATACAAAATAAATTAAAAAATGATAAATTAACCTCATAGTTTCCTGTGGATCAACCCATTACGTGTACTATACTTGTTAAGGTAAATATAATTTGGGACACCGAAAACATACCTTCGGTGAAACGACCGTCCACCCACTAAGTTCATCAAAACATACCATGTTCATATACATAAAATACTTACAACATTCTTCATATCCTTTGGAAAAGGAGACATGTTTAATGATGATATTTAGATGCAATATATGGGTAAAAACCAAAGATATTAATCAACGATAATTTTTAAGCGTAACATAACTATAAGTGTATGAGAATAATATCATAAAATTTTAAAATCATAACTATAAATTCATATATCATAATCTAGATTCATTGAATATTGGATGTTAGTTTATTGAGCATGAATCAGAATGGAATCAAATAATATATGATATGATTGCATAACATTGGAATAATACCATGTCATAAAAATTTTGGACAATCATAACAATATAAATATTTTGTCCAGGAGACCCCCAATACATTAATTACATGTTATTAGTGGGATAACCACACATGTACGTTCATTTCGCATGGGGTAACCTCTTAAATTCCATTATAAGGTTGGGATATCCTCTCATGTACCCTTTGACCTCATAAAAAATATATTTACCCACTTAAGTGGGGGTATATAACATACCCTCTCAACACATAATTATAATCCATTCATATTTATTCCCCATAGTCATAATGAAAATTACATTTAATCATATCATAAAAATGGAAATGAAGATGTATTTCATCAATATTTGATAGTCATAATCATAAACCATCTAGAGAAATAATAACGATGGTATCATAGGATCACATTCCTCGTAAGGAATAAGTAATATCAAAGGATGTTATTATAGATGGAATTTTCTTATAAAACATATCTTGGTTTTTTCTAGTGGAAAACACAAAGTTCATTTTAATATAACTAATATAAAATATATATTTCATTGAATATAAATGATAAATTTCATTTGAAATGAAGCATATAATCCTATGATATAAGATTCAGAAAAAATTGTATTCATGATAGTAATAAAATTATTCCATGCTATAATAATATAAACTCATATTATTTTCATATGTTTGGTAAAAACTAAAAAGTAACTTCTTTGGAAATTTATAAAAATATTCCTTTCAAAAAATTTCATAAAAAAATATAAAATTGGTAAAATATTTTTTGAAATATTATTTTTTAATAGTGAATTCTTTCTTCAAATAATTATAATGATAACATGGACCTAAAAGAAAAGTATTCCCCACTAAATAAAAAATTATTATATGGCTTCCATAAATGATTACTTTCAATATTTTGAGTGCATAGGGAGAGAAAAAAATATAAAACCATTAATCTCTATAAAAAACTTTGGGATATAGAAATTCATGAAATTAAATGGTATTAAATCACATAATTTAACCATAATAAATTTAATAATAAAAAATCTGGATAAATAGTGATATTCTAACGTATAACCCTTGCTCCTTTGGTAACATTTCAGTTGTATGTCCCATGATTTTTTAAAATGAAACGTATAGTAAAATAGAAATATGGATATTTAGGATAAAAAATATCAGTGGGGTATCTCATTCACCTCATAAAATAATATTTGTTTATAACATAATATATATCTTCAGGAATATAATTTTAGATGATAATCCATTACCTCTTTTGTAAATATAAAAAGATAACACTTTGATGAAAAAATTTGAATTTTAGAATTAAATAACCTGAATTAATAAGTATCCATTATATAACATGTCAAATATGAAAAATATTCACCATATTAAAGTAAATAAGATAATAACATCAAACATGAATCAACGAAAAAACATTTAGATGAAGAACTCTTAGCATTGGAATGATTTGATCCTCAAACAATGTAGCATCAAGTATAATAAATATAAGATAATTATTTTTATTATTATATAAATTATTCATATAAATAATTTTAATATCAAATATGATCTACTTATAACACTTAAATAGAAAATTTAATAAGAATTATTCATTAATAAACTATTTTTTGGTGTTAAATTCTTCGTTTCTCATGTATGTTTTTTCGGAACAAATGGTCTTTACATATTGGCCAGGTTTTTATAATATTAATTTTTTTATTCTTGAAATTAGTATCATATATATTAATTATATATATTTATTGTAACATCAATCATGGGAGTGCTTTGAAAAATAAAATTTTTCACTAATTGAGTTAGAAATTCGTTTGTACGCAAGAACGATCAATCCATTTTCTAACAAGAAAAATGAAAAGGAAATTAGATAATATTTAATGATATAATATTCATAGTTAAATAAAAAATATCACATATATTTATCTTTTTGACATTATAATAATCAATGTGGGTGGAGATGGAGAATGACTCATATCACCACAGGGAGGCGGCTTGCCACACATACACATGAGAAATACATTCATTTCCCTGAAACTTGAATGGAGGAGGATAATGGTTGTCATATTATCATAATAAAATTTAATGATATTTAAGATTACTATTTTTAAATTGTATGGATAAAAACATTTATAGGTGGTACAAGAAGAAACAAACAAGAAAAGATTCACTAAAGACTATTACTTCTTCTTCTTCGGGAGACCTCTTTTAGATTACCTCATAAGCTTAAATAAGATGGAATTTGATAAAGAAAAGAGGATTTAGAAAAAAGGTAAATAATATAGGAAGGTATTATAGTAGGTTTTTTCATGTCTATAATTCCTTAACATTCTAAATAAGGGAGGATATGAGGTGTTGTTTTATAAGTTCGGGGATGATACATAAAAAATTACTTATAATATTTATATATAATTAATTTTCTTTGAATGTAAAATGATTTATGGCGGTCATGGATACAATGAAAAAAATGTATAATGTCTAAATACTGTCTTTTAATGAAATTTATATAGGTTTTAGTTTCATTTTTTACATTATATTTTTCTTTATCCAATTTGTTCTCCATTTCAACCATAATAATGGTAACACATTTTTTAGCATTTAAGGGTCATAAATTTAATTCTATGTTTAAAAGTGGCTGGAAAATAGTCCATTGATAAAATTTTAGAACATTATAAATTACACATAACTTTTTTTAAGATTTTTTATTAGTTTTTAAATCATTCAATAAGTTTTTATTTTTCATAGAATAAAATTAAAGTCATATTTCAGATTTTTTATTTATGTTGACATTAAATTTCTCAAGATAATAGTGGATTTAAAAAATTAGATTTTCTTTACCAAAAACAATACATTATTATTAAACATAAAATTTGAGTAAAACTATATCTAATCTAAAACATGATTAATTTAATTTTTACCAAATCACTTATCTGATTTTTGTTACTATCTACACAAGTACTAAGTGAGTATTTAATAAAAATTTAATGTAATTTTCTAATTAAATAAATGAAAATAAATTATTATAAATATACTTCAAAAAATTTATTTATTTAGACTCAAAATAACAATATATATGTCACATCATAGGTAAATAAAGAATAATGAATTTTCATATTTATTAATATTTTTGAATTAAATATTAATTTTACTTTAAAGGCGTTGCTATGTTCGATAGCATACCCGATACACAACAAAGAGTTTCTTTGAAATCTTACATTGCACACTACTAATAAAACAATATTATTTTAAATGGTAGTTAACACATAGTCATTGTATTGGAATGAATGAATATAAATAACTAAAATATGATTATATATGTTTTTTAAATGTTTTTACAGTTATCCAATAAAATATAAAGGCTTAAAATACGAAAAGAATTCAATTTTAGGCATATATACTCTAACAATCACTAAAGGTTGACTTATGGACTTTTGATGGTGAACCGTCTATAAATATACTTTTGGTCACTGTTATAAATTCTATTGGACCAAATAAAATTCCTCTTTAGTATCGGGACATCAAAATTTACATTGTGTAAATTTTTAGTATTTTTCCGAAAAAGTTTATTTTTTAATTAATAGTGAAAATGTTGTATTTTAATTCAAAACCACTTTTTAATATAAGTTTTTTTATATGATTAGATTATCTTTTGAATTGGTCATAAATTGAAATTAGAATATATTTTTACCATTTAATCCAATAGTGGTCGTTTGAATTAATTTCACTTTGAAATTGGACTTAAACTAGTATCAATCTGTTGATATATTTTGTTTCATAAAAACACGCTATTTGTTCTGACGGCGGGAATTAATTATTAAATTAATTAATGTAACATATATGTTTTGAATATTTTAAAATAGAAAAAAAATTTGAATTCAGAATATCAAATATATCTTTGGGTGGAGTTTTGGTATTTTTCTGAAAAACATCAATTTTTGATGAATAGTGAAACCACTATGTGGAACATAAAAAAACTGATTTTTCCTTTAAATGAAATTTTATCACCTTTGTGTTTTGAATTTAAAAAATCTGATAGCAATTGTTGTCATTATGAAGTAGAATGTGGTTCAATGGGATTAAAATAAATTTTTTGGTGAATAGTAAGTATTAAGTTTTTGATCACGATTAGAGGTAATTAGTGTAATTTAATGTTTTAATAATATGAAATGACCATGAAACATGTCGTAGACTTATTGGATGTGTCATGGCCGACCAAGACAACCCATGGGTCGATTTTTGGGACCCCATGGAGCCACATGGGTAAGATAATGGCATTAATGCCTTTTATTTAAAGTAAAAGTAAAAATGACACAAACATGTATTGTTTTACTAAAACAATTTTTACATGGAATTATACAAGTCGGATTTTTGACTATAAATATTCATTGGAAATATAAAAGGATTTCCTACATCATAGTATTTTTTTATATTTTTTAGACATTAAATGTATTAAATTATATATGACATCATGATGATGCAGCGATTACCTCATTATTTAACGATTTAAATAAAATGAAAAGATAATGTAAAATATAAGACCTACACATGTCAAAAAACTATTGGATGAGTATATCTAAAGCCCTTACCACCATATCCTCAAAATAAATCAATATGAGACCTTTAAAATTCGAAACTCATTTGAAAATTAAGTAACATTTTATACCATTCAAAGAGTGCCCCTCCTCTCCTCTTATAAAAGTCCCCCACCTCTACCTCCTTACCCACACCTATCAAGCCTTTGCCTCAGCCAACCCATTCCCAAATTGTATCTCCATATCCCTATAGTACTCCTAGAAGCCTAAATTTGGGCAGAAGTCTTTCCGTGGAAGCCTTTGTGCTCAAATCAAAAATAGTTACTCGTTTTAATGGTAGTGTCCTCTCTTGTGTTCTTATGTTTTATTTTGCTTCTCCAACCCCCTAAATGCTTTTTATTACTTTTTTTTGTAACAAAACCAGTATCTTAATTATAATAGGATGTTTTTATGAGAATTATTAGAGCTACACTTATACACACCTTCATCTAATGGTTGAAGAGCATACTGTTTCCGTGGATGGCGAATTTCTGTCTGACGAAATGATGATTGTTCAATATTATTATAACACCTTAAAAGGTGGCCATTAAGATGATAGTATTTTTATATATGATATATATTATTTTTATGTTTTCCTTATGCTTCTGTATTTTTCATTTGTGGCATACCTTTATGGTTTCCATTGTGGGTAAACACGATAATTTCATTTTAGGAAGTGTTGACTACCACCCCCTCAAAGTGATTTGATTCGTTAATGTCATATGTGGGACGTATAAAGGATGGAGTTAATGATATTATATATTATATTATACATTAATTATAATATAACTTTATTTCATTATGATTACATTCCAGAAAATACGAAATAGAAATGAATGTAGCGTTCATGCGTATGTACGACTTACCGTCTCTATGAACGGTGCATTTCATTTCTTACCTCTAAATGTTATGTAATATTATAAATGCATGTATATACTAGATATATATGATATATAATATATATAAATAATTAATATAACTCTGGATATAATGGATACATGAACAACTTGTAATTAAAAAGAGTTTATTTCTCACTCAAGTACCAATGATCGTTAAAACGACCGTAATTTACTTAAATAATTACATAGTGTTCATGACATGGTAATAAGTGATTTAAAAAGGAATAACGAACTTGAAAATGATTATTATGAAATTATAAATTAACTCAAGTTTATTATTCATGAGGTTAAAGAATGATCGAGTCAAGTCGGACACAAGGTAAGGAAACATCTTAACCAAATTTCCATTCATTGGGTTAATCTCCTACTTTCATATTCTTTTATGATATTATTTTGTCCTATCTTGTATTTGTACTTTCTTTATGTGTACTTATAGTGATTACACATAATATATCTATTTTATTTAAAAAATGATCTTTTTAAGCGAACTTCTTAACCATATTTCCATTCTTTGGGTTAATCTCCCACTTTCAAATTATGTCATGATATTATTATGTCCTATCTTGTATTTGTACTTTATTTATGTGTACTTATAGTGAATAAAGAGAATAGATCTATTTTATTTAAAAAATTATCATTGTATGGGAGTTCATCTCAATCTCCTTTCATTGAGGGATATTTTGTTTTATACACAACCTTCTTTTATACGGTGTATAAACCCCTTTGACTTTTACATTTATTCAAAAGGAATCTCTTTTATACGAAGCATTTAATAAACAAAAAAAAAGAATGTTTTTTTGTCATACGTATGAAGAAACAACGACTTCTCTACCTTCGTGACCATTATTTGAGTTTCGTCTTCCTCTAAAAGCCATAACTTTTTTTAATGAAAATAAATACCATGTTTTACTTTTCTTTTATTTTGGTATTGAAAATTATTTTCATAATGTTTTTATATCAAAGTGTTGTATTGATATCTTGTGATTGAAAAGTTGAAATGTTATGTTTCCTTTATGTATGTTTTATGTGATATGATTATGTTATGGTTCACAGGAATTGTTATTAAGACGGGTGGTTCTGTGATAAACTAAGGGCGGGTGAGCCTGATATAGCTCTCCAATGCATTGGGTAACGCGAAGGAGATAAATGTTAAGGTTTCTCCGAAGTGATTTAGGGAATATACTGTGATGGGTATTCCAAACATAACCAAGAGGGTTACTCCCTACGTAAGAATGTTATGAATGCCTCAAGTTACCTTTATGTCTTATGATTTCTATGATTTATCCATGATTTGATGAGGTATGTTAAAGTGCTTATTCTTTATGGGAAAATTATGATTTCATTCTTATGTATATATGTACTCATGTTTCCTTTCCATATTTTTTTTATAACCCTTACTGAGCTTTTTATGCTCATCCCATGTTTTTGAAATGTTTTTCACAGGTCATGGGAATGGTACATAATATGATGATAATATCAAGTAAGTGTCAAGAAAGAATCCATGTTTTATTTTAAATACGTTTCCATTGATGGGAAAAATGAATACTATCTTTTATTGTAACCACTATGTTTAAATGTGGGATGTAATGCATGTTTTATGATTTAATTCTCTAAAACTCTAAACCTGAAAAGATACTCAATGTGAATTGCTCATTTAATTCAATATTATGTATGGATTAAGTCTGGGGCCTTATAGTTGGTATCAAAGGTTGGTTTAGATAACTTTAGGAGTTATAATTCTATTAAATGATTATCCAAAAATATTTATTTTATGGTCAAATTGAAATTATATAGCATTTAAATATTACCATGTTGCTTCACCTAAGATATTTATGTGTTTAGATTGGTTTTTCGAAGAGGCAACATGTATGTTGTGCTAGGAAGGTATACAGATGGAAATGAACTTCTAAATCGGCCTCCTGAGATGGTCATAATCAGAATTGAACAGTTTGTGGCAGTGATGGCTCGGTTGAATCAGGTGATAAATGGTGGTTGTGTTTATTGATGATATTTTGGTGTTTTTCAAAAGTAAAGAGGAGCATGAAAGTCATTTAAGTTTTATCTTTCAAACCTTAAAAGAAAGGAAACTGTATGGAAAATTCAGTAAGTGTGAGTTTTCATTATAACAAATTTCTTTCCATGGTTACATTATTTCAAAAAATGGAATAACTGTTGATCCTGCTAAAAAAAAGTTGTTGAAGAATGTCCAAGACCCACAAATGTAACCGAGATCTGTAGTTTCCTTGGTTTAGAAGGATATTACTGAAGTATTGTTAGAAATTTTTCATGGTTATCTAGTCCAATGACTTAGCTAACTCGTAAGGGTGTTAAGTTCATCTGGACAAAAGAATGCGATTATTGTTTCAGGAACTGAAAAGAAGATTGGTGAATGCTGCAGTTTTGGAACTACCTTCCAGGAATGGTGAGTTTTTTATCTATAGTGATGCTTCATTGAAAGGACTTGGTTGTGTCCTTATGCAGAATGATCAGGTAATTGCTTATGATTCACGACAGTTGAAAACTCATGATGTAAATTATCCTACACATGATTTGGAATTATCTTCTGTTGTTTTCGCTTTAAAAATTTGGAGGCATCATTTGTATAGATTAAAGTGTGAAATATATACTGATCACAGAAGTTTAAAGTATATATTCCCACAGAAAAAATTTAACATGAGACATAGGAGATGGCTAGAATTAATCAAGGAGTATGATTGTACAATTCATTACCATCAAGGAAAAGAAAATAAAGTGGCTGATGCTTTGAGTCGAAAAAGTAATGCTTCCTTAACCATGCTGTGTTTGGAACGAGATCCTTTGGTTTTTGATTTGATGAACTTTGGTATAGAAGTTGTTGGTGTAGGAAATTTTTTTCTTTTGTTTTACGTATCAGTGAGATCATCCCTATCAGACAGAATTAAGCAAGCGCAGAAGAAATACAGTGGGTTGGAGAAAAAGGTAGAGTTGGTTCAGAAGGGTAAGTTGCCTAAATTTAATATTGATAATGATTGTGTTTATTAGTTTAGGAAGAGATTATGTTTTCCCGATGATTCATAGTTGAAGAGAGAGTTGGTATGTGAAGCTCATAGTTCTCCGTTTTCAGTTCATCGAGGAAGTACTAAGATGTATAGAGATCTTCGAAAGTATTACCGGTGGGATGGAATGAAAAAAGATATTGCTGATTTTAATATGAAGTGTATGACTTGTCAATAGGTAAATGCAGAGTGGAAGTTACCGAAAGGGATGATTCAGCCTTTACCAGTACGAGAGTGGAAATGAGAGAATATATCCATGGACATCGTTGTGGGATTGTCGAAGACACCTTGAGGTAATAATGCAATCTGGGTTATTGTTGATCGATAAACTAAATCTGCTCAGTTCCTTCCTATTTGAGATACTTTCTCTCTAGATCAACTTTATCAATTGTATCTTAAATAGATAGTCAGATTTCAAGGAGTTCCCATATCCATTGTGTCCGATTGTGATCCCAGGTTTACTTCTAAATTTTGGAAAGGCCTTAAGAAGTCATTGGGTACTTAATTAAATTTTAATACAGCTTTTTATCCTCAATCAGATGGGCAGACAGAACGAACAATTCAGAATTTAGAGGATATGCTATGTGCTTGTTCGATGGATTATCAGGGATGTTGGGACCAACATCTTTCTTTGGCTGAGTTTTCTTATAATAACAGTTTTCATTCTAGTATACAGATGGCTCTATTTGAGGCATATATGGTAAATGGGGGTCGAACTCTAGCTTTTTGGGATGAAGTGGGTGAAAGGAAGCTGATGGGACCAGAATTGGTAGAAGAGATGGCAGAAAAATTTCAGCTGATTCAGAAACACATGATAACAGCTCAGAGTAGGAAGAAGAGTTATGCAGATAACCGGAAGAAGGATCTATCTTTCCTGGTAGGTGATCATGTTTTTCTCAACGTTTCAACATGGAAAAGTGTGATGTGATTTGGTAAGAATGAAAATTTGAGTCCAAGGTTCATTGGACCATATGAAATTCTGAAGAGAGTTGGATCAGTTTCTTACCAAGTGGCTTTACCTCCGAGTTTATCTCAGGTACAAAATCTTTTTCATGATTCAATGTTTAGGTAGTACATGCCAGATCCATCTCATGTTTTGAGTCAAGAGGTGGTTCAGCTGGAAGAGAATCTATCTTATAAGGAACAACTGCTCCAAATTCTTGACCACAGGGAGCAAGTGTTGCGGAATAAGGTGATTAATCATGTAACGGTTTTGTTGAAAAACCACATGAGTGAAGAGGAAACATGGGAATCTGAAAATTCTATGAGGGATAAATACCCCCTCTTATTTTGATAAGTGAATAAAATTGCGAGAACACAATTCCCAAAAAGGGGGAAGGATGTAACATCCTAGGTAAGTAAAGAATAATTCATTTTCATATTTATTAATATTTATGAATTAAATATTAATTTTACTTTAAAGGGGTTGCTATGTTCGATAGCATACCTGATATGCAACAAAGAGTTTCTTTGAACTATTACGTTGCACACTAGTAATAAACCAATATTATTTTAAATGGTAGTTAACACATAACCGTTGTATTGGCAGGAATGAATAGAAATAACTAAAATATGATTATATATGTTTTTAAATGTTTTTACAGTTATCCAATAATAGATAACGGCTTAAAATACAAAAAGAATTCAATTTTAGGAATATATACTCTAACATTCACTAAAGGTTGACTTATCGCCATTTGATGGAGAACCATCTATAAAAATAGTTTTGGTCACTCTTATACATTATATTAGACCAAATAAAATTCCTCTTTATAATTGGGACATCAAAGTTTACTTTGTGTAAATTTTTCGTATTTTTCCGATAAAGTTCAATTTTTAATGAATACTGAAAATGTTGTATTTTAATTCAAAACCTCTTTTTAATCTAATTTATTTATATGGTTATATTATCTTTTGAATTGGATTTAAAGTGAAATTACAATATATTTTTACAATTTAATCCAATATTGGTCGTTGTAATTAATTTCACTTTGAAATTGGGCCAAAACTGGTGGCAATCTTTTGATATATTTTGTTTCATAAAAACACGTTATTTGTTCTGATGGTGGGAATTAATTATTATAATAATTAATGTAACATATATGTTTTGAATTTTTTAATATAGAAAAAAAATTGAATTCGGAATATCAAATATATCTTAGGGTGATGTTTTGGTATTTTTCTGAAAAACATCAATTTTTTTATGAATAGTGAAACCACTAAGTGGTATATAAAAAACTGATTTTTCATTTAAATGAAATTTAACCACCTCGGTATTTTGAATTTCAAAAATATGACATTCATAGTTCTTATTAGGAAGTAAAATGTGGTTCAATGGGATTAAAATAATTTTTTGTTGAATAGTAACTATTAATTTTTTAAACGCGATTAGACGTAATTAGTGTAATATAATGTTTTAATAATATGAAATGACCTTGACACATGTCCTACCCTTATTGTATGTTTCATGACCGACCAATAAAATCCATGGGTTGATTTTTGGTACCCCATGGATCCACTTGGGTAAGATAATGAAATTAATTCCTTTTATTTAAAGTAAAAGTAAAAATGACACAGACATGTATTGTTTTACTAAAACAATTTTTACATGGGTTTATACAAGTCCGATTTTTGACTATAAAACGTCATTGGAAAGCCAAAAATATTTCCTACATCATAGTATTTTTTTTATAAATTTTAGACATTAAATAAATTAAATTATTTAAGACATCATGATGATGCAGCGATTAACTCATTATTTAATAATTTAAATAAAATGAAAAGATAATGTAAAATATTAGACCTAAACATGTCAAAAACCTATTGGATGAGTATATCTTGAACCCTTATCACCTTATCCTCAAAATACATCAATGTGGTACCTTTAAAATCCGAAACTCATTTGAAAAAAAGTATCATTTTATACCTTTCCAAGAGGGCCCCTCCTCTCCTCTTATAAAAGGCCCCCACCTCTACCTTTTTACCAACACCTCTCAAGCCTTTGGAACAGCCATCCCCGGTCCATATTTTCTCTCCACATCCCTCTCGTACTCCTAGAAGCCTCACTTTGGGAATAAGTCTTTCCAGGGAAGCCTTTGAGCTCAAATCAAAAAGATTTACCCATTTTAAAGGTAGTGTCTTCTCTTGTGTTCTTATGTTTTATTTTTCTTCTCCAACCCCCTAAACGCTTTTTATTCCTTTATTTTGTAACAACCCCAGTATATTCAATATAATATGATGTTGGTATGAGAAGTATTAGAGCTACATTTACACACACCTTCATCTAATTGTTATAGAACATACTGTTTCCGTGGATGGCGAATTTCTTCCTCACGAAACGATGATTGTTCAATATTCTTCTAACACCTTCAAAGGTGGCCATTAATATGACACTATATTTATATATGATATATATTATGTTTATTTTTTCCTTATGATTATGTATTTTATCATTTGTGGCATACTTTTCTGGTTTCCATTGTGGGTAAACACGATAATTTCATTTTAGGAAGTGCGGACTACCGCCCCTCAAAGTGATTTTATTCGTTAATGTCATATGTGGGGAATATAAAGGATGGAGTTAATGATATTATATATGAAATTATACTGGAATTATAATATACATTTATTTCATTATGATTGTATTCCATAAAATACGAAATATAAATGAAAGTAGCGTTCATGCGTATGTACAGCTTACCGTCTCCATGAACGGTGCATTTCATTTCTTACCTCTAAATGTTATGTAATATTATAAATGAATGTATATACTAGATATATATGATATATATGATATCTACATAATAAATATAACTATGGATATAATGGATACATGAACAACTTGTAATTATAAAGAGTTTATTTTTTACTCAAGTACCAATGATCGTTATAACCATTGTTATTTACCTAAATAATTACATAGTGTTCATGACATGGTAATAAGTGATATAAAAAGGAATAACGAACTTGAAAAGTGTTCTTAAGAAAGTATAAATTAACTCATTTTTATTATTCAGGAGTTTAATGAATGATTGAGTCAAGTCGGACATGAGTTAAGGGAACTTCTTAACCCAATATCCATTCTTTGGGTTAATCTCATACTTTCATATTATGTCATGATATTATTATGTCCTATCTTGTATTTTCACTTTATTTACGTGTACTTATAGTGAATACACATAATAGATCTATTTTATTTAGAAAATGAACTTTCTATTGGAACTTCTTAACCCAATTTCCATTATTTGGGTTAATCTCATACTTTATAATTATGTTCTGATATTATTATGTCCTATATTTTATTTGTACTTTCATTATGTGTAAATATAGTGAATACACATAATAGAACTATTTTATTGAAAAAATGATCTTTTTATGGGACTTCGTCTCAATATCCTTTCATTGAGGCATATTTTGTTTTATACACAATCTTTTTTATTCGGTGTATAAACCCCTTTGAGTTTTACATTTATTCAAAAGGAATATTTTTTATATGAAGTGATTAATAAGAGAAAAAAGGGAATGTTTTTTGTCCTACGTAAGAGACGACAACGACTTCTCCGCCGCCATGACCATTATTTGAGTATCGACTTCCTCTACAATCCATAACTTTTTTGAATGAAAAATAAATACCATGTTTTACATTTCTTTTATTTTGGTATTGATAATTCTTTTCATAATGTTTTTATATCAATGTGTTGTATTGATATCTTGTGATTGAAAAGTGGAAATGTTATGTTTTCTTTATGCATTTTTTATGTGATATGATTATGTTATGGTTATTTGGAATTGTTAGGAAGATGGGTGGTTCTGTGATAAACTAAGGGTGGGTGAGCCTGATATAGCTCTCCAATGCATTGGGTAACTCGAAGGAGATAAATGTTAAGGTTTATCCGAAGAGATTTAGGGAATATGTTGTGATGGGTATTTCAAACGTAACCAAGAGGGTTACTCCCTACGTAAGAATGTTATGAATGCATCAAGTTACCTTTATGTCTTATGATTTCTATAATTTATTCATGATTTAAAGAGGTTTGTTAAAGTGTTTATGTTGTATGGGAAAAGTATGATTTCATTATTATGTATATATGTACTCATGTTTCCTTTCCATATTTTTTATAACCCTTACTGAGCTTTTTATGCCCATACCATGTTTTTGAAATGTTTTTCACATGTTAATGTAATGGTACATGATATGATTATAGTGTCAAAGAAGTGTCAAGAATGAATCCATGTCTTATTTTAAATATGTAGAGACCCTAAGCTTAACGTACATGTACATTACATTACTTTTGTGGAATAATTAGTACATAAAAAAAACACACACACAAGGACCGTAATAGTTTAGTGTCTTTGGAAACTCGGAATATAATCTTCTAATCGTGGTGAATGATCTTCAACATCTCCCATAAAGATCATCTTTTTTTAATACCTAAAACCTTTCTTTATATCCAGGGGAAAAGAAAACATAAAAGGGTGATCTCAAATTCTCAGTAAGGGTAAACAAAAGAAATATCAATCACATCATATTGATAAGAACATAACATTTTGGAATTCATAACCTGCAAAAGAGATCATAATATCATAACATGGGATAAATCATAGTAGTGAAATTTAATCCCAATAATCATAACATAAAACATGAAACTTTGTGGCATACACACATAATCATAGAGAATCATTTCTTATTAGTCAAGACTCATTTCCAAGACTATCATAGTGGACAAAGTCTATTTCTGAATCGAGTTCACTCCTTGTTTCAGTCCTGTTTCACTGAACCGGTTTAACCTGCCGTTCCAGCCATGTCTATCTCATGAGATATAAAATCATTACCCATTGAATTGGAGGGAGATATAGGTCCCACCCATATCATAATGATACCATTAATATGTTTTCCACAAAATCATAAATCATACATCATTGCATAACCCATGTAATAGAAATGGGATTCTTAAACAACATGACATCATAAAACAATTCATATAAGATAAATGAATTCATAAAAATAATTCCATCACAACATAATAAAATAAATGTAATAATATGGATAGAAACAGAACCCTATATTATCTTATATGGAAAATAATTTTGATAAAACACTTGAACTCCATTCTTTAGGAAAATATCCTTTTTTACTTCAAAAACATTTTTCCTTTATTAACATGTCATACAATTTTAAACTAAAAGAAGTTGATTAAAAATAAACTTGAAAACATGTAAGGTAAGCTTATTGGAAATAATGTTTTAAAAATCCATTCATGCCGTATAAGTTAAGAGAAAACATTCTTCTCGTACTTTTTTCAGAAAAGTCAAAAAGTACCTCGTACGAAAAACGACAAAAGATTCCTTTTATATCTTTTACTAAAAACTCACCGAAGAGTAAAATTGGATATAAATCAGTGTATAAGGATCTAAATATTACATATTGAGTAAACATGGATGTGGATGATAAAATACAGCCCAGTAAATTCCAAAGTATAAACAATCCCGGATAAAAATGAGATTGTGATATTTCCCTTACCTTAGGTCCAATTTTCTTCGTAAGTGTCCGAACCTCATGTATAATGATTTAAATAATGCCATTGAATTATTACAGAATAATATTCATTGTTATTATATCATATATGGTTCACTTATGACTTTATATTTCCCCATCTTTTGTAAATTCATGTTAAAGTAGCGTTTTGGGTAAAATCGTCTCATTTGTCGTTCGTGTTTTAACTTGTAATTATTCATATGATTACATAGATCATGATTACTTAAATCCAGAATTTAAAACATGATTTATATATAATATAAATTCAGAATATAAATATATATAATTTATCGATAAATGGAAATAAATACACCGTTCATGGAGATGCTAGGCCGTACGTACGCATGGATGTTGTTTTCGTTTCTTTGTTGAATTGAGTGGAATTAAGTAGATGACATAAATATATATAAAAATAAATACATCAGTATTATTATGTCATATATTTCATGATTACTTATTATATATACTTTATAATCATTCATGAATGGTTAACGTGGAGAATGAATCTCATCGCATCGTGGGTACGGTATTCCGTACGTACGCACGAGCAATGATATCGTTCTCATGATCGTGGAATTGTACTGGAGTGTATGTATACAATTTCAGAATCAATATCACTTTACAATAATCATATATAGTTATTATGTACACCATTATACCCATCCATGTTAGGTGGTGGTGGAAAATAGATTACACCACGGCGTGGAGACGATATTCCGTACGTACACACGCGCGATGATTTTGTTTTCCGTGGGATGAATAGATGGTGAAATAGGGATGTTTCATACTTATAATAACATATCAGTATATTAGTGATACTGATATTATTACTTCATAATGAAACATCCTATGAAGAATAATTGGAAGAAAAAATAAAGTTGAAAGTATCGGTAACGGACATTACCTCTTCTTTGAAGAGCCTCTTTGAGTCCTCCTCCTACGGCACTAAAATTGGTCATTGAAGAAGACCAAGACCTCTAGGATGTTGATAGGAACGTGGAGAAGAGAATTTGGAAGGGATTTTACGAGCATGAATGCTCAAAGTGGTGTGAGGAAGAGAGGGAGGAGGTGCCCTTTTATAAGGGAGGAGAGGGGCAACATTGGAAAAACTAAAAATATTATTTTATTATAAAGCCATATTCGATTTTAAATAGCTCCAAATTGATTTATTTAGAATCTAAGATGGGGATGGGTCGAAATTGTCTCGTCCAAAAGAATTTGGAAAAGTTTAGTTTACTATTTTAACCTTATCATTTATATTTAAGTTTAAGGTAGATAATTTTACTTTTACCGTGTCTTTTTGTGTTCTTACACTATAAGGTTATTAAATTTACTATAACAAGCCAAGCGAACCCCAAGTTGTTTATTATTAATATATATAACCTTATCTAAGTCATTTGGCCAAACCATAGATTTTTAGGAATATAATAACAATTAATAATATAATATTTGTTTGAAAAACTATTTTATGTCAATTTTGACACACTACTGGAAATCCAGCATTTCCCAACAGTTTAGAACCGTTTGGAAAGGCTGCAGAACCGTTGGTATATGTTATACCAATGGTTCTGCAAATCGTGGGGAAGTAAGCCGTTGGGAAAGGCTTTTCCCAACGGTTTACACAGAACCGTTGGGATAGGTCAGAAAAAATAAACATATCCCAACGGTTCTGCCAAACCGTTGGGAAAGGTTTTTACCAACGGTTCATGGAACCGTTGGTAAAAACAATCATGCAACAGGGTATCCCAACAGTTTCAAACCGTTGGGATAGGGTATTTTTACCAACAGTTCCTTGAACCGTTGGTAAAAATAGCTACATAGAGCCTATGCCAACGGTTTGAAAACCGTTGGCATAGGCTTTGCTGTGCAAATTGCACAGCAGCCTGCAATTTGCACAACAGGTTTGGTTTTTGGGCATTCACCCTCGGTTTCAATTCAATTTTCAATCCAATTATGCCCTCGTTTTCAATTCATTTTTCAATCCAATTTTTGTACCTGTAACACATATAATGCATACATAAAGTGAACAAACCAACACATACAAATAATGAAAACCAACCAACCAACACATATAATGCATCTTGAAAATATACACATCCATAATTAAAGTAGAATTCATAACATAATTATAAACATACATAATTTATTTAGAATTCATTTTAAAATTTAGATGAAAATTATATGTGGAATCCGAAATTCAATTCATAATTTGATCGGTTTTTTCTATACCATATATTTTTACCTCAAATGATGTCCATTTTAAACAAAATACATACACCTGAAGTGATACCGGCCACACCGCACCTCAGATTAAGGCAGGGTTGACTCGTACATGTCACATTTGACCCATGGATCGTTGTTCTAAAGTATCTACACAATCCGAATACGTTTGGTCGGTTTTCTGTATGCCAGTTGATGTTTTTCACTTAAAATGACGTCCTTTTGAAACAAAAGACGGACACTATGAATGGTGCCGACCACACCGCGTCTCCAATTGATGCGGGGTTGATTTTTACACATCACATATGACCCACGGATCGTTCTCCTAAATTTTAAATGGAAACCGAATGCGTTTGGTCGGTTTTCCGTATGTACTTAAAATGTTGTCCATTTTAAACAAAAGAGTGACACTTAGACTAATCCTGACCACACTGCGACTCAGATTAATCCTGGGTTGGCTCGTACATGTCACATATGACCCATGGATCGTTGTGATAAATTATAAAAATGATTACGAATGCGTTTGGTCGGTTTTACGTATGCCAGTTGTTCTTTTCATTTATAATCATGTCCATTTTAAACAAAAGAGACAGAGTTAGAGCGGTGTCGGCCACACCACTTCTCGGATTAAGACGGTTTTGACTTGTACACGTCACATATGACTCATGGATCGTTGTTCTAAAGTATCGATAGAATCCGAATACGTTTGGATGTTCTTCTGTATGTCAGTTGATGCCTTTCACTTAAAATGACGTCCTTTTGAAACAAAAGACGGACACTTTGAGTGGTGTCAGCCGCACCGCATGTCGGAATGAAGCGGGGATGATTCTTACACGTCACATATGTCCCATGGATCGTTATCCTAATGTTTCAAGGGAAACCAAATCCGTTTGGTCGTTTTTCCGTATGTACTTAAAATGGTGTCCATTTTAAACAAAAGAGAGTCACTTAGACTTATCCTGGCCACACCGCGACTCAGATTCATCCCGGGATGGCTCGTACATGTCACATATGACCCATGGATTGTTGGGATAAATTATCAATAGATTCGGAATGCGTTTGGTCGGTTTTTTGTATGTCAGTTGATGCTTTTCACTTAAAATGACGTCCTTTTGAAACAAAAGACGGACACATTGAGTGGTGCCGGCCACACCACATCTTCGGATTGAGCTGAAACCACCGTGCAACATTCTAATTATTATTCGTGATGTGTACGCACAGACGGCACGTCAATCGGACGTGCGGTTTGCGCGGTACGACTCAATATTCGTGTTTTAAGTGATGTGCGCGCTTCGTAAACGCGCGTGAGGGGGGTCCAAACGGGCCGAACGAAGTCGGAATGTCTTGAAATCAGACGAAAAATACGGGAGAGTGATTTATGAAGTGGTCGAACAGACGTCACATCAATCGGACGTGCCGTGTGCCCGCGGTGACCGACAACGCAGTTCTGGTGTCATAAACGGCCAAAACGGGCTTCCAACGGACAAATTCATAGCGGATGACCTCAGATTGAGCTGAAACCACCGTGAAACATTCTAATTATTATTTGTGATATGTACGCGCATACGGCACGTCAATCGGACGTGCGGTTTGCGCGGTACGGCTCAATATTCGTATTTTAAGTGATGCGCGCGCTTCGTAAACGCGCGTGAGGGGGGGTCCAAATGGGCCAAACGAAGTCGGAATGGCCTGAAATCAGACGAAAAATATTGGTAAGTGATTTCTGAAGTGGACGAGTAGACGTCACGTCAATTGGATGTGCCATGTGCCCGCGGTGACCGACAACACAGTTCCAGTGTCATAAACGGCCAAAACGGGCGTCAAACGGTCAAATTCATAGGGGACAACCTCGGATTGAGCAGCAACCACTGTGAAACATTCTCATTATTACTCGTGACGTGTACGCGCAGACGGAACATCAATCGGACGTGTGGTTTGCGCGGTACGGCTCAATATTCGTGTTTTAAGTGATGTGCGCACTTTGTAAACGCGCGTGAGGGTGGTCCAAACGGGCCGAAGGATTTTGGAATGCCCTGAAATCAGAAGACAAATACGGGTGAGTGATTTATGAAGTGGTTGAGCAGACGACACATCAATCGGACGTGCCGTGTGCCCGCGGTGACCGACAACGCAGTTCTGGTGTCATAAACGGCCAAAACGGGCGTTAAACGGTCAAATTCAGAGCGGACGACCTCGGATTGACCTGAAAACACCGTGCAACATTCTAATTATTATTCTTGACGTGTACGCGCAGACAGCACGCCAATCGGGCGTGCGGTTTGCACGGTACGCTCAATATTCGTGTTTTAAGTGATGTGCGCGCTTCGTAAACGCGCGTGAGGGGGGTCCAAATGGGGCGAACGAAGTCGGAATGTCCTGAAATCAGACGATAAATACGGGTGAGTGATTTATGAAGTATTCGAGCAGACGGCATGTCAATCGGACGTGCCGTGTGCCCGCGGTGACCGACAACGCAATTCTGGTGTCATAAACGGCCAAAACGGGTGTCCAATGGTCAAATTCATAGCGGACGAACTCAGATTGAGCTGAAACCACCGTGAAACATTCTAATTATTATTCGTGACGTGTACGCGCAGACGAAACGTCAATCGGACGTGCGGTTTGCGCGGTACGGCTCAATATTCGTATTTTAAGTGATGCACGCGCTTCGTAAACGCGCGTGAGGGGGTCCAAACGGGCCGAACGAAGTCGGAATGACCTGAAATCAGACGAAAAATACGGGTGAGTGATTTCTGAAGTGGTCGAGCAGACGGCATGTCAATTGGACGTGCCATGTGCCCGCGGTGACCGACAACGCAGTTCTGGTGTCATAAACGGCCAAAACGGGCGTCCAACGGTCAAATTCATAGCGGACGACCTCAGATTGAGCTGAAACCACCGTGCAACATTCTAATTATTATTCGTGATGTGTACGCGCAGACAGAATGTCAATCGGACGTGTGGTTTGCGCGGTACGGCTCAATATTCGTATTTTATGTGATGCACGCGCTTCGTAAACGCGCGTGAGGGGGGTACAAATGGGCCGAACGAAATCGGAATGACCTGAAATCAGACAAAAAATACGGGTGAGTGATTTCTGAAGTGGTCGAGCAGACGGCACGTCAATTGGACGTGCCCTATGCCCGCGGTGACTGACAACGCAGTTCTGGTGCCATAAATGGCCAAAACGGGCGTCAAACGATCAAATTCATAGTGGACGACCATGGATTGAGCTGAAACCACCGTGAAACATTCTAATTATTATTCGTGACATGTACGCACAGACGGTAAGTCAATCGGACGTGCAGTTTGCGCTGTACGGCTCAATATTCGTGTTTTAAGTGATGTGCGCGCTTCGTAAACGCGCGTGAGGGTGGTCCAAATGGGCCGAACGATTTCAGAATGGCCTGAAATCAGACGAAAAATACGGGTGAGTGATTTATGAAGTGGTCGAGCAGACTACACATCAATCGGACGTTCCGTGGGCCCACGGTGACTGACAACGCAGTTCTGGTGTCATAAACGGCCAAAACTGCGTCCAACGGTCAAATTCATAGTGGACGACCTCGTATTGACCTGAAACCACCGTGAAACATTCTAATTATTATTCGTGACATGTACGCGTAGACGGAATGTCAATCGTACGTGCGGTTTGCGCAGTACGGCTCAATATTCGTGTTTTAAGTGATGCGCGTGCTTCGTAAACGTGCGTGAGGGGGGTCCAAACGGGCCGAACAAAGTCGGAATGGCCAGAAATCAAACGAAAAATACAGGATAGTGATTTCTGAAGTGACCGAGCAGACGGCACGTCAATCGGACGTGCCGTGTTCCTGCGGCGACCGAAAACGCAGTTCTGGTGTCATAAACGGCCAAAACGGGCGTCCAACGGTCAAATTCATAGCGTACGACCTCAGATTGAGCTGAAACCACCGTGCAACTTTCTAATTATTATTCTTGATGTGTAAATGCAGACGGCACGTCAATCGGACATGCGGTTTGCGTGGTACAACTCAATATTCGTGTTTTAAGTGATGTGCGCACTTCGAAAACGCGCGTGAGGGTGGTCCAAGCGGGCCGAACGATTTCGGAATCGCCTAAAATCAGACAAAAAATACGGGTGAGTGATTTATGAAGTGTTCAAGCAGACGGCACGTCAATTGGACGTGCCGTGTGCCCGCAGTGACTGACAACGTAGTTCGGGTGTCATAAACGGCCAAAACGGGCGTCAAACGGTCAAATTCATACCGAACGACCTCGGATTGACCTGAAACCACCGTGCAACATTCTAATTATTATTCGTGACGTGTATGCACAGACGGCACGTCAATCGGACGTGCGGTTTGCGCGGTACGGCTAAATATTCGTGTTTTAAGTGATGCACGCGCTTCGTAAACGCGCGTGAGGGGGGTCCAAACAGGCCGAACGAAGTCAGAATAGACTGAAATCAGATGAAAAATACGGGACAGTGATTTCTGAAGTGGTCGAGCAGACGGCACGTCAATCGGACGTGCCGTGTGTCCGCGGTGACCGACAACGCAGTTCTGGTGTCATAAACGGCCAAAACAGGCGTCAAACGGTCAAATTCAAAGCGGATGACCTCAAGTTGAGCTGAAACCACCGTGCAACATTCTAATTATTATTCGTGACGTGTACGCGCAGACTGCACGTCAATCGGACGTGCGGTTGGCGCGGTTACGGACTCAATATTCGTGTTTTAAGTGATGTGCGCGCTTCGTAAACGCGCGTGAGGGTGGTCCAAACGGGCCGAATGATTTCGGAATGGACTGAAATCAGACAAAAAATACGGGTGAGTGATTTATGAATTGGTTGAGTAGACGGCACGTCATTCGGTCGTGTCGTGTGCCCGCACTGACCGACAACGCAGTTCTGGTGTCATAAACGGCCAAAACGGGCGTCAAACGGTCAAATTTATAGCGGACGACCTCGGATTGACCTGAAACCACCGTGCAACATTCTAATTATTGTTCAGGGGGCTGTCCAGGGGGGGTGTTTGGGGGGTTGTCTGGGGTCAAGGGGGAGGGTGGGGGGGTTGTCCGGGGGGCTGTCCGGGGGGCTGTCTGGGGGCTATCTGGGGTCCAGGGTGGAGGGTTGGGGGCTGTACGGGGGGCTGTCCAGGGGGCTATCCACGGGGGCTGTCTGGGGGTGCTGTCCGGTGGGTGTTCGGGGGGCTGTCCGGGGACCAAGGAGGAGGGTGGGGGGCTGTGCGGGGGTCTGTCCGGGGGGTGTTTGGGGGTTCTTCAGGGGGTTGTCCGGGGTTGTTCAGGGGGCTGTCCAGGGGTTGTTCAGGGGGTTGTTCAGGGGTTGTTTAGGGGTTGTTCAGGGGGTTGTCCGGGGTTTTTCAAGGGGATGTCCGGGGGTGTTTGGGGGGTTGTCCGGTGTCCAAGGGGGAGGGTGGGGGGTTGTCCGAGGGGCTGTCCGGGGGGCTATCCGGGGTCCAGGGTGGAGGGTGGGGGCTGTCCACGGGGCTGTCCGTGGGGCTGTCCGGGGGGTGTTCGGGGGGGTGTCCGGGGTCCAAGGGGGAGGGGGGGGTTGTCCGGGGTCCAAGAATGAGGGGGCTTGTCTAGGGAGTTCACAAACACACAACCACTAAAAGACAACAACATCCATAAAAACAGACAATATATAAAAATAACTCAACTCCAATACTATATTACGAGTCTAGATAAAACCAACAACTAGAATAGATTAAACATCAAATCTCAGTAATATAAGTCAAAAATGTAACGGATCAATATGTCCCCACATCAGCATCAGCATCACCATCATCATCATCATCATCACCCTCGTCATCGTCCTCCTCATCGTACTCACCCTCCACAGCGCCTTCCTCCTCGCCTTCGCCCTCCTCCTCACCCTCCTCATCTCCCTCCTCTTCCGCATAAGACTCCTCGCCATCATCATCTTCAAGCTGGACATCGGCCTGACCACCACTGGAACTGCCGCCTGGTGCACCATATATAGAATGTATCGACGACATGTATTCATCAATCGCTGGGTTGGCCTCTGCTGGAAGTGTTGGATGTAGAACTTCAATAAATTTCATAAATGCACTGTTTGCCCTAGCAGACTGTTTTGCCGTCTCTATGGCCCTTTTCTCAGCCTGTTCTGCCTGTTCCCTAACTTGCTGCAGCTCAGTGGCACTACAACTCGTACCTGAGGCAGGCCAATACCTCATCGGGGCTATCCTAGGTCGGTAGCATACTCTGCCAGAATGATCCTCTCCCAACACCTGATGTAAGTGATTAGATGGCCCAAAATTGTCTGCTTCTTGGGCATCGAGGGCCTCTAAAGCATCCTGTAACAAATATAAATATATTATTAAGTTACGAAATAGATATTAAAATATGAAATCAACAGATTAAATTACAATCTGCTGCTGAGTCGCTTCGTTGACAACACTTCCATCCTTTTTTCGTCTACTCGATCAAAACAGTTTTGCTCGAGGCACACGTCCTTCAATATTTTGTACTTGCCTCTACAATGACATTGAAAACAAAAGTTATATAAAAACTTTAGCAAATGATTAAATATTTGAGGAAACAAAAGAAAATGTAAGTCGTAAAGAAAACTTATAAACAATTGTCATACCTACTGCCTCTCATGATCCGACATCGTCGTGCGTCCTAGTGTATGGAGGTATTTTTTTGCATCAATGTGTTTTTTTTATTTTTTCCAGATGATTCCTAAATAAAATTCAATAATGAAAAGGATAATATTAATGAAAAACTTGAAAGTTATTATTTAAATACCTCAAATGTAATTCATACCTTAAATTTGGTACTCGTCCAATGAGTAATCATCTGACGATACTGCTCTATAGGACCATCATCCACGACTGGTACCGCCTCTAACTCAGTGCCAACTCTAGCACGCCAGCCAATATATAGCTCATGCTTGTAGGCTCTCCAAAGCTCACCTAAATCCTTTAGACGTTCCAGTCGTGCACCCTCACCATCAGGAAAATTAAATCGAAGCTGAAATGAAAATATTAATTCATATAAATACAAAAGTAATTCATGGAATTAAATACAACATATTTTTACCCATATCTCTGCCCAAGCTCTATCTTTGACCTCATGTGGCAAATTTCTCCACGACAGCGGGCTGACGGGAATGATGTTGGAGTATTTGGAAAGCATCGCCAGAAAACTCCGACATTGCTGCCCTATTTTCTAAAGGATCTGATTGTCTTCATTATATTCCACCATAACCTGTGTGCGACGGTTCCACACCGAACGCATGCGTGTACGGCCCTGCCCCCGCCTCCTGTCAGTAGATGTATCTGTCAGGAAAGAAAAATAAATATTTTATCAAAACATGTTATAATGAAAATAAATATTTCTATAAAAATTTCTTAGGGTTTTATAAATATACCTGCGCTAGTCTGATCAATGAGTGGCGCCGGATCCACAGAACCTGATGGAACACCCTCTGGTGGAACAGGAGTCGAAGACGATGGAATATAAAAGCTCTGAGAGACAGAAGTGGAAGGAAAAGAAGATGGAACAGCTGTATGACCTGATGCTGACTGGGAGTGGGAATCATCATGGGATGTGAAATGATGGGGAAGAAGATGCAGAAGGTAGCGAAAACATGGGAGGCCTAAATACCCCATGTGTCCCTAACGACACACCGGGATCAGAATGTGGGAAGGCTGAAATGTCAGTGGGAGGGGCAGGGTCTAGTCGGGCACGCGCAGCTCTACGTCCACCTCTGGTACGAACCCTCCTCGTACCGCCGGCCTGAGTACTAGGACCAGTACTAGGCTCCTCGTCGAATAACTGTCGACGTAATGGTGGATCCTACAAAAAAGTTTACAAAAAAAAATTAATCACATGACATTATATATTCTTTAAATATATATATATATATATATATATATATATATTTGAAATAAAGTACTCACTGTAGGCACTAATGGTGGAACGCCCATCTCCTCCATCCGACGATTGTTCTCTGCCATTTTTTTTCTTCGTCTCTCTTCAATTGGCTGCATTTCCTGCATTTGAAAACAAATATGTAATTAATTAGAAAAAGAAAATTAATGTGTAAACCAAAAAACTAAATATATGAGGGAATGAGGGGATTCATTGGTAATTTAGCTATCAATTGTTTTAGAAGAGCTTGAATGAATTTAATAAAACATACAAGTTGTAATGTTCACCAAGTTAAGAATATTGTTTGATTTGGGTTGAATACAGTTCAATTCCAAATTAGAAAATGCAATTCAAATAAAACAGCAACCAATAAACATTGAAAATTCACATAATGGTCAAGTCAGCTAAAACATATTTGTGATCAATACTAAATAAATATGAATATTACCAACCTTAACAACCCAACTCGAGGTAAACAAAAAGAATTGAGAACATGGATGAATGATTCTATATATTTCCAACCACAACTTCAGGTTCACAATCAACTCTGACAATTGAGCTATTGGAGTCATCAAAAGAAATAAATGGATTGGTTCCAATGACAATAGGGACAGTGTCAATTCCATCATCAGCATCATCAAAAATATGTCTTGGAATTACTTCAACTATGAAACCAAATTCAGGTTGAAGTTGATCTTTGACATAAAAAACTTGTTTAGCCATTGATGCCAACACATATGGTTCTTCGGTTGCAAGAGTGTGGGTCATATTAATTACTCGAAATCCACAATCATCAATAAATGTGCCATGTCTCGTCATCGAATCAAACCAATGGAATTTCATCATTGTGACTCATCCATGAGAGTAATAATCCAATATTATTATTTTCTCAACAACTCCATAATAACCCACATTTTCAAGTCGCGGTCTATTATCTGAAGCACTGGCATAACAATCTGTTGTGGCAGTAACCATAATACCATCATGTTGTGTTCTCATGTTTTTGGCTCGTTCAGTGACAATAAATCAGTACCCATTGATAACAATTGATTTACAGTCACGAACCACGGTATTAGGACCAAAAGCCAAAGTTCTTATTTCCTCAGAGACAGAGTCAGCAGAAAAACTCAATACCTGCAATATAAATGACAGTTAAACCTAAGTAAATATTGAAATAATTAATTTAAATAGTAATATTTTTACCTTCAATTTTAACCACGCAGAAAACTCTTTGCTATGCAAAGTCTCTCTCCTTCTCAAAGATAAAGAACGATGCTGCCTATTTATCATTGTTTTATGTTCCCTGTAGATAAAAAAATATGAATAGTATCACAGATATATATGTAAGATATACATATTCAATTTTGTTACCTGATATAGTCATCGAACAAATCACAGTTGAACAAAACTGTGCGATGTGCCATCTCCCACTCTTCAAGGCTTAATGTCTTCAATGTATATGATCCAGGAATTCCTCCTGTTTGAGGAAGTGATGGAAAACTGGGTTCAATTTGCTCATATTGTTCTTCTTCATTTCTCATTGGTCTGTTCATTCTTGTAGTAAGATCAGACAAATACATTGAATAGAAATCCATACATTCTTGAGCTAAGTAACCGTTCACGATAGAATCTTCGGGATGATTCTTGTTTCGAACATAAGACTTTAATGTGAACATATTTCTTTCAGTTGGATACATCCAACAAAAAGAAACAGGTCCTCCGAGAAGTATTTCAGTTGGAATATGGACAGTCAGATGCAGCATGCATGTGAAAAATGATGGGGGAAATATTTTCTCCAACTCACACAAAATTAATGGGGCATCTGTCAACATTTTTTGCAAGAAAGTCTTGGACAACTTCTTAGCACAAAGATCTCTAAACAAATGGCACAACCGAATAACACCCACCCTTACATTATTGGACAAAAGATGACGGATTGCTATTGGAAGCAACTCATGCAGTAGAACGTGATAATCATGAGTCTTCAATAATTTTAGCTTCAACTCTCTTCTGTTGACCTGTTTAGATATGTGGCTTGAATAGCCATCAGGAACTCTAATAGTCTCTAATACTTCCAAATATTGTTTTGTTTTCAGTAGGTGTCATCACATAAGAAGCACATGGAAGTTGCCATTTATTTTCACTGATACGCACAGGATGCAATTCTGGTCTGATTCCCCAATCCACCAAGTCACGTCGAGATCGTAAATCATCTTTTGTCTTCCCCTTGACATTTAGAAGAACTGAAAGCAACATTTCACATATATTCTTTTCAATATGAATTACGTCTAAGAAATGACGTAGCAAATTGGTTTACCAATAAGGAAAATCAAAAAAGATACTCCTCTTCCTCCAATTTTAACAAGTTTCTGTGGAAACATTCTTTCTCCTTCCAGATTTCATTTGACCCTTCCCGAATGAAAAACTGAAATCTTTCAATTCATTAAGCACATCAGTTACAGACATATGCTGAGGTGGATCATCGGTCTCTATAGTATTATCAAATCTTCGACGATTCATTCTATATGGATGATCCTTTGGCAAAAATCGTCGATGACCCATAAAACTAAAACTACAACGATGTTTCAGTCTTCTGGATCGGGTATTCTTCATACAAACTGGACATGACAGTTTTCCCTTAGTGCTCCATCCATACATCATTACATAAGCCAGAAAATCATTGATCGTCCACATAAGCGCAACACGCATCTGAAATATGTCTTTCGAACAAGCATCGTATGTGCGCACACCCACATCCCAAAGAAGTTTCAACTCTTTTATTAAAGGTTGCATGTATACATCAATATCAATGCCGGGATCAGAAGGACCAGATATGAGTATACTCATGAAAGTGAAAGATTTTTTCATACACAACCATAGGGGAAGATTATAATGTGTATAAAAACTGGCCATGTGCTGTGCGAAGTAAGCATCTGCCCAAATGGATTAAAACCGTCGCATGAAAGACCCAGCCTCACATTACGCACGTCAGCTGCAAAATCAGGATGTCGAGCATCAAATCTCCGCCATGAAAATCCATATGCAGGATGAACCAACTCATCATTAGTCTTCTTTCTCTCGGTATCATGCCATCTCATTTTTATTGATATGTCATCAGACATAAAAAGATTCATGGAGTCTGGGGATCAATGGAAAGTGCCACATTACTTTCTGTGGAACGCGGGATGGTGTTCCATCATATTTTGACTTCCAGCGGGATGTGCCACATTTTATACATTCATTTCGTTCAGCGGTTTCTTCCCAGAATAAACCGAAATCTTTCAGGCAATCAGGAATTTTGATTCTGGAAAATCCATGTTCTTCAACTAACTTCCATGACATATAGTGGTTTGAGGGAATATCTGCATCATCTGGAAGTAAATCCTTCAAGAGGGTAAGAATGTAATCGATTGTTGTATTAGAAATACCATACATTGTTTTCCATGAAACAGTCGGATTAAAATTCCAGCTTTTTCATTTTATCGCATTGTCGATATACTAGAGTCGTGGCAGCATCATTCAATTTTTTCACCCTATCAATATCATCATTTTCACTAGATGAATCAGTTTTCCTCATATCGACGTCTTCTTGAGTCGAAATCATTTCTTTTTCATGATGATGAATAAACAGAAACCGATCATCTTACAAATTCTCCATTCCAGTCCTTTCATTTCGATCATCACCAATTTGAGATTTAATTTTCTCCCCATTGTGATACCACACAAAGTAGTTTGCTTGAAAACCATTTTTGGTTATGTGGTATCTGGATTCTTCACGACTCAACCAAGGTCTACCAACACAATTGGAACATGGGCAGTGTATGCGACCACTATCTGAAGCATTGTGAAATGCAAAATCTATAAAGCTCTCTAAATTGTTTTGAAAATCGCTTGAGAAACGATCAGTTTCATACATCCAACTTCTGTCCAATCTGTAAAAAATTTCATATAAGTCATTTTGTCATAAACAATTCAATAGGATTTAACTTTAATAGAAAATACATTTAAGTAAACTATAAAGGAAGAAAATAATCATGGTATCAACTACACATGTGAAAAAAACATACTAATGTGTTATTGAAAAAATGTAAAACCAACAAGAACTTAATGTGTTATCACATCAGAGCATGCCTCATCCCATAACCATATTAGTAGGGTACCCTCGTGGACAGCCCCGCCCACCACCGTGGACAACCCACCCACCCCCGTGGACACCCCCTACCCCCTAGACAGCCCAACCACCCTCGTGGACAGCCCACCCACCCCCCTCGACACCCCTTCTCCCTATGGACAGCCCCCCACCCCCTTGGATAGCCCGCCCACCCCCCTGGTAACCCCTACCCCCTGTGGCCAGCCCACCCACCCCCCCTGGACAGCCCGCCCACCCCTCCTTGACAGCCCGGCCACCCCCGTGGACAGCCCGTCCACCCTTGTGGACAGCCCGCCCACCCCCGTACCCCCCTGGACACCCCGTACCCCCCACCCCCCTGGGATAGCCCCGCCCACCCTCCCAAACAGCCAACACCCCCCTCCCCTGCAACCCCACCACCACCACCTAGACATACCACCCCCCTGGACACCCCACACACCCCTCCCCCACCAGGACACCCCACCCAGACCCCCAGGAAAGCCCACACCCCCTGGACAGCCCCGCCCACCCCCGTGGACAGCCTTTCCCACCCCCGTGGACAGCCCCGCCCACCCCCGTGGACAACCCACCCACCCCCGTGGATGCCCCTACCCCCTAGACAGCCCAACCACCCCCATGGACAGCCCACCCACCCCCCTCGACACCCCTTCTCCCTATGGACAGCCCCCACCCACATGGATAGCCCGCCCACCCCCCTGGACACCCCTACCCCCTATGGCCTGCCCACCCCCCCCTGGAGAGCCCGCCCACCCCTCCTTGACAGCCCGGCCACCCCCGTGGACAGCCCGTCCACCCTTGTGGACAGCCCGCCCACCCCCGTACCCCCCTGGACACCCCGTACCCCCCCTGGATAGCCCCGCCCACCCTCCCAAACAGCCCACACCCCCCTTCCCTGCAACCCCACCACCACCACCTAGACATACCACCCCACGTGGACACCCCACACACCCCTCCCCCACCAGGACACCCCACCCAGACCCCCAGGACATCCCACACCCCCTGGACAGCCCCGCCCACCCCCGTGGGCACCCCCAACCCCCTAGACAACCCAACCACCCCCGTGGACAGCCCACCCACCCCCCTCGACACCCCTTCTCCCTATGAACAGCCCCCACCCCCTTGGATAGCCCGCCCACCCCCCTGAACACCCCTACCCCCCGTGGCCAGCCCACCCACCACCCCTGGACAGCCCGCCCACCCCTCCTTGACAGCCCGACCACCCCCATGGACAGCCCGTCCACCCTTGTGGACAGCCCGCCCACCCCCGTACCCCCCTGGACAACCCGTACCCCCCTGGATAGCCCCGTCCACCCTCCCAAACAGCCCACACCCCCCTCCCCTGCAACCCCACCACCACCACCTAGACATACCACCCCCTGGAATGTGTAGAAATAACATAAAAATACATGATATATAGATAGCACAAAATACTCAACCTATGGGTTCACATTAACTACATAATCACACACTTCACTACTACCATAAAACACATAAACCACACCACCACCACACAAGACGCATAGCATTTCTCACATTCATTTATAAGCCACTTCATTCACACTTACATTGTCCATTCATTTAATGTTAAATTAATTAAATCCATTTACCACACATCCATTTCTATTCCATATCATTTATTTAATATCTTGTTTTTTTGTTTTAACAGCATAATTTATTCCATAGATAACCAGGAAACTAATAAAACCACCACACAACAACTCACCATCTCATAATAACCATCGACACCATGTTACATCGACCAACCATCTCACCAAAACAACCACATATCACAATAAAAATATTGCACATCACAAACCACCGCACAACCAAAACCACCTCACCACATTATACACCACAAATTCATCACACAACACCTCCACATGACACAACACCACCACACATCATCATTATCATACAACTTCACATGACACATCCATGCCCACTAACCATCACATTACAACCCCACATATCACAAAGCCCAACTGGTCACCTCAATCCCCATAAAACAGCCTACAACATACAGTGAAACACAACAAAAAACCTCTCATAGAGGCAACATACCCCAACTTCCACAATTTATTTATTCAAGGTCTTTTATTACATTACCCCTTTATTTAGCATGGACATTATAACACAACTGATATTCCAGGGGAAACTAATTAATTAACAAAATATTTATTCATTTCCCTATTTTACACGGTGAAATCACATCAAAATCCAAACTTAAATCTAAAATATTAGATCAATAACAATAAAAACAAGGTACCATATGTGTATAAAGAAACAATTACTTGATTTGAGATGATTCAAATGGGTTTTCACCTATTCGGATGGGGGATTTGGAGAGCAGCAGAGAGATGGAGGTGGATTGATAACATAAAACTAAAATACTAAAGCAATAACAATAAAAATAAGGAAGTATATGTGTATAAATGAAAGGATACCTGATTTCAGATGGTTTTCACCTCTTCGGATAGGGGATTTCGCGAGATGAGAGCGGTGGAGCGGATGAAATTAGGTTCTGTGTGAATGGGGGGAGCAGCCCCGCGGCTGGATTTGGGGGAAAGAATTCCCAACGGTTTTAAAGAACCATTGGGAAAGAGATTCGAAGGACCCCTTTGCCAATGGTTTGAGGAAACTGTTGGCAATGGGGAGACCCTTTCCCAACGGTTCAAAAGAACCATTGGCAAAAGGTGATTAACACACCCCTTTACCAACGGTTTCTTCAAACCGTTGGAAAAGGGGTAGCTTTTCCTAACGGTTTCAATGAACCGTTGGGAAAGGCTTTCTTAATCCTTCAAGCCCAACGATTTTAGATAACCGTTGGTAAACACCCGTTGGGAAAAACAGCATTTCCAGTAGTGACACTATTTAGTAATTGAATTTTGTGTAAATCATTAAAAATGATTAGTTAGAACTAAAATAATTAAATCAATACTAATATGTCATATTAGAATATAAAATTATTGTAATTCATAAAATGTCTCATATTAAATTTATTTGGGTATTTATAACATCAATTATGTCAATATTTTATTAATATGATTATTACTGCATCATCATTGTATCCTAAATAAATTAATTATTTAAAGACTAAAAATTACAAATAAAATATAATTATGTAGTAAATATTTTTATCTTTCTAATGAATATTTATAGTCTAATTTATCTTATGTATAACCTTATATAAAAAATGATTTACTTATTAAACTTTGATTTTAAATATTTTAACCCTTCTTTAAATAAATTAATATTAAATGTCCTAATCTAATACATGTGGGCCTAAATGGTCATATTTTATTTCTAAGGTTGTTTTTGATCGAATTACACTTATCCAATAGAATTAGGACATGTGTTAGGGTAATTATAATATCATTTTTACCCTTAATTACCCTATTTACTTTTAACCGTGGTAAAAACGAGTAAAAAGTTACTATTCACCAAAAATTATTTTCATCTCATTGAACCAAATTTTAGTCCGTGATATTAACCGTGTCTCTCGGATTTTCGAAACTCCACTCACATAAGTGTTAAAATTAAGTATTATGAAAAATTCAGTTTTTTAACTACCACTTAGTGGTTTCACTATTCATCAAAAAAATGAACGGTTCCAGAAAAATACCAAAAATTAGGCCTAATATATATTTGATATTATGAATTCAAAAATGATTTCTATTTTACCAAATTCATAACTTATCACTTACATTAACTAATTTAAAAATTAATTCTTGTCATCAAAACAAATAGCCTGTTTTTAAGAAATAATAACTATCAAAAGATTGACAGTTGTTTATGTCAGGTTTAAATGTGAAATTACATCCAATGACCAACATTGTATGAAATTGTAAAAATATATTCTAAATATACTTTAAACCACTCAAATTAATAAATTATCACTATTAATTATTTCGATTAAAAATGTTGTTTTTAATTAAAATTTAGTAATTTTCACTATTCATCAGAAAATGAAAGTCATCTGAAAAGTACCAAAATTTCACCCTAATCTAATTTCAATATTCCAAATCCAAAAATGAAGTCCATTTTGAAAAATAATATTTACAAATTTTAAAAAAGTGGTTATTACTATTCATAACGGCTAGTTTTAATAATATTTTAATAGCATATCGTCGTATAGTGAAACTCGGTATTGCGTACTACAAACACTATCAAGAAGGTCGTGATTGCGTGTAATGCAAGGAAAGTCAAGGATGTGTGTTGTTCAAGCTCCTTTTGGTGTAGCGTACAACAAAATACATTAATGATATTAAAAAGAATATTTTTCATAAAATCTCACGGTGTTACATTCTACCCCCCTTAAAATGAATTTCACCATCGAAATTCGTCGAGGATATAAATGGATTACTACTCGAATGTTTCTTTAATAGAAAACCCACATCATAAAAAGGAATACCAAAACTATTCTGTAAAAACAATAGTATAAAACGTAACTGTTACCCAAATAAACTAGTCACTGGGTTTCCACATATGTGAAAATATGGATATGGAAGAGAAATCTAACCATCATGTTCTGATGGAGAGTGGTAGAGAACATGGATATGGAAAAGCCAGCAATCACAAAGCCATAGATTTTTGATGATCTAAGGTACCATCTGATTCATCATATATAAGACACTAGGACAACATTTTTGGTTTTCAAGATCATTTCCCTAAAGTTGATGAAATTGGAATTAGAAGAAATACTTTCATGATTTTGGTATAGTCTCACCGTTGGTTGTTCATTGGACAATTTCCACTTCATCTATTAAATAAATGAAGTTGAATTTTTCATTCGTGATGTGTTAGCAGATCATGTGATAGAATGATGGGTCATTCCATCTGTCTCAAACAAAAGGTTATAAAAGTTATCAAAAAATACATAAGTCCATCTATAGTGAGATTAATCGTATATGGTTCCTAAAATGGACTTATACTTCTTATATCATACTTCTTAATATAATAAAACTATTTTCTACTAAACAAGGAAATCCTGTAGGCCATTGGTAGGCGATAAAGGACAGTCGCACTTCGGTTGTGGGTTCGATTCCCACAGCCTTGTCCGACGCGATGGGTTGCCGCCCGTCCTGCAGGTTGTCCTTTTTCTAAAACTACATCACTATAACATCCCATCAATAATATTGAAAAAAGTTCTATCATTAAACAATACTAAATTATGTCCAACCTAATCCACTCCAATATTTAGGCTTATCTAAAATACTTCGGTTCAAGCTCATAGTATAAAGAAAACGATTACTTGAATTGTCATCAACCAAGCATGTGAATACCATCATTTATCCCCCATATATCTTGTTGTTCACATTCCAATCATGTGTTCTCTTGAAAAATGAATACCCATTATGAATGTTGTTAAATTTTAACACATTGCATATAAAAAATTCACAAATATTCTATATACTCAAACCATAATATCACTTAGTCCTTATATCAGTCATGAGATCGTGAATACTTTCAAAAATTTCATTTTCTCATTTTCCCTTCATTATGCGCATATAATTGTTTTTCCAAAAATATCTCAATCACTTTCCATGGTTACCGGTACCATAAAATTATTGAAAACCACAATAGACCAATACATAAATATGCCAATATTCCACGATACTATATACAACATTATTTTGGAATCCCATTGCATAAACACTTAATCATTCCACCACATCCTTGTCATATTCAACATCGCGAATAGTGATCGCATGTGACTTCCCTTTGTCATTTGCCTTAAGTGGTTGCTCATGTCGATCATCACTAACCCTTGGATTAGAACATTTATTAGCATAATGCCCCATTTCCTTGCACTTGAAGCATTGAAGTGTTGGTGGTGCATTTTCTGTAGTCTTTTATTTATTCACATAATTAGAAACCCTTTTTTCCATTACTTTGACACTCAGCTGCTCGATAACCTTCTTTTCCACACTTAAAATATTTTCTATTCCCTTTAAGACAATCTCCACCATGCTTCTTTCCACACATTGAGCGTAAGGAAACATTCATCTTCTTTTCACCAGTATTCTGAGACTTATCCCTGAACTCCATCTTTCGTTTCTTTTCAAAACTATGAGATGGATACGTAACACCAACATCCATTTATACCTTGATAGCACAATGCACAATTTCTTCATAGCTACTGAAGTATCTTATAGCTAATGCCTTTCGAATATTTGGTTTTGAGGCACTGAAGAATCGATCAATATTACTCTTAGGTTGGATAATAATACAAGAAGCATACCTTGAAAGTCTTGTCAAAATTTCTTCATAGGTACCAACAGATTCATCATCCTTTTTTTTAGTTCAAGAAACTCCTTCTCCATATTTGTTTGGAGAATATGTGGGAAGTACTTATTGAAAAATATGTTCTTAAACTCGTCCCATTCCATGGACTCAATTTCATCCCTTTTCCTCGTATTCTTAATAAGATTCCACCATTTATCAGCATCTCCTTCCAAACGATACACTGCTAAGATGAATTTATCATGTTTAGAACATTTAAGAACTGAAAATATATTTTCAGTGGTACTGATCCATAGTTCAGCAACAAGTGGATCAGAAGACCCACTGAAATAAGGTTGAAGTTTCCTCAAGAAGGACTCAATAGAATATTGTTCCCTTCACTGCTCATTTGGAAGTCCAGAATGATTCATCGCTTGTGTAAGTATAGCAATAAGATTTTTCACTCCATCTCCCATAAAATTTGTTTGTTCAGGAGGACAATCATTTCATTGTCCATTGCATTGATCAACATGGTTCCCTCGGGTTCCATCCATCGTCTAAAACTCAAAAATAATAGTGTGAGAGGAAAAAATCATGTTAAGGAAAACAACATAATAAAGGGGGAGTACCTTCAATATCTAACATCTTAGGTTTAATTCTAAGATCGTTACCATAATTATAGGACTATAAACTATACTAATACTTAACCTTAGGGACATCCATAGAAATACCTTATAAATATCTCTAGGGATCTCACTAAAGTTCTCGCATCCTAGTTTCCAAAGGTTGACTAAACCTTTCCTCTGATACCAACTGTAGAGACCCGAAGCATAACGTACATGTACATTACATTACATTTGAGGAATACTTAGTTCATAACAAAAACACACACACAACGACCGTAATAGTTTAGTGTCTTTGGAAACATGGAATAAAATCTTCTAATCGTGGTGAAAGATCATCAAAATCTTCCATAAAGATATTTTTTTACCTAAAACCTATCTTTATATCCTGGGGAAAAGAAAACATAAAAGGGTGAGCTCAAATTCTCAGTAAGGGTAAACAATAGAAATATCAATCACATCATATTCATAAGAATATAACATTTTGGAATTCTTAACTTGCAAAAGAGATCATAATATCATAACATGGGATAAATCATAGTAGTGAAATGTAATCGCAATAATCATAACATAAAACATGAAACTTTGTGGCATACACATATAATCATAGAGAATCATTTCTTATTAGTCAAGACTCATTTCCAAGACTGTCTTAGTGGACAAAGTCCATTTCTGAATCGAGTTCACTCCTCATTTTAGTCCTGTTTCACTGAACCGGTTTAACCTGCCGTTCCAGCCATGTCTATCTCATTAGATATAAAATCTTTACCCAATGCATTGGAGGCAGATATATGTCCCACACATCTCATAATGATACCATTCATATGTGTGCCACAAAAACATAAATCAAGCATCATTGCATAACCCATGTAATAAAAATGGGATTCTTAAACAAATGACATCATAAAACAATTCATATAAGATAAAGGAATTAATAAAAATAATTCCATCACAACATAATCAAATCAATGTAATAATATGGATAGAAACGTAACCCTATATTATCTTAGATGGAAATAATTTTGATAAAACACTTGAACTCCATTCTTGAGGAAAATATCCTTTTTACTTCAAAAACATTTTTCCTTTCTTAACATGTCATACAATTTTAAACTAAAATAAATTGATTAAAAATAAACATGAAAACTTTTAAGGTAAGCTTCTTGGAAATAATGTTTTAAAAATCCATTCATGTCGTAGATGTTAAAATAAAACATTCTTCTTGTACTTTTTTCGGAAAAGTCAAAAAAGTACCTCGTACGAAAAAAACAAAAGATTCCTTTCATATCATTTACTAAAAACTCACAGAAGGGTAAAATTGGATATAAAATACTGTAGAAGGATGTAAATATTACATATTGAGGAAACATGGATGTGGATGATAAAATTCACCCCAGTAAATTCCAAAGTATAAACAATCTCGGATAAAAATGAGATTGTGATATTTCTGTTACCTTATGTCCAATTTGCTTCGTTAGTGTCCAAACCTCTTGTATATTGATTTAAATAATGTCATTGACTTATTACAGAATCATATTCATTGATATTATATCATATATGGATCACTTATGTCTTTGTATTACCCGTTCTTTTGTAAATTCATGTTAAAGTAGCGTTTTGGGTAAAATCGTCTCATTTGTCGTTCGTGTTTTAACTTGTAATTATTCATATGAATACTTAGATAATGATTACTTAAATCCAGAATGTAAAACATGATTTATATATAATATAAATTCAGAATATACCTATATATAATGGATCGATAAATGTAATGAAATACACCGTTCATGGAGACGGTAGGTCGTACGTACGCATGAACGCTGTTTTCGTTTCTTTATTAAATTGAGTGGAATTAAATAGATGAAATAAATATATATATATACATAAATAAAATAGTATTATTATGTCATATATTTCATGATTACTTATTATATATACTTTATAATCATTCATGAATGGTTAACGTGGAGAATGAATCTTATCGCGTTGTGGAGACGGTAGTCCGTAAGTACGCACGAGCGATGATATGATTCTCATGATCATGGAATTGTATTGGAGTGTATATATACTATTTAAGAATCAATATCACGTTACAATAATCATATATAGTTATTATTTACACCATTATACTCATCCAATTAAGGTGGTGGTGGAAAATAGATTACACCACGGCGTGGATACATTATTTCGTACATACGCACGTGCGGTGATTTCGTTTTCCGTAGGATGGATAGATGGTGAAATAGGGTTGTTTAATACTTATAATAACATATCAGTATATGAGTGATACTGATGTTATTACTTAATAATGATACAACCTAAGAAGAAGAGGTGGAAGAAGAAATAAAGTTGAAAGAATCGGTAACGAACATTACCTCTTCTTTGAAGCACCTCATTGAGTCCTCCTCATAGGGCGCTAAAATTGGTCTTTGAAGAGGACCAGGACCTCTAGGATGTTTCTAGGGAAGTGGAGAAGATAATTTGGCAGGTTTTGGCCGAGCATGAAGGTTCAATGTGGTGTGAGGAAGAGAGGGAGGAGGTTCCCTTTTATAAGGGTGGAGAGGGGCACCTTTGGAAAGAAATTATTATTTTATTATAAAGCCATATTCAGTTTTAAATAGCTCCAAATTGATTTATTTAGAAGATAAGATGGAGATGTGTCAAAATCCCTTCATACAATAGAATTTGGACAAGATTAGTTTACCATTTTAACCATATCATTTAGATTTAACTTTAAGTTAGATAATTTTACTTTTACCGTGTCTTTTTGTGTTCTTACACTATAAGGTTAATAAACTTACTATAACAAGACAAACGAACCCCAAGTTGTTTATTATTAATATATAAATCCTAATCTAAGTCATTTGGCCGAACCTTATATTTTTAGGAATATAATAACAATTAATAATATAATATTTGTTTTAAAAACTATTTTATGTCAATTTTGACACTATTTGGTAATTGATTTTTGTGTAAATAATAACAGAATGATTAGTTCAAACTAAATTAATTAAATCAATAATAACATGTCATATTAACATAGAAAATTATTTTAATTCATAAAAAGTCTCAAATTACATTTATTTGGTTTTTTATAACATCAATTATGTCAATATTTCATTAATAAGATAATTACTCCAACATCATTGTATCATAAATAAATTAAATTATTTAAAGTCTAAAAATTACCAATAAAATATAATTATGTAGGAAATATTTTGATATTTCTAATTAATATTTATAGTCTAATTTATCTTATCTATAACCTTATATTAAAAATTATTTACTTATTAAACATTGATTTTAACTATTTTCACCCTTCTTTAAATAAATTAATATTAAATGTCCAAATCTAATCCAAGTGGTCCTAAATGGTCATATGTTATTCCTAAGGTTGTTTTTGGTCGAATTACATTTATCCAATAGATTTAGGACATGTTTTAGGGTAATAATAATATCATTTTTACCCTTAATTAGCCTATTTACTTTTAACTGTGGTAAAAAAAGTAAAAAGTTACTATTCAACAAAAATTATTTTCATCTCCTTTAACAACATTTTAGTCCTTGATATTAACCATGTCTCTTGAATTTTTTAAATTCCACTCACAGAGGCGGTAAAATTATGTTTTATGAAAAATTCAGTTTTTTAACTACCACTTAGTGGTTTCACTATTCATCAAAAAATGAAAGTTTCCAGAAAAATACCAAAAATTAGGCCTAATATATATTTGATATTATGAATTCAAAAATTATTTATATTTTACCAAATTCAAAACATATCACTTACATTAACTAGTATATAAATTAATTCTTTTCGTCAAAACAAATAGCGTGTTTTTAAGAGATAATAACTATCAAAAGATTGACACTTGTTTATGTCTGGTTTAAATGTGAAATTACATCCAATGACCAAAATTGTAGTAAATTGTAAAAATATATTCTAAATATAATTTTAAACGACTCAAAATAATAATTTATCACTATTAATTATTTCGATTAAAAGTGTTGTTTTTAATTAAAATTTAGTAATTTTCACTATTCATCAGAAAATGAAAGTCATCCGAAAAGTACCAAAATTTCACCCTAATCTAATTTCGATATTCGAAATCCAAAAATGAAGTCCATTTTGAAAAATAAAATTTAAAACATTTGAAAAAGTGGTTATTACTATTCAAAATGGCTAGTTTTAATAATATTTTAATAACATATCGTTGTTTAGTGAAACTCGGTATTGCGTACTACACACGCTATCGAGGAAGGTCGTGATTTAGTGTAATGCAAGGCAAGTAAAGGATGCGTGTTGTTCAAGATCCTTTTGGTGTAGCGTACAACACAAGACATTAATGAAATTAAAGAGAATATTTTTCATAAAATCTCGGGGTGTTACAAAATATGTTTATGTTGATGGGAAAAATGAATACTAACTTTTATTGTAACCACTTGTTTTAAATGTGGGATGTAATTAATGTTTTATGATATTATTCTCTAAAACTCTAAACCTAAAAATATCCTCAATGTGAATTATTCATTTAATTCAATATTAAGTAATTTTTAAGGTTGGGGCCTTATAATATATTAGGTTATAACTTATTTTCATCCGTATGAAATCATATAATAGAAATTTTAATTAAGAGAGGGTAATTTTTTATTTAACTATTTATTAAAAAATTAATATTTTATAATCAAAGTGGTTTGAAATTTCTATATTTTCATATATTGGACATAGTTTTATAATACCACTTATCAAATATGATAAAATCTTATGTTGTAGTTATTTTAAAGTATTACTCCATATTTGTAACCTTGTTTTACATGATTTACCCATACCTAAGTGAAAACTTTTTGACATGGTTATTATTCACAGTATCCCAAAAATAAAGGGTCATATTTTCAAAAAATTTATCTCCTCATTCAAAAATATTTAATAAAATTTTATAAATTTATTTTTTATATTTTTTAAAATAAATTTTAATTTTAATTTTTAAAAGAAAATGAAAATAGTTTTACAAAAATTCAGTTTTAAAACATAAAAATGAACTTATACCAAAATAAACCTTATTTTTGATTTCTCTATAAATATTTATATTATGTTTAAATAAATTGATATAATGTTTCTTTAAGAAAAAATATAAAAAAATGGTACTTTTAAATTAACATAATTTAAAAAAAGTGATGATAGTTTTAAAAAATTTCTGTATTGTTCACTCTTCACTAAAAATTAATTCGTTTTAAGAAAATCCCAACAATTCACCCTAAAATAATATTGACATTCTAATTTTAAAAATAATATTCATTACATAAAATCAATCCTTAATGGTTTTCATAAATTAAATATAATGTCTCACATGTAAAAATAAAATGAAATATATTTTCAAAGAAATCATTTTTTTGAACCATGAAATAACAGAACTAAAAATTGAGTAGTAATATATTATGAATTAATAAATACTTTTATAAGAATTAAAACATTAATATAACTTTTTAAATGTTCTTATTACTATTAATACTATTAAATTTAATGGTTAGATTATAATATTATCATTTAAATACTAATTTTTTAATAATGTATAGTGGTTCTCTAAATTCTCACTGTTTCTTGTTAAGAAAGATATCTAACATTATATTCGTTTAAACTAAATTTTCAGGGTGTTAAATTCTCCACCACATAAATGAATTTATTCCTAATAATTTTTTTTAGTAATCAATGGTTCAATATTTTTAAATACCCTTAATGAAATACTTTGTCCTAAAAATTGGTCATATTATTTTTTGAAGGTAAATTTGGTAATATAATGGTTACTTGTAATAACCCAAAATAGGGTTTCTAGAAAATGGTAAATTTTCCTAGAAATAAAAATATGGATATGTTAGAGGGACATAATGTCAAAAATTTAATTTATAGTGATATAATAACTGATCTTGATAATTTTAATGAACACAAATCCGTATCCACTTATTTGTGGAAAAACTATTCATTCAAAATAATTATAAAAATGAAAACATTTTCATATTCAAGATCCCTTTTTCAGAACATGGGGAATTATATTACCATGTAATAGGATTAAATATACATAATTTCTCTCTTCCAATATATAAACATAATTTGATATCCGTTTTTTATTTTAATTTGTTTTCAACTCTTTTCTTCCCATATTAAAGTGATGAATGAACAATATGAAGTTTTAATTAGTGATGTTCTAAAATAAACATGTAATAGATCATTTGTTCTATAAAATAATGACATGATATTACTCTGTTCTCTATTTAGTTTCTAAAAAATATCATTAGTACGTTCCAATATAACTAATATGAATAAAATATCATTTGAATGATTAATCTGATATATTTCAATTATAATATTAAATCATTATTATATCATTCAAGAAATTTATATATTCTAATGCTCTTAAAGTAATAAATAATTATTATTCAAATCCAAATAATTTTGAAAAAAACATCATAAAATTTCCAGAATCAATTTAACATTAATCCCCAAATCAAATAAAGTATATTTTTATTCCACATACAAAAAAATTGAATACCATGATCATTCTAAGATCCCTTTATTCTCTAGTTATGTATTTCTTTGTGTTTTTCATTAATATTTTATTTCAACTGTGTAACCTCTTTGGATTTTTGTTGTTTGAATAAACATAGTCATGAGTTGTGACGGAATTGGAGGAAAACAAATAGGATCCATGTGGAGATCCTTTTTTGGGAAAATGGCCTATGTTTTTGGGTATGCATTCTTGTATTAATTAATGAAGTCTAAGTGTAAATGGGTTTATTGTTAACAAGAGTTCATGGTATGTTAGAAGATTTAATGTGGTTTTGGATTGGTTAATGGGGAAATGTGCTAAAAACCCATCTTTAAGAAGCTTATATGACATGTAAATAGATTACACATCATGTAATGTTCTAGTGTTTTTAGTAAAATAAATCTAAGGAGATGCGGTTTTTAGTGTATTCCCTTAAAAATAATTACAAAACATGTAACCAAATTACACATCATGAAATTCCTTGAATATCTATTTTGAACAAGTTGGGTGGATGAATTTCATTTCATTCCATTTCATCTCTTCTCATCTCTAACCTAGGGTATTCTTCAGGTGAATTTGGAGTTCCAAATATCCTTCTAGACAACTCGTTTGTGGGAAAAATCCATGTTATGTAGTTTTGGTCCTATTTTACTTTTCTCCCTTGGTTCTAAAAACAGTTTAGTGAAATAACATGACTGATATCATTGTTGGTTTTTTTTTTGGATAAGTTTTGATCTTGGAATCACTTTTCAAACATCATCACATTACTTTTCAAGGGTGTTTGTCATGTGAAGCATTGAGTTATTCACCAATTAAGGTAAGGGGTATAAATTATTAACCTATTGTCACATAATTTGAATGATAATGAAATATTGTGACTTCAACAACCTAGAATGTCATAAAATTAATTAGATAATAGAATGAGATTATTTCTTGATGTGTGTTGTTTTTAATTAGCTTCTAACCTAATTTATATCTTTCTTTGGGGTGAGTGAACAATAAATTTAATTGATCTAGATAATGGTTTAATGTGTGTTGAGAATCACATGTTACCTTTTGTTGTTGTGTGATAAAGAATACCTAAAAGTTAGATTTTTCTTATTGATATTTATATTAATCAATTTTGATTTATATTAAAAGTTGTAATTGAATGATAAATGGTAATTTTTATTATTATACTTTGAGATATATGATGTGATATTTTTATATCCATGCTACATGACAGGAGTTGTCTTTGATTATAAAAGGGATATATATCAGTCTCGGTCCTAGAACATGGACACTTATATTGTGTAATGCTAATATTGAGCGGGCTCTATCCAGTCCCACGCAACAATTCTTATAGAAAGCCCTCTATGCACAATCTCATACTGCAATTCTTATACAGATTTGACCCAGATTCTATAATGAATATATGAATTTGACCATGATTATTGTGTCTATACCTTTGTTTTATTGTGGTGGTTGGCATGGTTGTACGACCTTATTCGAGATATTCTGGTATGGAATGGAAGAATGTTGTTTTACCATGGTTTTATGGTTGTGTTTGGAAGGGTCATTAGACATTCTCATAGATTTACTAGCATGGATCCAAACCAGGTTATTTTTGTATTTTATTAAATTTTGAATATATTCATAAAATTGTTATTTCCTTTAAGAATTAAAATTATTATTAGCCTGGTTACTTTAGACATGATGGTTTCTACCTAACAAGTTATACTAACACCCTATTTGAGCCTCCATTTGGTACCTGAGAAGATTACATGGATATAGGTTTGGATAAGTGAAATGTACCTTGTGGTTTATTTCTAGATTGCTAGATGAGCTCATGTTTGGTATGGGACCGATATAGGGTTAGGGACTAGGTAAATTGAGTATTTTTTAGTCTTTTAGTCTTTTTGTTGTTTTGTTTCTTTCATTAAATTTAGTAACATTACAACACATAATTTCATTATTCCTTCATTTTTAATGAATTATTGGGCTTTTATTGTTGTCTTACACTATGTATATACTTTGATTTATATTTTATATTATTTAGTTGGTATTTTATGACACTTTATACCAGGGGTAATGGTCTCCCCATTAAACATTTCAAACCCCACTAGTAGTCAGTAGCATCTAGCGTATGTGAAGGCACTCTTGAGGCTGTGTGAGCAACCTTTTTTGGCCACATGAGAGATTTCTTGATTGGGGGGAATTTCAAATTAATATCATTGGTGGCATTATTTACTCTTATATACTATTTGAGAATTGTATAAAAGATATGACTATGTGTCAAATTGTAGTAATGAGCTTTTGTATGTGTGTAGTTAACACATGTGTGGGGGAAATAAAGAGTGGCTAAGGATGGGATTGCTATTTTTTCTGTGTTCTTCTTAATGTTGGTGTTATTTCACCATGGTTGTTTCAGATATTTTGTGTGGGGTTATTGTTTTATGATGTCACTATTTATTGAGATTGACTTGTGGCCCGATATGGCGTGATATGAGAATACATGCTTCATAATTGTAACATAAGGATATATTGAAATGAATTGTTCATGATATGGGAAAATATATTCGTGCATTTGATATATACTTGTATGTTTAACTATAAAAATGAACTGAGTTGACTTGTCTTTCTAAAACACATTAAAACCATATTTTGTGAAACCAAGATTCAATGGATCTCTATTGTAGTTACTCATTGAGGTTGGCATTGTATTTAGTTAGTTCTCTAAGGCGTATGTGTGTCTTGTAGAGAAACTGGCTCCTCATCTTCATTGACTTGAGATTCATGAGAGTGTAAATAATCACATTTATAATAAACCTAAATCATAAATTCTTGTTGTTCTGATGATGATGAAGGATATTAATCTTTACAAAAACTTCATAAGGGTTATACGAACCATGTAAAGGGGGTATTTTCATACCGTTCCTTCAATGACTAAGTTAAAAAGAGAGTTTCATCTATAGAAGACACCACATCTTTATGGGGGAAGGGGGATCCCATGAAGCCATGTTCTAAATCATGTTAGTGCAAACATTATTTATTCATCACTAAGCACCCATAGATTGGAGGGTGAAGATTTATTCATATATACATCATGTAACATCAATGAATTGGTCGTGTATTCTGAAGGAATATAGTCAACATAATGAGCTATCATAGAATGGAATCAAGATAAATCTTTTGATCCATTAATAACCAGAAATATTGAGGGAGAAAAAATATTATGAGTTCATGCATATGAAATAGGGGGGAATGTCCATGTTATACTATAATATATGTCTCACCAAACTACAGTGCTTTGCGCCATATTTTGAGGCTAATGAGATCTCATGGGAGATACATTTTTAGGATCTTCTCAACTATGAGATCAAGATAGTGGTAAATGACTTTTTCTTTAGAATATTTTATGATGTGATGAATTTTTACTCATCATAGAAGGGAATCCAACAAAGGCCCTATGAATTGGCTAGGCTATTTTATTAGGGAAATTTGGGAACTCTACATCAAGTAGAAAGAAGTTCTTCTATGGTAGATTAAACCAAATTTGTAGTGGGAAGAGTGGTCAAGGCATCATACAACTATCTCATGACCATGTCCCATTCCAGTGATATGAACATGGAATGTTTGGTCATATTCCCCATAGTGTCCCTACCCCATAGTTGAGTTTTATATCTATAGTTGACTGGGTCATATTTATAGGTTTGATGTGAAATTTCTATAATATACCACTAAAAGCGGATCAAAATGATAACATGTTTTGGAAAGTGGCTCAACTAAGACTCATTAAGATGGTAGGTGGAGTTCCACTACTCGTTTAGGGTGAGGTAGAAGATATGGTACACTAATACATGATTATAAATATTTGGAAAGGAAAATATCTTAGGGGTTTCATACAAGAGCATATGGTAGGCATAAATTTTTGTTTCATGTTATGTAGACTACCCCACCTATCATGGATGTATGACAATATACCATTAGAGGTATAATTATTGTATAATATACCTTATCTTGTGTTTTATTTGATAGAAAAGAATCACATTATTTTCTATCTACTCTTTTGGAAAATTGTTTAGGATTTTAGGTGGAAATATTTGATGGTGTTTTAACAATAAGAAACACTACTAAGATTCTGGTCTGATAACATCTAATGATTCAAGGCGTGTTCTCCAAAGATTGGGGGTTACCATTTTTTTTGGGAGCCATTCATTTTGTAAATAACAGGCTTCAAATTTATTCTCACTATGGATTAGTTTGTTCAATACTAGGATAATATCGACAATTGTATAAGGAACATTAAATTTCAATCTCCATAAAGAGGAATCTATTTTCCCCAAGGTGAGTAGGATCTTCTGGATGGTCATGGAGGACCAATTTAGTGAAGAGAGGATTGTATCCTAGCATAGAAAATATGTCTTGTAATAGATAACAGTGGAATGAAGAAAGATTATATTCCTCTAGTGGGAAACAATTTTAAATATGAATATGAATTTATTTATGAGTTATGTGGATTACCATATGATAAATAAATTTATTTCATGATCGTGTTGCAGTTAGGATAAGTGTGGATTTCTATCCCACCTTACAGAATAAAACTAGCAGAGTATTATGAGTTTAATTATCAGTTGGTAGATCTAGAATGTAACGAATTTATATGACTAAGTACATATCCCTAGGGTTATCTTTATCTCTTCACAAAGAAGCCATATGGGACTTCAAGCTTTTGTGTGGATTATTGAAGGATGAACCAGGTGATAGTCAATAATTGGTATCATATCCAAGAATTACTGAACTTTTTGATTAGTTGATAGGTACTAATATATTCTACAAGATTCACTTGAGATTTGGGTACTGTCAATTGATAGTGATACCATCACAATACCTAAAACTACATTTAGAGGTAGGTAAAATATGTATGAACTCGCAGTGATGTTATCAGGGATGAATAAAGAACATTTTGTATTCATGACGTTGATGACAATGATATTTCAACCTCTTTTATAATGTGTTGTTGTGTTTTTTTCAATGAAATATTTGTATACCTTCAATCAGAAGACAATCATATCAAACATCATGAAATAATCATGAGTACATTGAGAGATCATTGACTCCCCAAGGTAACCAAATATAGTTTATATATTAATAATGTGATAATATTTATCCATGATCATTTAGATTGATGAGTTTCAGTAGACCCAGAGAAAGCCTAGTAGTGGACTCTTGGGAAAAACCAAAAAATTATTATTAATTTAGAGATTTTAGGGCACAGTAGGTTATTTTCAATGATTTATCTATGATTTCTCAAGATGGTTAGTAACAATTTATATGATCACTAAGAATGATGTGAAGTTTTTTTTGGATTGATGCTTGTGAATTGTCTTTTTTGGAGTTAGAAGGTATACTGACATCAACACCTATCCTCACATTACCTATGATGTGTAATGCATAAACTATGTATACTGATGCATTTAGAGTTGGAATTGGAGAAAGTCTAATGTAGGTGGATCTAGGGGTTGGTTATGGATCCAAATAGATGAGACTACATGAGAGGAATTTACCTACGCATGACGTGTAGTTATAAAATTTTGTATATACCCCGAGATATTGGAGACACTATCTCATGGTTGAGAGTTTTATAGTATACATAGACCACGATAGCATTAGGTATATCTTTTTTTAGTGAGACCTGAACCTTTGGAAGAGGTGGTGGGTTAACTATATGTAGTCATTTGACTATTAATTGGCTTATAAACCAGGCATCAGAAACCAAAATGTCAACACTTTGAGGTTAATGAAAATGATCAAGGTGGTATGAGAGTTTTTGATGAGTTTCGGATAATAGAACACTTTTCATATTTGAATCTTTTTGTTCAAGAGTCTCAAGGTGGATTTCCCTGATTTAAATAATCACTATACCCTTGTTTTTTAGACAAATGTATGACCAAGAAGTTTCATGATCTAGAGATCTTAGTTATAATAGATACATTAAATCCTTCAGAGACACCATCAAGATGGTCTATCATCTGTGGAAATTATATTCTTTTCCATGGTCAAATATTGGTTCCAACTGGCTTACATAAAGAGATAATGAAGGATTTTCATGCGTCTAGATGGGTGGCTTATCCCAGTGGGACAAAGATGTATCATTATCTCCATATACAATACCAGTGGACCAAAATGAAGAATTTGGTAGCAATATTTCTTACGATATGTTTCAATTAATTCCATGTGAAAGCCAAAAAAACATAGGATAAGTGGGATTTTGAAGTCATTTCCCATTCTCGAGTAGAAATGGGATGATGTCACTACGGATTTTGTGATAGGATTACCCAAGATAAACCATAAGAATGATACTATATGGGTTTTGTGGATCAAATTCCTAAATAATTCTTCTTTTTTCCTATTGGGGAAAATATCATAGTTGATGATCTTGGGAGTCTTTATGTTTGTGAGGTTGTTTGGTCTCATGGTGATCCGAGGAGTATTGTTTGAGAAAAATATCCTTGTTTCCCATAACTTTCATGGAAATTTATTCAGAAGGATCTTGGATCACATGTTTTTTTAAGAACAACCTACCATCCACAGACTAATAATCATTTTGAGCATAATATTCTGCTCTCATGGATATGTTACGAGCCTGTGTTATTGATTTTTGTGGTTCATGGGAGAAGCATATGAAACCTTTGTATTTTTAATATAGTAATAGATTTTAAGAATTTGTACAAATGAAAAATTTAGAGGTATTATGCATCAGGTAAAATTTTTCACCTATTTATTGGATAGAGGCAAGTGAGTCCATACTTGTTGGAACTAGTCTCATATAGATGACATATGGATAAATTCAGTTGATCGAGCAGTTTTTAGTGACTAAGTAGTTAATCTATATATTGTATGTTTTCCATTAGAATGACCTCAAGAATTCATGGTCCATCATCATGTTTTCTTTCAGGTGTCACCTAGGTTGGGGAAATGTCGTATCAAAAAATCGGGAAAGCTAATACCCATATTTATTGTGTTGTTTGAGATAGTAAAAAGGGTCAGTCCAGTGGTGTACCATTTAGACCATTCATAATGCAACATTTCTATGTATGTTGAGTTTCACCCATCACAATTATAATGAATTTATACAGGCACTTCTCAAACTATAGACTTAGCAAATTTAAAGATTTTTGTTGATACATCCTTTGAGGAGCATCTGATATAGGTTGTGGATCATAGTGAAAAATATCATTAAGGTATAAAAATGTTGTTGGTCTAAGTGCACTGGAATAATGGGGATGTTCAATCAGATACCATGGATATGGATTCTGATATATGAACTTAGTGGATAGACTTGTTTGATGATACCTCACATTGAAAATTAGAGCATCTTTAGGATGAGATGTTATAAGGTGGGGAGGTTGTAAGGTCTTTTATTTTTCTAGGTCTATCTCCCATTGATTTTTTCGATAATATGTTATTTCTTTTTCATTTTCCATATTTGATGTTTTTAATTTGAGTAAACAAAATATATGGTTTTTAGGAAACATGATGAAATTGGAGAGGATCCACATGGATGGCCATTTTTTGGGAAATGACCTAATGATCAGGTATGTATTTCTGTTTGAATTTTTGGAGTCCATGTATAAATGGGTTCTGTGTTAACATGGTTTCTTGGGATGTTGAGATGATTTAAAGGGGATTTAGTTTGTTTCAATGGAATGTTGTCTGAATAACCATCAATATAACATTTACTTGATTTGTAAATGGATTAGAAATCATTTAAAGTTCAGTTTTTTTAATAAAATAAATCATAAGAGACATGTATTTCAATTTTTTCAATTTAAAATATTTACACAATGTGTATACACATTACACACAATAAAATTACCTAAAATTAAATTCTAATCAAGATGAATGGGTGAAATTCATTTCATTCAACTGCTTCTCTTTTCCTGTCAACCATATGGCTTGTTTCAAGTGAATTTTGTATTCCATATGTCCTTCTAGGTGGCCCATTTGTGTGATAAATATCTACTAATTTGATTTGGTCCTATTTTTATTATGTCCTTTACATTTCCATTAACTCTAACGATATCCTTTGACTGATTACATTGTTCATTTTTATCATGATAAATTTTTATCTTTGTACATCTTTGAAATCATATTAATCTTCCTTCTCAGTGGAATTTGTTATTGGAAGCGTTGCGTTCATCACCAATTATGGTAGGGGGTCTAAATATTAACCATCTAGTTTGATAGTTTCGATGATTATAAAATATTTTTATTTTCTAAATGTAGATTGTTACTATATCAATTAGGTAAATGAATGTAATTATTTCATGAATTACATTGTTTTAAATAGCATTCTAACCTAGCTTATGGATACCCATGTGGTGAGTGAACAATTAATATAATGGAATTAGATGATGGTTTAATGTGTGTTTATAAAGACATGTGACATTAAGTTATTCCTTTATATAGAATTAATATGATTTATATTTTTTTATTATTGATATTAGTCTTAATCAATTATGATTTAAATTGAATGTTCTAATTTAATGATAAAGGCCAATGTTTTAATTATCCATTGAGATATATGATGGGAAATCTATTATGCATGATAAGACTTGTATTCCCTACTGAAATTCTTATATATGGGGGACAACCCTCGAACATGCACGATTATATGATGTAACGATGATATTCAATGACCTTGGGAAAATCCATTATCGTAATTTTTATACAGTACCTGCTATATCCAGTCCCATTCTGTAATACATTTAGGGATTTGACCCAGATTCTATATTGCTTATATGGATTAGAACTTGATTTTTGTTCCTATATAGTGGTTTATGGTGGTGGTTAAAATTTTTGTAAGACATCTTCCGAGATATTCTTGCATGGAACAGAATATGTTTTTTTATCATGGTTATATGGTTTACATTGTCATAGTTGTTATAAATTCTAATAGATATTCTGGTATGGATCTGAATAATTTTGTTTTATTTTACTAATTATTGATTTAATTAATACACTTTTTATTCATTTTATTTCATACAATTTTTATTTGATTGGTATGTTTAGAAATGGTGGTGTCAACTTACTAAGTTATACTCACACTGTTTTTTGGCTACTTTTTGGTACTCGAATAGATTACATGGATACAGGTTTGGACAAAGGAAAAGGGCATCGTAGTTGATTGATTGCTTATAGGAGGGGAATGAGTTTTTTGATAAGACTAACATTGGGTTCAAGACCCGAGACATTGATTTTTTATTTGAGTGATCTAGTATATTTCTTGTATTGTTTCTATCATGACATTAAGTTACATTCCAGCACGTAAATACTTTATTCGATTATATTTATTTAGTTATTCATTTGGATTTTATTTTTTTTCTTCCAATATGTATATACTTTGGTTTATATTTTTTAATATTATTTAATTATTATGATATGGCACTTCATTCCAAGGTTATAGTCTCCCTAATATACATTTCACCCACTAACTGTTAGTCGTTATGCTCTGGTGTATGGGGAGGTGCTATTTTGGTCTCATTACCATCTATTTTCAAAAACATGAGAGAGTGCAAAATTGGGGGATGTTACAGTCATGTATTCTATTAAAACGTGATAATAAATTCCAAATATAACCTAAATAAACATAAAACCTCATTTAAAACATATATGATTCCAAAAATTAAATCTACACATACTATGAAATAATTACATAAATAAAAACACCCCATAAATATTTACTTAAATGACTTTGTAATCTAAACACTAATCAATTACAAAGTCACTAATACTATCCAATATACATTGTTAATAAAAATAAGTTCTTTATCCCAAGTAATCATTATTATCACAAAATATCACATATCATAATGGTTTTTTATCACTCAATCATGTGTTTTACAAAAAATAACATCTTACCACTATATCACTTTTCATGGTTGTCTGTACCATTCAATATTTTACAGCCAATCATTATATAGAAAATACCATAACAAAATAATTAACTATATCATGACTATTTTGAAAATAATATCTTTGAAAACCCAGATATAAAACATAATTATTTATTCCAAATACATAAAATCTTCATTCATTCCACATCCTTCTTAAACCATTAATTTGGATTCATCATATTATTCCTTAATACATCATTCCTACAATATGAAATGTAAATATTTTTTTATGATTCATGAAACAACATTTAATCATGTTTCATAATTTTATCATTAGAAATAGAATTAAAATTATTCATACTTTTTGTAATTCATTTGCAGTTTCTGCATCATTAATGATAATACATTTACTTGTACAACCTTACCAATCCTAGATATTTTTCTCTTGGATATAGTGTTTCATTATTCATATACATTAAAAACATAAAAAATTCAATCATAGAATATACCTAATGAAAATCATTATTACCATATGTATCATTTAACAAAAATTTCATTTTCCCCATTAATTTAAGACTTTTCCCCCATGTTTTCCACATATAATACATTACCTAATTCCTTTAATATTTTTTAGTATATTCTTTTTTGAATATTCTAAACAAGGTGTAAATTTAATGTTTTTTACAATATAGTATCTATCAAATATAAACTCAAATAACTGTATTTTTATCTTTATAGGGATGTTAAGAAACTCGTAATAGATTATGTTGTTAATCATAAATGGAGATTACTAGTTTGAGATAACCATGATATTAAACACTTCAACATATATCAAGATGGGATTCTAATTCAGAAAATAAACTTTACAACCATTTTTAAAATGGTTCCCCAAATTTAATAAATTGACTAAAATGAAAATCTATAATGAGATTAACAATAATCATATTGAAAAATCTTATAATACTGAGAATACTTTATTGAATGTCTAATCAATGAATCCATTTATCAGTCTATTCCACACCATGATTAACAGTTTATATCCATATAAATTATCAATTCAGGTAACACCATGATTTTTTTTGAAATATATCTATTCAAATAATTTTAATCTTTCTAATATTTTTCATTACACGCAACTTTGAGTTTAGTTCACATTTCACATAACCCTGAGTTTAAACGAAATGTGACATACTTTTATAATATTATTATTATATATATATATATATACTAGCTATTAGAATAATTGGTAAGAATAATACTAACTAAATTATTAAAATATATTATTTATAAATATATATAAAATGAAATATTTGGTGACCTATTAATTTAAAATTAAAATAAAAACTGTTTAAAATTAATGGAAATACTTTTCTCAAAACCATTTTTACATCAATAAACTTAAAAAACTACGTATGGTGAATTATTTTAATGAATTTTAATGATTATTTATTCAATAAAAAATGTAACATTCATCTTATGTGTTTTATATATAAAATAAAATAATAAATCTAATTTTGTGCTTAAAACTATATTTTTCTAAAATATACTTTTATTTATTTTTTCTATGATTATTTTGATTATTTTGAATCTTTTATAATTTTTCCATAAAGATGGCATTCAATTTTTCAAATCAAAATTTAAAAATTACCCTCAATTCATTTTTTTGTAATTTTTGAAAAAGATTTATATTTTGAAGAATAAGGAAAAATAATGAATTTTAATATAAAACAACAATTCAATATAAATTATTTATAAAATTATATTATATTTTTAAAGTATTAATTTATAATTAGTTAAATTATATATATATATAATTTAGTTCATCTGAATAATTTTTATATAGATTTTAGATTTAAAAACCTTCCCAACATTTGAATATTTTCTTTTAGAAAACCCACTTTCTTGTCGCACCTCTAAGATTAATTCCAGAATAATTTTTTCCAATTAGATGAAAGGAATTTATAAAAATTTATTCCATATTTTTTCCATAATATTTTATATTATATAATATGGTTTCCCTAGTTGTTTATAATAATAAATTGTAAATAAAATTACAGCGATTAAGGTACAAGTGGGTTTACTAGGTGTTAAACTAAAAAGAAAAGTGTTAAAATGACCTTTCACCTTGTATAAAATATATTTTACTACCATATTTAGACCATATAATGTCAAATTATAGATAATATTTTAATTTTTACACTTTTTGATTATAAAAAATCTGGTACCACCTTTTTCTTTTCAAAAATTACATATGTGGAACTCACATCACTTATAAAACGCTACCCACTATCCTCCCTTATTCACACCGTAAACCCCTTTTATTTCAACCAATAAAAACCCAAATTAACCCCAGAACTACCAAATATAATTCACCAATTATTATTCGGTAAAAAACAACCTCTTAATTCATTTGAAGAAAACCCAAGGAAGATACCTGAATAAGAGGTAATGTTCTTCAATGAATGTTTTTATATTATTTCTTCCTCCAAATACTTAAATCGTTATTAACATTTATTGATAAAATAAAATACTTCTCTTTTATATCTTTAAAGGTATTTGTTTTATTTTCAAGACATAAAAATATCTCAACATCCATCTATTGAGTTAGGAAATGATCTTTCATGTGTACGGTAGACTACTGGCTCACGAACTGATGTTATTCGTTTTTCCACTACCACCTCTCACAATTGAGTATGTTGAGGGATATAAAGTATATATTAGATATTTATAGCATAATTATACCTATTTATTTATTATTTATTATATAAACTTTTACTTTCCTTTAAATAGAGTATATAATAATGTTTCTCATGTTTATGGAAGATTACCACTACCCAAAGCGATGTGATTCATTTTTCACTAATGTACATGGAAGATAATAAGGATAATGTTAAGGAATAAATGTGATATAAATGAAATAATTATTATATTCATGAAATATTTATCATTCTAAAAATATAATATATCATTTTATGTACTTTCATTCCACTCACTAAATGATTATATATTCATTTGTGTAACTGTGGATTACCACCTTCGTGAAGAGTTGCAACTCTCAATTTTCATCACTGACCCATATAGATGATATGTATAAATATATTTTAAAAAATATATTTTATTTATTAAATTAAAATACATAGATAAATATATAATATTAGTTATCTTATTTACATAATTATCATTGATAAATAGAAATGTCACTCAGGCGTATATACAGCCTATTGTCACCAGGATCTTAACATACTTGATTTCATGAAAAAATATTTCATGAATGGTATTAACAAAATATTTTTATTTATCTATATTTGATTTATTTAATTATCAATAATATCTATATGATTTATCCATGATTAATGTAAGAGGATCAATAATAGAAAAAAACATATAAAAAAACAAAGTCATTGTTACATGAAATATAATTTTTATAATGAGTTGGTAAAAATGAGTTACAAAGTGTCATAATTAAAGTATATATGGTATAATATATAAATTTTTCTGTTATATAATATATTTATAAGAAAATATGATTTATTATAATCAAGGTTTTAATTTGTACGAATGATGTTGAGACTTATGGTAATGGATTTTCCTCTCACTTTTTACAGCTGTAAGACAAATGACATATTTACCAACTATTTCATTTTTTCCATGTGTTTAATGGACATGAATGTATTTTATTATTATTATTCTTAATTTTAGTATGCTTTTTATATCCCTTTTTGTAACTCTCTTTCAAGAGTTTAATAGTTCAAAAGTTACCAAATTGGTAATGGATTTTTGTCTAAATTTTCTTTCTTTGTGACATATGTCATGTTATCCATATGTCTTATTTTATGTGGTATATATATAGAACATTTGACGTAAAATATCAAAAATTTATTCATTATCATGTTTTTTTGTTTCATTTAATTTTTTTTATATCATTGGCCTTATAATTCATCGCTACTAAAGTGGTAATGGTTTTACGACACAATCTTATTGTCTACCAGGATTATTTATGATTATGCTTCCAATATTAAAATAATATGATATATCTTTCAATAAAAACATTAGTTTTATAATAATATGGTCATTTCATCAGAATAAATGTTTTCATTTCATTTTTCCTTTATTTAGGTTCTCATTTTTTCAAAAGATCATTATTAAGAAAAAACTTATTTATTTCTCTCTTTAGTAGAAAACAACTTTTCATCCAAAACCATGTATCTAAAAGTGTTTTCAAAAATATTTCTAATATTCCTAAAAATTTTATCAAAAATAATTTTACCCAAATTTAATTTCTCTAAAATGTTTTTAAAGGATTATTTATGTCATTTTATAAATAATTCATTTTTTTACTAAAAATGTTAATGAAATTTTTATTTTAAATTGAACAGCATGAATAGAATTTACCACCATCATGAAAATTATTTTCCTTTAATAATCATATATATTTTATAAGTTTATATTCAATTAAAATTATTTTAATAATTTTTTGTGAATTTTTAGATTTAAATTCTAATTAACAAAGAAATCATAGTTTTCTCAAGAAACGTTCCATGTGATCATTCAAGACCATTCTCAATGTATGATGACTTCCCATATTGTAACTTTTTCTTCACTAGGGATATAGAATAAGGATAGCATTATAATTATTTATTTGAATGTTTTGTCATGAAAAGAAGTTTATAAAACATGTTTCTCTTCCATAAATTATATCATGATAAAATTCTATTGAGGCACGCTTAATTTTACAAATGTTATGACATGATGAAATCATGAAATGATTATGAAACCTATCTCTTTTAAATAGGTTATGATAAGATAGAATGTTTTTGAAACACCGTTTAATTTAAAGAGTTATGAAATGATTAGAGTTTTATAATTTTTGGAACATATATGTTTGATATTTATTATTTGATGGGTCAGACCTATATCCCCCTTTAATGCATTGGGTAAATATGGATAAATAATATGTAAATATGTTTTTTTGTGAACTTTATTACATGTTCATGATGTTTTGGGTGAAACTGAATACATGTTAAAAATGTGATTCATGAACCATATTACATTATCACAATATTATGAATGGACATGACTTTTATGTCTATAATTTTATTCATAAACATTGTTTCATTTAAATCTATTTATATACGGGAATTATTTCATTTCCATTACATAATGAGTGAAAATTTCTCTATTTATACATATTAACAATGTTATAAGTTGATGTGTGTGAACAAATCAATGTCTTATTCCAATTAAATTATGTTACGAATCGTGTTCTTTGATTCCCCTATGAATCATATATTATAAATTTCCAATCATTTACCCGTGGATATATTTCATGATCTTTGATATGAATTTTATGGTTATAAAATGTTATGATCGTGTTTTCACACCCTTATGTTCACATTAGGATTACGTGTCCACTTTTATTACCCTTACTGAGAGTTTTAGCTCACCCTTAATTATGTTTTCATTCCCCAACTTATGATGAATGTTTTTAATTATGGTATATTTGTGTAGAGTTTTAATAGGGAATATATTTATGGTTGATAATAAAGATATTTCATGAAATTATGTGTTTGTGTATATAGTCTCCAAAGACACTAAAATATTATATTCATGAGGTTTGTGTTATTTTAATTCATTGAATATTCATTTAAAAAGATATAATATCAATACATGAAAAGAATAGGGAATTTTAGTTGGTGTTAGGGTGAATTTTAGTTAACCATTAAAAACTAGGATGATAAAATTTCAGTGACATCCAATGGGATATATATAAAGATATGTCATGGGATGTTTTTAATGAAAATGTATAAATATGAGTCAAAGTGTATTAAAATATCATGGAATTTTGATTAATTATAGAGAGACATGTTTCCAAGTAATTACATCACTATTTAAATACTATAATTGGTTGTTTATTCTGAACAGAGGTATATAGGTGTAAAAACTTCGAAAAGGGTGCATTGAGTTGGAATCAATCATATCTTGGTGTAGAAAAATAGGCATCATTACACCCCTTCTTTGAATGTACTTGATTATATTCTTTGTAAATTCCAAAAAATATTTATTAACCATCATAATGGATTTAAATAGATGAAAACAAGGAATAACCTATGATAAATTTAATGTGTTATAGATTAAAAATATGTTTTCATTATATATACACCATATAAGATATTTATCATTATTATGTTTTCCCCACTAGGATTATTGTTCCATAGACTATTCATTTCATCTTATTGAATGGATAGAAGTTAAAGGAAATAATGTAATTTCTGGAGGAAATAGAAAATTTAATTATCTTCCTCCAGAAAACAAAATTTTTTGGGGAATTAAATAGAAACCTTATTTCCATGAAAACACAAATTTCTCAAGATATGAATCATGATTAAAATACAAATGAGGAAATGATCGAAAACCTTTATGTTGATTCCTTTATAAGGAAGTACCCAACTTCTTTCAATTTTTCTTATGATCTTCTAGTTACTGAGAAACAGACCAGTGCTAATGAATGATACTTTCCATTATCCAGTTTTTAGATAATGAACAATTGATTTTTTGCCAATATTTGCAATTTTAGGAATATTAATGTATGAATATTTTAAAGAATATGAGTCAATTAGAAGGTATTTAATCCATGAAGTGGGAAGAATTAAAATGATTATTTTTCAATAAGTATTTTTATCATATCCCTCATGAAATATTAGGGAAAAACATAATTGATATTAAGTTGAAGGATAAAGAATATGTTGTTACCTATGATGAAAAATTTACAAGAATTGTGAGGTACTGTTTGGGTATTATCATTCATCCTGAAATTTAGGTTGACCGATTCATAAGTAGATTAAATCAAATTTCTAAATTAAATCTGATATAATGGAAATTATAATGAATGATGAAATAATTTTATTTTCACAAAAATTGGAAATGGAAAATAAAAACCATTTTGGATATAGTGATATGAAATTTAATATGGGGTTATATTAAAATTCCAATGATATGCTACATGAAGGGAAGAAATGTTTGAAACTCCTACTTGTTAAAAATACAGTGAGAAAAACATTGTGAGTGAATAAAAGGAATAAAGAGGTGTTTTATGTGTAGTAATCTAGGACATTGAGAAGAATTATATGAAATTAGTGTGAATAAGATAGTTTATGAAATTAATGGAGAGAAAGATCAACATAATGCACCACCCACACTCTAGTGTTTTTAGTGAATGGTTTTTAGGTATAATGTGAATCAATGTCCAAAAACAAGGGTTAATGTGGATGATAAGACACAAAAACATCCAGATACAAATATAAATAAGGAAATATTATGAAATCATAATGGGTAGAGTGAATCGTGATAATTAGGGAACACTTATCTTCCCCTCCATGGTTTGAAAATTAATTTTTTATTTTCTCTCGATGAGGAATATGAAAATATTATTTTTCATCGTTTAAAGAAACATAATGTGATTATATACCTCCACAAGAATTCAATATTAATTTAAAAAAAATTTATATTATATCATATTAAGGATGAAATTGAGCATCTGATGATTTTTTTGTATTTGATAATAGCTTATACAAGGAATAAAGGGTGAATTCACATTCAAAATTTCATATCCATCTCGGAATAATTAACTTAAAAGTTATAGATACAATCATGGGTTTATGAATTTTATTTTATTATATATTCAAATTCCTTTAATCTACTTTTTAGGTTTTATGTAATGGGACATATCAAATTTATGGATATTTTAATATATATTTATTCTAATAAAACCCATTGGTTCTTTATATATTTTATTTACAATGTCATTTAAGGAGGAATACCATTACACTTTGTGGGCATATGAATAATGGTACGGGTAACATTTGTGGTTAATCTTATAAATTATTTTTTGGTAATTACGGGTTTTATTTGACCACCATATCAAGTTAGAAAACTTCATTGCTACTAGAGAACATTTCCCTTTTGATTCTCTTTCCAAAATATATATTAAATAAGTTTTAAGGTTTCATGGTGTACAAGATTATATTATATATGATTATAAAATTAATATTACCAAAATTTTGGGTGTAAAATGTTGATTTTAAGCACTTTATGTTATCCATAGATAGATGATAAATATACAGGAAAAAAATCAAACCATAAGGGATATGATAAGATTTTGTTCTTTGGATTTCAAAGGTGGTCATGATAAAAAACATCCTCATGTTGTGTTATATTATAACAATATATTTCAATTGAGTATATAAATAGATCCTTATAATGAAATTTATGGAAATTGGTGTAAAAATCCATTTTACTAGAATTGTGATCTAAAAATACAACTATTAGGTTATGATCTAGCTAATGAAATTGAAGAAAATTATAGATCAATTCAGTAAAATATATGAAAAAATTTGAAAAAAAATATAGATAATCACCAATATGAACAATAATTTTATGTTATAGAGAAGGTATTTCGACATTTATTTATAGAATAAAGAAATGAAAACTAAGCCCAAGGTATATTTTTCAATTTCAAATTATTGCTCATATTGGGTCCAAGGATTATTTTTAGGATCTTCCACAAAAATTTTCTTAGGTTGATGATGTGTTTCATATTAATCTCTTGAGTAAGTATATACATAATCAAGATAATTTAAATAACTAAGAGGTTATACTGATGAAGCATGATATTAGTTATGAGGAAAATCTAGAAGAGATTTTGGATTGAGGGTATAAGGATCTATGAAAAAAAGACCAGTTACCTAGAATATATTTTGTGGTGAAACCATTTTCTTGAGGATGAAACATGAGATCTTGAGGATGTAATTAGGTATAATTATCCTCAGTTTTTTGAACTAAAGTGATGAATATTGAGGGAGAAATTCATTTTATGGGTGTACATTGTAACGCCATGATATTTTGTAAAATATATTTTTCAAATAAGTTTAATCATTTAGATATTTTTCAATACATGTAACAATGATTTTAGCTTGCGTTACATACAACACTGAGTGTAAAAGAAACATCGCATAATAATGAAATATTATTATGATAGTTATATCTAATACATTGTAATATAAGGCATGAAAATGATTTACTAAATTATTAATATACTTGGTTTACACATGTATATAAAATACACTCTTTGGTGAATTTTTAATTAAAAAAATAAAAACAATTTGAAAATAAAGTAATTTTTTCGAAATATTATTTTTACCTCAATAAATTAAAATATCAACTTTGTTGAATTATTTTAATGAAATGAATATATTATATAATAAATAAATTATTTAACATTCCCCAAATTTTTTTTTCTATATAATATATAAGAATACAAAATATTTTATTCTTTAAATATATATTTTTATAAAAAAACAAATATGTGTCTTTTTTTGCGCACTTATTTTCAAAATAATTATTTGAAAAATTGGAATAATTTTATAGAAAAATAATATTTATTTTTTAAATAATAATTTCAAAATTATCTTATGTTAATTTGTTTTAAATTTTATAAAAATTTTAATTATTTGATGAACTGTAAAAAATTCTCAATTTTAATTGAAAACAACATTTTCATTTAAATTATTTATAATGTTAAATTTTAATTTTAATTTATTTTAAATTATAATTATTTTAATATTATATCTAATAATCCTATTCATTTAAATGGATATATTTTAATGTTGAATTTTTATATAAAAACGTAGTCATCTTTTGAACAATATATCTTTGAAAAGCTGTTTTCTTATTTTTTTGCGGGATTAATATTTAATTAACATTTCCCACTAATGTTAAGAAAATTTGGAAAATTGATTTAATATTTTTAATCATAAGATTTTATATTATCTAATTTGGTAAAAAATCCATATTTATTGAAAAATCCATAAAAATTATTTACCATGGGTAATGTAAAAATGGGATTACCAGAGGTTTAAACTGAAAAGGATATGGTTAGAATGACCAAAAATACATTCTAAAATATATTATAAATCACTATATATAGGGTTAAAATAATATGGTATTGGATGAATAGTGTAAATAATGTGCTATATATATGATACCAGACAAAGAGGCGTTATACTATCAGTTAGCATTAGATGAAATGATCATTAGAAAAATACTGGATCAAGGATACCAAGTAGAATAAAACTGAAATGAAAATCAACTAGAATAATAGGTTTGGATTGATAAGTTTTTAAATAAATTAATTCTTACTACTACAATATAAGGTGACTGGAAGAAAAATAACATTAAAGAAGATAAGTGTGATGATAGTAAACCATATAGTAAGAATGTAGTGAATTCTTTTTTAAGGTTTTTATTTTTTTAAAACAAGGTTATAATATCATATAATATATTAATGGTGGTCCTAAAATATAAAAAGAATATTGTTCTATGAATGCGATGAATACAATATAATGATTGGAAATCACTAAGAGGATTTTTGTAGTGGTCTAGTATTATAGGAATATTTCCTAATTATGGAAAGGATTTTTTTCTCTTATTGAGTAATGAATCGTATAAATAAATATATTGATAGATTGTATTAGATTTTTATTTTATACTAGGGTTTGTATTCACTAAAAAAAGTGATTTGTTCTTTCTAATGTGTTAATAATTAAAAATAAAACATCATTAATTCTCCCCTACCCCTCTCAGTGATCACACATATCCTAAATTTTCAATTTACCTCAAAATCATGAAGAAAGGGGTGAAATATTATCTTTTTGTAATTAGTATTCAACCATATATCCTAGTGAAAATTTATTCGTTGAAATAGAATGATTTGGATCTATAATAAAATGTGAGAAATGATCCTAAGTTGAATGTTGATTTGGATGGAATTATAAGGTTTAGGAATATAGTATATGTCATTATTATACAAGAATTGAATAAGGATTCATTGGATGAAAAATGAATCTCATATTTATTTATTCAATATGGAATAATTATTATGTATTGAGACCATTAGAAAAAATTTTCATGCAGTAATTAGAGGAGATATATTGTATAATACTTATCTCAGTTCTTGGTATGCTGCCATGTTAATGCTAAGCAATTGAATTCTAATGGGATATTACGATCATTACCCAAACCTATATGGAAATGGGGAAAAACCACCATGGATTGTGTCAATGAAATCCCCAAGACATTAAAAGGTCAAATTATATTTGGGTTGTAGTAAGTATCCATACAAATTTATTATATTTGATTACTATTAGAGAATAATTCTCCATTCAATTGTTTGGTTGAATATATATTAAAGAATTGGTATGTTTTCATAGAGTATGTTATTCAAATATATCTGACCGAGATATGAGGTATATCTATTTGTGTTAAGAGTTATTCAACAATATCTAGATAGGGAGTTGTGTTTTAATACTATATATCATCCTCGTATAGATGACCTGTTGATATAATCATTCAAACACATTATGATATGTCATGATATTATTCCCAGTATTTGTAATGTGTTTTGGATCAACACATGTCTCTTGTCAAACATTATAATAAAAGCTAATTTCACTAGAGAATTTAGATCGTTAATTATGAATACATCTATATAATGAAGAGTATAAATTCATCATTATAGGATGAATTTGTAGATCAAAATCTATTGCTACTAGAGAAAGCTGATATAATGGTATAAAATGTTATATATATTCATTATCATATCGTGGTAGCTTGGTTTTGATAAAAGTGTTATGAATAAAATCATCCATAAGATCTTTAATTTGAGGTTTTCAAAAACTAATTAGAGTAATTCAAATATTGAATAAGGTTATGAGATCCAAGAAGAAGATAATTTTTATTCCAAGTAATATTTTTCAATTCGATATTCTTGTTTGAGTTGTATTGGTAGCATAATACATTGCCCATCCCCCAGACCTCTCAAATTTTTATGATGTGTTCCATGAATATATTTTATAGAAGTATATAACTGATCCTACACATTTAATAATATATTACTTTATATATATTATAGATTTTATTTCTTGTGAATAATAACAAGAGTTAATATTGAAACATGGAAATTATGTTCTATAGAATAAGATTACTCATATAGTAAATTTTCATTGGAGTAATCAAAAAATAGAGTAAGCTATATGGTAACTTGGGTATGTGATGAAGAATAAGTATTATTATTATTTTCATTGGAGTGATGGAATTTCTATGGTGAAATTAATTTTAAGGGGGTATAATGTAACACCCCATGATTTTATATTTATTATATTGAAATAAGTTTTGCATTTTCTGTAGTTTCATTTACACATAACCCCATGTCTAACTGAAATATACAATGTGATGACCATTATAACAAAAAAATTGGATTTAATGAAATTAATAGGTCTAAAAAATATGAAATTTATATATTAATTATCTCTTTAATTAAAATTTATTTTTGAATTCTAAACAAATATTCATTGCATTTTAATTATATAATCTCATGATTATAAGATCTATTTTATAAAGAAATGTACTTTTTATGTGTCGTTAATTTTTATATTAATCACTACAAAAAAATTTTTAATGATTTTTATTTTTAATTTTCTAATAATCATACATACATTATTTATCTATTAGTTAGGAAGAAAGGTAATATAATTTGAATATAAAATGTTCCATTTTTCAGAAAACTATTTTTAGGTGCCAAATATGATTTTATATTAACAAATTAATTAAATAATTATTATTAATGAATATAATGAAATATATGGATTCTATATTCAATAAAATATTATAACATTCACTAAATTATTTTTACAAGGAGTGTAATGAATGATAATCCAATTTATTGCTTAAAAATTAAATTTTCTAAAAATGATTTTTGTTGTATTTTACATATTTTTTTAAGTCGATTTATTCTACCTATTGGAATTAAATTTGGTAAAATGGATTGAATATTTGGAATAATAATTTAAAATTTTGTTAGTAAATCCAATTCGGTTTTTGGACATTATGAAATGTAAAAGTAGTAGAAATTTGATACTTTGTTTAGGGTTTATGCTTATTTACTAAAGGTGTTATTCAAAGAGATAAGGATATGAATGAACCATAAACATTTATAAATAATATTTTTTGAACATATTGTGATCATATAATATATTAGATTTTATTTATTGTATATTTTATGTCACATTCACCAGAACATGATTTTATATTAGTTAATTCATTAATGTAATTTAATGTTTGCGCCTCCTCTCATTTATATATATCTCCCCCCTCTTACCTTTTTCATAAACATTGATTCATATAGATAAACAAAAAACTTCCCAAAAACCTTCCAAGAACCCTTCCCATAATTCTGGTGATATTTTTATTAACCTTAGTATATATTACCACACTTTTTATACATAAATATGAAATTTTAATCGATGAATTTTCAATATATAACATTATGATCCATTCCAGAATCATTTAAGTATAATGAAGTTAGAAACATGGATACATAAAAAACTAGTTCATAGTAGAACTACATCATATCTCACTAAATTATTTATAATGAGAGTTATATAATAAATAACATACATAAAACCATTCTTGATAACCTAGGGAATAGAAACATAAGAACTGCTGAGCTCAGATGGCCAATAAGGGTAAATCTAGGAGATGTCAATATAACTGAGAATAAAGGCATGATTACTTGAGAATAAAATTTGAAAACCATAACATACTTAAAATATATCTTAAACAAGAGTCTTGGAATAAAATTTTATACCTCATTATATATGAATCATAATTTATAAAAAATAACATGAGACATGAATGCATAATAGTGGCATAAGACATAGATTTTTAGTATTCACATAGGTATAAAATAGCTTATGTCATGGATACCAAAAATTAAATTCATAACATATTATGATTTGGATAAACACCTATTTACCTGATTTGGGATTGTGATAACCTGAATTGTTCCATCTCTTAGGCTTGGGATAACCACCTGTGTACCCTATTCCTGACTTGGTATAACCTCTCGTATATCCTCATTCGTGCATGTGATTGACCATCATGTACACTATTTTTGAGATTAGAATAAACTTAAACTCAACCTTTAATCACATGGAACATTAATCATTAACAAATTAATTGTGGGGATATAAAGGTCCCACCAATCACATAATTCATATATTTTTGTGTCACAAGATCATAAACCATTTATCATTCCATAAACTATATAAATGAATTGTATTTCATAAATATTTTTCCATAGAAAAACCCATATAATGAAAAAACATTCATCATAATATCATCAATTTATCATATAATTACTTATAGAAAATTATGGTATTTCAAAAAAATATCTTCCCAATAATCATAAACCATTTAGTGAAAAAATAAGTATGGTAAAATTTGATCATATCCCTTGAAAAACATATGAAACACCAATAGTTTCTGGCATTGATGAATTGAAATTACATATTAATCATAGTAGAAGTAAAAATTATTATTTCCTGAAATAAACATATTATAATATATTTCCTGAGTTTATTTATATCTAGGTCATAAGATATTATCCCTGGAAGCATAATCATAAACAATCCTAAAACAACCTGAGATTGTAACCTCAATATCCTATAACATTGGTAAAATGTGAATCATAATATGAATGAAAGAAAAAAATTATAATTATATTTAAAAACCCATAAATTTCATAATAATAATCATAAAATAAATTTATGGGTATAGTATACACTACACAAAAGAAATAAGTGGTGAATAAAAAATGTATCCCACAGAAATAAAAGGGAGATGAAAATCTGTTCAATCATTGGAAAATTTAGATTTTTAAGCCCATATAAACAATAACATAAAATGAAACATAATATATCATGAAATAAATTTAATTAATGACATAATATTTCAAATTGGTTGTACATACACCCCACAAAAGAAACAAGTGGTGAATATGACATATGTCTTTTAGAAATAAAAGAGTCACTCAAAATTCCTTACCATAATTCTCAAATCACTTCAAATATGTTAATAAATCTTGTATAATAAATACATGTTTATTATAATCATATTATATAACACACTAATATATATAATACTATATATGATTTACTTTCATCCTATTATTACCTATTTTTCTATAATTTCCTTGTTAAAATCATGTTTCAAGTAATATCAGCCTCATTTTCAAGGTATGTTTTGGTTTATTATTTTATTTCCATTTAATTTTATTATGGTTCTATAATATCTATAATTTTAAAAATGATTTTAATATCATATATATTAATTATAAATTTATTTCTAATAATCATTAAAATATATAGATTGAAAACCAATTATATTGTTCATAGAGACAGTAAGCCATACATATACAGGAATATTGTTTCCATTATATAAATGGATATAATTAAAAAAATTAAATATTATATAACATTTAAATATTAATAATTATATTATATATATCACATATATTCAATAATGTTTTAATTTTTACCTTCCAGGTAAATAGTTTATGAAAAATGAATCACATTGCTCTATGAGGCGGTAGCCTTCTATAACACCCAAGATTTTATGAGAAATATTTTGTTTGATGTATTATGTTATATGCATCACCAATGGAATATTTCACTACACACAAAACTATCTTGGATTTCATAACATGCAAGAGAAACCTTTTCCATAGCTTGCGATGTACGCAATACCAAGTTTCACTAAACAATGATATGTTATTAAAATATTATATAAACTAGCCATTATTAATAGTAATACCCAATTTTTGAAATTTTATAAATTTTTTCCTTAAAAATAGACTTCATATTTGGATTCTCAATATCGAAATTATCCTAGGGTGAATTTTTTGGTATTTTTCTATAAACCTTCAATTTTTTATGATTAGTGAAAACACTGGGTTATTGCTTAAAACCGAGTTTTTATTTAAATATTAATTTATTTTATTTAAATTTATTTTAGGTCAAAATAGATACATAATACCTATATATGTTCAATGTAATTCATTGGAGTCATTTTATAATAATATAGATGCATAAAAATTTTATGGAAATTTTTACCGTCTATTACCCACCTCCTTGGAGCATTTTCAATTGTACATAAAATTTAATTTTACCGCTTCTATGAGTTTAGTTTCAAAAATCAAAGAGACACGATTAATATCAAGGAGTAAAATGTGGTTCAATAAGATAAAAATACTTTTTGGTGAATAGTAACTTTTTTACATTTATTTACAACGGTTAAAAGTAAATAGGATAATTAAGGGTAAAATGATATTATTATTACCCTAACACATGTAATAATTCTATTGGATAAGTGTAATTAGATCAAAAACAACCTTATGAATATAATATTACCCTTTATGTCCACATAGATTTGATTAGCACACTTAATATTATTTTATTCAAAGAAGAGTAAAAATAATTTAAATCAATGTTTAATAAGAAAAACATTATTAATATAGTCATATACATAAGATAAATTCATATATAAATATTCATTATAATGATAATAATATTTCTTACATAATGGTATTTTATTTATATTTTTTAGACATTAAATAATTTAATTTATTTATAACACAATGATGATGGAGTAAATACCTTATTAATGAAATATTAACATAATTGATATTATAAAAACCAAAATAAATGTAATTTGAAACTTTTTATAAATTTAACTAATTCTATAGGTTAATAAGACATTTTAGTATTTATTTAATTACATTTTTTAACTAATAATTCTACTATTATTTTCAGAAAAATCAATTACCAAATAGTATGAAAATTGAAATAAAATAGTTTTTAAAACAAATATTATATTATTAATTGTTATTTTATTCTTAAAATCTAAGCCTCTTCCAAATGACTTTATAAGGTTATATATATTAATAATGAACCACTTGGGGTTCTTTTGGATTGTTATAGTATGTTTATTAACCATATAGTGTAAGAAAACAAGAAGACACGGTAAAAGTTAAATTATTTTACTTAGTGTTAAATCTAAATGATAAGGTTTAAATAGTAACCTAAATTTGTCTAAAACCTATAGGTTGAGATTATGATTACCCATACCCACTTTATATTCTATATAAATCAATTTAGAGCTATTATAAACCGAATATGACTTTATTATAAAATAATATTTTATGTTTTTCCTAAGGTGACCCTCTCCTCCATTATAAAAGGGAACCTCCTCCCTCTCCTATTTACACAATTTTGAGCCTTAAAGATCGGCCAACACCTACCCATTTACCTTATCAACATCCCTAGAAACATAATAGAAGTTCTGGTCGTCTTCAAAGGCTAACTTTAGTGCCCTAAGAGGATGTTTAGAAGAGGCTCGTCAAAGAAGAGGTAATATCCGTCACCAATTCTTTCAAATTCATTTCTCCTTCTGCTTCTTCTTATTTTGATTCATAATAAATTAATAACATCAGTATCCCTCATATAAGGATATTTTATTATAAATATGAAACAACCCTATTTCACCTTCTATCCATCCTATGAAAAACAAAATCAACGCTCGTGCGTACATACAGAATACCGTCTCCACGTTGTAGTGTAATCTGTTTTTCCAACACCGCCTTACATGGATTGGTATAATGGTGTAAAGAATAATTATATAGGCTTATTAGAAAATTATAATAATTCTGATACATTTCATCATCCACTACAATACTATTCAATAATTATGGGAACGATATCATCACACGTGGGTACGTGCGGCCTACCGTCTCCATAATGTGATGCGACTCATTCTACATGATATTCATGGTATAATGATTATATAAATGAATTGAATGAATAAATATGATATAAATTATACTAATACCAATCTATAAATGATGTATCTATAACCTAAAAATAATAATAATAATTTATTTGACAAAACATGCATAAGAACATAAATTAATGAACACCCGAATAACAAGTAGTAATGAAATATTTCAAATAAGAAGATAATAATATGACCATATATGATATCATAACAATGAATATGATTTTTTAATAAGTCAATGAAATTATTTAAATCATTATACAGGAGGTTCTGATATGTATAAATCATATCAGACCTAAGGTAATGGAAAATCTCACAATCCCATTTTTATCCGAGATTGTTTATACTTCTGAATTTACATGGGCATATTTATCACCCAAATCCATGTTTCCTCACTATGTAATATTATTTCTATCATCCTACAATTGTTTCAAATCCAATTTTACCAATTGTTGAATTTTTAGTAAAATATATGAAATGAATCTTTTGTCGTTTTCAGTACGAGTTAATTTTTTACATTTCCGGCGAAAGTACGAGAATAATGTTTTTTAACTTATACATCATGAATTGATTTTGATGATTTCATAGAAAATTATTTCAATGAATCTTACTCTACAAGTTTTCAAGTTTATTTTTAGTCAACTTCTTTTAGTTTAAAATTTTATGACATGTTAATAAAGGAAAAATGTTTTTGAAGTAAAAAGGATATTTTCCTCAAGAATGAAGTTCAAGTGTTTTATGGAAAATTTTTTCCATCTAAGATAATATAGGGTTATGTTTATTTCCATATGTTTAAATTGATTTGATTATGTTATGATTTAATTATTTGTATGATGTACTTTTATCTTATATGGATTATTTAATGACGGAATGATGTTTAAGAATCCCATTTTTATTATTGGGGTTATGATATGATTTATGATTTTGTGGCATAAATAATAATTCTTTCGTTATGAGATGGGTGGGACCTATATCTCCCTCAAATGAATTGGTTAAAGATTTATATCTCATGAGATATACATGGCTGCAATGGGAGGTTAATCTGGTTCAGTGATACCAGTCTAAAATGAAGGGTGAACTCAGTTCAGAAATGGACTTTTTCCACTAGGATAGTCTTGGAAAAGAGTCTTGACTAAAAAGAAATGATTCTCTATGATTATGTGTGTATTCCCCATAGATTCATGTCTTATGTTACGAGTATTGGGATTACATATCACTACCATGATTTATCCCATGTTATGATATTATGATCTCTTTTGCAGGTTATGATTTTTAAAATGTTTTGTTCTTATGAATATGATATGATTGATATTTATTTTTTTACCCTTACTGAGCATTTGAGCTCACCGTTTTGTATGTTTTCTTTTCCCCAAGTCAGGAAGAAGGGTATTTAGTAGGATATGCCAAAAGGGACTCTAGATATGATGAAATAAATGGGAGACAATGAAGATGCTTTATAAACTAGTTTTTTAGGTTTCCCAGTTTCTAAAGTCACTATACCTATACGATAATTTCACTATTTTGTTATATGTTGTAATAAGTGTTATCTAATTTTGATGTAATAAAAATGTATGTAATGTATGGGTCGTTATAGTTGGTATCATAGGAAATGTATAGTCAACCTTTGGAAACTACGATGTGAAAGCCTTAGTAATAACCCTAAGGATATGTCTATGCATTGAACAAAATCTTAGTGTTTTAGAAATGGCCTTGAGTAACATATCATAAGACCTAAAGAGTGAAATTATATTACTGATTATATTGTATTCCTGTTATAATTTGTGCTACTCACACTATTCTTCTTGGTTTAAGTCAATGGTTGGAACCCGAAGGAACTGTGTTAATGCGGAATAAGATGGGAAATGAAATGATTGTACCCCTGAGAATCCAAACATTATGGGATCTGGAGTGGAAAATATTGTAGCCATGATTACACAACTTTCTCAAGCTATGAATCTTGCAAGACTTAAAAAAGAAAAATGTAGTGAAAACATTCTATTGAATCCTTCATGAGGCAGCGTCCACCCTCATTCAATGGGTCTACTGATCCATTAGTGGCTGAATAATGGATCAGTGCCACTTAAAAGATATTTTCAGTTCTACAATATTCTGAACATGATAAAGTCATCTTAGCAGTATATCGATTGGAAGGTGAAGCTGATCAATGGTGGAATCTTATCAATAATACAAGGCCCCATGATTAAATTGAATCCATGGAACGGGACGAGTTCAAGAATTTGTTTTTCAATATGTACTTTCCTAGTATTCCTCGAACAAAGATGGAGAAGTAGTTTCATGAACTAATGCAAAAGGATGATGAATATATTAGTACCTACAAAGAAACGTTTACAAGATAGGAAAGGTATGGTTCCAGAATTATTATCCAACCTGAGAGTAAGATCGATCAATTTTTTAGTCTCTTAAAACCAAGTCTTCGAAGGGCATTAGCCATAAGGGACTTCAATAGCTACGATGAAATTGTTTGATGTGATCTCAAGGTTGAGATGGAGATTAGAGTAACCCATTAGTCTTATGGGTTCGATAAAAGGAGGAAAATGGAATTCAAAGGGAAATCTAAAGACCACACTAAAAAGAAGATGAGTTTTCTCTTATGCACAAAGTGTGGAAAGAAAAATGGAAGGAATTGTCTTAAAGGGACAAGTAAATGATTAAAATTTGGAGAACAAGGTCATCATGATTTTGAATGTCGCAATGATGGGAAAAAGATGTCTAGTGTTGCAGACAAAGAAAAGGCTACACAGAATGAACCTCCTACACATCAATGTTACAAGTGAAAGGAAATGCATCATTATTCTAATCAATTCCCTAATACAAGAGTTCTTGATGATGATTGTTTTCAACAAACACATAAGGCCAAAGAAAAAGGAAATTCACATGCAATTTCTATCAGAGATGTGGAGTATGATAATGATGTGGTGAAATGTACACTTTCAATCCACTCTAAAGTAGTAAATATTTTATTTGATTCTAGATCCACCTACTCTTTTATTTCTAAAGAATTTTCTAAGGGTATCACTGTATTACCTCAATAATTAAATGTTTTGTTTCTTGTGACCGACTCTAATGGATCAACAGTTATGTCAAAAGGTTACAATTATTCATTGATTGAAGTTTGTGGGAAAGTGCTTCCTACAAATCTTGTGATCATTACTATAGTAGAATTTTATGTGATCCTTGGCATGGATTGTCTTTCTTTATATGGATATCATATCTATTTCCAAAGAAGGGAAGTCACATTTCATATTCCTGATCAATCAACGATCATCTATCGATGCAGGGATGGATATAACCTTCCTATGGAAATTTTTCTATCTTATGGGTATTGATCCCAATAAATAAAGGTTATTTATCTTAAATGGTTGGAGAGAAACTCATGATTAAGAATATTCCAATTTTAAGAGAGTTTTATGATGTATTTCCAGAGGAATTTTCAGGTCTTCCACCAAATAATGAAGTTGAGTTTTCAATAGAACTCATACCGAGTGCTATGCCCATTTCAAAGACACCTTATAGAATTGACCCAATTGAGTTGAATGAATTGAAGAAGAAACTCCACAAGAATCTTGATAAAAGATTCATACACCATAGTGCATCACCTTAGGGAGCACCTGTTCTATTTGTTAATAAGAAATATGGATCAATGAGACTCTGCATTGATTATCAAGAACTTAACAAGATCACTATCAAGAAAAAATATCCTCTCCCACGCATTGATGAGTTATTTGACCAACTACATGGTGCTCAGTACTTTTCCAAGATTGATCTTCATTTAGGGTATCATCAATTAATGGTCAAAAGGGAGGATATACCAAAGATGACTTTTCATACAAGGTATGGACACTATGAATTTATAGTGATTCCATATGGTCTTACTAATTCCCCTGAGATCTTCGTGGTTCTAATTAATATAGTCTTTAGAGACTATCTTGATTAGTTAGTGGTAGTCTTTATAGATAAAATTCTTGTTTAATCAAAGAGAAAGGAAGAACATAAATATCACTTGAGAATTTTATTAAAGACCCTAATAAAGGAGAAGCTTTATGAAATATTTACCAAGTATAAATTTTGGATTCAAAAGGTTTCATTTCTAGGTCACATAATCTCAAAATAGGTGATATTCGTGGATCCAGCAAAAACAGAGGTTATGGAAAGATGGTCAAGACCAACAAAAGTAACTGAGATCCAAAGTTTTCTGGGTTTGGCTGGATATTATCGATGTTTTGTGAATGATTTTTCATGACTATCTAATCCACTAAACAGGTTTAATTGAAAAGGAGTTAACATTGTTTGGATATAGGAGTGTCAGGATAATTTCAAGGAGTTAAAAAGAAGATTATCCAGCGCACCTGTGCTCACACTGCCTTGTAGTGGAGAAAGGTATGTGATCTATAGTGATGCATCCAATAAGGGATTGAGGTGTGTTCTCATGCAAAACTATATGGTGATAGCTTATTCATCATGACAATTGAAAATACATGATCAAAATTACCAAACTCTTTATTTGAAGTTAGCTGTAGTAATCATGGCATTAACAATTTGGATACATTATAATTATGGTGAAATGTGTGATATTTATACTGATCATAAAATATTAAAGTATATTTTCACACAAAATGAGTTAAATATACACAAAAAAAGATGGTTGGAGATGATTAAGGATTACTACAAATCAATTCATTACCACCCTGGGAAAGAAAACAAGGTGGAAGACGCCTTAAGTCGAAAAGACCATGCTAGCTTATCCATGATGAGGATCACAAAAGATCCAATATATATGGATTTACAAAGGATGGATCTTAGAATTATAATGGAAGGTGAAAAATATTTATCTTTCTTAAATGAATGTTCAACCATCTATACATGTGAAGATTAAATAGGCACATAAAGAAGATGTAGAGTTACTAAAGAAGGTGAGAAATGTTCCTGAATTCCACATTGATTATGATGAAATAATATGGTCCAAGAATCGGGTTTTTGTTCCTCCCACCCCAGAATTAAAGAAGTAAATATTGGATTAATCTCATAGTTCTTAATTCTCTGTTCACCCTGGAAGCTCGAAGATGTATAGGGACCTAAAAGGGTTCTTCTGGTGGGATGGCATGAAAAGAGAGGTTGTTGAATATGTATCTCGATTCATGGTTTGTCAGCAATTTAAAGCCTAGAGACAAAAGTCTAAGGGGATGTTACAACCATTACCCATACCATAATGGAAATGGTAAAACATCACTATGTACTTTGTCACGGGACTTCCTAAAACATCCAAAGACATTAATGCTATCTGGGTCATAGTTGATCGTCTTACGAAGTCAGAACACTTCATTGATATTAGAGAATTTTTTCTCTTGATCATCTTGCCATGAAATATGTAAAGGAAGTGGTAAGATTTCATGGAGTACCACTTTCCATTATATCTGATCGGGATCTGAGGCTTACCTATAAGTTTTCGCGAAGTCTTCATCCCACTATAGATACAGAGTTGAGTTTCAGTACTACTTATCATCCCTATATAGACAGTCGGTCTTAGAGGACAATTCAAAATATAGAAGACATGTTGAGAGCTTGCTCTATGGATTTCAAAGGTGGTTGGGATCAACACCTACCATTGGTGGAATTTTATTAAAATAATATCTTTCACTCCAATATTCAGATGTCTCTTTATGAAGCTCTCTATGGAATGAAATGAAGAACTCCAACTTGCTTGGATGAAGTTGGGGAAAGAAAGATATTAGGACATGATATTGTTGATGAGATGGTAGAAAAGGTCAGATATATTCAACAACACATAAGTGCAGCTCAGAGTCAGCAAAACATTTATGCTCACAACCGAAGAAAAGACCTAGAGTATGAAGTGGGTGATAAAGTGTTCTTATGAATATATCCTTGGAAGAGAGTAATGAGATTTGGAATGAAGGGTAAGCTGAGCCCTATGTATATTGGTCCTTTTGAAATTCTGGATCATGTTGGGATGGTAGCTTGCCAATTGGCACTTGCACCGAATCTCTTTCATGTTCATAATGTGTTCCCTGTATCTCTCCTGGGAAAGTACATACCTGATCCTTCACATGTACTCATCTCTGATGTTGTACTACTGGAGCAAGATCTTTCTTATAAAGAACAGCCGATAGTGATTCTAGATCATATTGAAAAAAGTCATATGGAACAAGACCACTCACTTAGTGAAAGTTTTATGGAGGAACCACCAATTAGAAGAAGCTACCTGGGATCTTGAGGATATGATGAGGGAGAGGTATCCCCATCTGTTTGTTACAAAGTGATGAATTTTGAGGGTGAAAATAATTTTAAGTGGGGTATAATGTAACACCTGAGGTTTTGTGAGAAATATATTGTTTTTATGTATTATGTTATATTAATCATTAAATGAATCTTTCACTATACACAACATTGTATTACCTAGAGTTACACGCAAGAGAAATATTTCTCAATAGACTGCGTTGTACGCAATACTAAGTTTCACTAAACAATGATTTGTTATTAAAATATTACATAAACTAACTATTATGAATAGTAATACCCACTTTTTTAAATTTTATAAATTTTATCATTCAAAATGGACTCATTTTTGGATTCACAATATCGAAATTAGCCTAGGGTGACTTTTTGGTATTTTTCTGAAAACTTTAAAATTTTTATTAATAGTGAAAACCTCGAGTTATTAGTTAAAACTGACTTTTTATTTAAATAATAATTTATTTTATTCAAATTAATTTTCGGTCAAAATAGATATATAATTACAATATAAGTTCATTGTAATTCATTTGAGTCATTTTATAATAATATAGATACATAAAAATTTTATTGAACTATTTACCGTCTTTTACCCACCTCCAAGGAGTAGTTGAAATTGCACATAAAACATAATTTTACCACTTTTGTGAGTTGAATTTCGAAAATCCAAGAGACATAGTTAATATCAAGGAGTAAAATGTGGTTCAATAATATAAAAATAATTTTCTGTGAATAGTATCTTTTTAATTTTATTTACCACGATTAAAAGTAAATAGGGTAATTAAGTGTAAAAATGATATTATTATTACCCTAACACATGTACTAATTATATTGGATTAGATTAATTCGACCAAAAAAACCTTTGGAATAAAATATTACCTTTTAGGTCCACATGGATTAGATTAGAACACTTATTATTATTTTATTCAAAGAAGAGTTAAAAGAATATAAATCAATGTTTAATAAGTAAGACATTTTTAATATAGGGTTATACATAAGATAAATTTGACTATAAATATTCATTAGAAATATAAAAAGATTTACTACATAGTGGTATTTTATTTATAATTGTTCGTAATTTTATAATTTAACTTATTTATGACACAATGATAATGCATTAATTTCCTTATTAATGAAATATTAACATAATTGATATTATAAATACCCTAATAAATGTAATTTGAAAATTTTTATGAATTACACTAATTTTATTGGTTCATATGACATGTTAGTATTGAATTAATTAACATTGTTTGAACTAATCATTCTGTTACGATTTTTTCAAAAATCAATTACCAAATAGTATCAAAATTGACATAAAATAGTTTTTAAAACAAATATTATATTATTAATTGTTATTTTATTCATAAAAATATATGGTTCAGTCAAATGTCTTATATAAGGTTATATATATTAATAAAAAACCACTTGGGGGTCGTTTGGCTTCTTATACTAAGTTTAATAACCATATAGTGCAAGAAAACAAGAAGACACGGTAAAAGTTAAATTATTTATCATAGAGTTAAATCTATAGGATAAGTTTAAAATAGTAACCTAAAATTGTGAAAAACCTATTGATTGAGAGGATTTAGACCCATACCCACTTTAACATTGAAATAAATCGATTTGAAGATATTATAAACCGAATATGACTTTATTATAGAATAATAGTTTATGTTTTTCCAAAGGTGCCCCTCTCCTCCCTTATAAAAGGGCACCTCCTCCCTCTACTCTTTAAACAATTTGGAGCCTTCAAGCTTGGCCAAACCCTGCCTATTTCGCTTCTTAACATCCCTATAATAATATTAGATGTTCTAGTCTTCTTCAAATACCAGATTTAGTTCCCTAAGAGGTGGTTTAGAAGAGGCGCATCAAAGAATAGTAAATATCCTTTACCAATTCTATCAAATTCATTTATTCTTGTACTTCTTCTTGTTTTGATTCATAATAAACCAATAACATCAGTATCACTCATATATTGATATTTTATTATAAATATGCAACAAACCTATTTCACCTTCTATCCATCCTATGAATAACAAAATCACCATGCGTGCATACGTATGGAATACCGTCTCCATGATGTGGTGTAATAAGTTTTTACAACACCACATTACATGGATGGGTATAATGGTGTAAAGAATAACTATATATGGTTATTATAACATGATACTAATTCTGAGACATTCCATCATCCACTCCAATACCATCCAATAATTATAGGAACAATATCATCGCTTGTGCATACGTACGACATACCGTCTCCACGATGTGATGCGACTCATTCTATATGATATTAATTTAATAATGATTATATAAATGAATTGAATGAATAAATATGATATATAATCTACTAATACCATTCTGTAAATGATTTATCTATAACCTAAAAATAATAATAAAAATTTATTGGACAAAACACGCATACAAACATAAGGTAATGAACACCCGAATAAGAAGTATCAATGAAATATTACAAATAAGAAGATAATAATATGACCATATATGATATCATAACAGTTAATATGATTATTTAATAATTCAATGAAATTATTTAAATCATTATACATGATGTTCAGATACGTACGAAGCATATCAGACCTCAGGTAAGGGAAAATCTCACAATCTCATTTTTATCCGAGATTGTTTATTCTTCTGAATTTACTAGGGCATCTTTATCATCCACATCCAAGTTTCCTCAATATGTAATATTTTTTATATCCTCCTAAAATTGTTTCAAATACAAATTTACCTATTTTTGAATTTTTAGTAAAATATATGAAAGGAATATTTTGTCGTTTTTAGTACAGGTTACTTTTTGAATTTTCCGGCCAAATTACAAGAAGAATGTTTTTTTAACTTATACGACATAAATGAATTTTTATGATTTCATGGGTCATTATTTCCATGACTATTCTATTACATGTTTTCAAGTTTATTTTCAATCAACTTATTTTCGTTTAAAATTGTATTACATGTTAATGAAGGAAAAAAATTGAAGTTGAAAAAATATTTTCCTCAAGAATGAAGTTCAAGTGTTTTATCGAAATTATTTTCCATCTAAGATAATATAGCATTCTATTTCAATCCCTATTTTTAAAATGATTTGATTATGTTATGATGGAATTATTTTGATGATTTCGTTTTATTTTATATGGATTATGTTATAATGGCATGATTTTTAATAATCTAATTTTTATTACATGGGTTATACTATGATTTATGATTTTCTGGAAAACATAAGAATGGTTTCATTATGAGATGGATGAGACCTATATATCCCTCCAATTCATTGGGTAAAGATTTATATTTCATGTTATAGACATGGCTGTAATGGAAGGTTAATCTAGTTCAGTGATACAGGACTGAAACGAGGAGTGAACTTGGTTCATAAATGGAATTTTTCAGCTAGGATAGTCTGGGGAATGAGTCTTGACTACTAAGAAATGATTCTCTATGATTATGTGTGTATTCCAAAAAGTATCTTGTTTTAGGTTATGAGTATTGGGATTATATTTCACAACCGTGATTTATCCCATGTTATGATATTATGATCTCTTTTATAGGTTTTGATTTTCGAAATTTTATTTTCTTATTAATATGATATGATTGATATTTTTTTTTACCCTTACTGAGAATTTGAGCTCACCCTTTTGTATGTTTTATTTTCCCTAGGTTAGGAAGAAGGGTATTAAGTAAGATATGCCAAAAGGGACTCTTGATATGATGAAATAAACGGGAGACAATGTAGATGCTTTATAAAGAATTTGTTTATGTTTCCCAGTTTCTAAAGACAGTATACCTATACGGTCATTTCATGGTTTTGTTATATGTTGTAATAATTGTTCTTCAATTTTTATGTAATGACCTTGTATATAATGTATGGGTCATTATAACGTCCATACACATGAGTGATGTTATCATATTCCAAAATAATGGAATGTAAAAAAAGGATATAATATATTATTATTTTAAAATTATAATAATTTAAAAAATATTGTGTCATTATATTAAATATAAAATTAATTATATCTATGATAGGTAGTGATAGAAAAATATCTACATTGGTTCATAGTGCTGTATTCCATTGTACGTACAATTGACTGTTTAATATCCCACTTGATAGATGAGGATATATATATAGTAAATTAAATAATAATAATAAAAAATATAATTATAATTTATATATTGATTTTTGTATAGTATAATGGTTTAATAATATTTTAAGGGTTTATAGGATGAAATAAAATGAAAAAACAAATCTAAATACTATACTTATTCCCTAGAGAACCCCTTCAGGATTACATATAAAGTCTTATTAATAGGGTTTTATAATTAAACTATGGAATATAGGATGTGGGTAAATTATTAAGGATGATATTTGGGTATAGATGTAGTGATAAAATGGGTTTCTAAATATGAATAGTTGATAATAGTGGGTGCCATTTTATATGTTTGAGGAATGTCACCCATATAATTTTTGAAAAGAATAAAGTTTACCAAAATTAAAAATATGAAAAACATTCCAAAATATACAATCATAAAAACATAGATGATATAATTTAGAAATATTTCCATGAAATTTTAATTGAACAAATTTTTAGTTCGTTTCAACCCTTATGGTTTTTAGTTTAACCCCTAGAAAACTTATTTTACCCTTAACCACTACAGTTAATATTTTAATGTTATTACTATTAATTATGAGAAAAAATGAATTTTTTTTATTATATATTTTTTAATTATATTCATTCCAAATATTTAATCTACTTATCCAAATTCCATTCATATAATTCAAAAAAATGTATTTAAAAACTAGATCCGTATACACAATGAAAAGGCTGTTTTCCAAAGATAAAGTCATCATAATTAAGAAGATTTAATATAAAATGTTCGTATGAAGATAATTAAAAGGTCGAAAATTGGATTAATAAATATATAATTTAACTAAAATTACAATTAAAACTATATTAAAATAAAATAGAGCTCGTAAATTCATTAAATAATATATTTTTTTGATAAATGACAATAATTTTTTTACCATCCATCAAGAAAAACATTTAAATAAAAAAAATTAGCATAAAGATTATTTTGACATTTAGATTTAAAAATTATGTTTAATATTTCAAAAAAAAGTTAATTATTTAAAAAATAACTTTAATTATTTGATCATGAAAAGCCAAAAAACGAATTTAAGTTGAAGAAAATGTATTTTAGAAACATAAAATGATTTTAGTAAGAACTTTTTTATTCATATGTTTTATTTATATAGACACATTATATATAATTTTTTTAATTTGATAATTTATATTCATACCGTTGAATTTAATATCTATGTTATAATGGTCTTATTTAAATAATAATATTAATAGTATGTCATTTTTTGGTACAACATAGTTTTTTGTGTCAAAAATGCTATAGAAAAAATTTAATCTATTTGAAAAAAAACATTTCATAAAAAAATATGTTTTTAAACTATTATTATCCTAATAAGGCATACATTGTATGTTAAAGGAGGTCTGTGACACCCCGTGTTTTTATGGACCTATTTTTTTGAATAAATTTAAATTTTTATTTATATCTTTCAAAAAACTAAGTAAAATATTCTTTTTTCAAGCAACACTGACTTGGAATAAGTTACAAGAAACACCATATTGTAATACATAACAGACAACACAAACTTAGAGTATGATGCACACAAAAATGAGTTGACATATGATACATGCCACAATGAGTTTCTACGAAAATCAATTTTTAATGCTTTAATTATTTAAATAAAATAATTATAACATTGTCATTAAACATAGAAATATGAATAGTAATAAATAATTTACAAATACTTTTTTTATTATCATATATATATAAATAAATCTTATTTATAATAAAATAAATTATTATTAGTAATGTTGTTTATGTTTTTTTTTAAAATAAAACCATTTTCCCACTTAAAACTTTTTTAATGCCCTTATTATAAAATTAATTTTAGACAAATTTAAAATTTTAACTTGTAACAATAAACCTTTTTTTAATATATAATGATTAAAATATCTTAGGTTGAATGTTTGGGATTTTTCTAACAGATGTCATTTTTTGATAAATATTGAAGTATACCGATATTTAATTCAAAACTAATTTTAATTTAACTTATTTACAAGGGTAAAATATATTTTAATTAATTTAATTATTTAAATTAGATAATATTTTTATCAAATAATCTTTGTTTGGTACTTTTAGTTACTTCCACATTTAAAGTGGACATAATAACTTTGAAACCTTTTGATCCTTTTACCTATAAAAACGCACAATGTCATTCTGATAGCAAGATTAATTTTAAATTTTTTTGGCCACATTTATTATTATAATTTGAAAAAATGGATTCCATATTTGGAATCATAATAATTTAAGTTATATAATTATTTTAACTTTTTTTTACAAAAAAAATATTAGTGATGGGGATTAAAATTAATTATATCTGTTAAGAGACAAAATAGGAAAATAAAGTCTTAATATTTAAATATAAGACCGAAAATGACCTAGAAACATGTAAAACATCCATTTAATGTCAATATTATGTCCATAAACCTTCCATGTATGATCTTAGTTCTGGTTTTATGGCATTGTTTTTTAAAAATATGTTCAAACCTAACTTGCTTCTAGAAATTCCTAGTTAGTCTATTTCCTTCCCTATAAAAGGCAACCACTTCTACCCATTCCTCACACCTATCAACCAATTTATACCCACACATGATCTTCCCATGTGTCCTCCTAGAAATAATACCTTTTGACCATGAGTTCTCCCTTTGGGTAGAAATCGTTTCATATAATCCTTTTGGCATAAAGTAAAAGGAGTTACCTGATAAAGATGTAACGTATTCCCGCAAGATCCTTCCATTTATTTTCCTACTCCTCCCATATAATATATTTATTACATTATTTAGGGAGAAAAATTATTTTAACTATATTAGTAATATTTTATTCAATTCTGTTGACATAGAATTACACATACCTCCGTCTAAAGGATTTTTAACATATTGTTCTTTGTACGGTGAACTACTACCTCATGAAACGATGAATGTTCATTTATCCATTACCACCTATCATGGTGTCCATTATGATGGAAGAAATGTTTATATATTTCATAAATTATATTTAATATGTATTTGATCTTATTTATTCCCTCTAAAACATATATATCTTGACATTTAATTTATTGTTAATACGATAATCTCATTTGAGAAAATGTGGATTGCTTCCCCCTCAAAGCGATGTGATTCATTCAAACACCGCATGGAATGTATAAAGGATTGTTTTAATGAACATATATGATATATATTTTATATTAAATATGTCTTAATATATATATATATATTCATCTAATTTCCTCCACTCAATACGATAATAAAAAATGGGAAACAACGTTCATGCGTACGTATGGTTTATCATCTCTATGAATAGTGTATTCCATTATATACTTCATTATTATATATTTTATTATCATATAAATATACTAGATAATACTGATATTTATATCATGTCCTAAAATATGTAATTATTATATAAGTATAAGGATTAATGATATATCAATTTAACACACATGTTAAGAACCAAGCAAATATTACCCGAAGAGAAACCCAAACAAAGGATCGTTACAAGTGGGTAATATTATATCATAGTAAAAATATATATGGTAATATATATAATATATTCTTCTATGAAATGTGTATAATAAATATATTTTTATTATACATGAAGCCTTTATGAGTACGGGACTGAGTCAAGACACAAGGTAGGGGGATTTCATCTCACTTTTAATTTTAACGAGATTCATGTTATGATCACCAATATTTTATATTGTGTGCTTTATTTAATTCCAATGATTTAATTCTGTGTATCCAGTACACAAATTTTTGGTTATTCACATATCCAATCTATGATCCTTTTTTCTAGGGGTTTAGCTTTGAATAGTTACCAAATCGGCAAAACAGTTTTGTCTCAATTTTCCATATTGGGGACTCATGTTTTATTATAAACGTATTTTTTATAGTGTATTTAATTAAAATTTAAATGTAATATCATGAATATCATCATTTTCCAGAAAACCAAATCCTAATTTAATTTCATTTTCTTAAATATAGAGTATGATCCCAAGTCAATAAGTAATAAAATTTTATTGAGATAATCTCCTTGTTTTTTTCGAGATTGTTTATATTTATGCTTCCTTTGGTGAAATCTTATGATACATCAATACATAATATAAATTAGTTTCATAATCCTCTATTTTTTTTTGATATCATCATTTTTCAGACCATTTTTACACTCATTGGTACTTAAGATAATGTTTTTAGTAAAGCATGACCACCTCTCTATTTGGTCGGAAATATATTATGTTAAAAAAACAAGTTTTCAAAAAAACAATAAATGATCCCTCAAGACAATTATAAAGGAATGGTTGTTTTATAAGTAATTTTTTTATATTTTAAAATCTTGTTTTATAAGTTTTCCAACATATTGTCAAAGAAAGAGGTATTATGTAATAAATAGAATTTTTCAAAGAAGAAACGTTATTTTCTTCATGATGTGTTTTTAAAATATCATCCAAAATTATTTCTGATATAAGATAATATACATAAGTGTTAATCATGTATTTATGGAGTATTATTAAATTTCTTCATCCATATTCTTTCTTTGAATATATTATGTTTTGATATCATGATTTTATGAAAATAATTTATCGTTCATAGGTTATAGAATTTTGAATCCATCTTTTTTTCATGTTTTATTTTTATGTTGAAATGATTATAAAACCTGTCTATTTCAATAAGTTATGATATTTTTACCTATTTATGACACCCATTTAATTTTATGTGATAATATATGATTACTTATAATATTTTGGTACATGTATGTATGATATAATTATGAGATTGGTGAGACCTATAACTCCCTATAATGCATTGGGTAAAGATATATATCTAATGAGATAGATAGAGATGGAATGTGGTTTTACTGGGTTATATAATATAGGGATAGAACGATGGTTCACTTTGTTCAGAAATACATTGTTGGAATGGGGGTTCACCTAGTTTAGTAATGGACTTTGTTCAATAATATGGTCTTGAAAGTGATTCCTTGGATACTATGGAAATAATATTATATGCTTACGTTTAATCCACAATTTCATGTGTTATTCATATGTTAGGATTTTACGTATAATGCTCATTATTTAATTATGATTAAATTCTTATGAACTACCAATCATTATTCCACGATCTGTGTTATGATATTTAATATGCAGGGTATGATCTTATATCTTCCCGATCAATTTCACATTCCCTTGTGTTCATGATTATGTTTATATGTCTCCCTTGTTTACCCTTATCGAACATTTGAGGTCACACCATTTTATGTATCTTTCTCTAGGTTTTTAAGATATGTATTATATTTGATTTTTATATGAATGGTATTAGTCATGAATAACCTAGTGGGATTTAATATAGATAATTTATGTACTAGTGTTTATGTTTCCATGTTTCCAAAGGAACTACAGCAGTACGGTATTCTTGAATATGTTAATGTGTTGTTCTATGTTTTCCACAAAAGTTATGTAATGTTAATGTTTATAAAGTGTGGGTCTCTATTGTTGTTATCAGAGGAATGGTTTTTCAACATTTAGAAACAAGTATGAGAAACCATGGTGAGAACCCTCATTACATATTTAATGATAAGTATAGGGTTGAGTTAAAGTGTAAGAAAATGTCTTGGAATTTTAGTGAAGGATAGAGCGAGTGGTTTTCTAGAAATACATCCATGTATGGATACTAAAAGTGGATGTTGATATATAATAGATGTACTGAGGGGTAACAACTCTGACATGATGTTTCAGGATTTACTTGGGGTAATCTGGTATACTACAATGGCCCTTTTTGTACACCTAGTTTGACACTCCTAGGAGATATTCTTTGGGAATTCATAGACTCTTCATGAACCATTAATAATAATTTAAATTTATGTTGGCTATGAATAAACTTGGATAATCCTAATTTGTCATAGATTAACGAAGGTTTCATAATTTATAAATTATAATTGTTATTTTCATGATAATGTGGTTCCTAATTATGATAAATAGTACTTACTTTATGATTTTGTATTTAGTTAATGTTCAGATACCATGGGAACCATGTTAATAATGATTTCAACAGACAATTCAATGTCTATCATCCAGAGAATCCCAATGTTATAGGATCCAGAATGAAAATCATGTTATAATTGTCACCCAGATTTCTCAAGCTATGAATCATTGTGACCTTCCAAATGAGAAAATAAGGGAACAAAATTATTTTGAGTCTTTTATAAGGAAATTTCCTCCTTTTTAGAGGTTCTCCTAATCCACTTGTTTTTTAAAAGTGGATTTTTACCACTAAAAATATATTATACATTCTTCAATTTTCAGAGCATGAGATTGTCATCCTATGTGATTATAGTTTAGATGGAGAAAAATATCAGTGGTGGACTCTAATCTAGAATACGAGGAAGCATAATGAGATTGAGTCCATGGATTGGGATGAGTTAGAGGACTTACTTTTTAGTAACTAATCTCCAAGAATTATTTGTACTAAGATATATAATGAGTTCCTTGATTTAATGTAAAGGAATGATGAATCTGTTGGTACCTATAATGCTAATTTCCGAATACTTCAAGGTATGAATCATGAATTATCATCCAACCAGAATGTAAATTTGATAGGTTATTTTGTGGATTTATTCTGAGTCTCACAAGGGCTTCGACTATATGATACATTAGTAGATTCAATGATATTGTTGTCACGAACCGAATCTAGTCGCCGCAAAAACCGGCACCCGACCCGACCCGTGGCCAGTCCCGAAGGGCGTTCCCGATCCCCACGGGCTGGCACAAGTGCCCGGGTATCAAAAACTGAAAATTGGGAATGATTTACCCGAGTTTTTATACTTGAAACATCAAATGAATCCAAGAAACCAAATCTGGATTTTTCAAACCGAAACATATTTTTAATAAATTCGGAACTAAATTTCACAATTTTAAACAATGTTTGAAGAACATTACAAAAGTACAAACCCAAGAAAAGACAGCCCAAGAACCTCAACATGGCAAGAGGCATCTTCCTCAAGCCATCTCCACAACACCGCATCATGAATGACCGGTGGAAACCCGAACTGTTGGCACAAAAGTTATACCCAAACGTACGACAACAAAATAACCAAGTCTACTTACACCCAAGGGTGTAAGTAGGGTGTGAGCCAAATCCCAATAGGATACCACTACTAAGAGATTCCATATAATAAGCATTTAAAGACGAAAAGCATGCATGTTTTTAAAAACATGAAAAGCTAGTTACAATTTCTAAAATCTGCAACTTTGAATAAGAACAGCTTTCAAGTGGGCTATTTTAAAGGATTAACACTTTTTAAAATAAACATAAAAGCTACTAAATTTTCCAGCAAAATGTACCGTATGCTGACGGTAAGCACAAAATATCCAGTGAGCTCAAGCAATGGGAAATAACCTCTAGGCACTAGCTAGCTGTGGGTCCCAGGTACCTCGTATCTCGGTGAGAGTAACCATCACAAATATTTGTTCTCGTGCACGAGCCACTAGTAGGGAACATACCCATAACCTAGTGGTCCCCAATAATCATCATCTTAGTTTAGTTAGAGTTGTAATTGTCAATCTTGCTAAGTGAAACTGAGGCCAAACCCCACGGGATCACTAGCATACTAGTACACGTCCACCCACCTAGATACCCGGGTTTTCCCTTTCTGCTCAAACAATTTCAACAAGTCAATGAATATACATTTCACATGAAAATATCATTTCCATATCATAAATTCACCAAACAGCCCACATGTATACAACACAAGTCACAAAATTCCACTTTTCATTCAAATGCATTTTGAAATCAAACCCACACCAAAATAGCCCACAACACTTTTTGCATAACATTCACAATCCAACACATCCTTTAAAATTTTTTTAAAATACCTACAAATATACAAAACATCACATAACAGCCCACATAAATTTTCCTAAAACCCTTTTTATAAACAAAATCCACTTTTCACATCGCACTCACACAAACAGCCCATATAACGTTCACACCTCTTTCACATTTTAGTAAATCCATTAAACATTTTTATAAAACATTTCCAAGAGGATACACATAACATAACAGAACTATTAACATTTAAAATGGTCCATTTTAAAGTATAAACAATCCAAAACAGTTTTCCAAAATGGTTTCACATCTTACATAAATCATTAAACCATTCAAAACTTTCATAAAACAACTCTAAAGAGTGTACCAAATCTTTTCACAAAAAAACTCAGTTCAAAACCATATTTCAAGGACAAAATCACAGCAATAAAAATTCAAAACAGAATTTTCATCCCCAAAAACATTTATTAAACTACCCCATGTGTTATAAAAACACCTCAAACAATACAACAAAAGATCCACATGAAAAGCACACGTTTTCAAAATCACTTTCATGAAGTACAATAAGGCTTTACACCTAAAACCCATTAAAAGAAACCTCTTTAAAACCTAATGTCACACCAATACCCTACCAAATCAGAATTTTCAGCCCAAACAAGATTTATTAAACCAATTTCATATGTTATAAAACACACCCAAACAATACCCAAAGGGTTGCACATGTAAAACACCCAATTTTTTTAAACTAAAATGAAACTGTAAAAACAAATGCTTTACCAAATACAAAATAAACAGTTCCCACACAGAAAAAAGCATATTAGTAGATTCATAATAAGTAATTAAAGCAAACTAACTCATCTAGAAATGATTACTCATGGAATCACCTACCTTTTATGTTGAAACCCACAAAACATGGTGCAAAACATCAACCGCACCACCGCCGCACATCAAGAAATATAAATCCAGACCTAGACCACCAAAAATTGACCCACAATATACCAAATAAGACCATATGTTCGAACCCTATGTTCTGGGCATTCTATAAACTCTTGATATAGGGTGGAAACCCTAAGGAGAAGAGAAGAATTGAAAAGAGAAAGATTACCCAAAATAATCTTGAAGAAAACGACCTAAAATACACCAGAATATGAATTTAAAAATATCCAACCATTCAAGGGAAGTTCGAACAGGGATTATATGATAATTTAGGAATTGTAATGGGTGGAAAATAGTAAGAATTGAGAGAGTTATGATGGAATTAACTTACCTCCTCAAATCTGCCCGATTTTAGAAACCCCAAGAATGTCAGCACCAAATCGCGATGAAATAGATCTCCAAAGTGGGCAGAAAGGTAATGGGAGCGCGCCTGGAATTCTTAGGGTCGAGAGGGAGGTGGAAGAACCGAAAAATCCATTTTAATGAATAAGATATTAATAAATTAATGAAAAAATTTAAAACTGGAAAATGGGCCTTCGGGTTGGCCCAATTCTCAAATAAAAACAAACATCCCCCATTCTTATAGATTTATAAAGGCCCCAAATATAACTTTGGGGTTACTATATCAGGGGAGAACAATTAGGAGTTGGAATGAGTCAAAAATATTAAAAATTGAAAAATTTATAAATGAAACAAAATTTATTTTTAAATCTGGAATTGGGCTCGCAGTTTGGCCCAATTCATGAAAACTCAGCTATTCTCAATAAAACCTTTGGAAACTACCAAAACAAATCATGAGTGGAAAATAAATTTAAAATAACCCTAAAATAGGTTACTTATGTGAAAATTCTCCCCACCTTGAAATCTTTCCGCCCCGGAAAGTCACAGCAAGGTCAAAGAAACAACCAAACCCAACTGAGAAACCAATAAGTACACCCTTTCCAGGTTTCACCCCGAAAGTTCAAAACACCTCCAGTGATCAATGATGGAAGGAATACTCTCACAAAAAAAACTTACACCACTTTCCTGAAACGATCAAGTACATTCTGGCTTTATCCCAAATGAAAACTCTTCAAACACAATCTGAACAATACTCGATCAATTTACCCAAAAAAAACAACAACATTGAACAAGGTTACACATCCCTACTATAACTAAACCATTGGAAACTCTCCAATATCAATGTTTACCCAATGAATATGTAGGTAGTTAGATATCTTCGAATGATAATACCTACTTCCCAGACAAGTCCAAGGAAAAAAATATGAGTTACTCATATGAAGAGACACAAATGGGCTCCCCACCATAAGAGACAACTTAAATTGTTTTCCCAAGACAGAATCAAGACACTAATAGTGGGAGGCTCAAACATACTCTCTAGTACAAGGGATATACTTCCATTAAATTTTTATGAAGGAACATTCATGAGAATCATAGTGGGTCTCCCCACTATAAGAACTGACCATCTTAACCGACCAGCATGGGCCAACACAGAAAGACCCAAAAAAAAATTAAAGATTTAGGAAGGGCGTAGGATTAGTCCGCATGGTTTGGGAAACTGTGCGCTAACTATGAATATAATTCTTTCTACATGGCTTCCTAGCACACGATCACTACTAAACGTGCACAAACTATGTGCCCAACCATGAAGAAACCAGGGGTTTGAACTATTCCCATCTTTCATACTAAGGATAGGACTTTGTACAAGGGTTTAAATGGCCCTAGGATTTCCCCTGACTACGAGTCATCTTCTCTCCGAGACCTATGGCTGGAGCTCAAATAATTGAAGCATCTTCGGCCTCGTAGTTAATATTTGGAAACCCACTGAATGAGAATTCTTCTATTCGGTGCCACCAAAAACTACACCGCAGTCCCAAATAAGTTTTCTAGACATAACACATTCCAAACTCACTTTACCTTATCCCAATATTTCACTGAAACAAGGGCTAAGAAGATACACACACATCACAACTTGTTACTTCAGGTGAGAAAAAATAGAAGTAAATAACACCTACACTCACATTCCTCTAAAATAGATGATTTTGAGGTTTATCCAAGGGAGAAATTTGCCCAACATAACAGGGAATCTCAGAGGATTTCACTACTTTCACCTATACAGTCAATCGAGTACATGACATCATAAGGCATCACCAAACATGACCATTTCAACTGATAAAAAAATTCATGGAGATGGACCTTATACAACATCCCCAAACAGCACACAATTATAGAAAGTCGCCACAATATCCTATCATGACCATATTTCCCACACCAGTGGTTTAACATGAACTCATGATTCAAAGAAACTTTGAAGAACCCAAATTCCCTCTTAGACACCATCGAGACAATCATCCACACTAACAACCCTAGACCATATCCACCTTCAACGAATCAAGAAACATAAGAAACTAAGGTCTCTTTCAACCTTCCAAGAGCACTCTCCCGTTATAAGAGGATCTAAAAATCAATGAAAGGAATGGGTGTAGACTCAATCTAGAAATCTCAAGAAAAAGATTCCTTATATTAATCAACTTGAGGGTCTTCAAACGGTGAAACAATCTGGGTTGCACTTCAATTGTGCACTAACCTTTAATGGGGGTGTACCTTATCCAATGATTAAACCCAGGGACCCAACCAAGATAGTTTATTGGTCAAGATATACCACAAACCAGATCCAAACACATGTAGGAAACCATCGTAAAGGTGTCCTGAAACATTTTTCAAAAGAGACCACTAACCGTCCCTACAACACAACTTACTGACCAAAACCAAACCCAAAACACAGTTCAAACAGGAGGGGTTCTTGGACTCAAAACATCCCACAACATCAACATTTTCTGAAAACACATAATATACACCATCCCAAAAAAAATCATCAAGAAATCATGTATTTTTTTATTTAAAAACATTTCTTTGAAAACAAATGGTTCAGCGGTTAGCGCATCCACCAATGGTACCCCATGGGCCTTACACATGTATGTTTCTATGCCACACTAGGCACCCTCCTCATATCCATCCCGACACTCATCCAGTCATGTCATCAACCATCCCTCTTCCCATATAACCCCATGCATGTGGTTGCTCATGAAAATACCAAATGTTAAAACAAAAATTCTTTCCACTTTTCAAAACCAAAATGGTCAACCAACACATCCTTTTTCTCAAAACCGCTAACCACAAGATCAAATTCCAACTTACATCTTACAAAACTTTTCATAAATGCACAACCATTTAGAAAATAACTCACTTTCAATATATTCACATCAATTTCAAAACATCTCATCCCATTAAAACACTCTTTTATTGTTTAGAAAAATCTATTGTAAACAGTTTTCAAAACCAACTTCAATATAGTTCTTGCTTTCAAAAGAGGTGTAAAAACACCATTTTCCATTTCAAAACAATTATAAAAATTCAGTTCCACCATTTCATAAATCAATCCATTCCTTATTTATTTGAAAATAATTTCAGAAAAACATTATACTTCTTAAAACCAAGTCCTTTTAAAACCAAAGTTCCAAGATTGCAAAACAATAGTACAAAACAATCTGAGAGGAAACTAGTTTCAGTGGGTGAATTGGAAATATGGTTGGCGGCCATATTCCAATCACTTCACTGTCATAGAGAGTGTTCTAGAGAATATCCCCGGCTCCACATGTTTTTCCAGGCCATGTGAGCTCACTGAGACCATTAACCCAACTCTCTTTTCATTTCCCCTAATCATCATTAAACAAAGAAAAACAAAGAACATAGATAAATCCCGACTTCCCCTGGTGACTTCAATCCCGTCATGAGGTGTGGTGATCAGGCACACTACCCATAACCGAACTACAAAGTCCCAAAAATTCTAACTCTAATCTATCCCGACTGTTCCCTAAATAACATGACCCAAAGAGTTAACCAGAACCTCCTCTGATACCATTTTTTCACGAACCAAACATGGTCGCCGCAAAAACCAGCACCCGACCCGACCCGTGGCAAGTCACGAAGGGCGTTCCCGATCCCCACGGGCTGGCACAAGTGCCCGGGTATCAAAAACTGAAAATTGAGAACGATTTACCTGAGTTTTTATACTTGAAACATCAAATGAATCCAAGAAACCAAATCTGAATTTTTCAAACCGAAACATCTTTTTAATAAATTCATAACTAAATTGCACAATTTTAAACAATGTTTTATGATCATTACAAAGGTATAAACCCATGAAAAGACAGCCCAAGAACCTCAACATGGCAAGATGCATCTTCCTCAAGCCATCTCCACAACAACGCATCATGAATGACCGGTGGAAACCCGAACTGTTGGCACAAATGTTATACCCAAACCTGCGACAAAAAAATAACCAAGTCTACTTACACCCAAGGGTGTAAGTAGGGTGTGAGCCAAAGCCCAATAGGATACCACCACTAAGAGATTCCATATAATAATCATTTAAAGATGAAAATCATGTAAGTTTTCAAAAACATGAAAAGCTAGTTACAATTTCTAAAATCTGCAACTTTGAATAAGAACAGTTTTCAAGTGGGCTATTTTAAAGGATTAACACTTTTTAAAATAAACACCAAAGCTACTGAATTTTCCAGCAAAATGTACCATATGCCGACGGTAAGCACAAAATATCCAGTGAGCACAAGAAATGGGAAATAACCCCTAGGCACTAGCTAGCTGTGGGTCCCAGGTACCTCGTATCTCGGTGAGAGTAACCACCACAAATATTCGTTCTTGTGCACGATCCACTAGTAGGGAACATACCCATAACCTAGTGGTCCCCAATCATCATCATCTTAGTTTAGTTATAGTTGTATGTATCAATCTTGAAAAGTGAAACTGAGGCCAAACCCCACGGGATCAATAGCATACTAGTACACGTCCACCCACCTAGATACCCGGGGTTTCCCTTTGTGCTCAAACAATTTCAACAAGTCAATGAATATACATTTCACATGAAAATATCATTTCCATATCATAAATTCACCAAACAGCCCACATGTATACAACACAAGTCACAAATGTCCACTTTTCATTCAAATGCATTTTGAAATCAAACCCACACCAAAATAGACCACAACACTTTTTGCATAACTTTCACAATCCAACACATCCTTTAACAATTTTATAAAATACCTAAAAATATACTAAACATCACATAACATCTCACTTACATGTTTCCTAAAACCCTTTTTATAAACAAAATCCACTTTTCACATCGCACTCACACAAACAGCCCATATTACGTTCACACCTCTTTCACATTTTAGTAAATCCATTAAACATTTTTATAAAACATTTCCATGAGGATACACATAACATAACAGAACTATTAAAATTTAAAATGGTCTATTTGAAAGTATAAACAATCCAAAACAGTTTTCCAATATGGTTTCACATCTTACATAAATCATTAAACCATTCAAAACTTTCATAAAACAATTCTAAAGAGTGTACCAAATCTTTTCACAAAAAAACTCATTTCAAAACCATATTTCAAGGACAAAATCACACTAATACAAATTCAAAACATATTTTTCATCCCCAAAAACATTTATTAAACTACCACATGTGTTATAAAAACAGCTCAAACAATACCACAAAAGATCCACATGAAAAGCACACGTTTTCAAAATCACTTTCAAGAATTACAATAAGGCTTTACACCTTAAACCCATTAATAGAAACCTCTTTAAAACATGATGGAACACCAATACCCTACCAAATCCGAATTTTCATCCCAAACAAGATTTATTAAACCAATTTCATATGTTATAAAACACACCCAAACAATACCCAAAGTGTTGCACATGTAAAACACCCAATTTTTTTAAACTAAAATGAAACTGTAAAAACAAATGCTTTACCAAATACAAAATAAATAGTTCCCACACAGAAAAAAGCATATTAGTAAATGCATAATAAGTAATTAAAGCAAACTAACTCATCTAGAAATGATTACACATGGAATCACCTACATTTTATGCTGAAACCCACAAAACATGGTGCGAAACATCAACCGCACCACCGCCGCACATCAAGGAATATAAATACAGACCTAGACCACTAAAAATTTACCCAAAAGATACCAAATAAGACCATATGTTCGAACCCTATGTTCTGGACATTCTATAAACTCTTGAGATAGGGTGGAAACCCTAAGGAGAAGAGAAGAATTGAAAAGAGAAACATTACCCAAAATAATCTTGAAGAAAACGACCTAAACTCCACCAGAATATGAATTTAAAAATATCCAACCATTCAAGGGAAGTTCGAATAGGGATTATGAGATAACGTAGGAATTGGAATGGGTGGAAAGGAGTAAGAATTGAGAGAGTTATGATGGAATGAACTTACCTCCTCAAATCTGCCCGATTTTAGAAACCCCAAAAATGTCAGCACCAAATCGCGATGAAATAGATCTCCAAAGTGGGGGGAAAGGTAAAGTGAGTTTGGAATGTGTTATGTCTAGAAAACCTATTTGGGACTGCGGTGTAGTTTTTGGTGGCACCGAAAAGAAGAATTCTCATTCAGTGGGTTTCCAAATATTAACTACGAGGCTGAAGATGCTTCAATCATTTGAGCTCCAGCCATAGGTCTCGGAGAGAAGCTGACTCGTAGTCAGGGGAAATCCCAGGGCCATTTAAACCCTTGTACAAAGTCCTATCCTTAGTATGAAAGATGGGAATAGTTCAAACCTCTGGTTTCGTCATGGTTGAGAACATAGTTTTTGCACGTTTAGTAGTGGTCGTGTGCTAGGAAGCCATGTAGAAAGAATTATATTCATAGTTAGTGCACAGTTTCCCAAACCATGCGGACTAATCCTGTTCCCTTCCTAAATCTTTAATTTCTTTTTGGGTCTTTCTGTGTCGGCCCATGCTGGTCGGTTAAGATGGCCAGTTCTTATGGTGGGGAGACCCACTATGATTCACATGAATGTTCCTTCATAAACATTTAATGGATGTATATCCCTTGTACTAGAGAGTATGTTTGGGCCTCCCACTATTAGTGTCTTGATTCTGTCTCGGGAAAACAATATAAGTTGTCTCTTATGGTGGGGAGCCCATTTGTGTCTCTTCATACGAGTAACTCATATTTTTTTTCCTTGGACTTGTCTGGGAAGTAGGTATTATCATTCGAAGATATCTAACTACCTACATATTCATTGGGTAAACATTGATATTGGAGAGTTTCCAATTTTTTAGTTATAGTAGGGAAGTTTAACCTTGTTTAATGTTGTTGTTTTTTTGGGTAAATTGATTGAGTATTGTTCAGATTGTGTTTGAGGAGTTTTCATTTGGGATAAAGCCAGAATGTACTTGATTGTTTCAGGAAAGTGGTGTAAGTTTGGTTTTTGAGAGTATTCCTTCCATTATTGATCACTGGAGGTGTTTTGAACTTTGGGGGTGAAACCTGGCAAGGGTGTACCTATTGGTTTCTCAGTTGGGTTTGGTTGTTGCTTTGACCTTGCTGTGACTTTCGGGGGCGGGAATTTTTCAAGGTGGGGAGAATTGTCACATACGTAACCTATTTTAGGGTTATTTTAAATTTATTTTCCACTCATGATTTTTTTTGGTGGTTTCCAAAGGTTTTATTGAGAATAGGTGAGTTTTAATGAATTGGTCCAAACTGCGAGCCCAATTCCATATTTAAAAATAAATTTTGTTTCATTTATAACTTTTTCAATTTTTAATATTTTTGACTCATTCCAACTCCTAATTGTTCTCCCCTGATATATTAACCCCACATTTAAATTTGGGGCCTTTATAAATCCATAAGCATGAGGGAGTTTTGTTTTTATTTGAGAATTGGGCGAACCCGAAGGCCCATTTTCCAGTTTTAAATTGTTTCATTAATTTATTAATATCATATTCATTAAAATGTATTTTTCGGTGCTTCCACCTCCCTCTCGACCCTAAGAATCCCAGGCGCGCTCTCATTACCTTTCCCCACACTTTGGAGATCTATTTCATCGCGATTTGGTGCTGACATTCTTGGTGTTTCTAAAATCGGGCAGATTTGAGGAGGTAAGTTCATTCCATCATAACTCTCTCAATTCTTACTCTTTTCCACCCATTCCAATTCCTATATTATATCATAACCCCTGTTCGAACTTCCCTTGAATGGTTGGATATTTTTAAATTCATATTCTGGTGGAATTTAGGTCGTTTTCTTCAACATTATTTTGGGTAATGTTTCTCTTTTCAATTCATCTCTTCTCCTTAGGGTTTCCACCCTATCTCAAGAGTTTATAGAATGTCCAGAACATAGGGTTCGAACATATGGTCTTATTTGGTATCTTTTGGGTCAATCTTTGGTGGTCTAGGTCTGGATTTATATTCCTTGATGTGCGGCGGTGGTGCGGTTGATGTTTTGCACCATGTTTTGTGGGTTTCAGAATAAAAGGTAGGTGATTCCATGTGTAATCATTTCTAGATGAGTTAGTTCGCTTAAATTACTTATTATGCATTTAATAATATAATTTTTTCTGTGTGGGAACTATTTGATTTGTATTTGGTAAATCATTTTTTTTACAGTTTCATTTTAGTTTAAAAAAATTGGGTGTTTTACATGTGCAACCCTTTGGGTATTGTTTGGGTGTGTTTTATAACATATGAAATTGGTTTAATAATTCTTTTTTGGGCTGAAAATTCTGATTTGGTAGGGTATTGGTTTGCCATTAGGTTTTAAAGAGGTTTCTTTTAATGGTTTTATGGTGTAAAGCCTTATTGTACTTCTTGAAAGTGATTTTGAAAACGTGTGCTTCTCATGTGGATCATTTGTGGTATTGCTTGAGGTGTTTTTATAACACATGGGGTAGTTTAATAAATGTTTTTGGGGATGAAAATTCTGTTTTGAATTTGTATTGGTGTGATTTTGTGCTTGAAATATGGTTTTGAAATGAGTTTTTTTGTGAAAAGATTTGGTACACTCTTTAGAATTATTTTATGAAAGCTTTGAATGGTTTAATGATTTATGTAAGATGTGAAACCATATTGGAAAACTGTTTTGGATTGTTTATACTTTCAAATGGACCATTTTAAATGTTTATAGTTCTGTTATGTTATGTGTATCCTCTTTGAAATGTTTTATAAAAATGTTTAATGGATTTTCTAAAATGTGAAAGAGGTGTGAACGTTATATGGGCTGTTTGTGTGAGTGCGATGTGAAAAGTGGATTTTGTTTATAAAAAGGGTTTTAGGAAACATCTAAGTGGGCTGTTATGTGATGTTTAGTATATTTGTAGGTATTTTATAAAAATTTTAAAGGATGTGTTGGATTGTGAAAGATATGCAAAAAGTGTTGTGGGCTATTTTGGTGTGGGCTTGATTTCAAAATGCATTTGAATGAAAAGTGGACTTTTGTGACTTGTGTTGTATACATGTGGTATTTTTGGTGAATTTATTATATGGAAATGATATTTTCATGTGAAATTTATATTCATTGACTTGTTGAAATTGTTTGAGCACAATGGGAAAACCTGGGTATCTAGGTGGGTGGACGTGTACTAGTATGCTAGTGATCCCGTGGGGTTTGGCCTCAGTTTCACATAGCAAGATTGACACTAACAACTCTAACTAAACTAAGATGATGAAGATTGGGGACCAATAGGTTATGGGTATGTTCCCTACTAGTGGATCGTGTATGAGAACGAATATTTGTGATGGTTACTCTCACCGAGATACGAGGTACCTGGGACCCACAGCTAGCTAGTACCTAGAGGTTATTTCCCATTGCTTGTGCTCACTGGATATTTTGTGCTTACCGTCGGCATACGGTACATTTTTCTGGAAAATTCAGTAGCTTTGGTGTTTATTTTAAAAAGTGTTAATCCTTTAAAATATCCCACTTGAAAACTGTTCTTATTCAAAGTTGCAGATTTTAGAAATTGTAACTAGCTTTTCATGTTTTTGAAAACTTTCATGGTTTTCGTCTTTAAATGCTTATTATATGGAATCTCTTAGTGGTGGTATACTATTGGGCTTTGTCTCACACCCTACATACACCCTTGGGTGTAAGTAGACTTGGTTATTTTGTTGTCGCAGGTTTGGGTATAACTTTTGTGCCAACAGTTCTGGTTTCCACCGGTCATTCATGATGCGGTGTTGTGGAGATGGCTTGAGGAAGATGCCTCTTGCCATGTTGAGGTTCTTGGGCTGTCTTTTCATGGGTTTGTACCTTTGTAATGATCTTCAAACATTGTTTAAAATTGTGCAATTTAGTTCTGAATTTATTAAAAAGATGTTTCGGTTTGAAAAATCCAGATTTGGTTTCTTGGATTCATTTGATGTTTCAAGTAGAAAAACTCGGGTAAATCATTCCCAATTTTCAGTTTTTGATACCCGGGAACTTGTGCCAGCCCGTGGGGATTGGGAACGCCCTTCGGGACTTTCCACGGGTCGGGTCGGGTGCTGGTTTTTGCGGCGACCAGATTCGGTTCGTGACAATTGTTCATTGTGAAAATCATGGTTGAAATAGAGGTAGGATTCAGGTATCAATATCATGGGTTTGACATAAAGTGGATGACAATGTTTAAAAGAGACTATAAAAACCATGGAGAAGAGAAGATGGAAATTCATTTATGCTATAAGTGTGTGAAGAAGAATTGTGGAAATTTCCATAGGGGTTATAACAAATGATTTAATGTGGAAGGGAAGGAAATTTGGAAAGTTACTCCAGAGGAAATGGGAAGAAGTTTCCAAGAAATTATAATGGAAATAAATCCATACAAAATGAACCTCCAATGATTTAGTGATACAAGTTTAAGGTGAATGGGAATTATGAAAACCACTACCGAAACCCAAGGATTGGTTATGATGATTAGTGTCAGAATCATCAAATCTAATGGATAAGTATAAATATCATGAAATCACTACTTTAGATGAGTGGTGTGATAATTACCTGATGAAAGGTACAGTTACCATCCTATCTATAATATCTAAAGTCTTATTTTATTCTGTATCTACCCACTGTTTCATATCATAATAATTTTATAAGAGTGTTAATATTCCTCCTAAACCATTAGAGGTGGAATTGGTAGTATAAACCCCTAATGGTATTATAAATTAATCTCACATCTATGAGTCCTCTACAGTTGAAGTTTTTAGGAATATACTACCTAAAAATCTTTTCATTCTCCCTTTGGTCGAATTTGATGTCATATTAGGCATGGATTCTATTTCTATATATAAAACCCACATTAATTTTCAATGAATAGAAGTTATGTTTGATATTTAAAACCCTACTATTGTCATCCATAAATGTGATGATAAGTGGGAAATTATATTGGAGATTATATCTAATGTATGGGTCTCAATTCCCATTCAAAAGGGTTGTTTACCTCAGATGGTTTTAGAGAAGATTTACATCAATGATATGCCTATTTTTTGAGATTTTTTTGATGTATTTCCAGAATATTTTCATAGAATTCCTCGAAAACATGATTTTGAGAAATCAATAGAACTTATACCTTGTTCCAAACGAATTTCAAGGACTCATTATAGAATGGTCCTGATTGACTTGTAAGAATTAAAGAAACAACTCCAATAAATCCTTGACAAGGGATTCATTTGCGCAAGGGTGTCACCTTGGGGTGAAATGGTTCTTTTTGTGAAAAATATAAAGATGGATCAATGTGGATTTACATTTATTTTTGGGAGTTTAAGAAGATCACAATAAAGAATAGGTATCGTCATCAATGTATTGATGACTTTTTTGATCCGCAACACAAAGATCCATAATTTTTCATGATTGGCCTTCGTTTTGGATAACATCAATCGGGGAGTGAGAAGTAGGATACACCCAGGATAGCATTCCGTACATGAAATAGTAACTATGAATACATAGTGATTCCTTTTTTTCTTACAAATTCCTCTAATATTATACATTCATTTAATGAATTGAATCATTAGATATTCCCTTTACCATATTGTAGTAGTCATTATAGATGATATTCTTATCTATTAAAAGAGAAAGGAAGAGCATAAGGATCATTTGATAATTGTACTAAATACTCTAATGAAGTTGAAGTTATATGAAAAAATTTTGTTTTGTGAATTTTGAATACAAGGGGTTTCATTTTTGGGTCACATACTCTTAGTAGATGTTATATCCATAAATCCATAAAGAATTGAGGCTATGGAAAGCTGGCCTATACCAACCACATAGACTGATATCCATATACTTCCTAGTTTATATAGATATTATTGACTATTTGGGGATAATTTATCATGATTATCTAATCTTGGGACAATGTTAACTCATAAGGGCCTGATGTTCCTCTCGAAAATTTATTGTGAGGAAAATTTCAAGGAACTAGAGAGACGGTTGGTCGGTGAACCTATTCTTAAACTACCTTATAGTAGAGAAGGATTTTTTATTTATAGTGATGAATACAAGATGTGATTGGGATGTGTTATTATCAAAAATAACATGGTTATAACCTTTGAATCATGAAATATGATAATTCATTAGAAAAATTACCCAATACATGATTTGGAGTTATGAGCTGTAATGTTTTCACTGATGATATTGAGGCATTATCTTGATGGGGAGAAGTCTGATATATATAATAATCATAAAAGTAAGAAATATATATTCACATAGAAGATTTGAGCATGCACTAGAGAATATGGTTAGAGTTAATATTTTATTATGACTGCCCAATACACTACCACCATAAGAATGCGTATAAGGTGGATGATGCTTTGAGTCGAAAGGATCATGCTAGTTTATCTATGATGATGATAAAAAAAGATCCAATATTTTTCTATTTAAAAAGGATGGATCTAGAAATCATGATGGAAGTGGAACCATCTTATCATTATAAAATTAATTTTCATCCCTCTATTCATGTAGAGATTAAGGAGGCCCAAAAGGAAGACGAAGACTTGAAAAACAAGGTTAAAAATGTTCTTGATTTTAACATTGATCATGATGGAATGATAATGATCGGGAATCATTTATATTTCCTTCCATTAAAGATATTAAGGAGATATTATATGAATCTCATATTTCTTCAGTCTATATTCATCATGGAAGTATGAATAAGTATATGGACTTAAAATAATACATCTCATGGGAAGGCATGTAGAGAGATATCATGGAGTTTGTATCTCATTGTTTGGTATGCTGGTAATTTATGGGCGAAAAACAAAAGTCTAAAGGGATGTTTCATCCATTACCCAAACTAGAATGGAAATGGTAGAATATCACTATGTATTTTCTCATAGGAGCACAGAAAATCTATAAAGGGTTTAATGATATTTGGGTGGTAGTTGATTAAATTGATAATTCATCACACTTCATTTATATGATAGATGATTTATATCTTGATAATCTTTCCAGGATATACATGAAGAAGTGGTAAGGTCTCGTGGTGTATAAAATTATATTTTTTATGATTGGGGTCTGTGGTTTACCTCAATTTTTTTGGAATAGTATTCATAAATCACTTGATACAGAATTGAGTTTCATATCTTCTTATCATCCTTAATCAGATGTCTATCCTGAAAAAAAATTCAAATCCAACAGGATATGTTAAGATCTTGTTCTTTGGATTTCAAAGGTGGTCGGGATCAACACCTTCTTCTATATGAATTTTCTTACAGAAATATCTTTCACTAAAGCATTAATATATAAATGTATGAATCCCTCTATGTGAAAAAATCTATACCTCCACCATGTTGTAATGTGGTTAGATTACAAATGATATTGGGACTAGAGATTGATGAAGAAATGGTTGAGAAGGATAGAACCATTCAATAGCATATCATGGAAAATCAATGTTTGCATAAAATTTATGCTAATAACCATTGACAAGATATATAATTTGATGTAATTTAATATGTATTTCTATAAATACCACCCTAGAATAATTCTATGAGATTTGGTAAAAAAGGGAATCTTATCCCTATGTATATTGGCCACATTTAGATTCTTTATCATATCAGGATGGTAGCCTATTTCTTAGAACTTCATCCAAATCACTCTCAAGTATAGGATTTGTTCCATGTATAAAAAAGAGAAAGTACATAACTAACCCTTCACATGTATTGAACTCAGATGTTAAACCATTTCATAATGATATTTCTTATAAATAACTACCTGTTCAAATTTTGAACTAACCATAGAAAGTTCATCGAAACAAGATCACTCGTCTAGTCAACATTTTGTGGATAATATCACTAGTTAGAGAAAGATACATGAGAACTTGAGGATATGATGAAATAGAACTATCATAACATTTTCTAACATGAGTGATGATTTTTTTGGGAGAAATTCATTTTATGGGTGGTAGAACGTAACACCCTGAATTTTTATGGACACATTTTTCCGAATAAATTTTTATTTTCATTTATATACTTCAATTAACTAGGTAAAATATTAGTTTTTTATGAAACACTGATGTGGAATATATTATATGAAACACTGAATTGTTATACATTACATGAAAAACTGACTTGGTTTACGATTCATGCAACCTTGAGTTGGCATACGCTAGATGCAACACTGAGTATTGAAGAAACATCTATTTTCATTATTTTAATTATTTAAATAACATGATTATAAAATAGAAATTAAACATAGTAATATGAAAATAAATAAATACTTTTAAAATATTTTTTCTGATATTCTTCAATAAATAAAACTTATTGATAACAACATATGTGATTTTTAGTAAATGTTTTATATGTTTAAATATATCATTTTCTCTAATGAACCACTTTTAATTCCCTTATACTAAAATTATATTTAGACACAAATATAAATTTAATTTGATAAAAAAACGTTTTTTAATATACTGTTTTAAAATTAGCTCAGGGCGAATTTTTTGGATTTCTATGAAAAACATCACTTCTAGATGATTAGTGAAAAATAAATATTTTTAATTTAGAACTTCTTTTTAGTTTTATTTATTTATAAGGATAAATAATTTTTTTAAATTTGATTTGAAAGTTTAATTAGATAATATTTTTATTAATTAATCCAACGTTTGTCATTGTATCCATATTCATATTTAAATTAGACCTAAAAACATATCAATCTTTTGATCCTTTTTACTATAAATTCCCACAGTGTCATGCCGACAATAGGATTGATTTTAAATTAATTTCTGCCACATTTGTTATTAGAATTTGAAATAATAGATTCCATATTAGGGATCAGAATAACTTATGACATCTAATAATGAAAAATATGTTTTTGACGAAAAAAATTCTGAAGGTGATTAAAATTAATTAAAACGGTTAAGAGACAAATTTGGTTAATAAAATAATAAACCTTAAATATATGTCCCAAGATAACAACAAAAAAGATGTCCAACACTGATTTTGGGTCCATAGTTTTCCCATAAACCTTCAATTATTGGGTTTTATTGATTTGTCATGTCTATTTTTAGGTAAGAATATGACAACCCTGCTTTTTATTACAACTTAAGCATGCTTTATTAAATAAAACTACACTTGATACAACAAAGAAGATCAAGAGGTTTAGTGTATTTGGGGCTTAGGATCATTACATAAAAACTTTAAACTTGAAATACATCCTCTTTATTGAAAACTTCCTTTACATGACCACTACATTCCTTCGTACTTAGCATTGCATGGGATAACCTGAGGACATGCATAAGAAAAGGGTGAGCTATAAAGCCCAGTAAGGGAGTACACAATGAATAAAATTAGGAGTACAATACATGTTAGGAAATTGGAACATCAATATAGCATTATAGTAACATGAACATAAAGTCATGATAAAGCGTGATAACCATAACATGGAAATGTGGCAATAACACTTAACATTGAATTAGCATGAGCCAAGGCTCATTGCACATGGAGCATGAGTAAACCCTCATTGCACTTGAAGCACGAGTAAACCCTCATTGCACTTGAATTAGCATGAGTCAACACTAATTTCACATGAAGTATCATGATACTATACTTTACCCAAAGCATTGGAGCGCTATAAAGGGCGCACCCTTCTTAAACATTTCATTTCATGCATAAGTGTGCCACATGGATCATAAAACATGGATTCATAAAACATAATCATTTATTCCATGATAAAGGAATGTTGAATTCATACATGAAACATTATAATCAATAAGTAAATGTGCATAAAGTTGAATACCCTTGATGGAGAAATGGGCATGGTATTCACGACACAATGATATTGGCTTAGAAAATCGGTGTGATTTCAGCAGCGTAACGACGTGACATAAGAATTCATAAAAAAAGTTGATGAGAGAGAAATGGGTTCCTCATCATATTTACATGTAATGGACAGTAATTATGTCATATATATACATGTCCCAACAATTGAAAAAGAATTTATATTCATGATATAAAAGTATTGCGTGAATATAAAAGAGGAGAAAACGGTTTCTTTCGGAATTTCGGCATAGTAATGGGTGTACATGGGAGGATTTTAATGAGAGAGAAAGGGGTCTCCCATCATTCAAAAAATAATTGGGCAGTATGGGAGAGGTGCTAAACCATACCCAAACATTCATAATTGAAATTAAAAGGGCAATACAACTTAAAGAAAATTGACAAAAATGAGAAAGGAAGAAAAAACCCTTACTTGGAAGTGTGCTTCCAAAGGCTAGAGAGAGGCTTGTGAGAGGCTTCTTGGGAGCTTGGGGCACCTTGGGAGGATTCTAGAGAGAGTAGGGAATAGTTTGGACGAACTCTAATGGATTTTAGTGAGGAGGAAGTGGGATCTTGGGTGGGTTTATATAGGAAAGGCGAGAGAATTCTTTATTATTTAGGTTTGGGACCCCTTATATCAAAATAATCCAAACCACAAACCATACCATGGTATTTGCCCATGGTTTCTGGAAAAGGAAAGAGGAAAACAATATTTTACAAGGCCAAGGTCCGAACTTATTAAAAAATTAGGGTTTCTTGTGTGGAGGTGAGTCACACTCCCATGGAAATTAATTTAAAAAGGCAAAGTGTTGAATAAGTCTTGAGGGCTCCATTAATGCTTTGAAAAGTAAGTCAAACAAACCCAAAAACTCATTATTTTAATTATAAGACACATATTGTCCGAACATAAGGATTATGGTATTTTATTACATCACCATTGGGTCATTATGATGTCATAAAACACATTATATATTTAAATGGTATTTAATTTTTACCCAAAAATTTGACTGTCTCAGAAAATTATAAAAAATTCACCGTTGGATAATTTCGACGTCCTGATTCCAAAAATAATATTTATTTTATCTAAATAATTTTCTAAATATGTGAATTTTCACTTTTAAAATAAAAACCGACATTTATATAAAAACAATTCACGGGTTTTGACAGAAATGGCTTTCAAACCTTAATAAAAATTTTAATTGCATTCATAAAATTATAAGATCATTTATATTTAATAAAAATTAATGTAATATTAATAATAATATTTTATTAAAATATTATTTAATTCAAAAATACCTTAATTTAATAAAATATAATTCTTAATTAAATAATAACTAAAAACACCATTTGTACTTTAAAAACTAATTACAATGTATCAAAAATGACTAGAAATTATATTCATTATTATATACAAAAATAATGTACATGAACATGGTGCTACTTATTTGTTACGTAACCCCTTAAAATAGCCGTATAAGACCTAAGCGTAAGGTGCACGATGGTGACAGACTCTTGGGGCGGCTCAGATAACATCGCTCGAGTGGTAATTTCAATCAACTTCCACTTTTCCCGTAAACGATCATGTTCGAGCTTGACTTGATGAAGCTCAGCTTGGGCTTGGTCAAGGGAAAAGCCCAAAGACGCCACCTCTTTTCCGAGCTCTGACAAATGGGCTTCGTAAAGGGAAATTCTACTGGATGAGGCCATCGCTTCCTTTGTATGAGTAGAAATGGGTTCGTTAAAGCCTTATATTTATACTACTCAGATGATCACTGCTCAACAGCTAAAAAGTAAAGGTCACAAATCTTAACGTAAAACTAAAGAAGTTGACATCTTATAAAAACATTTTTCATAAAGAAACATTTAACTGGAACAAGAGAGATTTTCCATTAATGAAACTTTGGGTCGTTACAACATTCCCCCCTTACGAAATTTTGCCCTCGAAATTTTCCTTTTCCCACACTAAAACAAATGTGGGTAACATAGCTTCATCATATCCTCCGACTCCCAAGTTACTTATTCAAACTTGTGGTTTCTCCACAACACCTTGATGAGGGGAATTATCTTATTTCGTTGAACTTTTTCTCTACGATCTAAGATCTTCACTGGTTGCTCCTCATAAGAAAGATCGTCTTCTAATTGTACCACCTCGGAAGAGAGTACATGTGAAGGGTCTGGTATGTACTTCCTTAAGAGGGATACATGGAAGACATCATGCACCTTGGCCATAGTAGGTGGATGTTCTAGTCGATAGGCCACAGCCCCAACACGATCAAGAATCTCTAAGGGGCCGATGTACCTTGGACTTAACTTCCCTTTCTTTCCAAACCTCATGACCTTCTTCCACGGAGATATGCATAAAAACACCATGTCTCCGAATTTAAACTCAAGGTCTCATCGACGATTATCTGCATAACTCTTCTGTCGACTCTGGACTGCCTTGATATGCTGCTGAATAGTTTTTACCTTCTCCACCATTTCTTTGGCCATTTCTGGTCCAAGCAGCTTACGTTCACTGACCTCATCCCAACGTGCCGGTGTTCTACACCTTTTCCCATCAGGGCTTCATATGGTGACATTTGGATGCTCGAGTGGAAACTATTATTATAAGATAACTCAACTAGAGGAAGATGTTGATCCCATCCTCCTTTAAAGTCCATTGATCACGTTCTCAACATATCCTCAAGTGTTTGGATAGTCCGCTCGGATTGGCCATCAGTTTGAGGATGATAGGCCGTACTGAAGTTCAGTTCAGTATTCAGAGAATGTTGAAGACTCTTCCAAAACATAGAGGTAAATATTGGATCTCGGTCAGACACAATAGATAGTGGTACTCCATGCAACCATACCACTTCCCTGATATATATCAGTTCCAGTCGATCCAAAGAGAAATCCTCTTGAATAGCAATGAAGTGTGCAGTCTTTGTAAGACGATCCACAACAACCCAGATTGCATTGTTTCCTTTGGATGTCCTTGTAAGTCCAGTGACGAAGTCCATGGTGATGTTCTCCCATTTCCATTCTGGTATGGGAAATGGTTGCATCATCCCCTTAGACTTCTGCCTCTCTGCCTTCACTTACTGACACACCAGGCACTTTGATGTATATTCATCGATCTCCTTCTTCATATTATCCCACCAAAAGTTTTCTCGGAGATCTCGATACATCTTTGTGCTCCCTGGGTGAATAGAGAAATTTGAACTATTTGAATCATCCAAAAGTTCCTTCTTCAGCTCCGAACTTGATGGAACACATAGTCTTTTCCCAAACCGCACAATTCCTTCTTCATTAACATTAAACTCTGAGGATTTTCCCTTTTTGATAGCTTCCACTCTTTCTTGGATTCCCCCATCATCCTTTTGAGCATCCTTTAACCTTTCCAAAAGATATGGTTGAGCAATCATTTGTGAAAGGATTGATGATGTTCCCTTCTTTATGATTCCCACGTCCATCTTCATCAAGTCTAAGATGATTGGATCCTTCTCAATTCTCATCATTGATAGAATCGCTGGATCCTTTCTACTTAGGGCATCTACCACCTTGTTTGCCTTCCCAGGGTGGTAATGTATTGAACAGTCATAATCCTTGATGAGCTCTATCCATCTTCTCTAGCGCATAATAAGATCTTTCTGTGTGAATATATATTTAAAACTCTTGTGGTTAGTATATATCTCACATTTATCTCCATAGAGATAATGCCGCCAGATATTCAAGGCAAAGATCACCACCGACAACTCCAGATCATGCGTTGGATAGTTTCGATCATGGATTTTCAACTGCCTTGAGGCATATGATATCACTTTATCATTCTGCATCAGCACACATCCTAATCCCTTCTTCGAAGCATCACTGAATACCACAAAAAGCTCCCCACTTGTGGGTAAAGTGAGCACGGGTGCAGTGATAAGCCTCCTTTTCAACTCCTTGAAGCTTTCTTTGCATTCATCACTCCAAGCAAACCTTACTCCCTTTTGAGTTAGCTTGGTAAGAGGGTTGGACAATCGTGAAAAATTTCTCACAAATCGTCGATAATATCCAGCTAACCCCAAGAAGCTATGAATATCAGTTACCGATGTTGGCCTCGGCCATCCCTCAATTACATCTGTTTTGGAGGGGTCCACAGATAACCCATTGCTTGTGATGATATGACCCATGAATGAGACATCCTTCAACAAAAACTCACACTTGTTGTACTTTGCATAGATCTTCTCCTTGCGCAAAGTCTCTAGTACAGTTTTTAAATGCTCCTCATGGTCCTCATTGGTTTTGGAGTATATTAGAATATCATCTATAAAGACTACCACAAATTTGTCAAGGTAATCTCTAAAGACTCTATTCATCATGTCCATGAATATTGCTGGAGAATTGGTGAGTCCAAAAGGCATTACTATGAATTCATAGTGCCCGTACCTTGTACGAAAAGCAGTCTTGGGGATATCTTCCTTCTTCACCCTTACTTGATAATATCCTGACCGCAAGTCCACCTTGGAGAAGTACTGTGCTCCACGCAGCTGATCAAACAAGTCATCGATTCTTGGGAGAGGATACTTGTTCTTTATCGTGATTTTGTTAAGTTCACGATAATCGTTTCAAAGCCGCATTTACCGATCCTTCTTCTTGACGAAGAGGACTGGTGCACCCCATGGTGATGCACTTGGGCGTACAAACCCTTTATCCAGATTCTCCTGTAGTTGTTTCTTCAGCTCTTCAATCTCAACAATAGCCATTCTATATGGATTCTTGGATATTGGTAGCGCCCCAGGTATAAGTTCAATTGAGAACTCAACATCTCTTCTTGGAGGAAGACCGTGAAGTTCCTCGGGAAATACTTCAGCGAGTTCCCTCACAATAGGCATTTCTTCAAGGGTGGTTTCTTCCTTGGACTCAATCATCTTAGCCAGATATACATGCTCATAAGGCAGAAATATCCATTCTTGAGATGATGGAGCTAAAGGAGATTCATCTTCCTCCTGACACTTGTAAAGAATCGGGGGTCGATTCTCCATATGGAGTGTGATTTCCCTCTCCAGACAATTTATGTTGGCTCTATATAAGGAAAGCCAATCCATGCCAAGAATTGCATCAAATTCCACCAAAGGGAGTATGACGAGGTTCGCCGGGAAATTCAATCCACAGATTATAACAGGGGAGGACTTATATTCATGGGATGCAATGATTGCCTCATTTGCCGTACTCACCGACATCTTTACTCCCATGATTTGTGGTGGTGCAGGGATTGTTCTACTAAACTTTTGAGATATAAAAGAATGCGTAGAACCTGAACCAAAAAGTAAGTTTGCAATTCCTGAATGAATAACTAGCGTACCTGTCACCACTTCGTTGTTGGGGTTCACTTCGGCAGAAGTGATGGAAAAAGCTCTTCCTTGTTGTCTTGGAGGTTGCTGGTTTCCTCTGATAACCCTTGGATTAGGGAACTGATTTGCAAAATGACCCGGTTCTTTGTATTTGTAGCATTGAACAACGCGTTGAGGTTAGAACGGAGCGTTCCTCTCCTCTGTCGTAGCCGCGGGTCCTTCTTGCTGACAGTTAACAGCTATGTGCCCTTCTCTTCCACACTTGAAGCATTTTCTTGTCCCCCTAAGGTAATTTCCAGGGTGCTTCTTTCCACACTTTTGGCATGTGGGGTGCTGGAATTTCTTTGCACCGTTGGATTTATCCATCGGACCACCAGAATTGAAGTCCACCTTACGCTTCTTGTCCCCATGATACCCCTGTGATTCTCCGATCTCCATTTCAACCTTGAGGGGACATCAGAAAATTTCCTCATAGCTGTCGAAGTCACGGATCGCTAATGCTTTCCGCAAGCTAGGCTTCAGCCCACTAAAGAAGCGGTCAACCTTGAATTCAGGGGTAACGACAAAGCCAGAAGCGTATCGTGCAAGCCTTGTGAAGTTTTCCCCGTACACTCCCACATATTCTTCATCTTTCTGTTTGAGGGAATAGAAGTCCCTTTCCATCTTAAGACGGAGGGTGCGTGGAAAATATTTATCGAAAAACATCTTCCGGAATTCCTTCCATTCCAAAGCCTCGATCTCCTCCTCAGGCTTCGTATATTTGATTAACGTCCACCATTGATCATATTCACCCTCCATACGATAAGCCGCCAGGAGAACCTTCTCTTTTTCAGAGCATTGGAGGATGGAGAATATCTTTTCAATGGAGTTGATCCATTGTTCAGCGATCGTGGGATCAGATGATCCACTAAAAGTAGGAGGCCTTTGTCTCATGAAGCTCTCGATAGCGACTAGTTCTTTCTTGGGGGGGGGGGGGTTGAACGTTCCTCTTGACCAGTGTTTCTATTCAAAACTTGAGTTAGCTAAGAGAGAAGTGTGACAAAGTTCGCGATTCCCGCTCCCATTGGATTGGGCATCTCATAAGTACAATCATCACACTGATCTTCACAACGGTTGTTAGCCCGAGTTCTCCTATTACCGGCCATTGGCTGGAATAAAAGGAAAGTTAGGGGTAACACATAAAGGGTAATCCAAAGACAAAAGCTGATGACTTATAAATAAACTTTAATCTCTTTAACTCTTGAGTCTATAGGATTCAATCCAGGCTTTTCATGATCTTCCTTCTAACATATATTCTTAGGGGCATTTTTCCCTTAATAAGGGTTCATACTAAGATTGTGAATTTATCAAAACATATCCACCGGGAGTGTCGTAACTAAGAGTGCAGCAAGGCCCGTTGTCGTGCACCAGTTCCCGTTCGAGTCTATCTCAAAGTGGTGTTTTCGGGTTTTACCCCTAGGATACATCTGTGCCAGAGCCTCCTCTACCTGCTCGTATCCAGATAGGGATGTATTTGTTTGACAAACCACTTACTTAGTATTTACCAAAACTTAGGGATGTTTTTATTATGCTTAGTCTTGTATCTAATTCTTTACTAGGGTTTCCTAATCTCAAAAATAACTAAACCTATCCTCTGATACCAACTATGACAACCCTGCTTTTTATTACAACTTAAGCATGCTTTATTACATAAAACTTCACTTGATACAACAAAGAAGATCGAGAGGTTTAGTGTCTTTGGGGCTTAGGATCATTACATAAAAACATTAAACTTGAAATACATCATCTTTATTGAAAACTTCCTTTACATGACCACTACATTCCTTCGTACTTAGCATTGCATGGTATAACCTGAGGACATGCATAATAAAAGGGTGAGCTATAAAGCCCAGTAAGGGAGTACACAATGAATAACATGAGGAGTACAATACATGATAGGCAGTAGGAACATCAATAGAGAATTAGAGTAACATGAGCATAAAGGCATGATAAAGCATGATAACCATAACATGGAAATGTGGCAACAACACTTAACATTGAATTAGCATGAGCCAAGGCTCATTGCACATGGAGCATGAGTAAACCCTCATTGCACTTGAAGCACAAGTAAACCCTTGTTGCACTTGAATTATCATGAGTCAACACTCATTTCACATGATGTATCATGATACTATACTTTACCCAAAGCATTGGAGCGCTATAAAGGGCGCACCCTTCTTAAACATTTCATTTCATGCATAAGTGTGCCACATGGATCATAAAACATGGATTCATAAAACATAATCATTTATTCCACGATAAAGGAATGTGGAATTATTACATGAAAATTTATAATCAATAAGTAAATGTGCATAAAGTTGAACACCCTTGATGGAGAAATGGGCATGGTATTCACTACACAATGATATTGGCTTAGAAAATCGGTGTGATTTCGGCAGCGTAACGGCGTGACATAAGAATTCATAAAAAAGGTTGATGAGAGAGAAAGGGGTTCCTCATCATATTTACATGTAATGGACAGTAAGGATTTCATATAGATACATGTCCCAACAATTGAAAAAGAATTTAGATTCATGATAAAAAAGTATTGCTTGAATATAAAAGAGGATAAAAAGGTTTCTTTCGGAATTTCGGCATAGTAATGGGTGTACATGGGAGGATTTTAATGAGAGAGAAAGGGGTCTCCCATCATTCAAACAATAAGAGGGAAGTATGGGAGAGGTGCTAAACCATACCCCAACATTCATAATTGAAATTAAAAGGGAAATACAACTTAATGAAAATTGACAAAAATGAGAAAGGAAGAAAAAACCCTTACTTGGAAGTGTGCTTCCAAAAGCTAGAGAGAGGCTTCTGAGAGGCTTCTTGGGAGCTTGGGGCACCATGGGAGGATTCTAGAGAGGGTAGGGCGGAGGTTGGACGAACTCCAAGGGATTTTAGTGAGGAGGAAGTGGGATCTTGGGTGGGTTTATATAGGAATGGTGAGATAATTCTTTATTATTTAGGTTTGGGACCCATTATATTAAAATAATCCAAACCACAAACCATCCCATTGTATTTGCCCATGGTTTCTGGAAAAGGAAACAGGAAAACAATATTTTACAAGGCCAAGGTCCGAACTTATTAAAAAATTAGGGTTGCTTATGTGGAGGTGAGTCACACTCCCATGGAAATTAATTTAAAAAGGCAAAGTGTTGAATAAGTCTTGAGGGCTCCATTAATGCTTTGAAAAGTAAGTCAAAATAACCCAAAAACTCATTATTTTAATGATACAACACATATTGGCCGAAAATAAGGATTATGGTATTTTATTACATCACCATTGGGTCATTATGATGTAATAAAACACATTATATATTTAAATGGTATTTAATTTTTACCCAAAAATTTGACTGTCTCAGAAAATTATGAAAAATTCACCGTTGGATAATTTCGACATCCTGATTCAAAAAATAATATTTATTTTATCTAAATAATTTTCTAAATATGTGAATTTTCACTTTTAAAATAAAAACTGACATTTATATAAAAAAAATTCACGGGTTTTGACAGAAATGGCTTTCAAACTTTAATAAAAAATTTAATTGCATTCATAAAATTATAAGATCATTTATATTTAATAAAAATTAATGTAATATTAATAATAATATTTTATCAAAATATTATTTAATTCAAAAATCCTTTAATTTAATAAAATATAACTCTTAATTAAATAATAACTAAAAACACCATTTGTACTTTAAAAACTAATTACAATGTATCAAAAATGACTAGAAATTATATTCATTATTATATACAAAAATAATTTACATGAACATGGTGCTACTTATTTGTTACATAACCCCTTAAAATAGCCACATAAGACCTAAGGGTAAGGTGCGCGATGGTGACAGACTCTTGGGGCGGCTCGGATAACATTACTCGAGTGGTAATTTCAATAAACTTCCTCTTTTCCCGTAAACGATCACGTTCGAGCTTGACTTGATGAAGCTCAGCTTGGGCTTGGTCAAGGGAAAAGCCCAAAGAAGCCACCACTTTTCCGAGCTCTGACAAATGGGCTTCGTAAGGGGCAATTCTACTGAATGAGGCCATCGCTTCCTTTGTCTGAGTAGAAATGGGTTCGTTAAATACTTATATTTATACTACTCAGATGATCACTACTCAACGGCTAAAAAGTAACGGTCAGCAATCTTAACGTAAAACTAAAGATGTTGACATCTTATAAAAAAAATTTTCATAAAGAAACATTTAACTGGATCAAGAGGGATATTCCATTAATGAAACTTTGGGTCGTTACAAAGAACTTGTCCATGCCTAACTTTTTTGTATAAATTCCTAGTGAGTCATTTTCTTTCTTTATAAAGGGACACCACCTCTATCCATTCCTCGAACCTCTCTAAACTTTTCTGTTTTCTCAAGATATATCTATATAGGCTCCCAAAATTCCCTCCTTTTACCTTGAATCCTTCCTTTTGGGGAAAATATTATCCAGGATTACTTTTTCCATAAACCAAAAGCAGTTACAAAATAAACAGGTAAAGTCTTCTCTCAAGTTCCTTCTATTTATTTTACTTCTTTAACACATCTACTATATCTATTCCCTTATTATGTGAAAACATTATCCTAAATATACTATAATATTTTTATGAAATTTGTAGGACCTACACCTATACACTCTATTATCTAATAGATGTTGAACTTAATGTTTTTGTGTACGACAAACTACTGTCTCACAAAATAATGATTGTTTATTTATCTATTACCACCAATAATGGTGAACATTACAATGGAAACCCTGTTTATATATGTAACATATTATATTTAATATTTATTCAATATTGTTTATTAATTTTACAACACAAATCTATTCACTATCCATTTTGTGTTAAAATGATAATCCTGTTAGGGGAAGTGTGGACTACGTCCCCCTCAAAGCAATATAATTCGTTCACACACCACATGGAATTTATTAATGATGGTTTTAATTTAATTATGTGATATATATTATTAATTAATGATAATTTAATAATGATATATTTATATCATTTATATACTTTCATTTAATACAACAAAAAAACAAAAAAAATAGCATTCTTGTGTATATACGACTTACTGCCTCCGTGAAAAATACATTCTATTACACACATAGTTATTATATAGATTATTATAATATACATGTACTGCATATAGATGATATTAATAACATTTTATACATTCTGAAATCGTTATATTTTTATAAGGATCGATGATATAATAAATTTAGACACATGTGAAGAATAAAGCAATTATTAACGGAAGTGAAACCTTAACATAATATTTTTAACAGGAGGTTAATATAAGGTCATAATAAAAGAATATATGGTATTATATGTAAGAATAAACATTTCTAAAAGATTTATAATAAACATATATTTATTATACATGAATCTTTTATGAGTTTGGAGAGAGTCCAGACATATGGTAAGAGTATTTCATCTCACTTCTAATTTTGGTGAGATTCATGTTATGATAAAAAATATTTCATTTTACGTTGTGTACATACTGACCATGATTTAACTATATTCTTATTATACATAAATTTATTTTTATTCACAAATCCATTCTAATATCCTTTTGTCATGGGGTTTAACTTTAAAATGTTACAGAATCGGTAAAACTGTTTTTTCTCAATTTGCCTTCTTTAAGAGTCATGTTTTGTTATGCACCTAAATTTTTTTGAGGTTAATATACATAAATTTTAAATTTTATATCACGAATCTCATTATTTTCATGATATCTTATGCTTTACTTAATTTAAAATTTTTACATTGAGATTATGATTCAAAGATACCAAGCTATAAGAGTTTATTGAGAAAATCTCATCATTTTTTTCGATATTGTTTATCTTTAAGCGTCCTTTGATGAAATATTATGATCCATCTTTCAAGAATATTAATAATATTATTTCACCTATTTTTATTCAAGATATCCTTATTTTTTGTACCATTTTTCTCTATTTTTGTAATTAAGGTAATTTTTTGGTAATATATTACCACCCCTCTCTGGTCCGAAATATATTGTATTAAGAAACCATGTTTTCAAAAAAAATCTAAATATCTGTGAAGATAACTATCAAGGAATCATAGATTTTTTTTAAAAAACAGTAATTTTTTTAAAGCTTCCATTTTATTTTTTCCAATATATTTTCAAAGAAAAAGTTTTCTAAATAGTTTTATGTAATAAAAATATTTTTTCAAAGAAGAAAGGGAATTTTCCTCAAGAAGTATTTTAAAAGATATTTCAAAAAATATCTCACATAAGATAACATCAACTAGTGTGAATCATACATTTATGGGGAATTATTCAACGTATCCATTCATATAATTTCTCTTAATGTATTATGTTTTTTATGGCATAATTTTATGAATCTCATTTTTCTTTCATGGGTTATATACTTTTAAAAAACACTTCATTTCCCAGGTTATGTTTATGATGAAATGATTATGAGACATGTCTATAACTATAGGTTATGACATGTTTACATGTTTATAACACCCATTTTCATTTCATGTGTCATCATATGATTCCTTATGACCATATAGTACATGTTTGTATGATTTCATTATGAGACAAGTCGGACCTATATCTCTCTACAATGAATTGGGTAAAGATTTGTATCTCATGTGATAGAAAGGCATGGAATAACTTTTTACATGGATCAGTAATATAATCCTAAAATGAGGGTTTACTGGGTTCAGTAATACATGGATTGAATGGGGGTTCACCTAGTTCAGTAATAGAATTTTTCCGTGAAGATAGTCTTGTTAGTTATGCCTTGGCTACTATGGAAATCATATTATATGCTTATGTATTTTCCAAAATTCTGTGTTTTATTCATATGTTATTATTTTAGGGATTATTTTATTTTTTTAGTTATGATTAATTTCATATGAACTACTTGTCTTTATTCCATGATCTCTTTTATGATCATTGATATGCTAAGTATGATCTTATATCTTCATGATAATGTTATCATACCCTTATTCTGATGATTATTCTTACATATCTCCCCTATTTAACCTTACTGAGCAATTGATCTCACCCCTTTTAATGTTTCATTCCCCAGTTTGTGAAGATATTGATTATGTTTAATGTGTCTAAGAAGGATGGTAATCAATAAGAACCTAGAGAGAGATAATGTCGTCTATTTAATTAACAGTGTTTGAGTTGTCATGTTTTTTAAGGATAAAAACTAGTACAACATTCCTACATCAATTTGGGAAATGTTTTTTGTCTTCCAAAAAAGTTATGTATTGTTAATGTTTGAAATTTGGGGTCATATATATAGTCTCTTAGAGAAGTGGTAATCATCTTACCTGGAACATTCAATGTTTATTTCGTCTTGTTTTTTCAAGAAATATACTATATCGATCAAAAAATAATGATTCCAGTAAAATAAATATATTGAAATTTTATTACGATTTTTTTACAAATAAATTTTTATCCTTCCTATCGAATGGTATATAAAAGTATCACTCAGACATATGTGTAGACTATCACGTCCACAGAGAAATATGATTATTTTTCCATCATAACCTCACATTGATGGATAAATAGATAGATTTATTAATTTTTCTTAATTTTAGGATATATTTAGGAATCCTAAATATTGAAATTTTATTTATCTTGCAATCCTTATTTTCATTAGAAAATGACAAAAATACCATCCATACATACAGAGTACCATCTCGATGACAGATGTATTACATTTTTATATCTACCATTTATGTAATATTATATATATATATATATATTAATAAATACATTATTTGAATATCAATGTTAACATTTTGGAGATGATGGAACCCTAATCCTTATGCAAGTAACATAACCTTTGAATCAAAACCTAAAAAAACAATGAAAATGTTAACACTCAAAATGATGATGATAATGACATATTATTAATTAATTTGTGATAAAATGATATAATTATAAAATTTATGGTATTATAATATATACAATGATTTTATTGTAGAATTACATTATATTTATATTAATTATATAAGAGTTTAATATAATTTATGAATAATGTTAAACCTGAGGTAAGGGTTTTATGGTACAATGTCAAATTTTAAATGAATTGTTTATGCCTAAACTTGTTATGATGAAATTATACAATATATATCCAAATAATCATATTTATTTTCTAATAACATAGTAATTTTTTGAAATTAAAATTATTTCCTTTCATTATCCATTCCGAATTTATTTAAATGTGGGAAATATTTTATTTAAGGAAAACATATATAGTTTTACTATTTAGTCACTAATAATTTCCATCCATGTAAAAAATTTAAAATTTCAAGAATAATGTTTTTACTTTTATCAAATGATGGAATAAATTTATTTTTTCCCTTTTTCAAATTTTAATGAAATGGTTTAAAAAAGATCTTCTTGTTGTTTTCAAAACAAAAAACTTTTTACCAATGTTGTAAATGAAATATTTATTTTAACATTTACCACCGGAATGGATTTTTCCACCATCATGAATATTAATTAACTTGAAAAATTCATTTAAAAGATTCCATGGAACTTTTCAAAAAAATTATTTTACCAACGTTCCTTAAACATTATTATTTTAATTTATTTATTTCAAAATTAAAAGTTTATTTCCGAGAATAGTTTGTTGTTACTTTTTAAGGTTATTTTTATGTATATAAAAAATTAATTGATGATACTTTTGATTCACAAGATATATGATCCAATGATACCCTATTCATTATTTATTGAGATGGAATATTTTTATTTGACCCATGGCCAATGTAGGTACATTAGTTTTTATCCCAATCCTAACATTTGATAAATGTATTGGTGAATATCCTTGAAATAATATTTCTATGATTTTTATTAGGATACATATTTTATTACACATTATATTATATACTATTTTGATGATAAATGATATCATGATCACTTATTCTTATAATATTCATTTCTTATGATATACCGAAGCCTTATGTCCTGATTAGGATATATGAATTACTAGGTATGATTTTAAAATACTAATATCATATTTTCATACCCATATTCTCATGATATACTTATATATGATCATTGAATGATATCTAATGTGTTTACCCTTATTGAGAATTTGAGATCACCATTTCTATTGTTTCTTTTCCATAGGTTATGAGTAATGGTTTTATGCAAGGTATAACTAAGAAGTTTACTTTTTGAGAAGACAATTATAGAAGATATAAAAGACTATTCATGCAATAAACAGATAATATAGCAAGACATAAAATAAAATAAGTATTTATATATATTGGGAATTTATTTTTATCAGAGGTATTGAATATTTATCTAAAATGATGATTAATTATGTATGTAGTGTTTGGGTTTCCTGGAGTACTAGTAAGTGGATTAAGGATTGGTAGAGAAATTGTGTTAGCCAGAATTAACACATCATATAAACCAATCATATCATCTAGGAAATTGGAATTAATTGTCCCTTATAATTATAAATTATGTCTTATTGTTTACCAGATTTAGTATGAAAATTCATTTTACATTGGGGTTAGATACATAGGTAATGATCATTCATCATTATTTTATATGTCTCTATTTGAATTGTATAGACCATGTGAATTATATCAATTCTCAATTTATTAACCTCAAATATTCATTATTATAAGTTTAGAGAGTCAATAATAGATTAATTTTCTATTTTATGGATCTAGATTAATATACTCATCATGTTCATATTGATGAATTCCCATAGGATATACCAATAGATCACTATAGGGTTGAGTTGAATGAAGACGATTCTTAGTTGAAGATGGTTTGATAGTTTCAATGATGGGTTGAGTAGAGTTATGATGTATTTATTTAAAATTATGGTATTGAGGCTTGGTTAAAGGAGTTGAAGATTGAATTTACAAAGATCCATTCTCAATGTTGTAATAGGTTCCATTGGTATTAAATATATAGTATAGGGTGACTCAATATTGGTGTTTTATATCATTATGGATCATTAGGGATTGATCACATAATAAGAAAATATTCATGATTAGTTTCATCAGAAGATTATTTCAATGATTTTTAAGGATACTTGTTATAAATGCATCCCAACTCTCCTCAAGAGGATTTCCAGAAAACATATGTTTAGTAACTCATATAACAATCTCTTTCATTATGGTTGAGGCCTTTTGTAGATGAGGACTATTTTAAGATCCTTTTAGAAGAGTATTTTCATGTTAAGATCTATCTCTTGGTCACCCAATTCATGTTTCTGATATATCATGAGGTTTTAGGGAAGGTAGAAGTCATTAAGAGGATGATGGAGTCAATGATATAATCTTGGGAAAGGAGTGTTAGAGATTTATTTTGTTGGAAGGATATGGATAATGGTTCTCAGTTTCCTAGTCTAATAATTTTTTTTGACAATGGGGACTCAGTTGTAACATATTAAATCCAGTTTCCTCGGTTCTAGAAATTATCATACACCAATTATTGTAAGGGACATGGTTTTTTAATATAGTTTTCATGTCCATCAGAATCCTGAATTCCCATCCAACCTTGACATTCATTTTGGTGTTGTTGGACAACCATAGTCCTATATATTTCATTAATATCCAATAAAGCATCATAAAAAGTTATTTTGTCCCATTTTTGATTAACATATAGGTTATTGGGAGGGAACATGAAAACCCTATGATAGACCAAATAATTTGTGATAATGGGGAAAGTGTGCTAGTGGAGGTGGTACATCTTAATCCTATAAGGGTTTTGAATTTCAACATGGTTAGTTTAATTATTTAGTGTATCCAGCATCCAAAGAACTTGATTTAATACAAGTTATTATCATCTTATATTCTACTTGGGTGTTTGTTTATCTTGATTTTTGAATTAATAACTCTATTATTGTACCCAACCAACTCCACACTCTGGGGATTGAGTTTTAGACACTTATAGTGACCTTGGAATTAACTACATCATATGGAGGTTAATCTAGTATTTATTACATTTATAGATATAATGTGTAATTATAAGTGAAACATAAAAATTGTGTAAATTTGTAATGATTGTGGATTTATCCATAAAACATCATCCTAATCATGGATTTAATGTATTCTGTATAGAATATTGAAGATATATTTGAGAGATGTATTATGGCCTATCAAGATAAAAAGACCATATTATGTTTATTAGTGAGATAGAACCTTGGATTATTCTGTGGTGATATAATTCCCTATGTTCCTTTATATTTGAATTGACGTTATGTTCTATTAGGGATTATCAAGTGGGTTTTTATAGGGTTTTAAAACATTATTCTATTGTGTTTGTAGAAGAGGTTGTGAAATTTCCCCCTTGAGGTGAGATTTATTTTTTGATATTGTTATATCCATGTGTTACTCTAATATCGGTGTCCCCAAATATGATTCCACCTTTTGTCTTGTGAGAGTTATATAATCACATACTTGATCCCATACACATAGGATTTTTTTCATCCATGTATGTCACCTTAGGTTTTTCTACTTTTGTTTGCAAATAAGGATTATTGAAATCTCTTTTTTCAAATATCATATTTTGAACTTAGTGACTATGAAGAGCCACTATCCTCCCCCATGTATTAATTAATAATGTGATCAGCTAACGAGAGATCTCTAGTTCTCCTTGATCTATTAAATCTAGGATATCAATAATTTTGGGGTGATGATGATGATATTAAAAATACTATATTCAAATATCATTATGGAAATTATGTTTTTTTAATGTCATTTCATGTTATGAATTCCCCAACCATGTATATGGGACTTATGAGTTATTTTTTATTTTGAGATTAAATATAAATTCATTGTAGAATTTATTAATGACATATTAGTGTATTGTGATCTATAAGAGGATCATGTGAAAAATTTCCAAGTTTCTTAGGGAGTTTTTCAATGTCATCATCTATTTGGGATGATTTTAATGGGTATAATCTAGTCCCATAATGTTCATTTATTGGAAAAAAATCATTTCCCATTGAAGATTATCCCTGGAACCATCAATGATAGGGAGTTTTTTTCTTAGTTATCCCCAATTATTATTGTATGTGAATGGAGTTTATTGGGTATTAAAGGCTATAACATGATGTTTGTACCTAAATTGTATCAAATTTTGACTCACCTGATATTTTTTACCATAAAAAATTAGAAATTATAGTGGAAAAAATAGTTCAAGGATGCTTTTGAGTATTTAAAGTAGATACTAGTTAGTTATTATGTTCATCATTTTTCTTAGGAGATAGTTTCATGTGAGGTTTACTATGATGCTTCGCATCATAAATTTGGCAGTATTCTTATACAGAAGAGAGATATTATTCCCATTGGATGTTTGATGTGATATCATCACAAATTAAACTAACCAACCCATGATCTTGAGCTTTTTTTGTTTGTGTTTATTCAATAATTGTGGTGACATTATCAGTTGTGTGAGTGATGTTTGGTTTTCATAGATCACAAGAGCTTGTGGTATATATTGTCCCTCTATTATTTTATCATGAGATAGTAAATATGGATAAAATTATTATCGGATTATGACTTCAGGACTTTAAATATACCATGGAAATCGAGGTTTTTGGAAGATTCATTGAACAAGAAGTCACATGGATATGTCATGCATGAGTATTGTGATTCTTGGAAGATGATAGAAGATTTTTTTCTATTGAAATTTTTGTGATAGAATTTAATGTTAGATTTTATATTTATCAGATGAATGTACCCTCATAAATAGTGTAGTTGGTTAAGGAGTCCTTGTGGGGGATTACGGGGTGGCGGTTTAGAGAAATCGGGTTTTCTAGGAAAATAAATGTAATTTTTTATTATAGAATGAAACAACACATTCTAATGTGGATAAATAAGAGGGAAATACATATATTTAGGTGATGTATCAAAATATATTTATGATATATATTGAGGATGACATTGATAATGAAGACCACAAGGGACAGGAAATCTAGAAGTGAAAGAGGAATAAGAAGCAATCATATAGAAATGATGTTCATGACATGCCTATATAACTATGAAAATCACAGGAATCTACATAGTATTTCACTATGTTTTAATTAGATGTCTCTATAATATATTTCATTCATTTAAGTGAAAAATATGTTAAAAATGAAATATCAGAGTAAGGGGGTTGTCTATTTAATAATGAAAGTAATGATGAAATAAAGAAATACTACTCTTCTTTTTCCTAACCAATGATTACATGATTAACTATGAATGTAATATTTTTGAAGCCACATGAAAATTACCCTTATAAAGGTAACACTAAGAAGAATATATTATTCACTGATTTGTTTCAGAGGCTAGCACAAGGAAGGAAGAAGGTAAGATGAAGGCATATGGGTTGGTCCACGAAAGCCTGAATCACGGATCTCTGGAACCTAGGTCTGAAAATTATCATCCCAATCATGAATATGATTCAAAAATAAATTTCTAATCGGTTATAAGGAGGTTAGAGAACAAGTATCATATCCCTCCAAAAGTAAGATGAAGGCACCAATTAAATAAAAAAATCCCAAGAAGACGTTCATGAAGATGATTTTACCATATATGAAACATATTAAGTGGCTATAAAAATATTCAAAAGCGATCTAAATGAAAAATTAAAAGATGATAATGAAAAATTTATCCTTAAACAATATTTTATTTATCTGTTTGTCTTTAAAGGATAAATAAAATAGGAAGATTATATGAAGTCCCTAGTCAAGATGGTCAATTCCTGTGAGGATACTATAAATAATGATGGAAATTCAAATGAAGATACCATTGAATATAAGTTATTCAATGTTCATGGATAAAGTGTTATAAAATACATTTGTAATGGTCTGATGATATCATGTGGATCTTTAGATAATTACATAGAATATATTTATTTGTGAAGGATCAAACACAACCCATAAAAGTGTTCTTCCCCATCAATAAATTTTTAATTAGTAGGTAGGTCTCAAATCTCTAGTCTCAAACTCCTATGTTGGGTGCTAAAGACCATATCATTTTTCCTTTTGTTTTGTAAAAAAATATTTTTTACAATATTGAATAAAATAAATTAATTTATTTAAAAATATAAATTGCAGACCTAAATGAGTATCTGCACATCTCAAATATTTTTTGATCTATTTTTTTAGTGAATTAAAATATTTTATTCTAACTTAAAACACACAACACTTTTAGATAATACATTAATACAACTATATTAATTTATATAGCATCTCTCAAGCTAATAATATAATTATAATTACATTTATCTTTCATCAATCCATGTTAAAACATTTTTTTTAGAATGTGGGGTGATCATAAAATTGTTCAGTATGTGTTTTTAAAATAGATGTGAAAATAACATTTCAAATTACATAAAATATCCTTGAGAACATTTTCATCAAAATACAATAATTTGATTAATAATTTTAAGCATAAAATTCACCAATTCCTTTAAAATCTAAAATTTGTTTTCAAGAAACCAATATTTAAAATTTTTATTTGTTAATAATTGAAAATATTAATGTCCTCTTAGAGTCATCTCCCTTGAATTTTATTATTATAGAATTAGGAAAAAAAATTATAAATTTTTAAAAATTTATTAATAATTCAACAAAAATTAATGAAAATATTTTTAGAGAAAATGTTTGTATGATTAGAAAAATAAATCCATTATTAAACCTAGAACATAAATGTCTGTACATATTTTCCTCGTCACCTAGTGAAAAATTTCGTTTTAGTTTTGGGGACACTCAACAATATTTATTATTTTTATAGTGTTTGGATTCCATTTGTATTAATTTTTATTTATATATTTCCATTTTAAGATAAAAATAAATATTGAATCATAGAGAAACATTTGAAAAATGCTTCATTGGTTGGTAAAAAACTTAGAAACATTATTTTTTCATTAAATTAATTTTTTAAAGAAATAATGAATTTTTTTAAAGAAATAAAAATTTATAGAAATAAATTTTTAAAATTAAATAATGAAAAAAAATATGGAACATTAATGAGAAAATTATTTCACATAAATTTAATAAACTCAACAAAAAAATCCAAGAACATGAAATAAAATTTTATGAATGTGAGATTGTGATTCTAATATAGTTTAAATACTAGATGTGAAAAAAAATCCCTTGAAAACTACTTTTATTTCAACAATATAGTAAAGCAAGAGATCATCGTAAAAAATAGATTACATATTTGAAACAATAATCAGAATAAATAAGTTGGAAAATATATTAACTTATATAAATTATTAAATTTTGAAACTACATTGAAATAAAAACATTTTTAATATAAATTTTCATTATAATTGGGTTTTTTAAAAACTAATATAGGGATATTTAAAAAAATATCCATTAAAAAATATATATTTGGAATTATAAATAATATTTTTTATTTTTTAAAATCATTCCCTTACAATGGAGCACTTCCAAAAATAGATGATATTTTTATATTTTTCCCTCACAAAGATGGATTTGAAAGAAGAAAAATATAATTTAATTTTAAAACATTTTCCCAATTACCATATGTTACTAAAAAATTTAATTTATCTTGAATTTTTTAAGGAAAAAAATCTTATAATCGATCTCCTATACTCATACCACCTCTCTGAATCTATATTTCTTATTTATATACATATATCTACAATTTTATTGATAAGACACAGAAGATCATTGTTAGAGGACCACTCAAGAAGGAAGAGTCATTTATATATTAAAAAATAAGTATCCTATGAAAAAAAATTTCGGAATATTATTTCACTATTTTTTTTATGATTGATAAATAAGTGTGTGGTTACCTTTAAGAAGATCATTTTATCCACTTCAGAAATAATTTTACATTATAATTCACAAAGCCCGAAAAAAAAATTCAGAAGAATTATTATTTCATCCCACAAATTATTTTAAAGTGTACTGTGATTATATATGTGTGTACTACTACATCTATTAATCCTATTGAATACCTTATAACAGTCATTATATATGAAGTTTAAGGTGATATCTTTTGGCATCGATTATCATTTAGAATTTTACCACAAGAAATTTGGGCGATCTCACTACCTTTGAGTGGTTAGTGATACTTTAATAAAAATATATCCTCTTATGATCCAATCACTTATGGAGAAAATTACTAACCCAAAATCACCAAGCATTGATAACTAATCACAAATATTGAAATGGATGTGCGGAAGAGAGCCCACCAAAATCATCCCAGACAGTTCATTAAAATTCTAATAACCTTAACCCGCCTTATAATGAACTAAGATTTCCAAAAATAAACATCATATGATTTTAGATGAATAATAAATAAATTTTGTAAAAAATTAATATGAACCAAAATAGATTAGTGAATTTGGATTATAGAACACAATATTCTTATTTCATTAAATATATTCAATATATCACACAAAGATTGTCTCATATAGTACTCTGATTAGGCATACCCAACCTAAATATTTATTCATGAAAAGAGGAAGGAAAAATAATAAAGGGTGATCCCAAATGCTTAATAAAGTAATACATTGTAGACATCTATTAATGATAATATTAAAGTTGAATATTAGCAGAATGGTATGTTATTATGAAAATAACTTATAAGGTTTATACCCAACCAGTCATATATCAGAAAAATGAGTCATGTCATGATAATATATCATTTTATAAAACATATCACTTATATGTGACAAATATTTTTGTGTCCATTATGAACCATACTATCATGTCAAAAAAATTTAGAACTTTAATAAATATTGAAAAACATTTCATATGTTAATGTTAAATACCACGATGATCAATATAATGGACTAGGAATGATCACATTTTTCCCATTGTGGATTTAGACACACTTGTTTCCCATAGTGGAGATGGACTCAGATACTTCCCACAGTGGATGCATCATATATAATTTTTTCCCATTGATATATCAGGACATATAATTATTTACCAAATTCATTGGATGGAGATAAATATTCCACCTTTCTCATAATGAGTCCCATACTTATGTGTTCCATAATATCAGAAATCATTCTTCATATCATCACATCATAACCCATGTAAATAAAAAAGGTCATAAAAAAATTTAATCAACTCAACATATAATAAACCATTAAAAATAAATTGGGCACATAAAAACATCAACAACATAAACACTAACCATCCAAAAAAGAATAAATATGGTATTGTTCAATGTTATCCCTTATAAATAATAAGTAACATCAAATGATGGGATCTTTGATTGAAAATGATTCCGAAGGATCTCATCAAACATTTGTTGATGGAAATAGACATTATAATTTAGAATATTTTTTGAAACACAAATCATATTCAAAAACCATTTCTTTGAAAATATTATTGTAATCTTATAAATGAATATTTAAAATTTTTTAAACCATTTTATGAAGAAAATATACATTCCATCTTGAAAAAAATTTAATCAAAATATTAATAAAATATTTTGGAAATAATATCTATATGAAAATGAAATTTGAATCTTATAAATTAATATTTCAAAAAATTGAGTGGTAATTATAGATTGAAATTCTGTTCATATCGTATACATTAAAACAAATATTCAATTGACATTTTCGGTAAAATCCAAACGAGCTTTATTTTGAAAAAAATGATAATTTCTTTTTTTCATAAAAATTAAAATAAGGGTAAAAATGAAATTAATAAATACTTTTATAACATTAATACATTTTTACGATATTTTTTATAAATCATAGATATTTATGAAAAAATAACGTGTTTTGAATGAAGACTGAAATAAAGATTATATTTATTTAAAACATTATATCGAACCATTGAGTACATAAAGTGAAAAAATTATGAAAAAACCTATATTATATTTACATAACCCTTATAAAATTAAATTCAAAAGGTTTATGAGATATAGATATGATTATTACATCATCATAAGCACAAAACATAAACAATCATGATAAACGATGAGATTACAATATCAAACCCTTAACACTTTGGTAACTTTTGAATCATAATACCTATTAATGAATACAAATAATACAAACCTAAAACATACTAAAAATAATTATATTAATTATATAACATGTAAAATGGGCAGTATGTACACTTCATATAAGAAGATAGGGGCATAACTGAACTTATATCCCAAAGAATGCAAATTGAGACGAAATATCTGTTACATTAAGTCTCAAATTCCTTTATAAAATATATAAAATCCTATATAATAAAAATAATATAATTATATGTGTATTAAATAATCATAAATTTATATATCATAGAATATATTATTTACTTATGACCTTTTTAGACCAATTTATTAACAATTCCATGTTATAGATATGTTTTCGGTAAAACTCATTTGTTTTTCATATATGTTTTAATTTCATTGTTATGGACCTATTACTTTGTTCATTGTTCAATAATATACAATATTATATGAATGATATAAATATCATAAATATTAATTATATATGTATTTAGAGTAAACCATAGAATTTAGTGATAGAAAATAAAATACACCATTTAAGCACATGGTAGGTTGTATGAACGCATGAACGTTGTTTCAATTTCTTGAAGGATTCAATGAGAGGAAGTTAAATAATTTATCACAATTATAGAATAATTTTAATGTAATATATATCACATATTTTCAATAAACCTATCCTTATTAATTTCTATGTTAACCGTATGGTAAAAACAAATCACATTGCTTCACATGGTGGTGGACTACTCTACACACAAGCAACATTATGATATTACCATTGAATAAAAAGTAAAAAGCTGTATAGGATATTATAATTTCATAAATATAATATTATCATAAATATCAAATATAGAAATTAAATCCATCATTTGTTCCTGATGTAAGAGTTGTTGATGGAAAACTAATTACATCAGTTTGCAGGGGGTGATCCTCCATATTCATGATCAACTATTTTTTCTATTTGAAGGATGAGGATATAGTTATATGGTAGAAAAATCAACATAATAAAATATAGGTATATTTTATGTAATTATTTAATTATATTTTATTTAATAAAAAAATTTATTGAAGGTAGTATGAGGATAATTAAAGTCAAAGATTTTTGTGAAGACAGTTACCATCCCTTAGAGAAATTCCCTTTTGATACCTCATTAAGAACCCTAGGGTTGGTAGTTTGGGAAGAAAAAAAGCTATATATCATGGATAAGGTTGTTTCAGATGGATTTTTATAATATTTTTTGATACATGGTCTAAATAGGTGTAAATATGTTAGGGGAAAATAGTATTTTATAATGGAGGAGTAGTGGTTTTTTGTAAATACAAAATATTATTCAGTAAAGGGGAGTAAATCTCACCCTATGTGACTAAAAATTTGATCCTTAAATAGTTCTATGAAATATATGGTCAATCTAAACAACTAATTAAAAAAAATTGGAACATATTATTTCTCATAATTGAAGTTTAGTTAATTTTACCATTTCTGTTTTCACTATGATAACTAGTTTTTTATATATTTACCTCAAAGATTCTTCCCTTAAGTATAAAATTAAAATGAGTTTTACTATATAATTTTTACTCACTAATTATATATATGACATAACAACTAGAAAATAAATATACTATGTATCTGGAAAATTAATTTTAACATAATCACATGGAACTTGTAAAACCCCATTTTACCCATTACCATTGTAATAATGTTTTTAGTCTTTAGGGATCAATAAAATTACTATTAATAGGAAAATTGGTCCATTAATAAAAAATTACAAATGTATTTAAACATATATGTGTAAATTTAAATAGGATGTAATTATTTGTAATTTTAATACAATAAAAAAAATATTTTTTTAATTTAAAATAACATTAATAAATATTTTGAGACTAATAAATTAATTTGACTTTAGAAACATAAAAAAGTATAATTATAATTTATCCTTATAAAATATATATTATTTATTTATAAAATTCATTAAATATCATAATTTATTAAATTTATGTTTCTCTAAATATTTTTAGAGTCATTATGTTTATTTTTCTAAATGTTAAATATTTAATTCATTGGAATTTATTAATAATTTTAAGGAATTATATAATTACTATTATTTGAAAATAAATTATTCCAATTAAATTAAATTCATTTTTCTAAAATTACCATTAAATTTTATTCACATATTGGTTTTTTCTATATGTGAAAACATATTTGAAATTTAAAATAATTTTGGTGACATTTTGTATTTTTTCTTTATTTAAGTTATTTTATTGGGTAATTTCATTTAACAATATCCCAAATGTCACGACCCATCCTCAGGGCCCATGTCGTGACTACCCCAAGACTGCCTTCTATAGGCCAGGGGCTGGTGACTAGCACCAAAGGCATAAATCCCAATAAAAAGGGAAGGCATTTCCTTTATAAAGTAAACAAACACCACAGAGTATGTAGGTAGAAGTAAACAATAAGTAAACAGACTACAACAGTAAGTGATGGAAAGTAAATGGGCCAGTATACAAACACAAACTTGAAGTAAACTACAACTGAAAAAAAAAGTACAATAACTGATAAGTAAAGCAGCAACGCCGAGCCGTCCACTAGAAATCCCACCTAAAGGGTGGGTACAGATAGCCTCCTCAGCTCCTCGGGTCCAGCCATTCGCTCCGTGTACGTCCCGCCCAATGGTGCACCTCCAGGTACCAACTTGCTCTGAAATCCTCAACCACGATCAGCGTTGTCCATCATCTGCATCCAACACAATGTAGTGCGGGAATAACCCATGCAGGGGTGAGTATATGCTACTCCGTAGGGACCCCGAGACCCCCAAAGGTCTCCCAGATACCAAAAATTAAAGATACAATCACGAAGTAACAACCAATTCTACTTAGGTATATGCCCATACATATACCTGATTCATCAATTCTAGTTTGGCTCCAACATCCGAGCCCATGTTCGATCTAGTCCACACAGGATAGCACAGTCCAATCCAAACAGGATAACACAACCCAATCCAGACAGGATATCAAAACAATCATATCAAAGACAATGATTGAAATTCAAGACTCTGCTCACATATGTATACATCTTCGTAAGATGATAGAGATGTTTAGATGTAGCCACTGATTCATCTATGTTGTCGTACCCATGTAGGATACAAGACCAGCTAAGCAGTCGGACCTACAAAGGATACAAGACCAGCTACACTACCGGACCCACGTAGGATACAAGTACAGAGTCAAATACTGCCGGACCCATGTAGGATACAGGAATAGTAGTCACATACTACTGAACCCACAAAGGATACAAGAATATTATTCATCATCATCGACCCCACGGAGGATTCCAGTACGGTCGTCATCACTGCCGAACCCACGAAGGATTTTAGTACAGTCGTCATCGTCGTCGCAGTCACAGCCTCCTCTAGGGTTCCCACACACAACATGCTCAATTCCGAGAGGGTCCGCTGCACGATCCAAGGGTGTCGATAAATCAATTGAAACGTTGTCCAGAGTTGATGTACCCTAATGTTTCGTTTCGACAAAAAGAACTCAACGTGACAGACAGTGCGTCAATCGGATGCCTGGTCTGAGAGTTATTAGCTTTTTTTGTTCTAGGGGCCTGGATGGTTTTTTAAGTCAATACCAACCCAAACGTACTCCAAATGCATCCAATCATCGAGTGGAGTAAGCCAAAAGGTCTGTCTCACTAAGAGGAAACCAAAAAAGTCGACGGCATGTGAATCAGACATCTGGAGCTCAAGTTATAAGTGTTTCTATTCCGAAGGCCCGGTTGGTTTCGTGTTCGAACCAACCTAGCCATTCTCAAAGTTCCCCAAAACCTTGAGTGTAATATACCGAAATGACCTTCCTGATCCAAGGATCTCTACGCAACTAATTATGCGTCGATCAGAGGTCTGTATTTCAAGATATGGGAAAATCACTGAAACAGTTCGAAGAGTGGGGTCTGGGCCCATCCCGGCCTGCCCCAACCCCCCCACCCACAGGGTCGACCCGACCCGGGTCCATGTCCGGCCCGGTTGGGCGTGGCCCGGCCCGGCTGGCGCGGGTCCGGATCAGTGCGGGCGGCCTGACTCGGCGCGGGCGGTCCCGCCCAGCCCGGCCGGTTCGGCCCGGTCCGGGCGCCCGCGTGCTAAGCAGACGTAGAAGGGGGGGAGTCACCTCCCCCTTCGAACTGAATGGCAGACCCCTGGGGTGTCCGCCCTACTGTGCTGGCTGGGGATTAACCCCCGGTTTTTCTAGATTCGGCCTGCCGTAACGGCAGGCCGGTTATGCCGCACGAGACCAGCCTGTCCTATCTCCTGAGTGCTGAAGGCCAGCGGTTCTGGCCGCTCTCCCCTGCTCCCCCGCAGCCAAAGGTCGCGACCTTGGTCCGACCGGCGCAGCGCGACGACGCCACGCCCCTCTTCCATGGCCCCGTTCTGGCCACGGCCTCAACGGCATGGCACGACGATGCCGCGCTCCTTCGCCGTAGTTAAATTCCTAATTCTTGCGTGGTGTCTTTGCACCGCACTGCCTTCGTCCCAAACCGCCACAGTGAACATCAACAAAGGTGGAGGAGGATCGGTCGTGTTCGTGCCGTCCAACCTCCTCCCGGTAAAATGATAACAGGAAGTCCAAATAACATAAAACAACTTCGCCAAAGCAAACCAGAAGTTTAATCCATTAATTTTGAACTTAAAACCCCTAGCTTGAAGAAGTTGTCGAATGAAGATCGTCGTGGAAAACGGCGTCGCAAGGTGAAGCTTATTATATGTCGATGGAGAATGTCCGAGGAGGATTGGCATCTCCCTTCCTTTAACGTGAGAAGAAGAACGAAAGAAGGCACATCGTCGCTCTTCGGGGAAGTCGTCGCACACCGGCTGTGGAGAGGAGATGAGACGGCACGTTGATCTCTCCTTGTGGCGATGACATTCTTCATCGAAGTCTTGGCGTTCCTCACGTTCTCCAACGAAGAAGATGAATATCCCCAAGTCTTGTGTAATTTCTCCCCAATTCTTCTCACACAACAATCCCCTAAATAAAATAAGGTTCTCCCTTATTTTATTAATCCCAATCCATCAATTCAAAATTCAACTCTTAATTAAATACATTGAATAACTAAATCAAATAATTTAATAAGAGAGTTGACTTGTAATTAAGAAGGGGAGAGGATGAGTTACACATTTATGCTAGAGGGGGTGATTAATGGGGTGTAAGTAAATTTATAGAGGTGGGGGATTGTGAGGGTCCCGCCCCAACTTCCTCACATCTTTTTTTCAAATAACACATAAACCATCAGTAAAGAAATAAAAATAAAATTGTAAAACAATTATATTTTTATTCCTCACATTTTTAACATCTCCTCCCGAGCGAACGCAACTCCCAAAAAATTCTTCCTAAGAAATTACCAGCGCTGCCATTTCATCGGTGTCCTCAGATATTGATTCCGAGCACCGGTTCAAAAGTTAAGAAAACCCGCACATTTATTCACTGAACATACCCGAGCTAAACTTCAGAAAATGATTTTGGGCACACCGGGCCTCAAAATCAGGTGCTGTTAGAAACTGCATACTCGTAATATCTCAATGAAATTAAGAAAAAAAATTCCCTTGAAATTTACGGGTCTTTACATTACTCCCACCTCAGGGATTTACATCCCCGTAAAGATACATCACACACTAGAGGAACAAATGAGGTTACTGAGAACACATCTAAGCCTCCGCTCCCAAGTGCTCTCTTGGAGGTTCCCATGATTCCACCTAATGCGCACTAGGGGAATAGACCTCCCACGTAGGACACACACCTGTCGATCCTCGATCTCTAGCGAGACCTCTGCAAAAGTCGCTCCGTCATCATTGTCTAGATCCCCATGGTTGATGATATTTGTCGGGCCGTGCACGTATCTCCTCAGCTGAGATACGTGGAATACATCGTGCCCCGGTGCATCTGTGGAGGTAGATCTAGGCGATAAGACACCTTACCTATCTTTCTGAGAATCTGGAATGGTCCGATGAAGCGCGAAGATAACTTTTCGCCCCGGACAAATCTATGTAGTCTACATCGAGATGAGACCTGCAAGAAAACGTGGTCGCCATCCTCGAACTCCAGTGGTCTCCGCCTCCAATCAGCATATGACTTCTGTCGGCTCTGAGTTGTTGTCATCCGCTCCTGTATGACATGGTCCTTCTCTGTCATGGCCTGGACCATCTTTGGTCCCACAAGTGCTGACTCCCCAGGGTCTGTCCAGCATAGAGGTGATATGCAAGGTCGGTCGTACAATGCCTCGTATGGTGCCATCCCGATGGTGGAGTGGTAGCTGTTGTTGTATGCAAACTCCACCAAGGGTAGGTGATCCTCCCAGATGCGAACAAAGTCGAGGAAACATGCACGAATCATGTCCTCGAGAGTCCAAATGGTCCTCTCCGTCTGACCATCCGTCTGAGGGTGAAACATGGTGCTCAGACGTAGCTGCGTCCTGAATTTCTCCTGCAGCCCCTTCCAAAGATGGGAAATAAAGCGAGAATCTCGATCAGAGATGATAGATGATGGAACACCATGAAGCTGTACGATCTCTTGAATGTAGAGGTGTCCCAAGCTCTCCACTAAGCCCTGCTCTCTGATGGGTAAAAATTGGGCCGACTTGGTGAGTCAATCGACAATCACGGAAATGGAGTCATGACCTCTGGAATTACGTGGAAGTCTAGTCACGAAATCCAAAGATATCTTGTCCCACATCCACTTCGGGACCTCCAAGGGTTGTACCAAGCCTTCTGGTTCCTGGTGCTCCGCCTTCACCTGCTGGTAGGTGAGACATCGAGAAACTAACTCTACCACAACCTTCTACATACCCGGCCACTAGTGCTGTCATCTGAGATCATGGTACATCATCGCCACTCCGGGATGTACCGCTAAAGGGGAAGTTTGAAACTATCTTAGCACCTCCTCCTGTAAAGAAATCGGTACCATGGTATGTCCTCTGAAAATAACGGCGTGGTCTCCTCCCACAGAGATTCCATCAGGTGTCTGTCTTGAGGATATCTGTGCACACCACGTCTCACAGTCAATGCCCCCACGCTATACATCTCTGACACGCTGTATTAGTGGAGGAGTGACTGTGAGTGACTGAAGAAAGACTGATCCATATCTATCCATGAAGGATATCTGCAAAGCATCTAGCTGCTCTGTCGCCTCCCCAGGTAGTTGAATGCCCGTCCTCTTGCTGAGAGCATCAGCTACTACATTCCCCTTTCCAGGAGTATAGACTATCTCAAAGTCATAGTCCTGGAGTAACTCGAGCCATTGACACTGTCTCATTTCAGGTCCTTCTACAAAAAGATGTACCTAAGAACCTGGTGGTCAGAGAAGACTGTAAAGCGCTCTCCCATCAGATATTGTTGCCACATCTATAGAGCCAATACCACTGCTGCTAACTAAAGGTCATGGGTAGACTAGTTTTGCTCATGTTGCTTCAACTGTCGTGATCGATAAAAGATCACTGCTCCCTCCTGAATCAGGACACATCCCAGTCTGGTCCCTAATGGATCGCAGTAGACTACGTACCCTACTCCTTCCTCCCGTAGCCTCAAGATGGGTGCGCTGGTCAATCTCTGTCTCATCTCCAGAAAGCTCTGCTGACATCTATCTGACCACATGAAGGGTTTAACCTTCTTTTTCAAGGCTGAAATTGGTCTTGAAACTATGGAGAAGTATAAAACAAACCTCCGGTATTATCCAGCCAGTCCTAGGAAACTTCGCTCCTCCGTGACTCTCCTGGGTGGCTCCCAAGCTAGTACTGCCTCAATCTTCGCCGGATCCACTGCAAACTCCTACCTCAGAGATGACATGTCTCAAGAAGTGGACCTCACATATCCAGAACTGAATCTTCGAGAGCTTACCATAAACTTGGTGTTCTCGGAGTGTGTCCAGTACAACCCGGAAGTGGTAGGCGTGCTCCTCCTTAGTGGTCGAGTATATGAAAATGTCGTCGATGAAGACCACGAAAAATCGATTGTGGTAATGATGGAATATACTATTCCTGATACTCATGAACATTGCTGGAGAGTTTTTTATGATGAAAGGCATAACCAAGAACTCATAGTGGCCATACCGACATCTAAAGTCCATATTCTGCACGTCCTTGTCCCAAACTCTGATCTGATGATAGCCTGACCAGAGGTCTATCTTTGAGAAACATTGTGCTCCCTTGAGCTGATCGAATAGGTTGTCAATCCTCGGTAGCAGATACTTGTTCCTCACGGTCACCTGGTTCAGGCGACGATAGTCGACACACAATCGCATGCTCTCGTCCACCTTCTTGGCAAACCAAATCGGGGAAGCCCGGGGTGAAACACTGGGTCAGATGACTCCCATACCCTACAAGTCCTCCAGCTGTACCCGTAGCTCTATAATCTTAGTGGGATCCATCCGATAGGCCAGAGTGGATATCAGTGCTGTCCCGGGGTACAGGTCAATATAAATGTATACCTCTCTGCGAGGAGGTTGTCCAAGAACGTCGTCAATAAAGACGTCCGAAAAATGATCCACCACTACAGGAAAACATGGACTCCGCACGTCAACTACTCCTAGGATGAGGCTAGACAACTCATGAGTGATCGGCTGACCTCTCCTATACGTGAGTCCATCCTGCGCTGCAAAGGCTCCCTTCTCGCTGGTGAAGGTGAACCAGTTCCCATCGGTGCGAACACACCACACCTTACACCTAATACAGTCGATCTGAGCATGCACTGTAGATAACCAATCCATTCCCAAGATGACGTCGTAAGGCCTCGATGCCACTACAAGAAGATCCCAGCCGAAGATCTCTCCTCCTAGAGTAACCTCACACTACCGACACCAGTGTGTAATCATGGAGTCTGCTCCCATAGGAGTCTCTAGCTGTAAGGATCGAGCCAACGACTCCATCGGAATCTCCAAGATCCAAACAAGGGCAGATGGAATGAAAGAATGACTCTCTCCTGTGTCTATAAGAAGTGAAGTAGGGGTGGAGTAGACACAGATAGTACCTTGAATCATCTCTGGTTCATCATGGTCATAGGCCTCCGCTGCCTGATGTTGAGCCTGCCTCTACCTGACAGCTCCCTACGGTCGGGGTGGACCTCCTGGTGGTGGTGGTGGTAAAGCCTCAAAGCGTCGCCGACCACCTGCTGCTCGGCCAGCTCCTCTGCCTCATCCTCCTGCTCCCTGCGGACCGCCATGTTCGACCCTCTGCCTCTGTCTGGGTGGTCCCCCAACCGTCTGATGCTCCCTTGCATGATGGGTCGGGTAGTCACGAGCCATGTGGCCCTACCCGCTGCATGTGTAGCACTGTCTGCTCCTCATAAGACTGGCATTGTGTCGTGTGCCCCTCACCTCTGAGCCAGTGTCCTGAGGACGTCCACCTAATGGTCTAGTCCGCTTGGACTCCTGTGATGTCCGTCGATAGCGAACTACAGAATACTCTATTATGTGTCGCCCTGCAGTAGTTCTCGCTGGTGGTGTAGGATCAGCAAGAAAGCTCTCTATGAAAAGGGCTCGCTCCAGTAATCTTGCTTGTGTCAGAATGTTGAGGGAGATCATCGATACCCTGATCTCATGCCTCAGTCCCTGCTCGAAGGTCCGAGCCTGGAAGAATGGGTCCTGTACCATGTTCGTGCAATAGAACGAGAGATCGGGAAATCTCACAGAGTACTGGGCTTCCATCATGCTACCCTTCCGCAGTTATAGTAGCTCTTGAATGCGCATCGTACGGAGGGTTGGAGGGACGAACTCTCAGCAGAAGAGGCTATCAAAGTCCATCCAAAGGAGAGATGCCTCTTCATGCATCTAGAGAATCAGGCTCCACTATCTTCCTGCTTCTGTGTGCAAAAGACTCGCTGCAAGGATCACCATGAGGTCAGTCGGTGTCCCCACTAACCTGAAAACTCATACAACAGCCTCTAGCCAATCCTCGGCTGCCTGAGGGTCTATCTCCCCCTGGAACCTGGGTGGTCTCTGACGCTGAAACTCATGCAGTGCACCAAGGCGATGTGCCCTTTCTATGGCTGGGGCTGGTGGCATCAGTGGCTCAGTGGGTAAAGGTACCACTGATGCATCCACTGTAAAAGGGCCCTGCACCGATGCCTCATTGCTCGGTGGGCTGTCGTCTCGCACAAAGATATGAACCCTAGATGGCTGCCATCGTGGACCCATCCTAAAAAGAAATAGGTGTCCCACGATCAAAATAGTATACCTGGTGAGTTGACACAAAGTAATCACAAAGAAAACTTTTGAAACACACATGCAATCAATGTTTTTGTGTACTGAGTCGGAAATCAGAAGTCAGGGTCCGGGTGTATGGATACGTAGGCCGCTACACCAACACTAGACTCCCTTGACTGATAACCACACTCAATACCCTTAACACTATTGCTTCATGTAGATGAAAGATCACAGTCCTGAGTTCTACGGTAGAATCTAACTACTCTGATACCAATTTGTCATGACCCTTCCTCGGGGCCCGTGCCGTGACTACCCCAAGCCCGCCTTCCATAGGCCAGGGGCTGGCGACTAGCACCAAATGCATAAATCCCAATAAAAAGGGAAGGAATTTCCTTTATAAAGTAAAAAAACACCACAGAGTATGCATGCAGAAGTAGACACAAAGTAAACAGAGTACAATAGTAAGTGCTGGAATGTAAATGGGCCAGTATACAAACCCAAACTGAAAGTAAAGTACAACGGAAAAGAAATTACATCAACTGAAAAGTAAAGTAGAAACATCGAGCTGCCCACAGGAAATCCCACCTGAAGGTTGGTTACAGATAGCCTCCTCATCTCCTCGGGTCCAGCCGTCCGCTCCGTGTACGTCCCACCCAGTTGTCCACCTCCTGGTACCGACTTGCTCCACAAGACTCAACCACGATCAGCACTGTCTGTCGTCTGCATCCAACACAATGTAGTACGGGCATATCCCATGTAGGGGTGAGTATACACTACTCAGTATGGACCCCAAGACCCCCGATGGTCTCCCAGAATCCACAAAGGAAAGGTACAATCACGAAGTAACAACCAAATCTAATTAGGTATATTCCCATACATATACCTAAGTCGTCAATTCCAATTCAACTCCAACATTCGTTCCCAAGTATGATCTAGTCCACACAGGATAGCACAGTCCAATCCACATAGGATAACACAACCCATTCCACACAGGATATCAAAACAATCATATCGAAGACAATGATTGAAAGTCAAGGCTCATCTCACATAGGTATTCTATTTCGTAAGATGATAGAGATGATCCGATGTAGCCCCTGATTCATCTAAGTTGTTGAACCCACGTATGATAGAAGACCGACTAAGCTGTCAGACCCACAGAGGATGCCAGACCAGCTACTCTGCCGAAACCACGTAGGATACAAGTACAGCGTCAAATACAGCCGGACCCACGTAGGATACCAGACCAGTAGTCAAGTACTCTCGGACCCACAAAGGATACAACAACAGTAGTAATCACCGTCGAACCCACAGATGATTCTAGTACGGTCGTCGTCACTGCCGAACCAACGGAGGATTTTAGTAAAGTCATCATCGTCGTCGCAGTTGTAGCCAGCTCTAGGGTTCCCGTACACATCATGCTCGATTCCGGGAGGGTCCGCTCCACGAGCCAAGGGGTTCAATACATCAATTGACACGTACTCAGGAGTTTATGTACCCTAAAGTTCTGTTTCGACAAAAGGAACTCAACATGACAGACGACGCGTCAATCGGACACCTGGTCTGAGAGTTATTGGCTTTTTCGTTCCAGGGGCCCGGTTGGTTTTTTAAGTGAAAACCAACCTGACCGTACTCCAACAGCATCCAAACCTCAATTGGAGTAATCCAAAATGTCTGCCTCACTAAGAGGAAAACAAGAAAGTCGACATCACGTCAATCAGACGTCTGGAGCTCACGTTATTAGTGTTTCCGCTCCGATGGCCCGATTTGTTTCGTGTTCGAACCAACTCGGCCATACCCAATGTTCTCGAAAACCATGAATATAATATACCTAAATGACCATCTCGATCCAAAGATTTCTATGCAACTTACGGTGTGTCGATCAGAGGTCTGTATCCCATGATATTGAAAAAATGACTGAAACAGTCCGAAGAGGGGGTTCTGGGCCCGGCCCGCCCCGGCCCAACCCCCCCCCCCCCCCCCCCCCCGGGGTCAGCCCGAACTGGGTCACCCCGACCAAGGTCCGGGTCTAGCCTGGTTGGGCGTGGCCCGGCCCAGCTGGCGTGGCTCCAGCCCAGTGCGGGCGGCCCGACCCGGCGCGGGCGGTCTGGGTGCCCGCGTGCTGAGCGGATGTAGAAGGGGGGGGGGGAGTCGCCGACCCCTTCGAACTGAACGACGGACCTATGGGGTGTCCACCATGCAGTGCTATCTAGGGGTTTAACCCCCAGTTTTTTTGGATCCGACCGGCCATAACGGCGGTCCGGTTGTGCCGCGCGAGACCAGCCGGTCCCGCCTCCTGAACGCTGGTGGCCGGCGGTTCCGGCCGCCCTCCCTTGCTCTTCCGTGGCCAAATGTCGCGGCCTTTGTCCAACCATTGCGGTGCGACAGAGCCGCACCCTTCCTCCATGGCCCGCTCCAGTCGTGGCCTCAACGGCGCGACGCGACGGTGCCACGATCATTCGCCGCGGTGAAATTCCCTGTTCCTGCGTGGTTACAATGCACCACCCCGCCTTTATCCCAAACCACAATGGTGAACATCAACAAAGGGGGGGGAGGATCGGCCGTGTTCATGTGGTCCAACCTCCTCCCATTAAAATGATAACAGGCGGCCCAAATAACATAAAACAACTTCGACAAAGAAAACCACTTATTTAATCCATTAAATTTGAACTTAAAACCCCTACCTTGAGGAAGTTGTAGAACGAAGATCGTCGTGGAAAACGGCGTCCCGAGGTGAAGCTCCGTATATGTCGACAGAGAATATCCGAGGAGGAGCGGCGTCTCCCTTCCATTGACGTAAGAAGAAGAACGAAAGAAGGCACGTCGTCGCTCTTCGGGGAAGGCGTCGCACACCGGCTGTGGAGAGGAGATGAGACATCACATCGATATCTCCTTGTGGCGACGCCATTTTTCATTGAATTCTTGGTGTTCCTCACGTTCTCCAATGAAGATGATGAAGATCTCCAAGGCTTGTGTAATTTCTCCCCAATTCTTCTCACACAACAATCCCCCAAATAAAATAAGGTTCTCCCTTATTTTATTAATCCCAAGCCAAGAATTAAAAATTCAACTCTTAATTAAATACATTGAATAACTTAATAAAATAATTTAATAAGAGATTTGACTTGTAATTAAGAGGGGAGAGAGGATGAGTTACACATGTAAGCTATATGGGGTGATTAACGGGGTGTTAGGAAATTTAAGGAGGTGGGGGCTCGTGTGGGCCCCGTCCCAACTTCCTCAAATCTTCCTTTCCCATAACACTTAAACCATCAGTAAAGAAATAAAAATAAAATTGTAAAACAATTATATTCTTATTCCTCACATTTTTAATATCTCCTCCCGAGCAAACACAACTCCAGAAAAAGGCTTCCTAAGCAATTAACAGCGTTGTGGTTTAATCGGTGTCCTCGCATTTCGATTACGAGCACCATTTCAAAAGTTAGAAAAACCCGCTCGATTGTTCACTGAACGTATCTAAGCTAAACATCGGAAAATGATTCCGGCACACCGGGCCTCAGAATCAGGTGTCGTCAGAAACTACGTACTCGTAAAATCCCAATGCAATTATGAAAAAAATTTCCTTGAAATTTAGGGGTGTTTACACCAAAAGTCACATAAAAATATATCTTATGGTAATAAGGGTCAATATATATCCATAAAATATATATTGGATATGTTTTTAGGCCATATAAGCACTGATTGTTTTAGTTTAACCCTTCGTAAACCTAATTTCACCTTAACTGTGGTAATTAACTTTTTTACTTCTATTATTGTTTATAATGTTCAAAAATAAAGCTGAAATTATTATGAAATATAAATTATACAAATTCTATATATGGGAATTTTTTTCATAATTTATTAAATAGATTTGGAAAAATTTAATTTAAAATTAAACTCGCTGACGTAATGAGAAATCGAGTTTCCAATGTGAAAATTCTCAAAAGAATATAAATTTTTAATAGCCCAATTTAATGTGTAATTGATTGAAATGATCTTAATTGGATTAGTAAAAATAATAATTCAACTAATTTTACTTTTAAAACCATATTTAGATTTTTTGGATGTTTTTAAAAGATTTTTTTTAAAATATAATTCATAATGATAACCAATATTCTTAAATATTCATTAGAAATATATAATTTTAGAAAATTATCAAAATTTCGATGCATGATAATTTTGACCGGTAGATTTAAAAAACGACTTTTATATTTCTTGTAACATCCTAACATGGGTTCCACATGCTGATGCCCTGAGCTAGTTAGTCATATGACCCCATGCGTGCCTCCCTGTTTTCCAGAGGCTATAGACTATCTGTGAGGGTTGAATATATAAATGAAGAGACTATAACCACTTTATCAAAGAAGAACAAAAATGGAAACAAATAAAAAATATTCCACTGATATATCCAATAACTATAATTAAACTATAACTAATATCACATGATTAACCGAAATAAAAATTAATATCAAAACTAATGTAGTAGACATGTCATGTTATATATGTTACAAGTTTCAAATGAAAATATAAAAGTAAAGAAACTAACAAATCCCAATATATTTCTCAAATTATGTTTAGTTCCCTCATCGACGATCCATCACAACTCAATCATCTACCATAGGGAACTTTACTTTATCATGTATTGCAAACATGATGTCTATTGATATACCGATTAGGATACCTGAGAACTGTGTGAGTAAAAATCTGTTTGCCACCACTAATGGTGTATAAAACAATATATATTATATAAAAGTAAATGAATCAATATAAGGAATAAAGTACATGTGATAAATAAAAAATTTATAATGATTTAATTATTCTTTTAATAACCACATAAAAACCATGGGATCACGATGACACCCAAATCATAAAATACTTGCTTCAACCCATGTCAGAGTCTAATCCATCCCCAAGGGATTCCACAAATCAAAATATCATTCGTTTTAATTTAACATTTCATTTCAATTTAATATTCCAACAATGAGGTTGTAGAGAAGTAGTATATCCCACAATTGGTATTTGGGGAACTAGTATTTGCACGACAACTCAATGATCACATATAATAGAAAAATATATTGGAGGATTAGAGAGGTAGTCTAGTACCACTTTAGTATTTGGAGAAATGGTCCCATTACCCAACTCATTTCAATAACATTGGCACACTCCATGGGTGACTTGAATTATCATAACCCATTAATTAATTAATTAATTAATTTCATTTATCAATCATATTATTGATTTCTATTATTAAACAAGAATAAACTATACACAGTCATTTCATCTTATCAGAACATCCCAAGGATGGATACCAGTTTCACAATCCCATTAATCACCCAATTTCATAAATTCAGTCATAGCGGCACACCCCATGGTCAATATCAAATTAATAACTCATTAATCGATCAATTCAAAAATAACATTATTCCATCAATTTGACAATACAATTAATTAATTAAAAAATTAATTAATCTAGTTTATGTTACTATTTCCAACATGCCAATTGAAATATCACAATTCCATTAACACAATTATAAAAAAGAATATCATAAAGTATAATTAAACTGCCAACCTCAAGATTGTTGATGGATGTTCACTAGACCAAAAACCCCAAATAGAATTGGAATGTTCAAAACCACAACATCACAAATGTTCTAGGGGAAAAACCTAGGATCATTATCAGAAGGATTAATATCAATAAAAAACATGATATAAACCCATTGAAAATAGAGGAAAACTCACCCCTCTTCACCGAAAAAGATAGATAAGAAAAGAAAACAATTAAAAAAACAATAGCCTGTTATCTAGAACCAAGTTAGTGTCATTTAGATATGTTTAAATTGTTCCAAATATGTCGTGGGTTGACCTATGATAGAGAGGAGGAAAACAAAATGATTGTATCAAAACAAAATGAACCAAAAAACACCTCTAAAATTTTTACAGAAGAAATGACAAGGTGTGTAACCCCCTTACATGTCATGTAATCATTTTTAAAGGGAAATGTTGAAAACCTAGTTGCCACAAGTAATTTTTATCCGAAATGAAATTTATACGTCATTTGAACCATTTACACGTTATGTAAATGTCCTACAAAATGATTTTCATCCCATTTTCAAAATAAAGACTTGAACCATATGCAAATAATTTTGAACTATCTCAAGTCCTAACCATCCCTAAAATAAAACAATACTCAAAGGGGAATATACCTAGAAAATGGATGAGATCATAAAATCTCCCCACCTTCTAACAAATCATCCTCAAACTATTCTCACAATAATATCTATTATTTTGAGTTAAAAATGATCTCCCACTGAGCTTTCAAATCAGTTTCTATCTCCAATGTTTCCTTCTAAACACTTTCAATCTACCAGTAGTTTTTAATATCAGCATGGTCTTACCCCACAACAATTTCTCATAGTGATCCATAAAACGAATTAGACGGTCCTCATAGGATTCATTGTCGTCATGCTCGACATAATGAATATCAATCACATGAGAAATGTAGGGTGATACCACTGAAGTTGTGAGAAATGAAAGACATAATGCATTACACTATACATCTGTGGAAGATCCAATGAAAAAACCATATGCAGGATTCTCCCCACAATCTCAAAATATTTGACAAACCTGATTTCCAAAATTCCATGAAGTTGAATCCAAAAATGAACTAAACATGATGAAACATAAAAGAATACATGATCACCCAGTGTAATTTCAATGGGATTTCTACATGTATCAGCATACAACTTATGTTCGCACAACTCCAAAAAATATATTTCAAAATCAGATGAACCTTCTCTGTTTTCTTTTGCATGAGACTTTTTCCCAACAACTCTAACTCTCCTACCACCATCATGCACAATGGTGATCTACATATCCTTCCATAAAGTTCCTATAATGTTTATATATAAATAGTCCAAATTTAACTATTTTTATAGAATAACTCAATGAATTCTAGGTTCTTCTCCCAATATCCACAAATGTCTACAACACACACCCATAACATATCGTCCAAAAATTGAATATTACACTATGACTTACTATATATATGTGGGTCAAAATCCATACAAAAAAATACATATTTACCCAAAACTTTCTACAATACCTTCATGAATTCTAATGTAAAACATGAGTCACAGTACGATATTACACTCCTCAACACCCTGTGAAGATAGACTATCAATTGAACATAAAATTCCACCAACAGATCCACTGAGAATGACTCCCATATACGCAAGAAATGGGATACTTCGATTAGTCATTCCACAATTTCTGAAATACCATCATTATTCTGTGTCATCCATGGGAAACCCACCATGAAATCCATGGTAACATTATCCAACATCTAATATGTAATAGTAAATAGTTTCAAAAACCTCCAGTATATTGATGCTTGACCTTCATCTGTTGATTGGTGTAGCATCATGTCATGAACCCTGAAATCTTATTTTTCTTGCCCAATGACCTATAATATCGATTTAGGTTATGGTAGATGTTGGTCAAAACTGGATTAACTTCCATATTTGAGGTATGAAACTCACATATCATCTCATCTCACATAAACGTAGGCACACCTACGTGACTCAAGACACATATGATCTCATCCTTATATATTGTCCAATCAGATAGTAACCCTCCACCTTCAATACATTCTCTTATGTCCAAACTCTTTGTACCATCATACTTCCTCTCTCTAATATATCAAAAAATTATATAATAGACTAATAAAAATAAAATGATCATATTACCATGACCCTCCTACACCATAACTTTCATCTTAGCCAGCATGGTCATCATCGTACACACAGAGTGAGCCAAATAAATTTTCTGAGAGTGAATTTTTCTTCTGAGCAAATTAGAAACAATGTTTCCCTTATCAGGTGTATATTTATCTCAACATAAAAATTCATCAAATATTCAATATATACTTCTGAATATTTAACTATTATTCTGAAAAGATATACATAATGCTCTTGCGATTAGTATACATGGTAAATGATTTAACCAGAAGATAATTTTTCTTACACTTTAAAACATAAACCAATATAAAAAAAATTCAGGTTGTGAGTAGGGTAGTTTTATTCATGTGACCCCAAAATCCATGAACTATTTTAAAAAACTAAATATTCCTATATCATTGTTTCTCCAAAACTATCCCTATATGCACCATAAAATACTATATTCCCCTAGACATGTGTGTGATCAAGATCACTACCATTTTCAATTTCCTCGTTAGCTCCTATAAAGCATTCTCAAGTGATCCAGACTATTAAAAAATAAATCCCTACCTGTTAAAGCTAAAAATTAGTGCTTCCATGTTGAATCATTTGAGAGTAAAATTTGATAATAGACCACTATACCTAGAAATATTTGATTATAAAATATTTCTTAGGTTGCTCCCAAGAAAAAACTACCTACCCCTTCTCTGGATCCACTAACACACTTTCCTCAAAAACTATTTGACCAACTAAATTCACACATCTAGTCTAAAATTTACACTTAGATATCTTGGAATATTTCCAATTCTCTTTCAATGTACTTAGGATAATGTTAAGATATTAGGGATAATTGTGTTAAGTCTTGGCGAACTCCATGATGTCATACGCAAAACAATCACAAACTAATATATGTATGGGTTGATGATTCGGTTCAACTTGGAAATAATCATAGAATGATAATTATCCAACCCCAAAAATGTTAAAATAAAATCATAATGGCCAAACCAGATTTTGATTTCTGTTTGTGGTATATCAGAAGTTTCAACTCTCAACTGATGAGACCCTAATATCCGGTAAATATTTGAGAACACACAATATACTCTCAGCTGTTCAAATAGATAATTGATACATGGGAGAGGATATGTGTTCTTCATTGACATCTGGTTCAAATACCATTTGTCAACATATAATCTCATGGTTCTATCATCCTTCTTCAAAAACAAGATTGTAGAAACCCTAGGTGGCTTACTTCGATGGATGAATCCATTATCCATAAAATATTCTATCATATTCTTAATCTATTATTATCTATTGTTTCCCTTCTATAATATGGAATAGAAAATTTATCATCTCCTTGAATGAACTCAATAATAAACTCTACATCCCTCTAAGGTGGAATCCCTAAGATGTCCTTTGGAAGGAAATTGTGGAACCTATAAAATTTGGATAGAAAGAGATCATGGTTCACAACCCCATCATCTAGTAACCGACATGATACCTGGGTGTTATGCTCCCCTAGTTACTGATGGGCTAGCCCTTCATTACCTACCCAGAAATCCCGCCCTCCACGAAGAACATAATTTCCACCTCTAGGAGATTTTATGGTCATTCTCATGCTATAAAAACATATGTCGGATCTGTATGCAACCAACTAGTCCATAACTAAAATCAAGACAAATAAAAACATAATAAGGAAATATATAACCGATATAAAATGATACTCCCCAACCTTAGGAGAACACCCCTTACATAAACAGATGTCTATCAACCATACTCTAAATAGTGTGTTGATCTTTATAACCCAACTAATAAACTCCACTTCCAAACTCAAACAACTAAAAAATTGTGAAGATATAAAGGAATAAGAGGCTCATGTGTCAAATAAGGAACTTGAATGTGTAGATGCTATATTAATAGTACATCTCACCAAAAATTCTCTAGCCTTACTATCCTAAAGTGTAGGATAAACTAAATGTAACTATAAATCACAGTTTCCACATGTTATATTCTGATTCCCATGAGCTACACAACTCTGCTGATATAGTTTCTCTTTCCCCATAGTACCATATACACTAACTTGATATCCACATATAGTTGAACTCAATAAACTAGTTTGATTTGGAGTAGTAGATCCCCTACCTCTATTATGACATTGTATGGCTTCTCCATCACTACCCACATGTAGATGTTTTTCGCAATACCTCTGCAAGTGACCTATCCAACCACAAGATTGGAACTACATTGATTTTCATAGACACTAAGAATGAATATGTCCTATCATTACAATCTAAAAGAAAAATATTTAGGTACATAACGTAATCACTAACCCCATTCCATGGCCACTCTATATTCCATCTCCCAGGTAGAAATTCTCAATTTGATGCTTCTTACACTCAAAAGTAATACCGCATGGTCATGCAACCAAAACCACTTGAATTCCACTAGGATTCTCATTCAGGTTCTCCCATAAATGTGAACCAATATCCTCCACTTTAGAAAAACTTTTCAACTGAATGTTATTATCATGGGACATAATGCCACATTTAACCCCATCCTTAAACCGCTTTTCCATCGTAACCTCTACTGTCGTCTATAATTTAACAAATCATTGAAAATCATTAAATCATCCAATATATTATATCAATGATATAATCCCCCAGTTAAGTCTCATAGACTATGCTAGCCTCTCTCAACCAAGTATCTTAGGGTAAATGTTATCCAATAAATTCTCCCAAAAGTACTTATACTCTTCATTTTCTAGTTGTCTATCCAATGTCTTGATGTGCCAATAATTCTTCTCTTTAACACATAACATATAAACAACCAATTTGATACTTTTATCTGCAGAAAAATCCAAGTGGTCATGAATTATATATATATACTCAATCCAAAACATAAATACTATAGGTCTACCCTCTTCGATGAATGTAAGAGGTTGTTGCAACTAGAACTCGAATGTGAAGTTGAAAATACACTTCACAACCCATCTTAGGTCGATTCACATAAGTTTCTTGAAGAGAGAAAATTTATCACCAAAATTTTGTCCACCTTACTCATCTAGAACTATTTGAGCCTCCACTTCTACCGTTGGAAGATCATTTCCATACATATCCTCCCATCATCCTCATAACAAGTCTCATCATGGAGACTAATCCCTACAATTCAAAAAACATGACTTCAGGAATGAATCATACCATTAACATTTTCATAAGATGGGTTCACATATCTACTTAACTAGTCATCCACCTATAGGCTCAAGTCAGTCAAAACCAGGACACCATCACTACCATCAACAATCCCTCATATAGGTCATTGATAACATAGGGTGACTACATTATAATTATTTATGTTCCTTGTTTTTACCACATTTTTATTTCTACTTACCAAATATATCATCATTTACAATTTTGTAGTTTCACATCAAGAAATTTTTTCATTTAAATCACATATGTAATGAAAATAATTTTCATTAAAACAACTCACCCAAAAATAATCTTTTCCCATGCGTACCTAAAATGATGCATGTGATAATAAATCATGAGTTCTTATAATGATGCATGTTTACTCAGCATTCATTCCATACCAAGACAAAAATAAAATTCCTTGAAATAATATTCATCATCACACAAAAAGTGCATAACTCAAGGGGAAATGAAAATAAATACTAACCACATACATCAATAACAACAACCATGCCTTGGGTACTTGGATTCTACCACACACATGTGTTAGCTACACCTATGCATGAGCTCATGACCATGGACTAACACATCATAATAGTCTGTCTAACTTTACCCAATATTATTACAAAATAAAAGATTGTAAATACACTATAATACCATTTTTTGATGTTCTACATATGTCGGTGACCCAAGATGGTTTGCTATAATACCCCAAGAGTGCCTCCCCACATGTTAGAGGTTGCTGACTAGAAGATCAGGTCGAATATATAACATGGTGTGACTATACGCGCCTTATCAAATTAGCACAACCATGGAAATAAATAATAAATAGCCAAATTAAGTATCAATAATGATAAATATAATATAACTAGTATCACATATAGAACCAAAATAAGAAAAACAATCCAAACTAAATTAGAAGACATGTCATGACATATATATGAAAATTGAAAAATTACAACCCAAAATTATATTCACTATGAACTCCCATGAGGGTCATGAAATCATGTCTGATTTCCTAATCAATGCTTCATCCCAGCTCAGCCAAAAAACAAAGGGCTCTGGCCCTTACGCTTTTCAGAAAACGTGATATCTATTTAGGTACCAACTAGGTAGCATGAGTAGGGTGTGAGTATAACTAATTAGTCTCCCACAATGGACATATAAAATAATATCCATTCAATAATAGTGTATGATGTTGTTTAAAAAATAAAGTACAAATAAAAATAGTTAACAGTATTCATGTTCAATTATTCCTCAAATAAACACTTAAAAACCCTAGGATTCGGATGACACTCAAATCATCAAATACATGATTTGGCCTATGTCTATGTATGAACTATCCCCAAAGGGTTTCACATAAAACAATATCGTGGTTTTTTATTTATTATTTTATTTGAAATTAACATTCAAAAAATGGTGGCTAAGAGAAGTAGTTCAGCACCCCAAGGGTATTTAGAGCAACAATCCGTTTTTAAAAACTCATTTACCACATATAATAAGTAAATAATTTTGTATACTTCACAAACCCACATCTCAATTCAATCATATCGTTGTACCCCATGGGTGTTAAACAATATCATAACGTATTAATAATAAATTTAAAAATTCATTTATCAAACATGTTCAGGATTTAATTTTTCAAAGAAAAAAAATTATATACCATTATTTCATATTATATGTGCATCCCATGGTTGCCTATAAGATTCAAAATACCATTAATCAAAAAATTTCATAAACTAAATTATGATAATTCTATCACACCGACACACCCCATGAGTGACTATAAAATTCACAACTCACTAATCAATAAATTCCACAATCACAATATTCTGTTAATTCCACAACCCCATTAATTAATTTACAAAATTTATTTATTCAACTCAATTTACCATTTCAATACGTGGAAGTTGAATTTTCACAATTCCACACACGAAATCATAATAATGAAAATGTTAATTGATAAATAGAACACCTATATATAAATATTTGATGGATGTTCAAGAGGAAAAACCCCCAAATTGATGTAGAACATTCAAAACCCTACGAGCATGGATGATATTGAAAAAAACATTGATTGAGATCATACAGATTAAGATATATCAAAAATGAGATCTAAACTCATTTTTCTCGAATAAAAATTATCCTTCTTCATTGGGAAAGAGTGATATGGAAGGAAACCAAAGAAAAAAAGGATGACTAGGTATCTATCACCAAATCCATGAAATTTAGAGTTGACGAAATTACTGTAAATCTGCTTTGGGTTTCCCTATGCTTGAGAGGAGGAATGTTGCAAGTTGGTATCAAAACAACATGAACTATAAAAGACCATTAAAATTTCTTCTTGGGAAATTACAAGGTGTTTAACTCCTATACACGTCATGTAATTCCTTTTATAGGGTTATTAAAAAAATTGTTTCCTTGGGTGATTTTTATTCTGACCAACATTTACACATCATGTAACCCATTTACATGAAATGTAAATATCATTTCGACTATTTTCAGCCCTTTTTCTACTAAATATTTTAAACCATGTCAATATCTTTACAAACCTTCTCAAACCCCCATTATACCTCAAACATAAAGTAACACGAAGTGTAATGTACCTAAAATGTATGATATCATACATTTCAGAACACATTTTTTAATTTTGGTAAATAAATCTATTAATATTTGATAAAAAATAAAAATAAAAATATTTTTTGAATAGAATTTAAAAACACATAATTTATTTTCTAAAATTTAAGCACTTTTTATAAATATGTTTTCATCATATAAAACAATTATACTTAAAATATAAAATGTAATTATTATTATTCATAATTCTAAGATTAATATATAGGTTATATATGTGAAGATTAAATATTAATATTAATAATATACCATGGTTTGTTAAAACCCATTATCACATGTTACACAAGAAAAAATTGGTTATGCGTGTTTTGTAAGATATCAAAGAAATTTAATTTTTTTTAAAAAATAATAATGAAGAAATACTCAGGGGGTTACACCCTCAACTAAATTTGTAGATACTCAAAAAATAACTCAATGAGAACAACTAAAAATTCCCCCTACATGACACATCCCTCGTCCAATCTCTTTTATCGTAGTTGAACATGTGGAATCTCCAAAAAAATTCTCCCCCATAATCAAGTGTCGACAAACCGTACTTTTCATTGAGGTTGGAGATGATGGATGGTTTACTACATGATGGAGGAGGAAGATGATAACTCTATATATTATTAATATTGTTTTTATTATTAATATTATTAATATTATTATTAAATTTCATTAATATAAATTATTATTCATAAAAAAATATAAACAAATTTTTATTAATCGCAATTTCTCGAATTATTTATGGGTTCATTGATAAACTTTTTGTAATTGTCATCAATATAATTACTGTAATACAATTAAGATTTAAAAGAAAATATTTAGCAGAATATGTCTTATCTCTATATATTTTATGGTGATCATTTTAATGGTTTCAATAAGTTGTTTTTCTCATATTGAATGCATCCCAATGTTGTTGGGAATAAAGAGTTATTTAGTGTATATTATACATGTTTGAGGATTAATTTGTCTATGTCTTTTTTGGAAAAGTGTGTAAATTTTGTGGACATTCCAAATTCTTCCCTAAGAATATAAATATACTAGTGATGGTGATGGTGAACTCGGTCGAGTCCCATTCATAGAGGTGAGTGATATTTAGAAGTTGTCCACTATCTCAGCCTCGAGTGACTCGGTTCATGAGATCAATGGTTGGCTTGCTTTGTGAGAGGCATGTCCAAACATATGGAGATCATTTCACAAGGGTTATTTAGAGACATTGTGGGATGGACAAGATTCCAATAATGATTGTGAAGTGTTGACTGAAGACAACACAACCTTCATAGTGATTCGATGCAGTGAGCGACTATTGGCTTGCTGTTTTCTTATGGGATCCCGGTAGCCTACTCCAGTAGTAGAGGGGATCAGGATACCACAGAATAAATTTTCCCTAAATGGGATGGACTGGTATGGGATGGCGACCTAGTGTTACGGGGATCATTTTTAAGAGATCTAGTGCAGGTTAGGGGTTGGAGACCACCTGAACATCTATGGACTTATTGAAGGATTGTCAGGTCAAAAAGTCCTTATATTGGTGGGGTTGTTTCACCGCATCTTATTCAGGTGGTATTTTATCTACACTTCATATTTTTGTGTGACACATGGTCTGTAATTCATATAACTTTATTTTCATTAATAAATTTTTTGGATTGAGTATGCTCGGATCTTGATATTTCCTCATATAAATATCTCTTTTTAATTATTACACTCACTTCTAACTATCTTATATATTCACACCTCACAAATATATATTAATATATTAATAAATATATTTTACAATAAATTAATACATTTCATTTAAAACATATTAAATTCTATTACACTGTCAAATTATAAAATTTCCATGCAAATATATATGAAGTAATTCACCTACCAATATCGCATATCTTCATTAATATATTATATCCAACTGTGTGTTATAATAAAATAAAATCATATTTATTTTTTTCAACATCATAAAAAAATTAAGACCCATATAAATTTTTAGGATGACCTTTCTTTTTTTGAATAATCCATTTATTATCTCTTATATATATAAACAACCATTTGTTTAATAAAAATAAAAATAAAATTAATAATTTAATATTACCCATAAATTATTACCACAATAAATATAAAAATACTTCTTCATATCATTGTCATTAAAATTAGATATATCTAATTCATATTAATAAAAATATATTACAATTTTACTAATATTATATGAATTTATTCCAAATTTAAATATATATATATATATATATCATTTAATGATAGACTAATATTAAAAACTATATTTATTTATAATTAATATGTTGTAATATTTCTTTATTATTCATATCAAAATTTATATACATTCTCATTTATCATCAATTAAAAATAATTAATTAGTTTTATTAATATACTTCTCAAATGTTTCTAATTAATCACGTGACATTTAAAAAAATACAAATATATCAGAAACATATATTTTTTTAAAAAAAATTATTAAATAATTTTTTTTAGTTTAAACAATATTTTTTTATTGGACGATACATAAAAATATATATATGTGTGTATATATATATTTATATTACTATAATTTAAACGACAATAGTAATAATTTATGATAGATTTTAAATAATACAAAAGGGATTATAGTTTCTTAGAAGTTTTTATCACACTTTTATTTTAATGAAGAAAATGATTTTATTAAATTATTTATCTAATGGTAATACAAAATATATTCAAAACCATGTCATTTTATTCAATACTAATAAATAAATTTCATTCTCACAAATTTTAATCTATATTTCATAGTATATTCTACCTTTTATTATGCACAAAATAAATATACCTATTTATAGTTAGGATTAAATGGATTTAGTTAAAGATATTTTTTAGCGAAAAATTATAAGAAATTATTCCATGAAAAATGTTCCATTTAAAAGTTAACTCTACTAATTACTAAATCCAAAACAATAAATATCTTTGAGGTCTCATATATTCTTCCTTAGATCAAAAAGTCTATATAAGATCTATAAAATTATAATTTTTAAGAATATTTTAATGACATAATCTTCACACCCTCAAATAAATTTCTAACTCATATATCATCCACAATTGATAATATCAAAATCAGCAATGAAATGTAAACATTTTCTCTAATATGAAGTGTAGAGTCCAATAACCACACTTCTAGACCACGTGTAAAAAAGTCATATTGTTTTTAATTTTATTTACTTGAGAAATATTTTTTACAACAATAACTGACTAATATATATATATATATATATATTTATGAAATATAGTAAAAAATGATCCACTATACTCCCTATAGAATTTTATTTCTATATTTTTAGAGAATTATAAACTTCTTTTACTGTTTAAAACACATGATAATTCTTTTATAGGGAAGTGATTAAAAACTTTAATTATTACAACGTCTTCTCTCATGATAATCAAGTCATTATAATATATAATACATGTCTCCAATCCCTTTGAGAAAAATTTCTTGAAAACATTTTGTGTGTAACAAATTTCTCAATAAGGTCCTTAAAAATAGATTATTAAAAAATTTAAAAAACATTAAATCACCCAGAAAACATTATCATCAAAATAAAATACTTTAATAAAAATTTATTTAACAATATAAATATCCTTATCCTTTGAAATCTATAAGTTTTTTTATAAAATCATTTATAAATAATTTTTGTCTAAAAGAATTAAAAATATTTAAGATATCAATACCATGATTATTTTTATAAAATTACAAAATAAAATATGTTTCTTTTTGTAAATTTCATATTTAATACTTATAAAATAAGTCCAAATGCTTTTAGAAAATTTATTCCCAAGAATAAAAAAACCCATGATGAAACATAGAATGTAAAATGATATAAATATCATACCCATCACTTGGTTGTAAATTTCCTTTATGGTTTCGGTTCACTCCCCATTCCTTATCATTTTTACAATTTCTGAATGTCATATTTTAATGTATTTTTAAAAACAATTAAATATTTTAATTTTAAATTAAATCTAGATTTATAATAATATAGAAATAATTTCTTGGTCGATAGTAAGAAGAATTAAAAAATATTTTATAATAAAAAATATAGATCTTTATAAAAATACATACATTGGTTATATGAAATCAACATATATGGAAATGAATCATTAATGCTGAATAGAGAAAATAATAAGTATACAAATAGTACATAATTAGTGCCTGATAATTTAATAATTTAGACAAAAATAAAATATTTCATAATGAAATAAAATGTATCCAACATAAAATAACAATTCTATAATCTCCATAAATAAAAGAAAAGAAAATAATCCCTTAAATGGATTCTTATTTCAAAAAAATTGAAGAATCAGATGGATTTGTAAAAAATAAAATATCACATTCAAAATACACTAATGAAATAAATATTTAAGATTTACCTAAATAAAATTATAATTTTTAAGGCTACCTTGAAATCATAACTTATTTAAAAGAATTTTGCATTGAAAGATTAATGTATAAGTTTCAAAATAAATATCTTTATAAAGAAATTTAGGGGAAATTTAATATATAATATAATATTAAATCATTTTATATATATATATAAACATAAAAAAAGACATTTTTCAAATAATTTTTTTAATAGAAGTGTTTTGGAACGTTAAAAAATGAATTTTATATCAAAATGTTTTCTCCTTTTACTTACGATGCTAGTCAAAAGTAATTATATTTTACCCCTAGAATGAAAAATTCTATCAATTTATCTCATTCATTCATTGAAAACAAAACCAATTATTTCAAAAACATCTTTATCCATAACTTACACACCAAAATGAATGTAATCAAATTCTCCTTCCCAAAATAAAACATATAAGACTATATGTCCTTCAGCCACTCCCCATATCTACAATTTTTGTATGTATATATATATATATATATATATATATATATTTGATGAATTTTAATAAATATTTTTTTGATGTAACACATGAGGAAGAATATTCCTTAAGGTATGATAACCATAAAATATATCCTATACAAAATATAAATAAAATATTATTCAATTCCTTGATCGGTGATTTAGAAACAAGAATTTGGGTATTTACAATTTGGATCATTTCATTAACATTTGATATTATTTACATTTAGATTCCCATATCCTAGAAAATTATCACATGTCTCATTATTTTTTCACATACATACTGTTAAAGCTGAGTGTATATATAGACGTTTATCTAAATAACCTATGGAAGACCATGAAATAATCTCTTTCCAGAAAGGATATGGGAAATCCTATGGAGTTTAATGGAAATTGATATTTGATTACACACATTCTCAACAACCCCAATCCCATGCATATGCGATGTAATTTATATATTAATTTTATCCTCTCATGATACATACCACTTAATGAAAAAATTACCAACTAACCTTCACTGAACACTAACAACTCATCGAAAACAATGAATCAGATAACCCAGAGAGAACCTAGTCAAAACCACTTCATACTACCACTTAAAATTATTATAACATTAATAATCCACATCTTGAGTTACAGGTCCCCAAAATAGGGTTTGATTAAGAAAAATAATAAACCATTCATAGAAGACTTCCCTCAATCAATCTCCCTTCTCAGTGTAGAACATAGAAAATATCAAATGGACTTTATCCCCCATCATCAAGTGTTGATATACAATTCCCCAAGATTATGATAAAGATAATGAAGGGTCTTACTACATGATAGTTGAGTAAAATGATGACCATGGATCTTTTCATTATAATAATAATAATAATATCAATACTAATAATCATAATAATAATAATATTCTATGTTTATTAAAATAATTAATTTTTCTTAAAAAATATATTTATTATTTTTATATCTATTACTATTCCATCCCTTTATATGAATTCAATCATAACTTTTTTTAATTCACTGAAAAGTTATTATTATAATAATTCGATATTTTATAATTATCCCTTTATAATTAATATTGTCACATTTAGCTATCATATAAATTAAAACCTCACACATATATCTCAATATATAAATATCCAAATAAAGTAATATAATTGATTTATATCATATTAAATATGATTTCACTATTAAAAAAACACAATCATAATATATATATCTATATATGATTTAGTCAACAACTAATTTTCATATATTTTCTTTAATATTTGTTTTCACACAATAAATTATAAATTATTAAAATTATTCTTATTTTGAATAACATTTTATAAAAATTGACACCAATATAAATCTATAGTATGACCTTATATAGTTTAAATATAATCATTATATTATAACCCATATATATATACATACATATCGGAGATTAATAATAATAATAACATATTATTTTTAAATTAATTCCAAAATAAATATTATATTTATACTTCATATCATTATCATTACATATAGAATTATATAATTCTAATTAATAAAATTTTATTCTAATTATTATTATCTTATATACAATTATTTCAAAATTTTACATATTTTTATTTCCCATTGAATGTTAAATTACTCTTAAAATATATACTTATTTCAAAATTATATACTATAATATTTATATTTCTTATATCTATAAATAGTTATATCTATTTTCATTAATCAACAAATAATCACTAAGAATTAATTTTATTCATATGCTACCCAAAAGTCCCTAATCAATAAAGTAACATCAAAATCAATTCCAATATTTCCAAAATATGATTTTATAATTCAATGTTATAATCAATAATTTTTAGTATAAACCATAAATTATATCATCAATTATATGTGTGCATATATTATTTAATTTATTTAATTTATTTAATATTAATAATTAATGAATTATTCTAAAAATTATAAAGTGGATCAGGGTTCTTTGATATTGTATGCATATGATTGAATTTTCTAAAAAAAATTCTATTATTAATATATTATTTAAAAGGAAATATATATATATATATATATATATATATATTTAAAAACTAGGTTTTTAAATAGGTTGTTTGTGGCGATGATCCCAAAGGATGGTCTAAGGGAGGTAAACATCAGGTGTTGTTTTAAGGGAGGAAATTTAATCCAGTAAAGATACATGATGTGGTTGTTTTTAAGTTCCATTATTTGTCTTTATTGCTACATCATGGTGTGGTGAATATGGATAAATCTTTGGGATTCTAGTTTTGTTGGTCTGGGATGATGATAATAGTTGTCGAGTTCATGTATCGATGTTTGGATTGCTAGTCGATAAAGGTGGGGTACAATTATTCTATTGGGTAGCTTCATCCACTTGATGTTCCTTAGAATAAGTGTGAGGATATTTTTATGGATGTTTTTTCCAGGTCACCTCGATCCGAAGAAGTTTGTGATTCTATTTGGACGATCCTGGACTACATTACAAAGTCGAAAACCTTTTTAGTGAATTATTAGTTTATATTAGTGAATTAAATTTTGAATCATTTTTTATAGGATTTTGTTAAGATTAAAGTGGAATGGAATATGATAATATTTGATCATGTCCCCTTTTTAATATCTAGGGTTTATAGAGATATAAATCATGAAATTGGTTTTCAATTAACCCTTAATTAAAATGTTCATACATAGAAAGATGGTTTTAGAATGTGGAATATCTAAACATTAGAGGATACTTTATGCACATAAGTTTGAGATTTTTGAGGTTCTTGGGTGCTTCACCTAACCTTATTTAAGGTATACTATAATTAAAATTACCACCCTACCATCTGTATGAATACATTTGAATCACAACATAAGTAACCTTGTATATCACGATTTTGTTGAACTATGGATGTAAAATAAGTTGTTCATGGAAAATAATTATTATGGAGCATGACATAGAATTTTCATGTTATTCATGAGCGGATTGAAGGAATTAAACGATTTTGAGAAGTCCATTACTGGTCATAGGAGGAGTCCTATATAGTTCAATGTTGGAGATCATGGGGACATGAATACATATCATCATTCTGGAAAATAGTGGTTTAGTCATGGAAATAATGATTCTTCTCATTTTTTTTTGTTTTATTCAAGGTGTTGTAATGTGTCGGAGATATTTCATATAAATTAGAAATTTACTAAAAGATATAACATATTAATGATGTCTTTCATGTGTATTGTCTTTTATATCTTTTTATTGACTATTCCAAATTCACTTTCTGGTGAGATAATGATGTTAAAGATGATGTGACCATATAGGATTATTTTTTAGATATTTAGGAAAATCAGAAGAAGGTGTTTAAATGGAATTTTATTAATTTTTTTATATGTAAAATGGTAGTATAGTCTATTAGAGGAGTTTATTTTGAAATGAGACTCACAAATTCTTACTCAATATCCTAATTTTTTTAACGATTAATGTTAAGTTAGATTTAATGTATAAATATATTAATTTATGATTTGATAGAATATGTTTATTGAATATGCATCTTATTCCACTGGTGGGTCATCTATGTCCTTATTATAGAGAGATATCTATGAGTTATCTGTTGGGATAGTTTTTTAATTTCCCTTCCCATTATCAAATAGTTTTGGTTCACAATCTTGAGGGTGAAATTATTTGAAAGGTATCTAATGTAACAACATAGTTTTTATTGAAACCTTGATTTGTGTTTTTGGATTGTTGAAGGTGTTTAGGGGATTGATAGAGGATAGAATGTACTATTTGAGTTGTCTTTTTATCTAGAAGAGGAGGTTGTGGTGTGGTATAGTTTGATATGGGGTGGTGTGGTTTTAAAGATAGCCATATGTGGTGTAGCCATTACATTTATGGCATTGAGTCTAAGTGTCCCGTTTTTATTATTCTATTTTTTATACATCCTTTAAGTATGGTTCTAAGGGATACAACATGGTTCTTATATTAATGTTACATTTATTTATTTGTTAATATATTCTATGATGTTTTTAGAGGCTACATCCTGGAGTCCTAGTGATCGGGATCCTTTTACCTACCTTTAGGGAGACTTCTATGAAATGATGTATAGGTTGTTTCACTACCTTACACAAGGTTTATAGAATTTGAGGACATATATATGGTGATATTCAAAGGGGAGTTTAAATTTAAAATATTCCACTTTAGCTATTTATCTTTCACTGTGGTATTGATGTAAACCTCAACCACAGTGGAATGGTAAAAGTTGTTGTATCACGTTGAAGTAAAAAAATTTGTGAATTTATATTAAGGATTTATCTTTTTTCATTTATTCTCCTCCAAACCCAAGGTATATTTAGGAGTTCTATATTAGATACCTTTATTTAACCATTTCGTAGATTTATCCCCTACGTTTTGAGGTGATTTGGGGGTGATTTTAAATTTGTTTTAATCATATTATTTTCTATTAATATCTCAAATTTTCTTTTCTAATGCTATGGAAAAAAATTTTCTTCTAATTTTTATGAGATTTATTTTGATAAAAGATGAAAATTTATTAGTGGGATGATATCTATAGGGATCACAAGTTCTTTACATGAGTGGTAATTTGCGATATATATTTCGTTATTAATTCTTTCACAGATAAAGTTAAATGTTTCACTAAATGGTATGGGATCCATGTGTCCTTATTATTATAAGTGAATATTATTGATTAACATTCCCAAACATATTTGGATAGTATTGGAATCAACAAAGTAGATTAAAAAATTAGAAAATTAAGGAATAATAGAATATTTAATGGGAAAAAGTGATTTCATATGTGTTTTAATATGTTAGATGCATCTTTATATTTCCATGATTTCGTAAAATAGGTTAAATTTAATATTTTTTAATTTTCATGGATAATGTGCTTGAAATTATTTAACCAACATAAATTTGGTGACATGATGTAAATGATGAATGAGTCATGTAAAATGTCTTACCATTCATCATTAAAAACTATTGATAATGGAAGTGTTTTTTAAGCAAGAATATTAATTAATTTCACTATATATTGTAATTGAATATTAGGTTTCTTATATATGTAACCTTATTAGAATGAACATGTTAATTAAATATAAAAATATGTAATTATATTGGTTTTCGTATTGTTTTTTGGTACTATTTTGAGAATATATGTTTTTATTCTAGAATTTGTGTATGGGAGTTATGGATTTAAATTTCTCTTGAGTTTATTATGATTTAAATATTATTAATAATAAGTATATTATTTTTCATACTATACACATTACAATGAATTTTTATGGAACTAGTATAATTGTGATATTAGGTGAGACTTTTATAGAACATGATGAGAAATATGATTTTTTATTGCATATTTTTTTATTATGGGGATGATGTTAGGAGGGATAGATTAGTATTACATAACTTATTTAAAATTATTTATTTTATTTATAATGATGCTAGTTTATTAGTAGGGGTTGGGATATATGAATTGTCATTTTCTCAATGTCTTCTTCTTGGTGGATTATTTCTTGATGGTCAATTGTTGTGATTCAGAACTACCTATTATAGTTGGTGTATGACCTTTAATTTTATATTCCTTATGGTATTTTACATTTTTAAATATCATGTCTAAATAATGTAATAGTAAAATGAATTATAAATAAACGCAAGGGATGTGTATTGATGATAGTGGAAATTAATTATGAAATAATAAACATGGGATGGTTGGTTTGATGCTTTATGATCATGGAACATAATATTGAAATTAACTAATTATTTATGAAAATCTTAGTTTTGGATAATATAAAATGATTAATAATGAGTTTAAAATTGCATTAATAAAAGAATGTTAACTTATAGTTACTAAATTAAAGTGGGCAACGATGTGGAATCTTAATGAATGGGTTCTTGTCTGAGATCTAATTTCCTACACCTTAGTGGTGGAAACAAAGTGGAATTTTTAGAGATCACTGTAATTCATGACAAAAGATTTCAAGATTCCCTTATTTTGAGAATGTGATATTATATTCATTATATTTTATTATTTTCTATTCTTCACCACCTATTTTTTTCTAGTGATAGAAACCTAAATGATTATGTTTCCAAATGTTTTTCCAACATATATGTCAGTGATTGAATGGACTCATTACAACTCCATCTTAACATTCACCCCTTATTAAGTATCATGGAGTGTATGTATATCTCGGTTGTGATGAATTAATGTAGATAAACCTATCCACATGGGTTATAATGACCCTCAATCATACTTTCCATGCATGTGAGGGTTGTAGAGTATTAACGATATAAAACACATATATATTTTGGTTGTAGTGATTGTGGTTATATTATGATTGCATTAATGTGTGAGTATTGATTATGGCATATTAAAAACAAGGACTGTAATGGATTTTTGGATACATATATGGTTATGATATGGGCTGGGATATGTGGGAACAAAGTGAAAGATATGATGATGATGTAGATATAATAAAACTAGCAGTGGGATATGATGACTTATTAATGGTATTGAGGAACATTACATTTGGTTTTCAGGAATTTAGGTGAAAAACTTGTGGGTAAGTAGATGCAAGTCGCCTTTTATATGTATTTGGTTGTGATAGATAATTTTTAAATTCTATGTACTACTTAGTGATATAACATCGTAGATGATATTATATAGTCTCAACTTCTTAGGTAATGAGTTTGTTTTCCATAGTTATTTATATAGATTTCGTATATTTATTTAAAATTATTATTTGAGGTTTTAGGGACAATCCTAGAAAGTGTACCAATATTATCAACCCATATAAATATTAATTATTTCTCAAGTTTTCAGGATTTGGTTAGTGATCAAGTTGGAAACTATAATATGTTGGTGTTGTTTATGAATAGATAGAGGTTATGGATGATTTCAAGGATTTATTCTATGTATTTCCCTTTATTTATTATTCTTATGACAATAAATTACTATATATGGATAATTTACTTATTCTAATATATTTTTATTTGTTGTAAGATCTTATAATTGATACGTAAAATTTATATATTTTTGGTAATTCGTCCCATTCAAACTCATTATATTTCTACAGGGTTATTCATTAACATGTTTCTTATTAGAGGAAACCTTAAAGGTTTATCTACATCTTCAATGTTTTCTCTGGAGGGGTATCAATATTGTGGGATCTATGAAATATCAGATTTGTATCCTTTCAATTAAAAAACATCGTCACACAATTTGTATGTTTCGACATGATGTCAGGATATTTTCACTCAGAATCCAAGATATATTGGACATTATGGGTTGACATCAAAATTTATCATCCATGGATTTACACTCCTTAATTATTCCTTTGATCTGGTTGTGGTGTTTCTCCATAGGTATTATCTTAATATAAATTAAAGTAAAACATGTAAATATACCTATTTATGACTCCTCACTTCTTGGAAATGACACAATGACATAGCTTCCACTAAAATTCATCAAAGTAAATATCATACATAATTAATGCTACTCCAAAAACAATATGAAATAGATAATTATCCCCTCATAGTTTAATATTAAATATCCTCTATGAGTTATTTTCCATATTGTGTGGTGTTTGGTTTAATTATTCTAATCTCATCATAACATCATTGATCTTATTTCTATGTTGCATACTTTAGTGAAAATGGTCTCGTTATAGTGAAATATAATCAAAATATTCACCAAGATATTATTATCTATGTTCAACAGTCATTATCAAATAAACCTTGGAAATGGAATTATCTATTTCAAAATGCATTTATTACTCTCATCAGCATAACAATATATTTATTCTTATATATTAATAGTTTTCTTAGAGTTATTATTATGTATGTGAAGAGTACACATATGTATCATTTGAAAAACTACCTCCACTTCTTCTTATGTTTGTATTCTATACCCACAAGATTTTTTATTTTAATCATACATAAGTTTCTCAATTCATAATTTAATCTGATGAATGATCTAGATGTTTTTCCAAGTTAATGTTACTCAATGAAATTAAATCATAATTAAATGGGTTTCACTATAGTTTTTTATAGTTTTATTATTAAATTATTCTATAATGAACCATATGATAACTTATTTGGTCACATTGTGATATGTTATATTTTTATTTATAATATTTCAACGAAACCTAAATTCATCATCATACATCAAAAATCTAATATTCATAAAAACAAATATGAATTAATCAAAATATCCACTTAGATATCAAACCACAATTATAGATAGGAACATTCCTTAGGGATCTAATTTGAATGAGGATTATTATTGGTGAGTCATAATTTGAAGAATACAAATAAGATTTAAATGGGTGGATGGATACTAATGTATATTGTGTTTGTTTCAATTAAAATCAATTAATATTTGAATCCCTTTCTTCTATTTCACTAGCAAAATATTCTAGACACCCTAAAAGAAAAAATTTCACTCCCATAGAATTCAATATCATAACAGGATCTCATTCCCTTATAGAATCTAATTATAATAGTTTGTACAAGAATGGGGTAGGTAGAGATTAATGGTTTGTCCAAAGTATCCTAACTCACATTTTTAAACATTTATTAAAAAAATGTATTATCTATATTAAAATGTAAAATAGTTTTGGAAACATATATCAAAATATACAAGAGATCAACCAATAATTTCTATATTTTCATATAATAATTTTTCAGTGTGACCATGAATTCAAAAAACACCACTATATTAGTTCAATTATACTCATGAAATTATATAAGTTAATTAGGGTATGAATGGTAAATTAGATTGTAACCTGGATTCGTAAAAGGTAATTCTTCTTCTATAAAATATTTTTAATGGTTTAAATGTATGATAGGTCTCAATATCAATTAGGTTACAAATTTAAATATGGAGTTGTGATCATTTTAATGTGGCTAAAAGTAAATTTATTTTTCAAAATTAATAAGAACATTATATAAGTATTTTATATCCCAAAATCCACAAAATAAAGAGATTACCAGAAAGAGTATTTTATAGATGTTTATCACACCTATGAGGAATGAGAATAAAATTGTATTAGTCAATGAAGTCGTAAAATTTAATAAATATAGAGTCAAATAAATTTAATATTCTAAAGATCAGAATTATAAATCATATTTATATTAATGATCATATAAATGAAACATTTAATATTAATTATTATTCAAATTTAAATAATTTCACGCTATTTTATTATCATTTTTATCATGATTTATAAATAGTTTCCAAAAAGTTGATACTTCACAAAACAATTTGATGTTTTCTTGATCATTACAGGAGAAGATGTCAAAAGATGGGTTTCAAGGATCTATCCCCCACAATTAAATTATACTAAACCCATAATTAATTTCTATTCTAAGAGATAAGAATGAAAAATAATAATTGAAAACTGAAAATAGAAGGAAAAAAAGTTTACAAAGAGTAATAATTGTGCCCTAGAAGTTTTTACTCTCTTATTGGATAATTATAATGAATTTATAAAATTGAACTCACTGTATTTGTGTGTAATTACAACAAAATAAAATTGTATCATCACACCATAATTATCTTAAAAAATAATATATAAAATGTTTATTTCTACAGAATAGTGTTACACAAAATTGGTTTCTTGTATTTTATATAGATTAGTGTAGTTATTATAATAAATAATCTCAAGAAGAATGAAAAAATATGGAAGACAAAACAATATGAGAAAATCAAATAATATAACTAAAACCATAAAAAATAGGGGATATTGATATACAATGACTATTATGTTTGCATACCAACCCCTCCACCAACCTTCTCTAGTTATCTTTGGAATTACATGGTGGAAAACAAGGTGAATATCAACTACTAAATTGGTGTTCTAATAACCAATTAATTGTAGGAATTAAATTCATATGGGACACATCGGTGATGTTTCCCTATGGGGAAGCTGAAAATATGACATAGGTGGAATATTTTTTATATATGATGTAGGTGGATGTGTATGTTTAAAATTGGGAGAATCTTTGAAATGGAATGGTGCTCCCTGAAATGAATAAGATGGGGATGGAATAGTTGACGAATAATTTGAAAAAATAGTTGTATATTATATTTTAGACCCATTCCCTCATATATGTAGGGTTTAGTGCTGGTGAAATAGTAAAAATTAGAACAAAAATAGTTGTTCCACTCCTCCTACAGAATTGATATGGTCAGTTACAGAGTTGGTGCTCTTATTAATCTCATCCCTAGTGGGGGAGGTTATCTAATTGGATTTGTTTCATATGAATATTTATCCTCTCAATCATAATAATTGGTGAGTTAATCATAGTTAAAAGGATTACTATTTCACTAGGTTTACTTACACCAAAATATCACATTTAAAAACAACTACAGATCAAACATCTCAATATTTCCCAGAGAGGAATGTCTAATGGAGGAATCATATACTCCAAAATGTTTTCTTAGTTGATCTATAATATTTCCTCACATAACCCTTACATTTATCATATTCCTCTACCTTTTGATAAAAATATTAAAATCACATTACATATTCAATTTCCTTGAGATCTATATCAAATATAAGATTATCACATAAAAATATCACATATATCCTTGAGAATCATCCATTTTGAACCAAATCGTAGTTTATGAATCTATGAATGATATGAGGAAGTGATTATTATGTTGGGTATTATATTTTTTCATAATAATTACTTGGGGTAAAAAATCAATAATTTCTGTATCTCTATTAAATGGGATAGCCTATGATCATGTTCTATAACTGCTTAGGACCATTTTTTTATAAAACCTGTAATGTACAACCAAATAATGTCTGAGAACATAAAAAATGATACTATACAATGATTATTTCCTATGTTAATGTAAATATAATCTAATATTAACTCAAATAGAGTCAATATATCTATGTTCATAACCCTAATATCATTATTTTCTAACATGAATGATATATAGTAGTTCAATTCCCATATCTACTTTATCAGATTGGAATCCCTGAACATTTTACTTATAATTTTTATATCAGATTTTTTATTGGATTAAATATCCTTCTATTATATTACCTTCAGACTCAAAATGTAGTACAATTTGGTGATGAAAAAGAAATGATGAATTAGTTCTTAGGATGACTGGTCATGTTTTTTTGGGATAGTGATATTGAGATGATCTAGGGTGGTTTGAGTAGATCCAAAGATTGAATAATAGACAGGTTAAGAATTTTTTGTAGGAGCAGGTGGTATTTTTAGGTCATTTTTAAAACATGTTTCAGATCCTTGGTTGTTTTCTTTGGGTTTTGGTGATGTTTTCATCTTGGATGGTTTTTGGTTTAGTTGGTGGGTTTGGTATCAAGGATTATATTTTGGGGTGGAAAGATGGTTAGATTTATATTGGCACATTAAAATAGATAAATCGAAATTGATTGGAATATCTAAATAAAGGATTTATAGGGGTAAGGGTTGCAGTTCTTAAGGAAGGTCGTGGATTAGTTTTCTATTCCTTAAGGTGTGGTTTTGGTAATATATGTTAGTAAAAGGTATTGAATGGACATATAAGTTGAATGGAAATGGAAATTTATATATGATGCTTCAATAGTGGTTAATTGTATTATGTTGGAAGATATTGGAGATATCAATATTTTGGGAGAATTAGAGTTATTGAAACGTTCCAAAAAAAATTTCCTTAGGGTATCAATAAGTTATCTGTTTATTTTTTAACTATTGAGATGTCACCCATCCAACTATAGAGTAATTCCATAAAATATTCTATAACTTTTTAAATTTACTTACTAAAATATCAAGATGTTATAATATTGAAAAAACCAAACCAATAAAGTATATAATTTTCCTTGTTAATAAAGTCATATTAACTGAAGGACTATGTCATGATTAATTACATCATTTCATGGTTTTGAAAGTAACTCCAAATCTACAATACCCTAAATTAGGATTCCAAGGTCCATGTAAGTGAGACTCTTTATGTTTCATCATGGGAATATCATATGTATGATTACGATCATCCTTATTATAAGGACCCATAATTAAACATTATATAATCTTTAGCTACGTCAAGAATTTTACTTTCTCACAAATTGCAAATATTTTCAGGTTTAGAGTTTTAGAGAATTATTACATAAATTAAAAATAAAAAACCATAAAATATAAAGTTGACACTTTCGATCGGTATCAATTTTTAACATAATATAAAATATTTAAAAAATATTGAATTATTTTCATTGAAAATATCCACAACTTTTAACATGACATCTTCCTTTCCCATAACCTTCTTTAAAAACTATAAAAAAAATTAAAATAAGTTGGATGAGAAAAAAAGCTCTGTAATAGAAATAAAATTAAAGGAAGCCATTAGTTCCATAAGAACATGAAATCTCATATAATGTTTACCTTTATCTTAAATGTTCCTTGAGAAAGGAAATAAAAAAATTCATATAAAGATAACACAGATTTTGATTATAAGTAAAGCATTAAAACACATTCCAAGTTATTAGACATATTTTGGTGACAAAGAGCATAATATAAATAAAACCATTCAAACACCTTTTTAATTAGAATAACTATAAGTAATACTTCCAACATGATCATTATCCAATGAATTTGTGATCTATAATTTTAATCAATCATCAAATATGCTATATTAGTCTCACCTGTGAGCTATAATGGGAATCCAATCATATTAAAAAAAATATTAGGATTTTATATGAGATATAATGGGGATCAAACCATAATATAATGTTTTCTGGGATCACCATTTTCCCACAATCTATAATGGGTCCCAACGCATTGTATAAGCTGTATCATGCTCACCCATGAGATATAATGGGAAAAACCTTCATATAAGTTGAATTAGGCTCAACCATTTCATATAATTCTTATATACAATATCAAGAGTAAAATAATCGCATTATTAAACACTTTAATAATTATTTTCTAAAACCAAATGAAAACACATTTGGATAAAAATTCCCTTTTCTTTTGGGAACCCATTTTAAATACCAAAACACTATTTTCATTGAAAAATCATTTTCAATACAAAATAACAAAATAACAAATATGGGATTTATTTTATAAAACATATAATCTTATAAAGGAATGTAGAAATAAAATAAAATTCATGATGAAAGGAAATTTCATTATCACCATACATAAAAAATAAAACATTTAATTTTATATTGGTCACAATGTTCTTTTTAAGACACATAAAAATATTCCTTTGGGAAATTTTTTAATTAAATTAAAATTATATATAAAATATTATTTTTAATCATTATATATCCATAAAAATAAATATGTAAAATAATTTCTAGAAAATTTATTTCGAGAAAAAGATTAAAAAATTAAATCTTTAAGAATCAAAGAATTCCGTACCACATTGATCGTTTAGATCATAAACATCGTAAAATTATAAAATTATAAAATATATAAATAACACGATAATAGATATAATATGCATATATAATTTCAATGGGTCTTAAAATACAACTTATAAAATAATTAAGTGCATATCATCAATAAAGGCCTCAATGAAAGGAGTTTGAGATAAAATCTCATACAATTATGGTAACATTTAAATAAGAAACCACAAATATATTAATAATAAAATGAAAGACTTAAATCATAAAAATATAAAATTATTAATTATATAATATATCAAATTGGTTATTATATACACAAAAAATAAGTATGTGGTGCACATGACATTTATCTCATTGATGTAAAAATAGAGACGAAAGAGACATTACCTTGAGTCTGACTTATCACGTGTGTCATTATATTTTTTTAATAATAGACTGATGTTAATTATTTACATTATAAAGAAAAATTTTTAATATTATAATTAATTTTATTTCACTTATTATAGTATTTTAAACAACCACATAATAAATTAAGTTTACATCAGGTGTTTTGACAATATTCAGTTTATGTGTCAAAAATGAGCTTTGTTGGTCGAGTACGGTAAAATGGGTCATTAAAAAAATCCTGAATAATAATAATGAAATTATTATCATATTGAAACATATATAATTATTTTAATACATATCCTAAATGATGGTTAGGAAAATTGAACAAACATTACAACCATGGAGAGGGTAGGTCTTACTGATGCATGAGTAACATTTAATTTTTTCAATGATCATTATGGAAGGAAAGTAAGTAAAAAATTAGAATCAAAGAATGATAATTATATAATAAAATCCATTTTCAATCATATATATATATATAATTATTGTTATGTAAAATTTTTCATATCATGTCTAGGAGGTGGTAGTCCACACGTCCACAGACGACGTTATCAATTTTATTAAGTGTGTGAAAGGGTGTTAAAGAAATAGAGAGATAATATTTTAAAAAATGTAAATATTTAATTAATATCATATAGATTTAATTTATGTAATATTTTTTTAATTAAAACCATCCATAATACATTACATTTAATTTGAATGGGTAACAAATCACTTTGAGGAGGTGATAGTCCACACGTCCACAAATGAAGTTATCATATTCCTAAAAAATGAATGCATGAAGGAATGTGTCATATAAAAATTTAATATGTATTAAGATTATATGAATAATACAAATATATAATACAAAAATAGTGATTCTATAACAATTAGCAACCATTATATGTGGAAAATAAAAAATGAATGATATCATTTTTTGAGGTGGTACTTCAGCGTACGCACAAATGATAAGTTCACTACAGATTTGATTGAAGTGTGTAGAGATATACTTATAAACCTTAAAATAAATAAAATATAATTGTATTTATGATACTTACGTCTTTATGTAATCTGGATATAAATGGAATTTATGGAAATTGGCAAGGAAACATTAAAAAATACATATTGATGATAATTACCTATTATTCAGGTAACTCATTTCAGTTATCACCGAAAGACTTATTGGTTGTCTTGTTTCCCATATTTAGGCCCCTAGGGTGAAGGAGGAATTTTGGGAGATTATTTGGGTAGAGTTTTGAAGATAAAATTGGTACTCAGTGGTGTGAATAAGTTAGGTGGTGAGTTCTTTTATATATAGTAGAGGGGAATGATATTCATGTAAATATAAAAGGGTAAACACTATTTGGAGGTCTCACTTAAATCATGTGACAAAAGAAATGAATAAATTATGGAAAAGTTGGTATATGATCTAATAATGTCCATAAAATTTGTTTTTTATATATTTATAGGTAATTTTTGGCTCTTAGGATAAATTTTTAGCCTCTAAGTAAACACATTTTTAACTTTATCAGTTTAATTAATTTTAATTACCTTCACTAATATTTTTTGTAAAAAACTAACTTGAACTTAGAATATATTGCAAATTTACTTTATTAAATATATTTATTCCATTTTCTCAAATTAAAAACAGATAATTTGGATAATGTAATTTAAAACTAATCCCATATATGTGATGAGAAAAAATGTTTTTAAAGTAAAAATGTTTAAAATGGCTTTGTTTTCTCCCAAAATTCTCTCTCGAGCACAATTCTCACTTATATAGGGTTCCTACCAATAGTTTGGAGAGGCTCTTATCTCCATAATGTCTCCTATCTTTTTGGTTCCCTCTCTTGGCTTTCTGATCCCATTTTTTCCTCCTTAGTTAGTTTACCTAGATTTGGAGTCCTTCCACCCATTAACCTTCTTCACATTCCTTTATCAGTGCTCTCACATCTCTATCATATCATTGGCTCTCACGGAGTCCTTGATTATTTTTGTAATATGATTTATTTAGTTATGTTTTGTTCATTTATTTCTAACAATTACAGTTTATTTAGATGGTTCTTTGTTTCCTTTTTTCGGTGGTTTCTTCCTAGTGATGTCATTGTTTTCTCTGGTCTTTTGATAGAGATTTACAATGGTGTTGTGTCTGATTTTCAGCAGTGTTGGTTCACATATGTTGTTTTCTATGGAATTGATGGTGGTATGATCATTGTGACTTGATATGAAGATATTTTTCACTCTCATGTTGCTCTGGATTCCATGTTTATTGATCCCTTATAGGTCGACTGGGTGAGATGGCTTCTGAGTTGTCTTTGAGATATGTCCAGGGGAGTTGGTGGGTGTTCCAGGAGGCACAATTGTCGTTGTATTCACCTATTTTTAGGTTCATTTGGTGTTGCTTCTCCATTTTTGTTGATTCCATTCATGGTGATTTTGTTTATTATTTGGTATCGATGAAAGTGGTGCTATGTGTTTTTATTAGTATATTGGATCTTCTTCTGATGGGGTGGTATATCAAGGGTGATGGTGATTCTGTCTTGGTTGATTTGATAATCTTGGTTCTTGCGGATTGCACTGTTTGACGTTATGCTAACTGAGGCGGTGTGACAGTGCTCTGTTTGAATGTTGCAATCTTAATTTTGATTCTTGAAATGGTGTTCATGGTTCGATGCATTGATTTTGCGGCGGGCTTGAGGCCATTCCCCTTTATTGTCATATGTGTGAACTTTTTTTCTCCTTTTTCTTGTTTTTTTATATTTTAATTGTTTTGTGAGGTTCCCACTTACCAAAAAGTAGATTATTCATAAAATAAAAAAAGTATTTGGAGATGGTCAAAAATTTTAATAGTTTGCTTTGTTATTTATATAAATTCATTTTCAAATAGTTTCCAATGACCCAAATTGGAATAAATGATATATAATGTATCAATTTATACATTAAACCCAATTAATTTTTTAAAAATAAATGAAAAATCAGATCAAAAATAAGTTTTCAATTAAAATAAAATGATATTCACTATTCAACAAAAAAATGAAACTTCTCACAAAAATAACAAATATTAACCTAAAGTAAATTTTTATATTTTAATTCAAAAAATGATAATGATTTTCTGATATAAATATTATAAATGCGTAATTTTTTTAAATCATGTTATCTTCTATATTTTCGTATATCTACATTTTAGAAGAAAAAAATATTTTATGAATAAAACTAAATTTATTCTTATCTTACACCCATATAATTTATTGGATTAATTTAAAAATAAATTATAAACTTGTGTAAATATAATATAGTTAAATTTATTCACACACATAAATATAATTTATAGCTGTCAATTTATACATAAAATAATAATAATAACAACATATTATTGCTCGGTATAACATAGTTTTACATGCAACAAAATATTTCAATGAACTCATTATAGTGTGTCTAGTATGCTATTGGATATAACGGCCATTTTAAGGTAAAATTACTGCCTAATTCATAAATATTATGAAATATGAAAAAGGCTTATTCTATCAAAACCTAGGTTGTTACGTTCATTATATACAGTCTATCTTAATTTTAATTTACAATTAGTTTTTAACCAATTAATTTATATTATAATCATGTGTAAACTATAATTTCATAATTATGTAAATATCTATTATTCCCTCCATTCCAATATCTAGGTGATAAAAACAACCATAATATTAATATTATATTTTTTTGGGTAGGACTGCATCATGTGTATAACAAATGTTATCAAAGGAATTTGATGAGTGTGAAACATATGATAAACATGGTATTGTGTGTGATGAAAGATTTCCATTTTATAGTGTGTAGCACAATCTATTAAATTATTTATATTATTTTAAAAGAATATATATCCAAAAATGTCATGAATTTACATCCATCACCCCTTAAAATGAATTTCTCCCTCAAAATTCATCTTGGTTATCAAATGATTAACATTTCAATAATTCCTTCATATAAACCCACATCATAAAAGGGATAATAAAATATCCTATTGATAAGACATATAGGAAAGTATGAAGGTCATGTAACTAGGATCTCAGGAAGGAGACCATATGTGGGAAATGAAAATGTACTCCATGAAGATAAATCCAAAAATTATGTTCAAATAGAGATTGATAGAGAACACTTATCACATGAATGTGGGTGATCCAGATAAGGTTAAAGGAAATAAGTATCAAACCACATATATTTTAAAAGGTCATTGACACCATAAAAATGGTTATAATAGGATAACATTTTTGTCTCAAGACCCATTTTACAGTAGATGAAGTTGTCCTTCACCATCTATACTAAGAGAATAAAAAATTATACTAACTTGATAAGTGGAGATTGATTATTTAATCAACTTTTACCTCAAAATCACATCTTACACCAAAAAATTAGTATCTAAGAAAACTTTTTCTACCTAATGATCTTGAATCAACATCTAATGGATCAGATAATCCCCCAAAGGAAAAAACTATGTTCCTCCTATCATTATATATTAACCAAAAGAAACACGGCTTTCATATAGTAATATAATTTAAACATTCATGTGATGATATTGTGAATTGATCACTAAAGACAAATAGTAATACCCAAAAATAAAACTAAATCATTGCAACGATATATAACCCTAATGGTCACCAATACCATTAAACTTTCATCCACACAAATCGATGTATTCTTCATCATATATCTTTGAAACATATACCTCATACATCTATATAAACATAAAAACTCAATAAATGTCTCCCAAGTAATTTCCATTATTTAAAACATAAAAAGAGGCGTTCTTATGATATTTGGATTATAATCATCCTTTTAAATATATAGAGCTCCTTGGAGCTTCCATCACTGCATCATATGGCCTGATATCAACTTTAAAAGGAGATAATGATTTCAATATCCCTTTTTTATTTGTAATGTTGATACTTTCCACACTGAGAAAGTTTATTTGGATATATTTTAACATAATTTTAGAAAATTTGTAGATAAATCATATTTTATTGACTAGTTAACTTTTATGTCATTGTTGGATTGTTTGGGAATCTTTTCCATATAGTCACAAACCATGTTTCCAAACATACCACACTAATTAAACTCACTAGTTCCCGACACACATACCCCAAAATTTATATTTCTCCATTTTGAACAATTTTTAGGCATACCTATAGATTTATTAGCTGGTTTAATCTATATTTCTTAACACATTAACCATTTCATAAAAATTTCATCATGTGGAATGTTTGTGTCGACAAACTTCATTTCAATATTCTCAGAAAAAAATAAATTTTTCAGAACATCTAAATTTTCAAGAGGCTAAATCTCTTTGTATACATGGATTCAATTTGGAGTAAAATATATTAATTTTAATTTCAAATGTAAAAAATAAATTATAGAACATTCTTGGCCAATAATGTTATGATTTCTTCATATGAAACAACATAATCATCAACTTTAAACAACAACTCAATGAAATATTTTCTCATCCTAACAAAAAAGACATTAGTAAAATATTTATCAAGGAAAATATAATTGAATGTTTCCTATTCCATGGAATTAGGATCATATTTTTCTATAGTATTCTTGATAAAATTACTCTAATGATAATCTTCACCTTAAAAATTATAGATGTTAAGAGTTATCTTTTGACATTCTGAATAACCCATGAATTCAATTATCTTCACCTGTGCATTGATCCATCCTTTAGGTACCACTGGGTCAAATGATCTCTTGAATGATGGGGAATTCATACTCAAGAAATTCTATTGTATATTCATGTTCCTTCATGACAGGTCTGGTTCCTATTTAGCATGGATACCACCACCATTAATAGCTTATGTCAACTGATCCATCACTACAACAAACTACTTAGTTCAAATTCCAACGAACTCATTATGATATTTTGGAAGGATATTTTCCTGTCAGTTCCCTCCCACTATAGAATTCTTGTTTCATATGAGGAAAATCATTGTGAATAGACTTATTTTAGATAATGAAATAATGAAATATTAAATTTATTTATCATTTAATATTAACTATAAAATAAAATATTCTATGGGAATTCAATTAAAACTATCATAACCTAAAATTTATTCAAATTATTTCCTCAAATACAAAATAAATGGACATAGTATACAAAATTAGACCATATTTTGTTTATTAAATAATTTTAATTTCTCTCACATTATGGATATTTTCTAGATTATAGTTTTATATAATTATGATAAAAATCATACATAATAAAACCATAAAATACATAATGAATACTTATGACTATATTGCATTTTTTCCATAATATAAAACATTTAAAATAAATCTTGTATTACTTTTATTGAAAATCTAAATAACTTGTATATTTATTTCTTCCTTTACATTAACCACTATTTAACCCTATGAAATGATATTATAAACTATAGATGAGAAATAAATATCATTGAGTGATAAAACACAGAATCAATTAGTTTGGTAATAACATGAGTGTATATATGACATTTAACTTTATCTTCAATGTTCATTAAGAATATTAAATACACCAATTTCACAAAAAATAACAAACACAAATTTTTATAAAAGAAAAAACCATTAAAACCCATTGTAAAAAATTAATCCTATTATAGTTACTTAGATAATAGAATACATAATCCCTTTAAAACCCCTTTTTAATTAGAATAAACATAAGGTTTATTCCCAACATTATCATTAACTAATTCATTAAAGATATATAATGGGGACCACCCATAAAATAAGACATAATGTACTCACCCATGATCTATAATGGAGATCAACCATATGTATATGATATGTTATGATCACCTGTGAGTTATAATAGAGCTCAACAATTTGTATAATCTGTATCAGATCACATGTTTCTAAAGAGCTATAATGAGGCTCAAACATTTGTATAAGCTATATCGAGATAACTTGTGAGCTATAATGGAGATCAAACCATCATATAAGATATATTATTCTCACCCATTTCATATAATTATCCAATAAAATATCATTAGTATAAAAACATCATCATAAAACTATTTTAAAACCATTTTTAAATCCATAGTGAAAAACATGTTGATTAAAATATCCGTTTCTTTTGAGAATCCATTTCAATACCCAAACACCGTCTTTTTTGAATAACTATTTTTGTACCAAAATAACCAAATGAAATTAAATATATATTTCCATTTAGGAAAAAATTTAATCATTCTCAGTAAGCAATGAATTAAATAAAAGTGACGACGACATGATGGGGAATTATCACTGGACATTAAAAATAGTACATTTCATTTGTTATTTGTCAAAAAATTCTTTTAATAAACATATAAAGATTCCTTTTGAAATAAATTAGTGAAATTTAAATTATAAATAAAATTTCATTTATAATCCTTTTATATCCATATAAATAATTATTTAAAATAATATCAAGAATAATTACCTGGAGAAAATAATTTGAAAATTAAATATTTAAACATTCATGGTCACCCATACTACATTGCATGGTGAAATCAAATGCCCCATAAAAAACAACATTTAAGAAAAAATTTAATAAAAAGAGAATAGATACATTATATATATATATATATATATATATTTTCAAATTGGATTTATATACTCCTGATAAATTAATAATGGTGCATATCCTTAATAAATTTCTCAATGAAATAAAATTGATACGAAATCCCTTACAAGTGGAATCATTTGAATCAAAATCCAAAAAATATTTATATATAAGATAAAAAAATAAAAAAAAATAACAGTATAACATAATTTAGGACATACTATATCAAAATTTATATTAGATACACAACATTGAATAATTAAGTGGTGGATAAGACAATTATATCATAGATGTAAAGAGTGAGATGAAAAATGCATTACATTGAGATCAACTTGTCATTCAAATATTTACTGTCCTTAATAATAAAATTATGTAAATTATTTTCTTTATTGAATTTTTTTTCATGTTTATATTTACTTTTATTTTACTTATTAATTTTTTTAATCAACCACATGATCAATAGAGTTTACGTCGGTTGTATTGACCATATTCATTTTATTTGTCAAAAAAACATTAGTAGGTAAACTATGGTAAAAGTGGTCATCATTAAAATAAATCTACAATAATATTAATTAAATAATTTTAATATTTATTCATCAATTATAATTTTTAAACCTACAATTAAATTTTTTTATGAAGAATGATCCAATGTTACTGTCATTGAGACAATATGACATCTGTACACATGAGTAACGTTAATATTTTTCAATGATCGTTATGGAAAGAAGGTAATTGACATTTAACATTCCATAATTATCATTATATCATAAATAAAATATAATTTAATCGTAAATACATATGTACGTATATATAATAATTTTTATGTAAATTTAATCACATCTTTTCGAGGAGGTAGTAGTCCACACATCCATGAATGATATTATCAATTTTCATTAGTGTGGGAAAGGTTGTTAATGAAAATCATCTAGTATAGTTCTTGAAAAGTAATTATGAAATTAATATCATAAAAATTAAATTTATGTAACATATGAATAATTAAACCTATACTTAATATATTCCATGTAAAGTGTAAACATATTACATTAGTTTGAGGAAGCAGTAGTCCATACGTCCACAAATGATGTTATCATATTCCCACAAAATGGAAAGCATGATGGTACAAGTTATATAAAAATTAAAGAAGAATTAATACATCACAAATATCATATTTATATTTTAAAAATAATTATTACATTATAATTCCAAACTATGATAGTTATTATAGGAAAAAAAGGAATGATTTCATTTCACAAGGTGGTAGTTTTCAGCACACACAAACTATAAGTTTGTTACCCATTTGATTGAATTGTGTGTAGGTGTATGCAGAAAAATTAAAATTAAAACATAAAAGTATATGTACTATACTTTTATCACTATATAATAAAGTTATAATGTGAGATCAATGAAGTGGGGAAGGGAACAAAGTAAAAATGCCGGTTAATGAAAGTTACATCTTCTTCGGGTAACTCCCTTCGGTTTGATCCAATGTACATCTTTGTTGGATTAATTCACCATGTGAGTCCCCTAGAGAGGTGGGAGGGATTTTAAGAGATTATTTATAAATTCTATGGGTGAGAAAAATGATATTAATAGGAGTGAACAAGTGGGGATGTGGTGAGTGCCTTTTTATTGTGGAGGGAGAGTGTTATTCTTATAAATATAATAAGGTAAACACTATTTGGATGTATCACTTACATAATGTGACTATAATAATCAAAACAATATTTTAAAATTTGTTATATGGTGAAATAAGTTCCATAAAATTGGTTCTAGACATGTTTCTAGCTTATTTGTACTCATTAGATTAATGTTTATCCACTAAGTAAACACATTTTATCTTAACTATAGAAATTAATTTTAATTACATTCACTGATATATTTTGTAAAATACTAAATTTAACTTATTATAAAAATATAAATTATTAATATTAAAAATATAGAATATATTTTTTCTTAATTTATCCACATATGTGTTAATGATTAATTTAAAATTAATGTCACAGATGGGATGGAAAAGCATGTTTTTAAAGTCGAAATTGTCTAAAGTTTGCTAAGTTTTTCTATCTAAATTCAATTTGAATTTTTTTTTAAAATAAAATAAATTGGATTAAATGATATATAATTGATATAATTATAAATTAAAAAAATCTAGAAATATTATATAAATATATATATAAGTTAGATGAAAATGGACTTTTCAAATAAAATCCATTGTTTTTTAATATTTATCAAAAAATGAAGCTTTTTAGAAAAATACCAACATTTTTCCCTGAATAAATTTTTTATATTATTTTTATAAAATGCATTTTTATTTAACAATTTAAAAATTATTAAATTTTTAAAATTTATATTTAAAATATGAGCACCACAAAAAGGAAGTGAAAATATATTTGTAAATAATAGATTTCAAGAATAAAAATAGATTTATTATTATCTTATGCCTAAATTTTTTTATAATTTCGTTCAAAAAAGTTTATAAACATGGGTAAACATGATATATATTTTTTTTTATCACTCACTAATACAATGGATAAGAGGTAGATACCAATTAAAATAATAATATTAAAATTATATTATTGTACGATATAATTCGGACTTTTGTAAAATAGAATATTTTAAAAACACATTATTGCATGTGGGGTACATTATTTTAAATAGAAAAACTATTAAGGTGAAATTACTTATACAATTCATAAATATAAATAAATTTGGAAAAGTGTAATTCTATCATTATAAGGGTTGTTACGTCCTTTATATTCAATTGGTTTTATTATCATTTATAATTAATTGTTTACCAATTAGTTTATCTTAAAAGAATGTGTAAAAATAATTAAATAATTTTTTAAATTTATTTCATTCCTTCTAATCCTAAATCTTTTTGAAAAATGTTATAATAATATTAATAGTATATTTTTTCGAAAAAGACTCAGGCTTCTGTGTAACATAAGTCATCAATGGATGTCGATGTTGTGTGCAATTCATGATAAACATGGTATTGCATGTGATGTAAGATTAACATTGCATACTTTGTAACACTATCCATTAAATAATTTAATACAATTTTAACGAATATATTTTATTAAATATTCGGATTCCACATTTATTATGGATCTTTGTTGTGTTAATTCACCAATTATCCACAATGTTATTCAAATCTCTTAAATAAATAATTTCTCATGTTTTTACAATTAATGGTATTGAGTCATGATCTTTGGGATTTCAAAATAAACAAACAAGGAAAATATAATACTTTTCATTTAATGATATGATCATTGTGTGGTAATTTTTTGTAAACTATAGAAATCATAAAATCACTAGCAGCTTTGTTTTCATGGATTTAAATAAAAAATGGATTGTCATCATTTACATGTGGTTATGAAATATTGGTTCCATGGTTTGGGTGTTTTAAACACTTTTTTTATGAACATAGTTATCTATGTCATGGTAATTTCATTTCAATATTATTCGATATTATGATTCATATTGAAAATAGAAATAATTTTCCACTATGACCTGATGCATTCATAATTTACAAAGGTTTAAAAGTTTTATTCTTATGGCCACTGGAATTTTTGTTGAAACATATGTGTTACACCAAGATATTTTTCTATTTTCATGTTTCCTTTCTAAATTTATTCATATACCATTGTCATATTAAATTTCTATCAAATAATTTATTCACATCTTTCATGGAGAGTTGAGGATTTAAAAATAAGTGAAGTTGTGAAGAACAATTCAGAGTGTTTATTAGAAAGTTCTATATCCTAAGAAATATTACATAAAATTTAGAAATAAAAAACTAAAAACATGAAATATGGAACATACTTTTAATTTATTCCAATTAAAAAAATATTTTGTTATGAAAATTATCATTATTATATTAGAGATCATTTACATTACCCTTAAAAATCGTTTCTCTAATATTTGGTATATTTATAGATCTGGGTGAAAATTATTGTATTTTTATGAAAGGACTAACCCATTATGATATTTTTTATCATTTAACAAGTGTAAACATGAGGTAACCTGTAAGACCCATAAATTTCAAGGAAATTTTTTCTTAATTTTATTTGGAATTTTACAAGAATGCAGTTTCTGACGGCACCTGATTCTGAGGCCCGGTGTGCCCGAAATAATTTTTTGAAGTTGGCTCGGGTACGTTCAGTGAAAGGACGAGCGGGTTTTTCTATCTTTTGAACTGGTGCCCGGAATCGAATTCTGAGGGTACCGATGAAATCGAAGTGCCAGTATTTTCTTAGAAACGCCTCTTCCGGAGTTGCGTTTTCTCGGGTGTGGGTTTTAATTTTCGGGCTTAAAGTTAAGAAATAAAATAATTGTTCGAAAAACTTTATTTTATTTCACTTAAGCCACATGAAGCCACTTGAAAGCCACTTAAACTGAGTTGAAACGGATACGGTACTATCCAAAAATATCCTACCCTCTTGGTAGGATATTTGCGAGGTGGGGCCCGCATGATCCCTGCCGTTTCTTCTCTGCTAAGTAACGCACCTGCGAAAACCCGTCATTATGAAAGTCAACTGACGTGTTTTCTTAAATTCTTAATGCACCATTTAATTGGGCGGTTTTATTCGTGAATTAAATGGGCAGTTTCTTTCGTTGAATTAATTCTACGAATTAATGGGTCGTTACTTACCTCTTATTCGTTTGTTGGCGTAATAATAAAATAAGACCAACACGATATTTGGAGGATTACACGTTGAGAGGTTTTTGACAGAAGTTCTTCTGCCTTCACCCTTCTTCGTGAAGAACGCGAAGAACGCGAAGAACGGGAAGAAGGCGAAGAACGCCGGCCTCCGACGAAGAACGCAGAACCCGCGGAAATCGACGATGCGATGCCGTGTTCCGCGACGCCGACGTTTCCTCTCCCGCGACGTTCTTCGGCGACGTTCCTTAATCCGCAACAAAAACCTTCGATCATCCGTTGAGGTGAGGGTTTCGGATTTCTTTTAAATTTTTTCCTTTATGGTTTTTAACTCAAGAAGGATTTAATTATTATTAATTAAATCTTTTTGTTCTTGAACCTCGTAGTTCGTCGATGCGACACCCTTCCGCGACGACGCGATGCCGGATACCGCGATGACGCGACGATCCCCAATTCCGCGAAGAACCCACAGACGACGACTTGACGAGGTAGGGTTGTTGTGAATATTTTTTTTATTCCCGTGAGTGTTTCTTTAAAATTAAAGAACCGGTTTCATATGATGAATTTTATTTTATTAAAATTGTTGGTTCATGTGTTGAATAATTTCTCCCGTTGTTTTTATCTAACGCGGACGGTGCGGGCCAAACGAACACGGCCCGAAAACACTCCGTCGTTCTTCGTGGTTGTTCGGATTTGGCGGGCGATGGAAAAACGTGACACAAGGGTGTTTTGGTGATCCCGCAGTGAATAACGAAACCCGGGAGGAAAAACGGCCCAGATGGGAAAGAAAACGGACCACCAGAGAAACTCCGGGGGCCCGCGGAAGCGGCCGGCGGCGGCACCCCGGCGCGGCACCGGACAGAGCCGCCGCTGCTTCAACCGCGGCGGCGGCAGCCAGCGGACCCGTGGCCGCGCGGGTCCATCTCTCCCACTCGGGACGCGGCGAAATGCCATGTCCGTTTGAACCAACGCGACCCCACTCGGGGCCGCGACACCTCCAAACCGCGGGGGCGGCGCCCCGCGGCATCCAGCTGCTCGGCCGCGCCGAGCCGGGCCGGTCCGACCAGCCGGGCCGGACCGGGTCGAGTCGCCCCTGTTCGGTCAACCCAGGGGGGGTCGGGCCGGGTCGGCCCGGGCCCGGACCCCCCATCTTCAGACTGTTTTCGGTCTTTTCCTCATAACATCAGCTACAGGCCTCCGAACGACGCACCGTCAGTGGAAACGCGATCCTTGGACTGAGACGGTCGTTTCGGTATATCGCACTCATGGTTTCAGAATAATTTTAGTTCGGCCGAGTTGGTTTGTACACGAAACCAACCAGGCCCTCGGAGCGGAAACACTCATATCTTGAGCTTCGGACGTCCGATCGACATGCCGTCGACTTCGTTGAATTTCTCTAAGTGAGACGGATCTTTTGGAATGCTCCGCCCGAGGTTTGGATGCAGATGGAGTATGGTCGGGTTGGTTTTTCCTTAAAAACCAACCGGGCCCCTCGGACGGAAAAGCCAATAACTCTCAGACCGGGCGTCCGATTGACACGCCGTCTGCGACGTTGAGTTCCTGTTGACGATACGGAACTTTTGGATACATCAACATCAGACTTTGTGTCAGTCTATGTATTGGCCTCTCGGCTCGTGGAGCGGACCCTCCCGAACGAGCTCGCTGTGTGCGGGAACCCTAGAGCTGGCTGCAACTGTTATTTCGACTGCGACGACCATGCAGAGATCCTCAGTGGACTGCGACGAGGACTGTGCAGAGATCCTTAGTGGACTGCGACGACGACTGTGCAGAGATCCTCAGTGGACTGCGACGACTACTACACTCAGCGATCCTACGTGGATCAGTGCTACAGGTCCTTTGTGGGCCCGATCCTGTGTGGGTCTGATCGTGTGTGGGTCAGACCTCAGCGGTTCTGTGTGAGCCAGTGCCTACAGGTCTTGTGTGGGCCCGATCCTGTGTGGGTCTTTGCAGGGGTCAGTAACCTATCGATCTTTTGTGGGTCCGACGACTTAGATGGATCAGTGATCATCTATATCGTCATTCGAAAAAGTATACATGTGTGAGATGAATCCTGTTTACTCTCCTTTGTGTATTTTGTTGAGCTATCCTGTGTGGATTTACTATTTACTCTCCATTGTGGATTGTGTTGTGCTATCCTGTGTGGGTATACGTTTGTTTTCATGTGTGGACTGGGTTGTTCTTGGGCTCGGATGTTGAAGCCGAACGGGAATTGATGACTTAGGTATATGTATGGGAATATACCAAAGTAGTGTTGGTGGTTACTTCGTGATTGTATCTTTCCTTGTGGATTATCCTTTGTGGATATCGGGAGACCTTCGGGGGTCTCGGGGTCCCTAATGAGTAGCTTATACTCACCCCTGCACGGGCTATGCCCGCACTTCATTGTGTTGGATGCAGACGACAGACAACGCTGATCGGGGTGGAGGCTTGCGGAGCAGGACGGTACCTGGAGGTGGACCACTGGGTGGGACGTACTTGGAGCAGACGGCTGGACCGAGGAGCTTTGGAGACTATCTGTACCCACCCTTCAGGTGGGACTTCCAGAGGATGGCTCGACGCTGCGGCTTTTCTTTTCAGTTGCTGTTTTTCCCTTTCAGTTGTACTTTACAGTTGGGCTTGTATTTCCGGCCCCTTTTTACTTTCATCACAGCTTGTTACAGTTTTACATAGTTTTTACTTTTCTGCTTGCTTACTATGTGGTGCTTGTTTACTTTTAAAAGGCAATGCCTTCCCCTTTTCCAGGATTTACGCCTTGGTGCTAGTCGCCATCCCCTGGCCTATGGAAGGCGGGCTTGGGGTAGTCACGACACGGGCCCCGAGGACGGGTCGTGACAAATTGGTATCAGAGGTGGTCAGTTCTACCGCAGACTCTGATCTTTCTTCTATGTGAAGCAATAGTGTTTAGCGTATTGGGTGTGGTTATCAGTCCAGTGAGTCCAGTGTTGGTGCGGCAGCCGACGTATCCGTACACTAGGACCCTGGCTTCTGATTTCCGACTTAATGCATGAAAACATTGATTGCATGTGTGTTTCAAGTTTTCTTTGTGATTACTTGTTTCAGCTCACCAGGTATATTGTTCTGACCATGGCGCACTTGTTTCCTTTTCAGGATGGCCCCATGACATCAGCAAGCTAGGGTTCCGAGAGTAGAGCGCGACGACAGCCCGCCGAGCGACGAGGCCTCGGTACATGGCTCGTTGACAGCAGAGGCACCGGTGGTACCTTTACCCGCCGAGCCCCCGATGCTTCCAGCACCGACCGCTGACGATGCACGTCATCTCGGAGCTCTGCATGAGTTCCAGCGCCAGCGACCACCCAGGATTCATGGGGAGACGGACCCCCAAGCAGCCGAGGACTGGCTGGAGGCAGTCATTCGAGTTTTCAGGCTAATGAGGACACCAGCAGTCCTCATGGTGATCCTCACAGTGAGCCTACTGCACGCAGCAGCAGGACTATGGTGGAGCTTGATGCTCCAGGTGCACGATGAGGCATCTCTTCTCTGGATGGACTTCGAGAGCCTCTTCCGCTCAGAGTTCATCCCGGCCACCCTCCGTGCAGTGCGCATTCATGAGCTTATTCAACTGCGGTAGGGCAGCTTGACGGTCGTCCAGTACGCGGCGAGGTCCACTGATCATTCTCGCTACTCGACCGACATGGTACGGGGCCCCTTCTTCCGGGCCCGGACCTTTGAGAAGGGTTTGAGACACGAGATCAGGGCATCGCTTATCTCCCTCAGCATCCCGACCCAGGCAGGAGTGCTGGAGCGAGCCCTTCTGATCGAGAGCTTTCTGGCTGAGTCCATAGAGAGACCTACCGCAGGGCTGCAGGTAGGAGGGTCTTCGGAAGCTGGTGGCCGAAGGATGACTCAGGGTTCCTGGCAGACCAGACCTTCCAGCAGACGACCTCGGGACACTAGCTCAACAGTGTGGGGCAGACAGCGCGGAGCCAGTCTTCCGAGAGGCAGTCAGTGCTACTCCTGCGGCGGGCAGGGCCACATGGCTCGTGACTGCCCGACCCACCTTACCGTGGAGCAGTAGACGGTGGAGGGTCCACCTAGGCTGAGGCATAGGGTCGAACGTGGAGGTCCGTAGGGAGGATGCGGACGAGGCATAGGAGCTGGCCGAGCAGCAGGTGGTGGGCGACGCTTTGAGGCTCTGCCACCACCACCACCAGGAGGTCTGCCCCGACCACAGGGAGCTGGCGGGAAGAGACAGGCACATCTCCAGGCAGTGGAGGCCTACAACCACGGCGCACCAGAGATGATTCTAGGTATGATCTGTGTCTATTCCACCCTTGCTGCAGTTCTTATAGTCATAGGAGCGAGTCACTCTTTCATAGACGCTGCCCTTGTTCAGAGCTCGGAGATTCCGACAGAGCCGTTGGCTCGATCCTTACGGCTAGAGACCCCTACGGGAGCAGACTCGGCGATTACGCACTGGTGCCAGCAGTGTGAGCTTACTCAAGGAGGCGAGATCTTCGGCTGGGATCTTCTTGTAGCGGCGTCGAGGCCTTACAACATCATCTTCGGCATGGATTGGTTATCTACAGTCCATGCTCAGATTGACTGTATTAGGCGCAAGGTGCGATGTGTGCACACCGACGGGAGCAGGTTCACCTTCACCAGCGAGAAGGGAGCCTTTGCAGCACAGGATGGACTCTCGCAGAGGAGGGGACAGCCCATCAGTCATCAGTTGGCTAGCCTCATCCTTGGAGCCGTGGACGTGTGAAGTCCTAGTTTTCCTGCAGTGGTGGATTAGTATGCGGACGTCTTCCCCGATGAAATTCCAGGGCTACCTCCTCGCAGTGAGGTAGACTTTTATATTGATCTGTACCCCGGGATAGCCCCGATATCCACTCCAGCATATCGGATGGCCCCCGCTGAGCTTCGAGAGCTGCAGGTCCAGTTGGAGGACTTGCAGGGCAAGGGGTTCATCCAACCCAGCGTTTCACCCTGGGCTTCCACGATATTGTTCGCCAAGAAGGCGGACGGGAGCTTGCGACTGTGTGTCGATTATTTTCACCTGAACCAAGTGAAAGTGAGGAACAAGTATCCGCTACCGAGTATTGATGACCTCTTCGATCAGCTCATGGGAGCAAAGTGGTTCTCGAAGATAGACCTCAGTTCAGGCTATCATCAGCTCAGAGTTCGAGATGAGGATGTGCAGAAGACAGACTTCAGGTGTCGGTATGGCCACTATGAGTTCTTGGTTATGCCATTCGGCGTAACCAATGATCCGGCAGTGTTCATGAGCCTCATGAACAGGATCTTCCAGCCATACCTCGATCGATTTGTTGTGGTCTTCATCAACGACATTTTGGTGTACTCGACCACGGAGGAGGAGCAGGCCTACCACTTGCAGGTTGAACTAGACACACTATGAGAGCACCATCTTTATGGAAAGCTCTCGAAGTTCCAGTTCTGGTTACGTGAGTTCCACTTCTTGGGGCATGTCATTTCTGATGTGGGAGTTGCAGTGGATCCCGCGAAGATCGAGGCTGTGCTAGCTTGGGAGCCACCCAGGAGCATGATGGAGGTGCAGAGTTTCTTGGGTCTAGCCGGATACTATCAGAGATTTGTGTCGGACTTCTCCAGAGTTGCGGAGCCAATCTCGGCGTTGACGAAGACGGGGAAACCCTTCGTGTGGTCAGACAGATGTCAGCAGAGCTTCCAAGAGCTGAGACAGAGATTGACCAGCGCACCTATATTGAGGTTGCCTGATTAGGGAGTTGGATATGTAGTCTACTGCGATGCAACAGGGACCAGACTTGGGTGTGTCCTGATGCAGGAGCGGGCTGTGATTGCCTATGGATCACGTCAGTTGACGTCGCATGAGCAGAACTACGCTACCCATGACCTGGAGTTAGCAGTAGTGGACTTCACTCTGAAGACATGGCGGCACTATCTGAGGGGCGAGTGCTTTACATTCTTTTCTAACCACCAAGGTCTCAGGTATATCTTCTCTCAGAAGTAAATGAACCTGAGACAGCGGTGGTGGCTCGAGTTCCTCCAGGACTATGACTTTGAGATAGTCTATACTCCTGGGAAGGGGAACGTAGTAGCCGATGCCCTCAGCAAGAGGATGGGCATTCAGCTACTTGAGGAGGCGACAGAGCAGCTAGACGCCTTGCAGATATCCTTCGTGGATAGGGATGGAGCAGCCTTCCTTCTGTCTCTCACAGTCTCTCCTCCACTTCTGTAGCAGGTCAGAGAGGCACAGTGTGGGGATGCTGACTGTGAGACGCGGCGTGCATAGATATCCTCGGGACATGCACCTGATGATTTATCCCTTGAATCAGAGCACAACGTCCTTTTTAGAGGACATACCTTGGTACCAGTCGCATTACGAGAGGGGGTGCTGAGAGAGTTTCACACTTCTCCTTTGGAGGTACATCCTGGAGTGGCAAAGATGTACCAGGACCTCAGACGACAACACTGGTGGGCGGGTACGAAGAAGGATGTGGCAGAGTTCGTTTCGCAGTGCCTCACCTGCCAGCAGGTGAAGGCAGAGCATCAGGTACCAGCAGTCTTGGTACAGCCCTTGGAGGCCCCGGAGTGGAAGTGGGACGGGAGGTCTATGGACTTCGTGACTGGACTTCCACGCACTTCCAGAGGTCACGACTCTATTTGGGTGATTGTTGACCGACTCACCATGTTGGCACACTTCTTTTCCATCAGAGAGCAGGGCTCAATGGAGAGCTTGGGGCGTCTCTACATTCAGGAGATTGTACGGCTTCACGGTGTGTCATCGACTATCATCTTCGATCGGGATGCTCATTTTACTTCCCGGCTTTGGAAGGGGTTGCAGGAGGCATTCGGGACACGGCTATGTCTGAGCACTGTCTTTCACCCTCAGACGGATGGTCAGACGGAGAGAACCATTTAGACTCTCGAAGACATGCTCCACGCATGTGTCCTTGACTTTGGTCGCAACTGGGAGGACCCCCTACCCATGGTGGAGTTCACGTACAACAACAGCTACCACTCCACCATCGGGATGGCACCATACGAGGCGTTGTACGACAAGCCTTGAAGATATCCTTTGTGCTGGACAGACCCTGGGGAGTCAGCACTTGTGGGACCAGAGATGGTCCGGGCCACGAAAGAGAAGGTCCAGGTCATCCTAGAGCAGATGAGGACAGCTCAGTGCCGGCAAAAGTCTTATGCTGACAGGAGGCGGAGGCCACTAGAGTTCGAGGATGGCGACCACGTCTTCTTGCGTGTCTCACCTCGACGTGGATTACGGAGATTTGGCCGAGGCGGCAAGTTGTCTCCACACTTCATCGGACCTTTCCAGGTCCTCAGCCGGATTGGCGAGGTGGCCTATCGCCTGGCTCTACCACCTCAGTTGCACCTAGTGCACGATGTCGTCCACATATCTCAGCTGAGGAGATACGTGCACGACCCGACACACATCATTGACTATGGGGAGCTAGACGTGGATGATGGGGCGACTTTTGTAGAGGTCCCAGTGGAGATCGAGGATCGATAGGAGAGGGTCCTACGTGGACTATAGATTCCTCTAGTGCGCATCAGATGGCAGCACGGGAACCTCCAGGAGAGCACTTGGGAGCGGGAGGCTCAGATGCGTGCTTAGTACCGACATTTATTTCCCCAGTTTATGATGTATCTTTACGGGGACGTAAAGCCCTGAGGTGGGAGTAATGTAAAGACCCGTAAATTTCAAGGAAATTTTTTTCTTAATTTTTTCTGGAATTTTACAAGAACGCAGTTTCTGACGGCACCTGATTCCGAGGCCCGGTGTGCCCGAAATCATTTTCCGAAGTTGGCTTGGGTACGTTTAGGGGACGGACGAGCGGGTTTTTCTAACTTTTGAACCGGTTCCCGGAATCTAATTTTGAGGGAACCGATGAAATAGCAACGCCGGAATTTTCTTAGAAATGCCTCTTCCAGAGTTGCGTTTGCTCAGGTATGGTTTTTAATTTTCGGGCTTATAGTTAAGAAATAAAATAATTGTTAGACAAACTTTATTTTATTTCACTTAAGCCACTTGAAGCCACTTGAAAGCCACTTAAACTGAGTTGAAACAGATAGGGTACTATCCAAAAATATCCTACCCTCTTGGTAGGATATTTGCGAGTTGGGGCCCGCACGAGCCCCGCCGTTTCTTTTCCGCTAAGTAACGCACCCGCAAAAACCCGTCATTATGAAAGTCAACTGACGCGTTTTCTTAAATTCTTAACGCACCATTTAATTGGGCGGTTTTATTCTTGAATTAAAGGGGTGGATTCTTTCGTTGAATTAATTCTACGAATTAATGGGTCGTTACTTACCTCTTATTCGTTTGTTGGCGTAATAATAAAATAAGACCAACACGACATTTGGCGGATTACACGTTGAGAGGTTTTTGACAGAAGTCCTTGTGCCTTCACCCTTCTTCACGAAGAAAGCGAAGAACAAGAAGAATGCGAAGAACGCGAAGAACGCTGGCCTCCAACGAAGAATGCCAAACCCGCAGAAATCGACGACGCGACGCCGTGTGCCGCGATGCCGACGTTTCCTCTCCCGCGACGTTCTTCAGCGACGTTCCTTAATCCGCAACAAAAACCTTCGATCATCCGTTGAGGTGAGGGTTTCAGATTTCTTTTAAAATTATCCTTTGTAGTTTTTAACTCAAGAAGGATTTAATTGTTATTAATTAAATCTTTTTGTTCTTGAACATCAGAGTTCGTCAATGGGACCCCTTCCGCGACGACGCGACGCCGGATACCGCGACGATGCGACGATCCCCAATTCCGCAAAGAACCCGCGGACGATGACATGACGAGGTAGGGTTGTTGTGAATATTTTTTTTATATTCCCGTGAACGTTTCATTTATATTATTGAACCGGTTTCATATGAACAATTTTATTTTATTAAAATTTTTGGTTCATGTGTTTAATAATTTCTCCAATAGTTTTTATCTAACGTGGATGGTGCGTGCCAAACGAACACGGCCCGACAAACCTCCGCCGTTCTTCGTGGTTGTGCGGATTTGGCGGGCGACGGAAAAACATGACGCAAGGGAATTTTGATGATCCCACAGTGAAGAACGGAACCCTGGAGGAACAACAGTGTTGACGGGAAGGAAAACGGACCACCGGAGCAACTTCGGTGGCCCGCGGAAGCGGCCCGCGGCGCCGGCAGCTGGAGGCCGCGGCGCCCCGGCACGACGCCGGACAGAGCCGCCGCGGCTTCAGCCGTGGAGGCGGCGGCCAGCGGACCCGCGGCTGTGCAGGTCCGGATCACCTGCTCGGGACGCGGTGACATGCCGCGTCCGTTTGAACCAACGCGGCCCCACGCGGTGCCGCGACACCTCCAAACCACGGGGGTGGCGCCCCGCGGCGTCCAGCTGCTCAGCCGCGCGGCCGAGCCGAGCCAGGCCGGTCTTACTGGCCGGGCCGCGCCCTAGCCGGGCCGGACTGGGTCGACCCGGTTCGGGTCGACCAGGTTCGGCCGACCCAGGGGGGGTCGGGCTGGGTCGGCCCGGGCCCGGACCCCCGGCTTAGGACTGTTTTCGGTCTTTCGCTCATAACATGAGCTACGGGCCTACGAACGATGCACCGTCAACGGAAACGCAATCTTTGGACTGAGACGGTCGTTTCAGTATATCATACTCAAGGTTTCAGAATACTTTGAGTTCGGCCGGGTTGGTTCGTACACGAAACCAACCGGGCCCTCGGAGCAGAAACACTCATATCATGAGCTTCAGACGTCCGATCGACGTGCCGTCGACTTCGTTGAATTCCTCTACGTGAGACGGATCTTTTGGCATACTCCGCCTGAGGTTTGGACGCAGGTGGAGTATGGTCGGGTTGGTTTTTCCTTAAAAACCAACCAGGTCCCTAGGACGGAAAAGCCAATAACTCTAAGACCGGGCGTCCGATTGACGCGCCGTCTACGACGTTGAGTTCCTGATGGCGATACGGAACTTTTGGATACATCAACTTCGGACATTGTGTCAGCTTAGGTATCGGCCTCTCGGCTCATGTAGTGGACCCTCCCGAACGAGTTTACTGTGTGCGAGAACCCTAGAGCTGGTTGTGACTGCTACTTCGACAACGACGACCGTGCAGAGATCCTCAGTGGACTGCAATGATGACTGTGCAGAGATCCTCAGTAGACTGTGACGACGACTGTGCAGATATCCTCAGTGGACTGCGACGACTACTGCACATAGCGATCCTACATGGATCAGTGCTACAGGTCCTGTGTGGGCCCGATCCTGTGTGGGTCTGATCCTGTGTGGGTCAGTGCTCAGCGGTTCTGTGTGAGCTAGTGCCTACAGGTCCTGTGTGGGCCCGATCCTGTGTGGTTCTTTGCGGGGGTTAGTTACCTATCGATCCTTTGGGGGTCCGACGACTTAGATGGATCATTGATCATCTTTATCGTCATTCGAAGAAGTATACCTGTGTGAGCTGAATCCTGTTTACTCCCCTTTGTGGATTGTGTTGAGCTATCCAGTGTGGATTTACTATTTACACTCCTTTGTGGACTGTGTTGTGCTATCCTGTGTGGGTTTATGTTTGTTTCCTGTGTGGACTGGGATGTTCTTGGGCTCGGACGTTGAAGCCGAACGGGAATTGATGACTTAGGTATATGTATGGGCATATACCTAAGCAGTGTCGGTTGTTACATTGTGATTGTATCTTTCCTTGTGGATTATCCTGTGTGGATTTCGGGAGACCTTCGGGGGTCTCGGGGTCCCTACTGAGAAGCTTATACTCACCCCTGCACGGGCTATTCCCGCACTTCGTTGTGTTGGATGCAGATGACGGACAACGCTGATCGTGGTGGAGGCTTGCGGAGCAGGACGGTACCTGGAGGTGGACCACTGGGCGGGACGTACTCGGAGCAGACGGCTGGACCGAGGAGCTGTGGAGGCTATCTGTACCCACCCTTCAGGTGGGACTTCCAGAGGATGGCTCGATGCTGCGGATTTTCTTTTCAGTTGCTGTTTTTCCCTTTCAGTTGTACTTTACAGTTGGGCTTGTATTTCCGGCCCCTTTTTTACTTTCAGCACAGCTTGTTACAGATTTTACATAGTGTTTACTTTTCCTCTTGCTTACTCTGTGGTGCTTGTTTACTTTTCAAAGGCAACGCCTTCCCTTTTTCTGGGATTTACGCCTTGGTGCTAGTCGCCAACCCCTGGCCTATGGAAGGCGGGCTTGGGGTAGTCACAGCACGGGCCCCGGGGACGGGTCGTGACAAAACCTGATGTTCTATGTATCTTATATGATACTATCTCATAAATATGTTTTGATAATGAAATTTTATTTTATTTTACTTATAGATTATGGAAATGTAATGTGAATCCAACTAGATCAATTAAGAATTAACCAACACTAAGAGTCTCTTTCCTCTACCTTTATCCTTCTTCTAGTTGAAACCATTAACACCCCAAAAGAATTAAAGTGTGTGTTTGACTCCAAGGTGGAATAGTTTCCCATAAGAGATCCAAAATAAAAAAATTAAAAATAGGTTTTTGTTGGAAATTAAATGAGACTAAAAAGAATTATTTAATACTGATGACTATTCATGATTTTTAGTGATGAAAACCTCTTATATATTTAAATTTATCTATATTAATAAATTTTCAACATTCCAACTTTTTTGGGGTTGATATAGGTTGAAATTAATGTGATTGACTCCATAAGTCTCTAATACTATTATCCATATATGATTGTAAAAATATTTCAGATTATCACTAATAAATAATTTTGTAATTCTAAAATAATAAAATATATTCTCCATTAATAATTTAATGACTACCTATTTTGTTTTGGATGCGGTAACCTAAACATCATCCCACTTATAGGTTTAGTTAACACAAACAAAATGTAAATGTGTCAGATGGAATTATAAAAATGAACCAGGATTTCAATTTCACACACATCACTAACATTTAACTATATAATCAAGAGATGTGATATTTTAGTTTTCATTTTAATATTCAATTTATTTGGTCAACAACTATGTCTTCCTATCCTTTGACATCCTTAATATATATATATCAATCTTCGTTAACAAAAGAATACATCAAATAAAGTAGGGTCTAAATTATTACATTACCACTAATGTTTATAGTTACAAATGATCTATGTTTACACAATCATTAATGTGGTTGAGGTTTAGTCAAAAATTCAAAAAAGAAAATTCTTTCAAATTAAAAAACAATTACAGGTAAGTCTTTCTCTATTGTAATTTAATTGAATTATTATTCTTCTAGGGTCCTTTTGAAAAACATTATTTTCTTATAAAATTTGTTAACATTTTATCCAAGAACATGTCATAATTTTTAGTTTCTTTCATCACATATATACTTAAAAAGGTTTTTCTGACATCATTGAATAACCCTTGGAATATAAGGTGAAATAAAAAAAATTTGTGTAAAAACAAGAATCAGCAAACATAAAACATGAGAGAATATTCACAGACATTTCGATTGTAAATGTATCATTCCCTTAAAACAAAACATAGTAAATAATATTTGAAAAAACATATTTGTAGGGAAAATATAACATTGGGATGAAAAAAATGTCCATGTTTCTTAACAGAAGCCAACAAAATGTGCAACCTTCTTTTTGTGAATAAAAAAATTTTCATGCATTATATTGTGAAAAAAATTTGCATCCTTGATATTATTAACAAAAAATAATTCTCACACTAATATTTTTGAACAAAAAATTCTCATGAATCAGGTTTTTAAAAACTGTTATGCTTTATATTGTGAATTAAAAAATATTCATGATTTGTGATCGAAGTAAAAAAATGATCACAATTAACATCATTTTCTGATGCGATATACATTTTAACCAACAAATAAGAGGTCTATATAGGACCCCGCCATTAAATATTCCATACATATGTGTCCCAATTGAAAAAATTGCATCATATCATAAATAACCTATGGAGAGGGGAATTGATCTATTAAAACATGAATGATCAAAAAAAATTGACACTTTTTAAATAATTGGTTATCAAAAATATAATTTTCTAAATTGAATTATATCATAATAACATATGATGGGTGATAAAAAAATCACTTCATGGAATGTAAACATTTGGTTAAAATTTAGGTGAAAAATCATAAGTTTTAAAAAAACCCGTTAAAAAATTGATGTAAAAGTGATGTTCAAAAACAATATTATTAAAGGAAATATAATAATTTTGAAAAACTTTATATAATTATTCCTATATAAAATATTATCGATAATACATAATGTTTATAAAAAAATTGTATACGAAGATAAAAAATTTATTTTAAAAATGATGAATACACGTTTAAAAAATTTTAAAATATTTTTCTAGTAACGCACATCATAAAAGATGAAATAAACCATTAATTTTAAAAGAGAAGAAGGAAAATATGGAGTTTCCATTGTTTAGCCTACATAACTCTGAATCGTAACTAGAATAATCAACCACATGACCTTATGCATGCCTCTCTAAATTCTACAGCATGTCGACCAGATGTTATTGTATAAAAAGGTACTATGGAGAGTCTATACACCATGTATCAAATTTTCCTACAATAATAATAGAAAAATGAAACATCTATAGTAAATAAACTTTGTAAACACACAAAAAAATATAAACATCACCGAAAAAAATTAAATGTTGTGTAGGCACAAAAATCAATACCATTAATTGACCTGACTAACCACATGATTAGTTACATATAAAAAATAAAATACAAATAAATAAAGACATTGGATCAATGCCAGTCAATACATATGGCATCTTTATCTTCTGATATCATCTGATTTTCCCCCTCATCCATGATAAATACAATCTCATTCCTCATACCTACAAGAGCCTATAAAAACTATGCGAGGACATCATGAGTACCAAAGTGTAGCAGCCTCCCGAGTAGAGTGTGAGTACAAATATTAGTTGGGAACCAACAATGTAGTCTCATGAAAACATTTATATACTATGATATGTGCATGTGAAATGATAATATGAAATAATTATATAAAATATTAGATAATAAATATATTGAAAAACATTACAATTCCAGCTTTTTATAATGTTGGAGTGTCTCTGAGCATATCATGCTGACCATGCATCCACAACATCACCACCACCCTATAAAAATACACATATAACTCGGTCCATTCCCAGAAACCATCCATTTTCTTCATGTCAATTACTATGATCAACCCATCACTCTTCAGATAGATCTAACGTGTCTTTTGGAACAATAATATAACCACTCCTACCAATAAGGCTCTAGAGATGATCCATAGGTAATATTGGGTGAATCTTAGGGAACATGGCTACTAGGGGTAATATACCCAACCCCATAGAATATAGGCTCAGCCCAACAAGGGAAAAATACTCATCCACATGGAACAGTTCAATAACTATCAGATTAACACCATCTAGGGGGAAACTGACCCATCCATAGATTATCTATAGAGAACATGAATAATAGGGGTAATATAAACATCACCATTCCATTTAGAATCATCCAAATAGATAAATAGACCCATTCCAATGGCACATCCAAACAGAATGGGTTATATTTTTTAATTTGGTGTCCTTGTAGAAACTGATTTCACCTTGATGATGTTTATATTTTATGTATGGAATATTAACAAAATATATTATTATATATTGTTCGTTTCTAAATATGAATTTAATATAAAAATGTGTTATATTATAGGTCACACATAGAAGGTCACTTCAGTTCACCATTATATTGAGAACTGTGAAGAGCTATATAAATATTCATACTATAATTTTAGTGTTATATAACATACTAAGATGGCACACATATTAATTATACCATCTGGTTCAGCTATGTAAAATCAGATGTGGCTTCTTCTCATGAAGTTATGACTTGGTAATCCCTAAGAAAATAGATTATGAGATCATACCCACATATAGGAATTCTATATTTCTTCATGTTTTTGGAAATTCTTATTTTTAATCATGTTTAATGGTCCTTAGACATTAGGATTATCATAGGTTTATTTCATAAATCACACACTTATATTTACTCACAAAAACAAAAACACAATATGTTGCCATGAAGTTGGGTATGATGGGTGCATAAACATTGACGTATCATTGATAAATATGTCATGAAAGGAATTTCTCTTCTATATTTATGACATTTGATCCCTTGGACCATTTATTGGAAGATAATCATTTCTTAAATTCCATTCTCATGGAGTAAAAATATGTTTATTTCAAAATTTCATAGAATTATATATTGATATATAGGTTTTGTACACCATCGTACAACCTTATTTATTAGATTTTATATAAAATGGGATTATATTACATAGTGAGTTTTTATTTGTGGTTTTCAAACTTGTGTTGTTATTTCATTCTCTGGTGGGTTTTACCTATTTCTAGGTAATAATCAGGGAATTTAGTCAATCCTAACTAATGCTAATGAGAAAAAATCCAAGATGATCACGATATAAATGATTCCATTGATCTTGATTAAATTCTATTTGAATTTAGTTATTATAATAAATATTATTATCAGGACTGAGGAACAACTTAATTAATGTTTTATTTATCACATAAATTGATCAAATATTTATTCATTGGTTTTTGAATAAATATATATTAATTTATTTTATGGAATATTTAGTAAATATTTACTCTCAATTATGTGAATGAATAATTTATTTGTGAATAAAATATTTACTTTTGTATTCAATAAATACTATAGAGTTCAAATGGATCAAGACCGCCTGCCCCGATGATCAATAATTATTTATTGGATGGTATATATTATTTATCATTTGAATAAGATAGAACATGAAAAAATATAAAAATTATATAACTATTATGTAGATTGGGGTATAATTTTTTTATATTGTTCAATGGATGGCTTGAAATTAAATATTATTCTCACCTAAACCCTCCCCCTATAAATAGCCATGTTACAACTATTATACAAGAAATTGAAAAAGAGATAATTATTGAACCAAATGAATTCAATTTCATCTTTTCTATATCTATCCCTAAAAATATTGTTAATTTAAGAGATATTTATTCAATTCTAAATAATGATTGATCAATAATGAAAAACACAATACATTTGATTCACCATGTTAGAACCCAAAGATCGAGTGGTGTTGGTCATAGATCATTAGAAGCATGTACGGATCGCTACTATAGTGATTATACCTTTGGATCCTCACAAGCACAACAAAGGAAAACTAAATTGGTATTTTTATACCATAAACAGTAAATAAGATAAAATAATCCAGGGGAAATTTATTTTTTTTCGTCCAATATAAATAAATTAATTATAAACTTAGTATGATAAAAAATAAATTGGGGTTTCAGGAATATGGAATGGAAAGAAATTATAATTATCCCATTACACAACACTCAATTCCACTCTTCCAGGAACATAAAAGTGGTATTAGATGGGTCATATTTAAATTTAAATTTATTTATTTGATTTCAGATCTATGTGAAATTGTGGTTAGATTTGTATTTCATGTTATTTCTTCTTTAATATGATTTTAAATAACAAGTTTTGACATATAAATTATATTAATTTAGTGTTTAGTTTTTTAATGATATTATAATAGATGAAGAACAATCATATATTCCATTATTAACTTTATTTTTTTGAATTCTATGATAGCGTTACAGCACATGAAGTTATATGTAAATGAATTGTAACCAAGTACACTTTATCTATATGCACCAAGGGATACATGAAGATGTACAAAACAACTAAATTTAAAGAATTTATTTCACAAAGCATGTCTACATGGCTAGCCTTCCAGAGTGGTTTCCAGATTACATAGCGCGTATTAGGGTAAACATTGAATTGTCTCATGGGTGGGTGGTGAAAATCCCACAATCTGTGAGGTTATTATACATGGTAAAACCACACGAGACTTAAAAAATAGAGTATATATAGTATAAAAAACATGTATTTAGTGTCCATGGAATGTATTTAATAAATTCATGGGTCTAAAACACAAATTGAAGTCCCATACATGTATCCTAGACTCACATTGAAGAAAAACACATTGCATGTAGCTCATTTGTACATGACATGTAGTCTATACCAGAAACACACCACAGACCCAAATTTGTACAACGGATACCTGGAAACCAAGATATATGTTATGTAGATCCACTTTACAGGTCTTTTATTATCTCATTAAATATCATAATTAAAAACTACATGAAATTAAAAATGAGACTATTAAAATTTTATTTTATTGAATGGCACACCATTGTGTGTCTGAAAATTTAATAGTGGTTTTAAGGAATGTTAAATATCTATTTAATTTATTTTTTATAAACAGTTCATTATTGGTGCTATAATTTATTTTCACTGAATGACATAAATCTTGGTTATCCATAATAAAAATTTTATGATCCTTACGATAAAATTTAATTAATTAATTACTTAATGAATTAATAAAATAACGTTAATCTTAATAATAATGAACCACTAATGTAATGAATTATATCTAAATACATTTTCATATTTCTTGTATGAATTCCCAATCTCGAGCTTGAACATGACCTATATATATTGGAATTAATTTAATTTAATTCAAATGTTTAATATTAAATGTAATTATGGCCTTTGTGTCATCCCTCCCGCAATTATTATTTAGGACCATTGGGTCGAAGTATATTTATGTAATCTATTTTAAATAATCAGTTTTCTCCACAAACATGCGTGTGAGTAATAAATACTAAAAATTAATAAATCATCCCAAGGTTTGTAGATGCATCTTAATATGGAACCAAGTTTATTCCAACTTCGTGATACAACGGTGTACAAGTGGGATGCTGTAAGAAATTCTTTGACTGGAAAATAAGGTTATTCACATAGTCTATAGGTTGATTTAATGTATGATTGTTAAATAAAATGTTAGATAAGCTCGTGATCATGTCATTTACTTTATTTTTCTATTCCTTCATATAAATTATATATTTTATGTATGAAATACTGAAATCATAAACAAATGAATCAATATAAAAAGACATAAGTTTAAAAAATGTAATTTGAATATTTTTTTTCCAGAAATGGTAAATTTAAAACATTAAATCTATTCAATATTTACAATACATGTATTCTATAAGAAGTTAAAATTTAAGAATAATAAACTAAAATCCACCAAATAAACATTAATTCAAACGTGGAAATCTATAACTCTATTATTAATTTATATAATTGAATAATGAGTCCGACCGACCCATGTTGAGACAACAACTTTTATAGGGGATATTACTATGAAGGTTTTGGTTGATTTATCCATTTTAAATAAATTTGAGTAACCCTTTATAGAATTGGTTTAATTTAGAGGCTAATATTAAGGAATTCCATGTGAGGATTTGAGGATTGGGTAGTCCACACAATGGATCAATGAGATGTGACCCTATAGTTTGAAAAGGAAAGCCTACATAAATACCATCAAATAACTTGACCAATCATTTTTGGGTTTTATAGTAGGGGTATAGATCCTTTCAAATAGAATATCATAGAAACTATATATTTTGAGTACAATGGTGATAGATATTGGGTCTTGATAAAATATTGAGACATTTAATAAAAACAATTAATTTATTAGTAACCACATAATTTATAATTAAGACAAGTTATAATATATGTATCTTTTTAATTGTAAAATAAATTAAATCTCATTATATACACTATCCCTAATAAATATATTGGAGAAATCCATATCATATCTAAATTTAACTTCTATTAATGGTACAAACACCATATGGTTGTTTTTCAATACTAACAAAAATCATAAATACAAGGACCGTCACTAACATATCTTCCTGCCAAGGAGGAGAGTGATGAAGAGTTCATAGTCTATGAAAAACATATGAATGATGTGGCCTATATTCAATATTTTATGCTTGCATAAATGTTCAATAAGTTTAAGAAGTCTCACAAATAAAATAAGTGAATAGAATGCTCGAGCCTCTTCCGGTCCTATATGAGGAGAGCGATAGACATGAGAATTTTGATATTTTAAAAACTATATTTCAGAGAAATATTGTAGAGGGTTTCTAATTTGGACATCAGGTAATCAATCTCATTGGACACATTAAGCACCTAGAGGTTCTGGAGGATTAAATCCTTAAAGGACTTGGAATTGATATCATTCTTTCTTTACCCCCTCATATATACCCCATTTTTTATGAATATTAATATGGACCATATCAATAAGTCATTTGGTATCCTATCACTCTACTTATCCATGTAGATAAAGAGGCGAAGCATGAAAATACATAAGTACTTATTATTAACAAGAAGAAAGTCCAAGGAAAAATCCAAAAGGCTAAAGATTCTTTATATTACCCTTTCTAGTATATGAGGTCCAAAGATAAAGATAGTTAAAAAGATTGAATTTATTATAAATGTGGATATAATGGACACTAGTAGAAATACTAGAACGATTCTATAAATAATGTGTAGCTTACCACGAGTTTATTATCTAGTAAAATTTATCTTTATCCATAAATTTTTAATTAGATATTGATTTTTTTGCTTACATATGTATTCAAATACAAGAATAATATAGTTTAAGAAGAATTGATCATGGAGTGGTAGATATATGAGCAGTCGATGGAGATGAAATTTATACTATAGATATCAAGAACTACCACTTCACATTGTTGACTAGAATGATGTTGGTTTTGAAAGGTTGTTATTATGTCCCATCAATTACCAAATTAATTATATCAATATCCTAACTAGATAAAGGTAGTTTTATTTTCAAATATTGAAAATATTGCTTCATTTTAATAATAATACAATTTTTATGGTCTGGAAAATTTAAAAAACCATATTTATTTCTTTTAATATAGAAACCATGTAATGGAAAGAGATAATGAAGAAACCTCACATGACCCATACCACACCCAAATTTGGAATCAATGGCTAGTTCATGTATAAAAACATTTTTACCAAATTAAATAGAGAGTTATATTTTGATTATTTTTATCTAAAGAAACATGTTGTATTCCATATGAGTTTACAAGGGAAAATAACTAAATACACATATAGTGAAAAAGGTGAAATACCCAAGGAGATTCATTAATTAGTGCATACAGATGTGGGTGGAAAATTTCCTGATGAATAAAGGGGTGGGTACTTGTACATCATATGTTTTAAGAATAATTTATGTATATATAGATATGTAAACTGAATGAGGTATAAGTCAGATTCCTTTGAAAAATTTATGGAATAGAAGAAGGATTTTGAGAACTATATTAGTAAGAAGATCAAGAATCTCCACTCAAAACATGGTTGATAATATCTCAATAAATACTTCATTGATTATTTATGGGTGTATAGGATTTTATCAAAACTAAATTCTATTAATACACCTCAATGGAATGGTAAATCTGAAAATAGGAACCATGTCCTATTATAAATGGTGAGATAATTGATGAGTTATGTGGTTCATCATTTATACATTTGCGGATACTACTTACAATGAACATCACATATACAAAACCAACTACCAAAAATATTAATAAATGGTATTCAATATGAATGATGTCATGGGAGAAACTAAATTTTATCAAATTATATGTGTGGGGAAGAAAGGATTTTGTTAAGGACTCTTTAGGTAACAAACAGTCACCTTGAGGAACAAAAGTTACCTTTATAGGATTACGCAAGAAAAAAAAGATATTTCTTATATGACCCCTATGAAAAATGGGTTATAGTAGGAATAAAAACCATATTTAATGAGAGGGTAACATCTCTAAAAGAGATAGTGGGAGCGAGATAAAATTTGATGAAATTGTGGCTCAAGGCACACCTGATATTTTACAAGAACAGATTCCCGAAAGCCCCATGGAAGGGGAAACTATTCTAGAGACATAAGTACTCTATTGAAGTGAAAGGGAGGTTAATAACTAGAACATCATGGTTTCCTTGTCACCGAGTATGGTTATAAGGACCCATACTTAAACATTATATAATCTTTAATTCAGTGAATAATTCACATTGAGGATCTTTTTAGGTATAGAGTTTATTAGAATTATGCCATAACTACTACATTACATCTAAAAAATTACCATTCAGACACTTATAATCTATCCAATTTTTTCCACAGAAAAAATATATATTTAAAGAGAAAATAAGAATTTTTTCTTGATATAAATCTCCTTGATTTATTCCTTTCTTTTTCCCTTACTTATAGCTTGTGAAAATCATTTCAAAAACATGGGATAAGCATAAAAAGCTCAATAAGGATTATAAAATAAAGAAAGAAGACATTAGTACATCAATATATATGAAATATAAGCTATTTAATATATCTCATGATATTATAATATTTATGAATAATACATAGTAATCAAAAATCATGAAGTTAAATTGTGGAATCCCTAACATACTTACATTGTAGATTTCATAGCTACATAGGGAGTTATGTTTGAAATACACATCATAGTATATTACCGGAATCACTTATGAGAAACATTAATGTTTACCTATGTAACATTACCCATTACATTAGAGAGCTATCTCAGGCTCAACCTCCCTAGGTTTATCACGGAACTACCCGTATACGTAAACAATTCCAATAAACCATAACATAATCATAACACATAACCCAAGCATAAAAGAATGATAACATTTCCACATTGAAATCACAATATAAAATTTCTATATATTGATATAATTAATCCATTATCAAAACCATTTTCATTACCAAAATACATAAAAAAGTACATGGTATTTATATTCCTTTTAAAAACATTTCGGCTTGTTAATGAATCCAAATATAAAATAATACTCATGATGGTGGAAAGGTCATTATCACCGTGTTCATTAAAAAGAAGCATTGTTTTTGTTGATCAGTAAAACACTTAGTAGGGTTAATATTTTCATTGAATGAAATTAAAATTAAAATGGGGTTATACACTATATAAAGGAATGTCGTGTGTAAATAAATGTATGCCTCAATGAAAGGAGATTGAGATGAAGTCCCAAACCACGTGTCTGACATGACTCATTTGATCTTTAATCTCCTGAATAATTAACTAATGTTAATTTATACATTATTAAAAAAAATTCATTTTTATTATTCCTTTTATATAACTTATTACCATGTTATAAATATTACATAATCATTTATGTTAATAATAGTTGTTTTATCGATATTTCATACATGAGTCAAAAATGACCTTATTATAATTACAAGGTGCCCAAGTGGTCAATAGTCAACAATCTGTAGATTGATATTAGTGATTTAGATATCATATATATAATATATATCCATTATATATGTATTTATGATAGTCCATATCATTTATATATATGCAAATGAAATGCACTATATATGGAGATAGTATGTCGTACGTACGCATGATCAGTACTTTCATTTTTTTAATTTTTAATAGAATTAAAACTAAATTATACATAGGTATATTATAATTCAATTATAATATAATATTTCATATATTCTACATAATTTCATTAACACCATAATTTATACATTCCGCGTATGGAATGAACAAGTCATACCACTTTGAGGGGGCTGTAGTCCGCCTTTTCTCAAATAAAATTATCATATTTACCCATTTTGGAAACCATAGAGGTACGATATAAATGAAAAAATATATACCCATAGTGAAAATATAAATATAAAATATAAAACATATAAATATAGTTCCATTATAATGTACACTATTAGAGATGGTAGGAGATAATTGAACAATCATCGTTTTGTGAGGTAGTAGTTCTCCTTCAACAGAAACAGTTTGTTTGTATCCATTAAAAGAAGGTGTGTGGATTTTTAGCTTGAATAATTCTCATAAAAATACTTAGAATATTTTGGATACTGTTTTTTTATTCTAAAATAATAATAATAATATCATTGGGAGTGGAGAAGGAAAATAAAATAAAATAACTTGAGAGAAGACATTAAGTTTAAATCGGGTAACTCCTTTTGGATTGAACAAAAAGGAATTTTTGAAATGCCATCTGCCAAAGGTAAGGATCATATGTTGAATATAAAGATCTTTGGATCTTATTTAAGAAGAGGTTGTACTAGCAACAGGTCTTTAATGGTGTGAGTAATGGGTTAGAGGTGGTGACCCTTTATAAGAGGGAGGAGGGGCTCTTTAGGAATGTTTGAAAGTATTATGTTATTATTACATGATTTTAGGTTTAATAAGGTCCAAAACTAAATAAATTATATTTTTACATTATTATATGCATAAATAAAATCATGTAATAATAATTTTAAATGTATTGGATATTTTTTAATCCTTATAATTTTTATTTAACCCTTTGTTATCTTATTTATCTTTTACCATGCCTTCTTGTATATTCATACTATATGGTTAATATATTTAAAATAAAATTACAACATACCCAAAATGGATCATTAATTATGTTTTTAAAATTATATATGTAATTTGGACTAATCATATGTTTTTGCAACTGTTTTATCTTTTAATAAAATATTAATTGTTTTAAAAACTCATTTTTGTCAATTATTATACTATTCATATCATGACATTTTGAAAATCCATACCAACTTGATAAATTCAAAATAATATCATTAAATCAATGATAAAAATAAATAAATATCCTAAAAATTATTGGATGGCATAAAAAGTTTCAAAATTATTTTATTTAAATATTTATACTCTCATTTTTTTAAAACATTCATTAATGGGGTATTAATTACATCATCACTGTGTCATAAATAAAATTTATTCATTTGATGTATAGAAATTATAAATAAAATACCATAATGTTGGAACACTTTTTAGATATATAATTACTATTTATTTTTGAAAATATCACTTACATAACCACCTATAATAATTGATTTACTATTTACTATATGTTTGTGTTATATTTTCAATAACATTAAATTAGATTTAAAAATAAATCACGTACAAGTGTCTCCATGGGGTCCCAAAATCTACCCAAGAATGAAAATGGTTATATATGTATATGAAAATAGGATTAAGACCAATTTTCGTATAATTTAGTTTTATTATAATATTATTTTTTACCTTTATTTACGAGATTCTCCCTTTAACCATGGAAAATAATATATTTACTAAAGTTTCTATTCATAAAATCAAAATATAAAAGTTACTTATTTACACAATTTAAAAATAATTATTCCATATATGGAATACATTTTTCCAAATTTAAAAAATATAATACATATAAATAAATTTAATGTTAATTCCTTTGTCAAATCTAAAAAACATGTTTTTAAGAAATAATAATGATCAAAAGATTGACACTTGTTTATGTCCAACTTCAAAGTGAAATTACTTTCAATGAAAAAAATTGGTTTAAATGGAAAAAATATAATACAATTAAACTTTAAAACAATGTAAAATGACAATATAAATATATAAATAAATGAGATGAAATGGCAGTTTTGAATTAAAATGGAGTAGTCTTCACTATTTATAAAAAATGAACTTTATCAGAAAAATTCCAAAATTTTACCCAAATTAAATTTTGAAGTCCCGATTCTAAAGAAGTTTATTTTTTCAAATTTATCATATAAAAGTGACCAAAACCAGATTTAAAAATGTTTATCTATCAAAAGCCAGTAAAAAGGCATTTTAAAAAAATTAGAGTTTTTCAGGCTTAAAATTAGATTCATTATTATTTTAATCCTCTAAAATTTAGTAAATAAATATAATGAAATTTAACTAACATTTATAATCATATTTTATTTATTTATATTCATTCCTTCAAATACAATATCTAATATTTAACTACCATTTAAAATAACATTATTTTATAATTTTTCAGTATGACTCCGCCTTGTATGCAACATTAGATTTCAGAGAAAAACATTACTGCATTTTGAGTACTATATCGAACATAGAAACCCCTTGAAAGTGAAATTAATATTGAAGTAAAAATATTAATAAATATAAATATTCCACATTATTTATTAACATGGAATGTTACAATGGTGACTCATTATTAGTTGGGAATAATGATCCTCTAACCTACAAGGAAGTAGAAAGTGGAACCGATATTTCCAAGTGGAAGGAATAATTGAATTCTGAAATGGATTCCATATACCAAAAATATGTAATTATTTTGGTAGGCCCTACCATAGATAAAAATTTAATTGATTTCAGATGGGTATTAATGATGAAATAAAACATATAAGGACTATTCCATACATATAATGAATTACTAGTTGCAAAAGGGTTCAAAAAAACTTAATATAATTAAATATGATGATAACATATTATAAATTACAATGATAAAATACAACTTAATTATAATTTTGATTATAACAATCCATGATTATGATATTTTTAATTTTTATGTAAAAAAATCTTTTTTAATGGGAACCTTTATGAAGATGTATATATGACACAACCCAATAGGTTTGTGACACTAATGGATTCCAACAAGGTATGAAAGTTTCAAAATTTCATTTATGTATTAAATAAAGCAACCATATCATGGAACATTCATTTTGATGAGTCTATATTAGAATTTGGTTTCATAATGAATGAATGTGATCGGTTTGTCTACCAAAATTTACAAGGACTTTAGTGATTTTATTAATAGTATATGTCAATGACATATTACTTTTTGGAAATGAAATACCGGCATTAATTTATTTCGATGAATGGATGAATAAATGATTGTCAATGAAAGAAATAAGAAATATAACATATATTACTGGTAACCTGATCCATCATGTTAGATCCATGAGACTTCTCAACCTAATACAATATAAATATATTTACAATATAATGAATAGATTCAAAATGAAACAATCCAAGAGGGGATTATTTCAAATGTAAAATGTAATTCATCTTTATAAGAAAATGTTCCCTTACACACAAGATTAAGGAAATATAATGGAAAGTATTCCATACAAATCAGTTACTAACTCAGTTTTTTATGTTTTTCTTTGTACTAGGGTAAACATTTCTTATTCAACAAGTATGATAGGACGATGTCCTAATGATCCAGGTGGCCACCATTTGATGGAAGTAAAGACTATCCTAATGTACATAAGGTGTAATAAGGATATGTTTCGGGTATATGGAGGAGAAGAGGAACTAACATTTATAGGATATTCATATTATAGTTTCCAATAAGATCATGATGATTTTAAGTCTCAAATTGGATACATCTTCGCTCTAAATAGAGGTTCTATGAGGCAGAAGAGCTCAAAGTTTTCCTTTATAGAAGATTCAATATATGAGGTTGACTATATTACATATTTTGAGGTATGTAATGATGAAATTTGGATATAGAACTTTTTCCAATATCGTGAGATGTCACCTAGATAAAATGACCCAATCAAACTCTATTGTGATAATATAGCAGTGGTAGCTATCATAATTGTTCCATGGTTACAATAGTAGACAAAAAATATACCATGAAAGTATCATCATTTGAGGTATTTTTCATAGAAAGGTGAGATTTAAATGAGTATTATTTACATAGAGGACATTGTGATTACTCATTGGCTAAATACATGAGATATTAGAAACATGATTATCATGTGAGGTCTATAAGACTAAATGTGATATGCAGTTAGATATTGTCCAAGTGGGTATTTAATGGATTTTCTGTCGTTGGATAAAAAAATTATACCTTGATTATAATATATTCAATGTATTTATAATTTATTAAATATTTTCATATATTTTGTTCATTTTAATACATTACTTTAATATAATAATTTCCTTGAGAATCTTTTGTATTGATAAGGTCATATAATTTCACATCTATGATGAGAACCTGGAAGTGCTTTGAAAATAATATTAATATAGATATATTGATGGATAACATACTATAATTGGACACATATTATATATAATTTCGTGTGAGATTATGCAAAAGAGGTTGCATATTATCCTATTAATTTTCACACTAGTTATTCTTCAAGATGGATTATTATGAGAATAAGACTGCTAGTGTGAATTTCTCTTACTTTGGTATTATAGGATATATCTATTTCTAGACTTCTGTAATGGCCCTTAGACTTTATTATTATCATTACATCAGGTCAATGATCATTTAATTATATTTAATATAAAATCTATATATCAATTTATTGTTTGAAATTACAGTACATTGAGTGCATCATGATTGAAATATCATTAATGGATAAGTCAATTAAGGATTTATCCCATCCATTGATATGGGAGTTGATATTTTAGACCACTGATCAGAATATAATTGTCACTTAAATTATATGGCAATGATGTATCAACATGTTTATTTCAAATTGTCAATGAAAGATGTATCATGCATATAGGTTGATGACATCATCATCCAACCTTTTTGAAGAGATATTGTGACAAATAGAGTATATTACATAGTTAGTGTTCATATGTTGTTATTAGTGTTGTGATATTATATTTTTTATCCTCGGTTCATTGACCCATTTCTATATAAAAATCATGAATAATATGAAATATCACCTAATGTGAACGAGAATGAATTCTAGAGTGTCAAACACTATCTACTTCCAATTATCTAGATTTTAATTTTAATTTAAATAATAGAATAAATATTATTCTCAAGAGAGGTTTACAATTTTATTCATGTTATATTTATCACATAAATTAAAATAATATTTATTTCCCATCATGTAATTAAAATAAATATATTTATTTATATAATAGTTAATAAATAAATATTTTTTGGTTTTTGAATGAAATATCTATTTATGGAAATAAAATATTTATTAGGATATTCAATAAATACCATGGAGTACGAACAAAATATAACAGTGTGTGGTGATAAATAATTATTTATTACATTGTATATATTATTTTATCATTTATGTAAGATGCCACATGACAAAAAATAATAATTATAATATTATTAATAGGTGGCATGTGGTTTACTAAAATTTTTAATATTGTTTAATGGATGGAATATAGTTAAACAATATTCTAACCTAGTCGTTACCTCTGTAAATAATATGTTATGGATATTTTTTAGGCAATTGAAAAAGAAAAATATGTCATGCACAATGAATTATCTTTTGACTGCTCATTATTTCTCCCTATCAAGATCCAAAATATCTAAGATATTTCATCAATACTATTGAATGGGTGATACAGACAAAACAACACAAGTTATTCAATTATTCACACTAGAACACAGAGATCGAGTGCAATTTTATGGAGGTAGTTAAGATAACGTGTGGATCGCTGCTAGTGGGTTTCTACTCTTGGATCCTCACATTCACAACGAAGGAAATCCGAAAGGGTCTTTTCGGATGATCAATGATGAAAAAGAAGAAAGAAAACAAAGAAATGGTAATTAAATTTTTATAATAAAAATATATTAATTTTAAAAATAAATTGAATGATCCTATCTTGGGATTATAAGAAATTGAAATGAAATAAAATTTTAATTATCCCATCACCAACCGCACACTTCTTCTCCACTAGAAATCTATAAAACTACCCACTATAAATTCAAGCCCAAGAACCTACAAATAAAAAAAATTCTTATCGAATCCATAATCCAGTTCTTTTAATATTGGGAGTGTAAAAGAAATAATGGGTCATCCAAACACCCCACAAACCTCATCCACCATATACTTATCACTACACTATGCAACTAGGGTTCTATGGTGACAACTATAGTCATCTTTACTATAACCATAACCTCACCCAATACCCAATGAGATTACTACATGAATTGGCACCCACATAACACAAACAATCACCACTAACCATTTAACTTACACCCAATCTATGTTAATATATCACTGGGAACCTTCCCATGAACACTTTGTCATAGTACATTTATGAAACACTTATCAGTGTTATCAGTCTCAACTAGGGTCTTTGGTCAAAACCTGATTCTATAGGGATGCAATATCTAAAAATATCATCATCACAATATATTGGACTCACTATCTACTAAGGGTACTCCACATGGAAAAAATATAGATATAACACATGGCCCATAACATTCCTCAAAGTATCAATAGATCACTATACTAAACTAACCCACATCCTATATCCACATGGTCCAACCACCTGGGCCCAACATACCTCAGGTTAAAAAATAACTTCACCATTTTTCATAATTTTGATATTATCATCTCTAAGGTATCCATTTCGTTCTTACATTGACCAAATGGGTGTCGTCATAGGTCCACACATAGGTCCTCTTGGTAGTTATACTAACTCACATAAAAGGCCACCAAATCTCAATCATTCCAACATTAATCATAGAGAACCCTTCAAGTTTCTAGTGTTTAGAATATCCTAATCAAAGATAATATCGTTGAAAATAAGTTTCTAAGACAAATAGTTAGTCAAAAATGTATTTTCATGGTAGTTATAAATCTATATGTTCCATGGGATATCATTGTCTAATAATTTAATTAATTAGTTCATGTATGTTGGTGTCCAGACCATATGTACCTATGAATTAGAGTAAATGATAATTAAACTATATGATGATTTTATGATACCACCTACCTCAGTGAGATATTTATCTATTCAATTATAAGGGTTGAAAATAGTTTTCAAGTCTTTTATAAAGTCATATATTATTTTCTAAACCAATCTATACCCATATTAATGACTTGACCTCCCAGCACAATCCAAAAGACATAAAATGAAAATTTATAACATTTCTACAAAATAGTCCAATTTAATTTGAATAGGGATTAATGCATAAAAGCCTACTAGTGACTAACATTCACTACAACCTTGAGTGATAGGGTGTCGACCACCCTCACACTAGATCCAAATGCACATAGAGAAAATCCCCAACATAAATTTCCTATTATATGATTAAAATAATAATAAATTTAAAGGAAAAATAAAGAATATTCCATTTAAATAAGAATCTTCTCCAAATTGATGAGTGGTCCTATAAATTCATCGCCATGGTACATTTTCTTCTTAGTTTTCATGAATGTTATGCAAAAATTTTGTGTTTTCACTATTCTCATGTTACATATCAATTTTTAACTTAAACCAGAGATTCCCCGAATTACGGAATATGATATGATAGATGAATGAGAGGAGGTTAAAAGATATGTACCCAAAATCTTCAATAAAGCTCCCAATAATGCCACCCCAAACAAAGGATGAACAAAAATATAGTAGGGTATGATCCCACTGACCATACATAAGAAATGAGGATAAAGAGAGGCTAGTGCCCCTTATTAATATTTGTTGTAAAATGGTATTGAATCCATTTAACAATCCCATTTACTCGATTTTAGGGGTGTGTTGGTAAGTCGAATACGACTTTGTATAAGGTATGTGCCACCATCCTACCACCATCAAGCTGATGGATCATCGACATATGGATGGTGGCTTCAAGATTTGTCCTTGTATCATTCTAGACACTAAAACATGGTTCCAAAATCTACCTGTGCTCCCTAATATACCAATAAACCTTGTTCTATATTGAAAAAATTATGTTTTAGTTTTTAATGATTTAGAAATGCAATTATTATGTATTGATAAATAGCAGGCCCATCAACTAATTGGACGATTCAAATCCCTATCAAAACATATACACCCATATGAACATGAGGTAGTGAAAAATTCCAACCATATCACTTCTTATCTTTGATAAGTCTTAGTGGTAACTTAATTATTCATCCTAATAGACATCAGTAATCAACTCATAAACAACAATATGAGTTTGAACATGAACCAAAAAACATTATTCAAAATCCCAACATCAATATTAAGGTGCTTAAGTGATTAAACCAAAATAAAAATATCATGAACATCATTGAAATATAAATATGGTAAATTCCCAAGACATTCCAACTAGAAAAATAATCTATTTATTTTCTAATTCCTATTCTGGATTATGGTGTTTTGCAACATAGAGTATACATTATGATGGATGATTTGGAGCCATGATTATACCCACCATAGGAATAACCTACTAAAGTAAAATTCTAAAATTCTAAAGTCATGAAACAAATGGTTTCTAACTGATACAATTGTATATATATGGTAAAACCATTTTGACACTAATAAACATTCTTGTTTCAAAATTATAAGACATAACAGTCAAATAACCATCTCCCATGACCTATTACAAAATGTTGAATATTCATAAAAATACCAGGAAAAACAAAAAACATACCCATCATAAAAAACACACATGTTTTGGTTTATGGGCCACTGAATCCAATTACATTTGAAAATTGTAGTAAAACATTCTCTGGTAGACTTCTATCTAAATTTATTGGTCACACGCACTGATTGTTTTATAAACACCAAATCCTAGTACCACTCATTCCTAAAGAAAGCACAGAATGATTCCACATGATCAATAAAGTACCTTCCTGAATCTTAATAAAATATTAGGGTTAATAAATTAGATTTAATTGTTCTATTATCATACCATACCATGAGCACAAATTTAAAACAAAACCGGTCACAATGAAATAATCTAAAATGAATCCAAAAAAAGATGTCGATAATTGGAAATCATCTGATATCTTATCTTAGGTTATATCCAATGTTCACCAAGTAATATAGTCAAATTTGGATATAATAATTATACATTAGATAAACTCCATAAAAATATTCTGAAAACTGATATTCTATGTCTACAACCCTTCACACAGTAGGTTCGTTGCTCCCGAAACTGAAATCATGTTCCACACTGTAGGGACATGATCATCCTTATATCACTAGGTAAAATTCCTATTTTATACACCATATTTCTTCCCCACAACAAAATTTCATCTATATGCATGGAAAACCATTTCATTATAAAGTTCCAATTCCAAATGTTCCATCACCAAATATGAGATTCCCATTCCAAGACACGCTCATCCACTATGAAATCTTAACACCGTGTATCGTTGAAAATAACAGCACTGGCCCACCATCAAGATTATCATTCTAAGAAACATGTTCATATATAATGTCTCCATTACAATGGAGGGAAAATCCAATTTTCTCGTTGAAGTGTATAATTATCAATCCTATAATAATCACATAAAAAATCCTCATCACTCGACGTACACAAGGATTTTACTAATTTTAATTACAATAGAACCCACACATACACACCACTAATTACATAAATAACATCTGAATAATGTCACACACAATTACTTTAAAAGAAAAATATCATTTTAGATATCATGTGTGATAAAAAAAATACTAGAAGAGAATATATAACCCCAAGTCTTTATGGGATATTTCCTAAATTCAATCACTTTTATTTCTTGTGATGCATGAAACATTAGGTATACATTTAATTTATTAGTATAATTAAAACATAATTTAAAATTACTATTATAACTTAGAAATTAAATTATTTTTTTTGAATAGGTCTAAATAATGTTTTTAAAATTTATTTTGAGCACATGTTCATTGGTTATCAATTTATTATAAATAAAAATAATAGTCATTTAAAGGAAAAAGAAATATATTTTTCTAAAAAATACCATTGTTCTAAAAGGTGTTAAACTCACGCATTGTGAAAATAATTTGAAATTAATTTTTATATATTTTGGAAGATTTAATTGAAAAAATATACTTCATTTTTTAAATCGACATGAAAAAATTAATTTTTTGGGATTTTTTAATATTTTCAAAAAAGATTAATATTTATGATGAATAGTGAATAATACAGATTTTTATCATAACTTTTATTTTCATTTAAATATTATAAAATTTTAAATGAAATTTTAAATTGGTTTTAAACTGAATCTAGTAAAATTATATTAAAAAATTGTCACAACCCGTCCTTGGGGCCCGTGCCGTGACTACCCCAAGCCCACATCCCATAGGTCAGGGGCTGGTGACTAGCACCAAGGCGTAAATCCAGATAAAAGGGATGGTATTTCCTTTATATAAGAAAACAAACACCACAGAGTATACAAGATGAAGTAAACTCTAAGTAAACTGAGTACAAAAGTAAGTGCTGGAAAGTAAATGGGCCAGAATAGAAACCCAACTGAAAGTAAAGTACAACTGAAAAGACAGTACAACAACAGTAATGTAAAACAGTAGCACTGAGTCATCCTCCAGACCTACCACCTGAAGGGTGGGTACAGATAGTCTCCATAGCTCCTCAGTCTGGGCGTTAGCTCTCTGTACGTCCCGCCAAGTGGTCCACTATAGGGTATCGTCCAGCTCTACATGCTTCTACCTCGATCACTGTTGTCTGTCATCTGCATCCAACACAATGTAGTGCGGGCATAGCCCGTGCAGGGGGGACTATATGATACTCAGTAGGGTCCCTGAGAACGCTGAAGGTCTCTCAGAATCCATGAAGGATAAGACAAAAAGGAAATATGCAATCTTAAAGTATCAACAACAGTACTTAGGTATATGACCATACATATATCAAATTCATCAGTTATAGTTCGTCTCTAACTCCCAAGCACCACTCAGTCCATAAAGGAAAGCACATCCCAGTCCAGAAAGGATGTGTCAACTCAATCCACACATGAAAAAACACAACCCAGTCCACAAAGGAAAGCAAGTCAATCACATCGATGATAAGATTGAGAATCAAGACTCATCTCACATATGTATACACATTGTAAGGCTATAGAGATGATCAGATGTAGCCACTGATTCATCTAAGCTGTCAGACCCACATAGGATACAAGGCCAGCTAAGCTATCGGAACCACAAAGGATAAAAGACCAGCTACTATGCCGGACCCACACGGGATACAAGTACAGAGGTAAATACTGCCAGACCCACATAGGATACAAGAACAGTTGTCATCACTGTCAAACCCACAGATGATTCCAGTATGGTAGTCGTCGCTGTCGAACCCACGGAGGATTCCAATACAGAAGTCCATGGAGTCACAGCCAGCTATAGGGTTGCCTTACACAGCATGCTCGATTCCAGGAGTGTTCGCTCCATGAGCCAAGGGGTTGATACATCAACTGTTACGAAGTCTAGAGTTTATGTTTCACAATGTTATGTCCCATCAATTGGAACTCAACGCGATAGACGGCACGTCAATTGGATGCCCGGTCTGAGTGTTATTGGGTTTTCCGACCTAGGGGCCCGATTGGTTTTTATGATTAAACCAACCCGATCATACACCATCTACGTCCAAACCTCAGGTGGAGTAAGCCAAAATAACCGTCTCACTAAGAGGAATTCAACAATGTCGATGGCATGTCAATCGGACATCCGAAGCTCAAGTTATAAGCATTTCCCCTCTGAGGGCCCGATTGGTTTCGTGTTCGAACCAACCTGTCCATACCCATAGTTCTGTGAAACCTTGAGTTTCATATACTGAAACAACCTTCTCGATCCAAGGATCCCAACGCAACTGATTGTTCATCGATCAGAGGTTTGTAGCCCATGATACAGGCGAAAGTCTGAAAGCGGTCCGAAATGTGGGGGTCTCAGCCCAGCCCGACCCCCCCTAGGTCAGCCTGAACTGGGTTGACCCGACCTCAGTTCGGGTCCAGCCCGGTATGCGTGACCCACCCCACCGCGGCCGGGGGGTACGCTGGCTCGGCCAGTGGTCCGAGCAGGGGGGGGGATGTGGTCCCCCCACCCTTTTCCCTCCACGGATGCGGCGAGCGCCACATTCTCCTCTATATCCCACGCGGAAGGGGGATCCGGGCGCCTGCCACCACGGCCGAGGCCGCGGTGGCTCCTACTGGAAGCGCACCGGCAATGCCTTCCGCGTACCCCCGTACGTGCTCCAGTGGTCTGATTTGCCCGTCGTCTGCGCCTGCGGCTCTCCCAGGACCTGTTCATCACTACGACGGCTTCCACACACTATTGTGGTCCCATTCCATTGTCTCCAGTCAACACGCGCACAGAAAAATAAACTGTGGAGGGTCGCCGGCCATATTTGTTCAGCCCACGCCCTCCACTTTAGTTCATAAAAAACGGGTCAAACAACAATAATGTTCAACGAGAAACGAGGAACACAAATTAGTTTGGATTGAATTTAATTCGCAACAATTCCCCCGCAAATAATAATCCCAAACCCACTAATAATAATCATTCGCGGATCAACTTGATGATGAGTTGATTCGCGTTCATGTTTTAGAGGAAAAAAACATGGGAATATTAACATTTTCAAAATAAACTCCTACCTCAACCAGGAAGACGGTCGTCGGCGTCGCGGTACATGGCGTCGCGGAGAAGAGGATCGTAGAAGTTGTCGGGGCACGCCGAGGAGGAAGCATCGTCTCCTCTCTGGCTGCGGGGAAGAGGTTTGGGGGCACATTGTCAAACTCTGAGGAACTGGCGTTCTTCTTCCTTTTTCGTCGGAGGCTGGCGTCTTCATCGTTTCGTTATAACTTCCTCCATCAGTTTATCAATTCATTTGAAAAAGGGGTGATTAATAATAGAATTAATCCTGATGATGTGTTCATTATTTTGGTTCATTATTGAACCTTAATTAATGAACCTAATAAACACATGGGAATTGCTGTTACACAACCAATGGGATGAGACATTAAAAGGCTCCCATTTATTTATCGTCATTACACTGCGACTCTGCCAACTGTCGCCCAATGGTGGAAGGAAAAGAATAAAATAACTTATAGTTATTTTATTATATATAACCCTTTTTTCTAAAAGTCTAAAAACTTATCTTGTTCGTCCAACCCTTGTTGGTTGAAGTTAAGATTTTCCTAAGTGATTCCCAGTGATGTGAATTCATCGGTTCCCTAAGATTTTAATTCCGAGCACCGTTTCAAAAGTTAGAAAAACCCGCTTGTTTGATCACTGAACATACCCGAGCTAAACTTCGAAAATTGATTCTGGGCACACCGGGCCTCAGAATCAAGCGCCGTCAGAAACTGCGTACTCGTAAAATCCCAAAAAGATTAAATAAAACTTTCCTTGAAATTTAAATGTCTTTAAATTACTCCCACATCCGGGCTTTACGTCCCCATAAAGCTACATCATAAACTAGTTAATCAAATGAGAGTACTGAGAACACATCTGATCCTCCCGCTCCCATGTGCTCTCCTGGATGTTCTAGTGCTGCTACCTGATGCGAACTAGAGAAATCTACCTTCCACGTAGGACCCTCTCTTGTCGATCCTCGATCTCCACTATGACCTCCACAAAAGTCGCCCCGTTATCGATGTCCATCTCCCCATGATCAATGATATGCATCGGGTCGTTCACGTATCTCCTCAACTGAGATACGTGGAAAAAGTTATGCACCCGGTGCAACTGAGGTGGAAGAGCCAGGTGATAAGCCGCCTCACCTATCCTGATGAGAACCTGTAATGGTCCGATAAAGTGTAGAGATAACTTGCCTCCATGTTCGAATCTACATAATCCACGTCGACGTGAGACCCGCAAGAAAATGTGGTCACCATCCTCGAACTCTAGTGGTCTCCGCCTCGGGTCAGCATAGGACTTCTGTCCGATCTGAGCAGTCCTCATCCGCTCCTGGATGATCTATACCTTCTCTGTCATAGCCTGAACCATCTCTGGTCCTACGAGTGTTGACTCCCAATGGTCAGTCTATAATAGAGGCGATCTTCAAGGTCGGTCGTACAGTGCCTCGTTAGGTGTCAGCCCGATGGTGGAGTGGTAGATGTTGTTGTAAGAAAACTCCACCAAGGGTAGATGATATTCCAAGCTGCGTCCAAAGTTAAGGACACATGCACAGAGCATGTCCTCGAGTGTCTGGATGGTCCTCTCCGTCTGACCATATGTCTGCAGGTGAATAGTGGTGCTTAAGCGTAGCAGCATCCCAAATGCCTCCTACAACCCCTTCCAAAGCCAGGAAGTAAAGTGAGCGTCTCGATCGGAGATGATAGATGATGTCACACCATCAATCCATACAATCTCCAGAACGTAGAGGCGTCCCAAGATCTCCACTGAGCCCTACTCTCTGATAGGTATGAAGTGGGCCGACATGGTAAGTCGGTCTATGATCATCCAGATGGCGTCGTGTCCCAGGGAAGTACAGGGAAGCCCCATAAAAAATCCTGCATATCCCGTCCCACTTCTACCCTAGGACCTCTAAGGGTTGTACCAAGCCTGCAGCTACCTAGTGCTCCACCTTCACTTGTTGGCAAGTGAGGCATCGAGAAACGGACTCCGCCACAGCCTTCTTCATACCCGACCACCAGTACTGTCGTCTGAAGTCCTGATACATCTTCGCTACTTCAAGATTTACCACTGGAGGGGAAGTGTGGAACTCCCTTAGCACCTCCTCCTTCAATTAATCTTGTACCATGGTACGTCCTCTAAAAATAATGACTTTCTCTCCTCCTATAGAAAATACATCAGGTGATTATCCTGAGTATATCAGTGCACATCACGTCTCACAGTCTACCCCCATACGTTGTGCCTCTCTAACCCACTGAAATAGAGGAGGAGTGACTGTGAGGGACTGAAGATAGGTTGCCCCATCACTATTCATGACGGATATCTGCAAAGAAGACAATTGCTTCGTCACCTCTCCAAGTAGCTGGATGCCCGACCACCTGCTGAGAGCATCAGCTACTACGTTCCCCTTCCCAAGGTTATAGACTATCTCAAAGTCATAATACTGGAGGAACTCGATCCATCGTCGCGGTCTCAGGTTCAGTTACTTCTATGAGAAAATATACCTGAGACTCTGGTGATCAGAGTATACTGTAAAGTGATCACCCATGAGATAGTGCCACCACATCTTCTGGGCGAAGACCACTTCTGCTAACTCTATGTCGTGGGTAGCGTAGTTCTACTCGTGTAGCCTCAAATGCCGTGAACCGTAAGCGATCACTGCTCACTCCTTCATCAGGACACACCCTAGTCTGGTCCCTGATGCGTCACAGTAAACTACGTACCCTATGCCCTCCTCTGGCAGCCTCAAGATGGGCGCACTGGTCAATCTCCGCCTCAGCTCCCGGAAGCTCCACTGAAAACTGTTTGACCACATGAAGGGTTTACCCTTCTTCGTCAAAGGTGTAAGTGGTGCTACAACTCTGGAGAAATCTGGCACAAATCTCCGATAGTACCAAGCCAGACCTAGGAAGCTCTGCACCTCTGTCACTCTCCTGGGAGGCTCCCAAGAAATTACCACCTCGACCTTCATAGGATCCACTACAACTCCCGCCTCAGAGATGACATGCCTCAAAAGTGGACCTCTCGAAGCTAGAACTGAAAATTTTAGAGCTTACCATAAAGTCGGTGCTCTCAAAGTGTTTCCAGTACAACCCATAAGTGGTAGGCGTGATCCTCCTCTATCATCGAGTAAATCAGTATGTCGTCAATAAAGATTACGACAAACCAATCCGTGTAGGGCTGGAAGATCCTATTCATGAGACTCATTGACACTGTTGGAGCATTGGTCACACCGAAGGGCATGACCAAGAACACATAGTGGCCATACCGACAACTGAAAGCCGGCTTATACACATCCTCATCTCGAACTCTGATATGATGATAGCCTGACCTAAGTTCTATCTTCGAGAACAATTGTGCTCCCTTAAGATGATCAAAGAGGTTGTCAATCCTCGAAAGCGGGTACGTGTTCCTCATGGTCACCTGGTTCAGGAAATGGTAATTGACACACAGTATCAATCTCACATCCGCCTTTTTGGGGAATAAGACCAGAGAAGCCCAGGGTGAAACACTGGGTCGGATGAAACCTTTTCCCTATAAGTCCTACAGTTGTACCCACATCTCACGAAGCTCGGTGGGAGCCATCTGATAAGCCGAAGTGGATATCAGTGATGTCCCGGGGTATAGTTCTATATAGAAATATACCTCCCTATGGGGAGGTAGTCCTAGAACAACGTCATAAAAAACGTCTGCATACTGATCCACCACTACAGGAAAACTCAGACACTACACATCAACTGCTCTGAGGATTAGACTAGCCAACAAATGTGTGATTGGCTGACCCCTCCTCAGCGTGATTCCATCCTGTGCTGCGATGGTTCCCTTCTCGCCGATGAAAGTGAAATCGGTCCCATTAGTGTGGACACACCACACATGGAGCCTAATATAGTCGATATGAGCAAGAAATTTAGATAACTAGTCCATACCCAAGATGACGTCGTAAGGCCTCGACGCCACTACCAGAAGATCCCAGCCGAAGCTCTCGCCTCCTAGGGTAAACTCACACTGCCGACACCAGTGCATAATTGTGGAGTATACTCCAATTGGAGTATCTAGCCGCAAGGATCGAGCCAATAGATCTGTCGGAATCTTCGAGTTCCAGACAAGGGCATCGGCAATAAAATAATGACTCACACCTATGTCTATAAGAACAACATCAAGTGTAGAGTAGACACATATATTACCTCGAATCATCTCGGGTATGCCGTGGTCGTAAGCCACTGCTACCTGGAGCTGAGCCTGCCTCTTCCCGCCAGCTCCCTGTGGTCGGGGTTGACCTCCTGGGGGTGGTGGTGGTATAGCCTCGAAGCATCGTCCACCACCCGCTGCTCGGCCACATCCTCTGCCTCATCCGCCTTCTCCCTGCGTACCACCACGGTCAACCCTCTGCCTCTGCCTGGGAGGTCCCTCCACTCTCTACTGCCCATCTACATGGTGGGTTGGGCAGTCACAAGCCATGTGGTCATGACCGCTGCATGCATAGCACTATCTTCTCCTCAAAAGGTTGTCACTACGTCATGTGCCCCACACAACCGAACCCGCATCTTGAGGTCGCCCACCAGATGGACCGGTCCGCTTGAACCCCTGCGTCATCTGTCGACTTCCAGCTGTAGAAGACTCCGCTCCATGGCGTCCTGTGGTGGGTCTCGCTACTAATGGATGCTCGGCGAGAAAGTTATCCACATGCAGGGCTCGCTCCAGAACCCCTTCCTGGGTCAAGATGCTGAGTGGAATCATCGAAGCTCTGATCTCATGCCTTAGCCCCTGCTCAAAGGTCTGGGCCCAGAAGAATGGGTCACATACCATGTCCGTGGAGTAGCACGAGAGGCCGATAAATCTTGCCGAGTACTGGGCTACTGACATGCTTCCATGCCACAACTGTAGTAACTTCTGGATGCGCACTGCACTGAGGGTGGCTGGAAAGAACTCTAAGTAGAAGAGGCTCTCGAAGTCCGTCTAAAGAAAAGATGCCTCATCGTTCACCTAGAGAATCAAGCTCCACCATCTACCTATTGTTTCTTCCTCGAGACTCGCAGCGAGGATCACCATGAGGTCTGCTGGTGTCCCTACCAACCTAAAGACTCTAACGATAGCCTCCAGCCAATCCTTGGCGGCCTGAGGATCCGTCTCTCCGTAGAACCTAGGTGGCCCTTGCCTCTGAAACTCATGAAACGTGATGAGGTGGTGTGCACTCTCCGCCGTAGGGGCGGGTAGCATCAGTGGATCGGCGGGTAGAGGTACCACCGGTGTCTTCGTTGTAACGGGGCCCTACACTGAGGTGTCATCTCTCGGTGGGCTGCCGTCTCACACGAAGATCAGAACCCTAGATGGCTGCCGTCGTGGGGCTATCCTGAAATGAATCAGGTGTGCCATGGTTAATATAGTATACCTGGCGAGCTGACACAATTTAATCACAATGAATACTTTTGAAACACAAATGCAATCAATTTTTTTGTGCACTGAGTCATAAATCAGTAGTCATGGTCCTGGTGTATGGATACGACGGTCGCCGTACCAACATTGAATTCCCTAGACTGATAACAAAACACAGTAATCTAAACATTAATCCTCTACAGAGATGAAATTATCAGAGTACAGAGTTCTGCGGTAGAACCGACTCCTCTGATAGCAATTTGTCACGACCAGTCCACAAGGCTCGTGTCGTGACTACCCCAAGTCTGTCTCTCATAGGCTAGGGGCTGGTGACTAGCACCAAGTCTTAAATACCGATAAAAGGGAAGGAATTGCATTTATATTAGAAAACAAACACCATAGTGTACAGAAGATGAAGTAATCACTAAGTAAACTGAGTACAAAAGTAAGTGCTGCAAAGTAAATGGGCTAGAATACAAACCCAACTGAAAGTAATGTACAACTGAAAAGATAGTACAACAACAGTAATGTAATACAACCACACTGAGTCGTCCTCTAGAACTCCAACCAGAATGGTGGGTACATATAGTCTCCATAGCTCCTCAGTCTGGCCATCTGCTCCGTGTACGTCCCGCCAAGTGGTCCACCTCCGGGTACCGTCTAGCTCCACAAGATTCAACCTCGATCAGTGTTGTCTGTCATCTGCATCCAACACAATGTAGTGAAAGCATAGCCCATGCAGGGATGAGTATATGATACTCAATAGGGACCACGAGACCCCTGAATGACTCTCATAATCCACGAAGGATAAACCGCAAAGGAAAGATATAATCATGAAGTATCAACAACACTACTTAGGTATATGCCCATACATATACCAAAGTCATCAGTTATAGTTCGTCTCCAACTCCCAAGCACCACGCAGTCCACAAAGGAATGAATAACCCAGTACACAAAGGGTAGCTCAACTCAGTACACATAGGAAAAAAACAACCTAGTCCACAAAGGAATGCAAGTCAATCACATCGATGATAAGATTGAGAATCAAGACTCAGCTCACACAGGTATACACTTTTTAAGGCGATAGAGATGATCAGATGTAGCCACTGATTCATCTAAGCTATCAGACCCATATAGGATACAAGGCCAGCTAAGCTGTCAGACCCACACAGGATACAAGACCAGCTACTCTGCCAGACCCACAAAGGATACAAGTAGAGAGGTAAATACTACATGACCCACATAGAATTCAAGAACATTATTCATCACCGTCGAACCCACAGAGGATTATAGTATGGTAATCTTCAATGTCGAACCCACAGAGGATTCCAGTACAGAAGTCGATGCAGTTACAGCCAGCTCTAGGGTTCCCACACACAACATTCTCAATTATGGGAGGGTCCGCTCCACGAGCCAAGGGGTTGATACATCAACTATCATGAAGTCTAGATTTGATGTATCACAACGTTCTGTCCCGTAAATGGAAACTCAACGTGACAGACGCCGCATCAATCGGACGCCCGGTCTGAGAGTTTAATAAACCAAAATGACAGCCTCGATCCAAGGATCCCAAAGAAACTGACAGTGTTTCGATCGAAGGTTTGTAGCCCAAGATGTGCGTGAAATACCAAAAACTGTCCGAAATGGGGGGGGGGGGGTCTGGGCTCGGCCCGACCTGGCCCAACCCCACCTGGGTCGGCCCGAACCAGGTCCGGCCCGGTAGGGTGCGTCCTGACCTGGATGGTTGTGGCCCAGCCCGGCTGGGCACGGCTCAGCCCGATCCGCGCGACCCGTCCCGGCCCGGCCGGTTGGGGGGGGGGGGGGTGTGCGGGCTCGGCCAGCGGGCTGAGCAGGGGGGGACGTAGTCCCCCTACCTTTGCACTCCGCGAAAGCAGCAGGCACCGCGTCCGCCTCTGGATCCCGCGCAGCTATGGGATCCGTCCGCCTGCCATCGCGGCTTCTCCTACCGGCGGCACGCCGGCATGGCCTTCCTTGGACCACCAGACGTGCTTCGATGGTCTGATTTACCCATTGTTTGCGCCTACAACTCTCCCAGGACCCGTTATTCACTGTGACGACTTCCAAACTCTGTTACGGTCCCATTCCATTGTCGCCCGTCAACACGCGCACAGACAAACAAACTACGGAGGGTCACCGGCCGTGTTTGTTCGGCCCCCGCCCTCTGCGTTAGTTAATAACAAAAGGGTTGAACTACAATAATGTTCAACCATAAACGAGGCACAAAAATTAGTTATGATTGAATTTATTTCCCAAATATTCCCCAGAAAATAATAATCCCCAACCCACAAATAATAATCATTCACGGATCAACTTGATAATGAGTTGATCTGCGTTCTTGTTTTAGAGGAAGAAAAACATGGGAATATTAACATTCTCAAAATAAACCTCTACCTCAACCAGGAAGAAGATCTTCGTCGTCGCGGTACACGGCGTCGCGGAGAAGAGGATCTTAGGCTTCATCGAGGCGCGTCGAGGAGGAAGCGGCATCTCCTCTCTGGCCATGCGGAATAGGATTGGTGGCGCTTCGTCAATCTCCGAGGAACCGGCGTTCTTCTTCATTCTTTGTTGGAGGCTGGCGTCATCAGCGTTTCGTCAGAACATCCTCTCGCAATTTCTCAATTCGTTTTCCCAAGGGGTGATTAATAATAGAATTAATCCTTATGTTGTGTTCATTATTATGGTTCATTAATGAACCTTAATTAATGAACCTATTAAACACAATGGAATTTCTATTACACAACCAAAGGGACGAGTCATTAAAAGGATCCCATTAATTGATCATCGTTACACTGTGACTCTGCCAACTACCGCCCAATGGTGGAAGGAAAAGAATAAAATAACTTATTGTTATTTTATTATATATAACTTTTTTTTAAAAGTCTAAAAACATATCTTTTTCATCTGACCCTTGTTTTGTGAAGTTTAGCTTCGCCTTAGCGAATCCCAGTGCTGTGAATTCATCGGTCCCTTCAGATTTTAATTCTGAGCACCGGTTCAAAAGTTAGAAAAACCCGCTCATTCGTTCATTGAACGTACCCTATGTAAACTTAGAATGTTGATTCCGGGCACACCGGGCCTCAGAATCAAGCACCATCATAAAATGCGTACTCATAAAATCCAAAAGAAATTAAAAAAAATCCATGAAATTTATGGGTATTTATAAAAATAATTAATCTATGTCATTTGATAAAATTTTATATTGAAATATGATATTAAAATCTTTTGAACCTTTTAATGTTTTTTTCGGGAAAGATGTTTTTTTGACACACCTATGTGATCAATTTTAAATTGAATTATTCCAATTCTGTGACTTGAATTAGAATAATTGGATTAAATAGTTTGAATATAAATAAATTATAATATCAAATATATTAAACATAGTTTTCTTCCATAATGAAAAGCGAAAAAAAAAATATTTACCACAATGGACGTAAAAATTGGTTAACTGAGGGTTGAAACAAAGAAGATAAGGGTTCTAAAAGATATAAATCTTCCCAAAAACCTTTTTGGCCATATGTCGACATGATAGTTGATTAGGGTCGATAATTACCCATTGTTTATACTTTTTTCATGAAAATTTGTTTCACTCACTTTTTTCCTTTAAACAATACCAAGTGTGTATGTGCCCCACTTATAAAAGGACACCCCATCTCAGCCCCTTTCAAAACATACAAATAACATTGGTTTTCCAAATAATTATCCAAATACCTTTATGAAATATATCCTAATACAATATTTTTATTTTTTAATCATAAATCCAATCTAGGAAGGATTTAGTTTTTAGCAAAAAATATTAATTCGAAAAAGAGGTAAAATTATTAACCTGCATATTTGTTTTATTTCATATTAATCCTCCCTATAATCATATTAATATATGATAATATAATAAAAATGAAATATCCCAAAGAATTATATTTTATTTTGTTAAGGTAATGATCTATACCCATAACATATTTAATCAAATGGGAAATGAAACAGTCAATCATGTGGAATAGACTACCACCACATGAATCAACATAATTATATTTCCATCACCACATTTAAATGATGTATACAATAATGTATTTATAATTTTTATGTGATATTTATGAAATTTTTATACTTATATAATTATTAAATCACATATATATATTCTTACATTCCATTCTTTTGGTGGTAAGATAATGTCGTTTGTATGTATAACAGAATACCACCACGCAAAGCGGTGTGTCTCATTTTTTGTTTACACATTAAATGGTATGAATTCAAGATAAAATTAATGAATATATGATATATTAATGAAACCAATATTCTAATAATTATATAATATCACAACTTAATTCTTAAATTCCAATCCATTGAAAAATAATAATGTCACTCATGCATAAGTGTGGATTACATCCTCCATGTAGTAATATTAAATGTATTTCATTTTATTTTTACATGGATTGTAATAAGTATAAATTTAAATAATAATAATACTATAAATAAAATAATAAAAATATTTTAGTGGATAAATAATTTTCATTTCCCATTCCTTCCATCCACCAAAAAAATTCGAACAACATTCAGGTGAACGAATGAACTACAATCTCCAAGGGTTGTGTAAACCATTTTATCTTTATAGTTTTTATAGATTAAAATAAATACATATATAATGAATATATATGATAGTTATCTCATTTTTAACATTATAGATATGATAAAAACATGATCAAAATAAAATTATTGAAGTTATCAAACCAAAACATACATGAAATAGAAAGAAATTATCACCAGAAATATTGATTTTAACAAAGAATTGTTAACAAATAGGTGAGAAAAGACAATATAAAAATTATATATTATTTGAGATGTATGATTATAGTGACTTAATATACATATAATATTCCAATATTTATTATATATGATGTTTTTAAATATAGTAGTGATGTTTAACATGAGATAAGGGTTTCTCGTTTCTCTTTTACTTCTGCGATATATATTCCATACTCACCACTTATTCCTTCATGTGGTGTATATACAACAAATATTTATATTTCATATCATGAATGTGTTTACATTCTATGTAATTGAAGTTACATTTGATTTTATTTTTTTTAATGCGAAGATCATTAAAAAGTTACAAAAGCAGTATGAGCATATTTCAGAATATCATCATTATCTTAGATTTTTTTATTTAAATCACCATATGGGGAATTATTTTTAATTTATATCAAAAAATCAATATACATCTCTATTATATAGTTATTCATGAACATTTCATGTAATACTACTATTTTATAAATCATTGGTTCTTAAAATGATTAAGAAACTGTTTTAATAAAAACCATCATTATTTTTGACTTTAGTCAACAAACATTTTTCATAAAAATCCGTGATTTATAAAAACAAATTCAAAAATGTTTTTATCCATTTAAAAATATTATATTTATAAAATTTGTACCCAAATGTTTCTTTTTAATACAAATTTTCAAATGAATATTCTTTTCATTTTCAAAGGATGGTCCATTTGGATTTTACCAAAAAAAATGTGAATTAAATTTTTCTTTTAACCGGTAAAAAATTAAATAAATTTTCATACATAATAATCAATATGTTTTTTAAAGGTCAAAATATAAGATTCAAAAGGATTTTTTAAAGAAAATTATTTTATAAATAACTTTCGAAATTTTAGTTTTACAAAATATTTTAAATGTGAGAGGTTTATTTTAGTCAAAAATATTTTTAATGACATTCTTAGAGTATTTATACTAATCAATGGCATGAAAAAATTATCGTAATTATGATCCTCAAGGAATATATTCTATTGATATCATACATAAAATTAATTTGGAAGTATTATTATCTTGTAGAATGATGATTTTAAATTTTATTACAATTCAAAGTATTACTATGGATTTTTTATGATTCTGTTTATTTTATGGGGGTATGTATTTACATTTTATATGTTATTTCTTCAATACATATATATTTATGATTGTTATTTTTAATCAATTTTATAATTACAATGCATTATAATTATAAAATTAAGTGTGGATACTACCTATATATACCCCCTCAATTCATATAAAGGTCTCATGAGGAAAATAAGTTGGTCAAATTAGATGGATTTGTACACATAGATTTCAAATATTATGTGAAAGGTCATTAAAGTAATATTTAGATGTCTATCATAATGAAATACCTCATCAAGAGGCTAGTAATTATTGTTCTTGAGATTATTTGAATTTTTATAATATCCATGTAAATGTTTTATGTTTGTGTGATTATGTGTATTTCATTATTTTATCATTATTTATTACTTCTATATTATGATCAAGTTATTTATTAATGGAATGTTTTTTATTAAGTTGACTATAAATATTGTTATTATTTATTTATTTATAGGTTTCTATGTACTAATTTAATTACAAAAAAATTCAGATCACCCCTTTCTTATGTTTGATTTGACATTTGATACATGGAATTGTTTTGTTATTGATATGTATAGATATGGTGACAAGAATAATGGACTTCCCAGAGAAATCACATTTTGTATTTTTGTCCAAATTTTATGAATTTTATATATTTATCTTTTTTACCATGAAAAATAAAATATTCAGACCATCAGTATGTGATTCCTTATATTTAATGAAAATTTATTAAATTAACCACCAAATATGGGAAACTTTTCTCAGGATATATATAGTTGGTATGTGAGAAAGTTGTGTATAATCATTTGGAACTAAATTTTGGAAAACATTGACTTGAGAATATAAAACTATGGATAAAGATAAAGATAATTATAATTATAAGATAACACCATAATTTTTTATGGTTGTGATTATGGTTTTACATGAAATATATCCCATTATGGGTACAAAAATTACAAATGGTTATTGAATAGATATACATATGGGTAATAAATCCAAAAAAGGAACATCGGGTATGACATGAGCATTACATGTTATACGAAAAATGGAATAACTTCCCACTAGGATTTAATATCCTAGGTGATATTATTTGGTTAATTATAATTTTATTTATAAACCATTACAAAGTATTTGAATGAATTTTTATATTTGGGAATCATTCCCAAATAAAACATGTCTAGGATAATGAGACTATCCATGCATATATGTTTCAATTTATGTTAATAGTTTCACTTATTTTGGGATTATACATTATGAAACATAATGTTATGATCTAGTCAATTGAATTACATTTTTTTTAAATGACACATATCAAACGGAATGGGAACTATATAAATGCACATAATCAAAAGAGTATGAATGATAATTTACATGATGAGTTGAAACCAGATATTTGAAGGAATATAGTTTGAAAAAAATTATTATCATATGAGGGGATAGTATAGTATTCTACAATGGTAGATATATTATATCTATGAATTATGGATTTGAATAGATGAAATTGAATAAAAGGATGGATGACCAAAAAATAGATAAGTGGAAGAAGGGATATAGTGGTTTTCCCACATGTTAAAATTGTTGAAATATACACTATAGTAATTGATTGAAGGAAATGTGAGTTTTCCTCAATTTCAGAGAGACATTACAAAATGTGAGTGAATTCAAGTCTATGAAAAAATATTTTATAATCGGTGTTTTAATTTTATGGATATAGGGCTCTACCCAAATGTATTATCCAAGCATCAAGGGAATATACCTTTGAATAAGATAAAATATATTTCTTTATGATTATGATATTAATATATAAAAAGTGGAATTATCAGAGTTCTTGTGTATTTGGATTATTTTATCAATGATATTCTGGTTATATAAATTATAAAATTTATAAGAATTGGGATGCATTTTTTTTTCTTTTATTACTTGAGAGAATATATTGTATAGTATCAATGAACAAGACAAGTGATTTAGTTAAAATTTAAACGTCTTGGATAACACATGATTGAGGTAAGATAACCATATATATATATTGTATATGTTTGTATAATAATGATAAAGATATTTTTATGGGATGGTATTTGTCACCCATAAATTGGTTAGTCATTTGATGGGTTAGGCGTTATGTTATATTTGTTGGAGTTTACTTCATTTTTGTATTAATGGAATATATTTGACAACCTATGATTTTATTTTTATAATCAAGCATGTTTTCTTTATTGGTTTACAGTGATCAAAGTATCCTTATAATTGTAATGTAACATTATGATTCAATTTATGTTTTCTATGGAATTTAATGTTGATTTAGTGACCTCCCTTCAAAATTTTAATAAATTTATTGTTGTTAGTAATATTTTGGATGTGTCTTAAGGATAATAATTTTTTGAAATGGATTATTTTGAATATTGGGGGTTGGTGTTGAGTTATTATTGATTAATATATTATATTGGAAAACATGTTATGACCATTTGGGTCTAGAAAATATATAGATATTGGAGGAATGAATTGTAGTTCATTTAATGATCTCATGATCAATTAAATTGTAAGTTTATTTTTCTAGTTATAAAAATTTATATTGGATTTTCATTTCATAGAGTAATTGGTGTAGTATGAACAATTTTAATAACACCTAAATGATGAAATTGTTCTTATAATATAGAATGGTATCATGAAATTACATTTTATTATGTTTTCAATCAACATGGTAAAGGAATTTTCCAACTCATAGATAATGATATTGAAATGAAGTTATAATCAAAGAATCATAATTTTCGATGAATCAAATGGTCCCACAATAAATTGAAAATTTATTGATTATTGTTCATTAAATTTTCTAGATAAATTACGTTATTATGATCAGTGATCTCTATCACCCTCATTGGTTATTTATGCTTTTATTTTATTTCCATATCTTTACATTTCTCCAATGTATTCTATTTGGAAACCAAGTATATGTTATTCCAGATGACCTTCACACAAAACATACTATATTATCAAGGTTATTTTTTATTTATAATTTTTATGATGTGGGATACCACAAAATGAATATTCAAATTTCAAACACTTGATTATTAGGATCATGATTGAAATATGAGATCACAATTTATTCTAGGTGATAGAATGTAACACCCTATGAATTTGAAAGAGAAAAATCATGTTTTATTGAATGTAAAAAACAGTACACCAAGATTATATGAGAATAAATAACCCTGATACTTTATCTTATATTTCTTATATTCAATATCTTCTATATATTTCAATGCAAAAACTCTTGGTTTAAACGAAACTTGATACTCTATTAAAATATTATTTAAACATGACTATTATACCTTTATGTTTAATTTTTCAGTATGAAAATGGATAACTAATTTATTAAAAATAATTACTTTATACAATTTAATTATTGAAATATTTATAATAAATTAAAATAATAATATTTTGAATGAAAAATAAATGTATTTTGAAAAACTGTATTTTTGTAAAATGCGGTTTAGTCACGCTTTGCAAACAAAACATAAAATGAATTTTTAACAACTATATTTTTTTAGAATTTTTTTATGATATATGTAAATATTATTTTTTGTTATATTTTGATAATTTTATGAAAAGAATTTTTTTTGTGGAATAATGAAAAAAATTATTTTTATTGATAATAAATTTGTATTTAATTTATTTTGAAAGTAATATTAAATTTTATATTGGTTTTAAAGTGAAATTAGTTCTACTATATTACAATAATAGTTAATTTAGGTATTTTTAAAAAAATTAATTTTGATTTCCGGAATGAAAACATTTTAAGCTTCTGATCTTTTTTCTAAGGAAAACGTTTTTTTTCAACAAACTTGTGGGTATTATTATATATATAATTCTTCCAATTATATGAAGTAACACTAAAAAAATAATTTACATATTTTTAATCAAATTAATATATATTATATAATAATTTTAGCATAATTTTTGAACTTAATGTACATTTAAAAGAATATTTATTATTTATCACACACATGGTAAAAATGGGTTATCAGTTGTCAAACTAAGAAGATATGGTTTAAAAATGAAATAAAACATTTCAAAAAGCCATTTTATAGCCAAATTATGAACAAATAACCTCTAATATTAATTATTTACCATTTTAGAGACTTTTGAAATGAGAAAAACGTGGTTATCACTTTTTATTTTTAGAAATACGGAGTGACTCCTTTCCCCAATTAATAAATGACACCCCTCTCTTCTCCTCCTCAAAATTAAATAATGATTTGGTTTTATCATGAAATTACAAAATACCATCAATAAATGTATCCCAACATCCTAGAGGCATGTTATTTATCATAAATAACATCTATGATGGATTTAGTTCTTAAAATTAAATAGTTCTCTGGTGACAGGTTAGAATTCTTAATTTTCGTATTTGTTTTATGAATTATTCCACCTTCATGAAATCATATTCATCTATGATAATATATTAAATATAAGACTAATATAATAATATACTATCATTTTAACATAATTACATATATACATATCCTCTTACATTAAATGGAAAATTAAAATATCGATCGTGTATACCACAGACTATCGCCTCACAAATCGATGTAATTCAATTTCCATTATCACAATTTAGGGTTTGACATAAGGATGAATATAAAATATCTATATTTTTTTTATGAAAATATTAATCTTATGGAATATTTATATCACATAAAACTTCTTACATTTCATTCCATGGGAGAATACGATAGCGTTGCTTGTGTGTACGATAGACTACCACACCATGAAGTGATATGATTCATTTTTATCTAACACGTACATGGAAGACGGTATGGATAATGTAAATGAATATATTTTATAGTTATTATCATCAAATTATTCTATAAATATAATATCACATATAAATTTTTACCATCCAATGTACTTGAAAACAATAACGTCGCTCGTTCATACGTGTGGACTACCGTCTCCATGTAGCTACGTGAAATGTTTTTCACTTTTTTACTACATGGATAGTAACAAGAATGGATTTTAATAATATAATTGATATAAATTATTAGAAAAATATTCTATAAAGGTTAAATAATATTTATTTCAATTTCACTCCATCTACCGAGAAAAGTGAAATGACCTTCATGTATTCGTACGACCTACCATCTCCATGCTGTAATCTTTTTTCTATCTCTAAATATTATTGGCTATAATAAATAAATATATAATGAATTTATATGATATTTATATAATTGTTATTATTCATGATATTGTGGTATCATGATCAAAGAAAAATATCCTGAATTACAAAATAAAAAAACACATAAAAACAATGCATATATCACATAGAATAGTGATTTTAAAATGAAATTAGTATTAAATGGGTGATACAAGACCATAAGTAAAATATATAAGGTGTGACATATATGATTAAGGTTTTTTAATTTATTTATAATAATTAAATAATTATTATATTTTAATTTTAGAAACATACATCATATTTCAAACCTGAGGATGTGGTTTCTTGTCTCACTTCAACTTCCATGAGACAGACACATTATTCACAACTTATTCATTCAAGTGGTTTATATACTACACCTTATTAAATTTTTTATCATTAATATATTTCTATTAATAATTTTTAATGTTTAATTTTAATTTATCTCTTTCCTACATCTTATTATTCAAATGTAACCATAATGGTATGAGAATATTTCACAAGCTCATCATTATCTTGGATTGATTTTGTTTGAGCCTTATTTAAGAGAATTATTTTTATTTTTATCATAAAACAGATATATTTAATTATCTTCCTGTTATTAATAAAATATTCATGTAATATTATCCTTTCTACTCTTTGAATATATAATTGTTCATAAAATTTTTTAAAGAAAATATAACAGTATTTATCTCTTTGCTCTAAAATAATTTTTCATGAAATTCAATATTTTCTAAAAATGTTTGAAAAATTTATTTTAACCTTTTCCAAATTATTTATTAATGATATTTTTACCCATTTTTAAATCTTTAAATTTTAAAAAATGATTTATCCTACCATTTTAAAATCATGGTCGATTTTGATTTTATTGAAAATGTGAACAAAATCAATTTTTATCAGGAAAAACTAGAAGAAAATTACATGCGTTCATGAAAAATCAATGTTTTAATTATAATTTTATAGTTTTAGAAGGTTAGATTCAATAGAAAATATTGTCCAAATTTTTTTTGGACTTTAAGTTTTTTTAAAATATACTTTCAATGTGAAAAGGTTGTTTTCCACAAAAAATGTATTTAATGACATTCTTATGAAATTTCAATTAATGAAAAAAACCTTGTTATATGTATCATACAATGGGGTTATGTTTGTTTGATATACTGCTTAGTTTTTTTGGATGGTTTATTATATGTTTTATTGGAGATGTGCTACATAATTACCATTCACCATAACATTACTGATGGATAATTTTTATGTTTACTTGAATGGGGTATGTATTACCATATTATATATTATTTATTCAATAGAAATGTTTATGTTGATTATGTTTCACTCATTTCATAAAAGTAATTCATTCGGTGTTATAAGTGAAATGTGGGTTTGATTTTAGATTACCCGTCTTTGTATAAACTTGTCTCATGAGGCAAATTAGCTGGCCAAATTCGATGGGTTTCTACCATAGAATTAAAATTTCACATGAAAGGTCTTGGTAGTATGTATTAGATGTTCGAAATTATGAATTCCTTCAATATGAGAATACTCATTAATGTGAATTTGATTACTATTTTAGATATAATATCTTTAAAAATGATTTAAACTCAAATTATTACATATATGGAATATTTAATAATTATTTATTCCTACCATATAATGCGTCTGTTGTTAATTTGAATGAAATTTGTTTCAATTATTTACCATTACTTATTTAATGTGATTTAGTCATTCAATGTTTTTCTTGTACTCATACCATTACTAATCATTTGAAATAATTGAAATCATATATTTTACATTTCGCAGGATATCAGGTAGTGTTTTTTATTGATATAAAGAAATATTAAAAGAGGATAGAGTAATTTTCAAATAAAACACATTTTAATGTTGAAATTTATTTGAAATTAAATTATTTATTCAATTTTAGAAGACAGCTAATATATTCAGTACATTGAAATATAATTCCACATATCTGGTGCCTATGTAATAATATAACTAATTATTATAGTCAACCGATATCAGGGCCTTTGTAAAAATGGAATGTGTATACCTTAGTTCCACTAGAATATAAAATAAAAACTCATTTCCAACATTGAATCACAACATAAAAACTAATATGACATTCTAAAAATAATAACCATGTACCATGACATATTATGTTTTAATGTTATCTTCATTATTAGACACTATATTCCATTGTTCCATATCACAGGTGTTTATCACCTCTCTCTACATGTACTAAACAAGTATATTACAAGAGGTCTAGGCACCCAATTGTTCTGAATCTACCATGCCAGTTTCAATACCATATCTCTAGCAGCCAATGTACTTGAACACAAAATACTAAAGGCATAACCCTGTATTAATTTTATACCCAATAGAATGTTTCATGCATATATATAATATAAAAACACCCACCCAAGCTTCCTGCATCAATGTATCTAATAAACCCCAGCGAACCCCTCTCATGAATTTCTATCGATCATTGGGAACCTCTTACTCACTAAACATTGAGTCACATGTTATGGTGTATAGGATCTCCAAAGTATAATATAAACTAGGTCTTATAGAAGGTCACAAACCATATAGTGTAAACCACCCAACAACCTCAAAACCCACGAAAATACATATTCCAAAACTCCTATTCGGTGGTATCAAGTACTGGCCAACAAGTCATAAGAAAACACAAACCATACTTGGTTATCATACACATATTTCAAGCTCCTCATGCTAAGTCATTATCCCAATAGGGCACTGATTCATACAGAGAATCTCCATACTAGACCAGCCACTAGATTATTGCAACCAAATTTTTTGGGATTGTGTTTATATATATATCATATCCTAGATGATCCCAATTAAGTGAATGAGAATTCTCGAATCCATTAAGAATAGTTTCATTCCAATTGATGTGGGAAAACATTATAAATGTGATTATTTTAAATTATACCAATGAGGGGTTCGTCCTTTGGAATCTAATTCCATGATGACCCACTAGGGATACTTCTTGTCTCCTACACTAAGGGAACACATTAACATCATCAGTAAGAATCTATCCATATAATTGACATGACCTTCTAGAAGAAGAATATACATATATATAAATTAGACCAACTGATTATAATTATACCATGTACATATATGAGAAAACACTATATGATAATTTTTTGATACTTTAAATTAATTTAACTATGAATTTAGTGATAAATAATCACATTATAAGGCCCATACATGTTCTGTAAATCTGTACATTAAATGAAAGATGCATGTGACACATCATAAATCTGCATTACATGTGTCAAAGGTCTACAAATTGGAATCTTAATAGTGGAAAAGATACAACAAATATACAATATTAAATATCAAATCTCATGTCCCTCACACTTGGGGAAAATCAAAATAACCATGATAATGCAAGCCATGAACATCAATCCCATAAACATAATAACCTAGAACTTTTTCATAAGTATTGTTTATATCACAACACTCTATGTTCCACCACAAGAACTGACACATTACTTTGTCATTAGTATATAATATGATTTATATTAAGACAGAAATTAGTAAAATCCCTTGATACCACATTATAACATCATGAACCAGATTGTAATGATATGTAACTAGACCAGACTTCCACATGACATTAAGTGACCCTCCATGAATGATCAATGTTATCAACTAGCAATGAGAATCTAATTATAAACCACATGGAGGATATACCACCTATATCATATTTCAAACCAAAAATATAAAATAAAAATCATAATCCATAATAATTAAATAGGGAACATAGAGGAAATGCATAAGGACATGACTAAGAATAAATGAATTGTATTGAAGGCACAATCAACAATTCCATACATATAACTGAATGTCCACAGATATCATTACATGTACATACCAAAATAAATGTAAATAATAAGTTTGGTTCCATTATACTCAATACCATAGAACATATCAATATCCTCATATCGTTTGAGATACAACAATTGGCTAAACAAAACCTGATCTCATGCATCATCCCTAGCATTTCTTTTATTTACCATGATAGAGATTTCGGGGTTCCCGTGTGTAGTGGAGACCATCTATTTTTTGATTTCAAAACATATTTGAGAACCACTAACATAGTCTCATACTAAAATTTATCTATTTTGATATGTGAACTTAACAAAATTTGTTGAAATGTATGAATAAACTATAGGATAATAAATTTACAAAATGAACACATCAATACCCACTTTGACTATATGGAAAATTTTCTTAGAGCAAGCCACAATGATTTTTCCTCTATAGTGTCACCACCACCACACTGGTGTGCAAATATAATCATTCTAATTTTCAATAACAATCATCAATTCTGATGTAATAAGCCCAAATCAACAATATATACTTCATCAAGTGTCAGAGTGCCTCAATGCGTGTCTCGATGTCCATGATTAATAATAAGGACCTATAGTTGATAACTAGTTAATCCTGTGTTAACCATAGAGAATAATCATACCAGGGGAAATTTACCCATCCTGATGGTACTAGGGATTGGACAACAAAGTGTAATATACCCATCCATGGGTAAATGATCAACAATATCAGGAGAAATACCATCTGAGGGAAACATACATATCCCGGGATCATCAAAACAACATAGGATAATTGGGGGTAACATATCAATACTTTTGTCTTGAATAATCATTATTATAGTGTTAATATATCCATACACATGGAAATTTTTATACTAGGGGTAAAATACCTACCTCAAGCCAATAACACCAATATAAAAAATAAACCAATATCCTTGGTCGGCCACAATCCATGAGTGAAAATCATGGTAAAGTAAAAATTATAATTGGTCAATTTCACCCCTAACCCACTGTAGACCCTATAAGATTCCCAAAACACAACATAACTACGGTCCTAACGCGACACAAATTTTCATCTTTACCCATAGGGAAAACCTCATCATAGCCCCATATGGTTTAGAAAGTGTCCTAGGTCCCAAGAAACACTTATAATAACCAATATAAATTTCACATACACCCCCTCAAGGTTCTTCTTCTACTGGGCACCCAGTCTGGTCCCTTTAGTAAATATTCAATAAAGGCACCCTTGTGAAAGACCTTATTTCCATATTGGGTCTTAGGTTAACATATTAAGCTCTAAAGATGTCATATTCCATGACATAATCATTAGAATAAAATGGAATACCCGTCTAATAGGGGGTACATCACAAGGAAAAACTCATGTTATAGCACTTGGACCATCCCAGTCCTCACAGTATCATAATTCTAGTAACCTCACCCATCATAGGACCATTATTTATATAGTCTATGAAATCACACTAAACAAATCTCAACGGGGGAGGGGGGATCATCCCATGGTCTTGGTATTGAGCCCATCACCTCAAAAGTATCACTTATGTTATCACTATTAAATCATTGGGAATCATTCCACGTACAATCACACCTCCCTTTAGTGTTGTCCACAACTCACATAGAGGTCACACCATAACCATTCCACCATAAATCAAGTATCACCCATCATGTTGTTGATGTCAATGCTATTCTAATCAATGGTTATTTTATTGACCATTTGCGGGTGATGATTCTATCTTGAGTTCATGGAGTCGTTATATCCCACTGATCTCTATAGGGTCTATAAATCTCATATAATTAATTAAAAAAGATAATTAATTATAGTTATGGGAGGTTCATCTATCTTAGGAAATTAATGTAATTTACAAAGTCATTATCCTTAGAATCTAGAACACATATCACAACACATAAAAAATAAATCAGAATCATACTATATTTTGAGTATGTGAGACCACTAACCACAATTGTAATGTTTTCCATTTAATTAAAAGGGTAGAAAATATATTCCAAGGATTACCAAGACATTTCCAACCATGTCTATATCCAATTGAGATCATCTAAATGTTATGAGAACCGAACTCATTCTAAATGGGCCAAATGAATCATTTATAAAATAAATACATAATTATAAAAGTAAATTTAAAGAGGTTCACATTCCATAAATCCTCACTAGTGTCCAATGATTGTCTAAACCATGAGTGAGGGGGTGCCGACCACCCTCAACACACCATAAAATCTATAACAACACAAATCGTCAACCAATTCCACCATTTCTATCATAACACAATTTTTATTTAACAGAGAAACTTGTGGGGGTATGTACAATTGTTAAATCAATCAGTAGTGATAGGAGGAAATTTTCACAAAACATCATCTTCCATGGTTGTATGAGTTATATAAATAATTCATGTGATTTCTCCATGATCTATTGAAATCATCACATTAGACCTAAATCCAACATTCTCCAAATTAGTGAGAATTAGAGGATATATGAATGAGTGGAGGAAAAGAGATCCGTATATCAAATTATGAAGTAAAATACACTTGAACTGTGCCTCAATCCAAAGGGGGGGGGGGTCAAGAGGATGGAGATGGGAGACCCCACAGGCCACACAGACATGAATAAAGAAAGATGATTGGGAAAATATACTAATAAAATCAAGGAGTAATAGTATATTTTATAACATTAAAAATCCCATTGGACATATAATATGGGTCCATCGGCTTGCCGATGGCACCCACATACAATGGGGTGCTACTATCCTGCCACCTTTGATTGAATAGTGGCTACTGCATTTTTCACTATAGGAATCTGAAAACCACAACGTACATTAATCATCTATCGATGATCCTCATCCACGTCGAACGAATTTTCTTTTATAAAAAATATCTTCTTTATTTTCACAATATTTTATAAATTTTTCCTGATGAATAGATAAAAAACCATCCCATCCACTAATTAAAATATTCCAATTATTCTCAAAACTTCAACTCACATTAAATAATGTGGAATTGTAGAAGTATCTAGAGTAAAATAAATTTCCAAAATTATAATGGCAATAAATTTCTAGGAATAATGTTCTTTGAAATGATGGAAATCCAATATTTAAAGGAGGTGATATTTTTTTTTCTTAAAACCATTGTGAATTTATGAGAGGTAAATTCATTGAAAAAGAATAATCAAGTTAAAAACAACATTTCCCCAATGATAAATGAGATAATATCTTATGGAATTATAAATAGAAGGATTTATCCAACATAGGATAATGACACTCATGAAGTGTAATTTTAACATAAAAAAATTGATTTTAGTTAGTCAAATTCTTTTATGGAAGTCAAAATCCGTGAAGAAAGTGAGATTTAAAAAGGGGTTATGTGGTAGAAATATATTTTCTGAAAAATAATATAAAATACCAAATATTTAAATAATGGGTAAAAATATACTCAAATTTTACGAAATATATTTAGGTTGAACATTCATAACTCATATAATGAGAATTCAGTATAAAAAACTAATTATCATAATAGAAATGTAAGAATATTTGGGTTTCAATAAAATGTAAATTAAAACATCATAAAATGAGATATATAAATTTTTATTAATGTAATTATGGTAGTTAATACACCACTAAATAAAAAATATGGTGTGTTATATCATTTATTTATCAAGGATTTAGAAATGAGACATAGAAGCATTCGACATGCTTCCTCACTTAGTCGACTACACTCTAAAATACTATGTAAAAAAATCATTATCTTAATAATATATTTTTTAAAAAATTCATATAAAAATAATTTAATGAAATAATTTATTATTATTCTCTTCATTTATATTAATTAGTTAATTATCTACTTTCAAAATTATGTGTGAGTAATCTTGATAGATTTGACATAGTTCCGTAAAAGTGATGTTGGTATTCAATATTTATTGAATGTTCATTATTATAAATCCATTAAATATATAGGATTATTTTTTAAATGATAGTTATAAAGGTATAATTTCATTTAATGGTAGTTTTTTCCAGCCATGAAGATGATATCAGTGATTCCCATGTCCTTGTGATTCATAATGAATATAGGGTGTTTTTTAATTAATGAGTTTAATAATAAAGATACATTTAAAGAGTCCAAAAATAATTATTTACATATTTATATTATATTATTTAATATATTATATTCCTATAGTCATCCAAGATAAAAATTAATTTCATATTTTAATTAGGTGATTAAACCAACCAAATACGAACATTACATAATTAATAGATGATTAGGTGGTGGATTAGTTATAGTATCAACATTTATAAACCCAAATAATTTTTTTAGCATTCAAGGGTTTTATATATAATATATTTTAGTATATAATAATTTATTTAATGGATACAAATATATTACAAAATATCAGGAAAATTATTTTCTATTATGTATGCTTGTTTTAATAGATTGAATTAATGATGACCATTAATTGATCATAGTAGTAACAGGTTATCTAATTTGAAATATATTAAAATTAGTGATATCATAGAAATAATATTTATCCATTTAAAAAACTATCCAGACTACCCATTATTTTAGTAATGGAAGTATACATTGACATCAATTTTTAAAATGGGTGGTAGTTCGCCTGTATCTAAGATTAATGATTTCATCTTCCATAAAACAGGGAAAATGAGTTTTATGATTTATCATTTCAGAATATAAATATGTATTAAATATCATAATTATTTGTTAAAATAACTATTATGACCATAATATTTACAATTTTAAGTAAAATGAACACATTGTTTCATGGGGGCAGTGATCTACAGATTGTATGATAAACAATTTTTTTCATAATAGAAAAGAGAGAATAATGGTCAATGATTTGTCCATAATAATAATAAAATTTTAATATTATAATGATACAAATTTAAATTTTTAATAAGGTGTAATATATATTTATTAATATAAAATTGACATTAATAAATATAAACTTGGAAGAAGCGGTTAGTAATTTATACCTTACTACTTGAATTATCTAATTTATAAAGGGGTTAAGTATTCAAGGGATTATATTATGAGAATAAAAGATCCAATTTAATATTGATGTAAATTTTAATTATAGTTTTTTTAATATTTTTTGGTGAAAATTTGGAGTTTTTTTGTTTGGGGAAGTAAAGATAGGTGATCCCCTTTAATAAGCATAAAGGGTTGTAAAATTTTAACATATCCAAAATATTCCTACAATGGGAAGACACTCTCAAGGAATGTGGATCCAAAATTAAGAAACAATGTACCAAGGAAAATAAAATATCCAACCACACCTTAAAAACACAACATAAAATATGTATTTAAAATATAGTTCCATCACATCAGAGGTTACTCATTTTTAAGATGTGTTTTTTCACCATAGTTAATATTTATTACCAATATAATTTATCATTTATGAAAAAAATAAACTAGTAGATATTATATAAATTTGACATAAATATTTCAGATTTTATATCCATTTATTAATACTATATTTTTAAAATAGATATGAATTAATTTTATAATAATTAACTTAATATGTACTAATTTTTTTGAATATCTTATAAAATTTCAAATATGGTTATACAAATTAAAATAAAATTTGTAAACTTATAATGCAAAATATTAATTTTTATTTGGTCATATAAAATGGTTTCATGAATTTCAAATTCATACATATTTACTATTAATGTCCTAAAATTTTATTAATTTGAAGGAATGGTATTTTTTACTATTCATCAAAAAATAAATAATATTAGATAAATATAAAATGTTAATAAAAAAATGATTTGAAATTCTAAATGATATAATGATATTATTTTTATAAAAGTAAAATTATAAAAAAAATTATATTTTAATATTCAATTAAAAAAATATAAATAAAAAGAATTTTTTATTTAAAAGAGGCTTCTTAAACATCATGTTTTTAATCCCATTTCATATATATGTAAAATTATTTGAATACTGAAAAAATATTTTTAAAAATATAAATATTCCCTATTATTATAAAATTATAAATGTGTTATTTTTTTGTAACTTGTGATTCCCCTTTTTTAAATGGTTCTTCGAATGGATTAATTTTTTAAGAATATTAATAAAAATAATAATAATAAAATTTAATTGATTAATATGATTATTTCTAAAAATTATTATATTCATCATGAAATTTTAATAATTAATAGTTCATTTTATTCATGGGCTTTGTTAGTTCCATGTTGAATGTGACATAGTAAATTGAGGATTGTATAAATATAAATGATCTAAAATCTGGTGTCCTTACATTATTCCCTTGTTGATAAATTACATCTATAAAATTTTATTTATTACTCACTGATGAATGTAGGTGAGGGTAATCTTAACATATCCATTATTTTGTATATAACTTCTAATGCGACATCTACCTTGCTCTCTTAGGCTATACTATGTTACTTTTTATTCCTTTAACAACAATGATAATTGATATATTCGTATAATCCAATATGTATATACCCTAATAATATATTATCTATTAAATACCTTTTCAAAATCATTTGAATCTAAAGTACATTAAACCATAGGTAAATTGTATTTTCCTAGAAATATTAACACAATTATTAATACTAAAATGTATTAACCACTAGTTCATATCATCACACACTAGTCTAAATGTATCACAATAACATAAATGAGATAAAATTCACCAAAAATACCTTGGATGAAATTTTCATTACATAAATAATAAATTTTAAGGCTATTAATACTATTAAATAAACTATTATCAAAATAAATATATCCTTTATTACCTTAACATGGAGAATATGATAAACCTACAGGTTTTATATTCCATGATCATGTTTTCTTCAACATTTATGCAAAAAACATCACCTTTTTAGAAGATCTCTTTTCAAGATTATTTATTCCATTTATCATATCTTTCAAAATAATTAACAAAAAGATAATTATGAATAATCCATATATGTTTGGCATAATCGTCATAAAATTTAAAATATTCACAAATATCATTTATAATTATCAATCAATATGGAAAAACAAAATTTTTATAATGATTTAATTTCTATTATGATAACAAACTCACTAACCAAGGAAAGTAATGAAACCCACCTTTTCAATAAAAAAATGTATATACCAATATTCTCAACCTTTTAGGTATGCTTCCTGATTCAGTTATAATACAAAGTGGATTCTAGATACAAACCTTTTTCAGATTCACTTATGTGTTCTTGTTTTAGAGAAAAACTAAAATACAAGATGTTTATGATAATATCCAAAACAATCAATATATATGAATGTAAAATCTCAATCCTAATAGGACTTCAACCAGTACACATTCATTTTTTTCATCTAATATTATATCTTACTTGGATCATCCTAGGTTTCAATGTGTTTTTCTCTCGCATACTTCATAAACAATTACCATTAAATAATTAGGATACAAATCTTTAAAACTCTAGACGATCCAGGTTATAGGTGAGACCGACACTAAAAAATTTATTAAAAAAAGAAAAAAACATGATCAATTACATGGGATTTTAAAGATATGGGAGTGGGTTACTCTATGCATGTTTGCATCCACCAAAGTAGAATAATCATCTTGAAATTAAAAGGACTAGATTGTGATAATTTCCAAGATTTCATTATTTAAAAATGAATCCTCAACTGGGTTAGCTTCCTTGTAGGGATTTGCTATAAATATGTTGAAATTCTCGGTACATATGAGGAATCCAATCCAATTTTATGGAGTCTCTTGGCATCATTCCATGTTTTATTCCTCATGGATTTAACAGTAAGCCCAGAATTAGATTCATTCCACAAATAGATCAAATTATGAAACACAACATGATTAATGTCATAATAAATGTTCCATAATTCATCCTCATAGTCAATAATAATTCAAATATAGTGATGAAAAATCCTTTCACAAATCCACGATGCATGAAAAATATACATCTGCCATAGAGGGATAATACATTCCAAATTCTTCACCATCCCATGAGATGATTGGAGGAGTCCAACAAAAATGCTTCACAAGAAAAAACTAATTTGGTGTTCCATGAACACCATGAAATATTAAAATATTATTTTAATTAAAGTAGTAATATATAGCCTGAATTTATACATTTTATGTAGCTTGAATGTCCATGTGCAATGTAGTCGTCCTCATGTGAACTGAATGTGGTATATTTTCATTGAGATCTACATTTCTTGATGACCATGATGTAAAAATGACATAGAAAACATCTATTATAAGAATATTATCAATCCGGATACTTCAAACATCATTTATAATGATTTTCAAGAGCTCATCCAGTGATATGTATGTACATATACTAATATTGAACGTGATTCTAACATACTGACATATATCCCTAGAAATTTCACAACCCATAAATATGGGTTGTGTGGTTTCCTTTACTCATAAACAAGGATGAAAATCCGAAATGATCTGCTACCCAACCCTCTTCAATTGATCATGGGATGGAAATATATTTTTCCAGAAATTCCATAGAATTGATAACCTTATGTTTTTATGAATGGTATCTTAAATTTCTAAATCCATGATTGTGTCTTATTAGAGCATTAAAATTCTCAACTATTATAATCTTATGGATTGTAGTTTCAATTTATATTAACCTTTTATACTTATGTTTCCGAATATATATATGAATAATTATTTATATCCATATCATCCATAAGAGGAATATAACCATTATTTCAATGGTCGAAAGCCAAAATTTTAGAAATTGTTATTTGAATCCTTCTTGGTGGAATTGTCATGATCTCTTGGTGTGGTCTATTAAAATATAATTTTCTCCATAAATTGAGAGTAGATTGATTATTAACTAAACAATTGTAGTTATTATTTATATCATTAAAGGAGAGTGATTGAGTGATGTCAAGAAAGATGATTTATAGTAGGATGAATACACATCCAGAATCCTATTTTTGAACCTTTAAAATAGAAAATCAATAGATGAATAATTGTAAGATAAAAGGATCCATGTGAATTTTCTGAGGAGATCATCAATTAAGATTCAAATATATTTAATTAGGGGGCCCCCATTTCGATGGCCTTAATACAATCCTTCTAAAAAACATTAATTAATTTTCTTTTCATTCACTAATCGAGTGCATATAAATTTTTTTATCATAGAGTGATGTTCACAAATTAGTCTTCATGGCCATCTATATAATGAATATGAATAATAAAATTTAGAGGGGAACACTGAGGAAACTATGAACAACATTCCATATTGTGACATAGACATCCATTACCACATATTTAGTACAATAATGATGCTAGAGTATATTTCATCTAGGTAATTCCTTCCAACCTTGCCATAAAATAATGCGACACTAATATAGTTAAATGTAAGTGTTTCCCTATTCACTCAAAATATTCTAGTGGTCTTTAATTACCTTATAAACCATGCTAATTTAATCCCTATTTAGACCTCGCTACTTCCCCTTTGGAGCTTTGATTGAACTCATCCTGGATTCTATCCTATATCACCTCCTCATTAAACTTCATCCACGATGCCTTCACATTTTTCTGAATAGACACCCCATATCCTCAACTGAGAAGCACACATTCTATAAGAAAAAACCTCATGCCTCCATGATTCATAATATATGGTGAGAACTAACTTATCACATTTTTTTCTTCTCTTCAAGATCCTTATTTTTTGAATCTAAGGGTTAAATATTTTTTTTAAACTACATTGGTCATGATCTCAGTATCTATACCTTTTGAAAATGATAAATTATTCATAATGGTTCATAAATAAAATTTTATTGAACAAAGGTGATCCATCATTAGTGTTTGGTAAGGTGTGAAGTATTCAACCCACTCAACCTGAACAAATGTGAAGAAAAATTCAATTCTAAAACAACCATTTATAGATTGATTACCCCTGGGTTAATTTGTACCACTATAGCATCTACTTTTTAGTGACAATATGGAGGTGTAATTTCTTGTATAAACATGTAATCTCTTCTTTACCAAAATTTAGGGGTTCCATAAAATATAGAGAAATATACTTTATACTTATCTATAGTGTTTTCAATCAAGTTATCTTATAATAATACTCAAAATATTCTACATTACCTCAGCTGACCTAATATATTATCTATACCTTAAAAATCATGATCATTATTAATATATCAACCATTGAAGAAATTTATAACTATAAATTTAACCTCAATGGAAATAATCAAATTTTCCATAGTTATCTACACCATTCTGTGATACTATCTATACTAACATGCACACTAGACTATCTAATTTACATGATATAAGAAAATTATTCCTTAAAATACATTCCAAATATCTTCTATTTTTATAATTTTAGATAATCATACAAATTTTAACTAACATATCTCATTTCCTTTAATTAATGGAAATTTTTTCAATATAAGAGAAACTGGTTAATTTATAATGATAATTCAACATTATACATACATTCTCCAGACAAGAAACACTAAAATATATTACATACTGTTAATATCTTCATAAAATTAAAAATTGAATCATAAAAAAGGTTAATAATAGATACTAAGACTATTTAAACATAATAATTTTCAATAAAATATCATAACTGGGTATAATATATGCATATTTATTCATCAGGATACATAATAATTCTTTACATAATAAATCATTGTTCATATATAATGGTATAAGTATCGGAAAATAATAATACATAAATCAAAAGAGTATAGATAAATGAGTTAATAATCATTATCCATGAGATCACAGTAATAGTCATGTATTTTATAAAGGTAAAATTCACTTGAAACCAATCATAAAAAACATTGGACCCAATATATGAATGGGGAAATTATAACATTATGAATAAAATCAATTTACATGATTTGTGTTGTGGAAAATAATTCTTATACATCCAGTTATGAACAAAAAAAATCCAACACAACATTTTTTGAACAAAAAATATCCACTCATAATGTTGTGTTAAAAATGTGTCCAAACATATTTTCTGAATAAAAAATTTATATGATCCATATTGTGAAAAAAAATGTTCACGCTTTTTATTGTAAAAAGAAATGTTCACACTTTATTTTGAGAACAAAAAAATGTCATATCTTTGAATCATTATCTTATGAAATGTAAACAATTAACAAATGCAGAATTGGGGTATATAAAAAACCACTCATTATAAATTCATACGTATATATCCTAATTGAAAATAAACATTCATCAGATCACAAATAACACATGGAAAAAATGGGTTTCTTAAACTATTTGAAAACATCTAATAACAACAACAAACAATAATAATAGGATATCAAATATATAATTTTAGAAAATTAATAATATCAAAATAACCTATATAGGGTGGTCAAAACATCACATCTAAAATGATAAACAATCTATGACATGTATATGTCAAAATAAAAAATCTTTTGCGAGACATTATAAAACATTACGGTATAAATAACTTTTAAAAATAGGATATGTAAGGATAAGATCATAACTTTGAAGACCTTATTAAAATAGTTAAAAAAATATCCATGAAAAGGCATAATGATTCTTAATAAAAATATAGATTGAGGGATTAAAAATATTATTTTGAATGGGTGGAAAACCGTTAGAATATTTCAAAAAGCATTTGTTGAATACTTAATTAGTAATATAGTTAGTAAAACATACATTTTAAAATTATATAATGTAAATATTTTGGTCATATTGGTATATACATATTTGGCATTCAAAATAAATTGGGAAAAACATTTTTTGCAATAATGAACATGGAAAAAGAAGAAAATTCATCATTAAAGAAGTGATATTTTTCATAAACAAATTGAACTTCTATGATAAAGAAATAATGGATAATTAATATTTAATTTAAGAACATAACATTCCCTAAATGTAAAAGATTAAATAACTTATGGAATATAAAATAATATTATTTAACAAAAATTTAATAATTAAACTCATGGAATAACATTGTAACTCAAATAATAGACCTTTGAGTTTACAAAATCCCTCACAGATGACATAATTCATGATAAAAAGGGTTAGGTTGTAGAAATGTAAATACTCTTAAAAAAATATAAATTTCCACATAATAAAATCAATGTGTATAATATACCTAACTTATTTGAAAAATGTTCAATAAGAACAATCATAACTAAATTAATTAGAATTGATTTTTAAAAAACAATTATGATAATGAAAATAGAAGAATAAAATGTTTAACATGAAATTAGACTTCTTGTATCAAAAAATTATATATTTTAATTAATCTTTATGTTAATAGTGTATTTAAAACCCCATATAAAATAAATTGTGTTGTGAAATATAGAACATGATTCATATATTTTTAAATGACCTGAAGATACACTATCCATGTTCCACATTTTAGTTGAATGCACTCTATAATCTTGAATAAAAAACACTAATATTTTAATCACATATTTATTATCATTTTTTATATACATAACCTTTTATAAAATTCATTTCAAATTATTATCTTCCTATATAACAGTAAATTTATTATCTATTTTCAATATTGAGTGTGGGTAACATAAATAGCGTTGAAGTAGTTTCAGAAAAATAGAGTTAGTATGGTTTTCTTGTTAAAAATTTAATCATTACATGATTGTTAAATGTATTATGATAGATGTTACATGCTATTAATAATGGTATGATTTCATTCCATGTTATTTTTGGTTACAATATAATAATATTTAGTTGAATATGATTATGTTTCATTGATTATTAAGGAAATAAAGGTGTTTTCAGAATTAGTAGTATTAATAATAATGTATCCATTAATGTGAAAAAATAATTATTTAAATATTTTTATGATATTATACCAACAATTAATTTCCCATAGTCATCCATAATAATTATTCATAACAATATTAAATTAATTGGTTAATATAACACAAAAATGAACATACCACAATTAATGGATGATTATATGGTAGTTTAGTTGTCACATAATTATAACTGAAGAATAATGATCTTATTAAGTGTTTATTTGGGTTTTATGTTATAATTGAAGGAAATTATAAAAATAAATATTGTGTGTGAAAATATTAAATAATATAAATTGAATAATTTTTCCATTAATATTTGTTCATTAAATGATTGAATTAACAAAGATAATTAATTTATAACCTGATTAATATATGTTGGATTGGATATGAACCTCTTTAATTTAGAAATAATAAATTATTCTTACAATTTAATTGATGAATTTCATGATTTCTATTTGTAAAAATTTTTCTCAAATGATAATTATAAAATTGATATTTATTTAACATACCATCACAACCAAATTAATGTGTAATTTTCTTACCATGTGAATAGTTTTAACTTAACAAAATGGTCAAGTGACCATACCACCATACCTAACTTTGTTATCTACTTGTTCACATGTAAATATTACATACTATGCATTAGAAAATAAAATTTTATAAAATTAATGTACATATCATTCATTAATGTTGAACATACCTAATAATTGGAACCACTTTACCACATGTACAAATAACCTACCATGTGATAGGGATATACCTTTTGTGAGTAAAAACAAGATTTTTGTGTGGATGGGTAAAGTTACCATAAGAAGGTAACTTCCAACCACATAATGAAATATTGTTACTAGGAAATTTTAAGTAAAACATTCACAGAGTAATATACAGATTCTTTGTATTATTGTAGTGACTGCATGGGGAAACAAGTTTCTATATGAAGTCAATAACCTTACATATGAGAAAATGAGTTGAAATTATGAATGAATGAACTGACTATGAAAACTCACTACTTCAACTAACTATGAAAATTGGCCATTTCATGATTCCATTCCAACTAACCATATTTTTAGTGAATATAGCTTTTTGTGTCTAATGTATTAGTGTAATGTTTTAAATCTTCAACATCTTGTTTTAGGATCATTAATTTATCTGTTAGGACATTTAATAATTCCGTATTTTTATCTAATGACCATTTCTAATAAATATATTTTTATAAAGAAAATATGATCATGTGAAAAGTGTTTTATACATGGGATCTTATATGTAATAATAATGGATCCCGTACATGTACATATTCTTCAGAAATAACTATATAAAGCTATGATTTTTTGATCCTTTTGAGAAACTTGTCCAAGATCATTGAAAAGATGGTTTCAAATTACCCTAGACCACTAAAGATATTTTTATTTAGGTGCATCAGATTTTATTATATCATATATCTTTTTATTTCTTTTTATGTTAAATATTCTAGATTATATATAAATTTCTCTATCTATATTTAAAAATGTTGTATCTTATATAAAACAAGTGTTTTCTTGACACCATCTAGAATAATTAATTTTTATTCGAACAAAAAAATGTGGTTGAGTTCCTGTGTGACCTATTATATTTTTTTATCTATTGTAAAACTATATTCATGGATTCATTTTTGAGTTATGTTATGTAAAACATGATTTTTTTGTGGAATAGATTATTTAATAGTATAATTTTTTGCCACAGGTTATTTCCACATAAAGGGGATTAAGTATCTTTTTGAGACTGATCCCCATTTTAAATTTCTATTGTTATCATTACATATTTGGTATTATTTATATTCTTATTGAATTATTTTTCTTTTATAGTTTATTAATCAAAACTTCACTATAATAGTTAAATTAAACAAGTTTTATATATATTTATTTTGATATTATTATATTATATCAAATGTTAAAATATTTTCCCATGTATTTTAATAGGGCCATGATCAAGAAGTTGAGTACTATTAAAAAAGATAAAATTATATATTTTATATATTTTTTTAATTGGGATTTTTTATTTAAAATTAGAGGAATTAGTTTTTACAAATACTTTTAAATAGATATTTTATTGGAAACTCAATTAACACATCATGATTTTTCCACTATGAACAAAATATGCTATCAAAGAATTTTAAAAATACTCTATAATGTGATCTCATTTTATTTAATGATCTAAAATTTCTGTTTTATCTAATTTTAATTCTTCATGGAAAATTATAGATAAAAAGGGACCATCAGTATTCAAACTAATTATTATAATTGAAAAAATTATTATCAATGGAAAATAAAAATGAAAATTCATTTAGAATGTCTAGGCTTCAGTATCCGGAATTTCATTGAAGAAAAATATTAAAAACCTTAAACAACAAGTTCTAGTTGGATTGAGGCGTCTAAGATCATATATGACTATTACTATAAAGATATATTGTAATAAATTTTTCCATAATCGAATATTAATTTAACTGAATTTATGCCTAATATATTACTTTTGATATTTGAGGTACTCATTATATATCTCCAGAAAGAGTATCTAATGTTAAATAATTTCATTTGAACAATTAAACTATTAAATATGATAGTTTTATAGTGAATCCTAATAAATTTATCTATTACATGTATCTTAGGATCAATTAACGTTTTTACATGATGCATGCATTAGAAAAATATATCAATGATACGGATCAAGTGATGTGTCTATTGCAATTACTTTTTGACAAAGAGATAGGAACATTTAGGTCCATAAGGGTACCCTAAAAAATTATCACACTACCTATAATAGATAACATTTGAATGATTATGATATGTCTATAAGAATTAAATGTGAACAAATGGGATGTTGATGAAACTATGAGGAATTCAATAGCATTTTAGTCCTATAACTCTAAGCATAAGGAGAATATCGAAGCTAAAATCTAAAGTTATGAGGAATTTCTATAAGATTGTGATGAAAAAAAATATCACCTATCTTTACATTTCAAAAATTTCTACATGAATGTTTTTATTATTGGTCAAACTATATAGGTAAATATGATAATGGAGGGAATTAGTGAAAGGAATGGAATAAAGACGGTATTGTGTATGTCGTAATAAAATATGAATGTATTTTTCAAAGACACATTGAATTAGAATGTCCCAATATCAAATAAAATATTAAATATGATTAAAAGGATAAAAAGTATAAATAGGATAAATAATCAAATTGGAGTACCTCAAGGGATAACTCAAGTTATTGAGATAAGATTAGAGATTAGAAAAAAGAAAAGGCAAATATGTGTTTTACCAAAAACACATATGAGGTACGAAATTCATTTTATTGTTCTCATATACATAATTTTATTCTTTTTTAAGTTTAGAAAAATGAAGAAAATATGTCCAGTTATTATTTATATAAATATTGAAACATGATGGATAATATATTTATTTAATTGAAATATAAATATAAAATGACTAAAGATGCAACATGCAGTTTTTCCACATTTAAACCATTATGAAAGAAAAAAATGATAAAAAATTCTCAATTGGGTAAAGAGAATAATGAGAATAAATTATCTAATGATAAGTTAAATAAATATCTGAAGAGATTTTCCAATAGAAAAAAACCTTACCAAAATTATTTGAAAATAAACAACTAATAAATATATTACTAGTAGTAGATTTTAACCTAAATAGAGGAAAATATATAGGAATTTTTTTTTCATGTTCTAATTCCTATAGATTTTCTAATATTTCTTATTCTAATAGACATAAAAAATTATTTATTTTTGAATTATTATGTTACTATTGTATGAATCTGATAAATAATTTCGGATTCATAATTGAATCATTATTAAATCTCTATACCAATGATAATATGGATCTAAAATAATTTATGGATTAAATATCTTTTTTAGGTAACCAACATGAACATTTATAGAAATAAATTATGGTATTAGTATAGTAGATATTCCATACATATCGTTGTATGACACTCATCCCAACCAGATAAATGCGCTAGTACCATGTATTTATAGCCACGGTTTTGACAACCATGTCTATATGTAGGCTATATCCACGGTTTTGGAAAAACTGTAGCCCTGACCATTTTTTCAATATCCTATGTCCATGGTTTTTCAAAAAAGTGGTTATCGGTCTCCAACAGTTCTATGGGAGAAAACTTTTCCCATAAATAAGAGTGTGATGCTCAATTTCTATGGTATCTAGGCTATTTTTTGGGATTTTAATAATATATATAACATAATATATTTATACCTGAAGTCCACGACGGTGTAGTGATTAGGCAGATGAATCGTAATGTTTATATACAAGAATAAAATTTGGTTGTGGAAGTATTTTTTTTAGGATATAAACACAATTTCAACCACTATAATTAAACATATGGAAACAATTTAAGAATTGGCTCTTGTTCAACATCCGTGTTTGGTAAATTCGAGACCTATTACCACAACGATAGCACCCACTGTTGAAAACACCTAGGATGTAGGCTACGACCATGGTTTTCAGAACTATTTCCACAACTTTCAACCATGTCAATAGCCCATTTTTTTGTTGTTTATGTTTCAATATTCTAATCATCTTAGATAGTTGGTATGCCGCATTTTGTGAAAATTCATAAGGGAAGATAACATGGATTTTTTAAATTGGAAACTCGAGTACAATTTTAATTTCTAGTGTTCTATTTTTAGATGGATTTATAAATAACATACTTATAATTTAATAGTTCTTTAATGATGAATTTCACATTATTTTTAAAAAAAATCCGTTCAATGTTTTTTAGTATAAACATGCTATAGTTTTTACTATATGATAAATAAAAATGATTATTCCTTAAGTTTGAAACACTAGTTTTTAGTGAATACTTCATATATAAGTATATTTAAATATATATATATATATATTATTTGGAATATAATACTAGGATATTGAAATCTACACTTTATTAGGAAGATAAATATGAATGATATAGTTATGGATCTACGCAAACTAGATTTTCTAAATGAAAAAGTCTATAATCCCTATTAAAATAAAAAATAGTATAAAATCTATTTAAAATCAAAGAATGAAGTTTCAAATTCATATCCATTATGGTTGGTTCACATGGATTTTTTGGAACCTATACTGTTTCTATTTTATCATGAAAACATTACATTTATGTTATAGGTTATTATTATTCCACATAAACTTGGGTTTTTTTCAGTTCTCATAAAAGTGGAAATCTGTCCTATTTTTATAAATATGCAAGATCATCATATAATCATAGTATATATATAATTGATACCACAAGAAGTGATAATGGTTATGAGTTTTGGAGTCAAGTGTTTGAAATTTTATTCTCAAGACATCAGTATAATTATAACTTCCCTACTCAAAGAACGCCACCACATAATGATATTAAAGAGAAAAGAAAAAACCCCTTTAATAAATTTCCATGAATTTGACATATGTATATGTTTTATGTCCTATTTTAGGGAATATAATCTAAATATTTCGTGATATTTTATTAATACAATTATAAGTAAAAAAATCTTAAATAATAACCCATATGAATTATAAAATGGATTAAAACGAATGGTAAACTACAATATTGTTTTTTGTTATAAAGTCTTTATATAGAATATAAAAATGAATTTAGAAAAAAATTATACAAAGAGTGATGACAGAATTTTCCTAGGACTTTCTACATCTTGTAAATATTATAGGGTTTTTGATAAAATAAATATGATTATGGAGAAATTTATAGAATCCATATTTGATGAGACAAAGCTATATAAACCTAATACCTATTTATAAAATATATATGATGACCATTCTAATTTTTACATCAATTTATCTTGACCTTCTATAAAGTACTCTCCAATTCTATGTAACAAACTAAATCCAAATAATTAAATGATAATTATATTTAAAAAACATATATACCTAGATATGTTAGTACAGATAGATATTAACCATTAGATACAGTTTTAGATGATGAAGATAATTTAATTTTGACTAGAGATTATATTAGAAATTAGGCTGAACATCAAGATTTCATGTCACAATATGATCCTAAGAACAACAATGTGGGAATAAATGATGAAATCTGGGTAATGGAAATGAAATAAAAATGTAAATAGTTTTAATGAAATTAATACTAGTAATTAGTTGATACACTTAAATAATAACAAACAATTAGCACTAAAATTGTGTTTTTATGACGAAACCTTTTCTACAATATCCAGAACTGAGTTCATCAGAATGTCACTCACCTATGTAGCTTGATTGAATTTCTTACTATATCAATTAAATGTTAGAATTTATTTATTAAAATTTTATATAGTTGAGGATATTTTTTTTAAAAACATTTTGGATTTCAAAACACATTATTTTAAAATCTTACTTATAAATTAAAAACATTCTAATATGGTTTAAAACATGCACATTATGTTTTTTATGATAGGATCAACTCATTTTTAATTTCAAATGGTTTTACTAAATGGATAGTTGGACCATAATTATTTATTAAAATAATTTACAATGATGTTTTTGTTTTAAAAATTTATGTTGATAATATTATTTTTTTTATCTTCTAGAAATAATTTGATTATTGAGTTTTCAAAAATGATGAAAAGTAAATTTTAAATGAGTTTAATGGGTGAACAGAAATTCATTCATGGTTTTCATACTTTAAAAAAATATGGGCTTACAATAAATAATATTAAGTAGATAAAATATTTTTTAAAATGTTTTGGCATAGACAGTACTGAAGGTAGTAATGCTCCCATGTGTGCTAGAAATAATTTTGATCTTGATGAAACAATGAAAATGGTTGATCAAACCAATTACAGTTGTATGAAATGAAATTTACTATACATAACTGCTATTATAAATAATATTATGAACATTGTGTTTATATGTGATCATTTTTAATAAAACATAAAATGTTATCTTTTATTTTTTTATTTTTTTTCAAATACCACAAAAATAAAACCAAATAAGGATTCCCGTATTCTAGAAGAAAATACTTTTATTAATATAGTCAGTTGTATTATCATTCTGGTGGTTGAAATCTAGATATAAAAAATATTTTCAGAATATAACATAATTTTGGAAAGTCTCTAGTTTCATGGTGTGATAAAATCTATTTTTTATTGCATTAGCCATCGTTGAAACTATGTACATAGTCGCAGGAAATTGTTGTTCATTTAATCTGTAGAAAAAATGTAAGTTCATATCCAATGGATCTCAATTCAAGTATTTCCCTTTAAATTTTGATAAAAAAAAGTGGAATTAATATTTATAGGAATGCTATAGAACATTATAGATCAAAACATATAATGATAAGAGATAAATTTGTGAGGGATCATTTTTTGAAAGGTGATATAACTCTTGAGTTCATTGGTACTGAACCTCACCTTGATTATATATTTTTAGAACCATTGAATATTGAAGGAATCAATTATTTCAAACACGAGTTGGGTATAATAAATTATGCATTATTATTTTAATTAAATTTCATCATTTGAAGTTCTTTATGTAATGTTTAGCTTCTACATTATGATCTTTTCTCAAAATAACTGAGTGAATTTTAAATGTTTAGTATTCTATCAATGAGTTTTTTGTTATATATTTATTATTCCTACTATGTGATCATCGTCTGAATTCTTATCATCATACTGGTATCAAGGATCCATGGTTAGTAGACCTCCCATGTCTGTTTTCATATAATTTAACATGAAATATTTCTATATAATTATATATAATATTAATAAAATTTTATAACCTAAATGATTGAAATAATATTCAAATTTGAGTTAGAATTGATATCCATATTTTACCATTATCCCTTAAATCCTTTTGAAATCATTTGATAAAATTTATTTCTCTTATATTGAACATCTTTATTTATCCAAAAAGAATTCTTTTAATTTTTCTCCCATATCATTGATTTATATACTATAATAGAATAAAAATGATGAGGATAAAACACATGTTTATAACCACTTTATCAGTTCAGTCTCCTCCTTTGAAGAAGTAAAAAAGATAGCTTTAGTAAAATAGTGGGGATAAATAATCCATATATGGTTGATTAGTAGGTCTCTATAGAAATTGAAATCCAAGAACAATGTCTAAGATCAAGATGATACCTATATTGGAATGTTCTTAAAGAATAATTTTGGGATGAATTGTTTAAGAATAATAATAATCTATTATATGTAAATATCAATGAATAATTTTATGTGTACCTTAAGTTCATCCCAGTGGATAAGAATGATATAGTTAAATAAGTGGTAAATAGTCATATTTTAAATTTTTATTTAAAGATATTGGGAAAGAGTTTGGGTGTAGTTAGAAAGGAGTGATGGTATACTACTAGAGCTCATATCAAATTAACAATACACACATTGAGTTTCATAATTATTAAGATGAGATCACTGGGATTATAACTCCATAATAACCCACTAATCATTATTTGATTGGAAAATATAGGATATTGGTCATGTTTCACTAGAACTTAATTTTTCCATGGAAATGAAAATTCAAAAAAATGGTGCATCAAGATCATCTTTCTTTTTTTGATTAATAATGATGTTTAGATCAAACATTAATGTTATTTCATGAGACATGTCATCAAGTTGAGCAATCCTATATTGAAAATTATTTTATTATCTTACATGAATCTTATCTTGGCCTTTTAGAATACAAAGGAATAGTTTCTCAAGGGGATGAGCTAATTATCTCATCAGATTGTCTCTTACATACAAAAACAATTACTAAAAAGATTAAGAAAATTGGAATCAAGGGAAAAGGGAATGGGTGGATGAAATAGAGAAAAATTATATATAATTTGATACTATGAAGTACCCAGTTAGACCTAGTGATATTCTTGATCAAGATAATGAAATTTTTGAGATTATTGTGTATTTAGATGATGAGGTGGGTGTTGGGGTGATACAATTAGAAGAACAGGTTGAAATGGATGATTTGAATGAAGAAACATTCTCTTAGCATGAGGATAATAGTGAAGCATATCCTTCCATAAAATTTAGGTCTCCTAGATCTCACTTTCCTCTTCCATAACATGGCCAATAGATTTTTCAAGATGATCTCATTTGTACAAATGTGTCTAAGAGTGGATATAGCTTAAATATGGATGGGTCATTAGACTCTATATGTTATGAATTTTGTAATGATGGATCATGTGTGATCAGTAGTACAACCAGGAAGCCTATTTTGGAGACACCTTATAAGGGAGAAAATAATATAGATCATTAGTTTATGTGATAGATATTCAATATTAAGATGATCATGGGAAAATTTCACCTAGAAATTTGGTCCCTCCCATTATTTATACTTTGAGACTTATATTAGGATATCTTATTTCAGATATATATAATGAAGTTATTCTTAAGGTATATCCTTCTAGAACATTCATTAACTAAACCCTTAATTAAATATTTGGTCCTACACCAACCAATGTTGGTAATTAATATGATAAAGGATGTTCTCATAAAAAAAAGTGAAGGATAGTGTTAATTTAATTCATCAGGAAGAAGTTAAATTTGTTACTAGAAGTTCAGATCATCCTGATAGTGTTGCATCAGTGTAGGATGTCACTAGATTATATGTTATGCCTCAATCGTATGATCCATGTACCTATATTCTACCTGGTTAATATGTCATTGAGGAAAAATTGGATGTTTTCCCCTTAGAGATGATATATATTTTCAATATTTTTTTATTAATTTTGAGAAATCCTTACAATAAGTTAGAAATGATTACATTTGTTATGGTACTACAATAATAATCTCTCATCATAAGCTAATATATATTTTCTAAGTTGAAATGATACATAAGGATATTGAATATTTGTGAGATTACATAGGTTATCTCTAGGTTTATCTATCTCATATGATGATTCTGTTTGATCCAATGTTTATGAATTCTAAATTTCAATCTACCCAGGTGCCTCCCCCTACTCCCCATGCCTTGTTAGACATTTATGACTAAGGAGTCATAAACATCACAAAGAATGTGTTGACTGTTATGTTTGATGAAGTTCAGTAAATAAGGGAATCTATTTTAGATGGGTTTCAAACCCATATTTCAAATAATTTGGAACATGTGTGATAATATTTGAAATAATTTGGGAAATAAAGAGAAACAATTAATAAATAAATTGATTGTATCTTAGCTGGATCATTACTAAATCTAATTTAATGTGTATGTTCAAAACCCTTTCCATGGATGTCATGATTCCACACTTGAATGATGTTTTTAATTAACTAGATAAATATAATAAGTCTATCAACCTATTTATGAATTCATTCATTTATTATGAAGATGATTTCTTTCATAATTTATAGAATAGTTATCGAGCTTTTTGTAAGATTACCAGGAATATAAAAACTTATATTTAGAATTTTCTATCCATTTGTATAGTTCCTTTTCCCATTCTTGTATCTCCAAATCTACTTCTTGTACAATCAATCATTTCATCCTTACTCGAGAACATGACCTCTAGTAACTCTGACATGTTTCCATATGTGTGATCCTTGGTGATCTTGTATTCACATATTTCCCTCATAATTCCTCTCCATCTTCCTAAAATTCATATTTAAATAATCTTATACATCCAAAATATGTTTTAGATATCCCATATTCAGAATTTGATTGGGATATTTTAGAGTTGAATTTAAAAATCATTTTTTAATCTCTTTTAGAATTTTAATGATATACTACTATTTTAATCCATATTTTTCTTTTTTCCTTATTATAATTTTTTTCGATATTTATACAGTCTCATTTTATATAATCTTAAAAAGATGATTAGAATATACCCTAGTGACTGAATAAAAATCAATTGAAATCATTGGATAATATTTTATGATTTCATGAATAAGATAAAATGTTAATCCAATCATATTTAAATATAATTTTATTATAATCAATTAATTTCAATTTAAATATATTCATTTGTTATAAACAAGTGGAGGATTTTGTTGGATTATACTAGAACATCTTTATATAAATGGTCCCAAATAATACTTATAATATTATTAGTGAATCAAATTTTATTTCTTTTAGTGAATGATTTTCAGAAAAAAACATGAAAAAATGGATATTTCTACAAATTTCAATGATAATGTACATAATTTTTTTTTTATTATTGTGTAAATAGTTTTAGCTTTCTATGAATGTTAAGTGATTGTTCCGCCTTACCATATGATTTACACCAACTGACTGTACAAACAATTTGTGTACCCTATGACAGATAAGAAATTGTTTCAGTGTATTGATCCTATCATGAATTAACATTAAACTTATAGTATATCAAAAATATATTTACTACATGTACAAAAAACCTATCATGTGATAGATTATGAAAACCATTATTACAAATGACCAACCTAAGAAAATTGATGAAGCGATCATATGAAGGGAAGAAAGTACCACATAACTTAATAATGTCCCCATGCCTAGGTGTTTACAATATTAATTATGTTTTATATAAACCATGTCTATTATTATAGTGAACTCTTGATGAAACAAGCTACCAAAAAATGTTATAAACGTAATGCATGTGAAAATGAACTGCTAGTATGAAGGAATAATGTAACTGGGACAACTGATCACATCAACATACTGTACCTACAAATCATGTCATGTTATGATACCATGTAATAATTTTTTAAGTGATGATAGATTTCCATGTATAATTTAGAAATAGAGAGTTTCAAATATAAAATAGATTTTTGTTGGTTCATTAAATTAGGTGTTAGTGAATTCAATTCTACATGGATTGTAAACTAATTACTAAATCCAATGATGATATTATTATAAGGAAAATCCAATTTTTTGAAGAGTTTTGTCTACATGTGATCCTAAAAAGAATAAAAAGGACCCTTTATGTGCACCTTAGCTTAAAAAAATACTCTACATCAGTTTATTTTTTCATACAATATAAAAAAAAATTCTTTTTTATCTTTCCATCAAAAAATTAAAAGAAAACTAGGAATCTAATGCTAATTGGATTAAGTTGCATCACATTTTCTTATCCAATATCTCTTTCTCCTTATATTTATGATTTATATTTGAGTTGTGTTTTGTATTTATCTATTTACTCATAAAAATAAAATCTACCATATTACACAAGAGAGAGCTCGATACTCTCTCAAATATGACATTAGCATTACCATGAAAATATATGGAAGAGGTCCAGTGTGAGTTGATATCTTGTTGTATCTGACTTATAATTGTGGAAGAGGCTTTATTTATTAAAATAATTCTGATCTTTTGCATATAAAACCCAATCTTGGTAGTGTATTAGTTTATAAAATAGATAACAGGTTGTAATAAGTGTATTTACATGTGGAAAGGATTAGGTATTATCTTCGGAATGAACACCTTGTTAAATGTTCACTTTTACTTTTAACTATTTTTTTCATTTTATTCAATTAGAATTAGTTTTTTTTCTGTATTATATTAAACTAAACTATACTCAGACATTTAACATACACAAGTGTTTATGTACTATTTGATATGTGTAGATTAGTTTTAAATGTATATTTATTTTTCATAATTAAGAAAAAAATTCTTTAATCAATTATTTGAGGTAATTTTTATAATAACAAATAAAAAATATTATAAATTTTTTAACTTGATGATTTTATAAAAATATAGTTATTTTAAAAAAAAATTGAGTATAATTTTTATTGGAAGCTATATTCAACCCCCACATGAGTTGTCTACTAGGACCAATAATAGGTTATCCAATGTATCATACCATAATAATAATTATTTCATAAACATAGCATTTATCCATTAATACAATTATAATAAAACATACAAGTACATTGGTGATGATAACAAAAAAAATGTTCAATAGATCCATTAGTCCACACTAACACATTGATAATGATTTTATTATTCATATAATTGGAAAAGGAGTAATATTGTTTATCATTTATAAGTAAAATATTTTCTAAATATTATAATTATATATTAAATATCCTATTAAGACTATAATTGTATGGGTGTGAAAGAATTGAAATCATTGCCTTATTGAATAGGTGTTCCATGAAATGCATGGTTAATAGTTTAATTTCCGGTAAAAGATAAGGGTTGAATCTAGTTAATGATTTTAACATCATTATAACAACATAAAACTATAATAACGATATAGATGTTATGAAATTAATTTGTTGTAATGTAATTATCATAATAGGTAGTACAAATCAAGAAATTGATACAAGGAAGAAGTTGTTAGAATTTTATTCAACAATATATGAATTATCTTCAGTATAAATGGGATTAATATATTTAGGGATTTTTTTTGAGAAGAAAATAACATCTGAAATGTTTATAGTAATGTTAAGGAGAGTTTCAAACTAGTTTTGTTAGTATTTTGGGTATGTGGTGTGTGTGGAACTATGTAGAAGATAGCCCTTGTATAAGTGATAAAAGATGGAATTTTTGTTAAGATGCCAAATTTTTCAATAATGGGAAGTCACACTCAAGGAATGTTGATGAAATATTAAAAATAATGGAATGTAGATTAATTATAGTCAAAATGTACAACAACCACTCAATTAAACACATTTTTTAAACATTTTATAACCTTTACCTCTTAGGTTACTCGTTTTTTCCATTTTGTACCACTTCATCAAGCTTTTACCTATGAAATTTATCTATTATACACCAAAATAAAATTTCCCTTATTATATAATATAAACCAATTGATTAAAAAATAGGATTCCTTTTAATATGAATAAGATTAAAAAAGTGATTATAATTAATTTGTAAATAATAAATGAATAAGGTATTAATTATTTTTTGAAAAAAGAAATCAAATGGTCTAACATGTCAAATATGATCATAAAAATATAAAAACATTTTTAAAGAAATATTAAATTTTAAAATATATACATTATCTTTTATAATGGTATAATTAAAATAAAATGCATACTTATAATCAAAAAATGTCATAATTTTTTTATTTGTAAATACGATATTTTCAACAATTCACATAAAAATAATTTTATTTTGAAAAATCCCAAAAATTAAATCTAATCTAATGCTGATATTATATATAAAAAAGGAATTTAATTTTATCAAATTAATATAATAATAATAAAAAATTTAGCTATTAAAATAAAAATTTCATAATATTAAAAAAATATTTTTATTTAGAAATTTCATATTAAACTACAAGTGTGTTTAATTTTATAATATATAAACATATAAATAAAAGAATTTTCCAATAATATGTCAAACATAAATATTAACTATTATAATAATAATTGAAATGTGATTAAATTAACTTATTAATGTAATATACTATACCCCTTCACTAAAAGATTCATCGAAAGACATATTTTTATAAAATACTAAATAAATATTATAATTTTAATTATTTTAGTCAATTATTATCATTTTTAACTACTAATTGTTAAAAAAATTATATAATTTCAATATTTGTCAATTTATTTGAATATTTGTTTCCAATTTTTTTTGTTTCATGTGATATAGAAAATTAAAAATAATACTAATATAATGGATCCAAAATATCAGGTTGTCACATGTAATGACAAAGAAGTAACCCAGTTCATGTTCCAGATTCATTGTCTTTATGCCATCTAATTTCACATTCTCTTCTCCAACTCATAAAATAGAACTCCATTACTTTATTTGGACTCAATCCTTCAAAATTACTATGAAAGGGTGACAATGAATTATTGGTACATCTCCTTCTTCTTATATCACTAATATTAAAATACTTCTGAGAAATATTAATTTTCCGACTTTAACTAAAACTTCTTGAATAAAATTTCTATATTAAATAAATATAAATATTAATTAGAGTGTGAATCTCATGGGAATTATATTTTTTAAAATAATATTCTTCGAAATTTTAGCATATTAAAATTAATTATAGACCCTAAATCAATGATTTCCATAATATTACATGATTGAATTTTTTATGTAATGAAAAAAATACATATCTCAATTTTAAGGTATAATTTTCCACTACACAACCACTGAGAATTATTTTTCCAAGTCAATTACTTCTATTTCCACAAATTTACATTTTTTGAGATGGTTTCATTGGGGAGATTTTTTTAAGAATTTTTTTGTGTAATTTCCACATTAAATAGGGTGTTTATTAGATACTATATGAAATTATCTATACACACATATCATTATTCCCATACCTTTCCTTGGAACCTCATAATTAGAAATAGAACATGTTTTTTATCAATGAACTTTAATTTTCTTCTTTATTCTATTTTCAATTATCAATTCTTCAATCACATGGTCATTGCTAGTTTCATCAGTGGGTTCGTTATGTCATAACCAGACCCATCGAGGCCAACATTGATGATGATATTCCAATTTTGAATTCCCATGAATGCCTCAAATAATCCATGGGTTGGAGACCATCATTGATTATTCATATCTGACATATGAGAGGAATTATGATAAAGTACGTGTACACATACACACATCTCAATGCCCATAAAATGATGATAAATTTAAAAAAGATACTATAAATATGAGGGTAACATTTTCCCCACATCAGAGTATGAAATAATTACTCTAAATAATAAACATATCTAAATACAATACCACCAATCCTAATAATAATGTCTAACTTTCCCCGAATAAGGGGACCGCTACAAAAGAAACAATAGTATAATCCTCAGTTTGTATTGGAAAAATGATGATCCACCTACACGTGATCCTCCAATGACTCGGTAAAACATTTGGTAGTCTATATAAGACATGAATTGTTTTGAAGGAGAAAATATAGGTGTGATTATAATAATTCACTATTAGATTTCCCAAAATAACTTATCATACGCATCTACAGTAGTCAGCTAATCAATGAACAAGTGTTTCAATAATGATATGAGACATTACGATAATTTAAGATAAACCAAATACAATCACAAAATACTCCAAGTATTTAAGAGGTCACACCCATAGTACTATACACTAAATTACACTTGAGGATTCAAGGTAACTCGCATATAGATGAATCCACTATACAAGACATGCTATCACTGATAACACTCATTAAAGTGGTAATGCTCAGTTTGCCTCACAATGAAGAGCTCAATTGAAAGTTAGAAAATTAATCCAAGATACTTAATTGAGTAGACTAAACCTCATTATAAATAATAGATATAGATAAACAGATAGAGTTTACACTCTTGTATCATCGGTGACACCACAAACTCAATCCGTAAAAACACTCTAATTAGGGGATTGATGCCCATGTATTTTTTTCATGAAAATTCTATGATCCTAACATAAGGAATATGATAGAGGATTTCACTATGCGCATTAATGATAGATCTAAACAATATCTCTAAGATTAATCTCATAATGGGGTCACAATCCTTTTTTGAGGATGTGATTTTAAACTGCACCCTTACAAATTTGGGCTAAAGGTTTACATTCAATCTACATTTTTTTCATTGAAACTGTTTGAGGGAAAAGAACTGGTTGACACTAGATTAGAATCCCTAAAAGAATATTCCCACACTAATCACCTAGATCATATCTATGAATCCAAAAAAATACCATCAATGAATATATGTGGAAAATTACTCTAGATAGGGTGATCTCTGTCTATAATCCATGTTTGAGAAAAATCTTAGAAAATGTACATGGATCAAAACTGTTCCAATGATCTAAAATGTAAATCCATTAATATGTCACTAAAAATATCAAAGAAGGAAAAAAAGTTCACACCTTTGTGATTGTTGTAGATATACACTCATGATAGTCTATTTACTTTCCCAAACCAGATACTTGGTAAGAAATGTCACTTATTCCTCACACATACATATGAGGCTTCAAGGGTCAATGCTACGATTTGGGAAAACATATGTAATCGTATTCATGAATCAGTCACCTCAATGTGAGGATCATTATTCTATTAAAAGATGTTCATTCCAACAACACATGAATAAGTTATGACCATAATGAGGTAACACTAATTATAATAAAAATAATAACAATAATAATATAAATATTATATAAAAAATTGGGTAATCATGAAATTATCCCAATGTTCAAAAATTATATAACACATTCTCAATATTCATTATTTTATATTTATTTCATTTTCTGTTATTTTCATTATTTTACAACATAAAAATTATAATATAAAATTAACTAGGAATCCCATTTTATCACTAGGTCAAGTGCCTATATTTGTTCACCCACTTTCTTTATATCTATATTATTATTTAATAATAATAATAAAATATAGATCGACCCCTTTTTCTAGTCACACTAATGATAGAGGAGGTTTCACAAGGCACACTACGGGGCTACACCTCCCCAAATCGTAGATACTTATAACCTAAATCACCTTCCATCACCTACAACATCTCAATCGCAAAACCGTGTTGCACTAAGCACCACCTATATTTAATCCTATAAGTGGAATCATCTCAATTGTACTGCCTCACCCTGACATCCATCACTGATAATGAATTTCAAAATAGAAATATGGATCTTTGAATCTAATCTCGATCCACCGTAAATCTTCTACCATTGATCTCACACCTGGATTGATCCCTTGATTGAAAACATAAAATCATGATATTGATCTATTTTATTGAGAATCATTCAAAAAATGATCAAATATGAGGTATTTTTCAAACCACCAGTCTCAGAATTGTTGAAGTTAAATGTGAGAAAAAAGAGGAATAAAATTTCAATGATCAAGGAGGAAAAAATATCTTCCATTGGTCAGGAAGGGATTGATTTGTTTCAGTTTTAATTAAGAATGACGTGAAATCTAATGACATCATTTTCCCATCCAAAAAATATATACCTAACCCCATAATCATGAATGATCTATGAATCAATCTTTTATGGATTTTATTCATGTTCATCATGGAATAAAAACTAGTGAAATAAAGCATGGGAAAATATCCTACAATGAGTTTGTAATATAAACTAAAATGGAATGATCCTACGTCTTATTCAATGATAAGATCAACACAATTTATTAGAATATACAATCCATGTGGTATAGATTGAATACTCTAATACATTGTCTCCATTTTCCAATCCTTCATGTAATTCTCTCTCACAATTCTCTTGTTAATTATTCTTACCCTATTAATTATCCATAATGAAATATTTATAATTCATATTTATTTTATTATCTTTGATAAAATAATTAAATAAATATTTAAATTAATTGAAATAATTTAACTATTATAGATCTTAATCCAAACACTTGATGGTGACAAAGGTTATTCCATGCCTATAGTAATACCCACAATAAATATTAAATGTTTGTATCATATTTAAAATTCAAAAAATCAGTATGTATTTATTAGAATATTTTAGGAAAACTAAAGGTGCATGATATTAATATATTTAATATTTATTTAATATTAAAATCATGCTCACTGAGCCTGCAAATCTCACAGCATCTCAGTTACTGACTCTAAAAATATTATTAAAAATAAGAGAAAGCAATAAATGATAATAACTGAGTTATTACACTCTCCCTAATTCAAGATTTTAAAAAATGAAAAGTGAAAACCCACTCAGAAGTAGAAAACGGTTCTATCAACTGGGTCTCCCACACCAACAATCACTTATGCAGTTTTCTATTCCACAACCAACCATGAAACCAAGGGAATCACTTTCCCATAAACAATATTATCATAATTATTCTCAAAATACATTTGTATACTTGAAAGGTAAACCCATATTAAACATCAATCTCATCCTAATTGACATCATGCAACAATTCATGAACATATCTCATTAGTTGAGACACATGAAATATACCATGCACCAGGTCAAACTACGGTAATAGGGAGAAGCGATACAACATCTTTATATCATAACACAGTAACTATAAAGGGATGACAATCATGTAAATATCCAACCACACTAGCTAATACTCTTCAAACCTTGATGAGATGATATCCTTCGAAATAATGTATACCCTTTATTTTATGTTAATGTAATTTATTAATGGTCTGTGAAAAACCTAATGTCAAAGGGAAGTCCTCATTGGACCTTGTTTTAACTAATATTTTCACAACCATCACTGGATACACAAGTTAAATCTACCACTGGATCCAACCAGTTGAGGAGGGACCCACAAGGTCTCTCATACATGGGCTTGAAATGTGCCTTATGGATAATAGAGGGGTAAAATTTCTGATATAAAATCGTCATTGCTGGTAGATGATCATCCTAGATATCAAACATTATTAAAATTAATACTCGAATCATGTCCACTAGGTTACAAACATTCATGTTCGGATAGCTATTTGATTGTGGTAAAACATTGTTCTCAATAGAAACTTAGTCTTAAAAGGCTTCATGCATTGTCTCCAAAATCATGATGTAAAGAAAGCATCACAGTTTGCAACAAATTTTTGTGGAATTCAATGATGTCAGACTACCTCATGATCACAACTTCATCCAAAAATCTCTATATTGATCCAATGGTATTTTCAAATAGTGATATGAGACACTAAAATTTGACTATAAAACTCACTATAACTAACTAAACTACCCAACCAATACCAAGTACAAGAAGAGCATCTAATCCTTATGAAAATGTATTACTAAGGGAATGAAACCTACTTATCAAATACTTTCATTAATTTACTATTGTTATCATCCATACTAAAACAAGGTTTACACACTAAATACCTTGATAAAAATCCATCCAATACATGTACTATGGATAACTAGTCATGCAATAACACATACACAATATCCCTTAGTTATTCCTCCCTAATTTAATGAATAAGTGGGTAGGGGTAAACCCATCAATGAAATATACACTAAACCATCCTATTCCTCAAGGGATAAGTAAATTGCAGAAACTAATTTGTTACATCACCCAAAATACTACAAAAATTCCCTTCAGTGGCTCCCAAGCTAGCAATTCCTTAATCATTGATGGGTCCACTGTCATTTTTACATCTTGTAAAGAAGATCCCAAGAAGTGGAAATCATGAACCCAAATATGAAACATCGTGATATTCATATAAATATAGTAATATTGCACTATGTTTGGAACCATACTCAAGTGTCTCACATGCTCCACAATAATCGTCGAGTTCACACGGATGTCATAAAAGAAGATGACATAAAACTATTCCAATAAGGGTTATATGACCTATCCCATTAGAATAAAATCTCAGATATACTATTTATTCCATTAGTAATATTTATGATGGTAATGGACATTAGAAAAGTTGTATAAAATGAATAAAAAATTACATGTTTTCACTGTCAGTATGGGATGTTTAAACCTGAGTCTCTCTCTCTCTTCAAAGAGTTAGGTCACACTATCAATAGAGGTCTGTGATCACTTACCCTTTCTCTAATATCTTATCAAATAGTCATCAACTAAAAGGGTACAGTTGTGTTTTTTGGAATTGAAAATAGGTTAAAATTTGGAAAATGTTCTTTGAGATAGTATACTGAAACATTAGTTAGAGAAATGAATACATTTTTTATACCTAGAACTACACCTGAAGCCTTCGAATCACACAATCGTACCACCTGAAGTTATACATTCACATACACAAATAATTAGCTCAACCATGACATACTACTATAGTTTATATCAATAGAAGGACCTCAAACATACATGTTGAAGGAACTCATCTATGAATTATCAACACTATCCTCATTGAGAGGTAATAACTCCCCCTTATAAATTTTTTGTCAATTTATTTTTATTTTTTTCATTGGGTGGACCATCTATATTTTATTATGTTGTTAGAAACATATACAACTCAACCCACACTGGTCTCAACTAATACATCACCTCCCCCTAGAGATGTTTCATCAAAAGTACCACTATCAAGAGGGTTTGTATTCGAGATGGAAACTCTCACCATAGCCTTGTGTGGTTCCTCTTCCACTAGAGAAGTGGGACTACCTCACCATGAAACCTGGGAGATATCTAACTATAAAACATGTCAAGAAAAACCGGTAATGAATTATTTTCCACCGATACCACAATATAAAAATACATATCAATGAAGAAAAATAGTTAGAATCACAACCATTAAATAAATTGGGGTTTAAATGCTAGTTAAAACAAAACAGGTACCTCGAGGAAATCCTCTATGGCGTAGGGGTCTGGATCACAATGAAACCTCATAGGTATCTATCACTAAAACTCACATAACATTATAAGACTATATTTATTATTATATTATCACGTTGGAACAATTTAATTGAATAAATGTAGTTGATTATCAATTGGAATCGATGGTGGATGATCTACACATAGCTCAATAGGTGTTTGCGATACTCAATGCCCCTGGAAGAAACACCTCATGAATGGGTTCCTAAACCGAGGCCTCATTGATTTACTAGTTTTCATAATGTTTATATCCCAATATCATAGCTATATTTCTTTATGGAGGAATCACAATTTTTATCGAGATACCATGGTCAGAGACTATATTTGGGGGGGCTAACTCAATAAGGACCTCGAAACCACAACCCATTGTAATATGATTCATGTACCAATGTTTCCCTATAAACAGTCCCCACATGTACTAAGTAAACAAGAATGGTTTTAGTGTCCTGGTGAATATATATATCAGCCACTACACCAAAACTGGATTCCTAGTCCGTAATGTAGAACTAGAAACTCTAAACCATGTTTTCATAAAACCCAAACCAAATTCATATAAATACAAAAATCCAAAATCATGTCTTAAGATGGAACACGTCTCTAATAACACTCTATCATGATTCAAACCATCGAGGGTCTATTGGATGATGATAAATTGAGTGTAAAACCCTAATACCACTTGAAATAGCCCAAGGGATGTAATCTAATGTATAATAGGCATGTCTAACATATAAGAGACAATGTCCAAAAGTACCCAAAAATGAAAACTCATATCCATGCCAACACATTCTTCATAATATAAAAATGATTGATACTATAAATTAATGGTCAATATCTATCCCACATAAAAGTAAATCATAAGTACAAGAAAAAATGGCCAAATAAAGAAAACAATAAAACAAGTAATACAATTTGACATTCTCAAAAGGAGGTGACTGCTGTCAAATAAAACATCTATATAAAACTCAATTTTTCTAGACTAATAAATGATGCACCTACTCTCTGTCCACCAATGAAATTATAATATTTTCTTGAATTTGTGTAATAGAAGACATATATAGGAGGAAACCATACCTGGGTGACTCAATCAATACCTAATAGGACACCATAAAATAACCAAACATAATAATCATGAGATTTTCTCTCATGAATACAAAGGTATTTTAATGAAGACTTGAGAAATTATGATAATCAATGATAACCTAGAAATATTGATAAAAATATCCATGTTTCTAATAAGACTCAGACATATATCAATCTATGAGATTATTCTAGAGGTTTGAAGCAAATGATTATCTGAGAGAATCCCTTAAAAAACTATCATGTCATTAATGAAACTAATCCTCGAGGTCATGCTCATCTGGCATTTCAATGAATTACTCAATGAAAAATGAGAGGGATAATCTGAGATACATAATTGACCAGAATACTACTGATGAGAAAGAACATATATTGATACACAGATAGGGGGTCACAGCCAACTCTACCTAGAGGCAACAGGATCCAAATGTATAATAACTAGATAAGAAATGGATTGACGCCCATGTATATTGGTGACACATATTCCATAAACCCTACCTAGTATATAAGATAGTGGATTCTGCAAAAATTAATGATTAGGGATTTAAAAACTATATCGAAAACTAAGGCAACTGAGGGGTCACAATAATATGTTGAGGATGTTATACCACACAACAAACTCTCATAAATGGGATAAGGGTACACAATCCATCAACATTGTTCACAACTAAATATATTCGAAGGAAAACTCTCAATTGATATTGGAAAATTGTCACTAAATTAAGATTCCCACTTTCATCACCTCATTTTTAATCTATAAGGAAAAAAATTCCATCATCCCAATATATATATAATTTAACTCATTATTGGTAGCTTACTGGAAAAAATATGATTCTAGAAAAAATCCTAACAAACACACATGTATCATCATCAGTCTAAAAGGATAAAAAATAAATACACTAATATTTCACAGAAAATGTCCATGAATTGAATAATTGATCATTTTTTGATATCCTAGAATAAAAATACTCTTGATAGGCTATTTAATCACCCAAATCAGAAATCTGGTGATAAATATATATTTCACCCTAAAACATATGTATGTCACTTTGTTGGTCTATTCCACATGTCTTAAAAATTATGCAGCATTGGTAATGAATATTCCTAATCAATGCATGCATCATGATTCTACAAATAGTTCATCATTCTAATATCACATGAAGAATTTACAATATTTTTTAATAATGATAATAATAATAACAACAACAATAATAATGATATTAATATAAAACATATATATTTAAATGTGATCTCCATGAAATTATCCCCATGTTCAAAACATGTACAATAGATTCCATATCAACATTATTTATATCTTTTTTCATTTTTATTTTACTATCATTATTTTACACAGTAATAATAATTTTGTATAATAAAATGGATCTATAGGTTGTGTACCCAAGTGGTTTTCACTAAATTTTTATATATAAACATTATTGTTTAATATTAATAATAATAATCAAGCCATTTTTTCCAATAACACTTAAGGGTGGGTGAGGTTTTTGGTAGTACATTACTAGGACTCACCTGCTTTACACCACAAGTCCTTACCGAAAACACCACCCCTCATAAAAAAATTCTAAACTATGCCACCCTGTCATAACAACCACCAATAATAGTGGATCCTCTTATATATATCTCCTCATCTGGGCATCCTCATCATGCGAAACATTGCTGATACCACAAGAAATAATGGGAAATGAGTTTCCTTGAATTTCATTCTTCTCCATCACTAGTATTCAACCATAATTGTTTTTCCTTAATGGATCTACTGATAATGAACATGATACCTCCAAACCAATTCATTGGGTCCAAGAATGATCTTAAAGTGATCGAATACATATTATTTGTTGAACCACTAAAAAAATCATTTTTAGGAATAAAAATTCAAAGAACAAAGAATAAAAGCACAATAAAAAAGTAAGATTGTACTTCATACACTATTTTGGTTATCCTTAATATTGTTGTTGTTAGATTAAAGAAAAAATAAGAAGAAATTAATATAAAATTTATAGTCATGAATATTAACTCGGTCCTACAAGACTGAATGGTATACAAATCAATTTTTTAGGGATCTAATTTCCATTCCTCAGGGAATAAACAAATTTTAAATTATACAGCAGAAACAGAAACATCCTACCTCTACGTTAGATAACTCACAAAAATAATGATTCTAAATCAAAGTCATTATTGATATCCACAATATCTATTGGCATAGATGATACATGCCTTATGGTCCCAATACTCTGATTGATTTTAATTATTTTCAATTCATTCCATTAACACACTCTCTCAATTTTCAGGATTGTCCATATAAACCTATGAATATTACCTAATATCATTTTATAAAATATATTCAGTCTAGGATCTTTGATAGTAAAATCAAAATAATTTTTAATTATTAAAAATTATCTTTCCATGGTGGAGGCCAATCCCGACACTCGATGTCGAAAAGGTTGTGTTACATCTAGGGTTAAAAAATGATTTAGATTCAATGGTGCTCTCATATTTCTAATAAGGGACTCTATTCAAGAGTTATTCCACTATATATAAGAAAAATATATTCATATGATATTAACATATTATTATTTTATAATATTAATACTCTGAACATCATCCCTTGGAATCTCATGTGGTTTTATCTCATGGATTTGAATATATTCTTGAAATATATCCCAGAGTATTACACTGTAAAAACTAAGAATTTTCACAAAATCTTTCAATATATATTTATTTTCTACTTCTTATTCTACTATATTATCTTTTATAAGATCTACTTCATTATCTGTGTGAGTATTAAAATACTTTATCCACTATAAATTGCTTAGTATCATAACCATTACTTCCTTCCTTTTCACCTATGAATTTCCTGGTAGAACACAAAGTGGTATCACTATTTAATTTTTGGAAAACTATCCTAGATGATTATTGATGTTATAGACTATGGTTTTATTGTTTTAATTGAAATTATAACAATTTTGAACATAGTTTTTTAATTTATTAAAATTACAGTCCTTTTGATGAATTTTATTCATTATAAACTAAATAAATGGTGGATGAATTTCTTGAGATTTTGGAAAAAATTATAGATGAGGTTGATTATGAAATTATGGAATTTAGGATTAAAATTTCTCCAACATGCTTTAGTGATTTCAATCCTTATGAAAATATTATACAAACATGTGAAGTATTTCTATTCATCCCTCTTACTTATCTTTTTCCTTAAATTTGAGTAGTATATATTGTTTATTACCAAAATTGGTTTTGATAATATGGTTATAGTTTATTATAACTCACTATTCACAATTCACTAATTAGGTTATTTTTAATTAATATATGTGAATCGTGTGAAAGATATGGAATATCATGCATTTCACAGAAAAGAACCTATAAATGTTCTATTTTATCTTATTAATTATTGAGGACCAACAATGCTTCCATTTTATCCAACATAACCTTAATTTGAGTATAAATATTAGTTGTTTTTTCAAATAGGTGAAGTAATTATTTGGGATAGACTCATATTATCTATCATTAGGTAATCGATTTGGTAAGGTCATCAAAAATTTATTGGGCCTCAATGTGTTCTCTTATTGTATTTCCTCATATAGAAATCAATTTAAGCACTACACATGATTCATTTTGAATCTGAAAATTAAAATTTTATTGTTTTATTAATAATAAAACACCATGATGTAGAAATGTCAATAATATCTCTTTAAATTGATTATAATTTCATAATTTTACTCTAATGTTATTGATATATTTTAATAATACCAATTTAAAACTTTTCCACTTTTTTGGTGGAAATTATTTATGTCGCATATCTCAATGAAATTTATTTGATTACAGTGATGGTTATTATTTAATCATCCTCAAAATTTCGACCTATTTTGGATCATTTGAAATGTAAAAATATTTAAATTATTATTTTTATTATAGAACAGTTGATTAACTATGGTCGAAGAAGTTTCATTAATTGAAGTATGTACATAATCCATATATTTCAACTATCTTGGTGCATTCTAGTATCCAATGATAATGATTACCAACTCTCCATTTAATAATTTTGGTGTTTGATTCCCCATGATTTTTCTCTAGTTATGCAAGATATTTAACTTCATTTCTGGTTTAAATATACTATTTTATAACAATACATCAACATTATTTATTATATGGAGGGGTCTTCATGTAAATAGAATCTATTTTTATTTAAAATGAAAAACATCTATGCACATCAATGATCAAAATTAATGATTTAAATAGAAATGAGAAAAATGAATAAATTAAAAATTAATAACTTTTAAATCCATTGTTGTCCATTTTTTCCTGGTAAATATGTCAACATGTTGGTTTACCCTAGAACATAAAAAACACCAATAGAAATTTGATGGATTTCAGAATTTATTCTCATTGAACCATGTAAAAAAGGAAAAAAATTCTAGTGAACCAATGTGAAGTACTAAGGTTGATCCACTAAGAGTGATGGGAGACTAATCTTGTAAAATATTTTTTTATTATTATAAAATATTAATTTCAATAATGATTAAAATATTAATTTTGAATAATGTATTCTTTGAAAATAGAGGTAGAGTGTAGAACTTCTAGAATTGATTAAAAAAATTTATTAATGTTAAATATAGTCGATCTATTTAAGAGGAATCATTTTCAAATATCGTAATTTCATAACACAAGTCTAGTTTTAATTATATCTATTTAAATTCATTATACTATTATTGTTAAATGAATCGAATAAAATTGAGGTTCATTAGGATCTACCTTAAAATAATAATAATAATAATGAAAGTTCTCACATACCCACAATTTCCTAATATATTAAGGCTCACTAAGAGTTGATACTCTCTCAATGAAAACTAAGGGATATAGTATTGATTAATATAAATGTCATATTAATTGAACACTTGAAACATATAGAAGAAATACAACATGTGTGTGATGACACCATCATCCTAATAGTTATCAACAATCACTAAGAACCTATACGCACATGTTGGAATGTTCATCTATCTTAAGAGAGAAATTTATCCTCTATAATGAACCTAGTTATCACAAATATGCATTGATTTAATAAACCGTGGATTAATGATAATTAAATTTAGATACGATTCAATATTTTTTTCTCATTCCATAAGAAAAAAATCAAGGAATTGGTGTTTTATTAAAAGAGTCTAACTATCCCTATAAGAATCCCCCCTCAGGATGAGGTCAATCAAAAAATTTATCTCATACCATTCCCACTTTTCATCATCACATTCAATTTTTTTAAATGGGTTATTTATCAAAATAGATTTTGTTACAAAACAATCATTTGGTTTTAACATGGCTATTTAAAATCCTTGATTTTTATCTTTTATAAAGACCCACATAATGTTGTAATTTACAGGTTAGGAAATAATATCAATGTTTAGTCATTACCTATCTGACATATTGAAGAGACTAGGAAACAAATTAATTTCTCAACCCTCATTTTATTATATTTATTTCTTCCTTCAATTTAGTTGTGGTGAAACCAATTTTTACACGCATGATTAGAAACATATTGAATAGTTTTTCTTATTCCCCTTCATAACAACTTATGATATTAGAATGGATCTGTGGTGCTGACTCCCTACTACATCATCAATGTCACTATTATAAATATTCTGGTATGATATGGGTATATGGTGGAATGTCTTCTTACCATCTTAAAAATTAATCTTAAACATCCCCATGGTGTGTTTAATACATGGTTGAATACATAAAATATTATCATATGTTCCAAAAAATTTTGGATTGGAACCCTTGTTTTGATGAAAATGATTACATCATTTTGTAATATATTCTTCAAATTCCTCAGTTTATTCATATGAATTTTTTATAGTAATTCAATTTAAACCCATTGTGAAATGAATATTCGTTTCACTGTGCATTCCTCCTCCTTTGATACTAGAAAATGTATTTATTATTAAATATAAGTATTTTACTATTAGTTAATACTATGTAATAAAAAATTACACTAATTTATCATTTAAAATTATAAAGTTCATTTTATATTGTCTATTATTCTGTTCAAAAAAATTTAGTTTAATCATACACATCCTATAGAATTCCAATAATTCCCTTATATAAGGAATATATAGTCTTCAATGTTATTAAAGTTAAATAGAATTATGGGTTAATTGCATGGGTTTTACTGTTGTTCAACTATTGTATCTATATTTAAACTCTTCAAAAAAACTAGACCTAATCGAGTGTACTACATAATGGTTTATGCCATTTTTTTCTTAAAAATAATCAAAAAAACCTCAAAATTCATAGTCATTTTTTAATATATTGAACATCAAAGAAATTTAATCGAATATTATGGTATTAATTATATTATTTATTGAAAACCATGAGAAAATCATTTAAATACTAGAGTTATCATAATCTGTTTTGTAAGGTGAAAAAAGTATCCTTAACATACATAAACTGATCAATCGTTAATAACGTATTAAACTAATTATATAAAATCATTTAAATTTTAATATCCTTAAATGTAAATGAACTCATCAGTCCCACACTTTGGGAATGTTTTTTATGATTTTTGGTATGTCTGTGATGTAATCCACAACAACATTGGATTCACTAAAAAATTTAAAATCCTAGTGGTAGTCATGTAAAAAAAGATTCTTCATCTCTTGATAATATATGGAGAAATTTAATATATTGTTGTAGCCATTGAGGTGGATTTAATATTTTTTACCGCTATGATGTGTTCTTTGGATTCTATCAATTATTGATTTCTGGGCAATGAAAAGTTACATTGTTGTGAAGAACAGAAATAGTTTCATGTATATATAATAAATTTTATTTTGATGAATCGTGTGTTATAGTGTTTAATAAATGATAGATGGAGGGTTCATAGATGCTTTAGTTTCAATAAATAATAACAATTTAATGGTGGTGAAGTCACAATCTATTATTGAAATATAACCATAAATGTGACTATGCAATGATGTATATCAATGGAGATTCCATAAGTGATACAATATTCATATTAGTGGTTTCTTCACATTAGTTATATATGGAATTAAATCATATAATTCATCTAAGCGTACAATTTTATGGATGCGAAAATTAAGTACTAGTTCTTTAGAAGAATATCTAATTCATTGATATACATATAAGATATATACTTAATTTATTGAACGAAATTGATATGATGTGACATAAAAATTCCTGAAAATAGTAATCAAGATAATATAGAGGTCTACATATGCTTATAAAATTTTCATTACAGTGTTAAAGGGATAGTATTTTTGAATTAAAAACCTAGAGTGCACCAACATTGAAGATAATGTGAAGAATCATTATATAATAATTAATATAATCATTGAGATGACCATTACATTCTTTATTCTCACTCAAACTAATAATTTTAGTTGATATCAATTTGGATTTAGTGTTCTGGGGTTTATTAACATTATATGATTCGAAAAAAGTTGATAGAAATAAAATGGAATACATTATTATATTAATTATAAGGAATTTGGTTGATTTTATAGGGAACATTTTAGTGGAGTTTTAAGTGACACGTATCAGTTGTGTTAACATGGAATATAAAGACTTTTTTATTATATTAATATTTTAGGATATGACTAATGAATTTAGAATATCATTTTTCTTTTATTTTAGATAGGTTGGAAGTTCATAATGTTAGTTTGGGAGAATTGTTAGGCCTCTTTCATGCTAATGATGTGATAGGAATTTGAACTAATTGAATATGGAAAATCAAAAAAACTATGTTGTTTTATAATGAAAATAAGAAGTAATGTGGTAGAGAGTTTATATTTAATTATTTTAAATATAGTTTTATAAAAAAATAATAACACTCAATCCCTATAATTTTCTAAAATAGGGTTCTGAAGGAAACACATGAACATCTTCTTCCTTATTTTTTATCTTTAATCAACCTCATACATAATACATTCATTGATCTGTTAGTGGAAATAATATACAAATGGTAGGGATTTACTTATATCATATCTTTATCTAGGTTTCTATTTCATTACACATTATATTTTACAGTACATTCCAATTATCTGGGATTTTGTTTGATTTTAGGATTTTGATCCATTTGGATTTATTTCAATAGGTTAATGGGAATTGGTTTTATCTTTTTATTTTATGGTAGGTGGTTCCTTTTATTTCCATTGTTTTATTCTCATTTTATTGTATGAAATAAAGAAAACCTGGGGAATGTTTGTATAAGTGACCCTATACTTGGATACTAGAACCTAATATTGTTATTTAGGTTTTTTAGTATCTCCAAATACTGAGATTGCTTTTATAGTTACAGTCCATTTGATATATATCTTTTTCCAATCAATTCAAAAATAATGCAATAAATTTCCATGGTTGGAATTAGGATGCATAAATGGTGTTTGATCCTATATTGAATGTTTTATTTACATATACAGGTTTAGGAAGTGTTTTTCAACATTTAATTGAGTGTTTGGAGTTAACATTGAGTATAGGGTATAATCATGTGAATGTTTTTAATTTAAGTTAGTCTTCAAGTGAATTGACTAAATCTATATTACGAGGTTGTAAATATATATTATCATATTATGCAGGATCCTAGTATTGTAATAACCATTAATTAGGTCATGTATATTCATATATAGTCAGGTGGATTAATGATCATCCATCCATTAAGGGTTTATAGAAAACTTTGAGTGTGAGGAATGACTTGGTGTATCTTTCTAATTCATGTGACTAATTAATTGAATTTTTTAGTACCCTTTAGTGTCGTTTTATTTAATAATTCATGTATGGGGTCAAAAAACATTAACCCCATGTATAATTTACCCTAGGTAAGGAGATTTAAATTGATATATAGTTTTCATGAAAACTATGTGTTGTTGACTGAGAACATTTATATGTTTTTTTAAATGGTTTTTAGTTATCATAAGGGATAGATTGTTTGGAAAATCCATTCCACTATTGGTAATATGAGTTTTATGATAAGATATTTTCATGATTACCTAATCAAATGTGAGAATTAGTGTCCTTATAGTGGTATCATTTTAATATAGGATTATTTATTATGTTTTAGTAACTCATTTTGGTATACGAATAAAACATTAATATAGTTAGGACATCTATTAATATGGTTAAAAATTTTATCCTCAATTTTGATAATTATTATCTTAAAAAATAAAATTATTAATTTATGTTTTAATTATTCGTCTATTTGGATATTCCATTTGTTAATGAAAATATCCACTTCTCTCCATATTATTTATTATCCATGTAGGGTAAGTTATAAATTATTACTTGCATTTTATTCTCATCTGGGAAAATACTTAATCCTCATTGAGAATCGATAAATATATATATTTGTATGTATATTATTTATTTCATATATATATAGAAAATTGTATATTATATGATATACACAAATGGTCATAAGGATTAATGAGTAAATTGATATGTTGGATGTGGTTATCATTGGGGATTTTGTGTATTTAATGGTTTCTTGGATTGGGTAGGTGGAAGTATAAGTATGGTTATTTATGAAATTTTAGTCTTCCAATATTGATAGTCATTTCTTTAATAAATATAAAATTGTAAGGATTTGGTTCACTATTTACACATATACATGGGAAAAATAAATATCCATTATTTTTTGTTTATAATTATAGTGATATGGATACCAATGGTGAACCGACATCATTTATGGGATGAGCCCAGCAGTGAACTATTTTTGTTCATATAATGGGGTTTATATGTGATGGGTTTTGATATTCTATAAATTAATTTATAAAAATTTACTTCATATGGGATGGGTAACAATATTCCATAACTCATATCGATATGATATGGTTCCCCCCAATGAAAATGTATTTCTCTAGAAAACATGATATATAATGGTTGATAGTTGTTGTTGGTGTATATGTAACTCTTACAATATAGTCTTCTCAGTTATTAATCCCAAACATAGATCACAGTATGTATTGTGTGTTACCATAATAAAACATGAGTATATTGGAAGCCTATACTAAGTGTGTATGGTTTATTATTCCATACCTTATTAGCCACATTAAATTATTGATTATTTATATTTCATGATTTTTTAATTTTATTGATTTTTTTGTTATCATAGTATATGACATATATTTCATAAATTGATATATATATATATGTGTGTGTGTATATATATTGGTTTTTGTTTGGAAAATCATTGGTGGTGACCTACTGAGTTTTTTAATCATACATAACATATACTAATAATTACATATATTGCTCTAATTTTGTAATTTCAAAAAACATTGTATCATAATAGATACATAGATTCTTATAGGTTTCTACATGATGAAGATTAATGTGTGGTTTTATGATCCTTGGGAGTTTAGTGTACATGAATATATGTATGATAATAAAATGTCTTAAGTATGTTATGGAGTATTTTTAGTAATTATGTGTGTTTTCTATTGTGTTGAAATTTATGGATTGTATTATATATGTATGTTTTTTACGTTATTATTCTATATTCAATTAAAATATGTCTGGTAAAAGTATTGTATTTGGTTCCCATGATCTAAATATATCATCATATTGTTCAAAAGTTTGTCTAATTTTGGAAATGTATGATGATTGGATAGGTCATTCTAGATTTTAAATAGAATCTAAAATTGAGCTATTTTAGAACTATAAGTAGGTAAATCACCCATCTGTGAAAAAACCAAACTTTTATAATCGTCAATATAGTTTTGTGGCTTTGTAATGATCATAGAGTTTAGTTATGGAGTGATTTTAACATTATTTTGGTGTTCTGGATGGGTTTTTATAATAGTGATCCTACGAAAAATCAAGATGTATATATTAAATACTTGGAAAATAAAAACTGATATAACCTTAGGTAGCCCAAATTTTGGAATAAAAATTTTGTGAGTCTAAGGAATTGATAGTTATAATATCCTTTCATTTCATAAAACTCTTCATGTATTGTGTTGTCTGATAGGGTTAAGAATTATGAAATCAAATCTTCACACTATTCTTTACCACCACAATTTAGTTAGCTGTATTTTAATGAATTTTTAAACCACATTTGGTATTTATATATTAATATAATGTAATATTATCTATAGATCCATTTTAATATTGAACAATGAATGATATATTATTATTTTTTCCAAATTTTTTATATGAACCTTTTTTACATCTCTTTCAAAATATTTTTGACTCTGGGAATCAAATATATTAATCCATTTTTGTGAAATATTATGTGATGATATTAGCTAATGTATTAAAAAAATATTGGTCTTACTGAAGAGTGCACTAAATTATTTTTCATTTGTCATAATATTTTTAAAGAATGTCACTTACAATGTTTTCATAATTGATTACCTTTATATATATTTTTTTGTTTTTATTTTTAGGACCATTTTATAACCTTTTTAAAAAATTAGTGCACCAAGACACGAAAGGAATTTATATTGATAAAACTAAAAATTAAATAAAAAATTCTATTATAAATTTTTATTTAAATTGAATCATAAATTTGGGAAAATGAGGAATATATCTCTAATTTTATCAACATTTAGTTTAGAAACTAATTCTCACAATTCAATAATTTAAAATCAATTATTATCATTGGTGATATAAAAACATAAGTGTAATCATTTTCAAGGCATGAATTAGTATATTAGTAAACTATCTAAAAACATTGGGGATTTATTTTCAAATATTTCTTATATGATCAAGGAATAAGTGTAGGATTGAATAAATTTATAGGCATTGTTATGAAACTCTCACTAAGTAAACAAATAAAGAATATCCTACTAGATTCAGTGGATTCATGATTATTTTAAAACAATAAAGAATGGAAATCCACTGTATTTGAGAGTAACTTGATGAACATTCAAGAGATATGTTCTAATACTAATAGAGATATTGATAAAAATTAAAAAAATCAAATAGATCTTATAAATATATATGTTAATGAACTAGTTATTTTCCATTTCCTTGGCAATTACTAAAATCTGTGGAACAAAATGTAATAAAAAAACCAAATCGTTCCCAACCCTTTGACCCTATATTAATGTGAATGTGGATGGGTATCCATTCGGTACACTTAGTTTAATTGATAGTAGAGGTATATTCATAACTATTTTAATATATATATATATATATATAAGGATTTTCCCTGTATTACCTTGGTACACATATGTCTTTTGAAGATGAAATTTTGAATTTTATCTATTTTTTTCATAATGAATAAAAATAAAAATGGCATCTAATATGGATTGCAATATACTATAATATTTTTTTAACCTATGGAATACTAGGTCATGAAATGTCCCATAAAAGCTCTATAAGAAAAATAAAACTTACAAATAATTAATAAAATAGGGAGAAATTAAAATTTCTCACAATTTTTTGGAAGTGAATATGGTTATAGAAATTAAAATTCCTATCCAATAATACATGAATTGAAAATTCACCTTGTCTCATTTTGATGGATTCATATACAAACTGTTTGTCTAGTCATCTTAACACTTACAAACCACATTACATTTGATCTATAAAATATTATTCCCCATTTTATACAATACAAAATCTATTTATATTCAAATAAATATTCATGAATATTGTCCTCAAAAAGTTACATTTAAAATTTTTAAAATTAAATTATTGAAATCACATGTTATTCAGCACCAAAATCATCTAATTTAAATCGGTCATCTGATTCCCAATTTATCTCTATTTAAAAATAATTTTATTTCTACATCCAATAATTATTTAAATCTAATTAAGGATTGAATTTCAATCATCGAAATAATATTTAAATATCCATATCCTAAAAAATCATAATTATGATTCCCATATATTCATGGAAAAACAACATGTTTCTCGTTAGTTTTGTTGTAAGTGTTTATGTATATCTCAATTCATCAATGTCAAAAAAACAACTATGGGGTTTTAATATGTGGAAAAATTGACTATGTCACTGAATATTGATATGTGAAACAAAATTCAATGTAATAGAATTTTTTTTTCACTTTGGTATATGAATCTTATATGTGAATCATCAACGTTGCTGAGTCGCCTATGCGATATGGATACATAATAATTTTCCAATGCATTATCTATATTGATATTGAAAACAATATAATTCACTCATTAAAAAGTAAGACATATTTGTCATATATACAATCCTTATCAAACATCAAATTCTAAAACCTCGTCTTCCTTCATTTACACATCCTTGAAAAAAACATTACAAAAATCATGAAAAAATTTATCATGAGATTATGCAATAGAAGATCAATTCACTTTTCTTCAAAAAAAAATAATTCATTGTAGTTTAAATTACATTTAAACTAATAATTGTTGAAAAAAAAATCCAACAATATAATCAAAATCAATTATTTTTCACCCAATTATTCACCATTACTGATATAATAAAGACAATTCGTATTATAAATCTCTTCCATTTTGTTTTTTTTTCAACCAAGGAATATATATCACTAAAATTGTAGTAATTTATGAAATATATTTTTATCCAACAATTTTTATCATACATGGAAATACTTTGTGATGGAAATAATATTTATTGAACCATAATCCAATTATGTATATAAAATAGTTATTTATAACTAAATATTCTTTAACACAACTTCACTATAAAAACACACCAAAACTGTTCAATACAATTACTATATCCACCTAAAATAAAACTATTTATATCTTTCACACATTCTAAAATAATAGGTTATCCCTTTTAAAAAGTCTCACAAAATATATGCTCTCCATAAATAGGTAAGAAACATATCAATGGATATATTTTATTTTTATTGTTATACCCCTATGACAATAACATACATAGAAAATATGATAGATTAGACGGATCATATACCTTATCTTTGAAGATAGTGATGTTGTACTTCCATGATTGACATCTATTTATGAATTTTTATTATTAAATTCTTATTTAAAAGATCTTAAATATGATCTTTTTTAGAATAGAAATGACAAGGTTAGTTTATTATTTGTAAAATTATATTTATTGAAGTTATATTTGTTATAAATGTGTTAGAATGATAATATTTCATAGAATTATTATAAAAAATTTCTAACTATAATTATCACAACCCAAGTTAATAGGAAACATCACCAAAATAAACAATTGTTCCAACTATATTTTCATCCATATATGTTGTGTTCTATCTTTAGTGGAAGTAATATACTAAACTTATGTAGTGCTAAGAGGTACGAATTTTGTTTTATTCATTCCAACTCAAACATCATTTTTCCAAAAAAGAAAACTCTAGAAGATGTAGATCATATTTATGATCAATAATGTTTTATTATGAAATAAACTATTTATTTTATTTATTCGATAATTCATTTCAATATAATGAGATGTATGTTTTTTGAATGACTTTCATACATGTAACACAATATAAACATGTTTATAATATATATTCTTGAACCCACAAGGTATATAATACATCGAACCCAATTCCTAAACTCTTCAGGATCAAAATCCATACCATTTCCATATTTTGACAATATATTTACCACTAAATTTGGATTTAAAAATGTATATGAGCCATCAATTTGAAACAACATCAGATGTTATAGAGAATAATTATCTTATGATTGGAAAATGTAATATTTCATTTGATATATTTTTAAGAAGGAAAATTATTTCATTTATCCTAGAAAATAGATTTCAATCTAAATAAATATCTCCCCAAGAAACATTTTTCATTTTACTTCATCATTCTCTAAAAATATGACATCATCAACATAAAAACAAATTAGAAAACCTATTGATTGTATTTTTTATATAGGTTAATGTAAAATCATTATTTTGTGAAGTTTTGATTTCTTAATAATGTATCAAGATTAGAGTACCAAGCTTTCAGTTCTTGTTTCAACCAAGAAAACATTTAGATATATTTTATATTCTCTTTAATATGTGGGATAATGATATTTAAAATGAGGTTTTCAAATATCTAATGTGTAGGTAAATGATTTTTTATTTTTCGGAATACGTTAAAAATTAGTAAGAGAGAATCTACCACCCCACCATTGTAAAATAGTCCATGTATTTTTTATGACACTTTTTTAGGAATGAAGAAAATATATACGAGCAAATTAGTGGTGTTTTGAAATTATGTCTTTCAATATTTATTTGTTGGGGGTATGTTTAGGTCAGTAAATAAACCAATTATTAGTTCTTATGATTAGGGAAATCAAGTGTAGAAAATGGAATAATGGTTATGGGATGATTTTGATGGTGATCCAAATATCATTGATTTGATTATGGTTTGATGAATAGTTAATATCCAAAAAGGATATGAATAATAAGTATATATTCCACCATCTGTTAGGTAATGAAATTGGGGAAAAAATGAATACACCCTAATTGAAGATAATTTTAAATTATACCACCTAATAAATAAAGTGATTTCATACGTTGTAACAAGGGATTCTTGGTCACACATTATATAATAACTATCATTCGTAAGCCATAGAAAATAATTAGATATAGGCATCAACTATCCCAAAAAACCAAGAGGATCTTCTGGAGAATGGTCCCTTATACAAATGGTGTCACATAATTTATGGTCAAATTGTTCTTACCACTCTAAATAGTTCAGAATCATATGGGATGAACCACAAACTACATAGTTTATGGTTATGTTGTAAATGCCTCATGTTATTTAGTTTAATGTCTTATGATAAGGATATTTCATCATAATGATTACGGTATTGTGAAAATATCTCTATATATAAAAATTAATTACTTAATGATACAGTTTTATTATAGTGTTAATGATTCACATTCATATTGAATTCATATCAATATTGTACAACTATAACAGTCCTTCATATAGAAAAATCTATATAAACTCATTAAATAAAAAGATATAATCTATCTGATATCCTAAAATTTGGTGGTAGGTAGAATAATTGGATTGTTTTTTATTAATTTATCATTAGTTCTCTTAATTTTCAGAACCTTGGGAAGACAATTATCTAATGAACAGATGTAATATGGATCCATATATTCATGATTAATAGAATAGACCATATATATTATATCATTAAGATATAGAAAATTTTAACACTTTTACAAACATTTTTTTTCGAAAGATTAAAATTAGAGAAAATATATTTGTGGATATCCTAGATATCCCTTGATTTTTTGAATTCAGTACTTATTCTAAAAAACCTATTCACTTCACTATTGTGCAACCTAAATATTGATTCTTATATTAGTAATGGGAATAGTATGGATAATATCCATTGTTATTTTTCTTAACATATGGGAACATTATCAAATTATTCTTCCTGGAAAGGGATTAATAAGCAAAAAAATAATCTGGTTAGAATGGGTATGTATTTTTTTCGTATATATTCTATTTTCATAACATTGTTTGTAATGAATGTTCCATATTTCCTGATAAACATTGGCTCATGGAGGAATTATAAAAGTAGTTTGAAATTATTTATTCCCAATTAATCTAATAGTATATGATAAAGCTATTGGTTATTGGGACAATGAGGATGTCATTCGTATAATAGTGAATTCCCACTCTCTTTGGGAGGGTATAGACATCACCGAGTTTTGAAAATTTATAGAAATTACCTAATTAAAGGGTGAATAATATAAAAACACCTTCATCCACATAGGTTATCTTATTTCAATATATGAAGTGCCGTCATTATATGATTCTAACATCTTACTATAAAAACATTAGTAATTACTTATCAGGGTGATACTGCATTAATGTGGGGTTATATTTTATTTGTTTAACTATAGAATGAGTATATATATCTTGATAATCAACATGAAGGGGACTTATTTCCTAGTGAAAAAGTGTATTTATTTTCAATATATTTTAATTATTTATACAAAAAAGATAAATATATTCTTTATTATAAATCATAGAAATGAAATGAGGGCATTGACATGGACAAGGCATTATGGAACCCTTTCAATTTTTAGTACTGGGGTGGTGGATAATAATAGAAATCAATGTTTTGACCCAAATGATTGTATCTTCCTTTGACATTGAACATATGCAACTTCATATAATATACTATGAGGTATGTTTCCAAAATAGTCATAATCAATTACTAGTTTACTGTAAACATCACAATTTAAATAATTTAGTGGGGAGGAAATCCTATTCTTATAGGCATGTGGTACATCAAATAAATCTTCCCAGGATAATATAGTGTGGATGAAATTATTTTTTCTAGTTTGATGAAAATATTACAACTCTATGAACATGTAAAATAATAGTATGACTTTATCGTTGGTGAACTAGGGATCCTCATTAAAAGGTGATATCATTTCGTGGGATAGTTCTTATAAAAATATTTAGTGGGATTTCATCCATTACCATAATATGTGTGGAAAAGTTTGCATGAATGTTTAAAATTGTTATAGAATCCTTTGGGAATCCTCTTTTACATTGTACGACCTATAATAATATTTTCAGGTCATCGACAGATATGAAGTAGAAATTTTTTTCGTAAAATTTATAGAGAGAAATAGGTCCAGGGAAATTTGAATTAATTATTGCGAAATGTAGGCATGTTATTTAGTCATAATCTATTGAAATATAAATCCATATATTTTTTGAAATTTTTTATATAAGTAATTTTCTCATTATTTTTATTTGTCGGGGTGAACTGATGAAACACATTTCTAATGTACCTTAGGAATATCTAATTGTACATTAAATTGATTAATAATAATTTTTAAAAACTAATTTATGATAAATAATTCATAGATCATATGACATAACATATTATTTTAGGGGCCATAATTTTTGTAATCTACCATTACCACCACTTCTAGATGCCTGATATTTAAAATCATGATTGTATTATTATAGATGGATGAGATGTTGTAATATAGAACCTGATTATTATGGGAGGAATATATTATGTTCCACATAATTTTAAATTCATTTTACATCAATATTATTATCTTATGGGTGATAATAATTATGACAACCCTGGTTTCTATTACAACGTAAACATGATTTATTACATAAAACATCACTTGATACAACAAAGAAGATCGAGAGGTTTAGTGTCTTTGGGTCTTATGATCATTACAGAAAAACATAAAACATGAAATACAATACCTTTATTGAAAACTTCCATTACATGACCACTACATTCCCTCATACTTAGCATTGCATGGGATAACCTGAGGACATGCATAATAAAAGGGTGAGCTATAAAGCCCAGTAAGGGAGTACACATGGAATAACATGAGGAGTAAAATACATTTTAGACAATAGGCATATCAATTGAGCATAAAAGAACCATGAACATAAAGGCATGATAAATCATGATAATCATAACATGGAAATGTGGCACCAACACTTAACATGGAATTAGCATGAGCCAAGGCTCATTGCACATGAAGCACGAGTAAACCCTTGTTGCACTTGAATTAGAATGATTCAACACACATTTCACATGACGTATCATGATACTATACTTTACCCAATTCATTGGAGCGCTATAAGGGCGCACCCTTCTTAAACATTTCATTTCATGCATAAGTGTGCCACATGGATCACAAAACATGGATTCATAAAACATAAACATTTATTCCACATTAAGGAATGTGGAATTAATACATGAAAATTTGTAATAAATAAGTAAAGGTTCATAATAGTGGATACACTTTATGGAGAAATTTGCATGGTATCCACTACACAATGGAATTGGCTTAGAAAATCGGTGTGATTTCGGCAGCGTAACGACGTGACATAAGAATTCATAAAAAAATGGTTGATGAGAGATAAAGGGGTTCCTCATCATATTTACATGTAATAGACAGTAATGAGGTCATATAGATACATGTCCCAACATGTTTAGTGGAATTTAGATTCATGATACAAAATTATTTCTTGAATGTAAATGAAGAGAGAGAAGTTCCTTTCGGAATTTCGGCATAGTAACAGGTGTACATGGGAGGAATTTAATGAGAGAGAAAGGGGTTTCCCATAATTAAAACAATAAGAGGGAAGTATGGGGGAGGTATGAAACCATACCCCAACATTAATAATTGAAATTAACAGGGCAATACAACTTAATGAAAATTAACAAAAAATGAGAAAGGAAGAAAAAAACCTTACTTGGAAGTGTGCATCCAAAGGTTAGAGAGAGGCTTGTGAGAGGATTATTGGGAGCTTGGGGCACCTTGGGAATATTCTAGAGAGAGTAGGGCAGAGGTTGGACGAACTATATGGGATTTTAGTGAGGAGGAAGTGGGATCTTGGGTGGGTTTATATAGGAAAGGTGAGGGAATTCTTTATTATTTAGGTTTGGGTCCCCGTACATTAAATTAATCCAAACCACAAACAATCCCATGGTTTTCTCATAGTTTTAAAAAAGGGAAGTGGAAAAAATATTTTATAAGGCCCAAGTCCGAACTTCTTAAAATAATAAGGTTTCTTATGTGGAGTTGAGTCACACTCCCATGGAAATTAATTTAAAAAGGCGAAGTGTTGAATATGTCTTGAGGGGTCCATTAATGCTTTGAAAAGTAAGTAAAACCAACCCAAAATCACATTATTTTAATGATAAAACATATATTGGCTGAACATCAATATTATGGTATTTTATTACATCACCATTGGGTCATTATGATGTCATAAAACACATTATATATTTAAACGGTATTTAATTTTATCCAAAAATTTGACTCTCGGAAAATTATGAAAAATTCACCGTTGGATAATTTCGACATCCTGATTCCAGAAATGACATTTATTTTATCTAAAAAATTTCTAAATTTTTTAATTTTCACTTTTAAAATAAAAACCAACATTTTTAGACAATTCACGGGTTTTGACAGAAATGGATTTCAAACCTTAATATTAAATTTTAATTGCATTAATAAAATTATAAGATCATTTATATTTAATAAAAATTAATTTAATAATAATATCATTATTTTATTAAAATGTTATTTAATTCAAAAATCCCTTAATTTAATAAAATAGATTTCTTAATTAAATAATAACTAAAAACACCATTTGTACTTTAAAAACTATTTACAATGTATCATAAATGACTAGAAATTATATACATTATTATATAAAAAAATAATGTACATGAACATAGTACTGCTTATTTGTTACATAACCCCTTAAAACAGCCGCATAAGTCCTAAGGGTAAGGTGTGCGATGGTGACAAACTCTTGGGGTGGCTCAGATAACATCGCTCGAGTGGTAATCTCTATCAACTACCACTTTTCCCCTAGACGGTCCCGTTTGAGCTTGACATGATGAAGCTCAGCCTGGGCTTGGTCAAAGGCGATTCCCAAGGATGCCAACTCTTTTTCGAGCTCCGACAAATGGGCTGCGTATGGAGCAATTCTACTGTATGAGGCCATCACTTCTTTTGTCTGAGTAAATTGGATTTGTTAAGGTCCTATATTTATAATAATCATGTGATCACTGTTCAACAACTATATTAACAACGGTCAATAACATAAAATAAAACCACAGAATTTGACATCTTATAAAATCATTTTATATAAAGATGCATTTAATAAGATCAAGAGGGATTTTCAATTATTGAAATAATGGGTCATTACAATAATTGTGTCTTCTTTCCATGGATTATTTCTTACAGTGTTCTTGATGATATGATTCCCCGATTTGCTAAATAATATCCCACATACATTCTTCTATAGTCAGAAAATCCCAAAACCAAAATTGTTATTTTAAGAATATGAGTGTTTCTGACAACTCATCTTGTAGGTTCTCTATATATATCTCTAAAAATAGTTCGTTGGTATACTCTATTTCATAGTAGTATGTCTGTCCCTTCCATATAACAAAAAATAAAATACTATACCATAATTTCACTACTTGTACATGGGGGGGGGTCACGGAATTTTATTCATTAATTTGGTATATAATTGGTAGAGTAATTTCTTATGGATATATTCCAATATTAAAATAGGACCAGATATGATGTTATCATACCAATGTAATTATTTAATTTTTAAGGTCTAGATGAAGCATTTGACTTTTGAAGCCACTTTTTATACGAAGTCCCCATAAATGGGATACACTATGAAGAATATTGAATGAGATGGTACTTTTTATGTCAAATTATATTGAATACTGAGAAGATATTATTCATAATGTTAAGTGGATGTGGATTAAAATCTAACCACATGGGAAAAATATTCCTCCTTAGTTGTCTAGGTGTTTATTGGACTTCTATATCATTCACATGAGATATCAAAGAACTACTTAATTAATGGGATACCGCCGCTTATGTTAGCTTCATGTGACACTCTGTAACATGTAGTTTAGGTTACAACAGTGTTTGGAACTCTTATTTATCATCATTGATGTTGTAAAATGGTTAGATTGATGTGATCATCAATTTATTTGGTGGATCGATTCTACCATTGTTGGTCGTGCAATCTACTCCATTTGAATAGAGGAGACTGAATGAAGAAAGAAATTTTTTCTTGGAAATCATACTCAATAGTAATTTTCCCCTCATAAATATATCACTGATCTACTCAAGTTTATCTTTTCAATCCTTGAACTCATTACTTTTCTCCTTTATTGAGATGTTCTCACCATCTTCATTTTGTGGGTGTGTTGTCGATGTGGGCATGATTTTTCCATTTTTTATTAGACATAGTATGTCAATTATTATATAACCTCGTGAGGGTTTATAACATATTTCACATTAATTAAATATAATTTCTATGATTTATTTATTTACATTCAATATAGAGTTTAAATGAACTGTTATTTATATATATAATATTATTATTTAATTTAAAAGTTATTGTCTTTTAATTGTATTGGTGTTTGTAAATATGAATAAATAAAATATTATTATTTTTATACACTTATAAAATAAATCTATTGGATATCAATTTATTAAAAATTAAAATAATAACATTTCATGTGATAAAAGACATTTAAAAAAACAATTTTATCCGTGATATGTATTTTTTAATTAATAAATTAAATTAATATATATGGATTAATGATTCTAATGAAATTTATATATTATTTATTCAATTAACATTGTTAACATTCATCATATTATTTTTATGATGCATGGAATAAGAATTATTTCAATTTTATGATTAAAATGATTTATTTTGAAAAATGGTTTTCGCTGCATTTTCACCCATATGTAAAAAAAATTTAATTCCCATATTTAGAAATTGAGTATTTTAAAATGGATTATATATTTTGAGTTATAATTACTATTAATATTTAATATGTCTACCATAATCATTTTTCATTTTGAATTTTAAGCAAGGTAATGTTTTTATCCCAATATGGTTAAAACAGTTAAAACAAGGATAAAACAATAAAGTATGGCTTTAAATTCACCCAAACACATTAAATTTTCCTATTTCATGAGTCTTTTTATACGAAATATATTTTTATGAAGTAAAATAATATATTTTAAAATATTATTTTGAATTTGTGAACCTAATTTTTAATTGTTTGAAGATAAGTTATATTTTATTCAAATTAAAAATAATTTTTAGGTCATTGCATTTAATTGTATAGTTGTAAGGTGACATTAGGGTTTAGAATGATGAAAATGTATAATATAATTACTTTTAATAATAATTAAATAGTAAAATTTTTATAAACAGACTTTATAAATTTTTTTAAATATAAAATGATATTTACACATAAATATGGTATTTTCCATAAAACTATTTTCTTGTGATTTGTATTATCATATTGAAATTAATTTATTACACATTAAAATAAAAGTTTTTTAAAATGGATTCAAAATTTTCAATAAAAATTGCTAGATTTTTTATAATATCGATTTATTTTTTCAGTCGTATAGTTATTTTATCATGGTATAATGTTAATTTACAATAATTATGGTTAAAACAGGTTTAAAGTGTTTTATCTAAAATAAAATGTTTTAACATTTTAAAAAAGACGAACAAATGTTATTTTATAGATTATGGAGACCCTATACAAATTAATATTTTTATTTAGGGTTCTTTGGAAACACATGAAATGATTATAAGGATTCTATTATTTAATATTTCAACAAATTCTAACTGTTTCATTTCCTTATATTATAAAAGGCAACTCATCTCTTACATATTCAAAAATTTTGATCCATCTAGATAATCCAATACATATTATAATACCTTAAAATATCCCATTCCCATTCCTAAGAGATTTTTTAAAATCTAATATTCTGTCCTTTTATGGATTAATGTGCAAGTCAAAGGAGGTTTGTCAACAAAGACGTATAACTCATAATCATGTGCATTCAATTTTATTTATTCTTCTACGACCAATAAAACTATGTTATCCATTGTAAACTAATGTATTAAGTATCATCAAGTTGAATAATATATATTATGATTATGGAATGAATATTATTCACATCCTTTCCATCCTATGGGAAATGAAAACATCACTCATCCATATTTGGGCTCCACCACCACCACGAAGAGATGCATTTCATTTTTCATTACCACTTCAATTTGAGGGTTATAATAATGGATTTATTATATATATATATAATATTATATTTGTTTTATTATTATTTTTTATTTAATTTTCATTTTCTCCATCCCACTAAAAGTAGAAACATCATTTATTTATACGTTTAGACAACCATCTCCAAGAAGTGGTGTAATTCATTTTTCATTATTGCATTATATTAATTGTTATAAAAATATATATTATCATTAAATATAATAATAATTTAATAGAAAATACTTTGGATATTATTGAACCCTAATCAATGTACAAGGAACATTACTTGTGAACTGAAGCATGCATGAAAAATGAAGCAACTATTAACTAGATCAGGGATTTTAATAAAAAATTATTTAAAACGTGGTTATAAAATCATGTGAGTAAATAATATATGGTATTATATATAATATTATATGCCTATAATATTATTATAACAAAAATATATTTATTATATAGGTTTTTCTAATGACTATGAATTAATAAGAGACTTGAGGTAAGAGATTTTTATTACAATCTCATTTCTTTTGAGGTTATCTTTTCTGAATATACATATACTGGAGTTATATTTTTTTTCAAAACAATAATATATTATAATCCTATAGTTTTTCATGGAATTATAATGTATCATAACCATTTTCTTCTCTCTCATACATAAAATTATTACAATTTTTTTAATAAAAATATATTTTATTTCCTCTTTGGTTGTCAATCATTTTATTAGATGAAAATATTTTAATTATAATTATTTCAAGACTATATTTATAATTAAATAATGATTTTTAAAATTATTTTTTACCCAATTTTTATTTTTTCTATAAATTATTAAAATTTTTATTCTTGTCATTTTTTGAATGAGGAATTTTTGTGGTAGGTTAAACCTGAATATTGATTTCATTGTATACAACATTAACAGATTTTCTTACCATCATGAATATTATTTAATTTGAATATTCCATTACCATATTCCATAATTCATTTAAAATAAAATATTTTTCCAAGTATTCTAATATTTTTATGTTAAATATGTGATTTATAAAGAAAAGTTAATTTTCCTCCTGAAATGATCCTGTTTTATTTTATAGGTATTTTCATCTCGGACAATATCCTTTGGTGTTACATATTATATAATTTGAAAAGTATCCAATTATATCATCATTATTATTTCTTTGTATGTGTTTTAATTATGATGAGGAAATCTTGATGATAAATATTTTCTTCTCATGATTTAATAAATGAAAAAATTATAAATTCAGTCATGACTATATGGGAATCATATGAATAAATTATTGTTATGTAATGGTTATTTCTATAATATCGCTCCAATAAACTAGGTAATTTGGGTATTTAAATCCCCTAAGATAATGAAAATAATGATGGGAATTATTAAATATAGATTCATTCATATTTTTAGTTGTGATTATGATTATTTATTGTTATGCTTATTTAATTATTTGAGTACATGACTACAAATGGATATATTTTCATTTGAATACATGAGTATTACCAATTCTATATATTATCAAAATATTTTGTTTAGATGTGATTTTTAAAAGGTATTATCACAATAAAATTATTTCCAATACATATTATTCTACATGCATTAGTTATTACTATATAACAATAATTAATACTTTGACATCATTTTTCTTTATGCTTCTATATATGAATTGATATTTGAGTTTATGGTCTAAAATATTATGGGAATAAATATTTATGTTGATATTACACAATTGATTATGTTTTCATACCATTATGATAATCACATGCTCTATTAGGAATAATATATCCCATGTTTACCCTTATTTGATAATTTGAGGTCAAAATTTCATTAATTTTCCATCCCCACGTTTTTATGGAATGTTCTATATATGGTATTTTTAAAAGGGTGATAATATGAATATATCATTGGGTGATATTGACTATATTTTAAGAAATATTTTGATTATGTTTCTTGTCTTTAAAGAAACAAATACTTTATAGTTTTTTAGTGTCTAATTTGACATGAAATGAAAAATAATTTCAAATTAATTAATACATTTATTTTTTATTGAAGGGTTACCTCAGAAAGTATTAGTTTAGGGTTCGGTGATTTCTCTAATATACTATGAAAAAAATTTAGTGAAAAACTTTAGTATAATACTATATATTATAGAATATTTTAATTTATAGTAAATAATGCATTTTGAATTTCCAAGAGAGTACATCCCTTATTGGATAATAGAATGTGGATATGGATGTGTTAGAGATGAACCATCTGATAATATATCTAGAAATGGATAAATGAGTACTATCTTAATCATCATTTATGCATAATGAATGGGATTAAGACTGAACATCCAACTAAAAACTCTTTATGGATATTCTTGGTTTAATTCACAATTTCTTTATGAAATTTTTTATGTATTTGAATTTATAATGAACATGGATAACCTATATTAAACCTAAGCTATCATAGATTGAAAATAAGGTTTAATGATTTAAATTATCTCAAAAATGATTGGTATTTTATTTCTTTACCCTACTTATTATTTCTCAATAGTCAAATTATTAATTTTTTTATTAAATTTCTAGAAACATAAGAAATTATTATAATAATAAATGTTATTTTCAAGAGATACTAAATGGATTTTGAGATGCGATGTAATATCATGCGGTAATCACAATGAACTATATAAATCTATAAACAATAATGCCAACCAAATTCAGATCTAGAATGCACCATGTATATATAAACATTCCATTAGGTCTTTTACATGATAATATATACCTTAATTATATCATTATTTTAATTATCTAGTTTAAAATAAATATATCATTTTGACAAAAAATATATTTTCCTTTCTTAAATTTGTATAAAATTAAAAAAGGCATAGTGTTATATCTCTTGAAAGAAAATATGATCAGTGGTGGTGTTTTACCAATAACATGAGGAAAGTCTAAGAAATAACCTCCACTGAATGGGAGATGTTTAATATATTATTTCTCAATAAAATCATTCATTGGAAGTTTCGTTATAAAATGGAATGGTACATTCTAGAGAATAAATATAAGGAAGATCAATTGAGTGGTACATAAGTAGAAAACACTAGAAGACATTCAAGATATTATTATAGAATTATAATAGACCAGAAGTTAAATTTAATCAATTATTCAGTGTCCTAAAACTAATTATTCAATATGAGTTATCTAAATGACACACTAGTAATTATTAAGAAATTTTTCAATGTTCTCATAATGTATAAATGGAGAGCGGAAACTTTAATTATTCGTCTTGTTTTATTGATAAAATTATAAATATATAGCTTTATTGAAACTCAAATACTAAATCCTACAGAATAAAAAATAAAAACTAATTACATTACCAATTATAGGTCTAAAAACTCGTTAAATTATCTAAAAAAATAGAGAAATACATTAATTAATGAAAGGATGATCATTAAGTGAGTAATTTTCAATGGGGGATGAAAATTGATAGAAAATAAAATATAGTAGAAGAAGGTTTCAACCTATTTAGATTAGTGATTTTTATTTACGGTTTGTGTACATTATGACAATCAATTTCATAATATAATTGATATTATTAATGTTATGCCTCAAAACCACCTATGTAAAAGGATAAATGGAAGGACTATCTTATCAAAACTAAATTGGGTCTGTAGAAAGTCTTAGTGATAGTTACACTTACCATCCACTGTTGAACTAAAAATGTCTTGTTTTATTATATCTATAACCACTATTTTATATGATATGATTCTTCATACAGTAAAACATCAACACCCTAATGATTTTATGTTTATTTTTCATGAAAAATACCTAATGGAAAAGTAATAACATCTCATTTCTATATCCCCCAGAAAATATAAGTTTTTAGGAGTTTGATTGTTGGAATTCTTATGAGTCTCCCTCTAGTTAAATTTGAAATTATTTTTGTAATGGTTTGGATTTATCTATATAATTACCATATCAATTTCAATGTAATGGAAATGAAATTATATATTCTAAATTAAACAATTATTGTTTAGTTATTAAGTGATGAACATTAACCTCCAATGGGAATTAATTCTTATATAAGGGTCTTACTACATATTCATGAAGGGTATTTGTCTCATATGGCTATTATGAAACTCAACAATGTAAATTACAATTTTTTTTGAATATATTTATGTATTTATTGAATTAATTCCATGTATAACCTTAAATAATTATGTTGATATTTCAATAGAACTCATTATTGTTCCTAAACCCATTTCAAAGAATCATTATAAAATTTTACTCATTGAGTTCTAAAAATTTAAGAAGAAACTCTTGGAGAATATAGAAAATGTATACATATAAATAAGTGCATCACCATGTTGAGAACCTATTTTAATTTTTAATAATAAATATGGGCCAATGAATCATTACAGTGATTATTGAGAACAAAACAAGATCAGTATAATGAAAAATTTTCATTGACCCCATACTAATGTATTTTTTTTATCAATGATGTGAAGGTAAATACTTGTCAATGATTTAATTTCATTTTATATATCATTAATTGAGGTTTAATAAATATTACATAATAAATTAAACCATTTTTTATGAATTATAATCTGTATGAATTCATAAAAAATCTATTTACACTAACCAATTCATCCAATATCTTCACATATCTAATGTACATGATCTTTAGAGTTTACATTGACTAGTTTGTGGATGTATTTATAGATAATATTATGATATATTCTAATAAAAATAAATTTAAATAATATCTTTAGAGGATTTTTTCCAATACCTGATGAAATAATATTTTATATACCAAATTTACTATGTGTGATTTTTGGCTAAAAAATATCATTTTGGGGATATATAATTTTATTTGAGGGTACATTTTTTAATTAACAATAGATGTATATCCTTAAACAATGTCCTATACCTACCACAGTGATTAAGATCAATAGTTATCCTGGGTTTGGAAGATAATACTAATGGTTTTTTATAAATTATTTATGAAAATGAAATCTACTAACTAGGTTGACATAGAAGGGATCTAACATTTTTTGGATAGATGAATGTGAGGAAAATTTCACTGAACTAAAAATGAAGATATTTTTAATGATTTTTCTTATAATATGACATAGTTGAGAATGATTTGTAATCTATTATGAAGAATCAAATAATTAATACAATTTTACTTCTTGAAAAATTACACCGTGATAGATTATGCCTCATACTAATATAGAATTCAAGAAAAAATTTCCATGACTCGTGATTTGGAGATGTAGATAGAAAATTATACTTTGAAAATATAAAGGGATTATCTTTCTACTGAATGATGGGATATATATACAGATCATAAAATATTTAATTATATATTCACATTAAAAGTTATTCATTCTCCCCAAAAGAGATGGTTATAATTAAATAAGGATTATCGATCCTCAATACACTACCACATTGACAAGGATGACTAGGTGGATGATTCTATATGTTTGAAAAACTAATCTAGTTTTTTAATGATGATGATTAAATGATATATATAGAAATGGGTTTGAATAATATGGATATTGAAATAATGAGTAAAGAGGATATATGAAATATTTATTAGACGAATGTTCAGCCCTCCAACAACGTAGGGATTAATGAGGCACAAAATGTGGATATTAATCTATAGATAAAGGTGACTAATTTTAATAGTTTAATCCTTGATTTTGATGGAATTAAAAGTCTTAGGAACTGAGTGTGGGTCCCCAAAATACTATTCTCAATGAAAGATCTTATGTTAGAATCTCATATTTGTCATTTTTTATTCATACTGAATGTAAAAATATATGTAAAGATCGAAAAGATCATTGATAGAGGGATAACAAAAAAAGTGATATTGTAGACTATGTATATCAATTCATTATTTTTATAAATGTTAAGGATTAATGACCAAATTATAAGGTGATGTTATATCAATTACCCATTAAATATTTGAAATAGGAAAAAATTACCATGGATTTCAATAATAGACTCCCCAAACATCAAGATACCATAATTATATTTCATTTATAGTTGATCAAGATAAGAAGTATTAAAATATCAATACAATTAAAGAATTTTTTTATCTTTATAATCTTTTTAGGATATACATTATGGATGTTTAAAGGTAGCTTGGATCATTTCATTCTATTGTATCTAATCAGGATCCAAGGATTTCCTTGATGTTCTAGAGAAGTATTCAATATGTTCTAGATATGAAGTTGAGTTTTAGTACTACATATCATCTTCAGAAATATGTTCAGTCTAATATTAAAATTAAAACCCTAGAAGATATGTTAATACCATGTTCTATAAATTTAAAATATGTTTATTATAGAGACGAATTGGTAGATGAGTTTTTTTAAACTAATATATTTCAATCAAGGATTAAAATGGCTCCTTATGAAGCCCTCTATATAATAATGTGTTAAATACAATGTTTTTGTATGTAGTTATATAATGAAATCTATTGGGACCTAATAAAACTAGGGTTATATAATAGAATTATAGATATATTTTGTATCACATTAGAGAGATCATAGGCAACCAAAAACATATACTAACAATCATTACTGAGATCTATAGTTTTAAGTGGGTGATAAGGTATTTATATAAATATATCATTAGAAGATGGTTATTATATTTGGGATGAAGTGAAATATGATCCCTATATGTATTTTCACATTTAAATTCTTGATTTTATGAGGATCATGTTTAATTGATTTGAACATCCATTTAATCTCTTTGAAGTTATTTTTTGAATCTATCTCTCATAAGAATTTATATACTTGATCCTTTATATGTACTAAACACAGAGTTCATTACTCTAGTGAAAGATAAAGAATTTTAGGAATAATAGATGTAAAATCTAAACCAAAATAGAATGTGGAAAAAAATCACTCTTCTGGTCAATGTTTTCTGGTGAAACCATAAATTTGATGAAGCTATATTGAAACATGAGAATATTTTGAGGAAATATTATCCTCACTTATTTGTAACAATGTAGTAATTTTTTTGGGATAAATATTTAAAATGGGGTAGAATGCAACAAACTGTTATTTTTTATAAGTTTCTTTTTAAATAAATATTATTTCTCTCATATTTTTCATTATGTGAAACATTGAGTTTAAAAGAAACATGATACACAGTTGAAATATAAATATAGAAATTGATTGTTATCATCTAGAAATTAGTTTTGTGGAAATGATTAAGAATTAATAATATTTTAAAAAAAATTTACACGATTATGAAATAAATTTTTGGTTGTAAATTGGGTAAAAATGAAAATGAAAGAATTTAAAGGTAAAGTGATGTATTTCTAATAAATTAGTTTTATGATTGTAGTGTGTTTCAATCTTAATAAATTAAATTACTATGTATTTATGAATTATTTTTTGTAAATTTTTTTATTATATATTGAATAAAATCTTTTAATATCCATCTATAGTATTTTAGAAGGCATAAAATAATAATAAATATAGTTTTATACTGAAAAACCAATTTTTATTAAAATGGGTTACATTACCTTTTGCACGATTATTTTAACATTAATTATTAAAAAATAGAGAAATTAAATATTTCAAAATGGTTTCCATATTTGGAATTATAATAATTAATATAATTTTATTTGTGTTAATTGATATTTTAAATTTATGAACTGTAACCATGGTATTGATTTTTTGGCTTGGTAAGTGTGAAACATGAAGTACATGGTTAAAATAATGGGGAATGGTTTCAAAATCACAATAAAAATTACATTTATCAAATTCGGTTGGTTTTTCTACACAATATTATTTAATGATTAAAATAGTGTTTTTAAAACATTATTTATAATTTTGGAATCCAAGATTTTATTTTATGAATATAAATTATATATTATTGTATTAAAAAAATTGGTATTTTTATATAATTTTTTTGTTGGAAGGTTTTATTCAGTTATTTATAGATAAAAAGTCAATAGAACTTAATTTTTTTATCAATAAGCCAACAAAATCAATGAAATTTATTTTTTAAATGATCCTAATGTAAAATTTTTATTATATTTTAATAATGCATTTTACAAAAAAAATCATAATTTTTTTCTTATATCATATGTAATTTCTACCATATATAGAAATAAAATAATATAAAATCTATTCCATATTTGGAATAATAATTAAAAAATTATGTTTTAAGGTGCCTTTTATTCTGGGTCATATAATTATGTTTTCATTGTAAAAAAATCAAGTTATCATGGTTATGGTAAAACTGCGTCTAATGGAAATTAACATGGAGAGAAGTCTTAAATCATTTCCATGAATTGTATAAATGTGATTGGATGATTTTATTCTGAACCCATCACAAATTATAATTGAATATTTGGTGTAGGTGTTCCAATTTTGAATATTCTCATGTTCACATTTTTTAATCATTCCAGAACATTCATATGTGTCATTTCCCTCACACATAAAAGGGAACATAATATCCACCATTTTTAAATATCTTTGATATTTATATATCATTAAATTCCTAATTCCACTCATGATTCTTTCACCATTTTCTTAAACATTTTTTACTTCCAAAATTGTATCCTTTTATTTTTTATGGTGTAAGACAATGGATGTTTCTCAGAGAATAGGTATAAATCATTACCAACTACATGAAAATTTATTTCCTGTTATAAAATCACTTAACCCGTCACATCCATTAAAAACTAATGAAATATTTAACTTCATTAAAATTAATTGTTATAATGATTATGGAACAACTATTAACCACATCCTTTTTCTGTTATTCTAAAATAAAAAATATTTTTTCTTTATATGTGGACTACATTGTCCATGAAGTGACATGTTTCGTTTTTCACTACTGCATGCAATTTATGGTTATAATTTTGGATTACTGAATATTAGTGAATATATATGATAATATTATAGTTTGGTGGTGTTGATTTATTTTTTACTTTTTGTTAGTTCCATCAATCAAAATGTATAAACACCACTTGTGATTACATATGGACCACAGTCTCCATGAAAACTTTTAATCCACATTCATCACCATTTTATATAAATAGAAATTTTTTTATATATTTATTTAACATTATATTGAGGATAATATTAATATTTTGTATATTATATAACCATGATCAAATTACATGGACTAGAACTACTAGACCAAAACATGAATAAAAAAAGAAGATGTTATTACCTGAATAACTAATTTTAAAAAATAATTTTTTTAATAATTGTGTAGTAAAATATAATAAGTAAATATTATATGGTAATATATTTGTATATATTATTATTATTAAATAGATTTATAGAAAATATATAATAATTAATAATAGAATTTGAATACATATAAGGAAATATGTTACGTGAGGTAAGATATTTATGTTAAAATATAATTTCATTTGGTATTTGCTATTCTAAATTTATTTTGAATGAAATTATATGTAATTTATGAATTAAAGATATTATATTTTCTAATCCTTTGTTTATTCATGTCATTATCAAGAAGTAATAGCATTTTACTCTCTTTGCTAATTAAAAGGGTGGTAAATTTTTTTTAAGAATGTATTTACTATAATCTAAAGATTTATTGAAGTTATTTTTATATATATTTAATTTTATTATCAAAATTTTATATTTATATCATTCTATAAATGAGATATTTTTATCAAATAAAGGAAAATAATTTTAGTTTTACCATATACCTAACTAAAAAAAATTCCACTGTAATGAATACTATTTGATTTTAGGATTCTATTAAAATACTTCATAGTTGTTTTTAAATAAATTTTATTTCATAATATTTATAATTAATTTATAATTTAAATAATTAATTTCAAAATAAAAAACATGACTTCTTTATGAAATTTTATAATGATCTTTGAATAGTATTTTTATCTGTAAAAAATCCATTTATGTTAGTTATGATTCATAAGGGACATGATCAAATAAAATAAACCTTATTATTTCTCGGTGTAGTTGTTGGTTATGTAGATGAAATATTGATTAAACCCCTTTTATTTTCACCAAAAAATCTATGATGGAATGATAAATTTCTTAATGACATTATACAAAACATAATAATGGATTATGATTATGTAGTAGTTGGGTTAATAATATCACTCTATTGAATTTAGAAATGTGGTATTGAAATCTCATGATATGATGATGATATGTATTCACATGATTTTGTATACCTTAATTAATATTTTTAGTGTGATTATGATTTTGTTTATTTATTCTCAAAATATTATCGATAGACATGATTATGAATAGTTATATTCACATTTTGAGGAGTGAGTATAATATCATTTACCTATGCTAATAAGATTATGTGTGAAAATGATTTTGAATAGATATGTTTATAAAATTATCATTTTTGATTATTACTATTTAAAATTCATATATTATGGATCTTGAATAATGATTTTGGATTTTATATCGTTATTAAACATGATTATAGACTTCAATTGGTTTAAGAGTTCATGATCAATTATTTTTGGGATATAATTATTTATGATGATAATATGAACATGATTAGGTTATCTTAACATTATGATAGTCATATTTCCATTGATGATTAATATATACAATTTTTCATATTAGAGAGAATATAATATCACAATTTCTTATATATTCCTTCTCTAGGATTTAAGTAATGGTTTAAAGTTTGATATTTCTAGAAGTATACTAAGATGACGATATTTCTAGGAGATATTAATAATATTTTAATAAATAAGTTTATTTTATGCCTATTCTCCAAATACAATAATCCTTTACATTCCTCATATCTGTAATATAATGATATGTATTTATATTCATATAAAATAATAAAATATTTAAGTTTGTAATGATATGGCCTGCTCATTATCCACTTTGGAATTTTGTATGGGGATCCCATATCATGGTATTTCATTTCATTTAGGGTATTGAATCCATTCTCACATTCATATGTGAGATTATAATTCTATAAACATATCTACTATTTATCATATTCTATATTAACATCATGGTTTGAGTAATAAATTTGTTCAAAAGTGATGAAATTTACATGGGTTAATCCAATAGTAGGAAAAAATGATTTTCTTGGATGAAGTATATCCACAATATGAATTTATTCCATCCCAATATATGATTTTAGAGATGATTGTGTGGTAAATCAATCTCTTATAATAGTTAGATATGGTTATGCAGTGGATTCTGATGCTATAACTATAAGGACCCGGCCTTAAACCTTACATAATATTGAATTAAATTAATAATTCACATTGAGGATCTTTTTAGGATTAGAGTTTAAAAGTATTATGACATAACTATTACATCTCAAAAGAATACAAAGTATACACTTTTACATTTTTTCCATTTTTTCACAAAAAGATAACTCTGGAAAAAAAAGTGTCATGTCTAGTTCCATGTTATAGAAAGAAAGACTTTTCCTTGATCCCATCCTTGACCCTACTAATCTTTATGTCATGTGAAATCTATTCAAATCTTGGGATAAGCATAAAAATCTTAGTAAGGGATACACAAAAAATGAAAAACTATTAGTTTTTCAAAATACTAAGTAAACCATTAATTAATTAACATAAGTAATATGTTTCACCTTTATGAAGTATTAAATACTCTTCTATGAATAAAAGATCACTGCTTTCCCTTTTGAACCCAAAAGATTACTATAAAACTCATACAATGAGCACATAACATATAAAGGTATCTTGGGACATAAACATACTTAAATGGAATAACCAAACGGTCGACTTCCACACATATCACTAAATGGAATATCCATACGGCCGACTTCCATACATATCAATAAATGGAATAGCTATATGGCCGACTTCCATACATATCACTAAATATAATAGCCATACGACCGAATTCCATACCCAATGAATTGGATATTATAACGTAACCACCCATCCTAGTTTTCACATCACAACTCTTCATTTGGTTTATCATGTAACCACCCGTCAAATGTCCATGTAGCATCACAGAAAATAAAATATTGCAAATCTAAACATTTCACTGATAACATTTCATTTTATGTCACAAAAATCAATTTTCGGATATTGAAATAATCAATCCATTTTCTTAAACCATTTAAAAAGAGATTTATGAATCAAAGTGTCCCATTCCACATTGATGCTTTTAATAGAATTATAATTTCAAAACATTAATGTCCATATAAATAAATACTGAAAACCATTTTTCAAAAATGGACATTAAATATAAATATTTAGTATAATAAATCATTAAAACCATTAAAATGTTATTTTAGTTAAAGAGTTTTTGACAAAATGAGAGACTCTTGAATACCAATAATTGAAAAATAACATTAAATCAGAACTTTATAATTTCATGATAATAAAGGGATTCATGATATAGTATGTCAAAGGACAGTATATACACCATAAAAGAGTGTATTGTTGAATTACAACAATGAAGTCTCAGTGGAAATGTAAATTGAGATGAAATCCATTATGAAGATGGTGTCCTTAAATTAAGGATAAACCAATCGCATAATTATGCTTGAAAAATACAAATAAAACCAATATTAGAGGATATTAATTTTTAAAAAATCATAGGTCATTCACACATATTCAAAGGATGACATATTCAATAAGTTCAAGTTGAACCCAAAAAATTGAAATTGGGTTAAGAAGTTCCCTTGTAAAAATTTGACAGCCTAACGGCGTCACTTTAAAATTACAAAGATTAGTTGATGAGAAAAAAATGGTATCTCATCACTTAGAAATAAATTTTACATCATTAAGTATATATAAGAACATATCCCACCATAATAAGATATAAATTAAAAGACACAAAAAACTTATTTTAAAAAGCAGTGGGTGAAAGGTTCCCTTACCGATTTAGTAAATTAAAAACATATGCCACATGATAGAATGATCATACAATGAAGATGTAAATACTGATAAATAAATGTATATTACACAAATTTTAAAATAATGGGAAGTGAATACCCCACACAAAAGGAAATAGTGTCAAATATAGCATGAATCTCATGAGAATAAAAACTGATATGAAACCCTTTAACACGTTGTAATTAACTGGGTCGTATGACCAAAAGTTAATAACTACCAAATTAATCACAAAATACCATAAATATAAAAATATTCATGATAATATATATAAATTGAAGTATACATTAAACCACATGAAATAAATAAGTGTCAATCAATGTAAATATCATGGGATTAAAAGTGAGATAAGAAAATCCCTAACCTCGTTGTGCGACTTGACCTGTTCGTTATTTAATCTGGTTTAATTTTGGTAACTCCCTTTGTTTTGAACCAAAGGGCTTCTTGAAGTACCTCTACCTAAGTTAAGACTTTTTTGAGGATTTGAGGGATGTAGGGAGCTTAAATAGTCATAGGTTGGACGAGCTAAATGGTTTGAGAGGTGCGATGAATTGGTTAGAAGTGGTCTCCTTTTATAAGGGGGATGAGGGGCACATTAAGAAAGTGTGAAAATATTATTTTATTATATAATCATATTCAGTTTGTCAAGGTCCATAATCGTTAAATTCGAAGATAAGGTTACAAAAGGTTTAAATAAAATCATCCAATAAGAATTGTACAGGTTTTAGATAATATTTTAATCATTACAATCTTATTTATTTAAATGATAGTATATTGAGTTAAACACTGCATCATTATTATGTCATAAATAATTAAATTTATTTGTTGTCTAACAATTATAAAATAAAATACCATGATTTAGGAAAAAATTTTATCTTTCCAATAAATTTTTATTGTCGAAAATATAATTTATATAACCCTTCGTAAATATTAATTTACTAAAAGATATTTGTTTTTGTCATTTTTTCCTTTACTTTAAGTTAATTATTCTAAATTGTCATTATCAATCCTTAGTGGATCAATGGGGTCCAAAAATCAATTCAAAGATGACGAAGGTCATAAATGACACAACTATAAAGGTTTGGACCTGTGTTAAGATAATTTTTAATTATTATAATATTTTTTTTACCTAGAATTACCTTATTTACCTTTAAATAAAGTAAATAGAAGTCAAAAGCTACAATTCACCAAAAATTATTTTCATCTTATTGATCAACATTTTACTTAATAATAACAACCATGTATGTCGGATTTTCAAAATTCAATTCACAGAAGTGGTAAAATTTCATTTAAATGAAATATTCAGTCTTTTAACCACTACTATGTGGTTTCACTATTCCTCAAAAATTGAAGTTTTTCAGAAAAATAAAAAAAATTCAGCCTAAGGTATAAATGATATTATAAATTCAAAAATTATGTCTATTTTTTCAAATTCAAAACATTAAATTGACATTAATTAATTTAAAATTCATTCCTGTTGTTAAAATAAATAGCGTGTTTTTAAGAAACAATAACTATAAAAAGATTGATATTTGTTTATGTCCACTTTCAAAGTGAAATTAATTTCAAAGAACAACATTGGATTAAATGGTAAAAATATATTCTAATTAAACTTTAATATTAATTAAAAATATAATCTAACAATATAAATAAATTAAATTAAAAAGGCACATTTGAATTAAAATACAATATTTTCACTATTCATTAAAAAATGAACTTTATTAAAAAAATCCCAAAAATTTACACAATGTTAATTTTGATGTCCCTATTCTAAATAACTATTTTATATGGTCAATTAGAATGTATTAAAGTGACCAAAACTATATTTAATGATTTTTCTCCATTAAAAGGTTGTAAATCCAACTTTTATTTTAAATTATTCTTAAAATTAGATTCGATCACATTTTAAGCCTCTAACGATTATGGGATAAATGTAAATACATTTAACAAACATGTTTAATCACATTGTAGTTAGTTTTGTTCATTCCCTCCAATAAAAATACATGTATTTAACTACCATTAAAAAAACTATATTATATTATTAGTGTGCAACATAAGATTTTAAAGAAACTCGTTCTTGCGTATCAGGTACACAATCGAACAAAGAAACCCCTTTAAAGTAAAATTAATATTTAATTCAAAAATATTAATTAATAGGAAAATTTCATATTCTTAATTTATTCTGGATGATACATCCTTCCACCCTTTTGGGAATTGCATCCTCACAATTGTAAAATTAGGCTCAGAAACATCATTGAATGCCCCACATTGAAAAAAAGAGTCAATAAAACTATTACATTAATATAAGGAAAGAGAATTACAAAGGTTAACCGGGATAGTAGATACTTAGATTCACTGAAAACATGGACATGGAGGAGAAAAGAAACCATCATGTTCTGATGGAAGGTGATATAAATCATGTTTTGTAAAAAGTTAACCACCAGAAAATCACAAACTTATGACGAGTTAAATAGTATTTGATTCCCCAGTAGGAAAACATAACAGATGAGGTTCTTGTTTTAAGATACATTTCATTGAGGAATATATTTATGAGCTTAACTAAAAACATAAGGAAATATACTTAATTGTCATGTATACATTCATCTTTTACTATATTTCTATCACAAACTCATATTTTCTCTAAACGATTAGTACTCAGGATGATTGTTTTTTTTCACATTAAGAGGGATATAATCAACTTTGAGAGAATCAAATAATCCACAAAAGATTAACTCTATATTTCCCATGACTTTATAACTTAACCAAAAACAAATTTGTTAGAACCAGATCAGATAATCCCTAAAAAGTATTATCTTTTACAAAAATAAAAATTACTCTTAATCTCCAAAATTTGTAAAAAAACACAAAGTTCAAAAAAGACCATTCAATAAACATCTGTATATAAAATTCATAAATTTAATCCAAACTATGATTGAATCCGAAATCTCAAAAGGATATAATCACATAGGCTTTTAAAATTTATCTCTAAATAACATCAATTACTCTTAAAGTCTCATATTGAAAAGTAAGTAACCTAATCACATATCCTCCATGATAGGTTAATAATTTACATAGATAACACAAAATCAACTTATTTTTCATTCATAAAATCATATAACTAAAAATAATTAGTTATATAAACCAGGGACATCACGTAGTCCAGTGGTAGGTGAGAAATACCAGTCGCACATTGTTTGTGGGTTTGATTCCCGTAGCTTTGTCCCATGCGACGGGTTGTCACATGGTCCGCGTTTTTCCCTTTTTTCAAAAACTATATAATTTTATAGCATTCCCAATGAGAGATATATTTAGCAAAAATAACAATAACATGTTTTAACCACTAAGGTTTTCTAATAACTTCCATTTTTTATCCCAAGAAATCTATTAACCTATAATTTTCACAAATTCATGCATCATATAAACCAAAATGGTTCTTTATAACTATATCCAAAAAAGGAGAGATAATTATTCCTTGAATAAAATTTTAATATATCAAACATCAGGGTTACACATACTATAAAAATTATTCTAATGTAATTAAAATTATCAAAATATCCTTAATACTTTTAAGCATTTCACCATCCTAAAATCTACCATAATACTTAATGCATATATATGTTGACTTTTTACTCATTCAACATTCTTCAAGATCCACAAACCATTCCTTTCCAAATTATTTTGAAATTATTCTTTCCTACAAACAAAATCACCAATCATATCCTAAGATTCAATAATGTCGAAACATATGTTAAGAAATAATCCATACCTTTCATTGGTCGTTGTCAGTTTCTTCATCCTTAATTAGAAGGGCATTAGGTATTGGTAACGAAATATTTGTATGATCCTGGGGAACCCTGTCACGAACCGAATCTGGTCGCCGCCAAAACCGGCACCAAACCTAGCCCGTGACATGACCCGAAGGGCGTTCCCTATCCCCACGGGCTCGCACAAGTGCCCGGGTATCATTAATTTAGGTTTGGGAATGATTTACCCGAGTATGAAAGCATAAAACATTAAAAAAATCCAAAATATAAATCTGAAATTTTTGAGCCAAACAAGACTTATGTAAAACCCAAAAATGAGTACATTGTTTTAAAGATAATACAAGTGGTCCAAATAAAAATAATTTTAGCTTCAAGACGTCCCTAAAGACCGCACATGACTAGGGGTCATCTCCCTCAAGCTATCTCCACAACTCCACACCAATGATGGGAACTAACTTCGTGAACCGCCATCACCCTTAGCCTTCCCTTTAACCGAGTCAAGCATAACAAAGTCTACTTACACCCAAGGGGTGTAAGTAGTGTGTGAGCCTAAGCCCAATGGGATACCACCCAATGATTCCAAAGTGCATGCAATATAAGGTGAAGAAGCAAACAGTTTTAATTCGTAAAGAAAAACGACGATGAAATTCCCTAAAATGTGACTTTCATTTAAAAAACGTTTTCAAACTATAATTTCCATAATGTTATCATATATAAATAGAAATTATGAATACTGTAATGTACTGAAAAAAACACCCAAATACAAGGGTAAATACTAAAAATCCAGTGAGCAACAAACCAGGAAAACCCCTAGGCACTAGGTTGTCTTGGGCCCTAGGTACCTCGTATCTCAGTGTAAAGAAACCATAGTAAAATCCACTCTCATGCACGAGCCACTAGTAGGGAACATACCCAAAAAATATTAGTTTCCAATCACCATCCACATAGTTTAGTTAGAGTTGACGTTATCCAAATTCTAGGTGATACAGGGACAACACCCATCCGGTCCACTAGCGGTACTAGTACAAATCCGCCCACCTATGTACCCGAGATTCCCCTTTTGTGATCAAACAATTTCAGCATGCAACACAAATCAATTTTCAAATAAAACACCACTAATGGTCACACACAATCAATACAGTATCTATCACATTTTTATACCACTTAAAATACACAATAACACACGTTGATTTGTAATAAAACAATTCCCCAAAATCAGGTATTTTTTTCACAAAAAAACCTTGAGAACGCCAATTGCACACTATGTGCACATTTTTTAATTACCAAAACATAAAGGGAATTCCAATACATTTAAATTAAAACAAAAAATCATTTTTATGGAAGCCTCATTTGGTTTAAGAAGTGACATCATTGTAAAACCTCCATTTTTTTACACAACACGGCTCTTAGAAATTCATGTGTTTCACAAACACCATTAAAACCAACATTCACAGCAACAAACACATGGTACAATCATCAAAACAGTATTTTCAGTCCTATTAGAGTTCATTAAAATCAACTAATTACTTATAGGTCAGCCCAAAATGAACTAATAAAATATTTGAATGAAAACCCCCCTATTTCACAAAAAATTGGAACTTAAAATTCATTTGCATTATAAATGCAACTAAAACCAATTTTTACAGAAACATTAAAGTGAAATTAAAATTATGGTACCATGAACAGAGAAAGATAATTCAAAAAAAATTTACACACAATGGAATCACCTACCAAAACCAAGGAAACCCTTTAATCCTTTGTGTGAAAACTCAAACGCACCACCGCCGCACCGCAAGGAAGGTAAACCAGAACTAAAACCAGAATTTCAGACCATGAAACACAACATAAAACCCTAATTTTTAAACCCTACTTTCTGGAGATTAGTAACCTCAATTATAAGTGAAGAAACCCTAATTACATTGGATGTAACCCTAAACAAATTGAAAGAAGAAAGAAGGAGAAGAACTTACTGAAAATATCTTGTAGAAATCGCCCCCAAAAATACTAGTAGCTTATTTTGAAAATACTCAAACCTTAAAGGGAGGTTCGAACAAGTATTAAGATATCATTTAGGTATTTTAATGGGGGGAAAAGAGTAAAAATTGAGAGACTTACGAAGGAATGAACTTACCTCTTCAAATATGGATGATTTGAGGAATCCTATGAAGTTCGGCACCAAATCGCAATACACCAGAGCTCCAAAGGGGGGGGGAGAGGGAATGGTCGCACTACTGGGTTCAGTGGTCTTGGGATCCACTTGGTATCACCTAAAAATCCCAAAAATTGGATAAGTTATAACAGAATCAAATTTTATTTTTAAAACAGGAATTGGGCTTTCGGGCTGGCCCAACCCCATAGATAAATCCCCAAATAAACCCTGGTTATGGATTTCTAAAAGCTCCACATTACCTTGGTGGTGTTAATAGGTTAGGGGAGGTCATGTAGGAATTTTAATGGATGAATAATGTTGATAAATTAAAATGTTATAAAAGATACAATATTTATTTTTTAATCTGAAATTGGGCTCACGGTTTGGCCCAATTCATGAATATTCATCTATTCCTCCCTAAAACCTAGGGAAACCCCCAAAACAAAGCAAGGATATAAATTAAATGAATAATAACTTTAAAATAGGTATTGAATATGTCAATTATCCCCACCATAATGCATTCCACCCCCAGAATGCCATAACAAGACCAAATGCAAAAGCAAAGCCCAAACGATAGACCAAGACAGACTTCCTTGCCACGTTTTCACCCACTTCAAAAAGGACAAACATCTCCAGTTGATCAAACAAAGGAAGATAATAATCTCACCAACCAAAAATAACCCCAATTACATAAAATTATGAAAAACATTCAAAACACATCCCAAAACAAAACACCTCAAACACTACAAGACGACACTCAAGCAATCCACTTGAAACGAACAACGAACTCAAATAACACTACCACAACAATAGGTAAACAAAACAATTGGGTGTTACACAACCCCAAATTTACCCAAGTAACAAAAATTATGGATTGATAGACTTGAACGATACTACCTGTAACCTAGAATACACCAAGGAGAAAACTGAGTCAGTAGTACGGGGTGACCCAATCCGGACATCCCACCACCAGGGACAACTCAATTTCTAAGACAAAATAAGGATAACAATTAGGGAAGGAATGAACTGTCTCCCCATCATAAGGGGTAAACTAACATTATTCCTTTTCCAAGAGAACACACATGATACCCATTATGGGTCTCCCTACCATAATAACAAACACAACTTTCCTTAAGACAAAATCAAGACACTAACTGGTGGCCTCAAACAGACATCCCAGCATTAGGGGTAGATTAATATCAGAATTCATCCAATGAAACTTACATGAGTCCCATTGTGGGTATACCCCAAACAAAACTCAACCATATTAACTAAATAGTATGGGATAACAACAACAAAACAACAGAATTTTATGGAGATGGCATGGCCGCATGGTTGGTTCACACGGTTTGGGAAAACGTGAGTTAACTGTGCTGATCAATCTTTCCAAAGAGGAAACTTCACATGGTTTCCTGGGTCAAGGATCATGGACATGTGGAGACCATGCCATAGCTACTGTCTCTTATCACACACTCCCCTGGTTTGGCACATGGTTACTACTAACCACGCACAAACTATGCACTTCAACCTGCCTAACCCAAATTTTAATCTTTTCTCCAAAAACACAAGGGACCCCAAAGGGGAAAAAATCATTCCAGGGTATGACATGGGAACAAGGGAATCACACCTCCTTCCACCAAATTTGATAAATTGGAACAATAATATGAAACCAAAGGTTTAAACTATTCCTATCTTTCATATTGAGGATTTGACCGTGACCAAAAGTTTGAACGACTCTATGATTTCCCCTAACTTCGCACCAGCTTCTCTCTGGGGCCTATGGATGGAGCTCAATGTATTGAAGCATCTTCGGCCTCGTAGTTAGGATTTGGAATCCCCTAAACTGAACATCTTCTTCCAGTTCCAAAAATAATTATACTGTAATCTCAAATAGCCTCATTGAGAAATGACACACTTCAAACCCTCTTTTCCCCAACCCATCATTTTACCAAAACAAGAACTTAGAGGATGCACACACATCGCCCCTTTTTTTCTTCGGATGCTAAACAGAAGAATGAAAGTACATATAGAAACACATTCCTCTAGAACATAGGATTTATAATTTCCTATAGGGAGACACACATCCAACAAAAAAAATATTGACTCTCATAAGATTTCACAATCTTCACCTTATAGTCAAATGAACACATGACATCGCAAGGCATCACCGAACATAAAAATTGTGGATAAAAGAAAACACAAGGAGAGGGACCTTGTACTGAGTCCCAAATAGCACATGATTCCATAAAGTGTCCATAATAGCCACTCTTGGCCAGATCTTTCACACTGGTGGCCTATCATGAACTCTTACTTCAATGATACTGAAGAAAGACCCAGAGGCCCTTTGAGACATCATTCTACGCTGACAACCCTGAACTTCATTGAACTTAAACAAATTAGGTAACATAAGAAACTATGGTCTATTTCAACCTCCCACAAACACACTCCCACTATAGGGGGATCCACATAATCGAAAAAGAAGAGGGGTAAACACAATCTCCAAACCTCAAGAATAAAGTTCTTATGTTGATCAACTGGAGGATCATCCAACGGTGAATCACCATAGGCCAAACATGAATCACACATTAAAATTTTCTGGGGGCGTACCCTAGCCTACATGAAAACCCAAGGACCCAACCAATCTGGTCATTTGGTCATAATAGACCACAAACCTGAACTGAAAACATGAGGGGATCCACCACATTGGCCTCCCAAACTTTTCCTCAAAAGAGACCACTTTCCAACACTTCATTCTAACTTATCAATGAAACACAAATCCAAAACATCGTTCAAACAAGAGGGGTTATTGAACTTAAAAAATCCCACAATAATAATCCCAAAAACACATAATCCATACCTCCCAACCATACATTATCAGAACACAACACTTTCCTTCAAAAACATCATTTAAAAAAAAACTGTGTTGGTCAGTTGCGCATTTAACGATGGCATCTCATTAGCCTCAAACATGCATGTTTACATGCCACACTGGGAACCCAACTCATATCCATCCATATTCCCAAAAGAACTTGTGCATGTGGTCACCCTTTAGAATACCAAATACCAAAAATCAAACCTTTCCTCTTTTTAATATAATACTTTTAACCACAATTTTCCTTTCTCAAAAACGCTAACCATAATATCAAAACCCAATTTTTCATCTCACAAACCAATTTAGAAAAGAATGAATAATTCAATAAAAGCACATATTCATGCCTTTCACAATTGTTTTACAACATTTCAACCCATTTCAAAACACTTCTAATTTCATGAAAAAAACCATTTCATAAATCTCCAATTAATTAAGAACTCAACTCTTCTCATTTCAAGATAAGGTTTTAAAAGTTCATAATTTTTTTCAAATGTTCAGTATTCACCAAACCCAAAATCCATCTTCAACCCCTACACAAAAATTATATAACACTAAATTCAATCCAAAACACTTTTCCACGGTTAAAAAAATTCCACTAGAAACATATTTTCAAAACCCCAATTAACATAGTTCATACTTTCAAAAGAGGTGTAAACACATAATTTTCCCTTCTGAAATAATTCTAAAATTCCACTTATAGGTATTATAAAAACCATTTTCACTTTACTAGAAAATAACTTCACAAAAATTCACACTCCTTAAAGTAAAGCGATTTTTTTGCTTAAAAAAACCAAGTTTCCAAGATTCCAAAACAAAGAGACACAAGAAAATGTGAGAGGAAACTAGTTTCGGTGGGTGACATGGACATATGGTTGGAGGACATATTCCAGTCACTCCTCCATCACAGAGAGTATTATAGGGAAATATCCACGGCTCCACATGGATTTCCAGGCCCTGCGAGCTCACTGATATTATTCGCCCAAGACTCTTTTCATTTCCCATAGTAATCATTAAAACAAGAAAACCAAATGACTCAGATAAATCCATACTTACCCTGGTGACTTGAATCCCGTCATGAGGTGTGCTGGCCAGGCACACTACTCATGGCTGAAATGTTACGTCCCGAAAATCCTAGGTCCAGACTATCCCGACTCTTCCCCAAATAACATGACCCAAAGAGCGAACCTCCTCTAATACCATTTTGTCACGAACCGAATCTGGTCGCCGCCTAAACTGGAACCAAACCTAGCCTGTGACATGACCTGAAGGGAGTTCCCTATCCCCAAGGGATGGCACAAGTTCCTAGGTAACATTAATTTAGGTTTGGGAACGATTTACCCGAGTGTGAAAGCATAAAACATTAAAAACAATCCATAATATAAATCTGAAATTTTTGAGCCAACCAAGACTTAAGTAAAAACCAAAACTGAGTACATTGGTTTAAAGATAATACATGTGGTCCAAATAAAAATAATTATAGCATCAAGATATCCCTAATGACTCCACACGACTAGGGGTCATCACCCCCAAGCTATCTCCACAACTCCACACCAAGGATGGGAACTAACACCGTGAACCGCCATCACCCTTAGCCTTCCCTTTACCTGAGTCAAGAATAACAAAGTCTACTTAAACCCAAGGGGTGTACATAGGGTGTGAGCCTAATCCCAATAGTATACCACCCAATGATTCCAAAGTGCATGCAATATAAGGTGAAGAAGCAAATGGTTTTAATTCGTAAAGAAAAACGACGATGAAATTCCCTGAAATGCACCTTTCATTTTAAAAAAAATATTTCAAACTAGAATTTCCATAATGTTAACATATATAAATGGAAATGATATATACTATAAAGTACTGAAAAAAACAATCAAATATAAGGGTAAATACTAAAAATCCAGTGAGCAACAAACCAGGAACACCCCGAGGCACTAGGTTGTCTCAGGCCCTATGTACCTCGTACCTCGGTGTAAAGCAACCATAGTAAAATCCACTCTCGTGCATGATCCAATAGTAGGGAACATACCCACAACATAGTGGTTTCCGATCACCATTCACATAGTTTAGTTAGAGTTGTCGTTATCCAAATGCTAGGTGAAACAGGGACAACACCCATCCAGTCCACTAGCCGTACTAGTACAAATCCGCCCACCTAAGTACCCGGGCTTCCCGTTTTGTGCTCAAACAATTTCAGCATGCAACATAAATCCATTTTCAAATAAAACACCACTACTGGTCACACACAATCAATACAGTATCTATCACATTTTCATACCACTTAAAACACACAATAACACACTTTGATTTGTAATAAAATAGTTCCACAAAATCATGTAGTGTTTTGCACAAAAAAAACATTGAGAACACCAATTGCACACTATTTTCACATTTTTAAATTACCAAAACATAAAGGGAATCCCAATAAATTTAAATTAAAACAAAAAATCATTTTTAGGGAAGCCTCATGTGGTTTAATAAGTGACGTCATTGTAAAACCTCCATTTTTTACACAACACGGCTCTTAGAAATTCATGTGTTTCAGAAACACCATTAAAACGAACATTCACAGCAACAAACACATGGTACAATCATCAAAACAGTATTTTCAGTCCTATTACAGTTCATTAAAATCAACTAATTACTTATAGGTCAGCCCAAAATGAACCAACAAAATATTTGAATGAAAAGCCCCCAAATTTCACAAAAAATTGGAACTTAGAATTCATTTTCATTATAAATGCAACTAAAACCAATTTTTACAGAGGCATTCAAGTGGAATATAAATTATGGTACCATGAACACTTCATGATAATTCACAAAAATTGCACACACAATGGAATCACCTACCAAAACCAAGGAAACCCTTCAATCCTTTTTGCGAAAACTCAAACGCACCACCGCCGCACCTCAAGGATGGTAAACCAAAACTAAAACCATAATTTCAGACCATGAAACACAAGATAAAACCCTAATTTTTAAACCCTAATTTATGGAAATTAGTAACCTCAATGATAAGGGAAGAAACCCTAAGTACATTGGATGTAACCCTAAACAAATTGAATGAAGAAAGAAGGAGAAGAACTTACTTAAAAAATATTGTAGAAATCACCCCCAAAAATACCAGTAGCTGATTTTGAAAATACTCAAACCTTCAAGGGAGGTTCGAACAAGGATAAGGAGATCATTTAGGCATTTTAATGGGGGAACAAGAGTAAAAAATGAGAGAGTTGTGAAGTAATGAAAGTACCTCTTCAAATATGGACGATTTGAGGAATCTTATGAAGTTCGGAACCAAATCGCAATAAACCAGAGCTCCAAAGAGGGGGGAGAGGGAATGGTCGCGTGGATGGGTTCAGTGTGATTGGGATCCACTTGGAATCACCAAAAAATCCCAAACATTGGATAAGTTATAACATAATCAAAATTTATTTTTAAAATAGGAATTGGGCTTTTGGCCAGGCCCAACCCCTTAGATAAAAACCCAAATAAACCCTGGTTATGGATTTCTAAAAGCTCCTAATTACCTTGGTTGTGTTAATAGGTTAGGGGAGGTCATGTAGGAATTTGAATGGATGAAGAATATTGAAAATTGGAAATGTTATAAAACATACAAAATTTATTTTTTTAATCTGAAATTGGGCTCACAGTTTGGCCCAATTCATGAATACTCATCTATTTCTCCCTAAAACCTAGGAAACCCCCAAAAAAAAGAAAGAATATAAATTAAATGAATAATACCTTTAAAATATGTCTTTTATATGACAAAACCATTCTCGAAAATTCTTCGTAGGTTATGTGTTTGTATAATGACCAAGAACATCACATTTAAACCATTCAATTGATCCCTCAAAAAGAAATTCATTCCCTTTCCTAGAGTCAACTGGATGCTTCCCTTTTCCATTGATGGTTCTTGATTTATGACCTTAATTTCCACATATATAGCATCTTCTTGTCCCTTTGAAAGATTTTTCTAGGTGTTTCTTTCCACATCCATGAAACATAGGTTTTTTAACATACATACCTTTATGATTATTACTTGAACATCCTTGGGGATTTGTTTCTCTCATATACGATGCCTTATAAAATTCACCAAGGTTCAAGTGTTCAATAATGACTCCAGATAGTTGGTTAAGAATAACCATAAGAGTTCTCATTACAACTCCCATTTCATGCAATTTCGCATTCATACAACCATAATAGTTTTCTTCACATCCATTGGTACTTTGATGCCTGGTAGATCCAACCATTGACTAAAACCGGAAAGGTAAGTGTGAGTATATCTGTAAAATCATCATATAATATCTTATGAGGAGGGTAATTACTAAGATATACTAATTCATGTTATCTTTAACTAATTCACTTTATCTAATATAACTGTGACTCTCTCTAAAATCATAACTATTATGGTAATGTTACTTATTCTTAAAGAATACCCTAACCTCTAAAGTTATCTAAACCGACCTCTAATACCAACTATAAAGACCTGACCTTAAACCTTACATAATATTGAATTAAATGAATAATTCACATTGAGGATCTTTTCAGGTTTAGAGTTTTAGGAAATTAGGACATAACTATTACATCTCAAAAGATTACAAAGTAGAAACTTCTACATAGTTTTCATTTTTTTCACAAAACATGAACTCTTGAATAAAAAGAGACATATCTAGTTCCATGTTTTAGAAATCATGACTTTTCCGTGATCCCATCCTTGACCCTATTCATCATTATGTCATGTGAAAACAATTAATAACTTGGGATAAGCATAAAAATCTCATTAAGGGATACCCAGAGAAGGAAAACTATTAGTTTGTCAAAACAAAAAATAAACCATGAATACTTTAAGATAAGTAGTACATTTAACCATTATGAAGTAGTAAATACTCTTCTCTGAATAAAAGATCACTAAATACCCTTTTGTAACCAAAAGTTTACCATAAAACTCATATAAAGAACACAAAACATATAAATGTAACTTCAGACATAAACATACATATATGGAATAACCATACGGTCGACCTCTACACATATCACTAAATGGAATTTCCATACGACCGACTTCCAAACATATCACTAAATGGAATATTCATACGGCCGACATCCATGCATATCACTTAATCGAATAGTCATACGGCCGACTTCCATACCCAATGCATTGGAGGTTATAATCTAACCTCCCATCAAATGTCCATGTACCATCACAACACAAAAAATATTGTAAATTAAAACATTTCTATAATAATATTTCATTTTAAGTCACAATAAGTACTTTCAGGTAATTGAAATAATCATTCCATTTTCATAAACCATTTAAAAAGAGATTTATGAATCAAAGTGTCCCATACCACTTTGAAGCTTTTAATGTAATTATAATTTAAAAACATTAATTTCCATATAAATATATACTTAAAACCTTTTTAAAAAAATTGTCATTAAATATAAATATTTATAATAATAAATCATTCAAATATTTAAAATGATATTTTAGTTAAAGAGTTTTTAACAAAATAAGATACTCTTGAATACAAATAATTGAGGAATAAAATTTAATCATGACTTTATTATATAATGAGTCTAAAGGGATTCATGATATAGTGTGTCAAAGGACAGTATATACATCATATAAGAGTGAATTGGTGCATAACAACAATGAAGTCTCAATGGAAATGTAAATTGAGATAAAATCTCTTATAAAGATGGGATCCTTAAATTAAGGACAAACCAATATCATAATTATGTGTGAAAAATATAAATACACCCAATATAAGTGGATATAAAGTTTAAAAAAATTATAGATCATTCACACATATTCATAGGATGACATATTCATTAAGTACATGTTGAACCCAATGAATTGAAATTCGGTTATGAACTTACCTTGTAAAAATTCAACAGCCTAACGATGTCACATTAAAATTCAGAAGATGAGTTCATGAGAAAAAAATGGTATAAAATCACTTGGAAATAAATTTTACATAAATATGGATATAAAAGGACATATCCCAACATAATAATATGTAAATTAAAATACACAACAAAAATAATTCTTTTAAAAAGATGAGGGAGAAAGGTTCCCTTACTGATTTAGTAACTTAAAAAACATATGCCACATGATAGAAGGGTCATACAATACATATGAATATACTCATAAATGAAAGTATATTACAAAAATTGTAAAATCATGGGTAGTACATAAACCAAAAAATGATATTGTGGCAAATATAGCATGAATATCATGAGAATAAAAAGTGCGATGAAACCCTTTCCCATGCTGTAATAAACTGAGTCGTATGAACAAAATTTAATGACCACCAAATGAATCCCAAAATACCAAGAATATAAAGAGAATAATGATAATATATATCAATGTCAGTATACATTACACCACATGTAATAAATAAGTGTCGAATAATGGAAATATCATGGGATTAAATGTGAGATAAGAAAATCCTTTAACTCATTATCCGACTTGACCCGTTCGTTCTTTAATCTCCTTTAATTTGGGTAACTTCCTTTGGTTTGAACCAAAGCACACATTGAAGTCCCTATGCCTAAGGTAACGCTTCTTGGAGGAGGCGAGGGATGTTGGGAGCTTAATTGGGTAGAGGTTGGACGATCCAAATGGATTGATAGGTGTGAGGAATTTTTTAGAAGTGGTATCTTTTTTTAAGGGGGAGGAGGGGCACTTTAAGAAAGTGTGAAGATATTATTTTATTAGATAATCATATTCGGTTTCTAATGTTTTTAAAATCATTAATTTCGAATATAAGATGACTCATGGTCGAAATAAAATCATCCAATAAAAATTTGATAGGTTTAAATAATATTTTAATCATTATAATCTTATTTATTAAAATGATTTATTAATGAGGTAAACACAGCATCATTATTATGTCATAAATAATTTAATTTATGTGTTGTATAAAAATTATAAAATAAAATACCACGATGTAGGAAATATTTTTATTTTACCAATGAATTATTATACACTAAAATATAATTTATATAACCCTTTGTAAAAATGAAGTTACTAAAATATACTGGTTTTTGTCATTTTTGTCTTTACTTTGAGTTAATTAATCTAAATTTTTCATTATAACTCCCAAGTAGCACAATAGGGTCCCAAAATCGACCCAAATATGCCCATGGTTGTAAATGACTCAACCAATAAGGTTTGGACATGTCTTAAGATAATTTTAAAATATTATAATATTCTTTTTACCTTGAATTACCTTATTTACCTTTAACCGCGGTAAATAAAATTAAAACGTTACTATTCACCAAAAATTATTTTAATCTTATTGAAGCACACTTTACTTACTAATAACAACACTGTACGTAGGATTTTTGGTATTCAATTCATAGAATTTGTAAAATTTCATTTAAAAAAATCAGTCTTTTAACCACTACTAAGTGGTTTCACTATTCATTAAAATTGAAGTTTTTCAGAAAAATACCAAAAATTTAGCCTAAGATATATTTGATATTCCGAGTTGAAAAATGATGACTATTTTTCCAAATTCAAAACATAGAAGTGGAATTAATTAATTAAAATTTCATTCTCATTTTTAAAACAAATAGCGTGTTTTCAAGAAACAATAGCTATCATAAGATTGATACCGGTTTATGTCCAATTTGAAAGTGAAATTAATTCCAGTGACCAAAATTGGATTCAATGGTAAAATTATATTCTAATTAAACTTAAAATCCAATTAAAAAGATAATTTAACTATATAAATAAATTATATTAAAAAGGAACATTTGAATTAAAATACAATATTTTCACTATTCATTAAAAATGAACTTTGTCTGAAATATCCCAAAAATTTACCCAAAGTAAATTTTGATGTCCCGATTCAAAAACAATATTTTATTTGGTTAATTATAATGTATTAAAGTGACCAAAACTATATTTAACGAGGGTTCTCCATTAAAAGGAGATAAATCGAACTTTTAATGTAAATTATGCTTAAAATTAGATTCATTCACAATTTAAGCCTCTAACTTTTATTGGATAAATGTAAATAAATTTAAAAAACATGTATAATCATATTGTAGTTATTTTTCTTCATTCACATTAATACAATGGCTAGGAGTTAACTACCATTTAAAATAATTATATTATATTTTTAGTGTGCAATGTAAGATTTCATAGAAACTCGTTGTTGCATATCGGGTACGATATCGAACATAGAAACCCCTTTAAAGTAAAATTAATAATTAATTCAAAAATATTAATAAATATGAAAATTTAATATTATTCATTTATCTGGGATGTTTCAGTAATTATAACTCTCTTCACTTCCCTGGGATATATTCCCCTTAGTTTTAAAAATAGAATAACACCATTAAAAAGATCCAAACATCGGTTAAAATTATCCATCATTATATATTAGATTATTTAATTATACAAAAAATCTATATTTGATGATGTCCAAGGATTTTAACTAATTTTGAATTGTCATATTCCCAACACAATATCGAGATATTAAAATGTTCATATAGGATATATGGATTTTGAATAAGATGGACCACATGTTAAGTTGATATGGTTGGATAAACCTAGAAGGATATACTTTTATATTCAAAGGTATAGATGTCTAGGCCCTGCATAATATCCTCCAGAATAGAATTTTTAATTACGGTCATTTTTTGATAGTGATCAAATCTCTTATTTGTTGGATAACTACAGGGAAAGTCTTTCATTACTATTTTGACATGGTGCATATCCCCCGACATATCATTATCATAATGAATTTTTGAATTTTTTAAATATAGATATTAATACTTGAATTGTTTTTATGTTGATATGGGGGTCTCCTTCCCCAAAAAGTTATTCTATTTGGTGTCTCCCATCTTCAATTAAACCCATCCAAATTATCACGGGCTATTTTTAATGATTTAATTATCCATTCATAGATTAAACCATACATGATTAAACTCACATTATGAAACTTTATGTACAAGATTGTTAAAAATATTTGTTAGTGCCATAGAGATATATAATTTATATTGATGATATTTTAATGTGAATAATGTTCCATTAAAAGAATTTTATTATGAAATATTTTTGTAGTGTTATTTTACTCAATATAGTTTTGTGGAATGGTCCCTTATAGTATGATCATTAAATATTAAATTTAAAATATATATGAGGAAAACCACAATCAATTTATTATTGATAATAAAAACACATGGTTATTCAATCTATTTATTATGTAAATAAATTTATTTCATTTTTTCAACTTTATTTCCAATGGAATTATTTCTCACAAGATTTTTTTTCTATTTCGGGTATTTTGTGACTCTCCCACTTTCCAAAGGCAGGAAAACAATTTATCACCTAGTGTGGTGATGAGGGAACATTTTTTGACATTAGAGGACTGGAGGATTGGTCATCCAATAAGGACTCTTATTTCCTATTATATGAATATCTTATATAATTTTTGACTTTTTTAAAATCCACCCCTAACAATAATGCGTACCCATAAGTGTAGTTGATTTACTAACAACATGTATTTACAAAGTCACTACATATAGGGAATTACATTGCCTCCGATTTTATCAAATTATATAGTAACTATGTTGTTTGAAGCTATGTATGTAAATAATATAGAATGTATCTCTATCTAGGGAGGCATTGGACTCTTATAAAAGAAGAAGGGATGCGTTTTGGAGATGGGATTAGACTCATGATAAGGGATTACAATATATCCAAATGAATGGAATCAAAAAACTTGTATTTCTGTTTAAATTAATAAAAAATATCTCTTATAATATTTTTATACTATTTCATCTTTTTATTCCTAAAATATTGAAGGAAAACTCAAAAACATATGTTTTACCCAAATTAAGTCTCGTGATAGCAGTTATTTAGAAAAGGCAGTGGATCAATTGTCAGAATTTTGAATAAGGTTGTGCATGTTGTCATCATATGAATTATGAATGAGTATAAGTTATGGAATACCTAATGTTTCTAAGATGATGAAATTGAAGAGTTAATGGTAGTCTTCCAATAGAGTTTTGTAATTTGTTTCCTAGAATTTATGTGGAAAAAGAAATATATTAGGGTTTAAAAATGATAAATAAGACTAAACTTAAATATTAACTCCAAGATGGAAATTATGGTTTAGATAAATACCTATGATTAGTGGATTCCATGAGAAATAACATTCCCTATAAAAATATCATAGGATAGTGGAACTAGTTTATTGAATGATGCCTAATATAAAATTTTTTGTGACCATTTACACATAATCCATTATTCAATTTGTTAGTTATAAAATATTATTAGAATATAAATCTTTTTTAATCATATAAAATTTAACTGATGAAATTAATAGGTGGTGTTCACACATGGATATTAAACTAATATATTAATCACATTATTTTTTTTCACATAATTTTTCACCTGAACATTAATTTCTACAAGCTGTGGTTGTTTTAATGTGAAAGAGGGGGATTTTGATATGGTGAATCTTTGTGTGATCTGACTCCAAAATTTATTATACATCAATGTATATAAATATTTCTTGTTTGGGTTGTTCTAGCATATTATCCCACAAATTGAATCATCTTCAAGTTTTTCTTTTGATGATTTTTCATTTTGAATAACAAAATGTCGTATCATAGTATGTGGTTAAATATGTGTTGACAACACAATTGGTAGTGGAATATATAGTGACATTATTGTAATTATGTGTTTTATTCTATGGGATTCAAATAATTTGATATGTACAACAATAGAAGAGGGAATGGTCTAAATAGGCAAGTTATATATGATGCAATTTATATTTTAGAGGATACAAGTAGGGGACTAACTAATTAAAAAATACCTTATTGTTTATTTAAAATAAAAATATATGAAGAAATATATGAATTTGATTAATAAATGTGGGATATAATATCATTTTTATTTATTTTTATATCATTGGAATGTAATTTTTCTTAAATTATATGGGAGTAAAAGACTACAATAGAGATGGCCAATGAATAAGTGAAATATTATGAGAATAAAACATATATGAATAATTTTTCCATGATTCATAGTAAATTAATAGTGAAGTTTTAAAAATAAATACCAAAAGTTGACAATTTTATTAACATTAACATGATTCAGAGTCAACTCGAATCAGTTATAGTAATTTTTATTGAATATGTGGGGGATATTTTTTCCATCATCAGTACGAAAATAACGAGACATTAATGTAACTAAAATAAGTAATTTCTATAGTAAATTTGACTTAGTGATTGATTATTTTTGAGGTTTAATTATAAATTAAGAGATTAATAATACAAAATTACATGAACTATTTAGAACAATACTCATTTTTTAAAGTATATAAGGTTTTGATTAATTAAAAAGTCATAATAAATTAAAATATATAACATGGAAATGAAAAAGAAATTAATATATTGGGGCCAAAACGACATGTTTTCACTTTGGATGAGTGTAAACATTAAAAAAATATTATAGTGATGATAAGGTAAAATTTGGAAGTGGTTCTTACAAAGAACTAGGTAACATAAATTGAATTTATTACGATAGTAATAGGTTAGTATTTATTTTCAATGATACAATGGAATCATAGAAAATCAATTTTTGGTTTTCGATCCATTCTATATCCAAGAGGGTATTCATGAAGGTTTTTTGTTTAGAATGATTGGAAATGTATATCTCGCTGATGAAAATGCTTTAGAGATCTTGGTAATGGGATTTTTTTAATTCAAAATGATAATCAAAATCATTGTTGAGATTTTGGGATTTCAAAACATACTAGGTTTGGGAAGAATGTAATTTCCATTGATTAGTTTTATGAAGCATGATTTGGATCAAAATTAAAAAATGGAGTACGTATGATTATTAGGGGTTTGATGTAATAGACCCACCTTGGTGAACCGATCAAGTCACCCATGTTAGCCCATTATAGAGGGAGTTATATAAAAGTAATCAAAAAAAGCCTTAAATAAAATTACATGATATAAAACCAATGTACAATGAGGAATAAAATGGAGATACAACTAAGACTAACATTCTAAACCATTAATTATGATATGTCTCGAATAAAAAGTCTATATGTTACCATATATCATCCCCAAATCATCCCAAACAAAATCATCGACATAAATAGAATCCTGCATGATAAAACATTCGCTTCAATTTTCTTGTATTCTAAAAAAACCAGTTTCACAACCACCTAATGGTAGATATTGGGTGTGATCAATAGATCACAATAATAAACCAACATTTTTTCAATACATGTTCTAATTTCAGGAAAGCAGATGTTCTTACTGTAAAATACAAGTATTTTTATTAATAATTTATGTTTTATAATATTATTATTCAATCATAGGGTTTTCCAAAAATTTCAGATCATGATTAATGAATCAATAAACAAATATCTCTTAAAATATATTGTTTAAAAATTATAGAAAATAAATTTAAAGGTGATCCAACATCCATTAAATAATATATCATTCAATAAACAACCTGAAAGATCAATACACCTATCATTCGGGCTCCAACCTATGGGACAATACATATTAGATAGTCACGATAATAAAAATACATATGGTTGGATCCAACTAAAATCAAGTACTTATATAGTCCATTGATATATAAGGGATTAATTTATAGGGTTTTCAAACATTCTATGGTCACCCATGTCTCTTTCTTGATGCACCAGGGTTACTAGAGAGCAATTCTTGTCAATTTCCATTTTAAAAAACATACTCACATTTTTTAATCCACTTAAAAGAAAAGGAAATATATTTTAGGGTTTGAAAGTCCATGTTTTTTAAGGAATGAAATTTTGTTTTCAATTAAAAAACATTTTAAAACATGAAACCATTCCATTCTCAATTTCAAAACACGAAATTTCATTTAAAATATCAAGGAATCAACAAGAACAATAGAAAATATAATAAATCTGAACTATTGAAAAGATCCACCTACATAAAGAATACAGAAACCCCAACCACATTTGACAATGGTGATTAGAATAAACAAGATATGAATTAAGAAGAAAAAGAATGACAATAGTCTGAAAAGGATTGATAGAAGTAAAGATCCAATTACAAAACCATAGACAACCCATAATAATAAAAAACTAAAAGAATAATAAGAAGGAATACATACCCAAATAGGATAAATCCAAACAAAATGCTAATGAAAGTATACATTTTATTAAAAATATGATTTATACAATTACATGGTGTGCACCTAATGCATGAAATTTATACAGACTCATACTATCTATTCAGATCACAGCTTCTACCCTGCAACCAGTACATGGTGTTTACTTTACTTACAAGACATGTTAATTCCCAACGAACAAAATAAACTACATTTATTATATTGAAAATTTTATTAATTTATTTGAATTCAACATTATTGATATCCTCACAAATTAAGGGCTAGAAATACTCACCTAACAAAAAATGAAACTGAACGAAAAGATTAGAAAATATTTCATATAAAGGTAATTGAGCATTTCAATCTCCCCAGTATAAAATATTTATCACCCCATAAATATCTCAATAACCTATATCAGAAAAATGAGAAGTCCAATACAGCCATATCAATGACTCTCACTCCTATGTCTCATTGAAATCCAATATGCACTTCCATTATACACACCAAGAAGAATGTTTTTACTAATATTACCTTGTCTTGGAAATCCATAATATAAATTGGATACTCAACCAAAGTGGTATTGGGTTAAAGATATACATACTCACACCTAATCACATGGGAAGGATTTGGAAAATACCTCATCAACTAGGAAACAAGAAACACATCATGGATAGAAGTCAAACAAGACATAAAGTCCAACTATTAGGCTGACCTACCCATTTTCCCAACCATCTCAATGGGTCCCACAAACCTCAGTTCCATCATAGCATTCATTTCTAGTCAATGATGTCCCAAGTGATGTGAATATATAAGAAAACAAGATCACCAACCAAAAACCCCAACTGTTAATTACAAAAGTCCGCATAAGATTTTTGATGAATCTATCCGGTGATCATATTTTTCTAGATAAACATCACCTTCTTTATCATATCTTGAATCAGACATGGCCCAACTAATGGACACTATTCTATCTCTACCCATCATAAGGGAGATTAACATGGACTCCCATTAAAAGCTTCAATGAAACCATCCCGATCGATTCATGATAACTACCTTTATATGAAAACTCAAATAAAAAAATTATTATCCCATGATCCCCCAAGATCAAGAAAATAATCATGATTTATATCCTCACGGACATAGATAGTCCTCTTTTTCCATACCTCAATTCTTAGTTGACAATATGTGCTCCACACATACTATATACCCATTACCTCATAAAATGCATTCTAAAATCAAGATGTGAACATTGAGTCTCAATAATAAATAATCAAAAAGGTAACCACATAATTTTTCACAATCTCTCAGACATATAATTCCCTAAGATATTACACATTCATGGTTTCCTTTATTTTTATAAAATGTTTTTATTTATTGATTATGTCAAGAGTCACCAAAATTGCATCCTTCCCACATGGATTTCATGGTAAGAAAAATGTTTAAATCCAAAGAAATATAATCTCATTTCGATACTGGAATGGGTAAAGGATGAAAAAAATGTAGTCCTTTTTTCCACCATAACTCACAAAAAATGGTGACACCACGATTTAAATTCAACAACTGACCACCTCTTCCCTAACCACCAATACCACCATCTAAAATCATGGAACATCATTCAATCCCTATAGTACATGAACGAAAAGTCTAGTATACATTGTATAAAAAATAATATATCAGAAATAAAGGAACAACTAACCTGATATGAAAGCATAAAGCTCCTTTGGGAGACCAAGACCACTAATCCGAGTTCTCCCAACTATTTAAGATTTAATCAATTAATTGGCTATTGACATTTATCATCGGTTCAAGTGAAATTCACTCATAAAAGGTAAATTTTACCTTTTTCAAAGATAAGAACACCTACCCACGAACCACCTTCATTCCCAAGATCATCTCGAGAAAAAAACCACACATACAACCCATCAATTTCTTCCAACAATACTTGGATCGGTACTATTCTACTCAATGCATCTGCACAACATTTATTTTTTAGTGGGTTTATATGATTTCAAAATCAATGGTCTTATGATACTCAGCCCAATATCTATGCTGCATGTTTATAACCCTGTGTGTGAAAACATATGTTAGGATTTTGTGATCTTAATAAAATATAAATCACCCACCAAAATGATAGTGATGCCACATCTTGAGTTCATGTATAAATTCTTATAAATCAATATCATGGGTATATAGTTATTCTCATGAGGTCATAAATTTGTTGATCTATAAGATACCACTTGTTCCCCTTTCAATAATACGCATCCCAAAAATGTACCTGAGGCTTCATAGAAAACATTTTAATCAGGACATGGTTCGTGGAGTATCAACACTATATTTGAATTCAACCTAACTTTTAGCTCCTAAAAATATCTTAGAAATTTTTCTTCCCGCTAAATCATTACACCCTTTAGGTTCAAAGGTATCATCAGACAAATAATCTTCGAGATGTCCCAAATAACCCTCTAGTAACACCCAAACAACACCAATAGCATCATATCTCAAACATGTTTCTAGGATATTCCCAGGACATAACCTCCCATAGCATTTTAAGATCCACTAAGACATCCATCACAAAAAATACATTCCCAAGAAACATTACCTCTCCGATCTAAAATTATTTCATTGATGTTTTACCATAAATAAGATGTTCTTTAAACATTTGAAGAATGAAATATATATAGTTCACATTTTTGATTCCATGGAATGGAGTAAACCATGATTTCATCCATTAACAAAACAAATAATAATTCTAATTACCGATAAATGAACAAGTTCATCAAATTCATAAATACCACATGAGAATTAGTGAGTCAGAATAGATAAACCAGAAACTCAAATTTCACATATCAACTTTGAAATACATTGTTATGTATGTCCCCATCTCGAGCTCTCAACTTATGGTAACGTTACCATAGTTAGATTCTAGAAAACAAATGAGTGACTCAAATATGATCAAATATATCATCAATTATTAGTAAAAGATAATTGTTCTTAATAGTAACTGATTCAAATATCGATAGTCTATACATATCTTGAGATTTATTTACCCCTTCATCGAAATAAGTATAGATGAATACCAGGGTATCATGCTAGGATGAATAAATCCATTCGACTCTAAGTCCACAAGTTGGACCTTAATTTCCTCTAACATAGTTGATTATATTTCCTAGTATGGGAAACAAATGTGCATCGTTCTAGAGAGAAGTTAAATAGTAAACTCAACCTCTCTCTATGTAATTAAATTAGAGAAATCATCTTGAAATAGCATATGGTAGGATCAAAGAACAATATATATATATGACCTCTCAATAAAGGGTCAACCACAACAAGAAAAATTTATAACAAATGTCCTGAGATTATATAGGAATAAAGAACAACATTCCCTACCATTCTTGATATAGAGTGACACCCATCCTAGAAAATATGAGTGAACCGATTAGTATATTATAAATATACCTTATAGAAATAATAATTTATGTGATCCTTTACACTTATCATCTAATCCTTTCCAATAATCATATTGAATAATTCAATATCATGCACTAAAAATCCATATGAAACCTCAAAATGAGCTATAACCACCCTCCACATAGGGCAGGTAAATAATTTTTTAGACCTCTTTCCCAAAGGCTTTGAATAATACAATAATAAATACATAATATAGGAATGAAAACTAACAAAATTCTAAAACATTGGTAATATAAATGTATGAGTATCTCTGTGTCGAACATAACTAGCACAATAGAAGAAAAGATAAATAACATACTTCTAAGTGTTTTTATGACTACATTATATTCCTCTAGAACATACTCTTCCACATATATCCATTCTAAAATATCTATCTAGACTTCAACCATGGCCTAATAATGTGTCCCACCACCCTTTATAGAATCAATATGAACCTATGATCCCTTGGTCAATGTGGATCATGCCTTTTAACCTTGGGAAATCCTCCCACTGAAATGTTTTAGATGTCCATATTTACCACAATGATGAAATTTCATTGGATCCCCCCTACAATGAGGCCTAGTATGAGTACGCCTACAAAACTGTTAGTATATATCCTTTAGCTACTATAGAGAAGCACATGAAATTTCAACAGTAAAAAACTGAACACTCCTGCACTTCCTTTTCTTACAAGAAGAAGCACGCTAGCAAATTGCTACTCCAACAAAAGATCCACCAAAACCTATCCTCCCATCTATGTCTAGATCAACTAAATATTAATTATACATTATCTAATAAATGATTAGAAGGAACAAAAGAATTATTATAACCCAATTTTTATACCTCAACCCCATCATGATCCTACTGTCCTTTAGGAAAACATTAATGAAGATTTATAGTGCCAAATGCTCAAACTCCACAAAACAGATGGAGTACACCTAAATGGCATGATCTCCTTTATCTAAGGATAAAAACTCATTTATATTTTCAACATATAATTTCATAGGATAAAACTGTGGATTAAATATTTTCTTGAAGGAATCCCATGTAGGATCCTCTTGCAACTTATCATGCATTATAGTGTCCCACCATATTATTCATGGACCCTCAAGAATATTCATGGAAGCACCCAATTGAGAATCTATAAGATTATTAAAAATGATAGTGACTCTCTCAATTCATTCATGCAACTCCTTTTATTCTTGGGCTCCATTTTTTTCAATGCTAGATATGTTGTTGTTTCTTGGTAAATTTTGAGCCATGATCCACAACTCGTCTTATGATTGTGGTTCCCATTGAACCTAGAGTATGAAGAGTATAGAAAACATATTCATCCAATGAAGGTTCTAATGGACGACCCCCCAATGAATCCTACCTCACAACTTTCCCTCTCATATTTGGAATAGTTATTCCAAGATGAATTTTCTGTTTAACACAAGACAACAACAAATCTATAATGAAAAATATTTAATGAATTTGGAACAAAAATCTATAATAAAATACAATATATTAAAATTATAATAATTTAATGAAATAACAAATTATAACACAAAAGGTAAATCATTTTGAAAGGAATAAGTTAATATTAATAAACTCCTCATTTAGTTTATTCAAACAACCTTACAAATACCATTTCCTCTAACAAATAGATAGTTCAATTTTCGTTGAATTACTATATAGATTATTCATATAAGCCTAAATAATAGGTCTCATATGTAGTAATTATTTTTCAACCAGACATGGTAACTTAGATTGAGTCACAGGAGTGAGATATCTATGCCCATTTTCTTCCCCTACTTTCTAAATTCTAATTGTTATACTTATGTATAACCAAGACATGGAACCAACTCAAGAAATGATAAAACACATTTGGATGAGTAACCCCTCAGACACCAAATCATAATAGACCAACGCGAATCAACCTAATTAGCCACCCAATTCAGCACGTTACGGGGTGAGGTATAACAAAGATAAAAAAAGTCTCAAAAATATAAAAAACAAGACGTGCAGACAGAGTAAAAATAGAAACAAGGGGAGATACAACTACGACCAAAAATCTAATCCAAGATGTATTACATGTCTAGATAGAATAGTTTCCCTATGACTAATCTTCCCCTCTAAACCATCCCAAACTAAAACAATGATAGAAAGAGAAGATAGTATGTTGTAGAATTAACTTCCATTTACCTGTGTCCTCCAAAACACAGTCTTCATAAACCTAAATTCATAAGAAGGGTGTTAGTGGTGGAGCCTAGTATTAAATCACTTGGTAATATATACCAGTTATAATATCAAGAAATCACATTTTCTAACATTAGAAAAAAAAATTATATTAATTTTTATTAATACATAAAATTTAAAATATTTCCTAAATAGTCCTTTTATATTAAAAAAATTCCATATCATGATTTCCAAATTTAGAAACCCTTCATTCATAAAATAGATAAGGTAAACATACTAAGAAATAAATATACATGAGATAAAACATCAATGAAAAAACATATGATGAAATAAACAACCAGAATCAAAAAATGATCATTCTAGATGATCTATATCCTATGGAAAAATATGTACTATAAACTGAAGACCCAAAAAATTAATATCTAAAATCATACTAAAATTCATTCTTACCATAGTACATCACAATAAAATATGTAACCTTTTAGTGGTGTCATACACACTCTGGATACCTATGTCTATTTCTTAACACACCTACATTTCCCATTGTGCAATGATTGTTGATTTCCATTAAACAGACTCACATTTATATAAAACCATTTTAATACAAATAAATATGATTTCGGGTTTGAAGATCCATTTTTCCAAATCACGGGAATTAAATTTTGAAATAAAAAACCCTTTAAAATAAAAACCCATTCCCTTTTCAATTTCAACACCTGTAATTCAATTTAAAATATCAAGAAATCATTTACAAAAATAGGAAATTAAAAAAATTATTTAATAGATACACCAACCTCAAAGACATAAAATCATAAAAAAATTTTGACAATGAGGATTACAAATCACAAGATCTGTATTTAGAAGATAAGTCAAGTTAAGAGGCTAAAAAGGATTGTCGTAAAACACAATAAAACTATGAAACCATAACTATAGATCCACAAAAACCAATAAAAACAATAATAAGAAAAATTTATTACACAGAGAGAAGAAATATAAAAAATAGTGATCAATTACTGAACAAAGCAATCTCGATAGAGATAAATCACCAGATATCACATAGTGGGCTCTCTAGGTCTAGAGAGGAGGGATTCATAGATAATGAATGATCATATCACTCATATTGCACCCCAAAAACAAAAAACATGACATTTAAATGGATTGTAACCCATTTAGACATCATGAAATCCAATGAGTCCATATGAAATAAATAAACATTGCATTTTTACTAAAAACAATATTTTGCCTCTTACATGACATATACCAGATACAGGTTGCTTAGATAGTTCACATTGTGTATTAGGTTTATGGATTCTTCCCAAATACAATTACATGGCATGTACTTCATATAAATGGAATATAAATTTCCCATGACCTGTATAAACTATATGTTTTATGTTGAAAAATACAACAAAAACCTTACTTAACCATTATAGGTGTCCACCAAATTTTATTGTTGAAAATTCTCTCCCAATGAAAAAGGAATCCAAAATAAAAGTTTTTAACATACCTAATATATGGGTAAAGAGGCGTTATATCCATGTCCATGGTCAATGTTCTAAAGACTGATATATTATATCAGATAGCATGATTTGTTGGATAAACGATTCCTAGGATTAAAAATTATGAATGTACTATGGTATGGTATTATTGTCTTGGGTACCATAGTGAGAATAAATTACATTTTGTAGTGGTTAATGATATAATTATTCTTGTTCACATAGATTTTAGATCATATTAGAGTTATATTCTCTTAATTTTGTGATTTTTTTTGTTTAATCAAAATAGAATGGAAGTTAATTCATGGATGTTAGAACAAGATAACACTGAATATTGGGGTCCTTTACTACACAATTATTACAGTGTGACTTTTTAATTTTTTACATTTATCAATGATTTGGAAATTAAATTGTTGGTTTAATTTCATAATATCAAATATGAGTTGTCTAGATTGTTTTTTTGGAGGTCCACTGTAGAAGAAGACAATGTAAATATAAATAATTTATTATTGTCCAATAATTTTGGAGAATATGGTAGTAGATATTTAAAAAGTACATTAAAGTGAAAATGAATTAGATTTTGGGAGACTAAACCAAGATAACTAGATACTAATTTTATGCTGGAGCATATGAATTATAAACTGACTTACAATTATAGGCATAGAAGACAAAAATTTGGAATGTCCAAAAAAATTTGTGTAGAATAAACAAAATTGTACAGGATACCATTTTAATGGGATTCCATCCACACAAGTGTGTTATAAAACTCGGTAAATTATTTTTTCTCAATAACAAATGAATATTACACACCTAATTAGATTATTATGAAATACTATCCCCATGTTGATTCCAATGATTGGAAAATACATGTGAAAAATACTATGAATATTTTTTTAAGTGATATAGTGATTAATACATTTTTATCCAAATTTTTTATAATGAAAATAATTAAATCATTATAATTCATTTGTTTTTAATCAATGCGATAGTAATTTCGAAAAAATAGAACAATGTGGAAAATATTGATGGGACAATGTATCACATAACCATATATCTACTGATCTAAATTGTTGATCTAGAATTTTCAGGGTTCATGTATGATAAAATGGATTTTTTTTGGTAAAAATATATACTGTTGAGAATAAAAATTTTCAAATATTGGGGTAGTTCTTTAGATGTAAAAATACTGAAAGCAATGATTCATAAAATAGAAGATCCATATAATAAATTATGGATATCATCAAGAATCATGTTACTCTTATTGATAGATGAATATTATTTTTATTACATTATTATTATGAATGGATGATATCCTTGGATAGTAGAAGGAGTTTCTATTAAAAATTATTTTGTAAAATAGATGTTTTCTATGATTAATTAATTAAATTTGTTTCATTTAAACAAAACCTTTGAGATCAAAATATTAATATAAATAATGAAATCAATGTTGAAAAATGGGAATTCCATTTATAATGACAAGATAATAGTATGATGTGGTGTAAGTATAGTTTGGTTTTCAAATAGTTCTATATGAAGGAAAATTTGTATTTCTATTATAATTTCAAACATATTTTCAAACATACATTATTCCAGATAGTGTAGAGTAATAATGATTATGAAAGATTAGATTTCAAATAGAATGATGTGAGGATATTATTATTTCATGATGAATTATAGGAGGAAATATATATGAAGATTCATTATGATATTAGGGAAAATATGAAAAGTACTATATTTTTAAGAACTAACTGATTTTTACATCTTGAAATAAGAATCAAGGTAGTGTATCTAAATGTATTATACATTTATGAATGAGAAATTTTTCATATAATTAGAACACATATCACTATTTATAATGATAGTTTTTAGATATGGGAACTTTATAATTATACCTTAGTATGTTGATGATATGTTCCAAGAATATCTCCACCATATAATAAATTCATGAGGAAGAATTTGATTCCACTATAATTTTCAAAATTAATGATCTATCAAAATAAAGTGAGGATATGGATTCAAAAATAAAAGAAGACCAAAATTTTGATTTTTTCAGAATGAGAACATATGGAAGGTCATATATAGAATTATAAACAGAAAATGAAAGTAATTTTAAAATCCACTGGTCAGATACTTCATTTTATTTGAGGATAAATAACACAAAATTAATAATGAGGCAAAATACATGGTCAACGTTCCAGTTTCAATAACATTTGGTTTTCTGATGTATTCGATGGTATGTCCATGGTTAATTTTTTTGCTGGGATTATCAATAAAATTATGGAGAATATAAGAAAAGTAATATAGAAAGATATATTGTGGATTCTCTAGTATATCAATGGATTAGAATATATAGACTTGGGTTTAGGAACTGATAATCCATTACAGGGTCATGTGGATGAGATATTTGGAATATATATTTTTACATAGAAATTGACAATGATTTCTTTACTTTTAAGGATGAGTTATAACCTATATATATATGTTTTAGTAAGTTGTTTCACTATCCAAAATAAATATAAAATATATGGGAATTGAATAAGATGGTAAATAAAATATTTGGTTGATGTTTTTGGTGAAGGATATAAAAATATGTGAGGAAAGTGGACTATTATTCTATGATTATTAGAAAGAAATTTATTTGGATAAGAATCTAATGATTCACTCACTGGAAGTGCTTATTAAACTAAAATATCATTTCATATTAATGATGTTTGATGATGTGGTCTTAGAATTTTATAAGATCAGTGGATTTTAGATTCTAGAAAATATGTTCACTAAGATCTTAATATAGGTATGTCAAAAAAACATCATTCCTTAATCACACTAGGTCGACTTGAATGTGTTGGTGACATGGATTATAGCTATGTATGTATGTAATCATCAATATTTTCTTTAGTATTTATGGTTTTCAGAGTTTCTTAAGTAATTGAACATTGGATATTGAGATCTATTATGAAATCTCATTGATTATCAAACTCATTGAATCTATGATGTGAAAATTTTGAATATATATTTCATTCTGATAAAAAATTATTATAATGGATGACCGGAAAATACAATGGCCTAGATGATATGTTCAATAATCAGGTTGTGAAGGTTTTCATTATTAGGAATATTTATGATTAAAAGTTATAAAATATATAATGTCTTCCTGAGATGATACATATGACTTTCAATTCATTCTCCAAAAAAATTACATCAGTTTATTTTTCGTTCTTTTATAGCAATGAGATTACAAAATAGTTTTCAGAATGATATGTAAGAGTATATTTTCATATACACCAAAAGTAAGAATTTATTTATGAAATTAATTGGAAATTAAAGGATATTATAACCAATAATTTTTCTCTTATACATATTAATGTTTGGTTGAACTGGTAATCCAATTAAGACCGAATATAAATATATTGAACCACCCATGTTCTACCTAACATGTTACCCATAATGCTCTTCAATAAGGCCCAAATCCCATTCCTAATTATTATGGGATATATAAAGTGAAAAATACTTTTCATCCACATATATTACATCTTAGTATATGGATATTCATCATGTACCTTAATGTATTATTCCATAATCAAATAAGTATATATAATGGCATATGTGATACATAAAGAACTGGATCCTAACTGAACTATATCATATCTTACTAACATCTCCATAACTAGAACCATTGATTAACATATCATATATAATAACCTTCATTATATACCTGGGGAAAGGAAACATAAGAATGTATGATCCAAAATTCAATTTAAGGGTACTTAAGGGAGATATCAATAATCACATAAACATAACAACAGTATAAGGGGTTGAGAACATTAGAATAACATTTATAAACCACACACTGTATATCATCGATCATTACTTAAGACATGGAACAAATAATGGAAATTTAGAAGACATGAATCATAAAATAGTTGAAGAACATAAGGCATGAGATCGTAACATAGTCATTTGAAACGTGTTTATGAAATACAGAGAACAATATAAAATCAATTCCTTAGTAGTAAAGGATAATTTCTAGAAATATCATAGTTGTAGAGTTCACTCCCCAAACCATCATAATTGTCAATGATTATTCCCAAGACGATCAAAGTGGAAAGATTCTCTTATTAAACGAGGTTAACATCCCATTAAAGTCTTATTTATCTCATGATAATTCTTTTTTTACATAATTAATTATTGGTTAATATAATTCTAGGACCACCCACAACATAATTAGAATTAGATAAATGTTTTTAAAATATCATAAATTTTTCCTCATATCATAACACATGAAAAATATATAGATTTAATAAAATTTTATCATATCATCATATAAAATCTATTGGAAAATAAAAAGGTTTCATAACTTAATTAATATGTGGAAATGAAACAGGTTTCATATACCCATCCTTGCCTAATATTCCTTATAAGACATCCAATGAATGAATAGTTTTTGTATTTTTGGATCATATACCTTATAAATAATATGTAACATCAAATATGTCATCTAGGAGTAAAATTCAGTTAAATTATATCTAGAATAGTTGATGAAGAAAAATGATATTTTCATTTTAAATTAACATAATTAAAATATTAAATATTTCAAAATATTAAGGAAAACATTTTGAAATGAACTATGGATAATTGTAATGGATGTTAGAAAAAAATTTAAATTCATGAATGTGGGAAATTCGATTCGTTCCTTATTTGTTAAAGGAATAATTAATTTCAAATTTTCAATAAATATTCAAAAAGAACATATTTCAGAAAAGTCAGAGAACATTCCTTTTGAACCATCATTTAAATTTCCAGGCATGGGTATACATTTCATAGAAAAACATAAGAATATAAATGTATTATTTAAATATTGTAGTGAATACATGGACATAAAAGAAAATAGATTTTTCAACTATGAGAGAAATGTATCCATTTTTACATAAAAATATTCTTTTAGTACCATGATCAAATAAATATAATGAAATGAATAAAAATCATGTACTCTATAGAAAAAAAAATTACAAATGAAAAATAATGAGTTTACATAGAGGTATATCATGAAATTTGATCATTGAAAACCTAATTATAAACGATCTATGTAAACAATGATATTATAACATAAAACTCATACCTCGGGTCTGAATTCCATCATACATGTTAAAACCACATATAAAAAAGTATCATACATATATTGAGTATAATACTCATATTTATCACATAAAATATTACTTATATCGTTTATTAATTTTTTTATAATTCATTACTAAAATATCTGTTTCGGGTGATAAATTTTATGTTTTGCAAGTATGTTTTGGTTAAGCATTTTTGTCCCTTTTACATTGATTGTGGTACTATAGTCTCATTAATCTTATACTTTGTATAAATATACTATATATTCATTATTTTAATACTTAGTTTCATTCATAAAAAAATCGATATAAAAATGAATATCACTATTCATTGAGATGGTGGTTGTAGGTACACGTAAATGCAGTATTGATTTTTGGCGAATTGAAAAAAAGAAATGTAAATAGTAACTAATGTATCCAAAATCATTATTATGTCCTATATATCACACATATTCATTAATTCTATCATCATTACAACTTTTTTCAAGATAATGTAAAAAATGAATCACCTCACATCGTAGAGGTGTTTGTACACACATTCACATGAGTGAAATTATCATTTTCCCATAATAAGTAGGTAATATTGTAGATGTGATTTTATAATTTCAATATTTCATTATTTTAAAATTTATATATATATATATATACATTTAATATATCATTATTTCCATTCTTGAGAGGAGATTATGGAAAAAACATTACATAGGTTTGCGAGGACGTAATCCATTATACACACAATCAATGATTTCATTTACCATTTGATGGATGGGGATATGGATATAGGTAAATACCTAAATATAATAAAATAAAAGATTATGTAATATATTATTTATATTATATCATAATAGTTTAATAATATTTTATGGATGTACAAGAATAAATAAAACAAAAAATCATGGTTAAGAACTATACCTCTTTTTTGGACATCCTTTTTAGGTTTATAATACCAATCCTCCCCAAAATTATATATTTTTACAAAAGTGAATATTACTAATTGATAGGGACATATGTAAGTGATAATGATAGTTCTAGTATGAACCAAATGTCTCTTTATGTGTATATATGAGATGAGAGTGGGAGTCCTTTTAGACGTGAGTACATGACACATTTAGAAATGCTAAAATAAATAAAATGTATTATTGATTTAGTCACACCATATTGATCTTAAATGGAACATTCCAAATGTTAATATGATATTACATTCAAATATAGATAGTTAATAGAATTTATGAAATTGGTTTTGGTATATTAAACCCTTATCTCTTTATAATAACCAAAGATAAACCTATTTTAACCATAATTTTTGTATCCAATTTTTTTTCTATTTTTACTATCAATTATGACCATAAATTTATCTAAAAATATTACATAATATTAATTATTGTAAATTAAAATATGAAATAAATTATAGAGAAATATCTTCAATAAATTTATAGATTTTAATTTTAAATTAACTGTATATTTGCGATGAAAATCATTTTTTCCAAAGAGAAGGTTATCTTTAATATACAATAATTCCAAAAAAAATATTACAACGAACTAAATTTGATCAATTATAATAAAAGTGACCTAATTTTATGTTTTTAACCATTTTCAAAGAAAAATTATTTTTTTTACATTTTTTAATTCAAAAGGATGATTTTCAATAAAAACCTATATCATTCACTATTTATTTGAAAATTAATCTTTTACAAAAATTCTAAGAAATTTACACTATTATAATTTTTACATGTTTATTTCAAAAAATATGTAAATTTTTTTAAAAAAATATGTTATTTTTAAATATGTCTGCAAAACGTGGTGAATCTATTTGTTTGAATTATAATATTTTTAAAGATAAAACTTATTTTATTAATATCCCATGAAGAGAAAAAGTATTATATAAATGATAAATAATTTATTGAATTTATAATATATAAATTTACTTAAAATAATTCAATAATAGTTATTAATTTAAGTAATTTATATAATAATGCATTTCACCCATAAAACTATTTTTCATACTTCCAAATTATTTTTTACTCCACTTTATTTAAAATTGAAAAATAATAAATTTATGTTATTCTTGTGCAATACACATAATATTATAATTTTGTTATTCCAATCCATAAAAACCATCTTAATTGAAAGGTTATAATGGTATTCTATATTATAGTTTATTTAGATTAAAATATTCTTTTATCATAAGATATCGAAAAGATAAAATTTGTCTGAAATGTAATATATCATTATTTATAATGGTGTTACATTATACTCTATTAAAATTATTTTATTCTTCAAAATAACATGAGTTTGATAAAAAAAATTAGGATATTTCTACCTCATTTCATTTTTAGGTTCCCACATAGCTTCTTCAAATTTCTGATTCCCATAGAGAACATTAAACAGATGAGTAGCCCTATTTCATTGATAATTATCTCAATTAACTAAGATATCCACTATTCATTCTTCACTAGAAAGATCATTCTTTAGTGGTATGACCTATTAGTTTGCTATATGTGATGGATCATGTTTGTACTTCCACATTAATGATACATGGAACATACCTTGATCTTAACAGTGGTTCAATGGAAGGACAATCTGATAAGATACTATCCATATTTAATCAAGAATCACAATGTGTAATTTATACCTTGGGAATAGATTTAATTTCTTCCTGGAAGTTGTATCATTATTCCCTGGAGAATGTTTCAAAAAAATATTCTTACAAATTTCAACCTCTAGGTCATTCCAATACTTATATTCATAACACATTTGTTTTCTCTAAACTACCTTGGTGTTTTGTTGAATGAATTTTAATTTCTCTACCATTTCCTTAGATATATTATTACAAAATATATTTATTTCACAACCTGTATCCCATCACAATGGTGTTAAATAGATCTTTTTTATATAGGTATCTATAAGGATGTATCTGAATTATTGTGTAAAATCTCTAATTTTAAGGAAATGTGACTAGGAGAAGGTGTTGATCCCAACCACATTTAAAATCTAGAGAACAATTTCTCTACATATAAAATAATTTTTGAATAGTTCCCTCAGATTAACCGTCTCTCTTATGATGATAAACTGTACTAAAAAACTACTATGTATCCAATATCTACTGAAGGATTCACCCAAACATTGATTTAAGCCTCAGATCTCAATCTGAAACAATAGAATCTATTACTCGATGAAGTGTTGACACAAACTTAATTTAAATTATGTAATAATGATAATGAAATAAATATTTGTTGATAACAACGAATTATTATAAATTTTAAAGAGATATACAACAACCCAAATTGCATAATATTCTTTAGTCAAATTGGGATGTCTGATTAGAAAAAATCAATGGTGATGTTTTCCCATTTCCACACATTTATGGGTAATGGTTTTAATATCCCCATAAAATTTTTTATCTTAGCCTTAACATGTGAATATACTATTTAGTCAGAAACAAACACATCAATACCAGAATTCATATTGTCCCACCAAAAATACACTTTTATATCATTATATATTTTTGTACATCAAAGATTAATAGGTAAATAAAAACTACATGCCTCCCATAAAAAATCCTTATTGTAATGTAGTTCGGATAAAACACATAATAATAACAAAACTTTATAATTCAATCATATTCAAGGATGACATTAGGATCTTATCCAATATTAATTTGTAGGTCCACATTTTATATCAATTCTTATTTATTACTGACATGGAGAGATGGATTAACTCTCATTTGAGTGTGGTAATAATTCAACCATTTAATCATGATTTATTGATTGTGACATTGAGAATCCAGAAATAATGGTTCATTTTTTACCCTCCTAATGGATAATCTTGCATGATTAATTTGACCCAAAGAATCTTCTACATTGTTTGTATTCCCGTGGTGGTGATGTATTGATCATTTATAATAATTAATCAACTCTGAAAATCTTCTTTGTTAGACATTAAAGTATTTTTGTGTGAATATAAAATTTAATCTTATATGATATATATATATAACAATTTATTCTATAAATATAACGTATCTCTATTTTTAGTGAGAAAACTAACAAATATAACTTTGAATGAATATTTTTGTAGTTTTTTCCAAGAATAATCCATTACAATTTGGTATAAGCTATAACTATATTATTATACATGAGACGACATCCCATCCACTTAATTAATGAAAAATTATAAATTACATACCCTTATCCACGATAGTGTAAGGTAAGAACATGGGAAATGACTAACATTCTCTTCAGTTCCTTGAAATTTTCCTCACCTTCATCTATGTAGATAAACATGGATATATTCTGAGTTAACTTTGTGAGTGGAATGGACATCAATGAAAATTATTCCACAAAGTGTATTTAATATCCAGCCTATCTGAGAAATATAAGGATCTCAATCCTAGTGGTTGGTTTTTCAAAATTTTATTAAATTTTTTCATTGATGGATCTATAGATAAATCCTCTACTGATAATATATTTACAAACATTGAGTCTTTCAATATCCAAAAAACACACTTGATAAATATATCATTATTCTCACATACATTAGGTTTTTTAGTAGAATACTCAGGTGATATTCATGACATTTATTACACTATCAATATATAGTAATATTGTCTATAAAGACAACCATAAACAAATCACGGTAATCTATAAAGAATCTATTCATTAAATACGTGTAGATAGTGAAGGAATTAGTAAGAACAAATCGAATCCCTACATATCTATATGGTTGATACATTATATTTAATTCTATCTAAGATATATCCTCCTTCATGACCCTTAGTTTATGATATCCATAATTAGTTCTAATCTCTGAAATATATTGAGCTCTATTCTGTTTATCAAACATGTAATTAATATGGTCTAGAGGATAATTTTTTATGATAGGGATATTTTTATGTTTTTTATAACCAATGTAGAGTATCATGGGTCCATATTTATTCTTTATAAAAAGAACAACTATTCCCTTTGGTGACACAGCAGGATGAATAAATACCATTTCATGATTCCAATTGATATGATTCTTGAAATCCTAAAACATAAATAGGGTAATTATATATGGGGTCTTTGATATAGGTGGAGCAAAATATATGAGATATATTGAGAACTCAACTTTATGATTTGGTTTAATACTGAGAATATCCTATATAATGGCAGGAAAATATACTATACAATGTGCATCTCATTTTTTTATATGTTTCCCCCAACTATATTAGATAAACAACCCTTTTGAATATTAATCATGACACATATAATGCATGTGATTTCCATTGTAAGTTTATATTTATCATTTCACTGATATAAGACCATAGGTTTCATTAGATTATCAAATGTGAATCCTCATCCCCACTAATTGGTGTTATATTTATACAGAGAAAGAAAATACATGACTAATATAACACCAAATTCAAGTAAATGGGGAATAATGAGATTTTCAGTTAGAATTTCCCTGAAACTACATCCAATGAATAATTATATACATGGGATGAAATCATATTACAATAAAGGGTTCTCACTACTAGTACAAATCTAATTTATTGGGGTTTAAATTTGATACCCTTATAAAAAAATTAATATATAAAATTATGGGAATATATATATATCCAAATGAGACATTAAAGATTATAGAGTGGATGGTATGTTTACCTTTAGTCATATCATTATCTTACATCTCCTTATGAATAGTTTTTGAATGATATTTCACTTTATATCTTGGATTAAGAGGCTGTTGATTCTAATCATCTCTATTACCCTTTGGATTTGAGAACCAGTTACCATAAATCCAATACTCTTTTGGTTTGAAATGAAATAATGTGGGTGGTTCATTTTATAGTGATCTGGGTCAATTGGAATAATTAATTTAAATTTTCCCATCAATTCTATATTTGATATCCCAATTTCCTTTCTTTCCAAACATAAAACACCATCCTATTAAAATTAAAAACATTACTCCATGTTTCCTTCAACACATTGAGTATAAAGGACTGATTATCATATTCTCTCTAATGCTTTTTGGAATTTATATTCAATTCCTTCTTTCATTTAATTTAAAAAATATGATATTGATGGGAATCTAAAATATCTATTTCCACATTTATATAACATCAAATGATTTAGAAATTTCAAATATATATATTTGTGGATAACAATCTAAATTGAATTTGTTTTCAGACACTGAAGAATTGATCAACTTTACTTTTAGTATAGATGATAATAACAAACATGTACCTCGCAAGTTCTCTAAAATATTCTTCATAGGTACAAATAGATTCATAATCGTTATGATTTATCCCCATGAATTTATTCTCCATTTTCATATAAATAATATGATGAATGTACATATTGAAATCTAATCTATCAAACTCATTCCAATCCATAGAGTCAATTTATTCGTATTAGCTTGTATTATTGATAATAATCCACCATTCAACTTTTTTATCTTTTCAAATTATAGACACCCAAAATAAAATTTTCTTCTTCCAAAAATAGATGGAATAAAAATATCTTTTCAGGGGTTCTGATCTATTTCTTAATGAAGAGTTGATCGTCAGTATTATTAATTGAAGGTCGAAATTGCCTCATGATGTAATTAAAAGAACATTGTTCCCTCCTTTTCTAATTAAGGATGTCATCATGAATCATATGTTGAAAAGTTATCATTAAAAAGGAAATAAGATTTTTCATTCCAACTCCGATAAATTTTAGTTTATTGGGTGGATAATCATTAAATTATTAATCACATTTAGAATTAACATATTTTTTAGGTTATAATCATTAAATAAACCAAAAAAAGAATTGTGTGAAAAATAATTATCATAGTGGAAACCATATATCTATGAAAAAACATTTATATGATTTCAAAATCATGACACATTGTTTTTTATATATGAAGCCACTATTTTTACATAGTTTATTCATGATCCTCATCTATTCAAATCCTATATAATGGTTTCTAAATAAAATATTAATTAACCCAAACATAACCCCATTGGTGTCAAACCAAGTCTTCATTAACTGAAGACTCACTATTCACTATAATGTAAGATGTGATATAGTCAAACAACTCATCTTGGGGTTAATAAAACTATAATCATATATTCAAAAAATAAATCCAATTTTGTATGTAGAAAAATATATTTATATATGAAAACAACAATCCTTTCTTTACTACAGCTTCAGACATTATCTTATACAAAGAAATATCCTAAGAGTTATCACAAATGTTTTTTCATCCTATGTTCCAATGTTTAATTAATAATTTTCCTAATACCATATCTAGTGACCCATACATTTCACACTTACTTATTGCAACATATTAGATGAATATTTAGTGAAAATAATCTGATGCATTCCAGAATTGTATAGGACCAGTATCATTGGAATGATAGGCACATAAAGAAATGGTTCATAAGTGAACTAAATTATCTCTCACTATGTTGTCCATAATAAGAACCCTTATTATACATATTATTTTTAATACATTTCTAGATAACCTATATAATGGAAACATTAGAGAGGGTGAGATCAGGTGCATTGTAATTAAAAAACAGAAATATCAATGATCACTTAAACAAAATAAGTGAAAAATGGGATGAGAACAAGAGAATAAGATTTAAAAACCATATCCTATATATCATAGAATATAAATTTTTTCATGGAATAAATCATAATAGTTCGTAATACATAATTAATTAATGAATCAAAGAACATAAGTAATGATAGCATAAAATAGGGAAAATATATTAGTTTTTGTAACACACATAAGCATAGAAAAATAATTTCCATAGTAGTAAAGGATACTTGGATTAATGTCATAGTGTATTTATTTTACTCTAAAATAGATTTTAGTAGTAAAATTTCACTTCCAAGTCTATCATTGTGGAGAGTGTATTTTTATAAATTGGGTTCACTACGACTTCTATTCCTATTAATCTCTTGATATATCCATGATTAACCTATAAATTGTATGAATATTTTACTATAGGACTATCGATAACATAATTTAAATCATATATATTTGTGAAATAATATTATAAATAGTTTTTATAAAAAAATGTATAGAAAATAAATGGGTTTCCTAAACGTGTCAACATTTCATTATAGAATAACCTACAAAAAAAGAATTGGGATTCATAATAAAATTAACCCATGTAAATGAAATAGGATAAATCAGGCTAAAATCCTCATAATCATTAGAAATCCTAAGAGTTAATGTTGGTGATATAATTGGAAAATAAATCTACTAAAGCATTAGTAACATCAAAGTATGTTATATTAGATGATAATCCATTTGAAAGATATCAAGAATGTTTTTTGGGGAAGATATCCATTTCATTTAAAAATACATAATTAAATTATTAAAATTTCACAAATATTAATAATAAAATTTCATTTCAGTTTTCTTAAAACATGTAATTGAATATTGAGATAATATAATGGTCGTTATAGTTTAATATTCCATTCATGTCATGTATGTTGAAATAGTGACTCCTTTCAAATTTTTTGTAAAAAGGTAAAAGTATCTATTATAGGAAATGTTAATGAATTTCCTAATAAAACGTTTTTAAGAAGTTATACAAGGGTAAAAAGGACTTTAAACATGTAGATAAAAAATATTAAAACATTCTTGAAAATATATCACTCAAAACATATACATGAGAGAAATTTGTTTAATGGAATAGAGAAATAATGTCAATTTTCCTTAAAAAACATTTGTTTTGTATCATTAGTACATAAAGAGGGGAAAATTTAAGAAAAATTTGTATTATATAGATAAAATATAGACTAAAAATTTAACTTTATTTTTTATAGGTATATTATTAAATTTCATCTTCAAAATAATAATCATAAATAATTTGAATAAATAATGAAGTAGTAATGACAATCTTTTAAATTAGTTTTGCCTTCCTTCAATCATGTTCAATCCCAATGTGTAATAAATATTTATTTACTATAAGTTTAATATAATTAATTAATCATATATATAATATCATATATGAATTGCTTATACACCCTTTTACCCCTTTATTGATGATGCTTTATTAAAATAAATGTTCCGTGTGATAACTGCTTCCTTTTTTATGTATGTTCTAGTTTGGTAGTTTTGTTTCTTGAACATTGATAATGGTTTAATCATATTAAATTTTTTAATCATGATAAAAATATCACATATTTCAATATATATTTACTTAGAGTCTTATATAAATGTTATTAATAGAAAAAATGAATTTCATCATTCTTGCGGACAATAGTTTGTATCTATGCAAGAATGATATTTTCATTTTTTAAAGGATTGTAAAAATTAAATGTAAATATTAATTCATAATTAATAAATAATTAAAATATAATATATTTTCATTATTTTAATTAATTATATCCTTATTACCACCCATGAAAAAATATTGTGAAAAATGAATCACATCACTCCGTACATGGGGTTGCCCAGACGTACGCATGAGCAATGTTATTATTTTCCAACCACAAGGTGGTAAGAATGTAGATGAGAGATTATAGTTCGAATAATATAATTTTATCATACTATCATATCTATAAATTATATCCATCATTATATATATCCAAGAGAGGTGATGATTGAATATGAATTACATCATTTCATGAGGTGGTAGACCATTGTACACACGATCAAACGTTTCTTTTCCCATTTATGTAAGAATAGATAGATTTAGTTATTACATTAAAATAATAATATATTACTATATGGGAGATACATTTATTATTATTCTATAATATTTTAAAAGTATTTAATTCTTGTATAAGAACATATTATTCCATATTGCATGGTTAAGAACTATACCTCTTATTTGGGAAACCACTTTGGGATTATAGGTAAAAAAATTATAGGTTGGTTTTATGATCAAAATATGGGCTATTATTAAAGGTTTTGAATTTATGGAAGTTATATTTTTCGGTAATGGATGAATAAATTGTCCCTTTAATTTTGGAGAGGATAGTAGATGGGGTGTCATTTTATTTGTGGGGGAGGGGACAAATAAGGATTATTTGAAATAATAAAATACATTGAAGTATTATTATAAATATATGACTAAAAAATAGAACATTTCAAAATATTAAGGGATATAGGGTAGAAATATGTCCTTTTAATATATTTTATAAAAGTTTTTAATATCATTTTATCACTTATATCATTACATTAACCCTCAATAAACATGTTTTAAACATAACCATGATATTTTTTTTCTATTTTTAATTTTTGTTAAAAAACTTATCTAATATTTTTTCATAATATTAATTATTAGAATTCCTAATATGAAATAAATTTTATCTAATTCACTTAACATAAGTGTAAAATTTCAAATTAAAATTAAACCTTCTAACGTGACGAAAAAACAGTTTTTCATTAACAATTCCTAAATATAAATTATTTTCATCTAAAATTCCTCACAAAATTTATTAGAGGGAACTAAATTGTATTATTAATAATAAAATTGATGTAATTTATTATCTAGAATCAATCTAAAATAATGTTTAATTATTTTTAATTCATTTTATGAAAATCAGTTTTTATTTTAAATCAGTAATTTTCAATATTTATTATAAAATAATTTTTTTATAAAATTATAAACAAATCCACTCAAATATAGATTTTATAGTTTGTTTTAAATATCTATAAATTTTAAAAAAACCCATAACTGGAAAAAAATTTATTTTAAAAATGTTTGAAAAACATGAATAAATACCTTTTTAGTAAAATACAGGATTGAGCATATAATTGTATTTATTCTTCTCATATTACTAAGAAAATATGAGGTCAAGTTTAAACCATTTTATTGAATATATATTATTTATGTTTCAATAAAATAAATTCCCAACAGTGATTAATTAAATTTATAATTATAAAAACATATTCACACATAAATAAATTTTTCATAAAAACCCTTCTTTTACTTCTAAATAATGTCAATTTTTCTTTATTAACAATTGATATCTAATGAATTTATTTTTTTCATTTTTAATATTCATAATGTTCATAATTTATTTAACCCTATTCATAACCATCAATTCAATAGATAGGTTATGATAATATAATATATTTTTGTTCATTTTGACTTGGAGTTTCTTATATTAAAATCTATCATAAAGATTCAATTTTTTAAATATATATATATCATTAAATCATTTTGTGTTAAAAATGACTCAAGAACCGATGGTATAAATGAATTAGCAGACGAAAAATATGTCACCATTTAAATAAAATAAACCACAACATGGACTATATTTAAAAGTCCAAAATGATGTATACATAACTTGGATATCCATGCTGATAAGAAAATAATTCAAATGTAATTGAACCAAACAGAGTGTAAAAGAAAGATTACATGAAACAATAATAATCACATTACTAATAAAGGTAAATATACTTTAAATAATACTTAAAAGATAAAAAACTAACAAAAAAAAAAGAAAACTGAAGTGTTTTATACACAATATGAATTTAACATATCTGAATGATACCAAAATACCAACCCTTCCATAGAAATTTGATTCTTATGCCCCATTTTAAATCCACATATTCTATACTCTCTAATTAAATTTGTGATATACCTAAAACGGTAACAACCTTATAATTTAGAAAATATTTAATTTCAAATAAATCTAAATTTTTATTAGGTTTTGTGATACATTCAACACATAATATTAATGAACATTAATAACATATAAAATTATAACCTAGACATAAAACATGTCTGCATGAATATGGATAACTAAGGTGAGACAAATTTTTCTTGTATACTTATATAAGAGAAATTAAATGGATATCAATTGATTATAAATGGAATAAACAAAAATTTAAATGTAAAAGAGATGTTTTCCTAAAATATTGTTTATATGTGTTCAACATATATTTAAAATAATAAATTTTATTATCCTCTATTATTGATTTTTTATTATGTTTATATTTTTCATTCAATCAAATTATTTTTCTTTTATATACTATTTTTTCTTATCATTAGAAAAGAATACATAACATTTTCTATAAAAAAATGTATTTTTATAATAAAATAATGTATTTTTATAATAAAATAATGCATTTTTATAATAAAATAATGTGATCCCCTATTTCACAATTATTGTTGGAAATTGATTTTTTTAAAAATATTTTGAATTTGGAAGATAAAATCTAGTACGTAGGTCCCTTTTATTTTTTTTCTATTAGAATAGCGATGATAGTTAATTTTTTTCATATTGCTACGACTAAAAAATGTAAAATAGGGATTCAAATTTATGATATAGTTTTAAAATTCATATTAAACCAACAATTAGTCTATTGGATGAGTATATTTCATCCTTTTCAATAAATTTCATTAATATAAGGCATCATGGTTAAATATTTTTTTTGAATATGATGATTATATTTATTTTTGAGAAGAAAAAATACAAAATGTCACTCTTTTGACATTAACAACAATGAATTTATTACATAAGGGTAAAAGAAGATAATATAATTTATAAATTATTATTTCAAATTTAAAATTTTAATTTTTTTTCATTTAATTTTATTATAAATGAATATTTATCGAATAATTACATTAAACACTTATGAAACAATGAAAACTATTTATTGAATTAATAGAGACATAATATATATCATTTTAAAAATTCTAAATATAATATAATTTTAGATAGTTATTATGATATATTTTTGTCAAATAAATATATTATTTTAGGGATTATTGAAATTATTATATTCATATTCTATAATTGGATTTTTTTTCTTTAAATATGAATTAAATTAATAGTCCCAAAACTAACATTAAAAAAATTGTATGATAATTATTCTTTTATAAAATGATTTAAAATTTCATAAAAATCATATATTCAACCATGTTAAAGTAATATGGTTGAAAATATCATAAATTTTCAATTTATGAGTCATTTTTAATAAATGTTCATATTCATAACCATTTAAAATTGAAATTGTTTTACTATGGTTATGGTAAAAAATGAATGAATATGGGGTTATTAAAAAAACAAGGTTTTAAATTAAACTAAACCCTATATAAGATTTATTGGTTGATTGTATTTATATCTTTGAATATTTTCATTTTGATTCATGGACATTTGGTCCCATTTTCTCACGTATATACTTTATTAAATTTTATTCTTCTAAGAAATGTCAAGTTTGTCTTCTCCCTCCTCTAAAAAAGGAAAACGCCATTTCTCTTAATTACCCCACATTATGCATTATATGCAGACAAAAACCCGATAACTTATCTTATAAAATCAAAATTACATATTATAAATGTGATTTTTCCACAAAGGACGAACCCTAGGATCTGTAAGAGGAGATCCTAAAGAGTTTTTTCAAAGAATATGCAATCAACCTGACAAATCACTTTTTTTTCTCCTTCATTTAATTCATAAAAATGTCTGGTGTTTATCATAAAATAGTAACTTAATTATAAATAATATTCTGAAATTTATTATCATTATAAAATAACCATTATTCACACACATTAATATCAAATGGGATGTGAAATTATAGCTCATGCGAACATATGACTTACCATCTCTACAATGCGATATAGATCATTCTCCATCACCATATATCATGGATTGTTATAATAATGTATTTAATATTTATATATGATATTTATGACACAATTATATATATTTAACAATAATATCAAATCTAACTTCTTATCTTACAATCGTTTTGAACATGATAATGTCACTCATAATTATGTGTGGACTACAACCTTCAAGAAGTGAGGTGATTTCATTTCATTTATATTTCACATTGATATTAATAATAATAAATTTAATAAATATATATGATATATATAATATAATAATTATTCTATAATGGTGAAATATTATTTACCATTCATTCATTCTATTAGTCAAAAAATTAAAACCATGTTCATGCGTATAAACATTCTACCATCTACATGAATAATGTTATTAAGTTCTCTATATTATAATTATATGGATGACTCTAAATATGAATATAATGAATATATATGATATTTATATAATGATTACAATTTTTGAGATGATTTTACCATGATCAATGTAAAATGGAAAGAATTTCCAAATAGAAATTCAAATGATGAATGAAACAATTAACAGCTTAAAAAATGACTTTAATAATTATTATTTAAAAAATGGGTATTGAAATGTAATATTTGGATAATATATGATATTATAACTATTATAATTAAAATATTATAGAAATATAATATATTTTTATTTATTTTATCGGTGGTATGATTTCTTTTAAAGAAAGTGACAATCAAGGAAGGGGTTTTATGTTAAAATAATAATGTTTATCGAGATTTTCAGGATTAAATTTCCTACAATTATATTTCATGATGTAACACTAAAAAATACCATTAATATTTTTATCCTATAGTAATTTTTAGTAATTTCAGGTTTTATTTTTTCCTACTTGTTACGAACATAAGATACCAAAACAATTTTTTTTATGAAAAACTCACTTTATTTATCAATGTTGATGAAACTCCACTCTCATCCATGTACATGTTTACAAAAAATGTTTCCAAGAGTGTTTCTACAATAATACTAGGATTTTTTTATGTAAATATTTACCAATGTTTTAATTTTATAAAAATGGTTTAAAAGGAATCTCTTTGTCTTTTTCAGAATGATGTTCATTTATATTTTTACTAAAAATGTCAATGAATTTTTTTAACATACATTACATGAATAAAATATCATGATGTTATGACTGATCAATTAATTTAATATTATTCTAAAAAATTCAAATGTTAATTTAATTATAAATTTATTCCATTATATGTTTTTAGTTTTTTATTTTTAAAGAAGACATTTTGAAGTGAATAGGTTACTTTTTACCTAAAATATTCCAAGTCATTTTTACTAGAATTGTAATCTTATATAGACAACATTGATATAACATATGATTTACTAGGGATATGATTCAATGATACCATCCTAATTATTTCCTTGTATGTGTTATAATTTACATGAAAATATGTTTATGAAACAAGTTTCTTTTCAACTAGTTTTTATATGATGAATTGACGAAATATTTATGAAACCCATTTACTTTATACGGGTTAAAACTTGATAAATGAATAAAAAACAAATTAATAATTCATGGGTTATGACATGACATATATTTTATAATATTTTGGAACACAGATGATTTATTTTCATAATGTGATGGGTGGTTCAAGAATTATATTTCCTTCTAATGAATTATGTAATGAAATATATATAATGAGATAAATATCACAATAATGGCGAGTTAACCAATTTTAGGAAGGTACTATGTCCACTATGAGATCCATGGAGTAAACCATGAATACAATAATGGTTTTGGGAGTGAACACAATCCATTTTGATAGTCTTGGGTGTAATGACGGAATAAAAAATAAATAATTTTATATGCTTCTGTTTTTTGGACAAATCTATGTCTTATCTATATGTTATTATTTTAATGAATATGTTCTTAGATTCCTTTTGAAAAAATAATATATTAAATATTAATATTAATTACATAAATCACAATTATGATCTATGATATATAGGGTATGAATTTTAAATGATATTATCATGTTCTCATTACCATATTCTTATTCTATTCTAATTTGATAATTGATATCTCATTTCTTTACCCTTACAATGAAACCAAACTCACCCTTTCTCATGTTCATTTCACTAGGTTGTGAAGGAAGATTATAGTTGTGGTATGTCTAATGTAATTCTAAGTACCAGATGATTCATTAAATGGATCACTCGGCTATATGACCATGGGTCCTTATCCATGCCTCCCTATATTTTAATGGATTTCAAATAGCATCGGGGGATGATATGTGATAGATGGGAGACAATACTCTCTAGTGTAGATAATAATAATTTTTCGTATGTAAATATTCCCATATAATAAAGTAAATAAATTGGAGACGCAATAACACAAAATCAATTGAAGCATATACCTAGATGGAGTAATAGAAAATACCAAAAAATCCTATTTTTAGATAACACACATCATATCAAGACATATAAAATTGGAGGCATGTAGGGCTTCCCATGGATGACTATAATATTATGTACATATATAAATTATTCTAAAAAATTAAACAAAATTAGATTCAAGAACCTACATCATCACTTTCCATAAATCCTTTTGGAATAATCGTGACATGATTCCTAAGGCCCATCTCAAAATCCTCACCCCTTACCTGATCTCAAAATCGTAAATTCTATACACAATGCAAAGGGAATTCGTATGGTGTGAGAATAAATCTCATCAGGCCAGCACTAATACGTTATTGTATAACATCCATAATTATATATGTGTTTCTAATTATAAATAAAAAATAAGCACATACAAATTTATAAAATAAGTTTCTTTCCTTATGCTTAACATCCATTAGGAAGTGATCACATACCTTGGCCATCAAAGTTAATATTCTAATATGATCCCCTAGTTATATATATATATAACATAAACCCTGGTCTGTATATAGATGACTATTGGGGTGAGGATCCATACTAAAAATCCCAAGGCATCCCATGATGAAACTCATCCCATGGAAACCCTCTAGTTCCACCCATAAAACTTGCCCCAGGAAACCTCATACCAACTAACACCACTTATTCAAGCATAAATGTTTTGATGTCCCAATGAAATAAAAAAATAAGTACTTAAACCCTTGGACCGCAGATCAATAGTCACCATCATCGCAAAACCCAATGTCTTGAGGCACAATGATATCTATACCCTAAATAACTATCATTGTCAGATAAATAGCCAACATCCCAAGGAATATCGATATCTGTCCTCCCATGTCCTAGAACCTCATCCTCACGTGTCATGTCATGACTCATCCCCAAAATAATGGTATCAACACCATTAACTGATGGTCCATCACCATTCATGCATCATTATATAATGATAATCCCCAAACATATCTGATAAACCACACCATCTCCTATGATTCATTCTATGTGGTCCCCTACCCATATGAGTGGCCAACACCACCTCTATCTGAGTCCTAAATTTCTGTACATGACTCATATGATACTTCATCCAAACCAATGAGCGCAAATCATGAAAAAACTAATCCACATCATCCAAAATAACATTTCCATTCCACAATGTTTCTAAATATCAAATTTCAACACCATATAAAATAATATGGTCCGTACCCCAAACCAGAAAAAATTGCCTCCTAAATCTAAAAACCATGTCACCTCATAATGTGATCAACATCACCCATGTATCTCAAGCCTCAACAAATATGATGAATGAAATCACCTTAGTACCAGTGGTCAACACTACCTCCAATATTTTTCCTTTCATCACATTCCCATGGAACCCATGAAATCAATTTAAACAATTCAATTGACAAAATTTATTTAATTCCTAACAACCCACCCTACCTTACCTTTATATGTGGTACAAATCTCAATAACACTGCTAATCATATTCAAAGGATCTAGTGCATGACCATATGCATATGATATCAGGAATTGAACAATTTAATGCCATGAAATTATTTTATTATGGTCTTTCTCAGACTACACACATATCACATATAATTTAAACCTCAAAAACACTCATAATATAATAAATAATGACGGTCACCACCGACTTCAAACTAGTACACTCTCTATCATCTAATATTGGATATTCAGTAATGTTGAACCCAAAAAAATGGAGTTTTAGATGAATGACCATAAAATTGGGAAATAAATATTACATAGAATTATCACTCTATATGGATAGTTAAATGATTAAAAAAGGTAGAGGATTCAATGTCCCATTGAGAAAAACCAGTATCCTCTAACAGATCTATGATTGGAATCTCAACAGGGAAGCTGGATTATGTCCTAGGTGGAAGAAAACATTGGATGAGATTCCTACCACATGGGGTCGAATGGGAGTAAAGGGGAGGATAAAAAGTAATATGGATACATTAGATTTTTTTTTGTTCCCCAAAATTTAATTGGTTTCATGATTTGGTCACATGATTTTTCTAAGTGTGCACCAGCTGTAAAGTTCTCTATGCCTAAAACCACTCTTTTTATGAAATGGGTGCACAATTTTCTAGGACATGATCAAGTAGTGTGAATTATATCTATCAAAAAATACATAGGGAATCACATGGACCTGACCCCTACATACACTGTTTGATTGACTATTTATTGTGCTATCAATAGGATATATATTTTCTCTTTGGATTCCACAAGGTTTTCAAAACTCCATGGCTCTCTCTAAAATTTAAAAAAAACTTTGTTTTTGGAACCCCTAATCTAGAAACACAAACAAACCATGAGAAACCATCTAGGCCATAAAACATATCTAAAATAAAATCCATTCTTCAATGAAACTCACAAAATTTGGTTCTGAAGATAAAAATAAATTATACACGCTCACCATACTCAATATTTTATACAATTTAGTGAAATTCATCCCCAATCAATAACATATAACATTATAGTCTCACTACCGTTAAATATATCACCTATGTGTAATAAATTATTACCCAGATATGGTACCGAACATACCCAACTCATGTAAATTAACCTGGTCTACCCCGGTCATTAGGTTACATGAAAAATCATCTGAAGGTGCTCCCCAACATACAAGTTACATACCGGGTTTCTTCCCAACCTCAAATCAACAATTATAATGGTTCACTAAGTTACCTTAGATATACAAGTCCTACAATGGTGAATCATATTTCCTACACCTTATCAGGTGCTCCAATTATGCCTCTTTCATACCTAAAACCCATCATGTCGGCATCTCATTAGATGAACACCTCATGGCCATATCTCACATGAAATCCAAGAGGCCCTGCATATTATCAAATGTTGAATATCCTAAATCTCAATAGATTCTCAAATTAATCCTGTATCAAATATAAATATGAATTCTCATCAAAATTATGACACATACAAACCTTAAAATGAACGTGAATCTCACTGATTCCTATAAGAATTATCATTGCCACATGCCTCATATAAAACACTCATCATGTCTATGCTTGTATTATTACTGACATGATACCTATATACACACATCATAACTGATTACAACCTAATAGTAGTTCTTGGATAGTACAAAATCATCATCCTTGAACCTCATTCACCAAAACTAGAATAATAAAAAAATTAATAACATGCCCATCCCTTTCATCATGACATACCTCTAACTATAGTAGGATCCATGTCCTACTCAAACCCAAGAAACTCAAATGCCTGCACCTAGCCCAAAACCCTAATGCATGATACCTGGCCTCCCCATGAAGCTGCACCATCATTCAGATAGTATCCCTTATGTTGGGTTACATATTCTCTTCCACAACTACCATGTTCTTCTAAATCCCAATTAACAACTCTTAGTACCACTCTACTTATGATCCCTAAGTATGCCATGGTACTCAGATTCCATCTATATGAGAAGTCTTCATACAGACCTACACTAGATTCCCCATCTGGTCCAAACCTAACACTCCTTCAGAACCAAATCACACAAGGTATGAATTTGTCCTAGTTTCCTACACAGAATCACACTACATGATGAATACTCCTCGATGGTTTTAATTAATATCTATCCCAAATACCCAACTGAGATTCCTTATTTCATTTCATCCTTCTATATGAGTAATCAACATTAAAATCACATGATGTCATCACCTTGATCATTTTAGATAAGTATATCAAGTTCCCCTGCACTATTAGTGCTATTTTTTCCTCTACTAAAAAGGATATCACACATGATGATGTTCACCATCACCTTGATTGAATTATATAAGATATTTTTAATGAACTACACTGTAGAAGTTTTATCACCACCATAACATGTAAAAATTGGAAAAGGATTTTGAAATTGGTAGTGTTTCCCATGACCGAAGTATCCCCCCACTAAAAAATGATGAATATATGATAGTTGTCGGTCATCTGCATATCTGAAATAAAGCACTCTATAAAAATGGCATCTATGTCCTTCCAGGACATTCTATCATGTCTATATTCCTTTACAAAGACATATATCATTCACATTTTCATTCATATAATCATATACTTATCTATATTCGACCTCTAGCCTGGGGGTGTCTTGAGGTGGTTGAATATTGTTTGTAATATCTTAGTCAACTTCAATTTCACCTGTAGTCAACACAAACCCTGAAATAGAGGTGGGTGGCGATCATAGAACTTAGGAGTCAAATACCCCATAGATGGACTAGTTCCATGAGCTCCTTAGTCGATACCATCTTTAACTTGGACCAGTATCCCCATGATTTGGTCATCAACCATGAAATAAAAGAGGTCATACTTTGGTTTCCCACCTCTACCTAAGCCTATACATATGGATCTTGATCATTCTGACCCTTCAAGGCCTCATCCTAACCGTTAGGGAACTCATCCTTTGCATTCTCTTATGGTTTCACAACACCACATAATTAATTCTCCACTCGATTCCATCTAGTTTTCATGATATTGAATACCAATAAAATTGGTAAAAACCCCATAATGATATATATATATATATAACTGAAATATAGAATGTTGTAGACAAAACCACATCTCCTCACCCTTACACACCCTTATCTAACCCTATTAAAAGACATATTTCCCAAAGGCTGCTTACCTACCCATGTTAGGGTCAAATATCAATCATAATCTGACCACGTATCCCCCTGAATACCCCCATCAGATTCACATATCAAATGTAACTAGGCCTCATGTCCAATTTTCATCCCATTAAAGGCTCACACATTATATAAAGTTTAACCATATGGCCCCATTAATTACCATAATAGGGTGTATCATTACATATCACATAACAATCTAGGGAATAGGAGTTGAATTCCACCAAATATTCTATGTAGGAAAACATTTTTATCTTCTTTTTTTTGGACATTGTTAACAACTGATCCCTATCATCATCTTGTAATACATGTATAATATTCATCCCCATATATAACTTGCATATAACATCACATACATGACATATTGAATACATTAGATCAATATTCCTTGGATAGCTGAGTATATTTCCACCAAAGAGGTTGTGAAAGAAGAAACTATTTAGCTTTATTTTTGACATTCTAAATAACCCAACCCCTCTTAGCACAATCCTAGTTCCAGGGAAATTAAAAAAATTACACATCATATAAGCATATGTTTCTATCGTGATACATGAATAAACCTCACATTTCATACCAGTCCAAGGTAAAACTCCACATAATAGATAACCATCACACCCAATTTAATCACTCAAAGGGAAAATTCATAAATTGTGAAAATCAGATGAAAAAACATAAATTTAAAACACATATAACATTGGTATGTCACTCGTGCATGGGGCTGTAGGCACCCAAACACTAGATTTTTCCCAATTTTTACAACATCATATTATTTGATCAACTGTAACCCAAATTGTAAGAAAAAATAACTAAAATAAAACTTCCTCTAATACTATTTTGAGAACCCCAACACAAATGCATCATTAAATATTTCTCTAGGACATTTGACCATTGGGCCTTAGGTGCACCTCCATATATAATAAAATCTGATGGCTAGTAGTTAGTATCTAAAAGGTGATAGTGTGGAGACCATATCCTCTATTAGTGACAATAATACTTGTCCATAATTAAATATAAAGTGGAAGAAAGGTCCCTAAATACTATAAGTAATAATATAAACTTATCCTAATCATATAAAAAGAAGTATCAATAAATCATAACAAAGTATACCATTTGAAACAATATAAAAAACATCATGTCATATAAATTAGTAGGAATATAGGGTTTCATATAACTAATCATAATTATACATATATATATAATGAATTATGAAAAAAATAAAACTATAGATGATAAAGGAACCATCATAGTCCCATTACATTAATCCAATAATAAACAACAAGACATGATCACTAAGGTCCATATCTTGATCCTGATTGATTAAATGATTTAAAAAAATTATACATGCATCTCAAGGGGCCTATGTGGTGTTGGAGAATATATATTATCAGGAAACTGTAAACTCTTTCCTTACATACATCCATAATTAGGCTGGTGTATATAATTATTAATAAAAATTTAGCACATGTACATTTAATAAATAACAATATTATCTAGTGCATAGAAGCCATAAGAGATCACATACTTCAGTAATCACCAGTAAAATGTGAATATGGTCCCCAAATTATATATATAACATAAAAACCTACCCTTTTATATATTCCTATAGTCGTGAGGATCCATAAAATAAATCCCAAGGAATACCATGATGAAATTCATCCATGGTGAACCCTCGGGTTCCATCCACAGAATATGTCACCTATAACCTTGTTCCAATATACACATAATGTTCCAAAATATTATTATTGTTTTATTGATTTCATTCCTTTACAATAATTATATAGTCCCTTGATATTTATCTTAGAAGTCATAATTGGATAGAATCTCGATATTCGGGAAACAATGATATATGTCTTCCAAATAATAATCAGTATCTGTCCGATATCAAAATTTCTTAGCAGTGGTTATATCCATCCTCCCATGTCTTGAAACATCATCCTCATGTGCCATGGTTAACTTCATCCTCCAATTGATGGTCTATACACCATCAAATGATGTTCTATCTCCATCCTCGTGGCTTTTGATGTTGAAAATTCCCAAACCTAGATGATTTTCAACACCATAACCTAAGATGTATAGTGTATGGGGGGCTCAACACACATGACTGTTCAACACCACCATCATTAGAATCCTAACTATGTTCATAATAATTTAGTGGAATTTCAACCAACAAATGGTGAGAAAAAACCACCAATTACCTATTACACATCATGAATAACCTCATTCCTAAGTGACAATGTTGCTAAATTGTGATGATTAACACAATATAAAGTCATATGAAACAATTCCCAATCCTGATGACCTCAACACCTAAAATCAATGACCATGTTGCCTCAACATGTGACTAAAACCACCCATTTACATTGGGAATTACCAAACCTGACAAATCACATTGCCTTAGTCCAAGTTTTCAACACCAACCCAATCCTTAAGAATTCCCCATAATGTTCTCATATAACCTATTTATTCAATTAAAATAATTATATTGAATTAATTTATTTAATTCACAATAACACACCAGGATGAACCTACCCAAGTTGTCTAAATCCCCATCACTTGGATTATCATACGTATAGGACCCTGAGCAACCCATATGCATCCCATACCATTCATTGGACAATTTAAATACTACCAATTAATTTATTAGTTTATCACTCGGACAACCCACGTGGTGCATATAGGGGGGACCTCCAAAATAATATCACAATGAATGAGAAATAGAGGCCCCAACTACATTATACAAGAAGATTGGCTATCATCTGATAACATTTTCTATATAAAGATAAATATGAAGAAAATGTTATTTTAGAAAAACACCTCATAAATTGGGTAATAGAGATCATACAGTTTTTACAATCCATATTGAGAAATAAATTAATCAAAAAAGGTACCAGATTGAACACATTACAATGATGAATTAGTGATGACCAACAAAATGTTGATTAATGTCTAGATGGAGAATTTTGATTTTATCCTAGGTTGAAGGAAAAATTATGCGAGCTCTCTACTGAATGTGGTGGTATGGGAGGAAATGAAAATGGAAAACTAATAATGTGGAGGGGTTATTTTATTAATTTAACCCACATTAATGGTCTGCATGGTTGAGTTTCATATGTTGGACAACTGTTTACCAACCATGCATTATACTCTACCTAATCACCACACATGCACATAATAGGTGAAATTTTTTTCAATCCAGGAGAAAAACACATGAATTCCATTTACAATAAATATTATAGTTTCTTTAAAGGTTGTGATCCCATATACACTTGTTTAAAAAAACAATGTCATGTATTTCTTATAGGCTATATGGTTTCTCTTAGTATTTTACCAAGATTTTCTAAACCATGTGATTCTCCTTGTGTTTTCTTGGAAATAGGTTTCTGGGTCTTGACACACCTAAATCACACCCAAAATATTGGGGAAATTATCAATCCTTAAAACCTATAAATAATTAGTCCCATTGGTTAATAAATCTCTCAGAATTCGTGTTCAGTGATAAAATCAAAATTTGGCATGCTTACCGAACTAAAAAATTCAAAAACATTGGGGATATATTGACCCAAAAAAATGCTTCTATTTACATCTATGAAAGTTTCTAGTTAGGAAGGACATAGTGGGAGATGTTTTAGTTCAATTATAAACCATTTGTTACATATATGTGTATCCCAATATAATAGAAACATGTGGTTACGTTGTTGATCATTTATTTATGTAATGAATATTCATATAATCATATTTAATATCTATATCTGAAAATTATGGGATGTTATAGTTGGTATCATAGAAATTTTTTGTTACCTTTGAAAACAATAATGAGAAAAATTTAGTAATAACCCCTCAGATAATACTCTGTGTATGAGAACATCCTATGTTATGTATATAAAAGAGTGTATATTTCCTTAAAAACATCCTTGTCTCGATACTGTAAGTGGACACAATTTTATCACATATAAATATTTGGGTAATAACCGTAAAAATATTTGTTCACATATATCCCATCCATCATTGTGGTTCATAGAGATTGATACCTTACATCACAACTTGTTTCATACTAATGGGGGAGAATATAGAGTCAATATACATTTCCATTAGGAAACATTAAAAAGTTTATGAATTTATGATAACTATGAATGACCATTATTAAAACTAATCATTCATCGATTGAAAGAAGGTGACATTATTTAGACACACTTTAATTTTTTTCATGACTATGAGGTTTTACAATATGAATTTTTTTGTCATATTATGATTTTTGGTTTTAGTTAATTGATATCACATAGAGGAATCATGTTAATTATTAATGTGACATTCAGTGAAAATATTTTCCTCATAATCAACTAAATGTTATGTTATATGTAATGATTAATCTTATAGTTATGATTAAAAAACATTCCAAAGATATTAATCATAATGATCTTCCAAATGGGAAAAGGATGGAATTACATTCAACTTTTTTCATCAGAAAGAAATACCAACCATGTTTTAGTGTGTATTTAGATCAATTATATGATGAGGCATGGATCAGTACCACTTAAAATAAATTTTTTCCCCTATCATTGGAACATGAAAATATTAATTTGGATGAATATCATTTGGATGGAAAAATAAATAAATAGTGTAATCTTATCATGAACATAAGGAAATGGGAACAGATTGAATCAGTAGAATGGAATATGTTTATGAGCATATTTTTCTAGTAGTAACATCCTCGTATTATTTATATGAAAATAGGGATGTAATTCTATGATCTAAAGTATACATGTAGTACCCCCAGTTTCAGGTACATAACCCCATTTCCTCACGCTTTTTAAATCGGTGTGTCTTTGATTGCTTTTCCATAAAATAGGGAGTTTCTATAAAATAATGATTTTCCATAAAATAGAGAGTTTCCATAAAGTGGGGCGTTTCCATAAAAAGGGGATAAAGGTAATGTATGGAAGAATTTGGGGGGTTTTTAAGGAGTGTTTGGACCAAAAAAAGGTTTCATGATCCATACACGATTGGCACAAACTGTGTGGTCAAAATATTGCACAGAGGTCAAATCTAGATACTATTTTCTAGGATCGTATTCACTTTTTTCTCTATTTATTTTATTTTTGATTAAAAACGCCCCAAATACGATATTAGTTTCCTAATAAGGCTATAAAATCCTCCCAACATGAGTTGAAACCTTTTCATATCCTTCCCTTGTTGATTTTGAGTCCGATTTTTTAGGTATGTCACCATTCATTACGGATTGGTCATGTTTTCTTAGATATTCTTAGATATACTTCTCGGATCACCATTCTTTCTCAGATATGAACGTATAGTGGGTATATCTATGTTCTTTGATTCAAAATATTTCATTGTTGTGTCGTGATCTAGCTAGTATAAGAGATCTAAGGTCGCTCTTAGAGAATCGACTCGCTTCCTTGTGCATTATTCATCTATTGTTAAAGTTTTCTCTAAACCCTTGAGGTATATGGCTTCTCTCTCAACTCCTCTTGCTAAAATTGATTGGATTAAATTAAAATTGTTTTATTGATTGTGAAATTCATGGAAAAATATTCATTTTTGATGATTTTTGGTTTTTTTAAAATTGTGTGATCTTGTTGAATAGTTGTGCAAAACGTGGTTTAATTTAAATTGATAATTTTAAATATGGATTTAATGGAATTCAAAAATGGTTGATTAAAAAGGTGTTTTCTATAGAAATTTCTTTCAATAAAAATTGATTTCATTGAAATGGTTTGGATTGGAAATGGCGTGGCATTGAAATCATTTTGATGGAAATTGTTTTCAATAAAAATGTGTTTTTATTGAAAGGTTTATTTTGGCTTGATTGTTGGGTATATGTGTTGTGTGTTCATATTGAATATACAAGGATTGGTTGAAATATTTCATTGATCTCAGTGAAAATGGTATAATGGCATGTGGAAAACCTACTGAGTTTTATACTCACCATGCTTTGGCACCTTGGGGCTTTTTCAAATGCTATATTTTCAGACAGGGGAAATCGTAATATTTCACATGTTTTTAGCAGTACCTCATGATGTGAATATGTTTAGAGATTTTGGATCTTGGAGCATGTGGATCATGGATTCTTGAGGTAATTGGAGAGTCTTGTCTAGTGTATCTGCTTCGTATTTTGATACATGGTTATCCTTTTTTTTTCTTATTTTGATGTGGTTTTGAGAGCATTATGTTTTTGAGTTGTCTTCCATGTGTTCATGCATCATATAGTGAATGTTTTGTTATGTTTGGTAGATTTATTGGTTTATTTCCTAAAGGTTAAATCGTCCCCCACTTGTATTTGAAACCCTTTGGCATTTATTGCCAGCCTTTGGTTCCTGGGGGATGTTACTCACAGCCTAAAATGACTCATTTTACTCTCAAGCCAATGAGAATTGTGGAGACATTACAAATGGTATCTGTAAAGATCCGTAAATTTCAAGGAAATGATTTTTCTTAATTTTCTTTGTAATTTTACAAGAGCGCAGCTTCTGACGGAACCTGATTCCGAGGCCCGGTGTGCCCGGAATCATTTTCTGAAGTTTGGCTCGGGTACGTTCAGTGAACGAACGTGCGGGTTTTTCTAACTTTTGAACCGGTGCCCGGAATCAAATTCTGAGGGCTCCGATGAAATCGCAGCGCCGGTATTCACTTAGAAACGCCTCTTCCGGAGTTGCGTTTGCTCGGGTGTGGTTTTTAATTTTCGGGCTTAAAGTTAAGAAATAAAATAATTTTGCGACAACTTTTTTTTATTTCGCTTAATCCACTTGGAAGCCACTTGAAGCCACTTAAAGGCGGCTTGAACTGAGTTGAACTGGATAGGATGCTATCCAGAAATATCCTACCCCTTGGTAGGATATTTGTGAGGTGGGGCCTGCACGAGCCCCGCTGTTTCTTTCCGCTAAGAAACGCACCCGTGAAAACCCGTCTTAATGAAAGTCAACTGACGCGTTTCTTAAAATCTTAACAGACCATTTAATTGGGATGTTTCTTTCGTAAATTAAATGAGCTGTTTCTTTCGTTGAATTAATTCTATGAATTAATGGTTCGTTTCTTATCTTTTGAAATTCAAATGTTTAGTTGTGTAAATAAAATAAGGCTTAAGCTTATTTTATTTTTTGGGTTGAAGCTTGTGGCGTGGAGAGGATTTGGAGGAAAGTGTTCTTCTTCGGCGAAGAACGTGAAGAACGCGAAGAACGCCAAACCTGCGGAGATCGACGACGCGAAGCCTTGTACCGCGACGCCAACGGATCTCCCTTCGCAACGCTTCTTCCGTGACGATCCAACCCCGCGACAGCCTTCGATCGACAACAACCAAGGTAGGGGGTTGCGCTTCTTTTTATTTTCATTTTGGATTTCTACAACAACATGGATTTAATTATTATTAATTAAATCCGTATGTTCTTGGTCCTCGGAGATCGTCGACGCGACGCCCTTCCGCGGTGTGACGATCACCTCCTTCCGCGACGGTCAATTCCGCGACGACCTCGCATCCGACAACGACGGTGAGGTAGGGATTTATTTTGGGAATTACCCCCCTTTTTCTTTTTATATTCCCGTATTTGTTTCTTTAAAAAGTTAAAGAACTGGATTTGTGAACAATTTTAAAATTATTAAAATTGTTGTTTCCGTTCAAATAAGGAACCCGTTTTTATGAAACAATTTTATTTCATTAAAAATTGTTTCGGATATGCGTTCATGTGTTGAACTTTAATTTCTCCCGTTGTTTATATCTAACGCGGAGGGTGCGGGCCAAACAAACACGGCCCGACGAACCTCCGCCGTTCTTCTTTTTGTGCGGATTTGACGGGCGACGACGGAACGTGCCGCAACGGATGTTTGATGATTCCGCAGTGAAGGACGAGTCCCGGGAGGAGCAGCGGCGCAGGTGGGAACAAAATCGGACCACCGGAGCGATCCCGGTGGCCCACGGAACTCCCCGGCAGCCGGGAGCGGCGGCGCCCCGGCGCGCCGCCGGACAGGCCGCCGCGACTCAGCGCGGCGGCGGCGGCACCCTCGGACCCGCGGCCGCGCGGGTCCAGTGCCCTCGGACGCGGCTGAAGTCGCGTCCCGACTCAACGCGGCCCCACGCGGGGGGCCGTGGGGGGCGGCGCCCCGCGTGCCTCGGCCGTTTGGCCGCTCGGCCGAACCGGGCCAGGCCGGTCCGACCGGCCGGGCCGCGCCCCGGCCGGACCGGGTCGGACCGGTTCGGCCGACTCCTGGGGGGGTCGGGCCGGGTCGGCCCGGGCCCGGACCCACGTCTTCGGTCGGTTTTCGTTCAAACGCCCGTAACTTGAGCTACGGGCCTCCGAACGACGCGCCGTCAATGGCAACAAGATCCTTGGATCGAGACGGTCGTTTCGGTATACTATACTCAAGATGCACCTTCCTTTTCGAGAGCCTACGTAGTTAAAACTCCGTAGTTAAGCGTGCTTGGCCTAGAGCAGTGATCAGGATGGGTGACCTCCTGGGAAATTTCCCAGGGTGGGTGTGAGACGGAAAGGCCAATAAATAACAGATCGGGCGTCCGATTGACGCGCCGTCTGTTTCGTTGAATTCCTCTAAGTGAGACGGATCTTTTGGCTTACTCTGCTTTAGGTTTGGATGCCGACGGAGTGCGGTCGGGTTGGATCGCACCGAAATCCAACCGGGCCCCTGGAACGAAAAAGCCAATAACTCTCAGACCGGGCGTCCAATTGACGCGCCGTCTGTTGCGTTGAGTTCCTGTTGATGATACGGAACTTTTGGCATCCTTCACCGAGTTTTGGATGCAGTTGGATAGTGGCCGGGTTGGATCGCACCGAAATCCAACCGGGCCCCTAGAACGGAAAAGCTGATACCTTTCTGACAGAACGTTCGTTGACGAACCGTCAGCGGCGTTGGTGATCTCGTTGAGAAACGGTCCCTATGAGTATACCCTATGAGTGTTCGGGGTATAGTTGAGTTACGGCCGGATTGGTTCGCACACGAAACCAACTGGGTACCTGGGACGAAAAGGCTAATAACTCACAGACCGGGCGTCCGATCGACGCGCCGTCTGTTGCGTTGAGACCCCTGTGACGAGGTGGTCCTTTGAGTTACTTATTCGTGGGACCTTGAGATACTTGGAGTATCGACTTGTAGCTCGTGGAGCGGACCCTCCCAGAGACGAGCGTGCGGAGTGCGGAGACCGTGTAGCCGGCTGAGACCTGACGACTGCCTGACCGACTCGACTTGGAGTGAGTCGACTAGCCCAGTGGACGGAGCGCCCGGTATTTGGCGACAGACCCATGGAGGATGGAGCGCCCGGTATTTGGCCGCAAACCCGCGGTACTCGACAGGAGGAGTACCTCTGTAGGCTATTAGTGGGAGCACCCGGTATTTGGCGACAGACCCTCAGCGGACGGAGCGCCCGGTAGTTGGCCGCAAACCCGCAGTACTCGACAGGAGGAGTACCTCAGCAGTCTTAGGTTAGTGAGCAGTACCTCGGAGTCGTGACAAGACCACTGTACTCTCTCGAGACGGAGCTCTTCAGCAGTTACGGTTTCGATAATGAAAATCCTGGTTTGAGATGAGACTTTTGACCTTTGTGTTTCCTCATGATTGAGATGGGTTACATGATAACTTAGGTATATGTATGGGCATATACCTGGGTAGTGGTTATCTGTTGATCTCATGATCCTTGTGTTTCCTCATGATTGAGATGGGTTACTTGATAACTTAGGTATATGTATGGGCATAAACCTAAGTAGAGTTTATCTGTTGAGATATTCTTTGTGGTTATCCTTGTTGGATTTAGTGAGACCTTGAGGGTCTCAGGGTCCCTACTGAGTATCGTTATACTCACCCCTGCTCGGGTTATGCCCGCACCTCGTTGTGTTGGTTGCAGACGATAGGCAGTGCTGACGGAGGCCAAGTGTTCGAGGACTGGACGGTACCCGGAGGTGGACTTCACGGCGAGACGACACTCGGAGGAGGTTGAGGGACGAGAGCACTGTGGAGGCTATCTGTACCTACCCTTCAGGTAGGATTCGTGGTGGACGATCCAGGAGCTGTGCCATCTGTACCTACCCTTCAGGTAGGATCCGAGGAGGATGATCTAGGAGCCGCTTCCGTCCCTCCAGCTATTGTCTTTTTCTGTTGTACTCTGTTCAGTTGTAGTTGTACTTTCTTTTGGGTTTGTATTCTGGCCCATTTACTTTTCAGCAATTCTTTTTGTACTTAGTGTTTTACTTCTGCTTGTACTCTGTGGTGTTTGTTACTTTTATAAAGGCAATGCCTTCCTAGTTATCGGGATTTATGCCTTTGGTGCTAGTCGCCAGCCCCTGGCCTATGGAAGGTGGGCTTGGGGTAGTCACGGCACGGTCCCCAAGGACGGGTCGTGACAGTATCAGATTTTTCGGTCCTTACATAATAAGTAGTTATCAATGTTCCTAGTTTTGGAGATGAAATCACTTCTTGTCTATTTCTTGGGTGGGAATCTTAGAAAGGAGAAGGATTGTCGGAACTTGAAATATATATCATCAAAGGACGTAGCTAACCCTTTTATGATGAACTTCAAGTAACCATAGAGTTGGGTAAATAAGTGTTTGGAGAGACTTCTAGGATTTTGAAATCACATTTTCATGGGTTATTCCAATGAGATGAGTATTAATTTCATTATAGAGTAATGACTTCCCACTTAGAGTGTATATATCATTTCGTGAAGTGATTATTTTTAAAAAGTATTCAATTGGTTTTTAAATGAAAGAGTTTGAAAAAGTGGATGATTATTTTATTTTCAAAATGATTTAATATTTCAAAGCATGTGAAGTGGTTTTAAAGATATTTGAACATGGTAAAAGGGAGATTTGGAAAATAATGGTGTGATAGTTGATGTGACATAATTTGAAATGTTAAGAAAAAAATTTCTAGAGAGTGTGACAAAAAGAGTTTATTGATAGTTTAAATCATGGAACCCGGTAGGCATCATCAAAACCAACCTGAAGAAGCTGCAAAGAATGTGGTTTCAGCTAAACCACATGGGAACCAGGAGCTAGTTTGATTTATTGTCCATGCTTTTAAAGCTATGGAAACAGTAAAAAATAGGAATGAGTCAAGACATGTGGATCATACCGTCTAGTTCATTAAGGAGAATCCACCTAATTTCTCTGGTGATTCCAAAAATAAGAAGGTAGAGGTGTGGTTATGTAGGATGAATTTTATCTTCAACTTCATCAGCACACCAGTAGAGCTAATGGTCAAAGTGGCAACGTATATTCCCAAGGATCTTGCACGTCAGTGGTGGGATTTAATAGTGAAGGACACATTGGATGAAGGACTTACATAATAGGATTTTGAGGAATAGTTTAACAAACCATTCTATCCTCACACGTTAAAGATCTATAAAATGACGGACTTCTTCAGCCTGAAACCAGAGGGTCACCCTATCACAGAGTATACTGTAACGTTCATGAACATAGTACACTTTTCACCAGAAGTCCCAGAATGTGCCTCTTTGAAAGAACACATATTCGAATCAGGGTTACGACAAGAGATTCAATCAAAGATTACAGTACATTGTAATACATACTATATAGAGATAGTGAATAGAGTGACTATGGATTAACGTGATATCTTAGGATCTACAGGAGGAGGCATGATGATACCTTTTGGAAATGGTGGGAACTCAACTGCGGGGAACAAGAGGAAAAGAGACACATGTTTCCATAGTGCCAGTGGAAATCAGAACCCAATGGCTGGATCAATAAACCTTCCTCCATGTCCCCATAGCAAATCAGGTTGTTTTAAATTTTGTTTTCTTGACCACATAAAGCGATCTTGTATAACACAACCTAGATAATGTCATATTTGTTCCAATATGGGACATCTTCAGCTCTATTGTCATAATGCTCCATGTTCAGGTGCACGAGACGCTTCTCAGCAACACAACCATTGTATGCTTCTACTGGATAAGGACAGTAGAATCAGTCTCTTCAGTAGATCATAGATATCCATGGTGATTCTTCAAATACCATGACTCCTCAACCAGGGCATCCTCAACAAGGAAACAAGTAGAACTATATAGAGACAAATCAATTTTATGGAACTAAGAATATGAATGTTGATGATCTGGATAGACCATCTACAGTGAGAGGTATAATTATTTTGAATTCTACCTTTGTGAAAGTGTTTTTTAATACTGGGCAATCACATTCCATCATTGCTTCTCATGCTGTTGACTTGCTATGTTTAAAACTGGAAATGATTCTTTCGGTTGTGAAACTGCAAACTCCTCTTCGTGTAAGAGAATGTCAAGCCTTTGTTTGTAGAGCATGTTCTATAACAGTTTATCGAGATGAGAAAAAAATGGAACTTCACGATGTTGGTTATGGGTTTCTATGATGTAATCTTGGGTATGGATTGGCTAACAACATTCAAGGCTCAAATTGACTACTGTAGGTGAACATTTACATTCATTACTAAGGACATCATTGAGCATCTCTTTAGAGGGGATATGATTGTATAGAAAAGAGAAAAGAGCATGTTGGAACCAATGGTTAGAAATATATCGTACTAATTGGTAGCATTTACTTTAGAAACAATTTAAGAGATTGAGGAAAATAGTTTTCCAGCTATTGTGGATCAATTTCCAGATGTCTTTCCCATGAACTTCTCAGGGTTACCACCTCTAAGGGAAGTGGAGTTTATGATTGATCTCATTTTTGGGACCAGTATTATTTCCCTTAATTATTATAGGATGGAACCAACAGAGTTATGGGAATTGACAGTGGTGTTAGAAGAGTTTCAAAACAAGGGTTTCATTTGACCAAGTACGTCTCCATGGGTAGCACCGGTTTTTTTCGTGAAGAAGGCAGATTGAACTCTTTGGTTATGTGTTGATTATTGTAACCATAAACTAGTTACAATAAAGAATAGATATCCACTTCAACTCATTTATGATCTATTTTATCATTTAAGTAGAGCTCATTGGTTCTCTAAGATTGACTTGCGATCAAGATATCACCAATTAAGAGTTCGAAAAGATGATATTCCAAAGATAGATTTCAAAAGTAGATATGGACACTATGAATATGTAGTCATAACTTTTTGGTCTAACGAATGAACCAATAGTCTTCATGGAATTTATTAATCATATATATCAAAAATATATGGATTCCTTTGTTGGGGTCTTTGTGGACAACATTTGGGTATATTCAAAGGCAAGGGCTGATCATGAGGTGTACCTGGAAACAGTGTTAAAAATTTTGACAGATCATTTTTGTATGAAAAATTATCAAAGTGTGATTTTTTGATACATGAAGCATGTTTCCTTGGCCTTTTCATTTCGGAGAAAGGCATTTTTTTTATCCTGAAAATATAGAAGACATTATCTCTTGGAAACGACTGAAGAATGTGTTCGAGATACAATGTTTTCTTGGTCAAATTGATTACTAATGACGCTTTGTGCTTCATTTCTCATGAATAGATTCACAAATGATACTTCTGAAAAAGTAGAATGCACCATTATAATGGATGGAGGAATGTCAAAGGTCATTGAGGAACTGATAGTTCAGCTTACATCAGCACCTATCTTGATCTTGCTAGAATCAGGACAGGGGTATGTGGTGTATTGTGATTCTACAGGATCTGGGTTAGAATGTGTTCTCATGAAAAGAGAACACGTGGTTGCTTATGGTTCAATGAATTTTAGGGTGCATGAGTAGAAGTACCCAACCCCTAATTTGGAGTTAGTTGTAGTTGTCCATGCTTTGAAAACATGGAGAAATTATCTCATTGGTGAAGAATTTAGTGTGTTTATGGATCAAAAAATCATGAAACACATTTTCTCATAGCTATATTTGAATATTAGGCAAAGGGGATGGATGGAGTATCTCCAAATTTTTGACTTTGACTTGATGTAAACATCAGGTAAAGGAAATTTGGAAGAAGGTGAATTGAGTAGTAAGTCATATGCTCAGTTGAAATATGAACCTTCAGATAAATGGCAGTTGATGTCGGTTTTAGCCGACATGTATGTGGAATGTCAAGACAAAGGTGATCTTGTGGTTTTCATTTATTCTATGCTTGTTCATGATTTAGTAAAAATGATTAGATAGGCACAGACATATGATGCAGAATGTCTGGTTGTATGTTCAATACTCAATATTGGGGAGACCGTTGTTGGCTGGAATGTTGATGGGGGTATATTTTTTTGTTTCAAAGATCATATGGTTTTTTCTAGGGTTTTTCAAGATTAACTACCACATGCCTACCACCATTCAATATGGGTTGTATAGGCAGGTACACAGAAGATGTATAAGGTATTGATGGCAATGATTTGGTCGAGAAACATGAAAAGGAAGGTGGTTGAGTTCATCTCGCGGTGCTTAACATGTCAGCATGTTAAAGGAGAGCGTCAGCGACCAGCTGGTTTGTTATAATATTTTCCCTTACCAGTGTGGAAATCGGATCAAATAACAATGGATTTTGTTATAGGTCTTACAATAAAGTACCGGAAACATGATACCATTTCAGTGATAGTGGATCATCTATCCAAGTCGGCCCATTTCATCCCAATTCGTGAAACTCGGATGGTGGAGGATCTTTCAAAAATCTATTTCTGATATGTGGTAAAGAGGCATGGTGTACTAGTATAAATAGTCTCATATTGAGATATGATGTTCACATCTCATTTTTGGAAATCATTACAGAAATCCCTTGGAAGTCAGTTGACTACGATCACCACGTATCATCCTCAAATGGATGTTCATTCCGAGGAGATGATATGAACATTGGAAGACATTTTTCAAACTTTTCTAATGGATTTTGGTGGATCATGTGATGATAATATATCCTTAGTATATTTCTCATACAATAACAACTATGAAGCCTCGATACGCATGATTCTATTTGAATAATTGTATGGGATTCCTTGTCATTCTCCAAAATTCTAGGTGGAAATATATGAAACTTCACTAGTCACACCAAGAATTTTCCAAGAAACAACTTAGAATATCTAGTTGATTGGAAAGAAGATGGAGACAACTCAGAGTCTTCAGATTTCTTATGCAGATCACCATCAAAGACTGTTGTTGTTTGTTGTGGGTGATCATGCCTTCCTAAGGATTTCTTCACGGTTTCACCATCATCATTTCGAGAAGCAGGGAAAGTTATCTCCTAGATACATAGCCCCTTTTCAAATACTGTAATAGGTTGGAGAGGTGTCATATCAGTTGGCATTACCACCGCGGTTTAGTTCGGTGCATAATGTGTTCCATGTATCCTAGTTGAAAAATTATCACCATGATCATGACCATGTGATCCGATGGGATAACATTGATCTAGAACATGATGCATCACCAGTACATTTTCCAGTGCAGATCATGGATAGACAAGAGAATGTCTTGTGTAGGAAAAGTTTCAGCCTAGTTTGAGTATTATGGAAACATGGTCAGATTCAAAAAGAGACCTAGGAACGTGAGAAGGAAATGAAAGAGTAGTGGCTAGAACTTTTTTTGCCCCCCAAGGGCTTTCTACATTCCAAGAACTCAAAGACCAATAGTGGGGTGAATATAGTACCCCTGGTTTTAGGTACATAACCCCCTTTCCTCACGTTTTCTTAATTGGTGTGTCTTTGATTGAGTTTCCATAAAATATAGAGTTTCCATAGAATATATAGTTTCCATAAAATAAAGAGTTTCCATAAAATAGAGAGCTTCCATAATTTGGGGTGTTTTTATAATGTGGGGTTTTTCCCTAAAGTGGGTTGTTTCAATAAATTGGGGTGTTTATGTAAATTGGGATGTTTATATAAGAAGGGGGTAAAGGTGAAAGATGGAAGAATTGGTGGGGGGGTTTAAAGAGTGTTGGGGCCAAAATTAAGGTTTCATGATCCTTACGTGATTGGCACAAATCGTGTGGTCAAATCTTGCGCAGAGGTCAAATCTAGATCCTATTTTTTAGAAACTTACTCATTTTTATCTAATTATTTCTTTTTGGCATTAAAACGCCCCTAATTCTAGATTACTATCACTATAAGGCTGTAGAAGACTCCCCACATGAGTTGAAGCTATTTTATAGCCTTCCTTTGGTGATTTCGTCTCCCGTTCTTGAGGTATTTCACCATTTGATATGGATTTGTCATGTTTTTTAGATCTTCTTAGATCTACTTTTCCGATCTCTATTATTTCATAGATCGGAACCTATAATCAGTAGATCAATGTTTTTGGATGCGAAATATTTCAATTTTGAGTCATGATCTCTCTAGGACAATAGATCTAAGGCCGCTCTTGGAGAATCGACCGGCTTCCTTGTGTGTTATTCGTCTATTTTTAATGTTTCATCTAATCCTTCGAGGTAGGTGGATTCTCTATCTATTCCTCTTGATAGAATTGATTATCTTATATTAAAGTTTTTTTATTGATTGTGAATTTCATTGAAAAATATTCATTTTTGATGATTTTTGGTTTTTGGGAAATTGTTTGATTTTGGTGAATAGTTGTAAAAAAGGGATATTAATTTAAATTGATGATTCTAAATTATGTATTTTATATAATTTATAAATGGTTGATGAAAAATTGGTTTTCTATGGGAATGGTTTTCAATAAAAATGGACTCTCATTGAAAAGGTTTGTATTTGAAATTTTTTGGCATTACAATGGGTCTGACGGAAATAATTTTCAATAAAATGGTGTTTTTATTGAACGGTTTATTTTTACTTGATCATTGGGCATACATGTTTTTTGTTCATATTGCATATAAGGGGCTTGGTTGAAATATCAACCTATTCTTGGTGCCAAAGAATTAATGGCACATTGGAAATTTCATATATGGGGCTTGGATGAAATATGACCTTGTGCTCGGTGCCAAAAGATTAATGGCACATGGGAAACAATTACCTTGTGACGACATGGTAGATCAATGAGAAACTGCTCATGAGTATGGAAATTTCATAACATATCATGCATGGTTGGTTACATGTGTTTGAGTAATGGTTGAGTATGTCGATAGAGGGATACTGGGAAATGGTTGTATTGATTGTTTGGTTATTTTTCTGGAAAATGTTCTTGGTGGAAAAATTGGTTTCAATTTCCATTGTTTGGTTTTGTTAATAAATGGTTTTGGAAACATGTAGGCAAATTAGTTATAAAATTCTTTTGAGAAATTTTTTTATATAAACCATTTTATATAATTTTTTCTAACTTTTATATCCTAGTGGCGTGAGTATTGAAGACATTAGAGAAAACTAACTGAGTTTTATACTGACCCCTGCTTTGGAACTTTAGTGCTCTTGTAGATGCTATCATCTAGGACAGGGGAAAAGGTAATATTTTACATGTGTTTAGCACTACCTTGTGATGTTGGGCTGTTAAGAGTTTTCTGAGCTTGGATCATGTGGATCATGGAGTCTTGAGGTCTTTGGAGAGTCTTATGTAGTTTATCCGCTGTGTATTCTGATACTTAGTTTTCCTTTCTTTGTTGATTACTTTGAAGGGGTATTGATTTCATGAGGTTTTTGAGTTTTCATTCATTGGTTCATGCATCATATATTGATTTTTTTGTTATGGTTGGTAGGTTTATTGGTTTATTTCCTAAAGGGTAAATCGTTCCACACTTGTATTTGAAACCCTTTAGCATTTATTGCCATACATTGGCGTCATGGAGATGTCGCTTAAAGCCTAGTAATGACTCATTGTACTCTCAATCCAATGATAATTGGTGAGTCATTAAAATATTGATGATGAATCTATCAGTACTTATGTATAATATTTTACACAATTTTGGAGGTATGATTTTGGTATTGTCATCTTACCTGAAATTGGAGAGAGAGGAATTTTATACTTATTTTATTATCAATGTTTGGAAGGAAACCCAATGTAAATTTTCTTAAGGATGATGTTAAATGTAGTAAGTGTGATAAAAAAGGTCATTAGGATTTCATATTCAATATTAATGTGATGATGTTAGCCAGTGATAAAAGAAAACAACTACAGAATGAACCACCCACACACTAGGGTTTCAAATAAAATTAGTATGTGAATTATTGTTAATGTTCTCAAATAAAATGATTAATGGTGATGATTTCCATTAACAATCACTAAAATCATGGGAGAAAGGAAAATATCACGTGATTACTATTGTTGATGTGGATAAAAAGAAGTCAAATTTAAACTTACTATCCACTCTATAATAGTTAATGTCTTATTTGATTCTAGATCTGACCACTCTTTTATATCTAAAGAATTTCTTAAGGGTTTTATATACCAACATATAATGATCAGTTGTTTAATTAGACTTTAAGATCACTAATGGTATGATGATCACATCATGATTCTATTATTCTTACCAGATTGATTTTTGTTGGACTATACTTCTTATATATCACTTTTTTCATCCACTAGTGGAATTTTATGTTATTTTTCAAATGTATTGAATTTCATTACATAAAGCACAAATCAACATCCAAGGAAGGGTAGTCACAATTGAGATTTTGAATCAACCTATGATTATATATTAGTCTCATGATAATGATAAAATTTTAATGTAAATTGAATAAAATTTATGGGTCTTAATTCTTCTTAAAAAGGGTATTTTATCTCAAATGGTTGCATAGAAACACAGTATCCTTGATATGCCGATCTTACATGATTTTTTATACTTGTTTTCAAATAATTTTTCTAGTATTCCACTGAATCATAATGTTTATTTCTAAAAAAACCCATACATTGGCATAAAAATTTATTATAGACTCCACAGATAATATCCCTAATAGAGTTGGGGGAACTAATGAAGCCACACTAGGAGAATCTAGATAAGGGACTTGTTCTTACATGATTTTCACCTTGGGTTACACCCAATTTTATTTTAATAATAATGATTTATCAATGTGACTCTGTAGTGATTATTAGGCAATGGTTTATAATCTTTAGTCATGCATCAAATACAGGAGTTGGATGTGTTCTCATGTAGAATCATATGGTGATATATTATGACTCGTGAAAATTGAATGTTCATGATAAAAGTTATATAAATAATTATTTTGAGTTAGGTACAGTACTATTTTTATTAACGTTGTGTATAAATTTAATTTATAAAGAATGTTGTGATATATATAATGATCATTACTATTTTAAAATAAATATTCGAAAAATATATCTGAATATGCGCTATAGAAAATTGTTGTAATTGATTAAAGATTATGATTTCTCTAAAAATTACCACCTTGGGGAAGTGAACATGGTAGAAGGTTCTTGGAGTTGAAAGTTTCATGAAATATTTTATATAATGAGGTTCACAAAAGAGAAACTATTTCTATATTTTTATAGGATGTATATGAGGATCATTTTAGAATAGAAAAATATTATATTTATCAAATGAATGTTCAATCATATATCCATGGGAGAATTAAATATACACTAAATGAAATTATGCAAATTGAAAATAAGGATAGAGATTTTTATGATGTCAACCTTGATTGTGGTGGAAGACTATGGATTCAAACAATGAATGTGTTCTATCAATACCAGATTTGATGTAGATTTTGGATGAGTCTCATTATTCCTAATTATATTTAAATCTATAATTTATATTGATATATAAATATTTTTAAGAGTATTAATATTTTTAATACATGAATATATATATTGGATAGTATGTACCTCAATGTGTGGTAGGCCAACAAGTTATGTAAGAAAGGCGGATGTCTAAGGGGATGTTACAACCATTACCTATACTATAATGAAAAATGGAAATCACCACCATGGGTTTTTAGTTGGATACCCCCATAACATCTAAATAACTCAATGTGACTTGGGTTGAATTGATCACTATATAAAGTTATCACACTTGATTTATATTAGATAATATTTCTATCTTAAAAAAATATTCCCTAATATACATTAAGTAAGTTGTAAGTACGTATGTATTACCATATTCTATTGTATCAGATCTGGATATGTGGTTTACCTCAATTTTCAATTGAGGTCTTTAGTATGCTTCGGATATATATTTTTGTTTCATTAATTCTTATCCTCCTCAAATTTATGTTCAATATAAGAGAACCATTAAAAATCATAATGATATTATGACATATTGTAATATAAATTTTAAGCATAGTTGGGATCCAAACAACAATCTATATGAGTTTTCTTGCGACAATAAAATTAATTTGAGCATTCATTTGGATAAATATAATGAAATATATTGAAATAAGTATATAAATCTATGGTGATTTGATTAATTTAAGAAATAAATATATTTAGGTATGAGGTATCTATGGAAATGAATGTAGATCGATTCAAAAACACAACATTATAGATTAGAGTAGATATAAAGGTTTTACTTGTAATCATTAGTAGTATCTAGAGTTAAATGATGGTGACAAGGTGTTTATATTAATTTAACCTTAGAATAAGGTTTTGATATTTGGTAAAAAATGATAATTGAGCCTCAGGTATACTATTCTTTTCATGAGTCTTCACTGGGTAGGGACGATATCCTACCGCTTAGTGTTTCTATGTAACCTCTCTAAAGTTCATGATATATTCTAAATGTATCTCTTAAGTAATTCCATAAATTATCCTTAAAATATATTGATATTATTGTTCATATCACTAGAGTATGATATTTACAATGATCAACAACATATGTAAATTCTGGACCATATAGGTAAAGGGATATATAGCAAGACTACACACTATGTAAATGTTCTCTAGAGGAATCTGAAATTCGATGAAGTTAAATAGTAACCTTAGAATATAATCATATAAATATATATACATTTTATGAATTCAAGTACTATAATTGTAATGGTTAAATTGATTTTAAGGGGTAAATAATTTAACATCTCTATATTTTTTATTATATTTCATTTGAAATAGATTTATCTTTTTTTTTTCTTAACTTATGTTACATGAAACCCTGAATGTAGATGAATCTTAATACATTATACCCTCATTAACAACAATTTTAATTATTTTATATGAATATGAATCACTAAATTATTAAAACTATATGTATTGAACATTTAGACAATAAATTATTTGTTTATAAATTTATTATAAATGAAAATATAATTCATTTTAATGTAAAATCGTTTTTTTCTAAAATAATATTTACTATTCAATGAATGTATGTTCATCTTTATAAAATACATTAATCACTATTGGTGAATAGTTTTAAGGAAATTATATATATTACTTATTCAATTACAAGTTTTATCATTCATCAAATATGTTTCATAGGCACGAGAAAAGAAAAGATATATAGTTTTATGCTTAAAATTTCCTTTTTGTAAAAACTAATTTTCAGCATTTTGAAAACATATTTTAAAATGGAATAATACCTCTATAGTAAAATTATTCCTAAAAAATTATTGTTTACTTTGATCTTACGAGATAATTTTTTTAATTGGTTTCCATATCAATTTGCATAATTTGAATAGTAACTGTAGTAAAATAATGACAGCTTAGTAAGGTTAAAATGGTAAAACAGGGTAAAAATTTTGGGATATGTATTTCAAATTAATCATATAAATTACTTAATCCTATTTTAATGATATATTTCATCCATGGGTATTAGTGTATCAAATATATGGTGACTTGGAGAAATATTACAATGAATGTGACCTTTATATTAATTTAATAAATGAAGAAATAAAAAATGTCACTCTCATGACTTTTATAACTCAATTTTTTATATAAATAATAAAATAGGACTAGTAGGGTTATGAATATTTTTTTGAATGATAAACTATTTTTGTCACACCCCGACCGGTCGAACGTGCGACTTGTGCGCGAGTTATAAGACTGCGCGACAAGAACGCAGTTGACCCTGTAAGCGGTCAATGCTATGTGACACGGTTTGAGCGTAGTTTTCTCAATCACGCACTTCACATCATGTGTGTCATGCGGCTGCTCGACTTTAGAATAATTTAATTAATTAATTATTGCTCGACTTTAGTCTTATAACAATGTTGTATTTTCGATTTTTTTATATAATAATATTATTATTGTTCTTATTACATATATAAAAGTATATATATGTTATATATATATATATTGAATAAAAGAAAAAAAAATCTAACCCTAACCTTCCCCATTTTCCCAATGTGCGTAGCGCCCCCCTGCCCTCACTCTGCTCGCGCGGCTCTCCCCTTATCACCGCGCTGTCGGCCGCTCCCGATCCCTGCACCGTCCGCCGCTGGTCGCACCGGCCAGCTCTGCTCCTCCTCCATCAGCCGCTTTCCACAACCTGCAACCCCGCTCCCCAGCCGGATCTCCCCCTGCCGCGTCGTTCGTGCTGCCCCGCCGTCCGCCGTCGTCCACTGCTGCCTGCGCCGACCACCCCGACCTCGCCGGTGCCGCCGCCTCCCCCTTTCCTCCGGCTAGCTTCCACACGCAGCCCCCTACCGGCCTCCTCTTCTCTAACCCGCAAACCCCCTTCCGGTAGAACCCTCATACTCCGGCCGACCCTTCCTCTCCCGCTCCGGCCGTCTCCGGCCTCTCCCCCTTCTCTCCGGCCAGCACCTTAGCCCGTCCGGCGGCCCCCTGTTGTGTGACCTCTCCTTGTGCGACCTTCTCCCAGTGTGCTCCTCTGCAGGTATTTTTATTTTTGTTTTATTTATTTATTATTTTTGATGTTCTTATCAAATTTATCATCACTCTAATATCGCGTTTTATTTTGGCACGTTTTTCTCGGTATCCAGGTTATGGCTTTGGTCTGCGGAGTGATTTTCTTCCTTCCGTTAATGCGCTGTTGTATTCGCGCCCCTCCGAGGAAGGTGAATTCGTGTATTTTTACCTCTAGATCACTCCTCTAATGTTTCACTCTTCCTTTTTGTTTTAAAACTTGTTTCGCAGCTTTTCTATGCGCTTAATTATCTTTCTATAGAGTTCAAATTTTTTTTAGAATTTGAGTTGCGGACCCCTGAGGTCTTTATCTGGTCCATAGTCAGCTTTATCTGAGTTTTTAGATTTAGCAGTGTTTTTCTATTTGCGTTGCAGGATATATATATATATCTATTATGTATAGGTATATAGTTGTATATATATATATGCATATATGTATATATATATATATGCACTTCAAGGTCACGTGCGCTTTGGACATGGGTTAACCGAGGTTGTGCAGTTGGTCTGCGGAGCGTCACTCCTCCTTCCATTGGGGTTCTATTATTTTCGCATGTGTCGAGGTAGGTGACCCAACCATTTTTCCCTTTTGATTCAAACCCTGAGAACATGAATGTTTTCAATTAATTCTTATATAGTGTTGGAATCTATGGTGCTACGCCCCCTGTACCTCTCCCTCTCCTGCCCGTATCCCCTTGGCCTGCCCTGCTCCGCCTGCACCCAGTCGGTGTGCCCCCGCATCACAGCCATCGTCCGGCAGCACCTCCCGTGCCTCTGACCAGCTCTGACAAGCTCTGGCCAGCAGTGCTGTAGGCCCTTGGTGCACGCGCCCCATACCTACTTTATGCATCCAACAGTGGCGCAGTGTCCCGACAACTCTCTCCTTTGCGTCACTGGTCGCAGACCTCGTTTCGACAGTCACACACCTTATTCTCAATTGGGCGCGTGAAGGACGCCCGCCGCTGAAGGCAAGCAATTTCGGGTTCTTCCCTTTTCTCCCTCTCCAATGTCGAGGAAAGTCTTATATTGTTTATTATTATTTTTTATTTGAATTCAGTGTTTCTATGATTTTAGTTGTTTTTCAATTGTTGCAGCGTGTTGGAAAGGGAAAACCCGCGATACTGCGGTCATCGTCTTGTGCGTGCTTGTGCACCCTTGCAAGGTGTGGTGCGTCTTCGTGTTTGAGCTGTGAATCGAGGTAGGTCCCCCATTGCACTCACCCTTAAATTTAGAATTTATTAATTGCTTGATGTTTTGTTAATTTTAATTAATGATAAACAATACTAGATGATAAAGTTTTAAATGATTATTCAGTGTGAAAAGAGTTGTTTATTATATACCGAACACTTGGAACATTTTTGTGACGGGCGGACACCCAATTTTTAAAGAATGCCTATTCGGCCTTTAAACATAATTCATGGAATTTCAAACGTACTTCTAGTTTTAAAGATAAGTGATTTTTTCTGAACAAGTGTTTTAGGTATTTTTTCGAGAAATGTGGTTTGGTTTTAAAATTTTTGAAGGACCGTTTGGCACTTTAATGGAATAAATTATTTTGGAAAACCTATTTAGGGGTGATATTTTGTGTGCGTTGATTGCATGAGCTGTATGTGATGTTAGTGCATTGTGACTGCTTGATTTACATTGTGGACACACCCCTCTTGTATTGCTTGTGTTGACATGGGAACCTGTCATATTGAGTGAAAATTCTGAAAACGATTGCTTCACTAGTTTAGACCATGCACTTTCTAGTGTCCCCATAGCAGGGGAATACTGATTTATTACTGCTATGGGGATTGGGCCCCTCAGTTAGTCCATGCAGGGCTATGCTGGGTAGTATTATGTGCGTTATGACGTCATCAAGTTATGGCATGCCTTCAGGATGAGTCACATGTATAGTACGTTCTGGATTGTTCACGATCTCCTAGGTTCGACCCATGTTTCCATTATTGTGTATTTGTGTGTGGCGGATGATCGAGAGGTCAAGTTCGATTGCTGGCCTATGTGTGCCACTTTTCCCATTTCCCTTGGTATGTGTTGTGTGCTATGTGTGGTTTTCATTTTGGTTAATAACTGAAGTCCAGATTTCTAAATTATTCGATGAAAAAAAATGTTTTATAAAAATGAAATGTACTAATTCCTTTCAAACATTAAACTTGTTTTTGAATTAAAAAGGTCAATAGACTGATACTTGTTTTAGAAATGGAAGTGTGTGTGTGTGAAAACCAATATTTTTGTATATTTAGTTCAAACCTGTAATTGGTAAATTTCTTTATTTAAAGGTAGTTCATTGGGAATAGATATCGGGCTAGCCTAGTGAGTTTTAATACTCACGCATATAGTTCTTTTCTGTTTTTAGTGTTTGTGCAGGTTACAGCTTGGGTGCGTTCGTCTTGGGTGACATTTGGTCGTGAGTTGGAGAGTGACCCGCGAGGTCACACGGAGATAGTGGTTGTCTCTTTCGGTTAGTTTTATTTTCCTTTGTTCTTGTTAGTTACTTTACTCTGTTTATTTTCTTCTTCTTTAATTATTTTTTTTATGGGCGAAATCATTGCCACTTTCTCTCTGTTGATGCCCCGGCGCTTGCCGCCAGCCCGGAAGGATAGGGAACGCCTCTCGGGTCATGTCGCGGACCAGCTCGGGTAACCGGTTCAGGGTTGACTCGGGTTGGTTCGTGACAAAATGCTATCAGAGGAGGTCGGATCTTAGCGGACCTCGCTTTTAAGAGCACCCTTTGTTATTTGGGATGTCTGATAGAAGGATATTAGGACTGTCGGGGCTCAGGAGGTAGGTTACGGGTCAGTGCCTGATCACCACCGCTCGTGACGAGACCGGAGTTACCAGGGTTAGTTCGGGATTGAGTCTTTTGTCCTTGGTTGTTTTGGATTAAGGTATGACAATGGGAGCAAATCGGTTCACGTTGCGGCCTCACATGGGGTGGTGACCCATGTGGAGTCCAAGTGCCCAGTTTAAGGTCCTCTTAGTGTTATGTCTTACTTGGGGCATGGCTCACCACCATGTCGCCGAGTTAAGTGAAGACACTAGTCCCTCATTCCGATGGTTTATAGTTGGTTGTATTTTGTTTTAAACTTGGTCTGTGTGTGAGTGTGTAGAAAATGAAAGTGATTTGGAAATGAAAAAAAATGGGTTTCTTCCAAATTGTTTTTGAAATTAGTAAAGTGGGTTTTTAAAGAAAAAGTGTTTTGGTTTGGAACAATATGTTATGTGTTTGGATTTGGTAAGGAATGAAGTGTTTGAACCTTGGAACTCCTTATGGAGGGTCACATGTGCGTGGGTATGTATGGAGAGTGTGTAGGGGGCACTTGTTTGCAGATGATGTGAGTGAGATTGAATAAACGCACATGTGACGGTTCACAAGGTGCCATAGGGGGGTTTTCAAATTTTAAAGAAATGATGATTTTGGAAAAGTGATTTATGCCTATGTTTGTATATGTTTGGCTTATGGGCCTTTTGACCTTGGCTTGTGTTGTTTCCTTGATTGGGTTTTGGCTTGATGCCGGGTTCGATGATGTTTCACAAGTTGTCATGAGTATGCCGCCCAGAAAGGTCGCTAAGGTTGCTAATGAGTCATACACAATTTTTAGTTCTTTTGCATATTGCCTATCGATCAATGAATTCAAAGTCCGTGAGGGGTAGTTGTTTGGTTATGGAATTGGAGTGGGTCTTCAGGTTTTTGGGAACTCCCAGGGTTATTAGGGTGCGTACCGTCTCAGGTTTATTTTAGGGTTCAGTTTTGGACTAATAAAGATGATATGTCTCATCGTCATTGGAGTTTTGGGTGTGATTAACGGTGGTAAACTTCCGCAAAGGTTCCTCACCTAGCAAGGAGTGTGGGCCAGTGGAAACTGTCTCTAAGAAACCATCCTTGTCGGTACCAGATCATAGTTCGTCAGACCGCTCTCTTGTGTGCCACCAGTATGGCATGTCCATACATTCTAAGTCGCCTTGCCGCATCCCTTCGAAGTCTTGCTACCGTGCGGCTGTTAAAGACACCAGGGAGAGTTCTGGAAGAAGCATCGCTCGTGAAGGAGTTAGAGACCAGGAGATTAAATGCCTGATTGTGAGGCAGGAGATGCTTCATCCATCAGGGCCTCAGCCACATGTCTCGGGGTGAAGCTCGCGCACAGTCAGGAGTTTCCAAGGGTGTGGAGAACCTTTCTTCGGATTCTGTTTTCATATTTCTGAAGAAAAATATCCAATGATTCCTTGTTCTATTCTTTTTATAGTTGTAAGATCACCTTTTTTGCGGTTGCGTGATGAACTTGTTCTACCGCAGTCTAAGAAGTCTTATTTGTTCTCAGTGTGTTCTCAAATATTTCGGTTTTCTTTGAAGAATGTTGGGCCTGCGAATAAACGGGTCGTTCTAATTTTGAGTTGGGTCTCAATTGCGTTCGTTAGGGGGATGTTTGGTTTCGTGAAATTCACGTGTGGTTTTTAGAGGCCCTTGGTGAGTTCGGGCTAGGATTTCCCTAGTCTCTGGTTGCGGTGAGGAGATTGTTCAGTCGGTGTGGGAGGAGTTGAGATAATTCCTTATCCTCGAGTTATTGGGTTGGTTCATAGCAAGCTTCCTGTTTGAGTCTCCGAGTGTTGTTCATTCAGTGTAAAGGAAGTAATTGGGTTCGTTTTGGGAGCTCCCGTGTGGTCCCCCCCCAGGGTGGTGTGTTCGAGTTTCAAGGTCTCCGTGTTAGTAGATTTCTGGGGTGGGGAGAACCCTCCCGTGTTCTCCCCTCAAACCTCGGACAATAATTGTACTCGAGTTGGACGGGGGTGACTTGTGTTGGTAATGACCACCACTAGCCTCTCAGTTTCTTCTGGTTTTTCCTGGGTACAGACACGAGGTATGCTAACTGTTGTCTTGGTGACTTTCTGGGGGCATAAAGTGTTTGTGATGGGGAGAATTGTCACACCCCGACCGGTTGAACGTGCGACTTCTGCGCGATTTATAAGACTACGCGACAAGAACACAGTTGACCCTGTAAGCGGTCAATGCCGTGTGACACAGTTTGAGCGCAGTTTGCTCAATCACGCACTTCACAGCATGCGTGTCATGCGGCTGCTCGACTTTAGAATAATTTAATTAATTAGTTATTGCTCGACTTTAGTCTTAAAACAATGTTGTATTTTCGATTTTTTTATATAATAATATTATTATTGTTCTTATTACATATATAAAAGTAAATATATGTTATATATGTATATATATATATATATATATTTTGAATAAAAGAAAAAAAAATAAAAAAATAAAATTCTAACACTAACCATCCCCATCCCCCCCCCCCTGCGTGTAGCGCCCCCCTTCCCTCACTCCGCTCGTGCGGCTCTACCCTCCTCACCGCGCTGTCGGCCACTCCCGATCCCTGCACCGTCCGCCGCTGGCCGCGCCGGCCAGCTCTGCTCCTCCTCCCTCAGCCGCTTTCCACAACCCGAAAATACTATCCCCATGTTGATTCCAAGGATTGGAAAATACATGTGAAAAATACTATGAATATTTTTTTATGTGATATAGTGATTAATACATTAGTATCCAAATTTTTTATAATGAAAATAAATAGATGATTATAATTCATTTGTTTTTACTCAATGCGATAGTAATTTCGAAAAAATAGAACATTGTGGAAAATATTTATGGGACAATGTATCACATAACCATATATCTACTGATCTAAATTGATGATCTAGAATTTTCAGGGTTCATGTATAATAAAATGGATTTTTTTAGGTAAAAATATATACTGTTGAGAATAAAAATTTTCAAATATTGGGGCAGTGCTTTAGATGTAAAAATATTGAAAGCAGTGATTCAAAAAATAGAAGAACCATATAATAAATTATGGATATCATCAAGAATCATGTTACTCTTATTGATAGATGAATATTATTTTTATTACATTATTATTATGAATGGATGATATCCTTGGATAGTAGAAGGAGTTTCTATTATAAATTATTTTGTAAAATAGATGTTTTCGATGATTAATTAATTAAATTTGTTTCATGTAAACAAAACCTTTGAGATCAAAATATTACTATAAATAAAGAAATCAATGTTGAAAAATGGGAATTCCATTTCTAATGATAAGATAATAGTATGATGTGGTGTAAGTATATTTTGGTTTTCAATGAGTTCTATATGAAGGAAAAATTGTATTTCTATTATAATTTCAAACATATTTTCAAACATGCATTATTCTAGATAGTGTAGAGTAATAATGATTATGAAAGATTAGATTTTAAATAGAATTATGTGAGGATATTATTATTTCATGATGAATTAGAGGAGGAAATATATATGAAGAATCATTATGATATCATGGAAAATATGAAAAGTACTATATTTTTAAGAACTAACTGAGTTTTACTTCTTGAAATAAGAATCAAGGTACTGTATCTAAATGTATTATACATTTATGCATAATAAATTATTCATATAATTATAACACATATCACTATTTATAATGATAGTTTTTAGATATGGGAACGTTATAATTATACCTTAGTATGTGGATGATATGTTCCAAGAATATCTCCACCATATAATAAATTCATGAGGAAAAATTTGATTCGACTATAATTTTCAAAATTAATGATCTATCAAAATAAAGTGAGGATATGGATTGAAAAATAAAAGAAGACCAAAATTTTGATTTTTTCAGAATGAGAACATATGGAAGGTCATATAGAGAATTATAAACAGAAAATGAAAGTAATTTTAAAATCTACTGGTCAGATAATTCAAATTATTTGAGGATAAATAACACAAAATTAATAATGAGGCAAAATATATGGTCAACGTTCTAGTTTCAATAACATTTGGTTGTCTGATGTATTCGATGGTATGTCCATGGTTAATTTTTTTGCTGGGATTATCAATAAAATTATGGAGAATATAAGAAAATTAATATAGAAAGATATATTGTGGATTCTCTAGTATATCAATGGATTAGAATATATAGACTTGGGTTTAGGAATTGATAATCCATTACAGGGTCATGTGGATGAGATATTTGGAATATATATTTTTACATAGAAATTGACAATGATTTCTTTACTTTTAAGGATGAGTTATAACCTATATATATACGTTTTAGTAAGTTGTTTCACTATCCAAAATAAATCTAAAATATATGGGAATTGAATAATATGGGAAATAAAATATTTGGTTGATGTTTCAGGTGAAGGATATAAAAATATGTGAGGAAAGTGGACTATTATTCTATGATAATTAGAAAGAAATTTATTTGGAAAAGAATCTAATGATTCACTCACTGGAAGTGCTTATTCAACTAAAATATCATTTCATATTAATGATGTTCGATGATGTGGTCTTATAATTTTATAAGAGCAGTGGATTATAGATTCTAGAAAATATTTTCACTAAGATCTCAATATAGGTATGTCAAAAAAAACATCATTCCTTAATCACACTAGGTCGACTTGAATGAGTTGGTGACATGGTTTATAGCTATGTATGTATGTAATCATAAATATTTTCTTTAGTATTTATGGTTTTCAGAGTTTCTTAAATAATTGAACATTGGATATTGACATCTATTATGAAATCTCATTGATTATCAAACTCATTGAATCTATGATGTGAAAATTTTGAATATATGTTTCATTCTGATAAAAAATTATTATAATGGATGATCGGAAAATACAATGGCCTAGATGATATATTCAATAATCGGGGTGTGAAGGTTTTGATTATTAGGAATATTTATGATTAGAAGTTATGACATATATAATGTCTTCATGAGATGATACATATGATTTTCGATTCATTCTCCAAAAAAATTACATTAGTTTATTTTTCGTTCTTTTTTAGAAATGAGATTACAAAATAGTTTTCAGAATGATATGTAAGAGTATATTTTCATATACACCAAAAGTAAGAATTTTTTTATGAAATTAATTGTAAATTAAAGGATATTATAACCAATAATGTTTCTCTTATACATATTAATGTTTGGTTGAACTGGTAATCCAATTAAGACCGAATATAAATATATTGAACCACCCATGTTCTACCAAACATGTTACCCATAATTCTCTTCAATAAGGCCCAAATCCCATTCCTAATTATTATGGGATATATAAAGTGACAGATACTTTTCATCCACATATATTACATCTTAGTATATGGATATTTATCATGTACCTTAATGTTTTATTCCATAATCAAATAAGTATATATAATGGAATATGTGATACATAAAGAACTGGATCCTAACTGAACTATATCATCTCTTACTAGTATATCCATAACTAGAACCATTATTTAACATATCATATATAATAACATTCATTATATACCCGGGGAAAGGAAACATAAGAATGTATGATCCAAAATTCAATTTAAGGGAACTTAAGGGAGATATCAATAATCACATAAACATAACAACAGTATAAGGGGTTGAGAACATTAGAATAACATTTATAAACCATACACTGTATATCATCGATCATTACTTAAGACATGGAACAAATAATGGAAATTTAGAAGACATGAATCATAAAATAGTTGAAGAACATAAGGCATGAGAACACAACATTGTCATTTGAAACGTGTTTATGAAATACAGAGAACAATAGAAAATCAATTCCTTAGTAGTAAAGGATAATTTCTAGAAATATCATAGTTGTAGAGTTCACTCCCCAAACCATCATAATTGTCAATGATTACTCCCAAGACGATCAAAGTGGAAAGAGTCTCTTATTAAATGAGGTTAACATCCCATTAAAGTCTTATTTATCTCATGATAAGTCTTTTTTTACATAATTAATTATTGGTTAATATAATTCTAGGACCACCCACAACATAATTAAAATCAGATAAATGTTTGTAAAAATATCATAAATTTTTCATCATATCATAACACATGAAAAATAAATAGATTTAATAAACATTTTATCATATCATCATATAAAATCTATTGGAAAATAAAAAGGTTTCATAACTTAATTAATATGTGGAAATGAAACAGGTTTCATATACCCATCCTTGCCTAATCATCCTTATAAGACATCCAATGAATGAATATTTTTTGTATTTTTGGATCATATACCTTATAAATAATATGTAACATCAAATATGTCATCTAGGAGTAAAATTCAGGTAAATTATATCTAGAATAGTTGATGAAGAAAAATGATATTTTCATTTTAAATTCACATAATAAAAATATTAAATATTTCAAAATATTAAGGAAAACATTTTGAAATAAACTATGGATAATTGTAATGGATGTTAGAAAAAAATTTAAATTCATGAATGTGGGAAATTCGATTCGTTCCTTATTTGTTAAAGGAATAATTAATTTCAAATTTTCAATAAATATTCAAAAAGAACATATTTCAGAAAAGTCAGAGAACATTCCTTTTGATCCATCATTTAAATTTCCAGGCATGGGTATACATTTCATAGAAAAACATAAGAATATAAATGTATTATTTAAATATTGTAGTGAATACATGGACATAAAAGAAAATAGATTTTTCAACTATGAGAGAAATGTATCCATTTTTACATAAAAATATTCTTTTAGTACCATGATCACATAAATAGAATGAAATGAATAAAAATCATGTACTATATAGAAAAAAAAATTACGAATGAAAAATAATGAGTTTACATAGAGGTATATCATGAAATTTGATCATTGAAAACCTAATTATAAACGATCTCTATAAACAATGATATTATAACATAAAACTCATACCTCAGGTTTGAATTCCATCATGCATGTTAAAACCACATATAAAAATTATCATACATATATTGAGTATAATACTCATATTTATCACATCAAATATTAGTTATATCATTTATTAATTTTTTTTATAATTCATTACTAAAATATCTGTTTCGGGTGATAAATTCTATGTTTTGAAAGTATATTTTGGTTAAGCATTTTTGTCCCTTTTACATTGATTGTGGTACTATAGTCTCATTAATTTTATCCTTTGTATAAATATACTATATATTCATTATTTTAATACTTAGTTTCATTCATAAAAAATCGATATATAAATGAATATCACTATTCATTGAGATGGTGGTTGTAGATACACGTAAATGCAGTATTGATTTTTTGGCGAATGGAAAAAAAGAAATGTAAATAGTAACTAATGTATCCAAAATCATTATTATGTCCTATATATCACACATATTCATTAATTCTATCCTGATTACAACCTTTTTCAAGATAATGTAAAAAATGAATCACATCACATCGTAGAGGTGTTTGTACACACATTCACATGAGTGAAATTATCATTTTCCCGTAATTAGTATGTAATATTGTAGATGTGATTTTATAATTTCAATATTTCATTATTTTAAAATTTATATATATATATATACATTTAATATATCATTATTTCTATTCTTGAGAGGAGATTATGGAAAAAACATTACATAGGTTTGCGAGGAAGTAATCCACCATACACACAATCAATGATTTCATTTACCATTTGATGGATGGGGATATGGATATAGGTAAATCCATAAATATAATAAAATAAAAGATTATGTAATATATTAGTTATATTATATCATAATAGTTTAATAATATTTTATGGATGTATAAGAATAAATAAAACAAAAAATCATGGTTAAGAACTACACCTCTTTTTTGGACATCCTTTTTAGGTTTATAAAACCAATCCGACCCAAAATTATATATTTTTACGAAAGAGAGTATTACTAATTGAGAGGGATATATGTAAGTGATAATGATAGTTCTTTTATGAACCGAATGTCTCTTTATGTGTATAGTTGAGATGAGAGTGGGAGTCCTTTTAGACGTGAGTACATGGCACATTTAGAAATGCTAAAATAAATAAAATATATTATTGACTTAGTCACACCATATTGATCTTAAATGGAACATTACAAATGTTAATATGATATTAGATTCAAATATATATAGTTAATAGAATTTAAGAAATTGGTTTTGGTATATTAAACCCTTATCTCTTTATAATAACCAACGATAAACCTATTTTAACCATAATTTTTGAATCCAATTTTTTTCTATTTTTACTATCAATTATGACCATAAATTCATCTAAAAATATTACATAATATTAATTATTGTAAATTAAAATATGAAATAAATTATAAAGAAATATCTTCAATGAATTTATAGATTTTAATTTTAAATTAACCGTATATTTGCGATGAAAATAATTTCTTCCAAAGAGAATGTTATCTTTAATATACAATAATTCCAAAAAAAAAGATTACAAAGAACTAAATTTGATCAATTATCATAAAAGTGACCTAATTTTATGTTTTAAACCATTTTCAAAGAAAAATTATTTTTTTACATTCTTTAATTGAAAAAGAAGATTTTCAATAAAAACCTATATCATTCACTATTTATTTGAAAATTAATCTTTTACAAAAATTCTAAGAAATTTACACTATTATAATTTTTACATGTTTATTTCAAAAATTATGTTAATTTTTTAAAAAAAATATGTTATTTTTAAATATGTCTGCAAAATGTGGTGAATCTATTTGTTTGAATTATAATATTTTTAAAGATAAAACTTATTTTATTAATATCCCATGAAGAGAAAAAGTATTACATAAATGATAAATAATTTATTGAATTTATAATATATAAATTTACTTAAAATCATTCAATAATAGTTATTAATTTAATTAATTTATATATTAATGAATTTCACCCATAAAACTATTTTTCATACTTCCAAATGATTTTTTTACTCCACTTTATAAAAAATTGAAAAATAATAAATTTATGTTATTCATGTGAAATACACATAATATTATAATTTTTTTATTCCAATCCATAAAAACCATCTTAATTGAAAGGTTATAATGGTATTCTATATTATAGTTCTTTTAGATTAAAATATTCTTGTATCATAAGATATCGAAAAGATAAAATTTGTCTGAAATGTAATATATCATTATTTATAATGGTTTTACATTATACTCTATTAAAATTATTTTATTCTTCGAAATAACATGAGTTTGATAAAAAAAATTAGGATATTTCTACCTCATTTCATTTTTAGGTTCCCACATAGCTTCTTCAAATTTCTGATTCCCATAGAGAACATTAAACAGATGAGTAGCCCTATTTCATTGATAATTATCTCAATTAACTAAGATATCCACTGTTCGTTCTTCACTAGAAAGATCATTCTTTAGTGGAATGACCCATTAGTTTGCTATATGTGATGGATCATGTTTGTACTTCCACATTAATGATACATGGAACATACCTTGATCTTAACAGTGGTTCAATGGAAGGACCATGTGATAAGCTATTATCCCTATTTAATCAAGAATCACAATGTGTAATTTATAACTTGGGAATAGATTTAATTTCTTCCTGGATGTTGTATCATTATTCCCTGGAGAATGTTTCAAAAAAATATTCTTACAAACGTCAACCTCTCGGTCATTCCAATAATTATATTCATAACACATTTGTTTTCTCTAAACTACCTTGGTGTTTTGTTGAATGAATTTGAATTTCTCTACCATTTCCTTAGATATATTATTACAAAATATATTTATTTAACAACCTGTATCCCATCACAATGGTGTTAAATAGGTCTTTTTTATATAGGTATCTATAAGGATCTATATGAATTCTTGTGTAAAATCTCTAATTTTAAGGAAATGTGACTAGGAGAAGGTGTTGATCCCAACCACATTTAAAATCTAGAGACAAATTTCTCTACATATAAAATATTTTTTGAATAGTTCTCTCAGAATAACCATCTATCTTATGATGATAAACTGTACTAAAAAACTACAATGTATCCAATATCTACTGAAGGATTCACCAAAACATTGATTTATACCTCAGATCTCAATCTGAAACAATAGAATCTATTACTGGATGAAGTGTTAACACAAACATAATTTAAATTATGTAACAATGATAATGAAATAAATATTTGTTGATAACAACGAATTATTATGAATTTTAAAGAGATATACAACAACCCAAATTGCATAATATCCTTTAGTCAAATTGGGATGTCTGATTAGAAAAAATCAATGGTGATGTTTTCCCATTTCCACACTTTCATGGGTAATGGTTTTAATATCCCCATAAATTTTTTTATCTTAGCCTTAACATGTGAGTATACTATTTAGTCAGAAACAAACACATCAATACCAGAATTCATATTGTCCCACCAAAAATACACTTTTATATCATTATATATTTTTGTACATCAAAGATTTATAGGTAAATAAAAACTATGTGCCTCCCATAAAAAATCCTTATTGAAATGTAGTTCGGATAAAACACATAATAATAACAAAACCTTATAATTCAATAATATTCAAGGATGACATTAGGATCTTATCCAATATTAATTTGTAGGTCCACATTTTATATCAATTCCTATTTATTGCTGACATGGAGAGATGGTTTAACTCTCATTTGAGAGTGGTAATATTTCAACCATTTAATCATGATTTGTCGATTGTGACATTGAGAATCCAGAAATAATGGTTCATTTTTTACCCTCCTAATGGATAATCTTGCATGATTAATTTTACCCAAAGAATCTTCTACATTGTTTGTATTCCCGTAGTGGTGATGTATTGATCATTTATAATATTTAATCAACTCTGAAGATCTTCTTTGTTAGATATTCAAGTATTTTGGTGTGAATATAAAATTTAATCATATATGATATATATATAACAATTTCTTCTATAAATATATCGTATCTCTATTTTTATTGAGAAAACTAAAAAATATAAGTTTGAATCAAGATTTTTGTAGTTTTTTCCAAGAATAATCCATTACAATTTGGTATAAGCTATAACTATATTATTATACATGAGACGACATCTCATCCACTTAATTAATGAAAAATTATAAATTACATACCCTTATCCACGATAGTGTAGGGTAAGAACATGGTAACTGAATAACATTCTCTTCAGTTCCTTGAAATTTTCCTCACCTTCATCTATGTAGATGAACGTGGATATATTATGAGTCAACTTTGTGAATGGAATGGACATCAATGAAAATTATTCCACAAAGTGTATTTAATATCAAGCCTATCTGAGAAATATAAGGGTCTCAATCCTAGTGGTTGGTTTTTCAAAATTTTATTAAATTTTTTCATTGATGGATCTATAGATAAATCCTCTACTAATAATATATTAACACACATTGAGTCTTTCAATATCCAAAAAACACACTTGATAAATTTGTCATTCTTCTCACATGCATTAGGTTATTCAGTAGAATATTCAGGTGATATTCATGACCTTTCTTACACTATCAATATATAATAATATTGTCTACAAAGACAACCATAAACAAATCACGCTAATCTATAAATAATCTATTCATTAAATACGTGTAGATATTGAAGGAATTAGTAAGAACAAATTGAATCCCTACATATCTATATGGTTGATACATTATATTTAATTCTATCTAAGATATATCCTCCTTCATGACCCTTAGTTTATGATATCCATAATTAGTTCAAATCTTTGAAATGTATTGAGATCTGTTCAGTTTATCAAACATGTAATTAATATGGTCTACAGGATAATTTTTTATGATAGGGATATTGTTATGTTTTTTATAACTAATGTAGAGTATCATTGGTCCATATTTATTCTTTATAAAAAGAACAACTATTACCTTTGGTGACACATCAGGATGAATAAATACCATTTCATGATTCTACTTGATATGATTCTTAAAATCCTAAAACATAAATTGGGTAATTATATATGGGGTCTTTGATATAGGTGGAGAAAAATATATGAGATATATTGAGAACTCAACTTTATGATTTGGTTTAATACTGATAATATCCTATATAATGGCATGAAAATATACTATACAATGTGCATCTCATTTTTTATATGTTTCCCCTAACTATATTAGATAAACAATCCTTTTGAATATTAATCATGACACATATAATGCATGTGATTTCCATTGTAAGTTTATATTCATCCTTTCACTGATATAAGACCATAGGTTTGACTAGAGTATCAAATGTGAATCCTCATCCCCACTAATTGGTGTTATATTTATACATAGAAAGACAATCCATGACTAATATAACACCAAATTCAAGTAAATGGAGAATAATGAGATTTTCAGTTAGAATTTCCCTGAAACTAAATCCAATGAATAATTATATACATGGGATGAAATCATATTAAAATAAGGGGTTCTCACTACTAGTACAAATCTAATTTATTGGGGTTTAAATTTGATACCCTTATAAAAAATTAATATATAAAATTATGGGAATATATATATATCCAAATGAGACATTAAAAATTATAGTGTGGATGGTATGTTTACTTTTAGTCATATCATTATCTTACATCTCCTTATGAATAGTTATTGAATGATATTTCACTTTATCTCTTGGATTAAGAGTCTGTTGATTCTAATCATCTCTATTACCCATTGGATTTGAGAACCAGTTACTATAAATCCAATATTCATTTGTTTTGAAATGAAATAATGTGGGTGGTTCATTTTATAGAGATCCGAGTCAATTGGAATAATTAATTTACATTTTCCCATCAATTCTATATTTGATATCCCAATTTCCTTTATTTCCAAACATAAAACACCATCCTATTAAAATTAAAAAATTCACCCCATTTTTCCTTCAACACATTGAGTATAAAGGATCGATTATCATATTCTCTCTAATGCTTTTTGGAATTTATATTCAATTCCTTCTTTCATTTAATTTAAAAAATATGATATTGATGGGAATCTAAAATATCTATTTCCACATTTATATAACACCAAATGATTTAGAAATTTCAAATATATATATTTGTGGATAACAATCTAAATTGAATTTTTTTTCAGACACTGAAGAATTGATCAACCTTACTTTTAGTATAGATGATAATAACAAACATGCACCTCGCAAGTTCTCTAAAATATTCTTCGTAGGTACAAATAGATTCATAATTGTTATGATTTATCCCCATGAATTTATTATCCATTTTCATATAAATAATATGATGAATGTACATATTGAAATCTAATCTATCAAACTCATTCCAATCCATAGAGTCAATTTATTCGTATTAGCCTGTATTATTGATAATAATCCACCATTAAACTTTTTTATCTTTTCAAATGATAGACACCCAAAATAAAATTTTCTTGTTCCAAAAATAGATGAAATAAAAATATCTTTTCAGGGGTTCTGATCTATTTCTTAGTGAAGTGTTGATCGTTGGTAATATTAATTGAAGGTCGAATTTGCCTCATGATGTAATTAAAAGAACAGTGTTCCCTTCTTTTCTAATTAAGGATGTCATCATGAATCATATGTTGAAAAGTTATCATTAAAAATGAAATAATATTTTTCATTCCAACTCCGATAAATTTTAGTTATTGGGTGGATAATCATTAAATTATCTATCACATTTAGAATTAACATATTTTTAGGTTATAATCATTAAATAAAACAACAAATAATTGTGTGAAAAACAATTATCATAGTGGAAACCATATATCTATGAAAAACCATTTATATGATTTCAAAATCATGACACATTGTTCTTTATATATGAAACCACTATTTTTACCTAGTTTATTCATGATCTTCATCTATTCAAATCCTATATAATGGTTTCTAAATAAAATATTAATTAACACAAACATAACCCCATGGGTGTCAAACCAAGTCTTCATTATCTGAAGACTCACTATACACTAGAATGTAAGATGTGATATAGTCAAACAACTTGTCTTGGGGTTAATAAAACTATAATCATATATTCAAAAAATAAATCCAATTTGGTATGTAGAAAAATATATTTATATATGAAAACCACACTCCTTTCTTTACTACAGCTTCAGACATTATCTTATACAAAGAAATATCCTAAGAGTTATCACAAATGTTTTTTCATCCTATGTTCCAATGTTTAATTAATAATTTTCCTAATACCATATATAGTGACCCATACATTTCACACATATTTATTGCAACATATTAGATGAATATTTAGTGAAAATAATCTGATGCATTCCAGAATTGTATAGGACCAGTATCATTGGAATGATAGGCACATAAAGAAGTGGTTGATAAGTGAACTAAATTATCTCCCACTATGTTGTCCATAATAAGAACCCTTATTATACATATTATTTTTATTAAATTTCTAGATAACCTATATAATGGAAACATTGGAAAGGGTGAGATCAGATGCATTGTAATTAAAAAAGGGAAATATCAATGATCACTTAAACAAAATAAGTGAAAAATGGCATGAGAACAAGAGAATAAGATTTAAAACCCATATCCTATATATCATAGAATATAATTTTTTTCATGGAAGAAATCATAATAGTTCGTAATACATAATTAATTAATGAATCAAAGAACATAAGCAATGATAGCATAAAATAGGGAAAATATATTAGTTTTTTTAATACACATAAGCATAGAAAAATAATTTCTATAGTAGTCAAGGATACTTGGATGAATGTCATAGTGTATTTATTTTACTCTAAAAAAGATTTTAATAGTAAAATTTCACTTCCAAGTCTATCATATTGGATAGTTTATTTTTATAAATTGGGTTCACTACGACTTCTATTCCTATTAATATCTTGATATATCCATGATTAATTTATAAATTGTATGGATATTTTACTATAGGACTATCGATCACATAATTTAAATCATATATATTTGTGAAATAATATTATAAATAGTTTTTATAAAAAAACTTATAGAAAATAAATGTGTTTCCTAAACGTGTAAACATTTCATTATAGAATAACCTACAAAAAAAGAATTGGGTTTCATAATAAAATTAACCCATGTAAATGAAATAGGATACATCAGGCTTAAATCATCATAATCATTAGAAATCCTAAGAGTTAATGTCGGTGATATAATTGGAAAATAAATCTACTAAAGCATTAGTAACATCAAAGTAGGTTATATTAGATGATAATCCCTTTGAAAGATATCATGTATATTTTTTGGGGAAGATATCCATTTCATTTAAAAATACATAATTAAATTATTAAAATTTCACAAATATTAATAATAAAATTTCATTTAAATTTTTTTAAAACATGTAATTGAATATTGAGATAATATAATGGTCATTATAGTTGAATATTCCATTCATGTCATGTATGTTGAAATAGTGACTCCTTTCAAATTTTTTGTAAAAAGGTAAAAGTATCTATTATAGGAAATGTTAATGAATTTCCTAATAAAACGTTTTTAAGAAGTTATACAAGGGTAAAAAGGACTTTAAAAATGTAGATAAAAATATTAAAACATTCTTGAAAATATATCACTCAAAACATAGACATGAGAGAAATGTGTTTAATGGAATAGAGAAATAAAGTCAATTTTCCTTAAAAACATTAGTTTTGTATCATTAGTACATAAAGAGGGGAAAATTTAAGAAAAATTTGTATTATATAGATAAAATATAGACTAAAAATTAACTTTATTTTTGATAGGTATATTATTTAATTTCATCTTCAAAATCATAATCATAAATAATTTGAATAAATAATGAAGTAGTAATGACAATCCTTTACCTTAGTTCTGCCTTCCTTCAATCAAGTTCAATCCCAATGTGTAATAAATATTTATTTATTATAAGTTTAATATAATTAATTAATCATATATATAATATCATGTATTAATTGCTTATACACCCTTTTACCCCTTTATTGATGATGCTTTATTAAAATAAATGTTCCGTGTGATAACTGCTTCCTTTTTCATGTATGTTCTAGTTTGGTGGTTTTGTTTCTTGAACATTGATAATGGTTTAATCAAATTAAAATTTATAATCATGATAAAAATATCACATATATTCAATATATATTTACTTAGAGTCTTCTATAAATGTTATTAATAGAAAAAATGAATTTCATCATTCTTGCGGACAATAGTTTGTATCTATGCAAGAATGTTATTTTAATTTTTTAAAGGATTGTAAAAATTAAATTTAAATATTAATTCCTAATTAATAAATAATTATAATATAATAATTTTCCATATTTTAATTAATTATATCCTTATTACCATCCATGAAAAAATATTTTGAAAAATGATTCACATCACTCCGTGCATGGGGTTGTCCAGACGTACGCATGAGCAATGCTATTATTTTCCAACCACAAGGTGGTAAGAATGTACATGAGAGATTATAGTTCAAATAATATAATTTTTTCATACTATCATATCTATAAATTATATCCATCATTATATATATCCAAGAGAGGTGATGATTGAATATGAATTACATCATTTCATGAGGTGGTAGACCATTGTACACACGATCAAACGTTTCTTTTCCCATTTATGTAAGAATAGATAGATATTAGTTATTACATTAAAATAATAATATATTACTATATGGGATATACATTTATTATTATTCTATAATATTTTAAAAGTATTTAATTCTTGTATAAGAACATATTATTCCATATTGCATGGTTAAGAACTATACCTCTTATTTGGGCAACCACTTTGGGATTATAGGTAAAAAAATTATAGGATGGTTTTATGATCAAAATATGGGCCACTATTAAAGGTTTTGAATTTATGGAAGTTATATTTTTTCGGTAATGGATGAATAAATTGTCCCTTTAATTTTGGAGAGGATAGTAGATGGGGTGTCATTTTATTTGTGGGGGAGGGGACAAATAAGGATTATTTGAAATAACAAAATACATTGAAGTATTATTATAAATATATGAGTAAAAAAATAGAACATTTCAAAATATTAAGGGATATAGGGTAGAAATATGTCCTTTTAATATATTTTATAAAAGTTTTTAATATCATTTTATCACTTATATCATTACATTAACCCTCAATAAACATGTTTTAAACATAACCATGATATTGTTTTTCTATTTTTAATTTTTGTTAAAAAACTTATCTAATATTTTTTCATAATATTAATTATTATTATTGCTAATATGAAATACATTTTATCTAATTCACTTAACATAAGTGTAAAATTTCAATTTAAAATTAAACCTTCTAACGTGACGAAAAAACGGTTTTTCATAAACAATTCCTAAATATAAATTATTTTCATATAAAATTCCTCACAAAATTTATTAGAGGGAACTAAATTGTATTATTAATAATATAATTGATGTAATTTATTATCTAGAATCATTCTAAAATAATGTTTACTTATTTTTAATTCATTTTATGAAAATCAGTTTTTATTTTAAATCAGTGATTTTCAATATTTATTATAAAATAATTTTTTTATAAAATTATAAAAAAATCCAGTCAAATATAGATTTTATAGTTTGTTTTAAATATATATAAATTTTAAAAAAACCTATAACTGGAAAAAAATTATTATAAAAATGTTTGAAAAACATGAATAAATACCTTTGTAGTAAAATACAGGATTGAGCATATAATTGGATTTATTCTTCTCATATTACTAAGAAAATATTAGGTCAAGTTTAAACCATTTTATTGAATACATATTATTTAAGTTTCAATAAAATAATTTCCCAATAGTGATTAATTAAATTTATAATTATAAAAACATATTCACACATAAATAAATTTTTATTAAAAAACCTTCTTTTACTTCTAAATAATGTCGATTTTTCTTTATTAACAATTGATATCTAATGAATTTATTTTTTTAATTTTTAATATTCATAATGTTCATAATTTATTTAACCATATTCATAACCATCAATTCAATAGATAGGTTATGATAATATAATATATTTTTGTTCATTTGGACTTGGAGTTTCTTGTATTAAAATCTATCATAAAGATTCAATTTTTTAAAAATATATATATCATTAAATCATTTTGGGTTAAAAATGACTCAAGAACCAATGGTATAAATGAATTCGCAGACGAAATATATGTCACCCTTTAAATAAAATAAACCACACCATGGACTATATTTGAAAGTCCAAAATGATGTATGCATAACATGGATATCCATGCTGATAAGAAAATAATTCAAATGTAATTGAACCAAATAGAGTGTAAAAGAAAGATTACATGAAACAATAATAATCACATTACTAATTAAGGTAAATATACTTTAAATAATACTTAAAAGATAAAAAACTAACAGAAAACAAGATAACTGAAGTTGTTTATACACAATATGAATTTAACATATCCGTATGATACCAAAATACCAACCCTTCCATAGAAATTTGATTCTTATGCACCATATTAAATCCACATATTCTATACTTTCTAATTAAATTTGGAATATACCTAAAACAATAACAAACTTATAATTTAGAAAATATTTAATTTCAAATAAATCTATATTTTTATTAGGTTTTGTGATACATTCAACACATAATATTAATGAACATTAATAACATATAAAATTATAACATAGACATAAAACTTGTCTGAATGAATATGGATAACTAAAGTGAGACAAATTTTTCTTTTATACTTATATAAGATAATTTAATTGGATATCAATTGATAATAAATGGAATAAACAAAGATTTAAATGTAAAAGAGATGTTTTCCTATAATATTGTTTATATGTGTTCAACATTTATTTAAAATAATAAATATTATTATCCTCTATTATTGATTTTTTATTATGTTTATATTTTTAATTCAATCAAATTATTTTTCTTTTATATACTATTTTTTCTTATCATTAGCAAAGAATACATAAAATTTTCTATAAAAAAATGTATTTTTATAATAAAATAATTTGATCCCTTATTTCACAATTATTGTTGGAAATTGATTTTTTTTAAAATATTTTGAATTTGGAAGATAAAATCTAGTACGTAGGTCCCTTTTATTTTTTTTCTATTAGAATAGTGATGATAGTAAATTTTTATCATATTGTTACGGCTAAAAAATGTAAAATAGGGATTCAAATTTATGATATGGTTTTAAAATTCATATTAAACCAACAATTAATCTATTGGATGAGTATATTTCATCCTTTTCAATAAATTTCATTAATATAAGGCATCATGGTTAAATATTTTTTTGAATATGATGATTGTATTTATTTTTGAGAAGAATAAATACAAAATGTCACTCTTTTGACATTAACAACAATGAATTTCTTACATATGGGTAAAAGAAGATAAGATAATTTATAAATTATTATTTCAAATTTAAAATTTTAATTTTTCTTCATTTAATTTTATTATAAATGAATATTTATCGAATAATTACATTAAACAGTTATGAAACAATGAAAAAATATTTATTGAATTAATAAAGAAATAATATATGTCATTTTAAAAATTCTAAATGTAATATATTTTTAGATACTTATTATGATATATTTTTGTCAAATAAATATTTTATTTTAGGGATGATTGAAATTATTATATTCATATTATATAATTGGATTTTTTTTCTTTAAATTTGAATTAAATTAATAGTCCCAAAACTAACATTAAAAAAATTGTATGATAATTATTCTTTTATAAAATGATTTAAAATTTCATAAAAATCATATATTCAACCATGTTAAAGTAATATGGTTGAAAATATCATAAATTTTCAATTTATGAGTCATTTTTAATTTATGGTCATATTCATAACCATTTAAAATTGAAATTGTTTTACTATGGTTATGGTAAAAAATGAATGAATATGGGGTTATTAAAAAACAAGGTTTTAAATTAAACTAAACGCTATATAAGATTTATTGGTTGATTGTATTTAGATCTTTGAATATTTTCATTTTGATTCATGGACATTTGGACCCATTTTCTCACGTATATACTTTATTAAATTTTATTCCTCTAAGAAATGTCATGTTTGTCTTCACCCTCCTCTAAAAAAGGAAAACCCAATTTATCTTAATTACCCCACATTATGGATTATATGCAAACAAAAACCTGATAACTTATCTTATAAAATCAAAATTACATATTATAAATGTGATTTTTCCACAAAGGACCAACCCTAGGATCTGTAAGAGGAGATCCTAAAGAGTTCTTTCAAAGAATATGCAATCAACGTGACAAATCACTTTTTTTTACTCCTTCATTTAATTCATAAAAATGTCTGGTATTTATCATAAAATAGTAACTTAATTATCATATATATTCTGAAATTTATTATCATTATAAAATAACCATTATTCACACACTTTAATATCAAATGGGATGCGAAATTATAGCTCATGCGTACATATGACTTACCATCTCTACAATGCGATATAGATCATTCTCTATCACCATATGTCATGTATTGTTATAATAAAGTATTTAATATTTAAATATGATATTAATGACATAATTATATATATTTAACAATAATATCAAATCTAACTTCTTATCTTACAATCATTTTGAACATGATAATGTCACTCATAATTATGTGTGGACTACAACCTTCAAGAAGTGAGGTGATTTCATTTCATTTATATTTTACATTGATATTAATAATAATAACTTTAATAAATATATATGATATATATAATATAATAATTATTCTATAATGGTGAATTATTATTTACCATTCATTCATTATATTAGTCAAAAAATTAAAACCATGTTCATGCGTATAAACATTCTACCATCTACATGAATAATGTTATTATGTTATCTATATTATAATTATATGGATGACTCTAAATATGAATATAATGAATATATATGACATTTATATAATGATTACAATTTTTGAGATGATTCGACCATGATCAATATAAAATGGAAAGAATTTCCAAATAGAAATTCTAATGATGAATGAAACAATTAACAGCTTAAAACAATGACTTTAATAAAGATTAATTAAAAAATGGGTCCTGAAATGTAATATTTGGATAATATATGACATTATAACTATTATAATTAAAATATTATAGAATTATAATATATTTTTATTTATTTTATCGGTGGTATGATTTCTTTTAACGAAAGTGACAATCAAGGAAGGGGTTTTATGTTAAAATAATAATGTTTATAAAGATTTTTCAGGATTAAATTTCCTACAATTATATTTCATGATGTAACACTAAAAAATACCATTAATATTTTTATCCTATAGTTATTTTTATTAATTTCATGTTTTATTTTTTCCTACTTGTTACGAACATAAGATACCAAAACAATTTTTTTATGGAAAACTCACTTTATTTATCAATGTTGATGAAAATACACTCTCATCCATATACTTGTTTACAAAAAATGTTTCCAAGAGTGTTTCTACAATAATACTAGGATTTTTTTATGTAAATATTTACCAGTGTTTTAATTTTTAAAAAATGGTTTAAAAGGAATCTCGTTGTCTTTTTCAGAATGATGTGCATTGATATTTTTAATAAAAATGTGAATGGATTTTTTAACATACATTACATGAATAAAATATCATGATGTTATGACTGATCAATTAATTTAATATTATTCTAAAATATTCAAATGTTAATTTAATTATAAATTTATTCCATTATATGTTTTTAGTTTTTTATTTTTAAAGAAGACATTTTGAAGTGAATAGTTTACTTTTTACCTAAAATATTCCAAGTCATTTTTACTAGAATTGTAATCTTATATAGACAACTTTGATATAACATATGATTTACTAGGGATATGATTCAATGATACCATACTAATTCCTTCCTTGTATGTGTTATAATTTACATGAAAAGATGTTTATGAAACAAGTTTCTTTTGAACTAGTTTTTAAATGATGAATTGACGAAATATTTTTGAAACCAATTTACTTTATACGGGTTAAACTATGATAAATGAATAAAAACCCAATTAATAATTCATGGGTTATGACATGACATATATTTTATAATATTTTGGAACACAGATGTTTGATTTTCATAATGTGATGGGTGGTTCAAGAATTATATTTCCTTCTAATGAATTATGTAATGAAATATATATAATGAGATAAATATCACATTAATGGCGAGTTAACCAATTTTAGGAAGGTACTATGTCCACTATGAGATCCATGGAGTAAACCATGAATACAATGATGGTTTTGGGAGTGAACACAATCAATTTTGATAGTCTTGGTTGTAATGACTGAATAAAAAATAAATGATTTTATATGCTTCTGTTTTTTGGGACAAATCTATGTCTTATCTATATGTTATTATTTTAATGAATATGTTCTTAGATTCCTTTTGAAATAATAATATAATAAATATAAATATTAATTACATAAATCACAATTATGATCTATGATATATAGGGTATGAATTTTAAATGATATTATCATGTTCTCATTGCCATATTCTTATTCTATTCTAATTTGATAATTGATATCTCATTTCCTTACCCTTAAAATGCAACCAAACTCACCCTTTCTCATGTTCATTTCACTAGGTTGTGAAGTAAGATTATAGTTGTGGTATGTCTAATGTAATTCCAAGAACCAGATGATTCATTAAATGGATCACTTGGCTATATGACTATGGGTCCTAATCCATGCCTCCCTATATTTTAATGGATTTCAAATAGCATCGGGGGATGATATGTGATAGATGGGAGACAATACCCTCTAGTGGAGATAATTATAATTTTTCGTATGTAAATATTCCCATATAATAATGTACATAAATTGGAGACGCAATAACACCAAATCACTTGAAGCGTATACCTAGATGGAGTAATAGACAATACCAAAAAAATACTATTTGTAGATAACACACATCATATCAAGCCATATAAAATTGGAGGCATGTAGGGCTTCCCATGGATGAATATAATAGTATGTACATATATAAATTATTCTAAAAAATTAATCAAAATTAGATTCAAGAACCTACATCATCACTTTCCATAAATCCTTTTGGAATAATCATGACACGATTCCTAAGGCCCATCTCCAAATCCTCACCCCTTACCTGATCTCCAAATCGTAAATTCTATACACAATGCAAATGGAATTCATATGGTGTGAGAATAAATCTCAGCAGGACAGCACTAATATGTTATTGTATAACATCCATAATTTTATATGTGTTTCTAATTATAAATAAAAAATAAGCACATAAAAATTTATAAAATAAGTTACTTTCCTTATGCTTAACATCCATTAGGAAGTGATCACATACCTTGTCCATCAAAGTTAATATTTTAATATGATCCCCTAGTTATATATATATATATATATATATAACATAAACCCTGGTCTGTATATAGATGACTATTGGGGTGAGGATCCATACTAAAAATCCCAAGGCATCCCATGATGAAATTCATCCCATGGAAACCCTCTACTTCCACCCATAAAACATGCCCCAGGAAACCTCATACCAACTAACACCACATATTCAAGCATAAATGTTTTGATGTCCCAATGAAATAAAAAAAATAAGTACTTAATCCCTTGGACCATAGATCAATAGTCACCATCATCTCAAAACCCGATGTCTTGAGGCACAATGATATCTATACCCTAAATAACTATCATTGTCAGATAAATAGCCAACATCCCAAGGAATATCGATATCTTTCCTCCCATGTCCTAGAAACTCATCGTCACGTGTCATGTCATGAATCATCCCCAAAATAATGGTATCAACACCATTAACTGATGGTCCATCACCATTCATGCATCATTAAATAATGATAATCCCCAAACATATCTGATAAACCACACCATCTCCTATGATTCATTCTATGTGGTCCCCTACCCATATGAGTGGCCAACACCACCTCTATCTGAGTCCGGAATTTCTGTACATGACTCATATGACACTTCAACCAAAACAATGAGCGCAAATCATGATAAAACTAATCCACATCATCCAAAAACACATTTCCATTCCACAATGTTTCTAAATATCAAATTTCAACACCATATAAAATCATATGGTCCATACCCCAAACCAGAATAAATTGTCTCCTAAATCTAAAAACCATGTCACCTCATATTGTGATCAACATCACCCATGTATCTCAAGCCTCGACCAATATGATGAATGAAATCACCTTAGTACCAGTGGTCAACACTACCTTCAATATTTGTCCTTTCATCACATTCCCATGGAACCCATGAAATCAATTTAAACAATTCAATTGACAAAATTTATTTAATTCCTAACAACCCATCCTACCTTACCTATATATGTGGTATAAATTTCAATAACACTGCTAATCATATTCAAAGGATCTAGTGGATGACCATATGCATATGATATCAGGAATTGAACAATTTAATGCCATGAAATTATTTTATTATGGTCTTTCTCAGACTACCCACATATCACATATAATTTAAACCTAAAAAACACTCATAATATAATAAATAATGAATGTCACCACTGACTTCAAACTAGTACACTCTCTATCATCTAATATTGGCTCTTCAGTAATGTTGAACCCAAAAAAATGGAGTTTTAGATGAATGACCATAAAATGGGGAAATAAATATTACATAGAATTATCACTCTATATGGATATTTAAATGATTTAAAAAGGTAGAGGATTCAATGTCCCATTGAGAAAAACCAGTATCCTCTAACAGATCTATGATTGGAATCTCAACAGGGAAGTTGGATTATGTCCTAGGTGGAAGAAAACATTGGATGTGATTCATACCACATGGGGTCGAATGGGAGGAAAGGGGAGGATAAAAAGTAATGTGGATACATTAGATTTTTTTATTTCCCCAAAATTTAATTGGTTTCATGATTTGGTCACATGATTTTTCTAACTGTGCACCAGCTGTAAAGTTATCTCTGCCTAAAAACCACTCTTTTTCTGAAATGGGTGCACGATTTTCTAGGACATGAACAAGTAGTGTGAATCATATCTATCAAAAAATACAGAGGGAATCACACGGACCTGACCCCTATATACACTGTTTGATTGACTATTTACTGTGCTATCAATAGGATATATATTTTCTCTTTGGATTCCACATGGTTTTCAAAACTCCATGGCTCTCTCTAAAATTTAAAAAAAAAACTATGTTTTTGGAACCCCTAATCTAGAAACACAAACAAACCAGGAGAAACCATCCAGGACTTAAAACATATCTAAAATAAAATCCATTCTTCAATGAAACTCACAAAATTTGGTTCTGAAGATAAAAATAAATTATGCACGCTCACCATACTCAATAATTTATACAATTTGGTGAAATTCATCCCCACTCAAAAACATATAACATTATAGTCTCACTACCATTAAATAGATCACCTGTGTGTAATAAATTATTACCCATATATGGTAACGAACATACCCAACTCATGTAAATTAACCTGGTCTACCCTGGTCATTAGGTTACATGACAAATCATCTGAAGGTGCTCCCTAACAAACAAGTTACATACCAGTTTCTTCCCAACCCCAAATAAACAATTACAATTGTTCACTAACTTACCTTAGATATATAAGTCCTACAATGGTGAATCATATTTCCTACACCTTATCAGGTGCTCCAATTATGCCTCTTTCATACCTAAAACCCATCATGTCGGCATCTCATTAGCTGAACACCTAATGGCCATATCTCACATGAAATCCAAGAGGCCCTGCATATTATCAGATGTTGAATATCATAAATCTCAATAGATTCTCAAATTAATCCTGTATCAAATATAAATATAAATTCTCATCAAAATTATGACACATACAAACCTCAAAACGAACATGCATCTCACAGATTCTTATAAGAATTACCATTGCCACATGCCTCATATAAAACCCTCATCATGTCTATGCTCGTATTATTACTGACATGATACCTATATACACACATCATAACTGATTACAACCTAATAGAAGTTCTTGGATAGTACAAAATCATCATCCTTGAACCTCATTCACCAAAACTAGAATAATAAAAAAATGAATAACATGCCCATCCCTTTCATCATGACATACCTCTAACTATAGTAGGATCCATGTCCTACTCAAACCCAAGAAACTCAAATGCATGCACCTATCCCAAAACCCTAATGCATGATGTCTGGCCTCCCCATGAAGCTGCACTATCATTCAGATAGTATCCCCTATTCTGGGTTACATATTCTCTTCCACAACTACCATGTTCTTCTAAATCCCAATTAACGACTCTTAGTACCACTCCCAAACCTACTTCGGATCCCTATGTATGCTGTGATACTCAGATTCCATCTATATGATAAGTCTTCATACATACCTACACTAGATTCCCCATCTGGTCACACACCTAACACTCCTTCAGAACCAAATCACACAAGGTCTGAATTTGTCCTAGTTTCCTACACAGAATCACACTACATGATGAATACTCCTCGATGGTTTTAATTAATATCTATCCCAAATACCCAACTGAGAATACTCATGTCATTTCATCCTTCTATATGAGTAATCAACATTAAAATCACATGATGTCATCACCTTGATCATTTTAGATAAGTATATCAAGTTTTACTCCGCTATTAGTGCTATTTTTACCTCTACTAAAAATGATATCACACATGATGATGTTCACCATCACCTTGATTGAATTATATAAGATATTTTTAATGAACTACACCGTAGAAGTTTTATCACCACCATAACATGTAAAAATTGGAAAAGGATTTTGAAATTGGTAGTGTTGCCCATGACCAAAGTATCCCCCCACTAAAAATGATGAATATATGATAGTTGTCGGTCATCTGCATATCTGAAATAAAGCACTCTATAAAAATGGCTTCTATGTCCTTCCAGGAAATTCTATCATGTCTACATTCCTTTACAAAAACATATATCATTCACATTTTCATTCATATAAGCATATACTTATCTATATTCGACCTCTAGCCTGGGGGTGTCTTGAGGTGGTTGAATATTGTTTGTAATATCTTAGTCAACTTCAATTTCACCTGTAGTCAACACTAACCTTGAAATAGAGGTGGGTGGCGATCATAGAACTTAGGAGTCAAATACACCATAGATGGACTAGTTCCATGAGATCCTTAGTCGATACCATGTTTAACTTGGAACAGTATCCCCATGGTTTGGTCATCAACCATGAAATAAAAGAGGCCATACTTTGGTTTCCCACCTCTACCTAAGCCTATACATATGGATCTTGATCATTCTGACCCTTCAAGGCCTCATCCTAACCATTAGGGAACTCATCCTTTGCATTCTCTTATGGTTTCACAACACCACCTTATTAATTCTCCACTCGATTCCATCTAGTTTACATGCTAATGAATACCAATAAAAGTGGTAAAAACCACATAATGATATATATATATATATATATAACTGAAATATAGAATGTTGTAGAAAAAACCACTTCTCATCACCCTTACACACCCTTATCTCACCCTATCAAAAGGAATCTTTCCCAAAGGCTGCTTACCTGCCCATGTTATGGTCAAATATCAATCATAATCCGACCACGTAGCCCCCTGAATACCCCCATCAGATTCACATATCAAATGTAACTAGGCCTCATGTCCAATTTTCATCCCATTAAAGGCTCACACATTATATAAAACATAACCATATGGCCCCATTAATTACCATAATAGGGTGTATCATTACATATCACACAATAATCTAGGGAATAGGAGTTGAATTCCACCAAAGATTCTATGTAGGAAAACATTTTTATCTTCTTTTTTTGGACATTGTTAACAACTGATCCCTATCATCATCTTGTAATACATGTATAATATTCATCCCCATATATCACTTGCATATAACATCACATACATGACATATTAAATGCATTAGATCAATATTCCTTGGATAGCTGAGTATATTTCCACCAAAGAGGTTGTGAAAGAAAAAACTATTTAGCTTTATTTTTGACATTCTAAATATCCCAACCCCTCTTAGCACAATCCTAGTTCCAGTGAAATTAAAAAAATTACACATCATATAAGCATATGTTTCTATCGTGATACATGAATAAACCTCACATTCCATACCGGTCCAAGGTAAAACTCTACATAATAGATAACCATCACACCCAATTTAATCACTCAATGGGAAAATTCATAAATTGTAAAAATCAGATGAAAAAACATAAATTTAAAACACATATAACATTGGTATGTCGCTCGTGCATTGGGCTGTAGGCACCCAAACACTAGATTTTTCCCAATTTTTACAACATCATATTCATTGATCAACTGTAACCCAAATAGTAAGAAAAAATAACTAAAATAAAACTACCTCTAATACTATTTTGAGAGCCCCAACACAGATGCATCATTAAATATTTCTCTAGGACATTTGACCATTGGGCCTTAGGTGCACCTCCATATATAATAAAATCTGATGGCTAGTAGTTAGTATATAAAATGTGATAGTGTGGAGACCATATCCTCTATTAGTGACAATAATACTTGTCCATACATAAATATAAAGTGGAAGAAAGGTCCCTAAATACTATAAGAAATAATATAAACTTATCCTAATCATATAAAAAGAAGTATCAATAAATCATAACAAAGTATACCATTTGAAACAATATAAAAAACATCATGTCATATAAATTAGTAGGAATGTAGGGTTTCATATAACTAATCATAATTATACATATATATATAATGAATTATGAAAAACATAAAACTATAGATGATAAAGGAACCATCATAGTCCCATTACATTAATCCAATGATAAACTACAAGACATGATCACTAAGGTCCATATCTTGATCCTGATTGATTAAATGATTTAAAAAAATTATACATGCATCTCAAGGGGCCTATGTGGTGTTTGAGAATATATATTATCAGGAAACTGTAAATTCTTTCCTAACATACATCCATAATTAGGCTGATGTATATAATTATGAATAAAAATTTAGCACATGTACATTTAATAAATAACAATATTATCTAGTGTATAGAAGCCATAAGAGATCACATACTTCAGAAATCACCAGTAAAATATGAATATGATCCCCAAATTATATATATAACATAAACACCTACCCTTTTATATATTCCTATAGTCATGATGATCCATAAAATAAATCCCAAGGCATACCATGATGAAATTCATCCATGGTGAACCCCCGGGTTCCATCCACAGAATATGTCACCAATAACCTTATTCCAATATACACCTAATGTTCCAAAATATAATTATTGTTGTATTGATTTCATTCCTTTACAATAATTATATAGTCCCTTGATATTTATCTTAGAAGTCATAATTGGATAGAATCTCGATATTCGGGAAACAATGATATATGTCTTCCAAATAATAATCAGTATCTGTCTGATATCAAACTTTCTTAGCAGTGGTGATATCCATCCTCCCATGTCTTGAAACATCATCCTCATGTTCCATGGTGAACCTCATCCTCCAATCGATGGTCTATACACCATAAAATGATGTTCTATCTCCATCCTCATGGATTTTGATGTTGAAAATCCCCAAACCTAGATGATTTTCAACACCATAACCTAAGTTGTATAGTGTATGGGGGGCTCAACACACATGACTATTCAACACCACCATCATTAGAATCCTAACAATGTTCATAATAATTTAGTGGAATTTCAACCAACAAATGGTGAGAAAAAACCACCAATTACCTATTACACATCATGAATAACCTCATTCCTAAGTGACAATGTTGCTAAATTGTGATGATTAACACAATATAAAGTCATATGAAACATTACCCAATCCTGATGACCTCAACACCTAAAATCAATGACCATGTTGCCCCAACATGTGACTAAAACCACCCATTTACATTGGTAATCACCCAACCTGACAAATCACATTGCCTTAGTCCAAGTTTTCAACACCAACCCAATCCTTAGGAATTCCCCATAATGTTCCCATATAACATATTTATTCAATTAAAATAATTATATTGAATTAATTTATTTAATTCACAATAACACACCAGGATGAACCTACCCAAGTTGTCTAAATCCCCATCACTGGGATTATCATATGTATAGGACCCTGAGCAAACCATATGCATCCCATACCATTCATTGGAAAATTTATATACTACCAATTAATTTATTAGTTTATCACTCGGACAACCCACATGGTGCATATAGAGGGGACCTCCAAAATAATATCACAATGAATGAGAAATAGAGGCCCCAACTACATTATAAAAGAAGATTGGCTATCATCTGATAACATTTTCTATATAAAGATAAAATGAAGAAAATGTAATTTTAGAAAAACACCTCATAAATAGGGTCATAGAGATCATACAGTTTTTACAATCCATATAGAGAAATAAATTAATCAAAAAAGGTACCAGATTGAACACATTACAATGATGAATTGGTGATGACCAACAAAATGTTTATTAATGTCCAGATTGAGAATTTTGATTTTATCCTAGGTTGAAGGAAAAATTATGCGAGCTCTCTGCCGAATGTGGTGGTATGGGAGGAAATGAAAATGGAAAACTAATAACGTGGAGGAGATATTTTATTAATTTAACCCACATTAATGGTATGCATGGTTGAGTTTCATATATTGGACAACTATTTACCAACCATGCAGTATACTCTACCTAATCACCACACATGCACATATTAGGTGAAATTTTTTTCAATCCAGGAGAAAAACACTTGAATTCCATTTACAATAAATATTATAGTTTCTTTAAAGGTTGTGATCCCATATACACTTGGTTAAAAAAACAATGTCATGTATTTCTTATAGGCTATAGGGTTTCTCTTAGTATTTTACCAAGATTTTCTAAACCATGTGATTCTCCTTGTGTTTTCCTAGAAATAGGCTTTTGGGTCTTCCCACACCTAAATCACACCCAAAATATTGGGGAAATTATCAATCCTTAAAACCTATAAATATTTAGTCCCATTGGTTAATAAATCTCTCAGAATTCGGGTTCAGTGATAAAATCAAAATTTGGCATGCTTACCGAACTAAAAAAATTCAAAAACATTGGGGATATATTGACCCAAAAAAACTCTTCTATTTACATCTATGAACGTTTCTAGTTTGGAAGGAAATAGTGGGAGATGTTTTAGTTCAATTATAAACCATTTGTTACATATATGTGTATCCCAATATACTAGAAACATGTGGTTACGTCGTTGATCATTTATTTATGAAATGAATATTCATATAATCATATTTAACATCTATATCTGAAAATTATGGGATGTTATAGTTGGTATCATAGAAATTTATTGTTACCTTTGAAAACAATAATGAGAAAAATTTAGCAATAACCCCTCAGATAATACTCTGCGTATGAGAACATCCTATGTTATGTATATAAAAGAGTGTATATTTCCTTAAAAAACATCCTCGTCTCGATACTGTAAGTGGACACAATTTTATCACATATAAATATTTAGGTAATAACCGTAAAAATATTTGGTCACGTATGTCCCAGCCATCATTGTGGTTCATAGAGATTGATACCTTACATCACAACTTGTTTCATACTAATGGGGGAGAAGATAGAGTCAATATACATTTCCATTTGGAAACATTAAAAAGTTTTTGAATTTATGATAACTATGAATAACCATTATTAAAACTAATCATTCATCGATTGAAAGAAGGTGTCATTATTTAGACACACTTTAATTTTTTTCATGACTATGAGGTTTTACAATATGAATTTTTTTTGTCATATTATGATTTTTGGTTTTAGTTAATTGATATCACATAGAGGAATCATGTTAATTATTAATGTGACATTCAGTGAAAATATTTTCCTCATAATCAACTAAATTTTATGTTATATGGAATGATTAATCTTATAGTTATGATTAAAAAATATTCAAAAGATATTAATCATAATGATCTTCCAAATGGGAAAAGGATGGAATTACATTCAACTGTTTTCATCAGAAAGAAATACCAACCATGTTTTAGTGTGTATTTAGATCAATTAGATGATGAGGCATGGATCAGTAACACTTAAAATAAATTTTTCCACTATCACTGGAACATGAAAATTTTAATTTTGATGAATATCATTTGGATGGACAAAAAAATAAATAGTGTAATCTTATCATGAATATAAGGAAATGGGAACAAATCGAATCAGTAGAATGGAATATGTTTATGAGCATATTTTTCTAGTAGTAACATCCTTGTATTATTTATATAAAAATAGGGATGGAATTCTATGATCTAAATTATACATGTAGTACCCCCAGTTTCAGGTACATAACCCCATTTCCTCACGCTTTTTAAATCGGTGTGTCTTTGATTGGTTTTCCATAAAATAGGGAGTTTCCATAAAATAATGATATGCCTTAAAATAGAGAGTTTCCATAAAGTGGTTTGTTTCCATAAAGTGGGGTGTTTCCATAAAAAGGGGTTAAAGGTAATGGATGGAAGAATTTGGGGGTTTTTTAAGGAGTCTTTGGACCAAAAAAAGGTTTCATGATCCATACACGATTGGCACAGACTGTGTGGTCAAAATATTGTACAGAGGTCAAATCTAGATACTATTTTCTAGGACCGTATTCACTTTTTGCTCTATTTATGTTATTTTGGATTAAAAACGCCCCAAATATGATATTAGTTTCTTAATAAGGCTATAAAAGCCTCCCAACATGAGTTGAAACCTTTTCATATCCTTCCCTTGTTAATTTTGAGTCCGATTCTTTAGGTATGTCAACATTCTTTAAGGATTGGTCATGTTTTCTTAGATCTTCTTAGATATACTTCTCGGATCACCATTCTTTCTCAGATATGAACGTATAGTGGGTATATCTATGTTCTTGGATTCTAAATATTTGATTTTTGTGTCGTGATCTAGCTAGTATAAGAGATCTAAGGCCGCTCTTAGAGAATCGACTCGCTTCATTGTGCTTTATTCATCTATTGTTAAAGTTTTCTCTAAACATTTGAGGTATATGGCTTCTCTCTCAACTCCTCTTGCTAAAATTGATTGGATTAAATTAAAATTGTTTTATTGATTGTTAAATTCATGGAAAAATTTTCATTTGTGATAATTTTTGATTTTTTTTAAAATTGCGTGATCTTGTTGAATAGTTGTGCAAAACGAGGTTTAATTTAAATTGATAATTTTAAATATGGATTTAATGGAATTCAAAAATGGTTGATTAAAAAGGGGTTTTCTATAGAAATTTCTTTCAATAAAAATTGATTTCATTGAAATGGTTTGGATTGGAAATGGTGTGGCATTGAAATCATTTTGATGGAAATTGTTTTCAATAAAAATGTGTTCTTATTGAAAGGTTTATTTTGGATTGATTTTTGGGTATATGTGTTGTGTTTTCATATTGAATATACATGGATTGGTTGAAATATTTCATTGAGCTCAGTGAAAATGGTATAATGGCATGTGGAAAACCTATTGAGTTTTATACTCTCCATGCTTTGGCACCTTGGGGCTTTTTCAAATGCTATCTTTTCAGACAGGGGAAATGATAATATTTCACACGTGTTTAGCAGTACCTCATGATGTGAATATGTTTAGAGATTTTGGATCTTGGAGCATGTGGATCATGGATTCTTGAGGTAATTGGAGAGTCTTGTCTAGTGTATCTTCTTTGTATTTTGATACTTGGTTATCCATTTGTTTTTTCTTATTTTGATGTGGTTTTGAGAGCATTAAGTTTTTGAGTTGTCTTTCATTTGTTCATGCATCATATAGTGAATGTTTGGTTATTTTTGGTAGATTTATTTGTTTATTTCTTAAAGGTTAAATCGTCCCCCACTTGTATTTTAAACCCTTCGGCATTTATTGCCAACCTTTGGTGCCTGGGGGATGTTGCTCACAGCCTAAAATGGCTCATTTTACTCTCAAGCCAATGAGAATTGTGGATTCATTACAAATGGTATCATCTTTTTCGTTCCTTACATAATAAGTATTTATCGATGTTCCTAGTATTGGAGATGAAATCACTTCTTGTCTATTTCTTGGGTGGGAATCATAAAATGGAGAAGGATTGTCGGAACATGAAATATATATCATCAAAGGATGTAGCTAACCCTTTTATGATGAACTTCAAGTAACCATATAGTTGGGTAAATAAGTGTTTGGAGAGACTTCTAGGATTTTGAAAACATATTTTCATGGGTTATTCCAATGAGATGAGTATGAATTGCATTATAGAGTAATGAATTCCCACTTGGAGTGTATATATCATTTCATGAAGTGATTATTTTTAAAAAGTATTCAATTGGGTTTTAAATGAAAGAGATTTAAAAAGTGGATGATTATTGTATTTTCAAAATGATTTAATATTTCAAAGCTTGTGAAGTGGTTTTAATGATATTTGAACATGGTAAAAGGGAGATTTGGAAAATAATGGTGTGATAGTTGATGTGACATAATTTGAAATGTTAAGACAAAAATTTCTAGAGAGTGTGACAAACAGAGTTTATTGATAGTTTAAATCATGGAACCCAGTAGGCATCATCGAAACCAACCTCAAGAAGCTGCAAAGAATGTGGTTTCAGCTGAACCACATGGGAACCAGGAGCTAGTTTGATTTATTGTCCATTATTTTCAATCTATGGAAACAGTAAAAAATAGGAATGAGTCAAGACATGTGGATCGTACCATCTAGTTCTTTAAGGAGAATCCACCTAATTTCTCTGGTGATTCTGAAACTAAGAAGGTAGAGGTGTGGTTATGTAGGATGAATTTTGTCTTCAACTTCATCGGCACACCAGTAGAGATAATGGTCAAAGTGGCAACGTATATGCCCAAGGATCTTTCATGTCAGTGGTGGGATTTATTAGTGAAGGATACATTGGATGAAGGACTTACATAATAGGATTTTGAGGAATTGTTTAACAAACCATTCAATCCTCACACGTTAAAGATCTATAAAATGACGGACTTCTTCAACCTGAAACTAGAGGGTCACCCTATCACAGAGTATACTGTAACGTTCATGAACATAGTACACTTTTCACCAGAAGTCACAGAAAGTGCCTCTTTGAAAGAACACATATTCGAATCAGGGTTACGACAAGAGATTCGATCAAAGATTACAGTACATTGTAATACATACTATATAAAGATAGTGAATAGAGTGACTATGGATTAACGTGATATCTTAGGATCTACAGGAGGAGGCATGATGATACCTTTTGGAAATGGTGGGAACTCAACTGCGGGGAACAAGAGGAAAACAGACACATGTTTCCATAGTGCCAGTGGAAATCAGAACCCAATGGCTAGATCAATAAACCTTCATCCATGTCCCCAAAGCAAATCAGGTTGTTTTCAATTTTGTTTTCTTGACCACATAAAGAGATCTTGTATAACAGAACCTATAGAATGTCATAATTGTTACAATATGGGACATCTTCACCTCTATTGTCACAATGCTCCAAGTTCAGGTGAACGAGACACTTCTCAGCAACACAACCATTGTATGCTTCTACTGGATAAAGACAGTAGAATCAGTCTCGTCAGTAGAGCATAGATATCCATGGTGATTCTTGAAATACCATGACTCCTCAACCAGGGCATCCTCAACAAGGAAACAAGTAGAACTATATAGAGACAAATCAATATTATGGAACTAAGAATACGAATGTTGATGATCTGGATAGACCATCTATAGTGAGAGGTACAATTATTTTGAATTCTACCTTTGTGAAAGTGTTTTTTAATACTGGGCAATCACATTCCATCATTTCTTCTCATGCTGTTGACTTGCTATGTTTAAAACTGGAAATGATTCTTTCGGTTGTGAAACTGCAAACTCCTCTTCGTGTAAGAGAATGTCAAGCCTTTGTTTGTAGAGCATGTTCTATAACTGTTTATCGAGATGAGAAAAAAATGGAACTTCACGATGTTGGTTATGGGTTTCTATGATGTAATCTTGGGTATGGATTGGCTAACAACATTCAAGGCTCAAATTGACTACTGTAGGTGAACATTTACTTTCATGACTAAGGACATCATTGAGCATCTCTTTAGAGGGGATATGATTGTATAGAAAAGAGAAAAGAGCATGTTGGAACCAATGGTTAGAAATATATCGTACCAATTGGTAGCATTTACTTTAGAAACAATTTAAGAGATTGAGGAAAATAGTTTTCCATCAATTGTGGATCAATTTCCAGATGTCTTTCCCATGAACTTCTCAGGGTTACCACCTCTAAGGGAAGTGGAGTTTATGATTGATCTCATTTTGGGGACCAGTATTATTTCCCTTAATTCTTATAGGATGGAACCAACAGTGTTATGGGAATTGACAGTGGTGTTAGAAGAGTTTCAAAACAAGGGTTTCATTTGACCAAGTATGTCTCCATGGGCAGCACCAGTTTTGTTCGTGAAGAAGGAAGATTGAACTCTTTGGTTATGTGTTGATTATTGTAACCATAAACTAGTTACAATAAAGAATAGATATCCACTTCAACTCATTTGTGATCTATTTTATCATTTAAGTAGAGCTCATTGGTTCTCTAAGATTGACTTGCGATCAAGATATCACCAATTAAGAGTTCGAAAAGAGGATATTCCAAAGATAGATTTCAAAAGTAGATATGGACACTATGAATATGTAGTCATCACATTTTGGTCAAACGAATGAACCAATAGTCTTTATGGAATTGATTAATCATATATATCAAAAATATATGGATTCCTTTTTTGGGGTCTTTGTGGACAACATTTGGGTATATTCAAAGGCAAGGGTTGATCATGAGGTGTACTTGGAAATAGCGTTAAAAATTTTGACAGATCATTTTTGTATGAAAAATTATCAAAGTGTGATTTTTTGGATACATGAAGCATGTTTCCTTGGCCTTTTCACTTCAGAGAAAGGCATTTGTTTTGATCCTGAATAGATAGAAGACATTATCTCTTGGAAACGACTGAAGAATGTGTTTGAGATACAATGTTTTCTTGGTCAATTTGATTAATAATGACGCTTTGTGCTTCATTTCTCATGAATAGATTCACAGATGATAGTTCTGAAAAAGTAGAATGCACCATTATAATGGATGGAGGAATGTCAGAGGTCATTGAGGAACTGAAAGTTCAGCTTACATCAGCACCTATCTTGATCTTTCTAGAATCAGGACAGGGGTATGTGGTGTATTGTGATTCTACAAGATCTGGGTTGGGATGTGTTATCATGAAAAGAGAACACGTGGTTGCTTATGGTTCAATGAATTTTAGGGTGCATGAGTAGAATTACCCAACACCTAATTTGGAGTTAGTTGTAGTTGTCCATGCTTTGAAAACATGGAGAAATTATCTCTTTGGTGAAGAATTTAGTGTGTTTATGGATCAAAAAAGCATGAAACACATTTTATCATAGCTATATTTGAATATTAGGGAAATGAGATAGATGGAGTATCTCCAAATGTTTGACTTTGACTTGATGTAAACATCAGGTAAAGGAAATTCAGAAGCAGGTGAATTGAGTAGTAAGTCATATGTTCAGTTGAAATATGAACCTTCAGATAAATGGCAGTTGATGTTAGTTTTAGCCGACATGTATGTGGAATGTAAAGACAAAGGTGATCTTGTGGTTTTCATTTATTCTATTCTTGTTCATGATTTAGTAAAAATGATCAGATAGGCACAGACATATGATGCAGAATGTCTAGTTGTATGTTCAATACTCAATATTGGGGAGACCGTTGTTGGCTGGAAAGTTGATGGGGGTTTAGTTTTTTGTTTCAAATATCATATGATTTTTTCTAGGGGTTTTCAAGAATAACTACCACATGCCTACCATTAATCAATATGGGTTGTATAGGCAGGTACACAGAAGATGTATAAGGTATTGATGGCAATGATTTTGTCGAGAAACATGAAAAGGAAGGTGGTTGAGTTCATCTCACGGTGCTTAACATGTCAGCATGTTAAAGGAGAGTATCAGCGACCAGCTGGTATGTTATAATATTTTCCCTTCCCAGTGTGGAAATCGGATCAAATAACAATGGATTTTGTTATAGGTCTTACAAGAAAGTACCGGAAACACGATACCATTTCGGTGATAGTTGATCATCTATACAAGTCGGCCCATTTCATCCCAATTCGTGAAACTCGGATGGTGGAGGATCTTTCAAAAATCTATATCTGATATGTGGTAAAGAGGCATGGTGTACTAGTATAAATAGTCTCATATTGAGATATGATGTTCATATCTCATTTTTGGAAATCATTACAGCAATCCCTTGGAAGTCAGTTGACTATGATCACCATGTATCATCCTCAAACGGATGTTCATTCCGAGAAGATGATATGAACGTTGGAAGACATTTTGCAAACTTGTCTAATGGATTTTGGTGGATAATGTGAGGATAATATATCCTTAGTATATTTCTCATACAATAAAAACTATGAAGCCTCGATACACATGATTCTATTTGAATAATTATATGGGATTCCTTGTCATTCTCCAAAATTCTAGGTGGAAATAGATGAAACTTCACTAGTCACACCAAGCATTTTCCAAGAAACAACTTATAATATCTAGTTGATTGGAAAGAAGATGGAGACAACTCAGAGTCTTCAGATTTCTTATGCAGATCACCATCAAAGACTGTTGTTGTTTGTTGTGGGTGATCATGCCTTCCTAAGGACTTCTTCAAGGCTTCACCATCATCATTTCGAGAAACAGGGCAAGTTATCTCCTAGATACATAGCCCCTTTTCAGATACTGTAATAGGTTGGAGAGGTGGAATATCAGTTGCCATTACCACCGTGGTTTAGTTCGGTGCATAATGTGTTCCATGTATCCTAGTTGAAAAAGTATCACCATGATCATGACCATGTGATCCGATGGGATAACGTTGATCTAGAACATGATGCATCACCAGTACATATTCTAGTGCGGATCATGGATAGACAAGAGAATGTCTTGTGTAGAAAAAGTTTCAGCCTAGTTTGAGTATTATGGAAACATGGTCAGAATCAAAAAGAGACCTGGGAACGTGATAAGGAAATGAAAGAGTAGTGGCTAGAACTTTTTTTGGCCCCCAAGGGCTTTCTACCTTCTAAGAACGCAAAGACCAATAGTGGTGTGAATATAGTACCCCTGGTTTTAGGTACATAACCCCATTTCCTCACGTTTTCTTAATTGGTGTGTCTTTTATTGAGTTTCCATAAAATATAGAGTTTCCATAGAATATATAGTTTCCATAAAATAGAGAGTTTCTATAAAATAGATAGCTTCCATAATGTGGGGTGTTTTTATAATGTGGGGTTTTCCCCTAAAGTGGGATGTTTCAATAAAGTGGGGTGTTTATATAAACTAGGATGTTTCTATAAGAAGGGGGTAAAGGTGAAAGATGGAAGAATTTGGGGGGGGGGGGTTTAAAGAGTGTTGGGGCCAAAATTAAGGTTTCATGATCCAAACATGATTGGCACAAATCGTGTGGTCAAATCTTGCACAGAGGTCAAATCTAGATCCTATTTTCTAGATACTTACTCATTTTTATCTAATTATTTCTTTTTGGCATTAAAACGCCGTTAATTCTAGATTACTATCACTATAAGTCTGTAGAACACTCCCCACATGAGTTGAAGCTATTTTAGTGCCTTCCTTTGGTGATTTCGTCTCCCGTTCTTGAGGTATTTCACCATTTGATATGGATTTGTCATGTTTTTTAGATCTTCTTAGATCTACTTTTCCGATCTCCATTATTTCATAGATAGGAACCTATAATCAGTAGATCTATGTTTTTAGATGCTAAATATTGAAATTTTGAGTCATGATCTCTCTAGGATAATAGATCTAAGGCCGTTCTTGGAGAATCGACCGGCTTCCTTGTGTGTTATTCCTCTATTTTTAATGTTTCAACTAATCCTTCGAGGTAGGTGGATTCTCTCTCTAGTCCTCTTGATAGATTTGATTATATTATATTAATGTTGGTTTATTGATTGTGAATTTCATTGAAAAATATTCATTTTTGTTGATTTTTGGTTTTTGGGAAATTGTTTGATTTTGGTGAATAGTTGTGAAAAATGGATATTAATTTAAATTGATGATTTTAAATTATGTATTTTATATAATTTATAAATGGTTGATGAAAAAGGGGTTTTCTATGGGAATGGTTTTCAATAAAAATGGACTCTCATTGAAAAGGTTTTTATTTGAAATTTTTTGGCATTACAATGGGTCTGACGGAAATAATTTTCAATACAATGGTGTTTTTATTGAACGGTTTATTTTTACTTGATAATTGGGCATACATGTTTTTTGTTCATATTGAATATAAGGGGCTTGGTTTAAATATTACCCTATTCTTGGTGCCAAAGAATTAATGGCACATTGGAAATTGCATATATGGGGCTTGGATGAAATATGACCTTGTGCTCGGTGCCAAAAGATTAATGGCACATGGGAAACAATTACATTGTGACGACATGGTAGATCAATGAGAAACTGCTCATGAGTATGGAAATTTCATAACATATCATGCATGGTTGGTTATATGTGTTTGAGTAATGGTTGAGTATGTCGATAGAGGGATACTGGGAAATGGTTGTATTGATTGTTTGGTTATTTTTCTGGAAAATGTTCTTGGTGGAAAAATTGGTTTCAATTTCTATTGTTTGGTTTTGTTAATAAATGGTTTTGGAAACATGTAGGCAAATTAGTTATAAAATTCTTTTGAGAAATTTTTTTATATAAACCATTTCATATAATTGTTTCTAACTCTTATATCCTAGTGGCATGAGTATTGAAGACATTGGGGAAAACTAACTGAGTTTTATACTGACCCCTACTTTGGAACTTTGGTGCTCTTGTAGATGCTATCATCTAGGACAGGGGAAAAGGTAATATTTTACATGTGTTTAGCACTACCTTGTGATGTTGGGCTGTTAAGATTTTTCAGAGCTTGGAGCATGTGGATCATGGAGTCTTGAGTTCTTTGGAGAGTCTTATGTAGTTTATCCACTGTGTATTCTGATACTTAGTTTTCCTTTCTTTGTTGATTACTTTGAAGGGGTATTGATTTCATGAGGTTTTTGAGTTTTCATTCATTGGTTCATGCATCATATATTGAATTTTTTGTTATTGTTGGTAGGTTTATTGGTTTATTTCATAAAGGGTAAATCTTTCCACACTTGTATTTGAAACCCTTTAGCATTTATTGCCATACATTGGTGTCATGGAGATGTCGCTTAAAGCCTAGTAATGAATCGTTGTACTCTCAAGCCAATGATAATTGGTGATTCATTACAATATTGATGATGAATCTGTCAGTACATATGTAGAATATTTTACACAATTTTGGAGGTATGATTTTGGTATTGTCATCTTACCTGAAATTGGAGAGAGGGGAAGTTTATACTTATTTTATTATCAATGTTTGGAAGGAAACCCAATGTAAATTTTCTTAAGGATGATGTTAAATGTAGTTAGTGTGATAAAAAAGGTCATTATGCTTTCATATTCTATATCAATGTGATGATGTTAGCCAGTGATAAAAGAAAACAACCACAGAATGAACCACCCACACACTAGGGTTTCAAATATAATTAGTATGTGAATTATTCTTAATGTTCTCAAATAAAATGATTAATGGTGATGATTTACATTAACAATCACTAAAACCATGGGAGAAAGGAAAATATCACGTGATTATTATTGTTGATGTGGATAAAAATATGTCAAATTTAAACTTACTATCCACTCTATAATAGTTAATGTCTTATTTTATTCTAGATCTGACCACTCTTTTATATCTAAAGAATTTCTTAAGGGTTTTATATACCCACATATAATGATCAGTTGTTTAATTAGACTTTAAGATCACTAATGGTATGATGATCACATCACGATTCTATGATTCTTACCAGATTGATTTTTGTTGGACTATACTTCTTATATATCACTTTTTTCATCCACTAGTGGAATTTTATGTCATTTTTCAAATGTATTGGATTTCATTACATAAAGCACAAATCAACATCCAAGGAAGGGTAGTCAAAATTGAGATTTTGAATCAACCTATGATTAGATATTATTCTCATGATAATGATAAAATTTTAATTTCAATTGAATAAAATTTATGGGTCTTAATTCCACTTAAAAAGGGTATTTTATCTCAAATGGTTGCATAGAAACACAATATCCATGATATGCCGATTTTACATGATGTTTTATACTTTTTTTCTAATAATTTTTCTAGTATTCCACTTAATCATAATGTTTATTTCTAAAAAAACTCATACATTGGCATAAAAATATAGTATAGACTCCACAGATAATATCCCTAATATAGTTGGGGGAACTAATGAAGCAACACTAGGAGAATCTAGATAAGGGACTTGTTCTTAAATGATTTTCACCTTGGGTTACACCCAATTTTATTTTAATAATAAAGATTTATCAATGTGACTCTATAGTGATTATTAGGTAATGGTTTATAATCTTTAGTCATGCATCAAATAAAGGAGTTAGATGTGTTCTCATGTAGAATCATATGGTGATATATTATGCCTCATGAAAATTGAATGTTCATGATAAAAATTATATAAATAATTATTTGGAGTTAGGTATAGTACTATTTTTATTAACGTTGTGTATGAATTTAATTTATAAAGAATGTTGTGATATATATAATGATCATTATTGTTTTAAAATAAATATTCAAAAAATATATCTGAATATGTGCTATAAGAAATTGTTGTAATTGATTAAAGATTATGATTTCTCTAAAAATTACCACCTTGTGGAAGTGAACATGGTAGAAGGTTCTTGGAGTTGAAAGTTTCATGAAATATTTTATATAATGAGGTTCACAAAAGAGAAAATATTTCTATATTTTTATAGGATGTATATGAGGATCATTTTAGAATAGAAAAATATTATATTTATCAAATGAATGTTCAATCATATATCCTTTGGAGAATTAAATATACACTAAATGAAATTGTGCAAATTGAATAGAAGGATAGATATTTTTATGAAGTCAACCTTGATTGTGGTGGAAGACTACGGTTATAAACAATGAATGTGTTTTATCAATGCCAGATTTGATGTAGATTTTGGATGAGGCTCATTATTCCTAATTATATTTAAATCTATAATTTATATTGATATATAAATATTTTAAAGATTATTAATATTTTTAATACATGAATATATATATTGTATAGTATGTACCTCAATGTGTGGTAGGCCAACAAGTTATGTAAGAGAGGCGGATGTCTAAGGGGATGTTACAACCATTACCTATACTATAATGAAAAATGGAAAGCATCACCATGGGTTTTTTGTTGGATACCCCCATAACATCTAAATAACTCAATGTGATTTGGGTTGCATCGATCACTATATAAAGTTATCACACTTGATTTATATCATATAATATTTCTATCTTAAAAAAATATTCCCTAATATACATTAAGTAAGTTATAAGTACGTATGTATTACCACATTCTATTGTATCATATCTGGATATGTGGTTTACCTCAATGTTCAATTGAGGTCTTTAGTATGCTTCGGATATATATTTTTATTTCACTAATTCTTATACTCCTCAAATTTATGTTCAATATAAGAGTACCATTAAAAATCATAAGGATATTATGACATATTGTAATATAAATTTTAAGCGTAGTTGGGATCCAAACAACAATCTATATGAGTTTTCTTGCGACAATAAAATTAATTTGAGCATTCATTTGGATAAATATAATGAAATATGTTGAAATAATTATATAAATCTATGGTGATTTGATTAATTTAAGAAATAAATATATTTAGGTATGAGGTATCTATGGAAATGAATGTAGATCGATTCAAAAACACAACATTATATCTTAGAGTAGATATAAAGGTTTTACTTGTAATCATTAGTAGTATATAGAGTTAAATGATGTTGACAAGGTGTTTCTATGAATTTCACCTTAGAATAAGGTTATGATATTTGGTAAAAAATGATAATTGAGCCTCAGGTATACTATTCTTTTCATGAGTCTTCACTGAGTAGGGACGATATCCTACTGCTTAGTGTTTCTATGAAACCTCTCTAAAGTTCATGATCTATTCTAAATGTATCTCTTAAGTAATTCCATAAATGATCCTTAAAATATTTTGATATTATTGTTCATATCACTAGAGTATGATATTTACAATGATCAACAACATATGTAAATTCTGGACCATATAGGTAAAGGGATATATAGAAAGACTACACACTATGTAAATGTTCTCTAGAGGAATTTGAAATTCGATGAAGTTAAATAGGAACCTTAGAATATAATCATATAAATATATACACATTTTCTGAATTCAAGTACTATAATTGTAATGGTTAAATTGATTTTAAGGGGTTAATAATTTAACATCTCTATATTTTTTATTATATTTCATTTGAAATAGATTTATCTTTTTTTTATTAACTTCTGTTACATGCAACCCTGCATGTAGATGAATCTTAATACATTATACCCTCATTAACAACAATTTTAATTAGTTTATATGAATATGAATCACTAAATTATTAAAACTATATGTATTGAACATTTAGAAAATAAATTATTTGTTTATAAATTTATTATAAATGAAAATATAATTCATTTTGATGTAAAATCGTTTTTTTCTAAAATAATATTTACTATTCACTGAATGTATGTTCATCTTTATAAAATACATTAATCACTATTGGTGAATAATTTTAAATAAATTATATAAATTACTTATTCAATTACATGTTTTATCATTCATCAAATATGTTTCATAGGCACAAGAAAAGAAACGATATATAGTTTTATGCATAAAATTTCCTTTTTGTAAAAACTAATTTTCAGCATTCTGAAAACCTATTTTAAAATGGAATAATACCTATATAGTAAAATGATTCCTAAAAAATTATTGTTTACTTTGATCTTACGAGATAATTTTTTTAATTGGTTTCCATATCTATTTGCATAATTTGAATAGTAACTGTAGTAAAATAATGACACCTTATTAAGGGTAAAATGGTAAAACAGGGTAAAACATTTGGGATATGTATTTCAAATTAATCATATAAATTAATTAATCCTATTTTAATGATAGATTTCATCCATGGGTATTAGTGTCTCAAATATATGGTTACATAGAGAAATATTACAATGAATATGACCTTTATATTAATTTAATAAACGAAGAAATAAAAAATGTCACTCTCATGACTTTTATAACTCAATTTTTTATATAAATAATAAAATAGGACTAGTAGGGTTATGAATATTTTTTGAATGATAAACTATTTTTGTCACACCCCGACCGGTCGAATGTGCGACTTGTGCGCGAGTTATAAGACTGCGCGACAAGCACGCAGTTGACCCTGTAAGCGGTCAATGCCATGTGACACGATTTGAGCGTAGTTTTCTCAATCACGCACTTCACATCATGCGTGTCATGCGGCTGCTCGACTTTAGAATAATTTAATTAATTAATTATTGCTCGACTTTAGTCTTATAACAATGTTGTATTTTCTATTTTTTTATATAATAATATTATTATTGTTCTTATTACATATATAAAAGTATATATATGTTATATATATATATGTATTGTATAAAAGAAAAAAAATCTAACCCTAACCTTCCCCATTTTCCCCCCTGCGCGTAGCTCCCCCCTGCCCTCACTCCGCTCGTGCAGCTCTCCCCTCATCACCGCGCTGTCGGCCACTCCCGATCCCTGCACCGTCCACCGCTGGTCGCGCCGGTCAGCTCTGCTCCTCCTCCCTCAGCCGCTTGCCAGAACCCGCAACCCCGCTCCCCAGCCGGATCTCCCCCTTCCACGTCGTTCCTGCTACCCCGCCGTCCGCCGTCGTCCATCGCTGCCTGCGCCGGCCACCCCGACTGCGTCGGTGCCGCCGCCTCCCCCTTTCCTCCGGCTAGCCGCCGCACGCAGCCCCCCTACCGGCCTCCTCTTCTCTAACCCACAAACCCCCCTTCCGGTAGAACCCTCCTACTCCGTCCGACCCTTCCTCTCCTGCTCCGGCCATCTCCGGCCTCTCCCCCTTCTCTCCGGCCAGCACCTTAGCCCGTCCGACGGCCCCCCGTTGTGTGACCACTCCTTGCGCGACCTTCTCCCAGTGTGCTCCTCTGCCGGTATTTTTCTTTTTGTTTTATTTATTTATTATTTTTTATGTTCTTATCAAATTTATCATCACTCTAATATCGAGTTTTATTTTGGCACATTTTGCTCAGTATCCAGGTTATGCCTTTGGTCTGCGGAGTGATTTTCTTCCTTCCGTTAATGCGCCGTTGTATTTGCGCCCCTCCGAGGAAGGTGAATTCGTGTATTTTTACCTCTAGATCACTCCACTAATGTTGCAATCTTCCTTTTTGTTTTAAAACTTGTTTCGCAGCTTTTCTATGCACTAAATTATCTTTCTATAGAGTTCTAATTGTTTTTAGAATTTGAGTTGCGGACCCCTGAGGTCTTTATCTGGTCCAGAGTCAGCTTTATCTGAGTTGTTAGATTTAGCAGTGCTTTGTTGTCTGCGTTGCAGGATATATATATATATATATATATCTATGATGTATAGGTATATAGTTGTATATATATATATATGCATATATGTATGTATATATATATATATGTATGCACTTCAAGGTCGTGTGCGCTTTGGACATGGGTTAACCGAGGTTTTGCAGTTGGTCTGCGGAGTGTCACTCCTCCTTCCGTTGGGGCTCTATCATTTTCGCATGTGTCGAGGTAGGTGACCCAACCATTTTTCCCTTTTGATTCAAACCTTGAGAACTTGAATGTTTTCAATTAATTCTTATATAGTATTGGCATCTCTGGTGCTACGCCCCCTGTACCTCTCCCTCTCCTGCCCGCATCCCCTTGGCCTGCCCTGCTCCACCTGCACCCAGCCGGTGTGCCCCCACCTCACAGCCATCGTCCGGCAGCACCTCCCGTGCCTCTGAAAATCTCTGACAAGCTCCGTCCAGCAGTGGTGTAGGCCCTTGGTGCACGCGCCCTATCCCTAATTTATCCATCCAGTAGTTGCACAGTGTCCCGACAACTTTCTCCTTTACTTCACTGGTCGCAGACCTTGTTTCGACAGTCACACACCTTATTCTCAATTGGGCGCGCGAAGGACGCCCACCGCTGAAGGCAAGCAATTTGGGGTTCTTCCCTTTTCGCCCTCTCTAATGTCGAGGCAAGTGTTATATTGTTTATTATTTTGGATTATTTTAATTCAGTGTTTCTATGATTTTAGTTGTTTTTCAATTGCTGCAGCGTGTTGGCAAGGGAAAACCCGCGATACTGTGGTCATCGTCTTGTGCGTTCTTGGGCACCCTTGGAAGGCGTGGCGTGTCTTCGTGTTCGAGCTGTGAATCGAGGTAGGTCCCCCATTGCACTCACCCTTAAATTTAGAATTTATTAATTGCTTGATGTTTTTTTAATTTTAATTAAAGATAATCAATATTAGATAATAATGTTTTAAATGATTATTCAGTGTGAAAAGAGCCGTTTATTATATATCGAACACTTGGAAAATTTTCGTGACGGGCGGACACCCAATTTTGAAAGAATGCTCGTTTGGCCTTTAAACATAAATCACGGAATTTCAAATGTACTTCTAGTTTTAAAGATAAGTGATTTTTTCTGAACATGTGTTTTAGGTTTTTTTTTCAAGAAATGAGGTTTTGTTTTAAAATTTTTGAAGGCCTGTTTGGCACTTTAATGGAATAATTTATTTTGGAAAACCTATTTAGGGGTGATCTTTTCTGTGTGTTGATTGCATGAGCTGTATGTGATGTTAGTGCATTTTGACTGCTTGATTTACATTGTGGACGCACCCCTCTTGTATTGCTTGTGTTGACATGGGAACCTGGCATATTGAGTGAATATTCTGAGAACGATTGCTGCACTAGTATAGACCACACACTGGCTAGTATCCCCATGGCAGGGGAATACTGAGTTATTACTGCTATGGGGATTGGGCCCCTCGGTTAGGCCATGTAGGGCTATGACGGGTAGTATTATGGGCATTATGACGTCATCGAGTTATGGCATGCCTTCAGGATGACTCACATGTATAGTACGTTCTGGATTGTTCATGATCTCCTAGGTTCGACAAATGTTTCCATTATTGTTTATTTGTGTGTGGTGGACGATCGAGAGGTCATGTTCGGTTGCTGGCCTATGTGTTCCACTTTTCCCATTGCCCTGGTATGTGTTGTGTGCTATGTGTGGTTTTCATTTTGGTTAATAACTGAAGTCTTGATTTCTAAATTTTTCGTAGAAAAAAAATGTTTAAAAAAATGAAATTTACTTATTCCTTTCAAACATTAATCTTTTTTTTAATTAAAAAGTGCAATAGGCTGATACTTTTTTTAGAAATGGAAGTGCGTGTGTGCGAAAACCAATATTTTTGTATATTTACTTCAAACCTATAATTGGTAAATTTCTTTATTTAAAGGTAGTGCATTGGGAATAGATATCGGGCTAGCCTACTGAGTTTTAATACTCACGCCTATAGTTCTTTTCTGTTTTTAGTGTTTGTGCAGGTTACAGCTTTGGTGCATTCGCCTTGGGTGACATTTGGTCGTGAGTTGGAGAGTGACCCGCGAGGTCACACGGAGATAGTGGTTGTCTCTTTCGGTTAGTTTTATTTTCCTTTTTTCTTGTTAGTTACTATACTCTGTTTATTTTCTGCTGCTTTAATTATTTTTTTTATGGGCGAAATCATTCCCACTTGCTCTCTGTTGATGCCCTGGCACTTTTCGCCAGCCCGGAAGGATCAGGAACGCCTCTCGGGTCATGTCGCAGACCGGCTCGGGTGACCGGTTCAGGGTTGACTCGGGTTGGTTCGTGACAAAATGGTATTAGAGGAGTTCGGATCATAGTGGACCTCGATTTTAAGATCACCCTTTGTTATTTGGGATGTCTGATAGAAGGATATTAGGACTTTCGGGGCTCAGGAGGTAGGTTACGGGTCGGTGCCTGATCACCACCACTCGTGACGAGACCTAAGTTACCAGGGTTAGTTCGGGATTGAGTCTTTTGTCCTTGGTTGTTTTGGACTAAGGGATGAAAATGGGAGCAAATAGGTTCACGTTGTGGCCTCACATGGGGTGGTGACCCATGTGGAGTCCAAGTGCACGGTTTAAGGTCCTCTTAGTGTTATGTCTTACTTGGGGCATGGCTCACCACCATGTCGCCGAGTTAAGTGCAGACACTAGTCCCTCATTCTGATGGTTTATAGTTGGTTGTATTTTGTTTTAAACTTGCTCTGTGTGTGAGTGTGTTGAAAATGAATGTGGTTTGGAAATGAAAAAAAATGGGTTTCTTCGAAATTGTTTTTCAAATTAGTAAAGTGGGTTTTTAAAGAAAAAGTGTTTTGGTTTGGAAAAATATGTTATGTGTTTGGATTTGGTAAGGAATGAAGTGTTTGAACCTTGGCACTCCTTATGGAGGGTCACATGTTTGTGGGTATGTACGGAGAGTGCGTAGGGGGCACTTGTTTGCAGATGATGTGAGCGAGATTGAATAAACGCACATGTGACGGTTCACAAGGTGCCATAGGAGGGTTTTCAAATTTTAAAGAAATGATGATTTTGGAAAATTGATTTATGCCTATGTTTGTATATGTTTGGCTTATGAGCCTTTTGACCATGGCTTGTGTTGTTTACTTGATTGAGTTTTGTCTTGATGCCGGGTTCGATGATGTTTCACATGTTGTCATGAGTATGCCGCCCAGAAAGGTTGCTAAGGTTGCTAATGAGTCATGCCCAGTTTTCAGTTCTTTTGCATATTGCCTATCGATCAAAGAATTCAATGTCCGTGAGGGGTAGTTGTTTGGTTATGGAATTGTAGTGGGTCTTCATGTTTTTGGAAACTCCCAGGGTTATTAGGGTGTGTACCGTCTCAGGTTTATTTTAGGGTTCAGTTTTGGACTAATAAAGATGATATCTCTCATCGTCATTGGAGTTTTGGGTGTGATTAACGGTGGTCAACTTCCACGAAGGTTCCCCACCTGGCAAGGAGTGTGGGCCAATGGAAACTGTCTCCAAGAAACCATCATCGTCAGTACCGGATCATAGTTCGTCGGACCGCTCTATTGTGTACCACCAGTATGGCTTGTCCAGACATTCTAAGTCGCCTTGTCGCATCCCTCCGAAGTCTTGCTACCGTGCGGATGTTCAATCCACCAGGGAGAGTTCTGGAAGAAGTGTCGCTCGTGAAGGAGTTAGAGACCAGGAGATTAAATGCCTGACTGTGAGGCAGGAGATGCTTCATCCATCAGGGCCCCAGCCACGTGTCTCGGGGTGATGCTCGCGCACAGTCAGGAGTTGTTGAGGGTGTGGAGAACCTTGCTTCAGATTCTGTTTTCATCTTTCTGAAGAAAAATATCCAATGATTCCTTGTTCTATTCTTTTTAACGTTGTAAGATCACCTTTGTTGCAGTTGCGTGATGAACTTTTTCTACCGCAGTCTAAGAAGTCTTATTTGTTCTCAGTGTGTTCTCAAATCGTTCGGTTTTCTTTGAAGGATGTTGGGCCTGCGAATAAATGGGTCGTTCTAATTTTGAGTTGGGTCTCAATTGCGTTCATTAGGGGGATGTTTGGTTTCATGAAATTCACGTGCGGTTTTTCGAGGCCCTTGGTGAGTTCGGTCTAGGATTTCCCTAGTCTCTGGTTGCGGTGAGGAGTTTGTTTGGTCGGTGTGGGAGGAGTTGAGATAATTCCTTATCCTCGAGCTGTTGGGTCGTTTCGTAGCAAGATTCCTGTTTGAGTCTCCGAGTGTTGTTCAGTCTGTGTAGAGGAAGTAATTGGGTTCATTTTGGGAGATCCCATGTGTCCCCCCCCCAGGGTGGTGTGTTCCAGTTTCAAGGTCTCCGTGTTGGTAGATTTCTGTGGTGGGGAGAACCCTCTCGTGTTCTCCCCTCAAACCTCGGACAATAATTGTACTCGAGTTGGACGAGGGTGACTTGTGTTGGTAATGGCCACCACTAGCCTCTCATTTTCTTCTGGTTTTTCCTGGGTACAGACTCGAGGTATGCTAACTGTTGGCTTGGTGACTTTCTGGGGGCAGAAAGTGTTTGTGATGGGGAGAATTGTCACACCCCGACTGGTCGAACGTGCGACTTGTGCGCGATTTATAAGACTACGCGACAAGAACGGAGTTGACCCTCTAAGCAGTCAATGCCGTGTGACACGGTTTGAGCGCAGTTTGCTCAATCACGCACTTCACAGCATGCGTGTCATGCGGCTGCTCGACTTTAGAATAATATAATTAATTAATTATTGCTCGACTTTAGTCTTATAACAATGTTGTATTTTCGATTTTTTATATAATAATATTATTATTGTTCTTATTACATATATAAAAGTATATATATGTTATATATATAAAAATATATATATATATATTGAATAAAAGAAAAAAAAATTCTAACCCTAACCTTCCCCATTCTTTTCCCCCCTGCGCGTAGCGCCCCCCTTCCCTCACTCCTCTCGTGCGGCTCTCCCCTCCTCACCGCGCTGTCGGCCGCTCCCGATCCCTGCACCGTTCGCCGCTGGCCGCGCTGGCCAGCTCTGCTCCTCCTCCCTCAGCCGCTTGCCACAACCCGAAACCCCGCTCCCCAGCCAGATCTCCCCCTGTCGCACTGTTCCCGCTGCCCCGTCGTCCGCCGTCGTCCGCCGCTACCTGCGCCGGCCACCCCGACCGCGCTGGTGCCGCCGCCTCCCCCTTTCCTTCGGCTAGCCGCCACGCACAGCCCCCCTACTGGCCTCCTATTCTCTAACCCGCAAACCCCCCTTCCGGCCGAACCTTCCTGTTTCAGCCGACCCTTCTTCTCCCACTCCGGCCATCTCCAGCCTCTCCCCCTTCTCTCTGGCCAGCACCTTAGCCCGTCCAGCAGCCCCCCGTTGTGTGACCTCTCCTTGTGCGACCTTCTCCCAGTGTGCTCCTCTTCCGGTATTTTTCTTTTTTTTTATTATTATTTTTGATGTTCTTATCAAATTTATCATCACTCTAATATCGTGTTTTATTTTTGGCACGTTTTGCTCGGTATCCAGGTTATTACTTTGGTCTGCGGAGTGGTTTTCTTCCTTCTGTTAATGCGCCGTTATATTCACGCCCCTCTGAGGAAGGTGAATTTGTGTAGTTTTACCTCTAGATCACTCCTCTAATGTTGCACTCTTCCTTTTTGTTTTAAAACTTGTTCACAGCTTTGATATGCGCTTAATTATCTTTCTATAGAGTTCTAATTTTTTTTAGAATTTGAGTTGCGGACCCCTGAGGTCTTTATCTGGTCCAGAGTCAGCTTTATCTGAGTTGTTAGATTTAGCAGTGCTTTGTTGTTTGCATTGCAGGATATATATATATATCTATGATGTATACGTATATAGTTGTATATATATATATGTAGATATGTATATATATATATGTATGAACTTCAAGGTCGCATGCGCTTTGGACATGGGTTAACCGAGGTTGTGCAGTTAGTCTGCGGAGTGTCACTCCTCCTTCTGTTGGTGTTCTATCGTTTTCGTACATGTCGAGGTAGGTGACCCATCCATTTTTCCCTTTTGATTCAAACCTTGAGCACTTGAATGTTTTCAATTAATTCTTATATAGTATTGGCATCTCCGGTGCTACGCCCCCTGTACCTCTCCCTCTCCTGCCCGCATCCCCTTGCCCTGCCCTGCTCCGCCTGCACCCAGCCGGTGTGCCCCCGCCTCACAGCCGTCGTTCGGCAGCACCTCCCATGCCTCTGACCAGCTCTGACAAGCTCCGGCTAGCAGTGGTGTAGGCCCTTGGTGCACGCGCCCCATCCCTACTTTATCCATATAGTAGTGGCATAGTGTCCCGACAACTCTCTCCTTTGCTTCACTGGTCGCAGACCTCGTTTCGACAGTCGCACACCTTATTCTCAATTGGGCGCGTGAAGGACGCCTGCCACTGAAGGCAAGCGATTTGGGGTTCTTCCCTTTTCTCCCTCTCAAATGTCGAGGCAAGTGTTATATTTTTTATTCTTTTGGATTATTTAAAGTCAGTGTTTCTGTTATTTTAGTTGTTTTGCAATTGCTGCTGCGTGTTGGCAAGGGAAAACCCGCGATACTGCGGTCATCGTCTTGTGTGTGCTTGTGCACCATTTCAAGGCGTGGCGCGTCTTCGTGTTCGAGCTGCGAATCGAGGTAGGTCCCCCATTGCACTCACCCTTAAATTTAGAATTTATTAATTGCTTGATGTTTTTTAAATTTTAAAGAATGATAAAAAAATATTAGATAATAATGTTTTAAATGATTATTCAGTTTGAAAAGAGCCTTTTATTTTATACTGAACACTTGGAAAATTTTCTTGACGGGCGGACACCCAATTTTGAAAGAATGACCATTTGGCCTTTAAACATAATTCACAGAATTTCAAACGTACTTCTAGTTTTAAAGATAAGTGATTTTTTCTGAACAAGTGTTTTAGGTTTTTTTTTCGAGAAATGAGGTTTTGTTTTAAAATTTGTGAAGGCCTGTTTGGCACTTTAAGGGAATAAATTATATTGGAAAACCTATTCATGGGTGATCTTTTGTGTGTGCTGATTGCATGAGATGTATGTGATGTTAGTGCATTGTGACTTCTTGATTTACATTGTGGACGCACCCCTCTTGTATTGCGTGTGTTGACATGGGAACCTGGCATATTGAGTGAATATTCTGAGAACGATTGTTGTACTAGTTTAGACCACGCACTGGCTACTGGCCCCATAGCAGGGGAATACTGAGTTATTGCTGCTATGGGGATTGGGCACCTCGATTAGGTCATGTAGGGCTATGCCGGGTAGTATTATGGGTGTTATGACGTCATCGAGTTATGGCATGCCTTCAGGATGAGTCACATCTATAGTACGTTCTGGATTGTTCACGATCTCCTAGGTTCGACCCATGTTTCCATTATTGTGGATTTGTGTCTGGCGAACGATCGAGAGGTCAAGTTCGGTTGCTGGCCTATGTGCGCCACTTTTCCCGTTGCCCTTGGTATGTGTTGTGTGCTATGTGTGGTTTTCATTTTGGTTAATAACTGAAGTCTAGATTTCTAAATTGTTCGTAGAAAAAAAATGTTTAAAAAAATGAAATGTACTTATTCCTTTCAAACAATAAACTTGTTTTTGAATTAAAAAGGGCAATGGACAGATACTTGTTTTAGAAATGGAAGTGTGTGTGTGTGAAAACCAATATTTTTGTATATTTAGTTCAAACCTGTAATTGGTAAATTTCTTTATTTAAAGGTAGTGCATTGGGAATAGATATCGGGCTAGCCTACTGAGTTTTAATACTCACGCCTATAGTTCTTTTCTGTTTTTAGTGTTTATGCAGGTTATAGAATGGGTGCATTCGCCTTGGGTGACGTTTGGTCTGGAGTTGGAGAGTGACCCGTGAGGTCACACGGAGATAGTGGTTGTCTCTTTCGGTTTATTTTATTTTCCTTTTTTCTTGTTAGTTACTTTACTATATTTATTTTCTCCTTCTTTAATTATTTTTTTTATGGGAGAAATCGTTCCCAATTGCTCTCTGTTGATTCCCTGGCACTTGTCGCCAGCCCGGGAGGATTGGGAACGCCTCTCGGGTCATGTCGCGGACCAGCTTGGGTGACCGGTTCAGGGTTGACCTGGGTTGGTTCGTGACAATTTTCTATTATAGTAATTTATTTATAGTATTTAGTGTTTAAATAATTACATTAAAAAGTTATGCAATAGAAACATAATATTTATTTAGTTTATAAAAAAATAAAATAAATTATATTAAAAATATAAAAATCAATTCAATTTTAGTGATTTATTTTTATATAATTTTCGTAGATACACGTGATATATTAGGTAATTTTTAAAATATTATATTATAATTCCATATTTTTCATGGCGAATTTAATGTCAAAATAATTCAATACTTCCAAAATTTTCATTAAGGATATTTTATAATATATAGTACATTGTTAAATGATTTATAACTAAACAAATCGCATCCTCAGACAAGTGAATGAGATAGGGATTATCCTTTCAAAAATGGTACTTTAATGATTTAATTTTTCTATTTATTGTATCAATATGAACACATTAATATTGAAATAGTTGTTTCCATGGTTAGTGTAACAAACGATTAATTAAGGGTTTAATAAAAAAAGTCAATGTTTAAAATTACACCAAAACATGAATATTTTTTTTTGATTTTTTATATTAACCCTACACCCTTTTTCATATAATTTATTCCCATATTTTAGAATTTTACGTGAGAATGATTTTATAGTACTTGAATCTTTTTGGATAATCCAAGTGTGACGTGTCGCTCCCTGATAAAATGATACCACTAATTTCTATTATTTACAACACATTGAGACTTATAGATAGTTCAGTACCTATTATATAATCATCTATAATTCCATAGACATGTTTTATATATGATGTTCTCCCAATAATATGAACCCTAATGTCTTAATGAAGAAATCAAACTTAGTTCATTAAAAGAATATGTAATCACCTGAACAGATCACTTTATTTTTTAGTTCTTCAATTTACTCCAATAGATATGTAGTATTTATCAGAAAGTAATCAATTCATGTTAATAAATTAAATAAAATTTTATTGTGATTATGAATCCACCTTTATTCAACTTCTTTTTTATCAAATCGAAAGTGAACGTATCACTCGTGCGTATATATGGATTGTCGTTTCCACATAGTGGTATAATAAATTTTCAATCACTATATTTATGTTATGATTATTCTTATTGGTATAATGTTTTTATATGATATTTTTATGTAATTATACTTTTATAATTATAATATTTCGTTAATCTTTTTACTTTATAATCCATAGAAAAATAGTTATGCTGCTCTTACATATGTGCAGTCCCTCACATCCATGAAGCGATGTGATTTTTTTGATTTGTGATTTACTTGGATTGTAATAATTCTATAATTATTGAATATATATGATATATATGATATAATAAGGATTATTAAAATGTTAATTATTATATACCATATTTTCATTCCATTGGTCAAAAAATTGAAACAACATTAAAGCATATGTATGGCCTACCTTATCCTTGAACGGTCTAATTCATTTTTATATCAATAATTTTTGTTGATAAATCTAAATGTGTATATATTGAACATATTTAATATTTATATCCTTATTCAAATTCAATATATAATGTAACCTTGACCAAATACATGGAAAAAACTTCTAAATAGAAACTCTCATGAAGAACGAAACAGTAAAAACCGTAAAATGAACTTTTAAATATGGAATTATTAATAAATATGTGTTGAAATATTAATGTCAGATAATATATGATATTATAAATATTTTAATTAATAATTTATATAAATATAAAAAAAATATAATTTATTATACAAGAGGGTAGAATGATTTTAAAGAAAATGGAGTTCGAGGGACTGATTTTTTGTTAAAATTTCATTATTTAATAGGATTTTTTATAATTAGGTATCCAATGATGAAATTTCTTGAAAAACCTATAAATAATATCATGAATTTTCTTATAATTTTTTATTTATATAAAATATACATTTTCCTCTAATTTTTATCTCTTTAAGAACATAGGAGATAGAAAGAATTGTTTTAGTGTGTTTTGACTTTATTTTGTTATACTATCAAAAATCCATTCTCATCTATATCACTGTTTAATAACAAAAATTCATAAATATATATACAATTTTCCTATTATATTTTTATATTTATATTTATTGATTTCTAAATTTCTAAATATTTTATTAAATAAGCATTCTATTTATTTACCAAATGATGTACATTTATCTTTTAATAGAAATGTGGATGAATTGATTATTTTAAATTACACAGCTTGAATTGAACTTCCCACCTTCATGAACACTCAATGATTTGAGTTATGCTTTAAAATATTCCAGGGTTATTTTTAATGGAAATTTTTTGATAATAAATTGGAATTTTTTATATTTTAAGGATGTGATTTCATGTTAAAAGGGTATTTTCTTCAAGAAAAATTCAAAGTGAAATTTTCATGAAATTTTGAACTAATATAAAATCATTTGATACAAATTATGATTTATGGAGGATATTAACAAATTATTTCATCCTAATTCTTTCTAAATTTTTTTATGATTATGTTGATAAATTATTATGAAACAAGATCATTTTTCATGTGCTATTCTATATTTAAAGGATGGAATGTTTATGAAACCTGTTTCTTTTCTATGTGTTATTCCATGGTAAAATGTTCATAATCCTATATCATTTTCATAAGACTTGATATGATAAATGTGCTATGATATTTTGTTAAAAATATAATTTTTTTAAAGATATTATTATGGTAATAGAATATTATATTCCTCTAATTTATTAGGTAAATATGGATATCTCATGATATAAACTAGACTAGAATTTGGAGTGAGCCCAGTTCATAAGAGAATCAATACACTAGTAATGTTTTTATATTTAATCCTAATAAATAAAATTAATTTATGAGTCATGTCTATATACTATTATAGTTTAGGTATTAATAATTTACTAAGTACGAAATTATTTTCTGTACATATATTTATCCACCAAATCTACATCCTATTAATATTTTTCTACTCTCATGGAATATGTTCATTAATTCCTTTATGATTCATTTCTTATACATTTCCATGATTTATGGAATGACTCAATATTATTATCCATGATATTAGGGGTATTATTTTTAATTTTGTCTTATACTATCATACACTTATGCCCATGTTATGTTTTTGTGGTCATTGATATCTCCATTGTTTATGCTTACTAGACATCTACGCTCTCCATTTCTTATTTTTCCTTTCCTAAGGATATGAGTAAATTAGTGTGGGATTATATAGTTCTCATATGAACCTATTATTTATAGATCAATCTTTTTAAATATACTAGACCCATATGATTTTGATGTGTATAATTCTTGTATACAATGAATATTCATCTAAATGATATATTATCTTTGTATGAAAATATGGGTTTTAAAAAACATGGAAGTCATTACATTTATAAATATATAAAACATGAAGGTTACACAACCACCAACATGAGTATGTAGGCTTTCATCCTCCTCCCAATAGGATTCCACAAAGAATCACTGATTTCGATTTTATAAATTAAACAAAAATTCTAGTTTGAAAACTAATAGTGTAAGATAATTTTGTCTCTCAAATATTAATCCCTTTAGAAAACTGATCGATGATCTCATTTAACAATTATAAATCCAAAATTATAAAAAAAATCCCTAAAAATATATTGAGATGGCTTCCAAAGATCATTATTCAAAACTATAGAAATTGGAAGAACAAACCCCTAATTCTGGGTTTTTAATCATATAAATAATTCCAAAAATTGATCTAGTGAATAAGGGAAACAATGAATGAATCACAATGAAAAAAATAATATGTGACAAAAAAATAAAAAAACATAATCTTTTAATTGTAAAGTCATCCTTAAATTACGTATAACATAAATATTATATAAAATTGAAAAAAATAATTGAATTGCTGAATAATATATAAGAAAAATAAAATACATAGTACTATTAAAGGGGAATCATTGTTATAATATTGATAAAAAACTATACATTCATATGTGGAACTGACTACCTATAGGTCTTAAGATCCCTAGATACCAAATTAACCTCTCTCACAATACTTCTTTGTGAGAACATCTCAAAAGAAATGAAAAATGTCAATTAAGGGTAACTAGTCAGTGAAAAATGAAATCTAACATGACACTCTTCCCATGATTTACTACTGAGTGACCCCATATCTCCCATGAAACTAGCTAATAATGGTGGGAAACAATTATCATCTAATAGTTCGTAAAAAATAAGAAATTTATTACAAAAACTATCATTACCACACCAAAAAAACCATTTAATATGATCCCAATAACGTATTCACAATCATTTATAAATAGTAAAATTATCAATCAATATATAAAAACATGAACAAACTATAAATTATGGGTATGCATAAGGGTGTATATTATATCATTTGAAATATATTTTTTGTACTGTTAGAAACCCTTCTTCTAAGTTAAATTAAAAACATTACACATTTAAAATATTTTTAAAAATCAACATAAACAAAATATTAAATCAAAATAATACCAAAAAAACATAAAAAACAATAATAATCATTTAATGAATACTATATCATTCCCATATATTAAGTACCTCTAATGAAAATTTGGAAGACTCCCCAAACTATGAAAACCTCATCATTATAAATCATGTTGATTAAATCCATTTTAAATATGTCATCCCCTTTGAGAAAATTCCTAATTGATTTGTTATTAAAAATTAGATGGGAATAAATTTATTATTAGAATGATGAAAAAATAAATTATAAAAACTCAACATTATTTAAAAAAGGAAATTTGGTGAGACAATTAAGGATATTCATAAAACTATAATAAGTATCTCATAATATATTCCTATATATATGATAATCAAATTTAAAAATCCAAGCATCATTGAACTCGAAAATAAAATGAATTGTATGGACATATAAATAAAAATGACTTCATCGTGACGTATTTTGTTAAAATGAAAATATTATGTCATATGTGAGACACCACAACCCCTATAAATAAATAACCCAAATTTTAGATGACCCTAGAAATGATACTTAGAATCCATGGTCACTAGAGTTAAGGAAAATATATAAACATGGATGAAAAATAGAATAGGGAAGGATAAGAAGAAATATACACTTAAACCTGAATTCAGTTGAGAAATCTCTATATAATCACCATGTAATGTGAGGATAGGGGAATAAATTGATAGTGAAAGGGCCCTCTAACATCCCTTATGTGTGGGGAAATAATGGATTCCCCAATTAAAAAAATCTATAATGTCCAATATACACTTATATAAGTAGGATGCATGGTTTACCCACAATATTTACAAAACCTTGAATCAACCTTGAAAGAGAGACAATAATATATCTAGATCAGTTCAATCACATACAATGCATGGTTTATAATTCCCTACCAAAACTGTGTCACCTTTAATGTATCAAATTCTTCATATTTTAGACTTTTAAATACTTCAGACTCAATGGAAAAAATTAAATACATATATACACATAAAAATTATATTGGGGGGCCACAATTATTCTCACCATGTAACATTATACCTAAATAAAATAATTAAATTTTTGAAAAAAAAAGAATAACAAGACTACCTGATTTAAAAATGGATTTTATTTCATCACAACCCACAGGCCCCAAAACCCCAATACAATTATCATATCTCTCAAGGTAATTATCCTATTCTCACTCCAAACTCATAGGATATAAACACTTTTATAATTCCTCATTTAATATATATATATATATATAAGTTATCTGAGAAGAAACAAAATGGGAATGAGAAACATGGAACATAAAATTCATCTCATTCACCATATAATTTGATATCAATCTTTTCACAATCATTCTTTGGTGAAACTATAGTGTCTATAGGTTTATATTTATTATTGAAGGCATGTTCGAGATGCGACGAAGAGTAATAATGATCAATGGTCAGACAAAGAGTTCATATGTTCGTGTTTTATCATTTTGGTGGTGTGGCATGATCATATTTTTTTCCAATGAGGACGGGTTCCTATTATCAAAAAAATAGTGATTGATAAATCATTGGTATCCCATCCATCATCCAACATTAATAACTCCTATTAAAAATAGTGGTAGGTTACAAGTACAAAAAATCCATGATGGTTTAAAATAAGGAAGCCCTAAGGAATCTATGATTTTCCATCATTATTGGATGTATATTTCAGTTATCAAAGACATAAGAAATACATGTATAATAATTTTTTTACTTCTATAAAATCCCTACATAAACGAAGAATACTTCAAAATTACACACATTGTGTAGTCCCTTTTTTAAAATGGTTAGGGATTTATGAAGCATTAAATATAACATACCACGTGTTTTTTCCACATTTAATATGACCTCATGAAGGTGTCGCTTCATGTACCCTAGTTGTACATGATCAAAAGAACAACCAGGTACCTGGGAACAACTAGAGTACATGTGCACATCGTGGTACATGGGAATAGACACAACCAGCATACTTAGACAGAACCAAAGCACTGGGAAATAGATAGTTTACACGAGAATGTATAGAGTAAATGGTATTGAATTTAATTACATGGGAACAATATGAAAGATATTTAGGTACATGGGGATACACATGTAGGTTTTGTATACCCTATTTTTGTCTTGTACTTATTCGAGTTTTTGTTGAGGCCCTCGATATCTTAGTGAAAAAGTATTATCTATAGGGTTTGTTACCCTGGTCCATCCCTACTAGGTTTTAATGAAGAATATAATCATAATACAGTAATTTTATTTCATATATAGTGTTAGTTTCAGATAAGGTTAGGAATACGAACATGAGGCATGAAGTTTAACCCAAAAACATTTCTTCTTCTATATGTATAGCCACGAATCACATGACCTACATACTATAATGTTTGATCTCCTACCTTGTTTTTTACTTCTGTTAAAATAATGTATACCCCATAGTCCCTGTTTGAAATCTCCTATCATTGTAACAAAATATTTTTACGTTCTAGTCTGTATTTTCTTCATGGAGAGTCAGAAAGATCATTTTATCTTGTATGAGTTCAATTAGTGATAGTAAGGTTTGGAATGTGAGTTCTCATGGATGAAAAATACCATGAATCCTTATTCATAATCCTAGGCTAGAAATATGGTTAAGACCCTACATTGATTCATGATGTATGTCTTGAGTTTATATAGGTTATTATTATTTTCTATCTTATTCTTATTGGCACTTATTCATGATGTTGATATGAATTATCACTCATGATTCTTTATGTATGGTTATTTCTGTTTTTACTACTGGGTATAATATACTAACCTCTATATTTGATATGCTAACATATATTATGTCTTATGAAGATGTTATTTTATATGACAGAGTTATAGGTGGACCAAGAGAAGTAGGGTAGAAATTTAGCTTGACATAACAAAGTTAGTTCCAAGATATTAATTTTATACTATTCTCATATTTATTAGTAGTTTGGAATCTTTTATTGATTTGGGGGATTGTATTTCTCTCTTTATTCTTTCTCATACTTGTGACATACTCAGATATGAGGTATAGATGTATGAAAGTATTCTGGTGTCAATTGTATCATTCCTTTTTGTATTATACGTTGTATAGATACCTTTGAATTTGTATAAATACTTTAGGATAACACCTATCTTGGGTTTGATCAGCCTACATAGTGTTAGTTAGCATCCCCTATCCTATTAAAGGTGGTATTGGTGTGTCACACTTGGTGTACCACTAACTAGGCAGGCCTAGATGGGTTAGGCTTTGACTGTGTTGTATCACTGGAGGTTCATCTTGTGTCTGGTGTTTGGAGATGGTCTTATGGTGGGGATTGGTTTTGGAAGGTGGGAAAAATTGACAAAAAGTGTCATGTTTCCCAATGATCCTAGGGAACCCATTATTAGTGCAGTGACTGACATATCAATTCAACAGTAATCTGATAAGATTCTTATTGAAATAAGGCATATAGGGACTGGTTTTAGGGAAAAAATTTGTATATTCATCATATAGGATGGGTTGTGGTTTCCATTTCCCTCATGTGTCAGAAACTAAGATATAATTTTTGAATGATGATCATCATTTCCATTTTAGGATTCCTACATGACAATATCATTCGAAGATTACATAGTAATATTGTATGGATTTTCATCATAGTGGGGATGATTTTGTTTAGGGGTTTGTTCAGGATGTTTTACCTTTAAGTTGTTTATCGATCATAACGCCACATGTTGATTATATTCTTATGCTAACAATATCGTTATATGATGTATATAGGATTGGTACACTTCATATGTTTCACAAGAAGAGTCCCCATGGGATTTTGGGAGATCTAGACCATAAGAATGTATAGGCCAATCATGAGGTAGTTTGGTGAGTTTTACACCTTTTAGGACCCCTCATAATTAGATATTGGTTCTAGAGGTGGACCTTCATAATGGATCCATAAGGTGATAATAGAATCTGGAGACTCTAATGAAGGAAAATACAACTCTATCTCATAAAGAGTTTGGGAAACACTTTATATAGGATTTCTACCCTATAATTGTATGATATGTATTCATGAAGTAGCATCTAGAGCTCTAAATGTACATAATGATAGTACTAAATTTTTCATTGAGGTTCACTAACCTAACATGTTACTCTATTGAAATGGACTGAGATGTATTATTTTGATCATAGAACATCGAAAATTGTTTAAAAATATATATTCATGGTGGTTTGATATTTATTTGAATTTCTACTAATGATGTAGTGATTGAGTGATCCTTTATGCATGAAATATTATTAAAACTGTTTTCATTGTCTTTTGGAGGAGTTAGTGGGAACCCTTGAGGCGAAACATCAGCAGCTAGTAGCCAACATTTATTTAGGGATCTAGGCAATCTTGGTGATTTAAAATACATTTTTAGGATAGTGAATTTTTATGTCAGGGATAATTTAATGGTTCTATTCATCTGATGGTGTGGTGGGTTTTTTTTATTATGAGTTGGGACATATCATGCAAAATTTTATGTCATATTGTGCGGAAGATAGAGTGATTGTCAGAAAATATTTCTATACAGAGTCATTGGATAAAGGAGGACATTCTACATGGTATAAGACATGGATGGTGAGCTAGGAGAGTTTCTAGAAATTCCCTAAAATTTTATCTATTTATTCCACCACCCTAGGTGTTCCACGCTAGGCTCGAGGAAGTAGTTGTTAAGGAAAAGGTTAGTTATAGTAGGTGGAGTTTTATGACCATGAGTATACTTGTATGATTATAAGTATGATCTTTGTCTTATGTTATTTAGCCTTATTATTGAGAGACATATTTATGAGCCAATATTTTCGTTCTAAATCCTTTTTTTCATCTATATATTCCAGTTCAACAATTGGATTGACCCTTTTATTTAGAGACTCTCGCAAGAGGGGATTCAACCATTAATTAGTTCTCCCTATAATGTGACCTTACTCATGGTGGAAAGAGATTCCTTTAGGATGTTTTTTCAACCATGAAGAGGTTTTATGATTCCATCCTAGGTATAATATGGCTCTCTATAGTTCATGCACAAATCAACAGTTTCAGGAAAAGGATGTGCTGCATCCATATTGATGGGACAAGCATTTCTATGAGTGGTGAGAAGAAAACCATGGTAGGGTAGGATAGGCACATTTATAAGAATATATAAACAATTACTCACTATTTTGATATTATTACCCTTTGAGAAGTAGATTCAATGATCTTTTATCTTTCTATAGTTTTGGTGGTGTATGAGTATACATTACCTATGGACAGTCCATACTTACCTCCACATAGATTGATTGACTTCTACATATACACGAACATAGAGACAACCCTAATACCTACACCAGCATGTCTTATGGATCTATTATATAATAAGGATATAAATGTGTAATTGGAGGATTTACAGATATAGAGACTTGTTAGACCCATATTTTCAGCCTGGGTAGCCCCACTAATATTCATCATGAAGTCATAAATGAGATTATGGTTGTGTGTGGATTAAAATATATGGAACACGGGGATCCTGAAGAATATGTGACAACTAATTAGAATAAATTACATCTTATACTATTTAAAAGGGTTTAGTTGGTTCTCAAATATCGACCGTAGGTTGGGGTATCACCATCTCAATGTTCATGAAAAGGTTATACGAAAAAAACATTCTAATATCACTATAGTCCCTAGGATTCATTGGTCATTACATTCATCATTGGGATCAAACAATGAGTTTTCATGGGAACCATGAACTATATTTTTTATACTTTCTTGGACTGGTTCATAGAATCCATTATCGATGGAATCCTAGTGTACTCGATGTCCGAGGAGGAGAATGGAAATAATTTGAGGATGTCTCTGGATGTAATTCAAGATATCGACTATTATGGTTGATTTGAAAGTGTTAGTAAGATATTATAGAGAAAAATTATTTAGGAATTTTTTTAAGAAGAGGATTTTGCAATGCCATATGAAAAGGATGAGGGAGTTCTAGAACGAGAGTCATAGAATTGAATATCTATGGTTTGATGCTTCCTTGGTTAGGCAGGATACTGATGGATATTCTTACATGATTTTCCGAGGATATTGACACCATTAATTTCATTGACTCAAAAGGGAAATAATTTCATGTTGATGGAGAGGATCAAAGAGTATATTTGAAAATTATAGCTAAGACTGATGAGCACCCTAAGCTTGATACTTCATGAGGAGGTTTTATTATTTTTGGAATTCTGTAATTCTATTGTTATAGAGGTTAGATATATTCTAATTTACAGGAAATCAATGGTTGTCTATAGGTTCCATGAGTTAAGAAATCATGATAATATCGATGAAACCCATGATCTATATAAAGAATATGTGGTACTCACACTAAATTTGTGGAGAACCAACCATATAAGTTATAATTTTTTCATCTTTTCAAAACAAAAGATTCTCAAGTGTATCTTTTCACAGAAATATATCACCTTGAGATGGAGGATATGAATAGGGTTCCTCCTGGATTATGAATATGAGATTTTATATAATCATAGGAAGGAAAATTATGTGGAATATTCTCTCAGTATGAGATCATGATAGTATTTTACTAGTGGGGGGGAGAAGCTATCCACATTTTCATTTTACATAGTGGATGAGGGTGGTGAAAATTAACTAGAAGTAACTATTATTAGACCTATACTTTTATAGTATTTTAAAGAGGATCTGTATAAAGAAATTTCCTATTATATATTTCTTCCTCAAATAATCAATTACTGTTCTTCTAGGGGGTTTTCTGTATACGGTGAGAACATAATTTTCTTTGAGAATGTATGCGGGAACTAGTGATAATCTGAGAAGAGGAGCCCAATGATTTCCATAATCCCCTATAGTGGTACAACCAGAAATTGAAATGATATTCTATGATGTTATGAAATAGTTCTGGTGGATACGGATAAAGAAGTGTGAAACTGTGTTTCTCTCTAAATTCCTCCCTTATAAGTAGCGTAAGGCTAATCACTAGGTTTTGATGGGTTTTAATCAACCCCTTATGGTGTCATAGTTGAAGTGGGATGGAATATCCATGGAATTCATTATAATACTTCATTGATCATATAAAAGTCATGATTCAATATCGGTGAATGTAGACTTTGTACAAAACATGGTTAACTTCGTGTCAATCTGTGAGAAGAATCCAATAGAGATTTGGTAACACATTTACAAGTTAGAGATTGTATGGATTCACAGATTTCCCTCACTGATCATCTCTGACCATGATGCTCACATCTTTTTATGATTTTATTGAGGATTATATGATTCCTTTGGGACTAATTTGTGATTGATCATGATGTTCTACCACGAGATAGATTTCTAGAGTGAATATACCATTAAGGTTTTGGAAGATATGCTTCATAATTAAATGTTTGGTTTTGGTTGTAATTGGAAGGATCACCTACCCTTGATGAATGTTGAGTAAATCAATAGTTAACACAACACCATCAGTAAAAAACCATTCATGGACTAGTACATGAGACACTATAGGTCACTAATACTCTAGAAAGTTCTAGGAGTGTATACACACATGGTATTAGAGTTCGTATGAGCGATAATAGAGACAGTTTAGATCATTTAATAGAAGATGGGGATACTATAAGTCTTATGTGGTCCAAATATGGATTACTTTTGTGTTATATTGGGAAGACTGTATGTTCTTGAAGGTCTCAAAATAGTGAGGACTATAAATATTTTTCTAGGGTGGAAATTCATGTTTGAGATTCATTGGCCCTTTTAGGATGCAACATAGGGTTGATGAGGTGGTGTATCTCCTAGACCGAAATCCATATTATTAATGGGTACAAAATTTATGACATGTGTTGATGATAATGAGATAAGTTCATGACCTATCAAAAATTATTGACAAGAATAAGGTGGATATCAAGGATGGAACTCCCTCTATAGTATACTATGTAGATATTAGGGATCAATTGGAGTAGATCATTAATGGGTGATAGATATCCATGGTGTGTGTATGATGGAAGCATGTGAATCAATATAAGAGAACATTATAGTGGGAGTTCCATTGGTAAACTCAGTTCCCTCACCAATTTGAGTAGTGTTTTTCTTTTTTTTGGGAAAAAATGACTATTTTTGGAGAATGTAATAACTCCATTTTTTTCATGATTGACTTTGTATTATTATAAGAAATATTTTTGAAGCCATGATGTCACGAACCAACAAGGCCGACCACGAACTGGTCACCCGAGTCGGACTCCGGCATGGCCCGGGGGGTGTTCATGATCCCCACAGACAGGTAACTTGTGACGGGCATCAAAACAACTAGTTGAGAATGATTTAGAATAGAAAAATAAACAAAATTAAAAAAATTAAACCGGTCAAAATAGGTAAACACTACTAGTAGAGAATATAAAGTAAAAATAACTAGCTAGACATGCCTCTATGTGACCCCATGGGGCATCACCGACATAGAACAAAGATCCTAGAATAGAACCATTGACTAAAAACAAATGTAGGTGTCAGCACCGAGATGCCCAGTAGGAAAGCTAAAATATAACAATGCCCAATTCCCATGAATTTAATAAGAAAACCAATCCTACAAGTTTGAAAATAAGATATAATAAAATAATTTTTCCCTTACTTTCATGTGGAAGTCAGAAGATAACATTTTATAGGAAAATGCTTCTATTCCACTATATTTTAAAAATAGCTTCTATGAATTCATTAACAAATAAAAGATAAATTAAATTGTGGTTTTTCAAAAATGAGACATAAATTATAAAGAAAACTAATTGAAAATTATATCACAAGAATCATGTCGCAAACGAGCACCATGGGAAATTCCTACAGGTAACTAGAAAAAATGGAGCACTAGAGATCTCATACCTTGGTGAAACATATCTTAGAAACCATGACCCTATGAAAATGTGGCATAGAAACCACGAACCTAAGAAAACATGGCATAGAAACCACAACAATCTATAACCATGGATTAGAATCCACGACCCTCAGTCATTCATATGTTTACTTATTGTTGTTTTTTCAATCCTAATAGACAAAATTGGGATAAACCCCTACCATGTCATGTGGAATGTTAGTCCTTGTCCACCCATCTAGATGACTAGGTTTCCCATTTTGATCTATTCTAAGTGGTGATGAGTTTTCTTTATTAATGAAACATATATATACATAACACTTTCATTATCCAAAACTCATCCAACCTCTCACCACCCTTATACCTTCTTTCATGAATTCCCCCTCTTTCACATCACACAATTCATAAGACTCAACATTAATAACATAATGACACATTAGACATAAAAATAATTTTATAAAACTAGGGGGTCTTCCATAATAGGGTATATCAGTTTTACAAACCATTTTCATGGTTTTAAATATACTTTTTTTTACAAATTATTGTTTTGATTTTATAAACAAAAAATAACCCAAACTATTTCCAAAACCTTTTAAATTGAAAATTAAAAATGTTAATGTGTTACATATTTGAAAACAATATTGAACCCTTTATTACATTGCTATAATTCATTTAAGAAAGTAAATACACCATATAACCTTGAATTCATACCAAAACTCATCTTTGAAAATATTCATTACCAATTCAAAACAACCTTGCAAAACACTTTTCAGGAAAAATAACTTAAGACCAAATGGGAATTAGTAACACATTTCTTTTTTTAAAATGAATAAATAACCCCTAATAGAAACGGCACTCTAATTTCAAAGAATGTATATAAAGAATATATATATAACATGTTTTTAAAAGAAACGTGAAATATTGAAATTCAACATTGAGGAATAGGCATAGGGGGCCTACTTCAGAGTGGAATCAATCCATCCACAACAGATCTTGGAGATTTATAACTCAAGGATGATGCTCCCCCACTATGCAAATGCACATTCACAGACATGAAAGGACACCTATCCCTTACACACACACCTACATGGACATGATAAATCTCAAGGGGATCCTAACATATATGCTTATATGCATATACTATTCGCCACTCGCCTCTGCATAAAGTTTCTTATATATACATAGGAACATGTAGCCTCATACACATATATTCACTTCCATGGATGAATAAACATGAAATGTGGGAACCTACAAATGTTCAAATACTTAGCTATGCATACGCAGTTGAGTCTCCCATGGAACGACAACTTGAAACCACACCAACTAGTCTATTTGACTACACAAAAATTAGAAAAAACATTGAAACATCAAAATAAACCCATAAATTAAGTGTGAAACAAGATAGAAACATAATAGTTTGTACCACAAAACATACATCTTATGACGATAGTATCCTGAGAATGCTTCACCTTACATGCATATAAATTTTCATATATATATATATATCCTTTGACCCATGTACATATTCCATGTGCCTTGAGGGATGTTTCTCTAGGAGGATATACATATTTACATGTTTACTAATATATACACATATATTTTTTACTACTGATGACCAAGATCCACACTCCGAAGAAAAAAACACTACAACTATAAAAAGGAGAAAACAAATTACCAAGGGCTCCAAACAAAAATAAATTAAACTGGGCAGCAATAGAAGTCTCACCCCAAACAAGTTTCTCACTATCTATAAGATTTAATAAACCAATTAAATATTTTGTAAAACAATTATAAGGAAAAAAATATCTTTTAAAACATAAAGACCAACTTAAAATCCTTTTTTTGAATTAAATGCATGCAAAAATCATAGTAAAACAAAATACATAGCCCTTTCATAATTTAATAAACTAATTGCATGTATTATAAAATGAACATAAATTATGAAAAATGGGTTACACATGAAAGACACCCAATTTTTGGAAATGATAACTTCTTTATGAATAGAATTTTTTATCTATCATATCAAAAATGAATGTTGCACTACATGATAATTACTAAGAACCTTGAAACCCAAATGACACTAATTTAACAGGTGAGAAACAAAGAAACAAACAAAAAATGTAACCCGATATGAAACCAGTGGATCGAATTGAAGTGATTTCTCTTTGCCTTTGGCTGAGAATGTCCAACCTCACATGAAGTGGTCCAGGGAGAGGCACTGAACACCTAGGGATCATAATAATTAATAAATATGTACCAAACCCTAACCCAGGGCGTTTGGCTGAATAGAGTGGGGTGAAGGGGAGAAATACATCATACCAAAAAGTAAAGGGAAGAGATGAGTGATGCCTACCTCGATGAGCCGACCCCAATATCAGAGGAGACCCGGTGGTTTTTCCAGAAAAAATGAGTTCCAAGGGGGAGGCAGTTGTGCAGGGTATAGTACCTCAACCATGGGGTGCGTGGTGCAGAGACAGGGTGCTGGAAGTGTCTTTTCCAGATGGGAGGAAGACTAGCATGGGGCTACAGAACGACATAGTGAGATGTAGGGGAGGTGGTCCACCACATTGATGGAGAATTGAGGGGGGAGGAGATGAGGCATGATAGTGGAGGGGTAGACGAACCCTGACAACAAGAAAAGAGAGAGAAACAAATAAAATAATATTAATATTAATATAAATAATAATATTAGGCCAAAATGATATAAAGGAAAAATAAATATAACACACCATGTCGGGGCGCAACAACTCCCCCCAACCATGACACTTTCTTCCCCCAAAAAGTCCCAAATTAATCAACTTCCCAGTGGTCGAAAAAGGAAATAACGAATCTAAAAAATAAACCCCTAACATTTGATGATCAGACACTCGCTTTCCATCGAAGACCTAAAACATCGTGACATGAACTACCAGTAGAAATATCCAGTTACACGTTACACACATTTCAAAACACCACCACAACCTAGAACACTCGGATCCCTAACTTATATATCACTAGATTCTGATCAAGATCTTTAATGAACATTCACCATATGACCCATCATCTGGTCTAACCATAATATTAATTGGGTTCAGCAAAGTAAAATAATAGAGTAACCCCGATAAGAACACCTTGATGATTAATTTCATCTTGAATTTGTCCAATGTTGTTCTCCCCATTATATTATGACTCTATATGAATACTTAATTCTCAAATAGAAATGAGTTAGAAATCCAAACAAGACCACTAATGCTTGTGTGACCCCTCAACATCCTAAGTTGCACCTGACCAGCTTTAGGGAAGACATTGGTGAGACCCATAGTGTTTATCCTCATCATATTATAAACTAAGTAATACAATCGAACCAACATGGGAACTCTCTATTTAGTTTCAACAATGAGGAATGAATTTCCCATCATTAAGCATCCAACACGGGGAAGCCCCTAACATAGGTAGAAACATCAACATAGACCAGCCTGAAACCCTCAATCTAATTGGAATCCAAAAAAATAGGCACTATAAAATTCAAAGACAAACCAAGATTCATAAGATTCATAAACCACATAAATCTAAAAAATAGCATTACTAAAAATATAGAATTGGTCCAAAGAAATACAAACAATTTAATGATTACACAAACAATTCTCAGCCATTGAGATTTTATAGAAGAGGCCACAAAGCCTTCTAAAACAAGGCCCCCTCCCAAAAAGACACCCACATAAAGAAAAAATTTATTGGTCTCTTCCCATTAAATAGATGACATGGTGGATGCACATCTATCACACTTGGGAACAACCTTATTGAGTGAATAGCTCCACTCTAAGACATATAGATGAAGATATTATGTATTAAATAATATTATACACTATAGTAAAGAACCAAAAACCTCTAATTGAGGTATAAAATTTTAGAAAACCCGTTTACAGACTTCCCCATGTTACCCAAATATCCACACTTTGGAAACCCTTCAGAATATTGTGACAAACAACTAGTTCCCAATTCACCCACATTAGAAAAAAATTATTATGTGGTCTTAGGAATAAGAAACCTGAACTCATGAAAGCCTCATGCCAAGAACATATGATTTCGGTTCACCCTCTACAACGGATGGGGAACCCTTCACAAGAAACTTGAAAAACAATATTTACATTTTTCTTATTATGTGACCCCAAATTGCATGGAGAAGGTAGAAATCACCCTTCTCTAGCCCAAAGATATCCCTTTATACAAAACAAGGAAAACATTCCCTTCACAACATATAGAGTTCCTGAAGCCCCGAGGAAACCCTCGACTTCCTCAAGTATCATCGCAACCCCTATCAAATATCATCCACCACAGAGAAAACAATCAACAATGAAATTAAAATAACCCCACCACTACAGTAGAGGTTGGGGTGAAACATACAATTGAAAAAAAACCCACTAAGACATTTGGTAATTTCTTGGCGGCATACTATGAACAAGAAGAACAAAACCAACCTGAAGCACATCACAAAAAATGGCTCTACATTTAATCAAAAATCATTAACTCAAACTTAGAACATCATTTCAACCTAGAAACACCAGATTCAAAACAAGAATCATGCCCCTAGACGAATACTTCCCAAAACTAAACCCTAACCAAGTCAAATATCAACCAAAATAATACCAAAGCAACATCACCAACCATGCCTAAACCCCTATTTCACATATGTCCATTTTCAATACCATCACATTTCAAAACCATCAAAATACTAAAACCATATTTAGAAAATAATTTTCCTTTTAAATTTTCTTAAAAACAACATCCCAACACCTCACTAATCACAACATGATTTTGGATAACAAAACAAACCATGAAACCCAAGGACCCACCATTGGAATTTCATGAAACATCATATACCAATGTTCTCATGCTAACTCAGGCACCCATCCATGCGTACCAACAACCAACCACATCCAATTAAATTCATCCATACATGTGGGAATCCATAGAAATACCTAAGGTCGAATAAATATTTTCCAAAATCTCATTTCTAAGAGGCATCAGTTCCACATATCACAAAAATTTTAAAATCCCAAAACAAATTTCCAATTCCAATTCAGATTTTTTCTTTAAATTTTTTTTCAGAAATCTCAAAACAATTTTTAAAATAATATAAATTTCCAAAATAACTCATTTCATTATCAAACAAACTGATATTTTTTTCTTGGAAATCCAATTTTAATAAACCAGCCGCCAATTTTATGTTCCAATAAAACACCCCTAAACCAAAAAAACTCACACCATGAACAACCAAAATCAACCAATTCACTCAATAATTCAAGGTTCTGAATTCTTAATTAAGCTTATACACATGTCTTGGTCACCCAATTTGGAAGACGGTTCACCAACCGGGTGAGCATATCAGATGTCATTAGAGGTAATTTCATGGTTTTCACATGGATTTTCAGGCCATTATAAACAACCATATACCCCTCTAAAACTACCAAAAAAATCATGCCCAACTAGAAGGCCACAGACAAGACTTTGTACGTTGAAACAAATCATGATCAAAAAACAAACTCTGAGGAAAGACCATCCTGGACCACCCTAGCAATTAATGTTTCATTATGAATACGTGGTGATCCAACACCTACCAGCAATTAAAAAATTAGATTCAAACTATCCTAACTCAGAACTATCAGACATCCCGAATGTAAATGGGCTAAAACCACTCTGATAGAATTTTTTCATGAACCATCCATGTTTGACCATGAAATGGTCACTTGATCTGGTCAGCGACGTAGCCCGAGAAGATTTCTCGATCCCCAGGGACAAAAAAGTAGTATCAGGAATTAAAACTGGTAGTTGGGAATGACTTATCTCGAATCCATAAAATATAGATATATATAAATAAACTTGTTAAAACAGGTTACCACTAGTAGTGGAGAATAATTTAATGATAACCAGTTAGACATACCTCAATGTGACCCCATGGGTCACCACTAACGAAGAACAATGATCCCAAAATAGATCCTAAAACTGAAAAGTAAAGTTGGAATAAGAACTATGATGCTCGGTAGGAAAGCCGAAATATAACAATGTCAAATGCCGCTATATTTAATATGAATACCAATCATTCTAGTTTGAAAATAAGATAGAATAAAATATTATTTTTACCTCTTTTCAAGTCCAAGTCCCACGTTTACATTTTTAATGAAAACAATTCTATTCCACTATATTGTTAAAATAGATTCCAAGAATCCATTGAAAAAATATATATTAAATTATGGTTTTTCACAAATGATACATAAAATATAAAACAACTGAAATGAAAATTACATCACAAGAATCATGTCCCAAACGATCAGCATAGGAAATCCCAATAGGTTACTAGCACAAGTGGGACCCTAGAGACCTTGTACCTTGGTGAAGCATGGCATAGAAACCATCACCCTTAGAAAAGATGTCTTATAAACCCTTACCCTCAGAAAATGTTGCATTTAAACCATGACCCACAGTAAACGTGTCTTAGAAACCACGACCGTCATTCATTCATTTGTTTAGTTAGTATTATTTCTGCAATCCTACTAGAAGAAACCAGGAAAACCCCATACCTTGTGCTCTTGTTTATTAGTCACGTTCCACCCACCTAGATAACCATTTTTTCCATTGTGGTATATTCCATGTGGTTGTGATGTTTCTTTATCAAAGAAACATATATTAACATAACTTTTTTTATCTAAAACTCATTCAACCTCCCACTACCATTGTCCCACCTTAAACGCATTCCACCTCTTTCACGTCACAAAATTCATAAACCTATAAATTAGGAAAATAATAACACATTCATCATAAAAATAATTTCTATAACCATGGGGACTTCCATAAGAGGGGTTTTCCAGTTTTACAAACCATTTTCAAGTTGTCAAATGTGATTTTTTGTTTTACAATGAATTGTTTTCATTTTTTAAAACATAATCACCCAAACTCATTCCAAAACCTTTTGATGGCCTAATTAATCAATCAATGTGTTACATATTTAAAAACAACTTGAACCCATTCTTACTATGATTAAATACATTTATGAATGTCCAACCACCATATTACCATGAGTTCATACCAAAACTCATATTTGAAAATATTCATTACCAACTCAAAACCACATAGTAAGACACTTTTCAAGAAAAACCACTTAAGTCCAAATAGGTATTAGTAATACATTACATCTTACTAAATAGAGGCATAGCCACTACTAGAAACCATACCCAAATTTCATAGCATGTGTATGTAGAATATATATATAACATGTTTTTAAAAAAAGAAATCAATAATGAATTTTAAACTAAAAGATTAGACATAGGGGTCCTACCTCAGTGTGGAATCATGCCATCCACTTCAGCTCTTATTTCTTTATAACTTAAGGATGATTGTCCCCCACAATGAATACAAATTTTCACATACATGAAAGGACACCTAGCCCCTATGTAGACACCTGCATGGCCATGGTCATACACAAGGGGATACTAGCATATATGATTATTTGTATATACAAGTCGCCACTTTCCTATGCATGAATTTATATATAAATATTTTGGAAAACATAGTCCCATAAATTTATATTCAATGCCATGGATGAATATATGAGTAACAGGGTAACCTACATATATTCATATACATACATAGGAATATGCAGGCAAGTCTCCCTTGGACCGACAACTCAAAACCGCACCAACAATTCCATTTCACTACACAACAATTAAAATTAACCTCAAAACATTAAAATAACACCATAATCATGTTGGGAACAAACCAAATACATAATAGTCATTACGTCAATACATATGTATTTTGATGATGGAATCTTGAGATCACTTCACCTTACATACATATACATTTTTACACACACACACACAGAGATATATATATATATATATATATATATACAATTTTACCCAAGTACATAATCCCACGCACAATGAAGAAATATGTGCAAGGAGGATATACATATATACATGATTACCCATGTATATTCATATATGTATTTTCCACCGACAACCAAAATCTAAACTGCGATGAACAAAACACGCTAAAATAGTAAAGAAAATTCTAGAAATTACAAATGGCTCCGAAAAAACTAAATTAACCAGGGAAGAAATAGAAACCAAAACCCAAACAATTTTTTCACCATCTATATGATTTATTAAACTAATTAAAATTTTTATAGAACAATTCCAAGGAGAAACACATCGTTTTATACTCAAAGACCCACTTAAAATAATTTTTTTTTGAATTAAACCAACACCGACATGATACCAAACAAATTATATATCCCCTGTATCATTTAATAAACTCATTAAATATATAATAAAATATCCTCAAATAACACAATAGGGGTTACACATAAAAGACACCCAATTTTAGGTAAAAAAATTACATTAAAAATAAAATGCTTAATCCATACAATCCAAAATTTCCATCATACTACAAGATAATTTATAAGAAACATAAAACATATAAAGACTCCCATTTAACAGGTGTTAAACTAAGAAACTATCATAAAACATACCCCAAGAGGAAACTAGATGATCAAAACAAAGAGAACTCGCATCACCATCGGTAGCGAACATCCAACCACACACAAACGGGTTCCGGGAGAGGCACTACACACTATAGAATTAGAATAATCAACAAATGGATCAAAAACTATCCCAGGGGGTTCAACTGAAAATAATTGGGTGAAAAGTGAAGAAAATATGACAAATAAATATAGATAACATATGAGTGGAGCTTACCTCGATGATCTAACCCCCAAAATCTGAGGAGACCCAATGGTTTTGCTGGAGACAATAAGGGATGAGGGGGAGGGAGTCGTGCGGGCTATAGAGGGTAGGCTAGAGGGTATTTTCTGCAGAGAGGGGGAACTAGAGGTGGCTTATCCATAAGGTAGTCTAGCTAGCACTAGGTTGTGGTGTGATGGTAGGAGATGGAGGGGAGGGTGTCCGACATGTCGACTGAGAACGGAGGAGGGAGAGGTGAGGTGTGATGGGGAAGGGGTACATGAACCCTAACAAGATGAAATGAGAAACACTAACAATAATAATGAAAATAAAATCAATAATAATTTTATCCCAAAAAATGATAAACAGGATAAGGAAATACAACATGCCAGGTAGGGGTGCGACACCTGCACTGATTAATCCATAGATTATAGGGCTCATGGATCATCATTGTTGTTCAAATAAAAATATTGAATACATTATATCACATAGGTATATTTTTTTAATTTAATGGAATATATCTTGATCGGTGTTTCATATATGATATATGACACCACCATTAAATAAGAAATAATGGTTTTACCCTAGGCGGTAAATAATCATTGTTCATGTCAGGTGTGTAGTTTTGGAGAGTTCATTGTCAATTTATAAATACTAGAACATCGAAAACAAAATATTAATGGAAATATAAGAAATAATCACCAATAAATGTTAATTTAATTGAGAATTTCTCTTAAATAAATTATAAAATATCATAAGTACATAATATATGGTATGATATATATAACTATAATACTCGAATAGATGTAAATAAATATATTTTTATTGTAATGGATGTTCAAATATATGTGAAGGGGAATGAAACTTTAGGCAAGACATTTTTTAATCACTTATATTTATATGTGACATGTGTCACACTCACAAATTGTTTCATTTATATATTGTATATAAAAACCATTATTGTGTTTTTTGATTCTCTCTAGAATTACTCTTCATATTTTTATATAAATCTCCTTTTATTTCTTTCATGGGTTTTTAAGTTGAATAATACTGATGTGTTAAATAATTAACATCTCAATTTAATATTTTTAGAACTATTTATGCCTGAATATCAATTTAGGAAATTATATGAACCTTATTTTATAAATATAATAAAATTTTATTTTAATATATTATTTATGGGGAAAAATTAATATCAATTAATTATCCCAACTTTATTTAATAAATATTCTGAAAGAATGTTTTAAAGGAAGAATGAATTCCTTTTACTATTCATTCAAGAATCATTATCTGTCATGTACATGTATTCATTAATATTTTTCCCAATAACAGTTCATATTTATATCCCATTATTATTATAATTTATTTTTACCCATGATAAACTATATTTTGAATCGTTGCAATGGAATATTTCTGTGATTTTCCGAATGAGTTACTTTTTGAATCTTTATCTAAACGGTGAATGGAATCATTATTTCAATATATATAACATGAATAATATTTTCCACAATAAATAACACATAATTTATTAAACATTCCCCTAGAATATTCTATAGTAATTTTTAGTTAAAATGATTTTCTTAATAGTTCAGAACTACATTAATTTTAATTACGAGAGTTCAAAATAAAAATGGTATTTTCCTCAAGAAAACATCATAGTATATTTTAATGAAATTTTAATATATATTGATATATTGATGTTAATTATGATATTTTGGGTATAATATCCAAATATACCATCCTATTTAATTTTATAGATGGTTTATGATTATGATGAAAACATGTGTATAAAACCTTTTTACACTCTATTATTTATGCTATTATCAATTTATGAAATGTTTTTGAAACCCATTTTCTTTTCATAGGTTATAATATGAGGATAAGATAACTATTTTATTATATTGTGTCACATAAATGTGAGATTTTAATTATGTTATGAGTGTTCCAATAATTTTATAGTCATCTAATTAATTTGGTAATGTTTTATATCAACTAGGATAATTACAGGAAATGCGTTTATGTGCTCGATCCACTATTGGAATCATGTAGAGATACCTGATACACTCTGGGAAGTAGGTAGTGATTTTTTATCCACTATGGGAAACAGTTTTTGATGCATGATCAATTTGGAAATGGGAAACATGTGTTGGTGATTTATCTACTTTGATTATGTGGTAATGGTAATGAACCATAAAATATGAAATAGTTTCAAAAAATATGACGGTTCTATACATTTATGGATTTATTATTATTTTATCATATCGATGATGATTGATTTATGATTTTTTATCAATATTATTATTCATGTATTTTAAAATTTTAAATCGTTGTTCAGTGACACATGAATTTGATACATGATTTACTAGATGTGAACATTTTAAGCTATGATGATGAAATGACACCGTTATGATTAGTTATTCTTGATTATGATCATCGATTCATATGACCCCAATTTACCCATAAAATGAATACAATCACACTCATTATTATATTTACCTTCCCCAGGATATGATGAATGGTTTTAAGTAGGGTATGTCAAGAAGGGTACAATGAGAGATAAACATGGTGAGAGATATTGAAGAATATAACTAAATAAGAGTTCATGCATATAGTATATAAGGACACTAAATGCTTATAGCCTTTAGGAGAATCATAATGTTATATTATTAATATCCATCTAAAAAGGCAATATTTTTTTCTAAAAGGTTAGGTTGCTATACTTGGTATTAGATATGGTTCTAGTCAATCATTGTGTAATAGGATTTGATAAAAATGGTGAATACCCTAGTTAAAATCATAATTGTAGGAAAAAATCCTAATGTTAAGGTACAATAGGGATTTTAATGTTTTATTAGAAACACACCCCTTGTATAACATTATAAATGGACATGTTTTTACCATATATGGGGGATAATTATTATTGATAGAGTTTTTAGAGTATATATCGACCATAATTTTGATGAAAACTTAATATTCAATTATTGCACACCCTGTTTAAAACTCCAGGGGGAATGATTTCACTAAATTATATTTTAGTTTTTAACCATTATGATAGATTCAGATAGATGAAAACCTAGGATTCCATATCCTAAACGTAAGGTATCATAGGTTGAAAATAATGTGTCTTGATTTAGACACCATATGAATGATTTTTCAAATTATATGACTTATCAATATGAATATTACATCATAAACTAGTATTTTTATAATTATTAAGTGACTAAAACCATAAAGAACTGTGTAAACAAATAATATGACTAATAATGATATGTTATCTATAAAGAGAAACATTTTTATTATGAATAATTATTTATCCCATTATTTCATTAAAAATATCAACTAGGGTGAGCTCTATAACACAAATTAAAAGTGAATAAATGCACTTTTAGAAAGGCCGTGGTGGGGGAAACATTTTATTCCTATTTGTCATGTATATGGGAATAATCACTCTGATAAATGATTTAGAATTTGGAAATTTTTTATGTGTGGAAATCAAGGGCATATAGTTAGTAATTGTTGAAGAAAAATTGAGAGTTTGATTGATAGATCTAATTCACATCCTAACATAATAACTATAGATCAAACTCTTACCTACAGAGAATAAGGATATTATCTAAGTCAATTCCCAAATCCAAGGGTTAACTCATAAAAAAAGGATGGACTAATGACATTCAAATCGTTTAAGTGGAACGATTGATGTTTTTATTTATTACTATTTAAGGAATATATTGTAGGAGTGTTATATGAAGGATATTATTCATATAATAATCATGAAAAATAAATTTTTTATTCCAATATAGGGTGATTATTGATTTTAAAATATATGTAGCGATAAGAAATATTTTTTCGAGACACATCATTGTTTGGAAGGTAACCCTTAATACATTCTTGATTGTGAGATAATAATTTTTAGTAGTGAAAAATAGGTTATCAAATAAATTGCAATGTATTTATGACCATATAATTTTTTGGTGATTTGATGACAATGTAATTTATGTTATATTTGGTGAATTTTACTATATTTTTGGATTTATAGATAATATTGGAAATTTTATATGAATTTATATATTAATTGTAATTTTATGTGATTGGATTTTTTGGGGACTTGAATCATTTTATATGTTTTAGGAGGAATAATTTATTGAGTATTACATACAAATTTGGGTTATTATATGATTTTATGTTATATTAATTATTTAATGTTGTAAATTATGATATATATAATCATGATGGGTTAAACGTGATTCATTTAAAAGGTAATATTTTCAAATGTATTTATAGACCATATGATGATTCGCTTTGGTTATGTATCTAAATTTTATTTTAGATATTTTTCTGAATTTAACTATATTATTATATTATATAGTGAATTTTCATGGTGATTTATGATATATTCAGAGATTTTTCATTACGTTATGTATTTGAAACCCATATTTTTAACATTAGATTTTTCATGAATGAGTATTTGGGAAGAATAGATATAAATTTTGGGATATAAGATGTATGGTATGAGATCATCATGGAGGTTAAAAAATTATGTAATGTTGAGTTTATTTAGGTAATTTTTTAAGTAGAGTTTTTTATTTATGGAATCATATATGTTGATCATTTGGTGTAATTGTGGAAATTTTTGAGTAAAGTGTATTATTTCTTCAGATAATGGTGAATTTTTTTGATATTATCACACCTTATGTATACCATTTAGTTTTTTTATTGTTTAGAGATACAAGGAATATGTTTTTTCCCTTATTTTAATTATCATATCCTTTTAATGTTGATGTTAGAGCTCCTAGAATGAAACAAATTCATCTTGAATACTAATCGATTAGATAAGACATGATATCATGGTGGAAATTGATTAGAGGCTGAAATTATTCTCTTTAAGTAAGTATATTTCCATTTTTTTCTTAGTCTAGATGTTAATATAATTATTCAACTCAAGGGAATGGATCTTGAAAAAATTATCCTATTATATTCATTTTTACGAATCAATAAACATCTTCACACCTCTTCGATTTATGGTTTTGTGGGCATTACCTTTCTCATGACCATTCACATTCTTATGATAAATGTTTAATTTCTCTCTATATAATTATTTTAATAGAAAATTTTAATCTATTTATATATTTTAACTTCTTTATAATGTTCTAATTTGTGAAATCCTAGTTACGTGTCATTATAGATGAAATTAGTATTTAATTTTCGATCATTTAAATAGGATGTATTATTAACTAATTTTATAATGTTGGATTTCAATGAAAAAAGAGTTTTCATATATAAGAACATTGATTTCTGAGAAGAAGATCAAATTTTGAGGATGAAATTTATTAATTTTAGACAATGTAACACCATGATATTTTAAAATAAAATTTTTCTCTATAGAATTTACAATATACAACACCATGTTTGAACGAACCTCAAAATATTTTAATTTAAATATGACCCTTAAAACCTCATAATTTAATTGATAGTATGAATAATATTAACAACATTAATATATATATTAATATTAATATGTATATATATATTGTATCTACTAAATGTTGATTTATTGACTTATTTTATGTATATAATTATTCAATTTTCAGTAAATTAGTTTTTTCCCCAAAAATAAATTTTCATCAGAAATTGTTTTCATTGATTTATTTGTGTGAATAAATTGTATATTTAATTTCAATAAAATTTAAAAAATTATATTTGAAAAAAATGACATCATTTTTAAAATTATTCTATTAAAATTTTATGAGGATTATTTATTTGGATTTTCTCTTAGAATAAAGATTTTATTGTGAAATGGAAAAACAATGATTATTATTCAAAATAATAATTTTGTTTAAATAATTGATAAATTTTAAATAATTTAAATAATCTGAAAAAAGTTAATATGATTATATTATTATTAGTCTAATTAAGTTCATTAGAATAAATCTTATGATCTAATTGTGTTTAAAAACAATTTTATACATGAGATTGTTTTGAGAATGTATTTTTCATTTTATTTTAAATTTTAAATTTTTTATATTTTAATACCATAGCTAGAAATTTAATCTTGAAAAATATATTCTATATTTTTAACCTGGAGTTCTATAATTTTGTAAATATTTTCCATTTTGGGTTAATATAAATAGTTACTAATGTAAATTTATATTATGATGATAAAATAAATAATGGGTTAATTAGTGTTCAATCTAATGTGATAAGGCATACAATTTATTTAAAATGGGAATGAATTTAATTTAATGAGCTTATATTGTCCATAATCCTAATAAATTAAAAAATATGACCTTTTTTATATTCATATTTTATTTTGACCATTATAAATATTTCTGTTAAATATCATGAAAAAATTTCAAAATCATTCTTTTAATAAATATTATATTTTGTAATAATGGTAAAAACAATTTATATTTGTTTATAATTTTTTATTTGAAATAATATTTAATTTTTTATCATTCCTATACATTATAAAATTTTAGTGATGAAATAATTACAATATATTCTAATGAAATGACGACATAATGTTTATGCTATGATTAAAAAATAATGAAAATAATTTTACACACCCATAATATATTATTATTTCGGTGAGATAAAGTGTCCATCTAATTTATTATATACATAAAACATATTAAAATGTTTTAAATTATTATATTATAATTTCACTTCTATTGTTTGGTTATGGAAGCCAAATTATGTGAATAGTTCTAAAAAATATCTTAAAATAATTTTTAGTTAAAAACATTTTATTAAATTATTTAAAATTATTAAAAGTTATTAACTACGATATTTAGTATTATAAATGGTCATTTATGCCATCTCTTGTCCATTTATTGGTCCATTTTCACCTTTTATGTAAAATTATATTCATTTAATGTAGAAAAATTCATTACTAGAGTTATGGTTTAAATTGGTTAACCACATGAATAATGAAAAAGATATATTTATATTGATATCCAAACATATAAAATTTTTATTGGATGATAATATAATATCATAATAAAATTATAATTAATATATTTTTTTACCATTTTACATGAGTTATTTACTTATTAATTTATTATATGTCATGTATTTACAAGAATGACATCAATCATATTTTATTTAAAATAATATTTTATTAAATGATTTAAAATTCATAAAAATTATCTATTCATCCAATTTGATAAGATATTATTTAATGTATATCTATTTTCAGTTTATATATAAATTTTCATTTTATAGTAACTTGGTATAACCTTTTAGAATAAGACAATTTCATATCACATTATCTATTAAAATTACAAACAAATGGTTAAAACTAAGAGATACTAGCAGAAACAAAATGAAACCTAATAAACCAATATTTTATGATATTATTTATATTCAACTATATATTATATTTTAAATATTTAAATTATGGTCAACTTTCCTTATAGAATTCATTATAATTAATTTAGTTTTTTAGACATTCTAATAATTTATCTTCCCTCAATTATAAAGGAGAACCTCATCTTCTTCATTATTTAAAATATATGAGCATTCTGGAATAGAAAATCCATGACCTTATATGATTATTTCTTCCTTAACAATAACCGAGATGGTTTTTTCATTATAAATGAATATTTTTAAAGGCATATTGGTTAATCCCAAAAACATTTTTCATGGAATATGTATAATTCTAAATTGCATGTTTTTAATATTATTTATTTATCTACCTCCTCTAAAACCATTCTATTAATTCCAACCAAATTAATTCAGTATCATTAATGTACTTATTTTTTATTAAGATGACTCAAAACCAATATCCAAAATCTTTCCATCCCATGGTAAGTGAAAATATTGCTCATACAAACATATTCCTTACCATCTAAATGTAGTGTTGCTCATCATTTTTTATCACAATATTTTATTGATGGGTATTATGATCATTAAATTATAGTATCATATATTAATTCTCGTATTTTTATTTGATGAATAAATAATGTCTCTTGTGATTATATGTGGACTACAACCTCCACAAATTAATATGATTTTTTAAAGCATCACATGGTTTGAAATAATGATAAATTTATTGTACATATATTATATGATAATGATTCAGTAAATGTTAATAATTATTTCCCTTAAATTTTTTACATCCATCAAAATATAAAAATATAATTCATATATCTATACATCTAACCGTCTCTATGAAAATCGTAATTCATTTTAATATCTCTACATATTATGAACTAAAATAAAATACAGACTTTCTTCCAATGAAAAAAAGGTTGTCAATCAATGATTGATTGATTGGGTTTGAGTTTTTATCAATCATTTGTCCCAGGTTCACTATTGATAAATGGTTTACAATAGGTTTTTTTCAGGTAAATAAAATCACCCAATTTTGATTCTCACTCAACCATAATGTGATTTCTTTGAAAATACAAAAAAAAAGTTTGGTCATAACTAAAAACACCCAATTTTTATATATCTTTGCAGACTCAGGGACTTTCTTTCTGAAAGAAGAAACTTATTGAACGGATAGATTAATGATACAAAAGAAATAACATTATTTGATAAGATTGGAGGTCAATATCAGCACACACATTTGGGGGAATTTTTTTCTTACAATGAATCTTTATTATAGATTTAATATGTGATCCTAAATCCTACATAAATACCCATATATGAGATGAGTTACCTTTGAAATATCAATCAATTATTAGATTGTACATATCCTTAAATAATCAGCATGTATATGAGCTTCTTCATCAATGGAGATATTTGAATGTATATGAGTTTCTCCATCAATAAAAACCTCTAAAATAATGATTAGATATTATTTTGTTGATATCACTATGATGATTTTTTGGGAAACATAGTGGGGCTCTCTTGAGTGTTTCTCGTCTAACAGGGTAGATGTTATTTGGATGTTGGGATAAGACACATGGCTTCCTATATATTCTTGTCAAATAAATAAGAACCCTTATAGTCGAGTGGCACATAATTAGTCACATCATTCATTTTTATTTCATGTGATAAGAACCAAAATGAGATGTTTAACATCATGCGACCATGACATTTAAGAAAAAGGTTGAATGAAAATGTTTGGTGTATGACATATAATGATGTCCCCCAGGGATCATGGAAGGGATATGGATTCCTAGGATGAATAAAACTCTATTGGTAATATAGACTAGATAAAATTATTTTTGATTTTATGTGTTTGGTTTGGACCTTAGAGTTCCCTCCAATGCATCCCATTAAGATGGGAATCAAAGCCCATAATGTTTTTTGTGGGTACCTATGCCCATGGAGGCCCTCAGATTTGTCATGAAGGGGAGTATGGGCCTATATAAGGATTAAGCTGGGGCTTATAATTATGGAATATAACCTTGTTATTGCGGAGTTCTTATTGGGGTTTACTCATAATAATGATACCCTAAGATTTATTTGGAGATTACACATGGAAGTCTTCCCTTTAAAACAAGTTTGTTCATGTTTAGAGCTTACACCAAATAGGAGGCCCAAATATTGATTGTATGGTTACATGGTTGAGGATTATAGAAAATAGGAGGCCTATATGGAGATTGGTGATCACACATGGAATTATTCTTATGAGGTTGTCAATTTTGTGGATTTCATTTTCATTTCAAACCTCTAAGACCATATGATTCAAGATCATTGTGAGATACAAGAGGTACTGGAAGATTTATAAAATTACCCCATCCTTCTCATATTGGTGGAAGAGGTCAGGATGACTGGATAAGATTAAGTGTTTGTGATATCCCCAACCCTCATTGTAAACTAAAATTGAGAAGGATCAAAGGAAGAAGTGGGATATGTCATTCCAGAATGTCTAGAGCCTCACTATAGGAGGGATTCCCAAATATGGGGTTTGAGGGAAGAGAAGGGGGTCTCATTTCATGTCTCCCAAATTGGAACTAAAATCCCTAGGTCTTAGATATGGTGATGGAAGAAGAATATTCTAACCATTTTCTCTTAGTCTGGGTAATCATTGACACTTCACCTAGAGTGAGGGTCCAAGAGATAGAAAGAATTCATACTCACATGAACCATGAGGACCCTACCTATAAGGTATGATATGTACCAGACACCTCTGACTGAAGGAATGCATACACAAATGTGAGACATAATCGTGTGCATCTATCCGTGGGTTTTCAATTATGGATGCTTATATATAGGTTTTAATTTGGTCCCCCTCATATGTGGGATCCAAAGGAGGGATATCCCTATGATATGTATCTCGGAAGAGGGATCAATGGTGGCTCACACAGGTCCTGGTATAGATAGAAAAGGTTTTTTACATAGAAAATGTGATGAATTGGAGGTGATTTTCATAAGGGGGTTATCTTACATGATATTGAGATTCCTTCTGCTGTTTACCACCTTGAAAACAACACTTGTGTGATGCTTGATCCTAGTCACAAAAGGTCTCCTCAGGTGTCACTGCATGGGTCTTGCACATGTCTTTTATTAGGGAGGGGCATCATGAAAGAGGTTTTACACTGGGGGAAATAAGGTCCTTGAATAGGTGTATTTGATTTAAGACCCTATAGGGAATTTGATCCCACTATCCCCTTTAATTACCTCATTTATCAGGTTTCATAGGGCTACTTGAAGGATTTACGAGGACATGTGTGAAGGGACTATTCAACTAGAGAATAATGGCATCTTCCAATTCTCTAGTTTTGCAGATGAGGATCCATGGGTTTAGATTTATTGGCCAATATTTAACCTTATTGAAACGATTTATCCCAGGTTGGTCTATGTATTAGTTACTCTATGTAGGTACCCCATAAAGGTGTGGTCATCCCATCAGTTCCATGTAGGGGGTTCATGCTAGTATTCTAATGAGAAAGGGTGTTCTTGCAAGACATCTTGGTAAGATTATATTATTTCTTATTGGGGATGTAAATCTCTATTAAATTGGTTAGGAACTATTAATAGTTGTTTCATTCCTCATGTAAAAATATATGGTCAACAAATTCCTCCCCCTTAGGATTAGATTTGATCGAAAAAAGATGGTCTAGTCCCACGGTAGAATGGGGAAACAATTATGATGGTTGTGTAGGATAACCATTCAATATGCTCATATAGGTCGGTAGTGTAAGCATTGTGTGCAAGTCTATTGGGAATTTCCATGGAATAGTCCTGTTGTGAATGTCTGGTGTGTAGGTCAGTTATGTATACAAATGCCTCTGACCGTCAAGTGAAAATTTCAATTCACATATGTGTATCTTTCTCCTGTTATGTAGGTTATCCACATAACCCTATAAAATTTTCTATTTGATTAGGTCATCTAATGGACTAACATAGGAACATACATTATATACCCCATTATTGACATCCCTACATGAATTAATTTTGGAGGAGCCTACGTGGGACCACGTTTTCAAGGAACCTTGACAGAACCCCATTTTCTATGGGCATGTGAGAATTACATTATTAATGAGCATGTGAAAAGGACATTCCCTAGAAAAAAATTGAATCTTTATCATCTAATAGTTGTAAATTTTCTATGTAATAATTTTAACATATTAATAATACCAGATGCCTCTGTGTATGTTTTCAATTCCTCCTCCAAGGTATTTGTTTGAGCAAGCCATTACATGTGCATAAGAGATGATCAAATATTCCTGGATTAATTATTATGAAAAGGTAAATTCCAATCTCCCAGATTTGGAAAAACATTTGGCACTCCATCCCCATGAGTATCCATGAAGATTCTATCTACTATTATAGTATCAAGAACATTTGATGGACTCTCTTATCCTGAAGTTTGTGAAATACTTCAAGAAATATTGGTTTTGAAAAAAGGAAAAATTTTCTTCTACCAATATCTCTTCTAAAGGTGTTTGCATCAAGGAAATAATAGTTCTTACCGTTTGTTTCATACATCATAACTACTCCACCCTAGACCTAAATCTACAAACCAATGATTCAAAGCCTTGATATTATAACTCAAAATTCAGAGCTTCATAAAAAAACAACCACATGGTTGGAAATAATATTGGGACATCTGATCTGGAGGGTGAGTTAGGATTGAATTCATATGGGTGTACTTTTTGTTCTAAACATGTTCATATTTTAAGAAGGACATTCAACATGTCATCATATACAAGAAATTTTGGCAAAATTAAATTATTTTACAAAAACCATGAAATCATTCATGGGATTCTATGTAGATAGTGTACTCAAAAAAATTCTTTCCGTACAACACATGGTGAGGTTGGTATTCCCATATTGGACATCTATATTTTTTTTGACCCATGTATTTGGGTAAATGTATGATGACATTATCCGATTGTTGACAATGTAGGATGATGATAAAAGGAAACCACCTTATACTGATAGTCCGTTTGAGAAGTATATGAAAGTGCAGACCTAAGACCCTCACCGTAAAGGTGAAATCCTTCCAGGAACATCAATGAATGAGTTACTCAAGCCATAGAGAGTAGGTCTCAATTTCCATCTTCCAATAGGATGACCCAATTTTTATTAACATGATTCTTCTAGAACAATATTTCCCCCAATATATATGGGTGAGTATCCCTAATGGGGTTACAAGATCAATTATGATGATGCTATAAAGACTCACATGTATGGATTTTTCACAATATGGATAATCATTTACTAGCTTCTTATCCACGAGTCCAATGGTGGCATAAGGCCGTTAGCATTTATTATAGCACATAAAATAAAAAAATATATCTATATTGGGTTGAATACCCCTATCACGTTGTGGGGTTATAGGAGTTTCCTACATAATTACAATGAGAAGACCTCATTTAGAGCTTTAGTTTTGTTTCAAGTGTTGTGGAGGTGGTTCACATCAAACAATATTTCTTACGCATTGATAAGTTCAGTTACTATCACTGAGGGCCAATTTCACCCTTTTGATTTAGTTGTCTCTTGAATCCAGCCTATGTCGTAGAAGTATGAGGAAGTGATGAAGATTTGAATGTGTCAAGAGAATTCATCTTTATTTGTATGTTTATCTGTTGACCAAAATTTCCAAAATAATTCCAAATCCTATGACGGTCTAAGGGTATACAGGATGAAATTCAGAGACAATGTACTGGTGGATCATTATGATTGTGAGAAAATATATGAGGACTCCACACCCTACCAATTTACCTACTAGTTAAAATGCCCACAAATTTCAAGCATCTACCCCCACACACAACTCCTTGAAAAACACTGGATGACGGTATGACAGTTTTGGATCCTCAAGGCCAAGAAGGCATTTAAAATGTTAATTAAACTACATTCATTCCACGTATTAATGATACTTGATGATGGGTATTTCAGTGCATGTATTTTTTTCATACACTCATGGGTTATTAACTAAATTCATTTAATGATCCATGACCACTAACACCGCTTTTACTAGAATTTATGGTAGAAAGGAATGAAATAATGGTGATAGTACTAAATCCCTGAATTATTTGAGTTGATCTCAGGAAAAGTCCCATGAATAGGGTATGGTTGAGAAAAAACATGCATTCCACGCCAAGGCAGTCTAGTAGATGTTCCTAGGAGGAGATTGGGGTTCTGTTCAACCTATTTTTTATGAGGGTAGAGTGGACTTAAAAGGCTTCTAAATCAAATGATGTTAGGCCTTCCTCAAAACCAGCTACATTAGAGTCAAATTATGTGTGACCCCATGTGATTAGATCTTGAAAAAACATATGTCATGAAATTCTAGATTCATGAGTGTTTATCGTGGAAGGCTTACATATCCTAAATCTAGGTGATATCTAATCAACATATAATATTGAACTAATTAGTTATTCAGTTGGGGAGGAAGAATATGTTTGAGAGATAGAGTCAGGGATTTAAACCACTAATTATTAGTACTTTGTCACACAACTAGTGTGTGACATGTTGTACTGAGGAGATCTCGAGGGGTCTCTCATCATACCGATGAGGAATGGAATGACTTCATTAACCCTAATGATGTAAAAATTTGTTCTCCCTTATATTCTTACTTATTTAATAATCCATTGTCATTTTAGGGGGTCTTTACCATGGTTTTAAGGTGGAGGAGAAGAAGAAGAACAAATTGAAAAGGTGATGGGGTCGCTGAGATATGGGCCCATAGGCACCCCCATCTAGGGAGTGGATAATTTCCATGGGTACCCAAATCTATCCTTGGATTAGAGGACCATGGTGGATGATATGGAGGAGGAAATTACATTACATTCACCTCATGTTTCCATTACCAATAGGATAGATATGTGCTATTTTCTATCTCGAGATAATATGTAAAAGAAGACAATAAGATTTGACTGAAATAATCTCCTCAATAAGTCTATTTGTAGTCATTTGATATCATGAAATTCATGAAAAACTATTTTTAACATGATTTCCTTTTATATAATATTCATTTATTTTTTCACATGTGGAATATAGAACTGGTCCATCAAGGATCGAGGTTGATAATATGGCAGAGGAACAAACCTGTGCTGATGAGGCCATCATCTTGATGTATAATGTGTCAAGAAGTGATTCTACTTCTTCCGCCATTGCTATAGAGATGAGAGATAAAAATGTTAATGTCATATTCTCCCAATAATATCTCATTTAATTTTTGGACTTTCCTCTCCTCATATTATTTTATATTTGATTCCTTTATCATGGGACATTGCAGAAGTCAACGCCAATCCCATTGTCACTCCAAAAGTGCCTAATATAGATCTTGGAAGGTCTGATAAAGGTATTGGTGTTGACCATGACCCTACAGAGATTGAGGATACTATTTATGATAAGAAATCAAAATTATGTATTGATGGTGGATTCAATTAGGGTCCGGAGAAATGAATTTATGATACCCCTACTCGTGAGGATGTTATGAAACATAACAACATAAATCAAGAAATGATGGCCCTATTAAATCTTGATATTGATATCTCAGGTTCCCTCAAGGTGTTCATAGATTTTAGTAGAAAATTATATGGGAATGAGTGTTATCATTCCTTAATTTTCCAAACATAGTTGACCTTCTTTCATCTAATGATTTATATCAGAGGTCAACTTGTGCATATTTCTATATATAGTATAGAGAACACGTCCATGTATATTCATGAATAAAGGATCCTTGTCCACCCTTCTCCTATTATTGCAGTAGTGACATGTGAGAATAATGGTGTACGATATTATAGAGAACCAGTAATCTCATTTTCTAAGGAAACACAAGAGAATTCTACTCTTAATGTGGTTTATTCTCTTGGAACTGAGGTTAAGATTATGGGGTGATGTCAATCCCAATTGTTTATTCAACAATATGATGCGTTATTAGCCCCAGTAGTTTCTTTAATAATTAAATTGTTTATTGAACTCATTATGTTGATGAGAGTGGGATTATTTTCCAATTCATTAAAAAATTGATGGTGAAGCTGATGTAGTGTTGGCATGATCAGAGTAAGGAGACACGTCATGTGCACTGATCCTATAATACAGGTCTCCTTTCGATAGTGGAATTCATTTAGACATGGAGATGTTGGATTCTCTTCTAATTTCACACTATATTGTATGGTGGTATATATAGAAGATATTATCTAGGGAACCTTATGAAGATCTAAATTTGTAGCTCCCTCAAATTCTACTAAATGTTTCCCTATGGGATATAAAATACTTGATTACCAAAAAACCCATAATGTGTTGAAATTAATCATCAACAATCCAGATAACATGAAAAGATCATAGCAAGCCGAGGAGCAACAATCAAGTGAGATTGAGGATCTTTGATATTTTATATCCAAAGCTAATATTAGTCATTCCAAGGAGTTTGATGGGTACTAAAATATCTTTAATGAGAAATCTATCCACATGTTCTTCCTTAAAGAGGAATTACAAGTCATGAATGAAGAGATAGTTCAACTATAGCGATCCTTGATAGGGTCCATGGGAAAAATAAGAGATTGTATTGTTGTAGAGTAGGATATACTCCATAAGTCTGTAGATTCATTCACTACACAATTTTATGGGTTTTAGTTAACTAGATACAATGATCGATCTGAAGTCTGACAAATCAATGATTATGTTGAAGAGAACATGTAAACCTCATTAGAGAGACTCTGACATGTGGAAGTTCCTATGTAATTGAGAACAGAAATGGAATGGAATTTTTCTTTCATTTACATATTTTTATATTCTAGTACACATTTTATTCATAATGTTACAATCAAAATAGATTATTTGAATTATTTTCACCACATTAAAGTTACAATGATAAGGGTGGGAGAGAGCTCTATTATTTTCCTAATCCCTAGAGACAGACATGTGTAGTGTGACTATTTTTGGGGTTATATGGAAATACCCAAAATATTTGTGCTTTTTATGCCATCATCTTGTTTTTTACTTTGATCAAATAAGAATACATAATAGGAATGATATGGTTTTTACTTATACTTATCTTTGTATATTTTCAACCAAACATTTTTTGTGTCCGTTACATTTTTAGTGATAAGTTATTTCCTAAACCATACAAGGCATATGTCCAGTGATCTGAGACTCACCTTTTATCCAGAGTACTCTTTTCAGGTTTTCAACATGGAGAATAATGTTTCTATTTTTGATGGTATTTTAATGTCATATCTACAAAACTAATACCAAAATTATTTTAGGTCGAACATCATTGACCATAAGTAATGAAATGATAACTCAAAAAGATCTTGTAATCCATGAATATTATGACATTCTATAGATACCCAAATAGTAATTTTGAGTCACAATTTTTTATTTTTGATTCTAAAACATGGTGCAAGATGTCTTTTTGTGGAATGTCAGTGGAAGTTTTTTGAAAATTTGTTTGTATAATGATATTATCAATGAATATGGGAATAGAGGTTCTATCTCCTGATGATGAAGGTATAGTTGGTTGAGAACCCTATTTTTTGTGAGATATTATAGACATCCAACTAGGGTGTGTTACCTAATAGTCAAATAGTGTAATCCCTTGGATGACATGCCCTAAAACATTTTTGGAGGCTTATGAAAATCAATCTAGGACATGTTACCACTTTGTATGTAAAATGGTTTCTTAGGAATTCTTACATTCTATTTTTGGATTTCCAAGGATTGTTAAGGTATATTCAGATTTCGCAGAAACATGATAGGTGGTTTTCCAAGGAAATATGTTTTGGAATGAAGGGAATATAGATATTAGAATTTTATATGAATGGGTGACCGCTCATGTAAAAATTTGGATTGTGTGAAAGAGTGTACATTTTTTCAAAATGACCTTTATCAATGGGTAGACCCTAATTTCATAAGGTTTGATGCATTTTACAATATAATTTCATGAGACCAGGACATTGAACAGGCTATTTAATGACATATGGTGAGGGTGTTGATGTACAATTTAGCATCCTATGACTATGACAATATGATATGTAGTTTAATTTCATGTTCTATCTTCGACCAAAGTTCATATCCTAGTTATCTAAAAGTTTTAGAAAACAATTGTGGATTTTATATCAGATGCCCATGCAGAGGGAATATTTCACTAGGATTCATGGGAGGAGATGGATATTCAAATTATGGGATCTGGTATCATGGTTGGGAGTATATCAGGTACCATTCAAGTATTTAATGCGAAAAATTTATGGGATGTTATGGAAATTATGTCCCTTTGGGGTCATTTCATTTCCAGAAAAATTGGCGATATATTCGAATCCATGATAGCAATATCATCCCTGATTTTAATTTTGGTTTATCATTACATATCTTTACATGAAAGGAATTCAAAGTGGGTTTTTTGGTAGGGAGAGATCAGTTACTGAAATAAAAATTTCACGGGTGATAAGCATGGATTTCAAGGATGCCCCACCATGGGTATCTTTTTTAGCCTAGCAATCATGCACCTAACATGCATCCAATATGTTCTAGATTGAAACCAATGAAGAATATTTTAATTGATCGAGATATATAATATTTTAGATATTTTCATTTTCATGGGTTCAATCATGGGTACCTTCTTGTTGAGGGATTATCACAAGATGTTTCATTAGGTGACTGAACACAAAGAATGGGTTGAGGTGTTGTGGTGTTAATAAATTATAGCTAATTTTAACTTTCTGGTGTGGCGTCTTTGAAAAAATGTCCTTACCACTAACATTAATATGGGAATTCTTAGTATACATATGTTGTTCTAGTTCTTCTATTGTGACGATCAAATTGAAGAATACTCTCGACATCTTTTCTTTAAGGGGAAATGGGACATACATATGTGTCTTTATTTTGGTAGTTTCACGTGTCTTTAAATTCATGATTTATCGGTAGATAATATCATCGATCAATGGGTTCTATGGGAAGAGAGTAGAAAAGATAATGTTTAGTCTAGAGAAAATATTCTTTTGGTGGGGAGATGATTCTTATGGAATGAAATATATAAATTGAGATATGAGTGACTTCCCATCTCTAAGGAGACCATTTGTAACCAATCTAAAAACATGATTATCGATATGGCTTGGATCATTATGAATTACGAAGATAATATCTAATTTATAACTATAATGGGAACTAGGATGGCCTTACCTTCCCGTCATATCCCCCCTTTATCATTGGGTTATATGACATCTGCAAAAGAACATGTTAGGGATTAATATCGACGGTCCGTGCATCTTAGGTATCATGTGGGGTAACAATTGTTTTATTGATACTGGATGATCAGTTAATATTTATTTTACAACATTTTTTGTTATGTGAGTTCTCCTTTGAAAAAATCTAATTCAATTTTAATTTCCCTCAGGCTATGCAATTGAAGGAACATAACCCTAGTAGTTCTAGAAACGAGTTAACAAGTTTTTCAAAGGTCACTTCTGGATTTTGGATACACCATCTAGTCTATTACTTTTCAAATTCAAAATTTTAGTAATCTAATGAATAATGTCATGGATATTATCCAAACATAGTGACAGGGAAATATGGAAATTGATTTTCTATCCTCCAAAGCTCCGATAGAAGATGCTTTCACATGCTTCAATATTGTGGGGTTCTTTCCACAAGTTTGTGTGGGCATTTTCTTGGGGACTCTCTTGGTTTACATTATTTTAGACCCCCATACCCCGATGTTTTTTTCATTATATATAATATTAGGATGGATCTGTATTTTTCTTAATAATAATATTTAATTGTATTAAATAATAATAGCTCTACAAATCACAGAAATCTATCTAGGAATATTCTATCATATTATAGTGAAAATATGGAAATGTTGTAATCTATAATATATGGATATCTGTATCTAAATTGTGGTTTTTGGGAAGATAATATTGTGATAGAGGAGTTAATTCTTTAGGTAGAAGATACCACTAGTTGAAAACCCAATTTTATAGGTGAATTTTTGAAAATCTAACTGATTCATGTAATAGCCTAGTCAAACAGTGGCACCCTTTGAATAAAAGACCCTAAAACATTATGGGTGACTAATGAAATGGAAAATGGGATGGTTAATTGCACATGGATTAAAATAGGTTATTAGGAATTCTGACATTCTATTTCCAATGGATAAATAAAGCTTATGGGGATTTCAATTTCCCTATACACGTAGTTTAGTTTCTAGATGCAATGTACGTGAATATGGGAGGATCATTTTTTGTCAAAATTATCTAATAATGGGGGAATAATTTCCTACTTTGAAGTCTAACCCCAAACATAAGAAGTAATTGTGGATTTTTTTTTATAAAATACAATCAAGGCCTTGGGTTATATCAATTACCATTAATATATTGACTACCAGACCAATGAAATTCTATTATACTTCATACATGATTGGGGAAATTATAAACCATGATCATGGGGGCTTCCGGATCAAGAGAAATGATATAGGTAAAGTGTGTGGGGGATAATTATAGACTAAATTCAAATAGTGGCTTCCAACATAATGTCTTCATAGATTACAGAGATAGAAGAAGATTCCCCCAATTGAAAATTTACCCCTTGTTTCCAAACACATTTTTGGGAGACATTATGAAAGGTCAATTAAGGAATGTTACAATATTGTCAAATAGTGGCATGTTATGGATAATATGCCTATTACCTAGGTGGCTTATGAAAATTCAGCTAAGGTGTGTTACAACATTGTATGGAAAAGGAATCATCAAATATAATACATTCTATTCTTGATAGCTGGAGAAAAATTATAATGATATGAATGTGTCTAAAATTAGAAGTATGAAGTGTAGAAGGGGTATGATTGAGAAAAAATAAATTACTAGGAATGATATTGGTAATGGAGTTTAGAGACTTTTGTAGATATATGACTCATATATAATACGATACATCGCTATTTTTTTGGTTGACCCTTGAATAAGGACACCCAAATCAAGATCTCGTATATAGATCATTGTTTGCACATAGAAAACGTGGGATTTTTATTCACCCCATGTATAGGACCAGTACATGAAACCTACGTGTCACTACCTGTCTCATTGGAATGAAAATAAAGAAACACATTGTTCTTAAGGTACCGAACAATTTAAATTTATGTGTCCTTGACATTCATCATATATTTTAACATTATGCTATATGGACGAAGGTGACCCAATCTGAAAAAGGAATATTGAAGCTAGGCCATAATAAAGGACTTAGGAATCAATGAGTATCTGGTTGTGGAAATAATCTATAAACACATCATTCTAAAAATGAATCCCCATTTTTATTTAATTCATGTGTTTTGTAAATGGGGTTTTTAAAACAATAACACATATAGGGTGAGACAACATATTGAATCCTCATATATTGATCTAACTCATATATATAAGAGTGGGGTAATTTTCAATATTGTGTTGTGTCATGGACTAGGTTTGAAGATCCAAACTTCACTACATATATCATTGGAATGAGGATAAAGCCACACATTGTATTTTTGGAAATCATGCAGTTTATTATTATACAATGAGGACATCTGACGTGCCTTTTAATTTCATGAATCCCAATCCATGATAAACCCAATGAAAATTGATATGCCTTACTTATGTAGGGAAATAATTGAACAAACCCCCTAAGACCATATGATCTATTCTTGTTGTGATAAACAAGGAATGGAAATGTTTTCTTTCTCTACACAATGTAATCACAAAAAATGGGTATAATAATTTAGATTTTCTGGTAGCTAGACCAGGATATGTGATATGTGCATCTGTACATATCTAATTAGAATTAAAATAAATCCTCACATAGTTTTTTATTCCCATTAAATTAAACATAATGTTGAAATGGTCAAGACGCACTAATTTAAGAGAACAGAAATGTTGTGGTTGGGCCCAACAATAGTAATATAGGGGTCACTATGTATCCTATGATGCTTGGAATTAACTGACGTGTAGTTTATGAAAAGTTTCGTATGAAGGTATAACTCATACAAATGATTGGGGAAGTTTTTAACATAAATTGACCAGTGATTGGTGGTATAGGAACAACTACATATATCATTGTAATGAGAATAAATCCAAACATAGTTCTCGAACGTTTTTGTATTTAATTTTCATGAAATGAGGATTCTAGCCATTCACTTTGATGTCTTGTGGTAAGGAAGTGTGTCCCATAAAATGAAAAAGAAATTGTATTGCTACTAGGCCTGGGAATATAGGTATGGTCATCACTATATATCCTATTATGGAATGAATCAGGCTACCCATAGTGCATTAAAATAGTCCTCAAATCAATCAAGTTATGATGCAGGGAAATGAAACATTGATGTTTTTTTTATAATGATATGTAGGACCAATAAAATTGTATAAGTTTCACTATGTATCGCATTGGAATGTGAATAAATCCATATTCACTTATTGAAGAGTTTCTTATGTAGTTTTGATTTGTAAATAAGGATGAGGGGGGGTTCATTACTAGAACTGGGATGGAAGTTGGTGGGTTCATGGTTGGACCCGAGAAGAATAAGGTGGGGTTATTTCCTTCAATAAGGATGTAAACCATGAATATTAATGTCATACTGTCATGATGATATGATATGTATTTTAGAGTCTTACATCACGGACATAAAAGTAATATTTGCATTAATTTCATTCCACTATAAATATTGTCATGTAATTATAATAAATATTTCATCATGAACCTTACATTGGTTGGGGTCATAATAAGATCCCCCAACCTTGAGATTAAAAAATAAACTCTTTTGGAGAAGACATTGTGTAAGGAGTAAAGTCCCTCTCACATTTTTTCAAGCTTTTGGAGCTTCTTTCCTAGTATCATTAGATTCCAAAAACCAATATCAGTCCTCCTCGGAAGAATTAACAGAGGAAGATCTTATTGTTAAAAAATCACACTATTACATTTTCATAGACTGATATGCGATGCATATCACAACATATTTTCTCATCATGTTAATTCAATTCATATAGTCATTTCCATGATTTCTCATCTGTGGATAGCTGGTTAAAGATGGAAATAAGGTGTGATAGAGACTATACCTCCATGGGAAGGACTACCTCTATTTGGTATACTTGTGAATTTAGGGTAACCCATGTGGTCGTACGGGTTGATGTCTGATAAAACTATGAGGGATAAATGTTCTTTTTAGGGAGTTGTTTTTAATATTTATCCTTAATATTCTATACTATATCAGATATGATCGTTTTGAAGGCCTCTATCTTCATATTATCCACTATATTATAACTGGATGAATGGTTGGATTTGATATTCTACTCATAATATTTATGTTTCACCTTAGTATAATAGAATTTGGTGTCATTTTTCATTAGTACTGTATAAAGGACACCAAATCTAGTAATTATGCTAGAATTCGTGTAGATGACGATGATTTTAACTCTAACTTCTTTGAGGGTAATTTCCTTATCTGATATGAATATGAAATCAGAATAAATTAGGATTAATTTCAACTACTTGGATGTAGTTGGAGGGTATATCCCCACAAAATCCATTATACATATGGAAAATGGAATGGATTATTTCACAACATGTAGAGACTCTAGGGTTTGATGGATGACGTCGGCATGCTCTTTGCAGTAATGGAATTTCATGGGGTATTTTCTGTAATCTAGTGTCAAAATGGGCCATTGGTTTTAAAGCCTTTAGATTTTATTAGAAATCATTTACCCCAACTGGTGGGAACCACATGCTTCTGATTGTACAAATTTTTTGATAGCAATTGTGTATCCCCATTATTAAATATGAGAATTTCTCAATCAAATACTCATTTATAGAGGAGATTTGGGTTATTTGATCCATCATAAAGATTGATGTTGGTTTCTCATAGTTATATTTTCTCTATCCCATCTCAATCTAATTAGAGGAATCCATTTTTTATGTAGTTCATGATGGGAACAATCAACCTAGTGTTATGATATACATTTCCATGACATGATTGATTTCGTTGATCTCTTAAATTTGAGTTGAATAAAAGGTGAGACCATTAGGTGATGTGTGATGCTGATGGATGTTTAATCCTATTTTGGATATTCCAAAGTCATAGCAGATTTTACAAACAATTCTTCTTGGGCATTCTGCAATGGGATGTAAGTTAATATTGGATCTGAGGGGAAATTGCCATCAACGCTTGGACATAGTCAAGAAGGTTATTTATCTCTTGTTTTCTAATATAATAGTCCCCATTAATATGTTTTATTACAATGTATTAACCACATTTCAGTAATAGATGGTCAATTATTATTTGAAGTGCCTATTCTAGGCCTGAAATTACGGTTTGATATTCTACGTCATTGTTACTACACCCTTTTAATAACATGGAGTAAGTAAATACTGTTTATTTGGAATGATGAGCCTGATCCCTAACTCAACATTGTGCATCGTATGTTATTTGACTCTCCTCATTATTTGGATCCTGATGCCATTGAAAAAATATATTTCCCATGTTTATTAGTTTTCATGAATAAAAACGATCTCTTCATCAGGACATTTAGTAAAGAACGATGTGGTTTTTGCAGAAATATGTTCCTCAGGAAAATATGATAATTCAAGGAGTTTCACTTAAAATTTGATTCTTGAAATGTATATCAAATTAGTTTGGGATAACCTCTAATTATTCCAAACATCCTTTTAACATTGGACTACTGTGTATGTAATTGAGAAGGTTATTGTGAGAGACCAGATTTATGTTGCGGTTCTATAGGTAGTTGCTTAGTTTATGAACTATGATGATTAATGAGAGGTAGCTCTCCTAAAGATCTGAATATTGATTCTCAACACCAAGAATTGTCCTACTGAGATAATAATGGTGGTTTTCATTTATAAAATCAATATTTTTTTTTTGTAAGGAAGGGAAATAGTTATTGTTCCATGGATGTCAAAAATAGAAATAGTGGATTTCGTTCACCATGTATAATTAATATTGATGTTATCAAGTGTAATTTCCCTTGTTTTTCAAATGATTCCAAATAGTCACAGGTCCATTGATATGTGAACCACTTCATGCTCAGTTTGTGGAATGGAAGACACTTCCCTACGAGGATTTCAATAAAGTGCTAGATTTATGCCATGTGTGTCTGAATTCCTCTAAAAATTTTATTAATGTGAATGTTAGGAATGATAAGGATAAAAATTTTCATCTCAGGGTCAACATCAATATTCCGATGGAATACGATGAAGCTGAGAAATGTTCTCAGGGTTACCCCGAAAGTACATTCTAAGGGTATCAGTTTCCGACTATGCTATCATAGCTTGTAAAATATGATTTCAAGATAATTTAGATGTTTAGAACATTTTTGATACATAAATACTTGATAATCAATGTTTTTTCGACAAAATCCCCTAAAAGGGTTTAAGTATATAGTATATGGAACATGTGTATGTGGTGCAGTTTTTCTTCATGCCAATTGGCATTACCCGATAGTGAAATACTCATTGGGGCCTTAAAATGTGTTGGGTTAAAAATATTCAATTGACCATATGAATTTATTTATACACTAAGTAGAAATCCAAGAGGTAGAGGGCTTGATAACCATCAGTCACATTTATCATTAGTTCTATGAGTGGAAATGGAAATTCATCATTCAGATAGTGCTCATTAAAATCTATGAAGTCGATGAAGACCCTAATATTCCAATTTTCCTTCATTACTTGGATGATATCTGCTAGACATTTTAGATACTAAACATCTTGGATGAATTCCACCTTAATAATTTTTTCTACACTATCCTCAATTTTTAAGGCATGATTCGAGTGTCTCCGTCTTGCTTCCTGTTTAGATCCCTGATAGTATTCTTGAAAGTCCATGTGGTGGGTGGCCACCAAAAGATCAATGCTTCAGATATTTTGGTATTTCTAAGAGAACACATCACAATGTTTCATTAGGAAGGTGTTATATACATCCTTTTCATTATAATACGTGGATGCACTAATCAAATTTAGTCATGTCTCTTCCTCTATATCCAAATTTTGTTCTCTAAGTCCATCAAAAGTGGTGGATAAATATTATTAAACTGCTAGAGGGGCATCCTATAGGAATTATTTTTCCTCCTCTTCCTTAGGATTTACATCTTACACCTCTTCCTAAGAATTAAGAGACGAATCATGTTTCTTAGAGTTAGGGGAGGAGTAAACATTTTTTTTTGAATGACGAAGAAACTATTTATCCCATTTAATTGATGACTTATTTCATTCTACTAGATGGGGATAGATGTTTGTTGAATCATGGGGATGGAATAAAGTCAATTTAATACGGGAATAAATTACCAACCGGAGAGTGAACAATGTCTCCAGTGATACCAACCTAAGTGATCAAAATTACATCATATAAGTCACTAAATGTGTGCTCAACTTTAGACCCACTTCTTTTATCTGATTGATAGAATGCATATAATCATCAGTGAGCATCTTGATAGGGTTGGGTAGAATCATATCAAGACCATTAAAAACATTTATTCAAGTGAAATTGTTAATAATTCTCTCTTTCCCTTCCCTATGAAATAATCCTTAATCAATGTACTTTTATTCACATGATTTATATGGGTATTTTCACTATGAAATGTCTGAATTTATCCATTAATACAATAGATGATGAATTTAGGGTATTATCAGTAAATATGAACATGTTGTTTTTACCATGGCCTTCTAAGAATAATGTTTAAGGTCGTATCCAACCAAAAAAACATGAATTACAATTCAGACATGATATTCCAAAATCAAGTTCTGAGTTTTATTTCATGTGGGTGATTTTTCTCATGCATTCTTATCAATGTAACATTCAAGTTGAGTGGGAAAGGTGAGATTCGTCGAAACATAGTTGAAGAAGTATCTGAAATGGAATGTGGTTGAATCATGATCCATTTAAAATTTAGACTCATCAGATATCAATGTCATTTATCCTTCCATACATATATAATGGCATGGAATGTCCCAATATGATGGAATCCTTGTCTTGGTCTATAAAAATTTTGACCGTATTGCATTATATTGGATGATTCCTTGTATGATATTCTTAGGTAGTAGTAACATCAACTTAAAATTATAGAAGGATTGAAAATTCCTCTATGAGTTTTTCCTAGAGCTCTGTTGATAGGCTCATATAATCCATGATTGACAACTTGGGTAACACTAGGGAAAATTATATCAAAATATCATATTATTATCTAAAGGTATGTGCTTCCCACTATGGGTAAGAACATCTGAAGGTCATTTAAGAACTAAATTTCTTGATAAAGATTGATAAACACTTGGAATAATAACTGGGGGTACATTGGCTCTTAGTTTATTAGAGCGGCTTGGTCTTCATGCACACTGAGGTCAATTAGGCGATGTTTTACCCTCTAGTTGATATTTTCAAATGATAATTAAAAAGAAAACACTAAAATGTTTGGGGAAATTGTTTCTTCCATTTTGGTTATTAGAGACCTCACCCACATGTGTTTTATATTTATATAGTTTGTGTAGGGATGTGATTAGAGTAGTGGCTCCAAGAAAGACCACATCGTCCCATATACCCTTACCTCTGATGACCTCTTCCCCTAGTTCCCTGATCTAATGTATGTTATGCAAGTTTGGAGTTTCACACATCTTATAAGAAGTGATCTGTTATATAAATACCATTAATGGAACTATATATCACCTCCTCATCATGTAAATATTCTATCTAGATAGTTTAATCTTGTCCCATTTAGAGAGTCTGTTCCAGTACTTTTGGGATTATATGCATGATGTCTGTGAAAGTTATAGATAGCTTCAGCCTTCATATATGATCATCTTCAACTGCATTATTCTTTGTTATCCAATAATGGTGTTTATGGGAAAAATTTTGCAAGGATGATTGAGTTTTTTAGGAAGTCATATGCGATATAGCGGATGCAGGTAAGGTTATAGTCAGTTTTTTAACTACACTCTGAGGATAACATGGTTTTTTTTTATCATCTTTATAACCATCCTACCATTGAAAATTTCAATACCCTTGTTGTTAACATCCATCCATTAATTCTTATCCAACATATACATGGAAAAAACACATTCTATTTGAGTAGGTTACTATCGCAACTTCACATGCCTTGAGTCAACCGCCTTTTATATGATGCCTCTAGAAAAATAACTCTTGGATGTTGTGCCCCAAATCTAGATGAATGGGTAAATTGTTTTATAGATCATTTCTACCATATTTATAGGTAGTCTTTCATTTGGAAAAATTCTTCATGTTATTCTCCAGTGTAAACATGATGTAGCTATGGATTTGGTAACATCAAAAATAATATACAATGTTCTTAATATCCTAAAACATCTTTCAAATATGACCTATATGATCTGGCTGAGGATGTAGAAAACGTTTCTGACAAACAAGTGGCAGAGTCACACGATATGGTGTGAACTATGGAGTGTGAAAGGGTGAATGGTCTTTCTTAACGGTACTAGTTTTGGCCTCTGATTTCTTGTTTTTTATTTCCCTTAGTCGATGGAATTACTCAGGACATATCAATAGTCTACGTGAAGGATTCTTCCTATGGCATACCAACTTTTTATTACATATCATTTCATTACATTGTATGACCAATGGATATATTAATTTCATGTTTTTTGGGAAATAAGGTACATAAAATATGAATACATAAAAAAATTATTCTAAAGCAACTTAAAAGACAAAATAATTGGTTCAGTATAGTGTACTTTTACTACCTCATATATAATGGGGACATATATCAAAGAGTAGGGTTGATCATTAAGCCGGGTAATGGAAATAATCAAGGGAAACAAAAATTATGTGATCATTACACATATCAACAAAGACAATAGGTATAACAATAATGAAATAAGAATAAAATAATAATATGAAAATAAATCCTAGAATGGAAATGTGGCTATAAAAATTAAATGATACATTCATAAATATATCACCATTGATTGTAACTAAGGTGTCTTAAATAAAAATTACCAAGGCTATTCAGCAGTGTTTCGTAAAACATTTCATATCAAGAGATTAATTTTTTTACCCAATGCATTAGAGTGATATCAGGGAACACCCATAATATGTATTAATTTCATATGATATGAAAAGATCTTAATAAATCGTTCATTAATAACCTGTGGAGAATAAATGATGGGTTTCTTATCAAAATGATGGTATTCAAAAGAGATTAGAAACATTATCATTACATCATTTTTTCCCATGAATGAAATTCTGGATTCATATATGTAAATCCCTAAAATATATAGAAATGTTAAAATCTAGTTGAATACCCAGTTAAAAAAGGTAGTATTGAGTATTAACAAAATGGAAAAGTAAATTTTTTATATGGAAGAGGGAATTTTTAAAAGTAAATTTGGCATCATGAATGATTTAAAACATGGTTTTATAAATTGTTGAAATGAGAGGGTAAAATGATTTCATATTGATAAACAAAAATTCTTATTAAAATGTGATTATATATAGTGGAAAAAATAATTTTATTGGTATTCGGAAGACATACCACGAAAGGGCTGTTGAATGGAGAATATAAAGAGAGGTTTCCCTTTTTATGAAGAGTTGTTCCTATAAATTTAAGATGGATCCTTTGGGGATCAAGGAAACCTTAGTGGGAATCATTGTGAGGAGAAAACTCAATAAAAACATGGAGGATTAATTGGGAGTGAATAGAAAAGGAGAAATGGATTGGTATTTATAAGAGAAGTGGAGGATCTGTTTAATAATTTCCAAATATAGTTCATGGAATACTAGTTTTCCAAAATTAAAAAACCATTTGTATTACCCAAGGCTTATTTCATCGTTTTGGACATTCGGGTCACATATTATAATAATATCATCATCTAGAACAGAAAACCATTATGTAATACTTCAATTGGCATGGAATGTTTTAGATTCCCCCATTTAATGTTTTAAAAAATAATTATTTTTTGTTCGGAATTTGGAACGTGACTTATTTATTTAAAAAAAGATTTAAATCTATTAAAATAATTAATAATAACAAATATATATTTTAAGTTATTTTTTTAATTAATTATTAGATTATTATGAAATCAATTTTATGTCATAAAATATACAGAATCCCTAAATCTGAATTTTCATTAATATTCACGAAAAAATAAATTATTTTAGAAAAATATCATAAAATCACCCTATCTTAATTTTGACCTAATAATTTCGAAAATGAAAATTTTATTATCATAAAAATTTTCTATATATGATAAATTTAACTTTTAAATATACAAATCCTTATTTATTTAAAATTACAAGTTTTTAAGGCATAATCAAGTTATTGACACTTATAAAAAAATTCCAAGGACATTATAAAAGTATTTTATTATTTATTTTTTAGTAAAACTGTTTTAGAAGACTATTTCATTAAAAAATAATATTCATAATACCTTGATTAATAAAAAAATTATATATATTCAAAAAAATAAATTATGTTTGATTTGAATCCAAAAATCAAATTATGAAATTCAACTCAATTGAACATATATTTTATTAAGAAACCCCATTCATAAAAGGAATTTAAGGAAAAAATTATTTATAAAATGAAATTTGAACTCTATCTATATATGGTCTAGACACAAAACCCATTATTATGACATCATACACCCTAAGGGTAAGGTGTGAGATGTTGGTAGTTCTGTGGGGTGCCTTGTCTAATATTGACTGAGTGATAATATCTTCCAACATGAACTTATCCCATACATGATTATATTAAAGCTTCACTTGTTTATGTTCATATTTTTCATGGTCACGGGTGATCCCCAGTGAAGATAACTACCTCTAATGTTATGATAAATGAGCTTCAAACAACCTGACACTACTTATTGAGGTCATCAATTATCCTTTTTATATCAATTATCCTATGACATTAATAATTATAAAAACTAATTATAATGGGAAAATTAAAAAAAATGGTATAGTTCCCAAATATAATATTGACTAACCTTCATAAAATGATCGAAACCCCACAGTCACGTTTCTGTTTATACCCTATAAATGCCATTTCATTATTTCACTCAAAATTAACAAAAATTTATCATGAGATTATATTTTCATATTAAAAATATTTTTTATTGGTTTACTTCAATTTTGTTTTATTTATATAACATTTAAATTGGGGCGATGATTCCAATAGAATGGGCTGATCCTTATTTCCCATTTATTATATTTATACAGTTGTAATGTTTTTAATTTTAACTGGTTTCATAGTTGAATAATTTAATGATCATTGTTAAAAAAGTAAAATATTGTTTGTATATCTTTATTTTTTTAAGTTCATGATAATATATAATAATTAAAAAACATTAATTCATGAAAAAAAATTCATTAAAAAGTCTGTGTTCTAACATAATTACCCCCTTATAAAATTTTGACTCTAAAATTTCAACTTATTGAATTAGTTGAGAAATGGTGAGGGCGCTTTTATTTCATTGTCTCACCGGATTCCCACATCAATTATTCAAATTTACAGTTCCTAAACAATCATTTTTAAGGTGGGTAGTCTTGTTTTGTATTACCATGTCTCCTTGGTAGAAGATCATTTCTAGCTGCTCCTCATATGGGTGGTCATATTATAATTCTACAGCCTTGAGATTCCATACTTGTAAGGGATCATGTTTTATGTTCTTTAATTGTTATAAATCAAATATCTCATGAACATGAGATAATATTAGTGGACTTTCTAGCTAATAAGATAATTATTCTATGAGGTCATGTATTTCATAGAGGCCAACATATCTATGTATAAACATACCCTTCTTTCCAAACCATACGACTCTCTTCTGTTGGGATATTTGAATCAAAATTTTGTCTCTAACATCAATCTCAAATTCTTGGTGATGGTTGTCAGCATATATTTTCGGACGGCTCTGAGATTTCAATAGGTATTTTTTAGATGGCATGAAAATTTTCATTATTCTCTTTCACAAGGTGAGGAAATTAATTTCCATTCACTAACATCACCCAAAAAAGTATGAGTTCTTCATCACTTACTATATAGAGATTTATATGGATCCATTTGAATTTTTGAGTAGATGTTGGTATTTTATGGGAACTAAAATAATGGTAGGTGTTCATCCTATCCACATTTAAATTTTAGTGATCATGTTCTCAGCATACCCTCATGTATCTGAATAATCCTTTCAGAATGGAAATCACTTTGGTTAGGAGAGGCCATACTATAAATCAATTCAGTATTTAGAGCATGTTTAGGAATTATCCAAAATTTAGATGTGAGCCTTAAATCATGATCATAAATGATCGAACATAGAACACCTTGAAACCTCACCACATCCTTTATGAATATCATGTAAATATTTTCAACAGAGAAATATTCTCAAATAGTGATGATATTGTTAGCCTTGGTGAGGTCATTCACTATAACCCATATGTCATGGTCTTTTTTGGATGGATTGGAGAGACATATGATGAAGTACATAGTGCTATTGTCCCACTTACGTGTTTGTATGGGTAGTGGTTAAAATACCCCTTTAGGAAGTCTTCACTCCTCTTTCACTTGCCAACACACCTCGTACATTGCATTGTAGTCGATAATATCGTATTTCATAGTATCCCACAAATAATGATAATGATGTTCTCTATACATTTTAGTGCTTCAAAGATGTATAAAGAATATTTACCTATGAAATTAATCTATCATATCCTTGTTTATTTGTGGGATATATTGAACACATAGTATAGTTCGAAGATTCAATAAAACATCTTGATAAATATTGAACTAAAAAATATTTGCATTCTTCATATCCTCTCTCTTGTTTTTTTTCAAATGACCTTTCTTCATTGAGATTACTATATCATCTCTTGTAATGATGGTTGACATAGAATTTTGGTTATGGTTGATGATTTCCCTTCCCTTATGATCCCCATGTAAAATTTAAAAAGGTTCTTGAACAATGGATCCCCTTGAATCCTCATCATTTCTAGAAAAAAGTGTATTTTCTACATAATACACTAGGGAATTTTTTTACTCTTCGAGGGTAATAATGAATTAAAATATCATTGCCTTTATGAAGTTACATGCATCCCCTCTATCTAATGATCGATTCCTATTTTGAACAAATATGCATAAAAATTTGATTGTCAGTTTATATAACAAATATATTCCCATAAACATAAGGCCTCCGTGTTTTTATAGAAAAAATCATAGCTATCTCCATGATGTTCAAAGGATAATTCTTATTCATGAGGCTTTAACAGTATACATTCATAAAAAATCACCTTTTTATATTTCATGGGGCCACACAAAATAACTTTTAGAGATGCATCACTAGAAATAATGAATCCTTATCTGATAGAGGTCAGAGTTAACACATATGCAGTAACCGGTCTCTTTTTTAGATCCTAGAAACTTCCATCATAGGCCTTTGTTAAGATAACCTTATTTCCTTTTCAGGTTAATATTATTATTTGATTATAAGCCATGAAATATTTTCACAAACCTCGTATCATATCCAACCATACTATGAAATCTATGAATTTAGGTTACCATTGTAGGAGGAGACCACTCCTCTATGAAATTTATCTTGACATGGTAAATTATGATTCCTTCATCGATAACAATGTTCACCAACCAATTGAAACTATAGTAAAGATTTTCTTAATTTTCAAAAAATATTTCTATTCCATAGAGATCCCAAAATAATTTTTATATGATCCTCATTATCCCCATGAATATTAAAATATATCATAATATCGTCATTAAACACTACAATGAATTTATCAAGGTAGTACTTAAAGAATCCCTTCATCAAATCAATAATTATTTCAGTAGAATTTCTAAGAACACATCTTTTTCAGATAATTTTCATTATTATTTTATTTCATATGAATATTAATGTCATAGTCTTATTTGAAGATAACGATCCTCCATTATATAAAATGACCTAATGTTTGGGCATGCATTCTTGTTTTAATTAGAGGAGTTTAGGTATAAATGATTTAAGTGTTATAAATGTGTTTATGGTGACTTGAATGAATTTGAATCCAAAATGGACTAGCAAAAATGTTTAGAACACTTACACATCATATAATGATATTACCGATACATTAATTTTTTGTGTGTTTTAAATATATAAATCCAAGTTGAAAAACGTTTTTGTGGAAATATTTATAAATAATTTCACAACATGTAACTAAGTTAGACGATGTGTAAATTCCTGACCTACAATGTTAAACATGTAGTGTGGCTGAATTCTTCAATATTTTTGGATAAAATCCTCCTACTTCGACCCAATACACTTTTGATAATTTTAGAGTCTCAAGGATAGATCCAAAAAAAAATTGACCATAATTATTGGAAAATAAATTGGACGATTGATGATTTTTACCACCGGGTGTGTGAATTATCCTCGTTGAGATAAATATCTCTATTCCACTCATATTTCATGGTAAAGAATGATTTTTACCAGCTGTTGGATTTACATATATATCTAAGATTTACATACATTGATTGGTTTGATCTTGAATTTATAATAGGAATTTAAATTCCAATATTCAATGCATTCTTGAATGATCCACATCAAATAATGGATTCTTCTATTAGCGATAATTTCCCTCTAATTGAGGTAGGTGGTCTAATTTTAAAATCCCTTACTCCTGATTTTTTTATATAGAGAATTTATATTTCATATTTTCTTGATTTTTTTAGGTCATGAATTTAATGATATAATTATTTTATTTGGATAATTATTTAATTATGAAATTGGGAAATTGTGTGATTTGGGGATAATAAACTATGAAAATTGATTGTGTGATATTTATAGGTGAATTGGATAATGAATTGGGAATTAATTATGAGTTGTAGGATTTGTGATATTTAAGAATTAACTTGCGAATAAATTTTTTAAAGCTTAATATTTTATAATTAGTGATTAAATAATTATTTAATTAATTAATATAAGGATTATGAATATGGTTAAATGGTTAATGGTATCATGTAAATTCATCCAAGTATTAAGAATAGTAACATGCTCATTCAATTATAAATGTGTAAATGATGAATTGTGACACAAAAAATCATCCATCTATTATGAATGGTAACATGATCATTAAATTATATATGTGTAAATGATGAATGGTAAAATGGTTATTGATCTCTTCTTTTCATTTGATCAATGTTACCTCTACATCTCTCCAAACACTAAATTGACCTTCATAGCAGTCCACACTATCTTTTCATTGATTTTATAGTCTCAGTTTGTTTGATTCCTCCACATTTGGTGTATTGACCCATTAATAAATCTATCTACCATTCCCTTATGATATATAATGAATCTAGAGGTGTTTTTACAAACACATATAAATTTTATCTCATAGCTTCCCAACAAAACATTTTCATTCTTCTTAATTTTGATTAATTACTTCAAAACTATCATTCACATAAAATGAGTGAAATATCTATTAAAAAATATTTGAATGAACTCTTCCCACTATATAACGTAGATCTCCTTTATTGGATTTGTGTATTAAATTAGTTTCCACCATCGATCAACATCCTCTTAGAAGTGGTATACTACATGGTTGACTTTATCCTACTCTGAACAATGTCGTACAAAGAATATTTTTTCTATAGATCTTATCCATTTGTTTGCAGTCAACATGTCGGAAGATCCACTGAAAGAAGGTGTCTATGGATGCATGAAGGACTCAATAAATTTTTTTTTGAGGTGAATCGAGTATCTCGAAATGTTTCATGTCTTTTTTTAAAACACGAGTTAGTTGATTCATAATCCTCTTGTTGTTTTACATTTTTATATCAGTCATAATACCATCAAATTATCATACATTTAACCCATAAATAAATCTATTCCTCCTATTTCCCATGATTTTTATAAAAGAGGAATAAATTATTCCAAAACATGATAAATTTAAGAATATTATCATTATAATGGGATTTTATGAAGAAAATATGATTCTTAACTATGTTATTAATCTCATCTAATAAAAAATACATTTTATATATATACATCCTGATGGTTTGTAAAAACCTTGTGATTAACCAGACACATCCACTAGGAGTGTCAAACCAGGATTTAAAAAAGTATTTTTATCGTGGCCTAGTTCTCATTTGAGTCCATCTCAAAGAATTTTTTTCAGGTGTTACCCCATGATACATCTATTCTATAATTTCATCAGCATGTTCGTATCTAGATTAGTATTTCATTTCTCATAAACCACTTACTTAAAACTCACTAAAATACTAGGATGTTATTCTATATTTATAATTGGCCCCAGGGTTAATGCTAACATTATGAAATCCTAATTTCTATAAAAAACTATAAATAATCCTTTGATAAAAACCATGAGTATCCTCAATTTTATTAAATAAATTTTTATTAAATATTAAAAATAGAGGATCTTTTAATGTTTAGTTCTTGGAAATAAGGTACATAAAACATTAAAAAATATAAAATTATTCTAAAACCAAATGAAAGACAACATCATGGGTTCACTCTAGGTCACATTTACTGCATCACATATCCTAAGGACATGAATTATAGGAACGGGGTGATCATTAAGTCCAGTAATAAATATAAGGAAGGTATAAATAAAGAATATAGTCATGAGAAATAGAAATAATAAATTGCACTGTAAAAATAATGAAAGATACTTAAAATAAGGACATGGATAATAACATGGAATGGTGGATACAACATTTTAATGATACATTCAAAATCATATCACCTAGGATTATCACTATGTTTTCGTAAAGGTAATTTACCAAGGTTATTCTAAAAAGATTCATAAAATATGTCATCTCAAGATATGAAATTATCTACCCAATGAAAAGGATCACTATATGAGGGAATAATTAATATGTATTAATTTCTTGTGATTATTGTAGATCGTAATCAATCATTTCATAAATAATCCATGTAATATAAGGGCCATGTTTTTAACAAAATCATGGCACAAAAAAGAGGTTAAAAATATGATTATTACGTAATTTTTAACCCATGAAAGAAAACATGGGTTTCATATATATAATTCTTTAAATCAAATAAAAATTATAAAATATATTTGAATACACAATGAATAAAAGGGAGTTTGGGATAATCAAAAACTGGAAAAGAGAATATTGTATTTTTAAGGGGAAATTTGAAGACAAATTCTATATAACGATAGGAATAAAACATGGATTTAAAAAAATTATAATGAATGTGGAGAAGGGTATAAAATTGAAAAAATATAATTTTTATATTAATGGGATAATATAATGTATAAAAATAGAATTTATTTTTTACAATTAGAATATATACCAAAAAATGACTTCTGAACAGAAAAGGGAAGTGAATATTTCCCTTAATATGAAGAGTTTTTTCGAAAACATGAGGATAGAACCTTAGTGTCTTGAGGACACCTTGATCAGACTCTACAGTGTGGAGAACTGAATAAATTATTGAGGATAAATTGGGAGAGATTTTAAATGGATAGATATATGTGTATTTATTCAAGAAGTGGAGGATTTGTTTAATAAATTCTTAATATAGGTCTTGGAAACCTATTTTGTTGAAAATCAAAAAAATGGCAAACCTGTGGTTTTTTATCATTGGGTAGGACATTTGGGTCAATGTTTATGATAGTTTAATCCTATATAACTAAGAATCATTATGTAATACATATTTTTGCATGTAAAGGTAAATATTCCACCATGTAATGTATTTAAATTTCAAATATTACTATTTAGTCTTTTGATAGTAAGTTATTGTATTAAAAAAAATTAAAATATATTTAAATACTTAATATTAATAAAATAAAATATTTTAGGTCTTGGATTGTGTTTCATTTGTTATTACAATATCGTGACATAAGTATGATGTCATAAAATATATTGATGCCCTAAAACTATATTTTTTATAATTCACAATAAAATAAATTTTTTTAGATAATTCTCATAAATTTACCATTACCTAATTTTGAAGTGATGATTTTAAAAAAGTTCATTATTTTTTCAGAAAAATTCTCGAAATACGATTTTTTTAAAATCTAAACATAAAGATCTCCATTTATTAAAAAACAATAGTTTTCAAGGAACACAAAAATTTCTGATACATATAAAAAACATTCTTTATCCATTATAAAGTTATTTTATTAATTATTATTTGAAATAAAATGGTTTAAAAAGAATATTTTATTAAACCAAATAAACTTCAAAATACATTGGTATTTTATGAATAATTTAAATATTTTCTTGAAAAATACCATTTTGTTTTATTTATGTTCAAAAATGAAATTATCAAATTTATATCAGTTAAAGATATATTATATTAAGTGAAACTATTATTAAGTTGAATTGAGGGAATAAAAAAGTTAATTTAAAATTTATGTATCTAATGTATAACAATATAACCCCTTATTATGCCTATATATGCCCTTAGGGTAAGAAGTGTGATGGTGGTAGTTTCCTGGGGTTCTTTGGGTAACCTTTACCGAGTGGTAATCTCTAATAAAATGAACTTATTAGATAGTATATTTTATTATATCATTAATTGTTGAATCTCGTAATGGGATTTTCCAAGGATGAACCATAGTAAGGATACCTCTATCCGATGTTACAACAAATTGGATTCAAATGACACGAATCTACCATTTGAGGCCATCGATTTTCCCTTCTATATCAATTATCTAATGTAACTACTAATTATAAACACTAATTATAATGGTAGAAATTTAAACATGGTTACATAATCAAAATGTCATATTGACGAATGTTTATATAACAATAGAATTCCAATGGTAACATATCCATTTATACCATTTAAATACCTCTTAATTCATTCACTCAAAATTCACTACGATTTATCATAAGGTTATTGTTTCATTTTAATAATTGGTTGGTTAGTTTACTAATATTTTTTTTAAATATAAAATACATTGGTGGAAATAATTCTAGTAGATTGGGGGAATCCTTTTTCCCTTATTAGCTGTTATATTTTGTTTATGTTGTACTACTTTGGATTTCAGTTGGTTTCATATACGACTAATTTTTTGATCATTGTTAAATAGATAAAATTGTATTGGTTTCGCTTTATTTTTCATGTTTATGATAGTAAATAATATGTAACTAACATTTATTTAGGAAATAAATATCTTTTAAAATATCTAGTTTGTTAGACATCCACTCTTCAAGAAATATCAGTGAGGTCCCTAAAACCTCATGTGTATTTCATAGGGATGACTGGCATTCACAACTCATCAAAATGGTTTACTATACATATGGGAAAAAAATTTAGTTGACTGTAAATTCAATCCATTAGAGGCTTGATAATATTCATGATACCTGTATAAATGTTTTGATGGGAAGAAGATTGAATATAATAAATAGCCATTAGGGTGATATGTGGCATCACTATGGGTATTTTTTAGGGATATCCTATATGGTAAGATAAGTATATATGAGTTCGGATACATTATTGTTATATAACCAATGGAGGGAACCCTGATCAACATTTATGGGGTCCGTGTATATTGGTGGATGGTAACCTATAATGAGAAGATATTATGGATTTGTTTCTTTTCCTACAGAAAATCCTTTATTTTGAGGTACTTTAATTGGTAATGTGGCATGAGGGTATTGTTATAGAATATATCAAGATGGATGGATGCCTCAGAGTAGTTCTACATTGAGTATTCTCAATTCATTCATCAATTATTATGTTCAATAAAATCTTTCCTAAACTGAATGGTCTGGAACCCATTTAAGAGGTTGGTGAGGTGAAATATTACCTTTTCCCTTTTCATTATTAGGTTCACGTTATGGATGTAATGCTATATTATTTGAGGTAATGGAGAAAATTCATGCAAGTCCTATATATTTGGGTATGAAAACCTCTTTAAATTGTTTTAATATAGGCCATATTATGAATCGAGTTATACAACTCATATTTTTCCTTATTGGCCTCATTTTCTGTGCGATATTCAAGGGTATAGTTGATGAAATTCCATAATGCGTACAACATTTCTGGCCTATCCTCAAATTTTTTTTGGGAAATTCATTTCTTATTCCCTCTACGTGGCCCTACAATCTCCTTTTTTGGCTCTCTATAGTTTTTTGGGTGGGTGATAATCGGAATGTAATCTCATGAAAGTTCAGTCATGTGTTTACCCAATGAGGATACTAAATCACAATATGAGGAAATCTCTGAGGATTCATTATAAAATGTTTCCCCTAATTGGAAGAATACTAAATTTTAATGAGGAGGAGTTTGTTGAGTCTAAAAGTCCAACATCCATGTGGGATGGGATTATTCTCCTTCATGATTTTCAACTCGTCGGGCATGGTTTTTTTTACCATAAATGTTTTGTTGATCATTCCCACATACCTATAGAATGGAGGTTCTCTTGGATTTTCATGGATGATACTTCCATATATGCCCTTTTGATTTCAAAGAGTTTTGTTCAAACATTTAATTAGAGTGTCATTTTCTATGAACTTGAATCACCTTATTTAAAAAATTATTTTTTTATTTGTTTAGATTTGGGATATTTGAAAAATGAATTATTTTAAACAGGATGACTACAAGATATTATCAAATTTCTAAGACAAAATATTTTCAGTAGGATGCGCTCTTCAATACCGACATCAGAATGATTCAGTCAGGACCTACATTTGTTAAGACTATAATCAATTTTAAACAAAATCTATTTTTTGAATCTAGGATGAAGCTGTCACATTGTATGATACCGCCTTAGGTGGGGATTTTTGGTTGGAGAGTGAGTTTATATGTAACTCTATGTATTCAACCCAACCACTAATAGGAAAACCATATGATGTATCTTTTATTAGCTAATGGTTTTCTATTAACACAATAAGGCACGCACATTGAAATGCACCTTTTTCTTTCCCAAATATTGGATGTTGTGCAGCCATGAGAATGGCAAAGTCAATTTAGAGTTTCATCCATTATATTAACTTGATGTGTATTCAATACTCATTATTGGGTAATAATTTTTCTATAAAGTGATGCAGAGTGTTTTATATATTGAGTTGAATGTATTCAACACAATATTCATAAATTCATTAGTAATTTCTTATTGAGGGGTGAATCAATGTCAGAACATAACTATTATGTTATCTTTTTCTAACTACTTCCTCATGTTTATCATGTCTTCTATGTATTTTTTTTTGTGGGTTCCTCACCTTGGTACATATAAAGTATATGCATCCCAACTACATTATTTTAAAAAAAAATACAAGTAGGGGATTACTTTTTCACATTAGAAAGTAGATGATCCAATGGTGGTTAAAATAATGACCCAATATTTGGGATTTATTTTGACTAATAATGAATTTTAATGGTCAATGACAAGGTATCAGAAATGAATTTTCTTTTTTCAGAAAGTTATTCATGGTAGGATGGATTTATTATCATTATATCACCAAGAGGAAGAACCTTATAAAGAAATGAAATAGTAATGTAGAGAGAACATTCATAGAGTAAGCTATCATGGGGAGGAAAACCATGGTGGATTATAGAAAGGTGAATAATCTCTTTATCTATCTTCTAAAGGACACAATAAGGTCTGTTATGACTCTCATCAAGAGATGGGCTCTCAAGATTGAAAATATTATGTATATTAACAAATCCTTCAAGAGGAATATTTTGAGGAGGACCTTCATTGTTACTACTACTGCTACTATAATTCGTTAGCAATATAGTATGTTCTAGATCTACGTTAAATAATCCTCTGAGGGAATGAATAATGTCAAAATTTAGTAAAGAAGCATCGTGAATTAGCCCTTCATTTTGTGATTGTGTCTGGTGAGGATTCATTTTAGATTCTATCATATAATTGACAAGGGCCACATGTTGGGGGGAAGTGGTTTTTAGGTATTAAATCATTCATGAATGGATCCCATGTAACTTCTAGAATTTTACAACAGACTTCGGAAATTTTTAATTGAGTTTGTATCAACCTCATAGTGGCCAATGAAATATGAAAATTACATCTTATAGAAATTGGTGAATTTTCCCAACATGGGTTTTCATAGATCACATGGGATTTTCCATATGATTCTACTAAATGATAGTAGAGGTATGAGTCTTCTCTAGGGTGGAATATTTTTAAGACACCTCATTTATGGGGACATAGAAGTGTATTAGTCCCTCTATAAATGGCGTTGTCTCTGTTATGTTGTCCTGGTAGGTCTGTAGGATGTGGTCAGGAATTTGAGTCAACAATTTTACTATTTATAGTATATTGTAGGTGAATTTAATGAATGGAATGGGGATATATTCCCAATCAATGTCTGGAAGAGGGTATATGCCTACCCTCATCCCCCATTTCCTTCCATTGGAAACATCCAATAATCATATGAGGGGGAAGAGAGTTTGGTCTTCCCCCTATTCATTACCAAAACATTCTGACCGACTTCTCTTGGTGCATTGTTACGCTTTGGCAGGTGTGTGCTCCTTCTCTTGGTTTTCCATTGAATTTGATTTCTATACATATTTGGATGCCTCTATGTGAGGATGTTAGAGAAAATGAATAATTTGGTAGGGTATATGTGCCCACTCCTGGATTGCCTCTGAATTTTAACAGTGCACTTCATAGGATGCTACTATATGAGTATAAATTCAAGGAAAATTAGTGTCAGAATGGATATGTTCCTTCTCAAAATTTTCTACCAAACATGATTGGTAGACTTCCATGGAAGGGATAGATATGTATCCATGTTCAATGATGGTTGGTTTCTTCCCCCATTGGGATGTATTACATGATTTGGTCTGAATGACCATGAAGGGACTACCGATGTTATGCCCCATAATTTTTTTGTATATTAAGTCATAATTATATTGGAATTATTTCGAGACTAGGCCTTGAGACGGAGTGCAGTTCTGAGGCCCAATGATCCCAAAAAAATGTATGGATTTAATTAAATAATTAAATAACACACGCCTTTGGTTTTCCTAAAAACATGTTATAACACCTGCACTGCTTCCCAGATTAAAAATATGAGGGCACCGTTGCATTCAGAGCAGTGAGTTTACCTTAGGCGAGGCCTAATCACGGCCGGTGTAGGTCGGTGGTGAAATCTAGTTTTTGGACACAACTATAATAAAATATTTAATAAAAATGTTTTATAAAATATTGTTGCAGAAAATATATTTTATCTTTTTAGATAATGATTTCACATGGGATCAGGGTTATAGATCTCATAAACCTGAATTTCCCCGGGAGACACTGGGAAGCTCTGGAGAAATCCTCCCAATGCCGTGACGGCGTTCTTGATGAGTTTCCTCGGCGACGATGATGCGGCGACTGGATCTTCACCAACGAATGATGCAGATCTAGGTAGGGTGTTTGACCTCTTCGTTATTACTTATTTTTTCTTGATTCCAATGACAAATGCGGACTAATCCACAAATAGATTAGCCTGTGGATCGATCATTTTTTCTATATGGGCTTTTGCGGGGATTTTGGGCATGGATTCTTGAAAGTTATTTTGGTTTCGTTTATCCTTCTAACTGTGACAAACCAAGATCGACATGAACATCGATCGAGGTTCATCACTCTTGATTTGTTGTGCCTTTCTTCCCCGATTTCTCACATTCTTCATGTGCGTTCTATGAGTTTCTTCATGGAGATATGAACAATGGATTGTTTTTTCATTCGTTGTGTGATGCAACAACCCCAAATTGAAGATCTGGTATCGAGATAACCCCATAGAGGTGCAACTATGGTGGTGATGAATGGATCGAAGTGGATCATAAGATATCGTTCTTCGATCAATTTCGGCATGGTTGACCGAAATCGGATTTCGGAGCCGATCAAAGGCCCAAAACCTACGGATTCAACATCACGATGGTGAGGTGACCCAAGATCTCGAGTTTCACGGAATATGGATGAAGGAATGAGAATTTGTAGGTTCAGTCGAGGAAGGAAGAAAAAGAAGGTGGTTCTGGAGAAATCCTGACTACACGAAATGTAGTATGAGCTACACGGCGTGCGTTCATCAGCACACCGCATGGTGTGTACTCCAAGAGTACAGGGACACAATTTGGGTACACGGCCAAGGAAACGGCGTGTATACCCTTCCCCGGCCAGATACGGCTAGATACACGGGATACCCTGTGTACTGGTACATGGGCAGGGTGACACAGGTTGAGGACGCATACAGGAACATGGCTAGCGTACACTAAGAGATCCTCGGACATTCAGACACGGCGTGTAATCCTCCTACAGACCATGTAGTTACATTTTATATGGAAAAGCCTAAAGACATGCTCCATCTACACGGGCAGTACCCAGAGTCAAGAAACACGGCGTGTGAACCTTCTACACGCTATGTAGTTGAGTTTTTACACATATCGGACAGATCACAGTGGCCATTTACACAGGAAGTACCCGGAGTCAAGGAACACAGCGTGTAACCCTACTACACGTGATGTAATTTGTTTTACACGGCTTGAGCTGTTTGTCTTCCATGACATGGGATAGTTTTCTTAGGGTCTGTACCCTTGGTCTATCCCCTGAAGGTTTATGGTATCATTTCAAATGTATAGAAGTATGATCCCTTCAGCAGAACATCCTGAATAGAGTATTTGGGATCCCCTATGTGAGGTTTAGATCTAGATCCTCTATTCCCTCCTGGTACTCTAGGTAGAGTTCTAGTTATCTACGTGACCTACATTACCCGGGCACCAATCCTCTACTTAGAGGATTAGTTTATACTGAGTTGTTGGAATCACCCCACAGCAATTGGTTGTGATCCTCATCTGAGCTTCATATTCTTAAGTACTTTTGGAGTGAGTTCTCCTGAAATGTGTACTTTGTATCTCTCTCTTAAGACCTAGGAGTGTGTTCTCTCGGTTACATGCTTTGTGGAATCGTCGAGATAGATCTTAGTGTTCGTTTCACGATAGTCGATAATGTATGAGTATATCTGGATATTCTTATTATATGTTCAGTAAACATATACAATTTAGAGATGACTATATCATTCATTTTTGGTATTTCATTTGTTGTATATCTTTATTATTTTCGAGGTGTACTACCGTTTATTGTTATACTCACCCCTGCACGGTCTTTTCCCGCACGTGTCATGTCTTGTGCATATGAGAGAGCCTTTGACAGGATTCTATGTGGACTGGTACCGGATGGTGCTCAATGAGATCAGGAATGTCGAGGTGTGTTCTTACGACTATGGATTTCAATCTCAGTGACCTTCTATATAGGTTAGAATTTGTTGCAGACTTTATTTTGGTGGAATTATACGTTGGCCCAGGGTTTTAGATTACTGTACATTACTTTTGGGTCGTACTATATTGGTTGGGATTTTTAGTGTATGCATATATTTCCATTTTTAGTAGTTTTTACTTTTCAGTTTTGTGGGCTTGGAGATGTGTGTGTGTGTGTCCAGGTTTATAGTAAATGCCTCTCATGTTAGTTACATGCCTACTCGGTGCTAGTCACCATCCCCTAGCCTAATTGAGGTGGGCTTGGGGAGTTGCGTCACGGGACCCACTGGGACGGGTTGTGATAAAGTGGTATCAGAGGTGGTCGGTTATACCTTATGACTGAGAGTTTGTGAGTTGGTTTGGGGGAACAATGTTAAGTGTTTCGAGTTCAGCTTTCAGGAAAGGGATCCCAATGATTGTATGGGCGGCCGACATATCTATACACCAGGACTCTGATAACATGATTTTCAAATAGGAACTTGAGAACATTAGTTTCATGGGAAAATAATGGTACACACATCATATTCAAATGGGTTGTGGTTTCCATATCCTTCTTGAGTTAGCTCTCCAAATATATTCACTGACTGTGATACATCATGTTTCTTTATAGAATGCCTCCGAGATGTGCACCCGCTATGACCCAGCAGGTCTATCACGAGGATGACCCCCTTTGTGAGGAGGCTTCGATACAATGACTCGATCCCCCAGTTTTACCTTCGAGTGGTGTGCCATCTATTCAACTTCATGTGGAGCTGTGTTTAGTTCATATTGTACCACTAGAGTAGGAGTGTAGGCCGAGCACACTCCATGTGTTCCAAAGATAGATACCCCTTAGGTTTCGAGGAGAGCATGACCGTCAGGCAGCAGAGGACTAGCTTAAGGCAGTGACCAGAGTCTTCCGTTTGGTCAGGACACCAGCAGACCAGATGGTGATCCTGGTAGCGATCCTTCTATAGGGCTCGGCAGAGTGATGGTGGAGTTTTATTATTCATACTCACGACGATGCGACTCTTGCATGGTCATAGTTTGAGCATATCTTGAGAGATGAGTTTTCACCGGTTACCCTGAGAGAAATATGTATACATGAGCTTCTTCAGCTTCAACAGGGGACCATGACAGTGGCGGACTATTGATCATGGTTTACTGACCTCTCGCTGTACTTGATGGATATGGTCAGGGATCAGTACATCCGAGCTCGGTCTTTTGAGCGGGTCTTGCGCAGAGATATCTGAGCTAACATCATCCTTATTATCATTCCTACTTATTTTGGGGTGCTCGAGTGGTATTGGTTGATTGAGAGCTTCTTGGAAGAGAAGATACAGCCAGAAGTTTTCAGTAGTGAGCGAGCTAGGGCAGCGACCTCGGTAGTAGGTAGCCGACGTCAGGTACCCAGGCATGGGAATCCTTTTCAGAGGAGATCCCACGACAGAGGATCTGCTGTATAGGGTTCGCAGGGAGCATCCAACTAGCCTCGAGAGAGGTGATGCTACTTATGTGATGGTAGAGGACATCCCACTCGAGATTGTCCGACACTCTGTAATACTAACATGGGAGCAGTGGATGGACCACTGAGGTGGAGAAAACGTGTGGAGTAGATAGATCTGCAGGGCGGTGGACATGGTAGAAGAGTTGGGGGAGTAGTTGGAGGTGGTTGTCATTTTTACCATATACCACCACCACCACCAGGAGGTCCACCCCAGACTCAGGGAGCTGGTGGATGAAGGCAGAGATAGCTGCAGGCAGCGGAGGATTATGACCCAAGTACTCTCGAAATGATTATAGGTACAATATATGTCTTTTCTACCTTGGTTGTTGTACTGATAAACACAGGTGTTAGTCATTCTTCTTTGTTTGGTTATCTTGTTTGAGACCTTGGGATTCCAGTTGAGTCGTTGACTCAACCCTTACTCTTATAAACACTGACTGGAGAAGATTCAGAGATCACACACCTTTGAATACAGTGTGACCTGACCCTTGGAGGTGAGAGTTTCGGTTGAAACCTCCTGGTGGTAGCGTTGAGTCCTTACAATGTCATTCTTGGTATGGATTGGCTATCCACAGTTCATGCCCATATTGACTGTTTTATGTGAATGGTGTGGTGTGTCTATAGTAATGGAATGAGGTTCTCCTTCATCAATTAACTGGAGACCCAGGCAGTGCAGTATGGAAACGTGCATAGGAAGGTACAACTAATTTCACATTAGTTGGCTAGCCTAGCCCTTGGGGAAACAAATGTTACGAGTTTCAAGTTTCCAGTTTCTGGTAGTAGTGGCTAAGTATGAGGACTTCTTTCTGGTGGATGTCCCCGGGATACCCCCCGTCGGGAGATAGATTTCTGCATTGTGCTGCTACCTAGGATGACACCAATATCAGCATTAGCATATCGGATGGCTCCTGTAGAGCTTCGTGAGCTGAGAGTACTGATGGAAGATCTACAGTGGAAGGGTTTCGTGAGACCCAGTGTTTCAACCTGGGCGTCCCCAGTGTTGTTTTCCAAGAAGGCATATGGGAGATTGAGGCTGTGTGGGGATTACCGGCACTTGAATCAGGTGACTATGATGAAACGGTATCCACTTATGAGGATCGATGACCTCTTAGATCAATTAAGAGGGGCACGATGGTTCTCGAAGGATGATCTACAATTAGGTTATCACCAGTTGCGAGTATGGGATGAGGATATACCTAATAGAGCTTTCATATGTCACTACGGTCCCTATGAGTACTTGGTGATGCCCTTCTGCGTGAAGAACGCCCCGACAGTGTTTATGGGACTCGTGAATCGAATATTTTAGCCCTATCTAGATCGGTTTGTGGGGGCTTCATCGATGATATCCATGTGTAATCTGCGTCCAAGGAAGAACACACGAGGCACCTAAGGATTGATCCGGACACACTCCGAGAGCACCATTTGTACTGGAACTCTTGAAGTGTCAATTATGGATACAGAATGTCCACTTTCTGGGACAAATTATCTAGGAAGATGGTGTAGCGGTGGACCCAGCCAAGGTAGAGGTAGTGTTAGCATGCGAGCCACCCCGAAGCATGACGGAGGTGCAGAGTTTCCTTGGGTTTGCAAGATACTATCAGATATTCATTCCTAATTTCCCCAGGATTTCACCACCCATTACATATTTGACTCGGACGAGGAAGCCTTTCGTGTGCACCGAGAGATGCCAGCAGGCTTTTCACCTGTTGAGAAAGATTCTGACGAGCGCCCCTATTTGGAGACTACCAGAAGAGGGTGTTTAGTATGTAGTGTTCTGTGACACATCAGGAACAGGGATTGGTTGTGTCCTGATGCAGAGGCATGTGGTTATTTCGTAGGGCTCACGTCAGTTGAGGACACACGAGCAGAACTACGCGACCCGTGATCTTGAGTTGGCAGCAGTAGTCTTCACATTGAAGATGTATAGGCACTACCTAATGGACGAGCAGTTTATCGTCTACTCTGATCACAATAGTCTAAGATATATATTTTATCAGAAGAATCATAATTTGATACTGTGGCGGTGACTTGAGTTCCTCCATGATTATGAATTTGAGATCGTTTATACTCATGGGAAGAGGAACTTTGTGGAAGATTCTCTCAGCAGGACGTCCATTTCACAGTTGTTGGATGATGTGACGAGGAAGTTGGACTCTTCACAGTTATCATTCATGGATAGATATGAGGAATATTACCTTCAGTCGTTGGTCATTACACCTCCACTCTTATAGCGAGTTAGGGAAGCACAACTTTAGGATGCTAGCTGTGATACTCTACGTGCTCAGATATCTGTAGGCGATGTTGCTGATGGATATTCAAATGGTTGGGATCACGTTGTTCTTTTCATAGGACACACAGTAGTTCTAGTGGTGTTGCGGGAGGAGGTTCTGGAGGATTTCCATACATCTCTTTGGGAGGTGCATCCAAGCTTGTAAAAGATGTACCAAGACCTCAGACATTAGTTCTGGTGGAAAGGAATAAAGAAGAGTGTGGCAGAGTTTGTTTCGCGGTGCCTTACATGTCCACAAGTAAAGGCTGAGCACCTAGTTCCAGCAGGTATGAATCAGCCCCTTGAGGTGCCAGAGTGGAAGTGGGATGGGATATCCATAGAATTCGTGATGATTTTACCATTTACGTCTAGGGGACATGATGCCATCATGGTGATCATAGACTGACTCACCATATCATCCCACTTCATAGCCATTCGGGAGCAAAGTTCAGTAGAAATCTTGGGATGCCTATACATGTAGGAGAGAGTTTGACTTCATGGAGTGACATCAACGACCATCTCAGATCATGATGATCGTTTCACATCTAGTTTGTGGAATGTATTTCAGGAAGCTTTTGGGACTCAGTTACTCTTGAGCACAACATTCCATCCTCAAACTGATGGTCAGACAGAGCGGACCATCGAGGTTCTAGAGGATATGATATGATCTTGTATACTTGACTTCGGTTGTAGCTGGGAGTATCACCTACCACTGGTGTAATTTTCTTATAAAAACAGTTATCATTCAACTGTTGGTATGGAACCATTCAAGGATTTATACTGGCGACCTTGCAGGTCACCACTTTATTGTACTAACCCAAAATAATTTGCACTCATGGACCCAGGGATGGTGTGAGCTACTACAAAGAAGGTGCATGTCATCGAGGAGAGGATGAAGACAACACATAGTCAGCAGAAGTCTTATGCCGATAGGAGATGGATACCCTTGGAGTTCGAGGAGGGAGACCATGTCTTCCATCGGGTCTCACCTCGACGGGGATTGCAGAGATTTGGCTGAGGAGGCAAGCTATCTCTGAGTTTCATCGGCCCTTTTCAAGTTCTAAGTATTGTTAGAGAGGTGGAATACCGCTTGGCTCTACCCCCTCAGATGGACAGGGTACACAACGTCTTCAATGTGTCACAGCTGCGGAGGTACGTGCATGATCCATCGCACGTTATCGACTGGGGTGAGCTGGACATTGATGTTGAAAAGACCTTTGCGGAGTACCCAGTGGAGATCAAGGATTAGCAGGAGAAGATCCTTCATGGGAGATCTATTCCCTTGGTCTGTGTCTAATGGCATCACAAGAATCTTTAGCAGAGCACGTCGGGGCAGGAGGCTCGGATCCGTGCGCAGTACCCACATCTTTTGGAGTAGCCCTTGTTTTGGCTTTTCGGGGACGTAAATCCCAAAGGTGGAGAGGATGTAATGTCCCATATTTTTTCCGTATATTATTTTAGTATTATATGAGAATTATTTCAAGACCAGGACTTGAGACAGCGTGCAGTTATGAGGCCCGGTGAGCCCGGAAAAAATGTTTGAATTCAATTAAATTATTAAATAATGCGCGCATGTGGTTTTCCAAAAAATGTTTAATAACTCATTAATAGGTGCTCGGATCAGAGATCTGAGGACCCCTTTGCATTCAGAGCAGCAAGTTTACCTTAGACAAGGCCTAACATCGGCTGGTGCTGGTCGGTGGGGAAATATACTTTTTGGATGCAACCATAATAAAATATTTAATACAAATATTTTATAAAATCATGCTGCAGCGAATATATTTTATCTTTTTAAATAAATATTTCACAGGGGATCAGGGTTACAGATATCATAACCCTAAATTTCCCCTAGAGACAATGGGAAGCTCTGGGGAAAACCTCCCAACGTGACAATGATGTTCTTGAGGAGTTTCACCGGTGACGATGACGCAACGACCGGATCTTCGCCAATGAACGCCGCAGATACAAGTAGGGCATTTGAACTCTTTCTGTTTTCTTCTCCATTCTTGATTCTTATGACGAACACGGACTATTCCATGAACAGATTAGACCATAGATCGATTATTTTTTATGGATGAGATTTTGCAGGGATTTTGGGGATTTATTCTTGAAAGTTATTTCGGTTTCGTATATCCTTCTAATGGCGACAAACCAAGATCGACATGAACATCAATCTAGGTTCATCCCTCTCAATTGATTGTGTCTTTCTTCCCCTATTTCTCACGTAATTCATCTGTGTTCTATGAATTCTTCACAGAGATATGAACGATGGATCATTTTGTATCTGTTGTGCAAAGAAACAACCCCAAATTGAAGATCTGGCATCTGGACAACCTCACAAAGGTGCGACTGCAGTGGCGATGGAAAGATCGAATAATATTATATTGTAATGGTATTCGAACAATTTCCACACAGGTGACTGTAATTGGATTTCAGAGCCGATCGAAGGACCTAAACCCACGGATTTGGCATCATGATGATGAGGCGACCCAAGATCTCGATTTTTGTGGCAAATAGATGAAAGAATGCAAATCCGGAGGTTCAGATGTGGCATGAGGAAGAAGATGTCGGTTCTGGAGAAATCTCGACTACACGATCTGTAGTTTGGGATACATGACATGTGTTCATCGGGGGACCACCTGGAATGTACTTCGGGAGTACAAAGACACGGGTTGGGTACATGGCCAAGGACACGGCCTGTATACCCTTCCCCGGCCAAAGCCGGCCAGATACACAGGATACCCTTTTTACTGGTACATGGGCAGGGCGACACGGGTTGAGGTCGCGTACGGGCACATGGCCACTATACATGGATCGAACCCTAGACATTCAGACATGGCGTTTAATCCTTATACACACCATGTAGTTACATTTTATATGGAAAAGCCTAATGACACGGGCCATTTAAACGGGCATTACCCGGAGTCAAGGAACACGGAGTGTGATCCTTCTACACGCTATGTAGTTGAGTTTTTACGCAGCTCGGACGGATGACACGGTCCATTTACACGGGCAGTACCTGGAGTCAAGGAACATGTTGTGTGACCCTACTACATTCCGTGTAATTTTTTTTACATGTCTTGAGCCATTTTTATTCCATTACTTGGGCTAGTTTTCTTAGGGTTCGTACCCTTGGTATTTCCCATGATGGTTTCTTGTAACATTTCCAACATACAAGAGTATGATAACATTAGTAGGACATTTTGAGTAGATTTTTTGGAATCCCTTCTCTGATAATTAGAGCCAGATCCTCTATTCCATCCTGGTAACCTAGGTAGAGTTCTTGGTATCGACATAACCTACTTTACCTAGGCGTCGATCCTATACTTAGCGGATTAGGTCAGACTGAGTTGTTGGAATCAACCCATAACTATTAGTTGTTATCCTCATATAAGCATCATATTTTTACATACTTGTGGACAGTGTTCTCCCAGAATGAGTACTTTGTATCTCTCTCTTCAGACCTAGGAGTGTGTTCTCACAATTACTTGTCTTGTGGAATCTTTAAGCTCGATCGTAGTATTGGATTCACGATAGTCGATCAGGTATAAGTATATCTCAATATTATTGTTATATGTTCTGTAAACATATACTGTGAAGATCTGACTCTATCATTTCATTATGGTATTTATTTTTATGAATATCATTGTGGGTTTCGGGGGTTCCTACTGGGTATTGTTATACTCACCCCTGCACGGGATTTTCCCGCACGTGTCATGTCTTGTGAAGACGAGCGAGCCTTTGACATAATTCTAGGTGGTCAGGACCTGATGGTGCTCAGTGATATCAGGTTGGCTGAGATGTGTTCATGTGGCTATAGATTGCAATCATAGTACCCTTCTTTATAGGTTGGAAATTGTTACAGACTTTCTTTTGGTGGGCTTGTACTTTTGGCCCAGGGTTTTAAATTACTATACTTTACATTCCTGTCAAACTTTGTTGGTTGGGAATTTTAGGGTATTCTTGAATTTCCATTTTTAGTAGTTTTTACTTTTTAGATTTTTCTTCTTGGAGATGCGTGTGTGTGTGTGTCTGTGTACAGGTTTATAGGCAATTCTTCCCATGATAGTGACATGCCTATTCGGTGCTAGTCACCAGCCCCTGGCCTATTGGAGGTGGGCTTGGGGAGTTATGGCACAGGCCCCACTAGGACTGGTCGTGACAACCGATTATGGAACCATAATCATGTTGATGGTTCAACATCACGTGACATTTGAACCGAATACCGATGGTAGGATCCCCTTATAAAGAACAATGTTTCTTCTTGATGGGGCTATATGTGGCCCCCTGATCCACCTTCCTAATATCAGGGAGGAGTGGTTTTTGAATAATGGGGATTATATAGCAAAATGTTTGAAGGTAGCAGTTGGCAGCATATTATTATGGTCCAAAAGTCAGTGGTGATTAGATGACTAGTGTGGATTTGTGAGCTGGCGGTCTGTTAAGGAAGCCTCCATGGTTGAGATAGTACATTTTTTAGGATACTCCCGAACTAATTCATTTGATAACTATTTTGAAGTTGATGGTTTGGTGATTGAATCCTTGGCTTGGATGATGACACAAAATGAATGGTAGTTGGTACATATATGTGTGAGTTTTGGTAAAACACTATTTGGATTTATGTGTGATCATGTTTAAAGTTCTTGGAATATAATTGAAAAACTGAAAAATTAAAACCCCATCAAAGGAACATCTCATTAATAAAACACATGAGGAATAAATTATCTTTCTTATACCTATTTAAATTTGAGAGAGAACGGTGCTTGATTGGTGGGTGTCATCATTATATTCGTTAAGGGTTCATGTTAGGTAAATCATTTTTGTTTTTGACAAAACTGTTGTTGAATATCGATGATTGATTTTTGGGGTTTGAGATTTGTGTAATCATTCATATCATGTTCACTATTTTTGAATGGTTTTAAAAAGTTTTTATTATGGAAGTAGAATCATCCAATAATTCAATATCCTTACAGACTCGAAGAAGTTATTTCCAAATTCAATATCACATTAAGAGGTTTGGCCAATGATACTTAAGAACTCAAATTGTTAAAGGGAATGGTATGTTGGGATCATCACATCATTTTTTGGGGTATTTTTTCCTACTTCATGACTCACTTTTTGAATTACGATTTTTTAATGAATTCTCCATTAATTCCCAAGTATGTAACCAATCAACCTTGAATTAACAATTATTTATTATCATGAATGTAACTTATAATCATATTTATATATTCAAGGATCTTTATCAATAGAGAAATTTTTATGGATCTGAAGTAATCCATCAATGGTACCCTCTTATGTACTGACTATAGATTATACCATCATTATCACTAGGATTCTGGTTCATATCCACACAGGAGGGTGCTCTAGAGTGTGTATTCGTCATAGTAGAAGAATTTTGTTTTGATTTTAGGATTGGAAACAAGAGATGGGATTATTATGTGTCCTTGTGAAATTAATGATATCCCATGTATATTGTCTTGGAATAATGACCAAACTGTAGAGATTAGGATCATGCGACAATGATGTTTAATTAAAAGGTGCATATTCAATGTTTGGTGTTGGTCATTTGCTAAAGGGGAGCAGGGAACATGAAAGGGATATGGGTTCCTAGGTTGAATAAGACTCTACATGGAATGAGGCCTAAAGATAATAAGTTTTATATGGGGTTTTGGGTTTGGATGACATAGTGGCTTCCAATATAACCAATTTGGATTGGAATCAAAGCCTATGTTTTTTCAGTTATAAATTTTATTGACTACAGAGGCCCTCGGGTTTTTCTTCTAGGGGAGTATAGACCATTAGGATGATTAAGATGGGGCATATTCCTAAAGAGGATTCGCTAGTTATTTAAGATATTTGATTGAGGATTACTCCATATAATTATTCCTTATGATTGAGTTGGGGATTATATTAGGAAGGATAAAATTGAAAAAAAGTTTGGGTGTGGTTGGACCTTAAAATAAATAAAAGGCCCAGGTGGTGATTATATGGTGTCATGGAAGTGTCTAATACCAAGTAAGAGGCCCATATTATTGCTGGGGAATAAAATTTGAATGATTACCTTGAGGTTATATATTGAACATATTTCATGAGAATTTCATACCCCTAAGACCATGTGATTCCTTCTTTGTGTGAGAAAAAAGAGGAAGCGAAAGTCCCAGAAATCACACCATCATTATTTCACTGGTTAAAGAGGGTGTGGTGAAGGGAGAATTATAAAGGGATGTGATATTCACTGTACCTTCCATCATTTTACCCTAGCATGGAGAAGGAGGGAGTAATGAAATAGAAAAGTTCATGAATGAAATTCTAGTCTCCCCTCTATGATAGATTCCCAAAAATTTGTTCTAGGGGAAGAGAGGGGGATCTCATTCCATCTCTCTATGACTGGAAGTAGAGTCATCGAGTCATATAGATTATGAAAGAATTACTGGGATCTTTCCCTTTTATCTGACAACGAATGATCTATTACACTTCCCATCGGGTCGGGGTCCTCAAGACTAAAGTAATTCATTCTAAAATCAAACATGATAACCCAACCCTTCTGGTATGACATGTACGAGACACCATTGACTGAAAGAATGTAAACCCCATTTAGAGACAAGGTGGTATTCATCTTTTCATGGGTTTTCTAGTCCGATGGGTTTATGGAAAGTTTCAATTTGTCCCCCCATAGATGAGGGATTCAAAGGAAATATAAGCCTACAATTTTTTATATAAGAGGGATCAACATGGGGTAGTGAATGTATTGGATTGGAAGTGAAATGTTATTTTTATAGGGTTTAGTAGGAACATGAGGTACTTTGAGCATGGGAGGGGGAGGAGATTTAGATGAAATGGATACACCTTGGGAAATTGAACACATGGGAAACAAAAGTTGGGAGAGGATTTATAATAGGTACCATGAATCCCTTTAGGTGTCCTTGGATGGGTTTCATGTAAGTCACTAATTTGGGAAAGGTCCGGCCAGAATTAGTTGTTCAATTGGGGAAATAGGATCCTAACGCATGTGTCTTTTATTTCAAACCATGGAGGGACACTGATCCCACTATCCATCTTAATTCCCCTTTTCATGGGTTATAGAGGGATACTTGAATTATATTTTATGACTTGGGTGAAGGTGATGCATGACAAGATCATCATCACTTCTTCTCATTTTCTAGTTTTCTAAATTATTTTCCTCGTCTTCCAATTTATAGATGAATAGGAAACCCTAGTCAAAGGAGTTTCCCTGCATATGTTCATGGGGTAGGTACTAGATACAAGTACCACATGTAGAGTTTTTCTACCCATATATATTCCATATAGGGGTTCTGTGAAAGTCTTATATGATATAGGTGTGTGTTTGAGACATCATGGTCCCATTATGTTAATTCTTCTTCAGTCTCCTCACATATTTAATATTCATGAGGAACCCATTATAATCTTTTCATCTAAATTTTTAAATAAAAATTACTAAAATATATAATATATATTATTATTATATCATGATTAAACTTGTGGACATAATAGAAACATGATCAATATAAAAATACATGAACATATGAAATAAAATATGAATGAAAAATGATATAGATATCAAATGGAATAGTGGTTTTTATAAGTAATTAATCCTTAAATGTCAATAAAATATTACAATTAAGTCACATATGGTATGATATAAATAAATATCATTTTTAAATGATTTTAAATAATTCTATTTTCATTGAATTATTGTTTTGAATCTGTATAATGTGAGATGAGACATGTGGGAAAGGATTTTTAGCTCGCATTTATTTCTATGAGACACATGCCATATTGAAAATATGATTATTTTATATGGTGTATATACTACCCATTAATGTATTTTATGATTATTCTAATGGAAATTATGGGGATTTACATATCCACACAAGGTTACCAATTTCATGATGTTTTGATTTGAATTTCTCTAAAATGTGAAGGTGTGTATGTCTCAATCCCATTTTAATTAGGTTTGTTTATAATTGAATTTACATTGAGGTAATTATATTATATTTATATGATAAATCCCATTTATTTTTCTTCTGATTTGGTATTTTCTCTGTAATACCTGTTATTTGTTCTTTTTCTTCAATCTATGTTTTTAAGAGACTGAATGAATGTTCTTAAGGATAACTGCCTATGTTTAACAATTCAGTCAGGAATAAATTTAATCCATATCAATGATTTAATTAAAATATTTTCAAGAATATTTTTTATTATTATCTAATGATTGTCAATATTCATTTTTAATCATGTTTTACTTTACTAGCTTTTTTGATGTAATCATCATGTCATTTCCTAAATGTTGGAATTTTTCATTTTTGTCAAAAAAATTTAATTGGATATTTTTTTCTGATGTAAGATGTTAAAAAAATTCCCACCCCCATAACCACAAATTTTTTTATTGCATTGCCTATATTTTTAAATGGATCCCATAAAAATTTCATTTAAATTTTAGAATCATTTTGATTTAAATTAAGATATTTCATAATGAAAAGGTATTTTGTAGATAAATATTCCCATGGGTTTTAATAGAATTTTATTATTTGATGATATAATTATATTTTTATTATTATTTTCGGGGGATATAATTAAATAGTAAAATACCTACACATTACCTTGGAAGGTTATGATTATTATGATATGATGTTTAAAAAACCTCTTAATTTTCCATGGAGGATGCTATAATGAATGTATGAAATCATAATTAAACTTTTTTTTCATGGGATATGATATGAATATGATATGAATGTTTTATGATCATATGTAACCTAAATATATGGTTTTAATTGTTCAATGGGTTTATAATGACCCATACTTTACAGAAATTTTTATTACTTCAAAATTGAAGCACACTTATTACAACATATAACAAAACCAGGAAAGGACTGTATATGTATAGTGTCTTTAGAAACTGGGAAACATAAACAACTAGTTCATAAAGCCTCTACATTGTCTCCCATTTATTTCATCATATCTATAGTCCCTTTTGGCATATCTTACTTAATAAAATTCTTCCTGACCTGGGGAAAGAAAACATACAAAAGGGTGAGCTCAAATGCTCAGTAAGGGTAAACAAAATAAATATAAATCACATCATATTCATAAGAACATAACTTTTGGAAATCTTAACCTGCAAATGAGATCATAATTTCATAACATGGGATAAATCATAGTAGTGAAATGAAATCCCAATAATCATAACTTAAATCATGAAACTTTATGACACAAACACATAATCATAGAGAATCATTTCTTATTAGTCAAGACTCATTTCCAAGACTATCTTAGTGGACAAAGTCCATTTCTGAACCGAGTTCACTCCTCATTTCAGTCCTGTTTCACTGAACCGGTTTAACCTGTCGTTCCATCCATGTCTATCTCATGAGATATAAAATATTTACCCAATGCATTGGAGGGGGATATAGGTCCCATCCATCTCATAATGATACCATTCTTATGTGTTCCACAAAATCATAAATCATACATCATTGCATAACCCATGTAATAAAAATGGGATTATTAAACAACATGAAATCATAAAACAATTCATATAAGATAAAAGAATTCATAAAAATAATTCCATCACAATATAATCAAATCAATGTAATAATAGGGACATAAACATAAACCTATATTATCTTAGATGGAAAATAATTTTGATAAAACACTTGAACTCCATTCTTGAGGAAAATATCCTTTCTACTTCAAAAACATTTTCCTTTCTTAACATGTCATACAATTTTAAACTAAAAGAAGTTGATTAAAAATAAACTTGAATACTTGTAAAGGAATATTCTTGGAAATAATTTTCTAAAAATCTATTCATGCCGTATAAGTTAAAAAAAACATTCTTCTCGTACTTTTGTCGGAAAAGTCAAAAAGTACCTCGTACGAAAAACAACAAAATATTCCTTTCAGATCTTTTACTATAAAATCACCAAAGGTAAAAAATGGATTTAAAATATTTTAGGTGGATGGAAATAATATTTAATATTGAGGAAACATGGATGTGGATGATAAAATACACCATAGTAAATACCAAAGTATAAACAATCTCAGATAAAAATGAGATTGTGATATTTCCCTTACCTTAGGTCCGATTTGCTTCATAAGTGTCAAAACCTCCTGTTTAATGATTTAAATAATGTTATTGACTTATTCCAAAATCATAATTATTGTTATTATATCATATATGGTCATATTCTTAGCTTATTAGTAGTAATATTTCATTGCTACATGTTATTCGGGTGTTTATAACTTTTTGTTCTTATGCATGTTTTGTCGAATCAATTCTTATTATTCTATTTAGGTTATAGATACATCATTTCCAGATTGGTATTAATGTACTATATATCATATTTATTCATTTAATTCATTTATATAATCATTATGCAATGATGTTCATGTAGAATGAATCGCATCACATCGTGAAGACGGTATTCCGTACGTACGCACGAGCGATGATATTGTTCCCATGATCGTGGAATTGTATTGGAGTGTATGTATACTATTTCATAATCAATATAACTCTACAATAATCATATATAGTAATTATTTACACCATTATATCCATCCATGTATGGTGGTGGGGGAAAATAGATTACAGCACGGCGTGGAGACGGTATTCTGTACATACGCACGCGCGGTGATTTCGTTTTCCGTAGGATGGATAGATGTTGAAATAGGGTTGTTTCATACTTATAATAACATATAAGTATATGAGTGATACTAATGTTATTACTTAATAATGAAACAACTAAAGAAGAATAATTTTAAGAAGAAAGAATTTGGAAAGGATCGGTAATGTATATTACCTCTTTTTGACGCGCCTCTTCTTAACCTCCTCTTAGGGAACTAGGGTTGGTCTTTGACGAAGACCATAACCTCTAGGATGATTCTAGGGAAGTGGGGGAAGTGAAATGGGCAGGTTTTTTCCAAGATTGAAGGCTCAAATTGGTGTGAGGAGGAGAGGGAGGGGGTGCCCTTTTATAAGGGGGGAGAGGGGCACCTTTGGAAATATAAGAAATGTTAGTTTATATTAAGTCTCAACCCCACATAAAAACTTCCAAAATGACTCATATACAAATATAAGATGAGATAGGGTTGTAATATAATCAACAAATAAAATTTAGACATGTTAGGAATTTATTTTGAACATTACCAACTTGATTTATCCTTATTTATAAATTTAATTTTATTTGTGGTAATAATATTCTAAATTTTAAATTATTATTAATAATTACATATGTGTTGTTAATTTTCCATAATTTTACACTTTATGACATTTTAGACCATATAAAATTTAATTTATAATTTTTAAATATTTTTGTGATTTTTAAACAATTTTATAATATGTTATTTTTATAAAATAACAATAGTGTCAATTTTGACACTATTCATTTATTTGAATTTAAATAAAATATATACCGGGGATATGTTCAAAATAAAAGCTTTATATGATTAATAAAATGTCATATGTATCTATAAAATTAGTGGATCACATTAAATAGTGCATATAATAATTATTTTAATATTTTTAAAACCATTTATTTGATATTTTAGTTAATAAAATAATTTCAACATCACTATTGTGTCATAATTAATGTAAATTAGTTAATCCCTAAAAATTATAAATAGAGTCCTATGTTGTAGATAATTGTATTATATTTTTTTAGATTATTTATGTTCTAAGTTTCATTAAGTTTATCACTAAATTAAAATTTTTATACTTATAAGATTTAAGAAAGTGACATGTTGTCACATTCTTTGGTTTTAATAATAATTAAATTATTTTCATGGACAAAAGTCCATTAAATGAATCTAATCCGACCCATAGGTGATATGGGTCGACTTTTAGTCATCCAATGGGATTTTGGAAGGTGTTAGGGTAATTTTATAATCTTATATTTACCCTTAATTACCTGATTTACCTTTAACTATAGTAAATAAAATTTACCGTAGTTACTATTCATAATGCCCAAATTTAAATAGTAGCCTATTAACATAATTTGGACCCACTGATTACAAATATTGAATCCATTTTTACAAATACAAAACACATAAGTCGTAGTAATTAAGTTAAAATAAATCACGTTGTTAAGAAAACAGGTTTTAGAAGTTAAAACATTGCCAAAGATTGAAATGTTTTTACCTGTGAATTCAATGTGAAATTAATGGTAATGATGTACATTATATTAAATGGTGAAAATATATTCTATCTATACTTTAAAACCATTCAATATTATAATTTAACCATATAAATTATCTCAATTAAAAAAGTTGTTTTTAATTAAATATTAGCGTTTTTTACTATTCATCAAAATATGAAGGATATCAGAATTATATCAAAAATTTATCCGAAGTAAATTTTTATATCCCGATTCAAAATAAGAATTTTATTTTGTCAAATTGAACTTATAAACGTGTCAAAAACGAGATTTAATGTGGTTGCGCCATCAAAAGGCGGTAAAACTGCATTTTTTTATAAATACTTATTTTACCCAAAAAAAATTATTTTGTTCTCTTACCATGTTATAGAAAATGTGTAAGATGTATAATAATGTTGTACAATTTATAATTTAGTTATTACTATTCATAATGGCTAGTTTATAATATTATAATAATATATCATTGTTTAGTGGAACATGGTATTGCGTACTACACACGCTATCGAGGAAGGTCGTGATTGCGTGTAGCGAAAGATTCCTTTGATGATTTATATAAAAACAAAATATTTCTCATAAAAGTCTTGGGTGTTACTTTCTACCCCCCTTAAAATGAATTTCACCCTCGAAATTCGTCACTTTGTAACAAACAGATGAGGATACCTCTCCCACATCATATCCTCAAGCTCCCATGTAGCTTCTTCTAATTGGTGGTTCCTCCATAAAACTTTCACCAACAGAGTGGTCCTGTTTCGTAGGACTTTTTCACTATGATCCAGAATCTCTATCGGTTGTTCTTCATAAGAAAGATCATGCTCCAGTGGTACAACTTCTGAGCTGAGTACATGTGAAGGATCGGGTATGTACTTTCTCAGGAGAGATACATGGAACACATCGTGAACTTGAGAGAGATTTGGTGGAAGCGCCAATCGGTAAGATACCTTCCCAACATGATCTAGTATTTCGAAAGGACCGATATATTTAGGGCTCAACTGCCCCTTATTTCCAAATATCATAACCCTCTTCCAGGGAGATATTCATAAGAACACTTTATCACCCACTTCAAACTCTAGGTCTTTTCTTCGGTTGTTGGCATAACCTTTCTGTCGACTCTGAGCTGCTCTTATGTGTTGTTGAATAGATCGGACCTTTTCAACCATCTCATCAACAAGACCAGGTCCTAAAAGATTTCTTTCCCCAACTTCATCCCAGCAAGTTGGAGTCTTGCATTTATTTCCATAGAGAGCTTCATAAGGAGCCATCTGAATACTGGAGTGAAAGCTATTATTCTAAGAAAATTCCACCAAAGGTAGGTGTTGATCCCAACCACCTTTGAAATCCATAGAGCAAACTATCAACCTATCTTCTAGAGTTTGAATTGTTCTCTCAGACTGACCGTCTGTCTGAGGATGATAAGCAGTGCTGAAACTCAACTTTGTATCTAGAGTATGCTGAAGACTTCACCAAAACGTTGAGGTAAACCTCGGATCCTGATCAGATATAATAGAAAGTGGTACTCCATGCAATCTTACCACTTCCTTTACATATATCCTGGCAAGCTGATCCAGAGATAAATCCTCTCTAATAGCGATGAAGTGTGTAGACTTTTTAAGACGATCAACTATGACCCAGATAGCATTATTGCGTTTAGATGTTTTAGGAAGTCCTATGACAAAGTCCATAGTGATGTTTTTCCATTTCAATTCGGGTATGGGTGATGGTTGTAACATCCCCTTAGACTTCTGTCTCTCAGATTTAACTTGCTGACAAACCAAGCATTGAGAGACATATTCAGCAACATCTATTTTCATGCCATCCCACCATAAGTACTCTTTCAGGTCCCTATACATCTTTGTGCATCCAGGATGAATAGAGAATGAAGAACTATGAGCCTCATACAACAGGTCCTTCTTTAATTTGGGGATGGGAGGAACACAAACCCGATTTCTGAACTTTATTATCCCATCACAATCAAGGATTAATTCAAGAACATTTCTCACCATCTTTTGTAACTCGACATCTACTTTCTGTGCCTCTTTAATCTTCACATGTATATATGGTTGAAAATTCATTTGAGAATGATACGATTTTCCCCCTTCCATTATAATTCCAAGATCCATCCTTTGTAAATCCATAAATATTGGATCTTTTGTGATCCTCATCATGGATAAACTGGCATGGTCTTGTCGACTTAATGCATCTGCCACCTTGTTTTCTTTCCTAGGGTGGTAATGGATTGAGCAGTCGAAATCCTTAATCAGCTCCAACCATCTTCTTTGGCGCATATTCATCTCCTTCTGTGTGAAAATATACTTTAAACTTTTATGATCAGTATAAATATCACACCTTTCACCATAAAGGTAATGCCTCCAAATCTTTAATGCAAATATTACCACAGCTAACTCCAAATCATGAGTTGGGTAATTTTGTTCATGGATTTTCAACTGTCGTGAGGCATAAGCTATCACCATATAATTTTTCATCAGAACACACCCCAATCCCTTCTTGGATGCATCACTGTAGATCACAAACCTTTCTCCACTACAAGGCAGTGTGAGCACAAGTGCACTGGATAACCTTCTTTTCAACTCCTTGAAAATCTCTTTGCATTCCTCTGTCCAGACAAACTTAACTCCTTTCTGAGTCAACATGGTGAGTGGATTAGATAATCGTGAAAACATGTTTCACAAAACGTCGATAATATCCAGCCAAACCAAGAAAACTTTGGATCTCAGTTACTGTTGTTGGTCTCGACCATCTTTCGATAACCTCTGTTTTTGCTGGATCCACAGATATCCCCTCTTTTGAGATTATGTGACCCAAAAATGAAACTCTTTGAAGCCAAAATTCACACTTGGTAAATTTGGCATAAAGCTTCTCCTTTCTCAGGGTCTTCAATATAATTCTCAAGTGATCTTCATGTTCTTCCTTGCTCTTTGAATATACAAGAATATCGTCTATAAAGACTACCACAAACTGTTCAAGATAGACTCTAAAGACTCTATTCATCAAATCCATGAAGATAGCAGGGGCATTAGTAAGACCAAATGGCATCACTATAAATTCATAGTGTCTATACCTTGTACGGAAAGTCATCTTTGGTATATCCTCCCTTTTGACCCTTAATTGGTGATACCCTGAATGAAGATCAATCTTGGAAAAGTATTGGGCTCCTCGTAGTTGGTCAAATAAGTCATCAATGCATGGGAGAGGATATTTGTTCTTGATAGTGATCTTGTTAAGTTCTCGATAATCAATGTAGAGTCTCTTTGATCTATCTTTCTTCTTAATAAACAGAAGAGGTGCTCCCCAAGGTGACACACTAGGGCATATGAATCCTTTATCAAGATTCTCTTGGAGTTGCTTCTTTAATTCCTGCAACTCAATTGGGGCCATTCTATAAGGTGTCATTGAAATAGGAAAAGCACCCGGTACGAGTTCTATTGAAAACTCAACTTCACAATTTTGTTGAAGACCCGAAAATTTCTCTGGAAAGACATCGTCAAACACCCGTACAATGGGCATATTCTTAATCGTGAGTTTCTCACCAACCATTTGAGATAAATAACCTTCATTTAGTGGAATCAAGACCCATAAGATGGAAGAAATTTCCACTAGAAGGTTATGTTCATCCTTGCATCGATAGACGATCATAGATTGATCTGGAAAATGAAATGTGACTTCCCTTCCTTGGCAATTGATATGAGATCCATATATAGAAATCCAATCCATGCCAAGAATCACATCAAATTCCACTATATGAAGGATCACAAGATTTGCAGGAAGCACTTTCCCACAAACTTCAATTGGAGAAGAATTACAAACTTTTGATGTGACTGTTGTGCCATTAGGGGTTGTCATAGCTAACTCAACATCTAATTTTTTAGGTAATATGGTGATATCCTTAGAAAATTCTTCAGAAATAAAAGAGTGGGTGGATCCAGAATCAAATAAAACATTTTCTACTTTAGAGTGGTTGGTAAGTGTACCTTTCACCACATCGTTATCGTACTCCATATCGCTAATAGAAATTGCATGTGACATTCCTTTGTCTTTAGCCTTAAGAGTTTGTTGACATTGACCATCATCATCAATCCTTTGATTTGGGCATTGATTGGCATAATGCCCCATCTCCTTGCACTTGAAACATTGAAGTGTAGTAGGTGCATTCTGTGTATCCCTTCCTTTGTTTGCATCATTAGACATATTATTCCCGTCATTGCGGCATTCAAATTCCCGATGACCTTTCTTTCCACATTTCAAACATTTACTTGTCCCTTTAAGACAACTCCATACTTGTTTATTTACACACTTTGAGCATAAGGGAAATCTCATCTTCTTTTCAGTGTGCTCTTTATATTTTCCTTTGAATTCCATTTTTCTCTTCTTATCAAACCCATATGACTGATGGGTTACTCCAATATCCATCTCGACTTTGTGATCACATCAAATTATTTCCTCATAGCTATTGAAGTCCCTTATGGATAACGCCCTTCGAAGACTTGGTTTTAAGCCAATAAAGAATCGAACGATCTTACTCTCAGGTTGGATAATAATACCAGAAGCGTACCTTGCAAGTCTTGTAAAATTTTCTTCGTAGGTACCAATGGATTCATCATCCTTTTGCATCAGTTCAAGAAACTTCTTCTCCATCTTTGTTCGAAGAATACGAGGGAAATACTTATTGAAAAATAAGTTCTTGAACTCGTCCCATTCCATGGAAACAATTTCATATCTTGGCCTCATATTCTTGATAAGATTACACTATTGATCAGCATCACCTTCCAAAGGATACACTGCTAAGATGACTTTATCATGTTCAGAACATTGAAGAACTGAAAATATCTTTTCAGTATTACTAATCCATTGTTCAACAACTAATGGATCAGTAGACCCGTTGAATGAAGGTGGATGCTGACTCATGAAGGATTCAACAGAATGATGCTCCTTCCTTTTCTCGTTTGGAAGTCCTGCATGATTCATTGCTTGAGAAAGTTGTGTGAGCATGGCTACAAGATTTTGCATTCCAACTCCCGTAACATTTGGTTGCTCAGGGGGATAGTCATTGCATTTCCCGTCGCATTCCGCATTAACACGGTTCCTTCGGGTTCCAGCCATTGACTAAAACCAAGAAGAATTGTGTGAGAAACACTAATTATAATAGGAAAACCACATAATCAAGAATAAAATTTCACACTTAAGGTCTTATCATAGGTTGTTCATGGCCATTTCTAAAACACAATGATTCTGTTCTATTCTTAGACTTATCCTTAGGATTCTTACTAATCCTTTCACATCCTAGTTTCCAAAGGTTGACTATAGCTTTCCTCTGATACCAACATTAAAGACCCATAGATTACATACAATTTTATTACTTAAAAATTGAAGCACACTTATTACAACATATAACAAAACCAGGAAAATACCGTATAGGTATAGTGTATTTAGAAACTCGGAAACATAAACAACTGGTTCATAAAGCGTCTACATTGTCTCCCATTTATTTCATCATATCTATAGTCCCTTTTGGCATATATTACTAAATAACATTATTCCTGACCTGGGGAATGAAAACATATAAAAGGGTGAGCTCAAATGCTCAGTAAGGGTAAACAAAAGAAATATCAATCACATCATATTCATAAGAACATAACTTTTGTAAATCTTAACCTGTAAAAGAGATCATAATTTCATAACATGGGCTAAATCATAGTAGTGAAATGTAATCCAAATAATCATAACATAAAACATGAACCTTTGTGGCATACACACATAATCATAGAGAATCATTTCTTATTAGTCAAGACTCATTGCCAAAACTATCTTAGTGGACAAAGTCTATTTCTGAACCGAGTTCACTCCTCGTTTTAGTCCTGTTTCACTGAACCGGTTTAAACTACCGTTCCTGCCATGTCTATCTCAAGAGATATAAAATCTTTACCCAATGCATTTGAGGGGGATATAGGTCCCACCCATCTAATAATGATACCATTATTATGTGTGCCACAAAATCCTAAATCATACATCATTTCATAACCCATGTAATAAAAATGGGATTCTTAAACAACATGACAGCATAATACAATTCATATAAGATAAAGGAATTCATAAAAATAATTCCATCAAAAAAAATCAAATCAATGTAATAATAGGGATAGAAACAGAACCCTATATTATCTTAGATGGAAAATAATTTTGATAAAACACTTGAACTCCATTCTTGAGGAAAATATCCTTTCTACTTCAAAAACATTTTCCTTTCTTAACATGTCATACAATTTTAAACTAAAAGAAGTTGATTAAAAATAAACATGAAAACTTGTAAAGTAAGCTTCTTGTAAATACTGTTTTAAAAATCCATTGATGTCGTATATGTTAAAAAAACATTCTTCTCATACTTTTGTCGGAAAAGTCAAAAAGTACCTCGTATGAAAAACGACAAAATATTCCATTCATATCTTTTACTATAAACTCACCAAAGGGTAAAAATGGATCTAAACAATTGTAGGTGGATGGAAATAATATTAAATATTTAGGAAACATGGATGTAGATGATTAAATACACCCCAGTAAATACCAAAGTATAAACAATCTCGGATAAAAATGAGATTGTGATATTTCCCTTACCTTTGGTCTGATTTTCTTCGTAAGTGTCTGAACCTCCTGTATAATGATTTAAATAATGTTATTGACTTATTCTAGAATAATAATTATTGTTATGATATCATATATGGTCATATTTTTAGCTTCTTAGTAGTAATATTTCATTGCTACTTGTTATTCGAGAGTTTTTAACTTTTTGTTCTTATGCGTGTTTTGTCGAATAAATACTTATTATTCTCTTTAGGTTATAGATACATCATTTCCAGAATGTTATTAATGTACTATATATCATATTTATGGATTTAATTCATTTATATAATCATTATTCAATGAAGATCATGTAGAATGAATCGCATCACATCGTGGAGACGGTATTCCGTACGTACGCACGAGCGATGATATCGTTCCCATGATCGTGGAATTGTATTAGAGTGTATGTATACTATTTCAGAATCAATATCACTCTAAAATAATCATATATAGTAATTATTTACACCATTATACACTTCCACGTAAGGTTGTGGGGGAAAATATATTACACCATGACGTGGAGATGGTATTCCGTACGTACGCACGGGCGGTGATTTCGTTTTCCGTAGGATGGATAGATGTTAAAATAGGGTTGTTTCATACTTATAATAACATATCAGTATATGAGTGATACTGATGTTATTACTTCATAATGAAACAACTAAATAAGAAGAAGTTGAACAAGAAATAATTTGGAAAGGATCGGTAATGGATATTACCTCTTTTTGACGTGCCTCTTATTAACCTCCTCTTAGGGCACCAGGGTTGGTATTTAAAGAAGACCAGAACCTCTATGATGATTCTAGGGAAGTGGGGAAGTGAAATGGGAAGGGTTTGGACGAGCATGAAGGCTCAAATTTGTGTGAGGAGGAGAGGGAGGAGGTGCCCTTTTATAAGGGAGGAGAGGGGAACCTTTGGAAATATAAGAAATATTAGTTTATATTAAATCCCAACCCCACATAAAAACTTCCAAAATTACTTATATCAGAATATTAGATGATATAGGGTTGTAATATCATCAAAAAATAAAAATTTAGACATGTTAGGAATTTATTTTAAACATTATCTTCTTGATTTATCCTTATTTGTCAATTAATATTATTTGTGGTAATAATATTATAAATTTTAAATTATTATTAATAATTACATATGTGTTGTGAATTTTCCATAATTTGACACTTTAGGACATTTTATACCATAAAAAATTTAATTTGTAATTTTTAAATATTTTTTTGATTTTTAAACAATTTTATAATATGTTATTTTTATAAAATAACAATAGTGTCAATTTTGAGACTATTCATTTATTTGAATTTAAATAAAATATATACAGAGGATATGTTAGAAATAAAATCTTTAATAGATTAATAAAATGTCATCTGTATCTAGAAAATTAGTGTATCACATTAAATAGTGTATATAATAATTATTTTAATATTTTTAAAACCAGTTATTTGATATTTTAATTAATAAAATAATTTCAACATCACTATTGTGTCATAATTAATGATAATTATATAATCCCTAAAAATTCTAAATAAATCTCTATGTTGTAGATAATTGTATTTTCTTTCTGTAGATTATTCATGTTCGAAGTTTCATTATGTTTATCACTAAATTAAAATTATTATACTTATAAAATTTAATAAATTGACATGTTGTCACATTCTTTAGTTTTAATAATCATTAAATTATTTTCATGGAAAAAAGTTCATTAAATGAATCTATTCCGACCCTTAGGTGATATGGGTCGACTTTTAGTCATCTAATAGGATTTTGTCAGGTGTTAGGGTAGTTTTATAATCTTATATTTACCCTTAATTACCCGATTTACCTTTAACTATGGTAAATAAAATTTACTGTAGTTACTATTCATAATACCCAAATTTAAAAAGTAGCCTATTAACATAATTTGGACCCACTGATTAAAAATATGGAATCCATTTTTTAAAATTCAAAACACATAAGTCACAGTAAATAATTTAAAATAAATATTGTTGTTAAGAAAATAGGTTTTAGAAGTTAAAACATTGCCAAAGATTGAAATGTTTTTACCTATGAATTCAATGTGAAAATAATGGTAATGACATACATTATATTAAATGGTAAAAATATATTCTATGTATACTTAAAAACTATTCAATATTTTAATTTAACCATATAAATTATCTCAATCAAAAAAGTTGTTTTTAATTAAAAAATAGCGTATTTTTAGTATTCATCAAAATATGAAAGTTATCAGAAAAATATCAAAAATTTATCCAAAGTAAATTTTTATATCCTGATTCAAAAAATGAATTTTATTTTGTCAAATTGAACTTATAAACATGTCAAAAACTAGATTTAATGTGGTTGTGCCATTAAAAGGTGGCAAAACTGCATTTTTTTATAAATACTTATTTTACCCAAAAAAATTATTTTGTTCTCTTACCATGTTCTAGAAAATGTGTAAGATGAATAATAATGTTGTAAAATTTAAAATTCAGTTAATAATATTCCTAACGGCCAGTTTATAATATTATAATATTATACCGTTGTTTAGTGGAACTCGTTATTGCTTACTACACACGCTATCGAGGAAGGTCGCGATTGTGTGTAGCGAAAGATTCCTTTGATGATTTATATAAAAACAAAATATTTCTCATAAAAGTCTCGGGTGTTACAGGGTTGGCCTGAAATTATATAACCCACTAATGTAATTCATAATGTTTTATATCTCATGATATAATTATGATAAAAACATTTATGTGCTCGATCAGATATAGAAAATAAGTATGGATTCCTGATCTACTTTGGGAAAGTGGTTGTGATTATTCATACACTACGGAAAACAAATGTGATTCCTGATTTACTATGATATTGGAATTAAGTGTAATAAGGGTAATAAGTTTTGATGTTAAATCCATAATGATTTGATGGTCTTGGTTGATAACCTTAATATGGAAAATGGTATCTATAAGTATAATGCTTCCACAGAATTATGACATAATTAATATTTGAACATTTAGTTAATGAATAATTTATAATGTTTTCTAACTTGTATGATTCATCTCTTTTGAAATTTTATATCTTTATTCAGTTAATCTGGATTTTGATCCATGATTAATTGGTAATGAAAAATTTATGTTATGATCATGAGATCCTACCCTTATATATAACTTATGAATTATTATTATCATCTATTAGTATCTATCATGTTGACCTAAATAGTGTATCCAAGCTGAAAATTTCATAAGTTTACATTACCTAGGTTATGAGGAATGGTTTTAGGAAGGGTATGTCAAGAAGGGTAAAAAGTTAGAATAACATTATTTGAGATACTAAATAATGTACCTATAAATATTCATTTATCTAGTCTCCAGTGAAACTAATACTTTTTGTCTCTTACTAGGATAATAATTTTATTTATTGAATAATATTCTAAAAATATATAATATCTTTTTCTAAAAGGTTTGGTTTTCTATTGTTTTCATTATTATACATAGATTTAGAGAGTTGATTTATAATTGACACAAGATATCATAGCCCAACTCTAACTCCATTTTTTTTCAGGATGGTGGTCATTTTATTTACCAATATATTAATGGTTAGAAAATTTTTCTATAATTATAGACATTAACTAAATCCAAATAAATCTATCATAAGTAATGAGGAACAATAAATAGAGTGATCAATAATAAAAATATGATTCCTGGTATGTCTATTTTTACATCATCTTATCAGCCAATGACACTTTAGGTTCATTCTATATCTCTTTTTCTTCACCATATTCAATCATTTGTTTTGAACCCATATTTACAATTAACCAATGTCTGAAAATAACCAAATTATGCCTCCAATACAAACTGATGAAACCAATGAATATCATACATAAATAATATCACATTAAATATGAATATTAAATTCATATTACAATTGTACATTCTTGAGGATAATATTAGTTTTGTTTATTTAGACTATAAAAATAGTCAACTTGTTCTTTATATGATCTGAAACTAATCCTATATTTAATTTCATTATAGTACCCTTATATACATATCATACTTTGAACCTTCCATCAAATCATTGGGATAGAAAATATACAGAAGAGTGATATTAGATTCTCAATAAGGGTAAATATGGTATATATCAATAAAAATAAAATATATTATAAGGGTGGGATAAGGTAATATGTTTCATGATCCCAATGTAAAATATTCATTTCCCTAAAATATTTGATCTAAAACTCAAATATTAAGTCATATAAAGAAGCATGACTAACAAATTAGCCAAAATAGGAATCATTATTCTAGAGTCATAATATTTTCATGTAGAATCATAAGAATAAGAAATCATAATCCTGGAAAATAAATTTTTTCCATCATGTCCATACATAATCTAATGATAATAACAAGAACCAATCATACTCAGACATCAAAAAAATAATCATAGTTTTTTGTAATCATTTCCATTAATATTCTTGTGAGAATAGATTATAGTAATAATACAAATATATAAAAGTTTGGACATCAAAATCCTAAATAATATCCATTATTGTCATCATCATCACAAGATATATATCAAATTTACCAATTCATTAAATGGATATAACATAACCTACAATCACATAGTCATAATACATTCATATGTTTTAAAAAGGTTTTGAAAAAATTCCATTAGAGCATAACCCAAGGAAAAGAAAATGGTGTTTTTCAAGATAATAGCATCATAGTAAATAACTATACCGAAAAAATGTTTTTGGTTTTAATTTATTATATCCCTAGTAAAACTTAATTAACATAAATGGATGTCATCGAAAATTAAAATACAATTAAAAGGTCACTAGATTTTATCTTGATGAAAAAACCATTTTCATTTTGAAATAATTTATTTAATGAATAAAAAATAAAAGAATAATAGGAAACCATATTATTTGAAAATAAACATGGAAAGTTTTAATATATTCTTCCATGAAAATATTTTTCATGATTTTGGTGAATGTATTATTTTATGTAAATGTTCAAATAATGATTCCATTCACACCATTGCTAGAATGTTTCTCATTTGGAAAATATGAAAACGATTCATTTTAAACATTTCTATTGAATGTAAAATATGATAATAAATTAATTTTATAAAACAATATATAATGGAAAAAAAATTGTTTTTTTTTTAAATTTCAAGGGAGAAAATTATTTCAGACAAAATATGATATAATGTCAGTTTTTTTAAATAATATTTTATCATAAATTTTCTGTAAAAGGACTAGAAAATGAATCTAATCATTGAAAATTAAATTAATAACCATATGATAATAAAATATATGGTTTTTAAAAGATAATACACATATAATTTCCCTAAATAAAAATTTAACATAGACAACCCCACAAAGAAATGAGAATGTAACATAAATCTCTTATGTCATGTTACTTCTTCCATCCTACATGCTCAATCCCAATATAAAATAAATATTTGGTTATTATAGATCTACTAAAAACACTATTAAATCATAATAGACAACATAAATACCAATATAAACCCAAAATTTACATAAATACATATTATATAAAAATAGATGAATATTATTTACCAGCCATAATGATCTATTGAAAAATGATTTAGGTATAATAACATTGGAAATATTGAAACCTAAACAACTATGTCATAAAATGTCATCATCATATCCCTCTCATTTATTCATTATAAGAACCATTATTAATCATATTATACTTAATACCTTTATTCATAAATTGGGGAAGGGAAACCTAATAATGTGTGAGCTCTAATTCTCAATAATAGTAGAAAATGAGATAGCAATGATCGTATATGTACAATAAGAGAAAAAGGGATTGAGAATGTTAGCATAAAACTTGAAAAAATATACCCTATATATCAATGATCGTAGTCCATATTCATTGAAAAAATAATTTTAGTTCATAATAATTGAATCATAAATGAATCAAAGAACAAGATCTATAAGAGAATAACATTAGAATAAGATATGAAATTACAACATACACATAAGCATTTAAAAAAATTACCACCGTATAGAATGATATTTCACAAGAATATAATTTGAATCAATTTAATCCTTAAACCATTTTAGTAATCAAGGATCACTCCCATGACTATCATAGTAGACAAATCCCCTTATTGAACTATTTTCACTCCCCATTCCATTTCTATTAATCTTATGATAGTTGAATCTTTTCTCAATTCATTGGAAGGAGATATAGGTCCCACCCATCACAAAATGAAACTAATACCTATGTTTTTCACATGATCATAAAACAATTATGATATGATAATCTCTTAAAATACATATGTTTTATAAATATTTGATCACAACATAACCAATAGAAAAAGAAATGGGATTCATAATAATTTCATCATTTTGTTATCGAATAACTACTTGAAATGAAATTGGATTCATAAAAATTGTGTTTCCATATTTATAAAACATATATATAAATATTAAGGTTTATATCCTTTGATTATCAACCATGTATGGAATAATTTAAATCAACTGTTTTTTTCATCGCTGAATAAAAACTCGATTTAATGTTCATTATAAAATTCTAGAGGAAATAATCACAATATATTGAATGATAACACATATTAAAAAATGAGTAAATTTTAATTGTAAATGTCCATGTAAAATATTATAGGAATCTTCAATGAAACATTTATTCATGGTAGTGTGAAATACATTCATGTTGTATAATTAAAAAAACATTACATAAATATATTTTTTAGAAAAGTCACAAATACCAGATTTGATAAATGAAAAAAAATTCCATTTAAATCATTGTATAAAACATAAAAAATTGGAAAAAATGTCTTAGAATATTATAGGATAATAGTTCAAACATTCATTAAATCATTTTTTAAAAAAATGGATATGGAAGAAAAATGATTTCCAACTAAAGAGATGAGTGAACTCAATTTTCCAAAAAATAACATATTTTCAGTCTCTCGGGATTATAAGATTATAAAAATGAAATAAAAACATGTATGAACCAGAAATAAAAATATGGTAATAAAATTCATGAGTATATGGATAGGTTTATCATAATAATTCATAATCAGAACTAAATGATAAACAGTCTTGATAAACAATGAGATAACAACATTAAACTCTTAAATCATTGAGAATTATTGAATCACAGACACCCTAAATGAAATAAACATATTTAAATATTTAAATAAATTAATTAAAATGATAATAATCATGAATTTAATTATTGGTTAGGATATATACAACCCAAAAAAATATGTTGTGTATAAAGAATGTGTCTGACTGAAATAAAAATGAGGTGAAAAATCTAGAAGTCAAGTATTCATTTCCTTTGAAGAATTGTAACCCCTTTTATAATACATAAATATTTATTATTATCATATAAGATATTAATTTACATACAAAAATGTCATATATGATCCATTTATAATATTTCCATCCTCACTTTTTTAAACAATTATTTATTAAAATAATCACTCTTATGTTTTTAATATTTTGTTTGTCATGAAAATTTCAGTTTAGTAGTTCTAGTCTTTGTACATATATATTGGTTTCATAATTATAATTATATTAATCATTATATGATCAAAATATATATTAATTATTTAAATATTAAGATTCATCCATAAAATGTTTATATATCTAAATCAATGACACCATTCTTAGAGATGGTGGGTCATATGTATGCACGAACATTGTTATATTTTTTCAAAGGATGAATAAAAAGTAAGATAAATATTAATTAACTATTATAGGATTTATATTGTATCATATATGTCATAAAATTTAATAAAACTATAACTCATTAATAGAAATGTAAAATATAAAGGAAAAATATTATATCGCTTCATGGGATTGGTAGCCCACACGTACACACGAATGATGTTGGCGTTTCCCAATGAATTACATGGTAAAAAGTAAGATGTGATATTGGAATTCTAGGAGTGTTATTATGTGATAAATATAATATATAAATATTAAACTTATCATAATAATCATTCATAAGATATGATGATGAAAAATGAATTGTATAAGTATGTGAAGATGGTAAGTTGTATGTACGCACGAGTGATACACTCACTATTAATTTTACTAGTAAGAGTGTGAATAATTTTTTTTAATAATAAAAATACTATTTCAGAAAACAAAGGATACTGAAGTTATTATTTTGTGATAAAATACAAATATTTAGAGGATATAAAGAATATTAGAAAAGAAAGTGATCTGTTAAGACAATTACATCTTCTTTGAAAAGATCATTTAGATCTTATTTAAATGTTTCAAGGGTTAGAATTTTGGGAAGACCATAACATATAGAATGTGTTTCGGGAAGTTTAGAAGGGAAATTTTCATCATTTGGTTGATCTATATCCCATAATGTAGTGTAAATAATCATGGTAGGAGGTGACCTTTAAAATTACGGTGGAGGAAATATGGAATTTCTCAGAAGATCAAATTATAATAAATTAATTATCAATAAAAATGACTCTAAATTTCATGATGCTCAAAAATTTGGTATTATAGGGTTTTAATATCATTAAAAACAGAATATATACATGATTGGTTGAAATTTTAAAACATATATTTATATTATCCCTTAGTTAGCTGATTTTAATTTTAACTATGGTAACATATTTTTTAAATATAAATTGTAGAAGTTTTTAATTCTAATGTGAAAATTGGACAACAAATGTCAAGTTTATGAAATTTTATAACATACCATAACCAATTTATTTCATTTTATTATTTTATTATTTTTAAATATCAAAATAAAATATTATTTTTAAAATAGTTTCATTATTTCCAATTGTGAAATTATTCATTTATTTTAACTTAAAACACATAAATAAAACATTTGAATTCAAATATAATATTTTAACAGAACATTAATTTTTCATATAAACCTACTATTTTCCTAGATCAATATAAGTTAGTCAAATTATATCACTTTTAATTTTTTTGTCATTTTATTATTTTTTTATTAAATTATTAAATATTTTTTTATCCTTGATAAGAATTTAATGTATTTATATAATACCTAAAAATTAGAAACTAATTATTAGTAATAATATAATTTCAATATTAACCATATTAATATTAATATTCATTCATAACTATGTTTCCCTCTTTCAACACATAATGGATATTTTAAAGTGAGAGAGTGGCATTTTACAGCTTTCTTTGATTTATATAATACATAAGACATTAAATATGAAAAGCTTCCATAAAAAAAATTAATGATTTAGTTATTAAGGGTATAATTTTATTTATCTAATAAAAAATAAGATGGATAATTATTCCCTTTTCACTTATTTTTTACCTTGAATAACAACATTTTCACTTTAATTATGAGATAAATGTTACCATAGTTAATATAAATATTGGTCTAAAATAAAATGGGAGAATTTACCACATTTAATTTTCATAATTACAAATATATATTTAATTTTATCTAATTAAACAACTACAAATTTCAAAAATTAATTTTAATTTAATAGTGGAAAATTTGAAAAAAAAAATTTAGAAAAATACATTTTTATAAATAAAACTGGATTTACTATTTTCCTATGCGTAGGAAAATATTTTTTGAATTTTTAAAACATTTTATCAAAGAAATCATATATATATATTTTAAATTATTATTCAATATTTGTAAAATTATTTTATTAAGATGAAAATACATTATTCACATAAAAATAGATTTTTCAAAAAATATTATTTCATTCAAATGATTATTATGTTCATTTAAAAATAATTGAAAACCAATTAAATACTTTCATAGATATTTAAACATAAATTATTAAAAAAATTGATATATTAATAAAAAACAGTACAATGGTTAAGAGATAACTATCATTTCAAATAATAATATTTAAATATATATCGTGGTTCGTTTAAACTCGTTGTTAGATGTAACACAAGCCATCAAAGAAATTAAATTTATTTCAAAGAATATATTTCCTTAAATATTATATTGTTAAATTATTCCCCCTTAAAATTAATTTCACCTTCAAAATACATCCCTGAATAAAAATAGTTTCATATATTTTTTCTTCATCAAATCCTTTCCCACATTGCATCGTCAAATTAGTGGGTTCACCCAAAAAAAACATAGTCCCAGAAAGTGGTTATATTTCATAACATTGTATCTCTATAATAAAAAATATCTCTAGGTTTGTATTCATAAGAAATATATTGATCAAGTGGTGTAACATATAAATTCAGTACATTTAAAGAAATAGGTAAGTACATTCTTAAGAGAGATATGTGGAACACATCATGGGAATGACAATGATTAATTGGATGTACCTGTCGATAAACTACCTTCCAGATATGATGAAGAATTTAGAAAGGAATTAAAAAACTGGGGATTATGTTTATGATCATTCTATGTATTAGGACCCTATTCCAAAGAGATATTCATAGTAATACCTCATCACCAACTTCAAAATCTATATATTTCCAATTATTTTTAGAATAACTTTTTGGTAGACATCGAGATACTCTTATGTGATGTTGAATGGATCATAAATTATCTTCCATTTCCTCGGATTTATTTGGAGCCAATATAATTATTTCTATAATTATATAAAATCATATTGGATTTATGAAAATATTACTATAAAGGGATTCATAAAGATATATCTAATTAACAAAGAGAAAGGTATTTTTGAATGAAAATTAAACCAATGGAAGGTATCAATCCCAACCACCATTTAAGTCTATATATATATTTCTCAAAAATTATTCTAGAGTTTTAATGTTCATCTCAGATATTAAAAAATTATAAGGATGATAAACTGTGATAAAATATAGCAATGTATCTAATTGTTTCTGAATAATTCTACCAAACATTGAGTAAATACCTTATCCCTGATCAGATACACATTAAAGTGATACATCATGAAATAATACCACTTATTTAAAATATATCAAACTAATTATATCAAGAGATACATGTTATCTAATTGAAATTGAGTGTGTGGATTTGATAATGTCATTGACGATGACCCATGTAACATTAATCCCATTATAATTTTTGTGGAGTCTTAAGATAAAATCAATTGTACTATTTTCCCATGATCGTTCTAATATGGGTAATGGTTGTGATATCCACTTAGAATAATTTCTTTCAGACTCAATGTGCTGACATTCCAAGCACCTATATTCAATCTCTTCAATATCTCAATTTGGTCCATCCTACCATAAATACTCATTCGAATCAATATAAAACTTTTTTTCTTTTAGTATAGGTAAATAATTATGAACTATGATCTGCATCCATAATATCCTTCTTCAAGTCCTATATCGAAGGGAAACATTTAAAAATCCTAAAACAATTATCCATATTAATCTATGTTTATGTGAGTAACACTTTTCACTACAATTTCATGTTTAACATATTACTTCTTCACATCATAAATATTTACACATATAGGCGGTTGAATACTCAGTTGAGAAAGATAATACTTATACCCTTCTAAATATCAAGATATATACATTAAAAGTCGATAAATTTGATATCTTTTATGATACTCATCATAAAAAATCTAGTATGATGCCTTCAACAATCAACATATACTATATTTTTTACTTTCCATCTATGGTAATGTATTAAGTAGTCATAATATTTAATCATCCCTAACCATCAACACTAGAACAGGTTCATATTTTTTTGAGTTAAAAAATAATTTAAACACATTTGATGATTATATATTTCACACCGTTATAAATAGAAATAATTAATGAGTATTTTTAATTTAAAAATAATAGTAGGTAACTCTAAATAATGATTTGTGTTAATTTTCTCAAATACCGACAATTTCATAGAGGAAAAATATATCACCATATTTTTTTCATGATAATTCATCTTAATTGTATCTTTGATACATCACTACAGATTAGAAACCCTTCTCTGTTGCAGGGTATTTTACGAATATGTGTGTGGACTAGACTTCACTTCAGTTCTCTAAAATATTCATAATAATTATCATTCAAAATAAACATGAAAACATCACATTATAACATAATTATTGGATTATATAGACATTAAAAATTCTCTATAAAGTGTCGATAATTTCCAGATAAACCAATAAAACAACATATCTCAGTCATGGTGGTCGGTCTGTGCTAATGCATGATAACTTAACTCTTTGAAGGGTCTATTTTTTTAATTAAAAAAGGTGATGAATTGTCCTAAAACGTCCAAATCTCAAATATAATTAAAATAAATATTAAAAGAGTCTCAAATACGGGATCATATTAAAATATTTTTCATGAAAGGAAATAAGAGCAATGGGGAGGTCTTCAAACCAGGTAATTCTTGATTTAGTCCATTGTTGTCCAGACCATCTACAACCATACTTGCTTATTTATTAACATGTGTGATGATATAGTTTATATCTATAAGGAAATAGGTACATTCTATCCCTCGGGGAGTAATTGGCCAAGAAAGATGTGTTATACCATTCTAAATCACTTGAACGATAGTTGTTGCGTCACTTTTAATCCATACATTGTTCAAACCAAAGAGCATGGTAACGGAAATAGCATTTATCAAACTCAACATATAATCTTCATGGGAGGTGGAAATGCAACATTTATCTATGAAGCATCCAATTATCTGATTTAGGTGATTCATGAAGAGATAACCACACCATTCATGTCTTAGATCTCCCTTGGAGGTGCCATCAATATTGATTTTTATCCATCCAGGTAGTGGGCTCCCCAGAAGACCTCATATTGCGATGCATTTGAAAAAAACCATTAATCCTTAGATGCCTCAAGATCCCAAAGTCATACATAGTGTTGTAGAAATTTCCCATTGAAGGGTGTATTGATATACCCTCACACGAGATTACATGACCAAATAATTAAACATTTTGATGCCAAAATTTAAACTTTTTAAATTTTGAAAATGGATTTCCATTATTTGGAGTCTTAAACACAAGTATCAAATAGGCATAATTATCTTCCTTTCTACAATAATAAATAAAAATTTTATCGATGAATACAATAAAAACCCAATAAAATCAATCTCTAAGGAGTTATTTCATTAAAATCGTTATTATAGAAGGGTAATTTACATGAAAAAATGACAAAACTATATATTCATGTTGTTCATACCATGTACGGAATTATTTCATGGTTATATCCTCCATTATGAGAATCAATTTATGATATCCAGAATAATGATCAATATTTTAAAAGTTATAATCCCCATAAATAAAATAAAATAATTCATTAACATGGGGTAGAATATACTTTTTCATTATATTTATCTTTCAATGTTTTAAATAATCAATTATGAATAATAAGAAACCATCTTTCTTCTTATCAACCTTAAAATTTTTACACTAAGGTGATGCACATTCGGAATGAATCCCATTTAATGATTCTCCATTTGTTTTATCATGTAATCCAGAAATTCAATCAGGTCTATTCTATGTAGAGTCATTGAAATACACATTTCAATAGGTATGTGTTCAGTTGAATACATTATTCCATTATTTAGTGGAGTACTAGAAAACACTAAAAAATAATCAAATAAAGTCCCAATAAATAGGTATATCTTGGATTTTCAGTTTCCCCCAACCATATGAGTTATATTATCCTATTGAATTGTAATCCCGACCCATATAATTTATCTAATATCAATTGGTTGTTCTTTTTTTCAGAAAATTGATAGGTGGTCATTGGATGGTTCCAAATATCAAAAATCATTTTATTTAATTATAAATTGATGTGGCCTTCTTAGAAATAAATCCAATACATTTCAAAAAATAAATTGATTTATACTAGAGTAATAAAGATATGATTTTCTACAGACACAATCCCACAAATTTCAAATAGATAAGAAATATATACTTGGTATGTATTAATCATAATATTAGAGGGTTTTACTAATAACTCAACAACTAATTTTTGAACTGGTACTGTGATAAATTTAAAAATTCTTTTGATAAAAATGAGTGGGTAGATACATAATCAAATAAGACACTAGTAGTTCTATAGTAGATTGTAAGTGTACCTTTTATCATACCATTATCGTACCCCTAATAAAAATAGTAAGTAAATGAGATTTAACATTTTCTATTGGAATAAGAGGTCATTTATGTCAATATCTTCACTAAAAATCATATATGGGCATTGGTTAACAAAATCGATATACTCCAAACATTTAAAACAATAGAGTTTGGGTAGTGCATTCTATATATAAATATATTTATTTGTATACATAGCTAACATCTTCCAATAAAGTTTTAATTAAATTTCATGATGAAAATCCTTCCAATAATTAAAACATTTACAAGTTACAATATGAAATATCCCCTTCTTTTCTTCCTCACTTCAAGCATATTAGAAGGGTTTCATTTTTTCCTGTTTCATTTTAGAATTTACTTTGAATGAAATCTGTTTTTATTCTTTTCAATGACCTGAGAATGTTGGGTAAATCAAATAACCAGCACCACATTGATATCAAATAAAACCATTTCATCATTTCTAATAATGACCCAGATGGATAATTCCCCTCATATACATGGTTTTTGATCCAAAACAAAATCTATTAACATTAATTTAATTTGGGTTGATTATGACAAAAGTATACCTCACTAGTATCATGAAATTTTCGTCATAAGTTACAACATAATCATCATCCTACTATTTAAACTAATGGAATTCATTGTTAAATTTTGTTTGAATATTATAAGGAAAGTATAAGTTTACGAATAATATTTCAAATTCCTCAAACTCCAAATATTCAATTTCTTATTTTTCATTAATGTTCTTGATAGGTTTCCACCGCTGATCTCCATCACCATTAAAATGAAAACAACTATAATAAAATTCTCTTGTTTTGGAAATCAGATAATGTAAAATATATATTTCAATGGTAATAATCTATAACTTAGTGACTAGTGGCTCACTGAACACACTATAATAACATACACCTCACCTCATTGAGTATTTGAAAAAAATGTAGTACAATAATTTCTAATTTGGAAGATAGGAATGATTCAAAGCTTGAAAAAGTCGTATTATCGTATAAACATGATTTTCCATTTCATCTTTTATAACATTTGGTTTCTTAGGTGGAAATCATTTCAATTTTCATCACATTTAGGGGTAAAATAATTCTATTGCATTCTAGATAATTAATAAAATAAAAATCATTATTGTGATAAAAAGTAAAAATTAAGGGATACCAAATAATCATAAAAAATCAATTATAGGATTTGTAAATCATGAATACATATTCATTGAAAATATTAGAGTAACCTATGAAGTGTATTAAAATTTACAATAAATATATGATTTTATTCCTATACATATACTTTCCCAATGTTTCATACTAATATTTTTATCATCCTAGCTTCCAAATGTTAACAAAAAATTATTTAATAGAATATATAAAAACACAATCTTTTTATACGTATATATTATATCTATGTATATTACTATTCATTACATAACATAATGATCCAAGATAGAATCAGTTAGGTCTAGTATCATTGGAAACATTGAATCATACACAACTATTTCATAAAATATATATATTATCTATCAGTTACTTCATCATAAATTTAACCATTATTAAATAAATCCTGGTTAATACCTTTCATAATAATATAAGAAAAAGAAACATAACAAAGGGTGGGATATGGTGGATAGTGAGGGTAAGAAGGGAGACATCAATGATTATATAATCACACCGTGAGATAAATGGTATAATAGTATGTGAAAAAAATCTCAAAAACCATACCATATATTTCATATATCATAATATTTAGTCATAGATTACTTTTTTGTTGTTCATAAGACATGAATTAACAATTAATTAAAGAACATGGTCTATAAGAGCAAAACATTGGCATAAACATGGAATGGTGGTATACATATAAGAATATAAAATAATTTACATTATAGATAATAATATTTTTCATGACTGTCATAATTAAAGTATTTTAATCCCCAAGCCATCCCAATAGTCTAGGTTCACTCCCAAGACTATCACAGTCGGAAATGTTCCTCATGGAATTTGATCCACTCTCCATTATAGTAATTTTTTTCTCATGAGATATAAATATTTATCAAATGCATTGGAGTGTTATATATGTCCCACATATCACATAATACAAATGAAACATATTTGTACCAAAAAATCATAAATAATTAATCATATAGTAACCCATGAAAATAAATGGGTTTCATAAAACATTTCATCATAAAATAAACCTTGGATAAGGAATGTGTTTCATAAATATTTCATCATATCATAACACAAGGAAAACGAATCAGGTTGATTGATTTTTTTCATCACATTGATAAATCATCAATAAAATTAATTTTTTTTCTCCCTGGATTATCTCCCTTGTAAATAATAAGTGGAATCCAGGGTTGTTTTCTTTTATGAATATAAAATATATTAAAATATCACTAAAAATCGAAAGGAATGTAATATTTCAATTTTTTAAAATCACATAATACAAAACTATATAAATATAAGGGATAAAATTTTATTTCGAAAGATTCACTTGAACTTGTAAATTAAGTATAAAGTATATAATTATTCATAGAGGTTTGAAAATCCATTCATGTATTATATGTTAAAATACATCCCTTCCAAACTAATATTGGAAAATTCAAAAATAAATCATTTGGAAAATGAAAAAATATGTCCTTAAAATTAAATTATAAAAATATAAAATGCGGAAAAACATAATTAAAATTTTTAAGAGAATATTTATAGAAATATTTAAATTAAATTTAAAAAATATTGGTATAGAAGAATATGGTTTTGGACCGAAGTGAGAAGTAAAGACAATTTAAATTAAAAATATATTTTTAGTATCTTGAGTTCATAATTTTGGTAAAATTAATGAAATAATTTATATTAAATAAATAGATAATTTAGGATACAATAAATGAGTACCATGGGAGTTTTATTGTAATATTAAATCATCAAAATATAATCATTACTATATCGATAAAAAATGTGTTTTTTCACGCAAAAATCATACCACATTTGTATCTATTGAGTCATAAGCCCCATAAGATAATGAAAATAATACCGTTATTTACATCACATTCTATTCATGATAATAATTATAAAATAAGTTAATGGAAAATATATACAGCACACACAAAAACAAGTCGGGTATAATTATTGTTTCCCTCTAAAAAAGGTGAGATGAAAATCCATTACCTAGAGTTATAATTTCTTTAATAGAACTCTAAATCTCATATATATTAAATTTAAATTTATTTTTATAATATAAAATTGTATTTTTTGTATATATAATATCATATATGATCAGTTTATAATATTTCTAAACCCCATTTTATCAATGATTCCTTAATAAAATTGTGAATTTTAGGAGTTAGCTATTTCGTTTATCACAAGTATTTTAGCTTAGTAGTTCTAATCCTTGTACATTTATTTGGTCGCATAATATCCAAAATATTTACCATGATATTAATATCATATATATTCATTATATAGAATTTTAGAGTCATCAATAATGGTAAGAGAGAGATAAATGAATTATATCGTTCTTAGAGACATCGGGTCGTAGGTATACGTGAACACTGCACTGTTTTTTTAATGGATGGAAAGGACTAAAATTAAATATTAATTAATATTTATAAGATTATTATTGTATGATATACATTATAAATACTCATCAAATTATTCTATATTAAGCTAAATGAGAAATATAAATGAAAAGTGAATCGCATTGCTTTGAAGAAGTGGTAGTCCACATCTATGCATGAACAACATAGACGTTTCCCAATGTATGGATGGTAAATAGTTAGACTTGATAAAATAATTCCGGAATTATAATTATTTCATAAATATCATATATAAATATTAAGAGAATAATAATTCACATATATAATATATATTGATGAAAACTGAATTGTATTGCTATGTGGAGACGGTAAACCGTATATATGCAAGAATAAAAATTTCACTTCATATTCTATAGGAAAGAGGATGTCTAATAAGATAATCATAATCATAATAAAAGTTATAAATTATTTTGAGAGTGTAAATATTATTATATGATTAATTATTTATATTTATATGAGGTAAATAATAATATAATGGAAAGTGATCATGTAAAATAATTACATCTTCGTTAAAAAAATCATGTCGATATCCTTTAAAGGGATCAAGGGTTGTTCTTTTGGGTAGACCAGAACCTATAAAATGTGTTTTTGGAAGTATAGAGGAGATTTTTTAGTTGTTTTCTACTCTCTGAGGCTCAATTTTATTTATATAAGTGTGGCCAATGTGCCCTATTACAATTAAGGTAAGGTTAAATTTTGAAATTACTCAAATGAATCAATTATAATAAATTAATTCTCATGAAATATTACTCAAAATCCATAGGGATTCAAAGATAAGATAAAATAGTTTTGTAATCCCATCAACAAATATATTTTATGTAATATTGAGTTTCATTTAAGCTCTTATCATTTTTATTAACCCTTAGTTAATAAATTTTTGTTTTAACTATTGTATGAACTTTGTGACTAATAATGTTTTATATTTTTACTTACATGGTGAAAATTTCACTATAAATGAAAATAAAATGATATTTTAGACAATATAGAAACTATCATTCCTTATTTTAATTCACATTATTTTAATATAATTTACTATAATATTATTGTGATAAAATATCATTTCTATCATTTTTTATAGTATTCATTTATATTCACATAAAATACATAATGAAATTTTTAATTAGAATATAATATTTTTTTAAAAAAAATAATATTTCATATCAAAATTTTATATTCGTTGAAATCTATAACATTCAAAAATTATATCAATTTTAATTTTATGAAAATAATTTCTTTTATTTTTACACCAATTGAATATAAACTATTTTGATCTTGTGTTACAAAATAATGTAATTATATAATGCCTAAAAATTATAAATAAATTAACATAGTGAATATAATTTTATTACTCGTATAATTATTCTTAATATTTTTATTATTACTAGTACTCATCTCTATATGAACACAAAATAAATATTTAAAACTAAAAGAGTGTGATTTTGTAACATTATGTCATTTAAATAATACATAAGTCTTATTAATTGAATAGTTTCCATTAAACAACTTAATATATTTTCGGAGGGGTTAAATGTCATGTTTCCATCATCCAATGTGAATTAGGCTGATAGTATATGGCCTTATAACTTGTTTCTAATCATGATTAACCTTTTATACCGTCTACCAGGTTGATAAATTTTAGAACAGTAAAAATTCATATTGACCAAAATAATTCTTGTATCATTTAAAAAAATGTAATCCTCATAATAATAAATATTTATTTAATTTTATCTAATCAAGTACCTATTAAAGATAGGAATTATATTTTATGTAATTATGTAAAAGGTGATTTTTTTAAAAAAACATTTTTGGCCGTAAAACGACATCTATTATTATTTTATGACTATACAAATATATTTTGAATGTTTTAAACATATAGTAATTTAAATAATATATAAATTGTGTGATGATAATTCACCAGCACAGATTAATATTATGTATAAAGTTAAAAATACATTCTGTGCATAAGAATTATTTTTCAAGAAATATTTTTTTTTCATTTAAATTATTTTTATTTTCACTTATAATCAATTGAAAACTAAAGGATTTATTTAATAAATAAACAATATTTAATTTTTATAAATTATTTTTTCATATTCATACCCTCTAATATACTATCTAGGAGATAATTTTCATTTTAAATAATAATATATTATTTGTATAAGATAGTTCATTTGAACTCGAAGTTGATTTTAAAACAGGCTATCAAATAAATTAAATTTATTTTTTAAAAAAAATATGTCATAATATATCAAGGTATTATAATGAATTTATTATTTTATTTATTTGTTTGTTTAATAATTCTTGCTTAAAATGGACATTTAGGTGAAGATAGTTTGTTTTCCATGCATGTTTCAGTTTGACGGTTCTTGTACTTGCACCTTTGTGATGTTATAACCATATAAAGAATATTATTGATGGAAATATCATCATATTTATTCATTACATACACTTTTATTAATATTAAAGAACAATTTTTATGGAAATTTAATTATATCAATTCATGGAGATGGTAACCTATAAATATACGTGATTAATGATTCTATTTTTTTATTGATGTAATAAAGGAAAGGTAAATTATAAATCACCATTATTGGATTTTTATTATATTCTAAATATCATATATGTTAAATAATATATAATTTTTACCATCCATGTAATGTGGGTATTAAAATTACATCACTTCACCTAATGGATGTCGTAGTCAACACATCGAAATAAGCAACGTTATCATGTTGAAATACTTGGGATGTATGAAGGTAGATAAGATATTATGTTACCAAAATAATAATAATTTCATAAATATCATATATAAATATTAAATACATAATAATAATCATACACGAATGATGGTTATTTAAATTTTATCATATCGATATCCGGAGCAGTAGTACACACATACACACGAGTGATACATTCATTTTTCAGTTGATGGAATGAAGGTGTAATGTTGTTGTACCATAATCATAATAACATATGAAAAGATTTTTTATTTTTTATTTTTTATTTTTTATGGATAAAAAAGATCTAGATGATTTATTAGAATAATAAAACATGAAAATGATCATTAATAAGCCATGCCTTTTATTCAGAAAACCACCCCAGTTGTACCCATATTGCCTTCTTAGGATGGTACAATGATAAAACATAGACATATAAAAAAAATTTAGGGATGTTATAAAAAAAATTTAGGAGGAATTTTCTGATCAAATAGGCTCTCGAAGTGTGTATAAGAGAGAATATGTGGTTTCCATTTCATAGTGATGGATATGACACAATTGAATATTTCTAAAATATTAAAAATTATTAATCAATTAGTCAATCCAAATAGATCCAATTGACTCAACATCCAAGAGGATATGATATATTGTTGAAATATGGATTTAAAATGGTATTTTGACATTTTTTTAGTATATTTGAACTCCTTTTTCCCTATTTTATCCCATGTAAACCCATATAATGATTACTATAGTAATGATATTTTACCTTGCATACTATACATAATGCCCAAACATTATCCTTAACATATTAAATATTATTTATTTTTATAATTCCATATATATAATTAATTAAATTAAATTGATTCTATTTAATTTAAATAAATTCATTTGAAAAATATGGAAAGAAAATGAAACAAAGGGATTTATAGCAATATGAAATTTCAGGCACAAACATGGGTTTTCCTTTATTCCATGTCTTGTAATAACCATTAGATAAATGTTAAAATATATGAAGGAATATATTATCAATAAAATTAATTTAAATTATTTTAAAATGGAATAAATATAATTAATTAATATAAAAACTCTTTACATGCAAAAAAAAATTTCCAAAAAAAACTTCACTCGTTTACATTTATACGATTTATATTATTTCTAAACAATTCATGATTAATTATTTCCATAATAATGTAAAAAAATTATTCAATATATAGTTAATCATATTCATACCATCAATTCCAATGTATAGAAAATAAATTTCTCATTAAATAATAATATTTCAAAAGTATATTTACCTCCCTTTAAACATAATATTACATGGAATGAAATATTTCAAATAAATAACATTTATTTGAAGAGACATGTATCATTTAATTTTATGGGGCGAAATATTTCAATAGCATAATAATTTATCTATCAGAATTTATTCACTCTACTACAAAGAATTGAGGATACTTCCACCTCATCAAATCATCTACTTCCCACATAGATTCATCAAATTAATTATTTTTTCAAACAACATTTCTATATGAGTTTTCTTTTTCCACAATAATATAAATACATATATATTATATAGAATCTCCATATTTTTTTACTAACTATATTGTTCATTCCCCAACATCTCAACATCTGATTTTATTTCATGTGAAGAATATGGTTTATTCATCCTTAAGAGAGATACATGAAACACATAATAAAATTTTGAGCGATTTGGTGGAATTTCCAAGTGATAATCATGTACCCAAATAAAATAATGAATTTTAAATGAATAATAAATGATGGTCTCAACAACTCCATATTTCCAAAGGTCATAACCTTTTTTCAAGGATATAATAATTGGAAAAACTTATCACCATATTCAATATGTAGATCTCAATAAATATTATCAACATACGTTCATTGTTGACTATGTGGTTCCTTGATGTGTTTTTGAATGTATCTAACCTTCCCTGTAATTACATAAACAACTTTAGGTCACAATAAATTATATTCTCCAAATTTGGTTCATCATAATTGAGATTTTCATTTCATACCATAGAGAACATGATAAATAACAATTTGAATGCTCTTGTAAAAACTATTTTGTATGTAATTTTAACCAAGGTTTGTTGATGATTATAACCTCCATTGAAATCCAATGAAAATTAAACCATAATTTCTTTTAGTATTTGAAATTTCTTCTAATACTTATCAACTATAGAATGATGATACATAATGATAGTTTTATACTTTGTATTCAATGCAAGCTAAAGGCATCCATATAAATTCATTGTAAACCAAAATATATAATCATAACCAATAAAATTCCATACTCCATACAATCATAAAACTTCCATTATACGCATTCCATCATGGTGATCAAGAGATAAATCTTATCATATTTAAATAAAAAGTTATAATATCATAAATGGAGGAACTACACATAAAATAAAATTTTTCCAATTAGTTGTTTTAGAGTATCAGACCAAGAAATAATTTTTTATGTTTTACTATTTCAATTATAGAATAGTTAATTATGATATCATCCCCTTAGACTTCTATCATCCAATATTAAATTTTTTAAATACTAGGAATTCAAATATATTTTATGAAATATTTCTTTTCAAGATATCCCACTAAAAATACACTTTTATATCTCTGTGCAGCTTTGTATATATAGGATGAATATGGAATAATGTACTATGCTCTTCATTCAACAACTCATTTTTGTTGACTGCTATTTATTATACACAGAATCAGTTTTATATCCCTATAATTCCATAAAAATATTGGTTGAATTTATGGAATTGTTTTATTTCTTCTAAACTTAAAAATAATTCTTGTGTGTCTTTATAATCCCCAAATGATTGGATTATTGAACATTAATATGAAAAATATATGATATTAACCTTTACCCATTATTTCATGGCCCATGTTTTAAAAATACATAATTATTTTCCCTATTTTATTCATCTTTATAGACAAAATAACAAGGTCTTTTGGAATCATATAATTATATTTCACATTATCCTTCCTCGGGTGGTAGTGTATAAAACAGTCTAAATATATAATAAATTTTAACCATCTATTTTGGTGCTTATTCAACTATTTCATTGTAAATATATACTTAACACTTTTATGTTCAGTATATATATTTATCATATATTTCACTATGAAGATAATGTATCTATATTTTCAATGGGAAAAATTAGTTGTTTGAGCTCCAAATCAAGTGTAAATTAATTTATAAAATGAAATTTCTATTTGATAATGACATAATCTATCACCACAACATTCTACATGAGAAAAAATATCATATTACCTTATTTTATTCATCATTTCATATAACAAGCCCTTATTAAATATAAGTTATTATAAACACTGGTGTACCAACAATCTTTTACTCGGGCTCTTTGAACTTTTCATCAAATTATTCTACAGAAAGAAACATGGCTCACATCTATATCAACATGGTTATTGAATTATATAGTCATGAGAAATTCATCGCAATGTGTCAATAATATGTAGCCCACCCAAGAGAACTAATGATCTTAGTCAATGAGGTTGGTCCCAGCAATTGGTCAAAACTATAATAATTGTATTGTCTACTAGTATATCCATTCTTGAGAATATATAATCTCAAAATGATACTTTTTATAGCTAAAATTAATATTTTATTAATTATGAATACAACTAATCCTTCTTTAAGGCCTTTAATATAATCATGAAATGATCTATATCATCTTATATTATCTTTGAATATATAAGTATATAATCTATAAAGGTTTTCAAAGACTAGTATGGGTAATCTAAATGGATAGTTCACATTACAATGATGAATATAGGGGGAATATATATGTCCAAATTGCAATATTTTATATTCATAATGATTCTACATCATTAAAAAGTTATATTCTAGCACATATTCCCTCTTGACCCTCAATTTATGATATCTAAAATAAATTTTAAACATTTACGGGTACTAAAATCCTTGAATTTGATTAAAAAGTCACCAATATGGGTAATGGATACATATTACTTATACTGATAATTTTATTTTCTTGACAATCAATGATAACTTTTATTGACCCGTTTTCATTGAAAAAACTATATTCAACAAATTTAAAAAACACATAAATATTTTTATAATTTGTCAAAAATCTCATGCATTTGGTTCTGAAATTTATATAATATAAATATTGGAATTTTATTGGGTGTCTTCGAAGTTCAGATAATGCCAAGTATTAGTTATACTAATAAAATGAATTCAAAATTCAATGGATGAATAGGTAAGTAATCAAGAAATAAATTTTTATTGTTGTGAAAAATTGACATATATTAAATGTTGAGTTTCTCCCCAACCATTTGAGATAAATATCCTGATGACTAGGTAGTAATACACATTCAATGGATGTAATTTACATGGTACGTTCATTTTCATCCTCTCAATGGTAGATAATAATAGATTGATTCGGATGATCAAATATGACTTACCTTCCTAAAAAATTTATTTGTTATTTAGATGGAAAAATCCAATCTATATACAAAGATAACATAAAATTAAACTAGAATGAGATTCAAATTATTTTTACTATGTCTATTCCAAAACAATTATATTAGAAAGGAGCAATAAAAATGACATGTGATCATCATGTCATTAGGATTTATACTGCCAACTAAACATCAAATCATTTATGTGGTGATATGAAAATAAAACAAATTATTCAAATATAAATTTGTGGGTAGATCAAAAATAAAATAATACATTTAAATTTTAAGAGTGGACTATATTTTTACAATTTACAATGTCATTCTTCTGACCCAATTTAGTTGTGATTGCAATGGAATTTACTTTACCCTTTCTTTTTGGGGGTTTATTAGGCCTTCCATCCACATTAGCCATAAGATTATGGAATTGATTATAATAATTAAAAATCTCTATGAATATAAAACATTAATCTTATTTCGTTTAATTCTTCATCTCCTTTATTTAGTATTACCACCATTTTATACCAAATCAATATTCACTATCCTGATGGCCAACCTCTAAGTAATTGAATCATTTCCCTATTATATTTTAAAATTTTCTTAAATGATTCCTCCAGCATTTTTTTTAATTCTAGTTGTTGGAATTTCATTCATAAAGTAGATTCACCATTAATGAATCCATGAACCTCTAGTTTTCAATTATTTTCACTAAAACATAAATAATAGTTAGAGTTACCATTCTCTATTTCTACCTTAATAGAACATTAAATAATTTATTCATACACACTTAAGCCTCTTATATGTTATTCATTTAGAAGACATGGTTTTGAGAAGCTAAATAATTGATCATTTTTTCACGCATGGTCAATTTCAAAGATAGAAAATTGCATTCAATATCATGTATCATTTTATTCATATGTAATATTGAATTTACCAATATTCTATTTCAACTCCAAAAAAGTCCCTTTCAAAATTTGTATAAAGTGTTATGGGAATGTATATATTGAGAAATACCTAGTTAAAAATCTCTCATTCCATGGAGTTTATTTATACCTCAACCCCCATGTTCCTGTTAGGATTAAACCATTATCATATTTTTCATCTATGAAATAGAATTCCTAGAAAAAACACTCATGTTTAGAGCACTGGTGAATGGAGAATATATTTTCCATCATATTAATCCATTAATCAAAAACTAGTGGATCAGAAGACCCCCCAAATAATGGTGAATTTTGTCAACTAAAAGTCATAATGACATGTTTCACCCCCATTAGTGTATTCAGAAGCTCACATTTTTTACTATCTATTTCATATATTGAGAGTTGTGAGAGGGAATAGATAAAATATATTACTTCATTTCCCTATATCCATTAAGTTGATATGAGGCTGGTCATTGAATTACACATTACATTTTTTGTTACCATGATTCCTTCCGAATTGAACCATTTAATAAAAAAATTAGTAAGATAATAATTGAGAAACAATAAAAATAGTACATAATCATGAGAGAACAATTCATTGAATGTTCTCAATTATTAAATCAACTTTTCAATAGATTCCACTATTGGTTCATCCTATTTCACTTTGGGATATCAATTTATTTTACTAGGTTATATCCTCATATTTCCCATTACATAATATAAAAAAATATCTAATAATTTCCTCCAATGAAATCCAAATTAACCCTAGTATAACATACAAAAATATTAAATCTCTATTGATAAATATTAAATACATATCAAAATTATACATGACCAAGGATAGTAATGGTTTTGAGTATTTATATACATGATACACAATTTACCAATTTTTTAGAATATTGTTAATATATCTTACAATTATCATTATATTTGCACCCTTATTGAAATATAATACATAGAACCCTCAATCATAAAATTATGAAAACAAAAAATAATGAAAATATGAGATATAATTCTCAATAAGTGTAAATTATGGATATATTAATTATAAGAGAATAAAATGATCATAAGGGTGTGATGCCACAATCAAGTGAATGTTCCCAACATAAAATATTCATACCCATAAAATCGAAGAACATAAAATCATAAATCAATTTTTATTTCAATGCATGCTTATTTAGATAGTCAAAGAATTAATCATAATTCAAGATTCATATAATAGGAATGTAGAATCGTAAGATTAAGAAATAAAAATCTTTCTATCATAGCTATTTTCAATTATATCCATGCGTAATATTATGACCATATCTAGATGAAATCATACCCCCATCAATATATGAACATAGATTATCAAAATCATATCCAACATATTAATATAATAATAACTTGTATAAATCATATTCAATAATAGAAATTTAAACAAATCAACTCACAATCATCCCCACACTTTTCATCCTCTCATAAGATATCTATATCCCAATACCCTATTTATTAGAGTTCCATAATAGTACTAACACTATGTAATCATAATTCATTCATATTTATTTCAATTTTTGTATAAAATATCATCATAATATACCATAGTGAAAATAATTTGATAATAATCAATATCTCATTATCATAATCGACAACTATCTAGAGAAATAATTTGGGTAGTATCATTATATTGTGTCTCTCATAAAAGATAAGAATTATTTAATAATATAAACAAAGATTAAAATAATATTAAAATTTTGAAGAAACATTTCCTTGAGAAAATAAGATTTTAAATTTGAAATAATTTATTTAAAGTCTAAAAATATTATGAATATTAGGAAAAAATTTCTACTAAAATGACCAGTAAAGCATTTGAGGTATTCTTCTAACAAAATAATATTCATGATGGTGGTAAAATCCCTTTATGTTATATACATTAAGATAACAATTCCATTCAAAAAATTATTTAATGGTACCTAATTTAGAAAATAAAAAATCATTTTAAACCATTTTATAGATGGTAAAATATATGAATAATGAGTTTAACAAATAATCCGAGATTATGAAAATCATTATGGAAGCTTTTTTAAGAAAATATGGATATTATAGTAAAATATAAGTGATTAAAGATAATATCTGGTTGTTATTTTATAACAATAATGTTTCAATCATTTTCAGTACAAAAGAGAGGAAAATGATACCATTATATAATAATTTGATGAAAAAATACATTATAAGAAAATATATGGGGTTTAAAGAATAATATCTATATAATTTCCCTCAATGGATATTTAACATAGAAAATCTAGAAAAGAAATGATATTGTAACAAAAATCACTTACTTGTGATGTCTTCTTGCCGAAAAGGTGTTCGAATCTACCTTATAATAAATATTTATTATATATATATATATATTCTATAACCATATTCATACAAAAATTACTTTTCAATATTCATTTATAGTTTCTAATCCACCTTTAATTTACAATTATTCCTTAAAATGGACAATCTAGTGAAAACTGGTTTTTTATCCATGAATGCTTAAATTTGATGGTTTTGTTATAAGAAACATGATCATTGAATAATCATATATAAATTTTGGTTCATTATATGACTGTTATATTTATCCATTAAATAATAATATATTGTCATTTTCTTAAATTTTGACAAAAAATGAATGACATCACTTCGGTGACATAGTAGATCGTATGTACATAAGAATGATATTTACACTTTCTAATAGATGCAATGAATGAAATATAAATTATAATTATAATTAAAAGATACCATATAATATCATAAATATAATATACTTTGATGAAATATTTCCTTATTACATATCATCTAAATAGGAAGTGAAAAAATCAATCACATCACATTATGGAGGAGGGAGTTGACACATAGGCCCTGAGCGATGATATAATTTCTAGAATTATTTAGATGTATGATTATAGATAAAATATTAAAATTAAAGAATCAAAATTATTTCATAATTATCATATATAAACATTAATTCCATCATAATAACAAACCATTATTTATGGTTTTGGGAAATGAATCATATCAATAAGTGGATGCGGTAGTGCACACTCTTTTAAGATTGATACTTTAGTTTCCCATTTAATATAATGATGGTGGAAAACAATTGTCATATAATAATAATAATATAATAATATAATATTTTTTTATAATAGTCTAATGATATTGGTATCGGTATGATATATTTAGATGATATTTAAGAAGAAATAAACATTAAAAGGATTAGTAACACTATATACCTCTTTTTCTGATATCTAGTATAAATTTATACCAAAGTCCTTCTTATCATGGTATTATAATTAAAAAAGAGGAATATGAAATGTTTGGGTTTGGGATTTATTTGTTCAGTTTCTAGTGGTGATAATAGGATATAAAGTCAAATAGATTAGAAGATATATTGTTTCCTTTTATATGTGAGGTAGAGGAAAGACCATTGATTTTTCAAAAGATTAAAATAAATTAATGAATTAATCAAAAAACAGATCCAAAACGACTCATTATAATAGTGGAGGAGAGATAGATCTGAAATTTCACCATATAAAAATATTTATACATCTTTTTAGTTCATTTTAACACTTATCTATTTTCTTTAACCCCTCCTTAAACCCTTTTTTGTGATGTGTTGGAACTGAATGCCCCTTAATGGGGGACCGGAGCCTAGTGGGCCACATGACCTCAAGGGAATCTTCCTGAATACCAGATGCTGCTGACTAGAAACGAGGGACTAGGGTGTGTTTTTGGGGAGACTACGCCCTTCATTACCAAAGTGTATTGAAATGGGTGGATGTAAACACCATCAAATAGAGAAAGAAATAAAAGTAAATAGAAAGAACAACAGAAAAAATAGAGACAACCGAAAAAAAAACTGAAATAACTGGAATAACATTCAAAAATAAAAAAACTAAGGATAATATGTCATGTAAATAGAATACTACAAAACATGTATACAAGAAAACATGAATAACATGTTCCACAAATTATAAATTAATCAGAGGACTATCCCAAGAATCCTGAGCTCTAGATCAGTCATTTGTTATCAAGATCCATGCTAAATAGCAAGCAATCATGTGTTTGAAGTTGTATGCTTTCCCTTGTCAAAACCTGCAACCATGTAGGCTACTCCTAGTACCAAATAGTTCTCGAAGAGTGAGCGAGATAAATCTATGTGGGCCACCACCAATGGTATCTAAAATAACTGTCTGGTGTAAAGAAAATTTAAAAGGGTTCAACAATGCATATATAATGTAATGCAGTATAATATAACTAATTACCCATATACCTGCTTCAAACCATGGATACTGTTTGAACATGTTACTAGTTCATTAATTATTTAATTACCAAATAATATTTCATGGTCACATGAGGTATAGTCTGTACTAACATCACGTCATGATATTTTAAATAGTTAATGTTCCAAGATGTAACAGGGCTACCTATAATGATATCTACTATTGAAGTCCCAATTCAACAACCTAGGTGATGTAGACCTCAAGGGTTACTATCATTGTAATAATTTTATCCCTACTAAGTATAATAGTGGAATCCAATGAACATATTCCAAGGCATTACACAATAAGGATCCTGCCGAATTTGAGGTGATCATCCAAGGTAAGATAGGGATAAGAAGAAACTTAGCCCTATGGGCTTTAACCATGGAACATAATTGACAATGCTAGATCCATGGAGTGTATACAAGTCATACTATAATGATATTTATGGGATCTTATGTTGTCCTATTGGTTATCTAAGAACAGGAAAGGATAGAGATCTAGGTGGATTTCAACCTAAGTTTCTGTATCATTGAATCGAAATGGGGTACCCAAGTGCTCGTGGCATTCTTCGATCGGAATCCATGGCCAGCTCGAGTAAAGGCACTCTGATTGGATTATAAATACATTTAATTTTTCTTTTAGTTCAATCTATTCATTTCATTAGTGTAATAAGGTCATGTAGCATGAAACCATTGGTTCAAGCCTTTCCTTTCATTTGTGTGATAAGTTCATGTAGCATGTAACATTTTAATGATGTCATAAATAATAAATAAGCCTATTTGGTTAAATTCTGTCTATCATTACAAGAAAGGAAAAGTAGCATGAAACCATTAGTTTTATCCATTTAAATCATATTCCATATTCAAGATTCATACTGAAAACATCCATTTATGTGGTAATGGGTGCTACAGATATGTATCCTTCTATTTATTTACATTTAATCTAGTCAAGTAATAAGTATAGTATACTCGCAAATTCTAATTTTACATTTCTTTGTCAAATTGAAACACTAAACTTCGGTGGGTCATGTTGTGAGAATACATGGTAATTTAAAATATGAAATTCATAATATAAATTCATCCATTTAATATTAAAATGATTTCCCTTAGGAAGATTATGCCAAGGCACACCAGAAAGGTGGTGTAAACAAGTCAAAACACTAAACAACAATGATTTCATAACCTTCAACATAGAAAGGATGGAGTATTGGTCATAAAAAACAAAAATTAATAAAATATATATAAATATAATATCCATATAGTTCTGATGTGTATAATAATTGAATATAAATTCTATTAACAACATGCAATCAAATCATTGGTCCCCACACGACTAGACCAAAATAAACAAACGTTAGTGATGAGTTACAGGACACCCGCCTTAGGCTTGTATGATCCTCCTCATTTGTTATTATCCCTCTATTTGTCTAGTAATGATGTAGATCTATGAAAAATAGAATAATGCTCATATGCTAATAACATGGTCAAGAGAAATAGAGATTGAGAACAACTCAAGAGGACTTGAGTACCTACTTTTGTGCATCCAACATGATGAAAAGAAATAAAATAATATCCTGGATGAAGGAGATATCTTGATTTATAACTTATGTATTCAAAAATCTCCAAAATGGGAGAAAATAGGGTTAATCCCACTGGTTCTCGGATTACGGAAGAAGGGGTGGATTAATAGATCATTAATGTAAAATTTGATATTTTACCCAGAAAAATGGCATGTTAATGGTTTGTATACATGGTTTGAAAAACCATGTACCAATCATGCTCGGTTACCTAGGAAGAAGGTAAAATGGCACAATCAGTCCACATATCCATTAATATACCATGTGAAGATGTTATTTACAGAAATTCACTATACCTGTTGTTAGGAAAACCATGTGCCAACCATGAAACAAGTCATACTTCCCCATAAAAATGGATTCTGGGGTCTGAAATTTCCCCAAAAATATCTGATACCTTTTCAAACTCAAAATTTACTTATATTCGGTCCAAAGTAATGATTTAGACTTAAATTTTGAAGGATGAATATTTTAGTGAAAAAAGGGTTCTTAGATTCCTTCACCCTTAAAAGAACATGTCACTAAGTTCACCTTAAAAAGTCGAAGAAACATTTTATAAGAACAACTCTATACATTGGGAATGTACGTCGGCTTCCCTCTCCCATGTATTTCATTTTACTAGGGTGTGCTACCATAGCACCAGTAATAGTGGGGCAACCCATCCTTGGAGAGACTTCTTTCTCTGGTCAACAATGCATATTGGATACTTGTTGAAGGTATCATCTGCATCTAACTCAACTTCCATAGGATCAAAGGTATGTGATGGGTCAACATGATATCAGTGAAGATGTGAAACTTGAAATACGTCTTGCTTGGAAATGTACCTCAGAGGTAATAGAAACTGATATTCTACCAGCCTGTCTCTATCCATAACATCCAAAGTCCCTACATAACGAGGTGATAGCTTTCCAAGATTTGAAAACCATATATTCCCTAGCCTAGGTGACAACCAAATAATAACTCGATCCCCGTCCTCAAACTCAAGATGTCTTCGACGACAACCAGTATAATATTTCTCTCTAGACTAGGGAGTTGGAATATAATTTCTGATCAACTAAACCTATAATTAAGTATCCTAAATGAAACAAGGACCTAGTGGGGCTACATCACCTGCCTCTAGCTATAATATGGATGAAATATATGGCATAGAATTTAAGGCCTCAAAATAGTGCCATCTAGATGGTCATCTGAAATATGTTATTAAAGGTGAACACGATGAGAGGGATATGCTTCACACAAAACCCACCAAAATCAAGGATTTATTGTTGGGGAATATTATCTAGAACCATTCTATTTTGATTTTACATCGATCTAAGGGTAAAAATATGTGAATAGAAAAACATGAGTCCACATATAATTCTGCAATCCCTTCCTGAACAATTACAAGAAATGTGAACCCCAATCTAAAATGATAGTATGAGGAACCCCATGGAGTTGTATGATCTCAAAGACATAACTGTTTCCCATATAATCAAATGAAAAAGTATCCCAAATAGGAATGAAATGGTATGATTTCGATTTTCGTTCAATGAATACCCAGATAGCATCTCCACCCCTTGGTGACCTAGGAAATCCCGCTATGAAATTCATACCAACATTTCTCATTTCCATTCATGAACTAGAAGTGACTCAAAAACGCTTAGAGCTATTTGTTTCTCCTCCTTCACCTATTGTTAGGTGGAACACCTAGTTAGAAAACATGCTATCTGAAATTTCATCCCAGGCCACCAAAACTGGAATCGTATACCTCGATACATCTTAGAGATGCCTGGATGAACTTCCCACTAAGAAGAGTGAGAATAATTCAGCAACTCCCCTATCAAATTTATAGGATCCCAAATATGTCCACATAGACCTATGACATCATCTCTATCCATAGACCAGTCCAATGGTGGGTTATCTCCAGATATAGTCTTATGAAGAAAAAATATTTTAGGAAGTGAAAGTTATGTACTCTTCACTTTTTTAAAGAGGGAAGATGAAACTGTCATGGATGAGAGGTAAGACTTTTTATGACTATCAAGGATAACTAGATTCATATAATAAAAGAGGTCCATTAACATCAATTCATCACTAGATTACAATATCGTTTGTTCTTGTGTTTTTTTGACTCAGTGCATATGCAAGCCCATTTCTGTTCGCAGACATATATGCATGATCGAAATAAACAGATTGGAGATATTCAACCCTTATCTTTTTTCTGAGGTTCATGTCACATTGTGAGAATATATATTTGAGGAACTTATGGTCTAGGTACAACAAAATTATCTCACCCAATAGATAATGTCACCATCAATGTTTGACATGAAAACCTGTTGCATTCTTAAGGTCGGGCATCGGGTAATTTATCTCTGGATGCCTCACCTTTCGAGATCCAAACGCAATGAATTTTTCTTCCTATATTAGTAATACTCGAAGGATAATGTATGAAACATCAAAGAAGATGGTATAAACAATTCATCGCTCTCAAAGAGTTAGAATACGTGCTGATACAATCCCCCATTTCATCTTCGAAAATTATTTATCACACGAATTATGACTATATGAACTTGACCATATTCATTATAAGATCATTAATAGGTGAATCATGATGTGAAAAGTCTTGTATGAAACATCGGAAATATCTAGACAACCCCAATAAACATCATATATCAAAATCATTCATGGGATTCTCCCATGAAACTACATCACTAACCTTTTGTAGTTCAATTAATATGCCTGATTCTGAAAAAATATGACCCAATATGTGATCTTTGATGATTCAGAAATATCACATGGAATGTTTGGTGAAATGAGGATGCTCTCTCAGTGTACATAGACTGATATCAAGACGTTTTTCATTATCACAACGAGTGTGAGAATACAAAAATATTTCTTCCAAAACAGACCACTAAAAAAGAATCCATATTGGTGTTGAAACCCTATTCATCCTAAACATGAAGATGTATAGCACGCTCAAAAGACCGAACAATATAAAAAGGAACTGATACCGACCACACCTACTATAAATGGTTATACGAGGTATGAATGATGGTCTGACTCACACCTGATGATAACCCATTTCAAGATCAAAATTGAAGAATACCTTGGCTCATTTAAGCTGGTCTAAGATATCATCTATTTGATGAATTTGATATCAGTTTTTGACTGTAAGATATTTCAATATTATATAATCCATGCATATATGTAAGGTTCCTTCCAACTTCGTATAAAGAATAATATATGATCCTTAAGAGGATGTATTAGGCTTTATAAAATATTTGGCCTCTAAATCCTCTAACTACCACTTTATCTCTTCAATCTCGGTAGGTTCCATCCTATATGGAGGAATGGACACTAGATAATCTATTGAAGCAAGATAGATTATAAACTCTACCACCCTCTGTTGAGGTAATCCATAAAAATAATCAATAAATACTTCTTTGAAATAATCCACTACTGGAGGGAAATCATCTTGTTGTAAAACTTGATCCTCCATAATGAGATTTATAATATGGACAGTCACTCTACCAAGACCATGGTGCTCTGATCCAGCTATACTAGCTTTAACATCCCACTAAACCTTATGTAGATAACAGTTTCTTTATGGTGATGTAAAAGATATTGTAAGGTGATAGCCATCAACAAAAGCATGATAGTAATCCAACCTGTCCATACCTAGTATGACATCGATGCCCATCATCTTGAGAACAAAGATGTTCCATAAGAAAGGGAAACTTCCTACCTCAAGGAGATAGTTACTACATTGGAATATTCCCTCTATATATACCACAAATGAGGTATCTATGGTCATTACACCAAATTAATACCATGTCACTATTATGATAATTTTCACAATATATAAATAGATAAAAGTGTTATAAGAGCCTATATAAAATAAAGAATATACTATAGTAGAGGCTACTAGAATAGTACCTCGTACTGTAGATGGTCATGTAACCTAATCCTTATTTATCAGCTGTAGTGCATTCAACTGGCATGATCCATGACCCTATGAAACAGATGGAAAACTAGATTCAAAACTACAATACCAGCACTTCCATTGATTAGGGTTCTGGATACTAGGACCATGACATCCTCCTCATCCATCCCTTTTTGTGCTATTCCAACTCCCATCCTAAGACAGCGTCGACAAACCCACTTTTGAATTTGGAGATAATGCTGATCTTTTTCCACTTTAATCTAGTTGAAGGATCCTATTAAAATGCTAAAGATCCCCCTACGTCCATAGGACCGACACTCAATTGGGTATCTATCACAAAATTTATTTTAATTCCATCATAGTCTACAATGATGACAATCTTTACATACGTTGAAATTGGAAATCTAGTTTTCACGGCCCTGAATATAACCATCGAGGGAAAACTTCCTACCATTAAAATAACTACTTTCCTAATGCAGCACTAATCCTTTCAACCAATTACAATATTCATCCCTCTAGTAATGCTTAGTGATAGGGGCCTAATTGAATATTTCAGAAAAGGTAGACAGGTGAAAAATTTAACTAGCGTATGGATGGCATACTGAAGCCCATCCTCGAAACGTCTACAACATGAAATCTCATCACCTTCTAGAAGAAGTGCATTGTGATGCAACTCGGTGAAATGCAATTAATACTCCATGACTGATATAGAACATTTCTTGGGATTCATGTACTCTCTGGCTCTATCAGCTCTCAAAATAAGTGGAAAGAACTGATCATAGAATGAAGTATGGAAATCAACCCATAACATGCCCTAATGATGACCGTCCTTGGTAATCACACCCCTCCCAAGCTAGTCTGAAACCCAAAGCATGTATGTGGAATGATTGACCCTCCACTATGGAGGTGTCTACATATGCTCAAAGATATATTTGATTTATTATATACAAGACTCAATAGCCTATGAATTTCCACCCCATGGGAATGTTGGAGGACGATGCTGCAAGAATTCCCATGTCTGATCAACCATCATAGGTGCAATCCATGGAGAACTATTCCTGGACTATGCTATATATAGGAAACTATCATGAACATTGGAATTTTTTTCCCTAATAAGGAACAACAGGAGGCGTATCATTGGCACTCTTGGAGGTATGACTTGTGGCTCCAGGCCCACCACTCTGAAGCAGGGTCTTTGTGACCCTCCAAGAATACGACATGATGACATCATGGAGGCATTGTTCTACAATATCTATGCACATGCCTCAAAACAATATTACTAAGAATGATAGCATCATTAGTGAATGAAGAACCCAACAATACTCAATTCTCAAGGCATAAAAACACTACTACACGCTTAGATAGAAAGGTATCAGTTAGTGATCAAGTATAATATTCATTTCATTTTACATTTAATTACCAAGTTCACCCAATTACCTTTAATAAACATGAAAAGGCAGGATAAGGATGTGTAACCAATAAATTTTAGATATCATGATTGACTTCATAATGGATATACATTTCCGATGAATTAGAACCCATACAATTATCTCTAGAAATGACACCCAATTATTTATTTCATAATGCATTGACTCAGTAAATTACTCATCCCAACCAATGAGGGCACATAAACTTGATGAATTCAAACAAGAAATCAATCAATCAAAACTAAGAGTAATACATATACAAGAAACTATCACGACATTACCCAAAAGTCACAACCATATCAAGCATTGCGAAGAAGTTAAATGGACCTATATAGCATGGAAATATACAAGAAAATTGAATTCTTGGGGCCTATAATAATGAATGAAACAATTCTCATTTCTTTAATATCATCATGCAAAGGAAAAAGTAAATCCTCAATAAGAGTAATAATCAATAACACCACACAACATGTTCATCACCCAATAGTGAAATAACATCAACTATAATAGGAAAAATCGGACCAATAATTATAAATAAGAAATCATGGTCATTAAAAAATACAAGGGTTCATGATGCCCGAACATGGCTTATGACAATGTCCCATGAATTCTTAATCTACACTCAATAATATCCAAATAGTAATGAAAAAAAATGAAACTCCTTTGATACATCATTGTGATGTTCTAGACACAAATCACCCTCAATGGGTGCCCCGAGCCTAGCGGGCCACATGGCCTCCAGAATATGTCCCCAAACTCTAGAGGCAGCCGATGACCAGTGAGGGACCAGGGTTTGTACATGGGGATAATATGAACTCATTACCAAAGAGTGGAAAAGTGGGTGGATGTAAACATCATTAAATAACGGATGAAATCAATGTAAATAGAAGACACAATGGAAAAAATAGAGATAATATTATAAATAACTGAAAACACTAGAATAACATCCATGAATACAGAAACTAATGATGATATGTCATGTCACATGAAAATTGGAAAAAATGGACACTAGACAGGATGCATAACATGTTCAACGAAATATAAAGTCATAAAATGACTTTTTCAAGTATCTTGTGCTCTAGATCAGTTATCTTCTAACAAGATCCATACTAAACCGCAAGCAATCATGTGTTTAAAGTCGTATGCTTCCCTTAGTCAAAATTAGAAACCATGTATTCTATGCCAGGTACCAATTGGTGCTCAATGACGGTGTGAGATAAATCCAAGTGGGCCACCACCAATAGTTTCAATAACATCCAGATCATGTAATGGAAATGTAAAATTGTTCAAGCATGCATATAAAAAGTAAAGAAGTACAATGTAACTTAATACCCAAGTACCTACATTAGACCTTAGCTGGTGTCTGAAGATTTAACCAGTTCATTAATTAACTAATGACCAGTTTATATTGATAGGTCATGTGAGGTATAACCATCATTGAAAACACTTCTTGATTGTATAAATAGGGAATGTTCCATGATGTAACTAAGAAATCAGTAATGATATCTACTAGTGATGTGACAAGGTAACAACCAAGGTGACGTAGATTTCAAGGTTCGCCAACTGAGTAATAACTACAGTCTGGATACGGATAAAATTATAATACAAAGTTAATATTCTATGAAATTACACAATAAGGTTTCTACTAAATCCAATGTGATCATACATAGAAAGATGGGGCTATGTAGATATGGGACCTACTTGTAAATGATGGGTCTATGGATTGTTTCCAAGCCATCCTATAATGATATCAAAGGGATCCTATGGTTTCATAATAGGTATCCAGTAAAATACAATGATCAGGATCTAGGTGGGTTTCAACCTAAGAAATCTATATAATTGAATCAGAACGGGGTTCTCAAGTGCTTGTGTCATTCCCCGATCAAAATCCATGGCAAGATTGAGTGAGGCCATTCCTATTTGACTATGAAATCATGTAAAATTTCTCATGTTTTAATCCTTTAATTTCATTAGTGTGATATGTTCATATAGAATACAACTTTTCGTTCAAGCCTCTCCATTAATTAGTATGATAAGGTCAAGTAGCATGCCACCTTTTAATCAAGTCATAACTAATCAATAAGTCCATTTGGTTGAAGACTTTCCTTTCATTAGTGAGACTAGGCCACGTGGCATTAAATAATTCATTTAATTTATTTAAATAATATTACATATTCAAGGTTCATTATGCTACCTTCCATTAACATGGTAACTGGTGCTATAGATATGTAACCTAATATTAATTTACATTTAATATGGTCAAGACGTATCTTTAGTATACTTCCCAATTCAAATTTAACATTTCCTTATCAAATTGAAGAACATACTTTAGTCGGGTCAAGTAGTAAACATACATGGTACATTCCATTATGGAATTACCAATATAAATCAACTCATTTAATATAGAAACACTTGAACTTATGAAGTTTATGCCGAGGCACACCTGAATGGTGGCGCAAACGTGTCAAGACAATAAAAAAATTATGGTATAACCTTCGACATGGACATGATGAATTTTTTGTCATAACCATAAACAATTAACCACATATACAGAAATAGAATATCCTTATATTTATAATGAGTATAATAAAGGAATATAAATTCTATAAACGAAACCTGATGAAATCAGTGGTCCCCACATGACAAATCCCAAATCAACAAAATGTGGGGATGAGTTATATACCTCCAACCTATGGCTTGAAAGATCATCCTTCTCTGGGATAGGCACTTGATTTATCTCGGATTGTATTATATCTATTAAAGTGATAAATGATAGATACCCATTAACTCGGTTCAAAGTAAGAGAGAATGAGAATGACCTAATAGGACTCGAGTAGTTACCATGGGGAATCCAACGTAAAAAAAAGAACAATCGGATCATGGATGAAATATATCTCTTGATTCTTTCTTTATGTCTTCAAAAGTGATCCAAAATTAGAGGAAAATAGTGTTAATCTAGCATGATGTTGAATTAGGGAAGAAGGGGTGGCTTGATAGATCATCAGGGGAAGATTTGTCATTTTACCCAGAAAAATTGCATGTGCATTATTTTCCCACATATTTTGACAAACAATGTTCCATCTATGCATGGTTACCTAGGTAGATGGGCACTTCTCATGGTTAGGCTGCACAGCCACGCACAAACATTGTCAAATTGTTTTTTCTATAAATTGACCATTCGCACTGTGAGGCAAATTGCGCTCCAACTGTGAGACATCTCAAGTTTCAAAAAAAATATTGGTTTTTGGCTCTGAACATTCAGTGGACTCTCATGAGACCTTTTCCAACTCACAAGTCATCCAAATTAGTTCCATTATAAATATTTAGATTGAAATTTTAATGGATCCATACATGAGTGAATAATCAGTTTCTTGCACTGTTAAACCCTCTCCATAGTAATACATTTTTACATATGTAGATATTCATATTAGGGAGATCTTTATATGAACATATTACAAAATATTTATTATAAAAAGTCAAAATATTGAATCCCTTTTATCAAAATCAATCTCTATAAGTTTAAAAAAATAAGTTTAGAAGTAAGCGTGCAAAATGAAACAAAATAATTTTTATAAAAATTCATTTTTATGAATAAAACTGATTGGAAATTCATTCATTACCATGTAAAAACCAATATATGAGTGTTAGACTATTTTATAGAATATATTATATATATATATATATAATCAATATTCAATATATATTAATTTATATTAGAGAACTACTCATTACTTGCATAAACAATGGATTTTATAAAAACTTATATTTCATGCATTATAATTCATTTAATATTATTTCTAACCTATTTAAACCCAATGTATTAATTTTATAATAATGTTGATAATAATTTTTAATAAATTATTAAATATTATTTATACCCTCTGATCATACAGTTAGGTGGTAACTGACCCTTTAAATAATAATATCTCAATAGTAAATCATGGTCTGTTTAAACACAGTGTATCAACGAAAGAAATATAGAATTGAAGTAAATTTTATTTATAGGGAAATATATAATATAATCTCAAGGTGTTACATTATAATACCTAATATATACCTCTTTAGTTCAAAAAATCATCCCTCATGTCTACAATTATCCCCAAATAACAATTGGGTGTACTAACACTTTTCATTAGTTATCCTACCCAGGTCAACCTGACACATCACTCAGATGACTCCACCACATGGATTGAAGAAAAAATCTGGACATCCATTGGTTGGTTAAAATTGGTGAGGGTATCAAAATATTATCATTTTCAAATTATTTCCCCATTGAAATATAATAAATAACACCATAGACTCAAACTGCATGTCATGCATGATGTATCCATGATTTTTATGTTATTACACATAATTATGAAATAAGATAAATGAAATCACAAAATATAAATGACATAGAAATAACATGGAACACAAAAAAATCATTACCAATAAAATGAAATATCATCTAATTTTTTAAAATGATACAATAGATTACATGAATAAAATAGGTTTATAGATCATGATATACTACAAGACCTGAATATTGAAAAATGATACAAACATAAGAACCAGTTATAATAGTGTATATCTAAGTCACTATCATGAATCAATTATTGTGATCATGAATTTTCTTTACATCATCATATGTCCATAATGCAGATATTCACTCATGAAAAGTACTATCTCTAGTACCTTTCCATGAACTTTTTAAGATAGTGGTAGCAAGAAATTTTTCATAAAATTCAAACCACCAAATGATCATACAATTATTATGTGTGTCAATAAGATTTTTTATTTGGATCCATGAATAGTTTACCTTCTTGGTCAGTTTAGTTGATGGAGTCAAGAAATGAAAAATGAATTCAATTAATACCTAAAAAAATATATTACAGGTCAGTGATACCAGTTTGACCATCAATGAACCTATATTAAATAATGTAGGACAATATCTTGAGATGGTGATCGGTATTACAATTTTATTATGAAGTTTGAAAAGTGTAACTTTAGATTTATAAGATATTTTTTAAAAAAGATGTAATTTTTTGTAATAGAAATGAGTTTGTAGTGTTCTCCCATTGACATAGGATGAATGTATGGACCATATAAAACCATGTCCATTCCATTCATATTTTCGAATGAATGTTTTTCTATTTTTGATCCATCTTTTTATCTATGATTAGTGTGATACAGAAATTTATAATTACATTTCACCAAGATAAATTTAGAAGATCCAATAGAAAGGAATTATATTATCCTAAAAAATTGGTGTTTAGGAACATCTGGTAAACACGAGGTCAGACTAAATGATATTCTGTATCATTTTTTAAGTGGGACAAATAATTCATCCCTAATAAGTGGTTTCATATGGTACTTTGGTATGGATACACTAGATATTTTAATTATATTATCACATTCATTTGAGTTATATTGAATTTTATTTGGCCATAATATCATCAGAATATATGAAAATTAATAGTGGAAAATATTTGACTAGTCAGTTTAATATAAATAACATTTGTTTTGAGAAAATAATTATAGAGTATTATATACTACAGATTTAGGTCAAACATTTATTAGGAGATAAACTTATTCATATTGAGAAAGGATATGGGAAAACATTTTACAAAATTTCCTTCTACAAGGTCTAGATTTTGTTTTAATGAAATGATTCCTTCGATATATGGGAGAGAAATGACACAAATAAACTCATTGTGGTAGTTTAAGTGATGTAAAAGAAGATTCAAAACAAAAAAAATGTTCATGGTGGGGAAATTGTTAGGATTGAGGCTACCATAAGGAAGATCAGTGACAGGTCATTTGAAATATTTCAACACGATGATAAGTCATCTCGAATAAGTAAAATTGAATTTTATGGATACTGTGTGGGTTATTGTACTAAAATTATATTTTCTAATTTTCTAGGATTCATGGTTACTGTTGTATGCAATTAGAATCTAATGATCAATCTTATTTTTTAATATATATGAAATTTTAATCTCAATGATGATATCAGAAGAAGAGATGTCTAATAACAGTATGGTAGGGAAATTGACTATAATAGGTGGGGATTATCACCACATCATAAGTATCATCAACAATAATATATGAAAAAAATAAGAGTCATATAATGTCTCTATGTCCCGAGAGTACATGATGGAATTGAACAAAGAAATGAAATATTTATATGCGATATAGAAATCATAAGGGAAATATAATATGAATGTATTCTATAAGATAATAATATATTAATGTAAAATAATATTATAGAGATCATATTAATCATTGTTCATAATCTGGAATCATGGGTATTTGAATCTAGTTTCTCTATTTACTCATTGGATGATTGTACATGCCTGAAAAACTACGTAACTAGAATATTTCAGGATGTTTGATTGTAAGGTGGATGGATCTTTGAAGTGATTCAAAAGGGATGTGTAAATCTCTATATTCATAATGGGAGTATTATTTTGTTGAAAAGAGTGAAGAATATACTCGGCCTTAAGGGGAATATTATCTTAGTATGGAAGCTAGAAAATGAAGGTTTCAACAATAATTTCAATAATTGAGTTAGGTAAGTGAATAAAGGATCCATATTTATGTCATTATGTCTAAATACTAGAATAATGTTTATAAATGGTAGTTAAAATAAGAAAACTATGTCCAAAATTTCATTATATAATGATCTGGAGGTTTTTTATCATATGTTTGGCCACTATAGTGTGAAGATAATTTACATTCTATTAGGACAGTTCATTATGATGCTTGATCATAAATCTATCATACGTTTCCAGATCATTGTTATTCGAAAGAAAAATGTGTTCTTATTCAATATTAATGGCTTGAGTTACCAATATCATAAGTTGGATGGTGTTCCCCAAATTGTTTTGGAACCTTATTATGTTTTATCTCATGGTGGATCATGATAATTTATAATGGTCATTGATGATTTTACATGTATTCTATAAGTTTATTTTTAATAAATATATATGTTATATGATGTAGTCCTTTGTATATTGTAAAGACATTTTTTAATTGGATTTTTTTAAATAGAAGTTCTTAATGTATGATAATGGTCCTGAACACAATGGTATATTATTATAGAACATATAACAAAATAGAGGGATCATTATTCACAGAACAGTAATCAGTACTCTACAATTGAATTGATTTGAAGAGGCAATGAATCTTATATAGACTAAGAAGGATATATGAATATGTGTGCACTAAATATTTCCAGGTTCATCCTGGAAGAAGAAATTTACTTGAAACTTTTTTTTTAAAAGATGTTTTGACATTTAAGTTATAACATTTGTACATGATGAACCCAAGTCTAATAAGATACAAAAATTGTCACACCACAAATTATTAAGTTTCATTTTGTATTCTCTTGTCAATGAAAAGAAATATGATAATATGAAGGAAATTTCCAAATACTATTCCCTACAAGGTTATGAAAATAAATAGTTTTGATATTGTCTTTGGGGTTATTATCAACAAAAGATAATTAGAAGTCCCAATTTGATATTCAATGAAAAGGTACTATATGAGGATAAAGTTATGGTTGAACACCAAGATGAGAAAAATATTTCAAACATAGAAGAAAAATTCATTCTAGAAGAAATAAAAAATATATAATAGTATAGGTATTGCCAAACAAAAAAATGAATAGGATTTTTACTAGGTGTTGATGTGAAAGAATCCACCAGAACATTAAAACTACAATTAAAAGTTCTTGTATCATTAAAATTAGTAATATGATAAATATATGTTCAAGAACAAAGTAATAAAATTTGGATAAAGCCTTAAAATTTTCTAATAACATATTATAGACTCAGATAAACATTATAATGGTATGTTTTTAACACAATATTCATAATTATAGAATATTTTGGTGACCCTATTGTCCAGATGAGGAAGTATTAGACTGTGAATTAATGTAGTGGGATCCATCTAGGAAAGAAATATGAATTCACAAAAGCATAATGAAACATCTGAGATTAAAATTCTACAATGTAAAAAATATAACTTAATAAAAAAATTATTTACAATATAAAATAATAGAATAATATAATTAAATTATATAATCTGTGTTGGGTGGCAGAAGGATTCCAATAAATATATGGAATCAACTTCTCAAAAATATTTTCACTATTATTTCATCATTATATAGACCAAAAATTGAAATGAATTTTTTTATCATGTGGTCTATACATAGAATAGATTTATATAATGTCTACCTACCCTTATGTGGATTTTAAATTAGAGAGATACATGATACTACCAAAGGGGATTAAATACTATTAGAAAGAGGGTCTCATTTGAAAATTGAGGTGAACTCTATAAGGAATTAAACAATCAAATGGATAATGGAACCTGAATATTTAGGATTTCATTAATGATTAAGGATTCACATGAATTAACAATTATCAATGCTTTTATAAAATGTCCTAGATTGATGAAACATGCTTATTTTTCAATCATCATGTTGATGACTTGCTATTTTCAAGACCAAAAAATAAAAAAAAAATGTGTGAAATGAATATGATTTCCATAATATTTGAAATGAATAATTTAAATATTCTTTATCATGAGGATGGTAAGTTTTCATTTTTATTACCCAAGATACATCACATTGGCTAACCTTGGGGTCACTCTCAAGGAAGCATTGTTGAGACACTTGGTGGACATTCCAATTCTTTTCGTGTATTTAATATTTTGAAAACATTAGAACAAATCACAAAAAAATAGGTAACAATGATGATAATCATATTAGAAAAGGAAATAATGAATGAAAACCTAAGGCTCATAAATGACACTTGAAAAACTACAATGTACAAGAAATTAAAGAAAACATAGACAGGATATTTAGCAAGAACTAGGCTGGATCAAGGCTAATCTACCCTCATCTTCACAATAATAATTCTATTAAAAAAATCAATCAAAAACACCAAATTCACTGAGGTAATGACCAATGGAATGGATCATACACCTCTCTCACATATAGAGTGAACAATCAAACACTAAAAGTCATCACAGTTTAACCATTCCTCCAAATTTTAAAATAATTTACACAATAGATTAATTAAAGCAAGGATATCACTAACTAAAATGATCCAGTTGTGTTCATATTATTATACAACCAAACATAACTGATTAGTTTGAGATATTGAGAATAGAGGGGGGGTAATAGATGAGGCGAGGAAGTAGAATATCATTCTGGTGCTAGAATACTCTTTGTCTCACCAAAATCAATGTCATGATAGACTAAGATGAAGAAAAGAAAATACTGATCATGATTGTTCTTAAATATCTTGGTTATATTTTTTTTATAGCATAGATTCAGTCTATAAAATTAGATCTCCATTATTGGAGATTCTAGATAACAAAACAAATCGAGGAAGAACTAAAATAGAAAACAATTAAAATGATACCACAATTAACAAAACTAAAAATTAAGATTGATGATATTTAGAGACACAGATTAAATCACAAAAAATAAAGCATGGAAGATGGGTGAAGATGGAGGAGAAGGGACCCACATTTAGGTTGAAGATAATACCTATTATAGGGTGTGGTGAATGGTGTGGTATGGCGTGAATCATGGAGTGTACCCATTACCAGAGTGGATTTAGGGATCCTCTGATTTGAAAATAAAAAAACCAAACATATAGTTCATAATAGGGAGTAGATTCACACATGTCTTTCTCTAGCGTGATAGTCATTGGGATCGAGTAAACTACCTATAAGTACCATTATCATCATGAAATAACTTCATGAATCCTCTCTTTCTTTTCCCAAAAACAGTTTCTCACTACGATCACCTCCTCTATGAAAGAAAACTAAATCAATAGAAAATAGAAAAAAATAGTGAAATTAGATGATGAATGAGAAAATGGAAATAAATTTGGGTTGAGACGTTGTTTGTTAACGTTCGAGGTTATTTTAAAACATTGATATAATTATATATATATATATATTAGAAAAAATTAATAAATTATAGAATTATAAATAAAAATAAATAATAAGTAATTAAAAATAAATAAAATATTATTATTAATTATTAATTATGTTATATTTTAATTATATATATTATCTTATATATTAAAATTAAAATATAAAAATGAAGGAAAGAATGATTATAGAAGATGAAGGAATGGGGAGAAGCACGAATAGAAGGAGGAGTGTCGAGGGTTTGCAGTGGTACAATGGTTGTAGGATAGGCGGTTGGCTATGGCGAAAGAAGAGTAGTTCAATAGTTGGAGAACAGGGGGCCTAGGATGCAGTGGTGCATGCAAGGTGGAGTGGAGAACTAGGTGGTGCATCCTATGGCATGCATTCAGAAGGCTACGCGCTTTTTGATGGTGCTTTGTGGTGTTGTGTGAGTGAGGCATGCCCAGTTTGATGGAAGTACAGAGGAAAAATGTAGGGGTAGAGAAACAAAAAGTGGTAATTGTTTAGATCTGGACCAAGAGAGATCGATGGGCCCTACTAGGTTCTTAAATCTTTGGGTTTTATCTTCAGATCAAAAAATTTGAGAAAATTCGATTTGTTCTAATTTTTTTATCTGATTTGTTTTGATTGATGGATATTGTTTTGTTGTACTGGTTGAATTTGGTTGTTGTTAATCTGATTTCTAATTGATTAGATGCTTTTGAAGGATTTTGGTTTGATTCTGCTTCTATTTTCTTGGAGGTGACGGTGGATGAAAACCGCAACTGGGGACAAAGGTAGAAGTGAGAGTGGATTAGAATAGTGAGTATGGGAGAAGGGTGATGGATGATGACTTGTTTCATAGTTTGGGAAGGAGAAGGTAGGGGAGAATGGTTAGACATGAGAGTGTGATGAAGTGGGTGGTGTGATTGTGAATTGAAGTCACTTTTATGGAGTGAATATCAACAATGTGATTGATACATGTGGAAGAAAGTAGAGAACAATGACTTGATTCACCGTTCGAGGATAAGCAGTTACAGGTAGTGGAGGGAGAACAGAGTGGAACATTGACACTAGTTGGGATGTGTTAATGGAAAAGGATGTGGGAATAGTGACTCGAGTCACCTTTGGTAGAGGGAGAACTAGCAGTGACTCAATGAGTCACCATTCATAAAATAGTAGATAAAAATGGTAGAAATAGTGACTTCAGTCACCGTTTTGTGGAGTGTCGGCGGTGATATCGAAATGATAAATAATGATAAAAATAAAATAAAACGTTACAAAAAAATGTTAAAAAATAAAATTAAAATATACTACATAATTTGTTATAGTTCTCATTTTATTCGAAGTTAATCTTAAATTAATAATTAAATCTATTTTCATAAGTTAATTAATACATTAATTAATTAAATATTAAATGAAAATAAAAATAAAGAATTCAAAGAATTAATTTTGAAAAAATATTTAATGAATGAAATTAAAATGTTAAAATTAATTTAATTATTTAAAGTATCAAGTATAAAAAATAAAAAAAATTATATATTTACAGAATAAATAATTAAAATATATAATTAATAATGTAAATATTTTGAAAAAAATAAATTAAATATTGAATTATTAGAACGAATGAATACATATAATTTAATTACAAAGAAATAAAAAAAGAATTTTCAATAAAATAATTATTTAATTTGAAATTTATTTAAAATGGGAAAATAATCAAAAAATACTAGAATTTCAAAAAAAAGCTATATTAAAATTTCTGAACAAAAACACAACAATTATGAATTATTTTACAAAATACATTATTATTACATTCAAAATACAATAAAAAGAAAAATATGAAGTGGAAAAAAGTAATGAAAAACACCCACCTCAAACTCCCACACACTTCAATCATTGTTTGTCCTCAAATAAATACATACACTTTGTCTTTGTAAAATAGAGAGTATGATTTTTCAGATTCAGATCAACATTTACTTGTCAAAGCATTTTAATATATAGGAACAAAATAAGGACTTGATTTGCAGGAGTTCTAAAAATGGTACTTCATAGTTTTCATTATAAACTATAGACTAATGGAAACACAAATTCATCAATGTCTAAAGATGGCATGCCTCATACATGAAATTCACTAACTGTACTACATCATGTCCAATTCAAGTTATAATTCAAGGAGTGATGACATGTTAGTTAAAGTGGAATTAAAACCTCAACCAAAATACCATTAAATTCACACTTTATCCGAGGTTCTAAAAGTTAAACTCTTTTTATTTCATCACATTATTTATTCTAGTCAAATGATTTTTAATTAAGCTAATTTTCCCCTTCTCCATTTGGGTACAAAATTCACCTAACCCAAATGACTCAATTTTTTGAGAAAATAAACTTTATTCTATTTCTTTCATGCCATATTTCTTGTGTAGAGAACTATAAATAACACTTATTATAATTGAAATTGTATTTTATTTATTTAAAAAATGCACCCAGTGCTCCTTGTCTCACAGACTCACCATGGGAGCCCATTTTCCTATTTTTCTCTAGTTACAAGGGACTTAATTAATTTTCATTTTAGTGGGTTCAATTAGTTGATATCTTAATTAAAAGATGTGTCACCTAGATTCAAGTAAAAAAATTCAATTTCATAACATCTTAGTCCTAGTTTCAAAAAAATATATCCTATCTTACTCCTTATATCAGTTCCAAAATATAATTTCCATAATGATAGTGTGAAAATTCACACAGGAAACAAACATCCATAATATTATCAAACTCAATTTACCCCTTAATTTCCAAAATGTTGGTATCTAGTAAACAATACATGATTGATGTGAAATTTATATCACGATGACCTGCATGTTGTGAAGGAATAATTGAAAAAATTTAATGAATTTTGAATGATTTGAAAATATAATTGAATTTTTAAAAACAATTAGGTTGTATTTGAAGTGATAAAATGACCCGCCTTCCCCAAATATAAGATTCAAAATTGTCCACAATTTTACCTCTCAATGTGGGAGACATCTTAGTTCAAAACAAATTAGAAATTAAGAACTTAAAAGAATGAGAAGGGGTAGTAGTGATTGTTAAAAACAATTCCCCACATAAAAAATATAAAATGGAAATGTAAAAAAACATATGTAAAGGATAATTTCCACTGACCACTACTATAAATAAAGCGCATTTTTTTCCTGAAATTTTTTTTGCAGTTTATTTTTTTTACCAAAAAAATTAATTTTCTATGAAATTAAATCAGTAACATGATATGAAATGTTGGAAAACATCAACTAGAAATGAAAAATAATGAAAAGTGTGCAAGCATGTTTTAAAATATATTTCGTTAAAATTTTCATCTCAATATATTTCAGAAAGCTAAGCAAAAAAGTAGGAAAAAATTCAATTTTAAAAATATTTACAGGGGACTCCACCACACATAGAAACTTGCAGCTGGAAAAAAATTATGATCAGGAAAAGTAAACTAAAAAAGAAGTAAACCACTTCCCTAATTGTAAATGCTCCCCATTTTTATGCCTACCTTTATTTTCATTCTAAATTTTCCCTAGATGATCCATTAGAGGACCTACAAATGAATATAATTTACCTTTGAAATTGTTAATTTAAATCTAAAAAAATAATTGAAGCTAGGTCAGTTAGAGAAAGAAATCCTCTAAAATTTTAGAGAGATGGTCCCTTTGGATCCTGAAAGATTTCCACATGGAAATACTGCCTATTTATTGACCTATTAATAAACACACATAAGATAAATTGTTATGAAAAAATAAATTCGATCATGAAATTAAAAAGTATATTATTAGGATAACCCCAATGGGAGTGATGTAGATTGATTTTCCACAATAGGAAAATCATTTGATCAACCCGAGTCTAAAGGGGGATGTGTCTTCTTGCTCAAGAACTAATAAGTTTGACTATTTCCAACTCCCCTGACATGCAACTAGAGTAGTAACCCTTGTCAATATTCAACCAAACCCCATACTCCGTAGTAAAAAACCATATGTTATCTGATGGAGGGGGAAAGGATGTAGGTATACTGCCTGACTAGTTCTTCTTAACATTAGGAGTGAACAGGTTGTGAGAATGTGACTCTTGGATGAAAATTTCATTCTGGTTTAGTCCAATAAATTCTTTTATCATGGGAAAAAACATGGTGTCATCATCTATTGGTGTACATATGCACAACTTCATCAATTCTTATTTAATAGTAGCTTCCTCTTCAAGAATGTCCACAGAAGAATGAAACCTTTCTGACTCTTTCGAACTAATGCAAGGTGTATCCAAATTAGTATCAACTGTAGAAAAATATAATCATATAAAATCAATTATTTTTCAATAAAATAAAAATATTGCAGTGTATTGGTAAATTTTCTCTTCTCCAATATTTTTCAGTGCTCTTGGGTGTATGTCTATGGAATGAGTAAGGTATTCAACCACCTCAATCCTCTCTTCGAATAAAATATATTTTGATGTGTTGTCCTCCAAGGAAACATAATTTATTTCTTCTTCTAGTTTGTCCAGTGTAATAAAGGAAAATAATTAAACTATTTAGGACATATAAAATCATAAAATAAAATTATAGAAATAAAATAATCTCCCAGTTGGTGTCCATCTTCTTCAATGTCATCATGTCTTATCCCGCACTAGCACAAAATGATCGATTTTGGATGCAGGTCATGAATTATCATTGGTGGGTCAGAGGGTGCTTGAGAATAAATTATTTAGAGTTCTAGCCTTTTTTTCTTTCCTTATATTTATTTTATCCTTTCTTCTGAGTTTATTTTATAGAAGGTTCAACTTCAGTATCTCTCTATACAACTACTTTACTCTTCTATTCCACTAATGTCGAGTATGTTGGGACAAGAATGTTAGTGATTATCATAGTGAACAACATATCCATCTTGGTAGTATCCTTCCACTCCTGACCCATCATAATTTGGTTGAATTGTTGTGCATATATTTTCTAGTATGATGTGTACAACCCTTTCAACTTCTGATAGGTATTCTACTGATCAGATTTGTAGAAAAAATTGGAAAAATGAAACATCCATATAATGTTCATGCATATAAAAAAAATTAAAACAAATCATCATCATCAACATAAGTGAAAATAGTGTAAAGTTTTATTTTTTTAGATGTGTTTTTAAATTTTTAAAAAAATTTAAAAATAAAAATGGAAAACATACTTAGGAAAACATTTCTTCAATGGAAACAATGCCTAAATTTGATGTCGTTCTTTTCATGAGGATGGTAAATTTTAAATTTATATAACAAAATATATAGCCTAGTGGACAACATCAAGGATGCTCTTAGGGAAGCAGGGTTGAGATCCATAGTGGTTGTTCAAAAAATATTATTTTTCAATATTTTGTAAATGATAAAAAAAAACTCCAAAAAAGTGAATAGTACTGAAAATCCCATTGGGTGAGGAAAAAATGAATCAAAACTAAAGACACATTGAAGACATCATACTAAACTACAAAAAATAAGAAAACATAGAAAACACACACATACCAGTTGGCGAGAACTAGTTTGGGTCAAGGTCGATCCAACCTCAACTAACGTATCATGGATCTACTAAAAAATTAATCAAAAACATTCAATTAATTCATTGTATGAACGATGTATCAGATCACACATTTCATTCACTAACCCATTGAATAATAAAACACAAAAATTCTTTAGTGCTATACCATTCATCCAAATTTAAAACTAATTCCTGGAGTCGATTCTTTCTGTCCAGGATGTCACTGACCACAATGATCTAGTTGAGTATGATAGATTACACACCCAATATTAATTGATTAGTTTGATATATTGATAATGGAGGGGGAAGATGAGGTGAGGATTTATTAGATCATTCCAGTTAGAGGTTCCTCTCTCACCACCGAAATATATATTGTGATGAACTATGTTGAGGAAAAGAATATGTTTGTCAGGATGATACTCAGATCTCTATGTTTTTTTGGGTTTCATAGCCCCTATCTAGATTAATAAATTAGATCTCCATCACTACATATTTGGGTTCAAAAAACAATTTAAGGATGAACAAATGACAATAAAAATTTAAAACATTACATAAATTCACAAAAATAAACATATAGATCTATGATTTTTACAAACACAAATTAAAACACATAAACAGAGCATAAAAGACGGATGGAGATGGAGGAGCAGTGTTCTGTCTACATGTATAAGATGATACCTGATCTGGGGTGTGGTGAATAATATTGTATGGTGTGAATCATGGAGTGTCCCCTTTCCCAGAGAGGAGTTGGCGATCCTATTAATCCAAAAAAGAAAAAAATGCAACATACAGTTCCCAAAAGGTAGTGGATTCCCCATGACATGCTCTGAACTGGTATTCATTGGGATCAAGTGGACTCCCCATAAAAAACACTAAAATTTCATGTCTTCTTCATCATGAGGATGTTCATGTCTACATATATAGTACCCAAGATATCGCATAGTTTCAATCCTCAGGGTTGATCTCAAGGAAGTAGTGTTGATAGTCAAGGTATTCATAATAAAAATCATTTTCTATTTTTAATATTTAGAAAAAAGTAAAACTAATGGTCAAAAAAACTGTGAACAGGGATGAAAATCATATTGGAAGAGAAAACAATGAAAGAAAACATATTTCACACATAATAACGAATATAAAAATACAAAGAACTAGAGAATAGAGAAAAAATATACCCAACAGTCAGCCAGAACATAGCTGGAACCATGCTGATCCACCCTCAACTACCCTATCATAAATCTACTAAAAATGAATAAATAACACTCAATTCACTGAGTGCATTAATGATGGCTCAAAACATACACCTCTCTTACCTATAAAGTTAATAATAAAACACCAGAAGTTCATATTTCCCAACCATTCCTCTAAATTGCAATCTAATTCCTTCAACCTTACATTCAGGTTAGGATGTCACTAACCACAATGATCCACTTGAGTTCATCCGATTTCAGACCCAATATTAATTTTTCAGTTTTTGAAATTGTGAATAGTGGGGGGGATATTGGAAAGGAAGTAGTAGATCATTAATGTGCTAGGTTTCACTCCATCTCTCCAAAATCACAGTCGTGATATTCTAAGATGAAAAAAATAAAAAGTTGATCATAATTATTCTTTGATATCTTGGTAGAATTGGGGTAGATAGTGTAGATATAACTTTGAAAATTAGATCTCAATAACTAGAGACTCTGGATCACGAAATGAAGAGATGAATAATGAACAACACAAACCAAATAAAATAAAACCCCAATCTATAAATCTGAACAAGTAGATCAACGATATTTATAGGTTCAAATTAAAACACAAAACCCAGCATAGAAGACGGGTGAAGATAAAATAGTTGGTTCATTTATACTGGTTAAAGGTGATACCCAGTACAAGATGTGGTGAATAGTGTGGTATGGCATGAATCATGGAGTATCTCCCTTATTATAGAGAAGCCAAGGATCATCATATTCAAAAAAGGAGAATGAAAAAAACATATAGTTCCTAATTTCCATCGGATTAACATGAGGATTTCTCTGGAGTTATAGTCACCTGGATTGAGTGAACTACATGTAAGTACAATTGTCTGTATGTGATGACTTCAAGAATACTCTCTTACTTTTCCTGTGAATAGTTTTCCCCATGATCACCTCCCCTTAGAAAACATAAAAAAAAAGGAAAATTAGGACAAATTCGTGAAATTAGAAAATTGAAACCAAAAAATTAAATATTTTTAGTCTTGAACATCATTAGTTGATATATGACCATTTTTTGATGATTTTTATAATTATAGATATTTAAATATATATATATTATAAAACATTAATTAATTATAGTAGGATTAAATTAAAAATATTAATAAATAACTAATAAATAAATAATAACAAAATTATTATTGGTAATTATGTTATATTATTATTATATATACTATTTTATATATTAAAATCAAAATATAAAAAATAATGAATGAAGGTAGAAGATGAAGGAAGGGGGGAATGTGAGTAAAAGTAGAGAGTGTTGTGGGTTCGCAGCGACGTAATGGGTACAGGAGAGGCGGATGACTGTGGATAGAGGAGAGGAGTGCGATAGAAGGAGAACAGGGGGTCGAGGTTGAAGTAGTACATGTGATTTGGAGTGGATAATTGGTCAGTTTATCCCATTGAATGGTTTTAGAAGGCTCATATATTTATAGTGGTGGTGTGTGGAATGGTGCGGGTTGTGCCTGCCTGGGTTGATGGACGTACAAACATTGGATGTATGGACATATGTGACAAGGGTGGCATGAGTTCTGATATGGAAAATGCGAGCATGATAGGAAATGATAGGTTCTCTGATCGGTGGGTTCTATCTCCTGATCCCTAAATATGAGAATAATTGATTTGTTCTGATTTGCTTATATGCTTGTATTTGATTCTCTGATATGTTTGGTGTTTCACTAGTTGAATTTCATTGTTATGAATTTTATTTCTTATTGATTAGATGTTGCAGGAGGATTTTTGTTTGCTGTTGGTTCTCTTTTCTTGGCGGTGACAGTGGATGAACATCACAATAGGGGATAAAGTCAGTGGTGAATGTGGAGTTGAAGTGTAACTATGGGAGAATGATGATAAATGGTGACAACGGATGGGATGACAAAATGGAAAGGATGGGTGAATGGTGACATGAGTCACTATTGGCAGAGGGAGAACTGGTGATGATTCAATGAGTCACCATTAGTAAAATAGTGGAAAACCAATGTGGTTTTGGTGAACTAAGTCACTATAGAGTGAAGTACGATCGGCGATACCTACAACATAAATATTGAGAAAAATTAATTATACTTTTAAAGAAATGATAAAATCAATAAAGAATTAATTTTTGAATACATATTACTCACAATTAATATAAAAAATAAAAATTAAATATGTTTCCATAAAATAATTAAATCATTAATTAATTAACGACTAAATGAAATTTAATTTAAATAAAAATAAATATTTAATTATATTAATACTATTTAATGAGTTAAAAGATTTTTAAAAAAATTAATTTCATTATTTAATGTATAAGAAATAAAAAATAATTTTTTTTTATAAATGAATTAATTAAATAAAATATTTAATAAATTATTTATACTTAAAAAAATTAAATGAAATAATTAAATAATTAAAATAATAGATATCTATAATTGAGTTAAAAACAACAAATAATAAAAAATGAATGATAAAAATAAGATCTATTTAATTGGAGAATTATTTTAAATAAAAAAATAATAAATAAAATACTTTAATTTTAAAAATGGTTATATTTCATATTTTGAAAACACAATAATTTTTAATTAGTTTACAAGATACATTATTTTGATAATAAAAATACCTAAAAAGTGAGAAAAATGATGCGGAAAAAAGTGATAAAAAATACTGACATCAATAATCACCATTAAGACAAAATTTTGTTTGGGATGGTGATATAAAGTGATGGTAAATCTAGTACCCTATTGTTATCCATGAAAGAGTACAACCATATGATTTTTAAACTTTTTTTATGACCATATCTAAACCTATAAGAACTATCATCATTGTAGACTTCTAGTTGTCCGGGGAATAACACCCATCTTTGGAATATGAGTACCCATACTTCGAAAAAGTATTTCATGCTTTATATATTGGAAGCATTATGTATAGAGGGGTTAGAACATTACATTTCATTGACTTTTTAGTCGGATCAAATATTTGATTCATGTCTAACCCTAGGAAGAAGAACTTGGAATATGTAAAGTGGAAAATCAAATATCTAATTGTATTAGAAGATAAACTATTGGGATTCATGGAAAATGATCCTATAAAAAATTATTTTTTATTCTTCATGTGATTTAGATCCTTGTGTAATAAAAATAGTTTTCTTACCTTTGGTAGAACATCAACCAGTTTGAAGTCATGACTATAGTCACTGGTGACCATATATAAAACTGGTGTATATTATTTGTTAGATATAAAACCTAGGGATGAATTTAATTTTTAAATACTTTTTCAAAATGAAGTTGTAAGATAATGAGATTGTAGAATTCTATTCTATGATTGGTAGAGATCAACCCACCCTACCCTGAATCAAGTGTTTTATGCATGAAATTTATTTATTGAATTAAATTTCCATTTCATATAGAAACTATTTGCTGAAAATATGTTTGATAATTAGAAGAACATGTGGAAGAAAAGACTAGAACACCTAATAATTAAGGTGTTATTCTATGAATGATTGAGGAAATATAGTTCCTCAAGAGGATTCAATTGTAAAAAATGGAGGATGGGGAACTCTATAATTAATGTGAAAGGATTCGGTTCACCCAATGTGTTATAGAATTCAAACGCTCTTCCATAAATTAATCTTTATGAAGGATATTTTTGGGATTTTCATGTTTTTATCAAGTCATCAGGTGTTCATACCTCAAAATTTTTCCCATATGAATTTTAGTCTATGGTGGCTATTTTTGACCATGTTAAAGAAACAATAGTATGAACATTAGTATGTGGTTCAAACCAAAATATTTTTTCAAACATTCAATGGATTTAAAGAATTTTGGCCATAATTTTTCGTGAATAACATACCAGCTAGGTTGGATGAGTCAATGGAATATTCAATTGAAATATTAAGTTAATTTGTGGAAAATAACAAATATTATAGGTCAGTGTAACCTATTGGAATGAGAATGATCATTAATTAAAGTAGGTGACACAAACTAATGAGATTAAAAGAGGAATATTTTTTTCTACATTTGAGGTGTTTTATAATTTCTAAAATTCAATAATTGTATGTAATATGTTATAAAATATTTCATATGTTTGATGTTTTCCTTTATGTTCAATGGAATTCAGAATAAAATGTAATATTTATAAAAAGATTATTTATGCATAACATATCTTCCTTTATATTTGATTAATATTTGAAAATCCAAGTAAAATGTATGAAAATTATTGATACATAGTATTTTTATTGACATGTAAAAATGTCACATTTTTTCTCTAGGACGAGAAATACTATTCTATGATAAATATTCATAAGGTATTTGTTGGTATATATGAAAAAAATTCTCCTAAACTAGATTGTTATTTTGAAAATTACAGAATGTTAGAAAGGAGAATATTTCATAATTTATTTTTACAATACATAAGATTATTTCATGTTTACAAGAATATCATGATCATCTATAAATTTTTTAGGGAGATTACATAAACTACCAAAGGAAATTTATACATAATATGTTTGGCCACTATGTAGAGAGATGATGGAAACAAATAAAGTTATAATTTTATTTTAATATAAGGAATAGTCATTCAAATAATAATATTGAAGTTATCAGAAAAGAAATATATTTTGTACCATATATTAAAATTCATTTTATCAATCTTAATTCTGTAACATTTACTAAGTTTAATTTGAATAAACATCTTGAGATTTAAAGAGGGATATTATATGAAGACTTCTGTTATTATGGATTTATAGATTATAGAAATTTATTTGTTAACTAATATCATGTATTCACTGAGTATCTTTTTTTTGTTTCATCATGGATGTGAATATTATTAATTAATATTCATGACTAAAAATTAAAAAATATAAAAGAAAAAATAAATTCATGAATAATTTTTAAAAGTGAACAACCATATTAATAGAAAATATTTTATGGATTATAGAAATTAAAATAGATAATTTACTTGAAATGAGTTTATTATTTTTGAATATTAAAATACTAATTTTATTATGTTAAAAATATTATTGTTTCATTCATATATTTCTTCATATATAAAAAATAAGAGAATATTTTTCGGAATATCTTAGTCAATAGAAATAGATAAAGGAGAAGAAATAAAAGAGAGGCACTACTACCCTAAAAATATACATGTTAAGAGAATAAGTACTTTTTTGATGATTAAAACTAGAACACATTATGAAATATAGTCATATAATAAAAATTAATGTTGAAAAATATTATAAAATAATTGGATCAATGTTCATGTTTTGTTCTCAAAAATATTATAAAAACATACATGTTATATCATTTCATTATAACTCTTTACCCAAAGATGTGCATAGAAGGCTATGAAGAGGAAGTTTTCCTAGTATCAGAAATGAATCATCCAAAAACTCTTGTAATATCAAGAGTACTATTATTACTTCTTGGGATGTTGACATCATATTAGCATATAATCCTTGTATTATCACTTAGTGATGAATAAAGATAAATGTTATGTATCTACATTTATTTTATTTTATTTGAATATTGTGCACTTGTGTGATAATTAAAATATTGAAATTATTCTTTCTAACTATGTATAAATATCACTAGGTTAAGAAGAAAAAATTGATGTGATAATTTACGACATTTCATGGGGTATTAAGAGTCTTCATACAATAGGCGGTAACATTAAATGAATTTTTTTAGTGTTGAATCTATCATGTCTTCCTTGCATCTATGAAAATATAATGAATGATATTTGGGTTGTTTTATTTTACAGGTGAAAATAAAAAATCAAATATAAAAATATTGAAATCTCATAAATGATCTATTTCACTCAATTATTACTCTAATATGATGTGTGGAATACATGGTAGTGATGCCACTTATTATCCATGATCGATAGAGGTAGAAATTATTATAATGTTGATGGAGAATCCCAATATTAGTTTTCTTGTTCACTCTTAAATCATATCTATATAAAGGTTATATGACTTACTTTTATACCAATAATGAGTTAATGGCTGGGTAATATCATGTAAGGTGATAGAAAAGTTAATGACACAAAGACTCATGTTTAACACATTATAAGAACCCGGGTTTTTGTAAACAAGACAAATTCCGACCCTTTATAAACATTTGACCGGTTTTTGAGAAGTCTGGAAAATCTGGGCAGTTCATGGAAATTTCTAGACTACAGGCCGTGTACTTTGAGTACACGTCATGTATGAGTTACCCAATGACCGGTTGTGTGCTCACCGAGTACATGCCGTGTAGTTAACCGTGTAGAAGTTTCTATCTACACGGTGTGTATTTATAGACTCGTCGTGTGTCCCTTACCCGTGTAAGGCCAAGTACCTGTTGTGTGGCGTCCAAGTGTAAATTTCTATCTACATGGCGTGTAGTCTTCCTTGACACTCCGTGTACCCTTGCTCCATGTAGAGGCCGAGACCTTGGTCGTGTGTTGACCGTTTAGACGGTCCAAGCTGTGTGCTGGACTCCTCTTAATTAAAAGTACGGAGACACAACTACATGGCATGTATTTTGGAAATACACACCGTGTACTTTTATTTCTATATGAGAAATTGATACACCATTGCGTCTCATCAATAGAATCCCCTTATTCTTTCCCATTGGATGAACAGTCCATCTGAGAAACCCCGAAAAACTCAAACCCTTCCAGAATCTCCATACAACCTTCGTTCTTCGATCCGTCGGTGGCAGCCGGACCAAATCGGAAAGGATAACCCCATGCACCCTTCTTCATCCTTGATCCCTCAACTGTTCCTCTATAGATTTCATCTGAACAGAATTTATGGATTCGATGGAAATGCAGATCTACCATGATTCAGTCCGATTTGAAGGCTGAAATCAAAGGAGTGTCATCGTACGAGTACGAGGTGGGTGGCGCATACCTTCCTTTTTGTTTTCGTAGACAATTTGTGGTTGAAACCTCCGGGTGAGACATCAGGTTTTGAGTGAAACCCTATTTATTTTTTGTTAATTAATTATCTATAATATGGGATGCCTCTGAGTATTCCCTAACCCTTGTTGTGCAAGAGCAAGGCCGGGTGATAGGTCATGGCTCATTTGGGGAAATTCGGCCGGGGGTGCCGAAATGCGCATGATTTGGACCAGTAATTAAACTGCTCATTTTAGACTACTTTTGTTGCTTCTAGATTAAAGTTTTGAGTTTGATTTGTAAAATCATGTTGGTAATTTTTAAGGCATTTTAACACCCTAGGTGCTTGTAGGGATTGGCGTAAGTTAGTGAAATTTAATTTTCAGTAATTTCTTGTTTCAAGTAATGCTGGAGAATAGTTATGTAATGTGTGATATTATCTGTGTTGAACTGCTCATTGTGTTGGGTTTGGACAAATATTTGTTGAGTTATGAGGATCACAGGTTGGGGCTTTGGTGGTAGATACCACCGGATTGGGCATCACGTACGTTGGTTGGGGCGGTCGGACTGTCAGGTTGGGCATGGCCCGGGATACTTGGATGGTGAGGCAATCAGACGTGAGGGACAGGTTCACAGGGGAACGAGGTGTCAGAAGAGTTGTGTCTTGGGAACTAATTGTGGTGATTACCTCTCACTGGTTACTTTTGAGTAGTTTGTACATAGATAGACTCCGAAATGAGGTGGTATGACCACTCGCTGGGTAAAGGCCCCTGGTAGATGCGGTTAGGTATATTTGGTTTGGGGGTGCATGCCATACGAAGCCATGTGGAAGGTGAGAAGACTTCATGAGATAGCTTTAAGGCGGTCAGGTTGGGGGCAGAGGCTCACCGTGATTTGAGAGCAGACATCGCTATCCCTCCGATTATCTTTTGAGGGCAGGTATCATTGTCCCACCGGATTTTGTGCTATGGGCAGTTGAAGATTCCGAGCTGGGTTGCGTTGGATGGGCATGACATCGTGATTTTGATACTTGAGACACATGGTGTCAGGTGGCACGAGGTGCCGAGCTACAGACGATGGATTCTGGTGCTAGCCAAAGCAGGTGGCACTTCCAGGTGGCTTCTACGCACCAATGGAGTTTGTGTTTACATTTGGAATTGCACTATTTACTTCTTCTTATATAAGCATGTCTGCCTAAACACTTATATTAGGTATGCACCCTTGGGTGGTATCCTACTGAGACTTGTCTCACACCCTACACGGGCCCTTCGGGATGCGTGTAGACTTTATGAAATTGCATGCAGGTTAATGGTTAGCCTCAGGAGCTGGACTTTAGTGCTGTTAGCATAGAGACTGGCATGGACCTTGTGGTCATGCCTTTCTGGAGTTACTTTGTTTTGTTTCCCTTTTGTATCATCATGATTAATTTATTTTGTAGTTACTTTTGGTTAGCCATTGGCGCTATTGACTTATATATGGATTCATGCCTTGTTTGTTTACAGTAGTAGTTTCTTGTATTCTTCAGCATGTTGTCCTGTTTACTTTTCATTGTTGTTGTTTCTATATTGCTTCAACTAGTTCATTGATATTGTTATGCTTCCACTCTGCGGGTCTGGTTCGAGTCTACTGAGTCAATTATTTTCCTCTACCTATTTTAGTTTTATACTCGGACCAATACCATTTTATTTCTCCGAGAGGGTTTAGCCTCCCCATTATACCTAATTAGACTCTCGATGCTAGTCGGCAGCCTTTGGGATTTAGGGGAGGTGTGCCTAAGGTAGTGACACCCGACTCGTTCGACACTGTTTGGGTGGTTGGCCGGATCCGGTTCGTTACAAAGTGGTATCAGAGGAGTTCTTGACAAGCACTTTGTAGTAGTGTTTTCTGGCTACTAATGAGTTTGAGACTTCTCTTTTTACATCTACTGGTTTTACAATTTGAGATATGGTAGACTGGAGATAAGTTGTTGTTGGAACTTGATTTTTGAACTTGTGCTTGGGTGCCTGAAGCCCCATGTACGAGGGATGAATTGAGTGTCGGGGTGGGAATTTCTATTTGATTTTTGCTCAGATTACAGTTGATATGTTCTCCACCTTGGTGGCTCACTTGTTATGTGATGTTATTGATTATGATATGAAAACCTTGGCCGGTACGGAAAGTCTTGTGTGTTTGGATTTTGATAGGCACATTTTTGGGTATTTCAATTTCATAACTGCACGTATGCTTTGTGAAGTGATAGTACCATGTGAATAAAACAAATTTCCATTCTATGTATGCTCTGAAATGTGAATAGGCAAAACAACTGATAGAATTTCTTGTTTATTGAAATGTGTATGTCGTGATTTTTATTTCCGTAGAATTGCATGTGTAGGACATATGGGTTTAGCTCTTATGAGAGAAGGAAGGTACTATGGTTGAGGCAATGTAACTATCAGGATTGGGAAACTTGGTCGTCGGGATTGAGGAAACGTTGGTTGTCAGGATGGGCACAGCCCAAGGTATTATTGATAGTTGGCACTGTTGAGGGCGGGTAAGGAGACAGTGAGGTCGGGATGCCAATGGAATGGGTTGCGGTGAGGGGGAGTAAGTGTAGTTTTTATGCACTGCCTTTTACTTCTTTCCTAATCTGCGTAGAATATATTGTTCTATATATGTGGGATGTCTGACCATTTATGTTATTCAGCGGGTTACTCATTCACGACACAATGGAGCGTCAGGAAGGATAGGATACAGTAACGCATGATTAGGTTCAGAATCCAGGAAGGTAGAGCATGAGCCGCAGGTATAGGCTTAGGGACATGATCAGGTCCAGGATCTAGTGCAGGTAGGGAAGCAGCCGAGTTTGGCAGGGTTCGGACTGTGGCTTGACGAGCAGCTCCGAGCTAGCCTATTATACATCTTTCAGGGGATTGACAGAGGCGCGCAAGGTATAGAGCCTTTTATGGCATATCTGATGCGGGAGTTCCAGTCGCAGTACCTACCACTTTTTCAGGGTGAGGGTGTTCTATAGTTGGCTGAGAACTGGATAGAGAGTATGCACATGATCTTCGAGTAACTCGAGATGCCTCCAGCATGAAGGGTCAATCTGGAAACGTACATGGTGAGAGGACCAGCAAAGCATTGGTGGGAGGTGAAGGATGAGGATTGTAGGCATGAGGGACTGGCATGGAAGGACTTTGAGGGCAGGTTCTTTGAGAACTTTTATCCAAAGACGCTGAGGGCAGAGAGAGCTCAGGAGTTCTTGAGTCTTCAGCATGGAGATATGTCTGTCATGGACTATACAGCTACCTTCATAGAGTTGTCTCGTTTTTTCCTGGGTATGGTGAGCAATGACGCAGCTAGGGTGAGGTGCTTTGAGGATGGCTTATGACATGCCATTCGGGTTCAGGTAAACGTCATCAGGCTGGGTTCCTTCTCCGAGGTGGTGAATCAGGCACTCATTGTCGAGGGCAACGAGAGAGAGAAATCTCTATTTGGAAGGGTGACAGCTTCAGGTGACGGTCTGGATATTAGGAAGCGAGGGAGATATGAGTTCTAGTAGGCCAGGAAGGCCAAGGAATCAGCTAGACCACCTCGTGGCAGTTCAGCGGTGGTTTGCTTTCAGGGCAGACAGCCGGGACATGTTCGGGATCAGTGCTATAGGCCCCTGAATAAGTTTCGGGCGTGTGGACAGGTCGGGTATATAGAGAGGTTTTTCAGGCAGCCTTCTCAAACGGCCGGCAGGCAGGGACCATGGCAGACTGTGGCGTCAGGTGCTTGTTCGGGTTTGGTACTAGGAGAGGGATGTCGGGGTTCAACAACACGCGGGGGACGTGACAGGGACAGTAGGATCCAACTGAGGGGCCAGTGGCCGGTGACTGGAGCAGCACCACAGGGAGGCCAGGCATCAGGTAGTCAGGCTTCAGGCCAGGTGCACGTTGTAGAGATGCCAGGGTTTGAGAAGGCCAGAGAGCTGACGATGCTGGCATGTACACCGCGGGTGTGGCAGTGACTTATATGTGGATGCATGCCTTCTTTGTTTACAGTAGTAGATGCTTTTATTCTTCCTCATGTTGTTCTATTTACGTTATATTGTTATTGTTTCTATATTGCTTCCATTGGTTCATTGATATTGGTATACATCCGCTCTGCGGGTCTGGTTTGAGTCTGCTGAGTCATTTATTTTCCGCCGCATATTTAAGTTTTGTACTCAGACCAGTACCATTTTATTTTTCCGAGAGGGTATAACCTCCCCACTATACCTAATTAGACCCTCGCTGCTAGTCGTTAGCCTTTGGCGTTCTGGGTAGTTGCGCCTAAGGTAGTGACACCCGACTCGTTCGGTGCTGTTCAAGTGGTTGGTCGGGTCCGGGTCATTACACACGTTATGTTTTATGAAATGAAGATACCTGTATAAGTGAATATAGATGGGTTATTGAATAAAATTATTATAGTTATTTGAGAAATCTAATGAATTTTTGGAGAGATGATGTAACAGAATGTTTTAGATAATATCTTAAGGAGTATGTCACAAATTTATACTCTAATGTGAATTCTTTTGGGGAATGAAATTTTGATGTGGTGTCACAAGATGACATAAATAGTGGGTTAGGCCTAAAAAATTAGTTTCAATCTAAAAGTAACATCAAATGAAAAAAATAAGATTGGATATATGTGTTATGAAAAAACACTACATCACTATACATACAGAATAAGAGTAAGGATTAGATGATGAATTTTGATCTCTCGTGGAAGGAAATCTTAATAGAGTTAATGATTGTTTTGATGTGAAGATACCATTAGCTTACATCAGATGTGGCAAGGTGACACACATTGGAGGAATGTGTCTTAATAAAATATATGTTGATTAATATGATAAGAGAACCATGAAAAATACCTAATTAGAGATTCCCCGAAAAAAAGATTTTAAAATAATAATCTCTTCACTCAATAAATTTATAAGATTTATAAATACATGTAGGAAGAATATGATAGTGAATATTACCCAGGTGAAGAAGAAACTGATTTTAAATCTTATACATAAAATTATATGATGGATGCAATTAAATAAATTAAAAAATGTGAAACTTTCCATAAATATGAGGGTATTGTGGACCTTAAGGTAGAACTCCAACGATCCTTTGAAGATATTGACATTAAAAACAAGAAAAATTAATGTTTATTCCATATGGAAAGAATATTTTAAGTATATTGATTAACTTGATGTAGAAATAGAAAAACAAAAAAATGAATTACATGATTATCTTCATATCTATTGCAATATAGTATGATTAGTAATGTTTAAACATAAAATTAAATAAAAAATTATATTATTGATTATATTATTGTTTACGTATAGGAAATTAAAATTTGGGTTTTCTTCAATCAATAAAAAGTGGTTAATACAATACATAAAAAATATGAAATTATTTCAACTGATCCAAATAGAAAACTTTTGGTTACAATGTTCACTTATGCGACACTATTGGAGTAAAAAACACTAACATTGCGGTTAGGTTTTTTTTTATTTTTCAAAGACCAAAGAACATGAATACAATTGGAGTTGTGTGTAATGATAATGAATGGAAAAATATTTTATAAAAATATCAATACAAGTAGAATAAAAAGATGTAAAATAATCCACAGTATTTGCGGAAAAAAGAACAAAGAAGATTTTTTTTAAAGATTTAGAAAAATATACATACTTGACCATATAAGGATATTTCCTCTTATTAAATGTAATTTTTATTGGTTTCCTTATTCATGAAATGTATCTCTATAGTGAACCTAGGATATATTAAAATATATTAAAAGATATGAATAAAATATTAATGACTCTATATCCTTCGTCACAAAGAATATATTATTTTTATTTACATTTCAATAAATTTACTAATTTTTGTTAGAAATTTATTTACTATACCAAAATAGAATGTAAATATATAGGTGAATGGAATGGAAACTAATTATATTCTAGAACACCCCATGATATTATTGTATTTATCTTTTTAAATTTAATCTCTTTGATAACCTACATTACATCCAACATCATGCTTAATCTTATTTCTATATAGTAGTAATATTATTATTTAAAATGAAATAATATACTATCCATTAAATATGTCATTATTAATAGGATTAAATAAATTATGAAAAAATATTATTGATTTTATTGGTGTCTATTTAATTTGAAATAAATATAAAACCTACATTAATATAACATACACGTTTTTATAAAAATTATATAAATGAGGAAAAGTGTGTTTTATACAAATAAAATATAAAAAAGCACACATTTCATATTATGTTAATGAAATATATATATAATCTAACGTTTAACATTCATCCCATAGGTTTTCTAGAAATGATATAACAAAAAATCAAATTTTAGGAAGAAAAGATTAATTTTTATAAAAGGAATGTTTTACCACATTTTAATGTTTCAATTGTTTCATATATAGTTTTTGACACATTTATAAATTATATTTTACAAAAAAACATCTTATTATATTTTGGAATATAAAAATTTAAATTGGTTGCATTTTTGGTATTTGTTTGACGAGTTTAATGTTTTGATGAATAGTGGATAACATACTGCATTTTAACTAAAAACATTTTATCTAAATAATTTATAGTGTTAAATTATATTTTTAAATAATTATAAAGTATATTTAAATCAGTTTTTTCCATTTAATCAAATTCAATTTTTGGGAATCAATTTATCATTGAATATGGTTATAAAAACATTTCAATCTTTTAAAAAATTTCACTTTAAAAACTCGTGTTATTGTTCCATCAATGAGATTAATTTTAAATTAATTTATACTACTTATTTTTTTAAGAATTTTTTAAAATTCATACGATATTTGCGATCAATGTGTCAAAAGTAGTTAAATATTTTCATTTTATTATTGAACCTTATGAATAGTAACTATAAAATTTATCTACTAATACAGTTAATGGTAAATCAAGATATTAAAGACAAAGAAATATTTTAAATACTAGAAAATTACACTAAATAGTATCCTAATTTTATTTTATGAGTTATATTTATCCAAAGAAATCCTTCGATCAATTTTATGGCCTCTTAGGCCACGCAGATAAAATTATGTATTTTTTAGTATTTTATTCTATGTAATGTCCATTATGTCGTACTCATGTTTTTGTTAAGCATTACCATTTTTGAATTAGTTATTCATGATATATCTTAGACTATAAATTGTAATTTCTAATTTCAAATTTTCATCTTCATGATGGTAATTTATTATTGATGTTTTCAAAATAAATAATTATCTTAATGGGTAATACATTAATGGTGAAGTAATTTCATAATTAATGGAAATATAAAATAAATGATATTAAAAATATTAAACTGAATATAAAATTAGTTAATAAATTTCATCCAAGAATTTTATGTACCGGATATACATATTATGGATGTATTAAATATTTTGGTCAGTACATAACATGTTGTTATGATATTTTAAGAAATTCATGTAATGAATAGTATATAGATTGACATTAATGATATTTTAATACTAATAATATTTTTTTAAATGATCTAAAATACAAAATAAAATTCATCCAAATCATTTGTGTAAGGTAAAATATGTCATAAATGATTCATTTATGGTAATTTTTTCATTTTAGAGTAATATAATAACCCCTATGTAATAATATTACATGTTATCGTGGTAAGAGTTGAAAGGATTATATAACTGTTCAATCCTAATGGGAAGACTGTGAATGTAAAATAAAATTCCTAAAAAAAATTAGGAAATTTTTTCATCCCAAAATAATTTTATTATATATAAAACTCAATTTTGACACATTTTATTTGAAAATTAATTTAGATTAATTAAATATTCTTGAGAGTTTCCCAAAGTGTCCCTCACCTATATTATAAACGGGAACCTCCTCTATCAATTCCTCACACAACTATAACACTTCTAGATTGATAAAACCCTTCAAATTTATCTAAAAACATCCTAATCCATGTTATAGAGATAATGTTATTAAATAAATACCAACCATAGATCCCTTAAGAATAGATGTAATGGGGTTATTCTAAAGAATTGGTAATCTTTTTTACCAAATATTGGAAGATCATTTCTTATTCGGCTTACTCTTAATGTGTTTTTTCTATTCTAAAGTAATAACTAATGTATAATTTATATTATGAGATTTTATTGTTAATATAGTACATGGATATTATACCCGTTATTTATCCTACAAAAAATGAAAGCACCATGCGTTCTTATGTATGACTTATCGTCTCCACGCCGTGGTGTAATCTGTTTCTCATCCCCACTATATATGGATGGTTATAATGATATAAATAATATATATATATAATAAATATGTCATGATATTTATTATGTAAAAATTAGTATATCATACACATACTTACCATTTATCTTACTAATGGAATCATATCGTTTCTCATGCCTACATAAGACCTAATATATGCACAACGCCATGTAATTCGCTTTCAATATACAACATTAATGAATGGATATATAAATGTATTTAATTATTAAATATGATATCAATAAATTTAATATCATTCATTATATGTATTATTTATATCCTATGAAATTTAACTGAGACATCCATAACAAATCATGCATAGGAAGTTAAAACTGTTAAGACCCGAAACAAGGGTAATATAAATATATTATAAAAAAATAGGGGATAAAATTATAAGATCGTATATGACATAAAAAAAATTAATGGGGTTCTGATATAATTTAATATCTTGTAGAAAATATAATAAATATGATTTTTATGAATTTATTTTATAAATTATTTTTTTAAATTCTGAGACCAGATACTGAGATGATATGAGATTCTGAGCCACAGTGTGCCCAACACAATTCATTGAAAAATGTTCAGTTTTTAATAGCACATGTCCATGAAATTTCATAATGAAGTGTAATAACAACTAATTGGGTGCCCGGATCCAAAATCTAAATGAACTTTTGATCTCAATGTAGTGACTTTAACCTAAGTGCGGCATTACTTTTGTCAACGCGGGTCTTCTGTGAAAATACCTGAAAACGGTGTAACCATAAATAAAATAAAATTATTTCTCGATTTCTAATATCTCATGAACTGTGACTCAGATTGAAAATATGAGGCCACTATTGAGTTCTTAATGTCTGGTTTTCCTTTTCTGATGCCTAACATCAAACGGTGTGGGCCAACTATAAAATTTTGTTTTTTTGATGTATTTGTAGTAAAATATTTAAAAATATCATTTTATTTTGACGCAAAGACACATTTTATATATTTTTATTAAGGATTTACTAGAAATTAATGGTTATAACCATGACCCTATGTCAGCGATATGGGTATCCAAAAAAATGTGTCGAACAATGATTGATTAAAATCCCTAGATTCCGCAGATCAAGGATCGACGAATGACAATGATGGAACTTTTCTCTTCATCAATGTTCAATCCATATTGAGGGAGGGGTTTTTATTTATTTGTGATATATTTTACCCATTAATTGATTCTATAATGAATTTTAGATAATCCACAAATATATTAGACCGTGGATCGGTCTAATATTGTGGGAGGGATTATATTGTTGGTTATCAAGAGTTTTATCTATTTTTTTCTAACATGAACTTCCAAATAATGATTGATGTCCAAGAACAAATGATATTCAATGTTAAAACCTTTATTTATATGATTTTATCCCACTGTTATTTGAATTATTCATCATTGGATCCCCCATGGACATGTCCCAATGTAGCAGGGTGGTTCCAAGTACGATCAAAACCCTATATTCAAGGTGATTTAACACAAAAGGTTAGATCTCTAAAGATTGGAACCATAGATCCTTGATCTACAGCCATTTCGAAATTTGAAGGCAGGACATGGCCTGATGGTTCGTCGAAGTGACCACAAGTGTGGGACCAGTGTAGCTATCTAGTGAGGCATAATGGGGGAAGTGAAATGGTGTATGGTAGAGCAGGTTTATAGGTATCATAGGTGCATTCTCATTTTAGTCCATGCGAGAGGTCACTCATGCCTTGCTAGCTAGTTCTGTGCAATGGTGGGGCTGCTAGCGGCTTCTGTGAGAGTAGTTTATGACTGCCGCGTGGCTACGAGGGGGAGGCAACGAGTAGGTCACATATAGGGTAGGATAATGGCATAGAGTCTATGGAAGTTGTGAGGCTTCAAGGAGGTTGAACGATAGTCTAACCTCATGATACGTGGTGTGGCACCACATAGAGTAGGGAGGAATGAATTCGGGGAAGACCGCATGTAGTTTAGTAAGCCATCTCGTGTGCATGTGGTGGATATTACAGAAAGACATGCCTCTATATCTAGTTAGCAGGCCATGTAGGCTGGTCTGGTTCGGTTCTGACTGTACCGGGTCGGGTGGGACCCGGACCTGACATAGTAGGACTATTATTATAAAAATATACATATATTTTAAATTGTGTTTATGTTTGACAATCTGCTTACAAATTTGGGACACTTGTGATGAGGAGGTCCTTTTGAGTTAATCTATTCATGTTTTTGTGGATGTTGGTATATGAACTAATGGCGTGAGGAGTAGGTTCACCCAGAACAATAATTCTATTTGAAAAATCATGTGGCTGGTTGGGACATTGAGACTACTTGGATTATAGAGACTATGTGTCTTATCAATATTGGGTTTCTTATAGAGACTCTGTACCTTATCAAGACTATGTTTCTTTTTATGACTGGGTGCCTTATCAAGACTGTGTGTATAATCATGCGGGGAGAGGGTCATTTTTTGGAGATGGATCTCCCTTCAGTGTTGGATATTGTTTTGAGGAGTGCTTCAATTCACATGGTGTGAATGATACCTAGATAGAAGTTACTGACACCTAAACATACTGAGAAGAAGAATACCCCATTTAATAGTGACAAATGATTCTTGTGTTTTTTAAGGGAAGTATTCCCTTGACTATGGGGAAATGGTGATTTGTGACCCCTTTTGTTCTCTCTTGCTAGAGAGGATGCAAATAGTGAAATGTTTGGAGGAGTTATCCATTAACTTGGTGTAGTGGTGAGGGGAGGGCCTCTTCCCATAAATTTTTCAACATTCTCTAGGCACATGGATATAATGACAGGAACTCTAGTGCAAGGCGTTGTAGCTGGACCATGTAACATATTCTAAATGATGTATGTTCCCTCAGAAGTAACATTAGAAATGGTAGATTTTCTCCCGATGGAGTGCATCTCTTAGATATCATCCATATGATATATATAAGCTCATGGTGTGTCTCCTTCTAGTTTTCACGTTATGATTCAGTCCAATGATTAAAATATTGTTCCTGGATATGATGTTGGAACCTTATGATACTTAGTGTCTACAATAGATATATCTGGATGTTCTTGATATATGTGTTGTAGAGATATTTTGTTAGAGAGATTACTGTACTTCGTTTATTTATTTGGGATGTACTTCATGTACTTCATTGTGGTGAACATAATGTATTTCATAGTTTTTATTACATGGAGGTTTCAAAGTGTCTAGATGAGTATTGTTTTACACACCCATGCACAACCAATTCCAACATGTTTCATGTCAAGTGCAGATGATCATCACGTTGACAATTTCCTTGGTGGAATATGACTAGGTGGTGATTATAGAGATTAAATAGTCATGGTGTGATCATGCGGCTTTAGATAGTTGTTCTTATACCTACCCTTCAGGAAGGGTTTTCTGTAGTTGAGTTTCAAAAACATGTATCTTAACATTTCCTGATTCCATTTTAGGTGGGCTTATATTCTATCCCTTTTTACATTCTAGTTTCCTTCTATTGTTGGTTTTTTATTGGTACGAAATTTTATTTACTTGGAGTTTTACATTTCATAATTGTTGGGATTGGAGATATGTGTGATAATAATGTTACATATTAAAATGTTCCTATTTGTGGGATATTCCTACTTGGTGCTCATTTCAATCCCCTAGAGTATCAGAGGTTGTATTGTGGTAGTCATGAAAATGGACCCTCTGGGAAGGGTCGTGACATAACACCATTATATAGGAGGTTAAAATACATTTGACTAAAGGAAGTATCTGGTAAGGGACATCATCTCAATCTCCATTCATTGAGGCATATTTTGACGTTATACACCCACCTTATTTTATAAGGTGTATATAAAGACTCATTGAATTATCATATAATTAATATATTTATTATCATTTATTTAATATTTTATGAAATGTTATTCTTTCAGGGGGATTATGATTTAAATGATAAAAGTGATATAGGACACCTTGAATAGTTAAATATTTAGTTATCCAATCTATTAATCCATGTTAATTTTCTTTATATTATTTAACATATTTAAATAAAATGATTATAAAGGATAGTTTATATATAATTTTTAATTTCATTAAATATTTTTCAAAAGTAATATTTTTATGTGTTTTAATACATATGGAATTTCTTTTAACATATATATCTTTAGTTTCATTTTTAGCTATCATTACACCTTAATGTTTTGAAGATTAATTTACATTTTTACACTATTCATTTCAAATAAAATTTTTTCTTTTATAGTGACACTGATTATAAATAACTGATTTCACCATAAAAATGGAATTTATCTCAATTACTTTTTAATGATTTTATTCGATTATTTTCATCGATGTCAACATCTATGGTTAGATCTTATGTTTGATTACGGTTGATATATTATGATACCATTAGCCATATGTTATTAACGTATTTATGATTAGTTTGATTTCAGATGTTCAATTTTGATTAAATTCATGGTTTATAGTAAAATTAATAACATTTAGTATTCATGTTTTTTGGTAAAAGTGTTTATGTTGTTTATATTTCTCTCTTTTCATAATAATAATGCATTGGATTTAGTATGTGATGGTTGGGGAAAACTTTAATACATTGAGGCATTTGTAGGTATCATGCGAAAAATTAGTTTGGGTATTGGTCGAGGCCCAACCCATTTATATATAGTTTCTTTGACAAAACATTGATGATATGTTTATGATGTATCACATCATGCATTCCCTCATTTTTATATTAGTAATTGATATTCTATTACATTATTCAAATAGTATAATATCAATGGATATGTTTCATTCATATGTGAGTATTTAATTTGTACATGTTTCAGTTTATCAACTTGTCATCTTCATTGATTCTTATTTTATGATAGCTTCTATTGAATGTATACACTTACTAAGTAGCTGAGATCTACACTTTTTTATGTTTTGTTTTTCCATTCGATTCCATGAACTATATTATAATTGATATATAGGGTTTCTAAAAGGAATAATAATGGAATAATAAATCAAAATATTATTATATTTTTTTTAAAAATGTATAGTGGATTTCATCTATGTATCTATTTTATTAATAATATGAAACTATTATGTTATTTTTTATAATATTACTTTTTTATTATGATAGTGTAATAATGTTAGGCACCACATACGAGCTATTGGGGTCAGGATAATTACAATTTGTTATTAAAGAAAGATTATTAATAACCTTGGGGTCTTGATTTAGGCATTCATATAATATGAAGTATATCCCTATGACTAACATTTATTACAATTATTTGTATAGGAAATTATCAAATAGATTTAGTAATGATAATGTAAAACCATTGTCAAACCTAATGATATGTAGATTGATAAATGGTCATGATTATGAAATCCAATAAACGATTCTTCCTTACTATATCACTATAAATAATGATTCTCACATTGTGCATTGGGTTTTGGTCAATGGTTTGAATCAAAATGGTTTTACAAATAATGGTTATACATCTGATGATGAAGAGACTAAATAATAAAAAATTAAAGGAATAAGGTATTAAGGAAAAAAGATTATGAAGTGTAGTTAATGGTTTATGAATGAAGTAAAACGATTAAAATACATGTCTATTTGGATCCAAAAATAATTTTAAAAATTGTTGTCTTGTTAAAAGAACGATGAGATATATAATTATTGATTTATGGTAGTTGTTTTTTATGGATTTGGAAACATTAATGTTTTCATCATGGTTTAATGTTGATAATAGTATTCAATTATTTTATATGGGACAATGATATATACATTATTATTTTGAAGAAAATCTTATATGAAGATGATTTTTGAAATATGCTGATGTTACTCATATATTTTGGACTTTGAATTATGAGATATGTATTTTGGAAGATTCATATGTTTGGAATGGATTAAGTTGATCATTGGATATTATTGTTTGAGGATAAATAATCATTTATTGGATAATATGTGGAAGTATTTTTAGTTTTAGTAAATAATCATACGATAAAGGAAATACTAGTGGATCTTATGATTCATTACAGTCATTTCAGGCATCAAAACATATCTTGAAAATTGAACTCTAAGTGTACTAAAGGAAGTGAAAATAGATCGATATAAAACAATAGAATTTCATTTTGACATGGAATGAAATCAATTACATTTTAATAAGTGATATATCTAGATAATATAGTAATTACTCAACTATAGGGAAATTATTTTGGAAAAAAACTTTATTTGTTTACTTTAAATTCTATGATATCAATGGTATTTTAATCGATCATAATATTTGAGGTTTTTGATGGTTAACATTATAATAATAATTTTATATATCACAATTCATCATAACATAATAGTTATATTTCACTTCTATGTATCAGGTTTTATTTTCCACTAATGTTCTCTTATTTAAAAGCTTAATTTCTTGGTAAACTTCACCTTTACCTTTCCCTCATTCAAAGATAATGTTTTATTTACCCAATTTTTGATGTGTGTTTCCCACATAAAAATTTTCAAGTATCACCTGTTCTTTTTTATGTGAAATTTCAAATTGAGAGAAAATAAATTTTTTTAAGAGGGGGTATATAACCCACTGTAATTTTATGGTATCTATCTTTTTAAATTTAATCTTTTTGATAGCTTACGTTGTACACAACAATAATCATAATTAAACCATGATATACTTTTAATAATATTTTTTAAAATTATATTATCTCATATACATTAAATTAGTGGTTATTAATAGTATTAAATAATTTATGAAAATATATTATTGAAGTCATATGTTGAAAATTAATTAGAAATAAATATAAAAAAACCAAAATATTATAAAAGAAAATGTTTTTATAAAGAGTATTTAAATGTGCCCAAGTGTTTTTTTTACCAATAAAATAAAAAAATAACATTTTTTAGATAATATTAATGAAATATAAATATAAAATAATGTTTTCCATTCATCCTATATGTTATCTAGAAAATATTTAAGAAAAAATATCAAATTTTATTCATAAAAGAAGTATTTCAAAAAACACAATTTTACAACCATTGAATGGCGCACTTGTTTAAAATATTGTTTTTGAAACTGTAATAAATTATATGCAACAAAATAAATTTTTTCTTTCAAATCCATTTATCAAAATTTAATTTGGTGTATTTATTATAATTTTTCAAACATGATTCATGTTTTTATGAATAGTGAACGAATACTGAATTTTAATTGAAAATTGTTTTTTCATCTAAATTATTTATAGTGTTAAATTATATTGGTAAATAAATTTAAATTATAATTAGACAAAAAAAAATTAATCAAATATAGGTAATTCAAAACAATTTAATATTGAATGTTTTTATATAAATATTTCATTATTTTGAATGTTTTCACTTTTAAAACCATTTTTATCATTCTGTCAATGAGATTAATTTTAAATTAATTAATGAAAATTTGGAGTTTTTAAATTTAAAAAATTTATTCCATATTTTTAATCATTGGGTAAAAAATATGTAAATTGGCACTTTCTATTTTTGGACATTATGAATTGTTAGTTCAGTAATTTTTTATTAACACAGATAAAGGTAAATTTTCTAATTAAGGAAAAAAATATTATTATTATTATTAAAAAAATTTCTCAACACATGTTATCATATTATTTTATGAAATATTCGTGTCCAAAATCATACTTGGTCTAATTTTATGGCCACTTGGAGCCACCTATATATCATTAAGCCTTTTTATTCTAAATAAAGTCCAATTTGTAATACTCGTGTTTTTAATAAGCATTAGATTTTCAATATGTGGTTATTCAGAAGATATATACAAAAATAAATATTAATTTCAAAGATAAGATGATTATCTTAATAGCGGTAATTTTGTTTTTATTATTTTTAAATAAACAATTACTTTAAAGGCTTACATAATAATGATGCAATAGTTTTTTAATTAATGGAAATATCAAATAATTTATATAAAAAATATAAAAATAAAAATTACATGTATTGATTGATCGAATCCAACAAAAATCAAAATAAATAGACATATTAGGGATGTAATAATTTTTTTTGTTCAAAGATATCATGTTGTTATGATATTTATAAAAATTAAAGTAATAAATAATATCTAAATTGATATTAATGATATTTTAAACAAAATAATATTTTATTAAATTTTATAAACATAATAAAAATATAAAAAAATTCTAAATTAATTTCATGAGGTTAAAAATTTCATAATTGATCTATTTGTAGTTCTTTTGTGTCTTTATAGTTAGTATATTAACCCTTAATAAATCAGAATACATGTTGTCATAATAAAAGTTAATGGAATAAAATACGGATTAAACCAAAATGATAAGGGTGTGAATGTGACATAAATTTCACTGAAAATTATTTAATGAAATGATCCAAAACAATACTCATATTATTTTAAAAATTAATTACTTTTTTTATATTTTAAATCTAATATAAATTTATAATATTTTAATATTTTGAGAGTTTCCAAAAGTGCCCCTCATTTCAACTATAAAAGGTCACCTCCTCGCAAACTTTCTCACACCACATTTAGAAATATATATATATAAACATTTCCATTTATCTTTAGAACATTATTATTAATGTTATTGAGATCATGGTCTTACAAAAAAGGCCCCCTATATCTAATTAGAAGTTATCTAAAATAAGTTTGAAAACAAAGAGGTAATTATTTTTTTCAACTCCTTCATGTCCATTTCTTATTATACAACCTATTAATTGGATGATTATATTATAAATTAATAAATACATTATAATATATATTATGAGGTGTTATTATTATTATGTTACAACCATATTCCCCTTTTTATACATCCTCTAAAAAAATGAAAACACCGTGCATTTGTACATACGACGTACCATCTCAACGCCATTGTGTACTCTATTTTTCATCACCACTTTTATTTGATGAGTATAATGATAGAATCAATAGATATATATAATAAATATTAGATTATATTTATTCAATAAATATTAATATACCATTAAATTTCGTATCATTTCACCTACTAAGGGAATGATATTGTCGCTCGTGCATATGTAAAACCTATCATCTCCAAACCACAGTGAGATTCATTTTTCATATCCAAAATCAAATAGTAGATCTCAAAATATATTTAACTATTACATATTATATTTATAGAATTAATATAATTATTTAGATGTTGGATATATATATATATATTCTATGATATATAAGAAAGTAATTCAATACAAAACATCAAAAGCAAAATGAAGCGGTCAACACATGAAACAAGGATAACAAAGAAATTTTTTCAATAGACAAGTGATAAAATAATAAGATCTTATATAATATAATAAATATTAATATAGTTTTTATAAGGCCCCATCCTTAAAAACTACATGATCTTGAATTATTTAAATAATTAATATTAAGGTTATTTTTAGGTTTATAGCTTTAGGGAATTAACTCATAAATTATACATAACTTCTTGAATATTACAAGTAGACACTTTAATACAAAATCCATTTTTTTCATAAAACTAAAACTCTTTAAAACAAAATAGGACATCATTTCTTATTTGAATATAATAAGTTTTCCTTAATACCATAATTGACTTTATTATTATTTGAGTCATGTGAATAACATTTCAAAACATAGGATGAGTATAAAAAGATCAGTAAGGGATACATAACTAAAAAACTATTATTCTTTAAATTACATGAAAACCATGAATACTTTATTATAAAGTAATAATTTTCCCCTTCTAGAAGTAGTATAAGCACTTCACTTAATATAAGCTAATTTCTTACACTTTTTTAACGAAAATATTACCACAATCGTATATAATGAAAAATATAACATATAAAGGTGACTTGGACATAAAAATACTTAAATGGAATAAACATACGGTCAACTTCCTCCCATATCACTAAATGAAATAGACTTACGACCGACATCCATACCAAATTAATTTTTAGTTATAAGGTAACCACCAGTCTTTGGTTTATCATGGAACCACCCATTATTTGGTTTATCACATAACCACCTATCAAATTTCAATGTACCATTATACAATCATAACACATAAAATATTGAAAATATCAACATATCACTAATAACATTTCATTTGTAATGACTAGAAATCTTTTCAACATATTAGAATACTTTATAAATTTCATAAATCACATTCAATAACAAATCTCCCAAAAATGGAATATGGGGGTTCTGTTTTTCTATTAAAAACATTAATGCTTATAGAGGAATCCAAATAACGATTACGGTGGAAGAGAGGTAATTATCATCGCATACGTTAAAACACATTCCTTTTTTCATCTAGAAAAGTGATTGGATGTACCAGTATTCCCTTTAATTGATTGTATAATTAAAAGGGTTTTATTATACATCATATAAAAGAAAGAGGTATATATATTATCGAATTATTCTTTAGTGAAAGGAGATTGAGATGAAGTCCCATACCTCGAGCTTGACTTGTCTCATATATTCATTGTTCTTCTTGAATAATAAACATAAGTTAAATTATACATGATTCTGAAACCTTTTCATGTTTATTATTCTTTTTATATCACTTATTACCTTTATAAAACAATTAGTTAATTATTTGAGTGCATATCCGAAATCTTGCTGATGATCAGAACTTGATTCAAAAATAAACATTTTTTAATTACAAATTATCTATTTAGTAAAAATTAAATTATCTCAAGAATGATATTAATGATTTATATTTCATATATATCATATATATCAAGTATATATGTATTTATAATAGCATGTAGCATTTGGATATAAGAAATGAAATGCACCGTTCATGGAGATGGAAAGTCGTACGTATTCAAGAACACTACATCCATTTATATTTCATATTTAAAGTAATGCAACATAAATGATACATATTTATATTATAGATAAATAATAATTTAATAAATAATTTCATTATATCTATCCTTTATATGTTCTATGTATGGAATGAATGAATCATATGACTTCGAGGGGGTGGTAATCCACAATTCCTAAAATTAAATTATCATATTTATACAACATGAAAAGAATAAGGAAAAGTTATAAATGAGAATAACAAAATCATATTGACCAAAAAATATCATATATATCATATATAATTGCAGTCTCATCATAGTGTCCACTATAAGATGTAGTAAGGGAATATTGAACAACCATCGTTTTGCGAGGCAGTTCTTCGTCGTCCATAGAACTAGTATGTTTTATACCCATTACACAAAGGTGTGTGTAAGTTTAATTAAAATTATTCTTATAAAAACAAAAAATTATATATAATATAATAGTTTTTTTATATAAAAAAAATTGAATAAAGTCAGTATAAGGGTTGAATATGGAAAATAAATGAAATAATATTGAGATAAGACATTGCCTCAAATCGTGTAACTCCATTTTATTTAAGCTAAAAATATTTCATTAATTTCCATAACACAAAAGTATGTATTCTAGGAGTAATATATAGATATTGGGAGATTATTTGGAAATATTTTAGATGATAAAATGGGGCTTGATAGGTGTGAGTAAGGGTTAGAGTAGGTGTCTTATATAAGATGGAGGGGGGACAATTTTGGAATGTTCGAAAGTATTAATTTTTTATTAATTGATTTTCTAATTATAATAACAAAAAGTGATATATTTAAAATATAAGATGAGGATGGATCTAAATAATCTTAGAAAATATATTTTAGACATTTTTATGTTATAAAACTAACCTTATCTTTTTTCTTTAACCCATAGTACAATAATTTAACTTTCACCATGTCTTCTTATATATTTATAATACATGGTAACCATAGTTAACAAAAAATACCAAGAGATGAATAAATGGATATTTAATTCCACTTTAAACATAAAATATATAGGTTTTTTCGAATCCTTAATTTTTAATACTATTATATAATTTAATAAAATATTATATAATTTAAAAACATATTTATGTCAATTTTTATACTACTAATATCATGAATTTTTTAAAAACAAGAATAACTTTTTTGTGTCTAAAAACATCATTAATTCAAATATAAAATGTTATTATAACCCTAAAATTAGTGTATAGAATACATTTTTTAAAAATATATGTATTTGAATATTTATAATCTTATTTGTTTAAATATATGTTTAATAAGGTAATCACTACATCACCATTGTGTGATTAATAAATTTATTTATTTGATTTCTAAAACTTATAAATAAAATAACATGATGTAGGAAATGTTTTTATATTTATAATGAATCTATATAGTCAAATATATCGCTTATATAACCCCATATAGAAATTGTTTTAGTAAAATCCAAATATTTAGGTTGTATTTTCCATAACATTAAATAAAAAGTAATTAAATGTCATTTTCACACACAAGTGGCCACATGGGGTCATAAAATCATTTCATGGATTTCCATGGTCATAAATATCTATTAAATAGGGTTTTTACATGTGTTAGAAAAATTTAATATTATTATATAATTATTTTATACCTTCATTTATAATATTTACCCTTTAACCATGGTAAATATAATATTTACTAAAGTTACTAGTCACAATGTCTAAAAATAAATGGTAAATATTTAAAAAATACAGACATAAAGATTTCAAATATGGACTAAATTTTTCCAAATTTACATCATAGAAGTTATATAAATTAATTTTAAAAAAATTATGTTGTCAAAAACAAAAGAAAGATTTTAAGAGGTAAAAACTAACAAAAGATTGACATGTGTTTATGTCCAATTTCAGTGTGAAATTAATTACAATGACCATCATTGGAATAAATGATAAAAATATAATTTAATTAAGCATTAAAACCATTTATAAGGACAATATAATCATATAAATAAATTATATGGAAAGATAGTTTTGACTTCAAATGTAGACTTTTCACTATTCATTAAAAAATATGCTTTATAGGAGAAATACCAACAATTAACCAAATGTAAATTTTTATGTCTTTATTCTAAAGAATAATTTTATTTTTTTCAAATGGAACATATAAATGTGAAAAACACAATTTCATAACTATTCTCCATCAAGAGGCATCAAATCATCCTTTTAAAAAATATTAGAGTATTTCAAAGTTAAAATCAGATTCCTTCATTTTTGGCACCTCTAACATTTATTGGATAATTGTAAAGACATTTGTAAAACATGTGTACTAATAATTTAGTAATTTATGTTCATTCCCAACAATACAATGGTTATGCGTTAACTACTATTAAAATAATAATAATAATATATTATTTTTCATTATAACACAATGTTGTGTGCAACATAAGATTTGAAAGAAATGCATTGTTACAAGTTGAGTACAATATATAAAAACGTGTCTTATTTAGAATAATATTAATATCTTATTCATAAATATTAATATATATGAGATAGTATTATTCTATAAATACCTGGGTCTTTAGAGTTTTGATATAAGTTAGTAAATGGATTAAAACTAGTATAAAATATATTAATAATTTTTTTACAAAAGTAACTGTTAAGTAATAGAATTTATATCAATATAATTTCATTAATTCATAGTTTTATGTTATACACCTACCTCATTTTATGAGGTGTATATATGGACCATTTTAAATATCATGTAATTTAGTATTTATTTTCATTTTTAATTGTTTGTTAACTGTTATTCTGTTATGGGGATTTTGATATAATTTATCAATGTTTAATGAGACACCTTAAATTTTTAACGATTAGTATTCAAATATTTTTATACATTTAAATATACCTGAAATAATTGTACATATCCATATAAAATGATTATGAAATTAAATTTATATATAATTTTAAATTTACAATTTTTTTCAGATGGAATCTTTTTACATGTTTAATGTGGATGGAATTTTATTTAACTTATTTAGCATGAGATATTTTTCCTACCATCATGACACCTTCATGTTTCGAATCCCCCAATAAAAGTTTAAATGGTTCTTTTCAAAGAAAATAGTTTGTTTTAAAAAAAAATTCCTTATAAATAAATTATTTCAAAGTAAAAATATGGTAATTTTCCAATGAAATTTTTAATAATTTTATTAATGTATTTTCTTATATTATAATAGCTTTTGTTTGATATTGTCATTTATTGAGGTTTATATCTTATGATACAATATACTATATTTTATTTAAGGGTTTATGATCTGTTATATTGCAGATGTGATATTTTGATACCATTCTTGGTTTATGGTTTGAGTAAATAAATTTTACTGATATTTTTTCAAAACATATTTTTTATTTTTTATGTTCCATCCGTTTAATAAGAATAACGTGTTAGTTTTAGTAAGTTATGGGTGAGGCCATATGTTTCCCCACGATACTTCTATAGGTCTCATGACATATACTAGTTTGGTTATTTTCCAAAGAGAAACATGTTTATGTATGGTGTCTTCACCGAAGCATTGATGGTATATTTATTATGTACAACATTATGCAATCTCACATTTTGAGATTAGCTATTAATATTCAATTAGATTATTTTTCTTGTTAAATATATATGGTTATGTATAAATCATAGGTGATCAGTTAAATGGAATGTGTTTCAGTAAAAAAGTTTCCATATTCTTTTATGATTGTTTATGATACCTTACGCTATATTTATACTCTTACTAAGCATTTGAGATCACCTCATTCATATGATTATTTTTCCCTAGGATTCCATGAATTATATTATGATAGAGATGTAGTGTTACACAATCGAAGAATAATGGAAGAGTCAAGTATTTTTTTTGTGTTTTTTATTATTTCCAATATAATGGGGATTTCATTTATATATGATGCTTACCAAAACTATTAATATATATAGTACATTGGGATGTGATTATTTGAATCTTTTTCTAATGTAATAAAGTATAGTACTAGCTATAGGCTACTAGGGTAAGTTTCGTTACAGATTCCATGAAAAAATAGACACACTACCATAGATGAATATGATGAATTTGAAAATTCAAATTTTACTAAAGAGGAAAAGAAGATTTCATCTGATGAATCAAATTTATTGGTTATATAACACCATATGATTTTAGTATATATTTATCTTTAACAAAATTATAAGTGGTCAATACCTTGATAGACACACAATACTGAGCTTAAAACAAACTGTGTTATATTAAAACATAATAATGAAATGGTAACTATGAATGTAAATAAAATAATTATAACATATATATTATAAGGGTTTTATAAAATTTTAATATATATATATTAATCCATAATATATAATTGATTAATTTCTATTATAATCATTTTTATGCATTAAAAATAATGGTTTCATTCAAAAAGGGCTTTTTATCAATTCAATGTGAAACATTATAAATAATATTTACAATATTAAGATAATATATTTAATAAAATTAATATCATTTTTTAAATTATTAGGTCAATATTATCTTTGAGTGATTTATTTTGATTTTCTGTAAAAAATATTTTTTTGTGAATTGTGAAAAAATTTATTTTTTCAACAAAATAATAATAATTTAAAAGTCACATTTTTAATTAAATTTGATATTAAATTAATAAAAATTTCATTTATATATAAATTATATAAACAATTACATATGATTCATTATTATATATAATTTTTTATAAATTCATTTTTGGGGTGAAGAACTCATTTTCCAAAAACAATTTGTTGTATTTTATCTATTTATATTTAAAATAATTTTTTCCAATTCATTAAATGAAATATTAAAAAAAATTACTCAATACCTTCAATCATCTAGATTAAAATTTGAAAATAGGCCCCTTATAAATTTGATCATTATAAATTGTAAAAGTGGGGAAAAATTCACCTTGATAAGGGTTAACTAGTTAAAACATGGTTAAAATTTTGGATAAGGCCATTATATTGCAAAAAAAATTACCATTGTTTCATTTTACATGTTTTTTTCTATCCTAAAGAATATTTTTATGATTTTGAAATTTTTATTCACAGTCCCTTCATTATGACCATTATATTATTTTATATAAAGGACAAGTACAAATTTATTCTCTCTTTAATTTAATTTAATTTATCAGTTCACCTAGGGATAAAAAATGTAATGAATTAATAGAATTTAATATTTTGAATAGAAACATTTGCTTATTATTTTTTTAGTTTTTTTGGAAAGTATAACTACATTAAATTCTTACACAACATTGACATTGTGTTTGGGAAATATGAAATAAAATAAAAGTATGTGATTTTAAATAATAAATTTTAATATTTTTTGGTTAATAATGGTTAAATAAGAATTTTACGATTAAAAATATCTTATAAGGGAAGTTTAAATTGTTTATTTTGGATATCCATTAAAATCATTGTGATATTAAAGTCTAAATATGTGAATAGTTCTTAACATGACATTAATAGTTTTTATGTTGATTAATTTTTTTTATTGATTTGAATAATATATAATCAAGAAACGGGTAAAATGGGATGTTATAGGTTTTAAAATTTCATTCATTTAACATTTTCATGAAAATTGTTACCTTAAAATTATATTTATAAACCTTTAATATTTAAAGGTTTGTTATCATGGTTAAATATAAATTTTTTTAATGAATGGGTTAAACAAATAGATAAAGTTTAAAATTCCTCATAAATGAGTAATTTTATTTGTAAAAGGGGTTTAAATATTATCATGTATTGTATTATAAAATTTTACACTTGTTGAAACAATCACATATAATAGAATTTATTATATTCAAATATTTTATGTAATTATATGTGTGAAATTTTTTTCACTATAAAAGGAAACCATGTCTTCTATATTATAAAAACATAAAATGCATATTATATTAGAAAATATCATAAGAAATTTTATAATAATATCTATACTTATTTATTATATTTATTGGTTTAATGTGAATGATATCCTTTCAAGGAACAGTGAATAAGCCAAATAAGGTTTCTCAATGAACATTGATTATTATTAATAGAGAAAATCCAATTTAATTTCTTCTTCGACATCATTTAAACCTAATTTATCCAACAAAAAATGATGAATCAAATATAATAAATTAATTTATATGATATTATGAGGATTTAATAACTATTTATCCCTCCTTTCACTAAAATACGAAAATGAATGTTTCACTGTAGTGTACATGTGCACTACCACCTCCATGTAGCGATATGATTCATTTTACATCACCATATTTTATTACTGGTTATTATGATGGAATTATTTTATATATATAATATTTATTGAATTATTATATTTCTTTAATTATAGGATCATAATTATTTTTTTACTTTTTGATTCTTTGTAAATGATAATGACTCTCATGTGCGTGTATGGAATATGAACTCTATGAAGCGAAGTGATTCATTTTTCATTTCCTCATTACCCGGTTGGTAATAAGAATATATTTTATATTTATTAAATAATTGTTATTATTAATAGGTGAATTATTATCTTATATCATTTCATTTTATCCATTGAAAAAAATGGAATCATCACTCATGCATACATGTAGATTACATTCTCCATGATTCATTGTAGTTCATTTATCGTCACCACTTAATATGAGTGCTTATAATAATTTTATAAATGAGTAAACATGATACATAATTCATTATTATAATTTTTGAGACTATGAAACAATTACCATGTTTCATGTATCAGAACAGTTGAACTGATACATGCACTGAAAATACACTAGTTTTCACCTGAATTCCAATTTTAAAACAAGAATAGTTCATATAGGGTATGTATAAGAAGTGTACTATGTAAGATGAACGTTGTGGGCGAAACTAAAGTTATTTTTTGAAATAAGATTATTAATTATAAAATATACCAATAACCAATACCATTATAGTCTTCTAACATATATTATGGTAAAATATATTTAATATTAATCGAAAAATATTTAATATATATGAATTTTATACTTAATTCATTTCAGTTTGTATCATTGAAAGGATGAGTTTTTTTATAAAGTATGATGAGAAAACATTAGTGTGATCCATTTGGACAAGCCTAGGAATATGATAACTTTATATAGTATGATAATATAATAAATATGTGTTTTCTATTAAATTCACACTTTTTCAGATACATGAAATTGGGTGCGACTACATAATATATGCACCTCAGGGAAATAACTATGAATATGAAATATTTCGTATTAACTAAATCATCATCGGTTCATTATGAGTGGGACTAAGATTGAACAACTATATTGACTCTCTTTGGGGAAATGATAATGTGAATAAAAATTAGCTTCTTAGCCAATTATGATTTATTTGAATCAATGATGTCCCAGATAACATAGGTTATTCCTTATGAGCCATTTTTTTAAAAGAATATGTTATGATTTTGACATCATATAAATATATTTTTATGATTATAAGTTTTCTCACAATAATTAAAATCACTCAAACCATTATTTATGGTTTTATTCAACTAATGGAACCCAAATGATCAAAGTTAATGATGAATTTTATAGACAACAAAATGGAGTTACTCATGATAGTCTAAATGAAATGAGAGACAGAGTGAAAACGATTATGATCATGACTAACAAACTATCTCAATATATGATTAACAACTTATAAATGGGTGGTCTTTTTAATGAACTTAATAAGATAAAAATAGAGTTCCATGGGTATTTAGTTGACTTAGTCCATGTAAGGAGGAAGAATAAACTTCTTAAATTCCATGTACTCAAGAGGAAGAACCTTTGTATATGCATCAAAAGAAATATAAGATGTATTATGTATGGAAAATAATGGAATATATAATGTGATTTTCAATTAAAATTAAATATTTATAGGAGAAAAATAAATTTTAACCTATAATTATGTTTATATATTATTGTATTATTCATGGGAAACATAGGAATTACCCGAGTGAATGCCCTAATCCAAGGGATAACTATATGGACACATCCTTAAAACATTATATAATCATGAGTTTCTGTCAAAAATTTACCTTCTTTCACATTTAGTATCCACTAATATTTATAGATTTAATGAATTAGAACATAATACATACATAACATCCCTTTTTTATATAGAGTGGATACTTCTAAAATAGTATCCCTTTCTCCTTAAATATAAAACATTAAAAATTAAAACATGTTTTCTTTGAAAAAATTTAATAACTATTATAATGACTTACTTAATAATCCCACACATCTATATATCATGTTAAATCCTTTTAAATAACTAGAATGAGAAGAAAAACCTGGGTGAGGGATATAATGATGGAAAACATTAATTAAGTGATAACAAAAAAACCAATAAAACCCATTACATAAAAACCAATTATCTTGCATTAAAGCATCCTAATATTTCTTTTGGACATATTTACAGTATCACACTTTCATTTACCATTAAATATGTAATAACCATTTAATCTAATTCAATCTATGGGATTCCCAATGCATTGGAGAGTTATAATTGGGATCACCCGATATATCTTTAACTATAATGGGAATAAACCAACATATATTGAGCGATAATAGAGATAAACCCATCATATCATGAACAATAATGGCCTCATACCAACATCATAAATTTTCAATGATCATCTCATGAAATAAAAAAATTGATCACTCATTATAATCCATGAGAAAAACACTTCCATATTTCAAAATTCCTTTTATTATTATATTGGATTTTTTTAATATAAAAGTGGTGAAAAAAATAAAGAATTAATATTATTAAAAAAACTATTAAAAAAATAAAGGAAACATTATTTTAATAAAACTTCATGAAATTATAAGAAAATTATAATGACATTAAAAAAGAACAATCTTTTTGAATTTCGTAAAGGAGATATTTAAAAAGATTTGAGAAGAAAAGCCCCTTACAAATACCATGTCATTGAAGAAATAATTTATCAAATGTTAAGAATATATATATTCCATATAAATATACATTATACAATATAATATAACCAAAATTAATTTTACAGGCAACCATAACAATATAGAATGAAGAATGTTTTAGATTATCCCAAAGAATGGAAACTGGGTTAAAAATTCACTTACCTCAGGGTTTTCTTAGTTTAAACGCATCCAAAACTCATTTATAATGGTTCAAAGTGTTTTACTAATATATTAGAGAACCATATTAATATTTATAATACATTATATGATCCTTTTGAAACATATATAAACCTATTTATTAATAATATTTTGTTATTCCCATTGTTTTAGGTGTGTTCTTTACATGGTTTCCTTAATCAGTTCTTATAGAATTTTTTATTGAAAGGAAGATAGGATACAAAATTTAAATGAAATGGTATTTAAATGTTTGAAAAACATTAAATTATACCATATATTATTTTGTTTTCTTATATTAGGATAATTCAATAGGTAAAACAATAGTGATATTTGTTTAAATCATTTTGGTGGTTCTTTGATCATTATGAACTAGTTTGTTTATATAATTCAATATTATGAATATATGTTAACAATAGAACATAAAAGATGTTATATTATAAAATTTAAAAAAAAAATCAACCATTAAAATGGTTTTATGGCATTTCATGAAGAAAGTAATGATAATTGAAAAAACATCATCCATGATGTGGGTGAATCGACACATCAAAGATGAAGTTTTTATTGTTAGAATAAAGGGGAGAACAGAAGATTAATAATGATGAATATTTCCATAAACATGAAAAAATTAAAATATATAAATGTTAATTGAATACTCAATCCGCTTTTATAAGTGTAGGCGAATAGAGAACCAGAAAAACATTTTAATTGAAAAGAAAATAAAAGAAAAATTAAAGAGGATTTTTTACATCTTGAATTCTCTTCCTTGAGAACCTCCATAAGGACCTTATTATTGGTCTTTTGGTGATACCAAAAGGTCTTGGACGTGGGGAAGAGGATTGGTAATAATAATTTCTAGAAACCGGACATTTATTGAATCTTGAGAGATGTGAGGAGGAAAGGGGGTGAGGGGTGGTATATATAATGGAGGAGAGGAGGGTTTTCCCATTATTTTCATCATTATTTTATTATTATTCCCAAGACAAGAAATTATATAGGTTCTTGTGACCCTAAATTGTAAATTTTTATGTCAGTTATAATCAAGGGTGATTACATCCATAAAACATCATACACGACTAAATAATTCATGTATTTAGGTTATTTTTTAAATTATAGTATTTCACTATTCAAAAAAATTCAAGTATTTTAGAATAATATAAAAAATTCTCCCTAACCATTTTTCAAACTCTATAATAAATAAATGAACTCCAATTTTTTAAAATTAGTTTCTATATAAGATAAATTTAAAATTTAATGAAAATCATAATTTATTCCAAAAATAACAGTTTTAAAACTATTACTAGTTTTACAACACTTGGAAAAATTAATCAAGGTCTCATAAATTTATCTTATATTCATAAGACAATAAAATATTAATTCATGAATTCGTTTTATGAAAATATATTTTCTTTTAAATCATTATATTTATTATGATGTTGTAAATAAATATTTATGATTTACAAAAAACAACACTTAATCTATCATTTTAATAAAATTTATTTACAAATTCACATATATAAATATATCATATGATCACATATAATATACAAGATTGTTGTTATTAATTACATATTTTTGGTTTCTATTATATTATCCAATTTAATATTCATAAGGGTCATATTAATATTTTTTATGTTAAGATACAATTCTATCAGAAAAGATTAAATAAAACACAAATTATTTCATTATAAATTTGCATTGGATTTCACTATTTATTTTCGAAAAAATAGAAATTTATTTTATAATTACCTCGGTTGTTACACTCCCTCTACCTTTTGGATTTTATTTAATTGATGTTTTGAATAACTTATTAAACAATTGATGTTATATTTCCCTCATAGAATTTTTATATTCAGATTTTTCTTTATAGACAAGTGTTTAATTCATGAACCTTAACCTAGTGAATAAACTTATTCCAAAATAATTACTCACTGTGATAAAAAAATTTGAACACATTTCTCTTCATAAGAATGGTTCTATTCTAACTGAACTACTACGAGGATCAAAACAAGATATGGATCTATAACTTAATTTCTCAACCTAAAATCATTAAAAGCATTCTATACTAAATATAAACTAGAGGCCAAGATACTCGGTAAGATACTATTCCATCATACTCAATGATTTGAAATTTTTTTATGAATTGTGGACATATTATTAATTTATTACCAAAATGAAAAAAAAATTCAAATGATATATCACTAAGGAAAACATGATTACCAACCTTGGATGAAAGATCTTTACCCCTGTTATATTCATAACTTTTCTGTCAGTTCTGATTTTTGCTCATGCGCCGAGGGATCATCTTCACCTTATCTGACACTTTCTCAATTAATTTTGTTCCCATAGACATCCTTTCTTCAAAATCATCCTAAAATTCTGGGGTTAAACACCATTTCCCATATAATTTCTCATAATGTGCCATCTGTATAATAGAATAGAAACTATTATTATAAGAAAACTCAACCAAGGAAAGATACATAACCCAACTTCCCTGTTAATCCATTTTACTATATCGATGAATATACTCCAAGGTTTGAATTTTTTTCAGTATACAAATTAAATTATGGATGAATTTTTTTTATGGAATTTAATTTAGTTCATAATGACTTATGAAGGCCTTTATAATAGTTAGAATAGATCCTGAGATCTTAATTAGATACAATGGATAGAGGAACTCCATGTAACCTCACAATATCATTGAGTTATAATCAAGAGAGATGATCCAAATAAATAGTATATCAAATAGGAAGGAAATGTACATATTTATTTATTTGTTCAATAATAAACCAAATAACATTGTTACCTTCAGAAGCTTTTTGTAGTCTCACCACAATGTCTATGGAAATATTTTCCCATTTCCACTCTGGTATATGAAAATGATAATGCCTCCCCTTTGGTAATTACCTCCCTATATTAATTTGGTGACAATTCAAACATTTCATGGTAAAATTAGAAATATCATTTTTCATTCCATCCCACTAGTAATATTCTTAAAGGTCTCTATACATCTTTGTGCTTCTAGGATGTACTAAAAATTGAATACTATGAGCTTCACCTAACAATTCATTCTACAGTTATGATTCACAAGGAACACATATTCCCTTTCCAAACATCAAAAACAGTATTTATCAATGTTAAAAACTAGAAACATACACTGTTGAACCAATTATACCTTTTTATGCAACTCATGGTATTCATTTTGAGCAGGATTTGTTAAGAATGATAGAGATGACTGCACTGACACCTGAAACAAACCAAAGGAATTTATTGCACCATCAACATCCAAACCAAATTTTAGCAAATCATTAACTAAGGGGAAATTTTCAAAATGTAACACGGTTAATACAACATTACTTTTTTTACTCAAAGAATCAACCATTTTGTTTGATTTTCTAGGATGGTAATGAATCAAGAAATCATAATCATTGATTAGTTCTATACACATTTTCAATCTGATGATAAATACCTTCCAAATAAATATACAGTAAAACATTTTATGGTCAGTATATATTTTACATTTAACTCTATACAAATGATGCCTCAAAATTTTTAATGCAAATATAATACCAAATATTTTCAAATAATTTTTTTTTTGTAATTTAACTTCTGAGGATTCAACTAATAAAAATCATAATTAATTATATAATGATTATGAATTAGGAACCAAGAAATTTTTTTTAATGCAGCTATATTACTAATGAAAAATTCATCATCTCTAGAAGGAAAGCCGAAACATGAATCATTCACCAATATTCTATTCAATTCATGAAAAAAATAATCACATAATGTGGACCAAATAAAAATAACACTTTTTCTAGTTTACCTATTCAGAGTGACAGATAACCCTGAAATGTTTTCAAGAAACCTCCATTAATAGCTATTCAAATAATGAAAAAAACAAATCTTGATTATATTTTTATACCTTAGACACCCTTCATCAACTTTTTTTAGCAGGATCAATAGTTATGGAGTCTCTAAAAATAATGTGACCAAATAAAAAAATTTATTATAATAAAAATTCACACTTACTAAATTTTACATATATTTTAATTTCACTTAATGTTTTGAAAAAAAATCCGTAGATATACATCACGATCCTCTTTACTTTTAGAATATTTTAGAATGTAATAAATAAACCCAACCACAATCTTATCCAATAAATCAAGAAATATTTTTTATACATTATATCAATGAATACATTAGGAGTATTAGTTAACCAAAATGAAATAACTACAAATTTTTAATGCCCATATCTAGTATGAAATGTGGTCTACGAAATATCAACTTCTTTTACTTTCAATTGATGGTACCCTGACCTTAGGTCAACCTTTGAAAAATATTATGCTTCATGTATCTGATAAAAAATCATTGATATGAGGAAAATAAATTATTTTTTCAATAGTGAATTTATTAAATGTTCTATAATCAATGTAATGTCTCATTGAAGCATCTTTATTATAAAAAAAGATAGTAGAACACTAGGGTGATGAGCTAGATTTGGACTCACATTAGAAAAATGAACCAAATATTTACAGGTAATGAATTTTACCATCAACTTCTAATCATTATTCTGATTAATTTTTATGAAATGATGAGAATTGTTTCCAAACATTCCAAATTAATAGAACATACCATAATTTATAAAAAATTCTCCAGTATTATTTTTACCACACTTTAAAAAATATTGGAATTTGATTTCCATACCTCCAAATTTCATTGATGAATTATTCACAAAATAGTTCTAAATTAACACTTTTTATTTATGTCATTATAAGGAACCAATCTGTCAAAAAACTCCATTTCAACAATTTTATTACAAAAAATAATATTCTTACAGCTTGTAAATTCTGATATATACACCACCCTTAGTAATCCTATTTTCAATCATGATTAATCTGGTTAATTTTTATATCAGTTTCCTGAACCAAATTTGGCACATACCTAGCCAATATTTTGAAAAAAAATTCAATAGAATCAATATAATCTTTTTCTTTTTTCCTCAATTCCAAAAATTGTTTTTTTATTCAGATTCAACAACCTATGGGATGTTTTTATCAAGGAAAATATCATTGAATGTTTCCCATTCAATAAAATAATGATCTTATTTCTCTCTGGAATTCTTAACCAATGACCACCATCGACCAACTTTACCATCAAGATAATAAATGGTACTGGTCATATTTAGATGTTATGAATATCCATTGAAATGAAATATTTTTTCCAGATCATTGATCCCTCCATAGGCTACCATAGAGTTAGATGATCTACTAAATGAGCAAATAATTTTCCACATAACATTATCCCTAAAATACATTTTCTTTCATGGTATATCAACTTCCTCACTATCTTGAACACCACCATTATTTATTTCCTAAATAAATATATCCATTACAATAAAAACTTTCATAGGTCAAATTCTAACCATTCTACTCTATATATTCAGACAGATTTCATCATCTTTGTATTGTCCTACTTCAAATTCACTGTTTCTTCTATGGAAAACCATCTTGAACTGATATATCATTGTCAAAGAAACATGTTAATCATAAAATTATCTATCATTTTAAATCAACCATACAGTGAAAAACATTTATTGTATTCTATTAAAATCATCCTAGTCCCTAAGGTTATCTAAACTATCTTCTTAATACCAACTATAAGAGATAATCCTTAAAACATTACATAATCATGAGTTTTAGTCAAAAAAATAGTTTCTTTCACATTAATGATATTTTTAGCTTTATAAATTTTGATAATTAGTAAATAATACATAAAAAGTTCCCCAAATTTATAAAGAGTAGATACTTCTCAAATAGTATTAATTTCCTCGAAAATAAAAAACACTTAAAATTAAAACTTGTTTTATTTGAAAATCATTATAAATTTTATCCCAATATCCTTATTTAACATACCCATTCTTATAACCTATAAAAAATTTAAAAATATGGGATGAGCAGAAAATTCTCAGTAAGAGATATAAAAAAGGAAGTCGTTAATCAACTAATATCATACAAAAATATTTAAACCATATAATAAAAAGCTATTAGAATGCATAAAACCATCATGAAGTTACATTGGGACATATTTACCATATCACTCTTACATTCACCCATACCAAAGAAATAACCATTTGGTTGAATTTAATATCTTGAGTAACCAATGAATTAGAGAGCTATAAAGGGAATACATGCAATATCGTGGGCTGTTATTGGATCAAACCAGCATTTATTGATATATAATGGGGATAAACCCATCATATGAAGAGATATAATGAGATCAAACCATCAAAATAATTTTCAACAAAAAATATCATCAAATAAAACACTTGATCTCTCATTTAAACCCTTGATAAAAACACGTTAATATTTATCAATACCCTTTTTCATAAAAAATACTTATAAAATATGAAATATGTGTAAAAAATAATGAAATAATATTCTAAAAAATAACTATAAAAACATATAAAGTAAAAAAATTATAGTAATGAATCATCATGAAATTATAATAGAATGATTAATACATTAGAAAAGAACAATCTTTTTTTAATTTTATAAATGATTCATTTATAAGTATTTTTAGACATAAGCAACTTACAAATACCATATCATTAAATAATGAAGTAATAAAATGGATGTATTATATATATTCACTATAAATCCAAAAAATAAAACAATATATAACAAAAATTAATTTTAAAAATAATCATATAAATAGAAAATCAACGACGTAGAAGGTTCACCCAAAGAATGGAAATTAGGTTCAGAATTCACATACCTAAGGATTGTTTTAATTAAAACATGTCCAAAAGTTATGTATAATGGTTAAAAGAGTGTTACTAATAAAATAAAATACTATATTAATATTTATAATAAATTATATGATCTTTTTATTACATATTTATAAACATTTATTGATAATATTGTATTATTTCCAATTTGTAGATTCATTCTTTAAATGGTTTCCAGGGTCAATTCGAGATGGAATTTCATTTAGAACGGAATAAAAAATATAGAAGTGGAATGAAATTATATAAAAATGTTTCCAAATTTTTTTAAATTATAACATATTTTTTTAGATAGATTATGGTTAATTAGTTAACACATTAATGATATTTGTTTAAATCATTTTGGTGATTCTATGATCATCACAAACTAACATTTTTCTATAATTCAATATTATGAATATATATTAATTATAGAACCTAAAATATGTTATAAATTATACATTTAATCCTTTGGGAAACATTAAAAAAAATTATGACCAGACATGCTGGATGTAATGAAAATTTAAAACACATCATCCACGATGTTGGTAAATCTACACATCACAGACAATGTTTTTATTGTTAAAATAAAACGTAGAGGTAAAGAAGTTTAATGATTAAATTTTATATAAAAGAGACTAAAATATAGTATATATACAATACTATGGTTTTCATAACTCTTGTATAATTGGAGTTTAGAATAGTATACAAAAGAAAAATAGTTGAAAGGAAATTAAATGGAAAATTAAGGAGGATATTTACCTCTTGAATTATCTTCATTGAGAACCTCTTTAAGGACCTTGGTTTTAGACTTTTGGTGAGACCGGTTGGACTTGGACACATAGAAGAGTCTTTGAAAAAATATTGGGAATAAATTGGATAAGGATAAATGTTGTGTGATGTGATAAGAGGAGGGTGAGGGGTGGTACTTATAGTGGAGGAGAGGAGGTTGTTCCATTATTTTAATCATTATTTTATTATTTTGCTCAAGACAAGGTATGGTGTGGGTTTTTGGGACCTAAAACTATAATTAGTGCATGTGAGTTAAAACTTAGGGTACTTAACACATCATAACATCATCCATGAATCAATAATTCTTGTATTTATATTGTTTCGAAAATTATCATATTTCATTATTCACCAAAATTCATGTTTTTTTGGAAATATATAAAAATTTACAATAACTATTTTTCATCATGTATAATTCAAAAATGAACTCAATTTTTTGAATATAATTTTATAGATACATGAAATATAAATTTCAATTAAAATAAATATTTATTTTAAAAATAACAGTTTTAAAACTATAATTGATTTTACAACACATGGAGAAACTAATAAATGTCTCATAAAATTATTTGATAATCATAAAGAAATTAAATATTAATTCATGAATATATTTTATGATAATATATTTTATTTTAAATATTTATATTAATTTAAAATTATAATTAAATATTTATCTTTTACAAAAAAAACTAACAATGAATCCCTCATTTTCAAAACATTTATTTACTCATTACATGATATAAATATATCATAAATTAACATACAAGTTACAGAAATTTTGCCTCTATATTTATATCTGTACATACTAATCCATTTCATGATTTTCAATTTATAATGGTCATATTACTATTTCTAATGTTATGTTACTATTCTATAAAAAATATTCCTCAAAATATAACTTATTTCATTATACATTTGTACTGGATTTAACTACTTTATATTAATTAGAAAACAATAAATTTTATAAGTACCCAGGTTGTTACATAAACTCATCAAACATGGAATGTAATATACTATTTCAATCATTTTTGTTTAATGATTAAGGTTTTTATGTATTGGGATTCTGAAAATATGTTTTAAAATTGGTTTATCATTGATATTTTATCTATAAGAATCATTAACCATATAAAAAGTGGTCTAAAGGGGTTTTTTATACAATGATTATGAAGAATATTTGGAATGGTACCATTATCTAATAAATGTGATTTATTGGTAAGATTTTTTTTTGAATAAAAAAGATTCCTGGAAAGAAACCCTATTCTATTCACATCATGTAGAGAATATAATTTTTAGTTTGGATAGTGAGATGTTTTATATTGATAAATTAAATTGAATAGTTTCCATAGAGTTGATTTTTGGAAATATAAATGATTTGGTTGGTATTTTTGGTGACTTCATATATCTAAGAAAACAACCACATTATTTGAAGTGCATATGATTAGGGTATATAAATTTTTACTATATGACCTTATAAGAGGTTAATGTTATTTTATGATAATTTTAATTTTGTTCAAGGAAGAATGTGTGATCACGTCATTACAAAATTTGGTTTTCAATTTTGATCTGGAATACTTTAGAGAATTTTATGGTTATTTATTTATTGAATTATTTAAGGTGAATATTCGATATTATAATATAAATTATTTATATTCATGTATGAATATATACTTATATTGAATATTTTATGCTACAAATTTGGTTTTGGTTGATATCTATAGATATATAGAATGAATTTTCATTATTTTATGGATATTATTATCAATTAAGTGCCAATTTTTGTAATTTAGGAATGAATAAAGTTTCATCAAGATTATTTAACATATGTAATATAATTTGAATACAAAATGGAAAACTGCTCAAATCATAATCAAAGGGGAAAATATTTCTTATGAACTAGAAGGAAAACATGTCATTAAGTCATCCTATATTATCTACCTTCATTATAAATTATTTTATCAAATCATATAAGTGGAAGATAAATATATTAAGTGATCACTGGAAATTATTTATCAGTTTTCAAGGAATATTTTTATAAATTCACAATTCGTGTTGTTATATATAAATTAATTTATAAACCCTTTATTAAGAAACACATTGTTTCCAAGAAGTTACATAAAAATTAGTTATCATTATAGGATCTAAGAAAATTATTATTAAGTCATTATACAATAATTAATGTTTTTTAGGAATTTAATTTTAATTGAAAAATTTATTTATGTATGGTAGAGTGTAACACCCCATTATTTTATAATATAATTCTTTTTAAATACATTATAACTATGGGATAACATTTCTATCACAAAATAATAACATTAGATAAACTATGTTATATTATTACATAGTTTTTAAAAAAATTCAATGAATAGGAATACAAAAATTATAGAAAAATATCTTAAATAGTTTTAAATAATTAAAATATATTGATTAATATATGATAAATAAGTAATATTTTTCTAGTAAATTCATTTTAGAATAAAAAATATGTGTTCATAAAAAATTATTTTCAATGAATTGGGGTTTCAAACCATTATATATAATTTATATAATTTTTATGAAAATATATTTGTGAAAAATATATCCTTTTTTAAATTAATAAGTCATTACTATCATATGATGATGTTTGGTATTTTTGGAAACAATTTTTTTAAGTGCATAGTGGACAATAATTTTTTTAAATACAATCTTTAAAAGTGAAAAATTAAATTTTAATGTTCCATTTTGTTTAAAATATGATATTATAAAAAATATGTTTCACTTAATTTTAAATAATCTAATTAATTACATAGTAATAAATAATATACATGATTTTTGTATAAGTTCAATTGTTAGCGTAAAAACAAATTTTTCAAATAATAAAATCATTTTTTTTGTGTTTAATGCACTTATATTTAATTCTACCAATATTATAAATTTAATCCAAAAAATGGAAACCTTTTTTGGGTTATTAGGTTCAAATTTGGTAAATAGGTCTGTTTTAGTTCGTTTCCGTTGTGAATTGTAACTATTGTAAATATTTATCTCCTCGGTAAGGGAAAACCTATAAAATATAGTTCAAAATATGTGATATATCTTGTATATATGAAAAAGTTTTATATTATTTAATTATATATGTTCATTTCAAACTTAAACGTATTATCATCTATTAGTTGGTAATTTCTTATAAATTTTCATTGATTATGTCCTTCATGTCATTTAGATTATAGGATAATTAATAATTGACACTCTCTTGAATTTAATTTCTATTATATGATCATACAGGGAAAATAAAAATTTATTTATGAATTAAAATATTATTTTCAAAAAGATTTATATGTTTTAATAAATCTTATTTTTAAAATATTTAGGGATGATATAATTACATTAAATTTGTAAAAAAAATTGACATAATGCTTGTAAAATGAGTGTAAATAAAAATATAAATAATTTTTAAAAAATAAAAAGTAACATTGTAATGGTTAATTAAGGTTTCAAAAATATGGATTAATATTAATGAATAATTTATTTTTAAGGCATTTATATTTGAATTTCATTGTTTTCATGATGTCTTTAAAGTAAAAACTTGTGATTACTTCATTGAAGTAATTTAGAAAATGTTTATGTAAAAAGTTATTTTATTAATTGATGTTAAATCATAAAAATCATGAATATAGATAATAGGGTTGTTATATTGTCTAAAATTTTATCCCTTAAGATTTTGTGATCCAATTTTTACCCTTTTATAATATTTATTATGCTTTTAGAATGAAAAGGATGCTACCACGCTTAAATTTAAAATTTATTAATGAATGGGTTTAACCCATATATAAGGTATTTATTTACAAATAAACCTATAAATATTTGTATTGAGGTATTTAATCATATAAAAAACATATATTAATCACTTTTTCCACTTTTTGTAACTTTCACCAAAAAGATAATTTATTCTATTAATATCATTTATGTAATAGAATGTTTGGCATTTCTTTCACCATAATAGGACACCATATCTCCTCTCATGTCTTCACTTAAAGGGCCCTTAATATTTGTAAATACAATAGAAAATCATTTACCAACATCCATATAAATCGTATTAGCTGTAATGTTTGGATCATAATACAATCATTTAATAGATTATGTTGTTAGGAAAACCAGGTTTCTAAATGAAGAGGAATAACTCTAAATAGAATTGTATCAATTTAGTTTCTTCTTTAACATTCACAAAACCAATTATTTAAATCATAAAATAATGAATAATTAAAAATAAATATACTTATAGCTAATTATAATGATTTTAGGACCATGTCCCACCTACTCTCACCTAAATGAGAAATGAATGTATAACTTGTGTGAACGTGTGCACTACCACCTATACATAATGATATGTTCATTTCCAATCACCATAGTTCATGAATGGTTATTGTGATTTATTTTATGTTTATAAATTATATTGGTGATATAATTTTACTTATTTACTCATAATATCATATCTTTATTCTTACCTTATTATCTATTTTGAAATAACATCGTTGCTTGTGTGTACCTTTCGAACGCCACCACTGAAAAGTGATGTGATTCACTTTTCAAATTCTATATTAATAGATTGTAATTATAATATATATATATATATATTGTATTTATGATATAGAAATAATTCTATATACTAGAATTATTTTTTACCTTTATTTCTTTCCATCCATCAAGAAAATGGATATATAACTCGTGTGTATGTAGATATTATCGTCACCCCAAAGTGATGTAATTCATTTTTCCTAATGATATTATATTAATTTTTATAAAAAATTATATAATTAATAATTTTTATTTTTATTTCCTTGTATGACATAACCATGAAAAATGAGCATTTAATGGAGCCATCAAATCAAAACATGCTTGTAAAACATACCACTTTGAACAAGAATGTCAATTTTAGGGATGAATTATTAATAAATAGATAATATAAAATTATAATGGAAGGATAAATAGTATGTTATGTAAGGATATGGTTATTTAATGTATTTATAAGAAATATAAATTTATTATACACATTGTTTTAATATGAACAATGGAATATGTGACTTGAGGTAATAGTTTATTACCTCGGTTTTATTTCACAGAGACATATGTGATATTCACCAATTATTTCCATAATGTGATATATATACATCCCCTTTTATAATATATATATGGATCCAAATTATTTTATTATATTAAAGGTTTAATTGATTATATTTATTACATGGGGGTTACGATTTGAAAGATACAATAGAGGTAAGGGTTTATGTTGCCATCATATTTCTTTTGGAGAATATACGTGATAAATTTACAATGGGGGTACTTTCATAGTTATTAAAATTTAAAAAAAATTTCATTTCTAATAAATTGGTTATTTAGAATTTTTATTGATTATTAGTATCATTTTCCTCCCTTTGGAACATCAACTTTTTTAGGAAATGATATAAATAATAAACCTTATTAGTTTTTCATCGACATAAATTTTTTCCATGTCCATGCTCTTGAAAATAAATTTAACAACGTTTTTACCTATACATGAACTATTTTAAACTATTCATTTCATATACCTTTGAAATTATTTATGATTTTTTAAAATGTATCTTTTTAATGAATATTTTCCCAAATAATTATTATTTTTACATTATCATAAGAGTGTCAAAAGATATTTATTTTAATGTATATTATATGAATGCAATTTTTCAATTATAATGCCCATTATATTAGTTTACGAATATTATAAAAAAATTAATTTATATTTTCAATGAAAATAATTTTCTAATTTTTTTATAATTATTTATACAAAATATTATCCAAAGAAAATTATATTTTTCACGTGTTTTTAAAGAATGGAACAAACATTATTTTAAAAATGTTTCTTATTGATGTCAAAATTCTTTAAAGATTGTTTTACTTGATATGGGATATGATATTATGATACAATTCAATCTTTTTCTTGTGATATTATATGATGGTTATAATTAAAGATGATTATATAAAACCCATTTCGTTTTCATAGGATAATTTTTTTTCAAATGAGGCCTTTATAAAACCCATTTAATTTCCCTGGGTTCTGATTTCATGAAATTATGTAATATTTATGAGACTCATTTCCATTCCAAGGGTTTTGATATAATGATACGATGATTATATTATGATTTTGTGGAACACATGTGTTTTTTTCTTATTATGTGGTGGGTGCTATCAGAATTATTTATCCCTTCAATTCATTAGGTAAGACGGATATCTTGTGAGATATTAAATAATGGAGTGGGGAGTGAACCTTCTTTATTAAGGGACATTTTCAACCATGATATCTCGAGATAAAGCCTTTTTTATATAAATTATAGAATATGGAGTAAACATGATCCACTATTATAGTCTTGGAAGTGATAATTGAATAAGGATTTGATATTTTATTATTTTGTGTTTAAAAAACATATTTCAAATTTTAATGATAAGTTATCATTGATCATTATTTATTATAAATTATTTCACACACATATGACTTATATCATCACTTATAAAAAATATTTATTACATAATTTCTAATTTATGTTCTCTGACTAATTTGGTATAATTATTGTAAGTTATGACCAAGAAATATTGACCTTATTCTTTTGTTATTGACACATGTGATCCCTTATTATTAAGTAATATGTTCACCCTTATTGACAATTTTCTACTCAAGCATTATAATATTTCATTTCCTATGTAATGGATATCATTTTTAAGTAGGTTGTTTTTATAAGGTGTACTGCTTGATAAGAACACTATGGAATATGTTGAAGATCTTTCATAAAATTTGTTAATTTTATATGCATTCTCTAAAACTATAATGAAAGGAAAGGATAATGATATAAAAGGAATGAAAATGTTAATTTTTAAATACAGAAAAAAACACATTGTTACTTGATAGTGGGTATTTATCTAACATTATAAAAAAATACAATTCTTCATAATACAGTAAAGAATTTGTTCATGATAGTGTTCATCTAAATAATGATAGCTTTGAAAATAAATGTCTGACGATCCTGGTTGTCAGAGATGAAATATAGAGTATAAAAGCACACCATTTGGATGGATTTTTACACATCCCCTTATATATGAGTCAATTTCATGACCTTGGACATGATTTTTTGTTGAATTAGAATGTATTATTGATATAGTAAATTGAAAAACTCATTTATGATGTGTCGTAGGAAATATGGATTCCATTACCTAAAGGATACCATGTATAAAGAATTTTTTCTTATAACAAATGAATAGAGTATAATATTTATTGAAGTATAAGATATATTCACTTACATTTTATGAAGAATCTATCACAAATAATTGTAGTGGTCTATTTCTATAACATGATCTGGGGCTGAGAGGCAACATGTGAGGACTAGATTTAACGAAACATTATTCCCAAACATTATCGATAGATGATGAATCAGAGGTAATATAATCTTCTAGAAATGGTGTACAATAAGATTAATGAAAAAATGAGTATATCATGAACATGTAGATAATTTTAAATTTTTCTCATTTTTCATTTTTATAGAATAATTTACTGATTCATGTTACTTTAATATAAAATATGATGTTATCAGGTGAATATATAGGTTCTAGATGAGTGTAGAAAATAAAAATGGTAACACAATCAAGACATTGTACTTGGATAATGGAACTAAATTCATATATGTTAATTTGGATAATTAACTATAAAAACAAGGAATAAAAATTTGGTATCATATGTATTTAATTCATTTCATAACAGGATTGTTGAATGGTTATATCAGTTAGTGAACGGTAGGGAAAAACATATGCTTATCGAATGTGTAGTCTATAAGAATTATTGAAAGGAATAATTTTATGTTAGAGTTCATATTTAAATTATCTACCTTATTGGTTTTTAATGAAAACACACTCAATTTAATAAATAATAGTTTCATTGAGTGTTTATTAGTTATTAGTTTTTGGAATAAAATTCATGTTCTTAATGAATTAGCTGATGGAACTCAATGACATTTTGAAGACAATGATGTGTCGTGGTTAATAAAAATGAAAACCTTGAATATCCATCAGAGTTACTTTTGATTTATTAATTGGTTATATAAATCAATATAAGGGTTTAAGAATATATATACAAGACATTTAAAGTAAGAAACATAGACAAGGTTGAGTTCACTTACCTGAAATAGGCATCGACTAGATGATGATATGGACCAATGTGGAATCATTCTCCCGAATTCCATTAGCTAACCAAATGTAATGTCCTAGTTCCGAGTGCCGCTCAACAGGTGCCCCGAACCCGGTTCTCCACGTGACCTCAAGCGCATTTCCCCAAACAGAAGAGGCTGTTGACTAGTAGCAAGGGCCCAGGTCTGATAGTGGGGAAACTATGCCCTCATTTATCAATGTGTAGCACAGCGGAATACGAAATAAAACATACAAAAAACAGCGGAAGTATAAACCATACACAACTGAAATAAACAACTGTAGTGGATACAACCAACAGTATAAACATAATTATGCTACATTTTTAAAGTTCTATCAAAACAGCCAGAACATGTTATACATCAATACAGTATAACAAAAATCAGAGTACAACAAAAAAAGAAAAACAGGTGGTAGCAGCCTCACGAGCCTAGGTTCGGTCCCATGCCCTCCTACTCCACACCAATAGTCAAGTACCTATATAGGGACTCTTTTCCCCTATCCACACCTGCAGAAACATAATCTATTTGGGTCGAAAAGCATGACCCAAACAGGGTGGGAAAAATATATCTCAGTAGGCACCCACCAAAGGTCTATGACCAACTGCGCGCAAACATGCAACAATAGTGTGTAGTACTAAAATGCACTAAAGTAAGAAGTACTCAAAAGTAACTAATTACCAGTTATATATCCATTTTATTATTCATTTAATCCATTTAATTTAAAATATCACCATAGTGAATATTCTAAATAACTAGCTAATATCCTCAGACACGTAAACTCATACCCTCGGGTAAAGAGTATCCAACACAAGAATCTGCCCTCAGGCATAACAGAGTTTTCCCTCAGGCATAGGTAGTGTTGCCCACAGGAACAGAGTCAGCTACACACATGCACGGAAGACGTTGCCCTCAGGCCGAAATAACTACTTCCCATAGGCTAAATAGTGCAGTGCCCACAGGCTAATCAAAACAACTCCCTTAGGATAAAACAGTTAACAGGGCCATACCCAACATATCAAAAAGTAGTAAACAAGCAATTACTCTCAAGGCAATTCTACAATTACTACCTTTAAGGCATACCCTCGGGTATCCTGGCCAAAGGGATAAATAGTGGAACACACCCCCGGGATGGTTCTGGATCCAATCAATGATCCCAACCAGCATTTTATTATCACAATTTAATCACCTATGATATTCTAGGCATTAAATATAGAAACGGCCTCATCCACATGACACACCAACATGGGTTTGTGGCCCAAAAACGCACAAAACACACGGCAGTTGGAAAAACAAACACCAAGCCACCTACCATATATGCCAATGAGCGTTGTACATGAAATTCGGTTCCTGAAACGCCCAATAATTGTGTAGATCTTACGAAGAAGTCAAACTCTTGAATCCCAAATAACTCATGTTAGGAGAAGAATTGGTAAGAAGCAGACAAAGAGATGGATTCCCTTACCCGTGCAGTTCCAATGGGATCATCCGAGGTGGAAACTGATTCCAGACGAATACCTAGCGGATCTTCAAAGGTTCGGCCTCATCCATTGGCTCCAAAATGGCTCAAATGCCTCCTCTACCAAATGAGGAGGCTACTATCTTTTTTAAACTGAAAAAAGTACACGACATGTACTTCTGAGTACACGGCGTGTACTTCTTTCATTTAACTGTTCCACCGGAGGCACCACCAAACTATTCATCCATCGACTTGATTACATGGCATGTACTCCCGAGTACATGGCGTGTACTATCGCCCAGCTGGCGGATACTCCACCGCCTTACTGTTTAGGCCTGCCGACTGACTATGCGGCGTGTAAAGGACCACTACACGGTGTGTAGTCAGTTGCTACACCCCTCGTCATAGACATGGATACACGCCCTGTGTACTCATTCCAACACAGCCGAAAGTACATGGAGTGTGGAAAAGTACAAGGCTTGTAGTTCCAAAATTTATGATTTTCCCCATTTTCCATATTTTATCAAAAACACTTAAGGAAAAGGAAAAATAAGAAGCTCGTACCTCAAAACTAAGAACCAGGTTCTTACAAACTTCCCCCCTTATAGCAATTCATCCTCGAATTTCTCTTCCAATGGTGGTGAAGATATAATCGTGAAAAACTCTGGCCACTAAGCATGTACGTCGGCCTCCCGCTCCCAGGTCTCGTCCTGCACTCGGCCATGCTTCCATAGCACCCGTACGAGAGGAATTGACCAGCCTTGGAGAACCTTCGTGCTCCTATAAACGATACAAATTGGATGCTCCTCCAAGGACGCATCTGCCTCCAGCTCAACCTCCTCGGGCTAAAACATGTGAGATTGTTCTGAATTATAGCGACGCAACTGAGATACGTGGAAGATGTCATTCATGGCTCGGTACTGCTGCGGTAACCTCCACTAATAAGAAACCATCCCGAAACTCTCAAGAATCTAAAATGGTTTCACATACCACGGTGAAATTTTACCCTGTCTCCTAATCCTCTTTTGTCCCAGCCTCGTTGAAACACGCATGAAATCCTGATCCCCTACCATGAACTCCAAAGGTCATCTGCGGCGATCGACATATGACTTCTGATGAGACTGCACGGCAGCCATCCACTTCTTAATCAACTGGACCTGCTCAGATGTCTCCCGCACGAGTTGTGGTCCCAGTAAAGCTGCCTCACCTACCTCTAACCAGCATAAGGGTGATCGACACGGCCTACCATTTAATGCCTCGTATGGTTCCATCCCAATAGTCACCTGGAATCTATTTTTATATGAAAACTTGACTAATGGTATATGCTTCTCCCAAGAGCCCCCAAAGTCTAGGACGCATGCACGCAACAGGTCCTCTAGCACCTGTATCGTATGCTCTGACTTGCCATCTATCTGAGGGTGGTATGATGTGCTCAGAATCACCTCTGTACCCAGCACCCTCTGAAAACTCTTCTAGAAATGAGACGTAAAGTGGGATTACCTATCCAATACAATAGAACGATGGGCCCCATGAAGGCGGACGATCTCTTGGATATACAGCCTTCTGAGCTCGTCAACACCGAAGGTCTCCTTGATCGGTAAGAAGTGAGCTACCTTCGTGAGTCTTTCCACAACAACCAACACGTCGTCATTGCCATGAGGTGACCACGTTAATCCCATCACTAAATCCATCACTACATTATCCCATTTCCACTCTGGAATGGGTAACTTCTATAACAGTCCAGCTGGTCTCTGATGCTCCGCCTTCACCTACTAACAGGTGGAACACCTCGTAACAAAACCAGCTATCTCTCTCTGCATACCCGGCCACCAGTACTGACGCCTCAAGTCACGGTACATCTTGGTAAACCCGGGATGAACTGCCCAAGCTGAAACATGAAACTCTCGCATCCGTTCCTCGCGTATATCCCCTAGAACCCACACACGTCCCTGCAAACGCAAAACCTCATCATCGCCTATCGTCCACCCAGGAGAAGGGTCCCCTCCGGCCACCGACTCCCGTAGAACTAGGCCTTCTGAATCAGATAGTTGTCTCATACTCACTCTATCCAAGAGGGTAGAGGTCACAGCTAATGATGAATGATAATTCTGCCCCTGACTGTCGTGCACCTCCAGATGCATCTCAAGGAACAAGGCAATGAGCTGCCACTCACCAATTGCCTCTTACACTGCCTGTATCTGAGTCATCCAACTCAGTTCATCAGCAACTTCATTACCTTTACCATGTGTATAGGAAAGCTCAAAATCGAAGGACTGTAAATATTCGACCCACCTACTCTGCCTCAGATTCAATTCACACTGAGTAACGATATACTTGAGGCTTTTGTGGTTTGTGAAAACCACAAAATTATCTCCCAATAGATAATGTCTCCAAAAGTACAACGCATGCACAACTGCAGCTTACTTGAGATCATTCTTCGAGTAATTCCTCTATTGTGGCCCCAACTGCCGAGACCCATACGCAACAACTCGGTCTCCATGCATCAACACTGCTCTCAGTCCAATCCCTAATGCATCACAGTAAACTGTATAGCTCTTCCCCTGCTCCGGGAGTATCAGGATCGGTGCTGATGTCAACCTTCCCTTCAGGTCCTTAAAAGCTTCCTCGCAAGCTTCTGACCAAACGAACATCACCACCTTCTTAGTCAGACCCATCAACAGTGATGTTAAGCGGGAGAAGTCATGTATGAAGCCTCTGTAGTAACCAGCCAGCCCCAAGAAACTTCGTATCTCAAAAACGTTCTTAGGCTTCTCCCAGGAAACTACTGATCTCACCTTCTCTCGGTCTACTGCAACTCCTTCCTCTGAGATGATATGACCCAGGAAGTGAATTTGGTCCATCCAAAAGTGCCACATCGAGATCTTAGCATATAGCCGATGCTCTCTTAGTGTACTCAGTACGATCTCAAGATGGGTGGCATGGTCGTGTAGAGTGCGAGAGTACACCAAGATGTCATCCACGAATACTACCACAATAGAATCAAGGTACGGATGGAACACACGATTCATCAGATCCATGAAAACTGTTGGCGCGTTCGTCAGTCCGAACTGCATAACCATATACTCGTATAGACCACACCTACTCCTGAAAGCTGTAAATGATATATCAGATGATCTAACGCGCAGATGATGATATCCAGATCTCAAATCAATCTTCAAGAACACTCGTGATCCATGAAGTTGATCCAAAAGTTCATCAATCCTCAGTAAGGGATATCAGTTCTTAACCGTCTACAGGTTCAGCTTTCAATAATCCATGAAAAGTCTGAGGGTACCGTCCGCCTTCTTCTCAAAAAGGACCAGAGAACTCCAAGGAGAAGTACTGGGTCAGATAAATACCTTTTCCTGTAACTCCTCTAATTTCCTCTTGAGCTCCTTAAGCTCAGGTGTATCCATCTTATAAGGAGGAATGGACACCGGTGCTGCTCCTGTCACGAGCTCAATAGAGAAATCCACCTCACGCACTGGAGGTAGACCTGAAAAGTCGTCCGAGAAGAGATCCTTGAAACGATCAACAACTGGAGGGAAATCTATCTGACAAGTCCCTTAATCATCTAGATATAAACTCGCAATATTGGCTGTGACTCCACCTCACCCATGATGCTCTAGTCTAGCTCGACTTGCCTAAACATTCCACTCGCCCTTGTATAGAAACTCTCCGCCCCCTTATGACATGAAACGCACCCTGCGACGATAGAAGTCTACAAAGGCTCGAAAGGGAACCAACCAGTCCATCCCAAGAATGACGTCATAAGATGTCATCTCTAAGACATAGAGGTCCCAAAGAAAGTGACACCCACCACCCTCTAGGGGGAACTCCTTGAACTCACACACACTAGTTGTTCTTGTCCCCAACGGAGTGTCTAGCGTCATGATATCGGAAGAAGTAGAAACGCATAGCCCAAGGCTCTTCACAACGGGTACAGATATGAAACTATGTGTAGCACCCGTGTTGAAAAGTACTAAAGATAAGATAGACACTACTAGAATAGTACCTATGACTGTAGAAGATCCAGGATCCTACTCCTGTTGGGTCTGTTTCACTTCATATGTCAGCCCAGTGTCGTGGCCCTGTGACACAGCCTGGCTACCCTGAGCTATCCCGCCCTGATGCCTCTGAGATCCTGGTGTCTGGCTACCATGGCCACGACCACTATCTTTTCCTGCATTCCCTGATGTATTCCAGTTCCCCGACTTGTAAGTAGCCACTGGTCCTACACCCGCATGTGGAGTCTGCACAGAACCCCTCTCACTAGCCACTGGTGGAAACGCCCTGCTAAAGCGCTGAAGATGACCCAAATTTCCGCAAGCTCAGCACTCCACTAGATCACGTGGACACTTTGGCCTCTTGTTCCCCTCTCTACAACACTGGTAGCACATAACCTGGACACCTGAAGCATTCTTCTGACTGGTACTGCCACCCTGAGAGAAGTCCATTTGTCTCTTCCTTTTGCTAGCAGAAATAGTACCAATAATTGGTGCGGAACCGCCATGGCCAACACCACTAGATTCCCGCAGGTTTCTCTCCGTAATCAGCGCCTGATTCATGATAGTGTGTACAGAAGGCAACTTGAAAACATTTACTAGCGCTCAGATGTCATAATGAAGACCATCCTCAAAACGTGTGGCTATCAACGTCTCATCACCCCCTAGCACGGGTGCAAAGTGCTGAAGCTCGGTGAAATGAGCAGAATAGTCCATCACCGACATAGCACCCTGCTGCAGATTCATGAACTCTCGAGCTCTATCTACTCTCAGCATCTCCGGGATGAAAAATTTATAGAAGTCTGCCTGAAAGTCTTCCCATTCCATGTTCCTGTGATGCTCTGACTGGGTGGTAACATCCCACCACCTCTTGGCGGAATCACGCAGCAGATGTGTCACGAGCTTGACCCTCCACCCTAGAGGCATCTCAAGATGCTCGAAAATAGTCTGCATTGACCCCAGCCAATAATCCGCAGCCTGTGGTCCACCATCCCATGAAAACGTAGGTGGATGCTGATGTTGGAAGATACGAGGCATCTCGGCCATAGATGTGGGAGTCTGCAGTGCTCCCTGAAAGGTCTGCATGAACCATATAAATCCTTCACGGAACTGTGCCTCCGCGCCTGTGTCTGGTATAGCAGCTGGCGCTGCATCTGGCTCTGTTGGAGGATCAACTGGTAGCCCATGGCCCACCATCTCTGGATTATACTCGTCGTCGCTCACCTGGAGAACAACGCGTAGTCGTCTAGGTACCATGACACTACAAGGTCAAAGGCACGCCATAGATTCAAGATTATTAAGACTGAAAGCGAAGGAACCACAATGGTAACAAGAGGAAGAAGGAATTTCAAAATTTTCAAAACAAGACTACACAGCGTGTATACTGTCTACATGACATGTACTTGACTTCCCTTCCCCTTCCCAGGTCCTTACACATGGCTAAGCCACACGACATCCGTTCAACAAAAACTACACGGCGGTTATAAGATCTACACGGCGTGTATGGTGTTATTTTCTAACTGCCCATGTCATCTGTGACATGGCCTACTACTCGGATTGAAACTACATGGCGTGTTACACCCGCACACGGCATGTACACCACCCTGTTTACCCACCACACGGCTAACTCCACATGGTCTGTCCTCGGACAAGACTACACAGCATGTCCCACAGGTACACGATGTGTTTAAGAAGGGGTGACACCGACCCGTGTTGTTAGTTACACGACCGAGTCCCCAGGTCATACTACCTGGCCTTTACATTATAGGCACGGCGTGTTCGGTACAAGAGTTCACCGACCTGTGTTGTTAGTTACACAGCCAGACTCCGGGTCAATACTACACGGCGTGATTTACACAAGCCTTTCCCTACCCCGAGTCACCGCCCAAACGGTTTGTGACACGGGAAGAGACTACATGGCGTGTACTCAGGGTACAAGGAGTGTACCCAAAAGTTAATTTTTCTTCCCGAACAGAAGGCCATACACTGTGTGTTTAAAATACCACACGGCGTGTATACTGGGTGTCCAGATAGTTTGCCTCAGAAACTTCTCCAAAACCCAGAAATTACCGAAAAACAACACCTAGGTGTCAAATTCTGACCCGTGAGGGCCCATACTCCCTAAGAATTGATGTTTGACATCTTATTTGTGTTCTAACAAATAAAAAGACAATGATCCACCAAATTTCGGTCAATGGGGGCCCATACGCCCCAAAAACTGAATTTTGGTGTCGATTCTATAAACAGGCTCACACAAGAAAATACCCTATCACAAAGCAGGTATTTATCAATAATCTATCACAACCGCATGCTTTACTAGCACAACAACTATGAAAATAACATGCAATTTCTAATGCACCTACATGGCATGGAATCTCTGCATGGCATGTGGTATCTAGAATGTGCCTATATGATGCATGAGACGGAATACCCTCATCTCATCATGTTGAAACTAAATAGAACCCATAGAAAAAGTATAACAGCACAATCCACGTGCATCACCCAACTGTGAAATCATATCAACTGTAATATTTGCAAAATCAGTAAAATTGAAATCATGTGGTAAATTGGATTTTCCCTATACGTGGGTTAGCTATGCTCGTGGAATAACTTATTACCAACTACCGTTTGTCATATCCCTGTCTACGGCTCCAAATCATAAGTCAATTAAAAGAAACCCCCTTTGATATCACATGGTAACATCCTGGTTCCGGGTGCCACTCAATGGGTGCCCTGAACCCGGTTCGCCACATGACCTAAATTGCATTTCCCCAAATTCCAGAGGCTTCCGACTAGCAGCGAGGGCCCAGTTCTGACTGTGGGGAAACAATGCCCTAATTTGTCAAAGTGTAGAGCAGCGGAATACGAAATAAAACATACAACAAAGATCGGAAGTAGTAAACCATACACAACTGAAATAAAAAACTGCATAAGATACAACCAAAAGTATATAAATAATTATGCTACATGTCTCAAGTTCTATGAAAATAGCCAGAACATGTTATACATCAATATAGTACAACAAAAAGAAGAGTGAAGCAAAATAAGAAAAACAGATAGTAGCGGAATTGCGAGCCCAAACTCGGTCACATACCCTCCTACACCACAACAACAGTCAAGTACCTATATAGGGACTCTTTCCCCTATCCACTCCTGCAGAAACGTAATCTTTTTGGGCCAAAAAGCATGAACCAAACAGGGCGTGATAAATATATCTCAGTAGAAACCCCCCAAAGGCTCGTGCCCAACTGCGTGAAAACATGCAACAATAGTGTGCAGTAGTAAAATGCAATAAAGTAAGCAGTAGTCAAAAGTAACTAATTACGAGTTATATTTCCATTTTATTATTCATTTAATCCATTTAATTTAAATTACCACCACAGTGAAAATTCTAAATAACCAGCTAATGTCCTCAGATAGGTAAACTCTTACCCTCTTGTAATGAGTATTCAACCCAAGAATCTTCCCTCAGGCATAACAGAGTTTTCCCTCTGGCATAGGCAGTGTCGCCCACAGGCACAGAGTCAGCTACCCACAGGAACAGAAGAAGTTTCCCTCAGCCTGAAATAACTACTTCCCATAGGCTAAATAGTTCAGTTCCCATAGGCTAATCACAACAACGCCCTCAGGCCAAAACAGGTAATCGGGCCATGCCCAACATATCAAAAAGCAGTAAACAAGAAATTACTCTCAAGGAAATTCTATAATTAATACCTTTAAGGCATACCCTTGGGTATCCTGTTCAAACGGCTAAATAGTGGAACACACCCCCTGGGTGGTTCCGGATCCAAGCAACGATCCCAAACAGCATTTTATTATCACAATTTAATCACCTATGCAATTCTAGGCATTAAATATATCAACGGCCTCATCCACACGACACCCTAATGTGGGTTTGTGGCACAAAAACGCACAAAACACGCGGCAGTAGGAAAAACAAACACCAAGACACCTACCTTCTACGCCAATGAGCGTTATACACAAACTTCGGTTCCTGAAATGCCCAAGAACAGCGCAGTTTTGGTGAAGAAGACAAACTGTTCAAACCCAAATAACTTTTGTTACGAGAAGAATTGGTAAGAAGCATCCAAGGAGGTGGAATACATTACCCGTGCGGTTCCAACGGGATCGTCCAATGCGGAAAATGATTCCAGAAAAACACCTGGTGGATCTTCAAAGGTTCGGCCTCCTCCTTTGGCTCCAAAACGGCTCAAATGCCTCCTCTTCCAAATGAGGAGGCTACTGCCTATTTTAAGCCAATAAAACAAAGAACACGGCGTGTACTTCTGAGTACACGGCGTGTACTTACTTCATTTAACTATTACACTGGAGGCACTGCCACGCTGTTCATCCATCGACATGAGTACACAACATGTACTCCCGAGTACACGGCGAGTACTGTCGCTCAGCTGGCGGCTACTCCACTGCCTTTCTGTTTAGGCCTGCCGACTGACTACACGGTGTGTAAAGGACCACTACACGGCGTGTAGCCAGTTCCTACACCCCTCGACGCCGACATGGCTACACGCCCTGTGTACTCATCCCAACATGGCCAAAAGTACACGACGTGTGGAAAGTACACGGCGTGTAGTTCCAAAATTTTGGATTTTTTCCCATTTTTCATATTTTCTCAAAAACACTTAAGGAAAAGGAAGATGAAGATGCTCGTACCTCAAAACTAACAACCGGGTTCTTACACCAATATAGTAGAACTATATAAATGGTGAAATTAGGAAGATACCTGGATGTCTATCAGAAGATATTATCTTATTAGTGGAATGAAGAATCTATTCTATGTAATTCTAATATTATGTTAATAATTATTTTTATATTCTATCCATCTCCTCAAAATGTGTCGTTGAAATTTATTAATTTTATGAAGGATTCGTGAATGATAGAGTTTTTTTTACACCATTAATGGATACCCAAGACTTCATGGAAAAAAGAATTTATGATCCAACAATTCCCTATGTGAATCATGATTTTGAATCTCTAGTTTTTCGAATACCATCCCTTTAAGAGTCGTCCCTTATTTCCAAACCCCAAATCCCTATTTCAGGTGTACATTGTTGTTCAATTTTCCCACTTTAAACATTACCGAATAAATTAATTAATATTGATATGTACATTATTATATATATATATCAGATTAATCATGTACCACTCTATCAACCTATCATTTCTCATTTATTTAAAATTTCAATATCATTTTTTTGATTTTTTTTGTTTACTTTATCTTTTCATTAAATTTTTAAATATGAAATCCAACGCTACTATTTTTATTCAAATATAATAAACAATGTACGCATAGAATGTTAATTTGATGATATATATATAATAACTAACACGATATATTATATGTTATGAGATAAATTCATCAATAAACAAATACTATGTTTTAAAATAATTTTTATATTTTTAATAATGATGTAAATTAATGAAAATATTCTGATATAAAAGTGGAGTGAATTTTCTTAGGATTCCAAAATAAGAGTAAATACTAAAAATGATTCAATAAATAAATGAATAATATTTTAAAATTTTAATGTTGTAATGATATAAAAGAGACATAATGGATGGATACATTGTATTTTAAGATGGCTAATGTATTTAAAGAAGAAAAAGAGCTCGGTTCAAATTCGATAACTGTTAAATGTTTTTAAATAAATAAAGAGTCTCATGGGAAGTAATTGGTTGATAAAACTCCTAATGATCACCATCTCACAACCAAAAGATTTAATAGTTTTTTGATAGATCATATATTCTATATAAATAATTATAAGGCTACACCAACATAGACAAGAATAATGAGGATAATAGAACACAATTTTTCACTATAAATAGTGATACCAATATCATTTGAATTGGTTTCAAATTGTGAAATGTGGTTAAGATACATTAATTCAAAGTGGGATAATATTGAAAAAATCTTACATAAGATAATTTTAGGACCCATGAACACTATAACATTATTTAAATAATGTTTGTGTTCAGAAAAAAATTATGAACATTGTAATGTGGTAAAAAATAATTCTCAACTGGTGTACCAATTTTATAATCAAATTGAAGATGTGCATGCAGAATAAACCATTTCACCAATTTCTTAACATTAGTTAATCTTATGCTTTATTGAAATTTAGAATCATAGATTATTTAAAATATTTGAAATGGATTTATATTTATAATTCTAAAAATATGTTCTAATGTAGGATGTATATTTTGAATATTTCGGGGTATTATTTTTTCCAAGTAATGAGAACAATGTGTATAGATTAAATAAGTACTTCTATATTATAAATCAATAATCATTCTAATGATATTATCAATTTCAATTATATTTTAATATGATGAAATTTGAAATATTTTTTTCAAAAATTCCATTTGAATATATAAAATAGTGAAAATTAATGGTTTTAGTATATACAAATGATATAATTTTTCAGAAAATAAATTACAAAATGAAAGAATATTCTAGATTAATGAGTTATGAATTTAAAAATTCAATTGTTGGTGTCCTCAAATAATTTTTTTTGGATTAATGTATAATGAAATAGGGTTAACATACATTTATATTACATCATTTTAGATCAATATTAAGAACATTATAAAAGTACATGCCTGAGGTCCATAATAGTTTAGAGTAGCTGGAAACATGGAACACAATATCGAATAACATGGTGAAATATATTCAAACAATCCTATAAAGATAATCCCCTTTAGTAAAACCAATTAAAACATATATATCATAATATGTGGAAAAGAAACATAATAAATTGTTTTCTCATATTCTCAATAAGGGTAAGTAATCATGATATGTAAGAATAAAATGAACATTATGGTATAAGAACATTAGTATAATATTTTAAGATCAGACACTTTTTATCATAGATCATATACATGTGTCATAGAATAAATATGATAAGATTATAATCAAATAATCCTTATGTAATCAAGACCATAAGATATGAGATAATATTTTATGAAAAATACATGGAATTTTAAAACACAAAATAATATATAAAATTATTTCCATAGTAGTTAAGGCTTACTGACCTGGACATAATAGTGGAATAGGTTCACTCCCCAATCCTTTTGAGTAGTCAAGGTTCACTCCCAAGACAATATTAATAGTCAAGAATCGCTAACAATACCATATTAGTATTTAAGGTTCACATACAATACCATCTTAGTGGTAAAGGATCACTCCCAAGACAATATTAGTGGACAAAGTCTTTTAATGAACTAAGTTCAATCCCCATTCCATCTATATTTATCTCCATTGATATATTTCATTACCCAATGAATTCATGTTAGATATATGTAACAACCACCACACAATTAAATCATAAATATGTCATCCAATAGAAAATAAAAAATATATCATATCATAACCCACAGAAAATGATTAATTCCATAAACATCATATCAAAACCCATGAAATAAAATTTGTATCGTAAACATTTCATCATATCATAAGATATATAAATTAGACAGGTTTCCAAATCATATCATCATAGAAGATCCCATTAATGTAAGTAAGATTCATAAATGTTTTATCATTTTATAACATGAAGAATATAAATGGGTTTCATTTACTATATGTCATCCTAAAAAAACCATCCAATGAAATTATAATAATGGTTTCCTTGGATTATATCCCCAATAAATCAAAAATTATATCGAAGTATTTATCAAAAAGGACGAATTATTTTTAAATATAACATGGTAAATTTCTTAAGGAATATAAAATTTTATTGAAAGTCATTTTTAGAAAAAATGTTTCTGTCAAAATATTTTTATTTGAAAATGACTTTCAAAACATTTAAAGTAATAATTAAATATAATTTAAAACATTTATTGAGGAAAATATCATTATTATTTGAAAAATAATTTTTAAATCACAAAACATTTTAATAGCCTTTTACAGAAAATAAACATGATAACTTATTATGGAAGCTTTCAAAATATTTTAATACACTTCTTGAAAAAATATATTCCTTCCACTTTGAAAATGCATTTTGAGACAGAAAGTTTTTTTGAAAACATATATCATTGAATAAATTTTTTAAACAAATACTGAATATTAGAAAAAAAAATTAAATTTAATATAGTAAATTTTTTAAGAAAGCTTCAATGAATTGATGGTCATGAAAAAGGATAAAATTGCATTGGCCGAAGATTCCTTACTCAAAAAATGATTTGAAATTTTACTTGACAAGAAAATAATAAGATGATTATTTAAAAAAATGTAATGAAAAACATTGTAAAAATGTCTTCAAAAATAAATAGTGGAATAATTAATAAATATAACAGTTTTATTAAAAATGGTTTTTAATGAAATAATATTTCATTCTTAATGGAGAGAATATTTTATATTTCCCTAAAAACATTTTATTTATTATGGTAACTACTAAAGAGTAGAAAAATTATAAAATTACATGAATATATCACAAATAACCATAGGATAAAAAATTTCATGATATTCCTAGATATATGAATCATAATATTACTCTAATTTAAGCACAATCGTCAATAATCCAAACAAACGATGGGATTGTATCAATAAACACTAACCAATTTGGTAACATTGAATCATAATCACAGAGTGAATAAAATTACATTATGATTAAAAAATCATGAAAATAAACATATATTCATGATATTACATGTCAAAATTGTTATATATAAAACTCAAAAATTAATATAGGTGCATATCATAACATGTGTCTCAACGAAAGAAAATTTTGGAAAACGTTTCTTACCGATTTGGTAATTTTTGAACCAAAAACACAATTAAATATATATGTAAATACCTATAAATTTAGGTATAATAATCATATAATACATTTGGGTTATTTATATACGACACACAAAATAAACAAGTGATGAATGTTTCATAAGTCTAACATAATAATGTGAGACTAGAAATCCCCTTACCTCAAGTCTTCAATTCCTTAATAAAAGTTCAAAACTATTGTATAATAAATATTTTTTTATTATATATCAAATAAAGAACCATATGAACATATATTGTACTATATATTGTTTTCTTATGACCTTTTATTACATATTTATTAACAATACCATGTTATTGTCGCATTTCGTGCAATATATGATTTTTTCATATAATATTTGATTTGTTATATTTTTTCCTCTTAAAAAGATCATGATTTATATATTTCAAGAATATAATAAATTATATAAATATAATATATATTCTTTATAATTTATTTATAATAATATAAAAAATATATAAATTTCAAAGTAAATACACAGTTCAAGGAGAAAGAAGGTTGTTTGTACTCGTGAATATTGATTTCATTTTACTGTATAATTAATAAAATTAAATTTAATGATACATATATATATATACATATTATCATTAAATTTTAATTTTTTCCATATATATCATATAATTTTATACAATACATTATTAATATATTCTATTTAATTCTTTAATGAATCATATCGACTTGAAGAGGTAGTAGTCCACATGTGCACATATTATGTTATTGTATTCCCAAAAAATGGAATGTTTGAAGGTAAGTGTTACATAATATTTTAATAAGAATAAATAAATAATAAACATCATACATAACATATATAAATAATATTTACATTATTATTACCAACATTGATAGGTGTTAATGGAAGAAATAACATCATTTGTTCGTGAGGCAGTAGGCCGCCGTACACCCGAACGATTCTTGCACATCCCATTTGATGGATGTTTGTGAATGTTTTGGAATTAACATAAACATAAAACATATATATATATATATGTGTGTGTTTAATATAATAATTTTATAATATATTCCTGATATAAAATTAATTTAGTGGTGGATGATGAAATTAAGCAAGAGTGCTCATTAAGAATGTGACCTCTTCATCGTATTACTCCATTGGATTTCAAAAAAGTACATAATTGGTTAATTATTTAACAATGTTAGGTTTCATGGATAAGAGGAGAGATGTTGAGAGTTTATTTGGGATGGTTGTTATTGACCCCTAGGGTTTGAGATATTAGAATGAAGGGGGATAGGTGGTTTTTTTATAAGGGAGGTGAGAGGAAAACATGAAAATACAAAAAAGCTACACACTATTATGAGGTCTCTCTTACACAACATTACTCAAATAATTATCAATTTTCAATAAAAGAGTTATATTGTTTATAAATATGTATTAAATGAATTTTTACAAGTTTATAGGACATTTTTCCTTATGATTAATGTTTACTTACTAAGTAAACCCATTTTTACCATAATAATTATAAATAATTGTAATTAATTTCATTTCTAATTTAGCAAAAAAACCATGTTTAACATAACAAAAATTATAAATTATTATTATTCAAAAATATGGATTATATTTTTCTATATTCCAATAAAAATGTGAAAATTTTAATTTAAAATTACACTCACAGGCAGGACATAAGAATGGGTTTTTAAAATATAAAATTAAAAATATGTAAACTATTTTATATCTAATTTCAATGTGAAATTAATTATAAAGACCTATATTATATTTTTAATATATAACTTAACTATTTACACTTCAAAAAAAATTAACATATAATTTTTGTATATGAATAAATTAGAAAAATGTAGTTTTCAATTAAAATTTAATGATTTCAATATTTATTAAAAAAATGAGACATCTTAGAAAAATAAATAAAATTTACACAAAGTAAATTTTTATATTATGATTTTAAGAATTAGTTTTACTTTTTCCAATAAAAAATATAAAAGTGAAAAAAATATTTTTTTTATATTCTTCCATTAAAAGGCGATGAAACTACCTTTTAGAAAAATATAGCTTGTATGCCTAATATTTTATTTTATCTTATTTTATTCTTAAAAACATATTTTAGGGATGTCAAAACATATGGTAAAAATTATAATATATTAATTTCATTATTGTCTCTCATTAATAGTGATTATTTAAATTTATAAAGGTAAAAGTTTATTTTGGTCATAAAATTGTTTTTTCTTAAAAAAAATCCTTTATTATCAATTGGTTTTTATTTTCATATCTTATTAATTTATATATAATTAATTAATTTTATAAATATATTCAAAGATTATATTCAAAATGTATGTCGACATATTCATATATGGCATTCCAATGGCTAGGTGATACCTAGAATAACATTTTTATTAATAATATTAACAGTATATTGTAGTTCAGTAACCCTTCGCTAACTATGTAATTCAAGATATTAAAGGAACTCATATTGTATGAAACACAATTCAAACATATTTTTTCACATATCACAATCTAATCTATGTGTTTTGTGTAGTGAATGATTAACTTATTATGGCACATAAATAATACAAAATATGGTGTAACTTGTGATGATAACCATTAGAGAAATTAAATAAATTCCAAAAAATTAATTCATCAAAAATAAGGGTGTCACATTTTAACCCTCATAAAATGAATTTGACACCAAAAATTCATATGGGTCATCAATTTTTTACCTATGGAATGTTCTATTCCTAGCATCCCACATCATAAAAAATTGTACAAAAAAATCATTTAGAAGGGGAATGATGGAAATATAATAATTACCCAAAGTAACTCATAACTTTGTTTCCACAAAAGAGATAATATCTTATTATTTGGACATATAATAAAATATTTAACAATAATAGGGAGTTATAAAAGTCATATATCACAAGAATTTTAGTGATTCCTCGAAGGATAACATTTAGAAAACCATAAACCAAAGAGGCATATAGAGGTTAGTGATATCATAAAAAATGATGATAAATAAGACACCATTATATTTCAATATCATTTTAATAATTTGTTTTATGTTTTATGAGAAGATATGCTTACTTTAATTCATCAAATAAGAACAATATCACTTTATTGTTGTTCCTAGATCAAATTCCCATTCATATATTATGCCATGAAAAAAAGTGAATTTGATATAAATGAAGAACTAACAGATCATATGATCAATAAATAAAATGGTAATTTATGCTATATATATCTAGGTATCATTAAAAATATTGTCAGTGGAAATAATAATTATGCATAAATCCCTATATGGAAAAGTTATAATTTAACCTCTAAAACCTCTTCTGAATTTTTACATAATCTATTCTATAAATAGTTAATATTTCGACCCTTCCTGAAGATGAAAATCTAAAATATTTAAATAAGTCCTATGAATCATGTTAAAATTGATTCATAGTAAATCATAAAGAAGAAATTGTTTGAAACATACCAAACATGTGGATACTCTCATTATGTATTCTGAGGAAGCAAAGTAATATCCTGAATTACAATAAAACCTAATTTGATACATTCATTATTCAATATTCCTTAAAATAACATACATTATTTGATATATTCCCTGAATTAAAAAATGTTTCAAACATCATCCATTATATAAAGTAACACTTTTACATAATATCAATTATTATTTATGAGATCGTAAATACTATTCCATTTATATTATACTTATCCAATATCTCTCTATCCAAAATAAACCACCTTGTCTTAAAATCAAGAATATATTAATGGTTAACTTTCAATTATCATGTGTCTTCTATAAAATATTAAATTTTTATTAAATAAATTTTCTATTTCATCAATAGTATTCAAAAAACAAATTCATAAACTTAATAATAAAATTATATTGAAAAAACTTATAAAATACACCATTCATAATTCATAAATCCAAATACATAAAATATTCAATTATTCTACCTCATCAATAATCCATTAACTGGGCTCACTCATATTATTCCTTAATACCCCTTCCCTTTCATATTTCATTCATATTTACTTTATCGTTAGGTGTATAACTAATACTCAGGAGGTTCTTCGTCATAAGTTCCTTGGGTTCCCACGTTGCCTCTTCCATCTTATGGTTTCTCCATAAAACTCTTACCAGATGAGTCGTCTAGTTTCTCAGCACTTGTTCTCTTGTATCAAGAATTTTGATATGCTCTTCACAATAAGACAGATCAGGTTCCAGTTCTAATTACTAATAGGTGAGTATAAGCGTTGGGTCAGCCATGTATTTTCTCAAAAATTACATGTGGAACACATCGTGAACTTTGGAGAGACTTGGCGGCACTGCCAAACAGTACGCTTCAACCCCAATTCGTTCTAGAATTTTGAATTGTCTGATGTATCTAGGACTCAATTTACCCTTCTTACTGAAATGTATAACACTGTTCCATGGAGGTACCTCCTAGAAAAAATGATCTCCAACCTAAAATTCCAAATCCTTCATTCACTTATTAGCATAGATCTTCTATCTACATTGAGCTGCCTTGATATGGTTTTGGATTACCTACACCTTTTCCATCGTTTACTCCACAGGTTCAGTCCCTACGAGTTTTCATTCACCAACATCACCCCAACAGGTTGGTGTTTGACATCTATTTCCATATAAGGCTTCATATGGTGCCATCTGAATACTTCAATGGAAGCTATTGTAATAGGAAAATTCTACCAGAGGAAAATATTGATCCCTCATACCATGAAAGTCAAGTGATAATGTTCTCAACATGTGTTCTAAGGTTTGACTAGTCCGTTTTTATTGTCCATCAATTTGGGTGTGGTAGGAAGTGCTCAAACGATGTTCAGTGTCTAGGGATTTTTGAATACTTTTCTTGAATCTTGATGTAAAATGAGGATCAGTATCAGAAACAATCAATAAGGGTACTCCATGAAGTCTTACAACTTCATTACTATATAGTCTTGCTAGACGTTCTAGTGGTAAATCTTCTCTTATATAAAAAAATGTACTAACTTGGTAAGATGATCAAAAATGACCAATATTACATTGTTCCTTCTAGGAGTCTTTAGTAGTCCCATGACAAAGTCCATCGTAATATTATCCCATTTCCACTCAAGTATGGGAAGATTTTTCATGACTCCTCCAGGCTGTTGGCTTCCATCATTCACTTATTAAGAAATCATACATCTTGACATAAAATCAGAAATCTCCCTCTTCATGTTGTCCCACCAAAAATGATCCTTAAAATCTATATACATTTTATTGCTCCAAAGGTGTATAGATAAATAGGAACTATGAGCATCATCCAAAAATTATTTGTTTAGATCAGGTATATCGGTATACCAAATTCTCTTCACAAATTTCAAAATTTCAATCTTCATATTCGAAGTCATTCAATCTCCCATCATTCACAACATTGGTTTTCTTTTGTAACTCCTCATCATCAACCTGATAACTCTTTATACTTTCTAGTAAATATGTTTTGGCAACCATATGAAAAAGTATTGATGTTTCACCTTCCATGGTGATTCCCATATCCTTCATTACTAGATCCATGTATATAAGATCCTTTTCAACTATCATTTATTCAAAACTCCAAGATCCTTTCTACTCAAAGAACTCGCCATCATATTTTTCTTCCCCGAGTGGTAGTGTATACTGAAATAATAATCCTTGAGTAGTTCAAGCCATCTCTTTTGCCTCAGGATGAGTTCTTTTTATGAAAATATATACTTCATGCACTTGTGATTGGTATATATCTCAAATTTTTCTCCATAGAGAGAGTGTATCCAAATATTCAAAGAAAATATTACAGCGGCTAACTCAATTCCATGAGTATGATAGTTTTTCTCATGATTTTTTAGCTATCGTGATGCATAGGCAATAAATCTATCATTCTTAATAAGGAAAAAACCATGTCATTTCATTGAAGCATCACTATAAATAACAAACCCATCATTCCAAGATGGTAGAGTCAATATATGAGCATTTAATAATCTTTTAATTAGTTATTCAAAACATTATTTACACTCTTTTGTCCAATAAAATTTAACAGCTTTTTGTGGGATCATAGTTAATGGGTTAGACAATCTGGAATTTTTTTTTGATTAAACACTGATAATAAACTGCTAATCCAAAAAAAACAGCATAACTCAGTTATACTCATTAGTGTTGTACATTCATGGATTTCCTTGGTCTTTGAAGGATCAACATATATTCCATCCATAGAGAAAATATGTCCATGAAAATAAATCTCTTGAACACAAAATTCACACTTTCTAAACTTCTCATATAATTCATTTCTTCTAAGAGTCTTCAACATAATGTGCAAGTGATTTTCATTGTCATCATAGATTTTAGAGTATACTAAGATATCAATAATAAATACCACTACAAAGTCATCAATATATTCTTTGAAAACACTATTCATTAGTTCCATGAAGACAGAGGGTGAATATTTCAATCCAAAAGGCATTACTATAAACTCGTAATACCCGTACATGGTTCGAAATGCTATCTTCAGAATTTCATCCTTCTTTATGCACAACTGATGAAATTAAGATTGAAGGTCAATCTTTGAAAATTACTGATCTCCATAAAGTTGGTCGAATAAATCATCAATGCGAGGTAGGAGATACTTTTTCATTATTGTTATATCATTGATCTCCCGATAGTCAATGCATAACCTCGTAGATCCATCTTTATTCTTAAAAAAAGAACAGGGGCTCCCCATGGAGAAACACTAAGGTGAATAAATCCCTAATTACTCAATTCTTATAGTTTTTTCTTTAGTTACACTAATTCCACAATGGCCATATGGCCACTGAGCTCCCATATTTCTCGATGTATTAGTGCTCCTCCTTCTCTCTGGCTAAAGTGGGTTCACATTGCACCCTGGCCTGGATCATTTGGGTCTGTCGCAATGAGGCATTTTTTTACCACGGTCACAGACCCCTCACATTCTGTATTGAATGGGCCTCCTCATGGATTGAGGGCTGGAAGCACTATAATAGGCATCATATTTCTTTGGAACCCCCTATTTTCTCTCCCCCTAGTGTCCTCCAAGTGAAGAGATTCTTATGATTAATGTGGATGCGTCTCTCCCCAAAGATGGGCATGTCGCCCTTGGCATCCTGGCCCAGAACCATTAGGGGAAAGTAGTTGCAGAAAAACATGAATCACACTAGGCATTTTGGGTACTTGTGGTGGCTAAGGATACTGCCATCCTTACAGGTATGGTGCTCTCCAAGGATCATAGATGGGATAAAATCAACCTCAAATCTGACTGTATCACCATTATCGATGCTGTCAATTTCAACGACGGAGGCCTCCAGTCATTTGGATCCCTTATCAGGCGAATACATTCTCTTCATCAAGGCCTCTCAATCTGAACATTCTCTATTACTAAAAGGAAAGGAAACAATGCTTCCCATCAGCTGGCGGCCTTAGGCCCCTATGATGTTAACCAGGACTGGATGGACCATTTCCCTTCATGGCTAGGAATTGGTACGTCTGCTGATCATTGACATTAATGAATCTATCTTTTCAATAAAATTCTATAGTTTCCATTCTATAAGGGGTATTCTATATGGGACTTGATCTAGGAATTAAATCAATAGAAAACACAATTTATCACACTATAGGATTCCTAGTTAGATCTTCTAGAAACACATCAACATATTCTTTCACAATAGGTACATCCTCTTTTTGAACATTCCATTCTTAACTGACAGTTATTTCATTATTTTCTTCCCCAATAATTAAATTTAATTGAGATATTCGGGGTGGTTCTAGATAAGAATCTGGTGGTGATGATGTTTCTCTAAAGATAACGTGTTCTTTATCATCGTTATCAAAAATCATAACCTCTTTCTTCTTAAAATAAATTTTAGCATCATGGTTCGAAATCCAATCCATATCGAGGATTATATCAAATTAAATCATGGGTATGATGATGAGATCAGCAGATAAAGAAAATTTCTATACCCTAATGGTGACTGATTTACAAAATAATGTTTCAATGATACTTCTGTTAGGTGTTTCAACTGACAACTCCCTTTTTAAATCAATTTAGAAATATCTAATATTCAAAGAAAACTGGTAATATATGAAACAATACGATGATCTAGAATCAAATAATGTATTTTCTAAAAATGAAGAAACCATTAAATTACCTGCCACCACGTCTTTAGGATATTCAACCTCAGCAGTAGTGAGAGCATAATCTTGGCCCTAATCCCTTGGCCTTTTCGGAGGTATGTTCCCCTGATGCTAAGGACATTCATTCACATAATTCCCCCTTTCTCTACAATTGTCACATACAATATTGACAAACTCTTTCTTCCCCTTTCAATCACGTGCATGGTGGTCTTTTTCACCACACATGTAATATAATCTCATTCCCTTCAGGCATGTACTGGGGTGTTTCTTCCCAAATTTAATATAGGATGGATATTTTACATTTCCCTTCTTCCCATTATTTCCATTTCTAGAGTGTTCGGAAGATCTCTTCTTCTATTTCTTTTCTTTAAATTTGTAAGACATAGAGAATACTTTTTCAATCTTGATAGAACATGAGAAAATATCTTCATACAATGAGAAGGATTGTGAGATTAATTATAGACGGAGAAATGGTTTTAACCATTCAATGAAACGATCAATATTAAATCTTGGGTTACATATACAATCTACATCATACCTCGAAACCTTCTAATGTTAGCCTCATACATTGCGATATTCTCATCCTGCTTTTGCCTCAGACTATGAAATTGTCTTTCCATATCTACTCGATGGTCACGAGGAAAGTATTTTTCTAATAAAATCTCTTTATACTCCCTCCATTCAACATTTGATAATTCATCATCTTACTTTATGTTTTGAATCAATGACTACAATTGATCAGCATATCCAGTGAGGTGGTAAACTATTGTGACAACATTTTCCCTTTCACTACCCCCCAAGGCATCGAATATTTTATCTATGGAATTTATTGAATTCTCAACTAATAATGGATTTGTACTCCCATTGAACATTGGTGGTTGTTTCCCCATGAAGAAATCTAACATTGATCCTTCACGTTGTGGATTAGGGTGCTCCATACGGGTAATGTTATTAATCACAACCTGAGTGAGTTTTCCCAATATGGTGATAAGCTGATCACCACCTGTTGTATCACCAGCTCCACTATAATTATCTTAAGTATGATAGAAATATCTACATGTAGTGAGTGCATTGATAAAGTTTCCAATCGTTTCACTAGGTTCAATTTCTAAACAATGGCATAAACTACATTAGTTTATGATTCGAAATACATAATTCCAAACTTATAAAACAATTAAAGTAAATTGAATTGTTTATCGATATAATCCATTATCATAAAAATGTTTTCTTTGAGGAAGTATATGCTCATAAACACTTCAGAATGGTTTGTAATGAAAATGAGAATTATCCTAAGCATATCCCCTGGGAGTGTCGTAACCAAGAGTATAGCAAGGCCCGTTGTCGTGCACCATTTTCCATTCAAGTCTAGATCAAAGTGGTGTGTTCTGGTTTTAACCCTAGGTACATTTGTGCCAGAGCCACCTCTACCTACTCATATCCAGAAAGGGATGTATTTCTTGGAAAACTCACAAAATCTATAAAATACCAAAATTCAAAGAAGTTCTTCTATACTAATCCCCAATGTCTATCTTAGGACTATGTGATCTAATCAGAGTTTATCTAAATCTAGTTTCCAAGGTTTTTACTAAATATCCTATGATACCAACTGTAATGCCCCAATCCCCTTTACCCAGAGTTGGTGAATTATTACATAACATTGGAATTCTCTCAAAAGATGAAGCGTCTAAAGACCGATTAGATTTGTAGCATTGAATGTAATAGATAAATTCATAAGGTTTACATTACATAATAAAATAAAAATCTACAACATCATGGTTTCCATTGAAAACACTGAGATTCCACAGACTATCCATACAAGTCAGTTATAGTATACTTCTTCACATCCTGGGATAAATAAAACATAGAAAGGGGTGGCCTCAGATGCTCAGTAAGGATAACAATATAGCGGAAAATTTAATAAATAAGCATAAACATTTAAGGCAATGTATATGAATAAAAAAAGACTTTTAAACTTTATCTCCAGCATAATATGGAAAAGATAAAAAACAAATAATTCTGTTTACATATACACATGGATATTCTACTAGTCGAATAATCACTTGTAATATCAATAGCCATATTCATAATGATGGAATGTGTAATGCCAGACTTTCATAACCACATAGTCAAGGCCTTGTTCCAACACAACAAATAAGTTTTTGTCAATGCCTTGTGCCAAGACACTAGTTTGTCTCATGAGACCTACCGATGTATTGAGGAGCTATAGCAGGCTCCACCCATCACATACTAAGTCCAATGCATTCCTCATATGGAAATGTTTAAACATAATAGAAACATTCGTATTAAAAATGGATTACAAAATGTCAATAATTTATCCTGAAACTGTGAATGGTATGAAATAACACATCCACATTCAAATAGATTCCAAAACATTCAATACAATATGGATTTTTTTCGTAATAAATCAACTTCAAACCAACACAAAATCCATCAATGGATGTTGACAAAGATGAAATCAAAACATTTTTAGAGAAATATCTCTTTCTATTTTGAAATCATTTAAAAGTCACATAATTATAAAATAAAACATTTATATTTGAAAATATTCTTATAATAATGTAATGGAAGCTTCGATTATGTTATAATGGCGGAAAAAATCTGCACCCTCTGTATAAGTTAAAACAACATTCTTCCCTTAATTTTGTTGAAAAGGTCATAAAGTACCTTTTTTGGAAAATGACGGAAGGATTCCTTTCAAAAAATATATAAGGTAAAATAAGGTTATAAATTAATTTAACCCACTGTATAGTAAATAGTAAAAATGTTTTGAAATAAATTTATAAGAAGCATGGTTGTGGATGATAAAGAGGTCTCAGTATATAATTACCTATAAACAACCTCGGATAATGAAGAGATTGTGAAAATAAATCTTAACTTGTACTTTTCCATGGTTGAGGTTAGGTTAACCTCTTTATAATGGTGAAATAATCGTTATTAAAATATAAAATATTCATATACATTAATATGATATCATAAATGATCTTTTAATATTGATTTGTTAACAATATTTTAGTATTATCTTCGTTTCGGGTGTTAACTGATTCATTTTCATTTATATGCTTAGTTACGTAAGTAATGTTTATTATGGATAGGATGTATCTTATTCATATTATAATTTTTATTATTTTTTGAAACATTATTTTTAATCATCTAATGAAAATTGGTCTGGAATGGATACAATGGGGAATGAATCTCATCATGTTCGTGGAGACGGAAATCCGTACGTACGCACGAGCGAAAATATCTTTCTTTTGATATTAAAATAATATATAATTGGATTGTATATAATATATATATAATCATTATCATGGTATATTTATTATTTACACAAATTACACATCATTATTATACCCATTCAAATAATAATGTATTGAATAACAATTACACCATGATGTGGAGACGGTAAGCCATACGTACGCATGTATAGTGTCCTATCATTCAAAGGATGGATAAAATAAGGAATATAGTTTACCATATTTATAATAACATCACTTCTTATATAAGATACTAGAGTTATTATTTTCTAATGGAAACAACAATGAAAGAGGTTGTGGAAGAATAAAGGAACTTGAATGAGGTGATGAAATATTTACCTCTTCTTCGGGTTATTCGATTTTATTTGATAAAAAAGACTCTATAGGATGGCTTTCTGACTAAAATAAAGACTCTAGGATTATGGTAGGACATTTGAGATGGTATTTGGGTAGGTTTTGGTGGATCCAAATGGCTATGAAGATGTGAATGAGAAGGCGGAGTGCCCTTTTATAAGAGGGATGAGCGGCACCATAGGAAAAGCTAGAAATATTATTTTATAATAAAATAATTTTCAGTTTCTAATGGATCAAAAATGGATTATTTAATGGATACGGTGGGTATGGGTCGAAAACTACTCAATAAATATGTTTTAGACAGGATTGGTTCACTATATTAACCATATCTTTTAGATTTAACTCTTTGTTAAATGGTTTGACATTTACCATGTCTCTTCAAATTTTTATAATATATGGTTAATAAACATACTATATAATTCCAAGAGAACCCCATGTGGTTAAATAATTATGCACCTATCATTAAATTTTTATTTTTGAAGAACCATAGATTTTTAGGAAAAAAAAATCAATTAATAATATAATATATGTTTTAAAAACATTTTTATGTCAATTTTGACACTATTTAGTATTTTGTTTTTTCTAAATTCATAACAACATTATTACATAAAAAATCATATAACCAACCTTAATATGTAATATTATCCTATAAATTAGTGTAATTCATAAAAATTATCAAATTAAATTTATTTGGATATTTATAATATCAATTATTTTAATAATTCATGAATACGGTAATTACTGCATCATCATTTTGTCAAAAATAAATTTAATTATTTAATGTCTAAAAAATATAAATAAAATACCACTATGGAAGAAATCATTTTATCTTTATAATGAATATTTATAGTCGAATTTATCTTATGTGTAACCCTATATTAAAAAAGGTTTATTTATTAAACCTTGAATTTAAAACTTTTAAGTATTCTTTGAATTAAATAATAATAAAAGTCCTAATGTAATCCATGTGAACCTAAAGGATCATAAATTATTTATAAGGTTGTTTTTTGTTGAATTACACTTATCAAATAAAATTAGGATGTGTTTAAGGATAATAATAATATCATTTTCACCCTTAATTACCCTATTTACATTTAACCGTGGTAAATCAAAGTAAAAAAAGTTACTATTCACCAAAAATTATTGTCCTCTTATTGAACCTAATTTTAATTACAGATATCTACCATGTCCTTATGATTTTGGATATTCAACTCACAGAAGTCGAAAAATTAAGTCTTATATAAATTTTCAAATGCTTATAGGAGTGGGTAAAATACGGTAAAACATTTTTATATATCTAAAATTATAATATACTAACATCAATGAAATACATTGAACAGATGTAAGTATTATGTATCTATTTTGACCAAAAATAAATTAAAATTAAAGAAATAATTATTTAAATAAAAATTCGGTTTTAAACTATCACTCATTTTTTGTCACAATTCATCATAAATTTAATGTTTTCAGAAAAATACCAAAAATTCACCCTAATCTAATTTCAATATTCCGAATCCAAAAATGAAGTCCATTTTGAAAGATAAAATTTATAACAATTTAAAAAGTGGGTATTACTTTTCATAACAGCTAGTTTAATTGGTTGTGGTGTGTTAGAACTTGATGTTGAGTACAACACACACTACTATATTATTCAAAGAAAAGCGTACTATAGAATCATAAGGTGTTACATATTATGCCTTAAAATAATGATCAAAAGTATACCCATATGTTATATGGTTAAAATGTGTACATAAAATGGGTTTTATATGTGTTTTTAGGTCATTTTCTCATTGTGTTTAATGTTTAACCACTAAGTAAACTTGTATTTACCATAATCACAGTAAAAAATTTCAATTACATTAACTAATATATTTGGAAATAAACTAATTTAACCATTCACGAAATTATAAATTATTATGATTCCAAAAATAGAATCCATTTTTTCTAAATTAAAAACACTGAAGTGGTAGAATTTAATTTAACATAAATCTAACAATAGGGACATAATAATGGGGTTTTAAAGTATAAATATACTAAAGATTAAAATTTTTTATCAAATTTCAAATTTAAATTGATTAAAAGGATCTAAAATTGATTGATTTATTTATAATTTTACTAATAAAATAGTAAACATAATTTAAATTATAATTTAATTATATAAAAATATTATAAAATTATATTTTTTAATTAGAATTCAGTGTTTTTCATTATTCATCAAAAAATAAAACTTCTATGAAAAATAATAAAATTTATCAGAAAGTAAATTACCACTATCGAAACTGGTTTTTTTTAAATAAAAATTATAGAAGTTTCAATGAATAGTTTTACAATAAGTCTATCATTAAAAGGCTACAAAGCATATTTTTATAAAAATCCATATTTTTTATGCCAAAATATGGATTTGTATTAATTTTATTATGATCAAAATTACTGAATTAATGTGAAATTATTTTGAATTTATATTATATATTTATATATTTCATTAATAACTCTCACTAATATTTTTAAATTTACTTTATTTAGATAATATTATTTTGTAGGAATAAAAATAGTTCTTTTCATAAAAAAATATCTTATATTTTTAGTTGGTTTTTATTTTTATTTTTCATTAATTAATAACCAATTAATTCATTTTGTAAACATGTGTAAACCATAAATTCATATATTTTTTAACTATATTTATTTCATTAATTATAATGGACCGGAGATAAATATAATAATATTTTACTAGTAAAATTAATATTATATTTTTGTTTGGTAAATCTCGATCTTACATGTAATGAATGTTATTGAAGGAACTCATCTTTCTTTGAAACAGAAGCCATAAAAAGTAATGTGTGTACTAAAAAAATCTATGTTTTGTGTGATGCGAAAGACTAACTTGGTGTTTTCTATAAAAACCCATAACTTATTTTATAATGCAATGAAATACATCAAATAAATTTAATTTATTAAAAATAATAAATTAACACATAAAAACTGTGGGTGTTACAAAAATTAATTGAAATGGTGTGATAAACATTTATCTCATATTATAAATTTTAAAAGGATTTAATTATGACAAATGAAATGCAGGATTAAAAAATAATTCCATGTTTAATTTTATATTGAACAAATATTTCTAATGATATAAAATGGATGTTTGTAGATATAGGTGGTTTATTGGGTGTCTGTTGTACTTGATATAAACCCAACCATAAATTTTTTGATGCAAAAATATTGGAAGATAAGTTTAAATGAAATCACATGAAGAATAACCACATAAAATTGAATATGATGTTTATTTTAGGGACTCTACCTTATTTCTAACTCTTTTACGTGGAGAAGTAACCTGAGTTATTATCTTTTTAAATAGTTTATGGGTTATGATGGTGTGGATAGAAATCCCATAGGTGGGGGTATTTATTAAATGGGCACTATTTATATACACTACATTAGTAAGAAGTGATAAATAACATATCATAGTATTAATGGGGTATAATATGAAATATTAACCTAGCCATTCACACAATTTCAATAAACAAAATAGTAGTTCAAATATCTTAGTGAAATAGGGAAACAACATACAAGGATGTTTTTTGATAATGAATTTGAAATAAATCTCACAGAGAATCTAGTTTATAAATAAAAAACCTAACCCTTTGAGATTATATATCATTTTTTTAATTAAAAATTGAATATATAAATTTTCAAAATTTAGTTTTATTTGGTTACTCAATATGATGTAGATATCATGAAGATTCCCTTGAATACACAAGAATTTGAGACATCCTGGTAGAACCTTAGTTTTCAGTCATGTCTTTTATCCCAGTGAGGTTTGGTAAAACCACTATCCCAACTAAAATATAATTATTTATTAGGTTTTTTTTTATTTATACTAGGATAAAATATTTTTAAAATATAATATTAATTGGGGAGAAATTATCTATTTGAAATGTTATAGAAAGGGTGATGTTTTTTATCTGATTTATATGGAATGAATTTTAGTAATTATTTATGGTTTCTTGTTCTATAAAAACAATATTTGCTCATACAAGAAAATAAAAGTGGTTTTTGTCTTAGTGATTTTATTTGGCCCAATGCATGCTTTAGAAGCACGGTTGGGATCATATCAAAGAACGTAAAACCTGGATTAATTTTTTGTTAGTAATAATGAGGTGTAGTAGGGGTATAGTGGATAGATTTTAAATTTATGGGAGTAAATATTTATCTGAATCAATAATAGAATAACTATCATTTTAAATAATTGAAAAAAATCCAGATGGTATGAATATTGAATGAAAATATTATATTGTTGGAATTTTTTCAATTTAGATTTAATTTAAGTTTTAGGAATTTATAATTTATGTAAATTCAAAAAAATTAGGTAATACATAAGAAGATTGATGATACTTACGATATTTGTCTTCAATTTCAATGAGATATTTAAGAATTCATGTAAATCCTAAAAATATTATTGATATATATGATGTTTCCATATATGTAAAAATATACACATCGTATTTAAGAGATGATAAGGGTTTTTATGTAGTGAAAATGTAAGAATATGCTATGTGCATAAGAATAAATTTTTCATATTATAGATTTATTTTCCAAAAATTGAAGAATGTTTCAAATGAAATTTATGTGAAATATATTTGGCTAATATGAAATAATTTTTTGTTTCTATATAAATATCATTCTCTAATATATAAGTTTTTTTTAGAGATTATATAAATTGGTAACGTTAATGTGTATGTATTATATTTTTCTAGATTTTAAGAATATTATTCAAATGCATGATGATTTACATCACTTTGGGAAGAAGATTTAGTGTTTTATTTTATGAAAAAGGGATTCCATGAATAGAATTATTGAAGTATAGGAGGATTAAATTAATTATAACCAATATTATTTTTTTATTGATAGATAGGGTGAACATTAATAATGGTTTTGAAATTAAAGATGGATAATTTTATTTATTATAGGTAATTTTAAATTCATTGATTATACGTAATCAATTATAAAATAAATCATGGTGACACTTAATGTATTCACAGAACATTTCAGCATATATGATAATTTTCAAAAGTATAATACAAGATTGAAAATTCATCAATAAAACAAGATATAAACAAATGGATTTAATTAGGATGTGAAGTTGGTGGTTTATGAGGAAGATATAAATAATTATAGAACTTGAAAACAGTTATATTAACTCACAATCACATAAAACATTTATTAAATTAAAAATATATAAATTATTATGTGTTAAGAAGAGGAAAATATTCTGGTAGATTTCAATTAGTTTTCCATATTTAAAAAAATGAAAAACATTTTTGGAAAAAATCTGGAGACAAAATATATAAGAAAGATGATATAATAGATAACTACAGTGGTGTTATTTAGAATTTATATGTGAAGAGAAAAATTAATGATTGTAATGAAGGAAAAGGAACACAATTGATGATATTTGATTATGAAGATAGCGAAAGTAGAAGAGTGATAACACCCTCATACTATCATTGTTCATATTATATTCTTTAAAATACCTTATTAAACATATGAGTTTCATCTTTTCTTTATATCAATTTCCCTGAAGTAGTGCACAAGCGATAAGGATGAGGAAATTATCTTGGAATTAATAGCATGCCATTATGAAAGTATTTTAACATCTATAGTAGATGGCAATACCTCTTGTTACATTAACACAATTTCAATATATTCCCCTTGGAATATCCCTTAATCGCAAACCAAGTAAAATACAATGAATTTTCATTACAATTTTATCATTTGAGATTACTGTTGATGAAGGATAACTCATAGATTCAACAAGTTCATACTTACATGTTAATAATATTCTAATTATAAAAATAAAACCTGAACACCATAAATCCCTCGACTCTTAGGGTGTATTGAGCATCAAGTAGAAATATGTATAATATAATATGATTTATCAAATATGATTTTAATCATGAAACATTTAAAAAATGAATGAAGATGATTTTTTCACCCATGGATATATGACTAACATCGTGAAAACATAAATCACTCTTTTCAATTTCTTGTTTGGTTTATTTTTCACTCGAATAATTATTTCATTAAAAACATTCATTTTAGTGTACAAGAGGTATCCATTATATTATGGGGTTTTAGGCTTCCATTTTTCTTTCTAAATTTGAGATCATTAGTGTACTGGATTTATACTAGTTTATTATGTTATATTTAATTGTTTTACATGATAAATTAATATAGGTTTTTATTTTGGAGATTGGTGGTTCTAATGCCATAAAATCATACCATTTAATATCTTGTGACAAGGACCATAATAGTTTCTTTTAAAAGTGTACATCAATGAAGACATCCAAATAGATTAAATTCATGTGGAGTATACTACTAGGTTGAGTGTATAGAGAAATGGTTTGGTGTGAGACTTGTTTTGATGGGTAAATTTTGTGTTTAAAATAACTTATTAGTAGAGTGAATGAATTTTTGGAACTAAAAGTAGTATATCGAATCAATATATTTGAATAAAAGACATGAAAATATAAAATTTTGGAATAAGTGAAAATATAGAGGAGAAACTCAATTATAGGAATTTGAATCAACCAATGGAATTATATCGATTCAAGGTGTATAAGGTATCAAATGTGAGAATTTATATATAATTTATTTTGGTATCCAAGTGGAGTATGTAGATTCATAATGCATGGTAAAACTAATATTGGGATCCTGACTCAAGCTATTCTTTGATATCATTGTTGAGGATGTAGAAATCACAACAGAAATCATGTTGGACCCAAGGTGAAATGTTTAGGTTGTGTGTAATGTCCCCAATTCAGAAGCTAGTAACTGGTGCTCCAATTTGGTTCACCACATGACCTTAAGGCAACCTCCACGTATGCTAGAGGTTACTGACTAGTAATTTTGTTCTTATAGATCATGTAGTGATACTATTTGATCTTTTCCAGAGTATTCCATTTCAAATTATAATTGAATAAATGAACCAATAAAAAATATAAAAGAAACATGCATCACAAAGAATTTACCAATAATAGTACAACCCAGAAAAAATAATAAATATTCTCTATCATAATAATAGTTCCAAGAGTGAAGAAAACAAAAAAGTAATGAAAACCATCAAAATACCAAAAATGGGCCCCAACTCAATGTCATGACCCACATCGATGCACATACTGTGCCTAAAAAAATCCCTAGCATGGGGCATGTTGTTGTGTCCGGACCGAGAGCCATCAAATCTACTAGGGTGCCCAATGGATGCCTGAGTAGGGTGTGAGTACATCTTGGTTTTCCACAACCAATGGTGTCTACAAAAATATATAGTATAAACTGACAGTGTTTTCTTGTACTAAAAACATAAATGTAAAATAAATGAAATATTTTGTCCCATAAGTTAACATTATTCACTTTAAATATATTAATAATTTAATCCATTTTTACCACTTGTTCCATGTGTTAGGCATTACATCATTTACACTAAAACATAAGATGATTAATTACAATCCATAAGGGAATAGTTTCATTTCCCTATCTCACTAGGGATGAATAATTATTAAAAAACTATAACACTTACCATAGATCCATAGTCTAGATAGTATCATTCAATGCAATTCCTATGGGCACAAAGCCTATGTCCCACTACCAAACACGTGGATTCTAGGGGTTTGGTTTAGAGCATCATTCCAACCTGACCCATGGCCATATAACCTCATGTCAACCCCCCAAAAAAACAAATACATGTTCACATTATTATTTATCCTTTTACAGTATACCATATCACATCCCATATAAAATTGGATAACATAACATTCACATTTTATTGTTATATAACAAGGAAATGAAAATTGATCCTTAAAACATTAGCATATTTACGGATTACATTGAATAACTCATTTGAATTATTTCACATTCATGTAACTTTACTCTTTAGTATAATTTACAATTCTATTATATTATCCCAATTATATGAAACATCAATTCCCAGACCTTTTCCCAATTATGAATCACAAGTACAATTCCTAAGTCACATAGCTTTAAAACTTTGGAACATGCAGCCCAAATCACATAAAGAAAATAATCTATTATGCCATTTTCATCGACCAGACAAATCTTTAATTGGTACCACATATGGCTTAAACTAAAATTTCATCATATAAATCATATGATCAATTTAAACATGAATCCACTCTATTCATAACATCATAGTTTTATAGGTTCATAGTTGTTGTAACACACCATGGGTGGCCGTAAACTAGTATATTCAACCTAAACGCATCACATGGGGATCGTGAGGGGTTCCAATTATCATTTAGACAACTATTTTACCAAATATTAATCAAAGAAATATATACATGACAAGGGGAAGGAAATATTATAACCAAACATAGACAAATATAAAACAAAACTATGGGACATAACATGTAGATCACCTACCTAGTATAATAAGATGAACACACCTTTAACATTAGCCTTAGATCTAAATTCAAGATCCCTTTTTAATTCCAAACATATGATCCAGTATAAAAGTGGGATTTAGTTCTTCAAAATAAGAATAACTAAACCACAAGACCCAATCTGTAAAACAGTATAATGAGAATAATTAGAATCATTTGAAACATCAATTCATAATGAACGGTGTTCTAAATGGATTAGAATCAAAGGATATTGATCCATGGAAATCTTGGAGGTGTTTGGTTCATCATTGGGGATGGAGGAGGAAAAAATTGGAGGAATTGTTTTTTGAGGAACATAAAATACCGAGAAATACCATGAGTAAATTATCACATTTTAATGGGCACAAAATTTTTCAATACATTTTTTGAAACCATGAACTAAAACGTGTGCCAACCACTATATAAGTCGGGTTCAAGTCACATTCATTGTGGGGAATCCCAAATGATTTAAAAAAGCATGTTCCAACCATGTGAAATTCTTATATCCATGGTTTCATGGTTTTTCTCTACCATTTTACGGTTTGCACTATTTGTGCACCAAACGTGCGACATACCCAGAATTGACTGATTTTATTATCACTCATGTCCTGAACCACCAAAACACCCCTTAACATTTTCCCACATCCATTAATCTTTTAATTCAAATAAATTAAGTATATTACCTCAAAATTTAAATAGAAAATTATTTTCATTATGTCTGTGATCTTACAACGTCCCCACCTTATAATGGATTTTCCGTGTTATGCTCTTCTAGGAATCATTTCTCTTACAAATCAAAAAGGATAAGACCCTAGGCATCATATATCAAATTTTCTTTCCAATGATTCTTCATGAACGTTTTTATAATTCTTGAAATATCAAAATAAAAGAATTGCATTTCCCTATAAGGATTTCTAACTATAATCTGTGATACTAACCTATTGCTACTTGAAGGACGCATCAGCCCTTATATCAATATCGTAAATAAAAACCACACAAGATGGGCAAGGGAGATACTTCTAAATGTGGAAAACAAGAAAGAAATCATGCATGCCTCTATATCATTATGGAAGATCCCATCAGTATTCCACCGGTATGATATTCTCTACAATCTCAAGCGGCTCCATATAACTAGGTTCTATCTTACCCTATTTTTGAACATAACGGTGATCCAACCTCAGAGACACCTAATGAAAAATTGATTACCCACACAAAATATAGGAGGTCTATGACACTGATCCTTATATGACTTCTACCTGATCTAAATTGATAACATATGTTTCTGAATCCACTGAACCTATTCTAATGTCTCCTTCATGAGATGCATCCCCAAGACCTATGGTTCCCTATATTTAACCCAACACAATTGAGATAGATATTGTATACCATAGAGAACCTCATATGTTTCAAAAAAAATATAATACAGTGTTAAATTATTAATACAGAATGATTATTTTAATCTAATAATAATAAATAAAAATATTTTAAATTTTAAAATAATATTGATTGATATCTTTTGTTAGATTTTGACTATATCTCTTTGTAATTTTACCTTAGTTTGACATTACGAATATTTCATTATAATACAATTTTGATTAAGAGTTATGAAACATTATATGAAACATATTCAGTTGTAATATTACTACACCAGTATAAAAATGTACATACCACATCTTGAGATCTCTGATAACACAATCATTGAGTTTTAGACCAATCATTTATCAACCATATTAACTTCCCTTAATAATTTTATAAAATCACTCATTCAAGGGCATTATATTGAGTCAAATAGTCTTATTCACATCTAGAAGTATTATAGACCATAAAACGATTTTGATATCAATTATTATATCATGATTTAATGTAATATATAATGTAACATCTCGACATGGGTTCCATGCATTGGTACCGCAAGCCGGTTCTCTACGTGCCCTCAATCACGCCTCCTCGTATACTAGAGTCTACTGACTGGAAGTGAGGGTCTGGTAAGTCATTCATGGGAGAATAAACCCTCTTTTTTTAATAAGTGTAATACCCCAACAAATATAAATAAACAATAGTGGAAAAATATAATCCTAAACCACACCAATATATTAGGATAACCAAAGATTTAAGTACATTGTCTCCTATAAACAATAATTATGTTATGCAATGTTTGTTCCAAGTGCCAATGATTAACTCAAATGTATAGACGCTGAAGACACCCAAGAGGGTCCCGAACCCCTATCTGGTCACCTAATTCATTATCCACCACAACTCATCCATCTAAAATATATAATATTCCCACGATCTATCCTAAAATTCTAAACTCTATTCAGGTATGGATCATGTTTCCCGGGTAGGCTATGAGTAAACCTTAGTAGGACACCACAAACGGTGTAAAAAACAAATCAAGTCAAAAATAGTTTATGTAATTTTATTAATAATATGAATAATTTATAAACTAATTTTTTATCACATTATTAAATATTCAAAATGTAACCACATAAATACTTGGGTTTTCATAGACACCAAATCCTCAATACATGATTTGGCCCATGGTGGAATCAAAACTATAACCAAGGGGTACCACATGTATGAATTTCTATGTTGCCATTCTTATTTCACAAATGAATGACCATGATACCATTCATTAAATCACATAGTTTATTGACCATGTTACTATTAATTATTTCTCACATATGATTGAATATGTTATAATTGATTAATTATTACCATTTAATGACCATTTTACTCATCTATATCTCACAAAAATGAATAACCATTTTACCATTCATTAAATCAGACAATTGAATGACCATGTTACTATTCATCAACACATAATTAGTTGAATAATTAATTATCTATAGAAATGACACTAAAAATTCAACAATTAGTAAAACACAACAATTCCGTTAGTAAACTCAACAATTAACTAATCACATCAAAAAAAATTAAGTATTTAAACACTACATTAATGAAATCAATTTCTCTTATTAATTCAAAATTTAACTAATCACATCAACTACTCTTGTAAATTAAACAATTAAATAATCCCATTAAGAATGCTAGTTAATTAAATAATTAAATAATCTTATGAATTACTCTAGTTAATTAACAATTTATAATTCACATCAAGTGATCTTGTAAATTTAATAATTAGCTAATATCATCATTTAATATAGTTAATTCACCAACTCACTAATCTCAGTAATTAGTGTATTAAATTCAAAAATTAAATAATCACATCAATTATACTAGGTAACTCAACAATTTACTAATCACATCAACTACCATAGTTAATTCAACAATTCACTAATATCATCAGTAATATTAATTAATTCGAAAATTAATTAATCATTGAATTAAATTAATTAATTATATAATTAATCACTAAGAAAATTCCTTTATTTAATTAAACAATTAACTAAACACATCAATAACAATAATTAATACAAAAATTAACTAATTACAACAATTCCTATAGTTAATACAATAATTAACAACTCACATTAATTACTCTAGTTAATTCAATAATTAACAAATCTCATAAATAATATTAATTAATTATTCAATTAACTAACCACACAAAATACAGTAATCAATTCAATAGTTAATTAATCACTTAAATCTATTAGTCATTTCATCAATTAATTGAATACAAAAAATACTCTTATTAATTAAATAATTAACTAATCACATCAATTACAATAGTTAATTCGAAAATTAACTAATCAAAAAAATTACAATTATTAATTAATTAATTAACTAATCACATCAAAAACTCTACTTAATTCAATAATTAACTAATCCAAATATTGATATTAATTAATTCAATAACCAATTAATCACATTAAGTACATTAGTTAATGCAAAAAATAATTAATCACACCAATCCATTCAATTAATTAACTAATTAATGGTTGATGGAAATCACATCAATTAATCCCGCAATTAATTAATCACTCCCATTACTCCCATCAATCCCATTTTTTAATTCAACCATTAAATAATGACATTAGTTTCATCAATAAATTCTTTAATTAATTTATCACATTAATCCCATTATTTAATTAAATAACTAAATAATCACATTACATTAATTAATTAATTCATCATTTATTTAATATAATTAATTTCATTAATTAATTCTATATTTTATTAGTCATCTAAATTTCAATACCAATTCAATTATTAGTTTATCACAGAACTACCCTTAATTAATTCCACAAATAATGAAGGATAACAATTCCATTAATTAATTCATCAATTATTTAGTTTGTATTGAAAACTCATTATCCATTAATAAATTGAACAATTAATTATTCAAATAAAAAATCTAAATATATCATAATTAATTCTATAATTAACTATTTCAATTAATATTTCCCAATAACTAATAATTTATTCTATAATTAATTCTCTTTAATCATATATCTTGATATGTCATAATTAATTCATCAATTAATTTCACAACATATATATCATGATATCTCATAATTAATCTACCATTAATTATATCAACTTCTTTATCTTGATATCTAATAATTAATCCATCAATTAAATATATTAAACCAATTATCTTAATATCTTGTAATTTGTCCCTCGATAAATTATCTAAATCACTTATCCATAAATCTCACAAATAAATATTATAATTAGTTTACAAAATAGGTAGAACCTAAAACTTGTAATTAATTCCCCAATTGAATATATAAATTGGGAACCCCTTAGTCTCGTAATCAACCACCCTATTTATTATTTATTTGAAAAAAATTTCTAATAAATCAATTTTCCATTATCTAAATCACAAATTTTTAAATCTCATAACTAATTAATCCTTTAATTATATAATGATAATGCCCATAAAATCGATGATTAATTACCAAATTAATAATAAAAATGGACAATAACTTAATCCAATGATTAAATCCCCAATTAATCATCAATTCCAATAATAAACTAACAAATAAATTGGCCACATTGGATAAGAGTATTTAATATTTCGAATAGAAATAGAATTATAGAAATTATAAAACATTAATACACTTATAAGGATAATTACTATTGCAATTGAATATTATACCACCTACCTAAATTCATCAAAGAAAAAATGGCGAATGAAAATCCATGAAAATTGAGCATCACAACAATATAAATCAAAATCGAGATCTCTAAACCCTGAATCATGATTCAAAAAAATAAAGATCATAAAAAAATATCTACATATATAATAATAGATCTATATCTTCCCAAAGATGTATAAATATATCCAATATAGTGAATTACATCACTTAAAGAAACAATAATGAATGGGGGAAGAATGAGGGAATAATGAGAGAAGATTCAACTTATCTAGACATAAGCGCACATCGATATGGGATTAAATTTGTGAAGAAAAGAGGTTGGTAGGGAAAAAATTCCTCAAGAGAGTTCCTAAAATAGGAAATTTTCATAGGGATGAATGGGGAAGGATTTGGTGTTTATTAGATTGTCATTAATTTTTGTAATTAAAATTTCAAATTAATTAATTCCATCACATGGTTTCCAACATAGGGGCAGACAATCTTCCCCATCTCCACCCATATGTTTTTCCAAATTTCACCCAAACACTCCCCAAACGAAATTACAATTTAAAATTTCTCAATACAATATTAAATGGTACCTATAAAAAATCTTGGGATGTCTCTAGAAATGTGTGGATTCTTACAATCTCATCGCCTCATAAAATATTTTCCTCGAGCTGCACTCCCAAGCCTCTATAAGATTATGAGTCCAAAGATCGGGCCACTAAGCCCTAAAATCTGTATCTCTCTCCAATTTTTCTTCCAACTCATATCCATGTTTCCAAAAGACATGATCTAACAATAAAAACATTCCCCACAACACCATATCACCATGATCCAACACACTTATTAGATTTCACTAGAAGAACCCATTGATCAAAGGTCAGCATCCACAATATACCTAATGCGTTTCTCAATTCAATATTCCCAAAAACTAAAACAAATAGTCCACTTTTATCACTAATCAATTCTATAAAAAATCTATCTATAAATGACATACATCCACAACCACTATGGATCTTCAAGCCTTTATTTGTGGAAATTAAACAAGCACATTAGACCTTACTCATTTTTATTTTGATGGTACAACTCCAATACTATGTTCACTCTCCACACACCAACTACTTACACATCGCTCCCCACTTTTATAGATTTTTTAACACTAATTTTTCAAGAAACTGATACACCACCATATTCATCAACCTTTAGTACATCCTAAGAACCTCATCTATAAACTATCAATAGCATACGTCCCACCATTCAACTACACATATATACCTCTTCATATGGTCAAACTAGAAGGGGTCGCTTATCCAACCAAAACACATTTAGTTTGTGAGGTGTAAATCCAAAAAATTCTTATTTTACGTGGGATGATTTCATGGTAGGGGACATGATCATGAAAAATTCAAAGTAAACAAAGAATTCATCAAATAATTCAACCATAAATACCACATAACTGATGTAAACTAAAATTTCAGAAACATAATAAAATGTCAAATATCTTGGGCTTCTCTACCCACAATCATACCACCACAATGATCGAAAATGAGATGGTCCCTCAAAAAACTCACAACTAATTTATCAGACAAGGTCATTCTCTATGCCCTATATACCCACACAAAGGACTAAATAAACAGAACATTTGATTCTTAATTAAAATCCTTAATATAATTAACAATAGGTATTTAAAAAAAACTATATCAAGTATTTCCCCCTTTTCTAGAAACACTGTCAAAATTAAGGCATTATCCCTACCCTTAACAATCCTATATCTTAATACTAATTAAAATCGGTAAAAACATTATCATTTTTAAAGTTTCTCAATTAGAAATTTATTCATTCAATTATTAAATAATTATATAGTCCATCCAAATTTCATGTTATACACTATTTTTATTTTTTAAAAAGAATGGAAAAACAGTATAATTCCAATAAACTACCAAAAACCTATTTCATGTGCTTACCTAAAATGATTCCGGTCAAAATAACCACAAGATACTAGAATGATTCATGAATACTCAACTCTTATACCTTACCGAGCAACAAGTCAAAACTCATAGAATCTCAATAAGTCTCTAGAACAATTATCACCTCAAAAAACAAGTGTGTCACCCAAGGTGAAATAACATTATACTATAACAACAAGTAGAAATAACAACAATCCCACCCTGATAACTTTCATTTTCACCCGCACATGGGGTAGAAACATCCATGTATGAGCTCAACACCAAACTTGGACACTTACCTATATCCTTTAATCATTTCAAAAATTGTAAGACAAAAAAAGTTAAATAGAAAAATGGCCTTTGAAATCACCTTTTATAATCCAATCATGGGTTCAAGGCACTGGTGCCCCGATCTTTTTTTCTACATGATTTCATGTTCACCTCCCCATTTGTTATTGGATGTCGAAAAGAAGCAAGGGTCCGGTAATTAATTCATTAAGAGACTATACCCACTCTATTTTTTTCAGTATAGTACAATCGAAAAAAATATATGAACAATAGAGGAAACAAACAGTGATTAAGAATACCAACATCTCATGATAACCGAATCTTTATGTTGACAGTCTAAATGAAACAATAAATATGTCAAGAAGTGTACATGAAAAGTATTAATGTGTAAATTAAAAGTATAAATACCGATGACCTACAAGCGGGTCTCGAACCATGTCTAGTTCCCTACTCATGATCTACCCAAACTCATTCATCTAGCATATAGAATTTTCCCTTTAACATATCCGGTAATAATAAATTTTGTTCAGGTAATGATCAGATCGCCCAAGTAGGGTGTGACTACATGTTAGTAGGCCATAACCAATGGTGTCTAAAACAAATCCAGTGAAAAGAAATGTATGAAATTGTAATAATAATATGTATAATAAATAAATATACACTTTATAAAAATTTTAAAATTTTTATTTAACCACATAAAACTGGGAGTTTTCATAGACACCCAAAACTCAATATCTACGTCAGCCCATGAAAAATATGAAATATCCCTGAGGGGTACCACTTCTTTAAATGTCCATTTTATCATTATTATTTCACAAATAAATGACCATGTTACCACTCATCGAATCTCCCAATTTATTGACCATTTTTCTGTTATTTATTTCAGAAAAATGAATGACCATGTTACCATTCATTAATTCTAACCATTTAATAAACATGCTAAAATTTTTTATCTCACACAAATGAATGACATTGTAATCATTCAATAAATCACTCAATTGAATAACCATTTTACCACTCAACAACACATTTTTAATTAAACAATTAATTATCCATACCAATAACATTAATACTTCAACAATTAGTTAAGCACTATAATTAGATTAGTTAACTCAACAATAATCTAATCAAATCATTAAAAATAATTAATTCAACAATTAATTAATAAAATCAATTTAGCTAGTTAATTCAATAAATATATGACCAATTCAACTACTCTAGTAAATTCAACAATTAAGAAATAATATCAATAACTCTAGTTAATTAATTAATTAATTAGTCTCATAAATTAGTCTAATTAATTCAACAATTAACTAAAAACATCAACTACTTTAATAAATTTAAAACGAACATAATATCATCAATTACTCTATTAATTAAACAATTATCTAATATAATCAATTACTCTAGTTAGTTATAAAATTAAAAATCAAATCAACTACCCTTGTTAATTATAAATTTAACTGAAATAATTAACTTCTCCAGTTAATTCAAAAAATAACCAATATCATAAATAATATTTATTACATTGAAAAATAATTAATCACATCATATACATTAATTAATTCAATAATTAATTTATCACACAACTCCTTTCATTAATTCATTAAATAACTGAACAAATCAATTAAAGTTATTAATTTTAAAATTATTTAACAACAACAATATCTCTTTTTTACTTCAACAATTAACTAATGACATCAATAAATATATTTAATTAAACAATTTACTATCCAGATAAATTATCTAGTTAACTCAAAAATTAAATAATATCATCAAAATTGTTAATTAATTTTACAGTCAATTAATCACATAAAATACAATAATTAATTGAGTAGTTAATTATTCTCTTAAATACTATTAATTAATTCTAAAATTAAATAATCACATAAATTAATCTAGTTAATAAAAAATTATCAATTCACATCAATTACTCTAGTAAATTCAAAAATTAACTAATCACATCACAAACTATAGTTAATTTATCAATTAATTAATCACAACAACAAATCTAGTTAATAAAAAAATTTAATAACAAAAAAAAAATTAATTAAATCATCAACTAAATAATAACATCAAATATATAAAATAATTCCAAAATTAATTTATCAAACTAATCGAATCAATTAATTCAACAATTAATTGTTCACCACAATCCCAATAATTTATTACCTAATTAATTAATCACTCCCATAAATCAAATTATTTAATTAAACCATTATATAATAAAATTACATCAATTAATTAATTCATCAATTAATTAATCCCATCAATCCCATTATTTAAGTAAACACTTAAATATTCACATTACTTCCATTAAATAATTAATCAATTAATTAATTAATCCATTAATACATTAATACATTAATTAATACCATGAATCATATTTATTAAATATTCAATAAATTAATTATCTCAATCTCATTACCTATTAAATAGTTTTCTTGCCACTTAATTATTCATAAATAATTCCCCTGTTAATTAAGCATGCCAATTCCATTAAATAATTCATCAATTAATTACTCAATATCCACAAATAATTATCAAAAAATTAATTAATTAATTAATAATTCAAATAAACAATCTATATATCTCATAATAAATTCTACCATTAATTATATCAACTAAAATATCTCAATATCTCATAATTAATTATATAACTAATTATCTGAAATCATATATCTTGATGTGTCATAATTAATTCATAAATTAATTTATCAACTCATATATATTGATATATCATAATTAATCTACAATTAATTATCTAAACTCATATATCTTGATATCTCATAATTAATTAATCAATTAATTATACTAAAACAGTTATCGTAATATCTCATAATTAATCCACTGATTAATTATCTAAATCACATATACATAAATCTCATAACAAGTAGTCAAACTAATTTTCTAAATTTTAATAACATAAACTTCTATATTAATTCCCAAATTAACTATCTAAATGGGGAGACCCTGGTTCTCATAATCAACTCTCCAATTAGTCACGTATTTCAACATTTTACCTAATAAATCAATTTTTCATTATCTAAATCACTAATATTTAAATATCATAACCAATTAATCCATTAATTATCTATTTTAACTACCCCTTAAAACAATGATTTATTCTTTAATTAATCAAAAAAAGTGGATATACCACTAATCTTATTAATAACTCCCAAATTAATCATCAATTTCAACAATAAACTAATTAATCAAGGAAACATGTTAAATAAATCAATTTAAAAATTATAATTTCTAAAGAATGATATAAATTATAAAAATGAATAAAAATATCAAGATCATGACTATGATGATTTTATATTAGAAATTTTACCTCACTTATTCAATGAATATATTCTGAATGGAAATCCTCAAAAATTGAGTGGCATAATGATGTAGATCTAGATCTGGGTCTAAAAACACTAAATCAAGATTCAAGAAAATCATGAACATGAAAAACTAGATATAGATATATAATCATATATATATCCCTAAAATATATATATATATCTATATAATATTATTTATTACATCATTGAAATAATGTGAAATGAAAGGGGGAAGAACGAGGGAAGAATAAGAGAATAATCCACTTACTATCACAGAACCCTCCATCGATCTGGGATTCAATCTTGGATGAACGGATGTATTGAGAGCCCTAAATTCATAAATAGATAACTAAATATTTCAAAGAGGACCTATGGACGAATTAATTTCAATTTGATATTAATGATGGGGTTTTAAAAAAATATAATTAATATTTGGACTTAATTAATTCTTGCACATTGTTTCCTACACATGGGTGCACAATCTACCCCATCTCACCCCATTTATTCTATACATTCACTCAAACACTCCCAAAAATAAATCACAAGTGATAAGTACTAAATAAAATATAAATTAGTACCTTTAAAATAGAACAATATTTCTCCATAAAAGTTTGAGTTCTTATATAGAACAAACATGAAATCACCACTAGTATCAATGAGGGTTTACTCGATACATTGCTTATGGTATTCATTGTTCCTTCCTTGTAGTGAATGAAATGATTCAATAATAATTTCGGTCCTTGAAGAAATATAAGTTATTTTTATTTATTTCCCTTGACGTATATAAAAAATTAAAATAAATCAACTCTTAAGAACTATAAATCACGAGTTATACTCTTGCTAACATGGTAAAATCGATCCACTTGTTTCACAATAAGTAATATATTTTTGCGGAACTTCATATTTCTAAATACCAAGGATAGGCTCATCCCATAATCATGATGCGTATATAATAACTAATCCTAATATATAGTATACATTATACTATTTATTCAGGAAATAGTGTTTCTTTTTTTTCATATACATCACTATTGTTTGTGAACCAAATAACCACTACATTATGTTAGAAAGTATTTAACTACATAAATGGATAAAATAATATCTAATATTTATTAATTTTTCATCATGTGATAATAAAATATTTACATTTACTAGCAAACAACTCTTTATTTCGTTGGAGAATATTTTAATGAAAAGCATTACATTGTGTTCATTCAACAAACTATAATGTAACATCTCAGATAATACGTCTCTTGATTTCGTCTCTATTTATAGATATTAAAATGATGAAATATGTTTTAATAAAAAAATTAAACTCTTATGGGATATTTTATTCCATTTATATTTTTTATAAAATATTAATATAAGAACTATACTAAGATAGAAGCTCATATCAGATAAAGAGAGTGGAATGCACACTAGATGATATTCTACGATCTCTTTCAAACACTATATCATAGATAGCTAACATATTTCAGATAAAATTTTAATGTATGGTAATAAAAATTATCAATTTTTTATTAACAATTAATTTAAAAAATTGTATGACTTTTAAATTTCTCTAACAAAATCGGATATTAATCTAATGAAAAAAAATTGATAAGCCTTGAGATTATAGATAACCTTGATGCAACCATGGTACATCCATAAAATTACCTTTGTAATAAAAATGAATGATCAATTATCACTTATGTATAATAAAATTAGAAATTTTAATCTTTTGTAGAACCTATAAAACTAAAAACATCATTTTCATGGTCAATTAGACATAATAATTATTCTAATGGTGTGATATTTTTTATTGATCAAAAAAGATGTATCAAGATAATACTTGGAATGAAGTCATAATATAAAATAAATAAAGACAACAATTTCTAGTACTTTTATTTTTATCTTTAAAATATTGTGTATTTGGTTGTAGTTTTTATGCCTTGGAGTGGTGAAAAAGACAATATTTTAGTAAGAATAGACTTATTGTATTTGTTTACAGGCTTTTGGAAAACCATTTTAGAATGAAGAGTTTTATTGATGCTCATTATTGTTATGAGCATATTGTTCATTTATCCTTTCAGGAATGTGGAACCTATTGATTTATGTTTTCCAATTAAACTACCTTGATTGAATTCTTGTGTGTTGGTTCATTGTATTTTTTTAATAGATCTTTGATCTTCAATCTCCATTCAATTTATTTGAACTAATATTATTTTAATCCTAATGATATTCAATTGTAGATCATGTTTCTAAATTCCTAAACCTAATAAATGTAGAGAATTATTAAGGGAATAAATTATCATACCACTAGATTGGCCTAATAATTAATTCTCCTAAAATAGTTTTCTCATTATATATTAGTGGTTAGAATGGTCAGAGTCATCCTAATAACTCAACTAGGGATTCTATATTGGATAAAACCATTGAAGGAGCTACATCTCTCCTACAACTAGGTATGGGAGATACTTAAGATGATATGGGATTTACTATTTATCATTAAAAATATGATTTTAAAAAGTTAATTCATTATGTGGGGGATTCTAAAGGCCATTTTTTAAATTGTTGAATGTTTTGGGGATTCTATGGAATTTAATATATATAATATTTAGTAGATGAAAATTTTGAGGTCAAAGACACCCCACCAAAATTATCAATCATAATCATTTTATTTTTAATTATAAATTCAACCTTGTTGCGCTATTTAATATAAATGTTTTGATGAACTTCATATATACTATATATAAATACTCCAAATCAATTAACAGATTTTTGAATTAAAAAATTTCCATATGCTTTAATGCGAGGATAATTTTTTAAATATTTTAAATTTAATATTTCAATAATAGGTTCTTGTTTCATTCAATATTTACAAATACGGTATTAGATAGAATAGTTTGTGGTCTGTAATTTCCATTATTTCTAAATTTAATAACTATAATGAATGGGAATTTTTTTGTATTACATTGGAAATTTATCTTTTAAAATTCAGCATTTTAATTTTATTAGTCATTTTAGCTTCCTACCTCCACTAGTGATCACTAATTTGGGAGAAAGGATTCTATTATGAATATCTAGGAGATTAATAATTTTAAGGGTAAATTCCAAAATGATGACCATGCATCCTCTAGAATTTATTTTATATGTTTCAATTAATAAAAAGGTCAACAACATATTCCTAGTATATTTTTTGGTATTTTTTTATTATTTTTTTTTATAAAATATTTCATGAATTAGTGGAAATATTTCCACTTCATGGAATTTTTTACCACATTGCATGAGTAGTAAAAACCTCCAATTATTTAAACAAATTAATTGTAAAATTATTCAATTTTAATTTAGATAAGTTTTTTTAAAATAATTTTCACAATTTCGATAAATATCATTACTTTTACCCATAAATAAATCATATTAAAATATAATTAAATGATTTGAAAATATAGTAGATCAATTGTTTTATTAAATAGGTACTGAGGCTAATTTAGTGGATCAATCGCTTTAAATGTTAGTTCTATCCCATTAATTAGCATATTATCAATAACTATCAAAATATATCTATTTATAATAACGGTTTTTTAGATTCTATTATTAACGAACATAGTTTTAATGATAAATGTACACTTTATAAGAGAGATAAATTCCATTGGTTAAAACATCACAACTGTAATTCTATATTTTTTCATGATTGTAAGAAATACCATAAGTCTACGAATCATTTTAGAGTTATTATAAATTTAAATGGTTTATGGATTTATAATTATAAAGATATCCAATATGTTTTTTTATACCCCCTTCAAAAGATCCAAATGTCCCAAGCCCCATTTTATACATTAATTTTGACCAGTTTAATTATATAAATGTGATTCAAGATATAGTTTGTTTTGAACTCTGTTATTATTATTTAGATAAAGTGGTTAATTATTCATTATATTCTACTATAAATGAAAAAGGGATGATTCCATATGGTTTTTTAAATATTTCTAAGTAATAATGGGACATTATCTTCACTAATAATTTTTATTAATTGATAAACAACTTCAGGAATCATTTTATGTCATAGGTTCTCAATGCCACTATTACCAATATTATCCCTAATGGGAATATAAATGAAATTTCATCCTATTTTATACCTTTTTGTTTTTAAATTTATATTTATAAATTTATATCTAATTTAATAGATTCTATAATGAAAACAGCGTTACATAATTTCATTATTGAAGAACATTGTTCGAATATTTCTGGGTTTGATATTTCATGGAATATTATACTAGTTTAATAACTTGTTTGAAATTGAAAAATGAGAATCTTTATCCCTAGTTGTGTTTTATTTTTCTAATGATTGTCTCAAAATAACATTTTTTTTTCAAGGGATAGTTCTTAGGGGCATTAAATTTCATTATAAATGAATTAAGTGGATTTTTTCTTCTTTCGCATTACCTAGATAACCCTTTATGATTAATTATGAGTTAAGAGACAAATTTCCCAAGTGAATGGGTTATGATAAGGAGATTATATTTCTCCCTTTTGTGTAATATTTTTTATGGAATACTGATCATAAATTATTATAAAATCAAATAATTAGATATTTTATAGATTTCATCCAAAAATTAATATACTCAAATTTCCCAAGTTATGTTTTATAATGAAATTTTTTCTTTTTCATTGTTCATATTAACTATACTATGATGTTGTTTAATGATATTAGTGAGTTCTAAAATGTGTCTTAGCATTGTAACAATGGTTTTAAGATCAATATATATTTTACAGTGAGTTTAAGGATGTGTGGATTAGTAATGTGAAAACATCATGATTATTGAATTCAAAATAAATATAAAATATTTTTAATACATACTCTCTTTAAAGATTCCATCCCTATTCGAATATTTTTCATTGGATGGAAAAATCGTAACCCATATTTACTTGTTTTCTTCTCAATTTTGGAGTTTTGTTGGAAAAGTGGTTTTTGTTAAAGTTATCATAAATTCTTTTAATCAACTTGGGTCATATTATAACTCTTGATATAACTATTATTAAAAAATTCTAATCCACTGTGAATAATTTTTATTTCATCCATGGGGGAGAATCCTATAAAATCATTGGTTTCCGAAAATAATATGACTCATCTTATAAATTTTTTTGGGAAGTGTATCAATTTTTCTATGAAATTTAATATAGTTCTTATGATATATCATATTTTGAAATTATATTGCATGAAATATTATTAATTAGTATGATTGTATCACCATAATTTTTTATGGTGTTTTATTTTAGAGTAACCCTCTTAAAATATTCTTATTTTGGGTATTTATAGAAATTATCAAATTCATGAACAATTTTTTCCTTTATGTTTATATTTTTTAAGATGTTTTCTTGTGTAATGAAAAAGAAAATTTTTATACTACCTAAGATTATTAGGAAATGGTTTTTCTATTAAGCGTTCATGATAAGACAAAATGGAACATGGTTTCTCAAGGTTAGTTTCTTATTACTAATCATTTCTTAAATATTTTTCTACTTGCATAAGATGATATAATTCCATGGTTTTGATAATATAAATTTACCACTATAGGATCTATTTTATACATACTATATATATTTTTTATTTAATCTAGATATTATTTGTTTCATTAATATTGTGTTATATACTTGGTTAATTTTAAATAAAATTGTGTTATATATTGTTTAGCTAAAATATGTAGATGGATCGAGTATAATTAATAAATTGAATCACATGGGATCTTTATGAATATTTAATTAATTCTGTAAATGTATGACTCCATGGGATTTATACTGAATATAAAAATCAATAAGTATGATTATGTTCATTTTTAACAAGCCCTTTAATGTTAACAATATTCATAATGAGGAATATTTTTATCTAAGATAAAATATTAATTATTAATTATTCTGAAATATAGTCATTATAATAGGACATTAACAACGTTTATCGTCATTCATTTCCTCATTTAAGATATTGATTGGAAGAAAATGTTGGTTTCAGTACTTCATAGTTACATTATTTCCATGTTTTATTGAAAATTTTCTTGGTGAATATCTATAGTTGGTTAGAACAATGGTTCATGTATTCTTTTATGGGATGTTTTTGAATCTCTTATTTCTCTATTGTGACCTAGTGTTATTGATGTATAGGAGTATAATTATATATATTATATGATTTAGTATGATAAATGAATGATTTTATATAAGGTACCAAATCTTTTGATGATATCCATGGAAGTTCATTGGTGGTATAGTGCTGGTGTGTTATTAGTCTCTTCTACTCCTAGTGAATGTGATGAGTAGGTATCTCCTTTTTGGGAAAATCCTTTTAATGTTATTTGTTATACGACGTCATCGATACCTATTGAATATAAATCCATGATATCTTCTAGTTTTATTGGGTTCCCATATGTCTTATCCTTATGAATCATAAATAATTTGTTCATATGATGTTTTTATAAATTCCTCACATATGAAATAAATTCATTTTATTCAAAAAATATATCTTTACTTCATTAGGAATATTTGGTAGATTTAATTTTCTACTCATTCATCTCATTCTATAATTTTTCTAATCACATTACCCCATATTTTAGATACTTATTAATTATCCCACACATCATAAACATCTAAATTATATTCAGTAACCAACCATCATAATAAACATATATGATGATGATACAAACATAATCCAAGACTCCTAGTTGCATTAATTGTCTCATTTGGAATACCTCAAATCAAAAACATCCCCCAAAATAGGCACTAAACAAGGTATCATGACACATAATATAGTATAATTTTTATAATATATGTCTTAAAGTTGTGTATATATTATTTATAATTGAAAAAACTATCCCGAATATAAAAATTTTATTATATATCATGTTCCTTTTCATTAAAAGTAATGGGTTTATAATAATTTTTTCTTTAACTATGGATCGTCTAAAAATATTTTACTATAAAAATTTTCTTCTTTACATTGAAAAAAAAATCTTTATTAGGTAACTAATTAATTTTAATTTTTGAAAACAAATAAATTTACATTACACTCAGAATCATTGGAATAACACATTATTAGTAGTTTATCAATTATGAAAAAGTGAAATCTATGAGAAATTAATTACTAATACGAACATAAATCATTAATAAATATGTATTAATAAAAAATAAAGAATAATAATAATAGATCGTGTATTAGAGAATATAATTCATCATTATCATGTTAAAAATATATGCGATTGACCTAAATTAATTACATCACCCCTAATAATGTATCCTTGAAAACAGAGATTAATTTATTTTTTACTCATAACTAGTTAAATTAGTTAATTTATAAAAATCATAAAAATGTAATCAATTTTATATATGTTCCACTAACTTGATGATTAGTTAGATAATTCAAAAAAATGGCCCCAAACTAAGCTATAAAAAACTCATCTTGATTCCCTATGTCATATGAGAGGAATTTATACAAAAGAATCACTCAGGTTAATAGTTCCTTACATAGATATCCCTCATAATTTTAGATTACATAAAAAAATATCTTCAATAAACCATTAATAGTTTACTAATTATATCCAAATATTCTAAATCCTTTTGTATCAAAATAAAATATCAAAAATTGTAAAATAAAACTCTGATGCTGCATGTAGCATGCCTGCCCGTACAAACAATTAGTGCCAAAATAAAAACATCAATTTTACCAAACGAAATTCTCAATCACTTGGGGATAGATAATATAAATGAAATTCTACATTTTTTTAATTTTTGACGGATTTTATAACATTGAATATAAAAATAGAATAATTCATGTTTTTAAAAAAATATTCCATGACCTTTTCATGAATTAGGTAATTCCAAAAAAAATCAACTTCTACACTATATGAAAAATCATATAAACATTAGGTACCTCATATAATAATATTATCATACATCTATATGAATGTAAATATATTATAAATGTTTGGTCTAACCATTTACATGAACACAACAGAAGGAAAATAATAATAACTCAATAGACATAACGTTGTGTTCAATACATACTCGTGGCACACATCACCTCTAGTGTTCCTACACCAATAGATCCTTAAACCATATATATAGAAGCATTATAAATAAACCAATAAGCATCAAATAAAATATTAGGGTTAACATTTATAACTAATATTAAATAATTAAATAATAATTTCCATTGAGATGCATTTACAGTCTGTGTTAATAAAACTAAGTATGCCAAAAATGGTGATGTATATAACAATATCCATTATATAATAAATAAATTAAATTAAAGGGAATAGTCTATGATTTTTTCATAAAATAATGGAAAATAATGAAATAACCAATTACATTTACTAACCAATAGTGGAATATTTCTAATGAAAAATATAATAGTAAAGCTAGCACCATGAGTGTAGGTCTCGTACATAAACCAAAAATAATATATAAATATAAAAAAACTTGTTTCAGTTCATGTTCATAATCATGATACATAATAATAAAATCATTAGCTCATGTTAACTAATTTTATAAGTCCATCATGGGTTATCCTATATAATAGAGATATTTTATATAGAAATATTCACACATGAGTCAGTGAGACGGATCATATTTGATGATTCGGTTTATTATGAAAGACTAAATTATGAGTACATTCATCTTGTAACAAAAATCATAAGTCTTTTTTTTAGGATATTGTAAATGCATGGTAACATGAATGAACTCCATAATAATAGTCTCTTATTGGGTGTTATTTTATGTGGTTTTTATTATTGAATAGTATAGTATGATACAATGTATTACACTACAAAAACATGGGTTGATGAATAATAACTATTATCATTTCAGTAATGTATTCTATATTGGTTATAAATAATTTTTTTATAAAAACATATTGAATATTAAATTCATGAAATCATTGTAAGAAATGGACTGATAATTTAGACCTTGATTATGCTGCATGAGAAAATGACATCTGTTCTGAGGAGAATATTTGATAGCACTATATAATAGAGGTAGTTACCATTAGATGTATAGTGGGGTTAAAGTGCTGGCTAGCCTAAGATCTCAATAGAAACTCCCTCATCCCATCAGACACTTAAAATTATATCTTTTATACAGTGAGGATCATTAATACCATTGAAAATGGGTAATAATGCTCATGTGACTACTCACTCAATTTCTGGCCATGGATACACCAAGGTGGGAGGAATATTCACAATGTTCCTTAGACATATTCATCAAGAATGCAATAATGATGAATTTGTAGCTTTAGAGTAAGGTAAATATATTCATCATTTCATTATTTCTAGTTTCCCATGGTTTTATTTTTTCTTTCATGGTCATCAAATATTAGTTTCTTAATATTTTTTCCCAGAAATATGGGTTATTAGATCCATATGAGACATAGTATTGATATTGATATCTACAAATTATTTAGATTTATGAAATAATTATCAAAATAATTATTATCTATATCATATATCATATCATATTGTAATTTTAAAATAGAAATAATTATTTTTTAATGTCTGGTTGAATCATAAATTATGATATGTTATATCATAATATGTGTCTCTATTAAAATTCTATAAAATAACAATAATAATCATGTATGACTTCGAGTAATGTTATCTTACAATTGATGCATTGAGAAATGTAAAAGAAATTATCATATCACAATTACAATAAATAATTATATCATAAAATTTGATATAAAAAATTTGATTTTAATTTTACATATTATTTGTATTACCTGATATGAAGATCATTCAAAAAATACGATTAAGAAAATAAAACTATTTAAGAATTTTATTCTTATCAATCATATTCTATAGCTTCCACTAGATCATGAAATAAAATTCATTGAGAAAAGTTTTTTTCAAAAAATTCAATTATTAATTGAATGTTTTTATTTATATTTTTTTATAAATTATGACAAAACTTGATTTTAGGATATTTATTAACTTATAAAGTGTTTATTAATTAGTTATTTTAAAATTTGTTATAAATAACTAAATAAACATTTTAATAACATTTATATATATCCCATAATATTATATTTTAATATTTAAATTCCATTTATGAACTTTTACGGTATGCCTTATGACCTAGAAATAAAATGTTTATCATGAAATCATATGGGTAACATACAATTTTTTATTAAATTTAAAAAAATATTGAAACAATATAAATTTTTTATATTTTCTATTCATAATAATTAATTTTATTTTTTAAAATTATGGGCCCTATTTGGGATATTATTTAAAATTCAAAAAAATTATTCATGGATTTATTTGATCATTGTTAATTGACATTAATTATGTGATATTTATATTATGTAAAATTTTTATAATATAAAAAATGAAATAAAAATTTTCTATATTTTGTTGATCTTAATATATTTATATGAAATTATATATATTTAATAGTGTAAAGATGTTAATATTATGAGATTGATATAAAATTTTAATATTAAAGAATATGGAATTCAAATAATGAATAAGTAAATTAAATAGTGTTTATAAATATGTTTATTATAAAATAATTATATATATTTATTTCGTGATTAAATATTTTATATTATTGAATCCCACCAAAACATCATCAGAAAATTACCAAAGAACAAAATTGGTAAATATGGGTATTATTTCCCCCACAAAAAGGAGGGGTGGTTGAAGATTGTGGACTCCATAATCCTCCATGAGACTTTTTATCACATGACCAACAGAGGGTCAGAAAGAGGAACCAAGAGAAGATGATAGTCTTAAGAAGGTTCCATGAATCCCCTCTTGACAAGTTCTTCTGCTCTCACAAAGGTTTCCCAGAACACTGGTGGTCATGCAGTTGTAGCCGTATTAGCTCCACCATGCTAGGATTTTTATCTTCGACAAGCAGATGAAAATCCATCTAAAAAACCATTGAATGTAAGTGAAAAATTTATTAAAGGTGTATGACTCTATCATTCATAATGTTTAGGAAACACAACACCAATGGAAGGGGTACATTTCCCTGAAAACATTAAATCTAGATCATCCGACCACTGAATATTTATAGTATAATAACAATGGAAATAAAAAAAGTGGTGGTGAGAGATACTCTTGGTCGTAAAATACATGCGATGTACCACTGTAAAACCTCTAAGACACCCTGAGTCCACAATTATATGCCTACTAAATCATGAGAAAACCCTTCAGTATATCAACCAAATCACATGAAAGGCCTCTGGTATATCCAATAAACCTCACACTCTTTCTTTAGATTCTTAAATACCAAGAGATGGATTTGTCCATGGAATTCTCACTCATCTTCATAAGATCAATATTTTTAATGTGACACATTACCAAGATTGATGGTCTTATTCTTAAAAAATACTCAAGAACACTCACGAACTCCCCATCCATTGTAAAATTAAACAAATAAAATAAAAGTGGGAGGAGGTGTGAGACTCTCACGGGCATAAAACTCTTGTAATGCTATGAGTATTGCCATATCACATTATCATGATACTCATTGACAAGTCTATTTGATCATATGAAATTCCCCAGACAAAAAATCCTCACCTCATGGATTCCCCAAAAATGTAACCTATGATGATACGAAGGCCATTAAACAGATTCCTAGATATTTCAAAGTCCCTTGGACATGTACTTATGAAAAAAGAAAGTCCATCGGCTTTTCCAATTCATCAATCAAGTTCACACTAAATATAAATAATCAAATAAAGGATACATTTATGTGAGAGACTTTTGGTCACTAAAACTCAGTTGACGCCCTCAGATGCGGTCCATATCAGGGACTCATGAAAAGATATAACATTTATGCCCTTCAAAAATTGTAGCATGGATTCAATTATTATGCACTATAAAAACTGCTAAACTATTGGGATGATGAGGGCTATACATACCCCACCCATGCATGAAAATATAGAGTATCAATCATGACCAAGAGGATGAACCATGTGAATTATTCACCAGTGAAATATCGGGTTTCTCATACTGGATGAACTCTTGAACTGAATGTAATCAATTATTTAATAAACTAAAAAAAGAAAAAACATTTATGCACCATGTTTAATGAAATTCTCATGTCTCTCATAGATCATGTGAAATATTTTTGGTAAGACACGTAAAGAATATCCCATATTTCTAATAGATCACATGTGACTTAAGATAAAATTAATCTTAATAAATCAAATTCATTGTTAATATTAGGCCAGAAAAAATATTACAGGGGAAATACATAAACAAATACATGTTTCGTAACCCACATTCATTCACGTTAGCCATCTAAGACACACAAAAACACAAATACAAGTCCCCCAAATCTCATGACGCTCCTTAGGAAATCGATTTGGGTTATGATATTTCCTTTGGACATGTCAAAGCTAGAAACATGGTTCCTTGGGGCATGCCACTTTAGCCATGTGATGTCCTTCGGGCTTATCAACTATGCCTTGTGGTTTCATTCATATAAATCACCTAAATGATATAATGGAATTTAGTTATGTCAGACACGTCTCGTGGTTGAACCAAGTTGTGTGAATTGGCTCTCACAATACCCTCCAAGCGTGTCACCCAAGATCCACACATCCTCTTAGACATGTTATTCAGTGAATTTGATACCCACTAAACATGTCCTCTAGGACATGTGACACCATATAATACATGTCGCAATTCTTTTAATTATTCTTTCTATATGTGTTATCCAACTCTTGTGATGAATCCAGAGCTAGTTTTTTGGATTACAAGGAACCATATAGATGAACATACCATGTCACAAGGGAAACCCCTATGTGTAGTCCTCGATGAATTAAACAATGATAACTCTAATTCCTTCCCGAAGAATGATATGTTGGATGCCACCCTAATGTATTAGTTCTATATTAAGTATTATTATTGTAGTCCTAGCACATAACTCCCACATCCATAACCAATGATTTAGATAACAGGACATCCCTTGACTCTCACAACGAGCATAGATCACATGGAATAAGGGAGTTTGAATAATCATATCATCAACACCATATGGCCCAATCATAAAGAACACATTGCTATGTAAGCAATGAAAATTTGAAATATAATGAATCTTATCCATTCTTTCAAACAGATTTATAGGATGCTTCCAGGAGGCCCGAGCTCTATAATTAATCATATTTGGGGAGGCCCATCACATTAGACTCACATTCACAAGAAATGACAATGATAATTTTTCATGCCTTATTTTCCACACAGAGAAAATATGATTTTCATAAAGAGCTATAATAATTTGTTCATTCACATTATATGCTCTCAAATTCAATGGAAAACATCACTGTGTTATCCCCAATCATGTGAACTAATATAACTATGTTTCTTACCATAACCATGATAAATAGGATGAATTTCTATGTCTAGATCTCTAATAAGTAACTAATATACTACATGCCCACTTATATCTCTGAATCCTCAACCATGGGGACGAAATAATTCCCTTGAGATGATCATACTACCTCATCCATCAGTAGAATGAGGAATCAAATGAACTACGCCAACAATGATTCTCACTATAATCATGATACATATGACATATTCGAGAGACTCAACATTGAAAAACCAATGCCATAGATCAGTCATATATATCCTTTATTATGACATTAAACTGCATGTTTCTAGAGAACTACATGGTTTTTGATTATTGTAATAACTAGGATAAATTGGATGCCAAATGTTGTCTCAATCTCATCATTTGAATATTAACTTCCTTATCTCATGAAAGAAAATTTGGAATCCCTTGGTTATATATCTTTATAACATGAGAAATCGTCCATTATAGTGAAATGATATAGAACTATAGATACATACATATGGATTTAAAAATGAGAACAAATACTTTTTCATGTAAAATATAATTAATCCATGATCATTTTTAAGGGTAACCTGTCCCATATCGGGATTAGGTAGAGATTTTTGAACATATCATTATTTAATAAGTGAGTCCCGATGTTAGAAAAAATTCTACCCAAAAAATTACTATAATTCTTACCTCTAATCCTCTCAAAAAATGTGTGTTCCCTAGAATTATTGGGTTTAAACCCCTAATGGACCACCTTCCATTAGAATGTAGTTATGTACTCAGTTATAGATGTGAGAACCACTGTGAGTTTTAAGGGATAACTAAAAAATGGAAACTTCTACATGAGTGATTGAATAATGCCTTAAAACCCCCCACAATACATAAATATTTATAGGAAAATCCCATACAGGTCCTAATTCTGATTTAAACATAAATGGTGGAACCAATGAGAAAATATGAATCAATTAAATAAAAGGTTATTATCTATTGGACATTTTTTACCCAATATAAACAAACGATAATATTTCATTAAGGCATATTATTTTAATAATATATATAATCAAATAAGTAAGACTAGCATGATCATACAGATGATCCCTTATAAACAAGGTTATCATGAAATAAGTAAATCCTCGTTTTAATATGTCCAACCTAGCAGAATTGATGAATCAGGAATAAAAGGAAAAATATGTTTACCAACCATATATGATTCAAAATATTATTCCAATTAAATTACACTAACAAGTAAAGATTTTATTTATTGTCTTCACAACTGTAGATACTACTCTTAGAATCCCGATCCAAGATAATCTCTTTATCATCTAGATATTTTTCTCATAAATGAGTTAAGATAGAAACCCCCTTAGGTCACAAAATTATACCACCTTCCCGATATATCGAACATTGTGTGGGGAACAAAATGGTTTGAGAGTACCAATGACATGGTAAAATACCAACACAAGAAGTTTCCCCTGATGTTCACCAACCATAGAAAATGAAAAGTCTACACCACCAAGAAAAATATTTCACTAATCTAGAATCCCCTATCACTACAACCAAGGTCTTGGAGTGCTTATCCTCAGAGTGTGAAAATGTTTTACTTCAATTAATGATGATGGTTGAATATGAAACCAAATATGACTCAAGTATGGTTCATGGTCCACCAATGAGGGTTTATTTGAACCACAGTCACAAGAAACATCTCATCGATACCCACTAATCTCTTATTGATGGTACCACCCAACATGCAGCTACCTATGATGACCATGAAAAAGCATCAAGGAAGACATGTAAGTTAGGGATGGATCAAGATTCCAAGGAGTGGTATCATATCCCTTCTCCCATTGATGATGTCTGTTGGCATATCGTAGTTGTAACTAGTGAGAAGGCTCATATTTTTCTGAATCAGTTCAGGTCTGTAAGAATATTCTTACAACAGGAATGGGGGAGGCACATATCCCCAACCTTGTTTATGAATCCCATGAGTATACATCGATATCATAAGGATTATAAAAGTGATCACATATTCCCACTTCAATCAAAGACATAGTCCAATGTATAATGGAGATAGAAAATGTGTAGGTTTATATCCCTTCACACACTTTTCTAAAATTCAAATAAATTTTAATATCAACTAAAGAACTCTACTGAAATATTCTGGAATTATTGCAGATAAAGGGATAGGATTCCCCTCTTCTCAATACTACCATAGAATGTCAACACACTGATCATCATGAAAAAGTGGTTGCACAAAAGAAAGGGAACATTTTTTAATCTATCCTTGAAGATTATCAACATGTTTTGATAAAGGATGTGGCATTAGACACAGATCATACTCTCATTCCCTCTAAGTTTCACCAGGTGAGAGTAGAACATGCCTTTGGATAGGGACATATTCTTATAGAAAACGTCTATGGGCATATTTCAATGTCCTAGGATTGGTCTCCAATCCCAATTCTAGCTGGGGTTCCTCATTTAAGAGGGGAACAAGCCACGTTACAAGTTAATATTCATATTAAAGAATCCTAGTAATATACTACAAAGGCCCAATATTGTGCATATATCACAATTATGGATAGGATAGACCAATTGATAATGGTGAAATCCTCAGAAGAGGCTCATATTCCTGTATGTGAATCTTCCTGGAATATTCTAGTAGATCACAGAATCCATGCACACATTCCTACATCTGTAAAAGAATGACTACACATGTATCACTATGAGGAAATACAAGAGGAGTGTCATATCCTTTATTCCATTCCAATGTTCCATCAACTTATTCAAACAGGGTATCCATATTTGGACCAGGATCATATTCTTTTTTAAACAGGGGCTCACTAGATGAGAGACACATATGTCACATGGTAGGCTCATATCCATTCCATGAAAAGACAATGGCATGTCCCAAACATCCATGATCGATACCACCCCCCATCCTAACTGAGGTGAACCATGTATGAATAGAACATGCCTCGGGAAAATATTATACCCCCAACAACGATGAGCACAATCAAATGAATTCACCATCACCTTCTGACTAGAGGGTACAAATTCTTAGAGCACCCACAAGTGATAATCATGTTCTGGAGACCACCATTCAACGGGCTCAAATTCTTACACAATTACAATAGGAATTTTGACATTCCTTGACCATAGTAGGAAAATGAATCATATTTATAATCTTCTCAACGCCATTTTTATTAGGGATGTTTGAGACACATTCTCAAAACAGAAAGGTTCTATAAACTCATCCTCCAATGGAAAAAAATCAATACCATGATAGTACACCTTGGGGTGGTGTGGAAGTGGATCACATGGGAGTTACTAGTGAAATACACCATGGTCAAACCTCCCTATGATGATATCTCCCATGGTTAATGAAATCATACCCCTTCATAAACACATCTATATAGAGAGTTGTCCAAAACATTGACACCTTCTTATGGATAGGTGCACAAAATATTGGGGTCAACTACACATAGATCCATATCAACATCCACTTGAACTCCACTCATATAAACAGGTGACCATTAGAACCATCTTCCATGGTCTGAACAAATGGAGGTGCGTATGTCTGATGAAGAGATGTTGACATTAAAATATAGAGATATTTATCAAGAAACAGCCTCCCAATCTTGGTCCATCCCCTATCTAAATATGACTATGAGATCCTATATGGGTTATAAAATAAGTGAATGCTTTATCAATAACAAAATTCATGGGATACACATCAGTAACTGGAGTATATGAACATTATTTATATCGGATATGAGGGTCACTATTATACCATCAAGATAAAATGTCAGCTGGGTGTGGCTGTTATCTCTATGGCCTAAGATCTTATTCTAGAAAATCAATGGGAAAATATATAACACTCTTGTCACCATTACATCAAATCTCATCAATAATATATCTATAAATCCACTTCAAGCATTTGTATTCGATGATGGAGACATCATGGAACATAAATATTTTCCTCACTAATAGAATATTAGAACCCCTCAGATATTCCCTCTTGTAGAATCATAGCCTAAGGTAATGTAAGGAAAATGATTAATTTTCAATCCATTTGGTCACTAAAATGGAATTATCTCTTTTCTACAGTGTCCAGAAATAACATATAGTGATAGAGGATAGCCAATCAGATTTCAAACTAGGACCCTAAAATAAATAAGAAATAATTTTAGACACAGCAATTGATGTTGTGATAATCCAAAACACTTAATATAAATAATGGTTCTCGTCATCGAATTCCATTGCAACCAACTCATTTGTGGAACTTTTTGTGCCACATCAAATGTGTAGTAGTAGGAACTACAATATCATCCATCTAGGAGTAGACATAGCTAACTAATATGATAGAATGTCTACAACCACCTCCACCTCTCGGATCATAAATTCTTGGGAAGCATTTGGACACATCAACAAAAACTATGAAAAAAATTCTCCCACATGGCTATGGGAATTTATATATCAATCAGTATCCCCAGGCTCATCATCCTTTGGATGGCCCATTAGAGAAATCAACGGTGATTCTGGACCAACCAAATCAATCAAGATGAGGGAATTTATATCTCAATGTCTATCCTGGGAATCATCAAATCTTCTATAGGAACCTAGGATCGTCAATAATACTTTTTGAAATTTCCAATTAAGGCCCTGAATAACCCACATTCCTCAAGGATGAGGTGATTTTCATTATCATCATCACCGCAGTGGGAATCAGACTTCTCCTGGTTAGGAGGGAAAAATCAACAGTTGACATCAAATATATTCATCATGCTCTAAGATAATCCTCTAATGGATATGGACCAATAATAAATCATGACATGAAAATCCCTCAGGGTAACTATTCATAGAAAAAGGCAAGAGGAATGTTTGACAAAGGAAATCATACCCTACTGGGGCCACAATCCAAAACAACCCCAAATAGCCTATGGTTCAAAAAACTATCCTGATGGAGATATTAGAGAGTCATCACATTTCATCAAAAGTAATGGTACCACCACCATTTCATTGTATTCCAATTAAATGTAATCAATATGAATATGGAAGACATTGTGGATACTAATTACAGTGTATATGGTCACAACATGGAAAATATACCATAATAAGAGGGTGATCTAAATGCATCAACTGAGGTTATACGGACATAAAACTAAAAAATGAAAAAAAATATGGCTCCACTAAATAAAAAACTTCCACCTCCCCAATGGAACACTACCAAAAAAAATGGAAAGGTACGACTACATCTTGATCATCACCCAGAAGAGTTGATGTTCATACTATAGTTGAATAGTTGTCTCAATATGAGATTGAAATACAAACAGTATGAAAATTCATTGAGGATATAGGAATTGGTAATATCCATGTTATATATTTTCTTCAGGGTAAATATAATATCCCAACATCTATAAGATCTAATCCACCATAAAAATTGAAATCCTAACATCATACTTTCTATGGATCTAGGCAGCTAGTCTACATAGATAAGGAAGTGAAAACTATCATGTCACCCAACAGCTGTGGAAATGGCCTCCCCATAGCTTGGGAAATATATCCACCTTAGAATGAATTTTGAATCAGTGAGAGATGAATGAATTTCCACTTCATCAACAAAAACCATCTCCATTCATATGAGAGGTTACTCAAAAAATAGTACCCATAATGATACATAACATCCTCGATTCCCTAGCTAGTCAAATTGAAGTCATGGAAGGGAGATGATCACCTGTGAAGCCTATGAGGAATTCATATCTAGAATGGGTGGATGAAACATTTCCTCCACCCATTTTTTTAATCCCACGTTATCTGCATTGTACAGAGATGGTGACCACGAACAACAACCCACACACTATTTATCCCAATGAGAATGGAAGGTGGGCCTTCAAGATCAATAAGAGGGAACATAAATGAGGTTTTTTGTATAGAGACTGGAAGGGCTGACCATTGTTTTGTATATTTTTCTACCATTATGATCTATTTGAGGGTGGTATGACCTTCTTCATTAGTTCCATTATTAGTTTAGATATATACTAAGGAAAATTGAAATATTCAACCTTAAAAACTACATGAAATGTAAAAATGAGGGGGAATTGACTTCATGGTTATGTGGAAAGGTTTAAACTACTCACTCAACATCGATCAATCAAAAGTCAAACTGTTATAACTCTATATTGAAAATATCAAGGATGATTTGTAGACACCGTTGATTGTAATGAAGTATCTAGCTGCATTCTGTGAGTTCACAGAAATGAACCATTGTTTGGAAGAATCCATTCAGTGAACCCGATATAAATTTTGACTCATTCCCACAACATAGGGGTGAAATATATGAAAAGTATAAGTTTAAACTGTCACTATCATGCCATAAGTATTTCTCATCCATGAACCATTACATATCCTGAACTGCCCATACCTCCCATCGAGTAGAAGAAACCACAAAATCAATCTCAACCAGAAGAAAAATTAAATCTAGGTCACCAGAGATTTGAGGAACATATGAAAAAGGAAAACTCCGATCACAATCAACAGGTCACCAGTTATTTTGTGTAGGACATGGAAAATAACCTACTAATGATTCTATAGCCTAGGAATCCCGATTACATCAACCTCACTAATCACACTGACTACTTCCATTTCTATATAAGGCAAAGTTAGATTATATAGGATAGCTTTGTCTTTAAATAAGTCCCTCAAGGCATGGTTGATTCTAGACATGTGGTTCTAGATATCTTCTACGACCAGGATTCCTTTTTAACATTTTTCAAGTTAAAATATGGATATGAATGTAAATAATTTTTGTCCAGACCTGCACAATAGTTTTACCATTAGATATATAAAAAAAATTTGGTCTAGATTTTGTTGTGCTAAAAGAATAGTTTCACAGACCAACAATATCTCCACCACCAATAAAGTTAACAATAAATGTACCTACTAAGAGTGGGAAGATCACTAGAAGAAATAATAAATAAAAGGGGAAGAATCTAATTTTTATCCAACCTATGCTATGACCGTTGCAGATTTCTTCCCTACAACATTCAAAGAATGGGAACTAGCCCACCAAATGGAACATTAATCATATTAAGTGCACATAATTCGTTTTTTCAACATGATAAATTTTTTAAAATCCTTATCCGATTATAAATATGCCACAGAAGATGATTCCCTGCATATAAACGTGGAACGAGAGGCTTCATGCACTAGAACCAAGTAATCATTGGACTTCGTAGATGCAGCGGAACCTAATATTTTGGTAATATCCCCATATAGAATATATATGTATCTAAGACTCATGATAATGAACCCCAGTAGACACATAAATGGAATGATGTTTTATCAGAACCGTCCACCAGTCATCTGCACCCAATCATCTTTCGTGACCACTTAGTCAGGCATTGATTATCTAATTAGCCCAGTTGATAGGGAAAGATGGAACTACATTCTTTTTTGGAATCAGAAGATCCCATGACCTATATACAATCACCAGGACAATCGACCTTAAATACCTCAGTTAATGAGCCACATTACTTAGAGAAACCCCATATCAGAAAGCATCATCCACCGGAAGAGAAGTTTGACCTTCCCAAATAGTGGTTAGTGGTCTTATCCAAGCTATTGATCCTAGAGTCACTCTACCATTCAAATTAACTAATGGATGAACTCTTTGAATACCTCTGTAGCCCGCAAGAGGTTGAGACATTAGTTTATCTATGAGAGTTTTGTTGTGCAGAAGACATTCCATTGTATTTCCATGTCACCATATCATTCACTGGCCATGATCAAGAATAGGTCATCCAATTTCACATTTGTACACTATTTGAATTGGGTACACCAAAAAATATCAACATGAAAATGTCTCTAGATGATAATGGTTCCAAATAAATTTCATTCTATTTCAAAATCTATAATGTTTGGGATATAGAATAGGGAACCTGTATCCCATATATCATACCATTCAAGGGTATGATAAGAATGCAAAATGAACCCTTGGGATGATAAAACATGAAGCCCAGTTTGGGGTTTCACATCTAATTGTATTTTTATGGTTATTGAACAAGAAACCACATAAAATTTGTATTTGTAAGTCCATGGCACTCTATCCACTTAAAGTTACATTCAACATTTCATCAGTTTTTGAAGTACCCCATTAGTGAAAAAATTGATATAGTACATAGTGAAATATACCATTTCGAGACATGAGGGGCCACATATGATGGAGAATATTTCTATTTGAAGGTATGAAAGAAACCAGTAGCAGATCATGAAACATATGTTCCAGCACATAACGGATTTCTGAACTCCGCTAAAATTCCATGGAGTATTCTCGAAAACGACTGTGTGATCCCAATCAATATATTTTGGAATGATCCCCCATAATTAGTGATAATATAAAATAAAATTACCTTTGATATCTCTCTATAATGGATGGAGAATAAGGGGATGATATTGTCTATTCTGATTTCCGTCCTCACCCAGATAGTGGTGAAGAATCCCCCATATTACCATCTTTAAATGAAAATGTATCCACATACTCAAAAGAGGAAGTGGATGATGATGAAATTATGAACACCCCTATCAAATTTGAGGAAGTTGTATCTACCTCCAGTGATGATATCAGATAGATAAATTTGGGAATGGAAGAAGACTCACGATATACTCTGATTATTTATGACATACCTCTAGAAGAGTAAGACATGTGCATTGAATTTATAAAAAATAACTACTTTTATTCTTATATAATTATACAGAAATGACCTAAAAAATCCAAATTTTATAATGGACCATCTTTCCCAACCAAAAGAGAATTGATGCCTCAAATAGGTATCCAAGAAGGATTCACCCCTCTCATTCCACCATTGTAGAGGTGAAAGTTGAAATTTTGATCAAATCCAACTTCATATGAGATGTTCTATACCCTATATTGTTCACAAAAATCATCCCTATCAAGAAAATGAATGGATGGATTAGGGTCTTGAATAATTCTAGAGACCTTAATCGGATTTCCACAAATAAAAGTTTCTTATTATGGATAACAGAACTCATGATCAATGCAACTGTGGGATTTTAATCCCTTTATTTCATGGATGGGTACATGTGGTATAATTAAATAATGTTGACCCCAAAATATGAAGTATCCACAACCTTGAAATCACCTAAGTATATATTTTTATATCATTTCATTCCCTTAGAATAATAAATGTTGGATCTTAATATCACTTCACCATGAATCACATATTTAATCCATTTATAGAATGGATAGCCAAGTGTTATTTGAATTCCCTAGTTTTTAAATCCTGATATCAATTCAATCACTTCATGGACCATCATTTATTACTTTTATATTTATAATTTCATGTACATGTTATTTTTTAGGTAATAACTACTTTATTTCATGTAAATTTTTTGATACAACATTACTTTTCAGATTATAATGATAATGATTTCAAAATATCAGTAATTGTAACAATGATATCAATAATATATATATGTGTCTCTGTGTGTGTGTGTGTATTTAGAGTAATCCATAAAATATAGTGATAGAAAATGAAATACACAGTTCATGGAAACAGTAGGTCATACGTAAGAATGAACTTTGCTTCCATTGTCTTATAGGATAGTAATAAATAATGTCAAATTCTATATAATAATACACGAATAATTTATATATCATATATAGCATATATATTTTTCAAATCCATCCTTATTTCCTTCCATGAATAGTGTTAATGAATCAAATTGCTTCCTAAGGAGGTAGTCCACCGTATACACGAGCAACGTTATTGTGTTCCAAAGAAGATTTTCATGTTGAATTTATGTCTGATATAATGGTTAAATAAGTATGATAATATCAAAAATATTATATATAAATAAAAAATACACCATTATATTGATCCTTGATAGGTGGTAATGGAAAAATGAATGATATCGGTTTTAGTGGCAGTAATCTGATGTACAGACGAATGATGATTTTGTAACCCATTTGGTTGAAGTGGTGATGGTTTTGGGTCACAACATTAATATAGAAACAAATCATTATATAGAAGATAGTGAGTTTAGTATATTAACCATGTTTAATAATAATTGTAAAAGATAGAGGAATAAATAAAATGAAAATTCTTGTTGATGAACATTATATCTTCTTCAAGTTTCCTCCTAAGTATTAAACCAAAATCATTACTTGGGGGACATTAAGTCCAATATAAGGAAACTAGGAGGTTATAATTAAATATTTTTAGTTATTTTTTGGTAATTTAGGATGTAAAAGGGATTGAATTTGTGAATAGAATAGGAAATTTGGTGGACCTTTATATGTGAGGTGAGTGAGACACATATTTTTTTAGATAGAATTGCACCCAAGTTTTTATCATGTAAAAAGGCTCTGATAATGGACTATTTTAGAGAATAGATTACATAAGGTTGAAATATGACTATATAATGGGATTTATAATTGTTTTGGGTTATATTTAACCCTTATCATTTTAGATTATCCCCCATTAAACTCATTTCTACATTAACTGTCTTTTTTTTTCTGTTTTTACTATTCATATTGTTCCAAAAAAATAAGATGAATATTTTAGATTTTATGCTGATTACAAATATGTAATCCCATTTTATTAATTACTTTCACTTAAGTGGAAATTTTAAATTTAAATGTAATCCCATACACATGATGATAATTTTTCTTTTTAAATATAATATCATCAAAAGCTTACACTGTTTTTATATCAATATTTAGTATGAAATTGGTTATAATAAAATAAATTGAATTAATGGATTAATAATTTAAATAATTTTATGATAAATATTATTTAAAATATTATTTAAATATATAAATATATTTAATTGAATACAGGTTTTTAATTAATGATCATTATTTCCATCAATTCATCAAAAAATAAACTTTTTTGAAAAATCCAAAAAATTTACCGAAAGATAATTTTGAAATAATGATTTAAAAATTGAATATTATTTTATGAAATTAATTTTATAAAATATAAGAAATTATTTTTTTTCTTCACAAAATGTAATATTAAATTAAAAAACTTTTTTTATGAAAAAGTATTATTCAATACATATAAATATTTTAATTAAAATTTATTACATTTTTATGAGTATGATTTATTTATTTAAAACCATTATACATAATATTTATAAATTACATATAACTATTTATCTGTTAACAAATAATGGGTAGTTTATAACAGTCACATATGAAAACTAATATTAATATTATATCTTGGTTGTTTAAACATGAATTATTTTGAGTAAAACAAGATAACCCAGTATTTCATGTAGCACAGGTTAACATGGTGTTCTGTGTAATGCATGTTATCAACGATATTTAATTTATTCAAGAAAAAATTCAAAAAAACTGAGGGTGTTACATTCTACAGCCGTTAAAATGAATTTAGTACATGAAATTCACAGCACTGTTATAAAAAAGGAGGATACTTCAACCTCATCACTTACTCGAATTTCCATGTGGCTTCTTCAAACTAGTTATTTTTCCACAAAACATTGATAAATTTGTTGTCTAATTAGGTGTATTTTTTTGTATGATCTAGAATCTCTACTTATTTTTCCTTATAAGATAGATCCTTCATTATATGTATGACCTAGTAGTTCAGTAAATGTGAAGGTCCATGTATGTACATCATCAAGAGAGATTAAAGGAACACATTTTGGCCATGAGAGAGGTTTTGTGGATGTTCCATGCTATATTATTCCATAACAATACATTCACGAATTTACAAGGGACCAATATGGATATCTCATATTTTAAATTTCTTCTTAGAACACATTAAATTCTTCACTGGGTAAATTCTTAAAATCACCTTATCACCAACATCATATTCTTGATCACAACGATTATTATCCTAAAAACTTTTCTACCAAAAATTAGTTACCTTTATTTGATTCTGAATGTATTTCACCTACTCTTCCATCTCATTAGATATCTCACATCCCAAAAGATTTATTTCTCTAAATAATTCTGTCACATTGGATAAATACATTTCATTCTATTTAGGTCTATATAAGTTTTCATCTGAATACTTGAGTTAATGATAATATTTTGAGAAAACTAAATTATAGGAAGGTGATGGTCCCATGAGGTTATGAAATACAATGAAAATGATCTCAATATATCCTCTAGGTTTTGAATTATTCTCTTAGACTAACCATCTATCTGAGGATGATACATACTGTTGGAACACAACATTGTACCAATAGGTTGGTAGAGACATATCTAAAACATTAATTTAAAACTCATATCTTGATCAGACATAATGGAACAAGGTACTCTATGAAACCTTACAACAATCTAAATATATATCGAAAAAATATAATCCATAATAATGTCTTATCAGATAGTGATAATGTTTTCTAACATTGAATGGAGAGAGGGTATAACCCATATAGCATTATTCCCTTTTATTATTTTGGGGAGTCCAATGAAAAAAGACATTAGAATTTTTTTCAATTTAATTTTTATGGGTAAGGTATATAAAATCCCCACAGTATATTATTTTTCAGCCTTAACCAAATTATATAGCATGAACTGAGATACTGACTCTACGATATCCCTCTTCATAATATCCCAACAAAATTAGTATTTCAAATCTATATTCTTCTTCATACTTCCTAATTGATTAGATTATGATTAACTATGAGTTTACTCAAAAATTTCATTCATATCAGGTATGGATGGAATGAATACTTCGTTACTAATACTTATCACTCCATCATGATCAAGGATAAACTCGTGAACATTTATAACTCTCTTCTTCTGCTCTATATCTTCTATCACCACCACATTAACTTTAATTTTGATAGATGGGTGAACATTCAATTCTGAATGATAAGATTTTTTCCATTCCATTAGGATTTCAAGATCTATTCTTTTTTTTTTTGGCTTGAGTGAGTTTCTTGATAAGGGGGTTCATTGAGAACCTAATAATAATTTCAGTTAAACTCGATTTCAAAAATCCCTAATTAAAATAAAATATCCCAGTTTAAGAAAATATTAGTTTGATATAATATTTTACATTTTAGAATATTTATCTATATATTTATTAGGTATTAATTAAAACTAATAAATAATTTTATTATATCCTTAAAATCAATTCACATAATCAAAATCATATATAAACACTAATTAAGATAAACTACCAATTTAGGGGTTTTTTTATAGTTTAAAGTAATTAATATTTGAAGGAAAATAAATAAAGTAAAACAAAACATGCATTGGAATATGAAAATGAGATTTCTAGTCTCAAGATGAGATTTAATCCTCTCACTACAAAATAATAACCTTTTACCAATAGAAATTTATTGACAATAAATATATATGTTTTCAAAAATGAGTAGTTTCAATTGATTTTTTGTTTTATTGGTATAAAATTTATATACAAACATTTCTTTTTACCAAAAAATATATCAATTGTTATTAATTGATCAACACCAACCTATACCATAATAACTATTAAATTTTTTACTTTATCATATTAATAATAAAATATTTTTTTCCAAAAAATAGATCCAAAATCATTAATTATTATTTTCAATAGTTTATTATCAACATAGAAATCTGTTACTAGTAATTATTTAGTACCAAAAAATCATTAAAAAAATACTATTTTATTAGTAATAGTTTTTTAAAATAATTATATTACTATTATAAAAAACATATCGATATGGGAATCTATCATTTAAAAATGGAATATTTAAACAAATTATCACACCTTTGTTAATAGCTTCTCCCCGCCCCACATGATGACCTCTTGATCTTAATTTCTCGCCGCCACGCTATAGCGATTCTAACCTGTACTCACACACCTAGTTTATCACACCCCACACCCACACACTAGATTATCTACAACATCTCATGCCCCATCCATTGATGTTCGATTGTTTTTCTCCTCCTTTATCTATAAAGACGAGGTGTATGGAGGGTCCAGGAGATAAACCCATTCATCGGTCAATCCGTCCATGCTTTTCCATTTTATTTGATATATATTTCCTCTTTAAAAGATTTCATCACCAATAATCATGTGTATATATTTTTGGAATAGAATTTAATTTATGAAACGGTTTCAGTGAAATTTTGATTAAATGATATTGAATGTTCTTGTTCCCAAGTTACTCTTTAAAATTTTTAGATATAAATTTCTTCTTGGGTCATGATTCAATTTTTTAAAGATGTTTCAATGTTTTCTTGTAAATAATTTAGATTAAAATGGTGGGAGTTTTCTAGTGCATTGTAAATTGTTTGAAATATTGAGATAATATTGTAGTTAGATTTCATATGACTTCCCATTCGGTACATTATTTTGTAAATGGTTTCATTGGTCAAGAAACCTTATTTGATTAATCAAATGTTTATTTCATCTTTTGTTGATTTTTTATAATTATCTAATTAATTATGTATGAAGGGGTTTTTCAATGAAATGGTGTCGGAGGTGGTTTATGAGAAATTATCTATGTTTTCTTTTGATAATTATGTTGATTTTGTGCTTACCTCCATGTTTGGATGGTCATGAGAACTTAATTTTCATATTTGGAGGTTTTACATCATGATAACTAATATGATACACACTATAATAGGGTGTCCATAATTGTTCTTTTTTCCAAGGCCAGTGGGGAGGTGTTATAATTATGAGGCTGATATTGAATAAATTGGTGTTTTGTGTTATTATGGTTCAATGTATATCAGTTTTAGATCAATGTTTTTATATTATCATTAGAATATGCAAAAAATAGTACCTAGAGTGTATCCCTTGCCATTAACAAGATTAGTGGTTGTTCATAGACATTTTAATTCTTTTCTTATCATGTCACCTTATTCTTTTATGGCTAGTGGAATGATTTGAATTATTTTATTGCCTTATTAAATATTGAAATTTTGATTCCATTTGGATTTTGTTTCATTTATTTATTGCAGGATGATATTTCAAAATATCATTTAAGGATGGATTTAAATGGTTGAATTAATTAAAATTGTAATGCACATATTATGGTGGGATATTAAGAAATATAGGTAAATGGATTAAGATGGGCATCTTTGGGTCTTCCTGGTTACCATTTTTATTTTTCAAAGTGAAATCCTTTATAAATTATTTAAAACGAAGGATTCCAATATTCAAGGAATAAGATATTCATGACTCGAATGGGTCTATTTTTATGGGACCAGATCATAGATATAGGCCCAAAAACCATGATTGTAGTGTAATACCATGGTTTTCATAGACAAAGGAATTTATTTTCATCACAATGGCTTCTTTTTTGTGACTGTGGTCTTAGACTGTTTTTGTAGGTCCTCAAAGACCATAGTCCATGTGGTCCATGGCTATAGGCTACCGTTCATTTTCCAATGACAACTATTTCCATCGTTTACGAAACTGTGTTCATAGGTACCCAATGCCACAGTTTGGAAATGTGGCCCCATCCTTTCAAAAAATTAAATAAATCTATTGAGATTTGATATCAGTACCCCTTTTTTCATCCATATAATGCTTTATAACTGACCATTTACTCAAAAAATGTATTAAAACACACACACTCAAACACACAAGCACAAAAGGATATATACATTATTAGGCATTAAAATGATAAAAAAAACTCATTGAATCTTGGGATAAATGACTATGTTTGAAGTGGTCCATGCATATTGGTCCCATCTATGGACATGGTCCAAGAAAAACATGGCCCTTGGAATTTCAAGAACCCATACGTCCATGATCCATGTTAAATGTGGTCGTATACCTTGTCTTTTACCATGGTCTACCATGGATTTTCCTATATAACAATTTAAAATCAATGTCAAATAGTTTCATGGTCATTGAACTTTCTCATTCTCTTACTACCAATTTCACATAAAAGTTTTGAGTTTTTCAAACCCCCATCCTCCATGTTTTTAATTGACCATGGCTATAGGTTGGCCTATCTCCACACGCCACAAATTATATTACTATAGGATGTCACATTCATCCCAATGGACATTGATTAACACATATTATGGAAATATGTTTCTCTTAAGATAGTGTTTTTTGACCCTGGATATAGAACCATGGTCATAGATCAAATTTCTTGTAGTCTAGTTCTAATTTATTGAAAATAAAAAATATTAGTTTTTACCACATATCTATAAGAATATACAGATTGTTTAATTAAAGGATTTGTATAAACTCTATGGAATGATCCTCCATGGGATATTATCTTACACCCTCTATTCACATATTGTGTATGTGTGTATTGGTAGCTCTTATGATTTATATAGGGTAAAATTTCTCTTCAGATTGGTTACCACACACCTAGGTTCATATTATTGAGTAGAGTGTAGTGAAACCATAGGTTGTAAGGAGGAGTCATGTGAATGGTTTATTTTCAGTTTATATTTTATTTTTGATATCGATGTGTTGGTAAAATTAGCATTTTTTTATCACTATGAAGTTTTATTTATTGTATCTTGCTATGAGTTTTAGGATGATACATTCATTTAATAGAAAATAGGTTGAATCATTACATTACAGATTATGACATCTCTGGTTTGTTAATTTTTTTAATATGATTATTGATATCTCATGGATGTCTTATGAAAGGAGGGTGCATGATGGACTTTCAATAGACGATTTGTTTTTCATTTTGACTATCATTTTTGGAAGAATAATTTCCCAGTGTGATTCCATGAAGTACAAGAACCATTTGTCAATCCATGGGTATCACGAATGCCCACTGGTACTAGTGATGTGCCAGGTAGGGTAACACGTTGGTTCATCCTAAGATAGTTCATTACATTCATCCACTATATAAAATTTAGTTATAGTGTTTATTTTTATTAATCTAATACCAAGGGAGAATTGGTGTTTTAATGTCATGAATCTTTCAATATTAGTAGTTGAAGATAATGGAAATATAGATTATGCCAAATGGAGTGAGATGGTCTATCCATATAGGGGTAAAAAAAATATTCTGAATGGAAATCCTGATTCCAGTTTAGAATGAAAAAATAAAGGTCTACATTATTTCAGGTCATGGTGCTTAGAACAAAAGCATTGTGGGAGTTTAAGGTCATATATTTTTTACGATTCGGTGATATGATTTATTCATTTAGGTAATTGTTTACCCAACCTGAATATAAATCATATTTATACTATGCACTATCTATGAAATCATTACATATCTTGACATCATTTTTCTTGGAGCATGGGGTTCTGAAATATAAGTTATTACATATTGGACTATGGGGAACTTCTATTTATGGAAATACAGCTTGAAATTGGACTATGGGATAATTCTATTTAAGGACATACATCTAGGAAAAAAACTACTATAGTTTGAAGTTATACAACTGGGAATTTATTCCCAATATAAAGATATATGAAATACATATTTAGGAACCTCACAATGGTGGGTGGTGTGAAGATCTTTCCATCAATGATGATCAATTTTTCTTCAACATTGAGTTGAACTTGGGAATAGTGAAGGATCGTTTCCATTTAGTTTTCAACATCTGTATTTTTCATCCACGTATCTTTTCTACACTATATTTTAGCAATAAATAACCTTGGAATTATTAGTGAATGTGTTGATTCTTGTTAATGATATGGACAGTCAATTAAAATTGACATAGTGGTTGTGAAACAATTATATATTATTTTCATTTTGGGGTCATCTATAATAGATTTTCCTTATAATGTTTATCTAGAATTAACATTTTATAGATGGATATGATCAATAATGGAAGTTTAAATCTAGGGAGAAAGGAGTCACTTGGCGGATGTCTGAGTTGTCATATGACATACCGTAATGGCTTTATAGATCTTTGTATTCCAATTCATCATCTTTTAATCCACTATATTCTACATGATGATAATCTTTACATTGTTAAATTTCTTTATTTTTCAATTCACTTGTGAATGGTAACAAAAAGTATAATTGGACCATGTGTATAACTTAACAAATAAATGGTTTATATTACAGGCTCGGATAATGGTACTATTGTATAGGATTTTGGTGTGAGGGATACCAAGTCAATTAATTGTGTAGAAATTCATGAACATGATAAAAATGTACTCATGATCTCCTTGATGTTAATGGATTTAACCCATTATGATATGAATTTGGAATCCTTAATGATGAACATAAATCATTGAGATATTGAAAAGAAAAAAGGAACCATGAAATCAATTGACTATTTATAAAAATGATCAGTGTGAATTTTGGTATGATTAATCATTGGAAGATAATTCATGTTGTTGGAATGAATCTAAAATTGATTAAACTTTGTTAGGAATATAATTCATTAAAAAAATATTTTCTACCCAATTTTGATGAATCTATAGATCTGGTGAGAAATAATTAATATAGTTTTGACATCACCACATGATCCAGCAAGAAACTCATATAATTATTATTAAATATTTATTCTATGTTCTATCCTAGAATTCTATTTATAAAAACATTAAAATCATAGTGATATATTCTATGCAAACATATTTTATACATTATCCATAACAAATGCTCATATAATTTATTATTCATGTTCCATATATCCATGTCTACTGTATAAACTATTGTATAAAATATTCATTGTAATTAATCAAATATTTGTTTATTCATGGTTTTTCATTTAAGGTCAACACCGTAGTCGTCTTCACAACTTATCAATTGGATACCAATATCATTTGTGAATGCATATTCATCTCTACAGATATTTCATGAAAAAAAACTTTATTTGAGATCCGTAGATATTTTGAGCTACTTGATATCATCATAAAATGATATATTTTTCTGAAAATTAACAGTCATTAATTATTTCACTTTATATTCTTTACTAATATCACATTTCTATAGAATATCCTGAATAATTTATCAGAACTAGTAATTTATAGAAGTGGTTATAGTTAATTCATGTTATACAATTCCATTTATTGACAACACAACCTTTTCTCTACCTTTAATTTCCAAATGTATTGGTTTTCTACCACTTGTAGTAGTTTTGATCTTGATTTTAATTACAATTTTTTATGATAAATTTATCCAAAACTTTTGGTTTTAGGTTTTTTCTTTTCAATATGAATTACCAATGTATAGAACTATGGTATGAAGAGTTCCAAAGAGAGACAATTTTTTTTAATTATGTTTTCAATGTTTGGTAGATCAAAATGGATTCCTCACATTCTAGTATTTATTTTTTTATTATGATCAATGATTTTTTTTTTATATGTGATTACAAAATAAGTCTTAAGACAATATTTTCAAACCAGATTATTAATTATTTATGTTGGTTCTCTGGATGGTGGCATTTTGTTAGCTATTATAGCCTGTTGAAGTTTTGTTTCAATTTTAGTTTTCTAGGATGATGCTAAAGGTTATATTAGATGATTTAAAGAAAGTATTTTTAATAGTATAGAGGTATATCAATGTTTAAATTGAGTATTTTTTGTGTTTTTAATTAAAATATATATGTTTTTATTAAAAAGCCTTAATTTTCATTTGTGAAATTATGATGTAGTTGTAGTACTGGTGATCTATAGAAATATTAATTGTATTTTGAGGGAATTGTATGGATTTGTGGTCACAAACCCCTTAGAATATATGAAATAAGATCATAGATTTAACATATTAACCCCACATGGAATATAGAAGTGATTCTTTGTTGAGAAGTCTACATAGATTATTAAAAAAGGTCAATTCTATGTAGATAATTTTTTTCAATTCACATTTATTTATATTTTGGTTTCAATTCATGTAAATATTTTGCAATGATATGTGAATATTCTATTTAGTTGTGTGTCATGTAGATCATGGATTTTAACGGTGTCACATAGTAGTGGCTTCAAGTATCATACTGGTATTGGAGATGACTTGATTTGATGAGATGTCATTGGTGATAATTAATGATGAATACAAAATGATCAATCATTTTTTTACACTTTTATTTTATTTTTTATTCAATTTTTTTTAATATGTTTCTCTGATTTGTGGGTATGTTTTTTGGTTGTATGTAATTTAGATATTGGATTTGAAGTGTGTTCCATAATAGCGACTTAAATTTTCTCAATGGTATTGGAGTTGATTTGGTTTTTTCATCTAATGTGCTACTTGTGGGTGATGGATGATCATTCGCGGGACTATTCTCCTACAATGATAGGTTTCTAAGGATTAAAGCTAAGAGAAACCATTCCCTTTTTTCATTTGGGGGGTGGGTGGGAATCGGGGCGGTGGGTGCTTTATAGATCAATCTTATGTTTCTGTGTATTTTATGATCTTTTTAGGTATCAACAGAAACTATATATTATTTCATTTTGTATTAATTTCCATTATTAATATAAACATTATTTTTATAATTTTGATCATTTTTGAAAATCATATTTGGTTTGATAATTAAAATAGGTGTATAATATATTATAAATTAATAAATATAATATGAAATTTTATTAGAAATAAAAATTTTGAATTCTCATGTAAATGTAATTTGTAATAAAATATTATATGTTGGTAATATTAATAAAAAGAATATATTTTTCATATAAATATGTAGGTAATCACCTTGAAAAACATATATATAATCTATTGGTTTTATTATAATTATAAAAAAAACTATTTTATCTATCGTAATAACATTTAGAGATAGAGTTTTTACCGACAATTTAGTGACATGATATTTTTTGTTGGTAAAACGTTTTACCAACAGATAAGGCACTTTTTCCAATAGATATACCCATGTTGTAAAAATATAATTATTTTGTAGTGTCTCCAAATTTGAATCTCATAATTCCAGGAAATTTATATAAAATAAACTTTTGATCCACAAACTGGTTTAGATTTTACAATAGTATACCAACTGTCCAGACCACAAAAGGCTACTTCCATAGTGTTTTGTTGGATTAAAAATAATCAACTGGTCATTACTAAACCTATATCACAATATGTTGAAAACAAGGTTAAATAGAGTTGAGAAGATATAAGGGTATCCTCCGGTTTAGAGCATTAGAGAATGTGTAATCTATAAAACAGTATACACACACACACTACTCGTAATGTAAACGAAATAAATAAGACTAATAAAATATGAGATGAAAAAAGATAGTGTTTATCATGATGTTAGGTTCTACAACTCAAGACCCTTGAAAGTGAATTGAACTGAGGATTCATTTCTGTTTTAGATATTCCAAAATAATAGAGTGTTGGGAACTCTTTAGTCATAACTGTATGAAAGAATTAGATGTAATATGTTCTCAGTTTTCTATAGTAAAGTGTAAAAAGAATTAGGCATGTATTCTATTATGGTTCATGAAATAATATCCATATCACATCTAGTTTGTATCTCTCTATGTTTATTTAAATTTTATATAGACCGTTTATCACCAAGGATATTTCTTCCTCTTTTATCAACAACAACTGTAGCAAAAAATAGAATCAATCAAATCCTCTACATCCTCTTACTACATGTCTAGAACATACAATAGTGCATATTAGTCAGAAATTATGGACCAATATATCAAAGAAAATTCCGAATTAAATTAGATAACAATACATTAGAAATACTTCATTCAAAATAAATTGAAACAACGATATAGATTATTTTAATGGTGATGATGGAAGTTCCTATGTCTAGAAGTGACTCAGAGTCTGTCAATGTGATATTGGAGAGGTGTCTTGATTTAGTGTTGAGATAAATTTTCAATGTTTTCATGGAATGGTGAGAAAATATTGGTTTTTTGTCAGGTTGGTAGTGTCTAAGTCTTGAGTTGTCTTTTCTCATGTTGAGTCTTCCCCTAATTTTTCATAATTATGTTTTAGTAGTATAAATTGATTAAATGTTTCCAAATGTGGTGATTATTATTTGGTGATGGGGTATCATACTTGATTGTAGGAAATTTCTAGTGGAGACTCATCCTTGTTGGTGTCCCAACCTTAAGAAAATTAATCAAATCTATATCATAATATATAATCCAAATAGAAAACATGAAACTCATTGAGTTTCACTAAAATCACGATTTAATGATCAATAAAAAAGTGGTCAAGAATATCCCCCTTTCGATGATCACAAATAATGAAATTTTATATTCATATCATCAAAGGAAATTCATGACATTTTATACATATGAAATAAAACTCATAATATCAATAAAAAAAGGATTTAAAGAACCAGTAAGGTATTAAACGAAATTAAGTAAATAAAGACATCATATAGTGTCAAGGTAAGATAGAAACATATATGGTAGTAAAGGAAATAAATTTATAAATTTCATAGATCTAATACCCCTTTTGGACAATCAAAATGTGCATAGTAAAATAGAAAATTTAACAATAATTACACAACGTATGCAAGATAAATAGTAGAATAATTCCAATGAACATAGTCAATGAAAAATACATCCCAAAAAATGTTCAACAAAATGCTGCATATATAGAATCCCTTCAAAGACAAAATGTTTTAATATCAATGCTACTCTGGTTGGGTTGAAGGTAACATATGATCTTTCCCATTATCCTTGTCATAGGAAGAGGGATTACTAGAATGTCCTAAAGTAAATTTAAGAATAGTTGAGGGTACTTAAGGGATAACTGAAGGTACATTGGAAATTGATGGAGGAGGATGAAGTTATCAAATGAGGATCGGCTAGAGGTGTTATACAGACTTTCCGGGAGTTATAGAAAATAGTTGGAACATAGCTAGAAATGGTGTAATAGGGTCTCTAGCCACTATAAGCAAGAAATATATTGGGGTAGTTGTAGGAGGTTTCAGGTGGAAAGTCGCTGGTTTAGATCCATGACTTAGAATAAAATCCCAAGAACATGTTGAAATGGGTTCATAAGAAGTATGAATTACAATATAATATATCCCCCTCAGTCTAATGCACTAATTAAACATTTCTTTTCATTAATAAAAATCCACAACAGAAGAGACAAGACATTCATATGATCAACTTCTTTCTTAAATTCTTGGGATATTGGATGCATTCAAGAATGTTACTACAAAAAACCAAACAGTGAGCATTAAACTTATTCTTAGAGTAAATACTATTTAGAAAATACATAATGGATTTATTAATAGTCTCTCAGTCTACCTTCAAATCCTTCATGATTTCACTTATTATCGTATGACCATGATTTTTATTTTGATTAAGCTTCCTAAATGTTTCCATTGGTAGCACAACAACATCACATGAATTACTACAGAATACAAATCTAATCACTTTGACAATTAGAGATATGATTTAATCAACACCACAAATAACTAGAGGAGAAGTAGATTTAGATTCCACTGAGGTATGATTTTATACACTCTAAAAAATCCATACATAGAATCTGAAAAGGAATATTGCATTCCTTCTACAGTGTATTTTAGAGATTCCAAGCCACTTCAAAAAATTCTATTCACAATTTCATCTTATTGGACATAGGGCATCATCATTGGTTGAATGTGGTGGATCACTAACTGAAACAAATATATACCATCTTTTTATCTTATCTTATTAAAAAGTGGTTCTTTAATTTTCAAAACCTAACCAAAATCGGAGAATAAGAATTCTTTAAAAATAGTCAATACAACCTTATTGACCACATCAAAAAAACTAATGGAATCGTTGGAGAATGATCTCTGACATATGAAAAACTTTTTAAAAAATCATTGGCATCAATTTGAGAACCATCAAACCTTCTGGATCACTCTCTTCTCAAATGGATTGTTCACAATTCGTTGGTAAATTGAAAACCTTACAAGAAAATAATCCCCATTGCTCTAACATAGGATCAATCCATCTATTATAATAATTTCCAAGAGGATCAAAAACATAATAAACAAAAAATGTAGATACAACTATAACAAGTACACCAAAATAGGCTTCAACTGTTATCTATTCAATAAAAGATTCATCCTTTAGATGATCATCAACTAAAGCCTTACTAGAATCTGCCACAACTCTCAAATGAACAACAATAAGACTCTAAATAAATCTTTGATCATAAAAAATATACTCATAATGATCTAATTTCTTATGTCAATCAACATGTTTCTTACCAACAAAAATTATTCTCATCTACTCATCAGTGAATTGATCTGACTCTTTTGATCATGTGAAATAGTAACATGGTTTCAATCAACATCATCATCAACAACTTTATGAAATATATGACACGTGAATTTATCCTCTTAAATGGATCCATCTACATAATTTCTAGTAGCAATATCCACCTAAAAAATAGGGCACCACTTTCGATCATGAAATAGAAACTCTAGTGGAATTTGGAAGATATTAACGATTATTAACATCCTCCCTTCAAATTTTCCCATTACCACTATCATTATCTGATCCTTCATCATTATCATCATCATTTCCACATCCTTATTCTTCTTCTTCATAATAATTACCATTATCATCATCATATTTGGAAAGACTCAATAAATTCCCTTATCTGAATAATTTGGTCTCTTCCTCACCATTTTTGACAAACTTTTATCTTTTCGGGAGTGTCCTTGGATTACAAGGAGCTGCATAAGTTATAGAATGAGATATAGATGACTATTCATGGATATTTCCCTCATAAAAATGAAATTAATCGTATTCATTCCCACTTCCAAAAATGTTTTATGTCATAAAAAAATATTCAACAATCTAATAAGGTTCTAGAATATGGTCAATAAGGTATATTTATATAGATGGGTGGCCAGTTAGATTAAACTCATAATATAGATATTCATTATTAGTGACTTGTTTCTCATTCCTTCAGTTCCAATAAATCTACATCATTTTACAGATTATCCTTGTTAAAAAAAATCCACCATAGTCCACAGGGAATCTTCATATTCAACAACAATACCTTTTTCTCAATGCCTAATAGAAATCTACTTCAGAAAAATAAAATATTTTTATATAGAGTTAGTTTGATCATTTCCAAAATATGATGAATAAGATGTCTAAAAATATTCATCATTAATCCCATTTTCATAAAACTATGAAAATACACATCATGATACCTTAAAATGGAAATGTCACCATTATTTGGGAACAAAAATTTCTTGATAAACATAAAGAGTAATATACTCCCTCCATCTACCTCTGAATAAATCTATCTAATAATTGCCCCAAATTCAGTCAAATTAGCATGGGATTGTTTAAATTTTAATTCATCACCATCATCTGGAAGAGTTTGTTGATAATCATTAAATATAATTTCATGTGATACTTTTAAACACCTGAACCACATCCAAAGATAAAAGGCCATTATAAGACCATTAATCCATGTTCACATCATGTATTATTATTCTATTCAAAACCAAACTCTACATACTTATAGAACTCATACACCAACATTGGATATAAATATATTATATATGGAGAGAACCAATCCATACAACTTTTGATCTGTATAACATTTAGCACTAAAGATCTTCTTAAAATCATTCAATCAATATCACCATATTTTTCACGAACAATACCTATATTTAAAAGCTCAGGTTTAACTGGTTCGTTAGGTGCAGAATGAATCAATTCCTCATTCTATTTCATTTCTAAACACGATTAGTCTAGAAAATTCATTGAATGTCTCTCCACACTATCCATAGAGGCTAACTCATTTGGAAAAGTTTATTGTGAAAGGATGGTTGGAAGGTTGGGAGCGAAAGATTCAATTTGGATCAAGAGAAATAGGGTGTGAGGAAAGAGTGTTCACTGAAACTAAAAAATTTGTTTAATTTATTATATTCGATTATTAGGGATCTAATAAATCAAAATCAAGAATCCGGTTAAATTGTAAATCATGAGAAATTATTAAAAAAACATAAAAATTATATAAGGAATAAATAATATAAATACTAGAGGTTTAAAATAAGAAATGAAAATTTTAAATATTCCTGAAAAACAAATGATGTGAAATCCAATGGTGATAATTCTAATAATGATTAGTATAATTGTGATAATTTCAATGGTGAGAAGTGAAAAAGTGAGAATTACAATGATGATACACTCACAATGGTGAGACATTCACAGTGGTAAGACATTTAAAATTATGAGAAATTGAAAATGGCGAGATATACACAATTTTGATGCATTCACAATGATGATACAAAATAATTTGAAATTAACCAAAATTAATAATACCTAAGGTAACACCCTATGATTTTATGACTTCTTTTTTTCAAATTAATTAAGTCTCTTTATATTTTTCATTTCATGGTATATTGAATGTGTTTTAGTTTATATTAATCAATTATTTACAGCTTTTGTTATATTCAATGCCATTTTAATCATGGAAAACATTAAAAATGAATATTATATTTCTCTACAAGTAACATAGATGTTAGATTTCTTTTCACACAAGTCTAACTCTCTTTATTGGATTACGTAAAACACAAGACCAAGTGTTCCTGAATAATAATTCAATATTTAAATATTATTATTTATAGGATATGAAATGAAAATTTAATTTATTATTATATGATTAAATATCGAATAAATTAATATATTTGAATTCATTAGTGTCCTTTTAATTTGAAAATAATATATAAACCAAATCAAATATAAAGGGACTGATTTTATAAAATTCTATGTTAGGTGAAAAGACAATATATATTAATTAGTCAAACTATTTACTAATATTGAAAGATATTAATTAAATTTATATGTTATACAGACCATAAAATATTTTTTTAATCATTCAATATATGTGATAGATATAAGTTAAACACAAACAAAATTTTATGGTAAAAAACCTATATTTCTATAAAGGTAGATTTACCGCCTTTTAATAGATACCAAATTTTAAGTAATCAATTTAGAAACATTAAAAGATTTAATATTTCAAAATGAACTTCATATTTTAATGTTAATCATAAAAAGTTTCTTAGGAAAAAATTGTGGTATTTTTCTGAAAAGAATTATTTTTTTTTTGAATAGTCTAAAATACTAAATTCTAATTCAAAAATTCTTTTACATCTAATTAAATATTAAGAATAAATAAAATTTTAATTTTTATAGAAACATGAATTATATAATAAAATTACAATTTAATCATATTTAGTTAAATGGAATCAATTTTACTTTGATATTAGGTATAAATCATAGAATATATTTCTGATGTTTTTACATTAAAAACATGTAATGTCATCCCATTAGTGGGATTATGTTTAAATTAATTTCTTCCACTTTTAACATTAGATTTTTGTGAAAATGATTCTATATTTGGAATTACAATAATTAATAATGCCTCATATTTTCAATTTTGTTTATTAACAAAAATATTAGAGAAATTTAATAATATTAATTATGAAAAAATTACATTAACAAAGATCTAAATGATTTTTTTAAGACCGAAAATAAAATACAAACATGTCCAGAAGCCTTTGGAAGGAAAATATTTTCTTATAAAGCTTCCATTAGGGAGTTTTCTTTAGGATTTTAATGACATTTTTGGATTAAAATGTGGGTACACTTATCTTGTTTTCAAAAATGCCAGGTGACTCCTTTCCCTTAGCAATAAAAGGCCACCAACTCTCCCTATTATTCACACCTATGAAACCACATAGTTTTTCCCAATATCTGTGAAATAAAATTCCTAATTTCCTTACCAAACTCTTATAAACCTCCCCTTGTGAATAAATTAATCCATGTAAGCCATTTGGAATAATCCAAAATGAGTTACCAGATTAAGAGGTAACAACTTCTCTCAAGTTCCTTCTATATAATCTCATTCTCTGCCCCCTCCAATTACAATATTCCATGTTTTTTTGAAAAAAACTAGTATATTCAATATACCCGTATGTTTTTATTCAATTTATTTGACGAAAACAAACAAAAACCTCCATCTAATTGGTAACTAACATACTGTTTCTATGTGTGATAAACTATCACCTCTCAAAAATGATGATTTTTCATTTTTCCTTAAGACCCCTCATGGTAGAAATTATGATGTAATGTCTATTTTTATATGTTATATATTATATTTATTCTGACATTAAATTATTTAATCCATTTAAAACTCATATCATTATACTTTCCATTTCCTGTAACTATGATAATTTTGTTTGAGGTAGTTTGGACTACTGCCATCTCAAAGGGATGTGATTCATTTAAAAACTAAACGGAATGTATTAAGGTTGGGATTAAGGAAATTATATGATATATATGATATAATAAAGCTACTATAATAATTATATATATATACATATATACACATATATATGTGTGTGTGTGTGTGTCATTTTCATTCATTCTTTCAAGATGAAAATAAACATGGAAACAACGTTCATGCATACATACGGCTTATCGTCCCCATGAACAATGTATTCCATTTCCCAATTCTAAATTATATATATTATTATAATATTAATATAATGAATATACATGATATATATATCATTATTTACATTATTTAAATTATTATTTATGTGTAAGTACCAATGATATGACAAATTAAGGCACCTACGAATAACAAAGCCAATATTACCCGATGTAAAACCTCAACACATGATTAATTACAAGAGGTTAATATAAGGAATTAATCAAAACATATAAGGTATTAGATATAAAAATAGGGGTGTTTATTTATTTATAATAAATTTATATTATATAGGTGGTTGGAACGAGTATAGAGATAGTTAGGACACAAGGTAAGGGGGTTCCATCTCACTTTTTATATTCATGAGATACATGCTTTTTTCACTACTATTTACTTTTGTGTGGTGTATATAATTCCTAATAATTTACTATAGGATAAGTATTGTTAAATTTATTTGTATTTAAATATCCATTATATGACATTTATTTATTTGGTTATATGATTCAAGAGTTATCAAATTGATAATATATTTTTGTATTAATTTTCATTCATTGAGACAGATGTAATGTTTTCACCTAAATTATTTCCCAAGTTTTATGTTACATGTTATATCATGAATTTAATTATTGTTATGATATTTTATGTTTTATATAATTAATGTTTTTTTTTCATGGAGTGTATGATCCCATGTTTCCATGTGTTAAGTGTAAATTGAAATTATCCCATCTTTTATTGGGATAGATTATGAATATGCTTTCATTAATGCAATATTATGATTCATATCTCAAGAAAACTCATGGGTTTTATCCTTATAAATTTAATCATGATATATCCATGTATTGGTACCATTTTTACAATCTTATATTATAACATCCCATATAAATAATGATATAATACATTTTCAAAATTATTAACATTTGTGAATTAAATATTAATTTTACTTTAAATGGGTTGATATGCTCGATGGAGTACCTGATACGCAACAATGGGTTTCTTTGAAATCATACATTTCACACTAATAATATAATAATATTATGATAAATGTAATTAACTACTAGACATTGTATTGGTAGGAATGAATAGAACTAACTATAATATTATTATACATGTTTATTAAATGTATTTAAATTTATCAAATAAAATTTAGAGTCCTAAAATGAGAATGAATCTAATTTTAAGCATAAATACTCTAATATTATATAAAAGGTCGATTTACCACCTTTTGATGGTGAACCCTATTTAAATCTGGTTTTGGTAAATTTTATATGTTCTATTTGACAAAATAAAATTATTCATTATAATCGGGACGTAAAAATCTACTTTGGGTAAACTTTTGGTATTTCTCTGATAAAATGCATTTTTTTATGTATAGTAAAAAATACAGTATTTTAATACAAAAGTGCCTTGTAATATAATTTATTTATATGGTTATATTATCTTTTTAGTCGGTTTTAAAGTTTAATTAGATTATTTTTTTATCATTTAATCCAATGTTGGTCATTGGAATTAATTTCACTTTGATATTGGACAGAAAAAAATATCATTCATTTGATAGTTATTGTTTCTTAAAAACACGCTATTTGTTTGGACAACGGGAATTAATTTTTAATAAATTAATTCTTCTTCTATGTTTTTAATTTGGTAAAATTGACATAATTTTTTAATTTGGAATATCAAATATAGCTTAGTCTTAATGTTTGGTATTTTTTTGAAAAACTTCAAATTTTGATGAATATTAAAACCACTAAGAAGTAGTTAAAAATTTGACTTTTTCATTTAAGTGAAATTTTAATACTTCTGTTGATTGAATTCCAAAATTCCAATATACATGGTTGTTATTAGTATGTAAAATGTGGTTCAATAAGATGAAAATAATTTTTGTCGAATAGTAACTTTTGACTTTTATTTACCACGCTTAAAGGTAAATAGGGTAATTTGAGGTAAAAAGAATATTTGAATAATTCAAAATTACATTAACACTTGTCATAACATTATTTTTTTGAGTCATTTATGACCATGGTAATATTTTTTTTGATTTTGGGACTCCATGGAGCAACTTGAGAGTGATAATGACACTTTATTTTAAATAACTTAAACTAAATAAAAAAATGAAATAAACATATTTTTTTAGTAAACGAATTTTGACATGGGGTTATTTAAGTTATAATTTAAACTATATATATTAATTTTAAGGATAAAACGATTTACAGATTATGGTATTTATTTTATAATTTTCAAATATCATATAATTTAAATTATTTATGACATAATAATGATGCAATATTTTCCTTATTAATAAATGATTTAAATAAATAAAATTATAAATATTATAACAATATCAAAAACCTGTAAAATTATTATTGGATGATTTTATTTATAACATAAGTCATCTGATCTTCAACATTAATGAGTCTTGGATTTTTAGAAATCGGGGATAAGTTTATAATAAAAAAAATATTTGCAAACATTCATAAAGATCCCCTCCTCCACCTTATAAAAAGCCCTAACTTCTAACCCATTACACGCACCTCTAATTACCTATGGATCATCCAAAACATTCCCATATAATCTCTTTATATTCCTCTCCTCCTCCTAAAATCTTTACCATAGGTAGAAAGACCTTCAAGAAGTCCTTTTGGTACAAACCATAGGGAGTTACCCAAATTAAAGGTAACCGTTTCTCTTAACTTATTTTCTTTTGTTTTACTTGTATATTTCTTAACTATTTTTATTCCTTTAATTTATAACAACCCCAATATCCAAAATATAATAGGATAATGTTATTATAAGGATTATAACTACACTTACACACACCTCCATCTATTGGGTGAAGAACACACTGTTTCTGTGAATGGAAAACTAACGCCTAACAAAACGATGATTGTTCGATTATATCCTAACAACACTCATGGTGTCCACTAACATGATACTATATTTATATATGATATATATTATTTTTATGTTTTCTTTATTCTTCTGTATTTTTTTATATCATAACTTTATGGTTTCCATTATTGGTAAACGTGATAATTTCATTTGAGGAAGTGTGGACTACCGCCCCCTCAAAGTGATATGACTTGTTAATGACATATGTGGAATGTAATAAATATGGATTTAATGATATTATATATGATATTTTACTGGAATTATAATATACATTTTTATAATTATGTTTTCATTCCATTAAAATAATAAATAGTAATGAAAGTAGCGTTCATGCATATGTACGGATTACCGTCTCCATGAACAGTTCATTTCATTTCTTACCTCCAAATGATATGTAATATTATAAATACAAGTATATACTGGATATATATGATATATATGATATCAAAATCCTGAATATAATTCTGGATATAATGATCTTTTGACCATTGTAATTATATGAAGTCCATTTTTAATCAAGTACCAAATATCGAAAAAACAACCTTTATTAACATAAATGATTACATAATGTTTATAACATTATAATAAGTGATCTAAAAGGAATAAAATATGTTAAAAAGGTTATTAATAAATTAAAAATTAACTTTAGTTTATTATTCAAGATATTAAAGAACTATCTAGTCATATCAAACACAAGGTAAGGGACTTCGTCTCAATTTCCATCCATTGGGGCATATTTTGTTTTAATACAAAATATTCTTTTATACAATGTATAAACACCTTTGACATTTTAGATCATTCAAAGGAAATATTTTTCTATGAATCATTTTACTAAATAGAAGCAAAAGAATGTTTCTTTTTAACGTAAGTGGTGATAATGACCTTTCCACCGTTGGAGTATTATGTGATATTTGGATTCCTTAACAAGCCATAATGTTTTTAAAAGGAAAATAAATACCATATAATCATTTATGTATTTTGGTATTGAAAATGGTTTTTATAATGGATTTGTTATGTCAAAATATTTAAATGATATATTGTGATTTAAATGTTGAAATGTTATCATTCATTTATGATTTTTTTATGTGTTATGAATATGTTATGGTTCTTGGGAATTTTTTACATATATGGGTGTCTCCATGAGAAAACATGGGTGGGTGAGCCCGCTATAGATCACCAATAAATTGGTTAATGTGACGGAGGTAAATAGGAATGTTTCTCCTAAAAATTTTATAGAATATAATTTGATTTTTATTCTAACGTAACTCCCTATATAGCTGTGATAGCTACAATGTAAATATGGTATGAATGCCACATGTTATCATTATGATTTTTGTTTTCTATGTGTTATTCATAAATTTTATGATATAATGAGGTACTTTAATGAGCCTATGATATGTATGCAATGATGAACTAATGTTTTGTTTATTTCTTTTGTAACCATTACTGAGCTTTTTATGCTCATCCCATGTTTTCAAATGCTTTTCACAGGACCAATATATGAATAGGGTCAGTGATGGGATCAAGAAAAAGCTATGATATCCAAAATATGGGACTAGACATGACTATTTTTTTCATGAGTTTATTTTATTAAAAAAATTAAACTGAGTAAAAGTGTCTCCATTGTAATTTTTGAGATGTAAGGTAATAGTTATGTTCTAATTCTCTAAAACACTAATCCTGAAAAGATCCTCAATATGAATTGTTCATTTAATTCATGATTATGTAATATTTAAGGTCGTGTCATTATAGTTTGTATTAGAGGTCGGTTTAGATAACATTAGGAGTTATGGTATTGTTAATTTAAAATCCATAAATTATGTTTTTTTAATATTGAAATGTTATAGCATTTGTAGATTACTATGTTTATTTGCCTAAGATATTTCTGTGTTTAGAATGGTTTTCTTCAAATTTAATAAGGTTGTTGTGTTGGGATGACATGATGAGGAAGACAACATTCCAAATCAGCAACCTGATATAGACGAAATTAGAATAGGACATTTTATTGCAGTGATGACACATTTTACTCAGGCTATAAATGGTGGTGGTATCCAAGAACGAGATCATAAAAATCAACCCTAGAGGAACATTTCAGTAGTGTAGCATTTCATGAGACAACGTCCCCCATAATTCCTAGCATCATCTAGCCATGTGCAAGCTGAAGGGTGGATTAAATCAGAGGAGAAAATTTTCGATGTCATGGGGCGTTTAGAACACCATAAGGTTAGTCTTGTTGTTTACTGTTTTGAAGGTAAAGCTGATTAGTGGTAGTTTATGGTGAAAAATATATGGGATAGCGAGGAGATTTATGATCATGATTGGGATGAATTCACAGGTATGATTCTTGAGAAATATTTTCTAATGTGGGTTTGTCTTAGGATGGAAAACAATTCCATGAATTGAGGCAGGAGTATGATTCAGTGGCTACTTATGAAGAAACATTTACTCAATTGGGAAGGTATGCTCCAAATTTCATACAAGATCTTGATATAAAATTAACAATTATTTCTCAGGATTAAAGCCAATTTATCATTGGGATTCAACTTCTCTTGAGGTAAAAAGTTATGAAAAACTTGTTCATTGTGCAGATATGTTGGAAATGGAGTTTCCCAATGATCAAGTGTCCTTTGAAAAAAAAGAGAATAAGAGGTCGAGGTGGTGGGGGAAAGGGAGGAACTCTTCAAAAAAGTCTAATCGTAAGAAACTTAAGTTTATAGTTTGTGAATATTGTGGTAAAAATCTTGGAGGGGAATGTCTTTTGGATTCTGGTAACTACTACTTATGTGGTAAAATGCGACATAAGGATCATAATTAAACTAAAAATGATCAGGTTAATCGAATGAAAAAATCTAATTTACAGTCAATATTTTTTTTAAGTGTAATGAAATGGGTCCTTATGTAAATGAGTGTCCAACAAAGAACTCAACTAAGGGAAAGCAGCAAGACTACAAGCATAAAGGGGTTCTGTAATACTTTTCAACTACTTCATTAGATGTTGGGCCATAAAATGAAGTAGTATTCGGTAAACTGTTTGTTTGTTTAGATTATGACAATGTGTTTTTTGATTAGGGGTCTACATATTCGTTCATTTCTGAGAAGTATTCTTGTAAATTTGGAATTCTATCTCAAGATATGAATCCTAAACATATAGTAAAAACACGTGGAAGAAATTTCAAAACAAAAAGAAATTATAAGAACCTTTCTGTCCTTATGTGCGGAAATAATCTACCTGTAAACCTTATTGTTTTTCCTCTAGAGGAGTTTGATGTTATTATGGGTATGGATTGGATTTCTGTTTATCATGCTAATATTGACTGCATAGATAAATAGGTTTCTTTTCATAATGATTTTCAGTTTGTGTACTGGAATGAACCCTTACTTTTAATAACATATCAGGAAGATGAGAAACTCGTAAATGATGGAAATAAATGGTACCTTGAACATATTGTTGAAAATAAAGGAACTATTTAGATTAATGTTGTGCGAGTGGTAAATGAGTACCTTGATATTTTTCTAGATGAGTTTCCCGGTATTATACATGATCGGGAAGTTGAATTTTCTGTTTACATTGTTCCTGATGCTAAGCTAATTTCAAAACACCCTTATCGAATGGCTCAAATAGAACTTTTAGAGTTAATGACGAAATTACAAGAATTATTAGATAAAGGTTTCATTCAACCTAGAAAATCACTATGGGGTGCTCTTATATCATTTTTTAAAAAGATAGATGGTTCAAGGAGACTTTAAATTGATTATAGAGAATTGAATAACATCATTATTAAGAATAAATATTCATTTCCTCATATCTATGATTTGATTGATCAGCTTAATGTATCTCTGTATTTTTCAAAGATTGATTTAATGTCGGGGTACCATCAGTTGAAAGTAATAGAAGAAAACATTATAAAAACCATGTTTCATACTAGATATGGTCATTATGAATTTGTAGTTATTCTTATTGGTTTAACCAATGCACCTAATTTATTCATGGATCTTAAGAATAGAATTTTCTGTGAGTTCTTGGATAAGTGTGTGGTTGTGTTCATTGATGATATTTTGGTATATTCCAAATGTATGGAGAAACATGAAAGTCATTTAAGGGTTGACTTGAAAACCTTAAAAGAAAAGAAACTATTTGGGAAATTTTGAAACTGTGAGTTTTGGTTAAAACAAATTTCATTCCATGGTCAAATTGTTCCAAAAAATGGAATAACTATTGATCTTTATAAAAATACTTATTGATAAATTTCCAAGACCCAGAAATATAACAGAGATTTGTAGTTTTCTTGGTTTGTAAGGTTATTATCGAAGTACTTTTGAAAAAATTTCACGGTTATCTATTCCACTTACTATGTTAACTCGAAAAGGTGTTAAGTTCTTTTGGACAATAGAATGTGATGATTGTTTTCAAAAATTGAAAATAATATTATTGAATGATCTAGTTTTGGCACTACCATACAGAAATTGTAGGTTTTTTATTTACAGTGATGCTTCCTTGTAAGGACATGTATGTGTCATTATTCATAATGATCAGGTAATTGCATATTATTCACTTCAGTTGAATCCTCATGAGTTAAATTATTCTACACATGATTTTGAATTAGCTGTTGTTGTTTTTTCCTTAAAAATTTAGAGACATCATTTGTATGGAGTAAAATGTGAAATATTTACTGGCCACAAATGTTTGAATTATATATTCACACAGAAATAATTGAACATCAGATAGAGGAGATGGTTTGAATTAGTCAAGGATTATGATTACACGATCCTATACCATCCTGGAAAAGAAAATATTGTGGTTTATGGTTTGATTCGAAAAAGTAATGTTTTATTAAACATGCTACATTTGGAATGTGACCCTTTTGTTTTTGATTTGATGAATTTTGGCATAGAAGTTGTTGGTGTAAAAAATTCTTATGCTCTGTTTTAGGGGTCAGTGAAATCATCTTCCTCAAATAGAATAAAGAAATCATAGAAGGAAGACAGTGAGTTGCTGAAAAAGGTTGTATTGGTTCAGAATGGTATCTTTCACGAATATAACATTGATAATGATTGTTTTTTGAGGTCTAGGAAGATATTATGTGTGCCTAGTGATTCATAGTTGAAAAATTAGTTGTTATGTGAAGCTCATAGTTCTTCGTTTTTAGTTCATCCTGGATGTACTAAGATGTACAAAGATATTCCAGTGTATTACTGGTGGGATGGAATGAAAATAAATATTTTGGATTTTACTGTGTAGTGTTTGACTTGTCAGCAGGTTAATGCAAAACAGAAGTTACTAAATGGGATACATCATTCTTTACCTGCTCCAAAGTGGACATGGGAAAATATATCCAAGGACGTCATTGTGGGATTGTCGAAGACATCTCGAGGTAATAATTCAATTTGTGTTATTATTGATCGGTTGACTAAATCAGCTCATTTCCCTCCAATTAAAGATATATTGCCTCAAGATCAAAATTATCAGTTGTATGTTAAAGAGATAGTCAAGTTGCATCATGTTTCTCTCTCCATTGTATCTGATAGTGATCCCAAGTTCACTTATAACTTTTGGAAAGGCCCTCAGAAATCATTGTGTACTAAATTAAATTTTTGAACAGATTTTCATCGGCAATCAGATGGGCAGTCAGAATGAACAATTCAGACCATGGAGGATATGATACGTTCTTATTCACTAAATTACCAGGGAATTTGGGACCAACATATTTCTTTGGTTGAATTTTCATAAAATATAAGTTTTCATTATAATATAAATTGATCCATTTGAGGAATTATATGGGAATCAGTGTCGAACCACATCTTTTTGGGATGATTTTGGTGAAAGGAAGCTGATGGGACCAGATTTGGAAGAAGATATGGTAGAAAAAGTCAGTTGATTTAGAAGAACATGAGAATAGCTCAGAGCAAGCAGAAAAGTTATGCGGATAAATAGAGGAAGGATCTATATTTTGAGGTAGGTGATCATGTATTTATTAATGTTTCTCCATGGAAAAGTGTGATGCTCTTTGGTAAGAAATGAAAGTTGAGTCCGAGGATCATTGGACCCTATGAAATCTTGGAGAATGTTGGATTATTTTCTCACAGAGTGGAATTACCTCCATGTTTATCCCAGGTACACAATGTTTTTCATGTTTCAATGTTGCGAAAGTATATGTTAGATCCATCTCCTGTTTTAAGTCCATAGGTAGTTCAGTTGGAAGGGAATGTCTCTTATGAGAAACAACCAGTCCATATTCATGACCGAAGTGTGCATGTTTTGCAGAATAAGGTAATTCAACATGTAAAGGTTTTATTGAAAACCCATATGGTTGAAGTGGAAACGTGGAAACCTGAAAATTATATGAGGGATAAATAACCACATTTATTTGATAAATGAATAAAATTGCGAGGACGCAATTTCCAAAAGGTGGGATGGATGTAACATCTCATGTAAATAATGAAACAATAAATCTTCATAATTATTAACAATTGTGAATTAAATATTAATTTTACTTTAAAGGGGTTGATATACTTGATGGCGTACCTGATATGCAGAAATTGGTGTCTTTGAAATCTTACATTGCACACTAATAATATAATAATATTATTTTTAACGTAATTAACACCTAGACATTTAATTGGAGGGAATGAATAGAACTAACTAAATTACGATTATAGATGTTTGTTAAATGTTTTTGATTTTATCCAAAAAAAATTAGAGGCTTAAGATGTGAATGAATCTAATTTTAAGCAGAAATAATCTAATATTATTTAAAAGGTTAATTTAGAACCTTTTGATGTAGAACCCTATTTAAATATAGTTTTGGTCACTTTTATATGTTCTATTTGACAATATAAAATTTTTCTTTAGAATCGGGACATCGAATTTTACTTTGGGTAATTTTTTTGCTGTTTTTCTGATAAAATACATTTTTAATGAATAACGACAAATACTGTATTTAAATTCAAATGTGCCTTGTAGTATAATTTATTTATATGGTTAGATTATCTTTTAATTGGTTTTAATGTGTAATTAGATTATTTTTTTACTATTTAATTCAATTTTGGTTATTGGAATTAATTTCACTTTGAAATTGGACATAAACAAGTATCAAACTTTTGACAGTTATTGTTTCTTAAAAACACACTATTTGTTTTGACAACATGAATTAAAATTAAATAAATTAATGCACATTATATGTTTTGAATTTGGTAAAATAGACATAATTTTTGAATTCTAAATATTAAATATAGCTTAGGCAGATTTTTTGGTATTTTTCTGAAAAACATCACATTTTGATGAATAGAGAATCCACTAAGTAGTAGTTAAAAAACTGACATTTTCATTTAAATGAAATTTTACTACATATGTGGAATGAATTTTGAAAAATCTACATGCCTGGTTATTATTGGTAAGTAAAATTTGGTTTAATAAGATGGAAATAAATTTTGGTGAAAAGTAACTTTTGACTTTTTTTACCGCGATTAAAAGTAAATAGGGTAATTCGAGGTTAAAGAATGTTATAAAAATACAAAAGGACCTTAACACATGTCCTAACATTATTGTTTGAGTCATTTATAACCATGGTCATATTTGGGTCTATTTGGGGAACCCATGTAGTCACATGGGAGTGATAATGACACTTTATTTTAATTAACATAAAGTAAAGGCCAAAATCACATAAACAAATATCTTTTAGTAACTCAATTTTTACATGGGGTTATATAAGTTTTTATTTTGAATATAAATATTCATTGAAAATATAAATAAATTTATATTATAAAAAAATATAATTTTTAGACATCAAATATATTAAATTATTTATGACACAATAATGATGCAATATTTACCTCATTAATAATTGATTTAAATAAATACGATTATAAATATTAAAAAAATATCCAAAACATGTCCAATTTTTATAGGATGGTTTTATTTCGAACATTAGTCATTTTATATTAATCTTTAATGATTTTAGGATCTTTAGAAACTGAAGATATGTTTATAATAAAATAATACTTCCAAACATTCATAAATATCCCCTCCTCCCCCTTATAAAAAACCGTCACTTATAACTCATTACAAAAAACTCTAAAGCACCATGGATCATACAACCCCTACCCAACTAAGCTCTCAAGATCCCTACACTATTCATAAATGCCTTATCTTAGGTTGAAGTCACATCAAGATGTCCTTTTGGTTCAAACCAAAGGGATTTACGCAATTTAAAGGTAACAGTTTCTCTTATCTTATTTTCTATTATTTTACTTCTAAAACCCCTAAAATATTTTAATTCCTTTATTTTAGAACAAAAACAGTATTCTAAATATACTAGTATGTTTTTAAATGAAGTATTAGAAATAAACTTAAAAACACATCCATCTAATTGGTGAAAAACTTAATGTTTCTGTGAATGGAAAACTAATGCCTCATGAAACGATGACTGTTCGATTATCTCATACTACCTCTCATGGGGCCCATTAAGATGAAACTAGATTTATATACGATATATATTATGTTTATGTTTTCTTTATTATTTTTTATTTTTCTTTTATACCATACCATTATTGTTTCCATTATCAGTAAGTGAGATAATTTTAATTGAGGAAGTACGGACTATTGCCCCCTCAAAGTGATATGACTCGTTAATTCCATATGTATGACATATAAAGGATGGATTTAGTGATATTATATATGATATTATACTTTAATTATAATATAAATATGTATCATTGTGTTTTAATTCCATTAAAATAAGAAATATAAATGAATGTAGCATTTATGCGTACGTACGACTTACAGTCACCATGAACAGTGCATTTCATTTATTACCTCCAAATGTTATGTATTATTATAAATACAGGTATATACTAGATATATATGATATATATGATATATAAATTATGAATATCATTCTGGATATAATGTAATTTTTACCATTTGAATAACATGTAATTATAAGGAGTCTATTTTTTTCTCAAGTACCAAATATCAACAGAATAACCGTTATTAACTTAAATGGTTATATAATGGTTATAACATGGTAAAAAGTGAAATAAAAGGAATAATAAACATGAAAAAGGTTCTTAATAAAGTATAAATTATCTTCATTTTATTATTCAAGAGATTAATGAATGATTGAGTCAAGTCGGACAGGAGGAAAGGGACTTCGTCTCAATCTCCTTTCATGGAGGGATATAATGTTTTAATACCCGACTTTATTTTATATGTTGTATAATCACATTTTACATTCAATTTCATTCAAAGAGAATATTTTTCTATAAATTGTTTTACTAAATGAAAAATAATAATTTTTCGTTTTAAAGTAAGCGTTGACAATGACCTTTCTGCCACCACGATTATTATTTGATCTTTGGCTTCTTTAACAAGCCGTAATGTTTTTAGAAGAAAAATAAATACCATATACTCTTTTACAATTTTGTTATTGAAAAAAGTTTATATATTGGATTTGGTATGTCAATATATTTAAATGATATATTATGATTGAAATGTGTAAATGTTATCTTTCATTTATGATTGTTTTATGTGTTATGAATATGTTATGGTTCTTAGGAATTGTATACATATAAAGGTGGTTCCGTGATAAACCTAGGGTGGGTGAGCCTGTGATATCTCTCCAATTAATTGTGTAATGTGATGGAGATAAATGCAAATGTTTCTTCTATGAGATGTAGGGAGTATACAGTGATGGGTATTCCAATGTAACTCCCTATGTTGTTTTGATAGATACAATGTATGTATGATATGACTGCCACAAGTTAACTTAATGATTTATGTTTTCTATTTTTTATTAATAAATCTTATGATTTCATGAGGTGTGTTAAATATATTTTGTTATTTATTCAAGGATTAACTAATGTTTTTTTCTTTATTTTATAATCCTTACTGAGCTTTTTGTTCTCATCCCATGTTTTGAAATGTTTTTCACACGACTTAATAATGAATAGGGTCAAGGATTAGATCATAGAAATTTCATGCTATATAAAACATGGGATTATACATGACTATTTTTTTCATGAGTTTTTAGTTTATGAAAAAATGGAAACTGAGTTGAAGTGTCTGCCTTGTTATTTTTAGATGTAATGTAATAGTTATGGCCTAATTCTATAAAACTCCAAACCTAAAAAGATCCTCAATGTGAATTATTAATTTAATTAAAGATTATTTAATGGTTAAGGTCGGGTATTTATATATATAATTCATATAATCACTAAAATATTTTTATGAAAAGTATTACATTGTATCTCATTGTGGTTAGAAGAAAAATTTATTTTAAAAACTAAAATTCCAAAATAATAAATGAAAAATTTTTTATATGATTTCAAGTAAAAATATTTTTAAATTATTTTCATGTAATAATTTTATGTTGTAATTTTTTTAATGAAAAATGGATTTTAAAATGTTTTCATGCTTCTTTTATATTTTTTAAATGAATATGGTTTTCAAAATGTTTTCAAATGACTTTTAAATGTTTTAAAGAAAAATTGATTTAAAAATATATTCATGATTATCTCAATATTTTTCAAGTAAAATGTTATTGAAATAATTTTAAATCATAGATTATAAGATATAAATTTTTTTGTGAATAATTTGATTCAAAAGGTTTTCATTCATACTTTAAAAGTTTTCAATATTATTGTTAGAGAAATGTTTATTAAATTGTTTACAAGAATTATTTAATTATTTTCAATTTATTTTCAAATAAATGGTTTTCAAAATATTTTCAACCTTCTTCTATATTTTTTCATGGTAAATATTTTTCAAATTACTTTCAAGAAATAATTATATGTTTTCAACGAAAAAAGATAAAAAAATGTTTTTGAAACATTATTTATAATCTTTCAAGTTTATTTTCAGGAAAATGGTTGGAAGAAGTTTTTTTAAAATAACATATTCATAAAGAAGAGTGGTTATTTTCCTCGAGAAATGATTTCAAAATATTCCTCCAAGTCGTTTTTCATCTTATATTAAATGTTTTGATACTAATTATTCCCTTAAAAAATTATCCAAATATTCCATTAATATTATTTATTGATTGTATTTCCTTTTCATGGGCTTATATTGATGAAAATCCTTTCTCTGCCATGGGTTATATGAAATTTAATCCCAAATATTTTCATGGGTTATTCTCTTGATTAAATTATTATGAAGCCTATATTTTTTCCACTATTAAAAATATAATTACATGATTATGATAAACATTTAATTTCATGGGTTATGATATGATTGTTTATGAATCTATGACATGTTTATGTAATATTTCATTATAACTTTGGTGGGATTTATATCACCATCCATTGCATTGTGTAATGATTTATATCTCATGAGATAGACCAAAATTGTATTGGGAGTAAACCATGACAACCATGATGGTATGAGGGGGGAACAAATTCATCTAAGATTCCCATGGGATTTAACCCAGACCACCTAGATTATATGAAGAATGATCTTATATGGCCAATATGGTCTTGGATTTCATTCCATGGATACTATGGAAATCATATTATATGATTTTGTGTTTTAAAGATTTATTCCAGGATAAAAGTTTATAATATTATTATATGCAGGGTATAATCTTATTACATTGTGTCAAATTCGCATACCCCAATGATCATGTTTATGATTACACGTATCATTTTTTACACTTATCGATAATCTAAGTTCATCCATTTTATGTTTCTATTCCCTGGTTATGATTATAGGTATTTAGTATGATGTGCCTAAAAATGATTCATATTCATGAAGAACCTAGTGGGAGATAGTGTAGTTCACTTATGAATAATTATTTATGTTTCAATGTTTCTAATGGAACTAAACTAATATAATATTTGATTATATGTTTTTATAATGTTTTAAGTATTCCAAAAAGTTTTGTAATGTTAATTTATGAAAATAGAGGGTCTGTATGGTTCGTATCCTAGAAAAGATTTTGTTTAAATTTGGAATCTATGATGAGAAGAACATAGTGAGAACCTTAAGGACATGTTTATAGATATGTTTAAGGATAATAAAATGTATAATAAAATATCTAGGAATTTATTTTTAAGGATATATTTATTTTTTAATAGAAATATATCTATATCTTGTTACTACAATTGTATGTAGATTTGGAACAGATGCACCAATGAGTAACAACTCTGAAAAGATGTTCAGGGATTGACTTGGTGTAATCTGGGAAACGATAACGGGCCTTGATGCACACCTAGTTTGACACTCTCGAGGGATTTTCTTTGGAAATAAAAAACCCTTAATAAACCATCATGAAGTATTTAAATTTGAGTTGGCTATGAAAATAATAATATGAACTGAGGGTGTCATAGATGAAGGATTGTGTAATGATTTTGAAATCCTATAAGTAATTATTTTCACATATATGTTTTTTTTCAGGTATTACATGTAATGATAACACTATGCTTATGGTGTTAATAAATGGGGGGAACTGGAAGGAAATATATTTACATTTAATGTGATGTTTGATTTCTTGATTAGAAGTCATGTGGGATGATCACTGGAGTGAAATATGTGTTGATTATTGCTAATCACATTTACCAAAACATGATTAACAATGTGTACCTTAACCAACTCTTGGACTAACCACGGATGAAAAATAAGGAGTTAATTGAGAGTTTTGGAAATAGAGACCATGAAATAAAAATGATTTAGCTCCTTTTGGGTCAAAAATGTTGCATAATTAACCATTGTGAATGACTTAGTCAAACAAGAACATGTTTTGAATATAGAAAAGAGGGATACAAATCACGTTAATATAATGAAAAATGATGAGTTTGGATAGTGAAATTTATATGAATATTGGCCTCCCTAACATATCATTGAATGACAAATGTTTTGTGCGTGGAATAAATAGTCATTATACAACTTAATTTTCCAGGAGGAAATCTCATGAAGAGAATAGACATGGTGGTACAGGTAGTAGGTATATTGTGGAAGATGATGACACTAAAATTGAATGGTGAAATAAATTAAGTATTATGTAATATGATGAGGTAGTATTCTCAAGGATTTTGGATGAGGTGGAATAATGAATATTTTTATGTATTTTTGATTAATTAATAATGTTATATGACTGGTGAAATAAACATGGATTTCCAAGTTTATGTTTTTTTGTGAAGGATTTAAAAGATTATGTTGAATATTTTTAATAGAGTAGAAATTGGGTATAATTGAAAGGTTGTGTCGATGGAAAATAAATGATTATATGAAATATAAAACATAAAATATTTCTCATCTTATGATAATGTTGTTTGGATAATGATATGTTCAATATCAATAAATTAGACAGTAATGAATACAATATAAAAAAATATGGACTTATCAACAAGTAGATTATGATATCAAGGATGAAGTTTAAAACCTCTTAATCTTATATAATATATTTATTTATCTTTTTAATAATAAAAAATTCATGTTTTCTAGAGTTATTTATGGTAATACAGGTTGTTACCATGTTTTAGGATAATACATGATGAGTGCATTCACATATTTAGAGTGTCACAACCAAAATACACATTGTGATATTTAGTGGACCAATGTAAAATTAATTTCATGACATTCATTATAATGATTTGTATTTTCTTCTCTCAAAAGGGTGATATGGTTAAAAATTAATGAAATGTTAGAGTTAAACATTGGAGGACGTTTTTTTGTATTGATATTGTATTGAAAACATTTGTTAAAATTATATTTTGGTATTAAAATTATTTCATTGATGGCAATCATAATTATATTAAAAATTATATTAATCTGGTTATGAAAATTAAAATCATGTATGTTCGGTCAAAACCAATCAATTTTTGCAAGTTCGTGGGTTATGATTCCATGACCGAAGGATGATAAGGGTTTCACACCTACCACTGGTTTATGTGACATCAAGGTTTATGTATATTTATTTATGATGAATAATTATTTATGATGAAATAGTAGTGTTACTTTTTAGTATTATATGTTAATGTATTAAACATATATATTTTCAAGATTTTTTATAGATAAATAGTTATACGTTTCATTTTTTATGGGAGTTAATATCTGTTAAAAGCATATTTTAGTGCATCGGGCATCAAAGATTATTTCTTGAAATCCATTTCATGAAGTAATTTATGAATCAGAAATATTCAATATATATTCTAAAGAGTTAAATTTTCTCTATAGAAATATATCATGTATAGATATTTTATTGGTCAATAAAAGAATTAAACAAATATAGGATACTGATAAAAAATGTGTTGTACTAATACCTCAATTTTTGTTTAGAAAATAAAATTGAAATGATAAAATATTTATGACTTTGAGGCCCTAATATTTTCATTTATAATTCAATTATTTTATATTGATAACATAAATCACTCCCTACGAATATTTAAACTCTCCCTCCAAGTGTATATTTCACTTTACTCTTATGTTATCTTATGTGGAACCCAAGAAAAATGTTTGGGAAACTATTATGTTTCCAACATTCCCATCATAAAGGATGTTTTTGGATTATTTTTTACGATTTCGATTTATGTGAAATGAACTTTCTAATTATAAAAAGATTAATATTTTGGTAAAAATTCTATTTATAGGGAGAAAATGTGACCCCCCGAGATTTTGTGATTTTTCTATCAAATTAATTTAATAATTTCGATTTTTTTCATATCTAAGAACACTGGAAATAGTTTACTATATATTAATGGCCTCTGTCTGGTTTTCATTATAAGCAATATCGTGTTAGTCATATACTAAATTCAATATAAATTTTATCTTTCTCTACACAGCACACTGTGGTTTTCTTTTAAAACATGAAATATTGACATTCCTCTATGACTTGAGTAACATGCAAGGTTGAGTGTTACTGAAAAATGATTCATTATCAAAATAATATTATTTAATATGGTATAATGTGACACCCAAACTTTTTATAAATAAATTTAAAATTTAATGCATGAAATAGTGAGTTTATCCAAAACACCAGTTTTTTATAACCCATCCTGTTAACATAATGTTTCCTCCTCTTTTATTTGAATTTCTAAAAACTCACATACACTATTGTTTTCCGAAAGATATTTAGAGTCTGATAGGATCAAAATACATTATTTGTAAATATTAGCATGATCCTTATGAATATTAATGTACCCGTATTAACAATAATATGATCATTATGAATATTTACCTCACCCATGAATGCATAAATAAAATTTGGTCACATTATAAATGAAGTAGAATGTGTTAAAAATTAATAATTCAGTGTTGGTAATTTTTTGAGTAATAAATATTTAATTAACATTTTAAATTAATAAATTAATAATTGTTTTTAATAAAATGTATTCTCAAATAAATATTTTTCCCTATTATTTTAGTATAATTTTATGATACCTCATATAATTTTTGAAAGTAATATAAAATAATTTATTAATTTAAAATATGTTATTTTTAATTAAATAATTCTTTTATTTACAGATTACATTTCTAAAAGTTATAAATTTATTTAGATACAATTGAGTAAATTTTTCATATTCCATACAACTAAAAACACTAAGGGTTAATTTTTGGGTTGTTTTCTAAAATAAATTATTTATTGGTGAATAATGAAATTCGATAATTTAAAAAATATGCTGAATAAAAAAAAATTTGATCATCTATGAGTCTTGGATGATATAAATAGAAATGTTTTCAAACTAACATTGTCTTATTACTATTTTTATAAAAATATAATGAAGAATGTTCATTATCATGAGAAAAAATATTAAAATAATGATTAAAATAATGGAAAATAACTCATCTCTTCAACTATAAAATACACCCATCAATCCTTCTTTCCTCACTCTTCTAAGAAATAATTCTCCAAATTGTTCTACCCAAATACTCTTATCTAGTCCCTCTCTCTCTTCATTGATCCCTTGGTCTTTCCAAAAAACAAAAACTCATTCCCATAATGAGGTTCTCAATGAGGTGTATTCAAGAGGTAATTCCACATCTTCATTCATTTAATTTCATTTCACGTGCCTTTATTTTGATATCTTAAACTCGTATACTCTAATCATGATAACTGATGTATTATGTATTTATTGGAACTATATCATGTTAATTTAATAATAATTTTCAAAATTCTTATTCTCTCTCTCTTTTATTAGATAGGAAAAATCGTCATTCATAGTGTGCCAATTTATAACCTTCATGGATGATGAAGTCTCCTTCTTGATTTTATCCTTCAATACTAGTCATGAAACCATTTTTATTTTTAAACAAGACTGTAAAATATTTATAATGACTTGTTTAATATTCATGAACCAATATATGTGCATAATAATAATTCACATGACAATATTAGTTTGTAATAATAAAAATACCACCAAAATAATATATGTGATTGCCATTAATATTTCAACTAATGATGCATCCTCATACCATGTAACCAAATGATATAAATATAACCATTAAAAACTACTTATTTCCACCAATAACATATATATTCAATTCTGGAGAATTATTTTCATTCCAAATGATCATCCATACTCATATACAAGTATACCAATTGTGAAAACCATCGAAATGAACACTCCGGAATGAAATAATTCAATCTTATAACCATGTACATAAATGAATTTTATAGATTATGGTAAAATAAATACATGTGTAATAAGTTCTTAAATAAGTAATTAATAAGTCTAATTTTGTATTCTCAGACCTTAAATTCAAGATAGGAAAACATTAAGACATATTACAAGGTTTTTCTACCCAAACCCCCATTTACATTCGGGTTTCTCTTCATCTCTCTTAATCCCAATTAAATTCTTATTTATACTTTAGTAGTCATCATATTTTTTCTTTTAATTTTATATATATGAGTAATAAAAATAAAAATTTTTATATTATGGTTATGTACATGTTTTAAAGGGACTTTCAAAAAATCATCCAAAAATACAATGTTAATTAAAGGGAATTGTTTGAATTCTTACCTATTTTTGAGGAACTCTATAATATTTTTTTAGAATTAATTATTTATAATATCAATAATTTTTTTATGAAAAAACTAAATTTTTTCAATTTAGGTTTTATAAAATTATTTTTCCCAAATAAATCATTTTTTCAATGTAAAATATTATTTATCTCAAGAATTAATAGATGATTTTATACAACTACTTTCATCAATTTAAACACCCTTATTGATTCTAATGTTAAATTGGGTTTAATAATTTTTTTATATCATCTATAATATTTTATTGAATTGTTTATGATTAGTTTGACTTTGGTTATTGAATCTTGATACCATTGATCATATTACACTAAATGTTTAGTGTTCATATTTAATGATTTTGAAAAGTTATTTACATTTCATATATTAGTTTCAATATGAATATATATGATATTTATTTTTATCACTATTCTTATGAGGAAGTCATTAATCTTATTACATTATGGTCAGGGCCCTCTATATCCTCTTGATGCATTGGTAAATCTAATGAGACAAACACTTTTGGGATTTTACAAGTTAATGTATAGTCTTGGGACAATACCTTGATATAACGATTGTGATGAATACAATTATGAACTATCTCATTATGAAGATATTAATGGATAGTTCATGTAGTTATTAAACTATTATAATACACATTATTATGTCATATTTGGTAACAATTTATTCCTCTTTTATTCATTCCATATTGTGTTCAAGTATATTTTTTAAAGTCATGTGTTTTTAATTATTCACCATGACTAATGTTTAGGTTTATGATATCTTCCACTATAATCCATACCCTTACTGAGTATCTAATATCACCCCTTTATTATTTTATATTTTTCCATGATATGAAGAAGTAAATTATGAATTAATTTTAGGGACAATCTAGGAGTCATGGATATTTCTTGTGTAATATATATATATATATATATGTATTATATTTCCTTTCAAGTTGTAATAATGATATTATATATATATATATAGTTTTCTAAAACCACTAAAAAAATCATTCCTTTGGGATATGACTTTCAAATAACCATTCCAATGTAATGCTATAAAGAACTCGCTCCAGGAAACTGGGGTAAATTCTTTACATAGGAAAAAAACATTAAATTGAAGATTATATGATTAATTAGCTTATGATTATATATTGTTGAGTTAATTTGTGGTAGATTAATTATAAAATAATATTAAAACCAAAACAATATAAAGGGACCGATTTTATAAAATTTTATTTTTAGGTAAAAAGGAAATATATAATAACAATGTAAATTAATTAATAATAGTTACTTATATTCTTTAAATTATATGTTATATATTAATGAAAATATTTTTTTAATCATCCAATATATTTGATAGATATAAGATAAGTACAACCCCAATTTTATGCTTAAAAACCAACATTTTTATAATGGTATTTTTTATGCCTTTTAATAGAAAATCAATTTTAAATCCTATTTTTGGAAGTTTTATAGATTTATATGTCAAAAAACATCATCATTCAAAGAAAAAAAAATTATGGTAGGATAAATGTTTTGGTATTTTCTTATAAGGATTTTTTTAATGAATAGTTTAAAATATTGTATTTTAATTCAAAACTAATTTTTAATCTAATTCATTTATAAGGTTAAGTTATAAATTAATTTGGTTTTAAATTTTAATAATATAATAATTTTATAAAATAATCGAATTTAGGTCATCGGACTCAATTTAACTGTTAAATTGGGTAAAAAAGACATAGAAAACATTTGGATGTCTTTACATTAAAAACAAGTACTGTCATCAAGTCAGAGGGATTTTTCAAATTAATTTCATATATTTAACTTATTAGAATTAGTCAAAATTTATTGAATATTTTTAATCATCTTAATTTATAATTTATAAAATGTTCAACATTGTTTTCGGCCAAAATGATTAATCAAATTGATTAATATTAATTAAGAGAAAAATTAGGTTTCAAAAGTAATAAACCATAAATTAAAGACACAATGAAACATATAATATTTTCCAACAACCATTTTTTACCATGAATATTCCATTCTTATTACATTGTTGATTTTTGATGGATTTTATGACATTTAATAGGTAAAAATGGTGGTACACATAATATTTCAAAAAAAACCCATGTGTGTCATTTACCTTCCCAATAAAAGTCCACCATTAATCCCTATTATTCACAACGTTGAAAACACTTAGGTTCATACATGATCTACCAAATACAATTACAAACATACCTACCTTAATCTTATAATAATACCCATGTAATAAATTAAATCCAATGTATCCTTCTTGCTCAAACCAAAAGGAGTTATCCAATTAAGATGCAATGACTTCTCTCAAGATCCTTTCTATAATTTTATTTATCCACACACCAATATCTTAATTACATGATTGGATAAAAATATATAATCTTAAATATAATATTATGTATTTATTCTAATTTTTTGACCTAAATTTAAACACACATATATTTAACGGGTAATGAACATATTGTTTATGTGTACGATGAACTACTGACTCACAAAACGATAATTATTCATTTTTCATTACCACCTTGCATAGTGGAAATAATAATGGAAAATATATTTTTATATGTTATATGTAATATTTTTTATGTATTTAATCTTCTTTATAATTTTAAAATGCATATCATTATGCATTCCATTTTTTATAAGTACAATAATTTCATTTGAGGAAGTGTGGAGTATCGCCCCCTCATAGCACTGTGATTTGTTCACACACTAAATGGAATGTACTAAAGATGGGTTTAGTGAACTAATTTGATATATATAAGATAATAATTATAATTTAATAATTATATATACTTATACCTATATATATATACCTATTTTATTTAATGTATTTATTTCATTACGATTATAACAACTGTAACAACGTTCATGCATTTGTATGGCCTACCATCTCTTTGAACGGTGTATTCCATTTTTTTACTTAAATATTATACATATTATTAAAATACACATATTCTGAATATACGTGATATTTATATCATGATGTTCATTCTAGAAATCATGATATGTGTTTACTGACCAATGATATAACAATTTAAGACACAGGTGATGAATAAAACAAATATTAAATGAACTCAAACCTTAACATAGGATTTATAACAAGTGGATAATATAAGATCATAATAAAAATAATATGGAATTAGATATATTAACATGGTTCTGTAAAAATATGGGTAAAATTTTATATTATTGTGATGGTTATAATGATTATAGCCAGAGTCAAGACACAAGGTAAGGGTATTTCTTCCAACTTTTTATATCCATGACACACATGCAATGTCCACCAATATTTTCTATTATATGGTTTATATACTACCAATGAATATATTATATTAATATAATTTTTAAATTTATTTTTTTATGTATCCACTCTATCACCTTTGTATAATGGGGTTTATGTTTTATGAGTTGCCAAATTGTTAAGATAGTTTGGTCTCAATTTCCTTCATTGAGATAGTTGTTTTGTTATGCACCTATATTCTTTGTTGAGGTGTATCTGGAAAGTTATATCACGAATATAATTCTTCTAAGGATATTTTATGATTCATTTAATTACATTTTATTACATGGATATTATTATCTCATGTTACCATGTTGTATGAGTTAATTGAAACAATCCCATTATTTATTGGGATTATTTATGATTATGATTCCATTGATGAAATCTTATGATCCATCTCTCAAGAAAACAAATGAGTTTTCATATACAATACTAAATAAAGATAGTTCCATGTATCTGTATAATTTTTCCTCTCTTTGTTTCATAAGATAAAAACAAAATGTTTTTAATAAAATTATAATAGTATTTTTTCGGTCAAAAATCCATTTTATTTCAAAAATCATGTTTTCACATGTGTTTTAATTTTTTTTCAAGATTATTTTTTATGTTTTCAAGTAAAAATGTTTTCAAATTTATTTCATGTCCTCATATTATGTTTTCAGAGTATTTCTAAAGAAAAATTGTTTTCATGGTTTAAAATTAATAAAAGAAATATTTTATACATTTAATAAGAAAATAATGTTTAAAATATTTCCAATCATATATTAAAATTAATAAAAGAAAGTTTTTTTCCAAATTTTTTAAATAATATTTCAAATTTTTTCAATAAAATTGAATTTTATAAAAAAATAGCTTTATTTTCATATTTTCAAGGTTATTTTCAAAGAAATAGTTTTCAAATTATTTTCATGATTACATTATATGTTTTAAAAGAAATTATTTTCAAATCATTTTAATGATTTATTTATAAGTTTACCAATTAATTTAAAAGAAATGGATTTCAAAAATAATTTCAATATTTCCCTATATTTTTAAATTCCTTATTAATGAAATGGTTTTAAATGTTCTATCAAGTTTATTTGATAAGTTTTAATGGAAATTGTTTTTGATAAAATTTTCATGTTTTCTTTTTATGTTTCAAAAAAAGGATTAAAATTGATTTCAAACCATTTTTATAATATTTCTTCTTTTTTTCAAGAATTTTTTTTTGAAAATGTTTATATGTTTTACTGATCCCTTTTTGAATGAATAATGGATATTTTCCTCAAAAAATATTTAGAAAATATATTTCCATGTTTCTTCCATCAAAGATGACATCTATTAACGATACACATGTCATTATCAGAAATGATACCAAAATTTCATAAACATTATTTCATGAATGGTTTATTTTTTGATGGAATGATGATGGTGAAACCCGTTTCTCTTCCATAGGTTATGTGATTTTAAAACCAATTTTTTCATGGGTAATGAGTTTGATGATATGGTTATTAAACTTGTATCTTTTTCCACATGTTATGATATGATTACATGTTTATGATACACATTTAATTTTTGGGGTTTTAATATTATTTGTTAGGAATTTTTGGCAAATTTATGTACGATTTCATTATGATATCAATGGGATCTATTTCTCCCTCCAATGCATTGGGTAACGATTTATATCACATGTGATAGACTATGATGGTCATGGGAGTGAACCATGACTACCAAGATGGTATGAGGAATGAAATCATTCTACTAATATGGTCGTGGGTGTAAAACCATGAATACCACTATAGAATGGGGGTGAACCCATACTACCAAGATAGTATTAGTAGTTATTCCCTAGATATTATTTAAATCATATTATATGCTTATGTGTCTACCAAAATTCCATAATTTATACCTCTATTAAATTTTCATGGATTATTTTCTTTATTTCATTATGATTCATGTATTATTAATTTTCAGTATTTATGTCGTGATTCATTTTTATAATCTCACTATTTCATGGCATGATAATATATTGTAATGATCATGTTATGATACCCATATGCACATGTTTATGCTTACATGTCTCCCAAATTTACCCTTATTGAGCATCTACAGTCATCCCTTTTTATATTTATTTTCCCAGGATTGGATGGTATGTATTATGTGTGATGTGTCTATTATGGGTGATATTTATGAAGAAACCAGTGGGAGATAATATAGTTTATTAATGTACTAATCTTTTTTTTCGATGTTTCAATGGTATTAAACTAAAATAGTCATTGGGAGGTTATTTTTCTAATGTATTATGTATTCAATAGAAGTAATGTAATGTTAATGTATCAAAATCAAGTGTCATTATACCTAATTTATTTTTCAATAAATTTATTCTGCATAATTAAATATCTTAGTGAATATATCAACAAGTTGATGTTTTTTACTAATGTATTCAAGAGTGATATCACCCTTTTTAAAATGATCTATCAAAAAGTGATTACATACTAAAATATTGTCTATTTTATAATGTGATACCTATTTTTTTAAATATTTGAAGAAATTGTATCATTATAGTTTAAAGGGACAAGCCATAACTGATATCCATAGTCTTATAATTTTTGTGTCTTCCAAAATTAATTTTATTAATAGCTACCCAATGCTATTTACTCATCTTCGTTAGTAGATGGTGAAACAAATTTTTCTTCTTACAAAACCAATAAAATAGAGACATTCCCAAAAACTGAAATGTTCTAAATGTTCTTTTTCTATCTAATATACATCCAAAATATTCAGAATCTAATTAGAATACTAAATTAAATTATATAATCCTTCCAATGGCCCGAAGAACTTCATTATTTATGGATTTTGATAATCCACCTTTCAATGGGTGAGGTGGAACCCTTACAAGGCCCGTAGGCGTTGGTATTACATGGACCGTAGGCCATAGAGGAATTCATTTTCCCGTAGTCTTAAAAAAATTACATACAACCCATAATAACTACTTGGAACTTCTCCTCCCCAGCATCTTCATCATGAAATCAACTCTCCACCTTCACATCGCTCTTCGGCTAGGAATTATTGTGCATGCACATGCCTGTCCTGATGGCAGGTGTGATACCCTCTCATTCTTGCAATCTGTTTAGATTCTACGGTGGTGAAAGCTACTTGATGATCCTCTTTGTAGAGCTTGTTCTTTGTAGGTCTTCTGGTTTTCATCTACACCTAATGTGGCCCTAAGGCCTCGAGGTGGCCCGAATGCCTTACTAACCCGAAGGCATGGGTGGCCCGAGGGCCTTAAAGGACTCGGGGTCCAAATCGATGGCCTGAAGGACCAAATGAGGGCATATTCTCGGCTACTACTGTGACAAACAGTACCTGCTATAGCTCCCACTACATTACTTGCTACAATATGCACATTTCTCGTTATAGTATCTGCTACAGTACTGCTACAGTCCGCTACAGTTCCCTCTGAAATAATTTCACCGCCTGGATTTGATCTGGGGTCTCCTGGATGGACTTACGGAGTCCTTACCAATCGGGCTAAGGCTCATGTGCAAAATTAAATTACTTTCCTACTTGGTAAAACAATCCTAAATTGGTTGTATATGAGAGGTATTTAAAAATAATTAAATCTAAAAGATGTGACTATTTTGTAATAGCGTGATAATTATCATGCATGCACACACTAAACATTATATCATTTCCACGATCATTAAGGTATATAAGACTACCAATCATTCCTCTGTAATGCATTTTTCCCCTGGTTTCAAGCATCAGCAAGATCTAAAATTCAATTAGTACTCATAAGAGTATCACTTCTCATTGTTCAATGAATGATATATTTATTTATAAGAACCAATTTATATTTAAAATTATTAAAAAAAATTATATTTGTTTTTAAAAATTTTAAAAACCTACAATGAATTTGAGGTGATAAATTAAACTCATTTCAAATTATTTTGGCATTATTTTGGAATAATCTACACAGAAAACATATTTTCATGACAACAAAATAATATCATATACATATATTTGAAAACAATAATATATATTTATTTTTTTAAAAAAATATTAGGACCAACTATAAATATTGATAAATATTTTGAAATATTAAAAGTGATGAGCCTATAACACAAAGAATCAAGAGATTGTTTTAAACTAGATTAATATTCAGTTAACTTTGAAACTCTATATGGGAATTTGGGGATTTTCAAAAGTAGTTTCTTGTTAAAAAAACAACCTCATATATATAACCAATTAATAATAAACTCTTAATTTCCATATGATAATGTTTAAAATTTACATGAGCTATAAATGAAATTTGTATTCTAATGGATTTATGTCAGGGTAATGGTGCAAATGTATAACCATATTATGTTGCTTCTTCTTGAAAATAACCTTATTCAACTATAATAGTGTTGTTTCTTACTATAGATACTAATTTCTAGTTCTTATTTCTAAACATGCATTTAGTTCCTATAGTCACCGTGTAAATATTCCTGTCAATTAGTTCCATAATTTTTTCATTTTAAATTGATTTAATTATTCTTTAATATCCATTACCCAGAATTAATCATTCATTAAATAAATGATGTTCTTTGGTTCTGGATTATACATGAATGATTGATTTTCAACTTGATTTCTACGTGAATCTCTAGTATATGTAACTCTATATAGGTTTCCAATTACAACATATAAATGTTGGAATATTTGGGTAAAATATTCATTAGATAAAATAGGGTTGGTTAATTGAAGTTCATGTATAGGTATAAGTACTATAATTTCTTTAAATTCCTTATAACATGGTGTTTTTCCTAATGATTTTACAATAGTATATTTAGATTTTGAATTATGTTCATATTTAACAAATAAACCTCTTGGTTTTCTAATGATGTCTTGAGATAATGTGGGTATGTCTAATCAAATATAATATGAACAAATTCTTCCACAATCTTGGTACATTTTTTGAAATATATATAAGTTTTACTAGATGATTAATAAGCTAGAAAATTTTATTTATCAGTCTTGTAGATTTTTTTTAAGATTATCCATTGTGTTACGAATATAGACTCTTTCATAAAAATTATAATGTAATTAACATTATTCTTTAAATTTTTAAAAATCTCATAAGGGTTATTATTAAGTATAGATCTCATTAAAACAATATTAATTATGTAATAGTCTGTTTTTACAACCTCTTCCCAAAAGTTGACATGTATGTCATATTCTGTTAGAATGGTCCAAGCTATATCATGAGATAATTTATTCATTCATTATATAACTCTATTTTATTTATGGGTCCTAAAAGAAGAGAAGTTATTATAATAACCATTTTTGAGAAAAATTATCCAATCTCTTTTATTTCAAACTCACAACCATGGTCTCTTTTTAGGTTATTAATTATAAGTCCAGCTATATTTTATATAAATATATAATACATTGTAAAATAAGAACAAACATTACTTTTTTGAGATGGAAAGAGCTACAATGTATATCTAAAAAAGATGTTTACTAATATATCAACATTGTTCAACCCATTTATACATGAAAATTGTGATCGTACAAATAAATCCATATAAACCATCTCAAGAGATTGATATATTTAATATTATTTCTTGAATTTAAAATTAATATTTTGTTGTTTCCCTTTTAAAGAGGGGTTATAGACATTGTCATCTGGGAACTCATGTTTGGGTAGATCCTCGACTAACCATTTAATAGTAAGATTAATAAGTGACTTAATATTTAAATGTCCTAGTCTCAAATTATAATACCAATATTCTTTGTGAAAGGCTCTCAAGAATGAATTTTTTTTGAGAAACTAATTAATTAAGATCATAATCATAAACATTTAAATTTATTAATGGAGAAAAAACCAAATAGTTTTTAGAATAAATAACATTACATGAATTATTATCAAATTTTACATGAAAGCCATCGTCACATATTTATTATATGATAATAATTTTATCCATCAAACCATTTAGAGATAGTACATTAGAAATTAAAATAAAAATTGTGTTAAAAATCAATCCAAGGCAGCAATTTTGCCTTTTGAATTTTCAAAAAAGGTGACACGACCAACATAAACCATTATTAGGATCCCAAAATATGATTAGTATCTTGTTATATGCCTTGAAAATATTTTTTCCAAGAATCATTTATATTTAATGTTTTTCTTCAATCAATCTTTCTATACAAAATATTATGCAAGAAATGAATTTCGTACCCACATTTTCTTAGGTCGAGAAGTGTTATTAGTCATGGATTTATAAATCCATATATGTATAATAGGTCTTTGAAAAATAGATTGTAATATCATAAAAACTATTTTAGGTCACATGGAATAATAATTAGCAGGAGAACTTTCAGATTTAGAATTAGATATAAATGTGCTCTTTACTATTATACATTGTCTATGTTGGTATCTTATACCTGTAAGATAATTTAGATTAAAATTTTTCCCCATAATCTGTGTATGTGTTTCTCTACCATTGGAAAACATTTATGTGTCCTTATTTAGATAGACATTAAACATTTTAGAGACAGTTTTTACCTTTAACAACATGATATTTTTATCTTCCCCAACATATAAATCAAATTTAACATTTTATGATAATTAATGCTATGTTTTAAGATTGTTATATTTTTCTCTTAGTTAATTAAATGCATCCTCTTTAATTTTACAATATCCAAACATCAGTTATTGATACTTCTCTCCATCATTATTTTCTTTCCCATAAATATCATAATTAATTATAGGTAATGCATTAGAATCAATCGGTACCTTAGACACATTTTTAATAAAGCACATATTGGATCAGTCAGAAATTCATTTAAGTTTATATTTTTAATCATTAGAACCATCCTAAAATGAACTCATTGTTTCTTTCATATCATTCTTAATCATTCATTCTTTGTCATCGTACTTAATTTTGTATTTCAGTTTTGGACAGTCCACCATAACGTGTCCTTTTAATTTTCATTCATAACATGTAATTTAATTACCATCCTTCACCCAATCCATTTTATAGAGTCCTTTATTATCACACCATTATTTATAGTTTTTCTATATAATTTTTTTTTATTCATATATAACATCTTAAAATTCCTTGGTAAATGGTCCATTTCTTCATCACTATGTGCAAGTGACTCACTGTCACTTGAACATTTGGTTCAGACTATTTTCATTTATTTTTCTCTCTATTTGGATGAAGTTGAAATGAAATATTCTAACTTTATTTTTGACAGATCAACTTCTTCTTAGTTTAATTTCAATTATTCTATACAAATCATCAGGTTCCCAATCATCTCCTTGACTAGTAATTTTCTAATGTCACATGACTCCCTAATTTAAAAAGATGCGCCTCACAGTATTTTTGGAAGGAAACATAGAAACCCTATAATATGGTATTTGTTAGATAATGGATTTCCCAACAAGCTCATATTTTAGTAAATTTAATTAAAACTAGGATATATATTAGAATGTTACTCCACTGGAATCATCGTAAATGTGTAATACATAATTATATATGTATTCAATCTCATTTATGTTAAATTGGTTGTTCCCTCACATGAAACAACAAGTGTATCTAAAATTTCAAAATAATATTTAAATGAAAATATTACATTCAATTCATTATCTTCTAATTCAATGTAATGGTCATTCGTAAATTTATTATTATGTTTAAATGTAATTTTGGTAGCATCAGCCCATGTTACTCTAGAATTAGTAAGAAATTCATATTTATTCACTATAGAATTCCAGAATTTAAAATGAATACTATCTATATTCATTTTAGTATTTATCATTCCTTGAGAATAGTTATTTCAATTGAAATAGAGAGCTATGTTGGTAAAATAGAATTATTTTCTATTATCCATTTAAATAAATAAATTTAAAACTAATAGAAATTTGAGATCATTAAATCGCCACGAAACACATAGTTAAAAAGTTCAGGGAACCATTGATAGAATTGATTGTCCTCTAATACCAAATGTTTCATGGAGTGAATATCTCTATAGGGGGTGAATTGTGTAAAGACTCGGATTTTTCATGTAATTTTTTAATTATACTGAACTATTCTGATGCTAGGAAATCTAATGGCATTTTATTCTAATGCCCGGTCTTCCTAAAAATGAATTTTAAGCCTTCTTATGGTATGTTTAGTAAACGTTCATGCAACAAATCATAACTTTTGAACCGGCGCTCAGAATTGAAATCTGAGGGCACCGTTGAACTCGCAACACCATGATTCACTTAAGGGAACATAACCATGACCAAATTGGGTTGAGAGTGGATGATGGTTTTTGTGGTTTTTGTGGATGATTAATTTAACAAATAAAATTTTTATTAAATATCCTCCACCTCTCCTTAGGTTTTGGTGGCATGGACCATAGGTGGTGGTCATCCATTTAATGTCGGACATTAAATGCACAATTACACAGAAATGTGTAACCACCCTACATGAAATTAAGGAGGTTCATTAATTTCACCAATTAATTAACCTATCTTAATTATGTATGGTAAAGTTAGCTCCCATATTCTCTGTATTTTTGTATTAATTGGAAAAAATGAGTGGGGTTCTAGGGAGATGAGGATTCTGGATGAGCCTCTTGATGTAGAATGGATCCATCATGCAAGAACAAAAGATTGTCATTTGAGAGGCATTGTTGGAGGCTTGCTTCGGGATCGAAAAACACAAACCTATCTTTATATGAGAGAAAGTATCCAATGACTCGTGAGGAATGGTTTTGTTTTGTTTAAATTTCATGAGTTGTAAAATCATTTAAATTCTCCTATAGTAAGAAGCTAACGCAAGGGGTGCAGACTAAATGAACAAGACCTGATCCCACCGCCTCTTGTTCAATCATTCCGTTCTACACCTGTGAATTTTGGGGTTGGATGAAATCCAATACGTGTGTCAAGAATTGAGAGAGATGACACAAGAAGTCCATAGGTTCAATCGGATGAAAAAACAGACCACTGAAGCGCACCCGGTGGCCCATGGAAGACTGTCGGCACGGCGCTGGCGCGAAGGCCCCAGCACGGCGGCCCGGGTGACCCACGCTGGAAGGAGAAAGTGGTCGTCTGCACAGGCTGGCTGCGGTGGGGGATGCATGCAATCACGCACCGCAGGAGGATGTGGCCATAACTTATCATCTATAGTGGTTGAGAAGGGTTTCCGATCGCGTAAGTGGAGCGATGAGCCTTCGCGCGCCGCTGGAGGTGGCTGCTATTCAAAGCCACAACGGAGGAGGGAACCTCTCCCAGTGGGTCCTGTAGAAACCAATGGGTGCATAATGGCACCGCTACTTTTCATCTCTAATGTATTACCCATTCGAGAGAAATCCTCACCGCCTCATGCCAGTTAGGGCGGGCCCTGCACCATCCAACAGGATGAGCCACGCCCCATGTGGGCTGGGTCGTGCCTCCTACGGGCTAGGTGGGACTCTCCTACGGGCCGGGCTACACCCTTCGGTAGGTTGGGTTGTGCCTCCATGAGAGCTGGGACATGCCCCCTTGCATGTCGGGCTATGCCCCCATGTGGGCTGAGTTGTAACCTCTTTCAGGTCTACTTGCACCCTCCATAAGGCTATGCCCCCGCCTCCCATTGCGGGATGATCCACCCCCCCCCCCCCCCCCCCGTGAGTCGGGCTGGGCTGCGACCCCGTCCAACTAGGCCGACCAGGGCTTGTTCGGGCATGTCCGAGTTGGACCGAACCCGGACCCATACAGACCCAGTTTCTCTTAAAATTCCATAACATGAAATCTAGAAATTTATTTGATGAACTTTCTATGACACTACGATCCTTGGAGTGAGAATGTCCTTTTGATATACTCCACTCGAATTTTTGAGAAATTATGATTATGTTTTGGTTGGATTGATCCAAAATCCAACTGGGCCCTCAGTACTAAAACACTTATAATTCACAAACAGGGTGTTTGATTGATGCGTCATTATCATGTTGGAACCCTTGAGATATTATAGTACATTGGGTTTATCCTTTGTGGATCTTAGTGGTGGTCGGGATATGACTGATATCTCACGGTGTGGATTCTACGGAACTCGAGCGCAATAGTTAAGGTGAACCTTATGGCTGGCAGTCATTGACATAGCTGATCATATGTGGATCATCATCATAGTGACCCTATGTGGATGATCATTATAGAAACCCAACGAGGACCTATTTTAGAGTGGCCCACTGTGTATCAGATTCTAGCGAACCTGTGTGGATCAACATCTAGCAACCCTATGTGGATTAGCATCGAGTGACCCTATGTGGATCAACATTCCAGTGACCCTATGTGGATAAAAATTCCAGTGACCCTGTGTGGATCAACATTTCAACGACCTAGTGTGGATTAGCATTCTAGCGACCCTGTTAGGATCAGTAGTAGTGTGACGCAATCAGTACCATCATTACACTCCCCCATTTCAGAACAACAACTTACGTCCAAGAGTGGATCGTTATTACAATAACTTCTTTGTGGATTATTTGTGGAAATTATAATTGGAATAATATGGTATAACATAAGACAAATCATCAATATTCATGATCTTTGAGTTGTATAACTGGTGTGAGCTAACTATTACTTTGTTCTTTGTGATGGATTTCTTCTATTGTGTTTTTTCCTTTGTAAATTCTGGGAGACCTATGGGGGTCTCAGGGACCCTAATGAGTATTTTTATACTCACCCCTTCACGGGCTTCACCCGTATGACAACCCTACTTTTTATTAAAACTAAAACATGCTTTATTACATAAAACTTCACTTGATACAACAAAGAAGATCAAGAGTTTTAGTGTCTTTGGGGCTTAGTATAATTATATAAAAATGTAAAACATGAAATACAACATATTTATTGAAAACTTCCTTTACATGACCACTACATTCCCTCGTACTTAGCATTGCATGGGATAACCTGACGACATGCATAAGAAAAGGGTGAGCTATAAAGCCCAGTAAGGGAGTACACATGGAATAACATGAGGAGTACACTACATGTTAGGCAATAGGCATGTCAATAGATCATAAGAGAAACATGAACATAAATGCATGATAAATCATGATAATCATAACGTGGAAATGTGGCAACAACACTTAACATTAAATTAACATGATCCAAGGCTCATTGCACATGGAGCATGAGTAAACCCTCATTGCACATGAAGCACGAGTAAACCCTTGTTGAACTTGAATTAGCATGATTCAACACTCATTGCAATTGACGTATCATGATACTATACTTTACCCAAAGCATTGGAGCACTATACGGGCGCACCCTTCTTAAACATTTCATTTCATGCATAAGTGTGCCACATGGATCATAAAACATGGATTCATAAAACATAATCATTTATTCCATGATAAAGGAATGTGGAATTCATACATGAAACTTTATAATCAATAAGTAAATGTGCATAAAGTTGAATACCCTTGATGGAGAAATGGGCATGGTATTCACTACACAATGACATTGGCTTAGAAAATCAGTGCGATTTCGTTAGCGTAACGGCGTGACATAAGAATTCATAAAAATGGTAGATGAGAGAGAAAGGGTTTCCTCATCATATTTACATGTAATGGACAGTAAGGAGGTCATATAGATACATGTCCCAACAATTGAAAAGGAATTTAGATTCATGATACAAAAGTATTGCTTGAATGTAAAAGAAGAGAGAGAAATTCCTTTCGGAATTTCGGTATAGTAACGGGTGTACACGAGAGGCATTTAATGAGAGAGAAAGGGGTACCCCATCATTCAAATAATAAGAGGGAAGTATGGGGGAGGTGCAAAACCATACCCTAACATTCATAATTGGAATTAAAAGGGAAATACAACTTAAAGAAAATTGAAAAAAATGAGAAAGGAAGAAAAAACCCTTACTTGGAAGTGTGCTTCCAAAGGCTAGAGAGAGGCTTGTGAGAGGCTTCTTGGGAGCTTGGGGCACCTTGGGAGGATTATAGATAGAATAGGGCAGAGGCTGGACGAACTCCAAGGGATTTTAGTGAGGAGGAAGTGGGATCTTGGGTGGGTTTATATTGGAAAGGTGAAAGAATTATTTATTATTTAGGTTTGGGACCCCTTATATTAAAATAATCCAAACCACAAACCATCCCATGGTATTTTCCCATGGTTTCTGGAAAAGGAAAGAGGAAAACAATATTTTAAAATTCCAAGGTCCGAACTTATTAAAAAATTAGGGTTGCTTATGTGGAGGTGAGTCACACTCCTATGGAAATTAATTTAAAAAGGCAAAGTGTTGAATAAGTCTTCAGGGGTTAAGTAATGCTTTGAAAAGTAAGTCAAACAAACCCAAAATCACATTATTTTAATGATAAAACATATATTGGCCGAACATAAGGATTATGGTATTTTATAACATCACCATTGGGTCATTATGATGTCATAAACCACATTATATAATTAAATGGTATTTAATTTTTACCCAAAAATTTGACTGTCTCAGAAAATTATGAAAAATTCACCGTTGGATAATTTCGACGTCTTGATTCCCGAAATGAAATTTATTTTATCTAAAAAAATTCTAAATATGTTTATTTTCACTTTTAAAATAAAAACCAACATCTATAAAAAATTCACGGGTTTTGACAGAAATGGGTTTCAAACCTTAATAAAAATTTTAATTGCATTCATAAATTTATATGATCATTTATATTTAATAAAAAATTAATTTAATATTAATAATAATATTTTATTAAAATATTATTTAATTCAAAAATACATTAATTTAATAAAATAGATTTCTTAATTAAATAATAATTAAAAACACCATTTGTACTTTAAAAACTATTTACAATATATCAAAAATGACTAGAAATTATATTCATTATTATATACAAAAATAATGTATATGAACATAGTACTACTTATTTGTTACATAACCCCTTAAAACAGCCGAATAAGACCTAAGGGTATGGTGTGTAACGGTGACAGACTCTTGGGGCGGCTCTGATAACATCGCTCGAGTGGTAATTTCAATCAACTTCCACTTTTCCCGTAGACGGTCACGTTCGAGCTTGACATAATGAAGATCAGCTTGGGCTTGGTCAAGGGCGAAGCCCAAAGACGCCACCACTTTTCCGAGCTCCGACAAATGGTCTTCATATGGGGCAATTCTACTGGATGAGGCCATCGCATACTTTGTCTAAGTAAAAATTGGGTTCGTTAAATCCTTACATTTATACTAATCATGTGATCACTGTTCAACGGATATAAAAGTAAAGGGTCACAAATCTTATCATAAAACCAAAGAATTTGACATCTTATAAAAACATTTTTATAAATAGACATTTAACTTGTGGTTTCTCCACAACACCTTGACGAGGGTCATTATCTTATTTCGTAGAACTTTTTCTCTACGATCTAGGATCTTCACTGCTTGCTCCTCATAAGAAAGATCATCTTCCAATTGTACCACCTTGGAAGAGAGTACATGTGAAGGATCCTGTATGTACTTCCTTAAGAGGGATACATGAAAGACATCATGCACCTTGGCCATAGTAGGTGGAAGTGCTAGTCAATAGGCCACAACCCAACACGATCAAGAATCTCGAAGGGGCCGATGTACCTTGGACTTAACTTCCCTTTCTTTACAAACCTCATGACCTTCTTCCACAGAGATATGTGTAAAAACACCATGTCTCCAACATTAAATCCAAGGCTCGTCGACGATTATCTACATAACTCTTCTGTCGACTCTGGGATGCCTTGATATGCTGCTGAATGGTTTTCACCTTGTCCACCATTTCTTTGACCATTTCTGGTCCAAGCAGCTTACATTCACCGACCTCATCTCAACATGTCGGTGTTCTGTACCTTTTCCGATAAAAGGGTTCATATGGTTTTATTTGGATGCTCGAGTGGAAACTGTTATTATAAGAGAACACAACCAGAGGAATATGTTGATCCCATACTCCTTTAATGTTCATTGAGCATGATCTCAACATATCCTCAAGTGTTTGGATATTCCTCTCTGAATGGCCATCAGTTTGAGGATGATAGGCCGTACTAAAGTTCAGTTCAGTATTCAGAGCATGTTGAAGACTCTTCCAAAACTTAGAGGTGAATCTTGGATCTCAGTCGGGCACAATAGATAGTGGTACTCCATCCAACCTTACCACTTCCCTAATATATATCTTTGCTAGTTGATCCAATGAGAAAACCTCTCGAATAGCAATGAATTGTACAGTCCTTGTAATATGGTCCACAACAACCCAAATTACATTGTTTCCTTTGGATGTCCTCGAAAGTCAGGTGACAAAGTCCATGGTGATTTTCTCCCATTTCTATTCTAGTATGGGAAATTGTTGCATCATCCCCTTAGACTTCTGTCTCTCTGCCTTCACTTACTGACACACCAGGCACTTTGATGTATATTCAGCGATCTCCTTCTTCATATTATCCCACCAAATGTTTTCTCGGAGATCTCGATACATCTTTGTGCTCCCTAGGTGAATAGAGAAATTTGAACTATGTTCATCATCCAAAAGTTCCTTTTTCAGCTCCGGACTTGATGGAACACATAGTCTTTTCCCAAACAGCACAATTCCTTCTTCATTAACATTAAACTCTGAGGATTTTCCCTTTTTGATAGTTTCCACTTTTTCTTGAATTCCCACATCATCCTTTTGAGCATCATTTAACCTTTCCAAAATAGATGGTTGAGAAATCATTTGTGAAAGGATTGATGATGTTCCCTTCTTTATGATTCCCACATCCATCTTCATCAATTCTAAGAAGATTGGTTCCTTCTCAATTCTCATCATTGATAGAATCGCTGGATCCTTTCTACTTAGGGCATCAGCTACCTTTTTCGCTTTCCCAGGGTGGTAATGTATTGAACAGTCATAATCCTTGATGAGCTTTATCCATCTTCTCTGGCGCATATTAAGCTCTTTCTGTGTGAATATATATTTAAGACTCTTGTGGTCAGTATATATCTCACATTTTTCTCCATAGAGATAATGCCGCAATATTTTCAAGGCAAAGATCACATCCGCCAACTCTAGATCATGTGTTGGATAGTTTCGCTCATTAATTTTCAACTTCCTTGAGGAAAAGGATATCACTTTATCATTCTGCATCAGCACACATCCTAAGCCCTTTTTCAAAGAATCACTGAATACCACAAAAATCTCCCCACTTGTGGGTAAAGTGAGCACGGGTGCAGTGATAAGCCTCCTTTTAAACTCCTTGAAGCTTTATTCACATTCATCACTCCAAAAAAACATTACTCCCTTTCGAGTTAGCTTGGTAAGAGGGTTTCACAATCATGAAACTTTCTCACAAATCGTCGATAATATCCAGCTAACCCCAAGAAGCTACGGATATCCGTTACCGATGTTGGCCTCGGCCATCCCTCAATTGCATCTGTTTTGGAGGGGTCCATAGATATCCCATTTCTTGTGATGATATGGCCCAAGAATGGGACTTCCTTCAACCATAACCCACACTTTCTGTACTTTTCATAGAGATTCTCCTTGCGCAATGTCTCTAGTACAGTTCTTAAATGCTCCTCATGATCCTCCTTGGTTTTGGAGTATATTAGAATATCATCTATAAAGACAACCACAAATTTTTCAAGGTAATCTCTAAGGACTCTATTCATCAAGTCCATGAAGATTGTTGGATCATTGGTGAGTCCGAAAGGCATTACTATGAATTCAGAGTGCCTGTATCTTGTACGAAAAGCAGTCTTGGGGACATCTTCCTTCTTCACCCTTACTTGATAATATCCCAACCGCAAATCCACCTTGGAGAAGTATTGTGCTCCACACAGCTGATCAAAAAAGTCATCGAATCTTGGGAGAGGATACTTGTTATTTATCGTGATTTTGTTAAGTTCACGATAATCGATGCAAAGCTGCATTGAACCATCCTTCTTATTGACGAAGAGGACTGGTGCACCCCATGGTGACGCACTTGGGCGTATAAAACCTTTATCCAGATTCTCTGGTAGTTGTTTCTTCAACTCTTCAAGCTCAAAAACAGCCATTCTATATAGATTCTTGGATATTGGTAGCACCCTAGGTATAATTTCAATTGAGAACTCAACATATCTTCTTGGAGGAAGACCAGGCAGTTCCTCGGGAAACACTTCAGCGAATTCCCTCATAATAGGCATTTCTTCAAGGATGGTTTCTTCCTTGGACTCAATCATCTAAGCCAGATACGCATACTCATAGGGCAGTAATATCCATGCTTGAGATGATGGAGCTAAATGAGATTCATCTTCCTCCTGACACTTGTAAAGAATCGGCGGTCGATTCTCCATATGGAGGGTGATTTCCCTCTCCCGACAATTTATTTTGGATCTATATAAGGAAAGCCAATCCATGCCAATAATTGCATCAAATTCCAATAAATGGAGTATGAAGAGGTTCGCCGGGAAATTCAATCCACATATTATAACAGGGGAGGACTTATATTCATGGGATGCAATGATTACCCCATTTTCCGTACTCACCGACATCTTTACTTCCATGATTTGTGGTGGTGCTAGGATTGTTCTACTAAGCTTTCGAGATATAAAAGAATGTGTAGAACCTAAATCAAAAATTATGTTCTCTATTCTTGAATGAATAACTAGCGTACCTGTCACCACTTCGTTTTCGGGGTTCACTTCGGCAGAAGTGATGGAAAAATCTCTTCCTTGCTATCTTGGAGGTTGTTGGTTGCCTCCAATAACCCTTGGATTAGGGCACTGATTTGCAAAATGACCCGGTTCTTTTCATTTATAGCATTGAACAACGTGTTGAGGTTCAAATGGAGCATTCCTCTCCTCTATCGTAGTCGCGGGTCCTTCTTTCTGACAGTTAATAGCTAGGTTCCCTTCTCTTCCACACCTGAAGCATTTTATCATCCCCTTAAGGCAATTTCTAGGGTGCTTCTTTCTGCAGTTTTGGAAAGTGGGGTGCTGGAACTTCTTAGCATCGTTGGATTTATCCATCGGACCACCAGAATTGAAGTCCACCTTATGCTTCTTGTCCCCATGATACCCCTGTGATTCACCAATATCCATTTCAACCTTGAGGGCACATCGGACAATTTTCTCATAGCTGTCGAAGTCACGAATCGCTAATGCTTTCTGCAAGCTAGGCTTCAACCCACCAAAGAAGCGGTCAAACTTGTATTCGGGGGTAACGAAAAATCCAGAAGTGTATTGTTCAAGCCTTGTGAAATTTTCCTCATACGCTCCCACAGATTCTTCATATTTTTTCTTGAGGGAAAGAAAGTCCCTTTACATCTTAAGATGGAGGGTGCGCGGAAAATATTTATCGAAAAACATCTTCCGGAATTCCTTCAATTCCAAAGCCTCGATCTCCTCCTCAGGCTTCGTATTTTGATCAATGTCCACCATTGATCAGCTTCACCCTCCATACGATAAGCCGCAAGGAGAACCTTTTCTTGTTCAGAACATTGGAGGATGGATAATAACTTTTCAATGGAGTTGATCCATTGTTCAGCGATCGTGGGATCGGATGATCCACTAAAAGTTGGAGGCCTTTGCCTCATGAAGCTCTCGATAGCGACTTGTTCCATCTTAGGGGGGTATGGATGTTCTTCTTGACCCGTGTTTCTATTAAAAACTGGATTTAGCTGAGAGAGAAGCGTGACAATGTTCGCGATTCCCGCTCCCATTGGATTGGGCATCTCATTAGTACAGTCATCACACTGATCTTCACAACGGTTGTTAGCCCGATTCCTCCTATTACCAGCCATTGGCTGGAATAAAAGGAAAGTTAGGGGTAACACATAAAGGGTAATCCAAAGACAAAAGTTGATGACTTATAAATAAACTTTTATTTCCTTAACCCATGAGTCTATAGGCTTTAATCTAGGCTTTTCATGATCTACTTTCTAGCATATATTCTTAGAGGCATTTTTCCCTTAATAAGGGTTCATACCAAGATTGTAAATTTATCAAAACATATCCCCCGGGAGTGTCATAACCAAGAGTGCAGCAAGGCCCGTTGTCGTGCACCAGTTCCCGTTCGAGTCTAGCTCAAAGCGGTGTTTTCGGGTTTTACCCCTAAGATACATTTGTGCCAGAGCCGCCTCTACCTGCTCGTATCCAGAAAGGGATGTATTTTTTTGATAAACCACTTACTTAGTATTTACCATAACTTAGGGATGTTTTTATTATACATAGTCTTGTATCTAAGGATTTACTAGGGTTTCCTAATCTCAAAAATAACTAAACCTATCCTCTGATACCAACTATGACAACCCTGCTTTTTATTACAACTTAAACATGATTTATTACATAAAACTTCACTTAATACAACAAAGAATATTGAGAGGTTTAGTGTATTTGGGGCTTAGGATCATTACATAAAAACTTAAAACATGAAATACAACATCTTTATTGAAAACTTCCTTTACATGACCACTACATTCCCTGGTACTTAGAATTGCATGGGATAACCTGACGACATGCATATGAAAAGGTTGAGCTATAAATCACAGTAAGGGAGTACACATGGAATAACATGAGGACTAAAATACATGTTAGGAAATATGAATGTCAATAGATCATAAGAGAAACATGAAAATAAAGGCATGATAAAGAATGATAATCATAACATGGAAATGTGGCAACAAACACTTAACATTCAATTAGAATGAGCCAAGGCTCATTGCACATGGAGCATGAGTAAACCCTCATTGCACATGAAGCACGATTAAACCATAGTTAAACTTGAATTAGCATGATTCAACACTCATTGCACTTGACGTATCATGATACTATACTTTATCCAATGCATTGTAGCGCTATAAGGGCGCACCCTTCTTAAACATTTCATTTCATGCATAAGTGTGCCACATGGATCATAAAACATGGATTCATAAAACATAATCATTTATTATACGATAAAGGAATGTGGAATTCATACATGAAACTTTATAATCATTAATTTAATGTGCATAAAGTTGAATACCCTTGATGGAGAAATGGGCATGGTATTCACTACACAATGACATTGGCATAGAAAATCGGTGCGATTTCAGCAGCGTAACGGTGTGACATAAGAATTCATAAAAATGGTTGATGAGAGAGAAAGGGGTTCCTCATAATATTTACATGTAATGGATAGAAAGGAGGTCATATAGATACATATACCAACAATTGAAAAGGAATTTAGATTCCTGATACAAAAGTATTGCTTGAATGTAAAAGAAGAGAGAGAAATTCCTTTCGGAATTTCAGCATAGTAACGGGTGTACATGGAAGGCATTTAATGAGAGAGAAAGGGGTCTCCCATCATTCATAAAATAAGAGGGCAGTATGGGGGAGGTTCTAAACCATACCCCAACATTCTTAATTGGAATTAAAAGGGCAATACAACTTAAATAAAATTGACAAAAATGAGAAAGGAAGAAAAAACCCTTACTTGGAAGTGTGCTTACAAAGGCTAGAGAGAGGATTGTGAGAGGCTTCTTGGGAGCTTGGGGCACCTTGGGAGGATTCTAGAGAGAGTAGGTCATAGGTTGGAAGATCTCCAATGGATTTTAGTGAGGAGGAAGTGGGAGCATGGGTGGGTTTATATAGGAAAGGTGACAGAATTATTTATTATTTATGTTTGGGACCCCTTATATTAAAATAATCCAAACCACAAACCATCCCATGGTATTTGCCCATGGTTTCTGGAAAAGGAAATAGGAAAACAATATTTTACAAGGCCAAGGTCCGAACTTATTAAAAAATTAGGGTTTCTTATCTGGAGGTGAGTCACACTCCCATGGAAATTAATTTAAAAAGGCATAGTGTTGAATAAGTCTTGAGGGGTTCATTAATGCTTTGAAAAGTAAGTCAAAAAACCCAAAATCACATTATTTTAATGATAAAACATATATTGTCCGAACATAAGGATTATGGTATTTTATTACATCACCATTGGGTCATTATGATGTCATAAAACACATTATATAATTAAATGGTATTTAATTTTTACCCAAAAATTTGACTGTCTCAGAAAATTATGAAACATTCACCGTTGGATAATTTCGACGTCCTAATTCCAGAAATTAAATTTATTTTATCTAAAATAAATTCTAAATATGTTAATTTTTACTTTTAAAATAAAAACCAACATCTATCGAAAATTCACGGGTTTTGACAGAAATGGGTTTCAAACCTTAATAAAAAATTTAATTGCATTCATAAATTTATATGATCATTTATATTTAATAAAAAATTAATTCAATTTTAATAATAATATTTTATTGAAATATTATTTAATTCAAAAATCACTTAATTTAATAAAATATATTTCTTAGTTAAATAATAATTAAAAACACCATTTGTACTTTAAAAACTATTTACAATGTATCAAAAATTACTAGAAATTATATTAATTATTATATACAAAAATAATGTACATGAACATAGTACTACTTATTTGTTACATAACCCCTTAAAACAGCCGAATAAGACTTAAGGGTAAGGTGTGCAATGGTGACAGACTCTTGGGGCGGCTCGGATAACATCGCTCGAGTGGTAATTTCAATCAACTTACACTTTTCCCGTAGACGGTGAAGTTCGAGCTTGACATAATGAAGCTCATCTTGGGCTTGGTCAAGGGAGAATCCCAAAGACGCTACCTCTTTTCCGAGCTCTGACAAATGGGCTTTATATGGGTCAATTCTACTGGATGAGGCCATCACATCCTTTGTCTGAGTAAAAATTGGGTTCGTTAAAACCTTACATTTATACTAATCATGTGATCACTGTTAAACGGCTATAAAAGTAACAGTCACAACTCTTATCAGAAAACCAAAGAAGTTGACATCTTATAAAAACATTTTTATAAAGAGTCATTTAACTGGATCAAGAGGTATTTTCCATTAAAGAAACTTTGGGTCGTTACAACCCACACCAGGATTTGTCTTGTGTAGATGATAAATAACATTGACCGAGGATTGGGATCTAGGACATGACGATGCTCGGAGGTGGACGTTAAGATGTGACATGCCGTAGTGAAGAATGTCCATGAACTGTACCTTACCTTTATACTGGAACCATGGTAAATGATGCTGCGAGCCGTTTTTATTTTTCTATTGTACTTTTCTATTGGTATTGTATTCCATCCCCTTTACTTATAGTAATCAACCTTTTTACTTTCTGTACACATTTTTTAATTTCTTTAGTTTTACTACGTGGTTTGTTCTCATTTTTTTTCTTGGAATATTTGTATACATGTTTAAAAGAAATCCCTCATCATTTTTAGGGATAATCCTTTCAGTGGTAGTTGCAAACCCCTGGCCTATGGAAGGTGGTCTTGCGGTAGTCAGGGAATGAGAACTGGGGGACGGGTCTTGATAATGTGGTATCATAAGAGTTGGTTCTACAAAAGAACTAGGACTTAGATCTTTTTAATGAAGCTATAGTGTTATGTATTTTTATTGTGGTTTTCATTTTAGGGAGTCCAGTGTTGGGGAAGCGGCTGACGTATCCATAAACTTGGACCTTGAATTCAGATTTTTGACTCGGTGCACGAAAACACTGATTGCATGTGTTTTGGAAAAATTTCTACTTTTATCTCTTTGAGCCATCTGGCCAAGTATAACTTATTGACTGTGGCACACATATTTCATTTTAGTATTCCACCACATAGACAGCCCACCGGGATTCCCGGGAGTGTACACTATGACAGCCCAATGAGCGATGATGCTTCTGTGTAGGGCCCTCTTACTGTGGTAGAACTATTGGGTGTTGTACCAGAAGCACCACTACCCATTGGGTAGCCATTTCCACCAGACCCACCAGTAGATGGTGCATGATGACAGAGCACATTGCACGAGTTTCAGTGGAAAAGGCCTCCAATGTTCTGAGGCAATATGAATCCATAGGTAGCTGAGGACTGACTAGAGGCTATGTCCAGAGTTTCTCTCCTAGTTGGGACACCAGCCGATCAGATGGTGATCGTAGTTGATAGATTTTAAAGGGTGCAATAGGAAGATGGTAGAGCATATTGCTCCAGATACACGATGAGGAAACCCTCACATGGGGAGATTTCGAAGCCCTCTTCTATGAAATGTTCATTCTCAAGACTCTATGCTTTGTACGTATATAGGAACTGCTACACTTACAACAGGTGGCCTGATCAGGGACCATTACTCAGAGAGGTTCACCAACCTCTTGGGCTACTCTATTGATAGAGTGTGAGACCCATTATTTAGGGAATAGAACTTCGAGTAGGGACTCATATAGGAGAGAAGACTTTTGATGGTATCTCTCAGCATCCGTCCACATGCTGGAGTGCTACAAAGATCACTATTGGTAGAGATATTCTTTGCAGAGCAGACACCGACAGTGAGTCCCACCACCGGGAGACACGTAGCAGAGTCATCTATTTCTGGTAGTAGGTAGATGACACAGAGGTCCAACAAAACTATAAAATTTTGTGGATGTCCTCAAGACATAGGGATGGAGGTGAGAGGCTCATGAGGTAGAGCAGGGAAACATAGAATCAGACTATGCTTCGCATTTGGCGAAAAGGGTCACAAGGCTCACGACTGCCCGACCAGCCACACTAACCACTAGCAGACAATCGATGGACGACTGAGGTAGAGTCAGATTTTCCAGTGGGGAGGTCCATAGGCAGCATGCATACGTGGATGAAGCGATGGTCGTGGTGAAGGAAGTGGGTGACGATTTGAGATTCTTCCACCACCACCTCTAGGTCATCCACCCCAACCATAGAGAGAAGGTGGACATGGATGAGATCAACTCCATGTAGCTAAGGCCTATGGAAACGAAACTAAAGATATTATTCTAGATACAATATGTGTCGACTCCACCTTAGCTGTAGTACTTGTAGATACAAGTTCCAGTAACTCTTTCTTTGACACGAACCTTGTTTGGAGCTCGGAGATTCCTGTAGAGTAGTTGGATTGATATTTATGGATAGAGACTTCTACGGGAGAGGATTCAATGATTACAAACTGATGCCGGCTATATGATAATACTCTACAAGGTGTGATCTTCGTCTGGGATCTTCTAGTAGCAGCGTCGAGTCCTTACGACATCATCTTGGGTATGGACTGTTTATCTAGAGGTCATAATCAAATTGAATACATTAGGTGAAAAGTGATGTGTTTCCATAAGGATGGGACTAGTTTTTCCTTCACTGGTGAGAAGGGAAGCTTCACAGTGCAACACATTATGGACTTTCCTAGAGGAGGGTGCAGCCGATCAAGCATCAGTTAGCTAGAATTACCCTCAGAGTAGTTGATGTTGAGAGTCTGGGTTATTCTATAGTGGTGGACCTATCTATTGATGTCATCCCTAATAATGTTTCATTACTACCTCCTCATAGAGAGTTGGACTTTTAAATCGATCTATACCTTAGGATGACACTGATATCAACACCCCCTTATCATATGGATTCTTCGTATATTAGTGATTTATAGATATAATTGGAGGGCTTGTAGAAGAATGTTTTTATATGTCCTATTGTTTCTTCATGGGCATCCCAGATTTTGTTCACCAATAAGTCAGATGGGAGTTTGAGGCTTTGTGTGGATTATTAGTGCCTGAACCAGGTGATCGTGAAGAAAGAAGTATCCACTTCTAAGGATTGATGATATCATTGATCAGCTGAAGGGATCTCATTGGTTTTCTAAGATTGACCTCAGATCAGGATATCATCAAATTAGGGTAAGAGATGAGGATGTGTAGAATATAGAATTCAAAAGTCGGTATCGACACTATGAGTTCATGGTTATACCATTCAGCATGACTAATGCCCCAGATGTGTTCATGGGTCTCATGAACAAGATATTTCAACCATTCCTAGATCCCTTTGTCGTGGTCTTCATCATCAACATCCTAATATACATGGTATCAGAGGAGGATCATGCCTATAATCTGCAGATAGTTTTGGATACACTCTGAGAGCACTAGCTTTATCGTAATCACACTATGTTCCAGTTCTGTATATGAGAGGTCCACTTTTTGGTAAACATTATCTTAGAGAATGGAGTTGCAGTGGATGTATAAAGGATAGATGTCGTGCTTACTTGGGTTCCACCCTGGAGTGTGACCGAGGTGAAAATTTTCATTGGGTTGGTTGGGTACTACTGGAGGATCATACATTAAATTTTTAGAGTTGCACCACCATTTTCAGCATTGTCAATGAAGGTACAACCCTTTATGTGAATAGTGATATGGTAGTATAGTTTTCATGATCTGAGGCAGAGGCTGATGAATGCCTCTATCTTGAGGAAAACATGAGAGGGCATTGTTTATGTAGTCTACTGTGACGCATCAGAGACCGGACTTGGATGTATCCTAATACAGGAGAGAGAAATGATCGATTATAGTTCACAACATCCAAGAGAACATCATGACAATAACTAATCTACCCATGACATGGAGGTATAAGTAGTTGTATTTTCACTAAAGATGTGGAGGAACTACTTGATAGGGGAACAAGTTACTATTTACTCTAATCACAAGAGTCTCAGGTATATCTTCTCACCAAAGGACTTGAACCTAAGACTCTGGTGATGGCTAGAGTTCTTGCAGGACTACGAATTTGAGATAGTCTATAATATTGGAAGGGGAAACATGGTAGCAGATGCAATCAGTAGAAGGGTTCGTCTAAAAATTAAGAGTGAGGTGACTGAGAAGCTAGCAGGGTTACAGAAATCATTCATGGATAGAGATAGAGCTACTTATATATAGTCTATGACAGTCACTCTCTCACTTCTTCCACAAGTCATGGAGGCACAACTTTGGGACATTGACTGCAAGGTTTGGCATGCTCATATATCCTCAAGACAGGCACATAGTGGATTTTATGATGGTAGGGAGAACATCATCCTTTCCAAGGGACACACCGTGGTACCAGTGGTGATACAGGAGGAGTTGTTGTGAGATTTCCATACGCCCCATCTGTTGGTACATCCTCGTGTGGAGAATACGTACCAGGACATCCAGCGTTAGCACTGGTGGACATGGATGTAGAAAAAAGAGGTATATATTATTTCTCGATGCCCCTCTTGTCAGCAAGTGAAGGTCTAACATGAGGTTCTAGAAGGCATAGCTCAGCCACTAGAGGTTTCAAAGTGGATGTGGGATGGAATTTCCATGGATTTTGTGAAAGGGAAACTATAAACGTCTAGGGTCCATGATTCCATCTTGGTGATCGTTGACCAACTCACCATGTTGGTCCACATACAACCCATCTATGAGCAGGGATCGGTGGAGGGATTGGTATGTCACTACCTAAAAAAGATTATATGGATCCATGGGGTTCCATTGGTGATCATATCTGACTGTGAAACATGTTTTATATCCCAATTGTGGAAGGTATTATAAGAGGCATTTGGGAATTAGCTAATTTGGATCACTTCCATTCATCCTTAGATTGATGGTCAGACAGAGTAGACCATTTAGACAGTAGAGGACATGAATCATTCTTCCGTCCTAGATTTTGGCCATAGTTGGGAGGATCACTTGCCCTTGGTGGAGTTCATATTCATCAACTGCTATCACTACAACATCGGTATGGAACCATTTGAGGCCTAGTACGGTCGACCATGCATACCACCTTTATGATTGACAGTCCAAGGGAAGTCAACACTTATGGGTTCAGAGTTGGTATACTCTACCACTAAAAAGGTGAAAATCATCCAGGAGTAGATGAATACTTCACAGAGCAGGATGACGTCTTATGATGATAAGAGGCAGAGGCCTTTGGAGTCAAGGATAGGGACCATTTCTTCCTAAAAGTATCTCCTCGATGAGGTTTGTGGAGATTTTTTCGGGGTGTGAATATATATTTGTGGTTCATCATACCCTTTCAGGCTCTTAGTAGAGTTTTAAAGGTGGTGTATCACCATGCTCTTCCCCCCACATAAGCATTAGGTGCATGAAATTTTCCATGTGTCATAGCTAATGAAATACATGCATGATCCATCACATGTTATCGAATGAGGAGATCTAAACATTGATGATGGGGTGACGTTTATGGAGGTTTCAGTGGAGATTGAGAATCAATATGAGCGGGTCCATCATGGATGATTGATAACTCTGCTACGCGTTCACTGGAAGTAAGGGGACCTCCAAGAGGGCACATGGTACTGGGAGGCTCATAATCATGCTTATTACATTCATTAGTTTCCTTAGTCTATGTTTTGGTTTTTGAGGATGAGAAAAACAAAGGTTGGGAGAATGTAAAGGCCTATATTTTCCATATAAATTTAATTTAATTATATGGAAATATTCTGAGGCTACAAAATCTTACAGATTTTTATACCATTTCCCGATAGACTCTAAATATAATTTTAAACTTTCATAAGGTACGATCATTAAAGGAGCGAGTAGGAAATCCTAACTTTTGAACTGTTGCTCAGAATTGAAATCTGAGGGCATCGTTAAACTCGCAGTTCTAGGATTCACTTAAGGGAGTCTTAAACATGAACACAGTGGGTTGAGAGGGGAAGTTGGTTTTTGCAGTTTTTGTGGAGGATTAATAAAATAAATATATTTTATTTTAAATATCCTCCACCTATCATTAGGTTTTGTTGGAAAAGAACAAAAGGGGTGGTTGGGAATTTAATTTTGAATATTAAATGCCTGGTTACACAAAAATGTGTAACCACCCTATATGTAGTTAAAGAAGTTCATTAATTGCACCAATTAATGAACCTCTCTTAATTATTTATTATAAGGTTAACTCTTATAATCTATATCTATTTTAATTTTTTGTAAAAAGGATTGGGTTTTTTGGTAGATGATGATTTTTGAGGAGCCTCTTGATGAATAATAGATCCATTATGTAAGAACCAAGATCGTCGTTTCAGCAACATCAATGGAGGCTTTCTTCGAGATCGACGAACACTGACCAATCATCAAATGATAGAAACTCCCCAAAGACTCATGAGTTAGGGTTTTGTCTTAGTTAAATTTTATGATTTTTTGAATCATTTATCATCTCCCATGATAAGAATCAAAAGTGGCGGGTGTGGGGAAAAAATATGGCATATTAATTTTACCACTTGTTCAATCGTTTCGTTCAATGCGGGTGAATTTTGGGCCTAGAAGGATCCCAAATCTGAGGGTCATGAAGTGAAGGAGACAACCTGGGAAGTCCGTAGGTGTGATCGGTTGACAAAAATAAACTAGTACAGCTCACTCGATGGCCCGCGGAATACTACGGGTGCGGCGCCAGCATGGCGCTGGTGCGGTGGCATAGGGGGCTCATGCCGATACGAGATTGCGGCGGCTGGAACCGTCCAGATGAGGGGGTGGCATCGCGTCGTCGTGTGCTGTAGGAGGAGGCTGTGGATTTTCAATAATGTTGGTTGAGAAGGGAGGTCATGGAGGTGGAGCGGTGTTCTGTTGCGCACCTCGGCGAACAAGGGAACCGCAATATGTGGGTCCTACAGAGACCAGGCAGCGCCATATGAAGCCGATGCTCTGTATCCATAATGAATTAACTATTCGGTAGAAAGGGGGGATGTTTTCCCACATGCCAACTGGGGTGGGCTCTACGCCCTCCTGTGAGATAAGTCACGCCTCCCTGTGGGCTGGGCTATACCCTCTTGTGGGCCAGGTTGTACCCCTTGTTGGTCGGGCGGGGCCTCGATGCGGGCCGAGCCGCGCCCCCATGTGGGCCAGGCTATGACCCCTTGTGAGTCGAGTTACGCCACTATATGGGTTAGGCTATGCCCTCTTATGGGATAGGTTGCACCCTTTAGTGGGCTGGGCCGCACCCCCATGCAGGCCAAGATGCACACCCATGTGGGTCGTGATGCGCCCCCTGTGTGTTGGGTTGTGCCCGAAGCACGTCAAACCATGCCCCCAGTGGGCTGGGCCATGCCCCACTATGGGATGAGCCAAACTGTGGCCCAGTGGGCTGAGCACGCCACAGTCTAGTCAATCGGGGCTGGGGTGGTCCTAATTTTTCATACCAGACCTGGACCCATCCAGGCCCAATTTGTCTAAGAATTCCATAACATGGAATCAAGATGTCTTTTTGATGAAGCGCCAATAGCACTGGGATCCTTGGTGTGAGTCTACCGTTTTGATATACATCACTCAAATTTTTGTGAATGTTCGAGTATGGATGGGTTGGATCATACCCGAATCCAACCAATCCCTTGGTACTAAAATACTTATAACTCACATACTGAGAATCTTATTGATGCACCTTATGTCACGTTGGAACCCACACGACGTGGTGGTACATTGGGTTACCCCTTTTTGAATCATAGTGGTGGTCAAGGTATGACCGATATTTCATGTAGTGGATTCTATGGAACTCGAGTGCAACAAATGCAGGGAATCCTATGGATGGCAGCCATTGAAGTAGCTGGTCCTATGTGGATCTTCATCATAATGACCCTGTGTGGAAAAACACCATAGCTACCCTATGAGGACCTGTTTTAGAGTGTCCAATCGAGGATTAGCATCTAGCTAAAATGTGGTGATCATCATCGAGCGTCCTTGTATGGATCAGCACATAGAAACCCTATGAGGATTAGAATTCTAGTGACTATGTGTCGATCAGCTTTCCAGCGACGCTGTGTGGATCGACATGTCAATGACCAAATGTAGATCAAAAATCAAGTGACCTTGTAAGGATCAGCAGTAGCGTGACACGACGAGGACCCGCTTTACGAGATCCCATCGTGGAACAGCAACTTACGTCCAAGAGTGGATCATTATTAGAACAACTTCTTTTTGGACCAGTCGTGTAACTTCGTAATGGAATACAAATATATATCTTAAGAATAATCATCTATATTCTTGATCTTTGAGTTTTATACCTGGTGTGAGATGACTATTGATTTTTTATTTTTGATTGAGGTCTTTCTTTGTCGTCTTTTCTTTGTGGAACTATAGGTGACCTACAAGGGTCTCAGAGACCCAACTGAGTACTGTTATACTCACCCATGCATGTACATTTCCCACACATTGATGTGTCTTGTGCAGTTGAAAGACATATTTAACCGAGGTTTCGGAGCCAGGATTTGACAGTTCTCGATGGTGGACATTTATACGTGACGTGCCATAGTGACGATCGACCGTGAGTTGTACCTACCATTCAGGTAGGAACATTGGTAGACAATTCCGGGAGCTATTTTTCCATTGTTGTCGTACTTTTAATTTGGGCTTCTATTACAGCCCCTTTACTTATAGTATTCACCCATTTTTCTTTATTACACATCTTTTTACTACTATAGTTTTACTACATGGTTTGTGCTCATTGTGTTCTTAGACTATGTGTTTACAGGTCTAAAGGCAATGCCTTCCCATTTTTCAAGGATATACCTTTCTATGTTAGTCACCTTCCCCTGGTCTATTGATGGTGGGCTTGGTGTAGTCCCGACACAGGCTCCAGGGGATGGGTCTTGAAAAATTGAGTTACTATAAAAATTATATTAAAATGGATTTTTAAAAATTCCATATTTAAATTAATCAATCCATTTAATCAAAATAGTAGTTTGATATAATTTTTAATATATTAGAAAATTTATTAAATGATTTATTAGATCTTGGGATAATTATTTTAAATATTAATCTATCATTTGAAATGAATTTACTTAATCAAAATATTATTTGAACACTAATTAAGATAAAATATAGAAGCAGTGGTTTTTATATTTTTTGCAACAAATTAAATTTTTAATGTAATGAAATAAATTAAAACCAAAAAAAATCAAATTTGAAAACAATAGGTTCATTCTTAATATTAAACATAGTCCTCTCAACTTAGAAATCACATGATTCTAAGCAATTTATTAAAAATAATCTTTTCATTCAAAACCTAGATTGGGTTTTACAAATGTGTACCATGTTTCAAGAATACAAATGGAATAATACTTAGTTTTTAATGGGATTAAAAATAAAAAATAGGTTACCACATGTCCTCTACCACAACACATGGGAAACAAGGATAAAATGTGTTTATAATATGGCAAGGTATCTTCTAGTTTAGAGTAAATGGTAGTGTGTATTCCATAAAATAGATTATGCATCGACATAACACACAATTTAAATTAATTAAAGAAGACTAATAAAATAATATATAGAAATGGATAATGTATCTTGGTTTGTTAGTCTCAATATCTTGTTACACTTGAATGTCATTTGAACTGATGATCAAGTAATGTTTATAAAATTGCAGCAAAACAGACTATCATTGAAAATTTGTTATTGACTGCAGGAAGATAGTAGAAGTAATATATGATTTTTCTTCTTCATTGTAGTTTTATCATGATGAATAATGTATTATCTTATGGTTATTTAAATAATGTCTTGATCACTTCATGTGTTTATCTCTCTATGTGTGCATCAACATTATTGAGTTTTTTTTTGAATGAGGGAGTCTTCTTCTCCTTTTATCAAGAACAGGAGAAACAAAATATAGAATCAACCAGATCCTCTACATCCTCTTACTACATTTTTGACACATACATAAATTCATTATTTTTTAAAATTAATGAACTATCATGAAAATAAACATAATCATTAAATTCAATAAAATAATTGTAATACCTATTTAATTCAAAAACATTGAAATAGCAGTAGTGACCCTTTGAATAGTGATACTAGAAGTTTCTATGTTTAGATGTGAATCAGATTCAGATGGTGTGATATTGTAGAGGATTTTTTATCAAGGGGTGAGATACATTAGTGTCGTATCTTTGGAATGGTGAAACATTTTGGGCAGTATGTCAGACCGATGATGTGTCCGTCTGGAGGTGTCTCTTTTGATTGAGAATATGTATATACTCTGTCAACATTTATTTCTGGTGGTATGAATTTTGATTCTATGTCTCAAGATGATGGTGATAATTTTTTGATGGTGTCTCATACATGGAAGTGAGGCTTCCTTATTGGTGACTCATCTATGGTGATGTCTCATACATAAGAAAAAATAGTTAATATGTCTCATTATATAAACTGTAAATCAAAAAAATGTCTCATTATGTTTCATAATAATAATGATTTTATAATCATTAAAATTAGGAGGTCAAAACATATTAAATCTATCAATATTAAATTTATAGTAATCCTCATCCTAGATAATCTATCATGATACATTCGACTCAAACCATCTTCTTCCTTGTTCACATTCATTGGGTGGTAATTTATTGGTTGGCTGTAATATTTAATCATATATAATAATCATCTTTGTTACATATTCAACCCCTAATATGTGAATATATATTTTAAACATTTATGATCAGAATATATATAATAATTTCATACATAAAGATAATTTCTCTATATCTTTAATGAATCAATTATCATACCTTACTCCAAATAATGAGTTGTGTAATTTTTTTTCAAGAATCTTCAACAGTCATTAAACATAAGTAATGGCAATGGAATTATGCATAAGAAAAAAAACCAATACATTTTGGGATTTATAACTACATATTTCAAATCTTTCAACACTATAGTTTATTGTAATCCCATGTGTTCTGATTGATATTCTCTTCAGTTCCTTGAAATTTTCATCACATTCCTCTATCTAGAGGCAGATGGCTCACTTGTGAGTTAACATTGTTAGGGTATTAAATAGTCAAGATAAATTATCCACAATCAATTTATAATATCTTTCTAAACCTTGATATATCTAGATCTCACTAACTATGGTTATTCTAGTCAAAATTTAATAGCCTAAATTTTAATAGATCTAATTGTATACCCTCTCTTGAGATTATATGATCCAAAAACTCAAATCAACTACATCAAAAATTTACATTTTGAAAATTTTAAATATATTTTCTCTATCCTTTTTGTATTAAGTACAATTATCATGTGATCTTCATGCTCTTCCTCTCCCATTCATCAGATAATAATATTATCTATAAATACTACCAAAAACTGATCATGGTAACATATAAAGACACTATTAATTTAATCAATAAATATACTGGGTGAATTAGTAAGACCTTATTCCATTATAATATATTCATAGTGACCATAACTTGTATAAAATGTTATATTGTTTATATCCTACTTCTTGACACTGAATTGATGATATCCAGAATATTGGTCAATCATTGAAAAGTATTGAGCTATGAATAGTTGATCAAAAAATTAATATATACAAGGAAGATTATACCTATTCTGGGTCATGAGGAAGTTTAGATCCCAATAATTAATAAATTGGCACATCGATATATCTTGGATTTAATAAATAAATAACGTTAACCCCAAGGTGACACACATAGATGAATTAATTCCTTTTAAAGGATTTAGTGGAGTAACTTTTTCAATTCCTCAAACTCAACCAAGACCTTTCTATGGGGATAATTTTAAATTACAGTGACACTAAGATTAATTTCTATTGATAAATCGATTCCAAATTTTGGTGGATGTCTAGGAAACACTAGTGGGAATTCATCAATAAATTTCTACACAACAGAAAAATTATCGATGTCGAGTATCTTCCCAACCAACTAAGATAAACACCCCTTGTAAATGAAAATTAAGAAAAATACAATGAATGTTATCTCTATTAAAAAAATTTAATTAACATCACAATTATGGAAAATCAAATGTTTTATTAGAATATTCAATTTTAATTCCCTTAATAAAAAATTGATATGTTGTTTGTGTGGAGAAATCCAATCCATTCCCAAGAAAAAATCAAATTCAACCTTAGGATGAATGAGATGATTTGTAGGAATCACATTCTCACCAACATAAATTGGGTAGAAATCATATAGATGAGATTTTATCATTATACCATTATGGGTATTAACTTATAATTCTATATCTAATTATTAATGTGGCATAATAATACCCTTAGATAATTATTTATAAATAAATGAAAAGGTCAATCCAGAGTCAAAGAAGACATCATTAGTTCAAGAGCATATGGGAAGTGTACTTTCCACCACTTCATTATCATACCCCTACTCAAAAACGTTGATCACATTGGATTTCAATTGTTCTCTCTGGTTAAGAGGTTGATGACAATGATCATATTTATTAACATTCATATTTTTGAAATTATCATACAAATACATGTACTCATTGTATTTGAAACACTTGGTTATGGGTGTTGTATTCTATACAACTTTCAACCTATTCACATCATTAGAGAACTTCTTCCCATCCCTTCAAAAGTCAATTTTTTTATGAACTACACTTCCACACCTAATACAATTACTATAATCTTAATATAATTTCCTACATGATTCATAGTGAACATTGAGAATACAATATATACCATCTTCTTCTCTCTATGGTTATTGGAATTTTCATTGAATTCTAGTTTCCTAATCTTACCAAAAACAATAAATTAATACATAACTCTGACCACCATTTCATCCTTCATATCACATTACTATCTATTCGTTGATACTGATTTTTCTTATTAGTAAAACCATTTTGACATTTAGGTTGAAGACACTAAAAAATCCTTTAAAATAAATTTTTGGTTGGATGATAATACAAGAATCAGGCCATAGAAGTATTGTAAAAGTTTTCACATGGGTGCCAATAGATTCATCATCCATTTTCATTTTCTCAATGAACTCTTTAAATATAATAATATGAGGAATATGGTGGGATAACATATTGAAAAATGTGATATTTAACTCGTCAAAATCATTGGATTCAATTTCATTATATCACCACTTATTATTGATAAGCGTCCACCACTGATATGCATCTCTTTTCAAAAGGAAGAAAACCAAAATGTATTTTTCTCTTCAAAAAAGTGGAGTAAAAGAAGAACATATTAGTGGAACTGATCCATTTTTTAGAAATTAGTGGATCATATGACCCATAAAAAAGGTGTAAATTTCCTAATGAAGTACACAACAAAAAATGGGTCCCCTGTTAGTTCATATATAATTATATTTTGATGAATATCTTGAGAATGTAGTCTCTGTATTGAAAAGATATTTTTCATTCCAAATTTAATAATGTTTGTAATATTAGGAGGAATACAATTTAATTTTCCATCACAATCAGAATTAACACAGTTCTACCAGGATCAATCCTTTTATTAAAACCAAAAAACATTGTGTAATAGTAAATAATCATAATGGGGAACCACATGATCCTGAAAAATAACTTATTGGATATATTAATCATGAAATATTATTAAATTTTAGACACCATAGGATTATTCTAGTCCATTCATTGTCATTATCTAGTTTAATCCTCTATGATTGTTTGTAATTATTTTTTAATTCCCAAAGAATATCCCCGGAGAGTGTTAAACTTGGGGTGTAGCGAGACCAGTTGTCATGAACAAGGTGAAAATCAAGCCTAGTTCAATGATCCCTTTTAATGATATTACCCTTAGGTTCAATTTTTCCAAATATACATCCAAATTTAGAACCTAAACATGGATATAATATCATGGGATCCACATAATCTATTCTTTTCCAAAATTCGAAGACATTTTCATATAAGTTGACTCACCCTCTGACTTATCATAACATGCATCTTTATGGATATCAATATGGTTTCATCCTCCTATTTTTCAATTTTTAACTATTATATCCTATTATACCGACTATAAAAACCCAATATTATCATACATTGATGTTACATCATTTTTTTCAATATTCATTACGTTACACAAACATATACCAGAGGACCTTAATTGTTTTATGTCTTTGGAAACATGGAAAAAAAAACCAGTCCACAGTTAAACTAAATTATCTCCCAATATGGTATCCATAAATAGTAATATTCTTAGAAATATCATATGTAATACCTTTCTTCAAAACATCCAGGAATGAAGAATTAGATATTATTTTCTCATTTAATCATTAAGGGTATACAAGGAAGATAAAAAAGTAAAACATAAACATAAGGGTTTGATAACATGATCATACTATTTGGTTAAAATACCCAACATATCAAATATCATAATATTGAGTCATGTAATAATGGTTGGTAGTTCATAATACATTAATCATAATGAAATTATTGAACATGAGCTCAGATATCCTAACATTATAATAAGACATAGATTTATTCCATTCCCCAAAAATAGAAAACCATTTCCCTATTAGTCAATGATCATTACAAAGGATATCATAGTGGAATGGGTTCACTCCCAATGCCATCTAAGTTAACATGGTTCTCTCCAAACAACATTATAGTGGAAAAATTCTATTACTTAACTGGGTTCACTCATCATTGCATTCATGTATATATCATTATATATAAATCATTACCTAATGTGTTGGAGGGAGATATAGGTGACAAGTATATCATAATTAAAACTATATTTAGGTGTTATACAAGGTCATAAAAAATTAAACATATCATAACCCATTAAATAAAACAGTATTTATAAAAATTTCATAATAACATAACATGTAGAAATTTTGTAGGATTCATAATCATTTAATAATTTCCTCATAGAATAACCCATGGAAATGAAGTAGGATTCATAATAAATATTCAAGGTATAACCCATGGAAGAGAAACAAATTTCATAAACATCACACCATTATAAATGAAAAACATTTAGAGATAGAATAATAAGGTAATGCGTGCATCATATCCCCATTAAGTCATAGGTAGCATCAACATATGTCAGATTAGATAGAAAATTATTTTGATTGATTAGTTAAAACACATCATAAGGAAACTATCAATTATTCATTGAAAAAACTTTTTAAAACATAAAATCTTAGGAAAAAGGTTTATTTGAAATTTACCTTGAAAATTTATAATGGAATCATAAAATCAAATTATTTTTTTGGTGACAAGTTGTTTTATTCATTCCTTAAATGTTTGAAAATAAATCTTTTACATTTTTTGGTAAAAGAAAAATAGAAAATATTTTGAAAACTACATGAATATTAATATAAAATTTCATTTTAAAAAAACTCAAGCAGGGGTAAAAATTAATATTTAATGACAAAGTGGATTAGTAAAACATTTTTTAAAACATTTTTTGAAAACATGGTTTTTGAATAAAATGGATTTCTAACCCAAGATAGAAATAATGTTGGATTTTCATAAATATATTTTATCTGTTATTTTATATACCAACTAGTTTGAAATGGTAAAATTACATGAAAATATAATAAAATACCAAATTATAATGAAATTTATGATTTTAAGGATAGATTGATCGAATTATTTTATCATGGGAAACCAAATCAAAAAAAATTGATAAACTATGAGATTGTAAAAAAAATCATTACCACATTAGTAACACAAAATTATATGTCCCATTAATTAATAACATATAAAAGAACATTAAATACCATGAGGATAAGGAATATCATGATATTACATGTCAAATGAGAATTATATACACTACGAGTAACGCTTTAGCTGCATAACATATCATACAACATAATGATGGAAAATTGATACACCAAACCCTTACCACATTATTAAATTCTGATTTATAAAACCCATTAATGAGAGATCAAAAAAATTAATAAATAAATACCTAAAAATATTATTTGAATCATCATAAATAAATTCAGGTTCAATTTATACAACACATATTAAAAATATGTGGTTTATATGGAATGTGTACCGCAAAAGTAATAAGTGAAACTGAAATACATTACCGTAAGTATTGACTTACATAGTACACATAAAACCTTCTGTTAAATATTTATAAGTTTATTATACAACAATTATATATATATATATATATTTCATACAAAATATGATTTTTTATGACTATTTATTTACAATACCATGATAATGTTATGTTTCGAGTAATAACTGATTTGTTTTTTATAAATGTTTTTATTTGTTATATTTGTTCACATTAAATTGATAATTATTTAATAGTATCTATAATTATATCCATTATATAAAGATCCTATATATTAATTACATATATCTATTTATATTAATCCATAATATATAGTGATAGAAAATTAAATATGATGTTCATGGTGAGTGTAGGTCATACGTATGCATGAACGATGTTTCAACTTTATTATTAGATTATAATATAGAAAGGTAAATTATATTTTCTCATTCAATAATTATTTTCATTTAAAATATATCCCATATTTCCATTAAACATATCCTTATTACCTTCCTTGTAAGCGTGAATGAATCACGCTACTTTCCAAGGGGATAGTCCTCCATTGGAATGAGATACATTATAATATTCTAAAAAAATAAATAGTATAATGGACTATAAAATCCCAATTAATTACTGAATAAATAATTCTTTATTCATTTTTTTGAATAATATCGTTACATTAGTTAAAAATATTAAATAATTTTTAATCAAAAAATAAATAGTTTAAAATAAAAAATCTCTTAAAATGATTTATTTAAAAGATTAATTTATAAATTTTGGGGTTTTAGTTTTATAAAATTAATTTCTTTTATGAAATTATAATACCAATATTATTTTTTAGTGATATTTTTTTATTTTTTAGATATGTTATAGTTTATTATGAATGGAGAAAAATAACAAATTTTATTTCAAAACGATCATTACGTTGAAATAATTTATAATGTTAAATTATATTATTTATTTATTCTAAAGTCTAATTTTTTAATCTATACATCTATTTATCCAATTTAGGTCATTTTAATCAATTTAATATATAATTTTTATATAAACACATTTCAATATTTTGATCTTTTTCTCTTTAAAACTATGATGTCTTGCTATATCTCTAGGATAAATATAAATTAATATTTTTCAATTCTATCAATTGAATTTTAAAATGGATTTCATATGTTAAATTTACATAATATTTAATTTTTAAATAATAATAATTTTAACTAAAATATTTTACCAAAAAAATAGTGAAAATACGAAAAATTAATTATCATGGTAAAGGTGGAAATGGGTGTACATAGGGTTAAACGAAAAAGATAAGGGTAAAAATGGAATATAAAATAGTCTAAAAAATTTGATAGACATATTTATAAAATTAAAACTATAAAGATTTATAGTGGACCCTTTTTAACCTTTTTCCATATGAAAAACATGGGAACACTCAAATATTTTCAAAAATAACATGCATGACATTTCCCCAACTTATAAAAGGTCATCTATCCTCTCCTCTATTAACCCCTCAAAAAACATTTACTCATATGATCCCTAATAAATCACATATGCACATTACTAGTCAAATTTTAAAATACTTATCTTGATTACTAATCTAACCATGGAAGTCCTTCGGTGGAAACCAACATGATTTTCATGAAGAAGAGTTTACATACTCTATTTTGCATGTATATTTTATTTCATCCTAGAATACCATAAATTATTCTTAACCCATGATTATGTATCATATTTATTATTTCAAATATATTTATTTTCTTTAATGTTATTGGTACTATCTACAATAATAGAAACTTCCATAAAATTTGTTATAAATTATCATTTGTGTACGTGACACACTATCACCTCACAAACCGATGTCATTTGTTTCTTCATTACCACATCTCATGGAAGGGTATGATGAAGAATATAATGATTATATAATATATTTATAACAAAATTTTTCCTATGGAGTCATTATTCGATATATATATATATTACATTTCATATGGTAGTGTGTAGGATAATGTTTCTCATGTGTACGACAGAATACCGCCTTACGAAGTGATGTGATTCTTTTTTTCACTAAAGTGTTGGATGGAAGGTAATAATGGTAAAAATAATGAATATATGTGATATAAATGAACCATTTATTATATTAAGGAAATATTTATCATTCTTTAAATATGATATATCATTTTATTTATTAACTATTCACACACTGAAAAAGTTGTAATGTTGTTCATGGACATTTGGGGTACCACCTCCTCGAAGCGATGATATTACTTTTTTTTCACCAGATCACAAGAATTATATTTATATGTGTATAAATAAATAACTATTTTTATATTTATGAAATAATAATTTTTATTTAATTATAACATAATACTTACCATTTTTCTATATAAATCATTCCAAAATGGAATTGTTACTCATGAATATATATAGCCTACCGTATCAATTGTCGTAATGTTCATTAATTTATAAAAACAATTTTTATTGATTGATTTTGAAATAATAATTTTTGAATAAGAATTATTATTATTTCATCATCATTATTAAATATATTTTTCAAATATGTTCATTTTGAGAATAGTTATCCTACCAAATGCATTCTTGACACAAAAGCTGAATTTGGTCAAAACATCCAAATTAAACATAACTGATTATGTAAATGTATATACAATGGTAATATGTGAAATAAAAAAAATAAAAAACATTAAAAAGTTTATCAAGAAATTAAATATTAAACATAATTTTATTATTCAGGATTTTAATGACACGAGAGACACATTAGACTAAAAAAGGACAACTTTTGAATTTCCTTTTATTGAAGAATTTCGTGGTGTTATTCACCTTTATGATTTTATAAGGTGTATATAAGGATAATTTAAATTTATATATATTTAATTTATATATTATAATATTAATTAGCTTTTATAAAGTTAAAATAATCTAGGGATTGTGATTTTATTGTTTCTAATTTGATTGGATAATTTTCTTTTAAAAAGATAATCTTTTAATGATTCTATTAAAAATCTATTTCTATTTCATGTTATAGTTTTTAAAATGATATTTGAAATAGTTTTTCTAGAAAAAATTTATTTTTTAAACAATATTTATTGTATGTATACATTATTTCAATGTTTTTAAAAAGGAATCTTTTTACATATTTTTAAAGAATCATTTAGATAATGATAAAAGTAATGTTCAAAATTTTATTCTAAAAATGAAATTAATTATGACATTAATTATTTTTACTTATAAATTTCCTTTCAACATTCAATGTTATATTTAATTAAAAACCATATTTATTATTTTCTAATTTACAATTGAATGTTGTTTTTTAAAAGAATATTTTATTTTTAATTAATGATTGGGATTTGTATAAAAAAGTAAATTTAATATATGAAAGATATTTTCATACGCGTTTACTTTTTTGTCAAATGATAATATGTTTTATTAATGCTTTGGTTCATGGAAAATATATATCAGGGTTACACCCTCATAGAACAAGGTCAGTCCTTTATATCTTATATGATGGGTCCACCCAAATAGTACTATAATGCAGTAGGTAATGATTATTTCATGTAGAAAATTATATTAAACATTTTACATATTGTTATTCTAGTTTTTAAGGGTTATATAATGTTTATTTAAGGGTTTTATGAAATGATTTCTTAAGGTACCTACATGATTATTTTATTAATTTAAATGAGTTTTCATGGAAATAATTTGTTTTCAAAAGGTAAAATATATTATATTTTCAAAATAATGATAATTCCTTTTCCTGGTAAAATGTTTTGGCTTATTAAGAAACGATTTATCATGGGTTTTAAGGGTTTTAACTAGGATAATGGTTTCCTTATTTTTTTCCCATACTAAGATATATGTTACTCATCTGACATTTTTAAATGTTTTCATTCTATTTAAGGATTGGAAAGGGAAAGGAAGAGGTAAATTTGAATTTCAAATATATTATATTAAAAAATAAATTATGATTCATTTTAAATATTTTATATTATGTGAAAAATGGATACTAATCTGAAATGTATAATTTTTATGGTATGGTTTTGTAATATTTCAGTTACAACTTAATTTTTTTAAACACTAAACATGAAAATATTATAAAATGTAAGAGAATTAATTGTTAAATAAAATTTATTATTATTTTTGTTTGTGGTTTAATCCTTATAGTTGGAATCAATTGTTTGTATGGATAAATATAGGGGCCTATAAAATTATAATAACATGCATTATAAAGATTTTACCTTATGGTTATGTTAATATAATATAGAATTTAAATAATACCATGTCTCTTCCAATATGGTATTTCTATTCAGAATCGTTTTTAACATAGGATATAGGGAAGCTATAGTGGGATGTAACCAACAAAATTTTCCTTCCAAATTAGTATCCCATATTGGAAGGAATTAGAAATGAATATTTTTTAGAGTGATGGATTTTTTGAAGTAGGATATAAATAGTTGTAGTATCCATACTACAGAGGAACCCGATGTACTATAAATAAAGATGTCTATTGTAGATTATTTCATGAGGCAAAATCATATATTTCAGAGGATCTTTTGACTGATTTAAAGATGAAGGATTGATCCATACCTTATATGAAATATACTTTAGGTAAAGGTATTTTTATAACATCAAAATGTAACTCTTTCTATTTATAATATAGAAGGTGAATCTAGTCGATGTTGGTATTTAGTTAAAAATTCAAAATAAATATGTGTTCTTGATGATGATGATGTGTAAATATATAAGGATATTTATCTTGAGAAATATTTACCTAAGTTTTCTCAACATAGGATGAAAAATAAATTCATGAAACTGGGGAAAAAGGATAACGAATTTTTAGTTTCATATAAATAAAAAACCCATCTATTGGCAAGGTATATGCAATATTTTATTCAATAAAAAAATATAATAATATATAGTTTTTACTCTAGATTAAAATAGAGTATATAAATAGATTTGGAGGAATGATAATTTAAATTCTATTTGATATTTTGTTCATTGTGCTGAATAGGTTGAGATTGAATTTTTGGAATCTTATGTTCATCATGATGATGAATATAAGAAGAATCCCTCATGGAAGGTGATACAAAAACCAACAAAATGAAATCTACATGTAATAAAAAGATTTTCACATCTTATGGTATGTGTGATAAAAATCACATAGGAGAATTCATTATGATGTTAGGTAGAGTTATCTATATAGAAATTTTGTCCATATACCCCTCAATTAAAAGGAATAGTGTAATACCCAGTGGTTCCAGGATACGCTTCTCTTTGAATAATATAGTAGTGTGTGTTGTACGCAACTTCGAGTTCTAACACACACCACAACCAATCAAACTAGCCGTTATGAATAGTAATACCCTCTTTTTGAAATTTTATAAATTTTATCATTCAAAGTGAACCTAATTTTTGGATTCAGAATATCGAAATTAGCTTAGGGTGAATTTTTGGTATTTTTCTGAAAACATTCAATTTTTTATGAATAGTGAAAAAACACTGAGTTATAGTTTAAAACTGAATTTTTATTTAAATAATTATTTTTTTTATGTAAATTTAATTAAGGTCAAAATAGATACATAATACCTATATACGATCAATGTAATTCATTGGAGTTATTTTAGAATAATTTTAGATATATAAAAATTTTATTTAACTTTTCACCGTCTTTTACCCACCTCCTAGGAGAATTTTGAAATTCATATAAAACATAATTTTACCGCTTCTATGAGTGGAATTTAGAAAATACAAGAGACACGGTTAATATCAAGGAGTAAAATGTGGTTCAATAAGATAAAAATAATTTTTTGTGAATAGTAACTGTTTACTTTTATTTACCACAGTTAAAAGTAAATAGGATAATTAAGGGTAAAATTGATATTAATATTACTCTAACACATGTCCTAAATCTATTTTACAAGTGTATATCTACCAAAAACAACCTTATAAAAAAAATAATATCATTTAGGTCCACTTGGATTAGATTATGACATATATTATTATTCAATTTAAAGAATAGTTAAAAGAGATAAAATCAATGATTAATTACGAAAACATTTTTAATATAGGGATATACATAAGATAAATTATATTATAAATATTAATTAGAAATATAAAAATATTTACTACATTATGGTATTTTATTTATAATTTTTATAAATTAAATAATTTAATTTATTTATGACGCAATGGTGATGCAGTAATTACCTAATTAATGAAATATTAAAATAATTGATATTATAAATATCTAAATAAATGTAATTTTAGACTTTTTATGAATTAAAATAATTTTCTGGGTTAAAATGACATATTATTATGGGTTATATAAATTTTTTTTTAAGTAATAATGCTGTTATGAAATTATCAAAAACAAAATACCCAATAGTGTCAAAATTGACATAAAAGAGTTTTTAAAACAAATATTATATTATTAATTGATAATATATTCCCAAAAATATAAGGATTAGAAAAAGGACATATATAATGATAGGTGTATCATTAATGGAACACTTTTTGGTCTCTTGGATGTATATATTATGTTTATAAACTATATAATATACAAATACAAAGAGACATGGTAAAGGCCAAACTAATTAACTAAGAGTTAAAACTAAAATATAAGGTTAATATAGTGACCCAAACCTGTCTGAAACCTATATGTTGAAAGGTTTTAGACCTATAACTACTTTAAAATTTATATAATCCACATTGGAGCAATTTAAAACCGAATATAAATTTATTATGAAATAATATTTCTAGCTTCTCCTAAGGTGCCCCTCACCCCTCTTATAAAAGAAAACTCCCCCTTTACTCAAATTCATACTTTCAAAGCCTTTGGTATCAGCCATAATCTTCCCAAATACCCTCTAAAATATCCTCCCTTCATCCTATAGTCCTTCCTTTAGTCATAAATCCAACCTAAGGAGCCCTTTTGATCAAATCAAAAGGAAGAACCCGAAGAAGAGGTAATGTTTTCACCACCATCTTTCAAGTTCCATTCTTCTTCAACTTCTTATTTATTTGTTATTACCATTCTAAAATAATAACTCCACTATATTCTATATACTGTGATGTTATTATAAATAGGGTATATCCATATTCGTTATTCTATCCATCCTTTGAATGACATGTCACCATACATGCGTACGTACGGCTTACCGACTCCACGTCGTGGTGTAATTGTTATTCAATAAATTATTATTTGGATGGGTATAATAATGATTTTTAATTAATGTAAATAATAAATATAAGATGATAATAATTCTGTATATATGATATACCATCCAATTATAAATTATTTTAATATCAAAATTATGATATTGTCGCTCGTGCTTACGTAGGGACTACTGTCTCCACAAACGCGATGAGATTCATTCCACATCGTATCCATTCAAGACTAATTCTCATTTAATGATTAAAAATAATTTTTAAGGACTTCATATCATTCTGGATATGAATATGATACAACCTATCTATAACAAACATGGATTATGTAACAAAACATATAAAAGAAAAGAAGTAAGTTAACACCTGAAGCAACGATAATACAAAGATATTATTAATAGAGAAATGTTAAAAGATCATATATGATATAATATTAATTTTAATGATTCATGTATAATTTAATAAAAATTATTTCATGATTATACAGGAGGTTAAACTATCCTGAACCAAGGAAATGTACAAGGTGAGGGTTTATTTCACAATATCTTCATTATCCAAGGTTGTTTTTACGTAATTATCTACGGGGACCTCTTTATCATCCACATCCATGTTTCTTAAAAATGTATTTCAAAAGATTCATACTATTTTAAATAATATTGGATAAAGTAATTTATACACTTTTTTGAATTTTTATAAGATATTTATAAAGGAATCCTTCTGTCATTTTCCAAACAAGGTCCTTTTTAACCTTTTCAACAGAATTAAGGTAAGAATGACTTTTTTATCTTATTTGGCGGGTGTGGCTATTTTCTGCCATTATAAAATCGTCGAAGATTCCCTTACAAGACTATAAGAATATTTTCAAATTAAATTTTTTCTTTTATTATTATGTGACTTTTAAATGATATCAAAAAAATAGATATTTCATTCAAATAGTTTTAATTTCACCTATGTCAACATCCTTTGATGGATATTAAGCTTATTTGAAGATTATTTATTATGATACAAAACATCCATATTGTATTGAAGGTTTTGTGATATATTTGATTGTGGATGTGTTATTTTTATACCATTAATGGTTTATGGAAAATTTATTGACATTTCGTATGCTAGTTTTAATACGAATGTTTATGTTATGGTAAACATATTCATATGAGGAATGCATTGGACTTACTATGTGACGGGTGGAGCCCGCTATAGCTCCTCGATGAATCGGTATGTCTCATGAGACAAACTAGTGTCTTGGCATAAGGCCTTGACAAAATCTTATTTGTAGTCTTGTCACAAGGCCATGACTATGTGGTTATGATATTCTCGCATTATACATTCTATCATTATGAAAGTGGTTATTGATATTGCATATGATTATTTGACTAGTAGAATTTCCATGTGAATAAGTAAATGGAATTATTTCACTTTATTTCATCCATATTATGTTGATGATCAAGTTTAAAAGGATTTTGTTTTAGTTTTACATTTCATTATAAATTTATTCTTATTTTTTAAAGTTTCCACTATATTGCTATCCTTACTGGGCATTTGAGCTCACCACTTTCTATGTATTACTGTTCCAAGGATGTGAAGAAGTATTTTATGAATGACCTGTAGGGATAGTATGAGAGGATATGAGTGTGGACTATGGAGACTATGTTGTTGTAGTTTTCATTTTATGATGTAATGTAAACTTTATGAATGTATATAGTGATTACAAGGCTACTAAACTAATCGGTCTTTCAGGACTTGATCTTTTGTGATCATGCCAATGGTATGTAATAATTAACCGACTCTGGTTAACTGGGGTCGGGGTGTTACAGTTGGTATCATAGTAAGTTTAGTACAAACCTTGAAAGTTATATTTAGATAAACTCTGATTAGAGAAAATATCCCTAAGATATACTTTGATGATTAGTATAGAAGAACTTCCTACAATTTTGGTATTGTAGAGATTTTGTGAGTTTTCTGAGCAATACATCCATGTCTGGATACAAGAATGCCGAGGCGGCTCTGGCAAGATGTACCTAGGGGTAAAACCCGAAAACACTACTTTGAGCTAGACTCGAACGGGAACTGGTTCACGACAACGGGCGTTGGTGCACTCTTAGTTACGACACTCCCAAGGGATATGCTTATGATAATTATCATTTTATTTACAGACCATTATGAAGGGTTTATGAGTATATACTTCCTTAAAGAAAACATTCTTATGAGTATGGATTATATCCATAAATAGTTCAATTTATGTTAAGTGTCTTACAAGTATGGAATTATATATTTTGATTCATAAACTGATCTAGTTTATGCCATTGTTTAGAAATGGAGCCTAGTGGATGAAATGGAAACCATATCAATACACTCACTCCATGTAGGAATTGCCCTCCAGATTAAGATAATTATTGTAGAGATTGTGATGCAACTGGTGCTGAACAGATAATCACCGTACTGGGACAACTGACTCATGTTATGAATAATAACATTCCCCATTTGGAGCACACTAAACCGCAGCGTGGAGGATCAATGTTGGATAGTTTCATGAGGCAGTAACCACTAATGTTCAATGGGAGTACAAATCCCTTAGTGGCTGAGCAATTGATAAATTCCCCAGAGAAAATATTTCAGGATTTGGGAGTAGTGAAAGGGAAAAAGTTATCATGGCAGTTTATTGCCTCACTGGAGATGATGATCAATGGTGGTCATTGATACAAAACACAAAGGAAGATGATGAAGTATCAAATATTGAATGTAGGAAGTTCAAAGAGCTTTTCATAGAAAAATAATTTCCTCATGACCATCGAGCAGATATAGAAAGGCAATTTCTGATTCTGAGGCAAAAGGAGGATGAGAATGTCGCAAAGTATGAGGCTAACTTTACAAGGATAGCGAGGTATGCTATAGATTATATACATAACCCAAGAGGTAATATTTATTGTTTCATTGATAGGTTAAAACCATTTCTCTATCGAGCATTACTCTCACAAACCTTATCGTTGTACGAAGATATTATCTCATGTGCTATCAAGACATAAAATGAATTCTCTAAGTATTATAACTTTAAAGAAAAGAAAGAGAAGAAGAGATCTACTGATCACTCTGGGAATGGAAATAAGGGGAAGAAGGGAAAAGTTGAATATTCATCCTACAGTAAATGTGGGAAGAAACACCTAGGTTCTTTCTTAAAAGGAATGGGAGTCTTTTACAAGTGTGGTGAAAAAGGCCACCAAGCTCATGATTGCAAGGGGAAGAAGGAAGCTACCGATGTTGAATTCTACAATTTAAGGGAGATGGGACATTATACAAATGAATTTCCCAGCGTCAGGGGAACTGACCTCATAAAAGGCCAAGGGATCAAGGCCAAACTTAGGATATCACTACTACTGAGGTAGAAGATCTGAAAAACCTGGTGGTAGGTAATTTAATGGTTTTCTCAAGTTTATCAAATGCATTATTTGATTATGGATCATCTCATTGTTTAATATTTTCCTAGTTTTCTTAGAAAATTATATATTTAAAATTTGATCTAACAAGTCTGTTGTCAGGTAAAACTCCTAAGAGATGTATCATTGCAACAAGGTTTTGTGAATCAGTCCCCATTAGAGCACATAAATGTTCTTTATCTGCGGATCTCATCGGCATAGCTATGATTGAATTTGATATAACCCTTGGTATGGATTGGCTTTTGGACCATGATGAAAAAAATTATTGTAAGAAGAAGGAGGTTACTATTTTTTATGATGATGATAAGGAAAACCTTATTATTAGTGCAGAATCATCACCACTTAATTCTTACCAAGATTCACCCCGATTTGCTCAACTAAATTCAATTATTGGGGAGGAAGAAAATAAAATAACTATGGGTAAGGAAAGGAATGTTCAAATAGAGGATGTGCCTATTGTGAAAGACTATATAGATGTGTTTCCATAAGATTTACCTGGACATCCTCCAGAACGAGAAATTGAGTTTTCCATTGATTTAATTACTAGATCAATGCCCATATCGAAGACCCTTTATAGAATGTAAACTGTGGAATTAGTGGATATTAAGAAACAACTAGATGAATTGAGTAATAATGGATTTATTCGCCCTAGTGTTTCTCCATGGGGATCTCTTATTCTTTTTGTTAAGAAGAAATATTGATCTATGAGGTTATGTATCGACTACAGGGAGATCAATGCTATAACAATAATGAACAAGTATCTCATACATCGCATTGATGATTTATTTGACCAAATGCATGGAGCTCAATACTTTTCAAAGATTGAACTTCGATCTAGATACCATTAGTTTTGTTTGAAGAAGGACGACATTCCGAAGACCACATTTCAAACCAGGTACGAGAATTATGAGTTTACAGTAATGCCTTTTGGGATGACTAATGCACCCTCTGTATACATGGATCTAATGAATCGAGTTTTCAAGGAATATCTTGATGATTTTGTTGTGGTATTTATTGATGATATCTTGCTATACTCCAGAAGCTATGAAGATCATGAAAATCACTTGTGCATTATCCTGAAGACTCTGAGAAGACATGAATTATATTGGATGTTTAGAATGTGTGAATTCTGGCTTCAGGAGATTTCTTTTCTTGGCCATATTGTCTCTAAAGATGGAATCTCTGTTGATCCTTCTATGTTCAAGGAAATCCAAGAATTCCCTACACCGACGAGTATAACTGAGGTACGCAGTTTTATTGATTTAGCAGGTTATTATCGAAGTTTCATCTGGAATTTTTCCCGGTTGGCTAACCCATTAACAAAGCTCACACGTAAAGGGGTTAAATTTGTTTGAAAAAAAGAGTGTGATGAATGTTTCGAATAACTGAAGAGAAGATTAGTCAATGCTCCTATATTGACTCTACCATCAGGGAATGATGGGTTTGTTATTTATAATGATGCATCGAAGAAATGACTTGGTTGTGTCCTTATGAAGAATGATATGGTTATTGCCTATGCATCACGACAGTTGAAAATTCATGATAAATACTATCCTACTCATTATCTCGATTTAGCAGCTGTGATCTTTGCTTTGATGATATGAAGACACTACCCCTATGGTGAAAAATGTGAGATTTTTACTGATCAGAATAGTTTGAAGTATATTTTATCACAAAAAGAACTCAACATGAGGCAAATGAGATGGATTGAATTACTCAAGGATTATGATTGCATGATACCCTACCACCCGGGGAAGGCACATAAGGTGGCAGATGCTTTGAGCAGAAAAGATCAGGGAGTTTTGAACAATATGAGAATTGAATGGGATCCAATTTTCAGGGATCTAGTGAATATGGACATGGGAATAACCCTGGAAGGTGAAACATCAATTCTTTTTCAACTGGTTTCCAAACCATATTTACTAGAAAGGATTAAGTGTTCTCACACCAATGATGAATAATTTCAAAAGAAGATTAAAGCTGTGAATGATGGGAGATTGAGTGACTTTTTGTATGAAGATGGAATTTTGAAATTTGGGAAGAGACTTTGTATTCCCGATATTCCTAATCTAAAAATGGAATTATTGGATGATTCACATAGTTCCTATTTCTCTATACACACTGGGAGCACCAAATTTTATAGTCATTTGAAGGAACATTTTTGGTGGGACAACATGAAGAGGGATATTGCTGATTTTTTGTCAAGATGTATGGTTTTTCAATAAGTGGAAGCTGGAAGGAAACAGCCTAGAGGTGTCATGCAACCACTTCCCATACCTGAGTGGAAGTGAGATAATATTACGATGGAATTTGTCATGGGACTACCAAAGACTACTAGAAGGAACAATGCAATATGGGTTATTTTTTATAGTCTTACCAAGTCAGCCCATTTTATTTCTATAAGATAAGATCTACCACTAGAACATCTAGAAAGACTATATATTAATAAAGTTGTGAGACTTCATGGAGTACCTCTATCTATTGTTTCTGATCACGATCCCCATTTTACTTCAACATTCTAGAAAATTATTCAGAAATCCCTGGATACTGAACATAATTTGAGCACTACCTACCACCCTCAATTAGATGGACAATCAGAACAGACTATTAAATCATTATAAGACATGTTGAGATCTTGATCACTTGACTTTCATGGTATGTGGGATCAATATTTACCCATGGTATAATTTTCCTATGACAATAGCTTCCATTCAAGTATTTATATGAAACCATATGAAGAATTATATGAAAAGAGATGTCGTACACCAACCTGTTGGGATGACGATGGTGAAAGAAAACTTGTAGGCCCAGAACAGGTGGAGGAAACAATGGAAAAGGTAAAGGTAACCCAAAACCACATCAAAGCATATCAAAGTAGGCAGTAGAGATATGCCGATAAGTGAAGGAAGGATTTGGAATTTCAGGTAGGAGATCATGTTTTCTTGAAGGTATCTCCATGGAAAGGAGTTATACGTTTCGATAAGAAAGTTAAATTGAGTCCCTGGTACATTGGACCATTTGAAATTCTAGAACGAATTGGGGCTGCAGCTTACCATTTGGAAATACCGCCAAGTCTCTCCAAAGTTCACGATCTCTTCCACGTATCACTATTGAGAAAATACATGACTGAACCAACGCATGTACTCAATTACAAGGAATCAGAACTGGAACACGATCTGTCTTATTGCAAAGAGCCCATCAGGATTCTTGATACAAGAGAACAACTGCTGAGAAATTGAATGACTCGTCTGGTAAAAGTTCTATGGAGAAACCATAAAATGGAAGAGGCAAATTGAAAACCCTAGGAACTTATGATGAATAACCACCCAAGTCTTTTCATGAGGTATTATTCTAGAAATTTTGAGGATGAAATTATTTGAAGGAGGGGATAATGTAACACCCCAAGCTTCCACAGTACGCTTCTCTTTGAATAATGTAGTAGCGTGTCTTGTACGCAACTTCAAGTTCTAACACACACCACAACCAATCAAACTATCCGTTATGAATAGTAATATCCACTTTTTAAAATTTTATAAATTTTATCATTCAAAATGAACTTCATTTTGGATTCAGAACATCAAAATTATCTTAGGGTGAATTTTTGGTATTTTACTGAAAACATTCAATTTTTGATGAATTAGTTAAAAAGCACGGAGTTATACTTTAAAACCAAATTTTTATTTAAATAATTATTTATTTTATATAAATTTAATTAAGGTAAAAATAGATACATAATACCTATATAATTTCTATGTAATTCATTGGAGTTAGTTTAGAATAATTTTATATATATAAATATTTTATTGAACTTTTCACCGTCTTTTACCCACCTCCTATGAGAATTTAGAAATTCACATAAAACATAATTTTACCACTTCTATGAGTGGAAATTAAATAATATGAGTGAAACAGTTAATATGAAGGAGTAAAATGTTGTTTAATACGATAAAAATAATTTTTGGTGAATAGTAATTTTTCACTTTTATTTACCATGGTTAAAAGTAAATTGGTTAATTAAGGGTTAAAATGATATTAATATTACCCTAACACATGTAATAATTCTCTTGGACAAGTTTATCTCAACCAAAAACAATATTAGGACTAAAATATTATCATTTAGTTCCACATGGATTACATTAATACATTTGTTATTATTTAATTCAAAGAAGAGTTAAAAGAGTTAAAATCAAATTTTAATTACTAAAACATTTTTAATATAGGGTTTTAGATAATATAAATTAAATTATAAATATTCATTATAAAGATAAAAATATTTCCTCAATAATGATATTTTATTTATAATATTTATACATTAAATAATTTAATTTATTTATGACACAATGGTGATGTAGTAATTAACTAATTAATGAAATATTTAAATAATTGATATAAATAATATCCAAATAAATGTAATTTGAGACTTTTTATGAATTACACTAATTTTATAGGTTAATATGACATATTATTATTGGTTATATAAATTATATTTTCAGAAATAATGATGTTATAAAATTATCAAAAACAATATACTCAATAGTGTTAAAATTTACATAAAAGAGTTTTTAAAACAAATATTATATTATTAATTGAAATTATATTACTACAAATATAAGGTTACGAAAAATGACTTATATAATGATAGGTGTATCATTAATGTACCACTTGGGGTCTCTTGGATTTATATAGTAGATTTATTAACTATATAATATAAAAATACAAAGAGACATGGTAAATGTCAAACTAATTAACTAAGAGTTAAAACTAAAAGATAAGGTTAATATTGTGACCCAAGCCTATCTAAAACCAATTGGATGAATGTTTTTCTACCTATACCCACATTAAAATTTAAATAATATACTTTGGAGCCATTAGAAACCGAATATGAATTTATTATAAAATAATATTTCAAGCTTTTCTTAAGGTGGCCCTCACCCCTCTTATAAAAGGGATCTCCCCCTTCCCTCAAATTCATACCTTAAAAGCCTTTGGGCTCGGCCAAAATCTACTCAAATACCCTCTTAAATATCATACCTTAATCCTAGAAATCTTATTTTAGTCAGAAAGCCAACCTAAGGATCCCTTTTGATCAAATCAAAAGGAAGAACCCGAAGAAGTGGTAATGTTTTCACCACCCTCTTTCAAGTTCCTTTCTTCATCAACTTCTTCTTTATATGTTATTTCCATTCTAAAATAATAACTCCAGTATATTATATTTACTGTGATGTTATTATAAATATGTTACAACCATATTGAGTATTCTATCCATCCTTTTTATGACATGTCTCCATACGTGCGTACGTACGTCTTACCGACTCCACGTCGTGGTGTAAATGTTATTTAATAAATTATTATTTGGATGGGTATAATAATGATGTTTAATTCTTGTAAATAATAAATAAAACAATGTAATTAATCTTTATATATGATATACCATCCAATTATATATTATTTTAATATCAAATGAATGATATTGTCGCTCGTGCGTACGTACGGACTACCGTCTCCACGAACACGATGAGATTAATTCCCCATCATATCCATTCAAGAATAATATTCATTTAATGATTAAAAATAATGTTTTAGGACTTGATATAATTCTAGATATGAATAATATACAACCTATTCATGAAGAACATGTCTTATGTAACAAATCATATAAAAGAAAATGGGTTAGTTAACACCCGAAACAATGATAATACTAAGATATTATTAAAAAAGCAATGTTAAAAGATCATATATGATATCATATTGATTAAAAAGATTCTTGAATAATTTAATAACAATTTTTCACCATTATAAAGTATTTTAACTTTCCCTTGACCAAGGAAAACTACAAGGTAAGGTTTTATTTCTCAATCTCTTCATTATCCGAGGTTGTTTTTAAGTAATTATCTACTTGGACCTCTTAATCGTCCACATCCATGTTTCTTAAAAATGTATTTCAAAACATTCTTAATATTTTAAGAATATGGGATAAAGTCCTTTATACACTTTTTGATTTTTTATAAGATGGTTATAAATGAATCTTTCTGTCGTTTTCCAAACAGGGTGATTTTTGACCTTTTCGACAGAATTAAGGTTTGAATGTCTTTTTTAACTTATATGGCAGGTGCGGCTATTTTCTGCTGTTATAAAATCTTGAAGCTTCCCTTACAAGCTAATAATAATAGTTTAAAATTAAATTTTTTCTTTTATAATTATGTGACTTTTAAATGATTTCAAAAAAAGATATATTTCTCTCAAATAGTTTTGATTTCATCTAAGTCAACATCCATTGATGGATTTTAAGATTTTTTGAAGTTTATTTATTATGATACAAAACTTCCATAATATATTGACGGTTTTGTGATATGTTTGACTTTGGATGTGTTATTTTTATACCATTCATGGTTTATGAATAAAGTATTGACATTTTTTATACTATTTTTAATATGAGTTTTTATGTTATGTTAAACCTGTTCATATGAGGAATGCATTGGACTTAATAAGTGACGGGTGGAGCCTGCTATAGCTGCTCGATGCATCGGTAGGTCTCATGAGAAAAACTACTGTCTAGGCACAAGGCATTGACAAAATATTATTTTTAGACTTGGAACAAGGCCTTGACTATGTGGTTATGATAGTCCTATATTATGAATTCCATCAATATGAATATGGTTATTGATATTCAATGAGATTATTAGACTAGTAGAATATCAATGTGAATAAGTAAATGTAATTATTTCATTTTATTTCTGCCATATTATGCTTATGTTCATGTATAAAAGGCTTTTTTTTTAGTTATATATTGACTTAAATGATTATTCTTATTTATGAATGATTCTGCTATATTGTTATCCTTACTGGTCATTTGAGCTCACCCCTTTCTATGTTTTATTTTTCCGAGGATGTGAAGAATTATTTTAAGAATGAACTATAGGGATAATATGATGGGATATGAGTGTGGACTATGGAGACTATGTTGTTATAGTATTCATTTAATGATATAATGTAAACTTTATGAATGTATCTAGTGATTCCAAGGCTACTAAACTAATCCGTATTTCAAGACTTGATCTTTTGTGATCATGCCAATGTTATGTAATAATGCACTGACTCTGGGAAACTGGGGTTGGGGAGTTACAAATTGAATCTTGGGGAATTAAGAAATGGGGTAACAAATAGCCAAATTATGGAAATATGATTTAGTTTTAATTAGTTGGATTGTTATTCTAATGAATTTACAATTTTATCTTTATAGAATAAAAAAATTCATGATATGAAACAGAAATGTGTAGCAAATTAATTTTTTAATACTATTGTTGATGTCTGACAATGAAATAAAGTTGTGACTAGTATGTTGCTTTTGTATTCAATGTTAGGTAATACCATGTTTTACACTGGATATTTTTATTCTTTCATTTTTGATAAATTTTGATGAAAATTAGGAATATCACCAAATGAAAATAAGATATAACTTATGGTGAATTTGTTTAGTGGATTTATTAAATCAACCATGGTTTATAAGAATATTCTTTTTTTAATATTGTGATATTCATTCTTGGAAATCTATTTTAAACTTTTCATAGAAGATTTTGATATCATTTTTGGTGTGTATTGGAATTTTGTTTTCATGATAAGATATATTTTAGTTCTAATAATGTTTTATTCAACTATTTAATGATTTTGATAACATGATAATAATCTAACAATTTAATTATAGGTATTTGTGAAAGATACCTATATCAGATCATTGAAAATAATGAACAATAAAAATTAGTTATGTCCCAGTAGTACATGAATATATGAATGTATTTCAGAATGATTTTTATAGTTTTATTTATTATTGGTAGCTTGATTATATAATTGTAGTAGTTTTTGATGCTATTCATATTTTTAAAACCCCATATCGAATTGATGAAGTTGAACATTTATAATTGAAAAATATATTGTAGGATTTTTCAGATAAATGTTTCATATATACTATACCATTACCATAGGGTGATTCTATCATTTTTATTAAAAATATTGATTATAGAACCTTGATTGAAATGAATATTAAAAAGAAGTTTACTTTTAAACATTTTTAGTGATTAGTTTGGTCAACTCCTCGAAGCTATGTATTTAAAAGTGGTTGACCTAAGTTAGGCATATCAATATTTGAAAGTGAAATAATTTTTCCTTAATAAGATTTTTTTTATTGGTAATAGATATGGGAACTATGAGATTATAGTTATGTTTTTCGTTTTACTTAATTCATCTGCTATATTTATTTACCCTATTAATTGAATTTTTCCTGAGTTCTTGCAAAAAAATTTGGTTGTACTTAATAATGATATTTTTTTATATTCTAAAAATCAAGAGTAATTTTATTGACACATAAATATTGTTATAAAAATATAAAAATCAAAGAAACATTATGATAAATATAGAAAACATACATTTTTTTGTACTTTTTCCCCTTGAACATATAATGTCTAATGATATTAACACTATGTAAACTACTAAAAATTGTTTTTTATGAATGGAAATGACCCAAAAATGAAATAGAGATTCATAGTTTAATTGTATTAGTGGGTTACTGTCGGGGGGTTGTTGAAAATTATTATTAATTTTATATCCAAATAATTATGTTAACTGAAAATTAGTGAAATTGTTATTGGTAAAATAATGTTATGATTTAATTCAGGAACAGAAACTTATATTGTTTAATTCTATAGTTTATTCACTGCCTTCCACAAATAGTGAATTTATCATCTATAGTGATTCTTCATTGAATATACATGGTTGTGTCATAATAAAAAATGGTTGTTTACTTTTTAATTCCTTATGTCAGATGAAACATCATGAGTGAAATTAACCTACACATTATTTGGAAGCACAAACTATAGATTTTACATTAAAAATTTGATGACATCATTTGTATAGAGTAAAGATTGAAATATAAATGGATCAAAAAAGTTTGAAGTATATATTCAAACAGATTGAATTGAACATGAGAAATATATGATGGATGGAAATGATCAAGTATTATTATTGAATGATTCATTACTATAAAAGAAAAGAAAATAAAGTGTTCATTTATTTGAGTCAAAAACATAATGCCACATTGACCATTTTTCTTTTGAAATGTGAACCATTAATTAATGATTTATTTTATATTTTCATATATGTTTTGGATGTAGGGACTTTCATTGTTTTTTAGATTTCAGTGTAGTGAACATTTCTAGAAATAATTAAGCAATCCTAGAAGGAGGATCAATCTTTGCAAGAAAATGTGGAATCTATTAAGAGGATTATGTTTCTGAATATTAATATTTATAATGAATGGGTTTTATTATTTGGAAAAAGATAATGGTTTCCTGGTGATTCTCAGATAAGGAAAGAGTTGTTTAGTTATGGTCACAGTTCTTCATTTCCTACTCACCTGGGAAATACTAATATGTACATATAACTTCAGTAGTATTATTGGTGGGAATGAATGAAAGGAGATATTTCGCACTTTACCATGAATTGTTTTACTTTTTGGTTAGTTAAATAAGTATGTAATCTCCTGAAAGTGATTGTTTTTACTTTGACATTGTTGGAGATGATATTGGAAATCATATCAATGGATTTCAGGGTGGTATTTCTAAGTACATTAAGAGGTGATAATTTTTTTATGATTTTATTTATTAAATAACTAAATCAACTCATTTATGTCCAATTAAATATTATACTCCTTTAGATAAAAATTATGAACATTATCTAGTCGATATATTTAGGTTAAATGAAGTGCCTCTCTCCATTTTATAAGAAGATGATCCCTTGTTCACATCTTGTTTTTTAAACAGACTTCAAAAGTCATTAGGTAATGAAATAAATTCATGTATAGGTTTTCATCCTCAATATAATGGATAGTTTGGGTAGATTATTCAAACCATTTAATCCATGATACATTCATTCTAAATTGATTAACTTGTATGTGTTGTTAAATTTATTTAATTGGTAGAGCTTTTTATTAAAATAGTTTTCATTATAGTATAAAAAATTAATTGTTTAAGAAATTATCTATAAAAATAAATAGGAAACAAGTGTTTTGGGATGATGTTAGAGAACATATGTTTATGGGTCTAAATTTGGTGGATGAAATGGTACAGTGTGTGTACTTGATTTAGGGATATATGAGGATTACTCATATCAGGAATAAGATTTATGTGACTAACTAGAGGTGAGATCATTCATTTTAGGTAGGTTATTATGTATTTATCAATGCTTATCCACGTAGAAGTGTTACATGTTTTGTTAAAAATGGAAATGATAAGTCAATTATTCATGGGGATGTATGAAATATAGGGAAAATTTGGATCATTTTCTTGTATATTGGGCTTACTTATGAGTTTATCGTAGGCACACAATGTATTTCCTATTTCAATTTTAGATAAATAAGTTCCATATTAAACTAATTTTTTGAGCCATAAATAAGTTTAGTTTGAATAGATAATTTCATATGAGGGATATCCTATTTATATTCTATACCATAAGGTGCTTGTTTTGGGGAATAATATGATTCACAAGGAGAAGATTTTAGAGAAAATCATATGGTTGAAGAAGAAATATGGGAATCTAAAAATTCTATGAGGAGAATGTATCTCTACTAATTTAATAAGGGAATGAGGATGAAATTTACAAATGGGGGATATCTTAATAACCCAGCTAATAATAGAATAAATCACAGTCATATATATTAATATGAATTAGAGAGATACTTATGTTAAAAATTAGTAAATAATTTAAAATCAAAAAAGAAATAAGTTTAACTGAAATCATTTCATATAAAAATTTATTTAACTAATTTATTTTTAAATATTATAATAATAGTTAAATAAAATTAATATAATTTTTATTTTAATCATACAAAAATTAACATAGGGTGAATTTTTTTCACTTTTCAATTAAATTTTATTTTTTGATGAATAGTGAAAATACAGAATTTTAATTAAAAAATTACGTTTTAATATAATTATTGAAGTTAAATTATTTGTTTAATAGTTTTGAAAGCTAAATTAGTTCAATTATATATACAGTAATAAAATTTGGTTCATTTTAATAAATTTAATATTTATTTTTTGATATAAAAACATTTCTAACATGTGAATATTTTCTCCTTAAAACCATATTGTCTTACTGCCTCTGTGGTATTAATATTAAAATATATTTTTTACACATCTCTAATTTGAATTTCAAAAAATGGATTAAATATTTGGAATAAAAATAATTTATCACTTAAAATATATTGAACACATTTTTTTTTACCGAAATCAATAGTGAAAACAATAAAAAAATCAATATTGCGATTAATGTAAATTTTGATTTATAAGGTGTCAAACTCAAAAGATATGAGTAAAAATCACCTATAAACTATTCTAAAAACTATTTTATGGAAATATTTTTAATTTTAGTCCTATAATGATTGGTAATTTTCCACTTTGGATCTTTTTCTTTATGAAAAACTTGGGTCCACTCAATTTTTTTTTTAAATACCACATGTGCCCAATACCCCACATATAAAAGGCTACCTATATTATCCTCACTTCACACTATAAAAACTAATTTTATCATAAAATACCTTCCAAAATAACACCAAAAACTACCTTCTTGTATCCTATAATCGTTAGTTTGGTTTTAAATCCAATAATGGGAGGCCATTGTCACACACTAAAAGGAGTTGCCCAGAGAAGAAGTAATATACTCCAAGGAGGATCTCTATTTTATTTATTACACCACCCCTTAGAATAATATTAATCCTTTATTATATTATAAAATAATTATCATTGATATGATTGTATTATTTTATGTTAAGGGTACTATATAAAAGAATACAAAATTGTATCGAATGGATTATGAAATTCTCATACGCGTGTATGGCGGACTACCACCTAATGAACCAACATCATTCATTTCTTCATTAACACCACTCAAGGTTTTGTATGATGACAGATATAAATTTTATATATTTTATTTATAATATAATTATACATTTTTAGTCATTATATGATATATAACTTTTTACATTCCATAGCGTATGGGATACAATATTTATTCTCATGTGTACGGATGAATAGAGTCTCACGAAGCGATGTGATTTATTTTTCACTAACGAGTTAATAGAAGATAATAAATTTAGTGAAACGGAATATATGTTATATTAATGTAATAATTAATATATTCATGAAATATTTATGATTATGGAAATATAATATATAATTTTCTTTATAATCTTTTCACACACAGGAAAGTGATAATATCATTTTTGGAATGTGGACTAGAACCTCCTCGAAGCGATGTGAATCTTTTTTTCATCAGCACACCAAAAAAATTATATAAATATATACATAAGTATATACAATTATATATAATTATATTTATTAATTATTTTTATTTCTGGAAATAGAAAATACTACTTACCTTCTTTATATAATGATCACTAAAAAATTGAAATGCGACTCAGGCATACATACGAACGATCATCTCCAAGATTGCGAATTGGATCATTTTGTATAGCCATATTTCATCATAGATTTTAAAATTATAATTTAAGATTAAATATTATAATTATTTAGTGATTATTATTCTGGACATGGATAAATGATAACCACATTTGACCACAGTCGACATACAAATACTAATTTTTCACCCATACACTTAATATGGTAAAAACATAAAACATAAACATAATTTATTGTTTAAATGTATATTAAAGGGTAATGGGTGAAGTATAATTAAAAATAAACATGAAAAATCATATAATTAAAGTAAAAAAATTAAAATATGTTTATTATTCAAGAATATAAAGACACATGTGACAAGTCAGACTCAAGGTTAGTTACATCGTCTCAATATCATTTCATTGAGGCATTTCATGATGTTATAACAATTTATTAATTTTATTCTTTATATATAGACCATTTTACATTATAAATAATTAATTATTTTAATGTAATTTTATTTTAGTTTTTGTTAATATTAATCTTTTGAAATTCCTATGATTTATTTTTTCCCAAAGTTATAAAGGACTTTCATTCTATATAAATCCTATTTTAAAGACTCAGATATAACATTATTTCTCATCCATGTTTATCATTTTAAAATAGTTTAACAAATATTATTCAAAAAAAGTTTCTAATAATGTTCATTTTACTTCAATTTTAAACTATTTTGAAGATTAAAAAATGACCCTTCTTACATGTTTTAATTGAATGATTATGACAACGAAAAAATTTAATGTTCTATAGTATACCATGACAACCACATTTTCTTATGCCATGATTTATAATTGAATTATAGATCCCTATTAATGATTAAATATTTTGTTAAATGAAAAACCATATTTCATATTTTTTTGGTTTATTTTGGTATTGAATTTGGGTTTTCAAAATAGTATTTTATTTTTTATTTAAAATGGACTTTTGAATGAAAATTTTATTGTAATAAGTGAAAGATAATTTTATAAGAATTTCAATGAGTTTTTAAAGTAATGAAATGTTTTATACATGTTGTGGTTGTTGAAAATTATATATGATGGGTGAATGCATATAGAACTGGGTTATCCTACTATATCTCATATGATGGTTGTACCTAGATAGCTCTCTAAGGAATTGGGTAATGATTATATTCTCTGGATAATATTATTGAATGTCAGCTGGATCATAATTCTAAATATTAGGGTTTACACAAAGGTTTTGTAAGAATTATCACAAATTATTCCTCAAGTAACTTACAACACTTTTCTATACTTTATAATAAGTTTTCATGGATGTAATTTGTTTTCAGAAGTAATAATTAATTATAATTTCAAAAGAATATTAATTTTATTTTTGTGTAAAAAAATTATTTTTTATTAAGAAAACGGGTTTCATGGGTTTTAATATTGCTAAATGGACTAATGGATTATTTATTAATTTATATCTTAATGATAATATCATGTTTATCCCATGTTTTTTAATGTTCTTTACATGATTTAAGGATGGATAAAAGGAAAAAAGGGGCCAGGTTGAAAAATTTAAATTTTTTCCATGAAAATAAATCATGCTTTATTTTAAATGTTTTTTATTATGTAAAAATTAAATTCTAATAGAAAGTTTAAACATTTTATTATATGGTTTGTTAATTTTTGTGTTATGACCTAATTCTTTATCACTCTAAGTGAGTAAAGATCCAAAAATATTAGACAATGAATTCTTGATTAAAAATGAAGATTATGTAATGTTCAAGGATGGGTACTTATATGATGTGTCTTATATAATAAATCTAGTTTTATAAGAATATAATAAATATAATATATAATTAATAAATATTTCATTATTTCTTTCATTATAAGTTTCTAATAGAAACAAAAAATGAAATCTATTTCAGATGTGGCAGTCTTCATGTACACAAAATCAATGATTTCGTGACACATTTGATGGAAGTAGACATTTTTCTAGTGTATAATATTAACATAAATAAATTTATTATATGAAAGATACTAAAGTTATTAAATAATAATGGTATAATAAAAATTTATGGATGAGTTGGAATAAATAAAATATTAATTTCAGTTGATTATTATTACATATTCTCTAGGAATACTCCTTACATTTTAACCAAAATCGTTCCTTGGATGGATATTGTAACACCCCACCGTAAGATGCATGTCAATTTAATTACCCAACCAAGAATTCCAAAAAGACAACCAAGTTGTTCCACAACACAACTAAAAACCAATACAACTAGACATGTCCACACAACATCAGAGTACAAGTGGAAAACTAAACAACAACAATACGAGCCATGACACCACCACAGCTCCACACCATGCTCCAAGTTCCACGATCCACCAAGACATCACAATGCACCACTAAAGGAGAGAGATTCCTTACATTTTCACACGTCACGGTACAAAACATCTGAAAAGAATCGATGTTTCCAAAGTAGGGGGTGAGTACTAAAACTCAGTAGGATTTCCCCAAATGACTTCCCTACACACGGCACTAGGATAGAACCATTAGAAATTTATATAAAAAAGTTTATATAAAATCAAACAAAAGTGCAACAATTCCCATAAGACAAACGTTCCCTTGCCAGGCCATCACATCCAAACCAAGTAACTAAGGGAAATCCAAACAAACAAGACACAACCATTCCAACATTTACCCATTAGCACAACAATTCTATCTTGAAAGGCAATGCACAACAACAAAACCATACAACTAAATGGTGGAGCTACCATCCACCCCGTTCACACATTCACACTAAGAGTCACTTCCCGTCCACTTATCCGTGATGGTGGCCCTTCCGTCCACTATCCATCCCCTTTTTATAGTTTTACTTCTCGCAACTTCCACACAACATTCAAAATAATCCAAATCCAAGCATATAACCCACCATGGTCACAACATCATGAAATCAACCAAGTTCCATTGCATATAAATCCATTTCAATAAATTATCTATTTATTGAAAACCATTTTCAATGCCAAACTACATTTCAATAAAACTACCCATTTATTGAAAACCCTTTCCATCAATCATTTTCCAAAATCAATCTCATCAACCAATTTTAAAATATCTGTTTTAAAATTCACAATAAAAGCATTTCACCATAAAACCACCTTTTTTCAAAAATCCCCCAAACATCACCCAAGGGAATTTCCACTAATTTTTCACATCAAAACACAATTAATTTCAAGAACAACAAATTAATTGTAACAAGGAACCACTAGTTCTAACCAGTTGGAGTCGAGAGAGAATCCACCTACCATTAGGGTTCACGAGAAATCGACCCATGAACAACTGCGCCTCAAATCTGGCGAACGCACCACCAAAACCTTTCTAGATCCCTTTCCCTAACATCCACAATCCTTAATATTAAAATCAAAGGAAACCAAAACCCTAGATCTACAGATAACATGTGTTGATCTACAAAACCAATGGATAGGGAGATGTAGATCTAGAGGAAACCACAACAGAAACAAGAGAAGCGACTTACCCAGGAGAAACCGCCTTGGATCCACCTTGATACCCCTTCGAATCGCTTCCAAACCGTGTGGGAGATCCCCTCCAACCCTTGAGAACCGAAAATCTCGAGTGAGGCTTGAGTGGGAGAATATTTGGAGTGAAATGAGGCAATCTCGAGTGAGCCCGTAACTTATAACCCAAACATTAAGTGGCCACACGGTTTTCCCAGACGGTTTGGATAACCGTGCCCTAACCGTGCGCACGCCACTACCTCTAGAGTCAGGGTCGGCATGGTTTCCTCACACGGTTTAGAAAACCATGCACAGGTAATGTGAGGCCTACTGTCTCGAGGACAAGGGTCAGCATAGTTTCCTGGGGAACCCGCATGGTTTCCACTAACTGTGCTCAAACTGTGCACCCCTTTAAAGCCCTCCAAACTCATCCAAAACAATTCCAAACCCTCTCCACCTCATCCCAAATCATCCCATGCACATTAAACACAAAAATATTCATAACAAATGGCCACATAACTCAAACTGGGGGTGCTACATTCTCCCTACCATTGGAATTTCCGTCCTTGGAATGTAGGTAACTCGCCCTTTGCCGAAAGAGATTTGGCCACTGCTTGATCATCTCTTTCTCCTGCTCCCAAGTCTCCTCTTGAATCTTACCATGTTGCCAAAAAACACGAACTAAACTGATGCTTTTACCATGAATGTCATTCTCATGCCTATCAACATCCCACATTGGCACGTGAACCAACGTAGCATCCAGTTATAGCTGAAAATGATCCCATTGAATGACATAGTCACGATCCGGATGATACTTTTTCAACTGTGAGACATGAAACACATTTTGCACTGCACTAAACTGTGGTGGCAGATCCAAAAGATAATCCACCTAACCAACCCGCTCATGAATCTCAAAATTCTCAATATACCTCACAGCTAGTGTTCCCTACTTACCAAACCGACGATGTCCCAACCTAGGAGAGATCCTCAAGAACACATGAACACTCAGCTGGAACAACAATTGCCATCGACAATGATCCACATACGATTTCTGATGACTCTGAGCTATCTCCATTCTCTTCCTGATAAACTTGGTCTTCTCCATAGTCTCCTGGACGATACTCAGTCCAACCATCGAAGACTCACCCGTTTCCACCCAACAATGTGGAGAACGACACGGCCTCCCATACAATGCTTCAAACTGAGCCATCTGTATGGATTCCTGATAACTGTTATTGTACAATAAATCAACCAATGAAAAGTGCTCCTCCCACAAGAAACCAAAATCCATTACACAAGCTCGCAACATATCCTTCATAATTTTTATCGTCCTCTCAGATTGACCATCTTTCTGAGGATGATATGTTGTACTCATCATCAACTATGTCCCAAGGGATTGATACAAGGATTTCCAGAAACGAGATGTAAACCTCAGATCTCTATCTGATACAATCGAAACTGGAACACCATGCCTTTTTACCACCTCCCTGATATAGATTTTGAACATATCCTCCACCATATGATATTCCTGAATCAGGATGAAATGGGACAACTTCATTAGTCGATCCACTATCACCCAAATTGAATTGTGCTTCTTGACTATTCTTGGTAGACCTATGACAAAATCCATCGCTATCTGCTCGCACTTCCAAATAGGGATTGGTAAAGACTGCAACATTCCAGCTGGCATTTGTTGCTCTGCCTTGACCTGCTGACAATTCAAGCATTTTGAAACAAACACAGCCACACTTCTTTTCATACAATCCCACCAGAACTGCCCCTTCAGCGCTTTATACATTTTCTGAATTCTAGGATGAACAACCCACCTGGAATGATGATACGCCCTGAGAAGAACCTCTAGACAAGCAACTGGTACAACCATCTGATTCTGAAAACAAAAAACTAAATATCCATTCAGTTGCCAACCCTCAATGGTCTCCCCACCATTGAGTCTCAACCCCACGGTCACAAACTCAGAATCAGATATTTGTGCCTATCTAGCCAGGATAACCAAGTCAGGAATAAAAAAAACCAGAAAAAATACTGCTCAATCACTTTGGTCCCCATATTCCAACCGCATATCAGCTATATCCCACATCAACTGTCACTAGTCTGATGCATGTTTCACCACCTAATCATATGATTCTCTAATTAATGCATCCGCCACCGAATTTCCCTTACCTGGTGTGTACATCAATTCAAAATCAAACATATGGAGATATTCTATCCATCTCCTTTGCCTCAAGTTCCAATCCCTTTGTGAGAAAATGTTTCTCATGCTCTTATGATCTGTATATAGCGTGAATTTCTCACCGAAGAGATAATGATGCCACACATTCAAAGAATAGACCACTACTGCAAACTCCAAATAATGAGTTGGGTAGTTCTTCACATGAACTCTCAACTACTGTGATCCATATACAACCACTTGATTCCCTTTAATGAGAACGCACCCCAACCCCGGTCCTGATGCATCGCAACACACCACGTACCCTTTTCCTAATTCTGGAAAAACCAATATTGGTGCTGATGTAAGACAACCCCTTATCTCTTCGAAACACTACTGACTCTATTAATTCCATTGGAATGGAACGTTCTTTATTTTCAAAGTTGTCATTGGCGAAGCCAAACGTGAAAAATCATGAACCAAATGCCGATAATACCCAGCTAGACCAAGGAAACTCTGTATCTCAAACACATTCATTGGAGGTTTCCACAAGAAAACAACATCTATCTTTTCTGGATCTAGTGAAACACCCCTTTAAGAAATCACATGGACAAGAAAAGGAACTTTCTGTATCCAAAAGTCACACTTTGACAATTTCGCATACAACGGATGATCCCTCAGGATCCCCAGCACAGTCACCAAGTGCCGCTCATGCTCCACCCTTGTCTTTGAATACACCCTAATACCGTCGAAAAACAACACCACAAATGAATGCAGATATCTCATGAAATATCTGATTCATCAATTCCATAAAAACCACTGGATCATTCGTTAGACTATAGGGCATAACCACATTTTCATAATGGCCATATCTACTTCTGAAAGCTGTTTTAGAAATATCCTCCTTCCTCACCCACAATTGATGATATCCCGACCTCAGTTCGATTATAGAGAACCATTGGGATCCCCTCAACTGGTCGAACAAATAATCAATTTTTGGAAGCGGATATCTATTCTTTATCGTAACATGGTTAAGTCTACAATAATATACACATAGCCTCACAGTTACATCCGCCTTTTTCCTAAACAATACTGGCGCTGCCCACAGAGATGTGTTAGGCCAGATAAACCCTTTTTTTTCTAACTCCTCCAATTGTATTTTCAATTCCCAAAATTTAGCTGGTGCCATCCGATATGATGTATGTGAGATAGGACTGGTCCCCTGAAGGAGATAAATCATAAACTCCAATTATCTTATTGGAGGTAACCTAGAGAATTCATCAGGAAAAACATCCATGAACAGTTCCACCACTACCGGAGGAACACTCTACTCAATGACCTCTACTTATTCCAACGACAACACCGCCAACTCATACGATAATGTTCCCACTTCTAGTGCCAAAAAAACTCGTTGCACCCTGCCTTTCATGCTTCTCTCCTCTATAGAGATGTCTAACGCCATCGTGGGTCATAAAAGCCACTGTCCGCGCATCACAGTTGATGTGGGCGTTAAAAGCCACAATCCATTCCATTCCCAAGATTACATCACAACCATCCATCTCAAGAATTGAGAAGTTCCACACTCTCTCAATCTCACCCACAACGATACAACATTCTCTAGACAAGAAAGGTCGACACTCTCTTCGACACATAGGACATTGAAGTTTCAAAACCGAGGTCATCATTTCTACCTTTAAACACAACAAAACAACCACACGTGTAGCAATAAAATAGTGTGAAGTACTCATATAAAACAACACTTGCATCAAGGTAGAATTTAAAAGAATAGTACCTCGCACAGTGGATGGTCCCGACTGATCAACCTCCACAACCTGCTCAACTCCAAACACATGTTTTCTTGCCACACTTTGTTCTTTATTTCCCTGCTGAGGCGTCGTCATATTATGAGAATCACCATGACCCGTTTTACCCTATTTCCGAGGGGTATGCTGATGTCCCCGTCCCGTCCAAGCATATGTTGTATGCGATCCCTGGGAAGTGTCACGTGCACCCGACCTTAGAGAATTCCGAAAATAACGCTACAGATTCCCCATATGCTTATAATTATGATATGTTTGAGGTTGTGTTGTACAATCCCTCTTGACGTGGCTCATCGACCCACACTAAAAACATCTCGGCTTGCTCTGGGGCTTCAGAGGAAGATTTTCTGATCCTGCTGTCGGATTACATGCCATATTCCCACCCTGGGAATAAGTGTCCCTCTCTCGATTGAACCTAGCATTATAGTTCCCACTATTCCCCATGGGTACCACCATGCTCTCCCCGCCCAGAGCGACCAAAAAATATCACTCATCCAACGAGGCTCTATTCACCATCTCTGTGTAATCATCTATACACAATACTGCTATCTTTGAACAGATTTCTTTCCTTAACCACGCTTCGAAGATACTTGCCTTAAACGATGTGCTACCCGCCACCTCGGGCGCAAATTTCACTAAGTTCAAAAACATAGATGCATACTCCGTCACAGACATATGATCTTCCTTCAAACTGAATAAATCATTCGTACGATGAATTCTAAATGTATGTGGGTAGAATTGTTTGTTATACAATTTCTCAAAGCCTTCCCACGTCATACCCTAGTCCATCCCATCTTGGACTACCAACTCCCACCACTGAAGGGAAATATCTTCCAACATATACGTGGACAACTTCACTTTCAACTCTACCAGAGTTCCCAAGAACTCAATGATCTTGTTCATTCTATTCAACCATGCTTCTTCCCTTTCTGGCACTGAATCACCCCTGAAGATGGGTGGATTATAATTTTGAAACTGAACCGCATGATCCACATGCCTTAGATCATCCACTCTATTTCCACTTCCCACAGCTTGGAAAGCTTGCACTATACATTGCACTAGCTTCTGGTTCACCTGAGGCTCAGGTACAACCACATTCTTAGTAGCCTCCTCTCGTTGGTCTCTACGATGCCTACCCGGTGCCATTTTTATCAACAGAAAACAAACAACCTTGAGTCTCACTTCCGTAGACATCTGTAAATCCAATTTTGAATCACATTACACAACACTATCACTACAAGGATTTACACCAGTTCACATTTTTTCACATGTGCCATGTTACACCATTTTGAAAACCAAACCATTTTCAAAATACCAATTTATTCACATTACAATTTCAAATATTCATATCACATCATAAATCATTATACCCAAATGAAATATGCATCCTAGAAGGAAGTCATTTCTACCTTGCATGTAATGCTAATCTCATTGGCTACACCCACGACAATGAGATATCCAATGCCTATATGTGTCTCTAAAACACATATGTACCCAACTCCCTGGTAACTTGAATTTCAGCATAAAAGGGTTAGCTACGCCCTTTTATGCTCTACATTTCATGTTCCGACAATCCTACGCCTTCCTACCACCCAAACTCATGGAATGTAATAAAACGAATGTCAACACTAAATCCGAGAATCAACTCCAAATGACCGAACAAACTGATATCACTTATAACACCTCGCCCCTACCTCAATGACTTGAGGAGGCGGTGAGGGATACTTGGCCTTAAGAGATGTCCCCAAGACGCCAAAGGCTGGAAATAAATGTTGAGGGTTTTAAGATCAAGTTGGGAAATGATTTTCCCTTAAGACAAAACCAACCAAACCATCCACAGACAGCCACCATAAGATGCATCTCAACTTAATTACCCAACCATGAATTCCCAAAATACAACCAAGTTTTTCCACAACACAACTCAAAACCAATACAACAAGACATGTCCACACAACATCAGAGTACAAGTGGAAAACTAAACAACAACACTACGAGCCATGACACCACCACAGCTCCACACCAAGCTCCAAGATCCACGCTCCACCAAGGCATCACAATGAACAACTAAAGGAGGGATATACCTTATCTTTGCCCATGTCACGGTACACAACATCTGCATAGATACCACAGTGCCAATGCAGGGGGTGAGTACTAAAACTCAGTAGCATTTCCCCAAATGACTTCCCTACACACGCCACTAGGATAAAACCATTAGCACATTTATATAAAATAGTTTATATAAAATAAAACACAAGTTCAACCATTTCCAGAAGCCAAACGTTCCCTTACCAGGCCATCACATCCAAACCAATCAACCAAGGGAAATCCAACCAAACAAGCCACAACAATTCCAACATTTACCCATTAGTACAATAGTTCTATCTTGCAAGGCAATGCACAACAACACAACCATACAACCAAACGGTGGAGCTATCGTCCACCTCATTCACTCATTCACACTAAGAGGCACTTCCCGTCCACTTATCCTCGATGGTGGCCCTTCCGTCCAATATCCATCCCCTTTTTATAGTGGTACTTCTCACCACTTCCACACAACATTCAAAACATGCCAAATCCAAGCATATAACCCACCAAGGTCACAACATCATGCAATCAACCAAGTTACATTTCATATCAATCTGTTTCAATAAATTATCCATTTATTGAAAACTATTTTCCATGCCAAACAACGTTTCAATAAAAAAAACCCGTTTATTGAAAACCCTTTCCATCAATAATTTTCCCAAATCAATCCCATCAACACATTTTAAAATATTCGTTTTAAAATTCACAAGAAAAGTATTTCACCATAAAACCCCCTTTTTCCAAAAATCCCCAAAACATCACTGAAGGGATTTTTCAACAATTTCGCACATCAAAACACAATTAATTTCAAGTTCAACAAATTAATTGTAACATGTAAGCACTTTTTCTAACCAAGTGGAGTGAAGAGAGAAGCCACCTACCTTTAGGGTTCCCGAAAAATTGACCCACGAACAATCGCGCCTCAAATCCGGTGAACGCAGCACCAAAACCTCTCTAGATCCCTTTCCCTAACATCCAGAAGCCTTAATATTAACATCTAAGGCAACCAAAACACTATATCTATAGAAAACAAGTGTATATCTAGAAACCTGAGAGAGAGGGAGATGTAGATCTAGAGGAAACCACAACAGAAACAAGAGGAGAGACTTACTTGAGAGAAACCCCCTTGGATCCACCTTGAGACCCCTTCTAATCACTTCCAAAACGTGTGGGACAGACCATCCAACCCTTTAGAACCGAAAATACTGAGTGAGGGTCGAGTGGGAGAAAATTTGGAGTGAAATGAAGCAATCCTGAGTGAGCCCTAAACTTATAACCCTAACATTATGTGGCCGCACGATTAGCCTGAACGGTTTGGAAAATCGTGCACTAATCATGCGCACACCACCACCACCAGAGCCACGGTCTGAACGGTTTCCTCGCACGGTTTGGAAAACCTTGCACAGGCCGTGCGAGGCCTACTATCTCGAAGACAAGGGTCTATATGGTTTGTTGGGGAACCCGCACGGTTTTCACTAACCATGCTCAAACCGTGCACCCCTTTAAAGCCCTCAAAACTCATCCAAAACCATTCCAAACTCTCCCAACCTCTTCCCAACTCATCTCATGCACTTTAAACACAAAACGATACATAAACAAAGGCAACATACTTCAAACCGGGGGTGCTACAGATATATATCCAAACAATTGATTCTCATATTAGAAGAGAGAATTTGAGAATTTATATGTGAAGTTCACTGTAAAGAATGGTTTTTAAGGTGTTATATTAAGAAGAGAATATGTGGCCTTTTATATGTGAGATTCATAGAACACTTGTAATTTTCTTCAATGAATGAATTCCACCCTAACTATGTTAATGTCACAAGGAACCAATAATTGAACCATGTCGATCAAAGAGGATTAATATTCAAAATATTGATTTATAATTGGGTTCAGATATGTTTTGAGTAATTTTTATACCTTATCTATATAAGATAACCCCCACAATAAACCGAAATCTACCTTAAAAACTATAAATAATATGTACTATTTTGACTATTAATTTTTCAAAAAAAATTATGTAAATTTTATAATGTAATATGAATAATTCTGATTCAATCTATAAAATCAATATTTATTTAATTCCTGTCACATAAGTGGATAATTTTAATTTAAAAATAATCTCATAGATATGATGAGAATGAGGATATAATAGATAAAATGTTCAAATATTTACAATGTTTTTATATCAAAATTTATTATAAAATTGATTCCAATTAGATAAATAGATTATTGAATGTAAAATTGAACTAATTTAATATTAAATACAATTTAGAAAATAATATAACATTATAAATAAATTAAGTAGAATGATACTTCTGAATTTAATTAATGTATTTTTACTATTCATCACAAACATTATACTTTTATGATAAATCCCACAAATGTAACTTAATCTAATTTTGACTTGATTATTTAAAATATTAAATTTATTTTATCTTATAATATATATAATAGTTTCAAAAATTAATTTTAATAATACTCAACAAAATAATGATAAATTAAAAAAAATTAAAAAAATGTATTTTAAAAAACATAAAATGATTTAAAAAAAATGTAATAATTTATCCATATGTTTAATTTATATTAAATAATCCTATATAATATTTAAAATTTAGTTAATAAAAAGAAGAGAGTTTCTATGAAAGAGAACGTGTCCCACGCACCAGAGGGATTTTCGAATTTTCGGTCCGTTGGAGTCTTTTCAGCATGCCCGCAGGGTGCTTCTGCCGCGTGCTCGGCCCTAGATCCTGGCTCGGAGGCTACCGATCCGCTGGTTCTAGGGTCCCCCAGGCCCCAAGTCACCTTGCCGGCGGTGGTCTCTCAACTCCCTGCTCTGATCTCGGCCGCCGTTCAAAAACCCTTGCTACCTCATCTGGGTTCTTGTCCCTCTCAGGCGATCTCTAGGCCAGGCTCGTTCAAAGATGCCATTTGCGGCTCGAGCTCTGGCTCTCCCCGGCCTCGCTTCCCGGTGGTGAATGTCTCGGCCTCAGACGTTTCCCATGATGGAAGGTGCCTCTCTATGGTCTTCCCAGCGTCCTCCTTTTCTGATGTAGAGGCATGTGGACACTGGTCGCTAGGTTTGGGTCTGCGAAACCGCCTCTTGCAGTTTTCCAGTGTTTCTTCCTCTCCAGGGGTTTACAGGCCCCAGTACAGATCTCGCCGATACACCGCTCCTCTTTCTGTCTCGTGATGGCCTCAGAAGCAGACTTCCTGCAGGTGTGGTGTAGGGTTCCTCGCACTGTTGGCCAATGGAGTTTTAGTCTCTCTCGCTGGTCCCTCGATACTCACAGGGGGAAAAAAATCCTCTAGCGCCAGTTTGGATCCACCTCCCGGGGCTTCCGTTACCATTCTAGAAGGACGGTTTTCTAAAGGCAATAGGCGATACCATCGGGGTCTTCCATTACTCAGACCGCAGATCTTCCAGTTTAGAGGACGTTGCAGTGGCTCATATTTGTGTGGAACTGGATACCACTCTACCCCTGCCGGATAAGCTAGAGCTTCGGGTTCAGGACAACTTCTGCTGGAATCAAGAGCTCTGCTACCCGGTGTTCCCCAGGTTTTGTTCACACTTTCTTCTTCAAAGTCACTCCCTGCAGTTGTACCGAAGTCAACGACATGGGGAATGTCGTCATCATCCCAAGCTCCACAAGGAAAATCACCCCCCCCCCCCATCGAGGTCCTCCCCCTAAGCCTTCTCCCAGTGGGAAAACAAAGCTCCGGGTCCTGCTCCTTTTAAAGATCCAATCTCCTCTCCAGTCGTAGTTTCTTAGATGCCTCTCTCTGCGAAAGAAGAGGAGTCGAAGTCCAGTCAGGCCATTGTTCCCTTTGCTCCTGTAGGCGGGCAGTCTCCTATGGTAGGCCTTGTTGTCCCTCCTCTGCTCTTCTCATTGATCTCAAAGGGGCTGTGCATGGAGAATGGCTTGCAAGGTTTTTCTCTTGGGCCGTCAGGCCTTTTGAATACGCCCCCACTAATGGTTTTCCGGCTCCCTCCTTATGATTTTGGGTTGTACCACTCTGTAGGAACGACCCCTCGGGTGGGAAGGTTCTCCTCTAAGAGTACACGGGCTCTCTAACTTGCCGAAGGAGCTCATCCAGTGTCCTAGGAGATCTGGGTGCTCTTCTTCACCCAATCCCCAAGAACGGGATTCATCAATCCACATCACCCCGATAACTGAACCTACAGGAGGCTCGAAGGATCCCAAGAAGGCGGGTGTTTGTACGCGGTCAAAATCAAGATCCCTGAGGGAGAGGCGATCCTCCCATTTCACGAAGGCCTTAAAATCTTTAGTCAATGCAAGAACCTTGATTTTCCAATGATTCCTGTTATCTTCTGGAACGCCCGCGGACTGGGTGCCTAGGTTAAGTTGGATTTTATTGCTACAAAAGTCAGAAAACACAAGGCTGCCATTGTTGCCATTCTTGAACATATGAAGAAGCCTTCCAAAATCAAGGTCTTCTCTTGGAGGCTCAAATTTCACGGTTCCCTCCACGCAGACCCATCTAACATGCACATTTGGATTTTCTGGCCCCAGAACTATTCTGTGGAATTGGCTCAGTCAGGGAATCAATTCATCACCATCAAGGAAACCAAATACGACACTGTTTTCCTTCTGACCACTGTTTATGGAAGCTGTGACCCCCTTCAAAGGGAGACCTTATCGAGTGACTTAAATTCATTTGATCCCAATAGCCTTCCTTGGTTTGTTGCAGGGGATTTTAACGTAGTGGCTAATCTGGAGGAAAGGAAAGGCCGAGTCCCTTTTCAGTGGAAGGCTAGTAGTGACTTTTATCAATTTATGGATGTGAAAGGCTTATGTTATCTAGGAATCACAGGAGACTACTTCACATGGTGCAACAACTGATGGGGTCCCCACCATTCGTGGAGCTGATTAGACAGATGCCTAGCCAACTCTCATGCTTCCACGGTGTTCTCCAATACAAAGGTTAATCACTTGGTTCGTGGAATTTCCGACCACTCCCCCCTTCTGGTGTCAATTTCATCTGGGCTAGAACCTCTGGAGAGGTTTCGCTTTTATAAACAGTGGGTTCATTTCCTAGGGTACCAAGATTTGGTTCACGATATTTGGGAGATCCCAGTACAAGGGCATACTTGGGTAGCCATGCATGATAAACAAAGGCGCCTAAATGCTTGCCTCTAGGCATGGTCGAAGGAAATCCCCTCCATAGAAAGTGACTGCATTGACGCCATGAAGGAGGTGGAGGACCTTGAGCTACGACTGAAACATGCATGGGACGACCCCACTTTTGAGGAACTCTCCCACAGAAAGGAGGTTGTGGCGGAGCTGCTTTTATCACAAGAACGCATGGCTAGGGAAACGTTGAGAATTAAATGGCTAAAAGAAGGGGATAAAAATTCTTTGTTTATTCATGCTTTCATCAAGGAGAAAAGGAGGCCCATCAGACCAAATATGCTACTCAAAGACGGATCTTATACGGATGACAGAGACATCGTGGGAAACCGGGCATACACTTACTTCAAGGATATTATGACCGACCCTTACTCAGGGATGCCAAACGGGTATGCAAGATGGGACAATGGGATCATTGAGGTTATTTCTAGAAAGGTTTTTGAGGAAAACAATGAGGAAATGAGTATCATTCCTGATGAAAACGAGGTCTATAATGCAATGATGAACCTCAATCCGGACAGTGCCCCGGGACCGAATAGTTTCCCGAGTTCCTTCTATAGGGCTTCTTGGGAGATGGTGAAAAAAGATATTGTCTCGTCCACCCAAGACTTCTTCAGGGGGAGGTCTCTGCCGCGAGTTTCATGCGCTACAACCATGGTGCTCCTCCCCAAAACCAGAAACCCCTCCACTTTGTCGCATTAGAGACTGGTGAGTCTGTGCAATTTCCCTTATAAAATCCTGGCGAGCATCATCAACATGAGATTGTCCGCTCATCTCAATTAGTGGATCTCCATGGAGCAACATGGTTTTCTGAAGGGTCATTCCATTCAAGGAGCTATGACACTTGCTCAAGAAATTACAAGAGACATACACCATAAAACTCACGGCTCTAACATTTGTATCGAGCTAGACATGAATAATGCATATGACCGAATGGAGTGGGGTTTCATTAGCAAGGTGATGGAAGGTATGTGCTTCTCTCCCCAAAATATTGAAATTGTCTTTAGATGTTTCAACTCAACGTGGTTGGCAATTTTGTTCATGGGAAAATCCTACGGTTTCATTAAGGCCACTCATGGTCTGAGGGAACGTGACCCGGTCTCTCCATGAATTTTCATCTTATCTCAAGATGTCCTCAGCCATCTCATCCACAGGAGTTTGAGAAGAGGAGATACTTTTGCGTTTCAAAGGAGTATGAGAGTGCAGTCAATTTCTCACCTGATGTACGCAGACGACACCATTATTTTCACAAACGCTGGTAGATCTTCAATCAGGAGCTTGATCAAGGTGCTGGAGGAGTACTGCCACTCGGGTGGCCATGTGATCAATAGAGACAAGAGCCTCTTCTATATTTCAAGAAAATGCACGACCAGACGGAGCTTGGAAATTGAGCAAGCCCTCTGTATGAAACGAGGTGTCTTCCACATGTAATTTCGTGGGGCTCCCATCTCTTCAGGCAGACTCCTTATGCAGGATTTTGACTATATCCATAGCAAAATTGCCGAAATTATCCTTAACTGGATGAACAAATTCGTTTCATTCGGCGGCTGCATTGCCCTCATTAATAGTGTTCTATTTGAAGCCCCAGTTTATGCCCTCTCTACTATCAAACCTCCGAAGGGGGTTATTTAACAAATTGAAAAGCTCTTGGCTAGCTTCCTCTGGGACCCCCTCGCGGAGGGAAAACGACACTGGGCTTCATGGGGGAATGTAGCTAAGCCTACTGCGGAAGGTGGAATTAACGAGCGATGTCTAGAAGACACAATCAAATGCACACATGCAAAGCTGGTCTGGGAAGTCATGGAACAGTGCACTCTTTGGGGTAAAACCATGCACGTTCAGTTTGGTTTTCAATAGGGTATGGAAGGCTGTGGGTCTCCGTTCTGGTCTGATATCTCACAACTTGTACCTGAAATGTAACATCTTTCTCAATGGATAATTTTGAAGGGTGATATATGCTTCTGGTACCACAACTGGGCAGGGAAGGTGCTGGGGTTTCCGGGCTTCCCTACTCCTACCCTTACGTTCAGGGAAGCCAGCAAGTACCCAGAATTCATTCATGCTGTGTTGGATGAGGAGCAGCATGACACTTATAATCTCATCAACCTTTCTGTGGATGTAGATTGGTGTGTGTTCACCCCCTCTTGCACCGAGTCTTTTAATTCCCAGGACTATCGACACTCATGAGAGGTTTTAGAAATGGTGGATTGCTGGAATGAAACTTTATGGTCCAAACACATTCCATCTAAATATAATTTTCTTATGTGGAGAATTAGGAATAGGGCCATCACAACAGATGAAAATTTCAAACGTTGTGGTATTCCGGTAGTGTCGTGATGCTCCTACTATGAAGCCGGTGCTGAGGAGAATTCTGACCAACTTTTCATCAGAGGATACTGGGCAACCACGGTTTGGAGCTACTTTGGGATGTTTATCGGCTTTATTGATTCCAACATGGAGGACGATCCTTTCCTTGTCAGGTGGTTCCATGAATCGGGGGATAGAGGTATGGAGAAGTTGGCCTAAACTTTGATCCTACATGCATGGTGCTGGTCGATTTGGCAGGCCAGGAAAAAACTGAGGTACAAAGGAGTTTAATATTCCAGTTACTCGATTATTCTCCAAACACAGAATCTCATCATCAACATGGCTCATCTCTCCTTCAAATGGAGGGAGGCCCCCTCCCTTCGTTGGATGAGCATGCCTTCACATGACACTCATCCTAACAACAACAGTTCAGGCGGCCATTGGGTGTGGTGGAATCCTCCTCTCTCGGGCCTCAAGCTCAATACTGACGGGTCCTGTAGTATGGGGTTTTGCGAGGCGGTGGCACTGTCCGGGACCCGCATGGTTCGGTGATCCTGGCATTTTCTGCTCGCCTTGGCCATGGCACATCTCTTCAGGCTGAAGCCAATGCTATGGTTCCGGGGTTGAGTCTGTGCCAATAGAAGGACATTGCGATCTCAGAGATGGAAACATACTCAAAAATTCTACATGATGTTATGCACGACCTTTTCCAAATTCTGTGGTCAATCGTCTATATCATTGGAAAAGGCATAAAGATGATTAACAATAACATCAAAGTAAGGCACTCCTGGAGAGAGGGAAATCAAGTGGCGAATTACATAGCTTTTCTTGAAGTCATTGGTCCTGACCCGGTTTGTTTACATAATATGCTCACTCTGAAACCTAATGGGGTCAATTTGATCAGAGGGGATGCCCTTAGTCTTCATCACTTAAGACCACCTTAGTCACTCCCTTTCAGGTGGTCTTGTTTTTGTTTTTGTTTCTTTTTGTATTTTTTGGGTTATGTTTTTGTCCCATCGTTAATAAAAATTTAAATAATGATGAATATTTAAAATTTAGTTATTATTATTCATCTCACTCATTTTAATGGATAGGTTATAACAACCATGTTTGAAAAATAAGACTAATACTATGTCATGGTTTTCCTAAAACATAGTATGATGTGTAATGAAAGAAAACATATCATTGAATGTAACACAAGATTAACATGGTGATTCATGTAATAAAATATTTAAAAATATTTATTTTTTTTAAAAAAAATCTGAAAAACATGGTGTGTGACACATTATATTTTTTTTAAGTTTTATATATCAAGTAACAATGTATCATGATGATATATTATCTTTGTAATATTGACTAAATGTTTTCAATTTGCTGATACAGGTTTTGCGACGTGAAATATAATTCCACATCATGAGTTATTTGTGGAATATCTATACAGAATGTCATATTGATATAGTAGACCCAGTTCACATCATGAGAAATAATTCATTCCATGATTCATTTGGTGGATATATTTAATGAAATATTTTTAATTTTTTGTAATAAATTACTCCATGTCAAGAGTAATCCATGATTCTATTAGTTGTGATCTAAAAGAATTATAAATATGAAGTTATTTCCAACTAATTAATTATAATTATTAAAAAAGGGATTCATGATTTAATCCCAATATTAACACCATGAATGAAAAAATTCAATAATCATGATGTGTGTTTTTTGGTCATTTTTTGGATAAATATTCCATTTTGGGGTCTTTTTAATTAAGTGGGTCACTTAAATTGATCTTGTGTATAGAAGATAATCGAATACAATCTTAACCATTGGTTCTTTGGTAATTTTTTTGATTTCCATATTTACAATATTTCAAGAGGATTTTAATTTTATTTGAGTTTATTTTTTTATGATAAAATAAGAGATTAAAAATAAGTGTCGGATTCCATGGTTTGTCATTCAGAAATTATCATCTGGATGAACTTTTTATTTCATGAAATATGACATGACAATGATATGAAATTTGTATTGTAATTAATTTATATATTATGGAAAATTATTTCTGGGATATTTTCAAGGCTCATATAAGAAGATCATACTTTTTTTTTCAAATGATACATGATTTTTTTGATATTCCTTAGTTGGTATTCATATTTTTTGAATTGAAGTTAAATTTTGTGGTGTTGGGTGTGACTCTAAACATGTTTACTATGATACCACATTATTTGATTTAATTGGGTCTCACATGTGTATATAGGTAAGGAAATAAGATGTTAGGAAGAGAACCCAAACATAAAAAGAAGCGGGATTCAACATTAGATATGATCGTTTAAAAATTATGTGTTCATTATTCATTATTTTCCATTCATGGTATCGTTAGGAAGAAATATTTTTATATTGAGTGGATCATACTCTTACAAGTTGTAAAGATATATTTTACTTGGAAACAATATTTTAAAAAACTTGCCTCAACCAATTAAACCCCTTATGCAAAGGAATTTGATCTTATTTGGAACATCCATTAGTATCATCTATAGGTTCATACTATAAGATCAAAGTAGATAAATTTTGAGAGTAAATTATATTAATTTTATCCACAAAATGTGTTTACTAACATTTTATGGAAAATTATCACATATGGATGAGTAATGTTCTTTTATTTATTGTATATATTTGATTAGAAAGCAATAAAATAGTTAAAATATTCCTTTTACCCTTTATAAATGAGGATAATATATATTTATTGATAAGAGTAATTTTTAATTGGATGAAAAAACACAAAAATCTATTCTTTTTTCATTATTGTAGAATGTATAAACTAATATAATAGGACTACAAACACAAAATAAATTTATAAAAAGCTAAGGAGATGTTATAAAAGAAATTTGAATGTGCAAGATGAAATTTATAGATCTGGAGATGAAATTTTGAAGACATAAAAATCATATAATATTATTCTTTTCATTATTTCCTTACTCTATTAGATGAAATAGTAATTAATATTCAAGGATTCGATGAAAAAGAGGATGATTCCACCATTTTGAAGAATTCAATGAATATTTATTCAGATAGATTCGATCCTCAACATTCAAATCTTGAAGATAGATAATATCATTCACATGATGAGTTACATAATATAATTATTTCTTATGATATATTAAATCCTCAAATATTTTAAAGGAAAGGGAAATATCTAATGTAGTTTGATTCTTGGAAAAATATTAAAATATTTATTATTGAATATATTTCATACTCAAGTGATTTTGAAAATGTAGATGAATACATATCAGATATTTCATTAATTTTTATAATATTTAATAATGGAAATAGAATAAATAAATTTATATTTTATCATAAATTGTATAAATTAATTTGACATAGAAAAAATGTGGTTAATTATCAAATTATGATGTGAGAATAAATGATTCTAAAAATAATGAAAAATTACAAACAAAAAAGTGAAAAGAAAATTAATAAATAATCCTTAAATGAAGATAGAAATAAGTATATATTTAATAAAAAATTTATATTTTTGATGAGTAAATAATAAAAACATAATTATATCTCTAGTAGGTATTCTAATAATAAAAAATATAATAATTTTAAAATTATTTGGAACATGTACTGAAAATAGTTTATTCATCAAGTGGAGATAAAGATCATTCACAACCAAAGGATTATGAATACATACTCAATGTAGAACATGGGGAATTTCTTGTGAATGATAAAATGTTTAATAGTGAGAATAAGAAGATGTTAAAGGATATAAATAAAATTATAGATGATAATAGTGATCAAATACAAAATTTAGGTGGAGAAATGTGGAATATAAGAAGATGATAATTGATCTAGAGGAAAAATTCTCATAGAGGGATTAAAAAATATAATTTACATATTAAAAATTCATTTAATCTAAGAAATAAATTAACAAGATCAATAATAAATTCAAAATATATTTTTATTTCAAGGGATAATCCTCTAGAGATTCTAAATTTTTTTAGGTAAGATTATTATAAAAAATATGTTTCCAAAAATAGTTTCACGCACAATTTTGGTTCAGAGATAAATTTTTGTCATGAATCGGCCAAGATACCATTGTACACTAATACTCGAGCCAATAAAGACATGTCCTAAAGAGCACCATTGATCAACATGGGATTGTCACTAGAACATATTATCATACAAAATAAATGTTGGAATGATTTTTCCACATACAGAATAGATAAAAAGGCATATATTATAATGCATGAACGAAATTCCCAATGGTGATTGTACTAAATTTCAAACATGTATATAAAAACCCAAATAGTACATCATTAATGTAATATAAGAACAATATAGAAAAAGTACCAGTGAAATAAACACTATAATACTAAATAATTAAGAACATTCACCGCTAACTGATGGGTGCTTTAGCCTTCCCCAATATTGGTATAAGAAAATATACAAATTTATGAATGAAATTGTTGGCTGTGAGATCATAACCTACTAGGTTATCAAAATTTTCCTACAATTAAATGAAATAATAAGAAAACCAATATTATGATTTAAATTTCTAATAAAATATGAATGTAATTTCAATTTACTATTTAAAACAAAACATTATTTTCTGTTCAAGTGATGGAGTCATTAAAAAACAGTGGCCTGATAAACATTTTTTATAAAAATATTATATAAATAAATAGGAATGAGTAAATATAAAAATGAATGACATATTTTTTAATGTAATTACAATAATAAATTCCTCATATTACATTAGGTATGATAGTTCCATGTTATAGGATCATCACACACTCATTTCTATGACTCTGGTAATGTTTAAACATGCCCCTCATGCCTAGGCTGAATACAACCAAACAACAACCCACTGTGTAGAAAATCCATTGAATTATTTATATGTTGGAGTTATAATGAATCAATATGTTTCCAGGATATTACCACCATAGTGTGTATGTCCTTAATATCCTACTAAGCAACTTGGATTTTATTTTCTCAATGAATCAATCCATAAAGAGAATATTGTTTCAAAACAATTTAAAATACAATCTATTCATTTTATGATTTCAATTTGAAAATTACAATTTTAAAACTAGAACATTAGGTGTTAATAAATTAATGAATTTTTCAAGATGATACCAATCATATGATCTTATATGATCAGTTTAATTGATTTTTCCAAAATCAATTTCCCAAATTCTAACAATTCCTAAATCACACCCCAATTTCCAATTCCATTACAATTTGGGGTTTTCCCCATAATTTATAGCAAGTTAGTTCAACTACCAATCTTTTAAAAAATTGATTTTAAAATTTTAATGAAATAAAATTAATTTAAATAAAAAAATTATGGGTTTATAACATGGAAATATCAAAGAAATTCCTACCATATTCACGGTAACATGAAACTGAAAACTGGAAACAAGAATTGCCAAAAAGAATGATGGAAAAAAATATAAATGAAATAAAACCTTGATTCAAATTCAAAAATAATTTAGTTTATATCCATCAAACACATTATTATATAATATACTATATTTAGGAAAGATAGAGAGGGGTAGGGAGAGTAGGAACATGAGAATATATCTAATCAGAGATGAATCGAACTAGGATAGATAAGATTTTACATCCGTAAAAATAGGTTTATTGGAACTAAAAAATGATTTATTGAGAGATAAAAGAACCAAGGATTTCAAATAATCAGAATTGATGGTTGATTGGATGAATAAATAGGGGTTGATATTTTTATAAAAATAATAAATTAAAAGTCTTGTGTTCATGGTTTTCTCATAAGGACCACACAATTTGTCAAACTGTGCACTGTAATAGTGTGCCCCTTTGATGGGTTTCATGATATATAATAGGTGGTTGATTGGTTTGTAAAACCATGTGGAAACCATGCAAACCCTCACTGCTTGATTTTTCAAAGTTAATCGTGAAAAATCACATAGTTTGCAAAAACCGTGCACCAACTTTGCACAACCCCAAATTTCCCAATTTTTTAAACACTTATCAGAAAACCACACAAGTTGAACCCCAAATAAATAATGACAATGAAGATAGTTGATGAGTACCTAAAAATTTTAATGATATGTTATAATCTCTCCACCATAGAAACTAAATATCTGTCATAATCTTTTTAGGATATTTTAATATAAAAAACATTGATGTCACTTCTCCCTCATCATTTCCTCTCGCTTCCATGCCTCACATGTATCAGAATCATGGTACCATATAAATCAAACCAAATGTAAATTCCTCCCATTAATTAACGTGGTTATAGAATCAAATATCATAACCAGATTTTTAGTCACAGGAAAATTAGGCTTTATATCAATATCACTCCATATCATAACATTAGATATATCAGAAAGATACTTCTGTTGAAACGATATAAAGAACATGTTATGTATCGATTTCAACTATGGATTATGTTATAAATGGTAAGATACTTTACCCACCTGATAAACTACCTATAATGGTCCCTTAAAATGAGGATCAAGCTTCCATTACCTCCCAATCCATCAATGATCCAAACTAGGTGAAACCGTTAAGATCACCTGATCACCAAATCAAAATTCCAAATTTCTACTACAATGATCAACATATGATTTATACTAGATCTATTCCATAAAAACTATATGAATAATCTAATGAATATATTTTTTAACCTCTTAAGTCGTTTTTGGTCCATCCATTGAACTTTCAAAGATCAATGTAGAATAAACTATAGATTTATAGGGCTGAACATACATGGCCTCACAAATATAATTTATGATCGCATATATAAAAATACTATTATACAAAAACTAATACAGCACCAAATGTCAATCCCAATATTGACCAAAATTTATGATACAATCAAAAAATTTATCCTCAATAATTTGAATAAAACTCTATTTCTGGCATCCCTTTTAGAGATTTTATATCGTTCTCAAACAATCCTTAGATAAAAGTGCCTCATAATGGCCTATCCAAAAGAGTGAAGTAAAATGATAATCACTATAAGAGACTTTATCATATGGAAATCCATGAAAAAATTACAATCCCCCTCATATATTGTTATACCATCTCCTAAATTTTTTTATATCATGAATGGGAAAGTGGTTATCCAATTTAGTTTGCCAATCAATCACAACACTTATCTAACTCTCCATTTTATGGGTATGTGGAAACACAACCAAAAATTAAATATTAATTTCATCTCACATTAATATGGGCACTGGAAGTAGATGAAACAAACCTAAAGGTCTCTAGTTATTTACCTAGACCTTCTGGTATGTATATCATCATTTGACGAAGTTAGTGATGTCTCTTCACATCCTAGGCCACCAAAATCAATACTGCATGTCATAAAACATCATCATTGTTCCTGGATGCATAGCCCATTGGGAATTAGGTAAACCCACCATCACATTATTTTTCATAGCTATTCTTATAACATAATGATATTAAAAATATATAATACAATCCATGGATAATGTCCACTCATCATTTTACACCCCACCATATAGAGAGTCTTCAATTCAATGGAAATGTTCTTCAAGATGATGTTCCAAATGTATCATATAAAAAAGAATGGATAAAAATTGAAATTATACAAGACTTCCTCAACCCATGTCTCTCATACTTCAATATGAAACTGTGAAAAAGATCCCTCATGTTCCACTATCTAGTTGATTCATTCATTTAATAGGTTGTATGTTTCCCCCTCAACACATATGTAGTGACATTAAATTTACATGTGGTAGAGGAAATATCAGAATAAAAATATTTTAGTTATTCCATCGAATGACTCTAGGGAAGATTCACATATTTTTAAGAGTTGATATAACTCAAGATCAAGTTGTGAGAATAAACTGTAATCCTTTATGAGAAATGGAAATGTCACAACCCCTCATGTTTATGAATCATAGATACATTTCAAAGGCCATGGTTCAGGTAATTCTTCACATGTGTTCTAATATATTGTGCATCGTGAAAAACTACAAGATCTCCCTACATATGAACACGACCGAAACCTGAACTTGATTCCTTGTATAATACCACATAGACATGTACATCCTCTATCAGTGTAAACATCTAAGTGGTATTAAGATGTTTATTCATCTCAAAAAAATGAACTCTGAAATTTATCATAACATAAAATTTTTCACTATTTTGAGTTAGGGTAGGCATCACAGAAGGAATATTTGAGAAAAAATTAAGGAACTGGATAAAATATCAAGATAACCCTTGGAAGAATCAAATTGTGAAAACGTTGTCCAGTTTCTCCCATGTCCTAACAACTTTCACCTTGTCAGGATCAACTGATATACTATGTTTTGAATTGACATCAACCAAGAACATCACATAATGAATCCAAATATCACATTTAAATACATTTTCATAAATTTAATGATTTCTCAAAAATTCCATAACTTCTATCACATTGAATACATGATCCTCCTCAGACATAGTGTAAATAAGGATGTCATCCACAAAGACCACCACAAAAGTATCAATATATATATGGAATAAATTTTTCATAAAAAATATAAATATTGTACAGGTATTAGGAATACCTAATTAAATTACAAGGAACTAATAATGTCCATACGTCCTCCGGATGGAATCTTTTTGAATGTATATTTTTATTCTCAAATGATGATAACCAAATTGAGGTTCCATATTTGAAAACCATTTCACCTTTTTTAACTAGTCACAAAGATCATCAATCTATGTAAATAGATATTATTTGTTTACCATAACTTTCTTTACATTTCAAAAATCAATAAATTGGTGAGGTGACCTATCATCTTTCTTTGTAAATGGAATAAGCGCTACCCAAGGTGACACAATCTGGAATATAGAGTCTTTCCCCAAAAGATCATCCAAAAAGCCTGAAAAAATTTAATTTCAAATGGTTATATGTGCTATGATGGAATTAATACTAGTTGAGTTCCACAAAATAAATCTATAGAAACTTTAGCTCTTTTACATGTGGAAATCTAGAGGTTATAGAAAGAAGACATCTGAAAAAACAATGAAAACTAGAGGGAGATCATCACTCAAATATTCTCACTCCAGGTCAAAATCCAAATATGATATTAAATTCCCCAACTCATGATAATATGATTTGGTCTTCTCAAAATGTGGTCACATTCTATCTAAAAGAAACAACACAAATAATTGGGAATAGTAAATGAGATTCATCAAAGATAGAAATCAATTTATGCTTTATTAGAAATGATCCAATCCCTCCAAAAAATAACATCAAGAGGTTTCAATTAGAGAAAAAAAATCCCACCTATGATAAATCTATGATAAATAGAAAAACAAATGAAAAAATTAAGGCCTTAGTCCCTCATTACGCAAAGGGTTGTAGTAATATCCATAACATTATAAAAAATCTTCCTAGGATGATTTATTAAATTCCCAATATGAGTTTATATGAAAAAATGAGATGCAACAGTATCAAATAATGATTTCACTAATGATGAAGTAATAATTTTTGTACCACTCACAATCACTAAGATTATATCTGCATCCTCTAGAGACAATTCTATTGCAAGAAAAAGATTTATTCTGTATTCTTGTGGTGGGAATCTCTTACTTCAAGAAGCATATGATTGGACTGATGTACGATTAGGTACTGATAATCCTATTCCACTACAAGTAGTAGAATAGATATGAATGAAAATATTAAATTTAATTGAGTATCTGTATGAATGTCATATATTGGGTTCCTTAATGTAATCATATTTTGAGTGGCCATGATTTATACACTAGTAGAAAATTAAAGGTCATCTGACAGGCACTGTAGGAAGTCTAGGAGAACATTGATGTTTAAAACCACCATGATACCCATCATGAATCTTCTTTCAATTATGGGAACTCCAAAAACTACCACTGTGAGAAAAACTAACTCCTGTTATCCATGACATACCAGCCAAATCAAGCTCCACCATCAACAATCTATCTAGCATGCCAGCATAATTAGGTAGAATTAGATAGAAAACCTATGAATGAATATCAAATTTAATCCCCATCTAAACCAAGAAATTAATTGAATTATATGTTGATACAATCATATGTGATACCTTCAAAAGCTCGGTAAAGTGATTTTCATTCTTATTTTGGGTTCTATCAGCCTACTCATGTTTGAAAAACACTATTTTCTTAGACAACACCATTGAATAAAAAATGATCTAGTTGTTGAGAAGAACATTAATTTCATTCCACTTTAATCCATCATGATTTTTTTGTCACCATCATGTCCCTCCATCTTCTACTAGGTCATTATTTCTTTCAAGTGGAACGTTTCTACGTTCTTTCATTAAGAGACTCCATGAAGTCAAAAAAAAATCTCAATCCTCCTCAACCAATCCATTAAATTTTGTGGTTATTTTGATCCTTAGAATTCTAGATTATTATGGTGAAATAATTAGTGAGCATGATTTTGGAAAAAAACCCTTCCATGGTTCCACAATTAGATCCTAAAGAGGAAGATGATGAAGGTGCATGTCCCAGATCATGGGAAACATGCACCATAACCGCAACCAGATTCCAGTCCACATGAGGATTTTATCACTGTGCTTTATCAGTAGATTCCTCCATGATAGAATTTTCATTTCTACAACAGGAATGATGAAACACAAAATCACTAGAAAACAATGAATTGTCAGAAGATTACCCTGATCAATACTCAAGAAAGCTAAATAAGGGAACATAATCACATCAAATAAGAAAGTATGATTTAGATTTAAACCTATCCAAATCAAATGTTTAGAAAATACTAGAACTAATCCTAAATACACCTTTCCCAAACCATCCTGGTGACATAAGGATCATTATGTGGGTAACTAGTTAGAAACTCACTCATATCTACCTCTTAATTCCCAACGTTATTTAACAACATCTTAAAAATATTAAGGAATGATTCACAACATACTCCATTAATATCACTTTGTCTTAATCCAGCTTCGACACCCTGGTATATTGACACCTGAGATAATCCAAACACGGATCAAAGGGCCTTCCAAATACCCACATGATGGTGTCTAGCACCATCAATCAAACAAGATTAATTTAGGAAGTAATTTTCCACTTGTACAATAGAATAAACATATAAATATCATTATTATCATATAAAAATCCCAAAGGTGATAGTACAAGAAGTCATACATGTAAATAAAAACCCAAAAAATACAACAATAATGTACCAAAAGAAAAAGAAAAATAATTCATGCTCTAACAAAAAAAAATTCCATTCCCAATACATCATCAACAACCCCCACTAATTGTAATTCACCTTCCCCTTAGTTAAACATGGAATAATGATATATAAATATCCCCAAAGGTAAATGTAGAGTGTGATCTAAAAGTCCCCTAGGGTCTCAAATTTTTTCCAAAATAGTATTCAATAATAAATATAATAAATAATACTTTAATTTAAAAATTAAAGAGGAACGGAATTTCAATTTTAAATTTGAAACTAACCATGTTTTTCATGTCAACATATGGATTCATTTCAATTAATAGATTTTTTAAAATATTATATAATAGAGTTTATATAAATCACTAGGCATGAGTAATATAGTTTCACCATCAAGGAAATATATATCAAGGTAATTAATACATTCAATATTGTCATATACCATGAGTTATGATATTCCCATGTTATAGGATCCTGAAACACGCATTTTTAGGATCAAAAAAATGTGCACACACATCACTTGATCTAAGGAAAAATGGGACCCATCAATATTTTACTTAGGTTATGATCCTACGAATTAGGTTTATCTTAGATTTATAATGTATCAATCCATTGATAGGGAATTACCATCCAATAGGGTTGGTTCTGAATAACTCACTAACTACCCTCTCTCATATATTCCACATAAATCAATCAACAAATGATGAATTTTTTTCAAAACATATTAAAATACATTTACCCAATTTTCCAATTTCAATTGTCCAAATTCAATTTTAAAACAAAAATATGGGTTATACAAAAAAATATTCCCTTTTCATGATGAGAAAAATCACAGTTACTTTTCATATCAATTTAACCCATTTTCTCAAAATAAATTTCACAATTTCAATCAATTCGCAAATCATATCCCTATTTCCTATTCCATAATAATTGATGGGTTTTTCCCAAATTCTTTCTAAATCAATTCAACTCAAAATCAATATCAAGTTGAGGTTTACAATTTTAATTGAAATAAATTTAATTTAAATCATGAAAATCAAGGTATTATAACATGAAAACATTATATTGAAATACCTACCATTTTCAAGGAATCCTGAAACTCCACACCCATATCAAGAATTAGTAGTGATGAACAGTGAAAACAAATGAAAAGGAATAAATTCATGACTCAGGATACCAAAAATGTAGTTTAGATCTATCAAACACATGATGATCTAAAAAACAACATGGATTAAACAGAGAGATAGAAGTATAAAAAGAATATGATAATACCTTTTATCAAAGAGATATTAAATGAGGTTAACCAAGATTTGATCCACATCAGAATATGTTTAGAGGGTCCAAAAGGGTTCTTGGTGTATCCAAGGATGTAGGATTTTGAGTAATCCTGATTAAGGGTTGAGCATGTGAAGAAATAGGGTTTAAGGAATTTGAAAATATTTTTATGAAATAAAAATTCTCACGTACACTTTTAGCTGGGTTCAATGGTATGGTTTTGGAAATTGTTTTCCCAGACCACACACCCCTCAGATGGGTTGTATGGTTTCTACTTAGTTGGGACATGGTTTGTAAATCAATGTTCCAACCATGTAACCCCACAATTTTTTTATGATAGATCAACCTAGATGGGAACATTGTTTGGGGAAATCGTATTCCAACCTTTCAAATACATTAATTGTCTATAGATTGCAACATTCCATCTGAAACCACCCAAGAAAAACCCCAAGTAAATGATAAGAAAATGATGTTTTAGGAGTAACTAAAAACAATAATGTTATTTTATAATTTTTCTCAAATTTGGAAAAAGAACAATAGTGAGAAATTACATGTAATTGTGTCTCAAGAAATGAGAATCTTGAACTTTTATATAAATTATATATTTTTTGGCATAAAATTTCATTACCTTGGAGAAGTTATGATTCTTCTGGGGATAGTTAGTGTAAAAACGATTTAGATACTAGAAGAAAGTGTGTAGATATGTAAACTACATAAATTCTAACTATTTTTTTAATTTCCATAAGATTTATATAAAAGGTGAGATTGGAAATGACATAATTTTGATAAATGCCTGAAATTACTCCCTAGTTAGTTCCATCTCAAAGTTAAATTGAATTTAGTATATGTGCACAAGTAAGGAAATTCATTCATAGTTGAATATTATTTTAAATCATACAAGAAGAAAATGGAATAGATAGTTGAATGTTAGTGTTCCTCCCATATGGATGGTGATGATAAAATTCGAAATCATAATGGTAAACATAAAAGAGGTGAAATATCATTTTGTGATGCAAATTCATTGAAAATAAATGATATATGAACAACTCAAATTTAGAAATATTGTTGGATAACAAATGATATTGATTATGTTAATGGTATAAAACACAACTAGATGAGTGATACCCAATATTTTGATAATTGGAATGAGGTAACATTCAAGAGGAATGAATACATCATTAAAATCCTAATTTTTGAAGGGAAAATATTTAATGTATTATAAAAAATAAAAATATTTTATTGAATTTGGGATCCTACCAGTACATATTTCTTGGTAATGTATGATTAGAACATGTCATTGAATAGTATTCATGTGAATCCATTCCAAATAATCCTAAGAAATATCTTAATACATGAATTAGTGAGAGATATAACCAAGATAGAAATAGGCCAACATTGAATTTTTGTAACATTTTAGAAGTTCAAGATAACTCAAGAAAACTCACTAGAAGGTGGTTATAACATCTACATGGCCATTAAAATATGTACACACGGGTTATTATAGTATTATGAGACAGAAATAAAACATAGGGAATATTTATTTCAATACATTAATAGATGAATTCATTTATATGAACAATTTTATTATCATCATGAACATGGTTTCAGTAGTTAAGATGTTTACAATGAGTAAAAAGTATGTCAAAACGAACACTATTTGTGTATAAAAATTTGAAATCTTATAACGGGAAAGAAATATATGAGTTATGAATTTGAGGTTTATCAGGGAAAACATGTAATCATGAGTTCTTAAAAAAAATTATATAATACTACATAATGGTGTAAATTATATGAATAATATGAGTATTTGGGATATTTTTATAATAATGATGAGTAGAAATAATGTTTTTAAATAATTAATGAGAGATATAGTCTGTATAGTTGTTCATATTCAAAATAGATTAAATTTGAGAGCAGGGATACATGTTATATCTTATGAGATGTGGAACAAAAATAATCATACAATAAAATAATAAAGGTTTATTAAGAGACCTTTTTTATATTAAAATTAAACAAAAATGGCTTGAAAAAATTAACCAAAATATGAGGATGTTGTCATTATAGGATATTTATCTATTTATAATGGATATAGATGATCAACAAAATATTGAATAAATTTTTTGAGTGTTTTAATGTGCAATATTATGATAATCAATAGAAAACATATAATCCCATGAAATTTTAAAAGATATATATCGTATTCAATAGATAGTATGTCATGTCATACCCAGTGTGGAAGGGAATATAAAATCTAGAGACATTATGATATATTTAATATTTTAAATAAATAAAATCTTTTTTATAGCTAGAAATGAAAAAAATATTCATTTATCTTATGTTACACACATCAATGACATTCTTCGATGACCTGTGTTACATGAATTTCAGAGTAAAATTAATATTATTCTTTAATATGAAATTTTTTCCTAGATGTTAAATAAGATTTTATGAATACTATAAACTAAAATATGAAAATATATCATTTAATTCATTGGTTACAAATTAAATATAGATGACTATAAAAAAATGGAATATAAATGAAATGTTTTTATAAAATTATATTGTTATGTTCCCAATATGTTTTATCAAAATAATTTCAATTACTTAATATTAAACAATTATATTATATACTAAATATTATTTTGACAATCATACAACTTATTTTATTGTCATAATATAATCACATATCCAATTTGACACATAAAAATTTATATTTTTCTAAAGGATGTTTTGCCTCATTTAAGTGGTGAAGTTATTTTAAATAAAAAATTCAATAAAAAGTTTAAATTTAATAAAAAAATATATAACTTATTTTGAAAGGGAAATTTCAAAATCATATTATGGTGTTTTTTTTGTTTTTTCAGATGTTTCATCTTTTGAGGAATCATGAAAAATAATGAAATTTAATTGAAAATTGAGTTATCATTAAAATAAATTATAATGATAAATTATATTATGAATTTTTTTAGTGAAAAAATGGACAAATTAAAAATATAAAAATCAAATTTAGTCTATTATAATCATTTATATATGGAATTTAGATATAAAAACTGACTAAACTTTTGAATATTTTCACATAAAAAACCAGTTTTATTTTCATGTATTTGGGATTAATTTATAAATTATTTCACCCAATTATGTGTATTGATTTTCAAAAATTTTATAAATTATTTGGATGAATTATAATTCATATGTTTTTTTTAATAATTTCAAATAATATTTTTATAAATTTTATTAATGAAATCTGTTAATGTTACTAACAACAGTTAAGGTAAAAATGAGTTCACGTAGTTGATAATCTTAAATAAGTTGGTGTCGAAATTAAAAAAATGATTTCAAAAACCCATTTTATGGAAATATTTATTCTATATCTAACATTATATTAAAAATTAACCCTTGTTTTAGGCACATGTGGTAAAGGATACCTCTCAATAGTGGTTAATTTTTTATTTATAAGAATTCTATTCCTCCTCCACTATAAATGGGCACTCACTCCCATCACATATTCACACATATCATGCCATTTAGATTCTACAAACCCCACCCAATTAAATTTCCAAACTCTCTAAACTCATTAAATAATCCTTAAATTTGGAATAAATCCAACCATGTATGTATTTTGGAGGAAACTAGTAAGAGATGCCTGAAGAAGAAACAACATTCATTATCCACCAATTTTATTTTATTTACTCCTCAAGAACCTTAAATTATTTTAATATCCATTTAAATAATAAATTCATTATATAAAATATAAATATATTTTTAATGTTTTGTTTGCAACATTTAATTTTATACACTTCCATCAAATCGGTTATTAAATCATTGTTTTCCTGTACGGTGGACTACCACCTTACGAAGCAATGTGATTCATTCGCGCTTTAAATAGAATGCATTACAAATGGTTTCAAAACACAAATGTGAAATATATGACATAATTAGGATAATATAATGGTTATTAATATATATTATTTATTTTTATTTCATTCAAAATGAAAATAAATTGGAAACAACGTTCATGTATACGTACAACCTAACGTCTCCATGAACAGTGTATTTCATTTCCTATCACCAAATTTAATGGATTACACTAAATTAAAAAATAATAAATATATACGATATTTAAATCATGGTTTTAATTATTTATATTATGAAATAATTACCAATATAATAAGAATATGTAAAATTCAAGTCATACTCCAAACATAAGGAATTAACACATGAACAATGAAAATAGTGAATGATTACTAACAAACATGTGGTTAGATGCCATAAAAGGATAACATTTGATTTTATAAATATTAATATGGTTATATTGTATGATAATAACATTATTTAAACCATTATAAAGTATATTAAATGGGGTTGAAACAAATTTTAGTGTAAGTTATGTGATTTCCTCTCAATTTAATTTCCATTGAGACATATTTGTTATTATGAACCAATAAATATTTCTATAGTTCATTTCTTGATCCTTTGAAATGTAAAATCATGAATATAAATTATTCATAAAATTTTTAGTTTCAATTTGAATTATTTTATACAATGGTATTTTATTAAAAAATTATAATCTTATAAGAGTTATTGTGAAACCTCACTTTCACTTGTAATTGCTAATTTTCACTTAAAGAAATCAATTTATGGAAATAATTTTAAATTTTAAAAATATTTTATCATAAATATAAATATTTCTATATGATGGATATGTATATTTCCTAAAACAAATTCAATTTTTACATATGCTACTTTCTTTGAATTTTATTTTATTAACTGGGAAAATATTGATCAATCTATATACTTAAATCGATATTGATATTTGATGATAAAAAATATTTTTCCGAAATTAAACTCTTTAGTTAATATGTGTTGAAATATTTTTACATGAATTGATTGGTGGGCCACATAATTTATATACACTATTGATGCATTATAGGACTTAGGAGACAAATCAATTAGACAAATTAAATGGGTTTCTACGTCTATTTTTTAATTTTCTAGAGGATTTATCTTAGAATTAAAATTTACTGTGTGTATGAGACATGACATAGAATAAATAATAATTTCACTCAATTCAATTATCATTGATATCCACTATATTTTCATCATGATAAAATCTATTGATTCATTTAATTCTCTGTTTGTTGATAAAATAGATTTTTTCTGTAATTTACATTTCAATATAGATTATTCCTTATCTATATATCTATGCAGAATGTTTATTCAGTTATGAACCTTTACAAGTTTATTATGAATATTTATTCATGATATATTCCTTAGTACATAACCCTTACTAAGCATTTGAGATCAGGCATATTTTTCTACCATTCGTTAGGATATTAAGATGAAAACATTGAATTATTTTTCAAGGATTTTGAGTAATTACTATTTTTTTTTATGTTTAATTTTCTATAAAAAATGTAAAGGGGGTATCATGTATATAATTTGGCTTACAAAATACTTAACTAGTTAGTATTTCGGGACATGAATTTGTTATCTATGCCAATGTAATTATGCAAGGAACTAGCTCTGGGATACTGGGGTCGGGGTCACTATAATTTGTATCAGATAAATTTTAGTAGAAACCTTTGGAACTATATTAAATAAAACATTTATTATAGAACCAAACCCTATTATAAAAATTTAGTATAATTATATTGTAAAAATTTAAAGTTTTAGAAAAGATGATATTTTATTATTTTTCAAGGAAATACATCCCCAACTCGATGCTAGAAATAGAAATGGGTCTAAAATATATATCCATAAGGGAAATTTCTCAGAAAATTTTTCATTTTGGCTGACCTGTTGAAAACCTGGTCAACGAATATATGTCTTACTATGCACCTAGTTTGCCACTCATGGATTATATTCTTATAATAATTGACATTTTCATGGAAAACATTATGATCGACTTCAATATACAATTATAATTAATAGACTTGTTAAACCATAGAACATGTAATGACCATTGTAGGGATAAATTAGATGATGAATATATGTATATGTATTTAATAATTTACTAGTTTGATTATTTTAACAAATGTAATTTGGTTATGTGAATTAGTAATAATTTATGAATTTTGTAATATTATAGAATAACATATATCTTCATTAAAGTAAAAGTTAATAAACCCATCATAGGATTAAAAAATTAAGGATGATCATATTTCTTAATTATTAAACACATATATTATGTTTTATGTGAAGGTAATCAACAACGGATAAGGATATTTTGGATTAAATTTATAGAAAAAAAGTCATTGGTTTATTATATATTTTTTTGGAAAATTTATTTGAGGAATAATTCTAGAACAATTTTGAGGCATGGAATTAAAGGTATTGGTAACCTTTTGTGTTAATATGATCATAGAAGAAAATATAATAATGGTAAAATAATATGATTAGACTAGGAAAAAATATGTTATATTGAAAAGCATAGAGAAAGGATATATAATGATTAAATTTAAAGGATTTTCAACATTTATTAGGAACATTTTTATAATTAATTTATTACTTTTTTAGAAAAATGTCAACCAGTATGCCTAGTGGGATCCCACCATATATAGAAAGTCTATAGGGTTTGAACCCAACACTATAAGAAGATAATGTTTTAATTCTAACCAATGTGTTATGTAATTACCTAGTTAATATGTAATTGTTTTAATCCATAAATTTTATGAATAAATATTAATAATGAACCATTGGTGTAACTTTTTCGGTTAGATAATAATTAATTTATAATATTGGTTTTGAAAAATTTAGGGAGACATAAAAAAAGAAAATTCACTCATTAATGGATATTACGATCGATTAATAGTGAATTTTAATTATTTAAGATTAAAAAGAACATTTAGGGATATTAACTTATTGAATTATGTGTATTAAGGACAAAAAAAGAATGAAATTGTTCTTATTATATTGAAATTCATCGTGTAATTATATTTCATTATATCCATATGCATTAACAGTATTCCTCAAATTTAACAAGAATGACCTTCTAAAAAATTATTAACCTATTAAAATTATTTCTAATGATATTATTTACCGAATTCACTCCTAATAAATATTAATTCTTTTCCTCCATGTTCAAATATTTATATACCACCAATGTTAAACTATATAGAATCAAAGTTATATATTATTCATGATTTCTTTTTTACAAAGATTTTCCTATTATTAATAAAATATTTTATTAACCATTTTATGATGTAGGTTTTTCAATAATGGGGCTTTCAAATATCACTACCATATAAAAAATATCATGTTTAAATTTCGATGAAGAACATTTTTAAGGTAGGGAGAGTGTAACACACCTAATAATTAAAATATGAATATCAAATTCAATGGCATGTATGCCTTAGAAATCAATGAGTATAACAGAATATTACACCACAATAAATTATGAAATATTTATTATTAAAAAAAATTAAATCTATTCTATAGAATTGAATTCATTTAATACCATGTTATCTTACATTACACAGATCAATGGCTTTTTATGGCTTATTCTACATGTATGTTTATGTTTTACTGAATAATATATAAATATTTTTATATAAGATGACATTATTTTACTAGCTGTTAAAATCGTGGCTAGGAATAATATTAAAAATTTTATGAAATTTTATGGTTTATTTATTTTGTTAACAATTATTTATAAATGCATATAAAAACCAATTGGAAATAAGTCAAATGTTGTAATAAAAAAATTATTATTATGTTCCAAAGGTGTTTTATACTAATATAATAAAATAAATAATATTAATGAATGATATTAATTAAATATATAAAATATATTCACTCAAAATATATTATATTCATACAATATATTTTATAGATATAAGATAATAACAAATTCAATTTTTGAATAAAAAGCAATGTTTTTTCTAAAGGTAGTTTGCTTCCTATTAATGAAACAACTGTTTTGAAAATAAATTTTAAATTTTTTATTTATTTTACTAACAATAAAACTTAATTTATGAAATATAAATATAAAAATTATCTTAAGGTATATTATTGGTATTTTTCAGAGAAGTTTAATTTATCAGGAATATAGAAAAATACTACATTATAATTGAAAAATGACATTTCATTTAAATACATTATAATGTTAAATTATCTATTTAATTATTTTTAAATTTTAAATTGAAAAATTATTCATCCACGAATCCAAATATTAATCATTATTAAATTTTATTTTGATATTAAAATGTATAAATCCGTTGAACATTTTCACATTAAAATTGAGGTTTCTCGTCCTATCTAAAAGATTAATCTTAAATTAATTTCTCTCCTTTATGTTATTTCTATTTCTAAAATTGAATTACATATTTTGAATCAGAATAATTTTTAACGCCTAATATGTTCATTATAATTTTGATTTAATTGATTAACAAAAACAGTTAATGTTAATCACAACATTAAGGTAAAAATGAGTTTAAGTAGTGGTTAATCATAAATGTTATGATGTGGAAATGACCCAAAACATGTCCAAAACACATTTTATGTAAATAATTAGACCATATAAAATCTTTTATATACACCATTCCATTATTTGAGGAAGGTTATGTAACAAAATCCTCCTAATAGTGTTTACTTATTGGTGTTTACAAGAATTCCACTCCCATTCCACTATAAAAGGGATCTGACTTCCAACACTTATTCACAGCACCCATGAAATTTTTATCATCCAATACTTTTAGAATTAAGATACCAACCTCCATATATTAATACTATATGCCTTAATCTAGGAAACAAATATTACTATGTAAATCCATTGGTGAAATCCTAATGGAGACACCCAAATAAGAAGTAACGTTAATAAACAAATGTTTTTGTTTTATTTATTCATATAACCCATTAAGTTATTTTCATATCAGGATTATATAATTACATAATTTTATAAAATATAATTATATTTTGTTATGATGAGTTTTATACCTAAAATATCAGACACATCCATTCAATGTGTTACAAAATCATCATCTGTGTGTACGATGGACTACCGTCACCCGAAGTGATTTTATTCGATCAAGCTTTACAAGGAATATATTAAAGATGATTTCAATAATAAAAATAATATAATATATGAAATAATAAGTATAATTTAATTATAATATCTATATATATAGCATTTAATTTTGTTTATTTCAATAAAATAATAAAATTTAAACATCATCCATGGGTACGTATGACCTACCGTCTCTATGAAATCCATATTTCATTTCGTATTACCAAATTTTATGGGTTATTATAAATACATATATAATATATATATATATATATATATGATATTTACATCATGTTTTAAATTATTATGATCATGAAATCTTGATATATTTTATAGGAACAAAATAACAACAAGTCAAAATGTACTACAAAAACCTGGAAATTAACACCTGAAAGAATAAGAATAATTAATTATTAGTAACAAATGGGTGATAAGATGTTTTAGAAGGATTATATATGATATTATAAATAATAATAAGGTTCTATTATATGTTAATAACACAATTTAAACCATTATATATGATATTAACATATTTTCCACCAAAATAGAATATAAGGTAATAGATTTTATCTCGATTTACATTCAGTTGATACTTATTAGTTATTATGCACTAATTCTCATTTATATTGTCTATATAATGATACATTAAAATTTAATATCATGAATAATTTAATATTAAAGGTATTTTATATTTTATATTTAATTATTTCTTACAATGGGTTTTTATTTGTAAATTACCAAGTGATAAAAGCTATGGTCAAATATCACATTATTTTGAGAATGTTATCATTATCTTAAAACAATCATATACTTGTAATCATTTTTCATTGTTCATTTAATTTATCTAAAACATCCATGTTATTTTTTGATTTATGTGCTTCTATACTAAACCATAGTCCATTTTTACATATGGTTTTTATGTTGAATATTATTTGATTAACTAGGGAAATATTGATAAATTGTTATTTTATACTCAACATGGATATTTGATGATAAGGTATATTGTTCTTAAATTAAATTAATTATTTTATATATGAGTAACTCTTTGGAAACTAAGTTATGTATGGGGACTTAAAAATTATATAGGACATCGATTCATCCACTAATCTCATGAGAAAAATTAGCTGTCCACATTAAATTGGTTTCTATTTGTACTTTTAAACTTAATGGTTGATAGATCTTGATATTTGAGGATTTCATTTTCATGAGACGTTATATCCAATGATTAATTACATCATTAATTTAAGTTAAATCTTTATGCCTGATATTTTTACTAGGATAAAATACATGGATTCATTTAATACTCATTTTGTTTGTTAAATGTCAACTGATTCAATTATTTACCTTGCTATATTTGTTAAGCCTTATCCTGGTATTTATGTGGCTCATGTGTTCTATTATCTAAATTACCATGTTTATTATGATTATGGATTAAGGATTATTTTTACACTATACTTAACCATTATTGAAAAATATATCTCACATTTTTTTCAGTCCCCCATGATATAAATACGAATTATTTGAATCAGTTTTGAACGATATTGGGAACATTATTTTGTTGTGCATTATTATTCAATTTCAAATACATGTATAGAATGGGTATCATGTTTGTAATATGGTTTCCTAAACTACTAATAAAATATTTCATTTTGGATATAAATCATGTATCTATTTGAATGTGACAATTTACGGCACTAGATCTGGGCTACATGGGCCAAGGTCAATATCAAACAAATCAGCTGATTCTAGAATATTTGGAGTATCCTGCATAAAATAGAGAGAATATATCTAGATATATGGATGAACAATGCTATAGAAATCCGACTATAAATTTTTTATTATAATTAATAACATTATATTGATTATTTATAATGTACTGGAGGTGAAATAAATTTTATTTAGTGGTTAATGAAACAATTAAAATGTGACAATATCATTAGGAATCCAAATTCATCAGTTTAGAGTATAATGATTCTACTAGCTGAGAACAAAATAGCTCAGTAACTTTATTGGAGCCTATAATGGTGGATTATGATATTAACATGATAAATTGATGCAATATATGAATGAATAAATCAATCATGTCTTGAAGATGATTACATGGTAACATGTTTCTAGACCCCAAAACATAAGTAACTATTGGGTAGAATGGATTTTTTCAACATCTAAAAAATAAAGGTGAAATTCCCTAGAACAATAGTATATTTTTTTTTTCAAATTCTATTCTCAAATGGAAGGAAAATAATTTGAAGAGTATTTTACAATAATTAATTTTCTTGATAGAATAATATTATTTGTTTTAGTTGAATCATATAATCATTTCATGGCCTCTAAAATGGATGTAAAGTATGCTTTTCTTTTTAGTAACCATTAAGAAGAAGTTTTTATTTAACAAAAAAATGTTTAATCCATGAATATGATGTAATAATGGTCGATATATTGTAAAAATATTTTTATGGATTAAAATAGGATCTGTGCACCTCATATTCTAATCATGAAGATAGTTTTAGAAAAAAATGGATTTTCTATCGGAATTATTGATAGTAACATTAAAATTAATAAATATTTATTAGGTATATTTATGTTCATTTTATATGAATATGATATATATCTTTCCATTAATAATAGATTCATATGTGTGGAAATCCATTGAAATATAAATAAACAGATGGAGATTTATATGTTGGGTTAACTAAAATATTTTATAGGATTATAGATTAAGGAGATTTTAGATTATATAATTTTTTGATAGGAAATTTAAAAAAAATATCTATTGATAATGTTTGAAAACGATGATTAATAAGATTTCTAAGAGCCTATATTTTTCTATAATGATTAAAAATGTTAAAAAATAACACAATTTTGATTATAAATTTTTTTTTATATTTTTGGTAAACATTTATATATCTCAACATCTTGGCCATAAATTCAATATAGTTTAACTACTTGTTCCATGTATCTAATTAAACTAAATTAGTAAAATATTATCAAAATTAAAATAATTATATATTATATAAAATTTATTATTAATTAAGGTATTATCTATAAATGTAGTATGTATCATGACTTTCTTGGTCATACTAATAAATATTGGGAAGGGTATTGTACATATCACAGATCCACATCATGCCGTGTGTTATTTTTTTTGGTGATAGTTGTTTTAGATGGTACATTATGAAGCCGAATATAGTAACCCTGATTATAGATAAATCAATGTATGTAGAGGCAACTCTTGAAATTAAATAGGCCTTATGAATATAGGTTCTTCTAGAATATTTTTGTGTTTATGTTTGTATACCATAAGAATATTGGTTTTGGTAATAAAATTTCTATTGATCTCTTAAAAAAATTAGTCATCCCTTTGTTTTAAGAATATTTATATTCAATATAAAATTATCAATGACAATTATTCTTCTGATGAAAAAATTTATTTATTTTTTAGCACAAAATTACCGAATTTATATATCATTACAAAATATATGAAATGTTAGTGGTTCTTTATTTTAATTCTAAAATTGAATATCCAAAAATATCCACACACATGATATGTTATTTATTTTTCTGATCCCCATAATTCCATTGTAATCTTTTAAAAATGGGTAGAGACGTTACTAATGAATATAGAGTATAATCGATATGGTGAGTATTGTCATTTTTTATTTTTAGAAGAAAAGTCTTTTGAATTAGTACATATAATAATTCCAATCATCGGGGGATAAAAATATCTCAAAAAATGATATTATCATGTATTGTAATGTCAGGATATGTATCATTGAGATTATATTTTATTTAAATATTTTTTCGTTAAAGTAAAATATTTTGTGGTTATTTCATTGTTTTCATCAAATCCATAGGGGAAGATTGAAGAACCACATTGATTTCTCATTTAGTTTTAGTATAGTTGATGACATCATTGCTCATTAGTGAGTTTAGGATATTTTATTTAATGATAAACAACATTTTATGTGACAATAATACGATTATTCTTGATATGGTTTTAATAGGATATATATCATTGACTAATGTTCCATTATTCTAGAGAGTGTTCTTGATCCTTCATGAATTCTTTCAGGAAGTAGTTATGACTTTCATTAAAAAAACATTCATGTTTGGACATTTCTTTGATAAATCTGAGTAGAAATTGGTCTATTTACATCATACACACTTCATTTCATGAATAATAAATCATGACAGTAGATTCTCACTATGTGGATTTGAGGGAAATTTTGAGATTCTATTTAAAAATCATTCATGATGTAAATCATCAATTCACATTGTGCAAACTAATAAGCCAAAGAGATTAGACCTGTGAAAATATTTATTAATAATTAATAATGATGATTAATTATTTTTTTGGGAAAATGGATATCAATCGTAAATATTATATACATTCCATGAATTCAAAAAAATCATTTTTCTAAAAATACAATTTCAAGTCTTTTGGTGGAAGAAAATCGTTTTTTAATTTCTATTTTTATTATATATGGATACCTAGAAGGATCAAGTTAAATAAAACATAGAGGATTTAATATCAACCTTTTGTTCTAGGTTATGTAATTTTAAAAATCCTACCTTTTAGATTTCAGTTGAGTGTGGTACTTTTGAATAGGTTTTCTTATAGGAATAATAGTGGCCAAATAAAAAAAATTTCGGCAGAGGATTGAGTTTCATGAATCATCATATAGAGTATCACATTTTCAAGATATCATACTAGATTATAAGATTATTTTTGTAGTAAAATTCATGTATCCACTCTGGAAAATACATTTACTGATTCACTAAATGTTCATGGATCTGGGTGTTCTTTTTTTTGACCAAGAATATAGATTAATTTTATGATATTAAATAAACATTATTTATATTTCAGTGTAAAGTTGTAGAGTTGGGTGATACTCCTGATATGTGGGTATTGTTTCCAAACAATTCCTTATAATTTAAAATCATGTTGAATTGGTGTATCTCTATTGGTTCTGGATAATGGATGAGATGAATTCTTCCAAACCATACTGTGCACCAGGCCACAAATCCATTGGTCAAGCTTCGTACTAATCTCATTGGATGTTGCATGGGATAATTATCCACTAATATGAGGGTCTATTGGCCAAAGGCCCCCCAACCTACAATATTGGTAATTGTATTAACTCTAACCACTACAATAGAGATGACCGACCAAAACTGATAGGGCACCTTAGCAGTGCATAATATTGTCATGAATAATATAGCAGGTCAGACTATGGAGTCATCCAAATTGTAGAGACAAAGATCTCTACCCACCAGCCACTATAGAATCATTAATTATGGTGGATGTGACACTGTAGAAATGTTGACTTCTTCCAACCTTTCACTATAGCACAATGGAATTCACGTGTGGTTGGTGGAATCGTAATTCATCCTCCTTAAAATCCCATTTCTAGATAGGGTTTTATATGTGCATGAGAACCATGTAATTTTTTTCTCCTTGAACTAGTAAAAAATATACCTCTCTGTGTATATGGAGATAATTTCCTAAACCACATAAATCTTTTTGTCTAATGTAATTTTTCACCTTTTGTTTTCATATTTTCTTCATCCAAAAACCTATTCTATTGTTGTGACTCCTAATTCATACATATAAAATTATTGTTGATTATAGATAATAGATTAATTTATAATATGGTAATGTATCCAAGAAAATTTGTGGGATTCAACTGTCGATATGAACCTTGTAATATTTATTTTTTGTTACATGCTCTTTTCTTTCCTATCATGATATAGTGAGGATGGAATTGTTTTTTTCTTGAGATGATCTTACTCTAAAAAGAGTATAGTTTAATTACATTTAATAGAAAATTGTATAAACATCCCACATCTAATTAATCCCCCCATCAATGTGTAGTAAGCTGACCAAATTATGAATTTCCAAAAGATCATGAGCTTAAAAATTATTATTCATTTGGATATTTGTAAATATATTTGGAATCTATAATTTGATTATTATCACTGACTTTTTGTTATGAAAATATTTATATATAAATATTGTTTAAACATATTAATTTTTATTTGGGTATATGATTAATATATATATACCAAAAAGTGCATACATTAATTGAATATAATGAAGTTAGGTTGTGATATTAAATATATTTTAAATACTAATTTTGAGATATCTTCTAAAGTGGCACATTTCATGACCAAGATAATATAATTGGGATGACATAGGCTATCTATGGGTGTAAATTAATAATCTTATAATACAATGTAAATTAATGATGTGAAACAATTGTAAGGTTCCTTATTCATGTTATTTTATTTTGGTTACACTTTTCTGAGAAACACAAATGACTATTAAATAAGTAAAATAGAGTTGTGATTATAAATTTATTTAATATGGAAAAGTGTTTTCAGTCAAATTATCCAAGATTAAAATATTATATGGTTGGGATGATTCCTATAACACCCCAATCCTCCATGGTACACCTCTCTTTGATTAATACAGTATCGTGTGTTGTACGGAACTTCGAGTTATAACACATCGTGACCAATCAAACGAGCCGTTATGAATAGTAATACACACTTTTTGAAATTTTATCAATTTTATCTTAAAAATGTGATTCATTTTTGGGTTTGAATATCGAAATCATATTAGGGTAAATTTTTGGTATTTTTCTGAAAACATTCAGTTTTTGATAAATAGTGAAAAATACAAAATTTTAATTAAAAACATTTTTTTAATCAAAATAATTTATAGTGATAAATTATACTATTTAGTGGTTATTAAGTATAATTATATTATAGTTTTACCATTTAATATAATTTTGTTCATTGAATGTAATTTCACATTTAAACTGCACATAAACAAATCTCAATCTTTTGATAGTTATTATTTCATCAAACCATGCTTTTTGTTTTGACAACATGAGTTAATTTTAAATTAATTTCGGCCAGATCTGTGTTTTTTATTTAAAAAAATGGCTTTTGTATTTATAATAAGGAGGTCCAAATTGTGTAAATAGGTAACTTCTACCTTTGTAAATTTTCAATAATTACTTCGGTAAATATTTTATTTACCATGGTTAAAGAGAAAATCCGGTAAATAAAGGTAAAAAATAATATTATATTAATATTAAATTTCTCTAACACTTGTCCTAAGACTTTTTTCTAATAAAATTCTGACCCTGGTCATCCTTGGGTCGATTTTGGGACCCCACGGAGCCACTTGTAAGTGATAATGACACTTTATATTAATTAAGTTAAAGTAAATACATAAATGACATAAGCATATATCTCATAGTAAAAAAAATTTGAAATAGGGTTATATATGTTTTCTCTTAGACTATAAATATTCATTATAAAGATAAAAAATTTTCTTATATAATGGTATTTTATTTTTAATTTTTAGATATTGAATAATTATATTTATTTAAGACACAATGATGATGCAATATTTTTTTTATTAATGAAAGAATCAAATAAATGGTATTATAGATGTTAAAATAAACATAATTTGAATTTTTTAATGCCATGAACGAATTTTAGAGGTTAATTTGACATATTATTATTGACTAAATTAATTTTTTTATAATTAATAATGCTTTTATGAATTTAGAAAAAACAAAATTTCAAATAGTGTCAAAATTGACATAAAAGAGTTTTAAAACAAATATTATATTATTAATTTATATTATATTCCTAAAAATTTAATGTACGTAAAAAGATCTTAAATAATATTATATATGTAATTAAGTAACCACTTGAGGTTATCTTGGAATTTTATAGCATGTTTATTAACCATATAATATAAAAATACAAAGAAACATGGTAAATGTAAAAGGATTTGACTAAGAGTTAAATCTAAAAGTTATGGTTAATATAGTGACCAAAACCTATCTAAAACATATTGGTTGTGTGGTTTTTGAACCATCCCCACCACATCCTTTAATTATTTCATTTTTTGTTCATTATAAACCGAATATGATTTTATTATAAAATATTATTTCAATCTTTTCCTAAGGAGCCCCTCACCCCTCTTATAAAAGGGAACTTCCCCTTCTCTCTAATTCACACAATCAAATCCATTTGGCTCGACCAACCCCTAGAATAATATCCTCTAAAATATCCTTAATTCATTCTAGAGGCCTTATATTGATCCAAAATCCAACTTAAGGAGACCTATTGATCAAATCAAAAGGAAGAACCCGGAGAAGAGGTCAATATTTCATCACCTCTTTCATGTTCCTTTATTCTCCCTATTCCTCCTTCTTTGTTGTTCCCATTCTAAAATAATAACTCCTATATATTATATATACTACTATGTAATTCTAAAAAATTTAACAACCATATTTATTATTTTTTCCATCCTTTGAATGACATGTCACCATACATGAGTATGTACGACTTACTGTCTCCACATCTTGGTGTAGTTGTTATTCAATACATTATTTTTAGATGGGTATAATAATGATGTATAATTTATTTAAATAATAAATATAACATTTTTATGATTCTTTATATATGATATAACACCCATTTGTATATGATTTTAATATAAAGAGAATGTTATTGTCGCCCATGAGTACGTACGGATTACCGTCTCCACGAACACGATGAGATTCATTCCCAATTATATCCGTTCAAGACTAATTTTCATTTGATGAATAAAAATAACATTTAATGACTTTATATCATTCACGATATGAATATGATACATCATATCCCTAACAAAAATTACTTATGTAAAAATGCATATAACGGAAAACGAATCATTTAACACCTGAAATGATGATACTACTAAAATATCATTAACAATAAATATTATAAGATCATATATGATATCATATTAAAGTATATGGTTCTTTTATAATTTAATAAAAATTATTTCACTATTATACAAGAGGTTAACCTACCCTCGACCAAATAAAAAGAACAAGTTATGGGTTAATTCTACAACCTCATTATTATTCAAGGTTGTTATTCGTAATTATCCACTAAGATGTATTTGTCATCCACATATGTGTTTTCATAAAAACATATTACCAAAAAATTTTAATACTTACTAGACTATGGATTAAAGTCATTTATACCCTTTTTAAACCTTATAAATTTTTAAAGGAATATTTCCGTAGTTTTCCAAACAAGTAACTTTATTGACCTTTTCGAAAAAATTTAGGTAAGAATGTTTATTAACTTATACGCTGGGTGTGGCTATATTCCGCCATTATGACATTGTAAAAACATCTGTTACAAGCTTATAAGAATATTTTAAAATAAATGTTTTATTTAATAATTATGTAACTTTAAATTATTTAAAAAAATAATGAGATATTTCTCTCAAACTATTTTGATTTCATCTATGTCAACATCCATTAATGGATTTTAATCTTGTTTTAAGTTGATTTATTATTATAAAAATCTTCCATTTTGAATATAAGGTTTTGTGATATGTTTGATTGTGGATGTGTTATTTTTCTACCTTTAATAGTTTATGGATAGTGTATTGACATTTCATTTTCTAGTTTTAATATGAATGTTTATGTTATATTTAAAACGTTTCATATGAGGAATGCATTGGACTTAGTAAGTGACGGGTGAAGCCCGTTATAGCTTCTCGATGCATCAATAGGTCTAATGAGACAAACTACTGTCTTGGAACAAGAACTTGAAAAAATATTATCTTTATTCTTGGCAGATGGCATTGACTATGTGGTTATGAAGTCTGGAATTATGAAATCCATCATTATGAAAGTGGTTATTGATATTGCATGTGATTATTCGACTAGTAGAATATCCAGGTGAACAATTAAATGGAATTCTTTGAATTTATCATTGCCATATTATACTGATGTTCAAGTTTAAATGTATTTTTTTTAGTATTATACATTTTCTTTAAATGTTTATGATTATATATGAATGTTTACACTATATTATTATCCTTATTGAGAATCAGAGCTCACCCCTTTCTATGTTTTAATTTTCCCCGGATGCAACGAAGTATTTTATGACTGACCTGCAGGGATAGTATGATGGGATATAAGTGTGGTCTATAAAAACAATTTTATTACAGTTTTTCATTTTATAATTTAATGTAAAACATATGAATGTATCATGTATTTATATGGCTACTAAACTGATTGCTCTTTCGGGACATGATTTCCTTATATCATGCCAATGTTATGTAATAACACACCAACTCAGGGTAACTAGGCTCGAGGCATTACATTTGTTTTCAAAGGAAGATTAGTACTAAAATTGGAAACTAGATTTAGAAAACCTCTTATTAGAGCACATTACCCTAAGATAGACTTTGAGGATTAGTATAAAAGAACTTCCTAGAATTTTGGTAATATATGTATTTTGAGTTTTTTCTGAGAAATACATCCATGTCTGGATACGAGCAGGTAGAGGTAGCTCTGGAAGACATGTACCTAGGAGTGAAAACACCAACAAGGAGTTTCAGGCTTGGACCGGGGTATCCAGGTACACGACAACGAGCCTTGTTGCAATCTTGGTAATGACACTCTCACGGGATATGCTTAAGATAATTCACATTTTCATTACAAACCATTATGAAGTATTTATGAGTATATACCTGCACAAAGAAAACATTTTTTTGATTCTTGATTATACCCATAAAATATTAAATTTATTTTAAGTATGTTATAAGTTTGGAATTATATATTGTGATTCATAATATAATCTTGTGTATGACATTTTTTAGAAATGGCACCTAGTGGATGGAATGAAAACTGCATCAATGCAGGCACTCCATGTTGGCATTTCCCTCATGCTCAAGATAATTATAGTGGAGCTTGTGATACAACTGGTGCTGATTAGCTTATCCCCATACTAGGAAAAATCACTCAGGTTATGAATAATAAACTTACCATATGAAGCACCCTGATCCACAGCGTGGGGGATCAATATTAGATAGCTTAATGAGGCAAAAACCACAATCATTCAATAGGGGTACAAATCCATTAGTTTCTCAGCAATGGATAAATTCCTTAGAGAAATTATTATGCGCCTTGGGGAGTAGCGAAAGGGAAAATGTTGTGATGGAAGTTTATCACCACACTAGAAATGCTGATCAATGGTTGTCATTGATTCAAAATTGAAAGGAAGATGATGAATTATCAAATATTGAATGGAGGTCATTTAAAGAACTTTTATTTGAAAAATACTTTCCTCATAATCATCAAGCAGATATGGAAAGGAAATTTCTGAGCCTGAGTCAAATGGAGGATTCGAATGTTGCAAAGTATGAATCAATCTTTACAAGGTAAGCAAGGCATGCAGTAGATTATATACATAACCCAATAAGTAATATTAACAATTTATTTTATGGATTAAAAGTATTTCTTCGTCGATCATTAGTCTCACAATCCTTCTCGTCATACGAAGACATTGTTTCATGTGCTATCAAAACAGAAAAAAATTCTCTAAGTGTTACAACATTAATAAAAAGAAAGAGTAGAAGAGATCTTCTGAACACTATGGAAATGGAAATAATGGTAAGAAGGGAAAAGTTGAATATCAATCCTATAGTAAATATGGGAAGAAATTCCCTGGTACTTGTCTGAAGTGAATGGTAGTATGTTACATGTGTAGTGAAAAAGGCCACCAAGCTCATGATTGCAAAGGCAAGAAAGAGGCTATCAATGTTGAATTCTACAATTGTAGAGAAATGGGGGATTTTCAAATGAATTTTCTAAGCGCCAAGGAAACATATCACAGAAAAGATCAAAGGATCAAGGCCAATCTTATGCTATGATTACAGTTGAGGTTATAGCTCCGAAAGATGTAATGATAGGTAATTTAATGGTTTCCTCAAGTTTAGACAATGCCTTATTTGATTGTGGATCATCGCATTATTTAATATCTTCCCAGTTTTATAAGAAAATCAGATATTTACAATTTGATTTAACAAGGTAGTTTTCAGTCAAAACTCCAATGGGAAGTATCATTGCAATAAATGTTTTGTGAGTCAGTCCCTATTAAGGCACATACATGTTATTTATCTGTTGATCTCATCATCATACCCATGATTGAGTTTAATATAATCCTCGGCATGGATTGGCTTTCAGACCATGGTGCAAAAATTTATTATAAGAAAATGGATGTTAGGATTTTTGATGATGATGATTAATAACACCTCATCTTTAAAGAAGAATCATCACCACCTCATTCTAATCTGGACCCCCAGTAGATCAACTAAATTAAATTATTGGGGAGGAAGAGAATGAAATAACTACGGGTGAGGATAAGAATATTCCAATAGAGCATGTACCTATCATACAAGAATATGATGATGTCTTTCCAGAAGATTTACCTGGATATCCTACCAAAAAAGAAATTGAGTTTTCCATTGACTTAATTCCTGTTTTAAGGCCCATATCGAAAACCCCTTATAGAATGGCCACTGTGGAATTATTTGAACTAAATAAACAACTAGAGGAATTGAGTAATAATGGTTTTATTCTCCCTAGTGTTTCTCCATGAGGATCCTCGGTTCTTTTTGTTAAGAAAAAAGATGCATCTATGAGGTTGTGCATTGACTACAGGGAGATCAATGCTATAACAATAAGGAACAAGTATCCCCCACATCGCATTGATAATTTATTCAACCAGATTCATGGAGAACAATATTTTTCAAAGAGTGACCTTCGATCTGGATACCATCAATTGTGTGTGAAGAAGGAAGTAATTCTGAAAAGATCATTTCGAACAAGGTACGAGCATTACGAGTTTACAATAATGCCTTTTAGGCTAACTAATGCACCCTCTCTTTTCATGGATCTAAAGAACAGATTTTTCAAGGAATATCATGATGAATTTATAGTGGTATTTATTGATGATATCCTATTATACTCCAAAAGCTATGAAGATCATGAAAATCACATGCACATTATTCTAAATATTCTTATAATAAATGAATTATATGGGAAATTTAGAATGTGTGAATTTGTTCTTCATGATATTTCTTTTCATGTAAATATTGTCTCTAAAGAAGTAATCTCTGTTGATCATTCAAACATCAAGGAAAACCAAGATTGGCCATCACCAATGAGTTTAACTGTGGTACGCTGTTTTATTGGGTTTGCAGGTTATTATCTGAATTCCGTCCAAAATTTTTCCCGATTGGCTAACCAATTAATGAAACTCACACGTAAAGGGGTAATATTTGTCTGGAAAAAAGAGTGTGAAAAATGTTTTGTAGAATTTTAGAGATCATTAGTCAATGGTTCTAACTTTACTCTACCATCGGGGAATGATGGGTTTGTTATTTATAGTGATGCATCAAAGAAAGGACTTGATTGTATCCTTATGCAGAAAGATGGGGTTATTTACTATACATCACAACATCTAAAAATTCATGAGAAAAAATATCATAGTCATGATATTGAGTTTTCAACGGTATTCATTGATTTGAAGATATGGATACATTATCTCTATGGTGAAAAATGTGAGATATATACCGATAACAAGAGTTTGAAGTATATTTGATAACATAAAGAACTCAACATGAGGCAAAAAAGATGGCTTGAACTACTCAAGGACTATGATTACACCATACACCGCCACCCGTGGAAGGAAAATATGAGGGGAGATGATTTGAGTGGAAAGGATCATGGTGGTTTGAAAAATATGAATGTTAAAAAGGATCCTATATACATGGATCTAGTAAATATTGATATGGGAATAACTATAGAAGGCGAAATGTCAATTATTTTTCAAATGGATTCCAAACCATTATTACTTCAAAGGATAAAGAGTTCTCAGACCAATGATAAGGAGTTTCAAAAGAATAGTAAAGCTTCAAATGACAGTAGATTGAGTGACTTCATATATAAATATGAGATTTTGAAATTTGGGAAGAGAGTTTGTGTTCTCGATATACCTGATCGGAAAAGGGAATTGTTATATGATGCTCATAGATCCAATTTCTCTATACACCTTAGTAGCACTAAGATGTATATAGATTTGAAGGAATATTTTTAGTGGGACAACATGAAGAGGAAGATTTCTGATTTTCTGTCATGATTTATGGTTTGTCAATAAGTGAAAGCTGAATGGTAACAACATGGAGGAGTCATGAATCCTCTTCCCATACCTGAGTGGAAATGAGATAATATTATGATGGAATTTTCCATGGGACTACCAAAGACTCCTAGAAGGAACAATGAAATATCGGTCATTGTTGATCATCTTACCAAGTCAACACATTTTCTTGCTATAAGAGAAGATTTACCACTTTAATGTATATCATGACTATATATTTTTGAAGTTGTGAGACTTCATGGAGTACCCCTATCGAATATTTCTGAACGTGATCCATGTTTTACAGCATGATTCTGGAAAAGTCTTCAAAAACCCTAGATACTGAACATTATTTGAGCACTGCCTACCACCCTCAAATTGAGGGACAATTAAAATGTACTATTCAAACCTTAGAAGACATGTTGAGATCATTATCACTTGACTTTCAAGGTATGTGGGATCAATATTTACCTCTGCTATAATTTTCCTATAATAATATCTTTCAATAAATTATTCAGATGGCACCATATAAAGAATTATATGGAAATAGATGTTGCACACCAGCTTGTTGGGATGCTTTTGGGGAATGAAAACTCAAAGGCCCATACCATGAGGATGAAAAGATTGAAAAGGTGAAGTTAATGCAAACCAACATCAAAGCAGCTCAAAGTGGGAAGAAGAGCGATGTCGATAACCGAAGGAAGGATTTGGAATTTTAGGTAGGAGATCATGTTCTATTGAAGGTATATCCATGGAATGGAATTATAAGATTTGTTAAGAACGGTAAATTGAGTCCCAGGTACATCGGACCATTTGAAATTTTAGAAAGAATTCAAGTTGTAGCTTACCATTTAGAAATGCTTCCAAGTCTCTCCAAAGTTCACGATGTGTTCCACGTATCACTATTGAGAAAATAGATTCCTGACCCAATGCATGTAATCACCTGTGATAGAATTAGAAATGGAACCTAATATGTATTATTGCGAAGAGCATGTCAAGGTTTTTTATATAAGAGAACAAGTGCTAAGAAACAGAACGACTCGTCTGGTAAAAGTTCTATGGAGAAACCATAAGATAGAAGAGGAAACGTGGGAACCCGAGGATCATATGATGAAGAAACACCTGAGTCTTTTTATGCAGTAATATTATATAAATTTTGAGGATGATATTATTTGAGGGAGGGGAGAATCTAACACCAGAATCTTTCATGGTACACTTATCTTTGAATAATACAATAGCGTGTGTTATATGCATCTTCGAGTTATAACACATCGCGACCAATCAAACTAGCCGTTATGAATAGTAATACCCACTTTTTGAAATTTTTTCAATTTTATCATTCAAAATATACTTTATTTTTGGGATTATAATATCAAAATATTCATATGGTGATTTTTTGGTATTTTTCAGAAAACATTCATTTATTGATGAATAGAGAATATTACTAAATTTTAATTAAAAACTACTTTTTTATTCAAAATAATTTATAGTGCTAAAATATAATATTGAGTTGTTTTTAACTATAATTATATTATAGTTTTACAATTTAATCAAATTTTGTTCATTGGACGTAATTTCACATTTAATATATATATAAAGAAGTGTCAATCTTTTGATAGTTATTATTTCGTAAAAACGCGTTTTTTGTTTCAGAAATGGAAATTTATTTTAAATTAATTTATACCACTTCTGTGTTTTAAATTTAGAAAAATGTATTCCATATTTAAAATCAGGAAGTCCAAATTGGGTAAATAAGAACTTTTATTATTAGACATTTTGAAAAATTACTTCGGTAAATATTTTATTTACCATGGTTAAAGGGTAAATCTGGTATATAACGGTAAAAAAATAATTATATATAATATTAAATTACCCTAACACATTTCATAACCATATTGGCCAATACATGTCTGACCATGGGCATCCTTGGGTCGATTTTGGGACCCCATGTAGCCGCATGTAAGTGATAATGACAATTTATATTAATTAAGTTAAAGTAAATAAAAAAATGACATGAGCATATATCTCTTAGTAAAAGAATTTTTATATAGGGTTATATATATTATATCTTTGAATATAAATATTCAATTGAAATATAAAAGGATTTCCTACATAATAGTATTATATTTTGACTTTTTAAGCACTGAATAATTAAATTTATTTATGACCCAATGATGATGCAGTATTTTCCTTATTAGTGAAAGAATAAAATAAATGGTATTATAGATGATAAAATTAATATAATTTAAAATTTTTGATTCCATATATGAATTTTTGATGATAATGTTACATTTAGTGATTGATTAAATGATTTTTTTTTAAATTAATAATGCTGTTATGAATTTAGCAAAAACAAAATACCAAATAGTGTCAAAATTGACACAAAAGAGTTTTTAAAACTAATATTATATTATTAATTTATATTCTATTCTTAAAAATATAATTTTTGGAAAGAAGTATTAAATTATATTATATATGTCATTAATGAACAACTTGAGGTTCGTTTGGCGGTTTATAGTATTTTCATTAACCATATAATATAAAAATACAATGATACTTGGTAAATGTCAAACTATTTAACTAAGAGTTAAATCTAAATGATAAGGTTAATATAGTGTCCCAAACCTATCTAAAACATATTGGTTGATTTTTTTTCAACACAAAACCACCATATTATTTAATTAATTCATTTTTGAGCCATTAGAAATAGAACATTATCTTATTATAAAATAATATTTCAATCTTTTACTAATGTTCCCCTCACCCATATTATAAAAGGGCACTTCCCCTTCTCTCTAATTCACACCTTCAAATTCATTTCGATCGGCACAACCCTGACCTAATATCCTCCCCAATATCATCCCATCATCCCAGAGGACTTAGATTGATCATAAATCCATCCTAAAGAGCCATTTTTATCAAATCAAAAGAAGGAACCCGAAGAAGAGGTAAATATTTCATCACCTCTTTCAAATTCATTTCTTTTTACACTTCATCCTTCTGTTGTTTCCATTCTAAAATAATAACTCAAGTATCATATATATACAATGATATTATTATAAAAATTTTACAACCATATTAATTGTTTTATCCATCATTTGAATGACATGTAAATATACGTGCATACGTACGGCTTACCGTCTCCACGTCGTGGTGTAGTTGTTATTCAATACATTATTTTTATATGGGTATAATAATGATGTATAATTGATGTAAATAATAAATATAACATGTTAATTATTATTTATATATTATATAACTTCCAATTATATATTATTTTAATATCAAAATAATGATATTATCGATCTTGCGTACGTACGGATTACCGTCACCACAAACACGATGAGATTCATTCCTGATCGTATCCATTCAAGAATAATATTCATTTGACGATTAAAAATAATGTTTAAATACTTAATATAATTCTGAATATGAATAAGATACATCATATCCGTAACAATCATTACTTATGTAACAAAACATATAATGGAAATCGAGTCAGTTAACACCTGAAATGATGATACTACTGAAATATCATTAACATGAAATATTAAGAAAATCATATATAAAATAATATTAATGTATATGGTTCATATATAATTTAATCACAATTATTTCACCATTATATAGGAGTTTAACCAACCCTCAACCAAGGAAAATGAACAAGGTAAGGGTTAATTCTTCAACCTCTTCATTATTCAACGTTGTTATATGTAATTAGCTTCTGAGTCCTCCTTATATTCCACATCAGTGTTTTCCTAAAAATGTATTCCAAAATTTTTTTACTACTTACTAGACTATGTATTAAATTCATTTATACCCTTATTATACTTAATATGTTTTGAAAGGAATCTTTCTGTCATTTTCTAAACAAGTTACATTATTGACATTTTCGACAAAATTAAGGTAAGAATGTTTTTTAGCTTATACAGAAGGTGCGGCTACATTCCACCATTATAACATCATTGAAGATTCCCTTATAATATTAAAATAATATTTTCAAAATAAATGTTTTCATTTATAATTATGTAACTTTAAATGATTTCAAAACAAGAATGAGATATTTCTCTCAAATAGTTTTGATTTCATCTATGTCAACATCCTTTAATGAATTTTAATCTTGTTGGAAGTTTATTTATTATGACAAAAATCATCCATTTTGAATTGAAGGTTTTTGTTATATGTTTTACTATGGATGTGTTATTTTTCAACCATTCACGGTTTATGGATAATTTATTGGCATTAATTATGGTAGTTTTAATACGAATGATTATGTTATGTTTAAAACTTTTCATATAAGGAATGCATTGGACTTAGTATGTGACGGGTGGAGCCCTTTATAGCTCCTCGATGCATCGGTAGGTCTTGTGAGACAAACTAGGGTCTTTGCACGAGGCCTTGAAAAAAATCATATTTTTAGTCTTGGCACAAGGCCTTGACTATGTGGTTATGATGTCTGGAAATAGGCATTCCATCATTATGAATGAGGCTATTGATATTGAATATGATTTTTCGACTAGTAGAATAACAATGTGAATAATTAAATGGAATTAATTTATTTTATCTTTGCCATATTATACTGATGTTCATGATTAAAAGGATTTTTTTTAGTTTTATACGTTTCCTTAAATGTTTATTCTAATTTTCGAATGTTTCTGCTATATTGTTATCCTTACTGAGCATCTGAGGTCACCCCTTTCTATGTTTTATTTTTCTCAGGATGTGATGATGATTTTTATAACTAACCTGGAGGGATAGTATGAGCGTATATGAGTGTGGTCTATGGAATAAAAGTTATTGTAGTTTTATATTTTATAATAAAATGTAAAACTTATGAATGTATCTAGTATTTCCAACGATAATAAAGTAATCGGTCTTTCGGGACATGACTTCCTTGTATCATTCCAATGTTATGTAATAATGCACTGAATCTGGGTAACTTGGGATGGGGCATTACAATTTCCTACCTAAATAACTATATGATGGGATAAAATCCATAGATGACTCACATATTTGTGGACTATAAATCTTATTCAACTAATGCATATGATGTGATTCTAATGGGATAATAATCTTAGTGGGACAATGTTTAATAAAATTTATTATTAAATTCATCATAAATATTGTCATTATATTATAAAATCTACTATTATAAATAACATGGGTCTTCAATATCATCAACCAATATTTTATATTGAAATTATAGGAAGGATAAGATTTATTTTAGCATAAAATATGATATGTAATTTATGAAATGTTCATATATAAGAGAAATTTTATATATTAAAGAAAACTATTTATGGGTAACCAATAATTGAATTTATTCGATAGGTGATTATATATTATTATGAGTAGAAAATAATTATTCATATGGGGTCTCAAATGCATTAAATACAAAATGACCAAATGAATTTTAGACTGATCTCATATATTCATTCTGTTTTGATGTATGAATAATTATTTGTGAATAATGTTTTTAAGTATTATTATAATAATGGTATTCATCATAATTTCATTGATACAAGTGTTCTAATAAGATGGATGATTTCAACAAATAATTACTATATTATTCCAAATGTATTTATAAAAGATAAACTAAGAATATGATGTCTATACTATGGTGAACAATAGACATAAAAATGTGAAAAACATCAAACCAAAAGATAAAAATTTCATTTTGATGTCTAAAAATGGTTCATATGGTTGTGATTCAATGTTATCGAAACCTAATGAAAAAATATGATAGATGATAAATTATTCCATATGATATATTTTTTCAAGAAATATAATGGGTTTTGTGAAAGTACATGGAATGTCCATGTTATGTATTACTAATGTAGAAATATATTCATCAAAATAAAAGAATATGTGTAAAAAATTTAAAAATTATAAGTTTTGTAAAAATATTGGAGTTAAAAATGTGTTGAAGAAAATGAATAGCCAGTATTTTACACTCAAACGTATTCAAAGGTTACAATGTAAATGAATAAATCAAGGTCAGTTGAATCAAAAATGAAATACATGTCTTGTTATCTCAATTTTAATATATCAAATTGATTTGACTTTATTAACGATGGGTTTTTTAGTAAAATTAGATAATTATTAATATGGAATATGATTTATTATATTATATAAAATTCATTGAAATTAATATAAAGGTATATTTTTTCCAGGATAAAAGGTTTATATAGATAAATGTTTAGACATGAATGAAATTTTTATTATCATCCACATGTATATTATTTTGATGAATTGTATTATTTTTTTTATAAATTATAAATACAACTAGATTTCCAAATATGATATGGAAACAATGGTTTAATTTTTAATTATTATTTCTAAAAGGAAATATTTTGTATTTCACAATAGAAATGTATTTTTGCTTCATATATTTATATTTTAAGGATACTATGCTTTCAAATAGGTTTTTTTCAATATAATTATATTTGAGGAATGTATTTTTATCCAATAATATATTATACAAGAATAAAATTAATTTGATTTACATCAAATGAAACAGTGTATAGGGTATCTAACTGTAACAAAAAATTTAAAGAGGTGTATTTAGTTACATTGAGAAAGTGATTACCATTATTTTTATGAATGATTATTCCAATAAAAATATAAATAAAATGTCACTTGATTTCCTAAAAGTGTAATAGGTCATAAAGGTACAGAAAAATGTGAAGACATATAATTAGTTACCAAAACAATGTGATTGTCACATTGTTATGGATAATCATAGAATTTGATTGTATATGATAAGGTAAATAATTATGTTATTTTTGAATGTATTTAAAGGATCACATTCAATAGAAATATTTTAATGGGAGGTAATGTTAATATTAGCAGTTCTCTATAGAAAATAGTTATTTAAATTATAATATTTCATGTTTGGTAGAAAATGTGTGTTAATATGTTGAAGGGTCTTACATTATGAATGTGATTTTCAAGTAAAACCATAATTTAGATAATCATTTGTTATAAATGTTAATAAATAAGGATTTTAGTGGGAGGGTTTTATTTTTTGGTCACATAGAGACGTTGAGGGTAATAAATATAGATTTAATGAGTTAACAAAACCCTTGATGTTATAATAAAAATAAGGTGGCTCTAGAATTTTATCATATATGAAACATTACACAAGTTCTTATTTAGGATATATATAAGTATTCAGAAAAGAGTTTTAAGAATAAAAATGTTTTATATAAATAGAAAAATATATTCTATAATTCATTTATGTCGGTTCATAAATGTATATATAGAAATTTATTTCATGAAAATTAATGATAATTAACCTCTAAAATTATTCCTATGAGTTTTCGTATCTAATATTCATCATATCGTATGATAGGTCGTGATGAAATGTAAAGTATTTCAGGAGTATGATACATTTACCAAGATATGTAATATTCTCAAGAGTTATATAATTTTATTTTCATTTCATGAACCTAAATATACATAATAGTTGGTGTAATAAAATATGTATCTAACGTAATAGGGTTTCATTGATTTTATTTAGTCCTCATTATATGAAAATAGTGTGAAAAATAGAATGTGAACCTTAGTAATTCTATACATTTCATTTGAAATCCTTGATTAATAGTTTATCTAGGGATGGTTTGGTATGTTGTTGATCAAGAAATTTTTTGGCGCTCAACCAATATGGGATTTATCCTCAAATATTACTAGTATGAATTTTGGTCACATGATTGAGATGGAATAAGGTGTGTTTGGTCACAGTTAGATAGTACATAATATGTATTTATCTATTTAGATAAGGGTATTATAATGTTTTAATCCATAATGTTGAATAAAATGGGATAAAGTAATAAAATTGACCATTATATACTTTTACAGTCCATATCATATGAGTTTGCTATATGGGATTGATAAACACCTTATCCCATGGTTATTCAATATCATTGAAAAATGTAACGTATACGATTGAAATATAACATGAAATGTTACAAGGGAACACATTTATAGAGATGAATGTGTTTAATAGAAATCATTTCATGTATCGTTGTAGCTTGATAATCATTGAATATTTTCTATAAGAAATAGTTTTCTCAAATTTATTAATTTTGAGAATCATATTTTCTGCTGTTGTTAAAATAGACCATTTGGTGACACTTTATGGTTGAATTAAATGGGATTGATTTTGACTCAAGGAGATGTGGTAAAAATGTTCTATAGTTAATCTAAAAGATTTATGGATTGGTATTCATAAGGCTCTCTATATGATGTGATTCAGAATTATATTGATGATATCTCTACAAAAGTGTTTTGAAAAATATATAAAATTTTATTGTATTCTATCCCACATGTTTTAAAATATTATATGATATACCGTGAAATAGAACAAAGAATGTTAAACACTGTTAAATGTGAGAGACTGAGGGTAATATGCCTTAAATACTTTTTTATGTGTTATAATTGGCCAAATTATATTTTGAAATTGTGGTATATAATATAGGTGTGGAATAATATTTCATACCATAGAATACCTCAATAGTAAGGTTCAATTTGGGGATATCGGAAGGCACAATTACTACACTAAATTTTCCTATCATAGTGTTTGATTAGGTGATCATTTATAATGTTTTTTATTGAATTTTATTTTGTAATACACTATAGAAATATGTAATAATTTAGGAATTTGAATGATAATTTTAATAATTATAGTGATGTATTCCATGTTATCTATCATTGAATTTCATTACATGAGATGTAAGTCAAGGGATATGTACTCCATGAAAGTGTTGCATTATTTTAACATGGAACATAATAATGTTTTTTGATACCCTGGTAAAAAAATATCATCCTTCTAACACCCTTGAAGACATAGTATTTTTTATTTCATTTTCATTTCATTTGTAAGTGTGGTAGCATTCAATCTTTCCTAATCACTTGATTGAAAATCCAATATTCGAAATCTCTATTTAATCATTAATTTTTATGTAGTGATATACTATCATACGATAGATAAATGGTGAACCCACTCTTTTGATGAGCAATTTAGTGTGAAACCATTAATGTACCTCATAAGTAAGTTCATTCGATTTTTCCATGGTGATTACATACAAGAAAAAAATAATGATGTTGTAGAAGCTTTAGTTTAATTTATACTTTTTCATTATTTTGTCATTTTATGTTTTGAATATGTTCAGTTACTATTTCATGGTGATGTGGTATTAGGTTTCATAATCAATGATAATTCCACTTGATATTTTTATCTAATCCCAATAAAACCAAGTACAATCTACTTAGAAACTATTTTCCCACGAGAATAAAGAAAATAATGTCAATGTGGAGTCATTAATTTCCTTAACAATACCATTTAAAGACATTTTCTTTTAAATTATTTCAGGGAATAAAAACATTATTTCCCATATAGAATTAAATTATTAAATGTATGTTAATGAACCCCTAAGAAACTCTTATAAATTAATTTAGGTAACCCATGTTAATCAACCCGCTATAATTACATATATATTATAGTATATTGACAGTGTGACCCTCTCTATGGGTTCTTGATATATCCCCACCCAACCACAATCCGATCATTAAGGACACATCCATCAACACAAAATGACCTATATGAAATATATAACTATACATGTGATTCAGTCATACCATTCCATTTAATTAGAACAAATTTAAAAGGGGTAATAATAATAATATCCAACATTTTAATTTATTCTCAGTTCATTTGGACCATATAAGTATATTATGGAATTTAAAAGAATCACTATACATTTAAAATAAATAATATATATGTATATATATATATATATTACACATTAATAGGATGAATAAAATGTCCCCATGATAAAAATAAAATTCTTGTGATAACATATAACATTGAAAACAAAAATAATCAATATCTGAGAAACATGTGGATATTTAGATGAATAATTTAAAAATCTACTAAATCCATCATTTAAAAATTAATACATTAATCTATTTTAGGAAAAAAATAATATGATTTTTTAAATTATTTTACCCTTTTCCAAACACTTATAAACAACTTTATATTGATTTCACACAACATAATTCATTAATACATGACAAGTAATTACCCACTCATCAACAGTTTTCAAAAAAGTCACTCTAATTATAACCTATGATTAAGTAATCCACTTAAGCCATTATAAACAAATCATCTTACTAATAGTTTTAAGGATTATACAAACCATCTACAACATTATATAACCAAACCCACTATGAAAATATCTAAATATTTTATCACTCAAAAATAACGTATTGTTCATTCATAATATTTGTAGGGGTGCACCACTCTTCCTAGGTTACTTTATCCATGGGATTTTGAATTTATCAATACCACACTGGAACCATCAAGTGAAACCACACTAAAGGGTCCTAGTTTATTCATTAAATGACACACATAAACATAAAATATCAACTTAACCATACCTCACACCAAAATATTATTTAAAAAAACAATGGAAATTCAAGCATATATTCAAAAGGCTATATAGGGAATTAAAATTCATAATACAATTCCAATCCCCATTTAAGGGTCATAATTATAACTATTAGTCTCATATATACCAATATATAAAATATGGATACTGAAAAAATTAGATGTTATATGATTGTTGTATCAATGATAGTATTATAAGGTAATAATTAAAAATAAAAAACCATATCAGGCCCAAAAGTTGGGATTCCCTATATAAAAAAATATATATTTAGAAAAATGGGAATATCGAAAATGAGTCCAATAATTCAAGCATAATATTAGGGAAACAATGATTGATTTAGTTTTTTAAATTGATATTTCTCCTTCAAATTAATTACATTCATGATTATTAATGCTTTATAGTAATCATTTTAATAGAAATATCATGTTATATAATGATATTATCTTCACTATATCATTCAATTCAATATTTTAAATAAATAATTAAATAATAAATTGTTCTTAAGTGATCAAATTGTTTAGAAAATTGAATTCTACTTGCTTAGAAACAATTATCTCTATACAGCTTGAACATTTTCTATTCAAATCTTCCAAGGATAATGTTTTGGGAATAAGAAACTAAAAAAATAAAGGTAGATGTATAGAATTTTCTTTCAAGTAATATTTATATTTTATGTAAATATTATATGATGTGAATTTTAAGTCTTGAAAATTTTGTGAAATACATATTTTTATAGAATAAAAGATGTAAATAATTTAATACATAATTTGGGTAATATATCTGATCTTAATAAAATTGAATGATAATGTAATGCAATTAAATACATCATCAACAATGATTCCACTAAAATATATTAACTAAATTATATAATCATAAAAAATGTCCTAAAAACTATTCAATCACATAAGAATATAATCATGAATAGATAATAATAATATTCTCTTGATATTTAGTTAAATAATTTAAATTTATGAAAGATCAACTAGATTACCCCATATTTTCATCTACGATTTGAATCCTTCAGTCCATCAAGGTTATACACTCAATGTATTTCCTTTATTTTATAAATCTACCTAAAATATTTTTATAGAATCAATTTATATCCCCATTCTTATAACTGTGATTAGGTAGATAAAATTTTATAATTCCATTTAATATTAATATATCACTAGTATAATAGTCCTCTAGGGAAATCTAATAACTTTAATGAAACTCCATCCATATCATTGATTATTTTAAGGAAAAAGTATTTAAATTTTCTATTTACTGGAATTTGGTAGAGCTAATTTTTTTTTAACTAATCTATATTAGAATTAGATCTTATATTCATAAACTTTCTACCAACTCATATTCATTGATTTGGATTATGATATCACTGTAGAGAAAAAAATATGTGTAATTGTTAAAAATTGACCAAAATCGACCGTAAACCAGTCACCCGTGCTGCTCCATGACAAGCCCCAAGAGGCGTTACTGATCCTCTTGGGATGGAGACAAGCATCGATGGAATCAGAAGAGTGGAAATGGAATGATTTATCCCAAATATATAAAATTAAAAAATAGTGGAATTGTAACACCCCAAGATTTTATGAAAAATATTCTTTTAATTTCATTAATGTCTTGTGCTACACCAAGATTACCTTGCGCTATACGCAACACCGTATTAGCTTGCAGTATACACAACACTATTCTTGGATCGTGTTACACACAATTTTGATAATAGTTATTCTACGCAACATTGAGTGTATATATATATATATTCAATGTATAAATGAAATATGGTTGGATTCTGTTATACGAAACAACGAAGGATTCTTGCGCAACACGCAACCCTGACTTGGCTTGCATTACATGCAATCGCGACCTTCCTCGATAGTGTGTGTTGTACGCAATACTGGGTTTTACTAAACAATGATATATTATTATAATATTGTTATGAACTAGCCGTTATGAATAGTGTTAACTAAATTTTGAATTTTATAACATTATTATTCATCTTACACATTTCTAGAACATGGTATAAGAACAAAATAAATTTTTCAGGTAAAATAAGTATTTTTCAAAAAATACAGTTTTGCCGCCTTTTGATGGCGCACCCACTTTAAATATAGTTTTTGACATGTTTATAAGTTCAATTTTAAAAAATAAAATTCTTCTTTTGAATCAGGATATAAAAATTTACATTAGATAAAGTTTTGATATTTTTCCGATAACTTTCATATTTTAATGAATAGTAAAAACACGCAATATTTTAATTAAAAACAACTTTTTTCATCGTAATATCTTATGTGGTTAAATTATAATATTGAATGGTTTTAAAGTATAAATATAATATATTTTTACCATTTAATATAATGTATGTCATTAGCATTGATTTTACCTTGAATTCGTAGGTTAAATCAATTCAATCTTTTGCAATGTTTTAAATAAAAAACCCGTTTTCTTTTGACAACGAGATTAATTTTAATTTAATTTCTGCAACTTTTGTGTATTGAGTTTGGAAAAATGGATTCCATATTTGGAATCAGTGGATCCAAATTATGTTAATAAGCTACTTTTTATTTTTGGGAATTATGAATAGTAACTACGGTAAATTTTATTTACCATAGTTAAAGGTAAATCGGGTAATTAAGGGTAAATATAATATTTTAAAATTACCCTAAAAAATGTCAAAATCTTTTTGGATGACTAAAAGTCGAACCATATCACCTAAGGGTCGGATTAGATTCATTTAATTAAATTTTTTCAATGAAAATAATTTAATTATTATTAAAACCAAAGAATGTGACAACATGTCACTTTCTTAAATCTTATAAGTATAATAATTTTAATCTAGTGATAAACTTCATGAAACTTCAAACATGAATAGTCTAAAGAAATCTCATACAATTATCTACATCATAGGAATTTATTTAGATTTTTTAGGGATTAAATAATTATTATTTATTATGACACAAAGATGATGCAGTAATTGTCTTATTAATAAAATATTGACATAATTGATGTTATAAATACCCAAATAAATGTAATTTGAGAATTTTTATGACTTAAATTAATTTTCTAGGTTAATATGACATTTTATTGTTTATATAAGTAACTTGGTTAGAACTTATCATTTTTTATGAATTTCATAAAAACCATGTACCAAATAGTGTCAAAATTGACATAAATTAGTTTTTTAAACAAATATTATATTATTAATTGTTAGTTAATTCCTAAAAATATAAGGTTCGGAAAAATGACTTATATAAGGATAGATATATTAATAATAAACAACTTGGGGTTCGTTTGGCTTGTTATGGTAAGTTTATTAACCGTATAGTGTAAGAAAAAAAAGACACGGTAAAAGTTAAATTATTTAACATAGAGTTAAATCTAATTGATAAGGTTACAATAATAACCTAAACTTGTCTAAATCATATTGGATGAGAGTATTTAGACCCATCCCCACTTTATATTCGAAATAATTCCCTTTGGAACCATTATAAACCGAATTTGACCTTAATATAAAATAATATTTTGAGATTTTCCTAAGGTGCCCCTCTCCTCCCTTATAAAAGGGCACCTCCTCCCTCTCCTCCTCACATCAATTTGAGCATTCAAGCTCTGCCAACCCCTGACAAAATCTATTCTCCACTTCCCTAGTATCATCCTAGAGGTCCAGGTATTCTTCAAAGACCATCCTTAGTTCTTTAAGTGGAGGTTAAGAAAAGGCGCGTCAAAAAGAGGTAATATCCATTACCGATCTTTTTCAATTTCTTTCTTCTTCAACTTCTTCATTAGTTGTTTCATGATTAAGTAATAACATCATTATTTCTTATATACTGATATGTTATTATAAATATGAAACAACTCTAATTAACCTTCTATCCATCCTATGGAAAAAGGAAATCACCGCGCGTGCGTACGTACGGAATACCGTCTCCACACCGTGGTGTAATCTATTTTCCGCCACCACCTTAATTGGATGGGTATAATGGTGTAATGAGTAACTATATATGATTATTATAAATTGATATTGATACTTAAATAGTATACATACACTTTAACACAAGTTCACGATCATGAAAAGGATATCATCGCTCGTGCGTACGTACGGACTACCGTCTCCACGACGCGATGAGATTCATTCTCCATGTTAACCATTTAAGAATGATTATAAAGTATATATAAGTAATAATAATTAAATATATGACATTATAAATCTACTGTATTTATGTATATATGTATGTCATCTACTTACATCCATTCGAGACAATAAGGAAAGGAAAACAGCGTTCATGCGTATGTACGGACTACCGTCTCCATGAACGGTGTCTTTCATTTCATTTATCTATCTATTATATATATATATACTGAATATATATGATATATAAATCATGTTCTATATTCTGGAAGTAAGTAAATCATTATATAAGTAATAATAATGTCAAGAACAACAAGTCAAAACACAGACGACAAATGAAACAATTTTACCCAAAACGCTCTTTAACATGGAATTTACAAAAGAACGAGTAAAATAAAGTCATAAGTGAACAATTTATGATATCATAACAATTATTATGATTCTAGAATAAGTCAATGACATTATTTAAATCATTATACAGGAGGTTCAGACACTTACGAAGCAAATCGGACCTAAGGTAAGGGAAATATCACAATCTCATTTTTTTCAGAGATTGTTTATACTTTGGAATTTACTAGGGTGTATTTTATCATCCACATACATGTTTCCTCAATATTTAATATTATTTCCATCCACCTAAAATTGTTTAAATCCAATTTTACCCTTCGGTGAGTTTTTAGTAAAAGATATGAAAGGAATATTTTGTCGTTTTTCGTACGAGATACTTTTTGACTTTTTCGACAAAAGTACGAGAAGAATGTTTTTTTAACTTATACGACATGAATGGATTTTTAAAACATTATTTCAAAGAAGCTTCATTTAAAAGTTTTCATGTTTATTTTTAATCAACTTCTTTTAGTTTAGAATTGTATGACCTGTTATGAAAGGAAAAGTGTTTTTGAAGAAGAAAGGATATTTTCCTCAAGAATGGAGTTCAAGTGTTTTATCAAAAATTATTTTACATCTAAGATAATAAAGGGTTCTGTTTCTATCCCTATTATTACATTGATTTGACTATGTTGTGATGGAAATATTTTTGTGAATTCCTTTATCTTATATGAATTGTTTTATGATGTCATGATGTTTAAGATTCCCATTTTTATTACATGGGTTACGCTATGATGTATGGTTTATGATTTTGTGGCACACATAATAATGATATCATTATGATATGGGTGGGACCTATATCTCCCTCCAATGAATTGGGTAAAGATTTTATATCTCATGAGATAGACATGGCTGGAACGGTAGGTTATACCGGTTCAGTGAAACATGACTAAAACGAGGGTGACTCGGTTCAGAAATGGACTTTGTCCACTAAGATAGTCTTGGAAATGAGTCTTGACTAACAAGAAATGATTCTCTATGATTATGTGTGTATGACACAAAGTATCATGTTTTAAGTTATGATTATTGGGATTTCATTTCACTACTATGATTTGTCCCATGTTATGAAATTATGCTCTCTTTTGCAGGTTATGATTTCCAAAATGTTATGTTCTTATGAATATTATGTGATTGATATTTCTTTTGTTTACCCTTACTGAGAATTTGAGCTCACCATTTTATGTTTTCTTTTCCCCAGGATATAAAGATAGGATTGAGGTAAAAAAAGGAAGATCTTTATGGGAGATGTTGAAGATCTTTTACCACGATTAGAAGATTATATTCCGAGTTTCCAAAGACACTAAACTATTACGATCCTTGTGTGTGTGTTTTTGTTATGTACTAAGTATTCCACAAAAGTAATGTAATTTCCATGTACGTCAAGCTTCGGGTCTCTACAGTTGGTATCAGTGGAAAGGTTTAGTCAACCTTTGGAAACTAGGATGTGAGAACGTTAGTGAGATCCCTAGAGGTATTTCTAAGGTATGTCTAGGGATATCCCTAAGGATAAGTATACGTATAGGATAGTCCTATAACTATGGTAACGATCTTAGAATTTAACCTAAGATGTTAGATATTGAAGTTACTCCCCCTTTATTATGATTTTCCCCCTAACACTATTCTTTTTGGGTTTTAGAAAATGGCTGGAAACAAGATGATTCATGATAATGGAGGATATTATGGACAATGGAATGACATTCTTCATGAGAAACCAAATGAAATGGGATTTGGAAGTCCAACCATCATTATTATGACAAATCAACAATCTCATAATATGATCAATAAACTCAAATTTGGTAAGTTTCCTGACTCGGCTAATAAGAGAAAGATAGAGTATCATGATGATCATAGAGGAAAGAAAGTTCAATTTCCCCTATGTAAATCATGTGGGAAGAGGCATCAAGGAGAATGTTTCAAAGGAACTAGAAGATGCTTTGGGTGTGGAAAAGAAGGACACAAAGCCAGTAAGTGTAAAGGAAAAGGTTCAGTTAACACCAGGGATGAGGATAATGGTATTGCTATGACATCAACAATGGTTAAATGTTTTAAATGTGGAATGTACGAGCATTATGCAAACCAATGCCCTAAGGTAATGTCTCATGAAGAGAATCAGTATGGTCGTATGAGTAGTATTTATGTTGATGATGATGAAGAGACTACAAATGATATGTGAGATGAAAGAATTGTTGAAGCTTGGTCAATGGTTTAATAATGATCACATGTTTATCATGTGTAATATTGTATAAGTAATCTCATGGTACTATGGAATAAAGAGACATCTAAGAATTGTTACACTGTTGTCTTTCCTTGAGTTTTGAAAGTGTATGATTAATGGTACCAGTATCCATGAAATATTATTCAGATATTTTTGGAATGTAGATGATATGCGCATAATGAAGGGATAAGGTGAAAATTAAATGTTTGATAGTATTCATGAGATCATGACTGATATAAGGAAATAGTTATATCATTGTTTGAGTATATAGAATTTTGGTTTTCTGGTATGTGGAATGCGTTAACTTTTGGCAGCACTCATGTTTTTACTAAGATTCAATTGGTATTCATTTTTCAAGAGATTACATGATTATGGTATTCACATGACTGGAATGTGAAGAACAAGATATATGAGGGATAAACGATGACATTCACGTGATCATTTTCTCTATACTATGAGCTTGGACCGAAGTATTTTGGATAAGCCTAAAGATTGGAATGGATTATGTTGGACATAAGTTTGTATTGTTTAAGGATAGAACCTTTTTTTGATATTATTGATGGGATGATATAGTAATGTAGTTTTAGAAAAAGGACAACCTGCAGGGCGGGCGACAACCCATCGCGTTGGACAAGGCTGTGGGAATCGAACCCACAACTGAAGTGCGACTAGCCTTTATCGCCTACCAATGTCCTACAGGAAGTCCCAGGTTAGTATAAACTAGTTTTATTTTATTAAGCGCTGTGATATATGAAGTATAAGTTCATTTTTGGAACCATATACGATTAATCTAACCATAAGATAGACTTATAACTTTTTCTAACCTTTTGTTTGAAAGAGATGGAATGACCCATCATTCTATCATATGATCTGCTAACACATCACGAATAACAAATTCAACTTCATTTCTTTAAGGGATGAAGTGGAAATTGTTCAATTCACGAACAACAGTGAGATTGTACCAAAATCATGCAAGTATTTCTTTTAATTCATCAACTTTAGGGAAATGATCTTGAAAACCAAAAATGTTGTCCTAGTTCCCTTATACCCGATTAATCAGATGGTACCTTAGATCATCACAAATCAATAGCTTTGTGATTGTTGGCTTTTTCATAGCCATGTTCTCTACCACTCTCCATCAGAACTTGATGGTTAGATTTTTCTTCCATATCCAGATTTTCACCTATGTTCTCCTACGTGGAAACCCCGTGATGAGTTAATTTGGGTAATCGTTACATTTCATACTTTAGTTTTTAAAAGCCATGTTTTGGTATTCCTTTTTACGATGTGGGTTTCTATTAAACAAACTTTCGAGTAGTAAACCATTTATAACCCCGACGAATTTCGAGGGAGAAATTCATTTTAAGGGGGGTAAAATGTAACACCCCAAGATTTTATGAAAAATATTCTTTTAATTTCATTAATGTCTTGTGCTACACCAAGATTACCTTGCGTTATACGCAACACCGTATTAGCTTGCAGTATACGCAACACTATTCTTGGATCGTGTTACACATAATTTTGATAATAGTTATTCTACACAACATTGAGTATATATATATATATATTCAATGTATAAATGAAATATGGTTGGATTATGTTATATGAAACAACGAAGGATTCTTGCGCAACACGCAACCCTGACTTGGCTTGCATTACACACAATCGTGACCTTCCTCGACAGTGTGTGTTGTACGCAATACTGGGTTTTACTAAACAATGATATATTATTATAATATTGTTATGAACTAGCCGTTATGAATAGTTTTAACTAAAATTTTAATTTTATAACATTATTATTCATCTTACACATTTCTAGAACATGGTATAAGAACAAAATAAAATTTTCGGGTAAAATAAGTATTTTTCAAAAAATGCAGTTTTGCCGCCTTTTGATGGAGCACCCACTTTAAATATAGTTTTTGAAATGTTTATAAGTTCAATTTTACAAAATAAAATTCTTCTTTCGAATCAGGATATAAAAATTTACATTAGATAAAGTTTTGATATTTTTCCGATAACTTTCATATTTTAATGAATAGTAAAAACACGCTATATTTTAATTAAAAACAACTTTTTTCATCATAATATATTATGTGGTTAAATTATAATATTGAATGGTTTTAAAGTATAAATAGAATATATTTTTACCATTTAATATAATGTATGTCATTATCATTGATTTTACCTTGAATTCGTAGGTTAAATCAATTCAATCTTTTGCAATGTTTTAAAGAAAAAACCCATTTTATTTCGACAACAGGATTAATTTTAATTTAATTTCTGCAAATTTTGTGTATTGAATTTGGAAAAATGGATTCCATATTTGGAATTAGTGGATCCAAATTATGTTAATAAGATACTTTTTATTTTCGGGAATTACGAATAGTAACTACGGTAAATGTTATTTACCTTAGTTAAAGGTAAATCGGGTAATTAAGGGTAAATATAATATTTTAAAATTACCCTAAAAAATGTCAAAATCCTATTGGATGAATAAAAGTAGACCCATATCACCTAAGGGTTGGATTATATTCATTTAATTAAATTTTTTCAATGAAAATAATTTAATTATTATTAAAACCAAAGAATGTGACAACATGTCACTTTCTTAAATCCTATAAGTATAATAATTTTAATCTAGTGATAAAATTCATAAAACTTAGAAAATTAATAGTCTCCAAAACTCTAATACAATTATCTACATCATAGGAATTTATTTAGAATTTTTAGGGATTAAATAATTATCATTTATTATGACACAAAGATGATGCAGTAATTGTCTTATTAATGAAATATTGACATAATTGATGTTATAAATGCCCAAATAAATATAATTTGAGACTTTTTATGACTTAAATTAATTTTCTAGGTTAATATGACATGTTATTGTTGATATAAGTAACTGTTTTCGAACTTATCATTCTATTATGAGTTTCATAAAAATCATGTACCAAATAGTGTCAAAATTGACATAAATTAGTTTTTTAAACAAATATTATATTATTAATTGTTATTTAATTCATAAAAATATAAGGTTCGGCCAAATGACTTAGATAAGGATAGATATATTAATAATAAACAACTTGGGGTTCGTTTGGCTTGTTATGGTAAGTTTATTAACCATATAGTGTAAGAAAACAAAAAGACACGGTAAAAGTTAAATTATTTAACTTAGAGTTAAATCTAATTGATAAGGTTAAAATAATAACCTAAACTTGTCTAAATTCTATTGGATGAGAGGAATTAGACACATACCCACTTTATCTTCGAAATAAGACCCTTTGGAACCATTATAAACCTAATTTGACCTTAATATAAAATAATTTTTTGAGATTTTCCTAAGGTGCCCCTCTCCTCCCTTATAAAAGGGCACCTCCTCCCTCTCCTCCTCACATCAATTTGAGAATTAAAGCTCGGACAACCCCTGAAAAAATCTCTTCTCCACTTCCCTAGTATCATCCTAGAGGTCCTGGTCTTCTTCAAAGACCATCCTTAGTTATTTAAGTGGAGGTTAAGAAAAGGCGCGTCAAAAGGAGGTAATATCCATTACCGATCTTTTTCAATTTATTTCTTCTTCAACTTCTTCTTCTTTAGTTGTTTCATGATAAAGTAATAACATAAGTATTTCTTATATACTGATATGTTATTATAAATATTAAACAACTCTAATTAACCTTCTATCCATCCTACGGAAAAAGGAAATCACCGCGCGTGCGTACGTACGGAATACCGTCTCCACGCCGTGGTGTAATCTATTTTCCGCCACCACCTTAATTGGATGGGTATAATGGTGTAATGAGTAACTATATATGATTATTATAAATTTATATTGATACTGAAATAGTATACATACACTTCAACACAAGTTCACGATCATGAGAATGATATCATCGCTCGTGCGTACGTATGGACTACCGTCTCCATGACGCGATGAGATTCATTCTCCATGTTAACCATTTAGGAATGATTATAAAGTATATATAAGAAATAATAATGAAATATATGAAATTATAAAGCTACTGGATTTATGTATATATGTATGTAATCTACTTACTTCCATTCGAGACAATAAGGAAAGGAAAACAACGTTCATGCGTACGTACGGACTACCGTCTCCATGAACGGTGTGTTTCATTTCATTTATCTATGTATTATATATATATATATACTGAATATATATGATATATAAATCATGTTTTATATTCTGGAAGTAATTAAATCATGATATAAGTAATAATAATTTCAAGAACAACAAGTCCAAACACGGACGACAAATGAATCCATTTTACCCAAAGCACTCTTTAACATGGAATTTACAAAAGAACGGGTAAAATAAAGTCATAAGTGAACTATATATGATATCATAACAATGATTATGATTCTGGAATAAGTCAATGAAATTATTTAAATCATTATACAGTAGGTTCGGACACTTACGAAGCAAATCGGACCTAAGGTAAGAGAAATATCACAATCTCATTTTTTTCAGAGATTGTTTATACTTTGGCATTTAATAGGGTGTATTTTATCATCCACATACATGTTTCCTCAATATGTAATATTATTTCTATCCACCTAAAATTTTTTAAATCCAATTTTACCCTTCGGTGAGTTTTTAGTAGAAGATATTAAAGGAATCTTTTGTCATTTTTCGTACAAGATACTTTTGGAATTTTCCGACAAAAGTACGAGAAGAATTTTTTTAACTTATACGACATGAATGGATTTTTAAAACATTATTTCCAAGAAGCTTCCTTTAAAAGTTTTCAAGTTTATTTTTAATCAACTTCTTTTAGTTTATAATTTTATGACATGTTATGAAAGGAAAAGTGTTTTTGAAGAAGAAAGGATATTTTCCTCAAGAATGGATTTCAAGTGTTTTATCAAAAATTATTTTCCATATAAGATAATAAAGGGTTATATTTCTATCCCAATTATTACATAGATTTGACTATGTTGTGATGGAAATATTTTTGTGAATTCCTTTATCTTATATGAATTGTTTTATGATGTCATTATGTTTAAGATTCCCATTTTTATTACATGGGTTACGCTATGATGTATGGTTTATGATTTTGTGGCACACATAAGAATGGTATCATTATGAGATGGGTGGGAGATATATTTCCCTCCAATGAATTGGGTAAAGATTTTATATCTCATGAGATAGACATGTCTGGAATGGTAGGTTATACCGGTTCAGTGAAACAGGAATAAAACGAGGGTGACTCGGTTCAGAAATGGACTTTGTCCACTAAGATAGTCTTGGCAATGAGTCTTGACTAACAAGAAATGATTCTCTATGATTATGTGTGTATGCCACAAAGTTTCATGTTTTAAGTTATGATTATTGGGATTTCATTTCACTACTATTATTTATCCCATGTTATGAAATTATGCTCTCTTTTGCAGGTTAAGATTTCCAAAATGTTATGTTCTTATGAATATGATGTGATTGGTATTTCTTTAGTTTACCCTTACTGAGCATTTGAGCTCACCCTTTTATGTTTTCTTTTCCCCAGGATATAAAGAAAGGATTTAGGTAAAAAAAAGGAAGATATTTATGGGAGATGTTGAAGATCTTTCACCATGATTAGAAGATTATATTCCGAGTTTCCAAAGACACTAAACTGTTACGATCCTTATGTGTGTGTTTTTGTTATGTACTAAGTATTCCGCAAAAGTAATGTAATGTCCATGTACGTCAAGCTTCGGGTCTCTACAGGAATGAAATGGACTAACCAATATACATTCATATAAAAAATTATCTGAACATCATTTATATAACAAACTAAATGACACAATTTAACAACAAAACTAACCAACTGAACCGGTCAGCAAGCATACTCTATGTGACCCCGTTGGTCACTCTCTAACACAAATATAACACATTACCTTATGCGATCAAACCCAAGATGAAACCTCGAAAGGGGATAAATATATAACAAGACTATAGGTGTGAGTGTTAAAACACAGTAGGTTAGACTACTATTTTATTCCCAATGTGAATCCTTTATGATAAGACAATCATGAATTTTATATTTGAAATAAAATATATGAATGAGTGTTTTCCAAACATTGGTCTCAGAAAAAAAACATTATAACATAAAATGATTGCACAATTTTCTAAATAGGAAATGATTGAAACAGATTTAAAAGAGATGTAACATCAAAATGAAAATAGTTTTTAAGAGGGCTTCTTTAATAAATGTACACATTTACATAAAACACACACACTACTGAATTTACCCACCAAAGACATTGTATGCCAATGGTGAGTACAAAATTGTCAACGAGCACTAGTCATGAGATCACCCATAGGCACTAGGAAGTTGTGGGCCCTAGGTACCATGTATATCTGTGAAAATTAACCATAAAATATTTTTTTCCTCATGCATCGACCACTAGTATGGAATATACCCATAACCTATTGGTCTCTAACATCATCATAATAGTATAGTTATTGTTTTCATCATCAAAATTTCTACATGAAACAGGGAAGAAACCACTTCAGATCACTAGTATACTAGTACACATATTCCCACCTAAATTCCTGGGTATCCCTTTACTACTCAATCAACTTCCACATGATATCAAATACACATTGCAGATTAAAATTCCATTTTTACAAAAAAATATGAACATTCCATTAATATTTTTACCAAACTAACTATTATAAAAATCACAAGCACCAATATTCGTAAAGAGATTCCAACACCACATTTTCCATTTCAAACCTTTCACAGAAACTCATTAAAACATTATCAATTTACCTTAAAAACATGTTAAAACCCAATAAACACTATTTTGTAAAATCCAAACTACTTGGGAGACCATACAGAGAACCCAAAACATTGTTTCGTATGCTTATGATACATTTGTTAACCCCAATAATTAATTTAATATCACATTTAACTTTGAAATGAAAAAAAGTAACTACCAGTGCATGAGGAATGTAGAGTTTAATAAAAAAAATAAATTTCACACTCAACAAAGTTTGAACCCAAATTTTAATTCCAAATACTATTTAACATGCTAAACCATGTTTTCTCATTTTAGAACATGTATATTAAACACCTCATTTTCACAACTCGAAAATGAACACAACCCATTGAAAACATTTTTTTAAAAACACATCCAAGAAACACTCTTTTTCATATGTAGCTCAACACAAACAATCTAATAAATGTTTGAATCAATTGATCATACATCAAAAAGAGGAGCACCAAGTTACAACAAAACAAACCCATATTTACCCAAAAATACTACTTTAAAATTTAATTCAGATCAAGACAAAATCAAACATGAATTCAAGTATTGATCGCATACTAAAAAACAAATCATGAGTTTGAAAAAAAATATTTTTTGTAACGTCCCGACACTGGGAGCTACCAGAGGTGCCCCGCACCCGATAAGTCACATGGTCTCAAGAGCACTTCTCCGAACTCTAGATTTTGTCGACTATCTACGGGGACCTTAGGCTTGATAATGGGGAAAATATTTCCTCATTGGAAGAGTATCTTCGTGGAAGTAAACATATGTCAATAGAGGAAGCTGCGAAATACCATAAAATAGTAATAACAGAAGACTGTAGATATAAATAACAGGATCACATGTATAAATGATGCATGGTACATATGTCTAAGAATGCAACCAAACAAGTCACAATGTTGTAATATAGTATAGAACCCATATAAAAATTAAAAAAAACAAACAGCTCGTCAGTATCGCATGCCTCAGTTCGGTCCCATTCTCTCCAACTCCAACCAGTCAAGTACCTAATGTAGAAGGGAGAATGACCTTATCTAGACCTCCAATAATATAATCTACTTGGCCCCAAAAGAATGAACCAAATAGGGTGTGAGACGAATCACAGTAGGCAACCACCCAACTATCTGTGCCTAACAGTCCATGAATATATATGGTAGGAAATAAACAAAATGAATTAGTAACCAAGGAAGTACACAAAATAATAATCCTACAATTTCAATTTCATTCATTTTTATATATCATGTACGTAGCTAAAAAAAAGACGGTAACCCTCTGGGAAGCAGTCACAACATAACCCCTCTGGTTCAACCTAAACAATACTAGCAACCCTATAAGATGTACACATAGTCTAACCCCTCGGGTTCAGCTTTTCCACAGACTCTCTGAGGAAGAACTCAATGTAAATTCCCCTATAGTCTCATATCAGTAACTAAAAGGCGCTATGGGGAAGCACTCAACATCCTATTCCCCATGTGGCATGCAGCTAGAAACTATATACACTCTAATAAAGCACATACATCCATTCCTCCTATGGTCTCGCATCGTCACAGTAAACAAACACTTTGCAGAAGCCCCCATTGTCCATTCTCCCTATGGTCAACTACCCTAGGTTCTCATGGAACGTTGTATGTCAATCGTGAACAAACGATACATGGCAGCCAATACGAAACTCTAGAATTATTTGGTTAAACAATCTACAACATAACAAAATATCAGATAAATAATATTACTCCATCCTATTAGAAATATGAAAGGAATGAAAGAAGCCTAAGAGGCTATGAAATACCAAATTTCATAAACAATACACACATGTTAAACACATCCATTTCATAGAAATTAACCCTATTAACATTCTATTTCCCTATATTCAAGAATTTAAATCACAGTAGATAATAATAGGATTAAAACCGTAAACACTCAATACCTCGAAAAATGGTATTGGGTTATTTTTCACATATAACTCAAAGAATATTTATGGAAAGGCACAAACCAGATACCTTAGCATCGTACGATCGATATACCACGACCTCAACACTTGAATTGACCAATAATGCGGTAAATCTAAAAATAGGTCTACAATTTTTCACCAAGGATAACTTGAGAAAAAGAAGAAATCAGGAATATAAGAACTAAAGAAAAGAGAGAAATCCTCGATGAGAGTCCAATGCAGCCGACAGAGTTCGATTCAGAGAACGAATGCTCGATCGGGGGCTCAGTGAAGATCTACACTGTACGAATGCTCTCGGACAAAGAATTTGAAGAATATGTGTGTTCATCTCGTTAGATGCGAACTCAGTCAGTTTAATGAAATAAAAAAAAGTACATAGTGTGTACATTATATGTACATGATGTGTACTTGCCTTAACCGACGCCCACATTAGGAGGTCTCTAGGTCACCACACACGGCAGTGTGCGTGGCCATAACAGGGCCAACACTCGGCTACCCATGGTAACCAAGTAGACAATGTGAACATAAAAATTTTCTAGAAACTCTTCTTTTACTCAAAAACAACAAAAAATGAAAAAATACAAGAAATAAAGACTTGGGTTCTTACAAACTTCCCCCCTAAAATAAATTCATCCCCGAATTTCCCTAGTAAGGAATCGTAGAAGAATAATCCTTAAAAAGCTCTGGCCACTGCTATAGTACATCAGACTCCCTCTCCCAGGTCTCCTCTTGTACTCACCCATTCTTCCATAGCACCAATACTAGAGGAATAGACCGGCCACAGAGAACCTTTTCACTTTGATCAAAAATCAGGATAGGATGCTCCTCGAATGATGAATCCAACTCTAACTCAACCTATTATGGTTGAAAAGCATGATATGGGTTGGAGAAGTAATGTTTAAGCTGAGAAACGTGGAATAAATCATGCATAGACCGACACATATGAGGGAACTACAGCTGATAGGAAACCAGAACAACTCTCTCCAATAACTCAAATGGCCCGATGTACCTCTTTGGAGGCTTACCCTAAATCCTAATCCTCTTGTGTCTCATACATAGGGTGATACACAAGAAAAATGAATCTTCGACCTCTAACTCCAGAGGTCATCTCCGTGGATTAGAATAAAACATCTGTCGAAACTATGAAGTAGACATCATATTCTGAAACTACTCTACCTGATCTGTGGTCTCCTGGACAAGATGGGGTCCCAGCATAGCTGCCTCTCTAGCCTCCTTCTCGCATAAGGTTGAACGACATGGACTACTGTAAAAAGCCTCATAAGGTTCCATGTGAATAGTATCATGTTAACTATTATTGTAGGAAAACTCTACAAGAGGTATGTGCTTCTCCCATGAACCTCCATAAATTAGGATGCATTCTTGAAGCATGTCCTAAATCACCTGAATCGTATGCTTGGATTGTCCATCTATTGGGGGATGGTAAGTTGTACTCAGATGTACCTGTATACCCAAAGCCCTCTGAAGTCCCTGCCAGACCTATGAGGTAAAACGAGCATCCTTGTTTGAAAAAATGAAGTGTGGAACCCCATGCAGATGTACAATCTCTTGGATGTATAACATTCCCATCTCATCAAAACTGAAGGTCTCCTTAATCAAAAAAAGTGAGCAACCTTCGTGAGTCTGTCTATGACAACCCAAACTGCATCATTCAATAGAGGTGACCTCAGAAACCTTTCAAGAAATCCATTGTGACATCATTAGATTTCCACTCATGCATGGGTAACTTGTGGAAAATACCTTCTTATCACTGATGCTCCGCCTTCACCTACTGACAGGTGTAAAACCTCATGACGAAATCAACAACATCTCTCTCGTACCTAGCCACCAATACAGATGGTATAAATCATGATACATCTTGGTGACACCAGGATAAACTAACCAAACCAAGGAATGATAATCCCGCAAAAGCTTCTCACGTATGTCTGCTGACACCCACACACTCCCCTAAAAATGAAAGATCTAATCCTCACCTATGGTTCATCTAGAAATTGGTTTATCTCCTATCACAAATTCCCATAGGACTAGGCCATTAGAATCTGATAGGGGCCTCATTCGCACTTGATCTAGTAGAGTAAAGGTAACGCATATAGAAGAAAGGAACCTCTACCCCTGTCTATGATGCACCTCCAAATTCTTTTCTGAGAATAGATCCATAAGAATTCACTAAATTTTGGCCTCCTAGAATACCTGTATCTTCATCATCCTTCTTAATGAATCAGCCACTGCATTTCCTTTTCTAGTCATGTAGGCATGCTCAAAGTCAAAATACGAAAGGTAATAAACCCACCTTTACTGTCTCATATTCATTTCACACTAAGTGAAGATATACATGAGACTTTTTTGGTTGGAGAAAACCCCAAAATGCTATTCCAACAGAAAGTGTCTCTGACATCATAAAGCATGAAAAACTGCAGACATCTTGAGATAATGCGTCAGGCAGTTCCTCTCATATGGCATCAACTGCCAAGACCCGTATGTAAAGACTCCTTCCCCCTACATAAGCACTGATCTGTACTCGATACCTAATGCATCATAGTACACAATATAGCCTTTCCTCTGCTCTGGATATAATTGTATCAGCGTTGAAGTCAACCCCCATTTCAAATCTTAAAAGGGTGAATTGCAAGAATTTGACCACAAGTACATCGCACCCTTTGTAGTTAGGTCCATCAATTTCACTGCTAAGCATGAATTGTCTTGATTGAAATGAATTTAGTAACCATTCAGCCCTAGAAGACTCTGTACCTCAAAAATGTTCTTCGGATGCTCCTCAAAAACTACTGATCTCACATTATATGGTTCTACTGATACTTCTTTGTCTGATATAACATGACCAAAGAAGTGGATTTGGTCCATCCAAAAGTGGAATTTTGATAGTATAGCGTGTAACTAATGATTTCTTATAATACTCAAGATGATCTCATGATTTGTGACATGGACATGTTGAGTGTGAGAGTATACCAAGATATAGTCCACGAAGTCTACCACGAATGAATCCAAGTATGGATGGAACACTCATTTCATCAGAGCCATGAAGACTGTAGGCGCATTCGTGAGACCGAATGAAAAAACCACATACTCGTATAGACCATACATGCTCCAGAAGTATTTAAGGGGTATATTAAATGGTATAACGTGCACATGATGAAAACCAGAACTCAAGCCTATCTTCAAGAACACCCAGGCCCCTCATATATGATCCTAGATATCTTCAATACATGATAAGAGATATCAGTTCTTGACCATAAAATAGTTCATCTTCCGTTAATCCATGCAAAGTCTAAGGGTACCATCTTTCTTTTATCGAAAACTGGACAGGTGAATCCCAAGGAGAAGTTCTAGGTCAGATGAACCCCTTAGACTAAAACTCCTCCAACTACTCTTTCAGCATCTGTAACTCTAATGTAGCAATCCTATAAGGAGATATAGTCACTAGTTACACTCCAGACACAAGGTCAATAGAATATTCCACCTCTCACTCTAGAAGAAAGTGTGAAAATTCTCTTGGAAAGACATCCCTGAAACGATCTACCATTAGAGGATATTCCATCTGTGAAGTCCCCTAGTCATCTAGATAAAGACTAGAAATCTGGGATATAAATCCTCTAATCCCACGATGCTCAGGTCTTTCTCTACTCTCTTGGACATCTCATTCATCCTTATAAATAATCTATATGCCCTCTAGTGATGTGAGACTCACCCTACGATGATAGAAATCAAAAATATCCTAGAAGGGAACTAACCAGTCTATTTAGAGAATGAAATCATATCATGTCATCTCTAGGATATAAATGTCTCATAAGAAGGTACACTCACCAACCTTTAGTGGCCACTCCTTGCTCTATCATACACCAGCCGTTCTTTTCCCCAACAGTGTGTGAAAAATCAAAAATTGAGCAGAAGAAAGGATAAAAGGCCCAAGGCTCTCTATAATAGCAAAAAATATAAAGCTATGAGAATCCCCTGTATCGAAAAGGGAAGAATCTAAAACTGAGGCAACTAGAATCGTACCAACTATAGAGGGTCCGGATACTTCTCCTGGTGGGTCTACTCCGCCGCAATAGTCTGACCTGTACCATAGCCTTGTGACCATACATCACCACACCGAGCTGATCCACCCAACTATCGTTGCACGCTTGATGATTTATTACCATAGCCACGACCTCCTCCTTAGCTAAAACAACTAGAAAAACTCTAGTTCCCAGACTAGTGATAAACTGGTGGTGCTACTCCCAAACAAGGAGTCATCGATGAACCCATGTCACCAGCAGATAGTGAGAAGATTTGACATAAGTTTAGAAGATTAAACATCATGTAGAATTATTAGAATTCCACTAGGTCTCTCAAGCAATGTGGCCTCATATTCCCACTCTTCCCGTACTGGTAACACACCACCTGGATACAAGAAAAGGTGGCCCACCTCCTCATATCTCCATGGGTAGACTTCCTGTGGTGCTTCCCACTATCAGTATGATGGATAATCACTCAGGATGTCGAGCCATCCTATATCACAACTCCAAAATCCCTCATATTGCGCTACATGATCAGTTTCTAGCTGACTATAGAAATGATGGAATTCAAAATGAAGATGTTCACCTAAGATCAAATGTCCTTCCAGAGAACATTCTCAAACATCCTCTCCAGAAATAACTCATCACCTCCTGGAATAGGCGTGTAGTGCTGTATCTTTGTGAAATGAGAAGAGTATTGCATGAAATAGAGAGTATCCTACTGTATACTCATGAACTCTCAGGCTCGACCGGCTCTCAAAGTCACTTGTTAGACTTAGTCATAAATTTCATGATGGAAGTCATCCAAATCCATAATATTCTAGCATCGCGCCTTTGAGATCACATGCCACCATCTCTTGGTAGAATCCAAAAGCATATACATCATGATCATCACCCTCCTCTTCAGAGGTTTCACCATATAATCAATGATAGAATGAATGGATTATAACCATTACTCTATAGCATGAGTTCCTCCATCCCCTATGAAGGTTGGAGAATGCTGCTTTTGTAAAACCCATGTCAACTCTGCCATAGAAGGGGTAGGAAGCGGTACTCCTCAGAAGGTCTGTTTAAACATCATAAAGCCATCTCTGAAATGTGCGTCAACACTTGTGTACAAGATAATGGATGGTTCCAAGATTGGAACAATAGGGTAATCTTCCGGTAGTCCTTGTTCATTCATATCCGGTGTCTAATCACTGCCTTATAACTGTCGGACAACCAGAGGACATAGTGGTGGCAGGACTCTGCAATGTGTAGATCAGACCTTAGGTCAAGATTAATAGGTACTAAAACATAGATGTGTAAGAAGGGAACAATAGAAAGGAAGTATTCATGTTTTTTAAAACATGGATACATGACATGTATAATGCCTACATGGATTTTTCCCTTAAGCCTTCACATCAGTGTGTACTTTTTCGGACATAGGTCGTGTAACACCTCATAAAAATTACATGTTGTTCGAAAACACTACGTGTACTTGAATTATCTTCCCCTGCACGATTTCTTCAAGACGGAAAAGCCACATGTTTTTCCTAGAACTATAATACATGGAACGTTAGTGCTAAACACGACATGTACAAGACAAACTTTAGTAACCCGTTTTTTCAGCTACACGGTCGGTTACACGGCTGCCCCCCACGATGTGTTTATTCCATACACAACGTGTAATCAAAGAATTTAACATTCTTGTGTTTTTTTCTAAACGTCCAGATATTCAGGTTACATTACACATTCAGTTCAAACATGACACGACATGTATAAGATGATATTTATCCCTTTGTGTCATAGAGACATGGGTGGACACATGTTATACACCACACGACTTATACATCTGGCACACGACATGTTCTATAGGATTTTCCAACCCTGTGTTTCTTTCTAGACAATTTATAACATGGTTAAAGACTACACGGTGTGTACATATAGTACACAACGAGTACTTAAGAAAAAAAATTTCTTCCCGAATAGAAGAACACACAGCGTGTGTTTCCAATCTTACATGCCGGGTATTCTGGGTTTTTCTGGGTAGTAGGCCATATAATCTACTCTGAAACCTTGAAAACACTGAAACATATGTTAAAGTTCCAAATTATTATCCTTGAGGGCCCATACACCCCACGAATCGAATCTTGGAATCATATACATGTCATATAAAAACCTAACAGAGTAATGATCCACCAAATTCTAGTCCATGATGGACCGTAACCCCTCAAGAACCAAATTTTAGCGTTCACTCAAACTATGTCTTTACACAGTTAAATGCCCTATCTAAAATCATGTATTCTATTAAGGCATCTATCACAACAACATGCATATCTTGCACAACATCGATCACAACACCATGCAACTGATAATGAAACCTAAATGGCATGGCAAGAATGATGACATGTCATTTATAGAAAGTTCATATATGATGAATGAGATGGAATACCCTCTCATTGGGATGAAATAGATATATAACCTCAATAACATCAATTATAACATCACAACACATGTGAATCACCAAATGGTGAAATCAAATCAACCGTAAAATTGAAAAACCAGAAAAATTGAAATAAATGAGGAAGATTGGATTTCCCTCTACATGGGTTAGCTACTCCCAGGCACAAAATATTAACAAGTACCAATTTCCTTTCAATATTTTTCTATAGGCTCCAAGTATTATGGCATGAATAAAATAATCCTCTGATTCCACTTTGTAATGTCCCGACTCTAGGAGCCGCCCAGAGGCACCCCGTACCCGGTTGGTCACATGGCTTCAAGCATATTTCCACAAATGCTAGAGGATTCCGAATAGAGGCCTGGGCCTTGGGAGTGATAGTGGGAAAACTATTCCCTCATTGACAGAGGAACACAATGGAAGTAAACACATAGAAATAGCCGAAGTAGTGAAATACCATTCAAAAGTAACAGTGTAAGACTGTAGATATAAATAATTGTAGCCCATAAGTAAATGATTAATGATACATATGTATAGGAAAACATCCAAAAAACTCACAATTATAGAATATAGTACAGAACCAAAGTACAAAATAAAAACAAGAAACAAATCATCAGCATTGCAAGACTCATCTTGGTCCCATGCTCTCTAGCTCCAATCAATCAAGTACCTGAAGTATAAGGGCTCTTTCCCTTATCTAGACCGGCAACAATATAATCAGTTTGGACCCAAAATAATGACCCAAACAGTGTGTGAGACGAATTCCTCTATGAAACAACCCAAATATATGTTCCAAACAGTCAGTGAATATATACGGTACTGAATACACAAAATGAAGAAGTAAACAAGAAATAACACATCGTAACAATCATACAATTTCAGTTGCATTCAATTATATATATCAAGTATAAAACTAATCAAAATAATGTAACCCTCTATGAAGATCTCGTAGCCTAACCCCTCAGGTTCAACAATAACAATGCAATAATCCCTTTGGAAATTACACACAGTCTAACCCCTCTGGTTCAGCTTTTGAACAGACTCTCTAAGGAAACACTCTCTTTCAATTCCTCCTATACTCTTCTATCGGTAACTAAAAGGAACTCTGGGGAAGAACTCAATGTCCAATTCCTTATGTAACCCACATAAAAAATATAAATACACTATGAGGAAGCACTTACGTCCATTCCCTCTATTGTGTCTCATCGTAACAATAAACAGACACTCTGGAGAAGCCCCCCATGTCCATTCTCCCTATGGTGTACTAAACTAGGTTCTCAAGGCCCTGAGTAAATAAATAGTGAAAAAATGATACATGGAAGTCGAATTAAACCTCAATAACAACTTGTATCAACAGTCTATAGAATAACAACAAGTCAGATTAATAATACCACTCCATACTATAAGCACGGGGAAAGGAAAAAAGTAGCCTAACAGGCTATGAAAGACCCAACGGTCATAAACAATACATGCATGGGAAACATATCTATTGCCTAGAAATTAACACTATTCCCATTCAATTGAAATCAACTCAAGCATATAAATCATTGTAGGCTATAACAGGGTTAAAACTGTAAACACAAAATACCCCGAACAACGGTATTGGTCACTTTTAAACATATAACATAAAGACTATCTACGGAATGGAACAAACCACCTACCTCAACATCATACGATCAATATACCATGGATTCGGCCCTCATATTGACCAAGAACACTGTATATCTACAAAAACATCTAAAACATTCATCCAAGAATAACTTGAGAATGAAGAGAAATTAGGAAAAAATGCTCTAGAAGATGTGAGAAATCACCGATGTGATTCCAACGCAACTGATGGAGTTCGATTTGGAGACTAGATGCTTGATCGGGGGCTCAATGAAGATCCACACCATACAGATGCCCTCAGATGAAGACGATGAAGAAGAAGTGTGTTCTTCCCATTAGACACGACCCCTTCTTGTTCAATGAAAAAAATGATAGTACCCATCATGTACTTTATAAGTACATGGCGTTTATTTTTCTTAACTGGGCCTCACATTAGACGGTCTCTAGGTCACCACACACGGATGTGTGTATGGCCATTACCAGGCCAGAACCCGGTTACTAGCGGTAACCGAGTACATGGCGTGTACTTAATAAATTTTTAGAAACTCCTCTTTTCCTAAAAAACACTATAAAATGAAAAATATACCTAAAAAAAGTTTTGGGTTCTTACATTTTTCAGGTTATTGATGTGTGAAAAGAATCAAATTAATGTTTCATAAATTTTAATGGAAAGCACATGGGGAGATCCTACCTCAAATCTTGTGAGGATGTGACGAAACCTCCAACAGAAGGTCTAACAATGCTCCACAGATCAATCAAACACCATAATCGATGAGGTAAACACACTAATTATGATCCAAAGAATTACCGTTTGGCCAAATTTATGGAAAACACAATTCAAAGAGAAACACATTAGAGGGGGAAACCACTGCACCCAAATAGAGGCGATTGGGATAGGGGGTTCATTTAGATAAGGGTATGGGGTCGGGGTTCTTATGGAGGCTAGATATAGGGTGCTGACCGGAGGGATCATGTTGGCTAGTGGAAAGCAGGATGGGAGGTAGGGTGGTTGGATGGGGATGGCCGAAGAGTTGACCAGGATGGTGTCCAGAGGGGTGGCTTCTTACCTTGGGGTAGTCACACACACAAGTGAAAACGACAGGGGAGTTTGCGTTGTTGCTGCTTGGGTAGAGAAAGGATGGTGGTGTGGTGGGTTGGGGTGGACACTCGAGGGAAGAGAGAAAGTGGGAATTGCACCACACATTGGTGGGGAGGGGTACAATTACGGTTTGATTCTTTTTTATAATAATAATTCTAATTAGAATAATAATAATAATAATTGAAATGATATAATATTCATAATAATACATTATTAAAGAATTATTATTATAATAAGACACTTATTATTAAAAAAATATTTATTAGTAAAACATTATTATTCATAATAATAATAAATCATTAATTAAAATACTCATTTAATTATTATAAACACGATAATATTTATTTCATTTATTTAATTATATAAATATCAATGAAACTTTTAATAATAACAAAACTAAAAAATGAGAGTAATAATAATTATATTATTATCTACCCAATAATATTTTTATTATTTCGAAATAAAAATTTCTCTTATTTTATTTATATAAAATTTTATTATTTAAAAAAATTTGGGCAACTACAAGGGCACTCGGGTCAGCAGCTCTATTACTACCAACCGTGGGGTGCTCATGCACTAGTATGAAACCTAGAAAAATCATCAATCCTAAAAAACATTATGTTGTGACCTGAACCTAAACATCATCCAAAAATTTAACATTGAAAAATTAGTAAAATAAATGAAACCTATGGTCAGGACTTGACAGTTCTCTCCACGACATACACTTTCTTCCCACAAAAATTTTACAACATGAATTCTATATAAGAATTAAGTCTATTCACCAACACCACTAAATGAATGAAAGAATTATGGGGTGAATATTACCAAAACACCACACCCACGGCCAATTTAAGAAAAATCACTTCCCGAGATTGAGGGGGGATCACTGGTGGGTTATCCCCACTATAATAATTAACCAACACAGAAATCTTGAAACCTAAACACACCACCCCCAAGGGTCCAACATGGGAACTCCCAAACTGACCTCATTAAATTTCCCTACACATCCAAAACATACCTCCCATACTTAAACAAGAACTCAAGTACAACTACAAGCATCAATTCCTCCACCAGTACTTACATCTCCAAATGAACACATCTACACCAAGATAAAAACAATACAAGGTACAAACTCACTTTTATGAGAAACTCACAATTCAAAAGACCGTATTCACAAAAACAAAGCTATTTGGGCTGCGATGGAACAAGTTAATCCATTTCTACCTTTGAAATTATTAACATACAATAATAGTAAAATATTAATAGTTGATAAACAAGAAAAAAATAATTAATTGTTCCAGTCCCAAAATGGAGCTCACAACTAGGACAGACGCTTCACACCCCCAGCAACTCCAGAATATGCACGAAATTCACTTTAATAACAAAGGCATAGGATCTAATGGAAAAATCATCATCCACCTCATAGTCTGGTACTAGCATCCCATATTCAGAATGTCTTCTTTAGGAAATTATTTCTACAAAACTTCTCTAGATGACCAAGACAGCTGCAATGATGACACATCTTCGGAGGGATGTGTCATGATGACTGCATGTTCTGAAGCCAACCATAATAATGAAACATAAGAGAACATTTTGATGAACTAGTTGCTGACACCGATGAATGAGTTCATTAGAAATAGGTTCCTCTAGCACCCCTGCTCACCAAATGGGGAACCATCACAAAAGAAAACCATTACCAACTACATCCCAAATTCCAATGACTAAGAGTTATTCAACCTCCATGGATCCAAGACCTGACCAACCATTAATACTGAAATAGATATAACCATAAAAAATCATAGGAGTTCCCCACAACCCAAAAACACACTCTATTTCCATATCCACAAAAATATCCCAACAAACCACAATTACCATGATAAACTAGAAACACATAAAAAGAACTAGAACTGGGAATGACTCACCAGTTATTTAAACAACCATACTATGTGTCATTTTCTAAACAACACATAAACCACAAATTCAAACAAACATCAAGAAATAACAGCGTCCATAAAGGTAGCTTCATCTACAAACAAAAAAATATAAACATAGCCAAAATAAATTCATTTAAATCTCAAAACTACACTATTCCAAAGCCACTATTCATATTCCAAAACCAAATTTTAAAGAAAAAACTAATCCCCAAATCACTTTTTCATTAAATCCCATTTTTTTTAAATCAATACAAACAATAAAATCTAAAACCGCAGCCATGGAATCCTAGGAACTTCCACACAAGTGTGCATTACTTCTCACCCAAATCACCCATAAACTTGTACCGACGTGCACTTAATGTGACCATGCAAACATGTACAGATGATTGTAATGAATACCAATGGTCTCACTCCCCATTCTATTACCAAATACAAACATAAGACAAATTTTTCAATCCAAAATAATTCCTCATTTAAAAACCCATTTCACCAATTTCAAAAATATAGTAAAAGAAAACACTTTTTACTAGTATCAAAACAATTATAAAAATAGACCTTTAATTTCAAACCCATGTTCATTTACAAAAACACTCTAACACAAACCAAATTCATGAAAAATAACAACCAACAACAAAAAATTAAAATAAAGAACTAGTGATTAGGTCCAACCTAACGACATGGTAGTGATCCATGACCCAAGTAAGATATAACACCAATAGTTCCTTGATCTGGGAACCTGTGCTCCACATGGGTCACTACTCTATGTGGGGTCACAAACTGACATCGACTCACCAATATTGTCAAATTTCAAAACAAAAAAACAAAAAATAAACAAAACACAGACTACCCCTAGTAACTCAGGTCTCATCCCCAGTGGTGGTGATCAGGAACCAACCCGTAACCTACCTTTTGAGCCATAAAAATATTAATCATCATCTACCAGACACCCAAAATATCATGAACCTACATTTGATTCCATTTTGTTAAGAACCAAATCAATTCGACACTGAATCGGTCAAACGATCACTCTGCGACAAGTCTTGATAGGTGTTCTTGATCATTACATTATGGTGAAAATTACCAAGGGCATCAGAATAGTGAAAAGGGAATTATTTCTCCCTAATATAAATATTTAAACATACAACAAATATAAATGGATTTACAAATGTAAATTCATATAAAATAAATTTTGTTGAACATCGATTATACTACAAAATGAATGATACAATTGAACAACACAACTAGGTGACCAAACATACCAGCCAAAATAACTCTATGTGACCATCCTGGTCAATAACAAATAGAATGTTCATCATTATCATATAACATCCCTGCCGTTTATTACAAACATAATAATATTTCATTATATAAAACCATCACATGATGTAACAAATAAGTTCAAGATGTCTAGAGTCATTGGGGCTTAGGAACATTGCCCAAAAACATAAAACATATAATACACATCTTTATTGAAAACTTCTTTTACATGACCACACACATTATTTTTTACCTAGAATTGTATTGGGTAACAAGAGACATGCATAAGAAAACGGTGAGTTATAATGCTCATTAATGGAGTAAACTAGGAATAACATAAATAATACAGTAATGTTAGGAAATAGGCATATCAATGGAGCATAGAAGAAACATGAACATAAAGGCCTGATATAGCATTATTATCATAACGCGGAAATGTGTCAACAACATTTAACAAGAAATTAGCATGAGACAAGGATAATTGCACATGGATCAAGAGTAATGCTACGATGCACATGAATTAGAAGGAGTGAATCCTAGTTACACTTAACATATCAGGATATTAATCTTTACCCAATGAATTAGAGGACTATCAGGGAGCACCCTTCATAATCATTTCATTTCATGCATAAGATTTCCACACATATCATATAACATGGATTCATTAAACGACATCATTTATTCCACGATAAAGGAATGTGGGATTATTAAAATAAAATATATAATAATTATGTAAATGTGTATTATGTTGAATTCCCTTGATGGAGAAATTGGCATGTTATTCACTACTTGATGAATTGGTCATGGAAAATCAAGGTGCAATTTCAGCATCATAACGACATGACATAATAATTCATAAAAATGGTTGATGATATATAATAGGGTTTATAATAATATGTACATGAAATGGAATATAAGGGGTTAATATAGAAACAGGTATCACTATATCTAATGGAATTTATATTCATAATACCAATGAATTTCTTGAATGCAAATGAGGTGGGAGAAATCTCTTACTGAATTTCATCATGGCAACAGATGTACATGGGAGGAATTAATTAGAGGGAATGGTGAATTTCATCATTCAATGATAAGTAGGAATGTATGGGTGATGTTCAAAATTATACCCCACCATTTTTATTTGAATATAAAATGGTATAAAACATAACAAAATTAGGACAAAAATAAGAGACGATAAAATCCCTTACTTGATAGTGGGATCCCAAAGGCTTGGGAGAGTCTTGAAAGAGGCTTGTTGAGAGCATGGGGAACCTTGAAATGATTCTAGAGAGAGGATGGACGATTTTGTATTGATCTGAAGGCTTTTAAATAAGATTAAGTTGGAGCTTGGGTAGGGTTACATAGGAAAAGAGAAGGAATTCTTTGTAATTTAGGTTTTGGACACCACATAATAAACTAATCAATACCACAAACCATACCATGGTTTTTACCAAAGAGGAGTGGGAAAAATTATTTTATAATTCCAACGGACAATATTCTTAAAATATTATGATTTCTTTTGTAGAGGTGAGTCACACTTTCAATGAAATCATTTCAAAAATTTAAAATGATTATAATTCTTGGAGGGTCCACTAAGGCACCATAAAATTAATCAGACCAATCTAAAATATCACTATTTTAATGGTAAATCATATAGTAACCGAATTTACCTTTTATATTATTCTATTACATCACTTTTAAGTCATTATGATGTCATAAAACACATTATATAATTAAATAGATTTTTTTTACACAAAAATTCTATTGTCTAAGGAAATTATGAAAAATTAACCATTAGATAATTTCAATGCCTTGAATCAAAAAAATGATATTCATTTTATCAAAATAATTTCATAAATGTGTGTATTTTAACTTTTTTAAAAAAATATATCTAAAATTCAATTGTTTTGAAAAAAACAGCTTTTAGATCATAATAATAATTACAAAGATTTTTATAAAAATTATATGATCATTTAGATTTAATAAAAATTAATTTAGTAATAATATTTTATAAAAATATTATTTTATTTAAAATTCCATTATTTTATCAATATAAATTTCTTAATTTGACATTAACTAAAAATACTATTTAAAAAAAACTATTTACAAAGTAACAATAATAAAATGAATGTATATTATATATATAAAAATAATGTACAAAAACATATATATAACGACCCATACTTTACATACATTGTTAATACTTCAAAATTGAAGCACACTTATTACAACATATAAAAAAACCACAAAGGACCGTATAGGTATAGTGTCTTTAGAAACTGGGAAACATAAACAACTGGTTCATAAATCTTCTACAGTGTCTCCCATTTATTTCATCATATCTAGGGCCCCTTTTAGCATATTTTACTTAATATACATCTTCCTGACCTGGGGAAAAGAAAACATAAAAGGGTGAGCTCAAATGCTCAGCAAGGGCAAATAAAGGAAATAAAAATCATATCATATCTTTTTGAAAATCATAACCTTCAAAAGAGATCATAATATCTTAACATGGAATAAATCATATAAGTGAAAATGAGATCCCCATAATCATAACATGAAACTTTAAACTTTGTGGCATGCACACATAATCATGGAAAATCATTTATTGTTAGTCATGACTCATTGCCAAGACTATCTTAGTGGACAAAGTCCCTTTCTGAACCGAGTTCACTCCTCGTTTCAGTCCTGTATCACTGAACCGAAATAACCTTCCGTTCCAGCCATGTCTATCTCATGAGATATAAAATCTTTACCCAATGCATTGGAGGGAGATATAGGTCCCACCCATCTTATAATGAATCCTTTCTTATGTGTGACACATAATCATAAATCATACATCATCGCATAACACATGTAACAAAAATGGGATTCTTGAAACATCATGACATCATAAAACAAATCATATAAGGTAAATGACTTCATAAAAATAATTTCCTCAAAACATAATCAAATAAATCTAATAATAGGGATAAAAACAGAACCCTATATTATCTTAGATGGAAAATATTTTTGATAAAACATTTGAACTCCATTCTTGAGGAAAATATCCTTTCTACTTCAAAAACACTTTTCTTTTCTTAACATGTCATACAATTATAAACTAAAAGAAGTTGATTAAAAATAAACTTGAAAACTTATAAAGGAAGATTCTTGGAAATAATGTTTTAAAAATCCATTCTTGCCGTATAAGTTAAAAAAAACATTCTTCGTACTTTTGTCGAAAAAGTCAAAAAGTACCTCGTACGACAAAAGATTCCTTTCATAGATATTACTAAAAACTCACCGAAGGGTAAAAATGGATTTAAAAAATTGTAGGTGGATGGAAATAATATTACATATTGATGAAACATGGATGTGGATGATAAAATACACCCCAGTAAATACTTACGAATAAACAAGCTCGGATAAAAATGAGATTGTGATATTTCCCTTACCTTAGGTCCAATTTGCTTTGTACGTGTCCGAAGCTCCTGTATAATGGTTTAAATAATGTTATTTACTTATTACAGAATCATACATATTGATATGATATCATATATGGTCATATTCTTAGCTTCTTGTTAGTAATATTTCATTGTTACTTGTTACTCGGGTCTTTATTGCCTTTTGTTCTTATGCGTGTTTTGCTGAATAAATTCTTATTCTTATTTTAAGGTTATAGATACCTTATATCCATAATGGTATTAGTGTAACATATATCATATTTATTCATTCAATTCATTTATATAATTACTATGTAATGATGATCATGTAGAACGAGTCGCTTCACATCGTGGAGACGGTATTCCGTACGTACGCACGAGTGATGATATCGTTCCTATGATCGTGGAATTGTATTGGAGTATATATATATATTATTTCAGTATTAATATTACTTTATAATAATCATAAATAGTTACTCATTACACCATTATACCCATCCTTGTAAAGTGATGGTGGAAAATAGATTACACCACGGCGTGGAGACGGTATTCCGTACGTACGCACGCGCGGTGATTTCATTTTTCCGTAGGATGGATAGAAGGTGAATTAGGGTTGTTTCATATTTATAATAACATATAAGTATGTAAGTAATACTGATGTTATTACTTTATCATGAAACAACTAAAGGAGAAGAAGTTGAAGAAGAAAGAAATTGAAAAGATCGGTAACAGATATTACCTCTTCTTTGGAACGCCTCTTTGAATCCTCCACTTAGGGAACTAAGATTGGTCTTTGAAGAAGACCAGGACCTCTAGGATTATTCTAGGTAAGTGGAGAGGAGAAAATGGCAGGGGTTGTCTGAGCTTGAGTGCTCAAATTGGTGTGAGGAGGAGGGGGAGGAGGTGCCCTTTTATAAGGGAGGAGAGGGGCACCTTAGGAATATCTCAAAATATTATTTTATATAATGGTTCCAAAGGGTCTTATTTCAAAGCTAAAGTGGGGATGGGTCGAAATCATATCAACCAATAGGATTTAGACAAGTTTAGGGTATTATTTTAACCTTATCAATTAGATTTAACTCTAAGTTAAATAATTTAACTTTTACCATGTCTTTTTGTTTTCTTTCACTATATGGTTAATACACTTACTATAACATGCCAAAGGAACCCCAAATTGTTTATTATTAATATATATATCCTTATCTAAGTCATTTGGCCGAACCTTATATTTTTAGGAATAAAATAACAATTAATAATATAATATTTGATTTAAAAACTATTTTGTGTCAATTTTGACACTATTTGATATATGATTTTTTTGAAAGTCATAACAGAATTATATGTTCAAACCAAGTTGATTAAATCAACACTAATATATCATAGTAACCTATAAAATTAGTGGAATTCATAAAAAGTCTCAAATTAAATTTATTTTGGTGTTTATAACATCAATTATGTCAATATTTTATTAATAAGATAATTACTGCATCATCATTGTGTCATAAATAAATTAAATTATTTAATGTCTAAAAATTATAAATAAAATATAATTATGTAGGAAATCTTGTTAGCTTTCTAATTAATATTTATAGTCTAATTTATCTTATTCATAACCCCATATTAAAAATGATTTACTTATTAAACTTTGATTTTAACTATTTTAACCCTTCTTTAAATAAATTAATAATAAATGTCCTAATCTATCCCAAGTGGGCCTAAATGGTCATATTTTATTCCTAAGTTTGTTTTTGGTCGAATTAAACTTATCCAATATGATTAGGACATGTGTTAGGGTAATAGTAATATCATATTTACCCTTAGTTACCCTATTTACTATTAACCGCGGTAAAAAAAGTAAAAAGTTACTATTCACCAAAAAATTATATTTATCCCATTGAACCAAATTTTACTTACTGATATCAACCGTGTCTGTCGGATTTTCGAAATTCCATTCACAGAAGCGGTAAAATTATGTTTTATGCAAAATTCAGTTTTTAACCTACCACCTAGTGGTTTCACTATTCATCAAAAATTGAAAGTTTTCAGAAAAATACCGAAATTTTACCCTAGGCTAATTTCGGTATTCCGAATCCAAAAATGAAGTCCATTTTGAAAAATAAAATTTAAAAATTTCAAAAAGTGGTTATTACTATTCATAACGGCTAGTTTTAATAATATTTTAATAGCATATCGTTGTTTAGTGAAACTCGGTATTGCGTACGACGCAAGCTATCGAGGAAGGTCGCAATTGCGTGTAAAGTAAGCCAAGAAAGTGTGTAGTGAAAGATTCTTTTGATGATATATAAAAAAAATATTACTCATAAAAATCTCGGGTGTTACATTCTACCCCCCTTAAAAAGAATTTCGCCTTCGAAATTCGTCACTTTGTAACAAACAGATGAGGATACTTCTCCCTCATCATATCCTCAAGCTCCCATGTAGCTTCTTCAAGTTGGTGGTTCCTCCATAAAACTTTCACCAATCGAGTGGTCTTGTTTCATAGGAATTTTTCGCTACGATCCAGAATCTCTATCGGCTGTTCTTCATAAGAAAGATCTTGCTCCAGCGGTACAACTTCTGAGCTTAGTACATGTGAAGGATCTGGTATGTACTTTCTCAGGAGAGATACATGGAAGACATCGTGAACTTGAGAGAGATTCGGTGGAAGCGCCAATCGGTAAGCTACCTTTCCAACATGATCCAGTATTTCGAAAGGACCGATATATCTAGGGCTCAACTTCCCCTTCTTTCCAAATCTCATAACCCTCTTCCAGGGAGATATTAATAAGAACACTTTATCACCCACTTCAAACTCTAGGTCTTTTATTCGATTGTCGGCATAACTTTTCTGTCGACTCTGAGCTGCTCTTATGTGTTGTTGAATAGATCTAACCTTTTCTGCCATTTCATCAACGAGATCAGGTCCTAACAGCTTTCTTTCCCCAACTTCATCCCAGCAAGTTGGAGTCCTGCATTTCTTTCCATAGAGAGCTTCATAAGGAGCCATCTGAATACTGGAGTGAAAGCTATTATTATAAGAAAATTCCACCAAAGGTAGGTGTTGATCCCAACCTCCTTTGAAATCCATAGAGCAAGCTCTAAACATATCTTCTAGGGTTTGAATTGTTCTCTCAGACTGACCGTCTGTCTGGGGATGATAAGCAGTGCTGAAACTCAACTCTGTATCCAGAGTATGCTGAAGACTTCGCCAGAACTTCGAGGTAAATCTTGGATCCCGATCAGATATAATAGAAAGTGGTACTCCATGCAATCTTACCACTTCCTTTACATATATCCTGGCAAGCTGATCTCGAGAGAAATCCTCTCTAATAGGAATAAAGTGTGCAGACTTTGTAAGACGATCAACTATGACCCAAATAGCATTATTGCCTTTGGATGTTTTAGGAAGTCCTGTGACAAAGTCCATAGTGATGTTTTCCCATTTCCATTCGGGTATGGGTAATGGTTGTAACATCCCCTTAGACTTCTGTCTCTCAGCTTTAACTTGTTGACAAACCAAGCATCGAGAGACATATTCAGCAACATCTCTTTTCATGCCATCCCACCAGAAGTAATCTTTCAGGTCCCTATACATCTTCGTTCTTCGAGGATGAATAGAGAATGATGAACTATGAGCCTCATCCAGCAGCTCCTTCTTTAATTCAGGGATGGGAGGAACACAAACCTGATTCCTGAACTTTATTATCCCATCACAATCAAGGTTGAATTCAGGAACATTTCTCACATTCTTTTGTAACTCGACATCTTCTTTCTGTGCCTCTTTAATCTTCACATGTATAGATGGTTGAACATTCATTTGAGAAAGATAAGATTTTCCCCCTTCCATTATAATTCCAAGATCCATCCTTTATAAATCCATAAATATTGGATCTTTTGTGATCCTCATCATGGATAAACTAGCATGGTCTTGTCGACTTAATGCACCTGCCACCTTGTTTGCTTTCCCAGGGTGGTAATGGATTGAGCAGTCATAATCCTTAATCAGCTCCAACCATCTTCATTGATTCATATTCAACTCCTTTTGTGTGAAAATATACTTTAAATTTTTATGATCAGTATAAATATCACACCTTTCACCATAAAGGTAATGCCTCCAAATCTTTAATGCAAAGATTACCACAGCCAACTCCAAATCATGTGTTGGGTAATTTTGCTCATGGATTTTCAACTGTCGTGAGGCATAAGCTATCACCATATCATTTTGCATAAGAACACACCCCAATCCCTTCTTGGATGCATCACTGTAGATCACAAACCTTTCTCCACTACAAGGCAGTGTGAGCATAGGTGCACTGGATAACCTTCTTTTCAACTCCTTGAAATTATCTTCACATTCCTCTGTCCAGACAAACTTAACTCCTTTCCGAGTCAACTTGGTGAGTGGATTAGATAATCGTGAAAAATCTTTTACAAAACGTCGATAATATCCAGCCAAACCAAGAAAACTTCGGATCTTAGTTACTGTTGTTGGTCTTGACCATCTTTCGATAACCTCTGTTTTTGCTGGATCCACAGATATCCCCTCTTTTGAGATTATGTGACCCAAAAATGCAACTTTTTGAAGCCAAAATTCACACTTGGTAAATTTGGCATAAAGCTTCTCATTTCTCAGGGTCTTCAATATAATTCTCAAGTGATCTTCATGCTCTTCCTTGCTCTTTGAATAGACAAGAATATCATCTATAAAGACTACCACAAATTGATCAAGATAGTCTCTAAAGACTCTATTCATTAGATCCATGAAGATAGCAGTGGAATTAGTAAGACCAAATGGAATCACTATAAATTCATAGTGTCCATACCTTGTAAGGAATGCCATATTTGGTATATCCTTCCTTTTGACCCTTAATTGATGATACCCTGAACGAAGATCAATCTTGGAAAAGTATTGAGCTCTGCGTAGTTGGTCAAATAAGTAATCAATGCGTGGGAGAGGATATTTGTTCTTGATAGTGATCTTGTTAAGTTCTCGATAATCAATGCAGAGTCTCATTGATCCATCTTTCTTCTTAACAAATAGAACAGGTGCTCCCCAAGGTGACACACTAGGGAATATGAATCCCTTATCAAGATTCTCTTGGAGTTGCTTCTTCAATTCCTGCAACTCAGTTGGGGCCATTCTATATGGTGTCTTTGAAATAGGCAAAGCACCCAGTACGAGTTCTATTGAAAACTCAACTTCACGATTTGGTGGAAGACCTGGTAATTCCTCCGGAAAGACATCATCAAACTCCCGTACAATGGGAATATTCTTAATCGCGAGTTTCTCTCCAACCATTTGAGATAAATAACCTTCATTTAGTGGAATCAAGACCCATAAGATGGAAGGAATTTCCACTGGAAGGTTATATTCATCCTTGCATCGATAGACGATCGTAGATTGATCTGGAATATGAAATGTGACTTCCCTTCTTTGGCAATTGATATGAGCTCCATGTAGAGAAAGCCAATCCATGCCAAGAATCACATCAAATTCCACTAAAGGAAGGATCACAAGATTTGCAGGAAGCACTTTCCCACAAACTTTGATCGGAGAAGAATTATAAACTTTTGATGCGACTGTTGTGCCATTAGGTGTTGTCACAGCTAACTCAACATCTAATTGTTGAGGTAGTACGGTGATACCCTTAGAAAATTTTTCAGAAATAAAAGAGTGGGTGGATCCAGAATCAAATAAAACATTTGCTACTTTAGAGTGGATGGTAAGTGTACCTTTCAACACTTCGTTATCGTACTCCACATCACTGATAGAAATTGCATGTGAATTTCCTTTGTCTTTAGCCTTAAGATTTTGTTGACGTCGACCATCATCATCAACCCTTGGATTTGGGCATTGATTGGCATAATGCCCCATCTCCTTGCACTTGAAACATTGAAGTGTAGTAGGTTCATTCTGTGTATCCCTTCCTTTGTTTGCATCATTAGACATCTTCTTCCCATTATCGCGGCATTCAAATGCCCGATGACCTTCCTTTCCACATTTGAAACATTTACTTGTCCCTTTAAGACAACTCCCTCCATGTTTCTTTCCACACTTTGAGCATAAGGGAAAGCTCATCTTCTTTTCAGTGTGCTCTTTAGATTTTCCTTTGAATTCCATCTTCCTCTTCTTATCAAACCCATGTGACTGATGGGTTACTCCAATCTCCATCTCGACTTTGAGAGCACATCGAACGATTTCCTCATAGCTATTGAAGTCCCTTATGGCTAACGCCCTTCGAAGACTTGTTTTTAAGCCACTAAAGAATCGATCAATCTTACTCTCAGGTTGGATAATAATACCAGAAGCATACCTCGCAAGTCTTGTAAAATTTGATTCATAGGTACCAACAGATTCATCATCCCTTTGCTTCAGTTCAAGAAACTCTTTCTCCATCTTTGTTCGGAGAATACGAGGGAATCACTTATTGAAAAATAAGTTCTTGAACTCGTCCCATTCCATAGACTCAATTTCATCCCTTTGCCTCGTATTCTTAATAAGATTCCACTATTGATCAGCATCTCCTTCCAAACGATACAATGCTAGGATGACTTTATCATGTTCAGAACATTGAAGAACTGAAAATATCTTTTCAGTAGTACTAATCCATTGTTCAGCAACTAATGGATCAGTAGACCCACTGAAAGAAGTTGGACGCTGCCTCATGAAGGATTCAACAGAATGTTGCTCCTTCCTTTGCTCGTTTAAAAGTACTGCATGATTCATAGCTTGAGAAAGTTATGTGAGCATGGCTACAAGATTTTGCATTCCAGCTCCCAAATCGTTTGGTTGCTCAGGGGGACAATCATTGCATTGCCCATCGCATTCCGCATTAACACGGTTCTTTCGGGTTCCAGCCATTGACTAAAACCAAGAAGAATAGTGTGAGCAACACTAATTATAATAGGAAAACCACATAATCAAGGATAAAATTTCACACTTAAGGTCTTATCCTAGGGTATTCATGGCCATTTCTAAAACACTAAGATTGTTTTCTATGCTTAGACTTATCCTTAGGGTTCTTACTAAGGCTTTCACATCCTAGTTTCCAAAGGTTGACTATAACCTTTCCTCTGATACCAACAATAACGACCCATACTTTACATACGTTGTTAATACTTCAAAATTGAAGCACACTTATTACAACATATAACAAAACCACAAAGGACCGTATAGGTATAGTGTCTTTAGAAACTGGGAAACATAAATAACTGGTTCATAAATCTTCTACAGTGTCTCCCATTTATTTCATCATATCTAGGGTCCCTTTTAGCATATTTTACTTAATATCCATCTTCCTGACCTGGGGAAAAGAAATCATAAAAGGGTGAGCTCAAATGCTCAGCAAGGGAAAATAAAGGAAATAAAAATCATATCATATCTTTTTGAAAATCATAACCTGCAAAAGAGATCATAATATCTTAACATGGAATAAATCATAGAAGAGAAAATGTGATCCCCATAATCATAACATGAAACTTTAAACTTTGTGTCATGCACACATAATCATGGAAAATCATTTCTTGTTAGTCATGACTCATTGCCAAGACTATCTTAGTGGACAAAGTCCCTTTCTGAACCGAGTTCACTCCTCATTTCAGTCCTGTATCACTGAACCGAAATAACCTTCCGTTCCAGCCATGTCTATCTCATGATATATAAAATCTTTACCCAATGCATTGGAGGGAGATATAGGTACCACCCATCTTATAATGAATCCTTTCTTATGTGTGCCACATAATCATAAATCATACATCATCGCATAACACATGTAACAAAAATGGGATTCTTGAAACATCATGACATCATAAAACAAATCATATAAGGTAAATGACTTCATAAAAATAATTTCCTCAAAACATAATCAAATAAATCTAATAATATGGATAAAAACAGAACCCTATATTATCTTAGATGGAAAATAATTTTGATAAAACATTTGAACTCCATTCTTGAGGAAAATATCCTTTCTACTTCAAAAACACTTTTCTTTTCTTAACATGTCATACAATTATAAACTAAAAGAAGTTGATTAAAAATAAACTTGAAAACTTATAAAGGAATATTCTTGGAAATAATGTTTTAAAAATCCATTCTTGCCGTATAAGTTAAAAAAAACATTCTTCGTACTTTTGTCGGAAAAGTCAAAAAGTACCTCGTACGACAAAATAATACTTTCATAGATATTACTAAAAACTCACCGAAGGGTAAAAATGGATTTAAAAAATTGTAGGTGGATGGAAATAATATTACATATTGATGAAACATGGATGTGGATGATAAAATACACCCCAGTAAATACTTACGAATAAACAATCTCGGATAAAAATGAGATTGTGATATTTCCCTTACCTTAGGTCCAATTTGCTTTGTATGTGTCCGAAGCTCCTGTATAATGGTTTAAATAATGTTATTGACTTATTCCAGAATCATACATATTGATATGATATCATATATGGTCATATTCTTAGCTTCTTGTTAGTAATATTTCATTGTTACTTGTTATTCGGGTCTTTATTGCCTTTTGTTCTTATGCGTGTTTCGCCGAATAAATTCTTATTCTTATTTTAAGGTTATAGATACCTTATATCCATAATGGTATTAGTGTAAAATATATCATATTTATTCATTCAATTCATTTATATAATTACTATGTAATGATGATCATGTAGAACGAGTCGCTTCACATCGTGGAGACGGTATTCCGTACGTACGCACGAGTGATGATATCGTTCCTATGATCGTGGAATTGTATTGGAGTATATATATATATATTATTTCAGTATCAATATTACTTTATAATAATCATAAATAGTTACTCATTACACCATTATACCCATCCTTGTAAAGTGATGGTGGAAAATAAATTACACCACGGCGTGAAGACGGTATTCCGTACGTACGCACGCGCGGTGATTTCATTTTTCCGTAGGATGGATAGAAGGTGAATTAGGGTTCTTTAATATTTATAATAACATATCAGTATGTAAGTAATACTGATGTTATTACTTTATCATGAAACAAATAAAGGAGAAGAAGTTGAAGAAGAAAGAAATTGAAAAGATCGGTAACAGATATTACCTCTTCTTTGGAACGCCTCTTTGAATCCCCCACTTAGGGAACTAATATTGGTCTTTGAAGAAGACCAGGACCTCTAGGATTATTCTAGGTAAGTGGAGAGGAGAAAATGGTAGGGGTTGGCCGAGATTGAGTGCTCAAATTGGTGTGAGGAGGAGGGGGAGGAGGTACCCTTTTATAAGGGAGGAGAGGGGCACCTTAGGAATATCTCAAAATATTATTTTATATAATGGTTCCAAAGGGTCTTATTTCGAAGCTAAAGTGGGGATGGGTCGAAATACTATCAACCAATAGGATTTAGACAAGTTTAGGGTATTATTTTAACCTTATCAATTAGATTTAACTCTAAGTTAAATAATTTAACTTTTACCATGTCTTTTTGTTTTCTTTCACTATATGGTTAATACACTTACTATAACATGCCAAAAGAACCCCAAATTGTTTATTATTAATATATATATCCTTATCTAAGTCATTTGTCCGAAACTTAGATTTTTAGGAATAAAATAACAATTAATAATATAATATTTGATTTAGAAACTATTTTGTGTCAATTTTGACACTATTTGATATATGATTTTTGTGAAAGTCATAACAGAATTATATGTTAGAAGTAAGTTGATTAAATCAACACTAATATATCATAGTAACCTAGAAAATTAGTGGAATTCATAAAAAGTCTCAAATTACATTTATTTTGGTGTTTATAACATCAATTATGTCAATATTTTATTAATAAGATAATTACTGCATCATCATTGTGTCATAAATAAATTAAATTATTTAATGTCTAAAAATTATAAATAAAATACCATTATGTAGGAAATATTTTTATCTTTCTAATTAATATTTATAGTCGAATTTATCTTATGTATAACCCCATATTAAAAATGATTTACTTATTAAACTTTGATTTTAACTATTTTAACCCTTCTTTAAATAAATTAATAATAAATGTCCTAATCTAACCCAACTGGGCCTAAATGGTCATATTTTATTCCTAAGTTTTTTTTGGTCTAATTACACTTATCCAATAGAATTAGGACATGTGTTAGGGTAATAGTAATATCATATTTACCCTTAGTTACCCTATTTACTATTAACCGCGGTAAAAAAAAGTAAAAAGTTACTATTCACCAAAAAAATTATTTTTATCTCATTGAACCACATTTTACTTACTGATATCAACTGTGTCTGTCGGATTTTCGAAATTCCATTCACAGAAGCGGTAAAATTAAGTTTTATGCAAAATTCAGTTTTTAACCTACCACTTAGTGGTTTCACTATTCATCAAAAATTGAATGTTTTCAGAAAAATACCAAAATTTTACCCTAGGCTAATTTCGGTATTCCGAATCCAAAAATGAAGTCCATTTTGAAAAATAAAATTTATAAAATTTCAAAAAGTGGTTATTACTATTCATAACGGCTAGTTTTAATAATATTTTAATAGCATATCGTTGTTTAGTGAAACTCGGTATTGCGTACGACGCAAGCTATCGAGGAAGGTCACAATTGCGTGTAAAGTAAGCCAAGCAAGTGTGTAGTGAAAGATTATTTTGATGATATATATAAAAAATATTACTCATAAAAATCTCGGGTGTTACAATATCGCTAGTGTCTTGTTACATAACCCCTTATAAAACACGCATAATACTGAATGGTAAGGTCTGCGATGGTGACAGACTCTTGGGGAGGCTCAGATAACACTGCTATGGTTGTAATCTCTATTAACTTCCACTTCTCTTGTATGAGGTTCCGCTCTAGCATAACATGTTTTAGCATATCTTGGGCTTGGTCAAGGGACAATCCTAGTGACTCTATCTCCTTTCCAAGCTTCAAAAAATGGGCTTTATATGAATAAATTCTGCTGGATGAGGCCATCACTTCCTTTATCATTGTAAATTGGATTTGGTAAAGCCCTATATTCATACTAATCAATTTATCATTATTCAATGGATATATTAGAGATAGTAACAAATATTAATAGTATTTTGAAATCCAAAAACTTAAAACCAAGGAAGAGTATATTTTATATATAGATTTTTCATAATACAAAATTTATTTGGATCAATAGAAATTTTCATTAATAAAATTTTGGGTCATTACAATCATCCCCCCTTAAAAAAATTCACTATTGAAATTTCCATTTACTATAGAAAAATGGATGAGGGTAACTCTCCTTTATTACTTCCTATGATTCCCATATTGCTCATTAAAACTTGTGTTTTCCTCACAACACCATGACAAGGCGCATTGTCTTATTTCGAAGAACTATTTCCCTATGATGTAAAATCTTCTCTTTATAGGAGGGGTCATTTTCCAAGGGTACCACCTATTGATTGAGTACATGCAATGGGTCAGGTTTGTTCTTCATCAAGAGTGATACATGTAATAAATCATGTACTAGAGATAGGTTTTGGTGGGAGTGCTAGTAGATATTCCACTTCTCCTATGTGATCAATGATCTCAAAAGGGCTAATGTACATTGGAATATGATTTCCTTTCTTCCCAAATATCATTAATTTCATCCACGGTGGTATATAGAGAAATAAAATCTCTACAACATCAAAATACATTTCTCGTCGACGATTATCAACATAGATATTTTTTTCGTATGAGCAACATTAATGTGCTGCTGGATGGTCTTAAACCTATCCATCATTTTTCGACCATTTATAGACCTAGGAGTTTTCTCTCCCCATCTTCACCCCAACATGCCGGTTTTCTACACTTCTTCCCATAAAGGGATTCATAAGTATCCACATATATTCTTGAGTGGAAACTTCTATTATAAGATAACTAAACTAGAGGAAGGTGTTGATCCCACCCTCTATTTAAGTCCTTTGAGAATTCACTCAACATATCCTAAACTGTTTGGATAGTCTACTCAAATTGGCCATCAGTTTGAGGATAATAATATGTACTGAAGTTCAGCTCAGTATCCAGATCCTGTTGAATAATCCATGCCACCTTACCACTTCTCTAATATATATTTGTGCTAGTTGATCCTATGGGAAATCCTCTCGAATAAAAACGAAGTGTGCATTATTTGTACGATGATCCATAAAAAACTAGATATCATTGTTTCCATTGGAATACTTCATAATTCTATTGACAAAGTCCATGGACATGGTCTCCCATTTCCATGCTGGTATGGGTAATATTTGCATCATCCCCTTTGACTTCGGCCTCTTGTACATCACTTTCTACAATACCAGGAACATTAATGTATACATAGTTTTCTCCTTCATCATGTTATCCCACCAATAAAGATCTCATAGATCTCGATAAATCTTGGCATTTCCTGGGGGAATGGAGTAATTTTAACTACGTGAATCATCCAAAAGTTCATTCTTTAACTCCATATTTGATGGAACCCATAGTCTTGTCCAAAATCTCACAATTATTTATTCATTAATATTGAACTATAAGGATTTACCTTTTCTTATAGTTTCCAAATTCTTCTTAATTCTCACATCATCCTTTCTAGAGTGTTTTATCCTTTACAAAAGACATGGTGGAGAAATAATATGTTAATGTATTGATGATGTTCCCTTCTTTGTGATTCCCATTTCAATCTTAATCAAATTTTTGAAGATTGGATCCTCTTAAATTCTCATCAATGATAGAATCACTAGGTCATTTATACTTAAAGAATCGTCCTCCTTGTTCTGTTTTCTAGGGTATTAATGGATCGAGCAGTAATAGTATTTGATCATATCTAATCATCTTCGTTGGTACATGTTCAACTCTTTCTGTGTGATTATATACGTGAGGTTTTTTTTGAGATCCATATATATTTCACACATCTCCCCCAAGAGGTAATGTCACAAAATATTTTATGTGAAGATTACTGTAGCCATCTCCATATCATGTATTGGATATATTTTATCATGAAAATCATATTTTATTTAATAATAGGAAATTACTTTGTCATTTTTCATCAACACACATGCCAATCCCTTCTTTGAATCATCACTAAATTCCACAAAATGTTCATCACTTGTGGGTAGTTTGAGCAGTACCCAGTGATATTCCTCGTTTTCATCTCCATGAAGCTATCTTCACATTCATCACTCCAAGAAAACTTTACCCCATACAAAGTTATCTTGGTAATAGGGTTGGACATTCGTGATAAATTTATCACAAATTGGCGATAATATCTTGCTAACCCCAAAAGTATAAGGATATCCATTACCAATGTTGGTCATAGTCATCCTTCAATTGTATTTGTCTCAGAGGGATCCATAAATATCCCATTTCTTGTGATGATATGACCCAATAAGGTTACCTCCTTCAACACGAACTCACACATTCTACAATTTTCATAGAGCTTCTTGTTTCAAAAGGTCTCCAGTGTAGTAATTAGCTGCTCATCATGATCCTCCTTGGTTATGTAATATATTATAATATCATCTATAAAGACTACACCAATTTGTCAAGGTATTTATAAACACTCTATTCATCATTTCCAGGAATATTTCAAGAATATTAGAGAGTTTGATAGGCATTACTATGAATTCATAGTGCTTGTATCCTGTACGAAAAGCAGTCCTGGTCATATCCTCCATCTTCACCATTACTTGGTAATATCCCAACCAAAAATCTACCTTAGAGATGTATTTTTCTCCATGTAGCTTATCGAACAAGTCATCAATTTGTGGAAGATGATACTTGTTCTTTAACGTTATTTTGTTGAGATCATGATAATCAGTTTAAACGCACATTTATCCATCATTATTCTTGACAAAGAGGACCGGTGAACCACATGTTGAATCACTTGGTCATATAAAACCTTTATCCAGATTCTTCTGTAGGTATTTATTCATATCCTCATGCTTCACAATAGCCATTCTATATGATGTCTGGGATATTGGAAACACCACCATTATAAGATCAATTTATAATTCACCATCTCATCTAAAAGGAAGGCCATACAATTCCATACGAAACACTTCAGCGAATTCTATCACAATATGAATGTCTTAAACGATGGTTTCTTCCTTAGATTCAATTATATGACCGAGAAACACATGCTCATAGGGAAGTAATATTCACACATGAGATTGTGGTGCTAAAAAAATTCATCCACCTCCTCAAACTTTCATATAATCAATGGTCATTTCCCCATATGAAGAGTGATTTCCCTCTCACAGTGATTTTTGTTGGCTCTATATAAAGAAATCCAATCCCTTCCGTGAAATGGATCTAATTATACCAGAGAGAGTATGTTGAGGTTCAAAGAAATTTTCAATCCAAAATTATGATAGAGGAGATTTTATATTCATGGGACACAATGGTTTTCCCGTTTTCCATTCTAACTGACATCATTAATTCCATAATTTTTATTGGTTTTGGGGTTTTTCTACTAATCTTTCAGGATATATGAGAATGAGTTAAACTAGAATAAAAAATTACATTCACTATTATTGAATAAATAACTACCATACCTATCACCAATTCGTTTTTGGGGTTTACATTGGTGGTAGTGATGGAAAAATCTATCCCCTACTTCTTTGGAGGTAATTGGTTTCCCCCAAAAACCATTGGGATAGTGCTCAGGTTTGCAAAGTGCCCTTGTTATTTGTAGTTGATGCAATGAACAATGTGTTCATGGTCAAATGGATAATTCCTATGCTCTGTTGCAGCCATGGGTTTTTCATATCCATAGTTAACAACTAGGTTCCCTTCTCTTCCACACCTAAAGAATTTCCCTGACCCTTTTTAGAAATTTATGGGGTTATTCTTTATTCACCTTTGGAAAGTTGGGTTCTAAATTTTTTAGTACCATTTGATTTATCCATTGGGCTGCAAGAGTTAATTTCCACCTTATTCCCCTTACCCCCATGATACCCTTGATATTTTATGATCTCTATTTTGAATATTAGGGAACATCAGTCAATTTACTCATATCTCTCGAAGTCACGGATTTCCAGGGCATTCCATAGGCTAGGTCTTAACCAACCAAAGAAGAGATCAACCTTGAATTTGGGGGTAAATACATAGCAAGAGGCATATCATGCACTCCTTTTGATCTTTTCCTCATATTCTATAATGGATTAGTTTCCTTTTTTCTTGATGGAAAGGAAGTCCATTTCCATCTTAAGTAGGATGGTACAAATAAAATATTTATCAAAAAACATTTTTCCTAAATCCTTCCATTCCAGTGCCTCGATCTCTTCTTAAGGATTCTCATTTTTTATCAATGTACACTATAGAAAAAATTCACCCTCCATATAATTATAATCCAGAATATACATTCCTTTTCATGAAACATATATGGATTGGAAAGATCTTTTCAATGTATTTGATCCATTGTTTGGAAATTAGTGGATCAGATGATCCATTAAAAGTATGAGTCCTTTGTATCATGAAGATCTCAATTGCGACATGCCCTTTAGTTGGGGGGGATGAACGTGCCACTTGACCATGATTATACTGAAAAAATGAGTAAAATAAGATAATATCATGACAATGTTCATGATTCCAAATCTAATTATATTGGACATCTTATTAGAAAAGTCATCAAATAGATATGTGCATCGGTAGTTAGCATATGTCTCCCAATTACCATCCATTGACTAGAATTAAAGTAAAATTAGGGTTAACTCATAAAGGATAATTCAAAGTAAAAAATCGATGATTTATAAATTAATTTTATTTCAGTAACTTATTAATATATGGCCTTCAATATATGTTATCCATGATCTACTTCCATACATATTTTCTTAGTGAGGTTTTTTTAATTCCCTTAATAACGGTTCAAACCGAGCTTATAACATTATCAATGCATATTCCCAGGGAGTGTCATATCCTACCATGTAGCAAGTCCCATTGTCACTTACCAGTTCTCATTTTCGTCTTTCTCAAGGCGCTGCTTTTGGGTTTTCCCCTAGATACTTCTATGCTAGAGCTACCTCTACCTGCTCATATCCATACAAGGTTGTTTTTTCTTGATAAAACACTTACTAAATAATCACCAATTTTTTGGGATGTTTTTATTACAGATAGTATTATATATAAGTAATTCACTAGGATTTTATAATCCTAATACCAGAAATAACAAAATGTATCATCTGATACGAAAAATAACTACCCTTCTCTTTATGACACACTTAAACATATTTTATTACATAAAAAATCACCTGTTACAAAATATAAGATCAAGATTTCTAGTGTATTTGGGGTTTGGTAACATTTCATAACAACATAAAACATGAAATACACATCTTTACTGAAAACGTATTTAACATGACCACACACATTCCATTTTACTTAGCATTGCATGGGATAACCTGAAGACATGCATGAGAAAAGGGTGAGCTATAAGGCCCATTAAGGGAGTAAAAAAGTAATAACATTAATTATATATTTCATTATAGGCAATATGTATATAAATGGTGCATAAGATACACTTGAACATAATGTCATGATATAATATGATTATCGTAACAAATTAATGTGGAAACACAATTTATCAAGATATTAGCAAGAGACAAGGATCATTTCACATGGAGAATTAGTAAACCCTCATTTCAAAAGAATTATAATGAGTAAACCCTCATCACACTTGAAATATCATGATACTAATAATTACCAATTCATTTGAGCACTATCAGGGTGAACCCTTCATGATCAATCTATTTCATGAAAAATTGTGCCAAAGGATCATACAATATGGATTCATTAAATGTCATAATTTATTCCATGATATTGGAATATTTAATTAATAAATTAAAATCTATAATAAATATGTAAATTTTTAAAATGTTGAATACCCATGATAGATAAATTGGCACGGTATTAAATACATGATGACTTTTCCTTGGAAAATCATGGTGCAATTACGGCAGCAGAATGGCATGACATAAGAATTCAAAAAAATGGATGATGACAGATTAAATAGTGTACTATAATATTTATATGAAATTGAATGTAATAGGGTAATATAGAATTATGTCCTAATATATATAATAGAATTTGTATTCATAATAGAAAATAATTTCTTGAATACAAATCAGGAGAGGGAAATCCCTTACAAGATTTCGGCATGGTAACGACTATACATGGGAGTAATTAATGGGAGATAAAGTGGTATCACATCATTAAAACATAAATAGTAAAGAATTAGTGAGGTGAGAAATAATATTCCAATATTATTAATAGTAAATAAAAGGGTATAAGAACATAAAATAATTTGGACAAAAATGAGAGTGGAAGAAATCCTTTGAATGAATGTGTGATCACAATGGATTTAGAGAGGCTTGAGAGAGGCTTATTGGGAGCACAAGGTTACTTGGGAGGATTATATATATATGTGGGAAGAGTTTGGTCGAGCTCCAAAAGTTTTGAGTGAATAGGAAGTGGGATCATGGGTGGGATTGTATAGTAAAAGAGAGGGAATTCATTATTATTTTGGTTTTGGACACTACACAATAAACTAATAAATACCACAAACTATACCATTTTTTCCCATGGTTTTTTCCAAAAGGGATTTTTAAAACATTATATTACAAGGACAATGAATGAGCATGAAAAAATATTAGGCTAGCTTATGTGGATTTGAGACACACTCTCAATAAAATCATTTTAAAAATTTATAATTATGTATAAGTCTTGGAGGGTCCACTAAGGCAACATAAAATTAATCAAACAAATCAAGAGTCACATTATGTAAAAAATGAATCATATATTTTCCAAACATCCTATTTATATTATTTTATAATGTAATTCCCCAACCCTAGTTTCCCAGATTGGGTGCATTATTACATAACAATTCCATGATCACAAGGAAATCATGTCTCGAAAGACTGATCAGTTTAGTATTATAAAAAACAAGATTAATACATAAGTTCAACTTTACAACATGAAAAGAAATACAACACGAATTTATTCCATTAGAAACATCCAAGACTCCAATATTATGCTTGGAAGTCACTCATAACTAGCATATTTATATCCTTGGAAAGTGAAACATAAGAAAGGGGTGATCTCAAACACTCATTAAGGGTAAGAAATACCGCGGAAGATAACATAAATATTAAGCATGGTGAATAATTGAAACCACATTCCTTTACCAATAATAAACATTAATACTTTTATGGTAGAAATATGATTTGTGTAAATAATGCTATAATTAAACATAATCATGGGTATTATACTAGTCGAATGACCACATGAACCATGAATATTATTTTCATAATGAGGGAATGTATAATGCTGGACATTCTAAAACATTTTTTCATGGCCTCGACCAAGACATATAACAATGATTAAGGCCTTGACCGAAACTGTATATCAAATTGGGAAAGGCCTCAGCCAATTCCACTTCTACTTGTATCATGAGACCTACCAATGCATCAAAGAGATATAGCGGACTCCACCCGTCACTTACTAAGTCCAATATATTACTCATATGAAAAGGTTTGAATATAACATAAGCATTCATGTTAAAACTAGCATAATAAATGTAAATACATTAACCATAAACCAGGAATGGTATAAAAATATCACATCCACACTCACACATATCAAAATACCTTCAATATAATATGGAAGTTTTTTATAATAATAAATCAACATCAAATATACTTCAAATCCGTCAAAGGATATTGATATAGATGAAATAAAAATAATTTTTAGAGAAATATTACTTTATATTTTGAAATCATTTAATAGTCACATAATCATAAAGAAAACAATTATTTTGAAAATAATATTATAATCTTGTAAGAGATGCTTCGATGATGTTATAATGGCAAAGAATAGCTGCACCCTCCGTATAAGTAAATAAACATTCTTATCTTAATTTTTTCGAAAAGCTCCTAAAGTACCTTTTTTAGAAAACAGTGGAAAGATTTATTTCTAAACTTGTTATAAAAGTCAAAAAAGGGTATAAATGATTTTAACGCGTAGTATATAAAATTTTATGAATGTTTTGAAATACATTTTAATGAAACATGGATGTGGATGATTAAGAGGTACTAGTAGATAATTACATATAAACAACCTTGGATAATGAAGAGATTGTGAAATTAACCCTTACCTTGTACCTTTCATTTGTCTAGGGTAGGTTAAACATCATTATAATAGAGAAATAAGTGTTATTAAATTATAAAATAATCATATACATTAATATGATATCATATATGATCTTTTAACATTACATTGTTAATAATATCTTAGTATTATCGTCGTTTCGGTTGTTAACTGATTCATTTTACTTTATATGGTTTGTTTCGTAAGTAATGTTTGTTATGGATATAATGTATGTTATTAAGATTCAGAATTATATTATGTCATTAAACATTATTTTTAATCATCTAATGAATATTATTCTTGAATAGATATGATGGGGAATTAATCTCATCGCGTTCATGGAGACGGTAATCCATATGTACATATGAACAAAAATATCATTATTTTGATAATAAAATAATATATAATTGGATGGTATATCATATATATATATAATACTAATCATGTTATATTTATTATTTACATAAATTATACATCATTATTATAACCATCCAAAAAATAATGTATTGAATAACAATTACACCACAATGTGGAGACGGTAAGTTTTAAGCCTGCACATATGGAGACATGTCATTCAAAGGATTGATAGAATAATGAATATGGTTGTACCATATTTATAATAACATAAAATTATGTAGATGATACTAGAGTTTTTAATTTATAATAGAAACAACATTGAATTAGGAAGTGGAAGAAGATAGAAACTTGAAAGTGGTGAGAAAATATTTACCTCTTCTTCTGGTTCTTCTTTTTGATTTGACCTAAAGATCTCCTTAGGTTGGATTTCTGAATAATGGAAGACCACTAGGATAAAGTGAGGACAGTTTAAAGGGTATTTATGTAACACCCCGACCTCAGATAGCCAGAGTCAGTGCATTATTACGTAACAATGGCATGATCACAAAAGATCAAGTCTCGAAAGACCAATTAGTTTAGTAGCCTTGGAAACACTAGATACATTCATAAATGTTACATTATATCATGAGGTGAAAAACTACAATAACATGGTCTCCATTTCCCAAACTCATATCCCCATCATAATATCCCTACAGGTCAATAATAAAATATTTCTTCACATCTTGGGAAAAATAAAACATAGAAAGGGGTGAGCTCAGATTCTCAGTAAGGATAACAATATAGCAGAAGCATTCATAAATAAACATAAACATTTAAGGCAATGTATAACTAAAAAAAATCCTTTAAAACATGAACTTCAACATAATATAGAATAAGTAAAATTAAATAATTCCATTTAATTATTCTAATGTATATTCTACTAGTTGAATAATCACATGCAATATCAATAACCACTTTCATAATGATGGAATGCATAATTCCAGACTGTCATAACCACATAGCCAAGGCCTCGTTCCAAGACTAAAAATAATATTTTGTCAAGGCCTCGTGACAAGACACTAGTTTTTCTCATGAGACCTACCGATGCATCGAGGAGCTATAGCGGGCTCCACCCGTCACTTATTAAGTCCAATTCATTCCTCATATGAATAGGTTTAAACATATCATAAACCATAACATAATCGTATCACATAAAACATTCATAAAGGAAACATAAAATTTCCACATTTCAATCACAAGATATCAATAAAACACATTGATATAATAAAAACAATGTCAAAACCATTTTCAATAACAAAATAAAAGAAAATTAAAACTTGGTATTTATTTTTCATTTAAAAAAAGTTATGGCTTGTAGAGGAAGCCAAAACTCAAATAATGGTCATGATGGCGGAAAAGTCATTGTCGCCACATATATAAGACAAAAAAATTTCTTTTGTCTATTAGTAAAATGCTTCGTACTAAAATATTACTTTTGAATAAATGTAAAAATCAAAGGGGTTTATACACCGTATAAAAGAAAGTTGTGTATAAAACAAAATATTCCTCAATGAAAGGAGATTGAGATGAAGTCCCTTACCTTGTGTCTGACTTGAGTCGACCATTCTTTAACCTCTGAAATATTAAACTAGAGTTAATTTATAATTACTTAACAACATTTCTCAAGTTCATTATTCCTTTTATATAACTTATTACCATGTTATGAACATTATGTAATTATTTAAGTTAATAACGGTTGTCTTGTTGATCAATGGTACTTGAGTCAAAAATAAACTTCTTATAATTGAAAGTTGTTCGTGTAGTAAAATATCAATTATATACATAATTATATTCATGATATATACATCATATATATCATATATATCCAGTATATATATGCATTTATAATATTACATAACATTTAGAGGTAAGAAATTAAATGCACCGTTCATGGGGACGGTAAGCCGTACGTACGCATGAACACTACTTTCATTTCTATTTTGTATTTAATGGAATGATATCATAATGATATAAAGGTATATTATAATTCCAATATAATATCATATATAATACCATTTACTCCATCCTTTATACGTCCCACATATGGCATTAACGATTCAAATCACTTTGAGGGGGAGGTAGTCCGCACTTCCTAAAATGAAATTATCGCGTTTACCCATAATGGAAATAATAAAGGTATGACATAAATGAAAAATACATAATTATAGGGAAAACAGAAACCTAATATACATCATATACAAAAATGTTTTCATCATAATGGACACCATGAGAGGTGTTAAAAGAATATTGAAGAATCATTGTTTCTTGAGGCAGTAATTCGCCACCCAAAAAACAGTATGTCCTTTAAACTTTAAACAAATGTGTGTGTAAGTGTAAATAAAATAATTCTAATTAAAAAATCCTAGTATATTTAAGATACCTGTGTTGTTACAAAAGAGAGGAATTAAAAAAGTTTAAGGTGTTGGAAAAGCAAAATAAAACAAAAGAACATAAGAGAATACACTAACTTAAAATCGGTTAACTCTTTTTGATTTGAGCCAAAGGCTTCCTTGGGAAGACTTCTGCCCAATGTGAGGCTTAAAGGAGTAATAGAGGAATGTTGGGAGAGTTTTTGTTCAGATTCTAGCCTAGAAAAATGGCTTGATGGCCTGAATAAGGTGGTATAGGTGGGGGGCCTTTTATAAGAGGAGTGGAGAGGCACTCTTGGAAAGTCAAGAAATGTTACTTTATTATATAATGAGTTTCTGATTTTAAAAATCCCAAAATTATATATTTAGAGGATAAGGTGACAAGGGTTAAAAATCTACTTATCCAATAGGTTTTTACAAGTGTAATCTTAGGTTTTACATTATCTTTTCATTTTATTTTAATCGTTAATTAATGAGGTAATCTCTCTATCAACATGGTGTCAAAAAAAATTTAATTTATTTAATGTCTAAAAATTATAAAAAAAATATCATGATGTAGAAAATCTTTTTAGATTTTCAATGAATATTTATAGTCTAAAATATAACTTATATAACCCCATGTAATAATTGATTTAGTAAAACAACACATGTTTGTGACAATTTTATTTTTACTTTAAATAAAAAGTTATTAATGTCATTTTCTTACCCAAGTGGATCCATGGGGTCCCCAAGTTGACCAATGGATTTTTATTGTCGGCCATGACTCATCCAATAAGGGTAGGACAAGAGTAAAGGTAATTTCATATTATTAAATCATTATATTTGCCTTAAATTGCACTAATTACCTTTAATCGCGATTAATAAAACTTAAAGGTCACTATTCACCAAAAATTATTTTCATCCCATTGAAACACATTTTACATAATAATGAAAACCATATATGTCGAATTTTTGAAATTAAATTCACAGAAGTGGTAATGTTTCATTTAAACGAATAATTAGTTTTTTAATTACCACTTAGTGGTTTCACTATTCATCAAAAATTGATGTTTCTCAGTAAAATACAAAAAATTCACCCTAAGCTATATTTGATATTCATAATTAAAAAATGATGTCTATTTTAAAAAATTTAAAACATAAAAGTTAAATTAATTAATTTAATAATTAATTCTTGCTGTCATAACAAATAGCATGTTTTTAAGAAACAATATATATCAAAAGATTGACAATTGTTTATGTCCAATTTCAAAGTGAAATTAATTATAATGTCCACCATTGTATAAAATGGTAAAATTATATTCTAATTATACATTAAAACCACTGAAGAGTATAATTTATCACTATAAATTATTTTTATTTAAAAAGTTGTTTTTAAGTATTTTTTTACTATTCGTCAAAAATAGGCAGTTCTCAGAAAAATACCAAAATTTAAACATAGGATAATTTCAATATTCCGAGTCCAAAAATGAATTCCATTTAGAAATATAAAATTTATATAATTTTAAAAATTTGTTATTTCTATTCATAACGGCTACTTTGATTGGTCGCAGTGTGATAGTACTCGAGGTTACGTACAACACACGCTACTCTATTATTCAAAGAGAAGCGTACCATGGAATATTGGGGTGTTACATTCTCCCCTCCTTCAAGAAATATAATCCTCAAAATTTGAAAATGTTCTTCAAAAATAAAAGGTTGAAAATAGAAAATATCTTTGTGGAAAACCCACATCGGAAATAAGGTTAAAAATTTTTAGCCTTAATAAGAGGGAAAGGGAAATGAAAAAGTCACCACCAAATTATAATCTCGATTAGGAGAACATTGGTGGATATTGGAGACATATAATTGGAGGAAAAATGTAAATATTTGTAGGGAGTGATTGAGGTCATCAATCACAAAAAGTGTAAAATTGAGGGCCTCAAAGCCTTCAATCTATGTTGATTTAAAATATCATTAGTTCATAAAGACATAAGATATTAGGATAACACAATTTTTTTAATATCCCTTTCATAAAGTTTGATAATTAATTTATTCATAGAATAATTGATAGGTATATATATATTTATACTTGACAAGTTGAGTTTCAACCTTCAACTAATTTCTACCACAAACTCATCTTTCACACAAAAATATTATAGAACTCAAAAATATTATATTTATCCTAATCGTACAAGGATCAAAATGTTAACACATACCATTTATATTAGAAAAACTATTTTATAATAACCAAAGACTTCCTATAGGCTAGTGGTAGGTAATAAAGGCCTGTCCCACTACGGTTGTGGGTTTGATTCCTGTAGCTTTGTCTGACGCGATGAGTTATCCCCTAACCTAGAGGTTGTCCTTTTCCTAAAACTATAATATTCCAAAAATAATCTTCATAAATGTTTTAACCTTAAACAATACTATCCAAAGTTCAACTTAATCCATTATAACCTTTATAGTTATCCAAAATACCTATATCCAGACTTTCTCGAAAAGGTCTCTAAATTCCAAAATCAATTCATCAGATTCCCCAAACAAAGTAAATTTTATGTTATTGTCACATACTAAAAATATGATTACCTTCATCATATTAAAACCTTAATGAAAACAAAATGTACTACAGTATAATCCTTATATATATATCACATTATTATTATAACCATAATATAACTCTTGAGTCCAAAAGCTCCAATACATTTATTATTCCACTTCAATTATAGTAACATCATAAGATTGGCCTTAATCCCTTGGCCTTTTCTGGGTTATGTTTCCCTGATGCTTAGGAAATTCATTTGTATAATTCCCCATTTCCCTATAATTGTAGCATTTAACATTGATAGCCTCTTTATTTCCCTTGCAATCACGATCCTGGTGACCTTTTTTTCCACATTTATAACAAACTCACATTCCTTTTAGGAAAGTACCGGGGTGATTCTTCCAACAATTACCGAATAATGGAAAATCCTTCTTTCCCTTTTCCCCTTTAACTGTCACTTGTTCCACCATTCTCTTCTTTTATTTCGTTACTTTATTGTCATAAGATTTAGAGAATTCATTTTCTGTCTTGATTGAATATGAGACTATATCTTCGTACATTGAGAAATATTGTGATACTAAAGCTCGACGGAGAAATGGTTTTAAACAATAAAATAAATGATCAATATTACTTCCTAGGTTACGTATATAATCTACAACATGCCTCATTATCCTTGTAAAGCTAGACTCATACTTTGCGACATTCTCATCCTCCTTCTTCCCCAGACTCAGAAATTTCCTTTCCATATCTTTTCGATGGTCACGTGGAAAGTATTTTTATAAGAAAATTTATTTCAACTCCCTCCATTACATAATTGATACTTCTTCATCTTCCTTTGCATTTTGAATCAGTGACCACCATTGATCAGCATCTCCAATGAGGAGGTAAACTGCCATGACAACTTTCTCCCTTTCACTACTCCCCAAGCGTAGAATATTTTCTCTAAGGAATTTATCCATTGCTCAGCTACTAAGGGATTTGTACTCCCATTGAATGTTGGTGGTTGATGCCTCATGAATTGGTCTAACATTGATCATCCACGTTGCGGATCAGGGTGCTCCATATGAGTATGGTTATTATTCATAATCTAAGTGAGTTTTTCCAGTATGGGGATAAGTTGATCAGCACCAGTTGTATCACCAGCTCCACTATAATTATCTTGAGCAGGAGGGAAATACCTACATGGAGTGCATGCATTGATACGGTTTCCATTCCTTCCACTAAGCGCCATTTATAAACAATGGAATAAACTAGATCAGTTTATGAATCAAAATACATAATTCCATACATGTAAAACACTTAACATAAATTTAACCGTTTATGGATATAATACATAATCGTAAAAATGTTTTCATTGAGGAAGTATATACTCATAAGCCCTTCATAATGGTTTGTAAAGAAAATTGTAATTATCCTAAGCACATCCCCCGGGACTGTCATAACCATGAGTGCAGCAAGGCCCGTTGTCGTGCACCAGTTCCTGTTCGATTCTAGATCAAAGCGGTGTTTTCGGGTTTTACCTGTAGGTACATCTGTTCCAGAGCCGCCTCTACCTGCTTGTATCCAGACTGCGATATATTACTCGGAAAACTCACAAAATCCCTATAATACCAAAATTCTAGGAAGTTCTTCTATACTAATCCTCAAAGTCTATCTTAGGGATATGTGCTCTAATCAGAGTTTTTCTAAATCTGGCTTACAAGGTTAGTACCAAACTACCTCTGATACCAACTCTAATGCCCCGACCTCAGTTAACCAGAGTCGGTGCATTATTACGTAACATTGGAATAATAAAAAAAGATCAAGTCTTGAAATACTGATTAGTTTAGTATCTTTGGAAACAGTAGACACATTCATAAATGTTACATTACATCAAAAGATGAAAAAATATAATAACATGGTCTCCATTTTACACACTCATATCCCCTTCAGAGTATCCCTGTAGGCCATTCATCAAATATTTCTTCACATCCTAGGAAAAATAAAACATAGAAAGGGGTGAGCTCAGATGATCAGAAAGGATAACAATATAGCAGAAATATTCATAAATAAACCTAAACATATAAGGCAATGTATAACTAAAACAAAAGATTTTAAAACTTGAACTTCAGCATAATATGGAAAAAGTAAAATGAAATAATTCCATTTACTTAGTCACATGGATATTCTACTAGTCAAATAATCACAGGCAATATCAATAACCACTTTCATAATGATGGAATGCATAATTCCAGACTATCATAACCACGTAGCCAAGGCCTCGTGCCAAGACTACAAATAAGATTTTGTCAAGGCCTAATTCCAAAACACTAGTTTGTCTCATGATACCTACCGATGCATCGAGGAGCTATATCGGGCTCCACCCATCACTTATTAAGTCCAATGAATTCCTCATATGAATAGGTTTAAACATATCATAAACCCTAACATAATCGTATCACATAAAACATTCATAAAGGAAACATAAAATTTAAACATTTAAATCACAAGATATCAATAAAACACATTGATATATTATAAAAACACTTTAAAAACCATTTTAAATACCAAAATAAAAGAAAATTAAAACTTGGTATTTATTTTTCATTTAAAAAAAGTTATGTCTTGTAGAGGAAGCTGAAACTCAAATAATGGTCACAACTGCAGAGAAGTCGTTGTTGCCGCATGCGTAAGACAAAAACATTTCTTTTGACATTTTGTAAAATGCTTCATAAAAAGAGATTATTTTTGAATAAAAGTAAAAGTCAAATGAGTTTATACACCGTATAAAAGAAAGTTGTGTAAAAAACAAAATATGCCTCAATGAAAGGATATTGAGACGAAGTCCCTTACCTCGTGTCGACATGACTCAAACGTTCTTTGACCTACTGAATAATAAACTAGAGTTAATTTATAATTTATTAATAACCCTTTTCAAGTTAATTATTTCTTTTTATTTCACTTATTACCATGTTATGAACATTATGTAATAATATAAGTTAATAACGGTTGTTTTGTCGATCTTTGGTACTTGAGTCAAAAATAAACAACCTATAATTGCAAGTTGTTCATGTGAAAAAATATCCATTATATCCAGATTTATATTCCTGATGTAGACATCATATATATCATATATATCTAGTATATATATATATATAATTTTATAATATTACATAACATTTAGAGGTAAGAAATGAAATGCACCATTCATGGTGATGGTAAGTCGTACGTACGCATGAACACTACATTCATTTCTATTTCGTATTTAATGGAATAAAATCATAATGAGATAATGATATATTATAATTCCAGTATAATATCATATATAATATCATTTACTTTATCCTTTATACATCCCACATATGGTATTTAGGATTCAAATCACTTTGAGGGGGCGGTATTCCGCACTTCCTAAAATGAAATTATCGTGTTTACCCATAATGGAAATCAAAAAGGTATGCAATAAATGAAAAATAAAGAAGAATAAGGAAAACATAAAAATAATAAATATCATATATCATAATAGTTTCATCATAATGGCCACCATGAGAGGTGTTAAAAGAAGATTGAACCATCATCGTTTCGTGAGGATGTAATTCACCACCCACAAAAACAGTATGTTCTTTAACCATTAGACGAAGTTGTGTGTAAGTGTAAATAAAATGATTCTCATAAAAACATAGTAGAATATTTAATATACCTTTTTTGTTGCAAAATAAAGTAATTAAAATATTTTATGTTGTTGGAGAAGCAAAATAATACAAAATAACATAAGAGAAGACATTACCTTAAAATCGCGTAACTCTTTTTGATTTGAGCCAAAAGCTTCCTTGTCAAGACTTCTGCCCAAAGTGAGGCTTCTAGGAATAATAGAGGGAAGTTGGGAGAGTTTTTGGGTAGAATTTGGCCGAGAAAAATGGCTTGATGGTGTGAATAAGGTGGTAGAGGTGGGGGCCTTTTATAAGAAGAGTGGAGGGGCACTCTTGGAATGTCAAGAAATGTTACTTTATTATATAATGAGTTTCGAAATTTAATGGTCCAAAAATTATATATTTAGAGGATAAGGTGATATGGGTTCTAAATATACTCATAAAATAGGGTTTTGACAAGTGTATGTCTTATATTTTACATTATCTTTTCATTTTATTTAAATCGTTAATTAATGAGATAACCGTTGAATCATCATGGTGTCATAAAGAATTTAAATTATTTAACGTCTAAAAATTAAAAAAAATAACATGATGTAGTAAATATTTTTAGCTTTCCAATTAATATTTATAGTAGAAAATTAAATTTTTATAACCCCATGTAATAATTGTTTTAGTAAAACAACACATGTTTGTGAAAATTTTATTTTTACTTTAAATAAAAAGTTACTAATGTCATTTTCTTACCCAAGTGGCTCCATGGGGTCCCCAAGTTGACCCAGGGACTTTCTTAGTCTTCCATGACTCATAAAATAAGTGTAGGATAAATTTAATGGTAATATCATATTATTATAACATTATATTTACATTAAATTACACTAATTACCTTTAATCGTGATTAATAAAATTTAAAAGTTACTATTCACCAAAAATTATTTTCATCCCATTGAACCACATTTTACTTACTAATGACAACTATGTATGTCTGATTTTTGAAATTCAATTCCCAGAAGTGGTAAAGTTTCATTTAAATGAAAAATTAGTTTTTTACGACCAATTAGTGGTTTCACTACTCATCAAAAATTGATGTATTTCAGAAAAATACCAAAAATTCATCCTAAGCTATTTTTGACATTACTAATTCAAAAACGATGTCTATTTTAAAATATTTAAAACATACAAGTTGAATTAATTAATTTAATAATTAATTCCTGCCGTCATAACAAATAGCGTGTTTTTAAGAACAATATATATCAAAATATTGACAATTGTTTATGTCCAATTTCAAAGTGAAATTAATTCTAATGACCAACATTGGATAAAATGGTAAAATTATATTATAATTATAAATTAAAACCACTAAATAGTATAATTTATCACTATAAATTATTTTGATTAAAAAAGTTGTTTTTAAGTATTTTTTTACTATTCATAGAAAATTGGAAGTTCTCAGAAAAATACTACAATTTCAACATAGGCTAATTTCGATATTCCGAATCCAAAAATTAAGTCCATTTAGAAATATAAAATTTATATAATTTCAGAAATTGGGTATTACTATTCATAACGACTACATTGATTGGTCGCAGTGTGATAGAACTCGAGGTTGCGTACAACACACATTGCTCTATTATTCAAAGAGAAGAGTACCATGGAATATTGGGGTGTTACATACTCCCCTCCTTCAAGAAATTGCGTCCTCGCAATTTGAAAATGTTCATCGAAAATAAAAGGTTGAAAACAGAAAATACCTTTGTGGAAAACTCACATCGGAAATAAGGTTAACAAAATTTAGCCTTAATAAGAGGGAAAGGGAAATGAAAAAGTCACCAAAAAATTATGGTCTAGATTAGGAGAACATTGGTGGGAATCAGAGACATATAATTGGAGGAAAAACATAAATATTTTTACGGAGTGATTGAGGTCGTCAATCACAATCAAGTGTAAAATTGAGGGCCTCAAAGCCTTCAACCTATGTTGATTTAAAATATCATTAGTTCAACAAGACATAAGGTATTAGGATAACACAATTTTTTTAATATCTCTTTCATAAAGTTTATGAATTAATATATTCATAGAATAAGAGATAGGTATATATATATGTATGCTTGACAAGTTGAGTTTTAGCCATCAACTAATTTCTACCACAAACTCATCTTTCACTCAAAAAGATAATAGAACTCAAAAATATTATATTTATCCTTATCGTACAGGGTTCAAAATATTAACACATACCATTTAGATTAAGAAAACTATTTTTTAATAACTAGGGACTTCTTGTAGGCTAGTGGTAGGTAATTAAAGAATGTCGCACTATGGTTATGGGTTTGATTCCTGTAGCTTTGTCTAACGCGAAGGGTTATCCCCCTACCTGTAGGTTGTCCTTTTCCTAAAACTATAATATTCCAAAAAAAAAAATCTCCAGAAATGTTTTAACCTTAAACAATACTATCAAAATTTCATCTTAATCCATTCCAACCTTTATAGTTTTCCAAAATACCTCTGTCAAGACTTTCTCAAAAAGGTCTCTAAATTCCAAAATCAATTCATCAGATTCCCCAAACAAAGTAAAGTTTCTATTATTGTCACATACTAAAAATATTATTACCTTCATCATATTAAAACCTTAATGAAAACAGCATGTATTGCAGTATAATCCTTATATATATCACATTATTCTTATAACCATAATATAATCCTTGAGTCCAAAAGCACCAATACATTAATTATTCCACTTCAACTACACTAACATCATATGATTGGCCTTGATCCCTTGGAAATTTTTAAGTTATGTTTCTCTAATGATTAGGAAATTAATTTTCATAATGCCCCATTTCCCTACAATTGTATCATTCAACATTGATAGCCTCTTTCTTTCCATTGCAATCACGAGCCTGGTGACCTTTTTCTCCAAATTTATAAAAAACTCCAATTCCTTTTAGGCAAGTACCAGGGTGATTCTTCCCACAATTACCGCATAATGTAAATTCCTTCTTTCCCTTTTCCCCTTTATTTGTCTCTTGTTCCACCATTCTATTCTTCTATTTCTTTACTTTATTTTCATAATATTTAGAGAATTAATTTTCTGTATTGATAGAACATGAGACTATATCTTTGTACATTGAGAAAGATTTTGATACTAATTCTCAAAAAAGAAATGGTTTTAACCCATCAAAAAAAACGATCAATATTACTTCTTGGGTTATATATATAATCTGCAATATGCCTCGCTGTCCTTGTAAAGCTAGTCTCATACTTTGTGACATTCTCATCCGCCTTCTGCCTCAGACTCAGAAATTGCCTTTCCATATCTGCTCGATGGTCATGTGGAAAGTATTTTTCTATGAAAATTTCCTTAAACTCCCTCCATTCCATACTTGATACTTCCTCATCTTCCTTTTTGTTTTGAATCAATAACCACCATTGATCGTCATCTCCAGTGAGGCGGTAAACTACCATCACAAATTTCTCCCTTTCGCTACTCCCCGAGGCGTGGAATATTTTCTATATGGAATTTATCCACTGCTTAGCTACTAAGGGATTTGAGCTCCCATTCAATGTTGGTGGTCATTGCCTCATGAAGCGGTCTAACTTTGATCCTCCACGTTGCAGATCAGGGAGCTCCATACGAGTATGTTTATTATTCATAACCTGAGTGAGTTGTCCCAGTATGGTGATAAGTTGATCAACACCAGTTGTATCACCAGCTCCACTATAATTATCTTGAGTAGGAGGGAAATCCCTACATGGAGTGCGTGCATTGATACAGTTCCATTCCTTCTACTAGGTGCAATTTCTAAAAAAATGGCATAAACTAGATCAGTTTTTGAATCAAAATACATAATTCCATACTTGTAAAACACATAACATAAATGGAACAGTGTATGGATATAATCCATAATCATAAAAATGTTTTCATTGAGGAAGTATATACTCATAAACCCTTCATAATGGTTTGTAATGAAAATGGGAATTATCCTAAGCATATCCCCCAGGAGTGTCGTAACCAAGAGTGGAGCAAGGACCATTGTCGTGTACTAGTTCCCGTTCGAGTCTAGATCAATGCGGTGTTTTCTGGTTTTACCCATAGGTACATCTATGCCAGACCCGCCTCTACCTGATCGTATCTATTCAGGGATTTATTTCTTGGAAAACTCACAAAATCTCTATAATACCAAAATTATTGGAAGATTTTTTATACTAATCCTCAAAGTCTATCCTAGGGCTATGTGCTCCAATCAGATTTTTTCTAAATCTAGTTTACAAGGTTAGTACTAAACTGCCTCTGATACCAAATGTAACACCCCGACCCCAGTTACCCAGAGTTGGTGCATTATTACGTAATATTGGCTTGATCACAAAAGATCATGTCTCGAAAAACCTATTAGTTTAGTAGCCTTGGAAACACTAGATACATTCATAAATGTTACATTACATCATAAGGTGAAAAAATACAATAACATGGTCTCCATAGTCCACAATCATATCCCCTTAAGACTATCCCTATATGTTATTCATAAAATATTTATTCAAATCTGGGGAAAAATAAAACATAGAAAGGGGTGAGCTCAGATGCTCAGTAAGGATAAAAATATAGCGGAATCTTTCATAAATAAAAATAAACATTTAAGGATATGTATAACTAAAACAAAAGCCTTTAAAACTTGAACGTCATCATAATATGGAAAAATTAGAATGAAATAATTCCATTTACTTATTCACATGGATATTCATGTAGTCCAATAATCACATGCAATATCAATAACTACTTTCATAATGATGGAATACATAATTCCATACTATCATAACCACGTACCCAAGGCCTGGTGCCATGACTATAAATAAGATTTGGTTAAGGCCTCATGACAAGACACTAGTTTGTCTCATGAGACCTACCGATGCATCGAGAAGCTATATCAGGCTACACTAGTCACTTGTTAAGTCCAATTCTATCCTTATATGAACAGGTTTAAACATCATAAACCATAACACAATCGTATCACATAAAACATTCATAAAGGATACATAACATTTCCATATTTCAATCTCAAGATATCAATACAACACATTGATATAATAAAAACACTTTAAAAACCATTTTAAATTCCAAAATAATATAAAATCAAAACATGGTATTTATTTTTCATTTAAAAAAAGTTATGGCTTGTAGAGGAAGCTGAAACTCAAATAATGGTCACGACGGCGGAGAAGTCATTGTCGCCGCATACGTAGGACAAAAACACTCCTTTTTTCGTTTAGTAAAATGCTTCGTACAAAAATATTCCTCTTGAATAAAAGTAATAGTCAAAGGGGATTATACACTATATAAAAGAAAGTTGTGTATAAAACAAAATATTCCTCAATGAAAGAAGATTGAGACGAAGTCCCTTACCTCGTGTTCGACTTTACTCGACCGTTATTTAACCTCCCAAATAAAAAACTAGTGTTAATTTATAATTACTTAATAACCTTTTTCAAGTTCATTATTCCTTTTATATCACTTATTAACATGTTATGAACATTATGTAATTATTTAAGTTAATAACGGTTTTGTTTCAACCTTTGGTACTTGAGTAAAAAAGAAACGTCTTATAATTACAAGTTGTTCATGTGGTAAAATATCCATTATATCCAGAATTATATTCATTAAGTAGAAATCATATATATCATATATATCCAGTATATATATGCATTTATAATAATATATAACATTTAGAGGTAAGAAATGAAATGCACCGTTCATGGAGACGGTAAGCCGTACGTACGCATGAACGCTACATTCATTTCTATTTCATATTTAAATGAATTAAATCATAATTATATAAAGGTATATTATAATTACAGTATAATATTATATATAATATCATTTACGACATCCTTTATACGTCCCACATATGGCATTAATGATTCAAATCACTTTGAGGGGGCGGTAGTCCGCACTTCCTAAAATGAAATTATCGGGTTTACCCATAATGGAAATCATAAAGGTATGCCCTAAATAAAAAATTAATAATCTTAATGAAAACATATAAATAATATATATCATATATAAAAATAATTTCCTCATAATGGCCACCATGAGAGGTGTTAAAAGAAGATTGAACGATCATCGTTTCGTGAGGTAGTAATTCGCCACCCCCAGAAACAGTATGTTCTTTAACCATTAGACGAAGGTGTGTGTAAGTGTAAATCAAATGATTTTCATTTCAACATATGAGTACATTTAATATACTGTTTTTGTTACAAAATAAAGGAATCAAAATAGTTTAGGGGGTTGGAGAAGAAAAATAAAACCAAAGAACATAAGAGAAGACATTACCTTAAAATCGGGCACCTCTTTTTGATTTGAGCCAAAGGCTTCATTGGGAAAACTTCTGCCCAATGTGAGGCTTCTAGGAGTAAGAGAGGGAATTAGGGAGAGGTTTTGGGTAGAGTTTGGCCGAGAAAATGGCTTTATGGTGTGAATAAGGTGGTAGAGGTGGGGGCCTTTTATAAGAGAAGTGGAGGGGCACTCTTGGAAAGTCAAGAAATGTTACTTTATTATATAATGATTTTCTAATTTTAATGGTCCCAAAATTATATATATCTAGGATATGGTTATTAGGGTTATAAATATACTCATACAATAGGTTTTTGACAAGTGTATGTCATATATTTTACATTATCTTTTCATTTTATTTAAATCGTTAATTAATGGGATAATCGTTGAATCATCATGGTGTCATAAAAAATTTAATTTATTTAATGTATAAAAATTATAAAAAAATATCATGATGTGGGAAATCTTCTTAGATTTACAATGAATATTTATAGTCGAAAATATAATTTTTATAACCCCATGTAATAATTGTTTTAGTAAAACAACACATGTTTGTGACAATTTTATTTTTACTTTAAATAAAAAGTTATTAATGTCATTTTCATACCCAAGTGGCTCCATGAGGTCCCCAAGTTGACCCATGAATTTTATTGGTTGGACATGACTAATCCAATAAGGGTAGGATATGTGTAATGGTAATTTCATATTATTATAACAATATATTTACCATAAATTACACTAATTACTTTTAATCATGATTAATAAAACCTAAAAGTTACTATTCACAAAAAAAATTTCATCCCATGGAACCACATTTTACTTACTAATTACTTCCATGTATGTCGGATTTTTGAAATTCAATTCACAGAAGTGGTAAAGTTTCATTTAAAAGAAAAATTAGTTTTTTAACTACCAATTAGTGGTTTCACTATTCATCAAAAATTGAAGTTTTTCAGAAAAAATACCAAAAATTCACCCTAATCAATATTTGATATTCATAATTCAAAAATGATGTCTATTTTAAAAAATTTAAAACATACAAGTTGAATTAATTAGTTTAATAATTAATTCCCGCCATCACAACAAATAGCGTGTTTTTAAAAAATAACATATATCACATGATTGAAAATTATTTATGTCTAATTTCAAAGTGAAATTATTTCTAATGACCACTATTGGATAAAATGGTAAAATTATATTCTAATTATACTTTTAAACCACTCAATAGTATAATTTATCACTATAAGTTATTTTGATTAAAAAAAATTGAAGTATTTTATTACTATTCATCGAAAATTTGAAGTTCTCAGAAAATTACCAAAATTTCAACATAGGGTACATTTGATATTCTGAATCCAAAAATGAAGTCCATTTTGATATATAAAATAAATATAATTTCAAAAGGTGGGTATTGCTATACATAACGGCTACTTTGATTGGTCGCGGTGTGTTAGAACTCGAGGTTGTGTATAACACATGTTGCTCTATTATTCAAAGAGAAGCGTACCATGGAATCTTGGGGTGTTACAATTTGGTCAGGGGTTAGTTGAGCCAAATGGATTTGAATGTGTGAATTAGAGTGAAGGGGGAGTGACCTTTTATAAGAGGGGTGAGGGGCACCTTAGGAAAAGCTAGATATATTATTATATAATAAAATCATTTTTGGTTTATAAGGACTCCAAAATGAATTATTTAACGTCTAAGGAGGGGATGGGTCGGAAACCACTCAAAAAATAGGTTTTAGATAGGTTTGGGTAACTATATTAACTTTATCTTTTAGATTCAACTCTTAGTTAAATAGTTTGACATCTATCACGTCTCTTTGTATTTTTTATTATATGGTTAATAAATTTACTATATACATAAAAGAGAACCACAATTGGTTCAATAATGATACATCTGTCATTATATAAGTCTTTTTGTGAAACCTTAAAATTTTAGGAAAAAAATATCAATAAATAATATAATATTTGTTTTAAAAACACTTTTATGTCAATTTTTACACTATTTGGTATTTTATTTTTTCTAAATTCATAATAGAAATATAACTTCGAAAAAAATTCTTCTAACCAACCCTAATATGTCATATTAAACTATAAAATTAGTTTAATTCCTAATAAGTTTCAAATTAAATTTATTTTAATATTTATAATGTCAATTATTTTAATCTTTCATTAAATAGGTAATTACTGCATCATCATTGTGTTATAAATAAATTAAATTATTTAATGTCTAAAAATTATAAATAAAATACCATTATGTATTAAATCTTTTTATCTTTCAAATGAATATTTATAGTCATATTTATATTATGTGTAACCCTATATTAAAAATGTTTTAGTTATTAAATGTTGATTTTTACTCTTTTAACTCTTCTTTGAATTGAATAATAATAAATGTCCCAATCTAATCCAAGTGGACCTAAAGGATAATATTTTATTCCAAAGGTTTTTTTTGATCGAATTACACTTATCCAATAGAATTTGGACATGTTTAGGGTAATAATAATATCATTTTTAACATAATGTGCCCTATTTACTTTTAACCATGGTAAATAAAAATAAAATGTTACTATTCACCAAATGTTAATTTCATCTTATTGAAAAAAAATTTAATTACTGATATAAACCGAGTCTCTCAGATTTTTGAAATTCAACTCACAGAACCAGTAAAATAAAATTCTATGTAAATTTGAAAATGCTCCTAGGAGGTGGGTAAAAGACAGTAAAAAGTTCCATAAAATTTTTATATATATAAAATTATTATAAACTAATTCCAATGAATCACACTGAACATATATAGGTATTATATATCTATTTTGTCATAAAATAAACATAAATAAAATAAAAAATTATTTATAAAAAATTTCGGTTTTAAACTATAATTTAGTGTTTTTCACTATTCATCAAGAATTGAATGTTTTCATAAAAATACCAAAAATTTACCCTAAGATTATTTTTATATTATGATTTTAAAAATTAATTCTATTTTACCAATGTCAAAACATAAGAGTTTCATTAATAAATTTAAAATTTCTTCCCGTTGTCAAAACCAAAAAATGTATTTTTAAGAAATAATAACTATCAAAGTATTGACACTTGTTTATGTCCAATTTTAATGTGAAATTACATACAATGACCATCATTGGATTAAATGGTTAAATATAATCTAATTATAATTCTAAAACATTAAAATTTATAATTCATCACTATAAGTTATTTTTATTAAAAACATTTTTTTTTTCAGTTAAAATATAGTATTTTTCACTATTCACACAAATATGAAAGTTATCAGAAAAACAAAAAAATTTTATTGAAACTAAATTATTATTTCCCTATTCTAAATAAGGAGTTTATTATGTCAAATTTAATATTTAAATGTTACAAATATTGTATTTAAAAAAGGATTTCCATTAAAAGTTGGTAAAATTTCATTTTTTAAAAAATAATTCTTTTATCTGAAAAATGAATTTGTTCTTACATTATGTCTAAGAAACTCATAATATGGATTCTAAAATTATAGAAATTATATAATGTTCAAAATTCAGTAAATACTATTCGTAACCGCGTTTGAACGACTAGTTTGGTAAGTCATAGTGCGCTTGAACTCATTGTTGCGTGTAGTGCAAGTTATTGCATTACTTTGAAGAAATAACGTACTATGAAATATTGGGGTGTTATATTCTTACCTACATCAATAAATTGAGTCCTACCAATTTTAAATTATTCCTCAAATATAAATGTTTGAAAATAGAAAATACCTTTGTGGGAAAACTGACATCAAAAATTGGGTTAAAAAAATTTAGTCTTAATAAGAGGAAAAGGGGAATGAAAACTTCACCACCAAATTATGATATCAATTAAGAGAACATTGGTGGAAATTAAGGACACATAATTTTATGAAAAATGAAAATATTTATAGGGAGTGATTAAGGTCATTAGTTACAAAAAATTGTAGAATTGAGGGAGGCAAAGCCATCAATCTATGATGTTTTAAAATTTCATCTGTTCAACAGAACATAAGGAATTAGGATAACATATTTTTATTTTTAATATCACTTACCAAAAGTGTAATAATTAATTTCTTCATATAATAAGTGAAGAAAAAAAATATAATTGACAAAAAGAGTTCTATCCTTTAACAAACTTCAACCACAAACACATCTTTCACTCTAAAAGACAGTAGAACATAAAAAATATTCTATTTATCTGATTCGTATAGGGTTAAAAAATGAATTTATAATTCACCTATAAGACACTTTAAAAAAATAAACTACAATATAAAATCCAAATAATTTATATAGCCTCATGGTAGGTGATAAATCTCAATCAAACTATGGTTGTGGGTTCGATTCCCGCAGCTTTGTTAGACGCGACGGGTTGTCACACGGTCTGTGTGTTGTCATTTTTATAAAAATCCAAAAATAACCTTAAAAATAGAATCCAATTTCAAACATAATCCATTCCAACCTTTAGACTTATCAAAATTTATTCTATCCAAAATCACAATACAAAATTTATAAGGAAGTTAAACACAATGAAGATCTTTTTTTCTACATGATAACAAGTGAACACCTTCATCATATATTATTTAAAACATGCTAACACCTTGAATTACCATAAAACTGTATTGATTACATTCATTCTCCATAATCCTTTATATAATACTAGACATATTCTGTATATCCAAAAATATTGAATATTCCAACAATGACGAAATAAACAAACTATTAATCAGTTCCAAAAAAGTTAATAATATCCAATATAATTTATCCAAATCAACCATCTCTTATTCCAAAATAACTACATCATTTTCAGAACCATATTACGGATTATATTTCCTTCAACCATGTATTTTTTCAAAAAGTGTATCTAACTATTAAGTCTCTTTTATTAGTACCATATAATATCTAATCCTCAGTAAAATAGTACTGCAGTATTATCTTTACTTATCTACATAATTCATATAACCATTATATTGCAGATACAACACTAAAATGAAATAATTCTATAATAACAACATAAGAACACTAGTAGTTCCTCTTCATCTGAGGTAGTATCATAACTTTATTATTATTCAATTGCATCTTTTGCTGTATAATCTGATGACTCGGACTTTGATTTGCGTAGTGTCCCAACACCATGTAGAAGAAGAATTTTACATTTGAAACCATGTTCTTACCCTTGAAATCACGTACTTGGTGTCCTTTTTCTCAACACTTATAACAAAATCTCAATCCCTTCAATCATTTACAAATGTGTTTCATTCCATAGTTATCACATTTTAGAAAATCCTTCTTTTCCCTCTTCCCTTTATCCATCATTATCTCTTCCATCATTCTATTCTCTTGCTTCCCTTAAAATCCATAAGATTCAATGAATTCTTTACTTATCTTATTAACACAATATGTTATTTCTTCATATTTTGCAAATTCATGGGAGACTATTTCCCTTCTAAATTATGTCTTACTAGCATGAATTATATGATACTTCTTACACTTTGGATCATACGTATTGTTGAAGTTCACATTCCTACTATTGCTCACCATTTCTATACAATGGAATACACTAGGTAAGATTATGAATTGTAATGAATAATCCCAACTTTGTAAAATATCTAATTTAAATTGAACTATTTAAGGATTTAATCCATAATCACAAAAATATTTCATTTTAGGAGGTATATACCCGTAAATCCTTTATAATGATTTGTAATGAAATTGAGAATTATTGTAAGCATAATCCCCCAAGAGTGTCGTAACCAAGATTGCAGTGATTCCCGTTGTTGTGCACCATTTTCTGTTCGAGTCTAGCTCAATGCAGTGTTTTTAGGTTTTACCCCTATGTACATCTGTGCCAGATCCGCCTCTACCTGCTCGTATCTAGATAGGGATGTATTTCTTGGAAAACTCACAAAATTTATACAATACCAAAATTCTATGAATTTCTTCTATACTAATCCTCAAATTCTATCTTAGAAATATGTTTTTCTAATTAGAGTTTATCTAAATCTAGTTTCCAAGGTTTGTACTAAAAATTCTCTGATACCTACTCTAACTACCCGACCCTAGTTACCCATAGTCAGTGAATTATTACAAATCATTGGCATGATCACAAGGAAATCATGTCTCAAAGGACCTATCTGTTTAGTATTATTGGAAACAAGATTCATAAATATGTTCAAATTTAAAACTTGAAAATAAATACAAAAAGAATTTATTCTATTAGAAATATACAAGAATCCTAGATTATGCCTAAATGTCACTCATAACTAACTTTTTCCTATCCTGGGAAAGTGAAACAGAAGAAAGGGGTGAGTTTAAATGCTTAGTAAGGGTAAGAAATATAGCGGAAGATAACATAAATATTAAGCATGGTGAATAATTGAAACCACATGCCTTTACCAATAATAAACAAGAATAATTTTATGGCAGGAATATGAGTAGAGTAAATAATTCCATAATAAAAAAAATCATGGGTATTCTACTAGTCAAATGACCAAATTAACCATCAATATTATTTCCATAATTAGTGAATGTATAATGACAGACATTCTGAATCATTTTGTCAAGGCCTCGGCCAAGATGTCTATAAATGATTAAGGCCTAGGCCAAAACCATATATCAAATTGGGAAAGGCCTCAGCCAGTTCCACATCTAGTTGTCTCATGAGACCTACTGATGCATCGATGAGCTATAATAGGCCTCATCCGTCACTTATAAGTCCAATACATTCCTCTTATTAAATGGTTGATATATAACCTAAACATTCGAATTAAAAATAGCATAAGAAATGTAAATAAATTAAACCTAAAGAATGAATGATATAAAAAATAGCACATCCATAGTCAAAGATATCACAAAAAATTCAATACAATATGGAGGATTTGTATCATAATAAATCAATTTCAAATAAACTTAAAATCCATCAAAGGATTTTGACATAGATTAAATCACAACATTTTTTAGAGAAATATCTCTTTCGATTTTGAAATCACTAAAGAGTCAAATAATTATAAAGAAAACATTTTTTTAAAAAAATATTTTTATAAGCTTGTAAGGGAAGCTTCAATGATGTTATAATGGAAGAAAATAGTCGCGCCAGCCATATAAGATAAAAAAACATTATTATCTTAATTTTTTCGAAAAGGTCATAAAGTACCTTATTTGGAAAATGAAGGAAAAATTCTTTTATAAACATATTATAAATGTAAATAAGGTGTATAAATTACTTTAACCCATAGTCTATAAAATTTTAAGAATGTTTTGAAATACATTTTTGGGAAACATGGATTTGGATGCTTTAAAGGTCCCAGTAGATAATTACATATAAACAACCTCGGATAAATAAGTGATGGTAAATTAAACCCTTACATTGTACATTTCCTTGGTCATGGGTAGGTTAACCTCCTGTATAATGGTTAAAAACTTGTTATTAAATTACAAAAAATCATATACATTATGATTATATCATATATGTTCATTTAACATTGCTTTGTTCATAATATCTTAGTATTATCATCGTTTCGTGTGTTAACTGATTCATTTTCCTTTATATCATTTGTTAAATAAGTAATGTTTTTTATGGGTAGAATGTATCATATTCATATTTAGAATGATATTAATCCTTTAAACTTTAATTTTTGTCATCTAATGAATATTAGTCTTGAATTGATACGATGGGGAATGAATCTCATTGCGTTCGTGGATACAGTAATCCATATGTACACACAAGCGACAATATAATTCTTTTGATATTAAAATAATATATAATTTGATGTTATATCATGTATAAAGAATCATTATCATGTTATATTTATTATTTACATAAATTACACATCATTATTATACCTATCCAAACAATAATGTATTAAATAACAATTACACCACGACGTGGAGACGCTAAGCCGTACGTACGCATGTATGGTGACATGTCATTTAAAGGATGGAAAGAATAATGAATATGGTTGTAAAGTATTTATAATAACATCATAGTTTATATAAGATACTGTAGTTATTATTTTATAATGGAAAAACCACCAAAAGAGTAAGTGGAAGATGAATGGATCTTGAAAGATGAGATTAAATATTTACCTCTTCTTCGGGTTCTTCCTTTTGATTTGATCATAATAGCTCCATAGGATGGATTTCTGACTAAAGGAATGCATCTAGGATGAATTGAGGTCAGTTGAAAGGGTATTTTGGATGGTTTTGGCCGAGACAAATGGCATTGAATGTGTGAATTATAGAGAAGGGTGAGTGACCTTTTAAAATAGGGGTGGGGGGAACCTTAAAAAAAGCTAGAAATAGTATTTTATAATAAAATAATTTTTGGTGTATAATTACTTTAAAATGAATTATTTAATGTTTAAGGTGTGGATGGGTAGAAAAACTCTAAAACAATATATTTTAGATAGTATTGGGTCACTATATTAACATTATCTTTTAGATTTAACTCTTAGTTAAATAGTTTTACATTTACCATGTCTCATTGTATTTTTATATTATATGGTTAATAAACGTACTATACACTTCCTAGAGAACCCCAAGTGGTCCAGTAATTATAAAACTATCATTATATATGTCTTTAAACCGAAAAACATATTTTTAGGATTATAATATCTATTAATAATATAATATATGATTTAAAAATGATTTTATATAAATTTTGACACTATTCGGTATTTTGTTTTTTCTAAATTCTTAACAGAATTATTACTTCAAAATGAATTCATCTAGACATCCCTAATATGTCATATTACCATATAAATTAATTTTAATTCATAAAAACTCTCAAATTACATTTATTTGGATTTTTATAATGTCAATTATTTTAATCGTTCATTAATTAGGTAATTACTACATCATCATTGTGTCATAAATAAATAAAATTAATTAGTGCCTAAAAAAAAATATATAATAAAATTATGTAGGAAATCTTATTATCTTTCTAATTAATAATTATAGTCTAATTTATCTTATGTGTATCTCTATTTTAAAAAAATTTAGATATTAAACTATAATTTTAACTCTTTTAACTCTCCTTTGAATTAAATAATAATAAATGTCCTGATCTAATCCAAGTAGACCTAATAGATCATTTTTTATTCCAAAGGATGTTTTTGGTCGAATTATTCTTATCAAATATAATTAGGAAATCTATTAGGGTAATAAAAATATCATTTTTTCGATAAATTACCCTATTTACTTTTAATCGTGTTAAATAAAAGAAAAAATTTACTATTCACTGAAAATTATTTTCATCTTATTGAATAAAATTTACCTACTGATATAAACCATGTCTCTTGGATTTTTTAATTCAACTGAAATAAGTTGTAAAACTACATTTTATGTAAATTTTCATATGCTCATAAGAGGTGGGTAAAAGACTGTAAAAAGTTCAATAAAATATATATATATAATTATAATTATTATAAACTGGCTCTAATGAATCACATTGAAATTATATAGGTATTATTTATATTTTTGACGTAAAATAAGGTTAAATAAATTATGTAATTATTTAAATAAAAATTCGTGTTTAAACTATATCTTTGTGTTTTTCACTATTCATTAAGAATCGAATGTTTTCAGAAAAATACAAAAAATTCACCCTAAGATAATTTCGATATTCCAAATTCAAAAATGAATTCTATTTTTATCAATTTAAAAACATATAAGTTTCATTAATTAATTTAAAATTAATTCTCGTTGTCAAAACCAAAAAGGCGTATTTTTACGAAATAATAACTATAATAAGATTGACACTTGTTTATGTCCAATTTTAAAGTAAAATTACATACAATGACAGTAATTGGATTAAATGGAAAAAGTATAATATAATTATACTTCCAAACCATTAAATGGTATAATTCAACACTATTAATTATTTTGATTAAAAAAGTTGTTTTTAGTTAAAATATAGTATTTTTCAGTATTCACTCAAATATGAAAGTTAATAGAAAAACACAAAAAAATTATTGAAACTAAATTATTATGTGATGATTCTAAAGAAGATTTTTATTTTGTAAAATTAAATATATAAAAGTTTCAATAATTGGATTTAAAAAGGGATCACCATTAAAAGGCGGTAAAATTGCATTTTTTGAAAAATAATTCTTTATCTAAAAAAACAATTTGTTCTTAAACTATGTCTAAGAAACTGATAGTATGGATTGTAACATTATAAGTATTATATAAAGGTAAAAATTCAGTTAATACTATTCATGACCTCTTATGAATAGCTAGTTTGGTACGTCATGGTGCGTTCAATGTCTATGTTGCTTATAGTGCATGTTATTGAATAACTTTGATGAAATAACCCACTATAAAATCATGGGGGTGTTACATATTAAATCACTATTGGATCATTATGATTTCAAAAAACACATTATATAATTAAACAATATTTAAATTATACCCAAAAATTTGACTATCTCAGAAAAACATGAAAAATTATCTGTTACATAATTTCAACATCCTGAATCCAAAAAATTATAATAATTTTATCTAAATATTTTTCTAAATTTTTTAAATTTTACATATAAAATAAAACCGACATTTTTTGAAAATTCAACGCTTTTGACCAAAGTAGCTTTCAAACATTTATAACAATTACAATTTTATTCTTAACAAATATATGCCCATTTTTTTTAATAAAATGTAATTTAGTAATAATATTTCATTAAAAATTATTTAATTAAAAAATCTATTAATTCATAAAAATAGATTTCTTGATTTAATATTAACTAAAAATATTATTTCTTTCATTAAAAACTATTTACAAAGTAACAATAAGAAAATGAATATATATGCTCTATTAAAAAATTATGTACACAATTATAGAATTAGGAAATTGTTACATAACCCCTTATAACACCCACATAAGACCGAAGGGTAAGGTATGTGATGGTGACAGACTCTTGCGGAGACTTAGATAACATTAGTTGGGTGATAATCTCTATTGACTTCCACTTCTCTCATAGGCGGTTCTTCTCAAGATTAACGTATTGAAGCTCAGCTTGGGCATGGTTAAGAGATAAACCCAGTGACACCATCTCCTTTCTGAGCACTAAAAAATTGGATTTTTACAATGAAATTCTACAGGATGAGGTCATTTCTTCATTTTTCTAAGTAAATTGCATTTGATAAAGACCAATATTTATACTAATCAATTGATTGTTGTTCCATAGCTATAATAGAAATTGTAATAATTATTAATTTTATTCTGATATCCAAAATAAAAAAACCAAGGAGGATCATGTTTTATGTAACTATTTTACATAATAATAAATTTAATTAGATCAAGTGGAATTTTTATTAATAAAAGTTTTTTTCGTTACAATATTCCCCTTTAAGAAATTTCTCCCTCCAAATTTTATATTCCTACACTAAAACAAGTGTCGGTAACTATGCTTCATCACTTCCTCTTATTTCTAGTTTTCTTCTTTAAGCATGTGGTTTCGTCACAAAACCTTTACGAGGGGCATTGTCTTATTTTCTAGAATTTTTTCCCTACGATCTAAGATCATTACCAGTATCTGTTCACAGGAGAGATAATTTCCCAATGGTACCACATCTGTATTGAGTAAATTTGATGGTGTGGTATGTACTTCTTGAAGAATGATACATGGAATAAATCATTTACTTAAGAGAGGTTCTGTTGGAGTTCTACTCGATAGGCCACTACATCAATGAGTTCAAGGATATTAAAAGGTCTAATGATCCTTGGACTAAGATTTACCTTCTTCGCAAATCTCATTACTCTCTTCTAATGGGATATGTATATGAATTACATGTCTCCAACATCAAAATATTGGTCTCTATGATGATTATCATCACAACTCTTTTATTGACTTTGAGCATATTTAATGTTCTGTTGGATCATCTTATGCTTCTCCAACATTTCATCCACCATTTATTGACCTAGGAGTTTTCTCTCACTAACCACTTCCCAAATGTTGGTGTTCTACACATCTTTCCATAAAAGGGTTCATAAGGAGCAATTTGGATTTTTGACTACAAATTGTTGTTGTAAGAGAACTCAACTAGAGGAGGATGTTGATCCCATATTACATTGATTTTCATTGAGTATGATCTCAACATATCCTTAAGTGTTTGGATAGTCTGCTCATATTGGACATCAGTTTGAGGAAGATATGCCACACTGAATTTCAGCTCAGTATCCAGAACATGTTTAATACTCTAACGAAACCAACAGTTGAATCTTGGATCTCGATTAAATACAATAAATATTTGTACTTCATGCATGATTGATGCACGCCTGTCGTAGGTTGTGGAAAAAGCAATTCCAATGTTTTACTAATGCAGCACAGTGGCGGACTAGGGTCGTCTCACTTGAGGAGCTTTATCAGTTGTTTATATACATAATCTATATCACCTAAGCTAATTATTGGTTGCTTGTATTTAATCTAGGAAGGTAATTAAATTTAAAATAAATAAAAGTTAAATCTATCTTGCAGTGACAAAATGTAATTAATGAAGAAAGAACATTGTCCTAGGGTCGGTTAACACTGTTTCATTCATTATTTGTTAATTGTTTAAATTCAATTTGATAATTCATTTATTGATATCTCATTAATGAATTACTTTCCCTTGATTTATTTAGTGTGTGATTTTAGTATGCATCCAGCACACCAAACCACACCTCCTCCAATAGTCATATATGATAACACCTCAACCGAGAAGGTTATTCCTAAAGGACCCAGCTCCACCGTATGCCATTTCATCCCTTATGGAAACCCCAACTCCACCGTATTAAGGGATTGCCTATGATAAGGGAGGGAAAATGAATTAATCAATGAAAAGAAATGGATTTTGAAATAGTGTCGTGGTGGACGATCGCCGCACCCGTGCACTATTCTCACCTCCACCACAAATAGAATAAAAATAATTTGAATTGAAGCACAATAATAAAGAACACTGTGAAACCTCCCCCAAGGCAAAGCCTCGGGTTAGTAACATTCCATGCTGAATTTCATAGATATCACGATGGAAATAAGGGTGAGAGAAAGAAATTAGATTAAATTTGGAAACGAAAGATGGTGGGAAAGAAGGTTGAAGCACTTTAATTAAAATATGAATGCATTACATGGGAAAATAAAATTAAAAATAAAATGAGAAGAAAAGAAAATTCCTATGTTAGCAAAATGTCCCAGATCCTCTACTCAAACATTGGTGTTGAACACCTCCTTGGTGCCTTGATGGAATGGATATAGAATGAGATGCTTTGGGAAGGAGGTGCGGGCCTCCTTTTATAGGAAAAATTCGTCCCTCAAATGTCAATGCGTTTTAGGCCCCATTAATGGCCTCCTCACTCGTTCTATCCTTAATGAATGTTGTTCATATATATCTTGTTCGTCTCTCCTAAAAATTTCAGCTATCTTGGAAACAAGATAGAGGAGTTATGAATTTTTCATTCTCAGTTGCTGTTTCTGGACGAAACTTCTAGGAAGGTTCCTACAAAAGTATGTCATTCAATAGCCTCCTTAATGACCTCAAACATCCCGAAACTTTATTGTGGAGACGTCCATATCTGTCATAGTAGTATCCCAGGTGTAAAACCTTCATTTAGATATGTGTAGGATGAGTTATATGTCTGTTACATTGGGTGGGTCCACACTGTCCGACCAGAAAAATTCCCAACTTTAATTAATTTTTAGACCCTTTAGATGGACGAATCAGATCCTAGTCCAGAATATAGAGTTTAAGGAATAAAAATAAGGATTCTAAAAAAATTTGAATCAGAAAAGTTGGATATATAATTTTACGTAAATGACCAAAATACACTTGATGAAAAAATCTGTCTAAAATCCAAAATTAGGCGTTTTTCACATTTGGGCTCAAAATAACACTAAAACCTAAAAACATGACAATTAACCATCCAATAACACATTTGTGGGATTATAAACAATTATTTACAATATAAAATATATGAAAATTTGAGCTTCATCACTCCCCCACACTTAAACATTGCACTCTTGGGCAATCATCTTACATCCAAATCAAAATCCACACAACAATCAAAAATGAGAAAATATCAATGATTTTATCCAAAATATAATTTCATCATGTATCATATATGAATAAAAATTCTCTATTATTTTAATTTCAATCACAAATTTTTTTTCAACCTCATAAATCAATCCATGTCCCAATCACAACCTACCTCACATTGAATTTTTTTGTCACTCTTCACTCAAGATAAATTGAATCTAGAGTTATACTCATACTTGAAAATCGCATGTATCACCATAGGTATGTAAAAAAATTATCATTTCTCCATAGCGTGAAACATGAAAATGAATTTAATCACGAGGGATTTAATTAAAGGTTCAAATAATTATGTGTCTTAGGTTTGGTGGGAAAATTATTGAAAAAAAGTTCCAGTCTAGAAAGAGGAGGTTTGCCTTTTAAGTACAATGCATGATTAAATCAAGTGAAAACACAGGAAATTCCTCACTCAATCGCATTTGAAGATGTAAAACACAACACCAACCCCCTTTTAATCACATGGTACATGAGCCAAGATGTTATTATAATGAATGATATCATCTAAGTTCTCCTTATTATTATTTTTCAAATCTCCAGAAAGGCACAACTTTATTTTCTTTTTTTTTTCTTTTTTTATGGAGGATGAGCTGAAAATGGAATACAATGAACGAATGAAAATTCATGCCCTTGATTTTTTTGGGAGGGACATGAGTCATAAAAGAATGTACAATTAGGAATTCAAGCTCATCTCCATTTTTTTGTTTTCTTTTTTTAGAAGAATTGGATGAAAAAAATAAAGCACAATGAAATGACGACACATGCCCAATTATCTTATTATCCACTACTCAAAGTATTTACACACACCTCTCACCACCCATAAATGATACACATCCCAATGAACACACACGAAAGGCCCTTCCCCCACACTAAAACATGAAATATCCATGCAAAAATACTAAAATTGTGGGTAGGTAAGGAAAAAGTGGCATATAATGTGGCTTAAACCTATAAGGATATTCATGGAATCTAAGGGCATACGAATGATAAATGTAAAGGAGGGTCTCAAGATAAAATGTGGCTAGCCAAAGAGATGCCTCAATCATTTCAAATACATTTAATGAAATCCAAAGCTTCGAAAGAGAATATTCACAAATTCTGGTTTTCATACAAAATTCATGTTTACCTCAAGAAAGTGTGGGTATTAGGAAGAATATGAAAAAGTGGTTTAGAATACCTCACAGGATTGAAAAAAATATTTTGAGTCAGTGTTTCATGGGAATGGATTTCAAAAATTAGTCAAACTTATTAAAATGCTTGAAAATCCATTTTATGGGAAAATAATTCATATCAACAATCATTTAAAATCTATTATTTCAAAAATCATTTCAACTCTTTCAAAATCAATTGATGTGTGAAAAGTGATAAGAATATTCATTAAAGCTAAAAATATGTTTTGGACAAAAAATGAAAGGAGTTTAAATTATAATCGTAAAAAGTTATCTCCCTTTTGAAATATTGATTCGGTCCTCTTCTTCTAATTCTCGGGGCTTCCTTCTGGATTCATGATACTAAAAAATAATAATTACTCAATTAATCACAAAAATCATTTAATTTAAGCTCAAAATGAAAAGAGGGAGGGGGCCACATGCTAGACTAATTCTTAATACTGAATTTGAAATTTAAATTACTAGAAAACATGTAAAGATAAATCTTGGTATGATCCCCCAAGTGGGCCCAGGAATCTTTTACTGCCTCCAGAGGGCAGTACGAGCTATTATCCAAAGTCTGATAGAGGATGAAGTTTCTTTGATTTGAACCACCACATGTGGCTTTTCCTAGCATGTACTTCATCGTTGTTCTTGAGGGATGATCCATGGATAGAGTACACCATATCCTCCCCCATCACAATAAAGTATATCTTGCATGGTGGGGGTAGGATGAAGTATGGACCATCCTCTTCCTTGGTTGAAAATTGTTCAACCTTATTATCGTCCAGTGCTGGCATCATGGGGGATGCATGAAGAGAAACCTCTTGACTGATTTTCTTAGGCTCAACTACCTAGATCTATTGATGGGGCTCCTCCAGTAGATATTTCATGACTTTGGGGAGATCCATGTGTTCCTCCACAGGTGCATCCTATTTTGTCTCCTCGTACTCTGGGGCATAATAGGAGTCATCTGATTCTGAAAATTCAAAACAATTGGGAGTTATACTAAAATTTGTTTCAACAAAATTAAAAGAATTTGAGTTCAAGAATGTATCGTCTCCCTGAGTTGGTTCAGATTGAATCTCTTCTTGATTTGAAAGCGCCTCTTGGAGTTGATTATCGCTGGATGGAGGTAGGTAGTCATGCTCCTCCACCTCGAGTTTGGATTCCAGTTCATTGATTTCTTCAGTTAAATTAGGGAAGACCTGTGGCAATTTATTCTTAGCATTGAATCTTTCAATGGCAATTTTGAGTTCATCGACCATGGATATCAAATATTAAAGTGATATCTATATTTCTAGTCCTCTTTCCATATATTTGAACCTTATCATTAGAGCATCGGCTCTTCGTTGGAGGGTCTCCTCAGTGTAGTCGTTTTCTTCCTCCTGCACCTGTGAGTAATTATTCCATGCATAATAATTGTAATTTCAATGCATTATGGAAAAAAAAATTTAGATTTTTTTTAAAAAAATTAAAACTATCAAAAATTTTAAAATAGAAAATGTAATGTAAACAACCGATTATCTCCCCGGCAACGGTGCCAGTTTTGAAGCTCGCCTGTCGTAGGGCCTAGAAAAAGCAACTTCTATGTTTTCCTAATGCAGCACAGTGGCTGACTAGGGTCGTCTCACTTGAGGAGCTTTATCAGTTGTTCATCTACTTAATCTATATCACCTAAACTAATTATTTATTTCTTGTATTTAATATAAGAAGGTAATTAAATTTAAAATAAATAAAAGTTAAATCTATCATGCAGTGACAAAATGCAATTAATGAAGAAAGAACTTGGTCCTTGGGTTGGTTAACACTGCTTCATTCATTTTTTGTTAATTGTTTAAATTCAATTTGATAATTTATTTATTGAAATCTCATTAATGAATTAATTTCCCTTGATTTATTTAGTGTGTGATTTTAGTATGCTTCCAGCACACCAAACCACACCTCCTCCAATAGTCAAATAGGATAACACCTCAACAGAGAATGTTATTCCTAAAGGACCCGGCTCCACCGTATGCCGTTTCATCCCTTATGGAAACCCCAACTCCAATATATGAAGGTTTTTCCTAAGATAAGGGAGGTAAAATGGTTTAATCAATGAAAATAAATGGATTTTTAAATAGTGTCGTGGTGGACGACCACCGCACCCATGCACTATTCTCACCTCCACCACAAATAGAATAAAAAAAATTTGAATCGAAGCACAATCATAAAGAACATTGTGAAACCTCCCCCATGGCCAAGCCTCGGGTTAGTCACTTTCCATGGTTAATTGCATAGAGATCACGATGGAAATAAGGGAGAGAGAAAGAAATTAGATTAAATTTGGAAAATAAAGATGGTGGGAAAGATTGTGGAAACACATTAATTAAAATATAAATGCATTACATGGGAAAATAAAACTAAATATAAAAAGAGATGAAAAGAAAATTCCTATGTTAGAAGCATGTCTTGGAGCCTCCACTCCAACATTGGTGTCGAACTCCTTCTTGGTGCCTTGAAGGAATGGATGGAGAATGAGATACTTTGGGAAGGAGGTGAGGGCCTCCTTTTATAGGCAGAATTCGTCCCTCAAATGTCTATGAGTTTTAGACCCCTTTAATGAGATTTTCGCACATTACACCCTTAATGAATGTTGTTCATAAATATCTTGGTCGTCTCTCCTCAAATGTTCAGCTAACTTGGAAACCGGATGGAGGAGTTATGAATTTTTCATTCTCGGTTTCTGTTTCTGAACGAAGCTTCTAGGAAGGTTCCTCCAATAGTATGTCATTCAATATCCTCCTTAATGATCTCCAACATCCCCCAAATTTATTTTCGAGGCGTCCCTATCTGTCCTAGTGGTATCCCAGGTGGAATCACATCATTATATATGTGTAGGCCGAGTTTTGATGTCTATTACATTGGGTGGGTCCATGTTGTCTGCCCGAAAAAATTCACAAAATCAATTAATTTTGAGACCCTTTAGATTGATGAATCATCTCTTGGTCCAGAAGACAATGTTGAAGGAAATAAAAGAAGGATTCTAAAAAAAATTAATCAGAAATTTTGGATATATAATTATACAGAAATGACCAAAATACCCTTGATGAAAAAATCAATCTAAAATCCAGAATTAAGCGTTTTTCACATTTGGGCTCAAAATAACATTAAAACCTAAAAACATGATAATTAACCATCCAATAACACATTTTTAGGATTATAAAAAATGATTTACAATATAAAATATATGAAAATGTGAGCTTCATCAATCCTTACCACTTATCTGATATATATCTTTGCCAGTTGATCCAATAAAAAATCCACTTGAAATGTAATGAAGCATGTATTCTTTGAAAGATGATCCACAACAACCCAAATAGTGTTGATTCCATTGGATATATTCAGAAGTATTCTAACCAAGTACATGGTGATGTTCTCCCATTTTCTTACTATTATGGTTAATGATTTCATTATCCCCTTAGACTTCTTCCTCTCAGTTTTCACTTGTTGACATACAAGGTACATTGATATATACGCAACGATCTACTTATTAATGTTATCCCACCAATAAAGCTCTCAGATATCTTGATACATCTTGGTGTTTATTGGGTGAATGGTGAAATTTGAACTATGTGGATCATGAAAAAGATCATTCCTTAACTTCAGATTTTATGGAACACGTTTTCTTTTCCAAAATCACACAATTCCATATTAATTAACATTGAACTCAAAGGATTTTCCTTTTCTTATAGTTTCCACTTTTTTCTAAATTCCAACATCATACTTTTGAGTATCTTTTAGCAATTCCAAAAGAGAAGTTTGAGCAATCATTTTTGAAATCAATGATTGTGTTACCTTCTTTATGATTCCCATGCCCATCTTCATCAAATCTAAGAAGATTGTAACCATTTCAATTATCATAAATGATAGAATCATTAGATCCATTTCACATAGAGTGTATTACACCTTTTTCACATTCTTATAATGATAGTGGATTGAGTCTTCATAGTATTTAATTTTATCTAACCATGATCGATGTCACATGTTCAACTGTTTTTGTGTGAATATGTACTTGAGGATTTTGTGATCTATATATATTTCACAATTATCCAAAAATAGGTAATGTTGCCAAATTTTTAATGCAATGATTACTGTATCCAACTCTAAATCATGTGTTGGATAGTTTTGTCTCATTAACTTTCAATTTTATTGATGTTTAGGAAATGACATAGTCTTTTTTCATCAACACACAACCCAAGACCTTATTCGAAGAATTACTAAATACCCCAAAAAGTTATCCACTTGTGGGTAGTGTGAGAACAAGTGCAGTGATAAGCCTCCTTTTCAAATCCTTCAAGCTATATTCACATTCATCACTCTATAAAAACATTAATCCTTTCTGAGTTATCTTGGTGAGAGGGAGGTATAATCATGATAAATTTATCACTAATCAGCGAGAATATCCATCTTACCCCAAAAAAATAGGAATATCCATTACTGATGTTGGCCTCATCCATCTCTCAATTGTAGCTGTCTTTGAGGGATCCATGGATATCCCATTTCTTGTGAAGATATTTCCAAAGAATGAGGCCTCCATCAAACCAAACTCACACATTCTGTACTTTCCATAGAGACTATCCTTTTACAAGGTCGCTAGTGTAGTGCTTAGATTCTATTCATGCTCCTCATTCATTTTGGATTATATTTGAATATCGTCTATAAATACTAAAACAAATTTTTTGATGTAATATTTAAATACACTATTCATTATGTCCGTGATGATTTTTGGAGAATTAGTGAGTCCTAAAGGTATTATAATGAATTCACAGTGCATGTATCTTGTATGAAAAGTGGTCTTGGGGATATCCTCCTTTCGGACCCTTACATGGTAATATCCTGACCACAAATCCACCTTGGATATTTATTGTCCTCCACGTAACTGATAGAACAAGTCATCAATTCATTGAATTTGATACTTGTTCGTGTGATTTTTTTCAGCTCACAATAATCAATTCAATGGTGGATTGACCCATCCTTCTTCTTGATGAAGGGAACTGGTTCACCCCATGGTGATGCACATGGGCATATAAACCCTTTATGTAGATTCTCATGTAGTTGTTTCTTCATCACCTCAAGCTCCACAACAACCATTCCATAGAGAGTCATGGATATTGATAATAACATCGGCATTAGATCAATAGAGAATTCAACATCTCTTCTATAAGGAAGACCAGTCAGTTTCTCAAGAAACACCTCTCGCATTCCCTTCTAATAAGAATATCTTCAAGGATGGTTTCATTCTTAGACTCAATCATCTTAACAAGATACACATTGTCATAGGGTAGTAATATATATGCTTGAGATTATGGTGCTAAAGAAGACTCATAATACTCCTTTAACTTGTATATAATTGGGATTTTATTCTTCATATAAGGAGTGATTTCCCTATCATAGAAATTTATGTTTGCTCTATATAAGGAAAGATGATTCATTCAATAATTCTCATGAAATTACACCAAAGAGAGTATGTTGAGGTTCTATGGTAAGTTCAATCCACAAATTATGTCAAGGGAGAAGTTATATTCATGGGATCCAATGATATACTCATTTTTGTTTCTCACTAAAATCATTGCTTCCATGATTTTTGGTCATGTTGGAATTGTTCTACTAAACATTAAGGATATAAATGTAAGCATCAAACCAGAATAAAAAATTTCATTTGCTATTCTTGGTAGAATAACCAGTGTACCTATCACCTCTTTGTTGTTGGGGTTCAAATCCATGGTAGTGATGGAAAAAGATCTCCCTTGCTTACATGGATGCTGTTGGTTGCTCGAATAACCCATGGCTTACTGAAATGGTTTAAAAAGTGCACTTCTTCATTGTAGTTAAAGAAATGAACAATGCATTGTGGGTCTAATGGAGTGTTCCTCTACTCAGTTGCAGCTGCAGGTTCTTATAATTGGAAGTTAATGGCTAGATTCCAATCTATTTCGCACCTATAGCCTTTCATAACCCCCTTTAAGAAATTTATATGGTACTTCATTCCACCCCATTGGCATTTGGGATGTTAGATTTTATTAGCATTGTTGGATTTATCCCTTGGAACTCTAGAGTAAAATTTCACCATATTCTTCTTGTCCTTATGAAAAACTTGAGATTCTATGATCTCCATTTTTACTTTAAGTGCACATCAGACAATTTTCTCATTACTCTTGAAGTCACAGATCCCCATGGGTTTCAATAGGATGGGTTTTAGGCAACAAATGAAGTATTCAACCTTGCATTTGGTGGTAAAGACAAAGCCGAAGGCATATCGTTAAAGCCTTGTCATTTTTTCCTAGTAATCTCAAATGGATTCGTCATATTTGTTTCTTGATGGCAAGGAAGTTTCATTAAATCATTAGTCGGAGGGTGCGTGAAAAATATTTATCATATTTTATTCCCAGAAATTCGTCGATTCGAACCCATCGATCACATCCTCCTGATTGAATATTTTTTTTCAATATCCACCATTGATCAGCTTGACCCTCCATAAGATAAGAATCAAGAAGAACCTTCTATTGTTCAGAACATTAAATGATCTAGTGTATATTTTCAATGGAGTTTATCCATTGTTCGGCAATTGAGGGATCAGATGATCCATTAAAATTAGGATTCCTTTGACTCAAGAAGCTCTTGATTGTGAATTTTTCTTTCTTGGGGGGGGGGGGGGGTGAACGTCTCTCTTGACCAATGATTCTATTCAAAACCAAATTTAATTGGGAGATTATTGTGACAATGTCTGTGATTCCTTCTCCCATTGGATTGGGCATATTACTAGAACAGTCATCACAATGATCTTCGCATCAGTTGTTAGCTCGATTCATCCTCTTTCTAGCCAATGGCTGGAATAAAAAAAAACCTAGGGGTAACAAATAATAGATAATCCAAAGATAGAAACATATGGTGTAGAGACCCGAAGTTTGACGTACATGGACATTACATTACTTTTGCGGAATACTTAGTACATAAAAAAAACGCACACATAAGGATCGTAATAGTTTAGTGTTTTTTGAAACTCGGAATATAATCTTCTAATCGTGGTGAAAGATCTTCAGCATCTCCCAAAAAGATCTTCCTTTTTTTTACCTAAAACCTTTATTTATATCCTGGGAAAAAGAAAACATAAAAGGGTGTGCTGAAATGCTCAATAAGGGTAAACAAAAGAAATATCAATCACATCATATACATAAGAACATAGCTTTTGGAAATCTTAACCTGAAAAAGAAATCATAATTTCATAACATGGGATAAATCATAGTAGTGAAATGTAATCCCAATAATCATAACCTAAAACATGAAACTTTGTGGCAAACACACATAATCATAGAGAATCATTTCTTGTTAGTCAAGACTCAATTCCAAGACTATCTTAGTGGAGAAAGTCCATTTCTGAACCGACTTCACTCCTCATTTCAGTCCTGTTTCACTGAACCAGTTTAACCTTCCGTTCCAGCCATGTCTATCTCATGAGATATAAAATAATTACCCAATGCATTGGAGGGAGATATAGTTCCCAACCATCTCATAATGATACCATTCTTATGTGTGCCACAAAATCATAAACCATACATCAAAGCATAACCCCTGAAATAAAAATGGTAATCTTAAACATCATGACATCATAAAACAATTATTATAAGATAAAGGAATTCATAAAAATATTTCCATCACAACATAATCAAATAAATGTAATAATAGGGATGAAAACAGAACCCATTATTATCTTAGATGGAAAATAATTTTGATAAAACACTTGAACTCCATTCTTGAGGAAAATATCCCTTCTACTTCAAAAACACTTTTCCTTTATGAACATGTCATACAATTATAAACTAAAAGAAGTTGATTAAAAATAAACATGATAACTTGTAAATGAATATTCTTGAAAAAATAATGTTTTAAAAATCCATTCATGCCGTATAAGTTTAAAAAACATTCTTCGTACTTTTGTCAGAAAATTCAATAAGTACCTCGTACGAAAAACAACAAAAGATTCCTTTCATATCCTTTACTAAAAACTCACCGAAGGGTAAAATTGGATTTAAACAATTGTAGGTGGATGGAAATAATATTACATATTGAGGAAACATGGATGTGGATGATAAAATACACCCCAGTAAATACTAAAGTATAAAAAATCTCAGATAAAAATGAGATTGTGATATTTCCCTTACCTTTTGTCCGATTTGCTTCGTAAGTGTCCGAACCTCATGTATAATGATTTAAATAATTTCATTGACTTATTCCAGAATCATACGCATTGTTATGATATCATATATGGTTCACTTATGACTTTATTTTACGTGTTCTTTTGTAAATTCCATGTTAAAGAGCGTTTTGGGTAAAATCGTTTTATTTGTCGTCCGTGTTATGACTTGTAATTATTCATATGATTACTTAGATCATGATTACTTAATTCCATAATATAAAACATGATTTATATATAATATATATTCATAATATACATATATATAATAGATCAGTAAATGGAATGAAATACACCGTTCATGGAGACGGTAGGCCGTACGTACGCATGAACGCTGTTTTCGTTTCCTTATTGAGTTGAATAGAATTAAGTAGATGACATACATATATATAAACATAAATACAGTATCATTATTATGTCATATATTTCATGATTACTTATTATATATACTTTATAATCATTCATGAATGGTTAACGTGGAGAATGAATCTCATCGCGTCGTGGAGACGGTAGTCCGTACGTATGCACGAACGATGATATCGTTCTCATGATCGTGGAATTGTATTTGAGTGTATGTATACTATTTCAGAATCAATATCAATTTACAATAATAATATATAGTTATTATTTACACCATTATACCCATCCAAGTAAGGTGGTGGTGGAAAATAGATTTCACCACGGCGTGGAGACGGTATTCCGTACGTACGCACGCGCAGTGATTTCATTTTCCGTAGGATGGATAGATGGTGAAATAGGGTTGTTTCATATTTATAATAACATATCAGTATATTAGTGAAACTTATGTTATTACTTCATAATGAAACAACCTAAGAAGAAGAAGTGGAAGAATAAATAAAGTTGAAAGAATCGGTAACGGACATTACCTCTTCTTTGAAGTGCCTCTTTGAGATCTCCTTTTAGGGCACTAAAATTCGACTTTGAGGAAGACCAGAACCTCTAGGATGTTTCTAGGGAAGTGGAGGAGAGAATTTGGTAGGGTTTGGATGATCTTGAAGGCTCAAAGTGGTGTGAGGAAGAGAGGGAGGAGGTGCCCTTTTATGAGGGAGTAGAGGGGCTCCTTTGAAAAAACTAGAAATATTATTTTATTATAAACCCAAATTCGGTTTTAAATAGCTCCAAATTGAGTTATTTCGAAGCTAAGGTGGGGATGGGTAGAAATCCGCTCATCCAATAGAATTTAGACAAGTTTTGGTTCCTATTTTAACCATATCATTTATATTTAACTTAAAGTTAGATAATTTTACTTTTACCGTGTCTTTTTGTGTTCTTACACGATAAGGTTAATAAAATTACTATAAGAATCCAAACGAACCCCATGTTTTTTATTATTAATATATATAACCTTATCTAAGTCATTTGGCCGAACCATATATTTTTAGGACTAAAATAACAATAAATAATATAATATTTGTTTTAAAAACTATTTTATGTCAATTTTGACACTATTTTGTAATTGATTTTTGTAAAAATCATAACAGAATGATTAGTTCTAAAAAAGTTAATTAAATAAATACTAACATTTCATATTAACCTATAAAATTAGTGGAATTCATAAAAAGTCTCAAATTACATTTATTTTGGTATTTATAATGTCAATTATGTCAATATTTCATTATAAGATAATTACTGCATCATCTTTGTGTCATAAATAAATTAAATTATTTAATGTCTAAAAATTACAAATAAAATACCATTATGTAGGAAATAGTTTAATCTTTCTAATGAATATTTATAGTCTAATTTATCTTATGTATAACCCTATATTAAAAATTATATACTTATTAAATATTGATTTTAACTATTTTTACCCTTCTTTAAATAAATTAATAATAAATGTCCTATTCTAATCCAAGTGGGCCTAAATGGTCATATTTTATTCCTAAGGTTGTTTTGGGTCGAATTACACTTATCCAATAGAATTAGGACATGTGTTAGGGTAATAATAATAACATTTTTACCCTTAATTACCCTATTTACTTTTAACCGTGGTAAAAAAAAGTAAAAAGTTACTATTCACCAAAAATTATTTTCATCTCATTGAACCACATTTTACTTAATGAAATCAACCGTGTCTCTCGGATTTTTGTAATTCCATTCACAGAAGCGGTAAAATTAAGTTTTATGAATTTTTTTTTTAAACTACCACTTAGTGGTTTCACTATTAATCAAAAAATGAAAGTTTCCAGAAAAATACCAAAAATTAGGCCTAAGCTATATTTGATATTATGAACTCAAAAATGATTTCTATTTTACCAAATTCAAAACATATAAGTTTCATTAATTAATTTAAAAATTATTTCTCGTCGTCAAAACAAATAGCGTGTTTTTAAAAGATAATAACTATCAAAAGATTGACAGTTGTTTATGTCTGGTTTAAATGTGAAATTACATCCAATGAACAAAATTGTATTAAATTGTAAAAATATATTCTAAATATACTTTAAAACCACTCAAATTAATAATTTATCACTATTAATTATTTCGATTGAAAAAGTTGTTTTTAATTAAAATTTAGTAATTTTCACTATTCATCAAAATATGAAAGTTATCAGAAAATTACCAAAATTTCACCCTAAGCTAATTTCGATATTCCGAATCCAAAAATTAAGTCCATTTTGAAAAATAAAATTTACAAAATTTCAAAAAGTGGTTATTACTATTCATAACGGCTAGTTTTAATAATATTTTAATAGCATATTGTTGTTTAGTGAAACTCGTTATTGCGTACTACACACGCTATCGAGGAAGGTCGCGATTGCGTATAATTCAAGCCAAGTCAGAGATGCATTTTGTGAAAGCTCCTTTTGGTGTAGCATATAACACAAGACATTAATGAAATTGAAAAAAAGTATTTTTCGTAAAATCTTGGGGTGTTACATTCTACCCCCCTTAAAATGAATTTCACCCTCAAAATTCGTTGGGGTTATAAATGGTTTACTATTCAAAATTTTCTTTAATAGAAACCCACATTGTAAAAAGGAATACCAAAACCAATATTTAAAAACAAAAGTATGAAACGTAACGGTTACCCAAATAAACTAATCACTGGGTTTCCACATAGGTGAAAATATGGATATGGAAGAGAAATCTAACCATCATGTTTTGATGGAGAGTGGTAGAGAACATGGCTATGGAAAAGTCAGCAATCACAAAGCCATAAATTTGTGATGATCTAGGGTACCATCTGATTCATCGAATATTTGGGCACTATGACAACATTTTTTTTGGTTTTCAAGATCATTTCCCTAAAGTTGAATATTTTTAATTAGAATAAATACTTACTTTATTTTGGTACAATCTCAATGTTGTTCGTGATTTGAACAATTTCCACTTCATCTCTTAAAGAAATGAAGTTGAATTTTTTATTCATGAAGTGTTAATAGATCATGTGATAGAATGATGGGTCATTCCATCTGTTTCAAACAAAAGGTTTGCAAAAGTTATCGAATATACATAAGTCCATCTATGGTGAGGTTAATCGTATACGATTCCAAAAATGAACTTATACTTCATATATCATACCGTGTAACAAAATAAAACTAGTTTCTACTAACCAGGGACTTCCTGTAGGCCAGTGGTAGTCGATAAAGGCCAGTCTCACTTCGGTTGTGGGTTCGATTCCCATAGCCTTATCCGACGCGATGGGCTGTCGCCCGTCCTGCAGGTTGTCCTTTTTCTAAAGCTATATTACTATAACATCCCATCAATAATATCGAAAAAAGTTCTATCCTAACTTATTTCCAACATAATCTATTCCAATCTTTAGGCTTATCTAAAATATTTCGGTCCAAGCTCATAGTATAAAGAAAATGATTACTTGAAATGTCATCAACCAAGCATGTGAATACCATCATTTATCCCCCATATATCTTGTTGGTCACATTCCAATCATGTGAATACCTTAATCATGTATTCTCTTGAAAAATTAATACCCATTAAACCTTAGTGAAAACATGAATGCTATCGAAAGTTAACTCTTTCCACATACCAAAATCCAAAAATTCTATATACTCAAACCATGATATAACCTTCTCCTTATATCAGTCACGAGCTCATGAATACGGTCAAACATTTCATTTTCCCAGTTTCCTTTATTTATGCGCATATCATATTTTTTTCCTCAAATATCTCAATCACATTCTATGGTTACCGGTACCATTGAAAACCACAATAAACCAATACATAAATATTCCAATATTCCACAATACTATATACAACATTATTTTGGAATCCCATTACATAAACACTTAATCATTCCACCACATCGTTGTCATATTAAACATTTCCAATAGTGATTGAATGTGACTTCCCTTTTCCCTTTGCCTTAAGTGGTTGCTCATGTCGATCATCATTAAACCTTGGATTAGGGCATTTATTAGCATAATGCCCCATTTCCTTGCACTTGAAGCATTGAAGTGTTGGTGGTGCGTTCTCTGCAGTCTTTTCCTTATTCCCATCATTAGAATCCCTTTTTCCATTACTTCGACACTCAGCTGCTCGATGACCTTCTTTTCCACACTTAAAACATTTTCTAGTCCCTTTAAGACAATCTCCACCATGATTATTTCCACACTTTGAGCATAAGGAAAGATTCATCTTCTTTTCACCATTATTCTGAGATTTCTCCTTGAACTCCATCATTTGTTTCTTGTCAAAAATATGAGATGGATAAGTAACACCAACTTCCATTTCTACCTTGATAGCACAATGCACAATTTCTTCATAGCTACTGAAGTCTCTTATAGATAATGCCCTTCGAAGATTTGGTTTTAAGCCACTGAAGAATCGATCAACTTTACTTTCAGGTTGGATGATAAATCCAGATGCATACCTTGCAAGCCTTGTAAAATTCACTTCGTATATACCAATAGATTCATCATCCTTTTTCTTTAGTTCAAGAAACTCCTTCTCCATCTTTGTTTTAAGAATACGAGGGAAGTACTTATTGAAAAATAAGTTCTTGAACTTGTCCCATTCCATGGACTCAATTTCATCTCTTGGCCTCATATTCTTGATAAGATTCCACCATTGAACAACATCACCTTCCAAACGATACACTGCTAAGATGGCTTTATCATGTTCAGAACATTGAAGAACTGAAAATATCTTTTCAGTAGTACTGATCCATTGTTCAGCAACAAGTGGATTAGAAGACCCACTGAAAGAAGGTGGACGTTGCCTCATGAAGGACTCAATAGAATATTGTTCCCTTCTCTGCTAATTGGGAAGTCCAGAATGATTCATAGCTTGTGTAAGTATAGCAATAAGATTTTGCACTCCATCTCCCATAACATTTGTTTTTTCAGGAGGAAAATCATTGCATTTTCCATTACATTGATCAACACAGTTCCTTCAGGTTCCATCCATCGTCTAAAACCCAAAAAGAATAGTGTGAGAGGTAAAAATAACACTAGGGAAAACAATATAATAAAGGGGGAGTACCTTCAATATCTAACATCTTAGGTTTAATTCTAATATGGTTAACACAATTCTAGGACTATAACATATACTTAACCTTAGGGACATCCCTAGAAATACCATAGAAATATCTCCAGGGATCTCACTAAAGTTCTCGCATCCTAGTTTCCGAAGGTTGACTAATCCTTTCCTCTGATACCTACTGTAGAGACCCGAAGTTTGACGTACATGGACAGTACATTAATTTTTTGGAATACATAGTACATAAAAAAACACACACACACAAGGACCGTAATAGTTTAGTGTCTTTGGAAACTCGGAATATAATCTTATAATCGTGGTGAAAGATCTTCATCATATCCCAAAAATATCTTCCTTTTTTTACCTAAAACATTTCTTTATATCATGGGGAAAAGAAAACATAAAAGGGTGAGCTCAAATGCTCAGTAAGGGTAAACAAAAGAAATATCAATCACATCATATACATAAGAACATAGCTTTTGGAAATCTTAACCTGCAAAAGAAATCATAATTTCATAACATGGGATAAATCATAGTAGTGAAATGTAATCCCAATAATCATAACTTAAAACACGAAACTTTGTGGAATACACACTTAATCATAGAGAATCATTTCTTGTTAGTCAAGACTCAATGCCAAGACTATCTTAGTGGACAAAGTCCATTTTTGAACCATGTTCACTCCTCGTTTCAGTCCTATTTCACTGAACCGGTTTAACATGCCGTTCCAGCCATGTCTATTTCATGAGATATAAAATCATTACCCAATGCATTGGAGGGAGATATAGGTCCCACCCATCTCATAATGATACCATGCTTATGTGTGCCAAAAAATCATAAACCTTACATCATAGCATAACCCATGAAATAAAAATGGGAATCTTAAACATCATGACATCATAAAACAATTCTTATAAGATAAAGGAATTCATAAAAATAATTCCATCACAACATAATCAAATAAATGTAATAATAGGTATGAAAACAGAACCCTATATTATCTTAGATGGAAAATAATTTTGATAAAACACTTGAACTCCATTCTTGAGGAAAATATCCTTTCTACTTCAAAAACACTTTTCCTTTCTTAACATGTCATACAATTATAAACTAAAATAAGTTGATTAAAAATAAACTTGATAACTTGTAAAAGAAGCTTCTTGGAAATAATGTTTTCAAAATCCATTCATGTCGTATAAGTTAATAAAAACATTCTTCGTACTTTTGTTAGAAAAGTCAAAAAGTACCTCGTACGAAAAATGACAAAAGATTCCTTTCATATCCTTTACTAAAAATGCGCCGAAGGGTAAAATTGGATTTAAAAAATTGTATGTGGATGGAAATAATATTACATATTGAGTAAACATGGATGTGGATGATAAAATACACCCCAGTAAATACTAAAGTATAAACAATCTTGGATAAAAATGAGATTGTGATATTTCCCTTACCTTAGGTCCGATTTTCTTCGTATGTGTCCGAAACTCCTGTATAATGATTTAAATAATGTCATTGAATTATTTCAGAATCATACTCATTGTTATGATATCATATATGGTTTACTTATGACTTTATTTTACGCGTTCTTTTGTAAATTCCATGTTAAAGAGCGTTTTGGGTAAAATCGTTTTATTTGTCCTCCGTGTTATGACTTGTAATTATTCATATGATTAAATAGATCATGATTACTTAATTACAGAATATAAAACATTATTTATATATAATATATATTCAGAATATACATATATATAATAGATCAGTAAATAGAACGAAATACACCGTTCATGGAGATGGTAGTCCGTACGTACCCATGAACGCTATTTTCGTTTCCTTATTCAGTTGAATGGAATTAAGTAGATGACATACATATATATACAAATAAATACAGTATCATTATTGTTTTATATATTTCATGATTACTTATTATATATACTTTATAATCATTCATGAATGGTTAACGTGGAGAATGAATCTCATCGCGTCGTGGAGACGGTAGTCCGTACGTACGCACGAGCGATGACATCGTTCTCATGATCGTGGAATTGTATTTGAGTGTATGTATACTATTTCAGAATCAATATCACTTTAAAATAATCATATATAGTTATTATGTACACCATTATACCCATCCAAGTAAGGTGGTGGTGGAAAATAAATTACACCAAGATGTGGAGACGGTATTCCGTACGTACGCACGCGCGGTGATTTCGTTTTCCGTAGGATGGATAGATGGTGAAATAGGGTTGTTTCATACTTATAATAACATATCATTATATGAGTGATACTGATGTTATTACTTCATAATGAAACAACCTGTGAAGAAGAAGTGGAAGAAGAAATAAAGTTGACAGAATCAGTAACGGACATTACCTCTTCTTTGAAGCGCCTCTTTGAGATCTCCTTTTAGGGCATTAAAATTGGACTTTGAGGAAGACCAGAACCTATAAGATGTTTCTAGGGAAGTGTAGGAGAGAATTTGGCAGGGTTTGGCCAAGATTTAAGGCTCAAAGTGGTGTGAGGAAGAGAGGGATGAGGTGCCCATTTATAAGGGAGGAGAGGGGCTCCTTTGGAAAAACTAAACATATTATTTTATTATAAAGCCAAATTAGGTTTAAAATAGCTCAATATTGAGTTACTTCGAAGCTAAGGTGGGTATGGGTCTAAATCCTCTCATCCAATAGAATTTAGACAAGTTTAGGTTCCTATTTTAACCTTATCATTTATATTTAACTTTAAGTTAGATAATTTTACTTTTACCGTGTCTTTTTGTGTTCTTACACTATAAGGTTAATAAACATACTATAAGAAGACAAAAGAAACCCATGATGTTTATTATTAATATATATAACCTTATCTATGTCATTTGGCCTAACCATAGATTTTTAGGAATAAAATAACAATTAATAATATAATATTTGTTTTAAAAACTATTTTATGTCAATTTTGACACTATTTAGTAATTGATTTTTGTAAAAATCATAACAGAATGATTAGTTAGAAAAGAGTTAATTAAATAAATTATAACATGTCATATTAACCTAGAAAATTAGTGTAATTCATAAAAAGTCTCAAATTACATTTATTTTGGTATTTATAACATCAATTATGTCAATATTTCATTAATAAGATAATTACTGCATCATCTTTGTGTCATAAATAAATTAAATTATTTAATGTCTAAAAATTACAAATAAAATACCATTATGTAGGAAATCTTTTTATATTTCTAATGAATATTTATAGTAGAATTTATATTATGTATAACCCTATATTAAAAATGATATACTTATTAAACATTGATTTTAACTATTTTAACCCTTCTTTAAATAAATTAATAATAAAAGTCCCAATCTAAACCAAGTGGGTCTAAATGGTCATATTTTATTCCTAAGGTTGTTTTTGGTCGAATAAAACTTATCCAATAGAATTAGGACACGTGTTAGGGTAATAATAATAACATTTTTACCCTTAATTACCCTATTTACTTTTAACTGTGGTAAAAAAAAGTAAAAAGTTACTATTCACCAAAAATTATTTTTATCTCATTGAACCACATTTTATTTACTGAAATCAACCGTGTCTCTCAGATTTTTGTAATTTCATTCACAGAAGCGGTAAAATTACGTTTTATGAAAAAATCATTTTTTTAACTACCACTTAGTGGTTTCACTATTCATCAAAAAATGAAAGTTTCCAGAAAAATACCAAAAATTAGGCCTAAGCTATATTTGATATTATAAACTGAAAAATTATTTATATTTTAGCAAATTAAAAACATATCAGTTGCATTAATTAATTTAAATATTAATTCCCGTCGTCAAAACAAATAGCGTGTTTTTAAAATATAATAACTATCAAAAGATTGACACTTGTTTATGTCTGGTTTAAATGTAAAATTACATCCAATGAACAACATTGTATTAAATTGTAAAAATATATTCTAAATATACTTTAAAACCACTCAAATTAATAATTTATCACTATTAATTATTTCGATTGAAAAAGTTGTTTTTAATTAAAATTTTGTAATTTTCACTATTCATCAAAATATGAAAGTTATCCGAAAATTACCAAAATTTCACCCTAATCTAATTTCGATATTCTGAATCCAAAAATGAAGTCCATTATGAAAAATAAAATTTACACAATTTCAAAAAGTGGTTATTACTATTCATAACGGCTAGTTTTAATAATATTTTAATAGCATATTGTTGTTTAGTGAAACTCGTTATTGCGTACTACACACGCTATCGAGGAAGGTCGTGATTGCGTGTAATTCAAGCCAAGTCAGATATGCGTGTTGTGAAAGCTCCTTTTGGTGTAGCGTATAACACAAGACATTAATGAAATTGAAAAGAATATTTTTCGTAAAATCTTGGGGTGTTACATATGGCTTAAAAATTACTTTTATTTCATCAACATATGAATTTATAGGCTTAAATCTATGTTATCTATGATCTAATTACTAAAATACATTCTTATGGGCATTTTTTAATTCCCATAATAATGGTTCATACTAAGATTATTAATTTACCAAAGCATATTACCTGACAGTGTCATAACTAGGAGGGTGGAAATTCCCATTGTCATAAACCAGTTCTCATTCGAGTCTAACTCAATGCGGTGTTTTTGGGTTTTACCCATAGATACATTGGTGCCCAATCTTCCTCTACCTACCCGTATTGAGATAGGGATGTATTTTATTGAGAAACCACATACTCAATACTCACCAAAATTTTGGTATTTTTTTATTATACTTAGTCTTATAGATAAGGCTTTCACTAGGTTTTTCTAATCATAATCCCAATAATAACAAAACCTATCCTCTTATACCAACTATAAAAACCTTGCCCTTTATTACACTCATAAATATATATTATTATATAAAACCTTCACTTGGTATAATATAGAAGATCGAGAGGTCTAGTATATTTTGGGATTAGTAACATTAAATAAAAACCTAAAACAAAAATGAACATCATTATTAAAAAAATATTTTACATGACCACACACATTGCATCATACATAGCATTGCTTGGGATAGATGAGGACATTCATATAAAAAGAGTGAGCTATAAAGCCCAGTAAGGGAGTAAACAAGAAATAAATTGAAGAATACAATACATGTTAGGAAATAGTCATATCAGTGAAGCATAAGAGAAAAATGAACATAAAGGAATGATATATCATGATTATCATAACTTGGAAATGTGGGAACAACATTTAAAATGATATTAGCATGATCTAAGGGTATTGGAACATGGAGATTGAGTAAATCCAAATTTCACTTAAATTAGCCATTTTAAACACTCATTTCACTTGAATTATCATGATTCTAATCTTTACACAATGCATTGGTGTGCTATCAAGGCGCACCCTTCATAATCATATCATTTCATGCTTAAGTGTGCACATGAATCATATAACATGGATTTATTAACCATCATCATATATTCTATGATAAAGGAATGTGTAATTCATTCATGAAACTCTATAATCAATAAGTAAATTTTTATAAAGGTGAATACCCTTGATAGAGAAATGGGCATGAAATTCATGACATGATGACTTTGTCTTGGAAAATCATGGAGCAATTTCGGTAGCAAAATGACATGACATACAAATTCATAAAAATGGAAGATGAGTGATAAAGGGGTGTCTCATCATATGTACATGAAATGGAAGGTAAGTACTTAAATAGAAACATGTACCAATATATTTAATATAATTAATATTGATAATACAAAATAATTATTTTAATTAAAATGAGGAGAGAGAAATCCCTTATCGAATTTTGACATGGTTACATGTGTAAATGAGCAGAATTATTGAGAGAGAAAGGGGTCTCATGTCATTCAAGCATACGGAGGGTAGAATGGGGGATGTTCAAATTCATACTACAACATTTTTAAATGAAAATTAAATTTTATGACATAAATAAATTTGTACAAAAATGAGAGTGAAATAAATCGCTTAATTGAAAGTGTGGTCCCAAAGTCTTTAGAGAGGCTTGAGAGAGGATTATGGGGAGGTTGACACACCTTGGGAGATTTTTAGAGATAATAGAGAAGAGGTTGGTAGAGATCTAAATGTTTTTAGTGAATATGATGTGGGTTATTTGGTGGTTTTATATAGGAAAAGAGATGGAATTATTTATTATTTTGCTTTTGGACACTAGACAATAAACTAATCAAAACCACAAACCGTCCCATGGTTTTTTGCCCATGGTTTGCTTCCAAAGGGAAGTTAAAAAAGTTATTTTATATGTCCAATGGCCTATCTTCTTAAAGTATTAGTAATTATTAGTTATAGGTGAGTCACACTCTCATGGAAATCATTTTAAAAATGTACAATGTTTTATAAGTCATGGAGGGTCCACTAAGGAACCATAAAATTAATATAAAAAAAAATCTAAAATTACATTATTTTAAAGGTAAATAATATCTACCATATATAATAATCCTGGAATTACATCTACCATGTGGCACAATAGTAATCCTCTATATCCTATTCTCTATACGTGTCAAGCTTCAACGCCTCCACGACCATCCTCCGCTCCATTTCTCTACCATGCTCTCCCTCCCACTCACACCCCCACTATCCCTCCCCAACGCGGTTTTCCTCTCCCCCATTTATATTTTCTAAAGTTCTTCCCATATTTTTCATTGATGTTCTTTGCTATCACCTTCTTCAGTCTCCCCAATCTATGGTTTCTGTTGTTTCACCATTCTTTGGTTTCCCCACCATCACCTTCTTCCCCCACTCATGATTCCCCTCCGCTTTTATTCCTTCCTCACTATCTACCACATTTACCTCCTCTGAATCCCAGTCTTATTTCACCTCTACTCTAGATATCCTATTTCTCCTATGATTCCAAATAAAGGTGTCATGATCCTATGATTCCCGTTGTTGCTATGGTTCCTGCTCATGTTTCACCTACATCGCTGCTCCTAGGGTTCCTGCTGCTCCTCCTCTTCTGATACGGATTACCTCTCTAGATTTTCTCTCTACATCCCATTTCAACGATAACGTTTCTCTTATGGATTAAACTCTTGTTTCCCCTTCTACGATTCTCTAATGGTTCCCACACTTGTCACACCTCTTCCACTACTCCTTGTGTTCCTACTCGCGATTCCCCTCCCATCATCCTACATAACCCACAATACACCATCGGTGTCTTCTACGCTAATCAGTTTGTCTCTTAATATGGTTTAACCTCTAGAAACCCATCATCTCTTCGTATGTTTTCTATTTCTCATACAACCTCAAAATATTTCACTCAGGTTTCCTCTAAATTCACTTCATCTTGTTGCCTAATTCCCACAAGCTTGGGATTTCCATCCACATCTACTGCAACCCTTTCAGCTCAATTGAGTTTCGAACGATGTGTCGTTCACCCTGCAATAAATATGTGTTTCTATTCCCTATTTTAATATTTTATTCACTATTAGATTAATCATTGATCAAATCTTGTGTTCCTACTACATATATTTTTCTATCTTTATATGAATTCTAACACACCTTCATGTTGAGGCATATTCATTTCAATTGAGAATTATTTGGGGGACAAAAAAAGATATCATATACAATAATATCTCTCCAACTACATGAATAATATGAAGAAATTAGTCTCTATTTTAACGTTACTGTATATTATAAATATATGTGTTAGGAAAAAAGGTTTTATTTTTGAGTAAATGCAGTTGTAATGTGAAATTTTGTATTTTTCATGGGCACCACTGGATAATTGTGTGAATAACTAGCTACAGACAACTTCATGTTTGGTCTATATTTTGTGTGTTGATATAGACTAATTCATTTTAAAAAACATGCAATTTTTTTATCAAATTATTTTTCACATGTTTAATTCATTTGAGTTAATTTAGAACACTTTTATCTGGTAGTAAGAAATTTGAGTATAAAATTGATATAAAAAATTATTTTGGTGTAAGATTTCATTTCCCTTTAACACTTATTTTCATTCATATTTGAATTTTTTCATTTTTGTTAAATCAAAATGGTTCACCCTTACAAATTTTCAGTGGTGGATATAAATGTGTAGTGTCTCAATAAATTCAATGAACCACATTTAAGAATATTTGTACGATTTTTAATTTTACCAAGCACAAATATTGTTAACCCTATTATCACTTTCTAATACTCTCATTTGTGATGTGACATTTCAACCTTGGAAGAATCAATATATTAAATGGATCTTAATAACCATCCTATTTGTAACATAAAGTGAATATGGAATTATACAATTTTCATTTAATTTTCCTTTCACTTTTTATATTACTATATAATTGAAGGTTCGAGGAAATGTTTTAAAGTCATATATGAATTGATATTTCAATGTTTCTGGTGTCATGATTTAATGGAATTACATGAAACTGGGTTTAAAGTATTGGATTCTAGGGATCTTTTCTTTCCTGATGATATGTTTCACTAACTCTATAGTTTTTCTGCCACTTTCAAATACATGTTCTGTAAGGTGTTTTGGGAGTTTCTTATGTGGATGTAGACTTCATATAATTTTATAGTTATTTTTTTACCATCAAATAATCTGACCATTTTTTATATTTTCTATTTTTTGTTTAAATGACTTGGTTATGGCTTTTTCCCCATTTACATCTCTGTATGGTTCGACAAAAAATAAAAGTGTTCTACCATGAGATATAATTTTGGATCCCCTTTATTTAGATGACACTGAAATTTAACAAATTACATCTAAGTAGTTGAAACATTAATATTTGAAGATTATATATATGTAAGTGTATCCCCATTAGTGATTGATGGATAATTTTTATGGTGTTTTGGGTTTTTCATATGTGGATGTAGAGTTCATCTTATATTCAAGAACTTGTTTGACATTCAAATAATCTGTCAATTTTTTCTCTTTTCTATTTGTGTTTAACTGACTTGGTTACAATCCCTGCCCACTGTATTCTCATTACGGTTCTACATACCATGAATGTATAGTGCTTAAGGATAGCATCTTGGTTCCCCTGAATTAATATGGAACTGAAATTTATATAATTACACACTGTTAGTTGAAACATTAATGATTAAATATTATTTATATGTATGTGTTCCCTTGTTAGTCCTTCATAGATATTTATGGCTATTAGTCATTCATAGATAATTTTTGGACTTCTTATTGTACATCCCCAAATCTCTTGGGAGTTCACTTTATAAAGCCATGCATGGATGCTACATCCGAGAATGCTGGATCCTTAACTATCTACTATTTCCTCTTCTGCAGGTATTTCCTCAATGTCAAATAATTGAGCGTGATTCTCCACAGTAGATATTTTCCTTGGATTTTTATGTGGTTGAGTAATCTGATTCTTCTAAAATTTTTACAAATATTAACCTGTGGAAAAAGATTCATTATTGTGGCTCGTTATCTACCATTTTTTATCTGTTTTTTTTGTGCTACATATATGTTTTTATTTTATAGTCTACTGAATTTTAACCATGTGGCCTATTTAACGTTAGAACCAGCTTTTCCTAGGAAGATGATTTCTAATTTTCAAAACAACATTAATGAGCTTCCATGTGGCAACAAAATGATTTCTGGAAGCTTGGAAGGGTGATATCAACAACCATGGTGATCAAAATTTCAATAAAGCGTATTGAATTATCTTTTTACGGAGGACAATATAGTTTCTATAGTTGGGGAGAAAAAAAGAGGTAGGTTCAGAATGGTAGATTATATTTGAATATTTTTTTTCTATTACTGTGATAGGAAAAGGATGAAATTGGCCTTTTATCAATATATATGTGTTTTTGAATCTCATTTCTTGAAGTGCATCTATTGATAACTATTATAGGTTTTATAATTTTGGTTTCTGACTCCAATTCAACAATTTACTTTTAATAAACATGGCCTTAAATTTATAATGACTGCAATTATTATTATTTTAGAAATATATATTCCTTTAATCCCTTCTCAATCCAGAGGAACAGAACCATCGACAAATAATTCATCTACATGGGTATATATCTATAATGTTGACGGAATTATATTTTCGATAAAATATTGTCACTAAAAGTAAATTGAATTTCTTTTCACATTTTTTACATATCATGATAGGATTATATCTTCTACTCTAGTATATATCACTCATATTAGTGGATTTTTCCTCATGGAAAGTAGGAAGTCAGTTGAATAACCAATATTTTAATAATATATTTAGTATTAATTTCATGGTCTCTTAATCTATGGACTACAAAATCATTTTTTTGTTGTAATCAATGTCCACCATAGAATCTAGTTCCAGCTATAATCCTAGTTATAGCTAAACATATCCCTTCAAAATTTCTCCTGGAAAAAACCCTTCTGATAGAAACAGTCAATATACACCTATCTGGTTCTATAATCAAATCAATATAATGAAATCATTCCCACATGTTATGATCCAGGATTACGTTGATGAATATTGTGTAAGATCTTTCCAACCAAAATCGGATACATAGACACAGGCACCCAATGAAACCAGTATGTGACCCAGCCAAATGATGATGCTAGAGTATAATGTATCCTTTAAACACAATCCATTGGGTGAGAGGATTCAATGTTGATATATGAGGAAAAATCATTCCCCATATGAGGGAGGAAAATCCTCCTCACACATCTGCACCCCCACTCTACATGTATTTTCTATGGAACTTACCCAAAGGTTACGCTCCTCAAACACTTCCCATATTAATTTGGAATCATTTAATATTGTATATAATTATGTTATTCTTATTTTATAAAATTAAACTAATTAGAGGATATTATAGATATTCCATGTTTTCTTTGAACTAAAAAATATTTTCATTTTTCTAGTGCATAAAAAGATGTTCCATGACTTTATCTACTTTCTCATATTTTAATTTCCTCCATTCTATACTCACTAAATTAAATTATGACTACAACAGGTAGTGTTTTTAAAAAATTATCAATTTTATTTTTAAAAATTTAACAACCATTGAATTGAAATAATTATTTTATCTTTATTTCATATGTGCATTACAACAATAGATATTTATAATTTTGTTTTAGAACTACCGATGTGTTAGTTAAATTAATCATGTAGGATTAATCCACTCAGGTATATATGTGAACTATTGATTGAAAATTGTTTTTATTACATGTTTATGATTGAAAAATATGATTTTTTATCATTTCCATTTTATTGGCTCATTTCCCTCTATTTTATATATTCATTAAATGATATTATCAATATAGAATCATCGGTCATAAATCACTCCCCTATCTGTCCAAAGACATAAAGCACCACAACACACCTACTACTATTCCACCGCCAGGTTACCTTCTTTCTCTCATTGGCCCTCTGTGGTGCCCATCCATGCATGAACCAACATCATGCTCATAATGTGGTGTTCTAGAGCTCATATGTAACCTAGTATGCTTCCCAGGCCCTGCTGCTCTCCCAGGACAAGCATCATTGTCTAGGATGAAAACAACATCCATCCAAACATTCTGCATTATGAATATATGCCCCATGGTTGTCTATTTAGTTCATTTGGCCTTCTAGGTTATCATTGTTCCCCCTATAGTTTCTTTATTCTCAGCAACATGCCTATCTGACCTCCTACACCACTGTGTATTGGCCTCAATGAACTTCAGCACCATGTGATCTCTCCATTGGCCTCTACGAACTTCAGTACCTAGTGATATCTCTCATTCATGTTTTCCAGATGCCCCAAAACACACATATGTAGATGAAATAGTTGGTTATATTTTCAATTTTCTAATTTCATATAGTTCAATTGTTGAAAAAAAACATCATTGTCCCAAAAATTCTCTGATTTTTTGTTCATTCATGTAGTAATTTTTTGGAAACATGTGTGATTGCGTGAACATAAATATATATATTTATTTTCAATTTTTTATTCTATACCATGTTACATATTATTTCTTTGGAACTTGTTTTCATTATTACATGTATGACAAATCTAAGCTTATGAAGAATAAGAAATATGCTGCCAATTTTCACATAAGTATCCCTTATGCTCGAAGGTAACATATTGGCATATCGATTTATTTGTAATTATCATACTAAAACATTAATGTTAATGGGTGTATTTTATCGTTATTCATTCATGTGGTTGTCCATATTAAAATTGTTGATAAATATACTCATAACTTTTTCTGGATTAAAAACATTGATATTCCATATTTCATTTTTAGTATTGGTTTGTGGTTCAAGATTAATAAGTTCATTCATTATGATTATTTGGATGGTAGTAGAACAATAAATCAAGGCTTCAACATTTGTTGTTTATAAACTCTTATATACATTACTCTTCTTCTCTTTTATATCTTATAAAAAATTTGGGTTCTAGTTGATTATTGTATAAGAATGATCACATAAGTAGTCTGGTTGATCCTTAGGGGGTGGATACCGGGAAGAGATACTGAGAGGTCTTAATGGAAATAGTATAAAATTTATTTAGGATGATGTTCAAGAGGAAGATCAATCAACACTCAATAGAAAAAAGATGTGTTGGTTCATACTCTAAAGACCACACCCACTAATGGACTGGGGTTGACCTGCTAGAACTATCCAGTTGTGGACAGGTTAACAACATCACCTGTTTGGGGTTTGAAAACTAAAAATTATTTTACTTGTGTTTTATGTGATGTAAAAAATCTAGATAGCACATCATTATCATGTTGAAGATCGAATCATACTATTGATAGAATCATAAAAAAACATCCTAGTTCATGAATCAACTTTGTTTTTAATGTTTTTTTGTTTTTCCACCTTTGTATTTAAAGTGTATGTGATACACTGACCATTTAATTTGATGGTTTCTCAGAAATATATTAAATGTGTAGGCTCCATGTCATAGTTATCCATCATTTCATTTAGTGAACTCTGTAATGAACATTTGTGAGAATATTCAAGTAAATATCTCACATTCAATTTGTTTCTACTGATGCTACCATCGAAGACATTAGGTAACCCTACATCTATCAACACTACAAACCACTCCGTGTTACCCACAAATAATCCTCCAATTTTCATTCAGTATGATTTATTTCATTCAAGTTATTGTCTTCATTATAGTAATATCTCCTTTCTGATCATCGTGCATTTTTATTGGTATTTTTAAATTGTTTAGGATTATAGTTACATTAGATTTAGAAATGGTGAATGTTGATCCGTTGATTTCATTGTCATTGAAGTATATAGAGAAGACCAACTATCTTAAAAATGAATTTATTATTGTGATGTCGGGGGACTCTTCTGATAGTGTTTATCGGACTATAACATCACCCCATGATGTTATGATGACAAGATTATAGATCTGACTATAATTCCACGATTTTCATTTTCTACACAAATGTATTCCCAACAACATATTATACTATATGAAAACAATACTCTATGAAAATGATACTATCATTGTATTTGTATTATTTCATTTAGTTAATTTACTATTTTATAACATTTTTTTTTGTTTTCTGTGTAAGAAGAAAGTTAGACAACACCTCACACACTAGTTGAAGACCGAATCATACTATTTTCGGAAGCATAAAAAAATCAAGGTTCATGTTTTTACATTGTTTGAAATGTTTTTTAAGTTTTCCACATTACTCTTTAAACTGTATAGGTGAAAATTCACATTTAATGTCCAATTTTATCTAAACTAAATTTAATGGGTAAGCTTCAAGCTTGAGAGTAAATACAGACATGTCTTGATATTATCATTTCATACTTTCACTCATTTCCATTTCCTTAATATTTCCCCTGGGAACTAATAGAATAAGTACAATCAGGTACGGATCTTAATATCTTTTACATTGGAAATCATAATTAATGTTCTTTTATTCTATTAATCCCTTCATGTTTGTACCTTTATTCCTTTATGATCTTGGTGATTTTTCACCTAAGACTTGAATTATATGATAATACAAAATAATCAGATCCTTTGTTTTTTTGTTGTTGTAAAATATCCATAAAACATATACTAAAACATCTTATTTCTTATATGCAGCACGTTCCAGGATAATATTAATAGGATCTGTTAGTATTAGATCACAATGTTTTGTTTATTATTGGGTAAGTTGGAAGGATCCTGAGGTAGTAGACAAGGCATCCAGTGCATGATTTATAAGGGTGGTAAAATAACCTTTGTCGAATTCTTGGTCAAGGTATTAATGTGTTGTTTTTTGTGGTCAATTAACCTTTATGGAATTCCCACTTTTCCTTCTTTTACAAATATCCACAACAGGTGCATTGTCTTCTCATCTTCCATTTTATCATCATTTTATTATTCATTTCAAAAATCCATTATTATATGAATATTCCTAATCTATAGATTATATTTGGGTTATTCCTATTCTATATACTATATATTTTCCAATTAATATTTCATATCCAATATATGCATATTTTATATTCATCTTTGAAAAGATATACCTTTTAACTATTACCAATATTTAAATTGAAACTCAATGTTATCTCTTACATTTTTTACATATAATTTATTCTAGATCACTAAATCCTCCCACACATTGTTTTTATTGGATCTATACATAAATAAAATTTTTATTGTCATCCATGAGTTATATTTTAATATTTCCATGATAGAAATTATCTATGAATGTTATGGTGTCAGGATTGCATTAATACAATCAATATTCAATGTACAGATTTGGATGCATTGATCCCCCCAATTTTGGATGATATTTATGACCCAAATATATGGTTTACAAACAAGTGTTTTCAATATAGTTCAACCTCATGCCTCATTAGTTGAATAGTGTACCAGTGGTGATGGAAAATTTTATTCCATAATATACTATGAGGCAATGCATGGTCTGGAGATTTTTTGGTGTGGTTTGGTCACTGATATTAATATCACACACAAAAATATGTAAATTGAATTAAATAATAAAATTTTTAATATAAACTACATTGAAAATTATTTATTAATTGTATTATATAATATAGGTGTTTTCTACTAGTTATTTATAATCTTTTATCCATGTATAACCAAAATTTTATACAGTGTTCTCTAATATGAAATTTCAGTATAATATAAAATATATTCTTAACATTATGCAATATCTTGAATATGGATGAGATTATATAATTTGTTTTGTAATCAATATTATGGAATATAAAATCTTTTCCTATGAATTATATACATTTGTATGTTTAATCTTTGATTATAATGCCTCTAAAATCTAAAAACAATGTGACAATACTCACACAAATAACATAGCAAAAAATCTGTTAACTTTTTATAATTATCAATTACGTATTAAAAAATCTATGTCTATAATTTTTCCAAAAGATTAACTATTTGAAAAATCTGGTATCTCTGTGTTTTAACAGCTTTACCATAAATTAGGGATATTTTTTTGTATATTTTATGAAAAATACAATATTTCATCATGATTTAGGTATTTCCTTTAGCTTATTTATAACAAAATTTACATCATAATATATTGTTGATATTATTATTTATAAATTAAGGGGTCACACATATGATTTATTTTATCATTTTTCATGCCACATAACTACATTTTTATTCATTCTATTTACATTCACATCATTTTATTTACACCAAAGTATTCTGTTTTCTATGATGTTGGGTGAGTTGGAAAATATTGACATAATGATGAAAATAGTACAACAAGACGAATATCTATTTTGGTGTTTTTCACATTCAATAAAATTTATATTGAAAATGGTTAGGGAGGAAGAATTATAATGCTACAAATAAAACATGCAACATACATATGCAATATGCAGGGGAGACTAAAAGATTAATTCTTTTTCACTTGGTATGTTTTACCATTTGTTGGAGTGATCCATCATGAAATTTTTTCTATCTTGAAATTTCTCCTTTGACATTATTCACCTTCTGAATTAAGGGAACAGATGCCCGCAACATCAAAAGGATCTGATGCTTGAAACAACAAAAGAAACTGATGCACAGAAGGATGGATAAAAGTCTGGCCTCATCTTGGATCTGGTTAATTGTTTATCAACAGGTTGGGTTGGGTCAATCCTATTTGTTTTGGTTGAATGTCAAAAGGTTGTCATTTGATTTTTTTATTTTAGGATGGTAAATGTGTTTGGTGTTATGGTACATTATTGTTTAGTATCTCTAGGAAAATATTAATTGTTCATCCATTTCATGGTCTTTTTTCTATAATTTTTTATTTTGATATAGAGGTCATAGTTTCATTCTATGGATTATTCTCTCTGGTGAATTTTTCAAAAATTTCGACCTCCCTCATTCCAAATTGTATCATATTCATCATTAATAGTTTAACTCCAATTTATTTTTTCACAAATAGTCCACTAATACAATTTATTTCTAATTTAATTATTATGAAAAGCCTCATTTTTATTTTTATGACCACTATCTTATCTTCAATTTATCTTTCAGTTTTTATTTTAGTTCACAAATTACAGTTATATTGATTATTGAATTTGAAAATGTATTCAAATTTCCATCCTCAAATTTTATAAAATCATATAATATTAATCTATATATATTTTTGTCGACAATTTAAATGGTTTCTCCATATACTACGCACTACTATTCCATTATAATACACCATTACTACTGAATTAATTTTTTTTTTCAACATTATTGTTTCTTATCAACCTTTATAATAAAGAATATCTTATTAAAATAAAAACCAGTTATCAAATATGTCATGAAATTGTATAGGTGAGAACTAGTATTGTCCAAAATTGAATTTATACTCTATTATTATACCACTATTTGATCATTATGGTGTCATAAATTACATTATAAAATTAAAGAGTATTGTATTTTTACCAAAAAATTAGACAATATCAGAAAAGTATGAAAAATTCATCATTAGATAATTTCAACATCCTCAATCCAAAAAAGGTATTGATATTATCTAAATAATTTTCTAAATATGTGATTTTTTTCATTTAAAGTAAAAAATGACATTTATAAAATATTCGAGGTTTTTTACAAAAGAAATCGTTGAAACCTTACTAAAAACTACAATTATATTCATAAAAATCATAAGATAATATATTCTTAATAAAAAGTAATTTAGTAAAAATATTTCATTAAAATATTATATGATTAAAAAATCCATTGATTCACCAAATTTGATTTCTTATTTCATTATTAACTAAAACACTATTTTTTTATTTAAAAACAATTTACCATGTAACAATAATTAAATGAATGTATTTTCTCTATACAAAACTAATGTACATAATAATATTTCTAGGGTTTGCTTAGATAACCCCTAATAAAATCTTTATTAGACAGAAAGGTATGGTGTGCGATGGTGACAGACTCTACGGGAGGCTCAAATAACATCACTCGGGTTGTAATTTCTATTAACTTCCTCTTCTCTCGTAGGCGGTTCCGCTCAAACAAAACTAATGGATGATCGTATTAGGCTTCGTCAAGAATTAATCCCAATGATTCCACCACCTTTTCGTGCTCCAACAAATGGGCTTCATATGAGGTCATTCTACTAGATGAGGCCATAACCTTATTCTTCTAAGAAAATTGGATTTGTTAAATCCTAATATTTATACTAATCAATTGATCACTGTTCAACACATCTATATTAGAAACAGTAAAAATTCATAATAGTATTTTGAAATACAAAAATAAAAAACCAAATTAGTGCATATTTTATATAACCATTTTACATAATAATTAAATTAATTAGATCCAGAAGAATTTTCATTAATAAAAGATTGGATGTTACATCAACCAAGGCGATCGAACCCATGATGAAACCTACACAAGGGATAATCATAGAATAAGACTATAGGCATGACAATTAAAACTCAGTAGGATAGCCTGATATTCTATCCATAATTCATAGACATTAAAATAGAAGAATAATAAATTTCTTGTTTTAAAAAAATATTTAAAAGTTTTTTTTTCAAAAAAATGGTCTAGGCTATAAAAATTCTAAAATAAAATGATTTCAAGTTTTCATAAATATAGAACAGTTATTAGTAATTTCAAAGAAATGGATCTTTAAAATGAGAATAGTTTTCTAGACGGAGTTTTAAAAAATGTACAATTTTAAATAAAACACACTTGTTTTTGAATTTACAAACAAAATGGATCTTATGCCAACAGTGAGTATATAATTTCCAATGAGCACTAGTCAATGGATCACCCCTAGGAACTAGCTAGAAGTCGGTCACAGGTACCTTGTATATCAGTTAAAAATAACCATAATGAATATTTGTTATCAGGCACGAGCCACTAGTAGGGAATATTCCCACTACCTAGTGGACCCCAAAATCATCATAATAGTTTAGTTAGTGTTTTAATCATCAAAAAAGCTTCAAAAAACATGGATTAAACTACTCTAGATCACTAGAATACTAGTATACATCATCCCACCTAGATACCCTGGTTATCCTTTAGTTATTTATCCTGTTCCACATGATGTCAAATACACATTGAACATGAAAATTTAATATGTAAAATAAAAAATTCAAATGGTCCTTTATGTGTTTTATAAAAACAACAATTATCAAAACCAAAAACTCCATTATTCATAAAGTGGTGAAGACATGGATTTTTCCCTTTCAAACCTTCAATAAACATCATAAATTATTTTTTCTACACCTAGAAAAGAAAACATGTTAAAACCCAAAAAAATAGTTTTCTATAAAATCAAAACCACTTGGGGGACAATAAAAAGAACCCAAAACATTGTTTCTCACACTGCTGATACATTTTGAAACCCAAAACAATTTATTTAATATCACATTTAACTTCTAAAATTCAAACGACTAACTAAACACACATGAGGCATGAAATTTTTAATAAAACAATTTCAATTTCACACTCAATAGTGTATGAACACCAAATTTCATGCCAAATGATATTTATGTTGCTAAACCATGTTTTAATATTAATGAAATTGTGTGTAAAACACTTAGTGTTCAAAATTAGACAAAGGAAACCATTACTAAAAATATATTTTTAAAATAAAACACACCCTAAAAACACTCATTTTCATATTTTCACTACCCTACAAATTCAATAAATTATTAAATCAATTGTAAAAACATCAACAAGAGGAACAAAAATTTCTACATCTAAACACACCAAAATTTACCATAAAATACTACATGAAAATTAATTTCAGAATAAGACCACATCAAACATGACCTCAAGCATCATCTACATAATAAAAAACAGATTAGATGGTTTCAAAAAAATAGTTATCAAGTATACGAAGTGAACAAAAGATGAAATTAGAGTGTCTTAAATTAAAAGGGAAAGTGTGTGGGGATAACCTACTTCAAATCAAGTGCAGATGAGATGAAAACATCAATGGAAGAACAAATAATTCCCTACAGACTAATCAAATTCCCTAATAAAGGAGATAAATTCATTAATTATGGTCTGATGTATTAGGGTTTGGTTAAATATATGGAAAACACAATTCAAAGGGAAGCACATTGGAAGGGGAAAACTTGTACCAAAAGGGAGGCTACTGGGAAAGTGGTGTTTGACCAAATAAAGCCTCCGAGATGGGGGATCGTGCTAGTGAGATGGTGGGAACCATTTGGAGGCCTCACACTGGCCGGGGCAAAGGAGGAGGGGAGCTAGGGCGGTCAGATGGGGATGGAAATAGGGTCAGTGAGGAAGTGTTCTGGAGGGGAGGCTACCAGTTTGGGGGTGGTAGTGCTCATAAGAGAGTATGGTAGGGGGTCTATGCCACTGCTGTTTGGCCAGATTGAGGAGGGAAAGGCAGTGGGTTGGGGTGGTCACTTGAGGGAAGATAGATGGGGGTGGATGTAGGATTAGGGTTTGATCCATTTTATAATAATAATACTAATAATAATAAAAATAAAAAAATTCAAAGGATATAATACTCATTTTAATAAATTATTATGGAATTATAATTATAATAAGACTGTAATTATTAATAAAAAAATTTTATTAGTAAAAAAACTCTTATTCTAAATAATAATAAAACAATAATTAAAACTCTTTTGTTATTACTATAAACACAATAATATTTATTTAATTTTTTAAATTATAACAATATAAAAAATATTAATAATGAAAATAATAATTATATAACATTTATAATAATAATATTATTATATACAAAAATATTATTATTATTATTTTGGGTTAATCGTTTCTCATATTTTTTTACATAAGATATCATTATTTAAAAAAAGTGGGGAATCGTTTGGGCACTCGAGTTGGCCGCTCGGTTACCACCAATCATGTGGTGCCCATGCCCTAGTTTGAAACCTAACAAAATCATCGAACCTAAAAAAATTATAGTTCGCACTCGAACCTGAACATCAATCAACGATTCAATGTTGAAAAATAATTAAAATAAATGAAATGCTTTGTAGGGGTGTGATAGTAATTGAGTTGTATATCCTAAATGAATACATATAACAACAACCATAATTGACAGTACTATTCAATATAATGGTATAAATATCATGAAAAAAACACATTTCAAAATAATGTTTTATTTCAATTTTAAAAAATCATACACAGATCATATTAATTTGAACAAGAATGCCTTATAGCCTCTCATAGTTAGAATTATATGAAACGAACATTTGAATAACATCAATATATCACTTAAAATGAACATTAATTAATCAATGATCAATTATCAATAAGTGGATATTTTTATATTTTTCTAATAATCTCTTAATGTTTTTCAAGAGATTTTGAATAGCAATGAATTCTTGGGGAAGTAGATATACATGATATAAGTTTCTCGAGTTTAGATATCCATAATAATGAAATCTCCTCAACCACTACTATCAGTTGATAAAATGGTTGTTAGTGTAGATTTGGAAATTTGACAACTAAAAAATTTAATGTGAGGAATCAAATTTCCTATGCTTAATACCCATAATTTAATATCACTCTCAGGAGCATGAATCCCATATTTTATTATCTAACTGAAAATGATCCTATAATAAATAAACTAGCTAAGTAGTGTATCATTCCATGGGGTATGAAAAATAGATTTATAAATTAAATCTATATCAAATTAAAATCAATGAAATATTATAACATCTAATCATTATTTTAAAATTATATTTTTAATTACAATAATAATTTTAAAAACCAATTACTTATTTGATGTTTAATAATTATTTATTAGTAATATAACCATGAAAACATTTCAATTATTTTTTTTAAATTTTTAAAAATAAAATACTAAATCCTATAAAAATATAAACTTATTAATGAAATTATTTCTGTATTATAATTCTTAAAAATAGATTAATTTAATTATTGTACATAAAATATTTTACATTTGGAATCGCATATCACTTTAATTGGAAGCCCAATTCCAAAAAAAAATTAAACAAAGAGGACCATTTTTAATATATTTTATTAATGAATACAATATTTTAAATTAGAATAACTAATCATAGGAAATTAATCAATTAAAAAATAGATTAATATTTAATGTAACTAATATATGACCAAATACATATGTGTAAAACATATGAAATTATGTCTTTTCAAATAAACATAACAAATCCATTTTTTAGTGTTTTTATCATATGATGCTAATATAATCCTTAAATTTCCCAATGAGAAATATAATTTCTATAATCATGGATTATGAAAAAAATGAAACGTTTCATTGATCAAATTGTTATAAAAATATAATTAATGTAACATATCTCAATAAAAGTGTCACAAAATAAAATTTCATAATTGGAAATCCATCAATTGAAATAACCATAATTTATATCATCTTACATATATTGTAATTAACCACTATAATTAACTTATTAAACAATATACATGTATAAAATAAGAATAACCATAAGGGATATGGTTACTATTAATCCTCTTATAGCTCACCCACCAATGTTAAATATGTATATCTATGGATGAAAAATAATATGTATTTAATGACTAGATGATGAGTAATACAATCAGTTTAAGTGTAATATCCTATTGTTTATTTTAGATGAGAAGGAGGTAAGATTAACTAATTCTTCAGTTGATTAAAATTTATACAACATGGTTCTTGTTTTTCATTATAGAGGTTGTTACTATGACAAGATTATGATACTATAGTATAGATTTCAACCATGGAGGTTCAGGATATTTTGACATATATGTGCAGTAATCATCAAATTTGATGTTTGTGGATAGTTTTTCAAAGATATGACATGGATTTGTTCCTATATTACAGAGGATAAAATTTTGTGTTCGGGTAGTTCTTTCAATTTGGGATAACAACATCGGTGAGTGGTGGTTATGTTTTAGTGTCTATAAGAGGGATCAGACTATTTGATGTAGTGATGGAAAATGTGTCATTTTAAATTACACTAGTTTATAATGCCACATCATTGATATCAATAATTATTTTGAACATTATTTTTACTCATTTCCACTAAAATTAGGTCAACTATTTTATATCATAGTTCCTACTATTTTTGGACCCATTGGGATGTACACCTATGTATTGTTCCATAACTCCAATTATTTTAGGATGCATATAAATATAGGTGTCCCCTAAAATCTATTAATCTCTTAGACCATCCTCTTACCACTTAAACGAAACTAGGGAATCATGAAAAGTGTTTTCCAGTGCAAATCATTATGTTTAATTCATGATTTTTGATGACCAACTCTTTTAGAATCATGGAAATTTTCCCTAATGTTCTAATTGTTCTCATAGTTATTATAGGGTTATAAACATATATAATCCTATTTTTCTATCTCATTGTCAGTTCTTGATCAATAATAATGTTTCTTATGAATTGAGATCCGTTTGAGGAAGATATTGGCATTTGGTCTTGATCCAATAGGGGTGAAAATATTGTTCAGGTGATGATACACTGTAAAAAATCCTTTTATTCATGTTGAAATGCTCGACATATGAATTTAAAACCATTTTTCACTCATGTGTACTATTATTGACTTGATGTGATATTAGAAATATCATAGATTCTTTACCATGCTTTATAGTGGTCGCATGTGTGTGTAGCCTGTGAGACTCACATGTGATTCTTTATTCAATGATAATTTTGGTGTAGAATTTTAGACCAGGTTTTATTACGATCACATGCACGTATATCATTATACTGATTCTCATTATGATATGATATGTTCTAACTTTATATGATCTTCCCTATTCTGTGTAATTTCTATGCCCATTGAGGTACTTCTTTTGGAACTCTGAATATGTCAACCACCATATATGTTTATCCCATATAAGGGTAGTGAAAATAACACGTGATGATGATTATGATGATGAAATTGAATATAGGATTCTGTCATGATGGCCTTTAGGCTAGTTTGGAGGTAACAATGCATGTTGCATGATGTCCTTATAGCCTAAACTGAGACGTAATGTTGGGATATGATGGAATAATAGAATAACCTTAGATAATGCCAGGATATAATTTTATTATAGCCTAACCAATGATTGAGCTAGGAGGGAAGGACCTATAGAACGATCTATCTGATTTCATTATGACTATCAGGATACATGATTATCATAATTATGGTTGGATTTTGATCATTCCCGATATCATTTTTGATTATCCATCTTTCATAGATTCAATAATGGTTAATCAAGGGATCGTGGTGGCCAGGTTACCATGTGATTTCTTAACATATGACTGTGAGTTCTCATTTTTGAATTTAATTTGTTCGTATAATAAATATATTATAACAATAAATAATTTTTTTAATTCATTGGTGGTTTTCTACTGGGTTTTATTTCTCACACCTTAAATGGAAACCTCGATGCACATGAAGACTTCATTATTTGGAATGTACGTTAGGATACTGGACCCAGGGTAGATAGATGAGTTATGGAGAATAGATCTAGTAGTGGTACAAGGATGTACACGAGAGGATATGTGACTTTATTTGTCTATTTATCCTCTTATAACTTATATACAATAATTTTTTCTACTATATTTAGATTATGGTAATTTATATTTCTGAAATGGGTGTCATTTGTAATAATATTATTGTACATAGTCATCCAAATTATATTATAGATGTTATTTTTATTTTTATAAAGAGTATGTCTATAATTAATTGGGTTATAGTCACATAAATAATAGAATTCAAGAACTCACTGATAGTAAAGAAACCTCTTGTGTATTGTGACATGCGTATAAGGTCTTTTAGAATTCCCACTCGGTTATTATTTAAGAAAATAAATGTTTTGGAATTACAAAATGGTATTAGATATTTAGTTTTTATTCTTATTTTTTATTTTATTTTTGGACATAGTAGAAAATAAATAGGCTATATAGAATTCATGTTTGGGAGTTACTAAGTTCATAGCCATATAATGTGTAAGGGACCTATGAGTTACTGGTGAATGGTTTTTTGCTACATATTTATGGGATTTGGGAGTGAAATTTCATAATGAGTAGGTTTGTAGGATTACATTCTATATATATACATGTTTTTTACTGTATATTATTCCATTAAATTAGTTACATAATTTACCTATTTTTTAGTATATATCTATATTATGAGTTCAGTTAAATATTTGTTTTCTTTCTACTATGGTATATCTATGTGGAACTTTTTAGCTAAACTTGATCATGATGTTATGATTAATATATATGTATGTGCGAATAATATGGAGGAACATAGATCCTTATGCATTACTAGGTGGTATTTTTTTTCATTTTGTGGGTAGAATCCTAGGATATTGTTTTTATAATATCTTATGTGTTCCTTATTACTGTTTATGTTTTGTTTGTTAGAAAATTATTGTATATGATATGAAAATCATTCGGATTTTTATAAAAAAAATCCACCTTATATACTCATGATTTATCTTGATATGGAGGAGAAAAAGTTACACTATAGGTCATTTCAAGGGATACACCAAATCATACACCTCAACTTATACTAGTTCTTTGTTAATTATATTAACTCTATCATTGTGTCTTTCTGGTTGTATGTATCCATGATGGTGGAGTATAGAAGATTATGGTTGACTATTTCTATGAATTTTAGCTCTAGTATTAGACTTCCTTCAAGGGATCTAGAGGACTATAGGATAACACATACTAGATATAAATCATTGAGGGTATATTAGAATTGGTCAAAACTTTATAGGACTAATGGGTTAAGATAAATTCGTTAATACTATAGTGAATCACTAGGTGATGGTGAGGTGTCATGAGAAATGTAGAAAAAAGTTATATCTTTGGAGTAAATAATTAACCCATTATTTGGGGAAATATTAACTAATATATTGAACATGGATCATTCATAAGTATTTTTAGAGATCAATAAGGGATTCCTAGTAGTATTTTTATATACAACTCATTTTATAAAACTAATTTAGTTTTTTAAATTATTATCTAGAAATGAGGCATAAAAGGCCAGTAATTTTTATATTAGTATTCATTTTCTAATACATGAATGCTTTATTTTTTGACCTGAAAACATAATTTGATGACTTCTAAAATGAATTAAATATTGAGAAGGGTCTGGATAAGGATCTTGAAATAAGACTTATTACATCCTTCATTACTTAGGCAGGTGAGCCTCCTATAATTATAGCGAGTGTATCTTATAATAGTATAACATGGATGCCAATGAGCTTGTACCCGAGTGGTAATGGCACCTGCTTGGCATCCAAGAGACACGGGTTCAAAACCAGGTGGAGGTGAATTTCTGGTTATTGTAGCAGTATTGTAGCATTACTGTAGCAGTTACTATTCTCTACTATAGCAGCCGGAACTATTCACCCGATTTGGGCCTTCGGGCCACCGGTTTGGGCCAACTGGTCTCCAGGGCCTTCGGGTCATCAAAGGCATTCGGGAAACAGGGCCTTCAGGTCACGTAGACCATGGAGTAGACATGTTCACATAGAATAGGCCCCAGAAGTGGATCAGAGCAACATGAGTAGCAGCCACCAGATGTAGAGCTAACCGGATTGGAAGAATGATAGGGTATGACAGCCTCCATCGAGACCACAAACCATGAAGCTTTGTTTAGGGAAATGCAAGTCGATCAGCAACGCAAGGTGGGAGCTAGGTGATCAATGACGCAGAAAGCTGGGGAGGGGCAGTTCAAGTGGGCTGGGCCTACGGGTCATGTATTGGGCATGGTATACCTCTGGGAATTCGGGTCATGTATTACAGGATTGTTGGGCCCTGTGCCTTGGGTCTACTGGTCATGTACTGGTTCCCCTTCAACCCTTAAAAGGGGAATTATCCATAATAAAATAAAAAATAAGGAGTTCGGGCCATTCGGGTAGTAGAACATAGATAATTAGAATTTTGGGTTAGGTAGTGGGGAAAATGATGACCAATATATGGATTCTTCAGTTTCCATAACAGGAGTTCCACAATTCCCCAACTAAGAGAAGATCATAAATTACCAAAATCATGGAAAAGAACCTCACAAAAATTATCTCTAGAGTTCCACAATGTAACCCCTACTGTGTTTCAACTCTACATATTTTTTGTGAGTATTCTATAGGGGTGAAGTAGAGTTGTGATATATGAACAAGGTATTGAGCTAGGTTTCTCATTATCTAGTTTATACACTTCATATGAAATTTACTCAAAAGAGTCTTGCACTATAGTCTTAGGTATGCGGAGTTGTGGATGACTGATTATATTTTTTGGAACATGTTTCAATTGACTATTGCGATGTTAAATAGATCATTTGAGATGTGGTCCTGATATCCTCTTCTCATTCTAAAAATCTTTTTGATACTATTACTCACAATTTATTTATTTATTCTTACACGATTACTAGTATAAACATACTTATTAAGCTAACTTTTGAGTTTCATTCTCTCATTGCACCCAATTAAAATAAATACAATCATCTTTATATATGTACAAAGTATCACGCATTTTTTTTCCAATATAAAATTTGCAAGGATTTCATTATCCTTTAGATAAATAGATTGAATTTCATCCTTGTAATGTAATGGATAAAAAAACATTATTATCACATTAACTATTATAAGTGGTTATTATCCTTTATTTCACCAAATGGAGAAATTTTATTAATGAGAATTCAGTAGTATGTCAGATCCAAATAGATTTGGAACAAAATAAATACATATTAGAACTAATATGGATCAAGTAGAAATCATAGGTCTTATAGAGGATCTAGATGATTAGTCACCTTCTTATTCTCCTATTATTGATCTCAATCATGATGTCTCACCTAATGAATTCTCATGTTTTACTTCTATATGAAAAATAGAGTTTGAGGTGGAACTTATTTTGGAATTCAAAAACGTTTTGATCACCCCCTTATCCTATCGAACCCTAAATGTGTAGAGAACATAATTTTCAGCATGGTGACCTACTTGTGAAGGAATTCAACATTCTAAGAACATCTCTATGGGATGATTCTGTATTTTTCCCCAATAAATAATATGGTATAATAAATCAATGTATATAATATAACACGATAAAATCGGTGAATGTAAAGAACATGTATCCTTTACCCTAAATAGATGATATATTTGGTCAATTATGGGGTGCGCGAAGATTATTCAAGATCGTGATACATTAAAAATACCATTAGTTGTGCTTTAGAGTGTATTACATTTCCAATATGGTGTTTAGGATAATATATGGAATGATTGAGTTACTCTGCATATCTTTTAGTTGGAATAATTACGTAGTAGTGTTAACAGTTCTCATGAATAATATTTTCCATCCATATATCAACTCTTTCATCGTGGCCGTTTTGGAGACATCATTATATATTTATAGACATTGAATATACATTCCAGACACATTGATACTGTTTTAGTAAACAATGAGGTCATTGAATTTATTCCAATATTTTGAAGTTCATATTCATGATTTTAATTTTTTATTATTTCCTATGATCTATGATTATGGTATTCTGATGGACCTAGAGTAGCTCGATTTGGTGATGACATTGACTGGCCCCAAGAATTGTTTTTAGAATTGTAGTTTTTGTGGGGGTAGCTAGATACTACTAATGGATTATTTATAATTTCTTACAATTTTTAGCACTGATGATGGGTTTTAAAAATAATGCATAAATATTATATTCACTGACTAGTGTGATAATGACTTTATAGAGTATAATAAAAGGTTGATGATATGTCTATTTTTTATTTACCCATTTTCGGAGTTTAGATACATAATGTATTGTGATTCATAAGATATTGGGTTAGTATATATGTTGATTCATAGGGATTAGGTAGTAAATTATGGGCCACATTAGTTATTACACCATGAGAGGAAATACCCAACACATCACTTGGAGTTTCTATATTTTATCCATTCTCTAATATTTTTACAATATTATCTCTTCAGCAAGAGGTTTTTAATTTACATAGAACACTAATGCCTCTGTTATATCATCTTATAGTAAAGATCTAAATATGATTTAGAGGTGTTGTCTAGAGTACTTAAATAAATTTAATATTGAGAGCTGAATTCTACATGAAAATGAAATGATAAAGAGAAGTATTAGTAGTAAAATGTGGAGATATATTGTCTTATTGGTCAGGAATAATTGGACGAATAATATAATATGATTTTGATTAAATTATGTACGATAGATTCAATTATGTATTGTTGTTTCATGGATTGTTTTCCATTTTTCATCATTTATTTGTTAGTTTAATTGGTGAGAACTAGACCAAAATTAAATCTAGAATGTGCGGAGATACAAAAACGACTAGGGAGAATTAATCCAATTCTAGGATAGTCGGTAGAAAATGATGATCTGACCAATATAAATGGGAGGTTTATAGAGTTAACATACATGTGATAATATATTATGAGAGACACTCATTCATCGAATTGGGTAGTGCATCCAGGGTCGAGAATGATATACCATGGAATTCAATATCAGTTATGGGGGATTTGTATAAATATGGAAATCACTATTTTTTCATCTTTCCTAAAATTAAAATGATTAAAGGTTTATCATAAACTTTTTGGTGGGTATAATCATCCACTTAATGTTTTGATGTGAAATTACTCTGTGGATGATCTAGTAAAGTTATTTTTGCATGAGATTTTATGCCAACATAAATTTTTTAAGAGAATAACACCATTCAATGATTTGTGTTCCACATTGTAGTTTTCATTGTTCTTATAGAATTATTTGGGTACATAGCTAAATTTTTTTACAATATATCATTTTCATGCTGATGGTCAATCTTGATATTTTAGGACATGTTATGGGAATGTTTTCTTGATTTCATTTGATCATTGTATGAACATGTATTCATTGTATAATTTGTAAACAATGGTAGATTATGTTCTTATATTAATATGGTACCGATATTGTATATATATGGTAAGTCTTATAATTCAGCATTATGTTGGAATGACCCCAGTGAGGCATATATCGGGGGTTTGAGCTTGTTATGTGAGATATCCAAGGGAGTAAATCTAATTAATAAGTGTTTTACCATTGATAAGAGTAGGAATGGATCTTATTCCAACAGGATGAGATAAAATTTTGATATTATTAGTGGTGATATATTTTTATTATGGGTGACTCCATGGCTTGGGAATAAACATTTTATCACAAACAAAAATGTATCACCAAGATTCAATAGGCCATGGATTGTTTTTTTATTTCAAATCCATATCATACCATATGTAGATTTATCCTTTTACTAAGGTATTCCGGATGTGTTTCATGTATATCAGCTATATAAGCGCATTCATAATCCTTCGAATGAGATCGACTGTGTGGATGTTGATATTTACCTAGAAACAACATATGTTTAATTCCTAAAGTTAATTGTAGATTGAAGTAGAATGTGTTTTGATGAAATATAGTTCCACTAATCTAGATCATATGGAATCATTGTTAGATCCTAGAGTAATCATGGGAGTGAGTGTCTATTTTATAGGCCTAATGGATTCATTGTTTTTAGAAGTAATACTAGAGTCATGTATTGATAATGTGAATTCATTATTGGTGGTTATTTATAACATCCTCAATTTATAAATAATTTCCTAAGGTTAGTAATGGAGGGAAAATAAGGATATTGATTTTATTCTTTAATTTGTACTAGATTATATGGAATGGTATATGATCCATTTCATTGACGGTATACATGTATCATGGTTTAGTCACTTCTTTGTCGTGGTTGGATTTCAATGTTTTTTATTTTTTGACATATATGTACTATAATTGACAACAATGATGATTATGAATATTTTAATAAGGATATGATTTGGATCTTTGGTTGTGGAATACTAGATATAAAATTGATTTGGGTAAATTATTATAATTTATTTTCCCTTTAATAAATAATGATAACTATAATGTAGAATTCATGTGGGGGATCATAGAACATATAATAGTTATGGACATTAACTCTGGTATTGTCCCCTCGTTTGTAGGGCCTCTTTGTTGATCAGAACATAGATTATGTAAAAATAATTGAGCAGTCCTCATTATAATGTTTCCATCTACCTTATGTTGTAGTACTTTCATTTTCAGACATAGTTTGACATATCCCAAGGTGTTGTTCCATGATTTCTTTTTTCAAAATAACTATAAATATAGGAAGCCACTCAAAACCATGCATATATCATTCCTTAAAAACAAATCATGGTTGAATGTGGTACATTTTCTAGAGTTATTTCCATCCTCAAAATCATGGAATTATCTCTAAAATTATAGGATAAAATCTTGGTGATTATAAGTGGTTTAGATCCCATTATTCTAGTTTTTTCATTCTTCTCATAAATGGAATTGCAAACATAAGCCTTTATCTACATCTCATTATGGTATCCTGATCTTGAATCGCATCTTTGTGAATTCATATCTATTCTATGAAAAAATTGCGTGTGAGGTTGTTCCAATTTTAGTGTGAATTTGGTTCATGAGATGATACTATTGAGGAACCATTTTGATGACAACAACATGATTTAGGTATAATATTACATAACATTTGGGGACCTTGTATACTCATTTTTACTTGAAATGATACATGTTTTGGAATATAATGAGTAATATCCCTTGATAGCATCTAAACATTTGTGTGCTCATGGGTTCCATGAGACCCATATATGATGCTCGATTTAATGATAATATATGATAATCTTGCTAAACCATGTTTAATTTTGATTAGATGTAACAGTATATTGCTACTGATTCTCAGGATGACATGGAACATTCCTCCACTATAGGGTCTATACTATTATGTATTATTTAAATTCTTTTGAAGTTATTTATATTAGTAATAAAAATTATTGGACCATCCAGAAATATTTATAAATTAGGGGGGGAGTGCACATGACATGTGATTATGAAATCGATGGACCTAAAGATATGGTATTGGAATGATAGACTTTAGGCCAAACCTAAAGAATTATAATCATAAGCATGATTGAATTGTGGCATGTCTTAATATACAATGTCAGTATATGATAGCCTTATGACTTGAGTTAAGGAAATCTCAGGATATGATGTCCCTTTGTCCTGACCCACGATAAAATTGGGATATGATGGACCTGTGGCCTATTGAAACACTGTGCATTAAGGAATCTGAATAAAATGTTTACCAGCCTTATGGATAGTCCATGATCACTCCTGACATCCTTTTATTTATTATTAAATAGTTAATCTTTTGTTGGTATGTTCATGGTTTGTTGTGGTTTGTTAACACAAGATTGATCAAAATGTCATTATTTATGAAATCTTGTTCATTTATCTATATAATTTCTTAGAAATTTTATAACTATGAAAAAATGTTTTGGACACATTTTAGTATCATACTATGATTTATTACTCAAAAACCAACAAAATAATCTAGATAAACATGTATAAATCATGATTCTAGATCTTGGTAGGGGAATATAGCCAATTAAATATAGATCTGTTTTGGATCATAGAAGTTGTAGTGGTATCATGCATGACTATGGGTGATTTACATAGTTTATTAGTTATTTTCCACCCTATTTGTTTTATATTATGGTTTTTAATTCCATATTGGTATCTTAGATATATATATATATATCATGGGTTTAACTTATTATAAAATTATGATATATAGATTCTTCTTGGTATTCTTATTACTACTTTTACTTATATTGATGGTGAATTTATATGATTACTAAGGTAATAACCTCCCAATATAAGAGTTTGGACCCTCCCAAATAGTTATAAACTTCTTGAATAATGGTATGTCTAAATGAGTTCATGTGGTATCACAAATTAGGATCTATTCAAGAATGCATGGTTTGGGTCATCACACAAAAAAAATTCACCCTCAATGAATTTATATATGGTATACCATTATAATTATAAAAAACCTTATAATTGTTTGGAAAATAAATACATTTCAGGATTTCCCAGGAAATCACATGTTGGATGTAAGTTCCTTTTACTAAATTTTTGGTATTTTCACATTTATTATCTTTTATTTCTATTTGTTTGGGAGTATTATAAGAGTCATGAGGGTCTAATTTTTTTTTGTAAAAAATTAAATAATGTATTAGGATGTTTTTTTCTTTGAATTAATGTATTTCAAGTATAAATTAGTCAAATTCTTAGTGGGGGTACTTCCAACTTTTTATGAAGTCTAAGATAATGGTGAGTTTTCAATTAAAACCTTTAGTTTTTTGTCTGAAGTGAATTTACATAACAAGTCAGTATGGTACAATATTTGTATCTATTTTACAATATATTTCATTAACCGATACAAGGAATGAAGTACACACATGTCATGTAATAGTTTCACATAATGTAATTGATAATATTTGGTTTTTAATATATATGCGATGGGTTTTAAACATATATGTGCTTCAGGGATTACATAAAATGTAATGGGATTATAGATTGTTTAATAGTAATTAGTTTGGGATTTATGGTTACTCTTAAGTGGTTTCTTATTTAATTCATTGCATGCTTACTTTCTCTCCAAGGTGACATTGGGTGATTCCCATGCTTTTGGATCACTTCGATCAGTGATGGATCACCAATACGATTGAGTTTCTTCTATCTATGTATGTAATCCTTATGATTATTGTTTGGATTTTATTATATATATAGTTTTTTCAATGATTTTGACACTATTTTTAATCTTATTGTGTTTTCTATTGATCAATTTTAGTTTCTCGCCATTCATTGACTTTAAAAGGTCCTTCTCTTGTTTTTTTGTCACCATTGTCAAAGGAGGCATGGTTTCTACAATTTTAATGTTGGTCCTTCAACACAATGGGATACAATGATGAATTTTATGTTTTTATTGATAAATTAATTTTATATTTTCATTTTTTTAAAGTGATATATGGTTTTAAAGGATTTCATGAAAATTGAATTATTTTTTAAAAGGTGGGTTTTATTTGATAATAGATTTACATGATCCAAAATGAGTTTTTCAACACTGAAGTTGTTTGTACTGTATTTAACATTATTTCTTAAATTATGAGTATCATTTTGAAATTTATTTTTCAAATTTTTAAATTTGGAGCCTTGGTTGTGTCCTAAAATAGATACTGGTAGCCTCAGTGTTTTTGGAACCATTAAGAGGTAGCCTTCTATCAATATCAACTAATATGACTCGATATCTGTTGGATCCAAATTTAGGGATGTTTAGGGTTTTTATTTTATGATATTTAGGGGAATAAGATATACCACTAATGTGAGGTAATTTTTCAAATTGTGTTATTTAACACATTATTATTTTTATAATGGATTATTTCTCATAGGTTGTTATATGTGGTTGTATGCAATAACTTTTCTAGATTAATTATTACATTGATACAAATTTAAATTTTTTCCTCTTTATGAATGGATATGATTTCATGTTATAGAAATTCTACTTTTCATATATTTGGTTTGAGAATATTAAAGGATTTTATAAAAACTGGAGTATTAAATGGGGAATTTATTAACAAATGGTTTGGTTTTATGTAATCTTTTTTGTAAAAATTTTTCATTTTAAAAGCTATAATTGTTTCATTAATGATATTAGACCTTGTATAGAAAATATGATTGTATCCTAATTATCCTTGGATCACATACTACTTGTTCCATTTTGTGTTTATAGATATTGTATTTCTAGATCTAGGTAAATTTATTAAAAGCTTCTAGATTATTTCTTCTGTTGTTATTGTTTCCTTTGGTTCGAGTTGGTCTAGAAGAGACTATTGGTCATGTAGAGATTGGAAATAATTTATGGTTTAGATTGATTTATCTTTCTTCATATGACTTTGTGGTATCACTTTTTTTAACATATTTAATAAATTTTTAGGTTTTGTTTTGTTTATATTCAAGATAGGGAGGTTGGGGGCTTTCCTGATTTGTAAAGGCTCCCTGTAATCCTCCATCAGATCAAGGATCAAATACGAGTGGGAGTGAATTTCTGCTGTTATGCAGTAACGTAGGCATGAAGTAGGTAAGTGGTGACACAGGAATGAACACATTCATATAGTGACATATTAATGATGCATACATGACACTACACTGGAGCTTTGGGCTATGTAATCGGAATCATGCCCACGGAGCATTCAGGTCGTGTATTGAATAAAAAAGTCATGATGTGAGGGATATCCCAAGGGGGGATATGGTATAATTTTCCAACCTGCGTATGTGGTATGTGTTTTTAATGTAATTGTTCCACCTATCTCCTAATAAATTAAAATTATAGATTGGTTTCTATTATATTGTGGTACCTATATTATGTGATGGGATAATTCGAGTTGTTTTTCTATTTCACACAGGTTGGTTCGTTATAATTGTGTATCCGAGTGATAATGATCCGGGATTTTTTCATCTCTATATGAGTTTGGTTCTACATATTGGGTATATATTAGATAGGATCATGGAAATTTGGATAGTATGATTAGAAATGGGACCTATCTAGCTTACTTTGGTGAATGAATCTATGTTACCATGGGAGGTAACTGACTTTTACCAGGATTGTTACTTGGATTTTAAGGTCATTTGAATGAAATATATGGGGTGATTATTTATGTTTACATATTTAAATTAGGTTATTTCTTTGTTTCTTTAAATCCTTAATGTTTTAATGATTTGTTAACAATTCCAGAATTTAGTCTTATGATTTTTTAATTTATTCATAACTGATTCGTTTTTATCTTTTTATTAGACAATGCATTTGAGAAGATTAATTCCAAATATTAGATAGGATGATATGATATAAGAAACAAATACAAATACTCTAATGGAACCTTATTTTGTAGAATATTTTGTCTAGTCTATTCAAACATGGGGTTGAGTGGGTGTCAAGAACCCAGGACGTGAGGTGGATCATGGATCTAAATTTATTAAGTTGTATCCACCCATCCTTCAAGTTGAAAAAGGTTTCCCATAATATGAGAATTGTATTGAGTATATAGATTTGATCATAAAATTCGTTAAGGCTCATAATGTCACCATGGTGGGTTTTCCACACAAATACTTGAGGGTCCAGAAAGGTGATGGTGGGATTCAATTGTGAAAGACAAGTTGCATGTGGATCTAACCTGGTATTCATTCATGAAAATAATTAATTAGCTATTTATCCCCAATACATTACATGTAGAATTATCTGGGATTTCATGACCATAGAGAAATCTCAACATTCATATTTTTAGTCTTGTGAATGTTTTTCTAAGTTAGTGCATCTAGAACCAGAGCTTTTCACTAATGAGTACATAATGGATTGGAGGATTGATTTATAAATGAGTCACCATATACGGTTGATGATGATTCTCATGTTCCCTATGAACACATTGGAGGTTGATAAAAATGAATCTCTAGTAGAGACATATATAAATGGGATAAATGTTTTTTGTGGAGCTTCAGTTGGTTCAATGGTGAGCCATGTTAATTTTATAGTTGGAAAAAGAACTGTAAAAGTAGTTAGTTTCCTTCAAGACTAGTTTCAAGGTCTTTGATAGGGAAATAGTATATTTTCTAGTATTTGTGTGGAAGGATATGTCATTCAAAGCATTACTGTATGGAGGATCCTATTAATTTTCATCTTTTTGGATGAAAAGGCCATCTATAATACCTTTTTGAAAATTTGTTTTAGGGATTTTAGGTTGGATCCACTCTCATAGTGGGATTGTAAGTTCATGTAAATTCTTGTAAGGGTGGTCATTCTAATACATAGGACATTGAATATATTAATGTGTATATGATAAAATATATTTATGTATTGGAGCTTTCAAAAGAGGAATATTAGGTAGGGAAAACTACTATTAGAGGAATGGTGTTTATCTTGTTTTCTATGCTACTATATTTGTTTCATATAGGTGCTACACTTTCTTCTACACCATCAATGATTGTTAATGCATTAAATTTTTATTTCAAACATATTCCATTATTAATGGATCATTACATGCTTTTGGGAAAGTGGTCTGAATACAGATTCAAACGTCCGGTGTGTCGGGTGATGATAGGTGATGTTGAAGTGGAGTTTGAATTTTTAGTACATCATACAAAAATCTTATACTAGATTATTGTTATGGATTTAATGATAACTAATAAAGACTAGATTAATATTTATTATCATTTGGTTAATTTTTATTTTCTTTTGGAATCAATCATGATTTCTAGGGAGAGTTTGATTCTAGATTAGGAAGGATAGAGAATGTTATTCCATAGGTTGTGGTGATCTTGTTCAATTTTTTATATATGTTTATTAATGTACATGACATTGGTTTTAGTGGTCAACTTCTTAAAGTGGTGTGTGAGTACCGCATATAATTTCTGGAAAACTTTCAAGTTTATCTCCCAAGACAGTTATTGAGTTTACTATATACCTACTCCCTGGTAGGATGCATGTTTTTATGTCCTCTTATTGGATGGAACCTACTATGTTGGGGGAAAAAATGTCAAAGTTGAGAACCAAGAGGCTAGAGGATTTTTTTTCCCGGTGTTTAACATCGGGATTTACATTTCCTCTTTTCTAATAAGGTAGACATGTCATTAGGCTTTGTATTGATTATCGAATATTGAATCGACTGACTGTTAAGAACAAATTTCCTTCTCTGAGGATTGATTATCTCTTTGACAATCATAGATGGATTAATTGGTTTTAATATATTATTATATTGATTGGTTACCACCATTTTATTTATTCAATAAGGGATATACATAGTACAACATTTCGCAGTCAATATGTGAATATCTAGTTTCTGGTTATTCCATTCGGTCTCACTAATATTGTTCCTATGTTTATGGATTTGATGAACTAGATTTTCATTGGATATTAGAATATTTGTTTTTATTAATGGATGATATTGTTGTGTGGACAATGTTATAGGAGGATTACATGGACAATTAAGTTATCATTCATCAAAATTTAAGGGAACATCATATATAAGGTATGATTTCCAAATGTTCATTTTTTATATGAGAACTAATATTTCTAGGGAATATGATATCTAAGTGGGACACATCATTATATTTTGAAATGGTATAGGTAGTTATGTCATTGGAGTAGTCTATAAATGTGTGTGAAGTTTGGAGCTTCTTGGTTTTGGCTGCTTACTATAGATTATTTGTTCATGAATTATTTAAGACTGCATCTAAGATGACAACATAAAAAAATAGGGTTAAAATGTATTGAAATGAAGAGTATCAGAAATATTTTGAGAATATTATTGTTAGGTAGAATTATATAGAAATTTGGATTCTTCCGAAACCCATTTTGGGTTATGATGCTATCTACAATGCATTTGGTATGAGCTTGGGATGCATTTTGATGTGGGGAAAACTGGTGTTGACATATAAAACTTTTGAGCTGGTCCCTCAGGAGAAGAACTACCATACCAATGATCTTGATGTGGTAGTGGATACAAATGCAATCCAAATATGGTGTAAATATCTCTATATAGATAGGTTTATAGTGAATTCAAATAATAAGAGACTGAAATATATTTTTACTATTAGGGATTTGATCTTGTAATAGAGACACTAGGTGGAATACCATTTGTTTTTTTTATTTTGATATTTATTTTACATCTTTAAAAGAACTATGGTGGAAAATTTATTATGCTAGAAATATCAAACATAATCTATAAAGGAATGAGTGGAATAATAATCCACGATGAGTTTGTTGGTTGGGATTAGCTTGTAAGTGTAAGAGGATAATGGATAAGTGTTCTTGTGTTCGATGAATGTTGACTCATATTTTGATGTGTGAGTTAAGATTTAGAAGATGATAGAAACCGAGTACCAACACATCGATGAAATATTTAATTGTTGGGAGTCCTCAGGTGAGTGTTCTCTGTCTCCAAATAAATATTTGTGCTTCCTTATTATATTGGTTTTTCCATTTTCTCTGAGGTGAGATTTTTTTTTGGATTTTGAAAACAATTATTAATTTTTTGTGCACCAATGTACTAACATGATGTAGAATTATTTGAGAAATAAATATTTGTGGAAGTAGGATTGAAATGATAATGATTTTAGTATTTAAATAATGATGTTGATGCTCCATATACAAAAGGGGGGTGAATTGTATAGTTTAAAAATTCTTAGTAACTTTGAAAGATAATATTGTTTAACTAAGTTAAAAAAGGTAAATTCAAAAAACATCTATGTTCTACAATCTTTATTGATTTCAAATGTGTGGTTCTGAAAATGTGATTCTAGATACGTGATTATAGAAATGAAACTAGTTCTGCAAACATACAATATTTCGGAAATGTAGTTCCGAAATGAATGAGATTCGAGAAATGTGGTTTCATAAATGAAACATAACAAAAGTTTACAAAACAAAGACTCTACATTAAAGCATATATAATATTATTTAATCAGAGTACAAGTGGAATAAAGTATAAGATAGTTATAATTTATTCAACAACTGAATTACAGTGGAACACAAACTTAAAACGAATTTGTAACAAGTATAGAAATATTTTTATCCAAAGAGTAGGGTATCCAACAACCTTGGACAAAGGTCCCATGATTTATACATTCATGAAAGCATGTCTTACCCAAACCCATGTATGCCCTCATTCCAAAGATTGGAATATGTCATGCTATCCCCACAAGTCCTTGATTTAGAAGGAAATAAGAACCTTTGTCTTCCAAACTCGAAAACCCACGATCAACACTATCAGAGTTTGCACAACGCAAGTTTGAACAAGTTATTCACACCCGAGAAAAGTTGTTCACAACATCTGCACAAAGAAGTGATAGTTGAAAGAGCCAATCTCTCTATAAAAAAATTAGCAATGTTATGAGATTCCAAAATTTCAAAAGTTCTGATATCGTTCAAATGACCTCTTATTTATAGGTATATATTCAATGGTTGGATCCCTCCTCCAATGGTTATATTTTTCCTTGAATTTCGGAGGGAGATGTATACGTGTCACACATAAAACGGCTAGTAAATAATAGAATGAATGACATTGTTTTATTATTATACATGGTTAAGTAAAAATATGGTTGCTTAACCAAATAAATTTTACTGAATGTAAGGAAAAACAGAATTCAGAGTCTAATATAGTTAACCTTCATAGTCTATACTGGAAGGATATTTACATTCTCGTTCTCTAGAATTTGGAACCAGAATTCTATAGACTGTAGACTCTGAATTCAATGGAATTCGGATTCTGAGTTCTATGGAATTCGATGTCTAAATTCTGAGGAAATTCAGAGTTTGAACTCATAAGAATTTCGTTTCTGAATTCAAAAAGTTCAGAGTCTGAATTTATAGTATTCGGAATCTGAATTCAGATCCAGAAAATAGAATTCTCTATTAATATGTATTTATAAGATTCTATATTTCAGGATGTAAAACTGATTTTTATAGATAGAAATAAAATGAGTTGGTTTTAGAGAAACTAAAATATGAACAATGAAAACATGGTAAGGATGAATTTTCGTTGGGGAATAAAAATTTTCTTTGTGAAGGGAAATCTTAGGGAAAATGAAGTTTTTTCTCAAGATAGGGTGTTTGTGATTTTCAAAACATGAATGAATGTATAATTCATAAAGAAACCTTATTGACTCAACAATATCCCCCAAATATAATGAAATGTAAAATTCATAAGGAAACATTATTGACTTAAAAATCTCCCCCTTTTTGGAGAGCACAAATATCCTTACGAATATAAGAAAATGAATATAAGGACTTAGGTATTTGATGGACTTGTAAATAAAACATATCTCCCTTTACACATGAGTAATAGTGAATATGACTAAGTCCCAATTAAGCTTTGGAAACAGTAAAGATCTTATTCTTGATTTACGGGTTTAGACATAACATTTTATTGCATCCGAAAATCTTCTTGGAAAATAACTCCCCCTTAGAAGATCTCCCCCTTAGAGAAATTACTTCATTAACTCAGTATTTTTTTTTATCATTTCTTTCTCCACATTTGTGATTTTCAAAAATTATTAAAGGGAATGGAAAAGGAAAAATGGTACTAGAAATATTAGTGCTGAACAACAAAAATTATAAAGAGCAACATAAAATTTCATTATGATTGGAAAATTTTATACAAGGAAATACAAAAAAATATCAGAATTGAACCAAATTATCCTTCCTTATCCTTCGGTATTATCTTCTTTACTATTTTTTTGAGCTTCTTGTGTTCTTTATGGTATTCCTCTACTCTTTGAGACGCCGGTCCTTATCATTTGTTTTCTTTTCTAATGATTTTATTTATTATTTAGAAGCATTAATAACCTCTGCCTAATCCTTCAAGGCTTTTTCATACTTAGAAACTATCTCTTCTATCTCAATCCTCAGATTCCATTCTCTTTTCACACTCTGAGCTATAGAATACAACTTCCCATTCATATCTTTCACTTATTTAATCTGAAAATTCTGTTCCAAAGATAGCTTCTCCTCAAAAATATTTGTGAGATCATTTATCTTTACATCTTCGGTTTCAAATGCATCCATGAGACATTCTTGTAAATAATCAAGAATTCTCATCTCTTCAACTATCTTCATTGACTAGCTGGTCGTATTTTTCCAGGATCTTTTGTGGTCTTCATAGCTAATAAGAAAAGTCATGATGTCTGCGACGAGTTTGACACATTTATCCATCACCATGGATACAAAATTATATTTTTTATTTAAGAAGTGTTGAAGAATTTTTCATCTTGAATCAATACTAGGAAATATTAGAATAGTGAAAACAAGTTTCTTTAAGGACTGGACTACAAATTCATTTCCAATAGAGGATGATTCAGAATCAGAAATTTTTCTTGGTGAGGATTATTATTCTAACTCGGAAACTCTTCTTCTTTTAGAACCACCTGCCTCTTTTTTCTTAACCACAACCTTGGAAGGTGAATCCACTATCACATGTTTTCCCTTATCTGTTTTCAGAATGAATACCACTTGGTGAGGAGATTAATGATCACTATCATATAGCTATAAAATTTTATCTTCATCTATTTCTTACTTCTCAAGTCCTGACCTAACATCCTCTAGGTGGATATAATTTTTATTGATACTTTCTTCTTCCAATGTATTTTCTACTTCATCTTCAGCCTTCTACTGATCCTTTACAGGGGTTTCAATATTTGATGATTCAACTTGAGAGCTTCAGAAAGATATTTTTTTTGGAAGGGATTTCCTTCTCATGAAAATCCTCAACTTTCTTTTTTAGATATTTGGTATCACCAATACCTGCTTCTTCTTCTTCTTCTTCTTTTTTATCTACTATGTTTTCTTGGACTTTTTCTGTAGTCACAAACTTTTTTCCCAGAGCCACAGGTAATGATTTTATCTAAAAGGATTCTAGTACCGGAAAATTCTCTGATGCTTTCTCAGTAGCCTTTATAAGTGATTTCACTATCTCTGCCTCAGACAACTTCTTCTTTTGATTATTTTCTTTCTCTTTCCTCTCCAGCTCTTTATATTCCTTTTCTTTCAGATATTTTTCATCAGCAGGATCCAAGACAAACTTGGGATCCCCTTTTTTCAGATTTTTCTTTTCTTACCTCCACATAACTACAACCTCATCTAGATAAGATTTTTTTCCCTTGTATTCAGTGGTGCCGATTGGGTTTCCTAGGCTGTTGGAGTTTTTTATTCTCTCATACATCCTTCAACTTCCAAATCCTTCATCCTTTCTTATTGGTATCAGTTGCCTCCTAGTTCTTTTGGATAGCTTCAACTTCTTCTTCGGGAAAGTCATAGAAATCTAAGGAATCTATGGAAAAGACAACATTCATTCTTCTCAATGTATCATCACTTAACATCATAACATTTCAATTCATTAACATAGACCTGCAAGGTATTTTGGATGATTCTAGACACCGAACAATCCTCTTAGAAAGAATGGCCGGAAACATAAAAAATCATAGCATTCAAATTTCAATTCATTATTTTCTCAATTGTAACATGAATATTCTTGACCCTGTTTATTTTCCTTAGGTTTATCAAGAAATCCAGAATATACATGTCACCCTTCTTCAAAATATACTTGTCTCCTTTTCTCACTATGATAAGTCATTGAACCAACAATTCTTGAATATGATAATTTGTAGTGAGGTGGATAGTTTTCGGAGTATTTACATCTGAATGACCAAGAAAATACATAGTCTACTCATTATCGAATCTTCTTGGACATTAGACAACATATGATAACAATACTCAACTTCTCTTTAATATGGTATACCAACCAAGCTTGCAACATTGGTGTATTATATTAAATACGTTTTTCCATATCACATGAATGAAAACATACTCCTAACTTCTTCCATGAAGAAATTCACTGAATCATAGAATTTTGTTATCAAATCTGGATATACCAAATCCCGAGCTTTTGGTTTTGAAAGGCATATACATTCCCATCCATACTGCATTATATTCTTGGCGATGATAGAATTGTAGTTAAGGAAATACATCAGATCCACTAACCTTTCACTATATATCTGCCATTAAGATATTGGTTTGATTGTTGAAATATCATTTGGAGAGGAAATATTGACAGACGTTCAGAAGTAAGAAATATACGAAAAGTTCAGAATGGGCTTTTGTTAGAGGACAGAGCTTCAACACGTAAGAGCATTGAAATCGTTGTGGGACAACCATCAGGGGGTCCTTTATATAGTAAAGTAAGGAAATGGTTCAACATCCATACTCAATCCAATTTTTGAAAAACCCTTTGATCATATTTGAAGGTTGATATGATAGTCAGAGAGAAATTATGATAGAATCCGATCTTTTGAGGTTTTTATGAAAAATGTTCTGATTCAAGAAAAAATGAATACGAAAACTTTAAAAAACAAATAAAGATGCCAACAAATAAAAGGTTATTAATAATACTTATGAATGAAAATATACCTCTCGGATTTCTAGGAGGAGTATTTGTAATGGGGAGAATGTTTCTTGAAGAACATTAGATTTTGAAAATTTTGATTACGAAAACATTTAGGACGGAAATATTTATTACAAAGAACATCATTAAGAAAATTTTAAGCACGAAAATCTTCATTACAAAAATTTTATGTAAAAAATTATTCATTACGAAAATTTTATGTACAATAATATTTATTATGAAAATATTAAGTACAAAAATCTTCATTATAAAAATATTAAGATCAAAAATCATCATTACGAAAATTTTAAACAAAAACAAATTACACAAAAAAATTTAAAATCTTACAAAAAAATGTAATCCCCCTATGAAAAATATTTCATTATTGTAAGGATATATATTTAAACATGAAGTAAACATGGAAGATTACCTTATAGTTATCTTTCCTAACGTCCGTTTAATGTATTCAAATCTATCGGACGGTAATGATTTTGTGAAAATATCAGCAAGTTGATATTGTGTTCCACTAAATTGAAGAATGTTATCTCCGTTTTGTGTGTGATTTCTATGAAAGTGATGCCTAATATCTATGTGTTTTGAACGAGAGTGATGTGATAGGGTTTTTATTAGGGAAATGTAACTAGTATTATCACACAGAATTTGTGTTTTTGTAAAACTCATGCCATAATCCGGGATTGTGTGTTGCATTCAGAATACTTGAGCAGAACAACTTATAGCTGCTACATATTAGAGCATCCACAGTGGAAAGTGCTACTGAGTGTTGCGTTTTTCATGAACAAGAAAATAAGGAATCTCTTATGAAATGACAAGTTCTGTATGTACTTTTCCAATCCATTCTACATCCACCAAAATCAGTATCTAAAAATCTTTTTAAAATAAAATCATTTCCAAAGGTGTAAAAGAGTCCTAGATCAATGGTTCCATTTAGGTAGTGATTTTTTTCACCACCCTAATATTGGATTCCTTAGGATTGGATTGATTTCTTGCACAAAACATACTAAAAACATTATGTCTGGATGACTAGCGGTAATGTAATGTAGACTTCCTATCATACCTCTAAAAGATTTTTGATCTACAGGTTTCCCGGATTCATCAAGATCAAGTGAATTTGAGGAACCAATGGGAGTAAATATTCTCTTGGCATTGTCATATCCATTATTTTTAAAAAGATATTTAATATACATATGTTGGGATATATAGATTCTTTCTGGTTTTTGAGAAATTTGAAAACAAAGGAAAAATGTTAACTCACACAACATACTAATTTCAAACTCAGATTTCATTAGATCTGAAAAATAATCAGTTAATGATTGCTGAGTTGAACCAAATATAATGTCATCAATATAAATTTGAACAATCAAAACATTTTTCTTATCTTTATTTAAAAAAAATATTTGGATCATCATTTCCTTTAACATAATTATTTTAATCAAAAATCATGTAAGTCTATCATACCAAGATCAAGGGGCTTGCTTATATACATTAAAGGCTTTAGTATGTTTGTATACATGATCAGGATGTTTTGTATATTCGAAACCCGAAGGTTTTTCAACAAAAACATTCTCTTGAACAAAACCATTAAAAAAGTCACATTTGACATCCATTTGAAAATGATTGAAATTGATGAATGCTTCAAAGGCAAGTAGAATAAAAATAGATTCAAGTCTAGCTACTAGAGCATTGGTTTCTTCACATTTTATTCCTTCATGTTGATTATAGCCATTAGAAAATAATCTAGATTTATTTCTTACAATGTTTCCATTTTCATCACACCTATTTCTGAAGACCCATTTTACTCCAATAATAGAATATTCCTTAGGTCATTCAACCATGGTCCGGACTTTATTACATTCAAATTCATTTATCTAATCTTGCATATCTTTTATCCAATCATCATCGCCTAAAGCTTCATCAGTGCTTTTTGGTTCTAATTGGGAAGGAAATGCTAGATGTTCTACTTCATTTCTTAAGAAACTTCTAGTCCTTAAATATTTATATACATCACCAACAATGCTATAACTAGGATGATTCTTTAGAAACAACTAATTTTGGTTTTGAAAAATCTGTTCATCAACATAGGGTAGGAAATCTTCTAGGGTAAATTCTTCTAAAATATTTTCTTGAACATTTTCCTTATCAAAAGGATCTTCTAACAAAGGTTGATAATCAGTTTTTGAAAACACATATGAAGATGTAGGTTGAGGTTTTTTAAAAACAAAAGGATCAGTTTCATCAAATTTGACATGTACTACCTCGTCAATAATACAAGTATTTTTATTGAAAACACTATAAGCCTTAGAAGTTGTGGAGTAACCTAAGAAAATTATGTCATCAGATTTTGGTGAAATTTTTTGTAGATTATCTTCACAATTATGAATATAAACATTGCATCCAAAATCTATGATGTAGGATAGTCTAGGTTTTCAACCATTCCATAAATGATAAAGTGTTTTATTAAGAAAATGTCTAATAAAAACATGATTTATATTATAAAAAGTAGTACTTACAGATTCAGTCCAAAATTGTTTGACTACCCAATATTCACTCAACATGGTTCTTGTTATCACTTGAAAATTCTATTTCTTCTTTCAACCACACCATTTTGATGAGTTGTTCTGGGTGCTCAGAAGTTATGAGTAATTCTTTTTCTACTATAAAAACTTTCAAAATCAGAATTTTGAAATTCTCCTCCATGATCACTATGAATATTTATCAAAGGAAGGATTTTCTCATTTTTAACTTGGGCTCTAAATGTTTTAAAATAAGAAAATGCTTTAGATTTATTTTCTAGAAAATAGAGCCACATAAATCTAGAGTAATCATCAAATAAGACAAAAAAATAATTGTAGACCCCGGAAAATGCGTTCCTGAAATTTTACAAATGCTTCCATACACGATCCAAGATCGTAGAACTTTTCTTAAGCTTCGATTTGGTAGGTCGCAGGGCCCGAACGGAGCTACGGAATAAGAGTTATAGACGTTTCAAGTTTGGCTAGAAATATAGTTCGCGAAGCCCATTCGCGAAGCCCCCTCCGTGATTGCGGAGCGCCGCCACGAAGAAATGAGGAGGGAAGCTCCGTGAACCTGTTTTACGTTTGCGATGCGCCGCGAAGACCCACCGCAAAGCTCTGGAGGCGGTAACTCTCCATGAATCCATTTGACGTTCGTGAGCCCGCCGCGAAGCTCCGGAGGCGGTACCTCTCCGAGAACGAATTTGACATTCGCGAGTGCGCCACGAAGAACCTGAGGCGGCGTGGGAGTTCTGCTATGCGGCTCCCCTTGCCTATAAATATCCAGCTCACCCCCCTTCTCCAAGGAGGACAGACACAACCTCTTCTCCCCTTGGGCGGCCGAGCGGAGCTCCGCATTGCGGCTCCGCGAGGCCATGCTCCGCGACCAGCTTCCTTTGCGTTGCTGCTCCGCGAGACGAGGATCCGTGAGTCCATGCTCCGCGAGCCAATGCTCAGCGATGCTGCTCAGCGAGACCATACTCCATGAGTCCATGCTCCATGAGCCAATGCTCCGCGATTCTGCTCTGCGAGACCATACTCCGTGAGTCCATGCTTCATGAGTCCGTGCTCCGCGATGCTGCTCCGCGAGACCAAGCTTCGCGAGAACCCCTTGCTACGCGAGAGCCCTTTGCTCCGCAAGACCCCTTTTCTCCGCGAGACCCCTTTGTTCCGTGAGAGACCAAGCTCTGCAAGAGACCATTTCTCCGCGAGGCCATGCTATGCGAAGTTACATCGCGAAGACCTCTCCTTCGCGAGGATCCTACCATCGCGCCCACCGGTCCATACCGCGGGGGCTGTGCCCCCGCACCCCCCCTCGGGGTCAGTGCCAGGCTTCGGTCCCGACCCTCCAAGCCGATCATTTCTCAACCGTCACAGACCCCCATAAAAAATGGAGAGTCACACCACGATCTTTTCAGGCCGGGATGACGGGATTTTCCATTGCCCCTTATGCGCTCCCACCTTCAACCTATGGAATACCATGATTTGATACACTCCTACACACACCATGTAACACCTTTATTTGATGTATTCCTCTTGGTTTTTTTCCTATGAAGTGAGTTGAGGTTATCATCATCAATTCCTCGAGTACCTTGAGTCGAACCATTCCTCAGGAAACTCCTCCAAACCCTATCACGTGGCTCCTATGCCAGGTTGAACCAGAAAGGGACACCCTTGCGTAAGTCCCAACACCATCCATTCCTAGGCACATTCTGCTAACAGTCTTTTCTACATGACTCTAAACTGTAGTAATCCCTATGTGCCAGACATAGGATGCCTCTTTCCCTATAGGAGAGATGCTTTATGCTCCAAGCATGAGATGCTAATAGTCCTTTCTACATGACTCTAAACTGTAGTAATCCCTATGTGCCAAACATAGGATGCCTCTTTCCCTATACGAGAGATGCTCTATGCTCCTAGCATGAGATGCCAACAGTCCTACCTACAAGACTCTAAACTGTAGTGATCACCCTATATGTCGATCATAGGATGCCTCTTGCACTAAATAAGAGATGCCTTATGCTCCTTGTATAATAAGATAATAGTCCTATCTAAATGACTATAAACTGTAGTACTCCCTATCTAACAAATGATAGGATGCCTCTTTCCCTATACGAGATATGCCTTATGCTCCTAGCATGAGATGCCAATAGTCCTACCTACAAGACTCTACATTTTAGTAATCGCTATGTTCCAAACATAGGATGCCTCTTGCTCCAAATAAGAGATGCCTTATGCTCCAAGCATAAGATGCTCAAGGCCATGACTACAGTGGCATGATTCCAATGCCCCTTGGCATTATCCCTCTTGTGCACCAGTGCATAGGTGAAGTCCTCAATTCACCAGTGAGTTGGGATGACCTCATGGTTAGACATGAGGATGACACCCAGGCAGCTTCCTAGCGTAATCCTCATTCACCATTGCTGCTCCATAGCGACATCCGGGCAGCTCCTTGCATAAGCCCCATTCACCATTGCCGCTCCATAGCGGCACCCGGGCAGCTTCCTAGCGTAAGCCCCATTCACCATTGCCGCTCCATAGCAGCATCCAGGCATCTCCTTGCATAAGCCCCATTCACCATTGCCGCTCCATAGCGGCACCCGGGCAGCTTCCTAGTGTAAGCCCCATTCACCATTTCCGCTCCATAGCGGCATCCAGGTAGCTCCTTGCATAATCCTCTTTCACCGTTTCCGCTCCTTAGCAGTATCCGGGCACCTCCTTGCATAAGCCCCATTCACCGTTGCCGCTCCTTAGCAGCATCCGGGAAGCTCCTTGCATAAGCCCCATTCACCGTTGCCGCTCTTTAGCAGCATCCGGACAACTCCTTGCATAAGCCCCATTCACCGTTGCCACTCCTTAGCGGTATCCGGACAGATCCTTTCATAATCCCCATTCAATGTTTCCACTCCTTAGCAGCATCCGGGCAGCTCCTTGCATAAGCCCCACTCACCATTGCCGCTCCATAGCGGCACCCGGGCAGCTTCCTAGCGTAAGCCCCATTCACCATTGCCTCTCCATAGCGGCATCCGAGAAGCTCCTTGCATAAGCCCCATTCACCGTTGCCGCTCCTTAGCAGCATCCGGGCAGCTCCTTGCATAATCCCCATTCACCGTTGCCGCTCCTTAGCAGCATCCGGGCAGCTCCTTTCATAATCCCCATTCACCGTTTCCGCTCTTTAGCAGCATTCAGGTAGCTCCTTGCATAAGCCCCATTCACCGTTGCCGCTCCTTAGCAGTATCCGGGCAGCTCCTTGCATAATCCCCATTCACCGTTGCCACTCCTTAGCAGCATCCGGGCAACTCCTTGCATAAGCCCCATTCACAATTGTTTTCAGAAGAACTACGTGGTATTTGATCCATGTCAAGGCATGGTACGTAGGAAGCCTCCCCGTGGTTCAAGCCCAACAATCATTGGCCCAAACCATCTCCTTGTCGGTGTGCCAAATCCCCATTTTCACCCGAACTACGTGGACTTTGATCCATGTCAAGGCATGGAACGTAGGAAGCCTTCTAGAGGTTCAAGCCCATCTCCCATCGGGCCAAGGTCCCTCATTTACGTCGGTTCACCGACACCCACCGCTTGTCGTTTATTCACGTCAGGGTTCACTATCGTCCCGCATGACGTTAAACTGTATTCCATCAATCCTTCGAACTGCGTGGGTTTTGATCCCTGTCCTCTACACAGGGAATGTTGGAAACCTCCAAGAGGTTCAATCCCAACCAATGGTAATGTACCCCATCCTAGGGTGCACTTCCCCTGATACACCCTCGGTGGTGTTCAGATCAGCCATTACGGTGTGACATCTCCCCTCTACGGGGCACACCACCATCGATCCGTCTCTATGGGACGTTCTGATCACCCTTATTTCATCTTCGCAAGTCATTAAACTCATGGCCTACCTTGTGATAAACATGAGATGCCTGAGGAAAACCTCGGATGGAACACCTTTGGCGTAACCGTCTTCGCAAGACGTTAAACATGCTGCATACCCTGTGTTAAACATGGGAAGCTGAGGAAAACCTCAGGTACATGCCTATGGCATATGATTCCCCGCATTCGACGTGGGATGCCTCGGGATATGCACCCTTGAGATGCCCTATCATGAGGAAGAATACAGATTCCCCAATTTCAATGCACCGAGAGATGCCCCGACATGCCTGATGTTGCTGTCTACTCCGACCGAAGGTCGCTACCATGTCAAGACCCTATGGAAAGTCTTGACGGAAATAGTGTAATTAACCGGCATCCATGAAGATGTGGCACCAAGAATGAGATTCACGAACAAAGTTTTAAATCTATGAGGGAGACCCGGACTAGGTGATGAGTTTCGAGGAGGAGTCCATGGAAGAAAGAACCGACATCCCATCATCCCGTTTCAATCAAGGAGCAGACATACCTGAACAAGGAACGAATGCCGCCCGCCTTTGGAAAGCGGGAATGCAGGGCAACAACAGCGCCTCCTCCACGGACGGATGCGCGCGCCCTGGCGAAAGCTTTGGAAACAATAATATTTACCTCTAAGCATCCAGTTTGTGTTGGACCAAAAAGATCCATATGTACTAACTGTAATACAGCAGTGGTTGAGATTTCTCCAACTAATTTAAAACATGATTTATGTTTCTTTCCATATTTGAAAAGGATCACAAACTTTTGAAGAATCAAATCAAATATCTAGTTGATCATTAAATAATCTTTTCGTAGAAAGTTTGCATAGGTTCCTAAGGTTACAGTGTCCTAACCTTCTATTCCACAACCAAGAATGATCTTCCATTTCACTAAGGAAAGGTAGATATTGGCTTATAAGGTCTTCTATGTCTAGTGTGCAAACATTCTCTTACCTGTTGGTAGAAAGAACAAACTCTTCCTTTTAATTATGTACTACGCACTTTTTATTACTAAAACTCACAAGGTAACCTTCATAACATAATTGGATTATGCTAATGAGGATGTGATTAAGACCCTTAACAAATAAAATATTTAAAAGAAAAGTTTTTCTAAGAAGAACAATGTTACCTTTACCAATAATTTCATCCATAGCATTATCTTTGAAAGTTAGTAATTTTCCTTTCGTCTTGATAATGTTTTCATAGAATATTTGTTTACCAGTAATATGATGAGAACATCCACTATCAATGTACCAAGTGTTTCTATTGGTACTATCATTATTTTCCTAAAAATAAGAGTGTTAAACATTCAGAATCAAAACTATCTTGGATCCAGAGTTAAAAAATAAAATTTTAGGTATCCACATTTGTTTTGAAAATTAGGCTTTAAGAAACCCAATGGATTGAAAATTATTTAAAGAACAGTTCTTCTTCCATTTCCCACCACCTTGACGTTTAGGGAAAAAAGCAGCTCTGGATAGACTAAAATATTTGTTTTTAAAAATATGTTTTTTGTGAGTATAACCTACTCCAAAATTATTTCCTTGAGGTGTGATTTGGGAATACATCATGTCAAAATATTCATTACCAGAAGTAATGTTTTCAATAAGTATCATAAGGGAATATATATCATATTTTTGTCTTATGAATAAATTCTTATCCTTAGGAATTATTTCCATGGAGTTAGATTTTTCCTAAAAAACATTTATTTTTGAAATGGAATTCTTATGATCTTTAGAAAGTTTTTCCTTTTCAGAATTAACTTCCTTAAGGTATTAAGAATGTTTTTCTAGGAGCTCATACTTATCTTTAAGATCTCCAGTGAGGTCTGAAATCTCATTTGTAAGAACTTTTTATTTTAGTATTTACCTTGTTTAGTTTCTTATAAATTTTAGAATTTTTTTCTTTTATCAACGTGGAAAATCTAGATACTTATTTATACAAAGGTATTTCTTCACAATCTAAAGATGAAGTATCTTAATCAAAAGTAATATCTTCATAATAATAATTCTTTACAAGAGATAAATTTTTTAATTCCTCGGTTGAGCATTCCTTGGCCATAAGACAAGTTTTTCAGAAAGTAGCAGTAGTAATGAATCTGATATCTTTCTGGGCTGATGATTCACATTTATAAGATTCACTATCTGAAGATCATCAAGACTAGAACTCCATGTGTCATTTTCTTTATGACATTTCCTGTGTTTAGAATGGTATAACTTCTTCTGGTTTCTCTCTAAATTCTATTCCTTCTTATACCTCTTTTTCAAAAGAGGGTAATCACATCTAATATGACCTGTTCGTCTGCATTCGTAGCAAGTAACTTCCCCATATTTCATTTCTTTGTAGTCTCTCTTCTTAAACATATTTTGAGAGTTCATCTGATCTATTATCTTGTTTATTCTCCTTGCAATATTATCTAACACTTTCTCATAATTTTTTGTATCACTAGATTCTGACTGGGTAGTATCATTCTTTGACAATGATCTAGTAACACTTTCATGATTTTTGGATTTGGTATGGTTAGAAATTTTTGTGAATTCAACACATACATTTCCATTATTTTTCTAAATATTATCTGAATCTTTCTTCATTCTAGTCTCGTGCTGAAAAATAGCTCCAAAAATCTCATCTATGGAAATCTTGGTGACTTTCCCTTTTTTTGATTGTTTTCCTCTTTGATTCCCACTCATTAGGGATGATGTATATGATTTTATCTAAAAGTGGCTCATCATTTAAACCTTTTTCTCCCATAGAATGTAAGATATTCTAAATGGTCTTGAACCTTTGCTGAACTTTTCTTATGGGTTATCAATAAAGAATTCTAAGTCCATGATATTCAGATCTCAACATATCTCTTCTTGTCTCTATAATTTAGAAGGTCCAAAATGTGTAACTTCCAATTTTTTCTAGATACTATTTTCAGCATCACATTGGGATATTTGACTATAGATGTTATTAGTCATGGAACATGACAATGTATTTCTGACTCTAAAATTATCTTGTTATTCAGATTTATTTTGATTAGTAAAAGTCCTCGTTTCTTTATTAGGAATCTTATAATACCCTGTTAGCATCAGGTAGTTATCAACTCCAATATTAATAACGAAATACATCAACCTATCTCTCCAGTACTCATAATCATTTACATCAAAAATAAATGTCATATTAGTATTTATATTCTCCATTGAATCAACATTTATTCCTTCCATCTTAAGGAAAATCATTCCACATAAACTTGTCAGTAATAAATGTTTGTAAAGAAGGATACAAATATCCTATGAAAGGAAAATATAGAACTAGAGTATCTCTAAGATGAATATGAGTCCGGAACTTGTGAGTCTAAAATTCTGATTCTTAAAATAGGATGAAAAACATTATTTCTCTTCTGAATCTAATCGTGAGATTAATTTATATTGAACCAATACTCTTATACCAATTGTTGGATTGGTTTAGGGTATGAGGTAATCTTCCTCCAATACCAATTGTAGCAAATAAATCATACTGATTTTAGTATTGAAATAATGATGTAGATGCTCAATATACAATAAGGGGTGAATTGTTTACATTAAAAATTCCTTAGAATGTTTTAAAGATGTTATTGTTTAACTATGTTAAATAAAGAAAATTCAAAAAACCTCTATGTTTAACAATCATTCATGATATCAAAAATTTGGTTCCAAAAATGATATTCCAGATATGTGATTCTTGAAATGATACTATTTCTACAAACTTACTTGATTTCAGAAATGTACTTCCGAAAAGAATGAGATTCCAGAAATGTGTTTCCAGAAATGAAACTTAACAAAAGTATAAAAAATAAAGACTCTAACTTAAAGCATGTAAAATCTTATTTAATTAGAGTAAAAGTGTAATAAATTATAAGATAATTATACTTTCCTCAATAACCAAATTACAGTGAAAAAAAACTTGTAACAGTACAAGTAACAAGTATTGAAATCTTTTAACCCAATGAGTAGGGTATCCAATAACCTTGGATAAAGGTCCCTTGATTTATACATTCAAGAAAGTATGTCTTACCCAAATCTAGGTAAGAACTCAATCCAAATATCAGTATTTGTATTTCTATCTCCGTAAGACAGGAATATAGAAGGAAATCAGAACATATATCTTCCAAACCTGGAAGGCCACGATCAGCATGATCAGAGTCAGCACGAAGAAAGTTCGAATAATTTGTTCACACTCGAACAATATGTTCACAGAATCTTGATAAAGAACTGATAATTGAAAGATACTATCTCTCTAGAAAACACTTTTGAATTTTTTGTGCTTCAAAACCCCAAAAGTTCTAAGATCGTTCAAATGAGCGCATATTTATAGGTACATCTTCAACGGTAAGCTCCCTCCTCCAATGGTCATATTTTTCCTTGAATTTCGGAGGGACCTGTATACATGTCACTTAAAAAATGGTCAGTAAATAAAAAAATGCACGAAATCATTTTATAATTATCACAAGGGTATGTAAAAAAATGATTGCTTAACCCAATCCATTTTTAGGAATGGGAGGAAAAATAGAATTCGATGTCTATGAAAATTAACCATAAGAGTATATATTATAATGAAATTCTGAAGCTATTTATCAAGAATCCAGAACTAGAACTCTATAGATAATAGAGTCTGAATTCTGAGGAATTCAGATTCTGAGTTCTAAGGAATTCGAAGTCTGAATTCTGAGGAATTCGAAGGTTGAATTCTGAAGAATTTGGAGTCTACATTTAGGATGTTCGGAGTCTGAATTCAGTGAATTCAGAATTTGAATTTGGATCTGGAAAAGATAATTCTCTATAAATATGTCATTATAACATTCAGATGTTTACGATGTGAAACCGAATTTTATAATTAGAAATAAAATGAGTTATTTTTAGAGCAACTAAAATATGAACAATGAATACATGGTAAGGTTGAATTTTCCTTGGGGAAGGAAATTTTTCTTTGTTAAGGGAAATATTAGGGAACATGAATTTTTTCTTTAAGATAGGGTTTTTGTGATTTTCAGAACTGATGGAATGTAGTATTTTTAAGAAAACCTAATTGACTCAACAATCTCACCCAAACATAAAGAAATGAAAAAGTCATAAGTAAACCTTATTGAATCAATAGTGGAAGGGGTTAAAAAGGTTGACTATGGATTTTTTATTATGATTCCTTCCTTGTAAGATAATTATGGAAGAACTGTGGAGACATATAGGGTTATTTCATTAATTACCCATTCTTATATAGAAGTGGGTTGAGATTTCCATTTATTTCATAATTTGTTTTCAATACAATCCAATTGGGAGGGATTTTATTTTTTTGGTAATTGAATGAATCAAAAAATAAGCTCTTTACTTATATATAATAGAGAAATTGGAAGTGGAATAGGTTGGGTACTTGAATGTACAATATATTTTGAAGCTTCATGTGGTAATTTTTTAGTTTTTTTCTAATAGGGACCTAAGATTTAAATGCACATTTTAGAATGGATTAAAATAGGCAATGGGTTCCCAAATTAAATTAATGGCAACATATCCTCTATATATGGATAGACAGAACTAGAGGTCTATCCTGTATTTAGAGGATATGCTATAGTCTTTTTTCCTTTTTTGTAGGTTCTTGAGAAAACTATTTTCATTTGGATGAATTTTACTATAACAATATCAATCAATATGTGATTAATATGTATCCACTAAAGGCTTTGTTTGGGAATCCATGTAAAACTCAATTATGTTGGGTAGAGTTGGGAGATACGTCCTGGGTTGGGCCATGTCATGTTCATGAGCTGACAGATTTGGTGAAATTGATTCAGAAAAGATTGATCAGGACATAAGGTCATCAAAAATTGTATATAGGTCTTCGACATTATCCATTGGAGTTTTATGTTGATTTTTGGGTCTTTCCCAGTGTTTCACATCACTCGGGACATCTTCAGATGGATACGATGGATTTGTTAGCAATGTGGTTTTGGGCCCCATTGATATTGTTGGATAAATATAAAAGGTAGACTATTTAATGATCTTACATTTTGATTTGACATCTATCCATGGGATGTTTAATATACCAATATAAGGAGGAATATTCCATATCCTTTCCTTGCGATCAGATGGGAGGATAATGATATTGAAACTGACACCACATTGGTTTAGTATCCAGTTTAGATATGGATCACAATGAAAATAAACTACTCAGTACAACCATTCCTATAGTCCTTGTAATTGGAATGTACGGATAGGATAGCCATGAGATGTGTGAGAAAGAATCATTGACAATGAAGTGGTGGCCTTCTCATTTTAAAAACCATGGATAATGATTAAATTCATTAGGAATAAAGAGTTCATAGTGGGGAGATTATAACATCATATTACTGACATTTAGGTATTTTTCCTGGATATATTATTTTTCCCTTTTCATTTGGGTGAATCTTGGGGATCCTATTGATGGAGAAAATTTTCTGAAGAAAAATTTCCTAATGTTTTTGGATGTTTATTTATTTTTGAATTAATGGATTTAGGGAATATTCTTTTGATGGACTATAATGGTTCTTCCCTTGTTCAAATAATTCATAGAGATGGTATTTGAGTTTTTCTACAAAAAATATGTAGTTTTTTTATTCTTTCAGTGATATAAATTCTATATAAGTATGTTATATAATGTGTATCAAATTTTTAATAGGTGTCATTAACTGATACATGGTGTGAAGTATTTATACACTGTGTAGCAATTTAATATTTTTTAATGTAAAATATCAAGTTATTAATAAAAAGGCAATGAGTGTTTCAATATAAATGAGATTTGTGGATTAAACAATGAATAAGGGTTGTGCACACCATTTAATAATCATAGGTTATTTTTTTAGGGTTTTTTACAATTTCATAATTTTTTTTATTCATTGTATGATTCATTTATCTCAACCAAGAGGCTCTACCAAGGTTATTTAGGGTGATTGCATTCTTTATGGAAAATTTATTTTTGTAATTGATCACTTTTTCGGTTGAGAGCTTCTCTATGAGAAAGTAATACTTATGGTACATCTTTGTATTTTTTACAAATGACTTTCAGATACTTTTTTTATGGATTTTAGATCAAATATTCTTTTATACCGATCATTTTTAGATTATATTCATGTCATGTATTTCAAATTATTTTCTTGTGGTTTTTGGTCCACATTTTCGAAGGGGGTTTAGTTTATAATATTTTTGGAGGTAGGTATTTATATATATATAACGGTTTAATTTGATGAATTTTAGGGTTTTTGTGATAAATTCACTTCGGTTGTCCTTTTATTAGAACTGATATGTGTTTTAATAGATTTCATAGAATGAAAAATATTTTAAAAATGAGTATTAATTTGAAAGTGGATTATCTTGATTTAGAAAATTGGTTTTCAAACAATGAAAAAATTGGATTGGCATTGAAAATGTGGTATGAATTAGTGGGAAATATTTAAATGTATTTTAGAAATTTTATCATTGGGATCCTTGGGAGAATCAAGAAAGGGACATGTATAGCCTTAGTGTGTGGGCCACGACTACATGGTAAAATACAATGATATGGATTTATAGGAATCGATATCTATTATGTCCAATGTTATTATAGTATAGGATTTTCACTATCTGGTGTATAGTGTCCCATTTGCGGGATCCCAAATGTGAGGTGATTTTTCATTTATGGTTATTTACCACAAGAATTTTTTATCATGGATTATTTTTCACAGGTTTTTATATGAGGATGTATCAAATCTCTTCACATGACAGTTTATTTTAGAAATATTTGTTTACCTCTTTACATTTTAATTAATCCATATGATTTTTTATTTTATCACTAATACATGTCATATTTATAATTTTAGAATATAAAAGTATTTTTTGAAAACTAATGGAGAAAATGGAAAAATAATTAACAAATGGTTTCGTTTTAGGAAAATTATTTTTAAAATTATTTTTAAGGATAAAATTATTTAATTATTGATATTATGACATGGATAGAAATTGTGGTGGTATCCCACTATGATTTAGTTCCCAAACTACTAGTTTCATTGGGTATTTTCAATGTTTTATTTTCAAATTTATTTTATGAGAAGAGAATCACGTATCTTGTATGATTATCTTATTTTTCCACCTTCAAGTAAAATTATTTTGTAGGGGATTGTTGGTAACTGTCACGACCCGTCCTCAGGGCTCGTGCCATGACTACCCCAACCCCTCCTTCCATGGGCCAGAGGCTGGTGACTAGCACCAAAGACGTAACTCCATAAAAATTGGGAAGGCATTGCCTTTATAAAACGTAATCTCACACACAACCAGAGTATAAGAGGATGAAAACACTAAGTATAGAAGAAAACAAAAGTTGTGATGAAAGTAAGGGGCTGGCAATACAAGCTCAACTGTAAAGTACAAGGTAAAAGAAAAAATAGCTGGAAGGTGACAAGAATCTCATGGATCGTCCACCACAGATCCTACCTGAAGGGTAGGTACAGAGAGCACATCCCCTAGATCGTCCACCACAGATTGTACCTGAAGGGTAGGAACATATAGCCTCCTCAGCGCCCTTGTCCATCAACCACCTCCAGGTACCGACTTGTCGTGAGGTCCACCTCCTGGTACCGACTCGTCGTGAGGTCCAGTCTGGGTACACTCAGCCTCCATCAGCACTATCCATCGTCTGCATCCAACATAATGAGGTGCAGGCATAACCCGTGTAGGGGTGAGTATAACGATACTCAGAAGGGACCCAAAGACCCTCAAGGTCTCACTAAATCCAACAAGGATAAACCACAAAGAAAGATCTCAATAGATAACCTTTACTTAGGTATATGCCCATACATATACCATAGTTATCATGTAACCCATCTCAATCATGAGGAAAACACAAAGGTCATTGACTCAGCACAAACTAGCATTTTATTCACAATATCGAAACCACGGATGTTAGTGAACTCCTCCTCTGTCGAGTACAATGATCCTGTCACGACTCTGAGGTGCTACTCACTAACCTTAGACTGCTGGGGTACTTCTCCTGTCGAGTACCGCGGGTCGCCCAACTCACAACGTAGTGCTCCCCATCCATGGTTCTGCCACCTCACACAGTAGTTCTCCCCCTCATAGCTTACAGAGGAACTCATTCTGTCGAGTACTACGGGTCTTCCACCTCACAATGTAGTGCTCTTCCACCATGGGTCTGCCACCCCAATACAGTAGTGCTCCCCACTGGGCTATTCAAATCACTCTGAAACAAATCGGACAAGCAGTCATCAGGTTTCAGACAACTACTAGGTCTCTACAATTCGAATGCTCGTCTCCAGGAGGAACCGATCCACAAGCTACTGTTCGTTACTCAATGTACTACGATGTTCCACAAAGATGAATCTCAAAGGACCGACTCGTCATAGGGGTCTCAACGCAACAGACGACACGTCAATTAGACGCTCTGTCTGTGAGTTATTAGCATTTCCGTTCGTGGGGCCCGATTGGATTTCATGTACAATACAACCCTTTCATACTCAAAATGCATCCAAACCTCAGGTGATGTATGAAAAAAGGACTGTATCTTCAAGAGGAATCTAATGTAGTCGATGGCACGTCAATCGGACGTCCGATCCTCAAGCTATAAGCGTATCTGCTGCAAGGGCCCGATTGGTTTCGGGTTTGAACCTACCCGACCATTTTTCCAAAGTCGTCCAAAACTCATATAGAGTATTGAAAAAAAACATGCTCATCGTGAGGGCCCTAGTGCAGCAGACGGTGCGTCGATCGGATACGCGGTCTTCATGTTATTGATATTTAAGTGAGAACGGGCTCGGTCCGTGAGACCCGATGGGCTGACGGGTTGGGTCGACTCGGTTTTGGCGGGTATGACCCGAAAAAGGGGTCAAACCGGCCCGGTGAGTCATGAGGCCTAGACCGAGGGGTTCGGAACGGCCCGGTCAGGCACGCGGCATGGCTGGCTCGGCCAGCCGGCCGAGCGGTCCGAGGGGCGTGGCCCCTCGGCTATCCGAACCAGAGGCGCCAGGTGGCGCCGCCCTTCCCAAACCAGCCGGCTTGGTCGGGTGGCCTTTTGGTGCAAGCAGCTGGAACGACGGGTAGCAGATCTTACGGAATGATGTCATCCTTGTGCTGCAAATCCGATCTGCTCGACCGGCCGATGGGCCCGCCGATTTTCCACCGCGATGCCCTCCTGGTGCAAAGGCTCCCATTCGCGTGGCCGGCCCATGGGCCGGCCGGGCCTTCTGCCGAAGCGACCCGCAAAGTGGGCTGCAGTTCCCGATGCACAATCGACGCGATGGCTCCAGCTTCCTCTGTAGCGGCCTACACTGGCCATGGTTCCACATCCCCAGCAAGGCATGACGGCGCCGTGGTTCCTCCACCGCGGCCCACATGGCCGTAGATTTTCTTAATTTATGTGACGGTGGCCCTTGCGTCGCTGGTCTCTTCCGTGTTCAGCCTCCGATCACCAATCCCACCAATAAATAGGATCAAATGAAGGGTTTTCGGGATATGTTTGTTTGGCCTGCATCCTCCACATTAAGTGTTAGCAATTGGTCAGACAAACAAGATTATACAACAACGAACTGAGGCACAATTTTTATCCATTAAAATTGAACTTAACCCCTATCTCGAATATTGTTTTTTCATCGTAGATGCAGAAAGAGTTGTCACTCCATCAAAATTGCGAAGGAACCATCATCATTGGCGAGTTCCCCGTGATTATATTTCCTCCCTTGATGCAGAGGAAGAAAATGAATCGCGTCATCGTTCCTCATGGAATCGGCGTTCTTCGTTGAAGTGTCGTCTTTCTTCAACGAAAGTGGAATTCTCTTCTTCTTCTTCTTCACAAGAGCTCTCTCAAAATCCCACTACCAAAAAAGTGCCAAAGTAAAATAATAGGCCAATCCTATTGTTTTACTAACACTAGAAATTTAAATTTCAAAATACAATAACTTAATTAATTATTTTAATAGGTTCATATTATTAATTAAGGTGTGTTGGAAAGAGTTAAAGGGGGAGAGAGAGGAAAGGAAGAGTTACATAATTAAATAAGAGTTAACAAATTAAAGAAGGGGGTTTAAAGGAGTTTGGGGAAAATGAATGGTTGGGGCTTGTGTGGGCCCCACCTCTCATATAACCACACATGAGAAGTTGGGTGGTTGTGGGCTCCACCAACAACGTCCCGTGAAATGGTTTAACTTCCAAGGTTACAAAATAAAATTTTTCAAAAATTTTATTTATTTAATACTAATTCCCCAAATAATAATTATCAACCCGCTTAAAACGCAACAGCGGTAAAGGTCCCCTTAAGAAATTATCGGCACTACAAGTTCATCGGTGCCCTCAGATTACAATTTCGAGCACTGTTTCAAAAGATAGAAAAACCCACTCATTCGTTTACTGAATGCACCTGAACTAAACTTCAGAAAATAATTCATGTTACACCGGGCATCGAAATCAAGTGCCGTCAGAAGCCACAGGCTCGTAAAATTCAAATGAAATTACGAAAAAAAATTCAATGAAATTTCCGGGTCTTTATAGTCACAAGGTGATTTAAAATACATTCTTGTTTACCATGTTTTACTTGAATTGTTTGTGTTTCTGGTTTATCATATTATTTTTCATTGTAAATTTTTATGTATTTTTTTCTTATATTCCACAATGATTTTTGTCATCATATGGTACCAATATTTCAGGACTGCCTAGTTTGGATGGTTGTCTAGTTTAACAGGGATGGATCATTTCATGGTCCATCTTCTGCCATATTTTATATGAAATGAACACTCTAAAACATTCCCACACATTGAAGCCAAATAATGTATTAATCCAGGGAGACCAACCTTCATGAAATGTTTTATTATAATTAATAAATCCTTGATGACATCTCAAAAAAACCGACTCATCAATGAACTTTAAATATATTAAAAAATTAAAAAATAAATTCTAATTTGTGATAAAATATCATAATTAATACATTATTATTTTCCACTATTCAATAATTATTCATCTTAATCCATGTTTTTCAAAAAAAATTAATTTAATCGAACTCGCTAATTAGATTCACATAGGAGATAATAAAATAATTATAAATAAATGAAATCCTTATATTTAAATCCACTTATACATCATATTTTAAATAGTTCAATCCTAAAAAAGTCATATATAACAATATATGAACTTTTAATACAGATTATGATGCTAAATTATAATAATTTTATATATTATTTCAAAATATATTAGTTCACCAATTTAGAATCTATATAATCATTAATGAAAATAATTTTTCTTGCATAAGATTTGATTTTATATATGGAATAACCCGTCTAAATTTTAACAATATTTAAAGATATAATATTTTTAAAAATTATAACTATTAAATTTATTAATAATTACATAGTAATTATGTTATAATTCAACACAACTATCCAAGAATGAGTGTGTTCTAAAAAATAAATATAAAAATTTAAAATAGGTTATTAAATTAATTATACAATTAAATAAAATATATTACCCATATTTAATTTCCACATTAATGACATATATTATTACAATCCTTTATCTCACCACCCAATCCACCCAAACACACCTTTCATTATCCATTTTTTAATAAAATTATAAAACTCATAATTTGAGAGATATTATGAATAATAATTTTGTATATAAAAAACACGGTTTTTCCAAACTCTAAAATTGAGTAATTTCAAATGTTTTAACCTAAATATTATTATAGAACTATTTACTATATAAACTATATTTTTTAGGTTACATAAATTATTTTTTATAATATTAAATATAAAAATGACTCAATTATTATTTTCCATCAATAATTTAGATTTGGTTAAGCATACATTAACAATACTGAGTTATATGTCAGTGGTTCCCACTACTATACCATAAAAGATATTAAATCCCATATCCCTGTTAATGTAAAATACTATGAAAAATGAACTAATAGAAAATTAAGAATTATATATTATCATTATAAATGATATTTTACCTCATATCCAAGAAGGATTTTAGAATGATCAAATAGGAAGAGTGGGAAATCCATGGGTGATCATACAACGAAACAACATGGGATACCATTGATGGTGAAGAGTTACCACTTTAGTGAATGATCATATAATATTAATTTATGTGTTTTTAAATATAAATCACAATATGATTAAAAATTAAAAATTGTAATTTTATAAAAATATCCAAATAAAGAATATATTTAGTTAATTAAAATATATCCATTTTTATTCCTTATGTAATTATTAATAATGAACCTCAAACCCACTTCATGATTTTTTAGTATAAAGAACAAAAATATCATCAAAATTATTATTTAATATTTAAATAAATACTTATTTTTTAAATTTATATTGATTCAATAATAACATAATGTAAAACCATTTCGTTAATTTTAAAAGCATAATACTCTATATTTTAATAATACAGATCAATAAATATATACCTTTCTTAATTTATATATAATCAAAATTTCAAAAGAAATTTTCCATGAAATGATAGGATTAAAATAAAAAATAATTAAAATGTTCAGAAAACAATTATCAGAAAATTGTATTTTCATGAAACCATTTGAAATTTTAATTTTAACTAATTTCAATTAAAAAATATAGGGTCTTTATAATATTTTATTCTTTATATTTTTTTTAAAAAAGTGGATCACAAAATTCATTGGGTAAAAATATAGTGCATCCTCATCATGGTGTCTTTTGAGTTAATCCCATAATCAAACATACTAAATTACCTACCAGGTATCTTAAACAAATATACACTTCACACACCCTCAAAAATAGTGTGACAAGTCCCACTATACACAACATTTTATATTAATATAATATATCCTTAAGAATTATTTTTTAATTCATCTTCTAAATTTCATGATTTGATATAGTATCCAAATTTTAAATTTAATATAATCCAAAATACTATTAGAACATAAAAGAAATCCCTATGGTGTGTAGTATCCTAGATAAAATTTTCCAATATTTCATATAATGGATAGGTATTATTATAAAATGAACACAATCAAAGAAATAAAATTTTTCATTCCCATATCTAATTATACTTTTTATGACCAACAGTGACATGAATTGATCACCCAAATCATTCCCCAAAAAAATTTATTGAATCATAAGATTTACAATGAATGTTTGAGGTGTAATGAGTTTAAACCAACCCAAAATTGAAAGAGATAGATGATGAAGATGAAATAATGCTTGACCAATATTTCACCAAGTGTCAAATTAGAATAAACCATGCCTCCAGGTAGTAGATCACCTCATGCAAGAAGAACATAAACACCATGAAATCTCTATCTACAGTCCTCAGAATATATATAAAAAGAATTATTTCATTAGAAGAACATTGGAGAGAAGTGACCCGACCAAATTATCTTGTTCAATCCACCCCAACAGCTCTAGAAACGTTTACAAGTCATAAGTTAGCAAACAATGGAGAGTACATGCAATGAAAATCCAAGTAAAAAATCACATCCTGCTAAATTGCGTCAACTCCATAAAATATCCCAGGCTTCAAAATCATCACTAATCAATCCAAAAGCAGGTCCATCTCATCTGCATGAGCTATGAAAGCAAGATCTGATGCTGTCAAATAAGATTAGTGTACATCAAGAAACAAAATTCACGAAAGGAGACATGCAGGCATGTCAATGGCGTAAAATAAGAATGTAGCCTAAGAAATAAAAGATGCACTAATAAAAATAAGGGAGTTTGTTTATACACTTTCATCAACCTATTTTTAAACATTCGTCTTTTGATATCAAGATATGTATCTATATAAATTTAACAATTTCTAAACCTTTGAAAAGATATTTCAACCCTCTAGTACATGTATTCATTCAGCTTTTACTCTAGAGGTATAATAGAAGTATCTCCCTCAAGATGCGTAGAAAAATATGAAACTATTTTCCAAGAATCATCAAAAAGTGACAACATTCAGATCGACTAAAATCATTGATATTGTAATTTAAGTATTGTTACTTTGGAAGAATCATTTGATCTTGTAACAATTGTTCGTTCAAGGTGAGAGTGGTTCCTTCTTTTATTCTTTTTTTTTGAATTGGGAGTAATGAATTCATCAACATCTACCATTTTTTTCATTCTCTTAGAGCTTGATTTTAAGAATTTAACTTTAATTTGAGTATATTTATCATCATCCTCCAGAAAAGATGTGTAGTGATGCTGTGCAGGGAATCATTCTGGGATAGATTGATAAATCCATGAATGTGTATCATTAGAGGGTTTACACTACCCAGTAGCTTCACTATTTTCAATATTATTAATATTATCATCCATATTTCATGGTTCATGGATAAGATTAGAAACACCTTTGGATTTTAAAGCATTGATGAAATCAACAGGTTTAATCGTATCATTCTTTGTAGCAGCCTTTTCCACCCAAATTGATATAAAATGGGTGGGGGAGCATCATTTTCAGTATCATAATATTTCATAATATAACAAATTCTGAATCATTTTTTTATAGTAGTATAGTTCATTTTCAAAGACATCATCTTGAATAAACCTATTATCTCTATTTTGAATCCAAAATAGTGATGAAAATTCATTGGAGATGTCAACTTCAGTAAAAATCCATGAAAATGAAGGTCTTGGAAGATTCAAAGTAGCAGTGTCTAACCTAATTGGGTGTCTAAATTGTTTAAAAATAGGTAATAAAGAACTCTATTTGAAGAGATAAGGAGGCAATCCCAGGAAACCAATCCATATAGGAATGATGGGGTGTTCAGAACCAACAACAAAATCTAGCATCCACTAAAATAAAATCATAACTGTTCCCCAGAAATTCCATGAAACACGGGTCTATAATCATTAATAGTCATTCTCTGAGGAAAAATAAAAATAAACATGTCACGAATTCAGTAAGTTGATATAATGATTTGTGAAGCCTATACCTTCCATGGTTTTGTGCAGAAACACTAGTGATGGGCGATGCTTGACAAACATACCCACGAGAACATATTGAAAAGTTGAGGAGAGTATGTGTGCCTCATCATTGGAGAATGATATCACCAATAGACCTTGATGCCTAAATTTTTTTGGAGTAATACAATTGGTGATCATTGATTCAATGCGAGTGGAAGAACCCACAATGAAGTCTTTGAAAGATCTGACATTCTTGATACCCTTTTGATCATAGGGATTAGGGATTTATTCCTATTCTCCCATGGGTAGAATCTTCGAGCCTCCATCTCTAATTATATATATAATCTATTTCTATAAATATCAGTTTGTCTCGTGAAAACCTATCAATTGTAATATAATTTCAAAAAATTCCACATATTGAAAAATATTCCATTAATAAAACATTTCAAATTAAATAAATGAATATGGATTAATGAATTATAAAAAATAAAATTTCATTGAATTCAACCAATTTCCAATTCTATGGAAAAAAATAAGAACCAAATTATCTATAAATGAAGTCGATTTGGATGAAAATCCTTGATATTTAATTCACCAATTTGGAAGAATATCCTAACATATGATTTAACCCTATGAGATGAATCTTATATAAATAGGCTCACAACAAATTATTCCAATTATGTGAAAGGTTAAACCTAATAATAAATCCATATCCTTTAGCAAATATCGTGAATATATTAAAAAAATTATTGGGAATTAATAATTACCAAAGGGTATTAAAATTATAATAAATATAAAATCAATATTTTAAGAACCTTATATTTTTATATGTGTAGTGAAATAGAATTTTTTAATTATGAATGTACTTATTTATATATAAATTTAATATTTTTAATGATAGAAATGTATCGAGGGGTATGTTATGTTAAACATTGGGTCTTCATGTATATTTAATGGATGTTAAGGATAAAGAGATATAATTCATGAAAAATTTATCCTTTTAAAAACAAACTATTTTTATGAAAAACATGTATAAATTTTTATTGAGGTGGAATTTTATTATTTTGTTTTGGTGGAAGTGAGTATAAGTGTGTTTTTGCGACAAGTAGATAATATTAAAATTTTAATATTACATGGGTTTGATGATTTTTTAGGGATCTTATAGATAAATTATAGTTTGTGAGAATGGATTATACAAATTTTGTGAATATATGAGAGATTAGAAGGTTTAAACCAATGATATGGTTCTATAAACCTCACTATTATTTTAATTTTTAAGTCAATTTTAAACTATAAAACTATAAAACTATAAAAGGGAAATTACTAGAAATATTTTATATAGGAATTTATTCTAGGTTGTATGTATTTGAGATTTTGAACGACATTCCCAAACATTTCAAGGTTTACTAAACCCTATAATGGAAGGGTATATTCAATTTTAATTACGACTATCAATGTACCCCTACCCTTCTATTTGGATTGCCTTCATTTTTCAAGGTTCCAAGTAGAAAATGTGAACTCCTCGACCATTTTAGGTATTCTTTGAGGAAATTTTAAATTTACATTTTTTGGAGATCAAATATACATAAATTAAGGTACACCAATCTATATTCTCCCCTATGTTATCTACCTTAAACCATTCAGGGGTATACAAATAATGAATATCATGTTTTTCAATGATGAATTTTCATTCTAGGGGTAGATCATAGACTCATTGTATATTATTCATACAGTAATTGTAATTAGAGCATATGATCACATTATTCGATGATGTTATATTTCTAGTGTAAAATAGAGGTTATTGACTCATTAGAATTCATTTATTAAAGTGTAATGTGTAGTTATAATTATTTGTGTTCATTTATAAAGTTTATTTAACTGATTTAGTAAAATAAATTGGTTTAAATTACTAGGATAGATGTTTCATTGTAATGATAAATGATATTGTTTACTAATTATCATATATATAGAATAATAAATCTAAATTTGATGTCTAAATATAATTATGTTATAAACTAATTTAATATTTATGTGAATATATAGTGACTTGCATATGGATTGGATTGATGATGTTAGTAATGTCATATATATGTATCTAATTAATTAAAGGAGACACAAAATATATGAAATAGTATATATAGTTAATTAATATATATTAAATGAGTTTATAATGTGGTAATTGAAATATAATTTAAATTGTTAAATGATTTTGCGATTGAAATATTTAATTGTTTTATTAATGACCTTTAATTTGTAATCAACTATAATAATTCTAGGTTATAATTAGAAGACTTGTAGTGTTGTATAAGGAAGGTGGTATATTTGTCAAAATTGGTTAAATATTATCTTTCTATGAAATTGATCATAAATGTTTTGTATGTTATTATATATATATCATTCTATTTTTTTTAATTTTAATAATATATTATATGACATTTACATTTTTCTGCAATACAAACAACTTTAGATAACTTAAATAATTGACAAGTGGATATGGAAATCGAATCGCCCCTGAAATCATGGATTGAGTGGAAATGTATGACTATATATCCCATATTAAACATTTTATTAAATAGAATGGCATGGTTGTAGTTGATGAATTATGTGTAAATTTTAGTTATGGTGTTATATGATCATCTAGTTGTGGTATGACATGTTATTCTGAATTTTTATGGGATGACTGATGTAAGAAATATTTATTTAATGAGTAGTTGGTTCTGGGTACCCTTTTTATTTTGTTTTCATGGATTTTATACAAATAATCTATACTCATAATTGGAAGAGTGTACTTTTTTTTATTTGTATTATACAACATACATGGGATGATATAACATATTAGTTTTAGTTTTAATTTATTAAATGGTTAGTATGTTTTGGGACTACATAGTTCAGTAATAATTATTATGGAATCCGTTAATGTGGGTAAAATTTGGTGATAAAAATATTAATTATTTCATTTACCCTTTTCCCACAAAAAATCTCAATAACATGTTATGAGGACTATCATTTAAATCCATTAAACTATCAATGAATCTACATTGAATATGAATTAGATAGTGTGATTATTGTACACAATGATATGTGGAATAATTTTTTTACCCGTGTATGGATTATTCCTACAATCATTCACATATTTATGTATAAGTGAACCAAAAACTTAGTGTAATACAATTTCATTATGTATAAAAGGTTTTAGGTATGGTCTATCCACATGAAGGGATACTCCCTTAATGATGTTTTGGGATTAGAGATCTACCTCAAATGGGTTACCCTCATTCCTCCATATTGATGTCTTCCAGAAATTCCATGTAGAAACATCATCCCCCACAATCATGGATTTATATTACATTTGTTCCATTTTATATAAACTTTATTTTTTATCCTCCATCTTCATATCCCATATAAAATATAATTTAAATATCAATGTCCTTCTATATATGACACTCTCTCAAATTGAAAGGATCCCCCAATATTTTTTCACTCCCTTATTCATTATTCCATGATAATCATCCAAGTATAAAATTACTTCAACATCATAGATTATATTCTTGGGGGGAGGATTATACCTATTCAATATTATTTATAAAATTTTCATTATAATGAATTTATTTCATTAATAACTCTTCATTTAATTCAATACCATATCGTAGTCCAATTTATCACTTTATTACAATAGATACACTATTAATATATTTAAAAATATAAATTAAATTATATTTTTGATGTTTATACCTCAAATATTTTAATTGAGTCATAAAGATGAAAAAAATTCTCTATTTTGTAATACAATACATCCAAGAAAACTAATTTTCAAGAAATTCTATCACTAGAAATATAAATCTCATAAAACATTAGATCCATATAATGTTAATATATATCCTTCTCTTTTATTTTCCACTGAATCAATGTTCATCCATAGTGACCTACTATAAATGATCCATTTATATTAATTTTCACTCTATCTATAAAACCCATTGATTATATCTATTTAAAACAACCATATGTCCCCCAAAAATGGGTTTTCACACCCATCCAAATAAATTTATTCAAATATATAATAAATATATATATATATATATTCCTATACTTTAAAATATAAAAAAATATTAAAATCTATTATATGTCTTGAAATTCATTTCATAACAAATATAATGATGTTGTTTTTTGTATATTACAATTTGAATACAAAAAATGGTTTTAATACCGGAATATTCCAAAAAACCATCCATTTTAATTTATTAAATTTCATAAAACACCCTCAAAAATGTATATCATATCATTATGTAATAGTTTTTTAATCATTTGGAAATATTTATGTTTATTCTTCTTGAACTAAATCATGTACCTCTATCATCACATTGATCAATAATACTATCTCCCCAAAAAACCTTCAAAACATTTATATGAATATTCTATAAACAATTTCCAATAGAGAATTTTTAATATAATAAATTAAATCATGATAATGAAAATAAAATAGTTACTTTGGTATTTTAGTTTTTATCATATTAATGGAAAATTAAAATCAATATAGAATGGATTGATCGAAACCAGAAATGAAATTTTCAAATTTTTATTCTAAAACTACCAGCACCATCTATATTTTTCTAGACTAGAATGACCAATTTTATATAGTTTAGTTATCAATTTCTTAGAAACTATTCTATAAAACTAAACTTTTGAAAAAAATTAATCATTTAATGATGGTTGATTATTAAAAAAAAACATGTTTTAGTTATCCAAATGTGTTTCCTCTATTTGGTGACCTATAGATTAACCTTCTTATGGGTAACCTTACTTTATATCAATGAGAAAATAAAATAATTTTACCACGACATGGTTTATACCAATTTAACAAATTTATTTCTATCCTTCATCAATTTTCAACATCACTTATAAAATACCATACATTGGATAAATATGTATGAACCATCCTATATAACCATTTAAATCATTCATATAAATTTTTAACCTACAATATTAATTATATAGTTTAAATATATATGAATTCCTTATACGTTTCATGTAATCTGATAAATGTTCTTTGATACTTCCATTTAAAAATAATCAATAATAAATAAGGTTACTAATATCTCTATCAAATATCTATTCCATGTATTTATATGTTCTCATGATGGGATTTTATATCCATTGAATTATTTATTCTCTAGGTTTGTTATGATCATCCAATTATCCATTAATATCTCCATGATAAGTTTCAATTTTATAATATTACATGAAAAAATGTAATGAAATCCTAAATAAGTATTACTAAATTCTCCCCCATTGGATTTATGATTCATGACTACATAAAAAAAACATTAGCACAAAAACTCATGTTATACCATGACTTCAAACACTATTTATGTGCCCATATTATTATAATATATTTAAACTATAATATCTATAATTTACACTAAATCTATGGACCCATTGATCAAATATAGTTTTCATTTTTCAATGCATAATCCAATGTCATATTAAATGGTTTATTGAATATTATATTATCCACATTAAGAAAAAATTCATTGATCCTATTTTTTATTCTTTTCTAAGACCAGATAATGATTTTAAAATTTATTGACTACCACATTATATATATATTTATATATCTAAGAGTATTATCCCCAAAACATTCATTATTAATCAAATTTTGGAAATACCGTACTTAACACAATATATCTACGTATCATTATATCATATAAGCCTAATTTAATCAAAGATTCATTTATGAAATATGGTAATGTGTCAAAAACCTCATTGTTATCCATTAAAATCATTGATTACTGTAAACGTATTTATCTTCATCCATTAATTTATTATAGAATCTTATTATTATATCAGTCACATATCTCAAAAAATGAAAAAATATTATTGAAAATAATTTTTTTATCCATATAAGACATTTAAATGAATTTATTCCCTTCATAGGGAATCATTACATAAACTATGGAATATAAAATCATTGGAATTATTTTATCAAAATATCATGAAATGCTAATATTGAAAAAATTAAGTTTGTTTTTACGATTAAATATATCATGAAATCGTATATTAATTTTTTTTGACAACATAATCATATATTCATTTATTTTAGAGATTTGATATCACTTTTACGTTATTGGATTTTTTAAAACCTCTACCAAGGGTTGTAACAAATATAAAAAATAAACTCTTCTTAAAAAGAATAATTTTATTTACATGATTTTCTAGATATACCATTAACACCACATAATATTTATGATTCATCTAGTCTTCCATTTTTTAAAATGAATATTGTATCCACCCCATAAATCATATGTCTATATTAATCTTGGGTCAAAAAAATATCATTTTTCATTAATAAATACATCGGGTAGAGGAGAACGTCTAATTTATCCTTATATAGAGCATCATAGTTGGTATTGATAAATAAAATATTTAATCCAAACATCCCTCTATGTATTCTTTATAGTTATACATTGAATAATAGCATATCTAATGAAATATTTCACAATATTTATATCTTTATCCACTATCCACAATATCTAAAATGCTAAATCGAATGTGTGATTAACACTAGTATTGTAAGTATCCTCCATTTATACATCATCATTGTATCACTATCCATGTTTCTTACTCTATATGTTGTATGTTATTCAATTTTATATTCTCTTATAAAATATTGGAATTTTTGTAACCAATTAAGAGTCTACATGTATATTTTTTTTCTAATTTACTATGACTATAAAAATGTTGTGTATCATTAGTATACCTCTATTAAATTCTTTATCTATATTTTATTCAATAAAGGATAAATTATCTTTAATGAATCAGTGAATTTTTTTTCATTTCGTACTATGATGATTAGTATAAAAAATCAACAATTGGAACATGAGGAAATGTATTATGAATTTAACCATTTTTATCCTCTAATTCCATGATTATAACATATAATATATAAGCTTTGTTTTTATTTTGAACTCTTATATCATCATATATAGGCTTATAATCTTTCTTATATTCACCTATATAATAGATCACGCTACAATACCATTTCATATCTCCAAAATTTTTATAAATTAATCATCTCACAAATTAATATAATGTATAACTAATTTTTCTTCATTAATTCATTATTCTAGATCTCCCTTATTTACATATATTGATGGATTCCACACACACATAATTGTTGTGTCCCACATCCCAAAAAAACGTGCATCAACTTTACATATTCCATTGAATTTTTTGACCCAAATTTTGAAATAAAAAATATTTTCTCTATTAATTACAAATATGTTTGTTTTCATTATATACATATCTAGAACATCATGTATGAGATATCAATGATCCTCTTCCCCTACGAGTAATTATGATCCATATCACGTTCTCCTATACATTTCCATGGGATTCCATTAACTTCAGTTTTAATTATCACAATTGATCACATTGAATTCTCTCTTAAATATATATATTGAGTGACATCAAGTTAACATTTAATTATTTACATTCTTATCCTTTATTTGGTGTCAACATTTTACTAACAAATTTTTTATCCATTATAGTTTCAATAACTCTTTCATGGGACCCTTATAAATCCAAATATTATTGATTTTACCTATAAATATATAAAAATATTTCTCATATGAGTGTAGTTTCTACTCCTCGATTTATTTCAAGATGAACGACGTTTTCTTAAAAGTACTGAATCACTTTTTGATTTAAACATTTACCACACTTCATATATAAATATTATCATTATTGTTGATAATTCAATGAAATCACTATTTTTACCATAATTAGGAGATAATTTGAAAATATAGGGTTTTGTGTAACTAAATAAGTAATAATTGTATTATATATATATTTTTAAAAAAATTTATCCAATTTAAAGGGAGTTTCTATCATTTTTTATTCTCATTTTTATTCGTTTTTCCTACACATATTGAAATTATATAGAATTTTTTCCATGGGTATATCATTGTCCCCATATATTTATTTAATTTTTATAGTGTTTGTAACAAAAAATTATATTTTAATGGGATTTAAATATATCTCTACTATGGTTTTACATATTCAAAAACTTATAACATAACAAATTTTTTTCTTAAATACCTCATTTGTTACATCATAAAAAATACTTTTTTCCTTTCCTTAAAAAACCCCTCATTTAGGTATTTTTAAATTAGAGTCATAATTTATAGACCAATTAACCTCATCATGACAATATTATAGATTAATAAACATATAAAATATAAAAAATATTTTTTTTCCATATAAAAAATGTATTTATTAATGATTCTATATGTTCCATAATTCTCAAAAGTATAAAATATATATTAAAATACAATATATAATCATTGGGATAAAATTCTACTTTTTTGGATCACAATATTAAATAGTAAGTCAAAAAAACCATTAATAGGTTGTGTAAATTTAGGCTTTTCCCAATTTAAACTTTTATTTAACCACCAACAATAAATGAATAACGTTATTATGTTAGTAGGAATGATTCTTTAATCAATAAAACTATCAATGAAACCACATTGAATATAAAAACATAAATTAATTAAAAAACCAAATTATATAAGAATTTATTTATTTAACCCAGACTTGAATACATTCATGTACCATATATATGGAGATCATCACGTGTTAAAAAAACAACATGAACAAAAAAGCTTTGGGGATACAATAACTAATGAAAGGGATGCTCCTTAATAATGGTTACTCCCTTAAATATGTTCTACTGATGTCAAACTACCAATATAAGGACAATAACACTTCTATTCTATAAAATATTTACAAAAAAGTGTAATAATCTTTATATAATCACGTAGTCCACCTAAAAAATAAAATCCATAAAAATTATATTTATTTCATCAAAAATCAAAATATGATACTCCATTTCCCATCAACTTTTTCTTCCTTTCATTACAACCTCGATATGTGCCAAACTATAATAAAAATGTAATTATTTGTCATCCACATATTCCTTATATTATAATTGTCATTCACTATCAGTGTTCTATATATTATTTATTTTTTATTAAGAAAATAATTTATGTCAGGGTTCATCAATGTCTCCCTTCTTCACGTCTCAATATATAATAATGATATTCAATTGAAGAGATTATATAAATGAATCATATTTTTATTTTATTTTTTTTAACTTTTACAATATATCATTATCATTTTCATGAGTAGAATATCTTCAATATCCATAATTTTTGTTACGTATTTGGATTATTCTATGTCATCATATCATCTTTCAATGCCATAATAATTTAGAAACTCATACAATAACTTTTCAATTTATAGTCATCCATATCATGGTAAAATATATTCATATTTATTCCAATGGGTGCTTAATTATTGTATCTAAATTTATCTATTCAAATATTCTATCATTACATGATATTAATTATTTCTTTTCAATCATAACGAATGAAACCATCAATCTTCATATTTATATATTAATTCCACTCGAATTAATCATTAAGAATTTATATTATTATAAAAAATCCAAGTCTATATTATATCCTTAAAATGTAAAATATATATATATTCTATTTACTTTTTAAAAATGTCAATATTCTATCATTTTGTAGAAAAAAATTATTTTCCAACTTTAATATTGATTTTCTCTAAAATATATCGATTGTTTTTAAAAATTAAAGAAACCATGTGTCGCCCTAAAATATGTCTTTCAATAGATTTAAAAAATAATTGTTAGACCTCAATGAAAATATCTAAAATTAAATAAATTGCAATTTTTAAAAAAAAATTATTTATAGTATAAATATCTTGAATATAATTTCACATCCTCTTTACATTATAATGATTTTCAATACAACAATTTAATCAAAAAATTAAAATTATAATACCACAATAATATTAACAAGTCTATCCATTTCTTGATTTCCAAATATCACACTCAACATGACATGTTTTTATTATTACTGGTTCATGGTTCCATAGATACCGATCAATAATTATTTAGTTGAAACTTTTATAAAACTGAATTGAACAATGTTTTCTTAATATAGGTACTATTTCCAAAATAAATACCTTGAGTATTGGTTTATAATTATTCCATATTACTTTTGAAATAAAAATTCTATATGTTAAAATACCTGAACCCTGACATCGACTATTTCATGGTTACCCCACTATTATTATTTTTATTTGTCCAAAATTAATAATAATCAGCACTATGGTGTGTTTATATCCTACAATAGTAACTATAAATAAAATATTCATTAATTTATTAATAAATATTTAGCACCATACACATTTTTAATGGAATGTTATAACCGATATGGTGTGGTTCAATTATCCTATATAATTTATAACATATTCAAAAAAAATTAATTTAAAAATAATCTTAAATCATGATGGTTATTGAAAATATTTGACATGTTTTAGTTATCCAAGACATGTTTAATCCTCCTGAAGACATGTAGATTAAAATTATAGTCCAAAATAATTATTTTATTACTATGAATACTGAAACATATCTGATTAGAATATTTTTTATTCAAACTTAAAGAACTATAATTTATCTTATTTATCTCAACCAAAACGTAATATTTATCCAACATATAAATAGGCACGACTAAACCTCACTATAAACATAAATCATTAATTCAATAAAATTTTGAATCTATAATATTTTATATATTATCATGATATATATAAGATTCCTATTTTTAAAATGCTTATCAATAAATGTCTATTTACTTTCAATTTACAAAGAACCCATAGTCATTGTGGTGACTCATATCTTCTTCACATACCAGTGTAGTATATCAAAATTTCCACCCCTTTTCCTGTGTCATTCCTAATCACTCTTTAATTACCAACATTTTTATGATTTAAATTTTATCTATTGATATCATCATAATTTTTTTCTAATTCATAAGATATAATTAATAAAAATTATAACAGAAACCAGTCTTTTGTTTGCAGGTAACACCCAAATATTTAATTATATATTTTCATTTAAATTAAAATTTTATCAATAGATTTTTTCAAATGAAAAACTGAAATAAATGAGATGTACAATATTATATTAATATAATTAATAATTTTTAGGAATAATAAAACCTATTTTAAATAAATATATTGAAATAAATTAGTAAAACATATAATTTTGGTCTGACAACACATAATGTTTTAAAATTCCATTGTCTTTTAAATGACGTTTTCTGTCATATATATTTTATTTTAATTTAAAATTATAAATTTTAAAATATTAGAATTTTAAATTTTAAAAATGGATATCTTTTATGATATTATAATATCATAATAATTTGTGGTTGAAATTTTGATATTTTTCAAAACTAACTAATTTTTAGGTGTATAGTGAAAAATACCAATATTTCTACTACAAAAACATTTTTGAAACTATCAAATATTATAATAATTTTTTTACGTTTATATATATAGATATATATTTATAGAGCAAAAAAATTTAAAAATATGTAGATTTTATAAACCTTGTGTTTAATGATTTTCAATATTCAGATATATTGTACCCTAAATACTCTTTTTATTCAGATGTATTAAAAATTATTTATCATATCATTTATAAATGACTTCCTAACAAAATATTTCATATTTTTGATAAATGATTTAATATTATATTATATTTTCAACTTAATTTTGTTGTATGTAAAAAGATTAAAAAGATTAAGGTTAATTACTTAGATAATGGTTAAACTGTTATTAAAATAACATTGTGTAATTTATATCAATGAAAATAAATTAACATTTTCTAACGAATTATTATAAAATCTGATTTAAACATTTATATATACATTAAAACTAATTAAATTTTTAATCAATAAAATAAATATATTATAAACAATTAATGTTTAAAACATCATTTTTTCATAAAAAATCTTGGTATATTAAATGTTTTAAATTAAATATTCAATTTCTCTTATCTAGAAATTGAATTAGATTATACAAAATAAAAATTTTGGTTTATAAAAAATATAATATGTTATACCTCATATTGTTAATAAAAAAGAAGTTAAATGGTATAAAATTATTAATAATGTATAAAACCAAATGTAAAAATTGAAATATATTATTATAAATGATATTAAACATGTTTAAAATTAGTGAATGTGAATGGTAAAATATTTATTGACCACATTTTTTCCAAAAAATAATTATATACTATTTTTTAACCAATTAAACATGAATATTATCATTAAATCATTAAATAAGTAATTGGTGTTTATAAAAATGCTATTTTCTTTTCATATAGAAGTTGATTTCATCTAACTCAATTTTCCACTATTTATGAATAATTATACCAACCTGAAAAATTAAATATCCCATATTAACACATTCCCCAGGTCTAAGAGTCCTTTTTTACATCACTAAGTCCCACAAAAGGGTTCTTAATGTGTAAACTAATGAATACCATCCAAGAAGAGTGATAATGTTCTCAACTAACCTATCTTACTTATTTTATTCTTATAACACCAAAAATACAGTCGTTTACATGAAAGTATCATAAAATATGTATTATTAATATTTCTACATGTTATTATACAAATTTAATACCACATTTATATATTCGTCTAAAAGAATTCAAAAAAATAAAGATATCATTAAGAGTATGAGCGAACTAGCACCACCATGAACGACATGTTCTATTTTTTCTAATAATTCATAATACTGATAAATTTAAAAAGTGAATTCAATAGATGAAATTGATATTCATGAAACTATTCATATTTTTGAAATAATAAATTTTATATTATATAAGTCATATTACCAATAACTATTAAAATTATACATAACTGTAAAAATATAAATATCTCAGGGATCATTTCTCAGTTTGTGTCCATTTTAATTTTTTTTAAAAAATACAAAAATATTGTTGTAATAGAAAAAATAAAATTTATTCAAATATTAAATTCTAGTGATTATGGAGTTATTTTAAAACACATTTGACCGCATACAATATACGAAGGATGTCTTAATGCAATCAATTGAACCAGTTCACGTAACCATCATAAGAAAAATCAAATTATTAGTTGAATGAAATATGATAATAAGTAGACCATAGAAAATTAATATTATATTTAAAAGATATTTTAGAACATTTTTATTATTTTGGATGTTAGGTGCATGTGGTGATGGAATAGGGACCCAATGTAAGGGTTATATGTCTCTATTTTTCAATTCGACTGAACATGTTAAATAATTCACACCATATTTTATTAGTTTTTATTTTAAATACTATGTTTATTTTAATGGTAATAAATATCATTAATTAATTTATATTTTAATGTTAAATTCATGGTAAACCACTTGTTTAATTTTGATTCTCACAATACCATTACCTTAATGGTTCTTGCATCTCAATTCTTGTTTATTCAGATGTCATTATTATTCACCACTTTCTTCTTTTTGTGTTATATATATATATTGGAAATTTATTTATTTTTTATTAATTTTTACTAATATATAATGGATTATCACATCCATCCCATGTTCTACACTACTTTTATATTTAGTTACAAATATTATGATGTTAGAATGGTTTTTGAAATCCTAGTTTTTCCTAATTATATTGTGATTGTTCTTTTTTGAGTTATTTAATATTTATTGATGCTATTGTAATTATTGTTATAATTTCTTAATTTATATATTTTTTTTGGAATTAAATATCTACCCCATAAAACCCTCCCTAAATTTCTCTTGCTTCCAGTATTGTGATATCAAAAAAAGAATTTTATTAAAAAAAATTTTAATTATTGGAGTTACAATTTTATTCATTGAATATCATAATTCATTATTTTATAAATTATTATATTTCTTATCTTACAAGATATTAAAAACATAGTATCTTGGGAAAATATTTTTTTTCTCAATGATGATGTCCCAATAAATTTCATTCCCATAAATTATTAATGTTTTAAAAACAAAAATCATCTATTTTAAAGATGTTATTTCCCATATTTCATTGTCCATTGTTCCAAAAAATTATTTCCTAGCTTATTTTGAAATACGAATATGTGATTACTTTTGTGACCATAATATTTTCGTTATCTACTTTTCAAAAAAAAATTGGTAGGCATATTTTCCTTGTGGTTTTTAGAAAATGGTATTTCAATATCTTTTAAAGGGTTTCCATCAATTGAAAATAAAATTATTATTTTTCCAATCCATATTCTCTTTATAAAGTATTTATTCATTTTAAAAGTTATATTATTGAATATTATTTTTAAATTTAATTGGTTTCATCATGTTTTCACCTTAAATATTTGAATCCTTTTTTTCTTCTATAATTAACTACTATTGAATGTTTTATCAATATAAATAATTTTCAAATGATTTCACTTATCCTTTTTAGAAAGTATGTTTCGAAGTGATTTTAACATTAAATATTACACAAAAGAGAAGCACATTTTATAACAAAACATTTATGATTTTTATTTTACTATTCCATTTTTCTGAAATTAGTTTATTTCCCTGTAAGTTCCTTTAATAATTCATCCTTTATAATTTCAAATAAAATAATAAATTTTAGTGATTGAAGTTGGTAATAAAAAAATTACATTCTTGTAGTCGATTTTGATGATAACATCTGAAATAATAAAAAAACCATTATTTATTACATGGTGTTAGAAAATATTTGTTTGGATGGGTTATATTTTAGAGGATATTTAAAATTTTATGTTTTGTTGGTTTTCTAAATTTTATTATGAGCTTCCGAACATAAAATTAGAGTTTAAATGCTTCAATTTTCTATTTTTTGATGGGAATTAAGTCACAAAAAACATCGAGAATTATGGTCTGTTTTGGGTGCATTGGTCAATGGAATCTAATTTTTAGATAGTACTATATGAGAAAAATAATTTTTTAAAACACAAGCCCCTTTATGAGGAAAAATTTGATTGATTTAGTTTTTATAGAGCACATTTTGTCAACATATTCGGGGTGGGGTTCAACATTGTTCATCAATTATATTATTTGTTGTAGAGGTGATCTGAACATGTTGAAAATTATTTTACACACTATTTTCGTATCAATCTGTGGTCGTTTTCCCTTTTTACACTGGAACCATGTGGTTGTCAGATAGTTATCCAAGCAGTGTGGCCTAACCATGTGTCTCATTATTTATAGTGAAATTACAATTCTTCCCCACCCGAATTTTATCCCTATTTTTGTTCTTCTCCTCCTCACTCATATAAACAACAAGGGGTTATACCATTCTCACTCCCTATATTATTTTTTTTCCTTCCATTTTTCAAGTTCCAGTTAATTTCTATCTGTGGAATTGGATCCCTGTCAGTTATACCTTCAACTTATAACCCTTATTTTTTATTTTCTCTTTCCCATTTGATGGAAAATTCTATGAAATATTTTTTTTCCTATTACCTAAGTATTTGTCTAAAAGCATGATTTATCTTGTTTAGGATCAAAATAATGTATTTTATTTTTTAAGTGAGTGCCTATAAGTATATTCCAGGTGGTTTTATGGTTTATATTTGTTTATACATGTGATATGAAGAGAATATTTCAATATGTGTGTGTACGGGATTTTCTTGGAGAAACGCTTCCAAATAAATAGTTACTTTTATATCATTTTTTTATTAATGTGATATGATTATTGGTGTGTGAATATCTATTTTATAGTGTTGAACCGATTATGGAATGTGATATAAGAAATGTGGCTTTCAGTTTCGGTAGTCCATGATGTGTCATAATGTTAATTAATTAATTTGTGATGTGATTTCATTGGTTACATGGTAATGTGTTTGGCATGGATTGAGTTTTATACTGTATTGTTGACCATTAGAGTTGAGGTACAATGATTTTAATTTAGTGGAATATGGTTATGAACCTTACCATGTTTGAATGATGTGTTTTAGACGTGGTGCCATAATTTCACAACATAATGTATCATTGGTGTGGATAGTGATTTCATCTCACCCTGATTGAATGATACCACCATTGGAGTCTTGTTCTCTATGGAAATGACTAAATGAGGTGGTTTTGAAACACATCATTGGGGGAAACCGCTAATTTTTTGTAGGACTTTGGGATTTTTTGTGTCCCTCAATTATGGAGGAGTTTCTCACAATAGGAATCCACAGTTGATGGTGTGAGAGGCCATCATTCGGGGGGCTAAGGATTGACATATATAGTGCATTATTGGGCATAAATTATTGATGGAAGGATCTCTCTTTATGTTGGGACATCATGATTTTATTCCCATGTTGGATCATTACATATTGACGGATGGACTTTCCGTGCCTTGGGATTTTAGGCTATTAAGCCAATGGCTATTTCATGAATGAATTTATGAGGGAGTTGGGACATATCTCTTGGGAATGTCGTTGGTTCACCAAATTGTACTCGATATGAGGCTAACTATGTTATTAGTTATAATGTTGTGATGTGTGAAATGTTATTGACGAGAGGCCAAGTGTTATTAGGGGATGAGTGACCTAGATTACATTATTTTTTTATGCATTGTATGAAGTTGATAAATTCTTCCAAATGGATATTGAGATCCAGTAATGTTTTTTATGTGTTATATTTATGTGTGTAGTTTCTTTTATTTATATATGAATACACTTTTATAAATATTGATGTGGGATAGGATCACATTGGCAATTTCTAGCTTATTTCATACTCACCATCCATGGGGAGACCAAGTAAGGAATTAGACATATAGGCTCGACATTAGCAGCCAATGTTGTGTTGTAGGTACATAGAATAAAAGGAAGTTGAACCATGGGATTTCTTTACATTGAGATGTATTTTTTTTTTAATTTTTTGGATTTGAAGATGGTATTATGTGATCAACCACATGAATTTATATATTATTCATTATGAATATCAAGAAATGTATACATTGTATTCTATCTTTGGTTGTACACTTTATGATTGTTATTAATATTGTTTATTGTTTATTATGTATAGTTTTTCATTGCTTAAATAGTTCTTTAAATATATTAACATTATTATTATAATCAACTAAGGGTATATTATCCCCATTATTGCCAAATTTTTTCCTTTCTTATTGTAAAAAACCTTTGAACTAAGGGGAGGTGGTCTTTAGTCCAAGTGGCCCTCCGGCACAGAGCAATTGTTAGGAGGATCTCGAGTTAGGGAACTAAAATGGTATAGATATAGTTTTTATTATTTTTGTCTAAATATATGCGTTGTGGAATACATAAGACTATGATCTATTCATAACATGGAAGGGTGCACTTGTTTGGGTTTCTACAGTCACATGCATGGGAGGTAGACCTAGTTTCTAGGGGTGGGAAATGAGGTTCTAATTTTTTTATTTTATAGTTGATTGATTTTTCACCATGATTTGATCACATGGGTGGGATTTTATTAGATTATAATATTTTGACCCTTGTATTGATATATAATGATATGTGTCTTATGAATCCTTGTAGGAACTTAGTCTCATATCACATTAGTATTCACTTATTACTGTTATGTGGAACCTAGAATACATAGAAATGTATTGGTATATAAAAAGTGTTATCAATAGCCTAATTTTTATTTCTAGTATAGTCTTCTGTTGGAATTCAACTTAGTCATTCAAGGTATATGCTTCATGATGAGATTATAATTCATCATTGGTCTATATGATATTTATGTACATTAGTATGGTTAGTATAGGTATGAATAAAAGAATGGGGTGAGTTATTTAAAGTGTCAATTTTTTTCTAAATCTTATTTTCCTATATTTAATCATTGTGGAACTATAGATAGACACCATATAATGGTTGTTATTGATATGCAAGAAATTTTAATCCTAAATTTGATATGGGTGGGTATGGGACAATGAGATTATTTGAAATCTAAGAAGGGTATTTTTCGAAAGTTTAATAGTGGTGATATGATATGTTTATTAATGATTTCACTGTTTTCTATATATATATATATATATTAGTGTTATTGAAAATTGTATTTTTTTTCTTTAATTTTATTCCATATAAATGGGTGTTGGGGGAGGTTCAGGGGTTTGGAGATATGGTGCCTCTAGAGAATTAATGTGATATGTCTCCTGGGGATTGGTATGAAAAACCTAATGATCGAAATAATTATGATTCATAGGTAAAGGATCCAATATAATTGGGGTAACTATAGTAGAATTCATATTTTGGTCCTTGGATGGATCAGATAGAAAAGGAAAAGATGGTGAGATTCCAACACAGTATAGATGGAAATCTCAGGGAGATAAGCTATCCATGGTATATCTGACATAGGAGTTCGGTCCATAACACCACTAATGCTTTAGGGTAATAGAATACCAATAAACTAAAATAATTCTATAATTTCTAGGAAGAATATTTTTTGACTAACATGAGACATCCCCATGTATGAGTGTGAATCTTAATGTAAATATTATTGGAGGATCAGAAACATTATAGTGACATGTATGGGTATAGGCTGGAAGACATGTATGACTGGGATGGAAGGATTTTGAGTCCTGGATTTTTTGGTATATATTTTTGGGGATGTTGGGTGTAGAGCAAGCCATTGTTTAAATTAACAAACAATGAAGTGATATATCCATTATGAATTATTCTATGAGGTTCAAATTTCTATCTTGTTTCACTCTTTCATTGGAAGTGGAAAATATTTCTAGGGATTGGAATTTCAATGATGGATTGAGGCATTCCATCATAGAGAATATAAATATCGTCTAATTAAAATTATCATCTAAGGGAATGAATATGGCGGTGATAGGTGTTGGAAAATTGATAGACCATACTTATTTGATCTGTGTTGTATCGCCCCGACACCAGTTACCCAGAGTCAGTGCATTTTTAGATAACATTGTCAAGGTACAAGTAAATCATGTCCCAAATGATCGATCAGTTTAGTAGCCTTGGAAATACTAGATACATTCATAAGTTTTGCATTATATTATAAAATAAAAAACTAAAATAACATTGTTTCAATAGACCACAATCATATCCCCTTATACTATCCCTATAAGATAGTCATAAAATAATTTTTCACATCTTGGGAAAAATAAAAAATAGAAAAGGGTGAGCTCAGATGCTCAGTAAAGATAACAATACAGCAGAAACATTTATAAATAAGCAAATAAATTTAAGGCAATGTATAAGACTAGAAAAAAAGCCTTTTAAACTTGAACTTCATCATAATATGGAAAAAATAAAATCAAATAATTCCATTTACTTATTCACATGGATATTATACTAGTCTAATAATCACATAAAATATCAATAGCCACTATCATAGTGATGGAATGCATAATGCCAGACTTTATAACAACATTGTCAAGGATTTGTGTGAAGACTACAAATAAATTTTGTGAAGGCCTTGTGCCAAGATGATAGTTTGTATCATGAGACCTACAGACGCATAGAGGAGATATACCAGGCTCTACCCGTCACTTACTAAGTCCAATGCATTCCTCATATAAAAATATTAAAACATAACATAAACATTCATATTAAAACTAGAATACGAAATGTCAATACATTATATATACACAATGAATGGTAAAAAATAACACATCCACAGTCAAACATATCACAAAACCTTCAATACAAAATGTATGATTCATATCACAATATATCAACTTCAAAATTGATTAAAATTCATTGATGGATGTTTCCAAAGATGAAATGAAAACCATTTGAGAGAAATATCTCATTCTTTTTTTGTGAAATCATTTAATGTTACGGAATTATAAATGAAAGAAATTCAATTTTAAAATATTCTTATAGGATTTTAAGGGAATATTTGACTATGTTATAACGTCAGAATATAGCTGCACCTGCCGTATAAGTTAAAAAAACATTCTTACCTTAATTTTGTCGAAAAGGTCAATAAAGTAACTTATTTGAAAAATGATGGAAAGATTCCTTTAAAAATTATACGGTCAAATAAGGGTATAAATTAATTTCATCCATAGTCTAGTAAGTAGTAAAAAAATTTTGGAATGCAGTTTTAGGAAAACACATATATGGATGATAAAGAGATCCTAGTAGATAATTACATCTAACAATCGTGAATGATGAAGAGTTTTTAGAATTGACCCTTACCTTGTATCTTTTCTTGGGTGAGTGTATATTAACCTCCAGTATAATAGTTAAATCATTGTTATTAAATTATAAAAGAACTATATTAATTGTTATGATATCATATATGATCTTTTAATAATGCTTTGTTAATAATATTTTATTATTATCTCAGTTTCCAGTGTTAACTAATTCATTTTACATTATATAATTTGTTACGTGAGTCATGTTTTTCATATATGGGATGTATCTTATTCATATAAAAAGTGATATTATGTCTTTAAACATTATTTTTAATCATAAAATGAAAATTAGTCTTGAATGATTAGGATGGGGAATTAATCTCACCGCATTCGTGTAGACGATAATCCGTACATACACATGAGCGACAATATCATTATTTGGATATTATAATTTTATATAATTATATGATATATCATATATAAATAATAATTAACATGTTATATTTTTTATTTAAATCAATTATATTAATTATTATACCCATATAAAAATAATGTATTGAATAACAACTACACCACGATGTGGAGACGGTAAGTCATAAATATGCATGTACGGTGACATGTCATTCAAAGGATGGATAGAATAATGAATATGGTTGTACCATATTTATAATAACAACACATTATAGAGAATATACTAGAGTTATTATTTTATAATGGAAACAACAGGTAAATAATAAGTGTAAGAAGAAAAAAACACGAGAGAGTTGGTGAGATATTTACCTCTTCTTCGGGTTCTTCCTTTTGATTTGATCAGAAGGGATCCATAAGATGGATTTATGACTAATTAAAGGGATCTTGGATGAAGTGAAGACATATTAGAGGGTATTTGGGTAGGGTTTCTCTGAGCCAAATGGATTTTAAGGTGTGAATTAGAGAGGAGGATAAGTGCCCTTTTATATGGGGGTGAGGGGAATATTAAGAAAATATTGAATGATTATTTTATAACAAAATCATGTTGGGTTTATAATTTCTCCAAAATGAATTATTTAAAGTCTATGGTGGGGATGGGTCAATAACCACTCAACCAATAGGTTTTAGTCAGGTTTGGGACACTATATTAACCTTATTATTTAGATTTAACTTTTAGTTAAATAGTTTGACATTTACCACGTCTCTTTCAATTTTTATATTATATGGTAAATAAACATACTATAAAAAAACAAGAGAACCTCAAGTGGTTCGTTAATGAAATATAAAATATTATTTGTGATTTTTTGAAAAACCATATATTTATACAAACATAATATAAATTAGTAATATAACACTTATTGTAAAAACACTTTTATGTCAATTTTGACACTATTTGATATTTTGTTTTTGCTAAATTTGTAACAGAATTATAACTTCAAAAAAAGTTCATTTAATCTACCTTAACATGTAAAATTAATCTAAAATATTCTTATATGGCATAAAAACTTTCCAATTGTATTTATTCTAACATCTGTAATTCCCTTTATTTGATTCTTTCATTAATAAACAAAATAGTGCATCATCATTGTCTCATTAATAAATTTAATTATTCAATGTCTAAAAATTATAAATAAAATACCATTATGTAGGAGATATTTTTAAATTTCTAATGAATATTTATAGTCAAATATGTCAATTATATAACTCCATATAATAATTGTTTTACTAAAAGCTATTTGCATTTTTTATTTTTTTTCATTACCTTTGATTAATTAATATAAAATGTCATTATCACTACCAAGTGGCTCCATGGTGTCCCTAAATTTTCCCAAGGATGCCCATGGTCGGACATGTACCATCCATTAGGGTTTGGACATGTGTTAGGGTAATTTTATATTCTTATATTATTATTTTTTACCCTTATTTACCAGATTTACAATTTAACTGTGGTAAATAAAACATTAACCGAAGTAATTATTCAAAATGTCTAAAAAAATATGTTATCTATTTAAACAATTTGGACCTCCGAATTCTAAAGATTGAATCCATATTTCTATATTCAAAACACAAATTTGGTAAAAATTAATTTAAAATTAATTCCCATTGTCAAAACAAGAAGCGTGTTTTTAAGAAATAATAACCATCAACTGATTGACACTTGCCTCTGTGCAGTTTAAATGTAAAATTATGTCCATTGAAAAAAATTGGAATAAATGGTAAAAATATAATCTAATTATTCTTATAAACCACTCAATATTATATTTTTTAATTATAAATTATTTTGATTAACAAAGTTGTTTTAAATTAAAATTTCATATTTTCCACTATTCATCAAAAACTGAATGTTTTCAAAAAAATACAAAAACACACCCTAAGATAATTTTGATATTAAGATCCCAAAAATGAATTCCATTTTTAACGATAAAATTAATAACATTTCATAAAGTGGGTATTACTATTCATAACAGCTAGTTTGATTGGACTTGATGTGTTGTAATCTCGAAGTTGCGTACAACACAAGCTATTGCATTATTCAAAGGGAAATGTACCATGGAAGATTGGGGTGTTACATTATCCCCTACTTCAAATAATTTCATCCTAAAAATCACTAAAACATTACAACATTAAAAGACTCTGGTGGTTCTTTATTATAATTTCCTTTTGTTCCCACATTTCTTCTTCGATCTTGTGGTTTCTCCCTAGAACTTTTACCATACGATTCATTCAGTTTCTCAGTACTTATGCTCTTATATCAAGAACCTTGATAGGCTATTCGCAATAAGATAGATCGGGTTCCAGTTCTAATTACTCATAGGTGAGTATATGTGTTGGTTCATGCATGTATTTTTCTCACCAGTGGTATATGGAACACATTGTGATCTTTGGAGAGACTTGGCAGAATTGACAAACGGTAAGCTACAACCCCTATTCATTCTAGAATTTTAAAAGGTCTGATGTACCTGGGACTAAATTTACCCTTATTACCAAATCATATAATTTCTTTCAAGGAAGATACCTTCAATAAAACATGATCTCATACTTGAAATTCCAAATCCTTAATTTGGTTATCAGGATAGCTCTTCTGCTTACTTTGAGGAGCTTTGATATGGGTTTGGATTACCTTCACCATTTTCATTGTTTCCTCAACATGTTCTGCACCTAATAGTTTTCTTTCACCAACATCATTCCAACAGGTTGGTGTCCGACATCTCATTCAATATGACGCTTCATATGGTTCTATCTGAATACTTGAATGAAAGCTATTTTTATAAGAAAATTATACCATAAGTAAATAGCAATCCCACATACCTTGAAAGTCAAGTGAGGATTATCTAAACGTGTCATCTAATGTTTGAATAGTCTGTTTTGATAGTCCATCGGTTTGAGGGTGGTAGGCATTTCTCAAACAATGTTCAGTATCCAGGGATTTTGGGATTCTTTTCTAGAATATTGATGTAAAATGGGGATCACGATTAGAAACAATCGATATGAGTATTCCATTAAGTCTTAAAACTTCATTAATATATAGTCTTTCTAGAGGTTCAATTGGTAAATCTTCTCTTATATCAAGAAAATGTGCTGACTTGGTAAGACAATCAACAATTACCCATATTCGTCACTCCTTCTAGGAGTATTTGGTAGTCCCAGGACAATGTCCATCATTATATTATCCCATTTCCACTCAGGTATGGGAAGATGTTTCATGACTCATCCAGGCTGTTTCCTTTTTTTCTTTCACTTATTAAAAAATCATACTTATTGACACAAAATCTTCAACCTCCCTCTTCATATTGTCCCACCAAAAATGTTCCTTCAAATCTCTATACATCTTAGTGGTACCAGGGTGTATAGAAAAATTGGAACTATGAGCAACATCCAACAATTCCATTTTCATATTAGGTATATCGGGAACAAAAATTATCTTCCCAAATTTTAAAATTACATCTTCATACACAAATTCTCTCAATCTCCCATCATTCATAGCTTTAATCTTCTTTTGAAATTCCTCATCATAAGCCTAATAACTTTTTATCTTTTTTAATAAAGAAGGTTTGACAACCATTTGGAAAATAATTGATGTTTCACCTTCCATGGTTATTCCCATATCCATCTTTACTATATCCAAGTATATAGGATCTTTTTCAACTCTCATCTTGTTCAAAACTCCATGATCTTTTCTACTCAAAGCATCTTCCACCTTATTTGCCTTCCTCGAGTGGCAGTGTATAGTGAAATCATAATCCTTGAGTAGTTCAATCGATCACAATTTACTCATGTTGAGTTATTTCTATGAGAAAATATACTTCAAACTCTTGTGATTGGTATATGTCTCACATTTTTCACCATAGTGATAATGTATCTATATCATCAAAGAAAATATTACAACTATTAACTCAATATCATGAGTAAGATTCTTTTGCTTATGAATTTTTAGTTGTCGTGAAGCATAGGCAATAACCCTATAATTCTTCATAAGGACACAACCCTATCCTTTCTTTGAAACATAACTATAAATAACAAACCAATCATTCCCCGATGGTAGAGTCAAGATAGAAGCATTGACTAATCATATATTCAATTCTACATAAAATTATTCACACTCTTTTGTACAAACAAATTTAACCCCTTTATGTGTGATATTCCTTAATGGGTTAGACAATCGGGAAAAATTTTGGACGAAACGATGATAATAACCAACAAAACCATGAAAATTGTGTATCTCAGTAATAGTCATTGGTGATGGAAATTCATGGATTGCCTCGGTCCTAAAAGGATAAACAGATATTCCATCCATTGAGATAATATGTCCATGAAAATAAATCTCCTGAAGCCAAAATTCACACTTTCTAAACTTCCCATATAATTCGTGTCTTTTAAGAGTCTTTAGAATAGTGTTTATGTGATTTTCATGATCTTAGAAGCTTTTGGAGTATACCAAAATATCATCAATAAATACCACTACAAAGAAATCAAGATATTCCTTGAAAACTCTATTCATCAATTCCATGAAGAGAGAGGGTGCATTAGTCAATCCAAATGGAATAACTGTAAACTCATAATGCCCGTACCTGGTTCAAAATGTTGTTTTTGGAATGTCTTCCTTATTCAGACACAACTGATGATATCTAGATTGTAGGTAAATCTTTAAAATGTATTGATATCCTTGAAACTAGCTGAATAAATCATCAATGTGAGGTATGGGATACTTGTTCTTTATTATTATAGCCTTGATCTCCCTGTAGTCAATTCACATCCTCAAAAATCCATATTTCTTCTTAACAAAAAGAATAGTGTCTCCCCATGGAGAAACACTATGGAAAATTAATCACTTGTCACTCAATTCCTCTATTTGTTTCTTTTGTTCTACTAATTACATAGTGTTCATTCTATTAGGGGGTTTCGATAAGGGCCTTGAACTAAGAATTAATTCAATGGAAAACTCAATTTCTCATTCTAGAGGATGTCCAGGTAACTCTTCTGGAAACACATCAACATATTCTTGAATTATAGGTACATCCTCTATTTGAAAATTATTTTTCCTCACCCACAATTATTTAATTATCTTACTCCCCACTAATTGAATTTAGTTGAGCTACTGGGGTGGATCTAGATAATAATGAGGTGCTTACCTTTTTTCTCTAAAGAAAAGGTATTCTTTATAATCGTAATCACAAATATTAACTTCTTTTTTTTAAAATATTTTTTTTCATCATGTTCTGAAAGATAATAAATTAAGAGGATTATATTAAATTCAATCATGGGTTTGATGATGAGATTAGTAGATAAATAACATTTATGTGCCTTGATAGGAAGTGATTCACAAAACGTTGTTGCAATGATACTTCCAAAAAAAATTTGACTGGAAACTCCCTTGTTAAATCAAATTCGAAATATCTAATTTTCTTAGAAAACTAGGAAGATATCAAAAATACGATGACCCATATTCAAATAAATCATTGGCTAAACTTGAGGAAACCATTAAATTACCTTCCACCATGTCTTTCAAAGCTTCAACCTCAGTAGTAGTGATCACATAAGCATGGACTTGATCCCACTGCCTTTTCGGAGGTAAGGTTCCCTGACACCTAAGACATTAATTTGAAAAATTCCCCCTTTCTATACAATTGTAGTATTCAAAATTGAAATCCTTTTTCTTCCCCTTGCAATCAAGAGTTTGGTGGCCTTTTTCACCACCCTTGTAACAGACTCTCATTCCATTCAGACAAGTACTAGGGTGTTTCTTTCCACATTTACTACAGGAAATATATTCAATTTTTCCTTTCATACCTTTATTTCCATTTCCCAAGTGTTCAATAGATATCTACTTCTCTTGCTTTTCTGTAAGGTCGTAAGACTTATAAAATTCCTTTTCTTTCATGATAGCACATGAGGCATTTTCTTCGTATGACGAGAAGGATTTTGATACTAATACTAGACGGAGAAACAGTTTTAACCCATCAAAGAAACGGTCAATATTACTTCTTGGAATACCTATATAATATGTTGCATTCTTAGATGACCTTGTAGATTTAGCTTAATACTTTTTTACATTCTCATCTTTGTTTTTCCTCAAACTCAAAAATTTCCTTTCCATATCTGATCGATGGTCACGAGGAAAGTATTTTTCTATGAAAATTTCTTCAAACTCACTCCATTCAATATTTGTTACTTCATAATATTCCTTTGGGATTTGAATTAATGACCACCATTTATCAACATCTCTAGTGAGGCTGTAAACTACCATGATATATTTATCCCTTTCATTACTCTGCAAGGAGTGGAATATTTTATCTTAATAATTTATCCATTGCTCAACTACTAATGGATTTTTACCCCCATTGAATGTTGGTGGTTGTTTTCTCATGAAGCGATCTAACATTGATCCTCTAAGCTGTGGATCAGGGTGCTCCATATGGGTATAGTTATTATTTATAACTTTAGTGAGTTGTCCTAGCATGGTGATAAGATTATCAGAACCAGTTTTATCACAAGCTCCACTATAATTATCTTGAGCAGGAGGTAAATCCCTACATGGAGTGCGTTCATTGATACAGTTTCAATTCCTTCCACTAGGTGTCATTTCTAAAAAATTTCATACACTAGATTAGTTTATGAATCCCAATACATAATTCCAAAATTATAAAAAACATAACATAAATTTAATATTTTATGGATATAATCCATAATAATAAAATATATTTTCTTTGAGGAGGTATATACTCATAAATCCTTCATAATAGTTTGTAAAGAAAATATGGATTATTCTAAGCATATCCCCCAGGAGTTTCATAAACAAGAGTGCAGCAAGTCCCTTTGTCATGTACCAGGATACCCAAGGTCAAGCCAAAACTCCTTGTCAGAGTTTTCACATATAGGTTGATTTGTTCCAGAGCCGCCTCTACCTACTCGTATCCATACAGGGATGTATTGCAAGGAAAATACACAACATATCTATATTACCAAATTTCTAGGATGTTTTCTATACTAATCCTCAAAGTATATCTTAGTTTAATGTGATCTAATTAGTGTTTTTCTAAATATAGTTTCCAAGGTTAGTACTAAACCTTATCTGATACCAACTTTAATGCCTGGACCCCAGTTACCCAGAGTCGGTGCATTATCACATAACATTTGCATGATACAAGTAAATAATGTCCCGAATGACCAATCAGTTTAGTATCCTTGTAAATACTAGATACATTTATAAGTTTTACATTAAATTATAAAATGGAAAATGTAACACCCCAAACTTCCACGGTACACTTCTCTTTGAATAATGTAGTAGCGTGTGTTGTACGCAACTTCGAGTTCTAACACACACCATAACCAATAAAACTAGCCGTTAGGAATTGTAATACACAATGTTTGAAAATTTATAAATTTTATCATTCAAAATGGACTTCATTTTTGGATTCAGAATATCAAAATTAGCCTACGATGAATTTTTGGTATTTTTTTTGAATTTTTTCAATTTTTGATGAATAGTGAAAACACCGAGTTATTGGTTAAAACTGACTTTTAATTTAAATAAATATTTATTTTATTTAAATTTATTTTATGTCAAAATATATAAATAATACCTATATAAGTTCAATGCAATTAATTGGTGTCCGTTTATAATAATTTTAGACATATAAAATTTTTATTGAACTGTTCACCGTCCTTATCCATCTCCTAGGAGAATTTGCAAATTCACATAAAACATAATTTTACCACTTCTATGAGTGGAGTTTCAAAAATCAGAGATAAATGGTTAATATAAATGAGTAAAATGTGGTTCAATAAGATTAAAATATTTTTTGGTGAATAGTAACTTTTTACTTTTATTTACCACGGTAAAAAGTAAATAGGGTAATTAAGGGTAAAAATGATATTATTAGTACCCTAACACATGTCATAATTCTATTGGATAAGTATAATTAGACCAGAAACAACCTTAGGAATAAAATATGAACCTCATTGGTCCACTGGGATTAGATTAGGACATTTATTGTTATTTAATTCAAAGAAGAGTTAAAAGAGTTAAAATCAAAGTTTAATAACTAAAACATTTTTAATACAGGGTTATACATAAGATAAATTCGATTAAAAATATTAATTATAAATATGAAAATATTTCCAACATAATGGTATTTTATTTATTATTTTTATAAATTAAATAATTTAATTTGATTATGACACAATGATGATGCAGAAATTACCTTATTAGTGAAATATTAAAATAATTGATATTATAAATACCCAAATAAATATAATTTGAAACATTATATGAATTAGATTAATTATCTAGGTTAATATGGCATATTATTATTAGTTATATGAATTTTATTTGAAGTAATAATGATGTTATGAATTTATCAAAAACAAAATACCCAATAGTGTCAAAATTGACATAAAAGAGTTTTTAAAACAAATATTATATTATTAATTGATATTATATTCCTAAAATTATATGTTTTGGCCAAAGAACTTATATAATGATATTTTTATTATTAAAGGACCACTTGGGGGTATCTTGGAAGTATATAGTAATTTTATTAACTATATAATATAAAAATAAAAAGAGACTGTGTAAATGTCAAACTATTTAACTAAGAGTTAAATATAAAAGATAAAGTTACTATAGTGACTCAAACATGTTTAAAATCTATTGGATGAGTGGTTTCCGACCGATCCCCACATTATACTTTGAATAATTCACTTTCGAGACATTAGAAACTGAATATGAATTTATTATAAATTAATACTTTCAGTTTTTTCTAAATGGCCCCTCCTCCCCCTTATAAAAGGACACCACTTATAACCAATTCCTCACACTTCTCAAGCCTTTTGGATCACCCAACCTCTGACCAATTAAGCTACCTAAATCCCTTTACTCCTCCTAGAAGCCTTACCTTAGGCATAAGGTACATAGAGTGTTCTTTTTGGTTCAATCCTAAGGGAGTTACCCAAATTAAAGGTAACAATTTCTCTTAGCTTCTTTTCTTTTATTTTACTTCTCCAAACCCTAAACTATTCTTATTATTTTATTTTGTAACAAACCCAGTATAATAAATATACGAATATATTTTTATGAGAATTATTCGAACTACACTTACACACACCTCTATCCAATGGGTGAAGAACATAATGTTTCTGTGGATAGCAACCAAACGCCTCACGAAATGATGATTGTTCAATTATCTCCTACCACATCTCCTGGTGGCCATTATTATGGAACTATAATTAAATATTATATTAATGATATTTATTTTGAATATAATATTATTTAATTGCATTTTATAGTATACCATTATTCCTTTCAGGTTGTATATATATACTATAATTTCATTTGAGGAAGTGCGGACTACCGCCCCCTCAATGTGATATGACTCGTTCATACCATACATGGAACATATAAAAGATGGTATTAATGAACATAAGTAAAAAATATTAGATACTATATTATACTTGAATAATAATATACCTATGTATCATTTGGTTTTGATACCTTTTAATATGATAAATTAAATAGAAGTAGCGTTCGTGCATACGTACGGATTACCATCTCCATGAACGCGATCAGATTCATTTCCCCATCATATCCATTCAATAATAATTATCATTTTATGATTTAAAGTAATGTTCAAGGACTTGATATCATTCCAGATATGAATAAGACACAACCTATCCATAACAAACATGACTTACGTAACGAAGCATATAAAGGAAAACGAATTAGTTAACACCTGAAATGACGATAATACTAAAATATTATTTACAAATAAATATTAGAAGATCATATATGATATAATATTTAAGTATATTATTATTATATAATTTAATAACAATGATTTAACTATTATACATGAGGTTAACATACACTCTATCAAGGAAAAGTACATGTTAAGGGTTAATTTCACAATATCCTCATTATCCGAGGTTGTTTATATGTAAGTATCTACAAGGACCTCTTTATCATACACATCCATGTTTCATAAAAATTTATTTCAAAACATTATTACTATTTTACAGAATATGGGATAAAGTCATTTATACCCTTTTTTGACTTTTTATAATATTTTTATGAAAGAATCATTACATCATTTACCAAACAGTGTCCTTTTAAACCTTTTCGAAAAAATTAAGGTTAAAATGTATTTTTTTAACCTATACAGCAGGTGCAGCTATTTTACGCCATTGTAAAATCTTCATAGCTTCCCTTACAAACTTATAAGAATATTTTCATAGTAAATTTTTTATTTTATAATTATGTGACTTTCAAATTATTAAAAAAAGATATTTCTCTCAAATAGTTTCAATTTCATCTATGTCAACATCCTTTGATGGATTTTAAGCCTATTTGAAGTTGATTTATTATGATACAAAACCTCCATATTGAGTTGAATGTTTTTTGATATGTTATACTGTGGATGTGTTATTTTTATACCATTCATGGTTTATAGAGAATGTATTAACATTTTGTATGCTAGTTTTAATACGAAGGTTTATGTTATGTTTATACCTGCTCATATGAGGAGTGAATTGATCATAATAAGTGATGGGTGGACCCCGCTATAGCACCTCGATGCATCGGTAGGTGTTAGGAGACAAACTAGTGTCTTGGCATGAGGCCTTGAACAAATCTTATTTGTAGTCTAGGCACGAGGCCTTGGCTACATGGTTATGATAGTCTGGCATTATGCATTCCATCATTATGAATGTGTTTAGTGATATTGTATTTGATTATTCGACTAGTAGAATATCCATGTGAATAAGTAAATATCATTACATCATTTTATTTTTTCCATATTTGGATGAAATTAAAGTTGAATTGGATTTTGTTTTAGTTATACATTTCCTTAAATGATTAAGCTTATTTATGAAAATTTCAGCTATATTGTTATCCTTACTGAGCATCTGAGCCCAACCCTTTCAATGTTTTATTTTTCCCATGATTCCAAGAAGTGTATTGTGATTGATATGCAGGGTTAGGAAAGGGAATAATGGTGTTCATAAAGTATTATTTATGATGTTTTGTATGTTATAATGTGTAATGTAACATTCATGTATGTAATCTATTTTCCAAGACAGCTAAATCGATCGGTCCTTCGAGACTTGATTCCTTGTAATCAGGCCAATGTATTAAAATAATGCACCGACTCTAGGTAACTGGGGTCAGGGCGTCACAGTTGGTATCAGAGGATGTTTAGAAATAACCTTGGAAGAAAGATTTAGATAAACTCTGATTAGAGAACATAGACCTAAGATAGACTTTGAGGATAAGTATAGAATAAATTGTTAGAATTTTTGTAATTTAGAGATTTTTTGATTTTTCCAAGAAAATACATCCTTGTCTAAGTATGAGAAGGTAGAGGCAGCACTGGAATAGATGTACCTAGGGGTAAAACCTGAAAACACCGCTTTTACCTAGACTTGAATGGGATCTGGTGCATGTCAAATGTCCTTGCTGCACTCTTGGTTATGACACTCCCGAGGGATATGCTTAGGATAATTCTCATTTTCATTACAAATAATTATGAAGGGTTTATGAGTATATAATTTCTCAATGAAAACATCTTTATGATTATGGATTATATCCATAAACCATTCAACATATGTTAGGTATTTTACAAGTTTGGAATTATTCATTGCAATTCATAAACTGACCTAGTTTATGCCATTGTATAGAAATGGTTCCCAGTAGAAGGAATGGGAACTCCAGCATTACGTTTGATCCAAAGAGTAAGATGGATCATATATTTCATGGTCTTAAGATATAATTTACAAGGGAAATAGTCTCCCTTGTATTATCATCATATAAGGAAATAGTATCATGTGTTGATAAGATATGTAAATAGTTCTCAGAGTCCTATGGATTCGAAGGGAAGCCAAAGATGAAAATGATGGTAGAGAGAACGAAAAATAATGAGAACAAGGTAAAGAAGTATTTTACCATATTTGATAAATGTAGAAAGAATCACCATGGAAAATGCTTTAAGATAATGAGAGTATGTTATAAGTGTGGAGAAAAATGACACCACATTAATGATTGTGAGGGTAAGAAAATGGTTTCAAATGTACAATGCCTCATCTGCAAGGAGTAGGGACACTACGCGAATCAATGTTCAAATCATCAGGGTATTCCCAAAATGATGCTATTAGATAATAATAAAATTATTATACTACCAAAAATAAAGAAAAATGACTAGTTTTCTTATGTTGTTATTAAATAATTATTTCATTGGAGTGTTTTATGAACAATGTACTGGTTATATGAATTATGGAGATAAATAAGGATTGTACTACAATACTATTTCATTTAAGACTTGAGATTATATGGTACTATGAAAAGTGAATCATTAAGAAGTTAAACTTATTTTTGAAAATACATGTTTTAAGGAAGGGTAATACTTAAGAAGGTCTTGATACTGAGGTAGTAATTTTGGAATAAGAGATGGTTGATTTGGATAAATTATATTGGATAATCGTGACTTCCTTGGAACTAGTTAATAGTTTTTTTATTTCATTATTGTTGGAGTATTCCAAATTTTTGGATATAAGGAATATATCCAGTATTCTATAAGGAATAATGGATAATGAATGTAATCAATAAAGGTTTTATGTTAATTCATGATGTTACCTTGTTTTAAAACAATACAAAATGAAGGTGTTCACATGTTATTACATGGAAAAATGATCTTCATTGTGTTTAGACTCGTTATAAATTTTGGACTGTGAGTTTGGATAGAAGTATTTTGGATAATTCTAAATGTTGGAATGAATTATGTTTGAAAGGTTATTTTTTGATTTTTATAAAAGGACAACATGCAGACCGTGTGACAAACCGTCGCGTCAGACAAAGCTGTGGGAATCGAACTCACAACCATATTGCGATATGGATTTATCTCTAAAAACTGAACTACATGAAGTTCCTGGATGGTATAATGTAGCTTCGTTTGTATAAAGTGTCTGATATATGAATTATAAATTCATTATATTTGGAACCCTATACGATTAATTTTGATTTGTATTTTGTTTTAGACTGATGGATGGGTTTGTGGTAGAAATTTATTAATGGATAAAAATCTAATTATAAAGTAAGTATATCTCTTTATGATCTTTTCCAGTCTCATAAATAAATTCCTCAACATTAAAAAAGGAACATAGATGAAAAACGTTGTCCTAGATGGTACCTTAGATCATCACAAATTTATGGCATTGTGATTATTGGCCTTTTCATAGCCATGTTCTCTACCACTCTCCATCAGATATTGATGGATATATTTCTCTTCCATATCCATGATTTCTTACATGGAACCCTAGCATGTTTTTTTTCGTTAACCTTCATACTTACCACTCTTTATTTAAAATACAGGCCTCATTATTCCATTTTTTGATGTTGAATTTCAACTAAGATATTTTGAAATGTCAACCCCAAGTTTCCAATACTGAACATAAATTGCGAGGACGCAATTTATTGAAGTAGGGGATAATGTAGCACCCCAATCTTTTACGCTATGCTTCCCTTTGAATAATGCAGTAGTGTGTGTTGTACGCAACTTTGAGTTCAAACACACACCACAACCAATCAAACTAGCCGTTATGAATAGTAATACACACTTTTTTAAATTTTATAAATTTTATCTTTCAATATGGAATTCATTTTTGGATTCGGAATATCAAAATGACCCTAGGGTGAATTTTTGGTATTTCTTTTGAAAACATTCAATTTTTGATGAATAGTGAATAACACTGAGTTATTGGTTAAAACAAACTTTTTATTTAAATAATTATTTATTTTATTTAAATTTATTTTGGGTCAAAATAGATACATAATACCTATATAAGTTCAATTTAATTCATTGGAGTCGGTTTATAATAATTGTAGACATATAAAAATTTTATTGAACTTTTCACCGTCTTTTACCCTTCTCCTAGGAGAATTTGAAAATTCACATAAAACATAATTTTACCACTTCTGTGAGTAAAATTTCTAAAATCTGAGAGACACGGTTAATATCAAGGAGTAAAATTTGGTTCAATAGGATAAAAATAATTCTTGGTGAATAGTACCTTTTTACTTTTATTTACCAAGGTAAAAAGTAAATAGGGTAATTTAGGGTATACATGATATTAGTATTACCCTAACACATGCCCTAATTCTATTGGATAAGTATAATTTGACCAAAATAAACCGTAGGAATAAAATATGATCCTCTTTGGTCGACTTGGATTAGATTAGGACATTTATTGTTATTTAATTTGAAGAAGAGTTAAAAGAGTTAAAATCAATGTTTAAGAACTAAAACATTTTTAATATAGGGTTATACATAAGATAAATTAGATTATAACTATTCATTAGAGATATAAAATTATTTCCTACATAATGGTATTTTATTTATAATTTTTAGACATTAGATAATTTAATTTTTTAATGACACAATGATGACGCAACAATTACCTTATTAGTGAAATATTAAAATAATTGATATTATAAATACCCAAATAAATATAATTTGAGACATTATATGAATTAAAATAATATTATAGGTTAATATGACGTATTATTATTGGTTTTATGAATTTTATTTTAAGTAATAATTCTGTTATGAATTTATCAAAAACAAAATACCCAATAGTATCAAAATTTACATAAAAGAGTTTGTAAAAAAAAATATTATATTATTAATTGATATTATATTCCTAAAAATATAATGTTTGGCCAAAAGACATATTGAATGATAGTTGTATCATTAATTTACCCCTTGGTGGTTGATTTGAAGTTTATAGTATGTTTATTAACTATATAATTTAAAAATACAAAGAGACATGGTAAATGTCAAACTATTTAACTAAGACTTAAATCTAAAAGATAAGGTTACTATAGTGACTCAAAGCTATTTAAAATATATTGATTGAGTGGTTTTCTACCGATACCCAACGTAGACTTTTAATAATTCTCTTTAGAGACATTATAAACCGAATATGAATTTATTATAAATTAATACTTGAAGTTTTTCCTAAAGAGCCCCTCCTCCCCCTTATAAAAGGACACCACTTCTAACCAATTACTCACACATCTCAATCCTTTTGGCTCGTTTAAACTCTACCCAATTAAGCTACCTACATCCCTATACTCCTCCTAGAATCCTTAACTTAGTCATAAGGCACTTCAAGATTCCTTTTTGGTTCAAACCAAAGGGAGTTACCCAAATTAAAGGTAACGATTTCTCTTAGCTTCTATTCTTTTATATTACTTCTCTGACCCCTAATATCTTCTTATTATTTTATTTTGTAACAAAACCAGTATCCTAAATATAGTAGGATATTTTTAGGAGATTTATATGAACTATAGTTACACAAACCTCCATCTAATGGGTGAAGAACATAATGTTTCTGTGGATGGAAACCAAACGCCTCACAAAATGATGATTGTCAAATTATATCCTACCACATCTCATGGTCACCATTATGATGAAACTATAATTAAATATGATATTAATGATGTTTATTTTATATATAAGATTATTTAATTCCATTTTATATCATACCATTATTATTTTCATGTTGTATATATATACGATAATTTCATTTGAGGGAGTGCAGACTACCACCCATCAAAGTTATATGACTCATTCATACCATACATGGAACGTATAAAGTATGGTCTTAATGAACATAAGTAACACATATATGATATTATATTATACTAGAATAATAATTTACCTATGCATCATTTTATTTTTATTCCTTTTAAAATGAATAATGAAATGGAAGTAGCGTTCGTGTGTATGTACGGATTACCATCTCCACGAACGCGATGTGAATCATTTCTACATCATATCCATTCAAGACTAATTCTCATTTGATGATTAAAAGTAATTTTTAAGGACATGATATCATTTTGGATATGAATAAGATACAGCCTATCCATAAAAAACACAGCTTACGTAGCGAAGCATATAAAGGAAAACGAATCATTTAACACCTAAAATGACGAAAAAACAAAAATATTATTAACAATGTAATATTAAAAGATCATATTTGATATCATATTTTTGTATATGATTCTTTTTTAATTTTATAAAAATGATTTAACTATTATGCAGGAGGTTAACCTACACTCTATCAATGAAAAGTACAAGGTAAGGGTTAATTTCACAATCTCTTCTTTATCCGAGGTTGTCTATACGTAATTATCTACTAGGACCTTTTTATCATCCACATTCATGTTTCTTAAAAATGTATTTCAAAACATTCTTACTATTTTACATAATATTGGTTAAATTCCTTTATACCCTTGTTTGAATTTTTATAAGAAGTTTATAAAGGAGTATTTACGTCATTTTCCAAATAAGGTATTTTTTAACCTTTTCGACAAAATTAAGGTAAAAATGTCTTTTTTTAACTTATATGGCGAGTGAGGCTATTTTCCACCATTGTAAAATATTCAGAGCTTCCCTTATAAGATTATAAGAATGTTTTCAAAGTAAATGTTTTATTTTATAACTACGTGCCTTTTAAATGATTTAAAAAAAGAGTTATTTCACTCAAATAGTTTTGATTTCATCTATGTCAACATCCATTGATGGATTTTAAGCTTATTTGAAGTTGATTTATTATGATACAAAACTTACATATTGTATTGAAGGTTTTGTGATATGTTTGACTGTGGATGTGTTATTTTCAAACCATTCATGGTTTATGGATAATGTATTAACATTTCATATGATAGTATTAGTACAAATGTTTATGTTATGATTAAACCTGTTCATATGATGAATGCATTGAACTTAATAAGTGACAGGTGGAGCCTGCTATAGCTCCTCGATGCATTGGTAGGTCTCATGAGACAAACTAGTGTCTTGACACGAGGACATGATAAAATCTTATTTGTAGTCTTGGCATGGGGACTTGGTTACGTGGTTATTATATTCTGGCATTATGCATTCCATCATTATGAAAGTGGTTAGTGATATTGCATGTGATTATTTGACTAGTAGAATATCCATGCGAATAATTAAATAACATTACTTCATTTTATTTTTTCTATATTGTTCTAAATCTCATGTTTAAAAGGCTTTTGTTTTAGTTATACATTGCCATAAATGTTTATTCTTATTTATGAAAGTTTACGCTGTATTTTTATCCTTATTGAGCATCTGAGCTCAACCCTTTCTATGTTTTATTTTTCCCAGGATTCCATGAAGTGTATTGTGATTGATATGCAGGGTTAAGCCAATGGAATAATGGCGTTCATAAAAGATTATTTACATTGTTTTTTATGTTATAAAGATTAGTTTAACATTCATTTATGTAATCTATTTTCCAAGACTGCAAAACAGATCGGCCCTTCGGGGAATTATTCCTTTTAATCATGCCAATGTATTAAAATAATGCACCGACTCTGGGTAACTGGGGTCCAAGAATTAAAAAAAACTACAATAACATTGTTTCCACAGACCACAATCGTATCCCCTCAGACTATCCCTTTATGTCAGTTATAAAATACTTCTTCGCTTCCTGGGAAAAATAAAACATAGAAAGCGGTGAGATCAGATGCTCAGTAAGGATAAAATTACTGCTGAAACTATCATAAATAAGAATAAACATTTAAGGCAATGTATAAGAATATAACAAAAGCCTTTTAGAATTTAACATATGAATAACATGGAAAAGATAAAATCAAATAATTCTATTTACTTATTTACATGGATATTATACTAGTATAATAATCACATGCAATATCTATTGCCACTTTCATAATGATGGAATGCATAATGCCAGACTTCCTAACCACATAGTCAAAGCATTGTGCCAAGACTGAAAATAAGATTTTTTCACGGCCTTGTTCCAAAATTCTAGTTTGTCTCATGAGACCTATCGATACATCTAGGACCTATATCAGGCTACACCCATAACTTAGTAAGTCCAATGCTTTCCTCATATAAAATGTTTTGAACATAACATTAACAATTTCTTTAAAACTAGCATATGAAATATCAATACATTATCCATAAACTGTGAATGGTAGAAAAATAACACATCCACAGTAAAAAAATATCAAAAAACCTTTAACACAAAATAGAATATTTGTATCATAATAAATCAACTTCAAAAATTATTTAAATTCCTTAAAAGATGTGGACATAGATGAAATCAAAACTGTTTGAGAGAAATATATAATTCTTTTTTTGAAATCATTTAAAGGTACATAATTATAAAATAAAAAATTTATTTTGAAAATATTCTTATAATATTGTAAGGGAAGCTTCAAAGATGTTATATTGGTGGAATATAGCCTCACCCTCCATATAAGTTAAAAAAACATTCTTACCTTAATTTTGTCGAAAAAGTCAATAAAGTAACTTGTTTGGAAAATGACGAAAATATTCCTTTAAAAACATATAAGGTAAAATAAGGGTATAAATGACTTTAATCCATATTATATTAAGTAGTTAAAATGTTTTGGAATACATTTTTAGGAAAACACGGTTGTGGAAGATAAATAGGTCCTAGATGATAATTACATATAAAAACATTGAATAATGAATAGGTTTTAAAATTAACCCTTTACTTGTAGTATTCCTTGGTTGAGGGTAACTTAACCTCTTGTATAATAGTTAAAATATTTTTATCAAATTATAAAAGAACCATATACATGATTATGATATCATATATGTTCTTCTAATAATGCTTTGTTAATAATACTTTAGTATTATCGTCGTTTCAGGCGTTAACTGATTCATTTTCCATTATATTATTTGTTATGAGAGTCATGTTTCTCATGTATGGGATGTTTTTTATTCATATCCAGAATTATAAAAAGTCTTTAAAATTTATTTTTAATCATAAAATGAAAATTATCCTTAAATGGTTACGATGGGGAATGAATCTCATCGCGTTCGTGGACACTATAATCCATACGTACACACAGGTGACAATATCATTCTTTTGATATTATAATTGTATATAAATAGATGTTTTATCATATATACAGAATAATTAACATTTTATATTTATTAATTACAAAAATTATACATAATTATTATACCCATATAAAAATAGTGTATTGAATAACTACTACACCACGATATGGAGACTGTAAGCCGTACGTAGACACGTGTGGTGAAATGTCATTCAAAGGATGGATATAATAATGAATATGGTTTTACCATATTTATAATAAAATCACAGTATATAGAAGATAATAGAGTTAATATTTTAAAATGTAAACAACAAGGAAAGAAGAAGTGGAAGAAAAAAAACATGAAAGAGGTGGTGATATATTTACCTCTTCATCGGGTTATTCCTTTTGATTTGATCATAAGGGATCTTTAGGATAGCTTTATGACTAAATTAATCCCTCTAGGATTATGGGATGTTAATTTAGAGGGTATTTGGGCAGATTTTGTCCAAGCCAAAAGGCTTTGATGGTGAGAATTATAGAGACGGGGAAGTGCCCATTTATAAGAGGAGTGAGGGCCTCCTTAGGAAAAGATTGAAATACTATTTTATAATAAAATAATGTTCAGTTTATAATAGCTCCAAAATAAATTATTTAAAGGATAAAGTTGTTATGGGTCTAAAATCACTAGAATAATAGGTTTTATATAGGTTTGGGTCACTATATTAACCTTATCTCATAGATTTAACTCTTAGCTAATTAGTTTGACATTTACCATGTCTCTTTATATTTTTATTTTATACAGTTAATAAACTTATAATAAACATCCAAGAGAACCTAAAGTGGATCATTAATGACATATACAATATTATTTAATAACATTGGTTGAACCTTATAATTTTTAAAATAGAATATAAATTAATAATATAATATTTGTTTTAAAAACTCTTTTATGTCAATTTTTACACTATTGGGTATGTTGTTTTTTATAAATTCATAACAGCATTATTAATTAGAAAGAAATTTATTTAAAAAATCATAACATGTAAAAATAACCTATAATATTAGTGTATGGCATAAAAACTTTAAAATTATATTTATTTTAACTTTTATAATACCATTTATTTTATTCTTTCATTAATAAGAAAAATACATTGTCATCGTTGTGTCATAAATAAATTTACATATTCAGTGTCTAAAAATTATAACTAAAATACCATTATGTGGGAAATCTTTTTATATTTTAAAATAATATTTATATTCCAATATATCATTTATATAACCTCATATAAAAATTGTTTTACTAAAATATATTTTCTTTTCAATTTTTGTCTTTACTTTAGATTATTTAATATAAAATGACATTATCACTCCCAAGTTGCTCCATGGGGTTCATAAATTGACCCAAGGATACCCATGGTCAGAAATGTATTATAAATCATGGTTATTAAATGTGTTAGGGTGATTTAATATTATTAATATATTATTTTTATCCTTATTTATCGGATTTACCCTTTAACCATGGTAAATAAAATATTTACAGAATTAATTATTCAAATTGACTAAAAATAAAAGTTACCTATTTAAAATTTTTTAGAAATACTTATTCTGAATATGGAATCAATTTTTTCTGAATTTAAAACACATAAGTGGAATAAATTAATTTAAAATCAATTCCTATTGTCAAAACAAAAAGCGTGTTTTTAAGAAATAATAACTATCAAAAGATTGACATTTGCTTATGTACGGTTTAAATGTGAAATTACGTCCAATGACCAAAATTGGATTAAATGGTTAAAATATAATATATTTATACTTAAAATCCTCTCAATTGTATAATTTATCACTGTAAATTATTTTTATTAAAAAAGTTGTTCTTAATTATCATTTAGTATTTTTCACTATTCATCAAAAAATTGAATGTTTTTAGAAAAATACCAAAAAATCACCCTACAGTAATTTTGATATTCTAAAAACAATAAATGAAGTCCATTTTGAATGATAAAATTGATAATATTTCAAAAAGTTGGTGTTACTATTCATAATGGCTTGTTTGATTGGCTGTGATGTGATATAATCTCGAAGTTGCATACAACACAAGATATTGCATTATTAAAAGAAAAGCGTACAGTGGAATCCGGGGATGTTACATGCGTTATAGTTTTTATTGAGACTGGAAGAGATTCTTCGAGTATCTAGAAGAAATTCCATGTGAATTCCTCGAAGGTTGGTCATGGCATAGATTCATTCAGACCATATATGAGTGGTTAATAAAGAAGTTTCTTATAGTGTGAACATTCGGGTCATGTTGAACCAAGTGTTAGTAAATTACAAAGGAGTGTCGGGTGTGTGACCATATGGGGTACACATATATATTCTATAAGAAGACGTCTTGGGCATATAAAATTTAGGGACTATGTAAAAACCAGGGATATGAGGTAGGATTGATAGTGGTACCCAGAGATGGTAGCCGAGATACTATTGTGTGTACTGGTTGTGGTAGGGAGAGAGACACCCAATAGTGGGTTAAGTGGCTAGTAGGTGGTATAGTTATATAGGGATGTCAGGCCTCATATAGTCTAGCCTCAGGCTAGGTTAATGATGTAGATAAGAAAGGGTTAGATCAGTTCGGGGAACTGATGATAGAATGCGGTATGCATTTATTGAGGGCATTTCCATTTGTATTTGGATACGACTGATTTTTGTGCCTAGGAACAAGAGTATGGGATGAATTGGCTATTTATGGACTAATATGTTGGCATTAAATGTGATAATTTATTTGTATATGATTTATAGGAATAAAGATGTTTTTTAAAAATTAATATTTTTATATATTATGTGGGGTCTTATTTTGAATGATATGTGATTCTGGTTTTTTGATCATTAAATTTGATGCATGAAGTTGGGGGTGTGGTTGATGGTGTAGCATTGATTTGATAGTCAGATGTGATTTAGGAATCCTCATATATCAGTTGGGATGAAGAACCATATGAGTGTCATTTGTGGAAATATTTTGATTGATAATTGGATGAGGTGTAGGAATGGTCATATGTCATATGGGGATGTGTATGTTTATGGGATGATCAATAAACCATCAAAATATTTGATTTGGTTAAGACGTAACCAATTAGGTAATTATTATAGTTCATATCCATGATTGGAATTGACTTGTGACTGAGTGACTATAGATTTATTATTTAATTATTTGAGGTTTGTACATTTGGTATAGTCTCTAGGTGAGAATAAATATCTTAGGGATCAGCTATCATATAGTGGGGACACCATAATAACCTAGTTTTTTATTGGGTCTATTTTCTAAGAAAATTTTTACTTTTATGTTTTTTGGATAGGGAAAAATTAATCATTATAATTAGAACATAAATCAAATATCTTTTAAAATACAATCCATTTTTTTAGATGGGGTTTAAGGCATGGTTAGTGACATGGAAGTTTAAGTGTGTTCTCAGAGTTTGGGCCCAAAAATTATTATTTAAAAAGGAGTGGGATGAGTTGAAAAGTCTATTTAAACCATAAATCCTTTTATGATAATCTATGGGTGCTAAATTTTCTAGAAAATGTCTAGTCAAACCATTTTTGGTTTGGAACATGGATTTGTGTGAAGTATTCTTAGTTATTTAGAGGATATCTACATAGCTTAGAAATTGTTTAAAAACTGTGTGCCTAGATGTGCAAGGTGTGGTTCCCTTTGGACAATGACACCACACGGTTGGTGCATATTTTTCCTAAATTTTCCACCTAACCATGAACCTCATTAAGGTGGATGAAATTTTAATTCAGTCCTACCTTATCGTATCCATATTATCTTCCTTCTCCTACTCAGTCGAACACATTGTGTGGGTTCTCCTGATTCACCTCTCCTCAAGGAATTGTCCACGTTCATTCCTTAAGAATCTTATTCAATTACCTTCATTAGAATTGGGTCCCTCTTGGGAATACCTTTTATCTTATACCATCATTTAATATTTTTTCATTCCATTTGGGATTCTATTTCTATAGAAGTTAAATTTCCCTATTTATAGGTCATTTTTCATGAATTATAATATTTATTGATTCATCCCGGATTATAAGATGGTTTCCAACTAGTGAGGACCAAAAATTATAAGGTAGGATGATCCTATATTTGTCCTAGTTTATATATTTTATATGGGGAGTTCATTTAAATGCATGTGTGTAGGGGATTTTCCTAAACAAACACTAATAAATAAATGTTTACTGATTATTATTATTATTATTATTATGAGATACTGATTGGAATTTGTTCATAACTAAAAATTTATTGAGAATGGTATGTCATGATATGTGTGAAATCGTGTGTACAAATTGGGTAAGATATGATATATAAGTTGGTTATGTAATTAAATTGTGTGGTTCTTGGACTACATCCCGGGGTTCATATTTGGAATGGCCTCAGTTTTGGGGGATGACGTTGGCCATCAGAATTGAAAAGATGTGATCATCAGGATGAGGAGAGTGATGAACCTCTCTATGTTTGAGAGATATTGTTTTAATGTATAAAATTATTTCCACAAAATTGCATTTATTAGGTATAGTTATTGATTACCAGTCACTATCATTGACTGATACTTCCACTAAATTCATGTTCCCATAAGAACAAAATTAGTGTGGTTGTTCAGAACACTCCACATGGGCAGTGTCCTCTAATGATTAAGTCTCCTAAGGGGTGGTGATAGCCAACATATACAAAGAAATATGTCAACATATAAAGCTATAACTGATGGTGTGTGATACCAGCAGATGTAAGATAAGGTTCAGAGTATTTTTTTGGGATGAAAGGCCCAAATTATTGAAGTATTAATCACTATATTCCTTGGGATGTATGGATTTTGTACTGATGGTTGTTCATTATATTAGGGTGAACAGACATCTCCATTACATCATATATTAAGCAGTTGAGAAAATTGTGATTTGATGAAAAAAAGGTGGAGGGACTTGTGGCATATTGAATGGTATTTCTATTCTCTTTCATACTTATACTTGACTAGATGATACATGTGTTTTCAGTTGTAACAAGGTGGTGAGTGACATGTTATAGGTAAGAGAAAAAGGGATACATTTTATAACTAGCTAGGGATACTTCATTCCTTTTAATAGTATTGGATGGATATGATAAATTATTTCTATTATATGTAGAGATTTCATATAGTGGGTTATGTATTTTATGCAATAATGTGTTTGTTATTTAATTTTTATTTATAAGAAAGTATAAATATGGATTTGGTAAAGGAAGAAAATTCTGGTGGCCTACTAAGTTGATATGGACACCCTATATAGGTCCCTCAATAATTGTTTAAATTTTTTTCTTCTATATCTCGTAATGGGTCATACATAAGAGATAACCCATAGTGACTAGGGATTCACTATTGGTGTATGGGACAGAAGGAAGATAGACCATGTGGGTTCTTTTCAATGAACTCGATTTTAATTTTAGAGTTTGTTTATGCTATTATATAATGACCATGGGATATATTTTATGTTTTTTCATGAATCTTTGGATGTTTATACATTATCTACTAGGTACGGTTGTGTGCTTTAAACTTTTTATACTCATTTTTTTATTTTTTCCATTGAATCCCTCCTTGATTCCATAGCTATGGTATTATATTACCACCATTATGATCATCACTAGAGGGTATAGTCTCCCAAATATCACAAAATTAGACCCTGGTTGATAGTTGGAATACCTTGGCATATGGGGAGGTGTTGTTAAGGCCATGTGTTCCACCTTCTCAGTGAATCGGTTAAGTGGCCCTCAGGTTGGGGTGCTACACATGGGTAATTTTCAATGTTTATAGCGATTTATTTCATGTGGAACACATATTTATGGGTTATTAATGTTTGGGGTCTAGTATTATCTAGGTTGAAATTTTATATCATATCAGTTAATGAAATTTATTTTGATAGTGATGAGGGAATTTTCGCTAACAAAATTTTATTTGTGAATGAGATATGGGTAGATCTGTTTAATTTTTTTTTGAAAGTAATATAGGAAACATATTAAAAATATAATTTCTATGATTTTGATGTCAGAATATTTTTTTCACACGTTTATTGGGTGAATGAGATGAGGGGATATTGTCTCACATTTTTATTTCTTGATTGTAATGTATTATGATTTTTTACAACATCCCCTATACTTATATTTTAGTCATAAGTATATATTATGTTTAATTTCAATGAAATTATTTATTTAAATATTAATATTATTAGATTCATTGTCACGTGTTTATTAAATATCATCCATATTCCATGGAAAATTTCTATAAATGAGATATTACAAGTCATTATTTCATGACTGATGAACATCTATAGTTTTTCAATGAGATATTTCTCTCATTATCATTTTTTCTCATATATTTATAATCAGTTCCTTAATGATATGTTGATAATATTTTCATTCATTATTGATTGAGATCACACCCTTCTACAATATCATTTTTACTATTTTCATATAAAACACTACTTATAAGAAATTTCTATATAATAATTCATTGGGGGATAGGTTGAAGGAATAAAAATCAAAAAATATTTTTACCAAAAATTCCCTTTCCATGAATAAAAAGATATGGAATGCAACAAACCCAACACATGTATCCTTGATTCAGTGTCTATTTAATTAAATTTTAATAGATATAATGGTTTTAATAAAAAAATCCAAATAATTTACGTAATCCTTAAGAACTAGATTTATACACGATTAATAAATTACATTGGAAATACATAATATATATCATCAAAAAATTCCTTTATTGAAATTATTCATAATATCGTTATTAAAATCATGGGGAAAAATAAATGAAGGGTAAACAATGATTATCAATAATAGTTATATCAAAGAGAATCTATAATGAATCAATGTAGAATAAACAATATGATATGGTAAATAACAAAAAAAAACATTCCAATTTCATAATTATAATTAAAATAAAGCATCCATTGAGAATATCAATGTTGTATTCTCATTGATAATAAAAATGATCTCCTAATAAGGGAAATTGTTAATATTTTATTTCTTGATTTTACCAATCATGACACCAATACCATGAAATACTTTTGTGAAGACATTTTAATCAATGGGTAAGTCTACACCGGAAACCAATTTAATTCTAAGTAACATATTTGTATAATGGGAAAAGTTAATGGATCAAGGGGTTATATAATTTCGGACCAAAAAATCAAAAAATTTCAAAATAATTCAATATAATTTTAATAAGCATCTTGAATTCAAAAGATATGTTCCTTATCAATAAATATATGTATCGAGTATTGAATACATATTATCAACTATTCGCAAATAAATCAAATACATTTCGATGTAAAAAACTCTATGTAGAAATTCTATTAGGTTTAGGAAATAATAATACCCATGATAAAAATTATATGTATATTTGAGGGAAATTTAATGTCCAATGATCATAATAAAGTGGATGATTCAATATAATGTTGATGTCCATGATATTAAGCAAGAGACAAGAGATGGCCATAAAAATGAATATTAAGTAATGAAATGATTCTTTTAAAGAATGTATAATAATGTAAATGATCTATTTAAATAATTTTTTTATTAAATTTAGTATTTTAGTTTAATTAAAATATTTATCTGTAAGAAAAATTGTGTAAAATGAATATGGAGGAGAAATGTATTCTAATTCCATACATTTTTTATTTTATAATGAATTTTGAAAAGTTACCCTTTATAAAAAAATTACTAATATTCCTTAAAAACCATGTAAAAATTAGTGGATAAGATAATATTTCATTTATTATTCATTTGACTGAATTAAAATGACTTTTTTAAAGCAATTCAGAATAAAATGTTGACGTCGAATAAAAATATACCTAATCCAAAAGTGGAAGATGATTGGAAATTTTTTAAACATACCTCTTGAATGTTTAACATTAATTGAATAATTAATAATAATTAATAAGTTTAAATTAATGTTAAATACATCTAATAATATATATATATATACCTCATATAATTAAATAGTTTTATAATACCATAAAAGTCTAAATAATGTGGAATTTTGATGAAAATACCATACCACAGGTCCAACATATCGCATACATTGTTTTTATTTCTGAAAAATAAAACGAATCTTTATTATTAAATTTAATTATAACTATTTTCTTTTTTATTATTCTATTTTAACATTATGTATAAAGAATTTATATTTATTTATATACTCAACTATGTTCTTATGAGACTTTTTCTGATATTCAACTAATATGTTCAAAATGAATATTGTAGGATGACTAAGTTCATAGTGGTCATTATTTCATAATTTCTAGAAAAATAATCATAGAATATTTATAATTTTTATAAATTTATTATAATTGTAAAGATGAGAATAATCATTGTTATGAAAAATTAACTCTGCTACAATCATGGATATTGTAATTTGTATGTATGTGAGAGTAATGTTTCAATTTTTCAATGATCAAGACATGAATAATATAAATATTATTTTATACTTTTATAATTATAATTATATCACATAGATCATATCATTATTATAAAAAAGAATATATATTTTAGTCATGTGATTTGGTTACAAAAAAAATCACGCCTATTTATTAATGTGGCAATCTAAAACTATGCACGAATGATGTTATCAAATTTAAATGAATGGATAGGTAATAAATAATTGGATATTTTGGAATTACGTTATGAAATATTTTTCATGAATAACATATATATATATAGTAGATTAATAATTGAATCCATATTTTATCTATGGACTCCGAAAACATAATTACATTGGTTTGCGAGGTGATAGTCCTCCATGCACATGAATTATGGTTTTGCATCCTATTTGATTGAAGTGAAGAGGGATATAGGGTATTAATTAAACATAAAAGCGTCTGCATATATAGAAGACATTTATTTATTATTTAATCATGGTTTAATAATATTTTGAGGATTTGTATGAAAAAATAAAATGGGAACGCATGGTTACTTTCTATACCTCTTATTTAGATAATATCATTAGGCTTATTCTTAAAGGCTTCTTATGATGACATTGTGATTTAAAAAAGGAATCTAGATAGTGGTTTTGGTTTTATATAAGGAATTTGGGTCGATATTCACTGAATAAAAATGATTTATATGTTTTAAGGAAAGAGGAGAGGAGGTTCCATTTTATAAGTGAGGGTGAGGGGCACATTTTTAATTTCATAATATATTAAAATAATATAGAAAAAAATTGTATATTAAAATATCTAAAATAAGATATATTTTGAATCTAGTATGTTTATTGATCGAATAAATTTCATCCAACTGAATTTGGGAATGTTTTGGTCATGTTTTTACTGTTATATTTTTTCTTTAACCCATGTTATCATATTCGACAATTAGCATAGTAGTAAATATTTTTACACATCAATGGTCAATAATATTACTATAAAATAAAAAATAATGATAAATAGACCATGAAATATTTTTTAAACAATATAAAAATAATATCACCAAATATATTATTTTTATGAAATTTAATGTATTTAATAAAATAATACTTATATTAAAATATCATTAATATATTTTTTTAACACTAATCATTTAATATAAATTTTAATACCTAAAGAAAAAGCGGTGATTATAATATAATAATTTATCATACAAAAATATTTTTATATTTTTCAACCTAATTCATGTAATATAATAAATATTTCAATTTATATAAATTTCATTAATTTTAAAATAAATTATTTTATTTTCCTTATATATATATATCGTGTTGGTGTTGCAAAATAATTTATTGAAATTACGTTATGAAAAAAAAGATAGAAGTAAATTTACATGGTAATAATCAAATATATTTCAAATCATTTTTTAACAAAATATAAGTTGAATTATGTCTATCATTGCATATTATAGATAATAGATGATGTAAAATAAATTTTTTCATTATCACTATATTAAATGTTTTTTTAAAATAATATAAAGTGGAGAAAATGGTTATATTTCAGAATTTTGGATGATTTGGGATAAAATAGTCACATCCAATGAAATTATGTCTAGTTTTTTGTTGATTTTTAGTTCCTTATAACATTATTTTTTACCATAATATCCCAATTACCCTTACCATGGTGATAATTATTTACTATTGTTATTATCACACTAAGCAGAAATTAAAGGGACCTGTATACCTCATTTTGACCTCCAAATTCCAAATTTGTCATAAATGTTTGACGATTCAATTTCATTAATTGGATAAAATTCGACTACTTTTAAACAAATATTGCAATGAAATATTGTTTTCATATAAAATAATTTTTAATTATGAAGAGTTTTTAAATCCAAAATAAATAATAAAAATAAAGAAAATAATGTTAGTTAGAATATTTGTAATATTTATTAAATTATATTTTTCAATAAAATTTTCTAAATTCATGAAATAAAAATATAGTTTTTATAAAAGGTTATATGAACCCCTATTCACAATCGTTTCATAATAATACTAAACACTCAACCTAATTTAATTTTCATATTATAATTTAAATAATTTAGATAATTTTATGAATTAAATATTTTTGAAGTATAAAAACATAATAATATTCATTGATCATGAAAATAAATAAAAATCATTTCTATTGAAATCATATTATGGGTGAATAAAATTACATTAATAAAAAACTAGGAATTTCATTGCTAAGAATTAAAAAATAAATTTGTAATTAGTGTGTCCTTCATATATATATTTATAAAAATATATTTCTTCCTATTATAAACTATCAATTCAATTACTAGGTTATAATGGACGTATTTAAATAATAATATTTATTGGTTCATTGAGAATTATTATTACGTGTTATATACATTATCAAAAATATTGTAATTTTAATTTATCTAGATATTATATTTATCAATCATAAAATAAGTTCTACCTAAAAATTTAAATTAATGTTTATCTATAATAAATATATGGTGTTTCTTCTTGATAACATCATTATGTTCCCATGTTTGTTACTCTATTTTATGATTTCTCTATTGTAACATTTCCAGTAAAGTCATTTGATTATTCAAAACATTCTCTCTAATTTGAAAAATATTGATAGTATTATCATAGTATGATATATCAGGTTCTATTTATATTTATTCAATGGTGATTTCATTCATTTGGTATGTTATATACATCCCTAACAAAGTGAAATAGAACACATCATTCTATTTAGTGAGGCTTAGTGGGATTTCCAACTAGTAATCTAAAACCCCAAATATTTCCATAAATAAAAGAGTTATTATATACCTGGGGATATATTTTCCATGCAAAAAAATATATAACTATAACAAAACTATTCTTCTAAAAATATTATTACATTAATTTAATCGTAATATTCCGTTAAATATAAACCATGGATCTGAATGTCTAGTGTCATTGAAAGATTGGGTCCATAATTTGAAAACCCAAAACTAGAATAAAACATATTTTATATATACATAAGGATATTTTATCATCCATTTAGATCATAAAACTATAGAGGATTAAAAGGAGAATACATAAAAAAATATTATGATCTAAAAATCCTAGTAAGGGATTAAACATGGGAATGAATAATAACACTTCAGTTATGATGGCATAACTTGATAACATAAAGGCATTGAACATAAATAAACATGTAGGTGTATATCATACAAGAATATGTAATGATATAATCATAGACATATAATAATGTTGAATAAACACATTATGTGACATAAACATTATTCAAGGATAACTACCAAGAAACGACATCACATGGTGGACAAAGTCCTATAATGAATTAGGTTTAATCTATAATCCCATAGATAATGTATCTTGTCACTAATCATTACCCAAGAGATTGGAGTACAATATAGGAAAACCAATAATAACATTTAAAAGAATTTGTGTTCCTTATAATGAAATCAAATATAAGGAATAATCATAAGGGTTATATAGGGAAAGAAATTTGTTATCAAATCATTTCATATGGCACAACCAAATGGTGTTTCAAAATGGTATATCTAAAATAAGGGATTTAAATCCTAAATAAACATTAAAACATTAAATAAAAATAGTATATAAATATAATTATATCTATATAAATTGTAAATAATATATCGTGCTACCAGTGAACCTTAGAAATGGCTCGAATAAGTGTGGTTTTAGAAAAAGACTAAAGAGTCTTTAAATATGATAATGGAATAATGGGTTTCATAAAATAAGAAATGAACTAAAATAGTTCATTCTAGATAAAATGAGTGATTTTTTAAAAATATTTATGGATTAAAATATTTTGGGAGTATACTTGAATGTGGATATAGAATGGGGAAGATCCCTTTAATCAAGTTTAATTATAGAGGTGAATTGAGAGGGGAAGCTTTTAAAATTTGTAATTCATCATAAAAGAAAGATCAATTAGGATAAATAAATATGTTTGGAAAATATAAAAAATGTCTAGTAGGATAATATTATAATAAAGAATAATTTCATTTCGGTAAAGAGTGAGAAAACATAACCAAATGGAAAAAATGGATGTTTGGAGAGAATCCTTACCTTTGGTCCAAATGTGTTCAACACTTGAACTATATGTCATGGAAGCAGAAATAAAATAAATGAATTACTTAATTCAAATCGTATTAATTAATTATTTTAAATATTATATTTTTATTATATCCATATGTGGTTATTTTGATGAATTATAGTGTTTCAATTCTTCATTCAAGAAGCATTCATTTTAATCGTTTTATGGTCGGTTTACATGTATATATTTATAGAAGTTCTTTTCAAATGAAAATAATTCATGTAAATTAAAATTATATGGTATTAGTTAAATTATAAAATTTAACATGTTTCCATTTATAATTTTTTTCTGGAATGAGGTTGATTTAATTTTTTTTTAAAAATATTGGTAAATGTTTAACTAAATTGGTATGTTTTTCTAATATTTATGAACTATTTTCGTTTTATTTAATATTATGTATATATATTAGTCCTATAAAATGAAAAAAATTACAATATACCCATTATAATCAAGTTTTACCATAATAATGGTTTTTTGACCATCCATGGTGGAGGGAATGGAAAAACATATCAATATCCATTGGGATTTTAAACCACCATAACTTGGACAACGATTTCTTTTATTTTTATATGAGGATATAAGAAAAGGGGTAGAAATAAGAAATTCAATTAAAAACATCAAATTACAGAATACACATCATATTGGAATTGTTATTATTTTAAGGATGAATTCAGTTAGGAAAAGGTTGAATACCAAATGTAATTGAATGATATTTGTTGATAATATTTCCTTTTGAATATATTTTCCTTTAAGGACCCATTATAGAACATGGAATTGGTCTTTTATTGAGACATAAAGCACATATAAATGATAATGACAGGTTTTATTAGAATTGGGAAAAATATTTACTTGATACAAGGCTTTGATGATGTGAGGATAATAGGTGGTGAGGGTTGGTATTTATAAGGGGATATGGGTTTTATTATTATTATATTTTCTATTTTATTAATTTGGATAAAGACATTCAATAGGGTAAATTAATATAACTATATAATGAATATAGTGAAGAGGAGTTTGATGTAATTGTTTCTTACTTTATTATTATAACTACCATGAAAAAATAATTAAGGTATTTATCTTAAAATGTTAAATATGGAAAATTGTAGTATTTAACTATTCAAAAATCTTAACTATTTTAGAAGTATCCAAAAAATTAACCATAAAAAAATTTCATTTATTAGATCTCAAAAAAATAATTCATTTTATGAACTTAATTTTCTATCTATGAAAATTATTATTTTTAAATAAAATCACCATTTACTCAAAAACTAATTATTTCCATATTATAATCGATTTTACAATCCATTAATTTTTTTTAATACCTTATTGAATTTTATTATAATCATAATAAAAAAAAATTTGTTAATCTATTTTAGGTAATTATTACTTTCTTTTAAGTCATTATATTAATTACTAATTTTTAAATAAACATTTATGTTTTATAGAAATAAAAACACTTAAATTATCATTTTTAAAACATTTTTTAGTTATATCACGATATAAATAAATCATGATATAAGTATATCATATATTAATTTAAAGGATTCTATGTTTTTAATTATAAATTCATTGTAATTATACTTTTTTCATGGAAATGTTATTTTTCCTTCTAGTAAGATTACTATTCAAACTGTATAGGTTCCTTAATTTCAATATATACCACTTATTTCCTTCATTCCTCATTCACATCATTTTATCTCATGTTTTTATGTACTTTAATCATTAAAATAAATAATATATTTTTTACATTATGATTTATTTATATATATTTTTCCACGAGTTTTTTTATTCTTTTAGATCAAGCATTTCCAAAATTTTCCAATCTTATTACCTTATTTTCTATTTATTATTCCATTATAATATTTTTCGTTGTTAACGGTGTATATTTTGACTAATTAATGATTATTGATTTATCAGAATAATTTTTGTTGGGGTTTCAATGTTATATATGTGTTTTATTATATAATAATAAGAATTTATATATCATTTATAAAATGTTGGGTCCTTAGAATAACACCCTTGAATAGAGATAATATCCAAATAATGTGTTTTCCTACTTGACATTATAAATCATTACTTCAGTTATTAGTAGAATTATTTTTCATTCATTGAGATACATTAATATGATTTTTAATTTCCATTATCTTTTCTATTTTATCCTTATCATGATCTAGACACATAGGCTTTCATTCACTAACATCTTCCAAACAAGTTTGAGTATGACACCAGTTTCCATATAATTCTTCATACAATGAAATTTGAATAATTCAATGAATTAATTTTCCAAGGAATATTATACTAATATTAAATAGTGATTCCATGTACCTTGAATGTCATGTAATCATGACCTTTATGGGTTATCCATATTTTAAATTTTCCTTTCAAACTTCATATAAATATGGTGGTGATAGGTTGTGATCAATTGAAGTTTAGTATAAAAATCGTAATAAAGGATTTTAAATAATTTCAATGTAAATCATGAATCATAATTAGAAAAAATTAAAATATGTATACCATGCAGTCTTACAACTTCAATAATATTTTATAAGATTCCAACTTTTTCTAGCTATGGATACTTTAAAATTTATTGTCACTATTGTTAATTTTGAATTTAACCAATTCCTAGAATTAATTAACAAACTCAAAATTTACACCTCTTATAAGTGTTTTTTTACACATGTCGACATGTCAAAAATTTCAATTACAGCCACTATAACAATCTCTCCCCACGTGTCAATATTAAACAAAATTAAATTTCAACAAATTTTGGTATATTTTACCATTTGTAATATTAACCCACATATATTTAGATTTCACCACATTTAATATGTATTTTTTCTAAAGGGTATGATTGGATTTCACTCAGAAATAGGTGAAATGGGTTACCTGACATGAAATTGGAGATCATGTTGGGTAATTTTCATGCCCAGTGAATCAAAAACATGTATCCATCAATGCGTAACCCTCCAAAAACAATTTTAATCACTACAGATTCTCTACGCACTAATGTATTTGACCATGGATGATCCACACCTCATTATCTTACACTAATATTCCAACATGTGCCTCCCCCTTTGATCAAAATATCTCTGTTCACCTCCCTCCTTATTTCGGATCAACTACCATTTATTTTCAAGAGTCCACTTCAATCTGGAAGTGATATCGCATCATATCATGGATATGAGAACCTAGATTTTTTAAAGTATGCCTTTTATAAATTAATTTCCCATTAGATCCATTTCAAATGGATTCCCGAGTTCTTTTTTAGTGGGGAACCATAAGCTGGTTTCTATCACAAAGGTGGGGGTTTTTTTTCCACTTCCTCTGTATTCATGGTGTCATATCTAATTCTTCTTCTTTGACGCCTTTTTTATTGATTATGCTTAATTTGGGGATATTTTTTGAAAATATTTCTTCATCACCGATCATGATGTTGGTGGACGAAAATTCAAACCCTATATTTATGAATACCATTACATGTATGTAATTTTACTATTTCTATTAGATGTTTAGAAAATTCATACTTTATTGAATTAATTTAATTTGGAGAATAAATTAATTGAATGAAATTTGGAATTGGGATGTTGGGATTTTATATCATGAATAAATAATTATTAAATTGATTATGGATTTATTAACATTGTTGAGCATGATCAATTAGTTGTATCATTAATTAATTTGGAATATTTTAATTAAAAAATAATTATTTGAATAAATAATTTTAAAATTAATTATTAATTTGTTGAAATTATGAATAAAGAAAATAATTGGGGAATAAATTGTGGGATTTCGTGTCTAGGAATATTTATTAATAAACTAGGCCCACATGGTTAATTGATTTATGTGTTAATTAATAAGATCTTTCAAATGTGTAATTTGAGGATTGGTGTCATGGTCATTCAAATGTGTGAGTCAAGGAATGGTATCATGGTCATTCAAATGGGTGAGTTAATGAACGGTGACAAGGTTATTAAAATTTGTGAGTTAATGAAGTATAACATGGTCATTCAGATGTGTGAGTTAAGGAATGGTAACATGGTTATTCAAATGTGTGTGTTAAAGAATGGTAACATGAGCATTGAATTGTGTGTTTGAATAAAGAATATTTATTAACATGATATAATGTTTATTTATGAATTATATCTACTTCCTTATATAACCGTATACACTAATGTTGACTGTAATTGTTTTAGATACCATTGGTGGTGGTCTAATGAGTTGTAATCAGACCTTATTTGGGCTTTCAAATCATTAACCAATTAAAATTTATTGTTTTAGGAAAAGTTAAGGGAAAATACGCCATATTAGATTGCTGATTGGAGAAGTATCCTAGAGGACGGAACTAGACATGGTTTAGTACCTACTTGGGAGTTGTTAGTGTCTCTATATTTAGTTTCATTTTGGAGACATTGACACATAATCTGGCATAGAATGTTTCCCTTTTAATTGAGTATTATATTTCTTATTGTTGTAATTTTTGGAAATTTGTATTGTTATGATTAGTTATGAATTCACTATTTAATTTTTTATTGTGTTCGTGTTTAACTCTATAAAAATATGGTATAGTCTCCCAATGACGAACCAGACCCTTGCTACTAGTTGACTACCTTTGTAATATAAGTATGCATACATGTGGTCACATTACCCACTAGCTTGGGGCACCATTGTGTGGCACCATGGTATAAAAGTCACAAAATAATATCATATGAGTTTTCTTTTATAAATATTATTCCATATAATTTGGGTAATGGTAGTCTAGATACATGGATGATTCGGAGGATTTGTATCACCCCAAGCTTCCACGGTACGTTTCCCTTTGAATAATGTAATAGCTTGCGTGGTATGCAACTTCGAGATTATAACACATCACGACCAATCAAACTAGACGTTACGAATAGTAATACCCACCTTTTGAAATTTTATCAATTATATAATTCAAAATGGCCTTCTTTTTTATGTTCGTAATATTGAAATTTTCTTAGGATGAATTTTGGGTATTTTTCAGAATACATTTAGTTTTTTATCAATAGTGAAAAATACTAAATTTTTTTACAAACAACATTATAATCAAAATAATTTATAGTTATAAATTATACCATTGAGTGGTTTTTAAGTACAATTAGATTAAATTTTTACCATTTAATCCAATTTAGGTCATTGGATGTAATTTCACATAAAATCTACACATAAGCAAGCATCATTCTTTTGATAGTTATTATTTCTTAAATACACGTTTTTTGTTTTGACAACGGTAATTAATTTTAAAGTAATTTCTTCCAAATATATTTTTTAAATTTAGAAAACTGGATTCCATATTTAGAATCATGATTTCAAAATTTTGTAAATTGGAAACATTTATTTTAAACATTTTGAATATTTACTTCTGTAAATATTTTATTTACCATGGTTAAAGGGTAAATCCGGTAAATAAGGGTAAAAAATAATATTATAATAATATTAAATTACCCGAACATGTGTCCAAACCCTATTGGATGATAAATTTCTGACCATGGGAATCATTGGGTAAATTTTAGGAACCCATGGATCCACTTGTCAGTGATAGTGACACTTTATATTAATTATGTTAAAGTAAATGTGAAAATGACATAAGGATATATCTCTTAGTAAAAATTTTTTTACATAGGGTTATATATGTTATCTCTTAGACTATAAATATTAATTAGAAATATATAAAATATTTCCTACATAATGTTAATTTATTTATAATTTCCATATGATGAATAATTAAATTAATTTATGACATGATAATGATGTAGTATTTCCCTTATTAATGAAATAATCAAATAAATGGTATTATAGATGTTAAAATAAAATTAATTTGAAAATTTTGATGACATCCACTAATTTTCTAGGTTAATGTGACGTGTAATTATTGAATAAATTATTTTTTTATGTAATAATGTTGTTATGAATTTAGTAAAAAAATTACCAAATAGTTTGAAAATTGACACAAAAGAGTTTTTAAAACAATTATTATATTATTAATTTATTTTTTATTCCTAAAAACCTAACATTCAACCAAAGGTCTTAAATAATATTATATATGTCATTAATGAACACAAGAGGTTCTCTTGGAAGTTTATATTAGTTTTATTAACCATATAATATAAAAATACAAAGAGACATGGTAAATGTCAATCTATTTAACTAAAAGTTAAATCTAAACGATAAGGTTAATATAGTTACCCAAACCTGTATAAACCTATTGGTTGAGCGGTTTTAGACTCATACCAACCTTTTCCTTTAAATAATTCATTTTTGAGCCATTATAAACCGAAAAATATTTTAATATAAAATAATATTTCATTCTTTTCCTAAGGTGCCCCTCACCCCTCTAATAAAACGACACTTCCCCTTACCTCTAATTCACAACTTCAAAGCCATTTGTCTCTGCCAACCCCTGCCCAAATACCCTCTAAAATATCCTATATTCATCTTAGAGGCAATCATTTAGTCATAAATCTATCTTATGGAGCCCTTTCGATCAAATCAAAAGGAATAACCAGAAGAAGAGGTAAATATTTTATCACCTCTTTCATGTTCCTTTATTATTCCACTTAATCTTTATTTGTTTTTTCCATTATAAATTAATAAATCCAGTACCTTATATATAATATGATGTTATTATAAAAAATTTACAACCATATTCATTATTTTATCCAACCGTTTAAGGACATTTCACCATACGTGCGTACATACAACTTACCGTCTCCACGTCGTGGGGTAGTTGTTATTCAATACAATATTATTTGGATGGGTAAAATAATGATGTATAATTGATGTAAATAATAAATATAATATGATAATTATTCATTACATATGATATAATATTTAATTATATACGATTTTGACGTCAAAAGAATGATATTGTCACTCGTGCATACGTACGGATTAATGTCTCCACAAACGCGATGGGATTCATTCACCATCGTAACAATTCAAGGTTAATTTTCCTTTGATGATTAAAAATAATGTTTTAAATGATGATATAATTCTGTATATAAATAATATACATCCCATTCATGTCAAACATGACTCATGTAATAAAGAATATAAAGTAAAACGAATCAGTTAACACCAGAAACGACAATAAAACTAAAATATTATTAAAAAAGAATTATTAGAAGATCATATATGATATCATAATTATGTATTTTGATCTTGTATAATTTTATAACAAACATTAAAATATTATACAAGAGGATAACGTACCCTTGACCAAAGAAAAGTACAAGGTAAGGGTTAATTCTGCAACCTCTTCATTATTTAAGGTAGTTATATGTAATTATCTACTTGGACCTCATTATCATCCATATCTGTGTTTTACAAAAAATGTATATGAAAACATTTTTACTACTTAATAGACAATGGATTAATTTCATTTATACCCTTATGTTACCTTCTATGTTTTTAAAGGAATCTTTCCATCGTTTTCCAAACAAGTCACTATATTAACCTGTTTGACAAAATTAAAGTAAAAATGTTTTTTAACTTATACGGTGGGTGCAACTATATTCCACCGTTATGGAATCTTCAAAGCTTCCCTTACAAGTTTATAAATATATTTTCAAAATAAATGTTTTCTTTTAAAATAATGTAACTTTAAATTATTTAAAAAATAATAATGTGATATTTCTCTCAAATATTTTATATGTCATCTATGTCAATATCCTTTAATGAATTTTAATCTTGATTGAAGGTGGTTTACTATGATTCAAATATTACATTTTGTTTTGAAGGTTTTGTGATATTTTTTACTTTGCATGTCTTATTTTTATACCATTCACTGTTTATGGATAAAGTATTGGCATTTCATATGCTAGTTTTAATACAAATGTATATGTTATGTTTAATTCTTTTCATATGAGGAATGCATTGGACTTAGTAAACGATGGGTGGATCCCACTAAATCTCCTCGATGATCGGTAGGTCTCATGAGACAAACTAGGGTCTTTTCAAAAGTCCTACAAAAAATATTATTTGTAGTCTTAGCACAAGACATTGACTATGTGGTTATGAAGTCTGGCATTATGAATTCCATCATTATGAATTTGGGTATTGATATTTCATGTGATTATTTGAATATTATAATATCCATGTGAATAAGTAAATGGAATTATTTTATTTTATCTTTTCCATATTATTCTTATATTAAAGTTTAAAAGGATTATGTTTTAGTCTGATACATTTCTTTAAATGTTTATGCTTATTTATGAATGTTTCCGCAATATTGTTATCCTTACTGAGCATCTGAGCTCACCCATTTCTATGTTTTATTTTTTACAGGATGCGAAGAAGTATTTTAATACTGACTCGTAGGGATAGTCTGAGGGGATATGAGTGTGGTCTATAGAAACATTTTTATTGTAGTTTTTCATTTTATAATGTAATGTAAAACTTAGAAATGCCTCTAGTACATCCAAGGCAACTAAACTGATCAGTCTTTCGGGACATGATTTCCTAGTATCATGCAAATGTTATGTAATAATGCACCAAATCTGGGTAACTAGGGTTGGGTAATTACAATTGGTATCATAAGAAGTTTAGTATAACCTCTTGAAACTACATTTATAATAACTCTGATTAAAGCACATTACCCTAAGATAGTCTTTGAGAATTAGTACAGAAGAACTTCCTAGAATTTTGATAATGTAAATATTTTGTGTATTTTCATAAAAATACATCCCTTTCTATATACGAGAAAGAAGAGGTGGCTTTGGAACAGATGTACATATGAGTGAAAACACTGACATGGAGTTATGGGATTTACCTGGGGTATCCTGGTACAGGACAACATGCATTTCTGCACTCTTGGTTAGGAAACTCCCAATGAATATGATTAGAATAATTCTCATTTTATTTTCAAACCATAACAAAGGGTTTATGAGTATATACATCCTCAAAGAATACATTTTTTTTATTTTGGATTATATCCATAAAATGTTGAATTTATGTTAAGTATGTTATAAGTTTGGAATTATATATTGCAATTGATAAACCAATGCATCATATGCCATTGTTTAGAAATAGAACCTTGTGGAAGGAATCAAATCTGTATCAATGCACACACTCTATATAAGGATTTTCCTCTTTCTCAAGAAAATTATAGTTGATTTGGTGATACAACAGGTGTTGAAAAACATATCACTATATTGGGAAAACTCACTCAGTTTATAAATAATAACATTACCCGTATAGAGTACTCTGAGCCATATCGTTTAGGATCAATTTAAGATCGCTTCATGAGGCAATAAACACCAATATTCAATGGGGGTTAAAATATATTAGAAGATGAGTAGTGGATAAATTCCATAGAAAAAATATTCTACACCCTGGGGAGTAGAGAAATGGAAAATGTACTCATGGAAGTTTACCACCTCACTAGATATAATGATCAATGGCGGTTATTGATTCGAAACACAAAGGAAAATGATGAAGTATCAAATATATAATTGAAGTATTTTAAATAAATTTTCATAGAAAAATACATTCCTCATGAACATCGAGCGGATATGGATTGACAATTTATGAGTCTGAGGCAAAAGGAGGTTGAGAATGTCGGTAAGTATGAACCTAACATTACGAGGATATCAAGGCAAGTAGCAGATTATATAAGTAAACCAAAAATTAAGATTTAACATTTAATTGATGTGTTAAAATAGTTTCTCCATTGGGAATTAGTCTCACAATTCTTCTCGTCATATGAAGACATTACCTCATCTGCTATCAAGACAGGAAAGGAATTTTCTATGTCTTACGACTTTAAAGATAAGCCAGAGAAGAAGAGATCCACTAAACACTCTGGAAAAGGAAATAAACGGAAGAAGGGAATAGTTGAATATCCATCCTGCTATAAATGTTGGAAGAAACACCCTGGTACATGTCTGAAGGGAATGGGAGTCTATTACAAGTGTGGTGGAAAAGGCCACCAAGCTCCTGATTGCAAGGGGAAGAAAGAGGCTGTCAATGTTGAATTCTACAATTTTAGAGAAAGGGGAATTATGAAATTGAATTTCATATGTTTTAGGAAAACATACCTCAAAAAAGGCCAAGGGATCAAGGCCAAGATTATGCGTTCACTACTGCAAATGTTGAAGCTCCGAAATATGTGGTGGCAGGTAATTAAATGGTTTCATCATTTTTATCCAATGTATTATTTGATTCTCGATCATCGCATTGTTTCCTATCTTCAAAATTTTCTAAGAAAATTATATATTTCCAATTTTATTTAACAAGGGAGTTGTAATTAAAAACTCATAGTGGATATATCATTGCAAAAAAGTATTGTGAGTTAGTTCCTATTGGAGCGTATAAATGTTCTTTATCTGCTGATCTCATCATCATAGCCACGATTGTATTTGATATAATCCTCAGCATGGATCAGATTTCATTCCATGATGCAAAAACATTCTGTAAGAAGGATGAAGTTACGATTTTTGATGACGATGATAAATAACACCTTATATTTAGAGCATAAACATCACCATTTCATTCTTATCTAGATCCACCACCAATAGGTCAACTAAATTCAATTATTGGGGAGGAAGAGAATGAAAAAACTATGGGTGAGGAAAATAATATTCAAATAGAGGATGTAACAATTGTGCAATAATATATTGATGTGTTTCCAGAATATTTATCTACACATCCTCCAGAATGAGAAATTGAGTTATCCATAAACTTTATTCATGGATCAAGTCCCATATCAAAAACCCCTTATAGAATGGCCACTGTGGAATTAGTGGAACTAAAGAAACAACTTCAGGAATTGATTAATAAGGGATTTATCCTCCCACGTGTTTCTCCATGGCGACCCCATGATCTATTTTGTTAAGAAGAAAGATGAATCTATGAGGTTGTGCATTGACTACAGGAAGATCAATTCTATAACAATAAAAAACAAGTATCCCCTGCCTCACATAGAAGATTTATTCGACCAAATTCATGGTGCTCAATATTTTTTGAAGATAGAACTTCGATCTGGATACCATCAATTGTGTGTGAATATGGTAGACATTTCTAAAACAGTATTTCGAACAAGGTACGAGAATTATGTGTTTATAGTAATTCCTTTTTGGTTGACTAATGCACCCTCAGTTTTCTTGGATCTAATTAATAGAGTTTTTAGGGAATATCTTGATGAATTTGTAGTGGCATTGATTGAGGATATTTTGGTATACTCCAAAATCTATGAATATCGTGATAATTAATTGCGCATTATTCTAAAGACACTTAGAAGAGATGAATAATATCATATGTTTAGCAAGTGTGTATTTTGGTTTCAAGAGATTTCAATTTTTTCCATATTTTCTATAAGGATGGAATCTCTATTGATCCTTCTAAGACCTAAAAAATCCAAGAATGGCTAGAACCAAAGAGTATAACCGAGGTACACCGTTCTATGGGTTTAGTAGGTTATTGTCAATGTTTTGTCCAGAATTTTTCCTGGTTGGCTAACCCATTAATAGTGCTCACATGTAAAGGGGTTAAATTTTCTTGGACAAAAGTGTGTGAAGAATCTTTTGACGAACTAAAGAGAATATTATTCCGTGATTTTATCTTGAATCTATCATCCATGAATGATGAGTTTGTTATTTATAGTGATGCTTCAAAGAAAGGACATGGTTGTTTCCTTATGTAGAATGATGGAGTTATTTCTAATGCATCACGATAGCTAAAAATTAATTCGCAAAACTATCCTACTCATGATCCTGAGTTGTAGCAGCAATAATTTCTTAGATGATATTGAGACATTATATCTATGGTTAAAATATTGAGATTTATATTGATCATGAGACTTTGAAGTATATTTTATCACAAAAGTATCTCAACACGAGGCAAAAGGGATGGCTTGAACTACTCATGGATTATTATAGCACAATACACTACCACCTAGGGATGGAAAATAAAGTGGAAGATTCTTTAAATAGAAAGGATCATGGAGTTTTGAACAATATGAGATTTGAAAAGGATCCTATATACATGGATCTAGAAAAGATGGATATGGGAATAACCACATCATGTGAAACATCAATGATTTTTCAAATGGTTTCCAAACCATCTTTACTAGAAAGGATAAAAGGTTCTCAGGTTGATGATGAAGAATTTCAGAAGAAAATTAATGTTGTGAATGATGGGAGATTGAGTGACATCATATATGAAGATGGGATTTTGAAATTTGGGATGAGACATTGTGTTCCCAATATACCTGATTTGAAAAGGGAATTGTTAGATGATGCTCATAACTTCAATTTCACCATACACCCTAGTAGAACTGAGATGTATAGATATTTGAAGGAACATTTTTGGTGGGTCAACATGAAGAGGGATATTGCTGATTTTATGTCAAGATTTATGGTTTGTCAATAAGTGAATTCTAGATGGAAACTACATGGAGGAGTCATGCAACCTCTTCCCATTCGTGAGTGGAAATGGGATAATATTACGATAGACATTGTCATGGGACTACCAAAGACTCCTAGAAGGAATGAGGCAATATGGGTCATTGTTGATTGTCATACCATGTCAGGACATTTTATTTCTATAAGAGAAGATTTACCACTTGAACCTATATCAAGACTATATATTAATGAAGCTTTCAGAGTTTATAGAGTAACCCTATCGATTGTTTCTGATCATGATTTCCATTTTACATCAATATTTTGGAAAAGTCTTCAGAAATACAGGGATACTGAACTTCATTTGAGAACATCCTACAACCATAAAACAAGTGTAAAATCATAACAGACTATTAAAACCTTAGAATACATGTTGATATCATGCTCACTTGACTATCAAGGTATGTGGGATAAATATTTACCTCTGGTAGAATTTTCCTTTAACAATAGCTTCCATTCAAGTATTCAAATGGAGACATATAAAGCATTATATGGAAAGAGATGTCGCACACCAACATGTTGGGATGATGTTGGTGAAAGATAAATCCTAGGCCTAGAACATGTTGTGGAAATGATAGAAAAGAAGAATGTAATCCAAACCCACATCAAAGCATCTCAATGTAGGCATGAAATCTATACAGATAACTGAAGAAATGATTTGGAATTTCAGGTAGGATATCATGTTTTCTTGACGTTATATCCATGAAAAGGAATTATACAACTTTTTATGAAGGTTAAATTGAGTCCCAGGTATATCATACCATTGAATATTCTAGAACGAATTGGGGTGGTAGCTTACCGTTTGGAAATGCCACCAAGTCTCTCCAATGTTTACGATGTGTTCCATGTATCACTGTTGAGAAAATACATGACTGACCCAACGCATGTACTCACCTATGAAGAATTAGAACTGGAACCCGATCTATGTTATTGAAAAAATCCTTTCATGGTTCCTGATACAAGAGAACAAGTGCTGAGAAACTGAACAACTCATTTGGAAAAAGTTCTATGGAGAAACCATAAGATAGAAGAGGCAACTTGGGAACCTGAGGAAATTATGATGAAGAACCACCTGAGTCTTTTAATGCAGTAATAATCTAGAAGTTTTGAGGTCTAAATTATTTAAAGGATGAGAGAATTTAACACCCCAATCTTCTATAGTATGTTTCCATTTGAATAATGCAATAGCTTGCATTGTACGCAACTTCGAGATTATAACACATCGCGACCAATCAAACTAGCCGTTATGAATATTAATACCCTCCTTTTGAAATATTATCAATTTTAACATTCAAAATGGACTTCATTTTTGGGTTTGGAATATCGAAATTAGCTGAGGGTGAGTTTTTGGTATTTTTCTGAAAACATTCAGTTTTTTATGAGTAGTGAAAAATACTAAATTTTAATTAAAAAAAACATTTTAATCAAAATAATTTATAGTGATAAATTATACTCATGAGAGGATTTTAAGAATAATTAGATTATATTTTTACAATTTAATCCAATGTTGGTAATTGAACATAATGTTCACTTAAACTGCACATAAGCAAGTGTCAATCGTTTGATAGTTATTATTTCTTAAAAACACGCATTTGTTTTAAAAAACAGAAATAATTTTATATTACTTTCTTCAACTTTTGTGTTTTGAAATTATAAAAATGGATTCCATATTTAGAATAATGAGGTCCAAATTGTGTAAATATGTATCATTTATTTTATACATTTTGAATAATTAATTCGGAAAATATTTTATTTACCATGTTTACAGGGTAAATAAGATAAATAAGGGTAAAAATAATATTATAATAATAATAAATTACCCTAACATGTGTCCTAACCCTATTGTTTGATAAATTTCTGACCATGGTCATCCTTGAGTTGATTTTAGGACCCCATTGAGTAACTTGTAAGTTATAATGACACTTTATATACATTAAGTTAATGTAAATACAAAAATAACATAAGCATATACTTCTTAGTAAAAAAAATATTTACATAGAGTTATATATGTTATCTATTCAGATATAAATATTATTTAGGAAGATAAAAATATTTCCTATATAATTGTATTTTATTTATTATTTTTATACGTTTAATAATTAAATTTATTTATGACACAATGATGATGTAGTTTTCTCATTATTAAAGAAGGAATAAAATACATAGTATTCTTGTTGTTAAAATAAATATAATTTGAATGTTTTGATTCCATATAATAATTTTCTAAGTTAAAGTGACATTTTACGATTGATTGAATGATTTTTTCTCTAAGTAATAATGCTATTATAAATTTATCAAAAAAAAAATATAAAATAGTGTCAAAATTGACATAAAAGAGTTTTTAAAACAAATATTATATTATTAATTTATATTCTATTTCTAAAAATTTATTGTTTAGAAAAAGGCATTAAATAATATTTTATATGAAATTAATGAACCACTTGATGTTATATTGAATTTTTATTGTATGTTTATTAACCATATAATATAAAAATAAAAAAGAGTCATGGTAAATGTCATACTATTTAACTAAGAGTTAAATCTAAATTATAAGGTTAATATTGTGACCCACACCTATCTAAAACCTATTGGTTGATTTGTTTTCGACCCATCCCAGCCTTATCCTTCAAATAAATCATTTTGGAGACATTATAAACGCAACATAAATTTCTTATAAAACAATATTTCAATCTATTCCTAACGTGCCTCTCACACCTCTTATAAAAGGGGACATCCCCTTCTCTCTAATTCACACTTTCAAAGAACGTTTTATCGGAAAAACCCTACCAAAATACCCTCTAAACTGTACTCCCTTCGTCATAGAGGCCTTCCATTAGTTTTAATTCAATCTTAAGGAGCCATTTTGATCAAATCATAATAATGAACCCAAATTAGAGGTAAATATTTCATCACCTCTTTCATGTTCCTTTATTTTTCCACTTCCTCTTTCTTTGTTGCTTCCATTATAGAATAATAAAGGAATTATCTTATATATACTGTAATGTTATTATAAAAATTGTACAACCAAATTCAATTTTTATCCATTCTTTTAATGACATATCACATATGTGCGTACGTACGGCTTACCGTCTCCACGTCGTGGAGTAGTTGTTATTCAATACATTATTATTTGTATGGGTATAGTAATGATGTATAATTTATGTAAATAATAAATATTACATGATAATTATTCTTTATATATGATATACCATCCAATTATATACGATTTGAATATCAAAATAATTATATTGTCTCTCATGCGTACGTTCGGATTACCGTCTCCACAAACGCGATGAGATTCATTCCCTATCGTAACCATTCAAGACTAATTTTCATTTGATGTTTAAAAATAATGTTTAAAGTGTTGTTATCATTATTTATATGAATAATATACAACCCATCCTCGAAAAACATGACTCATGTAATAAATAATATAAAGGAAAACAAATCAGTTAACACCCAAAATGACGATAATACTAAAATATTATTAACAAAGAATTTTTAAAAGAAGATATATGATATCATAATTATGTATATGGTACTTTTATAGTTTAATAAAAATGATTTAAATATTATAAAGGATGTTAACGTAGCCTTATCCATGGAAAAGTACATGGTAATGGTTAATTCTATGACCTCTTCATTATTCAATGTTGTTATATGTAATTATCCACTAGGACCTCTTTATCATCAACATCCGTGTTTTCCTGAAAATGTATTCCAAAACATTTTTACTACTTACTAGAATATGGATTAAAGTCATTTATCCCATTATTTGACCTTATATGTTTTTAATGGAATCTTTTTATCGTTTTTCAAACGAGTTACTTTATTGACCTTTTCGACACAATTATGGTAAGAATGTTTTTTTAACTTATAAGGTGGGTGTGGATATATTCCACCGTTATATCATCGTTGAATCTTCACATACAATATTATAAGAATATTTTCAAAATAAATGTTTTATTTTATAATTATGTGACATTAAATGATTTAAAAAAAGGAATGAGATATTTCTCTCAAATAGTTTTAATTTTCATCTATGTCAACATCCTTTAATAAATTTTAATCTTTTTGAAGTTGATTGATTATGATACAAATATGTTATTTTTTGTTGAAGGTTTTGTGTTATTTTTGACTATGGATGTGTTATTCTTCTACCATTCACGGTTTATTGATAAAGTATTGACATTTCTTATGCTAGTTTTAATACGAATGTAAATGTTATGTTTAAAACTTTTCATATGAGGAATTCATTGGACTTAGTAAGTGATGGGTAGATCCCACTATAGCTTCTCGATGAATCAGAAGGTCTCATGAGAAAAACTAGTGTATTGGCATAAGGCCTTGAAAAAATCTTGTCTGTTGTCTTGAAACAAGGCCTAGACTATGTGGTTATAAAGACTGGGATTATGCATTCCATCATTATGAAATTGGCCATCGATATTGCAAGTGATTATTCGACTAGTAGAATATCCATGTGAATATGTGAATGGAATTATTTGATTTTATCTTTCCATATCATACCGAAGTTCAGGTTTATAAGGCTTTTATTTCAGTCTTATACATTTCCTTAACTTTTTCTTCTTATTTATGAATGTATCCACTATATTGTTATCCTTACTGAGCATATGAGGTCACCCCTATATATGTTTTATTTTTCCGAGGATGGGAAAAAATGTTTTATAACTGACCAGAAAGGATAGTCTGAGGAGGTATGATTGTGGTCTATGGAAACAATGTTATTTTACTTTTTCATTTTATAATTTAATGTAGAACTTATGAATTTATCTAGTATTTCCAAGGCTACTAAACTAATCGGTCTTTCTGGACATGATTTCCTTATATCATGCCAGGGTTATGTAATGATGCACTTAATCTGGGTTACTATGGTTGGGGAAATGAAGGATTAGTTATGAGATCATGCAATAGAGATAATACCCCACTTATGTAGGAAAAATAAAGTACTTAGGGCTGGATTAATTTTATTACTATATTCTGTTATCGTTGAATATTGTGTTACATTCAGTTATGCACTTGTTGTGTGATGTGATTGTTTTTTGTAAAAATATTGAGTATGGATTTGTCACTGAAAATTCCACGATAGTTGAGTCTACATGAAATATTTTATGAAATTGGATTATTGTGACATGCATCAGTTTAGGAAGACATAGGAAAATAGTTGTTGTGTATGTTGTTGCACTTAGTGTTTTTTTCCTTTCTTGTGAATTTGGATTGAAAAAAAGTTTACTAATATAGAATGATAAATCATGTAAAATGTGAATAAATGGGTGTCTAAATGAGAAAAATTAACGGTGAGATGTGTTTTACCATTTTTTTCTGGGCCTAGGTGTAGGGTGGTTAAGTTCAGTAATAACACAATGATTTTGATCGTGTGATGAGGCTTGGGGAAATGACCTTCTGTGTTTTATTCTAAAATAAATATGATAATGTCGCGTTATGTGTCATAAGACCCATTTTTAGCACTGTATACTTATTCTTCCACAAAAAGATTATTGATTGGATGACTGGAGAACATGTATGAGGATTATTTTCAATTGGTAGAACTTGAGGCACCAATAGTGTTGTTAGAGGATGCATGGGAGCAATTTCAAGATAACATTGTTTTCTAAATGTAAGTGATGAAAAGGTACCCCAAGAAGGTTATTCAAATCATGTCCGATCTAATGATGGATTTTCAGTTGAATCTCCCTCCAACATTACTAGAGATTATTGAACTATGTATGGTATGTTCTATATTGAGTCCATCTAGACAATTATTGAACAATTGGAGACTCTTGCTGAGAATAGAGTAAAGTTGGATGCATATATGTTACAGGGTCATGTGAAGCATTGGTGGGAAATTCAGACTCTAAATGGATAGTTGTAGTCTATGGAATGGAATAGATTTGAAGAAAAAATTATTTGAGAACATTTACCTAGATTTTGTTATTCAAGAATGGGGATTTTAGTTCATGGGATTGACTTAGGGTATCAAGTGTGTGATGCAATATTCTAGACACATTATATATTTGTACTTATTTTCTATATCATTTATAGGAGAAAAGTCTACAATATTGAATAGTTTTAAAGATCATCTTTAGAGTGAAATTATGTCCCATGTGAATATCTTCAGGGTGAGGACGTTTTCAGCCATGATGAATCAAGATCTCTTCTATAGGGGGGACCTAAAAGAGTCTTCTAGTGGGGGAAAATTGATTCCCACAGGAAGGTCATGTGGTATGACTTTTGATAGTAGGAAGTAGTGCTATGAGGACATCAGGAAGGGAAATATGGATCATAGTTACCATGAAGATGTGTATGATACACATGACCTTTCATTAGGGATTTCCCCCAGTGCGGTTGGCCAAGACACTATTGTAGAAATTTTCCTCAACCACTAACTGAGTGTATATATTTTGAAAATATGGGACATATAAAAGTATTCTTCAGGAACCCGAAGCAGTCATGTAGTGATTGAGGAGCCTGATAGAACTGGATTTCAAGAAGGTGGTGTCCTAAAACATATAATTTTTGTAGATAGAGATATACTAGATGAGGCTTTAGAGGTAGGGGACAAGGTGCTTCTGTGAAAGATCACCCATATCAACATAGTAGTGTGGCTCATTGGCGTAATACAACATCACAAGGTAGAGAGGAAAGAAAGTTGAATATGGTGTAGCCTACACTTTTTGATAGCGAGATGGGGCCATCGACAGTAAGTGGTAATATTATATTAGAATCTACTTTTTCAAGTTATTTATTTGATACTGGTTTCTATGATTCCTTTATCTATAAAAATTATTAATGGTTTGACCATGGTGGTGGAGTTTTGGTTTGGGGTTACGAAGATGGATACATCTTTAGGAGTGAAATCTAGGCACATCTATATAGAAATCGGATGATCTATTTAGATCAGAGAGTACCATTTTCTATGGGATATCTATAATATTAACATGCCAGGATTCGATCTAATTGTAGGTATGTATTGGATAGTCACATACTGAGCCTATATCGATTGTTATTACAGGAGGGTGAGATTTACGTCTATTACAGGTGACCATTGCATTCACTATAGGGAGTGGGATATCCATACTAGCTGATCATTGCTAATTACTTAGCAAATGGGGGAGCTCATAGCCTTGGTAGAAAGTCTTTTACTAAACAAAAATGTTGTTAGACCAGATATCATTTTAATAGTAGTATAACTATTTCATGAATTATTTCTTGAAAACATCTAAAGTATTCCACCTGAGAGATATGTGGAATTCAAAATTACTCTCATGCTGGTGGCTGGGACAGTATAAATTCCACCTTATAGAATGGAACCATCCATGTTTAAATAATTAAATGATTGGCTGGAGAAATTGAATTATAATGTATTTATCTGACTGAGTACGTCACCATGGAGATCACCCGTGTTATTGGAAAATAAAGCTGACAAGAGTTTACATTTGTGTGTCTATTACCAGAAGCTGAATAAGATGACTGTGAAGAACCAGTATTCTATTCCATGTATTGATGACCACTTTAACCAATTAAATGAATCTTGTGTATTCACGATTATCGAGTTGAGATCTAGGTATCATCAGTTGAGAGTTTGGAATAATGATATATTGAGGACTACTTTGAGGAGCATGTATGGTATTTATGAGTTTGTCATTATGACATTTTGTTTGAAGAATGTAGCAGCAGATTTTTTGGCCATGATGAGCATGATCTTTCATCTATATCTTGATGATTTTGTAGGGGTGTTTCTAGAAGACATCTTGGTGTACTCCAATACTCAAAATGATCATTCCATACATCTCAACATTGTCTTGAGTATAGTGAGTGAGAATTATATATACACCATGATAAATACGAGTCAGGTTTGGATTGACGAAGTTAACGTTTCGGGGCACATCATATTGGATGAAGGATTGTTAGTGGTCCCAGAGAAGGTTCAGGTAGTTTTTTATTAGGAGTATCCGAAGAATGTTTTTGATATTCATATATTTTTTATATTTGAAGGATATTAGGGATGATTCATCCAAGACATTTTTCTTTTGGAAGGACCGCTTTTGGGATTGACCAAAAAGGGATTAAAGGTTGAATGGTCAGAGTAGTGGGGAAAATATTTTCCGGAGTTGAAGAAGAAATTAACATACCCAACAATTTTGATCCTACCTGAGTCAAGTGAGGAGTAAATTCTATATTGTGATGCTTCTATGAATTTACTCAGAGCTGTTTTAATGAAAGGGTATAAAGTTCTGGTGTATGTGTTTTGGAAGTTGAGGCCACATGAAAGGAATTACCCTACATGGTACATCGAGTTGGATAAAGTGGTTTATTCTTATAAGTATTGGCAAAGAAACCTTTTGGGATAAATTTTTATTGTCTATAAAGATCACAATATATTGATTTATATCAATTAATAGTGTGATTTGAATATTTGGTAGAAGATATAGGTTGAATATATGAATTCAAATTATTTTGAGCTAACATATACACCCAGGAAATGAAAAAAATGAGGATGACGCTCGGAGTATGAAAAATCAAACTCAGATGGTTCAAGAATCCAGTGTTGAGATGAAGATGATGATTTCTAGTTGAAATTCTTCTTGTGTTTTAGTATATATTATATCATATGAAACTCGTATCAGTTTTTGTGGAGTTTATAAAAATAAAATGGTTGATGCATAGGCATTATGAGGACCCATAGTGATTGGCCTAGAAAAAAAGGCATTGAATGTGTGGAGACACATACAAAGTAGATGATATATGAGGATGATATTATCTATGCAATGGATTCTATGGTTGTTCTTATGAGCATGTGAAGGGATCTCAAGCAGGAATTTCTAACATCATATTGAGTGGTGCATCCAGGTTTGACCAAAATGAACTTCGAACTATTTTGATAGTTTGTGTGTCCAAACATGAAAAAGGAGATTTCATGTTTCATGACACGATGCATCACCTATTCGCAGATCAAGGAGAAGAATCAATGACAGGGAGGTCTACTGCAATTATTTCCCATTCAAGAATGGGAGTGGGGTGACATAACAATGGATATTGTGGTATTTTTCCCAAGATGGTTATTAAGAATTATGATATCTAGGCCATTGTGGTTTGACTGAATATGGTCATACATTTTGTTCATATAAGGGGATTATTCAATGTAGAGTAGTTAGGAGATCTATAATTTCTGTGGATGGTCTATCTACATGGTGTGCCACAGACTATATTATCAGATCATGATTCATTCCTTACATCATGTTTCTAGATGGGCTTATAGAAGGAACATGGTACATAATTATTATTGAGTATGAATTCCCACCCATAGACTAATGGGAATTCAGAATGTACTTTATAGCTGCATGAGGATATGATGTGGTAATGTGTTCTAGATTTCGGTGGGTCTTGGGAGAAATATATAAGATTAGTGGAGTTATCCTATAACAATAGTCATCATTAAAATATATAGATGGAACAATTTGAATATTTTTATTTTAGGTCTTTTAGATCACTGTTATGATGGATTGGGGCTTGAGAGTAAGAGTTGTTTGGACTATGTCTTGTATAGGAGACGACAGAGGAGGTTCACTAGATTCGAAATAGTATGGACAGAGCTAAGAGTAGAAAGAATACGTATGCTAAAATAAGAAGATGACCCCTAGTGTTTAGAGAGGGTTATTGTATTTTCCTTTGGTCTTCACATAGGTTGGTTCACCGCATTATATACATAAATGGATAGTTGGAAACCATGTTTTTTTGGACCTTTTGAGATCATTGAGAAAATCGGGTCAGTGGCATACCAATTACCTCTTCCACATAAATATATTTCTAGAATTTATGATTTCTATTCTTCACAGCTTCAGTAGTATCACTCTGACTCTTATCATGCGATTGATTTTTATCTTTTTGATCATGAGATAGATGCGTTCTTTGAAGAACATCTGATTCATGTGTTAGATCACAATGAGAAAGAGTTTTAGGGAAATACTATGTTGTTAGTTTAGGTATTATGTAAACATATATATTTTCTGAAAGAGGAATGGGAAAGGATTGATAATATCCATTCTTATTGGATGGATATTTTTATATTAGAATCTAGGAAAGGCTTGGTAGTGCTACTCGAGGATGAGCTATTAACTTGTGGGGAGTCTATAAGATCAAATATTTTTCCTAGTATTCCTATTTTAAAAAGTTTGGCCCAAATTGGTTTTTTAATTTAATCAATTTTTATAATTCATTATTAAACACAGAAATTTCCACCCCTTATAAGTGTTTTTCACTACATGTTTACATGTTTGGAATGTAAATTGTACCCCCTGTATTTGACTTTCACCACGTGTTAGCATTTCAGAAATTAAATTTAATCCAAAAGTAATTATATTTCACAATGACTAATATTACATAATGTGTAATTATATTTCATCACATGAAATGTGTACTAATTTATTAAAGGGTTTGATGGGATTTAACTCAAAAATAGGGGATATGAGTTACAAAAAGTGAAATGAGTGTTCACATTATGTAATTGGAGTGCTCAGTGAAATAAAAATGTGTATCAAGCAATGTGTAACCCTTTGAGAACATTTTTAATCGTTTCAAGAACTTTTCACACCATTGTATTCAACTATGGATTCTCCACAGACCTTTTTCTAGGACTAGAATTTCTACACGAAGCCCCACCTTCAATCGATGACCCTATAGACACCTCCATCCTTACTGTAGGGATTTTACTATTGATTTTTGGGAGTCCAATTCGATCCGGATGTGATCTCACATCGGATCACGGAGGTCTGGAACTAGATTTTTATGTTATGCCTTCTGGTTAATAATCATCTTTCGGATTCATTACTAACGGATTACCTAGTTCTTATTTAGTGTTTTCTAGTAGATGTTTTTTGTTACAAACATGCAGATTATGTCACCACATCCTTATCATTAAAGGATTCTAATATAAATCACATTGATCGACACATTGTTTATTTATTATTGTAATTTGGGTATATTCATTGGAGAGTGTTCTTTTTCAACTATCTTGATGTTGGTGGTCTAATATTTAAATACCATTGTCTTCAATACCATTATGTGTATGTAATAGTATAATTTCTATTTGATGTTTTGAAATTTATTCAATGATTAAATTAATTAAATTTTGTGAATAAACTAATTTATGGAAATGTGGAATTGGGATGGTGGGATTTTAGATCATGAATATATAATTATTAAATTAATATTGGATTTATTACGATTACAAATCGTGTTTAATTAACTGTATCATTTATTAATCCGTATGGTTTTGATTATTAAATTTTTATTTGAATAATTAATCTTTGAATTCATTATTTTAATAGAGAAATTGTGAATGTGGAAATTAATTGTGGGATTTTGATTTTGTTAATATTGATTAATTAGTTGATGAATTAATTAATTGGATATAAATGGATAATTAATTGACCAGTTAAATGACACGATCATTCAAATGTGTGAGTTAATGAATGGTAACATGGCCATTCAAATGTGGTAGTTAAGGAATGGTATCAGGGTCACCCAAATGTGTGAGTTATTAACTGGAAGCTTGGTCATTAAAATGTGTGTGTTAAGTAATAATAACATGGTCATTCAAATGTGTGATTTATGGAATGGTAACATAGTAATTCAAATGTGTGTGTTATGGAATGGTGACATGGTCATTCAAATATGGGGTGAAAATACTTATTTTTGACTTCCCCTATTTTGATAATCCCAATCATGATTTGATATGTTTTGATAATCACAATATGTGCTTAGAATCCTATATATATATATATGCTAAATTATGATGACAACTATATCAAAGTAATCATTGATATATGTTCATTAATGTTTATCTATGTTTATACATACTTTGAAATAATTATAACTCAATATGAATATGTTTTGCATAGAACAGATAAGTATTAAGTGTTGAGTCACTGATACAGACCTACCGGTACTTAAGTCACTGATAGACAATGGTCAATGATAAGAAAAGGTCATCGGTAAGCAAGTGTCTCTGATAGATCAAGTCTACTGATAAGCATACCTACTGATACAGACAAACAGATACACATCTTCAGATACAAAGGTCACTGATTTACACCACTACCGATACGGCTAAGTACACCGGTATAGACAGTCCCCATTACACCAGAGCTACCGATATGTGTAAGTCTACCAGTATGCAAGACTACCGTTACAGAAAGGTTACCGATACAAAGACCACCGATAAAGCAAGAAAAAGTCTACCGATAAAATCTACCGTTAGAGTAAGTCTACCAGTATGCAAGTCTACCATTATAAAGTCCACTAGTATAAGGAAGTCACCGCTACTCAAGTCTACCGATACAAGGAGTTACCGGTACAAGAACAAATAGATACCGATAGGAGCTCACCGCTACATAGAGACCTACCACTACATAAAGCGACCGATACAAGGAGCTACTGATGGAAGGTATATTGATACATAGAGCTACTATTATAAAGAATTACAGCTAGCAATGGAAGTTCACTGATACAATGAGTCCCAGACTGATACAAGGAGCTATTGTTACAAGGAGTAACAACTACCGATCGAAACTAGTCATTGTTCTCTAATCTCTATTTCTATTTGTTTATTTAGCAACAGTCATATTTGATGTTTTTAATGTACCTACTATTAATTAATGATAGTGGTTGGAATTTCAGGGAACCGTACCTCATACCTATGAAAATGTAATCATTCCTATTGTCAAAGCTTAAGGTATAAAAAGAAGATCAAGCTATAGAGAATATTGTGGTATATATATACACGAAGACACACGAATATACGATTGAGAGGTGAAATCCATACACTCATTTACTTGAAGAACACTGGATGTACATGAGGTCATACAAATTAGAAGAACACAAGTTGAACATTAGTCAAGGAGAGAGGAACTACAACGATCTCTTCGTGCACTCATGCTGATCAAACTGAACCTGAAAGTCAAGGAAGAAAACAACACTCTATTTTTCAGAAAAAAATACCAGAGATGGACTTAGAAGCATTCCTGAATAATCAAAAGGAGTCCAGAGCTTCACTTCAAATCACTAGAGCATTTAAAACTCATATCTACTCTTTCTCAATGATTCTTTCACTTACATATTGAGCAGTGTGTGTTTTATTTCAACACTATCTCCTGTGCTAAACTATAGGATTTCTAAATCCATACAAAAACCTTCTATAACTCTCTTTGTATCCCACTATGGATAGTGGTAGAGGTCAAGTAGGACTTGGAAAACCTGTGTGTTGTTGTTTTGTATTCCCACGAATAACTGTGGTAGAGGTCTTAGTACCTGGACAGTCTGTGGGATTTTGTTTACCCCGATCAAGGGTATGGATCAAACTTATATAAATTTTTGGAGAGGATTAAGTCTTGGATTGAGACTGAACCTCTTGGTTATATCTATTGTGAACCTTATATTATGTTTAAAGTATATTTTGTATTCTATTGCTAATTACTTTGAAAGTCAAATTGTTTTGAAGTTACTCTGATAGTTGAACTAGAAGGTGTTAATAACTTTTGTTAGTCAGTAAGATAGTTTCAAAAGTTAACTAATCATCAGAATGAGATGACTAAGAAATAATTAATCTCTTTAGAAAATAATTGAAAACATATAATCTTTATAAATTCACTACAGTTTAATTTTTATTTAATTTGGGGTATTTTTATCATATAGTTTTTAACACAAATTTTAATTAGAACACAATTCACCCCCCCCTTCATGAGTATCCACTCCGACCAACATTTGGTATCATAGGATTGATTATTAATTTAGGATTTCGAGACACTCTATTTTTCAATTTTGATTTTATTTGTAAATTAATGATCTTAAATTCCTGTTAGTTCTAATGTTTATCTATTTAAATATTTTGATAAAATCTAATTATGGATAATAGAGTAGTAGGTGATGCTACCGATATTCCACCTTTCTTTAATGGTGTTAACTATGGCTAGTGGAAAATGAAAATAAAAATTCATTTAGAAAGTATGGGATTTGATATCTGGACTGTCATAGAGACTCATTATAAGATTCCATAAATAGAAATAACAACTTGAGATGAACTTATGAAAACAGATTACAATAATAATTGTAAAGCAATAAATGCCATATATTGTTCTTTACGAGATGAAGAATTTTGTTGAATATCTTCTTGTAAAACTGCTTTTGAAATTTGGGATACTTTGGCTATTTCCCAGGAGGGAACAACCAATGGTAAATAAATGAGATTGAATACCTATACTATTATGTGTGATAATTTTAAAATGAAGCCTGAGGAACGTTTTTCTAACATATATCTCAGGTTCAACGAAATTGTAAATACAATGACCTCACATTGAAAAGTTTTTCCTGTAAAAGAACATATCATTAGAATACTAAGATGTATGCCAAATAAATGGAGAGTCACATCAATTTCAATTATAGAATCATGTGATACTGGTACATTTCCTATTAAGGAGCTGATTGGTAAGTTAATGATGTATGAAGAAGAACTTAATGTGAATAAAGAAGAATATGATGAACCTAAGAAGTGGTCAGTGGCATTTAAGTCTACTACCTCAAAGAGAAAGGACAATGAGATAGTTTACATACATACTGAAAGCTCAAGCAGTGAAAAGATTGCATCTGACAGTGATGCATAGATGGATCAAGTATCCAGGAGATTCAAGAAGTTCTATATGAAGATGAAATTCTTTAGAAAATCATATTATAAAGGAAAAATATTACAACCAAGGTCATTGGAAGAAGGATTTAAAAAAAGTATGATAAAAGTGATGACATTGTCTGCTATGAGGGAAAAGGTAAAGGAAATGTAAAGGAAGACTATCCAAAATTAAAATTCAAGAAGAAATATGACTATAAGAAAAATAAGTATAAGAAATCTATGAAAGCAACTTGGATTTCTTTAGATTATAGTTTAATTTATTTTGATTCCACTCAAGGTGAAAAATCTCAAAAATCTAATATGTGTTTCATGACAAACACATCTGAGGTAACTTTTGATGCTCGTTTTTTAAATTCATATTATTCTTGAGTTGATTCTGATTCTAAATATGAAAATATGTCTAATGAATAATTATTTGAATATTGTAATATGCTAGAAGAAACCTGTAATGAATTAAAGGGCAAATAAAAATCCTGAAGGAAACATCATTCATTGACTTTCTCTATTAAATCTGCACATGATTTAGAAAAGGAAAAGAATTCTTAATTACTTATGGAAAATAATGAACTAAAATTTTGCAATGAGAATCTTAGAAAATAATTAGACAAATTCACAAATGGAAAAGATACACTTACCACCCACATTTTAGATAAAAAGTGCCACCAAAATATACCACTGGAATAGGCAATCACATGGGAAAGAGATAGTTTACTAAACTATAATTATTCCTAAATCTGGACAGAATGTTGCAAGTTTCTAGTTCTGGAAATACATATGCTTCAACTAATTATCCACATAGTTATAGATCAAACAATTATTATCATTATAAATATATTGGTTCTGTAAATTATATGAGACCCATAAAAAAAATCTAGGTACCTAATGCTTTTCTTGCTAACCCGTCTAGACCCAAGAAATTCTGGGTACCAAATTCATTTTATTATTAAACCTGTTTTGTAGGAATCCTTCTTAAAGTGTTCCTATAAGAAGACATGGTATCTGGACATCGGATTTTCAAGACATATGACTGGAGATTACTCATGTATCAAAAGATTAATCAAAGTTTATGGAGGCAATGTCACCTTTGGTGATAACTCAAAAAGAAATATAATCAGCCTAGGGAAGATTGGTAACACTGATTCAATTTTAATTTCTAAATTATTATTTGTTTATGGATAAAAATACAAATTTTTATGTATTTCTCAACTGTGTGATGATGGTTTCAATGTTAAATTTGATAATTATTCTTGTAATGTTTTTAATTCTGAAAATATGTTAGTATTTTCTACTTTGAGAAATGAGAATGTTTATATAGTTGATTTAAATTCTTTACCAAAACAAAATGTAACTTGTTTAAATTCTTTTCATAAGGAATCTTGGATATGGAACAGAATATTAGGACACTGCAATGTTCATTCTCTTAGAAAATTGACTACGAAGAATCTAGTTAGAGACCTACCTCAACTAAAATTCCCATTAGACAATGTGTTTAATCCATGTCAAAAGGGAAAGAAACATAAAGTTTATTTTAAATCAAGGAAAGAAGTTTCAACTTCTCAACCTCTCGAGTTGGTTCACATGTACTTTTTTCGACCTTCTAGAGTTTATAGTTTAAATGGGAAGTACTATGTCTATGTCCTAGTAGATAAATTTTCAAGATATACTTGGGTATACATTCTTGCTCACAAAAGTGAAGCCTGCTATTATTTTATAAAATATTCCAAGTCTGTAGAGAACCCTAGTGGACATTTGATTAAGACCCTGAGAAGTGATCATGTCCTTGATTTTGAAAATCACGAGTTTTAATATTACTGATCACACAATGACTATAGTCACAACTTTTCTTCCCCTAGGACACCTCAACAGAATGGTCTAGTAGAAAGAAAAAATATAACTCTTCAAGAAATTGAAGAACTATTCTTAATGAGTATGACCTACCTGTTTATTTTTTTGCTGAAGCGATTAATAGATCTTTTTATATAATAAATAAAGTCTTGATTAGAGTTGTTATTAATAATACCCCTTATGAACTATAGAACAATAGGAAACCTAAAGTGAGTTACTTCAAATTATTTGTTTTAAAGTCTTTATTCTCAATACTAAGGATAATCTTGACAAGTTTGCTTCTAAAAGCGATGAGGCAATATTTATAAGACATTATATAACTAGAAAAGCCTATAAAGTCATTAATAAAAGAACAAAATATGTGTAAGAATCTGTTCACATCAAATTTGATGAAACTGATCCACATGAACCTAAGTTTTCTCTTGAAAATCTTGAAGAAGATCTGTTTATTCTGGACCTTAATGACAAAAGCAGTGAACCTGCTGTAAAAACTAGTAATTCTGGAAATTTTCCTGAACCTGACTCTATTGAATTAGAAACTATGGAAGAACCGGAAATTTCTATTCCTACCTTTACTAGATCAACTAGGACTCTAAGAAATCTTCCTTTAGATGATGTTGTTGTTAATCTTGATAGAGGGACCCAGACTTGAGCTTCTATTAGAAATAATGTTGAACATAAAGTCATTATTTCACAGTTAGAACCTAAAAATATCAATGATGAAATAAATGATGAATTTTGGGTAATGGCTATGCAAGAAGAATTAAATCAATTTTAAGGATACAATGTATGGGAATTAGTTGACAAACCTGAGGACACATTGAGCATAGGCACTAAATGGGTTTTTAGAAATAAAGTTGACGAGTTTCGAAACATGGTTAGAAAACAAGTAAGGCTTTCTGAACAAGGATACAGTCAAGAGGAAGGTTTAAACTATGAGGAAACCATTTCACATGTTGCCAGATTAGAATATATTAGGATTCTACTTGTCTGTGATGCTCATCTGAATTTCAAATTATATCAAATGGATTTTAAAATTCCTTTTCTAAATGGTTTTATAATTGAAGATGTTTTTGTTGAACAACCACCTGGATTTACTAATCCTGATTTTCTAATTATAGTTTTTAATCTCTGTAAATATTTATATGGATTGAAACAAGCCCCATGATCTTGGTATGATAGAATTAGTAGCTTTCTTATTTCAAAAGGTTTTTCTAAAGAGATTGCTGATCCATCTCTCTTTATTAAAATAATTTCCAAAGATGTTTTGATAGTGCAAATATATGTTGATGATATTATTTTTGGATCTTCTAAAAATTATTTATGAACTGATTTTTCAAAGAGTATGGAAAATGAATTTGAAATGAGTTTATTGAGAGAACTGAAATATTTCCTTGGATTTCAAGTTTTTCAAAAATACAATGGTACTATCTTCAATCAAAGTAAATATATGATGGATCTTTTAAAACGTTTTGGTTTGGATAGTAATAAGGGAAATGATAAACTTATGAGTACCACCTGTATGTTGGATGCTGATGAATGTAGAAAACAAGTTGATCAACCCAATTACAGAGGTATGATTGGAAGCTTACTTTACCTTACTTCTATTCGACCATATATTATATTTAGTGTGTGTATGTGTGCAAGATTTCATGCTAATCCAAAATAATCTCACTTGATTGATGTTAAAATAATTTTCAAATATCATAAACATACTACTAACTTTGGACTATTTTATCCAAAAGGAAAATCCTTAAATTTAATAAGTTATTCATATGATAACTTTTCTGGTTTCATGTTAGATAGAAAAATCACTTCTGAACATGTAATATTCTAGGTATGTCCTTAATATCTTGGTGTAGTAAAAAGCAAAACTCTATTGCATTGTCTACTACTGAAGCAGAGTATATAGCTACTGGTAGTTGTTGTGCACATATTATGTGGATGAAACATACTTTGTTGGACTATTGATATCAGTTTAGACATGTATCTATAAACTGTGACAACACTAGTGCCATAAATATCTCTAAGAACCCTATTTCACACTCTAGAACCAAACACATTGATGTAAGGCACCACTTTTTGAGTGATCATTACAAGAAAAATAATATTTACATTGAATTTATAGGTACTGAACATCCAATAACTGACATTTTAATCCAACCCTTAATTTTGGATAGATTATGTTAAATTATACATGAGTTGGGAATGATAGATCACTATTAGAAACCTCACTGTTAGAAACCTCACTATTTGAAACCACACTGTTAGAAACCTCACTGTTAGAAACTTCCCTATTAGAAACCTCACCATTAGAAAACTCACTATTAGAAACCTCACTGTTAGAAACCTCACCATATGAAACCTCACTGTTAGAAACCTCACTGTTAGAAACCTCACCATTAGAAACCTCACTGTTAGAAACCTCACCTTTAGAAACCTCTCTGTTAAACCTCACTAGAATGAAGCACACTACTATACCACACTGTTTGTAGACCACACATTTATGAATCCTCACCGGTATACAATACCATTAGGATTGCACTGTTTTTAAACTTATTCTATCTTTAGCCTCCAGAATACGTATGGTTGATATTTTTCTATTTATGTTTTATTTATTTATTTTGTGATTCCTAAATAATAAATCATATGATCCAAACTCTCTTAATCCACCTCTAACCCTTTACTTCAAGCCTTAGCTCCCCAACCTTCGAACCCTAAGCCACCCAATCGACAATGGAAAGATAAAAGAGACCTTTTGTCAGCAAAAAGAATAATGAGCTGAGTGCTAAGAGACTCAAAAGAGAGTCTAGCAGAGGAAGTGAAGTGAAGAAATCCATAAATCTGCATCATGTTCAAAGGGAGATAGTAGTTGAGAAAGAGCTGTGTGTGGAATGACTGATGAACAGTAAGTCGTTAGTTCTAGAAGTATTGGAAGACCATAAATGGGTGGAATGCTTCTCTAATAACAATGGCCCCTACTATGCGAAGCTGGTAAAAGAGTTATTTGAGTTTTTACATTTTGAGAAATCAGGAGATGAGAATAGAATGATTTCAGTTGTGAATGGAAAGGAAATATCTTTTTCTTCTATTGAGTGGGATGAGTGAAAATTTCCGCATGAATGAGAGTTCAGATATTTCTCAAAATCAGTAAAACCTACTAGTAACTTCTTTTCTTGTGAAACTACTTTGGAAGAGTTGACAAGAGATGGTACTCCTAGGAAAGTAGTGGATATAGAAATGGATGGAGAAAACAGACTGCTCTTGAAGTTCATCCAGCATGTGCTACGTCGAAGGAGAAGGGACTTTGAAAATATGAAATATCAGGATATTTATTTGTTGCATCTATTAAGAAATGGTGTTAAGGTGATTCTTTCTAGACTGTTAATGGTTCAGATTTAGGATATGACCAGGCCAAAGTCAAAAATTAATTCTCTATTCTTTTACAATTTGATTTTAGTTATGATAAAAGTGAAGGGAGTGGCTGAGTCTCAGGATGAGACAATGGTGGTAAGGACGAATTTTTGTATCACAAGCACAGTTCGCGAATACATTAAGATCAATTGGAATCCACAGAAGAGAGAATGGGTCAGTGATGAAGATAAGTTGTATGCTAAGTTTAATCATGTGGATCATCCTTCTAGGCCAAAGGATATGAGGGATCCTGGTCTAGGACCGGATGGAGAGGAACCTCAGTATAGTGATGATACTGATGAAGAGGATACTTCTGTAGTTGATTGAAGGGATCCGGACTTGCCTCCAAGTCCTGTGGCTGAAATTGTATCATCTGGAAAGGAAGCAGTGTTGGAAGTAAGAAATGTAGAAGAATCGTCTTCTAATGAGGAATACCTACATGTTCTAGTGAATGGGGAAGGAGAAGAAGAATCTTAAATAGAAGCATCTTTTTCTTCCAACCTGAGCCTTAGTCCAGTGATTGGGAAATCTTTAATGCCTACTGAAGAAATTGATGAAGTTGATAAACCTATAACTATTCCTGGGGAGCCTCCTACTTTGGAGAATTGGAATTATTTGTGGAAGATTCTATTGAGGAAGAAAGTGTTATTGAAGATGATATTGGTATACAAGATAATTCTCTAGTTGAGGGGGAGCATCAAACTAGATTTGGCAATGTTTTAGTAGTTGATGAAAATGAAGACTGGGCAGCAGACCCAGGTTTTGTGGTTTGTGGACTGGATTATCCGGATTCTGATAATGAGGCATCCCTCAGTAGACCTAAATTCAGTTATGAAACTCTCTCTGAGTTATTACCTAAGGATGTAGTCATAAAACCTGGTATGGATTAGTTAAAGTTTGAGCTAAAGTCCATCTTCTAAGAATTAGTAAGGAGAATGGAAACTTCACTGATTTAATCTATTCAGTATGTTATTAATGACTTAGTAGCCAGTATTGTGTTTGAAAGTGCACCAGCAGTTGTGACTAAAAATTTGGTTACAAAAGCTGATCTTGATTCCTTAAAGGACGAGTTGAAAGAGACCTGGACTGCATATGTTTCAGATTTAAAGAGTTGTTCTGCTGAGGAGATGAGAAACATGGAAAAATATTTTGAACTCTCTATTGGATGTACTGTTTCAACCACCGTAACAGAGATGGTGGATGAAGTCATGACTTTCCAGAATCAAGTGTTGAACTTGACAGAGGATGTTGAATTTCTAAAGAAATTAGTTTTCTCTCTGGAATCCAATATGAGTTCTAAATCTCAGGAAGACAAGGATTTGGCCTTTCTGAAGAGTGTAGTTAGCCAGATGGTATCAGTTATTGAAGAATTTAGGCATTCCATACTGAAGTAGGTTAGCACCCAGGATTTTTCAGTGAAAAATCTTATCAGTGGGCTAACTAACAGTTTCAAGGAAACTACATCTTTTTCTATTGGTTCTGTTGCTTCAAGAACTTCAGTAGAGTTGGATCAGATTCAAGCTTTTATGAAAGAGGATCTTGGTTCCTTATCAACAAGTGTCTCTGTGAACTGTCGTGCCCTAACCCAAGTGGTGACTACAACTAGAGATATCATGAAAATTGTTCAAGATTATATGAGATAAGCATCTACTTATCAGAAATAATTACAGGACAAAGTGGATTACTACTTCCAAAGGGTTTATACCAAGTATCAGCTAAAAAAGCATTTAAATATTATGTTAGAAAACATGAAGCTACCCTCAGTCACTCATGCTTTCAAAGAACAAGTATGAAAGCTCAGAGAGTTGACTCTTGCTCTAGAGAAATTTATGGATAACAAAGATGACTTTATTGTTTCTATGGAAAGAGGAGGAGGAATCATTATGGACTTTAGGAATACATTTCTTCCATTATTGCATGTGGACATTACTCCAATAATTTCCCCTCCATCTTTTCCTACCTAAGCTCAGCATGACTCTATTCCTCAAATGAGTCCAGTTCAATCCATCTGGAGTCTCACTCCTATGATCACACAGAGAGCTACCCACTATAGGCTCAGAACAGTCTCTGTTGCTCACCCTCCAGTCGTGATTTCTGTAATTCAAACGAATTCTAGTGAAACTACCCATCCTGACTCTACCTATGAACCCAAATCCAAATCCAATTTTACCTTCAATAGGTGTATTGATTAGTGGCTAGGACCTTTGATTGGAATCCCATGTATTCTTTTTTGTTTCACTTATGTATTTCTATGTACTTTTTCATCAATTCATATATAAATGCTTTCCTTCTTACTTACTTTATGCTTTCATTCTTTTTGATAACCCCAAAGGGGGAGAAATAATACTAAGGAGAAAAAGGGGGAGAAATAATACTAAAGGGGGTGCATATGAGTTTCATATATCTTACCTCTAATAAATTTATCTTTTTTATATACCTTGGTAAATTTGTTTTTATTTTTATTACTTCTGATACAATTGCATTTAGTACTATATCCTCTGATACACTAATGGTTATTTTTCCATGAGTTGTGATTATAAAAAAGGGGTATATTGTTAACCTCACATGTTTTGATAATCCCAATCATGATTTAATATGTTTTGAAAATCTCAATATGTGCGTGTAATCCTATATATATATATATGTGCTTAATCATGATGCAAACAATATCAAATTAATTATTGGAATATGTTCATTAATGTTTATCTATGTTAATACATAATTTGAAATAACTCTAGCTCAATATGAATATTTTTTGCATAGAATAGATAAGTTCTCAGTGTTGAGTCACTGATAGACAATGGTCACTAATAACAAAAGGTCACCGGTAAGAAAATGTCTCCGATAGATCAAGTCTACCGATAAGAATAGCTACTGATACTGAAAAAATGATACGCAACTACTGATACAAAGGTCTATGATTTACACTACTACCAATATAGCTAAGTACAAAGGTACGGACAGTCACCGTTACACCAGAAAGACCTATATGTGTATGTCTTCTGGAATAAAAGTCTACCGTTACAGAAAGGTTACCGATATAAAGTCCACCGATATAGAAAGGAAAAGTCTACTGATACGAGATACTATTAGAGTATGTCTATCGGTATGCAAGTCTATTGTTATGATGTCCACCGATATTAGAAAGTCACCTCTACTCAAGTTTACTGATACAAGGAGTTACTGGTACAACAACAAAGATCTAACGATAGGAGATCACCACTACACAGAGAACTACCGCCACAAAAAGCGACCAATACAAAGAGCTACTGATGGAAGGGATACTAATCCATAGATCTACTGTTATAAAGAGTTAGATATACTCATAGAATTTCACTAATACAATGAGTCACCGACTGATACAAGGAGCTACCATTACAAAGAGTAACAGCTACCGATGGAAACCTGTCACTCTTCTCGAAACTACATTTCTATTTGTTTACTTAACAATGGTCATATTTGATGTTTTTAATGCACCTACAATTAATTTGTGATAGTGGATGTCATATCAGGGAACTATACCTCATACCTATGAAAAGGTAATCTTTCCTATTGTCGGAGCTTAAGGTATAAAAGGAAGATCAAGCTATAGAGAAGAGTGTGGTATATATATACACGAATACACAAGAATATACGATAGAGAGGTGACATCCATACACTCATTTACTTGAAGAACACTGGATGAACACAAGGAAATACATATAAGGAGAACACAAGCTGAACCTTAGTACTGTAGGGAATAACTACAATGATCTCTTCGTATACTCATGCTGATCAAGCTGAACCTGAAATTCAAGGAAGAAAACGAAACTCTGTTTTTCAGACAAAAACCAAAGAAGGACTTAGAAGAATTCCTGAATAATCAAAAGGAGTCCAGAGCATCACTTAAAATCACTAGAGCATTCTAAACTCATATTTACTCTTTCTCAGTGATTCTTTCACTTTCATATTGAGTAGTGAGTTTTGTATTTACACACTATCTCTTGTGCTAAACTAGATGATTTTTAATCCTCACAAAAACCTTTTATAAATCTCTTGTATCCCACTATGTACAGTGGTAGAGGTAAAGTAGGACCTGGATAGCATGTGTGATTTTTTTCTTTTTTTCCCATGAATAACTGTGGTAGAGGTCCTAGTACCTAAACAGTCTATGCACTATTGTTTACCCCGATCCAGTGTGTGGATAAAATTTATATAAATTGTTAGAGATGATTTTGTCTCAACATGAGACTGATCCTTTTGGTTATATCTATTGTTCACCTTATATTAATATTAAATTATATTTTATATTCCATTGCTAATTACTTTGAAATTCAAATTGTTTTAAAGTTACTCTGCTAATTGAACTAGCATGTGTTTATAAATTTTGTTAGTCAGTAAGATAGTTTCAAAAGTTAACTAATCTTCAGATTGAGTTGACTGAGAAATAATCAATCTCTTGAAAAACTAATTGAAAACATACAGTCATTATTAATTTTCTACAGTTTAATTTTTATTTAATTTGGGGGACTTTTATCATAAAGTTTTTAACATAAATTTTAATTGGAACTCAGTCCCCCCCCCCTCTTGAGTATCCACTCCAACTAACACCTGTAACATTCTCAGTCAATTAATTTGTGGAATAAAAAATATTTATTAACATGATTAACTATTTATTAATGAATTATATCTAATTCCTAATAAAACGTCATAGGCTATTGTTGTTTGTATTTTTTATAAATTGTTTTTGGTTTCCTACTGAGTTATACTAAAACCATATTTGAGCTACTGTATTATTACCCTAATAGAAATTATTGTTTCAGGAAAAATTAACAGAAAATGACCTTGATTATATTGTTCATTTGAGATGAAGCATGGTTGAGGGAACTAGATGTGGTTCAGAACTACTTGGGAGTCGTTGTTTCCTTTAATTTTAGATGTAGTTTTGATACTTTGACACATACTTTGGAATTCCATGTTTCATTTTCATTTGTGTAATATATTTTTTTATATTGGTGAATTTGTATTTTTATAATTTTTTATGTTTTCACAATTGGTTGTTTGTTTTCACTATTTTTTTACTCTAATAAAATAGGTTATATTCTCCCCATTACTGACTTATTGTAGCCTCACTACTAGTCGGAAGCCTATACAGTGAGGGGAGTTGTGCATGAGGGCTTGTTGACCAATAGATCGGGGAACTATTGAGTAGAACCCAGGTCCATAAGTATTTTATTGAGCCTTTCAAGAAACTAAATAGGTAAATATTCCCATATGGTATGTAAGTATGAATTTATTTAAGGTGATAAACAAGAACCCATATTGCTTCATTCATTCTAGGAGTCTCTAGTAATATATTTACAAATTATATTGTAATGTCATGCCATTTACACCCAAGAATATGTAGTGGTCTCTTGAAAACTCATGGATGTTGTCTCTCATCCTACACATATTGAAAAACTAAAAATCATGACACATAATCAACAATTTCTTCCTCTATCTTTTCCCACAAAAACGATTCCCTAAAATATCTATACATATTATTTCTACAATAGTGTATAATAGAAATTTAGATATGAGAATCTTATAATAACTCATTTTTATACAAAGAATTGATGTACGCAATATCCTTCTTCCAAATTTTAGAAAACTATTTTCATATATGAAATCTACCAATTTCACATAATTCACAGTATTTATTTTATTTTGATAATTCTCAACACAACGTTGAAATATAATTTTTTAATAATGATGGTTTGGAAATTAATTAAAAATGAATTAATGTTTTACACTCCATTATAATTCCATATCCATCATTACTAAATCCATGAACATAGAATCTATCCGAATCCTCATTTTAGTCAGGTCTCCATGATCCTCCTATCTAAATTAATTTGTTTCCTTATTCACCTTCCCAAAACAGTTCAAGAAATAGTATTTTCCTCAGGATGATCTATTTTTTTTGAAAATTTTTATTTTATACACTTACTATTTGTATATATCTAAAATATATTATAATAGATATATTTTATCCATATAATCAAATTAATTATAATGATTTCCAACTCAAGGGAATGAGTTCGATTGTTCTATTCAAGAAACAATAACTTTCATGATTCATATGTAATATGTTTTTCAATCTGAATGAAAACCCAACCATGTATTTTATCTAATGAATCACTATAATTATAAAAAAAATAATTTCATGTAGTTAGATTCATAATAATATCATTCACCAATAATTTTTCCAATTATTCCAAAAAACCATCACACTACTTTTTACATAGAAACATAACCTTTTATGTGTAATCTTGGCTAACGGTTTAGCCAATAGAGTGGGATTTTTAATAATCTATAATATTAAACTATCAAAATAATAAAGATAAATACCTTGGTTGTGTTCATTAGTGTATTAAATTTTATAATGGATTTCTATCTTTTGGGAACAACTATGATTCTATCCATAGATATAATATGTCCAAGAAATGAAACATTCTAAATCTAGATTTCAAACTTTTATTCCGATACAACTCTTATATGAATACAAAGAATCATTATTATGTGATTCCCATGATCCAAATAGAATTTATAATATATGAAGATATCATTAATAAATAATATAGAAAAAATATTATGTTATTACTTGAATACTATGTTCATTAAATTGCTAAAAAAGATATGGTCAATTAGTTAATCATAATTTATTTTTTTTAACTTATAATGTCAATAACTCTTTCAGAATGTGTTATTCAAAAAATCTTCATTATTTATTCACAATTGATGATAACTGTATGAAATAAAAGTCCGTAAAAATGTGGGGATCCAAGAATTTGATTAAATTATTCATCAATTTGAGTGAGAAGAGACATTTTATATGTTGTAATAGCACTAATTTCTATTCAATAAATGCATATACTGATTAATATATCATTATTCATTAAAATGATAAGGGGATCCACATTGTGAAACACTAGGGAGTAAAAATCCTATAATATAAAACACTAAAAGCTTTTTATTTGACTCCACCACTTCAATATTGGCCATTTTATATGGATTATTTAATAAATGTATTTCATTGGAGTTAAAATCTATGGTAGACTAAAATTCATGGATCTGTTGATGTTCAGGAAATTTATCAAGAAATAAATCAACATATTAGTAAAAAAAATTACATACTGAATTTGAATATTACATTTTCCATCCATTGAGGGATTATTCTTTTATACCTAAATAATTTCATTTTTAAGAGATACTCAAAGGGGATCCATACGTGACTCATATGATGAAGTATATTATATAATGATATGTAATTATACATCCTCATCCAGAATCATATTTCATTCCCATTTGAATATTTTTTATTGAATTTTGAAATATAATCCAATACAAGGATTATATGGATGTCAATAGATGGTATGATAATAAAATGTGTAAATATAGCATGTTTATGTGTAATAATGGGAACTGACTAACACATCATTGTTTTAGTGGGATTTCGTCTAGGAATTTTGATGGGAAAATACATTTTTAAGGTGGTGGGATTATATATTATTTTATATGAAGATAAGGTAGACACAAAATAGTGTTAAGACACATAATAAAATATATAATTATAAATATTTTTTGGATGTGATATAAGTACCTTCCACTACATCATTAGAGACTACTTGAACAATTCTTGTTACTATTAAATCTTGGAATTCTCCCCTGATCATCTTTTTTGGTATATTCCATTAACACATGGGTCATTTTATTGAACAATTTTCAATATATTTATAGTTAAATTATTGGATATTTTTGGTATCCTTATTTCACCTAGAGTCATTATCTAAAATACCCTTATCTAAAGTCATGATATTAACTCTCATACCCTTCCATAATTTTCTTGGATGATTCATTCCATAATCTCTATATAATAAAAATTTCTTTTTTCTAATAATCCCATTTGATGTACTCATTTTTTCTTTATTATCATCCAAACTCTTCTTCTCTTGATTTACATTGAAAATATTTGATCTATAAAGTTATTTATCCATCTTAATGAAATTGAATACCATTTTATTATATACTGAAAATGAATGAGAAAATTATTCCCTCAGGAGACCCGGAATAAACCAATAAAAGAGTATCTCAATCATTCTTTTTATATTATTTATGTATTCCAAATAATTCCTTGTTAAACTTATAGATTTATCACAATAATTATCCTCAAATTCATATTCCAACTTAATTAAGGTATGGAACTAACTCTCTATTTCAGATCATTGTTCTTGAGGGAACTATTTCTCAGAGTAAATCACATTAAAAATACTTCATTCAAGTTTTTTGTTTATTAATTATATTTAGTTTTTTGTATCAATTAACATTATGAATTTTCATCTCATTCAAAACAATATATTGAAAAAATAAATTTATAAATTTAAGTACATCCAATTTGAAGAATATTTTTGGAGAGACTTAATTAATTTCTCAACTACCAATGGATTAGTTATTCCATTAAAATATGGTTTATTATATCAAAATATTCTTTCCAACATATGATAATCATGATGTGGAACAATATGATCCTCTATCTGGGAATGGTTATTCATTATAACTTGATTATTCTACCATAATATTTCCACGATCTTCTCTATTCCAAAACCATTTGTATTGTATTTCCTAATAGGGGAGTCCCTAAATTGTCTATGGTTCTTGATTCCCTTTCATTCATTATGATCCATTAATAAATAATGGAATCCACACAGTTTTATAATAATCATATTGAATATTATTACATATAAAAACCCCTATAATGGTAAAAATTAATATATTACCAATGTTTCATTAAATTATACTTATAAAATTTTCTAATAATGATGGCCTAAAAAAACTATTACAACCAAAAATCTTGAAACTTGGATCTGGTTCAAACATTATTACATTCACATATATATAAAGGATTTTATCCTCATGTATGGATCAGTTTAATAGTCTAGAATAACCAAATACATACATGGTTTCAATATTACATTAGAAATATCAAATTCATATCATAAAATCAATTTTGTATCTTATATATTATTCAAAATACCCTTTTTCATAAACTAGTGGAATCTGGATATTGGGTAATATTTGATACTAAATAAGAGTTATTTATATTAGAATCTATCGGGAATCAAGAATGCATAATAAATATAGAATGATAAATTAATAAATACACATTCCATTTAATCAATAACATGATTATAAAATGAATCAATGAGTAATATAAATGTTTAAATATCATGGATATTAATAATTGAATTGTTAATGAAAAAAATATTAACATTGGATATCATGATTTAAGGAATCATGATTCAATACAATTAATTAATCATGTAAATACACATTAATTGATGGTTAATATTCCCCCAAATCATATTTAATTCTAACTTACTGATTTGACTCATGAGGCCTACTAATACATTGATTTTCTATAATGTTCATAGCCCCATATTTCACCACACATCCAATTCATTCCCAATATGGTGAATGGTCAAAATAAATTTGTATAAAAGGTTTCTTATCTATAAATTTCTATATCATGTAAAGAATACAGATTATCAATAATTCCATAGTTAGTGAAATAAAATTCAATGTTGAAGACTATATGTAGAACTGATATATGGGTTATGAACTATGATTATCTACGATATAAATAATATGGATACTTATATGAAATTCCATGTCCAACGATCATAAGAATGTTAATGTCTCTTAATAAATTTATTATCAATAAGATTAATCTGGAGTTTATTATGCCCATAAAAATGATGATTTTATTTTAAAATATATTATTTAAATTTTATAGATAATAAAAATAAAAAATTTAAAAAAATTATTAAATTGTTTACATTTTAAAACCATTAAAACATGTAAAAGAAGATAAAGGGTGTAAAACAGTTATGAGAACATGATAGTATTCAAATTCCACATACATTAAAATAAAACATTCCATTTTTATTTTTTACAAATAAAGATTGAAATTTCCATTTAGGGAAAATATTTTTGAAATTCAGTTAAAAAATTATAAATTCAATGATAACATAATTTTAATTAATAAATAATTTGGGTATATATAGAGGAAATTTATAAAAAACAATTTTAGAAAATATTGATATTGAAAAAAAATATACCTGATCAAAAATAAGAATAAGATTGGATTTTTTTCGTCCTATATCTTTAAAGTGTAACAATAATTCAATCCTTAACCATTTTGAAAAAATCGTTATTTTTTTAATAACAAAATGGGATGTATATACAACTCATAAAAATAAATCATTCTATAATTCTAAATACGTTCCAATTGAGTGGAAATTTTGATGAAAATCCCTTAACCCAGGTCCAACATGTCTTCAACATTCATCTTCTTACAGAATAAAAAACCTTTGTTAATTATTAAAATTCATCAGAAAATTATTCATCTTTTTCATTCCATTAATTTAATTCAATAAAATTTTATATTCATATACATAATCAATTAAGTTCACATTACACATTTCGACGATATTCAGTTCATATGAAAAATATGACATTGGTAGGTTGACTATGGTCATAGAGGTAATTATTTCATCACCCGTAGACTAATAATAATAAAATAATTATTTAATATATATATATATATATATATATTACATTAGAGACCAATCAATAATGAGGATAATGAAAATAAACTATGATACAATCATAGAGATCGTAAGGCATATGTCTGCCTGAGTAATGTATCCAATTTTACATGATCATAATGATGAAAAATAAAGTATTATCTTCCCATTATAGAATTATCATTTTATAATAAATAAAATATTATTTATTTAAATATAAATATATATAGCCTCAATGTGAAGAGTTCATGAAAGACAAATCACATTTCCTGATAGAGGGGGAAATCCACACATATATAGAAATTATGCTATAATTTATATATAAATTGAAAGGTAATAAATTATGTGATATATTATATTTATATAATAACTAATATTTCATAAATATAATATGTATATATATATATTAATTAAATTATAAACCCATCCATGGGTGATGGTGATAAAAAAGTAATTACTTCGTTTAACGAGGTGATAGTCTGTCATGCACACAAACTAAAATTTCACTTCCCATTAAATGGGAGTCGATATGGATATAATGTATTACATGAACATAAAAAATGTAAATATTCTTAAGATATTTATTTAATTATTTAATAATTTTTTTTAATATTTTATGGATTTTTAATAAAAAATGAAATTAAAGGGTTAAGAACTATACCTTTGATTCAAACTATATTTTTAGTTGGACACCTAATGCCATAATTGGATGACATTTAGATAAAAAATTAATTTCTAAAATGGTGAGGGATTCAGGGAAATGATTTTAGCAGGGATTTTATAGAACAAGATTTTCTTGAATGTTTAATAAAAAAGGATAGGATGTTCCCTTTTATAAGATAGGAGATAGAATTGTTTTGAATTTTCTAAAGTATTAAATTAATATACAATAACATTAAATGTAAAATGTGTCCAAATAGAAATAATTTGAATATAGGATGGATATAGATCTAAATTATATCATATAATGTAAATTTTCAATGTTTTGGGTCAATTTTTTCCCTTAACCTTTAGATATAACCCCAAATAAACCCCTTTTATAGTTACCATAATATTAATTATATCAACCATTTAAGGGTAAATAATGTTACTATAAAATGAAAAAGCACCATAAATGGATCATGGATGATGTTTTCAACAACAACACATTCATTTGTATGAATTTGTGACGTAAATTGTTTTTAAATATATTAATAAAATATTAATTATTATAATATATCATTAATGATATTTTTGACACAATTTACTTAATTTAACATTAAATACCTCAAGAAAAAAAGTAATATAAATATATTATATTAACACATAAATATTGTGTTATATTTATCTAAAATTTTACATTAATATAATAATTACTTCATATTATATTATTTATTCAATTTTATAAATGATTTATTGTTTTCCATTTTAGTTATATTAATGATTTTTGGAATTGCAGATGATTTAAGTAAATATTTTATGACTAAAAATTAGAATTAATTTATCATGATAAAAATAGATCATTTATATTTTAAATAAATATTTATAATCTAAATAAAATTATATCAATCCGTTCCATAAATCATTACATATTTTAAATGAAAAAAAATCAATTCTCTTTCTTTATCATTTACTTAAATATTAAAATGTTCATAATCAGATTAAAATGGTTTAAAAAGGTCATGTAGTATCTATTTGGATGATTATGGAAACAATTAACTCATCCGTTGAAATTGAGGTAACTATTGGGTTTATTTTTATTTCTTTATCAAATTATTATTAAACATGATTACCCAATTACACTTATTGTAGTGAAAATTTATTAATATAGTTTTTATTAAAAGTGACCCAAATAAAAAAGAAAACATGTAAAAAGTTTTTACCACCAAATTTCTAATTTGCAGTCAATATTTTTATATTAATATCAATAATTTGAAAAACAATTATATGTAAACATAAAATACAAAGGCAAATAGTTATTTAAAAAAATACGTTATTATATAATTTGATTTTATTCAAAATGATACCAAAAAAATTATTTCAATGAGAAAAATTAGAATAATAAAAATTTTATTTTTTATTTTTAATTTTAATCCACTTAAAATCTGAAAATAAATTTTTAAATTTGTAATAAAAAATAAACTTTTCAATAAAAAGTTTTTATTTCACTATTTACTATAAAATCAATTTTTTGATAGATAACCAATAATCATCATAATATAATTTTAATATAATTAATTAATAAATTATGTTATTTATATAAAATAAATTTTATAAAATTTGACAATAATAATTATATTATTTACTCCAAAAAAGTAGTAATTTATTTGTGAAGAAATAATTTTTTAATAAAAAATGAATTTAAAAAAATGAGTGTTTATTTCATAAGAATGAAATTATATATTTCTATTGAATATGAAATTCATTTATATTTCATAATGATTTTAATAACCTTGTTACTCATTATTTAAATAGATATGTTATAATGGTTAAATTATAATAATAATATTGTGTGCTTAGTTTAGGCTCAGTGTTGCTTGTTCTATATTCTATCGAATGTCGTATCCTTTTAATGCCTTGGGAAATTACACGTGATCAATTCTTTAGTGAAACTAAAACTTATATTCGTGGGGTTGTGTGATTATTGTGAGATATAATGTTTAAATTAATATAATATATGTATGATTGCCATGTGGCTTCTCACGCTTTATTAGAGATTGTATTTAATAAAATTTCTCCATTAGAACTGATCTAGAAGAGCTATCTTAGAGAGTTACATTGAATGAATTTGAATTTTCATATTGGAATGACTATTTCTGTGCACAAACCAAAGGATTATAATTTTTATTCAACCACAATTCTATATTTGTTCTATAATTTCTAAAACCACGTTCATGAAAAGATAAAGTTGTACTAGTTCATAAACATTAGTATTGAAAAAAATTAGTGGGGTTACATTTTTATTTAAGATAATATTGATTTAAACATGTTAAATTTTGGAATTGTTATTTTTAATTAGCATTCTTAAAATTTTAATTAATTTATAAATAATATTATTTATATTATTTTTTGTTGTATTTTTAGACTACATGGACACTATTTTAATTGTTTAATTTTTACTGATTAAGAAATTCAATTCCTCAAATGTTATATTTTCTTTAACTTAGATATATTATACACCCGATTTTCTACGGGTGGAAATATTTTGGTTAAATACTAATGTAACAAATATCCATTGATGGTCCATAGTAGGGAAGTTTTTTAATATAATTATATGAAAGGAATCATTTTTTAAAGATAGATTTTGGAGTGGAGTTGATAATCATTTCAACACATTCGTATGAAAATAAATTTTTTTAATCTGTTTAAAGAATGCTTATCATAAAAATGTTATAGTGATGTAGAAAGTGTCATATTATCCAAAAAAAAGTTCCATTATTAGTCTAATAATCATACTCAATCTATTGCATAATGATTATAGGGAATGGAATTATATATGGAATATTCATGATCATTGATTGTGTGTGTTTTTAAATTTATATGTTTTTGGCTATTTATTGAATTTAATTAAAATTATTGAAATTATTTTTATTATGTGATAATAGTGATTTTGTTTTTTGGTTACAAACAAGGTTAATGGATAAATAAATAACATAGTTTAGATGCGACCAGTACAACATGATTCTTTAGTTATACCGTAGTCTATTTACTAGGTGTAATATTATTTGTAAAGAATGTATCTTGGTGTTTGAAAATATATTTTAATGGTCTAAATAATGATATTTTTACCAATAACATGAATGATTTTTGATATAATTCCTTTATTGAGAGTTTATTGACACTCGTTTTCATCACAGAGTCTAAAGATTGTAAAAGGGAAATACCTTCGTCCAAATTGATCCATCCTTTGAAGAAACATCAAAAAATCGACAATGGGATGAACAAAGAGAACATTTCCCATAGGTCGCGCAAGTTCCTTTATGGTCGTGCAGGTACACTTGTGCGCCGCCTAACGGTCGCACAAGTGACTTGTGCGACCTAAGTGATAACTGCCTGGGTATTCTCCAGCCGATAAATAGACCTCGTGGGCCCCCCATTCAGGGAAGAATTTATTTCAGAATTCAGATTTCAGCTCCCGGTGCCCTAGTCTCTTCTCAGTGCTTCTAAAACACTTCAAAGGTAATTTCTTACCTATAACGGAATATCTAAAGAGGGGGAGGAAGGCCTAATTATTGAAACTCATCAATAATTGCGCACCTGAGTGGCCAGACCTTAAGGGAAATGGCCACACTTGCGCGCCACCTTACTCCTTAATTAAAACATGCACGCCACTCTTCTAGAAGAACCTCAAGATGATTCTAAAGGCATTAATCAAGAGTTATTCAAGTATTTACTAGCTGGATAACCGTCACACAGGTATACCTACGTGACCAGGACTTGCACGCCCATGCAGTACCTACGCGCCTGCTAGGAATTGTGTGCCCCTACCTTTTAGGGTGCCCTTCTTGCCCATTTCACCCCTCTTAAGCGATTCCACTTATCCTATTAAAGATTCAGTCTCCAAGACACTCTTCAAATTCATTTATGTCATGGTTTCTTGATTTCACTTCCTTATCTGAAAGGAATTATGTGGAATATCTCTCAAAACCTAGTGATTTACACATCTTTATGTCACTAAAGATTGAGATTTCATTCATTTAACCTCATCCTTTATATATGAGAGAACTCAATTGACTGGGGCCTCCTTTTTAGGAGTAAGTCCCAGTCATAATTCTCAAATCTGGGCATCCTCTTTAGGTGTAAGCCTCATTCCCCTAACTTGGGAATCCTCCTCAAGAGTAAGCCCCAATTATTAATGTTCCCAAATCCGGGCATCCTTATTAGCAGTAAGTCCCAAACCATAATTCCCTTAACCTGGGCCACTGTTTTAGGAGAAATCCCTAGTTTTAATTTCTCTTAACCAGTCCTAATTTACCTTTGATATGGGATTCCGTCTCAGGAGTAAAACCCAATCATAAGTCCTATACTAATTTGGGCCTCCTTTTCAGGAGTAAGCCCCAAGTTAGAGTATTCAAATCTCTACGAAACACCTATACCTTTATAGACCATGTTCCTAGATTTCATCCCTGAAGTAAATCCTAATCTTCATTTATCTGGTCAGTCATACATACTTAATCACCACATTATTTCTTATGATTTCATCTTTCATGGAACGATTATTTAGTTTTTACCAATACCTCTTGTTTCTCACACCGAGCATGACTCACGTGAGCCTAGAGTGTAAAAGTAATTATGACATCCTTCTTTGAGCCATCAATCATAAACATCATACTCCCTTACTCAAACTATGTGGGTTCTGATTCCTTTTCTAAACAAAGGATATGTAGGTAGACCATCTGCGGGTTCTATCCCATCTCTGAAATAATCTATGTCCTTCTGAATGACAATAAACTTCAAATGCCCCACTGAGTGGATTTAAAACTAGCATGGTCTTCATAATGACCAAGATACTTCAATATAAATGTGTCGAAGGATACCATTGACCAAGAATCTCTAATAAATACAGATGATTCTCTATAGATGAGGAACCTCGAATACATATAAAATATTCTCTATATTTCTTAAATATTTAATCATTGATTGTCAGATCTAATGTAAAACTCATTTTATACTTGGTAATGTAATAAGTATTCATGAACATAACTAAAATATATAAAGAGAGTCCCGGAGTAGACAATAATTACCCTAAAAAAGGTGTGATGAGCCTGACCTCCCATCCTCTCTACCAATGAAAATTCCTAAGCCTCATCAGTCCACAAACTAATGAGCACCTACCTTTGGAATGTAGGTCCAAATGGATGTGAAATCATTAGATGTTTCCGGTTTTACTAACAAACCCATTAGAAACCGATCGGAATGTTTAAACCTCCCATCAAGGAGGTCATCCCCAAATTCCGAAGGAAACAAAAAATGGTGAACTCGATGTGAATCCTAAACCAAGATAAAATGATGTTTTACCTATTTGGTAGGCCCATTTTTAAAACTCAATTAGAGGGCCAACAAAAACAATTATTGACATATGTGCTCATCCAAAAGATGTAGTGGCTGAATTTATCTTGATTACATCTGTTATATCAAACAAGAACTCTTTTCCAAGATCTTATGCATTTCCAGAATGGCTGCTCTTAAGTTCACACCTATGAATACTGCTGCTACAAATGCCACTGCTGCTACTCCTTCTAGATCATCGTCTGCTCTGAGGATGACATCACCTACTCAGCATATTCAATGCTGGGTATCAAATGCGCTGGTTAAGGAGTACTATAAACACGGTACCATCCCAACTCTGGAGGCTGCCCGACAATCCCTCCAAGTGAACAACTCACACCAGTCATCTGGACAACGACGACCATTGATCAAGAAGCTGGTGGTGCTGACTACCATCTCCAACCGTTTCGGATCATTATCCCCATAACGCAATCGCCATTCACTCCCTTATTCTGGGAAGGTGAATGACTAGGTCCCTCAGGGCCTTAATTCAAGCAGACAGGAGTCCTTCCCGAGGGCTCCCACCAACAATCGCCACCAGATTTGTGTGGCAGTGTGCCCTCAACATGATGACGGTACCGACTCAAGGCGTTCGACTCAGGTTCCTCGAACCCGAGCAGGCAAGACGAATCGCCAGAGGCGAAATCCAGTTAACAGTGAGCAGGTTCTCATCTCTTCCATCTCTGGAGAAGTCCACCAACCTAACTTGGTGGCATGCAACGAGAAGGCACACACACCTGCCCGTTTTAATTCCTCTGTCCAGCAGACTCGTCTGGCACCATCCCGCCAACCCCGCAAGGCAATTACGGAGAAGTACTATAAGCAGGAACATACACCTGTTTATACATCATCATATATTCAGCAGGCTCGTCTGAATACATATGATGGATCTCGTCAACTACATTCTGTGAAGTGCAATCAGAAGGCACATACACCTTCTAGTATTAATCAAGCCTACCAACAGTCTCGCATGGTAGGATTCGGAGAAGTTAGTCGGAAAGCCCCGACAACAAATAGGAGGCAGACTCAACTCTCTTCCCCCACACTTGATTACTTTCAGGATTCACTAACAGGAAAAGGAGGAAATGAGAAGGCACATACACCTACTCTAAGCCCAGAATGGACGTATATCCCTGTTCCGGCAGCTGAAGTCACCAAGCATATTCTATCAATGGTGAAAGAGTAGAAGAAAATTCCTGCTCGTATTCTGGATGCCTTCCAGGATATTATAACATCTTCAGAAGCATCTCAGGGAAAGACACTTAAATCTATCCCTACTAGTGGAGCGACACATCAACAATTCACTCCAGAATAGACACACACATATATTCCAGTCCAAGAGGGTTGTGGTTTATACTCCCCCATATCATACGGACAACCAAGTCAGGAACATACACCTGATTTGAGTGGAGATCGTCAGCCTAACCTAACCATCTATCTTGATCATGCACATACACCTGCTCAGAGTAGCCACTTTTGTCAACAAGTGGTTTCCCAAGCGAGTAAGAAGGCGTCTAAGAAAAAGAACTGCCCAGCACAGTCAGGAGATCAAGAGCCAATCTGTAACAAGGCCTTGCTCGATGCTGGAGTTCATGAATCCCTAAGACAGTTATCTTTTAGAATTCAAGATTCTACTCCCTCATTTCCCAATAGTGGGAACATTAATTCTGAAGGTCTTTAATAGAAACTTCCTCATGAAGGCTTTCTTTATGACCATTTGGTCGATCTCGAAGTTTCATCTTTAGATGAGAGCCGCAGGAACCCTCTGTGTGGTCAGAAGACCAAGGAGCAAGAGATCTCATCTTTTACTGTAACCCATTATGGTGGTCCTCCCCATGATGATTAATCTCGCTGCGAATGTACTCTCCACAGTAGTGATGCACATTGCCCAAAAACTGCTCCAGTGGAAGATGTAATGCTGAGAAATACCTCTTATCTTGAGGCACTTACAAATGTGAAACCAGTCATGTCTGATGCTTCATCTCTAGCAGGTGAAATACTTTCTCAATCAGAAGATAGCCCAGGGTGTAGTTCATTCTTCGAACCACCCATAAGTCGTGCATCTTCTAATTTGATCAATGATTTCTCTACCAATCCTGTTGAATCTAATGAAGCAACAAGGAAGCACCAGCTCTGGTCAAAACAGGTAGAAGAATCATCATCAAATGATAAAAGGAAAATGCTGAACATGAGAAAGAAAATGGCGAAAGGTGAAGTGCCAATCATGTTTTGTCCCCTGGCTGATTCTCAGTATGAAATTCCAGAAATGTTGACGGAAGATGAAATTCATGATATTCTTCTCAGCATATGGAATTTCAGTTGAAGAAGAATGTATTGGCTTATGATGAATATGAAAATCATCTTAAGATAATAGAAGGGTTACAACGTCAGATTGATTTGGAATCTCTATCAGTCACTCTATATCCTAAGGATGAAAAGAAGTAGAGATCCCTTCAACGTTCATGCTTTAGAGTATTAAGAAAATTGCGTCAGTTAATTGCCAATGCCCCATCTGGTATTCGTGTCAAATGATGGGGTGTTCATGGAGCACTGCATTGCACAGTGCTCCCCAGTCAGCAAATCCCACCGAAAATGGTCTCATGAAATGTTATTGCCCATGGCCGGCCACAGTCAATGGGATTTTTTTGTAATAAAAAGCATTCCCAAAAGCAGGCTTCAACTAGTTCCTCTCAAAATCAAGCATACAGAGAATAATTTGTTGAATTACTCCTGTATCAAGAAAACATGAATATTGAACATGCCTCTCATATGGAGGAAGCACATCATCAAGTGAAAGATGTGTCGGAAATCATCCAACAGTCTTTTGAACCTGGTGATAAAAGTGGATACAGGTTAATGCATCCAACTAATTTCTAGACAAAGGTTCACAAGATCAAGAGAGCTTTTAAGAAATTCTCATCCATAACATGTCAAGAGCCACCCCAGCTCGCCAGACTGGGGACTATTTTAAATCAACCCTCAGAATCAACAAATAGGATTCGAGGAGTTGAGAGGGAACAATAGAAACATCCCCAGTCCACCGGACTGGGGACTTTTTCAAATCATCAATCCCCTCCTCAGAGAAAGTCAGTTTTTTCTTGATTGGGGAAGAAGCCTCAAGAGGAACGATTAGACAAATTATCAGGAGATTCCCTCCAAATTATGGTTCACCAAGAATTTCCTAATGGATCAAATAAAAAAAGGCAATGTCTCATCAATGACATGAAAGAAGACAATATCAAAGAAATGCTGATATAAGGGATGCGATGTGTTATGCATCAATCAATGTCTTCAATGTCGTTGTTGATGATACACCCGATGAGGCTCACTCAGGGGACTCAGATGAAGAGGTTCCTGCTTAATATGATGTACGCACCGAGAAAAATGAAGAAGGTGTGCATACACGAAATCAAAGGGTTACTCAGAACCTAGGTAATCCTTAAAGTAACCCACTTCCCCCTCCCCGAAAAGGATCTAACAAAGGGAGGGGAAAAAATCTGGTTACATATCCTTCCTATGGAGAAGGCTAATCACTCTCACTAGATGAAAGATTTGCACAACAGGAGGAAGAATAGAAGGAATTAAAGAGGTTGAATGCAGAACTACTTCAGAGTAGTCTTATTATTAAGTGTGCTGGAGTCAGTCAGCCAAGGGAATTTGTTGCAGCTACTGAGATGGGTCCAGAATATCCTCCTATATTAGTACACCCTCACAAGTCTAATCATACGGGTCAAGTGCAACAATAGGTGGTAGTTCCCCCATCAGTTGCAGCACCAACCACCACATCAGTCCAAGAACTAGTCATTGCACCTACCCAAGTGCAAGTTCAACCAGATGTCTCTCAAAAGTTAATAACTACAATAGATTCATTAACAGCTCTGTTAGAAAATATAGAAGGGAAACATGCGCAGGTTCAACCTGAAAAGAGAGCTTACCCTGAATGGGTAAATTCAGTCTCTCCCCCATCCTGTTTTAGAATACCTATATATCCTATTTTCAATGGATCAAGCGAACTTGAACAACATTTGACACATTACATGTATTGTTGCGATCCTATGATGGGAACTCCGGAGTAGAAAGAAGCAGTGAAACTCAGATGCTTCGTGTGAACCTTACAAGGTCCATCTTTTCCCTATTATACAAGCTTGAAATCCCGGTCAATTACCGGATGAGAAGTTCTCCGTCAATGATTTATTCTTCAATTCTGTTCAACTTTTCCACATACAGCAGTTTTTGATCTTACAAACTGTAAGAAAAGGGGTAATGAAAGAGTCTCTGATTTCATTTCTCGCTGGAAGGGGTTAACATATTCCATGAGCCTAACACCCCCTCGAGTGGAACTGTTGCCAATCTGTGAGGAAAATCTGCGTGACAAATTATGCACGCTTTTGATCCCTATGAAATACAAAGGAGGGTTTCAAGACCTTACATTAATCGCTCAGTGTATTTAAGATTCCCTTGTATAGGATAAGGATAAATCTCTTTTAATTCCATCAGCTCCAAGAAGGAGAATGGGTAAAGTAGAAACTACTACAGTTATGCTTAAACAAGCACCTGTAACTGTTTCTACCTCAAAACCTTCATCTTCCCGAAGGGCTCCACCTCCTGAGCACCAAAAACAAAGGCCATTTCGTCTAGACATTCAAAAAGATCAATGAAAAAAACTATTTGAGGATCTAAAGAGCAAAAATATACTCTTTATGAAATTAACAAGTTTCGGGTTACTTCATTTTTTCCCTAGAGAATAATTTGGTTCAACATCCAAAGCCCAAGAGGCCAAACAAGGAAGGAGTTGTAGACCGTCCCAATTATTGACCCTTTCATCAAATTTTGGGGCATCCCATCCATGATTTTTTTGTCTTCAAAGGCCTCCTGCAAAAGATGGTTGACTCGGGAAAAGTTAAACTGAAAGGATCTTCAGTCCAGGTAGCATGTGTCACTGCTACAGTTCCAGAGGAGGAGGGCGAATGGCAAGAAGTCAAAAGCAAAAATGCACAGAAGTATGATGATTGGATGGTCAGAAAGACAATCAACTGAACTCATGATATTTTGTGAACACAATTAATGAAACCGATTGTGTCTTATCCCATGAATATTTCTGCAAAACCCTCTTCATCAGTGGGAAAGTCCTCAATGAAACGGTATGATTAAAAGAAAGAAAAATAATCAGAAGAAGATGAGTATGTGTCAAATCCTAAGTTGTCTTTGACTCTGGCAGACTTCATGCCATCTACTTCAAATCCAAAGGCACCGCCCCACCAAACAGCACAACCTAAACAGGCTAATCAGGAAGATTCTTCATCTGATGAAGAATTAATCTTCAGTTTTGTTAATATGATTCAATTAACAGACCATATACCACTCACAGATTCGATTTCGATGAGCCTAAATTCCCTGTATCAAATGGGGGAATCAGAGGAAGTTCCCGAGGCTCAGGATACAAGGGAAGACGTGGATCTTTCAGAAGCCACTACTCCAATTCTACCCCTGCTAGAACTGTGTACACAGCAGAAACTCGTTATAGAGCCCTCCAGCAAGCTCAGCAAGGACAAGCAAGTTCTTCTAACAATAGCAAATTCAGTCCTGGCACAGTTATTTTGGAAAACCGGTTGAAGGTTCCTCCTCCTTCCTCTCTGCATGTAAATGGATCTAATAGGTCTAATCTTCCAAAACCAGGGATATTGCCAACTCCTATCCCGATACAAGATGCATCAACTTCCAAAGCATCTGCTTCCAAGGTACCTGCTAAACCACATATTCCTATTGGGAAATGTAGACCTCTGGATCAATAATATGATGTATTGATACACTTGGCCCATGTACCAGCCAAGTTATCAATTCTGGATGCTCCGAATCTATCAAAAGATCTCCGAGAAGCGCTCATCAAGGCTTTGTCGAGTCCTCAGGAGTTTGAAAAGGAAATTGCTGTAGCTGAAGTCTGTCACAGAGAGAATAATCCTGCAGAATGCCATGAAATAATATCTTTTACTTATGAAGATGAAGATGATGCTATTCATGGGCATATTAGAACTTTTTACTTATCTGGAAAGGTCAATGGCGTAGACGTCTGAAGAGCTTTCATTGACAATGGTTCAGGATTCAACCTCATGCCCATTCATACACATTGTCGATTGGGCCTCACGGAATCGAATTTATCTCCTTATACTATGATGTTACAAGGATATGATAAAAATGAACAAGAACCACTGGGTGAAGTTACACTCAGAACATAGCTTGGAGATCTTATATCCAATTCGGATTTCATGGTTGTTGATCAAGACACGCCTTTCAACATTTTTCTTAGAAGACCCTGGCTACATCATCATGCAGCTAACGCTTCATCATAACATCAATGTCTCAAATATTGTTTCGATGGTCATGTTGGGACTTTGTATGGTGATAATGCCCCGTTCAAGACATGTGAGTCTCAATACATTGAGGCGGAATTTTATCACATGAAGGGGAGGAAAAAATCCACAACAAAGGAGATTACCAAAGTTAATGCTCCATATGGTTTAGAGAAGATTAAATTAAATCCATTTACACATGTGTGAAACGATTATGTGTTGACTATCAATCAAATTGACAAGATAGACTCAAATCAAAATACTCTTATGGAAAGATCCATAATGTCAATTACAGAAATCGAGCCAGACAACATGGGAGAAATTGGTAACCAACCAAGAAGTGATGAAAGCACAAATGGTGACGTCTTCATTTCATATGCTGAAATACAACAACTCTATTAATTTCCAATTAGTCCAGAAGAAGTTATAGAAACATCATAGGTGAACAATGATGTCGATTCTCAATCCATCATCTCCTCTTTATTACACAAAGATGACCCTTCATCATCAGTCGGGTCGGGAATGGAAGCTTCTTCTTGATGATGTGTAAATTTTGACATCTCTTCTAATCATAAAAAATATGCTTTATCATTTACTATGAAAGTAGAAAAGGAAGAAATAACACAAGATGAAGAAGAAGAGGAAGATCTCAAAGATGCTCTCTAGCACTGTGGATGAACTCAGAGAAATAAATCTGGGTACAAAAGAAGATCCACATCCCACTTTAATCAGTGCGGCCATGACTCTTGAAGAGCAAGAGATGTATATTTTTTTTCTAAAGCAAAATAGAGTTATATTTTCTTCTAACTATACAATAATTCCTGAGCTTGATCCTTATGTTGCTACTCATCATTTGGGTTTACCAGAAAAACATCAAGGATTTAAGCAAGCCACGAGAAGAACACACCTAACTTATGCTTATAAAATTGAAGACGAAGTGGATAAGATTATCAAAGCTCACTTCGTCAGAGAAGTTCAATATCCCAAGTGGTTGGATAATATTGTCCTCGTAAAGAAGAAGAACAGAAAAATTAGAGTTTGCATCGATTTCAGAGATCTTAATCGGCATTGTCCTAAGGATGATTTCCCAGTTCCGATTACAGAACTTTTAATTGATGCAACCACTGGATATGAAGCAATTTACTTCATAGATGGATATTCTAGATATAATTAGATCCGAATGGCCCTAGAAGACGAGGAATCTACAGCCTTCAGAGCCCCTCAGGGTGTCTTTTCCTACCGGGTAATGCCCTTTGGCTTAAAGAATGCAGGTGCAACATATCAGCGTGCCATGCACTGTATCATCAAACCCTTCTGAGGTAAGTTTTTTGAATTCTATATTGAAGATTTTTTGGTTAAATCCAAACAACGTTCTAGTCACTTGGATGATTTGGAATTCATATTCGGCAAGCTTCGACAACATAATTTGAATATGAACCCCTTAAAATGTGCTTTTGGGGTAACCTCAGGAAAATTTATCAGCTTTGTTGTACGCCATCGTGGTTTTGAAGTCGATCCGAAGAAGACCAAGTCAATCCTTGGTATGTCACCTCCTAGAAATTTGAAATAATTAAGAGAAATTCAAGGACAGTTAGCCTATATTTTGTGTTTCATCGCCAATTTGGCAGGAAAAAGTTTACCCTTCACCAAATTAATGAAGAAGGGATTCACTTAACAGTGGACTGAATAATGTCAAGAAGAATTCTATATTCTAAAGAAATACCTCTTGATTCCACCGGTACTCATGCCACCATTTGAAGGAAGACCACTTGCCGTCTACGTGACAGCTCTAGAGTGATCATTGGGTGCCTTTCTTTCTCAAAAGAACGATGCTAGCAATGAAAACATCCTCTACTATCTCAGTCGAACTATGCTTGAAGCAGAAACTTCGTATTCAAGTATTGAGAAGTTCTTCCTGGCATTAATAATTGCAGTTCAGAAGTTGAGACATTACCTGCAACATCACGAGGTCCAATTGGTATCTCACAATAACCCGCTCAAATTCATCCTTAGGCGTCCATTGCTTACAGGACGTCTGGTAAGGTGGACAGTTATTTTGCAGCAATTTGACATTCAGTATGTGTCTCAGAAGGCGATAAAGGGCCAAGCTCTGGCTGATTTGTTGGCTGAACACCCTTTAGTGTAAGACACATCTTTAAATATTGAACTCCCTGATGAAAAAGTCTTCTCTATTCAAAAAAGTCCTCAGGGATGGTAAATGTATTTTGATGGTTCTTCTAGAAGTCCAACAGGGAGGAAAATGGAAAATCCTAAATTCAACAAAGTTGGCATAGGAATTGTGCTCATTTCTCTAGAAAAGGAAGTGTTACCTTATTCCTTCTTATTGTGGGAAGGTGGTACTGATAATGAAGCCGAATACCAAGCTCTCATCGCAGTCTTGGAATTAGCACTTCAAGCACAAGTGAATCACATAAAGGTGAAAGGTGATTCAGACCTGGTAATCAAACAAGTCAATGGGGATTATGCCATCAGAAAAGAAGAACTAATACCTTTGTATGATTACGTCAGAGGGTTAATGGCTGAATTCCATTCATAACTAACATTTTCTTATGTCCCAAGATCACAAAATGCTCAAGCTGGTGCACTGGATAATATAGCCACAGCTCTGGCAGATCCATATCGGGATGAGACAACCATCAGTATTGCCCACCGTCATGCAATTTCACCTTATTTTCGAATCCGAACAGAAGAAATTAATGAAATTAGTCCCATTCCTGAACCGTATGGTCATACTATAGGATGGATGTCACCTATCAGGGAATACCTTCAAAATAGAACACTTCCACCAGATAGAGCCGAGAAAGAACAAATCCGGAGACGTGTGGTAAATTTTACACTTTATGATAGACCAAATCACCTAGAGAAAATTCTCAACAAGCGTGGGTTTGATGGAGTTCTCTTCAGATGCATTGATGGTGAAGAGATAATGGCTATCATGAAAGAAGTGCATTCAGGAGACTGTGGTGCCCACCAGTCTGGACATAGACTGTCTGATCAGATTTGAAGGCTTGGATACTTTGGACCTTCAATGATACAAGATTGTGTGAATTTCACAAAGAAGTGTCATTCATGAAAATTACATGCCAAGTTCATTCATCAACCTCAAGATTTGATTTATACAGCTAAATACTCATGGCCATTTACCACTTGGGGAATGGATGTGGTGGGACCTTACCCTTCGGCTATGGCCAAGCAGTTTAAGTACATTCTTACTACTACTGACTTCTTTTCTAAATGGGAAGTGGAAATACCTCTCAAGGAAGTCAGTTCTAAAGGCATTTTTGGCTTAATCATGTATAACATCATTACCAGATTTGGTGTCCCTCATACCATATTGGCGGACAATGGCACCAACTTCTGTTCAACCGAGGTGAAGAAGTTGTATGAAGAATACAACATCAAATCTAACCATTCATCTCGGTATCATGCAGTGTACATTGTCCAGATAGAAGCTTTCAACAAGAATCCTTCATATATACTGCAAAAGATGGTGGATAATGATAAGATGTCATGGCCTAATAAACTCTTTCATGCTTTATGGGCTTATCAGACTACCACCCGCACTGCAACTCGGTCAACTCCATATTCATTTGTATATGGAACCGAAGAAGTCTTTCCAATTGAAATTCAACTACCCTTGCTCAGAGTTTCCATTTGTGATCAATCATCCACATATGAACAATCTCAAAAGTGAATGAATGAATTGGAATGGTTAGATGAGAAAAGATTGTGTAGTTTGCACCACTTGGAAGTCTATCAGAATCAAATAGCACCAGATTTTAACTAAAAATTTCATCTTCATTCATTCACTTAGGGAGAATTGGTATTAGTTCTCAGAACTCCAATGATACTAGGAAAGAAGCCTCCCAAGCTTGAGCCAAAATGGGAAGGACCTTACTCAATACATACGGCCTACTCCAATGGAGCTTATTCATTAATCTCGATTGATGGGGAATTCATCACTACTCCAACCAATTCCATATTTTTGTAGAAGTATTTTGTATAAACACAAAATACATAATCAATGGTCCGGTATGACTTTAAACTGCACAACCATCCAACAAGACGTTAAACTGCATAACCAATGGTCCATACATATGACCTTAAACTAATTGTACTTTCGTCCCACATGACGTTAAACTGTGAAAAAGTTCCCTAAATGGTCCAGTATGACCTTAAACTGCACCAAGGTCTAGCATGACCTTAAACTACAACTAGGTCCTGTATGACCTTAAACTGCATCATCAACGGTCCATGCATATGACTATAAACTATTTGCAAGTCCCTTAAGTCCAGCAAGACAGTAAACTGTGACATCCTAACTAAATGATGCTAAACTGTATAAAAGTCCCTTACGTCCGGAAAGATGTTAAACTACATAATCATCAAAGGTCCTGTATGACCTTAAACTACACTACCATCCATCAAGACATTAAACTGTAACATCCTAACTACATGACACTAAACTGTACAAAAGTCCCTTACGTCCGGAAAGATGTTAAAATACATAATCATCAAAGGTCTTGTATGACCTTAAACTGCACCACCGTCCAGCAAGACGTTAAACTGCATCGTCAACGGTCCATGCATATGACCTTAAACTATTTTCACTTTCATCCAACATGATGCTAAACTGTGAAAAAATCACTAATACATCCAACATGATGTTAAATAGTGTACTCTTTTGTCCTCACTACATGAAATTAAACTACACAGTCCCCCTTTCATCCAACACGATGATAAACTATATTTTCCCCATCGTCCTAACTACATGACATTAAACTGTACTGAAAGTTTGTGATACGTCCTACACGACATTAAAATGTACTTTATCCTTGCTACATGACATTAAACTGTGCAGTGCCAATAGTCCTAACTGCAAGACTTTAAACTGCATAGTCCCTTCATATGTCATACATGTCATTAAACTGTAAATTGTTAAGGTTGTTGTTACCTATTGTTTCTCACACTGAGTATGACTCACGTGATCTTAGAGAAAACCTCAACCATAACACTCTCTCTGGGCTACTAACCATGTGTATGTCCCAAAATCATTTTTTAGGTCATTGTCCCCATGAACAACTTGATCATTAATTCATTCTTTAATTGAACTACGCAGACTTTGATCCTTGCCTTCCAGGATGGGTATATAGGCAATCTCCCAAGGTTCAAGCCCAAAACCAATCTCTTAACATTGGTTCACCTCCATCTCATATGATTTTGATTCGTGAAACCGCCCCTATAATCAATATCTTTACATTGGTTCACTTTCATCCTTGTTATACGACGTTAAACTATACAAAACTTTTTTCCAGTGTGACAATAAACTAAAATATTCTTTGATACCCTCACTTGAGAGGGAATCATTATTTACATTGATTTTCAATCATGTTTCATTTAAAAGACTACGTGCATAGATGGTAATGCCAAAACCTTTTATCTTGGGTTAAACCATCATTGTACTAAAGTACCCTTTCACCCATCACATGTACGAACCAAATTTGTACATAGGGTATTTATAGAACTACGTGGGCTTGATTCCCATCATTATGGGATACGTAGGAACGTTCGGGTGTTCCTTGAATCTAGCCCCAATTCTTTGGGCCTAACCCCAAATTCCGCTTTCAGTCCCATTGCTGAAAAGTCCCCATGAAAGCACACAGTGTGTATTTATTTTAATAGTCCAAGATCTATGACCCAAAACTAAGATCTCTAATCCTTTTGTCCCATAGGACGTTAAAATATAGTTCAAAAACAATGTATGTCTTGATTCCCATCCTTATGGGATACGTAGTGAAGTCCAACATTTCAATTCAGGACCCAGCCACAACATGATTATGGTTAGCATTGATCTGTGTAGCTCTATATACATTGGTCAATACCCATCTTTATGTGTCATAATCCTAACCTTAAATATTTTCAGATCTTCATAACCCTTTTCATGACTTCTAGTCACAAAAATGTCAACTTTATGAGAGTTCTTTTTCCTGACTATGCAGCACGTTCCCATAGGCGGCCTTGCATAAACAGTCTACATAACAGATTTGTCAGCCAAAAGATACTATTATTTGACTATGAATCCAATGCCCTTAGGTGGCCCAGCATAATTCAACCCCCCTAACAGGTTTTTCGGATAGTGGTAACTTCATTCTTGGGAAGAATTCCACTTTTGTCCTCATTTGTCTTAAATGATAGTATGCAGGGATCCGCAAAAGCAGCCATCCTTAACATACTTGTCCCATATCCTTTTTCATGATCTGAAAGTATTCAAGAATATGGTTTATATTCTGCTTCCCTACGTTTGGGTCAGACCTTCATAGGAGTAATATCCATCCAGTTCTTCGATAATCTTGTTTGGAAATATCTTTTCCATATTTCAAGTACCTCTTTCCATGCAGAAAACTCTATACTTTGGAAAATTAGAATCTCCATAAACTTTTACTGGCATTTAGCACTAGGAAAGTATATTTATGAGAGTTCTTTTTCCTGTCTATGCAGCACGTGCCCATAGGCAGCCTTACATAAACAGTCTACATAACAGACTTGTTAGCCAAAAGATACTATTTTATTTAACTATGCATCCAATGCCTTTAGGTGGCCCCGCATAATTCAACCCCCTAACGGGTTTTTTAAATAAAGGTAACATCATTCTTGGGAACTACTTCTTCTAATGCCTTTTTATCTCTTTTTCATATCATTCCTCTGATTCAAATATTCTTAAGTTATAGTTTATATTTCCCCCCAACCCATATATTTGAGTATGGTACTATGTTTTAAGATGAATTTTCAAGGAATTGAGTCAAATCTAATTCATTCGGTCAAAGATATTTCGACCTTAAACATTAGCCTCTTTATGTCCCAAGTGCATGACTTTAAACTGACCACAAAAGACAAGGGAACTCTGAAGAAAATTCAAGTTCTAGCTCACTAAACATACATTTTGTATGATTTAGGTAATATTGAGCAATTAAAATGTTCAAAGATTGTAGGGTTATTTAAATTAATCCTAGTAAAAATCAAACTATTCTTACTAGGCCCATTGGATTAGGTTAAATCTAAATCATGTAGCAAAAGAGAATGCATGTACAAATGAGTGAAGGTGAAAGTGTTTTTCATTGATGCACAAGAGTTAGAAGGACATCCACAGATTGGAGTCTCTTCTCTATTCCAAGGAATTACAAAAGACTGTCAAAGTAAGTCTTCAATTGATGAACCGCATCCTGAGCTTCATCAGCAGCTACTTGATGCTCATGCACTCGACCAACTTCACTCTTTTCAGAATGATGGAGTTCTTTCATGGCATCCGCAATGGTCTTCATACCATTCGTTTGAACTCACTCCAGTGAATTATTGAGTTGGTCAATTTCCCCAGTAATAGCATCTAACTGTTGCTGGAGTTGCACCTACTGGACGACTTTTTCTTTGATTTTATACTTCAGATCCTTCATATTGGCAGCGTAATCAGCCTCAAATTTTCCAATGTTAACTGACAGTTTCACCCTAGTAAGATCTTCGCGAAACTTTTTCTCCTGCTCCCTCCTGGAGATGACCTGTTTCACCATGGCATGGATCTTTTCATATCCAAAACTGCCAAGTCCTAGCATGACAAACTGGGATGACTATCGAGGGATCTTCGATGATAGCTCTTCTAAAGGCACCTCAGATATGATTTTCCATATGTTGTTCCATGTCTTGTGTCATGAAAAGTTGAACGATTTTAAGCACCTCTGGGTCTGATTCAACATCATCAACACAGGGGGCATGCAATCTGGGCTTAATGCACATAAAGAAGTGCCATGTTCTTCTCCTGCCCCCCTGACCTGTGATTATTCACTTTTAATTCTTGTTGGGGCAGAGGCTGAGGCCTTACTTCTAGATCTTTCCACTGCAGTTGACTGCCCTGCATGATTAATTGAAATGTTTGGTTGGCTTCAAAGGATAACAAACGAATCGATTGTCTTGAAAATTAAGTAAAATCACAAATACTATTATCCCTTCCCCGATGGGGGATCAGCAACCTGAGAAGACTCCTCCACATCTTTCCCAGTCTCAACTGGATCTTCAAGATGGGTCTCAAGAGGGTTTAATGGGTTTATCTCTACTTGAGCTAATGTTTCTGCAATGGTAGGGTTGACATCAATGTCCACACCCTCTTCAGGAATTGGCAGTTCAGCGGTTTCTATGGATGGAACTGCATATCATTTTCAGTCATGATTAAAAGTGTAAATTATAAGAAAATTTACTGGGTGAAGGATACCACTCACGCCCCAGGTCTTCTAAATCACATGAAAACATAGCATGATCATAAAGTTCTTCTAAATACATGACATGAATATTCATTTCATCCAATGGTATTTCAGAGTCTTGGTTAGTCTCACCAGTGGGAGCGTTTGATGTGTCTTCTTGACGACTTACGTCCTGCAGCCCCTGACCCTGGACAACATCTTCAGATAAAATCACGGTGTCAGTTTAAACCGCCGCCAGAAACACTAATGTAAGAGTTGAACCTGAAGTATCACAGAATGGAAATCAGTCGGTGTTTCATTCAACATTTTTAGGAAGAATTGTTGACTTACTAGAAACAGGTTCTTCTTTTCTTGCAATAGCAGTAGGAGGGATACTGGGAATAGATGCTCACTCTTCTCCATAAGCAGCCAAGTCAGCTTGGATCTATGATTGTTCCACAGAACCCTCCGTGGTCTTTGAATGAGGATCAGTCCTTTCCCTCAGGGGGAAATTTAATAAACCACTGCAATCCCCATAAATATGAGTAACCATGTGATCATTGGTATAAACTCATGATAACCCAAAGGACTTACTGCTGCTAATGAAGCTTTTAGCTCTGGACTTCCTACTTTGTTTCCTTTACTTATTTGGTTTTTTGGGAGTATTGGCAGTCTCCCTTATTGGCACTTGGATTGGCGAATGGAAGGCTATGTCCAACACCTCATTCATGGCCTGCTGGCCTGGAGATATCTCACCCGGTTCATGAGGAGAATTAGCAGCAGCCCCGATGGCTGTACCACCAGGGATATACTATGGTGAAGGAACCTCAATTCCTTTCTTTGCAAGCTGCAAGATGAATAAAATAACTTCCTTAAGTAACAAAGCATCAACTGGAATCAAGTTTCAAAGAAAATAAGGAAAGAAAACTTACATCTTCAGGAGCCACATACTCATGCCACTCCTCATCTCCAGAACCACCAGCCCCCTCAGTTGCGCTACGATCAATAATTTCCTTCACCCGCCTGGTGATAAAAATAGACTCATCAGTGGAATATATGAGCATTTCCAGCTCTTTGATGTAAGCCTGCACTTAATTGGGGTTATCCTAATTTTGAATATCTGTAGAAGCCAGAAGATTTTTTATTCCAGAAAGTTGTAGGCCCTCACATAAATCCAGCCTGGCGGTCTCAGTACCACAGTACAAACTCTGCCATAACTGGACAACCTCTGGTCTTAGATATTAAGGCTGCGAGAAAGGTCCTACAATATTTGACTTCAATTTCTTCCCAGCTCCTGAAACTACAGATAGAGAATAAGAAAGTAAGACTTATTTCATTATATAGTAGCAGTGATTAAATTACTACAATGAAGTAACTCACCAGGAGTTGATGGAGTGGGTATTTTAATTCTGCCCGGGGGATTATATCGGGCATGAAACCGCTTTGCCGCTGGTTGTGCCTCATCATCCCCATCATGGGAATCTGGTGAATCAGTTCTAGATGAGGAGTATGTCAAATCAACTTCAGGTGGGGAAGCATCACCTTCATGAGGAAGGGTTTCATTCTCTACAGTCCTCTTCCTTTTCCCCACCTGATAATCTGGGTGATTCAATATCCCTTTGGGGTATGATGTTATCCAGTTTTCGGCATAATATGTAGTCAAATTATGTGCCTCTTTTTTAACTGGTAGATCAAAGACTACCCCAGTCTTCTCCCTTGATGTCAACAACCATAGTTGTCGAGCAACCATCAGATGTTGCTCTAGCATGACATGTACTGGAAGAGATATGGAAATCTTTTGCAGACATTTGAATTGACGTGCAAATGTATATAGAGCATAGGCCTCGCATATAATTTCTCTGTCAATCCTGGAAACTAGCACATCATCCCTGAAAGCTAGCATGTATGCCATAAAATCCAAATGGGTTGTTCCATCATCAACAAACCACCCGGTTGGTGGACATCCATAAGGAAATAAGTTGAATTCCTTAAACATGCTTAGCCTCACTTTAATGTCATAGGCATTAACATCTAATGGAGCTACCCCAGAGAATTCCTTCACTGATGGCCTGAAAGAACATCCAGGAATTTTTAATCCATTCTGTACATTTTAAGTCCTGAAGTGAGTGGAAATCCATCCAAATAAAACTTGGAATGGTTCCACTATTCTTAAAGGATATTTACCAACGAATACATGAAGTAAACTCTTGTGAATCTTTACTAAAATGGGGGTAGCCAGCCCAACCATTTTTCCCTCATCTAACTTTGCTGCAATGACGAAGGTCCCTGGCCTGACACATCCCATCGAATCCCTCAGTGGAAAGAGATAAACGCTGAGCCACATTTCCAAGAAGCTCGCAAGATGAGTCTTCTTTGGGATACTTTGATTCACCTCATATCCCCACTTCTTGAACTCTCCTACTTATAGAGTTGGCCAGAAAGTTCCAGGATCACCCCTCTTCTCAGGTTTTGGGCAGGTGGTAGGACGTTTGGGCCTCTTATCCTTGGATTTATTTTTCTTGGATCCTTTCTCCTTAGGATCCTTCTCCTTTGGCTCCATTTTTTTCTTCAAAATAAGAAATATATTCATCCACTCCTCTGGATGAATATTCATTCTAGAATGATTTAAAGAGGTCTATGAACTCCTGAGCCTATGGAAGGTCTCAAATAATTCCCGAGCTAAAGTAGGAGTCTTCTCTGAATCATTCTAATTCACCTTGGGTGGAATGAATTCATCATACATTTCACCCAAAATTGGGGCCCCTGAGATCTTATGGACATCCCACAGACTGATTCCTACTTCTCCATGAGTATGATGGGAAGAATTAGTTGATAGAATCCAGTGGCTGAGTATCTTCGGCATGAAGTTATCATGTCTGTAAACATATCTTTGCCCAACCCAGACAGCTTTTTATATCGCCACTCCATTCAGATACTCGACAAACTCTACCCAGGTTTATCTCACCCAGTATGACCACATCCAAGTTGGCGTCACGCCACCCCCAGGACTGAAGTCCCAACATTTCTTCCATCCTTTGGATTTATCCATCTGAGCATTTAGAAAGATTGAAGGATGACAATGTGGTTGCATCTCAGGTGTATGATCTTTCATATCTGGTGTACAAGGTCTATAATGCATCATGTGGGCCTTCTCCACTGTTCCAGAATTTAGAAATAATCCTACACCTGAGATATTTGCTGAAGAAAAGTTGGTGTAATTTTGAAACCATGAAAATGGAAGATAGTTCTTTTCTTATGGAATGGTGACTTCTCGTAGATTACCATAGCCATACAATGGCAGATAAGTGCTCTTTGGGAAGTCAGGATGATATTTCTTCAGATACCTAGCCAAATCTGTAAGAGTTCAATCTTTGATAGTAAAATAATCGTGGCCAATGATGTTTATCATATCATCAATCCGCTTTCTAGCCAGTTCATCAACTATTCCGGGTCTCAGATCCATTGATTCTGCACAAAAGATGAATAAATTAACTTTTAAGTAAGTTGATTTTTCATTAAATTTGGGAAATAATTTGAAAAAAATGGATAAGGCATTAAGGGGCACAAGTATGGATGTGTCACGCAAGTGTTAATGTGCCGCTCAAGTTTCTGTCACGCAAGTATCACAACGCAAGTCCTATTACCTTTACAGCATCACGACAACGAAGAAACAGCGGAAAACAAGAGACTTGCACGACGAAGGTGACTTGCGTGAAGAGAGCTTGAGAATCCGGAAATTAGATGCTATGCGTGGCAAATGATCGTGTATTTATAGGCTAGGTGGCCCACCTGTGCGCCTATATCCTGTGCGGTCCAGCCCTGCGGGCCAAGTGTTGCGCACTGAAATACTTACACACATCCTTTCCTTTGGTTTTCTTATTTTACTTAGAGTCAAATCCTCATTTCTTTTGGATTCAACTATGATGGGGGACTTTTTTTGACGCTCCTTTTCGTCACAGAGTCTAAAGATTGGAAATGGGAAATACCTTAGTCCAAATTGATTCATCCTTTGAAGAAACATAAAAAAATAGACAAAGGGATGAACAAAGAGAACATTTCCCATAGGTCACTCAAGTTACCTCATGGTCACGTAGGTACACATGCGCGCCGCCTAATGGTCGCGAAAGTGACTTGCGCGACCTAAGTGATAACTGCATGGGTCTTCTCCAGCCTATAAATAGACCCTGTGGGCCCCCCATTCAGGGAAGAAGTTTTTTCAAAATTCAGATTTCAGCTCCCGGCACCCTAGTCTCTTCTCAAAGCTTCCGAAACACTTTTAAGGTAATTTCTTTCCTATAACGGAAGATCTAAACAAGGGGAGGAAGTCCTAAGTGTTGAAACTCATCAACACTTGCGCGCCTGAGTTGCCAGCCCTTAAGGGAAATGGCCTTACTTGTGTGCCGCCTTACTCTTTCATTAAAACTTGCACGCCACTCTTCTGGAAGAACCTAAAGATGATTTTAATGGCTTTAATCAAGAGTCGCTCAAGTATTTCCTTACTGGTTAACCATCGTGCAAGCACCCATGTGTCGCGTACGTATACCTGTGCGACCATGACTTGTGCGCCCCCACAGTACCTACGCGCCTGCCAGGACATGCGCGCCCCTGCCTTTTTGGTGCCCTTCTTGCCCATTTAACCTCTCTTAAGCCATTCCACTTCTCCTATTCAAGATTCAGTCTTCAAGAAACTATTAAAAGTCATTTATGGCATGGTTTCTTGATTTTACATCCTTATTTGAAAGGAATTCTGTGGAATATCTCTCCAAACCTAGTTATTTACACATCTTTATGTCACTAAAGATTGATATTTCATTCATTTAAACTCATCCTTTTAAGATGAGAGAACTCAATTGACTAGGGCCTCCTTTTCAGGAGAAAGTACCAGTCATAAATCTCACACTTGGGCATCCTCCTTAGGAGTATGCCCCAGTCCCCTAATTTGGGCATCCTCTTTAGAAGTAAGCCCCAAATTTTAAAGTTCCCAAATCTGGGCATCCTTCTTAGGAGTAAGCCCCAAACCATAATTCCTTTAACATGGGCCTCCTTTTCAGGAGCAAGCCCCAGTCATAATTTCACTTAACCAGTCCTAATTTACCTTTGATATGGGATTCATTCTCAGGAGTAAAACCCAATCATAAGTCCTCTCTTAATTTGGGCCTCTTTTTCAGGAGTAATCCCCAAGTTAGAGTATTCAAATATCCATGAAACACCAATACCTTTATGGACCCTGTTCATAGATTTCTTCCATGAAGTAAATCCTAATCTTCATTTATCTGTTCAGTCATACATACATAATCCCCAAATTATTTCTTATGATTTTATCTTTCGTGGAACAATTGTCTGGTTTTTACCAATACCTCTTGTTTATCACCTCGAGCATGACTCGTGTGAGCCTAGAGTGTAAAAGTAATTATGACATCCTTCTTTGAGCCATCAATCATAAACATCATACTCACTTACTCGAACTATGTGGGTTTTGATTCCATTTCTAAACAAAGGATATGTAGGTAGCCCATCTGCGAGTTTGATCCGAACTATGAAATAATCTATGTCATTCTAAATGACAATAAACTTCAAATTCCCCACTGAGTGGCTTTAAGACCAGCATGGTCATCATAACGACCAAGAGACTTCTATATAAATGTGTCGAAGGATACGATTGACCAAGAATCTCTAATTTATACAGATGGTTCTCTATCGATGAAGAACCTCTAATAAATATAAAAGATTCTCTAAATTTCCTACATATTTAATCATTGATGGTCAGATCTGAAGGAAAGCTCATTTTATACTTGGTAATGTAATAAGGATTCATGAACATAACTTAAATATATAAAGAGAGTCCCAGAATATACAATAATTCCCCTAAAAAAGGTGTGATGAGTCCGAACTCCCATCCCCCCGACCAATGCAAATTCTTAAGCCTCATCAGTCCACAAACTAATGAGGACCTACCTTTGTAAAGTAGGTCCAAATGGATGTGGAATCATTGGATGTTTCTGGTTCTACGAACAAACCCGTTAGAAACCGATCAGAATGTTTGAAGCTCCCATCAAGGAGGTCATCCCCAAATTCTGAGGGAAATAGAGTTCTATAATTATTTTTGTTTAATATGAATAATATTCTACACATGAAAAATGATATCACAAATTATATTTTTGTAAGCTCATAGTTGGGAAATATCATCATAATGAATGACATGTGAGAACATTTCTATAAATAGGGTATGATTATATATTGAGATATATTATTTAGTTTCCATAGATTGACCATGGAGAGATATATTGGAAAATTTATAATTAGTTTTAGCATAGAGAACATCATGCATGGTTATTTAATAGTGTTTCATTACATGAAACATGTGAAGACTCAATTTACATATATACAGTTATAAAATAAGAACATCAACCTTAATAAAATTTCATATTATTACACTATATGATCATTTGGGTATTTCATGATTTCTATATCACCCAATATCTTTTATGCTTTGAGTGAAACAAATAGAAACAAATTTAATTATAGAATGTCCCACTAGATTAATATAAACAGAATCATTAATAACATAATTATAAGTAATGATATATTCTATGTCCTTGTAAGTGAGTATGAAATCATTTTACATGGTCACATTGAAGATATTTCTAACTATATAGTAAGATATGAGATCTCAATATATTTTTCTCTTTTTTTATTAACATAAATGGAGGAGAAATAAATTAAAAGAGTTTAAAACAACCCCCCATGGTGGACACAAAACATGTAAAAAGTACATCACAACCTCATGTCATGTTAAAAAATTTTAGATTAATAATATATATAGTGAACATAGAATGGTACAAATAATTTAGGGAGTAATTGATAATTAATGTGACCAAAATGGATATATTTTATAGTAAAATGATCTATGGTCACACAAAAGGATCAAACCCATCATTTAAAAACATCACCTCATTATAAAATTTATTCATATGGGTGATGTAAATAATTTTTGGGTTGCTATAGAGGAGAATATATGGGATCTAATTAAAAATAAATTAATTTGTTAAAAATAATAATGTCCATGTATTGTCTCTCAGTATTCAATACATGAGTGACTTGATTTAATGGTGGTTCTTGATTTTATTGTGTCATATTTTTAAACAAAATGAAATATATATTTTTCATTCAATCATGTAATTTATATTTAATAAATAATATAAATATAAGATAACTTTAATGTCTTCCTTTCATTTATCCCTAACCAATTATTATTATTGACTATTAAGGGTTGTGATGATATGTTAATATTAGGATGAGTTGATTATTTTATATTACAAGATGTGAAACCATAATGAAATAAATGGAGAGTTATTAACTAGAGTGAAAAATAAAATTTATTATCATGGAATTTCATGCAATAAATGATATAATTATTGATGTACTGATCATAAAAATACTCATTTCCAAGGGTTGATAAAATATTTCTCATGTCATTATTCATATGTTCATGTCTCATATTACATCCTTATGAATTAGTTAATCACTGAATATGGGGTATGTAATTGATCATTCCCTCAATTGAGTTTTAAAATGATGATATTTATATTCTCTAATATAAAAATAATTAATTCTATAACCTTGATTGAATAAGTTTAAGAAATATTTTTCTATTATTAGTTGAAAAAAAAGTGATGTGATCAACTACATACTTGAATAACATGTGATGTATTCATCTAAAATAGTCAGTCTATATCAGAGAATAGTAAATGTATGAGATGGACTATATTACATTGACATGTTATAAGACTAGTGGTTAATCAATTTATAGGATAAAAGATATATATAAATTTTTTATACAATGTATAGATATATATATTTTAGTGGACATTTTTATATGGAAATTCACAATGTATGATTGAGATCACACCAAATCCATTTGTCGGATGAGCACCAATTAAATTTTAATATATATATATATAAGGGACTATTATTTCATTTAGTGGATATTATATTCCCAACGTAGTGATTTAATGATGGTTATTGAAAATCACTCTTAAATTGACCACTTACCTTGATTAAAAAAAATTCGAATAAATCATCGATATTGTAGATTTTTAGTTATGATTCTTTATAAAATGGTTAATGTAATGAACCAAACTAGGTGTCCCTCATAAACCAGTACCAAATATTATCATCCATAAACCCAAATGTTGTTCATGATCCAAATAGTTATGTGAATAGTACCCTATCATTAAATAATAACCTAAGAGGAAAATTTCACACAACCTAAATAAAATTCATGGGTTATATACATTCATATAGTTAAAATTGAAATTGAGGAAAATGCATAAGATATATATTAAAAAAATGAAAACACAAGTATATAAATAACTCCCAAAACCAGACAAAATTAAAAAGGTATGGATTAGACAGAACAGAATGTCAAACTAAACAAAAGAAAACTACTCTTTTCATATGTTCGGAATCTTAAATCATCTCACCATTATCTACACAAATAATATTAACATAATGATTTCCAAATAACTAAGGATCCTTTATTTTCCCTATATAAAAATACATAACCATTTTTATACACCACCGAATGGTTGTATAGGGTGTGGGATAAAAACAACCTAACATGATCAATATCGGGTGTTCTATATATATAATCTACACAAATAATCTTACTAGACTGATTTTAATGAAAAGTTTTCAATATAAGGAGTAACTTAGTTTTATATCAAAGTATTGTAAACATATCCTCTTTTATATAGTGAAAAAATCAAGAACGGTAAAAAATTATCAAATCCTAAAACTACATTTCTCAAATAAAATATATCCAGGAAAAAAATAACTAAGACAATTAATATTGGTAAATAGGAAAAGGATATGAATAGGTCGGGCTAGAACACTACACATATTATAATCAATGACTATTGTGTTCCCAAGTCATTAAAACACCCGACAAGGGAGTGTAGGAACACCCCAAAAGTGACTCAACCCAAAAATGTCAATAATAAGACCCTAGAACAATACGCATATATTTTATAAGAATTCAAAATAATTGAAAAAATATAAAATGAATGATAGACCTAAGATACACTCGCAGCATATGTAACCAAGTCTTACCATGTGTTACATTTCACAAATGAATTCAATGGGTTTCATATTTCAAAAACAATTCTAAACACATATTTATTCAATCAAAAACTATTTTTGAAAATCTATTCTACAACCATTTCCAATATTATTTGAAATCATATATTAATTTAACTATAAAAATTGAACCCATATTTTTTTACAAATCCATTTATCCATAAAAATCAATCATAAAAATATATTTAAAAGATTTTCTATAATGATAATTTAATAAAATTCCTCTAATGTAGGCTTGATATTGAACCACCAACCTCAAAAAAAGGTTAAAAAATAACATCAATGGGATCCATCAAAAGGTCCCTAACAATGATTCCCATATATCATGATTATAGACCATTATAATCAAGTGACATTTGAGGGGTTCAATCTCGAATATCTCCATAAACACACCTGTTTCTCCTAAACCAACATGATGGTCTGCCTCTGGTGAATATCCCACAATGGTTCTATAAATGGTCAATAAAACATCATCAAAATGTCAACATATATATATAAATAGTTCAATGATATTGGCATGAAAAATCATTGAATAAGATGAATGGTTGTTTACTAAAGAGATCTGACGCAACTGATATTGAGATATAACATTGAGCGAAGCAGTCCAACTAATTATGAGGAACCAAAAATCCCAAAATATTATCCTATGGTATTATATTTATGGAATTAAATCGAGATAGGAAATGTTGTCCATTATGGGGTAGATGACACATTCTAGGAAGAAGGTATTTTTGTTGTAGACAACAATCATACGATTTAAAATACATATAAATCATATCATCAGAAAAAAACATCATCTCAAGTTAAAAATCTCGAGAAATTTCTATAAGGAATAAAATATATATTAAAACAAAGAAATTTATTTATGACCTAAAATTTTTAGTATAATACCCATAAATATTTTTTCCCTATGAATGAATCTTATGATGGAACAAAACCATCATATAGTGACTAGCCTAGGCTCTTGAAGAAACTCAAAATAATTCTCTAACCCCAAAAACACACCCATAAGAATAAAAATAGCAGTCCTTAAACTAATGATATTATAATATCCTTACCATATTACTTTACATCCCTATGAAGTTCTGTAGAAGAAAGATTCTATATAAAGTGGTGTTTCCACTACTACCTCACCAACTGTTCACACTCTCAGGTCTCATGAGATCCTAATGCATATCTTCACAACACTCTAACCAATGTAATATAATTCCCTTTAAATAATATAACATGAAAATCAATGATCTCCCTTGGATTATACACAAGTAAAACAATTAGATCCTTCTTGATCACTTCCCATACCATAATTTGAGAGGTATCAGGTTGGTACTTCATGAGTTTAGATACAAGGAAAAAATTATTAATACCTATCAACATAGTTGAAAATTACAACTAATAATAGTCTTTACCATGATTCTCAATAACCTAAAATGGTATAACAAATCAAATATCTATATATCAATACTTCCTAAGATGATGGTGACCCATATGAGGAGATATTTTCATGAAAACTTGACCACCTACATAAAAGTCCAATGGATGACAGGAACAACCTCCATAAGATTTATACCAACTCTTCACAATAACTATAAACTATTGTATGTAATAAATCATCACTTAATTCAAATTGATTTGACTTTTTCCCTCAAGAGAGGTGTATCCCACTGCTCCCTAAAAAATAATGGATATATATGGATGACCGTACAAAGCTTCAAATTTGGACATTCTAATTGAGGATTTATAACTCTTGATTTACAACAACTTGACTATCTCTGATTTTTATCCCTTGATCAACTAAAATCCAATATATAAGAATGAATCACATCCTCTAGAATCAAAATAGTAGGGTCCGTCAAAAAATCCATCTATGGATGGTATGATACAATCAAAATGACCTATGTTACCATCACTTCTTCGAGTCTCTTTTGAAAATGGGTAGAAAATTTAAAATCCTGCTCCAAAACAATTATAGGGGGAAACCCTTGTAGCCTCAAAATATCGTAAAAAAGTATCTTACTCAAATCATAAACTTTACTTCTATCCCTATTAAGAGTAAAATTGGATTATCTTATCAACTGATCAACCACTACCATGATAGAATTATTCCATTGGCGTGTCCCTAAAAATCCATGAAAAACGTCCATGGATACCTCATTCCACTTCCAAACTATTATTTGAACTGGATAGAAAATTATATGTGGTTCTAGATGCCTTCCATTATCTATTGGATGGTGTAGAAATTGGACACATAATAAAGAATCTCATAGTTCATATGAAACCACTAAAATCATAATCGAATATGATAATATATGTTTGTAGTGACAAGATTAATACATTGTGAAAAAAAATTAAAATCATCAAAAACTGAACTCCTTATAGATACTGGGATGCAAAACCAATCCCTTAAATAGGGAATACCTTTAGATCATAGACACCAACTAGAAAACGTTTTCCCATAACATGTGGGTTCTATGATTAATTTTTAATCCAAATCCTATTACTGAATATATATAATAGATTGAAGAAGAGATAACGATAACCGAACACTATTATTAACCATAACTAAAACATCCTCCTAATAATCGTAATAAAACTATGTGAAGATACCTACAAGGATCCAATATTTCCTCAACACACTGATACCATTCAATTGTATTTTCTTACACACTGACATTGATATTAAATTCCGCTCTCTCGAAGTATATGAAATTAAAAAAAAAAAAAAATTACACAGTTTTCTAATATTCATTACCTTCAAAGAAAAGATATTACTCATGAAATTTTATTTAGAAAATTATTTAAATATCTCCACAAAAAATAATTATGTTTACAATTAATCATAACCATATCTATGGAAATATATAAATTTTTCATGGGTTAATTCTACTCATGAATCCAAAAGATTCAATATCCACAATCCATGACATGATCAGCATGTATAAAAAACCCAGACCAGCCCCAGAAGCATTAAAGTATACTATACACCCCTAATAGGCTCAACTAATATCAAAATAGTTATTGATGCTAGGAGTCATTTGGACTTATAGAATGAGGCCTATCATTACACATCCCAAGTGAATTTCAACGTATTCAAAGTCAGAGTAGTCAATTGTGACACTAACCTCAGGAAATCCATGAAGAACCACTAATAGTGTCTAGAGAGACAATGGAAGATCCATTTAATAAAAATATTGTGTAAACTCCACATGAAAATAATAACATTACCTTTTTAGTATTGATAGATAAACCATTCTCAGTAATCATTTTCCTTATGAAAGTCACATCTTGGATCCATAAACTACATTTTAATGTATTTTCATAAATTTGAGAGTGTCATAAGAGTCCAAAAAACTATATTCATATGAATATCACACCCATGATTGGATCTTGAATAACATGAAATATTTTCTACAAAAAATATAAATTAAAATTTCAAGACAATGAAACAATATTTTGTTCTTCACATCCATACAAACTAAAAGAAAATTATTTAGGAGAAACTGAATAAAAAGTTATTCATAATGGTTATACATGATTTAGATGGATATCTTCAGTATATAAAACTCCAAAACCCAAAGAATATTTTATCATAAACAATGGTAACTTTTTAAAAACCATTTCTCCCCTTCTAACCTTTAAAAAAATTCATTCTTATAGGGAAAAGTGTACTAATTAATAATGGTAACCTATTTTGACATTACTATTATATTCTTAATTGAAGTGATCCATATTAATTATTGTAAAAGTGTACTAGGACTACAAATAATGAAATGATTTTAAAAAATAACCTTTATATATCAGATCATTCATTATAATATTGATAAATTCCTACACTGATGTTACCATGTAGTATGAGGGTACCAAAATCGTAGGCCTACCCATCATTGAAAAATTGTAGTCTCTATCTCCCAATACTAAGTAAAACCAAAGAATATGACCACTCAACATTAGAAAAGTCGCGAACTACTGCAAGATTATCAAAAATAGGATAAACCACATCATGATTAAACACACCAATATATATAAATGTCATGAACTCTAATAGGGAAGTTCCAAAACAAATTATACCATAGACCCCACTCTAAAGGAAACTATTTAGAGAACTCATAGGGACAAAGTAATGTAACATGCCTGTAATAACAATCAAACACATAATGAAGAACATTAACCCAATACATCCTAATGTTGATATTGAAAAATCTCGAACGGGAACAATATAATCCTTGAATAAAACTGATTAAGAAATAGGTAGAGGAGAAAAATGATCCAAAAACATCAACTCATTTATCTTTATAAGGGGTTTATCTAACCCCATACCAAAGGGAATAGGTTCCAATGATATTTTCTACACCAAAAAATAATGGGAAGATAAAACATGTTAGAGGCACGCTTCTCAAATAATGATGGTAATATATGAGATAAAAAAGGTACCTCCACCAATAATTATACCTTTAGTAACTTATTATAGAGACTTGTTCACTATATGAAGGTGCTTCATTTTTATGTCATGCGTCTAGATCCCTCTGGACATTATGTCATTTGACTACACTGTAGTTTCTTTTACAGCCGACAATCCATGAACATAGAAAAACAAGGACATTGTATTGAAGTACTTATATAGATATATATATAATCCACAACCATTGTTCATATTTTTGGGGAAATACTGCCTCTATATATTGGTTTAACCCCACAATAATCTCATATAAACCTTAACCATGTCAACAAAATTTATTGTTTTTAATATTATTTATGAAAAAATTAATATTTGTATTTTATACTATATTAATAATTTTGATTTGACTAATTCAATATAATTTTTAGTATTAAATTTTTATAATTATAAGAATTAAATTTTAAAAAAACACATACATTTGAATGAATATCCTTTAAAAAATAAAAATGTTTAGCCGTAAAATGAAATTTACATCCATTCCAAACATTATAAAGGCCATTAAATGAAATTTAAAATATTATATAGAATTTATATTTAATATAATTCATTAAAAACATTAAAAAATTTATAATATATTAATTTATTAATATAAAACCTATTATTTGAATAAAGTCTTTATTTAAAAAATAAGTTTATAAGCCACAAACTAAACTTATATGAAAATCAATTACATTGATTATTCTTACATATTTAGTTTTATTAATTATAGTTATAGAATACATTTTTAGATTTAATTTAAAAATAAAAAAGTGATACTTTTACATGTTACGAGATGATCACTTTTCTATAACATTATTTTTCAGTATTCAGTGAAAAATCAACCATTTTAGAAATATTAAAAATTTCCAAAAAATTGGATATGATTATTTTAAAAGTGATATTAATTACCTAAAAGAAAATATTTTCATATGGTAGAAATTTATTGTGATTTTCTCATTAGAAAATATGAAAAAACCCATTTCTAGATAAAATAACTTTTTTATGCAAAAAATAAATTTCCTGAAAATTGAGTATTTATTTATTATACAATAATAAAAAAATTATTATTGGAAAAAGTTATAATTATTTATCTTTATATGTTCATTACCATTCATACCTACTAATTTATTAACTATTCTAATATTTACAATAGCATGGTTTATATAGACTTTGTGTTGCATCTATAGAGAAATGTCAAATACCATAACTTTATTTCAAAGGTAGTACATTTAAAATTTTGGGGTGTTATCAGGGGATTAGTCACATGGTCTAATAGTCTCCCCTAGGGTGTGTGTTTTCTTTCATATAATTTCACATCCATAATATTACTATAATATTATTATAAATTTAAATTTACAAAAATTAATTTTTATGTTATTGATGATGTTTTTTTGTCGTTTTTATTATTATAGAGGATGGTGGAGAAGATGAGAGGGGATGCGAATGTCTCGTCTACTGAATAAGAGAATGATTATGTATTTAATTATTGATAATCTATTTTTTCTTTTTAATAAATTAAAATATATTAAGAAATATATTTCGGTCAAGTTACTAAGACGAAATGTGATTTTGAAGATCTAGTGAGCATGAAATTAATTTTATAAAATTATTATTTTTATTTTATATCAAGTGTCAATAGTTTTATTGAAATAGTGAAATATATCCTAAATTTAGTCACCAACACAAAATGAAAGACCACAGTTTAATATAGAATGTGGGTATTACCATGGGCATGACCTACAATTGGTTAGCTCCCAATGTTTGGATGAGGGAGCTATTGAAAGGAATGTTTTGTGAATTAATTAATTTAATTATTTAATAAATTAATTCAATACACATAACCATTTTTTCATCTATAAATATGTCATTACAGTGAATTACCAAGGTTATATTCGTAATCCTGGGTTCATTTAAATAAGGATTCCACCATCCTTCATTGGTGAAGTATGATTGGGTGAAAAATCGACAATCCGAAAATGTTGGATCAAGGAACATCGAACTCAATGGTCCCTCTTGATAATTTAAAACTATTTACTTCACAAAATATTGGTCTATATAAATGTATGGAATACATTTTTTTATTTACACTCTTTTTGAATTAAGAAATCATAGAGTAATTATCTTCATTAATATCTCATGTTTTCAAAATATTTCCAGAACCAAGTAAATTGTTGATTCATTCTATTATCTAGTTAAAAATTTTATTGAATTGATATCACCCTATTTTTGTGACAAATGACCATGATTCCTAGTAAATGTAGGATTAACATTATTCTTGTGACTTTATCGTCTCTGTTTCTCTCATTCGTCACTATTATCCTATAGGGTAACAATTCAACTTTTCAAGGGAAAGATCGAGTGAAATAAAACCCCATGATTCATTACAGTAGAAAAGAAGATATGTTTTTAATGGATTACAATTGGATCAAGGTATGATGTCAAAATTAGGGTGATTTCACCATTGAATGGGGATCTGGTGTGGATGTAAGAGGCAACAGGAGTGACGAGTGGCCCATGGAATTTGTTAAGGTGAACCAGATACTAATTTTCATTCAATAGATTTCCATAATCGAAGGTTGAAGAGATTTTAAAAAAATTAATTTGATGAAATGAAGGGAATTAAAATTTCATGTCTAGATTGGTAAATTGAATGATTATTTAAACATGTTTTATAAAAATCCAACTACACTCCACGTAATCTAAAGATCACAGAATGTGTAGTCCATTGATTGTGGCTTCATAGGTTTCTAAGTGATTTAAACATGAGAGGTTGTGTGGGAATCCCACATCCAATTTTACACAACAATGGCGGACCGGTGTGCACTCTAGGAGTAGGCGAACGTGGAAACTACCAAGAACATTCAATATAATGGCCCACATCTAGGTAAACGAACATAGTCAAGATCACTCAGGTATTCCATGGGTGGCCGAGATGGGGTATTTAGTTCACATAGATGGCATGTAGTACTATATGGCTAATGATATGTGTGATGATAAGGGCACATACAGGAATAATATTGGATCAAAAATACTTGTGGACCCCATATACACCATGTACCTATAGAGAATCTTTTACCACACATCATTTTCATTTTAAATCAAATTTTGGCCTATGAGTAAGCTATAGTGAGTTTATTTCCATGATGAAAGAGATGGTGTACTTTACAGTGTAATTTGAGGTATAATGTGAAACTATACATGAATGAACCTTCTTTAGGTGGTGGTATATGATGGAAGTGATCATGTAAGATCATCAAAGAGAGGTCTAGGTTTTCTATCCTCCTATCATACCAGAGCATGTGTCTCCCATATAGCACAACCTATTGAGTGGTACCCCCTAACAGACTAGGGTGTCAGTTCTCTACATATCGTGTGGCACCCCCTATGGTACGAGAGTTTACATCCTCCACACATTGAGTGAAATCCCCATATCACAGTTGTGTGTAGTTTCCCTACACATTGAGTGGACACATATAACACACTGGGGGGATCCTCTATGTATACTTACTGAGTCGAACCCTGTAATGAGATATGGTTTGGGTCCTTAATTCATAAAATAGAATCCCCATATCATTATAAGGAATGGTTCCCATTTCAATTTATTGAGTGGTTCTGACATATAGACTAGATCTTGGTTATTATACTTGGATATTTTTCCCCTCAAATATTCCGCATGGTGGATAGGTCTGGGTCCACCATATAGTTACATATATGGATAGACATGTGACATGTTATTAATCGAAGTAGGACCCTTTAAACTGTAGGAAAACTCTTTCCTAAGTTGGGATCTATGTTATAGAGATATCAATTCACTATCATCTAAGTATCTTAAAGGTGTGTATATATATATATATCCTTTTTGATGGGTTCTGTTTCCCTCTTTCTTAGGTTACATTTACAAAAATCTATCGCGTCTCATATTTATTCCCCTAATGTTCTTATTGTTTCCTGTTAGGTATGTATATATTCACCCATGAAAGGGATTTTACCACAAATGTCACATCTTATGCAGATCATAAATAGGTCGATGATGATTTTTGATAATCATAGTGATGGCTGGGTGAATTTTTCCACATGAGGTGGTTGATGCTTGGAGATATAGTTCTAGGATAATCTAATCATTTATTTTCTAGTTATTTTCATGTTCCAAAATCATTTATTATTGCTCATTTATTTTACCCTTCACTTTACATATTTCAAAATCACATACTTTTTTATTCACTCAAGGTTATTACATGCATGATTTTTACTCTAGATGTTTCTTTTTTTATTTATTATTCCTTTAAAATTCTTATTTTAGATGGTAGGGTGTGTGTTTATAGGTACATTTTGAAATATCCTCCCATGTTTCTTATTCATTTTTGATATTTTATTCCTCCCTAAGCATATGGAAGAAGGCTTGTGGTATTTTCTGCTCAACCTTCGATAGGAAAATCCAGCCTCCATGGGTCGGGCCATGAAAAATTTGTATCAGATGTTATGTTATTCAATGGGATCGTGATTAGAGTTTTTTTACCCTTTTGTGGATTTTTTTAAGTTATTTAAATGTTTTCAAAGTGTCTATAGTGTAACTTTACGGATTTATAACCTATTGTTGGTGTGGTGTCAGTCATATCCATTAACTAGGACTTTGATTACCTACATATCGACATAGAAGATTGAGGAATTGGTGATGTTGAATATTTTTTCTTGTATCATATAGCATTATACCCTTGTAATTTCATTATTGAGTCAACACCCCATATATATATGTTTATATTTTCATGAAAAGCCATTATTAAATTTTCAGAATTACTCCATGAAGACAACCAACAAGGTTACCGATTCCGAAACATGACGATGATATTATGAGTGATAAGGCCTTGATTTAGGGTCCATATAATGTGATAATACTCTAGTTTGGAAGGTTGTAGCACCCATACCTATCATGTGGAAAATTATTCAATTAAATAGGTCTTAGAATTTGCATTGGCTTAGCGCACTTACATGTTCTAGAAAAATAGGCCACAAAGGCTCCATGGAAATCTAAATCCCTAGGTAGTATTGAATTATATAAAGGTGCCGATCTATCTTTTCATGCTTCTATAGACCTCAACTGATTATATGGTTGCACTATCAAAGAGTCTTTTCCACTGTTCAATTGGGCATTGATGGAGTTCAGACACACACAAACTGGATAAGTCACTACTCTCATAATATAAAATAAATCCATTGTTTCATGAAAAGGAATACCCCTCAAGCTTTCACTATGTTCTAAATTATTTTTTTTATTCTATATCCTGAAGGGAAGAATGTTTCCAAGTATGATGTAAGGTTCACGGACCAAACCTGGTACTCCCTTCACCATATTCGGGATGGTTACTTCTAGGTGTGGAAGGTCAAGTAGGGTATCAATAGGGAGATCCATTCCAGTGTTGAACACTTATTCATTCAAAAAATGAGATATTTCTTGTATAGGAACATGTGATGTTGATATTCTAATACAATTGATGTTATGAATCCATGATGGTAGATGGAATCATGGGGATGAGATGTTTGTAGAATCTAGAAGGCTCCAATTTTAAGGATCTCATCATAAGGTACCTCTTCCTGGCTGGACTCATGTATGTGTTCATGTGGCATAGGGATTGAAAAGAGCACAATGAAAACCAAGAGAGGGTTAAATGTTATGCATAAAATGGTAGATGTCACAACGTATGTGATTTCATGACATGATTTGCTAAGGTGGGAACAAAGGTGGTGGATGGACCTCCAAAATAATAGTCACTCTATGGTCATGGATTACCCAAGTGTGGTCATGGAATCCCTAGAGATGTTTTGTTAGATGAGTAGAAAGAGGGGATACTATAAGATTATCTATAATTATTATACCATATTATGATCTTCTTACACCACCACCACCAACAAGCAACCCATGTAATGCTCCTTGAGATGGTGGTCAGGGATGTGGGAATCTCTAGGATATGGATTCTTATAACATAATAGCACCTGAGATGACTAGAGGTATGATTTATGTTTAATATACTAATTTATTCAGTACTTGTAGACATAGGTGTAATTAATTCTATCATATCATTACTTTTGGTGCGAGAGATGGGCCTCCCATTTGAGTATATACCCTAAAACATTTTATTTCAGGTTACTGTGGGGAATGCTTCTATAATATATCTTATCTACTGGTTGGGTGAGATATCACATGGTGGAGAGAGTTTATTGTTGGAATTCATGGTCATAATGACGAAACCATGTGTCATCATCTTTGGTATGGAATGGTTATCAATATTTCGAGTCTAGAGTAATTTTCAAAAATGATGGGTCTAGTGCAATCTGATTGATGGTATGATATTCCCTTTTGGGGTTGAAATCAATCTCATAGTGGAGATATTGAATCTATTGAGAAATAAGTTGCAACCCATTACCCATTAGTTAGTAATTAGATGGATTTTCCTAGTGGTCTCTTTATGAATCTCGATTTATTTAATCATTGCGGATTATATGGATTTATTTTCCATTGATGATATCAGGATACCTATGAGGTGATAGATAGTGTTTTGAATCGAATTTCACCTTGGGAACACTCTGGTATCTTATGCACTATATTGGATTCCCCCTAAGAAAATCTAAGAGATTATGGTGTGATTTGAGAACTTTTTCGAGAAGGTATTTATCTTAACCATTGTCTCTCCCAAAGCAGCTATAGTGATGTTGATAAAAAATTAAAATTGAAGCTTGTGGGTTTTTATTTATTATAATAACCTGATCAAGAACACAATAAATAAAAAATACCAATTAAAAAGTAATACTAGATTTTTTTATTAGTTGAGAGGCGTGAGATGGTTCTCAAATATAGATCACAGTTCATCTGGTGAATGATCATGAAAAAAACTTGAGTATTGTCATAGAATTTCATTGAGAACACCAAATTTATGGTAACATATCTAATATATAGTTATGTATCCATGAGGGACACTTTATAGTGAATTTTATTTCTGATCATGGATTGTCTTTGAACCTAATATTTTTTGATACAGTTATTTCATTGGAGCTAACCATGACAATCTAAGATGTATATTGTTTCCATGTATTAGTGTGGAAATAATAGAGGTTTCTCATGTAATTATCATGGATTAAATCATCATTGAACGCACTGAAATAGAAATGGTAATAATTTACCTAGAATGAGAAATTCCGACGAGCCTTTGACGTGTTGAGTTTGAAGCTGAATTGTGATCTTATTTTGAAACTTCTGGTGGAGGGTGTGGATTCTGTTATATATTATGATGAATTTAGATATGAGATTGGATTTTTTTTATGAGTCAATAGGTTGATATATTATATTTGTTGAGGTAGCTTAGACCTCGTAAATAGAACTTTGTGACTCATGACCTATTATTTTTAGCGATAGTCTTGCCTCACTGGTTTTGGAGGAATTATCTTCTTGGATAGAAAATTATTGTCCACATAGACCATCAGTGTCTCAAGTACGCATTCATACATAGATATTGTAACAGCCCGAGATTTTATGAAAAATATTCTTTTTTATTTCACTAATGTCTTGTGTTGTACGCTACACCAAAAGGAGCTTGCACAACACGCATCCTTGACTTGCCTTGCATTACACGCAATCGCAACCTTCCTCGATAGCGTGTGTGGTACGTAATACTGACTTTTACGAAACAATGATATGCTATTAAAATATTATTAAAACTAGCCGTTATGAATAGTAATAACCACTTTTTAAATTTTAGAAATTTTAGCTCTCAAAATGGACTTCATTTTTGGATTCGGAGTATCGAATTTAGCCTAAGGTGAAATTTTGGTGATTTTCGGATAACTTTCATATTTTGATGAATAGTGAAAATTACTAAATTTTAGTTAAAAAAAACTTTTTCAATCGAAATAATTAATAGTGATAAATTATTAATTTGAGTGGTTTTAAAATATATTTAGAATATATTTTTACAATTTAATACAATGTTGGTCATTGGATGTAATTTCACATTTAAACTAGACATAAACAAGTGTCAATCTTTTGATAGATATTGTTTCTTAAAAACACGCTATTTGTTTTAACAGCGGGATTTAATTATAAAATTAATTAATGAAACTTTTATGTTATGAATTTGGTAAAATAGAATTCATTTTTGAATTCGGAATATGAAATATAGCTTAGGATGAAATTTTGGCATTGTTCTGAAAAACATCAATTTTTGATGAATAGTGAAACCACTAAGTGGTAGGTTAAAAACTGAATTTTGCATTAAACTTAATTTTACCGCTTCTGTGAATGGAATTTCAAAAATCCGACAGACATGGTTGATATCAGTAAGTAAAATGTGGTTCAATGAGATAAAAATAATTTTTTGGTGAATAGTAACTTTTTACTATTTTTACCGCGGTTAATAGTAAATAGGGTAACTAAGGGTAAATATGATATCAATATTACCCTAACACATGTCCTAATTCTATTGGACAAGTGTAATTCGACCAAAAAAAAACTTAGAAATAAAATATGACCATTTAGGCCCACTTGGATTAGATTAGGACATTTATTATTAATTTATTTAAAGAAGGGTTAAAATAGTTAAAATCAAAGTTTAATAAGTAAATCATTTTTAATATGGGGTTATACATAAGATAAATTCGACTATAAATATTCATTAGAAATCTAAGAAGATTTCCTACATAATGGTATTTTATTTGTAATTTTTAGACATTAAATAATTTAATTTATTTATGACACAATGATGATGCAGTAATTATCTTATTAATGAAATATTGACATAATTGATGTTATAAACACCAAAATAAATGTAATTTGAGACTTTTTATGAATTACACTAATTTTATAGGTTACTATGATATATTAGTGTTGATTTAATCAACTTGGTGCGAACATATAATTCTGTTCTGACTTTCACAAAAATCATATATCAAATAGTGTCAAAATTGACACAAAATAGTTTTTAAATCAAATATTATATTATTAATTGTTATTTTATTCCTAAAAATCTAAGGTTCGGCCAAATGACTTAGATAAGGATATATATATTAATAATAAATAATTTGGGGTTCGTTTGGTATGTTATAGTAAGTTTATTAACCATATAGTAAAAGAAAATAAACAGACACGGTAAAAGTTAAATTATTTAACTTAGAGTTAAATCTAATTGATAAGGTTAAAATAATACCCTAAACTTGTCTAAATCCTATTGGATGATAGGATTTCGACCCATCCCAACTTTAGCTTCGAAATAAGACCCTTTGGAACCATTATAAACCGATTTTGACATTAATATAAAATTATATTATGAGGTATTCCTAAGGTGCCCCTCTCCTCCCTTATAAAAGGACACCTCCTCCCCCTCCTCCTCACACCAATTTGAGCACTCAAGCTCGGCCAAACCCTGCCAAAATATCTTCTCCACTTCCCTAGCAACATCCTAGAGGTTCTGGTCTTCCTCAAAGACCAATTTTAGTTCCCTAAGAGGAGGTCTCCAAAAGGCGCTTCAAAGAAGAGGAGCTTCGGACACGAACAAAGCAAATCGGACCTAAGGTAAGGGAAATATCACAATCTGACTTTTATCTGAGATTGTTTATTCGTAAGTATTTAATGGGGTGTATTTTATCATCCACATCCATGTTTCATCAATATGTAATATTATTTCCATCCTTCTACAATATTTTATATCCAATTTTACCCTTCGGTAAGTTTTTTGTAAAAGATATGAAAGGAATGTTTTGTCGTTTTTCGTACGAGGTACTTTATGACTTTTCCGACAAAAGTACGAAGAATGTTTTTTTTAACTTATACGGCATGAATGGATTTTTAAAACATTGTTTCCAAAAAGATTCCTTTACAATTTTTCAGGTTTATTTTTAATCAACTTCTTTTATTTTAAAGTTTTATGACATGTTATGAAAGGAAAAATGTTTTTTAAGAAGAAAGGATATTTTCCTCAAGAATGGAGTTCAAGTGTTTTATCAAAATGATTTTCCATCTAAGATAATAAAGGGTTCTGTTTTTATCCCTATTATTAAATTGATTTGTTCATGTTGTGATGGAATTATTTTTATGAATTCCTTTATCTTATATGAATTGATTTATGATGTCATGATGTTTCAAGAATCCCATTTTTGTTACATGTGTTATGCGATGATGTATGTTTTATGATTATGTGGAACACATAAGAAAGGATTCATTATAAGATGGGTGGGACCTATATCTCCCTCCAATGCATTGGGTAAAGATTTTATATCTCATGAGATAGACAGGGCTGGAACGGTAGGTTATACCGGTTCAGTGAAACAGGACTGAAACGAGGGTTACTCGATTCAGAAAGGGACTTTGTCCACTAAGATAGTCTTGGCAATTAGTCTTGACTAACAAGAAATGATTCTCTATGATTATGTGTGTATGCCACAAAGTTTCATGTTTTAAGTTATGATTATTGGGATTACTTTTTCACTGCCATGATTTATCCCATGATTATGAAATTATGCTCTCTTTTGCAGGTTATGATTTCCAAAATGTTATGTTCTTATGAATATGATGTGATTGATATTTATTTTGTTTACCCTTACTGAGCATTTGAGCTCACCCTTTTATGTTTTCTTTTCCCCAGGATATAAAGAAAGGTTTTAGGTAAAAAAAAAAGGAAGATCTTTATGGGAGATTTTGAAGATCTTTCACCACGATTAGAAGATTATCGTCCGAGGTTCCAAAGACACTAAACTATTACGGTCCTTGTGTTTGTGTTTTTTTAATGTACTAAGTATTCCGCAAATGTAATGTAATGTCCATGTAAGTCAGGCTTCGGGTCTCTACAGTTGGTATCAGAGGGAGGTTTAGTCAACCTTTGGAAACTAGGATGCGAAAACGTTAGTGTGATCCCTAGAGATATTTCTAAGGTATGGATGTCCCTAGGGATAAGTATACGTATAGGTTATAGTAATAGAATTACGCTAACGATCATAGAATTAAACCTAAGATGTTGGATATTGAAGGTACTCCCCCTTTATTATGTTGTTTTCCCTAACATGATTTTTGCCTCTCACACTATTCTTTTTGGGTTTTAGACGATGGCTGGAACCCGAAGGAACCGTGTTGATCAATGCAATGGACAATGCAATGATTTCCCTCCTGAACAAACAAATGTTATGGGAGATGGAGTGCAAAATATTATTGCTATACTTACACAAGCTATGAATCATTCTGGACTTCCAAATGAGAAGAGAAGGGAACAATATTCTATTGAGTCCTTCATGAGGCAACGTCCACCTTCTTTCAGTGGGTCTTCTGATCCACTTGTGGCTGAACAATGGATCAGTACTACTGAAAAGATATTTTCAGTTCTTCAATGTTCTGAACATGATAAAGTTATCTTAGCAGTATATCGTTTGGAAGGTGAAGCTGATCAATGGTGGAATCTTATCAAGAATATGAGGCCAAGAGATGAAATTGAGTCCATGTAATGGGACGAGTTCAAGAATTTGTTTTTCAGTAAGTACTTCCCTCGTATTCTTCGAACAAAGATGGAGAAAGAGTTTCTTGAACTGAAGCAAAGGGACGATGAATCTGTTGGTACCTATGAAGCAAATTTTACAAGACTTGCAAGGTATGCTTCTGGTATTATCATCCAACCTGAAAGTAAAGTTGATCGATTTTTCAGTGGCTTAAAACCAAGTCTTCGAAGGGCATTAGCTATAAGAGACTTCAGTAGCTATGAAGAAATTGTGCGTTGTGCTATCAAGGTAGAAATGGAAGTTGGTGTTACATATCTATCTCATGGTTTTGACAAGAAACGGAAGATGGAGTTCAAGGAGAAATCTCAGAATAATGGTGAAAAGAAGATGAATGTTTCCTTATGCACAAAGTGTGGAAAGAAGCATGGTGGAGATTGTCTTAAAGGGACTAGAAAATGTTTTAAGTGTGGAAAAGAAGGTCATCGAGCAGCTGAGTGTCGAAGTAATGGAAAAAGGGTTTCTAATGATGTGAATAAAGCAAACACTGCAGAGAACGCACCACCAACACTTCAATGCTTCAAGTGCAAGGAAATGGGGCATTATGCTAATAATTGCCCTAATCCAAGGGTTAGTGATGATCAACATGAGCAACCACTGAAGGCAAAGGACAAAGGGAAATCACATGCGATCACTATTGGCAATATTGAATATGACAACGATGTGGTGGAATGATTAAGTGTTTATGTAATGGGATTCCAAAATAATGTTGTATCATTGAGTATTTCAATATTTATTGATGTGGTATTCAAAGTGATTAAGATATTTTTTGGAAATAAGATGATATGCGCATAATGAAGACGAGAAAATGAAATGTTTAATAGTATTCATGAGCTCATGATTGAAATAAGGACTAAGTGATATCATGGTTTGACTATATAGAATTTTGAGGATTTTGGTTTGTGGAAGGTGTTAACTTTTAACTGCATTCATGTTTTCACTAAGGTATTCAATAGAATACACGATTAAGGACTTTGAATGTTTGGAATGTGACCAACAAGACATATCTTATGATATGTGGGGATCAACGACAATATTAAATCTCTGGTAATCGTTGTCACTATATTATGAGAGTGGACTGCAGTATTATGTATAAGCCTAAAGATTAGACTGGATTATGTTGGACATAAGATAGTATTGTTTAAGGATAGAAGATTTTCGATATTATTGATGGGATGTTATAGTAACGTAGTTTTAGAAAAAGGACAACCTGCAGGACGGGCGACAGCCCATCGCTTCGGACAAGGCTGTAGGAATCGAACCCACAACCGAAGTGCGACTGGCCTTTATCGCCTACCACTGACCTACAGGAAGTCCCTGTTTAGTAGAAACCAGTGTTATTATATTAAGCAGTATGATATATGAAGTATAAACCCATTTTAGGAACCATATATGATTAATCCCACTATAGATCGACTTATGTATATAAATTTTGCTAACCTTTTGAGATAGATGGAATGACCCGTCATTCTATCACATGATCTGCTAACACTTCACGAATAACAAATTCAACTTCATTTATTTAAGAGATGAAGTGGAAATTGTTAAAGGCACGAACAACAGTGAGATTGTACCAAAATAAAGTAAGTATTTATTCTAATTCAAATTCTTTAACTTTAGGGAAATGATCTTGAAAACCAAAAATGTTGTCCTAGTTCTCTTATACCTGATGAATCAGATGGTACCTTAGATCGTCACAAATTTATGGATTTGTGATTACTGGCTTTTCCATAGCCATGTTCTCTACCACTCTCCATCAGAACATGATGGTTAGATTTCTCTTCCCTATCCATATTTTCACCTATGTGGAAACCCAGTGATTAGTTTATTTGGGTAACCGTTAAGTTTCATACTTTTTTCTTAAAATATTGGTTTTGGTATTCCTTTTTACGATGTGGGTTTCTATTAAAGAAACTTTCTAATAGTAAACCATTTATAACCCCGACGAATTTCGAGGGCAAAATTCATTTTAAGGGGGGTAGAATGTAACAGCCCGAGATTTTATGAAAAATATTCTTTTTTATTTCACTAATGTCTTGTGTTGTACGCTACACCAAAAGGAGCTTGCACAACACGCATCCTTGACTTGACTTTCATTACACGCAATCGCAACCTTCCTCGATAGCGTGTGTGGTACGTAATACTGAGTTTTACGAAACAATGATATGCTATTAAAATATTATTAAAACTAGCCGTTATGAATAGTAATAACCACTTTTTAAATTTTAGAAATTTTAGCTCTCAAAATGGACTTCATTTTTGGATTCGGAGTATCGAATTTAGCCTAAGGTGAAATTTTGGTGATTTTCGGATAACTTTCATATTTTGATGAATAGTGAAAATTACTAAATTTTAGTTAAAAACAACTTTTTCAATCGAAATAATTAATAGTGATAAATTATTAATTTGAGTGGTTTTAAAATATATTTAGAATATCTTTTTACAATTTAATACAATGTTGGTCATTGGATGTAATTTCACATTTAAACTAGACATAAACAAGTGTCAATCTTTTGATAGATATTGTTTCTTAAAAACACGCTATTTGTTTTAACAACGGGATTTAATTATAAAATTAATTAATGAAACTTTTATGTTATGAATTTGGTAAAATAGACTTCATTTTTGAATTCGGAATATGAAATATAGCTTAGGATGAAATTTTGGCATTGTTCTGAAAAACATCAATTTTTGATGAATAGTGAAACCACTAAGTGGTAGGTTAAAAACTGAATTTTGCATAAAACTTAATTTTACCGCTTCTGTGAATGGAATTTCAAAAATCCGACAGACATGGTTGATATCAGTAAGTAAAATGTGGTTCAATGAGATAAAAATAATTTTTTGGTGAATAGTAACTTTTTACTATTTTTACCGCGGTTAATAGTAAATAGGGTAACTAAGGGTAAATATGATATCAATATTACCCTAACACATGTCCTAATTCTATTGGACAAGTGTAATTCGACCAAAAACAAACTTAGAAATAAAATATGACCATTTAGGCCCACTTGGATTAGATTAGGACATTTATTATTAATTTATTTAAAGAAGGGTTAAAATAGTTAAAATCAAAGTTTAATAAGTAAATCATTTTTAATATGGGGTTATACATAAGATAAATTCGACTATAAATATTAATTAGAAAGCTAAAAAGATTTCCTACATAATGGTATTTTATTTATAATTTTTAGACATTAAATAATTTAATTTATTTATGACACAATGATGATGCAGTAATTATCTTATTAATGAAATATTGACATAATTGATGTTATAAACACCAAAATAAATGTAATTTGAGACTTTTTATGAATTCCACTAATTTTCTAGGTTACTATGATATATTAGTGTTGATTTAATCAACTTGTTTCGAACATATAATTCTGTTATGACTTTCACAAAAATCATATATCAAATAGTGTCAAAATTGACACAAAATAGTTTTTAAATCAAATATTATATTATTAATTGTTATTTTATTCCTAAAAATCTAAGGTTCGGCCAAATGACTTAGATAAGGATATATATATTAATAATAAATAATTTGGGGTTATTTTGGCTTGTTATAGTAAGTTTATTAACCATATAGTAAAAGAAAACAAACAGACACGGTAAAAGTTAAATTATTTAACTTAGAGTTAAATCTAATTGATAAGGTTAAAATAATACCCTAAACATGTCTAAATCCTATTGGATGATAGGATTTCGACCCATACCCACTTTAGCTTCGAAATAAGACCCTTTGGAACCATTATAAACCGATTTTGACATTAATATAAAATAATATTATGAGGTATTCCTAAGGTGCCCCTCTCCTCCCTTATAAAAGGACACCTCCTCCCCCTCCTCCTCACACCAATTTGAGCACTCAAGCTCGGCCAACCCCTGCCAAAATATCTTCTACACTTCCCTAGCAACATCCTAGAGGTTCTGGTCTTCCTCAAAGACCAATTTTAGTTCCCTAAGAGGAGGTCTCCAAAAGGCGCTTCAAAGAAGAGGAGCTTCGGACACGAACAAAGCAAATCGGACCTAAGGTAAGGGAAATATCACAATATCACTTTTATCCGAGATTGTTTATTCGTAAGTATTTACTGGGGTGTATTTTATCATCCACATCCATGTTTCATCAATATGTAATATTATTTCCATCCTTCTACAATATTTTATATCCAATTTTACCCTTCAGTAAGTTTTTTGTAAAAGATATGAAAGGAATCTTTTGTCGTTTTTTGTACGAGGTACTTTATGACTTTTCCGACAAAAGTACGAAGAATGTTTTTATTAACTTATAAGGCATGAATGGATTTTTAAAACATTGTTTCCAAAAAGCTTCCTTTACAATTTTTCAAGTTTATTTTTAATCAACTTCTTTTATTTTAAAGTTTTATGACATGTTATGAAAGGAAAAATGTTTTTTAAGAAGAAAGGATATTTTCCTCAAGAATGGAGTTCAAGTGTTTTATCAAAATGATTTTCCATCTAAGATAATAAAGGGTTCTGTTTTTATCCCTATTATTAAATTGATTTGTTCATGTTGTGATGGAATTATTTTTATGAATTCCTTTATCTTATATGAATTGATTTATGATGTCATGATGTTTCAAGAATCCCATTTTTGTTACATGTGTTATGCGATGATGTATGTTTTATGATTATGTGGCACACATAAGAAAGGATTCATTATAAGATGGGTGGGACCTATATCTCCCTCCAATGCATTGGGTAAAGATTTTATATCTCATGAGATAGACAGGGCTGGAACGGTAGGTTATACCGGTTCAGTGAAACAGGACTGAAACGAGGGTTACTCGATTCAGAAAGGGACTTTGTCCACTAAGATAGTCTTGGCAATTAGTCTTGACTAACAAGAAATGATTCTCTATGATTATGTGTGTATGCCAAAAAGTTTCATGTTTTAAGTTATGATTATTGGGATTACTTTTTCACTGCCATGATTTATCCCATGATTATGAAATTATGCTCTCTTTTGCAGGTTATGATTTCCAAAATGTTATGTTCTTATGAATATGATGTGATTGATATTTATTTTGTTTACCCTTACTGAGCATTTGAGCTCACCCTTTTATGTTTTCTTTTCCCCAGGATATAAAGAAAGGTTTTAGGTAAAAAAAAGGAAGATCTTTATGGGAGATTTTGAAGATCTTTCACCACGATTAGAAGATTATCGTCCGAGTTTCCAAAGACACTAAACTATTACGGTCCTTGTGTGTGTGTTGTTTTTAATGTACTAAGTATTCCGCAAATGTAATGTAATGTCCATGTAAGTCAGGCTTCGGGTCTCTACAGATATCTACACCGATGAATGATATTTTAGTTATATTTTCTACAATAATATGATATTAAGATCATATATACTTCTAAAAGGGATAACATTGTATCAGATTACAATCATAGAATGTTACATTCTCATATGGTGTATTAGGAATTTGAGGAGTTGAATTTGTGGCAGATGGCCATATTAGTGAAGGGCGTCATATATTTTAATTATTCAATGGTGTTGAATCCATATCATCTCCAACATGTGAGGGAGGAATAGTTGGAATACATCGAATGTGAGGCACTACATGACCAAATATCCTCAAGTGATTTTCCAGATGGAATCTATGATTGAGTGAATCACATTATACGTTTTAAGGGATGGGTAGTGGTTCAAGTCATGATTCAAGAGGAGGTGATGATGGTGTTTCAAACATCTCATTTGGATGTACATCTTGTTGTTGGTTATTTGTATGGGGACCATCAGTAGTAGTCCAAGTGGGATGGATTGAAGAAACGCATGGACACTTTCTTTTCTTAGTGTCTCAAATGAAAATAGGTGGTGGAAGAGAGATATTTTTTGGTAGTTTTGTTTCAACATCTTCAGTTCCTAGAGTGGAAATGGGATGGAATATACTTGGCCTTTTTGACATGGATTTAGTGGAATGTTAGAATCCATGATTCCATCTGGATGATTTTTGACTGTGATATCAAGTCGGAACACATCCATACCATTAGGGATAAGAACTCGATAGATAATTTAGATTTGTTGTACATGTCAGAGATATTTCACATTTATTGGTTTCACATGATGATTATCTCTGACCATTATTAATGACATACATCATTGTTGTGGAGAGGCATGCATGAGAAATTCGAGACATGGTTGTGGATGAGTAATTGTTTTCATCCCCAGATGGTTGAGAAGACCAAGCACAATATATTGGTTCCACAGGATATATTGAGGGATTTAATGAAAACTTTGTTTTTTCAAATCTGACATAAACAAATAAATTATGTACATTCCTATTATAATACTATATATCACTCACCATATGGTATGATAGCTTTTGAGGCCCATATATGAGACCCTAAAAGACACCCTCTTCTGGGATTGAGATCAGTGATTCATCTCTTCTTGGGATAAAGAACATACATGTGATGATGGAGAAGGACCATTTGATAAACAAGAGAATGAGGAAAGTCCAAGGAAGGTGTAAATTTTATATTGATTGATGTCATAAGACCTTGGAGTTCATGTAGGGAGACTACATATTCTTAAGAGACTCACCACAAAGAGGATTATAGAGATTCATCAATGAATTAAATATACCATAGAGATTCATCAGATCGTTCTAGATTTTTTTATGGTTGAAATTTTTTACTTACCACATCACTTTACCCCCATGGTTGACGTTGGTTCTTGACATCTTCATTATGTCAAAGATGAGTACATAAATTAACTATATTATACACATTATTTACTATATTTATATTGACATCAAGGATGGATATTAATTTATAAAATACCTAGTAGTGATTGAGGATCATCATGATATAATCCTATGTTGATGGAATATTCCCTCAATTCGTGTGGTGTGGCAGTATGGGACCATGCAAGAGAGATCATGGGAGTGGAAGAAGAAGATGCAGGCTCAGTATCCCAACATTTTATCTTAGTTTTTTATTTTAAAGGATAATAACCAAGAAGTAAATAATAATTTAGACACACTTTTCATTCAATGTAACATTTAGAAATATATTAAAATAATTACAGCATCAGAATCTATGATGGTGATTTATTTTGAGGACAGATGATCTAAAAATTAAATTTAGAAAAATATTAACATTATTTATATCAAGAACACAATCATTTTCATAAATAATGGAATATATCATGAACTGAGTCCTTAAAAAAATGAGACAACAATTGAATATATAACATGGGTATTACCCATGGTGTACCCTAAATTTGGCTGGCACCAGACATTCAGAAGAAGATTTCGTTACCAAGTATATTAAGTGAAATTATTTATTTAATTCATTCATTCATTTAATACCCATAACATATTTTATATCTATGAAATAGTGGTTATGGAGAATCTATAAGGCTAGTAGCACATCCATGTGATCTTTGAGAGTAGTAAACAATATATCATCAATAGATAATTGTGATCAGATGAAAAATCAAAAACTATATCAAGGTAAATCAAGGAAAATTGAAAATAATGGGTCACCCTCACCATTGGAGACATCATTCTTCATCATAGGAAAATTTCAATCGAGGTAGGTCATGGATTTTTTCTTGATTTTAAACATTTTGAATTAATTAATTAGACATTAAATAACTGATTTCTTTTACAGTGTTTTCCTACATTCGTATGAAACCTACAATTTGTTCATACATTATTTTATCAAGTTAAAACACATTATTCATTATTATCACCCATTATATGTAGTCATTGGCCAGAAAAACTATCCAAATGAATGATTTAATTCTTTATTATTCATTTTCTCTCTCTTTTCATCGTTTTCTAAACTGATGTTTTATAGGGTCACAATCTTACATTCGTAGTAAGGGTTAGAGTATGATCAAACACTTGAATTCATTATGGTAGCATGAAAGGAACACTATTTGATGGATTATGAATGTATAATGTAATAATGATGAAACACAGGTGATCAGATGGTATATTGGGGATCCAGTGAGTTATCGAGAGGCTTCCCAAGTGGTGGGTGATATGAGGGCTTCAAGTGGGAGAACTAGATTCCGATTTCTCACCAATAGTGTTTCATAGTTGACGGATGAAGGATTATTCCACAGAATATGGGTGGTCTAATTGAGGGAATCACATTATCAAGGATAGATCATGAAACAATTTTACTATTTTGATCTATTCTATGAAAACATAACAAAATTATATATACTATAATGACCACAAACAATGTAGTCCCTTGTCCATAATGGATTGGGTTTCTGAGTGAGTTAAATATCACACACCATGTGGGACCCACACAATTTATGTGACTGCGTGCTTCCATATCAGTGTTTACTCGGCTATTGCACAATCGTTTACAGGACCAGACATACAACATGTACTGGAACACATCCATCAACATGAACATGAATAGGATGACACGGTATAACCCATGGAGGGGGGGGGGGGTGCTAAGACATTTGATGTAGTACCCTGACATGCCATGAAATTCTACAAGGCTAGTGGGCCACGTTCTTGTAAGGACATAACCAAACATTGGAGTGGGACCACATATCGTTTTGAACCCTTATATACCATGTACATCTCGAGTGTCTTCTTCTAATTGAATCTCATTTTTCTTTCCATGGACATTGGCATGCAAGTATATTACCCTAATTTTATTCCTATATAGAACACGATTGTGGGGTTAATAGTGCACTTTGATATTTTATGTGAGATTTTAATATCATGATGTTTTTTTGGATTTATTTGATGATGGAAGTGATCATATGTGATCATTACAGAGATGCCAGTTTGGGAAATCCCATTATCGTACCATGTCATGGATCCCCCATACACCTCTACAAACAGAGTAGTACCCCCCCCCCCCCCCGATGAAAAATTAGGGTTTGGGTTCTCTAACATCCATGTTTTACCCTTTATAGTACTAGGTATTATAAACTCCATGTGATAATTAGAATCCCCCAACTATACTTGGGTGTGAACCCTCCAACCATTGAGTGGCACCCCCTAGACGCACAAGTGATTCATTCCTCTATCTAGCTACTTAGTGTTACCCACTTTATGGACTAGTACATGGTTAAGCTATATGGGGATTATTTCTTATCTACTATGAGGAACAATGGAATGTTGTGGATTTTCCATACAATTATTTATATAGATACACTAATGAGATGATGTGCATCAATGATAGACCTTGTAGAACAATTGGAAGACTCTTTCTAGAAATGGGAGCTATGAGATGGATACCCACTTTAACTCTCATTTTTGGATTATTATATGAGTATATATATATATCTTTCTTGTGGGTTACCGTTTCCATATTTATTTGTGTTTAGATAACAATTTCTATTGTGTCTCTTATTCCCCCATTCATTTTTGGGATGTCCTAATAGATATTTATATACTCTCCACTGCATGGGATTTTCCCATACATGTTTTGTATTATAAAAATTACAAATATTTTGGAAATTATTACCAAAAACCGTAGTGATATCCTGGTGAATTTGACTACTTATGGTGGTCAGGTCGTTGACATATAGAGCCAGAATCTCTTAGCACTTCTTTTATATTTTATATTATGATTGAAAAAATTTAGTGATTGGTGCGTATTTTTACCGTTACATTTTATTTTCCACTATATAACTATATTTTATTCAATAGTGGTTATTCCATTAAATTTTATTACTCTAGATGTTAATTTTTTTTTCATATAAACATTTTTTCATGGAGATGGTTGGGTGCATGTGTGTGGGTACACCAGGAAAATTTCTCTTATATTAGTTTTTCCTTTTGGTGCTTTCCACATTCCACCAAATTGTAGAATAGGTCTTGGGGTAGTTATGTCATACCCTCTCACTGCATAGGAGGGCGTAGTGGGTCGCTTCATGAAATTCAAAAACTCTTGATGATTCTCAATATGCACTGTGTAATTATTTATTCAAATTTTTTAATCCTAAAAAGGATTTGGTAGATGAATGAAAAAAATTCCAAATAGATATTAGATCTCTTACAATGAAATTTTTAGATGCTAAAATATCAAATGATCCATTTTAAGTGTGGAGTAACATTGAACATGAATGAATCATTAAAACAATAATTGAACATATCAATTATAGTCCTGATTAAATCTATAAAGTAATTGAAATATAAAAATGCTTGCTTATGGATGACATAATTTTTTCAAAATGAAACATCAATATAAATTTTATGTTTTTATGGAAAGGATTTCTAGCAAATTCGTTTTTTCAAATTTTTGGGTGATTGTAATCTGGTGGGGATACTAACACATTGTCTTCCTGAATAATGATGTGAAGTGAAAGGCTGGGTTTTATGGTTGTTTCCCCTAAATATATGATTTATAATGATATTTATATGGAGGAATTTTGGTTATGTTTATTGAAAATATTTCACTAGCATCGGTATGGATGAAAATTTATTTCTAGAATTGGTTCAACTATAATCCAGACATTTCATGTGATATTTAATTATCTATATGTAGTGAAATCATGTAAAAAATAGAACCTAATAACATAATGTATGAACACATAGTTGGAATCATAGTTAAGTATGACCTGTCATAATCTTTTTTAGAGGAGGCGGTGTTGACAACCTTGGGGGATATTTCGAACATTAAAATGTACTATGAAATGTTATTATGTTTTATATTGACTTCAAAATTCATCAGCATAACTTATATGATATTATAACTAAAAATATTTTATGAAACATAATTAAAAAGCATGGACATTAAATCTTGGAATAAAAAAAATTAAAATATTTTAAAAAATGGAATTAAATGAAAATACGTCAACAATGGTTGGTGAAATAATTAAAAGGGTATAAGTATCACCCTAGATAATCTAAGATAAAATTATAGAGGCATGAAAAATTATAATGGTGTGACTATTTTTAATATATAATAATATACAATCCATATTATGTAGAGGTTTTAAATCCTTGTAGAAAATATTGTTGATGCTGGAAATCAAATGGAATGTTGGGAATGATATTGTTCAAGTGGAATCTTACCACTCTATCCATTAGGGGAGAAATGGAAATGGTTGATGTTCTACATATCAAAAAGAGATATGATGGAGATAATTCCTTTGTAATTATATACTCACAGAATGTTTTAAAATGTAAGATTTTAATTTGATATATTGATCCTATAATGATTTGTGACAATAAAATAAATCCCATCACAAATTCATTGTGAATGGATGGTGATATGGAATCAATTGAAAAACAATACAGAGGCACATATTATATATGATGAAATGTATGGAAATTAAATTGATAAGTCCTAAAATAAAGGTAGGGGTATATATAAATCTATTATAAATGTTCAACATCCAATTAAAATGGGTATCTCAAATCGAAATTGAATATATTATTTTACAACTAAATGTGAATTTTTCTATGGTGTGTCTCCATCCATGAATCATTTTTTTAAATAAAAAAATACAGATTAAATTTTAAATAAAAATCTAATGGTAATTTTTAAGAATTATAATCTAATTATGTAGGATCATTTTTTTATAAGTTTATAACTAATTACATTAAATAAGTTGTGGTTGAACCCCTTTAGATATTGATCAAGAAAAATAATCATATAAAACTTATTCAGCTTGTCCATCATTATTTCGATTTCTTCTATAAAAATTTAGTATCTAAATGGGTGATCACTTTTATTTATTCTACTAAATTTAACAACAAAATATGGGAGCTTTATGTGGAAATAATCTTTATTTATATTGAGGATGAGAGATACTATATTCTTGAAAGGTATTTCATCGTTATGATGAATCCATTAAAGGGAATAAAAATTTAATTTTTGAGTATTAAATAGAACGAGTTTTATTAATTTATTGACTTGTTATTCCTCACAGAAGTAAATGTTTAGGGATGAGTTATCAAGGTTCAAACACCAAATAAATACTTTGAAAAGGATTTTATTGACATTGGATCTACATATCTTATAGGGGAATGAAAATGATTTATTGTATAATTAATGTATCTATATATATTATAATTAAGTAATAATCTACTTTAGTTTCTGTTCATATGAATTGATCATATCTTATACTTTTACCTTCTCATTTGAAAATGCTGATCTTGGTTTGGATGAATGTGAAGATATAAATTTTTTATATTATAAGAAACTATATATAAAAAACTCCTTACAAAAAAATTCAATTCAAAATCAAATAATAAATCTCTATATTTGGTCCTCGAGTACATCTAATATTGATTCATTGAATGAGTTTATCAACAATTAATAAATAGAGATAAAACAACATTAAAATTATATGTCCCACTAGGATACTCTATCTTGGGGTGAAATTTCAAATCATTCTATCCTGTATATCCTTCTTTATGTGAAGAATATGATCCCTAAAAGATTATATCTTTTAAAACATCTCATTATGGGTAATTGAATATTAAAATTAATTATATCTCATCCACCAAAAAATTAAAAAGGAAAAATCAAATAAAAAATATGTATTTATTGGAAAAGAATAATTAATGATAAGATTTTTTATAGTCTATATTTGACTACATCATATATCTCGGTTGGGTGATCATTCACCACTACAATACTCAAAAAAACCATTGATATCACAAATTCTAAGAAGACTTTTTTTTGAAAATTACTTCATTATTGAACATTATAAATGAAATTAGTCAAGATGTACCCCTTCTCTCTGAACATAGAGATCACATAAACCTTGATAATTGTATGAATAATTTTTACATTTAACAATAATAAGTAATTTAATACTTTTTGAAACTAATGAACCAAATTTGGTGGAAACATTGAATGTAAATTAGAAATAAAATTAATTACCATTATTCATCTAATATATCTCAATATAAAGTGTTCTTGAAGATATTTATGAGCTCAGGGATTTCATTCCCAAAAAGTCCATCAATAATTACCAATAGTTTTAGTTTCATCATCTCAAATCTATCTATACGATTTCAATTAAACATGTCCATGAACTACATCGTAAATGAAAAATCCCATAATTTTAAATAAAAAACGCATTTGAAACCTTAAAATATCATCTTAAATCATATATGTGATATAGTGTATTTGGAGATTTATGAGGTTGTTATAGAATATTTGTTCCATATATTTTTTACCTCTACATAGCAATTTTTTCCATCAGATTATCCAACAAGTGATCAGTCCTTTTATATTATAGATGTTAGGCTGATTAGGGTAGGACATAAAAAAACCTTGTTCCTACATTTAATTCCAACACAATGTATTGAAATTATTGCAGAATAAATAGTTTCAACAAACCAATTTGGATTTATCCATGATTTTTAAATTTATGAATTCTTTTACTTAACATTTGAATATGTTAACCTCATATAACAGAACTCTATGAATGAGAATATGGACCATAAATTAGATATATTGATGGAAGTTGATAACATTATATAGGATTCCATCATTGACACACTCAAAATGTATGGTTTGTCTGATTAAAACATTTGGATTATCAGTGTCCTTCTTAAATATATCATACTCTCTATCTAGGTGAATGATTTCTCCTAGGATATTTCACTTTGTCTAAATTATTATGGTAAGGTAATCCTTCAACTGATATTTTATTAATGATTGGAGATTATTTTATAAAATTGACATTGAATGCCTTAAAGAATAGTTTTCTTTGTCTCCCTTCAACATAATAAGAAATAAATATATTTATACCCTTATTTATTATTCTAGTGATATGACTATTTTTATAAGGAAGAGTTTATAGTTATTTACAAAAATATTGATATCTTAGTTTATTAAGAGGCTGTTTCTATACAAATTTTTAGTTAAAAAATCCATTTCCATATTTAATAATGATAATAATGTATCTAGAAGGAATCAAATTGTTAATTTATAAAATGTTATATATTGTAGTATTCATTTAAATAACATAGTGTTATTCAAATATGTGGTACGGTCAATGATTTCAATATTGATTAATGTACATACAAAATAACTTCTCACCTTTCTTATTTGAAAGTAAAAAAAATCATTCTGAATCCGGGCCGATTTTCATTATCAATTCTAGTTTTAATCTAGTGTTAGTTCATGCCTTCTTTTTTTAATTAGATTACTTAGATTCTAAAATTCTTTTAATGTAATGTTATAAATTCATATTTATAGTAATAATTAATTGATAAAATTTTTGACCATTTTAGGTAAATGGTGTCTTAAATACCTGTATTTGGGGATAATTGTAGTAAAGAATCTATGGAAGTTCAAAGATGCACTAATATCTAACTTCATTTAGAGCATACATATTAATTTTATAGAATCCACTACATTCCTTAGACAAATAATTATTTAAAGGATCTTCAATGAGAATATTATTTACTTGGTCTCCCATTGTTGGGCTTTCCTTAATGATGTATTTTATAAAATTAATTATAATACTAACTGGATTCATTTTGGGCAATACATACTGAACTTTTATAATTCTATCTTGGTTGAATTATTCAATTTTTATTATTCTTGTATTCTACTGGTTTTCCTAATTTGTTTTATTTAAATATGTGGAGATCAATTACAAATTTTATCATTGAATCACTAATTAATTAGATATAAAAATTTATCTTTAATTTTTGGATGTAAATATATAGATTCATGCTTATATGGGTTAACAATCCAATTAAATATTATTACAGATAATAGTGGGGTGTCGAAAAGTACCATTCAATGGATCAATTAATTTTTGAGTAACATTATTAAATAATCACAAATATTCATGATCTATAAAATATAGATCAATATATATAAGACTAATAATAGAATATGTGTAGAAGGAATCCAAGTAACATATTTTAATTTATTTGGATTCATAGCATTTGAAAATTATACTCTTATTATTTAATTTACCTTTTCTGAACGAATCTGTAAGAAGATATTCATCTAAATTATTGTTACTTTTTCATGTTAAAGGATCTTCATTATTTCATGATTTATTTAATTAATCTACAATTGGAATAACTGATTCTAAACCTTCTCAAACATGTTATTGATTAATGTTTTCATTATTTTTCGACATCATGAAAGGATATTAGGTTTGAATGAAAGATTTCACCTATTAAGGTAATATTTTTGTATATTATTAATGAAATAAAATTTAATATTAAATTTTAAATTGTTACCCAAAACAATGGGTTTCCATACATATTTATCTATAAGACACATAGTGTCTAATAAATCCCAAAATGTCTATACAATATTTAAATGTCAAATGGATACCACATATACATAACTTGATAACATTAAATATTATTGGGGATAGTATGGTTGATAATGGATTAGCAAGTAATTGTGTTATATTTAAGAGAACATGGTTTTAAAAAAAATTATTTACTCATTTTATTATTAATTGTATTGCCAATGATGATTAGATTTGGGTTTTCATTTATAAAATTAAATATTTGAAATAATATATTTTGGAATTCATTAGTGTTGATAGTGGAACATGTCTAAAAATTTGATCCTTTTTAAAGGCCGATTACATGGGCTATATACATGGATTAGTAAAAAAATTAAATCAATGAATATTATATATTTTTAGATATCTCATATCTATAAGGACGAAAATAGAGAGGTTAAATCACTCTAGAATAATCAAATAAGCAATGATAACTAATCGTAGTCCTTCCCACTTTTATGCGATTTTTTGTTCATGGTAAATTTAGATATTCCAGGATATTTAAATATATATTCCTTCATTTATCCTCTTTATTATCATGTTTTTACAATTAATTTATTCTGCTGAGTATGGGTGGTTTTATAAATGGGATAAATTATTTTCAATTGTTATTATTTTTATTAAATAATTTTTTAAATTAAAAAAAATTAAATGATATTTATATAAATATTGTTTTTCATTTTTTTCATAGATATTTATATATTTGTAATAAATAGACAGAAAAATATTGATATATATTTACATATAAAAAATTATTATTAAATAACTATACCATACTATGAAAATTATTAGGGTTTTATACACATTAATTTATATGGGTGAGAGAGTGTATATTATTAATATATCAATGTATATCAACACATATTTACATATATGTATGTGTGTCAGTTAAAATATATAGAAATTTATTAATTTAATTATATATCAGTATGGGTTGGTGTGTTTATATATATTTTTAATTACATATATCATATAATATAATATAATTATTTTTCTAAAAAAATAAAATATTATAAGGGGGTTTTAATTATCTCAATTATTATCAATTAAATTTTGTATAAAACCATAGAAAAAATAATACATATGAATGAATATATTCAGTTCACGACTAAAAATGATCATCAAGTGATATGTCCATGTTTAGCCATTGTGATTCACTAGAAATATAAATCATATCACTTTTTTCTCAAAATAAAAGGAACATTCAAAACATGTCACCATTTTTAGGGATCCAAGTAGTCGTTAACATTAAATTTTTATTTAAAAGTTTTGTAAACAAATTATTTATTTAAAAATATTAAAATAGATATAATGTTTTTAGAATATTTATTCAAACATCGACTATTCTGTATAAATATATTACTCTCAGTTGATGGAAAAAAATAAGTTCTTAATATTGAAAATTTCATAATAGTGAAAAACCTCAGATGAATGTATTTTGGGAATAAATGGTAACCTGGAGAAAATATAATTCATAGAAAAATATATATATTCATTATTATATTATCATTTAAATAATCCTAAACTTGAACAATTGGTGGACAATACTTCACCACCCATTGTTTATGTTAGGGATCTTAAGGAGGCCAAGAAAAAGCTACTCAAAAAATTAAATTTATAAAACCACAAAGATCCATATCATCTAGAGATTGATATGTAATTAAGGCATATTAATGAACATATCTATGAATATAATGTATTGGAATAATCTATGAATCACATTGTAGAAGGTAACCCACAAACTGATCATTATGTCATTATAAAATAAAAATCCTAACCAATATATCTTTATATAGAATTTAAATAATAAACCACCAAATTGGAAGAATTATATGAGAGACTCAACAATGTTTAAGACCATCCTCCATACATTTAATTACCAAATAATGTAGAAACATTTAATTAATGAAATATTATGTATTTTATTGTTTTTGTTACACACAACAATAATTTTAAACAAACCACAATATAGTATAAAAATATGATTATTTGTCATATTTATAACATAACCATTATATTAGATGGTCTGAATAGGATTAAATAATTTATTAAAGATAATAAAATGTTTAAAATAATTTAAATATCTGGATAAATTATTAGTAAAAAATATGTCAATTTTTCATAATGTAATTTTGTTCTTCAAAAATATGATTTCATTAAAAAAACAAGGTCACATTGTTGAGAAAGTATGATGAAAAAATTCTAGATAATTTGATTTTTTTTTCATAAAATAAAATTAATTTTTTAAATGATCATATTAAATTTATATTGGGATGAAAATTTTAGAGATTTCGGAAATGATTGGGTTTTCAATGAACAATAAAAAATGCATCTTTTATTGAAATCTATTTGTTCAATGTTCCTTTTTTTAAATTAGGTTAATAGTAGTATTATTTTTATAATATTTAAAATTATAAAATTGGGTCAATTGGAATCAATTTTAGGATTTAATTTAGTATAAATACAGTTTACATTTAAAATTTAAATTTCTTAAATAACTGTTTTATGCACGCTCTATGATTTTAACTAAATAAATTTATTTTTGATAGTATTTGTGAATTATTTTTATGAAATTAATATATTATATAGAAAATATTTTTTTAACATCCATCTAATCATCTTTTATGCATGTGATAAGAATAAATCCATTTTTATTCTTCAAATTAGTAATTTACTTAAAGGAGTTCTTCATAACATTTTCTGCACTTATTAGAAAATTAAATTACTTAACATATAGGTGTCGATTCTGATAAATAGAATACATTTTTATGAATTATTAGGTTCAAATTTCATAAATATACCCATTTTATATTTTTTTTAATATTAATAATAATCATGGTAAAGAATTTTACCTCAATAAAAAGAGTAAATCGATTAAATCTATGCTAAAACTATTTGATAAATTCATAATATTTCCAAATAATTATTATTGTATGTATGTAATTTTACCCATATCATATTAGGTTCTAAAATTAGTTCTTTATTAGAAAATATTCTATGAAAATGACTTATATATTTTTTAAATCAAAGAATGATACAAAATGTCACTCTCTTAATGATTTAAATGGGTAAAAAACTAGTCAAGAATGAAGAATAATAAATAAATTTCAAAAAATGTAATCATATTATTGATGGTTATTAATTTTAATAATAGGTACAATATAATTAATATAATTTTTTACATAATTACAAAAGTTTCTTCTAAAAATTAATGAAAAATCAAATAAACAAATTTTACATTATAAAAATTTATAATACATTTCTAATTTATAGTGTTCTGCAAATATTATATGATTATATGATATACTATTTTTGTTTTAAAAGATTATATTTGAATTCAATCATTTTATTTATGTATTTATGTAATTTTAAATAAATACTTTCAAAATTAACAATGATGATATTTTATCAAAATAATATTTAATTAAATTATTAATATTGATAAATGTGTTAGCACAATTAAAAATGATATCAGTTTTCTGAGGATTAATAAAAATGATAAGGGTTAAAAATATACTCAAATATATCCTAATTATAATATATAATAGGATTAGAAACCTATCATACATTATCATTGATACCATAGTCATTGTATTACTTTTTCAAGAGAATAAATTTATAATATTTTAATCCCTTGATAAATTTTCAAGGATCCCCTCACCTCAATTATAAAATGAAACCTCCTATTCCATATCATTACACCACATTAAGCCATATAGATTTACCAAAATCTAAAAAATTGTCTTCTCATATTCAATATAAACATCATAGAGGTTTTTTTATCAAAATTCATACACTATATCCCTTTGAGGAGATCTAATATAGTCAATTCAAAAAAAGGTAATCATCTTAATTGATCATTTTATTTTATAATATTGTATACATTATATGAAGATATTGTATTTATAATAATATAAATAATTCAGTATCCTAAATAATATATAATTTTATTTTTATTAATAAGGAACTATGATACACACTCTTTCCCATCAAATTATAAGTTAACATATCGCTCCCACTAATGCATAACTTATTGTCTCTACATGGAGATTCAATTCATTTTTCTTCACCAAATTTTATGGATGGGTATTATTATGTTGCTAATTTTTATGTGTGATATTTATGAAATAATTATACATTATAATTATAATATAAATTTATCCTACATACCATTCAATCCTTTGGGAAACAATAACATCATTCCAACTTACATGTGGTCTACAACCTCCACCAAGTTACTTGATTGGTTTTTTTACTTTATATTTTACATGGATGCTAATGAGGATAAATTTTCTGAATATATTTGTCACATATAATATTATAATAATACTATAAAGATTAATTAATATTAATATTTATCTCATTCTATCCATTAAAAATCGAAAACAATGTTCATGTGTACGTATGACCTACCATCTCCAAGAATGGTGCAATTATTTTTTATATCAATAATATATTGAGTGACTCCAAACATGTATAAAATAAATATGTATGATATTTAAATCATAATTAAATTATTTAACCATTTGAACAACAATTTAAATAAAATGAATAATATTATAGAACAAGAACATACATAAAAGATGAGGTAGATATCATACAGAACAATGATTTTAATAATTAAACTATAAAAATGGGTGGTAAATGATTATAATAAAATAAACTATTGTATAATATATATGATTATGGTTCATTAATATATTTATAATGAATCTAAATTTATTATTCATGAGGTCCTATTGCATACAAAGGATGTCAGACATTAGGTATGTGATTTTTTATTCTCATTTATTCATATAGGTTAGATGCCATTATCCAAACTTGTGAATTTTATATGCTGTACATGCTTCCCTTGAATATATTTTGAAATAATTTTATTCAATTATATTGGGATTTAAAAATCTGTATAAGGTTAATTTTATCACTGGTATTATAATAAAAATGTTACAAAAGTTATAAGGTCTTCTGTAACAATATCATTGTTTATAGGGATTATTTATGATTAAGATTCTGATGATAAAATCAAAGGGTTTATATATTAAGAAAACTAGTATTTATCATACCAAATTCTTATTTAATTAAAATAATTATTTTTGTTTAATTTTTATTACCTTTTAAATATTAATTATGATAAAAAAATTTATGGAAAACTAACTTTATCTATCTCTTTAGTCGATAAATTCAATTTATTCTATATTTATGTTTTCTACAAATTATTGAATGAATATTTTTTATATTTTCCTATTTTTTCTAATAATTTGTTACCCATTCAAAAATAAATTACTCAATTGTTAAAAAATTAAATTTTCCCCCAATAATGTACATCATAAATTTTATGAATAAAGAATTGAAGGAATCTTTTCTTGACTTATACAGTATAAATGGATTTTCCATCATAATGACTAGTTTTTATTTGAATATTCCATTACAAGTTTAAATAGTTATTCTAAATGAAATTTTATTCCTTTAAAATTATTATTATTTTTTAAATATGTGATTTCAAATTAGATTTTTTTCTCTGTAATATTTTAATGGTCTTTTAGTGGTTTATTATTCACCAAAGTTAAAAACCCTTTATTTCAATTGTAATTAAATACTTATGTGATCTATGTATAAAATAAAAATTATCTATAATTATTTTATATGAATATCATGACACAATATTTATGAAACTATATTTTTTTCCATGGGTTATGCTATAATGAAATTATGAGATGTTTATGAAATCCTTTTACTTTCCATGGATTAGGATGCAATGAAAGGTTTATGAATCCTATTTCATTTCATGTATATAAAATGATAAATTATTTTTGAACTTATGAAACATATGTGTATGATTTTAATTATTTTATGTGTGGGAAATATATCTCCCTCCAAGGAATTTGGTAAATATATAAATTTCATGAGATAAATTGCACTCGAATGCATAGTGACCTAGATCTGTAATGGAATTTTTCCACTTTGATATTCATGGGTGTGAAACATGAGTAATATGATTGTCTAGATTGTGAAACCATTCCACTATTTTGTTCTTGGAAATAATAAATGACTAATATGGATATTATTATATATTATTTGGTCTATTTGAAAAACTTATGTTATATTCCAATGTTATGCTCTGTGTGTTTAGGTTCTTTAATTCCATTATGATTCATGTCTTCATTTTTACAATGATTTATTCAATGAATCAATATTATAAGTTATAATATAAAAATTATAATTTTAAATGTCATTATCATGTTCTCATACCCTTATGTTCATGTTAGTCCAAATTAACAATTAATATATACCTATTTTACCCTTACTAAGCATTTATATAGACATTTCATTATATTTTTTTTCCATGCGTTATGAAGAAATGTACTATGTATGAAATTTCTACTAATTGTGATTGTTATAAAGAACCTAGTGGGGGATGATGTGGGTCTTTAAATAACTATTTTTTTATATTTCTATTTTTAAAAAGGTACCAGACCAATAAAATTATATAATGGATCATTATTTTATGCATTGAAAATTCATCTACTAAGATGTGATATGTTTGAAAAAAATAATGGGATTTTATAGTTGGAATCAAATAAATTCTTAATTAACCTTAGGAAACTTGGATGATAATACATCACTAAGAACCCTAGTAATAAATCTAAGAATATGATAACATCATACTGTTTTGGTAATGAATATAAATGACATAGTTTGAACCTGAGGTTTCACAGATTTAAATGGTTTTGTTCTAATTTAGACATCTTAGTAATGATTCCTTAATATGACCTCTACTGATCACACAAATCATTTCATGTTTTAGTAAACTGAATAAACCAAGAGGATTTAGGATAATGTTGACGGGGAAATAAATGATTTTCCCGGGGTGCAACCAAAGGAAATAAGATAAGGAATTAATTTTTTTAAATTATTCCTAACCATCCATCTTGTTACATGATTAACAATCAAAAAATTAGTGAGATTCCTCAAAAAACTTATATTAGAAGAAAAAAAAATCAGAAATACCATGGAGGAAAGAATTTGAAATCCATTATATTCAGAATGAGGGAAAAGTCACTCAAGTTATGGTTTCATAAGAATATGTATATGTTATGAGTGTGGCATAAGACACAATGCAAGTAATTTTAATAGAAAAATGAAATTATATATTTACATAATATATGATATTAATTGTCATTATAAATTTCCTCAATTAATGAATGTGATAAATGTGGAATGTATGAGCATTACAGAAATCAATGTCCTTTATTGAAATATCATTAAAATAACCTAAAGAGTTGTATGAGAAATTGTTTTAAATATGATGGGGCCAATAATAAAAATGTCTTTTGAATGGTATGATATATTTTTACAATATTTCTTGCGTAGAAAAGTAATATCCGTGATAAAATTTAGTTTCATGAACTATAAGACACAATTAATTTTTCTTATTATAAGAAATATGTATTTGGGGGATATGATGATGAATCATAGTATATTGCTTAAGAATAAAGTAAGATGATTAATGTTTTTATGAATTTTCCTTCAAGAATTTTGTTTTATATTATTTATCATAATTATATTCATGTTATAATATGTTTACAAATATTTGATATTTTCCACATTAAATTATCATTTAGGTTTTTATTACATATTCTAAATTTTATAAATAACCAACAAAAGTGATTTTGTGGCAAGGAGATATTATTAGAGAAGATAATATCATAGGAAAAGATAAAATATAAAAAGTGTCTAATGTTTAGTTATTATTGTTGTTTTCATAAATATATGATTAACATTGATAGTACTAGTAACCTTGAAAATTGTTGGCGATTTAATTAAAAAAAATTAGTTTATCTTTGATGAATTTTGCTTCATTATTTAATTAATGGAATATATTCAATAGTTGTTATAATTAATATGGAATAAGGATTGTGTTAATTTTGAAAGTAATATGTTTTCATGAGTGGATAACATTAATGTAATGGATATAATCATGGTTGTATAAATATAAGTATGATGATATGTTTAAGGCATGAACACCCCCATTAAATATATTTACTGATGGGATTTTAACACTATATTATGGTTTAAATAAAATTTCTGGTTCGTATATTTTTTAATTATATGTTAATTTTTGAATACTGGATAGTGGTATATATATAATCATGATGTTTGAAAAGTGATCCATTGACAATGTGATAATTTCTACAATACATATTTTCAAATAAAGGATTTGTATTGAGGCCAGTATCAAAATTCTATTCACAATAATTTTGTGATAATCACCATATTAGAATATTATATAGTTATTTTTTCATGGTTATTGATATTTGGGTGATGTTTCATTAGGTTGAGATATAAATAATCTATATATTTAAAATGTTATTTAACATAAAAATAATGATTGGGAAGAATAGAATATACATTTTTTAAGACGGATGTTGATAATTTTTAGATCGCATTTGAGGTTAAAAATTCATTAATTTTAAGGTTTTTATGGTAATTTGTTATATTAGATTATTTATAAATGATATATGTGGAAAAATTATTATTAATATATAAAAAATTAGATAAATGTTTTATTTTAAGGATTTATCATTTTAGGAATTATCTTATGTTTTATTAGCCATTTTTGGTTTTTTAAATTTCAAATGATTGGAAGAATTTAATGGTATACATTTTCAATGTGTTAGATGTTTATTTTTCTTATTCATGCTTAAAAAATACATCTCAAACCCACAAAATTTGGATAAATAGATAATCATATAGTGGAAATTGATTAAAAGTTGAAATTCTACTTTTCAGTCAATGATATTTATTTATTTTCTTATTCATAATGGTAATGAATTTCCTAAATACATGAAAATTACCCTAATAAAAAAATTCATACGAACTTTAATTATGATGAATTGATGGTATCTTAACCAATCATGGATTCATTGTTCTGTGGCTGTTAACTTTCTCTTGATCATGCCCCCTATCAATATCTATTAATCCTTGCGTGTTCGTTTTCTATTATATTTCCATATTTTCACTTCCTATTGAAATCCAACTATTTGAAAACCTAATTATATGGTGAATTTCATACCCCAATTTCCCAATTTTTTTGTGGAAGTCTTATAAAAACTTTTTATGATGTGGGTTTTCGAGAATGTAAATTCAAAATATCAATCCTTTGGTTACTAATCACAAGTCAATATTGATATGTAGTATTTTTTTGAAGGGGTGGAACATATCACATTGATATTTTAAGTAATATTTCATTTTATATAATTTTATTTATTCAATATCTTTTATTTAACACAACCCTACGTCTAAACGGTCCATGATATACTATTATGATATATTTTTTGAAAGTTATAACCTAGCTATAAAATTTGATGGTATGAATAAAATTTACTACTTTTTGAAATATATTTAAATGACACCCCAATATAAATTTATATAAAAATTATTAGTAAGTTATCACTTAATTTTTAGTATGTTATAATTTTTTTTGAAAAAATGATTGCTTAAAAAGATATTTTTAATAAATTGGTGAAAATTATTATGATTAATTTCTACAATTATTAGACACTTTATTTAATAAATTTTTTTTATTTTGAAATTGGCATATTAAAACCGTCTTTTCCAGAATTGTTTAGAATTTTCCAAAAAAAATCATTCTCTAATGAATAGTAAAAAATGTAAATTTTATTGTAAAGCAAATATAAAATGTTTGATATTTTTTTTAAATTGTTTCAAATTAAAACTATTTTTATAATATATTTAATTATCTAATTATGTCCCCCTGGATTCAATTTAATTTTTAAATTTAGTATAAATGTTTTTTATAATTTAGGGGGGATCCTCTGGAAAATTATTTTTATGCATGAAATGGGTTATAAAATAATAAACAAAAATTATCACTATTCATGAATAATTTTATTGAAATTTATATATTATATACCCAATAAATTGTTTTAACATTCACGAAATATTTTTCTAGATATGTTATAAATATAAATTTATGTTTATTCTTAAAACCCACAATTTTCTATAGAGAGTTTTTTGTTTCATTTTTGGAATTTATTTCAAAATTACGAAATGATTCTAATAGTTATGGAATTTGAAAATTTGGATTCAATATAATGATCCAAGGCATTCATATTAGGTGAATATGACCATTTTATTTTTTGGTAATATAAATAGTAACCAAGGTAAAATTTATCACCTCTATAAAGAATAAATCACCTTAATATAGGAAAAAATAAGTTATTAGAACATAATATGTTGTAATATTTCATATTTTATGAAGGTAAGTTTAATATTATTAAATTTGTTTCAAAATAATTGGTTTAATCAACAATTTTACAATAAAATGACATATTTTATTTAAATCAAAAAATTTTACAAAATGCCACTCTCGTAGTTTTACAAATTATTGATGTGTTCACATAAGAAAAAATAGTAATAAATAAATATTAATATTAATATTGTGAATAATTAATTTATATTCATGATTTTTATTTATTTAATATTTTTTATATATTATATAATTACATTAGATTCTTAAATATTGTAAAAACAATTATTATTCAATTAATGGAAACAAAATATAAATGATTATAAAAATATTAATAATGATATAATTTTATTAATTAATTTGGGTGCACAAATTTTATATTTTTATATTACATATTATATTATTTAATGATTATGTTAGGATTGGAATTTTTTCATCATGTCTTTTATGTGAAATTAAATGATTGGTTACAAAATCAAAATAATAATATTTCAAAAAACTTATTTTTAAATTATATATATATCATATGATTATATAAATATGTAAAGGTGTTTATGGTGTAATTCCCCATCATTAAACATTACATAATCTCGATATTAATCAATAATTAAAATTGAGGAACGTTTCATGTTTATGGTTTTATTGAATTAGGCCCCAACTATTACAAAAAATCCAGAATATTACATGTAGACACTTCTACTCAATACCCATTTTGTCATAAAATAAAATCTCTTAAAATAAAACAATAATTATTTTCTTGATATAAATGTTCTTGAATTTTTCCTTTCTCTTACCCTTCTTTATACCCTCTGAAAAGAATTTCAAAATACAAGGGATCAACATAAAAAAGCTCAGTAAGGATTATAAAATAAAGGAAGAAAAAATTAGTCCATAAATACATAAAAAACATAATCTCTTTAACATACCTCATGAAATCATAATATTTATGAATAAATGTTAGAAATCATAAATCATAAAGGGAACATGTGGCATCTATAACATACTTAAGTTGTAGCTTTCACGTATACATAGGTAGTTATGTTTAGAATAACCATGATAGTATATTCCATAAATCTCTTAGGAGAAACATTGACCATTAGATTTGGGTTACGCATTGGGGGAGTTGCGCTTCACATTCCTTCTTCATGATGCTAATGGCCAATGTGTTGGTCCCTCCCCCCACTGGTGGGGGAGGGACCCCAATTGTCAAAAAAGGGAGTGGATTCCTCTTTATTTCCCATCTCTAACCCAGAATTTCTTCTTCTATTTCCCCAAGCTTCGTTATTCTTGAAAGTTCAAGATCTATTCAACAGGAGACCTAATCCACTATTATCGATCTCATATTTCACCAAAACCTCATCGCTTCTGAGTCATATGTTGATTTCTATTTTCAAGAAACAACAATAGTAAATTTATTGATTTGATAGGCATGTCTTCAGTTCTTGTCATTTCCAGGAATGAGAGATAGTGGGTTTGATCGATAGTAGAAATATCATGATACATTTTTCCTCAGAGGATAATTTAATCATAACCTGGTCTAGTGCTCCCCGTACATTCAAAGGATATCAGTTCAACATCTTTTTATGGTCATAAAATTTCTATATGAAGTGTGATTCCCCCATAGTGGAAATTTGGGTAAGCTTCCAAACCTCCCATTACTGTTTCAAAATACTTCGGTTATTAGATTTCATGGGAATATAGTTGGTAGATATCTATGTTCGGATAACCGAACTGAAGGGATTTTCCACCCTATTAATTTGTGTGTCTGTCTTGAAGTGGATGTGTCCAAAGTGACTTTCTATTATGTCTTCATAATAGTTGAGAAGTATTTTGGTGCAAATAGGAGGTGGTATATGAATCATTTTTATATTTCTATTATGTTTGTAAGAGTCTGTGTCATTGGACAAAAACATGTAGATGGGGACTTAGCAATAAGATGGGTTTGGGAAATATTAAAGAAACTGAAACTCATTTTGTGGCAGGCTTGCCTGAAAAAAGGTTGGTTGGTGTGGACTCTAAGGTAGTGGATATGAGCTGTGGATCTTGGGCATTTAATCCTTTGGTGAATGATGTCTTTAGACGCTTTATGGAGGATCTAGGTGGATCACAACATTCTACACATGTTCCATTAGAAATAGAGGTTAATGTTGTGGAGGAGGTGAAACCCAGTAGTGGTCTCATTGTGGTGGATTGTAAAATGGTGGAAGAAGAAGGCACTATGACTTGTAGGATAGCATCATACACCGAGGATTTAAACTCAAGGTTTATAACTAATTCCAATGTCCTAGAAGCTAAGGAAACATGGGAGGGTAAGTATCCTAGTTTAAAGGTGTTGCAACAAGATTTAGGGGATTTTTTGATTAAGGTGATGGATGAAATTGTGTGGGAAAATAGGATAGAAGGGCTGTCACAGATTAATCTAGAACAAGAGGCTGAAGTTTATCTGGCCAGGACCTCACTGAGGAAGGGGGCACCCAGGACATATTCCAATAATGGGGACTCTAAACTATTATTAGGTGATATAGGAGTAGACATCAAGTGTGATCCAGCATGCCCGAGGAGAAGTAAGAGCTAGAGGGGAACATGGAAAGAGATAAAAACTATTATTATTTAACACCACCAAGGGTGTCTAGATCTATGAAGAAGTACAATTACAAGATGATTTTCAGAAATCCCCATTCTTTTTCAATGCTAACATTGGCCAACCGCGAGAGTTCGGTACCGTGACTGATCCTTCTTTAGAGAAGTTTATGTACTCAGGAAAAAAAATTGGTGGAAACAGTTCTAAAAATTAATTCTACCGATGAAGATGATAAAAGGATTATGGGAAGTCCTTTATAGGTTTTTTCTAGTGACGATAATTGTAACTAGATTGAAAAACAAGATCTAATATTTTTAAGGGATTTAATGATGGGAAGCCCATCCAAGAGGAGTGTATTTAGGCATAGGACAAACTAGAATATCATTTCAATGATATTATGAAGGGTAATCTCGATACTCAGGTTATAACATTCTCTTGGAATCTATTTAGGGAGATCCAATCTAGTAGGCTTAAGTTGTTCTTCAATGGTTCATATATTTCTTTTAGTTCTTGAGATATTGGTTTCTCATGTTTCCCATAAAATTGTTTCTTTAATTAAAATTTAATTTTCAGTCTTAGGAGAAACATTAATGTTTACCTCTATCATGTTACCCAATGCATTGGAGAGCTATCTCAGGCTCACCCACCCTAGGCTTATCACTGAACCACCCATATACCTAACTAATTCCAAAGAACCATAACATATTCATAACACATAAAAAAACATATATGAATGATAAAATTTTCAAATTTCAGTCAAAGTATATCATTATAATGTATTGAAATAATTAATGTACTCTCAAATTGATTTTCAATAAAAAAATACATAAAAAGAGTACATGGTATTTATTTTTCATTTCAAAACATTTCATCTTGTTAAGGAATCCGAATATTAAATAATGATCATGGTGACAGAAAGGTTATTGTAATTGCGTACCTTAAAAAGAAACATTCTCTTTATTGTTTAGTAAAACACTAGGTATAAAAATATTACCTTTGAATGAAATTAAAAGTCACAGGGGTTTATACACCTTATAAAATCATTTTGTGTATAAATCAGAACATGCCTCAATGAAAGGATATTGTAACAAAGACCCTTATGAATATTATTTTGTAAATAACATAGTTTGATTATGTGTATCAAATATACTCTAACATAAATCAAGTATAAATTAAATACAGGATATCAAAATTTATTTCTCACTATATCACAGGAGAACATTGTCACGACCCCCTCCCCACAAAGTGTACCCCTCCTGGGCCGGCAATGTGAGAAGGGAGATAATGACCCCCGAGTCCCGCCTCCAGTAGGCCCCGGGTTGGTGACTAGCACCGAGGGTATAATAACATACAAATGGGAGGCATTACCCTCTAAGAGAACACATGCAGAAGAGAGAGATAGAATAGACTCCAATCAACTCCAACTCAGAACTGAAATATATAAGGAAACCAAGTACATATATGAAATGTCATGCAAAAGTACTACAACTGAAAGGGGAAACTAAAAGTACCCAAAAGAAAGTAATACGACAGTGACCACAAGCCCGAACAACTCCTCCTCCAACCGCAGGCTAGTAGTAACCAGCTTGATCTCCAACCTGCTCCAAGTGACCTGAAAAACAGTTTATACATACATAGGGTGAGTATAAAAGTATACTCAGTAAGATCCTCCCCAAGCCTCCCGTGCAAAGGTAAAGAAAGCATGCTAAAGCCCAGTGAACAACAAGTGAAACTAACTCGTCACCTAAATAGGTATACTATGTTCCCAACCTCACCATGTCTACTCTCACCAAGTAACGCATACAAGAATATAGCATATAGTAAAGAATATCAAGGGTACCCCGCTACTTCTTCCCCACTGGTTTTCCGCTTTTCCCCAACAACATACGTCCTGTGCATCTCTCTCCAAAGGCTTGCCTGTAGACACCTGGGCTAAGCTCCACAATCAGCACCTCGTGCACCACAAAGGCTTGCCTGCAGACACCTGGGCGAAGCACCACACCGTCCTCACAACCAAAGTAACCAGGTAGTTTCTGGGAGCCACCACAGCTCGTATAACGCGTATCATACATCGGGTATAATACCTCAAGCCATTACAGCCCATACTCCGAGTAAGGATCCTCAAGCCATTATAGCCTATACATGTTACACCTATAGTAGTCCATAGGATACTATATCCAGAATATATGTGTGGGAAATAACCACAAGCCATTACAGCCCTCTACACACATATATGGGTAAAACTAACCACTATGCCTACCAGCACAAAGATCTACCAAGAGAAGAGAGTGGGGCCAAAGGGGGTAGTCATCCATTCAACCTCCCATCAGAATGTTGGGGAAAACACCCCCCAGGGCTCAGAATCCCCGGGGTCTCAGTTTCCCTTACCGACAGGGTGGAGTATCATATAGAAACACAAAATTACAGAATATATATATATATCTCACATCCACACTATGGTCATTACCTAGTCTTAGATACAACTGCAGCTAACGTCTCTCAGACTCCAGGCTGCTACTTCAAAGACTAGGTATCCTATAAGCACACAACCAATTGAAGAGCTTTATTAGATTACTCCATTCTCATTTATCAGTTCCACTGTACAATAATTAATTCTTTAAACATTAATTAAGAATGAACAATTCCACATTAAACTGAATTGGCATCACTTTCAAAAACAACTGCTCCTTTTTAAGATTCACATCACCTTTAAATTCCAGCATCTCCATCCCCGTGGATTTTCACCATTTAAACTAACATTCATTATAGAATTAATTTTCCACATTCCCAGGAATTCTAGAAAAACATCCTATGCTCCTAAACACAAAGGAGGCTCAACACGGTGAGTAGATATACTACCCGTCGAGTCTTTTCCGCCTATAGAAAGAGCATATACCCATTCTCCCTTGAGAGGCTAAACACGGAAAGCACGTGGCATACCCCGCGCGTCTTCACCTCCTTCGGAAGAATGGTAGCAAGACCAGCTGCCTTGAGCAGTGGGGAAAAGCAAAGCAGATTAACATTCAAGAAAACCGCAAGCAACTAGCGACCACATCCATCCCATTCCATCACCCCTAGTGTCCTCCCCGACACCCATATGCATAAACTAATGCATCTCGCCACACTAGGCGTCATCCTCTGCCACAACCATAAGGCCTCCATGCCTCCACATATTACAACAGCCATCAAGGGTCACATCACAACACAAGCAGCAGGAAAACAAACATCACATCATGGGCTCTTGACCCTTTAACAAACAAGAGGGTAACTCATAACCCTTTTAGAAATTCCCACATAATCTATTCTCTAATCCATATTGAATTAACATATTTGTTATTCGTAGGTTCCAATCACGGATACCTAAACAGCAAGCTATCAAAATTAAACAACCATGCTTCCTTCCCTAATTTGATTATCCTCAAATTAGAACAACTACAACAACGACAATAACCAGATTAATTTACATGCCTCTTTATCTTTAGACAATTAATTATCAATTAATTCCGGCTTTACGTTCATTATCAATTTCTATTATGAACGAACAACAAATCAAAGAAAACATAGATATCACTATATCTAGGAAAACATGAGGCAAACCATTATCACGGTATAAAGCAACAACATGCGATCAACCAATTCTTTTAATCCGGTTCAAGTATTTAATTAGGTCGATTTCATTGTGATCCAAAGGAATAAATCATGCTAATTCTATGATTTCACATACACAATTAGAGAAGCCATGAATCCCCTACCTCAAACAGTTCCTCACGTTCTTTATCCACACAACAGGACACGATCCTCCCCTCACGACAACTGCATCCACCGGAGGATGCTGCGGTACGACAGAACCAACCAACCCCAAGAATACCCATTAGAATCTTGGAGAATACATGGTATAATTATGGAAAAGAGGATAGGAGAAGATGAACCCCAAAAGAACGATGATACCACATACCTTATATCGAAGATTGATCGACACGGCTCGGTTGCATCCAAAACAGAACAGAACCAATCCTCGGGGTAAAGATTGATTGTGAAACTCCTACGGAAAGGATTGAAAGGTTCTAGTGCCTCTTAGTTGAGAACAAAGGGAATGAACAAGGGAGAATGATATCTCTTCCCTTTTTAAGATTTAACGAGGTGACAATTTAAGATCCGGTTAATTATCCATTAAAAACGGATCGCATTAACCCACGCGGTTTGACCAAGTAAAACATTCCAAGCCTTAGGAATAATTAATATAGGATTTATGGCATTTGAATCGGCCTTAAGAACCCATAAAATAAGGCTTTAAATGTATTTTATGTCAAAGGAAACGTAAAAAGGGGAAAAACTGTAGGAGTCTAGAGACACTGTTCACCCACCGTTACTGTACATGAAACCGATCTGTGAAACCGATCTGTGAAATCGATCTGTGAAACTGATCTGTCACACCGATCTGTGAAACCGATCTGCGAAACCGATCCGTGAAACTGATCTGTCACACTGATCTGTGAAACCGATCTGTGAAACCGATCTGTGAAACCGAACGGTGAAACTGATCTGTCACACCGATCTGTGAAACCAATCTGTGAAACTGATTTGTGAAACTGATCTGTCACACCGATATGTGAAACCGATCTATGAAACCGATCTGTGAAACCGATCTGTCAGACCGATCTGTGAAACTGATCTGTCAGACCGATCTGTGAAACCGATCTGTCAGACCGATCTGTGAAACCGATCTGTCACACCGATCTGTGAAACCGATCTGTCACACCGATCTGTGAAACCGATCTGTCACACCGATCTGTGAAACCGATCTGTGAAACCGATCTGTCACACCGATCTGTGAAACCGATCTGTCAGACCGATCTGTGAAACCGATCTCTCACACCGATCTGTGAAACTAATTGGTGAGACCGATCTATCAGACCAATCGGTGAGACCGATCTGTCAGACCGATCAGTGAGACCGATCTGTTACTGTTCATAAAACTGGAAACACTGTTCACAGAACTGGAAAATTGGCAGTGTTGGGGATAAGTCCCCTTGGCCTCCCGGAACACCTCCAACACCAAAATTCCACAAAGTAATGGACCAGAGAGGTCCGGGCCATTACATTAGATTCCTCTCAAAACATTCTCGTCCTCGAGAATTAAAAACAAACCCAGAAGAAAAGAGGGGTCCGAACAACCACCCCATAAGATTCCTCTCAGGGGAAAACCACCATGAGTTGTTCGAAAGCTGGAAAAAAACTACGACATCCGGGAGTATGGGAACAAAAAATCCATACCCAAACAATTCAAACATAACATCACATCAAAGGTACATAAATAAAACATGAAAGATCTAACCAGAGAGGAAACATCATTACATGAAAAGAGTTAAACATTGAACAACTCTGGGTACTGAGCACGTATCTGTGACTCACGCTCCCAGGTACTCTCCTCCATGCCACCGTGTCGCCACAAGACACGAACTAAGGGGATAGTACGCCCACACAACACCTTCTCCTTGTGGTCTTGGATCTCCACAGGTCGCTCCTCGAAGGTTGCATCATCGTCAATATCGATCTCTCCCCAATCGATAACATGAGATTCATCATGAAGATAACGACGGAGCTGTGATACATGGAAAACATCATGTATCCGACTCATATGAGGGGGAAGTGCTACTCGATACGCCATAGCTCCAACATGAGCTAACACCTCGAAAGGCCCAACAAACCGGGGAGAAAGCTTACTTCCACGACCAAACCTTCGCTACCCACGACGGGGAGTCACCTTTAGAAACACATGATCCCCAACATGAAACTCTAAGGGTCTCCTTCTTTGATCAGCATATGATTTCTGACAATCCTGTGCTGTCTTCATCCTCTCACGAATCACCTGTACCATCTCTGTTGTATTCTGCACTAGTTATGGTCTGAGAATTGCTGACTCTCCGACCCCAGTCTAGCACAACGGAGAACGGCATGGCCAGCCATACAAGGCTTCAAACGGCGCCATGCCGATGGTAGAGTGAAAACTATTATTGTAAGCGAACTCTACCAACGGTAAGTGCTTCACCCAGGAACCTCCAAAATCAAGAACACAAGAGCGCAACATGTCTTCAAGAGTCTGGATTGTTCGCTCTCTCTGACCATCCGTTTGAGGATGAAAAGCAGTGCTAAGGCACAGTTGAGAGACAAAAGCATGCTGGAGACCTCTCCACACCCTAGAGGTAAAACGAGGATCTCGATCAGAAATGATCGTCCTAGGTACTCCGTGATGCCTCAACACCTCCTCCAGATACTTCCTCGACAAAACCTCCACTGAGCTCGACTCCTTGATTGCTATGAAGTGGGCCGATTTAGTTAAACGATCCACTACCACCCATATAGCATCATGTCCTCCCGGAGATCGAGGTAAACCTGTAACAAAGTCCATTGAGATGTCCTCCCACTTCCATTGAGGAATCTCTAAGTGCTGGAGAAGACCACCAGGAACACGGTGTTCGGCCTTCACCTTCTGGCAGACTAAACATCGAGACACACATTCTGCAACTGTACTCTTCAGCCCAGGCCACCATAACTGACTCCTCAAGGATCGGTACATCTTCGTCACACCAGGATGTACCGCCAATGGTGAACTATAGAACTCTCGGAGAACCGTCTCGCGTATCGCCAAGGGAACAAAAATCCTGCCATGATACAACACTCGGTGTTGTTCATCCTCCGACCAACCATCAGGGGCCTCACGACATACAACTCTGTCTCTCCAAACTTCCACCTCTATATCACCCAACTGAGACTATTCCACCTTCTGCATCAGGGATGACTGCACCGTCATTTGGAAAAGAAAACCTCTACCCCCAACTTCTCCCATATCATGATGCAAAGCTGATAGCTCTTCTATCACTCTCCAGGAATCACCAGATTCACGCACAACATCATTACGTGACTTTCGGCTCAGTGCATCAGCAACAACATTTCCCTTCCCAGGTGTATATGATATTTCGAAGTCATATTCCTGCAAGAACTCCATCCACCGACGCTGCCTCAAGTTCAAGTCATGTTGGGAGAAAACATACCTCAAACTCTTATGATCGGTGAAAACCAAAAAGTTCTCACCAATGAGGTAATGTCTCCACAACTTCAGAGAAAACACCACGGCTGCCAACTCCAGATCATGGGTAGCATAGTTGCGTTCATGGGGACGCAACTGCCGAGACCCATAAGAAACAACTGACCTTTGCTGCATGAGAACACAGCCTAGCCCCAGATGTGAAGAATCACAGAAAACATCAAACTGGACTCCCTCTGCTGGAAGACAAAGGACTGGAGCACTTACCAACTTCTTCTTTAGATATTCGAAAGCTTCCTGACACTGATCAGTCCATATAAACGCTTGATCCTTCTTGGTCAAAGCTGTCAGAGGAGTCGCAACTCGGGAGAAATTATCTACAAACCTCCTATAATAGCCTACGAGACCAAGGAAACTTCGCACCTCTGACACAGTCTTGGGGGATGCCCAAGAAACTACTGCTTCTATCTTCGAAGGATCCACAACTACTCCCTGTTGGGACACAACATGCCCTAAGAAAAGAACTTCTCGAGCCCAGAACTCAAACTTAGACAACTTCCCAAACAACTGATGTTGGCGAAGAACTCCCAAAATGGCTCGTAGATGCTCTGCATGCTCTTCTTTAGATGTGGAGTACACAAGGATGTCATCGATGAAAACCAAAACAAACGTGTCCAGGAATTCACGGAACACAGCATTCATCAACCCCATGAAAACAGCTGGATCATTTGTCACGCCGAATGGCATTACAACACACTCATAATGCCCATGACGACAACGAAAAGCAGTCTTCAGGATATCCTCATCCTTTACACGCATCTGATGATATCCTGACCGCAAGTCTATCTTTGAAAACCAACTTGCACCCTTCAGTTGATCGAATAGGTCATCAATCCACGGGAGAGGATAGCGGTTCTTTATTTTCACTTTGTTTAATCGACGATAATCGACACACAACCGCAAACTGCCGTCAGCCTTTTTCACAAACAAAACTGGTGCACCCCACGGTGACACACTTGGCCGAACAAAACCACACTGCAACAGACTATCGAGCTATATACGTAGCTCTCGTAACTCAGAAGGGGCCATCCTATACGGAGACATAGAGATAGGAGACGCTCCCGGCTGTAGCTCGATCCCAAACTCGATCTCTCGTCGAGGGGGTAAGGATACAACCTCTTCTGGAAAGATGTCAGGGTACTCCTCTACGACCCTAGGAAATGCCAACTGTTGAACCTCTGAAGAACTCAGCATCATCCCAGCCATCATGGATGATAAGGATGAAACTCGTCTATGACTCATTAGAGGATCTCTCTCACCAACAAACACTACTTCCTCTCCATCTTCATCAAAGAAAACGACCTTCTTCCTGTAGCAATCCACAATAGGCTGTACCGAATACAACCAATCCATGCCGAGGATGACATCATATGGTTGTATTTGTAAACATAGGAAATCTCCCCAAGAGCGGTGCTTCCCCAACACTAGCTCACAGTCTCTACATACTTCAAACAAGCTAACTCGACCTCCAACCGGCGTAGTCATCGCCAAGGGCACTGGAAGCCTCTCTACCTCAAGTCCCAAAGCGTGGACAAGGGTAGGGGATATAAAGGAGTGTGTCACTCCTAAATCAAACAAGGAATACACCAAGGTAGAAAACAAGCAAAGGGTACCTCGGACGACGTCTGGATCGCCTGGAACTGGCAACGCTAGAGCATGAAGCTGACCAGGACCACATCCAGGGCCTCTATGACATTGATGAAGACCACCACCACAGCCGCGCTCTGCTCTCTGAGGACGGGGAGCGTCATTGGGCTGTCCTCTACCTGCTCCATCTACCCTCTGGTGATTTAAAGCTGGTGGAACCTGCTGCTGCTACCTCGGCTGGAACTGCCTCAACGGAGGAACCTGGAGTGGAGCGCCTAGTGCACGATGACTGCTCTGAAAAGTCGGGCACTCTTGATGTTGATGACCACGACCACCACAAGAAAAACAAGCGCCTGATCCCTTGGAATAGGCCTGAGAGTTGCAGCCTCCGGAGAAACGAGATGGGAAGGGCTGGGACCTACCCCAAAGTGAACGGAAACTCTTCTGTCCTGAAAACCGGGAACCCCGGACCACAACTCTACTTCGTGAGGAATCATGACGATTCCCCTCTCGTGACGATCCGGTCCTGGTCAAAGTCTTCTCAACAACCTCTTCCCTCGCTAGCACCTCAAGATATGACTTCAGCATAAATGGGGTGACCTGGCGCTGGATCTCTGGACGCAAAGCCTCCTTGAAATGCCTCGCCCAGGCCTCATCATCCGGTAACAGGTCTGAAGCATATCGTAGAAGGTTCCTGAAACGGATTCCAAACTCCTGAACACTGGAGCTCCCCTGTCGAAGGGTAAGAAGCTCCTGGCGACTGGACTCCTTCGCAGTCGATGAAAGAAACTCGACTCTAAACCTGTCTCAAAACTCCTCCCATGAGATCGCTGACTCCTCACGATCAGCGAGGAACAAGAACCACCACTACCTTGCTGCTCCACGCAGCATCGTCACAACCAAGGACACCCATTGTTCCTTCCGAGCACGAATCGAACTGAAGCCTATATCGACCTCCTCCAACCAGTCTTCTGTGACTGCATCTGAAATGGAGCCCTCGTACTTCTGTAGACTCTGGCGCTGAAACTCTCGGAGTGTCTTCCTCCAAGTGTCATCGTCGTCAACCTCTACCCAGCGGCGATCTGCTGGAACAGCCTGCTGGGCACCTTCTGCGCAAACCTGACGAGGACGTCGACCTGGAGCCATACCTGTAAAATAACAACCGTTAGAGCTCCTAAGCCTGGAATATGGAAGACTCAACATTAATTAATTAATTATTTTGTTTTATTAATTTTAGGTTACCTATCCCAAGGTCTACCCATTCAAACATAGGTGCAAAGAATAATAATGCATGATCCTTTCCTAGGTCTCTACCCTGCAACCAGTATCACTTTGTTAAGTAGCCATCGTAAACTTAATGGTCCGTGCAATAGATCATAGGGGGCCCTGAACGCCTATGTATCTTCCGGTCTCCAGTGTTTACCCCACTTGCTAAACATGAATGCCACCGTTGCCCTACCATCCCATGCATCCTCACCTGTGCCTAACTCCAAACTCCATCCTATCCCTCAACCAGAGCTCTGATACCACTCTGTCACGACCCCCTCCCCACAAAGTGTACCCCTCTTGGGCCGGCAATGTGAGAAGGGAGATAATGACCCCCGACTCCCGCCTCCAGTAGGCCCCGGGTTGGCGACTAGCACCGAGGGTATAATAACATACAAATGGGAGGCATTACCCTCAAAGAGAACACATGCAGAAGAGAGAGATAGAATAGACTCCAATCAACTCCAACTCAGAACTGAAATATATAAGGAAACCAAGTACATATATGAAATGTCATGCAAAAGTACTACAACTGAAAGGGGAAACTAAAAGTACCCAAAAGAAAGTAATACGACAGTGACCACAAGCCCGAACAACTCCTCCTCCAACCGCAAGCTAGTAGTAACCAGCTTGATCTCCAACCTGCTCCAACTGACCTGAAAAACAGTTTATACATACATAGGGTGAGTATAATAGTATACTCAGTAGGATCCTCCCCAAGCCTCTCGTGCAAAGGTAAAGAAAGCATGCTAAAACCCAGTGAACAACAAGTGAAACTAACTCGTCACCTAAACAGGTATACTATGTTCCCAACCTCACTATGGCTACTCTCACAAAGTAACGCATACAAGAATATAGAATATAGTAAAGAATATCAAGGGTACCCCGCTACTACTTACCCACTGGTTTGCCGCTTTGCCCTAACGACATACGTCCTGTGCATCTCTCTCCAAAGGCTTTCCCGCACACACCTGGGCTAAGCTCCACAATCTGCACCTCGTGCACCACAAAGGCTTGCCCGCAGACACCTGGGCGAAGCACCACACCGTCCTCACAACCAAAGTAACCAGGTACTTTCTGGGAGCCACCACAACTCGTATAACATGTATCATACATCGGGTATAATACCTCAAGCCATTACAGCCCATACTCCGAGTAAGGATCCTCAAGCCATTATAGCCTATACACGTTACACCTATAGTTGTCCATAGGATACTATATCCAGAATATATGTGTGGGAAATAACCACAAGCCATTACAGCCCTCTACACACATATATGGGTAAAACTAACCACTGTGCCTACCAGCACAAAGATCTACCAAGAGAAGAGAGCGGGGCCAAAGGGGGTAGTCAGCCATTCAACCTCCCATCAGAATGTTGGGGAAAACACCCCCCCAGGGCTCAGAATCCCCGGGGTGTCAGTTTCCCTTACCGACAGGGTGGAGTAGCGTATAGAAACACAAAAGTACTGAATATATATATATATATCTCACATCCACACTATGGGCATTACCAAGTCTTAGATACAACTGCAGCTAACGTCTCTCAGACTCCAGGCTGCTACTTTAAAGACTAGGTATCCTATAAGCACACAACCAATTGAAGAGCTTTATTAGATTACTCCATTCTCATTTATCAGTTCCACTGTACATTAATTAATTATTTAAACATTAATTAAGAATGAACAATTCCACATTAAACTGAATTGGCATCACTTTCAAAAACAACTGCTCCTTTTTATGATTCACATCACCTTTAAATTCCAGCATCTCCATCCCTGTGGATTTTCACCATTTAAAAAAACATTCATTATAGAATTAATTTTCCACATTCCCAGGCATTCTAGAAAAACATCCTATGCTCCTAAACACAACGGAGGCTCAACACGGTGAGTAGATATACTACCTGTCGAGTCTTTGCCGCCTATAGAAAGAGCATATACCCATTCTCCCTCGAGAGGCTAAACACGGAAAGCACGTGGCATACCCCGCGCATCTTCACCTCCTTCGGAAGAATGGTAGCAAGACCAGCTACCTTGAGCAGTGGGGAAAAGCAAAGCAGATTAACATTCAAGAAAACCGTAAGCAACTAGCGACCACATCCATCCCATTCCATCACCCCTGGTGTCCTCCCTGACACCCATATGCATAAACTGATGCATCTCGCCACACTCGGCGTCATCTGCTGCCACAACCACAAGGAATCCATGCCTCCACATATTACAACAGCCATCAAGGGTCACATCACAACACAAGCAACAGGAAAACAAACATCACATCATGGGCTCTTGACCCTTTAACAAACAAGAGGCTAACTCAGAACCCTTTTAGAAATTCCCACATAATCTGTTCTCTAATCCATATTGAATTAACAGATTTGTCATTCGTAGGTTCCAATCACGGATACCTAAACAGTAAGCTATCAAAATTAAACAACCATGCTTCCTTCCCTAATTTGATTATCCTCAAATTAGAACAACTACAACAACGAAAATAACCAGATTAATTTACATGCCTCTTTATCTTTAGCCAATTAATTAACAATTAATTCCGGCTTTACGTTCATTATCAATTTCTATTATGAACGAACAACAAATAAAAGAAAACATAGATATCACTATATCTAGAAAAACATGAGGCAAACCGTTATCACAGTATAAAGCAACAACATGCGATCAACCAATTATTTTGATCCAGTTCAAGTATTTAATTAGGTCAATTTCATTGTGATACAAAGGAATAAATCATGATAATTCTACGATTGCACATACACAATTAGAGAAGCCATGAATCCCCTACCTCAAACAGTTCCTCACGTTCTTTATCCACACAACAGGTCACGATCCTCCCCTCGCGACAACTGCATCCACCGGAGGATGCTGCGGTACGAAAGTTCCAACCAACCCCAACAAGACCCATTAGAATCTTGGAGAATACATGGTATAATTATGGAAAAGAGGATAGGAGAAGATGAACCCCAAAAGAACGACGATACCACATACCTTATATCGAAGATTGATCGACACGGCTCAGTTGCATCCAAAACAGAACAGAACCAATCCTCGGGGTAAAGATTGATTGTGCAACTCCTACAGAAATAATTGAAAGGTTCTAGTGCCTATTAGTTGAGAACAAAGGGAAAGAACAAGGGAGAATGATATCTCGTCCCTTTCTATGATTTAACGAGGTGACGGTTTAAGATCCGGTTAATTCTCCATTAAAAACAGATCGCATTAACCCACGCGGTTTGACCAAGTAAAACATTCCAAGCCTTAGGAATAATTAATATAGGATTTATGGCATTTGAATCAGCCTTAAGAACCCTTAAAATAATGATTTAAATGTATTTTACGTCAAAGGAAACGTAAAAAGGGGCAAAACTGTAGGAGTCTGGAAACACTGTTCACCCACCGTTACTGTACATGAAACCGATCTGTGAAACCGATCTGTGAAACTGATCTGTGAAACTGATCTGTCACACTGATCTATGAAACCAATCTGTGAAACCGATCTCTGAAACTGATCTGTCACACCGATCTGTGAAACTGATATGTGAAACCGATCTGTGAAACCGATCTGTGAAACTGATCTATCACACCGATCTGTGAAACTGATATGTGAAACCGATCTGTGAAACTGATCTGTCACACCGATCTATGAAACCGATCTGTGAAACCGATCTGTGAAACTGATCTGTCACACCGATCTGTGAAACCGATCTGTTAGACCGATCTGTGGAACCGATCTGTCACACCGATCTGTGAAACCGATCTGTCACACCGATCTGTCACACCGATCTGTGAAACCGATCTGTCACACCGATCTGTGAAACCGATCTGTCAGACCGATCTGTGAAACCGATCTGTCACACCGATCTATGAAACTGATCTGTCAGACCAATCTGTGAAACCGATCTGTCACACCGATCTGTGAAACTGATCGGTGAGACCGATCTGTCAGACCGATTGGTGAGACCGATCTGTCAGACCGATCGGTGAGACCGATCTGTTACTGTTCATAAAACTGGAAACACTGTTCATAGAACTGGAAAATTGGCAAAGTGTTGGGGATAAGTCCCTTGGCCTCCCAGAACACCTCCAACACCAAAATTCGACAATGTAATGGACCGGAGAGGTCCGGGCCATTAAAGACATAATCATGAAGTAGATGTTTGACCCAAAGAATATAAATTGGGTTAAGAAGTTCCCTTACCTCTTGTCCGACTTGACTCGTTCATTCTTTAATCTCTTGCATAATAAATTAAGTTAATTTCTAATGGAACAATATACTTTTTCTAGTTTATTGTTTCTTTTATATCACTTATTACCACATTATAAAAATTACATAATCATTTTAGTTAATAACTGTCATTTTGTCGATATTTGGTACATGAGTCAAAAATGTACTTCTTATAATTACAAGTTGTCTAGGTGGTAAAAAGTCAATATCTAAACAATGATATTCAAGATTTATATATCATATATATCATATATATGAAGTATATATATATTTATATATGTATGTATGTATAATAGAACATAACATTTAGAGATAAAAAATGAAATGAACCATTCATGGAGATAGTATGTCGTACTTACGCATGAATTCTACTTTACATTTTATTACGTATTTAAAGGAATTAAAACATAGTGATACATAGGTATATTATAATTCTAGTATTATATAATATTAAAATTTATTTACTCTATTATTTATACATACCATGTATTGAATGAACGAGTCAAATCACTTTGAGGGGGCGGTAGTCCGAACTTCCTCAAATAAATTATCGTATTTACCCATTATAGAATCCATAAAGAATGATATAAATGAAAAATATGAATTAATAGAGACAATATTAATATAATATATTTCACATATAAATATATTTTCGTTAAAATAAACACCATGAGAGGCGGTAAGAGATATTTGAACATTCATCATTTCATGAGGGAGTAGTCTGTTGTCCACAGAAACATAATTTTCCTATCTATTAGATGGAGGTGTGTGGAATTGTAGTTCTAATACTTTTCATTACAAAATCCTTGTATATTTAATATACTGTTTTTATAAATAAATAATGGAACATAGAGTGTTTATGGGGTTGTATAATGAAAATAAAATAAAATAACTTTTAGAGAAGATGCTGTCGTCAAATTGGGTAACTCCGTTTGGTTAGAACCAAAAGGATTTATTGAAATGCCTTATGTCCAATGTAAGGATTCCAGGTGGAAGAGATGGATGATGGTTGATTATTGGCTTAGAGTTTGGATGAACCAAGGGGATTGAGAGGGTAATATTAATGGGTTAGAGTTGGTGTCATTTTATAAGATGGATGATGAACTATTTAGGAATGTTTGAAAGTATTATTTTATAATAAAATGATTTTCAGATTTTTAAAGTTCTAAAAGTTATTTAATTAAATTATATGGTGCATATAACCCTAAATAAGTTCATCTAATAATAATTAAACAAGTTTTGAATACTTTTTAATCTTTATCTTTTTTATTATACACTTTGTTAATCTTATTTATCTTTTATTATATCCTCCGATATATTTATACTATTTGGTTAATATATTTTCTATAAAATTACAAGAGTCCAAAAAGGGAACAATAATAAATATTTTAACATCATATATTTCATTTGAACCAATCATATATTTTTAGGATTATTTTATAATTTAATAAAATATTAATTGTTTAAAAAAATCATTTATGTCAATTTATTTATTATTCATATCAGGAATTTTAAAAAATCTATAAAAAATTCATTCTTTGGAAAAACATTCAATAATTAAAAGATAACAAGTCTTTCTTATACCTAAAATTCGTGTATGGAGTAGAATGTTTCAAAATAAATTTATTTTAATATATATAATATAATTTATTTGAATCATTTATTAATGAAACAATTATTTCATCACCATTGTTTCAAAATTAAATTTATTTATATAAAGTCAAAAAATATAAATAAAATACCATAATGTAGGAAACATTTTTATATTTATAATTAACATTTATAGTTGAAAAAAACATTTATATAACCCATTATCAAAAATTTTCTAAGAGATATATGATTATGTTATATTTTTCTTTAACTTTAAATTAATTTTTATAAATTGTCATTTTCACTTACATGTGGATCCATGGGGTATCCCAATTGACCCATGTATGCCAATGGTCAGAAAGGTATCATCCAATAGGATTAGGACATGTTTTATGGTAATTTAATATTATTTTAATACAATTTTATTACCATTATTTACCAGTATTACCTTTTAACCATGGTAAAAAATATTCATTATAGTTACTATTCATAATGTCTAAAAATAAAAGATGTCAATTTACACAATTTGGAACTACTGATTCCAAATATTGAATCCATTTTTCAAAATTCAAAACACACTATTTTATGAATTTAATTTAATATTAATTCCCATTTTCAAATCTAATAAAGCATGTTTTTAAGATATAATAACTATCAAAAGATTGACGCTTATTTATGTCAAATTTAAATTAGAAATTTATTCCAATGAACAACAAAGGATTACACGATAAAAATATAATCCAATTACTCTTTAAATATAATTAATCGGATAATATAAATATAAAACTAAATCCTATGAAAATACAGTTTTGACTTAAAATGTAGTATTTTCACTATTCATTAAAAAAGGAACTTTATCAGAAATCTACCAATAATTTACCCAAATTAAATTTTGATGTCGCTCTTCAAAAGAAAATGTTTATTTTTCAAAATTTAATATATAAATGCAACAAAAACTAGATTTAAAAGGCTTTTTACACTAATGGTGTTAAAATTCCCTTTTAAAATTATTATAGTTTTTATGCATAAAATTGGATTCATTTTCATTTTAAGCCTCTAAATTTTATTGGAAAAATGTAAAAACATTTAAAAAACATGTATAATCATATTTTAGTTAGTTTTTTTCATTCACACCAATATAACATATAGATGTTAAATACCATTTATAATAATATTATATTATTATTTATCAGTACGACTCAGCCTTGTGTGCAACATGAGATTTCGAAGAATCCAATTGATCTGTGTGAGGTACGTCAGCGAACATAGAATCCCATTTAATGTAAAATTAATATATAGTTCCCAAATATTAATAAATTTGAAAATAGATTATCCTTTATTTACCTAGGATGTTACATCCTTCCCTACCCACTTTTGGAAATTGTGTCCTCACAATTTTTATCCACATATAAAACAAGTGAGGGTATTGTTCTATCATAGCTTTCTTAAATTATCATGTTTCCTCTTCAACCATATGGTTTTTCCATAAAAACTTTACCTAATAAATTACCTTATTTTTCAACAATTTCTCTCTTCGGTCAAGAATATGGATTTCCTATTCCTCATAAGAATTATTCCCTTATAACTAAACAACCTAAATCATCAAAACATTAGATGGATATGGAATATAATTTTTCAACATTGAAATATGAAAAACATTGAGTACCGGGGACAGACAAGGAGGTAAAGCCACTCTATACGCAACTAATCCAACATTCACTAGGATTTCATAGGGTCCAATCAACCTCATACTGCAATTTACCTTCTTACTAAAATGCATCACACTTATCCATTGATGAGTTTTGAGAAATACATGATCATATACCTCAAAAGAAGGTTCCATCTTCCAGTTATCTGCATAACGTTTCTACCAGGACAACTATTCTCATGTGCCTCTGAATCAACTAAAATTCTTCTTCCACCGATTCTACCCAATCTGGTTCCATTAACTTCCATTCACCTACTTCATCCTACAAATATAGAGTTTAACACAACTTTCCATATAATTCTTCCATAGGATCCATCTGTATAATGGAATGAAAACTATTATTATAGGAAAATTCAACCAAAGAATTATGTTGGTCTCAACATCCCTCGTAATCCATTTAGAAAGAACGTATAACTTATTCCAATGTTTAAATTTCTCTTTCTGAATGCCTATCTTATTCTGGATGAAAATTTGTGCTAAAACACAATTCAGTAACCAATGACTTCTGAAGGCCTTTATAAAAATTAAAAGTGAACCTGGGATCCTGATCAGATACAATATAGAGGGTAACTCCATAGAACATGACTATCCCTTTAACATACTACTGAGAATGCTGATCCAGAGATAGAGTATCTTGAATTGGATGAAAATGAATAAATTTAATCAATCGATCAAAAATAACCTATATTTCATTATTAGCTCGAGAAGTATTTGGTAATCCTATAACAAAATTAGTGGATATATTTTCCCATTTCCACTCTAGAACTAGTAAAGGAAGAATCATCCATTTTGGTAACTACAACTCTACTTTATCCAATTGACATGTCAAACACTTCACAGTAAATTTAGAAATATCTATTTTTATTCCATCCCAACTGTAATACTCTCAAAGATATCTGTAAATCATAGTACTGTTAGGATGAACTGAAAATGGAGAACTATGAGCTTCACATGACAAATAATTATTCAACTAGGAATTACAAGGCACACATAATCTCTTCCCAAATCTCAAAATACATTTATTATCAATGTTAAATTCAGGCCACATATCCTTATGAACCAACTCAACCTTTTTCTCCATCACAATGTATTCCTTTAGCTCTTTCTTAATTCTTTTTAATAGAGATGGTTTCACTAAAACTTAAAACAATATAGTGTAATTTCTTGCACCAAAAACTTCTATTCCAAATTTCATCAAATCTTTAATCATAGGAATTTATTCCAGCCGAAACATGGTTTATGTAGTATTACTTTTCTCAATCAATGTGCCTACCACGTTATTTTTCTTTCCTAGATGGTAATGAATCATGCAATCATAATCTTTGATTAATTCCATACAACTCCTCTATCTCATGTTCAATACATTGTGAGTGAATATATTTACCTCAAAATTATTTGGTAAATATATATTTCACATTATACTCCATACATATGATTCCATCTAAATTTTAAAGCAAAAACAACATCATCTAATTCCAAATCATGTGTAGGGTAATTTAATTCATGATGTTTCAACTGACCTAAAGCATAAGTATTTACATGATCATTATGCATTAGATTACAATCAAGTCCTTTGAATAAAGCATCACTATACATAATAGAGTAACCATATCTATATGGTAATTCCAAAATTGGAGCATTCAAAAAATTACTTTTCAATTACAGAAAAAAATAATCAGATTATTTTTTCCAAATGAACATAACACCATTTCGAGTCAACATAGTAAATAGGCTAGATAAATGTGAAAAATTTTCAACAAACCTTCTATAATAACCTGCTAAACCATGAAAACTATGGATCTTAGTAATATTTGTGGGTCTTGGGCATTATTCAACAACTTTTGTGTTAGCAGGATCAACAGTTATTCCATTTGGTAAAACAATGTGATGAGAGAATGAAATTTGTTGTCACCAAAACTCAAACATTCTGAATTTCCCACAGAGTTCTGTTTTTTTATGGTTTCCAAGACAATCCATAAATGACGTTCATTTTTTTATTTACTTTTGGAATAAATAAAAATATCATAAATAAATAAAACAACCATTTACCACCTGAGTCTACTAAGACATCACTGTAAAAAAAAATTCAATTTTGATTCTGACCATCTGTGGTTGCTGATTGGAAGGTTATTTTTTCGATATTCCTTCTCAGCACAACTGACCTATTTTCTCTATAAAAAAACCATTCAGAACAAACATATCTTATATGATGAAACATTTTAATATTATAATGATAAATCATTAAATATTTACCTAAATTAATTTATAGATATTAATCTGACAATATACTGACTTATAAAGTGGTCTAAACTGGCCTCTGATACAAATTGTAAGCCCCTAGCCCTAAACATTACATAATATTGAGTTAAATAAAAAAAATAAACAAAGAGTATATTTTTAGGTTTAGTGTTTCAGAGAACTAGTCCATAACTATTTCAAAAAAATCTTTAATATTATATGCTAAAACATCTACTCAGTCTTCATTTTTTCATAAAATAAAATCTCAAAAAAAATAATTTTCCTCTCGATATAAATCTTCTTGAATTCATCCCTTCTCTTAACTTTCCTTATACAGTATGAAATTTTTTTTTAAAAACAATGGATGGACATAAATATATCATTAGGGGTAATAAATTAAATAATGAAAACATTAGTCCATCAGTATATACAAAACATAATCTCTTTAACATAACTCAAGAAATCATACAATTTATTAATAGCACATAGAAATCAAAAATCAGAAAGGTAACATGTGGAATCCATAACGTACTCACACTGTATCATTCACATATACATAGGGAGTTATATTTGGAATAACCATCATTGTATGTTCCTTAAATCTCTTTGAAGAAACATTAATGTTTACCTACATCATGGTACCCAATTAATTAGAGAGCTTTCTCGGCCCCAACTATAATTTGATAATCATGGAACCACCCATATACATATCTAATTCCAAAGAACCATGAAATATTCATAACACATAAAACTAGAATAAACGAATGATAACATACCCATATTTCAATCACAATTTATTATTTCAAGATATTAAAATAATCAATGTCTCTTCAAAACCATTTTCAATACCAAAATAAATAAAAAGAGATTATGTAATTTATTTTCTTTTCAAATCATTTTGATTTGTTAAGGAATCCAAATATGAAATAATTCTCATGCCGTCAAAAAGGTCTTTGTCCCCGTATACGTTAAAAAAAATTCCCATTATCATTTAGTAAAACACTATATAGAAAAATATTTCATTGGAATGGAATTAAAAGTCAAAGGGTATTATACATCATAAAAAATAAAGTCATTTATAAATCAAAATATGCCTCAATGAAAGGAGATTGAGTCGATGTCCCTTACAAAGATAATTTTGAAAATAAAATAAGTCGATAATGTATATTCATTAAATGAATACATAAATCCAGTATAAATACAAGATAGGATATCAAAATTTATTTTTCACATAATCGCAACATGACATAATTAAGAAGTAAATGTTTAACCCAATGGATGAAAATTGGGTTAAGAAGATCACTTACCTCATGTCTGACTTGAATCATTCATTCATTAATCTCCTGAATAATAAAATAATGATAATTTCTATTTGATTCAGAACCTTTTCTAATTTTATTATTCCTTTTATATCACTTATTACCAAGTTATAAACATTACATAATAATTTACATTAATAATGGGTTTTTGTGGATATTTGGCAAAAGAGTAAAAAATGAACTTCTTATAATTACAAGTTATCTAAGTGGTATAATATCCTTTATATATGTAATAGAATTAATCATTTAGATATAATTTTTATCATATATATATATATAGTATATAAATATGTGTGTGTGTGTGTATTTATAATAGTACATAACATTTGGAGATAAGAAATGAAATACACTGTTCATTGAGACGGTAAGTCGTACGTACGCATGAACACTACTTTCATTTATTTTTCTTATTTAATGGTATGAAAATTTAGTGATATATAGTTATATTATAATTCCACTATAATATCATATATTATTTAATTAAGTATCCTTTATGCATTCCACATATGGAATGCACAAATCATAACACTTTGATGGGGCGGCAGTCTACACTTCCTCAAATGTAATTATCATATTTATCCATTATGGAAACCATAATGGTAAGCTATAAATAAAAAATACAGGAAAATAGAGGCAATATAAATATAATATATATCACATATAAATATATTTCCATCATAATAGAGACCATGAGAGGTGGTATGAGATATTTGAACAATCATCATTTCGTGATGTAGTAGTTCACCGTCCACAGAAAGAGTATATTAATATCCATTAGATGGAGGTGTGTGGATGTTTAGTTTATATACTTATCACAACAACATCATAGTATATTTATGATACTGTATTTATTATAAAATAATGGAACAAAAATAGTTTAGGAGGATGGATAATGAAAATAAACGAAAAGGCCTTGTTAGAAGATGTTACCTTAAAATCAGGTAACTCCCTTTGGTTTGAACCTAATAGATTTATTGAATTTCATTCTGAAAAATGTAAGTCATATAGGTATAATAGAGTGATGTTGGGAGATTATTGGAATAAATTTTGGAAGATCCAAGGGGATTGATAAGTGTGGGTAATGGGTTAGAGGTGTTGGCATTTTATAAGGGGCTGGTGGGGCTCTTTTGGAAAGTTGGAAAGTATTATTTTATTATAAAATTATGTTCAGTTTTAAAAGTGTCCAAAACATATTTAATTCTAAAATATGTTGAATTGACGTCCAAATAAAATCTTATAACAAAAATTAGATAGGTTTTGGTTATTTTTAGACCTTATCATTTGTATTTACCACATTGTTAATCATATTTAACTTTTACCATTTCCACTTATATATTCGTACTATATAGATAATATATTTACAATAAAATTAAAAGAACCCCAAAATTGATCATTAATGAATTTTTTAACATAATATATGTTAGTTGGATGAATATTATATATTTAGAATTATTTGAACATTTAATAAAATATTAATTGTTTTGAGAACTCGTTTATGTCAATTTATAAACTATACAAATCATGACTTATAGAAAATCTATAAAAACTTGATTATTTTGAAGAAACAACTTTAATTCAAATATAACAAGTAATTATTATCCCTAAAATTTGTGCATGGAATTAAAAATCTTAAAATAAATTTATTCTAATATTTATAATATCATTTATTTGAATCATTCATTTATTAAGCAATTACTACATCACCATTATGACAAAATTAAATTTTATTATCTAATGTCTAAAAATTAGAAATAAAATAACATGATATATGAAACCATTTTATATTTATAATTTCTATTTATAGTTGAATATTTAATGTATATAAAAAATTATAATAATTTATTTACTATTAAATATATGTTTATGTTCCATTTTCCTTAATATTAAATTAATTTTTATAAAGTGTCATTTTCACATACACATGGCTATATGGGGTCCCAAAATCGACCCAATAATGGACATAGTCAGATATTTATCAATAAATAGTATTAGGATACATGTTAGTGTATTTTAGTATTATTATAATAATTTTTTACCCTTATTAACCATATTTACCTTTTAACCAAGGTAAAGAAAATATTTAATGATGTTACTATTTAAAATGTCTAAAAATAAAACATACCTATTTACACAATTTGGAACTCATGATTCCAAATATGATATCCATTTTTTTAATTCAAAACATATAAGTTGAAAAAATTAATTTAAAATTAATTCTTGTTCTCAAAACCAAAAACGTGTTCTAAATAAAATAATAACTATCAAAAGAGTGACACATGTTTATGTCCAATTTCAAGGCGAGATTTCTTCAGATGACCAAAATTGGTTTAAATTATATAGATATAATACAATTAAAATTTAAAACTAATTAAAATAATAATATAATTATATAAATAAATCAGATGAAAAGATAGTTTGGACATAAAATGCCGTATTTTTCACTATTCATTAAAAAATGAACTTTATCAAACAAATCCTAAAAATTTACCCAAAGAAAATTTTTATATCGGATTCTAAATAAGAAGTTAATTTTGTCAAATAGAACATATAAATGTAAAAAAGAAACTATACTTTAAAGGGGTTCTCCATCAATAGTTGGTAAAGCAACCTTTTAAAATATTAGATTATTTATGCTTAAAATTTGATTCCTTCTAATTTTAATCCTTTAAATTTTATTTTATAAATGAGAAAATATTTGAAAAATATGTATAATAATATTTTAGTTGGTTTTGATCATTCTTTCCAATACAATGACTAGACATTAACTATCATTTATAACAATATTATATTATTAATTTTCATTATGACTCAGCCTTGTGTACAACATGAGATTTTTGAGAAACCCATTGTGCTGTGTGGGGTAAACCATCAAACATAGCATCCCCTTTAAATTAAAATTAGAATTTAAATCAAAAATATTTATAAATATGAAAATTACATATCCATTATATACTTGGGATGTCACATATTGTATGGTTATATATTTCCTAAAATAGAAATTTATAGTACAATTTTTACCTTACAAGTAAAAATTATGATCATATACTAAAGAAAAATTTACACCATATTTAAAATTAGAATTTATTAATATGTGTTAATCAAAATTATGCGGTCTAAAATAAAAAAATAACTTGTCTAAATTATATTTGTTAATGGTATTGTAACCCTATACTACATTACCTTTAAAACACTTTTATATTTTGAGTAATTTATCTAGAGAATAAATTTATTATAATTTACACTTTTGAGAAATTCCAAAAGTGCCCCTCACCTCAATTATAAAATGTTTCCTCCTCCTCCGTTTATTTACACCAATTTAGGCATTGAAAATAAATCAAAATCATCCAATTTCTCTTTTAAAAATCCCTAGACACATAATATAAGTATGTTTCATCTCAAAATACCAACCCCAGATCCTTTTAGAGCAGATCTAAAGGAGTTATTTTAAAGTCGATGTAATCACCTTAACAGATCATATTCCTCTATACTCTTATATACCCCCCAAAAATATATTATATTTCTGTAAAAATATGATTATTAAATATGATTATATGTTATAATTATCATGATAAATAAATTATAAATCCTATTTCCCATCAAAAGAGAAGTGAAAGTATCCCCGATGTACAGGTACACCTTACAGTATACACATAGTGATACAATTAATTTTTCATCACCATATTTTATATATTGTATTATTATGGTATTATTGATTATATTTGTTATTTATGAAATATTTAATATTTTACATCTACCTACATATAATTCAATCCATTGGAAAACCATAACGTTGTTCGTGCATATGTATAGACTTCCATCTCCACGAAGTGATGCCATTCATTTGTCATGAGTATTTTCAATGGAAGTTAATGTGAAGGAATTTTCATAATACATGTCTTTTATATTATATTTTTATTATCCTATAAATTTCAATTATTATTTACCATTCTATCATTCCATCCATTGAATAATGATAATAGTGTTCATACATACAAACTACCTACTCTCTCCTCAAATAATGTAATTTTTTTTTCAATATCTAATTTTTCAAATGGATTAAATGTTGTCTTCAATGAATTTGTAATATTTTTATATCTTGAATAAAATTATGAATCTGATGGAACCAGGATAAAAATTAATGGACCAATACTATCAAACAATAACATATATAAAAAATGGAGGAGATATCACCATAAACTGTGATTTTATTAAAGACTTGTTAACAAACAGGTGATAAAGGGTTATAAGTAAATAATACAGAGTATTATATATATTATTATGGCTCATTAAAATAGTTTTAACAAATATATATTTGTTATAATGGATTATATAATTCATATGATGGAATTCAGATATAAGATCATGGATTTTAATCTCAATATTATTACGATGGGACACATGAAATATTCATGACTTATTTCATATGGGTGTTGTGTAAACTTAATTTAATATTATTTTAGGATTTTAATTATGAATTTTATGGGTATATATATCATTATTATTTTATTTCATTCATGGAGACTACAATTAAAATGTTAACAAAGCGGTAACACTTTTATATTAAAATTTCTTTGTTTGTTGGGATTGTTTATGATTAAACATCCAAAGGTGAAATCCTTTGTTTTATTACATGATGAACATAGTAATTTAATTTTCTTCTATGTATTTAATGAAAATATATTTTCCCTTTATTTTACACCCCACTTATACACATGATATAAAAATTATGAATTTAAGGTAAATTGAATTCATTTCTCCATTCGGTAAAAAACCCTTTCCTTCCATATACATGTTACCAAAAAATGTTTTAAATAATGAGTTGATAATTATAATAAAATATTTGAATTTCTTTTTTACCATTGTATTTATTTTTATAAAAAAAATTCAAAATATTTCTTTATCATCTTTTAAATAAGATATTAATTTACAATTTTGAAAAAATAATAATATAAGGAATGTTTTTTAATTATATATCATTGAATGATTTTAATTTCATCGTAAATAAATTTATATTTTATGATTAATTTAATAGTTTACGTGGTTCTATTAAAATAATATTTTGTCTATTGTATTTTAAATTTTTTAAAATTAAAACAATTTAATTCAAAAATATATATTTATCTATCTAAACATTGTTTTAATGATCATTTAATGGTATTTATATGCATTATAGACAACAAACTGTAATTTCAAATATTCATTACTGGGCATATGATCCCAGGATTACATCTTTATTCATTCTATGGATGGATTTTTATGTGATGACATAATTATTATGAATCGTTTTTCTTTTTGATGATTACACTGGGATAAAATTATGAAAATTTTATGAACCACATTTCATTCCCATTGGTCGTTCAATGATGAAATGGTTATGAACCCCATTTCTATTCATATATTTCGATATGATTGATTTTTTAATACCTTATAGAACTCATATGATTGATTTTAATTATGTGATGGGTGGGACATATTTTTCTCTCCAAATAATTGGGTAATGATTGATATATTATAAGATAAATAAGACAGGAATATGAAGTGGAATGAGCTTAGTAAGGTACTTTTTACACTCTGATTATATTCGGCTTGAACCTTAACAAATTATTTGGCGGTGAATATGCTTATGTGTATTCCAAAAACCTATGTCTTATGAAAATATTTTGTTATCATGGATCATGTTCTTTAATTCCAATATGATTCTTATCTCATTAAACACTAATATTTTGTCATAAATCAAGACTATTTATTTGGATATGAAGGGTGTGATTTTCATATTTTATGGTCATGTTCTCTTACACATATAGTAATTTTTTTCAAGTGATAATTGATATATCCATTCTTTACCCTTACCGAGCATGTGAGATCAGTTTTTTATTTGTTATTTTTCCCCATATTTTGAATAAAAGTTATAAGTATGTTATTTTTATGTTGGTTCCATGTTATAATGATCATATTGGGAGATGATTAGATATTTTATGTACCAGTTGTTTATATTTCTAGGCTTCCAAAAGCATAAGAAATATATGATTATGGCATGGGGTATTATGTTATTCAATGAATACTAATTAATTAAGATGTAATATATATGTGTAGAATGAATGTGTTTCTATAATCTTCCAATAATATACTTAATTATTTATTAAAAAACCATAAATCACAATATTATAAATGAATTCAGGCTTATAGTAATTTCTAGAACTCAGTTACACTAATTTTTTTTGAAACTGAATTCATGGTGAAAAGGTTTGTAGAAATTCCCACTATAATCCTCCATTTCATAGGATATGATAGTCTCCTCTATGCTCATGATAACCCCCAAGAATGTGTTCAACTTCTAAAAATCATTACTATGTATGAAAGGGCTTCTAGATAACATATCAATCCATCGAAATGAGAATTATCATTTAGTAAAGGTTCTTTACAGGAAAAACGGGTAAACCTATAGCGGGTGTGTGGATTTATACATATGGAAAAACATCATAAATATGTAGACCTCCTAACCCTTTTCAAAAGGTCGAAAAAATAAATTTTCAAGTCGATTATAGAGAGAGTGGACAATTTGATTTGCTTATGGTCGAGTAGTAAGATCTCAATGGCTGTGAAGGAAGTTCTCATTAAATCTATTGCTCAAGTAATCTCCTAATATGCTATGTCCATTTTCATGTTTCCATAATCTCTTGTTGATCAGATCCATTCTCAGTTGGACAACATCTGGTGGGGCCTACATGAGGGAAAGCATAACACCCATTAGATGTCCTAGGGAAAACTATGCATTTCCAAATTTCATGGAGGCTTCGACTTTAGGAATCTCAGATGGTTTAATGAAGTGATTTGGGAAAATCAAGGTTGGTGCCTTCTCACAAACCAAAACACCCTATTCTCAAAAGTGTTGCAGGCCAAATATTTTCCCCACTCTGATTTTTTGCATGCCCAGTTGGGACCGAGGCCATGTTTTGTATGGAGAAGCATTTGGGGTGCAAAATCTATGATTAATTTAGGATCTGTATGGATAATTTCTGATAGTAATAATTTGATTTTTTGGATTGATATGTGGATGAAAATGGAGTTAATATTATAGTTTCCTTGATTAATACCATAGGATTTAAAAATTCTAGGGTGTGAGACCTGATTAATGAATCTCTTGATGATTGTGATAGGGGGAAACATTCCAACTGCTTTATTGATGACAATTGTACTCTTATTCTGAGCATTCATCTAACACTAGGTATGGGTAATGATCATATTTTTTGGACTGGGGAAGAATTTGGTATGTTTTATGTCTGATCGGGCAATAAAATGGGTCTTCATGTCATGGCCCAGGTCTCCCCTAACATGCATTGGAAGAGTCTCTATTCAATATCCTTTCCTCCCAAGGGAAAATTATTTTTTTGGTAGGTATGTGTTGGTGTTTTGCTAAGCTATGAACTTTTTATGAGATGTCATCTTATAGAGTATGATAGTAGTAATTTGTGTCTCCATGAGGTAAAATATCTTTTCGGTGAAATTCTTCTCTGTCATGGGGTCGAAGAGGTGTGGATGGAATAAGAGCCGTATTTTCAAAAAAAAAAGATCATTATATTGGATTGATTCAATAATTCATTAAATGGAAGGCTTTGTTGGATCCAAGGTTGATGGGGGTGGTTTTCATAATTGTTTAGATGGTGTGGACTCAAAGAAATGAAATCATTTTTCACAACAAGGATACACAGGATCGTATTTGGGTTGAGAGTGATTTGGAGTGTATGAATTTTTGGATGTCGATTGATTTTGTTCCCTATATGGGTAGTAATCTAAGGGTACCACCCTATTGGTTCCCCCCTCTAGAGGGTTTTTCAAAATTATACAAATGTGTCCATCTCTACTCTACCCTGGGTGGGGATGGGATTTATCACCCACGAAAGTGATGGTCAGGTTGTGGAAGCTCACTACAGGGTTATTGATGCCTCTTAGACCTCAGTTGTAGCAGAGGCATCCAACATTATCCATGGGATTCTTCTTGCTTGCTCAAATGGATGTATAAATCTAGTGGTGGAATCTGACTTCTGGGAAGTGTTTAATGCTTTATCAAAGAATGATGGGGATTTATAGACATTTTGCATCATTTTAAGAAAGATCAGTTCCTTGACCGATTGCTTCGTTGAATGTTAATTTTCCTCCATAAAGCGATAGGGCAACTGAGAGGCACATCATTTAGATTTTAATAGAAAATATTGTGGTATCCACTATTGGGTAGACTCTTTCCCAGTGTGGATAGGTAGATCTGGTGGGACTAATCAGTAATTAATTTATTTTTCATTCAAAAAAATATTCTATTTCTTTGAATTTTCATTTTCAGACCACTCAAGAATTCCCCCACATGATGAAAATTAAAAGGTTAAATACACCTCAAGAGGAAAACCTTGATATAACAAAACCCATTGAACATTTACTAGAGGGTGTAAATGAGGTTATCTAAGTTTCTTTTCCTAAGGAAACCAATTTATAAGATTCTTTCTTCAAAGGGACATATTTGGGTGTTATATTTTATTCCATTATTTTCATTCAAATGGAATGTTCCAATTATAATCCATATGATAATTATGTTGATACATTAATTCATGATTAGTAATCATAGATGATTAAGTGGTTGTTTATGTAAAATCCATGCATATGGAGGATCTATTATCTATATTACCACCACCGTTTACGTTATATATTAATTATACAGGGATAGATATAATGGTCCCTATCAATGGAGTACTCAAAAACCAATGAAATCTAATTCCAATTGAATAAAATATATATAGTGGTTCATATCAATGAAACCGCACCCACAATTATATTATTGATAAAAGTTGTTCTACCATTCATGGGGCTTTAAAAATCTATGGTACACATGGGTTTAAACCATGTTCAATATTTATAGTCATTCCCTTTATAATTTAATTTTTTAATTTATTATTTCTTCCAATAAAAAAATAATTTTTCTTTTATTTTATATTTGTGTTTTTAAAACACTAATTTTTTGTGATATGATTTTATTATTAAAGTAATCTTTTTTATATTTTGAATTTCATGCAACAATAATTTTTTTATATTAAAGAATTATATATAGATTACATATATGAAAAACCAATTTAATTTTGCACTAAATGAAACCAACAATTTTTCTTGATTTAAATAAAAAAATGTTGTTATCTTACATTACACGAAAGACTAACCTTCCTCGATGGCTTGCATAACATGCAAGAAGAAGTGTTAATAAACAATAATATATTATTATAAACAATAATATTTAATATAATAATATATAAAATAGCTCTTAAGTTGGAATTTATGAAAAGGATTATGAAAATTATGAAAATAAATTGTTGAATTAATTAGTTACAGATGAATTAAAAATAGATATAAAAAATATTTGAATATAAAGGGAATGATTTTATAGAAAACAATTTTTATTTCAATGAAGATATTTTATCCAAATAAAATAAATTAAATATAATTAGTGAGTTATATTAATGTAATATATATATATATATATATATTATCTAATAATATATTTTTTATAATCATCTAATAGATTTGATAAACATATGAAAAAAAAACAGACATAATTTCACAAGTAAAAACAAATATTTTTATTATGGTGCTTATACAACCTTTTAATGTAGAACCCATTTTTAATCAATTTTATTAATATATTTTAATGATTATTTTCCAATTTAAACATAATATTTAAAATAAGAACATAAAAATTAGGTTATGGTTAATTTTTGTTATTTTCAGTGAAGTTTCATATTTGGATGAATAGTGAAAATACCGAATTTTAATTCGAAAATGATTTTTCATCTAAATAATTTATAGTGATGAATAATATTTTTATTTGGTTTTAATTTTTAAAAATGATAAATTTAAATCCAATAATAAAATTTATGTTATTTAAATAACATATACATTGAAATATAATATAAAAACATGACATTATTTTGAGTGTTTTTTATTTAAAAACTGGCATTGCCCCCCCATATTCTAGATTTAATTTTAATTAATTTATACCACTTATGTAACTGGAATATGGAAAAATTGATTCCATAAATTTACTAATAATAATTTTTAATTTGTAATAAGGTTTAATTAGTTCATTTCTAATTACATTTGTGAATGTAATTTATATTAATTAGAATGATCAATAGAAAAATTAACTTAACATAGGACTATGATGAAATTATAAGACCCAAAAGAAAATATAAAATTGAAAAAAAACCATTTTTATAACATATTTCTACCCTTTACTTCCTTTTAAAAACATTTTAGTAATATTGGATCCAAATGAAATGGAAAAAATGGTGGAATTCAATTTCCAATGATTTACAGGTGTGCCACTTCTCCTCCAATGTAATAAGAGACCCTCTCATCCCACATCCTCACACATATCAAGCCACTTGGTTTCAACCAATATCTATCCAAATATCTCTTAAAAATACCTCCCATAAAACTATAATCCACAAAAAAATTAAATTAGTCCAAGGAATCCTTTTAGTGAAAAACATGAGTTACCCAAAGAAGTGGGGACATTATTCCTCAAGCTCCTCTATATTGTTTTCCTTCTCCACCACCTAAACCGTAAATATTGAAATATTTTACAAAAAATTATACTAAATATAATTATATGGTTTTATTCTATGGTATCTTCCTACACTAACATACACTTCAATCTAATGGGTAATTATCATATTTTTTATGTGTACGGCGAACTACTACCTCAGAAAATGATTATTGTTTATTTTTCTTTTACCTCCTCTCATTGTAAGAATTATGAAAGAAAAATATGATTATATATACTATATATGATATTTATAATATATTTAATTTTATGTAATTATTTTTCAACACATATAGTTATATATTAAATTTTTTATATATGATAATTTCGTTTGAGGAAGTGTGGACTACCTCCCCCTCAAAGAGATGTGACTCATTCACAACCTACATTGAATTAATTATAGATGGGTTTAGACAAATTATATTATATATTTTTAAATATAATTAAAATATAATTATACTATATACATATATGTCATTTCCATTCTTTCTTTCAATACTATAATGAAAATGGAACCATTGTTGATGTGTACATACGACCTACCTTCTCAATGAATTGTGTATTCAATTTCATACTTATATATTTTATAGATTATTATAATATGGATATAATATATGAAAAATATAGTTATATAATTTTTAAATTATTTATATACCGATATATTTATAAGGACCAAAGATAATACAAATTAAGACACATGCGAAGAACCAAGAAGATATTACCCAAAGTGAAACCCTAACAGAGAATTGTTAGCAATTGGGTGATATAAAGTTACAATGAAAAAATATATGATATTATTTATAATAATATGGTTATTTTTTATATGTATTTTAACATTATATTTATTATAAATAACGTTTTTATTAGTATGGATGGAGTTGAGACACAATGTAAGGAATCATTATCTCACTTTCTGTTTTCACGAGATTTATGATTTTTTCACATATCATTTCATATGTGTGCTATTTATAATTCCCATTAATGTATTAAATGAATATTAGAATTATATATATTGGTATTAACATATCCGTTCAAAAATATTTCATTCACTGGGTTAAGGTTTCAATGGTCTCCAAATCAGTAAGTCCATTTCATCTCAATTTTCCTTCTTTGAGACACATTTTTTGTCATGCACTAGCATTATTTTTTGAGATATATATACTTTCATTTGACATGATATATCACATACAACCTTATTTAATTATGATTCATGTGTTATGATGTATCAATATTTATACCTGGATTAATTTTTATAACCATTCACATGCATGGTGTTATCTTGTATTTTTATGATCACATTTGCATTCCCCTATTCTCATGATTATGTTTACATGTCTCCCTTGTTTACCCTTACTGAGCATCAAATCTCACAAATTTTTATGTTTCCATCCCCAAGATATAATGATATATTTCTTCTTTGATATGTCTAACATGGGTTCTAGTCTAAGAGAACCAAGTGGGAGATAATGAATCTCACTCATGTACCAGTGTTTACACTTCCATGTTTTCAGAGGCACAAAACTAATGTGGTCATTGGGCATCCTTTTGTATAATTTTTTAGTAATTGTACAAATGTTATGTAATTTATATATACATTAAGACTGGGGTTTTATAGTTGGTATTCGATTTAAGGTTTTTTTTGAGCCATTCTAAAATAGGATGAGGAATATTTAGGGAGATCCCTAGGTATATTTATAAGGATATGTATATAGATGCCTCTTATGATAAGTATAACAATGATTTGATGTTTAGGAAAATTTCCTCAAATATTTGTAAATGATAGAGAATGTGGTTTCATACCTATAAAACCATGTCATCATACAATAAGTTTATGTGGCTCTAGCATAGATGTACTTAGGAGTATCAAATCAGGAAGGGTATTTTTGGTAAGACACAGCATAACATGGTACACAAAAACGGGCCTTGATTCACATCTATATTAAAAAATTTGGAGGGTAAAATTTAGGAATTCAATAACTGATCATGAACCATAATGACAAATTTAAAAATTATATGGATATGAATAACCAATGATAAAAATTTGGTGTCATCAATTTAGGAATGTGTAATAATTTATAAATCCTATAAGTGTTTCTATTTCATTACTACATGTCATCCTACTACGATAAATGTTGACCACACTATGTTTCTTTTATAAAAAAATGGTGGGAACCAGAAGGAACTGGGTTAATGATGTCAATGATTAACATTATTACTATGATATGTTAAATGTAACAATCACTAGAGGGAATAGTGTTCTGATTATGCCTAGTCGATTTTCACAGAACATGATTCCCAACGTGAAATCCAACCAACTCAAAGTCTCACTAAAAGAGTAAAGAAAGAAGTTCACTGAGATTTCATGTAATGTACACTGTAGAAGAAAAAATATTTAGATTCCATTGTGTTTTAAATTTGAAATGAAAAACATAAGTTAATGCATTAGATGAACAAGAAGGTATTTTGACTGTGAAGAAAAAGGACACCAAGAGAGTATCTGCAATGGAAAAATGAAGAGTTCGATTAATGATTTGGATTAGAATATTTTCCAACATAAGAAATCATCGAAGGGAAAATAATTCTGTATGTAATGAATGGTCATTATGAAAATCAGATTCCCAAGTGGATAATCCAGAATAAAATCAAGAAGGGTGTACAAGTAATAATTATTACTGATGATGATGAGACTACAGATGAAATGTGATAGGAATGATATATTATGTAACAGGATTAGGAATCCTTCTCATGGAGTATAGATGAAACTGAATAGTCAAGGTTTTTATTTGGATCCAATAAATATGTTACATGAGTGGTGACGTATACATGGATTTTCCATTTTATATTTATTTAAATGGATATAAATGATTATCTTGAATGTTTCTGATAGACAGGAAATGTTATTTAATGGGAAGTGTATTTTTTGACTAAGGGAATATGACCCTTAATTAGTTCATTATGTTATGATAATTTTTTCTAGATAAGTATTTGTGGGATATGAATATTTAAATTGGATGGTATGGATGTCCTTGGAAATAATTATTGACTTCTTGACATGTAATTTTGTTCCTTTATTATGTTTACAAATTTTTTTGATTTAAGGAATATATTCAATAAAAATTGGAATAAGGAAATACACATGTTTTTAATAATGATTTATGGTAATTTAGGTAATTAATATGTTTTAAGAGAATACTTGATGAAGGTATTCACATGTTTTAAATGTAACAACCAAGAGATACTTTGTGATATTAGGGGGGTAAATTATAATCTTATTTCATAACCCTATTACTAAAATCATTGATTTATATATTTTGGAAGGGTTATAAGCTTAACCATTCAAGAAAAGTTTTAGTTAAGTAGAAGAGAAAGTATTAATGTATTGATATTGTATTAGAAAACTAAGTTAAATCACTATTTTGTGAAAACACATATTTTAAAGAGGTCGACCATACTTATTTTGGAAATTATATTCGTGTGGTTTTAGGAAAATAAAGTCATGTATGTCGAGAAACCACCAATCAATACCGGTAATGTTGTGTTTCATGAACTCTTTATCGTAGGATGATAAGGGTTTCACGCCAACTATTAGATTATGAGATGTCCTGGTAAAAGTGTAATATTTTTTTGTTAATAAATATTAATAATGAACCAGTATTGTTAATTTTTTTTATTATATATTAATTTATTAATCATGTTAATTTTTATGAATAATTTGAGTAAAAATGGTATAATTAAAATTTTTAATAGGCCTTAATATCTAACAAAACTGTGTTTTAGAACTTTTGGGATAAAATATAGTTTTTGAACATAAATGTTATGATGTAATGAAAGGATTATAAATTGATAAGACCATATCTAATGAATGAATTTTTTTTATAATTATATCAAATATGTTTATTTTCTTATATTTTTGTTCAATAAAATAATTACTCAATAATATAAAGATGATAAAAAATAATGATATCCTAATACCTTAACTTTTTTTTGAATAGATGGACTTTTGAATAATCATATATTTTTGAAATTTAGTATATATAAATTTTTTTGATCATTCACATGTATATTATTGATGACCCCACTAACTCCCTTAAAATATTTAATCTTTTATTAAAAGTCTATTTTTTATTTTTCCACATATGTTCTCCTATGTTAAAATGAATTTATATGTTACTTTGGGTAACATTTATGTTTATAAAATTCCCTTTTAATAGAATTTTTAGCATACATTTTTTTACTATGTACGTTTATATAAAAATGATATTTTATGTATAAAAACATTGATAACCTAGACCAATATTGAGGAAGAAATTCACATTAAGGGGGGATTGTAACATGATGATATTTAGTAAAATATTTTTTTATTAATTTAATCTTATTAAAAAAATTAATTTCACACAACACTAAAAATAAGTAATTTTATATTAATGAATAATGTTTGGATTATGTTATATGGAACACCAATTTAATCATGAACAAAAGAAACATAAAGATTCTATTTATTTACACAGAACAATGATGTTAGCTTATGGTAGAGGAAAAACTAACTTTCCATTGTGCCATGCATAACAAAAAAAGACTTTCTATTAAAAAACAATTATATATTAATAAATGTATTAATATTTAACATAATAAGATGTAAAATTGTCATTATGTTGATGGATTTTAAAAGTATTAAATAACATGTAAAAAATTGTTGACGTCATTATATACAACTAAATTAAAAATGGATATAAGAACCAGTTGAATATAAAGGGAAAGTTGTTATAGAAAGATATTTCAATGCTAACAAAGATATTTTATACAAATAAATTAAATTAATTAAAATTATTGAGTGATATTAGTGTAATATATATTATATATCAAATAAAATATTTTTTATATTCACCCGATTGATCTTATAAACATTATATTGGAACAAACCAATTTTTACACATAAAAACATATATTTTAATTAAAGAGATCTTACCAAATTTTAAGAGGGAAGTTAGTTTGAATACTATTTTTTTATATTTTACAAAGAATATATGTTAAAATAATCTTAATAATTGAATGAAAAACCTAAGAATTAGGTTAGGGTGATTTTTTAATATTTTTCTGAGATGTTTCATATTTTAATGAATTGTAAATATGGTAAATTTTAATTAAAAACAACATTTTCATATAATTTATTTATATGGTAAAATTATATTTTTAATTGTTTCTAAAGTTTAATTAAATTAATTTTCTATTAAATAATTAAATGTAAGTCATTTTAATCAATTTCAAATTGTAATTGAATATAAAAATGCAATAATCTTTCCAATGTTTTAGCATTAACTACCAACATTGTCATCCCATATTTATGATTAAATTTAAATTAATTTCGGTCACATTTCTGATTAGAGTTTAGAGAAATTGATTAAATATTTCGAATCGATTTAAATTTTATTGTCAAATATGGGCAACTATGTTTTTGACAAAAATAGTGAATGTAATTAAAATTAATTAAAATGATTAAGTAAAGTATTAGATTATCAATGGAATAAACATTAAACATAAGAAAAAACTAGCTATAAATTTTTCCTAAATCTATTTTCTTACCCTATATAAACCCTATCCTCCCATTGATCTAATTTGGAAAAATATTGGTTCCACATGACATTGGTAAAACATGGGTGTAATTATTTTTCAAATGATTTACATAAATTCCAATTCTCCTCTGATATAAAAAGGCCTCCTCTCCTCACACATCCTTACACCTATGAAACACTGGATCAACCAGTATCTGCCCAAATATATCCTCAACATAAATCCTCTAAACTTATATAAATCCACTTTCTCATAAAGTAATCCATGTAATCAATTTGGTTCAAACTAAAAATTAGTTACTCAAAGAATAGGTAACATCCTTCCCAAAGCTCCTCTATCTTAGTTTCATTATACACCCCAAAAACACAAATTATTCCATGAATATACAACAAAAAGAGACTCCAAAATAGAAAATAGATTTTTTATGATATGTTTTATACCTTAACTTATACACACTTTTATCTGATTGGTAATGAACATATTGTTTATCTGTACAGTAAACTATCGCCACAAGAAAAGATGAATATTGTTTCTCCTTTATCAACATTCATGGTTGTAATTATGTTGGAAAATATATTTATATATAATATATGTAATATATATTATTTTTTAATCTTATATAATTATTTATTAAAACATGTCTTTATACATTCAATTTTATGAAAATACAATAATTTCATTTGAGGAAGTGTGGACAACCACCCCCTTGGAGTGATGTGAATCATTCACATTATGCATGGAATGTATTAGGGATGGGTTTAGTGATATAATATGATATATAGAACATTATAATGATAATATAATGATATTAATTACATATATAACATTTTCATTATTTCATTCAATTTTAAAATGAAAAAAGGAAACAATGTTCATGCTTACAAACAACCTACCATCTCCACGAAAGGTATATTCCATTTCATAATTTTATATTTTATAGATTATTATAAAACACAATTAATGAATATAAATTTTATTTATATCATGGTTTATATTATATTAATCATGATATATGTATAAGGACTAAAGATATAACAAATTAAGACAAACATGATGGACAAAGCAGATATTACCCGAACTGAAACCTTAACATAGAATTGTTACAAATTGAGTAATATAATGTAATAATAAAACCATATATGTTATTATATATGAACTAAATAATAGGTAATACTTATAATAAACATACATTTATAATATAAGAATTCTGTATGATTACGATGAGAGTCATGAGACAAGGTAGGGGAATTAAATCTCACATTTTATTTTCATGACATGGATGTCCTATTCACCACTATTTAATTTTTATGAATAATTCCCATGAATCTATTATATGAATATGATTATTAAATATATGTGAATTTAAATATTTATTCTATAATTTTTTATTCATGGGGATAATGATTTAAATGTTTCCAAATCAGTAACATAGTTTTGTCTCAATTTTCCTTCTTTGAAAAACATGTTTTTTACGCACTAACATTATTTTTTGAGGTATATACACTTCAATTTTTTATTTTGAAAAACATAATCCCATTGTTTTAATTATATTTTTATCTTAAGGCCATTTCTTTTTGTTACATGGGTGATTATGATTTAATGTTACCAAATTATAAGAGTTTATTTAAAAAATCTCATTTTATATAGAGATTTTTTATGATAAAAAATTAATTGATGAAATATTATCATATATCTCTCCAGAAATCAATAACATGTTATTACCCCATGGTTAGTCATGTTATATTCAAGTAATTGTATAATTTATTTAATGTTTTGTGCAAAATATTATAATAATTTTTTTTAAAAAAAGTCTGAATTTACCGTACTCTTTGGTCGGAAATCTATATTCATTCGTAACCATATTTTCTAAAAGGTTTGCAAAAATATTCTTATATTATTCTATTCTTTTTAAATGAAATTTTTAAGAAAGTGTTAAATTTTTCAAATAGTTAGATTTTTGAAAAGTAATATTCTTTTCATTTTTCGGTAGAGGCACTTTTCTAATCTTTTTAGGGTGAAAATTGTATATTTGGAACATACATATTCACATACCACCATGAACATTATTCACTTAATGTTTATTTTATTGGATTAAAATTTTATTTCTAAATGAAATTTTTTTCCAAAGATTATAGAAATTAATTATTTAATGTAGTTTTCAATAAATATATTTTTAAAATGTTTTCAACAATATTTTATAAGATTCAAGGGGAAATAAATTTTAAAACATTTTAAAGATTCATTCATAATTTTTCAAGTAAATAGTTTCCAAAAGGTTTATTAAGATTATATCATAAGTATTAAAGTAAATAATTTAAAAAAATAAATATTTTAAAATATTTATTCATAGTATTCTCAATGAAATGGTTTTGAAATAATTTTCAAGATTTATTTATATTTTTTTATATTATATTCATAGAAATGGTTTTCATAAAAGTTTCCAATATTTCAATATTTGTTTTAAATTTATTTTCAGTGAATTTTATTTCCAAATGTTTTTAATCATTCTTTATAAATTTTCAAGATTTGTTCAATGGAATTTTTTTTAGAAATGTTTTCAATGCATCCATTATATTTTTTCATTTTTTAAAACAAAATTCTTTAAAATGGTTTTATGTATTAAAAAACCCAAATAATAAAGGATATTTTATGAAGATATGTTTATAATAGATCATTCATAATTATTTACCATCTAATATGAAAACTGTTTTTGTTACTCATGCCTTCTAAAAAAATGATTGAATATTACCATCCATATTATTTCTTTGAATGGTTTATGTTTTAATGGCATAATGTTTTTGAATACCTTTTATCATTAAAGGGGTATATTCTTTTGAATCCCACTTCCTTTAACGGGTTATGGATTTGTTGAAATTATTATGAAAACTATATCTTTTTACACATGTGCTGATATGATTGCATGTTTATGATACACATTTGATTTAATGGTTATTATATGATTTTAATGATAATGTAGAACATGAATGTATGCTTCCACTATGAGATGTGTGAGACCAATTCCTCTCTTTGAGGCTTTGGGTAAATATTTATATCTCATGAGATATACTATGATGTTATTGGGAGTGAACCTCAACTACTAAGATGGCCATGGGAGAGAACCATCAATAAAAAGATTTTATGAGGATTGAACTTATGATACGAAGATAGAAATGGGAGTGAACCATGAATACAAAGATGGTATGGTGAGTGAAACCATGATATTAAATTTCTTTGGTAGAAAATAAATGATTAATATAGAAATAATCATATGTTTCTATATGTTTTCCACTATTCCTCATCTTATTCCTATATTGTTCTTTCGTGGATTATATTCATTGTATAATTATTATTAATTTTTTAGTAATCGACAACATTAATTCCACCATTCATGATTATGGTCTTTAATATTGAAGGTGTGATCTTCTAATATTATGGTCATTTTATCATACACCTACGCTCATGTTTATGCATACATGCCTCCCTTGTTAACCTATACTAAGCACCTTATCTGATACATTATTATGTTTCCTTCCCCAGTCAATGATTATATATTTCATTTATGATATGTCTATGTTGGGTTATATTCTTCGAGAATCTAGTGGGATATAATATAGCATTCTTCATGTACCAATGATTATAAAAAAGTTGTGTAACATCTACGTACAATATGTCTTGGTAAATATTGTTGAAATCAATGTAAATAATTAGATAACCTTATAAAACTTTGATGAGAAAAAATTATTGAGATCCATAGGAACATTTATAAGTATATGAATAAAGATTTATATAAGGATAAGGATAAGGATGAGATGACATTTAAGAATATTCTTTATAAATTTGGTAATGGATAGAGAGAGGGGTTTCCTAACAATACATTCTTGTCTGGGTAATACAACATGATGCGGATCAAGTATAGATGTACCTAGGTGTAAAAACTAAGAAATGGTGTGTCTGGTATGACTCGACAGAACCTGGTACACAACTACTTACATTGCTTCCCACCTGGTTTGACACTCCCAGAGGATATTCTTTCAGAATTCACAATCTCTTAATGAACCATCAGGAATGATTTAATTAAAATATGGATATGAATAACCTAGGATAAATCTAATGTGTCATTGATTAAGGATAGTTTCATAATTTATACATTAAATATGTAATTATTTTTTATTATTACATGTTTTTCCACTATGATAATTGTTTCTCACACTATAATTTCATGTTTTACTAAATGGTGGGAACCATAATGAAATGTGTTAATTTTGACTCTTAGGGAAAATTTAATGATGAGAAGTCAAATGAGATGATCACTGGATTGAATGATGTTGTGATCAATCATAGTGAGTTTTCATGGAACATGATTAACAATGTGTACCTTAACAAACTCTAGAACTCACTAAGGGAGATAAAAAAATTCCTAAATATTTCTGGTGATTGAGACCATGAAATATAGAATATTTAATTTTCATTATATCATGAATGTGGAATGAATCACCTCGGTGAATGACATAGAGTAAGAAGATTATGTTTTTACTATGGAAAATAAGGACCCAATGCAAGAGATTGCAAAGGAAAAATGAATATTTCAGTTGAAAAACTGGATGAGAATATTTTTCCTCATAAAAAATCATCACAGGTTAAATGTTTTTAGTGTTCAATTAATTTACATAATGAAAATAAGTTTCCACATTTGAAATATCCTAAAAAATAATAATTTTTTTATAAGAAATGATTTTGTCGATGATTATGATGAGACTAAATATGAAATGTGAAATAAATGAGGTATTATGTAATAGGAAGAGGTATTTTTCTAATGGATCAAGGATGATGTGGGATAATATAATTTTAGTTGTATTTGGATTAAAAAATTATGTTATATGCCTAATCACGTATATATGGATTTACCGGTTTATGTTTTTATGATGGATTTAAAAGATTATGTTGATTGTTTCTTTTGGAATGGAAAAGTTTTTTTAATGAAAATGTGATATTTTGACTAAGTGATGATTACCCTTAAAACGTTTAGTAAGATAGTATAATTTTTTGGATAATGATATGGGGGATATGAATATGTTAATTAGATGGTTATGATTACCTTGGAACTAATTGAGGAATTATTTACATGTTTTTTCATTCATTAATGAAGTTCAAAAAAGAAATTATTTATAGAATATATCTAATATACATTGGAATAATAAAACATACATTTTTTTATATAAATTTATTGAAATTAATGTCATTATAATGTTTCATGAGAAAAAAATAAATTGTATTCACATGTTGGGAATATAACATTGAATAGATACATTGTGATATAGGAAGGATCAATGTTTTGTTGGATTTATGACCATAATTATACTATTTTATATTTCCATATTTCCAATTCATTATTTAGTTAACCATTAATGAAATTATTATGTTTATCATTGGAGTATGTATTTATGTATTGAGATAGAATTCAAAACCTAGGCTAAAAGGATATCTAGTGGTTAACATTATTTTAATGGTTTCCATAATATATATTTTGGAAGTCATATTAATTTGGTTATAGAAAAGGGAATAATGTATGTCAACTGAAAACCAATCGTGTATGGAATGCTCAGGGTCTTGAATCAATAACTAAATGGAGAGAAAGGTTTCACTCATTCCACGTTCCTGGTTAAAGAGTAATTATTTTTTTGAATACGTTTTAGGGATGAATATTAGAGTTTCTTATTATGAATAGAGATTAATTTACTAACATTATTTATTTGAATAATAATTAGAGAAAAAAAGTTTTAATTTTCATTTTTTTAGTGTACTTAAGATCTTCTAAAAGTGTATTTTAGGACATCAGGCATTACTGTTAATTTCAAAGAAACTATTTCTTAAATAAATGGATTAACTAGAAATTAATAAAATCCCATCCAATGAATGAAATTTTTTATATATAAATATTTCCATTAAGTGTTTTTTATATATTTATTTTTAATATAAGAATTTTCCAACGTTAGAAAAATTATAGAATAATAATGTTTTCTTAATACCTTAATTTGTGTGGAATTGATGGCCTTTTGAATCATAAAATATTTATGACATTGAGTCCATAAACATCGCATTGCGCATTCACTTATTTTTTATTGATGACCTCAATTACTCCCTACAAATATTTACACCTGTCCTTCAAGTCCATGTTTTCAGTTACTACCTATGATCTCTAATGTGAAAACCCAGTTATGTGTATCTTTGTGTAATCATTATGTTTTCGACATTCCCTTTTTAAAAGATGTTTTAGAAATATTTTTTTACGATGTAGTTTTATATGAAATGGGAATTCCCAAAATAAACCATTGATTACCCAGACCAATTTTGAGGGAAAAATCATTTTAAGGGGTGTAAAATTTACCACCCTAAGATTTTGTAAAAAATATACTATTTGGTTTAAATTAATTTTTTTATTATTTTCAATTTCACAAAACCTAGAAAATAGTTTATTTTCAATCAAAGAACCATTATTGGATTATTTTATACACCAAACCAATTTAATCAATCACTACATGTAATATAATTTTTTACCATTCATTATATGAAAAATTGGGTCTATCTTATGTTATATGAGAGACAGAATTTCATCGATGGCTTGCATAACACGCAAAACTGAGTGTTGCCGCATAATAATATATTATTAAAAATGATACTATTTATTATAATAAGAAATAAACATGCCATTATGTTAATGGTTATGAATAGGATTATCTAAATTATTAAATTACATAATTAAATAATATTTTTTTCAAATAAATTAAAATGGATATAAGAATTAATGACATATAAAAGGAATGCTTTTATAGAAAACTATTTCTATGCTCAAAATGAAATTTAATCCTAATAAATTATATTAATTAAAATTAGTGGGATATTTTAATGTAATATATATATATATATATATATAAATATCCTATATCCAATTATATATTTTAAATTCATTCAACATATTTGAAAATCATAATATAGGAAGAAACCCATGTTCACATATAAAAACCTATATTTTAATTAAGGCACTTTTACATCCTTTTAATGGAGAACCTAGATTAAATAAATTTTTTGAATATATTATAATTATTATAAGTCAATATAAAATTAATAAATGAAATCTAGACAAAATGATTTGGTTAGATTGAATTTGTTGAATTTTTTTATGAAATTTATTATTTTCATAAATTGTGAAAAAAACTAAATTTTAATTCTAAAATTATTATCATCTACTTTATTTATGTTATTAAATTATATTTTAAAATTATTATGATGCTTAATTAGATAAATTTTATATAATATAATTAAATTCAGGCAATTTTAATCAATTTGACAATAAAATTGAATATACAAACCTAAAAAACTTTTAAACGGTTTTATATTAAAAATTGACATTGCGGTCCCATCTATGTGATTAAATTAAATCAAATTTAAAATAAATTTTTTATTAGAGTGCATAAAATGAATTTTATATTTGGAATTAGAATAATTTATAATTTCTAATATGGTAAAATTAGTTTTTACCAAAAATATTAGTGAATATAATTAAAATTAATTATTGTGAATAAAAGAAAAATTAGATTTACAAAGGGAAAAAACATAAACATCTAACCCAAAATGACCTATACCCTTGTAAAAAAATTAATTTCATCAAAAGTTTTCAACCCTATCCACCCTTTATCTACTTTTTACAATTATTGTGTCCATATGACAAGGGAAAACATGGGTGGAATTACATTTCAAAATATTTTCAAGAGTGCCACTCCACCTCCATTATAAAGAGGCCTTCCCTCCTCCCACTTCCTAATGCATCTCAATGAAATTTTGGATCGACCAAGATCTACCAAAATAGCTAATAAAAATTCCTTCCATAAATTAATATGGATCACCATTGGTGTAATTAAATCCAGTGATTCCGTTTTTTGACGACCATAAAGGATTTACCCAAAGAAGAGGTAACATCCTTTCTCAGGATCCCCTATTTTAGTTTCATTATCCTCTACCCAACCATACTTATTCCATGATTATAAAACAACAATAGTGTCATATATATATATATATATTAAGATTCATACCCACACCAATATAAACATCTATCTAATGGGTAGTGAACATATTGTTTATGTGAACGGTGAACTACCGCCTCATGAAATGGTGGATGTTAATTCTCCATGTACTGCCTATCTTATTGGGAATTATTATAGAAAATATGTTTATATACAATACATATGAAATTTATAATTTTTTAGTATTATTTAATTTTATTCAACACATATATTTACACATTCTATTTTGTGTAAATATGATAATTTCATTGGAGGAAGTGTAGACTACTGCCCCCTCAAAGAGATGTGATTAATTCACACAAAATATGGAACGTATTAAGGACATGATAAGTGAAATTATATGATATATATAACATGATAAAGATACATTAATGATATTATATATGTATAATTTTTGTTTTTCTTTCATTCAAAATGATAATAAAAACAAAAACATTGTTCATGTATATGTACGACCAACCTTTTCCATGAAAGGTGTTTTCCATTTAATAATTATATATTCTATAGATTATTATAATTCACATATAATGAATATAAATTTTATTTATATAAATTTTTTAATTCTTTAAATAAATATATATGTATAAGGGATACATATATAGAAAATTAAGGCACATGAGGAGAATAAAGTTGACATTACCCGAAGTGAAACTTTAACATACAATTGTTAAACATCGAGAAATATAATGTAACAACAAAACCATATATGGTATTATATATAAAAATATGGTTTTTTAATATATTTATAATAAACACTTAATTATTATAAATATATTTTATCTAAATATAATTATATTAAAGACATATGATAATAGAATTGCATCCCCATTTTTATTTTCATATGATAAATTCCTTATTCACCGCTCATTGCATTTGTGTGGTGTGTATAATAATAATGAATGTTTTAATTAAATATAATTATAAAATATATTGGTATTTACAGATCAACTATATAATATCTATTTCATAGGGTTAATGTTTCAAAAGTTACTAAATCGGTATGACGTTTTGTTTCAGTTTCCCTTCTTCGAGACACATATTTGGTTATGCACTAACGTTTTTTTTAAAGGTTTATATACATAAATTTGACTTATTATATCATGATTAAAATTATTTTTATGATATTTTATGCTTCATTATAAATCATTTTCTATCATGGGGGAGTATTATTCAATGTTACAATGTTCTAAGAGTTTATTGAAACAATCTTATCATTTATCGAGATTGTTTATGATTATAAGCTCATTAATGAAATCATATGATTTATCTATCAAAAACTCTGATTAATTTTCTTACCATATGGTTATTAATGATATATCAATTTAATGTTACAATTTTAAATTCCTTGTTACCAAATATTATAAAGAATTTGATTTTAAAAAGACCGAATTTACCTCTCTCTTGTTTAAGAAATATTTGTTCCTTAAAACCCATATTTTATAAAAGGTTTCCAAAAAATATTAAACTATTCCCATATTTTGTTTAGATGACATTTTTACACATTTTTTCCTTTTCAAAATTCTTTTTTTAAATAACATTTCCTATTGTTTTCTTGTTGATTCACTTTTCTAAACATTGTACGATGTAATAGGAATTGTCATCATGTATGGATTTTCTCACCATCGTGACTGTCATTTCATTAATGCTTCCATTACAAGATTAAAATGTAAAATTTTAATGAATTTTTTCCTATTATTCTATAATTTAGTTTTTTAAATTTAGTTTTCATGAATCTTGTTTTCAAATTGTTTTCAATATTTTTTTATAAGATTCAGGGGAAAATAATTTTAAAGGTTATTAAACATTCCTTGATAAATTTTTACGAAAAAATGGTTTTCAAAGAATTTTTCAATTTTAATGATTATTCTTTAATCAGAAAAGGGTTTCAATATTTTATCAATTTATTATTATATGTTTTTGAAATATTTTCAATTATATGCTTTCCATAACATTTTAAATAATTCATTATAAGTTATTCTTGTATTTTAAAACAAATGGTTTTAAAAATGTTTTAAATATTTCTTTATATGTTTTCAATTTACTTTTTATAAAATGTCTTTCAAAAGGTTTTGAAAAATTAATAATATGTTCTGAAGATTTTTTAAAATTAAAATGTTTTTAAAATGTTTTTTGTTTAAAAATAAAAATAATAAAGGATATTTTCTTTAAGAACTATTTTTAAAATATCATACAAAATTATTTCCCATTTAAGATGACATATATTGGTGTTACTCATCACTTCTGTGAACTAATTAAATTTTTTTATACATATTATTTCTATGAATGGTTTCTATTTTTTGGAATTATCTTTATGAACCCTCTTTCTCTTTATTGGGATTTACACTTTTGAAACCATAATCGTGCCATGGGTTATCGTTTTTATGAAATGATTATAAAAACTGTATATTTTTCTATAGGTTATGATAATATAACATGTTTATGATAAACATCTAATTTCATGGGTTATGATATTATTTTTATGGTCCTGTGGCACATGTATATATGATTACAATCTGAGATGGGTGGGACTTCTATCTCTCATTAATACATTATGAATGGATTTATATCTCCTAATATAGACTAAGACAGTCTTGGGAGTGAACTTTGACTATTAATATGGATATGAGAGAGAACCTTCACTACCAAGGTGATATGAGGAGTAAACTAATGCTACTAAGATAGTCATGGGAGTGAAACATGAATAATAAAATAGTAAGGGGAGTAAAATCATTCTACTAATATGGTCTTGGAATTAATTCCCCTGCTACTGTGGAAATCATTTTATATTATTAAATTTTTCCCACAAATCATGTCTTATTCCTATGTTATAAATTCATTGCTAATTCTCTATATTTTATTATGATTCATGTCTTCTGAACTAATATTATTTATTCCATTACTCATGTTTGTGATCATTGATATGAAAGCTGTGATATTCTAATGTTATGATCATGTTCCCATACCCCTACGATCATGTTAATTCTTACATGTCTCCCTTTTTTAGTAATACAATGAATCATAGATAAATTCATTTTAATTTTCCATCCCCAGGTTATGATGATATATTTCTTTTATTATATGTTGAAGAGGTGTTATATTATTAGGGAATCTAGTAGTAGATAATGTATCTCAGTCAGGTATAAGTTTTTATACTTTGGTGTATCCAAAGTCTCTAAACTAATAGATTCAATTGGCATCTATTATTATAATTTGTAATGTATTCAAAAAAAGTTATATAATTTCTATGTATGACTAGACTGGGACATTAGGGATTTTTTGTGATAAGTACATTGGATATTTAATTAAGTATTCCATTAATATATATCATGTTGGTTTTCTCTTTTATACTTAATTTTTTGCAGAAAAATTTAATTCAACATCAAAAGATGGTAGACTAATATTTTTATTAAAATTGTGGAATAAAATGTTAACATGTGGTGAATTTATTACATTGTGTTTGGGTTTTCAAATTTTATTTTCTACATTATATTTTTTAAGTGGTTTAGGTATTAGAATTTTGATATTTAAATGCTATGAAACCTTCTAAAAATGGCCATGTAACATTTGAGTATTTTATTAAATTTAAAATAATTGGATTTATATGATTAATATGAATTTTGAACCACATAATTCATGGAAAATCCTATTTTTGTGTCTAAAAAGGCTTATAAATATTATAAGTTATTGTAAAGACCAAAAGTTTTATCATTAAAAATTATCGTCTTATAATTATTTTATTTTGGAAAATAAATTGAAATCAAAGTAAGAACATAGTACACTAATTATAAATTAAAATTTAATTAAATAATATTTATTTCAAATGTTATGGAATGTATAACAATGAAATAGTATCTTGTCCATTTTAATAGTAATGTGACCATTAAGAATAATAAATTGATAAATAGAATAGTAACCACACCCGAGAAAGAATAAATAAAATTTATCCATATTATAAGTGAAAATATGAAATAATTACTTTTTAGGTACACTAGGCCAAATACTATAGGAGTGGGGGTGAATTAGGGTATCACATATTAAGTTAACTGCCCCTTTTGATCATGTTTCATTTGTAAACAAAACTCTCCTCTCTCCATTTCTCATTGAAAATTAGGAATATAAATTAAAACCAAGCATGAGATAAAACATTTTATACATGGTTCACCCTTTTGGGATACATCAAAGGTTCATAAAATGATAATGTGCTGACATATCAAATTAACTAAAAGCACATTGTTGTTTGCAAGGGTCCGATAAGACTCATTATCTATCCTGGTTTACAACCAATCTAAAAATGAAAGCTCATTGCTCTCTCAACCAAAGTGTTATAACTGATTCATCATAAGATCCTCCTTTTAATTATATGATAAATAGGTTTTAAAATTCATTTATTATAACAATAATTTCAAATTCCATTGAAATGATGAATACCCATTTTCCTCAAAACTACTCATCAACTAAAATATTCCACACAATACATTGGGTGTCTTCCTCGAATATTTAATTCCTTTTAAGAAACATTTAAATTTTTTCACGGAAATTGATCATGTGTGAAACCCTCTTCATACGTTCAGCTTCTATCTTACGTGAAACTCCATTTTATACACACAATTCCCTTTATTATGTGATTTAGAGCCCAAATTTCTACTTATTTTTTAGCATATCAAATAAGGGGGAATCCTTTTATTTATAGTCATTTTCAATCCTATTCAGAAGATTCTATTTTAGTGTGTAAAACCTCATTACACATCTCATTGGATTTATAATACTCATTCGTACAACTTCATATTTCAAAAAATATATAGATTTCACGCACTTCTTTAATTTTCTATATTTAGATGTCATAGAAACCAAAATTTCATATCGAAAACATTCAATACTAAATTCAAATTTGTGCACAAATTCTTTTTAAAAACATCTTTTTCCTTTTTCTTGATTTTGAGTCCCAAAAAAGTTGAAAATGCATGGAAACAACAACACCCTATATACAAACATTTTGTACATCCTTTAGAGCATTTATTCTTTAATCTTGGATTCTTGTTAAAATAGCCTTTCAAAAATATATATGGAACTCCACAACTAATGATGGAAATTAGTTTTTTCAATAAACAAAATAAACCCAAAATTCATCAATGTTTCTTTGATGTATTTTTCCCAATATTATTTCATAGTATAAGTATATTAATATTTTAGAGATTATTAATTAAGTGCAGATATTTTTAGAAAACATAAGTCTTTAATTTTTTATGTTATATTTTTTATTATATTTAATATAAAAATATTTCCATCAATTTTATAAATAAATTAAATTTTCTCTCTAATGATTATTAGAAAAATGTATGCGTCCATATTTAGTTTTTCATTTTTTTATAAAATCAGTTATTATTTTTAAATTGGTATTTTCTATGAAAAAGATATTTTACATAAAAATTAAATTATTAATATTTACAAAATTATTTTCATAAAATGGATTCCATTTTTTAATTATATATGTCTAAAAATTGATAGGTTAAATTTTTATTTTATTTTTTAAAATATTTGAATTTTTTTGAATAGTAAAATAAGATAATTTAGGTTATATATACGTTATAAGTAAAGAACACTATTCATTTAGTCCTGGATGATGTAAATAAAAAAACACATGAACATCCCTCCATTATTTTATTATTATTTTTGATAATTCTCAAACTATTCATAATCTAGATCCCAAATAATAAACTGATGAATAAAAATATTTAGAAAACACCCCTCACCTCCCCAATAAATACCACCCCCACCACATATTCTCATTACTACATTCAATGTTTGAGCCTTGTACAAAATCAATCCAAAAATCTTCTTGAAACCCTCAAACAAATCCTGGAGATCATGTAATCATCAATATAGGAAAAATAATTTCCCTATAAATATTTTCATGGAGATTAAATTCAAGAGTTTATTTCATATTTCCATTTCTTCTAATTTATTTTAATGTAATTTTATTAATCCCTAATCACATACTATAATAAAAAACTTTTAATCACACCTGATACTCATATATTCTATAATTTTATTATGATAGTGTAATAATACATCATTAAACCACTCTTATCTCCTTTTTATTCTAGAAATTAAAACTTCATTCGTAACGAGTTAATTTATTTCCTTCAAGAATGAAAATTTTTATTTTTACATTAACGGCTTAAAGGATGATCATAAAACCATTTATAATTTTATAAACATTATAATATATGTATTACAACCAATAAAATGTATTTTAATCATTATATACACCTAATGTTAAATAATAAAATAAAGAAATTCATTGTAAGTGAAAACTGCCCAAAATAATCCAAACAATTATCATTAACTATTTATATAATGATTAATACTCATACCACATAAAAAAAGATTTATAAGATAATTTAAACAACTATATGTTCTTTATTAACTTGTAATTTCCGTTCTAGAAATCCATTATCATTTTACATGATTTTCAGTATATTTATCTAAGTAAATTAACAATAAAAACCATGGGAAAAAGCTCCAAAATGATGAAATTGAATATCATAACCAATGAAAGGGCCATAAATCAACTTATAAAATTATAATAAATAAATTCCATCTATTAAATTCTAAAAAATAATAAATTAATGGATTTAATATGACTATCAAAGATGTTAAAATCGTCTGAAGAACCATTAGGTTAGGATCTATCCCTATTTAACCTAATATATATCTTATTATTTGTATATACTAATTATAATTTTTTTATTGTTCCAAACTCCTATATATGGATCATTTAATCCTTTTTTGTGATATACATGTTTAAATATGGTTAAATTTTCAATTCTACCAGAAATGCAATCTTGATTAAAGAGAACATACCATGTTCTTACCCATTTTCAAGTACAATCCATGATCTATATTAAGACAAAAATATTTTTCTAAAATCACTCAAAATATCCCGAAAAAATATATTGGTTTATTTTAGATTTTATAAAATCAATTATGCATTATCCCTATAAGAAAATCTTAGATAAACTCATTAATCCAGACTAAAATGATTGATTTCTAATGTTTCTTAAACAATATTTTTACAAGTATTCAATTCAGTTTGACATCACTTGTCATGATCTATGAATATTTTTACTTATTAATGTCCATGTTTTATGTAAATCCCTTCTAATATAGAATGTATTATTATATTCCATTCTTTTATTCTTTTTGACTTGATTATGACACCCAATTCTTTCTATGGAAAACCCTAATGTTTATATTTTATTACCTCATTATGCTTATTCATGTGGAACACATATTCATGAACATGTTATAATGTGTGTAACCAGATAGTGCTCTAATGGATTGGGTAATGTTTAGTCTCATGAGACGTCATGCTGGGGAAGGGAGTGAACCTAATTATTTTATGATACACTATTCATAATGTCTTTGTGGGTAGACATTACTCATGTTTATTTCAAGTTATATGTTTCTGAAACGTTCATATGATGTGATGATAAAAGGTTCAATTGTTATACATGATATTCATCATTATTTTTATTCTTCTTTAATGTATTTTATTCCATATTTTTATGTGTCAAGATCCATCCCTCGGGGCTCATGTCGTGACTACCCAAAACCCACTTTCCATAGGCCAAGCGCTCTCGACTAGCACTAGAAAGAAATATCCCTTTAACTGGAAGACATTGTCTTTAGACTTGAACAAACACATAGAGTATAATGCAACAAGAAACAACCACAAAGTAAAATGTTATAGTAAAATAGTGTTAAAAGTAATGGGAGGAAGAATAAAAGCCCAAATGGAAATGTAAAAGTAAAAACGAAAAGTACAAATAGATGAAAAGTGAAAAGTATCTATTGGATCATCCATTAAAGATCCTACCTAAAGGGTAGGAACAACTCACGATCCATAGTCCCTACATCACGTCACACAAAATGGTCCACCTCCAAGAACCATCCCGTCCTGGCTCCCTTATCCTCGATCATTGTTTTACATCATCTGCATAGGACACAACCCTTTGTGGGTGGTGCCCTTGTAGGGGTTAGTATAATGATACTCAGTAGGGACCACGATACCCCATCGGTCTCTTAAAGTTCCATGATGAAAAAACCACAAAGCGTTTCTTCAACCCTACTTAGGTATATTCCGATATATATATCTACGTTATCAAGATATACTCCTCTCATACATGAAGGAAGAATACCACAAAGGTAACACCACAAATAAAGGAAGTACCACACAGGTAAAAGTCTTAGTTCAAACAGAGTCTCAAATCAGACTAGGTATTAGTGAAGTAAAGACGTATAAATGATTAGTCCTGAATCTAGATCAACTTATTCTATAATTAGGTACTTCTTCTTACCGTAATTATTCTGAACCACACAATATCGGTAGGTATCTAACCCCCACTGACCTACACAGGATCTAACCCACATAGGATCAAAAGGTAACTAACCCTCGCAATGTCCCACACAGGATCTGACCCACAAAAGATTGGTATGCGCTGACCCACACAAGATCACTAAGAGCTGACCCACATAGGGTTGGTATGTGCTGAGCCACATAGAATCACTGAGCGCTGACCCTAAAACAATCTAACCCACACATGATTGATGTTGACCTACATAGGATCACTCGGAGCTATCCTCTGTATGATCTATCTCAATCTTCACCTCACTGCCAGACACTGGATTCCTCACACCCGATGTGCTCGAGAACCTATACTACCACTAACCTCAACAATGAAGAAACCCAAATTAACTCCAAGTAATAAGTGTTCCAACGCGACAGACAGTGCGTAAATCGGATACCCGGTCTGTGTGTCATAAGCGTTTTAGCTTAAGTGGCCTGGTTGGATTTGGGTTTGATCCAACTTGTCCATACACCAATTGTCACAAAAACTGAATAGGATTACAACAAAAATTATTGTCCTGATCCATGGATCCCAACACCACTAATGGTTCGTCAAATGGACGTCCAGTTCATAGGATAAGGCTCTTTAACTCTTTCGGGGCCCGGTTGGGCCCGCGTCCGGTCCGACCCGGTCGACTGACCCTGTCTGGGATAGCCCATATCGGGCTTAGCCTGCTGGGCCGAGGTCCAGCCCGGCCCATAAAGGGCAGCCTGAATACGTAGGGAATGACCCACAAGGGGAGACCCGGTCGTTGTCCTCCCGAGATCGTGAGGGGGGAGCATGTCCCCTTAGGTATCCCGAATTTCCTGGATGCCATTCGGTTTCATGAAACGGCGACGCCATGTAGGCACTGCTCGGTCATCACGTAACCCCTGTGGCGAGTTCTTCTTCATCCATGTCTTCTGCTCTCTGAAGGTGTTCTTGTCGCACCGCCTACCCTTCCGCAGCCGTCCGATGTTCTGACCACCTCTTTCGATTGACACAATTGACATGTCATGTCCCACTACTCATTGGTGGTGTGCAACGACACACCACTCTTCTTCGATGAGCGGTCATTCCAATGAACTCCACACCTTTTTTGTAGCCTACACTTGAGAGGTGAATCGTCACATGCCCAATTCATAGCCGATCAGTGTGGCCGCACTGGCATTATTCCTTGGAGAACACAAGGTGTCGCAAAGTAACAGAGGGTCCAGGTTGAGTTCTTTAGGACTGCACCCTCCACATTTGGTTTTAACATGAAAGAGGATAAAGAGTTCTGTAAATTCAATTGAAATAAATGAGAATCAAAACCTCTACCTCGTATGTCCAATGGAAAAAATATTTTATTGAAGGTGGATCGTGTTCTTTATTCACACAATAGGTTCCCAAATATTCCGCTCCTAGGTCATCCTTCGGTTTAGGGTTTCTGTGTTGCCTGTCACTGCTTGTCGGAATCATCTCCATCCTACAAGGGTTTGGCATCTCAGCACTCCTTCAGTAATTTATTTCTTGGAAAATCTCTGTCTACACCTCTCCCCATGCTCCTTATAAATAAGTAGGGGGGGGGGTAAATAATGACGTGGAGAATTAATTAGGGTTAATTAATTAGAAACCTTCCAAATTCCCCAAATGCATCATAACATAAGGTTTATAGGTCAAACCATCTATTGCGTTGAAACATTGTGGGTCCCATACTACACTTTTCCATTGTTAGAGAAGAAAGAAAATAAGATAATAAAAATATTTTATTTCATTTATTTTAAAAAGTCACAAAACGTAACATTTTCTCTAGACCTACTACGGTCAATGTAGAGTATCCCTGAAGTGAATCATGGGGCTATAGATTTAATGGAGCCGTCCGATTTTTAATCAAAGCACTAGTTAAAAATTTAGAAAACATAGCTGACACATTTACTAAATATACCTTAAAAACATCATAAATTCATCCAGGGCACACAGGGCCTCAGAATCAGGCACCGTCAATTTTCACAGACTTGTAATAATTCCAAAATAAAATACATAGAAAATATGGGTCTTTATATTCTATCCACCTTAGGGTTTTTATTCTTTGAAAGCCACAAAATTTACTATAGAAACAATTTGGGGTACTGATCATGAATATGATCCTCCCGCTCAAATGTGCTCTCAAAGAGGTTCCCGTGATAACGGTGAATGTGCACCAGAGGAATCAATCACCAATGAAGGACTCACACTTGTCGATCCTCAATATTTACTAGAACCTCCATAAATGTTTCCCCACTATCAAAATCCATCTCTCTATGGTCAATGATGTGAGATGAGTCATGCACGTATCCTCTCATATGTGATATCTGGAAGACGTCATGCAACCTCCCCAACTGCGGTGGAAGTGTTAAGAAGTATGTGACATTGCCTATCCTCTAAGAGTATCTGAAATGTACCGATAAACATCAGCGGTAACTTTCCACCTCTGCCATATCTCTATAGTTCCCATCAAGGAGAGACTTGCAAGAATACGTGTTCCCCCTCCTAGAACTCCAATATTCTCCCTCTTCTGTCAGCATAAGTCTTTTGTCTACTATGTGGATTCTTCGTCCGCTTCGGGATGATCTGCACATTCTTAGTGGTAGCTTGTTCCAACTCTGGACCCATAATTTATGACTCCACTGGTTCTGTCTAGTAAAGAGGTGATCTGCAAGGTCGACAGTACAATGCCTCAAATGGGGTCATACCGATGGTGGAGTTATAAATATTTTTGTATGCAAACTTCACAAAAGTAAAGTGATCCTCCTAACTGCGGTAAAAATCTAGGACGCTTGCACGAAGCATGTCCTCCAGCTTCTGAATGTTCCCCTTCCCCTGACCATCCATCTGAGGGTGAAAGGTTGTGCTCAAATGTAGCTATGTCCGGACATCCTAATGTAATCCCTTCCAAAACAGGGATATAAAATGTGTGTCACGGTCAGAGATGATTGTCTATGGCCCCCCATGATTTTGTACAATCTGTTGTATATAGAGGCATCCCAAGCCCTCTAATGATCCTTACTCTTGGATGCGTAGGAAGTGGTCGGACTTGGTGAGTTTGTCAATGATCACCCAAATGGAATCATTTACCCTTGACATACATGGATTCCCGGTCACAATGTCCATGGAGATCTCATCCCACATCCAATCCAACACTTCTAGTGGCTGTGCTAATCATTCGGGTACCTGATTCTTGGCCTTCACTTGCTGACAAGTGATAAAATGGGAAACAATCACCGCTACTGCCTTAATCATCCCTGTCCACCAATGCTGACTCTAAAAGTCCCGATACTTCTTAGCCACACCAGGATGTACCACTATAGAGGTTTTAATGAACTCCCTCAAAACTTCCACTTGTAGATACATTGATACCATGGTGCGTCTTCTAAAGAGGATGACATGCTCCCCACCTTCAAAAAATGTCTCAAGTGCATGTCTTGAGGATATCTGAGAACATTGAGCCTTGTAGTCAATATTCCCAAACTATGCCTCCTTAAGTCATTGAAGGAGTGGGGGAGTGACTATTAAAGACTGGAGGTAATATTCTCCATCTCTATCCATGATGGATATCTAAAATGCGGCTAGCTTCTCTATCACCTCACTCACCAACTATAGACTAAACCTCCTATTGAGTGCATATACTACCAAATTCACCTTCCCAAGAGTATAGAATATCTCAAAGTCATAGTACAAGAGGAAATATTTCCATCAATGATGTATCAGGGTTAGGTCCTTCTGAGAGAAGATGTACTGGAGACTCTTGTGATTAGAGTAGACAACAAGTTGTTCGCCAAAAAATTAATCTCAAAAATCGTTCAAGGAATGACCACTGCTTCTAACTCCAGTTCATGGGTAGCATATTTATGCTCATGTTTCCTCAGCTGTCATGAGAAGTAGACAGTCACTACTTTCTCTGGCATCGGGACACACCCATGTTTGTTCCTTGATGCATCGTAGTAGACTATATACCAAATTCCCTCTTATGGTAGCCTTAATATGGGGGCACTCATCATTCTCTGCCTCAGCTTCTGTAAACTATTACGGCATCTATCCATCCATACGAATGGATGTACCTTCTTTTTAAATTCTAACAAGGGTACCACAACTCTGGAAAAGTCAAGCACGGACCTCTGGTAGTATCCAGCCAACCCTAGGAAACTCCACGCCTTAGTCACACTACAGGGTGGCTCCCAAGAAAGCACAACCTCTATCATCACTGGATCCACTACAAATCCAGAAATCTAGATAACATGTCCCTGAATGTGGACCTCTCATATCCAAAATTGGAAATCAAGATCTTACCATAAAGTTGATGCTTTCTGAGTGTATCCAGAACTATATACTATTGAAAGGAATGCTCCTCTTTCATTGTTGAGTACATCAAGATGTCATTGATAAACACCACCACAAAGTGATCGAGGTATGGCTGAATGATCTTTTTCATAAGTCCTATGAACACAGATGGGGAATTGGTCATGCCGAACATCATAACAAAGAACTCATAGTCACCAAACCGACATCTGAAGGTTGTCTTCTACACATCCTCATCTCGTACCCTGATCTCATGATAGCCTAGTCTGAGGTCTTTCTTTGAAAATAAACTATCTCCCTTATTTTAATTAAAAATATCATCAATCCTTGGAATTTGATAGTTTTTCTTCATGGTCACCTGGTTTAGGTAACAATGGTCTACACAGAGCCTCAAAATCCTATCTGCCTTATTGTCGAACAAAATTAGGGTTTCCCAAGGAGAAACTCTAGGCTTTATGGATCCCTAACTCTACAAGTCCTCTAACTATACCTGTAACTCTCGATGATCCATGGGAGCCATCTAATATTCTTGTGTAGTTATCAATGTCATCTGAGGGTATATGTTTATGTAAAATTCTACCTCTCTATGTGGTGGTAGTCCTGGAACATCATCTGGAAGGACATCAGCATACTGGTCCTCCACTATAGGATATCTTAGACTCTCAAAATCTACTTCTCTCAGGGTACGGCTAGAAAAATGATGTGTAAAAGGATGAACCCTCTTAGCGGAATGTCTATCCTATGCTACTAAGGTTCCCTTATCACCGGTGAGGGAAAACATTCTCCCTTATGCATGGATAGACCACACATTTCACCAAATATAGTCAATCCGTGCATGAACTGTGGATAACTACTCCCTACACAAGATGACATAGTAAGGCCTTGATGCCTCTAGTAATAGATCACAACCGAAGATCTCACCTCCTAGTGTAAGCTCACACTAGCAGTACTAGTGTGTAATCATCTAATCCCCTCTCGTAGGTGTCTATAGCCATAAGGATCAAGACAATGACTCCACGATAATCACTGAGCTCTGAACGAGGGCAGTGGAAATAAAAGTGTGGTTTTCACCAATGTCTATAAGTACTACAGCTAAGGTAGAGTAGACACAGATCGTACACCTAATTATCTCTAGAGTTTATTGGTCATAAGCCTCATCTTCCTGGGGCTAAACTTGTCCCTAACAACCTGCACCCTATGGCCAGGGTAGACCACCTTGGGGTGGCGGAAGTAGAACCTTGTATCACTACCCACCACCTGCTTCATGGCCAGCTCTTCTACCGGGTCTGCCTACTAGATACATACCTCCTCGATAGAACCTCTACCTTAGACTGGACAGTACCTCGACCATCTATTGGTCGTTCGTATGAAAGGTCAAGAAATCACGAGCCATGTGACCCTACTCAGTGCACGTGTTGCACCTCTTGTCCCTTTTCTGACCTCCTCTACCTTACGAGCCCTGAACCTCCGACCCAGCATCCTAGGACTATCCATGAGAAGGTCTGGTCCACTTGTACATATGTGTCATCATCCTACTACTAGCCATAGATTTCTCTACTACGTGCTACCCAGTGGTGGGTCTCAATATCGGTGTCTTCTCTTATAGGAATATTTCCACCAAATGCGCTCGCTCTAGAACCCCAGCCTACGTCAGTATGATGAGTGATATCATCAATTATATGATATCATGTCAGAGACCCTTCTCAAAGGTATGAGCCTTGAATAAAGTTCCACATAAAATGTTAGTGGAGTAGTGAAAGAGATCAGAGAACCTCACCATGAACTGGGCCAGAGTCAAGCTGACCTGCTATAGGTGTAGCAACTCCTGTATACGCATAGAGCGTATAGTCACTATGATGAACTCTAGCCTGAAAAGTCACTCGATGTCTTCCCAGGTGAGGGTCTCCTCATCATGTATCTGGACCATCATGCCCGACCATCTCTCGATTTCTTCATAGAGAATACTAGATGATAAGATCACCATAATGTAATCTGGTGCCCCAACCAAACAGAAAGCTCTTTCTACCACTTTCATCTAGTCCTCAGCCTCCTGCAGGTCCATCTAGCATTAGAACTGTGGGGGCCTCTATTAGAGAATCTCGAGAAATGCGCTCATTTTGTGTGCACCCTTTGTTGGTTGGGATGGTGGAAACAGTTACCCAATGGGTAGTGGTGGTGCTGGTACACCACCCAAAGGTGCTAACACCGTAAAAGGGGCCTACACCGAGGCCTAATGGCTCGGTAGTCCATCATATTGTAATCTATTAAAATCTATGCTGGATTTCTACATGGGGGAATCCTAAAATTAGTTAGGGGTTCCACATTAAAAAATTTATTCCTAGTGAGCTGACTCAAGGATATCATAAGAAAAACTCTTTAAAAACGCACACAATCATTGCTTTTGTGTTCTGAGTCAAAAATTAGAATTCAAGGTCCTGGTGTATGGATATGTCAGCCGTCACACCATGAATGGACTGCCTAAACATAAAACCACCCTCATAACACTTAACACTATTGTTAATTTGAAAAGAACAGAGTCCTAGTTCTTCGGTTGAACCGACTACTCTAATACCACTTTTTCATGACATGTCCCTTAGGGCCAATGCTATGACTACCCCAAGACATCCATCCATAGTCTAGGGGATAGTAAATGCCACCAAAAAGGTGTATCTCTACAAAGAGAATTCATTACCTTTAAACCTATACAAAAAACACTGTGTAGAATGCAATAAGAAGCAACCACAATGTAAACTTCTATAGTTAATGAGTGCTGAAAGTAAAAAGGGCCAGGATACAAGCCCAACTAGAAAACTCCAAAGACAAATGAAAAGTAAAACAGCTAAAAAGTGAAAAGTATCTCTTGGATCATCCACCATGTATCTTACATGTAGGGTAGGTACATCTCAGGATTAGTAGTCCCGATGTGACGTCACACCAAATGGTCCACCTTTGAGACACGGTACTCATAATCTTCCACAAAGGAAAAAATACTAAGAAAACATTCAACCCTACTTAGGTACACACCCATACATATATTTATGTTATCAAGATATACTCATCTCATACATGAGGTAAGAAAACCACAAAGGTATCACCACGAAGATATGAAGTACCACATTGGTAAAATATTTGATCAAACAGAGTCTCATCTCAAACCAGGTATTAGTGGAGTAAAGAAGTACATATGAATAGTCATGAAACTAGATCATATTATTCTATCAAGAGGCACTATTTTTGACCATACAGAGTTTGACCCACACATGATTGATAGGTAACTAACACCCACTAACCCACATAGGATCGATAGATAACTAACTCCTGCATTGACCCACAAAATATCTGACCCACAAAAGATCGATATTCACTGACCCACATATGATCATAGTGCGCTGATGCACATATGATCTATCCCACAGTGGATTGGTGATAAACCACATTGGATTTCTTGGTTCAAACCTCCATATGATCTGTCTCCAACCTCTACCTCACCGGCTTCCACTGGATTCCTTACAGCCTGAGTACTCGAGTTCCGTAGAATCTTCCATCGAGATATCAGTTGTACCTATACCTCCACTAATATCCAAAAAGGAGTTACCTAAATGAATTCCATTTCGTAAGGGTTCCAAAGCGATAGACATTGTGTCAATCAGATGCCCGGTCTTTGAGTTATAAGCGTTTTAGGTCCAGGGGGCCAATCGGATTTGGGTTCGATCCAACCCGACATACTCAAAATGTCTTCAAAACTCTAGAGGAGTATACATAAAAGGTCAGTTTTGATCGAAGGATCCCAATTCCATAGATGTCTCATGAAAAAAATGTCTGGTTCTCAGGATATGGCCCTTTAAAAGTTTATGGGCACTGTGTGGCCCAAGTCCAGTCCAACCAGGATAGACTGACCCAGTCGGGGCTATCCAACAGTGGTCCTGGCTGGGCCAAATAAAAGGTGGCCCATCTCGCAGGGGGGCACAAAGGGCGGCCTGGTTCGCAAGGGGGGTGGCCTGGCTGCGTAGGGTGTGGGCCACAAGGGGCGGCCCGGTCGTTCTCTACCTTAGTTGGAATGGTGGGAGCGTGTCCCCCAATGTATCTCAAACAACATGGATTCCATTATATTTTGTTAAATGATGGTGCCACGTGGGTGGCACCCGATCATTTTGGAACCTGTGCGGCGGGATCCTCCTCTTTTGCGGCTTCAGCTGCGATATCTGCTCACCGACGGAGCACTGGCTATGCTAACTCACCCGGTCACTGTGGGTGCACTGGTCATGATGCTTCCCCTTTAGTATACAACCTATGTGTAGGCCACCTCCCCCAATCGCCACGGTGGATGAGCTGTGACCCTCTGCTCAACAGCGGCATGTGACGATGAACCTCACTTATTTTGTGGTCTGTTGGTGTCAGCCATTCTGATGACCAATGCAGATTTGTGCCCTGAATTCCTCATGTGGCATGCGCCATCCCATTACCTCTACATATTTGGTCATTTTCACCGCGATAATAGTATTCCATAGAGTATGCAAGGGTGTAGAAAAGATACAGAGGGTCTGGACCGTGATCGTTAGGCCACCACCCTCCTTGTTAGCTCGTAACATGAGGGAAGATAAATAGTTCAATAAATTCACTTGAAATAACAAGAATCAAAACACCTACATCATAAATCCGTTGGAGAATGTTCTCGCTTGATGGTGGGTCATGTTCTTCATTCCCAAAATAGGTTCCCAATGACCTCACTCATACATCCTCCTTAAGTTTGGGGTTTTGGTGTTTCTTGTCATTTCTCGTCGGAACCGACCTTGTCATCTATAGGTTTCATCTCTCGGCACTCCTTCATCACTTAGATGCATGGTGAGTCTTTGCTGACACCTCTCCCCAAGCTCCTTATCAATTGGAAAGGGGGAGGGTATGTAAAGACGTGGGGAATTGATGGGGGATCATTAATTAGGAACCTTTCTCATTTTCCAACGACGTCGTTACTTATGATTGACAGTTCATGCGATTTATTGGCCTGACACATCATGGGTCCCAAACTCCACACGTCTATTGGTGGAGAAGAAAGATAATAAAATAATAAAATTATTTTATTTAATTTTTAAAAAAATTCATAAAACATAACATTTCCTCCATTCCTACTGCGGTCAGTGTAAATTTTCCCGTAAATGAATCCTAGCGCTCCAGATTCAACAGTGCCCTCATATTTTTAATCCATGCACCAGTTCAAAAGTTAGAAAACACCGCTCACAAGATTAATAAAAGTACCTTAAAGGGCTTTATAAATTCATTCTTGGCACACCGAGCCTTGGAATTAGGCACCATCAATTTTCGGATACTTGTAATAATTCCATATAAATAAATAAAATACATGGAAAATATGCGTCTTTAAAATATTCCATCATAGCTTGTGCTATGTTTTATTCCTTTGATTATTTCCTTACTAGGATTTATAACTCATCTATTTTGTTAATGTATTCCCCAGTTTATCATATATATATTTATGAGCTCAATGAAACACATGAGCTTGTTATAAAGATTAAATGAATGATTTATTTATTTTCGTTATGTGATATTTAATTATGTTCCTAATTTTTCAAATATACTAGACATTATGATCCATGGGTAGTAATTAGATAGTTAATTATGATTAATATCATGTAATAATATGTGTAAAATGATAGGGTCTCAATAGTTGGTATTAGATGATTATATTAGCTTTATTTCGAATCATGAATAGAAAAGTCTAGTGAAATTCATAAGGATGTGAATAATTATGAGAAAACTACCATATTTTTTATAATAGAGTAAGTATTTTATCAAGGAAATACATCCCTATCTAAATAATACATGTTGACATAGTGCTAGGACAAATTTACCTAGGAATAACAACTCCATCATTGTGTTTCGGGCCTGACATGGGGTAAGCTAGTAAATAAAAACTAGCCTTATGGTACACTTGGTATGAAACTCCGATGGGAAATTATTTGGTAAATTCAAAAACTCATTATGAACTATTATTAAGGGAATAAAAAAATTCCTGTATGAATATATGTTAGAAAATAGATCATGGGTAACCGTGAATAAAACCTAGTGAATCACAAGTTAGGATGTACTTTTTCATTAAAATTTTATCATTTTTATGATTAATGTTTTAATTATGAATATTAACTCTGTACTAATATACCTAGATAAAATTTATTTATATTTGTTAATAGTCGTGAATAAAAGAACATATTCTAATAATCAATGTGATAGGCAATGTTAGAATTTCTCTAGTTACATGCCAAATATGATGGGAACAAGTGCTCAAAAATTTATGATGGTACATTCTCAATAGGCTCATGTAATGAATAATGAGATGAATCGTGTGAAATTACATCATTCTTCTATGGGAGATCATGTTGTGGTTGAATCATTTATGCATAAAAGGCCCCCATGTTTAGTAGATCTTATGGTCCTCTCATCACAAAATAATGGATTAACTCCACAAAGAATATATTGTTTGTCCTCAAGTGATTAGAAAAAGATAATGTTTTGGTACAAGTATATATTTTTAATGGTGAAAATGATCAGTAGTGGAAACTGATGAAGAACACAAATTCCAATTAGAAAATTGATTCATTGGAATGGAAATATTTCATTAATATATTATTTGATAAATATTTTTCTCAAACCCTATATCCTATTATGGAATGGTAATTCCTTGGACTAAAGAAAAATGAAGATAAATCAATTGGGTAATATGAAGTAAATGTCACAAGGCATTAGAGATATGCATACGGGTTAGTAATGAACATTGGAAGCAAGGTAGATTTCTTATTTAGATTAATAATTTGAGTACATAAAAAGAATTACTGATTCATGACTTTGAAAGCTACCAAGAGATTGTCTATTGTTACTTTAAGGTTTTAATAAAGATTTTGTTCCATTTGTGTCTTGATGGTAATGGGAAAAAAGTGGATAATAGATATTAATATGGGTGATAAATCTCATGATGAATAGAAGACCCTACATCCCACGTGTCAGAAGTGTGGGAAGAAACATTCTGGAAACTACTTAAATGAAACCATGGGATGCATCAAAAGTGGAAGAGAGGGGAATATGTATAATAAATACAGATGGAGTATGAATAATCCAACTAATTTGTAAGAAGAAAGAAATGTTTCGATCAAAACATAGCCTGTAATGAAGTGTTTAAACTACAAGGAGTATAGAAATTACGTGATCCATTTCCCTAATCCAAGGGTTGTTGGAGGCAATCAACAACATCCTCCAAGGAAGCAATGGAGGGAATATGATATCACAACTATAGAGGTGGAGCCTAAAAATGATGCAGCAATAGGTATTCTATTTATTCATTCAATAATAGAGAATATAATGTTTGATTATGTTTCTATACATTCCCTCATTTCATGATAGTTTAGTAGAACTATTCAATCACCACCTAAAAATATGAAGGTTTAGATATTTGTTAGAATAGATAATGGAGAAATTATTTCCTCCAAATTATATCACTCCTCCTTGGTTAATTTTTGTGCATTGAACCTCATAGGAAATATTTTTATACTCCATTTGGTAGAGTTAATTTCTAGTTTGGGTAGGAATTGGAAATCTTTATATATTTCCAATTTAAACTATAGAGAATGGGAGATCAGTATTCATATCCTTAAGAATTTATAAATTATGTAAATGTGTGAGGAGGATGACGAATCACTTTCAGAATAATCGTATCAAGTGTATATATTGTTTTATATATGAGAATGCATATATAGCTCAAATTATTGAAATAATATTGAAAATCACGCTCGAATAAATGCCCATTGTGAGGGACTACATTGATGTGTCCCCCGAAGAGTTATATAGTCTTCCACCTGATCAAGATTTTGCGTTCTCAAATGAATTATTCCTGGATCTCTACCTATATAAGATAGCCCTTATAGAATGGAAACCGTTGAGCTGGAAGAACTGAAGAATTGGTTACAGGAGAATCTAGAAAAGGGTTTTATACACATGAGTTCTTCACCAAGGGGTGCACAATCCTCTTTCTCAAGAAGAAGGTTTGATCAATGTTCCTCGACATTGATTATCTTGATCTGAATAAAATCATGATAAAAGAGCAAGTATACACTGACACAGATTGATGACTTGTTCGATCAGCTATGTGGGGCCAGTTATTTATCTAAAGTGGACCTTCTGTCAAGATATCACTAATTCAAGGTGTGGAAGGAATATATTCTAAAGAAAACCCTTTGAACGAGCTATGGAAACTATGAGTTCATAGTGATTCCCCTCAGACTCAATAATACCCCAAACAATTGTTATGGATTTTTTTAATAGTGTCTTTATAGATTACCTCAATAAACTCATGGTAGTATTTATTAAAGACATTATGATATAATTCAAGAGAAAGGAGAAACATGAGGAGAATTTGAATATTGTTCTGACTATGGAGAGGGAGAATGTTTTTTGAATGTATAGTAAATGTGAGTTCTGGATGAAGCATGTATCTTTATTGGGGCATGTTATCATGAGATGAGGAATATCAATAGACCCTTTGAAGTAAATATTCAATTGAAGAGTGTCCCATGCAAAAATATTTAATAGAGATCCATAGTTTTCTTGAAATTGTTAGGTTATATTGATGATTTTTGTGCAACTTCTTAGAATATTCAAACTAACATCCATGTTTTCATAGAAATGGGTAATGCCTTTTAGGTTCAGTGAAAGTAAAGAGAGGATTAATGAGTTAAAAATAGTTGATTATCACTACACCAGTCGTAAAACTAAAAATAGGTGGGGAACACTTTGAGGTGTAAAAATATGATTAAAAGAATACATTAGGTTGTTTCTTTATAAAATATGGTATTATGATAGACTGAGACCCAAGGAAGATGATATTTTATTATAAAATCCCTCCTACAAATGATATAGAGTTGGTAGTTGTGATCTCTTCATTGAAAATATGAAGACATCATCTTTATGGGAGAACTATAAAATATATACTGATCATAAGAGCCTTAATTATATAATGAATAATTTTTTTCTATATGCACCATCGATGATGGATATAGCTCATCAAGGATTATGAATTCTCAATCAACTATCATCCTCATTAAAAAAATAACCATATTCCCTATATATAATGTATTTTTCATCATTATCAATGATTAGAATTTAAAATGATAAAATCTTTATAGAACTGTATAGGATAGAGATGGGAATCATTGATGAAAAATATCATCAATCCTTTTTGAAAATATTTCTCAACCATCTCTAACGGTAAAATTAAAGTATGTTGAAAGAAATGAAGTGGAAATTATGACAAGGTTGGACACCATCAATAATTGGAAATCCTTTGAGTTCAAGATCAAAGAGGATAGAGGCATAAGATTTTGGTTATGACTATGTGTATAACCATATCTAGATATAAAGAAAAAGCTTCTGAATATCATACACAGCTCGACCATCTCTATTCATCCAGCGATCACCATGATGTAACAAGATCATTGATAGAACTATTGATGGGAAATTAAGAAGAATGATATCACTGAATACACATCAATGTGCCTAGTGTGTAAAAAGTGAAGGAAAAATGGAAAATTCTAATGGTATGATGCAACCACAACCCATACCAACATAGAAGTGGGAAAAAATCTTCATGAACTTTTTCATTAGACTTCGTAAGACTTTATGAGAAAACAGTACTATATCAGTTTTTTGGGTCATCATACACAGACAACACACATTATCTTAATTATAGAGGACTTATCATTGAACAAAAATTCACCGATATACATCGTAGAAGTGGTGGGGATGCATGGAGTACCACTATTGATTATATCTGATCATGATCTAAGATTAACATCAATGTTTTTGATATGTCTCCATGATGTTCAATACACTGATCTAATATTCTATATGGACTATCATCCTAAAACTTATGGCAAATATTAATGGACTATTTTTAAATTGGAAGATATGTTCAGAGCATATTTTTGGAATTTCAAAGGGGGATGGGACCAACATCAACCAATGATTTAATTCTCCAACAACAATAGTCCCTACTAGACATCCCAAATAGCATCATATGAATATCTCAATGGTAATAAAAAGAAGAACGTCATCGTGATGGGATGAATTCAGTGAACGTATGCTTCTATGACCATAAATTGTAAATAAAATGGTGGAAAATGTAAAAATAATTTAATATCACATCTAAAAAGCCGAAAGTCAACAAAATAGTTTAAAAAATAATCACTAATAAGACCAAGAGTTCAAGGGTATAAATATGATATTACTATATATATCTCCATTGAATAAGAACAAGATATTTCAGATTAAAGGAAAGTTGAGTCTTCGGTACATCGACCCCTTCAAGATTATAGATTGTGTCGGAGCTTTGGAATACCGAATAGAACATCCACATACCATGTATCAATTACAAGATGTATTCCATGTGTCCCTATTGAAGAACCCAATACCAGATCCTTTAGTTGTACTTAATTAAGTGGTGATATAATTGTAGAATGATCTCTCTTATAAGGTGTACCCATTGATGATCACTGATGGTAGAGACAATGATCTTTGAAACAAAACTACACACCTTTTCAAAGTACTATGGCATAACCATATGTATGAGGAGGAAATAAGGGAACTAGAGGAATAGATAATAGAGAAGTACACTCACCTACATTCAACATAGTATGTAAAATGAAATTTTCAAGGAATCATGTCATAAGGTGGGAAGAATGTAATAACCCAAAATTTTATCAATGTAAATTCCATTATTATAATTATTTTATATTTTATAATCACATAAAATCAAATTAAGAACACAATAAAATCATTATAAATTAATATTGAATGAAATAATAGGTATTTCTAGAAATTAAGGAACCTATACCAATGGATAGTAACATGAAACATGGAATAGTAATGTGACCTTTATGAATAGTAAATAGGATAAAAAAATTGTAACCTCTCCCATAAATGTATAAATAACGTTTATCAATAATATAAATGAAAATATGAAATAATTATATAATAGTTTAAGTAACTACTAATTTTATAAATTATTAATTATGTGTTGATATTTTTATAAAACAAAATTATTTATTTTCATATTTATAGTTAATATAATGTTATTATAATTTCTTTCATTATAATTTATTTAGAAATTAAATTTTTATTGTCTTATGATTATAAGAATATTTTATGATACCTTAATTAATTTTCAAAGTCCTATAAAATCAGTTATAATTTAAAAATTGGTAGTTTCCAGGTTAATGATTATTTTAATTAAATGTTAAAATTTTCATACATAGAAAATTATTTTTATAAAATAGACATCATTTTTAAATTCTAAACATCCAAAAATTATTTGGATATTTTTTTTGAAATTTTCTAATGTATTTGAATTTTTTTAATAGTAAAATATGGTAATTTACAACATGTAAACATTATAAGTGAAATACACTATTCCATGAGTCATTACTATTGTAATAACAATAATATTGAACAATCATTCATTTTTATGTTATATTTGGTGATATTTCTCAAACTATTCATTGTCTTGAGCTAAAATAATAATCAAATGGATAAAATAATGAGAACCCCCTCTCCTCCACTATAAATACCAACACTCACCAAATCTTCTCCTAACACCTTCCAAGCTTTCAGACTTGTCTAAATTCTACCCAGTACAAATTTCAATCCCCTCCCCCACGTTCGTGACATCTTCAAATCATTAAAATACCAAAATCGTTTCCCAAATGTGGTCTTAAAGAGAATATATTCAGGAATTATTTTCATCCTTGAATTTAATTATTTTTTTGAGTAATTTTCTAATTCTATCCACACATTCCCTCATAATAATGTTATGATAACCACAGTACCTCACATAGACTAGAATTTTTTTCTCTATGGAATAATCCATCGTTAACCTCTATCTGCTCCTTTTTATTTTAAAAATGAAAACTTTGTTCGTATGGTGTTAATTTATCACCTATATGAACAAAAAAATTTCATTTTAATTTAATACCTCCTAGGATGGTCATAAAATGATTTTTATGGTTAAAAATATATTATATGCAGTACTTCTTATTTAATTTTATTGAATAATTATATACATATGATGTTACATAATAAAAATATTAGTGAAAACAAACTAAATTAAATCAAAACAATTATCATTAACTATTTACCTAATGATTCATCCTCATACCATATAAAAAAATTATTCATAAGATAATTTAACTGACACTATGTTCATAAGTAAAAAATAACATCAATTTGGTACAACCATTATAATTACATGTGATTTTACGTACATGTATAGAAGTAAATTGTTCATGAAAAAACGAAAAACAATGTTCCAAAATGATGAAATTAAATCTCATAACCCATAAAAGGTCCATAAATGAACTTAATAAAACAATAATAAATCAAGTACTTGAATTAAAGGTTTAATGTTAATTAATTAGTATATTTAATCAAATTATTTATGATGTAATGATCATGTGTAGAACTGTTTCAAACATAAGGTGATTGGTTATTTCGAAACCTATTATTTTCATTCTTGTTATGGTTTCTCCCTAATTAATATAATTTAACTCTTATTTTGTTTTACATAATTACTATAAATTAAATTTAAATGTTCGAAACACATTTATCTCAATATTTTAATCCTTTTTTATGGATATACAAGTTTTAATATGGTTTGATTCTCAATTCATCCAAAAAACTATTCCCAATTGAAGGGAACTTCCCAATTTCATACCTAATTTCATGTACCATTCATAATATTCATTATTCCACCAATATTTTTCTAAATTCACTCATTGTATTATGAATAACTTTCCTGGTTAATTTCTGTATTTATAATAATAATTATTCCTTTTCTGTTTTAAAGAATGATTAATTTTTTCCTCAAACCTCACTAAAATGATTTCCTTATAATGATTATTAAACACTATTTTTTCATGTATTAAATTGATTTTGACATACCATATCATGATATATGCCTATTTTTCTTTATTAGCGTCGGTGTATGATTTAAATCCCCACTTCCGTTGACACTACTATGATATTCTCTTATATTATTACTTTTGACATTATTAGGATAACGAATTTCTTCCTTGGGTAACCCTTGTGTTTATGGTTTACTCCTAATATATTTTTATTAATGTGGAAAACATATTCAAGAACATGTTATTATTTGTGCCACCAGATATTTCTGCAATGAATTTGGTAATTTTTATTCTCATGATATGTCATGTTGGGAGACAGAGTGAACCCAATTCTTTAATGAAACTATGACCACCATGTCATGGAAGATGGCCTTGAATCATTTTTATCTCATGTTATATATTGTTAACACATTCGTATGATTACATGACTATATGTTCCCTTGTTATACATGTTATTATTTCTTATATTTATTCATTTTCTATGTATTTTATGGCATCATTTTATTCCTTCTAACCCAATTACTATTTTTATTCCTATGTTTATTTTCTTACATGGATTATTATCCCATCCCTTTTGTTCTTGTATTCCCCAATATATCTTATGCAGTTGTATGAGATTGATGAGTGTTAGGTCCTAATTATGGAGATAAAATAAAATATTTTTTTATTATGGTTTCATGGTGTTTAATTATGTAACTAATAATTAAATTAAACAAGATTTTACAATCATTGGAATGTAATTAGATAGTTAATTATACTTAATTTCATGTAATAATATTTGTGAAAGGGAAGGGTCTCTAAAGTAGGTGTCGAAGGAATTGTTTAGTTATTTTTTGGATCAGGAGGAAAAATTTATATTGAATTTCTTACAGATAAATCAATGTATTAGAAAACATCTATATTTATTTGTTCTTATAGAGAATGTGGTTTATGTTGAAAATAAATCTCTATCTGGATACTATATGTGGACATGGTTCTGGAACAGATGTACCTAGAAGTTAAATTGACATGGTGTTCTTGATCGGACTTAGGTTAACCTGGTACCTGACAACAAGCCTTACAGCACACCACGTTATACACTCTTAAAGGACATGTTTTAATAAATTTATATCCTCATTACCAGCCCTTGTAGATAAAATTAATAAAAATCTATAAGAAAAAATGTGAGAAAATTGATCATGGATTACCGAGATTGAAAATATTAGAATCACAAGTTAGGATATAATTTTCCATTACATATGTATCCTTTTATATTTAATGTTTTATTTATGATTATTAGATAAGTACTCATGTACTTAATTGCAAATTATATTTCATATATAATGGATTGAAAGAGAAAAACCCTTTCCAACAATCAATGTGATAGGAAATGTGACGATTTCCCTAATAATATGACAAATATTGTTGGAATATGTGTTTAAAAATTCATGAAATTACTTTCTCAATAGGATCATGTTATGAATAATAACTTGAATCATGTGTAATTCCCTCCCCTTAATAGAGAGAAACTAGTTGTCGTATACCTTACACAACAAATGCCTCCCATGTTTAGTGGATATTCAGATTCCCTCTTCACATAACAATGGATTAAGACTAATGATATGCTACTATATGTCCTCTATTACTAATTAGAAGATAAAATTGTGTTGGTAGTGTATCATTTTGATGAGGAAGCTAATTAGTGGTGGATACTGATCAAGACCAAAAAAACCATGGATGAAATTGATTCCATCGAATGGACTGATTTCTAGAAAATATTTTTCAATAAATATTTTCCATGAACCATTTATCTTAATATAAAATGGGAGTTACTTTGAATAAAGATAATGGATTATGATTAAATTGATGTATGTAAAGTAAACATCACAATGATTTCAAGATATGCCTCTAGACATGACATGAACATCGAAAGAAATGTGAATGACTTCTTTGGAAGAGTAAATCCGAGGCAACCAAAAGAATTAGTGATTTAAGACTTTGACATCTATGAATATATTATCCTCTATTTCATTAAGGATGAAAATGATATTGGGGTCTCTCGGTGGTCTTCGGGGCATGAAAAAAATACGGAAAATTGATTTTAATATGGGTGAGAAATCCCATGAAGGAATGAAGATATTACATCTCACATGTTAGAAGTGTGGGAAGAAGCATCCTGGAAACTTAGTAAAGGGAACCAAGAGATGCTTCAAATGTGGAAGAGTGGGACATATGGATATTATATATAAATAGGATTTGAAGAAACCCACAAATATGGAATAATAACGGAAGTTTGAGATCAGTACTCTGTATGTAGTGTGGTGTTTCCACTACAAAGAGTATTGTCATTACACAAACTATTTCCCTAATCCAAGGGTTACGTGAGGCAATCCACAAGATCCTCCAAGGTTGTAAGGGTGGTCGTATCATATCAAAACCACTAATGTGGATCCTGAAAATGATGTGGTGAGAGGTAATCTAGTTATTAATTCAAGAATAGAAAATATAGTAATTGATTCTAGTTCTATGAATTATTTCATTTCCTATATGTTTAGGAGAACTATTCAATCGCCCTTAATAATTTTTAGGATGAGTTATCTGTTAGAATAGGAAATGAAAATTTTATTTCATCCAATGTATTTTACTCTTCGTTGATTAAGGAATGTGGAATGAACCTCTCATACAATCTGTTAATACTCCATTTGGTAGATATTAATGCTATTATGGGTATGGATTTTCTATCATTATATAAATCCAAAATCAACAATCGTGAAGTGTCGATCACTATTAAAACCACTAGAAATCCTCCAATTCTGAAAAGCTGTAAAGAGGATGAGGAATATCTACTATAATGATCATTAAATGTGTGAATATTTTTTCCTTATGACCAATCATATATAGCTCAAATTATTGAGTCAAAGTGGAGAATCATTCTAGAAGTCATGAAAATTATGATGGACTACAGTACTCCATTCCCTGAAGAGTTTTTTGGTCTTACTCCTCATTGAGAGGTTGAGTTTTCAATTAATTTTTTTTCAAGATCTCTTCCTATATAAAATACACATTGTAGAATGGAAACTATTGAGCTGGATGAACTAAAGAAGTAGTTACAAGATAATCTAGACAAGGTCTTTATATTCCCGAGGTTATTACCATGGATTGCATTAGACTTATTTTTCACGAATAAGGATAGATTAATGGGACACTATATTTATTATCGTTATCTCAAATAAATAATGAAAAGGAAAAATTATCCCCTTCCAAGGATAGTTGACTTGTTCAATCAACTACATATGACCAATTATTTCTACAAGGTGGTAATTCAGTCAGGATATCACCAATTAAAGGTGGGGAAGGAAGATATTCCCATGAATTCCTTTTCAACGAGGCATTGACACAATGGGTTGATAGTGATCCCCTTTAGGCTCACTAATTCCCAACCAATTCTCATGGATATAATTAATAGTTTCGTTGTATGTTACCTTAAAATGTTTGTGGATTCCATTATGTATGATATTTTGATATAATCCAAGAGAAAGGATCAACATGAAGATAATTTTAATATTGTTTTAATGACTTTTTTAAGGGAGAAAATGTATTAAAATAATAATCATTGTGAGTTATGTATGAAGGAAGGAACATTTCATGGGCATGCTATCACTAGTAGTGGAGTATATGTGGAAACATCCTTGACAAAGGTAGTAGGAGAGTGGCCTTGGCCAGTATCTGTGATAGAGATCTGAAGCCTTCATTTTCTATCTAGGTACTTCCATCAATTTTTGAGTAACTTCTAAAAATTTTCAAACCCATTAACCTTGTTAACATGGAATAGGTTAAAGGAATTATGGTCTAGTGAATGTGAAGAAACAATTAATGAGTTCAAAAATAGGGTTATCACTATACCATTTCACAATAATCCAACAAGTGGGGAAAACCTTATGGTGTATATTTATGCTTCAAATAAGAGATTAGGATACTTACTATGGTAAAATGATAAATCGATAGCCTATTCTTCTTATAAGATGAAAATTCCTGACCAAAACTATTTTACACACCAATTGGAGTTGGAAAACATGATTTTTTCTTCGAAAATATGGTGAAATTATCTATATTGGGAAAATTGTGAAATATATATTGGTCATAGGAGCCTCAAATATATATTCTCTTAGATAGAACATATTATGCGCCAGTAGTGATGTTTAAATATCATCAATTATTTTGAATGATAAATTCACTGACATCATAGTAAAGAAAATTTTGTAGTAGATTCTCCCTGAGGAAAGGATCATGCATCTTTATAAATGATGAGAATTGAAAAGGATCTATCTTCATAGAACTGTAATGGATAGAAATGGAAATCATTTATGTTAGAACATACTAAATCCTTTCTGAAATGATTTCTAAAACATCTGCTATAGAGAAAATAAATGATGCTCAATGTAATGATGTGGAAAATTAGAAAAAGGAAGAACAAATCATAAATTATAAATCACATGAGTTCAATATTAATGAGGATGGAGTTTTAATATTTGGGTCAGGACTATATGAAAATTATAATACATATAAAAATAAGTAGTTTCATAATGATTCATATATCTCAACCTTCTTCATTCACACACGGTGTACCAAGATGTATCGTGATATGAAAGAGAACTATTAGTGGGGTAAAATGAATATGGATATTCTTGATATATATAAATTTTTCTGGTGTGTCAAACATTTAATTCCAAAAAAAAATTCTAACATTATGATGAATCCACTGCCCATGATAAATGTGTGGAAATGTTCATTCCAATTATAAACTTGCAGTAATGGTAGTGGTTTCTTGTTACTGGAAATAGAATAAGGGATTTTTTGGAATAAGGTAAAAAGTGGTTTAATGGAATAAAGTGATTGTTTCAATTGACTTATGAGTTTGAAATGGAATTTAGTATATGGTAAAATACATGTCAATTGAAGAAACATTTTTAATGGGTTTATGAATTGAAATTTTTAAAATGATAAATCAGACATGATATAAAAAGAGAAATTTTTTAAAAGGGTTTTGTTTAGTAAATGGTAAATATGCTAATGGGATAAGGATTTATGATGATTCATGTATAGAATTAAATGTGGATTCTAAATGTTATGTGTTTTGTTTGATAATGGATTGTGATAAGGTATATGAGGTTAATGGATATATAAGCATGTGCACCTGGATTAGTAGATGTGGGGTGTTGGACTTGAAGATCTATATCCACAGATCGGGTTAGAATGAGGGCCTAAAACCTACCACTTTAATTCATGGGTAAGGTAATGGGATAGTGGATTTATAGACTTAACATTTAAATTTAATGAGACTACCTGGGATGAGGCTCCATGGCCTATGTGATGTACTGATTATGAACTATTTATCACTAGTAACATTTGGAACCTAACTTATCCATTCATGCATGGTAATTTATTGACTTCTTCCACATTATAGATGATATAATTTCTTAACCCATTGAATATGAAATGGAAATGTTATAAAGAAAGAAAATTATTGATGTGAATATTGTAAACTAATGGAACCTGAGTTATTTTCTTTATATCTTATCACTTATTTTGTACTTCCATTAACTATCTGTTTAGAGTAGATATTTTTTACCAGCCATTAGTGGTGGCCTACTGAGTTGTACGCACATCCTTCTCTAGCTTCCATTAGGTACCCATGTAGGTTTCATGGTTACAGGTTAGGATAAAGGTAAAGGTCCAATTCTTGTGAGATGATTTGGGCTTAGGATGTGCATGGTGTAGGATCAAGACATTAAGAAATGTTCAATTTTTCTTTTGTATTTATATATTTTTCATTTATTTGGGTTTCCATTCAATTTTGGAATTGTAAGTATGACATGGAATATTAATTATTAGTTGTTTTTGTACCCCATGTTGTAAATATTTTGTAATGCATCTTTTTGGATTATTTAATTTACTTCATTTACTTCATGTGTTATTAATCATGTCATACTCTCATAAAGATGGTATATTCTACCCCAAGGGATTTATTATACCATTTCTACTAGTTGGAAACATCTAGTGTATGGGAGGTGTTCTTGATGTCAAGTGAAAACCTAACTCAGAGCATCTATTTAGTGTCTTATGGTTTGGGGAGATTACAATGTGGAATCTAAGCTGTTATTTCCTATGCCTTACATTTTTGGGAGAGTAAAAATGGAATTAAAAAGTGTTAATCAATGTGAATGATCTCATTCTTGTGATTAAATAACAAATGTATGAGGTAAAACCCAAGTACCTAGGGTGGGAATTGTTGTTCTTGATGTGTGTTGTTATAGTTTGATGATATTTCATAATTGGGTTAGGAGATTGTTGTGCAATGTGAATGTTTTTTTATATTTTACTCATGGATGAAATGTCACGAGGTTCTGTATTCATGCATTATTATAGGGACTTCAGGACATAGGTGGAATGAATCATGATAGGAACTCACGAGATGGTTGTGTGGGACATAAAGGTTAGGATTAATTTTAATTTCCTGAAAATGTTATGAAAATCGTGTCGAATAAAGCCTATTAAAATGGGTGACTAAAATAATGTGAATGAATGGTTAAGGAATTTTGTTTACGAAAATGTTAAAAGTGAGTTAAAATGTTTTTTGTAACATGTTTTGAATGTAAAAACGGTCTTAAAATATGGTTTATGAAATACTTGTAACTGTTTATATTGGTTTACCATATGTTAGTCTTTCCCCTTGGAAGGGATGTCCAAGGGTAGTGTTTTAGGTTCTATGATATCCATTTTTATAGTGCATGAGAAATGTTTTTATGGCTACTAGAGAGCATTATTTTTTGTACATTATGGAGGATTTATATTATGTGTTATATAACCCATATTTGTAAATGTATATCGATAACACCAAGATGATGTGTGCTAGTTTGGAGACAAAAGAATATACCCAAGAATCCTCTACCATTAGTGTAGTATTAAAACCTATTGGTCCATGATAATTAAAAAGAATATAATTTCTATGAGAACATATATCGTTTTATCCACTTGATGAAACAAATCATAAGGAAAGTCATGTTGTGTATGTTTGATCCGAACAGAATGTTTTAGTTGTAGAACCCATTGATGTTTTCTAGATAGGGAATATATGGGGGTGAATTTTTTGGATAGAGTCTCTCTAGATAATTCATGATCACATAGATACTCAAGTGGAAAAGCAATCCATATTGTATGAATACATGTTGTTGGGTCTTCAAATGCGATGTTGGGATATCATGTTTTAAACTTAGTAGACTAAGGGAATGTAGTGAAAATACTTAAAATAATACTTTCTTGATAATTTACATCTTTATACGTTGAGACAGGAGTGGGATGTGATGAATTATATTGGTCATTTCACAGACTTACAATGCTTTCATCCAAAATTGGATGGGGATGAGGCGTCTATAAATAGATGTTTTCAAGATAGATATAGACATGAGATTATGTTATATGATAACATAATTCATCTATAGGGGATTCAAGAAGTGTTCGATCAAGACCTCATTTTAGATGGGAACATAAGAGAGGCTTTAAGTGGTTGACATGTGGTCTCCGTTTGACAGACCAATAGTGTGACTTATGAGGGACAATGGCTTTATTTTGAGAATCATAAATAGATTAATGGAGTGAAGAGTACTTAATAGAGGAGATCATACTCACAAGGTGGCGACTATGTGTTTTTATATTAGTTTGAAAAACTAAGGCATGTTAGAGTTCAGTGCTCTAAACCACTAATTACGTTTCTTGTGATAAAAAGAATAGGGCATGATCAAAGGATCTGTGAGACCCTCAATAGCCATGTAAGTGTATGGTAGCACGACCAATTCAAAGTGTAAATAAAGGGTTGATTACCCCAAATCATGTAGGTAGTTGGAGCACGATATTCCATACCAGTTGAGGTGGTGAGAATAGTAATTTGGGATGATATATATCATATAATTAGAGTAGTGCTGCTTAAAAAACTGAGTCCGATTCCCATTTTAGTGGGGTAGGTCCGCTTCGTGCAGTCCAGTAAAAACTAGGGGTGGTGAGGCTGGACCATCGACTGTCTATGGAACAATTGTTGTATCTTCCACTCTTTCTAGTTCTTTATTTGACACAGGTTCCTCACATTATTTTATTTCTACTATTTTTGTGGTTGTGTTAGTCCAAGAAGTGGAACATGTGTGTGAGGTAATATCAATTGATACAATGTTAGGGGTGAGACTAGAAAATATAATGCAATTTATGGGGTGTTCCCTTGATTTTGATGTGTAACTTTTCATTTGGAGGAAGTTTTTTATTGAGATGTGAAGTTTTGATATAATTTTACATATAGACTAAATAGGTGTGTACCCAACCCATATTGACTATTACCAATGTAGGGTAATGTTCACATCTCTTGATGGGGAGATGTATGAAATAATAAAGAATGGGATATATGGGAAGGCTATGTAGGGAATATTTTTCATCAGTTTTGTGAACTCATATCCCAATATTATTTTATCATGTATGATGATGTAAGAGTAGATAAATTTTGCTTTCCTCTGAAAATGGATTGGGTTTAGGATGTGTTTCTTTAGGACCTCAGGGTTCTACGACTCGAGGGGGATTTTATGTTCATGACAGATTATCCACAATGAGAGGAACCAAATTATATTAAACTGTATATAATGGAATCATTATAACACCCTTATCATAAAATTAGTTAATGTAATTGGATAAAAAAGGGTTTTCCCCACGTAAATTATCTTGGTGATATCTAGGGTTGTTTTCTAAGAAGGATGATAGATCATCGTTGATATGTGTGGATTATTGTAAGATAATTCATATGATTTTTTGGAATAGATACCCTCTTCCTCAAATATATGATCTCTTTGACTAGCTAAGAGGTGATTCAGTGTTCTCAAAGATTTATTCGAGATTTTGCTATCAGTAGATAAGGGTGAAACCTTCTGGTGTACTGAGAATAACCTTTAGAAATAGGTATGGGTTTAATGATATTGTTTGGATGTTTTTAGGTATGAATAATGAAAAATATTAGTTTTTGGAACTAATGATCCAAATCATTCAACCATACCTAGATCAGTTCACAGTTGTCTTTGTAGAGGAAATATTTCTGTATTCTAAAACTCATGACGATGAATACAAACATCATGTCATCTTCTTGGGTACACTAATAGAGCATAGGATACACACAAAGATATACAAATTCCTTTTCTAGATCAATAATTATTATTTATTGGGTCATATCATCTTAGAGTTATAATTGTATGTCGACCCATAGAATGTGCATTAAGTTGTAGCCTGTGAATTTCTATAACTTTCATAGTTTTCAATGTTTGGTTGCCTACTACAGAAGGTTCATTAAATAATTTTACAAGATGTAATAACCACTTTAAGAATGACCATGAAGGGATTATGGTTTGAATGGTACGAAGCATGTGAGAATTAGTGCAATGATTTGAAGTAGAAGTTGAAAACCAAACCAATTCAGATATTACATGAACCATGTAAGAAGTATAAATTTGTTTTTGATGCGTCTACTACTAGAAATGGATTAATTTTGATAAAATGTGATCAGGTGGTGGAGTATGGGTCCTGAATGATGATGCCTCATAATTTAAAGTACCCTACTCATGATTTTTATATGTCCTCAGTGGTTTATTCTTTAACATTGTAGTGAAACTACTTGTTGGGAGAGCAGTTCAAATTGTATACAGATAATAAAATTTGTAAGTAAATATTCTCTCAGCAAGATATAATTATATTTTAGTGAATATAGGTTGAGTAAATGATGTATATTATACTTCATGATAGTTCACATTCTTTGAAATGGAAATAGGTTTGTGGATGGTTTTAGTCAAAACACTCAAAATCAGTTGGTTGATGAATCTTGTTACATGTAGAGGACAATGGAATTGTTTACAGAATTTCAAATGTAGGTGTCAGATGGCCATGGGAATATGAACCATACATAATTGGTTGTTGATACCATGTTTTTCAGCTATATCAAGGAGATGAATTATGAGGATCTAGAGTTCCCAACATTGAGGGAAAGCCATTAACTATAAGAGTCACCACCTGGTGGCACCATTGGAGATGAATTGAACATTTATTATTATGGATTAATTGTTGTGCCCAAATTCATGCAAGAAGATATGAATCATGAGTTTAATTAATCAAAATGGGTAGTGCATCATGATTTTACAAAAATTTATCATGAACTTTATAGGTAGTATCGGTGACAACGAATGAAGAAGGTGGCTAGAGGATTTTATCGTGATGCCATATCTTCAAGAAAGTGAAGGATTCACACTAGTGGCCATGTGGTTTGTTCCAAAAATATCCCATTATAGAATGGAAATTGGATAATGTAATGATATATTTCACGGTATTTTTCTCGAGGATGTCTCTAATGTACGACGTGATTGGGGTAATTGTGGATCAGTTGACAAAAGTTTCCCATTTCATTCTTATTCGAGAGACTTTCATCGTGGATCAATTAGTTGAGTTGTATATTTGATATGTATTGTCGTGTCATGGGGTGACATAACCCATAGCATCTCATCATGTTCTGTTTTTCCCTCCACAAATATAGTAGGGATTGTAGTGGGTTCTTGGTAACTAGGTGTTTTTGAGTATGGATTTTAACATGCTAACTATTGGGTAGTCAGATTGTACTATTTAGGTGTTAGAAGAAATGTTGATGTCATGAATCCTATATTATGGTGGATCATGGGAAAATAACTTATCACTAATTTAATTTTACAAAAATAATAGTTACTATGATATCATTTATATTCAACCATTTGATTAACTATTTGGTAGGATGAGTTGATCTCTGTTGTGTTGGATGGAGGATGGGGAATCAGAGTTTCTAGTCATTGTCTGATGTATGGGACATCAGCGAAGATACAGTTAGTTAAAAAAACTCATTGATATAGTTTAGAATAAGAATATTTCTTTTTTGGATTGTCATCATCAACCTATTGTGTTTAGGTTTTGTTATCATGGGTTTCTTTGGTTGTTTCCAAGGATGGGTCACTGTCGGATTGGGAAATAGTGTATGATAGAACCCAAGTATGTTGGGACTTTTGGGATTGTGAAGAGGATCGGACGTGTGGTGTAATTATTGGATCATTAGTAGATATATATTAGAATGAATGATTTTTTCATGTTTTTTAAATTCAGAAGTATCATCCTTTCCTATCTCATGTGATTGATATTGAGGATGTTCATCTGGAGACTAATGTATCCACTAAGGAGAGTCTAGTTCATATTATGCATCATAGTGGGAATGTCTTATACGTAAATATAGTGTACTTAGTTTGAAATTTATAGAATCATTATAATATCCTAGAACAAAAATTAGAGATATATTTTTATATATAGTTTAAGTGGCCAAATCTATTTTCTTTAGAATATCATTTATTCTTAGGAGTGCATCTTGAGGGAATGCTGTTATATAGTGGATAGGTTGTCAGATAATAGACATCAAGGTGGTACGTTATCGATTAAATTTTGGTATACATCCCTTTTGTTGACAATATAAAGGTTTAACAGAAGTATGAGGAATCTCTACGGTATTTTAGGGGTTTGGTACAAGAAGGAAAGGGAAATCGGGCCATCATGTGCATGTTTCTCCATTGGATCATGGTTAAAGTAAACTCTGTGATGGGAGAAGCCAAACTGTGTTTGTCTAGACAGAGTCATTCCATATAGTGGTGAAATTTTTTTTAAACCATGCATGATCTCTAGGTAACTTTTGACTTATCACCCTCTTGGATATGGGATGACACACTATTGGTGCATTGTTTTGAAAACCACATAGCCGAACCATGCACCACATTAAAAAAATAAATTTTACCATCCCCCTCCAAAATTATATGTTACTTCCCCAATTTTATTCTGAATTCATTCTCTTATATGTATAGTGATGATCCAAACTTCCCCAATCGTCCATAAAATCAATCTCTATCGATTCTACGACATTTGGAGAACCGTTGGTTGCAAATTGATGCTCCAAGTGAGGCTAATATTTCTCTTAGCTCTCTAATCAAGATTAGGGCTTCTTGTTTTTTATTTCTTCCTGTGACGCCCTAAAAATTGATTTTTATAGAGGGCCATTCTTTTTGGATTAAAAGTGTGATTTTATATGGATATAAGTTTAAGTTTAATAAAGAGTATTCCTACAGATTCAATGTTGTCGGTTTACACATTAAATCACATAGTTTTATTATCAATTTGTGCTTGTGTTGTTGTGATATTTCATCCCTATAAGTTTTAATTTTATTACATTAGGAATATTTAGTAAAATGTATGGGAAAATTATGATTTAATCACATGATATTACTTGTGGGATTCATTTAGATTAATTATAACTTTTAGGTCCACCCATGGGATGTGATAATATTCCCATGCATAATAATATTGAAATGTTAATAATAAATCTCACTTATATTTTAAAATATCCATGATAAATATGTTGATATGTTAGTTAAAATATTAAATAAGAACTAATGGTAGTTGTGTCTACTTGTTTTCAATAGCAAAAGGGATTGTTTGAAAAATGTGAAAAGGGGTAAACTGGAATTAAGTGAATGTGTCAAATGACTTGTGGGATTGTAATAGAATTTCATAAATGGGATAATTCATGTGAAATGATGAACCATGTGAAATGGGTTAATGTATGGATATTTTTGAATAATGTAGTGTTTTTCGCTATTCATCAACAATTGAATGTTTTTAGAAAAATACCAAAAATTAAACCAAAGATAATTTTGAAATTCCAAATTCAAAAATGATTTCAATATTTCTAAATTAAAAACATATAACTGTCATTAATTACTCCAAAGATAATTCCCATTGTCAAAACCAAGAAGTGGGGTTTTTTAGAAGTAAAAATACAAAATGATTGATTTGCGTTTATGTCCAATTTTAATGTAAAATATCTTATAATGACCTAAATTATATTAAATTATAATAATATAATATAGTTATACATTAAAACGAATAAAATGTATAATTTAACACTACAAATTATTTCAATTTAAAAAATTAGTTTTTATTATATTTAGTGATATTCACTATTCATCAAAATATGAATGTTATAAAAAATGTACCAATAATTTAACCAAAAAAAATTTTTATGTTAAATTTCTAAATAAGATTTTTATTTTGACAAGTTTAATATATAAAATTATCAAATATTGGATTTATAAAGGGTTCTCCATTAAAAGGTGGTAAAATTTCATTTTTTTGAAATACACTTCTTTTATCTAAAAAATTGATTTTGACAATATATTGTGCCTAATAAACACATAATATGAATGTTAAAATTATAGAGGTAATATATAATTAAAAATGTGTTTAATACTATTCATAAACATTTTTTGAATGGTTTGTTTGATAGGTCAGGATGGTTTTGAACTCGGTGTTGTGTATAGCACAAGTTATTTAAGTACTTTAAAGAGATAATGTACTTTGAAATCCTGGGATGTTACAGTGGCCACATATATATTAAAACATTTGTTCAAATATATAAATACATAAAAATATGTATACATATATACATATATATATATATATATATTCTCAAGAGCACTTCATTTTATATCGAAAATGTTCTAAAGGAAACCCTTTGTTGATTGGTCCCTTATGGTGCTTGTAAATACCCAAACATATCATATATAAATATTAACTACCAACAGAAATCTATTCATCACATAAAATAATGACCCACACAATACTTTTTTAGGTCTAGTTCCATTGGAAACCTGAACACATGAACAATTAGTCTATATGTGGTCTATATAATCTCCATCTATGTTATTCATAACTATCACCCTTATTTGAAATATAATACATTATACCTTTCCGTACAACATGGAGAAAGGATGAATAAGAAAGGGTTATCTCAAACTATATATAAGGGTAAATATAGAAGATATCAATATAACATAATCCTGATGTTATGAGAACATGAGAAAAACATTCAAAAAAAAATTTCCATGCATATCATATATCATAATGTTGAGTGATGAAGTAAATAATAACAGTTATAATATATTAATCATAAATTAATCAATGAAAATTCACTATGATATTGTAGCATTAATATAAGATATTTATTTTTGGATTATACATGAACATATAAAATCTTATGTCAAGTCTATCCACCTATATATTCATAATAGTTAGACATAGGCTAACCACCCATGTAATTTCTTTGGGCAAATGATAAGCTCTTATGTACCCTACTTTGGGATTGGTATAACATATAATTTACCCTATTTCAGTAATGGGATAATCTCCCACATACCATTTGTGTTTATATAACAATAATAATTACACATTACATCAGAAAAATATATATGACCCACAAATCAGAAAATAAATTTTTTTTGCAGTAAGACCATAAAACATTATTCATATCATAAATCATGAAAACAATTTGGTTTCAAAAGCATTTTAAAATAACATACTCATGAAAAATTTGTTTTATAAATATTTCATCATTTCATCATGGAATAAAAATTGTAATAATTGCGTGTTTTATAAATATTTCAATATTTTATTACTGCATAACTCATAGAAAAATATTGAGATTGAAAAAAAATTCCTCATATAAATACACCATATAGAGAATGAATATTATTTCTATAGTGGAATAATAACCCCATTAAAGATTATATAACAACAATGGGAGAATATTATATGGAAAATGATTTTGAAATATCACTAAAAATATTTCATGAGAAAAATAATCTTTTACATGAAATAACATTTTTAAAATTTAAAAATTTAACAAATAGTAATGAAAAAATTACTTTGAAAACAAAATTAAAAACTATTAATGTAAAGATTGTATAATTTATTGGTCAATGATGAGTTAAATACCATTCTTGTTTTATACATTAAAACAAATATTCTTTTCACATTTTCCGTAAAAGGAAAATTTCCTTGTTGGTATTATGGCATAAATATAAAATTTAATACATGACTATGAAAATTAAAAATAAAAAAAAATCAGTAAAAATATATATAGTATTATTACCAAATTATTTAATATAATTATAGAAAACATGGATGTTTTAGATAATGGGGATTCAACTGAATATATAAATAAACTAGCTTTTATATAAAAATATATTCATTTTGAATATTGAGTATCTAAAGATAAGAAAATGGTAAATAAAAAGTAATCACAAGAAAAAAACCAAAGTAAAACAAAAATCTATTTCTTTAATGAGAAATATATCATGAAATTTCATAATCAAAATCAAAATAAAAAACAATCCTGATAAACAATGAGATTTTAATATCAAACCATTTATACTTTGTTATCTTTTGAATGACAACACCATATAAAAAGTAAAAATAATAGATTGAAATGTTTATCCAATAATTTTCATAAGGTTAATAATAATATAAATTAATGTTTAGTATATATACCAAATAAATTAGTGATTAATATGGAATATGTATCCTAACAATAAATGAGTTACTAGAAATCCCTTACCTGCATTAGTAAATTTTGAATCATAAGCTCATTGAAAGAATGAAATTAAATAAAAAATTAAACATAATTACAATAAAGAAATAAGTGATATAAAATGTAAATAAGAATTAATATACACCACTAAAAAGAATATTGTTTCATAATATAAAATAAAACCAAAAGAAGACAATTTTCTATAAAATTCCATTAACAAAAGAATTAAATTCATTTATAGATATTTAATAATCTAGTATAATAAAGATATGATTATTTTAAATATATAAAATAATAAAAATTTTATATATCACGTAATATATGATTGACATATGGACTTTTATTATATGTCTATTAAGATTTTATAATTAAAAACATTTTTAAAGAAATAACTGCATTGTTTCTTTATATATTTTGATTTGGTATTTTCATTCCTATGACATTGATAATTCATAAATCCTTTATATAATATTAAAAATTATATAAATAAATTATAAATCATATATATATCTAATATATAAATCTCTAAATGATATATATAGAAAATGAAATACACCATTCATGGGCACGGTTGGTCATACACACGCATAAATGTTGATTCCATTTTTCAATGGGTGAAAAAAAGAAAGGATAATAATATATTAGATATATAGAGTCATTATTACGTTATATATAGAGACCCAGCCTTTTCTTACATTACTATTTCATCATTTCAAAGATAAACAACATAAAAGTATTACACATAGAGGTTCCAAATGTTTAGTGTATTGGGAAAACTAGGACCACACATAACAAATAAAACATCAACCATAAACATTTATTTAATTTCATCTTCTCTAGATTCTTATTGTCACTTTTCTTGTCCTTATTAAATGTAGACACCTAAGGATATACATAAAAAGGGGTGATCTAGAAGCCCTGTAAGAGGATAGACAAGAACAATACATCATGGGGTGAGCATAATCATGACATAGGCAAAAGATCATGAATATGAGAGGAGCATAAATAATAAAATTAAAATGTGGAAATGCAAAAAAATGAAACATCATGTCTTAGTGGTTAACTACTACACATAATTGTGAAAAAATTTAGAATCTTGTTCCCACATCATTTCACATTTACTAATGAGAGTCATCACTTTACCCAATGCATTGGAGAGCTATATAATTCCGGGCACACCCGCCACATCATAACATTATCATTATAATGATTTCCACATAGAACACATATCAAACATGTACATAAATAAACCATGGAAAGGAATGGGTTTCATCTCATAATAAAACATTCATAATCTTTGGGTTCCCAAAGGAAATAGGGAACAACATACTTGATACAAGAACCATCAACCTTGAATGAGAGGTAAAAGGTGAGATCTTGAAAGAAGAGTTCGTTTGGAAAACATTTTGATGGACATAAAAAAAAGTGACAAATATGTATATCCCAGAAAAGTAAAGGGTATGAATAATAAATGATCATTGAGGAGTAAACATATCAAAAATGGAGTGAAAGAGGGAGAACCCGAAGGAAGAAAATTGGGTTCGAGATTTCCCCTTACCTTGTACTCGAATGCCTCCTTCTCTTTAATGTCCTTTATACTTACATTATATTCATTAATTATAAATTCCAGAACCTTTTTACATTAATAGGGTTCATTCTGGTTCAATTATTTCATATTATGTTCCTTTGGATGACTTATAGAGTTTAAAAACATTGATCGGGGATGTTCGTTTTCATGATTTTCTTGAGCCGTCCACTTGTATTCTTAAATTGATGTTTAGGTAGATCATGGGTAAACATACAGAATTGATATTACATGTTATTAATGATATTACAGAAGCTTTAATGATTTTATAATGAGTTATATTCGATCCATGTGGATGAATCATTAGATAATAATTAAATGAAGATTATTTGGGTTAATTTGAGCTTTTTTTGGATCACAAGGAACTCGTTTTAACTTTTCACTTAGTAATACAGCCATAGGTTATTTAAAGAACTTAAAATAGAACATAATACATATAAAATATTCTGGTTCAACCATAAAAATGGTTTCATGACCAGATCTAAAGGTGGAAATGGAAGAAGAGAGCATGTTGTTTTTGAAGGTGATAGATTATCACCACATGAACAACGTTCTCTTTAATAAAATAAAAGGAAGAGGGAAAGGGTGTGGGGTGATATAATATCCCATTAGAATCTTATAAAATATATTATATGTATAATACTGGAGTTAAAAAACAATTTGGATGAGTATAAGTGGGGAGAGATTAAGAAAGGAACTTGAACTTGAAAAGAAATTAAAGGAGAAGAGAGAGAAATTACCTCTAGAATCTTCCTCTTGAAATCCTCCTTAAGGAAGATAGGATTAGTATTTTGATGAGACCAGAAGCTTTTGGACGTGGGGGAGGTTCTAGGGAAGATTTTTGGGAAGAGTTTAGAGAAGGACTGGGTCTTGAGAGGTGTGAGGAAAAGAGGGAGTGAAGGGTGGCTTTTATAGTGGAGGGGAGAGTGGTTTTCTTAATATAAAATTGATTAGTTTATTAATTTCACATAAGAAAAGGAATAGCGAGTCTTGAACAACCAGGAATAGTAATTTTATAATGTAATCCTGAACCATGTGGGCTTACATCATCAGAACATCATCGGTGACTCAATTAATACATTATTTAGCATTTATTGTGAATTATCGGATTCCACTATTCATCAAAAATTCATGTATCTCAGAAAAATATCCAAAATTTACCCCAACCATTTTTTGACGTGTAGAATCCAAAAATGAACTCCATTTTTCAAAAATAATTTTCTAAATATTATTAATTTAATATTTAATTAAAATCATAATTTATTAAATAACAGTTTTTAAGATTAAATCTGAATTTATAGTTCTTTCAAAAATTACGTAGGGTCTTATAAAATTATCTAAAAACTGTTAGACATTGATTCAATAATTTATGAATAAATTTTAGTGAATAAATATTCTTTTAAATTAATTAATTAATTATAATTAATTATTTTGACTTAGAAAATACCAAAAAACGTTTACTAAGGTCAAATTATCACTTTCTATGATGTCTAAATTTTATTTTATTATTCATAGGTAATGTTACTCTTATTTACTATAAGGGTCATATTACTATTCATAAGGGTAGGTTACTATTCATAAGGGTAGGTTACTATCCACCAAAAATTATTTTTGTTTCATTAAACTCCCAAAACTATCTTGAACACAACCGTGTATGTCGGATTTTTAAAATTCCAAACATAGGGGTGAAAAAATTATGTTTAAAGGTCACTTATCACTTAGTAGTTCATTATTTTGTGTTTTTATGACATAAATATAAGAATAAATTTTCCATTGTAATACTGTGGGTCGTTACATTCTTCCCCCCTTAAGAAATTTCGCCCCCGAAATTTCACTTTACACAAATAGGTGAGGGTACATCTCCTTCATTGCCTCTTCTAGTTCCCAAGTTGCTTCCTCAAACTTATGGTTCCTCCACAACACTTTCACAAGGCGGGTTGTCTTTTTGCGTATAACCTTATCACTTCGGTCAAAAATTTTTATCGGACGCTCCTCATAGGAGAGATCATCTTCCAGCTGTACCACCTCTGAGTTTAGTACATGTGAGGGGTCTGGTATGCACTTCCTCAGTAGTGATACATGAAACACATCATGAACATGAGCCATATTCGGTGGAAGTGCCGGACGATAGGCCACAGCTCCTGTATGGTAAAGGATCTCAAAGGGGCCAATATACCTTGGTCATTGCTTACCTTTCTCCCCGAATTTCATGAATCTCTTCCATGGAGATATTCGAAGGAAGACTTTATCTCCAACGCCGAACTCCAAGTCCCTTCGACAGTTGTCAGCATAGCTCTTTTTCCGACTTTGAGCAACTTTGATGTGTTTCTGGATGACTTCAACCTTCTCTGTCATCTCTTGAACAAGATTGGGACCAAGTATCTTTCGTTCTCCAACTTCATCCCAAAAAGTTGGAGTTCTACATCGATTCCCATAAAGAGCTTCATAAGGAGCCATCTGAATACTCGAGTGGAAGGTATTGTTGTATGAGAACTAAACCAATGGGAGATGCTGATCCCAACCACCTTTGAATTCAAGAGAGCAGGCTCTTAGCATATCTTCAAGGGTTTGAATAGTCATTTCAGACTAGCCATCAGTTTGGGGGTGATAGGCCATGCTGAAATTTAATTCAGTACTCAAAGCATGTTGTAGTCTCTTCCAGAACATAGATGTGAACCTTGGATCACAGTCAGAGACAATCGAGAGTGGAACACCATGAAATCTCACTACTTCCTTCACATATATCCTTGCAAGTTTTTCAAGTGAGAGGTCTTCCCGAATATCAATAAAATGGGTAGTCTTGGTGAGTCGATAAACCACAACCCATATCGCATTATTTCCTCTTGACGTCTTCAGGAGAACCGTGACAAAGTCCATAGTAACATTTTCCCATTTCCACATGGGTATAGGCAATGGCTGAATCATACCTTTGGACTTTTTCTGCTCAACTTTAACTTGCTGACATACCAAGAACCTTGATATATATTCCACAATCTCCTTCTTCATGTTATCCCACCAGAAGTGTTCTCGAAGATCACGGTGCATCTTGGTACTCCCAGGATGGATAGAGAATGTTGAGCTATGTGCATTATCCAGTAGATCCTTCTTTATCACGGGTGATGAAGTCACACAAATCTGCATTCCAAACCGAATCACACCATCATCATCGATATGGAACTCTTGAAGCTTCCCTTCCATTACTGCATTCACCCTCTTTTGTATCTCCACATCATCCCTTTGTGCTTCCTTAATCTTCTGTTGGATGGATGGTTGTGCAATCATTTGGGCAAGGTAGGATGTATCCCCTGCCCTTACGATTCCCAAATCCATCCTTTTCATATCCAAGAAGATAGGGTCTTTCTCAATCCTCAACATGGATAGAGTAGCAGGTTCGTTCCTACTTAGAGCATCAGCTACATTATTCACCTTTCCAGGATGATAGTGAATAGAGAAATCATAATCCTTGATTAGCTCTAACCATATTCTTTGACGCATGTTGAGCTCTTTTTGCGTGAATATATACTTTAGGCTGTTGTGGTCGGTGTATATGTCACACTTATTTCCATAAAGGTAGTGCCTCCAGATTTTCAAGGCCAAAATTACGGCTGACAACTCTAGATCTTGCGTCGGGTAGTTCTGCTCATGGATCATCAACTGTCGTGAGGCGTAGGCTATCACATTCTCATTTTACATGAGTACACAACCCAAGCCTTTCTTTGAAGCATCACTGTATATCACAAAACTTTATCCACTTTTCGGTAGTGTGAGTACAGGTGCAGTGATCAGCCTTCTCTTTAGCTCCTTGAAGCTTCCCTCACATTCTTCCATCCATACATACTTTACCCCTTTCCTTGTTAACTTAGTTAGCGGGCTTGACAATCGTGAGAAGTTTCTCACAAAACATCGATAGTACCCAGCTAATCCAAGAAAAATATGGATTTCTGTGACACTAGAGGGCCTGGTCCATTCCTCAATCGCCTTTGTCTTTGATGGGTCCATAGAAATTCCCTCTCTTTTGATCACATGTCCCTAGAACGTGACTTGATTCATCCAAAAGTCACACTTGCTGAACTTGGTATACATCTTCTCCTTTCACAATGTCGCCAACACAGGTCTTAGATATTCTTCATGTTCCTCCTGGCTCTTGGAGTAGATGAGAATATCATCGATAAACACTACCAAAAATTTGTCAAGGTAATTCCTAAAGTCTTTATTCATCAAATCCATGAAGATTGCAGGGGAATTAGTATGTCCGAAGGGTATCACCAAAAACACATAGTTCCCATACCTTGTACGGAAGGCAATCTTCTGAATATCTTCCTTTTTCACCTTTACCTGATTATATCCAGAATGAAGATCCACCTTTGAGAAGTATTGAGCTCCTCATAACTGATCGAACAAGTCATCAATCCTTGGGAGAGGATACTTTCTCTTTATGGTGATCTTGTTGAGTTCCTGATAATAGATACACAGCCGTATGGTTCCATCCTTCCTCTTCACAAAGAGCACTGGCGCACCCCAAGGGGATGCACTAGGGCGTATGAACCCTTGGTCCAGATGCTCTTGAAGCTGCTTCTTTAACTCCTCCAGTTCGATAGGAGCCATCCTATAGGGGCACTACGAGATAGGAGTAGCTCTGGGTTTGAGTTCAATTGAGAACTCTACCTCACGATCCGGGGAATTCCTAGTAACTCTTCGGGAAATAAATCACCGTATTCCCTTACGATGGGCATTTCCTCAAGGTTACAACTTTCCTTCGACTCAACCATTTGGGAGAGCTATGCTTCTTCATAGGGAATCAACACCCAAACCATTGAAGGGTTTTTCAATGGAGATTCATGATCTTACTTGCATTTGTAGAGGAGCATGGGATGGTTCAGAATATGAAAATATATTTCTTTTTTCTGACAGTTGATATGTGCTCTATATAACGAGAGCCAATCCATTCCCATTATAGCATCGAATTCCACCAAGGTAAGTATTACGAGATTTTCTAGAAGAATCTTCCCACATACATCAATAGGAGAAGATTCAAACACTTGGGTTGCAATAATTGCACCACTTTGTGTTTTTACAGATATCTCTACTTCAAGGTTTTGGGTCTTCGATTCTACAGTTCTAGAAAACTTGCAAGATATAAAGGAATGTTGAACCAGAATCAAACAAGACATTTTCCATTCGTGAGTGAATAGGAAGTGTACCTTGTACGACTTCATTATCATGATCCACCTCCACAGTAGTGATGGCATATGCCTTCCCTTGTTCCATTGTCTTTGGTGGTTGTTGGCACTAATTACCCTCGAGAGCTCGATGTTTAGTGCACTGGTTTGAATAGTGCCCTAGCTCCCTACAGTTGTAGCATTGAACCACAAGTGGTTCTCTCATTTCATCGGCTACATTATCCTTCCTTGTCATGTATTTTCGACACTCGTGAGCAAGGTGTGCTTCTTTCCCAAACTTGAAGCATTTCCCCGTCCCTTTGAGGTTGTTCCCATGGTGCAACTTCCCACATTTTTGGCATGTGGGTCGTTGTGTTTTCTTCCCACCTTTTTCATTAGATCCACCGGCTTGAAACTCCATATTTCGTTTTTTATCACCATAGCCATGGGACCATTCTACAAACTCCATCTCCACTTTGAGAGCACACCGAACAACTTCTTCATAACTCCCAAAGTCTCGAATTGCAAAAGCCTTTCGAAGATGTGGTTTTAATCCACTATAGAATCTATCAATTTTTCTATCATTGTTGATAACAAAACCCGAAACATACCTTGAGATCCTTGTGAAATTTGATTCATAGGTTGTGATAGATTCTCCTTCTTTTTCCTTGAGCTCTATGAATTATCTCTCCGTCTTCCTACGAAGAGTTCTTGGGAAGTACATATTAAGAAACATTATCTTAACGTCTTCCCATTCCATATCTTCAATTTCCTCCCTTGGATTGGTGTTCTAAATAAAAGCCCACCATTGATCAGCTTCTCCATCTAGAAGATAAACGGATAGAGTCACCTTCTCCGTCTTGGAATACTGAAGAAGAATAAATACCTTCTCCATGGAGTTGACCCACTGTTCCGCAACTAAGGGATCGGAAGATCCACAAAACGTCGGTGGTCATTGCCGCATAAAACAGTCGATTTCTAGTTTATCCCTCTTTTGTGAAGGAGGAGGTTCCCCATTATTATGGTTATTATTCATAACCTGAGATAATTGGGTAAGAATCGCTATGATGTTTTGAACTCCACCTGCCAAATCATTGGGGATGTTGTTCGGGAAATCGTTGCATTGGCCCTCACAAGAGTTGTTGGCCTGATTTCTCCTGGTTCCCACCATTTTCTATAATAGAAAAGGTTAGAAAAAAACATAAGTAAAAAATTCATGAATAACTTATTCATTTAAACAATTATACCAAAAACATAACATATGGGATCCCTAGGTAAATATTCTTGTGTATGTGTTTGTAATTATTCTTATGCTAGAGGTTTTCTCTAGGGTTTACTAATCCTAATTCCCAAATTAACTAAACCTTTCCTCTGATACCAACTATAGAGACCCAACCTTTTCATACATTACTATTACATCAATTCAAAGATAAGCAACATAATAGTATTACACATATAGGATCCAAAGGTTTATTGTCTTGGGAAAACTAGGACCACACATAACAAATACAACATCAACCATAAACATTTATTTAATTTCGTCTTCTCTAGCTTCTTATTGGAACTTTTCCTCTCCTTAGTTCATGTAGCCACCTGAGGATATGCGTGAAAAGGGGTGAGTTAGAAGCCCAGTAAGAGGATAGATAATAACAATACATGATGGGGTGAGCATAATCATGACATAGGAAAAAGATCATGAACATGAGAGTATTATAAACAATAAACTTGAAATGTGGCAATGCATAAAAATGAGACATCATGTCTTAGTGGTTAAATACCACACATACTTTTGAACAAATCTAGCATCCTTTTCACACATAATTTCACATTTACTCATGAGATTCATCACTTTACCCAATTCGTTGGAGCACTTTATAATTCTGGGCGCACCCGTCACATTTAAACATTCATATTGCGCTATACAATTCCGGGCGCACCCGTCACATTATAACATTATCATTATCATGATTGCCACATAGAAAAAATATCAAACATGTATATAAATAACCCATGGAATGGAATTGGTTTCATCTCATAATAACACATTCTTAGGATTTTGGTTCCCAAAAGAAAGAGGGAACAACATACTTGATACAAGAACCATCAACCTTGAATGAGAGGTAAAAGGTGAGATCTTGAAAGAAGAGTTCTTTTGGAAAACATTTTGATGGACATAAAAACCAGTGACAAAAATTTATATCCCAGAAAAGTAAAGGAAATTAAGAACAAATGATCTTTGAGGAGTAACAATATCAAAAATGGAGTGAAAGAGGGAGAACCCGAAGGAAGAAAATTGGGTTCGAGATTTCCCCTTACCTTGTACTCGAATGACTCCTTCTCTTTAATGTCCTATATAATGACAATATATTCATTTGTTAGAAATCCTAGAACCTTTTATACATTAATAGGGTTCATTATGGTTTCATTATTTCATATTATGTTCCTTTGGATGACTTATAGAGTTTAAAAACATTGATCGGGGATGTTCATTTTCATGGTTTTCTTGAGCTGTCTACTTGTATTCTTAAATTGATGTTTGGGTAGATCATGGGTAAACATCCAAAACTGATATTATATGTTATTAATGATATTAAATAATATTTAATGATTTTTTAATGACTTATATTTGATCCATGTGGACGAATCATTAAATAAGAATTAAATGGCGATTATTTGGGTTAATTTGAGCGGTGTTTGGATCACAACGAACTCGTTTTAACTTTTCAATTAGTAATATAACCATAGGTTATTTCCAGAACATAAAATAGAACATAATACATATAAAATATTCTGTTTCAACCATAAAAATGGTTTCATGACCAGATCTGATGGTGGAAATGGAAGAAGAGAGCATGTTGTTTTTGAAGGTGATAAATTATCACCACATGAACAACGTTCTCTTTAATAAAATAAAAGGAAGAGGGAAAGGGTGTGGGGCGATATAATATCCCATTAGAATAATAAAATATACAGTATATGTATAATACTGGAGTTAAAAAGAAATTTGGGTGAGTATATGTGGGGAGAGATCAATAAAGGCACTTGAACTTAAAAGGAAATTAAAGGAGAAGAGAGATAAATTTCCTCTAGAATCTTCCTCTTGAGATCCTCCTTAAGGAAGATAGGCTTGGTCTTTTGATGAGACCAGAAGATTTTGGACATGGGGGAGGTAATAGGGAAGAGGTTTGGGGAGATTTTAGATAAGGCTTGGAGCTTGAGAGGTGTGAGAAAAAGAGGGAGTGAAGGGTGGCTTTTATAGTGGAGGGGAGATGGGTTTCCTTAATATAAAATTGATTAGTTTATTAATTTCACCTAAGACAAGGAATAGTGAGTCTTGAACGACCAAGAATAATAATTTTATAATTTAATCCCGAACCAAGTGGGCTTACATCAGTAGAACATCATCAGTGACTCAATTAATACATTATTTAGCATTTATAGTGAATTATCAGATTCCACTATTCATAAAAAATTCAATTATCTCAGAAAAATATCAAAAATTTACCCCAACCATTTTTTGACGTGTAGAATAAAAAAATGAAGTCCATTTTTCAAAAATAATTTTTTAAATATTATTAATTTAATATTTAATTAAAATCATAATTTACATAAAAAACAGTTTTTATGATTAAAACTGATTTTATAGTTCTTTCCAAAATTACGTAGGGTCTTATAAAATTATCTAAAAACTATTAGACATTGATTCAATAATTTATGAATACATTTTAGGGAAAAAATTTTCTTTTAAATTAAATAATTAATTATAATTAATTATTTTGATTTATAAAATACCAAAAACGTTTACTAAGGTAAAATTATCACTTTCTATGATGTCTAAATTTTATTTTATTATTCATAGTGAATGTTACTCTTATTTACTATAAGGTTCATATTACTATTCATAAGGGTAGGTTAGTATTCATAAGGGTAGGTTACTATTCATAAGGGTATGTTACTATTCACCAAAAAATATTTTTGTTTCATTAGACTCCTAAAACTATCTTGAACACAACCGTGTATGTCGGATTTTTAAAATTCCAAACATAGAGGTGACAAAATTATGTTTAAAGGTCACTTATCACATAGTAGTTCATTATTTTGTGTTTTTATGACATAAATATAAGAAGGAAATTTTCCATTGAAATACTTTGGGTCGTTACATTATATATATGAACTTTATTTATTTACTTTATACTTAGTACCTTCCATGTAATGTTTATGTGAAAAATGAATCACATAACTCTGTGAGAAGGTAGTCCACAGTACACATGAGTGATACTATTATATTCTTATAGAATGTAATGTTATTAGATATAAGTGATAGTATAATTAAAAAATGTATAATAAAATTATAAATAACATATATAAAAACTAAACCCATCAATATTTTTATCTAAGAGCGATGGTGTTGGAAAAGTAATTAAATAAGTTCATAAGGTGGTAGTTTACCATCTATAAGATCAATTGTTTTCCCCTTTAATGGAAGACAATATAGATATCAGTTTTTAGAACAACATAATGAAGTATTAGTATATCGTTATTAATTTTGTTATTATATTTTAATTATCATTACATGAATTAATGTGGTAATAGGATGATTAAAAAAAATATATTAGTGAAGATTATTACCTTTACTAAAAACAAACTCATATAGATCTTTTATTAATAACCCTAGTGTTGATCTTTTAGAAGGAAAATAACATGTAGAAAATATCTCGGAATGTTGTGGAGTAATTGTTTTTGGGTTCTGTTGATCCAAAAGAGCTTAAGATTCATGAATAATTGAGGGGAGTAAGTGGCCTTCTAATGTTTAAGAAGAGTGGTATTTGTATAAATAAACAAAATTATTCATTAATAAGGACCAATTCTCAATTAAAATGCCACATATATTGATGAATAATTTATTGAAGGAATGATATGGTTGATCCATAGCTTCATAAAATGAAAAACACGAATTTAATCATTTTTTCCATGAATTATATATTTTCTTTCATTTTCCAATTTTTCACTACTGGAATAATCCATTCTATCTATGAAATTAATCATTAAATATTAGAATTAAAATAATCATTATTATGTAATTTTTTCACATTAATTATAAATATGAAATTAAATTAAAAACATTAATATACTTTTGGAGAGTAAAATTAATTATAACAAAGGAATATGAAATGTGAAAAACCATGTTCTTCCCTTTACCATAGAAACAATTTTTTTCACGTTTAAGGGGTCAATAAAATTATTATAAAAGGACCATTATTTCCCGAATGGATAATTGTTGATTTTTTTAGACATTAAAAAATTACAAGTACTAATGTTGTATTTTGTTTCAATTTAAAATAATGTAATAAAATATTAGTTATTATAAAAAAACTTTAAAGTCAATTTTACACATTCTAAATAATTTCACATTAAAAACCTGAAGACAAATCTTGAATTTTAATTTTTTCATAACATGTAAATAATGTTATATTCATTTAATGAAGTACTTAAAATATAATAATTTATTAAATTTATTTTAATTTTAATACTTTTAGTCACATTTTTTCTATTATTTAAATAATTTTTGTGTTAGAAGCATTTAACGTCATTATATTACTACTGAAAATTTGAATAATGAATTTCCTCTTCAAATTAAGGCCATTATTATAAAAATGAACTCTAATATTCATTAATATATTTTTTTGACCTAATGTGACCACATTATTGAAATTTAAAATTAAGTGGGTGATATTTTTTTCTTTTCATTACATAAATTATTATATTGGCCACTTTCAAGTGAATGTATCCCAAAAGTAGATAAAATATTATCATAAGGTAAAAATACTATAAATAGTTTCAACCAATATAAATTGGACAAGTGTTAATGTCATTTTAACCATTTTCATTTAATTGTAACCAAAGATAATACTTTTTTAACATTCACTACCGAAATTAATTTTTTTTACAATTTATTTTAAAAAAAATCATATTACCTTATTATACAATATAAATTATTCCGATTCAAAATATAATATCCATTTTTATAGCTTCCATTCATAGAATTGTTATAATTTAATATATAATTTAACCCCCAATGTTATCGAAAAAGAGTTTTTCCATATATAAATCATTCACATGTATATAAACTTTTAATATCAAAATGAAATATTAAATTTAATCTAATGATCTGAATTGAATATATAGTTCAACCAATGTTAATTTTAAAACATGTTAAAAATATATTTTACTTTTTAATTTGACAAGATGAATATAAAAAATGAATTTATTTATCTAAAAAAAGATTTATATTAGGGTCAAAAAATAATCTAATAATTTTTCACAAAAACATATATTAATTAATTTATTAGGAAATATATTATTATTGATTTATATGCAGACATAAATAGAAATTAAACACTTATTTCATAATATATATAATTTATCTAAAACAATTATATATAATTTTTAAGGTTTTTTTATTTATATTCATTCCTCCAAATTTAAAAGTTAAGTTATAATGGTCAACTTTAAATACTATTATTAATAGTATGTCATGATTTTTTATGAATTTCTGATGTTTGTAATGTATTCTACCAAAGAAATTAAATCTATTTCATAAATTTTTCATAAAATCGTGATGTTTTACATTATAATCTCTTAAATAAATTACATCATTTCTATTTGAATATGATATCCATAATCAAGGGATTAGCATTTGAAAATACCTTTGTAAAAATCCTATATCATATAAGTTATTAAAAAAACATTCTATTAATTAGTGAGAGAGGGTTGTATTAAGGCCACTTGAATAACAGATTACTATGTTTTCAAGTTGTAAATAATTATTGGGATGTGAAAATATTGACATATAATAGAACACTTACATTAAATGACTAATAAATAGGGATAAAGAAAATGGTCATGATAAAGTTAACAACCACACATCCAAAAATACACGATGAGATAAAATAACATTCATATAACACAATTGGATGTAATAAGATATTTTTTTCTCTTAATATGTTTTTCATAAATTTGAGGGATTTTATTCTATTTTTATATAAATGACAATAAAATAATCAATATTGATTTATTTATGTTTCTTATTCACAATATCATCCTATTGTTTTACATTGATCAATTTCAATTCATTTCTTACTCTAAGAAATAAAGTTTAATTTTTTATACCTAAATCAGTAACAAGTCATAACATCTATAAGATAATGATAAGTCATTCCCTTTATCTCTAGTTATCCTAAAATCCAAAATGGATATAATATGTTATAGAATATGGATAAATAATTATATGGTGAAATCAAACCTTAATATCTAATACCATATCAAAATTTCAACTAAAAACATTCCTTAAATAGATAACATTAAGAACTTTCAAAAATTATATAAAATTATACAAAAGGTTACTATATTTACAGAATCAACTTAATAGTAATCCTCCATATATCCTAATTTAGTTGTAAATTTTCACATACCAAATATGCAATTACATTGGTAATGTATTATCCTATAAAATTGAAATAACAATAATCATGATATAAACTCAATGAAAACTTAAATAGTTTTAAAAATAAAATCATTCCTTATTATTTAAATAAAATCATTGATTATTGAACATATTCTATAAATCCGATATTTTTTATACTCCATCAATGATATTATATAACACTTTTTAATTGAATCATTAATTTTTTAAAATTTAATGAATATTCACCAAGTTACATTATCCATATCAACTACCTATTTATCCAAACATCATTATCTCAACACCAAGAAAATATTATGGTCTATCTTCTCATTAATCATTTTCTACCTAAAATATAACCTTAAAAATAAATCAATTTACTAAATCATTTATACTATTTAATATATTATTAAAAATTAAAGATGGAATATTTCTAAAATAACTAATTATATTTTTCATAATTTTTTAATTCCAATACATAAAAACATCATTTTCTCCACCTCATAGTTAAATAATTAACTATGAATTATCATATTATTCATTAATACATATGTTGATTAAAAATTCATTTATAGTATCTTCTTTATTAATATATAAACAATTACTCATATAACCCTATTGATTTTCTTCTTGATCTTTCCCTCACTGAAATATATTGTTATAATGCCTATACATTCCACATTTATAAAATTTTTGTATTTATGATTAGATAGGAAAACTATTTGTCTAATAAATTTTGTTAACTGAATTTATTTTCTTTAGTAGTCACATACTTTTTAGCCTTCTTCTCCACATATATAACCACTTACTATTCCTTTTTGACAATCCCTATAGTGTTACTTCTCAATTTCTAGACATCTAGGAAACAAAATCTTATTTCTTCTGTATTCTTCCAACCCCACTATAAAAAATTAATTATACCAATACAAATTTATCGACATATAATATATATATTTGTTAAAATGGGTAATTATAACTAATATTATTATTTATTGTTATTAATTTTCTGTTAAAAAAACTTTTTCTTAAAAATATATATATCAATGGATATTAATTATTTAACAGAAAAAAATCTGTTACCATTAGTAAATTATATTTTTTTATCATATAAACACTATAATTCTTTTATCTATAAATGAATGTATTACTATTATTTTATTACTAATCGATTTTTCCCATTTTAAAAAAAATCCCATTAATTTATTCAATAATAAAAAATAGTTTAACACAAATAAATATATATATTATTTTTAATAAATATTAAAAATATTACATATTTTAATAAAACAATATAATCATATTTTTTATTGACAAATTATATTTTTGTGAAATAATATATATATATATATGATTTAAAATTGATTATTAATGATTATATATATATAATTTCATTATATACATATGATAAAAAACTAGTCATTATGTATATAATGTTAAAAATTTTACATTATAAATAATTCTATATATAAGCCAATGCTAAATTTTCCACATCACATATGTCACACATCCATACACCCCCCCCCCCCAACTGCCCCTCCTACACCAGATAGACCCACTTATTTTCTAGATTCACCTTCATGGCTCACCATAAAAAATTAATGATCTTACCTATGAAATTCTAGTCATTTATCCACAAATTATAAGTTGGAATTTATTCTCAAATTTCCATCATCAATGTCTAGGAATCAGTTTTTTTTCATTCTTCTCCTCCCAAAATATCACCCATGTACCCTAATAATTCTATAAACATAATTCAATCCACTTCCTCTTCTTGTATGTATTAGGTTACGATGATTATTTTTCATCTGTATGTGTTTTATTCATTATTACATGGTACATGAATACCAAATTTAATACCTTAATTGAATTCCTTGATTTAATTCCCCCTCAATCATTAGGTTGTTTTTGTTATCTCCACTTGTTTCTCCTTGTGTTTTCCAGTTTGTTCTATTTTTATCTTCACTACTAGTTTTATAGTTTTCCTTTGATTACACAGTTAAATGTATATTACTATTATATAATATTTAATTAATAGTTTATTTAAAATACATTCATATTTCCTATATGTTATGTGCATTTGAAATAAATTCATTTTCAATACTATTCTATTATTAATATGACAAAATCATACAATAAATATTATAAATTATTTCATTATATATAAAAATTATTTACTCATATTTATTTTCTATTCCCAACATATTAAATTTTATAAATTTTTAATATCTTGATTGCATTATTCTCTAATATATAATTCATGTAGCACATTTGTAATCACTTCACGCAATTCTCATCATCCTAGGTATGAACTTTTAGTATTATAAACATATGAACCTTATTTCATGTTTTCTATATGAAATTCAAAAACCCATTGATCTATAACTAATATAATATTTATTTTTCTAATATATACCATTAAATCATATTGTCATTTTCGTGCCTATTAATTGCATTATTTAAGTATTTCATACTGTAACACTAGGATATAAAACATTATTCATATGAAAATTATAATCATTTTATTTGAAAAATGTAAATCCTTATATAATGAATAAATTTTTAATATATTCAAAAGAATTATAAACAGTGCACAATAATACTCTATATACCCCGAATAAATACAATAAAGATAGTATAATTAATACCATTCCAATATTTTAATATATATCATACCACAATTTATATTTATATCATATTGATTTAAAGTACCATCTCACCTCAAAAGTGGTCAGAATACAATGAAAATTAACTATATTTTAATCGAAATATGATGCTCAAAAAAGTCATTCAAACATTATATTTAATACTATAATTTAATATGGCTTTTCGTTATTCAATTTCCACTATTATAAATGATATTTATATGCTTCATTCATGATTAACTGTCATGAATGTTTTTTTACATTATTAAATATGTTTTACTTCCATTATTAAATTATTTTTAATTTCATTATTAAATGACTAGTATATGTTTCATACTTTATTTGAAAAAATTATTTTCATTCTTTACTACAAATATCATAATGGAAATAGGGGATCTTCTTGAAATAAAATTTGACAAACGGAAATAATTATAACATTTTCCTCAACTAGATAAACTATGGAACAATATTCCAATATCTTCTTCAATTCAAAATTTCTATTATTAATTAAAATTTATATTATAAACATTGATGTTTACCTGATAATATTTCATATTCCCATGTCAAATTGTAACTTATATACTTAATCTTCATAACGAAAAATTACTCAATATATTATGACATGTAATACAGTTAAATATTAATCAACATTATTCAGGAATTTTTATCTACATTGTGTAACATATATGTAAATAATTAAAAATTGACACATAACTTCTAAAGGATATAAAAATATATATCATTGATATAAATATTCATATATTAAAAATAGTGTGAGAAATTCAATTGAGGTGATGTTCATTTGTTTTCAAAAAAAAACAATATCTGAATATTATTTTCTATAATCACATAAATAAGATGATTCACATTCATATAAATAGATTCCCATAACATTAACTACTCATGATGATTCCAACAATATGAAAAACATTATAAAATATTAACATAACAAATATGATTTTTTTGATCTCAATGTAGAGTAAAAATAGAATGTATTGAAAATGACAACAAAAATGAAACAAGAAATGTACTCTATTTCCAACTATGTTTTATAGTTTACAAAAATTATCTTGAAAATACTAAAATTTACGACATTTTTAGGAAGAGGTTTGATGATAGGTTTCTATAAAAATTAATAGAAAAGACATTATTTCTTTAAAAATCACTAAAATGAATGTAAATAATATAAACACAATCGAATCTCAGTAACAGATCAATTTTTCAGAAATTTTGAAACACATAAAAGTCTTAAATTGTATTAATTCCACTTATTTTAATTTCGATTATCACTGGTAATATTGATTCCAATTAGATTTCCAGCACACTTTAGTATCTATAATTTTGTAGTCCATGAAATGAATATAATTTAAAATAAATTTTTTGCAACAATATTAAATAGTTTTATATAAAATAAAACATAAAATTTAAACAGTGGAGCATTAAAATTTTATTTTTTAGGGATCCATAAATATACATTGGGTTTTGGACTCTAAAATTACAAAAAAATGTTGACTTGTAAATTTTTTTTCCATTTTTTCAACCCCAACAACTCAGCTAAATTATAAATATTGCAAAAAATATATATTTATCAGAACTAATATGTATTGATCAAAAAATCTGTTTTATTTCAAATATTAGTTTTGAATATACATGTATTTAGATAAATACATATTATAAAATAGGTTATTTATGTATTTTTATCAATACATAGATGTTATGATCTAATGTTTTGATCGCACATTGATAATTAATATGTTTATAGTGAATACTTGTTATACTATTATGAAGAAATGTATCATAACGTGTATTTAGTTTTTATACAAAAAATCCTATTTAATATTAGTTATGAATTAATATTTTATATTACATTTATGTATTTTAGGTCAGAGATTATAGGAAATTTTTTTAAGTGATATAAATATACCAAAACAATATATAGTTATCAAAATAAATTTTCTAAACATATTTGTGTTATGTTAAATACATATAAAAATGTTAAATTATGTATTATGAGAAAAATATGTAATAATTTATAATTAATAATGTTATCTAAAATTTATTAAACCCAATATTAATCTACAAATTATATGAATTATAACTAATATTACATATATGGTAATATTATTTTTAATATCACAATATAATTTTGATACATGTTTTGATATTTGTTCTGATTTAATAAAAATATATGTTGAATCGCATAAAATACATATAAATCACAATATGAGTTGATAGAAAATATTATATGCATATATTTTAATCTATAAATATTATTATTAGTTATATTAAAAAAATAATAAAATTCCAAATCTAAACTAATATTATGTATATAAAATTAATATGATAGGAATGTGAAGGAAAAAACTGTTTACATAAACACATTGAAAATTTCACTCAAAATTAAGAAAATATATTTGTATGATTATGAGTTTCATCATATTTAATCATTTTTTATATAAAATTTAATTATCAATTTTTTATATTAATATTTTTCATAAAAATTACTTTTTTAGTTTTCAGATAGACTTACATGTAATGCTTTATTTTAGTTTTAACCAATAATATATGGTTCATATTAACATTTTTTTTATTTTATACAATATTATTATTATTATTATTAATAATAATACATATATAGATTGTTCCATCATTACTATTTTATAATTTCGTTATATTAATATCTATTGCTTCATATCATTATATATTTTTTCATAAAAAAAATTAATGAAATTTTTTGATGATAATGATGAAAATGGAATTTGAAAAAATTTTATCAATTCAGGTTGTGATAGTTTAAGTAGATATGATATTAAATATCCCCTTTAATTTGATTCCATTATTATGTATAAGATATGAATTAACAACTTTTAAAAATATGGTTCTTTTGTGGAAATTATTGATTGTTATTTTGTCACAAGTGAATACCCAGGTGAATAACTAGTTAGGTATCATTTTCCATTTGAAAATGTCCCTTAACACTATCTTTATAACTTCATATCTTAAATTCTTATGTTTCTCTTTGAAAAAAATAGTCGGTCGGGTTTTGAGTTATGTTTCATTTTTAATTGAAATTATTGATATTCTAAATTAAATGCAGTGTTACTAGATTATAGATTTAAAGTTAGTGTTACTGGTTATAGAATTTTGAGCTTGGTGCCATTGTCAATTGATATTAGTGTCATTATAAATAGTTAGTGTTCAATTATTAGACAATATTGTTAATTGTTTATCAAGAATTTTTATTTTCTATAAGTTGATCATGGGTTATTTACTATTTTTGTGGTCATGTGTTTTCTTCCTATGAATGTGGGTGGTTATATTCTTATTATACTCACTATTTATTCTGGTTATTTTTATATATTTTTATTCAAATGTTAATTTTATATACTATTTTATAGAGGTTATTATAGTCACTGGTTATATCTTCCTATTCTAGTAAATGGTTTCATAAACTTCTTATTTTTGAAATCATGCATAATTATTTTTATATCATTGGATTAGATGAAAAATATTTTTTCATGATAATTATTAGCTTTTAAACACACAATTTAGGATGTTGTTTTCCTAATGTTTAGGGTTCTACAGTCAAGAGCTTCTTCAATCATAATAGGTTGTTCTACTGTAATGAATGGGAATGTGGTGATGTTGGTAATTTTTAAATCCACTACAACATATGATAACCTGTCTTAAGTGTTGGGGATTCTAGTTCATGTTACATTTTTTGATTTTTCACAACATTTGGATCATATAGATTCAAGTCATGTCAACTATAGGCTGAATCATTATTTTCACTACTCCCTTGTCATTTCATGACTTTTTCACTTGATTGGTACTATCATTATAGGTTAGTAGAGAACATTTGATAGACCAAAAAAAGATATTGCAAATAGATGGATCACATAAATATAACTTCTTATGATTGATACATTTTTATTTCTAGGATCATGTTTACAACTATTATAGTAGGGGTTCAATTTTCAATTGCTCAACCATTAATGATCATGATTATGGTAAGATAAGGAATACCCATTTTCTTGTTCATGGCTTCGTCAAAGTGTAAATTTAATAATCATTTTTTATAAAATGTGGACTTATAACATATCATTTAGAGTTATAGAGTGACTATGTTTTTTCAATTGAAGGTGTAACATAGTAGACATGATTTCAATGATGTTCAGAATGATGTAGTAGTCTGGGATCCTCTTGAAGTCGTTATGAGGGTTCATGGCATCATATGTTTTGTATAATGGAACACTTGATAACACAAAAAAATCCACGATTTTATATATGGGAGATGATTTTGGTTTATCCAAAAAATAGAAATATCCCAAGTGAAATGTACTAATTTAAATCAGCATGTTTTTTCTTTCCCCCGATGTATCATTTTTCACTATTCTATAAAAACAACATTTTGAAATCTACAGAAACAAGTAAACTAGATTATACTAATCAACACATTTGTTGTTATCATGATTATATTTAAATAATTCATAATTTATTATTTATTAATTTTGTAGATCATTTTTAAAATTTCTATATTTATTATTTGAAATATCTTGAGTTGGGTTACTTGATGATTCATATTATTTTTTTGTTGACATTATGGGGGTGGGGATGAAATGATTCCACACACAAGTGTATTAAATTGAAAATTGAAAGACAATTGTTAAACCATGATATTGAAAATCCTATCATTTAAGTCTACTTATATCCCAATTACATGTTCACCAAAGTGGAACCAAAATAATTATAAATACATTGTTATTCTTGGAGGATAATGATAGTGACACCTGTCTCACAAACTTCTCTTTCCACCAATAAGTATAGCTGAATTTAATGTGATTTATAAGGGGACTTTTTTACATTCATGGATCATATTACAATTTTAAACCAAGATACTGACACCCTATGTGTGCGATGCATATATTTTTTAAATTGTGTTTAAACATGTTTTCCACTTGAATACTCAGTTTTTTGGAGTTTCACATATCCTCATTTAATATTTATAATATATTAACTAAAAGAAAAATATTATATATACATATATTAATAAATATAATAAAATATTTTGAAATAAAATATTGGAAAACCATGTATAATATTATATTTAAAAAATGATTTACAGTTATATATTATTTTCTGTATTAGTTAATATATTATTAATAAAAATAAAAATTCATAAATGAATTATGATAATAGGATGATGAAAAGATAAATCTATCTTATGAATATTTTACAAATCATTTTAACTATTATATATCTTATTGGGTGTTATTATAATAATTGAAACAACCCAATTTTATCATTCACAATAACATTTAGCATCGTTGTTTTTACCATTAATTTTTTCACAGACAATTGTCTAAATAAATTACCAACTGAAAATAATTTTTTACCAATAGATGTACCCCTATTAAAAAAGATTATTATTTTTTGGTGACCTGTTCCTTATGAAAAACACGTCCTTCTCTTATTTGGTGAGTAATAGTATTGGTTAAGGTGAATGCTCATAATAATATATCATGATAAAAGATTTTGAATAATCCTAATATCCATCACCCTGTTCTTCATCCCTTTCTGTTTACCATTAACAAATTCTATTTCACATTCAATGTTAAACTATTTCATAGTGATTCCTACCATTTACTATAAAAACATGGAATTAAATGCTAATCAAACTGGGAAACCATATAATCATGAAAATTAACATAGAATATATCTAAATCATGCCAACTTATATTAAATCTATTAATATTTTGGCTTACCAATGACTATAATGGTTATTATCTATTCAATTCCTTCATGTAGTTTTGTAAATAAAATAATAATTTATAAAATAATAACTCCTTGGTGTGTAAAACTATGTGTGAAACAAGGCACATTATCATGTTCCAGGTGACTTTGAAGTTAATAATGATGTGCCTTTTCAGAGTTATGACCACTAGGTGTAGTTGTTCCATAGAAACATAAAATTTTAGTATTCATATAGGGCTGTATATCTAAGAAAACCATTTAATCTATTCTTTAAAAATCATTATAATATTATCCTATACTTAATATCATATCCTATGGGTTCTTCACTAAATTTTTCTCCCCCATATTTTCAACATCAAACTAATTGTTTTTTGATACTAATTGTTACGGTCTTGAATTATTACTAGTTGGATATAATAGATAACTATTAGAGCACTACACAGGTAGATATACCTTATATGTGCCTATCTTACCATAATCTCAAGTTTCATAAAATTACACTTAAATCCTCTGCATAGAAATAAATGCTTCTTTCAGTGTTAAACACTTAGAGGTTCCAAGGATTGGATTCCTTTCTTTGTTCTAACACCAATAGTTAAGACCCAAAATTCTCATACATAAATATCACATCTTAATATAATAATATTTATTAAATTACATAATTTTATAATACTAAATAGTATAGGTATTTTTCCATTAGAATCATGGAAACGTAAACTACCTATCCGTATGTGAACTACGACATCTCCCACAACATATTTCATAACTACCACCCTTTAAAGAATTACAATTGATAATAATGATCTTTATTACCTAGAGAATAAAGCATAATTTAGGGTCAGTAAAAATTCTCAATAAGGGTAAAAATGGGAGATACCCACATAACATGATCATAATGATTGGTGAACATGGGTATAATATTTGAAAAACCATACCCTGCATAATGTAGATCATAAAAGTGGGTCATGGAATAAATCATGGAGGTTTATAGGGAATCAATCCTAGATGAATAAAATAACGTGATACCTAAAATCCTAGATTTGGCATACAATATATATTTTTGGCATACACATAATCCTCGAAAATATAATGTTAATATTATCCATAATGTCATTCAGAAAATGTTTTTATTTGGATAACTAGTAGTGTTATTTCATCATAATTGGGATATAATCACTTGTACAATCTTTCGGGCAGGGGAAAACATCCTGTGTACCCTTATTCATGTATGGGTAACCTCTTTTGTACTCATTGAGATCATATAATATTAATCACTATCGAATGAATTAGTGTGATATATAGGTCCCACCAATGAAATAATATATATATTTTTGTAAAAAAAGATCACATAACATTCATCTCATCTGCACATATACTATGAAATGGGCTATATAATAATTTCATCATAGTGTAACCGAAAAAAAGAAATGATATTCATAATAATTTACCCATTTCACTACAAAAATACCATATAGAAGGAACATGTCTTGTAAATATGTCATCATTTCATCATAGAATAAACCATGAAAAAGGAATAATTTTCAAAAAAATATTTTCATCATAGATGTAAAAAATCTAGAGAAAGAGAAAATATGGTATAATTTTATCATATCCCTATTAAATATTATGTAACATTAATTGATGATATTCTATATGGGAAATATTTTTAATGGTCATCTGGATCATTTTAGTAAGAAAATGATATTGTTCTACTTGAATTTAGTTACATAAAATTTAAAAATATACCAAAAATAAAACAATGAATTTTATATTAAAATAACCTTGTAATGTTAGAATCAAATCTATTAATCATTGATTTTTTATGGAAATGAGAGGTATTTTTCTAGTCATAAATTATAAAAAAAATATTATTTTCACAATATTGATTAGATCCAAATAGTACTTGTTTGGAAACTAATATGATTATTAATTTTAAAAAATTATTAGAAAATTAAAACTGTGGTAGAAATTAATTAAAACAATCATTTATGAACATTAAAAGATACCTGGAAATTTTTTTAATATCAAGGGAATATAATAAAAAGGGTGTTTGACCAATGAGAGAAAAAAATTGGGTTTTTATTAAAAAAAACTTTTGTAATATTTAGTATGTGAAGAGTGGAAAATGAATGGAGAATAGTTATTCTCAAGAAATATGCCTAATATAATAAATTCCATGACATTATTTAAAATCGATCACAATATTTCATCATTTAATCAATAATCATAAATCATCACTTTAAACTATGAGGTTGTAACATCAAAACCATGACACTTTGATAAATTTTGAATCAAAATAGAAATATAATAGAGAACCATATAAAGGTATTTATTTCTAAGAATATCAAAAGAATAATTATATAATACATTCATTAGCAGTATATACTCTACACAAAATAATGATGTCATGAGTATTGAATATGCCTCCTAGAAAAAAAGAGATACTAGAAATCCATTAAAATTTATACTAAATTTTTAATCATAGTCCCTATGATACAATACCATTAAAAAATAAAAATTATTTGAAAAAATAAATTCTTGATATAAAATTTCAAAAAGTACGTATATACACAACATACAATAAAATCAGTCTGTAACATTATATATGACATAAAAAGAGAATTTGGGATAAAATATACTTACTTAATGTCGCAACATCATTCATATAGGTCTAAAACAACCATATAATTAATATATATTTGTTATGAAGATATTAAAAACTATAATTATATATATAATATAATATGTTATTTATTTATGATATTTTATTACCAATTTTTTATGAATTCGTTGTTAAAATCATGTTTCGGGTAATAACAGCTATGGTTTTCATGTTTTTTTAATTCTTTATTTTGGTTAATTTTAGTTTGATAATAATTATGTTATTTAAAAAAATTATAACCATGATAGAAATATAATATCTTTTAATTATATTTTTATTTATATAAATACACAATTTTTTAATACAAAAAATGAAATACAATGTTTATAGAGATGGTAGGTTACAAATACGAATAAATATTGTTTCCATTTTACTGATTTATGAAAAAAATTATATTTAAATATTGTATCCCCATTATGGATTAATTATTAATTCATATATATCACATATATTATTTAAAATTTTCCTTATTACCTTCTATGTAATTCAAAATTGAAAACTGAATCACATCACCTCGCAAGGTGATAGTCCACCGTACACTCGACTGATTTAATCATATTCCAACATAATTGAATGTAAGAAGTTATATGTTATATTATACATATTAATGATAATAATATAATACATAAAAATTACATCCACCATTAAAACCATCTTTGATATTTCACTATCTAAATGAACTAAATCATTTAATGAGGCGGCAGTCTAATGTACACATAATCGATGGTTTCATTCCCCATTAGACAGAAGAGAAGATTGATTTATATTATTCAATCAACATACTAAAATATTAGTATATATTATATACAATTTTCAATATATTTTATTCATTTCTCCACTGATGGATGGGGTAATATAAGGAGTAAAAAGAAAAATCATCGTGAAGATGAACCTACTCTTAGAAAAACATCCTTTGGATTTCTTATAAATAACCATATGGTTAGTATTTAAGGAATAATTAAAGTTATAAAACATGATTAAGGTTATTTTTTAGTGATTTTTTATTGGTTTTTTCAATCCATACAGATTAAGAGCTATGAATAAGTGTGGGGTGAATGTTACCTTTTATAAATTTGTAGTGGTATTTTTTAAAATACATGATAAAATTATTTAATGGTGAGACACCCTAAAATAAATACCTCCAATATTGATAAATATTTTATTAGAGGAATTATATTTTATATACATACTTCCAAAACAAAAAAAATATATGTTTTAAAGATGTTGTTTTGTACCATTATTGTTTCCATCATTTTTCCATTTTAGTTTCCACTATTGTAACTATAATTTTTTACTTATAAAATTTATCATTTAGGACATTAAGTTAAATGAAAATTATTTGGTAATATTTAGCCACATGTAATCAAAATTAATTAAAATTTATAAAATAAAAATACATTTTGTGTAGAAAATAAATTTTTTCACATGTGTATGAGACCCACAAAACCTTGTTTTAAACTTTTCCAAGGAAATGTGGTTTTTAATATTTAGGGGTGAATATAAATAGTATAAAATGACCATTTATAAATTAATAGACTTTGTTTTGTATTTTTAAACACATGTGAATAACATGTAAGAGGATATGTTTTTTTGGAATTTTAAATCACTTAATAAAATATTTTATATTATTAAATAACATTAATGTCAAATTTTACACTATTCAATTAATTTTACCGTAAAAGCATCAATAAAAAGGTGTAATCGGTCTATATCATTTCCAAAAATATATATCTATTATATTAATATAAAAATTTATTATGTATGAAGTCATTCAATTTTTATAACTAATAATATTTTTTTAATCGTTTATTTGATTTTTATCTTAGTTAAATAAATATTCCACTGGGATTGATTAAGAATATATTGAAATAATTAAACTTCTTCATTTTTTTTAAAAAATAATTCTTATGAAATTAATTTCAATATGACTAGAGTGAACATAAATATTAATTAACATCTTACCTTTTCCCCAATTTGAACATACGATTGAAAATTAAAATCAATAGGATGACATTTTTTTCATTTCTTAAATTATTATATTAGTCACATTCCTGGAAAAGAATACAAAAAAAAATTAAAATACATAATAAGGTAATAATGGTAAATTATTCCAAAAAATATAGAATTGGAAAATTTTTTAAGTCATTTTAATTGTTATCCTTTTTTAATAACCCCTAGTATACACATTTTAACTCTAACCTCGATAATTATGTTTTACTATAATTTAATTATTATTTCGAAAGAAAATTTATATAAAATTATTATAAAATATTAATTATTATGATAATAAATATGTAATCCATTTTTCTAAATTCTATTCCTATAATAGGTAAAATTTAATTGAAATTGAAACTTGCGAACGTGAAGAAAAAATTGTTTCTTAAATAGAAAATAGGCATTATTAATCAATGTTTTATTATTAGAATACAAAATGACATTGATTCCAATCATATAAATTAGATATTGAATTTTAATCATTTTACTTATTAATTTTTAAAATAATATAGAAAATTTTAAATTATTTTACAGAAATGGTTGTTTTTAAAAAAATTTATAATTTTCACTATTCATCAAAAAAATAATCCCTTGATAAATTTCACTAAAAATTCACCCAATGACAATTTTGACATGTGGATTCCAAATATATATTTATTTTGTTATAATAAATTTTCAAAAAGTTTAATTTTATTTATTATTTGTTTATAAAAATGAATAAAAATAATTTTTTTTATAAACGGAACTCTCGAAAGATATAATGACATCTTAAAAATTATATAGTTATTTAAAAATATTTAATTATTTATCTCTTTCCTTTACACTCGATTTTCAATTTTTTTATTCCTATTTAGGCTTTGAAATTTAACATCTAGGTTATAATAAACGAGTTTAAATAATAATATTAATAGTATATTGTGATTTGTAATAAATCATTATTAGTTATAAGAGAAGATATAAAATAAATATATATTTGAAGCAAACCCATGGAAAATCATCTAATTGTAGTTCACAAGTACCTAATATGGATTATGAACATGTATTCTGGCATGTTTTGATGATACTACTAAAAATTGATAATGTTTTGTTAAAACATTATATTATTTAATATATAGATTAAAAAACGATTGGTTTCCAAATCATAGAATAATTTTTTAGATTACTTATTATTGTATTACAACCAACCTAAATTATATCATTGAATTGGAAATTTTATTTTATGATATATTAGTTATGTTTCGGTGATAAATTCCCAAGACTATAATTTATTCACACCATTAATCTGTTCATTTAGAATGTTTTCGCACCATGTTTCATTTTATCATTGTAAATAAAAACACATTCATTATAAGAGTTGAGTGCACCTGATAATGGGTCGATATTGAGTTCTCATTGGGGATTTAGGTTAATCATTTTTAAATTTTTTAAGGACATGTTGACTAAAAAATTTGGGTTTTTCCAAGGTTTTCCCATTAGAAAACAACCATATATAACTTTTATTTTGTTACCAATATTTCTTGTTTTTATTTATTTATATTTGTAAAGTGGATGTAATTTATTTTCAAATTTCATAGGGAATTTATGTAATCATAGGACCATTGTTAAATTTATTGGTATTTTAATTTGTTAATACCTAAAAAAGTTTAGGCAACTGAATGAATATGTTTTCAACTAATTAATACCCATGTTTTTGCCTCCTAAAATGAACTAATAATTTTTTCATGCAGATATTTCATCTCATATTTTGTTTTATTTAACTTTTGGTTGATTACATGTAACACCACAATATTTCATGGTACATTCTCTCTAATATCTTATGTTATACTAAACACCATGTTGGCATGGGTAACATGCAATATTGAGTTTCATTAAAATAACACATTAGTGTTAAAATTATTTAAAATGTATATTTATATATTATCCATAAAATAACATAACATAAATTGTAAAAATTAATTTTTAAAATTTATTTATAATGTTTTCACATAAATAAAAAATATTTTTATTAAATTGTATATGCTTTGGTAAAATAGTTATATGTTTAGAAATATTATTTTCTTATAGGAACTACTCTATGTCATTTTGTGAAAATGATTAAATTAATTTTATAGACTCATAGAAATTTAATTTGGTAAAATATACATCATTTTTTATTTTAGAATATCAAAATTAGCTTATAGAGATTTTTTTTTTCTGGAAACGTTCAATTATTGATGAACAGTGAAAAACAATACATCATTGTAGAAAAGAGACATTTTTATTTAAATAATTATCTTAATTTTAATTGATTTTAATGAAATCATAAATAAATAATACATATATGAACCCAATGTACGTCATTGTAATCATATTTATAATATAATTAGATATAAAAATTCATTTTCTTTTTTTTTTAATTCCTTTTTACCCACCTTCAAGCCACATTTGCAAATTACCATTAAATGTAATTTGACATGTTCTATGAATTGAATTTATAAAAATGTACATACAATGATGAAATTAGAATGAAAAATATGGTCTGATAAGATCAAAATAATTTATTTCTGAGTTGTAACTTTTGGATTTTATTTTACACCGTCAATGGTAGAAAACGTAATTAAAGGGGAAATTAATATTATAATAATATAATATTATTATAACAGTTTTCTTAATTTCAATGTATATGTGTGTTTTGACCAAAATAAATCTTAGTTATAAATTATGACATTCTATAATCCACTTGTGTTAGATTAGGACATTTATTATAATTTCATTAAAGAGGAGTTAAAAAAGTGATATTCAAATTTTATTAACTATATGATTTTTAATTTTAGGATATATAAGTTATTTGGTTGATTGTAAATAGTCATTAGAAATAATAAATTATTATATACATAATTATAAGTTAGTTATAATTTTATAAAATAAACAATTACATTAAATGGTGATATAATTAATATGTAGTAATTCAATTGTTAAAGAATGAATAAATTAAATGATATTAAAATATTAAAATAAATAGAATTTTAATTAATTAATTAAATAAAATAATATTATAGATAAAATATTCACGTTACTGACATATTAGAATTATTGTTTCAAATTTATCTTATTGGTTTGATATTTTCAAAATATAAAATTTAAATATTATCAATATCGGCATAAATGATACATTAAAATAAAAAAATATTTCATTAAATATTATATAATTCAAAAAAATATCATGTACATCCAATTAACTAGAATATTGTTCCATATTTCATAAATTTTCTAATTGAGGTTCATATGGTATTTTATTGTAACTATATTAACCCTATTGTATAACAATACAAGGGGACCTGGTAAGAGTTCATCTTTTAAACAGTGGGCTTAATCCAAAATATAATATTACTATTATGACCTAAAAGTGTCTAAAATTCATTGTTTGAGGGGATTTAAACATATTTCCATCTTATCCTAGGAATAAATCAATTTGGAGCAATTTTAAACCAAAAATCTATTTATAATAAATTAATATTTTATGATCTTCTAAACGTCTCCCTCGCCTATATTATCAGAGGTCACTTCTCCTTATTTTTAATTCACACATCAAAATCCATTTATCTCAGCCAAACCCTGAATAATTCATATCCAAAACTCCATTAAATATTACTATTGGCTATAAATTGAGTATAAATCCATTATATTGTGATCTTTTGTGCAAATAAAAATAAGATACCTAAAAATGAGATCATTTTTTATCACCTCTTTCAATGTTTTCTTCTTATACATATTATTCCTATGTTTTTAACATAATAAAGTTATAAATAAATCCCAATACATATTATAAGATGTTTTTTTATCACGGGACAACCATATTCCTCTTTTTATATGTCTTACGAATACAATATCTCCTTTTGTGTGAATGAATGGCTTATCATCTCCACATTGTAGTGTAAACTTTTTTTAATGTACACATTATTTCTATGAGTATAATGATGAATATAAATTATGTAAATAATAATTATAAAATTATATTATTTCTATAAAATTCATATTCCATCCAATTCAATACCATTAAATCATTAATGAAATGATATCGTTTCTCATATGTTCATATGACTTACCATCTCCCCGGATTGATAAGATCCATCTTCCACATTAACCATTCAAAAATGATAAAAAATATATATTATTAATAGGAATGAAATATATGAAATAATTATGTTACTTAAATAATATTTATATACATATATACATATTTTTCATTCACTTACTTCCATTCAATATGACAAGAAAACAGAAATAGCGTTCATATGTTTGTACGAACTATCGTATCCAAGAACGATGTATAAAATTTCATTTTTATATCTAATATATATATTTAAATTATAAATATATAAGATATAAAAATCATGTTATACATTATTTAGGTATGAAAATGATGATCTATATAATACAGTCAAGAATAACATGTCAATACACATACTATAAAGAAATCATTTATTACCAAAAATGTAGCTTTAACATTGAAATTATTTATAAAAGGGTAATATAAAGCCATAAGTGAATAATATATGATATTATATATATTATTGAAATTATATAATAACTTAATAATTTGGTTAAAACCATTATAAAAACTATTCAGACACATACTGAGATTATCAGACCTAAGGTAAGGAAATTTCATCACACATTTAATTTTTATGAGAAATAAGACATGTTAATAACATATATATTGTTTGTGGTGTATGAACTACCACAATTTAGTTTTATATATTGAATAAAATTTTCTTAAATATATTTAAATATTCATGTGATGATATTGGGATGATTATTTAAATGTTCCAAGTCGTATGATGCTTTGAATGTTTAAAAAATTAATCTTATTCAGATTTTAATATTCATTATAGTATCATACATATTTAATTATATCTATAATAATTATTATGAAGAACATTATATATATTTTTATATATTTATTAATATTTTTCAAAAATTAATATTTTACGGTTTTTAAATTAGGGTGAATTTCACAATCTCATTATTATTTGAGATTTCTTATACTAAGTATCTAATTGGACATCCTTATCATCCAATTCCATGTTTCACAAAATATAATTAATATTATAATCAACAAATTTTTATTGAAATTTTTAGCAATGTTTTACTCTTAATATTTTTATGGAACGGAATCCTTCAATATTTTTTCTAATGAGGTACTTTAAATCCTTTTTTAAAAATTAAGGAATGAAATTTTTGTAACTTATACGGGGCAAGAAACTATTTAAAACCATTAGGAATCCTTACCATTTTGATGATTTCCATACAAGAATTTAAAATTATATTAAAAGGAATTTTTTTTTCTTTTATAATTGGATAACATAAAAATTATTTCAATGTAAAAAAATGAAATATTTACCTCAATTATTTTTACTGAATTTATTAAATAATTTTCATCATTTCCAATATCATTTGTTGGATATTATTTTTCTTTTATGTTGACTTATTATGATACAACCATCCAAATTGTATTGAAGGGATTATTATATATTTTACTATAGTTGTTCTATTCCTATACCATTCATGGTTTATGGATAAAGTATTAACATTTTGTATACTAGTTTTAATACGAATGTTTATGTCATTTTTCACAATATTTATAAGAGGAATGCATTGGATTTAGTATGTTATGGGTGGGGCCCACTATTTCCCCTCGAAGCAGCAGTATGTCTCATGAGAAAAACTACTTTCTTGGAATAAGGCTCTAATGGTATGCTAATGGTCTTGGCATGAGGCCTCAATGGTATTGTTTTGATGTCTGGCATTATGCATTTCTTAATTATGAGATTAGTTATTGATATTTCATGTGATTATTCGACTAGTGGAATATCAATGTGAAAGTATAAATTAAATTATTTTATTTATTCTTTCCAAATTATTTGAAATATTATGTTTAAATGGATTTTGTTTCAGTTTTATACATTTCCCTAAAATTTTGTTCTTATTTATGATATCATATGCTATATTTTTTTATCCTTACTGAGAATATGAGCTCATCCAATTCTTATATTTAATTTTCCCCCAAGATGCGAAGAAGATTATTATGATTGACATCCATTGATAGCTTAAGGAATATTATAGTTTTCAAAAGGGGATATTATGATCTTTTAATTTCAAGATTTATTGTAAAACATCTATTTCTATCAGGTATTTCCAAGGCTACTAAATCGATCAGACATTCGAGATTTGATTTTCTTATAATCATACCTATTGAATAAAATAACTAACTGACTAAATTAAACGAGGGTAAGTGAATTAAATTTGGTATCAAAAGATTTATACTAAAATCCTTGGAAACTATATTTTGAAATAGAATTATTAGTGACCATTACCCTAAGATATATTTTGAGTATAAGTGTAGAGGATCTTCCAAAAATTTGGATAATGTAGATATTATGTGGGTATTATTAGAAAATACATCACATTATGGATACGACATGTAGTTGTGGTTTTTGAATAAATGTACCTACGGTGTCAAAACACTAACGAGGTGTTCTAGGCTGGACTCGGGGTAACTTTGTACATGAAAACTATCCTTACTATGCAACTAGTTTGACAGTTCTAGGGGAAATATTTAGAATAATTCACATTTCATTTACAATATTATAAGATGTAATTTTATATAATATGGTAATAAAGATACTTGGTTAAACCTAAGGTTTCTTTGATTTAAAATGACGTGTCATGAAATTCATTAATTGTTATTATAACAATTTTATTCAAACTATTCTTTTTGGTATTTGATAATGGTTAGATCCCGAAGAAGACATATTAAAATTGAACATGATGGAAAATGAGGACAAGTTAGTGGAAATTATCACCCAAATAGAATGTTGATAGGTGTAAAGGATATCATATTCATGCCTAATAGGTTTTACAAAAAAAATTATTAACAACATATATATTTACTAACTATTGATCTCAATAAATAAGAGAAAGGAGGAGAATACTAATAGATCCAGTGGTGGATAACTTAGAGAAATGAAAGATCCATATCTATCCTACAAGACAATTAGAAGGAGAAAACTAGGAAAGTGACTAAATATAAAAAAGAACAAATTTGTCTGGGAAAAGGACAAAAATCAAAGACATGTCAAGGAAAAATAATGAGTACAATATAAGAAAATAAAAATTTTCCTATGAATCCATTTATAGTCATTTTCCATAAATTTAGGGGACATGGTCAATACCCATGCCACTTCCCTATTCTATAGGATAACCAATCAGCCAAAGAAGGACTGATATAAAAATAAAAGAATGACGAAATTTTCAATAGTATTATTGGTCTTTTGAGGATGGGATTACTTTAGAATACATTATTTTAGTTTGTGTAACCATGGTGTTTAATATCTGAATGTATTATTCAGAGAAGAAATAATCTATTCTTATATTTATATAATTATAAATGTATTAATAACCTTTAGGTTGTAAAATATTTAATGTCAATTATGGGATAATTCAATTTGGGATTCAAAATGAAAGGCATGATATAAACATTGAGATTAAAATTTTTTAGGGTTAATTTTTTAGATTTTATCTCATTTGTGTAATTTTATAACAATTATATAGTTTTAAAAAATGGAAACCTGTAGTAGGGGTGAGAACATATCACATCAGGCAAGCCTATGGCTCTTGAATCCACAACTAAAGGTTGCTAAGGGGGTAGCACCTACCAATAGCCCATGAGAAGCCCCTAGTGAGTATGCCTTTTTCTTTTTGGTTATATGAGTTGATAGAATAATAATAAGTTGATTTTAGGATACCTAAAAGATTATGGTAAATAGAATACAATGGAATTTCATTTGAGGAGTAATGGTATAATTTTATTTTGGACAAATATAGGATTTTGTTGTGGAGTTGTAGAAATTTGGGTTTTTATGGAAATAAAAACCTATCTCAGAGAATATGTAATTAGGTTAATAAATTTTTGGAATGATACATTAAGAGTTATTATGTTATTTATAGATAAATGTTAAAATTTATTCTGGAATTCTATGTTTTCAAAACCTATTCAATTTTTGGTTTCAATCGTAGTTTATAATATTTATGAGGTAGGTTAGATATTTTCTGAATGAACTATGATGAACTTTTGGGTTTTTCTGTAGATTTTTTGAGATTATTTTTTGAAATTATCTTATTTTTAAAATCATCTTTTGTTAGTGACTAAAGTAGTAAAAAAATATAGTTAACATTTTGGGATTTAAGAGATTATTTTAATATTTTATATACTTCTAAAATTGTACAAAATTCATCAAGAACACTCATCATTTAGAGAAAAAGATGTGTATATGGTAGAAATTGATTAATGAAGGATACTCTACTCATTGATTATCTGATATTGTTTCATTATATTATTTGTCTATGAAGTAAATGAAGTCATTATCTTTAGTGGATGGATCATAAAGCTAAATTTTTTTCCAAGTACTTCCTTTTGTGATGAATCAAATAGTTTCTTAGATCATCGCAAATTTATACATTTTTAATTATTAACATTCTCATAATAATGTTCTCTATCACTCTCTATAAAAACATGATGGTTCAATTTTATATCATTTACATCATTTATTACGTGGTGCACTAGTATGTGTTGTTTCTAGAGACCTTCATACCTCTTTTTATTTGTTTTTAAATTCTTCTCTCATTAATATTTTTTCATCTTTGGGATTTTAATAAATATATTATGAAAAAATCCATCCCATATATTTTGATTCTGAGTTTAAATTGTGAGGATGTAACTTTTTGAAGGAAGGGATAATGTAACACCCTAATATTACAAGGTACATTGTCTCTAATACTTTTTGTTTCAAACCCCACTAACTTTTCTTATGTAACACGCAAGATTGAGTTTGTACAAAACAACACTTTACTATTAAAATTATTTATATGATAAATTTATAAAAACCTATAAAATATAGTAACTTAATTAATAAAAAATACAATTGAAATGTTATTTAATTTTATTTCACATAAATAATACATATTCAAAATTAATTTTCTATTTTTCATTAAAGTAGTTATATGTTTAGAAATATAATTTTATTAATGTACTTATTTTTTATGTCCTTTTGTGATCAATGATAAAAATATTTTTAGACACTCATAGAAATAGAATTTGGTAAAATAGACTTCATTTTTGATTTCGTAACATTAAAATTATCTTAGGGAGAATTTTTTCTATTTTTCTAAAAACCTTAAATTTATAAAGAATAGTGAAAAACCCAACTTTATTATTAAAAAATGAATTTTTTATTTAAATAAATATTTTATTTTTAATTTATATTAATGTCAAAATAGAAGAATAATATATATGTTAACATAAATCATTTTTTTGTAACCATTTTGTATAATATAATTAGATAAAAAAATTCAATGAAATTTTTTTAATGTTTTTAACACACCTTTAAGAGACATTTGAGAATCATCATTAAACATAATTTCACAGCTTCTGTGAATTGAATTCAAAATACTGACTTACATGGTTTTAATCAGTAAAAAATATGTTTTCTAATAAGAAGATATTATTTTTTATGAATAGTTACTTTTGGATTTTATTTAACATAGTTAAAGGTATATAGTTAAATTAAATGTAAAATTAATATTATTATAATATAATATTACCCTAACAGTTTTCTTAATTTCATTGGATAAGTGTGCTCTGACCAAAATAAAACATAGGTAGAAATTATGATCATTTTAAGCCACTTGTGTAATATTATTACATTTATTATTTATAATTTAAAAAAGTGTTAAATATGTCATCTTAAGTTTTTATTAACTATATCATTATAAATATGATGATATATAAGTGATATGGTCGAAAATAAATAGTATTTAGAAATATAAATTGATTATATACCTAATGGTATGTAATTTATAATTTTAAAAATAAATAATTAAATTAAATAGGGGCATAATAATGAAGTATTTATTGAATTATTAAAAAAATAATCAATTAAATGTTATTAAAAATATTATATTACATACAATTTCACTTAATTAATGACATAGAAATGATATAAAAATAACATAGACATGATAGTGACATATTATATGTATTGTTTAGATGTTATCATGTTGGTTTTATATTTCTAAAATGAAAACATTGAATAATATAAAAATTTAGATAAAAGCTACTTTAAAATAAATCATATTAAATTAAATTATATAAAATTCCTAAAAATATAAAGATCAAAAAAAATATCGAGGATAGTGTTTAATATGTTAGAAATGAAAAAATGGTTGTTAGTTTGACATTTTATATTAACTATATTAACCATATAGTGTAAAAGTACAAAAAAAGAAATGGTATGAGAAAACTGTTTAACAAAGGGATAAATCGAAAAGATAAGTTTAATATTTTGACCTAAACAAGACTAAAATTCATTGTTTTAGGGGATTTAGAACCATCCTTATTTTATACTCTAAATAAATCAATTTTTATATATTTTTAATAAAAATTAAATTTATAATTAATTAAAATTTTAAGATCTTCCAAAAGTGCCACTCACCTCTCTTAGAAAAGGCCACTTCTCCATCTCTTTAATCCACACCTCCAAACACATCTCGATCAAAAACCATTTCCCACTTCTTATCGCAACATCCCTAAATTAATAATATATTCCAAACATTGATCATAAAACCATTCTATAGAGTTTTTTTGTGAAAATAAACAGGATATACCTGAAAAAATAGTAATTGATTTATCACATCATTTAAAGATATTTTCATCTTATACATTCACTTAAAATTTGTTTTTCATAATAAAGTAATAATTCCATCATATTATATATTCTGAGATATTTTTATTATTATGTGACATCCATATTTCTCTTTCTATCCATCCTATGAAAAACAATATCATAATGCATGTGTATGTACTATATACTATCTTCATGCCATGGTATAAACTATTTTTCAAATACATTTTATTTATAAGGGTATAATGATGAATATAATGGATTTAAACAATAAATATAACCATGTACTATTTCATAATAATTCGTATTTTATACAATTCCATGTCATTCAACCATTAAAGAACTCATACTGTTTATTCTACGTATGTATGCCTTACACTCTCCGCAACACGATGTGATTCATCTTCCACATTCACTATTCAAGAATGATTATAAAAATTTATATTATTAATAAGTATGAAATATATTAAATTATAATTCTATTTGAATTATATATATATATATATGTTTCATTCCCTTACATCCATTTAATACGGTAAGAAAACGGAAACAAGGTTCATCCATACGTACGACCTACTGCATCCATGAATGGCATATTCTATTTCATATATTAATCAATTATATATATTATTATTCAGAATATATATATTATATATATAATGTTATAAATTCCTAAAGTTATAAATGATGGTCTATGTAATATGAAAAAAACAACAATTGAAAAAACCTAAGATAATGAAGGTGATTATTACCCAAAATATATCTTTAACAAGGAAATTATTAATAAATGGGTAATATAAATCCTTAAAAGAATAATTTATGATATCATAAATATTTTTATGATTTCCTTATAAGTTAATTGTATGTTTTAAAACGTTATACAAAAGTTTCAGTCACATACAGAGTGTAGCATACATAAGGTTAGTGAATTCTATCTCACTTTTAATGAGAGATATAACCCATCTTCACCACCTATTTCTTGTTTGTTGTGTATTTAATTCTCCTATTATGTTTTATATCATTAATACATTTAACATTATGGTATTTAAATATTCATTTAACGATATTGGGATTATCATTTAAATTTTCAATGTGGTATGGGATGCTTTAAATGTTTGTAGAATTAATCATTTCTCAATTTCAAAATTCTTGATATTATCATAAATATTTATTTATTTTTATATAATGGATTAGAAACAAAATATTATCTGTATTTTTATGTTTAGTAAACAAAACTAGAAATAAATATTTTTTTATTTTTATATAAGGTTTAATTTCAGAATCTAATTACCATCTGAGATTGGATATATGTTAGAATTAACTAGAACATCCATATCAACCATTTCCATGTTTCATAAAATGTAATTAAAAATATGATAAACAATTATTTAAATCTATTTTTACTCATGATTATCATTTTACAAGACGCATTGAAAGAAATAATTATGTTGTTTTCCACATAAGGTACTTTATAATCATTTCAAAAAACTAATGAAAGAATGTTTTTTAACTTCTATGGAGAAATTGACTATTGTATTCCATTATGAATCAATAATATTTTAATCATTCCTTACATGATATATATGGTTTTTTTAAAATAGATGTTTTCTTTTATAATTGTGTACCACTTAAACGATTTTAATGTAAAAAAATTATATTTCCCTCAATGTATTTTAATGAATTTATTAAATTATTTTCATTTATGATGACAACCGCTTTTGTATTTTATGCTTATTTTTCGTTGACATATTATGATACAATATTATATATTGTTTTAAAAGGTTTTTGATATATTTTACCATTGATGTGCTATGTTTATACCATCCATGGTTTATGGTAAACGTATTAACATTTTGTACGATAGTTTTAATATGACTTTTTATGTTATTATTCAACCTTTTCATAAGAGGAATGAATTATACGTAGTATGTGAAATGTGGGGCCTAATATAGCTCCTCGATTCATTGGTATGTCTTATTAGACAAACAATTTCCATGGTACATGTCTTCAAATTTTGGTAATATTCTTGGTATGAGGCCTTTATAGTATGGTTATGATGTCTAAAATTATGTATTTCCTCATTATGAGATTAGTTATTGAAATACCATTTGATTATTTGACTTCTATAATATCTAATTGAATTTTTTAATGGAATTATTTGATTTAGTAATGAAATATTATGCTTATGATTTTGTTTAAAAGGCATGGGTTTAAGTTTTATACTATTCATTAAATGTTTATTATTATTTATGATAGTTTTTTCTGTATTATTTATCCTTACTATGAATCTGAACTCACCCCTTTCTTGTGTTTCATTTTACCTTAGGAGGTGAAGATGTATATTATGATGGACCTGCATGAATATTCTAAAAGATATGATAGTTTTAAAATGGGGATAATAAGTTTTTTTAATTTCAAAATGTAATCTAAAACTTATGTTTGTATATTGTATTTATAAGGCTACTAAACTGATCAGCCCTTTTTGATTTTATGTTCCTGTAAACATGCGAATGTAATAAAATAATATACCGACTTTGGGAAATTAAGGTCGGGGAATTAAAATATCATAGATATAAAATCATATCCCACACATAATAAATTTACCCTATTAATTTATAAAAACTTATAGTGATAATGAGGTGTACATATGGACTCGTAGGGAAGTACCTCACATTTTTTTTTTCTGGTTTCCATGTTTATATTTCAAAAAACAATATTTGTGAAATTGAAGGCCTCATGGTTATTGGATGAATAGTAGTAAAATGATATAATGTTGAGGCTTTTTATGTAACCCATAAATATGTTTGAAATTTATAATTATTGAGTATGACTAAGATAATAAGTGTATTATGAGTTTTATTTTGAAAATATACTTAGATCATTATATTTCATGAGTCTCCATCAATATGAGTACACATTTATAGGTAGTCACGAGAAGGATTAAATAGATAATAATGTTCTTTACTATGTTTTGTTACATTTTTTTGAATCATTTATATGATTTTACAAATAAACCAGTGTAGTAATTAATATCATTTTATGAACTCTGTATCTGTGATTAGTATAAAAATAATTAATTTAATTATTCAATAATGAAACATCCTTTAAAATAATGTAAATGAATACTTTTAAATTAGGGTATTGAAATTTTCTTTTAAACCCATTTTTATAAAACATGACGTCATTGATAATGGAATTTGTATTACATAATGATTAGGTTGTGGTATGAATTGTTCTGTGTAATGTTAATTGTTAAAAAAGTATTACTCAAAAACTAGCATAGTGTGATTATCATCATTAATGTTTATCATTTTGATTCATTAGCCCATATGGATCTGAATGATGGAGTTGATGGGAATACTACACCTATTATACGTACCATATACCATCATATTTGTTAGGGTATAGCTCTGTTACTTCATGAAATCAGATAGGTTTAACAATAATTATAACCACTAACTACTAACATTAATTATTATTTTAGTTCCATTCGCCTCCTACATTATAAAGTAAGGTATCCTATTATTTTTTAATACAATGGGTTGATTATCATATTCAATTGTATTGATACTGAAAATATTTATTTGATTCACCATGATACTTTTATATTAAAATGATATGGTCATCAATGTTTGGAAGCGATGCTTAAAGTAGAGATTTTTTAGGGACCTAGTTGGCAAGATTTTCGTTAGTTAATCATCCATAAGTTATACCCAAATAATGTTAATCATGTGAAATCCCATGAGTATTTAGACCTTAAACAGATATTGATTCATATGGTGGAATATATTTCGAAATTAATTAACCACATATAATATTTTTCAATATATGAGTGCACATAAGGATTCAAACGACAAATAGTTAGAGTTGGAAATTGGGAAACCCTTGTAGATGTATGTGGTGGTGTTTACAGAATTTAAATAATATGATGTTGTGAATAATTTATTGTTATTCTAGGATATTTAAATGAGAGAATATGATTTAGTGGTTATTTTATTAGATGAAAACAATTTATAGAAGAAGAGATTCAATGTGTATCAATGTGGGTTAGTAAAGGGGGAATTCATTCTCTTTTTCCGTGAGACCAAATATTCGAGATTCAATTGGGATAACATATGATACACTATTCCTAAAAGTACATTAAAACAAATAAAATACATTATTATAGTATATAATTTCGTGAACAATTCTTGGGTTTCCTTTAATGAAACATGTGAGATGGCTAGTTACATATCTTAGGAGAGCCCCCAATCCCCCGGAAAAAATAGGTATCAAATTCATAATATACAATCATTAGGAACATATAATAAAATTAAATAAAATAATAAACAGAGTACTTAACTGAAAAAATAAATTAATAATCGGAAATAAATTAATAATCAAAATTGAAAGAAAAAATGAACTATAAAATAGGAGGCCAGCTAGTCATTTAAATAATAAAACTAAAATGAATCTAATAAATCAAAAAGATATTTGTGTGACCTCTTGGTCACCATACATCCATAAAACACCTTACTACTTGAGAAATACTAAAATGAAACTTGAACCTACATAAAAAACATGAGTTAATAGACTTTGAGTGACACTAATAGGTTGTGATAATTACTATGCTCATTATTTAGTCACTAAATATTCCATCCTGTTCCTTATTAAAAAAAGGTTACCATCAATAGTTTGAAATACATAGTAAAATGTATATTTTATTTATTTTATATAAAACCAATCATAATCTTCTCAGTGAAAATCATTTTTATATTCCACTATTGAAGGAAAAATCCACAACGTTTTAAGTGAAAAATATATAAAAACAATTTAAAACCCACTTTCTAAAAACCACCCATGTCATATAAAGGGAAATCAATGAGTGGAATAAAATGATAAGATTGGTAAGATGATATAAAAGTGAAATTAAATATAGGTAACATATAACAAAATTAAAAAAGAGAAGAATTTTTTTAGAGAAGTACAATAATAAAGAATGACTAAATGAAAAATAATCATGGGAAATTATAAAACATCCAGTAAAGAAATCATCGACATAAAAAATTTGGAACCATTTACTGACCTATATGTATGTTACAATGTTTATAAACGACTTGTATAATCTTCCCTAGCCTAATTTATAAATTATACCACTATATACTTTACCTAATCATGGGGATCGATTATTTATAATTACCATGTATATAGATACATCTCCAATCCAACAATAAAATTAATAGGATCCCATGATTAATATAAAACTGATAGGTAAGGTAGAAAATAAATAAACAATGTCCCAATAATGGATAAATTCTTGCCGACTATAATACGTATCTCATATTCCATCACAATTTATGTGAAACCACCATTTTAATGATGGGACTTACATGAGGGTGAACCAAAATTTAGAGAAATAATTTAAATGTTCCAACCAATCCTTTTTATATGGAACTAGATTAATTTATTAAAAAAATCCATTAGAAAACATTATAGGAAAATGATTACCATAAAATCATTTTAAAAAATGTTCAATCATTTAATTTAACAAGGAAATCCAAAAAAACAAAATAGTAAAAAATCTAAAGAAAACAACATTATAAAATGGTATTAATATTATAAATAATAATTATAAATCTAATTAAATCTACTTAGATATTTAAAAAGTATTCAAATCAATTTTTTAATTTTATTGATCACACGTAATACATCAAATTCCTTTGAAAATAATTGATGAGGTCTCATGGCATGGACATCACTTTGTAAGTGCAATTAAGTCAAAAAAAGGTACTTATAATTTTTGCAAAACACATTTAGAATGATCAAGAACATAAGGGTTGTGAATTAAAACTGAATTCATGAATCTACTAACCTCAAACTGGGTGCGGATGGAATGAAACAAAAAAAATGGGTAGAAGAATACCAAGTTCCTGATATGCATGAAATCACCTCAAGAACAAATGAAAAAATCCACAAAATCCAACATTATGGATTACCTAAGAGGGAATGAATCAAAGGGAAAGGTTGAAAAACCATCTTGAACGAATAAGAGAGTGTAATATGACTTACCATATGAGGAACACCATATATATTGCATTAAAACTATTTATATTCAAATAGTAGTGTAAGGAGGGTCAATCTATATGCCCCTAGTGCATCTAGGCATAATGTGAAAAAAAAATATTTTGTGTTGTTAAAAATGTTGTGATATTCATTTAAAACACATAAAACATTTATTTTTTGGAGGTTTACGTAATATTTCCTTGTAGTTTAGAAAAACATGAACCAACCATGTTCTCTTCAATGGAGTGAAATTGGGTTCCACAAAATTGGTCTTAAAAGTTAATAAAACGGGTTTCCGGCTATGATAAATTGAAATTACATATTAGAGGTCCAAAAAATGTGAAATCCTCATGGTTTAAGGAATCATAAAGGTTTTCTTTGTGCCTTTAAAAAAAATCCCCAAACAGGAACATTTCAACAACAACAACAACAACTAGAGCCCAATTAAATTACCCAAAATGAATAAAATAACTAAAAATTATTGTATAGGTCATGGAGGGAAAATTATTCCCATCATATCTAATTTCCATCCATATAAATCCATTGAGATTTCAATGAAACGAAAATATCTAATACATCTAACCATAATAAAGAGAAAAACTTCATTTCGAAACTCAAAAAAATGACACCTAATCGAACCAAACTACAGATCAAGGTATGAATATTCAAAGTGAATTTACTGAAATTTTATAAAATTACTAATTATGATGAATCCCCAAAATAAAAATAGAAACTAAAGGGCAACCACATTAAGACTTAACACTAGATACTCAAACAACAATTCTAAAAGAATTCTAATTCATAAATTCTACAAAGAAACTATACACTAGCCAACTTATCTTAATAAACTAATTACCCAAAAAGAATACATAGACAAACAATAGAAACCAAATATTACAAAAATTTTAATTATAGAATAAGAAAAACATCATATATAAAAATTAAAATACCTCAAAATATCCCTGGTTCACAAACATGATTTCAAATAAAATGAGTTTCTCTTAGCCAAAATATCCTTCTTATCACAAAACAATTTAGATGTTTCTTAACTGACCATATAAGATTTAGGTTCTACAAACATCAGAGAGAAATGGCATGAAACACCCAAACATAAATAATTTGAAGAATACTAGAGAATTTTTCATATTTGAAGGATATATAATGGAATAAGTTTCTACAAAAAAAATTTCTTTTGTATACACTTTTCATCAAATGGGAAACCATCAAAAACTATTAAAGGGATATATCCACAACTCAAAACATATTTTCTCAATAAATGGGACATGGATAGATACGTCATCGAGATAAAATATTAATATATTATATTCCCATATAAAAGTAATGAATCACTGAGATTTTGAAGAAAACCCTTTATTAACCAATGAGACCATAAGGACTCACATGAAATAGAATTCAAATAAGATGTAACTATATCATCAAATTGGTTGATGTGAACCTTCACTGTCTATTCCCCTTTCTTGATACTCATAACCTATACCACCTTTTCCACATTAAACTCCAAAAAGAAGAACAACTATGAAAACATGGTATTAAATAACCCCCATGACACACTGACATGAAATTATGAAGGGATGATGACCTTTTTCATTCCAAACCTGGCCTTTCAAACCGAACTAGAATAAAATTTATCCTCACAACACCAATAGTTCCCAAATATTGGAATACATCATTGATTCCTTAAATCCACACCACCTCCTATCTATATCCATGATCATCTTGATATATGGGCATCCCTTAGAATGAAAATAGCCCCACCACTCTATCATGATCTTGGATGGTGCCTCCAACTGGCTAAGCCACACCCTAACCTTTATGAATCTTTGGAACACTTTAGTGTGGTATAAAACTAAAATCAATCCCACAACCAAAAACATAAATATCCAACATAAATTAATATTAATGTGATTAAAACCCCATGTAAAAATTTTAATCGATTAAAGGACAGAAAGTGCAAAGAATGATTTTGAAAAAATCACATTTCAAATTAAAAAAATCACACATTACTTTAATCACACATTAAAATAATAAGTTAAAAATAAAACACAAATATTAATATATCAACCTAAAATTAAACTAAATTTTAAATCCCATGAGATTATCCTTTAATCATTTAAATGTCCCCAGCCTTAAAATATTTTAATTTCATTTCCTAATACACATTTAAAATTTTCCAAAGTCATCCTCCATTTTGAATTTTAACCCAAACAGAAATTTCAAAAATCCATTTAAAATCAAAATAATTTTTATCAAAACACCATGAGAACCCTCCAAAAAATTCTAATAACATAAAAATTAAATAATGAAGAAAATAGACCAAAATTATTTGAGCAAAAAATTATGAAATAATGTTATTTATTGAACACGGTCAATATACATGGTTTATAAGGCAATGTTGCAACCATGAATAATTAAATTGGATGTTTTAAAAACTAGCTTCCAAGTATCATCAAATATTTCAATTCCATGCAGTATAAAACTGTACTTCTAAATTATCATTCCCCCATACCTGAAAAAGATAAAAAAATATAAAAAAATGTACAACACCAATTCATTCTAAAATAACAACAAACAAAGAAAATAAACCTAAGAAAGCAAGAATGAAATATCAAAATACATGACTCAATTCTAAAAAAAATGATAGTAAATCAATGATCTATAAGAGTAAGAGATCATAACACTCTTCCAACTCTTATGTGTTGAGTTGTTATAGTATTACATCTAATATACTAGATACCCTAATATAAAAAGTGATAATATGATTCTATTTTGTAACAAAAAAAATTTCCTCACAAAATATGACAGTATATTTCGCATATGAAATAGACAAGTAATGCACCCTAGGATGATAACAATCATAAATGGTGTTATATATAATTTTTTGGGAATATTTCTATAATTATAAAAAATAATAATTATAGAACACAATATAACCAAAATGCATTAAAACCTATATATAAACAAATTAATAAATCATCTTTAAAACAGATCGAGATAATAGTAGTTCAACTAGGATAATAAAAAATGAACTAGACGTAAACTTAGAACATGTAATGATACCCATATGGATTCTTGGTCACAATCCATCCCAAAAAAATTACTTTCTTAATGAGTGACCTGAGAATGATATATACACACTCCAAATAGAGTCAGGTATACTAACATCAAGGGGAAAATGTATGGTGTGATCATAACTTTGTATATAATTTAATCACCACATATACAATGAATTTAATTTTCAAAAAAATACCATCGATTTTAGTTTGAATTGCATATTAAAAATGTATTGAAATTTTTTAACGAAAACAATGAAAACTTCTCAATCCAAAACATATTTCAATCCCAAAATTGTTTTAATGAAAAAATTATATCCTTCATAAGGGACCAAGTTATATTTACAATTTATATAAAATAATTTAAATAACACTTAAATCATAGAAAATTATCTGAATGTTTGAAAAAAATAAGTCCATAGACATTAAATAAAATTGATAAAATGGATAGTTACCACAGAGAAACCATGAAGTAGAGGATTTGTGGTGCAATCAATAAAAATAATAAGTAACCACTAAAGGATTTATTATTCTGGAAAATTATCAAACATTATATATGAAAGTCCAAGACATACTCATTTTATAACCATCTATCCACATAACGCTATTTTATGATATTTATAATTAACTTATCTACTCCCAACTAGAAACATCGATGGAACAACCCAACGTGGAATTTTCATATCAGGGATAATATAGTCCACCAATAAAGGATATATATATATATATATGATTTTATCCCATTATTTACTAAAATTACTATGATCATGTAATTAAAATAAAACTAGGAGGTGATGTACAAATTAAATAAACACCATTCCAATCATTGATCAATAGGGTAAAACTAGATATCTAACTAACCTCATAGTAAATTCCATCAGAAAAAACCATTTAATTTATTAGGATTAAATTATGGTGAAACAAAATGGATTTTAATAATTTCAGGGAGAAAACTAGGACTTCTTATTTGGTACTATATTCCTTCCTTCCAAAAATATCGTGGAACCCATTTAAAGGAGAATACGATTATAAAACCAGTTTTTAAAAATATTCAAAAATGGGACATTAAAATGGGAATTAAAAAACATTAGATACTAAATTTAAAAATAAATATCATTTAAAAAATAAATGTAATGTAATAAACAATCCTGTTAACAATATTACAAATTCCCTTTTGACAAGTCACATTTAGAGAGCACTTTGATGAACCCATGACCATTTTGGTAGACATGTTTTTAAAGTAGACATCCCTTGTGATCATACATTTACAAAGAAGCACAATTATATGATAATAAATACACATAAATATATATATATTATTATATACATTCATATAGATTTATATTATTTCATTAAAACTAGTAAAGGATTAAACATGTGAACAAACAAATCTATTAACCCCAACCGAGGGGTTCGTCATGAAAATTAAATAATGGTTCAAAAGAATAAGGAATCCAAATTACGCAATATCTAAAACCCATATTAAATTTTAAATGCTGAATTATAAATTAATATTCAAAAATTTAAATAATTAAAACCCACTCAAACCAATTCAGTTATTTTATCAAACACTTTGAACATTCCAAATACATTTGAAAAAAAAATTATGAGGTGTTATTCCCTAGACCCAACTTGTCAAATGTAATTAGGATCATGAAGGTAATTATAATATCAAAGGGTGAAAATTTATAAATATCAGGCACATATGGTATGTGATGAAAAATTGAATTCATGAAACCAACTACCTGAAATCGGGTGAAGATTGAAAAAATCCTTTGAAAATGGGAAGATCAAAATCCAATAAATGATTTTCACAACCTAACACCAGGAACCAATTTTACAAATATCACACTACCACCATACTCTTAATCCAATATATTACTAATCCATTGAATGTGATTAAAAATGAAATATGTATGTGGAGGGAATAAATGGTTCTAACCTCTTGAAAAACACATAAAATTGAGAATGAAATTCCTCCAAAATAAAATTAAAGAAAAATAAGGGTAGAGAACTAATGAAAATAGTGAAACTCTAACAAAAAAGGGTGAATCACACCACATTTGGGATATTAAACACTAATATTTTTTATAAAACCCAAAATACTCATTGTTTTTGGCATGAAGGATTGATTGAAAGATTTGTCTAAGAAACCTTTCACAACTAGGTGATCTTCACTAGAGAAAAACTCAAATTGCATTGAATGTGTGAATGTTTATAAAATATACGTTATAACTTTTCTAAATAGATATTTTATGTCATATAATAGTCCCTTATTGATTTTACACTGGAAGAAAAATCATGGGTACTAACACTCCACCCTACAAAAAATACCAAAAACATTAAATTTTAAACTAATTAAATCCAAAACCGGAGGAAAATAATAAATAAATTAAAATAAATTAAAATTTGTTTGGAGAGGACAGTGTGTATAATTAATGTACAAAATTATATGTTTTTATGTTATAATAATTCAGATAGTGTTATCTAGTGACATCATGAATGGTATACTTTTCCTATATTGACTGGTGGACTTCTTACTGTAGGATATAAACCACCTTCTAGAAGTTCTAAATGGTGAATTATCATATTGTGGTATAGTTCAAAGTTAGTGTAACTTTATACAAGGTATGTATCAAAGATATATGGTCAATATAATTTCACACACATTCTTGTTATAAAGTATAAGTTTGTCATTGTTACATTGTAAATTATTTCAAATTGTACAGGTATTATTCTCATATTATCTACAACCACATGTAATATTTTTAATATGGGATATTTCAATAATATTATTTTGGAATATTTGGTGTGTCTATTTCTATTGTAGTTGGAAAACTATTAGTACCACATGATTACATAGAATCTATTGAGTTAATAGTTTTAATGGATAACCAACTAACTTTGATCACCTTTTTTGGTAAGATTATTTTGGAATATCTTGATCTTTTCACTCTTTAAATGTTAATATTTGATGTTATATTATGTATGGAATGGTTATCCTAGTTCAAATATGTTATTAATTACTATAATTTATGTCTCTCAATCTCTTATTCAGATATAAATTCACACACCCATGTTGAAGAATGGGATTTGAAATATAGTGCAAATGAGAGGGATTAAGAGAATATTTTTGAAATATCAACTCAATTAGATTTTTTTGGTTCTTGGTGTTGTGGAAAAAATAATATATAATTGGAAAAATATATGGTAGGATTATTTAATGATGTATATCATAAGGATATCCCAACATTATCTTAAAATCATTAGGATTGATTTTTTATTGATCTAACACCTAGAACTAGGAGGGTTTAAATTCTACAATGTCATATATAAGATTAAGGGCTTGGAAAATTGAAGGATTGGATTAAAAATTAAGATTTATATGGTCTCATCTGACCTATAACTTCATTATTGGTTGCTTTATTTTTTTTTATAAAATTTTGATGGTAGCCTATATCTATTTTCCAACTATCATAGGATAAATCAGGTAACTATTAAAAATCTATATCAATATCTAGAATTGATGATTTAATTAAAATGTTAAATTATTAAGATTTTATTTTTAATTTTTATTAATAATCATGTTATTGTCTGTTATATTGTTAGGTATTACACAATGACACGAGAGGGGGGTGGATAATGTTCTTAAATTTATTTCCAACATAAAACCATATTATTTGAAAAATGGACAATTTCATCCTTCACATTTAATAAGATATGTAACATAATATTAAAATTGAAAATATGGATTGGAACTTAGAGAAAAAATGGAGGATTAAAAAAAAATACCCCCTAGTCCAGTCCAGAAATCACTCTCAAAACAAGTTTGTTGATTTCAAAAATTTCAATTACTTTTCTAGGGATAAAGATAATTGAGTGAAATTAAAAAAAAAATTGTTAGAAATGATTTCAATATATATTTTGAGATCAAAATTTCAATATATCCTATCCATATTAATTTCTAACTCAATAAATAGATTTTATACTTTATATAAAATTATATGTAGAAAATATTTTGGGTTTATCATGGAGAAACATATAGAAATTGGTAGTTGATTTAATGTCTTTAGAGATGAAAATAGTATATGAATATGTGATGAATTACATTATTTATCAGTTTATTTACATTTTATGTACATTGAAATAGAATATTATTATTTTAAGTCATGAAAATGAAAAATAAGAAATATAGACTATGTGCATGTTTAATCATATATTAAATTAAAAATTCATGTGAATATATAGAGTAATTTTATTTTATATTTGAAAACTCATTTAATTAAAACGATCAAGATTATATAATATAATAATATAAAATTTCTGTTTTTTCTTTCTCAAGTTAGATAATCTAGGAAATAAAAAATAGAGTATCATGTTAGTTAATCATGAGTCTTCTATAAAAACAATCACCTATTATTAATCCTTTCTTTAATTATACATGTGTTTCTTTTTTTATATATCCTTACATTTGATTAAAATTAATATTTGGTGGGTTACCTTCAAATATTTCATTCGTAATAAAATCAAAAAAACTAATTACAAAATATCTTGAATATTAAAAGGAATATAGAGATACATATTTATTCACTAATATATGACATCCAATCATTAGTCTTCAGCAAATTATATAATTTTTTAATGATTATAATAATTTATCATAATATAGAATATCTTATTTTACAACCATATAAATAGTATATAATTCTTGATTATAAGGATTTATAAATACATTTCGACATAATTTTTAATATTAATCTTTACCAATTTCATTTAATAAAAAACTAATTCCTAGTCATAATTCCTTAAAATAAGACATTATCATAGTCAAATATTAGTGTATGTATTTATATTTGTGAAGGCCTTGAAAATATGTATTTTTTTAATTATATAGATTCTAATAGTATGAAAAATTCATAGAAACTATATTATTCCTCAAATTTATTACTAATGGTAATGATTCAGTGTAATGATATTTCACTTTTGATGAAATTAATGTTCAAATTTAACAAATAGATAGAATTTTCTTTTTTGAATGTAATCAACTTAAACAAGAACACATATTTTAAAATTTTAAAATTTTCATCGACACACATTAATAAAAAACTATAAATAATATATTTTTTTGGAACCATTCAAACATATGATAAAAATTATAAATGTTGGAATAACCTTAGCATATCCAACAATAAAACAGTTTTTGAGGATCAAAAACACTGTAACACTTTAATCATTAAATTTGATATATTTTCATAAAAAAATATTCCAAATTATAATGATTCAAAAATATTTATTTGAAAATATTTAATAACTATAACTTCCTTTATTTATCCATTTCTATATCCCTGTTTTATAATATCTAAAAATTGATAAAATATTGGTAGTAACACATTAAATATAAAACATTGAATCATATAACAATGGGAATAGTTAAATAAATTGAAATAAATTTTGGAATTGACATGTATTAACTTATTATAAAGAAATGGAAAATTAAATAAAAGGTAATATTATATGGTGAAATAAGAAAGAGAAGTAAAAATAAGTCATTAAAAATAATTAAAAATTTATTAAATTTATAGAGATAAAATGATGCGAACATGAACCAAAAAACCATGTAAGAATTGATACATAGGTTTGCAATTAGAATAGACTGAATATTTAGCGTCAGGAGTGGACTTTCCACTAAGATCATTGGGTATTTTCATTTATACACCTTGATTATATATGGATATTCTCTTTTTTGATCCTATAACTCAAAGGTATTTTTTTTATCTGTACACCTTTGTGTCTTCATTGATATCAAGGAATTAAAAACACACTTATTATGATAATCATAAATCGCAAATTCATTTAAAAAATTCTTTTCTCTATGTAGTATAGATATGTAAACATCATCAAGTTGGAACTAGGTAAGAGGAGTAGCCTATGATTCGAAATAATGGACTAAGTTAATATGACCAAAATATTTTTCCAACCATTTCATGGAATAAGGGTATGTTTTTTTTGTACCTCACACATACGATTTGAACTCCTTATATAAAACAATTTTTATCCAACCATATCATGACTTTTCATCTACTAATTCTTATATTATTTTTGTATAATTATTTAATAATTATTTTAAGCATAGTTATAATTCCATAATTTTTATAATAGATTTTAACTATCCTTGATAGAGAATGATTATAAAATATCTATCAAATAATAGATCAAGTTATTGATATAAACAGGAATGTCTAGTAACATATTAAAGAAACTAATAACTTATATTTAATCTATCTATATTGAATGTGGTATTTTAATATATAGTCGTTTATAGGGTAGATAATTATAAATATAAGTGAGATAAGTGGAGATATGGTTCAAAAGACATGGAACAAGTCCAGAATAAATCCATAATTTAGATTCAATCTATTTTTTAGTAGCATAAAACTCAGATTCCTCATAGAAGGATCTAAGAACAAACAATTCATTCCAAATATGTTTAGAAATATAGTGTTTATCAAGAGTTTAACATATATATTATTTTTATCTATGACTTCAAAAAAGACCTCATCATGGGATTATATCATCTGTATGGACTCATGGTCACATATTCCTTTCATGATTAAGTATCCCTTTCACACATCATATTAGATAATTATATTTTTAATAATGGTAAGAATACATTTATATACATATCCCAATATATTTTAATTAAATTAATACTACTAATAGTCTAATAATATCAATAAAATAATTAATGCTATATTATTAGGAACAGCCAACTGATTTCATAAAAAGGGAACCCTTTACAGATCAGAACCATCGGGAAGAGATTCATAATATAATGGTCTATATAAGGAAACTACTATATTATCAATAATTTATTTTATACCCTTATAATTAGAGACCAAATAACTGAAATTTTTATATATGGTATATTAACACTCCATTAATAGGTTCATCGCATTATGGATTTTAGTCTTCGCATCTAAAACTTCTAGAATTATTTTCTTATCTAGCTCTTAAAAATCATGTTAGAAACAAAATCATTATAAAAATATTCGATCTAGTCATTCAAAAAATTATCCTCAATGGAAATGTTAAAAAATTAATCCATAAATGATTCATGGTCCTTATTTTTTATAATGTGGTAAATCTTCTTGAGAATTTGAAAATACATTGATGATATAAAATTCAAAAGAAATTATTCTCTTCATTTCATTAAAATATTCCTTTATTATATTTGTAATAGATTTTGTATCTTATATAATTGGTTTTGAGATTTAATACTTAACAATCAGAATATTAATATTCATTTCATATTAATCTCTATGTATTTATTTATAATCGATAGAAATTTTTTTCTTAACAATTATTTCAATTCTTACACGTTCGATTTTGAAATAGAAATATTTCAGCTCCCTTAGTTGATCCAATAATGATTCAACTTCATTCCAAACATCAATTTAGACATCTAATGGATCAGATTAAATATTCCATGTCTTTTAATTTTGATAATAAATTATTTCTAATAAACAAGAGAAATAAGTTTTGGAAACTGAGTTCCACTTAATGCATTTCATCACATCTTTATAATATGTCAACCCTTCCTTGAGGTCATTTATCAATAATTTTTTAGTCTCAAACTCTTTAAAAAATTCATGTGGAATGTTCTTTCCATTATATTAATAATTAAATTTAGTTTCATAATGATTACATAATTATCTAGAATCATATATTTTGGTACTAAATGATGGAAACTTCTTAGGGTCATAACAAATGAAAAAATAACATTTTGTTCTCTATTGACTGCTGTAAGAATATTTAAATATATTACTTTGATATTTAGTCTAACATGAGAAAATTATGCATTCCTACCAACTGAATCATATAAATTTTCACAATCAATGAATGCTTCCTAATATTTTGTTACAATGATAGGTCTTGTGTTTATTGAATCATTATCACCAGTATTAGATTTAAAATAGTGATATAAAATAGTTCTTAATTTAGTTGCTTCTTTTCTTTATTTGTAATTAGTTTCACTTCTGTTGTAGCCTCTACAACATTAGATGTATTTTCCAGATCCCCATAAATATTATCTGGTGTAGGCTCGTGGGAAAAAACAATTTCATTAGCAGATATAAATCTCCAATATCCCCCATAAACAATATCACAAAATTTTTCATCAAGGTAATCTTCTTTTAATTTTAACCATTATTTCTTCACATGGAGAATACTCATAGTAGAATTGTGGGAAATTTTAATTTTCATCAGTAAACCTTCATATAGTGTTCTATTTATTTTATAGTTTTCACCTCATCATTTTCTAACTCTACATCCTTCTTCCTGAAGATCAAATTCAAAATTCATAAATATTCATATAAACCACCTCTTTTTTGATTAGTATAAATGATCCATACAGTGAATCATTAGTACATGAAATTTCACATTCATATAATTTAAAAATATATACATCAAATTTTTATCCATGAAATAGAATTATAACATTCTCTAGATCTATTAGTTATAATCATCTGAATTAACTTATAAAAAACATTTAGGAATTGTTTCAATGTGATTTTAGAATATCTTATAAATTATTGGATTACTAAACAATGATTCCATAATGACAAGTAGCTTGATTTCATCATCACTAATCAAGGAGATATGGAAGAGATACCAAACATCATAGAGATATTCAAATGAATTATATATTTAATAAATATAATTGATGAATTATTTCCCATTCATATTTTATTGTATATAATCTCTTATTTTAATAATGAAATAGTGATCATTCATAAAAAAACCTCTTACTTCCAATTGGAAGATAGACCTGCTATTCTTGACATCAATGATCAATACCAAATTTTGAAAAAATAGATCTATATTCCTCACAAGTCTCTTTTGAAACAACCAACCATGATCCATAGTTCTTCAAGGTGGAAATCATTGATTTATACCACCTCAATTAGAATTCACTAAACTTTTAGAATCTCCAACATTAGATCATTTGTATTTTACCATACATAAAATGGATTCATGTGGTTGAGAGGAAAATTAATTAGGGTTAGGATTTTATATAACTATATATATATATATATGTGGTGTGAAAATTATTGGGTTTGATCCAATACGTCATTCAACTTCTAAATTGTTAAACTTAAAAATACACTATTGTCAGTTATTATGAAATCATACAAGATATATATAAAAATGTAAAAACGAAAACAACTATAAAATAAATTCTAAACAAATAAACACATAAAAGTATATATAAATTCATCATCAATAAATTAAATAACTATAAACCCTAAATTAACTAAAATTCACATTTAAATTTGTATATAATCATTTATTTTAAAACAAGCCTAGTCATCATTTAATGGAATCAAATACATCATATTATATGGGATTTTTAAATTTTACTACTAGGTGATATTTAATGTTAATTAACTCTATGGAAATATCACCCTTTAGGGAGTGATCCCTTATTAAATGATCCCTAATTTTTTTTTATTGAATAGATAATTGGTTTTTTAAAAAAATTTCTATAATTAGTTAAATAACATTGATTATTCATGTGATAAAAAATGAATCCAAAAAACTATTAACATGTGTTATATACAATACTGAAACATAAAAAACTAACAGTTGTAATATACTCAACTTTAGCAGTTGATAATGAAATATCATGTTAAATTTTTTACTATACCATAAATATAAAAATTTAAATTTAAATTTTAAGGCTCCGGACATAATTTTTTATCTCTCTTATATAAACCAAATTCATATTTTAACTATGAAATTATTTTAAAATAATATTTTTAGAATAATTATGGATTAAAAAATTACACATTTTAAATTATTTAAAATTTAGTTGATATAATTCCAAAATCTATTTAGGGATTTCTGTAAACTGGGAACATAAGCATAACAATAATATAACATCATTTCCACTTGTACATAGATAATGAATTATTTTAATTATTATTTTATGCATCTTATTATCATCCAGTTTCTCTAATCCATTCAATTAAAGATTAATATTATAAATTAGAGGAGTCGAATAATTATTAATCATTTTAAGTCAATCACTTTTATGTAAAACAAGATTCTTCTATCTAATTAGAACATCACAAGAAAAAAATTCTGAAAAAATTAAATCAACGAATGAAATTTAAATCACCCATCATGTTAATTTTAAATTCATTTTAAAATTTTCTTGAACATTAATTACAATGATATATATTTGACTTAAAAAAATCACAAAATAAATGTAAATTTAAACTAAAAACATTCATTGATGATGTTTTTGTGAATATAATGGTATCCTATAATAAATAAAATTCTATTTTAATAAATTAATGAGCACAAACATTCATAACTTTTTCTATGTTCATTTTTATGACATTAAAAATATTTGGAAATAATTGAAAAAAGAAAAATAATTTTTTTCAATATCTATTGGTAGATCAATATAAAAATCATTCATAAAGAATTTAATTTGGACATAATATTTTACATCTATTAAAAATAATTTAAAATTCTTATAAGAGGTATTTTATGGAAGTATTTTATGGGATTATATTCTAGAAATACCGAAAAAAAATTCCTCATAGGATATTCTTCATATTGGTTGTTAAATTTATAAATTAACCTATCATTATTTCTAGTGATCATACATTGATTATTTTTTTAAATTATAAATACCCTTTTTCATCCAAACATAGGATGAAAATCGAAAATATTAATTAATTATCATACATTCTTCTTATTGTACTAGTTTGAATACTATTATATTTAAACTAACCAACAATAATTAGTTAATTCTTCTTCTACTTTTCTCGGATTAATATGTAAAAATGTAAAAATTTTGTTATTTTTCAAACTTTTTATAACACCCCAATATTTTAAAATATTTTCCTTTTAGAATAAATTTATTTTTTCCCCTATATTGATTTCTACGAAACCCCAAGTTAAAGTTATGTTACACAAAACATAATGGTTAGATTCCAAAAAATAGAATACAAAGGATATATTTCATTACACACAAGACTAATTCTCCATGACAGATTATGTGATACACAAGACCGTGTTTTACTGAGTAATAATATAATATTAATAATCACATTTGTAATATTGTAAGATATATAGTAGAAATTGATTTTGTGGTTTTGAATAATATTAAATAATTTATGAAATTATACGGTTTAATCAAATATATGATCAATTTATTGGTTTCCAATTATTTGGATACATTAATAAAAATAAATTGAATATTGAGGAAATATTTTTATTTATATTCTGAAAAAGGTATTTTAACCTACTAAATATAATTAATTAATATTATTGAATTATATTAATGAAATATTAATATATTAAATTTCATAAAATATTTTTGATATTCATCAAATAGATTTTATAGGCACAAGATAATATCAAACCAAATATTGATCATAAAAACTGATATTTTTTATAAAGGTAATTTTACCACCATTTATTAAAGAACATATTTTAAATATAATTTTTGGAACTTTTACTAATTTTATATTTACAAATATATGTTATTTTAAAAATAAAAACTTTAAAAATACTTTATGGTGAGTTTTTTATATAATTCATTGAAGATTTACTTTTTGTTGAATAGTCAAAATATGGAATTCTAATTCAAAACAAATTTTGAATCTAATTTATTTATAATGATAAATAATATTGTAATTTTATTAAATGATTTTATATATTATTTTTAAAACAATTAATCCAATTTAGGTCAATGTATTCAATTTAACATTTAAATTGGACAAAAAAACATAGTAAACTATTGAATTGTTTTTACTTAAAACCTCGAATTGTTATCCCGACTGCTGGATTAATTATAAATATAATTCTACCAATTATCTAATTTTACTTCAAAAAAATGGATTCCAAAATTGGAATAATCATAATTTATAATATATAAAAAGGTAAAAAATGTTATTTACTAATAATTAGTGAAATTTATTAAAATTTATTATAGTGTTCGAGAGAAAAATTAGCTTAACAATAAACTAAATGTTAAACATATTGAATAAAATGACCTCTAATCTATTATATAACCCATTTAATTTCCATATTTCAAACTCATAATAACTTTTATATATTTTTTAGAATTATTTAATCCACTTCCAATGGATGAAACTTGGGTGGAATTCCTATTCCAAAAATTTATTAGAATTCCACTCCTCCTCTACTATAAAAAAGAACTCGCCCTCCCACTTATACACACCTCTCGAGACCTTTCCCCAAAAAAAATCTTCTCAAATAATCACCTAACATCTCAAACCTAAATCTATAACCCTCTCTTTTATAATAAGGCCATCCAATAATATTTTTGGAGTAATCCAAAAGAAGGTACCCATAGAAGTGGAAACATCCTTTCCCCAGCTCTTTTATTTTTTTTATTCTAAACCCCCTAAAATATTTTTACTTTGTATTTATATAATAACCAAATTACCTAAAATATATCTATATGATTTTATCTAATGTTTTTAGCCTAAAATTACACTCACTTACATCTAATGGGTAGAAAACATTCTATTCTTGTGTAAGGTGAACATCCACCTCACGAAAGGATGTTATTAATTTTCCATACTACCAGTCATGGGTGGGGGGGATTTTGACCGATATACTATTTATATATGTTCGACATGTTATTTATAATTTCATAATACTTCATTATTTATTTTATAACACAAACCATCATATCATCCATTTTTTTGGAATACAATTTCATCATTTGTGGAAGTGTGCAATACACACTCCTCAAAGTGATGTGATATGTTCACACATCATATGTAATGAATTAAAGATTTTATAATTTAAAAAATTTCATATATATTAAATATATATTATATTATTTAAATAATTATATTTCATTAAATATAATATATCACGATATTTTCACAAAAAAATGATATCATCATTGGTGGACGTGTGGACTACTGCCCCCTTGACGCAACGTGAATCATTTAAAATAAATAAATATATATATATATATATATATATATGAATAAATAAAATTTTATTTATGATATAATTATCAATAGGTAAATATAAATTTCTAATTACCTTTTCTATACAATGATCATTGAAGAATGTTAAAATCACTCATGTATACATACAAGCTACAGTTTTCATGATTGTAACATTATTTCATTTGTTATAACCAAATTTCATGATTGGTTTTAAATTTATAATTGATTTATTCATAGATTAATTACATCATGATTATTATGATTTATATTTTTATATAATTATTCCTTTTACAATATTTGACCTAAAAATGTCGTTTTTAATACATGAACTGAATTTGGTCAAAACACCCAATGTAAACGTCATTGTTTAAGTAGTTGTATTAAATATTGTAATAAGTTAAGTAAATGTTATAATAAACCTGAAAATATTTATTAATGAATAAAATATTAATTCTAAATTTATTATTTAGTAAGATAAAGACACCGGTGAAAATGAGGGCTCAGGTTAAGGCATTTCGTCTAAATTTATATTCCATGGAGACTTATTTGTTTTCATGAACAAATTTTCGTTTATATTGTGTATATACCACCCTACTCCATGTTATATCATGATTATTTTTATTTTGATGATATTATAAGTTTCAATTTTTTATTCCATCATGGGGATTCTAATTCCAATGTTTCAATGTCGTGAAGGACAGTTTGGAATATTTAATGATTGATTTTCCTCAAGAATGTTTTAAGGATATTTCAATTGTATTTCCAAAAACTAACATAACAACCATTGTTATTACTTATACTCCACTAATAAATTATTTATAAATATGTATCTTCAAATTAATATGAATATATTTTAATAAGACATGTAATTTTTTGAATTATATTGATTATTCAAAATTTGAGGACTTATTTGGACATGAAATAAAAGTGTAGGGGATTAGTTAATGAAATACCATCGATGCATATGTAGTCTCAAGAGATGAATTAGTTGGAAAAATATAAATAGTTTAATTTGACTTATTTTAAAGGTAAAGGTATCATATACCTCAGAAATATGATTTTCAATAATTAAGCATTCCCTTTGTTGAGAACTCACATATAATCCATGAGATTATTTCATTGATATATCTATTGATGAATTTAAATGTAAGTTTTTTTATTTAATGGATTTGTTTTCAATTTCATACCTTTATATATTGATTATTACTTATTCAGTTATTTAAATGTTATTATTTCTCAGTTATTCAATTTTCAATGTTGATTTATGCTTATTGATTCATTATTGATTTTTTAGTACATAAACTTACTGAAAAATTTAGCTCACCCTTATTATGTCTCATTTGTATAGGTTATGAATAATAACTAACTAAAGAGGATTTCATCAATGATTCTCCTTTCATTTTGTAATGTAACATGTTTTATTATCTTTTTCATAATATTATGTATGTATCGTGTATGTAATCTTGTTTTAAAATTGATAAACTATTCAATCCATTGGAATTCAAATTGTATATTTATGCCAATGTAATGAATTAACGAATCAACAATAGGCATTCAAGGGTTAGGTCATTGTAGTTGGTATCAGAGAAGGTTTAGCAGCATGATTTGAAACTAGATATTGAAAAAAAAACTGCAAAGATATACATTGGGGACAATTATTGAATAAGATCTTATAATTTGTTTAAAGGTATAGATTTCATGGGAATTCAAAGAAATAAATTCATATCTAGATTTGATAAGTTGACGTGGTTATCTCATAGATGTACCTATGGTTGAGAACTCTAACATGTTGTGTCAGGCATGACTAAAAGTAACTCGGTACATCAAAATGGTCCTCAATGTACACCTAGTGTAACATGCAAGAATGTTAACTATTTCAATGGATAAATGATACGACTCATGCCAACAAGATGCCCCTTCTTATTCGGGAGCCTGCCTAATTAGAACTCCACAGTTAACCGTGTTTGACCTGGATTAGTGATTGGTATGGGTGACTGTCTGGGTAGTTTCTTAGAGTGTGTGTGAGTGAGGAAAAAGAACAATGGAAAGGACATGTGATTGCCTATGGAGATAATCATTAGTCAAGATGATCAGTTCAGGAACATGGGTGTCCCCTAGGGTGGGGACCATGTGTCTGTGGGGAAACTGGTGGTACATCGTGGGCCAGGACAAGAAGGCTATGTTAAGGCGGGGTGGTTGTGCTACCACCGGGACCCAGTTGCCACATTTGCTATCAAGGGTTGTACCCAGCCTTAAGTGCAGCACAATGCCTGGGTTGAGATGCAGGGCCCACAACAAGGATGTTGTCCTCTAGGGGGGGGGGGGGGGTTGATTGTAACACCCTAGAATGATAAGGGGTTAAATGGATAAATGATACGACTCATGACAACAAGGTGAACCTTCCTTTTCGGGGGCGTTCCTGATTTGAACTCCACAGCTAAGCGTTCTTGGCCCAGAGTAGTGATCAGGATGGATGAACTTTTGAGAAATTTATCAGACTATGTGTGAGTGAGTACAAATGTCACTTGAAAGGACATGTGTTGGCATAAGGGGATAATAATTAGTCAAGATGATCTGTTCGGGCACATGGGTGGCCCCTATGGAGGGGATGACGAGTCTATGGGGAAACTGGTAGTACTTGGTGGGCCAGGACCTCAAGTCCGTGTTAAAGTGGGGTGGTTGTGCTGCCACGGGGAAACAGTTGCGACATTTTCTTTCAGAGGTGTTACCCAGCCTTAAGTGGAGCGCACTGCCTGGGTTGAGATGTAGGGCCCAGAACAAGGATTTTGTGCTCTAAAGAGGGGGGGGGGGTTATTTTAACACCACAGAATGACAAATGGTTAAATATATAAATGATACGACTCCTGAAAACAAAGTGAACCTTCCTTTTCGGGGGCATGCCTGATTAGAACTCTATAGCTTAGCGTGCTTGTCCTGGAGTAGTGATCAGGATGGAGGACCTTATGAAAAATTTCTCAAAGTGTGTGTGAGTGAGTAAAAATCACACTAGAAAGGACATGTGTTGGCATGTGGGGAAAATTATTAGTCAAGATGATCTGTTCGAGCACATGGGTGGCCCATAGGGTGGGGACCATGTGTCTGTGAGGGAACTGGTGGTACCTGGCAGGCCAAGACCTGACCGCCATGTTAAGTCGAGGCAGTTGTGTAGTCACCGGGTCCAAGTCATCACACCTAGATGGAAAATCTCTAGAGATATGCTCTTACAATTAATAATATTTTATTTAAAACCATTATTAATTATTTGAAAGTAAAAATATCTCTAATTAGAACACGTTTATTATTACGAGATTATTAATGTAAAATTCTATCAATTTATGATTAGTGATTCCCTATTTATGTAATTATACAACATGTTACATAATGTTTTAATCTAATATAGTATATGAAATTGTTTATAAATGGTGCCTAGAAGGAATAATTTTGTCATTACTCATGGAAAATGTAGAGATTTTCCAGATATGAAAACCAATATAGTTGTTATTAAAAATGATAATGTTATGGAAATATTATGAAATATTAATCAGGTTATGACAGATTACATTCCATAGATGGAAAAACCTATTTTTCAGTGATATTATTCAATGTTGTATCACTTTAGAAGATAAAGTCCCCCATCATTCAGTGGGACTGCTGACCCAATAGTGGATGAGAAATGGATTAAGTCTTTGGATAAGATATTTCTGTCATGTGATGTGTTGAAAATTAACGGGTTACACTTGAAGTATATTATAAGGCCCCAGCCTTAAACCTTACTTAATCTTGAGTTATTACAAGATTACACATTGAGGATCTTTTCAGGTTTAGAGTTTTAGAGAATTAGATCATAAAACATGCATAACATACCACATTTAAACAAAGTGGTTATATAAAAGATAGAATTCATTTTCCCATAAATGGAAACATATTTAAAATAAAACATGGATTCTATCTTGATAGTTTCCTAAAACTATCACCATATCATGTACCTTTCCATTGACCTGTGAAAAAAATTTCAAAAAAACATTGGATGAGCATAAAAAGCTCAGTAAGGGATGTAAAAAATATGGAAACAAAGCATGAGTACATATATACATAAGAATGAAATCATACTTTACCCATAAATCAAAAGTACTTTAACATACCTCATCAAATCATGAATAAATCATAGAAATCATAAGATATAAAGGTAACTTGAGGCATTAATAACATTCTTACGTAGGGAGTAACCCTCTTGGTTACGTTTGGAATACCCATCACAGTATATTCTCTAAATCTCTTCGAAGAAACCTTAACGTTTAACCCCTTCACGTTACCCAATGCATTGGAGAGCTATATCGGGCTCACCCGCCCTTAGTTTGTCATGGAACCACCCGTCTTCATAATAATTCCCAAGAACCATAACATAATCATATCACATAAAACATACATAAAGGAAACATAACATTTCCACATTTCAATCACAAGATATCAATACAACACATTGATATAATAAAAACATTATGAAAACCATTTTCAATACCAAAATAAAAGAAAAGTAAAACATGGTATTTATTTTTCTTTTTTTAAAAAAAGGTATGGCTTGTAGAGGAAGCCAAAAGTCAAATAATGGTCACGGCGGCGGAGAAGTCATTGTCGCCGCATACGTATGACAAAAACATTCCCTTTTGTTGTTTAGTAAAACGCTTTGTATAAAAAAGATTCCTTTCAGATAAACATAAAAGTCATGGGGTTTATACACCGTATAAACGAAAGTTGTGTATAAAACATAATATGCCTCAATGAAAGGAGATTGAGACGAAGTCCCATACCTTGGGTTCCACTTGACTCGATCGTTCTTCAATGTCATGAATAATAAACATGAGTTAATTTATACTTTCTTAAGAACCTTTTTCAAGTTCATTATTCCTTTTATATCACCTATTACCATGTCATGAACACTATGTAATTCTTTAAGTTAATAACGGTCGTTTTAACGATCATTGGTACTTGAGTAAAAAATAAACTCTTTATAATTACAATTTGTTCATGTATCCATTATATCCAGAGTTATACTCATGATGTAGATATAATATATATAATATATATCTAGTATATATAGGAATTTATAATATTACATAATGTTTAGAGGTAAGAAATGAAATGCACCGTTCATGGAGACGGTAAGTCGTACGTACACATGAACACTAAATTCATTTCTATTTCCTATTTTATGGAATGGAATCATAATGATATAAAGGTATATTATAATTCAATTATAATATCATATATAATATCATTAATTACATCCCTTATACGTCCCACATATGGCATTAATGAATCAAATCAATTTGAGGGGGTGATAGTCCGCACTTCCTAAAATGAAGATATCACGTTTACCCATAATGGAAACCATAAAGGTATGCAATAAATGAAAAATAAAGAAGCATAAGTAAAAAATAAACATATTATATATCATATATAAATATAGTGACATCTTAATGGCCTCCTTTGAAGGTGTTATATGAGCGTTGAACAATCATCGTTTCGTGAGGCAGAAATTCGCCCTCCACAGAAACAATATGTTCTTTAACCATTAGATGTATGTTTGTGTAATATTAGCTCAAATAATTTTTATAACAAATTTATATTATATGGAATATACTTTTTTTGTTACAAAATAAATGAATAAAAAGAGTTCAGGGGGTTGGAGAAGCAAAATAAAACATAAGAACTCAAGAGAAGACACTACCTTTAAATCGGGTAACTCTTTTTGATTTGAGCTCAAAGGCTTCCTTGGTAAGACTTATGCCCAATGTGAGGCTTCTAAGAGTTATAGAGGTATTTGGAGAGACAAAATGGTCAGGTGTTGTCCGAGCCAAAGGCTTTGGAAGTGTGGGTAAGGTGGTAGAGGTGGGGGCCTTTTATAAGAGGAGAGGAGGGTCACTCTTGGAAAGGTATAAAAGGTTACTTTATTTTCAAATGAGTTTCGGATTTTAATGGTCCCAAATTGATGTATTTCGATGATAAGGTGACAAGGGTTAGAAATATACTCATCCAATAGGTCTTTGACAAGTTTATGTTATAGTTTTAACATTATCTTTTCATTTAATTTAAATCGTTTATTAATGAGGTAATCGCTACATCATCATGATTTCATAAATAATTTAATTTATTTATTGTCTAAAAATTATAAAAAATATCATGATGTAGGAAATAATTTTAGATTTGTAATGAATATTTATATTCCAATAGATAATTTATGTAGAAAAAATGAAAAATGTTTTACTCAGGTGATACATTCTTTGTTATATTTAACTTTCTTTAAAAATAAAAATATAAAAAGTCACTTTCCCACAAAAGTGATTCCATGGGTTCCCCAAGTTTAGCACAAGGCATCCCATGTATGGCCATGAGACAAACAGTATAATTAGGACACTTTTTGGTGTAATTTTTATTATTATTATGATATTATTTTATTATCTGTAACTACTTGATTACTCATTAATCAAGATAATTAAAGATAATTACAGTCGATACTATTCATAATGCTCAAAAACAAAAGAGTCTTAATTACATAATTTTGACCTTCTTATTCCAAGTATGGAATCCATTTAACCAAATTCCAATCATATAAATTGCAATAATTAATTTAAAAATAATTCTCGTTGTCAAAACAAATAGCGGGTCTTTTTGAAACAATATCTATGAAAAGTTTGGCATTAGTTTTGCCCAATTCCAAAGTGAAATTAATAATAATGACCACCATTGGATTAAATGGTATAAATATACTCTATTTACACTTTAAAACCAATTATGAAGATAATTAAACCATATAATTAAATTAGATGAAAAAGCAGTTTTGATGTAAAATGTAGTATTTTTCACTATTCATTACAAAAATGAACTTTGTTAGAAAAATACAAAACAATTATCCAATGTAAATTTAAATTTCCCAATCATAAATAATAAGTTTATTTTGACAAATAGAGATTATGAAATTGTCAAAAGTTTTATTTAAAAATTGTTTGCCATCAAATGGCAGTAAACAATCTTTTAAGAATATTAGTGTATTCCATGCTTAAGATTGGATTTATTCTCATTTTAAGCCTCTAAAACACTATCTAATTCATTAATAGACATAGATAAAAATATCTATTATTAATTACTTACTTGGGATGTTACATATATTATCTAAATGGATATTCATGTTGATGATGTTCATTGATCAAAAATACATGGGGGTAAGATTAAATAGAACTCATAGAATAGAGAACCATTAAGGAGACATTCTTTTCCAAGTACCCCCATCATGAGAAACGAACAATAATTAAGTTAATTGTCATTAATTTAATTAAAAATGATGAATAATGTGTTGAATATTATTATGTTACCTTTCACATGCCATCAAAGAATGATATATATTTTATAAGCAATAGAGAATTCAAGATTGATCATTTCTTTGAAGGACATAATCAACATCTCTGAATGTAGTTGGTGTCTCTTCGATAAATTTCATAATGAAAAATTGTTCTATATTCAATAAAGTTAGAGAAATTTTTCTCCAAAACCTTTGGATTCATAGGTATGAAATATAAGGAGAGAAAGGAAGATCCTATGACAGATAATGTAAAGAATAGGAAATTCTATGGAAAATGTTTTCTTAAATACATGGGATCTTGACGAGTCTGCAAAAATTTACAGCACTTGATTCTGAGGCCCGGTGTGCCCAAAATCAATTTCTAATGTTTTGTTCAGGTACGTTCAGTAAAGGTACGAGTGGAATATTATAACTTGTGAACCGGTGCTTGGAACTGAAATCTAAGGGCACTGTTGAACTCGTTGTGCCCGTATTCTCTTAAAAATACATTCACCTCGATGGCAGATTGTTGAGAATAAAATTTTTGTTTTTGGCTTTTTATAAGAAAAAAATAATACCATATAGTGTATTACACTTTATTTTATTTTTGAGCCACCATTAGTGTGAGTGGTTGTTGGTTAAAACCTCCACATGGGAGTTGGTGGTGGGACTGCCACACCCTAACCTCCCATGAGAGGTTATGGTGAGGGGGCACACCAGAACATAACCTTTCATGAGAGGTTACTTTGTGGGGACCACATGTAACACCCCGGGTAAATAAAGAATATGAAATTTTCACATTTATCCATATTTGTGAATAAAATATTAATATTACTTTAAAGGGGACGCTATGCTCGATGGAGTACCCAATACGCAACAACAAGTTTTTTGGGAATCTTACGTTGCACTCTAATAATAAAATAATATTATTTTAAATGGTAGTTAATGCCTAGCAGTTGTAATGGAGGGAATGAACCGAACTAACTACAAAATGATTATATATGTTTTTCAAATATTTATACTTTTTACAATAAATGTTAGAGGATTAAAAATGTGAATGAATCCAATTTTAAGCGTAAACATTCTAATATTCTTTAAAAGGTCGATTAACCTCCTTTTGATGGAGAACCTCTTTTAAATCCACTTTTTGACAATTTTATGTGTTATATTTGACAAAATAAAATTATTCTTCAGAATCGGTACATCAAAATTTATTTTGTGTAAATTTTTGTTATTCTTCCAATAAAGTTCATTTTTTAATGAATAGTGAAAATTGTTGTATTTTAATTCAAAACCTCTTTTTAATCTAATTTATATATATATGATTTTATTATCTTTTGAATAGTTTCTAAAGTGAATTTATAATATATTTTTACCATTTAATCCAATAGTGGTCATTGGAATTAATTTTACTTTGAAATTGGACTTAAACTAATGTCAATCTTTTAATAGATATTGTTTCTTAAAAACAAGCTATTTGTTTCGACAGCGGAAATTACTTATTAAATTAATTAATGAAAATTATATGTTTTTGATTTTGGAAAATAGACATCATTTTTGAATTCGGAATATCAAATATATCTTACAGTGAATTTTTGGTATTTTTCTGAAAAACATCAATTTTTGATGAATAGTGAAACCACTAATTGGTAGTTTAAAAACTGTTTTTTTGTTTAAATGAAACTTTACCACTTATGTGGTTTGAATTTCAAAAATAATTCATACATGGTTGTCATTAGGATGTAAAATTTGGTTCAATGGGATTAAAATAATTTTCTGGTGAATAGTAACTCTTAAGTTTTTAATCGCGATTAGAGGTAATTAGTGTAGTTTAAGGTAAAAATAATATTTTAATAATATGAAATGACATTGAAACATGTAATACCCTTATTGGATGTGTCATGGACGACCAATACAATCCATGGGTCAACTTAGGGACCCCATGGAGCCACTTTGGTAGGAAAAATGACATTAATACCTTATTATTTAAAGTTAGAATTAAAATGTCACAAACATGAGTTGTTTTACTAAAACAATTTTTACATGGGGTTATGTAAGTCATATTTTTTACTATAAATATTAATTAGAAAGATAAAAATATTTCCTACATCATTATATTTTTTTATAATTTTTATACATTAAATAAATAAATTTATTTATGACACTGTGATGATGCAGTGATTACCTCATAAATGAACGATTTAAATAAAATGATAATATAGGGTGAAATCTAAGTCTTAAACTTATAAAAAACCTATTGGATGGGTGGATTTAGAAACATTATCACCTTATCCTAAAAATATATCCTTTTGGGACGTTTAAAATCTGAAAATCATTTTATAATAAAGTAATATTTTATAACTTTCCAAGAGTGCCCCTCCTCTTCTCTTATAAAAGGCCCCCACCTCTACCACCTTACACAAACCTCTCAAGCCTTGGGCTCAGCCAAAGACTGCCCATTTCATCTCTCCACATCCCTCTCTTCATCATTGAATCCTCACTTTTGGCATAATCTTTCCAAGGAAACCTTTGAGCTCAAATCAAAGAGAGTTACCCGATTTAAAGGTTATGTCTTCCCTTGTGTTCTTTTCGTTTATTTTGCTTCTCCAAACCCCTAAACTTTTGTTATTACTTTTTTTTGTAACCAAAACATAATCTTAAATATACTAAGATGTTTTTATAAGATTTATTCGAGCCACACATTCACAAACCTCCGTCTAATGGTTAAAGAACATACTGTTTCGGTGGATGGCGAATTACTGCCTCACGAAACGATGATCGTTCAATATTCATTTAACACCTTCAAAGGTGGCCATTAATATGTCAATATATTTATATATGATATATAATATTTTTATGTTTTCCTTAAGCTTCTGTATTTTCAATTTATGTCATACCTTTATGGTTTCCATTATGAGTAAACACGATATCTTCATTTTAGGAAGTGCGGACTACCGCCCCCTCAAAGTGATTTGATTCTTTAATGCCATATGTGGGATGCATAAATGATGTAATTAATGGTGTTACATATGATATCCTAATGTAATTATAATATAACTTTATATAATTATTATTTAATTCCATTGAATACAGAGAAAATGAAATGAAAGTAGCATTCATGCGTACGTACGGCTTACCGTCTCCATGAACGGTACATTTAATTTCTTATCTCCAAATGTTATGTACTATTATAAGTACATATTTATAATGGATATATATGTAATATATTAAATATGAATGATGTATATGATTCTGTAATTATAATATATATATCTCTCATTTTGTTTTAATTCCACTAATATGACAAAAAATGGAAGTAGCGTTCATGCGTACGTACGACCTACCGTCTCCATGAACGGTGCTTTTAATTTTTTATCTCCAAATGATATGGAATAATATAAAATGAATATATACTGGATATATATGATATTTAAAACATCAATACTATTCTGGATATGATGTACCTATAACTACCTGGAAAATTCTTTTCCAACAAGATCAATTTTTACTCATGTACCGAACATTGACAAAAACACTTGATATGAACTCACATTATTAACCAATTATTATAAAATTATAATATGTGATATGAACTGAATAATAATAATTAAATGAGGTCCTTAAGAAATTAGAAATTGACCAAATTTTATTATTCCGGAGATTAAAGAACGATCGAGTCATGTCGGACACGAGGTAAGGGAACCTACCCCTCTATTTCTTTTTAAGTACACTCGTTTATGTAATTCCTTTTAATCTCATATTTCTTATGATTGGGATGTTCTTTTTTATAAATATTACTGTACATTTTATGTTCATATTATGAGATACCCTATCTTTTCTCATCAATCCATTTTGGATGTTTTGATTGCCGCCGTTAGGCTGCCGAATTTTTGTAAGAGATCAAACCTATCTCTTTCTTTTTAAGTACTATCCTTTATGTCATTTCCTTTAAGATCCTATTTGTTATGTTGGGGGATGATATTTTATATTCCTCTTGCTGTAAATTTTATGTTAATATGATGAGAGACCCTATTTGATCTCATCAATCCTTTTTTGGAAGTTTTAAGTGGCGTCGTTAGGCTGCCAAGTTTTCGTAAGGGATTTTTCATCTCACTTTTATTCCCATGAGATTTATGCTACATTTGCCACCATTTCCTTTGAGTGGTATATGTACTGCCAATTATTTTACTCTTTTTGTAATATAATTTCGTTGATGAGTATTTAAATCAATGTTTTATTGTCCTTCTTTCATGGGGTGTATGTTTCAAAAGATACCCAAGTCGGTAAGGGAACATTCCACCCTCCTCTTTTTAAAAGACTTATTTTGTTGGGTATTTTAATTTACATATTTTAATGTTGGGATATGTTCTTATATACCCGTATTGATGTAAATTTTATGTCCAAGTGATCATATACCCTTTTTATCTCTCATCAACTCATTTTCTGAAGTTTGATGTGACGCCGTTAGGCTATTGAATTTTTGCAAGGGAACTTCTTAACCCAATTTTGATTCTTTGGGATAAACTTGTACTCCGTGAATATTTCGTTCTATGAGTATGTTTGAATGACCTATAATTGTTTTACACATAATATCCAGTTATATTTTGTGTATTCATTTGTCACACATAATTATGTAATTGATTTATCCTTAATCCAAGGATACCGTCTTTGTAAGGGACATCGTCTCAATCTCCTTTCATTGAGGCATATTGTGTTTTATACAGAACATTCTTTTATACGGTGTATAAACCCCTTTGACTTTTACATTTATTAAAAAGGAATATTTTTATACTAAGCGTTTACTAAACGACAAAATGGGATGTTTTTTTCGTACGTATGCGGCGACAACGAATTCTCCGCCGACGTGACCATTCTTTGAGTTTCAGCTTCCTATACAAGCCATAACTTTTTTTGAATGAAAAATAAATACCATGTTTTACTTTTCTTTTATTTTTGTTTTTAAAATGGTTTTCATAATGTTTTTATATCAATGTGTTGTATTGATATCTCATGATTGAAAAGTGGGAATGTTATGTTTCCTTTATGCATGTTTTATGTGATATGATTATGTTATGGTTCTTGGGAATTGTTATGACGACGGGTGGTTCTGTGATAATCTGAGGGTGGGTGAGCCCGATATAGCTCTCCAATGCATTGGGTAACACAAAGGAGTTAAACGTTAAGGTTTCTCCGAAGAGATTTAGGGAATATACCCTGATGGGTATTCCAAACGTAACCAAGAGGGTTACTTCAAACGTAAGAATGTTATGAATGCCTCAAGTAACTTTTATGTCTTCTGATTTCTATGATTTATTCATGATTTTATGAGGTATGTTAAAGTGATTATGTTTTATGAGTAAAGTATGATTTCATACATGGACTAATGTTTTCTTTTCGTACTTTTATATCCCTTACTGAACTTTTTATGCTCATCCCACGTTTTTGAAATGTTTTTCACAGGTCAAGGGAAAGGTGCATGATGTAATGATAGTGTCAAGGAATTGTCAAGAAACAATCCATGTTTTATTCTAAATATGTTTCTGTTGATGGAAAATAAACTAATATTATCTTTTATGTAACCACTTTGTTTAAATGTGGAATGTAATTCATGATTTATTTTCTAATTCTCTAAAACTCTAAACCTGAAAAGGTCCTCAATGTGAATTATTCATTTAATTCAATATTAAGTAAGGTTTAAGGCCAGGGTCTTATAGTTGGTATCAGAGGTCTGTTTAGATAACATTAGAGGTTAGAGTGTTGTTTTAGCATAAGTGACAAGTTGTGTATGATCACAATGGTTATTATATTGTATAGAGTCATTGTTATTTTTGAAGGTTGGAATGAGTTTGAGATAACTTGGATAAGTATATCTTAGTGTTTATCTTCCTCTTTAGTACATGATGTTTTTTTTAATATACTCACACTGACCTTTTTGGTTTTAGTAAATGGATGGATCTAGCAATTACCAAAGTGACAATGGGTTTGAAGGAAACTGTGGTGGTTCTCTGATTATGAGACTGGATGAAATGGGGGATTCAATGAGGAAACGAATGGTTGTTCTAAACCAACTATCAAGGAGTCATAATCAACCACTTGAACCTTTGTATGTTCTGTAATGCATCATGCACGAGATGACCAATCTATGTGGATTTTCAGGTAATAATTATAAAGGTAACCATTAGAGTTTATATGATCCTTACTTTTGAGGTAATTATGGGTAATTATATGTTATGATGGAAGATAAAAGGCATGAGGTAAAATTGAGGTTAAAATATGTTATGGTTATTTTTGAAGATTTTATCTCTTTTAGGGTGGGGGATTTTTTAAGAATTATATAGTTTTGGAAAAGGGACAACACACAGACTGTGTGACAAACTGTCCTCTCGGACGAAGCTGTGGGAATCGAACCCACAACAAATGTGCGACTGGTGTTTATCGCCTACCACTGGACTACGTGAAGTCCCTGATTAGTTTGAGAAATTTTATTTTTAGGTCGATGATTTTATGAATCAAGAGTATGTTTATTTTGGGTTATCTACGAAAATTATTAACCTATCATGGAGGATATGTGATTAGGTTAATTAATTATCAGAATGAGACTTTAAGAGAAACTGATGTTATTTGGAGATAAAAGTTAATTTGTAACTTGGAAGACTATGTGATTAAATCCTTCAAATATTTGGGTTTCAATCTTAGTTTGGTTTACATTGAAGAATTTTATGGACAATTGTTTATCGAATAGTCTTCGTTGAACTTTGGGTTTTTATTCAACAAATTTTGGAGATTAGGAATAGATTTTCTTTTTATAAAGGATTATACTTTTGTGAATTATCTGATCTCATACTAAGAATTTTGGTTTTGGTTTTTGTCTAAAGACATGGGAAATATATAGTTCTCATTTGTGGATTAGGTGACTCTCAAGAAGCTGATTATAGTACTCTTAATGCGAACATGTCTTCCTAAATACTAGTCTTTTGGAGAAAATATGAGTTTGATTAAAAAATTTAGTAAAAGATGAAAGTTTACGTGACAAGTAAGTATGTTTCATTATGATTTAGTTAAGATCAAAAATAAATTCCTCATTGAAGAGTAACATAAAACAAAAATATTGTCTGTTAAATTTTCCTACTGGGGAATCGAATACCGTTTAACCCATCACAAGTTTGTGATTTTATTATGGTTAACTTTCTCATAGACATGTTTACTATCACTCTCCCTCAAAACGTGACCCTTTGTTTTTCCCTCCATATCCATGTTTTTCTACATGGAATCCTAGTATGGGTTAACTCGGGTGACCTTTGTACTTCTCTTGCTTTATTTTAAAGTGATTTTTTTACTGACTCTTGTTCCGATGTGGGATTTTCAATGAAGTATCCAGGCCCAATTTTAAAATTGCAAGGACACAATTCCCAAAAGGGGGGAAGGATGTAACACCCCAGGTAAATAAAGAATATTACATTTTCACATTTATCCATATTTGGGAATAAAATATTAATATTACTTTAACGGGGACGTTATGCTCGATGGCATACCCAATACGCAACAACAAGTTTCTTTGGAATCTTACGTTGCACTCTAATAATAAAATAATATTATTTTAAATGGTAGTTAGCTCCTTGACGTTGTAATGGAGGGAATGAAAAAAACTAACTACAAAATTATTATATATGTTTTATCAAATATTTTTACTTTTTACAATAAATGTTAGAGAATTAAAAATGTGAATGAATCCAATTTTAAGCGTAAACATTTTAATATTCATTAAAAGGTCGATTAACCTCCTTTTGATGGAGAACCTCTTTTAAATCCACTTTCTTGACAATTTTATGTGTTATATATGACAAAATAAAATTCTTATTCAGAATCAGGACATCAAAATTTATTTTGTGTAATATTTTGTATTCTTCCAATAATGTTTATTTTTTAATGAATAGTGAAAAATGTTGTATTTTAATTCAAAACCTCTTTTTAATCTAATTAATTTGTATGATTTGATTATATTTTGAATTGTTTTTAAAGTGAAATTATAATATATTTTAACCATTTAATCCAATAGTGGTCATTGGAATTAATTTCACTTTGAAATTGGACTTAAACTAGTGTCAATCTTTCAATAGATATTGTTTCTTAAAAACACGCTATTTGTTTTGATAGTGGGAATTAATTATTAAATTAATTAATGCAACTTATAAGTTTTTCATTTTGTAAAATAGACATCATTTTTCAATTTGGAATATCAAATATAGCTTACGGTGAATTTTTGGTATTTTTCTGAAAAACATCAATTTTTGATGAATAGTGAAACCACTAAGTGGTAGTTTGAAAACTATTTTTTTCATTTAAATGAAACTTTACCACTTCTGTGGTTTGAATTTCAAAAATACAACATACATGGATGTCATTAGGATGTAAAATGTGGTTCAATGGGATTAAAATAATTTTTTATGAACAGTAACTCTTAAGTTTTTAATCGTGATTAGAGGTAATTAGTGTAGTTTAAGGTGAAAATAATGTTTTAATAATATTAAATGACCTTGAAACCTGTCATACCCTTATTGGATGTGTCATGTCCGACCAAGACAATCCATGGGTCAACTTGGGGACACCATGGAGCCACTTTGGTTGGAAAATGACATTAATACCTCTTTATTTAAAGTTAAAATTAAAATGTCACAAACATGTGTTGTTTTACTAAAATAATTTTTACATGAGGTTATTTAAGTCATATTTTTTACTATAAATATTAATTAGAAAGATAAAAATCTTTCCTATATCATTATATATTTTTATAAATTTTAGACATTAAATAAATAAATTTATTTATGACATCGTGATGATGTAGTGATTTCATCATAAATGAACGATTAAAAAAATGAGAAGATAGGGTGCCATATAAGTCTTAAACATGTAAAAAACCAATTGTATGGATGGATTTAAAAAACCTTATCACCTGAGCCTCTAAATATATCCTTTTGGGACGTTTAAAATTCAAAAATCATTTTATAATAAAGTAATATTTTATAACATTCCAAGAGTTCCCCTCCTCTCCTCTTATAAAAGGCCCCCACCTATACCACCTTACACACACCTCTCAAGCCTTTTTTTTGGCCAAACCCTGCCCATTTCATCTCTCCACATCCCTCTCTTCATCATTGAATCCTCACATTGGGCATAATCCTTCCAAGGAAGCCTTTGAGCTCAAATCAAAGAGAGTTACCTGATTTAAAGGTAAGGTCTTCCCTTGTGTTCTTCTGTTTTATTTTGCTTCTCCAAACCCATAACTATTTTTATTACCATTTTTTGTAACAGAAAAAGTATCTTAAATATACTAGGATGTTGTAATAAGAATTATTCGAGCTACACTTTCACAGACCTCCATTTAATGGTTAAAGAACATATTGTTTCTGTGGATGGAGAATTACTGCCTCACGAAACGATGATTGTTCAATATTATTTTAACACCATAAAAGGTGGCCATTAAGATGTCACTATATTTATATATGATATATAATATTTTTATTATTTTCTTAAGCTTCTGTATTTTCCATTTATGGCATACCTTTATGGTTTCCATTATGAGTAAATGCGATATCTTGATTTTAGGAAGTGCGGACTACCGCCCCTCAAAGTGATTTGATTCGTTAATGACATATGTGGGACGTATAAAGGATGTAATTAATGGTATTACATATGACATCCTACTGGAATTATAATATAACTTGATATCATTATTATTTCATTTTATTGAATACAAAAAAAATAAATGAAAGTAGCGTTCATGCGTACGTACGACTTACCGTCTCCATGAACGGTACATTTCATTTCTTATCTCCAAATGTTATGTATTATTATAAGTACATATATATAATGGATATATATGTAATATATTACATCTAAATGATGGATATCATTCTGGAATTATAATATATATATATATCTCATTTTGTTTTAATTCCATTAATATGACAAAAAATGGAAGTAGTGTTCATGCGTACGTACGACCTACCGTCTCCATGAACGGTGCTTTTAATTTTTTATCTCAAAATTATATGGAATAGTATAAAATGAATATATACTGGATATATATGATATTTAAATCATCAATAATATTATGGATATGATGTACCTATAACTACATGGAAAATTCTTTTCCAACAAGTTCAATTTTTAGTCATGTACCGAACATCGACAAAAAAGCCTGATATGAACTCACTTTATTAAAAATTTATTATAAAATTATAATATGTGATATGAACTGAATAATAATATTTAAAGTAGGTCCTTATGAAATTATAAATTGACCAAATTTTATTATTTAGGAGATTAAATAATGATCGGGACATGTCAAACACGAGGTAAGGGAACCTACCCATCTCTTTCTTTTCAAGTACGCTCTTTTATGTCATTCCTTTTAATCTAATCTTTCTTATGATTTGGATGTTCTTTTATATTACTCATACTGTACTTTTTATGTTAATATGATGAGAGACCCTATTTTCTCTCATCAATCCATTTTGGATGTTTTGATTGGCGCCGTTAGGCTGTCGAATTTTCGTAAGAGATCCAACCTCTCTCTTTCTTTTTAAGTACCCTCCTTTATGTCACTTCTTTTAAGCTCCTCTTTGTTATGTTTGGGGTTGATATTTTATATTCCTATTTCTGTACATTTTATGTTAATATGATGAGAGACCCTATTTGATATCATCAATCCATTTTTGGAAGTTTTAAGTGGCGCTGTTAGGCTGCCGAGTTTTTGTAAAGGATTTTTCATCTCACTTTTATTCCTGTGGGATTTATGCTACATTTGGCACCATTTCCTTTGAGTGGTATATTTACTGCCAATTATTTTACTCTTTGTGTAATATAATTTTGTTTAAGAGTATTTATATCAATGTTTTATTGTCCTTATTTTATGGGGAGTATGTTTCGAAAGATACCCAAGTCGGTAAAGGAACTTTCCACCCTCCTCTTTTAAAAAGACTTATTTGTTGGGTCTTTTAATTTACATATTTTAATGTTGGGATATGTTATTCTATATCCTTATTGATGTAAATTGTATGTCCATGTGATGAGATACCCTTTTTACCTCGCATCAACTCATTTTCTAATGTTTTAAGTAACGCCGTTAGGCTGTCGAGTTTTTTCAAGGGAACTTCTTAACCCAATTTTGATTCTTTGGGATAAACTTGTACTCCTTGAATATGTTGTTCTATGGGTATGAGTGAATGAACTCTGATTTTTTTACACTTAATATCCATTTATATTTTGTGTATTCGTTTGTCACACATAATTAGGTAATTGATTTATCCTTAATCCAAGGATACCGTCTTTGTAAGGGACATCGTCTCAATATCCTTTCATTGAGGCATATTGTGTTTTATAAAGAACTTTCATTTATACGGTGTATAAACCCCTTTTACATTTATGTTTATTCAAAAGGAATATTTTTATATGAAGCGTTTACTAATCAACAAAAGGGAATTTTTTTTTGTCGTACGTATGTGGCGACAACGAATTCTCCGCCAACGTGACCATTATTTGAGTTTCGGCTTCCTCTACAAGCCATAACTTTTTTTGAATGAAAAATAAATACCATGTTTTACTTTTCTTTTATTTTGGTATTGAAAATGGTTTTCATAATGTTTTTATATCAATGTGTTGTTTTGATATCTCGTGATTGAAAAGTGGAAATGTTAGGTTTCTTTTATGCATGTTTTATGTGATACGATTATGTTGTGGTTCTTGGGCATTGTTATGAAGACGGGTGGTTCCGTGATAAACTAAGGGCGGGTGAGCCCGATATAGCTCTCCAATGCATTGGGTAACACGGAGGAGTTAAACGTTAAGGTTTCTCTGAAGAGATTTAGGGAATATACCGTGATGGGTATTCCAAACGAAACCAAGAGGGTTACTACTTACGTAAGAATGTTATGAATGCCTCAAGTTACCTTTATGTCTTATGATATCTATGATTTATTCATGATTTGATGAGGTATGTAAAAGTGATTATGTTTAATGAGTAAAGTATGATTTCATACATGGACTAATGTTTTCTTTTCGTACTTTTATATCCCTTACTGAACTTTTTATTCTCAACCCAAGTTTTCGAAATGTCTTTCATAGGTCAAGGGAAAGTTGCATGATGTGATGATAGTGTCAAGGAAGTTTCAAGAAAGAATCCATGTTTTTTTCTAAATATGTTTCCATTGATGGAAAAAAACTAATACTATCTTTTATGTAACCACTTTGTTTAAATGTGGAATGTAATTCATGATTTATGATCTAATTCTCTAAAACACTAAACCTGAAAAGGTCTTTAATGTGTATTATTCATTTAATTAAATATTAAGCAAGGTTTAAGGCTGGGGTCTTATACCACATGAGACTAAACCCCCCAGTTAATGATGGGGTGGAAAATCCCCCAACTACTCTCATTAATGAAGGGGGAGTCCCTTGACCACCTCTACTATTAATTGGTGACACCTTTACCTTTTAATTAATTGCACCCACGCATGTAATTTAATTAAGGGGGGCCTCTTAATTTATTATTCCATTTTAAAATTGTTGGGCCAATAAAATAATAGATAAATTAAATTATTTTTGGCTTGGAAATTATCATTTTGTGGGAGCATGAGAGAAGAGCCTGGGAGAAAATAAGTTCTCCCAACGAAGAATGCGAAGAACGCCGCCAACAACCTTCATTGACTTCCTTCCTCGGATCCTCTGCAACATTGTCAATGAACTGATGCAGCTCGGAATTGGAGACATGTGGTGGGCGAGACGAACGATGGTCATGATCATCTTACTTCTGTGACTCCACCAACAAGCGATCATTGATACAAGGTAGGGGGTTTACCTTGGGCTTTATCCCTTTTTTTCTCTTCAATGTTTGAAAAGAAAGAGTTGTGAGGTATTAATTAATTGTCATGTATGATTCCTATTTTTGATGAACATATTTTTATCGCTTTAAATGTAGAGGATTCGGGCCATCCTGACATGGTAGGAAATCCTCCATCGATTATTTTATATTGTGGAATTCTACGGCATGACGATGAGGCGATAACGACGAAGGCCACACTACCCACAGCCTCCGCGAATCACGCCACCCCTACGACACACTAAAGCTTCTGGTCGACCATCGTCGGCCCGTGCGGTGCCCGAACCTTCTACCTGCGGCCTCCTGGCGCCCGGCCAGGCACCTGGCCCACCTGCCCGTAGCCTCCTGGCGACATTCCCGGCATGCGGCCCGTCTTCCCACGGCCTACCTGGCACCTTCCACGGCTTTCCATGTGCCCCCACGACATGTCTGGTCCCTACTGCAGCCTGATCGGTGCCCCTGGGGCCATTTCTGTGCCCTCCCTGGTTCCCCCACGGCCGTCCTGGCGCCCGGCCGGCGCCCCCACGGCCAGCCTAGACCCTACTGTGCCCTAATCGGTGCACCCGTGTCCAGCCCACGCTCTAGGCGGCCAGCCCGTTGGTCACCTGACCAGAACAACCTCCTAGGCCGAGTCTCCCGAGCCACTCCCCTCGTGGCACTAGCCGAACCAGCCATGGCCTTCGGGCCGAGTCGCATACGTGGCGACCTTCGGGATGAACAACCCTCACATTTCATTAGGTCAGACCCAGCGGACCGGTCCAAAACTCAGCGGGATGACCCGCCCAACAGGCCGAGTTAGATCTAGTGAGTCTGACTGGGTCGACCCAGACCGGGTCATCCCGGACTGGGTTGGGCCAAGTCGGTCGGACCAGGTCGGACCCGACCTGGGCCCATTACTGACATTTGTTTGAAAAACCGTCAATGGTGCTCACTTTCTTGGATCGAAGGCATCCCTTTTACAATACCCTACTAGATTTTGAGTAATAGATGAGATATAGTTAGGCTGGATCATACACGAATCCAACAAGACCCCCAGGAAAAAAGGCTAATAACTAACAGATCGAGCGTCCGATTGACGCACATTTAGTTGCATTGATACCTCTAAGACATTGTGTACATTTGAGATTGTTTTACTAGGGACTTAGTGATAGTTGGTGTATCAACCAACAACTTGTGGAGAAGATCTTCCAGAGATGAGAAGGAATTTGTGCGAGAAACTAGTAGCTAGCTGAGACTTGACGACTGCTGACTGATTCGACTCGGAGTGATTCGACTTTCCCAGTGGGGAGGGCCTCTATGTGAGCACGGCAGACCCATGGTGGAGAGCACCTCTGTGTGAGTGCGGAAGACCCATGGTACTATACAAGTGGAGTACCATAGTTGGCTACCAGGGGAGAGCCTCTATGTGAGCGCAGCAGACCCATGGTGGAGAGCACCTCTATGGGTGCACCTCAGATCCATAGTACTTTATAGGAGGAGTACCTCAGTAGTCCATGTTAGTGGGAAGCACCAATGTGTGACGCAGCAGGCCCACTGTACTCGATAGAGAAGGAGTTCCCCAGCAGTCGAGGGTTCAGATTAATAAAAATCATGGTTTGAGCTGAGTAAATAACTTTTTTGTTTTTCTCATGATTGAGATGGTTTACAAGATTGCATAGGTATACGTATGGGAATATACATAAGTAATGGGTATCTGTTGATATTTCATACATTTTGGATTATCCTTGTTTGATTTTGTGAGACCTTGAGGGTCTCGGGGTCCCTACTGGGTATCGTTATACTCACCCCTGCACGGGTTATGCACGCACCTCGTTGTGTTGGTTACAGATGACGTACAACGCTGAATGAGGTAGATAATAGCAAGACTAGAGGGTACCTAGAGGTGTTCCACTCGGTGTGATGGTACATGGAGGAGATGGACGGATGCAGAGTGCTAAGGAGGCCATATGTACCTACCCTTTCGGTAGGAACCCCGAAGGATGACCTAGTAGCTGTTTTACTTTTCTTCAGTTGTACTTTTTTTCCTTATACTTTCAGTTTACTTGTACTTTATAGTTTGGGTTTTATTCCCAGCCCCTTTTACTATCCATCACTTCTTTTTTATATAGTTATACTTAGTTTTATTCTTCCAGTTGTGTAATCAGATGTGTTTTTTACAGTTATAATTGCAATTCCATCCTAGTTTAGGGATTTACGCTTTGGGTTCTAGTCTCCAGCCCCTGGCCATTGGATGGAGTGAATGGGCTAGTCACGATACGGGCCCCAGGGGATAAGTCGTGACAAATTGGTATATGAGGATTCGGTTCTACTTCAGAACTTATAACTCTAATATTTATTTTCTATGATACAGTAGTGTTAAGGGTACTAAGTGTGGTTTTCAGTTCAGGGAGTCTAGTGTTGGTCCAGGCGGCCGATGTATCCATACACTAGGACCCTAACTTATGGTTTCTTACTCAGTGCATGAAAACACTGATTGCGTACATGTTTCCCAAAGTTTTCATTAAGTCAGCTCTATCGGGTCAGCTCACCATGTATAATATTTTGACCGTGTCACAACTGTTTCATTCAGGATGCCTCCCTATAGACAACCAGTTAGATCCTTGAGATTCGTACGTACTAACAGCTCACTGAGCGACGAGGCCTTGGTGCAGTTCCTTTTACCAGTGAAGGCAACAGGGGTACTACTTCTTGTTGGTCCATCGATGCCACCAGCACCAGTAGAAGACGATGCACGCCACTTGAGCGTGTTGTAAAAGTTCCTGTGCCAGAGGCCACCCAGGTTCTGGGGAGAGATGGACCCATGGGAAGCTGAGGATTGGATGGAGGCTGGGGTGAGATTATTCAGGTTAGTAGGAACACCAATACATTATGGTGATCTTTTCCATGAGTTTCCTTTATGATGCAGCAAGAAGATTGTGGAGCCTGATGCTCCAGGTGCATGACTAGGCGACACTACTCTGGGCAGAATTCGAGAGCCTGTTTTAGTCAGAGTTTTTCCCAGCCACTCTCGGTGCGGTGTGGATACAGAAGATACTTCATCTGCACCAGGGCTTCATGACAGAAGCATGGTACTTAGTGAGGTTCACCGACCTCTCACACTACTCCAAAGATATGGTGTGGGGTCATTTCTTCATGGCTTGGACCTTCAAGAAGGGGCTCAGACGAGAGATCAGAGCGTCAATGTTCTCACTTAACATCCAAACACAGGTGGGGGTGTTAGCAATATCCCTCCAAGTGGATAGTTTCTTTAGTGAGAAGTTTCCATTATCGAGACCCACAACTAGTGGACATGCAGCAGAGTCTCCTGCAGCTGGTAGTAGGCAGATATTTAAGAGGTCCAAGAGGACCAAACCTACAGGTGGATGACCGAACGACTCAAAATCGGTTGTCCAGGGAACCAAGAGTGGAGATAGAGTCATACATGCAAGGGGAGAATAATGTTACTCATGAGGTGGGTTGGGTCACATGGCTCGTGACTATCTGAATTTCCATACAGATGATTATAAGACCATTGAGGGACCTCCCCGACAGTGGCATAGGTTCAAATGAGGCAGTCTGTAGGGAGGAGGGGAACATGGTAGAATAGATGGATGTGTAGATGTTGGTGGACGAAGTTACGAGGTGTTAGCACCACCACCACCAGGAGGTCCACCCCGACCGTAGGGAGTAGGTGGATAGGGGAGAGATGATTTCTAGGTAGGTGAGGCCTATGATCACAGAGCTCCGGAGATTATTAGAGGTACAATCAGTGTCTACTCCGATTAGATGTAGTTCTTATAGGCATAGGTTCCAGCCACTCTTTCATTACTACATCCCTTGTTCGGAGTTCGAAGATTCTGAAAGAGCCATTAGTTTGAACATTATAGCTATAGACTCCTATGAGAGATGATTCGACGATTACGCACTAGTGCTGGTAGTGAGAGCTTACTCTAGGAGGTAAGATCTTCGGCTGGGATCTCCAAGTAGCGACATCGAGGCCTTACGACCTCATCTTGGGTATTGACTAGTTATTTACATTCCATGCTCAGATAGACTGTATTAGGTCCAAAGTATAGTGTGTCCACATTTATGGGACCAAGTTCACCTTCACCACCAAGAAGGGATCCTTTGTAGTGTAGGAAAGGCTTAATCAGAGGAGGGTGCATCCAATCACTAATAAGTTGTCTTGGATTCCCCTAGGACCAGTAGATGTGGAGAGTCTGAGCTATCCTGTAGTGGTGGACTAGTACATGAATTTTTTCCCTGAATATGTTCTAGGACTACCTCCTCACAGACAGGTGGAATTCTACATTGACTTGTACCCCAATACGACACTGATATCTACACCAACATATCAGATGGAATTTGTTGAGCTTCATGAGTTGTGGGTACATCTGGAGGAATTGTAGTGGAAGGGATTCATTCAGCCCAGTGTTTATTGCTAGGTAGCCCAAATTCTATTTTCCAAGAAGGAAGATGGGAACTTGAGGCTCTGTGTTTACTATTGTCACCTGAACCAGGTGACCGTGAATAAAAAGTACACACTCTAGAGAAATCACAACCTCATTAATCAGCTTAAGGGAGCACGATGGTTCTCAATGATAGATCTCAGATCAGGCTATCAGTAGCTCAGGATTTGAGATGAAGATGTGCAGAAGACAACTTTAAGGTGTCGTTACAGCCACTATGAGTTCTTGGTTATGCCCTTCGGCATAACCAACGCTCCAAAAGTGTTCATGGGATTCATGAATATAATCTTGCAGCCATACCTCGATCTCATTGTTGTAGTCTTCATTGATGACATTATGATCTATTTGACTACTGAAGAGGAGAATGCCTACCATTTTGGGTAGTGTTGGACACTCTCTGAGAGCACCGGCTTTATAGTAAGCACTCGAATGACCAATTTTGGATTCGATAGGTTTACTTCTTGGGACACGTCATCATGGAGGCTGGACATGCATTGGATCCAGTGATGATTGAGGCAATACATGCTTGGGAGACACCCAGGAGTGTGATGGAGGTACGAAGATTCCTGGGTTTGGCTGATTACTACTGGAGATTCATTCAAGTCTTCTTTAGAGTTGCAGCACAACTATCATCCTTGACGAAGAAGGGGAAACCCATCATGTGGTCAGAGAGTTTCCAATAGTTCTTTTAGGAGTTCAGGTAGAGGCTGACTAATTCCCCCATCTAGAGGCTTCTAGAGGAAGGCGTAGGGTACGTAGTTTAATCAAATTCATCAGGGACCAAACTCAGGGTGTGTCCTGATGCAAGAGAGAGCAGTGATCGCATATGGTTCTCGGAAGCTGAGACAACATGAGCAGAACTATGCTACCCATGACCTGGAGTTAGCAGCAGTGGTCTTTCCCTTGAATATGTGTTGACACTATCTGATGGGAATGTGTTTTAACGTGTACTCTAAACACAATAGTCTCAGGTATATCTTCTCTCAGAAGGAACTAAACCTAAGATAGATACTTTGGCTAGAGTTCCTCTAGGACTACGACTTTGATATAGTCTATACTGCTGGGAAAATAAATGTTATTACAGACTCACTTAGTAGGAGGACTGGTATACAACTACTAGGAGAGGCGATAGAGCAGCGTGCTGCCTTAATGATATCCTTTGAGGATAGAGACAATGTATCCTTCCTACAGTCTCATACGGTCACTCCCCCACTTCTTCAGTGAGTCAAGGAGGCACATCATGGAGACGCTGACTGTGATACACGACGTGCTCAGATATCCATAGGGCATGAACCTGATAGATTTTTTGACGGTGGGTAGCACTTCATTCTATTCAGAAGTCGTAACATGGTACCATTTACACTTCAGGAGGAAGTGTTGAGGGATTTCCACAAATCCCCTCTGGGGGTACATCCAAGAGTGTCGAAGATGTACCAGGACCATCGATGACAGCACTGGTGTCCATGTATGAAGAATTCAGTAGTGGAGTTTGTCTCACAGTGACTCATTTGTCAGCAAGTGAAAGCATAGCACCAGGTACCAGCATACTTGGTTATTCCTTTAGAGGTACCATAGTGTAAGTGGGATTGTATATCCATGGTCTTCGTGATGGGTCTTCCACACACATCCAGGGGTCACGACTCGATTTGGGCGATCGTCGACCGACTCACCAAGTAGGCCCACTTCTTACTGATCAGAGAGAAGGGTTCAGTAGAGATCATGGGATGCCTATATGTGCAAGATATTGTGTGGATACATGGAGTAACTTCCTCTATTTTCTTCGACTGTGACACACGGTTTACTTCCCGACTACTGAAGGGGTTGCAGACAGCTTTCAGGACATAGCTTTGCATGAGCACTGCCTTCCATCCTCAGACAGATGGTCAGAACGATTGGACCATTCAGACCCAGAGGACATGATATGTGCATGTTTTCTCACCTTCAGTCGTAGTTGGGAGTATCACTTGCCTTTGGTGGAGTTTTCTAACAAGAACAGATATCACTCCACCATAGAGATGACACCATTTCAGGTCTTGTATGGGCAACCTTGTAGATCACCCTTGTGCAGGCCTGACCCTGGGGAGTCAGCACTAGTTGGACTATTGATGGTACGAGCTACTACGAAAAAGGTGCAGATCATCTAATAGCGAATGAAGACTGCACATAGCAGGCAGAAGTTGTATGTTGACAGGAGATGAATACCTCTGGATTTCGAGGATGACGACCTTGTCTTTCTGCGGGTATCACTTTGACGAGGTCTATGAATATTTGGCCGAGGTAGAAAGTTATATCTGAGATTCATCAGGCCTTTCCAGGTCCTCTGCAGAGTAGGTGAGGTGTCTTACCTTATAGCTCATCCTCCTCAGTTGCACCGGGTGCACAATGTCTTCCACGTATCTCAGCTAAGGGGATACGTGCACGACCCTTCCCACATAATTGACCATGGAGAGCTAGACATCGATGATGGGGTGACATTTACGGAGGTTCCAGTGTAGATAGAGGATCAAAAGTTATGGGTCCTTCATGGACGGTCGATACCTCTGGTGCGTGTTGGATGGAAGCACTAGAACCTCTAGGAGAGCACATGGGAGCAGGAGGCTCAGATGTGTCATCAGTACCATCATTTGTTCCCATAGTTCGAGTGGTAGCTTATGGGGACGTAAAGCCCTAATATAAGGAGAATGTTAATACCTAGAAATTCCATGGAAATTTTTCTCTTAAAAACATTTAATTTTTACGAGTCCACGTAAATTTACGTCACTCGATTCCGATGGCCGGGGGTCCCGAAATCGATTTCTAAATTTTTTTGGGTATGTTAAGTAAACGTACGAGCGGGATTTTATAAATTTTGAACCGGTGCTCAGAACTGAAATCCGAGGGCACAGTTGAACTCACAACACCGTTATTCAGTTAATAATAATTTCAGCTCGACGGTATATGGTCGAGAATAAAAGTTAGTTTTTGGCTCTATATATAAAAAAAATAAAAAAATAAAGTGTATAACACTTTATTTTATTTTTGAGCCGCCATGATTATGAGTGGTTGTTGGTTAAAACCTCCACATGGGAGTTGGTGGTGGGACCTCCACGCCCTAACATCCCATGAGAGATTATGGTGGTGGGGCCCACCCGAACATAACCTCTCGTGAGAGGTTATGTTGTGGGGACCATACGAGACTAAAACCCCTTAATTATTAGGAGGGTGGAAAATATCCCAACTCCCCTCATTAATGAGGGGGGATTCCCTTGACCTCCTCTATCATTAATTGGTGCCACATTTCCCTTTTAATTAATTTGGCCAAAACATGTAATATAATTAAGGGTAGCCTCTTAATTTATTCCCTATTTTCAATTTTTTTCCAATAAAAAATAGATAAATTATACTATTTTTGGCATGGAAATTCTCATTTGTTTGGAGCTTGATAGGAGAGACTGGGAGAAAAGAAGTTCTCCCAACGATGAATGCGAAGAATTCTACCAACAACCTTTTTCGACTTCCTTCATCGGATCCTCCACAACTTCATCAACGAACCAACACAGCACGTAATTGGAGACATGCGGTGGGAGGGACAAATGAGGGTCTTCATTATCTTCCTTTTATGACTCTACTAATGAGAAATCATCGATACGTGGTATGGGGTTTACCATCTGCTTTATCCCTTTTCTTTTCTCATCATCTTTTGAAAATAAATAGTTGTGTGGTTGTAAATAATTGTCATTCATCATTATTATTTTTGATGAAACAATTTTTATCGCTTTAAATGTGAAGGATGTGGGACAACCTAACATGGCCCGACATCCTCTGTCGATTATTCTCTCTAGTGGTGTTCTACGGCATGGTGATAAGGTGATGACAACGAAGGCAGGAATGAAGAAGGCCGCACTTCCCGCGACCTCTTCGAATCATGCCGCCCCCACGGCGCACCGAAGCTTCCGACCAACCATTGCCAGCCCGAGCGGCGCCCAACCACTCTACACATGGCCTCCCGGCGGCCTGCCTGCCCGCGACCCTCTGGCTTGTTGTCGCACCCTTCCTGACGCCCATGTTCCCAACCCGACACCCCCACGGTTTGTACCACCCCTGTCACGGCAGGCTCAGCACACCCGCGGCCTTCCCGGCACCTGCCGCGGCCTACCCGGTGCCCCCGCCGCCGCTACTACGCCCAACACGGTGCCCTTGCGGCCTGCCTGGCGCCCTGTTGGCGGCACCTCGACCTGCACAGCCCCTGCCACACCCTACCCGGCGCACCTGCAGCCAGCCAGCACTCTGCACAGCCTTCCCGCTGGTCTCCCAACATGCTCGACCTCCTGGGATGAGTCGGACAAGCCGCACCTCTTGCGGAGCTAGCCAAAACAGCCCTAGTCTTCGGGCCGAGTCAACTACGTGGTGACCTCCGGGCCAAAGTGCCCTCGCAGTCCTCTGGGTCAGGCCTAGTGGACTAGGCCAAAACACAGCGGGCTGACCCACCCAACTGGCTGGGTCAGACCCAGGGAGTCTGGTCATTTCATCCTAGACCGGGTCGGCCTAGACTAGGTTGGGCTAGGTCGATCCGACCATGTTGGACCATACCTGGGCCTATTACTGATCGATTAACATCATGGGGCATATCTTTGTCACCAGACGTTCATTGGACGAACCGTCAGTTTTGATGGATTTCTTAGAACAAATCCATCCCATTGAGAATACCTCAATAGAATTTGGGGTATATTTTAGAGACTCTCAGGTTTGATCGTACATGAATCCAACCGGGCCCCAAACACAAAAAGGCTGATAACTAACAGACATGGCATCCGGTTGACGGGCCTTCAGTTGCATTGAGACCTATACAACATGTAGGACCTTTGAGATACCTCTACGAGGGACTTCATGATAGTTCGTGTATCAACCAGTAGCTTGTGGAGAAGATCTTCCAGAGACGAGAATGAATTTTTGTGGGAACCTAGTAGTTGGATGAGGCTTGAAAACTGCTGACTGATTTGACTCGGAGTGATTAGACTAGCCTAGTGGGGAGCGCCTCTGTCTCATCGCGGCAGACCCACAGTGGGGAGAGCCTCTCTATGAGCATGGCATACCCACGGTACTAGACACATTGAGTACCTCAGCAGGCTACCAGGGGAGCGCCTCTGTGTGAGCGCAGAAGAGCCATGGTGGAGACCACCTTTGCGTGAGCACATAAGATCCACGATACTAAACAAGAAGAGTAGCTCAGCAGTCTATGTTAGTGGGAATCACCTCTGTGTGATGCGGTAGGCCCACTACACTCAATAGAGAAGTAGTTCTCCATTATCCGAGAATTCAGATTAATAAAAATCCTGGTTTGAGCTGAGTCAATGACTTTTGTGTTTTCCTCATGATTGATATGGGTTACTATATAATTTAGGTATATGTATGGTCATATACCTAAGTAATGTTTATCCATTGACTTAATACTTTTCGGTTTGTCCTTCTTGGATTCTATGTGACCTTGAGGGACTTGGGGTCCCTATTGAGTATTGTTATACTCACCCCTGCACGGGCTATGCCCGCACCTCATTGTGTTGGTTGCAGACGGCAGACAACACTGACTGAAGTAGACAATAGCAGGACTGGACGGTACCTGGAGGTGGACCACTCAGTGTGATGGTACACATAGGAGACAGACGGACGTGGAGTCTTGGGAAGGCTATATGCACCTACCCTTTAGATAGGAACCCCAGAGGACGGCTCAATAGATGCTTCACTTTTCTTTAGTTGTAATTGTTTTTCATTGTAATTTCTGCTTCCTTGTACTTTAGAGTTGGGCTTGTATTTCCATCCCCTTTTACTTTCTGTCACTTCTTTTGTATACAGTTTCACTTAGTGGGTTTCTTCCAGTTGTGTACTCTAATGTGTCTTTTTAACTGTTATAAAGGTAATGCATTCCATGTTTAGGGATGTAGGACTTTGGTAAAAGACACCATATCCTGGCCTATAGAAGGCGGGCATGGGGTAGTCATGATACGGGCCCCAGGGGATGAGTCGTGATAGATAATGTGAAGAAGGGGATGCAGGATTTTTTCACATGTGGAAATTGTTGAAAGAATCACCCTGGGAAATGCTCCAATGATTGGTTGTTATTTGTGAGGGGAAAATGTTCACCTAGATAAATAAATAAAAGGGTTGAAGTAAAATGATTATATTCAATATTACTACAACAATAAGATATGGAAATATTCAAAATAATTCCCAAACCAAAAAGGTAATATACCTAAGAAGAAGCTATGGGGACAAGGTCAATCTTATGTTAATGACACAACACTAGTCAAATGATTAATGTATTTCTCTATTTGGATCTATGAAAAATATATAAACAGAACTTCATTGATTATTTTTTAATTATATAAACTATGAAATATTTATTGATGGTATTTCAATACTATTTCATTGAAAATTTAACATCCAATGTTTAATGGTACAAAAACCCTGATTTAATTTAATGTTAAACTTTTTTCAAACCCATGGTTAAGGGAATGATAAGCCTTAATATGTTCCTAATGTTATGAAAATGATGTTTGGATAATGAAATGATTGGTTTAGATAACAAAAATCACAGAAGTGATGTCTACCCTTGAACTAAGTAATGATTTATTGAAATATTGTTTATTCAATCATTTATAGACTTTACATCATTTTTAAATTTAAAAAATATATCTAATAAAATATATATTTTCATTACAGAAAATATGAAGACATATTTTTTATATGATTTTATTATAATTTACATTTCCAAAATGTTCCCATGTTTGGTATTTTATAATTCAATTCCACTTCATGTAATTTGATAATTTCATTTTGGAAATTTGGTTACAACACATCTAATGTGTTGGATCATAATATTTTGGAAAAGTTTATAATTTATGAAATAGGTTAATTTAATCTTTGAATGTGGTTTAAAAAAATAATGTATTACCTTTAGATATGATTCATCAGCTTCTTTGAAATAACGTATAAAAAGTGTATGTCACAACAATAAGATAATATTACGTTTATTGTCTTAGAAACTTATTTTTACTTATATTCTTATTATGTAAAGGAATTACTCGACTATAGAAAAATGTTCCTAAAATATAGATGGTGTCCTATTATCATCATTTTTTTGATGACATCAAGGAAATTTTTTATAACAAATGTTTAATGGTTTGTGGTCATCATCATTTAACTGAACATGTTTTCTATCACTCTCCATCAGAACATGATTGATAGATTTTTTTTTCTATATACATATTTCCATTTCCAACATATTTTATCATAGTAGGCAACATAGTTATCTGTTCATTGTACTTCCCATTATATCTTATTAAAAATATGTGTTATGAACCATATCAAAAATGTGAGTTTTTAAAAAATGGTTTATTTTTAAATATCAATACCTCAACATCTATGATAAATTTTTGATTACAAAGACAAAACATATTTATGGCTGTGATAATGTAACACCCCATTAATTTATATATAATTGCCTATTATAATTAATTTAATATTTTTTTACTACATTTATATATAAAAAACAACATGTTTAGTTTATTTTAGATGTAATGTAATGTTTAGAATAGATTACATATAACACTTATATTATGTTGAGTTTTACGCAATATCGACTCTCATTGATGGATTTTGAAACACATAATACTGAGTTTCACCATACAATATTATATTATTAATAATGTTATTGTTTTATATAATAAGATACAACCTAAAAAATAAAATATTGATTTTTAATAGTATTATGAAACATAAAAAATATATTGTTTACACTAATATTTTATTAATTTAATGTTTTTAAAGTAATTAAAAGTGAAAATATAAAATGATTCAATATATTAGAATTTTTTATATTTATGCTTGTAATGGATTTTTATCCTAAAAAATTAAATTAATTACTATGATACAATGAAAAAAATGATATTTTCATATATTATATTAAATAAAATATTTTTTATATTAAAAAAATATATTTGATATGAATAAGATCAGAAAAAACCAATGTTACCCATAAAAACAAATATTTTCAAAAATGAAATTTTACATCCTTTGAATTGATAACCTATATTAAAGTCTATTTTAGGAAATATCACTGATTTTATTTGTCAATATAAACACAATTTAGTAAATAAGTAAAAAATAATAATCTTAAGGTTATTTTGTGATATTTTTCTATTATGAATAAATTTTTGATGAATATTGAAAAATACTAAATTTTAATAAAAACTGATATTTTGTATATTTTATTTGTATTTTTAAATAATATTTTTATATGGTTTTATGTTTTTATTATATTAATATTACATTAATAAATATAATTTATGTCATTGGAATCAATTTCACTTTGAAATTAGATATGAAAACATTGCAATCTTTTCATTATTTTTATGTTAAAAACTCACATTGTCATCCCATCTAGGGGATAAATATTAAATTATTTTCAGCCACTTCTGTGATTAGATTTTAGAAAAATTTCTTCTATCTTTTAAAAAATATAATATATAATTTTTAATAAGTCAGGAATAGTGTTTACTAATAAATATTATTGAATGTAATTAAAATATTTACTGTGGTTAAGAGGAATATTTTCTTAACAAGTGACTTAACCTTAAAATTAAATCCCACAGTGACATGTAGAATTGAACAAAATCCATTTTATGGCCATCTATATTAACTATAATCAATTTAATATAATTTTTTACCATTAATGAATACAATTGAAATGGAAAAATTAGGATTGAAGTTCCCTTTCCAAAAAAACATGAATGAAACTACACTTTCATTGTGAAAAGTCACACACCCTTACTAATTCCTCACACCTAAAAAAATTTGAATCCAAAAAAATATTCTATATTAATATTGAACCATCCCTATGCTCAACCTATTTTACTACCTTCTATAATAATACCTTTCAAGGAAGCCCATTGGTTCAATATAAAAATAGTTATCCAAAGAAGAAGTTACATCCTTCCTTAAGCAATTTAAATTTATTCATTTTATACCACACTCAAATATTATTTTTAAAGATTATATAATATTTTAATAATTCTAAATATACTTATACGTTTTTTTTATTATTTTTATACCTAAAATTACACACACTTACATCTAATGGGTAACAAACTTATCATTCTTTAGTGTAGCGAACAATTTCATCACAAAATGACATTTTTCATTTTTCAATTGCCTAATCTCATGAGTGGTCATTATGATGGAAATACTATTTATATATTTTATATATGATATTTATTATTTATTTATACTTCTATAATTATTATATAAAATATACCTTCAAATGTTCTATTTTGTGGGAATACGATGACATTTTTTGTGGATGTTTGGACCATCGCCTCCTCAAAGTGACGCGATACATTCACACATTACATGGAACATATTATGGATTGATTTAATAAAACATATATGACCTAAGTGAAATCTATATTATATTAATAACATAAATATCATTCAATAAAAATAATATATCACTTTAATTTCTCTAAAAACATAAAAATGTCATTTGTGAACGTGTGGATTATCGCCTCCTCGATATGATGTGAATCCTTTTACATAAAATGAATTATATATATAATTATATAAAATTAAATAACATATTATTAATAACATAACAACTATTCTGGAAATATAACATGTTACTTACCTTCTTTTCTATAACAATCGTTGAAAAATTGGACTCTTACTATATCGTACGTACAACCTACCATCTCCATGATTGTAACGTGGTGTCATTTTTCATAACCATCATTAATGATTGTTTTTAAAAATTTAATTTATTTATAAATATGGTGATTATTTCTTGATTATTATTCATAATATGTTTATATAAAGGCTAATTTGACCGTAGTTGACCTTTTATTGTCATATTTAACACATTAACTTAATTTGGTCAAAACTTCCAATGTAAAATTCATTGATGATTTTGTTTTATAAAAAAATGTAAGAAGTGAATTAAAAGTAACAATAAACATTAAAAAGGTTCTGATGAAACATAATAATTAACATAAGGATATTTTTTAGGAAGACAAAGACACACCAGAATGTTATAACTTAAGTGAACTGAATTCTTCTCAGTTTACATTCCAAAAGACTAATTTGTTTTCATGGAAAATTTCACTTTTATACGTTGTATATACTACCCTTTGACATGTTATATCATGAATATTATTACTCACAAGGTATTATAGTTTTCATTTAATGTCATTACATCATGATGATTATGATTCAAATGTTTCTAAGTGGGACATGACACTTTAGAATAATTAATGATTTTTCCCTTTAGAATGTTTTAATTATCTTTAAATGGAATTTTCATTTCTTAGAGTCAATATACATTATTGTTACCGATCCTAAACTGATGAATTATTGATAGATACATATGTTCTATTCAATATGAAAACATTTTGATTAAATTGTTTAATTAAATCTATTATTCAGTATATGAAGAATTATTATGAAATTCAATACATGGTTTGGGGACCATTTGATGCAAACCCTATGGGATGGGGACCTATTAATGTATGCTGCTCAGTGAATCAGTATTCTAATGAGACAAATCAGTTTTCCAAATCATAATAGTCTAAGCTATCTTATTTTGATGGTAATGGTATCATGTTCCTCGGAAACATGACATTTAATAAAATGTCATTTTCTTTATTGATAATTCACTTATTATACATGATATTATTGAATTTACAAATATATGGATAGATTTAATTCTATTTTTACTGATTTAAGGGTATTTTTTAAGTTTTTTAGCATTCTATATTGATAATTCCATATAGAGTAATTTTAAAAGAATGTTTTTTTAGTTATTCAGCTTACCATGTTGATTTATTATTATTGATTCCTTAGTGAATATATAGTACTTATAATTACATAAAATTTTACTTCACCCTTAGTATGTATACTTTTCTATGTTTATAAAGAATAAATACATGAATATGATTTCAATTTTTCTATTCATTTAATTTTTTTATGTTTCAGGTTTTATATTTTATTTACCAATGTGACATGGGTATCATGTATGTAAGATCACATTAAAAAACAAATAAATTGTTCAATTATTTTTAATTTTATGCTTGTATCTATGCCAATTTAATAAAGTAATGAACCAACTATGGTCTTTCTATGATGGGTCGTGACACATTCATTCTAGTTTTATCCCCCTTATAAAATATTTATATTACTATCATTAAATTATGGATTTTTATGATTTCAATGTTTATAGTATGAAAACCTTAAATTTCATAATATTCAAACCATTTTATAATTGATTGTACATTATTATGTTCCACAACATTATCGATTTTGTTATCAAAGAGTGCTTACTGTCTCTAATTTTCAATAAAATCCATGAAGTCTTCAATTTAAATATTTTTGTTATTAAATGGATCACATTAATCAAATTTTAAATGATTGATTAATATAAATTTAAATTAATTATTTTTGTCAGATCTATAATTTTTAGGATCAAAAGAACAATCTATGCGGATTTATTCATTATCCTATTTATCAATCATACCAATATTTTCGTGGGTGTCTATGATAAAAGACATGCATCTAAATCATTTATTTATAAATCATTTGGATTTCAAATCATCCATAACCCATTTGGGTTTTTCTACATCCTAGAAACTAATATAACACTATTAGTGATATATCTTGTTGTGTTAAAAATCATTTAAAAAGCTAGTGGGAAAGATATATTCATACAATTTTTACCTACCAATCTCTTACAAATTATAAATCATCCATTCAATAGTATTATTTTATTTATGTGTCATAGGAGGAGAGAATGTATTTTTTATTCAATTTTTGGGAAAATTTCACTGAATTTAGGAATATCATAATCTCATTAATTTTAACTTCTCAAAAAAATTATAGAATTATTTTGAATTTGTCATAACTTCTCTAAATTTATAAGAAAAGTACTTTTTTCACAATAATGTTTCAAAATAATAATCCCATGTAAACAAGTAATAACAATAATCTTATACATAAAAAATTAAATAACATTTATATTAGCTATTTTATATGGAAAAAATAGATTAATATGAATATGTTTTATGTGTTAGGAAGTTTCAACCTTCTTAATTAGTCAAAAAGATAATTTTTGTTTCATTATCATTTGGTATGCATCACATAGTTTCTTTATTTCCAACTTTTGATGCATAATATTTGAAACTGAATTCCTTATAGATAATTTTTTAAGACAATATACATTAAAATTTCCAATACATATATGAATAATACAAAATAACATAAATTAAACATTAAAATATTTTGATTTTTTTATTAAATAAATTTGCATATAGTGTTAAAACAATTTCAGTTCTAATTAATTTAATCTAGAAACATTTATCACTTAATATTGAACATGAATTGTTAAAAGAATTGATAAGAAGTGCATTATAATAGTTTTGATAATTACTTATCATATTTTTTCATCGCATAAAATATAGAACATTGTTGGTTAGCCCAAAATATATATCTCTAACTGAACCAATCCAAATGTTTTTTTTTTCATTTTGCAATATCACTAAATGTGTCATATAATACATTAATTTCTGATTTTGAGTGATATTTGGAAAAAAAATAATCAACCATATTACTTAAAAATACAAACTCAATAAACCTCTTTTCTTATTTTTTGGATTATTTCCGATAAAAAATTAACCAATGATGTTTTTTGGAAACCAAATACTTTTGGATATAATGATGTTATTAACTATTTTATTGGAATCCAAAATCTATTCATTTATTACTATAATTATTATTTTAGATTTAGATAATATTTTTTAAAATAAATTCATAATAAACAACAAATATTTAAGGATATTTAATAAAAAAATTATTTAGGTATTTAATAGTAATTACATAATGAAAGATAATAATGTTATAATAATTTTATTATTTTTGGGGAATAATTATTTCTTATATTTATTATGAGTTTCTCCATTAAATTAAATTACATTTTTACTTTTTTATACATTATAACCATCAAATTTTTTTAGATAACATCCAACTATATTGAAGAGATGTGAATTATATTTTAAATATATTTATTCAACAACTAATTCCTTTTTTTTCATGTTTATCAATATTAGATTAAAACTTTTCCCTATTAAATTTAAATCATAAAAAATTATTTAATAATATTTATTCCTCAAAACAAGTAAAATCATAATATTTAGTTAATTGTTAATTATTTTTCTTATGCGACACCAAATTTTCATCTATTACTAAAAAATATTATCAAAGTTTCTCAAGAAAATATTTTACATATTATGATTCAAGAGAAGAATAATATATAGTTGTCTACCTCATTTGATTAATCCATAAAACACATGTTGGAATTCAGGCATAATTTTGGGTTACATTATCTAGAGTATGAATTAGGAATGTATTATTCCTAAGAACTCTATATTGGACATGTTTTCTTCTTATCCAATTTCTAATAATCATATTTCTTATGAAAAAACATATTTAATTTATTCCTTTACTTCAACAAAGGGAAATCATGCTTGATATTCATGATTTTCAATCATTCATATAATCTTACATATTTTCTATTGCATTAAAACTTTTTTTACATATATAATGAAATATTTAATTTTATTATCTTGTTATTTAATGACTTGAATTTTATTATAAAATGAGAATGATCATCATCATATTCATTATAGATTTATTTTTCATTACATTATGAGTCATATTGTTTTTATCTTTTTCTTCCTCCACATCTATAGAAGAATAGATTTTATGGGGAAAATTTTAAATTATTTTGTGATAAAATTACTCATCCCCCATATCTGGTTCATACATTATCAATGTTCTTATTAGATCCAATATTTTAAAAATATTTGTAGTATTATATTAAATTTGGTTATTAATTATTCCATTATATTTTTATGGTAAAATCAGAGCACTTTAAATTAATATTTTTTTATAACAAGAGAGGTGACAAAAATGTGACATCATTGAATATTATTTGTAAGTATACCATTCATTTTATTTTCGAACTCGCTATCATTTATCTGAAGACATCATATTCATTCTTGACATGTTAGTTCAATAGTTCTGTATACTTTTTATTTCTCTCATATCAAACTAAAATTCAATTATATGTTTCATGGGTTGTACAAAACTAAGAAACATTATTAATATAATCATGACATAATCCACATATCATAACATACATTACATTATATTTTCTACCATATTCATATTTGGTGGAAGAGTAACATCTCTCTGGATCACCCTCATGTATTGAATAATATTTTATATCATATAAATAAACATTCAATCTATGGGTTTTGAAATATATAATCATTATTTACATTCAGCAACAATAATTTTCTCCTTTGATGTACGGTTATATATCCATATACATTCCATCCTGTAAATGAAAAATTGTATAAACTTTTTATAATGATCTTCAATATTTAATTTCTAAGAGTATGAATCTAAAATGTCACATTCTTTAACCCCAATTATTGTGTAGTATTTTTTTCCATATGGGTTAATAGGGGATGATTTGTGTTTTAAACATTTTACCCAACTTAAAAAAATTATCTCTGAAAAATAAATTATTTTACCTTCACCTTAAATTAGATAAGTAGTGAAATTTTATATTATTATATTTGAATCATAATATCGATAATTTATTTCGGTTTTGGTCATAAATATCACACATTCCACTCTATCACCCTTAGATTTTGCAATATATTTGTTTCTCTAAATTAATATTTTGTTTGATATCTTATTTCACACGCAACACCCAAATAAGATAACCGAGGTTATATTAGATGAATATAGATATTAAATTATAATAATAATAAGACCTCTAGTAAATGAAGGAAATTACTCCACTAAAATTACATACAATGAATGTTTAAATAATTAATATGATTTCATATTTAAATAAATTATTTTATCTCAAATAAATATTTTTCTAAACGTGTGGTGGATTTTACCCAAATATATAAACCAAATGAATGTGGCGAGATTATTTTTATTTTATATCATCATAACAACCATATTATTTTAAACTAACACACAAGTAGTTAGTGTCAAATAGTTATAATGCCACATTATATTTCAACATAAATTTTTTCAATAAAATCAATCATTTCTTAATACTTTTTATTTTTATTTATATAGAAATATTTATTTATTTTAGTGCATGAATTTCAAAAAATTCAATGATTATTTATTTCCACATATTGAAATTATACTATAAGGGATTTTTTGAAGTTTTTATAAAATATATGATATTTAGTAAATTATTTAAAAAGGTGTGATTTTGATAATACCCTCACTTTTATGATAATATTATAATAAAATAATTACATGAATGATTTTGAAACCCTATATATATATAATGTAAAATAAATCATTTAACAACACATTATTGAATTTTAAATTCCACATTGATCATTTTTAAAAAGTAAATAATATTTTACTTTAAAAACAATTTTTATTCGCTTATATTAAAAAATGTATTCAAAACATATTGAAACTAAATAAAAATTGATTTGATATTTTAAATCATTATATTAATATTGTTTAATGTTGTCAATTTAATTTTTGGAATGAAATTACTATAACTAAGAATAATGTTAATGACTATGAAAGATTGTTTTATTAGTGTTGTGTAGTTATTGTATAATAAATTAAATTGGTATATTTTACCTATTGACATTTATATGATCTAAAAAAATTAATTAAAATATATGATCACTCCAATAATGAGTAATTAATGGTATATAAGATTATAAACACTTAACATTTGGATGGAATTTTTTTCCATTAAATAGTTTTCATATATATTAAATGATTTAATTAAATATTTTATTTTATATTATATATTAAATTTAACTAGATTATATATTGATTAAATTTATATTTTTAAAATCAAACATTCATAACATAAGTTATCTTAATCTTTTTGTAAAATATAAATTACATACATAAAATTCTTGTTACCATAGTCGAAACTAAAATGATAAAGAGTAAAATCTATTGATAAATGATTCCAAACATTTTTTAATTTTTTTTAAAAATCATTAATAAGTTCTTGATCATCCCAATCCCACCCCAAACTAGGTTATTTTATACTTTTGGAACCTTTGACCTTGGAATAATGACATACTATAATTGAAATGAAACGAGTACTTTCAAACATATCCATCACTTAATATATAAAATATGAAAAATTAAACCACTTAATGATAGAACTATCTCTTCAAATTTTAGACAGGAACTCTTAGATTTTCCCCAACTATAATTCTATATAAATTTATAATTATCTACTCGGAGTAAATTATCCTAAATCCTTAATTTACAATAATATTTCCATAGAGAATCACATGTTTTAAACGTGAGTATTTATTACTACATAGTTTTTGTATTAATCTACACATACACCATAAAATATTCTCTATCCCTAAAATTATAATTTAATAAAAGTTATTAATATTCAAAAATATCATTATACTAATACAATATCACTTTTCTACTTTCCTCCCAAACAGTTCCTTTGTTATTTATTCTTAATATTCCTATATTACCCCTCATGTATTTTCCATCTATAAAATTATAATAATATTATTATTACTAATACTATTAAATGTTATTATACTAGTGTAAGTTCAATATTCTACCATCCTCAAAATTCCATTGAAAAGGAAATGTGTCTTTATGTATACATGTGGACTACACCACCACAAACATTGTGTACAATTTTAACATTAACACTTAATATTGATGATAATAAAAATGTATTTAATGCACACAAGTTTTTTTATGATGAAATTAATATTATTTATAGGTATTAATGGATATTAAATAACTTGTATTTATGGTAAATTTTCTTAGAAAATATAATACCCATAAATAAATATATCATCACACCATTTTAAATATGAATCAATTTTTTGTAAAATGTATATAAATATATAAATATTATTCAGATGTAAAAATATATGACATAAATTTAGAAATATCCAAATATTAAAAATCAATTTAATATTTATTTTAAAGAAATTCAATATACTGAAATTGAATCCACAACATGGACCGAGCCTCCAAAAATAACTTACATGAGAAATATTTTTTAACAATTAATTATAATATCATAATAACTAAACCTTATGAAATTAAAAATAGATTTTAGAGTTTATTTATAATGTTTTTAATTAATATTATTTAATTATTGAGGTTGTTAGGTGCGTTCATAGAATTAATTAGGACAAGATATCTAGGTTATTGGTCTTAGTTTAAAATTCCATGAGACATATTTGTAACTGTGAACCATAACAGTTTTTATTTGGTGTAATAAATACCATATTATTGTTATTTACAATGATTATGTTTCATTTAATTAAATTTTAGTGTCTATTTCACGGTAAACCTATTATTATTATGATAAAATCACTTCAGGGTTCTGAAAACTCAATTCTCATTCATTAAGTTATGATTCTTCTTCATCATCTTATTTCATATATATTTGGCGTGTTACTCTATTTGATTTTATTAATTTTAATTTCTATTATTATATTATTAGTTTTTATACCACATAAACCCTATTATAAATGTCTCTTGATACTAAAATTTGGATTTTCTTATGGTATTTTGTTAACTAAAGTTTTCATTCATTGAGATAAAATGTTATTCCATGACAATAATTCATATAAGTTTAGAACAATATTCTATTTAGTATTTCATGATATATTTCATCATTTCTATTAAAGAGAAAAATATTTATAAAACCAACATTATTTAAAAATGTATTTATTTCTCATAAATGTGAAGTGTTTTTTAGCGGTAAATTACATCACTTTTAAAAACACTTTTCTATCTATTTCCATAATAATTATTCCATAAAATAATAATTTTAAATTTGAAATCATATTTTGATTTTATATATGTTTCCTTTAAAATTTTAATGGTAAATTTTCAATAGAATTTTTACTAATTTTTAATGTTATGAACCTTTTAAATATTATTTCAAAAAATGAAGGTTTTATTTCCATTCATAATCAAATGTTTTATGTTTTACTACAAAAATAGGAAAAATACTTTTTTTTTCAAGTCCACACTATTAATGATTATAATTAAAAATAATTTTTTTCAAAATATTCTCACTAACATATTTTATATCTTAGTTTATTTTTCAAAAATCCATTACTAAATATTGTTCGTAATTGTAAATGTTTAAAAAAAAATTACTTCTCTATTTGTATCCTTTAAGTCTTCATTCAAGGCTCCACTATTTAAGTATAATTTTTAAATTAATAGGTTTTTAAATGTATTCACATCAAATGTTAAAAATTGAATTTTTAATAGATACAGCACTTCATATTTTACGATAATGATAAAAAAATTATTCTGAAAATTATTTTACAATTTTTCATCAGTTTTACTCATTAATTGTAATAGATTTATTTAAATTAAAATAATATTTCATTAATCACAAGAAAAATTTTATTTTTAAAATATATTATGGTGTGATTAAATTTGGGGTTTCACCTATTTTAATTACTGAGGTCAATTTTGGTGACACCATATGTAAATGGTACAAAACCCATGTTTCTTTCTTTATATTCATTATGACATGACTGGGGATTATTTCAATGTTGTAAACATATGTATGTATTATTGATATTTTGGTTCTAATATTTCCCTCCAACTTATTGTTAATGTTAATACATATCATGATATGTTTATAGAACTTAGTATTTTGACACCAAACTCACTAATGGACCGTGGGATTGTAAAACATCCATCACTAATTGACTATAAGATTTAAAATAGAAGACCCTGATATTCTATAGGTTTTCGAAACCTATTTGTTTTATATAACATGGGGTTCCAAAAATATAATCACTATTATGACATTGGTTTTTGAAACCTATGTCACTTATTGACTATAGGTTTCTAATCCCTAATTGACATATAAACTATAGGTTAGTAATAAATAAGTTACATAGTGTCATGAACCAACTCGGGTTCCTTGGTAACCTGGTAACCAAGCCATCTCTGAAAATTCTTGAGGGGTATTCCCGATCCCCAAGGGTCAGAGACTAGCACTTGGCATCATCAACATTCAAGTGGTAATAAATTATCCACAAAACATAGTGGAATTAAAAAAACACTATATGCATAACAAAAGAAACTCCACTGGGAGTAATGTACTAGAATTCAACAAGGAATTAAATCCCAATGTACTGAAACTATGGTACCAGACTAAAGGGAAACCCCCAAGTCCCTAAGGAAACAACTGATGACCTCCAAGGTTCAACATCTAGATTTTCCTCCAAGATATCATTTCCCCTCGATCAAACCAGGATTGAGATAATATACTAACAAAAAATTTCAAATGTAGGGTGTGAGATAAAAATATATGTATGGTCTTACTATGGATTCCATAACAATTTACAAAAATAGATTAACCAAAAGATTTCATTTATTTTAAATTTAAATAGGTTTTTCATTTGAAAGTAGATTTAATCAAATCACATTATACAATTAATTTGATGTAAAATATTTTTATCAAATGATTCACAAATGATAGAATATTTCTAAACTAATTTCATAAATAAAACATTTATATAAAATAATTTATATAAATCATAAAGGCATATAAAGAAGTTCAAAAACATTGGAAATACTTTATATCTCAAAAATAAACAACACCTGAGCAACACAATTATCTTCCAAATAAGTATGATAGTATTTTTAGATATACGACTAGTTTCCCTATATGTGATCTTAGTAATATTCATATACACATTTCCCCCTAATACTAGACAATAGAGACTAATCACTTTCCCATCAAGGATGTGACCCGCGACATATATGTTTTAGAAATTTGTGATAGTGTTGAGTGTGTCACACTTTTCATGGATCCTTTAAAATTTATATTTAACACATTTAAAAAATTTTATTTTAAAAATAAAAGTAATTTTTAAATTCATAATATCAAAATTAAATTAGGGGTTTTTGTTTTCATATTTCTTAAATGATTCATTTTTCTATCAATAGTTAATACTATTGAATTTTAATGGAAAACAATCATTTTTATTTAAATTATTTACAAAGATAATTTATATTTTGAATTGGTTTCACATTAAAATTTCATAAATTATATATAAATTAATCATATTATCTTTCAAGAATCATATTCATAATAAATATTGATATAAAAACTTTGTAAATGTGTAACCATTTTCTCTTAAAAACCTACTTTCTTATCATGTATGAGAGATTATTTTTAATTTTTAATGTTTCACTAATGTGAATGAAATTTCTAAAAATGGATTACATTTTTGGAATAAAAATAATTTAAAATTTATAATATTTCCAACAAATTTTTCAACAAAAAAAAATTGTGGTTACACTTAAATTTAATTATTACAGTTATCATAAAAATACATTTACTGAGGGTGGAACAAAAACAATTAGGTTTAAATTAAGATAAAAAATATCATAAATTTTTTTCTATAGATATATTTCATCCATATAAATTTTTATTCTTGGTAATAAACCATTTTTTACCATTTTTTATGTGAATAATATGGGTAAACAATTCTATTTCCAAATATTACAAGTGTTCCAGTCACTTCCCTTATAAAATCCCCCTGTCTCCACTCATCTTGTATCATTAAAACAATTTTAGTTAAGAAAATCCCCAAGAAAATAACATTCAAACTTCAATAAACTAATACAAGATGCCCAATTTTGTGCATAAATCTATCCATTAAAGTATTGGTGAAAAAAAAATGTTTGTTACACGAAGAAGATGATATATTCTTTTATGGGAGTTTTTATTTTATTTCATTCTCCAGATCATTCAATTTTTACAAAATAATATTGATATAATAAAATTATATATATACATATATATTAAATTACCTACAATCATCCCCACTTCCGTCAAATTGGTTCCAAAAACATCATATGTGTGCACAGTAGACTATAGACTCAGGAATCGATGTCATTTGTTTTTCCATTGCAACATCTCATAGATTGGTATGAAGATAGACATAATTCATAAATATATTTTTTGTTAAATATTTTATAACATGGTGTCCTTATATCATATTTATACCTTTTTAAATTTATATTCCTTATGATAGATGATAATGTCACTTAAATGTTTGGAAGACTACTCCCTCACAAAGCAATGTGATTAATATTTCATTAATTCTTTACATAGAAGTGGATAAGAGACACATTAATGAATATATGATATATAAATGATTTAATTTTTATATTAATGACATATTTATCATTGGTAAAATATAATTTAAAATTATATTTTTTTACACTAAAAAAATAACATTGTTCATGTATGCATGGATTATATACTTCACGATGTGATTTGACTCTCATTAATCACCACACCACATGAAAGATAAATGTAATTATATTTAAATAAATACAATGGTGTATAAGATAATATTACAATTATGGAAATATAAAAAATTATCTTCCTCATTTCCATAAAGATTATTGAATAATGAAATTATATTAATGCGTATATACGACCTCTCATCTTCATGATTAGAACTATATTTGTTTGTCATAACCATCATTCATGATTGTTTTTATAATTAAAATTGATGTAAAAATATTATTATTATTTTAATATTATTATTTTTGATATCATTGAACTATATTATATTTGAATGAACTGTATATTTCTTGATAAACAATCCATGAAAAAACAAGAGAATTAACACCTAAAAATACGAGAATAATGAAACATTATAAATAAACATGCGATAAGATGTTATAAAAGGATAATATTTTCTATTATAAATAATAATATTATGCTATAATAAGTTAATAACATGTTTAAAAACATTATATATGAGGTTAATGTATGGTAAACCAAAAAGAAGTGTGATTTAATGGTTTCTCTTCCCACATTTAGTTCCATGAGACATACACCATATTTACCACTTATTTATTGATAGTAGTGTATATACTATAATTTATTGGTGATATAATTAATCAATTAATCTTAATTTTATTTATTTTTTTATTTAATGTTAATAATTTTATGGGGAATGTTATTAAAAAGTCCTCAAAATGGTAAGCATTTATTTCATAGTCTTATCATTATTCATGACAGTTTTTGTTTAAGTCTTACTTAGAATAATTACTTGATATTTTTATTTTAAAATAAATATATTTTCTTATAATATTAATAATCATGAAATACTCTCATGTAATAGTTCCATTTCTCTCTTTTTCAAAAAAAAAATCATTAAGGAAATATTTTCAGGTTAATATGAATTTATTTTTTCTTCTATTATAAATTATTTTTCTTCCAAAACCATGATTTATATAAATTCCATTATAAATGTTTTATAATTACCCAATAGATTTTTAATGATATTTTTACCCATGTTAATTTTTTTTAAAGAAATACTATTATTTTTTTTGAATGAGAAACATTATTATCATATTATAGTGAAAATGAATTTTTTTTCTTTGTTACAGCTTGTGTGGAACTTCCCACCTTCAAGACAATCATTAATTTGAAGATTATTTTAGATGTCTATATGTTTCAAGATAAGGATATTCTTTATAAATATTCTAGGAATTCCTATATTATTAAAATTATTTTTAATTAAATGTATTTGGAGAATACTTTATGAATGTTAATGTTTTAAAAGGGTTATTTTAAATGAAAAGTCATTTACTTAAAACAATTCCAATTTATCTTTACAAAAAATTTATCATCTATGAATAAAATATTTGGTGTTACTTATTCTTTAATAGGTATATAATCTAATGATAACATCATTATTATTTCTCCAAATGTTTTACAATTGGTTTTATTATGAATGTACTATGTTGATACCATTTATTTTACTATGTATGGTTTATGATTATGTTTTTTAATTCAGGAAAGTATTTATATTTCACATTATAGGTTAAATATGAATGTTAATGTTGATTATGTTTAACCTATTTCATAGGAGGAATAAATTTGAGTTTTTTTATGGGAGGGACCTTTAATTTTCCCTAGAGTCATCGGTAGGTCTGATGAGACAAACATGATATGGATTTGGTCGAGGATTACCCATTTATATATATTTATTGAAACAATTCCTTTAACGAGATATATTTAATTGAAAAATAATTGATGATATTTTTTTTATGTCAGCCATTATAAATTACATCATTATGAATTCATTTATTGATATTCCATGAGATTATTGGATTAGTTAGAATATACAAGGAAAATAATAAATCTAATGAGATTATTTATATGGAATTATTTGATAATATTTTATTCCCTCAATATTATTATATAGTTATTGATTAAATGTCAGGTTTTTTTACCATTCCATATTTATTATGCCTTATTTATTCATGGCTTCTGTTATATTAACACCCTTCCGGAGTTTTTAATCTCACTATAATGTTATGTTTTATTTTCCCTAGGATTGAAGTTAGTATTTTATGATTGACATTAAGATATAAAAAAGGGTTATAATTACATTCGTAATTAAAATTCATTATTTAATTTATTTTTTCAAATGAAAATTAAATATTATGTATCTACATAGTATAAAAACAATACTAAATTATTAGGTTTTTCAAGAATTGATTCCATGTGTCATATTCTAATTTAATAAATTATACATCGTATCTGGGATATTTGGGTTAGGGTTACTATAAATTACATCTTTATTAACACCCACGATGGTTGTTGATGAAAAATAAAAAGAATCACTTTATACAAGAAGTAATCTGCACATAATAACGAACATATATTCATTACTTCCATAAAATATTGGAGATAATAAATAATGATTTTTTGATTATTATACAACATATCCACAAAAAAATATAAGATTAAAATATTATTTTATGTTAATGTTTGGTAATAATTTAATTAATAATACGAAAAGGTTGATAAAAATGTGATATTGACATTGAGACTTCAAAATTACTCTTGATTAATGTCTTAGATTTGCAGGTATTAGGGTACATTATGGTATCTTTTGGAACTTTGGTGTCTGAATGAATTAAAGGAGTGTAAATATTAGAATTTTTCAAGGAAAATTATATACAGTACTGTAATATTTGAAATGGTTGATGTTCCCTTTTATATGAAAAGAAGAAATAATTTCCCATGGAAATGAATTTCATGTAAGTTGTTAAAATGGAATAGAATGGGGTTTTTGTGAGTTAGGTGAGGTAAGGATTGTATGAAATTTATTTTTGTAACATCCCAGGTAAATAATGAATACGAAATTTTTATATGAATTAATTTTTTAATTAAATATTTATTTTACAATAAAAGGGATGCTATGTTCCATATCGTACCCGATACGCAAAAACGGGTTTCTTTGAAATCATACGTTGCACACTAATAAAATATTATTATTTAATATAGTAGTTTACTCCTAGCCGTTTTATTGGAAGGAATTAAAGAACCTAACTACAATATGATTATACATGTTTGTTAAATGTATTTACATTTATCCAATAAATGTCAAAGGCTTAAAATATGAATGAATCTAATTTTAGCATAATTTACGTTAAAAGGCCGATTTATCACCTTTTAACGGAGAACACTTTTTAAATCTAGTTATTTTTACTTTAATAAATTATATATGACAAAATAAAATCCTTCTTTAGAATGGGAACATCAAAATTTACTTTTTGTAAATTTTTGGAATTTTTACGATAAAGTTCATTTTTAATGAATAGTGAAAAATATTTTATTTTAATTCACAAGTGCCTTTTAATATAATTTATTTAAATGTTTATATTATATTTTTAATTGGTTTTAAAGTGATATTAAAATATATTTTTATCATTTAATCAAATTTTTGTCATTGGAATTAATTTCACATTGAAATTGGAGATAAACAAGTATCAATCTTTTGATAGTTACTGTTTCTTAGAAACGCGCTGTTTGGTTTGATAATGGGAAATAATTTTAAAATTAATTAATTCCACTTTTATGTTTTGAATTTGGAAAAATAGACTTCATTTTTGAATTCTGAATATCAAATATAGTTTCGGCTGAACTTTTTCTATTTTTCTGAAAAACATCAATTTTTGATGAATAGTGAAACCACTTAGTGGTAGTTAAAAAAATTGAGTTTTTCATTTAAATGAAATTTTACCATTTCAGTGAATTGAATTTTGAAAATATGACACTCTTGGTTGTTATAAATAAGTAAAATGTGGTTCAATATGATGAAATTAAATTTTGGTGAATAGTAACTTTTAATTTTATTTACCGCGGTTAAAGGTAAATATGATAATTCAAGGCCAAAAGAATATTATAATAATTCAAAATTACCTTAAAACATTTCCTAAAGTTATTGGATGAGTGATGGCCGACCATGGGCATCCTTGGGTCGATTTTGGAACCCAATGGAGCTAATTATGAAAGATAATGACACTTTAGATTAATTAATTTAATGTAATGAAAAAATTGTCATTAACTAAAATATTTTAGTAATTAATTTTTATATGGTGTATTATAAGAAATATTTTATACTATAAATATTCAATGTAAAGATAAAAATATTTCATAAATCATGGTATTTTTTTATTATTTTTAGACATCGAATAAATTAAATTATTCATGACACAATAATGATGGAGTATTTACTTCATTAATAAATGATTTAAATAAATAAGATTATAATGATTAAAATATTATCCAAAACATGTCCAATTATGAATGGATTATTTTATTTGGACCATGAGTCATCTTATATTCATCATTAATGATTTTTGGGCCATTAGAAGCTGAATATAATTATATAATAAAATAATAGTTTCACACTTTCCTAAAGAGCCCCTCCTCCCCCTTATAAAAAGGGACCACTTCTAACCAATTCCTCACACCTCTCAAGCCATTTGTCTCATCCAAACTCTACCCAATTAACCTCTCTACATCTCTATCATCCCTTTATAAGCCATACCTTAGGCATAAGGCCCTTCAATCAGACATTTTCTTCAAAACAAAGGGAGTTACACAAATTTAAGGAGATTAAAGAACGATCGAGTCATATCGGACATGAGGTAACAGTTTCTTATCTCACTTTTAATTCTGTGAGATTTTCATTGTTTCCCACTTATTTATTTCATGTGGCGTAATTTGTACTTACATTGATATATATTATTATGATTATCTTTATATTCATGGTATTATGTGATTCATTTTGTGGCCATTAACTTTTGGTCATACGACTCGATTTGATTGTAATGAAGTAAGAGTTTTTCATCTCACTTTTTATTCTGATGAGATTCATGCTATATTTGACACTATTTCCCTTTGTGTGGTGTATTTAATTCCCATTATTTTAGTATTTTTGTAATATAATTTCATTTATGAGTATTTACATCTTCATTTTATGATCCTTCTTCATGTGGTGTATGTTTTGCTCATTACCAAATCGGTAAGAGAACCTTTCACCCTCCTTTATTTAAAAGACTTCTTTTTATTATTTATTTTAATTTAAATATTATTTTGTTGTGATATGTTCTCTTATATCCTCATTTATGTAAACTTTATTTCAAAGTTATTAGATACCTTTTTATCTTATCAACTCATTTTTTGAATTTTAAAGTGATGTCGTTAGGTTGTCAAATTTTTACAAGGGAACTTCTTAACCCAATTTCAGTTCCCTGAGTTCAACTTGTACTTATTGAATATATCATCCAATGAATATGATTGAATGTCCACTAATTGTTTGAAATTTAATATCCAATTATATTGGGTGTATTTATATTTGTCACACATAATTATTTGGTTGATTTATCCTTAATTTAAGTATACAATCTTTATAAGGGATTTCATCTCAATTTATAATTCCATTGAGACTTCATTGTTGTTATGCACCAATTCACTCTTATGTGGTGTATATAATGTAATTTTACATATTATATCATGAATCCATTTATTATCGTGATATTATAAAGTTCTGATTAAATTTTATTCCACAATTATTTGTATTCAAATGTCTATATTTTTGTTAAAAAAACTCTTTAACTAAAATATCGTTTTAAATTTCTTAAAGATTTGTTATTTTAAATATTTCTCATTAATGTACATGTTTTCAAAACGGGTTTTAGGATTTATTTATGTGTACATTAATGTTTTCAAATGATAATTCATTTAAAATCCTCGACGTGGTATGGGACACTTTGATTCAAAAATCACTTTTTAAAAGATTTTGAAAATGATTTCATAGAACATTGTTTATTTCAATATATTGATTTGATATATTGGAATGTGGGAATGTTATATTTTTTATACATGTGTTAGATGTTATGATTATGTTATTTTTATTGGGAAGTTTTTTACGTATACGGGTGGTTCTGTGATAAACCTATGGCGGGTGAGCCTGAGATAGCTCTCCAATGCAATGGGTCACGTGACGGGGGTAAACATGATGTTTCTCAAAAGAGGTATAGGGAATATACTGTGATGGGTATTTCAAGTGTAACTCCCTATGTAGATATTTTTTCTATAATATAAGTTTGATATGGATTCCATAAGTAACCTTTATGATTTATGATTGGTGTGTGTTATTTATAAATCATTTGATTTGATAAGGTATGTTATGATTGAGAAGTATGGTTTCATGGATTTGAATTTATTGGTGGGCTAATGTTTTCTTTTACTATTTTATAACCCTTACTAAGCTCTTTATTCTCATCCCAGGTTTTTAAAATGTTTTCCATAGGACTTAATGATGAATATGTTCAAGGATGGGATCAAGTAAAAGTCATGCTATCTAAACCATGGAACTGGACATGTGTGTTTTTAAGAGTTTTTATTTTATGAAAAAAATTGGATACTGAGTAATAGTGTCTACTTGTAATATTCAAGTTGTCATGTAATATTTATAGCCTAATTTTCTAAAACACTAAACCTGAAAAGATCCCCAATGTGAATTATTCATTTAATTCAAGATTATGTAATGAGTAAGGCTGGGTGATTATAATTCAAGGCTTCACAAATTGAAATTTTATTTCTATATGGTCTATATTTCATTTTAATTTAAGAAACTTCTATCCACCTTATATGATTCATTTAAATATTTGTCACTCTTAATTAAATGTTAATCATGGAAATTAAATTATTAATAAAAACATATGTATTCCATTATTAAAAAATTTAAAAAACTATAATTTTGTATTTCGAATCCATTTTAAAAAAATTAATATCATAAATATGAGAAATAGTTTTTTAAAAATTACATTCACACTACAGATAAAAATTGATTACAATTAATAGTGTGTTTTCTAATCATTAAAATTATGAATATGATAAATTTTTTGTGGTTACTAAGTTTAATAATAGTTATTAATTTATTATAAAAAAAATTAAAATTCATGTGTCATTATAATCATTCAATGACTGAAATTTACCCGGAAAATGATTAATTATAAGAAAAAACAGGAATAGTTTTTAAATAAAAAATTGTTTCTTAAGTCCAAAATAAATTTTCAGTGAATTTTTAATTTTGAAATAATAACTTATATTTTATAATTATTCACCAAAAAATATATTTCTTAAATAAAAACGTTTTATATAATGTTAGACCGCGAATATATAGTCATAATGTGACAAACATCTCTATTTTTTAAAATATAATATTTTTCACTATTCAAATAAAAATCAACTATTTTTAAAATAATTAAAAATTCATATTAAGTTATTGGGACAATTATAAATTAAATAATTTTGTTATTTTTTTAAAATTAAAACATTAAAATTGATAACATTAATTTTAAAATAAAATCACAATCTATTATGAAAAGCATTATAATGAAAAAATGTTAGGTACTTTAACAATTCATATAAAAGTAGTGCTAATTATTTATATATACCATATAAAAATATATATTTTTAAAAATTGTAATTTATTCATAAAAATATATTTTATTAGTTTCATATCGTAAAAAATTTATTTCAATGTTTATGGAGAAATATTTTTTTTCTTATATATATTTAATTATTTTTGTATTATTTGTTTATTTATATCTCATAATTATATTAACACATTCTACACCTGTTAATGCAATACCTTCCTTAAAATGGTATATATTGGTTTTTAGTGATTTTTGTGTAGTAATACATTGAACACAATTTTTATTTAATATAAAACATGCTTCATTACTCTCTACGTACTTGAAAAAAAATTTCCTTCAAATTTAATTACATGGAAACAAATGATGATACTTTTCAACTATAACATTATCAGTTTCACATGTCATTTCATTAAACATATGGTTTCTCTATATAAATTTTACAAGATGATTAGTATTGTCCCATTCAACATTATCTATTTGATTCATATTTAAAATTATTTATTACTAATAAAAGATATCATATTTTAGTTGCACGGATTTTTTGTTCAGTACATGTTAGTTTCTAGTATGAAGTCCCTCAAAAAAATACATGGAACACATAATGTACATATGAGATTTTAGGTGTGAGTTATAATTGTTAATATACATCTTATACATGATCCATGATCATGATTTCATTGATGTGACTAGGGATAAACATCCATTTCTTCTGAAATATAATGACCACCTTCCATGAAGGTAACCAGAAAAATACCATATCACTAGCATTAAATTATATATCTCTTCATAAGTGGTTATCATAACTTTTTTTGTTATATTACTATATTTTAATATGTCATTTAATTATTTATATCTTCTCCCATTTTTATGGTAAATGTATATACCAGATAAGCATTTATACACCAACATCATTTTATTTTGTGGGGAGTTAAATATGTATTTACATATAAGGATTTATATAATTATATTGGGATGCAAGAATGAAAAACTGTGGTTATATGAGAACTCTATCACGAGAATATTTTATTCCAAAATTCCATGGAAATATATTTAATTTGATATTAGTATAACATCTAAATATTGAAGGACTCTCATAGACTAGTAATCTGTATGGGGTGGTATGAAGTGAAAAAATTCAAACCACTCCGACAAACATGAAAAAAAAGTCTGCAAAGTCATGATTTAATCATCATATTTCAATTATATACAATAGTGTGGGATACTCCATTCATCTTTCCCACCTATTTAATGTGTACTGTGGAATGATAATCCAGTAATAAACCATATTTAATAGAAATAAAATTATTCTCTAATAGGTTATCAACTAAAATCCATATAGAATTATGAACATTAAGTCCCTAGAAGAGTTTAATAATGAAAGTAGTGGACATGTTTTCTCATTTAAATACATGTATAAGAAGTTGTTTTATAATCCATTTTGGCCTATATCTCTCCTTTACATGATGACATACCATGAATTGATATATATACTCTCTAATTTCCTTCAATATGTTATGTCACCAAATGTTCTGATTTTGAACATTATCCATCTTTTATCGTCAATGATTGATAGATAATGATGAGTTATATAATGACCCATACTTTACATACATTGTTAATACTTCAAAATTAAAGCATACTTATTACAACATATAACAAAACCACAAAACGACCGTATAGGTATAGTGTCTTTAGAAACTGGGAATCATAAACAACTGCTTCATAAAGCGTCTACACTGTCTCCCATTTATTTCATCATATCTATAGTCCCTTTTGGCATATCTTACATAATAACCTTCTTCCTGACCAGGGGAAAGAAAACATACAAAAGGGTGATCTCAAATGCTCAGTAAGGGTAAACAAAAGAAATATCAATCACATCATATACATAAGCACATAACTTTTGGAAATCTTAACTTAAAAAAGAGATCATAATTTCATAACATGGGATAAATCATGGCAGTGAAATGTAATCACAATAATAATAACATAAAACATGAAACATTGTGTCATACATACATAATCATAGAGAATCATTTTTTATTAGTCAAGGCTCATTTCCAAGACTATCTTAGTGGACAAAGTCCCTTTCTGAACCAAGTTCCCTCCTCGTTTCAGTTCTGTTTCACTGAACCGGTATAACCTACCATTCCAGCAATGTCTATCTCATGAGATATAAAATCTTTACCCAATGCATTGGAGGGAGATATAGGTCCCACCCATCTCATAATGATACCATTCTTATGTGTGCCACAAAATCATAAATCAAACATCATTCCATAACCCATTTAATAAAAATGGGATTTTTAAACATCATGACATCATAAAACAATTCATATAAGATAAAGGAATTCATAAAAATATTTCCATCACAACATAATAAAATCAATGTAATAAAAGCGATAGAAACAGAACCCTTTATTATCTTAGATGGAAAATAATTTTGATAAAACTCTTGAACTCCATTCTTGAGGAAAATATGTTTTCTACTTCAAAAACATTTTCCTTTAATAACATGTCATACAATTTTAAACTAAAAGAAGTTTATTAAAAATAAACTTGAAATCCTGTAAAAGATTCTTCTTGGAAATAATGTTTTAAAAATCCATTCATGTCGTATAAGTTAAAAAAACATTATTCTCATACTTTTGTCAGAAAAGTCAAAAAAGTACCTCGTACGAAAAACGACAAAAGATTCCATTCATATCTTTTACTAAAAACTCACTGAAGGGTAAAATAGGATTTAAACAATTGTAGGTGAATGGAAATAATATTACATATTGAGGAAACATGGATGTGGATGATAAAATACACCCCAGTAAATACTAAAGTATAAACAATCTCAGATAAAAATGAGATTGTGATATTTCCCTTACCTTAGGTCCATTATGCTTCGTAAGTGTCCTAACCTCCTGTATAATGATTTAAATAATGTTATTGAAATATTCCAGAATCATACTTATTTTTATGATATCATATATGGTCATTTTCTTAGCTTCTTAGTAGTAATATTTCATTGCTACTTGTTATTCGGGTGTTTATATCTCTTTGTTCTTATGCGTGTCTTGTCGAATAGATTATTATTATTCTCTTTAGGTTATAGATACCTCATTTCCAGAATGGTATTAGTGTAATATATATCATATTCATTAATTCAATTCATTTATATAATCATTATTAAATGAAGATCATGTAGAACGAGCCGCATCACATCGTGGAGACGGTATTCCGTACGTACGCACGAGTGATGATATCATTCCTATGATCATAGAATTGTATTGGAGTGTATGTATAATATTTCAGAATCACTATTACTTTATAATAGTCATATATAGTCATTATTTACACCATTATACCCATCCAAGTAAGGTGGTGGTGGAAAATAGATTACACCACGGCGTGGAGACGGTATTCCGTACGTACGCACGCGCGGTGATTTCATTTTCCGTAGGATGGATAGATGGTGAAATAGGGTTGTTTCATACTTATAATAACATTTCAGTATATGAGTGATACTGATGTTATTACTTCATAATGAAACAACTAAATAAGAAGAAGTGGAAAAAGAAATAAAGATGAAAGAATCGGTAACGGACATTACCTCTTCTTTGAAGTGATTCTTTGAGACCTTCTTTTAGGGAACTAAAATTGGTCTTTGAAGAATACCAGGACCTCTAGGATGTCTCTAGGGAAGTGGAGAGGAGGAATTGACAGGGGTTGGCCGAGCTTGAAGGTTCAAAGTGGTCTGAGGAAGAGGGGGAGGAGGTGCCCTTTTATATGGGAGGAGAGGGGCACGTTTGGGAAAACTAAAAATATTATTTTATTATAAAGTCATGTTCGGTTTTAAATAGCTCCAAATTGATATATTTCAAAGATAAGGTGGGGAGGGGTCGAAATCCTCGCATCCAATAGAATTTAGACAAGTTTAGGTTCCTATTTTAACCTTATCATTTAGATTTAACATTAAGTTAAATAAGTTTACTTTTACCGTGTCTTCTTGTGTTCTTATACTATATGGTTAATAAACCTACTATAAGCAGCCAAACGAACCCCAAGTTATTTATTATTAATATATATAACCTTATCTAAGTCATTTTTCCGAACCTTATATTTTTATTAACAAAATATCAATTACTAATATAATATTTTTTTTAAAAACTATTTTATTTCAATTTTGACACGATTTGGTAATTGATTTTTTTGAAAATCATAACAGAATTATTAGTTCGAACCAAGTTAATTAAATCCATACTAACATTTCATATTAACCTATAAAATTAGTGGAATTCATGAAAGGCCTAAAATTACATTTATTTTGGTGTTTATAACATTAATTATGTCAATATTTCATTAATAAGATAATTACTACATCATCTTTGTGTCATAAATAAATTAAATTATTGAATGTCTAAAAATTAAAAATAAAATACCATTATGTAGGAAGTATATTTATCTTTCTAATGAATATTTATAGTTGAATTTATCTTCTGTATAACCCCATATTAAAAATTATTTACTTATTAAACATTGATTTTAACTATTTTAAACCTTCTTTAAATAAATTAATAATAAATGTCCTAATCTAATCCAAGTGGGCCTAAATGGTCATATTTTATTCCTAAGATTGTTTTTGGTCGAATTAAACTTATCCAATAGAATTAGGACACGTGTTAGGGTAATAATAATATCATCTTTACCCTTAATTTCCCTATTTACTTCTAACCGTGGTAAAAAAAGTAAAAAGTTACTATTCACCAAAAAATATTTTCATCTCATTGAACCACATTTTAGTCCTTGATATTAACCATGTCTCTCAGATTTTCAAAATTCCATTCACAGAAGCGGTAAAATTCAGTTTTATGAAAAATTCAGTTTTTTAACTAACACTTAGTGGTTTCACTATTCATAAAAAATTGAAAGTTTTCAGAAAAAATCCAAAATTTCACCCTAAGCTAATTTCGATATTCTGAATCCAAAAATGAAGTCCATTTTGAAAAATAAAATTTATAAAGTTTCAAAAAGTTGTTATTACTATTCATAACAGCTAGTTTTAATAATATTTTAATAGCATATCGTTGTGTAGTGAAACTCGGTATTGCATACGACGCAAGCTATCGAGGAAGGTCGCGATTTCGTGTAAAGCAAGACAAGCAAGTGTTGTGTAGAAAAAGATTTTTTTGATGATTTATATAACATAAAAGTCTCGAGTGTTACAAGTTATATTACTCATTCAATGTATACTTTTGTTCCAAAACATACACTACGGGAAAAACTGGTATTAGCGACGGGGCATAATCCCTGTCGCAAATAAAGAGTTATTTGCGATGAGATATTCTCACCCGTCACAAATGGTTTGGTGCGAATGCGCGCCAAATCGGGCGAAAGAAATTTGCGACGGGATACCCTTCCCGTCGCAAATAACCGGCGGCGGTAACAGGTTATTAGGGACAGGAAGGGGTTCCCGTCGCAAATAACCCTTTTTTATTGCCGCCCATAATAAATGCGGCTAGGGTTATTTGCGACGGGACCGTCACAAATAATACCAATTGCGACGGGAATACCGTCGCAATAAACCCCGTCACAAATAATCTAACTTATAAATACAGCCAGCCTTGACAAGTTTTCGGAATCTGAACTACTTTTTACTAGTTTATATGTGTTGAGTGTATTTTGTTTTGCAAGTCGATTTCAAGGAGGTTGCGGGGATCAGCCTAAAAGTACAACAAATTGAAAGCTCGGAAACCAGTGGAAGGTTTTTTTTTCTGAATTTTAATTTAATATTTATTTAATGTTTTTGTTTAATATTTTTACATTAGTTTTTATTATTTCTTATTAGATATAATTATGTTGTATTAAGGTATTAAATTTGATTAGTTAGATTTAATTATTAGCAATTAACAATATTTAATAATTAAGTGACTGCAATTAGTAATTAATAACATTAATTTTAATTAAAGATAGTAATTATTAATTAATGAATGTAATTAGTAGTTAATGAATGTAATTAGTAGTTAATGTATGTAATTAGTAGTTAATGAATGTAATTTGTAGTCAATGAATATAATTTGTAATAATTGGAATAATTCAAAAAAATAGTAATAATTAGAAAAAATTAACAATAATTAGTAATAAGTAACATTAATTAGTAATAATTAGTAATAATTAATAATAATTAACAATAATTACCAATAATTACCAATAATTAGTAATAATTAACAGTAATTACCTATAATTAGTAATAATTAGTAATAATTAGCAATAATTATCAATAATTACCATGAATTACCAATATTTACCAATAATTGCCAATAATTGTCAATATTTAGCAATAATTAGGAATAATTACCAATAATTAGGAATAATTACCAATAATTAGGAATAACTACCAATAATTAGGAATAATTACCAATAATTAGGAATAATTACCAATAATTAATAATAATTAGCAATAATTACAAATAATTACAAATAATTAGGAATAATTGCCTATAATTACCAACAATTACTAATAATTACCAATAATTACCAATAAATAGGAATAATTACCAAAAATTAGGAATAATTACCAATAATTAGGAATAATTACCAATAATTAGGAATAATTATTAATAATTAATAATAATTACCAATAATTACCAATAATTAGGAATAATTAGTAATAATTACCAATAATTACGAATAATTACCAATAATTAGTAATAATTACCAATAATTACCAATAATTAGGAATAATTATCAATAATTAGGAATAATTATCAATAATTAGGAATAATTACCAATAATTACCAATAATTATTAATAATTACCTATAATTACCAATAATTAGTAATAATGAACAAAAATTACCAATAAATAGTAATAATTACCAATAATTACCAATATTTACCAATATTTACCAATAATTACCAATAATTGTCAATATTTACCAATAACTAAAAATAAATACCAATAATTAGTAATAATTAGTAATAATTAGTAATAATTACCAATAATTTGGAATAATTACCAATAATTAACAATAATTACCAATAATTAAGAATAATTACCAATAATTAGAAATAATTACCAATAATTTGGAATAATTAACACTAATTAGGAACAATTAGAAATAATTAAAAATAATTATCAATAATTACGAATTATTAGGAATAATTACCAATAATTAGGAATAATTAGTAATAATTAACAATAATTAACAATAATTACCAATAATTAGTAATAATTACCAATAATTACCAATAATTAGCAATAATTAACAATAATTGGGAATAATTAGGAATAATTACCAATAATTAGTAATAATTACCAATAATTACCAATAATTAGTAATAATTAACAATAATTAACAATAATTAGTAATAATTACCAATAATTACCAATAATTACCAATAATTGTCAATATTTACCAATAATTAGGAATAATTACCAATAATTAGGAATAATTAGTAATAATTAAGAATAATTACCAATAATTCGGAATAATTACCAATAATTAGGAATAATTATCAATAATTAGGAATAATTACAAATAATTATGAATTATTACCAATATTTAGTAATAATTACCAATAATTAGGAATAATTACCAATAATTAGGAATAATTACCAATAATTAGTAATAATTACCAATAATTAGTAATAATTACAACTAATTGCCAATAATTACCAATTATTAGTAATAATTAACAATAAATACCAATAATTAGTAATAATTAACAATAATTAGTAATAATTAACAATAATTAGTAATAATTAGTAATAATTACCAATAATTACCAATATTTACCAATAATTTCCAATAGTTGCCAATATTTACCAATAATTGCCAATAATTGTCAATATTTTCTAATAATTAGGAATAATTACCAATAATTAGGCATAATTACCAATAATTAGGAATAATTACCAATAATTAAGAATAATTACCAATAATTAGTAATAATTACCAATAATTTGGAATAATTACCAATAATTAGGAATAATTACCAATAATTAGTAATAATTACCAATAATTAGTAATAATTAGTAATAATTAAGAATAATTACCAATAATTAAAAATAATTAGTAATAATTAGCTAATTGGAAAAAACTAGCTTGATGATTGTCTTTCTCAATTATATTTTCATCTCTGTATTTTTTTAAGAAAAATTCTATCTCCATGTGTAATATTTGCATTCTTTTCCAAAATTATCAACCAACTCACCAATAGAGAGGTGAATGTGAATGAAAATATTACTCGTGGAGACAGAATGTTAAACACACAGATGAAAAGAGAATTGTAACATAATACAGAAAATTATATTAATTTAATATTAATAATAAAAAATACTAATAATGTAATAATGTTATTATTATATAATTAATATTAATGAAAAAATAATATTAGTATGATTAAAATAATAAAAAATATATAAAAAATTAAAATTATCAATATTTGTAATAGGTTTTTCTTTATGCTTAACATGTTCAATTCTTAAAGGGTCAGTTTTTAGGTCTATCCCCATAAAATGTTTGCGTCAGTCAGGTCTGATGTATAATCTATAATTATCCTTGCTTGAGTGTTCTTTCTAACAAATTATTCAAAACTAGTAATGCTTTAATATTTTATAGAAAAATATGGATCAATGAGGTCGTCAACAGTCATTATTAGATGACCATATATGGATAAATCAACATAGTAATCCAAATGGTTCTGGTTTAAATCCTGTATATATAGAGGGTGTGGAGACTTTTTTAGCATTTGCGGAATCAAATCCGGAATTTGTTTCAGAAGTCCCAATAAAATGTCCTTGTAAAAAATGTGCACTGAGAACATTTGATACGTTTGACAAAGTTGGGGGCATCTCTTGTGTTTTGGTTTTCAACCGGATTATGTTTTTTGGTATCAACATGGTGAACGCAGTTCTACAGAAGGTGATACTAACTTGATTCTGGATCCATCCCAATTTCAAAATTTAGTACATGATGTTGCAGGTCCATCTATTCAACATAAAAAAACTCAAGATGATATTGATTCAACTCCTATGTTGGCACACTCTGAATTTTATGAGCTGTTGGGGTCTGATGAGGATGCATTATATCCTGGTTGCATGATAAGCAAATTAGAAGCAGTTGAAAAATTTATGGCTATCAAATCAGATAATGGAATGTGAAACACTTGTTTTGATCAAATTTTTTATTTGGTTAAAACATTGTTACTCGAAGGAACTATTTTTCCTGTAAATTACTATGAGAGTAAGAGGTTGGTTGGGAATTTAGGACTTAGTTCTCAGAAGATTCATGCATGTTCAAATGATTGCATTTTATATTCTGGGGAAAATGAGTCATTGTATAGTTGTCCCACTTGTGGGAAATTGAGGTATAAAGAAGCTCAACATGGGAAGTCTGGCTTGATTCCTGTAAAACAGTTGAGATATTTTCCTCTTATATCCAGACTTCAACGTTTATTCATGTCTAAGAATATAGCGACAATGATGTCATGGCACAAAACTAATTTTTCAACTGGTAAAACCTTGAATCATCCGGCTGATGGTGATTCATGGAAACATTTTGATAGAGTGCATCCTTCATTTTCTTTAGAATCCCGAAATGTGAGACTGGGTCTTTCCACTGATGGTTTTTGTCCATTTTGATCATATGGTAGTCAATATTCATGTTGTCCCATCTTTTTAACTCTGTACAATTTACCTCCATGGATGTTGATGAAGGAACCCTATATCTTGTTCACCTTACTAATCCCAGGCCATCCGAAGAAAAATATTGATGTTTATTTGAAATCATTGATTGATGAATTAAATATACTGTGGAGTACTAGTGTCAGTACTTATAATGTTGCTGCGAAACAGAATTTCATACTAAGAGCAGCATTGATGTGGACAATCAGTGACTTCCCGGATTATGGCGTGTTATCTTGCTAGAGTACACATGGTCTGAAATAATGTCCTTACTGTATGGGACAGAACATGAAATTTATGCTCATCCATGGAAAAAACCTTGCTATTTTGACTGTCATCACAGATTTCTTCCAGCTGATCATTTTTTTCGCAAAAACAGATCTCATTTTAGAAAAGGAACAGTTGAAAGGGATGGACCTCCAAAAATGATATCAGGTACGGAGTTAAAATCAGTTGTATATTCATTACCTCCCATCACATTTGTACCCACAATAACCCAACAGAAAATTTCTGGTTTTGGGAAAGAACATAATTGGCTAAAACGTAGAATATTTTGGGATTTTCCATATTGGTCTGATTTGCTGGTCCGCCACATGTTGGATGTCATGAATATTGAGAAGAACTGTTTTGATAATTTGTTTCATACTGTTTTGGGTACACCAGGAAAGAGCAAAGATAATGTAAATGCACGATTAGATATTGCTCAAATTTGCAGGCATCCAGAACTGAAACTGTTTGAGAATGTCAGAACAGAAAGGTTAATGAATCCAAAATCAGCTTATACATTTTCCAAAGAATTCCTCTTATTATTTTGTCAATGGATTGCAGATTTGAGACTTCCAGATGGATGTGCTTCCAATTTGGCTAGATGTGTAAATAATGGTCATATTACCAGATTAAAAAGTCATGATTTTCATGTTTTAATGGAAATAATTCTACCCATTAAATTAAGAGGTAGTTTGAATTTTGTGATATGGGATTCCATAACAGACGTATCATATTTTTTTCAGGACATTTATGCGGTGACAACAGATTATGATGCTCTATGCAAACGTGAAGAAGATGTTGTTGTAATTATATGTAAACTGGATAAAACATTCCCGCCGTCTTTCTTTGACTCAGTGGAACTTTTGATATTAAATTTTCCATATGAAGCAAAGTACGGAGGTCCGATACAGTTTTGATGGATGGACCCATTTGAAAGATGCATGCAGAAATTGAAAAAAAAAATAGTACGTAAGAAAGCATCTGTTGAAGGATCTATTGCTGAAGCTTATTTGCAGGAGGATATATCTTTTTTCTGCTCCCACTATTTTAAATCTAAGTATCCTTCAAAACACAACCGCATGAGACGGAACGAGGGGAATATTGATGAAATCAACAATCAATTATCTGTTTTTAACCAGTCAAAGCTTGGTTTTGGTGAAGTTCATGAACGATGGCTTTCAGATGATGAACATCACAGAGCTCATACGTATGTTCTTATCAACTGTGAAGAGATGACATCATTTGTACTGTAAGTGCATCTATTACTTACTCTAATATTTATGTTACAATAAATAACTTTGTTTTTTATAGATTGTATGATAATCATATCAAGAAATAACTTCCACAAATTACAGCAGCTGCTCTCGAAGAACACAGATAAAAAAAATTTTCTCAGTGGTTTCAAATACTGGTAACATAAATTTTTCATACTTTAACATCTCCTTCAATTTATAGATTACTATATCGATAATTATTTCACAAATTTTCAGTTGTCTCGACATACTGATAAAATTGACAAACGACTTAGTATATTGAGTAACCCACCATCCAAAATGGTGAAATATTATAATGCATATGTTGTGAATGGTTTTCGATTTCATACACATGCATATGAGGAATAAAAAAAATTAACAGTGGAGTTTTCTTGAGAGGATCTCAGCATAGAGAAAATGATGTTTAATTTTATGGCATACTCGATGAAATCATTAAACATTGTTATCTAGGACACCATTACATAACGAGGTTTAAATGTCGGTGGTTGGATACTGAGAGAGGCGTGCGTGTTCATCCGACTCATGGAATCATCGATATTAAATGTAAAATTGTTCTTGCAGTAAATGAACCATTCTTACTGGATCAACAAGCACATCAAGTTTATTATGGAATGTACTATGCTACGTCAAGAGACTTGACTGATTGTTGGAGCATAATAAAAATGAAAATTCGAGACAATCAGTTTAGTCAAAGTGAATGTGCTTGCACTGAAGTGAAAGGAATTAATGTTTTTCAAGAGAGTACTCAAAATCAATCTTTGTTACAAAGAGACATGAGTATCGATGATGACACACCTCAATTAAGAGTCAGTGATGATGATGATGATGGAAATGACGTCATAAATGAATTTGAAATGGTAAGAGATGAAGCAACTGGAACTCAAATGGATATCGATGATATTGAGGAGGAATATGAAGATGACATTGATAGATATGAAGATGATGATGAAGCTGAACATTGATACAATTCAATGGTAGTTATATATAATCATAACTAATATATATGTATATATAATAATAATTATCAATTATTTGCTAACAACATTCATTTTCTGTTTCAGATGGACGAGGACACATTTCGTGAGTTGGCGGATGCTGGCCTATCTTTCGATGCGGACGAGTTGTTGGCACCTGACCCTCAGCCTGAAGGCACTTCCGGGATTATGCGGAGGGGGTGTGGTCTTGCACGACTGATGATTCTTGACCCCATCCCCGAGCAATGTCCATGTCTTGGGTTCGATCCACACACTCGGAGGTGTGATAACCTGTGCATTTTGCTATGATTTCATTAATCTATTTACATAATAAATGTTTGATTTTTGTTTTTATAGTTTTCTGCATATAGCAGTTGGAGAGGGAAACGCTATTTTGCGCAACTATTTTTCTCATCCATGAACGAAATGGGAGAATATTTCTATTGATGTGAAGCAGGCCATGTTCGATCATTGGTTGGTATGCACGTAAATAAATAATTTTCATTTTGAAATTTATTTCATTTATAACTTGATATTAGGAATTATTTGTAGGGTTTATGTTATCCGATCGAGAATACCATGCGTGACGCCATCCACGAGGCATGTGAGGTGGCCATACGTGATCGCTTTCGTCAGTTTTTGAAAAATTTATGAAGAACTGCCATAAAGAAAGCAGGAGTGTCAGATTTTGACGATTCATATAGAGCACACCGACCAAAGTACATTTCATCCCACATATGGGATGGATTATGTGCACACTAGTTGAGTGGTGGCTTTCAGAGGAGATCATCGGTGGGGAGGCAGAATTGGGGGAGACAGGAGGTGACTCATCGATTTGGGATTCGTACATTCAGTACTCATAGAAAGCATTTGGTACATAAATTTTTTATAAATATTTTATATAACATTAAATATTAACAATTTATTTTATATTCTTATAGGATGTCGAGCACCCCGATATTACGGAGTACGATGTATATCAAAGGATGTACAGTGATCCAGCTACTGGGGAGCTCAAAGGTGATCGCTAACACCACATCGTGGTCAGTATTATTTGTTTTCAAGTTTAAAAATTAACTGCATATAATATATTCACAATTTTAATTTTAAATTTCAATTACAGGAGTCGTATGAGACCACATCGTCATAGACCTGGCCTGAGGGTCAGGCCGAGGCATCAGATCAGACCAGTGGCCATCAGTTTTATGAGGCGGCATGGATGCAGGAGACCCAATATGCTTTCGAGAAGTGCCGGGTAGTTGGCATCGGCTCTTGACTTACTCCCGATGATTATTATGGCAGTGCTGCGATGTCGGCGTCCAGCTCGAGAGGAGCTCGTGCATCTTCTTCCGCTACAAAGTATGATGATCAGTTGCGATATCAGATTGAGTTGATAGAGAGTCTCCAAAAGGAGAAGGAGGAGATGTGTCGGCAGCAGCAGTATCATGAGGGGGAGCGCCGACGACAGCAGCAGGTGTACGAGGAGTAGATGAGTCGGTGGCAGTAGTAGTAGCAGGAGCAGATGGAGTATATGCGCTGACTCACTAATGCCTTAGGGATGGAGTTTTCTCCACCGGCAGATCCCCCTCCCTCTTATCCGTCAGATTAGTTATTGTTTAGATGTTATAAAGTTTGTAAATTTAAAATATGACATTTTTTCTATTCAGAGTTTATGTCTCTCTTATACTGGTGTCAATATTGTATTATTTAATTTCTATTTATTTTTAATACTTTATTATTTATTATTGGTATGTATTTTAATGTTTGTTTAATTTATTAATAATAATATTACTCTTAGTATTTTATTATTTGTTTACATTTCATTTTTCAAATGTTGATAATTTTCATATTTTTATTTTCTAATTATTTTAATAATATTTTATTCAGTACTTTTAATAAATAAAAAAATTCAAAAATTATAATTATAATTATAATTTTTTAATTATTTATAATAATATGAATTTGGTATATTATTATTTTTATATAATATTATATTATTTATATTACAATATTAATATGATTAATAATATTATTCATATTTTATAATATGAATTTTATTTATATATATTTAAATTTTTTAATATTTTAATTTAATTATAATATTTTAAATATTTGAATTATTTTTTGTTATAATATTTGAATGAATTATACTTGTATTATTTCTATTATAATATTAATTAAAAAATTTTTATGAATAATACAACTTTTTTTATTTTTTATACACATTTGCGAGGGGATAATCATCCCGTCGCAATAGGTAATTGCAATGGGACGGTATCCCATCGCAATTAAATTTTTTAAATTTTTTTAAATTTCCTATTGCGATGGGAAAATATTCCCGTCGCAATAGGAAATTGCGACGGGCCCATCACAATTACTTATTTCTTTTTTTTTGAAAAAAAATTAACTCTTTCGCGACGGAATTCGTGGCCCGTCACAAATAACATTTGTGACGGGCCCATCACAAAAGTGTTATTTAATGTTTTTAATATATATATCGATTAGTATTTGCGATGCGACATATTACCATCAGAATTAATATTTTTAGAGACTGATCCGTCACAAATAGTGTTAGTTGCGACGCCATTTACCGCAACGGGTCATTTCTGACGGACCCCCATCGCAAATAGGCTTTTACGAAGGGATCCCGTCGCAACTGACCCATCGAAATGGGCATATTTCGAGTAGTGATATGGGACACAAACACTATTTACAAACCATTTATCACCATATTTATTAAATTTTATTTCAATAAAATTCTCTACCCTCTTATATATCTCTACATATATAACATGGTCTTTATTGATATTTACAAGAATATAGTTTTGATAAGATATATCAAAAAATATATATTTATCCCCTTCACATGAGAATTCAAGATTCATCTTTTATAGATCTATGATTATTTGGTCATTCAGAATCCACATCATGGAAATGTAACATGTTCTTTTCTATTAAGATAATTTTCTACTTTTTTTCTTTCTAGGGTATTAATTTATCAAGAAATCATAATCATTGAATATCACTAACCATATACATTGTTTCATATTTTAGTCTTTTCTGAAAATATAATTAACACTATTATAGATTTATATATCACACTTCTCTCCATAATGGAATTGTTTCAATATTTTCAATGTTATTATCACCAATGCTAATTCAAAATCATGTGTTAGGAAATTTTATGCATAAAATATTAATTTACATAGGGAATAATAAATTTCCATTTCATTTTTGAGGATGTTCATCTGAATACAGTTAATGATAAATCACTATAAAATACAAACCCCTCACCACTACATAGTAATGTAACCATAGGTGTAGTTAAAAACATTCTCTTAAACTCCCTCAATCTTTACTCACATTCTTCTATCCAAATGAAATTTAATCCATTCCCTATTAACATGGTTAATTAAGTATTTTATATTAGTGATAAATCTATCATAAAGCAGTGATAAAATCTAAATTACTCAAAAAATGGATTTTAGTCATTGTGGTTTCTCTATACTATTCCTCAATAACATCAGTCTTTGTAAGATCCAAAAATAAACCCTTTTAAAAAATAAAATGACCTAATAATTATACTATTAGTTTCTAGAACTCCCCTTAATATATTTTCCAAATATTATATTTTTTAATATATTCAACATATTCCTTAGATGATCTTAATTATCTCCATTATTTTGCAATAAATAATGATATAACTTATAGATACTATAATAAGTTGATATAGGTAATCACAAAATACAGTATTCATACAATCTATGGTTATAGAGGGTTAATTGGATATTAATAATTGAATGAATATAAAAATAGTTACCATACTTTATCAGTCATATTGTCTTTGTAATATCCTTTTATTTTACCATTTTTGATGATATCAAAATTGAAGGTCATTCCTCGAGGAGAATTTAGATCCTCTATGTTGATCAAAAAAACTATTAATATGTGGGAGGGGATACTTGATTTTGATCCTCATTTTTTAGATAATGTAAATAAATTAATCCAATGACTATTTATCCTTTAAAAAAAGGATTTGTGTACCCCACGTTGAATCACTGATGTTTATAAAAAACATGTCATGATTCTATTGTATTTAATTCTTCAATTACACAATATCAATAAATATATTCTATTGTAATCCTATGAAATTAAAAATGATATCAGGATGATATTTATTGTCAGTTATACCTCACATAATTTAGGAATACTATGATCAGATATGAAATAACATATAAATTCAGATTTAATTTTTCTTTAGGAAATCCATAAGTTTCAATATAGATTATCCATGATCATATCCCTTTTATATGTTTCTTAACCACATAATTATATAAAAAATAAATTCTTTATAATGGTTTATAAATTAAATCGTAATTAACTAACAAATATTTATTGGGAGTGTCAAACCAGTATCATTGTAAGGGTATGTTCACAATGCAATTGGTTAATTTTCAAGATATACTCAACCCTCTCTTCTCACAGTTATAACACCAAGATGAATTCCTTTAAGAACCATATCGACCTGAAGTTTTTTAATAGATATATATTTATCATTTAACCAAATAATCAATACATTACCAAAATATCATGATATTGTCATAAACATATATTTGGAGTTTTCAAAAAATTCATCATTATCTATAAAATTAAAAAACCCCACTATGATACAATAAAAAGAAACCCAAAATAAACATATATAAATAAAATAGTTGTGAAATTGTTTAATTATGGAAACCATATATAGTCACAAACCACAATAACCTATAGTTTTAGTGTATTTTATCCAAAAAAAACATGTATTTCACATATTGTGAGAATATCACCAAAAACTATACCCACTATTACGCATTCCATAAGACATAATTCTATTTAAATCATGGGGAAGAAAAACATTGGAAGGGTTAAGATCAAACCATTAGTAAGGGATGATAAAAAAAATTCTGTAATGGTTGTATCATAAACATGTGTAAAGGAACGATTAATGATTCATAATTTATTTAAAATAAAAAAATTACCAAAATAATAAAGGATATACTTAACATCTTAGATAATAATACTTTTATCAAGACAAGGGAAAATAAAACTACAATCATATAACATTGTTCATGGAGTTATGAAAGAAATTATTATAACTCAAAACATATGATTTTAAACCATTGTTAACAGAGATACCAACCAACACATTCACTCATAATATTTTGAGTAGAGCTAAACTCTATCAAACTCACCCTCTGTGAACTAAAAAAATACTTACCCGTTCAAAAAAATGATCTCATGTAATCTATTCCTTTAATTAATGCATTGGATGAAGATATAGGTATGAAAAATATCATTATCCACACATTTGATTTCCACATAATAAAATTGTCATCACATCATAAAATATCTCATCGAAATAAAAAATATTCAAGAAATCTTGAAATTAACTTAACACGAATATATAGAGATAAAAATGGGTTTTATAAAATATAAATACGTCACCATGATTAAAATCATTTTATTCAGAAAACATGAACCCTAAAAATAATAACATAATAAAAAATAATATTGGGTTAAAAAACATAACAGAATTACAAGGAAAGTTATATTTTATGATAATGAAAACTAAATCACAAGAAGAAAATTTTGAAATCATTTTTTATTGATAAAAATTCAATGTTATGAGAAACGTTTCTAGTAGGGTCCATTGTTTTTTGGGAAAATTAGATAACAAAATTTTATAGAATTGAAATTGGAACAAAGGCTCATTTTCCAATAATTAATAACATAACATCACTTAAATGGAAATTTCATAGAGAAGTGACATTCAGATAAGATATTAAAGGACTCAAAGAAAGGAGTTTCAGCTTCCAAGTCACTTTCCATTATGATTTCTCTAAACATAAAGTTATTTATAATTGTTTATCAGAAGGATAATATTCTTAATTACATATTTAATTTACTTATTTCTTTCATTTCCCATTAATATTATTCATTAGTGAAATTTCCCTTCATGTACAGAATCATTGTAAACACATTTTAATATTAGGAGTTAAGAATCTTAAATGTATTGAACTAGGTTTGAAAAAGAATTGTAGATCATTATTTTTAAATTAAATATCAATATTTTAAATTAATTAATATTAAATTAATTTATATTTTGTAAACTATTATAATGACATGATATCATTACATGTGAGTTTTAGTTATGTTCAATCAAGAGGAAAATGATAACGAACTATTATTGGGTTATTTACGAATATTGATCAATTATATAATAAAGATCATTGTATTTTCAATTATCCAAAAATTGAAATTTTATTAGTAAATATTAAATTTACATATCGTATATTCCAAAATAAAATAAACTAAATCAGCCAATGTTTGAAATTGATGAAAAATGAAACACTTTTATTCAGGGAGGCATTACTCCGGATGAATCATGATTAGTGTTTTTATTACTCAGTGATTAATAGAGGAGAGATTGGACAATAAGTGATCATTTAATAAGCATAAATAAATCCAATAAATCATATTAATTCATAAACAACATCACTAAGACAAATCATGATGGGCTGTGATAAAAAACTAAAATCATCACTTACTGGAGGAAATAATGTTCACAGACACTAACGGTGATTAATGTCATTATTAGAGGATAGAATAAATAAATAACTATTGTACATTGATTATAATAACATATTAATACACTGATTACGCAGATGTTAATAATATAATTTATTTATTTTTGTGATATAAAATTAATAATAATAAATAATCATTTAGAGAAATATGTTTCATCTAGTTAGATTTGGAACATCCTCATTATAAAGACCATAGATGTGATGGACTTAGAACATTTTTAGATGACCAAGAGTGTTAGGGAATTTAATTTAAATCAAGGATAGGATATTGGGGTACGTTTTCACAGAAATATTGATATATGAGTGGATTATAGAAAGGGTGGAATCGATCAACCTTTTATATAAGCGAAGAAGGGATACTTTTCCATTGATAAAGAAGTTCAAGTTTATTAATAAATAAGAATGAATGTTTAGAAAGTTAGGTGAGTAATGTTTCATATGAAATTATATCCTAACAAATTTATTTCTATATAGTCTAATTATTATGTTAATTTAGGAAATTTTGATCAACTATTGATTTATTATTTTAACATGTATTACTATTAATTAAATAAAAATCATGTAATTAATTTTATTTAAAAAATATATGTAGGTTTTTATTAAAAAAAATATTCATTTTTACTCTAAATTCGAATCCCAATAAATAATTTTCAATTCATAAATATGAGAAAGTATTATTTTAAACTCCACAAAAAAAGCACATAATTTTTTTAGAATTAAATGGGTTTTTGTTAACATTAAATTTATGTTGAAGATATAATTGTGATTGTTACTAATATTGATGATATTAATTAAATTATTATAAAAAATAAATGATATTTTTGTTTGAAATAAATCGTTACTATATTTCAAAATGGGAATATTTAATTTAAATAAATAAATAAAAAGAGTTCAAAAATTACAATAAAATATTTCTTAAGTACAATAATATTAAAAATATATTTTATTACATCTAATAATCATTATTTTTTAATAATTATAACTTTAAAATATATATCGGAATAAATATAATATTTTATTATCTTTTAGTCCTTGCTTATATGTTGACAATGTCATAAATGTTATCATATTGGGAAACACTTCATTTTAAAAATATTCGTCAAAAAATAATTTATTTTAGAAATATTAAGAAATTATCTTAAGGTAATATAATGTTGATAAATCTTAAAATGGTGATAATTTATTAATATTAAAATACCAAAATTCATAAATTTATGTATAAAATAAAATCATTGATTACCATGAATAAAAAAAAATTCTTATAGGGAATCATTTTTTTGTATATTAACAATTATTAGAGAATTTTTTCTAATCATCAATATGTAAAAATGAAACATAATATATTTTATAAAATGAATCTAAATCTCAAAAAGAATATTTTATTTGTGTCCTATCTATTAAAATTGATTACAATTTTTATGAATAATTTTATTTTATTTTGTTCTTGTACATATATCATAAATTTATTATTACAATTTATTCCAACTAATTATATATCTACATATATATGTTGTATATTGGTTAGGTTTTTGTTGTTGTGTGTGGATAAAACCATAAAACATGGAATTTATTAACGATGAAAAAATTAATCATTTCACCTTCCCCAACAGTTCTATAATTTATACCATAGAGATTAAATTAGATAACATAAAACAAGTGGAGAAACAATGGTATAGAAAAAAACTACATCAATATTCCATTGTTATCCTGGTTGGGCATTTACATCTAGGTTACTTTCATAGAGAAATGGTTTATTTTATTTTATCTTTATGCTATAATAGAATGTCTCCTAACAGTTTTCAGGTAGATTATTTTATTTTTCGGTTCTATAAAAATACAATGTGTGTAAATCACATCCATTAATTTTCAAATTTTAAACTCAATGATTATTCCATCATCTAGAGGTTATTAAGTTTTTGAAGGCATTTTAGTTAATATGTTTGGTTAACAAGTGATATAAATCAAATCAATAAAAAATGGTATCATCTATCACTTAATGAAATTGAGTTTGGGAAATTCATGTTATTATAACATCATTAAATAGGAATTAATCCATAAATATATCTAGCCAACATAATTATGGTGAAATATTTTGTTACTATGGGTGGACCAACTATTTATTTTAATTTTCATTTTGTTTGGGACATATATTTTAGGCTCATATATCATGAGCATGAATCTATAAAGAGGCACATGTTGTACAACATAACTTTACTTATTCTAATATTTTTTATTTAAATAAATTAATATTTTATATTGGTAGTCACATAAATGAGAAAGAAATAGTGATTTATAAATTATTTATTATCAAATATCATATTAATATAATCATTAAATTATTTCATTTGTTTTTATAATCTTATTAACTATCACGATTAATTGTTTTATTCATTCTTATGACTACAATATTGTTTTTAAAAGACATAGAATCTATTTTAATGTGTTAGGCTTGATAAAATTGTAACTGATAAGAAAAAATTAATGGTTTTATCAAAATATTTACTCTGATAACATATTTCAATAGATTAATTTGTTTTTAAGATGGGTTTGATGTGATTATAAAAAAAATTTATATTATTTAATCAAATTAATTAACTATATTTATGATATAAGTTCCTCATGAGGTTTCTCTAATTTTCAAGCCCATTTTAGTATAATAAGTTTTGTAAGGGAATTCTCAGTTACACAAAGATGAGTGATATAGACTCCCTTTATGAGAATATTTAACCACTGATTACAAATAAGGTTTTAAATTTCATCATCCTCTAACATAAAAGGGGGTGTCTCTTTGAAATCAAATTAAAAGTAGATTAAATTTATCCATTCCATTTTTGAAATTCATGAAACACCTATGTGGATTAAGGAATAAATTGAATTTTTTATACCTGAAATTATTTCTCATTATTAGTCGGATTTTATGGTTAATTGTAATAAAAATAAGATGAAGGATTTTGATCAGTTCTCAAGATAGAATAAGTGTTTTGGGGAATTTTTGTATCGAACTTGATTTTTTTAATGCAATCAAGGTGTATTCATTTAATATCATCCAAGATCTATGATACAAAAAAACAGTATAAATTTTTCCTAATATTTAAAACCTATATTAACTATAATTTTAAAGTTAAGTGGTGTTATTTGTGTGGTCGGTCTAGTATTATCTAGAACTATTGTTAAATAAATTCATTAGTGGTTATCAGTTAGTAACTCCATCAAATAAGGGAATCACATGCCTTCCAATTTATTTAGAACACTGGGGGAAATCGACCAACTATTTTTATATTAATCTAGGGATTCAATAATTTATTCAATGATTGGTGTGAGTTATAACATTATCTAGGTAGGTTTTTCATTTTAGGATCATCAAGAAGACACAGGATAATAATAAATAAATAAATACTCTATTACCAGTGTGTTAGAAAGTTTGTTTATAGTGAGAAGTAAATTTTTTAGATATTAATTTATTTATTATTATTTAATTTATATTTTACCTTGAAATTTGTCTAAAATTGATCTACTAGAATCTCTTTTGATAATGAATGTATAACATTACTCCAAACTGATGATATTGTACACTCATCAGGTAAAGCAATTGATGAAAATGATGATTGTATATATATTTTTATGGTTTAAATTTATGAGTATCTCTATAGTTAGTTTTCCTCATGATGAAACCTTATACTTTTATTCATCGTAAGGATTAATTGTCCCATTTCTAATACTATTTAGAGTGGTAGAAAATTTGGATTACTTTAACATATTGAATTAGTACTTAGAAAAAAATTATAAGAGAGTTGGAATTCAAAGACGGAAATGAAAAACATTATCAAGTGATATTGGGATCTATTACCATAGAAATTGATATTCTAAAACTCAAATCAGTTAATGTTAAATTATATATAAAATCAACTCATTTGGTTTATGTCTTCTCAAATTTTCTTCAAATAATTACTTATTATTACAGGTAAATATAGTGGTAGTGTTCTGGATCATTTTATATATTTTTAAAATAAAAAAAATGTATTAATCCATAATATATATCTCTAACAAATATTGGAGAGTTAATAATTATTTATAAGATCTAGAAGTGATGGGATTTATTATACCTAGCACATTACCTTGGTGAGATCTAGTGCATTTTTTCTATGAATGGAAATGAAATTGTGTGATTATATATTGATTATAAATGGTTGAATCTAGTAACATATAATAATTTTTGTCCACTGCTATGATTTGATGATTTAATTAATTAGTTGAAGGAGGAAGATTGGTTTTTAATGATTTACCTCTACATTGGTTACCATCAGCTTTTAGTTGGACTATTAGAAATTACCAATATTGTTTTCATCCAATATAATCATTTCAAGGGATTAGTAATTCCATTTAGGTATCCTAATATTTATGTAGTGTTTTTGGGTCTATAGAATATTATATTACATCCATCATTAGAATAATTATGCTAATATTTACAGAGTATATTATTTTAATTTGAATATAAAATGATGAGTGAGGTAAACATATTTTGATCATTTTATAAACTATAAAATACAAATATCTACACATTAATTATTCTAAAATCCCCATTTAAATTAGGTAATTTCAATATTATGGGCTTAATCAAAAACATAAATAGTAATAAATCATCGAAAAGAGGAAGTATATGGCACCTAAATATACAATGAAATTTCTTGGTCATCCTGAATTTTTATGGGATTATATGATATTATCATTATATAATTCATGAATACTATAGGATTATAAAAATGTTGGTATTATTAATAAATAAGGGATATAAATTTCATGTAATAATATTAATGTGAATAAGAATTATAGAATAATATGAAATGATTTTTACTATTCATATTCTTCCCTTACCTCAGCTAGGTGACAAGAATTTGGTTTAGAGGTGACGCCTTTGGGATTCACTACATCTGGCCTCTATAGCCTCTTATTTTCTACTTTCTTATTTAGTGCACTAGATGTTTGTTATCTTTAATAATAAAATATTGATGATGAAGGTTCCATTTTCAAGGGAATTATTTGGGTTAAAAAAATTGATATTTTTGTATTAACTAACATTTCCTAGTGGCGTAGGCTCATAAAAGAAATTATTCAACTGATTATCTATAATTTTTTATTATTTTACATTACATTAAGTGAAAGTGAAACTATATTTTTAGATAAAAAGTCGCTATATATACCAGTACTAAAAGATAAAGTATATATTCTCTTAGTGACATTTGAAACTGAGGTAGAATTAGAGTGTTAATTATATTTAATATTTTAATTTCTTACTTCTGTAAGAATCTCTAATGAGAAACATTATTTTCAGTGCTCCTATGAATAAATTAAATCATTAGATCGAATAACATGCAACAGAATATGGGTGACCAATTTACTTGGATGCATTGTTCCATATATATGTAAATAAATTTCCAGACCTTATTCTTCGACTCTATATTGAGATTTTATCATCCATTATAGAGTGAGATAAGGAATCCAATATATAATTGGGTTATTCTACTATTATTAGAGAAACACTTTATGATGGTGATATCTGTAAATAATATTCTCCTGACGTCATATCATTACTTCTTTAAATATAAGGTTTGTGTTCACTGTTAGTGTGAGAGTGGAAGTGATAAAATGATATAACATATTTTTATTGGTTATTTATCTTGGGGTTAACAAAATTTGACCAAATATTTACAGATATATTTGGAGTTATAACATGATTTGGGAAGTCACTAGTTTTGATATATGGTTTTTAACATTCTTACTAGTGAAAAAGGAACAAAATATACAAAAAAATAATTTATAGAAACATCAAAAACCAATATGAAAATGGGAAGAGATTGTAATTTTCATTCTGATTATATTACCATAACTATCAATATTCTATAATAATTTTTGTGTGATTTGTGAACTTTTGTATCTAGACTTCTCATTTTATACCTATTATGAAATGAAATTTTATAAATGAGATCAGAAAATTATAAATTTATTTTATAGTTAAGATTCATGGAGTATACAAAAATATAATCTCTTGAGGGAATCCAATTTTTACATACTAATACGTTCAAGGTTTACAATAGTAATTTGGTGTAACGACCCAAAAAAATCCATGTATTTTTTTAATTATTTGTGATTATTACGAGTGTGCGAAAATTGTTGTCACTTGATTCCAAGGCCCGGTTTGCCCAGAATTAATTTTTAAAATTTTTTTATGGTACATTCAGTAAACACCCGGGAAACGTTTTCTATCTTTTGAACCAATGTTCAGAATAAAAATTTTGGGGTACGGTTGAATCCACAACACCAATATTTTCATAAGGGAGGATTCACTTTGGCCATTTTAGGTTGGGAGAAAAATTATGTTTTTAGAAATCTTAAAAAAAGTAAAATAACATGTAATTTTTTTTAATTTCTTTTTCTCCATCATATGAGTAGAGACGGTGAGACCAGTGACTTGTCATCCCAATTAATGTCTTCACTCATCAACTACATAACTCCACTATTTTGATTTATAAGAGGTTCATTAATTCATTTAATGAACCTCTTCAATTCTTCAATGTGTTACTCACTTTTCCCCCTCCTATTGAAATAGAGCTTGGGGTGTGGTTTTTGCATGGATTCTTTAAGTGATGATACACTGGAAATGTCCTATGGTAACATCCACCTGCAGGATGAGACTAGATTTAGTGAGTGGTGATGAGGGCCACTAAATTCCGAACCGACGACAACAATGAAATAAGTTTCATTGATCGTCGTCAATGGATGTCTCATCCAGGTAGAGGATATTTGTTTTTGATATTATAGTATTCATCATTACCCATTCTTGATTTACACAGATAAAACAGAGCAAATGACCAACAGTTGGATCCACAAATTTTTCTTTAAACTCTAGAGGTTGATGTGGGGTTATAAGTCGGGATTTATTTCTGAATTCACTAATTGTTGCTAACATCCCTTATTAAAATTCTAACAATGAGGGATTAGGCCAATCCGAACAATACTAAGAACATCCACTGATCTTGTTGTTCATGTGTTACTCATGTGGGGTAGGGAAATGTGACAAAAATGTAGTTATAGGGATCATGTAGTGGACGCAGTGACCTGAGGGGCTCGTAGGCGCATGCGACAGCAAGAACGGACCACTGGAGCATGTCCGGTGGCCTGCAAAAGAACTATCGGTGCACCGTGCTGGAAGTGGCAGGCGGTGACTCAAGGAAATCCATAACAACTGGCCATGGGTGTTTGGGAAGCGGTGCACCGTTGTGTGTCGTTGTGGCTAGAGGCATCTGGCCAGAGCTGGACGTGTAGGAGAAGGGCGGTGCCGGCAGGCGCCCCCATCTGTAGGAGGGGAAAGGTGTGGCCCCATGCCATACCACATCGGCTGAAGACAGTTCGTCCAACAGGAAAACTGTTGCATGAAATGGGGCATCACCCCACCATCCTGACGAAATGGATCTGCATCTACAGGACCAGTTAGAGATGTGACCCTCCTTTTGAAGGACCAGGAAAAACGTGGTCTAACTGAATGGGGCAAAGCCGCCCAGTGGGCCAGTTTGTGTGGGAAGATCCCCACCCCTCGGGCCAAGCCAACCCTGGCCCGGGCTGGTGAACTAGTCGGGCTTACCCCAACGGGACAGACCTAGTGAATCGTGCCGATCCTTAACGTTCTGGACCCGGGATGGGTCAGGTAGACCACGTGACCCATTGCTTCAGTCTCGCCTGACCGAATCGGACCAATCCTACACCCAACTGCCCCAAATAAATGAGCGCCCATAACTGTTGAACCAGGTGTTCGGTTTACATTTCTTCAATGGACATGGGACTAATTTTTGGAAGAGGTCCCTTTAGAAAATTATGGTGGGCCCGACCGAGTCAGGCCGAACTGGGTTTCCATCACACCTGTTCCACAGAAATGGGTGTAACTAATAAACCATGCATCAGATCAAAGCATATTATGTGTCATAAGGACCCTTTTGATGAGGTGGTCATTTTGATATCCTCTATGTGAGTTTTGACAGTTTTTACATGTTACTTGGGTTGGATCAGACTTGAATCCTACAAGGCACTTTTTACAAAGTTCTCATATCTCACAAACAGGGCGTCCAATCGATGTGTTGTCTGTCACATTGGGTCCCCTATCATTGAGATGTCTCTTGGGTATGATTTGTATGTAACATCCTTTGGTTTTTCAATATAACAGAATACTTGATGTGTAGAATCTTCCATAGATCAGGTGTATTTTGTGTGGAAATCCAGTGGTTGGCTGTGACATGAAGAGAAAGAGTGACCAGTATGGGTCAACATTAAAAACACCAGAGTGGGATGATATCTTTGTATGAATAATCATCCCCAATGCTATGCCATTTATCAATATAGGTCAACACCAGAGACCAATACATGTCAGAAACAACGACCAATACGGGTCATCACTAGTGTCAAATACTGGTCAACAACAGGAAAACAACATGTGCTAGTATCTAGTGACCAATACAAGTCAGCATACAGTGTTTTATATGGGTTAGAAGTAGAGTTACTATAGATAGGATGATCTTTATTTATGACTAGACATTCATCTCCCAGTAACCTTGAATTAATAACGTTAGAGTGAGTAGTCTCTTTTCCTTTTTTGCTTCATGATTTATATGAGGGTTGTGATATAACCTTTGTGGTATTAAATATGACCTATTCCTTTTTTGATAATTGAGAGACCATTTGGGGTATCGTGGTTCCCTTCTTAGTAGTCATACTCACCACTTTATGGGCTCCACCCACACATGTGTGTCTGGTGGAGACTATTAACGCTTCGAGGCAGTCATTGAAGGTGCATGACATTGTGGTGGTTAGTGCAACAGAATCCCTCGAGATCATCTTCTTCAACTTTAGACTTACATATACTACCTTTCAGGTAGAGGTCCTGGGAATATGTGATAGCTGTTTACATTATTTTTAGTTTCTATGGATTGTATTGTGGCATACTGTTTTTAGTTTAATGTTTAATTTTTTATTGTACTTTACTCTTGAAGTTATACATTACTTTTTTTGGTTATTTATTTCAGTTTCTCTTTTTGAGTGTATTCATATCTCTAATGAAATTCCTTCCCTACTTAAGAAAATATTTCTTGTTCAAGTTTCCAACCCCAGGCCTATGGATAGTGGGCTTGGGGTAGTCATGTCCAAGACGTGGGAGACGGGTCGTGACAATGTGGTATCAGAGGGAGTTCAGTTCAATCAGATGAATAAGAGTCTACTATTAATGAGGAAATGGTAAAATGTGTCTTTATTTTGGTTTTCATTACAGATAGTCTATTGTTGGTGTTGCGGTCGTCGTATCCGTACACCATGACCCGGAATTCTGTTTTCTTTCTATGTACATGAAAACACATGTTTCTAGTGTTTTGAACAGTTTTATTGATCTTTCTTGAATCAGCTCCCTAGGTATAACTTATTGAAAATGGGGAATCTATTTCTTATAGGATTCCTCCATGAAGAAAGGAATCTATGATTCCAGATAGAGATCGTGACAGGGACCAAACGAGCGATGAGGCATCAGTACAGGGGCCACTCATAGTGATAGCACCTTCGATTGGTGGACAAGCAGTAGAACCTCCCATTAAATAGTAGATTCTACCAGTGGGTTAGGCATGTAGGATGAGCATGTTTCATGAGTTCTAAAGACACATGCCTCTGATGTTTTGAGGTGCGACGAACCCCCAGGCAGCAGAGGACTAGATTGAGGTGGTTTTGTGGGTCTTTTTCTATGTATAAACCCTACAAAAATATGGTGATCTTTCCCGCTAACATTACTTTTGGACTGGTGGGATGATGGTGGAGCCTGATGCACCTGGTGAATAAGGAGATTACCCTCACCTAGCCAAACTTCAAGAGCCATTTCAGGGTGGATTTTGTGCTCGTGACACTATGCACTATGTGTATTAGGGATCTGTTTCACCTGAAGTAGGGTAGCCAGACTATGGATCAGTACTCGAAGTGATTTACTGACCTCTTTCGATAATCCACCAACATGGTATGTGATCCTTAATTCATGGACCATACCTTTGAGGAGGGGCTATGACGAGAGATTAGAGCAGCAAAAATTTCTCTCATCATCCCGACGTAGGCTTGGGTGATAGAGAGAGCTTTGCTGAGGGAGAGCTTCCTTGCCATGTTTTCACCAATTGTGAGAGCCTCTACCGAATGATAGGTTGAAGAGTCATCTGCAGCTGCCAGTAGACAGACAACGTAGAAGCCCAGGTGGCAGATGAGGCAGAGGAGAAGGACATGCATTGGGAGGTGGTCGGGGTAACCAGGAACTACCAGCACCACCCCAGGCGGTCCCCCATGAGATCAAGGACCAGGTGGATGGGGACAGGACCAGATATAGGCAGTATAGGCTCATGATCCTGACATCCCTAAGTTGATCTGAGGTACGATCTGTATCTTTTGTACATTAGCATAAGTTTATATCGACACAAGTTGTATCCATTCTTTCCTTTTCTTGAACATAGATCATGACTCTAAGATTCCAACATTGATTTTATCTCAACCTTTTCATTTGGATACTCCTACAGGAGGAGATTCATTGGTCAGACACTAGACTCGGTTGCATCCTAATGTAGGGTGATGCAGTGAATACTTATGCTTCATGACAGCTAGTTCCTCATGAGAAAAATTATGTGACTCACTAATTAGAGTTGGAAACTGTAGTCTTCGCACTGAGGATGTGGTGAAACTACCTGATGGGTGAGCGGTTCATTGTTTAATAAGACCATAAGAGTCTCATATATATCTTCACATAGAAAGATATGAATCAGTGAGAGTGACATTGGCTAGAGTTCCTCCAAGACAAAAACTTTGAGATAGTCTATACTCTTAGGATGGGAAACATAGTGGTATATGAACTTAGCTAGAGATCGAGTTCACTACTACTGAACAAGAGTTCATTGAAGATAGCCTCACATAAGATATCCTACGTAGATTGAGATGTGATAGTCTACCTCCAATCAATGGTAGTTTCTCTACTAGTCCTTCAGTGATTCATGTGAGGTGGAAATCAGAGTCAACAGTTGTGATACTACACATACTTAGATATCCTCAGGCCATGCACCTAATAGATATTCTGAAAGTGGGAAGCACACAATCCTTTTTAGAGGATGTACAGTTGTACTAGTGGCGTGACGAGAGGAGGTTTTGAGAGTGTTACATACATCCTGCTAGGCAGTACATCCAGACATGATGAAGATTTATCAAAACCTCTGACATCAGTACTAGTGTGCAAGGATAATGAATGTATTGGAGAAGTTTGTTAAAGATGTCTCACATTCAACCAAGTGAAGGCTGAGCACCATGTACTATAAGGCTTGACCAATCCCCTAGGCTACCAGAGTGTAAGTGGGAAGGGATATCGATAGACTTTGTGATGGGGTTAACAATATGGGTGACCATTGACCGACTCACCATGTTGTCCAAATTCTATTCTATAATAGAGAAGGGTTCGATAGGGAGCATATGACACCTCTATGTTTAAAAGATCGTGGGCCTTAATTGGGTTTCTTCGACGATATTCTCAGACCTTGACACACAATTCACATTATTTTAGTTGAAAGGATTGCTGGAGTCCTTCAAGACTCAGTTTTTCTTGATCACAACTTTTCACTTGTAGACAGATGTTCAGACTGAGCAGACCCTCAAGACCATAGAGGACATGCCTCGTGTATGATTCCTATATTTTGTTCACAATTGGGAGGACCACCTACTGTAGCTTGAGTTCACGTACAACAACTGATATCAATCGACTATTGCTGTGGCCCCTTCTGAGGAATTGTATGGATGATAGTACAGATCCCCATTGTGCAGGAAGGATCCAGGAGAGCTAGCACTCGTGGGCCCAGAGATGGTACAAGCCACTACTGAGAAGGTGCAGGTCATCCGAGAGCATATGGAGACTGCACATATCTGAAATAAGTCATATATTTATAGATAATAGAGACCACTATAGTTCTAGTAAGGGGACCACATATTCTTGTGAGTCTCTCCTCGGCGGGGACTACAAAGATTTGGATGAGGGGAAAAACTCTCACTGAGGTTTATTGGACCATTACTGATACATTGGAGGATTTGCGAGATGGATTAATTCTTGGAACTACCACCGCAGTTGGAGAGGGTGGAAGATGTCTTCCATGTATCCCAGAAGAGGAGATACATGCATGACCCATCCCAAAACATCGACAATGGCAAGCTTGAGATTGATGATGTGGCGAATTTATCTGAGTAGATGTTAGAGATAGAGGATCGACAATAGAAGATCATTTGTGGGTGGTCGATACCTCTGGTGTGTGTTTTGTTGTATCAGAAGAATATACAGGATATGAAATGGGCGCAAGAGGCTCATATGTGGGCCCAATACCCCTCTTTGTTTGTATATCCTTGTTTGGATTTCAGGGATGAAAATACCCAAGGTGGGGATAATGTAAAGTCCTAAAAAATTCCGTGTAATTTTTTAAATTATTTGGGATTATTATGAGTCTCAAAAAATTAATGGCACATGATTCTAAGACCCGATGTGCCAAGAATGAATTTATGAACCTTTTTATTGTACGTTCAGTGAATGCTCGGTCATCGTTTTCTATTTTTTGAACTAGTGCTTAGAATAAAAATCTAAGGGAATCATTGAATCTACACTATCGAGATTCGCTTAAGGGAGGTTTCACTTTGACCATAGTAGGTCGAGAGAAAAAGATAGGTTTTAACATGTTAATGATAAGTACACAATAACATTTTATTGTTATTTTATTTTATTTTTATCCAATGGATGAACGGAACTGGTGGGACCAGTGACTTTTCAGGCCAGTTAACGGCATGACTCAATAACTATGTTAGTCCAACATTTTGAATTAAAAGAGGTTCATTAAATCATTCAATGAGCCTTATTAAGTTCTCAACAGTTTACTAACCCCCCCTAATATTTTAATGGAGCTTGGGGTGGGGTTTCTGCATGGATTATTCAAGTGAGAAACTATGGTTATGTCCTGCGGAAACATCTACCTGCAGGATGAGACCATATTCATCGAGCGGTAACGAGTTCCACCGAATCACAAACCGACGACAACAACGAAGGAAATTTCATCAATATTCATCAGCAGGTGTCTCATAAAGGTATGGTTTTTTTGATTTTCTAATATTATTACATCCCCATTATTGATTTACATGAATAACACAGTTCAACTAACAATGGGCCTGATCTATGGATCATTATTTAAACACAATAGGTTGATGCGGGGTTACAAGACATGAGTAATTTTTAAATTTTTTGATTATTGTTAACACCCATTGTTAAAAAACTCATACGGAGGGCATGGTCCAATCCTAACAAGGCTTGGACCCTCTTCTAATCTTTATGGTCTTGTGATTCTCGTTAGTGGTCAAGAAATGTGAGGGAAAAGTAGACACAGATATGACGTAGTGGAGGTATTGACCCGAGGGGCTCATAGGTGCATACGACAGAGATAACAGACCACTAGGGAATATCTGGTGGCATATAGAAATAATTGATGGTGTGCCATGTCGGTGGTTGCTGGAGGAGACCCACGATAACTAGTTGTGGGTGGTGGAGAGGAGGCGCACCGTTGTGCGCCACCATGGAATGAGACAGTTGTCCTGAGCCGGTTGTGTGGGAGATGGGTGGATCCTGTAGGCGCTGCGGGAGGCTGCATCCACGGCCAGTGGGATGTATTAGGAGGGGGTGGGGCAACCCTGCAATGCGCCACATCGGCTGAAGACCAGTCTGCCGCCTGGCTGATCATTGCATGCGGTGGGAAAGTACCCCACCAGCCAGATGAAATGGCCCTGCATTAGTGGGGCCAACAGGAGACGCGGTCCGCCCGGGCTGTCCAAATGGGCTGAACATTCCAATAAGGCTAGACCTACCCATCATGCCAGGCCAACCGGGCTAGTGGGCCAATGCTGGAGGGAAGATCCCCACCCAGAGGGCCGGGACAACAGCGGCCCGGGCCCACGTACTAGCCAAGCCATCCTCAATGGGCCGAACCCGGTGAACCGGGTAGACCGATAATTGGTCGGACCCAGTCAGGGTCGGGTAGACCTCAGGACCCATTTCATCAGGCCAGCATGACCGATTCAGACCTGGCTCAGACCCAACTGACCCTTGAATAAAGGAACACCCATAATTGATGAACCAGGTGTCCGTTTGACATGCCGTCAGTGGAATTATGTACCAGTTTGGGAATCAGTACCTTTTGAATATTCCGAGAGGCCCTACTGAGCTAGGCCAGACTCAAGTGTGATCACCACCATTCCATAGAAAAAGCTATAACTTATAGACCGAGTGTCTAATTGACGCGTCATCTATGGAATGAGGACCATTGTGAAAAGGAAGTACTTTGGAGATAATCTATGTGAATTGTGATAGTTTTTGATGTGTTACCTGGGATAGATCAGACTTGAATCCAACCATGCCATTTTTAAAAATGTTCTTATATATCATAGATCGGGCTTCTGATTGATTCAACATCTCTCATGATGGGATACCTTTGATGGGGCAGTCCCTTCGGTATTATTTTTACGAGACTTCGTATCGGTTAAAATATGACAGATGGATTGAGGAGCAGAGTCTTCTAGATATTAGGCGTGCTTCTTCAAAGAATTTAGTGGCAGGTTGTGACATTAAGATGAAGAGACACCAATTCAGGTCAGCATCTGAAACTCTAGAGTGGGATGATCATGTTGTACGACCAATTATCCCTACCTCTATACCAGCAACCAATAAAATTAAGCACCAACGACCAAAACATGGTTAGCACCAGCGACCAATATGGGTCAGCACCGGTGATAAATATGGGTCAGCACCAACAACCAATACGGGTCCACATCTAGCGACCAGTATAAGTCAGCATCTAGCAACCAATATGGGTCAGCATAGAATGACCTATATGGGTTTGTATTAGAGTTACTATAGATATGATGATATGCCTTTAAGACTATTCATCCATATCCTAGTAAATATGATGATATACCATTAGGGAGAGTTGTCTTTTTTCTTTTGTTCTTAATGATTTAGATAATGCTTGTGATATTACCATTGTGGTATTTCTTTTGATGTCTTCCTTTGTGGATTACTGAGAGACCATTGGGTTTCTCTAGGTTCCCAATTGATTTGTTATACTCACCCCTAAATGGGATCCTCCCATACGTGTGTGTCTGGTGAAGACTACTGAAGCTAGAGGCAAACTTTGGAGGTTCGGGAAATGGTAGAGCTTGGTGAAATAAGAGTATTCGATATCCTCTTCCTTGAATTCATACATAGTGCTACTTCCCTCCAGGTAGAGATCTACGGATGATGTGATATCTGTTTAATTTTTTTTCAGTTCTCTGGGTGTGCATTCCGTCCCACTATTCTTTGATTACAGTTGTACTTATGTTTATACATTAATCTCATGTCTATACATTACATTTTTTGTTCTCTACTTATGTTTCCATTTTTGAGTGTGTATAGATATCTATGTCAATGATTTCCCTGTTCGGGAAAAGCATTTAGGTGCTAGTCACCAACCCCTATCCTATGGAATGTGGGTTTGGGGTAAACACATCTGAGCCACGCGGGATGGGTCGTGACACTTAGTGCATAAGTAAAATGATATATAGAAAATTAGCCATTTACATATGGTTAGTACATGTGGACCATTTATATTCTTGACAATATATTACTTGAAAATTTTATTAACTATGGTCTCTCATCGTAAGATTACCAGTCATTAGTAGATTTTGTGTCCAATAAAAAGAGTCATCCATCCATTCAAATAGATCCTTCCTATGTTATTCATAGTGTTCCATGACTATATTTACTTTAAAATACTTATATTGTTGAATTAAAAAAGATAGGTCCTCATATATTTAAGGGTCTGATGAACCTGGTAAATTTTATTTTGAAAATTTTAATAACTTTTTTATTTCCCAGTCATTTGTATTCTATACATATAACATGACAGTTAAAATTAGATGATAGTGAACATGTTTTAAATTATGGATCGAATGTTGGGTCATCAATGAAAAGGAAATTTGGGGATGTTGTCATTGAGTTTCATAAAAAGAAATTAATATCGTAGGTAATATTACAAATACAATTAATATTTTTGTTTAAAATCTTGAATTTAATGTTATATATTATTTCATCTATGATTTACAACTGATTATATTTGTGTCGATCCAAACTCATGTAATCAGGTTTTTGGATATTGTGATAAAATTAAACAGTTCCTATTAGTAAAATCTCATCTGTAGAACCAATCATGGTGAAATAGAGTTAAGTAGTATGAAAAGTAATCATATACATGTGTGTTGGATACATGGAAAGCAACAATATGAATCTTTCAAATGGAAGAATATGACGAAAGATCAACGGACAATCATATTTCATCAAGACCCCATTAATGCTTATAAAATATGAGAATCTTAATCATAAAGAGTTTTTGATGACCCTCATCATATATGGTTGTAATCTAATTTATGTTTTTTAATTTAAATTTATAAAAAATAAATATAATGCTTTAATTGATTTGGAAATAATGATAAATATATTTAGTGGAATCTTTGAGATTTTAAAATTAAAATTAAACACCTTATTACAATACGAATGTATTTAAAAAATCATTTTTTACAGTATGAAAATATCTCTAGTTACATGAACCACATAATGATATAAGTTATCACCATAATCTTGAACTCAAGATAATCATTCAATACAATTAAAAAAAATGAAATTATACATATATATTTATTATGAAGTATTAAATAAGAAAAAAATTGCATTTTTGGAAGATAAAAAATTAAGTAAATGTTTGAATAGGTAAGCAAGAAGTAAATTTATCAAGTGAGAAATATAAATTATTGAATATGACCAATAGAAATCCAACAATAGGAATAGTAAAATAATGAATATAATATTAAATATATGATCATGTGTAATATACAGGTGTAAAATTAATTAAATAACATAATTTAGAAATAATTGATGAAATAATTAATAATAATATATTTTAATCAATAAATTGAAAAGTATCTTATACACATAACACTTAGAATTAAAATAAAATTTCTTTAAAATTACTTATTATATATTTAGTTCTAGAAGTAGGATTTTAAAATATATAAAAAACTTACAAAATAATTATATTTTAAATATATAAGAAATCATAAAAAAAAATTAAATGTTTGAACCAATACATCAAAATTCACCATCGTTAAATCTTTTTATATTCTTCAGGTAAATTGTCAAATAAGATATAAATTTTCATTAATTATTATGAATCTATTGAGATAGAAATGATATAAGATCAACTACAATATAATCCTTGTAAAAAAATCATCCTATACATTAGTATTATATATTAAATATATTACCATCCATTTCAAATCCTATAATGGACGTCCCAAAGTCTAACACATAATATAATGACTTAATTAAAATCCATTGTCAAAAAAGATGTTTTTATTGCCAAAGTAATCATAAAAAATTGAATTAAATAATAAAAGGAACAAATTTCAAAAAAACATTATATAAATTTCTAAAATCATGGTTTCAAAAAATATTTAATGGAATGATTTTTTATCTTCCACAAGATAGATATCTAAATCCTATACCCCTTATCTAATATAAAATTATTAAAGAACTTTATATAAATTATCACCCACCCTCTTATTCCTCCTCAATACAGAACCATTGAGAATGGTTTTCTAGTCCATTATGTAGTATATGTACATCCCAATGAGATATTAAGGATTGATATGTGTCCTTCTAAAATTCATGGAATATACATTTAAATGTATGTATTTGAATCACTTTTATCAAATTATTTTGTAATAATTTCAAAATCCTATTTATTTCAATATGAATTTTATTTCTAAGTCAGTTAAATAAAATTATTTTTTAGTATTACTGAATTATTTATTCCCTTTCAATATACCACCATCATTAGTCATTTTAATACCATATTATTTGCTGATCATAAAACATTATTATTCCAATCCCTTCTTAAGAAATGTATTTAAGGAATTATGGATGTATTATTTTTAATAGGATGAAATTATATAAATAAGGATTATAAAGTTATATCTATTAGGACCTCTATTAGTTCTTAAGTAGATGAATCTTTATTTTTCTAGAAGCTCATCATTTTTATCAAATCATATTGACAATGATGATATTTCTGACTGAAAACAATTATCACTAATGTGTAAGAGTAGGATTTTCATATACTCTTCTTTTTTAAGGGAAATTTATCTATATTTTCACTGATAACATAATATTTAAAACTATTGTATACATAAAATGAATCATATTCATATCCTTATAAAAACAATTTCTAGCATTACTACTCCAATATCATCCCTCTGATAGGTATATATTCTATTTCATCATGAATATCATATATTCTCTCAAATTATTATTGGATATTCAACTAAATTTCTATATTATTCTTTTGGATAAGGGAATATTAAATATTTTCATTTTTATCATTTCAATGTGGATAATTATTGATTATTTATCCATGCTCTTATTTGATGTTCCTTTTTGATCATTATGAATTTTATTTATTTATACCTATATTCATATGTTGGACTCATTAAACATATTATGTTTTAGGTGGAACTATGAATTATTTATCTCGTCAATGAATCAATATTTATTATAAGGTAAAATATCCATGGTAATTGGTGTATGAATATAAATATTTCCTTGTTGTGATAATTGAGAGACAAACAATATGGTAATAATGTCTCACAATCTATATTCCATCACTATGAGAAGAGATATTGTAGTACATGTGATTATTTATTTCTATTTTCATGGAATAAATTGATATATTTCACCCATGTTATCATTTATTTTGATTTAATTTATTAATTTCTCAATCCATTTTATATATTACATTTAAATTTTTTGATAGATTCAACTATATGTTTCTCTATCATATTTTTATGATCTCATCCCTTTTGTTCAATTCAACATTTCTCCATAAAACCATGAATATTACAACTTTTTCATCAATTATAAGAAAGGATAATTAGTAATGTTTCATGTATTGTAATAATTTACTTTAAATTATAATATAATTCATTGGGGATGTATATATCAATTATATTAATAATATTAAAACATTTGATAATGTGTAACTTTATCTAGGTAATTTTTAACATAAAAATAAAACAACCACAAACTCAAGATTATTATATTTTTGTATGTTATAATTAAATGATAATGATAGAAGAGTGGAAGTGGGGGTATGTTGCAATATATAACTGTATACTTGTTTGTTAATCACAATGAATTATATGGAACTTTTGTTTCCACCATATGTATATTAGATACCCATAGAGTACTAGGAAGTTCTTTTGAAATTTGTAAAATAGTCAATTCCCTTAAATTTGTTGAAACAAAATAAACTTTTGATAGGTATTTAATTATCAGTAGCTATATTTCACTTCTCCATAGTATGAACACATATTTTTTGTCCCATATTTTTACACCTTTATATATCGAATGATAGTGAGAGAGTAACCCACCACCGAGAGGGGGTGAATGAATCATTTTCAAAACACAATAGCATGTAATCTATGTGATCCTCATTGTATGTTCGGGTGAACATACTTCAATTGTGATAATGTAATGATTATAAATTGATCATGATATAACAAAAAACAAAATAGGTTTTTCTTAAATGTTCACCCATGTATCATTCATAGATATTATGAACTTTTTAAAAAAAATATTTGATATCCTATGTTAAAGGAAAAACTAAGTATAAATGATCGTGATATACCAATAAAGATATATATTTTTTAATGTTACATTTATAGTATAGTATTTTTATTATAAGGTTTGAATATTTAAAACAAATTATGAAAATTTAATGGTTCAATTATATATAAAATAAATTCTTTACCAATTAATTAATTAGAAATTTAAATATGAATCCATTGAGAATAATAGATATATTTTTACGAAAACTATTTTTTGGGATGAAATTTTATATTGTATTAAAAAATTAAATTATTTACTATTAGTGAGTAATTTTATTGAAATTGAAATACTATATTTTCAATAATTTTTTTTAAATTGATCTGCTATATTTTCCTAGGTAGGGGATAAGATTAAATCTACTTTAATTCTTGACAATATATTTTTCTAATAACTATTTTTTTTCATTTACAAACTTATTTAAAAATTAATTTTTACAACTTATTGAAATTAAATGTAAAATAATATATTCCAATTTTCAAATTAAGATATTAAATTTTTTTAAATATTTCTTTTTATTTTTGGTCAACATGAATTGTAAACATAGTTATTGTTCTCACCTTAGGTAAGGTAAACATGTAAAATTGGGTTAAAATCTTACTATAAGGCTTTAAAATTTATATCAAACCTACCGTTAACATATTGTATGAGTTTATTTTGGAAATTTCTATATGATTCTAGAATATATGGCCACTTCATTCAATATTTCACTAAAAATGACCTTTACATTGATTTAATAACATTAGAATAAAAAATTACGCACTCATTTTAAATATATATTATGTGTTCAGATAGAGAAAAATGAATAGGGATAATTAATATTAATGGTAATTTGGAAATTAATGAAATTAGTTTCTTAATGTAGATTTATTTCAAATTATTAGAAATTAAATAATTACCTTAACTTCTTACGCAACACCGACGCATTATTTCTTCAATTTATTTAAAAATTAAAAATATGGAATTTTTAATAGAAATATAATTTTATTGATTTATAGTACTCGAATAATTGTTTAGATATATATGAAATATTGAGGATGTGATTAAAGAATATATTTAAATTCAATCATTTCATTAGTGTCTTGAATTTAAAATGAAATGAATAATTACAAAATATAAATTAATGTAATTATATAATAAATAATATTTTGTAAAATCACATAAAATTACTAAAAACATAACATCATCCACATTAATGTAATATTAGACAACATATATTTAATGGCATATTAATGAGTATTTTTTCAATTTTTGGTAACATTGTTATCCCATTATGATTGAAATAGTTGTTTCTACTATTAATGTAAGGAATGATTAAAAAATAGATTAATTGAAAATATATGGTTTAAAAGGACACCAAACCAATATAAAATTAATATGATTAAGTAATTTAGGTTATAAAATATTTTTTAAAAAATTAATATCCATTTGGAAACATTTTTAACGAGAACTAATTTATTAAATTTTAATATTTTAATAAATTCTATGTGTGTCCCCCTTCTTAAAAAAGGACACACCTCCTTTCAATTATTTACACCACTTCTAGCCTCCTAACTCCATAAATATTAAAAAAAATCTGTTATAATCCATTATCCTTGTTTTAGAGGATATATTTGTAATATCTCAGAAATTTTGAATAATTTATTTTAAATTATATAGATTTATTTTAAGACCATGAAATCTGACGATGTGCGATTCTGTGGCCTGGAGTGCCCGAAATGATATGTCAAAGTTTAGTAGAGTTTTAATTAGCGTGCATAAGTCGTTATCATGGAGAAGTAGAAAAACTCTAAAATGATAACTCGGATTAAAAATATGAGAGAATCGTTGAGTTCAAGATGGTGGGTTTACCCAAGGCGTGAGATTAAATTAGTTGGTGCGGGCCTCCTTTGAGAAAACCCCAAAATGGAATAACTGTAAATAAAATAATTAAATAAATTATATTATTTTTCAAATGCTTATTACTCACAAAAGTTAGCTCGGATTGAAAATCTGAGACCACAGCTGTACTTGTGAGGGAATTCTTTTTTTAAGAAGATACTAACTTTGGCTGGCGCGGGCCACCAATGGATATTAGTTTTTTTTATGTAAATGAAATAATAATGTGAAAATTATTTTGTTGGAAAATCCATAACTTTTAAATGGTAACTCGGATTCGGAATATGAGAGTACCATTGGGTTCATTGCGGCGTGTTTCACATAGGCAATGCCTCACTTTTAAATTGTTGAACTCGTAGTGCTAATATTCTCTTATAAATACCTTTACCATGACTATAGTAGGTCATGGGTGAATGTTAGTTTTCGTGAATTTCATGGAAGAGATGAAATAATAAAAATAAATTAAAGAACAAATTTTATTTTATTTTTAATACCTCACATTTAATGTTTAGTGGTGGGGACCACTCAAACTAAAAGCCAAAAATTTTAATTAAAAATGGGGACCACCCACCCCTTGAAATCCTCTTTTAATTAGAGACAACTCTTGGTTTTCCTCCCATTGATGTGTCAACTCAATTAGTTTCTTTAATAAACTTATTTGGCACTCCACCATTTGGTTGGAGGATTGTTGGAAAAAGGGAGAGCTCTGGAGAACATAAAAGGAGATTATTCAATGCAGAAAATCCACTACAATGAAGAGTATCCTCCAATATCTGAGAATGAGGATGATACTTGAGCACAAATTAGAATCATCTTTTGGGGGGCAATGAACACCGATGTCACCATCTCATCGACTTCGTCTTCTTCCTCGTACCACCATCAATGGACAATCGAGGTATGGTTTTTTATATATGTTTGAATTTTTTTATTGATACTTCATATCCTAAATTCATGACAATGATGGCCAAACAAACATTTCCATCGTCCCACACTTAAACCATGCTCCTCTTTCTTGTTTAATTCTTCACTCATTCTTCTTGTTTCTTTAACGCCTAATATTGACTGGCATGGAAACACAAAGTATTACGGGGTGTAGTAAATGGACATGAATCCCTCAATGAAATGATTGTAAATATGTGATAGTTTTATTTTTCGGGCTTTTAACGTATCCACAATGGTTCGCAGAAGGAGGCGGCCAAATATTTTTTGGTGTTGGAAATGAAATATTCTGTCGAGGGAGACATATAGACGTGGATCCCTTAACCCACGGATCAGAAATATGCGATCACATTATTTTTCAGGGTTAGAATGATGATGTGACAGCCCACGAAAGGAGTGACGTGGTAGAGTAGGGCGATCTCGCACGATAGGTGTAGGCAGTGCGTGCACAAAAAAAGAGGCATGTTGGCTTCGACCAATGACGAGGAAGATTAGGCGGTGGCACGAGTTGGCAATGCAGAGGAGGCAGGCCGTGTGCGAGGTGGAGGCGCAACGTATTCTCGATTTGTGTACAAGGGTGAAAAATCGTGGAAGAAGAAAATTAGATTGGGGAGAGGAAAGAATAGATAGGAAACAATATTAAAAGAAAAATGAATATAAAAAATGTGATAGAGGTTCTATTTGTACCTGCACAAAAATGGGATACCCCACTTGTGTGTGAATCTCAAGTGAAATTAGAGTGAGAAACATTCAATGAATTGAAATAAAAATAATATAATAATAATAATATTATTTATGGTTGTCAAAACCCTGTTTCATCCATAAGTTATCTGTGTCACCTCTATTTCATGAACTGTCTGGGGCAGTGCGACCCTAACATTGAGACAAAATTATGAGTCCAATATTGGATGTCATTTTCAGGTTTTCAGATCATGTACCTAAAGCACTCAGAAAATAATAGATTTGGTATTATTAAATCTTCGACCCACCATAATTCTTGTGTGCGACGTCCAATTAAGACGATATCAGTGGTGATGTGATCCTGTCATTAATATGGTCGATTAAAGTCTAATATTGGATATTGAATTATGGTTGATGGATCAGGTTCATGAAACACCCAGTAATATTATTATTAATATTGCGATATCTTGTATACGACATATCTTCCACATAACATGTCGAAATGACAAACCGTCTATGGCACCAAAAACAATGGATCGAGACAATCCTTTGTAATACCTCACTTAGGTTTTGGATAATGATGGGGTATAGGCATGTTGGAGCAGACACGAATACAACCAAGCCCTTAGAACCGAATGGATCATAACATACAGATTCGGCTTTCGATTGACACATTATTTGTTGCATTGAGAACCCTATTACATGGAGGACCTTTGGGATACTTCTTCATGGGAATTATTGAAAGTTGTATTATCAACCAGATCTTGAGGAGAGGACCCTCCAAGAGATGAGAAATCTTAGTGCGGGAACCCAGAAGCTAGCTGTGACGAGATGAATGAAGAGTGATCCTGTCTGGGTCAACTCCAAGAGATCATGTGTGGGTCAGTTCCTAGTGAACCTATGTGGGTCAGTTCCTAGAGATCTTGTGTGGGTCAGCTCCTAGATATCTTGTGTGGGTATTCACCTAGTGATCATGTATGGGTCAGCTCCTAACAATCCCTTGTGGGTCAGATCCTAGAGATCCTCTGTGGGACATCTCCTAGTGATCATGTGTGGGTTAGCTCCTAGAGATCCTCTGTGGGTCAGCTCTAAGCAATCCTATGAGGGCCAGCACCTAGAGATCCTTTTTGGGCTGACTCCTAGTGATCCTGTGTGGGTCAGCTCCTAGCGATCTTGTGGGGGTAACCTCCTAACGATCATGTGTCAGACATCTCCTAGAAATCCTTTGTGGGTCATCTCCTATCGATCCTGTGTGGGTCAGCTCCTAGGGATTATGTGTGGGTCAGCTTCATTACAGGGTAATATAATTCATTGGTTACATTTAATCATCTCTAGTACTATAAATTATTTATTCCTGATGTGAGCTCAGTTTGTACCTGTGTGGTACATTCCTTCATGATATTACCCTGGTGGTATTCATATGTGTGGCATACATGTGTGGAACTTTCCTTTATGGTTTCCCTTCCATTGTGGATCATTTGAGCTTTGGGATTTTGGGTTGGACCCAATGTTCCCTCATTATTGAAATGGGTATAATTGACAACTTAGTAATACGTATGGGCATATACCTAAGTAGGGTTGATAGTTGACTTCATACTTTTAGATTTATCCTCTGTGGATTTTGTGATAACATGAGGTCTCAGGGTCATTATTGAGTATCATTATACTCACCCCATCACGAGCTATGCCCATACCTTATTATGTTTAGTGCAGATGATGAACAGTGTTGATCTAGGCTGAGGATGCCAGGACTGGACGGTGCCCTGTGGTGGACTATACGACATGACGGTACGCCGAATAGACGGATGGACATGGAGTAATGATGAGGTGATCTGTACCTACCCATTAGGTAGGATCCATAGTGGACAAACCAGAAGCTAGTTTTCCCCATTCAGCTATTTATTACTTTTTAGTTGTACTTTTACCTTTCTAGTTGGGCTTTTATTTTGGCCCCATTTTCTTACTATACACACTCTTTTTTACTATATAGTTTACATGTGTTCGTATCTTGTTGTGTGCTTGGTTGTGTGTGTGTACATGTTATAACGACAATGCCTTCCCAGTTTTAGGGAATATTCTTTTCAATTCTAGTTGCCAGCCCTTGGCCTATGGAAGGTGGCCTTGGGGTAGTCACAGCACGGGCCCAGGGGGACAGGTCCAGACAAATAGGTATTAGAGGAGTCGGTTCTACCGTAGCACATAGGACTCTAATATTTATTTTTAACTATAATTTTGTTTAGTGAAGTGAGTGTGGTTATTAGTTTAGGGAAACCATTGTTATTGTGGCGGCCGACGTATCTGTACACTAGGACCCTGACTTATGATTTCATTCTCAGTGCACAAAAATACTGATTGTGTATCTGTTTTGAAATGTTTTCTTGTGTTTTATTTGAGTCATATCACCTGGTATAACTTAATGACCAGGATGCACCTATTTCTTATCAGGACGTCGTTGCGTGGTAAGCCATCTAGGATTTTTGAGAGAGTACACGATGACGCCCACCGAGCGATGAGGCTCTGGTGCAGGGCCCTCTTACTATGTTGGCACCTTCGGGTGGTGTACCAACAACAGCACCACCCATTGAGCAGCAGTTTTCATCAGCCGCACTGGAGGATAGTGCACGCTGACTGAGTGCGTTGCACGAGCTCTAAAAGCACAGGCCTTCGAGGTTTCGAGGTGAGATAGATTCCCACACAGTTGAGGGCTGGATGGTGGCGATTGCTAGAGTTTTTTTCCTTTTTGAGACACCAGTAGAAAAGATGTTGATCTTAGCTTCTAGTATTTTTCATTCAGTGACCATGTGGATGGTCCGCATAGTGATGAGGCGTTGGTACATAGTCTATTACCTGATATATTACCTACGAGTAGTGTGTCAACTATTTCAATGCATGTTGGTTAGTTGTTACAACTGACAGTACCGATAGAGGAAAAATATAGGCTTAGTACCTTATGTGTGATTCAACATCAGATACCCCTCAGGTTCTGAGGCAAGCTCGACTCACATGCAGCTGAGGACTATCTTGAGGTGGTGGTTAAGAGTTCTCTAGAGCATCATTAGTTTCGGCAGGACAACATGTGGGTATCTGAGTATTCATTGAGGGGTACTGATCATTCCTAGTACTCGATGACTATGATGCGATCAATACTTCAGTGCTCGGACTTCTGAGTGAGGTATATTTAGAGACATACATGCTAGCACTATTCCATTATGAATTCCTATTTATGTTAGTGTGATAGAGAGAAACATTGTGGTTGAATATTCATTGGCTGAGCTGATTCAACCAGTAAATGTTAGTTGTGGAAATGCAGGAAACTGGCGCCAATCATAGAGAATTGGATGTGTAAAAATACTTCGAGAAGAAGAAGTGTTAGGGATAGATGAATCTATAGGGATGCAGATGTGGAAGTAGAGATAGGGGAGAAGGATGATGTGGTGTACATTTCGACATGTTACAACTACCCCCCATTATTTTCCCGGCTAGGCTCAGGGAGCTGGAAGACAAGAGAAGAGAGTAGATGCATGTGGTCATAGAGTGTGAACCAAGGGCTCTAGGAAAGATTTGAGGTACAATATGTGACTACTATTAGATGTCATATCAATAGGCATAGCTAACTATCATTCCATCCTTCCACGAATCTTTTCCTAGACCTAGAGATTACTGTTAAACCATTTACTTGACCCTCACATCTGGAGATACCTTTAGGATGAGACTCGATAATTACACATTCAATGATAGTGTGTTCTGAACTTTCAGGTGAGAGTTTCAGTTGGAACAACTTGGTGGAAGTATCGAGGCCTTACGACATTAGTTTAGGAAAGATTAGAAATCCAAAATTCATATCCAGATTGACCGTATAAGTAAAAATGTTGTGGTTTATCTACAACGTTGGGATGAGGTTTTCCTTAGTCGGCCAAAAAGGAAACCCAGGCAGCACAACATAAACCTCTGCATATGAGGGTGTGGCTGATCACTCATTATTCGACCATCCATACCATCATGGCAGAAGAATTATTGAGTTTTATGTTCCCAACAGGAGTGGATAGATTTCCTACAGGTCTATGACATTAAGATAGTATATACTATTGGGAAGGGGAACGTGGCAGCTGATGCACTCAGAAGGAGCTTGGTCTATAGCTAATGAGTGAGGAGTTAATGTAACTAGTCACGCTGCAGATATCCTTATTGGATAGAGTTGAATCTACTTACCTCTTGTCTATGACTATCACTCCCCCACTCCTTCATCATGTCAGGGAGGTGCCACTTGGGATAATTGGCTATGAGGCTCGACATGATCAGATATCCTTAGGGAAGGCACTTGAGGGATTTTATGAAGGTGGGGATCATGTCGTCCTCTTCAAAAGATGTACCATGGTACTGGTAGATCTTCTGGAGGAGGTGTTGAGGGAGTACCATATGTCCCTTTTGGCGATACATCCTGGTGTGTTGAAGATGTACTAGGAACTCCGGCGTCAGTACTAGTGTCTAGAGATGAAGAAAGTAGTGGTAGTGTTTTTATAACAATGTCTCACTTTTCAGCAAGTGAAGACTGCACAGAGATGGAAGAAGTCTTATGCTGACAAGATACGAAAAACCCTTGGAGTTCTAGAAGGGGAACCACATATTTTTGTGTGTCCCTCGTTGAGAGGGACTACGAAGATTTGGCTGAGGTGGCAAGTTATCACTGAGGGTTATCGGTTCGTTTCTAATACTTCGGATGTTTGGCGAGGTGGCATACTACTTGTCTCTACCATCGCAGTTGGAGAGGGTGCATGATGTCTTCCACATATCCCAAATGAGGAGATACGTGCATGACCCATCTCACATCATCGACCATTTCGAGCTAGACTTTGACGATGGGGAGACATTTACGGAGGTTCCAGTGGATATTGAGGGTAGACATGATTAGGTCCTTCGTGGGAGGTCGATAGCTCTGGCTCGCATACACTGGAAGCACTGTAACCTCCATGAGAGCACATGGGAGAGGGATTCTCAGATTCATGCTCAGTACCCTCTTTTAGTTGTTCTTCATTGGTTTTGGATTTTGCGGATGAAAAGCGTTTATGTGAGGTGAATATATTGTCCCGTAAATTCCGTGTAATTTTTTTAAAAATAATATGGAATTATTTTTAGACCGCGAAATTTGACGGGATGCGATTCTGAGGCCCAGAGTGCCCAGAATGATCCGTCAATGTTTGGTTGAGTTTTAATTTGTGCACATAAGCAGTTTTCCGGGAAATGTAGAATAACTCTTAAATGGTATCGCGGATCCGATATATGAGGGAAATATTGCATTTAGTATGGCGGGTTAACCCTAGGGATGACTTATGTTTCATCGGCATGGGCCTCCTGTGAGAAAACACAAAAAAGGAATAACCGTAAATAAAATAATTAAATAAATTATTTTACTTTTCATGTGATTATAACTCACAAATGGTAGCTCAGACTATAAATCTGAGATCACCGTTGTACTAATGAGGGAATTCTTTATTTAAGAAGATACTAACTTTGGCCAGTGCGGGCCACCAGTGAAAGTTAGATTTTGGTCGTAAATAAAATCACTAAGTGACAATTATTTTATTGTAAAATCTATATATTTTATATGGTAACTTGGTTTTGAAATCTGAGAGTACCATTGGGTTCTTTGGAGTGTGTTTTATATAGACAGAGCCTAACACTTACTGGAGCATGTCAAGGGCGACTCTTATAATTTTTCCAAACTTTTTTTGGGTACGTTTAGTAAATGTGTGAGGGGCGTTATATAACTTTTGAACCAGTGCTCAAAATTAATATCATTGGGCTCTGTTGAACTCGATGTGCCGATATTCGCTTAAGGAGACCTTCCCCTTGACCGTAGTAGGTCAAGGGTGAATGTTAGTTTTTGTGAATTTAATGGGAGAGTTATAAGAATAAAAAAAAATAAAGAACAACATTTATTTTATTTTTAAAACCTCCCATTTGATGTTCAGTGGTGGGGACCACACAACCTAAACCCCCAAATTATGATTCCAAGGTGGGGACCACCCGACACTTGAACTCCCCCTTTAATGGGATATAACTCTTGGTTTTCCTCCCTTTGATGTGCCAACTCAATTAGTTTATTTAATAAACATATTTGGAACTTCACCATTTAGTTGGAGGATTGTTGAAAAAAGAGAGAGCTCGGGAGAACAAGGTAGGAGACTATTCAATGAATAACATCCACTACAATGATGGGCATCCTCCGGAATCTGAGAATGTCGACGATACTTGTGCTCGGATTGGAAACATCTTTTTGGAGCAACGAACGCTGATGTCACCATCTCAACATCTCTGTCTTCTTCCTTGCACCAAATCTAATGGACAATCGAGGTAGGATATTTTATATATGATTGAATTTGATTTATTTATTCTTCATATCTTCAATTCATGATGGTGATGGTCAAACGAACATGGCCATCTTCTCGCATATAAACCTTGCTCCTCTTTGATTTTTTATTCTTCACACGTTGTTTAGGCGTTCTTCAACGCCTAATATTTATTGGCACTAGAAATGTGGAGCTTTGCTGAGAGAAATATATGAACGTGACGCCCTAAACATAAGGATCGCAAATATGTGATCGTTTTATTTTTTGGGCTTGGAACAAAGCTGCAATGGCTCACAGAAGAAGCCAGCCTAATATTTATTGGGGCAGGAAAGGCAATATTTTGTTAAGCCCGACATATGGACACGGAGCCCTCAAACTGAGGATCATGAATGTGCAATAATTTTATTTTTCTGGGTTAGAATGAAGATGGTACAACCAATGGAATGAGCGATGTTGTAGATAAGGGTGGTCCGGAGAGGCTGGTGGAGACGTTTTGGGCGCAGCAAGTGGGGCCAGGTGCCTTCAGCCGACGACGCGGTAGATTAGGCAGTGGCGTGAGTAGGCGGTGTGGCGGAGGCAGGCCGTGTGCGAGGCATAGGTGCAGCAGATTCCCAATACCTTTACAGGGGTGCAAAATCTTAGAAGGAGAAAATTATATTGGAGAGACGATGGAATAAATAAGAAATAAAAGTAAATGAAAAATAAATAAAAAAAGTGATATAGGAGCTATTTGGACCCGCAGCAAAATCAGATACCCCCCTTGTGCGTGAATCTCAAATGAAATTTGAGAGAAAAACATTCAATTAAATGAAATAATAATAATATTATATTATTATTATTATTTATGGTTGTCAAAACCCTATTTCATCCATAACTTATCTGTGCGACCTCGGTTTCACGAACCGTTAGTGGCAGTGCAACCATGACATCAAAACAAAAATTATGAGTCCAATATTGGATGTATTTCTTCAGGTTATCAGATCGGGTACCCAACACACTTATAAAATAATGGATTTAACATTAATACTAAATCATTGGCCTGCCATAACTTCTGTGTGCGACGTCTAATTGACATGTTGTCAGTGGTGATGTGATCCTGTCATTAAAACGGTCGATTAAGTCTAATGATGGATACTAAATTCGGGTTCATGGATTGGGTTAATGAAACACCCAATAATAATATTATTATTATTACGAGATCTGGTATTTGACATATCTTTCACACACAATGTAAAAATGAAAAACGGTCTACTTCTCCAGAAACCATGGTCAAGACGGTCCTTTGCTATACCCCACTTGGGTTTTGGATAAAGGTGGGGTGTGGTCGGGTTGGATCAAACACAAATCCAACGAGGCCCTCAGAACAAAAAGGCTAATAACATACAGACCGAGCATCTTATTGACACACCGTCTGTTGCATTGAGACCCTTATTATATGGAGAATCTTTGGGATACTACTTCATTGGAATTTATGATAGTTGTAATATCAACCCGCGCTTGAGGAGTGGACCCTCCCGAAGATTATAAATCTTAGGGTTAGAACCCAGTAGCTAGCTGTGACGAGAAGAATGAAGAGTGATCCTATGTGGGTCAGCACCTAGCGATCATGTATGGGTCATGTAACATCCCAGATTCATGTGAAACTCAACATGTTCGACGAACCCTATTGGTCACATGACCTCAAGTGCATTTCTCCAAACACGAGAGGCTGCCAACTAGCAGCAAGGGCCTAGGTCTGATAGTTGGGAGACAATGCACTCATTTGTCAATGTGTAGTGCAGTAGTGAAAAAATAAACATACAAAAAGTGAAAGGAGTAAACAAATCGAATCTGAGATGGACTACAGTACAAAAGTAAAATATATAAATAGTCATATAAATTTGACGATGAAATATGTCCCTAATTCTAAAAAAGTAGCCAAAATAGGATACACTGCAATCTGAAACAATACAGCACAAGGGAAAAATAGAACAAAGAAAAACAAAATAGCACAACAAGAACTCAGCAGCATCGCTAGCCTAATCTTGGTCCCATGCTATCTTACTCCTCTTCAACATCAAGTACCTCTATAGGGACTCCTTCTCTTATCTACACCTACAGAAATATAATCTGTTTGGGCCCAATACATGGCCCAAACATGGTGTGAGAAATAAATTCCAGTATGTAACCACCAAAGGCTCGTGCCTAACTATCAGTGAAAATGTGCAACAACATTGTCCAGTAACGAAATGCAGTAAACTAGGAAGTACTCAAAAGTAGATACCCCAACCGGTTCTATTACCATTTAATTATTATTTAAACAATTCCAAGTATGTGATTTAGCATTGAAGGTATTACATCAGAAATCAGCATAGTGAATATTAATAGTAAACAGTGTCCTCGGACATAAGAACAGTTGACCTCGGGCTAACAGAACCACTCCCTCGAGCTAATCATAACCATGCCCTCAAAAAAATCAAGTAACAACACCCTCAAGATAATTAGAACCATGCCCTTGGGCTAATCAAGTAACCACACACTTCGACTAATCAGAACCATGCCCTGAGGAAAATCCGAACCACGCCCACAGACTAATCATGTAACCATATCCTTAGGCTAATCATAACCATTCCCTTAGTCTAATCTAATAACCACTCCCTTAGGCTAATTAGAACCACGCCCTTAGGCCTATTAGAACCATCCCCTCAAGCTAATCAGAACCATGCCCTCATGCTATTCAGAATGACGCCCTCAGGCCTTGCCCTCAGGAGAATAGAAAAAAATAAAATAACCAAGCTGAGCCCAAAGCATAATAAATCATTTCACATATTTTTCCTCTAAAGAAAACATAAAGAATTCTATAATCACGACATACGCTTTAGTATCCTGGACAAACAATTATAAAAAGGTAAACACACCCACGGGGTGGCCCTGGATCAGGGAAACAATCCCAAATATCAGTTTATACATAATCATTAAATAACCTATAAAATTATAGGTATTTAATTGGTATAGGACTTATAAATACGATACTCCAAACATGGGTTTGTAGCAAAATGGTACAAAAAAACAACATGACAGTTGGAATTTAACATCAAACCACCTACCTCAATCTCCCTTGATCGACATATGTGAACAGCGCCTCCCGAAACAATCGAGAATGACATAGATCTGGGATTAACAACTACTCATTCAAACTTGAATAACATAGCCTTGGGAAATAAATGCAAGTAAACAAACAAGGATAGGAAAGGGATTACCCGCGCAGTCCTAACGTGATTGTCGGTGAAGGAATCGGAGTCCCGATACACATTCGGGAGCTCTTCCAATGTTTGGAAATCTTTCAAGTGGCTTCCCATCTTTCTAAGAATCCTATGTTGAAAGAGAAGCCCATTACCAGTTTATAACAAAAAACAAAACTACACATCATGTACTATCAAGTACACGGCCTGTACTTTTCATTTTTAACTATTCCTCTCGTTTCCACTTTCCACCGCCTCACTATTTATCTGTTGACATTAATACACGGCCTGTATCTCTGAGTAAACAGTGTGTACTATCATTCTGCTGGCGGCTACTCTCACTACAACTGCCGACTGATTACACGATGTGTATATAATACATACACTCTGTGTACCCAGAATTTTTCAACCTTCATCACCAACAGACCTACATACCCCGTGTACTAATCCCACATGGCCAAAGTACATGGCATGTGGAAATGTACAGAGCTTGTATCCACAAATTTTGGGATTTTTCCCCATTTTCCATATTTTCTGAAAAACATTTAAGGAAAAAGGAAAAGAAGAAATGTGTACCTCAAGAAGATGAACCAGGTCTTTACAAACATCCCCCCTTAAATAAATTCATCTTAGAATCTCCCTTCCAAGGGTGGTGAAGATAAATCGAAGAACAACTCCGGCCACGGAGCATGAACATCGGTCTCCCTCTCCTAGGTTTCGTCTTGCACTCGGCCATACTGCCATAACACTCGTACGAGAGGAACTGAATAGCCTCAAAGAACTTTTATGCTCCTATCAAAAATTCTAATTGGATGATCCTTAAAAAAAGCATCTTCCTGAAGTTCAACCTCCTCGGGATGGAAGACGTGAGATGGGTATGAGTGATAAAGTCACATCTGAGATACATGGAAGAAATCGTGCAAGGGCCGGTACCTCTGTGGTAACTGCTACTGAGAGGAAGCTGGCCCAACTCTCTCAATAATATCAAACGACCCCACATACCACATTGAATTTTTACCCTTTCTCTTGATCTGCCTGTGTCCCAGCCTCGGTGAAACACGCAAAAAAACCTGATTCGCGACCACGTACTCCAAAGTTCATCTGTGGCGATCAACATAATATTTCTGATGAGACTGTGTCGTATCCATCTAGTTCTGAATTAACTGGACCTGCTCTGATGTCTACATCACAATACATGGTCCCAATAAAGCTTCCTAACCTTCCTCTAACCAGTACTAGGGTGATTAGAATGTCCTACCATATAATTCCTTGTAAGGTGCCATCTCAATAGTTTCTTGAAAACTATTATTTTATGAAAACTCGACCAGGGGTATCTACTTCTCCAAAGATCCCCCAAAGTCTAGGACACATGCATGCAACATGTCCTCAACCACCTGTATCATACGTTCTGTCTACCCATCGGTAAAAGGGTGGTAATCTGTGCTCAGAACAAACTATGTACCCAGTTCCCTATGAAAACATTGCAAGAAATGAGACGTAAAATGGGAGTACCTATCTGAATTGATAGAACGCGGGACCCCATGGAGACATAATATCTCTCAGATATACAAATTATTATGCTCGTTGACACTAAATGTGTCCTTGATCAGCAGAAAGTGAGCTACCTTCTTATGTCTGTCCACAAAAACCCATACGACATCATTGTCTCGAGGTGACCTCGGTAACCTATTCACGAAATCTATCGTAACATCATGCCATTTCCAATCTGGAATGGGTTACTTTTATAGTAGTCCTTCTTTCCTTTAATGCTCCACCTTCACGTACTAACAAGTGGAATACCTCGTAACAAAACTAGTTACCTCATGTTTCAGAACTGGACCCCAATACAGACGTCTCAAGTCACAGTCATTTTTGTAACGCCATGATTGACTTACCAAGCTGATGTATGAATCTCCTACATCAACTCCATGCATATATCCCCTAAAACCCACACTCATCCCTGGATATGCAGTGCCTCACCATCACCTATCATCCAACTAGGAGGAGGGTCCTCACTTTCCACTGACTCCCATAGAACTAGGCCCCCTGAATCTGATAGTTGTCTCATCCTCACTCTATCCTGGAGGGTAGAAGTCACAGCCAAGGTTGAAAGTTAGGCTTTCCACTAACTATAGTGCACATCCAAATGTATGTCAGAGAACAAAACCATAAGCTACCACTGACCAATGGCCTCCCACACTGCCTATAACTGAGTCCTCCTACCCAATACATCAGCAATTTTGTTACCCTTACCAGTTGTACCATCAAGATCGAAGTCTAAGGACAGAAGGTATTAAACCCACCTATTTTGTCTCAAATAAAATCAATGCTGGGTAATGATATATTGTAGACTTTTTTGGTCCGTAAATACCAAAATATGTTCTCCCAAAAGATAATATCTCCAACAACGTAACACATGAACAACTGCAGCCAACTCGAGATCCTGCATTGCGTAGTTCCACTCATGTGGCCTCAACTGCCGAGACCCATACGCAACTACTAGATCTCTGTGCACCAACACAACTCCCAACCCAATAACTGATGTATAACAGTAAACAATATAACTCTTCCCTTGTTCTTTAAGTATCAAGACTGGTGCTGAGGTAAACTATCCCTTCAGCTCCTGAAAGGCTCTCTCACAGGCTTCTGATCAAATAAACATAACACAATTTTTATTCAAACCCATCAGTGACGCTGCAAAGTGGGAGAATTCTTATATAATGAACCTATAGTAACAATCCATCCATAAGAAACTATGTATTTCAAACACGTTCTTAGGCTTCTCCTAGGAAACTACGGCTCTCATATTTTCTAGGTCTACCGCAACTCCTACCTCTAAGGTAATATGACTTAGGAGGTTTATATGTCCCATCCAAAAGTGGAACATTGATAGATTATAATATAAATGATGCTCTCTCAGTGTACTTATTACGATCTCAAGATGGGTGGCATGGTCATGTCTAGTGTGAGAGTACACCGATATATCATCCACGAAGACTACCACAAATAAATCTTGATAAGGATGGAACACACGATTCATCAGAGCCATAAAAACTGTTGGCGCGTTTGTGAGTATGAACGACATGACCATGTACTAGTATAGACTATATCTTCTCCGAAAGACAGTAAGCAGTATGTATAATGGTCTAATGAGTAATTGATGATTTCTAGATCTCATGTCAATCTTCGAGAACACTCGTGATCATCGAAGTTGATCAAAAAGATCATCAATCCACGGAAAGGGATATCGTATCTTGACCATAAACTGGTTCATCTTCTGATAATCCACACAAAGTCTGAGGGTACTATATAACTTAGTTGCAAACAAGACATGTGACCCCAAGGAGAAGTACTAGGTCAGTTGAAACCCTTTGCATGCAACTTTTAAAACTTCCACTTGTGCTCTTGCAACTCTGGTGTAGCCATCCTGTAAGGAGGAATGGACACTGGTTCTACTCCAGGAACAATCTCAATAGAGAAATCCACCTCTCGCTCTGGAGGTAGACCTAAGAAGTCATCTGAGAAGACATACCTAAAATGATCAACTACTGGAAGGAAATCCTTTGGACATGATCCCTACACATCCAGATATAAACTCGCAATCTGGGCTATCACTCCATGTCGCCCATGATGCTTTGGTCTAGCTCGGCTTTCCTGGAAATCCCATTCAACCTTGTTTTAGAATCTCTCCTCCCTCTGGTGATGTGAAACTCACACTGTGATGATAGTAATCTATAAAGGATTGAAAGGGTACCAACAACTCCATCCCGATAATGACGTCATAGCTCATCATCTATAGGACCTAGAGGTACCCTAGAATGTGACACCCACCAACCTCTAGGGGGAACTCCCTGCACAAATGTACACCAGCCATTCTAATCCCAAACAGAGTGTCTAACGTCATAACATCAGAAGAAGAAGAAACACATCTCCAAGGGATCTCGACCATGAGAACAAATATAAAGATATGTGTAGCACCAGTATCGAAAAGTAATGAAGATAAAAAATAAGAAACTAGAATTGTACTTCTGACTGTAGACGTTCCCGGATCCTACTCTTGTTGGGTCTGTTGCACTGCGTATGCCAGCCCAGTGTCGTGACCCTACGAAACAACCTAGCTACCCTGAGCTGACCCACCCTACTGTCTCTGAGACCCTGGTGTCTGGCTACCAAAGCCACAACCACCACCTCAGCCTGAATGTCCCGACATATTACAATTACCTAATTGGTAAAAAATTCTGGCCCTCCTCCTGCATGTAGAGCCTAAACAGAACCCCTCTCACTAGCCAATAGTGGTAACACCATGAAAAAACCCTGGAGATGAACTATATTTACACAAGTTCGGCACTCCACTGGGTCACATGGACACTAAGATCTCCTGTGCCCATCTTTATTGCACTGGTAGCACCTTTCTGGGCCACCTGATGAAATCTTATGGATAGTTCTACCACCTTGAGAGAAATACATCTGCCTCTTCCTCTTACCAGTATAAATAGTGCCAGAAACTCGTACGGAACTGCCCTGGCCTACACTACTAGCTTCCCGCAGGTTCCACTCAGTAATCAGTGCCTATTTCACAATAGCATGCACTATAGGAAATCTGAAAACATTCACCACTGATCAGATTTTATATCGAAGACCATCCTCAAAACATCGAGCCCTCAACGTCTCATCACCCACCAAAACAAGTGATAGAGATGTAGCTCGGTGAAGCAGGAAGAATAGTCCGTCACTGACATGGCGCCCTACTGTAGATTCATGAACTCTCGAGCTATATCTTCACATAGTATCTCAAAAAAGGAAAATTCATAGAAAACTGCATGAAAGTAATCCCACACCATGTCTCTGTGATGTTCTCTCTGGGTGGTAACACACCACTATATCATATAGGAATAACGCAACATGTAAGTAGTGAGCTTAACCCTCCGGCCTGGAGGTGTCTATAGATGCTCAAAGATAATATGCATAGAATTCAGCCATGACTCTGTAGCCTATGGTCCGCCATCCCATGATAACGTAGGTGGATGATGCTGCTAAAATATACATGTTAGCTCTTCCATAGATGTTACAGCCAGCGTTGCTACCTAGAAGGTCTGCATGAACAGTATGAAGCCTTCACTAAACTATGCATCCATGCATGTTTCCGGTATAACGGCTGGCACCGCAACTGGCTCTTCTGTAGGATCCATCAGTATCACGTGGCCTATGGTCTCTAGAGTATAATCGTTGCCACTCTTTGAGAGAACAACTCGAGATCATCTCAACGACATGACTCTATAATGTTAAAACACCCCATAAATCAAGACAATCAAGGACTAAGAACCGAAAGCTTAAGAAGGGAACAAGGAAAAGAAAGCATTCATGTTTTACAAAGCAAGACTACACAGCGTGTATAATAACTACATGGTGTGTTCCCTCAAGTATTTCACATGGGTATGTACTTCTGGAAAAAGTAGTCATGTAACACCCCAAACACATGGTGTGTTGTCCACAAACAGGGTGTGTACATGAATATTATTCCCCTGCCCAAGTCTTTCTACACGGCTTAGCCATATGACCCTCTTTTGAACGAGACTATATAGAGTGTATAAGGTCCACATGATGTTTACTAGACGAGCTTTATTGATGTGTGTTGTTCACGACACGACCGAGTACACATCTCAAAATACACTGAGTGTTATTTAAAGTAACGACATGTACGACTTAGATTCCAAATTGCCGTGTTGTTAGTGACATGGCTGGATACTTGGCTGACACTACATGGTGTGTTACACCCACACACGGTGTGTACGCCGCCTTATTTCCCCAGCCACACGGCCATGTTCACATGGCCTCTCATCGGTCAAGACTACACGGCATGCCCCACAGGTACACGACGTGTACAAGACGAGAGTTGTCGACCCATGTTGTTCAAGACATGGCCGGATACACGGCTCACGCTACCCGGTGTGATCCAGATGGACACAATGTGTACTAGAGGGATTACACGGACCCGTGTTGTTAGTTACATGGCCGGATTCTCAGATTACACTACCCGACACGTTCGAAAGTGACACGTCGTGTTCAAGTGAAGATTCCTCAACACGGGTTGTTAGTTACATGACGAACACATGGATAACAAAACATGGTTTGTGAAACTGGTACACAACGTGTTCCCTCATGTGTTTTTACATTCCCCGTGTTCTGCCTACATGGCCTGTGACACGGTTAGAAACTACACTGTATGTACATACAGTAAACGACATGTTTTTAATTTTTTTTCTCTTTTCTTTCCAAACAGAAGATTATAGGCCGTGTATTAAAAACATCACGACATGTATTCTATGTTTTTCATGGACAGTAAGCCTTAGAAACTACTCAAGAGCCTAAGAAACATTGAAAACAACACCTAAGTGAAAAATTCTGATCTGTGAGGGCCCATAATCCCTGTGAACCAAATATTGGAATCTTATACATGTTATAACAATGTAAAAAAGTCAATGTTCCACCAAATTTCAGCTGATGAGGGCCCATACTCCTCGAGAACCAAAGTTTGGAATTCATTATCAAAACCTTACATAACAATACCCTATCAAATAGCTGGTATTTTATCATGGAATCTATAAAAACAACATTCATTTTCTAGCACAAATTTATCAAAAATATATGATATTTCAAATGCACCTACATGGCATGGAAACTACGCATGGGATGCGATTCTAATATGTGCCTGAATGATGCATGAGACAACATAACCTCATATCATCAGGTTTCATCTAAATAAGACCCATGATAAAAACATAAAAAACACACCAAGAGTGAATCTCCTAATGGTAAAAATCAAATCAATTGTAATAATCATAAAAATAAAATATAAATTTAATTCGAGGCAATACGACCTTTACATGTACATGGGGTAGCTACTCTAGGGCACAATTATTACTGAACCCCTTAACAATATTTCTATTTCTGTAACCTCCAAATAATAAAATAACTCAAAAAAAGGAATGTCCTCTAATAAAACTTTGTAACTTCCTGGATCCGTGAAATTACAGGTCAGATCCTGGCGATCCTGTGTGGGTCAGCTCTTAGCGATCTTGTGTGGGTCAGTTTTTAGCGATCTTGTGTGGGTCTGTACCTATAGATCATGTCTGGGTTAGCTACTAGAGATCCTATGTGGGTCAGATCCTAGATATCATGTGTGTGTCATATCCTAGCGATCATGTGTGGGTCAGCTCCTAGCAATCATGTGCGGTTCAGCACCTAGCTATCCTATGTGGGTTGCCTCCTAGAGATCCTATGTAGATCATATCCTAGTGATCCATTATAGATCATATCCTAGAAATCCTGTGTGGATATGCTACTAGTGATCTTGTGTGGGTGAGCTCCTAGATATCCAGTGTGTGTCAGCTCCTAGAAATCCGGTGTCGGTCATCACCTTGTGACCTGGTGTGTGTCAGCTCCAAGAGATCCTGTGTATGTCAGCTCATAGAAATCCTTTGTGGTTCATCTTCTTGAGATCTTTTGCGGGTCAGCTCCTAGCGATCCTATGTGGGTCAACATCTTTGCAGAGTAAGATGATTCTGTTGTTACATCTAATCATTTATACAACATTAGTTATGTTATACTTGATGTGAGGTGAGTTCATACTTGTGTGGTACATTCCTTCAGGGTAATACCATGGTGGTATTCTTTTGTGTGGTACTTTCCTTTGTGTTTTTCCTTCTTTTGTGGAACAGTTGAGCTTTTGGATTTTGGGTTGGACCCTGTGTTTCCTCTTGATTGAAATGGGTATATGTGATATCATAGGTATATGTATGGGCATATACCTATGTAGGGTTGATAGTTGAATTCATGATTTGATATTTTTCTTTTGTGTATTTTGTGAGACATTGAGGGTCTCAGGGTCTCTTCTGAGTATCGTTATAATCACCCATGCACGAGCTATGTCCGCATATTGTCGTGTTTGGTGCAGATGACAGACAACATTGATCTAGGCTAGGTATACCAGGACTAATGGTTCCTAGTGGTGGACTATAGGACATGACGGTACGTAGAGGAGATGGAAGGATGTGGAGTGCTGAGGAGGCGATTTGTACCTACCCTTCTGGTAGGATCCATGGTGGATGAACCAGGAGTTTCTTTTCACCATTTAGTTTTTCTGTACATTTCAGTTGTACTTGTACCTTTCCAGTTGGGCTTGTATTCTTGCCCCGTTTTTCTTACTGTACACACTCTTTTTACTATACATTTTACTTGTGTTCGTATCTCGCAGTGTGCTTGGTTGCGTGTGTTTACATGTTATAAAGGTTATTCCTTCCATGTTTTATGGAATACGCCTTTCGGTGCTAGTCGTCAACACCTAGCCTATAGAAGGCGGGATTGGGGTAGTCACGGAACGGTCCCCGGAGGATGGGTCATGACTATAGTATCTCCAAAATACCAAGGATATGGCCTTTAAAACTATACCGAAGGGTTTTGATTCCAATAATAGGTAATCACATAAATAGGTATCATTGTTTTTTACATATTATTTTGCACTTATAAATATATTGTATTATTAGAGAATAATAAATTTATTATAATAAATATTATAAAATTTTATTAGGACTCTGAAACAACCCTTATATATTATATGTACTACCAAATGGGATGTTAAATTAATTATAATTCATATGTACGACTTGTAGTCACTATGCAGAGGTAATATTCATTTTTTATCATAACATTTAATGTATATATATTATGATCAGTATAATGTTTATATTTTATATTTTTGTTATAATGATACTCTTTTAATTATAATATCACATCAACATTCATTCATTGTAATCTATTTTAAATAAATTATGCCACTCTTACGAACATGTTTACTACCACCTCTATGAAGGGTTTCAATTTTTATTCATTACTCTTTTACATGGATGATAATAAATATATATATATATATATAATGACTTAATATTTTATATATTTTGTAATAATTATTTTGTAATGATTAATTACTATTTAACTTTATTTCATTCCACCCATCAAAAAATGAAACCAACATTCATGAATATATACGTCCTACAAACTCCATTAATGGTGTTATTTATTTCCCAATCAATAACCATTATGAAAAAATATAAATATTTATATAATGAATAAATATAATATTTATATAACTAATAAAATATTTTTTCTTATGGAACCGTAATCAAATTACAAGGACCCTAACTTCCGAACTACAATTCTAATGAATAATGTAAACATCATCACCTTAAAATAATGATTCTAATAAGGATTAATTAATAAATGGGTATCGAAATGTTAAAATTGGAGCATATATTGTATTATAAGAATGTTATCACACTTTTATATAATTATAATAAATATAAATTTAAAATATAAGATGTTATGTCACTTTCAAATAATGTGGAATCATATTTAATGGTTTTATATTCTGATCACATTATTTAAGGGGACCGTTTACGGGAAAGTTTATGATGATTAAATTTCTTGATATTCCACTCAATAATTGGATGAATTTTTTTATACTATGGTTATATCTGAAAATTATTATTTCTACTTTAATTTTATTCTATAGAAGTACCTCATATATCAAAATAATATGTTATGAAAAACTGGCCTTATTTTTCTCTTCGGTTTAAAAGCACATTTCCACCATATCCATATATTAAAAAATTCTTTTCAAGAAAGTTTTAAATATTAATATATGATAAAATAATATTACTTTTACCCATTATTAAATTTATAATAATCATTTCAAAGGATTGTTCTTGTATATTTCCAATGGAAGGTACATGATGGTTTTATTACAAAGGCATGAAAATATTGTTTTCTTTTAAATTTTATTGGATGAATGTAATTTAATGAAATGAGGAAAACTATATACATTTACTTTTAATAAAAAATATTCCATGATTGTTTTCAAACAAAGTATTTTCCTTTAAATTTTAGATATTTTTTTATTGATTTTATTTCAATGTAGTTGGGTTTTTTCCTCATGAAATACTAAAAGTGATATTTGAAAACAATTAGTCATATATGATGACTGGAATTAATGTTTTATAATATTTATTAGGGGTATAAACCAACAATATAATAATTATACTCTGTCTAATTTATTTATGATTATGATAATAATATTTTTTTGAAAAATTCTTCTTTTGCACTAGTTATGCTATAATGAATTGATGAAATGATTATCAACCTCATTTCTATTACATTTTCTATTCCATGGTGAAATTTCTACCAAACCTATTTATTTGTCTTGGTTTATGATATTAAAATTATATTATCATCCTAGAGTAAAAATCTATATAATTTTTATTAACTTATAGGAGTGATCAAAATTATATACCCGTATAATTCATTTGTTAAAGATGGATATTTCAGAAGATAAATGAGACTGTAATAGGGAGGTATCCATTTTTACTTAGTGGATTTATCTACTATCATATGCTTGGGAGAGAACCATGAATAATTTTATAGATTTCAAAGATAAAACCATCCACTGTGATAGAATTGGAAATTATACGTGATGGAAAATGAAATGATAATCTATTCTTATGTGTATTTCGTAAATCTATTTCTTATTACAATGTTATACTCTCATGGATAATTTTGATTTATTAAACTATGATTCACATCTTCTTAAAATTTGTGATTTATTCTATGAATAAATATTATGATCTAGGATATATGCGGTATTGTATTCAAATGAAACTCTCATATTCTAAAATACTTATTATCATGTTATGTTTAAGTCTTCATTTATATCTAACATGTTTTCCCATTTTGAGAACTCAAGATCATCCTTTGTGATGTTTTCTTTACCCTAATTTTGAGTAATGGTTTTGATTATGACAAGTATAAATGGATTTTTATTTATTATGAAGATCATGGGAGATGTTTTGTTTCACATATGAATATGTTCTTTTTGAATATATATTTCGATAGATAGTAAACCATTAAAATTATTTCATCGTATATTATGTAATGTAATTAATATTCATATAATATGATGTAATATAAATGTCTCTAATGTATGTTTATCAATAGTTGGTATCAATTATATGGTATATTAACCTTCGAAAACAAGTATGATAAATCTTCAGTGAGAATTACATGGATAATCCTATGAATATGTGAACATCATAAGTTATGGTAGTGAAACCTGTGAGTATGTACAAGAAAAAAATCTCGGCCTAAAATCTATAAGTGGATGTGGTTTTGGAACTTATGAATATTGGTGTAATAACATCAAAAATATTTTTTGGACTATATATTGGCCATCATTCTGATGTATAGTGATTGAACCCTTACCATGATACTCATTTGACACTCCTAGATATATAATTAGTCATATAACATTTTATTTATAATTTTTTAAGGATTTTAAATAGATTATGACAATGAATATACAAGTTTAATAATATGGTTTGATATATTAAAAATTATTATAATAATTTATAATTCCTATAATTGATTTTTTTTATGATTATGTGGTTTCCCATAATTATTTCTATTGCTCACAAAACGACTTTTTGTTTTTTTCAATGCTAGAAACCTGAATGAATTGTGTAATTGAAATATATGATTTAAAATTAAACAATTCCCCGTAGGAACAATATTTTATAAGATATGCAATTAAATTTCTAATTTATGTGATTATACATCTTTCTCAGGCTTCGAATCATTCTTAGATTCCAAATGAGAAAATGAAGGAACAATATTTTATTGATACCATCATAAGGAAATTTCTTCCTTAGCATAATGGGTATTATTACCCTTTAATTAAATTAATCACAATTTTTTCTATATATTGTTTAGATGGAAAATAGATCAATGGGCACTCTTACTTAGAATATGAGGAAACATGAAGAAATTGACTCTATTTAGTGGGATAAGATTAGGAAATATTTATTCAATATAGAATTTACTTATATTCATCATATAAAAATGGATAAAGAATTCATTAAGATAATGTAGAATGATGAATAACCAATTGGTACATATGAGGAAAATTTAACAAGACTTTTGGGAGATGATTTTGGTATTATTATCCAACACGAAATTAAGGTTTCAGGATTTTTTTAATGACTTAAAAAAATTATCTAAAGGTTATTATGAAAAAAAGTGATCAAATATGATGGCTAATAATGATGATGGAAATTAAAAGCCTTTTAAAACCAGATATATGGGGAAATATCATGTGATCAATATTTATGATTAGGGGTATGATAATAATGTGGTGAAATGTACATTTACCATCCACTGAAGAAATGTGAATATCTTATCTAATTCTGAATTTACCCACAAATTTATATATTATATAATTTATTTGTGTATCATTTTGACACCCTAATGATATAGGTTGAATTATTACTAAAAAACATAATGGTATGATGATCATGATCTGAATTATATTATTCATTTTTTGGTTAATGTTTTTGGGAATATACATCTTGAAAATCTTTTTAGTCCCCATTTAGATGAAATTCATATTATATTTACAGTGGATTAGTTAAATTTAAATAAATCCCAAATCAATTTTCAAGGAAGGTAAGTAATTTTTGTTATTATAAATCAACCTATTATCATCTATCATATTGACAATAAATATAAATTCTCAATGGAAATTAAATCGATTTTATTTGTCATGAAACCTATTCAAAATGCTTATTTCTCTAAAATTGATAGGTAAAAAATTCAATATAAAAGTTATACATATCGTGAGCCACATTTTTATGAATATCTTGAAGTTTTTTATATTATTCCACCAAATATTGTAGTTATATTATCGATAGAACTCATACCTAATGATACACATATTTTAATGAATCCACATAGAATGACCTGATTGATTTGGGGTAATTGAATAAGAAAGTCCATGAGAATCTTGAAAAGGGACAAATTAAACCATATGTGTCACATTGGGGTGCACCAGATCCTTTTTTATAGGAAATATAGATTAATTAAAATATTATTTTATTATTGATAACATAACAAAATCACTTTCAATAAAAAGTATTCTCTACCTTGTATTGATGAATTTTTTGATCAATGATACATATCAAAATAGTTTTCTATTATTTACCTTCATTATATATATCATCAATTGAGGGTTAATAAGATGGAAATACTAATGATAGAATTATAAATATGGAATATAAAGTGAAAATATATAGTGATATATTTTGGTGTTACGAATTCCTACCCTATAGTCACTGATTTATTTAATTGTGTCTTTAAGGATTACATTGATGAATTTTTCGGTCACTAGGGATGATATTATTATATATTCAGAGAGAATGGAAGAGAATTAATATCCCTTTATTATTGTATTAATGATCGTAATGAAGTATAGGTTGCAGGAAAAAATTTCCAAGTATGAATTTTAGAAAGATAATGTTTTCTTTTTGAGTCATATAATCTCATGATAAGGTATATTAGTGGACCCATAAAAGATGGTTGTTATTAAGCCTTGGCCAAGACCAACCATTATGGATATTATCCGTAGTTTTATATGATTGGAAGGATATTTTAAAATATTGTGGAAAATTTTCCATCGTTTTCTGATATATTAACAATGTTCACATTAATGTCAGAAAAGACCATTAGGACTATTGAATGTGAAGAAAAATTCAGGGAAATAAATATATGTTTAATCAGAAAAACTAAAATTACGTTACCTTGTTTTATGGCATGGTTTTTAATCATTAGGTTTTCATCAAAAAAGGGATTGTAATGAGTTTTCAAGATTAATTATATGGTTAAAACATATGTCTAATGAAAAATAATTTTTATGGGAATAATTACCCAACTCGTGGATTGAAATTAGCTATGGTAATATATTATTTAATGGTAAAGAGAAATAATTATTATAACGTTAAGTGTGATATATATTTATAATAAATGTTTAATGTTTATATTCACAAAAAAATGATTGAATAAGAGACATTGAAGATGTTGTGATATGATTAATGATTACTAATTCTCAATATATTACCTCAATGGGAATGAGTAAAAGGGAGAAGATGATATTAGGAAAAAAATCAATATGTACTATCAATGATGAGGATTAAGAAAGTTCCAATATTTCTATATTTTCAAATTTGGGTTCATGTAATCATGAAAAAGGTGGTGAAATATTTTTATGCCAAATAAGTTTTCAACCATTAATCAATTTGTGTATTAAAGAGGAGTATAATGATTATATGATTCTATATAAGAAGGATAAATTGCATCTGACTTTATCTTTCATTTTATAGAATGATATGTGTTATTAATCTTGCATTTGTTTTGTCCATTCCATGATTGGGTTACATCATCATTTTCATGCGACTCCATGTATCAATCATATATGAGTTTTAAGTAAGAAGGTTTTAGAGGTGGATTTTCTAGATGTTACGACCCAGTGCATCACCACTAAGATCACCTCGGGAATTGATGGAATTATTTTTTCTTTTATTTTTGAAATCTGTGAATCCCATGGTAGATTACACCATTTTCATAACTTATAGATGTTTCATCTAGTAAATATACCCAAGTTTGTGGGAGGACTTCAATACTACTATTGTGGTTATAGAGAAATGAGAATGATCTAAAGGAATCACAAGTGAAATACAAGATTTTTGGAATTTCATATCCTCTATAGGACCAAAGGATATGGGTTATAGAGGAAAAAATACATGAGGTTTAATAACCATATATAGAATGATCAAATTTAGAGACTCCTCAATAGCTATCTAAGTTAGATGGAATTTACTCCTACTACTATTCTATTGTTTTTTATCGAACTAGATCAATATATAGCCATGATCCCCATTTTTTTCTTCTAATAAAGGTGATTCTGTGCACCAATATTACTCTTACATATCAATAGGGAATCGGGGGAAGGTTTTATGAATGTGGTGGAAAATCATAGGAGAGTGAGGTGATTAGGATCTCTTAGGTTGGTTTTGATCGTTATCATCAGGGGATCCAGAATGGCATTTAGAACAAGTTTTGGGTTAATCCAACAAAGGATATCAATTGGGAAGATCTTAAAAAATATTTTTAAAATCTAGAGGAGGGGAATTGAAAAAATTTGGATGATGAAATCTATTATTTTCATTATGATTAATAGGGATTAACAGCTGAGAAGTAGTTAGATGTTAAGAGGTTCTATGAACAGGGATTGAGAGATTTATGTCCAAAAGGGGGGATTGGAAAACCACTTAATTACAAGCCTTCTTAAAGAATAAGATGATGAATTTGAGAATTAATTTACAAGTGGACGATGGTTCATTCACATCATATGTGAGTATTGTATGAAAGTTTTATCTTGATCATTTTTTGGATATACATGTTGGTATAGGTCATCATAGGGGGGGGGGGGGGGTGGTGTGGGTTATGTTAAATAGAAAAAAGCTATAATGAGGTGAATTATGGTATTGGTGGAGAATTTAGATAAATATTTTTGGTGAATTTCCCAAAAAAGGTAGATATTAAAGAGAATGTTTTTATCTTGAAGTTAGAAAATTCATTAGGTCTAGATGTTTTTCTAGGTTTATTCAATGTTTCTTCATGAGATTTGGTTAATTGTCTTGTTGGGGGTGGTTCAAGAATTATTAATGGGTGGAACTCTTATTATGCATTTGTGAACCTCTAGGATTTTATAGATTCTGAAAATAAAATCCCCTACAATGATATGATAGTTTAGGCCTATCTGTCTATGTAATTTCCCATACAAAATTCTCTCTAGTATAATCCTAGGAAGCATGATTTGTATCATCCAATGAATTTTCTCAGAATTGCAGCATGGTTTTCTGAAGGGGTGTGGTATTCCAAGGCTTTTCTTAATTAAATATTTATGGTGGAGGATATAAACAAGAGAGATATAGGATCCTATGTTATCATTAAATTGCACATGGACAAGGCATGTGATAGACTTGAATGTGTGTTCATTATCCCGACAATGATAAGACATGGATTTATATATATTTTTTGTAATATCTTGTACAAGTGTTGTTCTTCCCCTTGGCTCTCAGTCTTTCTCATAGGTAAACTTTTTGAATTTTCCAAAAATGTGAGCAGTGTCAGGAAGGGGTCCCATTTTATTTTTTATCATTTCATTATGGAATAGTATGATCTTCTAAGGAATATGAACAATATCTTGGATGAAGAGTGGATGAGACACTAAATCAAAAAATAAGAATGTAATCTGGTTTCTCACATAATTTTTTTGAGGGTTTTTTAATTTTTGTTCAAATTCAATGCATTCCTCAATTATCAATTTCATGAGAATGTTGTCAACCTATGGAAGTGTTTGTTCCCAAAACCTAAATCTAAGAAAGAGATGTTTATTCATTTCCATAAAATGCTCCAGAATTCATAGTTGTGTTATTCCTTAGATGTTGGGGATTAAAAGGAAATAACATCCAATGAGTTTCCTCATGGCCCCCATTCTAACAATCAGATGAAAAATTCCCTCTCTGATAAGCTTACCATAATTATCATAAGAAGAATATGAAGATGTAAAAAAAGTATTACCCTTCATAGGGAGATTTACATTGATTAATCGAATATTATATTCTATATATATTAAAGTCCTCTATATTATAACCCACCTAAGGGTATAATCATCAAGATGAAAAATATCATGACTATATATCGATGGGATTCCAATGAGATTGGACTATGGCTTTAGGACTCATGGAAATTCATGGATATTCCTATTGAAGAGGGATGAGTTGGTCTTCATAGAATTACCAAAACCATCATATCCATGAAGGACCATCATTATTGGGATATTATTGATGGAAAATCCTTGTGGGGAATATTTATCAGGATATGCTTGGTGAGAGGTGGGGGGGTCTGGAATTTATAGGTCGCAATGAAACCTATACATGTGAGTGCTTACCAATATAGAGAACGTACATGATTATTCATTATGGTTGGTTGGAATATGTGACATAAGTCTGTCGAATGATATTTGGGAAATAGAAATTCTATTTTTCTTGGGGTTCCCAACATCTAATATCTCATTTTATGAGGAAAGAAGGCATCCAATCTTGATGGATGATATTCTCAATGAGGATAAAAGAGTGAATTTTGATAGAATCTTCTTGTTTGACAATACATACACATGATACTTTATATGTGTAGTCATAAATAATTCTAGCACCTTTGATTATAGGGATATTCTCTTATAGTAGGGAGAGATGGATTTGTGGGATTTAAAACTATGGTGAAATGTCTTTCCTGCTAAAAATTAAATTTCTTCTTCAGCGCATTAGGAACCATGACATACCATTGTATGAGAATGTGCAACGTAAAGGGGCGTGTGTGTATTCGCAGGGATATTTTCATGATAGTTCCCAACTACAACCCACAATGCACTTATTTTCTACAATGGAATTGTAAGATGGTTATGGGATTTAATGCGAAAAAATATGGACATCACTGGCAAGGGAACATTTATTCACGATCCCCTCTCCAAATGATTTTAGGGAGCATGGATTTTATGTTTAAAATAGAAGACTCATGGTCTTATTTTTGTATCCATTCTTTTTTAAAATGAGGGAGGTGTGAAATAGGGTGAGAGACGGTTCAGGGAAATATTTTACATTCTATCAGATGAATAAAAAAGTGCTGGTAGTTGGGTTGGTAGCTAATCGATGACATAAGTGGAATTCAAATATACTGGGTAGGTTTCATGATACACCAGATGTGAGATCGGACCCACGGGTAGTTATATTTGAAAAAAATGTGATTGAAGATAAATTTCAATGTCTTGTAAATTTTTGGGGATATGAGGTTATGTATGATTGTTAGAGATATCAGTGGATTGGTTGTTCAGGGATATATAGAATTCTATGGAGTTGAAATCTCTACTAGTGCAGAAATAAGATAAGTGTATACAAGAATTATCTTGTGAGAGAGGTTCAACATTATGGTGGATGAAATTTTGTCAGATTGCAATGTTTTGGTTCGAAGCCTTTTAGGAAAGTGTACCCACCTTAGGATTTGACATACTTTTTTAGGAAATACGAACATAAAATCAATCAGGGTTTTATTGTCGGGTAATTTTGGAGAGAACATACCTTTCTGGTGAATGGTCTTGATCATGAATGGTGGGAGGATTAGAATATTATTGATTATAGAATATTGGCATCATCAAAAACAACATTTAAACAAATTATACATGGATATCAACTTGGTCTTGACAATTTCTTACAACAATAGATTTCACTCATCCATTCAGATGAAACCTTATCAATCACATTATGTAAACTAATGACAAACACCAATGTGTTGGGTTGATGTTCAAGAATGATTTATATTGGGACATATTCTGAAATGTTATAGAAAGTTAAAACTATTAAATAACACATCATGCAAGCTTAGAGGAGATAGATAACTTATGTTGATAAGAAGTAGTGAGATATGGAGATTTATGTTGTTGAGAATGTGTGGTTATGAGTTTATCTGTAGATAATGGTTATGATAAATAGATATAAATAAATCATGAGAATATTCTATATTTTCCACTTTGAAATTCATTATAGTGTTGGTATGGTATCCTATCGTTTGGCTCTTCCTATGAACATCTCTTAGGTTCAAGAAGGATTCCATGTATATATCTTTAGGATGTACATACCTATCTTCACCTTTACTAAAATGAAAAGTAACATTATAAGATTTTGATCCCTTTTATGAAGAACAATTAGTTAATATCTTTGATCATAGAGATAATGTGGTACGAAATAGGAATACTCACCTGGTTACATTTATTTGGTGGAATTTGACATTCAAATAATCTATATTTCAATCTATTAAATTAAGAAAATATATATTTCCCAAATTTAGTGTATCAGAGTAATAGAACCCTGTGGGAGAATTTATACTTATGGGGGTATAATGTAACACCATATGACTTTATGAAATATTTTTTTTTTCCAATATATTTATCTTCATAGAGAAACAGTGTCACATGGAACACCATGTTTAAACAATTCACGATATAATACTAAAATTTTATTATTTAATATCATAGTTATCACATAGATATTATATTGGTGGTTATGAATAAGAATAATTAAATTAAACAATATAATAGTTTATAAATATATAAAATTATTTAATTTGTTATGGATTATTTAGAAAAAATGAATCATTTAAAAATAAGGGAGACCATATCCTGAAAACTGTTTTCTATACAAAATGAGTTTTTTATTAAAAAATTAATTTATTATATATTGTTGAATAATTTTGATGTAATTAATATATTCAATAATCAGGTAAATTTATTAACAAACATTTAATTTTTTTTCTATTAATGTTATAAAAATACATCTAATGTCACGCTTAAAAATGTATTTTCCCATAAAATGAATATCCCCATGTTTTGCGTAGTTATTTTAAAATTAATTTATTATAATTATAGAAATTTTATTATAAAATATAATTTCTATATTTACATTTAATAGGTAAAATATGTTAAATAAACTCTTTTTTATTTTTGTACAGTTGGAATAATAACCATATTAAAACATTTTTCAGCTCGATATGGGTAAAATGCTTAAAATATAGATAAAAATATTGGATATAGATTTTAAATATTTATAAAACCTTTCAATGTCCAATTTAGATATTTTTTAATACATTTCAATCCAATTATAGAATAAATGTCCACTTTTTCTCTTATATTATTGAATTTAACCATTATAATAATTAATAAAAAGAAAAATACAAATATGTCACTATCTTCAATTTAAATATATATTATGTGTTCACATGGTGAAAATATAATGTTGATAATAAATATCATTTTCTATTTTGAGAATAATGAAATTATTTTCAGGATGGTAATTTTTTTATAATTTTTATTAATTATATAATCACAATAATTTCTTATGCAATGTTGTCACTGTATTTTTGAAATAAATAAAAAAATAATTTTTTTAAAAAAAAATAAAATTAACATAATTTGACTTTGTTATTGTGTTCAATGAATTGTTCAGGTCAATATGAAATATTTGGGATGTTTAAAATATTATTTTCTAATTTCATCTTTTTGTTTTAATGATTAAAGTAAAATTAAATGAATATTTTTCAAATTGACATTAGTTTTGTTTTGTAATAAATTAAATTTTATTAAAAGTTTTAAAATTCATAAATATAATTTGTTTATTTAGGTGAATGGAATATGGTATTAAATATTAATAATGGCCTATTAATGTGTATTTTTTATATTTCAAGTAATAATATTAACCCATTAGGATTGAAATAGTTGTTACTACAGTTGAGGTAAAAAATGAATAATGAATGGGTTAATTAAAAATATATGACTTAAAATGATACCAAAACCAATATTAATTTAATTTTATAATTTTATTTCAACCATATCTGATTATTTCAAATTAATATCATTTTTAGTATTTTTCTGGAATATTAAATTATTTTAATTTAATATTTTATGAAATTCTATTTGTATCCACACCCTCCCTTATAAAAGAAAACCCATCATTTCTCTTCATTACACCGCTATAAGAAATATGTCTTGAAATATATATAGAAATTTCTCTTATTAACATACCATGGAAAATTCTAGTGTTGTTTTTCATTCCAAAATACCACCTCTAGTATTAGATAGGGCATATCAAAATGTGTTCTATTCTAGAATAGGTATCCGACTTAAACAATCATATTATTTTTAAATAATTTCAACTCATATATATTAGTGTAATATATCATAAAATAATATCCTAAGTATCCTTAATATTTTGAAATGATATTATGATTAGGAAACCACAATTATCCACCATTTTCTATCTTAATGGAAGTTAATATATTTCATATGCATATGTACATGTAACCATCACCACGTAGAGATACAATTAATTTTTCATAAAAATAATATATTTATTTGTTTTATGTTGGGTATAATGTTTATATATTATATTTATTATATTATTATACTTATGGAATAATAATATCACAACTAAATTGTTACCTTCAATTATATTGGAAACTGATAGTGTCGTTTGTGCGTACGTGTGGAATACCACTTCCATTAAGTAATGAAATTTTTTCTTAATTTTCCTTTTACATGGATTGTAACAATGGTATATTTATTTAATTTACATGATAAATCAGAATGATCATATAAATATTTATTATTACTTACCTTTCTTTCTTTCTTTTTAAACATATGCATGAATTTAAATTTTTTTTTGATATATCACAATTATTCTATATATATTATTTATTATTTAACTTTCTTTCTTTCAATAAATCAAAAAAGGAAAATAGAATTCATGCATATGTTTGACAAATAATCTCCAAGAATAGTGCAATAAATTTTTCTCTCTATAAATTTTATAGATTACTCTAAAAATATATAAAATATATATATATATATATATATAATATTTATATCCAAATTAAAATTATAGATATGATGGAATAATGATCAGAGTACATGGATCATAACTTATGACCTAAAATTCACATGAATAATGAAATTTTTAATACCTTTAAAAGATGTTTTAAATAAGGAATATATAATAAATTGGTGTTTAAATGCCAAAAGTGGATCACATATGATATTATATGTATTTATTTGGATCTAACATAAAATTTTAATAAATTTTAATTTGTTGAATAGTATCATATATCGCTTTCGAATCAATTGGAATACAATATAAGAGATATATATTATAATTTTATGATTTACTAGGATTTGTTATATTTATGTTAATGAAGATGAAATTATAGGATCTACCACTTAATATACTATTTATATTTTTTATCCAATATATATAAATAATAATTTTTTAATTAATACTAATATCTATAAATACTGAAGGCATTGAAATTATATTTTAAGAAAAACAAACCTCATTTCCCTCCTCGGTGGAAAATAATTTATCATACATATCCATGTTTTCTAATAATATTTTCATGAATGTTTTTAATATTAATATATAATTTATGAAATTCATTTTTTATCCATTAATTATTATTTTTAAATATCTATCAATTTTTTTTTCATTTTACAAATGATATACGTTTTTTAAAATGGTATGAAATGAATGTTTTCATTTATCTTATATGGAATGAATAAAATTTTCCTCCTTTAAGAACAATTAATGATTCACATTGTCTATTATATGTTTCCAATGTAATTTTAGAAGAACATATTTCCCATAATTATTTCAGCAAAAATATTTTATATAAATTATTTCAATTTGAAAAGGTTAATTTCCTTATGAAATATTAAATGTGATATTTTAAAATAATTTTCCATCTAAGATGACATCCTTTGATGTTTCCTTATCATTACTAAGGATATGATCCAACAACATCATATGTATTATTTGATTGTACTGTATATGATTATGATAAAAATATGTTAATGAAACATTTTAATTTCTCAAGGGTTAGACTATGGGGAATTTTAGAAATGATTTTGAAACCCATTTTTATTCTGAAGGTAATGCCAGGAAATAATTATTATGAAACCTATTTCTTTTTCATGGTTTATGATATGATGGATATTTTATTATATTGTGGAACACATATTTATTATTTTCCTTTTGTGATGGATGGGGAGAGAATTTTATATCCTTCCAATGAAATTGGTAAATATAGATATCTAATTATATAAATAGTTGTGGAATGGTGAGTATACCATGTTCTGTATGAGAATCTATCCATAATGATTTCCTTTAGAGTAAAACTTGATATATATGATTTTTGTTGAGTGAGACAAATCCACTCTCAAAGTCTTGGAAATGAGTCCTAACTACTAATGAAATGATTTTTTACATATGTGTGTGCCAAAAATTCATTGTCTTATTACAATTTTATGGTTTGGATCATGTCCACTTATCCATTTTTGATGATTATACAATGAAATTTGATGAATTATTTAATGAATCCAGATTATGATATATAATATATAGTGTATTATTTTAAAATACTACAATCATTTCTTAATTCCCTTACTAACATGTAATGTTTAAGTGAAATTTGATGCCTCTAATTATTTCCCTTACAAACCCTCATATATTACCTTTTGTGACATTCATTTCCATAAGATTTATAGAAACTTATTAATACTTATATGTCTAAAAATGCTTCATGTTACGAAAAATATACAGGGAGAAAAATGGGTTCGTTATGAGATCATTGATTATGTATCCAACATTCCAAATATTCTATACCTATATAATTCAATCATGGATAATTATGTAATGTATTGAATATTCATATAATATTATATAATATCTATGTATGACAACTGTGGATTTTTTTTGTTTAGTTAAGAGGAATGTTTAGTTAACCTGTTTGAAACTTATATGAGAAATCATTAGAGAGAACTCTTAGGATAATCCTATGTAATGGATAATATCATAAGTAATTGTAAATAATGGAATGTTGATTTCCTATAAAAACATCCATCTCAAGATACTACAAGTGGATGTGGGTCTGGAAAATTATCATCTAGGTGTAATAATCCTAAAAATACTTACTTGAGTATATTTGTACTATTATTTTGGTCCATGGTGTTTGTTCTCTTACTATGAACATAGTTTGAAAGTCCCAGGTGGTTTTATAATAACTATAATTTTTTATGAACCATTATCAAGGATTTAAATATATAATGACCACAAATGATATATTTAAAAAATAAGGTGTTATAGATTGACAAAGTGGTTTAATGATTTAGACATCCGACAATTTATTTTTCCTGAATATATGGTTTCCAAGAACAATTATTATTGATCACAGTTTGACTTTTGGTTTTTGTAAAATGATGGAACCTATGAAATCATATTAATAATAAATGGAATAAAAAATAATTGATTTTCATAATGAAAAACCAATGTTATGCGATATTAAATAAATAATATCACTTCAATGCTTATGAAACATTCTAAAGCTATGATTCTTGTCACGATTCAAAATGAAGAATGGAAGGAGAAACAATTTTTCGATTCCTTCATTAGAAAAAAAATTCTACCATCATTTAGTAACTCTTCGCATCCACTAGTCAGTATGATGTGGATCAGTACCATTAAAATGAAATTTCCATTCTATGTTATTCATAGAATGAAAATTTCATCTTCGATATCTATCATTACGATGGTTTACCAAATCAATAAGGGTCACTTATTAAGAATATGAGGAAACATGGAGAAATTGAATCAATTTATTGGGTTGTGTTTATATTCTTATTTTTCAATATTTATTCCACCTGAGTTCTTCATTCTAAAATAGGGATGGAATTTCTTGAGAAAAATGAGAATGATAATTTATTTGGTGTTACCATTGATTCAAATTTTATACGTCATTTTAGGTACACTTTTTTTATTATCAACCGACCAGAATGTAATGTTTATCAATTCTTCTATTTCATTAAAACAATGTCCTTGAAAGGAATTATACATAATATACTAAAATAGCTATGAAAAAAATATTCTATTTTTAATAAATATTGAAATATAAATTGGAATTAATAAATAATCTTCCGGGTTTCACATAAAAAATAATATGGAATTTAATATAAATTATGGAAACCATAGAGATATGATGGTCAGGTTTCCTTTATGATACATTTTAAGAGGATATCGTGGGTGAAATTGTCCTAATGGGACTAATAAAAGTTTTTAGTTTGTAAATGATTTTAATCGGTAATGGGAAAGGTGATGGAATGGTATAATGTTATCAAATCATTTGATTATTGAGAAAGTTCTCTAGAATGCACCACCCTCACTCTAGTGTTTGAAATTGATGAATTATTTGAATCCTATTAACCAATGTCATAATATAACATTTATTGTGATGATTTATGTTAATAAGATAATAATCCCAGAGAAAAATGGAAACCTCATGTGATTATTCTCTCAAATGTGGTGTATAATAACAACATATTGAAAGATACATTTACCATCAACTCTATAACTTTTATTGTATCATTTTACTCGGGATATACCAACTAATTTGTTTGATTAATATTATTTGAATATTAATATATTACTCAAATGATTAGTTTCTAGATGTTAAATGCAAAACCTTAATGGTGTGATGATCATATCTCAAGTCTATGATTATTCTTTGGTTGATGTTAGTAAAATGTTCTGCTTAAATTATTTTTTATTTTCCCTATATTTTATGTTGATTTTATATTTGTAATTGATTATATTTAACTACATAAATCTAACGACCCAAAAATTTATTAATAAAAATTCCCCTTGATCTAATAAAATTTCTTATTATGAAAAATGGTTATATAAATTATTCACTTTCATGGTTTTATGTTTTTGAATTTTAAAATACCATTATGATTTGTGACCACTACTAATATAGTCGTTGAAAATTGATCTATTGAATTGTATAAATATAGGGCTTTAGCAAATCCAATTTACTCAGTAAAAGGAAGATATGGCCTCATCAAGTATAATTTCCCTGTAAGAATCCCATTTTTCAGAGCTGGGACAAGAGGAAGTGTCAAATGGATTGGCTTTTGACCAATCCCAATCTGAGCTTCAACATGCTAAGCTTGAATAGAACTTCCTACTAGAGTAGTGGATGTTGATAGAGATTACAACCTAAGGGAAGTTATCTACACATTACTAAGAGACTATCACCACTGCACACCTTACCCTTCAGTCTTATGTGGGTGTTATAAGGGGTTATGTAACAAGACCCTAGAACTATTATTATGTGTATTAGTTTTCAACATAATAAATAATATACATTCATTCTATTATTATAACTTTTTAAATGGTTTTTAAAAAAATATATAGTATTTTAAGTTAATATTCTATTAAAAAATCTATTTGGATGAATTAATTGTTTTTCGAATTAAATAATATTTAAATAAAATATTATTACTAAATCTATTTTTATTAAAAATAAATGATCATATTATTTTTATGAATACAATTGTTATGTTTATTAATGTTTGAAAACATTTTTTCCAAAACCTATGAATTTTAAATAAATGCCAGTTTTTATATTAAAAGTGGGAATGAACATATTTAGATATTTATATAGATAAAATTAATATTTTTTTTATAATCATGATGTCAAAATTATCAAATAGTGAAATTTTCATAATTTTCTGATATAATTGATTTTTTGGGTAAAAAATAAATATTGTTTAAAAAGATAACCTATTTTATGTCATCAAAATGACTCAATAGTGATTCAATAAAATACTATAAAATGAATGTTTGGCCAATATATGTCTTATATTTAAAATTTTGTAATTTTATATTTGTTATATTAATTTTACAAAGCCTTAGTGGACCCTCCGAGACATATAATAAATTTTAACATTTTAAAATGATTTCATTGAGAGCGTGACTCACCTCCACCTGAGAAAGCCTAATATTTTAAAGTGTTCATACATTGAACATATCCAATAATTTTTTCCACTAACCATCGAAAAAACCATGTGAAAAAAACCATCGTTTGATTTGTGTCTTTGACAAGTTTAATGTATGGTGTCCAAAACCTAAATAATAACAAATTCCCTATCTTTTCCTATATAAACCCACCCAATTTCCCTCTCCTCTTCACATAAAACCCTTGGATCTCATCCATACCCTTCCCTCTTATCTCAAAAATCTTCTCAAGGTTCCCTAAGCTCCCATGATACCTCTCTCATTCCCTTACCAAGCCTTTGGGATCACACTTCCAAGTATTGGATTTCTTCCTTTATAATTTTTGTCCAAATTTATTTACGTTGTAATGCATTTTTATTTTAAATTAAAAATGTGGTGGTATGATTTAAAACCTCACCAATACTTCCATAATTATTTTTTAATGATTATAGACCCATTTATCTCTCATTAAGTCCTCCCATGTGCACCTATTTCCGTACTGAAATTCTGTAATTGATTTCCCTCTCCTCATTTTCTTTCAAGAAATTACTTTATATTAAGAATCTAAATTCAATTACATATATTATTACATGTATCTATAATACCCCCGACATTCCATTTTATTTAAATATTAATAACACTCATTTATCTCTCATAAACCATTTTTATTAATTCTTATGTCGCACTGTTATGTTGTAGAAATTGCACCACAATTTTCCAAGCCCAAGTCATTGTGCAGTGAATACAATTCCCATTTCTCTATCAAGGGTATTCAACTTTATGCACATTAAAATATTTATTATATAGATTTATGTATTATTTACACATTCCATTATCATGGGATAAATTATTCTTTTCAATGAATCCATTTTATAAGATCCATGTGGCGTAGTTTTGCATGAAATGAAATGATTAAGAAGGGTGTGACCTGATAGCTCTCTAATGCATTGTGTAATGATTAGTATCATTATATTTCAAATGAAATAATGGTTTACTCATTATAATTCAATTATAATGAGGTTTTAATTAATATCCTTGTGCAATAAGTCTTGGATCATGATAATTTCATGTAAAATGTTGTCACCACTTTTCTAAGCATTGATAATCATGCTATGTCATTGTAACACCCGAGATTTTTATGAGTAATATTTTGTTTTTATGTTATATATATATCATCAAAGGAATCTTTCACTACACACTAGCTTGATTTACTTTACATGCAATCGTGACCTTCCTCGATAGCTTGCGTTGTACGCAATACCGAGTTTCACTAAACAACGATATGCTATTAAAATATTATTAAAACTAGCCGTTATGAATAGTAATAACCAATTTTTGAAATTTTATAAATTTTATTTTTCAAAATGGACTTCATTTATGGATTCGGAATACCGAAATTATCCTAGGGTGAAATTTTGGTATTTTTCTGAAAACTGTCAATTTTTGATGAATAGTGAAACCACTAAGTGGTAGGTTAAAAACTGAATTTTGCATAAAACTTAATTTTACCGCTCTTGTGAATGGAATTTCGAAAATATGACAGACATGGTTGATATCAGTAAGTAAAATTTGGTTCAATGAGATAAAAATAATTTTTTGGTGAATAGTAACTTTTTACTTTTTTACCGCGGTTAATAGTAAATAGGGTAACTAAGGGTAAATATGATATTACTATTACCCTAACACATGTCCTAATTCTATTGGATAAGTGTAATTAGAACAAAAACAACCTTATGAATATAATATGACCATTTAGGTCCACTTGGATTAGATTATGACATTTAATATTATTTTATTTAATGAATAGTTAAAATAGTTAAAATCAAAGTTTAATAACTAAAACATTTTTAATATGGGATTATACATAAGATAAATTCGACTATAAATATTCATTAGAAAGATAAAACGATTTCCTACATAATGATATTTTATCTATAATTTTTATACTTTATATAAATTAATTTATTTATGACACAACGATGATGCAGTAATTACCCTTTTAAGGAAATGTTAACATAATTGATGTTATAAATGCTCAAATTAATGTAATTTGAGACTTTTTATGAATTCCACTAATTTTCTAGGTTACTATGATATATTAGTGTTGATTTAATACACTTGGTTCGAACATATAATTCTGTTATGACTTTCACAAAAATCATATATCAAATAGTGTCAAAATTGACACAAAATAGTTTTTAAATCAAATATTATATTATTAATTGTTATTTTATTCCTAAAAATATAAGGATCGGCCCAATGACTTATAGAAGGATATATATATTAATAATAAACAATTTTGGGTTCGTTTGGCATGTTATATTAAGTGTATTTACCATATAGTGTAAGAAAACAAAAATACACGGTAAAAGTTAAATTATTTAACTTAGAGTTAAATCTAATTGATAAGGTTAAAATAATAACCTAAACTTTTATAAATCCTATTGGTTGATAGGATTTCGACCCATACCCACTTTAGCTTAGAAATAAGACCCTTTGGAACCATTTTAAACCGATTTTGACTTTAATATAAAATAATATTTTGAGATATTCCTAAGGTGCCCCTCTCCTCCCTTATAAAAGGACACCTCCTCCCCCTCCTCCTCATACTAATTTGAGCACTCAAGATCGGCCAAACCCTACCAAAATCCTTTCTCCACTTCCCTAGAATAATCCTAGAGGTCCTGGTCTTCTTCAAAGACCAATATTAGTTCCCTAAGTGGAGGATTCAAAGAGGTGTTTCAAAGAAGATGTAATATCCATTACCGATCTTTTCAATTTCATTCTTCTTCAACTTCTTCTTCTTTAGTTGTTTCAGGACAAAGTAATAACATCAGTATTACTTACATACTGATATGTTATTATAAATATGAAACAAACCTAATTCACCTTTTATCCATCCTACGGAAAAATGAAATCACCGCGCGTGTGTACGTACGGAATACCGTCTCCACGCCGTGGTGTAATCTATTTTCCACCATCACCTTATAAGGATGGGTATAATGGTGTAATGAGTAACTATATATGATTATTATAAAGTGATATTGATAATGAAATAGTATAAATACACTTAAATACAATTCCACGATCATGGGAACAATATCATCGCTCGTGTGTACGTACGGAATACCGTCTCCAAGATGTGATGCGACTCGTTATACATGATCATCATTACATAGTAATTATATAAATGAATTGAATGAATAAATATGATATATTTTACACTAATACCATTCTGGATATAATGTATCTATAACCTTAAAAGAAGAATAAGAATTTATTCGGAAAAATACGCATAAGAACAAAAGGCAATAAAGACCCGAGTACCAAGTAACAATGAAATATTACTAATAAGAAGCTAAGAATATGACCATATATGATATCATATCAATATGTATGATTCTGGAATAAGTCAATAACATTATTTAAACCATTATACAGAAGCTTTGGACACGTACAAAGAAAATCGGACCTAAGGTAAGGGAAATATCACAATCTCACTTTTATCCGAGATTGTTTTTACTTTGGTAATTAATGGGGTGTATTTTATCATCCACATCCATGTTACCTCAATATGTAATATTATTTCCATCCTTCTACAATAGTTTATATACAATTTTACCCTTTGGTATGTTTTTTGTAAAAGATATGAAAGGAATCTTTTGTCGTTTTTCGTACGAGGTACTTTTTGACTTTTCCGACAAAAGTACGAAGAATGTTTTATTTAACTTATACGGCATGAATGGATTTTTAAAACATTATTTCCATGAATATTCCTTTAAAAGTTTTCAATTTTATTTTTAATCAACTTCTTTTAGTTTATAATTGTATGACAAATTAATAAAGGAAAAGAGTTCTTGAAGAATAAAAGATATTTTCCTCAAGAATTCATTTCAAGAGTTTTATCAAAATTATTTTCCATCTAAGATAATATAGGGTTATGTTTCTATCCCTATTATTAAATTGATTTGATTATGTTGTGATGGAATTATTTTTATGAATTCCTTTATCTTATATGAATTGTTTTATGATGTCATGTTGTTTAAGAATCCCATTTTTATTACATGGGTTATGCAATGATGTATGATTTATGATTTTGTGGCACACATAAGAATGGTATCATTATGAGATGGGTGGGACCTATATCTACCTCCAATGCATTGGGTAAAGATTTTATATCTCATGATATAGACAAGGCTGGAACGTTAGGTTATACCGGTTCAGTGAAACAGGACTGAAACGAGGGTGACTCGGTTCAGAAAGGGATATTGTCCACTAAGATAGTCTTGAAAATGAGTCTTGACTAACAAGAAATGATTCTATATGATTATGTGTGAATGCCACAAAGTTTCATGTTTTATGTTGTGATTATTGTGATTACATTTCACTGCCATGATTTACCCCATGTTATGAAATTATGATCTCTTTTGCAGGTTCATATTTCCAAAAGTTATGTGCTTATGTGTATGATGTGATTGAAATTTCTTTTGTTTACCCTTACTGAGCATTTGAGCTCACCCTTTTGTATGTTTTCTTTCCCCAGGTCAGGAAGAAGGTTATTAAGTAAGATATGCTCAAAGGGACTATAGATATGATGAAATAAATGGGAGACAGTGTAGACGCTTTATGAACCAGTTGTTTATGTTTCCCAGTTTCTAAAGACACTATACCTATATGGTCCTTTCGTGGTTTTGTTATATGTTGTAATAAGTATGCTTCAATTTTGAAGTATTAACAATGTATGTAATGTATGGGTCGTTATAGTTGGTATCAGAGGAAAGGTATAGTCAACCTTTGGAAACTAGGATGTGAAAGCCTTAGTAAGAACCCTAAGGATAAATTTAAGCATTGAACACAATCTTAGTGTTTTTGAAATGGCAATGAATAACCTAGGATAAGACCTTAAGCGTGAAAATTTTATTCTTGAATTATGTGTTTTTCCTATTATAATTAGTGTTGCTCACACTATTCTTCTTGGTTTTAGTCAATGGCTGGAACCCGAAGGAACCGTGTTAATGCGGAATGCGATGGGAAATGCAATGATTGTCCCCCTGAGCAACCAAACGATATGGGAGCTGGAATGAAAAATCTTGTAGCCATGCTCACACAAATTTCTCAAGCTATGAATCATGCAGGACATCCAAACGAGCAAAGGAAGGAGCAACATTTTGTTGAATCCTTCATGAGGTAGTGTCCAACTTCTTTCGGCGGGTCAACTGATCCATTAGTTGATGAACAATGGATTAGTACTACTGAAAAGATATTTTCAGTTCTTCAATGTTCTGAACATGATAAAGTCATCCTAGCATTGTATCGTTTGGAAGGATATGCTGATCAATGGTGGAATCTTATTAAGAATATGAGGCAAAGGGATGAAATTGAGTCCATGGAATGGGATGAGTTCAAGAACTTATTTTTCAATAAGTACTTCCCTCGTATTCTCCGAACAAAGATGAAGAAAGAGTTTCTTGAACTGAAGAAAGGGGATGATGAATCTGTTGGTACCTATGAAGCAAATTTTACAAGACTTGCAAGGTACGCTTCTGGTATTATTATCCAACCTGAGAGTAAGATCGATCGATTCTTTAGTGGCTTAAAACCAAGTCTTCGAAGGGCGTTAGACATAAGGGACTTCAATAGCTACGAGGAAATCGTTCGATGTGCTATCAAATTCGAGATAGAGATTGGAGTAACCCATCAGTCATATGGGTTTGATAAGAAGAGGAAAATGGAATTCAAAGGAAAATCTAAAGAGCACACTGAAAAGAAGATGAGCTTTCCCTTATGCTCAAAGTGTGGAAAGAAACATGGAGGGAGTTGTCTTAAAGGGACAAGTAAATGTTTCAAATGTGGAAAGGAAGGTCATCGGGCATTTGAATGCCGCGATAATGGGTAGAAGATGTCTAATGATGAAAACAAAGGAAGGGATACACAGAATGAACCTACTACTCTTCAATGTTTCAAGTACAAGGAGATGAGACATTATGCCAATCAATTCCCAAATCCAAGGGTTGATGATGATGGTCGACGTCAACAAACTCTTAAGGCTAATGACAAAGGAAAGTCACATGCAATTTCTATCAGCGATGTGAAGTACGATAACGAAGTGGTGAAAGGTACACATACTATGCACTCTAATGTAGCAAATGTTTTATTTGATTCTGGATCCACCAACTCTTTTATTTCTGAATAATCTTCTAAGGGTATCACTGTATTAACTCAACAATTAGATGTTGAGTTAGCTGTGACCACACCTAATGGAACATCAATCACATCAAAAGTTTATAATTCTTCTCCGATCAAAGTTTGTGGGAAAGTGCTTCCTGCAAATCTGGTGATCCTTCCTTTAGTGGAATTCGATGTGATTCTTGGCATGGATTGGATTTCTTTATATGGAGCTCATATCAATTGCCAAAGAAGGGAAGTCACATTTCATATTCCAGATCAATCTATGATCGTCTATCAATTCAAGGATGAACATAACCTTCCAGTGGAAATTTCTTCCAATTTATGGGTATTGATTCCACTAAATGAAGGTTATTTATCTCAAATGGTTGGTGAGAAACTCCCGATTAAGAATATGCCCATCGTACAGGAGTTTGATGATGTCTTTCTAGAGGAATTACCGGGTCTTCCACCAAATCGTTAAGTTGAGTTTTCAATAGAACTCGTACCGGGTGCTTTGCCTATTTCAAAGACACCTTATAGAATGGCCCCAATTGAGTTGCAGGAATTGAAGAAGCAACTCCAAGAGAATCATGATAAGGGATTCATACACCCTAGTGCATCACCTTGGGGAGCACCTGTTCTATTTGTTAAGAAGAAAGATGGATCAATGAGACTCTGCATTGATTATCGAGAACTTAACAAGATCACTATCAAGAACAAATATCCTCTCCCATGCATTGGTGACTTATTTGACCAACTACGTGGAGATAAATACTTTTCCAAGAATGATCTTCGTTCAGGGTATCATCAATTAAGGGTCAAAAGGGAGGATATACCAAAGACGGCTTTCTGTACAAGGTATGGACACTATGAATTTATAGTGATGCCATTTGGTCTTACTAATGCCCCTGCTATCTTCGTGGATCTAATGAATATAGTCTTTAGAGACTATCTTGATCAATTTGTGGTAGTCTTTATAGACGATATTCTTATCTATTCAAAGAGAAAGAAAGAGCATGAAGATCACTTGATAATTATATTGAAGAACCTGAGAAAGGAGAAGCTTTATGCCAAATTTACCAAGTGTGAATTTTGGCTTCAAAAAGTTGCATTTTTGGGACACATAATCTCAAAAGAGGGGATATCTATGGATCCAGCAAAAACAGAGGTTATCGAAAGATGGTCGAGACCAACAAAAGTAACTGAGATCCGAAGTTTTCTTGGTTTGGCTGGATATTATCGACGTTTTGTAAAATATTTATCACGATTATCTAATCCACTCACCAAGTTGACTCGGAAAGGAGTTAATTTTGTTTGGAAAGAGGAATGTGAAGAGAATTTCAAGGAGTTTAAAAGAAGGTTATCCAGTGCACATGTGCTCACACTGCCTTGTAGTGGAGAAAGGTTTGTGATCTACAGTAATGCATCCAAGAAGGGATTGGGGTGTGTTCTTATGCAAAATGATATGGTGATAGCTTATGCCTCACGACAGTTGAAAATTCATGAGCAAAATTACCCAACACATGATTTGGAGTTAGCTGCGGTAATCTTTGCATTAGAGATTTGGAGGAATTACCTTTATGGTGAAAGGTGTGATATTTATACTGATCATAAATGTTTAAAGTATATTTTCACACAAAAGGAGATGAATATGCGTCAAAGCAGATGGTTGGAGATGATTAAGGATTATGACTGCTCAATCCATTACCACCCTGGGAAAGCAAACAAGGTTGCAGATGCATTAAGTCGACAAGACCATGCTAGTTTATCCATGATGAGGATCACAAAAGATCCAATATTTATGGATTTACAAAGGATGGATCTTGGAATTATAATGGAAGGGGAAAAATCTTATCTTTCTCAAACGAATGTTCAAACATCTATACATGTGAAGATTAAAGAGGCACAGAAAGAAGATGTCGAGTTACAAAAGAAGGTAAGAAATGTTCTTGAATTCAACCTTGATTGTAATGGGATAATAAAGTTCAGGAATCGGGTTTGTGTTCCTACCATCCCCGAATTAAAGAAGCAGCTGCTGGATGAGGCTCATAGTTCTTCATTCTCTATTCATCCTGGAAGCACGAAGATGTATAGGGACCTAAAAGAGTACTTCTGGTGGGATGGCATGAAAAGAGATGTTGCTGAATATGTCTCTCGATGCTTGGTTTGTCAACAAGTTAAAGCTGAGAGACAGAAGTCTAAGGGGATGTTACAACCATTACTCATACCCGAATGGAAATGGGAAAACATCACTATGGACTTTGTCACCGGACTTCCTAAAACATCCAAAGGCAATATTCTATCTGGGTCATATTTGATCGTCTTACAAAGTCTGCACACTTCATTTCTATTAGAGAGGATTTCTCTTTGGATCAACTTGCCAGGATATATGTAAAGGAAGTGGTAAGATTGCATGGAGTGCCACTTTCTATTATATCTGATCGGGATCCAAGATTTACTTCGATGTTCTGGCGAAGTCTTCAGCATACTCTGGATACAGAGTTGAGTTTCAGCACTGCTTATCATCCTCAGACAGACGGTCAGTCTGAGAGAACAATTCAAACCCTAGAAGATATGTTGAGAGCTTGCTCTATGGATTTCAAAGGAAGTTGGGATCAACACCTACCTTTGGTGGAATTTTCTTATAATAATAGCTTTCACTCCAGTATTCAGATGGCTCCTTATGAAGCTCTCTATGGAAGGAAATGCAGGACTCCAACTTGCTGGGATGAAGTTGGGGAAAGAAAGCTATTAGGACCTGATCTCGTTGATGAAATGGCAGAAAAGGTCAGATCTATTCAACAACACATAAGAGTAGCTCAGAGTCGACAGAAAAGTTATGCCGACAACCGAAGAAAGGACCTAGAGTTTGAAGTGGGTGATAAAGTGTTCTTACGAATATCTCCCTAGAAGTGGGTTATGAGATTTGGAAAGAAGGGGATGTTGAGCCCTAGATATATCGGTCCTTTCGAAATACTGGATCGTGTTGGAAAGGTAGCTTACCGATTGGCGCTTCCACCGAATCTCTCTCAAGTTCACGATGTGTTCCATGTATCTCTCCTGAGAAAGTACATACCCGATCCTTCACATGTACTCAGCTAAGAAGTTGTACCGCTGGAGTAAGATCTTTCTTATGAAGAACAACCGATAGAGATTCTGGATCGTAGAGAAAAAATCCTATGAAACAAGACCACTCGATTGGTGAAAGTTTTATGGAGGAACCACCAACTTGAAGAAGCTACATGAGAGATTGAGGATATGATGAGGGAGAAGTATCCTCATCTGTTTGTTACAAAGTGACGAATTTCGAGGGTGAAATTCTTTTTAAGGGGGGGTAGAATGTAACACCTGAGGTTTTTATGAGTAATATTTTGTTTTTATGTTATATATATATCATCAAAGGAATCTTTCACTACACACTAGCTTGAATTACTTTACACGCAATCGTGACCTTCCTCGATAGCTTGCGTTGTACACAATACCGAGTTTCACTAAACAACGATATGCTATTAAAATATTATTAAAACTAGCCGTTATGAATAGTAATAACCACTTTTTGAAATTTTATAAATTTTATTTTTCAAAATGGACTTCATTTCTGGATTTGGAATACCGAAATTAGCCTAGGGTGAAATTTTGGTATTTTTCTGAAAACATTCAATTTTTTATGAATAGTGAAACCACTAAGTGGTAGGTTAAAAACTGAATTTTGCATAAAACTTAATTTTACCGCTTCTGTGAATGGAATTTCAAAAATCTGACAGACACGGTTGATATCAGTAAGTAAAATGTGGTTCAATGAGATAAAAATAATTTTTTGGTGAATAGTCACTTTTTACTTTTTTACCGCAGTTAATAGTAAATAGGGTAACTAAGGGTAAATATGATATTACAATTACCCTAACACATGTCCTAATTCTATTGGATAAGTGTAATTCGACCAAAAACAACCTTATGAATATAATATGACCATTTAGGTCCACTTGGATTAGATTATGACATTTAATATTATTTTATTTAACGAATAGTTAAAATAGTTAAAATCAAAGTTTAATAACTAAAACATTTTTAATATGGGGTTATACATAAGATAAATTCGACTATAAATATTCATTAGAAATATAAAACGATTTCCTACATAATTATATTTTATTTATAATTTTTAGACTTTAAATAAATTAATTTATTTATGACACAACAATGATGCAGTAATTACCCTTTTAAGGAAATGTTAACAAAATTGATGTTATAAATGCTCAACTAAATGTAATTTGAGACTTTTTATGAATTACAATAATTTCATAGCTTAATATTATATATTAGTGTTTATTTAATCAACTTGGTTCGAACATATAATTCTGTTATGACTTTCACAAAAATCATATATCAAATAGTGTCAAAATTGACACAAAATAATTTTTAAATCAAATATTATATTATTAATTGTTATATTATTCTTGAAAATCTAAGGATCGGCCAAATGACATAGATAAAGATATATATATTAATAATAAACAATTTGGGGTTCGTTTGTCATGTTATTGTAAGTGTATTAACCATATAGTGTAAGAAAACAAAAAGAAACGGTAAAAGTTAAATTATTTAACTCAGAGTTAAATCTAATTGATAAGGTTAAAATAATAACCTAAACATGTCTAAATCCTATTGGTCGATAGGATTTCGACCCATCCCCACTTTAACTTCGAAATAAGACCCTTTGGAACCATTATAAACCGATTTTGACTTTAATATAAAATAATATTTTGAGATATTCCTAAGGTGCCCCTCTCCTCCCTTATAAAAGGACACCTCCTCCCCCTCCTCCTCACACCAATTTGAGCACTAAAGCTCGGCCAACCCCTGCCAAAATCCCTTCTCCACTTCCCTAGATTAATCCTAGAGGTCCTGGTCTTCTTCAAAGACCAATCTTAGTTCCCTAAGTGGAGGATTCAAAGAGGCGTTTCAAAGAAGAGGTAATATCCATTACCGATCTTTTCAATTTCTTTCTTCTTCAACTTCTTCTTCTTTAGTTGTTTCATGACAAAGTAATAACATCAGTATTACTTACATACTGATATGTTATTATAAATATGAAACAACCCTAATTCACCTTCTATCCATCCTACGGAAAAATGAAATCACCGCGCGTGCGTACGTACGGAATACCATCTCCACGCCGTGGTGTAATCTCTTTTCCACCATCACATTATAAGGATGGGTATAATGGTTTAATGAGTAACTATATATGATTATAATAACGTGATATCGATACTGAAATAGTATAAATACATGTAAATAAAATTACACGATCATGGGAACAATATCATTGCTCGTGCGTACGTACAGAATACCGTCTCCACGATGTGATGCGACTCGTTCTACATGATCATCATTACATAGTAATTATATAAATGAATTGAATGAATAAATATGATATATGTTACACTAATACCATTCTGGATATAAGTTATCTATAACCTTAAAATAAGAATAAGAATTTATTCGGCAAAACACGCATAAGAACAAAAGGCAATAAAGACCCGAGTAACAAGTAACAATGAAATATTACTAATAAGAAGCTAAGAATATGACCATATATGATATCATATCAATATGTATGATTCTGGAATAGGTAAATAACATTATTTAAACCATTATACAGGAGCTTCGGACATGTACAAAGAAAATCGGACCTAAGGTAAGGGAAATATCACAATCTCACTTTTATCTGAGATTGTTTTTACTTTGGTAATTATTGGGGTGTATTTTATCATCCACATCCATGTTCCCTAAATATTTAATATTATTTCCATCCTTCTACAATATTTTATATCCAATTTTACCCATTGGTAAGTTTTTATTAATAGATATGAAAGGAATCTTTTATCATTTTTCGTACGAGGTACTTTTTGACTTTTCCGACAAAAGTACGAAGAATGTTTATTTAACTTATACGGCATGAATGTATTTTTAAAACATTATTTCCAAGAATCTTCCATTAAAATTTTTCATGTTTTATTTTAATCAACTTCTTTTAGTTTATAATTGTATGACATATTAAGAAAGGAAAAGTGTTTTTGAAGAAGAAAGGATATTTTCCTCAAGAATTCATTTCAAGAGTTTTATCAAAATTATTTTCCATCTAAGAGAATATAGGGTTCTATTTCTATCCCTATTATTACATTGATTTGATTATGTTGTGATGGAATTATTTTTATGAATTCCTTTATCTTATATGAATTGTTTTATGATGTCATGTTGTTTAAGAATCCCATTTTTATTACATGGGTTATGCAATGAGGTATGATTTATGATTTTGTGGCACACATAAGAATGGTATCATTATGAGATGGGTGGGACCTATATCTCCCTCCAATTCATTGGGTAAATATTTTATATCTCATGATATAGACATGGTTGGAACGGTAGGTTATACCGGTTCAGTGAAACAGGACTGAAACGAGGGTGACTCGGTTCAGAAAGGGACATTGTCCACTAAGATAGTCTTGACAATGAGTCTTGACTAACAAGAAATGATTCTATATGATTATGTGTGAATGGAACAAAGTTTCATGTTTTAAGTTATGAATATTGTGATTAAATTTCACTGCCATGATTTACCCCATGTTATGAAATTATGATCTCTTTTGCGGGTTCAGATTTCCAAAAGTTATGTGCTTATGTGTATGATGTGATTGACATTTCTTTTGTTTACCCTTACTGAGCATTTGAGCTCACCCTTTTGTATGTTTTCTTTCCCCAGGTCAGGAAGAAGGTTATTAAGTAAGATATTCCAAAAGGGACTATAGATATGATGAAATAAATGGGAGATAGTGTAGACGCTTTATGAGCCAGTTGTTTATGTTTCCTAGTTTCTAAAGACACTATACCTATACGGTCCTTTCGTGGTTTTGTTATATGTTGTAATAAGTATGCTTCAATTTTGAAGTATTAAAAATGTATGTAAAGTATGGGTCGTTATAGTCATGCCATTATATTTGTGTTTCTCTTGTAATTTGTTGACAAGGCTATTGAATAAAATGTATTATATTTTTCATGTTATGCCTTTTCACTCCCTTAATTGTATTTAAATCTCACCATTTTTTAAGCATGTTTTCAGGATATCCAATGCAATTCTTAGTACGAATGAATGTTGTGTTCAGGTAGAGGAATTTTTCAATAAAGTTGTGTTTTGTGTTCTAAGTTGTTATCTAAGGTTCCTAACTTTCCAAAAAAAAAAAATAGACCTATTGATCCTAAATGTTTTCATAAGTTCAAATTTATGTTATAAATCTTGTTTATGTATGTAATAGAGAGCAGGGTTGCGGAGTTGGTATCAGAGGATTGGTTTAGTTATTATTTGGGATTAGGATCAGAAAACTCTGATAAAAGTCTTAAGAATAAGACCATGTAAAATAAAAATATTCGTATTTTTATGAGTATTTAGTACATTAATTATCAAAAAATATATCCATTTCTAGATACAAGAAGGTATTGACAGCTTTAGACTTGATTAATCTAGTGGTAAACCACGAAAACATAGCTTTGATCTAGACATAAATTGGAAATCATGCACAACAATAGGCCTTACTACAGTCTTGGTTAAGACACTCCCGTGGGATTTTTTTGGTCAAATTCATAATATTAGTATGAACCATTATTAATGGAATTAAAAAATTTCCCTTAAGAACATATGTTGTGAAGTAGATCATGGATAACCTAGGATTAAGCATATAAATTCATAAGTTAAAGGAATAAAAGTATTTTATAAATCATCCATTTTTTGTCTTTGGATTAACCATTATGTTTTACCCCTAAATTTCCTTTAATTTCATCCAATGGTAGGTAATAGATGGACTCGGGCTAATATCTGATCTGAAGATCAATTTGACGATTGTTCTAATGAGATTCCCAATCTGATGGGAGCGAGAAACACAATCTCTCTCACGATAATTTATCAGTTAACTCATGTTTTCAATAGAAACATGGGAGAAGATAAATTTTCAACCCCCCCTCCAATGAATGATCTAGTTGAAATCAAGAACTATATGAGACAAAGGCCTCCTACTTTTAATGGATCATCTGATACCTAAATATCCAAACAATGGATCAAATCCATTGAAAATATCTTCTCCATTATTCAATGTTATGAAAAAGAGAAGGTTCATCTGGCTGATTATCATATGGAGGGTTAAGCTAATTATGGTAGAAAATGGTCAAAAATATGGAGCCTTATGAAGAGATCGAGGTGTTGAAATGGATGTATTTTTTGAAAAATATTTTTCAATAAATTTCTTCCTCACAACATCGGACATAAGATGGACTAGGACTTCATTTTCCGCAAGAAAAAAGGTGATAAATCAATTAGATCATACAAGGAAAAAGTCAAAATGATTTCATGATAATCCTATGGATTTTTCGTACCCCTGAATGCATGGTTGACTGATTATTTGGTGGGCTAAATCCTAACCTACAAAAATCCCTAGATATCCATGAATTTGAGAGCTATGATAAAATTGATTGATGCAACTTCAAGGTTGTTATGGATATAAAAATCTCATGGGTATAATGGGAATAAGAAGAATATGGTGGACTTAAATTCTGGATGTCTGATGGATAAATCATACGGTGCACTGAAAATCCATCAACCCACTTGCCAAAGGTGTGAAAAAATCACCTCAAAAATTTCTTAAAGGGGATGAATAAATGATTTTGGTGTAGAAGAGAAGAGCACCTGGACCTTAAATAATGACAAGAAAAAACATTGATTGTGATATAGGATATAAATTTACATTTTACCCTCAACACATTATCCATTGCTTCAACTGCAAAGATCCATGGTACTTTGCAAACCAGTTCCCTATGCCTAGTGTTTTCAGGGGAAACGAACAACCTGTAAGGCAGTAAGGGTTTGATTTATCAATCACTAACAATTAAGTTAACCCAGATAATGAAGTGGTGAAAATTAATCTATTTATTCATTAGATAATATCAGAAGTACTTTTTTATTTTGGTTCTACATATTCTTTTATATCCCGATCGTTTAGTTGAAGAATTCCTACACCACTAAAAATCATGGAAATAATGATGTTAGTGATAAAGGAAAATGGAAAATCATTGCATCCCATTAATATAAATCCTCGCCTATCATAATTTTTAGATTTAACTTCTTGGAAAACCTTTTCATACTTCCTATGGTATAATTTTATGCAATTATTTTCATGGATTGGATTTCCCTACATAGATCCAACATAAATTTCTGTGAGAGAGACATTGCTCTCCATATGGCGAATTAAACCATGATTCTATACATGTGCAAGGGGGAGTATGAATATTCATTTTAACCATCATATTAAGTGTGTATATTGGGGCCCTATGAGCATGCATATCATGTGCATATGATTGAGTCTATGGAAGAAATCATCCCATGCCAATTGTGAGATAATTCACTGAAGTGTTTCTTGAGGAATTGTTTAGTCTTCCTCATGGAAGGGATGTTGAACTCTCAATTAATCTTATACCTGGGGAGTTTACCATATCATTTAATCCATATAGAATGGATATTGTTGAGATATATTATATGACAAAACAACTATAAGAGAATCTATATTAATGGTTTACACACCCAAGTCCTTCACCATGTGGTGAACCAGCCCTCTTCGCCAAGAAGAATGATGGGTTAATGCGCCTTTCATTGATTATCGTGAGCTCAAAAAAGTCATGATAAAGAACATGTATCCTCTACCTCAAATTTATTACTTAATCGATCATCTACATGGATAAAAATACTTTTCAAAGGTGGATTTGAAGTTGGGATATTACCATGTAAGGGTGAAGAAGTAGGATATCACCAAGACTAATTTTCATACAAGATACGGGAACTATGAATTCATAGTAATGCCTTTTGAACTACATAATGATCTTGCAATCATCAAAGAATTGATGAATAGAGTCCTCAGATATTACTTAGACAAATTTGTGGTAGTATTTATATATGATATTCTAATATACATCAAATTCAAGGGGGAGTATGAGAATATTCAAAGAGTTGTACTAGATACATTGTGAAAAATAAAATATCTACAAAAAGTACAAAAAAGTGAGAGTTCTTGTTAAAACATGTCCCATTAATGGGTCATATCATCACAACCAATGGGGTATCTATGGATCCCTACAAGACAGCTATGGTTGACTGATGGGCAAGGACAACATTGGTGATAGATATCTGTAGCTTCTTAGGGTTTGATGGATATTATCGCTGATTTTTGAGAAATTTGTCATGATATTCAAACCCTCTTACCAAGATAACTCAGAAGGGAGTCAAGTTTTCATGGAGTGATGAATGTGAAGAGATATTCAAGTAGTTGAAAAAAAGGAATATCATTGCGCCAGTTCTCACATTACCCACATGTGAAGATATTTTTTTGGTATTCAATGATGCTTCAAAGAAGACTATGGGATGTGTGTTAATGAATAATGAAAAAGTCATTACCTATGAGTCAAGGAAATTTAATGTTCATGATAAAAACTATCTAACATATGATCTGAAGTATGCTACAGTAATCTTCACTTTGAAAATTTGGCGACATTACCTCTTTGGATAGAACTGTGAAATACGCATGGATCATAGAAGCCTCATTTATATATTCACATAGAAAGAGTTGAATATGTGACAACAAATATGGAAAGAGATAATAAAATACTATGAATGCTCAATCCATTACCACCCTTGGAAAGGAAACAAGGGGGTATATACCCTATGTTGAAAGGACCCAACAATTCTATCATTAATGAGAATTTAAAGGGATCAAATCATAAAATATTTGATAAATATAGACATGGGAACCATAAAGAATGGAACATTATAAATCCTTTCAAAAATTATTTCTCAACCATATCTTTTGAAAATGATAAAGGATGTTCAAATGGATGACGTGGAAATTCTTAAGAATGTAGAAACTATCAGAGTAGGGAGATCATTGGTGTTCAATGTTAATGAAGAAGTAATTGTGAGAATTTGGTCAAGGCGACGTGTTCCATAAATTACATATTTCAATAATGAACTTTCAAATGATGTACATTGTTAAAATTTCTCCATTATCTCAGGAAACACCAAGATGTATCAAGATATCAAAGTACATTATTGGTGGGATATCATGAATAAGGATATCACAGAGTATACATCACTATTTATGGCATGTCAGAAAGTGAAGTCAGAGTGGAAAACTTCTAATGGGATAGTGAAACGATTACCCATAACAGAATAGAAATGGGTGAACATAACCATGGACTATGTCACCTGTCTTCTAAAGATGTCCAAAGAAAACAATGTTATCTGGGATGTTGTGGTTCTTCTAACAAAGACTGCACACATCATTGTAATTAGGGAGGATTTCTCTTTAGATCAACTAGTACAAATATATATCAATGAAGTGGTAAGGGTTCATAGAGTACCACTATCTATTATATCCAATCAAGATACAAGATTCACCTCTATGATATCGAAGAGTCTTCAATAAGATCTAAAAACTGAGCTAAACATCAATATGTCTTATCATCATCAAGATATGTTCCAATCTGAGCGGACTGTCCAAACCCATGAGGAAAGGATGAGAGCATAATCGATGGACTTAAAAGGAGGAAGGGATCAACATATTTATCTAGTTCATTTCTCTTAGAATAATTTTTTCCACTCAGGCATCTAAATGGCTCTTTATGAAGCCCTTTACGAGAAGAGGTATAAAACACCGACATATTGGGATGAAGTTGGGGGAAAAAAACTCTTCAGTGCATAATTGGTCTAAGAAATGGTGGAATGGATAAGACCATCTAGTATCACGTTAAAGCATCTTAGAGTAGACAAAAGAGCTATGGTGATAATGGTAGACGAGACCTAAATTTTGATGTTAGAAACATGGTATTCCAACACATATCACCATGGAAGGGAGTTTTGAGATTAGGGGAAAAGGGAAAGCTTAGTGAGAGGTACATCGGCCCTTTTGGTATCCTTGATTACATTGGAGAAGTGGCCAGTCTACTAGCACTCCCAACGAACCTATATCAAGTACAAGATGTATTCCATGTATCACTCTTGATAATGTATATACCTAAAACATCACATGTACTCATTATAGAATTGGTACCATTGTAGAATGACCCCTCCTATGAAGAGAATTCAATGAAGATATTATATCATAGGAAAAATTTATACAAAATAAGACAATGCCCTTCTTCATGGTTTTGTTGATGAACCAAGCGTTTGAAGAAGCAACGTGGGAATCAGAGGAAGTGATGAAGTAGAGTTACCATTATATTTTTTTTGTGTAGTAAAAAGAGATTTTGAGGGTGAAATTTTTTAAGGGGGGAAGATTGTAATGACCCAAACAATTATTAATGAAAATTTCTCTTTATATAATTAAATTTCATATTATTCAAAATGGTTATATAACATATTAAATTCCTTGGTTTTATGTTTTTTGGAATTTAAAATTCCATTAGGAATTTTGAATTTGCTAATATATTCGTTGAACAATGATGGATTGTTTTTTATAAATGTAGGGCTTTAACAAATCCATTTAATCAGAAAAATAGAGATATTCCCTCATCTAGTAGAATTACTCCGTATGAATCACTTTTTTCAGATCTCAGAAAAGAGGTAGTTTAACTAGGAATCACTCTTGAACAATTCTAAGCCAAGCTTCAAAAGATCATGTTTTAACAGAACCGCCTATAACATAAGTTGATGTTGATATAGATTACCACCTGAGAAATGTTTTCAGAGCCTCCCCACGAGTCTGTCACAATCACACACCTTACCCTTCAGCCTTATTCATGTGTTATAATGGGTTATGTAACTATACCTATCACTCTGATTATGTTCATTATATTTTTATTGAATAAAGAACACACATTAATTTTATTATGGTTATTCTGTAAATGGGTTTTAAAACACAAATATTATTTTTAGTTAATATTCAATTAAGAAATATATTTTAATGATTTAGTGGATTTTTAATTAAATAATATTATAATAAAATATTGTTATTAAATGAATTTTTATTAAATATAATTGATCGTATAATTTTCATGAATAAAACTATAATTTTCATTAAGGTTTGAAAACTATTTTTCAATCCCATGAATTTTCAATAAATGTTGGTGTTTATTTAATATGTGAAAAACACATTTTTATGGAACTAATTAGACAAAATGATTATTATTTTTGGAATCAAGGGATAAAAATTATCCAATGGTGAATGTTTTTAGGTCTGTAAGACAGTCAATTTTTTGGGTAAAAATTAAATACACTTTAAATAGATAATGTGTTTTATGACATCATAATGACACAATAGTGATGTAATAAAATAAAATAAAAGGGACTTTCAGCAAATTTTTGTAATAATTTTAAAATAAGGAGATTTTATATTCGTTTGATTTATATTACAATGCCTTAGGGGACCCTACAAGTCTTATAAAACATTTTAACATTTTAAAATGATTTCCTTGAGAGTGTGACCCACCCCTATATAAGAAAGCCTAATATTTTATGAATTTAGGTTATTGGAATTATAAAATAAAGCTTTACACTCCACTGTGGATAAAACCTTCGGAATAAACCATTGGTTTTTTGTGATTTTTATTAGTTTTATGTGTTGTGTCCAAAACCTAAATAATAAAAAATTCATTCACTTTTCCTATATAAACCCACCCATTATCCCACTAATCTTCACTCAAAACCCATATAGAACGTCCCTACCCTGACCTTATTTCTCTAAAATCTCCCAAGGATACCCAATCTCCCAATAATCCTCTCTCAAGCCCCACCCCAGCCATTGGGATCACACTTCCTTGTAAGGGAATTCTATTATTCTCAATTCTGTCCAAATTTCATTATGTTGTTATTCATATTTATTTTCAATTAAAAATGTTTGGGTATGATTTCTTACCTCCCCCATTTTTTCATCCTTAACATTTAAAGACGATATACCCCTTTATCTTTCATTAATTCCTCCTATGTACACCTGTAACCATGCCGAAATTTCATAAGGGATTTCTTTCTCCTTATTTTCTTTCCAGCGATTCTTTTGTATGGTGAATATAAATTCCCTTCCATATATTGGGACATGTATCTACATGAACCATACTTTACCTTATATTTATATATTATGAGACACCCAATTCTCTTTCATTTACCATTTTTATGAATTCTTATGTCACGTCGTTTTGCTGCCGAAATTTCACCATGATTTTATAAGACAAAGTCATGGTTTATTGAATACCATGCCCATTTTTCTATCAAAGTTATTCAACTTTATGCACATTTACATATTTATTATATAGTTTTAGCTGTTAATTAATCATTCCATTATAATGGAATAAATTATTATTTTTTATGAATCCATGTTATATGATCTATGTGGCACACATATGCATGAAATGAAATGATTAATAAGGGTGCACCCTAATAGCACTCTAATGCATTGGTTAAAGATTAGTATCATGATACATCATGTAAAATTAGGGTTTAATCCTGATAATTTTTTAATGATGGTTTACTAATTCTCTATGTAAAATGCGACTTGGCTCATGCCAATATAAAGTTAAATGTTGTTCCCACATTTTTAAGAAATGATAATCATTATATGTCATGCCTTTATGATCATGTTTTTCTTATGCCCCGCTGTTATGCCTATTGTATAACATGTACGATATTATTCATGTTATTCCTTGTTCACACCCTTGCTTGGATTTATTGGTCACCATTTTCTTATTCATGTCCTTAGGTTATCTCATACAATGCTATCTATGAAGGAATATTGTGTTCATGAAGAAGAATTTTTCAATAAAGTTTTTTTATGTTATATGTTTTTATGTTATTTTCCTCATTTTCCCAAGTCATTAGACCTCTAGATCCCTATAGTTTTTTAAGTAGATGTTTATGAAATAAGTCATTTTTTATTATGTAATAAAGAGGAAGGATGTGATAATAAAACACAAATCAATTTACAATATGGAATTTCATGTTTAATACATTAACAAACCTATGATCATCTATTAGTGAAAATTAAAATAACAAATCAAAAGGCAAATAAATCCATTTTATGGCACCTCATTCATTTTAAAAATATGTTTTTATCATATAATTATGGGGATAAAATAAAAATCAATCATATTCCTATCATTGAGGAGTTTTATGATTTATTTCTACTAGTGTTTATCAGTATTCTACGGAATCATGAAGCTTAGTTCTCGATAGAACTCACATATGGTGGTACACATATTTCAAGGAATTCATACAGAATATCTATTATTAAGTTATATGAATTAATGTGGAAAATCCAATATAATATTAACAAGGTATTTATTTGGAAAGGTAGGTGACCATGGTATGCACCAGTTCCTTTTTATGAATAAAGATCAATCAATGTGGCTCTATATTGATTGTTGAGTACATAACTAGATCACTATAAAGAAAAAGTACAATCTACCACATATTGATGAATTTTTTTATCAACTAAATATAGCTTAATAATTTTTCAAGATTATCATTCACTCACGATATCATCTATTGAGGGCTAGGAAGAGGATATACAAAATAAATCATTTTATAAAATGTATAAAAAAATATAAATACATATTAATTTTATTAGATTACCATTTCCCCTATTATATTCACTAATTTAATTTTTAATGTATTTATAAATTACCCTTATCAGTTTGTATTTAAAATTATTGATTATATTATTACATATTCAAAGGGATTGCTGGATCATGAAGACCACTTGTTGATTGTACTAAAGACCGTAATGATTGACAATTTTTATGAAATATTTACCAATTGTGAATGTTTTCTCCATAATGTTTCATTTATTGGTTATATAATCTCTTGTGTGGTTATATTGGTTGATCCATTAAAGATGGAAGTTATAAAACACTGAAATAAACCATCCACAGTGACCGAGATTCATATTTTTCTCATCATAGATGGATATTATTAATGATTTGAGGAAACATTATCAGGGTTTTACAATTCAGTCACCTTGTTAACTCTAAAGGGAGAAAAGTTACTTTAAATATATGAATGAGAAGAAAATTTTAAAAAATTAAAGAGATGTTACATGGGTGAACCTATTGTTATAAATCTCTTCTATATATAAGTGTTTATAATCTCTAGTTATGCATAACATAAGTTATTACGATTTGACCTTGTTTGTAATTATATGATGATATCTTATGCCTAATTAAAGTTGAAGGTTTATAAAAAATTTACCCACCACATGAATTATAATTAGTTAAATGAATATTTGAGTTAAATATATAGATGAATTATCTCTACTGATTAAATTTTCATATTATATATATATATTGATAATAAATAATTATACTATATATTCACAGAATAAGAGTTAAATATGATCGAGATAAAATGGATTGTGGTGATTAATGATTATGTGTACTCAATACAATACCTACCAATGAAAGTGATCAAGGTGGAAGATTCTCTTACTCAAAAAGTTCACATTGTCCTATCTATGATATGGATCTCAACTGATCTAATATATTGGTATTTTCAAATCATGTCTTTAAAAATCGAGATGGGAGGGGAGAAATCTTATCTATCTCAAAAAAATCCAACATCGATCCATTTGATTATTAAAGTGGGAGATGAGGAATATCTGGAAAAATATAATATTATTAAAAAATGTTAATGTTTTAGCCATGATTGTAAAAGAATGATATTTTTTATGTACTATGTATTCATTTCATCCTTGCCACATTTTAGAAAACATATGATTTATGAGACTCATAGTTCATCATACTCTATCATTCATGGATGTAAGAAGATGTATAGAGATCAAAAAGTATATTTATATAGGGTTGGTATGAAGAGATCTATTGCAAGGTATAAATCATGGTTCATGGTATGTTCAAAAGTTAATGCTAGGAGATATAAGTCAAAGGGTATGATATAACCATTACCCATACTTGAATGTAAAATATAAAAAATCACCTTGTATTTTATCATCATACTCCTTAAAACCTCTTATAGACATACTATTATTTAGGTTGTAGTCGATCTCCTTAAAAAATCATCACACATAATTTCTATCAAATAATGTTTTCCTCTTGATCATATTTCTATTATATACACGAAATAAGTATTAAAGTTTTATAGATTACCACATTTTATTATATATGATAGGGACTTGTGAGTTACCTAAAAATGCCATAAAATTATTCAATAGTCTCTTCATAAAGAATTGAGTTACAACACTTTATATCATCCAATTATGGATAAGCACACATAGAAAACCATTCAAACCCTAAATAACATATTGCGATATTTCTATATTGATTTAAAAGGGGTTTGGGATCAACACATTCCTCTAGTGAGTTTTCATACAACATTATCTTTCAATCAAGCATTCAAATGGCTCGACATAAAGTCCCCTTATGGAATGAATTGTCAAACTCCTATTTTCATGGATATTTTAATAGACATAATGATATTGGGACCTAGGATAACTATGGAAATATAATATAATATTATAATTATTAATAATCACTTCATGGTAACTAAGACTCTATAGAAATGTTTAGCTGATAATTGGTGGTGATATATGAAGTTCGAATTTATTGACAAAGTATATTTGTAAATTTATCCATTGAAGAATATTATGATATTCTATAATAATGAAAATATGAGTTGTTTGTAAATTTTCTACTTTTATATTATTGATCGATTAGAGATGTTATGGCATAACTTGGTGCTTCCTTAAAACATCTATTAAGTTCATGATATATTTCATGTATCCCTCCTAATGTTGTACTTAACAGATCCTTCACATGTACTAAACAAAGTGGTCATCCCAATAGAAATTTTTCTTATATGATGAAAAACTAGTAGAAATATTGTATCATACAGATAATGTGATATGGAATAAGACTACTCTCCTGTTTATTGTTATATGAAGGACTAATAAATTCCAAGAATCTATATTGGTACACAAGATTTAATGAAAAATATATATTCTATTTTTTCATCAGGGCAGTATAACTTTAAGAACAATTTTCAATTGAGAGGGTAGAATGTAACACTATGATATTAAATAAAATATATTTTTCAAATAAATTTAATTTCATCGATAGTTAGCATTATACACAACAAAATTATTAAACGAACCATGTAATAATATTAAATTTTTACTATTTATTTTTATATTTATCACATTTACATTGGATTAGAGGTCATGGATAAGAGCATCAAAATTATAAAAACTGGACGGATTGAATATGTATAAAATAAATAAATTAGTTATAATTTAAGTATAAATAATAATAGAAATATCATTTGAAAATAAATGTAATGTTTTTGTGGAAGGCTATTTTAATGTGTGTGATGTGTTTTTATGTTAATAAATTAAAATTTTCAATTTAGAAAATGATTTTACTATAATTAATATATTACTTATTATATAATGAATTTATATCCATAAAATATGTTTTCTATTGATTATATAATAATATATCTATTGTTATACCTATAAATGTCTATCACAAAAATGTAGTTTTTATCATGTGTTGAAAACGAATTCAAATAACAATTTTTTTCAAAATATATTAATTAAATCATTGAAATTTGGTTAAATATTTGAATTCATGGGTGGTAAAATTGGATAAATATGCCCCTTTTATTTATTTTCAATATGAATTGTAACTATATATAATTTTTGTCACATTGGTAATGTTAAAATTAGTAGAATAGGGTTAAAACATTAGGGTAAGGATTTAAAATTTATCAAACATATTTTTTTATCATATTTTATTTTATTAGTGTGAAAATATATATTAAACACACTGTTATATGGAATATTTCAGCTTAAATTCTTTTAATATTATTGTTATATTAATTTAATAAATCCAAAGGCTAAATGTCACTATCATACCTTTAATTATCTCTTATGCATTCCTATATGGGAAGAACAATGTTTATAATAAACATTAATTGTTATTTTGATAATAATTAGAATATTTTATTTATAATGACTTATTATTATTATTTATTAATTTTTTATTTATATTAAATTCGTATGTAATCGTGACACATTATTTATTTAATTAATATAAAAATAAATAAATTATTTTCAAAATAAATATGTAATATAATTTTATTGAGTTATATTATTAAAAACAAATTTAGATAGATATGACATATGTTTCTTATTTTAAAATTATATAATAAAATTCCATATTTTTATTGGTGCATTTAAAGTCAAATTAAATAAAATAATAAAAAATCTATTCTAATGACTATTTAAAATACATAATATTTTATTAAATGATTTAAATTTCATAACTATATTGTATTTTGATAAGTTACTACAATATGTTTTAAAATATCAACCATGATCCGTTTATGATTAATTTTTAATTAATTTTATCATTATTATCCCTTTAAAATTAAAATTGGTGTTACCGTAGTAATGGTAAAAACGATTAAAGAAGGTGTTAATAAGAAATATATGTTTCAAAATGACATCAAAACCATTTTATATTAAATTTTATAAAAAACTCATCCTGATCCTTTTTCTATTCATGTCCATTTTGAATAATTTTTACTCGGAAATTAATTTATTATATTTTTAACTATTAAGAAATTTCACGTGTGTCCTCCCCAACCTTATAAATTCTCCCCCATAATAATTTTTATGTACATCTATATAATTATTTTATCTTTACCAATTCGAAAAAAATACCCTTATAATATTCTTTAGAAACAATCCAGTTGTTATCTTTTCCCAAAAATGAAAAAACAGGTGTCCTTAAGGGGATATTTTTATGAGTTATTTCAAAGAAGAGGTAATCCCCGAAAACAATAATTTTTTTTGACATCTTCCTCTACAACCCCTATTTATAAATTATTTTTCATAAAATACCAAGATTAGTATCATCAATACACTAAAACATTTCATGATTTTTAAGCCTCCATTATCCACCATCTTTATCATCAAATGGGATGTGAAAGTACAACATGTATGTACATAAGGAATAATATATCCATTTAGTAATATAATTCATTTTTCAGCCCAATCATTTTTGGATGGGTATTATGATAGGTATAATATATATATATATATATATTAATATATATATGATATTTATGACATAATTCTTATTTTGGTGTTATTATATCATATATATATTCTTATATTCCAATCTGTTGGAAAACCATAACGTCGCATGTATGTATGTGTGGACTACCTCATCCATGAAGCGATGAAATTTTTTATTCATTTATATTTTATTTGGATGATAATAAACATATATTTAATGAATTTATATGATATAAATGATATAATAATTATTTAAAATGTTTATGTTTTATTTAACAATCATTTTTTCCATCCGATGAAAAATGAAACAATGTTCATCCTTGTGTATGACCTATCATCTCAATGAATAATGTAATTTAAATTTATATTAAATTTTTTTGGTATATATAATAATATATATATTTAATTAATATTATTTCTATAATTATTAATGTAATATATATTTTGGGACCATGTTCATAGTACAAGGACTAAAACACTATTACTAAAATACTTATGAAGAACGTAACATATAATACCCTAAAGAGATGATTTTATTAAAGAATACACAAAAAATAGTAATTGAAATTTAAAAATTTGATCATATATGATATTATAATTATTTTGCAAGAATATGTTATATATATAAAATCAATATAAATTTATTATATAGCAGTATAGAACATTTCAAATCAAGTGGAACTCGAAGTAAGGGTTTTATATTAAAATTTAATTCTCTATTAGGATTATTTTTTATTAAGATTATGATGATGAAACTTCCTTATATAAATACAATGAAACTCAATAATTTTTTTATACTATAGTTATATTTATAGATTAGATGGTTTATTTTTAATTATCCCCTATTTATGTACTTAAGATAGTGAAAATGTTTTTAAGGAAATTCAATATTATTTCTCTCTTTGATCGAAAATATTTTATATTCTTTTATCCTTATTTTCTAAAAAAATAAATAATTTTTCTAATATTACTATATTATTTTTGAATTTTATTATTATCCATTATTGAAATTTGTAATAACTATTTAAATGTAATATGCCTTTCATTTTCCAAACAAGGTATTGTTTTATTTTATTCAAATGTATGAATAAAGGGTTGTCTTTTAACTTAATGATAATGAATGAAATTTACCACCATCATGACCACTCAATACATTGAAGATTAATTTACATGGTTCCATTTAACATCTAGAAAAATATTTTCTATAATATATTTACTATTTTGATATATTAAATAAGTAATTTTAAAGTGAAAAGGGTTTTCCCTCAACAATTATTACTTAAGCTCTTTGAAATGAATTTTTCATCTATGATGGATTCATTTGATTTTTCATAATATTTATATAGGATATAATCCAATTATATAATAGGTATTATTTGTCTTGTATTATTTATAATTAGGATAATAATATTATAATGGAACCCACTCATGTTCCACGGGTGATGCTTTGATTAATTGATGTTATGATTATGAAACATGTTCCACTTACACTGGTTTCTCATTGCTGAAATGCTTCTGATACAAATTTATTTGTATTGGATTTTGATTTAATGTATATTTTATGATCTTGTGGAATGAATATATATGATCTTCATTATTTTATGAGTGCACCCAATATTATATATTCCACCAATGCATTGGTTAATGATGTTTATCTCATGAGTTAAAAAATACTAGAATATGGAGTGAACCCAGTTCATTAATGAGACTCTTTACATTTTGATATTCATGAGATTTAACATCAACAACAAGGATGTTTTGTGGAGTGAAACCAATATTCTCTTAGAGTCATAGTTATGTGTTATTACTACTATAAAAATTTAATTGAATTCTAATATTTATGCCCCAAATAATTATCTGGTTAAAATGTTATTCTCTCATGGATTATGTAATTATATTCTTTTATGATTAATGTATTTAGAGATTCAATGATATTTTCCGTGACTCGAGATTAATATTAATGATATGTTGGGAATTTTTTCAGATGTTATGCACATTTTCTCAAACTCCTATGATATTGTTATACATAATTAGTAATTCATATATCTTTTGGTTATCCTTCAGAAGTGTCTGAGCTCACCTATATTATGATTCATTTACCTATATTATGAAGAATGTAATAATGTTTTCTATTTCATAAAAGTATTTATATTATGAATAATTTAGTGTGATATGATTTTTTTTTCAATTATGGACAAAAAATTTATGTATCCATGATTCCAAATATACTAGAGTAGTATGATTTTAGAATATATCATTACATTCTGTAATGGATATTCATCTAATAATATGTAATTTCCTTATAATAAAAGTATGGTTCATCATATGTCTCCATTATAATCTTGTGGACTATCCATGATATGTAGTTATTATGATTAAACTAGATAGGTTATAATTTATTTTTTTTAATAACTAGGAAAATATGATGATTAGTAATTATAACTCTTATTTACAATATGAAAAAATAATTCCATTGTTAAAAAAGGATTTATTATCATACCTAAAGTCCTTCCAAAATTCATAAATGGTGTTCACCCTTGTTCTTATCCTCTAAATCATGTTAAATCCCTTCTAGAATGTTTTTCTTTTCTATTAGAATATAAAATTTTAATCACAAGCCACACTCTCTATAAATATCACCACATATTGACAGTTAATTAGTATTGTAGGATAATTCTACAAGAAAAGATATAATCCTAGAATATAAAATACATTGAAGGGAAATAATCAATTATTTCATAATGTTTTAAAATATATTCAACAATATTTTAAATGTGGTTAGTAGACTGTGGAATGAGATATTTTATTTTTCCATATCCAATATTCTATATATATCAGACATCCAGGATCGTTATGGTGTAGAAAATGTATTATGTGATGTCTTACCTTGAATAGGTATAACTGTAAAATCATAAAAACCTTATCATCCATGTTAAGGTAACATATTCAACCCATTGTGTTAATGTCTTATTTACCTCACCACCCATTTATTCAATAACCCTTTATTCAGGGTGCAATAAAACAATCTTCATAAAGTATATGAATACCTCATTACCTCAAAGTGGTCTATAATGGTCAATGCATTCCTCTTATAAATCCTTGTACTGAAAAATATTTAGTTTTGACATGGTCTTTAACATATTTTAATCATTCATTTCTCAAGGAATATTAAATAATTCCCTCATTTGGATCAATATAAGTCATAAAAACAACTGTAATTTAATATAAACTCATTTTTTATTATATTATTTTTGTGGAAGATAAACTCATTAGATCTTATGATATATTCTATATAAAAAACATGATATTTATTCTATTTGATCTTCATATATCCTTTCATAGTGTTTTCATCATTAAAGTAAATTCATTCCATTTATTCCTACGTATATCCATTAAATTCCAAAAATATTATAACACATCCATGATCATTATTACCCGGAATACAAAATTAAATAATCCAAAAATAATGAATTAATATCATCTTGAAATAATTCTTTTCCTGAATCCAATACAACGTGCATTAAAACACCACATCATAAGATATATTGGTATCTTAGAGATAATTTCATCCATCATTGTTAGAACAATTCAATTATGACAACATCTCAATTGAGAATAACCGAGCTCCCCCATATTTCAATTCCATTTTATGGGTTCTTTGATTTGAAATTTATCAATGTAATCTTAAATCTCTCCATTGGAATATTTTATAAATAATCAAATCAAATCACGTTATCTTTTCAACATTTCCACTTCCCCAATATAATGCCTTCCCACTCCTAGATTTTTAATAATTATCAACTCATATCCCAATTGATGGTCACCTAAAAAATAAACTAGTGTTTCTCTACCATTACAATATGATATTATATTTCATTGTCTGATTTTAAAAAAAAATCAACACACTAAATGAGAAAAAATAAAAATGAAAATAGATATTATATTTAGAATAGAATGGACTCTCAAAAACCAACATAAGTGTAAGGAGGAAGCCTTTATAAGGGTTCCTTATAATATGTATATAGCGTTCATGTAATGACCCTGAACCAAATAACCCAAATACATTGTTTTCTTTATTATATTGTTATAAGATACAAGGAATAAAATCACAAAGTAATTAATATATTATTAATCTTTGGTAAAATAAGTACTACCTTGATTCTAATATTTAATTCAATTAAAAAAATTATAACATATTGTTTTTTAGAATATCAATATTACCTCTATAATATCAATGCATATAATTCATAGTATACTTTCCAAATTCCAGAAAAATGAAATTATATAATGGTGATCTTATATTCTATGTTAGAGTTAAGTAAAATGGAAGATATCACGAGAAAATGAATAATAATAAATATGGAACAATAAATAAATAGAAGTAAATATCTGAAGACACATTCAATTTAATTAATTACATTACTAGATTGAATAGATAATGAATAGTGAACATGTCAGGGTAAATATCAAAATACACATTTAATTTAATCAATAAAATAAATATCATAATTACCAATGGAATAATAAATAATTTATGGTAACCAATTGAAACACATTGACATTAAATAACATATGGTGATTAATAAATAATGAATAATAAATATGGAATAGTAATGAATTAAAAACACATTCCATTGAAATAAAATGAATTTCATGAAGAGATATTTAATAATCAACTTGGAAATTCAGTTGATAAAAAACAGTCAATATAATAAATAAATATGACTAAAATGAATCCAAATATAATATCATTACAAAAATATCATGTATAAAAATAATTTATTTCTTAATGATTGAAATTATTAATTATTGGATATGATTATTTGAGGTATCATGATACCTCTAGAGTCACTAAATTTACAAGATAATTTAATACTATGGGTAAAAACCAATTCAATTTAAGATTGATGATTTCCCACAAGATACTATTGATCCATCAGGGACACATATTTAATATCGAGCCCTACGCATCACTAAAAGTCCAAGGCATTCTTCATATATCAAATTAGCAATTTAATTCCTAAAAAATAATCCATATCATTAAATATTGATATTGAGTAAAGAATATGGATTTTTAAATAAAACCAAAGATAAAAAAATAACTTAAAATTATATCACTATAAATATGAGTTATATGTGGTTATATAAATAAATATATCCTGGTTTAGTAAATTCGATATTTTGGTTAATTATAAATTTAAATCATCATGGGAATGTGAATATTAAATTGGATGTTAATAAATCAAAAAAATGAATCTAGAAATTTAGTTTCTATACATTCATTGGTCAAAATTATCATAATCCATCCTCAGAAAGAATAATTATTCTATAGAAATAGTAAGTCCCAATTTAGGTGTATGTAAAATAAATTTTTTTCATTGATAAATAAATATTACATCAAAATATGATTAAAAAAATTTAGAGGGAAATATCATTTTCACATTGATAAATATTTTTTAACTAAATGTTAAAAGAATACGTTAAATGACATTTTCATTTTAAAATGTCCTTATAAAATTATTACATAATATTTTATTTATTTAGCTGCTTTGTTAACTGGAAATTATGTACATGTTGTGCATTTTAGACCAAATATTACTTACACGTTTTTGGTAAAAGGAAAATGGGCCTTGATTGGAAAATGAAATAAAAATTACATTTTAATATATAATTAAAAAGTTAAACAATGAAAACATTTATTTAATAAATAATTTTTAGAATGTTATAAACATTTTTAATATATTTTTATGATAAATGGTTTTAGAAGAAAATGGAATTTCGACCAAAGAGAGTAATGAAGTATGTTTTTCTTAAAAACAGTTTCTCAATAATTTTAATTACAAATGACTCTATAAATTGGTACTAAAAAATTAAAAAATCCTGAAAATTAATTTGATATAAAATTCATGTGATTTATTTTCCAATAATCAAATAATTTTTTTCAATATAAATTCAATCATAAACGATCTCGATAAAAAGGATATTGTTAATTAAACCCTCATGAAGTGAATCACATTATAGTGATAATTAGTCAATGAATCAATTATTTTTACCCAATATAATCCCACATAAAATGATAGTAAGTAATTAATATAAAATCAAAAGTGAGTACACATACAATACAAGATTATCAAAGGTAGTAAGGAAATAATATAACCAAATTAAAATAAATTATTTTATGAAATTATTTTTCACATGGAAACATTTTAAGAAAATCTCCTCAATGAAGGGAAAATGGGATGTGGTCCCTTACCTGATGCTTCAATTTGGTTATGAATTATTTGAACTCCTACATAACATTTATATGAATTCTATTAATTTGTAACTCAAACAAATTAATAATTATAATATCATAAACAATCCTATTATGAAATCATATAATCCTTTTGTTAATGGTCATCGATTATTTTTACTGTTTTCGGTGGTAATTGAATTGTTTTCTCTTGCATGGTTTGTCATGAATGTTAAATTACTTTTTTATAGTATTTAAAAAAATCATCTATAGAATGGTATTAATTATATATATATATATATATTTATACATTTTTAGAATCATTATATATATTTTAACAGGGATAATGAATCACAACACTTCATTGAGACGGTAGGTCATATGTATGCATGAGTGATGTTATCATTCCCTTAATGTGTTAAATTGTAAGAATTTATGTGATATATATATTTTATATTATCAATACCAATTCAAATATATCACATATATTCATTAAATGTATCTTTATTACATTCCATGTAATGCGTAACTAAAAAACGAATTTAATTTCTTCACGAGGTGGTAGTTAATCGTACACACGAGAGATGATATCATAATGTAAACAAAATATAAAAGAAGAAGGTACATTTGATATTTTAAATAAATATTTATAATAATATCACTAATATGATATAATTTAAAGGTGATGATAAATAAAAAATTACAGCGGTTCACAAGGTGGTAGTCCATCATAGACATGATCGACAGTTTCATTTCATATTTGATGGAAGGGAAGATAGATATAGGTCATAAACTTAAATTAATTCAATATATGTAAATTTATTATACTAATATTATTATTTGATAATTTTTTGAGAATATTTTAATTAGGTGGGAGAATAATCAAAATAAAAACACTCTTCTTGGAATGTTAGCTCTTATTCAGATAGATTCTTTGGGTTTATATACAAATCCATTATAGGATGGCTACATAAGTAATCCAATGCCTCTAAAATGTTATAAATTAATTCATGATTTTATTTGGGTAGGTATTGGCTTAAATAAATGGAATTTGATGTGTTAATATAGAACTATATGGGGTATAATTTCAAAACTTTTGGAGAAAACATACATGAAAATTCTGAAAGGAATCAATTACAACATTGTTTTTGTCTTCCAAGAAGACTCTTAAATTGGTATGTTTTAAAGAACCATTGTTATATTGTCAAAAATGGACATAAAATGGGGGTTTTCATGTTTTAGTGCATTTTAACCCTTCTCTTTTTAGTTTAACAACTGTAAACTAGTTTAAACCATAACTGTAGTAATTTATTTTTACTCCTATGACTATTTATTATGGTCATAAATTAATTTGATCACTTTTAAAAAATAAAAATATATTGATTCCAATTTATATAATATTTCAAATATAGTTAAAAATTATATATGTAGATGTAATAAAAATATGTTTATCAAATTCAAGATTCACAAAAGTATAGAATTTTTGAATATAATATTTGAATATTATATTTACTAAAATAGAATAAATATGATAAAATTTTAAATATATGAACTAATTTTACATTAAAACTGTTTAAAAATATAATTCATCCCTGTAAATTACTTATATGAAAATAGATTTCTAATAAATATGTGTATTTTTTACTATTATTTGACAAATAAAACCATTCCATATAAATCAAGAAATTAACTCTAATATAATTTTAATATTATGATTTAAAATATGAAGTTAATTTTGTAAATTAAATTTTATAGAATTGGTAAAAAGTATTTTTAAATTCCCTAGTCAAAACGGGACATAAATGTTTTTCTATAATAATATAGATTTTCATAAATGAATCTTATTTTATTTATTACTAATAGATGGCCCTAAAATTCATCAATTAGTTAATATTATTCATACACACCAACTTAGTATCAAGGTTATTACAATATACTATAATACATTTCATTTATGATTGAGGTTTTGTGTTCTGTAAGCTATCAATGAGATAAAATTTCATGAAATATATTTCATGATTTTTTTAATCATGATGTTACATGTCGTATATTCTGTTGAATACAATTTTTTTTTTCAATTTTAGGATTTTATATTATCCCCTCCAAAAATAAATTTTTACCTCACATTTTGATCTTCTGATAAGAAATCATAGGTTTGATATTTTAAAATCCCTTTCTTGAAAAACCACATCATATAAATGATTTAATAAAAAAACTATTTCTAAGAGATAAATCTAATTACAAGGAAATATTTTGTTAATAGATAAATTGGTTTATTAGTAGGATATCATTGGTGGAAAATTATGATATGGACATAGAATAAAATCATAAATAATTATAGGGATTGATAAGGGGAATTGTTCACAAGAAAATTAATGATCATTATAATGTTAAGGATACCCAAAATAGAAATATATGATGACTTAAAATACAATTTCATTCCACAGATATGAATTTAATAGGATAAATTTTTTAATATCCTTTTCCTAGATTTAATGAATTTTCATATATTAAAAAATATAATGAATTATACGTACATGATATCTTTCTAATTTATAAGAACAATTTAATCCTTTGGTTGTTCTTTTATAAATTTCCTATTCATTTCATACTCTATGAAATGAATATCCAAAAATGAATTTCTTATGTCTCATGAACTAATATTCACTTTTAATGGATCGTAAGATCCATGAGAGAGTTAAATGTCTTTGATTTCATCTCCAACTATTTTCCAAAACCATTATGGTTAGAAAATATTTTAAAAAAAATACATTAATAACTAAACATCAATAGTAACATCACTATTTTATCTAGAATATATATTTATACAATAATTTATTTGTGGAAACATACATATAAAAAATTACATTGCATTGTCTAGTGATGTTTTCATAACCACATCCACCTTTGGTTATGGGTTCAAGCCCCATAGTCTTACCAGATGTGACGGGTTTCTACCCAGCATAAGGGGTTTCAGTTTTCTAATAAAATATTAATAAAATTATTACAATATTACAAAAGATTAATAAATCATCATTTTCTCGACATTAATTATAAGATAAAACCTAAATTGTTCAAATAAATTATACTTATAACCAAAATAGTAATGGTTATCTATTATAAATAGACGTTTTAATATAATTTAAACTAATCCAATGGGTCATATTTTAATAATTGGGTCCCAAAATGTCATTAATCATAGTATAATTCAGTCACATAAAACAAACAATGTGATTTTATAACATTGAACAAATAGTCAGTTTGAAAATAATAAAACCATTATGGTATCCAAAAGTTTAGATTAAAAAAAGTTATATTTTTTAAAAATTAACACAATAAATAAATATTTCTTGAGTTTTATAAAAAATAACATTGGTAAAAAGACATTGATCATTTAATTCATGGATCCCAATACATGAATAATTCATCTATTTTAATTCAACGTAGTAACTTGTTTGCTATGAGGGATAACCTTTGGAAGGTGGAATTTACTAGTATAATTCCCAACTTCCCAGAATTTGAGATATAAAAATATAAATGGATCCCGTGTATGAGATTTATATCTATCTACTATACTATTCTATTTTTCAATGTAATTCATCAAATTAAGAATTTATTTTATATTCGTAAAACACATTCCCATTCCCTTGAGAAAATCTAATAGTTTCCTTTTTTCATAATTATATTATTAATGAAATCAATCATTCAGTCCTCCATGGTCTCCATCACACTCTATATTAGAAAACTATATATTTTCCTTTTTGGTTAGTCTATGAGTTGGTAAATGTAATGGTTGTTAATCATATTTTATGATATGTGGTTTTTCGTAATCATGATATATTTCACTCCAATAATTATCCCATTTTATCATTGTCACCATATTTCTCTTTAATATTCAATGTTATTATTATTTATTTTTATTCCATCAATTAACAAAAACCAAAAAAACGGGGTGAGAAAAAATAATCATAGTGAGATACCACAAAATATTGAAGAATCAATAATGGAATTTATAAATAATGAGAATCTAAATTCAATATAATTTAGATTAGGTCTGACCTAATTCATTCATTTTCATAATATATTAAAATCCCTCATAATGTATTTCAAAGGATATGTGAATTATCCAATTAATATTCCCATAGAGTCTCAAACTAGTTTCATAGTATGGTTTCTTGTCGGGTACTAGGTATTTCTCAATTGACGAATGATGCCCCTTTTTTAGAGTTATTACCCATGGGTTCTTCTTTTCTAGATCCACATCCACTTTTATATTCCAAAAAAATATGTATTGATAGGGTAAACATCATAATTCGTATCATTCTAAAAATTATTGAGGTTATTATATAATTGTCCTTGATGTTTATCATAGAATTATATTCCCTAATAAATGTATTCATTAATATACTTTCCAATGTTTCTACTAATATTCCCTTTATACTTACTAAAGTGACCCCGACCCCATCAACCTGGAGACAATTTATACATTACTACATTCATATAAGATACAAAAAATCGCATCTCAAATTAAAAAATAGTTTATTAGTCTTTATAAAAAAGAAAAAAACTTGATTCCCATGTTATTTTTTAATAAAAAAATTACATAATTATTCTATTTTTTAAAATATAATTACTCTCAATAGAATATCATATTATATAATTCGTAGAATACATCTTGGATTCCATTGAAAGGAATCAAAATAACGATCAGGTCAAATTCTTAGTAAGAGTTATGTAATGAAATTTCTATCATGATTATATTAACTGAAATTCATATAGAATAATCAATTTGGTATGGTAGACATTGAAAAACATAGTCCATTTATTAAATAACATGACAATCATGATTAGATATGGAATAATCAACATGGAAGGGTAAATATTTTAACACAAATACAATTTAATCAATAGCTTGACCAGCATGATTAGATTTGTCATAATCAATATGTATGTTTAATAAATAAATATATAAGACAATTAAATATGTCTACTATCATGCATAGATAAGGAATATCCAATATGGTGTTGTAAATAATAAAACACACATCTCATTTAAATAACTTAAAAGTCATTTATATTTAAGGAATAATAAATATATAACGGTAAATAACTAAAAAAATTATATTTAATCATTAACAGGGAACGAAATGATTCGAGATATAATATAGTTGAAAAAAATATCATGGATATTATTTAACAGATTCCAAATAAAATAATTTCTTAATTAATTGATATCATAATCTCAGATATCATGATATATATACTATTAATACCATTCACCTGATATTTCAAAAACTATTGGTACAAACCCATTTAAATCTAGCATAATAATTATCATTAATATACTACTAATGTATCAAGGGGATATGTAATTCATGCCCCACCCATCACTCCATGTGCAAAAAATCCTCTCATATCAAATATTTGTCTTAATTGATGATCATTGTTCTTTATCATCCAATATCTATGTTGAGTAATGTATATGGATTTATCAATATTTCCCCAGATAAAAACTTTTTTTATAGAACAACATATGTTGGAATGATATATGGTTTATGATATTATAATATCCTTGATAAATAATATAGATATTTAGGGTAAATTTAATATCATATAATTATATAAAGGTCAATATTTCAAGGGAATGTTAATGACTACTAAAAAAGAATCATTAATGTGATTGTTAGTACATTCCATGGTAAAAATGATCAGAAACCATCCATAAAACTAATAATTATGGTATAAAAACAACATATCCTTTATAGAGTATACGTAATATATAGGGTTTTTTATTTACGAATATAAATACCATAATGAGATCATTAAAAACATTTTTTAGGAAAAACAAATTTTCACATAAAAAATATATTTTTCTAAAAATTTAATGTTCAGGTTGAATAGTGATTTTATTGGAAAATAATATTTTAAACATATACATTATTATTTTAAATCTTGATTATTAATGAGAGAAGGTTATTATGTATATGAAATAAAAGTAAATAAAGCATTCCATTCATATTTTCAGTAAAATCTATATCGACCATGTTTGAAAAATGACATGAATATTTAATTGAATTTTTATAATAAAAATTTAATCAAGGTTAAAACATTTTGAGAAAAAATACATTAGGAAGAAAAAATATTTTCATTCGAATACAAAAATGTGGTCGAATTTTTTTAATATCAATTTCTCAACATTATAAAGTACCAAGGAGTGGAAATAAATTAACAAATAATTTAAATAATTATTAATAACAAATTTCCAATAAAATTTAATGGTTCTATTACCAAAAGTTCATCTTTTTAAATTAAATGGAAATTCACCCATAAGAAATCCTTTTTAAAATGACTTTGTGAAATACACATTCACGCAGATCATGACATTAAATTGAGAATTAATTAATTAATTAATAATGTGTATGAATTTTGAGGCCACATAAAAATATTGTTCATACATCATAATATAATAAAAAATCTATACACACAAATTCTTATGATTTCAAAAACAGCGGAGAATTAATGACCCAATATAAGGAAATTGAATTATAAAATTCGTTACCAGTTGGTAAATTTTATTTAAAACCCTATTAGATGAAAAAATTGACATTAAATGTTAAAATAAATTTAATTAATATTAAATATTGTCATTACATATAACTTTTTTGTTATTTACACCATATAAAAGTACTTAGGTGCACACCATTTCAATATACTTTAATGAAGTCTTGTTTAGATGAAGTCCCTTTCCTGACACATCATTTTTTTGAAAATGAATTAACCTACCATATAATGTTTTTAATGAAATTATTAACTAATAATAGAATCATATTCACATTTACAGTGTTATATACTAGTATATTATTATATCTTATCATTTTTTTTAATTATTTTTCATTATCTTCATTGATTCTGGTATTAATTTACTTGTCTTATCATGTGTGTTTCGTCATGAATTATCCAGTTACTGAGTATAGAATATTGAACCATAATATCCATAATTACATTAGTTTTGTAAATTTAATTTTTTTCATTATATAAATTCTTATAATCATTATTGAAATTTGATCATGGATAATTGATCACATCACATTGTGGAGACAACATGTCGTATGTACACACATGCGACATCGTAATTCCCTTTACAGGTGAAAGAGTAAGAATGTAGGTGATATAATAACTTTATAGAAACAATATAATTTCATATATATCACATATATTTATTAAAAATATAAATTATAAATTTCTTATAAAATTTAACTAAAAAATTATTCACACAACTTTGTGAGGAAGAAGTCCGATATACACACGAGTGATGTAATCGTAATTAAAATTACATGGAATGTAATAATTTATATGTGATATTATATTTCAAAAATTATATTTAAATAATAAATTCGATATAAATGTGTTAAATTTATCTTTATATCCCTCCCTTAATGGTGGTGATGGAAAAACATTACATCAGTTTGTGAGGTGATAATTCACCTTACACACGATCAAATGTTTTGTTTCCCATATGATGGAATATGAGATGAATATTAGTCATTCCGATAACATAATAACATCTAATTATTTGAAATATAATTTTGATATTATAAAATAATGGCTTAATAGTATTTATAGAATTTGTATGATGAAACAATATAATAATTCTCATTTAAGAATGTTGCTCATCTTCAGGAAACTTCATTAGTTTTTCACTAAAAATACATCATAGTATGGACTTATAACAAAACCGATGAATCATTTATTTTTTAGTGGATTAAGAAATTGATTATTTCCGTCACTGGCTGACCGAAATGTCATTACAAGAGTGAAGGGGGGAGGAGTGGCACTGGCTTTTTATATGTGGGTAGAGGAAAGACATGGAATTTTTGAATAGATTCCATTGAACCAATGTTTTATTCTTGAAAAAAACATCCAAAATGATTATATATCAAGTATTTGTGTTGACAAGGTTAACTGATATCTATAAAATGGGTTTCATATTAGTTTTATGCAATGTTTAAACTATATAATCATAGTTTAACCCCCCATTAAAATATGTTTACACTTAATAGTGATAACTAATTGTTATTGACTTCATTGTTCATTATAGTAAAAAATTATGTGTACTATATTAGTTAATATAAATTAATATGATTCAGAATATTTATTCCATTTTCTAAAATTAATTTCATATAAGTGTCCGAATCAAATATAAAAGTGTACTCAACGATGTGATGAAATATTGTGTTTTTTGAGAGAAACAAATCGTAATTATAGAAGGGTTTATTATATAAATTACATATTAAATTAATTCATGTTGAATAAATTTGTAAAAATTTAATATAATAGTACTAATTTTAGTTTAAAAAATTATAAATATAATTTAAAATTGTAAATTATTTAAATGAAAAGGGATCCTTCAGTATATATATGTAGTTTTTACTATTAATATAAAAATGAAACTTTTGAAAAGAAAAAAAACCACCCATATATAATTATGATATTCTAATGTAAAAAATTGTTTAATTTTTGTAAAAGATATTTTCCAGATGTGGTAAAAAATTCAAATTATATGGTCAGAACATGACTAAACTATTTTTTAGAAAAATATAGTTCCTTAGTAAACATTTATTTTTTATTTAAGACAAATATTATATTATTTCTAATTAAAGGATAACCATATTTTTGATAATTTATTTTTTACTATTCATACATTAAAATTTAATGCCTATGTTATATGTTATACTATATAGCCATTCATTTATGCATGGGTTTCATTATATCACAATCTATCAAAGAAAATAAATTTAATGAAATATATTGTATAGGTTGTTTATGCTTAGTGTTTCATGTGTCATACTCTAATGAATAACATTTTATTATTTTAAAACTTTGGTGTGTTAAATTTAAGTATGGTAGAAACATATTACAATTAAAAGTCAATACACTCCACCTTCTCTTAGATGATGTGGTGCTTGATTTAAATTTTTTTAACATAAACATTTAAATGGATTCATTAATAAAATTATTGCACACAGGTTTTCATATACAATAAATACTGATTATGTAACATGGACACTCAAGACTTAAAATTCAATATTCAACAATATAATTTTATTTATATCATGTGAAAGTACATCATATTCTTCTTCCATAGAGAAAGGAGTGAAAAAATGTATCATATTTGAGGGCCATTTTCACATCAACCACTAGTAAACAATGAACCCCCAGAAGATGACATTTTTATCTCTAAAATATTATTCCCAAAATACATATATATATATATATATATATATATTTGTAAATAGGTAGTAATTCATTTTCATACCATAAATCAAAATAAATATTTAATTTTATAATTTAAAAATAGAATTTCATTCAATATGATGTTACTGTTACATGATTATTTTGAATCTTGCAGAAATGGTAACTTAAAACACAATTTTTGACCTTGACATGCTTAAATTGAGTAAAATAGAAATAATAGTTTCAAACTACATATGATTCAAACTCAATCCATCTCTATCCAATGATATTTCAGTCCCATGTTCTATTAGTTTGTAAAATTTTATTTATTCATCAATTCGAAACATTTATAATATTCTAATATATTAGTGACTTATATACCAAATAAAAATTTTATTTTTTCAATCATTGATTTCATGAAAGGATGTCAAATTTAATTTTAAAACTCCCCAAAAGATCCATCTATAGATCAAAAAATTTATTTCATTGGTATAAACAATCACAATAAGATAATTATTTTCATATCATTTGATATAAATATTTGAATCAACATTGCATTTAATGAGTTGAATTATATTTTAAATGATGTCCATTATTTACTAAAAATATCCAAGTTCGTATTTGAGTCCATATATAACTGTTTGAGGTTCCAAACTCTTAAATCATAATCACTAATGATTATTTCTTTTGTTTTTCAATGTAAAACTCTTCCTCAAGATTTTCAATTAAAGAATGGTGACTTTAGACACATTTGGAAAACCTTATAGTCTTCTTGAGTAAAAATATCAAGAAATAATATGGAAGATTCATTCCTTATGAATGGAGAATGTTTTTTCACAACAAATGCGATAAAAAATAAAATAGGGGTGAATTATAAACTACTAAATCAATCTATGGAATGTAAATAACACTGTTGACTTTAGTGGATATAAATGATAAGAAAAATATAAACTCAACGTGGTGTAGATGTGGGAGGGGTTTATACAAGATTATAAAAAAAATAAACACAATTATTTTGAGTAGTTTGAATCCAAATGGCCCTATATATCTTATTTACACAGTCATCCTAGATATAATGAATATCCCTGATAGTATATAATTTTATTGGTGTAGAAAAAATCCATCCTATTATAATTATAGCCCAAAGTAAACCCATCCTTTAAATTCCATGGAGATAGAAGCCTTAGATTACATGAAGAAACCATAAACAATTTATTTTCTATAGGTTCTATAATAACAATTAAAACATATTTTTGTTTAGGTACCATATACAAAAAATACCATTTAATCGTGTGATAAACATAAGTGAACGATACTATAGTTTAAATAATACATGATGAAATAAACTATATAAATAAATCCTATTTGATATTATTCAATATGGATTTTAGTGTAGTGAATTGATCTTTATCCCCTTAAGAATATGTATCTATATAGATTCAAAACATCCATTATGAGTTATAAATTTAATGTGAAGAGCTATTTAGTGTTCGAACCTTATTTCACTTGTGTATCATAGACTGATAATAAATAATTGTAGTATCTAATCTTATTGTTTGTAATCCCACTACATAATCATAATATTATATTTATAGGATCAATACAATGTATAATACCACAAATATCTTCAGAAGGGTTAAATATAATTATTGTATATATATTTTTATAAATATCATAGTAATATAAAAAATATAATAATAATTCAAAAAAATTGTCCTCATTAATACGTTTCCCATAATGTTTGATAATAATAAATATAAATTAAATCATCCATAAGAATCACCATATGAATATATCTTGAATAAATAATCTATTATCCTAATGAATATATTTTTTAAATCCTTGTAAATGGATAAATTTTCATCCGAAATTTAAATATTTTATTATTAATATATATTAATAAAATAAATAAGAAGCAACATAATGATACATTTTCGTCAATTTCATATCATTATTTTACATAATATAAAATTCTTGATGGGAAAATAATATTATAATTTTGATAAATATATGTTCATACATGATATGTAGTCATGGTAATATCATGACAGTATATCACAAACTATTGTAATTTTCGGTTAAATGTTATTAATAAAATTCATGTAACAAAGTTTCGCATTAATATCTTGATAAATTTATTTACCATAACATATTCTCATAAAACTACTATATATTATGTTTTTCAGAACTTATATCTTTACCATTAATGAAAAATGGTTCATTATTTCATTTTATACATCACGATCGGTCCTATAACATATATTTCACATCAATTATGTGTAGTATTGTTTGAATAATAAAATAATTTTTAAATTTTTAAGTGAAGGAGGAAAAATTATTTTTACATTCATTAGATATAAATATTAAAACTGTAGTGAAATGGAGTTTCTAAAAAGTTAAAGTGTTTTATGAAAAATGTAAACTCATATAGAAACACTATAGTAAATTGATATCGTCATATTCCCATGTTCATTATCAAGATATCATACTAAAAATTATCTCGAGTTTCACCATCAGAATAAATTCTATTGATATCATAATATCAAGTTTAAAATTAAGAGTACATTCTTGAAATATGTAAATTTCACTTCCAATATTCATGTCAATAGTTAGTTAAATTATGATATAAAAAAATATACGAGTAAATGTTAAAAACATAATATTAAATGATTAATCATATAATGGATATTATGGTAATATTAGAGAACATGATTAAAATTTAAGATTCATAAATCAGTAATAGAATTAATGACTAAAATAAACCGTCATTTACTTAACCAAAAAATAGAACGCAATAGTAACATTTTAATTAAAAAATGATTAATAAATAATAAAAATATTTAATAAAATTATTCTGTCAGTAATTATAAATATCTAAATAAATAGATGTGTCATAGAGACACTAAACCGAGAATGTTTCTAATAATAATCAATAACATTAAATAAATATATTTTTTGAAAACAAGAAGTGATTTATTTATACATCACCTTTCTAATTGATGATTCTCTTAGAAATCCATTTTTTTATTGATCAATTTTTTATGTGTGTGAAAATAATTTTCATGATTCATTGATCATAATATAGTTCAACACTATTTCTATCACTAAAGACCAATCATCCCATTATAATTCATCATCAAAACTCATTGGTTCAACCATTAAAATAAAAATTGGATGATTAAAAATTAAAATGATTATAAAACATTATACCTCTTATATACTATTTTTTGGAATATTTTTAGTTCAAAATGTTTTTAAAATACATTAAACATCAAAAATCTGTTCATATATGCCTTCCTCATTTCCGACATTTTTTGAATGAAGTTGTAAGAAATGATAATATTTATGTCCATTTGGAATACTCAAATGTTTTCCATAAAATTTTTAATAATCAATGGGTATATATACATTTGAAAAAATTTAATTTTTCCACACAATAACACCAAATCTACTGATATTAATCTTTTTTTATTTCTTATTTCACCATTATCTTCTCCTAATAGGTGTTCTGAAAAGAAATATACCTTATTTAGACCACTAAATGATATTTTACAAATACTAAGATTTAATCATAATAAAGAAAGTTTTATTAATCACATTATACATTTTCGGTAATAGATTCTTCCTAAAACCCAAAACATCTAGTTTTTTGACAGAATCGATTTATTTTACGCCAATTAAAAAATAATGACAAATGATTCAGGATTCTAAAAAAAAATTAAAGTTCCATGATTTGACTGAATTTTCCTTCACATGTCTATCAAGATCAAATTATTCCTCTCCATAACTACATTTTTATAGTGTTTTTATAGAGTAAAATTGTTTTTTTAATTTATGACAATAATGATATGCCCATAACTCGTCATTTTTTATTCATATCTATTTCTAAATCATAATCCGTTAATGAAATTTCATGTTTTATTATCATCAATTCATCATAATTATTTAAATCTCTTTAGATGTTATGATTTACATGATATAAAATAGATTATAGTAATATGAATAAAATAATGAAAACACTTCATAATGTAAATATCATCATTGCTTCACATCAATATTATTTTTCTTCACTAATGTATGTTTACTAACACAATTAGTTTATTCATTTTTATTTACACCAATATAAGACTCTTATTTATTTTTTCTCTTTATTCATGTTATAAATATGATAATTATATAACACCATAAGTTTAGTATATTTATTAAAATCTCTTTAATGATAATATTTTACATGTTATTCATCAGATGATAAAAAATTATATTATTTTATAAAATATTTTCCTCATTTATGATCATGAAGCATAATTTTTTATATTAATAAATTTAGAAATAAGTTTTTGTTACTCACTATCAATTCATTATTATAGTTTTAACATTAAAACTCATTAAGAAACATTCATTCATCAAAAAAATGTTTCATTATTGTTATTAAATCTTTTATATACACTATGACTTTTTTCTCAACCCATTAAAAAGTTAAATTTCCCATATTTCATATTTGTAATCTTATCCAACTCATTACACATTGACTGATCCATAATTTACAAAAGTGAAATTTACTCCATCAAACAGTTTCATATAATTTAATGAATTATTATTCTCAATAATGAATACTTATAATCCACTACTAATAATCCATTAATTCCCCCTTTTTTGGAACCTCGAACTCGGTATTGAACACTATTTTAATTACATGATTAATACCACACTTAAAAAATTGGAAACATATTTATTCCATAACTACTTTGATTAAAATATACTGGTGATGTGTCTAGGAATATCATACATACCCATACGTTTCCTTATATAAATTAGATAATTTTTTTCAATTGTACCTTTATTTTTAGATGTTTTCATGGTGGTAAAATCAGAAAATTACATTTACTCCCCCATCGATTCAACACCTTTCTTTAATTATGGGAGTGTGAGATAATAGAATCATACATATAGTTCATGTCCACCGAATCCACAACATAGACAACATAATTTAAATTAAAACTTTTTAGATATAAAATTGGTTCTCTAAAATCTTTTTTTCAGGTTTCCTTCCCATAGTGACATGTACTATTCATACATTAATACTATATCTTAGTAGTTGAAATTCACATTAAATATATATATGATCGTTTCACGAACTAAAAAGGTTTAGTGTATTATGACTCATGAATATATAAAATACCATTAAATAAATGATCTACATCATTTCACATTAAGTTTATCATAACTAGAACCCTTCTTTGACAAAACATATATAAAACCGTTCTCTATAACATGGTAAATGAAAATATAACAGTGAATGAGATCATATTCTTATTAATGGTAAAAAACCAAGCTAAAAATAAATGAGAATAAGTTACTATAAGACATAAATATTTTTATGGCAACATGATATTAATAATATTAAATAAACCCCAACAATTTATTTATTATATTCATGAATCACGACATGAATTACCATTACTGAAAAGATATAAGACAAAAGTGTGAAAAATCATAAAAAATAGTCACAATCCATTAGAAGATATTATAAGTGTAATATAGAAGTTTTTTGGAATTAAAATAATAATAGAGAATAATTTCCCTGGGCTTGAATCAATGATCATACTATCATATTGGATTTTTTTACTCGATATTTCATCCTATCCTTGGTCTAGGTTCACTGAAAAGTCAATATAATTAAACAAAGTACCTTACTAAAATATTTTTACTCTCTATTATACAATTTATTAATCATGAGATATTCATTTTTACCTAATTACTTGAATAGATATAATAGACCAACCCAATAATAGATTATATGGTAACCACAAATCTATTTTTTATAATAGAACCACCAATAATATAATGACAATAATATATTTGTTTTCTAAAATATCATCAATAATTATTCACACCATTTTCTCATAACATATGCAAAGAATAGTAATTTAATTAAAAATTTTATAATCATAATGATTAAACATATAGGGAACGGATAAATGTGGTAATAATTAATCTTATCCCTATTAAATCATAATAAATATAAAATGATATTTTAATATTTGATAATTCATAAAAAAAGAACACTAGAAAATTACTTAAAAAACACATTTCATTTTTAAATCACATATATAAAATATAATAGTTCACAAAATAATAAGGAAAAAATTTTATATTAAAATCAACAATAAATATTATATTTGATACAAAAAATAATATATTTCATGAATGTCAGGGAAGATGATAATGCAGTGTTTGTTAAAACAAAAAATCCTTTCACATTTGTTGTAGAAAATAATAAATACCACATTTTATAAATGATAAGAAGATTAATTTTATACAATTTAAAACGAAGTTAAAGATATTAAAAATGTAATTAATTAATCTATGTATAGTAGTAATTATATTCTTGAAAACAATTTAATGAAACTATGGCCATCAATGAAAAGAGTCCTGAGTGAATAGAGAAATGATTGCATTTTTCCTCAAAAAATATATTTTCAAAATTTTAGCAATTAGGGAGTTGAAAATGAAATAAAAAAAATGTAATATAAATAAATAATAATATTACATGAATATACCTAATATATTTTAGGTATATATCATATAATTTCAACATCATAAATTTATAGAAAAAATTCTGTTAAAAATGAGAATGTAACACAGAACCATTACTTGTGGTTTTCCATTATCTATATGCCCTCCATTCACATATATAATAAATTTAAAAATTAATATAAATCTATTTAAAAAAAATATATAATTGATTAAATTTTTTACTTATAACATTTTCACCCGTTTTTTAACAATCTATCAATATCAGCATCATTCTAGGTGTTAACTCCATCATTTTTCATGTGGGATTTAGTTTTGTAGTAGTTTTCCATGGACATTTTTCATGGTTCTTTCATCTATATAATATTAACCATTTTATAACCATCATATATTCATACATACATAAATACATATATATATATATTATAAATATTTATAATAATTAATAAATATCTGTGATAAAAATGTATTACATCACTATGTAAAGACATTATTCCATAAGAAGGAACGAGTGATATGTTGATTTTTTTGAATAGAACGAATGAATAAAAAAAATATTAATTAACATGTGAAAAATAACTATTTTATAATAAATATAATATATATACATTAAATCTATCTAAATAAACGACCATGAATGATTGGGTTAAAAAATTATTTTTATCAGAATGTGGATGTAATAGTCTTTCCATATGCACAAGCAATAAATTCATCACCTATTTTATAGAGAATAGTGGTTAAAGGTTATACCATTATAATAATAAGATATTATTATATTTATTATACTTGATTAATAATTTTGTCCATATACAATAAATTTATAATAGGTTTTTTAATAAATAAAATTCAAATAGATTGGTAAATATCTATACATATTCTTTTAGATACCTCTTTTGGTTAACTCCTTATGCCAGGATGGGTTTGTCTTAAAAGAATACTAGAAGATCTATAATTAAGGGAAGTAATATAGTATGGTTTTATAGTAGGTATATGTGAATATAAAAGGCTCAATTTTTTTGAATGAGGGAGTATAAGAAGAGACATTTTATGAGGGTGGTGATGGACATAGATAAAATTCCATTAATAATTTTTGTGATATAAGGATGTTTTCATGAAAAATTGTATCCAAATGGATGGCTATTAAAATTTATGATAATTATATATTGAAATATCTTCAAGAAATATTAAATTTATATGTTTGCGTGGAAATAATACACTTATCTCTTTATCGATCCCCCCTCACCCCTCGTAGTAATCCCATTTTATGCATTATCATTATAACAAAATATTACATTTTTAACTATTACCTATAATTAAAATGATGTTTAAAAAATTATATGATATTAAAAATTATGTTTCTAAATTTAGATTCAATTTTAATAAATTAAATTTCTGTATGTGGTAAAATTTAAATTTTATTATGGGCACAAACTACAATGAAAATGGGATTGAAAAAATGAATTTTGAAGCAGAGAACAAAACTTACTACAATAAATTGAATTTTAAAAACCATCAACAAACTATTAAAATATTATATTGAATATAAAATCATTTAATTACATAAATATAGTTAATTAATATTTATTCATTTAATTTATTAATAAATTTTTTGGCACATATTACCATTTTTTTTAAATTATGTTTATGCCAAAAATTATTATTATACTAAAAAAATTATAATAATGTTTAATAGGAAATCAATTAGTGGATTTATAATTAAAAGATTATTTTGTTTCAAGAACATCAATCTCAAAATATATTTTTTATTTAACATGAGAGTAAATTATTGTTTAATCAAAAATCATGACTTTTCACTATTCACTAAAAATAAATCTTTTATAAAAATCCAAAAAATTCACCCTAAATTAATATAGACATGATTATTTAAAAAATTTAATTCATTTTCTAAAATAAAATTTAAATAAAATTTCTAAATATACTATAATTTTCATTTGAAAAAAATAATAAAACCCATTTTTTATGAAAAACTATTTTTGATACATTGGATGCATTTAATGATAATTGATTACATATTTTATATGGATCCGAACAAAAAAAATTACATAATCTAGCAATTTCAACTAGATTTCACATCCTTACATTCCCAATGATCTTTTTAGTTTATATTATTAAAAGGTTAAGAGATAATACATACACACTAACCATTTTTTGTTTTTTTGAATTAAAAAATAAAATCCATTATTTGAAAATATTTTTCTAAATATTATTAATTTAATTTTCACATAAAATCATAATATATTACAAAAATAACCATTTTAAAACTATAACTAATTTTCTCTCACCTTGAAAAATTAATTAACATCTCATTATCTTATAACCTTAAAATAATAAAACAATAATATGATTTACTATTCATAAAGGTCGTATTAATATTCATATTACTATTCGTAAGGGTATGTTACTATTAACCAAAAATCATGTTGGTTCCATCATACTACAAATAACTTACTCATTGCAACCGTAGATATACATTTTTCAAAATTCAAATTATAGAAGAGGGAAAATCATGTTTAATGGATAGTTTAAAACTATCTGTTTAAAACTATTTTTCATTATTTAGAGACTTAGTGTTTCATTATATTCAAATTATTTTTAAAACCATGGGATGTTACATTCTTCCCTCCATTAATAAATTACGACCTTAAATTTTTATTTACATATTAAAAAAGTGAGAGTGAAATTCCCTCAGAGCATTTTCAGATTAACATTGTGCATCTTCAACCATGTGGTTTCTTCAAAAAAAAATCATTGTGGATTACCGTATTCCTTTATAGTTGTTCTCTTTGATCAAATATCTGAATTGGATTCCTATCATAAGAAAGGTTCTAGTCTAGGTGAACTTCTTATGGACTCAAAAAATGAGTTGAATCTGACACGAAATTTCTCAAAATCTATACATGGAAAACATTATGCACTTTAGAAAAATATGGAGGCAAATCTACTCAATAAAATATATTTAAAACATTATACCAGATTTCATAAGGTCTAATGAATAGTAGATTTATCATACCTTTCATTCCAAAAATATATAACACTTTTCCAAGGTGAAATTTTAAAAAAGAAATGATCACCTACATAAAATGAAATGTATTTCTTCCTATTATCTGTATCACATTTCTACCGGATCTAAGCTATCCTCATGTGTTTTTGGTTTTTCATCACAATCTCAGCCACTTCCTCTACTAAGTATGGTCCAATCAACTTCCATTCCCTGAACTCGTCCAAAAAATCTAGAGTTTTAACACTGCTTATCATATAATTCCACAAAATGATCCATCTTTATTCTAGAATGGAAAATATTATTATAAGAAATATCAACTAAAAATATGATGACCCCAATTACCCTGGTAATCTATTAGACAAGCTTGAAGAATATCCTCCAAATTTTAAATCAACTGTTTAAACTAACCATCAGATTGAAAATGAAAAGATATATTGAAATTTAATTCTGTTCCAAATGACATCTAAAGTCTGTTCCAAAAGAAGGAAAAGAACATGGGATCATGATCAGATAAAATAGAAAGTGGAACTACATGTTACCTGAAAATCTCATTGGGATACAGTTGAGAATGTTGATAAAAAAACATTATATCTTGAATATGAAGGAAATGTATAGATCTAGTCAAAGGATCAACAATAACCCAGATTACATTTTTATCTTGATAATTCATTGATAGTCCCTCAAAAAATTACATGGATATGTATTCCAATTTTCATTCCAGCATTGGTAATGGCTAAAGCATCCCCATCAGTAACATAAAATCTTAATTTACATATTGATATGTCAATCATTAAATGGTAAACCTTGAAATATCTATTTTCGTTCCAGGATACTAGTAAGAAACCTAAAGTTCTCTTAATAACATTGTGCTTCTAGGATGAACAAAAAAAATGACTATGAGATTCGTACAACAATTTTTCTTTATCTAATATTTATAATGCACACTTAATATTTTTCCAATTCGTAGAACAAGAACATTGTCATTGTTAAATTTGAGAAACATACCCATTTTAACCCATTCTACCTTTTTCTATAACACCCTTTCATCCATATGTGCTTTCATAATTATGTATGACAAAGATGAATACATTAAACACTAAAACAAAATATGGGAATTACTTTCACCAAAAACAACAACATCAAAATTCATTAAGCCATTAATCAAAGGGTCTTGTTCTTGCTGTATCATAGTTAATGATGACTGATGTTTTTGATTCAAGGAATCCTCAACATTGTTTGATTTTGCAGGATGTTAATTGAACATGAAATCACAATCTTTTATCAATTCAAGACATATTCTATTCATTATTGTTATTTACCATTTGAGTGAATATATACTTTATCCTTTTGGGGTCAGTATATATTTATCATTTGGCTCTATATGAATGACGCTTCCACATTTTTAATGTTAAAGCTACATGTGCTAATTCCAAATCCTATGTGTGATAATTAAACTCGTGAGATTTTTGTTGTCTTGAAGCATAAGTAATTACTAGATCATTCTGCATCAAAACCCCCACCATGTACCTTTAATGTAACATCACAGTAGGTGAAAAATTCACAATTTGTGGAAGTTAGGGTCAGAACTTGATAATTCACCAATCCTATTTTCAGTTCCTTAACACAATCAACCCATTATTTTTTCATGATTAATTTAACTCCTTTTTGAGTAAAATTAGTCAGTAGACTATATATTTGTTCAATGTTTTTCACAAATCTCCAGTAATATCATGCCAAACCAAGATTACTATGAATCTTAGTTATATTTGTTGTTCGTGGCCATTTTTCAACCACTTTATTTTATCACGATCAACAGTTATGTCACATTATGAGACAATGTGGACAAGGAATGAAATTCATTGAACCAGAATTCCCATTTGGTGAATTTGTCATACAAGTACTTTTTTTTGGTTTTTAAAACAACTCTGAGAGGTTTTTCATGATCCTTTTTAATTCTAGAATATATAATAATGTCATCAATAAAAACAACAAAAAATGTATCCATGAACTCATGAAATATTATATTTATAAGATACAAGAATTCTTCAGGTTCATTAGTTATCCCAAATGGAATAACACAAAATTAATAATGAACATATCTAGTTTGAAAATCATTTTGTGGAATGTTGTCCTCCTAAACATTTACTAATGGTACCCAGATCTCAAATCAATATTGGAAAAATACTGGGCTCCCTGGACTTGTTCAGAAAATTCATTGATGTTAGGAAAATAATACTTAATATTTATAGTAATGTTATTAAAATCTCTACAATCAATGTAACGTCTCAAAAAACTATATTTCATTTTAATTAACATAACACGAGCTCCCCATGGTGAATTTCTAGGATGAATAAAGCCTTTATCAAATAAATCCTAAAACTAATTTTAAAATTCGATAAGTTCTATTAGAGCCATTTGATAAAGGGGAATTGAAATTTACTTAGATTTTGGATCTAATTCATTTGTGAAATCTAATTCCCAGTCATGTAAAACACAAGGTAACTCATTAGAAAAAATGTCTAGATATTCATTTACTAATAGAAAATTAATAATCTGAATAGTTACATTTTTAGCAATATGATCAAGTTAACATTTATTTCCATCTTTCAACGGTTTCTCAACATCTTAATTTGTTATCAATTTTATGTGTTTATTGATGAATAAAAACTAAAAACTTTCTTAAAAACAACATATGTAGATCTAAAATAAATCTTAGAAAGATAAATAGAAATTCTATCCATACCTAGAATGACATAAAAATCTACTCTCAGAAAAAACATGGTTTGAAGGTTGTGTCTTTCCATCGAAAAAAATCGTAAGATTCATAAAATTCATTTTTTTCTATAACATTTTCCCTTGTGTTTTAACAATAATTTATGTTCTCATTTGTTGAGATGATATTTTCAATTTACCAAATAAAATATCAGCAATAAAAGAATGTGTAGAAATCATATCAAACAAGGCATTAGAAAAAAATGAGAAAATAAACAAAGTAACTAATAAAAATTCATTGGATTTCCAATAATCTACTGACGTAGTCTCAAAAGATCTCACTACTCATTTCTTCTTATAGGTTAACTTCTTTCCATCACTCAGATCATACATTGGGTAGGCATTTTTAAAATAAACCATCTCACCACATTTGAAACACTTTATAGTTACATAATCTCAATTGATCTTAATATAATTTTCATTGCAATCATGGACCTTATTTCAAAACATACCTCATTTATAGCACATCCAAGTTTTGTTAGGACATTCCGCATCGTTCTTTTAACCACACTATTCATTAACTAGAAACTGGACTATCATACCCTCATTATTTTGTGATCGATTCTCACCCATCAAAATCCATCAAAACCACTTCTTCTATTTACTGTAGAAGAAAATTTTAGCATCAGAAAATATAATTTCTAACCTTTCATCACATCAGAGAAGTTTCTCATTATATTTGAATTTTATGGAGGCCAATGTCCTCGGTTATCATTGCTTCAATCATAGTAAAAGTAATTGATTTATCTATCAAGATCCTGAATAATATTATAGTGTACCTTACTTGTTTGGTGATGTATTAATCATAAAAATCAACTAATCATTATTTTTTCATCAAATCAATGAATTAATTCTCCACCCTATGTCAGACCACCTTAGGAAAAAAATTCAAGGAAAGGACTTTTAAAATTATCCCACTTTAAGGGTCGAATCACTACTTTATCCTTGATATTGTAGACCATTGAAAATCTATAAATAGATTCACCTTCAAAATCATAAATTTAATGAAAAATTATTTGATTATATAAACCTCCCATAAGATCAAATATCTATTCATTAGCTTTAATACATCCTTCATTGGGGGAAGAGTCAAAAGATCCACTGAAACTAGGAGGGTGTTTCCACAAAAAATGTTCCACTATTATCATGTTCCTTTGTGTAGCTATAGTTTTTCACTTAAATGGATGAAACCTACATTTATTTCCTATTTAATATCATCCATTACTATAAAAAATATCTCTATTCAAATTCCTAAAATTCCTAGTGGCGATTTTAGAATGATATCAGCCTCTCAGTTCATTCCAACTGAATTTTCCCTATTTTTTCAAAAGAAAACCATTCTGTACAGACATATAATAGATGAAGAAACATTTAATTATTAAGATTATATACTATTTAATCCTATATATAAGGTAAAAACATTTATGGTATTATTTTAACATCAAAATAACTTCATAATTTATCTTACCATTTCTCTGATACCAACTATAAGGACCAGGAATTAACCATTACACAATCTCTTTGTATCAACAATATTTCACATCTTTGAATTTCTCATGATATTTTCAATTTAGAGTTTTAGAAAGTTTTTAAATAAGTTAAAACTGTGAAACCACAAGAATACAATGTTGGGATCATTGAAATAGTATACATTTCTTCCAAAACAGAATTTATTTTACAGAAAACAACAACATAATTTCTTTGAAAAATAATCATAACATTTAACATGAATTCCTTATTTTTCTTACACATTCTAATATACATTGAAAAATGTTTAAAAACATGGTATTCGAAAAAAATATAATTATGGGATATACAAATAATGGAATTAACCATTTTTCCATGATTACATATAAGTAAATGAATTCATTTTCACAAGGACATACTTATCACCCAAATATACATACCTTGTGAAACATGAGATTTATATAAAACATTAAAGAAAAAATAAAAAACAATAAGGGTATATTGGTAAATTACTTATCTATATTTTAACCATCATGGCTACCTTATGAATTATTACCATCCGGATGACCTAACAATGTAACCCTTACGGCTACCCTATGTTTTAACCATCATAGTTACACTTGGAGTAACTATATGGCTGACCTGCAACATACATATTCCAAAAATAATTAGTGGGAGATATATTTCAACCCATCATCATAATCAATTAACAAGAACCAGAAAATAATCATGAAACATGAATAATTGTATAAAACATTGTTTTAAAATTCTGGAAACTAGAATTTTAAAGGGGGGGGGGGTTAATGGAAATTCCCATAAAAATATAATATAATTTCAATGAAAATTAATATAATTAAAATATTATTTTTATAAAATATTATCAAACATAATATATCATAATATAAATGAAATTAATTAGATAAATAATCTTGGTGTCATGGATTTAATGAAGTATATGGTAAACCCAAAGAATGAAAATTGGGTTAATAATTCCCTTACCTTTGGTTCATCTTACATAATACCTTTTTAACCTACTATATTTTCATTATAATATAGTTATTAATATTTTAAATAAGCATAATCATGTTTATAAAATATTATATGATAATTTTATAACATTTTTCAAATAATTTATTATTAATATTTTGTTATTCATATTATTTCAAGAGTGTACCTAACAAGATTTCCCTTATCAGTTCGTAAATGTTTTTCTAGTAAAATAGAAGTGAAAGTCCATAAGATGAATGAAATAGTGTTAATATGTTTCTATTATATAAAATTATTCTATAAATCTTTTTGGGTATATATTATGAAGAAGAATTGTTAGATAAATCATTAGTTATATTCATTTAGATCATTTTGGCAGTTCATCGACAATAATGATTATGTTTCTCCATATACCATTAATATTATAAATATAAGTTAATTAAAAACATATTATAGGTCATATTATGCACATTAAAATCTTTTTAGACAGTAAATTGGTTTTACAACCATATTTTAAGGAATTAAAGGAATTTGAAGACACATCATCCATAATGTCGTAAATTGGCACATAACAGACAAAGTTTTTACATTTTGAATAAGATGAAGATGATAAGAATAATGATAATAAAACATTCCATAAACATTACTGAAATAATAAATATATATAATACGAAATTTTTCATGCCTCTTAGATAACAGGAGGTTAAAATAAAAAAAATAAAAGAATTGAAAAGAAAAAAATTGAAAAAAATACGAGAAAATGAAATAATATTTTTACATCATGATATATTTTCCTTGATATCATCTTCATGGCATTTGGTTTTGTCCATTTGGTGATACTGGTAGGTCATGGACGTGGGGAAGGTATTTGGTAAGGGTTTGGGTAGAATTTTGAAAATTTTCATTGCTTGAGAGGTGTGAGAGGAACATAGGGTGAGGGTGGTATTAATAGTGGAGGGGAAGAGAGTTTTTTCCATTATTTTAATAATTAGATTAATATTTTTAATCAATAATTTGAATATTCATGATTAATAAGAAAAAAATAGTTAAAAAGAGAATTTGAGTTCAAAACAGTGTTTTTACATCATCCATGATGCTAGGATTAGTGTATTTAACATATAAAGAATATATGGTAAATTACCATATTTCACTATTCCTCAACAATTCTTATATTTTTGAAAAATACAAAAATTTCACCCTAACCATATTTACACATTTAAAATTACAATATGAACCCCATTTTTTTACAAAAAATTCTATATACGATTAAATTTATTTTTAAATAAATCATAATTTATTTGATAATTTTTTTAAACCTATAACTCATATTATATCACCTTGAAAATCTACTCAATATATCATTATCTTATAACCATAAAACAATGAAATAATATTATTATGTACTATTCATAAGGATCATATTATAATTCATAGTACTATTCAAAATGGTATGTTACTATTTAGAAAAATAAATTTGGATCTATCAGACTTAAAATCACTTACAATTCGCAATCGTAGATGCCCATTATTTGATATTAAAGATATAGAAGCAAAAAAAATATGATTAACAGCTAGCTTAAAACTACCTACTTTAAATAAGGTGTCATTATATGGAGACTCTGTGTTTCATGTATTTCAATTTTCTTTTCACACCGTGGGGTGTTACATATATATAATTAATTAATCGTTAAATTTTCTTTTTTTAGAAAATTTAGAGAAATTTATCATAATGTGGTTATTACCATTAATACCTTCCAAATAAATGGTTATGTTATAAGGGTTTACTTTATCACTGTTCATATGGAATTACAGTTTCATGAAAGGAAATATATGGAATGCCTTGTGTCTATTTTAAATTAAATAAACATTAAATATTGTGATTTAATATTCAACCCCACCCCATAAATTTAATTTCATCCTCCTTGTTTAATAACAATGTCACAAAAAATGAGGACATATTTTCTTTATCACAACCTTGGGTTCCCATGTAGCTTCCTCATACATTCTGATTCTTCAAAAGAACATTAATGAGGTGAAAAGTGGTGTTCCAAACAACTTTATCTCTATGATCTATGATTTATATTGGTTTTTCATAATATAAAAGATAATTTTCAATATGTATAAATAATGAGTTTAGTACATTTGAATGATTATTTATATACTTTCTAATGATATATACTTGTATGACATAATAAATATGATACATGTTTAGTGGGAGTTCCATGTTATAACAAAAAATTCTTGTATAATCATGAATCTCAAAAGAACCATTATAAATAAGTATCAGATATCCCTTCTTTCTAAATATCATAACCTTTTCCATGGGAAAATTTTTATGAAAACATTATCATGAAATTCAAATCCAGATTTCATTGATGATTTTCAAAAAAACTCTTCTATCACCTCTGGGCTGTAGTGATGCACTTTTAAAATGGATATAATATTTTATTCCATTTCCATAGCTATGTTAGATCCAATTATTTTTCATTCCCCAACTTCATCCTAGTATATTAGTAGTTATAAACTTATTTACACAATGTTATTCATGGGGATCCATCAGAATACTCAAGTGAAAGCTATTATTTTAGGAAAACATGGCAATATGAAGGTTTTGATACAAGAACCTCATTAAAATATCGATAATACATCTTAAATATACTCCATGGAGTTAAAATGGTACTTTCAATCTAAACATATATCTAATGATGATAAAAATTAATGGAACACGTATAATTTTCCATAACATGGTGGAGACATTTCCAAAACATCAAGGTTAACCTAGGATCTCAGTCAGAAATCATAGAATGTGATACTCCAAGAGATCTTACCAGTTCTATAATTTATATATTATAAATATGATCAAGATATAAACTTTTTCTAATAGAAATATGGTGTACTTAATTCTAATTTAAATCAACTATACCACAAGAGAATTATGGATTTTAGATATATTGGGGGGTCCAACAATGAAATCCATGGTGATGTTTTCCGATTTTCATTCATCTATGGCTAATGGATGAAACATTCTAGATTAATAATAGATATTTAAATAAAAATGGAAAAATACCACACATTATGATATATACTATGCATTAAATCTCTTTATATTGTCCCACCAGAAATGCTCTGTCATTTATTTGTACATTTTCTCACTTTGAGGATGAATACAGAATGACGTGGTTAGAATTTCTTCAAGTATTTACTTTATTCATGTATGGTAATTATGGGACACATAAATAATACTTGAAACATTTCATTTCATCACAATCATGTTTGAACTTAGTGATATTTCTCACCTTCATTTAAAACACTACATCCCTCTTATGTTCTACTTTAATCATCTCATGGATGGATGGTTAAACAATCATTTGAGAAATATGTTGTGCATCCTCTTCCATAATTTTTCTAGATACATCCATTAAAAATAAAAGAAAAATTAGATCTTTTGTGATCCCCATCATTGATAAGATGGAATGATCATTTCAACTCAAAGAATAAGTATCCTTATTCTATAATAACACACATTGTGTAAGATCTTGGCCTTTCTAGATATATCATGAGATATTTTTCAGGTAATATTTTTTCCTTGTTTTGAGTATATTTTATTTTTGGTTTTATCAACGGCGTGTTTGGGTGAAAATATAATTTTTTGGGAGGGATTTTGGGTAGTTCATGGTTGGTGCATGGTTTTCTTAAACAATGCACCCTTTCCCAGATAACCTTGTAACCTAAGATAAATTGTAATCACACCATTAGGGTACGCTTAGTCAAACATTGAACCCTCTTAAGAGTAATAATGTTACACCCCTAGAGGAGGGGGACAGTTAGGGTGCATATTTAGGTGAAATTGTGTTCCCTGAGCTGTAATCCATGAAAATAAAATTTTAAGCCATAAAAATTTATTAAAACAAATTCTTGAACACCCATCTAATACCCCCAATCACCATATGATGACCCATAATGATTTTTTATCATTATTGGATGCTATTCAATATATTCCAAGCACTTCAGACATCTATTATTTTAGAATTGATGATCATTTGATAGATCTGCACCTCTACAGGTTTATGGTTTCTTCTTGATTAAATATATCTTTCTTTTACCATTTCTATTTCCCAAAAAAAGTGGGATGTGTTATCAAATATTGGGTTTAGATCTAGATCTGGGTTTTCTGGATCTAGATTTGTTTGATCTTGGATCTAGGTTTTAGATATCGACCATGTTATTTGTTGTGTATTCGGTTGTTCAACATCAAATTGGGTTTATTTGTTACTGTCTATTCATCATTTGATTTTAGGTAGGATGTATTTATTCCAATCCCATAGTTTTAATTTAATTACATTAATTTAGTTGTAAGAATATTAATTACCATGATTGGGACATTTTATGGAAAATTGAATTTATTTTATTTAATTTCCATTTTTTAACTATATAGGTTAAATTGGGAAAATTGAATTGTGGAATTAAAATAATTAATTTTTGAATTAATTAATGGGATATTGGGATTGTTATATATTATTGAATTTGAATAATTAGTTTGTAAATTAATTAATGAAAATTGTTTTGAATATGAAATCAAAATTGGAATAATTAATTATTGAATTAATTAATTGTTCTTTGTGATTATGGAATTTGTAATAATTAATTGTTGAATTAATGATTGAGATAAAAATATTATTTCATTTTATTAATTAATTGTTTATTTTATTAATTGAAATTTTGTGATTGTGTAATTAATTGAATTGTATTAATTAGTTGTTTAATTAATTACTAAAAGTTATGACTTGAAAATGTGATAAGAAGGTTAATTTTGATTAAACAAGATTGAATTGATATATTTGGTATTGTGATTGATTTATTATCATGTGTGGGACATGATATACAACATTAAAATCTCATAGTGATGAATTTATTTATAAAAAATGTGTGGGACATGGTCTGTTACATCAAAACCCTAGAGTGATAAATGATTGTTGGACATGGATTGCTTCTTCAAAATCCCAATTGTGTGATTGATGGAAAAATTATTTTTGGAAATGTACAACTTCTTCTAAATAAAAATTGTGAGATTGATTGATAAATTATTTTCAGGTGTTGGAATTCATCTTCAAATACCCACAGGGTCCCAACCCTAATATTCTAGGCCCTAAATGTTGGTACTGTACTATGGTTCGAATTGTCCGTGATAATTAATTGAAATGAAATGCATAATGAAATACTTTAAGTTATAAAAAATTTCTAATTGACTATGTGAAATGGTTCAAAATACTTCATGGGATGATGCAGGTTTTGGGGTTCAAGTGTCCTTGGTAACCCATGGGTTTTTGTGGATTACATATAGAATAATTGAAATGTGATAACTGTTTACTTATGAATTGTAAATTATTCCTTATACAAATAGATACAATTTTTCTGAATGGATATTTTTTTTAGATGTCATTGGTTGTGTCCTAATATGTTATACCCACATCCTAATTGGGTTTCCTGATCAGTACCTGAATTGATTTCATCATTACAAGATAGGATAAGTGAAAGGTTTTGTGTTAGATGGATGAGTCAGGATGAAGCATTGATGAGGGAACTCGACTTGGTGTTGCTACAATTTTAGGACTAGTTAGTTTTTTTGGTTCTTCATTTTAACACATAACAAGTATTTGGAATGACATATCTATTGTTTAATTTTTTATATTGTATTTCATATTTGGCCATCATATGATACTAGTTTTTTTGGTTGTTGATTATATCAATTGTTCATTATTTATTTCCATTATTATTCTACATTGATAAAGAGGTTATAGTCTAATCATGTTAATAAAATAGAAACTTACTGGTTGTTGGTAAATTTTCTTTGATAGGGTGGCTCACTTGAGGTCACGTTGTGAACTAGCTCGGGGCACTGGTATGTGGCACCCGAGACAGGTAGCTAGAACGTGAAATCAAAAAAGTTTTTTTTAATTTATCCTTACTATTTTGAAAGCATGTATATGGAAATTAGATGAGTCTGGTCTTGGATTATTGCTACTATATGGGAGCAGATTTCTCGTGTATGGGGGTAAAAGATATGTATCCAAGTGGCATTTGTTTATTGATGTTCTCTATTATAGTTGTTATTATTTCACCTTGAGTGATGCACTGGTTGTGTGATGTGATTATTTTTTATAGTTCCCATCTTATTTATCATAAGTAATAGTATAGAATGTGATTATTTCATGCATGAATCATTCTAAGAACTCATGAATATTTCCGTGAAATACTATATTTTTGGTATGTATGGGAAAATGGGTTTTCTATAAGTTCCTGAAATTGACATGATTTCGTCAATTGTGTAATTGAAATTGATAAATGATAAAAAAAATCAGAAAAAATGGGTGTCTAAGGTGAAACATGAGTGATTAAAATAATCATTCACATTATTTATTCAAACCTATATAATGGATGGTCAAGGGTAAAAAAGATCCCCAGTTTTGATAGTGTGTAAGGGTTTGGAAAAAATACTTGTTTATAGAATATTTTGATTTTTACTTATTAAGTAAACATGATAATCTTGTGTTATGTGTCCTAAGGTAGGTGTTTGTAATTTTAGAGATATTCCTCCACAATAACTCTTATAGATAGGTTGAATTATGGATGAAAATGATCTACCCGTAGTGGAATATATTTAACTAATAGTGCTGGGTGAGAATGTTTGAGAGAATTATAAGAAGAATTTCTATATCTTCAAGTAGTTTATTAAATGAGACCCATGGTGGGTTATAAAATGAATGTTTGATATGAAATGAGAGTTATAGTTGAATCACCCTCTGACTTTCACTATACAAGGTGTACCTAAGGAAGTTCAGTTCTAGATTTAGTCCATCTGAACTATACTTGAGTAATTATAGATGTTTTCATAAAAGAGAGTCAATAGGGAATTATATATATTACATGGTCATAAAAAATCTTTAGTGGGAAAACCAAAATCAGGGTGAAAAAATATAGCAAATGGAGTGGAATGAAATTCAATAGAAGTTCCTATATCAATAAGCCACTACGACAAGAGAGAGGAGCTATTTTCATGATATTATCTCATGGATGTATATCCACAATGGAACATTATAGATTCTTAACATATTTTTAATTGTTTTCTCTATCGAAGGAGGAGTATGAGGATACATTAACAAAATGTTTTTAAAATGGGAGTAAATGTGAAATTAAATCATAGGTGAATATCTCCACGGAAAATAATTTTTTAAACATGGTTAAAAATTCTATCAAATTTGAGGGGAACCTAAAGTAATATTCTTGTGGATGAAATGAGTTTTCAATAGGATGGTCAGAATGTATGAATTCTAAGATTAGGAATTATCTCTATGATAATGTTATCCTAAGAGATAGCAGGAAGTGTGGTCAGAGGAGGGATAATTTACTCAGGATCATACACAATTTCTTTTCCACTAGTGTGGTAGTTTATATTAGTATAGTAGAAATTTTCCTAGAACAATAATTGAGTACCTAATTTTTAGCAAGATGAGTCATATAAAAAACTTTTGTAGGAAACCATGATATATGGGTAATTATGGGGTAGCTAGTCAATACTATAGTAATGGAATGTGGTATTATACATTTTATAAGTCTGGTATTTCTAGTTCAACTAGCCATGGAGGTAGAGGTTTTATACATTGTGCCTCTATAAATAAGTGCATATATCAGCAGTGTGGTGGAGCTTAGGGGACACAACCTAGATCATATTTATTAGGGTCATAATAGTTACATAACATTATACCTATTTTATTCGATAGTGATGTTTGACCATCGACCATTATAGGTACAACTATTGTAGTTTCTATACTCGTATGTTCCTTATAGGATTTTTTACCTCTCATTCACTAATTTCTATACAACCTGTGAATGAATAGATCTAGGAGGTGAAGTTCATTTTTGAGGGATGAGGATAGATACACCTTTTGATGTAAGATTGAGGGAATCTAACAATGAAAGGGGTGATCCTTTATGGATGTGGAGTTTCAATATCTAAGGGATCTATATAACCTATATATTTTAGTCATTGACCTAACTATGTGTACATACCAGTTTGTAGAATTTTGTTCCCACAATGATTGTTACTATAAGCGAGAAATTGTTATGTCTCCTGAGGGTGAAAGTTATGTAAACTAAGGAGAGTGTAACATCAAATATGGCCATGGAGGGCTGGTTAATTAGAAACTAGAGGATCTCACAACCTGGGGTTCTAGTCTATTACTGGATGTCCGAGTTATAATGCATGATGTATTTCCACCCATGGTGGACTGGTTCTAGGAATTTATTCTTCAAGACTTCTTAGGGATTCCCAAAAGAGAGACATGGAGTTTAAAATTTATCTCATGCTATGGGCTAATCCAATTTCAAATCAATCATACAATATGACACCAAAAGTAATTCTAGAGCTCAATATGATGCAATATGATTTAATGGGTCATGGTTTTATCTATCCAAGTATGTCATATTCGGTCTCTTGGTTCTTGTTTTCAAATAAAGATGAAGTGGCACTAGGCTTATGTGTTGATTAACAAAATATAGACTCGATGACTGTGAAGAACTGATATCCTCTTCTGCACATTGATGATCTATTTCCCCAGTTGAGGGGAGATTGTGTCTTCTCTTTTGTTGATCATTATTAGGGTATCATCAATTTATAGATGAAACTTTTGATGTATCAATGATTTCCACCATAATAAGGTATCAATTTTATGAGTTTTTTTTTGATGTTGTTTAGGATAAAGACAACAATAGGAGTTTTTATGGACATGATGAAAAGAATATTCCATCTCTACTAGGAAGTTTGTATGGATGACATATTTGTGTAATCTAAGACTCATGAATATCATTCCAAACATCATGAAATCTTCTAGATTACACTATTATATAATATAATATATTCATAGATATCTATGTGTCACCTTTGGATTTTCTAGGCACACGTATTAGGTCCCATCATCTTTGAAGAACATGTGTCAGTAGACCTGGATAATGTATTCCTAGTGGTTTTTTTGGAAGATCCCAATAACTATTTTGAAATCCAAAATTATATATTGTTGGTGGGTTATTATTGGAGGTTTAAAAGAAATTTTTCAAATTGGAAGCACCATATTCAAAATTGATCAATAAGGTGAAAAAATTAACTATCTGGATCATTTGATAAATCCTTCCAGGAGTTGAAGAATAATTTGATATCAGAACCTATATTCATCTTAACCAAGCCACGTGACAAGATCACAATGTTTTGTGATGATTTTGGGAGTATAAATGGAGTAGTGTTGACACATAGAGATTGGTTTGTGGTTTATGGGTCATAGATGTTGCGGAAACATGAACCGAACTACCCTACCCAAGACCTCATGATAGTAGTAGTGGTTTCTTATTTGATGTTTTGGAGGAAATATCATTTGTTATAAAATTTTAATCTGTATACGGATGAAATGGTAATAAATTATATATTTTTATGGCTAGAAATAAATCTATTGTAAGAAATATGGGTTTATTATATGCATAAATTTGACTATGATCAAGCATATAGTCCCGAGAAGGGAAATAGAATGACATACACATTAAGCAGGAAAACTTAGACTGATGTAGTCATGGAGTCCTATGTTGAGTGAAAGATGATGTCTTCACTAGATTAGTTGCTTATTGTGGATGTGGGGAGTTAGGATCATATTAATCTTATATCAATTTTAGTATAGTCCACTCAATTGAGATGGATTTGGTATATGTATTGTAAGTATATTGAATGACTATACATGAAAGAAATCCTAGTAGGTGAAAATATAACTTCTAATTGGACAATAGATGATGATGATATCATCCATGTCAGTAATCAGGTTTTTGATTCTACAAGTATGTAATAGGTTTTGTTGGTAAAATATCATATCTCTAAGTGGGTTGTGTATCATGTTGTGACAAAATCATATCATGACCTATGACAAATGCTTTGGTGGTCGATCATGGAAATGGAGATTGCATGGTTTGTGACAAGATTCTACACTTGTCCACAAGTCAAGTTTGAGCATCAAGGATATATTAATTTACTATTACAGTTTTTCATTCTGTAGTGGATGTGGTATGATGTTACTATGGTCATGGTAGTGGGTGTCCCAAGTATTCCAAAGATGAATGAGGATATTTGGGTAATTTTGGACTGTTTGACAATGGTAGATCATTCGATTCCTATACTAGATACATTCCTAGTTAAGATTTTGGTAGATATGTACATACGGGAGACAGTATGCATGAAATGAGTTACACAAAGAATTATTTCAAACAATGAATCATTTTTTAAGTCACACATCTAGTAGGGCTCACAGATTATGCTCGGTACATAGGTTTCTTTGAGTATATATTTTAACCCAGAGAGATATTGATAGTAGGAGTGTACAATGTAGTTTCTTGAGGATATGTTGTATGCATACGTCTTATACTTAGTCAGGTCTTGGTATAATCACTTATCAATAGTGGAGAACTCCTATGAAATCCATTATCATGTGACCATATAGATTTCACCATATGATTCTTATTGTGTTAGTCCTTGCAGATCACCTCTATATTGGATGGAGGAAGGTGAGTAAGAGTTGTTGGGACTAAGTCTCATGCAGAAGAAGTTGGAGCATGTTCAACTAATTCAGAAAAATATGGTTTCATCTCAAAGTAAATATAAGTCATATAATTAAAGTCATCAATCATCCTTACGGTTTATAGTTGCATATTTTTTACTCTCTTAGTTGTCTAGTAGATTGGGTCATAATAGGAAATGAACGCGTGGTGAAAGACTATGCCAATATTTAATTTATTGGGGAAACATAACTATTTTCCTGATGAAACATTCTAGAGTGAAGTGGATATGTGGGATCAGTTGCATAATCTTCATGACCTGGAATCTTAGAGTTTCTTAGGAGTACAACCCAAGGATGAGTTTTTATATGGAGGGTATATTGTATGATTTGACCTTTTTTGAGATGTATAAAGATTATTTTATTGTAAACTATTTATAAATTTTTAGTACTTATTAATTGGGATTTTCTCTTTATTTTATTTAAATGAAAATGAGATGTTTTTTATGGATTTGGGGTAGTATAAGGTTGGAAAATGTTTTCCCAAATTAGTAACCCTACCTCAACAAAATGTACATCCCAAGAAAAAGGGGGATTGCATAGTTGGTTCATGGTATGTCATTCTATGATCCCTATTAGGAGTAATCATGTGACACCCCTAGGTGAAGTGTGGGGTATGGATGCACAATTAGGGAAACCATATAACCCATGTAGTAAACTTTGAATATGATATTTGAAACCCCAAAAAATTATTAAAAATAATCCTGAACCCCCCGTATTATATCCTCAATCACCATAGCCCAAAATGTAGACATTTTATCTAATTTTTTAGGCTATCATATTGTATCCAATCCTTTATGACCTCCATTATTGGAGAATCAAATATCCATTGATGGTCTGCACCTCCCCAAGTATGGACTTTCTTCTCAAATAGATCTCTCTCTCTCTATATATCTATCCCTCGCCTCTTTCTAGATAAAAGATATATTTTTTATTTTATGATTGTTTTAAAAAAAGATATATTTGTTTGAATTTTTTTATTTTTAATCATGGTTCTAGGTTTGGAATCTAGATCGTGATATTCATAATGTATTCAGATGATTCACATCAAATTTGGTTTATCCCATCACGAACATTTTCCACCAAATCTCATGAAGGTGGTCAAAATTACAATCCCATAGTCTTGATTTTATTACATTTATGTAATATTTAGAATTAAAATTTCCATTATTCAGAAATATCATTGATAATTAAATAGATTTGATTAAGTTGCGTGGTGTTAATGGTTTAGGTTAAATTGGGGAAATTGACAAGTTTAATATAAGTAATTAATTGCTAAATTAAATAATTGTTTATTGGTTTTAGAAAATTTTATTTAATTAGATCGATTTATATGTAAATTAATTAATAAAAATGTATGGGATAATGAAAATATAATTATTTTAATTAATTATTAAATTAATTAATAGATTTTTATGATTATGAAATGTGAAATAATTAATTTTTGAATTAATTATTTAGTTATTGAGATTATTGTAAAAATTAATTAATTTTTGTATTAAATAATGGTATTTGTTTGATTATAAAATTGGTTAAGTTGGATTAATTAATTAAAAAATGTTTATATTGGTAATTTTGACAAATATGTTAAATTTGAATAACCTCAATTTTTTGACAAATTTGTTATTATTATTGATTTATATTAATTTGTGGGACATGGTCTACAACATCAAAATCCCATAGTGATGATTTCACTAATAAGTGTTCCTAGGACATGGTTTGTTGCATAAAAATCTCGTAGTGATAAATGAGTGTGGGACATAGACTGCTCCTTCAAAAGCCTTCATGTGTGATTGATAACCATGTTGGAGTTGCAGTTTCCTTTAGCGATGGTGGTAGCTTCAGAGCCCCCCCTCACTGGGGGAGGGACCTCCATATCCTTTCAGGGGGGATTTCTGTCCATCTTCTCTTTAATGAACCCAAATTTAATCCCCCCTTTCCCCCTAATCATTATTTTTTCCAAAATTATGATATTTGATTCTTGGCCTTTAGAATCATCCAATCTCGACCTCAATGTTAAATTAGGATTCTGGTCTTCTAAATCTCTCCCATGTCACATATTTCAAGCATAGGCATCCATTAGTGGAATCCTTTGATAGGTACATCTTTGGGTCATGGGATTTATAGTGAAAATATATTTTGAGTTTACTTGATTCCATGAATATTTGGATTCAGTTTGCCTCAAAATAAGATCTTGTTAAATCATGGTTTATTGCTCTGTACAATTGTAATGATATGCGGTTCTATCTCTTACTCTAGTCGTATGATTTCAACTTGCAACATGACTCCCATACAGCTGTGGTTTGGTTTAGTCTCCCAGAATTCCTTTACCATTTAAGAATCCCAGGATTTTGAGTTTGTTAGGGAACCTTGTTGGAATATTTTTGAGTGTTTATTCGAGAACTAAGTCCCTTTGAAATCCGGTTAATTCTCTCATTTGTGTGGAGCTTTACTTCTCCAAAATTTCTCATTAGTTTTGGTAGATAACATTAGAGGGTGAGTTTCGACACAAACAAGTTGTGGTATATGAAACATGGTTTGAATTCTGTTTTTCCTATAAGAAACTGAGACACCCTATGGATGCTTATAGACATGGGATGAAGGAACCTGCTATTCATGTGTACTCAATTGGCTATAAAAATGGATTGCGTATAGGTTATTCAAGTATAAATTTGGGGGAATTAAAGATAGTGTAGTAATCAGAGGGTAGCCTACAGTAGGGGAACCTGGCGACAAGGTCTAGCCTTGGTCTTGCAGACCAAGAAACATTGAAGAAAATACTGGTTCCCTCTTCAAATCCAACTGTGGATGATGTGATTAAAAGAGTAAAGATGCATATGAGGGTGAGCATAGATAGTACTGTGATCATTGGTGCTGGTAGGGAAGGTGCAATGGTACCTAAAGATGTGGAAAACCAGTATTCAATGATGAGGTGGTGGAAGAATATTGCATGATGTTGGATAGGGGCTTAAATGAAGGTAGTGGGAACCACCTAGAGAGTATAATGTCATTATAGCTATCATCTTCAATAGACAAAGCATATGTGGTGACCAGGGGAGTCTGCAAGGACCTAACCTCTGGTGATGACTCACGGATCCTGGTTCGGGAGTCCACATCCATGAATGTCCAATATATGGGGAAAGGATTAAATCAGTATGGAGCCTCAGACAAGCCAAGGTAGAAAAAGCCGGATATAATTTCTTATTCCTAGAAGGTTAAATCTGGGGAATCAAAATTGAACTCTCAAAACCGGTTTTCAGTGTTAGGTTCATAGTATGAAAATGATACTGGGGAGATGAATGGGATAGAGGTTACATATAGGGAGGCCCCATGTTGGATGTGGAAGAGTCTAAATAGTACATGGAAGGAATTTTAGAATCCCCTATTGATTCCAAGTAAGTGGTTATTGAGGACTATCTTAGATCATCTTTGTGGAAAGGTAAACACATTACTATGGATTCTGACAATTTTATTATGAATATCCAAAGGCCATGACGCATGAAGGAGTACTCTATCCAACCCATATATCTTTTTACTAGGTCTAAAATTAAGTGGATGTTTCCCCCAATGTCTCTTATTATTGTTTTAAGAACCCCCATGCGAATGAACAACAGTTCTGTCAAGCATACAGCGACTGACACCTCCAATGTCCAAGCATCTACATTATGTGAGGATGTTGTCCCTAACACATCCCCAAATGGTATGTTGATAGACCTCGAGTTACATAGTAAGAAAAAGCCCATTGAGTACCCTCAACAATTGATAGCCTCTATGATGGAACACATGGATATTTTAATGCACTCAAATGAGTAAATAGTGGTGGAAGTTTTGGAGTTGAAAATGTCGAAGAAGATGGGAAGATCACTTTTTTTTAACAACACTAAAGATAAATTTTAGTGGTTTGATAAGAAGAAATTAATTTTTCATAGGGGCTTAAATATGTAGAAGATTAAGAAGGAGAAATACATGTGTGTTTGGGACAACATGGCACATCAATAAGATGGAATCCTAAAGGACCACCCTGGCTCTCAGGTAAATTCTATACCCTCGATATTGTTAAGTAGATTGGATCAAATCGTCTCAAAGAGTTTGTCAACATATATGTAGTTTCTTTTGATTTTTAATCTGAAAAAACTATGGTTTATCACTTTCACATTAATAGTGTTTGAAAATAAAAAAGTTGTGTTGGATGGATAATTTTGAGATTGACTAATAAATGAATTTGGGGAATGGACTGCTGACGCAAAAGTGCATCTGTTTTAATTACTTATATATGAGATTTGGGTTATGGACTGCTTCATAGAATACCAATGGGGTCCTATCCATGGTATTCTATGCACCAAGTGTTGCAATTGGACCTTTTTCCAATTAGTTGTGATAATGAATTGAAATGAAAATTATAAGGAAAGGTATTGTGCTATCATTAATTAAGAAGTCAATTCTTTAAATGGTTCAAACTCAAACACAATACGATGAAGGTATTGTTGTTTTTTTGTCCACAAGAACATGGGAGTTAATGTCTTTTCATTATAGAATAATTGAAATGTTTTAACTATTTACAAATGCATTATAATTTATTAATTTTACAACTTCATACACACTTATTGACAAGTTATCGTTTTATATGTCATTAATTTAGCACTAATGAGATGTACTGACACCCTAATCAGACATTCAGATTGGTACCTGAATGGAGTTCTTTCTTTCGTGATAGGTTAATGGAAAATTTCTTATATTAGATGGATGAGTCAGGATATTTCATGGATATGGGAACAAGACATGGTGTTAGGACCTAATTGGGAGCAATCCATGTGTTTTTTTGTTTTGGGATTTTCATATTGACCTTGGATACATATTTTTGATGACATATATATAGTTTATTATTTGATATTGTATTTATTCATTGGACATAATGTGAAACAGGTTTTTTGGTTGTTGATTATGTCATTTGGTCATTATTATTTATTTCCATTGTTATTCTACATTGATAAAGATGGTATAGTCTCTTGACACTGATATATTGAACCATCACTATTATTCGACAGCCTATGGAATATGGGGAGGCATTCTTGAGGTCATGTAGTGATGTTGATCGGGTCACCATTTTTTGGCACCCAGGTTAGGTTGTCAAAATGCAGAATAAAAAGAGGTTTTATTTTTTTTATTTTTTCTTAATACTTGTTGAAGATAGATAGGATAATATGATATGTCGGGTTAGGGTTAATAGATAATTTATGTGAGTATATAACCCATATACGGGGATAAAATCCAAGTAACCATGGTGGTATTTTTGTTATTTATGTCATCTTTTACTATTAATGTTTTCTCACCTCAAGTGATGCACTTTTTGTCTGATGGGATTATTGTTTCGGTGTTATTATGAGATTTGATTCCTGGCCCTATATGTGTTGTGGGTTGTGTATTTAGGAATTATTTATTACATATATAATTGAAACAAAAAAATGATACAAAATATAAATAATTGGTTGTCTAATGTGAATGTAGATTAATGAGAATGAGTGTACATTTTTTATCCTATACCTATATATAGGATGGTTAAGGGTAGTGATAGTGTATTGTTTTGGGTAGTGTTTCAATGTTTAGGGAAAAGACTTGTTTTGTTTATTATGATTTTTTACTCTTATTTAAACATAGTAATGTTGTGTTATATGTCTTGAGATGTTTTTTTGTAATCATATATATATATTCCCCCATGTTGACGCTTATTGATAGGATGACCTAATGTTGTGGTTGGCAATGATCCACTTAGAATAGAACCTCAGGAACCGATTTTGATATGTGAGGAAGTCAGGGTACAATTTTGAGATAATTTTTTTCACTTCACGCGGTTAATGGAATGAGACCTAATGAAATTTGTTAAAATCATTTCTCATATCACATTGGAGTTTTTGTTTATGATCCGTTGACTTTCACAAAATATCATTGACTAGATGTAGTTGAGTTTGGGATTGATTCCATCCGTACTATACATGAAAACATACAGAATAATAATGATAATAGAGTTAAGATAAAAGAATATATGTATCATGGCCAGTAGAAGTGTTGGTGGAACAAACAGGCACGATCTTGATAGCTGGATGATATGGATTGGAAGGACATTCCAGAGAAGTTTTCGGAGCACTTTTATCTAGAAGCACTGAGATTGGTGGGGTAGATGAGTCATGAGATTAACTCATGAGAGTATTTCCATAATTTACAATGTTGTCTGATTTACAGATTTTCAGTGCTTTTCTCCAGCATTGGAAGGGGAGGAAGATACTACAGAAAAATGGAATTAGGATGGGATTAAAAATAATATTACGTCTAAGGTGAGTATCTTCAGGATAAATATGTTTTCAAAAGTGGTGAATCAGTCTCTCATATCTGAGGGAACCTAAAAGAGAATTCCAATTGCATAATGGGGGTTTCTACTAGACTGTCCGGAGTTATGACTTCCTAGAGTAGGAAGAATCTACATGATAATGTTATCCGTGGGATAACCAGAAGTGTGGTGGGGGGAGGGATCATTTACTCATGATCAAACCTGATTTCATTTCAACTATTTTGGTAGGCCGACTCACTATCATACATAATTTCCCCAACCACCAGTAGAGTTTCAATATTGTAGTATGATGTGACATTTAAAAATAATTTTGGGAACCCATGATATATGATTAATGTTGGGGAATATAGAAAAACCTAACATATTATAAGGGGTTATTCCACAATATATCAGTTTGTATGATGGAGTTATACTAGATGTGGAAGTAAAGGTGGTGGAAATGGTACTTCTTCGAAAGAGTACTAGTATATGTAGAGTGGTACATATCATGGAACTCAAATAATATCTTATAGATAATGAGAAGGCAGTTTCCAGACAATATACCTAAATTGGGGAATAGCTAGGTCAAACCATAGACCATTAGTGGTACTCTTCTAATAGATTATATTCTATCTTGTGATTAATTTGATAATAAATATTGTCATTATTTCATTTCTACACAACTTGTGAATGGTTTGAGCCGAGTGGTGGAATACATGAGGGGAGTCATGAATATCGATAAGTATTTTGGAGTATGGTCGATGGACTTATGCCTATGAAAGGGGTGTTCTCTTGTGGTTGTGGATTTTATGATTCTATGGGTTTTTTACATCCTTGATGTTTCAGGATATAACCTAATTATGTGTATGTAGTAGTTAGTATCGTACCAATACCATATTTCTTTTTACCGCTTCACAATGACTTTTATGCCTCATGATGGGGATAATCTGATACACTGCATTTAGTGGGACATCAAGGTAGTTTATTTTTTGTCTAGTTCATCATCAATCAGGGAAGGTCACCACCTAGGTTCCTATTTATCACAAGATGATAGAGTTTTAAGAATTATTCCTTTCCACTCACGGTGGATAGGTTCCAAGTTTTGTTTCATGAGGACTTCTTAGGACTTCCTCCTAAGAGAGATGTCAATTTTATAATTTTTCACATGTTAAGTGAAGATCTAGTTTCTAATCCACCATACTGAATGAAACCAAAAGTTCTTCATGAGCCCAATCCTTAGAAAAAACATTTGATTGGAAAGAGGTTATCCATATGAGTATGTCATTATAGTTTGTCCATTCTGGTTTGTAAAACGGCTAATGGGACTCTATACCTTTGTGTTGATTACTATAAGTTCATCTGGATGACTATTACGTAATGGTATCTTTTTCCACGTATCGGTAACATATTTAATCAGTTTATGGGAGATTATGTCTTATCCAAGATTGATTTATGAATATGGTATCATTGTTTGATAGTTGAACCTCTTTATATACAGAGTAAAGCTTTCAGAATAATGTATATATTTTATGATTTCGGTGTGATGCAGTTCGGTTTGATGACCACACAAGTAGTATATATTTCCATGATGAAAAATTTCCTCCATCCAAACCTGGATCATTTTTGTGTGTGTTTGTGGATGACATAGTGGCGTTCTCCAAGACTCTTTGTGATCATGCGCAACATCTTGATGTCATCCTGAGAACACAGAGAGAGCATTTACAATACACCATGATATCTAAGTGTGTGTTTTTAATTGATCATATACACTTATTGGTTCACATCATCCTAGAAAAAGGTGTGTCAATCGGCTTTGAGAAAGTGTAGTCTATGGTTTCTTGGGAAAATAATAAGATTTTTTTGATATCCAATTTTTTAAAGGGTTTGTAGATTATTATCAGAAGATTGTCCAAGACTTTTTCAGATTGGAAGCATGATTTTTTGGGCTTGAACAAGATGGGGGAAATTATTTAATAGTTAAATTCATTTGATAATGCATTCCATGGGTTGAAATAGAATTTGACAGTAGCACCATATTGAACCAACCAGAACTTGGTGTTCAGTGTGTGGTGTTTTTAAATATTCTAGGATCAGAGTTGGAGACGTGATAATGTAGGGACAATGAGTTTTGGTGTATGAGTCAAAGTATTTGAGGCCACATTAATTGAACTACCTTATTCACAACCTCATTTTTTTCCTTTGTGCATTTATCATTGATGTGATGTATGAATAAACTATATAGGTAAAATTTTAATGTTTATACGTACACTGGGATTATAATTTATATCTTTTTAGAGTGAGGATTGAATCTACAAATTCTGATATGGGTTTATTATATAGAGTCATTTGACATTGATCATGAATATATTATTTGGAAGGGAAAAAATGTTGCTGCCACTTTAATAATGTGATCTCAGATTCAGGTTGTTAATGAGTCTAATGCTTAGTTGAATACGTTGGATTTAATGTTCTAGATGCATGTTGTGGATCTAGAGGGCCTACAGAAGATGACTCTCATGCCAATTTTAGAATATTCTACACACATAATATGGATTAGGGATAGTAAGAATGAGAATCATTAATGTTTAGGCTTGGTTGAATCTGAGAAGGCGAGGAGACACATTTCGATTAGACCATAGATGACGATCAAATTTTCCATGTCCAGAATCACATTATTGTGCCTGTTATTATGTGGGAGGAGCTATTGGGAGAATTACATGCCTCTATGTATGTGGTTCTACTTGGTGTTACCAAAACGAATCTTGTACTACGATGACCGTTATAGTGTCCATGCATTAAAAAATAGATTATAGGGTACATGACATAATGATTCATCTATAAAAATGTGAATTCTGAGAATCAATAACCTAGTTATTTACTATAGAGTTTTCAAATTTCGAGGTGGACGTGGGACAACGTTACACTACAAATTATGGTGGGTCTTCTAGGGATGCCTCCGATGAATTATGATATCTGGGTAATTGTGGACCATTTGAAAAATGTTGCGCCTTTCGTGCCTATATTGGAGAAGTTCCCAATAGAGTTGGTGGGAGATGGGTATGTATAGAAAATATTTTTTACGTATTATGTTCCAGGGAGATGTATTTCAAAATATGACTCACACATATCTTCGTGCTACTGAATAGGAATTCTTGACACACTTGGTACACATGTTTTGTTCACTATGGATTTCAACTCACAATAGTATGGGTAGTCAGATCATGTTGTTATGATAGATAGGGTAATGGTAGATCGTATAGAGGGGCAGGGGGAAGTCCAAATTAAAAAATTAGACAAATAAATTTATTAATTTAATTAATGATTAATTTTTATTATTATAATTAAATAGCACGAGAAATAGTAAATAACACAATAATGTTTTTTATAGTTTTTTGGTCCATAACGGGACAAATCTTATCATATACCTCTCTACTCTGTGAGAGATACATATTCACTAAACATGTTTTCAAAGAGAGGTAGTCCAAACCCCAATTGTGTTGACTTTAGATATAGGTATTTTCAAACCTTAAATCCTAGATTTATAATATGGGAGTCACATACCAAGAAAAAGAATAAAAAATAATATTTCTGTGTGTAAAAGTGTAAAAAAACATAGTGCATGTGAGAGATGGGAAAAAGTGTTACAGGCTCAGAAACTAGACTAGAGGAGATAAAAAATGAAAACTCTTGTAGTGTTTCTTGAAATATAGATAATCATGTCTCATCTTGGAAATTTTAGTTGAAGCCTAATTATTTATATATTTAAGAGAACATCTATCTGATGAAATAGTGTCTCCTAGGATGTTGCAAAATCACAACTTGTTCAATGATCACATCATTTTCTCTTTGATAATTAGATTATAGAATATGTTAACCAATGAATATGATTTCATGATATATATATATACATAAATAGATAATAAATATTCAATAGTTTTATTTGCTCCTCTTCCTTCATATATTCAATCTAAATTTAGTAAAGAGATTTCATAAATATCTCCATAAAAATCGTTGCATTGTTGCCTCTTTACTACTGTAGAATAAATCATAAAAATTAAAATAATTGGAATAACTCTTCCAATAATGTCTCCTAATAAATAATATTATTGAATGATTTTAAATCTGCCGTTTAAAAACATCTCAACATAGTTAATACTGTTGTCGAAAACTAGATGCACAATCCAAAAGTAAATTTAAATATTTTAATTAAAATAATATTATATTATTCAGCATTATTAGAAAAATAAATTGAATAAATTAATAATTTTTCTCTTTAAATAATGTACTAAAAAATAAGAATCTTCTTGATAATAATATGAGATTTAATTTGAATTTATCCATCATAAAACTTCTAAAAATTTTCTATTTATATGTTTAACTCATCAATGTTAAGAATAAAAGCACAAACCAGCTGTAACAAAATAGGGTACACAATTTAGCGTTCAAGATAGTAGGGTAAACAAATTATGGTATTGGAATGTAGTGTTCAAAAATTACGGTGCATGAAATTATGATACATAAAAGAAGGGTACAAAAATTAAGGTATTGGAATGTAGGTTACAAAAAGTAGGGTACTTGAATGTTGGGTATATAAAATTAGTGTACAAGAAAAGAGGATATATAGAAGTAGGTTTCTTGAAATTAGGTTACCAAAAATTAGGGTACCCAAATTTTGGATACATTATAGTATATTACATGAAAGTGGGTTACATGAATGTAGGACACACCAAAAGTAGGGTATATTAACGAAGGTTACACGAAATTAATGTAAACTAATGCATGATTCAACAAAAGTCAGGTTCAAGAACTATACATTCATAATAGTTTCATAGAGTTCATAATCATAGACTATGTTTCATCAAATTAATGTAGCGTACATCGATGTAACAATAGATTCATAATTTTATCATATATTTCATCAAATTAACATCTGTTTCATCAATGTAACATATGGTACATTAAAAGTATTGTAGGTTTCATCAAAGTAGCATAGTGTTCATCAATGTAGTGTATGGTTCAAAAGTAGAATAGGGTTCATGAACTATACATTAAACTATGATGAAATAAAGGGTTTCTGAATCAACCATTTTGAAAGTTGGTTTGTTGAACCATTATTTTTTAAGGAAATTTTTTTGAACCATACAGTGCGAATTTAGGGTTGTCGAACCATATATTACAACATTATGATTGTCGAAAAATACATTGTGAATTTGGGTTTCTCGAACCATAAGTTGAGAATGTAGGGTTTCTAAAACATACATTGTAAACATACGTTTTCCAAACCGTACATTTTGAAAGTATGGTTTTTGAACCATACATTGTGAAATTTGGGATTCCAAACCATACATTGTAAAATACTAGACATCATACATTACCGAACTCTAATGAATTTATAATGGATCCTAAAAGAATATTAGGAATTTCTTCAAGAGGACTTATTTTTATAAAATATTATTATCTTTCCTTTGAATCAAGAATCAAATAAATATGACCTCTACAACTCTAGAAGGTATCAAAAAATAAAATCAAATATATTATAGAAAAATTGCAATTGTAAAATAACATTATAGAACATCATATAATATATTGATGAAATAAATGACCATGTTAGACTTCTATGTAAACTAATTAAACTGAGACAAAAATTTTGGATTTATATAAAATCAATTTCCTGGAGAATATGATATTTTTATAACTTTTGGTAAATTAAATACAGTAACTTTTCAAAACTATAAATTGTAACGTTTCTAAAAACTAAAACAGAAACTATGTAGAATTTTTAGATTACTAGGAAATAATTTTTATACTTCCTCATAAAATATTAATGTTTATATAAATCTCTTAACTATAGTATGTGATAAAAATCCTACAATAATGAAAAAAAATATGATTGAGATATCATCATAATACAATAAAAATTAATCAAACAAATGAATAACATGAACATTCATAAAAAATATAATACATGTACTTGATGATATTTTATGAGCATGTTTCTTAGACTTTATATGGTCTAAAGAAAATCACCTTGAATTGGTGGAGTTATCCATGAAAAAAAATTTATGTGACTATATAGGTGGAACCATTTGATTCTCTTTATGGTAGGCCATTATGATCACCTCTATGCTGGATGCAGGTAGGTGAGTTATTGTTTTTGGGAATAAATCTTGTGTAGGAGATATCGAAGTAGGTTCAACTAATTTGAAAACCTATGGATATGGATTAGATGAGACATAAGTCATATGATGATAGACATATATGAACCATATATTTTATATATGGTGAAAATGTATTCTTTCAGGTGTCTCCTTGATTGGGTTAAATTAGAATACATATATAGTGAAGGTTCTATCATGGGTTTATAGAACTATTTATGGTTGTGGAGAGAATTCAGCTGGTGGCATACCTATAGCCTCTTCCATAGAAATATAGTTCTATGTAGATAATTTTTCACATGTCATAATTTTTTCATATCACCCTGACATTTATCATGAGATCTATGTGGATTATGTTCGTATTGATGTTGATGCATCCTTTGAGAAACATATGATCATTTGTTATATTGAAGTTAGAATGTGTTAAGGGGAAAGGCCATGACAAAACATTGTGTATTGTGTAAACATGACATTGGTCAAGTGGAAACACGGGAAAGGGAAGTAGATATGAATTCTCAGTGGCATAATAATTTTGACTTAGATTCATAGATATATGTAGGAGTACAGCTCGAGGATGAGCTGTTATACAGTGGGGGTTATTATTAGATCCTAGCCACTTTTTCGGATATGTATTGATATGGTTTTTATGTACTCAATTTCATTTTAGATTTCCTTTTTTAGGATATTATATTCGAAAAATTTTGGTGAAAATTTGATGTTTTTATAAATTTTTTTGGAAGTTCATGGTTGGTGCATAGTTTTACCAAATTTTCTGCCCTACCCCAGAAAACTACGCAATCCAAGACTAGGGGAAATTTTTGGTTAGTGCATGGTAAGTTAGTATTTTCCCTCTCTTATGAGTAATAGTAAAAACCCATGATGTGTGGATTACAGTTAGGTAACATAGTTAGGGGAAATTATGCACCTCAAGTAATGAACAATGTGTACAATATTTTAATTGCGCAAAAAAATCATGAACCCCCATCTCATACCATAAAACACCATAGATATTCAATAGTCATTTTACGTTATTTTTTGGAGTCTCCCAGATGGATTCCAATCCCTTTGGACATCTATTCGTGGAGAATAAATGGTCCATTTACGGATCAAAACCTCTATGTGTATGTCTATTAATCCTAGTTATATACCTCTGTCAATATCTCTCTTATTTCTAGATATAAGACGGATATTTTTATCTATTTTTTGTTTTAGATATTGATCTTTTTTTTTTATCTTGATTTTTTTCAATTCTGTATAGTTTTTCTATCTAGATCATGTAAGTCATCATGTACTTAATTGTTTCACATTAAATTGAATTTATCATCTATTAATCAATAGTCTTTCATTATCCATTTCATCTCGGGTGATAAGAGCTTTGTTTTTCATATATGTGTTCGTTTATAAGTTATGGTACTTCAAATATTATCATGGTTAATTAATCAAAATATTATTAATAATTATATAATTATTATATTTATGGATTCAATAAATATTTATAATCCATTATATAAAGTGGTGATGAGAAATGAATTACATCACTATATGTGTGGGGTAGTCTATACATGTGTTCATGTGAGGTTTCCATTTTTAGATTGATGGAATGAATAAAAGGTAAATATTTATTCACCATTAATGAATAATAATTATATCATTAATTATATATATATATTTATATAATATAAAAAACTCATCCAAGAATGTAGTGGATTTAAAATAAATCATATCACTACATGGATATGATAGTTCACAAGTATTCATGATCAATAATTGCATCTCTCATTTGATAGATTCGATGAGGTAAAAGTATGATAAAACCTAATAATAAGAACGAAATATATTTATGAAAATTTATTCATTATTTGGTTATTTACTTAATATTTTTATAGGATGTATAGGACTAAATAAAACTGAATGTTCTTAGTTAAGATCAACACCTCTTCACTGGGAGACCTCCTTTGTGTTACAACTTAATACATGAAGAATAAGTCTTAAGTGATGAAAATAAGATATATAATAAATATAAAGAATATAGGGATGATTCTGATAATATATCTTCTTTTATAAAAAACTCAAATAGTGATAATGTTGGATGAGAAGTTGTTTTCTATTTATGGGAGGAAGGGACATTCATGGATTTTCGTAAAAGATTTCAATGACATAAGGGAACTTTCATTGCAATGTGGATCCAAATGGAAAATTATTTGTAGGTAGTAGAATATAAAGAAAAAATAACTTCATCAAATAATAATTTTACCTGTGTATCTATAAATCATAAACTTACATTTTTGTTTAACACCCATCTCCCCCAAATCAATATGTTTTAACCATAACCGTCATAGTAAAATTTTATTGTTTTTACCGATAAATATGACCAAAAGGTATTTTTATTGAATTATTTTACATTAATTATGATTATTAGAAATATTTAATTAATTTTACTATATTAAAATTATATAAGATCATGAATATAATTTTAAATAAGTACACAAACCACAACAGAAAATAAATTTTACATAAATGAACATTTATGCATAAAACTAAATTTACATCCATTGAATTCCATGTAAAAATTATAAAATAATTGTTAATATATTATATTGAATAATATATATATCTTTAAATATAAACCCTAATAAAATTTTATTAACATAGTTTACTATGATAACAATGTATTATGTGCATAGAAACATTTTTTTAGAAAAATGTGTTCTAAGCCCAAAAATGAACTTATAAAAACAACAATTGTTATTATAATTTATAATTATTTAATTATATTATGTATAATTGAAGGATAATTAGAATAATTTAATATTAAATTCAAAATAAAATTGGACTTTTACATTAAAATAAATGAATATTTTTACAAACAAACTGCAATTTCACTATTCAATAATAATAATTTTTTCCCTAAAAATCTAAAGAATTCACCGAAAATTAATATAAACATTTTTATAATAAAAATGGTATTTATTTACTGAATTAAAATTTCTAAAAAAATTATAAATTTAATATAATTTATATATTAATGAGTATGATTATCCCTATTTTTTAAATAAAACATTTTATTGAATCATAAATTCCCATTACTAGAATCTAGGTACATATTTATTTTGAATAAATCAATAAATTTAACATAACTAATACCAATAAAAATATTTGTAAATAAAATTTATTACCATTAATTACTTAAAATTTAATGTGTAGCTTATTACCATTTACTATATCATGATTCATATATACTCGGGTTACATGTAAGGAATGATATCGAATGCCATAAGATTTATTCTAATAAAATACATATAAATTATTGGTTTATTACAAATTCAATTTGAAATTAACTTTTAGTTTACAATATTATCATTCTTATGATCCTTTTAGGTTACGTATACCTACACTTAACGCTTACCCACTATGTTTTTCCCTATTAACACCCCTGGTTCCCATTGAATTTACAAAACCATAATCAATTTAGACAGTGGGTGAGTTATCTTATTTAGTGGATAAAAGAAACTTTTTATTTATTTCATGAATGATTTCAACCTAAATTATTATGAATCATGTTTCCAAAACAATTTTTGTTAATACAATGGGATAATCACCATGTTGTGTCATAGTATTAGTAGTTTGTTATTCTATATGTAATCTTTATGAAACATTGTTAATTACATTTTTTAACACCGTAACATTTGATTTTCGGAAGGAGGTCTCAAATTCTACTAGGATTAACAAATGAAATATTTAATTCATTATTCATTTAATTTATATTATCAATCTAATTCTCAATAATTTTATTTATTTAATTAATATTTTAATTGAGTTGTATTATATTTATATTGAACTGAACCAACATCCCTATAATGTATTTAACTTTTGACTCATTAATGACATTCTATAAAAAATAATTTTATTTTTTATCTCTTTTATTTGATATTGTATCTCATATTCTCTTTGAACCAAACCTTGAGAACCACACCATGATAAAACTCTTATGGTGTCTCCACATAAATGTTATATTTTTTACAACTTCCGTATTATTCATTTCCACTAATGTTGTCATATTAAAGTTCTAAATTTTTAATGATTTTATTCCCCTTCATCCAATGAGTTTGATTTTTCTCTTTCACATTAATCATCACAATATGTGGATTCAAATTTTGAGGAAATAATTTTATTCTTTTTTGAAATATTATTCCATTTTATATTGAAAAATCATTCCCCAATGTGACAACTAGACATCGTTCTTCAAATATATGCGCTTTTGGATTGATTATCATTATCAAATTATTCATTATTATTATCACTACATATTAAATATTACCAATATTCCCATAATTAAAGATTTATTTTTTTTATTTCCACTATTGTTTTCTCTTATTTGTAATATTCTTATTGTGAATAGATATAGAAATCATTAAAATTTAAAATTGTATCATAAGAATAAATTTATTTCTAATGGGACATCTTTACCCTGATATACCATGATCCTTTTGAGTCACTTAAAGTCATATAATACTTTTTTGATTTCACAAATTATTATGGAAGGTGGTATTTTAATCTCATATGCGATTAAGATGCAATTTAACATGTTAATGGTCTGCTCATTAATGCCTTAATTTTCAATGGTAGAAATTTTAACATCAAATTTTTACTAAAATATTTCTGTTATATTATTTGTGGTTGTGAAATATTTAAGAATTTTTCTGTAACTAAAAATGAGGATATAACCCAACCAACTAGGGACCCACTGAAGATGTTGGTAAGCTAAGAGTTCCACCAATGCCCACCCCAAATGGGAAAGGCGATGGTGACAAGAACTATATATTCACATCTAACTATATGGGATCCCTTATCCAATACCAACCTATGATTTATACATATCATTAATATAAAACATAATAAAAGCACCAAAAGTTTATATTAATGATCAAATCAACAATAAAAAATTTATTGTATGAGACAAAAAATACACGTACATTCCACAAGGTAAAAAATGTAATAAATACATTTCAAAATTATATTAAAAACAAAGTAATGAAAATATCATATTGACTACATATAATATAGGATCACACACCTTTCACAACATTCACTTCCACCAACATGAATCGCCAAGATCCATAAATACTCACACAGAACCACCATGAGTTAACATAGAAAAATCCATGCCGATAGTACATCTATTCATCATGTAAAAAAATCTTGTATCTTATATATAGAAAAGGAAAGTGTGGGAACAATTCTCATAGAGTTGTGTGTATAAACATACTAAGTGATACGAACAGAAAATCATATAAGATACTCAAAGAAACAAGTCAACTCACTTCATGTATGATATTTGACATTAAAGAAGACAAAAAGGGAAATCATAGATTCATTCGACTAAAAACACCTTAAACTATAGATTAACCAAAGTAATATGGAGGAATAATAATCTAGAAATTCACAATAACTATAATTTCCAGGTATGTAATAAATGTTACAATAATCATAGAATTGATCCATGATATACATACCAAAATAAACAATTTCATATCATATCATAAAATAGTATAACAATCCTTAAATTGAAACAAAACTACATGAAACATCTTATTGTAAACTGACGTGTGTTAATAGGGGGTCATAATCCATGAGGAAGTCTATACCAGTTTTCCCTTCCTACTACTACACTATTAACATATCCTAAAACACGGAGCTTCCTCATCACTGAAATCCACTCACCAAGAAATAGTGTACCACTAACCCTAGTCGATCTATATCATACCAAATTTTATGCAATAATATTCACATTTCATGAAACCCATTATTACTATAACTTTTTTTTGAGGATACCTACCCACGATTACGATGGTGGGGATATAGACTCTTCTTGATGATTCCAGAGTGACCACTTAAACAAGATAGAATACAAACTATAATGATCAAGATTCTCATTCCTATGTGAGTGGATTAAATATAAACCCAATCTAATATATAGGTAATGTATTTATGCATCATTCATTCTATGTGGGAATACCCACCCAACATAAGTCTGGTGAAGGGAATTTGAATCCAAATGCAACTTTTCATCCATGAATGGTTGATATCTATTGATACATTCCATCAACTAAATGATTTATCATCATCATATAATATCAAAGATAAATATATCATCCCATATTCATGTAACCCTATGAATAATATATGATATTGAATGAAATCACTCCATCACATTATGTATATAAAATTACTTGCAATAGCCTCCTCGTAAGTATGAATTTGATCCTGACTGAATAGGTACACTATTTTGGAAAATTTAGAATTGTATTTCATTTATGGAAGTATACATGGTGTGTAGGACCTGGATAGGTAGAAATATGGTACCTTGGATTCTTGTGTGGTATACACAAAATTACAATCCGTGTTCCTAGATGACACATGGTGTGTAGATATAGATGGTAACTCATGATGCACTATTATAGGGCCCTAATCCATTCTCCACTTGAGGGATACAATGTGTGATATTTTCCTACACATCCCATAAAGAATAATGTTATGTGTATGTACACAAAGTATACTACCATAATTCAACCTGATCTGACCCTCTTTCAGATTCTTGAGCTAGCCCCTAACAAGGACTCGAGGGATTTACCAATCCCTATTGGCTCTCACAAGTTCATGGGATTTATTAAATAACCTCTTTAAATCATTTTATCTAGAAAAAAATAAATTAAAAGTGGAAAATAAATAAAAAATCATCTTGACCCATCCACAATTTATTTTCACAGGCCAGATAAAAAATTAACAACATGAGAATATCAAAACACTAAAAGAAGTAAATAGTTAAGGGCACCAAAAAGCACCCTCATGCTTCAAAAACCTTCTCTAATAAGACAATTTTCTCCTATAATGGAATGACTTCACCCGATAGTAGTTATATATTCCCTACATTTATAGAATTTAATAAAATATATAGTATTCAATTAGATATATGAAACTAAAATAATACTAAAGAAAAAATATATATGTCTCATTGTGACTATAAAGTTCATCACCCTACTAAAAACCTCAAATCCCCATAGGTGGTTATAAAAGTTTAAGTCGGACATACAACTAAAAATTTGAGAGATATGGTTGTGAACATAAAAATTCTGAGTATGTATTATGAAATAGAAACTGCTCTCAATTCCTTACCTCCAAAATAGACACCATTTCATTCAATTTTAAAAATAATTATATAAAAATAATGTTTTACATTATTTTAAATCAAATAATAGGTCGAGGCTACTCAAAACAATTTCCCCTTTTTGTTTCAAAAAATAGTTCCACACGTAATTAAATACTATCCACAAACCCATTTGTAATATTAATTATGTGAAAAAATAATTATTTAACTAGAAAGAATAAAAATTGAAATTACATCACCTAGAGCTAAGAAATATTGAAATGTAGAGTAGGTATAAATAGGTTCTAAAGTAACAGTTACCATTAAAAATCATCTCAATTAAATCATTATATAATTTATAACAGTACAATGAAAATATATTTATGTGAATTAGATAGAATTGTAGGTCATAGACCTAGACTGAGGAGACCCCAACCATACTCAGTTTGGAACCATCAAATTTGTGTAATGATGTGATACATAGCATATAACTCACATGGATTATATTAATAATCTTTAATAGTGGCATAAAATAGCTAGGAATATTTCCAACCATGGGTATTTAGTTTTTATCATATGTAACTAGTTGGTAACCACCTCATGACACTCACAATGTAGATTGGGATTCTATGCCAATAGTAAAAAGGAAATGTGAGGTGGTCATGACACACATTGAATTAAATATAACCAACAAGTGTTAATGTTCAATCCATTCCCACATTCCTAACATTATCCATGTAAATATCCTTTCAACTGTAGGATTTTAATATGGATTCCCATCACCCAAAAACATTTGGAATGTTAAAAATGTACCTGAACATTTCCACAACTGTAAATCAAATATATGAAAAAATCATTCTCTTCTAACACAAATCCACAACCAAGGATGAAAGCAAGCCACAATTTTCAGGCATCGGTCAATAATTCCCATTTGTAAATAAATATTAATCAATGGGAAAATAACTTTTAAACCATGCATTCTGAAATTCAAAAACCACTGGTTACACATAGACACATATACACCAGAATATATTCATATATATATATATATACTATTGGAACTGATGTATATATTCTCCCAACCATGTGTGAATATATAGAAGGAGGATAAATATACATATGTTGATATGTGAATAGTACATATTAAATAAAATAGGTAAGATAGTTAAAAATTATTTGATGTTCTTCAGAGAAAAAACATTCCATTAATAAATTACAGAAAATTGGATTAATAGAAAAAACATCCTCAGTATTTCTATACTACCTAAGTAAAATAGTATTGAGTAAAAAAAATAAAATAGTGTTCTTAATAATTCAAATTAAATATTTGAAACATGATTCACCAAATAAAACCAATGGAAATATATTAAAAAATATGTAAATTTCGTAAGAAGCCATTTTTATATTCCAAACTAATTTTCTATAATTTATTTAACTCATAATGGAAAACAAATATCAATAAAACAAACAGTTAATCATAGTTTTCAATTAAAAGATTATAATATAGGGGAACCTACCTTGAAACATGGCACCTTTGACAACCAAATATCATGTCCACGACCAAATATTCCCATGAAATATAAAGGTTAAATTTATTCCAAAACCCAAATAACCCCATTGAAAATCATCTCACACAAGTATAACTCTATAGAAACAACATTATTATTTCAATATTACATGTGTAAAGTGTGGTAGAAGAAGAGAGGGGGATGAATTATGGTATAAAAAGAATATAGATGGGGAGCCACACTCACCTTGGATGATAACACACAAATTGAGAAATACAGTGGGATGAAAATAATTCCTCAAGAACCTTACACATGAATTATAAAAGAAGAACACAACCTTAATAGAACCTCGATGATTTCTCAAATCAATTACTTCCAACACACTCCACATCACACTTCTACACAATAATATAGGGGAAGAGATAAAAAACCTGAACATTCATTTTCAATTGAGACATGAGATCCCATTTAGAGTTACAAAAATAATTATGTGGACCTAGGACCTCAAATCTAAATCACTCCCAATGGAAATCTCAAGAATAGTCAAACATACACCAGCTTGAGAAAAATATTTTCTAAGGTGGAATATGTCCTAATCACTAAGAGCACTCACAGAGGGTTTCAAATGTCTATAAAATCAAAATAAGACATCTCCATAACCCCAAACATAGTATCCTTGAGAAGAACATCCCCAACTATGGTTCAAAGAACGCACCCCAATAATATCTCAAATGACATGAAATATTAAAGAGGTACCCGATGAAAAAACACAAGATAAAATAACCTCCATAACATTATTGATCAATATTCCATAATAGGAAATATCCAAGGTCCAAAAAACATGATACTCTAATTGGAGGCATATCCAAAACACATGACGAACAAGATCCAAAATAATATTAATCTCATCGCAATAATAAAAATATAAAACCCTTTAAATATAATCCAAATATCCAATATTAAAATTGTTAAATTTTATAAAAAATAAATCTTGATTCTTTGAAATCAACTATTCACAGCCCATATCAAAATATATACCAAATTCAAAACACTACAACCTTAAAAAAATATAATATTAAAAAAATAAATTGATAACACAAATCAAAAACATGTGTAAAATAAATCAAACCCAAACAATGATTATTATTACACATTTAAAATCATTAAATAACCCCACATTAAAATTTTCAAACCTTGAATTGATATTGAAAAAATGTTTTGATCCTTACTTTCCTATTTAAGCATATTTGGTTCCCTCTAAAACAAAACGAAATGTCCAAAAATCCACACATAAAATAAAGAAAAATAAATTTAAAATAATATTATGACATCAATATTTCTCATTAAAAAGGCATCATGTATCTTTAAACAAAATAATCCATTTCCCAAAATTTTAAATACAATTATTTTTAATAATTTTAAAACCCAATTTTTTCATTTAAATTCAAATTTCATTTTACATCATTATTAGGATTCAACCTAACTCACATTATCACATCACCCAAAATTATTTCCAAATCCAAATGAACCTAAACTAAAATTCAAAATGTGTTAGTGTTCATTCATTATTTGACCAAAATGTTTTTTAAACTATGTTCAATCATGTAACATCCATAGAGTGTCTATAGAATCCATATTCAAGGGACCCAAATGGTTTTTTGGACATGAGAGCTACTAGTTACTTATTTTATAATCATGACTCACCCAAAACCTCATAAATATATCAAATTAATGACCAAATTCCCATTTAGAATTCTCACATTTGTCAGTATCTCAGGTTTGATCATTAGTGGTGGTGACCATGAACCATCACATTACCAACATAATGAGATCTGATAAAAACATATACCATACACAAGACTTTATAAATAATAACTGATACTCATGATTTATTAAAGGTTAATATGAATAAAATAACTAAACAACTCTGATGCCATTTGTTTCATGAATAAACCCATGAAACCCCTCCATCGGATGCCCGAGCAGGCCAACGACAAGGAGAAAAGGTTTTCTATGATCCCCATGGACTGGAGTAAGTGTCTGGGAAGCAAAGAAGCACTATATAATAATTATTTAACTTCATAAACATTAATACATGTAGTAGAATAAAATATATAAAAATATTACATGACTCTTACCTAAGTAATATGTTTATGACAAATAAAAATAAACATAATAACCGCTTAATGTCAATACTAAGAAAGTAGTAAACATAATTGAATAAAAAAACATCTCTAGCCATCCAAAAATCTCCTCCAACAAGGCATAAATATCATTCCAATGTATTTTCTTCACCCATCAGTAGCTCTAATTACCCTTTATCTATATAAAGAAATAGAAGCATATTTGTGTGATGTGATAAAATAAAATGAAACAAAAATAAACTAAAAAAATTATCTATCCATGTGGATATACAGGTTTCCACCCAACAAAAAAACCAAAATTCCCTATCATAATGAATAAAAGAGTAAGTTGAAATTGAAATTTATAAACAATAGATATATATGCATGATCATAAAAATTCCCAATAGGGATTCCAAATGGGAAATCACACCCTATGACCTACCATTATATAGTAAACTATTTCATGCTATTTTGAAGAATAAAAATATTAAAATATGGTTTCCCATTCATTTTAAAACAAATAACATGTTGATTCCACTCAAATACCATTTTCACATTTTTTCCCAAATCAATTCCTCAAATAATGAAATAATATTCAACATCCCAACTATGAGAAGAATAATGTGATGAAATGACCATTTCCATTGATAGCATCACAATTGAATGAACGTCACAAGGATCTAAAAAATAGTGCAATGAATCTAATGTAAAAAATTGTGCTAATGTAAGTGTTACCAATCCAAATCATCATAGTGAGTGAATTTTATAATGTTACATTAAAATTGAAAAAAAAGTGTAAGTAAAATTATTTACATCGTAGGTCATAAACTCCATGTTATGGGACCCTAAACATACATAGTTTAGAGCCATATAGACTATGTAATGATTTGATAGGTTTTCTATCAATACCCTGGATACTCTAAACTGTCCTCACTAGTGGTACAACATACCATCGACAATTTCCTAAACAGGGAAAGTAGTCTATATCATTTGAAAATATACAGAGACCATATCTAAACCCTCCCTACAACTCCATTGATCTAATTTTGAGAGTGAGTGGTGATGTATTGGTGGTCATAACACTCATGGAATTTACTATAACCCATAAATGCCAATGTTTATTCAATTCCCACATTCTCAACACCATCACCGCGAATACCTTATTAGTTGGAGGAATTCTATAGGGTTTTCTATAAGGACCCAACATTAAAACATTACATAATATTGAATTAAACAAATAATTCACATTGAGTATCTTTACATGTTTAGATTGTTAGAGAATTACGACATAACTATTACATCTCCAAATATTACAAAGCAGACACTTCTACTCAGTTTCCATTTTTTCATAAAATAAAAATACATGAAAAAACGATTGATGTCTAGTTACATGTTTTAGACAGTAATACTTTACCTTGAGCCCATCCTTGACCCTATTCATCTTTTTGTCCTGTGAAAAAACATTTTAAAACATGGGATGAGCATAAAAAATTCAATAAGGAATACACAAAGTGATTGTTTTTTTCAAAACAACAAGTAAACCATGAATACTTATCATAAGTAATACATTTCACCCTTTCGACGTAGTAAATACACTTTACTGAAATAAAAGATCATTTATTACCCTTTTTTAAATTAATGAAAACATATATAAAGAACACATAACATATAAAAGTAACTTGGGACATAAAAATACGTAATGGAATAACCATACGGTCAACTTACACACAAATATATAAATGGAATAGCCATACGGTCGACTTCTATACCCAATGCATTGGAGGTTATAACGTAACCAACCATCCTAGATTATAATGGAACCATCAATCATTTGGTTTATCACGTAACCACCTGTCAAATGTCCAATTACCATTATAAAATCATAACACATAAAGAAATATAACGGACAAAAACATTTCCACATTTCAATCAAAATATATAACTTAAATATATTGACATACCAAATACATTATCAACACCATATTAAATACCTAAATACATAAAAGAGTATATGGTATTTATTTTCCTTTAAAAACATTAGGTCTTGTTAAGGAATCCAAAGAACAATTAATACTCGCAGCGGCGGAAATGTCATTTTCATCGATTATGTTAAAAGAAACCTTCCATTTTTTCATTTGGTAAAATTCTTCATAGAAAAAGATTCCCATTTAAATTTCAAGGGTGTTTATACATTGTATAAAAGAATTTTGGGTATAACAACAAAATACACATCAATAAAAAGAGATAGAGAAAAGTCATTTACCTTGTGTCCGACATGACCCATTCGTTCTTTAATCTCCTGAATAATAAACTAAAGTTAATATCTAATTGATTAAGAATATTTTTCAAGTATATTAATACTTTTATATAATTTATTACCACATTATATACATTATTTAATCATTTAGGTTAATAATGGTCGTTTTGTCAATATTTGGTACTTGAGTCAAAAATGAACACCATATATTTACAATTTGTCCATGTTGTCAATAGTCTATTATATCCAAAATGTTATTCGTTACATAGATATGATATATATCATATATATCCAGTATATATATATATATATTTATATATATAACATTATATATCATTTGTAGGTAAGAAATGAAATGCACCGTCCATGGAGACGGTAAGCCGTACGTACACATGAACGCTACTTTCATTTCTATTTATTATTTTAATGGGATTAAAACCTAATAATACATTGATAAATTATAAATCCAGTATAATATCATGTAAAATACAATTTACTCTATCATTTATACATCCCATGGATGTCATGAATGAGTCATGTCACTTTGAGGGGGTGGTAGTCCGCACTTCCTCAAAGGAAATTATCGTGTTAACGCAAAACTGAAACCATAAATGTATTCCATAAAATAAAAATACAGAATCATTAAGAAAAAATAAACATAATATATTTCATATATAAATATATTGTCATCTTAACGACCAGCATGATAGGCGGAAGGAGATAATCGAACAATCATCATTTCGTGAGGCGTTACGTTGTCATCCATAGAAAGAGTATGTTCTTCACCCATTAGATGACGGTGTGTGTATGTGTAGCTAGAATACTTCTAATAACAACTTCCAAGTATATTTAGGATATTTGTGTTGTTATAAAATAAGGGAATACAAAAATATTTTAGGGTTTGGAGAAGTAAAATAATAGAAAAGAAGTCAAGAGAAATTTTTACCTTTAATTTGGGTGACTGCCTTTGGTTTGAACCAAAATGGTTTGCTTAAGTGCCCTATTTTTAGGTTAAGGATTATTGGTGGATGATATGTATGTAGGAAGATTAATTGTTAATAGTTTGGATGATCCAAAAGGCTTTATAGGTGTTTGGGATTGGATATAAATGGTCTTCTTTTATAAGTGGGGGAGGGGGTCTTTAAGAATGTTTTCAAATATTATTTTATTATTCACCTATATTCGGTTTCAAAAGATAAAAAACTATTTATAGATGATTATGAAATGACTCCTAGTAGAAATAAAATCATCCAATAAGAATTGGATAAGTTTTTCATGTTATTTTAATATTTATAATCTTTTTTGTTTAAATCATTTATTAATGAGGTAAATACTACATCATATTTGTGACATATATAATTTAATTTATATGATGTATAAAAATTATTAAATAAATTAAATTATGTATGAAATAATTGTACCTTACCAATGAATATTTATAGTCCAAACAAAATATTATATAACACCATTCAAGTATTAATTTACTAAAAGATATTTGTTAGTGTCATTTTTTTCTTTACATTATATTAATTAATCTAAAGAGTCATTATCACTATTTTGTGGATCCATGGGGTCGCAAAATCGATCCAAATATTCCAATGGTCTGCCATGAATCATCCAATATGTTTAGGATAAGTGTTAAGGCAATTTTATATTTTTATAATAATCTTTTTACCTTGAATTACCCTATTTTCCTTTAACCGCGGTAAATAAAAGTAAAAAGTTACTATTAACCAAAAATTATTTTCATTTTATTGAATCACATTTTATTTAATAATAACATACATGTACGTAGAAATTACTAAATTTAATTCTCATAAGTGGAAGAATTTCATTTAAATGAAAAAGTCATTTTTTTAACTACTACAAAGTGGTTTCACTTTTCATCAAAAAAATGATGTTTTTCAGAAAAATTCCAAAAATTCAGCCTAAGCTATATTTGATATCCTGAATTCAAAAAATATGACTATTTTACCAAATTCTAAACATATAATTTTAATTAATTAATTAAAAATTAATTCCCATTATCAAAACAAATAGCGTGTTTTTAAGAGACAATAACTATTAAAGGATTGATACTAGTTTATATCCAATTTCAAAGTGAAATTAATTCAAAAAAAATATTAAATTATATGGTAAAAATATATTATAATTGCACTTTAAAACCAATTAAAAAAATAATCTAACATATAAATAAATTATATTTAAACAATGTTTTGAATTAAAATACGATATTTTTCACTATTCATTAAAAATGATCTTTATCAGAAAAATTCCAAAAATATACAAAAAGGAAATTTTGATGTCACAATTATAAAGAAGGATATTATTTGGTCAAATAGAATGTATTAAATTGAATAAAACTATATTTAATGAGGGTTCTCTATTAAAAGGCGGTAAATCGACCTTTTAATGTAAATTATGCTTAAAATTGGATTCATTCACATTTTAAATCTCTAAAATTTATTCGAGAAAAGTAAATACATTTAACAAACATGAAAAATAATATTATAGTTAGTTTTGTTTATTACCACCAATACAACGCCTAGGAGTTAACTTCCATTTAAAATAATAATATTTTATTATTAGTGTACAACTTATGATTTCAAAGAAACTCGTTGTTGTGTTTCGGGTACACTATCGAACATAAAACCACTTTAAAGTAAAATTAATAGTTAATTCTAAAAATTTCAACAAAAAAAGATATTTTATTGTTTCATTATTTAACTGGGATGTTACATCCTTCCCCCCTTTTGGAAATTGTATCCTCGCAATTTTATTCACTTATCAAATAAGTGGGGGTACTTATCCCTCGTAGCATTTTAAGATTCCCACATTGCCTCTTCAGCCATATGGTTTTTCCACAAAACCTTTACCTGGTGAATTAAATTATTCCACAAAACTTTCTCTCTATGGTCAAGAATCTGGATTGATTGTTCCTCAAAATAGAGATTCTCTTCCAACTGAACTACATGTGGACTCAAAAGATGAGATGGATCTCGCATATACATTATCAACATTGAACCATGAAAATCATTGTGTACCTGGGATATATTTGGAGGTAAAGACACTCTGTATGCAACTGGTCCAATATTCTCTAGGATTTAATAAGGTCCAACAATCCTCGGACTCAACATTCCCTTCTTACCAAAATGCATCACACTTCTCCTTGGAGAAACCTTGAGAAAGACATGACCACCTACCTCAAAAAAGAGATCATTCCTCTGGTTATCCACATAACCTTTATGTATGCTCTGAGTTTTTCTCATGTCCTTATGAATCAAATGAAGTTTCTCTATTATCTCTTCTACCAATTATGGTCCCATCAACTTCCATTCACCTACTTCGTCCTAAAAACCTTGAGTTTGACAACACTTTCCATATAATGCCTCAAATGGAGCCATCTGTATACTCGAATTAAAACTATTATTATATGAAAATTCAACCAAAGAATGATATTTGTCCCAACATCCCTAGTCTTCTAGTGAACAAGAATATAGCATGTCCTCCATGGTATGAATTGTTCATTCTGAATGCCCATCTGATTAAGGATAAAAAGCTGTACTAAAATTTAATTCTGTACCTAATGAATTTTGAAGGCCTTTCCAAAAGTTAGAAGTAAACCTGGGATCACGATTAGATATAATGGATAGGGGAACTCCATGAAACCTGACTATCTCTTTAACATACAATCGATCAAGTGGATCTAGAGACAATGTATCTCAAATTGGAAGGAATTGAGTGATTTAGTCAATCGATCAACTATAACCCAGATTTCATTATTACCTCGATATGTCTTCAGTAATCCCATAATAATGTCCATGGATATATTATCCCATTTCCACTTTGGCACTGGTAAAGGCTGAATAATCCCTTTCAATAACTGTCGCTCTTCTTTAATCTGTAATGAAGTCAAAGACTTTATAGTAAAATCAGAAATATAACTTTTTATTTTATCCGACCAGAAATACTCCTAATGATCTCTGTACATCTTAGTACTAGTAGAATGAACTGTAAATGGAGAACTATAAGCTTCAAATAACAAAAAATTCTTCAACTTTGAATCACAAGGAACACATAATCTCTTCACAAACCTCAAAATCACAATCATTATCAATGTTAAAATTTGAAAACTTACCCTTCTGAACCAACTCTACCTTTTTATCCAACTCACTATCTTCTTTCTGCGCTTGCTTTATTTTGTCTGATAGAGATGATTTCACTGACACCTATAAAATAACCTAAAAATATCATGCACCAACAAATTCTATGCCAAAGATCATCAAATAAAAAACCAAATGATCTCGTTCCAAACAAATAATGGTTAATGACATACTACATTTTCGACTCAAAGAATCAACCAATTTATCTACTTTTCCAGAATGGTAAGGGATCTTGCAATAATAATACTTTATTAATTCCAACGATCTCCTCTATCTCATGTTCAATTCTTTCTGAGTAAATATATAATTTAAACTTTTTTGGTCAGTATATATTTCACATTTTACTCCATACAAATGATCCTTCCATATTTTTAATGAAAAAAATAGCAGCTAATTTCAAATCACATGTGGGGTAATATAACTCATGAGGTTTCAACTGACGTGAAGCATAAGAAATTACCTTATCATTCTTCATAAGGACACATCCAAGTCCTTTCAATGAATAATTATTGTAGATAACAAACTCACCATATCTAGATGGCAGTTCCAAAACCGAATCATTCACCAATCATCTTTTCAATTCCTGAAATCAATATTCACATTCTTTTGTCAAGATGAACTTAACACCTTTTCATGTTATCATAGTCATTATACAAGATAACCATGAAAAAGTTTCAACAAACCTCTGGTAATAACCTTACAAACCAAGAAAACTATGAATCTCGGTTATATTTGTGGGTCTTGGCCATTTTTCAATAACCTTTGTTTTAGCAGGATCAACAGGTATGCCATTTTTTGAAACAATGTGACCACGAAAAGAAATTTTTTGTAACCAAAAATCACACTTGCTGAATTTACAATAAAGTTTCATTTATTTTAAAGTTTTAAAGATGACCCTTAAATTACATTCATGCTCCTCTTTACTTTTAGAATAAACCAAAATATCATCAACGAACACAACCACAATCTTATCCAAGATCTCATGGAAAATTATATTCATAATATCCATGAATATAACAGGTGCATTAGTTAATCCAAATGGCATAACTAAAAATTCATAATGACCATATCTAGTACAAAACACGCTCTTCAAATTGTATACTTCTTTCACTATCAATATATGGTACCCCGATCTCACATCAATCTTCATAAAATACTGAGCTCTCTGGAGCTGACGAAACAAATCATTGATATGAGGTAAAAGATACTTGTTCTTAATAGTGATGTTATTCAATGATCTATAATCAATGCAAAGTCTCATTTAACAAACTTTCTTTTTAACATATAAGATAATATCACCCAATAGTGATGTGCTAGGTTGAATGAAACATTTTTCTAATAACACCTGCAATTTCTTCTTTAACTCTAAAAGTTCAATTTGAGCCATTTGATAAGGGGATTTTGAAATTGTCGTAGCATCAGGAACCAATTCAACATTTAATTCAACTTCCCGATCAGGTATAATACTAGGAAACTCATTACAAAAAAATCAAGATACTCATTTACCACTAGCACATTATTTATCTGAACAGTTACTTTGTTTTCAACAGTATGACCAAGGTAACATTCATTTCCATATTTTACTAGTTTCTAACCTTCCTGATATGTTATCAAAATCAAGGGTTCATTTCTATACAAAAACTAAAAATCTTTCTATTTAGAAACCTCTTTAGCTTTGCAGTCAATATTAGCATGATAAACAGAAAGCTAATTTATTCCCAAAATAACATCAAACTCTACAAGTGGCCAAACATTAAGGTTTGCAGGTAGATTATTCCCACACACAAGGATAAGAAGGTTCTAATAATTTCTTTCTGTCTCAACATTTCCCCTGGGTGTTTTTACCATTAGTTCAGGATTCATATTTTTAGATTGAATTCCCAATTTACTAGAAATATTTTCAGAAATGAAAGAATGGGTAGACCATGAATCAAACAACACATTGTCATAATCTGAACAAACAAACAGTGTGCCTGATGCACCATCATTTCATGGCCCAACATCCGTTGAAGTAGTTTCAAAGGAATTCACCACCCGTTTTTGCTTGTAGTCTAGTTTATTTCCCTCGGATGAGTTTTTAGTTGGAACTCATTTTCATAATGACCCATTTCATTACACTTAAAACATCTTACCACTGGATTTTTATTTCCTGCTTGATAATCTTATTTATAGTTACGAGCAATATGACCAGACTTACCACACTGGAAGAACTTCCCAAACATTGATGAAAATTATCCTGGATTATTTTTACCACACATCTCTTATGATGGATATTTATTTTTCTTACCTCCTGGCTTCTTTGATGAATTATTTCCCATTTCCTGCCAACCGGGCCCCTTGTTCTGCTATTTTTCAAAGAACACTAAATCATCAGAAAACTACATTTCCACCTTTTCCACACATCGAAAATGTTTTTCATAACTTTTAAACTCACGAGAGACTAATTTTATTTAATATCGTGACTTTAGTCTTGAGTAAAATTTATTTATCTTACTATCAAGATCTTTGATGAAATTTGTAGTATACCTTTCAAGTTGATTGAATATTTCATCATAAGCAGCCACTAAGTCATCCTCATTCGTTAATTCAAGGAATTGTTTTCTATCCTATAACGAAACACCATAGAAAAATATGTCTCAAGAAACATACCTTTGAATTCATCCCAATAAAGAACATCAATCTCCTCACTATCCCAGATATTTTTTACCGTTGACCACCACTGATCAACTTCACATTGAAAATGGTAAAAATTGAGACTAACCTTTTAATGTTCTGAACACCCCATGACATCAAAAATCTTCTACAGTGCATTAATCCACCGATCAGCTAGCACAGGGTCAGATGGACCTTTGAATGATGGGGGATGTTTCCTCATGAAATGCCCGACTACTGACATGTTCTTCTGTGGTTGATCTAGCTAATGTCATGCATGGATGACACCACCATTTATAGCCTAAGTCCACTCTTCCATCATTGCAATAAACAATTCAGTTCCGATTCTGACGATCTCAGGTTGCTGATTTTGAAGGTTATCTTCCTAGTGATATCGTCCCAACACAGCTGCCGTGTTTCCTCAGTGGAAAACAATTCTGAACACAAAAATATCTTAGGAAAAGAAATAATATAATCTGTAAAATCTATATCATTTCTATATTATCATAAATTAATTTATGGAAATTTATTTAACAATACCCTAACTCTTAAAGTTGTCTAAACATACTTCTTATACCGACTATAAAGACACGACCTTAAAACATTACGTAATATTGAATTAAATTAATAATTCACATTGAGGATATTTTTAGGTTTAGTGTTTTAGAGAATTAGGACATAAATATTACATCTGAAAAGATTATAAAGTAGACACTTCTACTCAGATTACATTAAAAAAACTCTTAAAAAATAGTTATTTCTAGTTCCATATTTTAGATAGCATGACTTTTCCTTGATCTAATCCTTGAACCTATTCATCTTTAACACCCATGAAAAACATTTCAAAACATGAGATGAGCATAAAAAGCTTAGTAAGGGATACACAAAGAAGGAAAATTATTAATTTTTTTCAAAATAACAAGTAAACCATGCATACTTTTCATAATTAATAATTTTTACCATTTTTAAGTAGAAAATACTCATAAAGGAAATAATAGATCATTTCTTACCCTTTTGTAAACAAATGAAAAACCATATAAAGAACACATAACATATAAAAGTAACTTGGGACATAAACATACTTAAATGGAATAACCATACAGTAGAATTCAACACATATCACTAAAAGGAATTGCCATACGGCCGACTTCAATACCCAATGCATTTTAGGTTACAACGTAACCACCCATCCTAGTTTATCACAACCCCACCCATCATTTGGTTTTTCACGTAACCACCCGTCAAATGTCCAAGTACCATTATAAAATCATAACACATAAAACAAATATAAAGGAATGAAAACATATCCATATTTCAATCACAATATATCACATAAATATATTTACATAAAAAACCATTATCAAACCCATTTTGAATACAAAAATACAGAAAAGAATATATGCTATTTATTTTCCTTAAAAACATTACGGCTAGTTAAGGAATCCAAAGAAAAAACAATACTCGTGGCGGCGAAAGGGTCGTTGTCACTGCTTTCGTTAAAAGAAACATTCCATTTTTAGTTTAGTAAAATGAATCATAGAAAAATATTCCCATTAAATAGTCATGGGATTTTATACATCATATAAAATAAATTTTGGTATTAGATCAAAATAGGCATCAATTAAAAGCGATTGAGATAAAGTCCCTTACCTCATGTCCAACTTGACCCGTTCTTGCTTTAATCGCCAGAATAATAAAATAAAGTTAATTTCTTATTTATTAAGAACCTATTTCAAGTTTATTAGTCCTTTCATATAAATTATAACCATGTTATAAATATTATGTAACCATTTATGTAAATAATGGTCGTTTTGTCGATATTTGCTACTTGAGTCATTAATGAACAACTTATATTTATAAGTTGTCCAGGTTGTCAATAGTCTGTTATATCCAAAATGATATTCATTATTTAGATATCATATATTTCATATATATCCAGTATATATATATATATATATATAATAGTAAATATCATTTGGAGTGATGAAATGAAATGCACCATTCATGGAGACGGTAAGTCGTACGTACGCATGAACGCTACTTTCAATTATATTTATTATTTTATTGGAATTAAAACATAATGATACATTGATATATTATAATTACAGTATAATATCATATATAATACCATTAACTGTATCCTTTATATGTCCCACGTATTGCATGAATGAGTCATATCACTTTGTGGTTGCGGTAGTTTGCACTTCCTGAAATGAAATTATCACGTTTTTCCATAATGAAAACAATAAAGGTATACTATAAAAGAAAAATACAGAAGAATAAATAAAACATAAACATAATATATATAATATATAAATATGGTGTCATCTTAATGTCCACCATGATAGGTGGTGTGAGACAATCGAACAATCATCATTTTGTGAGGTGTTAGTTTTCCATCCACAGAAACAGTATGTTTTTCAACCATTAGATGGAGGTGTATGTAAGTGTAGTTATAATAATTCTCATAAAAAATCCTAGTATATTGAGGATACTGTTTTTCTTATAAAATAATAGAATAGAAATAGTTTAGGGGTTGGAGAAGTAAAATAAAAGAAAAGAAGTTAAGGGAAACTATTACCTTTAATTTGGGTAACTCCCTTTGGTTTTAACCAAAAGGGTTTGTTGAAGTGCCTTCTGTAGAAGGTAAGGCTTCTAGGTAGAAGAGAGGGATGTAGGTAGATTAATTGGGTCAAGGATGGAAGATACAAAATTCATGAGAGGTGTAAGTAATTGGATAGAAATTGTCTCCTTTTACAAGTGGGAGAAGGGTCTCTTTAAGAATGTTTGAAAATATTATATTATTATAAACCTATATTCGGTTTATAATGACAAAAACTCATTAAATATAAAGATAAGATGACTCGTGGACTAAATAAAATCATCCAATAATAATTGGATGGGTTTTGGATGTTATTTTAATATTTATATTAATATTTATATAAATCATTTATTAATGAGGTAAATACAGCATCATTATTGTGTCATATATAATTTAATTTATTTTAAGTCTAAAGTTTATAGAAAATACCATGAGATAGGATATCTTTCTATCATTCCAATGAATATTTACAGTAGAAATGAAAACTTATATAACTCCATTTAAAAATTAATTTACTAAAAGATATTTGTTTGGGTCATTTTTTCATTTACATTAAATTAATTAATCTAAAGCGTCATTATCACTCTTATGTGGCTTCATGAAGTCCCAAAAACGAATCAAAGGTGACCATGGTCGGAAATTAATCATAAAATAAGGTTAGGAAATGTGTTAAGGTAATGGTTTATTTTTATAATATTCTTTTTACCTTGAATTACCCTATTTACATTTAACAGCGGTAAATAAAAGTCAAAAGGTACCATTCACAAAAAAATTCATCTTATTGAACAACATTTTACATAGTAATAACAACCATGTATGTCAGATTTTTGAAATTCATTCATAGAAGTGGACATTTTTTATTTAAATGAAAATGTTAGTTTTTTTAACTACTGCTATGTGGTTTCACTATTCCTAAAAAATTCATGTTTTTCAAAAAAATACCCAAAATTAAGCCCAAGCTATATTTTATATTCCGAATTCAAAAATTATAACTATTTTACCAAATTTTAAACATAGATGTTGCATTAAATAACTTAAAATGAATTCCTGTTATCAAAACAAATAGTGTGTTTTTAAGAAAAAACAACAATCAAAAGATTGATACTTTTTTAAGTGCAATTTCAATGTCAAATTAATTGTAAGAAACAAAATTGGATTAAATGGTAACAGAATATTCTAATTTCACATTAAAACCGATTAAAAAGATAATATAACCATAAAAAAATTATACTAAAACAATGTTTTCAATTAAAATACAATATTTTTCACAATTCATTAAAAAATGAACATTATCAGAAAAATTCCAAAAATTTACACCAAAGTAAATTTTGATGCACCCATTCTAAAGAAGGATTTTAATTGGTCAAATATAGTGTATTAAAGTGACAAAAACTAGAATAAAAGAGGTTTCTCCATTAAAAGGTGGTAAGTCGACATTTTAATGTAAATTATGCTTAAAATTATATTCATTCACATTTTATGCCTCTATATTTTATTTGATAAAAGTAAATACATTTAAGAAAAATGTATAATAATATTGTGGTTAGTTTTTTTCATTCAATCCAATAAAATAACAAAGAGTTAACTTCAAATTAAAATAATAATATTATAACAGTAGTGTGCAACGTAAGATTTCAAAGAAACACGCTGTTTGCATATTGGGTACGCTATCGAACATAACAACCCCTTTAAAGTAAATTTAATAGTTAATTCCCAAAATATTAAAAAAATGATAATGTATTATTTCTTTATTTACCCATAATTTAATAGTTCCATCCACAAAAAAATTCATTTTGTATGCTCCAACTAGGCCTGGTCATTTCTAGAATTATAAATCGAATATATGAAAATATCATTCATTTCATATAAAACACCATTAATAAGTATACTATTATGCCTCACTTTGCAGGTGTCTCAAAGGACTTCTCATTTTAAAATAAATATTCATCCTTTGTAAAGAGACAATTAAACTATAGTTTTTCAAATTTGAATTCCACTATTTACACATAACCAAATACGAAATCAATATATATAAATATAAACATAAAAATGATGTACATATTCACCGAATTTTTTGTGAATATGTATAAATAGAATATTTATATGTATATATGTGAATTTTTGAATACTTCAGATTAAAAAAAATAATGTACATGGTTAGGAATAATTTTTAAGATCTTTGGAAGCAAAATATTCCATTAGGATTATATGGAAAAAAACCTAAATTGCCAAAATATCCTAGATATCTCTGAATTTATTAAATATATTAGTTTTTAAGATAAACCAATAAAATGGTGTTCTTATCCATTCAAAGCAAATTATTAAAACAATATTAACCATAGAAAACCCATTTCCAAATCGTAATAAGACATTGAAATTTTTAAAATTTTCAATTTAATCCATCATAATTATTTTCAATAATTATTTATCTCCCAATAAAATAACTATTCAGAAAAATATCCATTAAATAATAATTTTTGATTTATTCTTTTGGATATATAGAATCTTGAATTGAATCATTTCTCCGTAGAAAAAATATCAAATCCATCACAATAAAGTCCTTATAACACTAAGAGGGTAAAAGGAATCCTAAACAAAAAACCCCCATTAAAATACAAACCCAAAAGTGGATCGAAAAAAAATACAATCTAGGTTTCTACCTCAAATGCACATACAATGGGTGATAAAAATGGGTATAAGAAGAGTGGATGAATAATAAGATTCAGATTATGATAAAATATAACCTATGATTATTGAACATTGATTAGGTATTACTATTAATAAATCTAGATCGTAATTGGGAAGGGGTGAATGCATTAGAGGGATGGGAATGGGATGGTTTTTCTCAAGAGAAATTATGTAAGAAGATGATAAAAGGAGATAAAAATACCTCACCATTATTTTTTGAATTTTTTTTAATGTTCAGAGAGAGTCATGTAGTTTGGCTACATGGTGTGTCAAACCACGCACTAACCATACACCCAACACTCTCCATTTGAGACCCATGTACAATTGAACTGAATTGTTTATAAAACCAGTCTAAAACAATGACAAAAATCTATTAAAAATATATGTCCACCCACATAGTAACCCCAAGGATTGGAAAACTATATGTAATAGTAAATTTTTATGTTTTTCAAAAATCAAAATAAAAAGTCTCTTACCTACAAATAAATTAAATAAATAAACAAATCATTAGTTGTGTTTTGTGGAGTGTTAGGAATTCTTGGATGTCAGATGTATATGTCCCATAATGTGTTATAACTCTACAAGTCATGAGATATTTAACTATCTTATAACCCTATACATAGCAATACTAATTGTAATGAAAAGTGTTCTCACTAACTACACACTCTGAAGATATGATTTCAATCCATGTGTAATGAATATTCCAAATATCTCACTGAACCAATCACATCATCCACTAATATCATTAAAACCTTTAGCAAATGTATTGAATGAAGACATAGCATCACTAGAATTTGGTTTTTATCCACCACTCACTAAAAAGAAGATTCATTAATAAATAATATTAAAAATAAAACACACAAAAAAGTAAAAAAAACATGTTCCCTCTAGCGTACATAATCTACTATTGGGTGGTTATCCACACATGATCCAATTTATCCATCATTAATGGACATTATGAAATAACATGCCTATTTTAGGTTATGATTCAAACCGAAATAAATTTTGTGTAATATCAGTCCAAAATATAGTTTATGATAAATTAATGAAACATTTGCGGATAAAAACCTAAAACAACAAAGTGAATAACCCTGATAGAAAATTGAACTCATACATCAATCATGTATATGAATGGTCATTGAATAAACAATGAAATTCAAAATAATATTATCCAACATGAATGTTATAAATTGAATGTGGGAGGAAATATAGAGCCTGGAATAAAATGTATAAAAATTAATAAAGTCATGATAAATTCAATGATTTGAGAAAAATGTCATTCCTCAAGTGAAGTTCAATCATTTTAAAGAATAAATACTAATAAAAGTCATTTAAATTTTCATGGAATCCAATATCGATCCCTATAATTTATATCAATCTGGAATTGAGGCTTCTCTAAAATAATTTCCCCTCCAATCTTTCTAGGTTATTCAGGTAATATAATAGAATTTCATTAGAGTGGTTTAAATAGAGTATTTATTTAGAAAATATAATTTAATAATTTAATTTATTTATAGAGTTTTTTATTTCTTATCTTAAAGGCTTGATCAAGCTCTAAATCTTGTTTTGTATTAGTTTATGTCTAAACACCATTCCATAGAACAAATTGGACTATCAGATAAAATTTTTCTGAATCTATATAGGGTGCCATTACTATTTTAACCCTATAGAGATCCTTCAATCAAAATTGTGCTAATTCACAATAGGTAATGACTTGGTTCACAATATACACCCACTGAATGATCCTTTTCATTCAGGAATATGAAACCAATCTATATCTTTGGAAAAAACTTACAAACTAACTATTTATATAAAACTACCACCACTTCACATACCAGATATTCTTATGGAGGTTGAAACAATGAGTGAACTTGGTACTCAACCATTCAAAAGGGAATCATACTACAAAAATTATTGGTTTATCCATCCATATTGAGTAATAATAATGTGTAATCTCACAAATTCACTAAGTGATATTTGTCATGAATCAACAACCAAAACTGTTATAACTAAAGGTCATCCCTCTAGGAGGAATGATATGAAACTATATCCACTAACACTCATCCCAAAAGTGGTTTGTTGAAAAATTTATCACTAGTGGTAATGATCAAATCACCACTATTAAATAGAATCATTTATGTAATTAATTGAGGAAAATTATTCCTCATTACACAACTCAAAAATCTAGTTGAAGTATTTTATATACATTGGAAGGGTTAATATGTAGTAATATTCACACAGCAAATTACATTACATATTAGAATAAAAATTAATATGTACCAATGTTACTTGAAAAAGGATCAAATCTAATAAAATTATACTTATATAACATAAATGTTAGTGGGAATCCTTAATCTATATCACTATACTATGTATGTTTAACAATCACTATTTATAATATCCTAGTTGGGCTGTCTTTCTCTTCCATGATTGATAATGACGATCTCTAATGGAACTACACCAAGATCTCCCATACAATCTCATAAAACCATTACCCCTTGGGTGGACCTATATATCCTAAATTAAAGAGGATAGTCTTCACCATTTAGCTGAATCTGCTCTATCAACTCTATATCCTAAGATATAACATAACAGAGAATACAATAACACAACATCATGAGAATCCCTCCTCCTTGATCACATATTTTTTTACATATTTTTGGTCCACCCAAAGATATCCTTTTGGAAATCCATATTGTGGTACACATTCTTCTAGAGAGGTCATAGCATTAAATCTCGGTCTCTACATTAAATATGAGTTTCAAAAGGTAAAAACTATTTGTATAGGGAATTGATTGATGTCCACCATAAATTTGGGATACACATACAACTCTAATAAAACACTAACAAGATCGAACCCACTAAGAACTCTCTTATGTTGATTCTATATTAAGTTGATCAACCCAATGTCACCTTAAATAGGCCACGAGATAGTTGATATCACCGAATTTGAATATATAACAATTTACGAGGCTATAGCCTATATCAACCTTAAAATTTAATATATAATAAATATATCAGATAATCAAACAACTAATAGTATATATATATATATATAAACAAATAAACTATAGAGAATTCATTAATGAGGAAAAAAGTACATGTAAAATATCTGAGGTAAACCAATGATGTAGTACATCTCATAAGCATAAAAAACACAACAAAATGAAAAATGTATCAAATTTTTTGTACTCAACAATCACACACCTATTGTATTGGTAACTTCTGCCAACAGGAATAACTATTCTCTATAAATTGTTTTTTAAAATTACTAGACTGAAACACTAAAAAATCCATGCCAACATCACATCTATCGAGCCTATCTCTGAACATCAACATCATCTACCCAAAAAAACATGTGTGTTAATGAAGTAATATTCATGTCCAAATATATACTTGCTCAGTAGGATTTAATAACAATTGAATGCTTTTTTGATGAATCTAGAAAATTATCAAATGATGGAAAATCATTTTATTCCCTTTTCTAAGGATCTATATGAAATAAATATGATGTCTACATAAAAAATGAATTAATAAATAATGTTGAATTATATTACTCTAAATAAAATCTCTAAAAATCAATATTTTTCTAATATTATTGATAAAGATCTCCTTGGTATGTCTAAAGATACACCCTCTCAATTGAGTATCCTTGGCTTACCCCTAAATCATCCATCAAATGTATGTGATCCATCCTTACACCATTGACATCTAGAACCACTAAGGTAGAGGATAACAATGAAGATATATTTTTGGGACGACAATTGTTTTCTTGTAATGAAAAAAACAAAACCCACATTTTCATCACATATTTTTGTTTTTTATAACACTCAAGCAATCTATCTGGGGTTTGTTTCATTTTTCATCTATTTTTAGATGTGGATAAATGTAATAGACAACAAATGTATCATATATATATAGTACACAACTCTTTCATTACATCCCATATAATAATTTAATAAATGATAGATTTATGTCATTTAAAATAAATGAGTATTAACACAATTAATATTTGAATGATCATATAACTAAATGTAATATGATTCATGAAATTTTATTATATAAATTCATATATATGCCTTAGATATATATATATATATATATATATCTCATGGATTTATGAATCCCATGCATATTTCATTAGGGATTATGTATCCTAAAAATTCCCACTTTCACTAAATCCTCGTAGACTATGTATAATTTGACCTTATATTAAACCATATACAGCCGATCAAGAAATCACATCCAAAATACTTATAAATATAATTGAATACTCATTTTGTTAATATATCACTAACATTAACTAATATCACATCCTATGAAATACCTCATGAACACCCATTAAAAAAATTACCTCTAAACTACATTATGATATTAGCTATTTGAGCCAAAAACTATCCCCATTTATACAACAACATAGTGTAAGACCATGGACCTTAATAGATTTGACAAAGAAAATAAATATCTAGATATATATATATATATACATATACATATTTATAAGTAGATAATAGAAAATAGAAATGAATAAATGTTATAAAAGCTACAATGTGATCTATTTTGATTTTTATCAACCAAATGTTTCACTAAACTCATGTATGTGAGTCAAAATCATCATAAAATGAAAATTTTCAAAATTTTATTTTTGTAAGACATTGAATGACCATGTAAAAAAGAACATGTCAACCACAAATAACTAACTCATTTGTTCTAGACTCATAGAGTGTAAACTCATTTGATTGATGAATGAAACTCTTGACAATCATTATTTTTGATATGAACAAAACTATTTCATTATATATACTGATATAAATATATCTAGATGTGGTGGAAGACTGTATCAGTTTATCTCACTTCAGGGCCTAGATTACATACTCAACATATAAGGGGAAAATATAATATTAGTTACGCTCCAACCAATGACAGAATCAGTAACACAATAAACCAACCCCGTAATAGCTAAATAAATATGTATACAGGAATAAGTGGGGTATCAAAGTATTAATGTTCTCATTATAGGTATCACACCGACAAAATGTATAGGGGGATTAAATATGATCTACACAACCAATTTATATCAAATATATATGTGTGATTGTCTACATTCTCTACTTACTATGTAATATAGAACACACTTATAATCCTAATTTTTTGGTTTGTGTCTAAAGAGTATATACAATATAATAATGAAATAATCATATTCATGCTAACATAACATCTCCTCACAACATGTAATTCTCCATAATGAAAATAAGTTGGGGATAAACCCAAGTTCATAATTTGAGAGAGGAATTTTCATTAAATTCCATGATATATATACATATTTATATATATACATATATATTTATTCAACATGAAATAAAGATAAAATAGATGTTACATCTAATATAATAAATTTTAATATTCATAAACTCTTTAGGAACATTTAAAAAATCTATCATAGAAACCAGTTTATCTTATGATATATGATAAAATATAAGATAAATTTTATATTTTATACACTTCCTAGGTTTTTTAAACATTACATCATAAATAAGAACGGTCACATATATAAAAATAACTCTTATAAAAATCATCTACTAAAAACTTTAGTCAGAAACATCATTAATGTAAAGACAGTTCTAAAAAATTGGATACATATGAATCATACAATTATATATAAGAAATACATGAAAATAATAATTCCTCTTAACATCACAACATTAAATGTAATGCTTTCAAATTTTATTGTACACTTAAAACCCTTCCAAAGTTCCTCATCGATATCCTTGGAATCATATTCCATCCATATAAATTTGTGTATTAGTATTGGTGTTTACATTATTGGTAACCAGTACTCCTAAACTCATACGATAAAGTGATTTTTTCTAATGAATCTCAATGTAAATCTTAAATTTAGAATTACTCAAATATACTAAAATATTTTAGGATATCAAGTGTAATTTAATATTAATCATAACTAGTTAAATCCTTCTTGAATTCATGGAATTCACTTACTAAGTGGTAACTAACTTAATATAACACTTTTCAATTTACATTACCATCTCATATCCAAAACATTTTATGTTATTAAATGGAAATCACAATAAAATAAAATTTGCATAATACATTATCTTTAAAAATTTATCTTATTCATGTCTAATCATATTCCAAGAATCCTCAGATACATTTTATTCTTTTAATAACATAATTCTAGGTTAAACAAACATTTTATGTTTTGAAATAAAATTTATTTTTATTAATAAGAAAATTTTAAAAATAAATTATTTCTTCCATATAATATATGGTATTATATGTATTTGGAAGATTTTAATTTTATAAAAATACATTATTAATATATACAGTTTATCTATTGAAGATACACATTCCCTCATATTTTAAAATTTATTTTTATAACATTTTATTCTCGATGAAAAAATTTATCCATAGATTCTACTAAAAAAATTCCACATAATATTGATGAATCATAAACCGTGGGTATACAATTATTCATATCATGTTGTTTATAAATAATATTTTTTTATAAAAATCCATTTTTTATTGTATATGAGAAATTATATAAAGGTAAATTTTGTTTATAATATTAACTTGATATTGATAAAAAAATTAAATTCAAACACTCAATTTAGTAACTATTTACATCATCTAATGAATATTCAATATAATATCGATCAATTTATCATTTTTTTAACTCTTGTATACTTGCAACAATTATTAAAATAATCATTATATATCAAATTACAATAAAATTATAATATACAATTTATATGGCATCCATACCTTATATTGACATTAAATGGAGTTTGAAAACATAATTTGGTAATATCAATGATGATCAAATCATATCTAATTTTCAATTCTATTTTTTGACAACCCTAGGGTTCAATGATATTTTTTATTTTTGATGAAATAGTATTGAACATGTAAACCAATTTTTCATATTCTTATATTAAATTTTAATTACTTTTTCATTGCAAAAATAAATTTAAAACCGAAAAATAATATTACTCATCAATATATATTCTATAAATAAAGAGAATTTTGTGTAAACATTTTATGAATTGAATTATTTTGTCAGAACATTTCAATAGATAATAATATGAAAAATTCCCAATCCAAAACAATGCATTTTCTTTTCTCCTATTAATTCATGTTATAGAATTAATCAAATAAAAAAAATGTGTACTAAAAACAACAATGTAATTTAATTTAAACAACAATTGTTTTTAATAATATTCTGATGAACTAAATTAGACATAAATTTACATTTTATGAATGTTTTATCCATTCATGAAGTGTAAAAATTATAATTGATGTAAAAATAATACATCATTATGTGAAAAAAATACTTGAAGCTTCATTTATTTTCATATCAATACTCATTGTATATTTAAACCACTTTTTAAATAAATAGTTGATATTATATATATGACTGAATATTATAATTGGATTTAATGGGTAAAAATGTTTTATGAAACAATTTCCCTCTCAAATTATAAACATATTCATTCATATTGAATATAATGTTACATACCCAATCATAATGAGTAAATTTTAATAAAATTTCTTAAATAATTAATGTAACTTATCGTATTAAATACATGATTGGATACTAAGATTGATTGGCTCATTTTTCATACAATTCCTTTAAAATCATGAATGAATCACCGTATGATTCCATAATGATTTAGATTCACTTGTTGAAAAATTTAAACATTACTATGTAGAGGAGGGAACTATTTTTACATAAATAATTTTTCTTAAGAAAATTTCTTTAATCAAAAATCATTATTATGTACATTTTTAATGTTACTAATATTAAGAGTATATTAAAATAAACCTCCCTTTTAAAGGATTAATCTTAATGTTTAGTTTGATGATGATTCTTTTCATCTACCATAAAAAAAAAATTTAAAAAAATTATCATTTATTAAAAAATATTTAATAAGTAATTTTATGAATTAAACAATCACTAATATGGTAACCCCTTTTAAAATATTCATTAGACAGATCAGTGTACTAAAATATATATTTCACTATGAAATGTGGCATATAGGGTGTTTGACTCATCAATAAATTATTTATGATAGGTACCATCTCAGTCACCATGTCTTTCACTCTTGGACTGTAGAGAGGATAATTATTTTTCAAAATACTACATATGGATTCACTCAACTGTATCACTATTATATCACTTCTATGTGTTTCCCATATTACTGTTACAAAAATAAAACATAAAAATTAGATAAAAAAAGACTAACAAGTTGAGACATTCTATGAAATAACCAACCAAGGATTATATAGGTTCCCCTATTACAGGATTTTCATACACAAGATAATCCATGGGCACTAGTCTTTGAAAAAACCAACCTGGTTGGATGGTTTAGTTCTTTACAGGTTCAATTTTTTGGTGGGATCTTACACTACCAATTTGATGGAGATATTTAATTACCCCATTTTATCTCATGTTATTTCATTTTATTTATATGTGCCTATTGTATAGTGACTCATACTTTTAATAAATAAATATTATATTGATTTAGATAAATATTAAAAAAATTATAATTCATGATCGAGTAGTACTGGTTTGTTGTCTTTGGTGACTATATGCATTAATATATTATTTAGGATTATTATTCAAAATCTCTAATAATTTTATCTCATTATACTCTTCTTTATGTAACTAAATTAATATATTTAATCATTAAATAGTGAATGTAAACTTATGAAAAGGTGACTTCAGATGTCTTGTGAGGGTAAACCTGGCATAAATCAATCAAATATCATATGAATGTATAACCAATGCATAAGGAAATATGTTAATTAACATGACATACAATGTTTTTTAAAAAATTATTAAAATATAATAATAATAATTTAGGGATTAAAAATTTATCCTTTCTAGTGACAAGATTCATATGTGTTAGTAAAAATCATAATAAATATCAAATCAAATGTTTTGATCAATATAATGGCATAAAAGTGTGGCACAATCATTGGGACATATACCATTTCTTATTTAATGGTTTACTAACAAGACCATGAAATCATTGTGTATGGTTAATCAAAACCTATTTTCCATATCACAATGGATATGGAACCACCACTGATTTCCAAAAGTGGATCAATCACCTCAACATATTTCCAATAGTGGATCAACCACATTAACTTGTTTTCCATATTTATCTCATGAGATATAATTTAATTCATAATTAATTGGATAGATATATAATTCCATAACCACCCATCCCATAATTTAAAGAATAAAATATTTGTTACAAAAGATCCTAAAATATTAATCATATCATCATAACATAATGTTTTGAAAGGAAATGAGTTTAATTAACATATCACCATTTCAAAATAGCATTATCAGTAATATATAAACTAGTTTCTTAAAAACTCATCATCATAATCATAAAGCATCCATATAAAAAATAAATATGGGATTTGGGGATCATATACCTTTTAAATACCTGGTAATATAAAAGAATTTTATCCTAGATAAAAAATTCCATTAAAAATTCTAATCGGAATGTTTCATGAAATGAATTTAAATTTAAATTTTAAAGTAACATCATTAAAATAATTGCATTTAAATAATATGATGGAAAACAATTTATTTAAACATAATAATGGAGACATTTAAGGTAATATTCAAAGCAATGAACTCTCATGATATAGATAAAATATGTTCACATAGTGTATTTTAAAATAAATATTACCTTCACATATTTTATAAAATGTTAAAATTATAACATTATGAGATTGATATAAACATATAGTTGATTTTTTTAAACATTCATAAATCGGTAAAAATTATTTTTTTACAACAATTCGGAAATAATCAAAATCATTCCTTAATTATTTTAAGGAAAAATTGACAAGGAATAAAAAAATTTCTCATTGAATAGAAAAACATAGTTAGTTTATCCTAACAAAATTATATCAGTAACTTATGTATATAAAGTGAATAAAATTAATGGAAAATAAATTATTCATATGAAATAAATAAAAGGAATGAATAATTAATTTGATTTAGTAGATAAATATCATATAATTTTTTCAATGTAAATCTTATCATAAATAATATAGAATATAATGGGATTGAGATGTAAATCCAATAACTCATGTCTTATCATTATTCATACATATGAGAACCTCCAATATAATAAAAATAAATTTTTATTACATGCATATTATAATTTTTTTTCAGAGTGAAAAACCCAAGAGGGGGTGGGTGTGAATTGTGTTTTCAATTTAAATTTCTATTAAAGGGTATTTAGAAATAAATTGACCAATTTATAAATTACATCTCAATAAACAAAATAAAAGAGATATATAATTTAATCCCTAAAAATATTCTTAAATGGTTGATCATAACTCTGTTAAAAAAAGTTTAAATTACTTTTTATATTTCATGTAGATATACTTATATCAAGCACAATATATATATATATAGTCAGTTATGGTATTGGACTAGTGGATAAAGAAGCCCTATAATATGGTATCAAACCATTGATCAAATCATGGATACCAAAAATTTGACGGATTTTCTAGCTGACTCAGGGATAGTTTTGGGAATTGCATGAATCTAAGAGAAACTAAGGATCAATTTTGGTGATGATGGATGTAAGTAATTTCATCAAAACATGGGAATGATAGAATCATGGGATGTTGATGAACCAAAAAACATGGGTCTTCGAGGAGGGAAAATTTATCATCCATGGTATTTGGGGTATCATGTGGAACAATGAATCATGTGGTGGTGTGAATGATGCATTTGATGACAGGAAGCTAGAGAAAATCAATAGGAATGCAGGGTGGATGGATGGATATAATCGATTCAGCACTGGCGGTGGAACATTCATATTAGCTATTCACTGGTGGTGTGCATTCATAGATCCTTTGGACCATAATTGGACATATGGTTCTGGAACTATAAGCCTGATTTTATGGGAATAATACCCACTAGCCCTATAAATCTCAAGTAATGGGATCCATCTACCTATAATAATAAGGAGGGGGTCTCTAGAGCAACAAGAAATGGGGGAATTACCTCAACATTTTTAAAAAACTTCTTATATAAAATAGATGATAAATATAGACATCAAATTAATTTTTTCTAAAATAATTTTTAATATATATAATGGCTTGTATTAAATTAGAGTAATAAATAATAAAACTAAATAATGGACTTAAATATGTGGTTCAATATAAACCTGAGACTTTTTCCACTCCAAATGGAAATCACTTTCTACAAAGAATTTTGTTAATAAACTAACTGAACCCCAAAAGGGATAATGTTTTACATATAATTTCACCCAAGGCTATCCATGCTATGTAAAGCTACTTAAATAGTTTTACATGGGATAATTACTAATAAACAACTACAAATATGTATTCTAGGATACATGACCTATTCCAAAATTATACATGGGAGTGAATGGAATAAGAAATCTTAAAATATTTCTAGACCTATCCAAATTATCATATAAACTAGTTCTCAAAATAAATATATCCGAAAGGAAACACATAAGTCGAAAATTAAGAAAAAACATAATAGAAGAGAAATAATTTAATGCTAAAAAGATATATTATTTTTTAGGCAAATGTTATCTTATCGATTTCATCTTTTGTAAATGGAAATGATAAAAGAAGATAATGATATGTTATCCATAATATCATTGATGTTCATGTGAGAAAAAGGTACAAATAATTTTCAAAAGATATTATATGTTCAACATTCTTATTTTTGAAAGAAATGTAATTTCTATGTGTCTCTCTATCACGACACACATCTCTACTATTTTTAAAGGAAGAATATTTCTATGAAAAGAGACATTGAAAAATAATTATTGAATATCCTCATACAACGACATGAAATATGTCTAAATTGAATTCTTTTGATCAGAAATTATTTATAGACATAAATGTTATTGATATAATAAATTTATAAATATTATACATACATTTAGATATGGTCCCCTTATGTTTTCTATGTCTGTATCCACAATTAATTCAATAATTTTCATGTATTTGGGTATTATTCCTTGATAGGTTATACAGTCGATCATTTGAAAGTATGATCGATCATTTCAACTTATGGTAAATATTATTTTACTTATGGTCGGTCATTTGGTACATATGGTTGGTCCAGTACTATTTTAAATTTAGACAATGAGCCATTGTTGATTCATTTATTCATTTTGTCGATTCAATAATTATTTAAAGGTCCACATTTAAAATATGGGTTCTTCCTTCACAATTTGGTTAGTAATATGTAAATTTAGAATCAATCCATTTCATTATGATATTTATTCGAAATAAATTGTTGATTCTATAGAGTTTCACGATTGATGGATTTCTATTATTGTCAATCCATTTTAATTGTGGATCATCAATTCCTTTTCCAAAATCATGATCGTGGTGGTAACATGAGATAAAACATAGATTCGTTCAATCATTATTATGATTTATTGAGTCTTCCATATATATTTCACAATGTTTTTGAAGGCCTTGCGTTTGATGAATTTATATTTCGGTCGATCTGGTACTCTATAAATATTTATCACTCATATTAATGGTAGATTGAGTATCTAGATCAGGTTCATGGTCAAGTCATGAAGATGTAAAATATCCATTATTCTCTAGAGAATCACTTATCATTCACTAAAACAATAATATATATTAAAAATAATATAAAAATAAATTGTGATTACTAAAATATGTTGTTGTTCGATAAATAAAACTATCACACAATTTTTTATAACCATAAATTGTGGCATAAATATCCAGAAAAAGTGATGAAAAATGAAACATTAAAAATTATAATCTGATGTACTATAAAAAAATATTAAATGATTAATCATGTCATTTTTTAATTTCCTTTTTTAAATATATGTGATATATTACTTTTCATTTATAATGACATATATTGTAATCCCCAAGGGATATTATAAATAATTATAATGGGTGATAGAGAATTTTTGCATTACATATGAAAGAAAGAATTAAAAAAACAATGTCACCAAAATAAGAATAATGATATATTAAATTAATTTTGAAAACGGTTAAAAATGTCCCTATAGAAATCTAATCAAATTATGAATCGTTTGAATTTTGATTGATAGGAGGGGAAACATGGGTCTTTCCCTTTTTCGATAATAAGAGTTGGTTTATTAGGTGGTAGGTGAGTAGTATGAACTCTATGGATGTTTATACTATTTTAAAATTGTCTAAAATTACAATGGGATCGTAAAATAGAGGGTCAAAAATGTCAAGTTAGTGGTTTTGTAGGAGTGGAATAAGTTAGATTTGAGGAATCTATAGAATCTAATGATTAAAATCTAAGAATAGAAAGATTATGTTGTTACAATATAAGATATTTATAAGATATGTATATGTTTATATAATACATACAAAATCTATTATACCCCTTGAACGATGCAATATAATCTGAAGGAACTCATCCTTTATTACCTGAATTTATTAAGAAGATGATTCATTAGTAATAACATATTTTCAATTTATTTGAAAGAATCTATGAAAGGTAACATATTATGATCTCTTTTAAATGAAAGAAACAATGTTTTTACATCTTTCATATAGTAAATAATTATATGATAATTCATTTTTACACCCTTGATTCAACCTTTTTGTTTGGATGTTTTGTAAAATTCATTTTTAATAAAATGAAACTTATTTTCTCTCTGATCAAAAATGTCCTATTGCACTTGATTTTTGGTGTCCTATACACATAAAAAGATATTAAATACTTAATCATGAATAAATATTCTTATAAGGATTGCAGTAAAGAGTATTGAGGAAAGATGTGGTTCTGGGGTAGAATTTGATGTTCTATATGGACTGGTTTTAATAAAGAGATTACTTCTATCAACGTTAGTAATAAAATATATAAAATAAGAATGTATAGATCCAATTTTACGTCCAAAACATTCCATATCTATTATGAAACATTAAATATAAACATTCATGTTGTCTAATTTAACGAAAAAACATAGTCTGTTTTTGATCCACATTAGTTTTACTAGTTCATAAAATATAATCATTCCTATGGTGATTACTATCCCAACTGATAGTAAAAAAAATTTATTTAGAGATTCTAAAATATCATTATCTGATTAGATGAAGTCTATAGAAGTGATCATATTAGATTTAATAGAAAAGGCTCCATCATTATAAGAAGAATCCAGAACAAATTGAGCTTGTTCATTTTCTTAATGAGCTGGAACAGACTTAGAAGATGAGCTCAAGTTACTGTACTCGTATTCTATATATTCTATTCCAAGGATATCCCTTAGGATACAATAAGAAAATAATTCAATGAATTTACATTATATAGGCCTTATATTCTTCCTTGGACTCTCACATGAACACCACTTTGGTTATGGGAGAATAATCATAAACTTCTTCTTAATGGGAAATATTTTCTTCTACATTTATGGGTGAGGGAGCAGAATCTAAAAGCATAAAAATATCCTCATAAGACTCAAGTATTATAGGACCTTCTATAAAAAAGGGAAGATGAAATTTCAAGACTAATAGTTCCTTTATATATTAGAAAAACATGAATTCTATCTCCTTCTATATTTAGTGAATCATGATCATTATTATCACCCTATTAAAATTATTAATCATTTATATCATAGAAATGGTTATCTAGAGGGGCTTCTTCACAAGTGGGTGTTGAATCAAAGATAAGAGAACCCCAATCCCAAAAAGGGTGGTTTCTCCTCTACTGGATCAATATCTTGATCACGTTATGGGTTCATGATCTTAGTTCCCAAATAAAATTAACTACAATTATCTCCCCTCATGATTCAAAATGCATTCTCCTGCTATTTGACAATAAATAGATTCTCAATATATTTTATAGCTTCGACAAGAATTTTATACAGATGTGGAACAACCTGATTATTAGATAACTCAACTACTATATGGGCTACCTTATCTAGAGCCTCAAATTTCATTAGTATTTCATGATCAGGATATCCACGCGTGATTTCTTAAAAATATCTTCAAGCTTTATCCCCAACAACAATTGGGTCATGTGGCTCATCTTCATCAAATGAATAATTATCCTAAAAAATCTTATATAGTTCCAAACGAAGATAATTATATCCCTTGGACTTATAAGATTTGATATTATATTTAATAATTCTTTCTTTCTTTCTTTAGGACATTCCCATATCTACTTTCAGGGATTCTATCATATAGTCATCCTTTTATAATTGGTTTGGATTAGTAAATCACTTCCACAAAATAGGGATCTATATACACAAATAATAATGAATATTATCTATATAATTATTAATAAAATATCCATTGTGTACGGAAGATTGTTGAATCTAAAATAAGGTCTAGATAACCCTTCAATATTCCTCCTCAAGAATTGGGTCAGACTAATCAAAACATCATGAAACTTTTGGTAGTATTTTAAAAGATCAGAGTACCTTAGAGTGGAAAATTCTCCCTTTATTGGGATTATTGTGTACTAAATAATTTTCATCAAAATCCTACATCATAAACTAACATTTTTTATATTTATTCTTTGATTGGTTTGTTCATAAATAAGTGCATCTATCATATTTTTAATTTCAAATTGTTGATGGTTCACTAGATACTAGATTTGAAATTTACTATACTCTTCAATATGGGGTACTCTATTGAAATACTACCAAAATTTCTGTGTGAACATACACTCTTGTCCATAAAATTAGTCATAATCACATACATCCGATCTCTAGAATCAAAAACATATTGTGGTAATATTATTTTATTATAATTGAATAAAAGGTGAGATTTCCATCCATGAACCAACACATCAAATTTTGATAAAAATTTGGTATTCATACCAAGTAATGATTAATTTTAACCCACCTAATTCCCACTTGTTTTTTTATCAATTCCCTTGTGAGAATATATCTGAAGAATCGCTAGATTTATAGATTCTCATGAATTAGCTTCACCTATTTTTTATGATTATGGAATATTGTCCAAAATTGATATTTTAATTATAACTATGCATGATGTGATTTGAGAAAATAAAGATTTAGTGAAAAAGGGTTTGATAATGGGTTTGATAGTGAGATTTATATAGCTTATACAGTAGTGTGACAAATCTACATCTAATTCAACAATTCAATAATTTAGGACTATAAGAATAGTAATGTGTTGGAAAATTAAAAATTTATATATTGTTTAACCCATATGATATATTTTAATATAAAATAAATAAAATAAAACTCAATATAAGAAATTTATATATATAATAATATTAAATGTGAATTAAAAGAATACGATAAAAAAATTTAAACTCAATTATTCATACCTATTTCATACAGGATATAACACAATCTCTCAAAATTTATATTCTTTCTAAATATGTCAATAAGATGATGTTCAATGGAAAATAATTCATGAGTGATATACCCTTATCGAAAATGATATCTAAAAAATTTGATGTGTTATATCAATGTGATTTCATGAAGAGTGATATATATTATTATAATAAATTTTTATTGAACTTGTATTATCACAAATTTTATGAAGATGTCAAAATTATTATCCATATATTAGTAAATTTTACTTCATCCAAACGATATGGATGCATTTAATTCATGTGGAAAATTATTTATATTTAGAAAAGAATAATGTAACAGATTTATATTTATTACTACACTATAAAGAAGCGAATGTTGAAAAAAGTGACCTATTCTAGACCTGATTTTTCAATATAACATATACCAACAGAAATCATCATCTAAATAACTAATCAAATCAAAATTATTTCCTCCTAAATAGACCAATCCTAAAATGGATGTACTTTTGATTTATTCAAATATTATTTCTACAAAATAAATAAATCTTCCTTTTGGGTTTAATTTAAACATGCAAACAATTATACAATAAACATAATATCAGGTCAACTAGTAATTAATTATAGTAAACAAAAACTCAAAATTTTTAAAGTATTTTCATCAACATATTTGTCCATTTCATCATGTTCTATTATATATCTTATACTCAAGGGTGTATAACTAAATTTTTTGATATAAATAAAAAAAATAAAGAGAAATTAGTGAAATTACATTATTATAAATTGATTCCTTCATTATTTTGAAAATTTTGAAAACTAAAAAAGATTTTAATTATCTAATAAAAATAAATTCAAAATAATTTTGATTTTTTTTAATTTTAGTAAATAAAGTGATATTGGATGATCCAAAAATAATTTCATCAACATACAGTTGAACATCTGAAACATTTGTTAAATTTATTTTAGTATACCGAGAAGGATAAGTTACACCTTTAGTATACAGTTTAGATAAAAATTATCTAAAACTATCAAACCAAGATTAAGTTGTGTGTTTAAATCCATAAATAAGTTTTATTAATTAGTATCACTAATTATGAAAATTTTTGTTTTATAATATCAGAGTTTTTTAATATAAAATCATTAATTTTTTAAGATTTTATAAAGAATCTCTTGTTGTCCTATTGATATAATTTTAAATAAAAAATGTTATTCATGTGAAAGAAAATATTGTATTTCATCCAGTCTAGAAACTATTGAAAAATTAAATTCATTATCAATACCTTCCATATTATTGTACCCACGAGAAAATAGTCTAGGTTTGTTTAAAATTATAGCACTATACTCTTCAACCATATTCCTAAACACTCACTCGGTGAAAAAGTAAAAGAAGAATTTCATTATTTATACTAATTCATGGACATTGTTTCTCTCAATATTATTCAATTATTCTTACATTTCCATTTCCAAAAATTCTCCATCTATTTATTTAGTAATGTTTATAAGGTCAAAATATGAATATATTGCTTGATGTTTATCCAAGATTATAAGAGTGCTTATAGTCTAGGTTTTTCTATATTCATATCTAACTTGATAATATATGGGATAGTATTTATGAGTCCTAATGATTCAAGGAATTGACTTTTTTCAAGATCATCTTATTCATGTTCTGGATCAAATAGTTCAAAGAGACTACATGATTTTTCAATAGATGGTTTTATAGTGATATCACTGTGTTTTGTAAAGTAGGTATATTTATATTACAAATACTAACCTCATGTATTTTTATACATGTCCTAGGTTAATGTTTATCTATATTGTAATGTTTTACATATAAATATTCTCCCACAATTTTGGTTCTTTTTTCTGAATACCATGTATCATTTATGAGAAGTTTAATACCTAAGGAATATTATTTCATTTCTTTTAGATGAAAATTCTTATTCATTTTCCTTTTACTTTTATATAAATACCATGTAAAAAAACTCTTAAAAAAATAATCTTTTTTTCTCATCCATTTGATATCTCATATAGGGTTTTCATTAAAAGAGGTCTATTAAAAACTCTATTGACAGTATACAAAGTTGTATTCAACACCTATATCTGAAAATATATTTTTAAATCATAATCATTGAGAATCGTATATAAAATATTATAAAGAGTTATATTTTTTAATTCTATTACATAATATTTTTTGGAGTCCTACGAGAAATAATAATATGATTGTAGCCATTCTTTGAGTTTATATATTCTAATTCTTGATGTTAAAACTCACAACAATGATGAACCCATAAGTTATTAATAATATTTTCTCTATGATTATATATATATGTTATAAAATGATAAAAATCGGTATTGTATTTACTTTTGTATGATATAATGAATACCCAATTTTATAATGTAAAGTCATCTATAAGAAAATAATCATAGTGCTAACTATTTAATCTAGAAACCATAGAGAGTTAAAACAGGTACAAATTAAAAAACTCCAGGGGTTCAGATATTGGAGCATCATTTCATTGTTTAAAATAGAGCTTATGTTTTTTTCCTTTTGGAATGGTTTTTTGAAGTTGTGTTTTGGGAATTCTAGTTTAGTAAGATACTCAACTAATATTTTATTGTTCATCTTTCTATGTGAGTGAAGGTTGTAGTGTTTTAGTCTCTTATTCCCTTAAAAATATTCATTATGTAATGCACTTAGACATGAAATATTTTCATAAAATAATGAATCTAAATCAATAGTATTAACCTTTTAATTAAGAATACAAGTAAAAAATAAAACATGTTTTGAATGATAAACATAATAAAAAGGTTCTTAAATATTTTGAAGTCGTAAATCATTTTTATGAAATATCTATAACATCCTCATACAAAAATTGTTTTCTGGTACACTTCATGCAGGTTTTCTACAGCAAGATTATACTAGAAATTAGTTCGGTACCCATACTTTCTGGTGTAAAAATTATTATTAATAGTATATTTTGGAATCCAAAATTTTTATATGTTTTTCAGTATACACACTTTATAATTTTAAACGTAAAACCTTTTTATTTCTATTAGAGTAAGAATTTATTTTAGAGTTGGAAGATCATGAACAAAGAGTGAATTTATTATTTTAAATTCACTATCCCTAAACTAGTATCCTATCATACATGTATACTTTTGTGTGGTTTTTACAAATATTTCTTATTATGGATTATCTATTATTTTAAAACCATTTATAATCCTTTCTAAGTTGCACGTTGAATATTATTATATCATTATTTTCTTTTAAAACCCAATATATTATATTTTTCGACAGTAAAATTATATTTGATATTCACATACAAACAATGATTTTTATTTAAACATTTATATTTAACTTATATTTTATTCAATAAATCATCTTGAATATTATAGTACTTCATTAAATATACACATATCATGTTTTCATCATTTTATTTATTCTTATTATGATTTAAAATATAAAAAGGAGATGAAGGAATAATATTTGATAACTAAAAAGTATTTATTATATATTATATATTAGATATATCATTATTATCTTCTATACTCAAGATACAGTCAATTGTGTTATCCTCACACATTCTACATGGGGCCTTCATATCCTTCTTATGTATTTTTTCTTTATCCTAATATTTTTTCTTATATTTAATTTTAGGAAATTAATCATTGATGTATAAATATATTTTATATTAATAACAGGTTACCTCAATTGATTTATTTTCCTTTTTCTTGTTTCCTTTTCTATCATAATTTCTAATATAATTTTATTATTGATTACTTTTATTTTCCTATAGAATTAAATGAATCACCTAGCTTGGTGATCAATTTTCTCATTACTACTTGAAGTTGATTCATCATCATTGAAACATTAATATAGGATTTTTTTCCATTTAGTATTAATTCATAAGTCTTAAAATCTAATGAATTTCACTTTAGTTAATATCTGTATTCATTAATCAAGTTCAGTTTCTCTTAATGCATCATAGTCATTCCAATAAGTTTATTCATATTAAATTTAGTTAAGTATTGAGTTTAATTGGTAGATATATAGTTTTTATACTAGATATCATGAAAGTATCATAAAAGTCACATTACATGATCTTAATCATCTATTTTAATCCAAATTTCATCAATCAAATTTAATAAGTTGATAAATTGAGATACATGAGGGAAATGAATTCATCAAATTTGAACAAAAATGTATCATATTTAGTGGTATAAGTATAAATACACATTACATTATTGATTAATGTACATTCATAATAAACATAAAGTGTGTCCTTAAATATTAATAAAATAAAAAATGTTGATATTCAATTACACTCTTTATCCATTAATTCATAGTAGAATGCATTCATAGATGTATTGTTAAAGTGAAATGGTTCCATTATAGTATCATTCCAATCAACTCAAAAAGATTTGGGGTTTTCATAATTGTCTTTGATTATTGTACAAATATCAAATCACATACTATCTATATTGATTTTATTGACCATAATTAGTCCCATTAAAATAAAGTGGCTGGCTGGGGCTTATTACTTACGATCTATTATTAACATAAAAAACTAAAATATTGTTATAACATTTTATTTTTTTCGTTTATTAAATCTATATCAAATTAAATTGTAAATTCAAATTCCACTAATACTAGATATTGGTCAGAGTCGAATAATCAAGAGTGGGGTGAATTGATGTTTCAATTATAATTATTTTTAAAAATGATTTTACAATAAATCCCAAAATATATAAATTTCATCCCTAGTAAATACACATTTATACTTTCATATTTTGATCACTCAAAAAACTTCTTAAAATATTAATCAAAAAATAAAAAAACTATTTTAAAATACTTTTATCTTTTGAAAATAGTTTACCTATATCAAACACCATATTTCAAAATCATGCTAATGTTATCCCTAATTTTTTTCTTCTCCTGTTTTGGAATAATATAATGGTTTGTTTTGAAACTGATAAAACAAAATAATCAAAACACACCATTGAATAAGTCAATAGGTTTAGTATAAAGTTGATACTCAGTCCTCTCACATTGGATATCACCCAATGCCATGTAATTTATTAATAAATAAATAGATCCACATCCTGTATAGAGTTTTACATGAAAAAAATTCATAGATTTTTATCCTACATCGATTCTATTATATATTCCTACATCAAAGAACAAAGTATTAAAAATTTATTTATTAAAGTTCAGGATTTACAGCATCTTCAATAGATCTACATTGTATTTTAGAAACAAATAAACGAGGGAATCTATCTTGAACAATGCATTTTGGTGAAGGAGATGGTTCTTGAATGTTATACAATGAAAAGTAAACACACATATCAAAAAATGGGAAAAATAGTAAGATAAGTGAAATAATTTGATGTAGAAGATATAATAGTTCAATTTGTTTCCAGTAAAAATTCACCTCACGGTTTAATTTTTTGATTTGGAAGAGATGAAAAAATATGATATGATTTTTCCAATGTTTTATCGAATTATAGGAATGAATATAGCTACATAGAACTTTTAATCATTACATGACTTCATTGATTCATTTCTAAAAAATTTGGATATCTTTTTATCTCTCACAATATCACCAATGATCTCCAATATTTTAAAAGTTAAAAGAGTTCTCTGAAATTATCCAATGATAAATCATCATTGATAATCCACATACATCTGCATGAAATCTAGTATTATTAAATTCTATTTAGCAATACTTAATAATATAACAAAATCATTTTGTGTTTATATATTTAATAATATAATTCTTATTTTATATATGATTAATTTATGTTTTTCCCATCATCATATATGGTCACATAAATGCATTATGATAATTCTGGTTGGATTCCTTGATAGGTCATTCTGTTGAGTATTTTATCTTTTGATTGATTTGTAGAAGTTATGATTGATCAACAAATAATTACGGTTGATTAGTGGGTATATAAAACTAGTTGAGTAATTTTTTAAATTTAGATTATGAAGATGATAGATTTATTTTGTAAGGTGGTTTATACATTACCTTGTGAAAATTTTGCATTTCACATATGATTCCTTTGTTGAATGTGTGGTCGATCCATCACTTTTTGTTATTTTTATCAGTTGTGAAATCAGTTCCATATGGCTTCTTGGTTAATATATTTATCATTATGTTAATCCTTTTTTACTTTTTATTGATCCATAACTTTATAAAAATATTGATCATGATAGTTTCTTGAGATAAAACATGTGGTCTCTTGGTTCCTATTAGAGTCTCTTGAGTATATATATATCTAACATGATCAATCTAATGAAATTTTGGTTGAGTAATTTTTTGTTAGGTCGATCTGGTACATTGTAAAAAATGTTTTACACATAAATAAATTTTATTTACTGTGTGGCTATGATTCTGGATAAATTCTAGACTTAGATTATTTTTTTGTTATTTTTCTATAAAAATATTTATCTAGCCTAAAAATTAAGGTAGTATATAAATAATATTTTCATAAATTTTAATTATTTAAATATGTAATTTAAAGACACTTTAATAAATATACACACTTATATATGTATATATATAACATACATTGTATGATTTAATAAAAAAATATTATCATCTATTTTATAATAATTTTTTATAAAAATAATTATTCTATGTGTCAGCTTTATCATTTCTAAGGCATTTTTTGGTTTAGAAGTCCCAATCCATGTAATTTGGTCAGGGATTCATCATATCTATAATGATAATAACTATATTAATATCATATATATTTAATAAATAGATATATATTTTCATCCATAAAAATTAAATATTTTACTAAAATTACACCATTTATAGAGATGACATGGTGTTTGTATACATGAACCTTATTTTCACTTTTTTGCAGATGGAATGAAATAAAAGTAAATAAGATTTAACAATTCAAAAATCATAATTATTTCATGTATTTCATATATATTAATTATTTATATATTTATTACCATCCATGTAATGTGAAAGAAAATACACATCACAATATGGAGGTTGTAGTCCATATGTACGCAAGTGAGACATTATCATTTTCCAACTGATGTTAATAAGGTGCATAATAGTTTTTCCATTTTCATAATAAAAATTAAGTATATTTATGATACTTAAGAAATACTTTTACAAGTTATTCAATATAATTTTAGGAATTATAACAGGTAATATGTGTGAAAAATCACGGTTAAGATTTAAACCACATTAATGAGAAATCATATTTGGATTACACCATTTTCCCTTAAAGGATATCTATTTTGAAATACCATAAGATCTAGGATAATGTGTAAGTAGATAATAATAAAATTAAAATAGGTATTTTATGATCTATAAAGCTTAAAAAGTATGAGGAAGAGAGTAGAAGAGTATCTTATTTAAAAGTTAGAAGATGTGGATTGTTACAATAACATATTATATTTAATTATTATTAAATAATATTAAGGTTCTTTTGGAAAAAAAATTATATCATTAAAACATTAGATGTGTAAAATCTAAAATTATCTTTTCTAATAAAAATTGTTCATTTTTTTATTATGGTTTTACCCTTATCTCTTCATTTTTACCCAATGTTAACCCTTTGACAATTAGCACAATATCAAATATGTTTACTCTTTAATGGTAAATAATGTTATCATAAAATGGAAAAGTTACCAAATAATGGAGCATGATTTTTATTTTAAAACATAATATATTTACTTGGTAAAATATAAGTTTTTTTAATTTTTTTTTCATTTAAATAAAATATTGGTTTTTATATTATATCATAAATGCATTTTTTGAAAATAATAATTTAATTTTACTTTAAATAAATTTAGATAATTATGGATTTATAATCTAAAACATATAAAAATACGTAATATGTTTCATTTATATAAAAAATTCATGTAACAGAATAGTTCATCTAAATTATATTACTATATATATGTTTAAAAGCATTTACTATATTTTTATATTAATTGAATAAGTTCTATGATGACACTTTGTACGAATTTATCTTAATTATTCACTGAATAAAAATTAAAAACCAAATTATCATGTTACAAATTAATTAATATTTCATGTAATATATTATAACCAAATTTACATTTTCATAACCCTTTTGAAAAAAATAGATATATTAAAGTCAAAACAATGAAATATTTTATGTAATATTTCTTAAATTTAATATAAACTCCATAATAAATGTTGAAAATAACCAAGTGGACATATATTCAATACAAGAATGTAAATGGATTAAATCAACCTATCTATTAGAAAGTCGTCTTTAAGTTAATTTTATGATATTATCTTATGTTTTTAAATATGTTTTACCCATTTTACCATTACGATGTGATAAAAAACTTCCAAAAATGCTATTCATAATGACCAAAAGTAAAAGGGATCTAATTACAAAATTTTTACACCCTTATTACAAATATAGTATCTATTTTTAATGATTACATTTCTCGAATAGGATACATTATTTAATTTAAAAATTAAAAACATAGCTAAATACATTTTTTTAGGAAAATATTTTTTATGTATAATTTTTTAATATTAAATTCAACTAAAAATTGATTATAATGAACAAAGTTTCATTATTAATATAATAATAAAACTAATGTTACTTTGAAACCATTTCAAACAAATCATAACATTGTATATTCCTGACATAAAATTATATTTTATGATACACATCACTATTTATTTTTAATATGCATTTAAATATCATTCTTTTAATAAAATGATACAAATTTTTTTTACATTTTACTTTAAAATTGAAATAAATTTTTTAAAATTATTTTTTTAAAAATTCCAGAAAAATTTATATTATTTTCTCCCAAAAAGCAACAAAAAACATTTTTGATGAAAAAAACTTATTTAAATAATATTTTATTAGTGTTGAGTAATTACATCTCAATCAATAATAAAACCGACTTAAATATATTTACATAATAGGTAAAATTTCATCATTTAATTAATTTCCACCATATTCTAATTTTTACTGTAATTGATGTGTAATCAAGATGATTTTTTCATTCCGGAACAACTAAAATCAAATTCATAATCCAAAAAAGGATAAAAATCTATTCATCTAGTATTTAAATATTTACGTATTTTCAATGGATATCAGAAGTTAATAAGATATGAAAAAAGTAAAACATTCATATGAATAAATATTACATTTTACTTCAATATATCCACTTGAACTCCAAATGATTAAATTAGATTGTTCTATAAATAAGTAGACATAAATCACAATTCAACTCAAAAAAATCAACAGTAAAGAATTTATTAGCCTCAAAGTGGATCTCATACCACTGGACATACATCCCAAGAAATTTAATTGAATTATTCCCAAATGATCATTCATATTAAACAATATGTTCTACATAAAGGCTACTTATAATATAACCCATAAACTTCTAGGTTTTAGGAACAAAAGATGCACCTAATGGGGCATGCCCAAAACATATTTTTTTATAATAGATGATTATTATTATTATTTGTATATTAATGATAAATATCACGACAAAAGTAAATTAATAATAGATTAATTGACGATTTAACCTTGAAACCCAAACACGCGATCATAACATATTATTTGTACTTATTTTAGAGAAATAGACTATTCTCTTATAAGTAATTATTTTTTTTATTGATGGATGTAAGATAATATATAGGTCACATCGTCATTCTATTTTAGGAATAATGCATAGATACCCTTCATTGGAATACACACTTTCTTTGAGAGCCTCTACACACCTTCGTAGAAATATCTTTGTGCAGGTACAATATATCCTTATGATTTCCTCAATCACCATTGATCATAATAAGAATCACTTAAATAAGAATTATATTTGATATCTCTAGAATAAAGAGTGGTATAGGTGTAGGATCACTCTTCTTTCGTGAGAGAAATCCAAGACAATGAGATCTTAAGGGCTTAAGGAATTATTTAAATGTTTTTAGCATAATTAAACAAATAGAAAATAAAATAATATAATATTATTGGGTTTTTGTACTTCTAGTGTTAGTAAAGAATAATTTCAGAAGATCCCTTTTTTATTATTTTAGTCAAATAGAATCCCCGTATCTATAATAATAATAATAATAATAATATAATTATTATTATTTCTTCACATGGGATAAAATAGAAAATTAAATTAAATATTATGCATTCAAATATTATTTAATATAAATTTTTTCACACCAAAGAATTAAAATTAGAACATAAATACTTTATAGTGTTTATAAGGCCTTGATTAATGAATATTTATTTATGAAATAAATATCAATTCATTATTATATAATAAATTAAAAAATATTTTATTAAATAAGTAAAATATAAATATTAATTAAATATATTGCTCAAAATATATTCTATTGAATTAATAGTGAAAAAAGTTATGTTATCATGTGAACATGAATAATTTTAAACCATGTCGAGAATAATATTTATTCAAAAAAATAATAAATAAATAATATTGTTTAGTTAACATGGGTTATTGATATATTTGGCGTGTGACCCTCTTGGCCCCTTTTTTAGATGACACAGACGAAGTGGCCCAGAGTCTAAGGAGAGAATCTAGAAATATTCCATGAAACCCATATAGAAGGAAGTTAATATCACAATGACATAAAACCTTATACAGATTCTTAGAATGTAATATAATCTTTTTTAACATGATATCTCTAATCAAATAGGTTGAATGTTGTTACCATCAACCAATTTTCTTGATGTATCATTCTTTTACTTTCCAGAATTAGAACATTCCTACAAAACACAATGTCTACGGATTTATTTAGGATATATAATTTCAATAATGGTGATTGATATATCACCTTCCATTGATGACGTCATAAATCCTTCCTAGCATTATTTATAAATGAAATATTACTTTTGATGCACCAAACATATCCCACTTCACCAAAAATATATATAGACCTGAATTTCCACAATAAGATAATGTACATTACTCTTAACATCCATTAATAATAATAATAATATATTCTAAAGACCAATAAGCATGTTTACATATCAGAACATCCATAGAAACATATTAATTTGGATTTATAATTGTGGGGTATCATTATTTTCATATTTTATTTAGAAATCTACCATGACCGTACACCTCATGAAAGTATCTCAAAGCCCTATGAGTCTCTACCCCACATATAATATATCATTTTCGTCCAAAAAATTATTTCATATGGATATTAAACATATATTTATGTATCCTTTCTAGCACTACATGTTCTAATAATAGTGAGGATCAGTTATAACCTTTCAATGTGACATTTACTCATCTGAAATTATCAAATACTATGTCATGAAATAGAATAATCTTGAAGTGATAAGTGTTCTATTAATACTCAAAACTATGAATATATGTAAACATAAAGTACAATAATGTTGGTACTAAGAAACAAAATCTGACATGCTCCCGCATTCACTAGATCCATCAATGAATAAATATTAGGTCGAATAGGCTAGATTCCCTGGGAGGGGGGGAATCAGGGTATGAAAAATTGAAATAACTGGATCCTTTTATCTTGTTTTGTTATTAGACAAAATACTCTTGTCTATATCTTTCCCATTGTAGAGTATAAAATAAAATTAAAGCACACTAATGAAAACCAAATTTTACTTTTTTCACCCTCACTGGGCTACATCCATGGAGCATTCACAAGCGATGTTCCGATGTACCAAAATAACTATAAGTGAACAACTATTTAAAAGTTTTATGTGGACTCATTATCCCTCCTGGTTTACAACATTTCACAATTTGAGAACACACAGCTCTCTCAAATGAATTGAGATCACTGCTTCTTCAGAAGATCCACTCACAGTTTATAGAAATGTAGGTATCTTTATTATCACAAATGAATACAACCTCAATTATAGATAGATTCATTGTTGAAGTAAAAATTTAATTAACTGATTAATACCCCTTTTCCGCTGATCACTAGGAAAAACTATCTGTAATACCTTCACAATGTACCCATATTCGTGAAGCTACCAATTTTGAAGAGCTCAAACAAGCCTTTGCAAACTCCCTACCTTTTCACAAATCACACACCTTCACACAGCCCCCTCGCAGAGCACACTTTTTTGTAGAGATCAACCATTCTCAAATCTCAAGCATTCTTATAGATTAGGCCATCGAATGGCTCAAACCATCATAATGAGACTTCTTTCACGAAGCTCAATGAGACAACATGAAACACACCATTTTCATGGAGCTAGATTATCTTTCGCAAAGCTCATATCTTTCGTGAACCACACCACATCAACACACCACATTCACAGAGCAAGAATAGCAACCACGATGATCATATCATTCTCGATACACACCACCTCCATGATGCTCATTCATGGATTGAGAGAAAGAGAATTTTCCTTTAAAATTTGTACTTCTCTCAAGGGGGTCAACACCTATTAATTGGAGATTCCACCAACCCTCGAACCATCTGTGCATAGTCAACGCCTTGTTATCTCAATTTTCAGATCTCCAAAATATCTTCTGATATTCACTGTATATCATGAATCACCACGAAATTTTTTGAATCATGGAGCTCATCGTCATCAAATAGTGTTCAGTCAATTCCTTTGTTCCTTCTCTGTAAATATCCACTCGAAATTCCTTTCACCACTACAATTCTCATCAATGATGTTATTCATAAACCTTGTCATAATCACAAAAAACACCATCAACATTATTCAGGTCTTCACGAAATCCACATAAAGAGTCCCATATTAGTGAAACTCATTCCTTTTCCATATTTTTTTGGGATATTCAAGAAATAAATTTTTCGTTATGCTCTCCAAACTCCACATTTTGGACCCCAAAAATTTATAAACACTATAAAATGCTCCTACCTTGTATCTTCTATTATTGTACCACCTCCCATATCTTCCATTTCTTTTTCATGTTTCTTCATCAGCATGAATTGTCAAAAATATCTATGAACCTCAAAAACTCACCATGGAAACCTTCATTCTCAATAAACACAACTAACCCAATAATTATGCAATTTTACCTTGAGGAATTTTTTTTCAAACAACAACCTTCAATCATGTATATCTAAAATGATACTCATTCTTATAATAAGATAATATTTTGGTCAATGTGTCTTCCAAATTTTCTTTAATGGGTACTCTACATACTAAAAGATCACCAATTATAGAAAAATCACTCAAGAGATGATATTTATTCTGTACGTGATTTTTATGTTGTTGGTACTTTGGATAATTTTCATGATCCATCACATCAATATTAGGATAATATAATGTTATTAGGTAATTAATACTATGTACCACATAAATATATAAGAAAAGTTTCATATCCAAAAGTATTATTTGGTAGTACTAGAAGTTACTATATAGTTAGAATCTACTGTTGATTTGTATAACACCACATTTGTAGAACTCATATTGCTCATATATCCCCATTAAGAATGAAAACATATCATGCATGTGATTTAGATAATTATTATATATTTTAAAACTAGAATCAATATAATCCATGATGACTATCTCGTCATTTTCTCCATACCATACGAACATATCCTTAGCTATTCTTCAATACTGAAGGATAAAATTAACTACGTAACAATGTTTTCTCATATATAAACTTGATATCTCCATACAATTATCAAATAATTATAAGAATCATGTGTAGTACATAACATGGAATATATTATTAATCATATTTCAAAATAATATGGGATCTTATTCATTCTATCACTATCATATTGTGTTTGGGGACACATTTTCTTGGATAGATTTATACCATGTGACACTAGATCAAATCACATTAGTAATTATTCTATATTAAATCTCTTCAGTATTTGGTCAATGTACGGTCATATACAAAATAAAGTTATCCCCTATAATTTATCAATAATGATCATAATACATAAAATATAGGTTCTTTTACCAAATTCCATCATGAAGAAACACATTTGAACCATTATTTATCATAGTATAAGACTAGTTTTCATCTATAATACGTAATACATAATCAACATATATTGTTATAAAAAAATTCCTGACCACTAAAGTTCATTTAAAAACATGGATCACATTTATTCTTAATGAAATAAAAATTCTTCTTAGGTTCATAGAATTGAATCATCCATGCCATGGATTATTGCTTTAATTTATAAATTGATCATTGGAACAATCATGTCTTTTTTAAAACACCAGGAGTCCAAAACCCTTATGGGTGTGTCATATATACATCTTCCTAATGGTTCACAATAAAGAAAAATATTTCAATTTCAATTTTATAAATTTTATAATCATTTGAATAAACTATTACAGGAATAATTCTGATGTATTATGCCTGAAAAATTATGAAATTTTTTGTTCATATTTAATTAATTTACATTATTTAAAACCTTTAGACCCTATCATTTTTATAGTCAATTAATTATACTATAATTTTTAGTTTTTTCTCGAATACACGTTTTCACCTTATTGGATTTACCCTAAATGGAATATCAACCATTACCCTAACTTGTTTCTGATACATCGATTTTTTTCAGAATTCAAGGATTATTTCCCTATTGAAGATTATACGGTCTATACTACTTCTTTAAAAATATTTCTTCATTATTTTCGACCAATAAGGTGTCAAAATCTTCATTGACTCTAAAAAATATCTTTACAGTTGTCATAACACATTGGTTCTCAGACACAGTACTTCTGTTTTAGGAATAAATTCTTCTCTGAGGACATATAGAATATGTTCCTATATCATCTCATTCATATCTTGATCATCTAAATCATTTAACAAAATCAATCTCTCACAATCCTTCTAGAGGATGTGATCCCTCTCAAAAAGGTACATTTTATGGGGATATTTAAATTATTTTCTATTTGGTTGTTTATATAGTATCCCATTATTTCATTAGAAAATACTATAAAGACTCACTTTATGACCATGGGTGCTAGTTTTATTCCGGATAAGGCCTTACAAATTCTTTACAACCCTATACACATTTTTGAGACAAAATTATTTTTCCACTTCAAATCATGATGGGAATTATTTTATCAACATTATATGGTACATTTTATAGAGTTTATGCCACACTATTTAATTCATATCCCTAAAAGTATAATATAATATCTACACGACTCATTATAGGGCCTAAAATGTATTTTAATGTATGGATCCTCATTTCAATAACACCATTCAAATATTTTTTATAATATAGGGTGAGTTGATAAAGAACCCCAAACTCTAGTATATGGGTGAAAAACACATGTTTAATAAATTAACTAACATGATACGATTGATTACATAAAAAATATAGTGATTTCACATCATGTTATTATATGAAAAATTTGAACATGATTTGTTCTCAATTTCCAAAACAATATGATAGAAATGAAAGGTGGTTGTCTCCAATGGAAATAGTATCCAACCTCTCAAAATTGGTAGATTTCAAATCAACTTTTCCACTAGAAATCATAAAAAAATATTCTTGGGTCATACATTTGAATATATTTATCGGCACCATAATCTTAATCAAGTATATAATGTGTTGATATTAAAATATTATATTTGATAATGTATGCAGATTTAGCTTCCCCTTACCTTTGGGTGCAGTTCTTCTTACAGTGGACTTACTAGACACATGAAAATCATACAAAATCATTTTATTTTCCCTACATCTAGATATTCATCTTTTTGGAAAAGTGGTTCTTGGGATCTATATACTTATTAGGTCTGCTGGTCTCCTTTTAAAAATCCTCCCATTTATTATTCACTATAATGAATGAGGTTTTTCCTTGACCCAGCTCATTCGCATCTTGGTGAATCAATGTAATGATTTATAAAAAGACTCTTCTCACAATTGATCATGTTATTATTAAAAATAAAATTGGATAAGGACTTGAATAGTGTGTACTGTATGAGATAGTTATGAGAATAATTTGAGAATTTATCCCCCAAGATTTATAAGAGTCTAATGAATCTAATAAGAATGTATATATGATGCCATGTATGTTCCAACTCTAAAATTATTCTTTTAAAAAAACTATGGGAGACCTCATAACTCTTTAATCTCTCATTCTCTTGATCTATATCCTAATGGAAATACATTTTGATATATACATCCACTTCCTCATATTCTATTAAAATAATATTGGACATGTATGATGGAATGATACATTGAATATCTATAGTTTAATTCAGCTGATTCTCAAAGAATGATAAATGTTCCTGATTATCCCCATTACCATGTGATTTTTTAATAGTCTCCTCCAATAGAAGCAATTTATATTAATATAGTAAGATAACAGGTAGAAAAATTCAAAAATATTTTAAGTTAGTTCTTTCAATAAGATTTTCTTTATTTAGTATATATTATAGTGATATATTTGATGTCAGATATATTTACAATTCTAAATATAAGAAGAAAATATTTATTGTACTTTGTCTTATATAATCAGAAAATAAATGTTATATACTATTTCTTAATCTGTGACTATTTTATTGAAAAATATATCCCTCCCCATTGTAAATGAAATATCCTATATTTTTTATATTCAAATATCAAGGACACATATTCCACTACTCATAACCCAAACATTCAACTGATATGTTGTTCCAAGGGGTTTATGTGGGAATTAAAATTCCCACTACATTAATTCATTATTCCATTATCTGTTTGGTGGACACCCAAATCCGGAAATCCTTGAATTGGATTTCATCAACCATTTCCTCATAATTACACCATGTCCTTGTTTTTAAATATTGCTTTGATGTAAACTAATTTATGTCAATACAAACCATCAATTTCGAATTCTCAATAACTTAAAGCATGTAGACTTTAGCTTGAAATGAACTTTGACAAGTAGTTCAGTATTAACCTATGCAATGGAGGTATATACCGACTTATTATATATCATTTTGGAAATTTTCCCATTATGGGTATGTTAGTAATTTTATCTTTAGTACATTCTTTTAAATATTAAGTACATTTAATTAAGTGATCAACCATGTATTAGATACTGTTTATTCATAATCTATTTTATTTTATTTCTCCCTTGAAATCTAATGTTACGTTTATCTAGAATATGATAAACTAATAATTGTTTAAAGGTAAAAAATGCCTTGTACCATTATATACAATATGTTCCTGATTTCCATCTATCTTGAAATGTATATCACTTATGTTAGGTTCTCCTTGGATCCAAACTTATACTACCTCTATTATCATTTAATCCATATCCATAACATATTATTTTACTCACTCGTTGGTAAGGTGAACAAAAGGATTTCAAGAAGGGCCTTTATAAAAGAAACCATGGGCTCATATGATCATACATAATAAGGGGAGGGATGTCCCATGGGACATCAATTTAAATTAATAATAAATTATAATTAAAACAATCACACACAATTATATGGTCTATTTCTATGACCATCCACATATATGAAAATAAAATTACACCTTTAATAAAATAGCATTCAATTCTAATGATTATTATTTTAGTTAAATTTCACTCGATCCATTTCATTATCTTTATCAATTAATCAATTATTTTATATAAATTTTCATTCAAACATTATTGAAATTCTCATCTATTATAATTTTAAACTAATTAAATAAATTTATTTAAAATTAATAATGTAAAAAACATGTACCTTGGAGGCAACATGGTGAGAAACTATTTCAAATAACCAACTTCTTTTACCTTAATATAATGTTTACTCATATTGAATGTGGATTAAAAACATATCATGTTATTTTATGTCATGTAAAATGTTAAAAAATAAACATGAAACACATTGTATTTATGCAGGAAGTTATGTTTTAATGAATATAGAGTAATTAGTGTATTATAGCTTATACATGATATGAAGTTACAAAAAAATATTACTGCAATACTCCAGTATTTCATAGTACTTTATCTCTTTAAAATAATTTAATATCTTATATTTCATGCAACATCGACTTGGCATGCATTATATGCAACATTGAGTTTCTATGAGACAACACATTTGTATTATAAGTATTCAAATAATATATTTATTTATCAATTAAATATTGTAATATGAATAGTAAAAAATAGATTTTAAATGTTATTTATAATTTTTTCAAATAAATAAAACATATTTATAATGAAATGTATAGGTTTTGAAATAATTGTTATATATTTAGGTAAACTATTTTCAAAAAGAAATACTTTTTATGTCCTTCTATAAACTATATTTAAATTGACATAAGACACTCTTAAAATTTTAATTTCGTTAAATAAACATCACTTTTGAATTTGTAATATAAAAATTAGTTTAGGGTGAATTTTAGGTATTGTTCTGAAAATATTTAATTTTTGATGAATAGTGATTAATATTGCATAGTATAGAAAAGACCAAATTTTTTATTTAAATAATTATTTTTAATTAAAATTTATTTTAATGTAAAAATATATAAATAATATATTTATTAGTCTAATTTAATTCATTGGATTCATTTTATGACAAGATTGGATATATAAAATTTTATTGAACTTTTTAACGTATTTTACTCATCTTCTAGGAACATTTTCAAATCTGAATAAAACCTAATTTTAACTCATATAAGAATTGAATTTAAAAAATAAAATGGACATGGTTTTAATTATTAAGTAAATTTTGGTTCAATACGATGAAAATAAGTTTTGGTGTATAGAAACATATGAATTTTACCTACCACGGTTAAAAGTAAATAGGGTAATTACAGGTAGAAATATTACAATAATAATATAAAATTACAATAAAACAAGTCCTAATTATATTCGATATTCATTTTTAAACCACAATCTACCATTTTACAAAAATAGGATCCTTTTTTATCCATTTGTATCAGATTAGGATATTTATTATACTTTATTTAAAGAAGAGTTAATAGTGTTTAATTCAAGTGTTAATAAATAAAGCATTATTAATATTTGGTCATACATAAGATAAATTAGACTATAAATATTCATTAAAAATATAAAAATATTTACTTTATTATAGTATTTTATTCATATTGTTTATAAATTAAATAAATAAATATATTTATAACACAATGATGATGCTATAATTACCTTATTAATGAAAGATTAAAATAATTGAAGTTATAAAAATTAAAATAAATCTAAATTGAAAAATTTTATTCCATAGAAGAATTTTTTAGGATAATATTAAATTTTAGGGTTGATTTAATGAATTTTTTTGAGTTAATAAAGTTTTTATGACTTTCAAAAAACCAAAATTTTATGTAGTTTCAAAATTAACATAAATAATGTTTTTGAAACAAATATTATTTTATTAAATGATATAATATTCCTAAAAATATAATATTTGGAAAAAGAACATAGATATTGTTATATTATTAATTAATTGACCACATGATGTTCTCTTAAAATTTTATCATAACTATATTAACCATGAAGTATAATAAATACAAGAAGACGTGGTAAAAGTTGGACAATTTAGCAAAGAGTTAAATAAAAAAGATAAGATTAATATGTGAACTAAAGTTTTCTGAAACCTATTTGTGGAGATTATATAGACCCAAAGCCACCATATCCTTGAAATAATTCCTTTTAGAGACATTAGAAACCGAAAATAATTTTATGAAAATTAACTTTTCATGCTTTTCCTAAAGTGCCCCTCACCTCTCTTATAAAAGGGTACTTCGCCTTCTCTTAAATTCACAATTCCAAATCAATTTCATTAAGCCAAAACCTTATCAATTCTTCTCCCAAATAGAGTAAATTCAACCTAGAGTCATTAATTTTTTGATAAATCCATACAACGGTCCATTTTGATCAAATCAAAAGGATGCATTATAAAAAGATGTAATTATATTATTACCAGTTTCAATGTTCTTTCCTTCTTCTACTTCATTTTTCTTTGTTGTTTCCATAATAAAATAATATATCAAGTACATTATACATATTAATATATTATTATAAATAGGTTACATTCATATTAATTATTATATCCATCCTATGAATGACAATGTCACCAAACATTTTTACGTACGACTTACCGTCTCTACATCGTTTTGTAGCTTTTTATTCAACAGTTATTTTTTGTATGGGTATAATAATTAATATAATTTATGTAAATAATTAAAATAACATGATAATGTTCTTATATAATTAATATACCATCCAAATCCATACCATTTTATCATTAATGAAAAGATATTGTCGCTCGTGCTTATATACAGCTTACCATCTCCACAATGCGAAGATTTTCGTTTCCACGTTCACCATTCAACGATGATTATCAATATTTATATTTTATATGTATGTAATATATGAAATAATAATTCATATGAATATATATATATATATGTATATATATATATGAGTGTGTGTCTGTGTGTCTGTGTGTGCATTTTCATATATCTTATTCACATACTTCAATTCAATATGATATGAAAATAGAAACAATATTTATGTGTACGTACGACCTACCGTCTCAATAAATTGTATATTAAATTTAATATACCTATCAATTATAGATATTTATATTATGAATATATATGATATATAAATAATATTTTATATTCTGGATGTAATTGAATCATGATATCAGTGATATGATCAGGTCTAACAAGTTAAAACACTTACAATAAAGAAAGTGATTATTACCTGAAATATTGCATTAACACAGAATTCATTATTAGATGGGAATTATGAAGCTATAAATGAAAAATGTATGGTATCATAAATATTAATATGGTTCATGTATAATTTAATAACATACTATGTTAATTATGCAGGAGGTTAAACGTACCCTCAACCAAAGGAAAGTACAAGGTAAGGGTTAATTCATCAATCTCGTTATGATCAGTGATTTTTTATATGTAAGTGTTTATGAGATAATATTTATCATTCATGTCCATGTTTCATAAAAATGATTTCAAAAGAAATATTCTATGGTTTTATGGAAGTGAATATTTAAATAGGTCATCATTTTAATTGTTTTAAAGATGTCTTTTTCTAAATATTTTAAATTAAAGTCCATGTTTTCAAAAATATTTAGAGTATTTATTTAAAGAGGCATGATTGTTTTAAAATGTTAATTTAATTAAAATGAATAAAAGTGTTATGTGACAATTTGATTCATAAATATACTTCAAATGTATTCCATTATATATTGTGTTACATTTATCTGATTTCATAAAAACAAAATATTCATCTCAAATAGTTTTACTAATCAGTTTTAACTATGTAAACATCCTTTACTGGATAATATTCTTGATAGAGGTTAATTTATTATAATATAGTCTTCCATATTGTATAGAATGAGTTATGATATCTTTGACTATGTATGTTCAATTTTTATACCATTCATGGTTTATGGTTAATGTGTTGACATTTTGTATGATATCTTTAATATGAATGTTATGTTATGTTTCACCCTTTTCATATGAGAAATGCATTGGGCATAATAATTGATGGGGATGGCTTGTTATAGCCCCGTGATGAATCAGTAGGTCTCATGATACAATCTCGTTTCACAGAAAAAGGCCTTCATAAAATATTTGTGAATGGTCTTGGCCTAAGGCCTTGACATACTTGACATTATGTCCGATATTATGCATTCCCATATTATTAAATTAGTTATTACATGTGATTATTAGAATAGTATAATATCTATGTTCATGTTTATATGGTATTGTCTGATTTCTATTTTTCCATATTATGTAAATTTTTTTGATGAAAAGACTTATGTTTTTATTTTACATATGGCCTTAAATTATTATATCTTCCAATAAATAATTTACCTTTACAGAGAATCTAAGCTCACCCCTTTTTATATTTTATTTTCCCAAGATTCCAAGAAGTGTATTGTGATTTATATGCAGGGTTAAGTTATAGGAATAATGTATTTCTCAATGTATTATTTATGTTGTGTTTTTTATAGAAAGTGTAATATATATTTCATGTATGTAAACTATCTTCCAAGTCTACTAAACTGACTTGTCCTTCGGAACATGACTCCATATAATCAGGCCAATGTATTAAATAATTCTTCGGCTCTAGGTAACTTGGGTTGGGGATTTATAGTTGATATCATAGAAAGTTTAGTACAACCCATGGATACTATATTTATAAAACCTCTAATCAGAAAACATTACCCTAAGATAGAAATTAAGGATTAGTATAGAAAAACATCCAAAAATTATGGTAATGTAGTTATTTTGTGTGTTTTCTATGAAAAAAATCCTTATATGGGTACTACAAGTGGGAGTTGTTCTGGCTCAAGTGTACCTTGGAGTGAAAACTCTGAAAAAGACTTTCGGGCTTGACTTGGGGTATCCTGTTACATGAAAACGGGTCTTACTATACAACTACTTTGACACTCCTTCTAAAGACACGGAAATTTCAATGAAAATTTTTTCTTAATTTTCTTTGGAATTTTACAAGAACGCAGTTTCTGACGGCGCCTGATTCCGAGGCCCGGTGTGCCCGTAATTAATTTCGGAAGTTTGGCTCGGGTACGTTCAGTGAACGAGCGAGCGGGAATTTCTATCTTTTGAACTGGTGCCCGGAATCGAATTCTGAGGGCACTGATGGAACCGCAGCGCCGGTAATTACATAGGAACTCCTGTTCTGGAGTTGCGTTTACACGAGTGTTGATAATAAAAATTGTGGAAGTTTATTTTATAACTACACTACAATTTTTATTAACTTACTCTAAGTGTTAGCTCATGGTGGAAGTTGGGTAACCAACCAACCTCCCTTGGGAGGTTATGAGGGTGGTGGGGCCCACAAGAACCCCACCTCTTCATATCCTCTAAAACCCCTCAACTCCCACTTAAATGATTTTAACTTAGTTATAACTTATGTCTTAAATGAGTTGATTTTAATGTGGTGAGTTGTGTGAGTCTTTTGAATTTCAAACACTTGAATTTCAAAAGCCATGTGAAGTTAATTAAATAAGTGGAGAACTTATTTCATTTGGTTGGGTTGTCTTGTTTGAGAGCTTTTGGAAAGAAGGCTTAGAAGTGTTGAAGTTTCTTCATCCTCTTGACAAAGAACGCGAAGAACAATCGGGCATCGACGAAGAACGCCACGTTCTCGGGAACCGTCTTCCGCGACGCCATACCCGAAATACCAACGACGTCTTCTTCCGCGACATCTCTTTTCGCGACGCCGAATCTCGTCACCTCTTAAATCAAGGTAGGGGTTTTAACTTTTTAAAGTTATGTGGATATCATCTTCGAACATGAAGGTTTATATTTATCGGGCCTTGATTCCAAATCTTTTTATTTACTTTAAAAGATTGTGAAAGTTTATCATTCATTAAAGGCCGATTGTTAGCAAATAATGCGAGGGGGCCGGACCGCACGAACACGACCGACCCTCCTCCTATTCATGTTGATTTTGTTGTGGATTGAAACGGGTGTGGCGTGGTGTCGTCGCACTGCGCAGGATCATGCGGCAAGAAACGTGCGGCGACGTCGCGCCACGTACATAAATAATGCAAGGACGTGACGTCGTCGCGCCACGTCGAAGAAAGTTGAAGGCGCCGCGGTGGAGGGCTGCGGTGCCGTCGCACCACGCCGGACAATGAAGGTCGCGGCCGGTTCCGGGCCGCGGCGGAACGAGAAGACCGGCGGACAGCCGGGCCGCCGGTGTCGGAAGCCGGAAGGGGGACCGGCCTTGCCGGTCCCGTTGAGGAAGAACCGGCCGGCCAGGTCGGGCCGGCCGGAAGAGAGAAAACCGGGGGAATTAATTTCCCCCGGCCAGCCTTAATGACCCCCCCCCCATTATGAGGGGGGCCGGTTTCACAAAGGGGGGGCAGGCGCCCCCCCCCCCCCCCCCCGTTTTCTCGAAGGCAGGCCCCCATGTGAGGGGGGCCGTTTTTCTTTAGGCGCGGCAGGTTGTCGCGCCGCCAGCTGAGGAAAGGCGGGGGCTTTGCCCCCCGCGCGCGGCACACGAACGGCGCCCAGGCCGCGCCGTCGTGCCGGCCCGCGCCGCCGCGCCGGACCGCGCCGTCACGCTGGACCGCGCCGCCGCGCCGGGCCGGGTCGCCGCCCAGGGCGGGCCGACCCGGTTCGGCCGACCCAGGGTGGGGGGGGGGGGGGTCGGCCCGGGCCCAGACCCCCAGTTTCGGACCACTTCTGGTCAAATGCCCGTATCTTGGGCTACGGGCCTCCAAACGACTCGCCGTTAGCGGCAACATGATCTTTGGATCGAGACGGTCGTTTCGGTATACTGTACTCAAGGTGAACCTTCCTTTTCGGGAGCCTACATGTTTAAAACTCCATATTTAAGTGTGTTTGCCCTGAGTAGTGATCAGGATGGGTGACTTCCTGGGATGTTTCCCATGGTGGGTGTGAGACGGAAAGACCAATAACTAACAGACCGGGCGTCCGATTTACGCACCGTCTGTTTTGTTAAATTCCTCTTGATGAGACGGATCTTTTGGCATACTCCTTCTGAGGGTTGGACGCAGGTTGAGTACAGTCGGGTTGGTTTTTTCTTAAAAACAAACCGGGCCCCTGGAACGAAAAATCCAATAACTCTCAGACCGGGCGTCCGATTGACGCGTCGTCTCTTGCGTTGAGTTTATGTTGACGATACATAACTTTTGGCATCATCCGCCTGAGTTTTGGATGCAGATGGATAGTGGCCGGGTTGGATCGCACCGAAATCCAACCGGGCCCCTGGAACAGAAAAGCTGATATCTTTCTGACAGAACATCTGTTTGACGAACCGTCAGCGGCGTTAGTGATCTCATTGAGAAACGGTCCCTATGAGTATACCCTATGAGAGTTCGGGGTACAGTTGAGATACGGCCGGGTTTGGTTCACTCACGAAACCAACTGGACCCCTGGGACGAAAAGGCTAGTAACTCACAGACCGGGTGTCCGATTGACGCGTCGTCTGTTGTGTTGAGACCCCTATGATGAGGCGGCCCTTTGAGATACTTCTTTGTGGGACTTTGAGATACTTGGAGTATCGACTTGTAGCTCGTGGAGCAGACCCTCCCAGAGACGAGCGTACGGAGTACGGAGACCGTGTAGCCGGCCGAGACCTGAAGACTGCTTGTCCGATTCGATTTAGAGTGACTTACGTAGCCCAGTGGGGAGCACTACTTTGTGAGGTGGCAGACCCATAGCGGAGGAGCACTACTATGTGAGGTGGAAGACCCGTGGTACTCGACAGTATGAGTACCTCTGTAGGCTATGAGGGGGGAGCACTATTGTGTTGGGTGGCAGACCCCGGCGGGAAGCACTACTGTGTCAGGTGGAAGGCCCGCGGTACTGGACAGGAGGAGTACCTCAGCAGTCTTAGGTTAGTGAGCAGTACCTCGGAGTCGTGACATGACCACTGTACACTCCAGAGACGGAGCTCTTCAGCAGTTACGGTTTCGATAATGAAAATCCTGGTTTGAGCTGAGACTTTTGACCTTGTGTTTACCTCATGATTGAGATGGGTCACTTGCTAACTTACGTATATGTATGGGAATATACCTGGGTAGTGGTTATCCGTTGATTTCACAATCCTTGTGTTTCCTCATGATTGAGATGGGTTACTTGATAACTTAGGTATATGTATGGGCATATATCTAAGTAGTGTTTATCTGTTGAGATCTTCTTTGTGGTTATCCTTGTTGGTTTAGTGAGACCTTGAGGGTCTCGGGGTCCCTACTGTGTATCGTTATACTCACCCCTGCACGGGCTATGCCCGCACCTCGTTGTGTTGGTTGCAGACGATGGGAAGTGCTGACAGAGGCCGAGTGTTCGAGGACTGGATGGTACCTGGAGCTGGACTATACGAGGAGATGGTACCCGGAGGAGGACCTCACGATGAGACGGTACCCAGAGGTGGACGTGACGACGAGGCGGTACCCGGAGGTGGACCACTGGGTGGGACATACTCGAAGCGGATGGCGGGACCCGAGGAGCAGAGGAGCAATCTGTACCCACCCTACAGGTGGGATTTCCAGTGGACAGCTCAGTGTAGCAGCTTTACTTTTTAGTTGTTGTTTTCCCTTTCGAGTTGTACTTTACAGTTGGGCTTGTATTTCCGGCCCCTTTTTTACTTCTTCTACTTGTACTCTGTGTGATTGTTTACTTTACAATGGCAATGCCTTCCCTTTTTACCGGGATTTACGCCTTGGTGCTAGTCGCCAGCCCCTGGCCTATGGAAGGCGGGCTTGGGGTAGTCATGGCACGGGCCCCGAGGACGGGTCGTGACAAATTGGTATCAGAGGATTTCGGTTCTACCGCATAACTTATAACTCCGATGTTTCTTTCTGTGAAGCAATAGTGTTGAGAGTACCGAGTGTGGTTTTCAGTTCAGGGAGTCCAGTGTTGGTGCGGGCGGCCGACGTATCCATACACCAGGACCCTGACAACTGATTTCCGACTTTGTGCATGAATACACTAATTGTGTGTGTGTTTTCAATGGTTTTCCCTTAAAACAGATCAAACCAGGTCAGCTCACCAGGTATAAACGTTTGACCGTGTCACGATGTTTCTTTCAGAATTCCCTTTCACGGACGACCAGCTAGAGCCCCGAGAGTGGTACGTACTGACAGCCCGCCGAGCGACAAGGCCTCAGTACAGGGCCCTATCCCAGTTGAGGCACCAGTGGAGGCACCAGCGGTACTGCTACCCGTTGGGCCACCGATTCCACCAGCCCCAGTAGTAGGTGACGCACGACGCTTGAGCGTGCTGCACGATTTCCAGCGCCAGAGGCCACCCAGGTTCCGGGGAGAGACGGACCCGCAGGAGGCTGAGGTTTGGCTGGATGCTGTGGTGAGAGTCTTCAGGCTGGTGGGGACACCGGCAGACTTCATGGTGATCTTTGCTACCATCCTCCTTCAGGCAGCAGCAGGCAGGTGGTGGAGCCACTTGTTTCAGTTTTGCGACGGGATGAACTTCGCATGGGAAGACTTAGAGACCTTCTTCAGGGTGGAGTTTGTGTCATTAGCTCTACACCCCGAGCGAGTACAGGAGCTTCTGCCTTTGCCGCGTGTTTTTCTATCAGTAGCCGAGTCATTTGTGGGCAGTAGACAGATGATGCAGAGGTCCAGGAGGACCAGACTAGCAGTTGGACGATCTCGGGTTTTAGGACCGGTGGTGCGGGGCACCCGGGGTGGGAACAGAGCTAGGCGTTCCAGAAGCATGTTGTGTTACTCATGCGGCGAAAAGGGCCACCTGGCACGTGACTGTCTGACTCCTCGTACAGTTGATCCACAGGCGTTGGAGGAGCCACCGAGCCAGAAGCAGCGACGAGTTCTTGAGCAACAGCCAAGCAGTGGACAAGGCAGTAGAGCTCCGAGAGCAGGTGGGCAGGAGAGGAACTAGTGGATACGTCCTTTGTACTTCTAGTTCCATGTTGCTTTTTTATTCATGTATTTGTACTATGAGCTTCAATAATAAAAAGACACTTATCTTTGTTTGCTTTCCTGTCCTTTTGTTTGGTTGATACTGAGTGGTCCCGGTTAAACTGTTGAATTGACCCTCACTTTCGAGATTTCTACTGGAGGGGACCCAGTGACCTCACACTGATGCCGACAGTGTGACACAACCCTTGGAGGCGAGAGTGACAGTTTGAACTCTTAGTAGTTACGTCGAGGCCTTACGACGTCATCCATGGCATGAATGCATCATTCATGTCAGGATTGACGGTATTAGGCAATAAATGTGGTTCATCCAGGGGATGAGACCAGATTTCTCTTATCGGAAAAGAAGAAATCATAGCAGCTCTTGTGAGACTAAAGGAGGTGCAGTTCATCAAGGAGCGGATGAAGACTACACAGTGCAGTAAGAAACAGGGAACCAGTGCCAGTCTTAGAGACTCGGGCGTGTTAAATGTTTCAAGAAGATGAATCTTTAAATAAAGATGAGTCTACGAAGCCGCAGACGTGGAGGCAGACCTAGGAGAGCATCATGAGGTGTTGTACATCTTAACATGCTACAACCACCCGCCTTAGTTATCCCCGCCAAGCTCAGGGAGCTGGAGGGCGGAGGAAGAGTGAGGCTGCATGCGGTCAAGGAGTGTGACCCAATGGCTCTAGAAATGATTCACGGGACAGTTTGTGTCCACTACTATCTGCTGAAGTAACAGACGTCGATATGAATCATTCCTCACTTTCACAAATCTTGTTCTAGACCTAGAGTTTCCGGTAAGCCGTGGACTTGACTCTCATGTCTGGAGATACCTTGGGAGAAGACTCAATAATCACACTTACGCCGATGGTGTGGTCAGACCCTCGAGGTGAGAGTTTCGGTTAGAATCTCTTGGTGGAAGTGTCGAGGCCTTACGAAGTTAGTTTGAGTATGGAATGGGCAATAACTGTTCATAATCAAATTGACGGTTTTAGGCAAACGTCGGGATGGGTTTTCCTTGGTCGGAGGAAAAGGAAACCCCAGGCAGCTCATGGTAACTCTTGCACAGGAGGGTGCAACGGATCACTCTTGAGTCGGTCAACCTTACCCTCTTGGTAGCAGCCTTTCGAGTTCCAGTTCTAACAGAAAATGGAGACCTCCGGAGTTCGAGGTTGATGATCACGTCCTTATACGGGTCTCACCTCGACGAGGTTTACGAAGATGTGGCCAAGACGACAAGTTATCTCTAAGGTTCAGCAGACCTTCTTAGGTCCCCAGCTGGGTAGGCAGGGTGGTTTACCGCTTGACCCATTCACCGTAGTTGCACCAGGTGCACGACGACTTCCACGTATCTCAATTGAGGAGATACGTGCTCGACCCTTCGCATACCATCGACCATGAGAAGCTGGACGATGGCGATGAGGTGTCTTTCACGGAGGTTCCAGTGGGGATCGAGGATCGACAGGAGAAGATCCTACGAGGACGATCGATTCCTCGGGTGCACTTTCTTTGGCAGTACGGAACCTCTAGGTAAGCACATGGGAGCAGAAGGGTCAGATGCGTGTTCTGTACCGCAATTGTGACCCTAGTTTGTGTTGATGCTTTACGGGGACGTAATGCCCTGAGGTGGGAGTAATGTAACGACCCGGAAATTTCAAGGAAAATTTTTTCTTAATTTTCTTTGGAATTTTACAAGAACGCAGTTTCTGAAGGCGCCTGATTCCGAGGACCGGTGTGCCCAGAATTAATTTCCGAAGTTTGGCTTGGGTACGTTCAGTGAATGAGCGAGTGGGAATTTCTATCTTTTGAACCGGTGCCCGGAATCGAATTCCGAGGGCACCGATGGAACCGCAGTGCCGGTAATTACTTAGGAACTCTTTTTCCGGAGTCGCGTTTACACGAGTGTTGATAATAAAAATTGTGGAAGTTTATTTTATAACTACACTACAATTTTTATTAACTTACTCTAAGTGTTAGCTCATGGTGGAAGTTGGGTAACCACCCAACCTCCCTTGGGAGGTTATGAGGGTGGTGGGGCCCACACGAACCCCACCTCTTCATATCCTCTAAAACCCATCAACTCCCACTTAAATGATTTTAACTTAGTTATAACTTATGTCTTAAATGAGTTGATTTTAATGTGGTGAGTTGTGTGAGTCTTTTGAATTTCAAACCCTTGAATTTCAAAAGCCATGTGAAGTTAATTAAATAAGTGGAGAACTTATTTCATTTGGTTTGGTTGTGTTGTTTGAGAGCTTTTGGAAAGAAGGCTTAGAAGTCTTGAAGTTTCTTCATCCTCTTGACAAAGAACGCGAAGAACAATCGGACATCGATGAAGAACGCCACGTTCTCGGGAACCGTCTTCCGCGACGCCATACCTGCAATACCGACGATGTCTTCTTCCGCGACATCTCTTTTCACGACGCCAAATCTCGTCACCTCTTAAATCAAGGTAGGGGTTTTAACTTTTTAATGTTATGTGGACCTCTCCTTCGAACTTAAAGTTTTATATTTTTCGGGCCTTGATTCCAAATCTTTTTATTTAATTTAAAAGATTGTGAAAGTTTATCATTCATTAAAGGCCGATTGTTAGCAAATAACGCGGGGGGCCCAGACCGCACGAACACGGCCGACCCTCGTCCTATTCATGTTGATTTTGTTGTGGATTGAAACGGGTGTGGCGCGGTGCCGTCGAACTGCGCAGGATCATGCGGCAAGAAACGCGCGGCGCCGTCGCGCCGCGTCCTTAAATAATGCAAGGACGCGACGCCGTCGCGCCGCGTCGAAGAAAGTTGAAGGCGCCGCGGCCGGAGCGGGGCCGCGGTGGAGGGGCGCGGTGTCGTCGCACCGCGCCGGACACCGAAGGCCACGGCCGGTTCCGGGCCGCGGCGGAACGAGAAGAACGGTGGCCAGCCGGGCCGCCGGTGTCGGAAGCCGGAAGGGGGACCCGCCTTTCCGGTCTCGTTGAGGAAGAACCGTCCGGCCAGGTCGGGCCGGCCGAAAGAGAGAAACCAGGGGAAATAATTTCCCCCAGCCAGCCTTAATGGCCCCCCCATTATGAGGGGGGCCGGTTTCACAAAGGGGGGGCAGGCGCCCCCCCCCCCCCGTTTTCTCGAAGGCAGGCCCCCACGTGAGGGGGGCCGTTTTTCTTTAGGCGCGGCAGGTTGCCGCGCCGCCAACTAAGGAAAGGCGGGGACTTTGCCCCCCGCGCGCGGCACACGAACGACGCCCAGGCCGCGCCGTCGTGCCGGCCCGCGCCGCCGCGCCGGACCGGGTTTTTCAAGCCGGGCCAGGTCGCCACCCGGGGCGTGTCGACCCGGTTCGGCCGACCCAGGGGGGGTCGGGCCGGGTCGGCCCGGGCCCAGACCCCCAGTTTCGGACCACTTCTGGTCCAATGCTCGTATCTTGAGCTACGGTCCTCCAAATGACTCGTCGTCAGCGGCAACGCGTTCCTTAGATCGAGACGGTCGTTTCGGTATACTATACTCAGGGTGCACCTTCCTTTTCGGGAGCCTACGTGGTTAAAACTCTATAGTTAAACGTGCTTGGCCTAGAGTAGTGATCAGGATGGGTGACCTCCTGGGAAGTTTCCCAGGGTGGGTGTGAGACGGAAAGATCAATAACTAACAGACCGGGCGTCCGATTTACGCGCCGTCTGTTTCATTGAATTCCTCTTGATGAGACGGATCTTTTGGCATACTCCGCCCGAGGGTTGGACGCAGGTGGAGTATAGTCAGGTTGGTTTTTCCTTAAAAACCAACCGGGCCCCTGGAACGAAAAAGCCAATAACTCTCAGACCGGGCGTCCGATTGATGCGTCGTCTGTTGCGTTGAGTTCCTGTTGACGATACAGAACTTTTGGCATCCTCCGCCCGAGTTTTGGATGCAGATGGATAGTGTCCGGGTTGGATCGCACCGAAATCCAACCGGGCCCCTGGAACGGAAAAGATGATATCTTTCTGACAGAACGTCCGTTTGACGAACCGTCAGTGGCATTGGTGATCTCGTTGAGAAACGGTCCCTATGAGTATACCCTATGAGTGTTCGGGGTACAGTTGAGATACGGCCGGGTTTGGTTCGCTCACGAAACCAACCGGGCCCCTAGGACGAAAAGGCTAGTAACTCACAGACTGGGTGTCCGATTGACGCGCCGTCTGTTGTGTTGAGACCCCTATGACGAGGCGGTCCTTTGAGATACTTCTTAGTGGGACTTTGAGATACTTGGAGTATCTACTTGTAGCTCGTGGAGCGGACCCTCCCAGAGACGAGCGTACGGAGTACGGAGACCGTGTAGCCGGCCGAGACCTGAAGACTGCTTGTCTGATTCGATTCGGAGTGACTTACGTAGCCCAGTGGTGAGCACTACTTTGTGAGGTGGAAGACCCATAGCGGAGGAGCACTACTATGTGAGGTGGCAGACCCGTGGTACTCGACAGGAGGAGTACCTCTGTAGGCTATGAGGGGGGAGCACTACTGTGTTGGGTGGAAGTCCCCGGCAGGAAGCACTACTGTGTGAGGTGGAAGGCTCGCGGTACTCGACAGGAGGAGTACCTCAGCAGTCTTAGGTAAGTGAGCAGTACGTCAGAGTCATGACAGGACCACTGTACACTCCAGAGACGGCGCTCTTCAGCAGTTACGGTTTTGATAATGAAAATTCTGGTTTGAGCTGAGACTTTTGACCTTGTGTTTACCTCATGATTGAGATGGGTCACTTGCTAACTTAGGTATATGTACGGGCATATACCTGGGTAGTGGTTATCCATTGATTTCACAATCCTTGTGTTTCCTCATGATTGAGATGGGTTACTTGATAACTTAGGTATATGTATGGGCATATACCTAAGTAGTGGTTATTTGTTGAGATCTTCTTTGTGGTTATCCTTGTTGGTTTAGTGAGACCTTGAGGGTCTCGGGGTCCCTACTGAGTATCGTTATACTCACCCCTGCACGGGCTATGCCCGCACCTCGTTGTGTTGGTTGCAGACGACGGGCAGTGCTGGCAGAGGCCGAGTGTTCGAGGACTGGACGGTACCTGGAGGTGGACTATACGACGAGATGGTACCCGGAGGAGGACCTCACGACGAGACGGTACCCAGAGGTGGATGTGACGACGAGGCGGTACCCGAAGGTGGACCACTGGGCGGGACATACTCGGAGCGGACGGCGGGACCCGAGGATCAGAGGAGCTATCTGTACCCACCCTTCAGGTGGGATTTCTAGTGGACTGCTCGTACCAGCATTACATTTCAGTTTTTGTTTTCCCTTTCGAGTTGTACTTTACAGTTGGGATTGTATTTCCAGCCCCTTTTTACTTCTTCCGCTTGTACTCTGTGTGATTGTTTACTTTAAAAAGGCAATGCCTTCCCTTTTACCGGGATTTAGGCCTTGGTGCTAGTCACCAGCTCCTGGCCTATGGAAGGCGGGCTTGGGGTAGTCACAGCACGGGCCCCGAGGATGGGTCGTGACACTCCTAGGGGATTTTTTTACGATAATTCACATTTTTATTACAAACCGTTATGACGGATTTATGAGTAAATATGTTAGCAAGGAAAACATTTTTATGATTGTGAGACAATATGTGTGAATATATTCAATTAATTTAGAGAATTTTCTCATTCTTGGATTATAAATTATGATATGATCTACTCTACTCTATGTTGTTATTTAGAAATGGTACCCAATAGAAGGGATGAGAACTCCATCAATACAGAAGCTCCAAAAAGTAATAGGGGTCATATCTTTTATGGCCTTAAACTAAAATTTAGAAGGGATATAGTCTCCCACGTATTCTCATCATATGATGAAATAATGTCATGTGTTAATTAGAAAAGTAATGAATTTTCTGAGTCCTATGGATTGGAAGGGTTGCAATAGAAGATGAGGATGGCATAAAAAATGATAGATAAGGGGAAGAAGGGAAAGAATAATTTACCCACATGTGAAAACTATGGAAACAATCACATTGTTAAATGCTAAAAGTGAATGGATGTTTGTTATGAGTGTGTAGAAAAGGGACACAAAGTTCATGATTACAATGGTAAAAATAAGGTCTCAAATGTTTAGTGATTCATCTACAACGTGTTGGGACACTACGCAAATCAATGTCTGAATCATTAGAGTACACCCCAAATGGTGCTATTGGATAATAATAATGTTATTATAGTACCACTGATGAATAAGAATGATTAGTGTTCTTATGTATTTGTCAAATAATTTTTGAATTTGATTACTGTATTAATGATGTACCAGTTATAATAATTATAGAGTATATAAGGATTTTACTACAGTACTATTTCATTAAGGATTTGATATTGTATGGTACTAAGTAAAGTGACAGAGTTTCAATTTAAACATTTTTGAAAATATATGGTTGGGGTAAAGATAACCCTTAATATGTTTTTATAACTATAATAATGATTTTGGAATAAGAGGTAATTGATTTAGATATTGTAGATTAGATATTATTTACATCCTTGGAACTGATTAATGGTTTGTTTAAAAAGTAGTTTATAACATCATAATTGGGAGTTTTCAACAATTATGGATTTAATGAGAATATATAGTATTCTATCTTTTACAGATGTAATACGAATGTACATACATATTCAAATATGTTTTTTGGTAATTCAGGTGTTTGCCTTGTTTTAATAGAAAACATGATGAAGGAATTCACATGTTGTTTAATTTTGTTAACCGTCTTTATAAATTTTTGGACTGTGAGTTTGGACACAATTATTTGGGATAAATCTAATGGTTGGAATTAATTAAGTTGAAAAGTTGATATTTTTATTGAGTTTAAAGTACATTTTATTGGATTCTTTTTCCTAACCTTATAGTTTTCAATAAACATTTGAAAAATTAAATTAATACATGTGGTCCTTATAATTTTCCAAATGTCCTTCAATAGTAAAAAAAATACTGTGGAACATTCATTTCCAAGTGTAAGGGATTAAGTGAAAATAGATCAAAGCACAACCAAATGATTAGAATATGATTATGGAAGTTAAGGAAATCAATTACGTTTTATGGAGTTTTTATCATTATAATAAAATAAGCACTAGTTTTATAAAAAATATTCTTTCTACAAATGGGTTATCGTAATACCTGATGTTTGGTTGAACTGATGATATTTTAAAACATTATAGATTTTTGGATTTGAAGCCCTAATTTTTCCATTTATTGTTCACTTGTTTGTGATTGATGACCTCAATCACATTCAATATATATGTATGTGTGGGTTTGTTTTCCTAAAATTATGTGTCTCTAATTTCTACCAATGATCTTCTATAAAAAATCCAAATTTGTAGTTGACTTTTTAATTTTCCATTCCCTCTTATTAAGAGTAAATTTTATCCACCTGATTTCCAATGTGGGTTTTCCACACAGTTAATTTATGGTTCCAACCTTGTAATTTTTTTAAAAAAATTGAAATTTGGAGAATTCAATTTATCGATGGATGAGAGAATGTAACACCCCATGATTTCATAGTATGTTATCTCTTTAAAATAATCTAATAGCTTTTATTGCATAGAATGTTATTGTGGCTTGTATTATAATCAAGATTTAGTTTCTACAATACAACACATTAGAATTATAATTATTTAAATGATATATTTATCAATCAATTAAATATTTTAATATGAATAATATAAAATAAAAATATTTTTTTGTAATTTTTCACATAAATAATAAATATTTATAATGGAATGTATAAGTTTTGTTAAAATAGTTATATATTTAGAAAAAAAATTATTAAAAGAAATATTCTATATATATTTTTGGGAATAATAATTAAATTAATTTTAGACACTCCATAAAATAAATTTTTTGATAAGGGATTAATTTTTTAATTCAAAATAACAAAATTAGGTTAGGGTTATGTTTTTGTATTTTTTTCAGAAAATATTCAATTTTTGATGGATAATGAAAAATACTACATAGTATAGAAAAAACTATATTTTTTATTTAAATAATTACTTTAAATTTAAATTAACTTTAAAGTAAAAATAGATACATAATATCTATATTATAACAAATTAACTAATAGAATTCATTTTATAATATCATTAGATATATAAAATTTTATTTAACTTTTTATCTTATTTTACCCACATTCTAAGCACATTTGCAAATTTTCATGAAACATAGTATTACTGCTTCTATTAATTGAATTAAAAAATCTGAAGAATATGGTGGTCATTGGTATGTAAAATTTGGTTAAATAGGATGAAAATAATTATTGGTGAATAGTATCTTTTGAATTTTATTTGCTACGGTTTAAAGTAAATTGGGTAATTAAAGGTAGATATAATACAATAATAATATAAAATTACCCAAACACGTGTCCTGATTCTATTGAATATGTTTTTTTAACAAAATAAGCCTTAAAAATAAATTACATTCTTTTTTTCCATTGGGATTAGATTATGAAATTTATTATATTTTATTTAAATAAGTGTAAAATGTTTAAAACTCAATGTTTAATATCTAAAGAATTTTAATATAGGGTTATACATAAGATAATTTCAAAAATAAATACTCATTTGAGGATATAATGATTTACAACATCATAGTATTTTATTATTATTTTTATACATTATATAATTAAATGTATTTATGACACAATGATGTGGCAGTAATTATCTTATTAATGAATGATTAAAATAATTGACGTTATAAATATGAAAATAAATGTAAATTATATCTTTTGATTTAATACACTAATTATTTAGGTTAATATGAAATCCTTAGGGATTATTCAAATTATTTTTTTCAATGTAATCACCTTTTTATGACTTTTTCAAAAATCAAATACTAAATAGTGTTAAAATTGACATAAATAAATTTTTTAAAATAAATACTACATTATTAAATGATATAATATTTGAAAAATATATATTATTTGACCAAAGAAAATATATTTATAATGTTAGATATTTCATTAATTAACCACATTACTTTCTCTTGGAATTTTATAGTAACATTATTAACCATGTAGTATAAAAAAATACAAGAAGACCTAGTAAAAGATAATCTATTTAACTAAGTTAATTCTATAAGATATGTCTAATATGGTGACCTAACATGTCTAAAACCTAATATTTGTGATTATTTCGACCCATACCCACAATACACTCGAAATAAATCTATTTGGATAGATTATAAATTGAAAATAAATTGAAAATAAATTAATATTTCGAGTTTTTCCTAAATTGTACCTCAACTCTCTTATAAAAGGGTACATCCCCATCTCTTATATTAACACCACCAAATCCATTTGTCATGGGCATACCCTAATCACATCTCCTCCCAAATACCATAACATTAACCAATATTCCTTAATTTCTTCAAAAATCAAACAAAATATCCCTTTTATTCAAATCAAATGGAAGCACCTAAAGAAGAGGTACTTATTGTATCACATCTTTCAATGTAATTTTATTCCTCTACATTCACATTATTTGTTGTTTCCATAATAAAATAATAACTCTATTACCTTCTACATACTAATATTTTATCAAAAATATGTTAAAACCATATTAATTATTCCATCAATCCTATGATTGATAGAGTCACCATACATGTGTACATACGTCATATTGTCTCCACATCATGGTGTAGTTTGTTATTCAAAACTTCATTATTTCGATAAGTATAATAATGAGAATAATTGATGTAAATAATTAATATAACATGATAATGTTCCTATATAATTAATATACCTACTAATTCTATTGCATTATATTATTAAGGAAATTATATCATCCCTTGTGTGTGGGTATAACTTACCGCCTCCACGACACGATGCGATTCATTTCCACGTTCACCATTCAACGACGATTCTTAAAATATAAATATTTAAAAAGTATTTAATATATGAAATAATTATTATTTGTATATATATATATATATATATTTGTTTGTGTATTTAGATATATCTCATTCACTTACTTCTATTCAATACGACATGAAAACAAAAATAGCGTTTATACATACTTACGATCTACCGTCTCCATAAATGATGTATTCCATTTTATATTTCTATAAATTAATCATATTTATATTCAGAATATTTATTATCTATAAAAAATGTTAATATTCTAGATGTAATTAAATCATGATATAATAAATACTATCATGAATAAGAAGCTAAAATAGTTAAGATAAAGAAAGTGATTATTACCCAAAATATTACATTAGCCTGGAAATAATTATTATCAAGGTTGTAAAATGTTATAAATGAATCATGTATGATATTATAAATGTGAATATGGTTTTGGTATAATATAATAACATACTATGGTCATTATACAAGATATTAAACATATCCTCAACCAGAAGAAAGTACAAGGTAAGGGTTAATTCTTTAATCTAATTATTATACAAGATTGTTTATGTTTAAATGTTAACTGGGAAATATTTAACATCCATATCCATGTTTCATAAAAATGATTTCAAAACTAATCACTTAGGGTTTCATGTAAGGGACTCATTAAATTGATCATCATTTTAATTGTTTTAAGGATTTATTTTTCTAAATCTTTTTAATTAATGTCCATGTTTTCAAAATGATTTTATGTATTTATTTATATAGACTAGATTATATTAAAATGTTAATTCATTTAAAAATTTCAATTTAGTATGGGACACTTTGATACAAAATTCCCTTTTAAATGGCATCCTGCATATATTTTGTTACTTTTATATGACTTCAAGAAAATTGTATACTATATTCAAAGAGTTTTCCTGATCATATTCATCTATGTCATATCATTTAATATATATTATTATTGATTGAGGTTAATTTATTATAATATAATCCTATTTCTTATATTGAATGATTTATAATGTGTTTGAATGTGGATATACTATTTTTATACCATTCACGGCTTATGGTTAATGTATTGACATTTCGTATTCTAGTTTTAGAACAATGGTTTATGTTATGTTTCACTCTTTTCATATGAGGAATTCATTGGACTTACTAGGTGATGTTTGGAGCCAGTTGTTTCCCCTCCATGAATCGGTAGGTCTCATGAGACAATGTAGTTTTTTTGAACAAAGCCCTGACATTATATTTGTGAATGGTCTTGGCACCAGGCCATGAAATATTATATATAATGTTAAGCATTATGCATTCCCTCGTTATGAAATTAGTTATTACATGTGATTATTCTACTAATAGATTGTCTATGTGAATGATTATATGGTAATGTTAGATTTATTTTTTCCATATTATGTTAAAGATTAGGTTTAAAGGATGTTTATTTATTATACATCCTTCCTAGAATGTTTATAGCTACTGCTAAATAATTTACCCTTTCTGAGCACCTGAGCTCACCCCTTGCTTATGTTTTAATTTCGTAGGATGCCAAGAAGTGTATTATGATTGAAATGCAAGGATAATCTAGGGGAATAATGGAATTATAAAATTATTATTTATGTTTTGTTTTACATTAGAATGTGTAATGTAATATTCATGTATATAATCAATTTTCCAAGATTACTAAATTGATCGGACCCTCGGGACATGATTCCATGAAACCAAGAAAATGTATTAAAATAATGAACCGGGTTTGGGTAAATAGGTTCGGTTCATTAGAGTATTTATTAGAGGATGTTTAGTAAAAAACATAGAAACTAGATTTATAAAAAATATGATCAGAGAACATTACCCTAAGATGGACATTGAGGATTAGTATAGAAGAAAATCAAAAAAAATTGGTAATGTAGATATTATGTGGATTTTCCCCCCAATACATCATTGTCTAGATACTATAAGTGGAATTGGTTCTAGCCCATGTGGACCTAGAAGTGAAAACTCTAACAATGACTATTAGTCTTGACCCGAGGTATCCTAGTACATGACAATGAGCCTCACTACGCGCCTGGTTTGACACTTCTAGGAGATATACATAGGATAATTCACATTTTCCTTACAAATCATTCTGAATGATTTATGAGTAAATATGTTAGCAATGAAACCATTTTTATTATTATTTATATAGAAGTGTGAAAATATTCAATTAATGTTGAAATTTTTTCATGTTTTTGGATTATACATTATGATATGATCAAATGTAGTGTATATGGTCATTTAGAAATGGCGCCCTATAGAAGGAATTAGAACTCCAACTATACGCATGATCCTAATAGTAATAAGTATCATATTTTTCATGGTCATAAGCCAATATATTGAAAGGAAAATATTATCCCACATATTCCCATCATATAATGAAATAGTTTCCTATGTTAATAAGATAATTAATGAATTCTCTGATTCCTATGGCTTTGAAGGGATTAAAGAGAAGAATAGGATGGAAGATAAAAAGATAGATAAAGGGAACAAGTGATAGAAGGATTTTACCACATGTGATTGTTGTAGAAAAAATCAGATTGGTAAATGTTTAAATGTAATGGATGTTTTTTATAAGTTTGGATAAAAATAACACCAAGTTCGTGATTACTAGGGGAAGTAAAAAAGTTTGTAATGTAAAATGCTGCATCTGCAAGGAGTTGGGACACTATGTGAATCAATGTCCGAATCATCAGAGTCTAACCCAAATGATGCGATTGGATAATAATCATGTTATGATACTACCATAGATGAAAAGGAATGATTAGGGTTCTAATTTTTTTATTAATGAATTGTGTCAAATTGAGTATTTTGTTAATGGTGTACAAGTTATAAGATTTATAGAGTATATTAGAATTGTACTATGGTGTTATTTCATTAAGGATTTGAGATTTTATGGTACCAAGTAAAGTGACACAGTATTAATTTAATCATTTTTGAAAAAATATGGTTAGGGGAAATATAACCCTTAATATGATTCTGAAACTGAGATAATTATTTCGAAATAAGAGATAATTGGTTTGGATAAATTGGATTGGATATTATTTACATCCTTGGAACTGATTAGTGGATTGATTTAAAATATGTTTATAAGAACATTTTTAAGAGTTTTCAACATTTAAGGATATAATAAGTATATAAAATATTCTATCTTTTTTAAAAAGAGAAATAATGTACATACATATTCAAATAAGGTTTTATGGTAATTTAGGTTGTTACTATATTTAAATAGAATACATGATGAAGGTATTCACATGTTGTTATCTTATATTGAACTTCTTTATAAATTGTTGGACTGTGTGTTTGGACACAAGTTTTTTGGATATGTCTAAATGATGGAATTGAGTAAGTAGAACACATGATATTTTTCTTGGGGTTAAATTAGGACTTATTGGATACATTGACATAACCATTTGTTTTTCATTAAAAATTTATAGGATTAAGGGAATACTTATGGAGCATATGATTTATCAAATGCATATAATGAATTAAAACGAAATTTTAGAACATTTATTTCACAGTTTAAGGGAAGAAGTGAAAATATATAGAATCATAACCAAATAATGAGAATATGATTATGACAGGTAATAAAATCAAGTATGTTTTCTTGAGTTCTTATCTTGATATTAAATTAATCCATCCTCTTCCAAAAAGTATTATATCTAAAAATGAGTCATCCTAATAAATTATGTTTGGTTTAACTAATGATATTTTAAACCATCATAGATTTATGGCTTTGAGGCCCTAGATTTTCCATTTATTGTTTACTTGTTTGTGACTGATGATCGCAATCATTGCCTACAAATGATTATGTTTTCCTCCAATTATGTGTCTATAATTCCCCCAATGTTATCTTATTTGAAATACTAATTTTTTGGTGATATTTTCATGTCCCATTCCCTCTTATTAAGTGTAAATTTTATGAACCCTATTTTTTATGTGGCCCTTCCATAGATGAATTTTCTATTTCCAACCGTTTATTTTAGAAGAATAATTTAAAATTGCAAGTAAGAATTTTGTTAAAGGGGGAGAGAATTAAAAACCCCATGATTTTATATTAGTTTTTTCTCTTTAAATTAATTTAGTATCTTAAATTTCATGCAACACTGAATTGGATTGTGTTATACACAGGATTGAGTTTCTATGAAAAAACACATTAGTATTATAATTATTTAAACGATACATTTATTTATCAGTAAAATATTGTAATATGAACAGTAAAAATAAATTTTAAATGTGATTAATAATATATTCGCATAAATAATACATATTTATAATTAAATGTATATGTTTTGTTAAAGTATTTATAAATTTAAAAGAATATTTTCTTAAAAAAGTATTTTTTATGTGGTTTTTTGAAAAACAATAATATTAATTTTCGAGAATCCTAAAATTTTAATTTGATAAAATAGACTTCATTTTTTAATTCATAATATCATAATTCAGTTAGGGTGAATTTTTGGTATTTTTTTGAAAATATTCAATTTTTGATGAATAGTGATAAATACTGCATAGTGTAGAAAAAACCAAATTTTTTATTTAAATAATTATTCTTAAATTAAATTAATTTTAATTTAAATATAGATTCATAATATCTATATTAGTCCAATGTAATCTATTGGATTTATTTTATAATAATATTAGATATATAAAATTTTATTGATCTTTTTAACGACTTATACCCACTTTATAGGCACATTTGAAAATCCTTATAAAATGAAATTTTACTGCTTCTATTAATTGAATTTCATAAATCCAACAGCCAAAATGGTAATAATTGTGTAAATTTTTTCAATAGGATGAAAAGAATTTTCGGTTAATGGTAACTTTTGAATTTTATTTACCACTGTTAAAATTAAAAGGGAAATTAAGGGTAGAAATAATACAATAATAATATAAAATTACACAAATGCATATCCTAATTCTATTGGATATGTTTTTTCAACCATAATAAAACATAGGAAAAAAATAAGATCCTTTATGATCCATTTTTATTAGATTAGTTCATGTGTTATATTTTATTTAACAAAGTGTTAAAAGTTTTAAATTTAAATTTTTATCACTAAATCATTTTTAATATAGGGTTATACATAAGATAAATTTAAAAATAAATATTTATTATAAAGACAAAATTATTTCCTAAATAATATTTTTTTATTTAGAGTTTTAAACATTAAATAATTAAATTTATTTAGGACACTATAATAATGTAGTAATTATATTCTTAATGAAAGATTAAAATATTTTTTTGTTATAAACATTAATATAAATGTAACTTGAATCTTTTGATGCCATACTAGAATGTTCAAGGTGAATATGACATTATATGGTTGATCCAATATATTGTTTGTTATGTAATCATGTTTTTATAACTTTCACAAAAACCAAATACTAAATAGTCTCAGAATTTACATAAATAATATTTTTAAAACAAATATTATTTTCTTCAATGATATAATATTCCTAAAAATATAAAATTCTAAAAAAGGAAATAGATGAATTTTTATATTTTATTAATCAACCTCTTTTGGTTCTCTTGTAATTTTATTGCAACTATATTAACCATGTAGCATTAAAAAATACAAGAAGACATGGTAAAAGTTAAACTATTTATCTAATAGTGAAATCTAAAAGATATGGTTAATATAGTGACTAAACCTATCTAAAACCTTTTGGTTGAGAGGATTTAAACCTATACCCACCGTACCCTCAAAATAAATCCATGTTGATACATTATAAATAGAATATAATTTTATAATAAATTAATATTTCAAGCTTTTCCTAAAGTCCCCCTCACATCTCTTATAAAAGGGTACTTCCCCTTCTCTTAAATTCACACCTCCAATGCCATTTGTCTTTGCCAGAACCTACTCTAATCTCCTCCCAACTACCATCAATTCATCCTATAGTAATTAAATTGATCATAAATCGATCCAAATATCTTTTTTGTTCAAATGAAAAGGCAGTACTTAAAGAAGATGTAGTTATTGTATCACCTATTTTAAAATTATTTTCTTCTTCAACATCATCATTCATTGTTTTCCCCAAACAAAAATAATAAATATAGTACCTTCTACATAATATGATATTATTATAAAATGGTACAGCCATATTCATTATTCTATCTATCTGATTAATGAGAATGTCACTATACGTGTGTATGTACAACTTACCATCTCCACATCGTGGTGTAGTTTGTTATTCGACATATCATTATTTGGATGTGTACAATAATGAGTATAATTGATGTAAATAATAAATATAAGATGGTAATTTTTCTATATAATTAATATACCAACTAATTCCATACCATTTTATCATTAATGAAATTATAGTGCCGCTCATGTATACGTAGGTATTATCATCTCCATGACACGATGAAATTCTATTCCACATTCACCATTCAACATTGATTGTAAAAAAATATACATTTAATACGTATGTAATATATGAAATAATAATTATATATGATATATATATGTGTGTGTGTGTCTGTGTGTCTGTGTGTGTGTGTGTGTTTGTGTATTTACATATATATCATTAGCTTACTTCTATTGAATACGATATGAAAATAGAAACAACATTTATGTGTACATAAGGAATAAAATCTCCATAAACAGTGTATTTTATTTCATATACCTATCAATTATAAATATTTATATTCTGAATATATAACTTATATAAATAATTTTTTATATTCTGGATGTAATTAAATAATGATATAAGTGATACGATCAAGAATAACATGTTAAAACACTTACAATAAAGAAAGTGATTATTATCCAAAATATTAAATTATCAAGGAAATAATTATTAAATAGGTAGTATAATGTCATAAATGAATCATTTATGATATCATAAATATAAATATGGTTCTTTTATAATTTAATAACATACTATGGTAATTATAATGAAGGTTAAACATACCCTCAACCAATGGAAATTACAAGGTAAGGGTTAATTCTTCAATCTCATTATTATCCAATATCATATATGTGTAAGTATTTATGATAACATATTTATTCTCCATGTCCACGTTTCATAAAAATGATTTCAAAAATAATATTTTATGGTTTTATGGAAGGGAATATTTGAATAGATCATCATTTTAATTGTTTTAATGATTTATTTTTCTAAATATTTTAAATTAATGTATGTGTTTTAAAAATTATTTTAAGTGTCTATTTATATGGACATTATTTTTTTCAATGTTAATTCCATTTTATATATTAAAATTGGTATGGAACAATTTGATTCAAAAATCTATTTTAAATTACATCCTTTATATATGTCATTACTTTTATATTATCTCATGAAAATAGTATATTCCTCCTAATGAGTTTTACTGATCATTTCCAACTATGTCAACATCCTTTAATGGATATTATTCATGATTGAGGTTGATTTATTATAATATAATCTTTCATATTGTATTGAATGAGGTATTATATGTTTGACTGTGGATGTGATATTTTTATACCATTCATGGTTTATGGTTAAATTATTTATATTTCGTATGCTAGTTCAAATAGAAATGTTTATTTTATGTTTCACCTTTTTAATATGTGGAATGAATTGGACTTAGTAAGTGATAAGTGAGGCCCGATAGAGCCTCTCAATGCATCAGTTGGTCTCATGAGACAATATCGTGTTTAGGAACAAGGCCTTGACATAATATTTTTGAACGGTCTTTTCATATGGCCTTAACATAGTTGTTTTTATGTCCAATATTATGCATTCCCATGTTATGAAATTAGTTATTACATGAGATTATTGGACTATTTGAATATCCATGTGCATGTTTATATGGTAATGTGTTAATTTTTTTTTAATATTATGTTCATGTTTATGTTTAAAAGGCTTTTTTTATTATAAATATTGCCTAAAAATATTATAGCATCCGCTAAATCTTTTATCTTTAATAATCATTTGAGCTCGCCCCTTTCTTGTGTTTTATTTTCCTAGGATTCCTAGAAGTGTATTATGATTGATATGCAGGAAAAAGATAGAAGAATAATGGAATTCTGAATGGTTTATTTTTGTTTTGTTTTATTTTATATTGTATAATGTATCATTCATGTATGTAATATATTTTTCAAGACATCTAAACCAATCGGTCCTTAGGGAGGTCATTCCTTGTAATCGTGCCAACTTATTAAAATAATGCACCGGATCTAGGTATGTATGGTTAAGGAGTTACATGTGTAAATTAATTACATATTTAATATATATATATATATATATATATAACTATTTAGATAGAGTGTACATAGTCAATGAAATGAAACATGGATCGAATTTTTAACAGGTTTAGTATTATAATAAATTAATTCATATTTTTTAGAAATTTGGCCACACGCCTAGGGACTTTCCATGTAATAATTCCATGTAAAATAAATGAGTACACAACATTTAAATGGGAAAAATGGTTTGTGGAATCTATGTTATATTGTAATATGTAAATTATTACATGTAATAAAAAACTAATCCTATATTCGACTTATGGGATACAAGTCTTGTATGGACGTTACAGTAAATGCAGTCTGATTGATTGTGTACAAGCCTATCCCAATCATCAAAATTTAAATTAAAATGCACATATTTTGAAATAAATGCACACTAGATAACCATTTATGGTAACAAACACTATTAGGATATTATTATATACTCTTTGATGCATAAGAAAAATCATTATTTGATAGGTAGTATATTAATATTCTTACGTATGAATATAGGTAATATTAATTTATAAATAAGTCATCTCTATAATAAAAACTGTAATAAAATAATTTCCAAAAAAAATATTAATCACAATGATGAATTACTATATATTTTATTGATTTTGGGGACTTCAACAAAATATCCCCAATCAATATTAAATAATAAATTGAATGTCATTTCTTAGCTTGAACATAAATATCTCTGGAAATATTTCACTATAATTGAATCAAATTTTATCCATTGAGATTATTAATATCCCATGATTCAATGGACCATAATTAATATAAAATAAAATCATATACTAAAAAATGGATTTTCTGAAACTCAATACTATATTATTCATAAAAGACAGTAAATGATTCAAATCACCTCAATATCTCATCAATGAAAACATTAATAGGGGAATCTATACATTTGAGCTTATGATAAACCGTAAAATTATAAATTGATGATGGTATCATTAAATATTATGTTAACCCCAAATGAAAGAAAAATATTCTTCCAAAAATGTTCATAATTCTAATTCCATAAAAATTCCTAGTCTATTTCTATACATAAAAAAATTAATTAATCATTATCAAAAATTAATTAAATCACATATTCATTGAATCTATAAAAAATATCATGGTCACTAATACTATCTATTTCACATAATCAATTTCAATCGTATATTTATCCCAAATAAATATTTTCACATTACCACCAAATCACTTTTATTTTTATTACCATTTAAAATTTTATTTTAAATACATATAAGAAAACAACATTGTAAGATTACATTGAAGTTATATGATTCTAATGTCAAGAATATAATAGACATGACACTTATACAATATTGTTCATGTATCCCAATACATAAACTCTTCAATAATTTCACTTCACCTATTAGAATAAAATATGTATTTCATTAGTATAAGAGTTAGCATCTTGTGTTAGGAAATTAAATAGGATAATTATTTTGTTCCCGACACATAAGACATTGTACAAAAACTAATACCTTAGAACGAACATCATATACCACCATCAAAATTTTCATTTTTCATCAACAATTAATTACTATATACATTTTGATTAATTTTTTTTTTCTGGATTCCTCAAATAAATTCCTTTGATTTATTCTTCCCATATTCACATTTTATAAGATGTTTAAATATTACTTCATTCATAGTATTCTTGAAACTAATTTTTATTTCATATTACGGGTTTCAAGAATGTCACCCAATTGGATAATGTAAACCATATATTGAGATAGATAATTATGAATAATAAAAATGTTTTTACTTTCATCCTTTATTTTATTTTATTTTATTTCTCATGTGGATAGTTACTCAGTTGTTCCTCATATTCTATATTATGTTGAATCCAACAAGCATAATCCTTTGAATAATTATAAAATTCATAGTATGAGGAAATATTATCATAGTGGGAACCATATAAGAATGGAAAATATTTTATAGGATGTATAAATCATTAAAAATTATTTTCTATATATGAATCCATAGTTTTATCTTAGACCATATTATATTCAATTCCTTCATATTGGATGATAAAGAACGTTTTAGTTATCAAATCATATCTCATATGTGTTTCATCAAAATTTGTGAAATATGGTAACACACGCCATGCATCAAAATATTTTTCAAAATATGATCGACTAACTCTTTTCAGGGTTATTACCCCTTGATGAGTTTATTCCAAAACCAAGTCCCCTTATAATATCTGGATATGTTTTTTTATGAAAAACACACTCAATTATTTACCTTAACCTTGGATTTCTCTTATATATAAAATTATCTAAAGGGTTAGCAACGATTTCTTCTCATCTAAGTTCCCAAAGGAAAATAAAACATTCTCTTATACTAATTATACCAAACCATACTTTTTATATGTAAATATGACACCATTTTAAATGAATATCTATGATATATCAATAATATCCACACCATAACTGTAATTTTTAGTTCCATTTGTGACTATATAAATGGTCATTGTATATAGTTACATTCTTATTCATCTCTCATAAATTTATTATCACTTTTTACCCATCTTGGCATACCCTACAAAATATATTTCTTCAAAATTTGGGGAAAATATACATAATAAATAGTGATCTGATGTGATCAACATGGGTAAACATGGGAGATAATAATTGATGATAATGTAAAATAATAAGATAATAATAATGATCTGAGATCATATAGTAGATTAAAAATATAATACACAATCTTTAAAAGACATAAAATTTGATTCAGGGAATAATACATTACCACTTCCAATTACCATATTCAACTTAGTGAGAGAACAATATAATTAATCCTAAACCACAATTTTATATCAACATTATTTCTTAAAAGTATATCTCCATAACAATAATAGACACCATTTTATATATAATTTTTAGCTACAGAGACCATAAAATCACAATAGATCAACCATCAACACATGTTTCACATATTTAAATAGGTGATGCATCATTAAATATTTTCTATAGTGGATTAATCACATTGACTTATTTCTCATTGTGGTTAAATAACATCAACTTGCTTCACATAATTATCTCAAGAGATATAAAACCATACACAATGAATTAGAGGGATACATTATTCAGGGGATACCTATCACATAATTCTATCTTTATATATGTGTTTCAAAAGATCATGAAATATTCTTTCTAACATAACTCATTGAAATGAAATTTTTATTTCAAATGGTTTATCATTTCATAATATTTTAGCTAGTGGAAACCAAAGACATCACCATGAAATATCAAAATAATAATAATAAACCATCCACATAAAAAATGAGTATGGTGTCCTTGAATAATATCACTAGAAAATCATGTGTAACATAAAATTATGTCATTATATCTGATAAATACCTTTAAAAGTATACATAGAATATTTCTTGAGGAAAGTACAATTTCCATTTTGATATTAATTGTTTATAATCTATGAATTTCCAATATATTATAGGAAACATTTTCATTGGAAATAAACTTGTATCTTTTTAGGGATAATTCATATCATTAAAAGTTAAAGATTTTAGTAAATTATGTAGTTTTATTGTATGATAAAACAAATATTCCTTTTATATTTTTCATAAAAATCCAATGTATCTTATTTGTGAATGAAAAGAAGGATCCTTTGTAACATTTTCATAAAAATTAAATCATGGAAAACTTTCATTTATTAAAATAATTAAATAATAGTAAAACTAATTAGTGAAGATGGTTTATTGAAAACATGTACATGGAAGAAAAAATATTACCCACTGAATGTTAAAACATAATATGTTTTCATTTTGAAAAATAGTATTATTATATTGATCACATAATGTGAATAAAATAAATTTAAAACACTTGTTCACTATAAATAACTAGAGTTGATAAAAATATATTGTATATATTATATATGGATCAAATCATTTACTTAGTGGGGATCTATGAATATTAAATTAAAAATAAAATAGGATAGAGATATAAACAACTTATCTCGTAAACCGTCCCCCGTGGCCCGTGTCGTGACTACCCTAAGACTGCCTTCTATAGGCCTGGGGTGGCGACTAGCACCAGAATTGTATACCCGTAACAGCAAGAAGGAATTGCCTATATAACCTGTAATCTGACAAAACCAAGCACTCAGTAAGATATAAGCACAAAGTAAACTGTATAGTAAATAGATTGAATACAATAATTAAAGGGGGCTAGGATATAAGCCCAACTCGAATGTACAAGTAAATTTGGAATGTATATTTAAAACTAAAAAAACATCTCCTGTGAATATCCGCCAAAGATCCTACCTAAAGGGTATGTACAACTCTTCAACGGTCATCTCTGCGATACACATCATATAAGGTCCACCTTATAGAAGCCTCCAGTCCTAGTACCCCCATCCTCAATCAATGCTTTCCATTGTCTACACAGGACACAACAAGGTGTAGGCAAAGCCCATGTAGGGTGAGTATAACAATACACAAGATGGACCTCGAGACCCCAAAATGTCTTTAAAAATCAAATAATGATAAACCAAAAAGCATGGATACAACAATCAACCCTACTTAGGTATATTCACATACATATACCTATGTTATCAAGTATACCCATCTCATCCTAGAGGAAACACAAGTCCAACTCATTAGCCAAAAACTCAACTGTTCCACGATGGTAGTACCACAATGATAAGTACCAAAAAGGTAAGTACCACAAAGGTACGCCACACAGAAGAATTCCACAATGATAAAGACACAACTCAAATAGGTATCAGTGAAGTATAGAAGTACAGATGATCAGTCACAAAGTTAGATCATCATATTCTGTTAAGAGCCCCTACTGTTGATTATATAGGGTCTGACCCTCATAGGATCGATAGGTACTAACCCCCGAAATGACCCACAAAGGATCTGACCCACATAGGATCGGTATGTGCTAACTCATACAGGATCACCGAGCACTGAACCATACATGATCTGACCCACAAAAGATCAGTATGTGCTGACCCACATAGGATCACTGAGCACTGACCCACATAGGATCTGACACATACAGGATCGATATGCACTAACCCACACAAGATTGATATGTACTAACCCCCATAATGACCCACATTGGATCTGACCCTCCTAGAGTTGATAGGTAACTAACCTCCTTATTATCCGTCTCGAACCTCCACCTCATTGCAAGCCACCAGATTCATTGCACCTAGTCCACTCGAGTTCTATAGAATTTGTCCCTTGAAATATCGGTCATACCTCAACCACCACTAAGCTCTAAAAAGGAGTAACCCAAATGTATATCCCGTCATAAGGGACCCAATGAAATAGAAAACATGTTAATAGGATGCTTGATCTGTATGTTTTTATTGTTTCTGCTCCGAGGGCCCAGTTGGTTTTGAGGTTCGATCCAACCTGGTCATACTCCAACATTATCCAAAACTCATGTTTAGTATAACAAAAGGACCATCTTGATCCAAAGATTACAGCTCCATAGATGATTCTTCTAACAGATTTATGGATCACAATTATGGGAAAAAAGGTGAAACTGGGTCCAGATGGGCCTGTGTTCAGTCTGACCCGGTCTGACCCGGTTCAAAATGGTCGACCTGGTTCGGGCCACCTGACCCAGTCTGGGTTCGGCCAGATTGGGCAGGGCCACGGAAGGCCCGGACCAGTGGTCGTGTCTCAATGGCATGACCCAAGTTCGGGTGGACCATCATGGCGGGGTCCGCCCTAGCTGATGCCTGGGAGGGGGGAGCCTCCCAGGTCACCCGATTGGCCAAAGGGTAGTTCAGTTTTTAAAAGTGTGGCCCACCAGACCAGGTCATACTTGGTGCACCACAGAAATCCGAATCGATGGCTAGTCCTCCTCCAAGTGGTGTGATAGCGCCAGTATCCTCTGCGGCCGGCCGGGTGCCAGCTATCATCTGGCCTTCTCCACGACCCAGCAATCATAGCCTCCTACTCCGGTGGCGTGAACGCAGGCTACCGCTTTGCCGTGTGGTCAGCTTAATGTCGGTCGTCCACCTAGTCTTCTGCGACCAACAGGCTGCAACTTACTGCTCATCCGGCAATGTGGACGCACTTCGCCCTACCTCTGCATGGCCGACCGGTGTCCCGACCACCCTCCTCTTCCACGGGTCGCTGCAACATTGTTCTAATCCTGAAAAATATGATGACTACATATTCATGATACTCACGTTGAGGGCTCTGTGTCCATATGTTATTCTCAACAAAATATTGTGTTTTCAGCGCGCTTAATTATTTTTCATTGAAGAACACACAAAAACAGACAGTGAACAATAGGAAACAACAAAGGTATAAGTGTAGAATGATGGCTATGTTTGTTTGTCCATCATCATTATAAATATATAATATGAAGAATCAACAAATTGATTGAGTCATCATTCAAATTAAATCCCTATCTTGATGTTCGTTGGAGATGTCGCGAGGAAAGAGATCATGTTAGTGAACAGGATGCCGGTGTTTGTCACTCCCGAAACTCACTTCCAAACCATGCTCCAACGTCAACATTCTTGATCCGAAGTGTTGTTCTTCTTTGTATATTATTTATCCAATGGTTCTCCCAATCTCGCCTTTACCAACTATTTTTCCAATCCTCTAGCAAGGTGAGGAGCCAACATAAGAAATTATTTTTATTAATTCAATAATATAAGATGGTTCACTAAGTTGGGAGGATTCAGAGGGTTTGCCCATATTAATTGGGAGAGTTCATGTGGCCCCCCAAACCATGATTTCAAATGGAAGGTTTCAAAAAAATAAAATAAAAGTTGTTGTTTTATTTTATTTTTTATTCTTTTAACCTCCCACAAAAAAACCGTAAAAATAACTTTCACCATCTACCTACTACGGTCGATGTGAAGGTCCCCTTAAGTTAAAATCGGTGTTTTTAGTAAAATGGTTTCCTCATATTTCAATTTTGAGCACCGGTTCAAAAGTTAAAAAATGTCGCTTGTACTTTTGCTGAATGTACTTGAAAAAAAGTTCCGAAATTCATTCTAGGAACACCGAGCCTTGGAGTCATGTTGCTCGCACGTTTTCTAAACATAACCATGGTTACAATGAATTCTCAACAAAGGTGTCAACCTCCCATGAAAGACCCACTCTTTTCAATCCTCTATATCCACTAGAACCTCTGAAAATTTCTCTCCATTGTTGATATACAGATCGCCCCAGTCAATGATATGGAAATGATCATTTATGTATCTGATCAGCTGGAATACAAGGAAAACTTCATTCACATGGTTCTATTGAGGGGGAAGAGATAGTTGTTAAGCCACCACGCCAACTCTACTGAGGACCTTAAAGGGTCCGATGAACCTCGAAGATATCTTTCTACCCCAACCCAATCTCTGAAAACCTTGTAGTGGTGATGTAAGAAACCAGTTCTTTTTTTAGGTACGAGATTCTTTTATTTCACTTTTCCTTATGTGTTTTTCAGAATATATGGAAAATGAGAAAAATCCTAAATTTTGGAAGTACACGTCATGTTCTTTTTTCCATAGGTCGTGTTCTTTTTCCCGTGTAGGGATGAGTACAAGAGGCATGTAGTAATGTCGGTGATGAAGGGTGTAGGAACTGACTACACACCATGTAGTGGTTCTTTACATGCCGTGTAGGCAGTCGGCATGCCAAAACAGTAAGGCAGTGGAGCAACTGCCTGCTGGGCGACAGTACACGTCGTGTACTCAAGAGTACATGCCATGTACTCATGTCGACAGATGAATAGTGTGGTGGTGCCGCCAGGGGAATAGTTAAATGAAGGGAGTACACGTCGTGTACTTGGAAGTACACGCCGTGTACTTTGTTTTTTCCATGTAAAATGGGCAGTTGCCTCTCCTATTCACAGGGAAGGCTTAGAATGGACGAGGGAGCTCGGGAGGGATGGACGAACCTTTGAAGATCTGCCAAGTGTTCGTATGGAATCTGATTCCGCTTTGGACAATCTCGTTGGAACCGCATGGGTAAGACCTCTCTCCTCCTACCGTGTTGCTTACCAATTATTCTCATAACATATGTTATTTTAGGTTAAGCGAGTTTCTTTCTTAGTAAGATCTATGTCGTTCTTGGGCATTTATTGGATCGATATTCGTGTATAGTGCTCGTTGGCGTATAAGGTAGGTTTCTTGGTGTTAATTGTTCCAACTGACATATGTTTTATGCATTTTTGTGCCACAAAACCATGTTGGGGTGTCGTGTGGATAATGAAATTGCTATATTAAACACCTATAATTGAATAGGTGGTTAATTATGATAATAAAATGTTGGTTGGGATCATTACTTGGATCCAAGAACCACCCTAGAGGTGTGTTCCACTTTTTAGACGTTTGGCCAGGATACCTGAGGGTATGCCTTTAAAGTAGTAATTGTAGAATTTCCTTGAGAGGAATTGCTTGTTTACTGCTTGTTGTTTGTTGGGCATGTCCTGGTTACCTGTTTAGCCTGAGGGTGTTGTTTTGATTAACCTGCAGGCACTGTACTGTATTAGACTGAGGGCGTTGTTGTGATTATCCTACGGGCACTGTAATGTATTAGCATGATGGTGTGACTGTATTAGCCTAATGGAAACATACTATTTTTCCTAAGGGAATCCTTTAATGCCGAAGGGCTAGAATTCTGTGCCTGAGGGCGACACTTCGTATGCCTGAGGGCGATATTATGTATGGACTAGGGGCAAGGTTCTCGTTGGCCTTAGGGATTGGTGATGTTGAGCACAAAATGTTACTATATTGAATGGTTAAATGAATAATTAAATGGAAATATAACTGGAAAGTTAGTTACTTTTAGTACAGCTTAGTTTATTGCATTTTACTACTGCACACTTGTTTCATGTTTTACACACAGTTGAGCACGAGCCTTTAGAGGGTTCCTACGAAGATATATTTCTCACACCCTGTTTGGGTCATGATTTTCGGCCCAAATAGATTACATTTCTACAGGTGTGGATAGGGGCAAGAGTCCCTATACAGTTACTTGACTCTTGCTGAGGAGTAGGAGGGCATGGGACCGAGCCTAGGCTCGTGATGCTGCTGCCAGCTATTTTTCATTGTTTTTCTGTACTTTGAATTTTGTTTTAATGTATTGGTGTATAACATGTTCTCGCTGTTTTCTTAGAACATGACACATATAGAATCATTATTTATATACTGTTGGTTGTATCCATTGTAGTTGTGTATTTCAGTTGTGTATGGTTTACCGCTTCCACTGTTCGTTTTATGTTTTATTGCATTCCGCTGCGCTACACTTTGACAAATGAGGGCATAGTTTCCCCACTATCAGTTCTGGTCCCTCGCTACAAGTCAGAAGCCTCTGGAGTTTGGGGAAATTCTCTTGAGGTCACGTGAAGAACCATGTTTGGGGCACCCATTGAGTGGTACCCAGAACTGGGGCGTTACAATGTTGTATCAGAGGAGTTCCTTTCTTTGACTTAATCATTAGAGCCGTAGTCAGGGATAGGATGAATGGTAGTTGGTAATAATCTATGCTCGGGCGTAGCTAACCCGTTTACAGGGAAAAGCTAGTCTACCTCGTATTTTGCAATTCCTCTGATTTTCCAAATTTTACAGTTGATTTGATTTCACCATTAGGTAACTCACATGGTATTGTGTTGTTATATTTTATCCATGGTTTCTATTTAGTTGCAACCAGATGATATGAGGCTATGCCATCTCATGCATCCTTTAGGCACATGCTAGAAATCACAAGCCATGCATAATTCCATGTGATGTAGGTGCATTAGAAAATGCATGTTGTTGTGATAGTTGTTGTGCTAGAAAAGCATGCTGTTGTGATAGCTTCTCTGATAAAATACCTACTTTGTTATAGGGTAATTTTTGTGTGATATGTTCATAGAATGGACGCCAAACATTGGTTTTTGGGGAGTATGGTCCCCCATTGACCGAAATTTGGTGGATCATTGACTTTTTATTAGTTATAACACAAATAAGATGTCAAACTCTGATTTGTGGGGAGTATGGGCCCTCACGAGTCAGAATTTGGCACTTAGGTGTTGGTTTTCGATATTTTCTTGGTTCTAGGGAAGTTTCCGAGGCATACTATTCAGAAAACCAGTATACCGCCGTGTAGTATTTTTATACACGCCGTGTATGGACTTCTGTTTGGGAAGAAAAATGAACTTTTTAAGTATACGTCATGTACTCTGAGTACACGCCGTGTAGTATGTTCCCGTGTCACAAATCATGTGGGTGGAGACAGGGGGTAGGGAAGAGCTTGGGTAAAACACGCCATGTACCAAATATACACGCCATGTAGTATTGACCCAGAGTATGGCCGTGTAACTAACAAAACGGGTCGGTGAACTCATATAGAGAACAGACTTGGTCAATGATGAACATGCCATGTAGTGTGACTTGGGGACTCGGCCATGTCACTAATAACACAGGTCGATGTCACCATCCCTTGATCACGCCGTGTACCTTGAGGAAACGTCGTGTAGTCTTGTCAGAGGACAGACCATGTGGAATTAGCCGTGTGGCAGGGAAACGAGGTGATGTACACGCCGTGTGTGGGTGTAACACACCATGTAGTTTCAAGCCGAGTAGTCGGCCGTGTCACAAATGACACGGGCAGTTGTAAAATAACCCCATACAAGCCGTGTAGATTATATACACGCCGTTTAGTTTTGTTCAATGGGAGCCGTGTGTCTTAGTCGTGTCGAAGGACCCGGGCAGGGGAATGGAAGTCAATTACACACTGTGTAATCAGTATACATGCCATGTAGTCTTGTTTTACAAATCTTGAAATTCCGTCTTCCTCTTGTTCCCCTTGTGGTACATTCGCTTGCAGTTTCGATAAATCTTGATCTAAGGCATGATTTTAACCTTGTAGTGTCATGCCGCATAGACGTCCTCGTGTTGTTCTCCAGGAGAGCGGCAATGACTATACCCTAGAGATGGTGGTCCATTGGCTACAAGTTGATCCTCCTAAAGAGCCTGATGCGGAACCAGCTGCTATACCAGACATAGGCGCAGTTCCGTGAAGGCTTTATGCGGTTCATGCAGACCTTTCAGGGAGGACTGAAGGCTGTCACATCTATGGCTGAGCTGACACGTATCTTCCAGTCGCAGCATCCGCCTACGTTTTTAGGGGATGGCGGACCATAGGCTGCGGAGTCTGGGCTAGGGTCGATGCAGACTATTTTCGAGCATCTTGAGACGCCTCCAGGGTGGAGGGACAAGCTCTCAACTTATATGCTAAGAGATTTCACCAAGAGGAGGTGGGATGTTACCACCCAATCAGAGCATCACAGGGACATGTCCTGGGAAGAATTTTAGGCAGTCTTCAATGACTTTTTCTTCCCAGAGACGCTGAGGGAAGATAGAGCTCAGGAGTTCATGAATCTACAGCAGGGCACTATGTCAGTGATTGACTATTCTGCTCGTTTCATAGAGCTTTAGCGTTTTTCACCCGTACTGGTGGGAGATGAGACGTTGAGAGCCAGATGTTTTGAGGATGGTCTTCGTCATGACATATGAGCACTGGTGAATGTTTTCAGGTTCCCTTCAGTACACGCTATTGTAAACTAGGTGCTGATTACAGAGAGGAACTTGCAGGAAGCCAGTGGGGTGGGCCATGGCAGTTCAGCACCAGTTACTGGTAATATTTCATCAAGCAAGAGGAAGAGACAGATGGACTTCTCTTAGGGTGCTAGTTCCATCTAGGTAGCTTCTTCAGGTGGCTCGATTAGGTGCTACCAATGTGGTAGAGAGGGTTACAAGAGACATCAGTGTCCATGTGATCCAGTGGAGTGCCGAGCCTGCGGCAATATGGGTCTTCTGTAGTGATTTTTCATGGCATTTCTACTGGTGTCTAGTGAGAGGGGTTTTATGCAGACTTCACGTGCAGGAGCAGGACCAGTGGCTTCTTACCAGTCTGGAAATGGGAATACGTCAGGGAGTGCAGGCAGAGATTGTGGTCATGGTCATGGTAGCCAGACACTGGGATCTCAGAGGTAGTAGGGTGAGACAGCTCAGGGAAGCCAGGCTGTGTCGTAGGGCCGGGACACTGGGCAGGCATATGCAGTGCAACAGACCCAGCATTAGAAGGATGCTGGACCTTCTACATTCAGTGGTACTATTTTAGTAGATTATGTCTTGTCTTCAATACTTTTTGATACGGGTGCTACACATAGTTTCATATCAGTTCCCGTTGTTGAGAGCCTTGGGCTACGTCTTTTTACTTATTCCAATATCATGATTCTAGACACTCCATTGGGGATTATGATGGGTGGTGTGCGTTAGTGCAAGGAGTGCCCCCTTGAGGATGGTGGGTTTCACTTTCCATGTGACCTCTATGACTTGGAGATGACAACTTATTACGTCATTCTCAGAATGGACTGGTTGGTTACCTTTAGAACCTTTTTAGACTGCTATCGTCGCAGGGTGTGTTTCACGTCACCAGAGGGCGGATAGTTTCTATAAAAGGGCGAATGGGATGTTCAGGCGAGTCGAGCTGGACTAGAGCATCGTGGGTGAGGTGGAGTCACGACCCTGATTGCGAGTTTATATCTAGATGACCAGGGGACTTGTCAGACTGATTTTCCTCCAGTTGTTGATCGTTTCAAGGATATCTTCTCGGTTGACTTTTCGGGTCTACCTCCGGTATGTGATGTGGACTTCTATATCGAACTTGTGCCAGGAGTTGCACTGGTGTAAATTACTCCTTATAGGATGGCTACACTTGAGCTGCAGGAGCTCAAGAGGCAGTTAGAGGAGTTACAAGAAAAGGGATTTATCCGACCCAGTACTTCTTCTTGTGGTTCTTCGGTCCTTTTTGAGATGAAGGCGGATGGTGCCCTCAGACTTTGCTGGATTATGGGAAGCTGAACCAGTTGACGGTTAAAAACTGATATCCCTTGCCAAAGATAGATGATATTTTTGATCAGCATCAAGGAGCACGAGTGTTCTCAAAGATTGAATTGAGATCAGGATATTATCAGTTGCGCATTAGACCATCTGATATACCCCTCACAGCTTTCAGGAGCATGTATAGTCTATACGAGTATACAGTTATGACGTTCGGACTCAAGAACGCACCAGCGGTTTTCATGGCGTTGATGAATCGTGTGTTCCATCCTTATCTGGACTCTATTTTGGTAGTATTCATGGAAGACCTTTTGGTGTACTCTCACACTTGACACGACCATGACACCCATCTTGAGATCGTATTTTGTACACTGGGAATGCATTGGCTATATGCTAAGCTCTCAAAGTGCCACTTTTGAATGGACCAGATTCACTTCCTAGGTCATATTATCTCAGAGGAAGGAGTTGCAGTAGACCCAGAGAAGGTGAGAGTAGTAGTTTCCTAGGAGAATCCTAAGAACGTGTTTGAGATACTGAGTTTCTTAGGGCTGGCTGGTTACTACAGACGCTTCATACAGGACTTCTCCTGCTTAGAAGCACCGCTGACGGGTCTGACTAAGAAGGGTGTGAAGTTCGTTTGGTCAGAAGTGTGTGAGATAGCCTTTCAGGACCTGAAGGGAAGGTTGACATCACCACCGATCTTGATACTCCCAGAGAAGGGGATGAGCTATATAGTTTACTGTGATGCATCAGGGATTGGGTTGGGAGTAGTGTTGATCTAGGGCGACCGAGTTTTTGCGTATGGGTCTCGGAAGTTGAGGCCACATTAGAGGAATTACCCAACTCATGATCTCAAGTTGGCTGCAGTTGTGCATGTGTTGAGCTGTTGGAGACATTATCTACTGGGAGAGCATTTTGTGCTTTTCACCGACCACAAAAGCCTCAAGTATGTCATTACTCAGCGTGACCTTAATCTGAGGCAACGAAGGTGGGTTGAGTACCTACAGTCCTTCGATTTTGAGCATCCCTATACACCTTGTAAAGGAAATACAATAGCTGATGTACTGAGAAGGAAGACTCAGATACATGCAGTGCAGGAGGCCAGTGGTGAGTGGCAGCTCATGGTTTTGTTCCCTAAGATGCATCTGGAGGTGCACGACAGTCAGGGGCATTCTTATCTTTCATCGTTAGTTGTGACTTTTACCCTCCTGGATAGAGTGACGATGCGACATCTATCTGATTTAGAAGGCCTAGTTCTATGGGAGTCGGTGGCAAGTTTGGACCCTCCTCCTGGTTGGATGATAGGCAGTGATGAAGTTCTGTGTTTCCATGGATGCGTGTGGGTTCCAGGGGATATACGCGATGAGCTGATCCGGGAGTTTCATTCTTCCGCTTGGGAAGTTCATCTCGGGGTTACCAAGATGTATCGTGAAATGAGACGTCAGTACTGGTGGCCGTGTATGAAGAGAGATATAGTTGGTTATGTTACGAGGAGTTCCACATGTCAGAAGGTGAAGGCAGAGCATCAGATACCAGTGAGAATTTTACAGCAATTGCACATTCCTGAGTGGATGTTGGATGATGTCGTGATGGATATCGTGACAGGGTTGCCGAGGTCACCTCGAGGCAATGATATCGGGTGGGTTCTAGAGGACAGACTCATGAATGTAGCTCACTTTTTTCCGATCAAGGAGACCTTTAGTGTTGACGAGAACAGAAGGTTGTATATATGAGAGATCGTACGTCTTCATGGGGTCCCTAATTATTTCATTTCAGATAGGGATGTCCACATTACGTCTCATTTCTTGCAGAGTTTTCAGAGGGAACTGGGTACAAAGGTGCTTCTGAGCACAACATACCACCATCAAACAGATGGCCAGTCAGATTGTATGATATATGTGCTAGAGGAAATGATTCATGCATGTGTCCTTGACTTTGGGGGATCTTGGGAGAAGTATATACCCTTAGTCAAGTTTTCCTATAACAATAACTTCTAGGAGACAATTGAGATGGCACCATACGATGATTTATATGGTAGGCCATGGCGTTCGCCTTTGTGCTGGTTAGAGGCAGGTGAGGCAGCTTTACTTGGACCACATCTCATGCAGGAGTCATCTAAGAAGGTCCAGTTGATACCGAAGTGGATGGATTCCGCACAATCTTGTCAGAAATATTATGTTGATCGCCACAGATGACCTTTGTAGTTCGTTGTCAGGGATCAGGTTTTCTTGCGTGTTTTGCCGAGGCTGGGACACCAGCAGATCAGGAGACATGTTAAGCTTTCACCGAGGTATGTGGGGCCATTCGAGATTGTAGAGAGACTCGGGATGGTTGCCTATCAATTGCGATTACTACAGCGATACCGACACATGCACGACGTCTTCCACGTATCTTAGTTGTGCCACTATCATTCAGACATGTCTCACATCTTTCATCCTGAGGAGTTTGAGTGGGAGGTAGATGCATCCTTTGAGGAGCCTCAAATCTTTATCTTTGACAGGAGAAGGAAGGTTCTCTGAGGCCGATCATTTCCTCTCAAACGGGTGCTATGGCAGCATGGCCGAGTGTAGGACGAGACCTGGGAGTGGGAGGCCGACGTACGTGCCTAGTGGCCGTAGTTGTTCACGACTATATATTCACCACCCTTGGAAGGGCAATTCAAGGACAAATTGCTATAAGGGGGGAAGTTTGTACGTACCCACTTTTTTTTTTGAGGTACGAGATTCATTTCAATCTCTTTTCCTTAAGTGTGTTTGAGAATATATGGAAAATGGGAAAAATACTAAATTTTGGAAGTACACGCCGTGTACTTTTTCCACACACCGTGTACTTTTTCCCTTGTAGGTATGAGTACACGGGGCATGTAGCCATGTCGGTGATCAAGGGTGTAGGAACTGACTACACACCGTGTAGTGGTACATTACAGGTCGTGTAGTCAGTCGGCATGCCAAAACAGTAAGGCGCTGGAGCAACCTCTAGCAGGGTGACAATACACGCCGTGTACTTAGGAGTACATGCCGTGTACTCATGTCGATGGATGAACAGTGTGGCGGTGCCTCAAGGGGAACAATTAAAATAAGGGAGTACATGTCGTGTACTTGGAAGTACATGACGTGTAGTTTGTTTGTTTCATATAAATTGGGCAGTAGCCTCCCCTGTTCACAGGGAAGGCTTAGAGCGGAAGAGGGATCTCGGGAGGGATGGCCGAACCTTTGATGATCTGCTGAGTGTTCTTCTGGAATCTGATTTCGCTTTGGATGATCTCGTTGGAACCGCACGGGTAAGCCTTATCTTCTACAAGTGCGTTTCTTACCAATTCTTATCCTAACAGAAGTTATTTTATGTTAAGAATGTTTCTTTCTTTGTTAGATCTACGTCGTTATTGGGTGTTTCTTGGATCGGTGTTCGTGTATAGCGCTCATTGGCGTATAAGGTAGGTATCTTGGTGTTAATTTTTTCAAACTGTCATGTGTTTTGTGCATTTTTTGTGCCACTAACCCATGTTGGAGTGTCGTGTGGCTGAGGCTATTTCTATATTAAACACCTAGAATTGAATATATGATTAATTATGATAATAAAATTTTTGTTGGGATCATTTCTTGGATCCAAGAACCACCCTGGGGGTGTGTTCCACTGTTTAGCAGTTTGGCCAGGATACCCGAGGGTATTTCTTTAAAGTAGTAATTGTAGAATTTTCATGAGAGGAATTTCTTGTTTACTCCTTGTTGTTTGTTGGGTATGGCACTGTTACCTGTTTATCCTGAGGGTGTTGTTGTTATTAGCCTCCGAGAACTGTACTGTATTAGAATGAGGGAGTTATTGTGATTAGCCTGAGGGCATGATTGTATTAGCCTAAGGGAATCATACTATTTACCCTGAGGGAAACCTTTTGTGCCTAATGGCTTGAATTCTATGCCTGAGGTTGAAAATTTGTATGCCTGAGGGTGAGATTCTGATATGCCTGAGGGCAATGCCTGAGGGCGAGATTCTGTATAGCCTACGGGCAAGGTTCTGGTTGGCCTGAGGGATTGGTTTTGTTGGGAACATAATGTTACTAAATTGAATGGTTAAATGAATAATTAAATGGAAATATAACTGGTAAGTTAGTTAATTTTATTACTTCTTAGTTAACTACATTTTACTACTGCACACTTGTTGCATGTTTTACACACAGTTGAGCACGGGCCTTTGGTGGGTGCCTACTGAGATATATTTATCACACCCTATTTGGGTCATGATTTTCGGCCCAAACAGAATACATTTCTTCAGGTGTGGACTGGGGAAAGAGTCTCTATATAGGTACTTGACTGTTGCAGAGGAGTATGATGGAATGGGACAGAGCCTAGGATCGTGATGCTGCTACTAGCTGTTTTTCTTTGTTTTGATGTACTCAGAATTTTTTTGTACTTTATTGATGTATAACATGTTCTGGATGTTTTCTTAGAACTTGAGACATGTAGCATCATTATTTATATACTGTTGGTTGTATCCACTGTATTTGTTTATTTCAGTTGTGTATGGTTTACAGCTTCCTCTATTCATTGTATGTTTTATTTCATTCCGCTGCGCTACACTTTGATAAATGAGGGCATAGTTTCCCCACTATCAGGCATGGTCCCTCACTACTAGTCGGCAGCCTTTGGCATTTGGGGAAATGCGCTTTAGGTCATGTGGCGAACCGGGTTCGGGGCACCCATTGAGTGGCACACGGAACTGTGTCGTTACTGGTGAGATCCATAGAAAGATAGGGTCACCATACTCGAACTCTAAGGTCTCTATCTTCTGTCAGCATAAGACTTATGCATGCTCTATGTAGTATTCATCTGCTCCAAGATGATCTACAGCTTCTTTGTGGTTGCGCATACCATCTCCAGTCACATGAGTGATGAATCGCCTGGGTCAGTCCATCCGAGAGTTGATCTGTAATGTTGACAGTATAATTACTCAAATGGTGCCATATTGATGGTGGTGTGATAAATGTTGTTGCATGAAAACTCCACCATGGGAAAGTGATCCTCCCAGTTGCAGCCAAAATCTAGGATGCATGTATGAATAATTTCCCCAAGGTTCTGAATGGTCTACTCAATCGAACCATCCATCTGAGGATGGAAGGCATGCTAAACCAAATATGTCTCCTGAACGCCTCCTGCAACGCCTTCCATATCAAGGATGTAAACCGTGAATCAGGATCAGATACAATCGTAGATGGAACTCCATGAATACACACAATCTCTTGCATGTAGAGGTGTCCCAAGATCATTACTGATACCTTCTCTATAATTGGTAGGATGTTGGTTACATCATGAGTCGGTCAACATTCCCCCAGATAGAATCATTCCCTTGGAAAAGCGTGGAAGCCCTGTCACAAATTCCATGGAGATTTCATCCCACTTCCACTCTGTCACCTCTAGTTGCTAAACTAAACCTGCCAGAACCTGATGCCTTGCCTTCACCTGCTGACAAATGAGGAACTGTGATACAAACTCTACCACTTCTTTCTTCATTCTTGGCCACCAGTGCTGACACTGAAGGTCCTGGTTCATTTTCACCAATCCTGGATGTACTACTAGAGAGGATGTGTTGAAATCCCTCAACACTTCTTCCCTAAGTTCTACTAGTACAAAAGTACTCCATATAAATAGGATGACATGCTGTCCACTTTCAGAAAATCTATTAGGTTCTTGTCCTGTGGATATCTGAGCACGTTGTGCCTTCCAGTCAGTGTCCACAAGCCACGTCTCTCTAACTCACTGAAGGAGCGGGGAAGTTACTGTCAAAGACTGAAGATATGATGCTCCATCTCAATACATGTAGGATATCTGCAAAGTGTCTAGCTGCTCTGTCTCCTCACTCAACAAATATATACCAGAATTCCTACGGAGTGCATATACTTTTACATTCCCCTTCCCAGGAGTATATAATACCTCAATTTTATTGTCTTGGAGTAACATAAGACAACATCAATGTCTCTAGTTAATGACCTTCTGAGATAATATATACCTGAGTATCTTATGAATAGAGTAAACTATAAAAAGATCTCCCATCAAGTAATGTCACAACATATTCAAGGAGAAGACCACTAATTCTATCTCTTGGTCATGTGTAACATAATTCTGTGCATGCATTCTCAGCTGATGAGAACCATACATGATCTCTGCTCGCTCCTGCATCAAGACACATCCATGTTTGGTCCCTTACATGTCGCAGTGGACTACATACCCAACACCCTCCTCCTGTAGCCTCGTGATGGGGGAACTTGTCAGTCTCTTCCTTAGCTACTGAAAACTCTACTGGCATCTCTATAACTACACAAACAGTCTCCCCTTCTTCGTCACTGATAATAAGTGTGCTGCAACTCATGAAATCTTAGGCACAAACCTACTGTAGTAACCGGAAAAACCCAGGAAACTCCACCCCTCCATCATATTCATGTGTGGATCCAATGTTAGAACAACCTCAATCATCCCTGGATCCACCACAAGTCCATCCTATGAGATGACGTGTCCTAGAAATTGAACTTATTGGATCCAGAACTGGCACTTCAAGAGCTTACCCTAAAGTTAGTGCTATCATATTGTGTCCAGAACTATCTGAAACTGATAGGCATGCTTCTATTCTATATATGAGTATATCAATATGTCTTCCATTGGGGCTACTAAAATGCGATTGTGGTTTTGATGGAAGATTATATTCATGAGTCCTATGAAAATAGCTGGGGTGTTGGTCATAACAAATGGCATAACCAGGAACTCATAGTAGTCATACCAATATATTAAGGTAGTCTTCTACAAATCCTCCTCTCGTACCTAGAGCTGGTGATAGCCTTATCTAAGGTCTATCTTCGAAAACCATCGTGCTGCCTTAAGCTGGTCAATGAGATTATCAATACTTGGTAGTGGGTACTTGTTCTTCACGGTCACCTAGTTCAAGCACTGATAGTCCAAACAGAGTCTCAACTCCCATAATTCTTTTTGGAGAACAAAATTTGGGCTGACAAAGGAGAAACACTAGGCCTAATGGATCACATGCTCTACAAGTCCTCCAGCTGTACTCGCAGCTCTCGAAGCTCAATCGGAGCCATCCGATAAGCTGGTGTAGATATCTGTGATATCCTATTGTACAAGTTGATGTAAAAATCCTATTTTTTAGAAGGTATACCCAATAAATCCTCAGGGAAAACCTCAGCGTACTATTCCACCACTACATGATAGCTCAGACTCTCAACGCCAACTGGTCCAAGGGTAAGGCTAGACAACTAATGTGTGATTGGTTGCACCCTCCTCTGGGTAAGTCCATCCTATGCTGCAAAGGTTTTCTTCTCACCGGTGAAGGAAAGGCTAGTCCCGGCCATGCATAAACATTGCACTTTTCACCTAATACAGTCGATCAGAGCATGGAAAGTAGATAAATAGTCCATACCCAAGATGACATCATAAGGCCTCGACACCACTTCAGAAGATCCCAGCTCAATCTATCAGCTCCTAGAGTAATATCACACTGCTTGAACTAGTGTGTAATGGTCGAATCCACTGTTGTAGGTGCCTCTAACCATAATGATTGAGCCAACGGCTCCACTAGAATCTCTGATCTCCGAACGAGGGTCTTGGAAATAAAAGAGTGACTGGAACTTGTGTGTATAAGTACTACAGCTATGGTGGAGTAGACACATATCATACCTTGTATCATCTTCGGAGCACTGTGGTCGTAAGCCTCAGCTGTCTGATACAGAGCTCAACCTTGTCCACCTACTCTATGTGGTCATCGTGGACCACCTAGAGGTGGTGGCGGTAGAACCTCGAATTGTCGCCCACCACCTATTACATGACCTTCTCATCTACCACATCTGCCTTCTACTTGATGACCTCCTTGATCGAATCTTATCATCTTCCCATGATATCCTTTGATCATCTATTGGTCATCTGTACAGAAGGTGGGTAGTCACGAGCCATGTGACCCTTTTCGCTGCACGAGTAACACTGCCTAATCCTTGCTTGTCCTGCTCTATCTCGAGAACACCACACCACCAACCATGTATCCTACAGTCATCTACCTATAGGTATGGTCCTATTGGACCTCTATGTCATATGTTTGTTATCGGATTCCAATGACTCTGCTTCATGTCGTTCGGTGGTGGGTCTCTCTTACGATGACTGCTCAGTAAGGAAGCACTCCAATAGGTTTGATCGCTCTAACACCCCTGCCAATGTCAGGATACAGAGGGAAACCATCGAAGATCTAATCTCCCGTCTAAGCCACTACATGAAGGTCTCGACCATGAATAAAGGGTCTCACCCCATTTCAGTGGAGTAACACGAGATATCAGTGAACCTTGATGAATACTAAGCTACAGTCATGTTACCATTCTTCAAGATAAGAAGATCATGTATTTTCATAAAGAGTAGGGTCGATAGAACAAACTATGCCCTGAAAATGATCTCAAATTCTGCCCAGACGAGAGTCACCTCATCGTGAAGAGGGTGCATCAAGCTCCACCATCTTCCCACTACTGCTTGAAAAATATTGGTGGCAAGGATCATCATAAGATCAGTTAAAGACCCTACCAGTCGAAAAATCTCACCACAAACTCCATCCAATCCATAGCATCATGTGGATCCATATCGCCTTGGATCCTTGGTGGCCTCTAGTGATGGAACTCATGAAACACGCTCAACCAGCGTGCACCCTGTTCCGCTAGGGCTGGTGTCATCGTCTTCCCAATGGGTGGTGGTGCTACTGGTACACCACATGATGATACAACTACCATAAATAGGCCCTTACCTGAATTCTAATCGCTCGGTGGGATGTCATCACATACTCTACCCAGAACCCTGGCTTTCTGTCTGCATGGAGACATCCTGAAAAGAAATAGGTGTGCCACAGTCATTAAGTTATACCTACTGAAATGACTCAATGAGAACACAAAAAAACATTTCAAAAACACACACACAATCAGTGTTTTCATTAACTGAGTCAGAAATCAGAAGTCAGGGTCTGGGTGTATGGATACGTTGGTCGTTGCCCCAACACTGTACATCCTGGACTGAAAAACACAATCATTTCACTTAACACTATTGTCGAGTCAAAAGATCATAGTTATAATTCTTCGGTACAACTGAACCTCCATCTGATACCAATGTGTCAGGACACATCCCCTAGGGCCTGTGTCGTGACTACCCCAGGCTCCCCTTCTATAGGCCGGGGGCTAGAGACTAGCACATGGAAGGCATATCCCTAAAACATGGAAGGTATTGCATGTATAACATGTAATCTCACACAACCAAACACTTAGAAATATATAAGAAAAAATTAAAATATATAGTAAATATAGTGAGTGCAGAATGTAAAGGGGGTCTGGATGCAATACCAACTAGAAAGAACTAGTAAAACTTGAATGTATAAGTAAAACTGTAAAAAAAAAATCTCATGAGAACACCCGCCAAAGATTATACTTGAAGTGTAGGTATAGTTCGTGAATGGTCGTCTCTGCGATATAGCTCATATATGTTCCAAATCCGAGTAGCATCAAGTCCTGGTACCCCTGTACTAAGTCAATGGTTTTTGTTGTCTATACAGGACACAACGAAGTGCGGGCGAAGCCCATGCATGGTTGAGTATAACAATACTCAATAGGGACTCTAGGACCCCTTAAGGTCTATCAAAATACACAAAGGATAATCCAAAAATCATGGAAACAATAGTCAACCCAATATAATTATATTCCCATGCATATACCTAAGTTATCAAGTATAACCATATCATCCTTGAAGAAACACAAGCCCCAACTCATTTTTCCAAAACTCAAATATTTCACAAATGAAAGATAAATACGAAGGTAAAACTATGAAGGTAAGTACCATGATGGTATGCTACATAGAAGAATACCACAATGGTAAAGAATCAACTCACATAGGTATTAGTGAAGTATAAAAGTACTGATGATTAGTCATAAATCAAGATCATCGTATTATGTCTCGAGGCGCTGCTGCTGATTATACGAAGTTAGGATCAATAGGTACTAACCCCCGCAATGACCCACATAGGATCTGACCCACAATGGATCAGTATGCGCTGACCCACACAGGATCACTGAGCGCTGACCCACACAGGATCTGACTCACACAGGATCGGTATGGACTGGACCACAGAGGATCACTGAGTGATAACCCACACATGATCAATAAGTACTAACCCATACAGTGACCCACACAGGATCAAACCCACCCAGAGTCGATAGGTAACTACCCTCTGTATTATATGTCTCCAACCATTGCCTCACTACCAGCCACTGGATTCCTGACCCCCCGGTGCGCTTGAGTTCCATAGTATCTCTCCCCTAAAATATAGTCCATAACTCGACCTCCAGTAAGCTCTATAAAGGAGAAAGCCCAAGGTCTGTCACATCATAAGGGACCCAACGCAATAGATGACGCATCAATCAGGTTCCCTATCTATAAGTTATTAGTGTTTCCACTCCGAGGGCCCAGTTGGTTTCGGGGTTTGATCCAACACATCCATACTACAGCTATATCCAAAACCCATGTGAATTATACCAAAAGTATAATCTCAATATAAGTATTCTGTCATCGCATACGGTTCATCAAACGTATGCCCCGATCCCAAGTTATGGAAAATAGTAAAATTGGGTCCAGATGGGCCCTGGTCTGGGCTGACCCGGTCCGACCGACCCTGCCCGACCCAAACTAGGAAAACTCAACCCAGTTATGGTCGACCCGACCTGGTTCTGGTCGACTCGACCCAGTCCAGATCCGGCTTGGTTAGCCTGGGTCGCGCCCGGCTCAGCCAACTAGGTCATGGTCCGGCCCGGCCCACGAAGGGGGCGACCCGACTCGTCCCTCTGAGTGCATCCCACTAGAATGGCATGGTGGAACGACCTGCAGGCACAACCCACTGGCGGTCCCGTGGTCGGGGGGACCATCATGGTGGGGTTTTCCCTAGCTGATGCCCAGGAGGTGGATGCCTCCCAGGTCGCCAAAACGACCAAAGGATCATTCAGTTTTATGGAAGTGGGACCCACTGTAGCGGGTCCAACTTGGTGCTCCATGACCGGCAGCTTTACCGACCGATCCTCCTCTTAACAGCGCGACGACGCCGCTCTCCTTCCCAGCCGGCCTGGTGTTGGCTGCCCTTCGGCCTCCACCGCGACCAAGCAGTCGTGGGCTCCTACATTGGCGGAGCAGACGTCCGCTGCCGCTCCGCCACGCAGCTGGCTAGATTACAGCCCCCACCCTACTCTACTGTGACCGACGGTCTGCACCTTCCTACTCATATGGTGGCGTGGACGCAGGCCACCCTACTTCCGCACAACCGGCCAGTCTTCCGACCACCCTCCTCTTACGTGGGTCGCTACAACATTGTTTTAAAACTGAAAAAAATTATGACCACATATTCGCGATCCTTAGGTTGAGGTCTATGAGTCCATAAGTCACGATAAACAAAATATTTTGTTTTCATTGCACATAATTATTTTCCATTAAAGAACACACAAAAAACACAGAATTAACTTAATGAAAGAGGCAAGGTATATGTTCGGAATTATGACCATTTTTTTTGGCCATCTTCATTGTGAATCCAGAATATGATGAATCACCAAATAGATTTAATCATCCTTCAAATTAATCCCCTACCATGACATTCATTGGAGATGTCGTGAGGAAGGGGATGATGTCTGTGAAGGGGATGTCAGCTTTTGTCTCTCCCACAACTTCCTTCCAACAATGCTCTAATGTCAACATTCTTGATCTGAAGGGTTGTTCTTCATGGAGAATATTTCTCCAATGGATCTCCCAAGCTCTCCTTTGTCAATGATTTTTCCAATCCTCTAACAAGGTCAGGAGCCTACATAATAAATTATGTGTATTAATTGAACAAGATATGTTGGCTCGTTAACTTGGGAAGATTCCAAGGGTTTCCCCACATTAATTCGGAGAGTTTGTGTGGTCCCCACAACCATGAATTCAAATGGGATGTTTCATGAAAATAAAATAAATATTGTTGTTTTATTTTAATTTGTATTCTTTTAAACTCCCATGAAAAACTAAAAAACAAACTTCCACCATCTACTGAAGGTGGTTGAGGTGAAAATCCCCTTAAGAGAAAATCGGCACTACGAGTTCAACGATGTCCTCAGATTTCAATTCCGACCACCAGTTCAAAAGTTACAAAATTCGGCTCACATATTTACTAAATGCACCCAAATAGAAAGTTCATAAACTAATTCCAGGAACACTATGACTCAGAATCATGCACTGTTAATTTGCATAGACTCGTAATATTTTCATATAAATAAAAACAATTACATGGAAAATTATGGGTCTATACACCTTACTTCAAGCCTACTCTTTCTTTGTATTCCTGATAACATCCTCTATAATAAACACATATTTACTATATATTTTTATAAAAACCATTATAAAATATATAATACCTCATATTATTTACTAATAACAGGTTATCTACAATTTATTATTTATTTTTAATAAATCTATAATTCCATTTGACAACTTCTTTATTTATCATGAATATTTCTGTTCGGCAGCCTCAATCATTATAAATTTATAATGGTCCTATCACATCTAAAATTTAAAATTATATTGGAAAAAATATATTCATTATATATATATATATATTGACTTCCATAAAAGATAGATATGGAAAAATGAATCACACAATTTATGGAGATAGTTAGTCTTACATATGCATGAACACTACTTTCACTTTTCGATTAATATAAAGAAAGAAAGGAATATAATAATTCACCTTTAAAAATTAATTATTATTTAATATATATAATATAGATTTATTTAATCAATCTATGTTACCATGTATGAGAAATTGATGTGAAAAGAAATTTTCATGACTTTATGGAGGTGATAGTCCACATATACACAAGAGTGACATTTTCACTTTCAATAAAAGTGAAGAAGGTTTATAGAGGAGGTTTCATCATCTTAGTAATATTTTTTTATATTTAATATAATTAAATAATGATTGTTTAATATATACCATAAAGTTTTAGGGGGTATTTAAAGAAATAAAATTTAATATTATCAGTTATGATTTGTACCTCTTCATTGAGAAACCTTCCATGCCTTACACCTTTATCGTTGACAGGATTGTCTAGTGGAATGAAAATATGAATTATGATGTTTTTACTGAATATAGTATGATGTTATTAAAGGTAATGGACAAGATATAAGGATAAAAAATTTAAAATTAAGAGAGTATAATAGGAGTCCTTTATAAGTGAGTTGAGGTGCCCTTATGGAATTACTTAAAGTGGTAAATTAATATAAATTAATTTTCTAGTTAATGTGCAGCAAAATTTATATAATAAAAACATTTCGGTGTGTGGATTAAAAAAATTGTCCCAAAAAATTTGGATTGTTTTATGTTATATTTTCACCCTTATCACATTATTTTAACACTCTGTTAACCCTTTTGATAATTACCACAATATTAATGATTTTTACTATTGAAAGGGTTAATAATGTTACTATCAAAATTAATGTGACTCATTAATGGGACATGGATGATATATTTAAACATAACACAATAACTTGTCCTAATATAATATTTTTGTGAATTATAAATCATTTAATTAAATATTTTTTTCTTTTAATATATCCTCAATGTTGGTTTTTACCTATTTAGTTTATGTTGACATTAATGAGATAATGATAGTAATGGTTTTAAAATATAAAAATTTAATTTATCCATAATCTATTATATTTGACTAAAAATACATGGAAAAAAACAATTCATCCAAATTGTATTACTATTTATAATAATAATATTATTTATTTATGTTATTATTAATTGAATAAATAATTGTTCATCACTGTATAAGAATTTAAGGTAAATATTCACTCCATAAGAATAATAAATAAATTAACATGATAAAAAATAATTCATATTTAAAATATAAATATAAAAATTTGCATATTATCTTTTTATCCTGGTGAATAAAATTTGGAGATATTAAATTCAAGAGAGTTACTTTTTGTATTTATTATTTTCACTAATTAATATAAAGGTTATAATCTATGATAAATTGAACCATGTAGATATATATTATATAATTCGATGTAAATGGCCAAACCCCACCCAAATAATAGGATAAGGGAATGTTTTAGGTTGATATTGAGACCTTATCTCCTTGTTTTATTAATGTATTACCCATTTTACCCATATCGATTTGACAAATATTTATCAAGGATTCTATTCATAATGAACCAAATAAAAAAGTTTCAAATTTAAAAAAAAATTACTACCTAATTACAAATATATAATTCATTTAATTATATTAAATTTCTGAAAGTTTTAAAAACTTAATTATGATGGAAACACAAAATGTAATGAAAAATATTTTTTCATAAAAATGCTCTTTTATGTATACAATTTTTTTTATAATATATTTAAAGACAAAACAAATTATAATGAACTTAATTAGATAAATCATAAAAAAGAATATTTAATTTTACTTTGAAAAAAAACATAACACAAAACAAAACATTATAAATTCATTAAAAAAATACCATTTTCAATAAAATACATTATTTTTTACGATTCATCAGAAAATCCATCTTTTCCGTTTAATTTTAAAAAATTAATGAAAGATAAATTTAATGATTTTATTTAAACAAATGAAGTCATTTTTTAAAAATTATTTTTCTAAAATTCAATATATTTAAATTTTTTATTTTCCTATAAAATAATTAAAACAATTTTTAATGAAAATGTATAATTGAAAGAATAAAATGAACATACTAAAAATTAATTTATTATTTCCTAATAATAATTCAATAAATTTGTATTGAGTAATAAATTTTAATATAAAATATGGTTAATCATATTTAAACCTTCAAATTGAATTTGTAATGTTATAATGAACATCAAGTAATAATATTTTTACATTCTTTTTTACATAGTGATTTTTGTTTTATATTCTATCAAATATAGGATGATTTTACAATATCAAGATATTTAATATAGTGATTTAGTTTGTAATAATATTTCCTCCACCAAAATATTATTTTCAAACCACATTGATGAATAAATTAGTACACCACTGATAGAATTTTGTTACAGTGTCAAAAATTGACGCCATGTATAATCATACATATCTTAATGAATCATATTCATATGGTACATGAAAACATCATGTAAAGGTTTAGAGTTACATTAGATCATTTGTATTCTAATGATTAATCCTAGAGTAATAGATTTACAAAGCTAATCATTATCATACACAAGCCATAATCTCTAAGGAAGGTATGTATTTTAATTCCATTTCATGTACCAAAGGATACACTACAAAAAAAATAATTCAATTAATTGTAAATCTAAAAACTAATATAAACAAAATATTTAAAAATAATTCCAGATCATAACATAAAATACAAACTGAAGTCAAGGTAGTTAAAGTACTAAATTTATTAATTATGTCAGTGATGTAATGTAGGTCTTTATTCAAGAAGAATATTAACATTTAAATTAATCTATAGAAAATATTTATATTTCATACAAAATTTAATAAATAGGAATATAGTAGGTAACATCACTTAAAACTAAATTAAAATTCAAATATTCTAACAATATATTATTATTTATGAACAATTAATAAATTAAATATTACAATTACCACTTAAAAAACATAATCATTAATATTTTTGGACATTTCATAATTTTTAATATAGAAATTGTATTTTAATTAGAATATAAAATCCTTCATATTAATACCTATTTATAAAATCTATTTTAAATGAATAAAATTATATTAATTATAAACGATTTATAATCCAATTTCCATAATGTAATCATTTCACATGATCTAAATATATTATCATAATTATTATCCTAACCATGACAATATCAAAATAAATACACAATGGATGTGGCTCAAATAATATCCTAATAAATACCAATTAATTTGAATAGTAATGTTAATTAATTATTATTATTTTATAATTTGAATATAAAAATTTTATCATTTTTACTTATTTCATAATTTATAACCGTTTATAAATTATCATTTATTATTTCTAAATAAACATGGATTTTATATGTTAAATCAGGTCAAATATTTTAATATTTTTTTTCTAATATCAAAATTTAATATTTGTGAATAAAATAGTACATAAAAATTTATTTAATTCATTATAAACCATTTATAATTAATTTATTCATTAATAAATTACATAATAAATAAATATTCTTAAAATTAATTTTAATATGATTTATAAAAACATTTTGGACCCTTATAACAATTTAATATTTTAAAATTAAATTTTCAATAACTTTTTTAATTATTTATATTATATATTCTTCATTATGGTATAATCCCTCTAACCTTACATAGATAATCATTGTCATTGTAAATATGGTTGTCTGTGACGTAGCGCCTATCACGTAAGGGTAATGAGATGGTACTTTTACCTAAACTATTAATTTAAAGGTAAAACTCAGATTAAACCAATTACATCTTATAAGAATAATGGTAATACAATTCTCATAATGTTTAGTCACTGGTTACCCTACCTTGGACACTCACATAAAGGTAATTATCTGGAAACACTTATGTTGTTTCTGGTGTATAGGTAAAACAGTGGTTAACATTATTCAACCCATCTACATAATTGTATGTTCAAGAACCCTTGTGACCGTAGAATAAATAGATTCTATGTATTATTAGTATAAATTAATTATATTTTATATAGTATTATTCGTTATATGAATATTGTGTTAATTTTCATAAAGAAAGATAATAGTTTTATTCTTACTAAATTTATTTTAATGTATTATATTGCATAATACAAAATACAAATTTCAAAAATGAAAATAGATTTCAAAATTATCATATAAAATATTTTTCTAATGAAATTTTGGGGTCTCTCAAAAAAGATTGATTTTCGGTTAATATAAAAAAAATATTATTTTTTGTGAAATTTTCCATTCCATTAATTGTACAAGATAATTTTAAATTGATTGATATTAATGTAACATAAGTTTCTATAAAAAATAATATGATTAATTATAGAGGAATCACCATTTTACATGATTTTTTATTTGTTCATTCTTTGTCTTCAAATTTCATTTTTCTAAAAATTGTTTTTATTGTAATTTTCAATTTTAATATTATATTAACTTATAACACATATAAAAATTAAATCTCAAAAAATGAATTTTATTTTGAAATAAATGGTATAGATGTGGTAAATATGATATTTTTCATATTTTTCATTATTAATAATAACCCTAGTAAACAATTTTCAGATCCGTAAGCGTAAATCAGTTAATGATGAATAAAATTAATGTCATATTAACCATAAATTTAACACCCTGTTATTTTAAAAGAATAAAAATTTTATTCAACATAAAAAAATACATGAATCATTGATTTAATATTTCATTAAACAAACACTAATCTAAACTTTTATTCCATGAAACACATAGTTTATATTATGTTAAATGAAACCAAGATATTTTTAGGTTCGATAGATTATTAAACTTGAAAAACCAAATTTAAACGACCCATGATATATATTCAATTACAACCTAGCCGTTAAATTTCCCTATATGAATAGTACTAAATAATTTTTTTATTTATTATATATATACACATTTATATATCTATCTTTCTTAATCAATATAAATTATAGATAAATATTCAGTAAAGATGAATTATTATTTTTTAATGAAGTGGGTTGATTATTAAAAAAAATATATTTTCTTCAAAAAATTTGTTTATTTCATTTTACAGAAAAAATATTTATAATAAATTATATTAAATTTTAGAGAATATATTTTATAAAATAATAATAAATTTTTGGATTTGGAATATTAATTTTTACATTTTGTGACATTTTGCTAAATTTCTGAAAATATTTATTTTTCAGCGAATTCTAAAAAACTATCGATTTTTGTAAAAATATATTTCATTTCAATAAATTAATTAATTTTAATGTATAAACATGTTTGAAATATGTTTTAAGTTACATTTTTTCTTTTTTATATTTAATCCTCTTAATTGTGTTGATTCAACCTTATAATGGTTTTTAGTATATGTTGTTATATAAAAACTAGTTTTTCTAAAAACTATATTAAAATTTATAATGTTTCTCCATTTTAAATAAATGAAATAATACATAATGGGGAAATTTTAAAATTAAATATATAGATAATATGATTTTAATTATTAATTCGGTTTCATATAATGATTATTATTAGTTATATAGTCAATATAGAATCATAATTTTTTTAAAAAAAATACTCTTCTTAAAACCCCATTGTTTTGCCCCATCTATTGGATTACTATTAAATAAACAATTTCCAATTGTTTGAATTAAATTTATAAAAATTAATTTTGTTTGTAGTATAATAATTATTTATTTTTTATAATAATTACAGCTTAACTTTTTACCATAATTATTAATAAAAATAGTTAAAATCAGTCAACGGGATTAAGGTAAAAATGTGTTTACTAAGATAATTTACATTAAATTGTTAAGAATAATTAGTAACATTATATTTATAAGAAACACCCAAAAATATTTTTTGGTCAACAATGTCTTAAAATAAATGATATTAATAATATTAAAAATAAAGGATATTGAAGATATTATTGTGTATCATTATTTATATATATAAATATATTATTATATTTAGGCATGAACATAATATATTCTAATTACATTATTATCATAATACTTAAAAATTCAATTTAAATGAATTATTGCATCCTTAACTTGAATGCTATTTTAGGATAAAGTAAATTTTTTTAAAAGTTTTAAAATTACTAAAATTATTAAATTCTTTAGAGTTATTTTTAAATGATAATATATAACAAATATGTTCTATGAAAAAAATAATTATAGTTTCATAATTACTCTCTTGACATCTAAATAATTGAAAAAATTATCCTGGTTAAGGATTAAAATTTTTTTGCATGTTATATATTCTTTGTAAAATTAACTAATAAAAAATAGAATTTGATTTGATGAATCTAATTTAATTAATAGAATCAGTGGGTCCAAATTACATATTATGTCTCATTTTAATTTTGTCTCAAATGATATGTAATCTATGTTAAAAATAATTATTACCATAAAGAATGCCCAAAATGATAAATATATAGAAATTATTATGCTAAAGAACAACATCTATAAAAAATCTGTTTTTTTATTTGGAGGAGGTGTGATGTTACAGAATAATCCATATGAATAATTAAAAATAATTTTTTGATCCACTAGAGGTAATATTGACCTCCCAATAGTGAATTCTTTTGGGTATTTATAAATATACCACTCATCCTGAATTATAAAAGGGCACTCACTCGACTCCATTCTTCAACCATAAAACCCCTTGTGTTCAGCCAAGACATAACCAAATCACTACTAAAATTCCCTTTTCTCTTCTTATAATCCATAATTTGGGTATAAATCCATACATGAAAGTACATTGGTGAAAACAATAAAGAGTTACCCAAAGAATAGGTAACATTCATCAATAATCTCTTTTAATTTCATTTCATTATTTATCCCATTAAATTATTCTTATACCATGTTAATATAATATTGTTAGTATCATAAAAATAAAAATATTTTGTTATGATAATGATGAAACATGAAACGTCACGCACTTCCATTAAATGTGTAACTAAATCATCATTTGTGTGTACGGTGGACTACCTCCTCGTGAAACACGATCATTTTTTTTCATTAACACCTATCCTGATTTTGTATGATGATGGATATAAGGATTATAAATTATATTTAAAAAAATATTTTACATCTGGATTTATTATATCATATATAGACTATTTATGATTCATTCTATAAGGGATATGATGACGTCACTTGTGTGTACAGTGAACTACCACCTCGCGAAGTGATGTGATTCATTTTCCACTAATAAATTCCATGTAAGTTAATAATGGTAAATATATAAAATATATGTGATAAAATTGAAATTTTTATCATATTAATGAAATATTTTTCATTCTTTTTATTTATTACATCATTTTCATTTTAAATGTTCACTCACTAAAAAAACTATAATCACATCATTCATGAATGTGTGGACTACAACCACATCGAAGTGATGGAATTATTTTTTCACCACTACATCAAAAAATTAATATATATGAATAAATATTTAAATAAAAATTTATTTATGATATTATTATAATTTTTTATTGTTAAATGTTACTTACCTTTTTTTCATGGTGATCATCTAAAAATTGAAATGTTACTCATAGGTACGTACGACCTACCATCTCCATGGTCGTAATGTTTGTTGATTTATTACAACAATAATTAACGATTGATTTTGAAAGAATAATTTACTTATAAATAAGGTAATTATTTAATGTATTTTTATCTTTAGATGATTTTATAAGAACCACTTTGATGATAAAAACCCTCCTAATTCATTTTCGATGGATATTATAAATATGGTTAAAACATCCCATAAAAACATAATCAATTATATAATTTAATATAAAATGATAATAAATAAAATAAAAATAATATATAACATGAAATTATTTATCATGATAGTAAATGATTAATATTAGATATTTATTTTGAAATATAAAGACATATAAAACAATTTATGCTCAAGGTAATGGTTTTCCCATGTCACTTTTATTTCTGAGAGATATATGATGTATTCACCACTTAATTTTTGTGGTGTATATTCTACACATGATTTTATTATATTTTTATTATTCATAAATTTATTTTTATTTTTATATCAATTTTATGATATCTGCTTCATGGTGTTTATGATCTTAGAGTTTCCCAATCATAATGGATTTTTCTTAATTTTATTTATCTGAGACATATGATATGTTATACCCATATCATCATTAATGTGGTGTATATACTAAAAATATACAATTTTATATCATTATTAAACTAATTTTCATGTTATTATATGTATTATGTAATGTTCTTATATCATGGGTATTAAGAATGGATGTTAGAAAATTTGTGACAAGATTTTGTAATAATATCATCTTTAATTGTGATTGTGTATGATTAAGTATTCGTTATTGAAATATTATCATTATAATGAATTATATTATGTTATATTTATACATTATATTTTCATTTATTATTTTCATATTTTCAATCTGTGGGACTAAAAATAATTGAATATTTGTTGAGAATCAGACATCAGTTCTCTCTTTAGTCAAGAAATCATCTTTATTCCAAAACCATGTTTTTCTAAAAATACATGGAAAACATTTTTTATATTTTTAAAAATGATTTATGAATGAAATTTTTAAATTCCATTGTATAAGCTATAAAAATTATATCTTATACAATAGGGTGAACTAAATAATAATAGGTTATCTAGTTATAGCTTACACGATGGATTCAACCATATAGATCTATGATTCATTGGTTATTGATTATATTGGAAGCCAGCTGTTTGGTAATTAAAATTAAAATGGTTTTTGGAAAGTGTCTAAATTATATGGTTATCCACATTACTCTAAAGGTTATTAGTTTAGAATTATTGTTTTCTAATTTTTCCTATGATCGATATTGATATCATGAGGATTCTAGTTATTAATTTTGATGTCTCCATTCATTTATATGTTTTCATATTTGATGATAAAGGTTTTTATGGGTATAAGTTCTTTCAAGATTCTCTCATTGACTCGGATTAGGTCATCATACACATAAAAACTATTATTATCATTGATAAAATCCAATTACTAATGATTATGTATACCCTTACAAAAAATTTGATCCCATACTTCTTATATTTCCTTTTCCCATAGTTATAAATAAAGAGGTTCAACCAATTATTTCTAGAATAGATTTCATATGGATGATGATGATGTCATAATGTGAAATAATAAATGATGGGTAATGTGGGATAAATTTTCATTTAGTGACATGGGTATTGTTTATAAAGGAGTTTAGTCTAATAATAAATCAAATTTAACGTAAATGTTCATTTGGAATTTAAGTGATCAGAATTTCCATTTGATGTTTTAATGTTTGAAATAAAAAATGGATCATAATTAACAGAATAAATTTTGAAAATTTAATGTTTATTATTTCATCCCCAGATCACGTGGTGTGGGTTAAATTATATTATATTTGGTATCATAGTAGGGTTTGTATAACATTTGAGATTTTGATGTTTTCATGTGATTTTTTCTAATGAGTTGTATATGTTTTCATTGTTCTATAAACATGAGTATGATCATATGTTCAATGTATTATATACTTCATTTAGGTTTTAGGTGATGATATCCTAATGTGATTAAAGAAATTTCCAATGAATCTTTTATGGGTTGAGGTATTTTTAGTCCCTGTGATCAACATGAAGTGTTATTTATGGAGGAAATATATTTTTTTTGGTTAATGAAAAACAAAAAATAACCCATATGCTGGATGACGACCCGTTGTATCCGGTAATGCGATGGGGCTTGAATCCTTGATTGAAGGGCGATAAGTGTTTAATTATTACTACTTGGATATGTGATGTTGTTTTCAGGAAGATTTTATATATATAATTATTAGGTTTCTTAAGAAAATATATAGGGGTTTATTTTTGGAATAATAGTTGATTCAAGTTCAAAGAATATATGATCAAATAATTTTAATCATTGGGTTTCCAACTAAGTTTGGAAATGATTGAAGAATTTAAATATAGAAATATATAGAATTATTTGGTTTTAAATTTTTTCATTAATATGGATATTTGGAGATCACTTTATAAATTTTTATTTATTTCAGAATTAAATTTTCTTGTGCTAACCATTTTGGTTTGTGTTAATTTTTAAAGACACGAGGTAATTATTTTCATCCCATTTATAGTTATATAGTCTCTATAATAAGTTTTTTTTCTTCGTACATAAAAAAATAATATGAATACACAACAATGGGGAAAAATATTACATTTTGGTGGAAATTTCTTAATGTAATTATTTATACTCATTGACTTAGTATATTTCTATTTTTTTATATATTTTATATTAATTTTGTATCTCTTTGAAAATGATGTTGGAAAAAATTATTTTCTTAGTAGCATAAATTTTGATAAATTGGTATTCTTTTTTATCATTAATGATTTATGGTTTGTGTTATTTATCTCTTCATTGATAATTAAATTTCTTATGATTAAGAACCTCAATCTGTCTCTTTAATTATTTACACCTTTCTTTCAATCCCCCTATGTTCTCTTACCAAGAAACTAAGTTATATGTTTTTCCATATGACCTTTTTTACACTCCTTTTTATCATATTATAAATATTTTTTATTAACCCTTTTTACAATTTTGGATTTCAAAAAATTTATTTAAAATATCTAAAAATTGATAAATGAGATAATGTAAAAATTGAAAGGTTGTAATTTATTAAATGCTGAAAAATATAACACCTCAGCATTTTAAATGGATAAAATTAAATTCAACAATTAAAAGGATATGAAACACTAAGTGTATCTTCCATTACATGAAACCCTATGATCATCCCACATTACACGTAACACTGATTTTATCCAGTATTAAATGAAACCCTGGGATTTTGATGTTGGATAGAATATTAAACATGAAACACCAAACAAATTTGACTTATGACTTATATTAACATAATAAAATAATGATTATAAAGGGGACTATTAATATAATTAACTAATTTTTAATATATTTATATATTAATCAATAATGAATTATTGATAAATGTTTATTAAATAATCAATCAATTTTGTTGTGAATTGGTTTTATTATTCAAAAACATGTTTTATTGAAAAATGATTTTTAATTATTTTTATCAAAAAATATTATAATAGTTTTTTGTAAGATTCATAAAATATATTTCATAAAAATATATTCATTTCATAAATTGGAATATAATAATGTACATTGGGTGATGTTTTGATACTTATAAAAAATTATTTATTTTTATTAAAAAGTAAAAAAATATAGATTTTTTGTAAAATGTCTAAAATTGTCAATAAATTAATAAATCTAAAAGTCCATGTATTTATTCATATAACATAATGTAACGTAATTATATTTTAAATTAATTTAATGTTTATAGTTTCTTTGAAAGAACTTTTAAATGGACTTTAGTATAGGTTTTTTTTTGGTTTAGTTACAGGTTTTTCTAGTAACTGTATTAATATGATTAATGTGTCACTATTATAGATAATTAAAATAATCCTTAATGGGTAATGTTTAAGATAAAAAATATATTTATTATGAATCATTAAACATTTATTTACTTTAATATATTGATTATTATTATTATTAATATATTTAATATTGAATCAACTTTTTCTAAAAAATTACTCTTCATAAAAATCTCATGTCTAGATGCGTCTGTGAGATTATTATTAAATAAAATTATTTTAATTTTGAAACATGAATATGGAATATTTTATTCTATATTTTTTAATCATAATAATTTATAATTCCTAATAATCCAATATTTTTTACCATAATTATTTATGAAAATAGTTAAAATTAATCACAATTATTATGTTGAAAATGAGTTAACTAAGTTATTATACATTAATCTTAAGGGTTTAAATGTCCTAAAAAAATTTCCAAAAAAATTACAGCCAAATTTATACCCTCTATAAAATTTAAATATATTTTTATGAGTTTTTAGGACACTTTTCCAAGAAATTAACATATATAATAATATAAGTAATGGAAAATAAAAAAAAATCACTATTCATATAACTTTATATAAATCATTGGGATAAGGATAAATATAGGTTCCGTTTTAAATATTAAATTTAAATATAAATGATTTTTTTATTTATTAATAATTTAAATTAACTTTTTTTATAGTTATACTAATTAATTTAAATGCATACGATACACCAACACATAAATCATTTTGTAAAAAATTAAATAAATTAAATGACACAACAAATATTTAAAGTAAATAAATTATGTAAATAATTATTTGGCATTAATTATTTTGATGAATATATAATAATCCATAGTTTTAGAAATAATATATTCATATTCCATCATTTTATTGATATTTGTTAATTGAATTTAAACGAGTAATGTGAAAATTGACATTAATGTTATTTTATGATAAATTATATTTTAAAAATGATTTAGAATTACTTGGAAAACTATATTTATCAAATTTATTTGTAAATTTAAATAAAAATTTAGTATTTTATATTCATGTAATAATATTAATAATAATATAATGAATATATTGACTGATAAATAGTAAAAAACTATGTTATTATGGTTAAGGTAAAAGGGTTTTTTTGCACGTCGCATGCACTTGAGATAAATTGTTTTTAAAAACAAATTGAATTTTATTTGATGTTTTTTAATTAATACATATAATAAGTGGGTAAAAATTATCAATGTATTATCACTAAAATTTAGTATCTAATTTAAAATATTTTAATTTAAATATACTAGTTAGAAAAATGGAATATTAAATTTGTATAAATAAAGAAAACATAGAAGATAATGATTTTTTTTAAAATATGTTTTTTATGGACGAGTATTTAATTGAAAAAATAATCCCCACCCCATTAATGATCAATTTTTATCAACTTGAGGAAATATTGTCCTTAGAATAGTGAATACATTTTTATATTTACAAAAATACCACTCCTCCTCAACTATAAAAGCACACTCACTCTCTTCCCTTAATAACATATAAATATAACATTGGTTTAGAAAATAACCTCTCAAATAATGTAAATACTTCTATCATATAATTATAGAATAATTAATTTGGGTATAAATACAACCATATAATTCTTTTTGTGAAAACAAAAAAGAGTTACCCAAAGAAGAGGTAACGTTCATCAATGATATTTTTTGTTTAATTTTTATCTCCCCAACTACAATTCTTATTATACCAGAATGATATAATAAATTAAGTATCGAAAATATAAAAAAATGTTGATATTGTAATGGTATGACCTATAACAACACACACATATATTTAATGGTTTACAAAATCACCATACTTGTTTATAACATATTATAGCCTCATGAAATGATGTCATTCATATTTCAATTAACACCTATCATGGATGGGTATGATGATGTTTTAAAAAATTATGTATTATATTTATAAAATAATTATAACACTAGATTAATTATATCATATATACAATGTTATTTTAATTCTAGAAGGGACTCTCTATTGTTGCTCATATGTACTGAGAAATACCGAATCGTGAAGCGATTTGATTCGTTTTTTACTATCATGTTACTTTGATGGAAATAATGGTAACAATAATAAATATATTTTATAAAATGAAATATTAATAATATTTATGAAATATTTATATTTAAATAAATATAATATACCTCTAAAATTTTACTTTTTCGCAAATTGAAAAAAATTATAGCATCATTCGTGGACTTGTGGATTATCACCTCCTCGTAGGGATGTGATTCCTTTTTCACCACCACTTCACAATAATCATATATATAAGTATATATCATTAAATAATATAATATTTAGGATATTATAATCATTATATAATGATAAATTTTACTTCACTTATTTCAACAATGATCACTGAAAAATGGAAATATTAATCATGCTTACGTACGGTCTATCATCTCCATGATCATAATAATAGTTCATTTTAAATAACAATATTTCAGGATTAATTTTAAAAGTATAATATATTCATAAATACTATATTTATTACCTTAATATTAATATGATATATATATATATAATTAGTTATTTGACCATATTAACCTACATACGTCAACAACATAAGGCAGATATGGTCAAAACATCCGATGAAAACATAATTGATTACGTAATTGCATATAATAGAATAATAATTTAAATTGAATAAATAATAAACTCTATAAAGTTTCTCAAGACATTAAATAATATACATTAGATAATTATTTAGACACATAAAAAGGCATGTGACAATTCAGACTCTAGGTAATGGTTATCACATCTTAGTTTTATTTAAGTGAGATATATTCTAAATTCACATGTTATATTTTCTGTTTTTTGTAAATTTAGGCATATTGGCATATCCATTTTAGGAATTATATCTAATGAATTATATCATGAATATCATATTTTCAGGATATTATAAGTTTCTTTTAAATAAATTCATTCATAGGTTTTATTATTCATGTTTATAATTGTTTTAAGAGTCTATTTCTACAATCTAATTATTTTTCAGGATTCTGTACGATTAAGTCTATGTTGTTTAAGTCTTGAAATTCACATGAATTAAATTATCCAATGGTTATTAATGATGTTTTCAATTAATATTTACATTTTTATTCTATTTTGTGCTTAAAATATTTGATAATTGTTTTTATAAAAACTTGACCATGTTTTTCTCTTTGGTCTGAAATATATTTCCTTCTAAAAAAAATTTAGGGAAATATTTTCAAAAATATTTTTAATCTTTTTATAATGGTTTATTAATGAAAATTTTACCCCATTTCGTATTAAAAGAATATTTTTTTGAAATGAATATTATTGTATCCTACCAAAAAATGAACATTTATAATCATTCTACCATGAAAAAAGAAAGTTATCTATAGAGTGGCCATAATTAACCACCAATAAGACCACAATTACATTGAAGAAACCATTGAATTTTTACAATTTTATTATTAAGGAAATATTTTATTAATGTTTTAGAAATTATTGGTGATTTTTAATGAATATTAGTTTAATTTTTTTATGTTTTAAAAATTGATTTTCAAAATGATAATTATGTTGTATGCATTATTTTTTTAATTATATTTTAATGGTATTTCCATTCATTAATGGAAAATCCCATTATATTTACTTATCATTAAAAGGGGATATTTATTATGAATATCATCATTCTTCTTTATATAGATGAATTAATGTAGTTTGAATGATAATTTTAAAGAACCCATTTTTCCACATTTTAGTCACGGTTCAACTAGATTTACATGAAATGCATTTCCTTTCATTAGGTTAATCTTGATATAAAATGAATAATTATTGATTCTATGAGTTATATGATGAAATATCAATGTTATTTATTCATGTTGTGTTATATGGATAACATATATTTTGTGTTGGACAAAATTCGGATTTGTGGAACCATTACTGTTAATATGATGGGGCGTCCCAGATAGCTTTATGAGTGATTTTTAAATCCAACTTGAATGAACGACCCAAATAACATTGGGTGAGCCTGGTAAAGATTATAAATTTGTTGAATATGGATATCACTCTAATACATTATGTGATGATTATATTGTATTTCTATCATATAGTTATTTCAATTAAATGGGGATTTTAAAGGGTTTTTTAATATGAAACTCCATGTTTCAGAAAATGATTTAATTTCTTGTTTTAGGATTACAAATTTTATTAGTACTAATTTTTATATTACATGGATCAGGATTATTGATTCTGAGAAATTTAATTTTCCATGTTTCCATATTTTCTGATCCAGTTTTTTATTTTTATGAGTTCTTTGATGGTTCCTTCATGGACTCAGATTATGTCATCACACCCTTATTCAGCACTTATTCTCATTGATGACAATAAATTATTAATTCTTATTTCTAAACATACAAAGAATTTTAGATCACCCTTATCATGTTTCCTATTTTTATTTTTATAATGAATTAACTTTAATGAAATTTGTCTACTATGTATTTCACGTGGACAATAATGATGACTCAATATGAATAAAGAAATGCTGGGTTAATTTGGAGAAATAGTCATTAAAAATATGGTTATTGTTCATGTAGTATTTTTTTCTAATTACAAATAACTATAATCCTAAAAGTTCATTGGGAGTTTAAGTGATCCAATTTTCCTTTTTACTTTTTAAGGATTGAATTGAAAATTTTGGTTTAAATTATCTGTATTAATTAGTGAAATGTAATTTTTATGATTATAGTTGTGAATACAGGGGCTGTGGGTTTTGGGATATTATAAAACAAATTTCTAAAATAGATAATTATTTTAATGGATATGTTTTTTCAACCATTAATGTAAAAGGGAAAATGATGTATATTTTTTTTACCACATTCCTTTGATGATGGGATTAATATATTTTTAAATAGTGAAAAAACAAAATTTCCTTTTCTTTATTTTAAAATCAATAAATTTTTTTCATTAATTTTAAATAGAGGTTAATATTAGTTATAAATGGAATATAAAATATAATTAATATTTTTTAGGTTAATATATTTTTAGTTTTTAGTGATCAAATAAATACCCTAAATTTTTATACAATTGTTTCTGATGCTTTCGTCGGGGCGCACGCGCATCCGTCCGTCTGGGGGGGGACGCGCGGCTTTGTTTCCCCGCATTCCCGCTTTCCAAAGGCGGGCGGCATTCGCTCCTTATTCAGGGACGTCTGCTCCTTGATCGAAACGGGATGATGGGATGTCGGTTCTTCCTCCTGTGGATTCCTCCTCAGAACTCGTCACCTAGTCCGGGTCTCCCTCATAGATTTAATATGTAGTTCGTGAAACTCTTCCCAGTTCCATGTTTCCATGGGCGCCGGTTAATTACGCTTCTTCTGTCGGGACATTCCAAAGGGTCCAGTCAGGGCAACAACCTTCAGTCAGGGGAGTAGTCACGTTGAGGCATCAGTAGCGTGTCTGGATGCTGGGGTACCTGGCATGTCTGTCTGTTATCCTTGATCACAAGGCTTCTCGAGGGCGTGGAAGCCCGAGGCATCCCACATCGAGTGCGGGGAATTACATGTCATAGACACGTATCGGAGGTTTTCCTCAGCTTCCCGTGTTCAACACAGGGTATGCCGCGAGTTTAACGTCTAGCGGAGACGGATGAGAATGAAATGGGACCATCGCAGGGGGGGGGCGACAGTGAAGTTGGGATTGAGCCTTGAAGAGGCTTCCTACGTATCCCCGTGGCAGGGAATCAAAGTCCGCGTAGTTCGGGATGGTGCCGGTAAACCGACGTGAAGCTGGACCTTGGTCCGAGGGGAGTTGGGCTTGAACCTCTGGGAGGCTTCCTACGTACCATGCCTTAACATGGATCAAAGACTTTGTAGTTCAGGAGGGGTTTCGCCGGTGAACCGATGTGAAAGCAGACCTTGGTCCACTAGTGGTGGGCTTGAACCTCGTGGAGGCTTCCTACGTACCATGCCTTGACATGGATCAAAGACCTCGTAGTTCAGGTGGTTGGGTCGCAATGGCTTACCGCTGGACCAGAGTGCAGTTTAACGTCATGCTGGACGTAGGTAGAACACGACGTGAATTGGGTGATGGGTGGGATTGAACCTCGTGAAGGCTTCCTACGTACCATGCCTTGACATGGATCAAAGACCTCGTAGTTCGTTAGGATGGATGGGTCGCAATGGCTTACCACTAGACCAGGGTGCAGTTTAACGTCGTACTGGACGGGGATGAAACCCGACGTGAATGAGCGACGGGTGGGCTTGAACCTCGTGGAGGCTTCCTACGTACCATGCCTTGACATGGATCAAAGACCTCGTAGTTCAGGTGGTCACAGCGGCTTACCGCTGGACTGGAATGTGACCCGACGTGAATGAGCGACGGGTGGGCTTGAACCTCGTGGAGGCTTCCTACGTACCATGACTTGACATGGATCAAAGACCTCGTAGTTCAGGTGGTCACAACGGCTTACCGCTGGACTGGAATGTGACCCGACGTGAATGAGCGATGGGTGGGCTTGAACCTCGTGGAGGCTTCCTACGTACCATGCCTTGACATGGATCAAAGACCTCGTAGTTCAGGTGGTCACAACGGCTTACCGCTGGACTGGAATGTGACCCGACGTGAATGAGCGACGGGTGGGCTTGAACCTCGTGGAGGCTTCCTACGTACCATATCTTGACATGGATCAAAGACCTCGTAGTTCAGGTGGTCACAACGGCTTACCGCTGGACTGGAATGTGACCCGACGTGAATGAGCGACGGGTGGGCTTGAACCTCGTGGAGGCTTCCTACGTACCATGCCTTGACATGGATCAAAGACCTCGTAGTTCAGGTGGTCACAACGGCTTACCGCTGGACTGGAATGTGACCCGACGTGAATGAGCGACGAGTGGGCTTGAACCTCGTGGAGGCTTCCTACGTACCATGCCTTGACATGGATCAAAGACCTCGTAGTTCAGGTGGGTTTGTCAGGGTCGGTGCTCACTCTAAGCCCACGTGAGTCATGCTCGGTGTGAGAAACAAGAAGTTGCAAGGACCTGACGATCACGTCGCGAAGGGTGCGTCCGTGAGAAGCGAAGAGGGGCTTACGCGTTGAGCGGCCCATGGTGTTGGGACTTACTCCAGGATGGAGGCCCATGGTGCGACGAAGCGCGGGAAAGATGGACCTTGGTCCGACGATGGGAGGTGCCTAGTTCCCTATCACGTCCTCCACTGACCTTGGTAGTAGGGAAGTACCGAGATGCACGGGTGTAATCATCCGTACCAAAGGTTAGGGACTTACGCTCTGAGGCGACCCTTCCCCTGCGAACATACACCACTCCGACAAGGAGGATCTCATTCCATGTGCAGAAGAGTTCCATTCCTGTGGAGACGAGTGGTGTAATGATTGTTCGAGCTGGGGGGACCCTTCGTGAGGGAGACGAGGTTGGGTCACAGTTTAACGTCATGTGTTGAGGACGTGGTGCTTGGCAGTTTAACGTCCTGCAGCTCAGACGAGGTGGGTTCACTCCACACCCCTAGGGCTTACATAACCGGTACCCTCTGGTCTTTGGGGAAGGGAAGGTGCCGGTAAGGCCATGGTAAAGGGGGGTTGTGGGACAAACCATCGAGGGGTCCACGTTAGCGTGGCTATGCGAAGAAGCAATAGCCGTTAGCGTGCCTATGCGAAGAAGCATTAGGCGAAGCAACGCTACGGGAGGTGTTTTCCATGGGACTTTGAAATCACATCGTGCAAACCGGGAGGGTCGCACGGAAAGAGGAATCGCTAAGCAGAGGAGTGTGCTTTGCGAAGTGGGGTGCCTTGGCCTTAGCATGGGGCATAGGTGGGAGTGGGAGGTGCTTCGCGAAGTGGAACAGTGTTCGCGGAGCACTGCCTCGCGAAAAAGGAATGGTTCGCGAAGCAGGGTCCTGCCATGCAATGTACTTCGTGAAGTGGAGCGATCCTGTCTTAGCATAGGGATTACTCGTATGGGTTGGGTGTTTCGCGAAGCACAAGTGCTCCGCGGCTGCCCGGGTTCCCTTGGGAATCCCCTTCCTTTGCGAACGCCCTTGAGCTTCGCGAAGGGCATCCCTCTCGGAAGAGGGGCTCAAACCGAAACAAATCAGAGTCGTCTCGCGAAGTAGAAATACCTCGCGGAGCTCATGATTCCCGGGGCAAAGCGTGCTTCGCGATTTGTGAGAGGAGAAGCCGAAAGGTCGGATTTTCCGTCCCGGGGACTCAGGGGGAGTCGAGTATTTATAGGGAAGGGGCGCCGTGAAGTAGGGCTCGCGCGCGGCCTTCGGGGCTTCGCGGCGGCTCGCGAACGTCAAACGGGTTCGCGGAGGATTACCGCCTCAGGAGCTTCGCGGCGGCTCGCGAACGTCAAACCGGTTCGCGGAGGATTACCGCCTCCGGCGCTTCGCGGCGGCTTGCGAACATCAAACCAGTTCGCGGAGGATTACCGCCTCCGGCGCTTCGCGGGGTCGCCAAGGTTGGGACGCTTCGCGGTGGGGCTTCGCGGCGGGGCTTCGCGGCTGGGCTTCGCGGCTGTGCTTCGCGAGGCAGCGCGCCGGCTGTCTTTTTCGTTCCTTCCTTTCGGGCCACATTTTTGGCGCCAACAAATGCCCCCCCTCAGACTTAGAGCCGCAGAGGGCGAAGGGTCGAAGTCTGAGGGACAATCGCCAAAACTGTCGGTGGTTCGCGATGTGTCATCGCGAAGGGGGGCCCGCGCTGCTCGCCTGGGCCGCGGATCCGGACGCGCCGCGATGCTTCGCGCGGGTGAGGCGCGCCGCGATGCTCCGGGGTCGTCGCCTATAAATAGGGGGTCCGCCCACTTTTGTCTTCACGTGCCTTGTCTTTTTGTGTGCTCTCGATTTTGCGAAGCTCCGCGTACTCCGTGACAGCACTCCGCGAATCGAGCTTCGCAGCGAACCGCGAGTCTCCGACTCCGCGTCCGCGCTAGGCGAACTTCTTTCTCGGGCTTGGCCAGACTTCGTGACTTGGTCTCGCGACCGATCTTCGCGATTCCACTTCGCGGTCGAGCTTCGCGATTCAACTTCGTGGCCGTGCTTCGCGATCCAGGGGAAAAACTTTTCTGAGGGTCGACATTAAAAAATGGCCCATCAAGAGGCTGTGCTGGGAGTACTTGCAGATGCCGCTCGCCGGGATGAGATGGCCTACCGTCCAGGCTTAGGGGAAATGGTTCTCAGCCATTCGGACCACACTTCCTTGACAGACCTGCTGTCGGAAGGTCAGAGGGAGTACCCGCAGTGCAAGAAACTTCCGTTGTACGGCTTCGTGGTGAGGGATGACGTCTTCGTCCCTGAGGCAAGAAGGGATGAACCAGCTTGCTGGTTCAGGAGCACACCATGTCAGCACCAATGGTTCAGGGCGGCCGATGGTCATGCACATGAGGATTTCACACCCGTCACCGCTGATTGCCTCTACAATCATGTGAATGATATTGACGGGAGGCCACTGCAACCGGAGAAGTCCCCTCCTCTCTACCGCACCATGCTGAAGGCGGCTCTGCAGGATCCAAAGAAGGGATGGTCCGATGAGTGGGACCTGCGCCAGGGCGGCAACTTTACCGATGACTGGGCCTGGGCCTATTGGGTAGGCGCCTCCGGCGAGGAGTTCGAGGCCGATCTGAGGAGAGTGGGACTGTATGAGGCGGCATGGGCCTCCCAGTTCCACATTTATCAACCAAAGCAACTGATGCCAGAACTGTTGAGTAGATGGTCATCCAGAACCAACACTTTTCACCTGCATCACGGGGAGGTGGGCATCAGCCTGTGGGATGTCCACCAGATTTCCGGGGTCCCGATCTTGGGGGCCATGTATGACGAGTTCCTCCCTGTTGCCAGTGTGTGGGGAGATGCTGAGCAAATGCCACGGCTGGCGTCAGCGCTGATGGCGCTTGTCCCTGGAGAGGACAAGGAAACAGTGAGGGATGTCCATTTCAGAAGATGGTTCAAATACTTTCTGAACTTCCCAGAAGATCGAGAGTTCCCTCCAAGGCCTTGAACTTGTCCGAGGGAAGCCCAGCGGGGCAAGGGACACTTGTACTGGCGGGTCTTGGAGGACAGCCAATGGAAGACCTGGGGTTTCAGTGTTAGCACTGAACAACAGCCAATAGTCAGGCTGGCGGCGTTCATCGCGTCTCTCATCTGTGGGTGGATCCTACCGGTGAGAGATACAAGCATGGGGGTACGACCCAGCTCGTTCATCATGGCATCGATGTTGGCCATGGGGCAGCGGATCAACATGGGGATCCCGATGCTCGCCAAACTATACAGAATGCTGCGGCGTATTAGCGAGGGCAAGAAGCCGCCAAGAATATGCGGGCCCTTCCACCTCCTGTATGGGTGGATCGCGGCGTATATCAGGGGGATTTACGAGTATCCAAACCCCATTTCGCCGCTGGGATCAGACTTTCACCCCTCCATTCTAAACGCAGTTGGGAGCTTCCCATTCAAACTGGCCGTTCCGATGGTGCTGAATAGGGTGTGGAGGGCGGACGAGTTCAACTTTCATCCCTTCCCACTGCCGACGGGGAGGCTTACTGATGATGGACGGGGGATGGAAGAAAATCGGGCTTACCTCCTGGCCTTCCGAGGTGGGGTTTTGGTGGCTCGGATAGATCGTGAGCCAATCTGTGAACCGTACACCCCGCACCGTTTTGCGAGGCAGTTCCGGTGCCTCCAGTGGCTGACCCCGCAGGTATACTGGGAGGTGCGTCACGAGGAGCACCAGTGTGTGATGAGGCAGCTGTGGATCATGTTCACACGTGAGGATGGAAAGATGCAGATCGCATTGCCTCCGCCCACCGCCGCCTTCGGCTTAGTGAAGGAGTACGCAATCAGCTGGGAGGCCGCTTATCTCGGGGAGATGCTGAAGCAGCCAACAATCCGAGTTGGTGACGGTGGGCCTCCTTTATCTCGAGGTCGGGGTCGGAGGGCAGCTAGGGCCGCCCGCGGCAGCGGGGCTGCCATGGCAGAGAGACCCGCACCGGCCGAGGGTATGGCAGCAGCGGCGGATCCGGTGGTTCCGGGAGAGCAGGGTCATCCGGAGGGGCGGCCACCGAGGGGATTCCGTCGGATATCCGCTCAGGCTCCGGGGAAGCGGCTGCGTCACATAGACATGGCAGAAGATGCCGTCTTTCCGGAAGCTTGGGACATTTGGGATGTCAACCGGCAATTCCTCAGCCCACCCGAGATGTGGGCCCACCTGAATCGCCTCGGGATGAAACTGCCGGGAATAGGCCCAGTTTGGGCTGGATTCATGGTGTCTCCGGTGGAGGCGGAGCAATACTTGAACGAGCTGGAGGATTACGTCCACTCCAGCGGTGTTCCTCGCCCAATGACATATCGGGTGAGGGTACTGTTGAATCAGACGGTGCCCCCACAGTTATCGGCTGCCGATCTGAGGGAGTGCTTCCCCTTGCCGGAGGAATCAGGGGACTCTTCTCAGGGGGACGAGGCTGGAGGAGGGAGCCCGTTGGAGGAGGGCGAGGTCGGAGACCGAAGCTCAGAATCCGACGACTTCGCGGAGGCTCTCAAGGTAGCATTCCAAACTTATCTTCTTACGATCCGTTCTTGAATCCCTATGGACTTCTCACAAATGCTCGAGCCATACAGGAAGAACTTGTTCGAAGGCCTCGTTCTTTCTCCTTGGCGGGTGATGTCGCGGGACCTTCAGAACCCGCGCCTATGGTTGCGTCCAGTTCTGCGTCTGGTGGGACCAGGGGGTCTGAGGTGGCTCCTCTGGACTCTCCAGGCCTTCCAACAGTATACGGGGGGCCTCGTCTCGGAGTCCCATCAGTACCGGCCCAGGAGCAGCGCTTAGAAGTTGATATTCGTAAGTCTCCTCCACCGGTCTCCTCGTTACCACATGTGGGCCATGCCGACTAACGTTTATGTCTCTTTCTGTCATACAGTTCTCCGACTGGCGTGGGCTGCTGCAGCGAGGCTGGTCGGGATGTCTGGCGGCGTCCCTCCCAGGGGCATGCCGGTGATGGTGACGATAGTCCCTTCACCTTCTCAAGCTGCGGCGCACACCATCACTGGCGGGACCACCAGCGGGGCCATACCTGAAGTCATTGAGGTGGACTCTGAGGAAGAGGATCAACCGGTCAGTCCCAGTCCTGTCATGCCTATGCCGGCGTCAGGTGTCACACCAGACTCAACACCAGATGCAGATCCCGCTGAGGAATTCCTGCAGGCATATCCTGCGTACGAGCCTGCCGACCGCGCGGATTGGGACGAAACGGCCTCTGATGAGGAAGACAGCAGCATAGTCCACCGTCGGTCGTGGAAGCTGATCACACGCTTTATCAGGGACACTCCCCAAGCGCAATGGCTGGCCGAAATGGATAGGCTCCGCTCGTGGTTGCGCGAACTGTGTGCCGGGGGAGTGGATGCCCAACGCCCTCACGCGCTCATCCGAGACCTCATGACTGAGAAGATCCGGGAGCATGATCGTGGGCTGAGCGTGGGATGGCAGCGGAGGAAGGCGACCAGCATTAGGAAGCTCCAGGAGGCTAAAGGCGAGGTACAACAGATGCAGATCTGGGCCAACGAGCTTTCGGCCACTCTCGATGCGCAGTCCGAGCTGGTCTCACGATTGAAGGCCCAGCTAGCGGAGGCTGAGGAACATATGGGGCAAACCTCTGGAAGGATGGCTGCCGTTCAGGCCGAGGTAGAAAGGGCCAGGGCCAGGGTTGACGAATTACGCCCCGCCGCTGCTGAAGAGGAGCGGGAGTTGAATCAGCGGCAACAGGCTTTGGACGCCGCAAGTCAACGGGTGGCGGAGCTGCAACGCTCCTTTGACGGGGTCAACCCGTCCATGGGGGAAGTCAACCCCCGAGTATTGTAACAAACCCGAAAGAAGCTTTTATTTACACTTTTGTGCTTCAACTCTTTCTTTATCCTTTGTTTTGAGTTTCGTGGTACGCACGATTTCCACTGTTGAATTGCCTTGTTACATCCCGTTTCTCCAACGTGCTCTTATGCACGAACGGGGCAACACCAGGGGCGCTGAAATCGGTTCAAACAGATGAAAATGGGAAGTGTGAATCACGATGCCCAAATTCGGAACACTGTGGGGATGGCGTGACAATAAAGGACAACCGTTGACCGTGGCGGACAAACGGTATCCTCACTGCGTTAGCCTGAAATGGGGACAACAAATGAGCATCGACCGCTGACCATATTCGCAACGCAGGATATTATCGATTTGTTGTCGGTCAATCTTCCAGGACATTGGCCCAGGACAGTTGGTGGACCATAGGTCAGACATCCGTACTGTTAGGGGGTCCTTCCAGACATGACCAGTCTTCCGGAACGTTGGCCCAGGATGGTAGGTGAGCCGATGCGGCATAAGACCAGGCCGTTAGGGGGTTCCTTCAGACATGAAAGAGGACGAGGGTCTGAATAAGGGACACGCAAAGCGTGGAACATGGAGTGGTGGTTTGTTCAAACAGAATCCAACACCTTGGTAGTTGCACCACCGTGGAGGGAGTACGCCAAATTGGGCGCATTGGCTTGATCATGGATCATTCCTTCTTCCAGACAGGGCCTCTGGCGAGGGCTGGAAATGGAGAGGAGCAAGATTTCGTGATTCCAGGGGCTGAACCCTAGGTGAAATGCCTGGGTGTCTCTACGTATCCCACATGATGATGGGAATCAAGCCGCACGTAGTTCTGGAAGCGCAGTTTAGCGTCATACTGGACGAGGAGCAGCCTAACCATGTTGGTACACATCCAGCCAAAACTACTAAGCCCACGTGAGTCATGCTCGGTGTGGGAAACAAGCAGTAGTGGAGGGAATTTCCCGACACATGGAGGGGTAGGTTGGGGCAAAGGGATGCTCGGTGACTACCGGCCCGATGACACCAACACGATCATTTAGCGCACCTAGATGCGCGAAGAGAAAGAGCCGAGTATGATGGAGTTCCACTTGAACATGAGGGAGTGGAAATGTGTGAATCATGAAGCTCGAGATTCGGATCACGATGATGGCGGCATGGCGATAGAGGATTACCGCTGACCATGTTCGCAACACAGCATCCTATCGCGTTACCCTAAAATGGGGACAAACAAATGAGGGTCGACCGTTGACCATGTTCGAAACACGAGACCATGTCGCAAATGTTGTCAAATATCCGTAGGGACGTTGGCCCGAAACGATTGAATGGCCCTTAGGTCCATCATTCATGGAGAGCCCTTAAGCTTAGTATCCACGTCGTCCGAGGGTCCTTTTGGATGTGGAAGAGGATGAGGATCCAAATAACGAGCTCACGAAGCTTGGTCATGAGATGAGGGGAATGTCCTTGTGAAAACCCCATGCTTCGGGCTTTTTGTCAAAACACATCTGAATACGACAACGAAACGTATTAGAGAGAGGGAGCAGATTCTTTTCCCTTGGGGTGATCTTAGTTTAGGGTCATATAACTCGGACCATGAAAAGTTAGGTTGGGCTCGCGGGGAAGTGCCCGGGCGCTCCTACGTATCTCATAGGGATGAGAATCAAGCCATACGTAGTTCTTGATGGACCTTAGACCATAAATAGGTAAAGGGAGCAGGGGACGCATGGCATCAAAACCTGATGTGAAGGAGGACCTAAGCTCTACTTACCATGCGTTCTCTGAGGAAATGCTCGAGTCGAGGGACCGAACACAAGGGTTAGGCTGGGCCCGCGGGGAAGTACCCGGGCGCTCCTACGTATCTCATAAGGATGAGAATCAAGCCATAGGTAGTTCTGGAAGGTGGCACGGTAAGGTACCAGTGCCAGGGGAAAAGGGGAGTGCGGACATGGCCCTTGCACTAAAGAAGCGGAATTTGATGTATCTTGTTTGTTCTTTAAGGTGAATGGTTTTTTTTGTGAAGCGACAGGCCTAGAACAGTAGGTCGTGATGTCGCCACAAGAATCAAGCCCTGATGGGCATTGAAAAGTGGCATGGCGCGTGGCCAGTACCCAACGTGATGTCCTCTACAGTGAGGTCACCACAATGCGGTGCCGTTTTTCGTCGTGCGGCCAGGACGATAATGTCACAGTTTAGGGTCGTATGATAGGACCAAGCATGCATTTTATCGTCATGCAGCGCAGACGTAGCAGAGACGATGCTAGGCGGGAAATGTGCGCAGTGTTATAAAACACAATTGACGGAGACATGATCCCTCATCATATTGTACGCCATTTGGAGGGGGAAACCTTAGGCCGAGGGGCCTATATGGAGGGGAAACAGGGGGAGAGACTGGCTTCCTGAATGGGTTGTACCCGGAGAAAGGGCGTCTGGGTGGTCCTACGTATCCCATGAGGATGGGAATTTGAATGTAGTCCCGAATGGGTCTTAGTTTATGGTCTTAGAGCTCGGACCATGGGAGTCCCAAAGGATGCCAGATTGCAGCTTTGTTCCCCTAGCATGCAAAGGTGCACTGAGGGATAGCGCCAAAAGTGTCGAGATTCCACCTGGACATGATGGGATGGAAAATGATGTGAATCATGCAACCAACATTCAAGGACTGAAGGAGATGGCGTGACGACAGAGGATTACTGCTGACCATGTTCTCAACACAACATCCTGTCGCGTTAGCCTGAAATGTGGACTAACAAAATGAGCATCGACCGCTGACCATATTCGCAACGAGGGATTTTATCGATTTGTTGTCCAAAAACCCTCGGGGGCGTTGGCCCGTATCGGTAGGAGAGACCTTGGGCCTAGTATCCAGGTCGTTCTTGGGGGTCCCTCCAGGTGTGAAAGATGATGGAAGTCCGAATAGAGGGGAACACGAAGCTTGACAAGTGGAAGGAACTTGATCAAGTCGAATCTGACACTCTTGGTCGTAGACCAGAGTACTCTTAATACATGGGAGAACCACTACAGGGAGTCAAGGGACTCAACCTTGAGGGTGATCGAGAGATGGCAGATTCCCAGGGGAAGGGGGCATGGTGCCCAAAACCTTGTATCATACCGACACACCCCCCCGCTGGAGAGGGATGGACCAAGTGGCCTAGGTGACCGGGAAATCAGGAGATCTCCCAGAGGTGGGGCTGGACCCGAATCTTAAACATCCAGGTGGTCCTACGTATCTCATAAGGATGAGAATCAAGACATACATAGTTCTGAAGGGTGCCTTTTAACATCATGCAGGACGGAGAACAGGAGGACCGGACCTCAGAATGGGGGTGTGCGTGGTGCAGTTGTTGCAGACCCGACGTGAATGAGGACGTAGTCCTACACTGCGCCACGCGGCCCTGTGATCAGGGTCCTGAAGGCAGGATTAGAGAGGTAAATTTTCTGAACTCAAGATGGGTCCGAAGACAAGGGGTCTTGAACGTAGTTCCAGATGAGAGTCTTAGTTTATGGTCTTAGAGCTCGGACCATGGATGGTGACAACTCCCGAGTAAGCACAGATGTTAACCCAATCCCTAAGCCCACGTGAGATAAACTCAGTGTGGGAAACAAGGGGGGTATCCTCATCGCAGTACTTGGGTCATCCACCGATGGGGAGTCAGCAGAGAGTTTCGAAGGACACCTTTGATGTAGCTTGTTCCTCGAATGCGCAGACGTGCACGGGGGAAAAGTACCAAGAGTTCCGAGACTCTACCTGGACATGATGAAGTGATGAAGAGTGTGAATTGTGTACCCGGCATTTGGGATTAATTGGTTGGCGTGACGACAGAGGAAAACTGTTATCCATGACATAAACACAGCGTCTTTATCGCGTTAGCCTGAGGTGGGAACAACAAACGAGCATCGACCGCTGACCAAATTCGCAACGCGGGATTTTATCAATTTGTTGTCCGAAACCCTGGGGGGCATTGGCCCGTATCGGTAGGAGAGCCCTTGGGCATTGTATCCAGGCTGTTCTTGGGGGTCCCTCCGGGTATGGAAGATGATGGAAGCCTTGATGCGGGGATATGCAAAGCCTGGAGAGAGGGTGCGGACGTGTCCGAGTAAAGCTTGGCATTCCAGGTAATAAACCAGAGTACTCTTAAGCACATTGGTGAACCGCCGAAGAAAAAGGATCGACGAAACAGCTCAGTAGGGGGTGGGAGCATGGCGTGGTCATCACGAGACCGTCGTGAATGAGGACATAATCCCACACAGCATCATATGATCCCCTCATGGAGGAAGGATGGGCCAAGGGGCCAAGATGGGATTGGGATTCCCGAGAGATGGGGCTGGACCCGAAGCTTTAGACATTCAGGTGATCCTACGTATCCCATTAGGATGGGAATCAAGCCACACGTAGTTCTTGAAATGCAGTTTAACGTCATACTGGACGAGGAGGGGAGTAATATACCCTAAACAAGGGAGGTGTGCGGTATGGCGAAGAAGCCGAAGTGAATGAGGACATGATCCTACACTGCGCCACGCACCCAGGGTAAGGGGGGAACCTGGGCCGTGGCCCGGAAAGGCCAAGGGGCCTAAGGTCAGGCATCAGTCTGGAAAACCTGACTAGCTTGTAGTTTAACGTCTTACATGAGGACGTGGGGCCAGGGTCCCAAGGAGGCCAAAGGTCCTGAGGCTGGGCCTCGTAAGGGGAGTTGTACGGCATGGTACATGATCCCGACGTGAATGAGGACGTAGTCCCACACCACACCGTACACTCCGGGTGAGGAATCCTGGACCGTGGCCCGGAGAAAAGGGGAAGTTATCAGTCAGAAAGGTCTGACTGGTCTGTAGTTTAACGTCTTACATGAGGACGGGGGGCCAGGGGCCCAAGGAGGCCAAGGGGCCTGAGGCTGAGCCTCGTAAAGGGAGGGCGTACGGCATGGTACATGATCCCGACGTGAATGAGGACGCAGTCCTACATCACACCGTACACCCTTATGAAGAATCCTGGGCCGTGGCCCGAATCGCTAGAACCACTTGGGGAATGTTTGTCACCTTCGGACAAGATCCCAGTCAAGGAGCAGGTGAAGCTCAGTTGCGTTCATCCACGAAAGGGGAAAACACCTCCAGGGGGAATATGCAGCCGGGTCGAGGCTTGCTCGACGTGGTTCGGGGCAAAAGTGTGCGCCCTGCCATGTCTTGACCCGAGGGGAAGATTTTGGCTTTTGGGCTGGGCCAACAGACGAAATGTCCGGGCGTTCCTACGTATCTCATAAGGATGAGAATCAAGTCATACGTAGTTCTTGAAGGCCATGCAGTTTAGCGTCATGCGGTGAGGATGTGGGAGGGTAGAAGAACGGGAGTGGGCGCATGGTGCGACATTTACAATCTTTGCGCGAGTGGGGTTGCATGAGCGGGGCCAAGAAAGCCTACTCCCTGCTACACAAAGATCCTCCAAGGAGACTATCCCCAGGGGGAATAGCGGAAGAGAAAATCTTGGGGCTGGGCTCAAGACGAGGCGTCCGAGCGTTCCTACGTATCCCATAAAGATTGGAATCAAGCCGTACGTAGTTCTTGACATGCAGTTTAACGTCATGCGGGACGAGGGGCATCTCATTCAGGGATGTGTACGGTATGGTGCACGATCCCAATGTGAGGACGTAGTCCTACACCGTACCGCACGATCCCGTAAGAGGGTAAGTCGGAGAGAAACGAGGGGGCCTGGGGCCAGACCGCGGTGGAGACGGGGCCAGGGGCCCAAAGAGGCCGAGGGGCCTGAGGGTGAGCCTCGGTCAGGAAGACCTTACTGGCTTGCAGTTTAACGTCTTGCAGTGAGGATGGAGAGGCAGGTTAAGGTCATGCGGGACCAAGTCGCAGTTTAGGGTCATGCAGGACCCTCTCACCGTTTAGGGTCGTGCGGGACCACTGGTTTTCCCTAGGCGAAGTATCGCTTGAGGAATTTGGCATTGGTGGGAGGGGTTACACGCTCTCCATCTGTGGTCACCAAGGAGTATGCTCCGTTGGGGTAAACCTTATGGATGATATAAGGCCCTTCCCATTTGGGTTCTAACTTGGGTGGTTTCCTACCGGGGATCATTGGCGCTCGAAGGGCCAGTACCAGGTCACCCTGTAGAAAAGAGCGGAGACGAACCTTCTTGTCAAAGGCTCTCGCTATCTTGTCCTGATGCCTTTCCAGATTGTGCAGGGCACGAAGCCGGTTCTCGTCCAGTGCCTCTAATTCAGCTAGACGGATCTCGGCTACCTCATCTGATGTCTGGTGATCATAAACTGCAGTGCGTAGCGACGGTAGCTGGATCTCAATGGGTAGGACGGCCTCAGCTCCATACACCAGGGAATATGGGGTCACCTGGGTAGAGTTACGAGTCGTCGTCCGGTAAGCCCAGAGGGCGTTGGGGAGCTTGTCCGGCCAACTCTTCTTGTTCTGACCAACCATCTTCTGCAGAATGTTAGAGAGGGTCTTGTTGAACGCCTCGATCTGCCCATTCGCCTGCGCGTGGTAGCGGGAGGTATGGTTCGACCGAATGTCGTACTTAGCGTACAATTTCTTCAATTCAGCTGCCCGGAAGTTGGTTCCATTATCGGTGAGGACAGCGTGAGGGACTCCAAACTGGTGGATAATGTTGGAGCTCACAAAGTCAACGATGGAACGGGCCTTGACCTCTTTGAGCGGAACTGCTTCTGCCCACTTGGAGAAGAAGTCTGTAGCAGTCAGGATGAACCTACACTGGCGGGCTGTTGCCGGCGGATACGGTCCCACTACATCAAGTCCCCATACCGCAAATGGCCAAGAGTACTTGGTGGGGTGGAGGGGTTCTGGCGGCCGATGCAAGAAGTTGGCGTGTACATGGCACGCGTGGCATCTTTTGGCGTATCCAATACAATCGTGGATCATGGAGGGCCAAAAGTACCCTAACCTCCGGATTTTCTGGGACAGCTTCGGCCCAGCTTGATGGGCGCCACAGGAACCGGCGTGAAACTATTGCATAACTTGAGGTATCTCTACTCCTTGGATGCAACGGAGGAGGACACCATCGAAACTCCGCTTATAGAGGATCTGCTCAAGACTGGGGCCGCCCTGGAGGGTAAATTGCAGCGCGCGGCGTCAGATTCGCTCGTGCTCGGCCTGGTCGTCCGGGAGCTAACCATTTTGGAGATACTCGACAAAAGGTGCTCTCCAGTCGGGGGTGGTTTCAACCACTGCGTCTAACGAACCCGGGACTCCCGATATGGAGGGTCCGGCGGTGAGATGACTTACCCGCAGGCTATCACGGTCCTCTTGGGTGACGGGAGCAATGACTCTCCGGTGGGCCACGTGTATGACCAAATCAGCTTGCTCGGGTTTTGCGAGCGACGCGGCTAAGACGGCCAGGGCGTCCGCTTGTCCGTTCTGCGATCTTGGGACATGGGTAACCTCTGGCCGAGGAGAGAACTGGGCCATTAGGAGGAGGGTGTACTCCAGTAACGGTGCAAGCTCTGGCTTCCTGACGACGTAGTCGCCATTAACCTGTTTGATCACAAGCTCGGAATCTCCCTTCACATGTAGATGGGGTACATGGATCTCAAGGGCCAACTCGAGGCCGGTGATGAGAGCCTGGTACTCTGCCTCGTTGTTTGTACAACCTTCTGACAGAAGGAACGAGTACGGCAGGACGGCTTGAACAGGGGTAATAAAAACCATACCCAGACCCACTCTGTTGAGCTTGGGGTCGTTGAGCCTTCTACCAGTGGGGCTCCGGGAGGCGCTGTCGAAATTCATTTGCCAACATGGGGCAGCATGATCGACTGAGAGGATCGTCTCGTCGAGGAAATCCAGGTCCAAGGATTGATCCGTGGAGGTTGGATGAGCAGCTAAAAAGTCTGCCAACGCCTGTCCCTTAACGGCATTCTGAGGCACAAATCTGATGTCAAACTGCTGGAGAATTACCGCCCACCGTGCTAGTCGTCCAGTCAGCATGGGGTGGTTCAGGATGTACCTCAGCAGATCTACCCGAGAGATCAATTATACCTCGTGGGGTTGCAGGTAGTGCCGGAACTTCTGCACAGCGAAGACGAGCGCGAGGCAGCTCTTTTCGATGGGGGAGTATCTGACCTCTGTATCAAGAAGCATGCGGCTGAGATAGTAGAGACTGTTCTCAGTGCCCTCGTTATTCTTCTGGGTGAGAAGCGCACCGAGGGATCTCTCCAGGGCGGTCACATAGAGGACCAGTGGCTTTCCGGAGACGGGTGGCATCAAGACCGGAGGTTGGAGCAGATACTTCTTGATTTCCTCGAAGGCGGCCCGACACTCCTCATCCCATTCGTAGGCAGCGTCTTTCTTCATGAGCCGGGAAAAGGGCTTACACTTGCCAGCCAAATTCGCAATGAATCGGCGTATATAGGCTAAGTGGCCTTGCAGGCCTCGAAGCTCCCGAATGTTGCTCGGGGGAGGCATTTGGCTGATGGCCTTGATCTTCTCCGGGTCGATCTCGATACCTCGGTATCTGACAAAGAAACCCAGAAACTTCCCGGAGGTGACTCCGAAGGCACACTTCAGCGGGTTCATCTTTAGGTGACGGGAACGGAGGAAACCGAACACTTTCTCAAGGTCTTTGAGATGGTCCTGGCGCTGGCGTGATTTGACTACAAGGTCATCCACGTAGCATTCCACCAATGTCCCGAGGATCGATTTGAATATGCGATGCATGGCCCTCTGATAAGTGGCACCTGCATTTTTCAAACCGAATGGCATTACCCGGTAGCAAAAGGTGCCCTGGGGAGCCCTGAAGGCAGTGGACTCCTCGTCATCGGGGGCTATCCAGATCTGGTTATACCCGGAATACCCATCCATGAAAGAGAGGGCTTGGAACCCGGCCGTGGCGTCAATCAATAGCTCCGTCACCGGGAGTGGGAAGTCATCCTTTGGGCAGTGGCGATTGAGATCGCGGAAGTCGATGCAGACTCTGATCTGCCCATTCTTCTTCCTGACCGGCACAATGTTGGCGAGCCATTTGGGGTATTGGACCTCCTTAATGAAGTTGGCTTTGATAAGCTTGTCAACTTCGGCCTCAACCATAGCACCATGAGAAGGGTGCATTTTCTTGGGAGGCTTCTTGAACCCACGATGTTTTTCTGGGAGGCCCAGACGGTGGACGGCCACTTGGGGATCCAGCCCTGGCATCTCATCGTAACTCTAGGCAAACACATCGCGGTGCTGTTTGAGGAAGTCTACATACTGCTGCCGCTCCTCGAGGGACATGGCCGCACTGATCAATGTGGGTCTTGGATCTGCCTCGCTACCAAGGTTCACCTGTACCAGTTCATCAACCGTGGTAGAGACGCCTTATTCAAAGGCTGGGGGAGCATCCTCCAAGTCTTCCTCCCCAGCCATGGGGGGACTTCTTGCGACGGAAGATGCTTCTGGGCTCTCAAAACCCGAGGTGCAACTGGTGTCGGCTTGGGCAACAGCGGTCATCACATCAGGAGACTCACTTGTCGTCGAGACCATAACAATGAATGCATTTGATCCTATCCCATCTGGCCTTCGGCCTAAGGGGCCACGCTTGATGATATCAAAGCAGTGGTGACGTGTCGGCCTGAGTCGGCTAATTCCAGCCCGGCGGAATAGACACGTATGGCGCACCGCCGTTGTCATCAGCTTGACGTCCCGGTACTGTACAGGGGTAGGAGGTTCCGGGATGACCCGAGCCTGGTTGATGTAGGAGTATGAGTTGATTTTCCGTCGTCGCTTGGACACGGGAACGTGCCTTCCCTGCGTACCCGAAACAACGAAACATTGTCCCATGTTGGGGGTCGTGGCCTCCAACCTGTGGATCGGGAGGATGTAGGCGTCGTCCATGCTTGCCCAGGGATCACTTGTGATCGGGGTGGGCTCATCCTCGCTTACCAGGATTTGCTTGTCCTTGCTTTTGTAATAACCCGCATCCGGATAGCGGGCCTCACAAGAAGCGAAAGGGGACGCGTCTCCTTGGAGCACACCTACTCGACCGTTGAGCGAGTACTTAAGGCACTGGTGATACGACGAGGTGACCGCTGCATGCAGATGGAGCCATGGCCTACCCATCAATGCATTGTAGGCGGTGTCCTGAGAAACGACCATGAACTCGGTGCTGGCAATTAAGCCACCGAACTAGGTCTTCAGGCGGATCTTGCCGACCGGGGTTTGCTCTGTCCTATCGTACCCCTGGATCCTGAGGTCAGAGGTAGTCAAATCACCTTCGGACAGACCCAGCTTTCGCAGCGTCCGGGTCAGAATTAGGTTGATTCCAGAACCCGTATCAATGAGGCATCAGCGGACTTCCACACCGTTGAAGTGGCCAGTGATATACAGTGGGAGAATGTGCCCCTGTATAGGGGGGTCCTCATCTTCACCGGAGAATGAGATAACCGCCTGGCATTCGGCGTTTTCAATCGTCTCGGTATGGAAGGCTTCCGCAGCTGCCACTTCCGTCTCGAACTGGAGGGGGCTCCTTAGGGCCTCGGCAAGTGCCTCGCGCATTTCAGATGACAGGAGAAGGGCCTCGAGGATGGAAAGCCTCGCCGGAATGCCGGCCAGATGCTTCAGAACATCGTACTTTCGTGCCAAACGCGAACCTCTGCTTACAGGAGGTCGTTCGGAATTTGGATGCACAGCGGGTCCGGCTGGCTGGACTGGCGAGTAACTAGTACTGGGTGCATCTTGCTGCCTACCAGTAGAAGTCTGAAGAGTAGTCGCCGGGCTAGGATCGGACAGCGGAGGCTGGCCTGTCGCCGGGCAAGACTGGCTGTGACGAGGCGGCTCTCCCTGATCCAGCAACACGAACGGCGGTGGAGGTAGAGTCGACGGTGCCGGATGGGTCTGCGCGTGCTGAGATCTGCGCTGAGCCTGCTGCCTGGTCTCGGTAGCGTGCACGGCTTGGCCGCAAATGCCGGCTGACGTACCGCGATGACCGGCGCGGTTGCGATTCCGTCGACGTTGACGTCGGCTGGAAACGTTGGGGAGGTCTGCCTGGGGTTCCCCCTCGTCGGGGGTCATATAGGGCTTTACCAGCTCCACGGTGTTAACCGAAGCTTACCCTTGACTGACGCTCGAAGAGTCATCCACTGTTGGGCGGATTCTGGGAGGAATGCCCATTTCGGGAGGCATAAAGTCGCCGAGAGTGCGGGATGACGACGGCACTGGCGGTGCACGTTTCTTCTTCTTACGTCGCCGCTGCTTGCCCTTTTGGGCAGAGGTCGACTGTGAAGACGATGTTGAGGCACCAGCTACTTCCTCTGAAGGTTCCGACTGCTTCAGGCGTGCCCGGATGATACCCTGGGCACGGACGACGGTTTTTCGAGCCATCCAGTTGTCGTATTTCTGGGACCCGCGGCTTGGGACCTGCTGCCACTCACCCTCGTTGTCACTGCCGATTTCTGATCCCTCAAAGACGCCTGCCACTTGCACTGGCGATGGGCCCAACTTGACTATGTTGTTGTTGACCTGGTCCGGAAGCTAGTCTTTAAACACATAGCATCGCTTGAAGGTGTGCCCCAGGATTCGATGATAAGGGCAGTAGTTGGGGTGATCGGTGAGATGCGCCTCTGCCGGCCTCCTGCACTCAGGCAGACGCACAATCCCTTGCTCTAGAGCACTTCGAAAGTAGCCAGGGACCTGATTTTCATTGAACGAATATGCATGGTACTTTCTTTCCGGGTAAGGAGCCCTGGGGGCCTGGTCCGGTCGAGGTACCAGAGGGGCCTGCCGAGGAGGTGGCGCCTGGTTGTCTCGCCTAGGTGGCGGTGGCGCATTGCGCGGGGGAACCTGTCGGTTCTGAGGCAGGAGCCTGCGCTTGAGGTGGAGGACCTCTGCGGGGTTGCGGGGGTGGTGCTGCCGGTAGCAATTCCAGCTGCCTCGGGGCTTCTATTTGAGCCACCGCGGCGGGTTCAGCCCTGGCGGCCCTCCTGGCTGGGATCATAGGGGGCAGCAAACATGCCTGACTAGCCTGTTGCAGGGCCTCCTCGAGGCGCTAGGCCTTATCCGAGAAATCTCTGAACCCTCCAGGTTAGTTCTGGGTAATCAAGGAGGGTACCAGCTCTGTCTTGACGTTCCCCACACACATCGTCAGTAATTTCTCCTGAGTCAGTGGCATATCAAGGGAATACGTAAGTCCTTTCCATCGGGCGATGAAGTCTGCAACCCGCTCATCAGGCCTCTGTTTGCACTTGAAGAGGTCCGCAATGCTGGTCTTTCGCGTGGTGGAGCTGAACTGGTATAAGAACTGCCGGCGAAGATCCTCCCAACCGGTCACTGATCCGATAGGGAGCTGGCTGTACCAGACGAATGCCGGACCTTCCAATGTCTGTACAAAACATCGGAGCTTAGCGGCTTCTTGCTGAGCCGGGGTCCCCAACATGGGGCCACACCTGGAAGAGAAATGAGCCAAGTGCTGGGGTGGGTCCCCTGTCCCGTTAAACGGCGAGAAAGTGGGGTTCCCAAAACCCGGAGGCGCGGGCATATCATCCACCCACGCGGGATAAGGCTTGCCATCCGGTGGGACCGCCACCTGCCGTGTTTCCAACGCCTCGAGGCGGGCTGTGAGTGCCGCCATAAGGTCCTCCGGGTGGGGGTCCCTGTCTTGACGGGGATCCCTAACCACAAGCGCATTGCCAGGTTCTTCAACGCGGTAGATGGCTTCGGCCGCTCGCGGGTCAACTGGATGGACGACCTGCTGGGCGACTGGGGGAACCCGGGTTGGATTCTTCAGATTGCCCCGTCGCTCAGGGGGGTTTGGCGAGACGTATCGCGCCCTCTTGCCGTATGTTCCGGCTTCCGCCTTGTCCGTGGCAGTAGCATGATCAGGGTTGCCCGGAGGCATCTCACCGGGGGGAAATTGTTCCTGCCCCTACTGCCCCGGCCTGGGATTACCATAGTCGGGTCGCCGCTCTGCGGCGCGCTCAGCCAAGAGTTCATCAACCAGCCTCTTCTGCTCAGCGAGCTGCTGGCGCAACGTGGCCTTCTTAGGATCCTCGTCTGTTTTCTGCACAGAGGCGGACAGGTCGAAGTTCTTGACGGTTCCGACGTGCTCTTTACCTTTGCCGGCGTTTCGACTGAGTACCAGCGACTCGGTGTGTACGGGCAGGCCTAGCAGGTTCCTCTGCTGACGGGTGACTCTCCCTGATGGGTCGAGTAGTGGCGGTGCACCCTCTGGGGGGAAGTCTCCATCAAGGAGTTCCAGTTCATCTTCCCGGTCCACAATGTCGGCCATGTGGACCGCGATTCCTTTCGAGGGCATGTCCTTGATGTCGCATAGCGAATCAGGTTGTCGTCGAATAGGATCTAACAGAAGGGCAGCATAGTGTCCCCATCCACGGACATGCACATGGGGGGTGGCTTCCCTGACGATCTTGTGGAGTGCTTTAAGACTCTGAACGCATTTTCGTTGAAGGGCACTCTGGTGGCCTGGAGACTCAGGGTGCTGGAATGCAAGAAGTGCGGCTGCATCAACCAGGTGGCACTGTTTGCCAATCTCCTCGAAGTGCTCTCGACTCCTGGGGTACACTACCCGTTCACAGCGGAGGCGGAAGTGCGTCGCCCACAGGGTTCGACAAAAGCATCCCACTTCTTCAGGGGTAAGCGACTCGGGTACGCGAAAATTCAGCACCGCCGTGGGCCAGAACATCTCCGGGAAATAGTCTGCTGCAAGAATACTCCAGAAGCTCCTGGGTTCGTCCTCGGGGTTTGGCCCTATGTTGCCCCACTCATCAACCGGGGGCGGCTGAGGGACCGGTAGCAGTACCGAGACAGACCTCTGGGATAGCAAACTCGGCGGTGGAGAATACGACGAGCGAGCAGACTGGCCACCGAATTCTGGGCCTTCCTCTGAAGAGCGAGGTGACCTGACCACAATGTCACGATAGGACGGGCTAACAGCCACTTCTTCGGGTACGGGAATCGCCGTTATCGGTGTCCGGTCATGTCGTGGCTCTACCGCCGTTGACCCCCAAAACAGCTCCTCGTGATCCCGAGTGGAGGTAGAGGGCGCTTCGGGTGACGATGGCGGTGACTGCGCGGTCGAAACCTGCGGAATTCCCAGGATTTCTTCCTCCTGGATGTACCTGCGGAGAGAGACGGGAATCCGGTGGACCTCAAATTCTGGGCGAACGAGGCTGACGCGTCTGGTTCCTACCCCAGTCCTTGATACGGAGGAGCTGGGAGAAGGTTCCATCGCTGAATCGCATTCCTCTTCCGAATCGGAGAAGCGGGCAGGTTTGATCTCTGCCTGGGCCTTCCCAGGATTCTTCTTGTAGAGACGAAGACCCGCTCTTCTGCCCCTGGGTGGCTCTTCGGGACAGGGTTGACCCCTATCAGGCATCCTTGGGGCGGCGCTGGCGCCGTGGAGGAGAGGGCCCCCACTTGAGACAGCAGGGGTGCAAGGGGCACCAGGGAAAATGTCGAAGGGTACATGGGGAGGACCTCCATGAATAGTACCCATGTGGGCGGGGCCTCTATTGGCACTGGCAGGAGCATGGGGAAGACCTCCATGGTCGATGCGAGTGGAGCGAGGCTGACCTTCACCCCTCGAGTTGCTGGGGCGAGGAGGACCTTCGCCAGTTGCAGAAAGGACGTAGGGGGGACCCCCACATTGAGGAAGGACCGGATGGACGGTGCCTTCAGAAGGATGGACCTCATACCCTGTACAGCGGGCGCGGGAAATGTTTCCGCGCTGAGCATCACTGCCACGGGGCAGGTCTTCCTGCAGGATGGGGGCAGCACGAGGCATGCCTCCATGACGAACCTCGGAGCGGGGAAGGCCCACGCTCTGTGGAGTAGTGGTACGGGGAGGACCTCCGTACGGGGTGGCATCACCGCGGGTTAGCTCGCGACGATCACTACTTGGGCCTGCAACCCGGAGAGTCAACCCAGCCTGCCCGTGGGGCGGTTGGGGTCTCGATCCAGGTTGGGCGAAGGGGTGCCCCTGCTCAATGTACACGGGGGCTTCATAATGTATGTCGGCGGTGGCTCGGGCCACTGTAGCTGTCGACGTGGACGCGCCTAGGCGAGGGTCCTCAGCCCGGGCCCGGCGCTGGCGTCGGGTCAGGCGGGCCGGTGCTGGTGGTGCAGGGACGTAGTCTGCCTGCTCTTCCTGCGGGGCCGGACGACGGCGCTGACGTGGCCGGATGGGAGCTCTCGCCTGGGGGCCCTGGGTCGGGGCCCTGAGCGGACTGGGCCAGACAGCGACTGCCTCTTCAGCGTAAGGTGAAGAGTCGTCTAGGCGTTCCGGAGATAGGCTCCCGAAACGGTTGAATGTCTGGGTGGGGAGAAGGGGCTCCCCGCGCGGCCTGTTGGGGCGGCGTTGACGGCGGGGCCTGGAGGCCTCCAGGTCCAAGAGGGCCATATCCCTGGTCGGGATGACCCCTTCCTCCTCGTACCTGCGCACGAGGCTGTTGATCACCCTTCGTTGGATGACCTCTGATGGGGAAAGGGGGCGTGGACGTCCCGTATTCCGTGATGTGGCAGCCGTCGTGGCGGCGGTGGCGCCATGTGGAGTGGCCACCGTGGTGTTCCCCCTGCACCTGCGCGGGCGAGGAGCAGATGGTGACCGCATCTCTGAAATAGCAACCTGGTTCCTGGCAAGCGAAGGGATCAACTCATCAGTACTGAGAGGAAAAGGATTGACAGCCAGAGCCCCAGCGTTCTTCCATCCTCCACTTCTGTGAGAAGGATCCACGCCAACACGCTGCGGAGCGGAGTTCCCCACGTTCTACTACCCCGACTGCCAGTGAGTTTCACGACAGGCCCGCCATTTGCGCGGCGGGACCCGGCAATGGATATCTGGATCCGGTGACACGTCAATCTACTGGTGTCTCGAGCGCTACTAATCTCCATATTGAGGATAAGAAATTCACGTCAGGTTCACCATTTCTGTTTCTGACGCTTTCGTCGGGGCGTGCGCGCATCCGTCCGTCAGGGGGGGGGGGACGCGCGGCTTTGTTGCCCCGCATTCCCGCTTTCCAAAGGCGGGCGGCATTCGCTCCTTATTCAGGGACGTCTGCTCCTTGATCGAAACGGGATGATGGGATGTCGGTTCTTCCTCCTGTGGATTCCTCCTCAGAACTCGTCACCTAGTCCGGGTCTCCCTCATAGATTTAATACGTAGTTCGTGAAACTCTTCCCAGTGCCATGTTTCCATGGGCGCCGGTTAATTACGCTGCTTCTGTCAGGACATTCCAAAGGGTCCAGTCAGGGCAACAACCTTCGGTCAGGGGAGTAGTCACGTTGAGGCATCAGTAGCGTGTCTGGATGCTGGGGTACCTGGCATGTCTGTCTGTTATCCTTGATCACAAGGCTTCTCGAGGGCGTGGAAGCCCGAGGCATCCCACATCGAGTGCGGGGAATTACATGTCATAGACACGTATCTGAGGTTTTCCTCAGCTTCCCGTGTTCAACACAGGGTATGCCGCGAGTTTAACGTCTAGCGGAGACGGATGAGAATGAAATGGGACCATCGCAGGGGGGGCGACAGTGAAGTTGGGCTTGAGCCTTGAAGAGGCTTCCTACGTATCCTCGTGGCAGGGAATCAAAGTCCATGTAGTTCGGGATGGTGCCGGTAAACCGACGTGAAGCTGGACCTTGGTCCGAGGGGAGTTGGGCTTGAACCTCTGGGAGGCTTCCTACGTACCATGCCTTAACATGGATCAAAGACTTCGTAGTCCAGGAGGGGTTTCGCCGGTGAACCGACGTGAAAGCAGACCTTGGTCCACTAGTGGTGGGCTTGAACCTCGTGGAGGCTTCCTACGTACCACGCCTTGACATGGATCAAAGACCTCGTAGTTCAGGTGGTTGGGTCGCAATGGATTACCGCTGGACCAGAGTGCAGTTTAACGTCATGCTGGACGTAGGTAGAACACGACGTGAATTGGGTGATGGGTGGGCTTGAACCTTGTGAAGGCTTCCTACGTACCATGCCTTGACATGGATCAAAGACCTCATAGTTCGTTAGGATGGATGGGTCGCAATGGCTTACCACTGGACCGAGGTGCAGTTTAACGTCGTACTGGACGGGGGTGAAACCCGACGTGAATGAGCGACGGGTGGGCTTGAACCTCATGGAGGCTTCCTACGTACCATGCCTTGACATGGATCAAAGACCTCGTAGTTCAGGTGGTCACAGCGGCTTACCGCTGGACTGGAATGTGACCCGACGTGAATGAGCGACGGGTGGGCTTGAACCTCGTGGAGGCTTCCTACGTACCATGCCTTGACATGGATCAAAGACCTCGTAGTTCAGGTGGTTACAACGGCTTACCGCTGGACTGGAATGTGAACCGACGTGAATGAGCGACGGGTGGGCCTGAACCTCGTGGAGGCTTCCTACGTACCATGCCTTGACATGGATCAAAGACCTCGTAGTTCAGGTGGTCACAACGGCTTACCGCTGGACTGTAATGTGACCCGACGTGAATGAGCGACGGGTGGGCTTGAACCTCGTGGAGGCTTCCTACGTACCATGCCTTGACATGGATCAAAGACCTCGTAGTTCAGGTGGTCACAACGGCTTACCGCTGGACTGGAATGTGACCCGACGTGAATGAGCGACGGGTGGGCTTGAACCTCGTGGAGGCTTCCTACGTACCATGCCTTGACATGGATCAAAGACCTCATAGTTCAGGTGGTCACAACGGCTTACCGCTGGACTGGAATGTGACCCGACGTGAATGAGCGACGGGTGGGCTTGAACCTCGTGGAGGCTTTCTACGTACCATGCCTTGACATGGATCAAATACCTCGTATTTCAGGTGGGTTTGTCAGGGTCGGTGCTCACTCTAAGCCCACGTGAGTCATGCTCGGTGTGAGAAACAAGAGGTTGCAAGGACCTGACGATCACGTCGCGAAGGGTGCGTCCGTGAGAAGTGAAGAGGGGCTTACGCGTTGAGCGTCCCATGGTTTTGGGACTTACTCCAGGATGGAGGCCCATGGTGCGACGAAGCGCGGGAAAGATGGACCTTGGTCCGACGATGGGAGGTGCCTCGTTCCCTATCACGTCCTCCACTGACCTTGGTAGTAGGGAAGTACCGAGATGCACGGGTGCAATCATCCGTACCATAGGTTAGGGACATACGCTCTGAGGCGAACCTTCCCCTGCGAACATACACCACTCCGACAAGGAGGATCTCATTCCATGTGCGGAAGAGTTCCATTCCCATGGAGACGAGTGGTGTAATGATTGTTCGAGATGGGGGGACCCTTCGTGAGGGAGACGAGGTTGGGTCATAGTTTAACGTCATGTGTTGAGGACGTGGTGCTTGGCAGTTTAACGTCCTGCAGCTCGGACGAGGTGGGTTCACTCCACACCCCTAGGGCTTACATAACCGGTACCCTCTGGTCCTTGGGGAAGGGAAGGTGCCGGTAAGGCCATGGTAAAGGGGGGTTGTGGGACGAACCATCGAGGAGTCCATGTTAGCGTGGCTATGCGAAGAAGCAATAGCCGTTAGCGTGCCTATGCGAAGAAGCATTAGGCGAAGCAACGCTACGGGAGGTGTTTTCCATGGGACTTTGAAATCACATCGTGCAAACCGGGAGGGTTGCACGGAAATAGGAATCGCTAAGCAGAGGAGTGTGCTTTGCGAAGTGGGGTGCCTTGGCCTTAGCATGGGGCATAGGTGGGAGTGGGAGGTGCTTCGCGAAGTGGAACTGTGTTCGCGGAGCACTGCCTCGCGAAGAAGGAATGGTTCGCGAAGCAGGGTCCTGCCAGGCAATGTACTTCGCGAAGTGGAGCGATCCTGCCTTAGCATAGGGATTACTCGTATGGGTTGGTTGTTTCACGAAGCACAAGTGCTCCGCGGCTGCCCGGGTTCCCTTGGGAATCCCCTTCCTTTGCGAACTCCCTTGAGCTTCGCGAAGGGCATCCCTCTCGGAAGAGGGGCTCAAACCGAAACAAATCAGAGTCGTCTCGCGAAGTAGAAATACCTCGCGGAGCTCATGATTCCCGGGGCAAAGCGTGCTTCGCGATTCGGGAGAGGAGAAGCCGAAAGGTCGGATTGTCCGTCCCGGGGACTCAGGGGGAGTCGAGTATTTATAGGGAAGGGGCGCCGCGAAGCAGGGCTCGCGCGCGGCCTTCGGGACTTCGCGGCGGCTCGCGAACGTCAAACGAGTTCGCGGAGGATTACCGCCTCAGGAGCTTCGCGGCGGCTCGCGAACGTCAAACCGGTTCGCGGAGGATTACCGCCTCCGGCGCTTCGCGACGGCTCGCGAACGTCAAACCGGTTCGCGGAGGATTACCGCCTCCGGCGCTTCTCGGGGTCGCCAATGTTGGGACGCTTCGCGGCGGGGCTTCGCGGCGGGGCTTCGTGGCTGGGCTTCGCGGCTGTGCTTCGCGAGGCAGCGCGCCGGCTGTCTTTTTCTTTCCTTCCGTTCGGGCCACATTTTTGGCGCCAACAACAATGCTAACAAAGTTCTTGTGAAAGAAGTAGAAAAATCATGTAAATGAATTTCAAAATTACAAAAGTGATATTTTTGGGAAAAATATGGAGTTACATAAAATTTATAGATAAATATATTATATTCGGTATGTTATAAGGATTTATATTCAAATTCCATTTTTTTATTTATGTCAATAAAATCAAATTAAATTAATAGTTTCGAAAATATTGCTAATGATTTTTTATAATAAAAAGGACTTTATAAATTGATATAAAATTCATTACAAATTATATTCATCTAAGTTAATTTTATATTGTTTATAATATAAAACATGATACATTTATATTCCAAATTTCCTTTTATTGTAAATTCAAGGACGCCTTAATTGTAGAAAATATTGATATTGTGGTTATTGTCAACGTGCTTTACATCGTGTTTACAATAATAGATAAAGGTAAAAAATATAGAATAAACATTTCAAAATTTTATTGTATGTTTTTATTTTTTATCACAATCATTATATTTTATATATATAGTTACACTTATTCATGAAAATTAATTTAAATAATATTAACACCTTTGCTAATACAAGGAGTTCCCATCCCCTAACTATAATAAGGATCCTTGGGTCGTATCATTATAATAAATTTTGAGCACTATAGTTCATAAAATACCTACCCAATTATCTCTCTAACTTCTCTACCCAGGTCTTATATGTCATGGTCTCAGTAAAATTCTATCATATAAGTCTTATGGTGTAAACACAAGAGGTTATCTTGGGAGAAGTTTTAAGTTATAATGGTCTTATTCCATGTTTATTTATTATTATTCCTCTATAAAATATTCTAAAAACATAATGATATAATAAAATTAGTATCTTATATTTAATGAGATTTTGTAATTTCTATTTCATAACCATTTTTCTTGTTTTGTCTATCAAATATGGAATAAAAATATCATGAATGCGTACATTTGGACCACCACATCCATAAAGCAATGTATTTTGTTTTCAGAAACATGATCTCATTGATATTTATTGTGATGGATTTAATTAATAGGTAAAATATTAATTACATAATTATAATTCAATAATGATAATATATCAACTAATTTCACACATTTCCATCCATTAGGAAATGATAATGGTGTTCTCGTATATGTGTCGATTACTAGCTCCATACAATGAGACTTCTGAAAATGTACCTATCCCCACGGTTTTGGGTAAAACCATGGGGATAGGTCTTGGATAAGATTTGTATAACCATGGTTATGACAAACCATGGGTTTTTGTTTCCCGTGTGTGCGTGGGGAAATTTTGTTTCCTGTGGGAAGCAATTTTTTTCTTGCGGGAGTCATATACCCACGGTTATTTCCTCTATACCCATGATTTATATAACTATATGTAATTAAATATACATATATATATACACATATGTGATGTTAGGGAATTTGTATGATGTAGTGTGTGTAGTAAAGAGGTTGCTGGATCTAAACCCGCTGCCCACATTCATTTAGGATTTATACCCACAGTTTTAAAACTGTCGGTAAAAGAATTTGACATCTTCATAATTGTGTATGATGCATTGACATGGTCGCATAAAATCCATACCCATGGTTTTGGAAAACAATGGGTATAGGTTGGGAACTTATACGGATTCCACCAATGACAACTGTTCCTAAAACCGTGGTTATAGGCTATACCCATGGTTTTGGGGGCTATAGCTACAGTTTTAAACCGCGGGTATATGCCGTTTTTTTCATAGTGAGATTTGATTTAATAAACCTATATACCATTAATTAATAGTTATAATTCTATATAATTTGTAAAATAGCTATTAAATCAAGATTAATAATATAGAGAAGATGGTAAAATTACCACTTTTTCCATGTTCATCCAATTGAAAATGTTTTGGGAATATGAACTGAATGTCTTCGAAACATCCCAAGTAAAAAATACTGATGATGTAAATAAATATAACATGGTCCTAAATGCTATAAATTTAAAAATAATAATAGAATTAAAATTTAAAATTTTATTAATATATTATATAATTAATATATATTTACAATTCTACAATATAAATAATATACACGATGAAATATACTTGAGTTAAAGACACTCTAACATAATACCTCATACTAAATATTTTAGGATCCATATTATAAATATTATTATTCAATGGAAATATTATTGAAATTATTTTATGGATGTATTTATATTGATAAAAATAAATTATAAAGATTAATTAATGACAGTTTTTAATATATAAAAAATTATATATTTAAATATATTTTTTGACTTTTTTTACAAAACGCAAAAGGAATGTTATAGTTTAATGTATAGAGTTAAATGGATTTTATTACTATTAAAACTATTATTTTATGTTTTTCTAACATTATAATCATTCTTATTTTATTCAAAGATAAATCTTTCCTCCCTTTTTCTATGTATTTCTGTTTTTAAAATGTTTTTTTAAAGGATATGTTATTTTGATATCCGAAAGTGTTTTGTGTATGGGTTAAAAGGATAATTTTGATGTTTTAAAGATAAATAGTTCAAATCAAAAAAAAATATTTCTGATATGGTATATGATCATTTTAAATGTTGACGGGTGATTTTGATTCTGGTATATAACAGGTTATCCCAATACATCTTATATTTCGAGCGAGTCTGACATAGCTTGTATGATGGGTTAGTGCAATATATATCTCAAATGTATTGGGTAATGTTCCTTGTCTTAAAATAAAATAAGTAAGGAGTTAATAATGGTGGTATATCCTATGTATTTAACTTCCCTCTAATTATTTCTGACATAGGATACAAATATAATTCTCAAAGTTCGTAACTAAATTTCACTTTTCTTATAATGGATTTCAAAAAATTTATATTATGTATAAAATGGATTATGATAAATAGTGTCCACTTTTTAATATATGGGGTTTTCATATAATAATTTTGACCTCATTCTATGAAACTCTAAATTGAAAAAATCATAAAAATGTATGAAATTGATCTCTGGACTATAAAAGTAATATTATGTAATGTTATATTGTTTTGTGAATATATTAGTTACTGGGCTACCTTTACACAACCTATTCACAAAAGGGTATCCATTCCCCCTTATTTTCCAAAACTATAAAAATGATGTATTTAATATAAAAAAGTTCATTTTAAGAAATATTTTTAGAAAAAAATCACATGTCCTTTTGATTCCATTGATGGGTTTTAAAATAATGTAAAAACAATTATAACATGAAGCTTAAGTGATTTTGTCAATTGATTATGGACATAAATAAATGAAATATGAAAAATACATGAAATAAAATAAATAAAATTGAATATAAAAATTTGTACCATACACTTAATATAATATGAAACCATTATCCTTAATCTGATATTATTGATAAATTCCATTAAGGGAATCCAAAATACACTTTATCTCTGAGGTGTATCCGAGGGTTTTTTTAATATGTCATTTTATAGATAAGATTCATCCTTCATCTATAAACTATTATAGTTTCTAATGTAAAGGAGATTGATAAAGATGGATTCAAGTGAAGGGGTGTCTTGTAATGGGATAAAGAAAACACTTCCCACAATATCATCACATGGTAGTGATTTATATAACACTCGAGGATTCTATTTTGGGGATGATGGATTTTTTAGGAATTGAAACCTATAAATATGTGTTATTTCCAGTTCATGTATTTCATATATTAAAATTAATAAATTCATTCACTAAATCCAACTTTAAACTTAAAAAAACCATACTTTAATGTGAGTTTAACTCTTCAAATAATAATAATGTTAATATCTTTATTTTCAGGTGATTTAAAGTAGTTACGTGCATGAAATCATTTTTCATGGATGAATCATGATATTATATGTGTGTGTGTGTGTCTCATGGTTTTATGTATACAATTATTATGGATTTAAACCATATATGTCATTAAATAATCATAGATAATACTACAAAAAGTAACTCCTACTATAAGAGTTCACAATGAGGAAGAAAAAGAGGGAAACTAGATATCGTGTTTTCTCAAATCCCTCATCACTATAGTGTTACTAAAAATTGCAGTGGAATAATAATATATATTATGAATAATTATATTTCACATGAATATAATTAACACCCCAATCATCATAAATTCAATAAATAATATGTGTAACAAATGATAAAAAAAGGAATATTGGATAACTGAGTAGCCCACAATGCTTGATGTTGATAGCTAGCTACATGCCATATCCAAAAAACCCATGATTGATGGAGGGATCTCAATCCTTAATAAATTATGTTCAACTCAACAATTATAACTTTTATAGTGTCATTATAACATTGTATAATGCTCGTAGTTGAAGAAAAATAATTGAGAAAGGTATTACCTAAATATTAGACCATATATATCATACAAAAGATCACATAATTGTCCAAAATTATCATAAAAACAATAGAGGAACTCTAATATGTAGTGTTGGACCCCTTCATCTTATTAATATAGGTGGTAAAACGACCTTTGTTTGATGATCTATAGTTAGATTGTGCATTAAAACTAGAAAACACATGACTATATTGATAAAATTTCCAAGACCCATATAAGATGGAAGAATACATTAAAAATTTGATATATAGTTAATGGATCTATGTTCCCTTAATAATTGAGTGGGAATACCAAGCTTACCTAAATATGGTTATTGATATATATGTCTCAATTTGGAATTGTAGAAATAAAGGGTTTTTATTTATTGAAACAATACAGAAAACAACATGCTTGATCCACTTCATTTGATTTATAATCTAAAATGTTCATCCATACTCCAATCACCCCATGCCACAACTATGGTAAAAGTAGATATTCAACCAACACATTATTTGTAGAGAATCAATAGGAATGGACTAACAATAAATCTAAATTTCATACCAAATGAATTGGTTCTAATGTGGATTATAATAGAATAAGTACATGGCATATAAGATGTAATAAATGGTTTTTACGCCCAAAATAGGTACATCACATATACCTAGTATTCTCATGTACATGTAAACAAAAGAATAAATCATGTTTTGTTGTGATTCAAGGAATGTATCTCCAAATGTTCACTAAAAGTTTTCAACATAATGGCCCCAAATCACATTACACCTTTAGTAAAGAACATATGGTATTTTTCTCCACAAATATTCATAAAAAATATTCTTCTAGGGGTGTACTCTTTATCCTTTCATTTCAGATAATAATGGGATACACATTGAGTTCTTTAAAGATACTATCTATGTGATAGTTGACATTATTGAAAAACTATATGACATAAAAATGAACTACATAACATATGTTATTCTGAACTACACACTATGAATCTAGTATTTCACACCATTTACATTATGTATCTCAAAATGACACTAAAACCACTAGATCTTCCCATAATATTGTGGAACCCTTCACCAGATGAGTATTATAAGGAAATAAAATCTCAAGGATTTTGTTTTCAGTCATCATTCCCTTAAAAATATATTCACTATCAATGATCCATCACATAATTGAAAAAATATGGTAAAACAACCCGCTCCACATACCATTTATACTGCCACATTTCTTGATAATCGTCTCATGAACTATGTAATCCATAATTGATTTCGTCCACATAAGTATGAATATATATTTGATCTTGATTAATAAAATTCTGATATTAGTTGAATATGACGTCAATTATGAAGTAATAGAGACCTAGAGGGATAAAACCATTCAAGTGAATATCTAATATAGCTAACACAAATATAGACATTGATAACTTGTTAAAATGACCCTAAAATAAGTAATATGTAGGCATAACATGAATAATAAAAACCGAATAAAAAATTCCTAAATTTGTAGGCCATAAAAAAATCAGTTATGGAATCAATGGTAAAATAATCATTTTGTGCTCAAACAATCACCGTGAATGTAGAAAACAAAACAAAAAAATCATGACATCAAAATCGATTTGATCATTGATATATAATTAATTTTCATTCATGTTTTTGGTATTTCTTTGGAATCCATCATTAATCCCATGAAATCCCATTTATCATTTTTTGATGCTTCTCCAATGGTGTTCACACTCAAATCTCTCTAGGTTGTGTTTCTAATCATAATGATATTCAAAATTGAGGTGTATATTGAGGATTTATTAAGTAAACAATAATTAAAAAAATGTCTCTATTTATTTATTTATTTCTATTTAATTTAACCATTTCTATGAAATTTCATTTGATATATTTAAAAAAGTTCTTTATAAAAAAATTTCTCTAAAGTTCTGTCATGTTGACAATCTCATGTAGGCTTATACTAGATGTAAAAACCGTGCCCAATAATAAACAAGACCATAAGATGATTTTTAGGATGTGTCTTATCTGATACATTGAATAATTTTCTCATAGAGATATTTTTAATTCAATGAAGAGGTATTTATCATTCTATAAAATCCCATGACACAATAAGATCTTGTAATATTGTTCAATAAAATGATTAAATCATTAACCAATATATCTTCTCCAAATTTTTTGGTCCCGAAATTAACCCGTCTATTTTATAAAAGTAAAATAGTGTAATGGTCTTGATAGGGGTTAATTAAATGACTTAGAAATATGATTAAATTAAATTAAAGAGAAATGTAAATACGAATATGAGATATTTTTATAGTTGTTATGATGAAAAATATCCCATGTCTATTAATGGTACCCCTCTACACCTTCATAGGTATAATTCATACAAGTATTTTTATTCTAATGGTAATTTAAAACAAAATTGCAGCCTACATTTTTTATTTAGGCTAACCCAATCCAACAACCTCTTATTGAAAGGGGAGTAAAACCCAATAAAAAACATGAATCTTTTATAATGGTAAAACTAAATAGATCTTTCAAACATGTGGAACAAACATAAATAAAATATAATAAACAAATTATATGGATAAAAAAATAGAAAACCCAAAAACATGATTTAAATTGTAAATCCTTAATAAGATATAAAATATTTATATAATTAGTCAGTAAAGTTCAGCATGATTTATTCTTTAAAATAAATATTTTAGTACATTAATAAAAAATATCACACATTCAATATAAATTATGCTAATAATATATCACCTCGTGATTTATTGTTTTTTCAAATATATTTTTCCCGAATGATTATACCCAAATTTCATTATTATCTCTGGAAAAATTATTGAAGAATTCTACATTGAAAACAACATTAGTGAAAACAAAAACAAAAACATAATTTTGAAAATTACAAACAACTATATAGTTGGACGATAATTCATTCAAAATCAATTTAACAATTTTAAATTATATTTTCCATAAATTTTCTTTTAAATAGAATATTTAATTTTAAAATATTGAAATATTAAATTAACCATTTTGAATGTTTCTCATTCTTTATAATAATAATAATACTCAAATTTTTAATAAATGTTTTATATTAATCCCAGGGTGAATAAATTCATCTTGGTAAAAGTATAATAAAACTAAATTCAAATTTATAGGATAATTACCTACAATAATATTCATTTAGTGAATAATATTTTATGGATAAGGATTCAAAGGTGATATTTTTATTTTATCCAAAATTTCCAATATGTATATTTTTCAAAATGCATAACATATTTTTTAAAAAGATAAGTCAATACATAAGATCTTATACATCTTCAAATTTCCAATATAATATATCCCAAACTTCATATGTGAAAAATAATTCATATTTAGTTTATTTAACATAAAAAATATATTGTAATTCAACCATATTAATCAAGATATTACATGTCAGTGTACTATATAATAATTTTTTATTTAACAAGATTCAAAATAATCATTATAAAAAAAAATCTCATATATAAAAAGTATAATTTCTAATGTGAGCATTCAAATGTAGATAAATTCTCTAATACTTCATTCATAAGGTCAATATTTAATATATGATATTTTTTCTATTTTGTAAAATAAAAAATATATTTTTTTCATCAGTCTTTCAATATTTACTATTTTTTATTATTTTAAAATAAAAATATTTGTTTTTTCAAGATTATGTAAGATATTTTAATTATCCAAATTTTTCTCTTATGTTCAACTGTATGGTTTTTCTTTAAGATTATCCAAGTTCATTATATTTTTTTATTTACATATACTTGAATATGTAATATATTTTTCTAAGGAAAATATAAAATAGTGAATATTATAAATATAATAAGTTTATCATTGGTTTTCATCACCACTATAACTACCCTTCCCCCACATCTCTTCGGGTAGTTCTATATAGCCCTGGTGTCCCCTCTGTTTTTGTGCCTCAATATCATCTCATTTGGTATCTATGTCCATAAAGACACTGCCATTGTTTATCTCCCCGTTATTTTCTACAATACCTCTCTCATTTCATCATGAAGATCCTATATCTTATTAGATAGTGGAGCATCTAGTGATTATTACATGGTCTCCATAGTGATTCTCATCATTCAAACCGAATTTCATATTCCCATATTTATGAACTCCCAATGTTATAGAAGAAGTCCCTTGGAATTTTCAAGTTTTCTTATAACCTCGTGCCCATTTGTTTTTTAATTTTATTAAATTTTGGTATAATTTTGAGTACATGATAATTTTTGGTAGTTTTTATCACTTTTATTTTTTAATTTTTTTTAATGTTTTAGTATTAAATCATAGTTTTCAAATACATTTTTCTGATTGTGAAACTCATTATAGGGACTTAATAGTATAATTTCTCATAGTTGAAATATGGTTCTCCAAGGTGTACAAGGTATTCTAGAAACCCATGCCATATATTTTATTATTGGGGTGAATTTCATTGTTTTTTCATTGATAGATGTTCCTATAAGGATATACCATGTAAGTACCAGTGCCTTTTTAAATTAAGTATTAAGATTGGTGAACAATTTATCAAATGGTGTGGTAAGAGCATGTTGGTAGTCCCAATTTCATTTAGTGGTGGAAGGCTTTTGTATGTTCAAACATGTATTTATATTTTGTTCGATAACACATTTTTTTGCTTTTTGAATAATCATAAATTATTTTTTCATGTTCATATTTTGTTTTGTTTTTCATTACCAGTTTTCTTATGTTTTTAATAATTCAAATATCTTTTATTATATTTTGGAAAAAAAAATTTCTACAACCACATTAAATTATTATTATTTCTTGAGTATTAGTTATTTGAATTTATAATTACAATTTCATATGAAATATAACTTGTTTATCTAACTTGGATTCAATAATTATGAATATTAATTATATCACTAGTATGTTTTCATTTTGATACAAACGTGGTACATTATTTTGGATTAAAGAAATATTTGTTATTGAAAATACTTTATATATTTCTTTAATTATTCCATAATTACATGATATTTAAAAATATGATTCGTAAAAAAACATACTCTATTGGATGATAGAAAAATGAATATAAATTTCATTATAATTGATTTATGTATGAATTTAATGTTAATTTGGTGGGAAAAATGTTTTAGTACCTTACAAATGTTATGGAATTATGGATTTTCCATAATTCCAAATATTTTATGTTTCTTTGATATGTCACTAAATTCTCATCAAACATGGCTGTAGTTTATTAATTTATAAACAGAAGATGTTTTATAAATTCTATTAAACTACATAATAATATAAAAATTAAATTTAGGGGCTTTAAAAAAGGTCTCAATACTCTAATTTTTTATTCGGTGTTCAAATAATTTTTCCATGAATTTTGATTATATCTATATCTATTTCAGATGAATTTAAGTGATTATTAAATATATGGAAAATAATTTAATGTATATTAATTTAATTATTACCAAATAAATATTAATTCAGCATTTTATATAGCTTTAAAAATTACAAATTTGTGTGTTATGATTTACATAAAAGGATGAATCATTATCAATCTTCATCTTCTTATACTAAATTTTATCCATTGATAAAATATAAAGCTTCTTCTCCTTCATCCATTAACAATTATTCATTATCCCCTTATAGTATTTTCTCAAACTCACTTCTCCCTCACTTCCTGGTACACTTTCTAAATCTAGATAGCACCCTACCATAGATATCTACTTAGTTTTCCAATATAAAATCTCTACTTGGATAGTGAATGGTTGTTGATGTTTTATTTTCATCAACATATTTATGTGTTTCTAAAATGGTGGATCATATTATTTTTAACTAATAGTGGTTCAAAATTCTCAAATAATAGGGCATTATAATTTTCAACTAATGGTTGATCATATACTTTACAACTTATGGTGCATCAAATTTTCTAACAAAAGTAGACTATATATTTTCAAATAATGGTGAATCATAATTTTTGACTAATGTTAGATAATAATTTTAAACTAAAAGTGGATTATAATATTAATATAATTGTGGAAAATTTTCTATAACTAATGGTGCAACAATTTTTTTTATGTAAATATGGGTCAGGTTTTTATAACTAAGGTTGGATCAATTTTTTTTAAAACTAGAAAATTAATTTACCTCAATTGTAGACCTCTGTTTACATCAATAGTATTTGACTTTCTAATATAAAACATTTTCATATAATTATTATAGATCTATGATGGTATATCTATGAGTGTTTATATTCAATAGTTTTCCTTTCATGTCAAGAAAAAATGGTAGATCTAAAATGGTAGTAGAAGCTTTCTAACATTGATTAAAATTTTAATTATTCAGAAAATAAAAAATTAGTACTCTATTTTCCTCATTCATAATATTTTGAGTTATATCATGTTTATTATAATTATTTTAACTATATTATTAAATTATAATCATAAAATATGTTATATATATTTATTGTGAATTATTTTTAAAATATTTTAATAACCTATATTATTTGTTCTCAATTATGCTACATTTTCGGTAGAAAGTAAAAAAAATTTATAATATATTTTACTTCATATATTCATTTCTTTAATTATTTATATAATATTTATTACAATTTATAAATATTTTCTAAAATATTTAATGTATTAAATTCAGGAAAATTATATTTTTTTTATTTATATTGATTGTATTTTGATCTTTTCATTAATAATTATTCTAATTTCATAATTCATGAAATACTTTTACATAATTTGAACCATTTATTTGAAATTATATTTGACCTATTATTATCGAAACTTCTTAAAGGCTTTAATTTTTCTATAAAGTGTGATTTTAATGGTGTTTTTGTTTTGAATTGAAATCATTATTCTTACGATTATTATAGATATTGTTTTTTTTCTTTCTCCTATATAATTTTATAGTTTGGTTTTGCTTGTTTTTCCAAATAAATATTGATTGGATAGTATTTTTAGATCCTATTTAAATAATTTGGGATGTTTCCAAGAAATACAAAATGATTTTGAGATGAGCCACAAGAACACATACATTGGGAGAAGCAATGATCATCAATGAATTTTGAGGCCTTGTATGATACTCTATTTTTCATATTGGATAATCTCTCAAGATGAACAAAATCATAAATTATTTCTACATGAATAGACATATTTATTTATTAATAACTAGTACTCTCACTATAATTTTTCATATTTTACTTCATTTTGGTTTTGGATTTTGTAGCACCAGTTTTATAATGACTCTGAATTTTATATTTTTTGATTTGGAATATTATATGGATTATTTTTGGTATTGGGTGTTGATGTAGTGTGAAATTCTAATACCAGTGTTTTTATAAATCATATTTTTTCATATATTTTATCTTAATATTATATGGATTATTTTTGGAGTTGGGCGTTGAGACAAATGTGATTCGGAGGCCTGGTGTTCCAGGAATGTATTTTTGAAATATATTACATATCATATATGAAAATGTTTCCTAAAAAATGGAATAACTATAAAATGGAGGCTTAGAAGAAAGAATAGAGGTTATTATTTCCTTTAGAGCATGGTATTTATCATAGGTGAGATGTAAATCTATTTCATAATTATGAATTTTTCATGAGTTCCATTGTAGAGGAATAATTAAATAAATAAAAATTATATATGTTGAATTGTTCAATTAAATAAATAATCCAATCATTTTATTATAAATATGATCTTTCAAAAACGTTTCAACATTAGTCACATAACCCTATAAATTTTGAGGAGATGTTATAGAGTGTTGGGGGAGCTTTTGTGGATGAACAATGATCAGATCATGGATCATTGATTGGTGTATGATAGACCTCAGGGACCTCACTATAGAAAAAGAATTAAATTTTTCATTCATCAGTTGTGAATCTATCATGATGTTGGATTTTGTTTTTTTAATTTATCCCAGTTTCTTTATTCTTACGATTAACTTGAATCAATCAACCAATGTATTTATTCTTAGATATATAATATTAAGGGTATTTTTTATCTATGGGGAATTTTGGGGGAATTGTTTTTTTTAATTTGAATCATCCTTTTGTTCTAATGGAAATGAATCTAGGCCAACCAAAAACATTTGAGTTTATATACTCGGTGTGGGTATCTTTTATTTCTGTCATAGTTGATTATTAATTGTTGGTGATTACTTTAGCATACTTTTAGACAAATATGAGATAAACCATAGTTTTGCACCAATATCATAGGGAAACAAATTGTTATCACTGATCTAGGTTTGGATTGATGTCAATATAGAGCTATGCTGATAGTTGAAATGTATAATTTTTTTTCTAACAATTTATATTAATTAGGGTTAAATGGATCACATATGGATGGTGCATCCTTGGGTTTACTGAGCGGTTTCATTGGATATATTCTAACGATAGGTGATGACGATGCTAGGTCGGACTAAGTCCACATTGTATGGTGTGATTTGAGGTTGGATCAGTGGATGGATGAGATGATTATGATGTTGGAGGAAGTTTTTTGAGTATTTTGATATTCCACACAATATTGTGTGTACTATATGAACCCAAACTATGTACTAGGCCATGGTTGCGGGACTAGATATCCATTGACAATAATGTATCAAACAATGCTTGACCCTTATCACATGTTGGATGACCCATAAATTTCTTACCATGGTGTACCGGGGAAGCTACAGAGGTAGAGACATGAGTATCCACAAAAAAAAACATGGATATCCATACATAGACATGGACACATAATTCACTAGGACACTAAAAAAGGCACATGCTGTGATATATGTGTCTGACTCGGTGTCAAAGGGGGATATTATGTACAACCCATACATGTTGTATACATCTTCAAATGTGACTTGGATCCCTTTTCATGTTCTTATTGTACATGTTTCATTAGGGTGTGTTCCCTTAAATCATTCCATGACAGATTAGAATGGATTCACATCATATACATAGGATCATGGTCCATTCAAAGAGACAATATTCATTGATAGAGTTGTCCAAATCCTTCTTTGAGTCCCATAGAGAGATCCTCTATCATCATATTTTCCCATGGTGGAGTTCTTGGTATCATCATGAATCGAACAACATGGTCATGGACCATCAACTTAGTGGGTTATTCTATATTGAGTTGTTGGAATACCTCATGGACTTGTGTTTGTTCTTAATCTATATATCATTTTTATTCATACTACTAGTGTGTAATTATTTTATAGACACCCGATTAACATGAACTATTGGATGGATGTCATCAGTTTTATCTGACTCATTGCGTGTTTTATCTTAGACATGTTCTATACGGAACCTTCAAGTAGGAATCATATGATGGAAATACACTTGTGAAATTTCATGAAATTGTGAGTCTGAATTAATTATATTTTTAAATTCTTTTTATAGGGGTTGTTAACATATACATGTGATGAGATTACTATTATTAATGATGTAATATTTTTGCTGATTTTGGGGTTCCCTAGTTGGTATTATTAAAATCTCACCATCATGGGCTTTTCATTTACATGTCAGGTATTAGGAAGATGATCTCCCTTTTAATAGAGTCATAGAGGGATTGTACTAGGTGGATTTTATCGATCCGGATAGATTGAGGTGTGTTCATGAAGTTTCATTTGGTTGCACCCCTTGCACAATTTTAAGGTTTGACTATTTTGTGTTTTACTTTTAGTGGGATTATGTTTAGACATTGTTTCATTCCAGAACATTTTATCAGACTCTAATGGTTGAATTTTAATGTATGAATTCATAATTTTTAGTGGTTTTCAATTTCATAAATTTATGTTCTTGGAGATATTTTTTTCTCTATAGGTACCTTTGGATTAGTAATCCCATGCGTGAGATATTACTTCTTGATAGTAGTCGTTATCCTTGTAATATTAGATAGGGGCTTAGGGTAGTCTCTAAATGGGCCTTGTTGGGATGGGCCAGTTAAACATTCAATATCTCACATGAAGTCTATGTTTTACTATTTATTATTTTACATACAAAAGCATTATTATTCTTATTTATATTTTGTTTTTCACTGGATGATTCTAAAGTCAAGACCATTCAGGTTTTGGCTCATAGTATCGAAATTCATGGCTTGTAATTGGATTTTAACACCCCATTAGAAATTCATTGTTTAATGGCTATCCATTAACTATAAAATGATCTTGTAATTTATTTATGGTTCCTATTTAAAAACCCTATAGTGAACATGTATCTCTCCCTGAGAAAAGACCAATATGACTGCACTAAGTCCACATTGGACTAAACCATTATAAAAATACTTATGTTCATTATTTTATTTTTGCTGCTAGATATCTATATTAATTTTCATTGTTATTTGATATAAAAAATAAATTTATTTCATTTTAACATTTAATTTGGTATATTCCCCAACCTCTAGACCATATATATTTACCATATCTAACCTATCAATAAGAATTAAACTCCCATTTCAATTTTTAACTGCTGTCTTCACCAATCCCCTTACATTCATTTGGATGATCTCAGGGATCCCTATGGATAGCCTTCTCCTTCCATTTATTTTATCTCTCTTTCCCACAAATTTTTGACACTCATTATGCAAATATCCCTGAATATAATTCATTTATCTTCCTCCCCATTCTCGTCACAATTCTCCCATAAATTCTATTTCACTATAGAACCCAACTCATTGTTCACGGGGATTTAGGGCTTAAGGTTTATTCTAACATGGGGTTTTGATTTTGTATGACACATTGATGATGAATCCTTTCTTTTTCAAGTGATAACCAAAGATGAAAAAAAATAAGTTCTATGATTCCCCCAAATTTGATGCAGTTGATTTATTACAATACCCTTAAAATAAAATTACTATATTCTTGAGTCTTTGAAATTTGTTTTCAATTAAAGGATATATGTATATGGTGTAAAACTGGAAGTATGAATTTTTTTTGAAATGATGACTTAGTATAAAGGGTATTCTCAATGGATGTATATATTTAAATTTAAATCTAATGTTTTCATATACCTAATATCCTTGAAATAAGTTCTATAGGATTTTCAAAGATAGATATGGTGTAAAATAGGCATTCAACATAATTTTGGATTTTCAATGAATACCCTTTGGATCAAAAATAGAATTATATTCTAGTGTTAATAAATTTAATAAAATAATGTGTTATTAACTAATATAAAAGTACATAGTATATCAAGTCAATTTTCACTAGATGGAACATTTTCCACTTTATAATATAATGTTTCTTTGGCCCGTGAGACACCTATTGATTATCCTAATTCTTATTCCATCTATTGTGGAATATTTATTAATTAAATGATAAATTTATAGTTTTAAAATGAGTTGTTTTATAAGATGGTGTAGAAGGTGAGGTGCAAGATTTTTTTTCTTTTTTTTGTTATTATATTTCACCCTCATCACCATGTATGTATGGAACTAAGAATCATGGTTAAATATATAAATACATTGTTGAGTTCAATCCTAAAATAGAGATGGTGTTATATCTTAGGGTATAAACCATAGATATTGGGAACTCTTTGTTCATTTGTTCCCATGTTAGTTTCTTTCATATGAGGTGGTACCAAGGTCTAACTACATTCTTACGACTAACATGAGGTAGAAATTCTTATAGGTGAGAAAAGTGTTATTGTCACCATTTCTTGGTTATATTACACTATGACCTAGGGAGATGGACTTGAAATTTTTACCTTGATTGTTGGTTCTCATTTTGGGATTTCCATTTCAATCACATATTACCATTTTATTCATGTTTCATAGGGAAATTTATTCATTTCATGTTATATAAAGATCAATTGATGTGGTGGTACCCCTGTTTGAGTGATCCACTCATCCATGTATGAGTTTTTTTAATCATTGAAATATGATGTTTTAAATGTTTTGGAATTTTATTAAAGGTTTATTTTGGGATATGTTTTTAAAGACACAGATTGGTTTTAATGAACTAATTATATGGAATGATCATATAATGGGCTTAAAAATGGGGTTTTATTTTTTTATAAAATGATAAACATTCACGCTTTTGTTTCCAAAGTGATTTCAACTATTTTTGTTTCATATGATAGTGATTTTATTCTTTATGAATTAAAAATTTTATTTTATTGCATTAATGATACATGTTACGAAAATAAATATTATTTACTATATTTCAAAATTACATTTTTTGAATGTTTAATTAAAGGAATTGCACAAACACTTTTGCAAGATACCACTGGAAAATTTTACTCACACTATTTACTAATACTATTTTTGGTGTGTATACTTCCCATATTATTTTATATAGGTTTAAAGTTTCCTTCTATTTCGGAATAGTTCTCTTATGCTGAAGATGGTGATTTGGGATTTGGATATTAACATGTCTTCATGAAACAGTTTTTTGGTTATGTTTTATTGGCATGTGTTGAGATATTCATTCAGGAAGACATTCCTTTATTAAATACAGTTTATATATTATTAATTTTTCTATTATATAATTAATATATGAATGATTTTTTAATTATTAAAATGTGGTTTATTTATAAAATGAGTCAAATGATTACATTTTATGACTCGGTTTGATAATTGGTATTAGTGAATCAGTTTTTTCAATCTTTTTGATGTTGCATCAACATTAAAGGTATATACTGTGCATGATGGATTCCTAGTGTGAGGATTGGTGTTTTTGATAACACTAATTTAGTGAAAAACATTCTCAATGTGATTCCTTGATTCCCACGTACTAGTTTCTATTCAGTGAGGATTTGGAACATCATTTGATACTTGGGGAGAGCTGGGTCAATTGATCTATCAGGTCAGCCTGTTATAATTTGTTACAAATATTATTAGAGCAGAAATTGTTGATTATTTCCTCTCTTTGGGAAACAATCTCTTATTATTTGGGGATTTGGGTAGTATAGAGATTGTTATATATATACTTGAGTGATGTGTATGGATGTGGGCGTGGATAAAATTTCTTCATGGTGAACCTTAATATACTATGGCTCATTGGGGGTGAGTCCTTACTTTTTTATTCCATTCTTGATTATGGTTACTAAATATTTATATGATATGGTGATATTTAAATCCTATATGAGTTATGTAATTAAATTTAGAGGTTTTTTGAGTTATGTGGAAAAATAGAAATTGGGATATCGAAACATAGTAAGCCTAAAAGGTTTTTCATAGAGTTTTGAGCTACTAAAGATGGTTTTCAAAGAATCATAGATCCAGTTTCATATTTAGCCCATAGTCTGAAAAACATTGTGGCCAAACTATGCATTACTATGAGTCCCTCTCTATTTTTTTTATTTTGATACCTCTTAGTTATAGATCACTCATAACATGATTCTAACTTATTAAAGTCAAATTTAATATGGGTTTTATGAGATATTAAGATTATCAATATGAATATTTTTTATGTTTTAACTTTTTTTTATCAGGTTCCTTTCAATATATAGTATTTTTTAGTGGATAAAATGGAAAATGTTTTAAATAATTTCCTTTTAAACTAGTTTTGGTTCTTATTTTAAAAAATGATTAATTTATTCTATATTAAATGAAATATAAATTGTTTTATTTGGTCATTATGTTTGGATAATTACTTGAAACATGGACGTAATTTTATTTAAAATAGTATAAATTATTTTATTTTACAAATAAATGATTCTATATTTGAATAATTATATGGATGTTTTTTGTTATATTTTCAATAAGAAATTGGGATTGATTGAAAAGTTGATTTTTTAAATGGTTATTTATTTTTTAATGATATTCATTGGAAAAATGGATTTTCATAATCATTATAGAAATCTGTGGTTGAAAATGAAATATTTTTTTTGATATTTGATTTATTTTTATAATTTTATTAATTTTATGACGCTGGATTTATCCATAAGTTTTAATTTTATTTTTTTATTCTAGTTTAGAGTATTGAAATAGTTTGACTCATGTCATGTGTTAGTTAATGTACACATTTATAAACATCAATAAAGAATATAAAAGTATTGAATTCAATTATTATCCTCACGGTGGGTCATCTTACCACATTGATATGATCTTTTATATTCGAAGTCTACCTAGAATCAGAATAGAGTCGTGCACATAGAATCCTCTTTGATTTTGAACCCTACCATATTTATTTTCTATATGAATAAATGAGGCTTTGGCCCCAATGTTTTAAAAAAATATCCCAATTCTAAGGATGTTATTATGGAATAATATCTTTAGTTTGTGAGATTTCATCAATAAGAACTAATAGTTGGGGGTTTGGATTATTCCATGGAGTGGTATACTTTTCTTCATATAATGTTTTTAACAACATCATGTTGTATCACTTCCTAAAAAGAGATTTTTATTTTGACATTATTTTCAAATGGGGGAATTTTCCTTCGAATGTTTTTCTAGTTTCATATTTTATGATTAAATATTTCTTTTGTGGGATCAATTTTAGATTTTCATTAAATTATTATATTTTTGGTGGTTCCCCTTTTTGGATTTTGGATCTATTTTGGTTTGGAGGTTCTTTTTTCTATTTTTTCTTGGGTTCCACCCCTTAAATTTATGAAATGATGATTATTAATGTTTTTATTGGTCATTGTGTAATATTTTACATATATGTTTTATAGTTATTGGATATTTACCTTTCAATTATATATTCTAACTATGTTGAATAAAATAAGATATTTAATTTTATGATTGCCTAAGTATGACTATTTTTTCAATTTTTTAATTAGTTATGGGTGAATGTTTTGTTTAGGGTAATTTTTGTGAGGCGGTGTATAGCCATTGAGGTCCTAGTTTAACCATTTAGAGAGTACCAATACGAGTCTCGAACCTACATTTTTTTGGTTAGGAAAATTTGGGGTTTTTGTTCCAATTTCCTATTCCGTAGATATTTTAATAAATTTTAGGATTAGTTTCATTTATGGGTAGTACTTGTCTAGGATTGGTTTCCATTTGATTTTCATTCTCTTTTATCAGGAATTGGCCTTTATGGATGTTGGATGATTTACTTCTCTAGGGTATTTGTTTGAGGATGAGCCTTGTTTTTCATAGTGTTTTCTTCGTATAATTGTTTCTAAAAATTCCAAAATTTTAGAATAACAATAAATTTTTGGTATTTTAATACCCTTTCATTTTATAAAAAACTATGTTTGATAGTTTATAGAATACACAACACCAAACCTTAATAAACCTTACAATATTAATATTTAAATGATACAGTTATAAATATGTGCGTAAAATAGAAAGTATGTTTAGGATAAAATATATTATGAAATACATAAAAATGTACTACTAAATAAAAATATACTGATTTATTTATTTAATATAAGCGCTTTTTTTCAATAATTTAATTTGTTGATTCCAAAATATGTTTTAATGTTGTTTTTATTCTTTTTTATGAGATAATATTATAAAAAGTTATTGAAATTTTATAAATATCATTTTATAAAAAGGATATAATTTTTATTTCAAACTTTAATAGTTATATTTGTTTGAAAGCTTTATAATTTTCAGAATTTTTTAAAGTTTTAATGAATATTGAAAAATAATGATATTTATTGAAAATTGTTTTTTCCATTCAAATAATTACAATGGATTAATACATATTGGATTAGTTTTTAAATTTATTTAGTTAATATTTATTAAAAATAAATTAAAAAAAATTATTTGAATCGGTATTATACATGAATTTGATATAAAAATCATACTAAAAAATGCATTTTTATTGAAAATATCAATTCATCACGTTTTGTGAATTTATTTGTAAGTTAAATTATACCAGTTTAAGAATATAATGTAATAAAATATATTTCATAATTTAAATCAAAATCATTAACATTTGGTAATATTTTTTAATTAATGTTGTTCAGTATTAATAATGACTATTGTAAATTTTGGTATTCACCATAAATGTAAAATGGGTTAATTAGGGTTAACACTGATGTGACAAGGCTTAAAATTCATTAAAACATTTCATTAAATTTATTGTATGAGTATATATAATTCATATTTATCAAAAAAAAATTAAAAGTAATGACGTGTTTTCAGTTATCTTCGATTTTGACCAATATAATAAAAAAAGTAAAGGATAAATCCAAAAATGGAAGTCCCTTTTTTTATATTAATAATATTTTATGAAATGGAAAAACAAAACGAATTCATGTTTATAACTGGATATTATAAAGAAGAATCATTTTTTCATGGTATTTTTTTATATTTTATGTGATGAAATAATTACCATAAATTCAGACCAAATGTTAACACCTTGATTTTGTAATTAGTATAAAATCAAGTAAATGGTTTTAAAAACTGTAAAATTAATATCAATTTCATAATATATAATTTTCTGTGAATATTATAGATCATTAAAAGATATTAAGGATGTTTTAATGGATTATATTCGAAATCTATTTCTTTCTAATTATGTTTTAAATAAATTTAAATGAAATGATAGGACCCCCTCCCTCTAATGATACCCCTCCTAGGAAGGAAATGAGGTAATGGATATAATGACCACTGAGTCCTACCATAGTAGGCCTTGGAGTGGAGACCAACATCAAGGGTATATAATATAAAAAAATGGAAGTCATTACAATTTTTTTAGCAACAAGTTCGAGTGATAATATGATAAATCCCAAAAGCTACAAACAATAAATATAAAAGTAAACCCAAAATACATCCCACATAAATGTTCAAAAAACAAGATATTAAAAGTACCGTAAAACTCCAATGTAAGTTTCAAAAATGGAGCTAAGCAGCAGCACAACTATTTTCATAATGGTTCAAGCTAGTCTGGTCTAGGATGAACTATATAGTCCTCTTAGAAACCTAAAAATAATTGTATATACATAGTGTGAGTATATAAGTATACTGGGTATGAAAAATCCAAAGTATATCGTGCATAATTGGGGAGGCACTATAATTCCTCTATGAGAAATAGTAGAAACCAACAACACTTATCAAGGAATAATGAACACCCCTGCCTCACCATGGAACACCCAACATGTAATGAATGTCATGTAATGTAATATAAAAATAATATTTATATTAGGGTAGCATGATTGACATCCCATTATTTTACAGATCATATATAATGTGGAATATCTTGACATAAACATTCTCATCCATAATTCCCACTATCATAAAATAACTGCACACAACTGGGCCACAAACCACATCCCACCTGCAAACACCTAGGACACATAGCACATCTCACACGAAAACACATGGGCCACATACCCCGAACCTCCCCCAAATATCTGGGGTACTAACCACACCACATCCTACCTGCAGACACCCAAGACACATCAATAATGCACCTGGAATGAAAAACTATCCTCATCCCAAAGACACCCGTGAAAACACACCTATTTCGCATACATTGGGTATTATACCTCAATCCATTACATCCTACCCAATGATTCTTGGGAAATAATTACATAGAAGAGGGGGTAGATAGGATCCAATAACTGGCCATCCATCAAACTGCTGGGATGCTAGGAAAGTCACCATCCCCTATATCAAGGGGGGTGTTCGTCATGTATGGATCAACATGGGTAAGCGTGTGAATAGAAATCACAAATATCTATAATTATATATATAGTCACAAAACACATAGCTGAACATATATGTTTTCAATATAAAAAACCATGCCACAAAAAACCTCTTTGGATGCTCCCTCTAAAATACACACCTTAGATTACAATCCACAATATCATTCCATGTTTTCCATCCAATTCATTTAACTGCTTGTCATTATGCATTTAACTATTCATTTTTTTATTCCATAACTCTTTGGGAAACTACAAACCAATACACACCACAAGTAACATAATAACCCCCACACACATCACAGTCATCCCTAGGATCCCCACTGAATAAAAAAACCACATCCAATTGAACATCTAGTAGAAATACCATCACATCATCCGATTGTAGTACCATGACCGAAACATACCATGCCAAAAACCCATAGAATTACCCAGATGTTATCCATCAATACCACAAGTTCATCCATTCCACAATAAATTAATCTCTCAACTTGATAATCTATTACATGACCTAGACCACACCATACACTAAACCCACTACAACTATTACCAATGTCATGTCCTCGATGAACAAAACAAAACTCATCATTCCTCCAGAACAAACCTTTCATCCACCCATATACCCACAACCATTCTTTCAACTGCAACATCATACGGCCAACACAAGACACCAAAAACGAACAAAACCACACACATTACACAACCATGCATATAAAATAGAGTGTATTCAGATTTTTCCAACAATGTTCTTGAATTACACATTCATTTTTCAGGGGAAATCATAGAACACATTTAAGCCTATGTAATCCATTTATTTAATGAGGTATACATGATGAATCAGGCATTTAAATTTATAGTAGTGATAAAAAAAAATCAATATGTTCAAATAAAGACCAATAGTGGTCATGATTTTTAGAAGGATATAACCCATAAAATTAAATGCAAGCATCAAAGATAACAATATTACAAATGGACATCATCATCATCTTCCCCATACCCTAAGTTGTTACTAAGGAAACAAAATTCATTATTTTAATAGGAATTTTCATCTTCATAACCAGATATATTAGATTGAGATTATATCATTTTCTAAAATTGAAATGAGTTTACCCACCCCATATGATACCAAATTATAATAGAGAATGAGGAATTAATACTTTGAACAACAATCGATCTGTAACTCCTCCATGTGCCATAGCATGGGGTGTGTGATAAACAGAAATACTCTAAGGGAAAGGTGGACTGATATATAAAGCAAAAACTCATGACTCATCTAGGGAATAAGGGTTCTAGGTGCACCGATAGAAAATGGAAACACATAGGGATAAGAATATCTCGACTTAGAAGAGTTAGGTCCTTTATGAATGGAAGTGAGATGGTTTCAATGTACGTAAAATTCAGATTGTGGTTTTACCACATGGCTTGGACATTTCAATGTGTAGTAGAGAAATATGATATTAAAGATATAAAAATTCTCAATGAAGATAGTGAAAAGGATTTATAAATGGTTAAACACGATCAGTAACTCCTTTCAAATCGAAAAAAACATTGGAGGGGTGAAACTGGAAAAACTGGGAAGAGATGGAAATGAGTCACATATGGGTGAGTCAGTAACACGAGTCACTAACAAGAAGTCACTAACACTAAACTTAGTGACCTGAACCACCAATTCAAGTCACTAACACTGAGTAACTAGCAGTACCTATTAACACGAACTACTGACGTTAATCCACAAACATTATGCTATTGAAGTTGAGACACTGACCCTACATTACTGACATTGAGTGATCAACACTAAGCTATAAAATCACAACCTACCAATGCCTAACCTACTGATGCGTTAACCTTCCGACATCCTATTATACTGATTCCATAACCTATCGATGCCTTGACCTACTGATGCCCTGACCTAATAATTCCCTAATCTTTCGACAACTTGATGTAGTGACACATTATTAGATTTTTTAAAAACTCATAAAATGTGTAACAATGATTACTTATAACACCACAAACATATGAATTTTACAATAGAATTTACTAGAGAGTTCTAGGCAATTATATTAGATACCTCTCAAAATATTCCCACACTGGATAATTTAATAAGAAATCTAGAAGAAAGAGGGGTCCAAACAACCACCCAATAGTACACCTCTCAAGGATAAATCGGATTGTGTTTTTAAAAAGCTAGAGTGAACCCTAAACTTCCATGAACACCTCTCCTGACATATACTACACCAGTAACCATAGAACTATCACATAAGAAGCAAAATCCACACTACCTGAATCCATGAATCATGGAATTACTTCCTCTATGTCAGGGTACAATCTTCTTTGGGCATCACTGACTCACATTCATAGGTTTAATCTTATTATCATTAATGCATCTTGATTATTAATCTGGTCCCCCCATATTCATATTCCATAACATTATCACACATCTTCATAAATGGAAACAAATATACTCAAAGAAAGCAAGCTTCACGTATTACATTATAAATTTGTCCATAATAAATTAAAAAAACCCTCAGTACTAGGCATGTATATGTTTTTCTCACTCCCATGTACTCTCCTCTGGGATATCATGCCTCCACAACACATGAAAAAAGAGAATGATCCATCCACGCAACATCTAATCTTGATGATCTTGGATCTCCACTGGCTAATCCATGAACGTCACGTCATCCCTAAAATTAAACTCTCCCCATTCAATGAAATGGGAGTCAACATGATGATACTATTGAAGCTAAGAGACGTGAATGATTTCAGGGATCCTCTCCAACTATAGTGGCAATGGAAACTGATATTCCACCTCTCTAACTAATCCTAACAACTTGAATGGTCTGATGAACGTTTGAGAAATATTACTTCCTCTACCAAACCTCTTCTTCCCACATCGACGGTAAAGCATAAAAAATATTCGGTCTTTGACCATGAAGTCCAAATACCTCCTCCTGTGATTTGAATATGAATTCTGTTAGTCTTGAGATGCTTTTATCAACTTCCACGCTAGATGAACGTTATCAATCATCCCTTGTACTACCTTCAGACCAACAAAAACTATCTCCCCAACCACTTTCCAATAAAAGGGTGCATGACACGACCATCTATACAAGGACTCAGGCAGTGCATTGCTAATAAATGAGTGATAGAAATTGTTACAATCAATCTCTATGGGGGTAAATTGTCATTCCCATTATACTCCAAAGTCCATAAACCACGCCTTTAGCATATCTTCCATCATTTGGATGGGCCACTATGTCTTCTCATCCATATGAATGTCGAAACAAATGAAAAGGCGTAACTAAGTGTGAAAAAACATTATGTAATACTCTCCATAATCATGAGTTAAACTAGTCATCATGATATGAGATGATGGATCTTGTAACCCCATGAATTCACAACACCATATCCATATACCTTCATGCTAAGGCGTTTGCTGCACTTGAGTCCTTAATCACTAAAAAGTCAGCTGATTATGTTAGTTGATCAAACACTACTGAGATAGCATTGCATCCTCCATGTGCCCTGAGTATCCCTATAATGAATACAATCGATATGTCATCCCACTAAAATGTGAGGACATATATGTGTTGTAACAAACCAATTGAACCATAGTGCTCAACCTTCACCTACTAGAAAATTTGGCACTTCGCCAAAAATCCCATTATTCCTTGTGTCATCTCGGTCCACCAAAACAATTTCCTTAAGCATAAGAACATTTTGGAAACTCTTGGGTGTAATTCTAAGGGTGATTAATGAAACCAACCAAGAACATACCTCTACATATCCGCATAATCAAACATATTCTCATGTAACAAGATATGATTCTGATAATTCTCCGACTATCCCTCTTGCACATCACCCTGGTCAATGCGATCACACATCTCTTATACCTCTGAATCTCCCCACTGATATTCCTCTAATTACAACAAAAAACATTAATTCATTGGAATATGTAATAGAAAAATTCTAACACCATAAACTCATTCATCTAGGTGTAAGGAAGAAAACTATTCCATTGACTTCCAAGCATCCAATGATTCTCATATTACCTCCATCTGCAACTTCATGCTCAATGAATTGGCTTTGACATTTAACTTTCTTCAGTTGTGGTATATATCTATCTTGTAATCATAGTGGAACCCCAACATATTTTACTATCTCAAATTTATATCTCACTGGGAGAAGATATACCTCAATCTATTATGTTCTATGAAGACTGCAAATTGCTCCCAAATGAGGTAATGTCCCAAAAACATCACCACAAACACAACTGTTGCAAGCTCAAGATCATGGGTTTAATAGTTATATTTGTCTGGATTCTACTTCCTAAAACAATAATAGATCACTCAACATTAATATGTCATCACACACCCCAATACCATATCGGAATAATAATAATAAAACCTCCAACAATACTATTTCCACCAGTAACCAAATCAGTGGAGTAGTGACTAACTTCTTCTTCAAATAGATAAAATCTTTCTGAAACTGGTTTCTCCACAAAAAATATTTTTTCGTCCTAGTCAAATCCATTAATGTAAAATCATGCTGACAGAATTCAGGCATAGATATCATGTATTATCCTACTATACCAAAGAAACAGAGATCCTCTCCCATGTTCTGGGGTGCTGCCTAAGAAACAACTGGCTCATCCTTTGATGGGTCAACTACTATACCCTGTTGAGACACCACGTGCCAATTTTTGTGCACCTCCCATAGCCAAAATTTTTACTTGAAAAAATTACACTTGATTTGGTGGTTTTTAAGAACCTCCATGGTAGTCCTGAGATGTTCAGTATGATCCTATTTTGACTTTGAGTAAATCAAGAAGACATCAATGAATATGACAATGAACCGATTGAGGTACTCATGTAAAAAAGAGTTGAAGAGTCCAATAAATATATATAGTGTGTTTTAACATCAAAATGGATAACCATGAACTCAAAGAGACCATATATACACATCAATGAAATATTTGGGATGTCACCCTTTTTCACCGTCTACTAGTGATACCCAGACCATAGATCGATATTAAACAACCAACATGCATTCCTCAGCTAGTCAAAAAAGATTTTGTATAATTGGGAGAGGGTAATGGTTTAGGAACATTACCTGATTCATCCTTTAAGAGTATATGTACCACCACATACCACTATTTGACTTCATGGTGAACAACATGGGAGAACTCCATGGTGACACACTAGGCCGGATAAATCCCTTCTTCATCTAGTCTTCAATGTGAAAAATAATCTCCCACTACTCAAAAGGTTTCATCAAATAAAGATCCATAAAAATCAAAGAATCACTAGGGTGCAATTATTTCATAAACTCGATGTCACCCTAAGGGGGTAGAATCACATCCTCTATAGGAAAAACATCCAAGAACTACCCAAAAACCGTTGGAACCCCTACCATCTCAGCATCCACAAATTCTACTAATATCTTCTAAAATAAGGGGAGAAGATGATCCAAACCCTAACTACCAATTAGAAATCTCTAATTGACAAAAAAGACACATGTTTTCCATCCAAATCTAAAGTCAAATATCTTATCCTAATGAATTTGATGACAAAATGGACGGAAAACAACAATTCAATGCCAAGGATGACATTGTACGACTGCATATATAGCATGAAGAGATCCACACTACACTGATACTGCCCTAACATTAGTTTAAATCCCTAAAAAACATAAAAAATCTGATCTGACATCCAACAAAAGATCCTAATACCAAGGGCACAAAAATTATCTCTATGCCTAGTCGCAAAGAATGGGAAAGATAAGATGGCAATAAGGAGTGTGAATCTATTGAATGAAACAAATAACTAGAAATAGTACTTTACAAACTGATCATAACTCAAATTATCTTTGACCATAATTTAACTATTACCTTTTTGGTGAGAAACTTACTGTGTCCAAGTTCTCAGCTACTAAACTAACGATCACCTCCTCAACCGTGCGTAGGTTGAGGTCCGTGAAGAATACCCTGGGGTAGGCCTCCAATATGTGTCCAACACATGGATGAGAACTAGGTCCCATATATGAAAAGGGTAGAAAAAGAACCACTATGTCTGAGTAGAATGGAATTTTTCATTTAATATTTATTTTAACTCATTAATTGTCTTAATTTATAATAAAATGCCTAAATTAAAAGTGGAACACAAGTCATTATGATGCTTGGACATTTTCTAGGGTCTCTACCCAATAATATGTATATCTTCACCTCGTCGTTCAAAAGGATTATAGTCCTTGCATTGGGTCATGAGGGGCCCAAAAATCACATGTCCTCGCTGGTCTTGCCTGACCTATGTAACATTCTAAAGTCACCTAGAATTATTCTCCAATCAACCCATGAAATCATCACTAAGACTAACTCGAAACTCCATCATGTCTATAAACCATATGCCTCTGATATCGTCCTGTAATGACCGAATCTATCCAATGATACCCCTTCTAGGATATAAAAGAAGAAAGGGGGATAATGTCCCCATGGGTCCTTCCTTTAGTAGGCCCCAAGGTGGGGACCCACATAGAGGGAATATAATCTCTAAAAAAGGAAGGCATTGACCTTTTAATAGTTAAAATATTGAGAGATAGATGGTAAATCCCATGAATCTCCAATCACTATATATATAAGTAATGAAAAAATTCATCCCACGTGCATGTTTAAAAATTAAACTATTACAAGAGATATAAACCTCTAATGTAAGTACAAAAAATTATGCTAAGAAGCAACATGACCCCACTCCCAAAGGTAGGAGAAAGTACAGTTCAGCATGGTCCATGTAGTCCTCCTAGAAACCAGAATATTGTTTTATATACGTAGGGAGGGAATATAAGTGCAGTCTGTAGGAAAAACCAAAGTCTCTCATGAATAAGTGTGGAGACATACTAATTCCCCTTTGTGAAATATTAGAAACTAAAAACACCCATCAATGAATACTACCCAACCCAGCCTCACCAAATGACACTAACCATGGAACACATGTCATGTAATGCAATATAATAATCACATGTATATTTGGGTACCCCCCACCACCTCCCATAGAATACATTTTCATCCCAATGGCATATGTCCTGACCCTACCATGATATCCCATAAGCTACACTCTCACAACCTTCCATCACACACCTGAGAAAAAAATAGAATCCCACCAACAAACACATGGTGCACATACCATATCCCTCCTGAAAACACCGTATCCACATGCCACATCCCACTCGAAAACACCCCGGGTGAAAAACACACCACATCCTACCCGCTGACACCTAGGACTCTTCCCAATGGCACATGGGAAGTAAAACATTCCTCAATCTAAAGACACCTAGGAAAACAAATCTTTCCTGCATACATCAAATATTGTACCTCATGATATGAAAACCAACTTAATGAATATTTGGAGATAAATTACTTGAAGAGAGAGCAGATAAGTGCAAATAACCATCCATACATTCTCCACTAGGATGTTTGGTAAGACACCCTCCTCTATATCAATGGGGTTATTCATAACGTAGTCGTCAGCACAGGTGAGGTGGACATAGAAATAATAATGAACTATAAGTATATATATATATATAGGTACCAAACACTAATCCAAACCAATGGGGTTTCAATCAAATAACTAGCCCAAAAAATTGCCTTTGTTGTTACCTCTAAAATGAACACACCATGTAACAGGCCACACGACCATTTTAGTTTTTCCATCCATTTCATTTAATCAACTATCATTCTTCATTAAACAATTCATTTATTTATTCTATCCCTACTCAGGAAACTACCAACCAATACACTCCAAAAGTAATAGCATAACCCTTACACACTTCAAAACCATCCCAGGTAGCTCCACTACATAAACAAACCACATCCCGGAACAAATCAAGTAGCACTACCATCACACCACCCGATTAAAGTCCAACTACACAAGCATACCATACCCAAAAACCATAACAAACCCCATATATAGTCCCCCATAATAAAAAATTCTTCCATTCCATAATCAATAAATATCTCATCCTGAGATTCCATTACATCACCTTCACCACACCATACATGAACCCCATAACAGCCATTACCAATGTCGTAACCCCGATGCACAAAACATACCACATTATGCCCCCAAAACCAAACCTATATGTGTCCATGTAGGCACAAATTTACTTCCTACTAAAGCACCGTACAACCCACACATGTCACTAAAACAAAAAATTACCATACACAACACAAAGACACACCTATAATGTAGAGTTCATTCAGATTTTTCAGACAATGTTTTTTAATTCCACATTCATTATTAAGGGGTGAACATAGAATAAGTTATATCATGATGCATCCATTTATTTAACCTAGTATACGTGAAAAATAAGAATTCAAAATTTACAACAGTTATCCACTATCCATATAGGTACGCAAAATGAGACCAAAAAAATGATTTTTAGAATGATATAACCCATACAATTTAAAACATGGATCAAAGAAAACAATAAAATAAACTATAATCTAATCATATACATCGTCCCCTCATTTATTACAAAGGTAACAAAATTTATTATCATAATATGTCTATTCATCTTTATAACCCGTTAATTTAGATTGGGATTTGACTGTATTCTCAAATAGATATGAGTTCTCCCACTTTTCATGAAACACAATAAAAAGAGAGTTGAAGAAATTCCTACTTCGTACAAAAATTGATATGCAACTCCTCATTCTTCTATAGTAGGGGTGAAAGAGTAGCAGGAGGACTCCAAGGGAAAGGTAGATTGATGTACATTTCACAGACTAACAACTCCTCTTGGAATGTAGGGTTCTCGGCACACCAATAGAAAATGGAAACAGATGGGGAAGAGAATCTCTCAACATAGAAGATATCCATCCAATGTTAACTGATGAGGGACGGTTTCAAATTACATAAAATTCATGTCTCGGTTGGACCACATGACATGGTTGTTTTCATGTCCAGTGGTGTTTTAGGATATTAATTATATAATAATTCTACTTGGATATGGTGAAAACGAATTATAAAATTCTTAATCAAGATAGGTAACTCATTTCACATCGAAAAAACATAAGAGGGGTGAAACTAGAAAAATTGGAAAAAGCTAGAAATGAGTCATCGATGGGTAGTTCACCAATAAGAGTCACCAACAATGATTCACTCATACCTGACTCATCATTGTGACCCACCGATGGGAGTCACTGATGTGAGTCTCCGATAGTTAGTCACTGACGTGGCCAATCAACACGAGATATCAATAATGAGCCACCGACGATAAGTTAAAATTGATGAACCAGTAATGTTGAGTTACCATTGCTGAGTTATTGACATTGAGAAACCAAAAAATATCTACCAAAGCCAGCCCTACCAATCATCATGCTACTAATTCCCTAACCCACTGACTCTCCAACCTACCAACGCCCAATCATTCTTACTCACATACCTAGCCATGCCCTAACCTACAAACACCCTGACCTACGGACACCCTAAACTATCGGTAACCAGACCCAACAATGTTAAACATGGCTTCTGGAAAACTCTTAAAACGAGTCACCAAGACTCCCCATAACACCTCAAACAAATTATTTTTACAAAGCAAAAGACCGTAGAGGTTTTGGCCTTTACATGAATATTTTCAAAATGAAATTAATGAAAATTTAATGTATATAATATTTTTTAAATTTATTTTAAAAAAATAAATTTTGAAGGTGGATAATTTGGATATGAAATTGTCTATAATGTCATCCTTTATCATGTTCTCATAAAATTCTCATGTTATAAGTATAATCATAACCATTTATTTTTGAATAATTCATGACCACAATTAAGGTTAAAATTAGTATATGTTGGGGTTAAACAAAAGGATAATAATTTAAATAATATTTCATTATATCTGAATTTAAGTAGATTATTTTATTAAGTCCATGTCATTTTTATATACAAATAAATGTTTGTTAAGAATTTTACATGAGTTATAGACATATTATATTATAATATTTCATAAATTTAAAATTATTCCCCTTCCCTCCCTTATAAATAGAAACCCAAACCTTTCTCTATATTACATTACATTGATCCATATATCATTAAAATATGGTAACTTCCATGGTCTTAGGTAGTTTAACATTTTGTTATCTATTTTGATCTTATATAATTCTTGGGTTATGTTTTTGGAGTTTTCAGAGAGTTTTTGAGCATTTTAGAACTATTTATAGATGAACACTATTTTAGAATGGTTAGAAGAAACCATGAAAGAGGTCTAGGAAATGATAAAAAATTGTTTGGGTGCCACATAAATGGTTCATAGTTAGAGAACAGGTTTTCCAAACCATGTGCATGAATGGAGAACCTTCACAACAGGAAAGAGTGAGAAAATCATTGTTAGTGCAGATTTTTTAAAATCATGTGAGCCAACTGTACAAGTTGTGGCCCGCAAGATAGTAGTATTGCATGGTTGTCACATGGTTTGATAAAATATACAACCTAAATATGATATTACCAGGTTAATGTCTAGTAACATGATCAGGATTGGCATAAAGTTTCAAAAACCATGTCACCTAACCATATGACGTGTAGTATTGCTCCAAAAATCATGTTTTAATTATAATTAAGGGTCCAAAACCTTCGTCGTTCCTCAATAATTCTTTTTTATCTAACTCCACATACTCCATCAAATCTTATGTCAATATCATTAAATCTTGAAATAAATTTGGTCTAAATACAAGTCTGTTGGAGATCCATAATTGAAATGAATTTTTTGATCATCCTTGTTTTTCATATATATACTATTATCCCCTATCTCAAAACCATATATATATAGAGTCTTAATGATAGATATGTGATCTATTATGTGTATCCAAAGGATATTTTTTTCTCTATTTAAGGGAAGGTGTTATAATCCCATGTCATGATGTTATGAGTGTTATTGTTCGTTATTCCCATATGTTGATAGCTATGTGGTTTCACCCTCATCTTTAATACATTTCGAACATGATGGAAATGTTTTATTAAACTTATTTTTTCGTTTTTAAATTGAATAATTGTGATATTTCATTAAGGAGCCCATTATTTTCTTTATTTTGGGAAAATGGAAAATTGTATTGATTTTGGAAAGACCTCTATAGATTAAATATTCAGAAAGATCATTATAAAATTATGAAATTGTTTTTATGCATGATAAATTTTGGATGAATTGTTCTAAAAATATTTTTTTATAATTTTTTGGCCTAAAATTAAGAATTATTGGGTTGGTGTGTGTTCATGGTGGATAGAGTGTGGTCAGAAGTTCCACTTTCAAGGTAGGATGAGTTATTGTCAGGGAGTACCACTATAAAAGGAAACACAAAGCATGTGTGTATTGATGGTTGTGTATGTGTGTGGGTTTGAACATGGGAATGATTATTCCATGTAACAATTATGGAAATGCGATTATTTATGATTTTCTCATATGATTTTCCCATATGGAATTATATGAATTTCTTAACATCTTTTAAACAATTTTATATAAATTGTTTTGACACATTCTTGTCAGAGTAGTGTATATTGGGATTTATTTGGGAATTCCTACTAAGGTTATAAAGAACCACTAGTTGGGAACATTATTATGTTGATATAAGTCATAAACTAAAATAAAGTGAAGGGAATGTTATATTATCTCTCTATAAGTTCATCTTATGACTATGGGAATAAAAGGTGGTGCTAGATCATGGATCAAGTTAGGGTAGTACATGGTAAAATTCTATAAGGGGTATTTTAGTCATCTGAAATTCTCTTAGCAGTATATTTTCATTTCTTAATTATAGATCATATATTTTAGTTATGTTGGATTAACAATTGGCCAATATTACTTGAAATCACAAAACATAATAGTGGATTATATATTAATATTTTATATTAGTGGGTTGTTTTTCCTTTAAAGGGAAAATCATCGCCCTTTTTTCCTAAGATAAAAGAATTTATTTAAAAAGTTTATTTTCTAGGGGTGTCACTTATAGATATAATCACATTGTATAATCTCATTATAATTACTTGAGTAGGGATATTAGAAATGTTATTAGTCATAATCGGTCATTTATCTTAGGATAATATCATAGATATTGGAACGTCGTGACATGAAATTTATAGATTAAAATATGTATTTAACATTTTGTTGTTGAACATTAATTTACATGGGTTTCTATGTATACAATTATTTAAGGAAACTTCTAGGTGTGTTATCATATCATTATTATGGGGTTAACCAATGAGTTTTATATAGCATGCATTATTAATGAGACTTCCTGCTAAGAGTGAATTGTTTATTTTTTTCTTAATGACTTATGAAAAAGGATAAAAAAATTATTTTTTGAAATGAGGGTTATTACGAATATTTTTAATGATGATCCATATTTCTATAAAACTTCCATTTTAATTAGTGGGAACTCAGTAGAATATTTTCTATTTTTAGGGAATGATATAGTTCATACATTATAAAAATCAAAAAGAATAAGCTACTAAAAATAAGGTTTTTCTATAGTCAATGGTAAACCAATAAATTTATATAGAATCAATTAGTATTTTCATGATGTTTCTAGTGGAAATAAGAATTATAAACCATGAAAATTTGACCACAACATCCAACTTCAGAATTAGAATTCACTGATCATTATGGGGGATACAGAACTAAAATGAGTGGAGGTGTGGTCAAATTTAATGAGTCAAATCTATTAATATTTTTATTTAGAAACCATTTTATAAAATATTTATAAAGGTATATAATGGAGTATAATACCTGAAGTTGGTGGGATTTATCTACCTAATCTAAATTCGACCAAGGAATTACATGAGAGGAATTTGAATAACTGTTTAAAAATAAGTTCAATACTCATACATTTAGAATCATAAATACATCTGATTTATTTTTGAGGAAGAAAGGTACTTATTTTATCACACATTATATAGATATTTTTATGAACTCATTCTAGTTTTTCCTAGAAGTTACTACTACTGAATCCTTAAAGGTAATTATCATTGATTTTGGGATACGATAAAGAAACTTTTAGGATAATTATTCTTTTTATAATTAATTATATAAAAATGGTAAAAAGTATGTAAATGATAGAAAGAAATATTTATAGAAATTCATCATGAGGGAGTATTCATATCACCTAGAGATTATTTGGAAACTCAAATAGTAGGAATAAACAAAAGGGTGACACCTACTTCAAAGGGGTAGAATGCCTGAGAATCCGACCATATGATCAATAAATTTCCATCCGCATCCCAATATTAATATTGGATGTTTCCAATGTGGAAATAATTATTAAATGAATAGTCATTGTATAACAACACCAAAATAATTCCACAACTATAATTAGATGGTACATCTCCAGTGTTATTTTCATAACACGCCCAAGTATTGTGCTAGATATGAATACCATGTTTCAAAGACTTCTTATTATTCTATAGGGTGATCTCATCCAAATAATTTCCATCCTCAAAATTTAGAGTGTTAATGAGATATTATGAGAATCATCACTCTTCATGTTAAGTAGTAAAAAAACAATTATGGATCAGGGATGATCTTGTAATCAACATTATGGTATTTATCTGAAGATATTTGATGATCAATATGGTTATTATGGTGTGAGGTATGTTTATTTTGACTTAAAACTTTATTATATATGAGTTCATCACACACTTTTTTCACTTCCCATGTGGTGTATCATATGTGTAATAATGGTTAATGGATTTCAACTATTTTTAAACATCACCCACCAATAGGATAATGGGAGTTTAGAAACTTTATTTTTCTACTGTGTTCATTAACAGTCATTGGGGATAATTTGGTTTATATTTCCCCATTCTTATCATAGACATATATCACATGATTTTAGTTGTGAATTTGTAACACCCTAAGATTTCATAGTGTGTTATTTCTTCAAAATAATACAATAACTTGCACTACACGCAACACCGAGTTCAAGAACACTATGACTTACCAAACAAGCCGTTCAAAAGAGGTTATGAATAGTATTTACTAAATTTTAAACTTTATATAATCCTTATAATTTTAGAATCCATATTATGAGTTTCTTAGACATAATGTAAGAACAAATTCATTTTCAGTATTGCACTTTTACCAAATTTTAATAGTGAACCCTTTTTAAATAAAATATTTTAAACTTTTTGACTAAATAGGGACATCAAAAAAAAATTTAAAATGAAACATCCTAAGCTTCCATGGTATGCTTTCCTTTGAATAATATAGTAGCGTGTGTTGTACGCAACTTCGAGTTCTAACACACACACCACAACCAATCAAACTAGCCGTTATGAATATTAATACCTACTTTTTGAAATTATATATATTTTATATTTTTCAAAATGGAATTCATTTTTGAATTCGGAGTATTGAATTTAGCATAAGGTGAAATTTTGGTACTTTTCGGATAACTTTAATATTTTGATGAATAGTGAAAATTACTAAATTTTAATTAAAAACAACTTTTTTAATCAAAATAATTAATAGTGATACATTATGAATTTGAGTGGTTTTAAAGTATATTTAGAATATATTTTTTCCATTTAATACAATTTTGGTCATTGGACATAATTCTACAATTAAACCGGACATAAACAAGTGTCAATTTTTTATAGTTATTATCTCTTAAAAACACGCTTTTTGTTTCAACATCGAGAATTAATTTTAAATTAATTTCTGCCACTTCTGTGTTTTTAATTTGGAAAAATGGATTCCATATTTGGAATCAGGTTGTTAAAATTGTGTAAATAGGCAACTTTTATTTTTAGAGATTTTGAATAATTACTTCGGTAAATATTTTATTTACCATGGTTAAGGGTAAATCTGGTAAATAAGGGTTAAAAAATAATATTATAATAATACTAAATTACCCTAAAACGTGTCATAGACTTATTGGTTGATACATGTTCGACCATAGTCATCTTTGGGTCGATTTTGGGACTCCATGGAGCCACCTGTAGTTGATAGAGACACTTAATTTTAATTTAGTTAAAATGAATACAAAAATGACACAAGCATATAGCTTTTAGAAACAAATATTTTACATAGGGTTATATATGTTGGATGTTCGACTATAAATATTCATTAGAAAGATAAAACGATTTCCCAAATAATGATAATTTATTTATAATTTTTAGAGATTTAACAATTTAACTTATTTATGACACAATGGTGATGCAGTAATTACCATAATAGTGAAAATTTAATATAATTGATATTATAAATACCCAAATAAATATAATTTGAAACTTTTAATGAATTAAAATAATTTTCTAGGATAATATGACATATTAGAATTGATTTAATTAACTATTTTCGAAGTAATAATTCTATTAGGAGTTTCATAAAAATCAACAATTGAATAGTGTCAAAATTGACATAAAAGAGTTTTTAAAACAAATATTATATTATTAATTGATATTAAATTTGTAAAAATATAAGGTTCGTCCAAGAGACTTATCTCATAATTTGTGTATTATTAATGAACCACTTGGTGGTATCTTGTATGTATATAGTAATTTTATTAACCATATAATATAAAAATACAAAGAGATATTGTAAAAGTGAAACTAATTAACTTAGAGTTAATACTTAAAGATAAGGTTAATATAAGTACCAAAGCTGTCTAAATTCTATTGGTTGAGTGGTTTTCGACCTATCCCCACCTTAAACTTTGAATAATAAACTTTTGAGCCATTAGAAACCGAATATGAATTTATTATAAATTAATATTTCTAGATTTTCCTAAGGTGCCCCTCACCCCTCTTATAAAAGGGAACTCCTCCTTCTCATTTCGTCACACCTTAAAAGCCACTTGGATTGGCCAAACTCGGCCCAAATACTCTCCCAACATCCCCAAATACAACCTAGAGGAATTAGTTTTATCAGAAAGCCATCTTAAGGATCCCTTTTGATCAAATCAAAAGGAAGAACCCGAAGAAGAGGTAATGATTTCGCCACAGTTTTTCAAGTTCCTTTTTTCTTCCACTTCTTCTTTCTTTGTTATTAAAATTCTAAAATAATAACTCCAGTATCTTATATATACTATGATGTTATTATAAATATGGTACAACCATATTCATTATTCTATCCACCCTTTGAATAACATGTCACTGTACATGCGTACGTACGGCTTACCGTCTCCACGTCGTGGTGTAATTGTTATTCAATATATTATTATTTGGATGGGTATAATAATGATGTGTAACTCATGTAAATAATAAATATAACATGTTAATGATTCTGTATATATATACCATCCATTTATATATTATTTTAATATCAAAAGAATGATATTGTCACTCATCCGTACGTACGGACTACCGTCTCCCCGAACACGATGAGATTCATTCTCCATCGTATCCATTAAAGTATAATTATCATTTGATGATTTAAAAATGATTTTTAAGGACTTGATATCATTCTGGATATGAATGAGATACAACCTATCCATAACAAACACAGCTTATGTGACAAAACATATAAAAGAAAATGAGTAAGTTAACACCCGAAACGACGATAATTCTAAGATATTATTAACAAATCAATGTTAAAAGATCATATATGATATCATATTAATATATATGATTCTTGTATAATTTAATAAAAATTATTTCACCATTATACATGAGTTTAACCTACCCAAACCAAGGAAAAGTACAAGGTAAGGGTTTATTTCGCAATCTCTTCATTATTCGAGGTTGTTTATACGTAATAATCTACTGGGATCTCTTTATCATCCACATCCATGTTTCTTAAAATTGAATTTCAAAACATTTTTACTATTTACTAATATATGGGTTAAAGTCATTTGTACCCTTGTTTGACTTTTTAGAAGATGTTTATAAAGGAATCATTCCGTCGTTTTCCAAACAAGGTTCTTTTTAACCTTTTTGACAAAATTAAGGTAAGAATGTTTTTTTAACTTATACGGCGGGTGCGGCTATATACCGCTGTTATAAAATTTTAAAAGCTTCCCTTAAAATATTACAAGGATATTTTCAAAGTAAATGTTTTATTTTATAATTATGTGACTTTTAAATGATTTCAAAATGAATATTTTAAGAATTTCGGAAAGGTACTCCTTATCGAAATCAGAATTTTAAATGTTTTTAATTTTTATATTTCTAAATAATTTTAATTAATGTCCATGTCTTAAAAATTGTTTTTAAGGATATATTTATATGGACATGAATGTTTTTAAAATTTTAATTCCTTTCAAAAGATTCAAAGTGGTATGGGACACTTTGATTCAAAAATCTCTTTTTAATTACTTCCTTTATAAATGTGTGACTTTTAAATGATTTCAAAAAAAGGAGATATTTCTCTCAAATAGTTTTGATTTCATCTATGTCAACATCCTTTGATGGATTTTATGATTATATGGAGTTGATTTATTATGATACAAAACTTCCATAATGAATTGAAGGTTTTGTGATATGGTTGACTGTGGATGTGTTATTTTTATACCATTCATGGTTTATGGAGTATGTATTGACATTTTGTATGCTATTATTAATATTAATGTTTATATTATGTTTAAAACTTTTCATATGGGAATGCATTGGACTTAATAAGTGACGGGTGGAGCCCTCTATAGCTCCTTGATGCATCAGTAGGTCTCATGAGACAAACTAGTGTCTTGGCACAAGGCCTTGGCAAAATCTTATTTGTAGTCTTGGCACGAGGCCTTGGCTATGTGGTTATGATAGTCTGGCATTATGCATTCCATCATTATGAAAGTGGTTATTGATATTTCATGTGATTATTTGATTAGTAGAATATCCATGTGAATAAGTAAATGGCATTATTTCATTTTACTTTTTCCATACTATGTTGAAGTTCAAGTTTAAAAGGCGTTTGTTTTAGTTATACATTGCCTTAAATGTTTATGCTTATTTTTTAAAGTTTCCAATATATTGTTATCCTTAATGGGCATTTGAGCTCACCCCTTTTCTATGTTATATTTTTCCCAGGATGTGAAGAAGTAAGTTATGAATGACCTGCAGGGATAGTATCTGGGGATATGAGTGTGGAATATGGAGACTATGTTGTTGTAGTAGTTTTTCACTTTATGATGTAATGTAAAACTTTATGAATATATCTAGTGTTTCCAAGGCTACTAAACTAATCGGTCTTTCAAGATTTGATCTTTCTTGTGATCATGACAATGTAATGTAATAATGCACCGACTCTGGGTAACTAGGGTCGGGGTGTTACAATTGGTATCAGAGGAAATTTAGTACAAACCATGGAAGCTAGATTTAGATAAACTCTGATTGGAGCACATAGATTTAAGATGGAATTTGAGGATTAGTATATAAGAACTTCTTAGAAGTTTGGTATTGTAGAGATTTTGTGAGTTTTCTGAGCAATACATCCTTGTCTAGATACGAGCAGGTAGAGGCGGCTCTGGCACAGATGTACCTAGGGGTAAAACCCAAAAACACCACTTTGATCTAGACTTGAATGGGAACTGTTGCACGACAACGGGCCTTGCTGCACTCTTGGTTACGACACTCCCGGGGGATATGCTTAGGATAATTATCATTTTCTTCAAAAACCATTATGAAGGGTTTATGTGGATTTACTTCCTCAAAGTAGAAATTTTTATGATTATGGATTATATCCATAAACTACTTAATTTATGTTATGTGTCTTACAAGTTTGGGATTAGGTATTGTTATTCATAAACTAATCTAGTTTATGTCATTGTTTAGAAATGGAACCTAGTAGAAGGAATGAGAACTCCAGAAATGCACATGATCCAAAGAGAAAAAAGGATCATATCTTTCATGGTCTTAAGCCAGAATTTATAAGAGAAGTAGTCTCCCATGTATTATCATCATATGAAGAAATAATATCATGTGTTGATAAGATAAGTAAAGATTTTACTGAGTCCTATGGCTTTTAAGGGAAGCAAGAGAAGAAAAGGATGGAAGAGAGAATGATGGATAAAGGGAAGAGGGAAAATAAGAATTTTCCCATATGTGATAACTATGGGAAGAAACACCCTGGAACTTGTCTGCAAGGAATGGGAGTTTGTTATAAGTGTAGAGTAAAAGGGCACAAAGTACGTGACTGCAAGGGTAAGAAAATGGTTTCAAATTTACAATGCTTCATTTGTAATGAGTTTGGACACTACGCGAACCTATGTCCCAGTCATCAGACTATGCTGCAAATGATGATATTGGATAATAATCAAGTTATGATACTACCAAAGATTAAGTGGAATGATTAGAGTTATTATGTTGATTATGTTATTTGAGTTTTGTATCAACAATGTACTTGTTATAATAATTATGGAGTATATAAGGATTGTACTGAAGTACTATTTCATTAAACCATAATATGGTTCTGATACCGAGGTAGTGATTTTAGAATAATACATGATTGATTTGGATAAATTATATTGGATATTCTTGACTACCTTGAATCTGATTAATGATTTGTATATTCTATCATTATTGGGGTTTAAAACATTTTTGGATTGATGAAGTATATCCAGAATTATATATGGAATAAGGGATCATGAAAGTAATCAATAAGTATTATGGTAATTCAGGATGTTTCAGTGCTTTAAAAGAATACATGATGAAGGTATTCATATGCTATTATGGGGTAAAAAGGATCTACATTAACTTTACTGTCCTTATAAATATTGGACTATGAGTTTGGACAGAAGTATTTTGGATAAATTCTAGTTTGAGATTAATTTTTGATTGCCATAAAAGGATAACCTAGAGGTCGGGCGGCAACCCGTCACGATAGGCAAGGCCACGAGACTTGAACCCGCAACCGAAGGGCGACAAGGGTGTATCACCTACCAATGGCCCATGAGATGTCCTGGATTAAATAATTTAGTTTTTTTAAAGATCTGGTAGATGAATTATAAATTCATTTATTTTGGAACCCTGTATGAATAGTATAAATATAATTTTTTTTACGAGTGAAAGATGAGTTTTTGGTAGAAATTTATTAATTGATAAAACTCTAATTATAAAGTAAATATATATCCTTATGATCTAAGCCAATATCATAAATAAATTCATCAACATTAAGAAAAGGAACTTAGAACAAAAATGTTGTCCTAGATGGTACCTTAAATCATCACTAATTTATGGCTTTAGGATTGTTGGCCTTTTCATAGCCATGTTCTCTACCACTCTCAATCAGATAATTGATGGTTATATTTCTCTTCCATATCCATATTTTCCTACATGGAACCCTAGTATGTGTTATTTTCGGTAATCTTCATACTTTCCACTCTTTATTTTAAGTATAGGCCTCATTAATTCATTTTGCGATGTGGGATTTCAACTAAGATATTTTGAAACATCAAAAATGTGTTATCCTAATACCTTATGTTTTGTTTAATCGATGGTATTTTAAATCATCGTAGATTGATTAATTTAAGGACCTCAATTTTAAACTTGTTTGTGATTGATGACCTCAATCCCTACCTATAAATATTTACGTTTTTTCTCCAATTATATGTCTCTAATTTCCACCAATGTTCTCCTAATCGAGATCATAATTTGGTGGTGACCCTTTCATTTCTCTTTTCCTCATAATAAGACAAAATTTTAGTAACCCAATTTCCGATGTGGGTTTTCCCACAAAGATATTTTTTATTTTCATCCTTTTTCGAAGAACAATTTCAAATTGTGAGGACGCAATTTATTGAAGGAGGGGAGAATGTACACCCTAAGATTTCATAGTGTGTTATTTCTTCTAAATAATACAATAACTTTCACTACACGCAACACCGAGTTCAATCACACTATGACGTACCAAACATGCTGTTTAAAAGAGGTTATGAATAGTATTAACTAAATTTTAAACTTTATATAATCCTTATAATTTTAGAATCCATATTATAAGTTTCTTAGACAAAATGTAAGAACAAATTCATTTTCAGTATTGCACTTTTACAAACATTTAATAGTGAAGCCTTTTTAAATACAATATTTTAAACTTTTTGACTAAACAAGGAAATCAAAAAAAATTTAAAATGCAACATCCCAAGCTTCCACGGTACGCGTTCCTTTGAATAATACAGTAGCGTGTGTTGTATGCAACTTCGAGTTCTAACACACACCACAACCAATCAAACTAGCCGTTATGAATAGTAATACCTACTTTTTGAAATTATATATATTTTATATTTCAAAATGGACTTCTTTTTAGGATTCGGAGTATTGAATTTAGCCTAAGGTGAAATTTTGGTACTTTTCGGATAAATTTAATATTTTGATGAATAGTGAAAATTAATAAATTTTAATTAAAAACAACTTTTTTAATCAAAATAATTAATAGTGATAAATTATGAATTTGAGTGGTTTTAAAGTATATTTAGAATATATTTTTACCATTTAATACAATTTTGGTCATTGGACATAATTCTACAATTAAACCGGACATAAACAAGTGTCAATCCTTTGATAGTTATTATCTCTTAAAAACACGGTTTTTGTTTTAACAACGGAAATTAATTTTAAATTAATTTATGCCACATATGTGTTTTGAATTTGGAAAAATGGATTCCATATTTGGAATCAGGATGTTCAAATTGTGTAAATAGTTAACTTTTATTTTTAGACATTGTGAATAATTACTTCGGTAAATATTTTATTTACCATTGTTACGGGTAAATCCAGTAAATAAGGGTTAAAAAATAATATTTTTATAATACTAAATTAACCTAAAACGTGTCCTAGCCTTATATGTTGATACATGTTCGACCATAGGAATCTTTGGGTCGATTTTGGGACCCCATGGAGCCACTTGTAGTTGATAGGGACACCTAATTTTAATTATGTTAAAATGAATACAAAAATGACACAACATATATCTTTTAGAAAAACACTTCTTACATATGGTTATATATGTTGTATGTACGACTATAAATATTCATTAGAAATCTAAAAACATTTACTAGATAATGATATTTTATTTATAATTTTTAGAAATTAAATAATTTAACTTATTTGTGACACAATGATGATGTAGTAATTACCATAATAGTGAAAATTTAATATAATTGATATTATAAATACCCAAATAAATATAATTTGAGACTTTTAATGAATTTAAATAATTTTATAGGATAATATGACATATTATGATTTATTTAATTAAATTTTTTCGAAGTAATAATTCTGTTAGGAGTTTCACAAAAATCAACTATTGAATAAAATCAAAATTGACATAAAAGAGTTTTTAAAACAAATATTATATTATTAATTGATATTAAATTCCTAAAAATCTAAGGTTCGGCCAAGAAACTTATCTCATAATTGGTGTATTATTAATGGACCACTTGGGGGTCTCTTGGATGTATATAGTAATTTTATTAACCATATAATATAAAAATACAAAGAGACATTGTAAAAGTGAAACTAATTAACTTAGAGTTAATAATTAAAGATAAGGTTAATATAAGTACACAAACATGTCTAAATTCTATTGTTTTAGTGGTTTTCGACCTATCCCCACCTTAACCTTTTAATAATCAACTTTTGAGGCATTAGAAACCGAATATGAATTTATTATAAATTAATATTTGTAGATTTTCCAAAGGTGCCCCTCACCCCTCTTATAAAAGGGAACTCCTCCTACTCATTTCTTCACACCTTAAAAGCATTTTGGTTCGGCCAACATCTGCCCAAATACTCTCCCAACATCCCCCAATAAAACCTAGAGGCCTTAGTTTTATCAGAAAGCCAACCTAAGGAGCCCATTTGATCAAATCAAAAGGAAGAACCTGAAGAAGAGGTAATGATTTCACCACCCTTTTTCAAGTTCCTTTCTTCTTCCACTTATTATTTATTTGTTATTACCATTATAAAATAATAACTCCAGTATCTTATATATACTGTGATTTTATTATAAATATGGTACAACTATATTCATTATTCTATCCACCATTTGAATAACATGTCACCATACGTGCGTACGTACGGCTTACCATCTCCATGTCGTGGTGTAATTGTTATTCAATATATTATTATTTGGATGGGTATAATAATGATGTGTAACTCATGTAAAAAATAAATATAACATGTTAATGATTCTTTATATATATACCATCCATTTATATATTATTTTAATATGAAAATAATGATATTTTCACTCGTGCGTACGTACGGACTACCGTCTCCACGAACGCGATGAGATTCATTCTCCATCATATCCATTAAAGTATAATTATCATTTGATGATTTAAAAATGATGTTTAAGGACTTGATATAATTCTGGATATGAATAAGATACAACCTATCCATAAAAAACATTACTTATGTAACAAAACATATAAAAGAAAACGAGTAAGTTAACACCCAAAACGACGATAATTCTAAGATATTATTAACAAATCAATGTTAAAAGATCATATATGATATCATATTAATATATATGATTCTTCTATAATTTAATAACAATTATATCACCATTATACAGGAGGTTAACCTACCCCAACCAAGGAAAAGTACAAGGTAAGGGTTTATTTTGAAATCTCTTCATTATCCGAGGTTGTTTTTGCGTAATAATCTACTGGGATCTCTTTGTCATCCACATCCATGTTTCTTAAAAATTAATTTAAAAACATTTTTACTATTTACTAAGATATGGGTTAAAGTCATTTATAACCTTGTTTGACTTTTTATAAAAATTTTATAAAGGAATCTTTCCATCATTTTTCAAACAAGGTACTTTTTAACCTTTTCGACAAAATTAAGGTAAGAATGTTTTTTTAACTTATACGGCGGGTGTGGGTATTTACTGCCGTTATAAAATTTTCAAAGCTTACCATACAAGATTACAAGGATATTTTAAATGTAAATGTTTTATTTTATAATTATGTGACTTTTAAATGATTTCAAAATGAATATTTTAAGAATTTCGGAAAGGTTCTCTTTATCAAAATCATAATTTTAAATGTTTTAAATATTTATCTTTATAAATCTTTTTAATTAATGTCCATGTCTTCAAAATAGTTTTTAAGGATTTATTTATATGGACATGAATGTTTTAGAAATGTTAATTCCTTTCAAAAGTTTCAAAGTGGTATGGGACACTTTGATTCAAAAATCTCTTTTTAATTACTTCCTTTCTAAATGTGTGACTTTTAAATGATTTCAAAAAAAGGAGATATTTCTCTCAAAGAGTTTTTATTTCATCTATGTCAACATCATTTGATGTATTTTATGATTAAATGGAGTTGATTTATTATGATACAAAACATCCATAATGTATTGAAGGTTTTGTGATATGGTTGACTGTGGATGTGTTATTTTTATACCATTCAGGGTTTATGGAGAAAGTATTGACATTTTCTATGCTAGTTTTAATATGAATGTTTATATTATTTTTAAACTTTTTCATATGGGAATGCGTTGGAATTATTAAGTGACGGGTGGAGCCTGCTATAGCTCCTCGATGCATCGGTAGGTCTCATGAGACAAACTAGGGTCTTGGCACAAGGCCTTGGAAAAATCTTATTTGTAGTCTTGGCACGAGTCCTTGGCTATGTGGTTATGATAGTCAGGCATTATGCATTCCATCATTATGAAAGTGGTTATTGATATTGCATGTGATTATTCGATTAGTATAATATCCATGTGAATAAGTAAATGGCATTATTTCATTTTACTTTTTCCATACTATGTTGAAGTTCAAGTTTAAAAGGCGTTTGTTTTAGTTATACATTGCCTTAAATGTTTATGCTTATTTTTGAAAGTTTCCAATATATTGTTATCCTTACTGGGCATTTGAGATCACCCCTTTTCTATGTTATATTTTTTCCAGGATGTGATGAAGTAAGTTATGAATGACCTGCAGGGATAGTATCTAGGGATATGAGTGTGGAAATATGGAGACTATGGTGTTGTAGTAGTTTTTCTCTTTATGATTTAATGTAAAACTTTATGAATATATCTATTGTTTCCAAGGATACTAAACCAATCGGTCTTTCGAGATTTGATCTTTCTTGTGATCATGCCAATGTAATGTAATAATGCACCGACTCTGGGTAACTAGGGTCAGGGCGTTACAGAATTAGTTAACATTTTTTAAATACTATAGTAACTTTTCTACCAGGGTGGTATATAACATATCTCTTGATGGAATTTAGATATTTTTAAAAGGATATTGGGATGTTACCTCAAGTAGAAAATGATATTAGATAACATTTTTTGAAGTTATCTCTTTTCCGTGTGAATTTATTACATAGGAATTTGTTGAGGGAATCTCGTAGAAATATTTTTAAATATTCTTCATTAATTTCATTATGACTTTCATAATAATTTATCTATTTTTAAACTCTAAATGGAAATGGAGTTTATGATTGATCTCATAAAAGGGAACGCGACCATTTCAATTCCATATTATTGGATGTGACTAACTAAGTTTAATGTTCTGAAATTCTAGATGGAATAGTTTGGAACAAAAGGGTTCATTCGTCTAAGCAAGTCCCCATGGGCATCACTGTTTCTTTTTGTAAAGAAGGTGGAAGAAACTATTATAGTTTGTGCAGATTATCATAACCTAAATAAAATTATGATAAATAATTAATATCATATACCACAAATTGATGAGTTACTTTCTCATTTATATGGAGCTCTATAGCTCTCTATAAATTATTTACAGCACGGTTATCACCAACTATAAATTTTGAATGACTATATTTTGAAAGAAGGATTCTTTGTCAATATGAACATTATAACTATGTCCTTATTCCCTATGGTCATATGAATTCTCCATTGGTGTTCAAATAATTGATGCATAAGATATTCCAAATGAATCTTAATTCCATTTATATTTTTTGATATTGATGTTGTTCTAATGTATTTTAGAACTATTTTTTATCATAAAAACACTTGGTAGTATTTCTAAGTATCTTGAGAGGAAATCTTATTTATAATAATTTTTGAATGAGTGATTTATGAAAAAAGGAGGTACATTTTCTCAGCCATATAATTTTTCAAAGAGGATGGTCCATAAATTCTGAATAGAGGATAATATTATCTCTTGTAAATAGAACAATAGTATTTTTTTAAGATAAATATTTTCATAATATTTGCATGATATTATCAATAACTTGTTGATGATTTTTTAATACTTACTTCACTTGTGAAAAAAATGGCATTGAATAGTGTTCATTTTCAATAGAGTGAGGATTCCAGAAATCATTCCTAGATCATATGATTCTGTATAGATTATAACTCATCATTACATTTCTAGAATCAGGATAAGGGTATATGTTTTATTTTGATATAATTAGATCTAGGTTGCATTGTTATCTCATATAGAGTGATCATATTTTTTCTTATATCTTAAGAAATTTATCGATGAATGATAATAACTACAAAAAACATGACATGGAATTGGTTTTTTTAGTATATTACTTAACAACATGGATTCATTATATTTTTGGAGATAATTTTACATTTGTTATAGACCATGAGATCCTGAAACACATTTTATAACATAGATATTTAAATACATGTCAATGTGTATATATTTAATGTATACAAATTTTTGACATTGACAATATTTATATATTGGTAAAAATGAAATCAAGTTGTTAATAAATTGATTTTAAATTCATATATGAATATAGTTGGATAAAGATGATTCAAATCAATAGAAGCTACTCTTGGTTATATCTAATATACATATAAATTTTGTTGAACATGGTGATGATGTTATTTTCACCCATGTTTATGTTATTTTATAATTTATTGATTCTATTATACATGCTTTTAAATATGATCATGGATATGTAACCATATCTTTAAAACTAAATAGTGGTCAGACCAAAGAGACCAACAATCTATATGGGATTCATGTGTTACATTTTAGAGATTAGATTTGAATTCATACAACTTGTTAGCATAAGCATATTTTTCCTTCCACTAATTCAGATGTATTGTTCATCCAGTCATGTAGAACATTTAATTGAAATGGTTCATAGTTTTGGTGGATCAATATAAAGATTAATGTTGTAGAATTGTTCTCATGATGCCACACCCTTTGAAAGGAAAAGGTGGAGAACTAACAAATTGGTGGTATATTACCCTCTTTATCAATTCTCAGGTGGAAATGGTTGAATATATTTATGGAATTTGTAATAGATTGGCCAACATTTACTAGGAATTATGGTGACATATATGATATTTTGAATCACCTCGTGAATATGGATCACTTCATCCCTATTAAAGAATAAAATATTGTGGAAGGCATTTCCAAACTCCAAATTCCGTAATTTTTTATGACGAATTGAATTATAGGTTCAATTATTTATTACATGGATTCCATTATTATATCTTGATATTGAAAATACTATTAAAACACACGTGGAACCCTATTGATTGTGGTAAAAATTTATCATCCTCCAATGTATGGACATCTGAGTGGATGATCCAAATGTAGGAAGACATGGTAAGATCTTGGGTAATAGATTTTAGAGGATCATGGGATGAGCATATTCCATTAGTGGAATTCCCATATAATAATAGTTATCATTCCTCGATATATATACCTCTTTATGAATCCTTTTATGGATTTTCCTTTCATTCTCCAATTTATTGGTGAAAAAAGGTGAGACCACACTTATAATACCAAGCCTTTTTCATATAAAATTTGAGATTATAAAATTAAAAACAGAATTAAAATGGTACTGATTCACCATAAATAATATGTGCATAATCATCAAGGACCATTATCATTTGAGGTGATTGGTCATGTTTTCAAGAAAATCTATCAAATGTTTTGTAATTTTCAATTCATTAATCATGTAATGATTTATCCATAGTAAATTGACCCTTTTGAGATACACGAATATGTCGGTGATCTTGCTTATAGAATTTCATTATTTCCATGGTCAAATTACGTGAACAATAAATTTCATGTATGTAAATTAAAGATAGAAACTTAATCCTAACCATTTGATTCTTTTGGGCCATATTGATTTTGAACTGGATGTTACATTGATTCATGTGCTGATAGTTGTTTTGTATTAAAAAGGAAATATCTTCCATGGGAAAATCATTGTGTTAGGTACGGGTTTTATGGAATCATGTTTAGACATGGTAGGAGACATGGGAATGTGGAAAGGAAATGATATATCCGTGGACCAAGCTCTTCCAATGAATTGTCAGACTTCCACTTTATGGAGACGTAAATACTAATGAGACAAAGAATTAAACACAAATGATATTTGGTAAATAATGATTTAATTGTGTTTTTTGAGGTTATATAATGCGTGGGTTATGTTTTGAGATATTATATATTGTTTTTTAGTTTTTTGGAAGTGTTTCTACAGGGTCATGGTTTGAGAAATTTCATTATAAATTATGAACTATTTCCAAGAAACCATGTATCTTCGTATGGGAGTCACAAAGTTGGTGAATTATTGGAAATATATATTTCTAAACCATGCACATTCCAAGAGTATCTATGTGAAATGAGTTATATATTAAATCATGGTTGTTGATTGGTTTATCAAATTTAGAGTTCCAACAATTTGATTTATTGACCACGAGATAGTATAATAGCATAGTAGGTGCATTTGTTTTAAATGTGTGTCCTAACCATGTGGACACCTTGGTAATTTACAATATCATTCACATGATTAGTGAATAGTTTGAAAAAACCTTGTGACATGTATTTAATTAAATGAAAAAATATATACAAATTAAGATACAATGATCCTCATTTTTCTTATATCATTCCATGGTCTTTTACTAACTTTCTTCCCTTGTATCCAAACATAATTTTCATCAATGTAGAAAGGATTATTTTTCTAAATAATTGTGTGTTGGATATCCAAAATCATCATTATGTAATTTATATTCTACCATCCACTCTTATCATCCCTCTTAGATATATATATATAGTTCTTTAAGGATAGATTTATATGTTATTATGTGACTCTTGATTACATATTGTTTGTTATATTGAAGGAAATGTGGTTTGTGATGATATTTAGATGATATTAGTATTCTTCATCATTTTATACATACATTGAGAGTTCCTTTCCTTCTCCCTCATCTACAATTTTTCATGAACATGGAAGCATGGTTCTCTTAAAAAAAATTTAATTTTTTCTATATTATCACTATGTTATATATTGAATAAACCCCTTTTTTGTTTCCATTTTAAAAAAATGGAAAAATATATGGATTTTAGATAACCCATGTTTCTTATTAATTTGATGTTATGATTTTGAAATTGTAAAATTGTTGTAACACATGACAAAATATTGATGAATAATTTTAAAGGAAATATTTGTATTAAGGAAATTATTTGGCACGGAATTTTATATAATAGTGTTAGTGTGTGATAAATGTGGATGGAGTTTGTTTAGAAGTTGCACCATCAAGGTAGTATAAGTTATGATTATAGAGGACCACCATAAATGGTAAAACCATGTTTTTGTGTATAGATGGATGTGCGTGTGTGAGCATGGTAATGATTTTTCCAATTAAAAATGATTATAAATTATGTTTTTATTGGTAGTATCATATATTGTTCTCTTGAGTATTTGTATAAAAATCATAAATTATACAAAAATATTTTATATAAATAGTTATATCATGTTCTTTTTATAGTGGTGTATGTTAAGAAAACATGGGGGATTGCCTATTGGGTTTATTATCACCACTTTATTTGGAACATTGGTATGTTTTTAGATGTAATTTACTATAATACTAGGAATGGATAAGTATATTATATCTATAGATATGCATATTGAGACCATGGTAATTGATATTGGTGTTGGATCTTAGATATAGATTGGGTGATAATTCATATAATGTTGTTTCTTTTCATCGAGTAACGTGCTCTCTTCAGTCTGTAGTTCATTTTACAGGTTCTATTATCACTATAGTATTTTAGTCCTAATGGTTTGGTATTTGAGGTGTATAACAATTTATAATGAATCATATTATAAGATAACATGTTTATATTTAATTTCACTATTTTTATCATAAAAGTTATAATAATCCATCAATTTTTTTCAAAGCTTTTGGCATTTATTGCCAGATTTTGGTGTCTTGGGGATGTCACCAAGGTTGGTAGAAATTACTATCTTCTCAAGCCAATGAATTACAGTGGGAAATTAAAAAATCTACTAAATTATATTATAAAATTTCGTATCCATGAATTGGGGATTTTTTGTCTTTAAATAGCAATTCCAAGAGTCCTTAATAAAGGATCAAATGTAGCTCTATCGAAGAAGAGGAAATATACCAACCCAACCTCTTTTAATTTATTTCTTGTTCAACTTACTATAAATATTCATCAATGATACTTAAATAATAACTTAATTATCATGCATATAATTTTTGATATTTTTTTAATGGAGTAATCTATGCCTATGTCCTCTTATATAAAATGACTAATGAAACCATCATTTGTGGACATGGAGAACTAAATCCTCATGAACATATATATTTAATTTTCTATCCTCACATCTCACTACTAGTTATAATGAATGATTTAATTTTTATATATATTATTCATGTAATAATAATGATTCTGTAAAATTATTATATCCTATATATTTTCACCATAACATTTATTTAAAAAAAGATAACATCATTTGTGTATAGGTGTGGATTACCACCTCTACAATGTGATGTGATTTATTTCTCATCACTGCATCCCATAAATATTTTAGATAATTTTTTAAAGGGATAATATGATATTTATTATATAATAATAACTATTGTATATAAATTAATTCTTACCTTATTTCTTTCATGTATTTTAAAAAAATGGAAAAATTACTCTTGCGGTCGTATGACCTATAGTCTCAAGGATTGTAGCATAATTCATTTTTAATAACCATTATTCACCAATGAATATAAAGGTAAAACTAATGAATTAAAAATATAGTTTAAATTTTTATTTTTTTATGGGTATGATGGAATAAATAACTATTTATGTATGGTTAGAACACTGATGTCATTTTGAAATTATGAACCGAATTTCTTCAAAACACCAGATGAGGACTAACCAATTTTGTATTAAATTTTTCCATTAAAATAAATGAAATAATTTCTTCAAGTATAAGTAAATAAAAATGTAAATGGTTATTAAAAACAAAATTTTTTTATATAATATTATTATATATGAATTAAAAAATCATGGAAATTATAGAATCCAGGGAAAGTATTTCATCTAAATTTAACTTCATTGAGGAAAATTTTAATGTTTTATTCCAAATTTATTTTATATGGTGTATATAATACACCTATTACATATTATATCATGAATCTTTCATAATTAAAACTATTTTATGGAATAAATAAAAAAATTTCATCCAAGGGGATTTGACCTAAAAGTTACTCAGTTGTAAGGTGTTTATTAACTCAATTTCCATTAATTGGGTTATATTTATACTTAAATGAATGTGTAAATTCAATATAATATTATAATTTACCTCTATATTATTTCATTTTTTATATGAGTTTATATATTTACATTTTTTCAAATTATCACTTTGTGGGTTAGTTATGATGAATAAAATTATGATTGTTTCAAGGTTTTTATTTGTCTCATTATCATTATATAAAGATATGTTTCTTATAATAAATCATGATTTTATTATATGGTTTACATAATTCACCATGAATGAATGTCTAAATACTTCATTATGTAATTTATTAGATTTATATATCTATAAATTATTATTTAATTGAATTAATTTTGATTCGAATGTCACTAAAACCAATGTAAATCATGTAATAGATCATTTGATTGATAACATGGCTCTCGTGCAATGGTGGAGGAAATCCTCTTGATATTTTTTCCATATTTTATGATGGAATTCAACAATGATTCTTCGTCGATCTATTTTTTCCCTTGTATCATGTAGTTTTTCATCAAGATTTCGAGTGCTCCTTCAAGGAAGTGGTTTTTGAATATTAGGAAATCAAGAATAAATCTACAGAGAACATAAATATTGTCGGATCATCAAAAAATTATCAAAATTATAGAATCCCATTTGAGGAGGCTCTCCATAGAATTTAATCAATAAAGGATGAGTTCACTAAATATCATGTTTTAAAAAAATATAGGATTGAGGATTTTCATTTGTTATAGATCCAAATTCATTAAGAGATTGACTTGTATTAGGAAAATTTTCTATTTTTCGCCATGTTATATACCCAAAGGGAGAAAATATATGGCCCTTATCTAATGTGAAATCAAGGATGTCAAATTCTATGGTGGAAATGAATATATGAATATCACTATTAGGTCAGGATTCTTCCATTTAATTTTGGGGAATAAAAATTACATTTATTAAATATGGTAGATTGGGATTACTCATTTGAAACCATGAATTATGAGGATCTCTAAATATGATATCAAATTTAATCCCTTCACTCAAATGAAATCAATAGCATGGAATTGGGTTTTTCTAAATGGTCAAAATTTGGTGTTTTCGTATCTAATGATTCTAAATGATCTGGATTATTGTACTTTTATCCCTATGAATATTGATCATCACACTCTTGATGGAGTAGTGGTATTGTATTCCATACTTTTAGATGATGTAATGTTTTACACAAAGCACCCTGATGTGATAAATTTTATTCTATTGATTAAGAAGCCAATGTAAATATTGAATTTCAATATGTTCCATCTTTTTTGATGTTTTAAGGATTATTGGCCATTCTATTACATAAAACATGTAAATCCACAATAAATTTAATCCTGCACCTGATTTCAGTGCATGGAAAGTGTTATATCGAAATAACAAGTGAAAAGTGGTAGTATTAGATAATGGTGACCTTGGAATGAAATTAGATACATTGAAATGGGTGAAAAACTATCTATTTAATTTTAATTAAATAACACCAGTGGATGATTTGGGGAAGCACTTATATGGAATAAAACACTTATTTAGCAAAGTCTCCCATTATAATTAATTATCTTAAGAACATTTTTTGAAAATTCTAGGGGGAATGGAATCAAATACAATGAACAATAAAGAATATATGTTGAAATTTTTCTTAACATCATATCCTTATTTTAATATATTCAATATGAACAATGATGAATAGCCTCTAAAAAGAAGAATGGTGTTTTTATTTCTGAGGATTATTTACCATCAAAGAATTTAGTTATATTTTTGAATAGTGATTATCATGATGGAGGAAATTTGGAAGTTCGTGGATTTATTGGTAATTATGATGAATACCATTTTCATGAAATTTCCAAAGATATTATGATATTAATTGAGTCTCTTAATTATGAACATAAAATTAAAATATCTGATAAATAGTAAAAAAGATGATTTATATGATACTGCTTCTGCTCAAATATATCAATATATCCATGAGGACATTGTAATCTTTCACAATGGTTCTATGTAATCTACTGAAGGTAATTAAAAATATTCTACAAGTTCCCATGTTATCCGCAATATTGGAGAGTCCCATTTGATGCATGGTAGTATCCATTTAAAACCCCCCAGTATAGGTTGTGGAAATTCAAGATGATACCTCATAAGTAAATCTAGTGAACCCTATTAGAGGGAATATGAAAAGTCATTCTCACTCTCTTGGGATATTTACACATTATTTCATAATACCTAACCCTTTTAAAACTGTCAATGGCTCAAAATCTATTGATTTTTTTGAAAATACATGATTATTTTGAAACATTTGACAACACTGTTGAACTATATTGATTCATGAATTAGATACCAGTAGAATTAGTAAATCCAATACCAGTATGGATTCCTCCTCCGAAGGTAGTTTAGAATAACTTTTATTTATTCTTCATACTTCTTTATTTAGAGATAGTTAAGTGGGATCCCTCAATAGTGAAACTCCATGAAAGGAACAATCTATTTGTACAAGGATGATAAAAAATATGATTTAATCAAGGGAAGAAAAAGTATAAAAATTAATGTGGTAATTAAATAGGCGGTTCTTGTACCAAAAAAAGTGTCAATTAGTATTAGGTGGTATAATAACCGTTTATTTTCTAATAATGAAAGGGATACTAATCTTATGATTTTTCTAAATATTAAAAATCGTGATCTTCTCATTATCTCAATCCCATGATTATTTATTCTGATAAGAATTATTCTCTTCATAAATTAGGATACCAACTAATATTTTTAAAATTTTCCTATAGTGATGTCAAAAGGATTTGGTTTTTTTTCAAAATTTACCCTTGATGGAGTCTCTCTTATCTGTTTTATAGAGAAAATAGTCACTCTATGTTATAATAGTTTGGGAATGAAATACTTTTCTTCTCTTGTTTATACATACAATAGTTTTCAAGAATGTTCAGATATTTGGATTTAGATTTAGGTCTTAAGAAGCATGATTAGTGGAAATTTGACTCTTGATTAATATTTTAATTCCATTATCAACTTGAATAAGTGGTTAGGGATAAACAATTATTTTATTTAAACTAGAGGCATTAAGAAATTTATTGAGAATAAAATTAAATATATAGTCAAGCATGTGGTCTTTTAAAATTCATTATGTATGAACCATCTAAATAAATTATTTTCTAGTATATTGTAAAAAAACATCAGTTAATGATATAGCATTGGATTTGTTATTCCTCAATTTCATGCTCCACCATTGCTAGATTTAATTCAAATCATTATCCCATTTTGGTTAATATTATCATTTGAGAGACTAAAAAAACATTTTCATATATATTTATTAATACCTTTAAAGTTAATCCTAAATGTTAAAAAGTGGATAATGACACATGTAACTCATTATGATATAATAATGATTCACTGTCTTGTGTGCTAATGCTTTAAGTTATTGATAAAGGACTAAAAAATTTGGATTTGTGAGAATTTTACCCACATGGATGAATATTATATTCTTCTTGAGTATATGTTTCACATTTTTCATGAAATTTATTCTAGTGGTCATTTTTATGTAGATCGTGCATAGGAAAATAAAATTACTCAAAATCACATTTGTCATTTTACCATCAATGAGTTCATGTAAAGAGATGGTTTAAAAGTCAAATGTTGTAAGCTAGGTGACCAAAATCTTAAATTTTTCAACTCCATAAATTGAGATGGGAAGCTCAATAGACCATTTACTTTTCTTAATAATGATTGGGGTTCTTGATAAATGATAGTATTTGGCAACTAATGTTGTTTAATATTTCAAGAACCTCTTCAATGAACACTATATTACTATTTAAATCATGGATGGTATCATTTCTAGACTTGTTAATGAAGAGGAAAATTCAAAAACATACATGTCTGTCCCATGATTATGAGATTATGTATGATGTTTTTATTGAACTCTGGATAATCTTGGAAATGATGTTCTTTCAAATTAATTTATTCAATCATTTTGAGAGATCATTATTTTTGATTTTTTCTGGTTTATCATTATTTGTTCTATGCTAGTCAATTGACATAGGGTATCAATGTTTAATTTAATTCTCTCATTTCCAAAGTGTATAATATCAATTAAATCAGTTTATTTATAATGGTGTATCATGATAATAAAACTTATAAAATTATAAGTAAAATTATTCTCAATATTCTCCATATCATTTTGAAAAAAAATTTGTTCCCAAACCAGTTTTGTTTCGTCAAAGGTATAACTATTAATAATTTTATTATAAATTACTTTAAATGAATTAATATTCTCAAAAAATATATTATAGGGGTTAATATCACTCTCAAGATGGATGTTAAAAAGTAATTTAACACCCTGTACTGGGGCTTTATTTTCATGTTTTTAAGAACTTTTTTCTTTTATGATAGGTTTATTATTATTGTGCTAACATTTTTTATTTCATCACATATATCAATGATTGTTAATGGCCTTACTAATGGATATTTCCTATAAACTAGAGTTATTTGTAAATTTTAACGTCAGTCATCCATTATTTTTTGCATTGCTAAAGATTATATAAGTAGGGTCTTGATCAACATTTAAATTGAAAATAATCTTAATCCCATTAGAGCATCCAGATGCCTTGTGGAAACCACTAATTTATTGTGTTCTGATAAAATAATCCTTTTCAATCATGGGGGAAAAAGAAACATAAAAAACATCATATATTCTCTAATTAATTATAAAAGTGTCTCACCATAAGAGATCAATCAGAATAAGGCTTTTGTTTACATTGGTTTTTTTACTATATCATGAAAAGTGGTTATCGTCGAAAAAATGGGAATTAGATAAGTTATGATTCCTTTTAGCTATCATGTTGCCCCTATTTTTTTGGCTAAATCCATGTGTTGGGAAATTTTCTCAAATTAAAAGCCATGTCAAAAATTAATTGGCATCCTAGATTGGAAAGAAAAGATCAATGGATGGAAGGGATAGACTTATCAAATCTATTATTATCTCACAAATTATATAATCTTATATTGTTTATTGATGGTCGGTTTCCTCATTAAGAGTATCAATTCCTCTATTAAAAATAATATTGAGTTGAATCATTTTACCGAAAATACTTATGATTATTCCTTGGAAACAATGTTGTAATATAATTTATTAGTGTTAATTGGGAATAGAAAATCATTTTAAATTAAATGAACCATTGCAGGGTAATATATGGTCCAGATTTATCAATGTGATATTAGTGTCTCTTTCTATTCTGAAATCCATATTTTTAAACATTCTCATAATTAGAAGTTTAAATTATGTGGATTTGTATTTAGAATACCCTCAAGAATTATTTTTTCACTATTTTAGTGAATTCATACTAACTAGAAAATATCATTTCATCCTTAAATTGTTTTTATGATTAGTGGAACAGTTAACTTCTTATGAAAACTCTTATCTCTACTAATACTACTTTATACTCAAATTTATCAATAAAATAAAATTAGATACTTCCTTGTATGCACTTCCTAAAAGTATCAAGAATTTAGTTTTTAATTAAAATTCCATCAGTGGAGATGAAACTATTTCTTTGGAACCGTCATTAATAATAGGATATATTCAAATACATTCTAATGAGATGATGTGTAAGGGAATATTAGTAACTAAGCTATAGATTTGACCAGAAAAATTATTATTATATTCATATTCCCACATTCAGAGAGATTCATGGATTAGAAATTTTATATAGATAATTTTTCATAAGAAATTGTAATTAGAATATGTACTAAATGTGATATATATTTCCAGCAAATGGGGGAAGTTGACCATCTATTCTTAGTTTTTAGTACTTCGTTAGTCAATTTTACAAATATTATAGTTAATTTTGAAATTGGAATTCCCATAATAAAATGTATTTAGGATCACCAGATTGACTATATAAATATTCCACATTCATAGAAGCTTCTAAACAAATTTCTAGTTTCTAGTATGGCAGTAATCCATACTATATAATCCGTTTAGAATAAATGGGTTAATGAGGAAACTACCTTCAATCTACAGTCATATATAACATATGTTTTTGCAACTGTAAAATATGAAAATGATTATCAAAAACTATATTGTAATAACTAAATTAATTATCTTAATATTCTAAAGACTCTAATAATTTCATTTATATATCATCCTAAATCTAAGACCATGAAATTTATGTGGTTGTATCCATTTCTAGTATGGATCAAACGAAATATGGATGAAGCCTTAATGGAGGATATGGTTTCTTCTAGTTATGTTGTGATTCTCAGAAATCATTATTGTGAAACTATGGGAAGCCTTTCTAGAACTCTTCTATTAGCCACATTTTTTTATAATAGAATTATTTGTGTTATTATTGTAGTGGATATTTGAAAGCAACATAGCTACCTCAACTTTTGTATTTAATGTGATTCAGCCTCCAAGGTTCAAGCTATCAGAAATGATACTATTTTAAATTCATAGAATCTATCTTCCATACGGATTAGAAGCATGGATAATATTTTATCCAAGAACTATATGATTATACATACCTACTATAATGAAAACTAATTAGATGATAAGATTTATAAAAAGGGGTTACTTCTCTTGAGTTGATATGGTGATATGATATTCTTAATGATATTTTATCTTCTTTAAATTGTGATTATTTTGAAAAATTCTTATTTAAAAATTTGTCACTTTTCATTTATCCAATAACAGATACTTTTTCTTTAGGGAAATACCACATTATACCATAAAAAGTGTTACCAAAATAGAAAATTCATTATGTTACAATCTATATTATTTTTGAGATTTTTTAGGTTAAAGATAACTTTAAATAAAATCATATACCTTACTTTTTTTAACCAACACTATTTTATTATCCTATGTTTATAAATTTTTTTACATGTTCTTATTCCATTTTATCCGTTTTTCAAAAATTAAACAACATTATTTTTGTTTATAAGTGATATCAATAATGTATATTTTGTATATAGGAAATCATTCTTTTTCGCATACATGTTTTCTATAATATTTTAAATAATGTTACATTCTACAAAGAAATTTTCTCCTATTGTTATTTTACAACAACATTGACCATTTTTTAAATAGTTTTAAAATGATGTTCCTTATCGTTTTCCATATGGTTCAGTTTTGAATATCTATATAAAAGACTAAAAAGAATAATTATAATTAATTTTTATGTTATTAATGATTTTTATTATATTAATTTCCATTATTTTATTTGATGCTTTCTTTATAAGTTCCCATGTTTATTTCCAAAAAATATATATCTTCAATAGTTAATAAATTTTATATTCTGAAAAGTTATTTTGAATGAAGAATTTGTATTTTCCTCCAGAATGATTTTAATGATATTTTAATTGAATTTCTATTCATAATTTTTAATAACCCTTGATGTTACTTATCCTCATTTGAGATATATTTAAATGATTCCCACCTAAATAATTCATTGTATAGTCTATGATATTTTTCATAAACCCATTTCTTTTTAGTGGATAAATGATGTTATGAAAGAATAATAGTTATTTTTATGTCAAAATAGAAAATAAATCATGTGTTATGAATATATTACGGTTCTCGGACACTTTTTTTAATGATAGGTTATCCCGATATTGCTCATGATGATGTGTGAATCCATTATATCACTCCAATTAATTGGGTTATGATTATGGTATCTGAATATGTATATTAGAAGTTAACCATATAGGTTATTCAACACAGAAGTCATCTTAGAAATTTTATATGAAGATAATGTTCCAATATATGAACATAGTTTTTTCTATTCTTTTAATGACTTATAAATGGTTATTTTGATCAAGATTAACATCCCATGGCTTATGATTATTGATTTTTATATTACATTTAATGTTATTAAAAATATTTTTCCAATATATCATGTTTCATGATCCATGTTTTTAAAGGTATTAATTCTCTTTTTTATGCCCACTAACTTATATTTTATCATCATTCCCTTATGCTCAAATTGTTCTCACTGATAACATTGAATTAATAATGATTATGTTTTATTTTTCTATCTATTTGATCTCACCATTAATATGTTTTCTTTTTCCTAATTAATGCAGAATTATATTAAACAAATTATGTCTATAAATAATTCATATGTGAATAATTTTATTGGATTCATTGAATAATTTTTATAGATTTTGAAAAGATGGGTATTAGTGGGAGAAATTTTTACTGAAATACATTAGTATTGTTATTTAAGAGTTTTTAATAATTCTATAAAACTCTAAATCTATATTTTCATTGAGCATGTAAGTGTTCCGATTTTTCCTTTTGAAGTTGTATGTTTTTATGGTTGAAATCGGGTCATAATTTTTGTTATCATATCTCGAAATATAAAGATAATGTTTTATCACAGGATATTGAAGCACATGTTTGGGACAGTTATATGGATTATTATAAAAGATTATTATTCATTTATATATTGAAAAGTTAGTTTTACTATAGGAAGTGATTTATTTTTTTAGTGTTGTCATGGGATTCATATTCCATTTCATAGTGATTTTTTTGTGGTTAATTTTGAAATAAGAATATTTTGAACATTTTTCTCTATGTAGGACCCTCCCTAATATTTCCAAACCCACATACCTCAAAATTTAGGGGGTGTTGATGGTATATTTACCATTTCTTTCTACATTTATATGGGACATTATACTGGTAGAAATTGGTATTGTGGGGTGTAATGATATGATATTTTAATATTTTTTTACCTATAATTTTATTAAATAGGTTAGATATATTACTTTACATGGATCAATAAACCAAAAAACAGTAATATATTTACATCACTAAAACGTTGATATATAATTGGTTTGTATGAATTAGAAAAACTAAATTAAGATATATATATTACTTCATGTAAATTTATGAAAGTCATTATTTTGTTTAAGAATCCAAATTTTTATGTGATGAAATTTATCCTAAATAAAACTACTTATATACATTTAAATTAAATATTTTATAAAATAATTATTTTTTATTTATTAATGGTATATTTTTTAGTGTTTCATAATGAATAATAAAATGAAAACAATATTATTTAAAAATATTATTTTTTTATAAAAGAGATAGTAAATTATTTTATAATTTTAACTAAAAGTTAGGATAGAAAATTATAAAAATTTAATATCAATAAAATAAATATATTTTGGTTGTTAGAGTGTAAATGTTATTTTAATATTAATTTTTCGGTTCATTTTTTAAAATTTATATGTTTCTAGGAGAATAATACAAAATACCATTTTTTATAAATAACATGACATTATTAGTAAATTACTATAAATTAAAAATTCGTCAAACCTTTTTCTAATAACTAATATTTATTTTATAAGTGAATTTATGTTTCTAAATTTTTTTTAACATAAAAACCCATAATTTAATTTTTTGGATATCATTTATATTTTTTTAAAAACAATTGTCAATATATTTTAAATTTAGTATTTTCAAATTAATTTTTCCAACTTTTATAAGTTGGATATAATAAAAGACTTAGTTTTACAGATTTAAAATGTCAAAATTAGATTTTGGTTAATTTTCTGATTTTCTAGAATAATTTATTATCAGATGTATAATGAAAAAATAAAATAAATTCCATAAATTTAAAATTAAATCTTTATTAGGAAAATAAATGTGGAAAATAATTGTATAAAGACATTGAATTTTTAAAATATATTATAATGAATACTAGTCTTCATTTTAATGTATTTTTAATTTTATAAGCCATTTGTTAAACCTTATTGAAATATTAACATTTTTATTCTAATGAAAATACATTATTAATATTTTTTTCAATTGTAATATGGAACAATTTTAATAAAATATGAAATCAATTTTTTTAAAAAAATATATTTATTTCACCAAAATAATGTAAGATAATTTTATCCCACATTTTAATTTTAAGCTAAAAATGATTTTTTTATTTAGAAGCTTTCATGGGTTATATTATCTAATAAAAAATTTTATTTCTTAGTCTATCATTAAAATATTATTTTACAAAATTATTAAAATGTTTAAAATCATCATGTTCAAATTACTAAATAATGTTAGTTTCAAAATTTTAAAATAAAATTTGATTCCATGTGTGAAAATGGATTCACTATATTATTGGTAAATTAGGGTAATTAATTTATATCATTGTGAATGTGGTTAACCATGTAAAATTATATTTTATATTGGATTGTGGTGGTAGAATTGACCATATTAATTTTACCACATCATTCTTGTCCATTTTTTGAGCGATGTCCTGCAATAATGCAGTAATATTATATTAAAATAAAAAATCACAAAAGTGTCATTTTCTTCAGTTATAAATATAGACCACAAACACCCCATTTATCCCCAAATTTTAAATATCTTTCTCAATAGAAACCCTACACTAGTCTCTCCTCAACACCCTATTCATGCCTTTAATGCTATGGTCTCTCTAAAATACCAATTAATGCATCTTTAAAAACATACTGAATTGTGAACTGCAAAGGGAGAGGTAATACATTCCATCCAACTGTTCGTGCTTTTTTATTCAACTACACCCCTCACATCCCATATTTCCTTTGGTGATATGATGAGAATAAATATATTAATCATATTAATTATTTTTATAATAATTTCATATACATTACATTATTTCCCTCAAAATCATCATGAAAATGGAAACCTCAGCCATGTGTCTATGAAGACTACCTCCACCATGAATGATGTGTCAAATTTTCCATCATCACTATAAATGGAATGTGGAAAATTTAATTTAATTAAAGAATATTATTTTGAAAACATTATTATAATTCATTAATCATAATTATTTCCTTTCCTACCTCCCTCTCATTCCAAGAAAAAATGAATTTGTCATCAATGGGTACGTGCCAACAAACACATTCAGGAAAGGATTTGAATTTCCAAAACTACAAAACAAGAATGAATTAAAAAAATGTATTTTTCATATAAAAAATATTTTCAAACTTTATATATTATTTAAGAATAAAATTTTTAATTTTATATTTTCCATCATGGTGATATGGTCATTGAAATTTTAAATTCATTAAATATACTTGTAAATGAACCATTCTTAATTAGGGTCTTTCTTGGGATAACCATTGAAAAAATTGTATTTTTTAAAAAATTAATAAATAAAGATATAAAAATACCACTTTTATCAATATCATCATGTTATTTCACCACATCGTTGTCAATTGTTTACAAACTGAATGTGTTACACTGAAAATAACCAAACAACCCTGTCTAAATGATGTATATGAAATATATTTGAAAAAAAAAATAACTTATATAAATAAATATATATTAATAAATTTATTGGTTATATATTCAACTAAATTAATTTAATAATACATGATGTTATGTTCCACTGTAGTGTAATTTCAGCCATGAAGGTAAGGGATCTTTCATTCATCCCCCATTACAAGTCTGTTTCATATTCTATTTCATTTTCACCATTTAATGAAATACTATTATTATAAAAATATCATATTTTATAATATAATATCCTTAAATATATACCTACCAAAATATCCTTTTATTTAATGAGGTTATACATATTTTTGGTCCCCTCAAATGTCACACTTATTTGTAAACTCATTTTTAGGGAACGTTCAAATTTCTTGTCCCATATCAAGAATCACCCTAATAAAATGTTTTATAAATGATGAATATATTTTAAAAACTATAAATATATTATGTATAACCCCTTGGTACAAATATATTTGCACGGAAAATAATATTTTATTTACTTCATTTAAAGGACCCTTAATTATTTTTCAAAGAATCCATCAAGTGCTTTGTATTTATTGTTGTTTATCCTTAATGATTAATAACAAATTATAAATTTGAAATCCATAATAAAAACCCATTTCCATTTTTCAATTATATATTTTAAAAATGATTTTATTGATTATTATCTTCTTAATCCTAATCATTTAGAATTAATTTACTCATTTAATTAGAATTATCTATCCCACTTCTTTCTTATGGGATTGTTCATGATTAAAATTGTTTTATTATTTTTTACCCATGTAGAACACATATTTCTGATTTTCATTATATAATGGGTATTACACAAATTGTATAAACATACAAATTATTTTGTAATTTTTTAATCTCATGGGATTCCATGAATGGTACACAGAGGATAGAATAATCACATTTAGTTATGTGTCTGGTGGGCCCATAATTATAAACCCCTCCACTGCATTGAGTAATTATTTATATCTCATGAGATGTTATGTAATAGATTATGGTATGACCATAATCAAACATGGGAAATTTTATAATATTATTATGGGAATAGATTATTAACCCAATCCACCATGGTTCTTAATACAATATATTTATTATAATTGGGAGAGAACTTAATCGGCCATGGTACATTGTCTACATTATAATGATGGTATTTGGAGTGAACCTTGATTTTTGATTATGATTATATGTCTTTTTTTATTGAAATGTATTCCACGATTCCATTATCGTCTAATTTAATTCCATCATTCAATTTTTTCAATATTATGATCATGCACATTCTTTTATTGGGGATATTTTTTGTTCATGTTCATTTTTTACTTTCTCAAACCGATATACTTATCGTATTCCCACTTTTTTATCTTTGATTATTATCTCTTGTGGTTACCCATCATGATATTTTTGAGCTCACCCCTCCATTAAGTTTCCCATCCCTATGTTTTTAGAAAAATTATTTCATATGAGAAGTATCGATTGGGTTCAATAAGATTTCAATTATAGGGAAATATTTTATTGGATTATGCAATAAGTAGCCTATGTAACTTGCCCCCAATATCACTAGAAATTTTGTTCACAATATAGTGATATTTTAATGTGAGATTTTATGTAAAAATTATTTAATTGATGTAAACAATATTAGGATATTTGTATCCGTTGTCACTATAGTTGTTGTAGGAGCATGGTTTAGATAATTTTGAGGATAAGTTTAATTATTTTTTGGGAATATGATAAGATTAATTTAGTAAAAACCCATAGGATAAGTTTAAGTGATAAATATATTTATAGTTTAATAGATTAATACTTTTTAGGTAATAATTTCTTGTTTCTCTATGAAATTATATCTCTATTTAGACACTACATGTAGTTTCATGTTCTGGACCTAATATACCATGGAATAATAGACATGAAAAGGGTGTGTTTCTTAATAACTAAATCATCATATGTTTCATGAAAAAGGTGTCTAACTACACACCCGGTTCAATTTTACTATGGGATGTAAATTGGTTGATCATATACTATTTTTTAACCACAATAAACAATTGATTTATTATTTAATTTTATAGAATGAGTTTAGAATTATAAGTATCCAAAAATTGAGGAAAACTAGGATGAATAATGGATAACATATATTGAACCAAATATAATATAATTTGATCTAATAATGCACTATATTAATCATTGAATGATATATTTTAATATAATATTGATATATCCTAAAATAAAAAAAATTATATGTTTGCTTGATTGTATAATAAAGTGATAAATACCCAACTTAAATTTCTCTTTTTTTATGTATGATACGTCTCTTATGATGATAATTTAATATTACTAATGTCATATAACTTTTAGTTTTAGTCATGGCTTTAAAAAAATAAATTTAACCCAGGGTGTGAGATAAAATGTAATGATTACCTCATATATAATCACATTAGAGTGGGAGTTGGCTTATAAAATATAGAGATTATTCCAAAATAACTGTCACAAAATATGATTAACCATGTGAATGTTGTTTAAATTCTAAACCCGTTAATGAATATAATGATGGATTCTTATGTGAACATTAGAGATCAAGATGATGAAGGAACTAATATTAAATATAAAATATGTTAACAATGTGAGTAGAAGGACCATGAAAATTTACTCAGTGGTTTTGGAAATTGATTTAATTTTGGTTACTGAGGCCATCAGGAAATAAGATATTAAGGGAAAAAGAAGGAAAAAATGAAGCAAGATGAGGTTTTTCATATTGATCCAATAAGGATTAGATCTTTTAGAAGTGTATAATTTGTAAATACACAAACTAATGCACCAATCAATGTGTCCAAATGCATAACCAACACCAACCACCTCCATGATCGTGGGAGAATGTAAATAGTAAGACAAAAATTTATATTATGGTATATTGCAATTTTTCACTCTATATTTTCCAATTTCTTGTGTCATGTAAGATTTTACGTATTATGTATTGAAAATTAAACAGAAAACATTTGGTGTTATAATAATTATATCCCCGATATATTGAAGTTATTCAATATTTCAAGAATTTTACATTTTATAGATTTATATCTTAATTAATTAGTATAATTCTTTTATAAATGGAATATCACTTTATAAAAAGTGGTCATATAAAAGTTCTTATTAGTAAATCACAAACCTTTCCATAAATTAGTCCATGTCCAACTACTAATATATAGTTAATTTGGATCTACACTACAAATATATCACACCATTTGAGTTTTAAAAATGTTAAGATGAAATATATTTAAGAGTTATATGATGTAACTTCTAGATATTTTAATATATGTTTTCAACTAATTATGTCATCTTTCTTTGATATATCTATCAAAAGAAAAAAACTAATACAAAAATATTATATGTATATATCATTAAAACCTAGATGCTGAATTTGTATGTATGAATATGTGTGAATTAATAAAAAATTATACTAACAGAATATATATATTTAACAATTATTTTTAAAAAAAAATTACTTAATTTATTATTGTATTTAATTATCAATAATTTTTTCTATTAAAATATTTATTAAATAAAACTGTTTTTTGTATTGCAAAATAACAATTATAATAAAATATAAAATTTATTGATTAAATATAGATATAATTTTGTTTTATATTCATTATAATTAAGAAAAAATGCATTTCAAAATTTTATTTTCATATAAATATACTTTGTTATTATATATTATAATTTTAGTGAAATATGAAAATAAAAAATTCTAGAAAGATTAGTTGAAAAAAATAAACTTCATTTTTCGATTTATAATATCAATATTAACCCAACAAAATTTTTTTTTTTTTTTTCTAAAAATATATTATTAATTTATAATTTTAAACATGTTGGTTTTAATTTAAAAACTAATATTTGATATTTTATAAAATGATTTATATTTTTGAAAAAATTATCTTTCATAAATTATTGATATTTTATTATAAAATTAATATTTCCAATAATATAAGTTTCATATGAAAAATTAATTCCATCTTTAAAAAACCCTATTAAAATAATATAATGATTATTTTTTTGATATTTTTCATGATTTATAGATAAATCATGAAAAAATAATTTGTTTACCAAAAGTGTGAATTTTATTACACTATCATTAAATAATCAAGACATAAAATATTATAAAACCTTTTATTTGATCAAATATATATTTTTCTAATAATATCATAAATATTGAATTTAAATTTTTAAATTTAAAAAACCTATGTATATCATTATAAAAAATAATCAATTTAATCAAAAATGAAAAAAACTAATTAAATTTTAGAAAAAAAATTATTTTTGTTTGATACTAAATGAAAAAAGAATATTTTTTTAATAAAAATATTTTTTTTGTACAAATTCTAAATATATATATTATTCTCCCACATATAAATTTTATGCTTAAAAGGAACTTTTTGTATGAAATTGTTTTTAGGGGTCATATTCTATAAAACGAACATTAAATTATATAACACTTTGAATTTTTTTAAATTATTTAAATATTTTAAATTACTATTTTAAAATCATTAAATAATTATAATTTTAAATTCTTTTATTAAAATTAGTTACCAAGGAGGAAATTTTAGTTACCACAATATGGGTAAAAAAATGGTAAAATGGATTACCATAGTGAAAATGATTAAATCATGTTGGAAACATGCTTTATATCGGATTGTTGAGGGAAAATTGAGCATATCTATCTCCCCATACAATTAATAGTTATTTTTTTATCCCTTCATATTGAATAATTGTCTATTATTATTTTTAAATAATGAGTTTTTTTAAAACATAATTTTTCATCACTTATAAAATAATCCCACCTCATCGTAAAAATATTATCCCAGTTAAAATATTTTGATGAATAAAAACTCTTCCATATTATCTATTAGATGCCCACTTCATTCCATATAGGCCTTGCTCTCAGAAAAAGACCATGTTAATGATCCTTAATGAGGTATCTAAGGAAGATCTTCCAAGGGAGAGTTAATACACTCTATCAAACATTTCTTGTAAATTAATTCTTTTAAACCCCTCAAGATCAATATATCCTTAATGGTATGATAAAAATAGAAATTTTACTATTATTATGGTTCGTTATATAAACTAAAAAACCATTTTAATCTTTAATTAAAAATAATTAAGAAAAAAAATGAAACAACAACATATTTGAATGAGTAATACCACCTTTATAAATGTTGTGTTCCATTTTATATCCCAACATTAAATAGTAGGTTGGAAAAATTTATTTAATTAACTAATTTATATTTATTTGATAATTAAAACTCATAAATCATAATTATATCATTTCTTACTTCATCTGTATGAAGGAAAAATGAAATTCTCATCTATGCATATTAGCGGACAAATGCCATTGTAAAACTACATGTTTTTTTTCAAAAACCTTATTACATATTTTACATTCAAAATTAATTTAATATGTAAAAAATATATTTTTTAAAATATTTTAGTTATGTATTATTTATATTTGAAATTTGAAATGTGTTTTCAATGATTAAAGATCACAGAAATAATAACCATATTTAAGGCACTTATCAAGGAACCTTTGTTAACATGGGAATATTTTTGGATTAGATTTGCAACTGTATAAGTAATTTTTGATAGAGTAATAAAACATTTAAATCTATACAACTATATAGAAAATTATTTTATTTAAAACCCCATATTACCACGATCAGAAAAACAAATGTGTTATGAATAAAATATTTGAGTTTCCCTGACTAATCGATATAATATAGAACAACATAAAAAATAGAAATAAATAGAAATTGATTTTATAAAATAAAATATAGATGGGAATGTTTTTCGGGTATATAGTTAATGAACGTTATTTAATTATCCACGATGTTAAGAGAATAAGTAGAGAACATTAGTGCATGAAGGTAATGGATCTTATATACCACCCTCGTTACATTTTAGTTACATTTTTACAGTTATTTTCTCCATTTTATGCTTTGTTCATTTCATTAATTTACTTTATTTTTGTATATACATATATATATCCTTTATTTATATACCATGATATATAACCTTTTCATTTCTATGGTTATACATGCATATAGGTCAATTTAAAATTCCCACATCTATGTAAACCCAATTTAAGTTAACTATTCTATATCTAATATCATCTCAAAAATCACCCCAATAAGAATGTTTTAAATAATTAATTTTTTATATAAATCATAATTAATTTTTTGTATAACCCTCTATGATTAATTATCATATCATAAAATATAATATTCACTTTCTGATATTAGAGATATCATAACTTATTTTATAAATGATCGCCCATATGGTTTGTTTTTATTCATTTTTATCCCATGTCCATCTCATTACATTTTTTAATTATAAAACCAAATTCAATTCCTATATTCCTTTTACAATTATGGATATTCAAAATGATAAAATTCATTCTTATCTTGGGAATCCTTGTGATTTAACCTTCAGTTAAGACTTAAATAGGAATTATGAATCCTATTTCTTTTATATCCCATTGAACATGAATATTATTAGTGTAACAATTAAATGTTTAATGATATATTTATATTTGAATAATTTTAATCTCTTGGATATCTTTTGTTGTATGCAATATTGACATTAAATGAACTGTAAAATTATACTAAAAGATTATTAAAAATTGGCAATTATAAACTAGTTTTTAAAATTGGTGGGTATGAATATAACTAACAAAATTATGAAAACATTATGGTTTATAATGGATTCATTAGTTATAAATTGATAATAAATGTAAATAAGATTTATTTTAAGATTAAATTAATATTTTTCTAGAAAATGTTTTCTATAATGTGTATCAATATTAATTAATTAATTTTATCTATAATGGTGACTGTTTCTTAATGAAATATTCCTAACATATTCAACAAAATTTTTATCTTTAGTATAATATTTTTCTAGTCATGGGATAATAGTAATTCTAGTTTGATGCATAAAATTAAATATTTCTAAAACGAAGTTTGCATCATTTTTTTTAACTTCTTTTAAAATAAATATTATTCAATTTATAGAAGTTGAATCCTAAAATTGGAATTCCATATTCTCAATTAGGAGGATCAAATTTTTTTAAAAGGCCCATTTTAGTTTCGGTTAATATGAATATTAACAATGGAAAATTTTTTCACCTTGGAAAATGGTAAGTCCAGTAATTTATTTCAAAAACTAATGTTATAAGCATTTAAAATTTCTATAACACGTAAATTTACCAATGCAGATGAGTTTGTTTCTGCCATGACCATAAGAGTATCTAAAATATAGCCATGTGGATCCATTTTCCATTGATATTGTCCTTTATATTAATTTATGTAATTAAAATATAAAATGTCACTCTCTTAGATTTAAACATCTTTTTTTGGCTCACATAGAAATAAAAAAAAGTTATGAATAAGTATTACTGTTTACATTATGAATAATAAAATTATATTTATGATGTTAATTTATCAATAATTTGGAAGCATTATTATGTAAAAAATTATATATTAAAATATCATGTAAGAAATGATTAAAAGGATAGTGTTCAAATTCATTATTTTTGATGATGTATTTACATTCAAATGAAATTAGTAGTTTCAAAAATGAAAAAAATATATTTTATGAAGACATTATTTTATTAAATAAATAAATATTAATAATACAAATTGAATAGGAAAATTATTATAATATATTGTCAAAATTATTATGCCTTGTCTATTTATGATGAAGAACTATATATTATAATAAAAATTATAATCTTTTATGATTGAAAATGCCATTGATATGATTAAGGTTTAATAGGTTAATTAAGTGATTAAAAATATATAATATTTAAAATTCCAATTAAACCTATATAAATTTTATTCCATGATGATATTGCTAAAAAATAATCCTTATATTCAATTATAAATCCATTTAGAAACATTTATCTTGAGAATTTCTTAGTTATATTTTAATCATTTTTGTAATTCCAAACGTTTCCTTTCACTCCCTTATAAAAGGAAATTGCTTCCATCTCTTTATTAAACCAATTTTATCAACCTATAGTGACAAATTCCTTACCATTAATATAATAAAAATAAAATTATATGTTATATAGGTTAATTTATTTCCAAATGACATAACATATGGTCCACCAGAATATATAAATTTTTTTTCGAAGAATAAGTAATCATCGTAACCGATCACATTCTTTTTTGAATCTTCTTTTACCTCATATATATATATATATATATATATTATATTTATCCTAAAATAATATCTTAATTATATCAAATATAATTATCTTTTTATTATTATTTAACCCCTATTATTCCTCCTCTTTCCCATCAAATTAAAAATGACAACATCACTCATTTGTTGGTGTGGTCTTCCACCATTACAAATCGATGTGAAAAATATTTCTATTATAACTTTACATTGATGGTAATATAGGTGGATTTAATAAATATATATTATATATATGATATAATAATGATTATATAAGTTGAATTATGATTTATCTATCTTTCTTTCCATTCGAGGGAAAAAGTGAAAACATCGGTCTTTCGTACGTATGGTCAGCCATCTCCATAAACATTGTAATACATTTTTATCTCTATAGATTTTATAGGATAATATAAGTACATATATAAATAAAACATATGATATTAATTTTTCTCATAAAATTAAATATATTATGTAAACCTGATAAATTTACACGGGTTAAAATTACTGAACGAAAACCTATAGAACAAACAAAGAAGTTATTATCCAGAGTAGTTTTTAACAAATAATTCATAATAATTGTGTGGTAAAATATTATAATTTAATTATATTTGGTATGATATATATGATTATTATTATTTAATAGATTTATAATAAATCAATTTTTATTATACATTATGTTAAAACACATATAAAGGAATTCAAACCTATGATAAATCTTAATTTCATAATCTCATTATTATTCATGATTATTTATGATTAAGTATCCACTAGGAGAAATATTTGATATTTCAATAATAAAATGAATTTATCTTCTGATCCTGCAATAATTTATATAAATTAATTTTTTATTTTATTTTATTTTAGTAATAAATTTTTTCTAAATAATATTTTAAGGGAAACTGAACTAGTTTATCTACTCGGATGGAAATATTTCCCTTCTCTGCAGAATTTCCCTGATGGAGATTTATTAATTAAAGAAGAAAATCTTGGAGAGTCCTAATAATAAATTCATTTAGACTTGTGATTCCCCATAGGGTGTACCTATTCATTTTATTATGAAGAAACATGGGTGAATGTGTATTTTCAATTATTATCCAGAACATAAGAGAATTACACTCAATAAGAAGAATCATATACCTCATATTGATGATTTGGTTATGAAATTTCAAGTACCTCTATATTCTTCCAATATTGATCTTCGGTCTAGATATCATTATTTATGGGTCAAGAAGGTGGATATACTCAAGGCATCCATTTTATAAGGTATGGTGATTATATATTTATAGTAATTCTATTTGGACTCACCAATGATCCTAATATCCACATTTATTTATTTAATAGAATATGAAGAGATTACATTGATAATTTTTTGGTAGTATTTATTGGTGATATTTTAAATGATCCATGAGAAAGTTATAGAACAAAAAACATTTGTTAATTTTATATAATTCTAGGAGGAAGAATAAGTATTATGAAAAATTTATGATGTGTGAATTTTTAATTCAAAAAGATTCATTATTAGGTCATAATTTCTCAAGAGGTGGTATTTCAGTGTATCCTTCAAAGATGGGATCTACTGGGAAAATTTACAAGTCTATCCATGGTAATTGAAATTAATAGATTTATTGTGATTGATGGATACAAATGATTCTTTTGATAAATTTATCATTAATATTTCATCCACTCGCCAAGTTGACTCATAAGGTGTTTATATTCTAATTGAAAAATGAATGTGAATAGAGTTTCAATGAACTTATGATAAAGTTGGTTTGCAAACGTATTCTAACACTACCTTACACTAAAGTAGAGTTCATAATCTTTAGTATTCTATCAGAGATGGGATTTAATTGTTTACTCATGTAGAATAAAATGGTGATAATAGATCCCCCTCACCAATTTAAAATTATTCAAAAATTTACTTGATTCATCATTTGAAGTTGGAAGTGGTAATATTTTCATTGAAGAGATAGAGGAAATATTTTTATGGTGAAAGGTAAGATATATATATACATTATTATAAAATTGTGAAGCATATATTCCCAATGAAGGAAATATTTTTATCATCCATAGGTATATGGTCAATATGAGAGGCCAAGTAAAACTATATATTAATTATTAATATAATGCTCTATGGATTTAAAATTTCATTGGGATCAACACCTTCCACTATTAAAATTTTATTATAATAACAACATCCATTAGAACCGTCATGGAGGCTCTTTATTGATCACTATATAATAGGATGTGTATAAATACAAATGTGATGGGTTAATTTTAGAGATATAAATATCTAGAGACCTGAGCTGTATGAGGAAATTAAAAAAATATATATCCATTCAACGTCATAGTAAGTAATATTATAGTAAAAAAATAATATTTTAAATCATAAATGAGTTCTATAGTTTGATGATTTTGAGAAGGTACATCTCTGAATGACTTTCTAAAAAATGAAATGAGATTCAAAATGAAATGAAATTTGAGAACTAGTTATATTTTCTCTTTTTCGATTCAAGATCATATCTAGAGAGTACCTTATCGCATGAAATTTAAACCAAGTCTATCTCAAGTACATTATTTGTTCCAGGTGTCCTTACTGATAAATTATAATCCTGATCATTAATTTGACCTAAAAATAGAAATTATATCCTACTGTAAGATATGTCTTATGAGGAATTACATAGGGAGATTATGGATTATGGTGGTAATTTTCTTGGAATAAAAACCACACATATATTAAAAGCTTCATGGTGAAACCCTAAATTTAAATAAGGTACTTGGAACATGAGGATATCATAAGGAATAAAAATCCTTAAATTTTTTGATTTGAGAGATGTAATTTTGAAGATGAAATTTTCTAAGGGGTTAAAATGTAAATGGAATGTTTTTCCAACATAATAAATAAATTGATCACAATTTGTGAAATATTTTAATGATATGTGTGTAATATATTAAATAAAATTCATTATCCTCAATCTAATATTTTTTTATGCACGATATAATAGTAAATCTATTTTTGTACTTAAAATGTTATTTTTATAAAAATTAGTAGCGGTCATGTTTCATGTAATTATTTTAAAATTCATTTTTCCCATTAAATAAATTTGATCATGAAAACTAAATTCCCTGTTTTAAATTATGATATTAAAAATGAGTATATGTTACTCGTATAATTTTGGTCATTATGTGTTGTAATAGTTGTAAAATTTATCACATCTGAAAATGGTAAATCATGTAATTAAGGACAAAAATGAATGTGAGAAGGCATAATAATTTCTCTAAAAACTAAACACTATCATATTTCATGACCTTATTTCATCTATTTCTATACATGTATAAAATATATGGCCGATAGGTGCAATGTTTCCTTGATATTTATCTTTATATTATTTTAAATTAATAAAACTAAAACAATTCTCTTTCTCACCATTACATATCACTTTTAGGTGAAAATAGGGATAATATGTGTTTTAAATTAATATTATAGACTATTTAATGACTGCTTATTTTTTTATTCTAGTTTATATATACTTTTTGGTGGTTATATAATTACCTTAAATTCATGCACAACAGTGATGTAATATTTATTCAATTAATGAAAAAATTTAATAAATAGTATTAAAGTTATTAAAAGTAATTAAATTTTGATGAAATAATATTTTACATAAATTTTATATATTAATATATGATATTAATGATGAGTTAAATTATTATATTTTAATCACTTCATTTACATGATTTCCTTATAGTCAAATTTAATAAAAATTACCAAAATTTACAATAATGAGATTTTAGTAAAACAATATTTTATAAAATTAATGAAAAATATTATAAATCGTTAACGATGAAAAGTGGATAAATAAATGGTCTTAAATGTTAAAATTTTACGATTTATGTTCTTATTTTTTCATTTTAATTAAATATAGACCAATATATGATTGAGAAATTAGTTATTTCCTTTAATTTTAGAATTGGTTATCTAAGAAATTAAACCAACATATAAGCTTTAAAAAACCACTAATACCTATCAACATATTATTTTATGAGGATATTTAAGCAATATACTACCAAATATTTCAATATATATCCATTTGGAATGATTATTTATGATAATATCATCAATATATTTTATTCCTTTAAATAATTTCAAGTGTGTCCTCTCACTCCCTTATAAAATGATACTCCTTCCCTCTCTTATTTACATAACATTGGGTAAACTAGGTTAGAAAATCTATACCCATTTATTTTATAAGAATCCATATTAACAATATATATTTGTATTTATTTCCAATAAACCAACCATAGTGTACTTATGAGAAAATCTGAAATAGTACATTCGAAAAAGTTATAATCACATTGACTGATCCGTTTATTTTTATGTCTTATATTTCCTCACTAAATTTATATTATTTACACTAAAATAATGGATTATATATCATAAATATTATAAAATATTATTATTATTATTAACTCCCATTATCCATCCTCTTTTCTATCAAATGAAAAATGATAATGATCCTTGTGTGTACGTGTGGACTACCACCATCAAGAATCAATGTGATTAGTTTTTCATTTCATATTTACAAGGATGGTAATAATTATAGTTTTAAAAAATAAATATGACATATATTATATAATTATGATTTGATATTGTTTAATTATTATTTATATTTATTTTTTCCTCCGTCGAAAAGTGAAAACAACACTCAAGTGTACATACGACATGTCGTCTCCTTGGATGATTTAAATTATTTTTCAATATGAGACATTAATGGATTACACTAAATAAATATATAATTACTATATATAATATTTATATAATTATTAAAATGCATTGTATGATGTAATATTGATCAATATAAAAGGAGTTAAACTATAGAACCAAAAAATATATGAAAAGCAATGCACTTATTACCAAAAAAATTATTTTTATAATGAATTTATAATAAAAATGTGAGAATGAATATAAAAAATAATATATGGTATTTTATATATTATTATAGTTCTAGAATTAATTTATAATAAATAAATATTCATTGTACAATACTTTTTGGGCATATATAAAAGAATTGGAACGTGTAGTAAACATGAATTTCAGAATATCGTCATCATTTAGAATCTTTTTAAGATTAATTCACTACCTGGGGATTAGTTTATATTTATATCTTAAAAAAATTTGTTTTCTTTTGATTTTATTTCAAATTAAAAAATTTCCATCCATTTTCTCTCTTTAAGTATATCTGATGTTAAAATAATGATTTTTTATGGAAAACAAACATTGTTTTTGTGCTCATTCGGGAATATTTTTCTTTCATGTCTATATTTTCCATACAATTTCTTGAAAGGTTGTTGTATCAATATTTTATGACTTATTAAAAAAAATTTACCCAATTTTTAATTTTTCTAAATTTTTTTAAAATGAATCATCTTTTTATTTCCTGAATGATGAAGTTTTTTATGCTTTTTCAAATGTGTGAAAGGAATGTTTTTTAACTTAACCAACATGAATGTAATTTATTTCCATCATTCATGGTAATTTATTTATAACTTCCTCTAAAAACATTCTTTATAATTATCATAGAAATTTTTTTCCTAATTTAATGGGAAATTCAATTATTTTAAATAAATGTTTTCAAAGTTAAAAATTGGATTTTCTTCATTAAATTTCCAATAAATTTTAAAATTATTTTATTCTATGAAAAAATACATTTTAGAACATATTAATTATTATTTTTTATTATGAAACAATCCTCCATTTTTCATTAAATTTTTTATAATCATTTTGAATGAGATAAGTTTCGATATTTCATATGTATGTTGTTCCAATATCAAAAATTATTGATTTTTATGAATGTTGATTATATTTTGTAGTTTATTCATATAATGAATAAATTGGATTTATTAAGTGATGAGTGGGGACAAATTACTTTGAATCTTATTTCATAAAAAGGTCTCAGTAAACAAAATATATTATGTATTTTTCAAATGATTTACCCATTTATATAATATGATTAGTAATGATACCATGGTGGTATATTTGATATGTCTATATTTATGAATTCCATCAATATGACATCAATTATTGATATCGATTTGATTATTTGTATAGTTATGATATCCATGAATAAGTTTCTAGCTCATGTGATTATTTTTTTAGAATTATTGGGTCATTATTTATTAATTGCATGGTTTTCATGGCTTATTATCTTTTGATGTAAATATACCACTACTATGTATTGTAGATCAAAAATTTCTTATAATTCCTTTACCTAGGATCCCATGATGTGAATTATGATAGAGATATAGTGATATAAAAATGGTAATAATGGTGTTTTCAAAGAACATACAATGTTATATTGAATGTTTTACAATGTAATTTTAAATTTATGTACATATCTAGTTTTCTAAGAATATTAAACTATTTTTCCTTTGGATAAAATAACTTGTATCTCACACCAATGATATAATGTAATGAACTAGACCTTTATAAATAAAACTCCATTTTTCACTACTAGAAAATGATCCAATACACACTGTTCAAAACTGTGGGTATAGACCCCCAAACTGTGGGTATGGCCTATACCCATGGTTTGGGGAACCATTTTCATTGGTGGCGTCGGTATAGGTCTATGAAATATACACATGGTTTGAAAAATCCAGGGGTATAGGGTTTTCCAACGTGTCATAAATCTATACTCACGATTTGGAAATCGTGGGTATATCATATTTTACAAAATAGCGGCCAGTAAGATTTGATCTCGTGACCAATTATCTGTTCACGAGCATCCTTAACACTACCCCATCACCGCAAATATGTATGTATATATATATATATTATTAAATAATTTTATTTAAACCGTGGGTATAGAGGAATAAACTATTGGTATTGAACTCAAGCACAATTTTTTTCATTCCCGTGGAAAAAATAAATTTCCCGCGCACATGCGGGAAACCTATACCCGTGGTTTGTCAAAATTGTGGGTATACCATTTTTTATTCGACGACTATACCAATGGTTTTCATAAATCGTGGGTATTGGGAACCCTATCCCCACGGTTTTGGTAAAACCGTAGGTATTTACATTTTTTGATACCCTATACCCACTGTTTGGAGTAAACCGTAGGGATAGGGTAGCATATGCCCACGGTTTGGGGAAACCGTGGGCATAAGCTATCAAAAAATGCTTATACCCATGATTTTCATAATACCGTGTGGATAGGGTGACCTATCCACATATTTTTCCCCAAAACCATGGGTATAGGTCTATCTTTCAGTATTGTGTGCTTGAATTTGATTCCTTATTTTTTATTATGGTTAAAGAAAACACTTTCACAACCTTGGTTTTATTATATCCTCTAAGATTTAAAAGACCGATAATAATCTTCACCGTTTATAATATTGTCAATGAAAATGAATCATATTATTAGCATTAATATAGGGTTTTGAGAAATACAATTGACATAGAAAAAGGATGGGATGGTCTCAACTAGTAGAATCATACCCTTTGAAGCCCTTTTATCAGAGGATTCTAGCAATATGACATCAATGGGATTATCCCAAAACCTAAACCAAGAAGGGATATACTAACGTAAGAATGATCTAAAATTTTTATGGAATATGTTCAATCACATTGAGATCATGGACCAAACTATGTATGTCGAACAACACCATGAAAGTCTCATCATCACCCAGCTTTCCCTTACGGTGTTTTTGGTGAAAAAATGGTTTTCCCTCAATACCCAAATAATATGAATATTTATATTTTTATAAAAATGGATTCATATTATCTTATAATTGAAAAATTATAAATGATTTGGATTTTGATAAAATATTACAAAAATTAAATTTTAGGTAATATTGAAATTAAAATAAGGAATTTATTTGGATGAAATAATGGATTTTTGAAATAAATATTATATTAATATAATATTATTATTAAATAAAGTTATTAAATATAGATGTTCATAAAATTTTTCTATTGTAAAATTTAGTTTTTATAAGTATTAAAATTAGTTATTGTTAAAGAACTTATATTTCTAAATAAATGTTATTTATTTTTTAAAATTGAAAAATAATATATTTATAAAATTTCTATGATTAAATAAATAATATTTTTGAAGTCATAATTTTGAAATTATCCAATGTTTTTTTTCATAATTTTCTTAAACAATTGAATTTTTAGTTAGGATTTAAATACAACATAAATATACAATGTGTATTATGACACCATAATGATTCGAAAATGTTGTAGTAAATACTACAAAGGGTATCCAATACCAAATATATGTTTCCACTTTAAAGATAATCTGATTTTATGTTAAATTTATTTCATTTATATATCATTAATGATTCCACCAAAACCTATAATATTATATGGTTTTAAACTATTTCTTAAGAACATCACCCACTACCCTAACACCAAGGGAAATAATTTAATAGATTCAACCATTGTCCACATAAAATAATTAAAACCAAACCCCTTTCCATATAAAAATGATAAAAACCATGGTATGGTCTTCAGTTTTCATTACATTATTATATAGCTTCAAAATTCCATGTTTTATAGATAATAAAGAATTCCCCTCTAATTTCCTATATATATCACACAAGATATCATTAATCTTCTATAAAATATCATTGATAATTCCCTTATTCTAATATATCCTCTCTAGAGTCCTCTTATGTTTCCCCTAACCCCTTAAGAGGATCCTCTCAAGCTTTTGTAATGACACTATCACGATAGGGGATCTATGTCTGTCCTTTTTATTAAAGAAAATATTTTTTTTGTTATAACATTTAATTTATCGTTGACCATGGTTGGTAATGTTATAAAACATCTCTAACACTTCCATTTTTATTTACATGTGATGAAATATCCATTTTAATTACATTAATCCCTCCCATTGAGCATTTTGTACACCCGTTACCATGAAAAACTTTGTTAAAGTATCCACTCTAACTTTTCTTTATTCAAGAATATTCATTATCATATTACTTTTTTATTAATATCATATTTATGGTATATGTTCTCCGATATCCCACATACATATATATATTTTATAAGTGATGAGATATTACTTTCACTCTCATTAATTCATCCCATGAAAATTTATCATCCCCCGTTATGTGGCCCAAATTTCAAAGTAATTTCATTTTCCAATAGATTTTGTAGTGAATACCCATACCCATTCCATATCAATGGTATTAAACATTATGAACATATTCAACATTTATTAGTGACTTTCATGTATTTAATACATAATTATTTATCGTGGAAAAAACTATAATTATAAATGATTCCATGAAGTATGATCTATGTAGAACACTTATACCTGTGAAATAAATGAAAGTGACTAGTGTGCCCAAGAATTATATAGCACTATAATATGATGGCTAATGTTTACTCTCATGATATATCATGAAATTTATTTGGGAGTTAACCTAATCCATCATATGACTTTTTACACTATGATGTATCAGTGGTTAGCCTTGTCCTTTATATATGTTTCCATGTTTAATTTTTTTTCTACGTTTCCTATGTTTCCTTTATGTTATCTTTTTATACCATGCATCATTGTTCATGTGTATGATTCTCACCATTTTTATGTATTATTGACATACCTATTTTTTAACATGTAATACTTCCTATATGTATTCTTTTTCTATTCCATTATTAGTCTTTATATCAAACCTATTTCAAACAAATCCCCCCTGGGTTATCCAATGAAATATTTTGTACAACAAAAAAATGAGCATTTTAAGTATGTTTTAAGCAATGGTGATGTATTACCTATTTTTTGTTTTTATACAACATACATATTTCCCAAATAAACTAGAATTTTTAATCTTTCAGGTTTTATTATATAAAATGTTATGTAAGAAATAGTGAATTAGTATGTAATATTGATATCGATCATCAGAGTTCGTATCAAAAGAAATTTGACTTATTTTTTGTATATGGACTACAAAAATCTTATGCAAGCCTTTGGGTTAAGACTAAAAATAATAATAAATACAAAAATTTTGTTAAATTATAAAGTAATTTATTTCCATTAAAATACATCCCTCTCTGTATACTATAAGTGGATGTGGATCTGGAATAGATTTACCTATGTGTAATACTCAAAAACACCACATTATGCAATAATCAATCGAGAACTAGTTCATGAAAATGGGCCTTAGTACAAAAAATTATTAAAAAACATGGGGTAGATTCATTTTAAATTTACATGATCATTATGAAACATTATTAACAGATAAAAATGAACATATGTGTCTATATTATAAAATATTTCATGGATAACCAAGATTAAATCCTAGAAATTCATAATTAAAGGAATAACATTCAATAATAGGTTATCTATTTAATATATTTGGATCATCATTTATGTGTTTAATAGTTTAAAATTAATCATCCCAAATATTCCATTAATCTATCCCATAGACAGAAATGGGAGGAACTGAGAAAATAACTAATGTGAATGAAATGTGATGAATACCCAAACAAGATTCCCAATATGATGGGACCTCAAATCAAAAACATTGTGATGGTACTATCTTAGAAAACTCTTGTTCTGAATTGAATCTTGGATTAGGAGGAGCACCCAAATCCCTCTAAAAAATAATAATCTATAATTGAGACATTGATGAAACAAAGGCCTTTGATGTTAAATTGATCATTTGATCCCTTAATCATTAATAATTGGATAATATCCATTGATAAGCTCTTATAAATCCTTCAATGTTTTGAGAAAGTAAAGGTTATACTTGATTTTATCTTATGAAGGATGAAGCTGATTTGTGGTGGACATTGATCACGAATTTGAAGACTGAGGAAGAGATCGAAGTGATGGGGTCGAAGGTATTTTAGAAAAAAAATTGAATATATTTTCCTCACAAACTCTAACATAAAATAGAAAGGTATTTAAATAACTTCAATATAAAAAGATGATGAATCCATCATAGAATATGGGGAAAAAATAAAAAGACATAAATGATACACCACATCTTTTTCATTATCAATGAATAAATATTTTAAAACATTATTGTTGAGAAAAAACTATTCAACGAAAATCATGGGGGATATGTGCCTCTTATAGCTATGAGTAAATTGACTAATGTTCCCTAAAACTAAATATAGAACTCATTAAACGTCAAGGGTATCATGGGGATAAGAATTGGAAAGTGTATTTTAAATCCATTGGTGTGATTGAGACATCTAATAGCGATTAGAAATATTAACATTGCACTTGTGAAAAGTGCATAAATAAGAACACTATAATTTTCGTAAGGTTGAAGATGAAATGTTGTAGATGTGTTAAGGAACGAAAAATATATAGTGATTTCTGATGGTAGAACCCCACCAATGTGATAGAGGAAAAAAATTCTATAGACAATCCTACACACATTTTTTCATTGTTTCAACTACATGTAAATAGGTCGCATTGATAAATAATTAACTAAGATAAGGGATTTTTAAGAAAACCAATGACATCTATAGAAGCAAGGGCATGCTTATTCCATCACAACAGCTATGGTGGATCTAAAAAAATTCAGTGACAAATATGTTAGTTATTTATTGAATCTAATCTAATCTACTTTTTGATTTACCTTCTACGCATTACATCATATCACACAAGTTTAGTAGAACAATTAAAATGACACCATAATTTTTGGAAGTAGAGTTGTTAGTGAGCATGTAAAAAAGGGAAAATTATTAAATCCCATGTATTTAACTCCTCTCATATCAAACATTTCAGCCTCCACTTCACAATGAACATTATTTTACAGAATTTTGTGAATTAGAACCATTCTATACATGGATTTTCTTTCTCTATATATATCCAACACTAATTTTTAGGATAAAGAAATCACTCTTTATATCATAATCCATCCTCTGAATCTATAAAAATGAACAGATGAGAATTAATCGCCTTCAACACCAACATCTCAAGAATGGATATTATTAACCTAAATTTAAGAGTATGAAGGTAAAATTACTGAGTATAAGTAAAAGATCATCCTTGAATACATGTCCATTTTGAGGGAATACAACAAAGAGTTTTTTACAAATAATTTTCTAGTCTTCCTCATATCCTAGATGTTTAATCAGCAATCGAGATTATATTTAGGGAGTTTCAATTATATAATACTCGAAATATAATTCTTGTTTCAAAACTTGTGGAGATAAATAAACCAATACATGATACTTTGGATAAAGGCTTCACCTTCTCGAGTGCTTCATATTGGGTTTTAAAAAACCTCTTCATCCTGAAGAAGGATGAGTGAATAATCCTTTTCAATCATTATCTTCTATTACAAAATATTATGATAAAAAAAAGTATCCACTCCCTTAGATTGATGATTTTTCTATCAAACACATGAAGCATAATACTTCTCCAAGGTTTATCTTTGGTAGGGGTATTATTAAGTAAGGGTGAAGGAGGATATCCCCAAGACTGCTTTCTGAACAACATACAATCACTATGATTATATATTAATGCTATTTATAATCACAAATCATCGATAAATCTTCACAGTCTTAATTAATATACGTTTTAAATATTAACTCTTCAATATTGATGTAGTATATATAAAATAAAATCTAATAAACTCTAAAATAAATGAGGAACATTTAAACATAATTCTCTAGACATTACAAAATATTATGTTTTATGAAATTTAAGGAAATGTTGTGTTTTAGATGAAGGAAGTATCAATCTTAGAGAATATTATCATATGTAATGGGTTATCTATGGATCTTTTAAAGACCTAATCAATTGAAGGATGGTTGAGACCGATATTTGTGACCAAAACCCATAGTTTCCATGGATTAGTTGGGAAATATAATCGATTTTTTATGTATTTATCTTGATTTTAAAACCATTTAAATAATTTATCTCATAATGGATTCATTTTTTTGGATCCATTAATGTTAATATATATTCATGGGCTTGTGAAAGAGTCATATACCTGCTCCTATAACTACACTACCAAAATGTGGAGATGTTTTCATGGTATAAAGTGATTCTTCAAAGAAGTTCTTGAGTTGGGTGTTAAAATAGAATGAAAATGTGATATCCTATGTCTCAGAGATATTTAATTTCCAAAAATAGAACAAACCATCACATGATCTAGATTTTGATATAGTGATATTTGTCTTGAAAATAAAGTGGGATTATTTCTTTGCGGGGAAGTGTGAAAAATATGCATTCAAAAGTGACTCAATTATATATTCATTGACAGAGAGCTGAATATAAATCAGACATGATGGTTAGAGATGATTAAGGACTATGACTTCTCAATCCACTATCATCATGGGAAAGAAAATATAGTGGAAGATTATCTATATAAAAATTATCCATCAATATTATCATTGATATAAATTGATAAGGATCTAATTTTCTGATACGTGAAGAGGACTGACATTGGTATCCAAAAAGAAGAAACATAATAAATCCATTAATTAATTATTTATCAACTATACCTTCTTGATAGGATAATGGTAGCTCGAGGATATGATTTGGGAAGTTATAAGAATTAGGAATCTATAAAAATTTTAAATCTTCAATGTTCAATTTTTAATGAAGGAGTTATGAGATTCAAGTAACAATATGGTCTACCATAAAATCATGAGTTAATTGATGTATATTTTGGATGATCATCATAGGTCAAAATTCTCCATCCATCTACGAATCACAACGATGTATTTTGGTATCTGAGAGAACTATTGATGAAATAATATGATGAATGAGATCATGAAATATACCGTAATGTGTCTTGTATGTGAGAAAGTGTTGGAAGAAAGGAATGAATAAATGGGGATGATGAAACTAAATCCCATACCTACATGAAAATGGGATAACATTTCCATGGGATATTTCATTAGTCTTCTGAAAAAATCAAGAGGATATAATTTTATATGGGTTGTGAAGGATCATCTTATAAAGACTTCTAATTTTATATAAATTCATGAGGAATTATTACTCCCTAAATATTCAAGGATATTCATTAGAGAAGTTGTGCAGATGCATAGAATGCCACTATCGATTGTTTCTGACCAATACCAATGATTTAACACAATGTTCTGGAAGAGTCTCTAACACTCTCTAAATAATAAGTTGAACTTCAGCATGGATTATCACCCTTGATCCAATTGAAAATATGAGCGGACTATCTAGATACATGAGGACATGTTCGGAGAATTCTTAATTGACTTCAAAGTAGGATTATATCATCATATTCTTTTGTTTGAGTTCTCATAAAAAAAATTGTTTACATTTAAGTATCCAAATTTCTTCCAATGAATAAATTTATGGAAAGAGGTGTTTGAAACCTACAAGATGGGATGATATTGGGGAACACAGACATCTATGTTCGGAAATGGTTGAGGAAATGTTGGAAAAGTTATTGACCATTCTGTAGAACATCATGGAAGGTTAGAGATGAAAAAATAGATATGTTGACAATTGTCAATGAGGCCCAGAGTTTTTGGTTGTTGATAAGGTCTTCTTTTTCATATTAAGGGAATAATGTCACGAGACATGGGAAAGAGGGAAGTGTTATTCCAAGACCCATTAGTCGCATTGAGATCCTTGGTCACATTTGAGTGTGGGACTATCAACTAGCACTCCAACATAACCAATTTTAAGCACATAATGTTTTCAATGTGTCACTATTGATGAAGTACATAATAGAACCCCAAAATTTCTTCCATATAGAGGAGGTACCATTAAAAAATGATCCATCCTGTGGGGAGAATCTATTGAAGAACTTTATCAAAGAGAAAAAGTTCTACCAAATAATACAATGCACCATGTCAAAGTGATTTATAGAAACCAAAAGTTTGAAGAAGTGATGTGGGAACCATAAGAGGTGTTAAAACAATGTTACCCTTATATTTTAGTGTGTGAAATGAAAATTTTGAGAGTAAAATTTTAGAAGGGGGAATATTTTAATGTATGGAACTTTTTAAAATAAAATATCCTTTTATAGTATATGTAAATTAATATTATGAATTTTGGCTATTGAAAAACATGTACTTCTATGTTTTATAATATTCCATCAGATTTAAAAGATAGTTTACCATGTCAACCGTTTATAATTTAGTTATTGAATACTTATCACATGATTTGTATAAATACTGGGTTTTGAAAAATACAATTGACAAATGCCAATGATGTGATGGCCTCAACCAGTAGGAGCATACCCTATAAATACCATTCATTAGGGAATTCAAGGGAGATAGCATCAGATGCCATTTCCTAGAACCATGAAAGAGTTAATATCTAATATCTTATGAACAATCAAATTTTTAAAGGCAAAGCTCATTCTTATCAAGTTCATAACCCATAACATGTATTTTGATCAACCCTAGGAATGTTTGACCATCTCCAATGCAACTATTATGGTATTTTGGAGTGTAATAAAGGGTTTTGAATCGAGAATATTTTTATATGAACATGTATATTATATAAAATAGTGAATAAATTCTCATCTTATTATTCTTAATTTATTATTATTTTTATTTTGATATAATAAGAAAATTTATATTTATGTAATATTATAATTAAAATAAATATTTAATCTTAATGAACTAATTTATTTTTGAATAAAATAATATTCTAAAAAAATATTATGAATAACTAGTTTTTTTATATATAAATGATCATATAATTTTAGGTAGTCAAATGTAATTTTTATAAGGGTCTGAAAATTGTTATTTTCAAAAAATACATTATTTATATATAAATATCGATTCAATATTAAATGTTAAAATTCATATATTTAGAATATATTTTTTTAAAAATGAATATTATTTTTTAAATCATCACATCATAATAATAAAATGTTGAATTTTTCATAATTTTCTAAGGTAGTCTAATTTTTGGGTTAAATTTAAATACGATATAAATATATGGTGTGGATTATTACACCAAAATGATTGAAAATGATTTAATAAATACAAAAAATAGTATACACGACAAAATCTATGTATACCCTTTAAATTAATAGGATTTTATTTTTATTTGACTAATTTTATAAATCCCTTATGAGTCCTCCCCTTTTGTAATAACCGTTGGAAAAACCGAATTTCTGGTTTTTAGTTTTTGACTACATTGTTATATAGAGTCCAAAACATAGTTTGATAAATAATGTAGATTTCCCCCATCATTTCCTCTTTAAAACAAAAAAATATCACATTTATATTCCCTAAAATGCCTTTTAGAATTTAAATACTATTACATATCCCCCATAGATTCATCCCAAGGTTCATTAAATATATTAAGAAGCCCCTCAAACTATTTTATGATCAGATTCTGAAGGTATGTGATCTACATCTAACTTTTTTATTCAAGACCCACTTTTATGTTATGCTTCTTCATTTCCAATTTTCAAGATTGGTTTTTTATAGTGTCCTTATTACAAATATTTTTTCCATGTGATTATATAACCCTTTCATTGACATTATTCTCTCTCATGAACCATTATAAACACATATTAGCAGGCTGAAATTTGGTAAGGGATCCTCTCATTCTCTATAATAATCTAGAAAATATATTATATTATTCCTTTTGAATCAACATCCTAATGATGTGATATGTTATCCCATATCACCCTTAATTACCAATGATTTATAATTGATGAGATACCCTTTTACTCTCATTAATATATCCAATGAACATTTAAATTTTGTAGTTATACTTTTGAAACATAAACACAAATTTTATATCCATAAATTTGTCTAGTGAATACCCACAACCATTTCTATCAAGGATGTTAACATATATCAACCTATAATTACTTACCTGGGAACTCGCATGTATTTAATCAATACTCCTATATTGGGGAATAAAATTTGATATTAAATTTTACCTTGTTCTATAATCAATGTGGTGTACTTATGAATTTGAATAAAATTAACGTGACAGGTGCACCTAAAATTATATAGCACTCCAATTAATTCCTCAATGTTTTATTCTCATTAGATATCATGTAATTGATTCGGGAGTGATCATAATCCATCATGGCACTTTTTACCCCATTATTTCTTAGACCATATCCTTGACTAATGATTATGATTCCATGTTTAATGTTATTTCCACTTCTCCCAAGATTTGTTTGTATTATCATGTTATAACATGCCTCTTAATTCTTGTTTATGATTCTCACCACTTTTATGTCTCATTTATACATATTTTTCTAACATGTAATACTTCCTTATTTTTTTCTTTGTTTTTTCCTTGACTAGGATTTATATATCATCCCTTTTCTTATACGTATCCCAGGTTATCCCATGGAGTTTTAATTATGAAGGAATAATATGATCATGTTAAGAATCATTTCAATAATAGTGATGTGTTACCTAGTTTTAGTTGTTGAGTAAATTACGTAATTCTAAAATACACTATAAATTTTTATCTTCCAATTTATTTCTATGTAATAATATCTAATAAATCATGAATTAATGATTAATAAAGACATAGTTTATCAAACAATGGCTCTAGGCTACTGGGGTTAACGTCATTACATTTTTTATAATTTTGTTTACTTGTGTGGAATTCATATTTTTTATTTTAATTATATCATAGGTTGTCCTAAGAATAATATTATCTTGTAATTCATTTAGAAATATTTTTATGTAATGAGATATCATGTATAGTTCATGAGAGGTTTTCATAAGTACAGAGTATTAAATGATGGGTGTGCCTTGATGTTATATCCCTATAATACAACTGTTTAATGAAATAAATATAATAGAATGTTATTTTTGGTCTTCTAGAGAGAACATAATCCTCTAGGTTACTTTTCCTACCATGTTTATAGGAATTGTGAGTGATCAAAATCCACCATGATACTTTTACAACATTGTTTAGTGGAATGGGGAGTGAACCATATTGGTTGGAGTAGGACACTCAAGAGGGTGGTGAATTGAGTTCCTAAATTTTTGTCTATTAAAAATTATTATTTGAAATTCCCTATATTTAAAATTCAATTGACCATTTATAAAATAGTAAAATTATAAGAGGTTGACTATTCGATTAATTTCTCAAAATACTGATTAGTTCTCATTTATATTAATTTTATAATTAATAAAACTTTTGAAACTAACTTAATAAGTCATTAATATTTTAATCACTTTCTAAGACTAAGAATTATTGATTAAATTGTTTTTATGAAATATATTAGAAAGAAGATTAAAAATAAATGTAAAAACACACCAAAAATAAAACCAGAGGTTTAGTCACAAGAGGAGACCTAATCCTATCCACATGCTGATCACCTACCTCCATGAAGATTTAAATTTATAAATAGTTTGATCAACAATCTTGATCTGGGTTCAAAATAGCACATAGTTGGTACAGGACGCAAGAACTCTACCACAGTTCTCTGCGGTAACAAAAAATCAGGTCAGACAAGGACCTCTTTCATAATTATTTTTGGGAGTAAAAAGATGTAACCAGGTAATATTGGAATAATATATTGTATCCTTCAGTTTGATATATGAGACAACATGTGATTTACAAATAGATACACAAACTTCTCAAAAGTATCTAAAAATGCACACAACACTGAGAAAAATATAAGAAATGATTTAGAAGGCTCGGTGTGTCCTGAGATGCAGCTGTGGACTCTTTGGATGTAGCTGATATGAGGTATGATTCCTCTTCTAAATGCTGAAATGAAAATAAAGTGTCATATTTTGGCTTCCAGGTACAAGTATCATTCTACAGGTATATTATTCTCATTCATTGATATGCTCATGTTGTTTTTCAATTCGATGTACTGCTTTTTGGAGATTGCCTCATGAGTTCTTACGTTTGTTCTTGAGTTCACAGTGGGTGCATGATAGTCATGGACGTTCTTCTGTATATCATACATGTAGGCATACTACATTTCATTCTACAACCCTTTTGGAAATTCTATTTATTCATGAGGGCTGACAGTGAGCATGATCTTTTCACATGCATAGGTTTATCATTCCTCATATTTTCATCTAAACGTCCTACAAAATATTATTAAATATTTCATTATCATTAAATGTCTGAAATATGACCGTTAAAACTAATTTTATTACTCTCAAATTTAAGCAGTCTATTGGTGAGTCATCATGTCGGTGAGACATCAATCAGTGAATTGTCTATTGGTATCTCTTTCTGTCAGTGACTCAACCCATTAGTATGTTATTCTATCACTCTTTCCATGCATTTGTAACTCATTGCATCATTGATTAATTTTAACTATCAGTGAGTCCTTTCATTGTTAGAACCATGTATTGGTAGGTCACTTGTACTGATGGTAGGTCAATTGCACTAGTAGGTCGTATGCGTTAGTTAGTCATATGCATGAATATGTCATCTATTTTAGAGATTCATATGCATCTGTATCTCTTCTATGACCGTAATTCATATGCATCGATAGGTCTTCTTCGTCAGTAACTCATATGCATTACTAGGTTGTCAGCATCAATATGTCATATTCATCAGTAGTTCGTCGGGGTTTCCATCTCATCTCTTCTGTCAGTGTCATCCTGTTATACATGGAATATATTATGTTCATACATTCTTACAATATTAATGGAAAAAATGTACCAAATCTATGTGACATCATAGATAGAAATAATTTCACATATTGAATCTTAAATAATTATGATTGAAATGTTTAGACATGATTAATACGAATTGATAAGATTAATATGAATTTACATGATTTGTGGGTTGATAAGATTTCCTATTATTAAAAATGCTAATTCTATAGAGGAGTACCAACAGTCCCCTATGGGAAAATAATCTCCCCCTTTTAATGATTCAAAATTATTGAATTATGTAGTACACAAACATAAATAATTGAAGGATAATGTTAATTGGTTCTCCCTGTTTTGGGATTATAAAAAATAGTGTAGGGCATAGAAAGAAAATGTATCATGAATTTATAGATAATATAGAAATGGAGGAATGGAAAGAACACAGTAATTTAATTAATCAATAAATTACAATGGATTAATATTCTCTAAACAAAATGTTCATAAAGCAAGAAAGAATCTCCATCACAGAGTGATCCAAGCTGTTATTAATGGTTAATAGGTGTGATTCATTTTTCTAAAGGATCAACGTAGGGTCCATCAGGTGATGGATGAGAAGATGGAAGGTCTGATGAAACTCTAAGAGGAGGTAGGGTCACCCCTTCTGGAATATTAGGTACAAGACTGGGTTGGTCTAAGTCAAGGAATGAAAAACTAGAATTTGGGGTTGAAGCACCAATCCAAGAGGCCTAAGAGGTGAATAAGTAGAGAATACAATTTCTTTACTTCATACATGGAGGCATTTCTTTAAAAGTTTGATGAAATCCTCAATAATCTCTCCACCTTTCTTCATTATTTTCTCAATTTCATCTTTATTATCTATGAATAATTTCAATTGTGGATTGAATTCATTCAATTTCTTAACATGTTCATTGAATGCTTTTTTAACTGGGGGTAAAGTCAAATTTTCCTCCAAATACATAAAATGACTTGTCAACTGGTGCTTGTTGTAAATCTTGGAGAAATATTAATTTTTCCAATTGGAAGGATATTCATGAGTGGAAATTGATTCATTTTTTTTATAATCTAACCGTATCATGAGCATGATCAGTATTCTTCTAAATATTTTCTAGGATTTCCAAGACATAGGTATCAAATAGTTCTTTAAGCTCCACTTTTAAAATAGTTTCAGTTTACTCATTATCCAGAGACTAAGAGGTCTGACCCAATGTGAATGAAATAGTGGTAGGAGTTGAGGTTGAATTATATTGCACAATTTCCTTTAATTTCTTTCACTTTTTGGAAAAATCATAAATATTAATATGAGAAATAAGACCTTTAAGTCCATTTTTGACACTCTCCATTATAGTCTTGTACTTAGTGGTTAAATAAATGATTGTAGTTATCATCTTCATATCATTCCCATTCCCGATGTTATCTTCCATAATGGTTTTGGTAGTTATAATAAAATTTTGTTAAATTTTTTTTATCACCAACTGTGACACTGAACTAGTATCATCTTGAGATGCACTTGTTGAGGCAGGATTAGAAGAAGAAGATTCATTTTTCCTTACAGCATCAACCATATACTAGAAAAAATTCAAGATATTATTCAGTTAGTTTTTTTCTCCTAGATTCATCAATCTCATATCTCATCGGATACTGTACTGAGTATCATATTGATGAAAATATGTCTTCCATGAATTTCTTGAAGTTTGTCTTAGTGAAATAGTCACTAGAAACGGCTGTGTCAACTATTTCCCTCATAACAGGTACAAAAATATCCATTTCTGAATCTTCAGAATCTAATACAATTTCCACATACATAAGATTCATCTCCCATTTATTCATTACATCATCATCCATATGACTGGGAGTATCAAGCCTTACACATCCAAGTTAATTCTCTTCTATAGATTGATTTTGTCTTTTATGAGGCTCCCCCTCAATCTGGGATTTCCTTAATAGTTTCTCATCCTCAACAAGAGGTATTCTACTTTCATAAACCAAACGAGGTACATGAGTTTCTTGATCTTCCACATAAACTAAATCTGTAGAATTTTCTCTCATTTCAACAAAAACTTCAAGAAGATATTAATACCGAGCCTAATCCATAGCTTCAATCAATTTATCATCCTCATGTTGATCATTCTTATGATGGTCATTATCACTTCCATTGCATTCAGCATCATCATGTTGAATGAAATGTTCTTCATTTGTATTTTTGTCACAATCTTCTTCAACATCTTCCTCTTCACTACAACTGCCACTTTGACCATCCTCACTTTTATCATCTTCTTTACAGCCAATATATCTACTTACATATTTTATACTACCCAGGACTTTTGTCTCCTCGTCCCCATTATCTTCAAGAGTGGGCTCATTAGAGGGTAAGGTATTTGGAGGACAAGGTGATGTGAAGGAAAACCATTGCATGGTTTAGTGGTTTCAGGATCACTCAAATCATCAATAGGTGATCCATGATCTCTATCTTAATTGACAGGCTCTTCATCTTCTTCTGATGAGTAAACAACTTCCTAATTTTGTAGAAGATTAGGATCAACCATATTCTTAGGTCTAGTTGGATAATCAAATAGATTTATCTTTTAATAAATATTATCTTTATCTACAACCCATTCTCTCTTCTATGGGTTCCAGTTGATTTTCATCATTTTAAAAATATCTTTACTGAGGCAGATCCCACTACACTCAGAAACAACATCCTCTTCTACGTTTTCACAACCTTTTTATAGCATAGCTAAGATCATTCTTTGATATAATATGGAGTTAGTTTTATATAAATGTTTGATAATCTCATTCATGTTCACATCAAGGTATCTACACAAATTTTCCATGATCCATTTTGTCAACAGATAAACCAATTAGACATATCATTCTATTAGAGAAGGAATGTCCCTTTCTTGGGAAAGATTTTACAATGGATAAACATAAACAATTTTATTCATTCTCCACCTGACTATATAGAAATGGGTATTTTGTTATCATCATTATTAGTAAGTTCCTTTAATGTTTTCTCAAATCCTAACTTATCACATTTTGTTGGATAGGTACCTTAATAATCAACAAATACACCTTCAGAATTATCTTTAAGACATTCAAGCCAATGTATTAAAGAGAAAGATATTATCTTCCCTTTTACAATAGATTATATCCTACCGACATCAATTACTTCCAATAAAACACCATATTTTTGTAAAATTCATGATCTAGCATTAGGTAAAATGGTCGTTCATTTTTTGAGAAACACTCAATACAACATTCATCTTGAAGTACCTTGAACAGTAAAGACTTTTTTTCTAACATCAATTATGCAAGAACATATTTTTCTGGGGTTAAAATGTGATTTTATGGATAATTATTTACTATTGTGGAAGATCTTCTCATTTCACATTTCTGATTCTTAGAAGAATGAGACTCACCATAATTGATATATTGCTTCACACACACAATTTCAATTCATTCAGTCTGAAGGTTAGAAGAATAAATATTAGTGTTAGAGAGAGAAATGGATGAGAGAGTGTGTAGGTATATACATTGAGTGGAACATTACACGTTTATATCATTTAAGTATATTTAAGTTACTCCACCGTGAAATTGTTAACTATGTTTAATAAAATCAATGAAACAGTTTCATTTTGATAAAAACATAAACCGTATTAAAACAGTGATTCAACGGTTTTAGAATGACATATTTTCCATAAAAATAACAATATTGACATGACAAGGCATCTGTGTTGGCATTAAAACTTTGTCAACATGACATAACATCGGTGCCGACATGACAACAGTGTCGGATTGACATAGTGTTGGTGTCGACTTAACAACTATGTCGGCACGACATAGTGTTTGTGTCGGCATTACAATTATGTCACCATGACAACTTCACTTATAATGGTCAAAGGAATAGAAACGCAAGGTCAGATAAATTGACCATTCCTAACTCATGTCTGATGTAATTCATTCTTTTAGTGTTCAATGGCATAGTGAATTTGTCAACAAGTAGATATTCTGTTGTAATAAATTCTTATGTGATATCACCCTTTTGATAATAATCTCTCAAAATGTGATGTATTACATTAGTATGTTTTTTTCTATAATGAGAAACTATGTTCTTAGAAATGATAATAGCGCTTGTATTTTCAACATTTATGGTTACATGTCTAAATATATATCCACAGTCTAGAAGAGTGTGTTTCCTCCACAATATTTAAGTACAAAAATTTCTAAAAGCTATATATTTAACTTAGGTAGTAGATGATGAATCAAAATTTTGTTACTTACAATACCATGAAACCAAATACATTCCCAAAAATTGACATGTCGTAGGTGATATCTTTTTATATAACTTTTATCCAGCAAAATCAGCATTAGAAATGATCACTATATCAAATTATTGTCCTTTAGGGTAAAACTAACCTAAATTAATTGTATGTTTGAGTTATTTGAAAACAAAATTAACTGCATTTATATGGGATTATTTGGTATTGGCTTAAAAAAGGCACACGTATAGACACTAAATGGTATATATGGACTACTAGTAGTGATTTAGAGAAAACATCAAATCATTCCTCAGTAAGTTGTATGATCATCAAATTTGCCATCATCATCAAGGTCCAACTTACATGTGGTACTCATTGAAGTGTCTCTAATTTTAATTCTATGAAATTAAAATATTTATTAATGTTTTTTTGTATTTACATTGATTTAAAATGATAAATTTTTTATTTTGAAAAATCTGAAATGAAAGAATGATTTTGAGTTCACACATCAAACTCATTTTAAATTCATTTTTATTCATTTTAGAAAAATAAATATATAAATAATTTATTGAGGATCAAAAAATAATATCATTTACATAAATTTGAAAAAATAATAAATCTTTATAAATTTATTTTATAAAAATAATAAGATCATAAATTCATTTTCAAAAACAAATTTTAATGAGAAAAGTAATTAGTCTATCATACCAAGCTCTTGGTGATTTTTTACACCATATAATCCTTTTTTTAATTTAAGAACTTGATTTTAAAAATGAGGGTTTATAAAGCATGGAGATTGTTAAAAAAACAACCTCAATAATATACCTACATAGGAATTAACTTTTAACGTTTATTTGATAAATTTTGAATTTAGGATGGGTAGCATAAGAATGTAAGATTATGATGGCCTCAATTCTAGCAAGAGGTGAAAAGTTTATTCATAGTCAATGGATTTATCTTTACTATAACCTTTTGTTACCGATATTGGATTATTTTTAACAATATTTCCATATACATAAACTTGTTTCCTAAAATCCCCAGTAGTTCCTATGGTTATGGTGCCTTTGGGTCTATCCACATGTTTCCAAACTTTATTTATTTCAAAATTATTATGTTCTTCTTTCATATCCATCACCCAAACTTCATCTTCAATTGCATCACTAATGATTTGATGTTCAAAAAATGAAAAAAATTCTTGATCTTCAACTTGGTTTCTTATAAAAGATCTTTTTTGTGTCCCATTATCTAAGTCTCCAACACAAGCATCTTAAGTATGGTTCTTGATGGTTCTAGTTGGTCTAAAAAAGGAGGGTCTAGTAATTTCATGTTCATCTATAGGTTTGGGTTCATCTTTTTCAGAGTCTATGGAATTTCATGAACTAATGGATTTAACATTTTTCCTGACAAGTTGATTAGCTATCTTTTCATTTATATCAATATTTGGCATGTCATCTTCTAGATTTTCTTGGGAGGTCTTTGGTTCATGTGGATATATTTCATTTAATTTTATATACATAGATTCATCCACACACATGGTTATTTTATTAAATAAACTATAGGCTTTACTAGATGTTGAGTAACCTGGGAAGATTCCTTCATCACTCTTGGATGTCAATTTGTCATGATTGTATTATGTATTGAGAATATATACTTCGGAACCAAAAATAATGAAGTAAATAACTTTGGGTTTTCTATTATTCAACAAATCACATGGAATATTCTTGAGGATATGTCTAATTAAGACTCTATTAATTTTTTAGAAATATGTATTCATAGCCTCGGCCTAAAATTAAATAGTTATATCATATTAATTAAGCATTGTTCAGGTTATATATTGTATGGTTCTATTTCTCCTTTCAATAACTCTATTTTGTTGAGTTGTCCAATGGCAGAGCGGTTAGGACTATATAAATTTTGTGATAAAAGTGATTCAAAGCCTTAATTTTAACACACACAACCATGATCCCCTCTTAATTATTTTATTCTACATTTATATATATTTTCCATTGTTTTATCATACATGGTGAAGTAGAACGTTCTTCACTTTTTTGTGCTAATAAATACATCTAAGTATATTTTGAAAAGTCATCTACAATAACATAGTCATAGTGATTCCAATTCAAACTAAAACCTTGATAGGGTAAAAAAAGACCATGTGAACTAACTATTAAGGTTGAGAAGTTGAATCATTTTTTCCTTGATTTGAATGATATCTTGTGTTTTTTACCCTATTGATAAAGATTTCAGACTTTTTCAGTTGAAAGCTCATGTTTTGGTAGATCCTTGACTAGTCCTTTTCTGGTATGCCTTCTAAGAGAGTGTACATTACAGTGTCCTAATATCCTATGCCAAATCCAAGACATTGTGAAAGTCAACTAAATAAGAAACATTTTGAGAAACTAATTAATCTATTTTAACAACATAAACATTTTCATTTCTAAAATAATAAAATACTAATAATTTTATAACATAAAAACATTGAAAGAATCATTTTCAAATTTATCATTAAATCCATCTTCACATATTTGGGAAATACCAAAAATATTATATTTCAATACAACAAAAAATGGTACATTAAAAATTAATACTAAGATAGAGTTACCAATATGTCCAAATCCAATTATTTTTTTCTTTTGCATTGTCTCCAAGAGTAACATATCCACAATCAATATTGATTAGATTCTTTAAGAATGGGAAGTCTATAATAATTTATCTTGAACATTCACTGTCCTGGTACGACAAACTATTGATAGAGATATTCTGACATCGTTTCGACAAAATAATGATATAAAAAAATATTTTGGTACCCATATTTTTTTGGGTCTAGTAGCATTAGTAATCAGTGCTTTATCTACCAACATTTTCATCATGAGTTTAATATAAGTTTATAAAACACATTTGAAAAATATACTATATTTGGTGTAGAACACATATAGTTATTAAAGGATTTTCTATAATTGGATCTAGCAGCACAATTTTGATTTTTGGTAGAAGAATAGATTATCCAGATTCAGTTACAAAATTTGTTTTAGATAAGTTTCTTTGTCTAGGATAATACCCAATACTAGAAGTGTACATAGAAACTATCTATTAACCAAGAATATGAGTAAGAGTAATTTAACCATGCGTAAACTTTTCAATGTATTTCATCAATTGTTCTTTAGAAATTTTAAATTCATTGTTTTCATTAAGAAATTGATCATTATTTTCCTTTTCAGAAGTATGTTTAGACATAATATTTAATGTTAGAAATTTTTATTTCTTTAATGATTTAAAATCATATTTCAACAGATTGCATATATCTTATAGAATGTTACAGTATTCAAATAGTTCATCACTTTTACAATTTTTTTATTCACGTTCATCTTCATAATACTAAGAATTTTGTATAGAAGAATATAAGGTTACCTCATATTTTTTTTCATAAAACACATTTTTCCCATGCCATCCCTTTCATCATGAGATGATGCCAGTTCACTAGAGATATCCTTAAAGGCACTCCAGGAGGGATTTATAGATGTTCATACTTCCAGTCTTGGTTTTCGTACTTATTTTGTTTTATTAATTTTGGGCAGTCAGCTTTGGAATGTCCTCTCCTCTTACATTCAGAGCATACAATCTCCCCTGATTTCACATTTCTTTTCTATCCCATTTTCATGTTGCCCATGTTATTATATCTTACTTTATAATTGGGATTCCTAAAGAACATATTGTTTCTATAGTATGATTGAATCTTATAGCTAGCTGAGACATCTCTCCATCACTATCAGACATTGATTAATCAATACTGGAGCATTCAATATAGGCTATCACCTTCTATTTTCCCTTTTTATTAGACATAGTAGTCTTAAAGACTAAAAATTTTCCATTTGGTCCATCCACTTCTTCTTAATTGACTTTAAACTATTCTTCATACATCTTCAGCTTTCCATTGATTTCTTGAACAAGTACTTTGCCGAGGTCAGAGGATATTCTAATATAGATAGAAGTTCCCCACCATCTATTAGGTAAGCATATGAGAATCCTCAAATTTTGTTCCTTTGGTGTAGCATATCTTCCCTGATATATTATTTTGTTCACTACTTCATTAATCTTGAGATATATAATAGAAATTGTCTCATCAGGATTTATCTTAATGTTATCATATTTAATAGTGTATTTGTGAAGTCTCATTTCCATAACACTAGAGGATCCATTATGTGAAACAGACAATGTTCCCAAATTTCATGGGCTGTTTTTCATGCACAGATTCTGTAAAATCAATCGTCTTTTAAAGAATTTTATAATGCATTCATGTATTTGGAATTATTATTCTAAGCCGTCTTTGTTGGGTCATCCCATGTAGTTCTCGAAGTAGAAGTAATTTTATATTCATCTATAATATATGAAACAATCTCCAACACTATACTATCTATGTGAATTTTCAATTTAATTTTCCATTGTAATAATTTGGTCCATTAATGAATAGAGTATTTTTGGTAGCATCACCTTCTATACCATTTTACCTAATAAAATTTTTTAAAATAGATTTTAATGAGGTAAAACATTCTTATTAACAAAAATTTTAAGATCATTGATATACAACTAAAATCACAGTTGAAAAAAATTGAAAGGTATTTAAAGACTGAAAATTTAAAACCTTTGATTCTAAATGTAGTATATAGTATGAAACTCAAGAGGGGGTGAATTAAGGTACCTAAAAAATTGTTTATATGCATTATTTTAAATTCCCAAAATTTTAAATTTGATTGACCAGTTAGCCAGTAGTGATTTTATAATAGCATGACTATTCAATTAATTTCTTAAAAGAGTGACTAGTTCTAATTTATATAAAGTTTATAATTAATTAAACATGAGAAACTAACCAAATAATTCAATACTATTAGAAAAAATATCTAAGAATAACTATCAGGCTTCAATTTTGTTTTATGAAATATGTGGTAAAAGAGAGTAAAATTAAAAGTAAAAACACAATAAAAAAAATAGGTTTAGTCTCAAGAAGAAACATATTCCTCTCCACTTGGTGAAAACCTACCACCAAGAATCATTAAATTAATAAATATTTTGATCTAGGCCCTATATCAGGGTTCACAATAGCACACTGGATATCCAGTTCACAATACCTCGACCACAATTCTTTGTGGGTACAAACTATCAGGTCACATAAGGACCTCATACACACTTATTCATTGCAGTAAAAATTTGTAAGAATATATGAGTGGAAGGATATCTTTTATAAATCAGTTTGATACAAGAGAGAGTGTGTGATTTAATGAATGATACACACACTGGTCAAAATTATGTAAAATTTCACACAATATAAGAAATAAATATGAGAAATGATTTAGAAATCTCTGTGTGTCTGGAGATGCGGCTCTTGACTCATTATATGTATGTGAGATTAGGATTGAGTCATCTTCTAGAAGTTGACATAAAAATATATTTGTGTATTCAATATTCCAGTTACACGTATTATTTTATAGGTATATTCTTATCCTTATTTGAAAAGCTCAAGTATTTAGTCAATTTTACGTAAAACGCAATTGATATTATGTCATGTGTTCTTCCATTTGTTGTTGATATCACATTGGGATAATGAGATTCGTGGATGTTCTTCTATATATCTTACATGTGAGCATTCCACACTACTTTGTACAACCCTTTTCAAAATTCTTTTCATATCTGAGGGTCGATAGAGAGAATTATCATTTCATGTGCATAGGTTTATAGTACCTCATACAGTTACTAAAATTCCAAAAAAATTTATTAAATATGTTATAATCATTAAATGATTCAAATATGACAATTAGAAATAATTTTAATAAATGAAAATTTTAACAGTATATCGGTGATTCGTCATGCCGGTGATACATTAGATAGTGACTCGTCTGTCAGTATCTCCTTATGTTGGGGACCCAACCCATTCATATGTAATTCTGTAGGTCATTCCATGCATCAATGAATCATTACATTGGTTACTCGTTTTAACTATCTATGAGTCCTTGTGTTGGAAGCACCATGCATTGGTATGTCACTTGAACTAATGGTTGGTCGATTGCATCGGTAGGCCATCTATGTCTATTAGTTGTATGCATTAGTAGGTCATCGAAATCTATGAGTCATATGCCTCAGTAGGTTATCTGTGTCAGTATGTTATATGCATTGGTAGGTATCCTTCTTCTGTAAGTAAAATTCATTAGTAGGTAAAAAGAATGTAAAAAATCTATGTGAGATCATATATAGACATAATTGCACATATTTAATCATAAATAATTATTATTGAAATGTTTATATATGATTAATACGAATGGTATAATTAATATAAATTTATATGATTTGGGAGATGTCATGATATGTGATTATTAAAACTACTAATACTAGAGATGAGGACCAACAGTCCCCTATGGGATATCAAACCCAATCCACCATGGGACATTGTCCGCATTATGATGATATTCTTAAGAGTTAACCTTAACATGTATTTATAATTCAATGTCTTATTTTATCCATACATTCTCTGATTCAATTATTAACGATTTCATTTTATTATGAAATTTTTCCATTAATAAGTTCATCATATTTATTTTATTGGGAAAATTTTATGTTCATTTTTCATGAATATATTTGCGTACCCATATTATTATCTTATACTCACTTTGGATATTTGATTGTTTACAATTTTGATTAACCTTGTTATGTATTTGTTCCTAGACATTTTTTATGTTCCCCGTTCCCATTTAATGAAGATATATATAATTTATGTGATATCTAGAAGGCGGTCTAGTAGAGTTTGGTAATTGAGAAATTATCACAAGTCTTGTAGAATAATTTTCTAGGTATGTAGTCTAAAAATTAACTAAACCATCAATTATTAAAAGTGTGATATTTCTTTTTGAAATATTTAACTTCTAAATTATAGATATTTTCTTAAAATTAAGATATGTTTTTCTTGGGTAAGTATATAAGAATAATTGTAACACCCTCATCACTGACATAATAAATTTTATTTAAATTTTTTATCTTATTAATTTCATGAGATTTTGTGGGAAATTTTACTATTTTATTAAATTATGTAATGTTTGTGGATATTAAAATTATATAAAATGGTCATTAATCTTCATTCAATGATCATAAAACTCATGTCGCATCTCTAATAGTGTGATTTTTCATGGTTGGAGCGTAGTTTACAAGTCCATGATGTGTCTTCTAGGAAACCACATTACTCAATTTATTCCTAGGGATGAATTCAATGTTGGTGCACAATTAAGGTTAACTAAGCTTCAAAACTACATTAGTGCTTAATTATTGTCTAGAGAAAGTCTTATTTTTGTCTTCTAGTTTACGAAATTTTATAGAAAAACTCTGTGGGCTTCCAAGGTTAAATTTATAGGTGAAATGACATAAGTGCACGATTTTTTTAAAATTTGTGCAACATATATACCATATAATTCATTTTATAAATCACATAGATCCCTTGGGGGATATCCATATTACCCTCCATTCATCTATGGATCCCATTCCATTGAATTTCTATGAATTTTCAAGGTAATCTTCTCCTCTCTATCTACATTATCTTCACCCCCACCTCTTCTATATATTCCAAAGGTTAATCATTATCATTGAAACACTATCTAGATATTAATAATGATACATGTCTTTAATTTGATTTAAAAATAAGGTTATTATTTTCTAATGCCCTTATAGAGTTCCTTCATTCTTGTTTTGGTGCTCTCTATATAAGGTTACAAAATTCAACATTCTTTCCACTAGTTTAGGGTTTTTATTCTATTGAAAACCATTATAAAAAAAATCATGTGTAATAGAGTGTAATAACTTTTATCAATATTAATGTATATCTATATTAAAGGATACCTATATATTAATTTTTAATCATTATATAAATTTTTTCTATGGAAATGGTGATAGCTCAAATGGTTATCTCTATGGAAATCGTGATTTTATTTTTGAATCAATTTTGAATGTGTTAGGATCCTTGAAAAAAAGTATGATATTTTTAGGGAATGGTGTAAAATTTAAAACTATTCCATTTTTTATTTTAATAAAAGTATAATTGTTTTTAAATAATTCACCTGGGTTCAAAAAAGGGTTGTGTATTTAAGTGATTTAAAAATATCTAAAATAACAAGAATTTAGATAAAATAAAATGACATGGAATTGTGACTTGGTTATATATTTAAGGATCATTTGAAACAATATAAATTAAAATATCTATTACTATATAAACCCTCATTGATTTACCTTATTCATTTTCTAGGGTTTATTTTTTATTTTTTATTTACATGATGAATTGATAATATGAAAAGGGGTTATTCTATATGAGGGTATTAAAGGAAAGGTGAGAGGATTTTTTATGCATATTTGGAAACAATCATGGTTTACTACTCACCATTATGTTTGATTGGTTATGGTAAACCTGAGTGACTATATATATGTTCAAATTAGTGAAATTTTTTAGTTTAGATTATGTTCTAGCTAAGGAATAGAATTATTGATATTGAGAACATTGATATGTTTTATTCTTTTTGTAATTTTTTTCTCCCTTGGTGGTTATTAGGATATGATAGTTCAACTGGACTATAATTACAAATCGCATCTTATAATATTGATTAAGGTTCTAGTCTCTAGTACAGGAATTTATTTCTTTGGGACCTAGTGTGTATCCCATGACATGTATGCCTTTATTAGTCGTTCTTTTTAAGGTATTTCCATTTAATTTAAAATTTACCTTATCCTTGTTTATTGGGTAACTATATTACTTTATTATTTTATGGAAATCAATTTATTTAATAGTTCCATATATAACATTACCTAACTCATTCGTGATCGAGTATGTTTTGAAAATTTTTTAGAAGTTGATATAGTAAATTTTTTTAAGGGGTTTAAATATTGTTTTAGAGATATGTTTTAAGTCTGTATTATTTTTTTTATCAATAACATTTTGTGATTGTTTTCTAAATAATGTTTAAAATGGGTTCCTATGTTTTAATCAAATAATAATGATATATTCTTTGGATTTCAAATTGATTTAATAAACCCTTATTTCAATGGAGGGAGATATTTTCCTTTATGAAAATATCATGTGATTTTTTTCATTATGGTTAAATTGGATGGAAAACCATATTTAATTAATTATATTTCAAAATTATATTAGATTTGTGCTTAGTTAAGGTAATTTAATATAATATTCTATGGGTTCCTTATGAGATATTTTTTCACACCATGAATACACAATACTATTGGTGGGTGTTAATTATCTTTTATTATATATATATTATAGGTTCTACTTTATTTAGTTACCGATCTCTTAGGATGATGAGAGAGGGTATTGATGATCATGAACATCATTGTATTCATAGTGATTAAATTGAATAATGCTCATTTTGGGATTGTTTTGTTGTGAAATCATTAGATATTTGGACAAGAAAACATTCCTTTATCAAAAAAATTTCATTATATTATATTTTATTGTTATATTATTTGAGTATATTGGATTTCTGTTTCATTATTGGGAAGTTGTTTATTTACCCAAATGGCTAGAAGGCCTTAATTGTTTATTAACATTTGATAAAACCCATTTTGAGGGATGGGGGTATCCTTACAAGGTATGTAGGATTAATGATTACATAGCCCATAGGATTAAGAGACATTACATGGCCCATTGGTATTAGGAAATTCAACCAGACAATAACTACAAGAAACTGCCCATCCCCAACATTGTATCATGATGGTAAATCTCCACATTCACAGGGTCATCTGGGTAAAATTATAATGCATTCACTGGTTGACCCCGAGGTCATAACCATAACCTCTAATTCTTCCAAATACATTGGTTATACTCTGGTGAGTATGCCTGCTCTGAATCCTCCTCTAGAGATGCTCCATTTTTGTAGGTTAAGTCTGGGGAAACTGCATATGGCTCGAAGGCCTTGAGGTGGCCCAAAGGATTTAAAGGTTTCCCGAAAGCCCTATTAACCTAAATGCCTAGGTGGAATAAACACCTTAAAGACTCCTAGCCCAAAACAGTTGCCCATGGTGAATAGTTCTAGCTGCTACAGTACCGAAACGTACCTACTACAGTACCTACAATAGTACTTTCTATAGTAAATACTATAGTCCCTGCTAACATACCCACAAAGTTCCCACACAATTCCTGCTACAATTCCTTATATAGTACCATGGTATGGAATGTTTATGCATAACAATTAATGGATAGTCTAATGTGTTTATTAACTCTTATATTTGGGTAAATCATTTCCCAATGTTCTTACCATATTCCCAAAAACTAATTTCTATCCTATAGAGATCTAGAACACCTTGAGGGTCCAATGGCGGGCTAGATAATGAGATGTATTCCTTCAGTTCATGATGGTTTATGATAGTTTACATAGCTTATTATACTATTCGATAGGTGTTTTATGTGTTTACAAATATTGTTTCTACCTCTGAATAATGTCAACATATTAGCTTCTACATCCTAATTAATGTTATAGGCTTGTGTCTCGATCACCCATTATTTATTTTCCTTGTTTTTTATTTCTTATGGTTGGTGTTTTTTGTTGGATCTAAGTCTATTATGTCTTCATTTATTAAAATTAAAATGAATATGTATCCAAGAAGCATATGGTTCCCTCTTTTTTGGTTCTATTTTCCCTGATCCTCTAAACATATCATCCTCTATATTTCATCTCTCTTTCCCATAGTGGTGTTTTCATCCCTACAATGACCCTGTTCACAAAAAGTATTCACTATCAGTATTTCATGGTACTGTTATATCATGGGGTACAGATTATTTTTAGCATGTTTTGGGTGGTAATAATGACCTATATATTTCATACATAGATATTTCATCTTATTATATTAAAATTGTTACATAAAAATGATTTGTGCTAGAAAGGTATATGCCTATTATATTTGGAAACATGGATACATATGGAAATGGTTCATAAGTTTACTATATCATTCCACACTAAATAATTCATAGATAGAACCATTATTAGCCATAAAATAATTATTATCTTTCTTCATTACCTGGATAAAAAAATCATAAGAAAGTGTTAGCTCATATGGCCATTAAGGATAAACAAGGGAGATATCAATATAAAATCCTAAAACTGGTATAGGAAATTGAGGATAACTTTTTAAAATCATACCATACATTTTATAGATCATGATATTGAGTAATAGAATAATTCTTGGAAATTCATATGACGAAGATCATATAAGAAAAAAATAAAATGATTTATGAGAGCCTATCATTAGAATAAGTTAAGAGTTTTTTGAATAATCATAGAAATAGAAAAATAATTTCAATATTTTTCATGGATCACATCCAAAGTAATCATTGGGAATTTTATTCACTTCACAAACCATCCTAGTATTCAGGGATCAATACCAAGACTATTGTAGTGGAGAAATTATTTCACTAAACTTCGCACCCCATTACAATCCTATTTATCTCTTGAGATACCAATCTTTATTCAATTAATTGGTTGGATATACAATTTTAGTTCAACTAATCACATAATAAAAATAATAGATATTTTTTCCCTATGATGATAAAATATTCATCAAATCAATACCTGTTAAAATAAACAGGTTTTATTTTATCATGTAATAACCCATGAAAAACAATCGGGGTTTATTAACATTTAATTATTTCATCATAAAATAACCCATGGAAAAGGAACGGGTTTTATAAAAATTTAATCATCATAATCATAAACCATACAAAAAATAGTAACTAATATATCATTATATGAACTACCCAATAAAACATATTTAATATCAAAAGATTTCACTAAGATGAAAAAATTATCAAAAATATAGTTGGAACATTTCCTGAGAAAAATATTGTATTCTCTATAAAAGGTATCATTTAAAATGTAATAAACTACTAAATATTAAGGAAAATAATTCTTGGAAAATAAAATTGATAGCATAAAATGGATGTTTCAAAACATTGAGTGGTCATAGAAACGGGAAATTACTTTCATGTCATATAAGTTAAAAATAAATATTCTTTTCAGAATTTTTAGACAAAAATTAATAAAGTATATCATTTCTAAAATAACAAGAATGTTCCATTAAATTAATTTCAGAAATTACAAATAGGAAAAATTACTTTATAAATGATTGGATAATATTATAACATTCTTAAGAACATTTCAGTAGAAAAATAACATGTAAAAGAAATATTTTTTAAATAATTAGGAAAATGTTGTTTGTTTTTATTGTAAAAATTATTTTAGATTCATGAGTACATAAATAGGGTAAAATTAATGGAAAATGTTTATTCTCCAAAAATTAAAAAAGTATAAGATCCTTCAATAATTTAATAATTGGAAAATAATGGATCATTGTAATCTAAAACATTTTCATAAAAAATCTTAATAAAAATGAGATTATAACAAAAAAAATAATACAAATTTGGTAACATTTTAATAATAAACCCATGAAATAATAACTAAAAATGAAAATTTAGAAGTTATTAAAATTATAATATTATTTATATAATATTTAAAACCGAGGTATATTAACATCATAAAATAATATAGGTTCAAGGAAAAATATAGGTTCCAAAGGAGGTAATTTGAGGCGATAAACCCTTAACACCAATTTGAATTTCTTAAAATGAACATTATAATCAAATATAATAGATTTAAATATACATATAAACTAATATATAGTAAATTTAATAAATAAATAAACCAATATAACCACCTTATAAAATTTCAACATCCAATTTATTAATAATCCCTTATTAAAATTGTCATTTTATTATTTTAGTAGTATCATTTTTCTTGATAATTTCAGGTCATTATCTATAATCCTCATACATTTATCACTATTAAATCATCTTCATAATGTTAATATTGATATAAATAGAATATATATTTACTAAATTAATATTTATATTCTTCTATAAAATTAGATATAGAAAAATTAATTACATCGTTCCTGGAGGTCTTAGGTCTTATGTATGAAAACAATTGATTAATTTTTTAATTGATGGAATGAATGAAAGGTAAATAATATTTCACTTTTAAAAAATAATTATTATTTTATATACAATATATATATATAAATTATATATATCCATATTACCATTCACCTAAAATTGAAGTGAAACAGAATCACATCACTTCATGGAGAAGGTAATCCAAAAGTATGCACTAATGATGTTATCATTTTACAACGGATTGGAAGGTAAGAAGGTATTTCTGATATTGAATATAAATAATTTAAATTATATCATAATTATTATATATAATCATGTAAGAAATCATAACAACCATTCATGAAATATTATGATGGGAAATGAATTTTATCTCTCTATAGAGATGGTAAGTCATATGTGTGCACGATTGATACATTCACATTACTTTGGATGGTAATGTTGGTGTATAATAGTGGTTTGATAATCATAAAAAAATAATCATATTTAGAATACTGAATTTATTATTTTATAATAAATATTACTATATTGTAGGTTGCCAAAAATAATTAAAGAAAAATTTATTTGTTAATAAGATTACTTCTTATTTGAAATAACTCATATATATATATACTACTAAGGATCTTAAAGTTTCACTTTTGGTAAGGGATCATACTCCATAAGGTGTATAAGGATTTTTATAATTTATTTTTGGTGATAATAGTGGAGGTTAATATCTCAGAATTATGTGAATAAGTGAAAGGATGGGTTCTATTTTATAATTGATGTGAGTGGAACATTTTAAATTTTTTAAAAGAGTAAATTATCGTAAATTCATTATCTAGATAAATTATTCTAAATTACTATATATATTTTTATAAGGTATAGTTAAATTTTAATCATTTCATAAAATATAATATTGATTGGTTTATTCATTTTTTAAACCTTATCATTATGATTAACCCCAAGGTTAACCCATTTTATAAATAACTATTTAAATGATTTTTTAAACTTAATGGTTTATTATTTTTATTATAATATAACCAATGACACATAAATATTTATGTGATATAAATTTTAGACTATATATTATCCTAATTTTCCTCTTGATATATTTATACAGTATTTATTCAATTTAATAAAATATTACTTCCATAAATATACTTAATTTTAATTTGGGAACACTTAATTTAATTAAACATTAAATACACAAAGAAAAAGATGGAAATATAATATACTACATTTTAACGAAACTATTTTGTCATATTTATCCACCAAATTGTTTTGACACTATAACTCACTAAAATTATATTCCATTTACAATCTTTTAGATAATTTAGTTTACTTCTTTACTGATTGAATAAATAATATATTTGCATTGTGAAAGTATATAAGGTAATTATATATTTAATAAAAATTATATATAAAGTACCATCACATATATAATTTCATCAATAATGAAGTAACTATAAATAATCATTCATCACATCATTTATTCCCCATGTGAACTCATAACTGATATTTTAAAGTAAGAGATTTACATTTTACAACATTATTTGATTTGAGATCTACATACATCACATTCATGGAATAATGTCCCTTAGAAATTAAATTTATATTCTATATGGATAATGGTATAATAATATTTTTACAATTAAATTTAACAAGAATAATCATGACCTTAATAATTATTTTTAACATAGATTATCTCGGATTACCCTTTACTGAGGTCATAAATTTTACCATAGTTATAATTCGTAAATCATGTAAATAAAGGTAGACTATTTAGCAAATTTTAACCTCCTAATTCAAAATATATAATCCAATTTATCAAATTCAATACCTATAAGTTTCATAAATTAGCTTTATATTAATTCTTAACAAGCAGTGGAAAATACATAGTAGAAAAATATATTTATAAGAATAAAATATGATCTATTCTTATCTCAAGAATAGTAAAAACATTGGATGAATGTTGAAAAAGGTATAAAATAAATATTACATTCATTAAAATAATTCATGAATTATTAGTCATTTTTTTTTAAATATAAGAACAGATTGTTTGCATAAACATAGTTTTCTAGATAAATTACTTTTTATGTATAAAAATGTTGTTATACAAAAATTAAAATATAAAATTTATTCAAATAGAAATAATTGGATTATTTAAAATATAATAGAACTAATTTAAATTGTAAAACAATTTCAAACAGAATTATTCATTTTACATGTTTAAAACAAAAAAAATCAATAAAATCTGTATTTTTCACAATTCACTTGAAAATATATCAACTAACAAATAAAATAAAACATTACTCTAAAATAAGTTATATATGTTTATTTTAAAAAATAAGTTATTTTTATAAATTTAAATTTTTAAATGTTTTAAAGAATAAATATAATATTTTCTTATAGAAATAAATATCATTTATGAATGAAATATAATATTAAGAATAATATAGCAGCAACTAAAAGATGAATGATTTTTTCAAAAGAATTAATTAATTAGTTAATATTTAGGGGGAACATTATAGTTATATTTCATAATATTATCATTCCTCTTTATACCCAACAATTTTGTGTCTATGTTATAATTTTCATATATAATATTTTGTGGTTCATTTATGCTCAGTGTTGTATATCATATACTATATCCAAAATAATGATTATATTTTAAAATATCTAGGGGTTACAATAGTTATATAAGGTAAATTATCCTTCAAAGTGATGGTTTTTGTTAGTATGTGGAAGAATATTCTCTCATGATGGTGACATGTAGTGGCTCTAATAGTGTTGGAACATAGTAGTGGATTTTACCATAATTTTTTTCCTGCAGTTCTTTTGGATGTATACACATTACTTTGCATGTATTCCTATGCTTGAGGAATGAACACCATAGAGTCTTAGGCTTCCCATTCTCCACCCTCTCAACTTCCATTGACCCACTTTTCATGGGTTTTGTTTTGATTTTTTCTAATTTTTTTATGTTAGGCCAAAATTTACATGCCTCTTATTTGGTTTCCAACATTTCCAGCAAAGGTTGATTTAAAAGAATGCATTTGATGGAAAAAAAATTAATGTTTTATACAATAAAGAATAATAAATAAAATAATAACAATGAATAAACAAAAAAATATAATTACAAAAATATGTGAAGAAAATTGAAATATTCAAAATCCCACAATGAGAGAGAGAGAACATGCTATTATAAGAAAATGAAAATAAAGGGATAAAAATCTATAATGGACATATCATTTTTCACATATTATTACATGATTCTAAGAATATATAGTCTTTAAACATAATCCATATATCTTAAATTCTTATGTCTTTGGAAGATTAGATACACAATTAGATAGCATGAAACGAAAATAAAATATCATTTATTTAATCATCATCTTTTGATCCTTTACATCTTCGTAAGTTATCCTGTTTAATATGTGAACAAATTTATGGTCTAAAAATCCTAGTACTAGAATAAACATAATAATGAACCACCCCACAAGGAATAAAAGGCATAGCATGACTACATATAAAGACATGAAGCAGAAATTAACACATAGAATCATAACATATAAAAATTGGTATCATGGAATCATGGAATCCTTATAATGAAAAATAAATATAAAACATGATATAATCACGATTCAAGGACTATTTCACATGTATAAGCACATGTCAAGGCTAACCACCAAGATCGTTGCACATGGAGCACAACTCATGGCTAACCACCAAGACTATTGCATATAATATCACATGAGAATAAACAATAACCAATGCATTTAAGTGATATCTAGAGTCGCCCATCATAAAATGTTCATTTGTATGTATGACAAATGAATAATCACACATAAACAATCAGATATAAATATAATGGTTACACATTAAAATAATTGTGTATCATAATCGTGCCAAATGAAATAACAAAAGGGAATATAATAATAGTGTCCCTGAAATAAGGAATTTAACTAATAAATGGATGTTGATAAGGGCTAATAGTCATTGATAATTATATTTTTCTTCAAACGAAACTTACAACATGTAAAAAGTGTGTTTTTGTGACATTACAAATTTAAAATTTCAGTGCGTTTTAAAGAAAATATTAATGATTATTTAATATGGTAATTCATAATTGTTTCTATTATACAATCAATGAACTAGGATAGTTATTAATTATAAAATGATTTATTTTAGACAAATAATGTTTTATTAAAACCTATTAGGTGGTGCACATGAAAATGGATAATAAATTAAGAATTTCCCTTTGATCAGGCATGCTTATTGAAAATAATTGAGAATGAACCTTATGAAAACCTATTTTAACCCATAAAATAAAGAAGAATTGATTTAGGAACATATAAATTGAATATTAATATAGTATTTAGGAGGAATAAATAATAATAATTTAGAATTCAATTGGGTTAAGGATAATGAAAGTACATGTGAGGGTTCAAAGGGAATCCATTACATTATGATCAAATGTGTTCTGCACAATAACATAATTTCCTAGATAATAAAATTAAATCCATTAATTAAATAATTTAGATGATTTTATCTAGTTATTTTATTTATTTTAATTTTATTATTTTTATGGCTTTTTTGATCTGTTATAAGTTACAATTTCATCATTCGGTGTGTCTGTTTCCTTGGTTTTCATGATCAGTTCATTTGTATATGTGTATGAAAGATCGTGTAGAATTGAAATAGTTTTCTAGAATTGAAATTATATGTTAGATATTACATTACATCATTTTATTTTGTCTTATATTTCTTATGGTATGATGGAAGGATAAATAATCATTTGATAAAATGTTAACGATAAATGTTTAGATTAATTTGGCGGTTTAATGATCATCACGAATTTGTTTTGATTCATTAATTAATATAATGTATATATAATGATTATATTACATTACATATGAACATAATACATATTTTATAATATATTTCTACATAAAAATGGTTTAATGATGATATTTTAAGGTTGTAATGGAAATTGAAAACTCATAATCCTTGAATGCATTAAATTAACACATTAGAGACAATGTTTTAATTTTTAGATGAAAAATCGGGACGGGTAAGAAATGATGATGTATTAATGAATTAACATAATAAAATTATATAATATTAGAGATAATGGAGTTACCATGACACATGAATAAGGGTTGGTAAGGATATAATACTAAAATTATATAAATTAAATGAAAATTAAATTGGTTTTTACCTCTTGAATTTTTATCCTTGATAAACTCCTTAAGGAACTTGAGTGTAAACATTTATTGAAACAAAATTATATTTTATATGGAGGGGAGACTTGGGAATATTTTTTTGATAATTTCATAATGTTTCAGGGAATTAGAGGTGTGAGGAATAGTTAGTGTGAGCGGTGGTATTTATAGTTTTGGAAAAGAATGTTTTCCATTATTTTAAGAATTATTTTATTATTTTGTAACCATGAATTTGAATAGTGTAGATTAATGTGAATAAATACAATAAATAAGGAAATTTATTTCTAAAAAGTGTCGACATAAATCTTTCATGACTCAATCATACATCAAACAATGAGTTTATTTACCTAGTACTCTAAATGATTGTATTTCCTTGTTTTCAAAAAAATCAACTCTTTTAGATAAATCCAAAAAATTAACACTAACCAATTTTAGATATGTATAATTCATAAATAGAATCCATTTTATGAAATTAATTTTCCAAATAATGTAAATTTAATTTTTAATCAAAATCACTATTTACTCAAAATATATCGATTTTATATTTTTTTAAATTTTATATCAATTTGAAAAATTAATAATGGTATCATAAAATTATATTATAATATTATCAAAACAAAATATCAATTTATGTGTATATTATGTAAAAATAAACATTGATTCAAAAAATATATTAATTTTAAAATCATAATCAAACTTTTACATTTTTAAAAAATACCAATAGTTAATATATCATTTTGAAAATATTAATATACTTATAATATAAAATAATTATATCATATTTTCATTTATAATATTATTATGTTTAATTTATACTTTCAAAGGTGAGGTTACTATTCTATTTTATGGGTTACTATTCATAATGGATTTAATACTATTCCTTAGGTCAAGTTTCTATTTCATTGATTTAGGTTATTTAAATTATATAAATACTTCATATTTCATTAATTATTCAATTATAAAGTATTTTTCTTTATATATGTGATTTTATGAGATTTATACTATATAAGATATTCATAAGAAGGATATATTCTTTGAAAAAACTTTTTCTCATCACATTCTTCCATCCTATTGAAATTTTTTCATCAAAATTTCATTTTAAAAACTACAGGGAAAACAGGTGAGGGTAATTATCCCTCATCACATCCTTTTCATCCCCTATTACCTCTTTATAATTATAGTACCACTATAGTAATTTGACTAGATTGTGGTCTTCTTTCATAGAACCTTATCTCTATGATCAAATATCATCACTATCTGCTCCCTCATAAGAGAGATCATTATTCAACAATTCCACCTTCGAATTCAGTACCAGTGAGGTATCTGATATATACTTCATTAAAAGGGATACATGGAAAAAACCATGTACCTGGTAAATGTTTTGTGGAAGTTATAGTCCTGGGCCAGAGCACCAATATAATCAAGAATTTCCATGTTGCTAATGTACTTAAGATATTTCATCCCCTTCTTCCAAAATGTCATGATCCTCTTCTACCAATATAAGAGGAGGAATTCCATGTCTACAACATTAAACATTAGTTCTCTTAGAAGATTGTCTACATAACTCTTCTATTAACCTTGAGATTCCAGAAATATGTTGTTAAACGGTTTCCACAATTTCTGTAATTAATTCAACCATGTTAGGTCCAATCAGATGAAATTCCCCTAATTCATCCTAAAATGGTAGTTTTATGTATGTTTTCAAATAATGATCTCTATATGGATCAATTTGGATTCTATAGTAGAAACTAATATTATAGGTGAAATCGACAAAAGGCAGATGTCGGTCCCATTTTCCATTAAATTCCATAGAACACACTCCAAAAATATCACCCAATTTAATAGTAATCCACTCATATTGGATATCATTTTGAGGATGATTGGATGTACATAAGTGTTTATAAAATGTTGGAGACTTTTCCAGAACATGTAGTGGAATCTAGGATCTCGAACGTATACATTTAATTATGGTAGTATGTCAATCCTTACAACTTCTCTGATGTATGTTCATTTTGATCTAGGAATAAGACCTATCATATAATGATAAGGTGTGTTGTCTTTATATGATGATCCACGGTGACCCATATAGTATTATTTCCTATGGATGTCTTTGAATGTATAGTGACAAAGTCCTTGGTGTGGTTTTCCCACTTCTATGTTGTTATGGGTTAAGGTTTCATCACCCACTTAGAAATTTTATTTTATGCCTTCAATTTCTGATATACCAAGCACTTTGACATATATTCATTGATATTTTTCTTCATATTGTATCACGAATAGTTTTCATTGAGATATCGATACATCTATGTGCTCCCTTGGTGAATAAAAAAGTTTGATATATGTGTGACAATAAAAATATCTTTCATTACCTCAAGATTGGATAATACACATAGTTTTGACCCACATATCAAGACTCATTATTCACCACGTTTGAACTCTGAGGATTTACCATTTCTAATCGATTTTACCTTTTCTTGAATTACCACATCATTTATATTAGAATACTTTATTTTCTCTATGATGGGTGGTTGAGATAACATATGAAAATAGATTGATAATGTTCGATCCTTAATGATTCTCATTTTCATCCGTTTAAGGTATAAAAATAATGTATCCTTCTCAATTATCATAATTGATAGATATTTATGAACTTTTCTACAAATAACATTTGTCACCTTATTTTTTGTTCCATGATGAGAGTGTATTGAGCAGTTGCAATCATTGATGATATTTGAAAATCATTATTCAACCATTTTTTGACCATTATGTGTGAATATATATTTTAGGATCTTATGATTAGTATATATCTCACTATTCTCCCCATAGAGATAATGTCTCCATATTTTAAATGAAAATATCATAGCCTCCAAATCCAGATCATGTGTGGGATAGTTTTTCTCGTGAATTTTCAACAACATTGAAGAATGGGTAATCACATTATCATTTTACATTTGTATACATCTTAAGACCTTATTTAAATCATCATTGTACTCATAATAGATTTCCCAACTTGTTGGTTGTTTGAAAATGGTGTAGTGATAAGAGTATTTTTCAAATCATTTAAGTATTATTAACATTCACTAGTCTATAAAACTGTTCTCCCTATGATCATCTTTGTTATGGGGTTTATAATTTTAGGATGTTCTTCACAAATTTTCTATTATGTCTATATGAACATTGAAAACTATGGATCTGGATTACAGATGTTGGTCGGGGCCACTCTTTGATTTCATTTTATTAGAAGGATCCATATATATCCCGTTTCTAGTTATATCATTATCTAATAATGATAATTCATCCATCTATAACTCATACATGTTATTATTTTAATAAATTTTATCCCTGTTCAAATCCATTGTCATATTATTCTATTTCTCTCCATGTTCCCCATTTCTCCTGGATTATATCAGAATATCATCAATAATGATGGCCGAAACTTTTTTGAGGTAATATGTAAAGACTCTATTCATTAAATTAAGTAAAATTGTTGGACTATTAGTGATTTGAATTGGAATCTATATGAACTTTTAGTGTCCATGACTCATCTAAAAGGCAGTATTCAGAATATCATACTTTCTCATCTTTAGTTGGTGATATCCCGACTAAAGGTCTATCATAGAAAAATACTTGTCCACATATAGTCGGTCAAACAAGTCATCTATCATTAGAAGGGGATACCTGTTCATTATCACCATTTTAATGACATCAAGATAATCAATACTAAGGAATTATTTTCTATCCATCTTCATGATGAAGAGTACATGTGTTCTACATGGGGAAGTACTCTGGCATATAAAACCCTTGTCTAGATTCTCCTATAACTACTTCTCCAATTATTCCAGCTCAAAGGGTTCCACTCTATAATGTCTATCTAATATTGGAATATATTCAAGAATAAGTTCAATTTATAACATAACCTCTTAGTCAAGAGGAAGAACCATAAACTCTTCATGGAACACACTAGTTTAGTCCCTTACAATGGGCATCTCATCAAGAATGATTCTATTCTTTGTCTAAATCATTATAGATACTTATTCATTCACATAAGGCAAGAATTCCCCAAATTGAGATGATGATTTTGATTGAGATTTATCCTCATTATAACACTTCCATAGAACTGATGCACACCTCAGGATGTGAAGAGTGATCTCCCATTCCTGACATTTGAGGATGGATTTAATATATATAGATAGTATTCTCCCAATATAGCATCAAACACTACCAAAATTAGTAAAAAATATTTTCAAGGAGGTAATTTCTATAGACAATAACCAGGGAGGAGTTATATACTTTGGATGTAATAATTTTCCCATTTTATGATTCACAGACAAATCAACCTCCATAATTATTTTGTCGTGCTTGAATATTTTTACTAAACAAGGAAGATAAGAAACAATTAATAGAACCAATATCATATATTACATTAATTATTCTTGAATGAATAACCTGTGTACTTTTTACCATGTCATTGTTGGGCTCCACCTAATTAGTAGATATACTATATTCCCTTACATGTTTCCTATGAGGTTGTTATTGTTTACTACCACCAACATACCATGGATTATAGAAATATATCAATTAATTCTCATGTTACTTGTCGTTGAATTAGAGCAATATTGAATATGAGTTGATATAAACCTTCCCATATTCATCCACATTGGTGGGATTCCACATATCCCTTGGGCAATTATTATCCATATTTTCCATTCATCCACATATGTAGCATTTTTTGTTTTCCTTTAGATAGTTCTTATGATGCTTCTTCCCGCAATATTGACAAATTGGATGTTTTTTTCCTTCCATCAATGTATTTATATTTTTATGCACCCATATTAAACACCATTTTCAACTTTTTATCTCTAGGACCATGAGAAAATTGAGAGTCTCTTATCTCCATTTCAACCATGAGTGCACAATAAACAATCACTTCATAGCTACCAATGTATTAAATCACCAATGCTTTTCGTAAACACCTCTTTAGACTACTAAATAAGAGATACACATTGATTTTTATGTTCATGACAAATCCAGAGGGATGTCATTCAAGGCATGTGATTCATTCATTCTATTCCCCAATAAAATCATCATCCATTTAAATCACAATGTGGAACTCCCTCTCCATCACAAGGTAGAGAGGTCGGAAAAAATATTTCATGATAAATATTTTTGTCATGTCTTCAAATTACATGGAATCAAATTCCTCCTTAGATATTTTTTTATTTAAATCTGTCCACCACTGATCATCGTCCCCATCTAAAAGATAGACTGACAATAAAAAATTTCACTTCTTATAAGTACTAGAGGATAGATAATATCTTTTCAATAGAGTTAATCCACAATTTAATGAGGAGGGGATTAGATGTTCCAGTAATCATGGGAGGACTTTTCCACATAAAGGATTTGACTGAAACAATCTCTTTCTTAGGAGGATGAGGTTCTTCCACACCATTCAAGATATTATTCCTAACATGAGTTAGTTGATCATGTACTATCATGATTTTTTAGCTTCTGTTCCCATCATATTTGGAAAATCATTAGGGATATCATCACATTGTCTATCACAGTGACTATTTTTCTGGGTTCTCCAATTTCTATCAATTAAATTTGAAAAATAAATTACAAATATGGGGACTTAATTAATGGCTAATAATCATATAAAAATAATGCATCAAACATGGAATGATGAACTTGTAAATGAAAAGTATATTCTAACTCTTTCTTCTCAAAGATTCAATTTAGTTTATCCATAGTGATAGAATTATCCATAGGGTTCATCCTAACGTGATCTAGGCATAATATTGAAAAATAATTATGCAGTTATCTGATATAAACTATAATGGTCCTAGCCTTTTACTCATATTTTTACATGATTTTACTTATAATTAACTTCAAATACAAACCAAGCATAATAAAGTCTACAGACTTGGAATATTAGATTCAAAATTAGAAAACATGAAACCAAAAGAAAATACATTTATCTATTCTCCATAATGAGAACCTAACACCCTTTGATCCTTTATATCTACATCAAATAACCCATGGAATACATGAAGAAAGGGATGATTAGAAAATCCCTGCAAAGAAATTAACAAAAGTGTAAAGCATAGCACATGGGTTAGAAAGAATACCAAGATGACATAAAAAGTAATAAAATGTGAATAAACAAATAGAAGCATAACATATAAAATAAGGAATCAAGTAATCATATAATCATAGTAATGTGGATGAAACGTAAAACATAACATAAAAACGATTCAAGGCTTATTGCATACAGAGGAGCACGAATCAAGGTTATCCAACAAGGTAGTTGCATATGACATATCATGAGACTAAACATTATACAATTAATTAGAATTATATCTAGGTGAACCCATCATAACATATTCATGAATATGTGCACCACATAAAAATCATACATAAGTAGTCAAACATAAATATATGGTTTACCCATGGAAATAATTGGATATCATAATCATGTCAAAAGGCATAAGAAAAGGGAATATGCCAATGGATTCTATTAAATAATGGATTTAAATCATAAAATCATATTCATAACAGAAAATAGGCCTAGATGATGTAAATTGATATCCAACTAAAGTGGCGACATGTAAAAAAAGTGTTCAAGAAACATTAAAAACATTTTAATGTTGTTTAAGGAAAATATTAAAGATTCTTTTAAAAAAGGGAATAATATTTTGTATAAAACTAGAACAAATATCATATAGTTATTCATGATAAGTATAGTGATTTTAGATAAGTAATGGTGTATTAAAACTGATTTTTTTTTATAAAAAAAAATGGGTAATAAGTCGTAATGTTTCCTTTGATCGGGCTTGTATATCAAGAAGAACTGAAAAGGGGACCTTATAAAAACATTTATTTCCCAAAAAATGAAATAATAATTTTTCTAGGAACATATAAATGAAACATAAATACCAAATTTATATAGTTTTAATTACAACAATTAATTATTACATTAGGTTTAGGAGAGATAATTATTTACCCTAAGGATAAATGAGGGTCTAGAGGGAATCCCATAACTTATGTTAGAAAGTAATCTTCACTTGAACATAATGTTATGGATATAGAAATTAAATCAATTAATTATTTAATTAGAAACCATTAAAATAGGTTATTTATTTATAATAATTATATTTTGTTCATTTGTAGACATATTAATTATTTATAATATACAATTTAATCATTTAGGAGTGTTCATGTCCTTGGTTTTTATGATCGGTTCATCTGTATAATTGTATGAAAGATCATATACAATTGGAATAGATGACCAATATTTTATTTATATATTATTAATTAATATTAATCAGTTTATTTTGACATATATATTATTATTCTATATTATATGAGTATTAATCATTAGATAAAATGTTAATGATTATCATTTGGATTAATTTTGCAGTTCCTCGATCATTTTGAACTGGTTTGGTTTTATTATTTAATATAATGTAAATATAGTGGATAGAGAACATTAAATATGCTGTAATGAAAATATTAAAAAATTTAATAACCATATAAATAGTTTTATGACTATCCTTGAAGGTGGAAAATAAAATTGAAAACACTTCATCCTTGAATGTGATAAATTAACATATCACGAACGATGTATTAATTTTTTGAAAAGAAATGGGATAGAAAAGAAATTTTGGTGGATAGTTCAAAAAACATAATAAAATTCTAGTATATGTAAGACGCTAATGTTACCATGCCACATGTATTAGGGTATATGAAGAGAGAATATGAAAACGAAAAGAAATTAGAGTGAAATTAATAAAAAAGGAAAATGGTATATAGCGATTTAATTCTTCTCCATGAGAACCTCCTAGAGGAACTGGAGTTTTGGATTTTATAGAGAAAAATAGAACATGGACATATAGGAGAGACATGGGGAGTTTTTTGGCTGAATATGTACACGCTTAGAGGCTTTATATGTGTACGGAAAGAGGTGGTTAGGTGTGGTGTTTATAGTGGACAAGAGGAGTGTTTTTTATTTTTTTTATTCCTTAATTTATTATTTTGGACCAATACTATGAATAGTGTGGATTATTATGATTAAATATTGTAACTAATTCATGTCATTTTGAAATAATGGTCACTTACATCATGTATGACATAATAATGACTCAAAAATGCATTTATTTACCTTATATAACAAATTACCATATTTCAATATTCCAAAAAAACAATTATTTCATAAAAAAAACATAAATTCGCCATAATCATTTTTCAATAGGTAGAAATCATAAATATGTTTCATTTATAAAATTAATTTTATAATTATGATTAATTTAATTTAAATTTAAATCCATCATTTACTCAAATAATATCAATTTTAAAATTATATCTAATTTTATTAGACATTGAAAAATTATGTAGGGTATCAAAAAATTATTTTTTAAATAATAAGAAAAAAAATATAATTTTATTAAAATTATTTATGAAAATGATTTTTTTAATAATTATATTAGTAATTCCTCGACCCTAGAAGCCTAGAACTTGTGCTTTATTTTATTACACTGACATAATTATAAGAAATCAAATCATGATGGAATGATCAGATTACCAGTCATGGAAATTAATATTATATACGTGATCCCCATAAAACATTCTTAAATAGGAAAAACATGATACATTACAGTAATATAGTTTGTGTCGTTAAAAGTTTATTCAAATATTTATTCTTCATAACTTGGAAAAATAAAACATAATAAAGCTAAGCTCAAATACACAGTAAGGGTAAGTAAAGAAGAATTAATAATGAATCAGTGAGAATAAATCAGAATGGAAAAGAGATTAATAGAAAACAAAATAAATTAAATCAGTTGATAATGAAAAATCAATATGGCATGGTTAGAAACTGAACACATTCAATCTAGTCAAAAAACTGAGAATGAACTATATCCATAGAAATGTCAATGAAAAATCACATCAATAGATAATAATTGAATTTATATACCAAAAATGATTAATTATGGAATTTTTGTCTATGTCACCTGAAAAATGATACTATCAAGGCCTTTTACAAGATGTTTAAAAGTATAGATAAAAATCAATTTATTTTGGAAAAATTATTTTTCTCATAAAAACATGATGATACAAAGAGGGAATATATAAATTCTAGTCTCCACTTGTCGTTCCCTATCCAAATAATTCCTTGTATCGAATAATCAAAATAAGTTATATTGCTTATAAAATATCTATATTGAATAAATAATTAATACTTATCAACAATTCCTCAATGGATGATAAATAACAACACGGGTTGTTGATGTTGATATATGGAAATATCAATTTAAAATCGATACAGCATTCTTCATGAAAATAATCATCAACCAATCCAAATCATCCCATATAACATTGAAACATTTATATATTATTCTCCCAAAATTAATTACAATAAATTAAACTTACAATATCACCAGAATAAAGTGTTTCATGGTATAACATGTTAAAGGGCAATATATGCACCCTATAAAATAAACTAGGTGCATAGAAACAAAAAATATCAATTGCATGTAAATTATTATGAAATGCTTTAAATATGAATTTAAATACCCAAAAATAATATTTATAAAATGAAAAATTTAAAAATTAACCTTTTACACATGAATATGAAACTTCTAATAAATAATGATGGGTAAATTCATACATGTTGTGTGAGGTAAAAATAATATTCTTTTTTGCATCGTAAAAAGATTAGAAAAATCCTCTTTGGAAAAGTGATATGATTTTTACATTAATGAAACTAGAAAAAGAGAAAAATCTTAAAAAATTATTTATTAAATTATTTCTAACCAGATAAAAACATTTTTAAAAACATTTTAATAAATCATTGTTTTTAGAAGAAATTGGGTTCTATGACTAAAGAGATAAATGAAGACATCTTTTCTAAAACAAATTCTAAAGAATTTTGAGGAAAAAAGAGTGTGAAAATGGTACTATTATTTGAAAAGGTTCATTAATAACCATAATATAAGAAAGTTTATTGGTTTATTATATAATGATCAAATAATATCCTCTTGTGGAAATTATAGTGTAAACTATTCTGAAGATAAAGAGATTGTGAATTAAACCCTTAAAATCCCATAAAAATATTGTGAAAATAAATCGATGAATAAATTATGTGTGTCACATGTAAATACACATAAAAAATTGTAAATATAAATATAAATATTAAAAATATTATTATAAACATAATCATATATTTTTAATGACAATGAGAAGTAATAGACCCCAATGAAAATAAATTGGGTTATAATGTTATTTCCCACTTGGTAAGTTATATATAAAATATGATTCTAATAAATATTTCATATTTACACTCATAATATCATCATGATAAATTAATTTATGTTATTATTTATTAAAATTTTATTTAGAGGCATCACACAAAATGAGTAAGTTGTGAACTTGACGTTCATATCACAAATGAAAAAAGTGCGATGAGAATCCCTTACCTTAACCTTCCATTTTGGTATGTGGTATTTATCATCATATAAGTTGGTTTAAAATATATTAAAAATATATAAAAGAAGAATTCTAATATTCATAATATCTTATATTAACTTATTATAATATTTTATTACCTATTTGTCTATAATCATTAATTATTTTCACTATTTTGGGTGTTAATTTTCTAGTTTTCTCAAGTATGTTTTGATGTGTTATTTATTGTTCTTATTAATTACATAATAGTATAATAAGCTCCAGAATTTAAAACGATTATTTAATTATAATATATACTCATTAAATATGTGTTTATAACAATCTATTCTATTTGGAGATAATAAAAATCAAATTCACCATTCATGGAGATGGTTGGTCGTACGTATACCCGAACACTACTATCATTTATTTGTAATATTAGATGGATGAGAATTAATTAATAAAATTTTAAATTATATTTCCATTATAATATATCTATCATATTTGTTACATAATATAATTAAAAACACCCTTTATATGTTCCATGCATAGTGTGAAAGAGTCACATCACTTTGAGAGGGTGGTAGCCTATACACCTTCAAACGATGTTATCATATTTACAAAGAATGGAAAATATAAGGGTACGTTTTTAAAATTTTCAAAGAAGAAAAATTACATAATAAATAAAATATATATATATATATATATATATGTATGTATGTATTTATTCCATCATTGTACCCAACATGATAGGCGGTAATGGAAAAATCAACAATCGTCATTTCGGGAGGTGGTAGTTCATTGTACTTGTAAACAGTATGTTCTATACACATTATAAAAAAGTGTGTATTTATTTAGGTCAAAACCTTTTCATAACATCATATTATTATATTTAAGATTCTATTTTCTTTATATAATCATTTAATAGGGTCCATATAACTTGTGTAAAAATAAGTTAAACTAGAGAGCTAAAGGAAAGATGTTACCTCTTAATCAAGTAACTCCTTTGGGTTTGTACCAAAATGATTCTTTGGATTTCATCCTGCACAAGGGGAAAATTATAGGATGAGATGAAGGATTTTGAGGATCTATTTGTGTAGATATTTTTTAAACCATAGTGTCTTTTGTAGTGTGAGAATGTGGGAGGAGAGGATGCCTTTTTATTGATGGTTGAGTGGCACAATGGAAATATTTTGACAATGGAATTCAACACATGTTTTTCACAATGAAATTTTCCCTAATAGTGGACCAATATCAATCCAAGATATTAGAGGGAAGTAATATGTAACATCCCAGGTAAATAAAGAATATTTCATTTTCAACTTTATTAATATTTGTAAATTAATTATTAATATTATTTTATAGGGGATGCTTGTTTGGTGGAGTACCCGATACATAACAACAGGTTTCTTTGAAATCATACGATGCACACAACATTGTGTCATAATAATAAAATAATAATATAATATTATTATTTTAAATGGTAATCGACGCCTGGCCATTGTATGGGTGGGAATAAACAGATCTGACTAAAATATGATTATACATGTTTCTTAAATGTTTTTTCATTTATCCATTAAAAGTTAGAGGCTTAAAATTTGAATAAATCAAAATCTATGAAAAATTTACTTTAATGGTTGATTTATCGCCTTTTGATGGAGAAACCTCTTTAAATCATGTTTTTGTAACTTTTTAATTTTATATTCGACAAAATAAAATTTTCCTTTAGAATTGGGACATCAAAATTCACTTTGGGTAAAATATTGGTATTTTTCGGATAAAATTCATTATTTTTTGTGAATAGTGAAAAATACTATATTTTAATTCAAATATGATTTTTAATCTAATTTATTTTTGTGGATAGTTTTTATTTTTAGTTGGTTTTAAAGGGTAATTAGATTATATTTTCACCATTTAATTCAATGGTAATCATTGGAATTAATTTCACTTTTAAATTGAACATAAACAAGTGTCAATATTTTGATAGATATTATATCTTAAAAACATGTTATTTGTTTTTACAACGAGAATTAATTATAAATAATTTAATTCAAATTCTATGTTTTGAATTTTGTACAATATACATCAATTTTAAATTTAGAATATCAAATATAGCTTAGGCTGAATTTTTTATATATTTTTTGAAAAACATCAATTCTTAATAAATAGTGAAACCACTTATTAATAGTTAAAAAGTGAATTTTTCATTAAAATGAAATTTTACCATTTCTATGAATTGAATTTTTAAAATATAACATACATGGTTGTTATTATTAAGTAAAACTTGATTCAATAATATGAAAATAATTTTTGGTGAATAGTAACTTTTGACTTTTATTTACCGCGGTTAAAGGTAAATAGGGTTATTCAAAGTAAAAAAGAATATCATAATAAGAAAAAATTACATTAACACTTGTCTTAACATTATTGGACGAGTCATGGTCAACCATTGGCAGCCTTGTGTCGATTTTGGGACCCCATAAAGCCATATGGGTGTGATAATGAAACATTAGATTAATTAATTTAAAATAAAGACCGTGATGACACAAACAAATATATTTTTGTAAATAATTTTTTACATATGGATATATTAGTTATCATGTAGACTATAAATATTATTCGGAAAGTTAAAAATATTTCCTACATCATGGTATTTTTTTAAATTTTTAGACATCAAATAAATTAAATTCTTAATGACACAAAAATGATGCAGTATTTACCTCATTGATAAATGATTTAAATAAATCAGATTTTAAATATTAAAATAACATTAATAACCAGTCCAATTTCAATAGGATAAATTTATTCCGACCATGAGTCATCTTATCTTTGACATTAATGAGTTTTTTACCTTTAGAAACATAAAATTATTATATAATAAAATAATATTTCCACACTTTTTTAATGAACCCCTCCTCCCCCTTATAAAAAAACCCTCACTTCTGACCCATTCCTCACACCTCTCAAGCCCTTTGTCTCATCCAACCCCAGCCAAAATAATCTCTCAAGATCCCTCTATTCCATAAAGAAGACTTTTCATAGGTATAAGGCACTTCAAGATGTCTTTTGGTTCAAACCAAAGGGAGTTACCCAAATTAATGGTAATAGTTTCTATTAAATTCTGGTGTTTATTTTGTTATATTTTACTTTTACAACCCCCTAAACTCATTTATTTCTTTATATTATTACCAAAACAGTATCCTCAATATAGTAGGTTGTTTCTATTATAAGGATTCAAACTACACTTACACACACCATAGTCTAATGGGTAAAGAACTTACTGTTTCTATGGACGATGAACTATTGTCTCACGAAATCATGATTGTTCAAATATCTCCAACCACCTCTCATTGAGTTCATTAAGATGGAACTATATTTATATATGATATATATTATATTTATATTGTTTCTATTCTTTTTTATTTTTCATTTATTTAATAACTTTATGGTTTCCATAGTATGTAAATACTATAATCTCATTTGTGGAAGTGCTCACTACCGCCCCCTCAAACTAATATGATTCGTTCATGCATTATTTGGAATTTATAAAGGATAGAGATAATAAAATTATATATGATATTATACAGAAATTATAATATACTTATGTATAATTATTATTCCATTCCATTGTAATATGAAATAGAAATGGAAGTAACATTCATGCGTACGTACGACTTACCATCTACATGAATGCTGCATTTTATTTCTTATCTCCAATTGTAATGTACTATTATAAATACATGTATATATAGGAAATATATGATATATATGATATCTAAAAAATTAATATCATTCTGGATATAATGAACTTTTGACCACATGACCAACTTGTAATTATAAGAAGCCCATTTTTGACTCAAATACTAAATAGCGACAAAATAACCATTATTAACTAAAATGATTACATAACATTTATAACATGGTAATAAGCGATATAAAAGGAATAATAAACATTAAAGAGGTTCTTAATCAAGTATAAATTAACTTATGTTTATTATTCAGGATGAAAAGGGAACAAAAAAGTCTAGTTGGACACCAGGTAAGGGGTTTCTTATCTCTGTTTGAATTCGATGAGATTTCCATTGTTCACCACTTATTTATTGAATGTGGTGTGTTTATTAAATAAATTGGATATAAATTACCATGATTATATATATATTTAAGTTATTCTGTGAATAATTTGGTGGTTATTGACTTTTTTCATATGAATCGATTGATTACAATGTGGTAAGAAATTTTCTTATCACTTCTAATTTCCATGAGATTCATTCTATATTGCCACTATTTCTATTTGTGTGGTCTATGTACTACCCATAAATGTATTAATTGTGTAATATACATTAATATATGTATAATTAAATCTTCATTTTATTATCCGTCTTTCATATGGTGAATGTTTCATAAGTTACCAAATCGTTAAGGGAACCTTTCATCCTACTCTATTTTAAAGACTTATTTTAGTTATGTCATTTAATTTAAATATTATAATTTTGGGATATGTTTTTCTATATCCATAATGATGTATATTTTATTTCCATGTGATGAGATACCCTTTTCTCTTTCATCAAATAATTTTTCCTAATTTTAATGTTACGTCGTTAGGCTGTTAAATTTCTGTAAGGGAACTTCTTAACCCTATTTAAATTCTTGGGGTTAAACTTATACATCTTGATTACATTCTGTTATAAATATATGTGAATTACATCTGATAGTTTCACACATAATATCCAATTATATTGACTGTATTATTATTTTTCACACATAATTATGTAATTTATTTATCCTTAATCTAAAGATACCGTATTTATAAGGGATTTCATCTCAATTTACATTCCCGAGAGACATCATTGTTGTTATGCACCAAATCACTTTTATATGGTGTAGATATAGACCTTTGGAATATTATATCATGAATTCCATTATTCTCATGATATTATAAGTTTTTTTATTCTATTATCAATTATGATTAGTCAAGTGATTCTCAAGGGTTATGAGACTCTTTAACTAAAACATTATTTTAAAATATTTAAATAATTATTCTACTAAATATTTCTCATTAACGACCATGTTTCAAAAAGGTTATTAGAATTTATTTATATGGTTATTTATGTTTTAAAACATTAATTATTTTAAAATATTCAAATTTTTAAGGGACACTTTGATTCAAAAATCACTTTATTAAATGTTTTAAATGTTTCTGAAATTTTTTTGATAAAGCATTGATTATGTCAATATCTAGAAATGATATATTTTAATTCCAATGTAGAAATTTTATTGGTTAAATGTTAATATTCAAAATATTTTATGTGTTATGATTTTATAATGGTACTTTGATATTTGACGGGTGGTTATGTGATAAACCAAATGACGAGTGGTGTTGTGATAAACAAGGACAGGTGGTTACGTTATAACCTCCAATGCATTGTGTATGGAAGTCACCCGTATGGACATTCTATTTAGTGTTATATGTGGAGGTCGAACGTATGGTTATTCGATTTAAGTATGTTTATTTACCAAGTTACTTTTATATCTTATGTGTTCTGTATATGAGTTTATGGTAATCATTTGGTTACAAAAGGGTAAGCAATGAGGTTTTATTCAGTAAATATTATTTACTACTTCATAAAGGTCAAATGTGTTATTTATGATAAAATATTACTGGTTTACATTTTATTTTGAAAAACTAAATGTTTTCTTTGTTTGTGTATCCCTTATTGATATTTTTTCTCATCACAAGTTTTTTGAAATGTTTTTTAGTGGGTGTAAAGTGGAAGAGGGACAAGGATGTGATCAATAAAAAGACATGATGTCTAAAACATGGAATTGGACATATTTCTTTTTAAGAGATTATATTTTATGAAAAATGGATATTGGGAAATAGTGTATACTTGTAATATTGATGTTGTTATGTAATATTTATGACCTAATTCTCAAAAACACTAAACCTGAAAAGATCCTCATTGTGAAATCTTGATAGAATTCAAGGTCATGTACTGTTTAAGGTCGGGTCCTTGTAGTTGGTATCATAGGTCGGTTTAGATAACTTTAGAGGATGGTTTGTTATTTATCATAAGTGAAATAACAATAATGGTTATAATATTAGAAAGAGTCATATTTTCTTTTAGATAAATTGAATGAGTTTAAGATAACATGAATAAGTCTATCTTATTACTTACCCTCCCCATAAGATATTATATGATTATTTTACTGATATACTCACACTAACCATTTTGGTTTTATTAAATGGCTAGATCTTGAAGGCACCAAAGTAATAGTGGATATGAAGAAAATTTTGATGGTTTTCTGAATGATCAACTGAATGAAAAGAGAGAATTAATGAAAAATCATGTGGTTATTCTCAACCAATTATCTGGAGTCATGATTGACCACCTGAACCATGGTGATTTTTGTAAGGAATTATATATGTGAGAAACATATAACTATATATGGTAAGGTAATAATCAGAAAGGTATGTATTTTCAAAAACCTACGTGTCACGGATGTGGAAAGAAACACATAGGAAAATGTTTCAAAGGGACAGGAAGATGCTATAGATGTAGAAATGAAGGTCCTAAAGCAAGAAATTGCCTTGGAAAAAGGAAGCATCCAATTGACTCTAGGAAAGGGAAAGAATTTCTTTCTGAGGGATCGATTGAATGTTTTAAATGTGGTGTGCATGGTAATTATACAAATAGATGTCTTACGAAGATGTTTTGTGAATTAGATCACTAGTATCATATAAATATATTTTTTCCAATACCTAATGCCATTCCGATTAAGGATGAAGAAACTAATATTGACCAATTAAATGTATGGATTTTTTCATAACATATGTTTTGATATTATTGAATCATAATATATGAATCATGATTTTGAATGTAGGAAAGAATTATTTCAGTATAATTTAGAAAATTATTGGTAAATGGAACATGAAGAATGTTGACAGTGTAAGAAGTCAACATATAATGGATTCATGTTTTATAGAATATTTTAGTATGCTTAAATACTTAAAATTATTAAGGCTCTTTTGATTATGTGATTACACTAGAAGACTTTTTATAGTATGTGTAACCCTGATGTTTAATTTATGAAATTTGTATTCAAGGAACAATTATTTTTTATTTTGTGGATATAGTTATAAAGAACTATTTGGGTTTATATGATCCTACAATTTGAGGAAATTATAGGTTAATACATTTTGGGATGAAAAATAAAAGTTATTAGATAACATTTATGGTTAAAATATGTTATGATTATTTTTTATGAATTTATATTTTTTTGGGAATTTTATAAAATTATATAGTTTTTGAAAAAGGACAACACACAGACCAAGTGACATGTCGTCGTGTCAGACAAAGCTGCGGGAATTGAACCCACAACCAAAGTGCAATTGAGATTTATCACCTACCACTGCACTACATGAAGTCTATGGTTAGTATGATTAATTATTTTTAGTTAAATGATTTTATTGATCAAGAATATGTTTATTTGGGATTATATGTTTTACTAAATGGACATCCTTAGTATAAGAAAATTTATTCAGTCATTATGTGATAAATGTTATTTGGGAAGACATTCTCTCTTTTGTGAACACTATATGCTAAAGGAAAATAGAATACCTTGGGATTTAATTTGTGGAGTAATATTTGAAATATTATTTTGTAAGAATATATATTTTTATTATGGACATAAGGTGATTTGGGTTATTTATAGAAATGACTAACATATCATAGAGAATATTTGATTAGGTTAGTTACTCTTTAGTATGCGACTTTAAGAGTTGTCAATGTTTTTGGAGATAAATATTAAGATTTACTGTGGAAGACTATGTAATTTAAATCCGTCTAAGTTTTGGGTTTCAATTTTAGTTTTTATTATTTTGATGAATTTTAAGGATAATTGTATATTGAATATTATTTTTTGAACTTTAGGTGTTGTTTGAAAAATTTTGGAGATTAAGAGTAGTTATTCTTTTTGTAAGAGATTATCCTTTTTGTGGTTATCTAATCTTTTGATAAGAAATTTTAGATTTAGTTGATATCTAAGTATAGGGGAAATATGTAGTTCATCTTTTGTAGATTATGTGATTCTCTAGAAGAATATTCAATCACTCCAGGTGTGATCAAGTCATCTTTAATACTTACCATTTGGAGAAAATATACGTTTGTGGTAGAATTTTATTAAAGGAATACACTGTACATGAAGTGTAAGTATATTTCCATATGATCTTTGTCTAGTTATTAATAAAATTCATAAACTCTATGAAATGTATCATTAAGTATAAAAATCTATATACTCTCTTTTATCATCTGACTTTTACCCAGCCCCAAATTTAGGATATTTTGGTGGTTAACTTTCAGTGATCATGTTCTCTATAACTCTCTATTAATCTATGAGAGTTTTTTTCTCTTCCATATCCATTTTTTCTTGTAATTATAGTATTTATTTTCTCATCTGAAATTTGTAAATATCTAGCCTTTTTTTAAAGTGATAGTTTTATTTTCTCTTTTTTTGATGTGGGACTTTCAATGATATTTCCAAACCTAATCTTAAAATTGCAGGGAAACAATTATCAAAAGGGGGAAGGATATAACATCCCAGGAAAATAAATAATTTTAAATTTTCATATTTATTAATATCTGTAAATTAATTATTAATTTATATTTAAAGGGGATGCTATGTTCGATGGCATACCCAACACACAACAACGATGTTCTTTGAAATCTTATGTTGCACACAACATTGGGTCACACTGATAAATAATAATGTATTATTATTATTTTAAATGGTAGTTGACTCCTAGACATTGTACTGGTGGGAATTAACAGAACTAACTACAATATTATAATACATGTTTTTTAAATGTTTTTACATTTATCCAATAAAATTTGGAGGATTAAAATGTAAATAAATCAAAATTTAAGCATAATTTACTTTAAAGGTTGATTTGCCGCCTTTAGATGGAGAACCCACTTTAACAAATGTTTTGGTATCTTTTATTTGTTCTATTTGACAAAATAAAATTTTGGTTTTGAATCGGGATATCAGAATTCACTTTGGGTAAAATTTTGGTATTTTTCAGATAAAATTCATTATTTGATGAATATTTAAAAATACTGTATTTTAATTCAATTATACTTTTTCATTTAATTTATTTTTATGGTTATATTATCTTATTAATTTGTTTTAAAGGGTAATTATATTATAGTTTTACCATTTAATCCAATGGTCATCGTTGGAATTAATTTCAATTTGAATTTTAAAATAAACAACTGTCAATCTTTTGATAGATATTCTTTCTTAAAAACAAGTTATTAGTTTTGAAAATGGGAATTAATTTTAAATTAATTAATAAAACTTCTTTGTTTTGAATTTTGTAAAATAGGAATCATTTCTGAATTATAATATCAAATATATCTTAGGCTGAAATTTTGGATTTTTTTTGAAAAACTTCATTTTTAATTAAAAGTGAAGCAACTTAGTAGCAGTTAAAAAAATTGACTTTTTCATTTAAATGATATTTTTCCGCTTCTCTAAAATGAGTTTCCAAAATCCAAAATACATGGTTGCTATTAGTCAGAAAAATTTGGTTCAATAATATCAAAATTATTTTTGGTGAATAGTTATTTTTTACTTTTATTTATCGTGGTTAAAGGTAAATAGGGTTATTCAAAGTAGAAAAATGTCATAATAATAAAAAATTAGCTTAAAACTTGTACTATCCTTATTTGATGAGTCATGTCCGACCATGGCCATCCATGTGTTGATTGTGGGACCCCATGGAGCCACTTGGGAGTAATAATGACAAATTATATTAATTAATTTAAAATAAAGGCAAAAATGACACAAACAAATATATTTTAGTAAATAAAATTTTAAATGGAGTTATATTAGTTATCATTTTGACTATAAAAATATTTTGGAAGCTAAAAATATTTCTTATATCATTGTTTTTTTATATAATTTTAATAGATTAAATAAATGAAATTATTTCTGACACAAAAATGATGCAGTATTTACCTCATTAATAAATTATTTAAATATATAACATTTTAAATATTAAAATAACATCAAAAACCAGTCCAATTATTATTGGATGAATTTATTTTGACCACGAGTCATCCTATCTTATACATTAATGTGTTTTTTATTTTTGAAACCGAAATTAATTATATAAATAAATAATATTTTCACATATTTCTAAAGAACCCCCCCCCCCCTTATAAAAAGCCCTCACTTCTAAATCATTACTCCCACCACTCATGACCCTTTTCTCATCCAACCCCTACCCAAATAATCTTTCAAGATCCCTCTATTTCACCTTGAAGACTTACCTTAGGAATAAGGCACATCAAGAAGTCCTTTTGGTTCAAACCAAAGGGAGTTGCCCGAATTAAAGGTAACTTTTCTATTTAATTATTTTGTTTTATTTTGTTTTATTTTAATTATCCGACCCCCTAAACTATTTTTATTCATATATTTTATTACAAAACAAGTATCCTCAATATAATGGGTTTTAGTTATGAGAAGTATTTGAACTAAACTTACACTACTCAGTCTAATGGGTAATGAACATACTATTTCTGCGGACAGTGAACTACTGCCTCACAAAATGATGATTGTTAAAATATCTCCAACTGCCTATCATTGTGTCCATTACAATGGAACTGTATTTATATATGATATATATTATATTTATATTGTTTATATGATTCTATATTTTTCATTTGTAGAATAACCTTATAGTTTCTATAGTGGGTAAATACGATAATCGAATTTGAAAAAATGCGTACTACCGCCCCCTCAAAGTGATAATACTCATTATTTACTTATGTAGAATTTATAAAGGGTAGAGGTAATGAAATTATATATGATAATATACTAGAATTATTATATACTTATGTGTCATTATTTTTCCATTCCATTACAAAAAAATTGAAATTGAAGTAGTGTTCATGTGTACGCACAGCTTACCATCTCAATGAATGGTGCATTTCATTTCTTATATCCAAATGTAATGTAAAATTATAAAGGAAATTATATACTAGGAATATATGATATACATTAAATCTAAATCATGAATATCATTCTGGATATAATGAACTTTTTACCACATGAACAACTTGTAATTATAAGAAGTCCTTTTGGCACTCAAATGCCAAATATCGACAAAACAACCCTTATTAACATAAATGATTACATAATATTTATAACATAGTAATAATTGATATAAAAGGAATAATAAAAATAAAACATTTTTTCAATAAATTATAAATTAATTTCAGTTTATTATTTAGTAAGAGCAAGGAAAAAACAAGTCAAGTTGGACATGAGGTAATGTGTTTCATATCTCACTTTAAATTCTTTGAGATTTCTATTGAACACAACTTATTTATTGAATGTGGTGTATTGTGTAATTAGATTTGATATAAATTATAATGATTCTATTTATATTGATATTATTATATAAATCATTTTCTATTTATTAAATTTTAGTCATATGACTCGATTGATTACAATGTGGTAAGGGATTGTCATCTCCCTTCTTATTTCCATGAGATTCGTGCTATATTGCCACTATTTTCTTTTTTGTGGTGCATGAATTCCCCATGATTGTATTCATTATTTAATATAAATTAATTTATGTGTAATTAAATCTTTATTTTAGGAACATTATTTCATATGATGAATGTTTAATATGTTACCAAATTATTAAGGGAACCTTTCATCCCCCTATTTTTTAAATACATCTTTTTGTTATGTCTTTTAATTTACATCTTATAATGTTGGGATATGTTATTTTATATCCTTAGTGATGTCAATTTTATGTACAAGTGATTAGATACCCTTTTATCTCTCATAAAATTATTTTTCTTTGATTTTAAAGTGATGTTGTTAGGCTTTGGAAATTCTGTAAGAGAACTTCTTTACCCAATTTAAATTATTTGGGTTAAACTTATTCTTCTTGATTATGTTGTGTTATAAATAAGTGTGAAGGACCTCTAATTATTTCATACTTAATATCCACTTATATTGAGTGTATTATTATTTTTTACACATTATTATGTAATTGATTTATCCTCAATATAAAGATACCGTCTTTATAAGGGATTTCCTCTCAATTTACATTCCCTTGAGACTTCATTGTTGTTATACACCAATTCACATTTATATGGTTTATATACTGTCCTTTGGAAAATTATATCATGAAAACCCTTATTCTCTTGATATTATATATATTTTTTGTTTCTATTCTTAAATTAGGTTTAGTCATGTGTTTCTCAAGTGTTAAGAGTCTCTTAAACTAAAACATCATTTAAAAAGCATTATAGAATTATTATTATAAATATTTCTCATTAATGTCCATGTTTTCAAAATGGTTTTTAATTTATTTATATGGAAATTAACGTTATAAAACATTAATTCCTTTAAACGCTTCCAAGTGGTATGGGACACTTTGATTCAAAAATATCTTTATTAAATTTTTTAAATGGTTTTAAATTTTTTTTGATTAATCATTTATTAAGTCAATATCATGAAATGATATTTTGTAATTCCAATGTGGAAATTTTATTAGTATATTGTTTATATTTACAATATTTTATGTCTTATTATTATATAATGGTACTTTGACATTTTACGGGTGGTTACGTGATAATCCAAATGATGTGTGGTGCCATGATAAACCAGGATGGGTGGTTATGTTATATCCTCAAATGCAATGGGAATGGAAGTCGGCCTTATGGATATTCCATTTAGTGATATGTGTGGAAGTTGACCATCAGTATGTTTATGTTCCATGTTACCTTTATATTTTATGTGTTCTTTATATGGGTTTAATGGTTATCATTTGGTTAAAAAAGTGTAAGAAATGATCTTTTATTCAGTGAAGACTATTTACTACTTCATAAAGTGTAAAAGTATTAGGTATGATAAGATATTCATTTTTACTTGTATTTTTGAAAAACTAATAGTTTTCCTTCTTTGTGTATCCCTTACTAAGGTTTTTGGTAATCCCATGTTTTTGAAATGTTTTTCACAGGACATGATGTGGAATAGGGAGAAGGATGTGATCAAGAAAAAGTCAAGATGTATAAAAAAAAGAACTGGACAGGTTTCTTTTTATGAGTTTATATTTGATGAAAAATGGATACTGGGTAGAAGTGTCTCCTTGTAATATCCAAGTTGTTATGTAATAGTTATGGCCTAATTCTCTAAAACTATAAACCTAAAAACCTCAATGTTAATTATTGACATAATTAAAGATTATGTAATTTTTAAGGCCAGTTCTTTATATAATATGTCCTTCCAATGGATCTTGGATAAGTTTCTATGTCATTTGCGCCTCAATGATTATGCTTTAGTCTCTTATTTAGAAAATTTTTACCATAATTAATGTAATTAATTTTAAATACTTTCCTTAATATTTATGTTCATGAAAATATGATTAATTTATCATAAATTATAAATTAATTTTATAAAAAATAATTAATATTTTTAATAAAATTTCAATCACATAAGTTTCAAAAATTAATTTAAATTTAATCCTAGAGATGGTATGATAATGCATATTTTTAATGTAAAATGTCCCAATGTTTGTTATGTTTTTATTGTAAATTTTAGTGTGAAATTGATTCCAATGACCTATATTGAATAAATTGATAAAACTATGATATAACTAAACAAGAAGACCAATATATACTATTATATAACCTTATAAATTAATTATATTAAAAATCAATTTTTAATTAAATTTCAATACATTTCACTATTAATATAAAAATTAAACGTCATTGAAATTAAACATATTTACCCTAACCTAATTTTTATGTTTCTCCTACAAATATGAATTTTATTTTGACATATTAAATTTATAAATTATTCAGATATTGTATTTTAAATGGGTTCACCATCAAAAGGTGGAAAAACTACCGTTAAAAAAATATATAATTTTATGTGTAATATTTGGTTGGTTCATATATTAAGCCTGTAAAATATATTGGATGATTGTAATAAATATTTTATTTGATAATATATATATATATCACATTAATACTGATCAGTAATTTTTAATTAATTCAATTTATTAGTGTAAAACATCTTTGTGAGCATAAAAATTGTTTTCTATAAAAACATTCTGTTAATATAAAATTGGTTATATTTTTAATTTATGATTAATTTTAACCTGTGAATTAATATTATATTTTTAAAAACTGTATATTTTAATTCTCAATTTAATAATGTTTGTAACCAATCATTTAATGCATATTTTATGTCTCATTATATTAAATAATTTATTTAAATAATTTATTTTTGTTCGGTGATTCTTAGTTTTTCATGTAATGTATCCTTTTGATGAAAGTATATATTTCACTTAACTCCTACGAACTCCGTGCTTTTTGAATTTCCATATATGGAAAATATATTTAATTTTATCTCGTTATTATATTCCCTTATATTCTTGGTGTTTCATTTCATGCACGTTATCGAATGTAAGGTTCTTACTCTATAATTTCATGGTGTTGAATTCTACCCACCATAAATAAATTGTGTCATCAAAATAAAAATGTGATCACAGTGATAGAGGGATTGAAACTAAAATGTTGTTGAAAGACCCAAATTGATAAATATGTTATTTTAAAATATTTTATGAAATATAGAATGGAAAGAACCATAGTCACATAACTAGTTTCCCTTATAGAAGAACAAATGAGTGAAATAGAAACATGGATACCTAAGATAAAGATAGAAATCATGTTCTGAGGGAGAGTGTTAGAGAATGAGTTTAGATAAATTTTTTAACCAAAAAACATAAACAATAGGTTTGAATAAAGGTCATTGATATCATAAAAAATGATGATAATATGGTAATATTTTTGTTTCAAAACCTTTTTGAGGAATTCATTTACTCTTTAATAATATAAGTAAATATATGTTTCAATAAATATTATATTTTTCTATGATTATTCATTGAACTATTTATACATAATCTCTTAGTATATGATGCATTATATAGTGAATACATTATTCAATGAAATGTCATCCAATGATCAAAATAAACCATTTTATAAATGGTAATCCTTTCCAATATATTATGATCCAACACATTGGATGAATGATCACTGAATTTTAAAAATGAACTTATCCTTAGCCTTTAATCAACAGGAAGGAGCTCTAAATTTTCACATACCAAATATGTGAACACCTTCATCATGTATTCTCTTAAAATATGATAATAACATGAAATACCATAATAACTTATTGGTGATCGGTATTCTTTCTTCTTATTTGAGAAAGACACATGTTATTGGATATATTCCTAAAATCCAAAATTGTTTTTAGATCTGTCAATGATAGCGTATACCACATATCCAAAAGTCATTAATCTATTATAAGGGAGTCGACACATGACCAAATCAATTATCGTCCTCATTATCTCAATATATGTATCATATTAAGGGTTTTATTTCACTCAATAATGTGTTTCACCAAAAGATTAAATTTAAACTGTATAACATTTATTGGTACCACTCAACATACGTTCTCTAATATTTTTAAACAAAGTACTTTATTAACATCCTTATATATTTATTTACTTATATAGTGAGAACATCATCAATGGGATAATTTTATATCATAATTACAAGAACCAAATACATAACTACATTAGTCATTCCGGTCCAGTTGTGTTAATAACATAAGCATGACCATGGTCCCTTATCATCACGGGAGGTATATTACCATGATTCTAGGGGAATTTATTTTCACTGATTCCCTTCTCCTTGTAGTTATAACATTTAATATAAATATTTTCCTTCTTTCCATTGAATTATTTTTCCTGTTGACCCTTTACTCTGCACTTAACACAAACACCCAATCCATTCAAGAAGTTTACATGATGATTCTATCTAGAGTTTTCACATGTTGTAAAATAATTCATTCCCTTCATCTAATTTAACTCATTATATTTTTTATGTTATTCATAAGAAAAATTATTATCTTTAATACATGTGAATCCATAGGACAATGATAATTGTTTCTCTTCATTGAAAACACATGAAACTATTTCATCATATGAAGAAAACTTTTTATACAATAGTTCAATTTAGAGACATGGTTTCTGTCCTTCCAATAAGCATTCTATCTTGAAAATCATATTGCATATGAAATCTACATCATAACCTGTTATCCTTGTAAAGATAGCTTCATGAACACACCACATTATTCATCCTTTTCTATTAAACTAATGAAATTCAACTTCATCTCCATTTGTTCATCACAAGGTAAGTATTTATTCAAGAATGCCTCCTAAAAATTCCTATATTATATGTGTTAAATTTATTTTTGCTATCATCTATTCTATATCACAGGACACCACCAATCAAAATCACCTTGTAGAAAATAGACCGAAAATTTAACCTTTTTCTTTTTTATATATTCCAATGTTGTAAATATATTTTCTAGAGACATAATCCATTTCTCAACTTCAATTGGATTAGTTGTCCCAATAAATGATGGGGGGTTCTATTACATAATGTGATCTAGCATTAGAGATTCTCTAAATGGAACATGTTTCTCTATTTGGGAAGGGTTATTTATCATAACCCGATTAATTTTCCCTAATGTTTCCACAATTTTCCCCATTTCAATACTAGCTATATTGGTTTCCACAATTGAGAAATCTCTACATTTTCTATGATTATTGACACAATTCTTCCTTCTAGGATCAATTTCTATAAAGTGTCATATATGTCGTATTAGCTCATAAAATTTTTATCTTTTTATAACTCCAAATATTTTATAGAAAATAACATAAATTTATGGATCATAAATCCTATATTCCAAAACTTTGGTTACTTTGTGGAAATATTTATTTTAAAATCCTTAATAATGATTTTTAATGAAGATATAAACTAACCTATGTGTTTCCCGTAGGAGTGTCAAACCATGTGTATAGTATGGCCCATTGTCATTTACAAAATTACAGTATGTTATTCCCGATACACCATTTTTTGGTTATTACTCATTGATAAATTTCATCATGAACCACATCCAAATTTAGTATCCATATATGGATGTACTTCTAGTAATACCAACACAATCTCATCCTTATCAAAATTCTAGGACATTCTTATATACATATCCTCAAATCATTCCATAGGATTATGTTCCTTAATCTAGGATTTCTATATCTAGATTACAATCTATCTAATAAACTTCCTCTGATACCAATTATAACACCCCAGCCCCAGAAGCCTTGATCCTATGCATTATTTTATTACATAACATGATTACAAGGAATCAAATTCCTAAAAACTAATTGATTTAGCATCCTTTAAAATCCCAATTAAATAAATTATACCCATAATAAATTATGAAATCAGAAACGATAACATGATACATAAAAAAGAAAATAAATGTGGTTTTTGGAAGTTTATTCAAATATTTATTTGTCATAACATGGGGAAATGAAACAAAGTAATGGTGAGCCCAAATTATCATCATGGTTATGTAATAAAGAATCAATAATGAATTAGTGAGAATAAATAAACATGGAAATCTAATTAACTGAAAATAAATTCGTTTTAATAACTAGATAAGGAAAAGTAAACATGTCAATGTAAAAATTGAATTAAATTACATCTAGTCAATATGTTGGGAATGATCTATATCCATAGAAATGTCTACCCAAAATGTCATGGAAAAATAATAACTGAATCTATATAAAGGAATTGCATAATTACTGGACATCATGTATGAGGCATATGAAAAAATATAACATTAAGACCTTTCATAATATAGTTAAAACTATAGATATTAACCCACTTAATTTGGCCAAATTATGTGACTCATGAGAACATGTTGATGCATCAAGAGGATATATAATATCTGGGGCCCATCTATCATTTCCTATCCAAGGAATTCATCAAATAAAATAATCGAAATAAATTATATGTAACACCCGAAACTTTTATGAGAAATATTTTGTTTTTAAATCATCAAAGTAATAATTCACTACACACAACACTATATTGGATTTCTTTACACGCAACCATGACCTTCCTCGATAGCTTGCGTCGTACGCAACACTGAGTTTCACTAAACAATGATATGCTATTAAAATATTATTAAAACTAGCCATTATGAATAGTAATAACCACTTTTTGAAATATTAAAAATTTTATTTTTCAAAATGGACTTCATTTTTGGATTCGGAATATCGAAATTAGCCTAGGGTGAAATTTTGGTATTTTTCTGAAAACTTTCAATTTTTGATAAATAGTGAAACCACTAAGTGGTAGTTAAAAAAACTGAATTTTTCATAAAACATAATTTTACCACTTCTGTGAGTTGAATTTCGAAAATCCGAGAGACATGGTTAATATCAAGGACTAAAATTTGGTTCAATGAGATGAAAATAATTTTTGTTGAATAGTAACTTTTTACTATTTTTTACCACGGTTAAAAGTAAATAGGGTAATTAAGGGTAAAAGTGTTATCATTATTAGCCTAACACATGTCATAATTATATTGGATAAGTGTAATTCGTCCAAAAACAACCTTAGGAATAAAATATTACCATTTCGGCCCACATGGATTAGATTAGTACATTTATTAATAATTTATTTAAAGAAGGGTTACAATAGTTAAAAACAACGTTTAATAAGTAAACCATTTCTAATATGGGGTTATACATAAGATAAATTCGACTATAAATATTCATTAGAAAGATAAAACGATTTACAACATAATGGTATTTTATTTATAATTTTTAGACTTTAAATAATTTAATTTATATATGACACAACGATGATGCAGTAATTATCTTATTAATGAAATATTGACATAATTGATATTATAAATACCCAAATAAATCTAATTTGGGTATTTTTATGGATTCCACTAATTTTTTAGGTTAATATGACCTTTTAGTATTGATTTAATTAGATTTTATCGATCTAATCATTCTGTTATGATTTTCAGAAAAATCAATTACTAAATAGTGTCAAAATTGACATAAAATAGTTTTTAAAACAAATATTATATTATTAATTGTTATTTCATTCATAAAAATATATGGGTCGGCCAAATTACTTAGATACGGTTATATATATTAATAATAAACAATATGGGGTTCGTTTGGATTGATATTGTAAGTTTATTAACCTTATAGTGTAAGAAAAAAGAAGACACGGTAAATGTTAAATTATCTAACTTAAAGATAAATCTAAATGATAAGGTTAAAATTGATACCTAAACTTGTCTAAATTCTATTGGATGAATGTATTCCGACCTATACCCACCTTATCCTAGAAATATATCAATTTGGAGCTATTAAAAACTGAATTTGACTTTATAATAAAATAATATTTTTAGTTATTCCAAAGGTGCCCCTCTCCTCCCTTATAAAAGGGCACATATTCTCCCTCTTCCTCACACCACTTTGAGCCTTCAAGCTCGGCCAACCCCTGAATATTTCTTCTCTCCACTTCCCTAGAGACATCCTAGAGGTCCTGGTCTTTATCAAAGACCAATTTTAGTGCCCTAAAAGGAGGTCTCAAAGAAGCGCTTCAAAGAAGAGGTAATGTCCGTTACCGATTCTTTCATCCTTATTTCTTCTTCCACATATTCTTCTTTAGTTGTTTCATTATGAAGTAATAAAATCAGTATCACTCATATACTGATATGTTATTATAAGTATGAAGAAACCATATTTCTCCATCTATCCATCCTACGGAAAATGAAATCACAACGCGTGCCTACGTACGGAATACCGTCTCCACGCCGTGGTGTAATCTATTTTACACCACCACATTACTTGGATGGGTATAATGGTGTAAATAATTACTATATATGATTATTATAAATTTATATTGATTCTGAAATAGTATACATACACTCTAATACAATTCCACAATCATGGGAAAGATATCATCGCTCGTGTGTACGTACAGAATACCGTCTCCACGATGTGATGTGATTCGTTCTACATGATTTTCATTGTATAATGATTATATAAATGAATTGAATGAATAAATATGATATATAGTACATTAATACCATTCTGGAAATGATGTATCTATAACCTAAAGATAAGAATAAGAATTTATTCGACAAAACACGTATAAGAACAAAAAGTTATAAACACCCGAATAACAAGTATCAATGAAATATTACTACTAAGAATATAAGAATACGACCATATATGATATCATAACAATAATTATGATTCTGGAATAACTCAATAACATTATTTAAATCATTATACAGGAGGTTCGGACACATTCGAAGCAAATTGGACCTAAGGTAAGGGATAAATTTTCAATCTCATTTTTATTTGAGATTGCTTATACGTAAGTATTTACTGGGGTTACGTTTATCATCCATGACCATGTTTTCTAAAAATGCTTTCATAAAATGTTTACCATTCTTCCATGGATGTTTAAATTCATTTTTACCCTTTATTGACTTTTTACCACATTGTATGAATGGAATCTTTCCTCTGGTTACCATATATGGTACTTTTTGACTTTTCCAACAAAAGTATGAGAAGAATGTTTTTTTAACTTATACGGCATGAATGGATTTTTAAAACATTATTTACAAGAAGCTTCCTTTACAAGATTTCAAGTTTATTTTTAATCAACTTATTTTAGTTTAGAATTTTATGACATGTTAAGAAAGGAAAATTGTCTTTGATGTAGAAAGGATATTTTCCTTAAGAATGGAGTCCAAGTGTTTTATAAAAATTATTTTCCATCTAAGATAATAAAGGGTTTTGTTTCTGTCCCTATTATTACATTTATTTTTTTATGTTGTGATGGAATTATGTTTATGAATTCCTTTATCTTATATGAATTGTTTTATGATGTCACGATGTTTAAGATTCCCATTTTAATTACATGGGTTATGCTATGATGTATGGTTTATGATTTTGTGGCACACATAAGAATGGTATCATTATGAGATGGGTGAGACCTATATCTCCCTCCAATTCATTGGGTAAAGATTTTATATCTCATGAGATAGAAATGGATGGAATGGCAGGTTATACCGGTTCAGTGAAAAAGGACTGAAACGAGGAGGGAACTCGGTTCAGAAATGGACTTTGTCCACTAAGATAGTCTTAGCAATGAGTCTTGACTAATAATAAATTATTCTCTATGATTATGTGTGTATGCCACAATGTTTCATGTTTTAAGTTATGATTATTGTGATTACATTTCACTACTATGATTTATCCCATGTTATGAAATTATGCTCTCTTTTACAGGTTAAGATTTCCAAAAGTTATGTTCTTATTAATATGATGTGATTGATATTTCTTTTGTTTACCCTTTCTGAGCATTTGAGCTCACCCTTTTGTATGTATTCTTTCCCCAGGTCAGGAAGAAGGTTATTAAGTAAGATATTCCAAAAGGGACTATAGATATGATGAAATAAATGAGAGACAATGTAGACGCTTTATGAACCAGTTGTTTATGTTTCCCATATTCTGAAGACACTATACCTATAGGGTCCTTTCCTTGTTTTGTTATATGTTGTAATAAGTGTTCTTCAATTTTTAATTATTAAAAATGTATGTAATGTATGGGTCGTTATAGTTGGTATCAGAGGGAAGGTATAGTCAACCTTTGGAAACTAGGATGCGAAATCCTTAGTAGGAACCCTAAGGATAAGTCTAAACATAGAACACAATATTAGTGTTTTAGAAATGGAAATGAATAACCTAGTATAAGACCTTAAGTGTGAAATTTTATTCTTGATTATGTGGTTTTCCTATTATAATTAGTGTTTCTCACACTATTCTTTTTGGTTTTAGTCAATGGATGGAACCCGAAAGAACCATGTTAATGAGGAATGCGACGGGAAATGAAATGATTATCCCCCTAAGGAACCAAATGTTATGGGAGATGGAATGTAAAATCTTGTAGCCATTCCCACACAAAATTTTCAAGCTATGAATCATACAGGACTTCCAAATGAGCAAAGGAAGGAGCAACATTCTGTTGAATCCTTCATTAGGCAGCGTCCAACATCATTGAGTAGGTCTACTGATCCATTAGTTGATGAACAATGGATTAGTAATACTGAAATGATATTTTCAGTTCTTCAATGTTCTGAACATGATAAAGTCATCTTAGCAGTGTATCTTTTGGAAGGTGATGCTGATCAATGGTGGAATCATATCAAGAATACGAGGCAAAGAGATGAAATTGAGTCCATGGAATGGGATGAGTTCAAGAACTTATTTTTCAATAAGTATTTCCCTCGTATTCTTCGAACAAAGATGGAGAAGGAGTTTCTTGAACTAAAGAAAAAGGATGATGAATCCGTTGGTACCTACGAAGAACATTTTACAATACTTGCAAGGTATTCTTCTAGTATTATTATCCAATCTGAGAGTAAGATCGATCGATTCTTTAGTGGCTTAAAACCAATTCTTCTAAGGGAATTAGCCATAAGGGACTTCAATAGCTATAAGGAAATCGATCGATGTTCTCTCAAAGTTGAGATGGAGATTGGAGTAACCCATCAGTCATATGGGTTTGATAAGAAGAGGAAAATGGAATTCAAAGGAAAATCTAAAGAGCACACTGAAAAGAAGATGAGATTTCCCTTATACTCAAAGTGTGGAAAGAAACATGGAGGGAGTTGTCTTAAATAGACATGTAAATGTTTCAAATGTGGAAAGGAAGGTCATCGGGCATTTGAATACCACAATGATGGGAAGAAGATTTCTAATGATGAAAACAAAGGAAGGGATACACAGAATGAACCTACTACACTTTAATGTTTCAAGTGCAAGGAGATGGGGAATTATGCCAATCAATGCCCAAATCCATGGGTTGATGATGATGGTCGACGTCAACAAACCCTTAATGCTAAAGACAAAGGAATGTCACAAGCAATTTCTATCAGCGATGTGGAGTACGATAACTATGTGGTGAAAGGTACACTTACCATCCACTCTAATGTAGCAAATGTTTTATTTGATTATGGATCCACCCACTCTTTTATTTTTGAAGATTTTTCTAAGGATATCACCGTATTACCACAACAATTAGATGTTGAGTTAGCTGTGACAACCCCTAATGGCACAATAATCGCGTCAAAAGTTTACAATTCTTCTCCAATTGAAGTTTGTGGGAAAGTGATTCCTGCAAATCTTGTGATCCTTTCTATAGTAGAATTTGATGTGATTCTTGGCATGGATTGGCTTTCTTTATATGGAGCTCATATAAATTTCCAAAGAAGGGAAGTCACATTTCATATTCCAGATCAATCTATGATTGTCTATCGATGCAAGGATGAACATAACCTTCCAGTGGAAATTTCTTCCATCTTATGGGTCTTAATTCCACTAAATTAAGGTTATTTATTTCAAATGGTCGGTGAGAAACTCGAGATTAAGAATATGCCCATTGTACAAGAGTTTGACGATGTCTTTCCAGAGAAATTTCCGGGTCTTCCACCAAATCGTGAAGTTGAGTTTTCAATAGAACTCATACCGGGTGCTTTGCCTATTTCAAAGACACCTTATAGAATGTCCCCAATTGAGTTGCAAGAGTTGAAGAAGCAATTCCAAGAGAATCTTGATAAGGGATTCATACGCCCTAATGCATCACCTTGGGGAGCACCTGTTCTATTTGTTAATAAGAAAGATGGATCAATGAGACTCTGCATTGATTATCGAGAACTTAACAAGATCACTATCAAGAAGAAATATCCTCTCCCATGCATTGATGACTTATTTGACCAACTACGCAGAGCTCAATACTTTTCCAAGATTGATATTCGTTCAGGGTATCATCAATTAAGGGTCAAAAGGGAGGATATACCAAAGACAACTTTCCGTACATGGTATGGACACTATGAATTTATAGTGATTCCATTTGGTCTTACTAATTCCCCTTCTATCTTCATGGATATGATGAATAGAGTATTTAGAGACTCTTGATAAGTTTGTGGTAGTCTTTATTGACGATATTCTTGTCTATTCAAAGAGCAAGGAAGAACATGAAGATCACTTGAGAATTATATTGAAGACCCTGAGAAAGGATAATCATTATTCCATATTTACCATGTGTGAATTTTGGCTTCAAAGAGTTTCATTTTTGGGACACATAATCTCAAAAGAGGGGATATCTGTGGATCCAGCAAAAATAGAGGTTATCGAAAGATGGTCGAGACCAACAACAGTAACTGAGATCTGAAGTTTTCTCGAGTTGGCTGGATATTATAGATGTTTTGTGAAAGATTTTTCACGATTATCTAATCCACTCACCATGTTGACTAGGAAAGGAGTTATGTTTTTTTGGATGGAGGAATGTGAAGAGAATTTCAAGGAGTTGAAAAGAAGGTTATCCAGTGCACCTGTGCTCACACTGCCTTATAGTGGAGAATGGTTTGTGATCTATAGTGATGAATCCAAGAAGGGATTGGGGTGTGTTCTTATGCAAAATGATATGGTGATAGATTATGACTCACGATAGTTGAAAATACATGAGCAAAATTACCCAACTCATGATTTGGAGTTAGCATTGGTAATCTTTGCATTAAATATTTGGAGGCATTTCCTTTTATGGTAAAAGGTTTGATATTTATACTGATCATAAAAGTTTAAAGTATATTTTCACACAAAAGGAGCTGAATATGTGCCAGAGAAGATGGTTGGAGCTGATTAAGGATTAAGACTGCTCAATTTTTTACCACCCTGGGAAAGCAAACAAGGTGGGAGATGCATTAAGTCTACATGACCACGCCAGTTTATCCATGATGAGGATAACAAAAGATCAAATATTTATGGATTTAAAAAGGATGGATCATGGAATTATAATGGAAGGGGGGAAATCGTATCTTTATCAAATGAATGTTCAACCATATATACATGTGAAGATTAAAGAGGCACAGAAAGAAGATGTCGAGTTACAAAAGAAGGTGAGAAATGTTCCTGAATTCTGCCTTGATTGTGATGGGATAATAATGTTCAGGAATCAGGTTCGTGTTCCTCCCCTCCCTGAATTAAAGAAGGATCTGTTGGAGGAGGCTCATAGTTCTTCATTCCCTATTCATCCTAGAGGAATGCAGATCTATAGGGACCTGAAAGAGTACTTCTGGTGGGATGGCATGAAAAGAGATGTTGCTGAATATGTCTCTCGATGCTTGGTTTGTCAGCAAGTTAAAGCTGAGAGACAAAAGTCTAAGGGGTTGTTACAACCATTACCCATAGCAGAATGGAAATGGGAATACATCACTATGGACTTTGTCACCAGACTTCCTAAAACATCCAAAGGCAATAATTCTATCTGGGTCATAGTTGATCATCTTACAATGTCGGCACACTTCATCGCTATTAGAGAGGATTTCTCTCTGGATCAGATTGCCAGGATATATATAAAGGATGTGGTAAGATTACATGGAGTACCACTTTCTATTATATCTGATCGGGATCCGAGGTTTACCTCAATGTTCTGGCGAAGTCTTCAGCATACTCTAGATACAGAGTTGAGTTTCAGCACTGCTTATCATCCTCAGACAGACGGTCAGTCTGAGAGAACAATTCAAACTATAGAAGATATGTTGAGAGCTTTCTCTAAGGATTTCAAAGGTGGTTGTGATCAACACATAACATTGGTGGAATTTTCTTATAATAATAGCTTTCACTCCAGTATTCAGATGGCTTCTTATGAAGATATCTATGGAAAGAAATGCAGGACTCCAACTTGCTGGGATGAAGTTGGGGAAAGAAAGCTATTAGGACCTGATCTTATTGATGAGATGGCTGAAAATGTCCGATCTATTCAACAACACAAAAGAGTGGCTCAGAGTCGATAGAAAAGTTATTCCTATAACCAATGGAAAGACCTAGAGTTTGAAGTGGGTGATAAAGTGTTATTACGAATATCTCCCTAGAAGAGAGTCATGAGATTTGGAAAGAAGGGGATGTTGAGCCCTAGATATATTGGTCATTTTGAAATACTAGATCGTGTTGGAATGGTAGATTACCGATTGGTGATTCCACCGAATCTCTCTCAAGTACACGATGTGTTCCATGTATCTCTACTGAGAAAGTACATAGCTGATCCTACACATGTACTCAGCTCAGAAGTTGTATCGCTGGAGCAAGATCTTTCTTATGAAGAACAGCCGATAGAGATTCTGGATTGTATTGAAAAATTCCTACGAAACAAGACCACTCGATTAGTGAAAGTTTTATGGAGGAACCACAAATTAGAAGAAGCTACATGGGAGCTTGAGGATATGATGAGGGAGAGTTATCCTCATCTGTTTGATACAAAGTGATGAATTTCGAGGGTGAAATTCATTTTAAGGGGGGTAGAATGTAACACCCGAGAATTTTATGAGAAATATTTTTTTTAAATCATCAAAGGAATCTTTCAATACACACAACACTATATTGGCTTTCTTTACATGCAACCGCGGCCTTCCTCGATAGCTTGCGTCATACGCAACATTGAGTTTCACTAAACAATGATATGCTATTAAAATTTTATTAAAACTAACCATTATGAAGAGTAATAATCACTTTTTGAAATTTTATAAATTTTATTTTTCAAAATGGACTTCATTTTTGGATTCAGAATATCGAAATTAGCCTAAGGTGAAATTTTGGTATTTTTCTGAAAACTTTCAATTTTTGATGAATAGTGAAACCACTAAGTGGTAGTCAAAAAAACTGAATTTTTCATAAAACATAATTTTACCACTTCTGTGAGTGTAATTTCGAAAATTTGAGAGACACGGTTCATATCAATGACTAAAATTTGGTCAATTAGATGAATATAATTTTTGGTGAATAGTAACTTTTTACTTTTTTTTACCACGGTTAAAAGTAAATAGGGTAATTAAGGGTTAAAGTGTTATTATTATTACCCTAACACATGTCCTAATTCTACTGGATAAGTGTAATTCTACCAAAAACAACCTTAGAAATAAAATATGACCATTTAGGCCCAATTGTATTAGATTAGGACATTTATTATTAATTTATTTAAAGAAGGGTTAAAATAGTTAAAATGAAAGTTCAATAAGTTAACCATTTCTAATATGGTATTATACATAAGATAAATTTGAATATAAATATTCATCAGAAAGATAAAAAGATTTCAAACATAATGGTATTTTATTTTTGATTTTTAGATATTAAATAATTTAATTTATTTCTGACACAACGATGATTGAGTAATTATCTTATTAATGAAATATTAACATAATTGATTTCATAAATACCCAAATAAATCTAATTTGAGACTTTTTATGAATTCCAATAATTTTATAGGTTAATATGACATGTTAGTATTGATTTAATTAGCTTTTTTCGAACTAATCATTCTGTTATGATTTTCACAAAAATCAATTACAAAATAGTGTCTAAATTGACATAAAATAGTTTTTAAAACAAATATTATATTATTAATTGTTATTTTATTCCTAAAAATCTATGGTTCGGTCAAATGACTTAGATAAGGTTATATATATTAATAATAAACAAATTGGGGTTCGTTTGGCTAGATATAAAATGTTTATTAACCTTATAGTGTAAGAAAACAAGAAGACACAGTAAAGGTTAAATTATCTAACTTAAAGTTAAATCTAAATGATAAGGTTAAAATTGATACCTAAACATGTATAAATTCTATTGGATGAGAGTATTTCGACCTATACCCACCTTATCTTAGAAATTTATAAATTTTTACCTATTAAAAACTGAATTTTACTTTATAATAAAATAATATTTTTAGTTATTCCAAAGGTGCCCCTCTCTTCCCTTATAAAAGGGAACCTCCTCCCCCTCTTCCTCACACCACTTTGATCCTTCAAGCTCAGCCAACAACTGCTAATTTCTTCTCTCCACTTCTCTAGAGACATCCCAGAGGTCCTGGTCTTCTTCAAAGACTAATTTTAGTTCCCTAATAGGATGTATCAAAGAAGCGCTTCAAAGATGAGGTAATGTCCGTTACCGATTCGTTCATCTATATTTCATATTCCACTTCTTCTTCTTTAGTTTTTTCATTATTAAGTAATAACATAAGTATCACTAATATAATGATATGTTATTATAAGTATTAAACAACCCTATTTCTCCATCTATCCATCCTACGGAAAACGAAATCACCGCGCGTGCGTACGTACGGAATACCATCTCCACGCCGTGGTGTAATCTATTTTCCACCACCACCTTACTTGGATGGGTATAATGGTGTAAATAATTACTATATATTATTTTTATAAAGTGATATTGATTCTGAAATAGTATAAATACACTTCAATACAATTCCCTGATCATGGGAACGATATCATCGCTCGTGCGTACGTACGGAATACCGTCTCCACGATGTGATTCGATTCGTTCTACATGATCATCATTTCATAATGATTATATAAATGAATTGAATGAATAAATATGATATATAGTAAATTAATAACATTCTGGAAATGATGTATCTATAACCTAAAGATAATAATAGGAATTTATTCGACAAAACATGCATAAGAACAAAAAGTTATAAACACCCGAATAACAAGTAGCAATGAAATATTACTACTAAGAAGCTATGAATATGACCATATATGATATCATAACAATAATTATGATTCTGTAATAAGTCAATAACATTATTTAAATCATTATACAGGAGGTTCGGACACATACGAATCAAATCAGACCTAAGGTAAGGGATAAATTTTCAATCTCATTTTTATCTGAGATTGCTTATACGTAAGTATTTACTGGGGTTATGTTTATCATCCATGACCATGTTTTCTAAAAAAGCTTTCATAAAATGTTTACCATTATCCGATGGATGTTTAAAGTCATTTTTACCCTTTATGTACTTTTTACCACATTGTATGAATGGAATATTTCCTTTGGTTACCATATAAGGTACTTTTTGACTTTTCCGACAAAAGTACGAGAAGAATGTTTTTTTAACTTATACGGCATGAATGGATTTTTAAAACATTATTTCCAAGAAGATTCCTTTACAAGTTTTCAAGATTATTTTTAATCAATTTCTTTTAGTTTAGAATTGTATGACATGTTAAGAAAGGAAAATTGTTTTTGAAGTAGAAAGGATATTTTCCTCAAGAATGGTGTCCAAGTGTTTTATCAAAATTATTTTCCATCTAAGATAATAATGGGTTATGTTTCTATCTCTATTATTACATTGATATTATTGTGTTGTGATGGAATTATGTTTATGAATTCATTTATCTTATATGAATTTTTTATGATGTCACGATGTTTAAGATTCCCATTTTTATTACATGGGTTATGCTATGATGTATGGTTTATGATTTTGTGGCACACATAAGAATGGTATCATTAGGAGATGGGTGGGACCTATATCTCCCTCCAATGCATTGGGTAAAGATTTTATATCTCATGAGATAGACATGGCTGGAATGGCAGGATATACCGGTTCAATGAAATATGATTGAAATGAGGAGTGAATTCGGTTCAGAAATGGACTTTGTCCACTAAGATATTATTGGAAATGAGTCCTGACTAATAAGAAATGATTCTATATTATTATGTGTGTATGCCACAGTTTTTCATGTTTTAATTTATGATTATTGTGATTACATTTATCTACTAAGATTTATCTCATGTTATGAAATTATGCTCTCTTTTGCAGGTTAAGATTTCCAAAAGTTATGTTCTTATGAATATGACGTGATTGATATTTATTTTGTTTACCCTTACTAAGCATTTGAGTTCACCCTTTTGTATGTTTTAATTACCTAGGTCAGGAAGAGGGTTATTAAGTAAGATATTCCAAAGGGACTATAGATATTATGAAATAAATGGGAGACAGTGTAGATGCTTTATGAACCAGTTGTTTATGTTTCCCAGTTTCTAAAGACACTATACCTATACGGTCCTTTCCTTGTTTTGTTATATGTTGTAATATGTGTGCTTCAATTTTGAAGTAATAACAATGTATGTAAAGAATGGGTCGATATATTATATGACTTATCTAATATCCATATTGAATAAAAGATAAAGGCATATCAATAATTATTAAATTAATGTTAACTAACAACAAGATTTATTGATGTTGATGAATGGAAGTACCACATAAAGATAATTAAAAAATTCTTGAGTAAAATAATCATTAGACATTACGAAGCATCCCATTACAATATGAATCATTTGAATAAAAATATTTATAAAGTAATAACATTAAAATAAACATAGAATATCATGATAATGATGAGGTTCATGACATAACATGTCAAAAATATATATACACCATATAAAAGATATTGGGTGAATAATAATAAATAAGCCTCAGTTGAATGTAAATTAATATTAAATCCCTTAAAAATGAGTTCAAAGAATCAAAAATAATAATCATAAATTGAAACAACTAAACATTAAAATTTTAATCATTTAGATGATTATTTTATGAAATTATGGTTTCTAAATCCATAATTCTGTATGAGGGGAAAATAATATTACATTTCCCAGAATAAAAATCATATAAAATTCATCATTCAGAAAGAGGTAAGAAGATTCCATTAAAGACCATGGTAACAAACAAAAAGGGTAAAATTATATTTAAAAAATCAATTTAAAAATTATAAAAAAGTAATATTTCTTTTAAAAAAACATTGTTTTTAGAATAAATCAAGTTCTTTATTTAATGATAGAAATGACCTCAGGTTTCCATAATTACATTTTCTAAAAACTTTTAGGTACCAAGAGTTAAAATGGTATTTTTACTTGACAAGGGTCGTGAATAACCATATGGGAATAAAATTAATGTGTTTATTTGATAATTATCAAATATATTTTTTGATGGAATTTCAAGTGTAATTAATCCCAATCATAATGGTGTTAAGATGTAAATCCTTGAAAAGACCACAACATTTATGATAACATAAATCAACAAAAAAATTATGGGTATAAAATTTAAATCCACATAATGAAATTGGAAAAATAACTACAGAAATTAAAAGGTATATTATTCAATTAATCAAATAATATTAGTGACAACGAGGAACTAATATAACTAAATGAAATGAAATTGGGTTATGATGTCTTTTTCCACTTGGTAACTTTTAATTGAATTACACATAGAAGAAAAAGTTAAAATTTGAACACAATGTAACATGGAGATAAATTAATTCATGTTATGATACACTAAAATGATAAGTATATACATCAAACAAAATAAGTATGTTGGGAACTTGGAATTTATCTCTCAGATTTAAAAAGTGAAATGAAAATCCATTACATTAACCCTTTTTCATGTTGTCTGGTATTTATCCTTTAGTATACTGGTTTATTATATGTTAATAATATATACCAGAACCATAGTCATATTCATAATATTATATATTAACTTCTTATAATATATTATTACCCATTTTTAACAATCTCTTATTATTTTAACTATTTCAGTTGTTGATTTCCTAGTTTTTTCAAGTATGTTTTGACATGGTATTTTTGTTATTATTAATTAGATCATTGTTTTAGCATAAAAAATGTAAAAATTGATTTCATAAACATGAATCTTTAATTTATATGTATTTATAATAATAAATAATAGTTGGAGATTAGAAATGAATATCACCATACATGGAGATGGTAGGTCATACGTAAGCATGAATGTTACTTTAATTTCATTGTCCTATTAATTGAATGAAAATGTATATTAAAATCATAGTATCATATATATTTAATCGATTTTAAATATTTTTATTAATACAATCTGATATATGTTCCATGTATAGTGTGATCATGTCACATTGATTTGAGGGGGAGGTAGTCCACACGTCCACAAATAATGTTATCATATTTAAAAAATGGAAATTATATTGGTAAGTGTCCTAAAATAATTACAAAATATTAAATACATAACATATGTAACATATATTTTATATAAATATAGTATCCATCATAATTTCCACCATGATAGGCATTAGTGGATAAATGAACAATCATCATTTCGTGAGGTAGTAGTTTGTTATACACATAAAAAATACATTATTTATAAATTATATAGGAGTGTCTGTATGTGTAGTTAGAAAAAATATCACAAATAAATCATACTATATTTAGTATACTAGTTATTTTATATAATAATGTAATATGAAGAATTTTAAGAGTGAATAATGAAATAAAACTAGAGAGCTTAAGGAAAGATGTTACCTCTTTAGCGGGAAACACCTTTTGGATTGTTCCAAAAGGATTCCTTGGATTTCTTCCTAAAAAGGTTATTATTCTTGTATGATATGAGTTATTATGAGGACCTGTTTGGGTAGGTCTTGGTAAAGCCAATGGGGCTTGATAGGTTCGAGGAAGTGGGAGGGGGAGGACATTTTATTGTGGAGGAGTGGAACTCATGTAATATTTTGACAAAGGAATTCCAATCAAATTTCTCAATTTTCATGTTTCAACAATAATGGGACAAATTAGATACAACAGACTATAAAGACATAATATTTCTTGAAAATTCATCTTGGGCAGGCATCTTGGTCATTTGGTCCCTTAATATAAAGGTTTAGTCCCTTATCAAGCTTTATTTTACATAAACTTTTGTGAATAATTTTAATTACTTTAACTAGTTTTTTTGTGAAAACTATGTGGAAATTATTATAAATTATAAATTAATCTGATTAAAATTATTTAATCCATTTTTAAAAACTCTAATCATGTAATATTCATAATATAATTTAAATTTAATCCCACAAATGGGATGACAATGAGGGGTTTTAAATAAAAAGAGTCCAAAACATTGGTATATTTTTTTAGTAAATTCCAAAGTGAAAGTTCATCCAATGACCTAATCTGGGTTAATTGATAAATATATTAACTAATTAATCTTTTAAAAATATATAATATTATTTCAAAATATGAATAATGTAAACAAAAATTTAATTTTGAATTAAAATTCAGTATTTTTTTTATTATTCATTAAAAAATGAAAATTCCCAAAAAATTCAAAATTTACCCAAAAATAATTTTTTGGTTTCTATACGAAATATTATGTTTATTTTGACATGTTAAATTTATATAAGGCTCATAAATTGGATTTAAAATTTTTTCCTCATCAAAAGTTGGCAAAACAACCTTTATGAAAATATATTATTTTTTGAGTATTATTAGGTTTTTCTTATCTGAGGCCTTTAAAATATACAAGATGAAAATTAAAAATATTATATTGAATAAAATATATATATATATATATATAAGATTAATTAATTGTAATTAATTTAATTTATTAGTGTAAAAAATCGTTCTAAGCATAAAAAAAATTCTATAAAAAATTCCCTTTATATTCAAATTGTTCTTATATCCATTTATAAAGAATTTGTAACCAATTCATTTATTTCATATTTTTATAAAACATATATTTTCATTATTTAGTTAATAATATTTATAACCACTCATTTAATAGTTATGTTGTGTATTATCATATTAAATAATAAGAATTTAGTAATATATTTTAGTTCGGTGAAGTTCGGTATTGCGTGTAATGTAATCCTTTGAAGAAATGTGCTCTTGCATGTAACGAAAGAAAACCCAATATAGCCTGAATTTATAAATATATATAATATACTTTAATTTATCTATTTATTATATTTCTTTATGTGATTGGTGTCACGTGTCATGAACACTATCAAATATAACGTTCTCACTTTAGAATTTTCGGTTCTTACAATATTAAATATAAAATTGTTAATAAAAATTTGTGTTTTAAAAAAATATCAACAATTTATTTATCATTTTCAAAACATTTCTTATATATACTATGATATAATTATATAATATTTTCATTTATAATATTGATAAATTTTATTTATACTTCTATATATGAGGATAATATTTTTTGGTAGGGTATATATTCTTAAGGGTCAGATTACTATTATAAGGACTCAGCCTTAAAACATTACATAATCTTGGGTTAAATGAATAATTCATCTTTAAAATCTTTTCAGTTTTAGAGTTTTAGAGAATTATTCCATAACTACTACTTCTCAAAAGTTACAAAGAAGACACTTCTACTCAGTTTCCATTTTTCTCATAAAATAAAAACTCTTGAAAAAAAGAGTAATGTACTGTTCCATGTTTTAGAAAGAATTACATTCCTTGATCCTATCCTTGACCCTATTCCACATTATGTCCTATGAAAAAATTTCAGAAACATGGGATGAGTATAAAAAGCTCAATAAGGAATACACAAAGAAGGAAACTATTAGTTTTACAAAACAACAAGTAAACCGTGAATACTTTAACATAAGTAATAATTTTCAACATAATGAAGTATTAAGTACTCTTCACAAAATAAATGATCACTAATTACCCTTTTGTAACCAAATTATTACCCATATAAAGAACACATAACATATAAAGGTAACTTGGAACATAAACATACTATAATATAATAACCATACGGTCGACATCCACACATGTCACTAAATGGAATATCCATAAGGTCGACTTCCATAACCAATGCATTAGAGGTTATACGCAACCACCTGTCCTGGTAGTCATGGCACCACCCGTCATTTGTCTTATCATGTTACCACCCCTCAAATATACAAGCACTATTATAAAATAATAAGACATAAAACAAATATAAGGGAAATAAAAAATTTCCACATTTCAATCAAAATATATCACTTAAATATGTTGACATAACAAATCCATTATCAAAACCATTTTCAATACCAAAATACATAAAAGAATATATGGTATTTATTTTCATTTATAAACATTACTTCTTGTTGAGGAAATCCAAAGATCAAATAATACTCACAACAGTGGAAAGGTCGTTGTCACCAAGTATGTTAAAAGAAACATTTATTTTTGTCATTTACTAAAACTCTTCGTAGAAAAAGATTCCCTTTGAATGAAATGAAAATTCAAAGGTGTTTATACAGCGTACAAAATAAAGTCTTGTATTAAAACAAAATATGCCTCAATTAAATGAGATTGAGACGAAGTCCCTTACAAAGACGGTATCCTTAGATTAAGGATAAATCAATTACATAGTTATGTGTGACAAATATAAATACACCCAATATAAGTGGATATTAAGTGTAAAACAATCAGAGGTCATCCACGCATATTCATAGCACGACATAATCAAGAAGTAGAGGTTTAACCCAAATAATTGAAATTTGGTTAAGAAGTTCCCTTAAAAATATTTGACACTTGTTTATGTCAAATTTCAAAGTGAAATTAATTCAAATGGCCATCATTAGATTAAATGGTAAAAATATATTTCAACTAAACATTAATCCCAATTAAAAAGATAATATAACCATATAAATAAATTAGACTAAAAATAAGGTTTTGAGTTAAAATAAAGCATTTTCACTATTCATTAAAAAAAATTTAACTTTATCGGAAAAATAACAAAAAATTTAAAAAAGTAAATAATGATGTCCCAATTATCATGAAGGATTTTATTTTTTAAAATATAAAATATAAAATTGACAAAAAGTAGTTTTAAAAGAGGTTCTTCATCAAAAGATGGTTAATCGACCTTTTAAAGAACATTAGAATATTTGTGCTTAAAATCGAATTCTTTTCTATTTTTAAGCCTCTAAGTTTTATTGGATAAATGTAAAAATATTTTACAAACATATAAAAAAATTTGTAGTTATATATTTTCATTCCCTCCATTACAATGGCTAGGCGTTAGCTACCATTTAAAATAATATTATTATGTTTTTAGTGTGCAACGTAAGATTTCAAAGAAACTCATGGTTGCGTACTGGGTACGCCATCGAACATAGCATTCCCTTTAAAGTAATATTAACATTTTATTCAAAAATATTAATAAATATGAAAATCTCATATTCTTCATTTACTCAGGATGTTAAATCCTTCCCCCTTTTTGGGAATTGTGTCCTTGTAATTTTAAATTTGGGCTCAGAAACATCCTTAAAAGCCCCACATTGGAATATGAGTCAATAAAACTATCACTTTAAAAGAAAGAAAGAGAACTACAATGGTCACCTGAGATAACCCATGCTAGGAACCCATGAAAGCATGGATATAGAGGAGAAACTAAGTGTCAAGTTCTGATGGGGAGTGATAGGAAACATGATCCAAAGAAAGTATACAATCTGAAATCCACAAACATGTGATGGGTGAAACATTATTTGATTCACAAATAGGAAATGTTGACAGACAATGTTTTTGTTTTAGGTTACATTTCATTGAGGAATTTAATTATGTGATTAACTAAAACATAAGTAAACATACTTTCACTACCCATCCTTGGAGCTTGTGTCGTGACTACCCCAAACCCGCCTTCCATAGGCTAGGGGCTCACGACTAGAACCGAAGGCGAAATCCTGATAAAAAATGGAAGAAATTTCCTTTAAAGAATTAAAAAAACAATAGAGTACACAAATGGAAGTAAACACTATATAAAGCTGTATACAAAGTAATTTGATGAAAGTAATGGGGCCGGAAAATACAACTCCTACAGTAAAGTACAATCAACTAAAATGGGTAGTACAACTGCAGAAAGGTAAAATAGAAACCACTGAGTCGTCCTCTATGAATCCCTCCTAAATGGTGTGTACAGATGGCCTCCTCAGCACCGCAGGTCCGTCCATCCCCTCCATGTGTGGACTCGTCGCAAGGTCCAGCTCCATGTACCATCCAGTCATGGCACTCTTGGCCTTTTTCAGCGTTGTCTATCATCTACATCCAACACAACGAGGTGTGGGTATAGACCATGTAGGTGTGAGTATAACGATACTCAGTTGGCACCCCGAGACCTGTAACATCTCCCGATATCCACTAGGGATAAACAAAAGAAGAATGATACAATCATGAAGTATCAACCAACCCTACTTAGGTATATATCCATACATATACCTATGTTACCAATCTCAGTCCGGCTCCAACTCTCGAGCCCAAGCAGAAACCAATTCCACAAAGAAACTAAATTCAATCACCTCGTTGATAATGGTTTAAAGACATGACTCAACTCACACAGGTATGCCACAATATTAGAGAGATATAGATGATCTGATTTAGCCACTATATCATCTAAGCTATCGAACCCACACAGGATATAAGCCAGATATCTCGTCTAAGCTGTTGGACCCACACAGGATACATGCCAGCTATCTCGTCTAAGGTGTTGGACCCACAAAGGATACATGCCAGCTATCTCATCTAATAAATCAGACCAACACATGATACATGCCAACTATATCGTCTAAGCTGTAGGACCCACACAGGACACATGCCAGTTATCTCATCTAAGCTGTCGGACCCATACAAGATACAAGCCAACTATCTCGCCTAAGCTGTCGGATCCACACAGGATACATGACCATATATTCTGTCAGACCCACACATTATTCAAGAATAGAAGTTAGAACTATCAACCCTAAAAATTAATGTGGTACAGTATTTGTCGTCCTCGAACCCACAGAGGATTCTAGTATAGTAGTTTGCGCAGTCGCAGCCAGATCTAGGGTTCTTCCACACAACACGTTCGAATCTGGGAGGGTCCGCTCCATGAGCCAAGGGGGGTCGATGCATCAACTATCACAAATTCATGATTTTATGTATTCCAAATTTACATCTAATCAAAAAAACCCCAATGTGACAGACGCCGTGTCAATCGGACGCCCGATCTGAGAGTAATTGACTTTTCTGTTCTAGGGGCCCGGTTGGTCAAACGCTCGATCCAACCCTGACCGTTTTCCAAAGTTGTCCAAAACTCACCTATTTATATCAAAAGGACTACCTCATCACAAGGGTCCCAGTGCTGTAGATGGCGCATCGATCAGACGTGCGGTCTATGAGATATTCACGTTTAAGTGAAGACGGGTCCGGCCCGTCAAGACTAGTGGGCTGGCGGGTTAGCCTGACCCTGGTTCGGTGGGTTCGACACAGCTGGGGTTGGCCCAGACCAGTTTGGTGGGTCCGACCCGGTGGGGCGCGACCCACCCCCAGACCCAACCCGCGTTGTGGGCCGGTTCGGCTCACCCGGCGGCGCCGAGAGTCGCCCCACTCTTTGTTGCCAGGATGGCCGAAACTGGCTGGTTCTGTCTTGTGCAAGCGGCCCACAAAGTGGGCCATTGTCTCTCCCATGTTGCGCCAACCGGCGCCCCGGGTCATCAGCCCTACCGGAAGGCGGTCGGCCGGTTTTTCGGAGAGCGGCCCATGGTTGCGGGCCACGGCTCCTCCGCTGTGTGGCGCCTGTGGTCGCAGTGACCTTCCAGCCCGGCCAGCATGAGGACGACCAGTTCTTCTCTGGCCCAATAGCCTATGAATGCGGCCCGCCGCTTTCATCCATGCGGCCGGCGCGATGGCGCCGGTCCACCACTTCCGTGGTACAACCTGGCCACAACCTTCGGTTCCATAATGTAGCTCTATGGCACCGTATCTTTTCATCCTCCGTGGTTCATCTCTGGCGCGGTGCGACGGCACCACGCCCTATTCTCTCTGCCTCTGACGTTATCACGATCAATAAATATGGGGGAGGTTCGGGCCGTGTTCGTGCTACCCGAGAACACCTCTTTGTGACATTAACAGTTGTCAATTCACATTCTTCAATTAGAATGGCGATGTACAGAAACATAAAAACTCAAAACAACCCCTACCTCGTATTTGACGTTGCACATCGACGTTCCATAGAAGACGGTTTCACAGAAGTCGCGGGTCGCGAAAGACGAACACCAATTTTGTTGATGTCATGAAATGTCCGAAGAAGAAGCGTAGTCGACATTCCTTGCGTTCAGATCCTCCTCTTGGGGCTTGGATGAAGATCTAAGACAGTCTCATCATTCTTCGTTAGAGAGAAAGGGATTTCTTCGTGCTCTTTTGGGAAGATTTCTCTCTCTATCATTCTCCAAAAGTTCTACCAAGGTAAAAAGTTCCAACCAAATTGAAATAATGTAATGTATTCTTTTAATGTTGGAAAAATAAATTCAAAAGATTTCTAAAACTCAAATTAATTAATTAAGTTATTAATTAATTGAGTTGGCACCATAATGATAGAAAGTGGATGTTTGAAAATTTTAATAGGGCAGAGGTGGCTTCATTAATTCAAAGGGAAGTACAAGAGTTTTAAAGGGGATTTAAGGGGTTTGAGTTTGTGTGGGCCCCACCAGTAGTTATATCATCCCAAGGGAGGTTAGGGTGTGGTGGGCCCCAACCCTAACATCCACATAGAAACTTTAACCACTTTTCAAATAAAAATGTGTTGCACACACATTTTTATTTAGTTTCTAATTTTAATTAGAAACCCCAATTTATAACATCTATACTATATAAAACACAACTATGGTAAAGGACCCCTTAAGCAAATACAAGTACTGTGAGTTCATCGATGTCCTTAAAATTCAATTCTGAGCACTGGTTCAAAAGATTGAAAAACCCGCACGTACGTTTACTGAACGTACCGGAACAAAACATCATAAAATGATTCTGGACACACCGAGCCTCGGAATCAGGAGCCGTCATAAACTACGGACTCGTAAAATTACAAAGAATTTACAAAAAAAATTCATTGATTTTTTCAGGTCTTTACACATACTTACTTTTCACATAGAAATTCATCTCTTAATAGATTTCTAACACAAACTCATATTTTCTCCAAAAGATGAGTATTTAGTATGACTTGTTGACATTATGAGATCTATAATCAACTTCTAGAGAATCACTTAATCCAAAAAAGAGAACTATATATTTTCCATGACTTTAGACCTTAACCAAAACTAAAATTGTTAGTATGAGATCAGATAATACCCAAAAAGGATAATCTTTTTTAAAAATAAAAAATACTCTTAATCTCAAAAACATTTCAACCAAAACCCATAGTTCAACAAAGAATATTCAATAAAATACCATCCATAATATTCTTACAAAGTAATCCAAACTAATATTCAAACCCAAATCTCATAATGATTTAATTACATAGTCTTCCAAGATTAATTTTAACATTATCTCTAAATAATATCAGTTACTCACAAAGTCTTATATTGAAAAGCAATTAACATAATCACACATTCCCCATGATAGGTTAATCATTTTCATAAATAAAACAAATCATCATATGTCCACAATAAAAACATAGATTCATCCAAAATAAAATTTCAACCATTATTCCACAATTGAAATCCCATCTTATTCTATCATCCTTAGGGATATAGTGTTTTGTCAAAAGAGTGAAATTTTTTCACAACAACCGTTATCACATAATCACCAAATCATTTTCCTATACTAAGTATATCTATTTGATAAAACATAAATTCCCAAAATCATCCTTTTCTTGTTCCATAAAATCATTTTACTAAAATATTTAGTCATACAAACCAGTGACTTCAAGTAGGCCAGTGGTAGATGATGCGCCCTTGTCACCCTTCGGTTGTGGGTATGATTCCTGTGGCCTTACCAGATGTGACGGGTTATCACTGATCCTACATGTTGTCCTTTTTATAAAACTCAAAAATAACCCTAACATGTTTAAAACTCAATGATTTCCTTATGCCTCTCATTTTCATCCAAATTCATTATGATCTCAACATCTTAATTCTTAAAGTCTTATTTCACCACCATAAGATAAAATAATATGATCCCCAAAATGAAGAACATCATACCTTGATCATGGTATCCATTTGGTTTCATCGTCATCTTGTTCACGTAGGTAGAAGGTCCATGCATTGAAACAATGATTTAGAGATCCATCAAAATAATTTCTTCCTCTATCCAAATACACCTTGTACAACATGGGTCATATGGGTGTTCACAGAAAAACAGTTTTGGAAAATAATCATGTATGACATATAATTTCTTGACATCTGATAAAACATGCTTTCTATAAAATAACCAGACTGAATTTGAGTTGAAACATTCAATTAATGGTCCTTTTAAAATACCATAGGTATGTGCTGAGAGAATATATTTTAAAATCTAATATAAATAGGATGCGTAAGGGTCTCTTTCCTGATTACCTTTTTTTAAAATCATAATATGCTTCAAAATCTTGTGATAAGGTAAAATATTTGAAAATGCCTTGATAATATTTACCTTTCTTGAAAATATGAGAATATTGTGAAAATTGGATTTGTCTAAATACAACCAATGATCCACGATGACAACCAAGTATAGTAGAGGTGTATGATATCTCAAACAACTTCTTTCATGCGAGTTTTATACTAGAAAAAGTTTCTCATTCATCCTAACATTACTTTGAAAAAATTATTGCAAGCATGTCCTCAGGAAGAGATAGTAATGTCGTTTGATATCCTTCTCCATCCATTTGTAACTAACTTCTGAAATAATTATAAAACAATTATTTAACTAAAACAATAGACATAGGGACAAACCTTGTGTCTACGAAAAACTCTTAATCCCTAAATTTATCTAAACCTCACTCTCATACCAACAATAAGGACCCGACCTTATAACGTTTTATAATATTGGATCAAAGGAATAATTCACAATAAGGATCTTTTTAGGTTTAGAGTTTTAGAGAATTAGGACATAACTATTACATCTTAAAAGATTATAAAGTAGAAACTTCTACTTAGTTTCCATTTTTTTCATAAAATAAAAACTCATAAAAAAGAAACATGACTAGTTCAATGATTTAGACAGCATGTCTTTCCTTGATCCCATCCTTGACCTTATTCATCTTTAAGTCATGTGGAAAATATTTCAAAAATATGGGATGGGCATAAAAAGTTCAGTAAGTGATATAAAAATACGGAAAGGAAACATTAATACATGTATACATAAGAATCAATGAAATAATACATCACTCATAAAACATAATCACATAATAATACCCCATGAAATCATAATATTTATGAATAACTCATAGAAATCATAAGACATAAAGCTAACTTGAGGAATTCATAACATTATTATGTAGGGAGTAACCCTAATGGTTATGTTTGGAATACCAACGTAGTATATTCCCTAAATCTCTTTAGATAAACCTTAGTGTTTAACTCCTCCACGTTACCCAATGCATTGGAGTGCTATATCGGGCTCACCCACCAATAGTCTATCACAGAACCACCCAACTTCATAAACAATTCCCAAGAACCATAACATAAACATAACACATAACGTATCTATAAAGGAAAGATAACATTCCCACATTGCCATTACAATATTATTTTTTAAGATACTGAAATAATAAATCCATTATATAAAACTCGTTTAATACCAAAATACGAAAAATGATTTTACGTTATTTATTTTCCATTAAAAACATTACGTCTTGTTAAGGAAGCTAATGATCAAATAATACCCGCGGCGGCGGAAAAGTTTGTTGTCATCGCTTACGTAAAAAAAAGAAACATTCCTTTTTGTCATTTAGTAAAAATATTCATAGAGAAAAGATCCTCTTTGAATGAAATGAATAGTCAAAATGGTTTTATACACCGTATAAAAGAAATTTGTGCATAAATCAAATGATTCTTCAATAAAAGGAGATTGAGACGAAGTCACTTATAAAGATAGTATCATTGGATTGAGGAAAAATAAATTACATAATTATGTGTGAAAAATATAAATACACTCAATATAAGTGGATATTAAGTGTAAAACAATCAGAGGGAATCCACACATATTTATAGCATGAAATAATCAAGAATTATAGGATTAACCCAAAGAATTTAAATTGGGTTAAGAAGTTCCCATATAGAAATTCGACAGCCTAACTGCGTCGCTTTAAATTTTAGAAAATGAGTTGATGAGAGATAAAAATGGTATCTCATCACTTGGAAATAAAATTTACTGTAATTAGGATATATAATAACATATCCCAACATAAGAAGATTTATATTAAAATACCTAACAAAAGGAAGTCTTTTAAAAAGGGGAGGGTGAAAGGTTCCCTTACCGATTTGGGTAACTTTCAAAACGTACACCCCATGAAAGAAGGATCAAACAATGAGGATGCAAATACACTTAAATTAAATTATATTACACAAAAAAATACAATCATGGGTTGTACACACACCACACAAACGAAATAGTGGAAAATGTAGCATGAATCTCACGAGAATAAAATTGAGATGAAAAACCCCTTACCTCATTGTAATCAATCGAGTCGTATGACCAAAAGATAATAAACACTAAATGAATCACATGATAACATTCATATAAATAGAATCATTATCATATATATGAAATGGTAGTACACAATACACCAAATTCCATAAATAAGTGGTGATTAATGGAAATCCCACAAGAATTAATAGTGAGGTTAGAGATCCCCTTACCTCAAGTCCGACTTGTTCTCATTCGTTATTTATATTATGGAATTATAAACATAGGTAAATTTATAATTTATTAAGGACTTACTTTATATTTTATTATTCAATTATTATCACATATTATAATTTTATAAAAATTAGTTAATTATGTGAGTTCATATCATACGTTTTGTCGATGTTCGGTACATAAGTCAAAAACGAACTTTTTGGAAAAGAATTGCCCATGTAGTTATAAGTACATCATCTACAGAATTTTTTTTCATGATTTAAATATCATATATATCCATTATATATGTATTTAAAAATATTCCATAGTTTTTGGAGATAATAAATGAAATTTACCTTTCCTGGAGATAGTAGGATGTATATACGCATGAACGCTACTTTGATTTCTTGTCGTATTAATGGAATTTAAAACTAAATGAGACATAGATATACTATAATTCCAGTATAATATATATGTTATATAGGTAACATATGTTCATTAATTAAATTATTTATAAATTATATGTTAGCCTTGAACGAGTCACATCACTGGAGGGGCCAGTAGTCCACACTTCCTCATATGAAATTATCGCAATTTGCACAACATGCAAAGAATAAAGGTATGTTTAAAATATAAAATAAAGAAGAATATAGAGGACATAAATATAATATATATATATCATATATAAATATAGTTGCATCATAATGTCACCATGATATGTGTTAAAAAAATATTGAACAATCATTGTTTCGTGAGGCCGTAATTAGCCACCCACAGAAACAGTATGTTCTTTAACCATTAGACGGCAGTGTGTGTAAGTGTAGTTATAGCCATTATCATAACTACATCCTATTATATTTGTGATATTGGTGTTGTTATGGTATCTAATAATAAGAAGATATTGGTGAGTGAATAATGAAAAATAAAAGAACGAAACCTGAGATAAGACATTACCTCTAAATCGGTAACACTTTTAGATTTGAGTGAAAGGCTTCTTTGGAAAGACTTCTGCCCAAATTGAGGCTTCTAAGAGTGAGAGAGGGATTTGGAGAGATAATATTAGTAGAGAATGGATGATCCAAGGTCTTGAGGGGTGTGGGGATGGGGGTAGAGATGGGGGCCTTTTATAAGAAGGAGGAGGGTCACTTTTCGAAAGTCTTGAAATGTTACTTTATTATAAAATGGTTTTTGGATTTTGAAGGTACCAAAATGATATATTTTGACGATAATGTTGCAAGGGTTATAAATTAACCCATATAATAGGTTTTTGACAAGTATTAGTCTTATATTTTACTTTATCGTTTCATTTTATATAAATCGTTCATTAATGAGGATATCACTGCATCATCATGGTGTCATAAATAAATTTATTTATATAATGTCTAAAAATTATAAAACAAATACCATGGAATAGGAAATAATTTTATATTTCCAATGACTATTTATAGTCTAATATATCATTTATGTAAACAAAATTAAAATTGTTTTACTTAGGTGTTACATTGTTTGGTTCTATTTTCCTTTCATTAAAAATAATATGATAAAAGGTCACTATCAAACAAAAGAGATTCCATGGGGTCCCTATGTTGGAACAAGGCATACCATGGTCTCCCATGACACAACCAAGTGGATTTGGACACAATTTGGGGTCATTTTATATTATTATGATATTATTTTATTACCCTTAACTACCTGATTACTAATTAATTATGACAATTAAAGATAATTACCGTCGTTACTATTAATAATGTCCAAAAAAGAGTCTTAATTACATAATTTGGACCTTATTATTCCAAATATGCAATCCATTTTATCAAATTCCAAACACAGAAATTGCATTAATCAATTTAAAAATAATTCTCATTGTCACAACCAAAGACAGGTTTTTAAGAAGTAAAATTTATTAAAAGATTGACTTGTTCTTACATCCAGTTGAAAATTGAAATTACATCCAATGAACAGAATTGTATTAAGTGATAAAAAATAATTCAATTACACTTTAAAACCAATTAAAATAATAATATAAATATATATTTAAATTAGATGAAAATTCATTTTTGTTGTAAAATGTTGTATTTTTCACTATTCATTAAAAATGAACATATGTCAGAGAAATACCAAAAATTTATCCAAAGTAAATTTCATATTAAAAAATCAAAAATGATTTAAATTTTAACAAATTCAAGACATATATGTTTCATTAATTAATTTTATAATTAATTCCCACTTTCAAAACAAATTTCATGTCTTTATGAAACAATATCTATCAAAATATTGAGAATTGTTTATATCCACATTAAAGTGAAATTAATTCTAATGACCACCATTGGATTAAATGGTACAAATATATTTTGACTAAACTTTAATCCCAATAAAAAAGTTAATCTAACCATATAAATAAATTAGAATAAAATGAGGTTTTGAATTAAAATACATGATTTTCACTATTCATTAAAAATGAACTTTATCAGAAAAATAAAAAAAATTACACAAAGTAAATTTTGATGTCCCAATTCTAAAGAAGGATTTTATTTTGTCAAATATAACATATAAAATTGAAAAAAAAATTGTTTTAAAAAGGTTCCTCCTTTTGATGGCGGTTAATCGACCCTTTAAAGAACATAATAATATTTAGGATTGAAATCGAATTCGTAGCTTATTTTAAGTCTCTAAATTTCATTGGATTAGTGTAAAAATATTTAACAAACATATATACACATTTTTTAGTTAGTTCTCTTCATTCACTCCATTACAGAGGCTAGGAATTAACTACCATTTAAAATAATATTATTATATTATTAATGTGCATTCTAAGATTCCAAAGAAACTCATTGTTGTGTACTGGGTACGCCATCAAACATAGCATTCCCTTTAAAGTAATATTAATATTTTATTCACAAATTCTAATAAATAAGAAAACGTCATATTCTTTATTTACACGGGATGTTACTACAAGTGTTATTATGGGATCAAATAATAAGAAGACAGTACTAGAATATTGGGCTTTGAAGCCCCCTGACACGGGCGACCGCCACTGGCAGTCGCTATAGGTACCCAATAGCGACCGGCAATGGCGGTCAATGAATTTTGTAAAAAAAACATAGGGCTTCGGTCCCCCCCCCCCTCCATCGCTGCCCTCACCGAGTGCCCCCCCTGTCCTACCTCGCCGCCCCCCCCCCTGCCCTCCACCGCTCGCCGTCGTCGCCGCCGTCTTCAGCCTCTGCCCTCCGCGCGCCCTTCGCCCTCCCGCTCTGGCCGCCCTCCTACCTCCAGCAATCCTCCACTCCCCTCCAGCGTCCCTCTACCCTCCAGCGTCCCTCTGCCCTCTGGTGTCCCTCCTCCCTCTGGCCTCCGCCCTTAGCCCGCTGCCCCCACAGCCCTCCCCCTGCCACGGACTGCCCCCGCACCCAGGACACCCCCCCCCCCCCCGCACCCCGGACAGCCCCCGCGCACCCGGGACACCCCTCCCCTCACCCCGTACAGCCCCCCCCCCCCCCCATCGCACCTCAGACCCCCGCCCCCCTCCCTCACCCCTGACAACCGTCCCCGCACCTCGGATAACCCCCCCCCCCCGCTACCCGTCCCCCATCACCTCCCTCACCACACCACATTTGGCTCCGGCTCCCCTTCACTGCCTCTCCTATCCCTCACAGAACCGCCTTCATCTCCCATCCCTTCAAGGTTTGTAGAGTAATCAGGTATGACATGGGCTTTCACTTACATTATTATTTTATCAATGGTTCATAAACATATGATTATAATTTATTTAAAATATTATTTATTCAAAAAATTTCAAGGAAATAATTATTTTGCAGATGGTTGTTATACAGATATTATTATGGATAATATTTGGATTGATCTTCCAAATCGATCATCTAGAGAACATTTCAATTGCATTGTGCAGTTTATTGACTTCACCAGAGTATTTGAAACTGACTATATTAGTTTTCCATGTAGAAAATGTTCTAACAAATATCAATTCACATGAGATACTGTGAGGGGAACCTATTATTTAATGGATTTCTAAAAAATTATAAGAGTTGGACTAGTCATGGAGAATAATATGTTCGTTGTAAAAATACAGATGCAGCTCAGATGGATGTTGATGCAAGGATTAATGATCCAATGCATGAAATGCTTACTGAAATGGTACGTGTGTTTGATACTGAAGGCATCAACATCCAGAATCTTGAGACCGGCGAGATTAATCTTCACTCTAGTGAAGATCGTGATTTGAGGAGGTTTTATGATAGACTTGATGATGCGATAATAGAATTATATCCTGGATGTACTTCTTACAATAAATTATCATTTATCGTAGAGTTGTTGCATTTGAAGACTTTGAATAATTTGTCAGACACATCATTCGACATGCTTTTTGTGTTATTGAAAAGGTTCTTCCTTTCGATGCTAAGATTACCGAGTCGTATTACTATGCTTGTAAGCTGACAGAGAAATTAGGTTTTACATATGAGACCATAGATGCATGTGCAAACAAATGTATGTTGTTTAGAAAGGAAACTGCCCATTTAGATATTTTTATGGTTTGTGGTGCTTCCAGGTGGAAAGAGAATAGGGGAAATAAGACTCATCAATGTTATATTGTGATATAGGGGAAACAGATTGCTGTAAATCAAATGTTTCACATTCCCCATAAACCGAGTATGAAAAGATTTTTTATGTCATTTAATGTTTCTAATTTAATGAGATGGTATACAGAAAGATTTCAAGAAAGTGATATGTTATCCCACCCAGCAGACTCTCATGCAAGGAAGGATATTGATAAGAGACATCCCAACTTTGCTAAAGATATTCGTAATGTCTGATTGGGATTTGCAGTAGTTGGTTTTAATCCATTCAAGTCTATGGTTGGTGAAACTCATATCACATGGCCCGTGGTGTTGGTTCCATATAATCTTCCTCTACGGTTTTTGATGAAGCAAAAAATTTTATTACTTTCCACTCTTATTGATAGATCTAAAAGTCCGGGGGATAAGATTTATGTTTACCTTCAGCCATTGATTGATGAGTTGAATGAATTTTGGGGCGATGGTGTGATGAATTATGACTTCAAAACAAATGAAATGTCCAAACTGTAGGCTACTTTATTGGAACAATCAACGACTTCCCAACTTATGAAAATTTATCTGGATGGAGTACAAAAGCAGAATATTCTAGCCCTTGTAGCAATAAAAGTAAAAAATATTTATGTCATAAACATTCCAAAAAATGAGCATACATGGGTCACAGACATTTTCTCTCCCCTCAGCATAGGTTCAGAAAGGACAGAGTGGCATTTGATGGTTCTAGAGAGTTCATCACATCAGCAAATATCATGATAGGAGTCGAAAAGTTATCGCATATTGAGGAAGAAAACATCCACATGGTATATGAAATTCAGGATTGGGTGGCTCCTCTAGTACGTAATATTCGTTCTGCGGGTAGGCATCACAGTCACAATTGGAAAAAGAAATGTATTTTTTATAGTCTTCTGTATTGGAAAACTAACATGCTGAGGCATAATTTGGATGTCATGCACATTGAAAAAAATGTTTGTGATAACATATTGTGGACCATTTTAGGTGTCAGTGGAAAATAAAAGGACTATGTTAATACATGCTGCGAATTGGATGAAATGGGTTTAAGGAAATAGTTGCATTTACAGGTAGCTAAGGAAAACAAGGAATATATGCCTGCCCCACAGTATATGATGTCTACAAAGGAGAAAGAGACATTTATTTCCATTTTGAAATGTTCAAGGTGCCTGATGGTTACTCTTCTAACATTTCTAAGTGTGTGAATCCAATGATCAAGACATTACAAGGGTTGAAATGTCATTACAATCACAAACTACTTAAACAGTTGATTCCAATCGCAATTTTTGATTGTTTATCACCCAATTTTGTTCAGCTGTTGATTGAGATGAGTAATTGTTTTAGACAACATTTTTTATGAAAGCAATGAATGAGTGATTTAAAAGGTTTGCAGGACCGAATTGTACATACTCTTTATCACATTGAGAATATTTCCCCCCTCATTTTTTGATGTTATAGTCCACTTTACAGTGCACCTAACTGATGAAGTAATGGCTGATGGTCCAGTGCAATTTAGGTTGATGTATCCTATTGAACGGTATTTGAGTACATTGAAATGATTTTTACGCAACAGAGCTCATCTGGAGGTATCAATAGCTAATGGTTATTTGATGGATTAGTGTACTACTTTTTGTGCAGAATATCTTACGGATGTTGAAACAAAATTAGATAATCCCTCTCTGATTCATGATGGTCCAGTTGGATAAGGAACCACATTTGAAATGGACAACATCGTGTGGATACAATCACATCGATATATCTTGTTCAATAATCCATCAGTTGCACCATTAATGCAGTATGTATCTTATCAATGTGCTTGTATAACTTTAAATGTTTTGTTTGTATAAGTTGATCATTTAAACATCGCGTTATAATTTACAGGAAACACATTAATGAGATAAAAGAAGAGATGTATCATGTGGCTGAGTTGCAAATTCAACAATCACATTATGCATTATTTCATGATTGGTTGAAGGATTAAGTATGTATAAATTGATTTTCATTATGAGTGAAGTATTATAATAATTTCTTTCATCATATATCAATATTGAATTTTATAAATTATGTAGGTTTGTTAGATGAGGGAGTTAGGGGACCCCACTTTAACTGAATTATTTTTCCAACTGGCCGAGGGTCCATCTCTAATGTCTCGTCATTATAAAGCTATTGATTCTAATGGTTTTCGATTTCGCATTAAAGATGTTAAAGACAAATGAGCAACACAAAATAGTGTAATCAGTTTTCCATTTGTCGATTTTGGTTATTATTATGGTCAATTGATAGACATCATTGATGTTATATACACACATGGTTTGAAGTACATATTGTTAAAGTGTAATTGGGTAGATCAAGTGCGTGGATGTAAAGTGAATCAATATCAATTATCATTAGTGAATTATAACTATATGTTATAGTGAAATAATGAACGATTTGAAAATGAACCTTTCATTTTGACATAACAAGCGGATTAAGTATTCTTCATTAATTTTCCATCAGATCCAAGTTGGAAAGTTGTTGTCAAAATGTCTCCACAAGGAGTTTTATTTGAATAAGATGAACCCGAGACTGTTTCGTTTGTTTACCAATAGCTTGATCAACATAACGTAGTTCAACATGAAGAAGATAATTGTTGGTTCAGAGCGACTGTTAAGGAGAAACACTCGATTTTAATGCTTAATGAAAGGTATAATTGTTTCCCCACTATTCAACATTGAATTTCCTAGGATATCATATATTATCTATCCATTTTATAAATCCTTGTTAGTTTTAATCCTCACTTTTGGAAGTTTATTTATTATAAATATTTAGGGTGATTTTACTCTTGGTTTATTGATGTTATTGTCAGTGTATCTTCCCTTTGAGGTATTCTCCATCTGGTTCATGTGCTGCTTGAATTTGTATTAATTCTATCTGAAATTTGGCTATGCATTGATTGGTTTTGTACATAATTTTTATATCTATTTTGTTAACTTTCTGATTTTTTAAAATACATTCACAACTAATTATTCAATCCATTTTTTGTTTGACTAACAATTTTACAAGTTTTATTTTTTTAAGAACAATCCAATTTATCTTTTAGACACTTTGGATAGTCCCCTTACTAATGTTTTCTATGATTATAGGCATGTTAGGGGAAGAGGCAGCAAATCCACATTATCCATCTGAGGCATCTATGACTCAGGATCGAGGTATGTTTGAATGTCATTGTGTCTACTTTTTATGTAATTAATAAACATATATAAATATATTATTTATTTATAACATCTTTCAAAAATATATATAAAATTTCAATAGGATCAGACTCGATTGCTTCTTCCTCTTGCAAGAGAGGCCCCGGTCATGGAATTTTATAATGGAATTCGGACACGACAATGGATGATTCATTTCATGAGTTATTTCATCTTGTGAGACCGAATTACCCTGCATTTATTCGTCAGTTGGGTCATGTCATACATGACCCCCATCGATTTCCATTGACCACGCGTGACTGGGGCTTCTATCCCTCAGGAAACATTAGATCGTCTTTGGAGGGAGGTTCAGGTAAGAAGATCATCTTACTTTATTCTCTATGTATAAACAATAAAAATATGTGTGTTTTTTTCATTAAATTTTATTTTGAACGTAATACCCAAAGCGTTTCGGCCCATGTGTATGAGAAAATTCCATAAGATATGGAAAGACTATAAAGGCAAAGTGAAGAGGGACCACTGGGTACCAAATGTGGGTGCCTTAGACATTCTGGAAAAAGTCCTGAGAGGAGTCCTCCGGCTAAGTGGTGTGACATGGTTGCATATTGGACTACTGAGGGTGTTTCAGTTTGTATATTTATGTTTGTGTATATATATTTTCAATAATGTGTGATTTGTTTGAAATTTGAATGAATTGAATGTTGGAGGATTCAGCACGCTATTTTGAGAATCGAGCGTTGCAGGGACCACCTCATAGGCTCGAGACTCATCATTTTTCTATGATCTGACAGGAGGTATTTATTATTAATTTATTAATTTATTAATTAATATGGTTTTGTGTTGATATTCTATTCATATACAGTTGTGGGAGCAAGGTGCATCGACTGATAAAATGTCGGTGTGGACGAGGACTCATGATCGCAATGATCCAGAGGCTGCATCATTGATATTAAGTGCATGTACATACCAATACTTACATAAATATTTATATTAACATATATAAGTATATATATTTAAATATTTCACAGGCTCAATTTGAAGCTGAGTTAGAACATCTTTCAGAGGACCAGCGACAACTTCCCATGCGAAGGGATGAGATCATTCATGGAATTATTGGTCAGGACGGGCATGGATATAGTTTGAACTATGGAACATGGATTCCTCGTTCTGTAGTGTCACGTATTGTGGTTTTCGGTCCTATTGTTGATCAGATGACACATCAGTTGTGAGATTTCAAGGCACGGTTGCGCGCTTCCGAAAGGCAAATGCGCAATTGACCACTGAGGTTAGAGCACTGTGGGAATATGTGCATCCAGGTGATGGTGAAGGGGATCACACAACGCAAGTTTATAATGTATTTATTTATTTAATTTAATTTATTATTTTTATGAAAATATTCATAATGTTTATTTGTTGTAGGCCCCTGGCCCACCGGATGGACGTAGCAGTGATGACCACGCGTGACACATCATATTCAAAAGGTGTGTTTTTGTTTTTACTGGTGGGGTTGTTATCGATGTATAAGTTGGGTTTCTAGAGATATTTTTTGTGATTTGGGGGTATCATGTGTGTTTTGGTCTGACACAATGTTTGTGTGCACGAATTGAGAAGTAACCATGAAATTGATTAATGATTTGGATATTTTTTGTTCATTTAATTCTTTAATGTTTTAAATTTCATGTTCTGTAGTAGTTATGAAAAACCCATGTTCTGAAACCACCCCCGGACACCCCCCCCCCCCACCCCTGGATAGCACCCCCCCCCCCGGACAGCCCCCCCCCCCCTTCACCCCCAGACATCACCCCCACCACTGGGCAGCCCCCCCGCACCCCCAATCACCCCCCCCCCCCCGCACCCCCCCAGACAGCCCCCACCCCGGACAGCCCCCACCACCCCGGACAGCACCCCCACCCCCGGACAGCCCCCCCCCCCCCCACCCCGGACATCCCCCCGCACCCCCGTACAACCCCCCCCCCCCCCCACCAACTTGGACAGCAGCCCCCACCCCCGGAAATGCCCCCCCAACCCCCAGGACAACCCCCCCTACAACGGACATCCCCACCACCCCAGACAGCAGCCCCCACCCCAGGACACCCCCCGCCCACCCAGGACAGCCCCCCCCCCCCCCCCACATCCCCGTACCGCCCCCCCCAGACAGCCCCACCACCCCAAACAGCCCCCACCACCCCGGGCAGCACCCCACACCCCCGAACAGCCACCCCCACCCCGAACAGCCCCCCCCCCCCCAAACAGCACCCCCCAGACAACCCCCCTACACCCTCGTACATGCCACCCCACACCCCCGGATAGCCCCGCCCCCACCCCACCCCGGACAGCCCCCCCCTCCCCCACCCCTAGAATCCTAGTGAAACTCAAGCATCATGCATAAATAAAAATAAAAATAAAACAATGGTTGTAGAATCATCCACATCTGACCTCAACGTCTTATCCCAAACCAGGATTCCACATCGATTCATATTATAATGTAACAATCGCAATCGTCATTACCATAACACACACACCCACTCAGGATCATTCTATCAATAGGGCACCCACTCGAGTCCTTAGTTTCTATATGTAAGAAGATGCATTCCTATTAGGATCATCAGCAGTTCGGCGTGCTCTAAAAGGGCGCGCTGGTTGGTCAAAACCACCCGAACGACCTCAGAATGCCACGAAATCATATGAAAACAACCGCAAAGTGAATTCTGAAATGTACGGACATACGGAACGTCAATCGGAGGTTCCGTTGGACCGTGGTGACCGGAAATGCGTTTCCGGGGTCATTAAACATCAAAACGGCGTGTCACAGTCGAATTCAGTGTAAATTTTCTCTGAATGACCTGAAACCGCACGAGAACAATATGAATATTATTCATGAGAAGCAGTAGAAGACGACACATCCATCGGACATGCGGTGCACGCGGTATGACCAAATGTGTTGTTTTCAACAGTTCGGCGCGCTTAGTGGTCAAAACCTCACGAACGACCTCTAATTTCCACGAATTCATACGACATTATCATTGGAGTGAATTGTGAAATGTTCATACAAATGTCACATCAATCGGAGGTTTCATTTGACCTCGGTGACTGTAAACACGTTTCCGGAGTCATAAAACACCAGAACAGTGTGTCAGGGTCGAATTCAGAGAAAACATTCTCCGAATGACCTGAAATAACACGAGAATGATAGGAATATTATTCGTGAGATGAAGGAGGAGACACCACATCCATCGGATGTGCGGTACACATGGTACGACCGAATGTGTCGTTTTCAGCAGTTCGGCACGCTCTAAAAGGTCGTGCTGGGTGGTCAAAACCACCCGAATGAACTCGGATTTCCACAAAATCATACGACAACAACCGTGGTGTGAATTTTGAAATGGTCAGACAGACAACATGTCAATCGGAGGTGTCGTTTGTCCACGGTGACCAAAAATGTGTTTCTAGAGTCATAAAACACCAAAACGGCATGTCATGGTCGAATTCAGAGAAAACATGCTCCGAATGACTTGAAACCGCACTAGAATGATAGGAATATTATTCGTGAGATGCAGGAGGAGACGGAACGTCCATCAGACGTGCAGTGCGCACGAAAAACATTTATTTTAAGACAATAAGAAACACATTCCTAATCTAAAGGAAAGACTCCTAAATAAGAAAAATAAATACAAAAATGATAACATTTCTTAAATTGGTGGTTTTAAATTATTATAGCACCCATGAGATGTCAGATTTCATTTTATTATATATATATATAATAACTGAATAAAGATGTCAAATTTACGTTTGTTTTGTTTAGTTTTTTTGTATCTTATTTCTAGGTTTTTAAAGTAGATGGATATGGATCGTTGAAGCACGTCTATCATTTATTGTTTATGATGATCTTGATTTTTATTATGTTTGGATTTGTTTTTCATTTTTTATGATTTATATGTGGTTTCTTTATTCTTTATGATGAATTGTTTATAAAAAAAATTCGAGTGTAGCTACCGCCATTGGCGGTTGTTGTATGCCGAAGTCTCAGACACCTTCAGCAACTTCCAGTGGTAGTCGCTGTGGTCCGGATTTCCATCTGGCATCAGCGACCGCCAACGGCGGTCCCTATAGGCCAGAATTCTAGCTGGTTTCCGCGACTGCTACGACCATTATAGGACGATGTCTCAGCCACCTTCAGCAACCACCATTGGCGGTCACTGTGCGGTCTCTACATGCCAATAGAAATCTTCAATGGTGGTTGTTATAAGTGTAATTTTTAGTAGTGAGGTAGTGGTCTGTGAAAAAGAAAAATAACAGAAATAAACTCTACAGAAGACATTACCTCTAAATCGGGTGACTCTTTTTGATTTGTGCCAAAGGCATACTTGGAAGGACTTCTACCCAAAGTAAGGCTTCTAGGAGTAATAGATGGATGTGGAGAGATAATATGAGTGGAGGTTGGATGATCCAAGGGCTTTAGAGGTTTGGGTAAGGTGGTATAGGTGGTGGCCTTTTATAAGAGAGAGGAGGGTCGCTTTTGGGATGTCTTGAAATGTTACATTAATATAAATTTTTTTTTTCTGATTTTAAAGGTCCAACAATGATATATTTCAAGGATATGCTGATAGGGGTTCAAAATCCACCCACCTATATGGTTTTTGACAAGTGTAAGTCTAAGATTTTACCTTATCTTTTCATTTTATTTAAATCGTTCATTAATGAGGTAATAAATGCATCATCATTGTGTAAAGAATAAATTTATTTATTTATTGTATAATTTTTTTTAATAAAATAGCATGATGTATGAAATATTTTAATATTTATAGTGATTATTTATAGTCAAAGATATCATTTATATGAACAAAACTAAAATTGTTTTACTTAGGTGATACATACTTTGGTTATATTTTCCTTTCATTAAAAAATAAATTTATAAAAGGTCACTATCACACTAAATCGATTACATGGGCTTCCAAAGCTGGAACAAGGCATCCCATGGTTGGCCATAACACCACCAATAGCATTAGGAATCATGTTGTGGTTATGTTATATTTTTATAATATTATTTTATTACCCTTAACTACCCGATTAATAATTAATCACGATAATTAAAGATAACTGTCGTCATTACTATTCATAATGTCCGAAAACAAAAGAGTATTAATTAGATAATTTTTACCTTATGATTCCATATATGGAATCCATTTTACAAAATTCAAAACAGAGAAATTTCAGTAATTAATTTAAAAATAATTCATGTTGTCAAAACCAAAGATGGGTTTTTAAGAAGTAAAATTTATCAAAATATTAGCTTGTTTTTACATCCAATTGAAAAGTGAAATTACATCCATTGACTAAAATTGTATTATATAGTAAAAAAATAATTAAATTACACTTTAAAAAAATAAATATTACATTCTAACTATTTAAATAAATTGAATGAAAAGGTAGTTTTGAATTAAAATGTTGTATTTTTTCACAATTCATTAAAAATGAACATTATCAAAAAAAATTCCATAAATTAACCTTAAGATATATTTGATATTCAAAATTAAAAAAGTTATATAGTTGATTCCTACTATCAAAACAAATAGCATGTTTTTAAGAAACAATATCTATCAAAATATTGACACTTGTTTATGCCCATTTTCAAAGTGAAATTAATTATAATTACCACCATTAGATTAAATGGTAAAAATATATTATAATTACACTTTAAAACCAATTAAAAATATATTCTACCTCAACAAATAAGTTATATTAAAAATCACTTTTGAAATAAAATACAGTATTTTTAACTATTCATTAAAAATGAATTTTATCAGAAAAATACCAAAAATTTACCCAAAGTAAATTTTGATGATTCAAATATATAGAAGAATATTATTTTTTCAAAAGAGCATATGAATGTGACCAAAACTATATTTAAATAGGGTTCTCCATCAAAAAGAAGATAAATATGCCTTTTAATGTAAATTACTCTTAAAATTATATTCATTTACATTTTAAGCCTCTAACATTTATTGGATAAAATTAAATACATTTAACAAACTTTTGTAATCATATTTTAGTTAGTTGTATTCATTCCATCCAATAAAATGGCTAGGTGTTAACTACCATTTAAAATAATAATATTATATTATTAGTGTGCAACATAAGATTTTAAAAAAACCTATTGTTGCGTATCAGGTAAGCCATCGAACATAGAATATCCTTTAAATTAAAATTAATATTTAATTCACAAATATTAATAAATATGAAAATATCATATTTCTTTATTTACCTGGGATGTTATAACTATTCCATATGTAATGTTTTTATTTCATTCATTTTGATTCCGTTATTTCAATAAATATTTCTTGTTTGATTCAATCCCCATTTATAATGTTTTTATTGAGTTATATATGTTATTTTGTGTGATTTATACAATATAACATAATTATAATAAGGTAATTTTAATTATAATGTTTTTGGTCATAACATTGATGCTCTACAAACTCCCACATTTTTTATAATTATAAAACATAAACATTTATTACATAACTTTATACCTCGATTTTTTTAATGATATAAAGTTAAAATAATAAAATAAAGTTCATGGAAAAATAATCTAAGATAATTTTTAAAACTAACCCTCCTTTAGCAAAAAAATATAACTCTGCAAAAGTTGGAATCCTACTGATAATAAATAATAATAACAATAATAATGAAAGGTCTATATAAACAATTGTAAGTAGATGAATAAATGAAATTATACTTAACATAAATATATCAATCAGATAAATCCTTGTAAACTAATTCATAATTAATAGTATAAATCAACTTTAATGAGTTAAAATTAATAATTTTTTTTAAAAAAATCTCATTTATATGAGATCTCTCTCTCTCTCTCTCTTGAAAAAAAACAGTAATTAATACACACTCCTCTTATGATAAATTTAATAATACCATGATTGAAGAAAAAAATATAATTATATTTAAATATTTGTAATAAATATATTCAATAAATACTAAAAAAAGTATTAATATATTCTTAGATGGGAATATATTGGATTTAAGATGTCGTGTATTTATTCCCGATGAGTTTGAAAATTTTAACCCTCCATTATAAAAAAATCATAATTAATCCTTGAAAAAATTTCTGCATCTAAAGGCCCTATAAATATATCATCCAATTGATCTTTAGTATGAAAAAAATATAATTTGATAACATAAGTGTTACATGATCACAAATAAAATTATTTAATATCATTATATGATTAGTCCTATAAGGGTATAGAAAATCTGAATCAATAGATATGGATCGTTAATTATCAAACACGAAATTAATCATTCAAAAAAGAATATAAAAATAAAATAACCTCGATCTAATCTATATATTTTTTGAAGAACATCTCACTTACACAAAATACTCACCTTAATATATTAATAATGAAACTGAAATATTCATATATTATATCCATGATACCAATATTATTCATAGAAAAGGACAAATTCCAAAAAACTAATTTTCAAAATATCTTATATCATTAAAATTAAAAATCAAAATAAATCATAAAATTAAAATAATTATTTAAGAAAAAAATGATGAATAAAATGAAATCTTCACATAAAAAATAATTCTATTTATTACAGTTTAATGAATATTATTTCAGGTTAACTAGATATCATTGACACATGCACATTTTGAGCATCAAACTAATATTACTGGTAGTTTTATATATATAAAACCTAGTTTTTCCTTTGAAAATAAATATATAAATTAATTTACCATTGTAATCTCTATCCAATATACATAATATAGTTATAAGAGTATACTTTATTTTAAAATAATTGAGTCCAAACTTCATTACTAATTATTTACCAAACATACATGGATTCAAAGAAATTTACTCCTCTCTTTGATATATATAATGTTTGGAAAGTAACAAGTGTTCTCCTATAAGTATCATATAAAACACATGTTTCAACATATGTAAAAATTCATTATATAAAAATTCATTTGATAAATAAAACATAATATAGTATTTAAAAAACACATTTTTGAAATAAATTGTGAAAACCACTCATACCACGACCATAATTTATGATTCAATACATAAAGTCCTTTATAACTCATCATCACATTATTCGATATACTCTCATTCATGTCGAAATCAAATAATTTATTTTTTTATCAATTTATATTTTGAATAATCAATACGATGAAATATATTATTAATAATTGAATTTGATATTTATACATCATGGTAACACTTTACCTTGATTTTACGTTGTTTCTAAAAAAAGAAGGTGATTCTATCAAATTTACTATAAGAAATAGATATACATGGTACATTGGTCATATGATTAGATCAAGCACTATCCATGTAAAATACATTATTCATGAGACTTCCATGGAATCTTTCCTGAATAAATAAATTTATATAACATTGTGGTGCCTATGAATGCATGGGTTCAATGTGGTCATTAAATCTATAAAACCCAATACTTTATATACATTGGAATTACCTCCATATTCAATAATTTTGATTACAATATATAAAAAATCCATGATAATAATATATGGATATAGTGTCTTAAAAAAACAATGAAACATAAACAAGTTGTTTATAAAACAACTTCATTATCTTCTACTTCTTTCATCATAACTAGAAACCTTTTTTACACATCTTAGGTAATACCTTTCTTCATGAATTGGTAAAATTAAACATATTAAAGGGTGAGATAAAATTCTCAGTATGTGTAAACAATGGAGATATCAATCATATCATAATCATAATATAAATGTTAAGGACCCCGGGACGCCCTGAGAGGGGAGGGGTGAATCAGGGTGTCAAATTTTTCTTCTAATGGGATAGATCTTGTTCCCACGTTGGTAGGAACTTGTTGAATCTGTATGATGGAAAAGATCAGAAAGCAAACATGCACATGCATAGAGAAGACACAGCCCTTTTTTACTTGGTTCACCACTAAGGGCTACGTCCAAGGAGCATACGTCGACAAGTTGTCGGTCGTACCAAAATCCACTATGCTTCACTAGCTGGAGAATACAAACATTCGGGCACAGTCACTCTATCCCAGGCTCACTGCCTTTACAAAGGTTCAGGGAAAGCTCACTGCTTCCATCGGGTAACTCCCGTTGACTCCCCCTGGTTCATTACCGTTGGTGAAGTCACACTCGGTTTATTGACGTGAAGGTCTTCTCAATTGATAGTCATGAAGTTCATTGTCTCCTGTTCATCATTAGACTTTTCTTGCATCAGAGCCCTGATTTTAATGCTCTGTTAAGATCCAAATACCAACCACTAATTAATACTCCCTTTTCCCTTGTCCACAGGGAAATCAACCTTTGGAAAAGGCCTTCGCAAAGTACCCTACTTCGTGAGGGTCCCAATATTTCAAAGCTCAAACAAGCCTTCGCGGAGCCCCTTCCATTTCGCGAAGCTCAATCGCGAAGCTCAATCGTGAAACACTCTCGCGATGCTCCATCCTTCGCAATGCTTGGCTATCGCAAAGCTCCTGCCTCTTCGCAAATCTCACTGAGCCATCATGGGGCGCACGTCTTTCGCGGAGCTAGAATAGCCACCGCGAAGCTCTTCTTTCGCGAAACACGCTGCCTTCACGAGAGACCTTTGCGAACCGAGAGAAAAGGACTTTCTCTGAAATTCTCTCTGCTTCTCTTGAGGGGGTCGGCCTCTATTTATAGGTGATTCCACCGACCCTCAACCCTTCCGCGCGAAGTCAGCGCCACGTCAACTCTAATCGCGAAGCTCCGAAGTTCCCGCCGGAATTCTGTCCAAATCACGAAGCACCACGACAATTTTCCGTTCGCGGAGCTTGACGTAATCGCGAAGAATCGCTGTCAAAATTCCATCGCACCTTCGCCGTGAAGCTCCCTCGCAAAGCCCTTCTCCTCCGTGAAGTGCTTCAGCCTCTTCCATTTGCGAAGCATAACGTAATCGCGAAGACTCACCGCCTCCATTCTTCTGGTCTTCGCGATTTACAAACCATGAATCCTATCATCATGAAATTCATGCCTTTGCCATATTAAATCGTGATCTTCATGGAAATCCTATTTTCGCGATGCTCACCAAATTCCAAATTTTGGACCCAAAAAATTTGGCAAACACTGGGTAACGGCGCCACCTTCAAAACTGTTGTCTGCTTGAACGGTATGATCTCTTTGCTGGTACACGATCCGAACTTCCATTGATGATTGACAACAAACACAAAACACACTCCAAATCATGCATAGAAGACCATGGTTCCAAAAAAAAGAACATATGATTTGAAAATTTTATCATACATATGAATGATAATGATATCATGTCATGGGATATATCATAAAAGTTCATAAGAATCAATGAACGTAAAACCAAAATTCATAATATAAGACAAGAAATTTTTTTATACACACATAATAATAAAAAATCATTTAATATTAGTCAAGGCTCATTTTTAGACCATTATAGCGAATGAAGTCCATTACTAAACTGAGTTCACTCCACGTTACGGCCTTGTATTACTAAACCGAGATCATTTCCCATTCTATCCATGTATATATCATGAGATATAAATCATTAGCAAATAAATTTTAGGGACATATAGGTCCCTTTAATCTCATAAGTAAATCAATCTTGTGTGTGCCACAATAACATAAATCATTCAACGTAACCCGAGTAATAAAACGAGGTTCATTAAACATCATTCCACTGTAACGCAATCCAGAAAAAACAATGGGATTTCATAAATTGAATTCAATCCTAAGCATAATAAAATCATAGAAACAATAAGTATATTTTACTTCAAACATAACCCAATTAAATAATTCAATACTATAGGTAAAATAATAGGGATATAACACTTAAAATTAATTCCTGAGGACAATATGTTTTTTTAATCAAAAATGTTTTCTTTTATCAAAATGTTACGCAATTTAAAAAGAAAAGAATATATTTCATAATAATAATGAAATAATTTTGGGTAACCTATATCGAAATAAGATTTTATGAGACATAAAAATATGTTCATGTCGTATATTTTTAAAAAACATTATCCTCATAATTTGCCAGAAAAGTCAAATAGTACCTTGTATCGAATAACGACCAAAGATTCCTTTCATAATATTTAATAAAAATTTTCCAATGGATAAAATTTACTTAAAATTTATTTATAATAATTGAAAACATATTAAATATTTAGGAAACCCGGTCATCAATGATAAATATAACTTATTAATTACTTTTGAATAAACAATCTCATATAATGATGAGATTGAGAAATTATCCCTTACCTTAGGTCTGGTTTCCATTGTTTGTGTTAAAACATCATATATAATGATTTAAATAACTTCATTTTACTTTTTCAGAATCATATTAATTTTTATGATATCATATATAATTATATTATCATCCATTTGTTATCAACATTTTATTATTACAAGACATATGGCTATTAACTACTTCATTTTCATATTAATGTTTTGTATAATAGATTATCTTTCTCCTTAATAAGTCATATTTATATCATTATAAATACATAGAAACATAATATATATCATATTTATTCATTTTTAACATTTATATAATCATTATTTAACGAATATCATGTACAATGAGTCACATCGCATTGTGTAGATGATAGGTCGTCCGTAGGCACGAGTGAGGACTTCATTCCAAAATTTTTTTGAATGGTATTGAATTGGATGGGGTATAATATTTGATAATTAATATAATGTTATAATAATAATATATTGTCATTATTTACATCTATATACCGAACCTTGTTAGGTGGTATTGAAAACAGATTACACCACAGCGTGGAGACTCTAAGTCGTACGTACACACAAGTTGTGATTTCACTTTTCATAGAATAGATTGAAGGTGGAATATGGCTGTTTCATAGATATAATAACAAATCAGTATATAAGTGATAATGGAGTTATAAATTTATAACAGAAACTACTCATTAATATTATATATAAGAAGAAATAAGTTTTAATGAATCGGTAGAGGAGATTACCTCTTCTTGGACGTGCTTCCTCTAAATCTTCTATTAGAGAACTAGAGTTGGTCTCTAGAGAAGATCAGAACCTCTATAATGTAAATAGTTAATTCGATAAGGGAAAAGGGGAAGGTATTAATGATCATTAATTCTCAAAGTGATTTGATGAGATGATGGAGGATGATCTCTTTTATAATTGATTTGGTCGTACATTTGGGATCTACCAAAATATTGACTTATAATTACAGAAAAACCTACCAAAAAATCTGCAAAATGACCAAAATTGAAAGATTATATTAGATAATGATTCAATATCATAAACCTATAAATTTTTTACTAGAATTTATAACAATTTAAATCTTACCATTTTAATAAACACTTTGTTTTTTATTTAACTTTCTAACTTGGTAAAAAAATAATTCCATATTAAAAGGTTGAATATTTACTTATTTGATGTAAAATAGTCCATTAATAAATAATTTATAATACTTTTTTCCATATAATAATAATTATATATTTTCTAAATTATTTATTATTTTTAAATAAACTAATAAAACATTATTTTGATAAAAAACAATAGTGTCAATTTTCACACAGTTCAATTCATTGATTTTTTAAAAATTTAGGACATCAAGTGAAATTCTAACTAGATAATTTATTATATTAAAAATAGTTAAAGTCAATCTAGAAAATTAATTATTAATATTTATCTAAAATTATTATTATTTTAGTACTTTTTATGAAATTTATTTGTTATATCAATTAATAAAATAATTACTAAGGCAATTTTGTGTAATTATTTAATACACTTTTTCTGAATAAAAATTAAAAATAAAATACTATGATGAAGAATAAAATACAATATTTTGGTATAATACTTTTAGTTATATTTACATTGTGTAAAATTCAACATTTTAAATGTTATACTTATTAAATTATAAATTTAACAACTTTAACAACTCTTTAAATACAATAATATAAGTGTCACAATCTCTTCAATAAGACACCAAATCGTCACTAACTATACCATTGGATTTTTATGGTAGATATATACTTTTCCAGTAAGATTTGGTCAAATTTTCAGGTCCTTTTAATGTTATTATTATTTTAATAAAAATACATTTAATTAATTCTCATCAATTAATTAATTTTTAAATCATCAAAGTATAATCCATTAAATTAATTATTTATTTCCTAAAAATTAAAAATAAATTACCATTATAAAGAAAAAAAATATATTTCAAATTATTATTTATAATAGAATTTATTATCAATTTAACCTTATATAAAAAATGATATAATTATTTTAAATTGAGTAAGACATATTCAGTTTTTTCATTAAATAAATTAAATTTCAATTTTATAATCTCATCCATGTGGCTTAAAAAAAGTCACCATTTTGAACCAAGGATAGTTTAGGTCGAAACAAACTAATAAAATTATATTAATACAATTATAAGGGTAATTATATAACAGTATTCTTACCCTTAATTACTTAATTTTCTCTTTTACCATATTAAAAAAAGTCCTGACAATACTTTTCATAAACCTAAAAAATAAAATAAACTATTTATATAATTTGGACCCACTGATTCCAAATACAGAATCCATTTTTCAATGTTCAAAACACAAAAGATGAATTTATTAATTTAAAATTATTCCCGTTTTTTAAAAGAGAGAGCGTGTTTTTAAAAGTTAAAACATTGCAAAACATTTAAATTCTTTTTCTTCTGAATTCAATGTAAAATTAATTATAATGACATAAATTATATTAAATAATAAAAATATATTGTATTCATACATTAAAAACATTAAATATTATAAATTATATATATCAGTTATTTCATTGAAAAAAGTTGTATTTAAATAAAATTTAGTGTATTTTTACTATTCATCAAAATTTGATAGTTATGTGTAAAATATTAAAGATTCATCCAAAGTAAATTTTTATATACCACTTCCAAAAAATTGTTTTTTTCATATAACAATTATTAATGTTTCACAATATTAATTTAAAATGGATTCACCATTAAAAGGTTGTAAAATTTCCCTTTTAAAAATATATGTTTTTATACATCAAATGGAGTTTATTCAATCCCTAAGACTGAAATAACTATTGGAAGAATATAAAATATATTTTATTAAGTATATAAATTATATATTTCATTAATTTAATTTACTGATTTTAATTCCCTAAATTTATTAATACAAAAATATGAATATATAATTGATTTATATTTTTCATAAATAATTGGTAGTGAATAACATCACTGTACATTTTGATAATTTGGTTATATTTATTCTCGATAACACAATGGCTAGGTTAAAATTTTCATATTATAATCATATCATCTTTTTTTATTTTAAAATATTATTCTGTGCAATGAAAGCTATTGAAACATTAAAATTATATAAAAAAAATATTTCAGAAAAACATCAGGCTGGTAAATTTTATCCTCGAAAAAAGAATTTCATCCTCAAAATTCATCACATGGATACAAAATGATGATAAAGTCTCTCCCTAATCATATCCTCAAGTTACCACATGGCTTCTTCATATTTGTCGGTCCACCGCAAAACTTTAACCAAATAATTGTTCTTGTTTTCTTGAACTTTATCCCTATGATCTCAAATATCTATCGGTTGTTCTTCATAAGAAAGATCATCCTCAAGATTTATGACTTCCATATTTAGTAAATGTGAATGATTATGTATGTACATTATCGGTACAGACACATGGAACACATCATGAACTTGAGAGATAATAGTTGGAAGACCTGATCGGTAAGCTACCTTCCCAACATGATCCAAATTTTCAAAAGGATTGATATAATTAGGGATCAATATTCCCTTCTTGACAAATCTCATTACTCTCTTCCAGGTATATTTTCAGAGAAACACCTTATCACCCACTTCAAAAACAAGGTATTTTATTTAGTTGATAGCATAACATTTTTTTGACTATGAGCTTCTCTTTAATGTTCTTGAATAGATCTAACCATTTCTATCATTTCATCAATAGGATACGTTCCTAATATACTTTTCTCCCAACTTCATCCAAGAAATATGGAGTTCTAAAATTCTTTCCATAGATGCATTCATAAGGAACCATTCGAATATTTAAGTGAAAGTTATTCTTGTATGAAAATTACACCAAAGTTAGGGGTATATCCCAAAAATCATTAGAATCCAAAGAGAAAGTTCTAACTGCGTCTTCTAGTGTGTGAATTTTCCTCTCAAACTGACCATATATCTGAGGATGATAAGAAGTCATGAAACTTAACTCAGTATACAGAGCTGGATAAAGAATTCTCTAGAACATCGAGGTAATCCATATATACCGAGAAGATATAATAGAAAGTGGTACACCGTGATATATTAACAATTTTATTACCTATATCCTAGAATGGATATTAATAGAGTAATTATCTCTAATAGATATAATGTGTCTTACCCACATACAGAGACCAATTTAAACCTATTTAAAATTGTGGCCTTTATATTATTTGGGACGTCCAATGAAAAAGTCTACAATTATTTTTTCCCATTTCCATTCTTCTATTTGTAATGGTTGTAACATCCCCATTGAAACGTGTCTCTTAGACATGACTTGCAGACAAAATGTGAACCAATAGAAAATTTCAGCAATATCTCTTTTCAGATCATCCCATAAGAAATACATTTTTAGATCCCTTTAAATATTTTTTCTTCTTATAATAGTATATAATTAGGAAATATGAGTCTAATCTAATATATTATACTTTAATTGTATTATGGGAGGAATACCAACCTTATTCTTGAACAATATTATTTGGTCCCAATAAATTTTGAATTCAGGAATATTTCTCACCTTCGTTTAAATAACAACATTTCCTTATGTGCATCCATAATATTCACTTGTATATATTGTTGAATATTTATTTGATAATGAATATACGTCTCCCTTTCCATTAAAATCTCATGCTATATCCTTTTTACATCCACAAATATTGGATATTTTGGGATCCTCGTCATCGATAAGATGACATGGTCTTTTCTACTCAAAGCATCTTCCACCTTGTTCCCCTTTCTAGGTTGGTAATGCATTAAGTATTCATAATATTTAATCCACACCAACCACCATCATTGAATCATATTCAACTCCTTTTTTGGGAAAATATGCATTAAACTTTTATGATTAATATATATATAACATATTTCACCATAAAGACAATGCCACCGTATCTTTAATGAAAATATTACTATAGTTAACTCTAACTCTTGGGTTGGGACATTTTTCTCATGGATTATCAACTTTTACATGGCCTAAACAATCACCGTATCATTTTTCATGAGAAAACATCACATCCCATTTTGGATTCATCACTGTGGATCACAAACCATTCTCCAATACGAGGTAGTTTGAGCATAAGTGCACTGGATAAACACCTTTTGAGCTATTTGAAATTCATTTCACCTTCCTATATCCACACAAAGTTAAATCCTTTTTGAGTAAAATTGGTTATTGGATTAGATAGTCATCAAAAATCATTCACAAAACTTCGATAATATCTAGTTAAACCATGATTATTTCAGATCTCAGTTACTGTTGTCGGTCTCAGCCAACTTTTAATAATATTTGTTTTTTATGGATCCAAATATATCCAATATCTTGAGATTATGTGACCCAAAATATAATTTATGTTTCCAAAGCTAGAACATGGTATATTTAACATAAAGCTTATCATTTCTCAGGTTATTCAGTAAAAATCTGATGTGATCTTCATGTTCTTCCTTTCTCTAGGAATAGTTAAGAATATCATTTATAAAGACTACCACAAACTAACCAAGAAATTTTCTAAAGACATTATACATTACATCCATAAAGAAAGTGTGAGAATTATTTAGACCAAAAGGCATCACAAAAAATTAATAGTGTGCATACCTTGTACGAAATGTTTTATTTGCTATATCCTCCTTCTTGGCCATTAATTGATGATATCATAAATAACGATCAATCATGGAAAAGTATTGATGTCACAACCCATCCCCCAGGGCCCGTGCTATGACTACCCTAAGATCGCCTTCTATAGGCCAGGGGATGGCGACTAGCACCGGAAAGGCATATCCCTATAACCAGGAAGGCGTTTCCTTTATAACCTATAATATCACACAAACAAGAACTCATCGAGACATAAGCACAAAGTAAACCATATAGTCAACAGGGTGAGTATAGTATGTAAAGGGGGAAAGAATACAATACCAACTAGAATGTACAATTAAAACTGGAATGTATAAGTAAAATTGAAATACAGCATCTACAAATAACTGCCAAGGATCCTACCTGAATGGTAGGTATAGCTTTCGAACAGTCGTCTCTGTGATACGCCTCGCCTAAGGTTCACCTCCGGGTAGCCTCCAGTCCTGGTAATATTATCCTCAGTCAACGATGTTCATCGTGTGAACAAGACACAACAAGTTTCGGGCATAGCCCATGAAGGGGTGAGTATAACATTACTCGGTAGGGACCTCGAGACCCCCTATGGTCTCTCAAAATACACAAAGGATAAACCAAAAATCATGGAAAAAACATTCAACCCAACATAGGTATATACCCTTACATATACCTAAGTTATCCTGTATACCCATCTCATCCATGAAGAAACACATAGCCTTACTCATTAGCCTAGTGCTGAAATATTCTGCGAAGGAAAGAATACAAAGATGCTAACACCACAATGAAAACTAATACAAAGGTACACCACACAGAAGAATACCACAAAGGTAATGACTCATCTCACACCAGGTATTAGTGATGTAGATAAGTACAGACGATTAGTCGAAAAGCTAGATAATTGTATTCTATCATGAGGCACTACAAATAACCATACAAAGTATGACCCATATAAGATCAATATGTACTTACCCCTGCAACGACACACACAGGATTTGACCCACCATGATCGGTATGCGCAAACCCACACAGGATTGCTGAGCACTGAAAAACACCGGATCTGACTCACAAATAATCGGTATACACTGACCCACACATGATCGATGAACACTGACCCCCTCAGGATCTGACCCACAAAGGATCAGTGATGACCCCCACCGGATCGCTCGGAACTAACCCCTGTATGATCCGTCTACATCCTTCTCCTCACTAGCAGCCACTGGATTCCCTCTCATATCATTTTTGGGAGATCATATCCTCATCACATTGGTCTAACATCAACTGCTACTATGTTACATGAATAATTATCCCAAAGGTCTATCACGTGACAAGGGACATAATGCCAAAAATGACGCATCAATCGGACACCCAGTCTGTAACTTATTAGTGTTTCTTCTTCGAGGGCCCGGTTAGATTTGGGATTGATCCAACCCGGACATACTCCAACATTCACCAAAACATAAGTGTATTATAAAAAAATTACTGTATCTATCCATGGATTTTTTCTCTACTGACGGTTCGTCAAACGGATGCCCGGATCTCATGTTATGTCCAGAAAGGAGAAACTGGGTCCGGATGGGCCTGGGTCTGGTCTGAACCGGTCGATTTCTGGCATGGTTGGCTTGGGTAGTGGTCCATCCCAGCCTGTGAAGGGGGCATCACGGCTCAGCCTGCTAGGTGCGGCCCGTGGTGCACCCCGCAGTCAGGGTGCCACGCCATAGCGGCGTCTGCCATAGCCAACACACGGGGGGGGGGGGGGAAGGTTTCTCCCTGGGTTTACCTGAACGGTCTAGATGATCGCTTGGTCTCCCTTCTAGAATGTGGGAATGCTTGGGGGTCCATCTCGATGTGATGAGGATAGACTATACGGCTGGTCGGTTCTCCTCCCAGTGGCGCGGACGCATGTTCCTGCTCCATCGCGGCCAGCCAGATGTCGGCTGCCCTCTGTCGTCTGTCGTGGCCAAACAACCACGGTCTCCAGCTCCTATAGCATGGACGTGCACCACTGCCTCACACTATGGTCGACCGACATGTTGGCCGCCACCTTGCTTCACCACGGCCAACAGGCCATGGCCTCCTGCCCAACCGGTGGCACCGATGCGCGCCGGCCTACCTCCACTGTTGCCTGCTCAAATAGAGGATAGCTGCCCTCCTCTTCCATGGTTCACCACAACTTCATTATATGCCCGAAAAATATGATGAACACATATTTTCGATCCTTGGTTCGATGGATCCACGTCCATATGTCATGGTCAATGAAACATTGAGTCTCTAGCGTGCTTAATTTTTTGTCGTCAAAGATCAAACAAAGAACGCGCGAAGAAAAATAAAAAATGGGTTCAATGTATAAGTTCATAATGATGGACATTTTTGTTTGGACATCATTGATGTGAAATGAGAATATGAATAATAAACAAAAATATTTAATCATACATCAAATTAAAACCCCTACCTCGATCGTCTATTGGAGGTGTCTCGTCGTAGGAGATGAAGACGTCGACGATCGTTGCTCCTGCACTACCCTCCGATGTCAGTTCCTCGTTATTTGTTTAGAATTCATTCTTCATTGGGGCATGTTCCTCCAAAATATCCCTCCAATTTCTCCAAGGATCTCCCATTTTCGAATGATTATCCCAACTCAAAATGGGAGGAGCCAACCTTAATATTAAGATAAGTATTAATTTAATTAAATTTGAATCATTAAATAATTTATGTTGTAAAAATTAAATTCGAAGAATTCAATGGGTTAACATCATATTAAGAGGGGTCTGGGTGGTCCCCAACCCCAAAATTCAAAAAATAGTTTTCAATAGAATAAAATAAATGTTTTTGTTTTATTTCATTTTAATTTTTTTAACCTCCCATGAAAATCCAGAAAACTAACTTCCACCCTCGACCTACTGTGGACGAGGAGAAGGTCTCATTAAGTGAATATCGGCGCTGCATGTTCAATGATGTCCTCTGATTTATATTTCGAGCACCAGTTAAAACATTACAAAACACCGCTCACGTGTTTACTTAACTTATGTGAAATAAAGTTCATAAATTCATTCCAAGAAGACTGGGCCTCAGAATAACGCGTCGTCAATTTTCACGGACTCGTAATATTTAAATAAAATTAAAAAAATTACATGAAAAAATCTAGGACATTACATTCTCCCCAACTCAGGGGGTTTTATTCCATAATTCCACAACACAACTAGGGAAACATGTGGGGGTACTATGCACAAATTTTTTCCTCCCGCTCCCACATGCTCTCATGGAGGATTCCGTGCTGCCAACATAGGCATAGTGGAGGTATCGATCCCTAAAATAGGACTCTCTCATGTCTATCCTCAATCTCTACTGGAACCTCCAAAAATGTTCCCCCTCGCCGATGTCTAGCTCACCCCTAGTTAATGATGTGGAAAAGATCCTGCACGTATCTCCTAAGCTAGGATTTGTGGAAAACGTCTTGCACATTCTCTATCTTCAGTGGAAGGGATAGGCAGTACGCCACCTCACCAGCTCTGCTAAGGACCTAAAAGGGTCTGACTAACCTTAGAGATAAATTTTTTCCCTACCCAAATCTCTACAAACCTTGTCGAGGTGATACCCATAGAAAGACATGGTCTCCATCCTTGAACTACAATGGTCATTGTCTCCTATCAGCATAAGTCTTATGACTACTTTGTGCAGTCTTCATCCACTCCAAGAAGATTTGCACCTTCTCCGTGGTATCATGTACCATCTTTGGTCCCATGAGTTCTATATCCCATGGGTCAGTCCAACACAGAGGTGATCTTCAAGTTCGATAGTACAACGCCTCGAATGGTTTTATACCGATCTTGGAGTGATAATGGTTGTTATATAAAAACTCCACCATGGGAAGGAGATCCTCCCAACTATGGCTGAAATCTATGATGCATTCACAAAGCATGTCCTCAAGGCTCTGAATGGTATTATCTGTCTGACCATCTGTCTGAGGATGGATGGTAGTTCTCGACCGAAGTCGTGTCTTGAATGCCTCCTACAACCCCTTCCTAAGCTGAGAAGTAAAACATGCATCACAATCAGAGACAATAATATATGGACATCATAGATCAACACAATCTCTTACACGTATCGGCATCTCAATCCCTCTACAATTCCCTACTATCTGATAGGTAATAAGTGGGCCAACATGGTGAGTTGATCAAGGATCACCCAGATGGAATCATGCCCCTTAGACGTGTGTGGAAGTCCTTTCATGAAGTCCATGTAAATTCTATCCCACATCTACTCTGGAACTTCTAGTTTCTAAACTAATCATGGTGGATCAAGATGTTATGCCACCACTTGCTGACAAGTGAGGCACTATGAGACAAACTAGGCCACTTCATTTGACATTCCTGGGTACTAGTGATGACGTCAAAGTTCTTGGTATATCGTCTCCACTACAAGATGTACCTCTAGAGGGGACGTATGGAAATCCCACGTCACTTCCTACCGTAGCACCACTGGTACCATAGTACGTTCCTTGAAGAAGATTTCATGCTTATAACCTTTAAAAAATACATTAGCTATCGGTCTTGTGGATATCTAAGCATGTCGAGCCTCATAGTTAGTGTCCCCATGATGTGCCACTCTGACTCGCTGAAGGAGTGAGGGAGTGACTATCAGAGACAGAATATAATATGCACCATCTCAATCCACCTAGGATATCCACAAAAAGTCTAAATGTTTCGTCACATCACTCAGCAACTGTATACTAGGCCTTCTGCTAAGTGCAGTTGCTTCTATGTTCCCCTTCCAAGGAGTATAGACTATCATGAAGTCATAGTCCAGGAGGAACTCAAGCCAACGCCGCTTTCTCAGGTTCAGGTACTCCTTAGAGAAGATATACATGAGACTCTTTTGATCAGAGTAAACTATAAAATGTTCTCCAATAAAGTAATTTTGGCACATATTATAGGTGAAGACCACTGCTGGTAACTCCAAGTCATGGGTATCATAGTTCTACTCATGTTTTCTCAGCTATTGAGAACCATATGTGATCACAGATCACTCCTTCAATAGGACACATCCATGTCTGGTCCCTGATGTGTTATAGTAGATGACATACCAAATGCCCTCCTCTGGTAGCCTCAAGATAGGGGCACTCTTCAGTCTCTACCTTAGCACCTGGAAACTCCACTATATTCTCTCAGACCACATGATGGGTTTCCCCATCTTTGTCAATGTTGATAAGTCCGTCATAACTCTAGAAAAGTCTGGCACAAATCTTTGGAAGTAACTAGACAAACCTAGTAAACTCCCCTCTTCTGTCACACTCTTGGGTGGCTCTTAAGAAAGTACAACCTCAATCTTCATTGGATCCACCACAACTCCATCCTCTAAGATGACGTGTCCCAAGACATGACCCTCATGGATCCAGAACGTACAATTTGAGAGATTATCATATAGTTAGTGCTCTCGAAGAATATCCCGAACTATCTGCAGATGATTGGAATGCTCCTCCTCCCTTTCTGAATATATGAAGATGTCGTTGATTAAGACAACTACAATGAAATCAAGGTTTGGCTAGAATATTCTGTTGATGAGTCCCATGAACATTTCTGGGGCATTGGTCACACCGAATGGAATGACCAATAACTCATAGTGGCCATACCGACATCTGATGTTCATCTTCTGCACATCCTCATCTCAAACCCTGAGCTATTGATATCCTGATCTGATGTCTATCTTTGAAAACCATCGTGATCCTTCAGCTGATCAAAGAGATCGTCAATATTCATGAGTGGGTACCTATTACTCACAGTCACCTAGTTCTAGCGCTGATAGTCCACATGGGTTCTCAAATTCCAATCCCCCTTCTTGGAAAACAAAATTGGGGCTTCCCAAGGAGATACAATGTGCCTAATGAATCCCATGCTCAGAATGTCCTACAACTGTACTCACATCACTCAAAGCTTTGTGTGAGCCATCTGATATGCTGGTGTAGATATCGGTGCTATAATGAGGTACAATTAGATGTAAAAGGTCACCTCTCATTTGAGGAGGAAGACCCAAAACATCATCTGGAAAAACATCAGCATACTAGTCCACCACTACAGGATAACATGGAATCTCAACATCAACCGATCTGAGGGTAAGGCTGGACAACTGATGTGTGATCAGCTGCACCCTTCTCTGGGTAAATCCATCCTGTGCATTAGAGGTTCCCTTATCACCGATGAAGGAAAACCTGGTCCCGTCTGTGAGGACACACCACATTTTTCACCTAATACAATCAATACAAGCATGGACTATAGATAACCAGTCCATACCCATGATGACATCGTAAGGCCTCTATGACACTACTAGAAGATCCCACATGAATATCTTACCACCTAGATTAAGCTCACACTTCCAACACTAGTGTGTGATTGTTGAATTCACATTCGTATGAGTCTCTAGACGTAAGGATTTAGGTGATGGCTCCAACGGTATCTCCAAGCTTCTAACGAGATTCGTGGAAATAAAAGAATGACTAGAACCTTTGAATATATGAACTACAACTAAGGTGAAGTAGACACAAATTGTACCTCATATCATCTCTAGAGCACCATGGTCATTGTACTAAGTGTCCTAAAGCTGAGGTTGACCCTATCCTCATGCTTCCTGTGGTTGGGGTGGATCACTTGGAGGTTGTGGTGGCAGAACCTCAAATTTCCACCCACCACAAGTTGCACGGCCAGATCCTTTACCATGTGTTCCCCCTGCTTTTGGACCTCCTAGATCGAATATTTTCCTCTTCCCATGCTGTCCTCTGACCGTCTGATGGTCATCCGTATGGCGGGTCAGGCAGTCGCAAGCCATGTGTCCCTGCCTACTGCAAGAGTAACACTGCCTGATCCTCGCCTGTCCTGCTCGGTCTCGAGAGTCCCACACCACCAAACCTATATCCTACTGTCATTCACCTGTATTTATGGTCCTCTTGGACCTCTACATCATCTTTCTACTACTCGCTACTGAGGACTCTATTATGTGTCATTTGGTGGTGTGTCTCACTGCTAATGACTGCTCAACAAGGAAGCTCTCCACTAAGAGTGCTCAATCTAATTCCCTAGCCTACATCAGGATACTGAGAGATACCATTAAATATCTAATATGTTGTCTGAGCCCCGACTCAAAGGTTTGGGCCCTGAATAAAGTTCCTTGCACCATGTCAGTGGAGTAGTGTGAGAGGTCAGTGAACCTCGCCGAATACTTAGCAACAGGCATGCTACACTACTTCACGTGGAGAAGCTCTTGTATAAGTAAAGAATGTAAGGTCATTGGGATAAAATCTACCCTGAAAGGTATCTTGATGTCCACCCATATGAGATCCTCCTCACCCTGAACCAGGAGCATCAAGATCCAAAATCTTCTCGTTGCTCCCTGAAGAAGACTAGCCGAAAGAATCACCATGAGATTTGTTGATGTCCATACCAGTCAAAAAACTCTAACCACGACCTCCAGCAAATTCTCAGTGGCCTATGGATCCATCTCACCATAGAAATTTTGTAGCCTATGGGGCTATAACTTGTGAAATTCTATCAAGTGGTGTGCACCCTCTGTTTCTAGGGCTAGTGGCATCAGCTGCCCAATGGGTAGTGGTGCTGCTGGTACACCACTAGACATTACATCTTCCGTAAGTGGGACCTACACAAAATCCATGTCGCTCGGTGGGCTCTCATCACGCACTCTACTCAGAACCCTAGTTGGTTGTCTGCATGGTTTCATCTAGAAAGTAAATAGGTGTTCCGTGGTCATTATGTTATACTTGGAGAGCTAACTCACAGAGATCAATTTTTTTTTTCAAAAACACAAACACAATCAGTGTTTTCGTTCACTAAGATGGAAATCAGAAGTTAGGGTCCTGGTGTATGGATACGTTTTCCATCACACCAACAATGTTCTGTCCAAAATAAAATCAACACTCATTACACTTAACACTATTGTCGAGTCAAAAGATCAGAGTTCTAGTTCTTCGGTAGAACCGAACTCCTCTGATACCAATTTGTCACAACACGTCCCCTGGGGCCCGTGCTGTGACTACACCAATCTCTCCTTCCATAGGCCAGGGGAAGGCAACTAGCACCAGAAAGGCATATCCCTAAAACCAGGAAGGCATTTCCTTTATAACCTGCAATATCACACTACCAATCACTCTGAATGTTATTAGTACAAAGTAAAATATATAGTAAACATAGTTAGAACAATAATTAAAGAGGGCTAAAATAAAATCCCAACTGTAAGTACAAGTAATACTGAAATACAGCTCCTGCAAACACCCACCAAGGATCCTACCGAAAGGTTAGGTACAAATCTTGAATGTTATTCTCTTCGATATGCCTCAACTAAGGTCCACCTCTGAGATTCATCCATTCCAGGTACCCCCATCGTCAGTCAACATTGTTTGTCGTCTGCACAAGACACAATAAGGTGCGGGCATAGCTAGGGCAGGGGTGAGTATAAAAATACTCAGTAGGGACCCCGAGACCCTCGAAGGTCTCTCAAAATCCAAAAAGGATAAACCAAAAATCATGGAAACAATAGTCCACCCTAAATAGGTATATGCCCATTCAAATACCTAAGTTATCAATTATACCAATCTCATCCATTCGAAAATACCAGGCCCAAAATATTAGCCCAAATCACATATGTTCCACGAAGGAAAGAATACCACAAAGGGAACACCACAATGGTATGTACCAGAATGGTACACAACATAGAAGAATACCACAATGTTAAAGACTCATCTCACACTAGGAATTAGTAATGTATAGAAGTACAGATGATCAGTCGCAAAGCGAGATCATCGTATTCTGTCAAGAGGCACTACTGCTGAACATACAGAGTCTGCCCTACACAAGATCAATAGGTACTAACCCTCTAAATGACCCACTCAGGATCTGACCCACACAAGATCAGCATATGCTGACCCACATAGGATCTCTGAGCGCTTACCCACATAGGATCAGTATGTGCTGACCCACAAATGATTGTTGAGCACTAACCCACACAAGATCTGACCCACACAAGATCAGTTCTAACCCACCTTGGATCGGTTGGTACTAACCTCTGTATGATCTATCTCCATCATCCACCTCACTTCCAGCCACTGGATTCCCACTGATAGCATGTTTTCGAGAACTGATCCTCAATCCATCAATTGAAACTCAACTGTCAAAAAAACCACAAAGAAGTATCCTAATGAATTTTCATGTCATAAGGGACCCAATGCAATATAGTACACGTCAATCATATGCCCGATATGTATGTTATTAGCATTTCCGCTCCAAGGGCCTAGTAGGATTCAGGTTCCATCCATCCTATACATACTAAAACATTATCCAAAACTCAAGTGGAGTATACCAAAAGGACCATCTCAATCCAAGTATTTTTATTCTTTAGAAGGTTCGTCAAACGGATTCATGGATCTCATGTAATGGACAAAATGGTGAAACTCGGTCTGGTTGTCCCTGGGTCTAGTCTGACCCTGTAATGACACGAATCCGGAGCCACTAAACTGGTGCCCAAAGCCTAGCTCGCCACATGACCTCAATTGAATTTCCCCAAATGCCCGAGGCTGCCGACTAGCAGTGAGGGCCTTGGTAAGTTATTGGGTAAACTATGCCCTCATTTGGTAAGGTATACAAGGGAAAAGAAACAACAGTCAATTGCGAAAGCAATAAATGACATACAACATCTGAAACCAAACAGAGGAAGCAAAGAACATATATAGTAATGAAATAATGATGCAGTAGGTACATGTATCTAAGGAAAGAAGCAAACACTACAATGTGATGAAATATATCTAAAATCAATGTACTAAAACTAATAGCAACTCCAGTAGCAAGGCATGCCTAGGCTCGGTCCTATGCTCTCCAACTCCAACCAGCAATCATGTACCTGGAGTAGAAGTGCCACAATCCCTATCCACACATGAATCCATATAACCTATTTGGGCCGAAAAGCAGGACCCAAATAGGGTGTGAGACTAATCCCAGTAGGCCATCAGCACAAGATCTGTTCCCTACTGTCTGTGAGAAATATAGAAAAATTAAAAGAAATAAATGCAGCAATGAAACAGAGGTACACCTAAGTAATATTCCAACAAATCTCCATTCACATATATTTATTAATGTAATACAATAATTTAATTATCAACCAAGGAGTCTATCAAAAAACTCTATATTATCAAGGCACAATAAGTAACAAAATAAGTATCTCAACAGACTGCCAAGACAACAAGAAGTACTAACCCAAGCTTGTTCTTTGGCTTGGTGTTCTCATCACAACCAACCAAACAAATAATAATACTGAATCTCTAGGTGGATTCTACTAGTAGACCCTTCTTGTCAAATAATCATACAAGGCACAAACACTCTGGGAAGCTCTCACTGTCAATTCCCATTTGGTCCTGAAATGATAGCTACAGACTTATCGAGGAAGCACTTACTTTTAATCCCTCTTATGGTCTCAATACGTGTGTAAACTAAGGAAACTCTTGGGAAGAACAGTGTCCAATTCTTGTAGGCCATTTATACAAAACTAATTTATAACAGACTCTCCTGGGAAGCCCTTAATCGTAAATTCCCTCTTTAGTCTACCTGACCAGGTTCACACAGCCCTGAGTAGTCTAGTCATGCATAATCGACTGTCAACATCTATAAGTAAGTTCAATAACTACTTTCCTAATAGATACAATGCATAAAAATCATATAAACAGTAGGAAATACGTGCAATAATCTATAACAAAGCAGACAAATAATGCTACAAGGTTTGCCTCAAAGGCAACTTAATCCAAGCATCGATAAACATCCAAAACAAGAGTAATCACCCAGGGGTGATCCTCGAACATGCAACCAAGCATTTATTGCTATCAATTAACCTCAATCAAACAAGAAATATAAGGCAATTAAACAATATAATCAAATCGATAACCTGGGATACCTGATACATGCATATTCGGCACTTTTTGCACAAAAACTCAAATACATTCAATGTAGGGAAACAAACCACCTACCTCAATCCTAGGAGATAGATATACTTGACCCACAGTGCTTGATTCTTCTTATAACGATGAATATCTGAGAAAAATCCAAAACACTCAACCCACGATAACTTTAAAATGATGTGGAATTGAAAAACAATGCTCTAGGAGAAAGAAGAACTCACCGCTGTGGTTCCAACTCAATCTACAGCCGCTGAAACAGAGATCAGATGGAGGCACGATGGCTCGGAGAAGAATCGTGGTCGTATGACTTCTCTCGGATGAACGAAACCAGGATGAAAGGTGTTCTGTCTGTCAGACGTGGCCCCGGTCGGTTTAATGAAATAAAAAGAAAATACACAGAGTGTACTTCTGGGGTACACGATGTGTACTCTCTTTTTCCAACTCTGCTTTAAGCGTCCTCCACATTTCCCCTATAGATCGTGTGTGTGGCCTGGACACGGCCAGCACATGGCTTGGCGCAGCAAGGGAGTACACGGCGTGTACTCAGAAAGCACACAGCGTGTACTTCAAAAATTTATAGAAGCCCCTCATTTCTAAAAAACTCCAGGAAGAAGGAAGAAATACCAGAAACAAAGATCCGGGTTCTTACAAACATCCCCCCTTTAAAAAATTCATCCTTGAATTTCCCTAACGAGGTGGAGAAGAAGAAACCCAGAATAGCTCCAGCCACTGCGATCATACATCGACCTCTCTTTCCCAGGTCTCGTTCTGTAATCACCTGTGCTGCCATAGCACCAGTACTAGAGGAACATACCACCCACAGGGAACCTTCATACTGAGATCGACAATATGGATAGGATGCTCCTCAAATGATGTACCCACTTCGAGCTCAAAATCCTCAGGCTGAAATACATGAGACGGGTCTGAAAAGTAACGTCGGAGCTGAGAGACATGGAGGACGTCATGCATGGCCTGGTACATCTAAGGTAACTGCAACCGATAATAAACCAGCCCAACTCTCTCCAAGACCCCAAAAAGCCCGACATATCTCAGTGAAGGCTTACCCTGTCTCCTGATCCTATTGTGTCCCAGCCTCGGTGCGACATGTTGGAAAACCTAATCTCTGACCTCGAAATGCAGAGGTCATCTCCGATGATCAGTATAAGATTTCTGAAATGACTGTGCAGTATCCATCCTCTTCTGAATCAACTCTATCTGCTCTGAGGTCTCCTAAAAAAGATGAGGTCCCAGCAAAGCTTCCTCTCCTACTTCCAGCCAGCACAAAGGTGATCGGCATAGCCTACTATACAAAGCCTCCTAAGGTGGCATCTGAATAGTCGCATGAAAGTTGTTGTTATAGGCTTTTATGAAGAACCACTGAAATCTAGAATGCAAGATCGAAGCATATCCTCAAGAACGTGGATCATGCGCTCTGAATGGCCATCTATCTGGGGAAGGTAAGATGTAATCATAAGTACTTGTGTAGCCAAAGAGTTTTTATCCCCTGCTAGAAATGTGATGTAAAGTGGGAATACTTATATGAAACGATAGTACTCGGAACCCCGTGCAAGGGAAAAATATCACGGACGTACAACCGTCCATGCTCATCGACAACGAAGGTTTCCTTTATCGACAAGATGTGAGCAACCTTCATGAGCCAATCAATGACAACCCATACCATGTAGGTCCCTCTCGACGATCTCGGTAACCCTTTAATGAAGTCCATCGCGACATCATTCCACTTCCCCTCGAAAATGGGTAACTGCTGCAAAATCCCTATAGGATACTGGTGTTCTGCCTTCACCTGCTGACAAGTGGAACATCTCATGAAAAAACCAGCAACGTCTCTCTTCAAACCTGGACACTAGTACTGGCGGTGTAGATCACGATATATCTTGGTGATGCCAGGATGAATTTCCCAGATGGAGGACTAAAAGTATTGCATCACCTCCTCATGTATATCCTCTAGAACCCATACACGTCCCTGGAAACCCAAGATCTCACCCTCTTTAATGCTCCATCCATGAAGAGGTTCCTCTCCGGACATGCTTTCCTGTAGGACTAGGCCCTCAGAATCAGCTAGCTGCCTCATTCGAACTCGGTCAAAAGGTTTAGAGGTAACAGCCTTAGATGATAGGAAAGCCTTCCCCTACCTGTCGTGAACCTCTAAATGCATTTTAGAGAACAGTGCCATAAGTTTCCACTGATTTCTGGCCTCCTGAACTACCTGTATCTGAGTTTTCCTGCTTAGTGCATCAGCCACTACGTTTCCTTTCCTAGGCGTATAGGCAAGCTCGATGTCGAAGGACTGGAGATACTCGACCCACCTCCACTGTCTCAGATTCAGGTCACACTGCATGAAGAGGTACCTCAGACTCTTGTGGTCAGTATATACCACAAAATTCTCTCCCAGAACGGAATGCCTCCAACAACGCAAAGCATGAACAACTACAGAAAACTCCAGGTCATACGTAGGATAATTCCTCTCATGTGGTCTCAACTTCTGAGATCCATACGCAACAACATGATCCTCCTTCCTAAGTACTACACCTAGACCAATGCCGGATGCATCACAGAAAACTGTATAACTCCCGTTGAGCTCTGGAAAAACTAGAATCGGTGCTGAATTCAACCTCCCCTTCAGCTCTTAAAAGGCTGAATCACAGGCTTCTGACCAAATTTTTTTTACCCCTTCTTAGTCAAGCCCGTCAACGACACTTCTAAGCATGAGAAGTCCTGTGTATGCCATCTGTAGTAACCACCCATCTCCAATAAAATCCATACAAATAAGAAATTCTTCGGCTGCTCCCAGGTAACTAATACTCTCACCTTATCTGGGTCTACTGATACCCCTGTCTTTGAGATGACATGACCTTGGAAGTGGATCTCATCCATCCAAAAGTGGCACTTTGAGAGCTTAGCATATAACTGATGTTCCCTCAGAGTACTCCAAACGATCTCAAGATGGGTTGCATGGTCATGTCGAGTGTGAGAGTACACCAAGATGTCGTCTACGAAAACCTCCATGAAGGAGTCCAAGTAAGGATTGAACACTATATCCATCAGTTCCATGAAGACTGTCGGCGCGTTCATGAGACCGATCGGCATAACCATGTACTCATACAGACCATACCTGCTCTGAAAGGTTGTAAGGCGTATATCAGATGTTCTGACAAGCAACTGATGATAGCCGGATCTCAAGTCGTTCTTTGATAACACTCTGGCTCCTCGAATCTGATTGAAGAGATCATCAATCATCGAAAAGGGATATCGGTTCTTAACCATCAACAGGTTCAACTTCCGATAATACACACAAAGCCTAAGGGTGCCATCTTCCTTCTTCGCAAAAAGGACAGGCGAACCCCAAGGAGAAGTACGGGGTTAGATGAAACCTTTTTCCTACAACTCCTCCAACTACTTCTTGAGCACCTGCAACTCCGGTGTAGCCATCCTATAAGGAGGAATGGACACCAGAACCACTCCTGGAATGAGTTCAATTGAGAAGTCTACTTCATGCTTGGGAGGTAAACCCGAAAAGTCCTCTAGAAAGACTTCTTTGAAATGATCCACCACTGCAGGAAAGTCTAAATGTGAAGTCCCATGAACATCCAGATAAAGAGTAGAAAACTAGGCCGTAACCCCTCCTAGCCTATGATGCTATGGTCTAGCTCTACCTGCCTGGACATCCCACTTGCCTCTATGAAGAAAGGAACCACCGTCTGGTGATACAGAACTCACCATGCACCGATAGAAATCGACGACTGCCTGGAAGGGAACCTACTAGACCATCCTAAGAATGACATCGTAGCCTGTCATCTATAGGACATAGAGGTTCCATAAGAAGTGACACCATGCAACCTCTGGAAGGAATTATTTGCACTAACATACGCTAGAGGTCCTTTTTCCCAAGGGCATGTCGAGAGTCAACATGTCAGCGGACGAAAAGACACAGAGCCCGAGGCTCTCCACGATAGCAACAGAGATAAAGCTATGCTAAGCACTAGTATCGAAAAGAGATGAAGATAAAAATGAGGCTACTTACATCGGACCTCGAACTGCAGAGGGTCCAGGATTTTGCTCCTCATGAATCTTCTCTACAACTAAAGTCTGGCCTGTACCGTAGCCCTGTGTAGCAACCTAAAAACATTGATCTTCTCCCCCCCTGAGCCTGACCACTGCATCCACGACCTCTACCTTGACCTGGATGTCCTGAAGAACTCCACCCCCCATTCTGCTGTGGAACGTATAACCCTGATCCTGTACGCGGGGTCGAAACGGATCCTCCATCACTAGCTGTTGGAAAGGGAACCTTGTAGAAGCACTGCAGAGGACTCATCTTGCCGCAATATCGGCACTCCACTAGGTCGCTCGGGCACTGGGGATTTTTATGCCTACTCCAAACACACTGATAACACACCAATTGTGTTCCAAAAGGGAGATCTCATCTACTAGAAAGAATACCTCGCTTCCTCGGGTCTCCTAGAGTTTACTCTCAGTGGCGCTTCATGCTGTCTGTCTAAAAAGAATCAGCCCTGGATGTTGAACCACCCTGGTCCACAACTCCAGTCTCCCTTAGGTTCCTTTCTGTGATCAGCTCTTTTTTGACTATCAGAGTAATAGAATTCAACTAGAAGACATTCACATGTGATCTGATCTCTGGTTTGAGTCCCTCCTCAAACTTCCTTGACAATAACAGCTCGTCATTCCCTGGAACAGGAGAGAAATGATGTAACTCTGTGAAATGGGAAGAATACTCCATATCCGAAATAGTACCCTACTGTAGGTTCATGAACTCCCTAGCACTATCATCCCTCAGTGTCGATGGGTATAAGTAGTCATTGATCATATGATTGAACTCATCCCAAGACATAGTATGTTGGTGCCCTGCCTGAGAAACTATGTCCCACCATCATTTGGAGGAGTTTCACAGCATGTAAGTCGCGACCTTCACCCTCATGTCTAGGGGTGTCTCGAGATGGTCGAAGATGGATAACATGGAATCTATACATGGCTTCGCAGCCTATGGTCCTCTATCCCCTGTAAACGTGGGAGGATGTTGCTGTTAAAAAACCCACATCAGCTTTTCCATAGTCGGGGTAGGATGATAAAATCCCAGGAAGGTATGAATGAATCTTATGAAACCCTCTATGAACTGAGTGTCAGCACCAGTGTCTAGAATCACTATAAGTTCCATTTCTGGAACAATAGGCGGAACTACCGGTAGCCCCTGATCGGCTGAATCAGGCGTACGATCACTGCATGGTTCCTATCGTGAAATGGGAGGACGTCTTGGTGCCATAGCTCTAGAAAAATCAAAAAGAACTATCATTAACGATGAGAACAGTTGCAACATAAGAGAGTAAAATGGAACAGGAGGTAAAACCCATTAAAATTGGGAAAAACATGACAACACGGCGTGTAGTATGGCTACACGGCGTGTTCCCAATAATTTTACCCTGGGAATCTACCTTGGCCATACATGGTTGTGTAAACAACCCGACTACACGACGTGTACTAACCCTTTTTCCTATTCCCGTTTACTCCTAAACGACTAAGACACACGGCTTGTCCCAACCAAAGACTACACATCGTGTTGAGGAAGACATGGCGTGCACTAGAAATGACTTACCTGGCCCGTGTTGTTAGCGACACGGCCTGACACATGGTCGACACTACACGGTGTGTTCCCAAGGGACACATCGTGCAGATAAAGGAAAATTATGCCCCGTGTGGTTCATTACACGGCCGACTTCATGGATGACCCTTACATGGCTTGTTCAGAACAAAGATGACATGTAAAAAAGTAGAGAACACCAACCTGTGTTGTTTGTGACATAGCTGGATGCCTAGAACAAGACTACATAGCGTGTTCACACCAAACAGGGTGTGTAATACCAGAGTTTTCCCATCCCGTGTTGTTAGTGACACGACCGACTATACAGTTTACCACTACATGGAATGTACATACCGTACACAACATGTTCTTAAAGACCCTTTTACAACCCCGTGTCCTTGTCCACACGGTCAGCGACATGGCCAAAAGCTACAAAGCGTGTATTTATAATGTACACGCCGTGTATTCTGGGTTTTTTTGGACAGTAGCCTCAGAACTGCACTGGAGCCCAGAAAACACAGAAAATATAGGTTAAGGTTCCAAATTCTAATCTGTGGGGGCCCATACACCACGCATATCAGATCATGGCATCATAACAATGCATATAACAAGCAGAAGTATAACAAAATCACGACCCATAGAATTCTGATCCTCGAGGGCCCATAACACCTCTAAGACAAATGTTTGGAATCCGTGATATGATAGCTCTAAATAAATGATACCCAATCCACATAGCAGGTATGTTATCACAACAGTTCTCACAACAGCATGCATTGTCTATCAAAAATTCTATCACAATAGCATGAAATCTATAATACAACCTAGATGGCATGGAAAAATGCATGGCATTTGATTTCATAACATGTGCTTATATGATGAGTGAGATGGAATACCCTCATCTCATAGGGTTGCAAAAAAATGGAACCGCAATCATATAAACAGTAACAACACAAATCAAGTGCATCACCCAACGGTGAAAGCAATTAACAGTAACATTTCCAGAACTCGAAAAACACAACATTCGAGGTAATCAATCTTTTTCCCTATACACGGGTTCTAGAACACCTGGGCATAGATATTTACCATTTACCTATTCCGTCCAATCCCCGTCTAATGTCTCCAAATAGTAAGTAAAATAGAAAAGGCAGAAACTCCTCTGATACCACATTGTAACAACCTAAATCAGGAGCCACTCAACTGGTGACCCATGCCCATCTTTCCACATGAACTCAAGTGCATTTCCCCAAAAGTCAGCGACTGCTGACTACCAGCGAGGGCCTTAGTAAGTTATTGGAGAAACTATGCGCTCATTTGTTAAGGTATACAAGGGAAAAGAAACAACAGTCAATAGTGGAAGTAGTAAACGACGTACAACAACTGAAACCAAACAACGGAAGAAATGAACATATATAGTAATGATGATAATGATGCAGCAGGTACAGGTATCTAAGGAATGCAGCAAACACTTCAACGTTCTGAAATAAAACTGAAATCAAAATTCTAAACGTAATAGCAACCCCAATAGCTTCTCAAGCTTAGGATCGGTCATATGCTCTCCAGCTCCAACCAACAATCATGTACCTGAAGTAGAAGGGACACATTCTCTATCCACAACTGCAACCATATAACCTGTTTGGGCCGAAAAGCAAGACCCAAACAGGGTGTGAGACTAATCCGAGTAGGCAATCACCACAAGATCTATGCCCTACTGTCAGTGAGAAATATAGCAAATGTAAAAAATATAAATGCAGTAGAGAAACAGAGGTACACCCAAGTAATAATCCTACAAATCACCATTAACATTTATTTATTAATGTCATACAATAATTTAATTATGAGCCAAGGAGTCTAGAAAACAACTATATATTCTCAAGGCACAGAAAGTGACACAACAGGTATCTCAACAGACTACCTAGACAACAAGCAGTAGATACACAAGCGTGTTATTTGGCTTGGTGGACTCGTCACAACAATCCAAACAAATAATAATACTATCTCTCTGGGTGGCTCCAACTGATAGACCCCAATAGTCAAATAATCACACAAGGCACATACACTCTGGGAAGCCCTCACCATCAATTCCCCTATGGTCTTGCAATGATAGCTACAGACTCTCTGAGGAAGCACTTACGTCTAATTACTCCTGTGGTCTCGATACGTGTGTAAACTAAGGACAATCTTGGGAAGCACAAAGTCCAATTTTTGTAGGTCCTACGTAAGAAACTAATTTATAACAGACTATCTAGGAAATCCCTTAATCATCAATTCCCTCTTTAGTCTACCACACCAGGTTCACATAGCCCTGAGCAGTCTAGTCATGCATAATCGGCTGTCAGCAGCCCTATGTAAGTTCAACAACTACTTGGATAATAGCTAAAATTCATCGAAAGCATATAAACAACATGAAATACATGAAATCAGCTATAATAAGGCATACAAATAATGATACATGTTTTACCTCATAGGCAACCTAATCCAAAAGGTGATCAACAGCCAAAACAAGAGTAATCACCCATGGGTGATCCTCGAACATGAAACCAAGCATATATTTCTATCAATTAACCACATGAAAACAAGAAATATAAGGAAATTAAACAATAGAATCAAATACCTATCCTCAGATACCCAATACATGGGTATCCAACACTTTTTTCACAAAAAAACAAAGACATTGAACATAGGGCAACACACCACATACCTCGATCCTAGGAGACCGATTTAATTGAGCCACGGATATTGATTCTCCTTAGAAAGACAGAGATATGAGAAAAAGTCCAAAACACTCAACCTACAATAACTTGAAAACGAGGTGGAATTGGAAAACAAATCTCTACAAGAAAGAATAACTCACCACTGCGATTCCAATGCAATCGACTATGGCTGAAATAGAGATCAGATGGAGGCACGGGGGCTCAGAGAAGAATCGCGGCCATATGGCTTCTCTCGGACGAAAAAAACCTAGACGAAAGGTGTTCTTTCCATTAGACGCAACCCCTGTCCGTTTGAAGAAAAAAATGAAAATACACGGCATGTACTCTATTTTTTCTTACTCCACTTTAAGAGGCCTCCACATCACCCCTACACACCGTGTGTGTGGCCTAGACACGACCAACACACGGCTTGGCGCGACAAGGGAGAACACGTCGTGTACTCAGAAAGTACACAGCGTGTACTTAAAAAATTTCTAGAAGCCCCTCATTTCTCAAAAACTCCAGGAAAAAGGAAGACATACCTAAAACGATGATCCGGTTTCTTATAGACCCGGCTTGACCCGGCATCGGCCGACCCAACCCCATTCAGGTCACCCCAACCGAGTCTGGGTCCGGCCTGGTTGGCTTGGGTGAGGATGGGCCCATACCGTTGGGTCATGGTATGACCCGGCCAGTGAAGGGGGAAGCCCAGCTCAGCCCACAAGGCATTTCCCACTGACGTGGCCCACTAGTGCGGCTCGTTGGCAGGGCTAGCTAACGTGGCCCACTGGCATGGCCTGCGATTCAGCCCACAGTCAAGTGGACCACCACGGAAGGGTCCGCCTAAGCCGACACCTGGGGGTATGCCCCCCCTGGTTTACCTGAATGGTCCAGCGGACCGTTAGGTCGTCATAATGGAACACAATACCACTTGGTGGTCCCTCTTGGTGTTATGGGGCTGGACGAATTGGATTGTTGGTTCTCCTACCAATGGTGAGGATGCGGGCCTCTGCTCCATCGTGGTTGAAAAGATGTTGGATTCCCTGTGGCCTCCTTCGCGGCCACATGGTCAAAGTCTCCACCTTTGGCGGCACGGACGCGCGCCGCCTCCTCACAACGTGGCCGGTCGGCGTGCCGAACGCCTCCCTGCTCCACCACGACTGATGGGCCATGGACTCCTACTCAAACAGCAGCCCAGATGTGTGCCTCCTTACCTCCACTGCTCCCTGATCAAACAACAGTGAGTCAGTTACCAGCCACCCTCCTCTTCTATGGGTCACCACAACTTCATTCTAAGCATGAAAAATATGAAGACTGCATATTCAAAATCCTCGGGTTGATGGCTCTGCGTCCATATGTCATGATCAATGAAACTTTGAGTTTCTATCACACTTAATTATTTTTCGTCAAAGATCGTTTGAAGAGATCACAAAGAACAAATGAAAACGGGGTCAAGGTATTAGTGCGGAACAATGTCCATGTTTGTTTGGCCATCATCATTGTGAAATGAGAATATGAAGAATAAAAAAATAGATTTAATCATACTTCAATTTAAAACCACTAAATTGATCATCCGTCGGAGGTGTCGCGAGGAAGATGATGAAGTCCGCAATGTTGGTTGCTCCTGCACTATGCTCCTATGTCAGTTCATCGTTCTTCATTCGGATGTCATTCTTCATCAAGAGAGGATCTTCCAAAATCTCTCTCTATGTTCTCCAATGATCTCCCCTTTACCAATGATCCTCCCAACACAAAAGGTGAGGATACATCATTATGATTAAGTTTAGGATTAATTTAATTAACATTGGTACAATAATTAAATTAAGTGGGTACATTTAAATTGGGATAATTCCAATTGTTAACTTCATATTATGAGGGGTTTGAGTGGACTACACCACCAATATTTAAAAAGTATGTTTTAATAAAATAAAATAAAATTTGTTATTTTATTTTATTTTTATTCTTTTAATGTCCCATGAAAATCCAGAAAACTAACATCCACCCTCGACCTAATACCATTGAGGTGAGGGTCTCCTTAAGAGAATATTTGCACTGCTAGTTCAACGGTGTCCTCAAACATCACTTCTTTGCACTAGTTAAAAAGTTACAAAATTCCGCTCACACATTTCCTGAAGCTACCAGAAAAAAAGTTAAAAAATGTATTTAGGGCACACTGGGCCTCAGAATCACATGCCATCAATTTTCACGGACTTGTAATATTTATATATAATTAAAAAAATATCATGAAACAATCTAGGTCTTTAAAATATAGCGTCAAAAAGTTGGTTGAATAAGTCATCAATAGAGGAAAGAGGATATTTGTTCTTGATAATGATCTGGTTAAGTTCTCGATTATCATTGTAGGGTCTCATTGATCCATCTTTTACCTTAACAAACAGAATAGGTTCACCCCAATGTGATTCAATATGTCATATAAATCCCTTTTTAGGATTCTCATGGAGTGGATTCATCATCTTCTATAACTCAATTGGGGACATCCTATAAGGTGTCATTGAAATAGGCATATCACCTGATATGAGTTCTATTAAAAACTCAACCTCATGATTTTGTTGGAGTTCTGAAAATTAGTCTGGAAACTCATCCTCAAACTCCCATACAATGGGAGTATTCTTAATTTTGAGTTTCTCAATAACCATTTGAAATCGTTAACCTTCATTTATAGGTTTCAAGACCTATAAGATTGAAGAAAGTTTCTTTGGAAGATCATACTCATCATTTCATTGGTAGATAATCATAGATTATTCTCAAATATAAAATGTGACATCCCTTCCTTCATAATTAATATGAGATACATTTAGATAAATCTAATCAATGCTTATAATCGCATAAAATTCCGATATAGGAAGCCTCATAAGATTTGATGAAAGAACCTTCTCACAAATGTCAACCGGAGAAGAATTATAAACATTTGATGTCATATTTATTCTATTAAGGGATTCCATAGCTTACTCAACATCTAATTATTGATTTTATATGGAAATAACCATATAAAATAATGTAAAAATAAGTTTTTCTGTATCCATAATCAAAAAAAATTTGATACTTTAGAGTTGATCGTATGTGTACCATTCTCGACATCATTATCTTACACCACATCACTGATAATGATCAAATGTGACATGAATTTTTCATTTTCCAAAATAGTTTGCTAACATCGATAATAAAAAATAACCCTTTTATTAGGGAATTGATTGGAATTATGACCTATTTCTTTACACTGGTAATGTTAAATTTCAAAAGGTGAATTATATAAAACATTTTGTCTATTCACATTATTAAACTTTTTTTTCTCATCACTTCGATATTCGACTACCTGATGAACTTTTTCCACACATAATTAAATTTGTAGTCCCTTTAAAGAAATTTACTGAATGTTTCATTCCACACCTTGAATGTATGGGGAAACTCATATTATTTTTATTGTGGTCTTTAGATTAACACTTGAATTCCATTTTTTCATCATATCAAACCCATAGAATGGATGGGTTACTCCAATATCCATCTCTACCTTGACAGAACATTTTGTTTTTTCTTTATAGCTATTGTAGTCCCTTAAGGCTAATTCCCATTTGAGATGTGGTTTTAATACACTAAAGAATCGATCAATTTTACTCTGAGGTTAGATAATACTTAAAAAAGCACACCTTTTAATTCTTGTAAAATATTCTTTGTAGGAACCAAAATATTCATCATCCTTTTTCATTAGTTCAGGTAACTCCCTCTCTATCTCTATTAGAAAAATATGAGAAACGTACGTATTGAAAAATAAGTTCCTGAACTCATCCCATTCCATGGATTAAATTTCATCTATTTACCCGGTATTCATTCTAAGGTTCCAACTTTTTTCAGCTTCACCATACAAATGATGTACTGCTAAGATGGATATATCATGTTTTGAACATTAAAGTACTAAAAATATCTTTTCAATGTTACTGATCCATTATTTAGCCACTAATGGATTATAACACATGCTGAAAGAAGGTGGAGGCTATATCAAGAAGTAATCAACTGAATATTGTTCCCTCCTTTACTCATTAGGATATACTTCTTGATTCATATCTTTAGAATTTTGTGTGAGATTATCTACAAGATTATCATTCTATATCTAATAAAATTTGGTTTCTCAGGAGGAAAATCACAGCATTACCCATCGCATTTACCATTAACTCAATTCCTTTTGGTTCTAGAAATTGATAAAAACTAAGAACCATAGTCTGGGAAACACTAATCATAATAGTAAAACCACATAATAAAGAATAAAATTACCATTTAGGAAACATTAGGATTTATCCTAGGTTATTCATAATCATTTATAAAACATTGGGATTGTAACCTATTGTTCAACAAATCCATTTGGTTCTTACTAAGGGTTCTTAATCATAGTTTCCAAATATTAACACTACATTTCTTGCGGAACCAACTATTACAACCCTTACATTAAATAAATTTATATTAATAAAAAATTGAAGAATATTAAAAAAAATCAATCTTATTTGTTCCATAATTACATAAATCATTTATCATATCCTAGGGAATAAAATGTGTTTCTTTAAACAACATTCCACCAAAACATAATCCATGAAAAAAGAATTCATTTCACAAATAAAATTTTTTCATAAACAAAATAAAATCATAGGACAATTAATGATATTATACATGAATCATAACCTTATTAAATAAATCCATCATAGATTGAAAATTTTTTCAACACAACAATTCGAAAAAAATAATGATAAAATATTTTTTCTTCTTCATAAACAATTTATATTCTCAAAATGCCGATAAATATGAAAAGAACAGGATTTATTTGAAAATAAACTTGATATCATGTTGAGGAAACATCATGGAAATAATAAACTATTCATACATAAAAATCGGTTCATACTATATAAGTTAAAAAAATTCTCCTCATTATTTTCCTAGAAAATTTAAAAATTGCCTCATATCGAATATTGACCAATGATTTATTTCATACCATCTAATAAAAATTAACCAAATGGGTAAAATTGACTGTAAAAAATTGTATAATAATAGATATAGTAATACATATTTAGGAAATATGGATGTGGATGATAAATATACCCCAGTGAAAACTTCTGAATAAATAATATTAGATAATAATGAGATTGAGAAATTATTCATTACGTTAGGCATGATTTCACTTAAAAGAATTTGAACCAACATGATAATGATATAAAGAATTTCATTGACATATTCCAGAATTATAGTTATTTTTATGATATCATATATGGTCATACTATCATTCATTTTTCAACAAAATTTCATTATTACTTGACATTAGGGTATTAACTACTTCATTTGATTGTGCATGCTTTGTAGAATATGTTCTAGTCAACCATAACATGTCATATTTATATCATTAAGAAATTATATAAAAATAATTTATACCATATTTATTCATTCTGTATCTTTATATAATCATTCATTAATGAATATCATGTAAAATGAATCGTATTATATCATTGAGACAGTTGTTCGTACATACTCATAAGTGAGGATATCATTCTCATATTTATTAAATTGTATTGAATTATATGGTGTATAATATTTAAAAATTAATATCAGTTATTAATAATCATATATAGTTATTATTTACATCATTATACCCATCCATTAAGGTTCTGGTGAAAAACAATATTACACAATGGCATGGAGACTGTATGTTGTATGTACACACGCGTGGTGATTTAGTTTTTCATATGGTGGATAGAAGGCGGGATATAGTTCATTAATAATTATAATAACCTTTCTTTATATAAGTGATTCTAGAGTTTTTACAATATAATGAAAAAACTCATTAAGATGATGATGATGAAGAATTATGTATGCAAGAATATGTATATAAGATTATATCTTCTTTAATGTCCCTCTTCTAAATCTTTTGTTAAATCACTAGAGTTGGTCATTGAAGAATAACATAATCTCTAGAATATAATTTGAGATGTAGATAAGGAAGCATGGGATTGGATGGTTGAGCTTGAAGGCTCAATGTGATGAGAATAATTGAGGGAGGAGGTGCCCTTTTATAAGTGAGGAGGGGGAAATTTTGGAATCTACAAAAAAATTAATTTATAATAACAAACAACCCCACCCAAAACCCCCGAAAATGGCCCAAATTTGAATAAGAAAGTAGATAAAATTTAAATATGATAAACTAAAAATAATTTACATGTGTTTTTTAATATAAACCTTATAATTTTAATTAGCAGTTCGTTTTTAATTTTACTTTTAACTAGGGTTAAAAAAATTTCAATATTAAGAGGCCAACATATTTACTTATTTGATGTACATTTGATAATTAATCAAAAAATAGGACAATTTCAACCATATCATAGTTATTATAATTTTTTATAAATGTTTTATTATTTTAGGATAATTAAATAAATTATTACTCTAATAAATGATCTCTATTGGCAATTATGAGAATATTGAATTCATTGATTTTTAAAAATATTATTATACAATATACCATCGAAAAAAATATTTTATTATATTTATAATATGATAAGGTCGTCTATAAAATTAATTATACATATTAATTATCCCAAATTATATTTATTTTATTATTTTTATTTTTATTTATTTGTTATCCTTATTAATAAAATAATTACAACATCAGATTTTTTGTAATTATTTAATACACTTATTTGTTGAATAAAAACTAATAAAAAGTTCTATGATGAATATAAATCTTCTATATTTTATAAGAAAATTTTGAGACAAATTTATTATATAGAAAATCAAACATTTAAAATATTATACTTGTTAAACTATGAATGTGACAACAACCACAACACGTTAAATAAAAAAATATGTGTTATAATGACTTCAATAAGACTCCTAAAGGTCACTAACTCGACCCATGGATGTTAATTTTTGAGATATTATTGGTCAATAAGATTTGGTCAATTTACAGGGTTCATTGATTGTTATTATAATTTTAATAAAAAATGTTTTATTGATTTCTTATCTATTAATTAATTTTTACATCATCAAATTATAAGACTTTAAGGTAATTATTTACTTCCAAAAAAACTATAAATAAATTTCCATGATAAATAAAAGCATTTATATTTTAATTTTGTATTTAAAATAGAATTTAACTTCTATATAAACTTATATAAAAATTATATAGTTTTTAAATATTGATTAAGGCTTATTTAAATGTATCTTTAAATAAAATAAAATAAATGTTCTATTATCATCCACCTGGCATCTAAAGGACACCATTTCGATCCAAGGATGATTTAGTTAGAAAAAAAATCATCCAATGATATTAATACAAGTGTTATAGTAATTTAATAATATTATTCTTAAACATAATTACCCAATTTACCCTTTTACCAATTTAATAAAAATTTCCCAAGTTACTATTCATAATGAAAAAATAAAATAAATCCATTTTCCTAATTTGGACCTATTAATTCAAAATATGAAATAAATTTTTCAAAATTAAAAACACCGTATTTTCTGTAATTAAATTTAAATTATTCTGGTTGTTAGAAATAAGGAATCAATTTTTTGAATTTTAAACATTGCAAAAGACTGAAATGTTTTTACATCTGGATTTAATGTAAAATTAATTCTAATGACAGAAGTTATATTTAATTACAAAAATAATAACTATTTATACATTAAAACAATTCAATATTATAATTTTTTCATATTAATTTTTTCAAGAAAAAAGATGTTTTCAATTAAAATTTAGTGTTTTTTACTATTTAGGATAATTTGAATGTTATCGTAAAACAATAAAAAATCATCCAAAAAATGTTTTTATATCCGACATCTAATGAATAGTTTTTTTTCTTTCTTAAAAAAATTATTTATGATTCAATGAAATAATTTAAAAAGAGTACTCCATTAAAAGGTGGTAAAATTTCGCTTTTGAAAATATAAGTTTTCAAACATCAAATACGGGTTATTTATACACTATTAGAACAATATCTATTGGATGAATATCAATAATATTTTATTAATTATATAAAATATATACATCCTTAATTTCATTTATTAATAGTAATTCAATCAATTTATTTATAATAAAATTAAAATATATATTTGATTTTATTTTTAAAAAATAATTGGTAGTGAATGACTGAAACATTAATTTTTATATGTTTGTTATATTTATTTCCCTTAACCAAACATCTAGGTCAAAACGGTCATTTTAGAATAAGGGAATATTGCAATTCATTTAAACTCATGATTGCGTGAATTGAAATTTATTGATGAAATAAAAAGTATTTGGAGAAAATATTTCAAAAAAACATCTAGGTATTACATTCTACCCCCTTAAACTGAATTTATCCATAAAAATACAATAGTTGGATACAATCAAAAGAGTATATCTCTCCTTAATCATATCCTATAGATTCCATAAAGATTTTTAAAAATGGTGGTTCCCCCACAAAACTTTAACCAAGTGAGTGGTTTTATTTCCCATAACTTTTTCTCTATGATCCAAAATCCCTATAGGTTCTTCTTTATAAGAATGATCTTGCACAATTGGTACAAAATCTATGTTTATTACATGTGATGTATCATGAATGTACTTTATCCGGAGTGATTGATGGTACACATCATGAACTCAAGAGAGCTTCGTTGGAAGTTCCAACCTGTAATCTGCCTTCTCAATAGTATTTAAAATTACAAAAGGACCGATATACCTAGGGCTCCACTTACCAATATTCACAAATCACATTACTCTCTTCCAAGGAGATATTATAAGAAACACCATGTCACCCACTTCATACTTTAGGTCTTTTCATTGGTTGTTATCAAAACAAATTTGTCGACTCTGAGATTCTCTTATGTGTTGTTTAATATGTATTGCCTTTTATTCTATTTCATCAACAATATATGTTCGTAATAGATTTATTTCCTCAAATAAATTCCACCAAGTTGGAGTTTTACACTTATTTTCCAAGAGGACTTCATAGGGATCCATCTGAATAGTGTAGTTAAAGTAATTATTGAAATACAATTCCACCAATGTTAGGTTTTGATCCCAACAACCTATGGAATCCATCGAAAAAGCTCTAAATATGCCTTCTAGAGTTTAAATTTTCTTCTCAGACTAATCACCTGTCTAAGGATCATAATTAGTTTTGAATTATAACTATATATTCAGATCCCATAGGAGACTTCACCAGAACCTCATGTTAATCCTTGGATCCAGATCAGATATAATGGAAAGTTGCACTCCATGAAACCTTACCATATACTTTACATATATCATGGAAATATGATCAATAGATAAGTCCACTCTAATAGTAAAAAAGTGTTCTAAATTTGTAAGGTGATCAACTATAACCCATATAAGATTAATCCATTTAAATGTTTTTGGATGTCTGATGAAAAATTCCATAGTTGTGTTTTACCATTTCTATTCTGGTATGGGTAATGATTTTAACATCACCTTAGACATATGTATCTCTTTAATAAATTTGTTACAAACCATGAACTGGGAGACATATTCAACAACATCTCTTTTTATACCGTCCCTACATAAATACACTTTTAGGTCCATCTACATTTTTTTCATCCAATGTGAATAGAGAATGAATAACTATGAGCCTCATAGAATAACACCATCTTTAATTCTGGCATGGGGGCGAATACAAACCTGATCCATGAACCTTATTATTCAATCACACTCAATGTTGAATTCAGGAACATTTGTCACCTTATTATGTAGCACTACATCTTCCAGTTTCACCTCCTTAATCATAACTTGTATAGATGGATGAACATTCATTTGAGAAAGAAAATATATTCCCCATTCCTTTAAAATATCATGTTCCATCCTTCAAAAATCTATATATATTGTAAATTTTTTCATCGTCATCATGGATATGCTACCATGGCCCATTTGACTCAAAGCATCTTCAACCTTGTTCCCTTTCCCAGGGTGGTAATATATTGAGAATTTGTAATCATTAATCAACTCTAACAACCTTTGTTGATTCAGATTCAGATCAATATCTATGAAAATATACTTTAAATGTTTTTCCTCAGAATATATGTCACAACTTTCACAATAATGATAATACCTTCAGATCATTAAAGTAATAATTACTGCACCTATATTCCAATCATGATTTTGGTAAATTTTCACATGTATTTTCTATTTTTGTGAGGTATAATATATCAACATATAATTTTTAATGATAACACATCCCATTCCCTTTTTGATGCATCACTATAGATCACAAAACTTTCTCCAATATAAGTTAGTGTGAGCACAAAAACACAGGATAACTTTATTTTGAGCTCTTTGAAATTATCTTCACATTCCCACATTGACATGAACATAAATATTTTTTGAGTCCACTTGGTGATTGGATTATATATTTGTAAAAAATCATCCAAAGACGTTGATAATATCGAGAATACAAAAGAAAACATTTGATCTTAATCATAGATGTTGGTCTTAGGCAACATTCAATAAATGATATTTTTTATGAACACGTAGATATCTCTTCTCTAGAGATTAGGTGACCTAAAATGAAACCTTTTGAATACAAAATTCACACTCGGTAAATATTTAAAAACAATTATCCTTTCTCTGAGAATTTAGTATAATTCTCTAGTGATCTTCAGGTTATTCCTTTCCCTTAAAATACATAAGAATATCATTAATAATGTCTAACACAAACAGATAATGATAGTATCTAAAGACTCTAATAATTAGATCCATGATTATAGAAGAGGCATTAGTATGACTAAAAGAACTCACTCTATATTCATAATGTCCATACATTGTACAGAATGTCATTTTAGGTATATCGTCCTTCAGGACCATTAAATGATGATATCATAAACAAGGATCAATCATGGAAAATTATTGGCCTCCACATATTTGGTCATATAAGTTCATTATACAGGGAAAATGATACTTTTTTTCTTAATAGTGATCTTCATATGTTCTTAATAATCAATGGATAGTATTATTGATCCAACTATCTTCATAAAAAATATAATAGAGGCTCCCCAAGGTTGTGTAGTAGGGCATATGAATCCCTTTTGAAGATTCTCATGTAGTTTCATATTCAATTCCTGTAACTCAATTGAGTCCATTCAACATGGAGTCTTTGAAAAAGTAATAGAACCCAATATGAGTTCAATGTAAAAATCAACCTCATGATTTTATGGGATACCTATTAATTAATCCCTAAAGACGTTATTAATTTCCAATAAAATGTGTGTATTCATAATTGTGACTTTCTACCCAAACCATTGGAAATAAATAACCTTTATTTATAGGTATCAGGACTCATACGATGGATTATATTGTCACTAGAAGATCATATATATCCTTTAATCGATAGATGATCATAAATTGATCTGGAATATGAATTGTGACTTCCCTTATATATTAATATGTTCTCTATGTAGAGAATAATAATACATTCCTAGAATAACATCAAATTACACTATAAGAAGGATCAAAATATTTGTAGGAATTAATTTTCCACAAAATTCAACTGAAGAGTAATTATAAAATTTTGATGTAATCTCTAGGACATTATGAGTTTTCAAAATTAACTCAAAACATAATTTTTTAGATAATACAATGATACCCTTAGTAAATTCATTCGAAATAAAATACTGGGTTTATCCAAAATCAAATAAAACATTTTCTATATTTGATTACATTATAAGTGTAGTTTTCACCACTTTATTATCTTTCTCCACAACATAGATATTGATCTCATGTGACATGCCTATTACTTTGGCCATAAGAGTTTACTAACATGAATCATAATCAATAACCCTTTAATTAGAGAATATATTGGAATAGTGCCTCATTTCCTTGATCTTGTATCATTGAAGTGTTGGAGTTTCATTCCTTGTATATTTTTCTCCATTTACATAATTAGGAATATTTTTTCATGACATTAGCATTCAACTGTCTGATGACATTCTTTTACACACTTAAAGAATTTTCTATTCCCATTATGATAATTTCCTCCATGTTTCCTTCCACGCTATGAGTATAAAGGAAAATATAAACATCATTTCAGTGTGGTATTTAGATTTTCCATTGAATTACAATTTTATCATCTTGTTAAACCCATAAGACTACTGGGTTACTCCAATATCTATCTCAATCCTAAGAGCATATTGAATTATTTATTTGTAGCTATTGATTCCATTTAGGGCAAATAACCTTCAGATATTAGGTTTCAATTCACTAATGATTCAATCTATTTTACTTTATGGATTGATATTATTTCTAGAATCGTACCTTACAATTATTGTTAAATCTGATTCATAGGGACCAATGGAGTCATCATATTTTTTATTAAGTACAATGATCTCCTTATCCATTTTTGTTCGAAGAATAAGAGGAAATTAATAATTGAAAAATATTTTACTGAACTCATCCCATTTCAAGTCGTAAATTTAAACTCTTTTATACTTATTCTTTCAAAGGATACACCATTGATCAGCTTCATCTTCTAAATGATATACTATTATGATGAATTTATCATGTTCTAAACATTTTAGTAATGAAAATTTCTTTTTAGTTTTATTGATCAATTTATTTAGCCTCTGATAGATCAAAAGACCCACTATAATAAGGTGGATGATTTCTCATGATAGACTCAACATTATGTTGTTCCCTCATTTTCAAGTTTCAAAGTCCTTATGATTCATATATTTAGGAATTTTTGTGACCATAGTTACAATATTTTTCATTCTATCTTCAAAACCATTTGGTTTCCCCAGTGGAAAATCATTACATTTCTGATCCCATTCAACATTGAAAAGGTACCTTCAGGGTCAAACCATTGACTGAAACAAAAAAATCATAGTGTGAGAAATATTAATCATAATTGTAAAACCACATAATCTAGAATATAATTTCAATTTTGGACATTTATGTTTTATCCTATGTTATCCATGATCATTTATAAACCACCAAAATTTTAATCTAAACATTGAAATATCCTTTGTGTTTTTATTATGGGTTTCTCATCCTAGTTTCCAATAGATAACAATACCTCTACTCTCATGCCAACGATTACGACCCATACAATACATATATTAATACTACTTAAAAATTAAAGAATACTTATTACAAAATAAATCAATTCCACGGCAGCGCCATATAATTATAGAGACTTTAAAATCTAGGAAACATAAATAACTGGTTTATAAGTTATCCTCAATTTTCCCCACTTATTTCATCATTACTGGACTTCTTTTGGATATATCTAATTTAATACCCTTATTCGTGACCTAGGGTAAAGAAACATATGAAAGTTTGAGCTTGAATGCTCAGTAAGTGTAAACAGGTGAGATATTAATTATATCATAATCATTTGACATTAGTATATAACATTTTAAAATCTTATCTTTCATATAAAATATTATGATATCATTTCATGAGATAATTCATAAAAATTATTAAGAATCAATGAAAATATTAAAAAAAATTGTAGCATAAGATGTGATATTTTGTGCCATACACATAATAATATAAATTCATTTCATATTATTTAGGAAAAATTTCCAAGACCATTATATAGGATAAAGACTATTACAGAAATGAGTTCACTACTCATTCAGCCCTGTATTACTCAACTAAAATCATCACTCATTCCAGCCATGTTTATATCCAGAGATATAAATAATTACCCAATGAATTAGAGGGAGATATTGGCCCCACCCATATCATAATTAAATCATTAGTACATGTTCTATAATAACAAAAATCATTCATCATATCCCAAGAAATAATGGGTTTCTTTAAAAATCATTCCACTATAAGATAATCCATGAAAAATAAATGGATTTCATAAATAGATATCCTCCATAAACAAAGTAAATTAATCAAAATATTAATGGTATTATAATTGAAACATAACCCTATAAAATAATTCCATCTTAGTTGGAAAATAATTATTATAGAACACAGAAAAATTAATTATTATGGAAAATATCATTTCTTTTGCAAAAAAGTTTTCATTCTTTATAATGTCACTCAACTTAAAAAGAAAATAATTTATTGGAAAATAAACATGAATTAATGTTGATTATGCTTCATGTAAATAAATGATTTTTAATAAATAAAAAATTAATTCATGTACTATATGTTAAAAAACATTCCCCTTATAATTTTAACAAAAAAGTTAATGAGTACCTCATATTAAATAAAGATGAATGATTCCATTCATACCGTCTAATAATAATTGAAAAATGTGTAAATTTGACATTAAAAACTGTATTAGAATATAAATAATATTACATATTTACAAAATATATAAATGGTTGGTTAACATACCCGAGAAAAAACATACGAATATATGATCTCTTATAATAATGAGACTGTGAAATTATCTCATGCCTTAGGTTTTCCATCCATTGTATATATTGAAAACTCTTATAAAATGATTTAAATAATTTCATTGACTAGTTTACGAATCATATAAATTTTTATGATATTATATATTATATATTATCATCTATTTGTCAACAATATTTCATTATTATTTGTTATTCAAGTATTACCTACTTCATTTTCTTATGCATGTTTTGTAGAATATGTTTCGGTATTCTTTCATAGGTAATATTCATATCATTAAAAAATGATATAAAAATAATATATAAAATATTTATTCATGAGGTATATTTATGTAATCATTCTTATTAGAGATCATTAAGAATGAATTGTATGACATCATGTAGACGATAGGCTATAGATGCACATGAGCGACGATATCATTACCATATTAGTTAAATGGTATTGAATTGGTTATTGTATAACATTTCATAATTAATATCATGTTATAATAAGAATATATATATATATATATTATGTCAAAAAAATTAATTCAAATAAGTTGGTGGTGAAAAACATATTACACAACGGTGTGGAGATGGTATGTCATACATTTGAAAACATGTTCGTTTCGTTTTTTATATGGTGGATAGAATGTGAAATATTTTTGTTTCATAATTATAATGACATATTAGTATATATGTTATACTGGATTTATTATTTATAATTAAACAACTCATTAATATGATGTAAAAGAATAAAAAGGTTTGAAAGAATCTGTATAGGAGATTATCTATTCATTAACATTCTCTTCTAAATCTCCCCTTAGATCACAAGAGTTGGTCGTTGAAAAAGACTAAAACATATAGAATGTTACTAGGGACTTTGATAATGGAAAATGGGAATGGATGGACAATATATAATGCTCCCAATGAAGTCAATAGGTGAGGGAGGATGTTCACATTTATAATTGAGGTGAGGGAAACTTTTGGGATCTCTAAAAATATAAATTTATAATAACGTAAAACCATACCCAAAAACCTTAAAATTTAACATTATTGGAAATTATATTATATAAGGTTTCGGTCTCATAATCCAATAATTTTTTTAGAAATATTGATTTCAATTTAATCCTTATCATTTTAATTAACACTTAGATATTCATTTTTATACTTAAATAGGGTAAACAATTTTTAAATTTTAAAGGTGTGAAGTATTTATTTATTTGATGTAAATTAAAAAATAAATAAATAATTCATAACATTTTATACAATATCATAATTAGTCTATATTTTTTAAACTATTTTATGATTTTTAAATAATTTAATAAAACATTATTTTGATAAATAATCAATATTGTCAATTTTGACAAAATTCAATTCACTGATTTTCAAAATCATTAAGTTTACATGTTAAGTTCAAAAAAACTTTCTTGTACAATTACTAAGAGGCAGAGGCCATATTTTAAATTCTTTATACATATTAATTAACCCAAATTTCATTTATTTTAATAATTTTAATAACATTTATTTGATATCATTATTAATAAACTTTATACAAAATCAATTTATTGTAATTATTTAAAATACTAATTTATGATTTAAAATAAAAAAAATAAGATAATTAATATAAATCTACTACATTTTGGGAAAAAATAGTACAATTTATCTTTAAGAAAATACAAATTTTAAAATTTTGTACATATTAAATTATGAAATTTACAACTTAGACATCACTTTCATGAAAATAATATAAGTGTCTCAATCTCTCCAATAAGGATACAAATGGTCACTAAATCTAACATTGGATTTGTATGATCAAAATATACTTGATAAATTAGATTTGATCATGTTTTTATGTCTTTTCATGGTTATTATAATTTTAATAAAAAAATTCTTATTGATTTCTCATCAATTAAATAATTTTAACATCATCAATATATAGTCCATTAAGTTAATTATTTTTTCCTAAAAAATATAAATAGATTACCATGATAACGATAATCATTTTAAATTTTAAATTACTTTTATAATTGAATTTATATACTGTATAACCATATATTAAAATTAAATAGTTATTAAAATTTGTGTAAGACAAATTTAATTTTTTTTGTTAAAATGAAATAAATTAAATGTCCACTTCTCTTCCAAGTGCCTTTAAAAGGAAAACATCAATTCCAAAGGATATATTATGTTAAAAATCAATCATCTAGTGATATTAATACAAGTGTTAGGGTAAAATTATAATAGTATTATTTCCCTTAAATCTTTAATTTACTCTTTTTCCGTATAAGTAAAAAATACGTAATTCATTATTCAGAATGCCAAAAAATAAAATAAATATATTTACATAATTAAGACCTTATGATTCCAAATAAAGAATATATTTATTATAATTAAAAATATATAAGTTTTAGTAATTAATTAATAATTATTCCCATTGTAGGAAAGAGAGAACGAGTTTTTAAAAGATAAAAAATTGCAAAATATTGAAATGTTCATACATCTAAATTCAATGTAAAATTAAATCTAATGGAATAAATTATTTTTAATGATAAGAATAAATTCTATTTATAATGTAATACCATTAAATAAAATAATTTAACTATATAAAGTATTGTTATGAAAAAAAATTGAATTGAAATTATGTGTATTTTTAGTATTCATAATTATTTGAAAGTTATCTGAAATAATTAAAAAATCATATAATTAATATTTTTATATCCCACATGAAAAGAAAAAGTTTTATTTCATAAAAAATTTATTAATGTGTCAAAATATTAATTTATAATGGGATATTCATAGAAAGGAATTAAAATTTCCATTTAAAAAATAAAGGTTTTTATAAATCAAACAGGGTTTATTCATAATCTAAGACAAAAAAATATATTGTATGAATATAAAAATATTTTATTATGTATGTAACATATATATTTCATTAAATTTTATTTAATAATATTAAATAACTAAATTTATTAATACAAAAATTAAAATATGTATTTGATTTATATTTTTCAAAAATAATTTGTAGTGAATGCCTCCACCATACATTTTCATAACTTGGTTATATTTATTCCTCATAACCTAATGTTTGGGATAAAATTGATATTATATACTAATTGAATCTCATGGTTCATTTAAACTCACAATTGTGTGTAATGAATGAAACTGAAGAATCAAAATTATTATGGAATATATTTTATAAAATCATCTGGGTGTTACAAAATCAATGTTTTAAACACCATGTGTATTTTAAGAAATGAATTATATGAATTTTTCAAATTAAATATTTAGAAATAAATTCGTTATTGTTTCCCATGTATTATAGATACCTAAGAGATAATTTCAATGAATAATGACCAAGAATTATATGTCTAAGAAAGAAAACCCAAGAGACACTACCTTGTAAACATTTCATTTATAAATTTATATCTATTTAATGTAGTTTATATACATTACCTAATCAATCACTATTTTTTTCATTTGTTTCATAGAATGTATTTTATTCATTGAAATCCTTAAAATGTAAAAAGGTTCTCAAATGTTCTACAAACTCTCAATATCATTTTAAATTATTTAATTCTCCTAATGAATTGTATCTAAATCAACACACACATTTTCATTTCAGATAGAAGAAATATTCAACAAATTTTGATTCTCTGGACTAAAATACATTTATCTTGAGTGACCTTTTTATTGCATTTTTTGTTTTCCATGTAAAACTTAATATTTATAATGATATATCTTTTCGATTTTTCAATAGATTGATTAAATAAAACAATAAAAGGTTTATGAAAATAATATTGAGCCTTAAAATCATAATCAAATTTGAAACCATAAGCATTACTGTCATCCATTTATTCTATGAAGCAATTGTTTTCTAATTCACTCAGGGTTCTAGAGTCTTCACTATAATTTGAATATTTAGATTGAATCCAACTATATGTTAATGGGTTTTTTCTTTCACCATATTTTTTTTATTTTTCCTTCATCCATTTTGGGTTGTATTGTATTTTATAACCTTTATTTTTATAATAAAATTTATAATATATAAATAATTATGATTGGAAATACCTTAATTATGTACACAGTTATCATATCTGTTATGGAATTCTCAAATAATATAAACAATCCTTTCATTATTTTTATGTCATTATATACTCCAATAATAAGTTAACATACATATTCAATTTCAAATACTTCTATCTCATAATCGTATGTGTAAGAAATTATATTTACAATTTAACATGCTATGACTTTATTTTTTGATTTCTTTTCCTCATCTATGTTATTAAACTAAAATTTGTATTGAAAAACTTAAATGATAAGTTCATGAAAAGTATACACTCTCAAATTCTTGATTTAATCGATGTAAAACCTTTTTTCATGCCTATACATTTATATTGATTTCATAACTCATTAATTCATGGCTCTATTGTCCACAGATTATCCAAGATAAGTCATTATATTTACTATGATTATAATTCTATGGAACTATTGATTTAAATATTATTTTTATTTTATCTTGAATTCTTGGTACTCAACATTAAATATTATATGATTATTTATCTTGAAATTATTTATACTATAGTGAGTGACTTGATAAATTTAATAAAAGTCCTAAGAGTTTTTATAATGAGGAACATGACTATAAATATTTCTAATATAGAAAAATACTAAATATTTACAACATAAAAATTTAATTCATACATAATTGTATAATTATTAGTCATAGAATCAAGATTATTAACTGGTATCTTCTTTGAATTTTCCTTAATAATCCATATTTCAATGGTAAGATTCATAAGGTATGCTTCCATCCAATAATGATAATATTTTTTGACATTCTCAGTGATAGGGGTTTTCTATGAAGATTACATCCATTATTTTCACAGTAACCCTCATTCTAGATATACATTTCCCATAGGAAGTTATGTAAAATATTTTTTATGAAATGTTAATAAATCCAAGAGAGAAAATAGAGCATAATTATTTATGGTTAATACTTCGATACAAATTTTTCACATACTTAGATGGCCAAATGATTCAGGGGTGAGTTGACTAATTAACAAATAATAGGAATTTAAAATAAAAAAATGAAATTAAGATATTTAAATATTATTTTAGAAAAAAAAATATACTTCTTACTCTTTACACCCATAAAATCCTTGGTAAGTATTCCACCCAATCAAAAAAAATTCATGGAGAGTTATAACACAATTTTATCTTACCATTTCTAGTTGAGGCACATCCAACCCAATACTATGAAATTTTAAAGGGGTCAATGAAGAGTTATATAACCATAACATTTATATATTTATAACCCCATATATATTGTTTACATATGGAAAAACATAAACTAATTACAACTCACCAAAAAGAAATATTTATAAATATAAAACCACAAAACTATATATAGATAGTGAAGGGTTGATCGGTTGTAGAAATATGGTATCATTATTTATTTATGTTATTCATGGAAAAGTTTTTAAAAATAAACATTGTAGTACAATTATTATTACTATCATTCAGTAAATAAATCATATGTATCACATGTATCAAATATTGATTTTAGATATTTTTTAATCATTGTTTAATGATATTTCTATATAAAATATCAAATTCAACAATTTATAGTCATTGGATTATTGGTTATTTGAAAAAAATATTGTGAATCCATAAACAAAGTCATAATTTTAAAATAAAAACAACTTAGGAGGTGGTTTATCCTTTATTAAAAATATTCAAACTTTTAGTGCTTTAATTTACTATAAAATTCATTAGAAATAATCTCCTTTATTTAAGAAGATTTAAATCATAATTTAACAACTTTTAAAATAGATCATGTTTCAATGAAAAAATAGAATATTATTATTTGTGAGAAATATATAATAACAGTTAATTTCTGAAAGAATTCATCACAATAAAATAGAATTAATATTGTCTTCTGATGATATGAATCCTTAACTATCGAAATCGTTAATTAATATGCAATTATTCTAAAATATAAATTCCAATATAATTATTTCCCTAAGAAAATATCACAATGCATAATATTTTCCCCAATTCATAACATAATTAATAATATGGAACGTCAATATCTAAAAACATATAATTGAAAAAATTTACAATATTGATAACCAGAAAATAATTATATAATAAACATTTTATACATTAAATATTTCAATTACCAAAAATATTATAATCCATCCATAAAACATAATAAATTCTCCTTTAATGTAATGAATATGATATTTTAACTATAAACAATACCAAATATCTAGTATGTAATGAATTTGATGTAATACATAAGAAATATAACATTATAAGTGATGTTTTTATATATAAAATTTTCATAAATCTTCATATATATGATACTTTCCCTAATATGTGATATCTTTTTTTAAGAAAATAACAATTTGAATGATATTTTTAGAACTCTTGTAAATATGTACCAATTTACCATTTACAAATATCAATACATAAGGTTTTTATCTATGGTTATGGTATTCTACACTACCAAATTTATTTCAATTGTTCGGTAATATGATTTTTCATCCCACACATCAGATTATGTATGATATTCCATTCCCATTTCAAAGAATGTCTAATATTTATTCCTTAATAAAACTATTGAACATAAAATATTAGAAATATAATAATTCCGAAATAATAAATATGTAATTAAATAATAATATAAATCATATAAATCAAAAAAAATAACTAAAATAAATAAAATAATGAATAATTAAAAGTATTATTTGTAGTGAAAAAAATAAAAGTCATAAGTAACACATTATATGAGGAAAATATAAATAATCAAAATAAAACAAATATATTGAATGTGTAATTATCTAAACAATAAAAAAGGGAAAATAATCCACTAAACACCATGAATTTTTGTAAATATCATTTTATATCCTTCTTGTCTACATTGTAAATATCAATGAGTATTCTATAGATTTCATTTGTTTTCATCATTCCTATAAATTGAGACAACAATTTTTATGAGAGTTATAATAGTAACTACTTCCACGATATCCCAATAGATTTGATATTTTTATTTTAAAAGTTTTTATAGGTTTTTCCATCTCATATAAGATTAAAACCATTCTCAATGATGTCATTAAATTTCAGGCAATGCCGTTGAATATACAAAACAATCGTTTCTCTCCCAATATGAAATCCCTTACCAATGGATATGTGGAATATATTATGTATATCTTCATTTAATGAAATCACAAATATAATGAGTCAAAGATACATGTAGTTAAAATCAAACTCTGGTTTTCGGGATTTATACCTCAATTTATGATAAATTCAATTTTAAAGAGTTTATAATTAAAATATTCTCAAATCCACCATTATTAATTAACCTCATTAATGTTATTAATAATTCAATCTTTAAAAGGGTGATTCATTAAGTTAATTTGTATCTCGATTGAGATTTTAAAATATCACCACTTTTGTGATTCTATGGCGTATCTATCATTGTTCTCTAAATTTGCAACATTTTCTAAATTTAGTGGAGAGAAAACAAAAATCCCACTCTTGTCTGGTTTTTTGGATAACAATTAACAAAATTTATTATTAATAAGTGAATAAAAATAGGTTCACAAACTATAATAGAAAATGGGAGTTGTTGGGATGAAAAATATTAACTTTTTTTAGTAAACATTTTTCATTGATTATTCCTCTATCAGGATGTCTGGATAGTTAATCCTTTGTGAATATAATGATATAACATAATTTACAACATTAAATTTATATTATATCTGAATGAACTGTCCAAATCCTTAAAACCACTATTCTAGGTTGGTCAAAACCAAATTAAAATAAATTAACATCTCCATTATGTAATTTAAGTGATGTTCATTATAGTCTTTTGTGGTTTTCCTCACCAATATTAAAATTTCATTATAGTATATGGGATATTAAAGTCATAATGAATGGTGATATTGAAATGAAATCATAGTTTTCTCTTAATAATTGGTTTATTAATTTTTAATTAAACACAAATCTAGTTTCATATGAGTAGTTTGTGCTTACACTACTAGTATTCCTTATTTTCATCCCATGTCATATGTTATAATTTTTCAAATTTTCTATTTTTTTTAATTTACATAGTTTATTAAATTACTCCATATTTATACTATGATTATGTCTATGAAAACATTTATATTTAGTTATCAAAGTCATTAATGAATTGGTTGTGGACAATAGTGCCTATAATTTGATATGGGATTCAAATTAGCTTCCATTAAATTGTTCACACATTCCCTTTTTACCATACGATGGTATTAAATGTTCTATAAATTTATCCATTATTCCATTCCCCATAAGAATGTAATTAGTTTTCAAAAACATTGTGATGACTATTCTAGTTTCCAATACATTATTAAAAAATATATGGTTTGTTACACTATAAATTATATGGAATCTGGGAACAAAAACGAAGGTAAAAAGTTTTTATTTGTGATTAGAAACCATGTAATTAACATGATTATTTATAATTTTTCCTATTTATTATCTTTAGAGTAATACTTCACATAAATAGTTTCGTGAAAAATGCATATGGATATTGTTGTAGCCTCTTATTTGTTATGATTTACTAAATTTTATGTTTTTTTGTTATCATAACTATTAAAATAATCCTTGAATAAAAACCAGATAACTAAATCCTAATAACAATTTGAAGTAATAAAGAAAACAAAATACTTAAAAATAAATAACATGTGCTTCTGTACCTTAAATCGATGATTGCTATTACTTATTTTTCTTCACTATTCTTTGGGGATATCGCTAAATAAAAAGTTATCAAACACTAATATCTTTTTTGTATCCACAAGTTAAAACTAAAACATTCATAGAATTGGATTAAAACTTCTCTTCCTCTTAGATAAGGTAGAAGGATTTGGGAAGGAAAATGTTTTTGGGGCTTGTAAAAGATATCATGAACACTATCACATGGTAAATACCGTTATATAGGCCTTAGGGATGTTACCTAAGACTTAATATATTTAAATAAACATTTAATTACATTTTATTATATTAAAGTTGTTTACAATCCATTTTAATGTATATGGTCATAAATCCACATGTTTTTCTTCATAAAATGATCATATAAATAATTTATTACAAGGGTGATTATTTGAATGAAAACTCATTAACAATCAGTTAGAAGTAGAATGATATAGTATAGGATTATATTATGATATTTTAAATATCAAGTGATATAATAAGAACTATATACATGCATTCTATATAATATGACACAGCAATCATATAAAATGATATGGGACAAAACTCATCTTGGGTGTTTAAAGATTTAAAAAATAACTCCTTCAATTACACACTTCAACTAATGATACATATACATTGTTTTATTTTAATTTTTATTATATCATATACAATATCATTTCAATATATATATATGAAAAAGATTATATATATCATCCAAAAAACTTAGGGTATGTTACCGGTAATTTTTCCTTAGGCCACATCATATGTAATTTCTTGTCAATATCCATAAAAAACTCATAGAAAAACTATAAAACACATTTAGATAAACTATAAAAGATAAAATCAATTCCAATTTATTTAAAAACAATGTGTGGACCCAGTGGGATTTTTAGCACTAAAAAAAATTAAAACTCTACCTCAATAAATGTAAGTATTGAGCAGCCAATGGAATGAATATATACTAACATATCTATAAAGAGATATAGAATGATCTCCATGAAACAAAATTATACGTACTATCTATTTTTTCTATACACAACCTAGTATATCTTAATTGAGTGCCAAAATTTCCCACCCTTTATTCAAAATGAAAAATATCTGTACGTTTATGATCTAACCAAATACATGATAAGCAACATACCCAACCCTTTCCCCCATGATTAGAAAGGCCCCAAGGACATCATTAAGAAGATATAATATTTTGTAGGATATAATTATATATTGGAGTCCAAGAATAATTATTTGAGATTCTAAATATGAACCATATACCCCTAGTATACCAAAGACATAGTTTTTTTATAGTCTCTGTGGTATAAAAATAATATTTCATCTAGCACAAAAAACTAATTTTTTACATGTGCATATATTATATCTATATACAAGAATCCTACTAAGGTTATCCTTAACATTTCATCCCAAATATTAATACTTTTTGGAGAACATCTATTAGGGATAACTCAAAGTAATATATTGGGAGTTAAATTTTAATCTATCTTCATTATATATATATATATATCAGTATATATATATATAATTATGTATATCTTTGAAACCCCAATTTCAATTTAATTTGTCGTTATTTTAGGTATGAATTTGCGCCTTGGGTTTGTGGTATATTGGGAAGAGTGTAAAAATTTGGTTAAATTTTCATGGTTATACAATTTAGTTGCATGATAAAACTAATTGTGTAGCCTAATTGTGTGTCCTGTGTTCCTCTTAGAAGTGGAGATCTAAAAGGTAACCTCACAGATTCGTAAATCATCACATAAACCATGAAATCTAATTGAATAAGGGTATTGTTTCCTCTTAACTCCATTTTATTTCAAGATTAATCCCATAGGCTCCCCACTCTAATCCCCATGACTTAGGCCCATATCCAATCCCTTTCTACCTCTATTAAGATCTTCTATGGTGGATTTGTAACGGTTTCTTGGTAGATTCATCATTGGGTAAGTATTATTCTCCCTCTACTTCTATATTTCCCTTTTTCCATTATTCTATCGTGGTTTGGATATTTTATATCAAAACCCAAAGAGATGGATAATCTTGTTGTATTTTATTTTATTCTTATTTAATGTTGGAGGTTTAATTATTTCATCTCTCGTATACTATTATTTATATTTCATCAGGTTCCCACACCATTGAGTTAGTCATTTCCCTCTATTTCCTGTAAAAAATATATGTTATGATGCTTGACAATTTCAAATTGAATTTTATTTTTTTTATTTAAGCCTTAATTTTGTAAAAATTATTTTTTTGGCATTCAATATTTTTTGTTTAATAGAAAAATGGTATTTTGAGGGATTTTTATTATTATACCTATATATGAGGAATTTAAATTTATTCTAATTGTTTGATGAAATTTCAAGTGGCCATTACAAAATATTTGTGGGTTTTATTTTTCTATGTTTTAGTTTTGAAAAAATTCAGTGGCATATAGAATTATGCTTTGTATGGGTTGTTTGGGCCTCCTATGGTTGGGTGCTTGTGTGAGAAAAACATTATTTCATTGAAATGCTTCTTAATACTTCATGATAGAGATTTAAACATTCATATGGATATCCAAATATATGATGGTGTGATATGTTCATATCCATAGGTACACCGAGTGTACAGATAGATTTTTTAATTCATATAAATGAAAATTCCATTGAATTCTTTAAAACTAAAACATTGTTTTCCTCAAATTATTTTCTTTGTTTCCCACCCTCCTCTAAAATGATTTCTAGATTCTTGATTCCTTATAAACAGTGTCCTTGGTTTCTAAATACCATTGAATTATTTTTAAAGGATTTACTTCTAAGAACCATTCTTTAAAGGTAAATTGGGAAGTTTGGAAATGTACTAGGATGATTACCATTGTTATGGGAGAGGTTTTATGACGAAATTTGTTTCCATTAGAAATGGATTTGGATTTCAAATATTGAGGGTCATTTAACATTCATATTTTTCATGGAAAAATTTATTTCTATATCATGATGTGTAGGCCTAGTTGGAACATTTAAAGAGTATTCTGCATGATGGGAAGACCTATAGTGGTCCTCTAGTTATATGGGGTCTTCACATTGACTGTGATAGAGAGTTGGTATGGAATGAAAATTGGTATCTATGGTTTATTGTCAATGTCAATATTTTTTGTAATTCCTCACATTTACCTTACATAATATTTTCATGGGGTCGAAGACATAATATAAAGAGTTGATAGTCAATCAGAATATTATTCTTTAATGGGACATCATTGATCCCATATGGTCAGAAAATGGTCATGGTTAGTTTTTCATTTGTGTTAGGTTAGTAGATTAGCTAGGTTAGTAATACACCTTGGACTACATCATATTTCAGAAGATGGATCCAATCATATTATATCTCAGTTCACCTCTCAATATTTTTATGATATTCCCATGACTATGAACATTTTATGTTTAATTATTTTTTTCACTTTATCTCTTCAGTCAGTTACTTTTGGAATATGTATATTCATACTATTTCAATTACTTTTTGTAAGGACTTTTTGATATACCATGTTTTTGCCTTTATTTTTTTATCCCTCTTATTTATGGACTTCATTAGGTTATATATTTTTAATATAATTGTTTTAGAACTGGATTTTGAAATGGAAATATTTTTTGAGCGAATCCATTTTTTTAAATAGTATTTATGGACAGATGTGTAGGTCTTTCTAAATTATAAAACTATTTTTGACCTATACTTTCCGACTAGTGATCATATATTATTTCATGAAAAGACATGTAATAATTTTATGGTGTTCACATATATAGTTTTTTTATTCTCCCACCCTACATGATCAACTCATAATTTGTAGGATATAGCCACTATATAGGATTAGGTTCTTATTCTGTATCACCGATGGAGTTGGTGGGTTTGTGTGAATAGATGGTGTTCGAGAGGTCCCATAAAGATCATGATTGTTTCTGTATTGGTGTTAGTTTCTTTTAGTATATTATATAGAGATCATTTTTCTCTTCTACTGCAATTATTTTATATATGTTTAGTGATTTTTTATTTTCGTTTCCTAGAATTACCTATTTTATCTTCTTTTTTGGTTGTTAGGTGCAATTTTTTGTAACATTTTATCTTGTGATGCACCAATGCATGTCATCATCCCAGGGGGGTCATGAATTACTTTTGGGCATTATCTCAAACATGTGTGGGTGTTTGGTTTGGGGATGACCTAGGTTTTTTCATGAAAAACTGGTATGAGAGCATCCATGTCTTATTTGGGGTGTCAGGTAGATTGGATGAAGGAATTTCATAGCATAAGAGGTACGAGTGAAAATATTTTTGTGATCTCTAACTTGTTAGATCCTTGAGTTTCTAGGGATAATTGGGTTTTATATCTATGTTTTTAATTTTGGGGTTATGTTTGTTGTAGTTTTTTTGTGTTTGATGAGATTTTATATGTTGGAGGGATGTAATGGATGTGAATATTGTCACATTATGAAATTACATGAAATAGGAAAAAAATATTGATCCTGAGTGTAGGGTTCAATATTCTTATATTGTTTGATTTCTTTATAGTTCTTGGTCTACTAAAATGTGTGGCCATGACATGAATAACCAATATTACCCTCTAAAATATGATATGATGTGAGTAATGTTTTTTGATTTATTATTTCTTGTGTAAGTGGGTGATTAAAAGAAGAGTAGAAATTCTGTTTTGAGTTCTGAAAATGGGTAATTTAATAATGTTATATTTTTTTTTTCTGAAAATGACTTATGAGAAAAATTTGATTTGGGAATTTGGTTTTGAAAATGGTTATGGTATTGGGGAATTAATTTTCAAGGTGAAATGGTTTTGTATTTGAAATTGGAATTTTTTTTTAAAAAATACAGTGTTTTTTATTTATTTGGGTGCAATTTTTTGTTTTAGAAGGTTGGTATTCTGGAATGGGGTATTACTTTGGTTGAGTTTTTGTTTGATGATGATTTAGTTTTTGTTTCTTCTATTATTTAATATATACTATCCAGAATGTCCCCAAGTGTATATAAAGAGTTTCTACTAGTTTTTTTCTATTCCAAGAACCCATTAGAGAGGTGTAGTCAAGAAATTATTTGTATTTTAATATCTTCCATCATGATTAAGGTTAACTAGTGGTTTTTGAGTGTAATGTGGAAATTAAAAGTGTTTTCAAGTCCCCGAGAACTATATAAGTCTTGAGGGTATTTTTTTCTTTGGGTTATATTTGAGGGACCTAGTTTCAAACCATGGAAAGTGATTTATTTATCCTCCTATCATGTTGGGGTGACTTTTGATGTCTTCAATACAAATTTCATCTAATGTTTTACCAATGAGGAAGTGAAGATGATGAAAATGGTAGAGCTCTTATATGTTTAGAAAATTTCAATTGACGGTGAAGGGGTATGTTGGCCACTTGAAAAAGCTAGTTCTTATTATCCTAAAATGGAATCTAGTGATCTTTTGAAATATTATCTATTTTATGGGTTCAACACCGAATGATCAAGGATTTAGTATTTTCATCCACACGTATTTTTTTTGGAAGTTGTGGGATGTTACATTCGAATTTGACTTGGTTTTTAGAGAGAAACTTATGGTGGTTAGAAACATGACATCTCATTGTGCTAGTATGGGGTCCCCATCTAGTGGTATGTGTATACCAGAGTAAAATATTCGATTTGAATCTTTTTTTTCTAATTATTTTGAGAAGGAATACTCTCTCACGTGCTTCTAGTATGGTTACTATATGGATTTATAATCCACTATGTTGTAGTTCTATGAAAACATTCCATTCATGTAGTTTGATTGAATCTTTTTATAAATTTTTCATGTTGGGTCCTTGATAGAGGAAAAAAAGTTCCATTCTAGTTTTGGATCAAAGAATCATTTTCTATGTGATTTTATAATGTAATAATTATTTTGTTTTTTCATTTCTTATCTTCCTTCTTCATCCCTTGATCTTTTTTTATTAATTATTCTTTTTATTTTCATGGATCTGGCTGTTTTTTGGGTTATTATTTATCTCAGGTTGGTTTGGAGATGAATGTGCCTTATTTAATTATGAATTGTGGTCTACTCTGGTGTACTAGTTAAAAATATTTGGCTGGGTCTTTCTCATGTTATATATTGGTGTCATGTAGTTCATTCCAAAATGATGGGGATACCCACTAGGGATCGCTTTTTTCTTATCGCTTCTATAGGTTGGGTGTGACTTTTATGAATTAACAGTCACACCAAAGTTTTATATTTTTATGGTTTCATATTTGGTGTGGAGGTTTCATTCAATTAGTTCTTTCATTAGGTTTGATAAATTTAGTTTTTTTATTTATCCTATACAAGGTGACTTTTGGGGGAACAAAGTGGCATGGTGGTGATACTTTTGACACACTAATATAATATTCATATGTGGGTATTTTTAGTATAGCATGTCCCCTTTTTATTTATGTATTTTTGGATAAATGGTTGATATTTGGGTACTTTTTCCCAATCATACATTTATGGTGAAGAGTTAATCTAATCATTTGGGCTTAATGTAAGGCCCATGAACCTATTAGTAGTGGATATTGTTATAGATACTACATGGTTTTTTTATCTATGATGGTAAATCACAAAACCAACTCAAAGAGGGGTATTTTTTCATCTTTGATCCATTTTATTTGGTGGCCCCTCAATTAGTATCCCTACTCAAAACCCCATTTCCATGTTTCCTCTCACACTATTCCCTCCCAATCCAAATATTATACACAGTGGATTTTTGATGGTTTGTGGTGGATTACTCCTTGAGTAAGCCTTCAATTCCATCATCATCCATAGATCCATTGATTATTTGTGCTCACATAGCTTAATTATCACTATGTCGAACCCTAGGGAATGAGGAATGAGGTGGTTTTTTTTTATTTTGATATAATTTGTGGGGATTAGTTCATGGGACTATAGTACATGCTCTTAATGTTTTGCTGCATTATCATTAGATTAAGATAGGTATTTCCATACATTTCCTTTATAAAATCTTTCAGATGATTATTGATAATTTCCAATTCAGTTTTAATTTAGTTGTTCATGATAAACGATAGAAAAAATGAATTATTATTCCATTTTATATTGGATGATTGATCAAAAAATGTCCTTACAAAGGAGTTTTATGATTATACATATATATTCACAATGTACATGTATGTTATGTGTCTGATGAAATTCCATGTGGATTGTAAATGTATTTGGTTGTTTAAAAATGATTATTTTTCTAAATTTACATTTGATAAGATTTAGTGATGTCTAAAATTATGTTTTTTATTGGATTTGGGCTTTTTATGGTTTGGTTATTTTTGGAGAACCCTTGTGTTTCATTGTGACTATTTTTGGTGATCCTGGATTGATATTTTGGAATTCATATGAATATACATATATATTATAGTGTTATATGTGCATATCCATATACGCATGTAGTGTATAGAGATATGATTTCATTTATATAAATGTAAATTATATTGAATGGCCTCATTCTAAAACATTTTTTCCACAAATAATTTTCATGTATTCTCATCCTCATATCAAATTGTTTCAATATTTTTTGATACCTTCTAAATGGTTTCCTTGGATTCCAAATAACTCTAATTTTTTTAGAAAATATTATCTTCAAAAAACTTTATTTTAAGGCAGTTTGGATCCATAGAAATGTACTTGGATAATATCCTATGTTTTGGAAGTGTTTATTATTGTAGTGGTGTCTCTCTCCGAAATAGTTTTGGATTCCAAATGCTAATGCATGTTTTGAACATTGGGATGCTTCATTGCAAATGTTTTTGAACAATCAAGAGTTGTAGGCCAATTTGGAACATTGGATATGTTTTATACACAATGTAAATCCCTATAATTGTCCTCTAGTATGATGGGTTCTTCATATGGATGGTGTTGTGGTGTGGGTGAGCTATATAGGTTGGCAGATGTGGGTTGTGGTTAATGTCAGTCATGTGATGAGCTCATCACTTTTCACATCTTTAATAATTTCATTGGATCATATCCATCATCTAGAGGGTTGAGTGATAGTTAATATCATGTTCCTGAAGAAAAGGATTATATCTTCCATGGTATCTGAATGGATTTGGTGGTTATATCAATCATGCTAGGCTAGTTGATCATCCAGGTTGAGGATAGACTATAGACCACATAATACAGTAGAATATAGAACTAAACTGATTAAATATATGATCTTCTCTTGAGATATTTAGGACACTACCATGACAATGTGCCTTGTATGTTTTATTATTGTTTTTGGAACTTTCACTCCTCATTCTATTTCATTTCTCATGTCGATATTCATATTGTATCATATGGTATCATTAAACGTTTTCTAATATACCAAACTATTTATTCTAGATTTTGATCCTTCTTACTTATTCACATTATTGGGTTTTGGTTTTCTTCTTGGAATTGGTTTTTAGAACTACATATTGAAATGGTTATATATTTTAAAGGGAATTCATTTTTTTCAAATGGGGATTTTAGGAAATATGTGTTTGTTAGATTAAATGATAAAACACAATTTACATCATTATTTTGAAACAAATATTTTTTAAAATTTATTTAAAAGGGAATTTTTTTGATTCTATGGTATTTAAGTATTGAATATTATTATTATAATGCCCCACTTATGCCACTCAACATTTGTATACCCAAGATATTTTCTAGGTCCAAGTTTATATTATTCTTTCTTCATCAATAAAGATTGTTTTTTGGATATTATTGTATTTTGTTAGTACTAAGTACTCTTTTTAATCTTAGGATTCATTTATTTTTTGAAATCTTCTCAAAGAATCTATCTTGTTATTTCTTTATGGTTTTCCCAAACCCAGGGGGATCATTGATTCTATTCAGGCCTTGTCATAGATCAGATTGGGTGTAGGATTTAGTTTTTAACTAGGATGGTTTATGACAATATCTATGTTTCCTATAAAAAATATTGATAAATAAAAGAGTTCAATTTTTTATGACATGATACATTTTTATTCATAATAATTTTTAAAAACACTAAATAAATACATGACCACCACTCTAATCTTAGCACATGTGATACACTACCATATTAGCCTTATATTTTCTTAAATTTTTTGGTTTTATTAGTCTCATTATATTTCTATGTGATTATTTAAACAATCTCAATTCCACTTATATTGACAACTATCAAGATAAACACTTTATCCATGGTAAAACATTTTTATCCTTATCTTATTCTCAAAGCATGTCCTATACTTTTATTAATTACAAACAATGTGTACTAAAAAATAATAACATATTGTTCATAAAAATAAATTTTTGCCAAACAAATAATCTTTTCATATAAGATAAATCTTGTAAAATACACATCCTCTTATTAAATCCATCTGATCATGCTTTTTATTCCTTTACATTCAAATCTCTGATGTAGAAACCCTTTGCATCATCAATTGAATGATACAAAAAATATTTATGAATTCCTACCTTTATATTGAAATCTTTTTTATTTATAATACATTTTATTTATATGCTTTGTATAATATACCATAAAAATGATGAATTTTATAAAATAAAAAATTGACATGGATATTCCATAGAATTTCAAAAACCCTTAAACATATCATGTAAAATTCCATCATTTAGAAACATCACTCCTCCATTATAATAAGTTTGTTTCAATATCCCAAATTGGATACTATGAGAAACAATATTAGACAACTTAATTGACACATGTACTTATACGTTAAAATTTTAACAACTATTAAAATCAATACATTACCAAAATAGGGAAATCCATTATCATAGTTCATATAATCACAACAATTTAAATAAACGGGGAAAAAATTTCTTGAGTTCCTTTATCTTATTAAAATTTTCACATTTTAATGAATTAAAAAACTGGAAAAACACATATAAGATATCTCTTGTCTCATAATGTCATTAAAATTAAAAACTATTTTTCATATATGAGATAATATTTTAGTTCCATATGTTATATTTTTAGATAAAAACAATGAAACCCTATGTGAATCATTTAATTATTATCTTCAAGATCTTGATTCACACATTGAGAAACATGAATGGTTTTTTATGAAAGAATGTATTATTCAAAGACATTAAATGTTTATTACTTATGAACTTTCTTTCTGTTTTGTACAAGTATAAGAACTTTCTTACATTAAGATTATCAATTCACTGATTGGACTCAACATTAATCTTGATGTGTTTGTAATTATCTAAAATATTATATTTTATCAACTTATTGCCGTTTTTTGAAAAAAATATGGAAATTTATTAAATTATAGATTTATAATATAATCACAAATATTGAATTCATGATATACATTCATGGGTAAATATTCATATCTCACTATGTAATTAGTTTGTTCGGTTTTTTCTTTTACCACTTAGTAATTTTGGATAGAAATCATCCTAATCAAATAACATATAATTCATTTATAGTTGAGAAAATAACCCATTATCTAATCCTTCATATAGATAAACCCAACTATATGTATCTCATAACCTAATCCTAATAGGGTTTCCCAACATAGTGTATCCCATATAAAATATGAATAATCAGCACATAATACTATTAGGGTTACCAAGTACATACTTTCCCGGCACAAGATAACCTATCTGCACCCATCTATGGAATGTCCTACCATGTTAGATGATCAAAGACTTTATAAGTGTCACTTAAGAAGGAATATAACACATAATAACTTTAATGGAATTAAATTCTCACCATATTGTAACATATTAATACCATATCATTTATGTAGTAATTAAATGATTTCATTTTGATTCATATTCTATTTCATATAATAAATATGAGAAAATATTACTGATTTGTTACTCTTTACACAATGCATTGATTGTGGTAAAATTATGAATTATAATAATATAACATTAAGAGGAATCCAAATGAATCTTATTCGTAGGGCACATAAAACCCTGTCATGTTATATATAAATCATAATTAAATTTTTTAATTAATATTCATATCCAAGTACAATCCAATGTCATGGTAGATTGAAACTAAACCAATTGTCATACATAGTATGCAACTCCTTCAATGCATGTACGATAACTTATAATGTATTCAACAGATTTGAAAAACATACTACCATTCATAACATACCAATTGTTTTCATGATTAATAAAAAAGGATATTAAAAAATAAACAAGGAGTAAATTTAAACATGATATAAACATTTTTGAATCATTCATAAATAGTTCTATAAATAAATTATTCATAATTTAACTATAAATTATGTGAATTTCTTAATTAATTAAATATAAATTTTTATAATTTATTTCCAATATTAACTCTTCCATATTCTTCATTGTATGGAATTTACTTCAAATATATGACATTACCGGAAATATAAACTCTTTTATATTAAGCCTTATTTTTTAATTAGTAAATATTTTATAAATCACACAAATAATTTACAAATAAACACTTTATATCTAAACTATAAATCATACCATGTAATTTTAAATATGTAATTTAATATTAATTATTAATATTTAGTGTTTTATTAATTATTAATTGTCTCATTAATATTAAGTAATTAATTATAAATAATTTATTGTTAATTTATTAATAAACATAATTATAAATTGATAAATATATTAAAAACATTTTACATGTATTAATTGCTATTTATAGTGCATTTATTCAATGCCAACGAGCATGTACCTTAGTGGTACATGCTTCTGCTTGGCTTCCAAAAGACCGAGGATCAAATTCGGGCAGGGGTGAATTTCCAAGGTACTGTAGCAGCACTATTGCAGTGGCAGCACTGTAGTAGCGACATCACTGTAGCGGTGGAGGGACTGTAGCAAATACTGTAGTGGTGGTGGTACTGTAACAGGTACTGTAGCAATGTGGGAACTGTAGCAGTACTGTTCACCGAGGGGTCCTTTGGGCCATTAAAATGGGATTTCAAGCCTTGTATTCAGGCCACATGGCCTTGGGCCTTCAGGCTGTGTAATGGGTCTTCCTCTACCTAGTCTAAAGAGGTCATTGCTTTCAAATAATAAATTGAGGCTTCGGCACAAACCATTAAAAAAATTAATAATTCATTTATTCAATTTATTCAATTTATAATTGAGAATATATTATAAAATCCTTGTATATTGAACAAAATGATATTACACTATTCACATAAGGGGAATTTGGGGAAAATGGATTTATATGAGATTAAATAGATACAAAACCCCTATAAAATTAAAAATTATTCTATTTAATATTAATACTATATTAGCAATGAACTAAATTGGAATAACTTGCATAATCTCTCTTAGAAATAAGAATCACAGCTTATGATCGCGTCATCCCTAAGATTAAATAAATTATGGAATGACTCATATAGTATTAAAACTCTAGTTCAGGGACCTGTGTAAGAGAAATACAACACTAGGGCACATGTGATTAACTCATTCTATATAGTCCTATTTAATATTAACTCTGTGTCTACATGAGATTAAAATAATGTTGTGGTGACCACAAAAGGACGATACTGAGGGTCTCAAAATCATGATCTATGATATAAAGGAATCGTAGGATAAATATAGCACAAAACCTATGTAGATTTACATAATTATATTATATCCCATTTGTCCTTTTAGTTGATTATATATAAATACATGAACCAAATAACATAACATGATTCACTGATCCGTTTTTTCCTAAAATAATAACAATTCATGTGATTCCATCATTTCAATCAATATTTTAAAAAAAAATTAATGGAATTATATTAATAACACTTCTAGGTTTTTAAGGGTAGTTCGAAAATTAAAATAAATATTGAAAAAAAAAATTAAAAAAACCTATCCTAACAAAACCATGCATGAAAATAAAAGATGCATTGTATATAAATATAAAACCAATATGTGTGTAATATACACCATCCATTATTTATACTTTGTCTTAATTACTATTCTTGATGAGGACCACTAAAAGGGAATATATCAGAATCCTCTATGAAACATCCCAGGTAAATAAAGAAATAATAAATTTTCTTTTATATTAATATTTTGTAAATTAAATATTAATTTTACTTTAAAGGGGTTTCTATGTTCGATGGCGTACCCGATACACAACAACCGGTTTCTTTGAAATCATGCATTGCACACTAATAATATAATATTATTATTTTAAATGATAGTTAACTCCAAGATTTTGTACTGGTATGATAGAACAAAACTACCTACAACCTGATTATACATGTTTGTTAAATAAAAGTTAGAGGCTTAAAATTTGAATGAATCAAATTTTACGTATAACTTAAAATTAAAACATCGATTTACCACCTTATAATCGCAAAACATATTTAAATATAGTTTTGGTCACATTTATATGTTATAGCTGACAAAATAAAATTCTTCTTTTGATTCGGGAAATTAAAATTTACATTGGGAAAATTGTTGGTATTTTTCTTGTAAAGTTCATTTTGATATGAATAGTGAAAAATACTGTATATTTATTTAATAGTGCCTCTTTATTTAATATATTTATATGGTTATATTATCTTTTTAATTAGTTTAACAATTTAATTAGATTATTTTTTTACAAATTAATCCAATTTTGGTCATTGGAATTAATTTCACATTAAAATTGGACATAAACAAGTGTCAATCTTTTTATAGTTATTGTTTCTTAAATACACGTTATTTGTTTTGACAATGAAAATAATTTTAAATTAATTAATGAAACCTCTCTATTTTTAATTTGGAAAAATAGACATCATTTTTGAATTCTGGATATCAAATATATCTTATTCTGAATTTTTGGTAGTTTTCTGAAAAACATTAAATTTTGATGAATACTGAAACCACTAAGTAGTAGTTAAAAACTGGAATTTTCATTTATATGAAATTTTACCGCTTTTTTGGATTTAATTTTTAAATTCCGACATACATGGTTTTTATTAGTGAGTATAATGTGGTTCAATAAGATGAATACATTTTTTTGGTGAATAATAACTTTTGACTTTTATTTACCGTAGTTAAAGGTAAATAGGGTAATTCAAGGTAAAAAGAATATTATAATAACACAAAATTACCTTAACACATGTCCTAACATTATTGGTTGATTCATTTACTACCATGGCCATCTTTGAGTCTATTTTGGGTCCCCATTGAGCCACTTGGGTGTGATAATGATACTTTAGATGAATTAACTTAATGGAAAAATTGAAAAAAAACAAATATCTTTTAGTATATTAATTTTTACAATGGGAAATATAAATTATCTTTTTGACTATAAATATTTACTGGAAATATCATAATATTTCTTAAATCATGGTATTTTTTATAATTTTTATACATCCTGAAAATTAATTTATTTACGACCAAATAATGATGCAATATTTACCTCATTAGAAAAATATTTAAATAAATAAGATTATAAATATTAAAACAAATCCCAAAACCTTCCCAATTCTTATTGGATGATTTTATTTTGACCATGAGTCATATTATTGTTGAATTTAATTAGTTTTGGATCTTTATAAACCGAATATCTTTATATAATAAAATAACATTTTCACACTTTCCTAAAGAGCCCCTTCTCCCCCTAATAAAAACCCCCACATCTTACAAATTCATCACACCTCTCAAGACCCTTGTATCATCAAAACCCTACCAAAATAATCTCTAAAGATCCCTCTCCTCATCCTAAAATCCTTAGCATAGGAAGAAGGCTCTTCAGGAATTCCTTTTGGTTCAAACCAAAGGGAGTAACCCAAATTAACGGCAATTATTCCTCTTAACTTATTTTCTTTTATTTTACTCCTCCAACCCCTAAAAACTTTTTATTCCATTCTTTTATAACAACAATAGTAACCTAAATATACCAGGATGTTGTTATGAGAAGTATTTTAACTACATATACACACACCTCCATATAATGGGTGAATAACATTCTGTTTCTGTGGATGGAAAACTAACGCCTCACGAAATGATGATTGTTCGATTATCTCCTACCGCCTCTCATGGTGGACCTTAATATGACACTATATTTATATGTGATATAAATTATGTTTATTTTTTTCTTTATTCTTCTATATTTTTCATTAATATCATACCATTATGGTTTTTATTATGGGAAAACACAATAATTTCTTTTGAGGAAGTGAAGACTACCGCCCCCTCAATGTGATATGACTCAGTAATACCTTATGTGATACATATAAAGGTTATAGTTGATGATATTATATATGATATTATACTGGAATTATAATATACCTATGTATCATTATTTTTTAATTCCATTAAAAGAATAAATATAAATGAAAGTAGCGTTAATGCGTACGTACAGATTACCGTCTCCATGAACGGTTCATTTCATTTCATACCTCAAAATGATATATAATATTATAAATACATGTATATACTGGATATATATGATATATATGATATCTAAATAATTAATATCATTATGTATATAATGAACTTTTGACCATGTCAACAACTTGTAAATATAAGAAGTCTATTTTTGACTCAAGTACCAAATATCAACAAAATGAATGTTAATAACTTAAATGATTAGATAATGTTTATAACATGTTAATAAGTGATATAAAACTAATAATAAAGATGAAAAATGTTCTTAATAAAGTAGAAATTAACTTTTGTTTATTATTCAGCAGATTAAAGAACGAACGAGTCATGTCAGACATGAGGTAAGGGATTTCATCTCAATATCCATTCATTCATATATATTTTGATAATATATACCTTCTTCTTTTACACGGTGTATAATAAAACCATTTGACTTTTACATTCATTCAAAGGGTATCTTTTTTCTATGAATAATTTTACTAAATGACAAAAGGAATGTTTTTACCGTTTTCATCGACAATGACCTCTCTACTGTCATAATCGTTATTTGGCTTCCTTTATAATCATTAATGTTTTCTAAATTGAAAAGGAAATCCCTTATTCTTTTTTGGGGTGTTTTTCTGTTGAAAATGGTTTTTGATATGGATTGATTATTTCAATATCATGAGATTATTTCGTGAGATTTAAAATTAAATGTTATTAGTGAAATGATTATATTTTCAATATTTTATGTGTTCTGATTTTATAATGGTACTTGGATAGTTGATGGGTGGTTACATGACATACCAATTGATGGGTGGTGCTGTGATAAAACCGGATGGGTGGTTACATTATAACCTCCAACTCATTGGGTATGTAAGTCAGCCGCATGAAAATTTCATTTAGATATATGTGTGGAAGTCGACTGTATGGTTATTCCAATTAAGAGTGCTTATATCCCAAATTACATTTATATGTTATGTGTTCCTTATATGGGTTTTATGGTAATATTTTGGTTACAAAATGGAAAGTATTCATGTTTTATTCAATGAAGAGTATTGACTACTTCATAAAGGTGAAAATTATTAATTATGATAAAATATTCATTATTTACTAGATGTTTTGAAAAACAAATAGTTTACCTTCTTGTTTATCCCTTAGTGAGGTTTTTAAGCTCATCCCATGTTTTTGAAATGTTTTTAACATGACACAAAGTGAAATAGAGTCAACTAAGGTATCATGGAAATGTCATGTTGTCTAAAACATGGGACTTGACATGACTCTTTTTTTAAGAATATTTATTTTCCGAAAAAATGGAAACTGGGTAAATATGTCTACATGTATTATTTAAGTCATTAAGAATATGTTATAGCCTAATTCTCTAAAACTCTAATCCTAAAAAGATCCTCAATGTGAATTATTTCTTTAATACATGATAATGTAATGTTTACTGCTGGGACCATATACTCTCAACAATGTATATTCATGGGTTCTAACCAAATCACCCACTACATGAGAAGAACATTTCTCTCCTTCTTGAAATACTAGTATCTCAATTTATAATGATAGGGGAAGGTTGAATGAATTTTGAATGAGATATGTAGTAGATGCTTCTGCAAGCTTACATGTACACCATCTCATATTAAATTTTATTTATATAGGCCTAGGGAATTTTATCTGAGCCACCATTAATTTAATCAATTGTTATGTATTGTTTGTGTAAATTCAACTGGTATACAAACCATTTGTGAACCATTTTCCAAAACTCTCATATGTTTCAAAAAATGAAACTTTCATATTAATGTTATCTTATATGGTTAATTAATTGAATTATAGCCCATTAATATTTAGATTATATTAGTATTATGTATTATATATTTCATTTATGAAATAAAAAATACATCTATTGAAAATATTCATTGTATATATGAATTTCATATAACAATAGACACCAATTAAACAAATTGATACGGTCCAAAACACATCATATTATATTAATTCTCCAAAATATATCTCATTTACTAAAACCAAATGTATTTCCCATTGGGATTCATTTAGACGTAGTTTCTCTTTTTCTATATTAGGAAAAATAACTAGTATATTAGGTATCAATGGATTTTATGGTTAGAGTGTGATAGAAATTTTCAATCTCTTAGTTAATAGTTTGAGTAGTTATAGACATGCTATTTTGGTTCCAATATTTTCTTAAAAATCTTATATCAAGATACTCAAACACTTCGTTTCTGTGTTGTTTCTTAAATATTTGGGTTTTCATTTTCTATTAGGATCTATTATATCTTTTGTAATTATTATATTTTTCATATTGTTCAATGTTAATTTTTGGTTTTTCTGTATGTAAATTGTTATTATATGGTTTTGTAGTTACACTTAGTACCATTTGAATATAACATAATTCCTTTTCAAATAAGTATTTTTTATTTTTAGAGATTCCTATAGCTAAATGTGTCAAGATAATTTTCTAGTAGTTACTTTTATGTGAATGAAGTTTTATAATACAATGATGGTAATCAAATTCTGGTTATGTTATATATAAGCCCTTAAAATTTATTTAAACCAATCAAGATTAGGTCGTTCACCCAAATCATTATGGAAAATTAGTCTGGGTTGTTGAAAATTTAAATTCATGTCTCTAATTAGTCATTTCTTGCAATTATAAAGTGGTAAATTTTAAATCTTTTCAAAAAACAACTCATAGGGCCATACTGTAGGCCCTATATTAAATTTAGTGCAAATTATTTTTTCCAAATTTTATAGAATTTTTATTATAATAATTTCCAAAATATTTTGGTTAGATTCAAAAGGTGTTTTGATTTTAACATAACATAAGTGATTCTTATGTGTAATTTGTATATTTTTGGAAATTTATAATAAATCATAGATTAATTCATAGTAAAATTCATTACAATATGGTTTGTGTTTCATCTTATCTCATAAAATTATAACATGATGCTGATATTATAATGGTATTCAATATCTTCTACCGCCACTCATTTTGGCCCTTAATATGACACTATATTTATATATTATATATATTATGTTTACGGTTTTTTATGATTTTGTATTTTTCTATTATATCATACATTTTTGGTTTCCATTATGGATAAACACAATAATTTCATTTGAGGAAGTGGAGACTACCACCCCCTCAAATTGATATGACGTGTTAATGCCATATGTAGGACATATAAAGGATGGAATTAATGATATTATATATGATACTATACTATATAATATACCTATGTATCATAATGTTTTTATTCCATTAAAAGAATAAATAGAAAGGAAAGTAGCATTCATGTGGACGTACAACTTACCATCTCCATGAACGGTGCATTTCATTTCTTAACTCCAAATGTTATGTACTACTCTAAATACATGTATATACTGAATATATATGATATATATATATATGATATCTAAATCATGAATATAATTCTGGATATAATGAACTTCTGACCGCGTGAACAACTTGTAATTATAAGAAGTCTATTTTTGAATCAAGTACCTAATATCGACAAAATGAATGTTATTAACTAATATGATTAAATAATGTTTATAACAAAGTAATAAGAGATATAAAAGGAATAATAAACATGGAAAATGTTATTAAACAAGTATAAATTTACCTTAATTTTTTATGTAATACATTAAAGAACAAACGTGTCATGTCAGACACATGGTAAGGGACTTCATCTCAATCTCCTTTCATTGAGGCATATTGTGATATTATATACCTTGTTTTTTTACACGGAGTATAATAAAAATCTTTGAATTTTACTTTCATTTAAAGTGAATCTATTTTCTATGAAGCGTTTTACTAAATGACAAATAGAATGCTTTTAACATTTGGGGCGACAATGACCTCTCTACTGCCAAAATCATTATTTGGATTCCTCTATAAGCTTTAATGTTTTCTAAAATGAAATGGAAATCCATTATTCTGTTTTTTGGTGTTTTGGTATTGAAAATGGTTTTTGAATGGATTCATTATTTCAATATCTTGAAATTATTTCTTGTGATTCCCAATTTAATGTTATTCGTGAAATTTTTATATTTGAAATATTTTATGTGTTATGATTTTATAATGGTACATGGAAATTTCATGGGTGGTTACGTGATAAAACAAATGACGGGCGGTGCCATGATAAACCAGGATGGGTGGTTACATTATAACCTCCAATGCATTGAGTATAGAAGTCGGTAGTATGGTTATTCCATTTAGTGATATGTGTGGAAGTCAACCGTATGGTTATTTCACTTAAGAATGTTTATATCCCAAGTTACCTTTATATGTGATGTGTTCTTTATATGGGTTTTATTGTAATATTTTGGTTACAAAATGGTATGTATTGATCTTTTATTCAATGAAGAGTATTTACTAATTCATAAAGGTGAAATGTATTACTTATGATAAAATATTCATGGTTTACTAGATTTTTTGAAAAAACTAACAATTTTATCTTATTGTGTATCCCTTACTGGTCTTCTTATGCTAATACCAAGATTTTCAAATGTATTTCACATGATATAAATTGGAATAGGGTTAAGGATGGAATTAAGGAAATTTCATGCAGTCTAAAACATGGGACTATACATGACTCTTTTTCTTAAGAATTTTTATGTTGTGAAAAAATAGAAACTGTGTAGATGTGTTTACATGTATTATTCAAGTCATCATGTATATGTTATCGCCTAATTCTATAAAACTCTAAACCTGAAAAGATCCTCAATGTGAATTATTCGTTTAAGTTGATATTATGTATTGTTTAGGTTCGATTCCTTATAGTTTGTATCAGAGTTCTGTTTAGACAACATTAAGAGTAAAGGTATTGTTAAAATTATTACCACAAATTAATTTTTGTTAATATTGAATTGATATAGCATTTACATATTATAATGTTACATCACTAAATCTATTTTTGTGTTCAAAATGGTTTTTTCCAAGGAAATAGGGAATCTATGTTGGGATGACATTAAAAGGAAGACAACCTTCCAAATCAGCAACTGAAGATGGTCAGAATATGAACTGAACAGTTTGTTGCAGTGATGGAACAATTGACTCAGGCTATAAATGGTGGTGATATCCATGCACGAGGTTATCCAGATAAAACAAAGAGGAACATGTCAATAGTGTAGAGTTTCATGAGGCCACATCCCCCATAATTCAGAGGATTATCTTACCATGTGCTAGCAGAAGGGTGGATTAAAGCACTGGATAAAATTTTTTATGTCATGGGTTGTTCAGAACATCAAAACGCCAGTCTTTCTGTTTATAGTTATTAAGGGGAAGCTAATCAGTGGTGGTAGATGGAGAAAAAAATCAAGGATAGGGAGGAGATTTATTCTCTTAATTGGGATGAATTCAAATGTTTGTTTCTTGAGAAATATTTTCCTATGGTGGTTCTTCTTAGGATATAAAAATAATTCCTAGAATTGTGGCTAGAGGATGACTCAGTGGCTACTTATGTAGAGAAAGTCACTCGAATGGCAAGGTATTCCCCAAATTTCATCCGAGATAATGGTAGTAAGATAAATAGATTTTACATAGGACTGAAGCCACAATATCGATGATAATTAGCCTCATGTGAGTTCAAAAGTTATGAACACTTTTTTGATGTGTTGACAAGGTGGAAATGAAGTTTTCCGATGATCAGATGTTCTTTGAAAAACAACAAAATAAGAGGTCCAGTAGGCAGGAAAAGGGAAAAAATTCATCCATGAAGCCTAGAGGTAAGAAAACTAGATATCCATCTTGGGATTAGTGTGGTGAAAAGCATCCTAGAGAATGTTTATCAAAGTATGGGAAGTGCTTCCGGTGTATTAAGTCTGGTCATATTACTCATAACTATAAAGAAGATGATCAGGAAGATAATGAAAAGGCAGTGGTAAGATGTTTTAAGTTCAATGAAATGGGTCATTATGAAAATTAGTGTCCAATGAAGAACTCAAATGAGGGAAAGAAACCAGACTACAAGAAGAAAGGGGTGGTGACGTCATTTGCAACTACTTCAGCAGATGTTGGGAAATTAAATAAAGTAGTATCAAGTACACTGTTTGTTTGTTCAGATAATGCCAATTTGTTGTTTGATTCAGAGTCAAAACATTCTATCATTTCGAAGAAGTTTTCTAGTATATTGGGAATTCAGTCTCAAGATATGAATCCTGAACATATGGTAAAAACACATGGAGGAAATGTCAGGACAAAAAGAAATTATAATAACCTTCATGTCCTTGTGTGCGGGAAGAATCTACCTGCAAACCGTATTGTTTTTCTCTAGTAGAGTTTGATGTTATTTTGGGCATGGATTGGCGTTTTTGTTTATCATACTATGAATGATTGAAGTGCTAATGAGGTTTCTATTGTGAATGATTTTCAGTTTTTTTACAAGAATGAACCATTGATTTTGATAATATATCTGGAAGCTGAGAAACTAGTAAAAGATGGAAATGAATGTTACCTTGCACATATTGTCGAAAACAAAGTAACTATTCAGATAAATAATTTTCTAGTGGTAAATGAGTATCTTTATGTTCTTCTTGATGAGTTTCTTGGTATTATACCTAATCGGGAGGTTTAATTTACTTTTGACTTAGTTCATGATGATAATACAATTTCAAAACCTCCTTATCGAATGGTTCAAATACACATTTAGAGTTAATGAAGCAATTACATGAGTTATTAGATAAAGGTTTCATTTGACCTAGAACATCACCATGGGGTGTTCCTGTCTTATTTGTTAAAAATAAAGATAGTTTGATGAGACTTTTCATTGATTATAGATCATTTAATAACATCACTATTAAGAACAAGTAACATTTGCCTCATATCGATGATTTATTTGATCATCTCTTGGAAGATCTATATTTTTGAAGATTTATTTGTGGTTGGGGTACCATCAGTTGAAAGTTAAAGAAGAGGATATTCCGAAGACCACATTTCATACTATATAGATCCATTATGAATTCTTATTCATGCATTTTGGTTTAACAAATGCACCTTCTATAATCATGGATCTTATCAATAGAATTTTTAGTTAGTTCATTGATAAGTTTTTGGTTGTGTAAATTAATGATATTTTGGTTTATTCAAAAAGAAAAGAATAAAAAGAAACTCATTTAAGGGTTTTCTTGAAACCCCTAAAAGAAAAGAAACTGTTTGGGAAATTTACAAGGTGTGAGTTTTGGTTACAGATAATTTATTTTTTGGTCACATTGTTTCAAGAAATGGCACAATTGTTGATCCTTCTAAAACAGAGGTTATTGTAGAATTTCCAAGACCCCAAAATATTATAGAGATTCATAGTTTTCGTGGTTTGGTGGGTTATTAGGGGAGGTTTTTTGATTATTTTGCGCGATTATCTTGCCCAGTGACTGTGTTAACTCAAAAATGTGTTAAGTTCATTTGCACAAAAAATGTAATGATTGTTTTCAGGAATTTAAAAGAAGATTGTTGAATGATCCAATTTTGGCATTACCTTCCATAAATGTTGAGTTTTTTATTTATATTGATGCTTCATTGAAAGGACTTGGATGTGTCTTTATGAAGAATGATTAGGTAATTTCTGATGCTTCACGTCAGTTGAAACCTAAGGAGCTAAATTACCCTACACATGATTTTGAGTTAGCTGTTGTTTTTTACCCTTAAAAATTTGAGGCATCATTTTTATTGTGTAAAATGTGAAATATATTTTGACCACAAAAGTTTAATGTATATATTCACTAAAAAGAAATTGAAAATGAGACATAGAATATGGTTGTAATTAATCGAGGATTATGACTACCCGATTCATTACCACCCATGAAAGGAAAATAAAGTGGATGAAGCATTGAGTTGAAAAAGTAATGCTTCATTAACCATGATATGTTTAGAATGAGATCCTTTTGTTTTTTACTTGATAAAATATGGCATAGAAGTTGTTGGTGAGAGAAATTCTTCTGTTTTGTTTCAAGTGTCAGTGAAATCATCTCTATCAGACAGAATAAATAAAGCGTAGAAAGAAGACAATGAGATACAAAAAAAGGTAGAGTTGGTTCAGAATGGTAAGTTGCATGATTTTAATATTGATAATCAAATTTTTTGGTTTAGAAAAAATATTTTTCACGCCTTGTGATTCATAGTTTAAGAGTGAGTTGTTTTGTGAATCTTTTAGTTCCCCGTTTTCAGTTCATCCTGATAATACAAAGATGTACAGAGATCTTAAATAGTATTACTACTGGGATGGAATGAAAAGAGATCTTTTTTATTCTACTGTGAATTGTTTGACTTTTCAGTAGGTTAAAGAAAAGCAGTAGTTATAGAATTGAATGCTTCAGTCTTTACCAGTCACAGAGTGGAAATTAAAAAATATATCCATGGATTTCAATGTGGGATTACCAAACACATCTCGATGTAATAATGCAATCTGGGTTATTGATGATCGATTTGACAAAATCTTCTCATTTACTTCCTATTCACGATACTTTGTCTCTATATCAACTTTCTCAGTTGTATGATAAGGAGATAGTCAGGTGGCATGGAGTTCCCCTCTCCATTGTATCTGATCATGATCCCAGGTTTACTTCTAACTTTTGGAAAGGCCTTCAGAATTCATTGGGTACTAAATTAAATTTTAGTATAGCTTTTCATCAATAATCAGATAGGTAGTCAGAATGAACAATATAGAATCTGGAGGATATGCTATGTGCTTGGTCACCAGATTACCAGGGAATTTGGAACCAACATCTTTCGTTGGTTGAAGTTTATTATAATAATAGTTTTCATTCCAGTATAAAGATGGCTCCATTTGAGGAATTATATAGAAAGCATTTTCAAACTCTATAATTTTGGGATGAAATATGTGAAAGGAAGATGATGGGACCAGAATTAGTATAAGAGATGTCATAAAAAGTATAGTTGATTCAGAAGAACAAGAGAACAGCTCAGAGGAGGTAGAAAAGTTATGTATATAACTTTAGGAATGATCTTTCATTTGAGGTAGCTGATCATATATTTATCAAGGTTTATCTATGGAAATGTGTGATGTGTTTTGGTAGGAAGGGAAAGTTAATTCTGAGGTTCATTGGACCTGATGAAATCATGGAGAAAGTAGGATCAGTTGTATACAGAGTGGCATTACCTCCAATTTTATCCCAGGTACACAGTGTTTTTCATGTTTCAATATTGAAAATTAATATGCAAATTCATATCAGTTTTTGAGTCCAGAGGTAATTCAGTTGAAAGAGAATCTCTCTTATGAGGAACAACCAGTCCAGATTCTTGACGATAGAGAAAAGGTGTTGCGGAATACAATAATTCAACAAGTTAAGCTTTTGTGGAAATACCATATGGTGGAACAGGAAAAATGAGAATCTGAAAATGCTATGAGGGATAAATAGACCCACTTATTTGATAAGTGAATAATATTGTGAGAACACAATTTCCAAAAGGGGGGAAGGATGTAATATCTTGGGTAAATAAATAATAATACATTCTATTTTTTTTTATATTTTTTGAATGAAATATTACTTTAAAGGGGTTTCTATGTTCGATGATGTTCCGGATACGCAACAACAGGTTTCTTTGAAATATTACATTGCACACTAATAATATAATATTATTATTTTAAATGGTTGTCAGCTCTTAGCCATTGTATTGGATGGAAAGAACAAAACTAACTACAATAGGATTATACATGTTAGTTAAATAAAAGTAAGAGTCTTAAAATGTGAATGAATCTAATTTTATGCATAATTTACTTTAAAAGGTCGATTAACCGCATTTTAATCGTGAACCCTCTTTAAATACAGTTTTGGTCACTTTTCTACGTTCTATTTGATGAAATAAAATTCTTCTTTAGATTTGGGATATAAAAATTTGCTTTGGGTAAATTTTGTTATTTTTATGGTAATGTTCATTTTGTTATGAATAGTGAAAAAATAATGCATTTTTATTCAAAAGTGCCTTTTTATCAAATTTATTTATATATTCATATTATCTTTTTAACTAGTTTTAAAGTTTAATTATATTATATTTTTAAAAATTAATCAAATTTTTTCATTGGAATTAATTTCACATTGAAATTGTAAATAAACAATTGCCGATATTTTCATAGTTAATGTTTCTTAAAAATGTTATTTGTTTTGACAGCTAGAATAAATTTTATATTGATTAATTCATCTTCTATGATTTTATTTTTGGTAAAATAGGCAGAATTTTTGAATTTGGAAGATCAAATATATCTTAGGCTGAATTTTTGGTAGTTTTCAGAAAAACATTAAATTTTCATAAATAGTAAAACCAATAAGTATTAGTTAAAAATTGACATTTTCATTTAAATGAACTTTTACCACTTTTGGGGATTATATTTCGAAATTCCAACATACATGGTTGTTATTATTATGTAAAATGTTGTTCAATAAGATGAAAATAAATTTTGGTGAATAGTAACTTTTGACCATTATTTAAAGTAGTTAAAGGTAAATAGGGTAATTAAATTAAAAAGAATATTATAATAATATAAAATTCCCTTAACACTGGTCCTAACTTTATTGGTTGAGTCATTCATGACCATAGGCATCTTTGGGACGATTTTGGGACTCCATTGAGCCACTTGGGAGTGATAATGACACTTTAGATTAATTAAGTTAATGTAAAGGCAAAAATGACAAAAACAAATATTTTTTTGGTAAATTAGTTTTTTCAAGGGGTTATATAAATTATATATTCTAATATAAATATTCATTGGAAACATAATAATTTTTACTACTTCATAGTATTTCTTTTTATAATTTATAGACATCATGTTAATTAAATTATTTATGACACAATAATGATGTAATATTTACCTCATTAATCAAAGATTTAAATAAATAAGATTATAAATATTAAAACAATATCCAAAGCCTGTAAAATTAACATTGGATGATTTTATTTCAGCCATGAGTTATTTAATATTTTAATTAAATTAGTTATGGTCCTTTAGAAACCGAATATCCTTATATAATAAAATTATATTTTCTCACTTTCTTAAAAATCCCCCCTCCCCCTTATAAAAATCCCTCACTACTTTCCAATTCCTCACACCTCTCAAGCTCCTTGTATCAACCAACCCCTAAACAAATAAGCTCCCAATATTCGTCTCCTCATTCTATAAGCCTTAACTAAGGTTGAAGGAACCTCAAGATGTTTTTTTGGTTCAAACCAAAAAGAGTTAACCAAATTAAATGTAATGATTCCTCTTAAAATATTTTCTTTTATTTTACTTCTCCAACCCCTAATCTATTTTAATTTATTTATTTTATAACAAACCCAATATACTGAATATACTAGGATGTTGTTATGAAAATTATTTGAACTACACTTACACACACCTTCATCAAATGGGTGAAAAAAATATTGTTTTTGGGGATGGAGAACTAATGAATCAGGAAACGATGATTGTTCAATTATCTTCTACCACCAGTCATGTTGGACATTAATAAGACACTATATTTATATATTATATATATATATTATATTTATGGTTTTTTATGCTTTTGTATTTTTCCTTTATATCATACCTTTTTTGTTTCCATTATGGATAAACACGATAATTTCATTTGAGGAAGTGCAGACTACCGCCCACTCAAAGTAATATGACTTGTTAATGCCATATGGAAGACATATAATGGATGGAATGAATGATATAATATATGATATTAAAATAGAATAATAATATACCTATGTATCAATATGATTTTATTCCATTAAAATAATAAATAGAAAGGAAAGTAGCATTCATGTGTACGTACAAATTACCATCTCCATGAACGGTGCATTTCATTTCATTCCTCCAAATGTTATATAATATTATAAATACATGTATACACTAGATATATATTATATATATGATATCAAAATAATTAATATCATTCTGTATATAAAGAACTTTTGGCCATGCCAACAACTTGTAAATATAAGAAGTCCATTTTTGACTCAAGTACCAAATATCAACAAAATGAATCTTAATAACTTAAATGATTACATAATGTTTATAAAATGTTAATAAGTGATATAAAATAAATAATAAAGTTTAAAAATGTTCTTAAGAAATTATAAATTAACTTTAGTTTATTATTCAAGAGATTAAAGAAGGAATGAGTCATGTCGGACACAAGGTAAGGTATTTCGTCTCAATCTCCATTAAATGATGCATATTTTGATAATATATACCTTCTTCTTTTACACGGTGTATTATAAAACCCTTTGACTTTTACTTTCATTCAAATGGAATATTTTTCCTAAGAATAATTTTACTAAATGATAAAAGGAATGTTTTTAATGTTTTCCTTGACAATGACCTCTCTATTGTTGTAATCGTGAATTAGATTCCTTTATAATCATTAATATTTTCTAAATTGAAAAGGAAATCCCTTATTCTTTTTTTGGTGTTTTTCTATTGAAAATGGTTTATGAAATGGATTGATTATTTCAATATCGTGAAATTTTTTCTTGTCATTTCAAATTAAATGTTATTAGTGAAATTATTATATATGAAATATTTTATGTGTTATGATTTTATAATGGTACTTGGATAGTTTATGGGTGGTTACGTGACAAACAAAGTGATGGGTGGTGCAGTGATAAACCTGGATGGGTGGTTACATTATAACCTCCAACGCATTGGGTATGGAAGTCAGCTGTATGAAAGATTCATTTAGTGATATGTGTGGAAGTCAATTGTATGGTTATTCCACTTAAGAGTGCTTATATCCCATGTTACATTTATATTTTACGTGTTACTTATATGGGTTTTATGGTAATATTTTGGTAAAAAATGGAAAGTATTGAACTTTTATTCAATGAATAGTATTTACTACATCATAGAGGTGAAAATTATTACTTATGATAAAATATTCATTGTTTACTAGATGTTTTAAAAAACATACAGTTTTTCCTTCTTGTCTATCCCTTGGTGAGCTTTTTATGCTCATCCCAAGTTTTTGAAATGTTTTTCACATGAAATAAAGTGAAATAGAGTCATGTAAGGGATCATGGAAATGTCATGTTGACTAAAACATGGGACTAAACATGACTCTTTTTTTAAGAATACTTATTTTTTGAAAAAATGGAAACTGAGTAAATGTGTCTACATGTATTATTTAAGGAATTATATATATGTTATGGCCTAATTCTCTAAGACTCTAAACCTGAAAATATCCTCAATATGAATTATTTGTTTAATTCAAGATTTGTAATGTTTAAGGCTGGGTCCCTATACTCTCTACATACTGTACTCATGGGTTCCAACCAAATCACCCACTACATGAGAAGAACCATTATCTCCTTCATGATATAATAGTATCTCAATGTATAATGATAGGGGAAGGTAGGAAGATTTGGGAATGCGAGATGTAGTGGAGGCTTCTGCAAGCTTACATGTACACCATCTCATATTGAATTTTTTATATAGGCCTAGGGAATGTTATCAGAACGGCCATTAATTTAATCATTTGTTATGTAATTTTTGTGTAAATTCAAGTGGTATACAAACCATTTGTGAAATATTTTACAAAATTCTCATATGTTTCAAAAAATGAAAATGTCCTATTAATGATATCTTATATGGTTAATTAATTGAATTCTAACCCATTAAAATTTGGATTACAATAGGATGATATTTTATATATTTCATTTATAAAATAAAAAATACATCTATAGAAAATATTCATTGTATATATGAATTTCATATAAAAATAAACACCAATTAAACAAATTGATATGGTCCAAAACTCATCATATGATATTAAGTCTCAAAAATATATCTCCTTTACTAAAACCAAATGTATTTTCCATTGGGATGCATGTAGACATAGTTTTTCATTTTCTATATCTGGAAAAATAACTAGTATATGAGGTAACAATGGATTTTATGGTTGGAATGTGATATACATTTTCAATCTCTTAGTAAATAGTTTGAGATGTTATAGGTGTGCTATATTGGTTCCAATATTTTCTTAAAAATCATATATCAAGATACTCAAACACTTCTTTTTTGTGTGGTTTTTTAAATAATGGATTTTTCATTTTCTATTAGGATCTATTATATATTTTATAATTTTTATATTTTTCCTATTGTTCATTGTTAATTTTTTGTTTTTTCTATATGTAAATTGTTATTATATGGTTTTTTAGTTACACCTACTACCATTTGAATATAACTTAATTCCTTTTCAAATTAGTATTTTTTTTATTTTTAGAGATTCCTATAGCTAAATGGGTCAAGATAATTTTATAGTAATTACTTTTATATGAATGACATTTTATAAATAAATGATGGTAAACTAATTCTTGTTATGTTATATAAATGCCATTAGAATTTACCTGAACCAATCAGGATTGGGTCTTTCACCCAAATCATTATGGAAAATTAGTTTGGGTTATTGAAAAATAAAATTCATGTCTCTAATTAGTCATTTATTACAATTATAAAGTGGTAAATTTTAAATTCTTTTTATAAAAACAACTCATAGGGTCATACTGTAGGCCCTATATTAAATTTAGCGCAAATTATTTTTTGCAAATTTTATAGAATGTTTATTATAATAATTTTCAAACTATTTTTCTTAGATTGAAAAAGAGTTTTGATTTTAACATAACATAAATCATTCTTATGTGTAATTTGTATATTTTTTAAAATTTACACTAAATCATAGATTACTTCATAGTAAAATTCATTACACCATGGTTTCTATTTCATCTTGTCTCATAAAATTATACCATGATGCTGATATTATAATGGTGTGAAATATTATTTTAAAAACATTTGAGTAATCATTATCATGCTTTATCAACATATAAAAACATCGTGTGATGCTATGTATATTAATTATTAATTGTAGGAGGAGCTAGGAAATATATAAATTAATGAGGTGGGTAGTATAATATATATATTGGTTGATAAGAAGATATGGTTGTTTCATAATGTATAAAATGGTAGAATCCAACAAGATCATTTTTAATGAAATAATTCTTTAAATTTTAGTTCATGGTCTTCATTATATTACAATAGATTTTATATTACATATTGAAAATATCTCTTATATTTAATTTTTATTTTATTTTATGGAGAATCTTATTAAATAGATATGAATGGTCATAGGGTATACTAAATCATTTGGTGATTATAATGGATGGTGTATAACTTTTGATGTAGTAATCCATTTCTTATTTCTAAGGGAACCTGATAAAACACACTATTAGTTATTAATATATATAGATAATGGGTTACACATTGTTTTATAGGTTTTAATTCATCTTCTAAATTCATATCCTAATAAATATTAAATATGATGGTTTTGTGTTTTCTTAAAAAAAAATTTGGTGTAGATATCTCTTATAAAACACTTCATGAGAAATTTTCAATGTGAATGTTATAGACTTGTTAAGTATATTTCCATATAATTTTATTTTGGTAGTGAGTTTTAGAGTTCGATTCATCTATGATTGATGTTTATAACATTTTTTATGTTACAAATAATTTATAATACGAACATTGTTTTCTTGGTTTGGAAGGTTATAACTATTTCTTCATGTTCAATTGTTCCAGATTAATATACCCTGTACTACATTGAACATTAATTACCATGTTTTTTTGTGGACATATCAATTTTAATGTTCAAATATTTAAAAAGAGATGTTTATCAACTCCCATATCCATTAATTATATAAATAAGGAGTTATATGGGTTGATTAAGTATAATTATTCTTATATTTCATTGATTTTTGTGTTGATAGAAGAATTAATATCAATATATTCTAATCCATTATAGTTAAATAACCACAAGTGAAAAAATACAATTAATGAACATGAACATAATTTGAATTTATTTCATTACATTATAGGGAGACGATATGTATTTAAAGAAAGTTTCATGTTCTTCATGGACCATCAAATAATGTAGTATGTGTTTTCATATATGTTAATGAATATAAACTATTTGGTATGGGTGGAATTCGTATAGGATTATTATTTTTCATATTTCATATATTTTATAAAAGGTAACATTTTAGATAAATAATTGATTAGAACATATGGTGTTTTTACTCAAAAGGATAGAATGAAAAGATGCAAAAAAAGAATCTTTTAACTGTTTTTATGGACATATAAGAAGCTAATGGTGTAGTTTTTATATAAAATAAATTATGATAGACAAAACTATATTTTAGTAGGTGGTGTAATATCAACTAAGAAATCATGAGGTCATATCCAAGATATATTAAATTGTTAATAGATATTATCATGATGAATGGCTAGAGGATGATGAATGCCATGTTCTATTTTGGGGTATGTTTTCCATTCTCTATGCAATATGAGATATAATTCTATGTGAGTTCCTCACCTCACCTCTAGTAGTATATGTGGGTATTTAAATGATTTATCATTATTTTAATGATCAAAATTGGTAACCCTAGATAATGTTCTCATTGGGGGATTTTGTTTCTAAATTCCATACATATTAGAAAGTTAAATCTATGTTCTATGTTCCAACTGTTTCTTTATGGCCATTGAATATTATATAGTGGAAATCATATAATGTATCTATTTATTTTTTGATGAATTTTCCTCAATAATTAGGATGAGATGATCTATACGGGTAATTATTGAACAACTAACACAAATTCTAAAAATTGATTTGTGATAAGGGTATCAATTCTGGTAGAGACATTTTTAAGGATTTATGTAGTAAAGGGGTGAGACTCCATGGATTTCAAAAGATTAATATCTCATATTGAGATAATGAATTCACATTGTGGGATTTGAAGTGGTTTTAGTTTTCTTTTAGGGTTATTTAATTCATTATAAAAAAATTTCATCCTAATATAGTGATAATGTATAAGAAATTATAGGATACTTTTTTCTATACATCCTAATCTCTTTAAAATCATCGGTGGATCAATTTATTTTAGTTGAACTTGTCTATAATAATATCTATAACTCGTCCATTAGTAAGGAACCAATTTATGAATTGTATGAATGGATATATAAATCACTATTTTACTATGATAAGGTTAGTCAAAAACATATCATTGGACTCTATTTTGTGTAAATCCTGATGGGTGTGATGTTCAAAAATAGAAAACAATTATATAGAACAATCAAATCCTTATGAAAATAAAATAGGAATACCCTTAGTGTCTTTTGTTGTGGATCATGTTTTCATAAATTCCTCTCCTCAATATGGATAGTGTGGATTTGGTAAAGGTAATAATACTTCCTCAAATCTCATTAGTCTTTTTAAGGTGTTAGAATAATTGGTGTGGTGACACGCATGTTGGTGGATTTAACCTAAATAGAATGTTTTTCTAATATATTCCATTTATCATAGATTTAAAATATCCTTCATAAATATTCACATGTGATTAGTTTTGAAAAACATGGAATCAATGGGGATTCTTCATTCATGTAATGGAATCTTGATACCTAGAATAAATGGAAGAAGAACAATTGTAGATTTGTAATTTTTTCCCTGTGCATTTTTAGAGGAAAAAGTTCTAGTAGGAATGTAAAAGGGAGGATGATTCATTTATGATAGAATATTATCTCATTAGTTTTTATATTTCGTGTTTATATATGAATAAAAAGTGATCTATTTGGATCGTATCCATGTAATTTTCATGTTTTTTAAAACTTTATAAAGATTTGATATAATGACCTAAAATTATTTTCACATTACCTTTGATTATTTTTAGATACAATTTATATTTTTTCTGTTGAAAATGGTATGAGGGGTTTTTATGTATAATCTAATATTTATTTATATCCTTCCCTTTGTGTGTTAATTATATATTTTTTTATAAGTAATGGTTATGATAAAAGATTTATTTAACAAAAATTAAATCAAACACTAAAACTATTTCATTTCTCATAACAGTCATTATTCATGAAGTTTTTGTAATCGATTAAGCGTTAGTGGAAAAGATAAATTGAGGTTTGATGAGGGTGAAGGCCAATATGGAATTTGGAATATTTCATTGTTTAATAAATTTCATCCTACGTCTATTTTAAGTGATTTTATTTCTAGGATTGGTTTATAGTTAATTTGTAAATGATTTTAGAGATCGGAAGGTATAAAACCATGATGTGGTTATAAGAACAATTCCATATAGAGTATTGGAGTGTATTAAATGTTTTAGATACTCCAAAAATTAATGATGTGAAATGGGTTTTCAAGGATACATAATCAATGATATTGATTTATAAATTAATCTATGATCTAGTTATGAACTCATAGAATTTAATGGATAAATGGTTGGTTAGAATTATTGGAAAACATAATTCAGTGAATTATGGTTATTGGGTCAAGATTGAGTAAAATAAACATGTCATAGATTAATAAAACACGTATTGGTTAGGTACATACATATTTAATTAAAAGTTTATATTCCATACCCTATACTCATATACTTTTTCTTCATCACGGATGATTTCAAGTGTTAGATGTAATATCTTATTTTTTTCTATTCATTGATATATTTTTTATTTTTTCCATTTCTATATCAAATATATATTGAAATTGGTACCTCATTATAGATTCTTCCATCTATATTCAAACATAATCCGTCTCATGGAACAATAGAAACCAATTACAATATCATTCCATGAAAAATTGACATGGGAATGGGGTACTATATATTTCATTGAAATTATTTTTAAGAACATTGAAACAAAACATTGAATCTCATTTTTTATGGGATGTGTATTCAAAAACAATATCATGGTATGTAATTCAAAAAAAAACGTAATTTATTAATTTTTTTATGTATAATTATCATAAAAAATGTTCTCTGATTATGTAATGAGAATTTTTTTTTATATAAAGTGAATTTTTAAATCTTTAAAAGATATCATATTGATATGATATATGATCCATTTTATTTTTATTTTCATGCAGTGATAGGATATGAACATTTATGAGATGTTCATGTAGTGTTTTGGTTATGTGGTAAAAAAATATTTAAATAGAAGTTTGATGAGATCAATATGTCTTGGATAAATGAAATTATCAGTTCTCTAGAAATGAATTTAAGGAAATAAATATTACTAATTGGATAATTAATTGGATAAATAATGAATTGATAAATATTTAATGTGATTTTATAATATGGTAATTGAAATATTATCTAAACTGGTAAATAATTACAAGGTGGAATGATCATTATGGTAAATCAAGGATCCTCAATCAGTAATTGGTTATTCTAATATTTATTTGATTACCTGATGTAATAGAGTTTTGTAATGAAGTAGGTTATTGTGATTTAAATGTGTGTAGATGATATTGTTAAGTTGTGGAACCTATGATAGGGGTATGTGGGAACACACACACACACAAATCATTTTATATTACTTTCATTGAGTAATACATAATTATGAAATTCTCTATTACTATACACAACCACTCAAGTTGGATAACCAATCCAACATCCATGTCATTATGGGTATAAAGTGATCCCCTAACATCAAGAATAATATATAAATGGATGATTGAATAGTCTTAATTTGAAGTGATTCCTTTAAAAATGTAATTTTGTTACAATTGTTTAATGATATGGACATGGATGTGGTTATGTTTTTATGTGAATTATTTTCTTATATGATTTTGAATATGTAAATCGGAATGTATGGGAGCACCATGATATATTATGTCATAATGAAAAAATGACTACTTCGGTTGGGAATTGAGGTTTTGGTTTCAGTTTTGTTATTTGTTTCATTGTTTTATTATACGTCTAATGCACATTAATTTATAATACCATGATTATAGTGATATGGGGTTATCAACCATACCTATAATGTGATAATATATTTGTTTCACTATTGATTCATTGATTCAATATTACTCTTTTTTCATATTCTAAAGAATGTTCTTATGGAGGAACATGTTGAGTATGTGTTATAACCACCCAAACATTATATTTTATATTTTCTAAATTTTCATGCCCTTGCTAAAGACTTGGTTCAACATTTAATGTTTATAGCCTTGGTGGTGAGGTGATTTTGGTGGATTTATTATTTTTCTTATTAGTTGATTGATTTGTTATTTTTGAATTCTCTAAATGTTATGTTTATTTGAGATTATATGTCACTACATGCACCTTTATATTGTTTTTTGTTTTGGACTTTAGTATATATTATGACTGTATATTAATTGGTGGATTACATATTTTACTTTCAATAAAAAAGGGAAATTTCCCTCATGTTATATTTTCATAACCTTAGTGATAATCACAACCCTAAGGTCTATTATAAGAAATATTCGGGGGTCACTCATATTATCATTTCTTACTCAAGATTCATTGTGGGGATGAGCCTAGTAACAAATTATTTTTTTTAAATTCATAAGTGATTAAATAAAAAAATAGGTGGTCAAATTGTTAATAATAAAACAAATAATTCCCTTTCTACCACTTAAAAATATTAATAAGTCCTTTAAAAGGTGAAATCCAATCACATTATGGTCCATTCATAAGAAAAATAAATATCCAATTATATTTTAGATTAATATTATGATATATATAATTTTTTATGATATCAAAACCATTAATTCATAACACATAATAATTATTTCAAAGAACCCCTTCAAATACAATCACCTCATATCCCAATATTATAAACATAGAACATCACCCCAATAGTTTTATTAATGGTTTAACCAACCCAATACTTCTAATTTAATTATTCATAAACATTATTTCTAATACCTATGTTCATTAACCCAAATAAGGGACAATTATACTAACTATATAAACTCAAGAACTACTCCTACATTTATTCTCACTTGAAATAATTATTAATGGATCATAGATTAAATTTAAACACTTTTCAAAATAATACTATATAATGAGGAACAATATTATTTTGATGAATTATATTTTATTATTTTTTAAAAATAACTTCTTCTATGCATATATTTTTGGAATAATATGTACAAGAACTAATTAAAAATCCCATTTAACAATTCAAAAGTATTATCAGGGACTCATTTTATCCACTATATGTTTCTAGAATAGGATCGATAATCTCATTTAAAAAAAATTCATATGAAATTTTAGATAAATTAATAGAAAGTTTAGAATAATGAAAATAATTATTTCAGGGGTTACCTTCACATGAGGTAGTTTATCTTGAAAAAATACATTATAGATCCTATTCACCCAAAAAAACACTCACATTAATTGTAAGGTTTTTTTAGTTAATTTAATATGATTTATCCAAACTGTGTTCTATAATTGTAGTAATAAAAAAATGATATATACATTGGAATGGTTTTTTGATCAATAATGAAGGTAGAATGAATAGTTATAAGAAGTTCTATTTTTAAAAACTCTTTAAATTTTTTAAGTAACCCTTTATGTATAGGAACAAAAATAAATGGTCATATAATTGGTCATGTGGATTCCATTAAATTAATTGGGAAATAATATTTTAATATTTTCTTATTCATTCATAAACATTAAAATTTTACATAATACATTATATTATAAATTATTTTTTTAAATCATTTTATCATATTGTGACTTCTTAATTTTTCCAAATTTTTAATACTTCTAATCTATAGAAAATTTATATATGGTCATGGATAGTAAAATCCCATGTATAATACCATTACCTATTTTTGTAGGGGCATGCTCAAGATATCAAATTTATATAACATAATTATTGATGGGTTTTAATGATCACATGAAACTCATATATTTATCTAATATATCATAACAAGTAGTTTTAGGGAAATATTATAAAATGAATAATATTGTAGTACACAATTTAATTACTTTATAAATTATTAAAATTAATAAATATGAACGGAAAAGTATAATAGGTATAGTATAGTCCAAATAAATTTTATATTATGCCAATATATATCAAATATGGATGAATTATATGTTGATAAATGAAAAAATGGATGAAATAATAAATGTATGGATAATAGATAATGTTTTTAGACATATGTTCCATAAACACTAGACATTAAATGATAGAAAAAATAATATAACTAATACACTAAATAAAATCATAATAGATGGGGGTAATATTTATGGAATCAACCTCTCCATATGAATGTCATTTACCAAGAACGAAGGACCGAGGCCAAATAAAAATAGAGGAAGTGAAGAGAAACTATGAAAATTATAAAGACTAAACTAAGACTATTATCAAATTTTGAAACATGTCATGATAATTGGAAAATGGTTACCATACAAGTATGATGCCTTCATTTAGTATAGCTCAACATTTCCTTCTAATGTCACATACTATTAAGTTAATAAGGAATCTACAAATCAACTACAATAGTTGTAAAAATTTATATCTTCATATGAAGCCACATGTTTTACAAAGATCAAATGATATCTGGTTAGATGAGAAGCCACATCAAAATATATAACGAATTTATATATCAATGTTTATATTATAGACAATATAAAAATTACTTATAAGAGTTTATTTGATTTTTTGCTGGGAGTGGTGAACATTAAATATTCATTAGAGAGATAATTGACTATCTTGGACAGAAAAAGAGCACATTTATCCCAAATAAATTTAATTGATCCTCTTACAATTACTTTTATGAGTAGGATAATTGATATAAAGGATTTAATATCTCTATATTCACCTCCTTTCTACAATATCTCTTGTTTTTGTTTTCACATCAATATTTCACAAGAAATGACATTATTATATTTAATCCATTTATTCTCGCATCTCATATTGATGTAGTGTCAAGGAATAAGAACTTTTCAAGAATGAAACTTTAATAAAATATGTTCAATGTATTTTAACATGTTCTTTATTTATCTCTGATCATAACTGTTTTGTATAACATAAACATTTTATCTATAAATATTACATCAATTAACTTATAATGATAATAACATATTTTTTTCCAACTATGATTAGAACCCTCATTGTGAAAGAGCTTATTTTATACTAATTTAAAATCAAATAAGTTATAACAAAATAACTATTCAAATTATTAAAAAGATGGTAATTATTGTAATCCATGATTTCTAGATTTGATTTTAGGATCATTCTTGTTCTCTTGGGTAAATGTGAAAAAGTTTCTATGGATAGAAACATCCACTTATTATAAATTACGATATATGGTGATTTCACATACCAAATCACTTTGAAAAATTTTATGGATTTACCCTATAAACATTATGTTATATTTTCATTATTAATACTTTTTCAGAAAGTCAATATATACTTATATCTTTTATAATTTCATGTTTATGAGCAAGTATAGAGTGTAGTCTTCAATTTAATCACTCATCATCCTTAAGGGTATCAATTTTTAAATTATTAAATACTTTATTATATATCCTAAAATAATTTTAAATCTGAAGGTAGAGATTTAATTTTTCAAAAAAATATTTCTCATAAATTCATTGTCCAATTTATTCTTAAGCATACAGGTTTGTCTATATTTGATTTCACAGATCTTATTTAATATTATATGATTTAAAAAATATATATAAATTTTATAAACATGATAATTAATAAAAAAATTTAATATATATTCCATATAAAAATTTAAAATTAACCTCATCTTAACATTTATTATATAATTACATTACATTTATATTACGTGGAAGAATAAATGGTATAAAATAATATTCTTAAAACTTTTTATCATTTCAAAACGAAAAATATAGAAAGAAAATAACCATCCATAAAATAGTTTTTTTGTAATATAAACCTTTTCCCTAATACTCACAATTGGTTTTAGAATCATCTCTTTGAAATTTTCTCTTTTTTAAAATACCTAATTTTATCTCTCTTCACATGTGGGTTAAATATATTTTCTTATGTTTCGTTGAACATACATATCATAAAATTATTTCCTAAAGGCTATTACGAAAACTAATATTTTTCATGGTATTGATTATTCCTACAAGAAATATATTGTGGAATAATTTACTATAAAAATAATTATTCTAGTTAAATAATTGTTTTTAGACCATATTGAATTTATATAAAAGTCATTAAAAAATTTACTTCTGATTACGTTTATTATTTCAATGTAAATAATTGTTTTATTCAATATTAAATCCTCTAAAATGTGTATTGATGTCCATAAAATAATTTCATCAAATCATAATAATTGTGACATCGAGAATATTTCTAATATTACTTTGGAAGGGGATTCATTTGAAAGAATGAATATATCAAATTTATAAATTTAAATTATGTAACACACTAAATATATTGAAAATTAATCCAATGATACAAAATATTAATTTTCAATAATATGAGATAATAGACAAATAATCATTATGGAAATCATCATCTTATGTCATCAAGAAATGAAATATGTGAACTTTTATTTTTTTTCATCAATAATTTTCATCAGCAACACCTTATAAAAAATATATATGAACTAAAAGTATATGAAATAAAAAGTTACATTCATAAATTTGTGTTATAACTTCCTTAATTAATGGTAAATAATCAATATCCACTAAAAAATAAAAAAACAACACATTATTATATCAAATAACTTCTACTCACTTATGCTATTTGTTTCTTGATCATGCCTCAATGTCCCAAAATGATAGCCAAATATACATTCTATAAAAATGTATAAAAGGATTAAAATTCCAATAATTTGATGTTTAAAAATTAAAATTTAATTATGATATCATTTTTATTTTTTATCCTCTATAATCCCCTAAATTACTAATATGGAGTCGGATAACACAATAAAAACATAAAATTCATCTAGAACTATACAAAACCAAATGAAGCGGTGAAGGATTTCAAACTAATAGAAATAATGAAAGTATATACTCAAAGTTCATTATGATCGACATATTATAAATTAATATATATATATATTACTAATCATGACTTAAACAAATCATAAATACTTATTTAATGTAGATAATTATTCCTTCCTCACACATCATTAATGGAAATCTAATGTGTTAAATTTTATTTAATATTTAATGAAACTCAATGATCAATAATGTAAAATAAATCCGGCTGCATTTAATGTTCATTAATATTTCGTGAATAGAATTATTTTATTTTATGAAACCCAAAAACTAAATTGTTATTTTTTATATTTAAAACCATTTCACTGATGATTGAATTTATTAGTCAACTATAATACAATATTTTACATTTCCCATGCACGAATTTATCATTTACACCACTAACATACTTTCATTTTAAATATAATTAATATTTTTATATTCTCTAGTTTTAATTTCATGCCATCATAGCTTCTTGGTATATCAATTGTCATAAAAATCCCAGAAGTCTCTCTCAATCAGAAAGTTTTTTAATTCATTTCATGGATTGTATTTCTACTTATTCCCTTTAAGATTGTATTTTCTATGATACTACTTTTTTGTATGAGTAATCAATGATCACTTATGGAATATGTGGGATCAATAAAGATAAATTTATAGCTTTGGTTATATTTTTCGATAAAATAAAAGTTCTATATTAGAATCTTATGTTCCAATTATAATTAGACTTAATTAGGTAGACCAAATGGATAAATCATTTTTCATTCTTCTGAATAATGAATTTTTTCACACATGATTTATAGGGATTTAAAATTCCCAATAATATTAGGGTCTTAAGAAATGGGTGGATGGAAGAATATCCAAAATGATTAAAGTACATGTAGATAAGGGAATAAGGTGAATGGATTAGGATAACAATAGTTTAAGAATTTCATTACATTTTTTTCATGAATATTTTATAAACATAGTAGTCCTCTGTGTTAGTAGGAATATGTTTTCATTCATAACATACATTCGTATTACAATATATCTATTATATATAATTAAAATGGAATAATAAAAATAGAGATCAAATAATCTCAATCTTTTAGTATCACAATTTTGAAAAAAATACTTAAAAAATTGATAAAATAAAAAATGTAAAAAATGATCCAAAAGTAGGGAATATTAATATCACAAATTAAGTTCAAAGATAAAAATAACGAGAAATTTACCAAACTAAATATTTACTAGAAAATAAACATGAACCAAAATACAATAAATTTCATTATAGTCAAATTTATATACTGCAGATGATGAAAAACAAAATATAATATTATTCTTTCTTTAAACATCATTTTATATGCCTAGAAGTACATTCTGAGTTGTTTTTCTTTATAAATAATGCTATATATTTTACGATATATTATATTTATTTATTATTTTAAAATTATTCTATCAAAATGGAAATTAATAACAATATTTTAAATACCTTTCAAAAGATGAATTATAAAGGGGTATATTTAACTCAATCAAATTTTCCAGAACCACTTTTTATATTTTGCGATAAATGTTCCAATTTTCTGACCGTCTGTTCCTTTTAAATTTTAATCAAAAATAATTAATTAGTTAAAACCTATAGTAAGATAATTTATAAAAAATATATTCACAAATTTTATATCAAATTAAGATTTTTTGTAATTGGAAAGGGGGAGTTCTTAAATGAAATAAGACATTGTACAAAATCCGCATAATGGGCCAAATTCAATAGTGAAATGGTACTTATACCAAACCCTAAATACCCCACGCTTAATCACTAATAACCGTGGTTTAAATAATTAATAATGTTCTTATAGGATCACTATCAATTGATTCAGCCTCTTTTAACGATATATCATATCAATGTTGTGTTTTTACTAGAAACCATCATCACATGTTTATATATATGATGTTCCACAAAAATAAACTGAACCCACACACCTAGAAGTAACAATTTAGTTTTATAAAAGTATAAAAACTATATATATATATGAATAAAATGTGGTAAAAATTTAAAATTAAAATAAATACCATTTTATATAGTATAATAAAACAATAGTAAGACTCAAAAAACATTAAACTAATATATAGATAATCCACTACAAGGACTTCTAAATTATGACCCCCAAGCTCCAACTCCCCATATATACCTAACCAAAAAAAGGATATGCACATCCATAAATTACCATATGTTTACACAAATTCATTGAAACTATATACATGTTTTTAATAGAAATTCAATAATAGAATCTTCATATGCACTATGATACAAATGGATAGTTTGAGTATATAACATAGTAGGGCACTACCAATAGTTTCCATTTCAAAATCTATTATATAGAAGTATTAATGAATGAAATGAAATGACATAAAATAGAGATAAAACATAGGAACACAAAAGACCATCATAAATTAGTTTATCAAATAATGTGTTGGATAAATAATTAAAAAATATTTTTATCAAACTATTATTCCAGATATCATTATAATAAAATCCAATAATGAATCAAAAATATATTCTACGAAACATGATAGGAATCTAAGTAGGGTACCTATCCACAATGGGATAAAGGAATTTTAGATATTTCTAGATAAATCAATCATTTATAGGAGGAAACATACATATATATATAATTCATATTGTGTGTGTGTTCATAAGAATCCTCCTAGAGAGTAACTATTTATAAATTATTCACACATAGGAAGAAAACTATCCCTAATCAGGAATATAACATATAAAAATCATCATTACCCTATTTTTATATCGTCTCATAGGTATAAATGTATATATATATAAATTTAATCATGTATATATACATATACACAAAAATAATTTCTTTTATATTAGAGTCCTATATTCTCTGAGTGGGAACATTTGTTCTGTATATAAATATATCTTTATGTATAACCGTTATAGGTGTATCATGTTGAAACCTGTAATACACTGTTTAGACACCTGAATACAATAAAACATAAAAATACCAAGGACCAAAAAATACAATATCACCCACGGATAACTTTTAGAAAAATTATTATGTTAATACAAAAATGAAAACATGGGAACATAGGTTTAAAATCATAAATAGTCCAAACATTCAACAATGATGCATAACCAAATTTTTTACATAACATATACAATATTGGGCTTCAAAATGATTCAATATAACTCAAATTAAAAAAAATCATCCCTAAGAATATAAGAAACACCATTAAACAAGTTGATAAATTTTACAAGTAATGTTATCATGTGCACTATATGGAATCCCATATCAAGTAATAATAAGAAAAAACATTTTTCATAACATGTGAAAATATGTTTTAAACACTAATAACATGCATATAATACCTATTAAGTTGAATTTTATGTTTCACCTATGTGTAAAAGGTGACCATGGAGTATATGTCACTAAATGTCAATTTAGTAATTGAAAATATATTTCTTTTACAAGATTTATCTCAAATAAACTTGTGTACATGATTAAAATATTTAATATATGTAACGCCCTGACCCCAGTTAACCAGATTCGGTGCATTGTTACATAACATTGGCATGATCACATGGAATCAAGTCCCGAAGGACCGATCGGTTTCGCTGTCTTGGAAAACATATTACATACATGAAGGTTACATTACACTTTATAACATACAAAACAACATAAATAATACTTTATGAACACCATTATTACCTTGGCTTAACCCTGCATATCAATCACAATACACTTCTTGGAATCCTGGGAAAAAATAAAACATAGAAAGGGGTGAGCTCAGATGCTCAGTGAGGATAACAATATAGCGGAAACATTAATAAATAATCATAAACATTTAAGGCAATGTATAACTAAAACAGAATCCTTTTAAACTTTAAGTTAAACATAATATGGAAAAAATAAAATAATGCAATTTAATTATTCACATGGATATTCTACTAGTCGATTAATCGCATGCAATATCATTAACCACTTTTGTAATGTTGTAATGCATAATGCCAAACTATCATAACCATGTAGCCAATGCCTCGTGCCAAGACTACAAATAAGATTTTGTCAAGGCCTCATGCTAAGACTCGAGTTTGTCTCATGAGACCTACCAATGCATCGAGGAGCTATAGAGGGATCCACCCATCACTTACTAAGTCCAATGCATTCCTCATCTTAATAGGTTTAAACATAACCTAAACATTAGTATTAAAACTAGCATACAAAATTTCAATACATTCCCTATAAACCAGGAATGGTATAAAAGTAACACATCCACAGTCAAACATATCAAAAATCCTTCAACACAATATGGAAGATTTGTATCATGATAAATCAACATCAAAACAAGTCTAAAATCCATTAAAGGATTTTTATGTTGATGAAAATGATTTATAAAACTCTTTGAGAGATATTCCCCTTTTTCATGAAAACATTTAAAAGTCACACAATTTGGAAAAGAAGTCATTTAAAGAAATTTTTGAATCAATTTTTCCCATACCACTTTGAAACTTATGAAAGGAATTAACATTTTAAAAACATTCATGTCCAAATAAATAAATCATTAAAACCCAATTTGAAGACATGGACATTAATGAGAAAGATTGAAAACATTTGAAATGATGTTTTAGTAAAAAGTACCTTAAAATAATCCCTTTTAAAACTCTTTAATAAAACAAGGACATGGATAATAAATATGTCCCAATATATACTTATGTAAAAACAACCTCGGATAATAAAGAGATTTTGAAATTATCCCTTACCAAGTTGGTAACTTACGAAAAATAAACCCCATTAAAGAGGTATCATACAATGAATATGTAAATACACATAAATTAAATTTTATTACATAAATAATACATTTATGGGTATTATATACACCACAAAAAAGTTAATAGTGGCAATATGGCTTGAATCTCACTGGAATTAGGAGTGAGATGAAAACCCCTTACCTTGCACTTTCCTTTGGTCGAGTGTATGTTTTACCTCTTGTATGAAGATTGTAGTATGTTATTAAATTACACCAGAACCATATTAATATTTATGATATCATAAATGATCATTTATGACTTTATACTACCCATTTAATACTAATTTCCATGTTTAATTAACATTTTAGGTAACAATCACTTTCTTCATCGTACATGTTTTAATTTGTTACTCTTGATTGTATCACATAGATCATGATTTAAATAATTAAAAAATATTAAAAATGATAAATATAACATATATATTTACAATATAAATATTTATAATATAAATATATATATGAAATGGAAAACACCGTTTATGGAGACGGTAGTCCGTACGTACGCATAAACACTGTTTCTATTTTCATATAGTATTGAACAGAAGTAAGTGAATAAGTTATATGTAATAACATAGATACAAATATATATATATATATATATCCAGTAGAATTATACTGTCATATATTACATACTTATTAGTAACATATATTATTATAATGGACGATGAATGGTGAACATGGAAATGAATCTCATTGCGTCGTGGAGACGATAATCCGTACCTACGCACGAGATAAAATATCATTCTCTTGATATTAAAATAATATATAATTTGATGGTATATCATATATACATAATAATTTTAATGTTATATTTATTATTTACTTCCATTAAACATCATTATCATACCCATCCAAATAATAATGTTTTGAATAACAATTACACCACAACGTGGAGACGGTAAGTCGTATGTACGCACGTATGGTGACATGTCATTAAAAGGATGGATAGAATACTGAATATGGTAGTTCCATATTTATTATAACAATACAGTATATAGAAGATACTGGATTTATCATTTTGTAATGGAAATGACAATGAAAGAAGATGTTGAAGAAGAAAGGAACTTGAAAAAGGGTGGTGAAAACATTACCTCTTCTTCAGGTTCGTCATTTTGATTTGATCAAAAGGGATCCATAGGTTGGCTTTATGATCAAACGAAGGCCTCTAGGGTAAATTTATGGAAGTTGGGAGGATATTTGGTCAGATTATGGGCGATCCAAATGGCTTTTAATGTGTGAATTAATGATAAGGGAGAGTGCCCTTTTATAAGAGGGGTGAGGGGCTCTTTAGGAAAAACTTAAAGTATTATTTTGTAATAAAATCATATTTGGTTTCTAAAGGATCCAAAGTAGTTTATTGAAATTATAAGGTGGGGATGGGTCAAAATACATTCAACCAATAGATTTTAGACAGGTTTGGGTCATTATATTAACTTTGTCATTTAGTTTTTACTCTTAGTTAATTAGTTAGACACTTACTAGGTCACTTTGTATTTTTATATTATATAGTTAATAAAATCACTATATACATCCAAGAGACCCAATATAGGTACATTAATAATACAAAAATAATGATATATTTCCTTTGGAAGAACCTTATATTTTTAGTAATATAATATAAATTAATAATATAAAATTTGTTTTAAAAACATATTTATGTCGATTTTGACAGTACTCAATAATTGATTTTTGTTAAAGTCTTAAAAACATTATTAATTCTAAAAAAATAATTTAAGAAATCCCAACATATAATATTAACGAATAATATTCATGTATGTCTTAAATACTTTCAAATTATTTTAATTTTAACATTTATAATACCAATTATTTAATTATTTTATTAATAAGGAAAATACTGCATCATTATTGTGTCATATATATTTTTACTTTTTCAAAGTCTAAAAATTATAAATAAAATACCATTATGTAGGAAATATCTTTATATTTCTAATTAATATTTGTAATTGAAATATAACATATATAACTTTATGTAAAAAAATTTATAAAAGATATAACCTTATGTTATTTTTGTATTTACTTTAACTTAATTAATATAAAGTGTCCCTATCACCTACAAGTGGCTCCATGGGGTCCCAAAATCTCCCAAAAGATGCCCATGGTCGGACATGTATTCAAAAATATGGTAGGACACGTTTTAGGACAATTTATTTTTATTATAATATTATTATTTAACCCTCATTTACCAGATTTACCCTTTAACAGTGGTAAATAAAATATTTACCGAAGTAATTATTCAAAGTTTCTAAAAATAAAAGTTACCTATTTACAAAATTTGGCCATCCTAATTTCATATATGGAATCCATTTTTTCAAATTCAAAACAAAGAAGTGGCAGAAATTAATTTAAAATTAATTGTCGTTCTCAAAACAAAAAAGGTGTTTTTAAGATATAATAATTATCAAAATATTGACACTTGTTTATGTCCGGTTTAATTGTAAAATTATGACCGACGACCAAAATTGTATTAAATGGTAAAAATATATTCTAAATGTACTTTAAAACCACTAAAATTCATAATTTATCACTATTAATTATTTTGATTAAAAAAGTTGTTTTAAATTAAAATTTAGTAATTCTCACTATTCATAAAAATATGAAAGTTATCCGAAAAGCACCAAAATTTCACCCTAAGATAATTTCGATATTAAGAATCCAAAAATTATGTCCATTTGGAATGATAAAATTTATAAAATTTAAAAAATTGGGTATTACTATCCATAACGGCTACTTTGATTGGTCGATGTGTGTTAGAATCTCAAAGTTGCGTACCACACACGCTACTATATTATTCAAAGAGAATCGTACCATGGAAGATTCGGGTGTTAAATTCTTTCCACCTTTAATAAATTGCATCCTCACAATTTATTCTCAGTATTGGAAACTTGGGGTTGACATTCCAAAATATCATAGTTGAAATCCCACATTGAAAAACTGATTAATGAGGCCTCTATTTAAAATAAAGAGTAGTAAGTATGAAGGTTACCAAAAATAACACATACTAGGGTTCCATGTAGGAAAACATGGGTATGGAAGAGAAATCTTACCATCAATATCTGATGGAGAGTGGTAGATGACATGGCTATGAAAAGGCCAACAATCACAAGGCCAAAAATTTGTGATGATCTAAGGTAGTATTTAGGACAACTATTTTATTCTTAGTTCCTTTCCGTAATGTTGAGGAATTTATTTATTATATAGGATAAAATCATAAGGATATATTCATACTTTATAATTAGTGTTTTATCCACTAATAAATGTCTACCACAAACTCATCTTTCACTCCAAAACAGAATACAACCCAAAAATAATCTATTTATCCTAATCGTATAGGGTTCCAAATATACCGAATTTATAATTCACATATAAGGACCTTTAAATAACTACATTATACAATCCAGGGACGTCACATTGTCTAGTGGTAGGTGATAAATCCCAATCTCACTATGGTCGTGGGTTTGATTCCCGCAGTTTTGTCCAACACGACGGGCTGTCACATGGTCGGCGTTTTGTCCTTTTCTAAAAATATCCTTTCAAACTTAATCAATTCCAAACTTTAGGCTTATCCAAAATAATACTATCCAAACTCATAGTCGAAAATTTACAATGAAGGAAAATATAATGAAGGTCTTTTTTCCCAAGTAATAACATGTGAATACATTCATCAAGAATTCTTTTAAAATATGGTAACACTATGAATTACCATAAAACCATTTTGATTTCATTCATGATCCCTTACTTTTTATAGAATACTAGATATATTCCTTATATCCAAAAATGTTGAATATTACAACAATGATGAAATAAACAAACCGTTAATCAATGCCATAGTAGTCAATAATATCCAATATAATTTATTCAAATCAACAATCTCTTATTCCAAAATCTCTACCACATTACCAGAACCATATTATGTTTTATCATTCTCTTAACCATATATTTTCCAAACAATTAACCTACTCTTGAGCCACTTTTCTTGGTTCCACACAATCTCATGTCCTTAATGAAATAGTACTATAGTACAATCCTTATATACACTATAATTATTATAACCAGTACATTGTTGATATAATACTCAAATGACACAATTATTTAATAACAACATAAGAACACTAATCATTACCCCTCATTTGTGGTAGTATCATTACTTGATTATTATCCAATAGCATCATTTGGGGAATAATCTGATGATTTGGACATTGGTTTTCATAGTGTCCCAACTACTTTCTGATGAATAATTATAAATTTATAACCTTTTTCTTACCCTTGGATTCATGTACATGGTATCCTTTTTCTCCACACTTATAAAAAACTCCCATTCCCTTTAGGAAAGTTCCAGGGTGTTTCTTCACATAGTTATCACATATGGGAAAATTATTCTTTTCCCTCTTCCCTTTATCCATATTTCTCTCTTCAATCCTTTTCCCTTCAAATCCATAGGACTCAGAAAACTCTCTACTTATCATATCAACACATGATACTATTTATTCATATATTGATAATACATTGGAGACTATTACCCTTATAAATGACGCCTTAATACCATGAAAGATATGATCTTTCTTACTCTTTGGATCATGTGTATTGCTGGAGTTCGCATTCCTTCTATTGGGCGCCATTTCTACATAATGGTATACACTATATTAATTTGTGAATAGAAATACCGGATCCCAAACTTGTAAAAAAATAACATAAATTAAACAGTTTATGGATATAATCCATAATCATAAAAATGTCTTCATTGAGGATGTATATACTCAAAAACCATTCATAATGGTTTGTAAAAAAAATGAGAATTATCCTAAGCATATCCCCTAGGAGTTTCATAACAAAGAGTGCAGTAAGGATCATTGTCGTGCACTAGTTCCCATCCGAGTCTAGCTCAAAGTGGTGTTTTCGGGTTTTACCCTTAGGTACATCTGTTCCAGAGCCGCCTCTACCTGCTCGAATCCAGACATGGATTTATAGCTCGAAAAACTCACAAAATCTCTAAAATATTAAAATTGTAGGATGTTATTCTCTACTAATCCTCAATGTTTATCTTGGGTCTATGTTCTCTAATCAGAGTTTATCTAAATATAGCTTCCAAGTTTATTGTTAAACTTCCTCTGATACCAACTGTAATTCCCCGATCCCATTTACCCAGAGTCGGTGCATTATTACCTAACATTGACATGATCACAAGGAATCAAGTCTTGAAGGACCGATCAGTTTAGCATTCTTGGAAAACAAATTACATACATAAATGATACATTACACTTTATAACATACAAAACAACATAAATAATCCTTTATGAACAACATTATTCCCTTGTCTTAACCCTGCATATCAATCACAATACACTTCTTGGAATCCTGGGGAAAATAGAACATAGAAAGGGGTGAGCTCAGATTATCAGTAAGAATAACAATATAGCGGAAACATTAATAAATAATCATAAACATTTAAGGCAATGTATACCTAAAACAAAATCCTTTTAAACATGAAAATCAACATAATATGGAAAAAATAAAATAATTCCATTTACTTATTCACATGGATATTCTACTAGTCGAATAATCGCATGCAATATCACTAACCACTTCCATAATGATGGAATGCATAATGCCAGACTATCATAACAACGTATCCAAGGCCTAGTGCCAAGACTACAAATAATATTTTGTCAAGGACTCGTGCTATGACACCAGTTTGTCTCATTAGACCTACCGATGCATCGAGGAGCTATAGCGGGCTCCACTTGTCACTTACTAAGTAGAATGCATTCCTCACCTGAATAGGTTTAAACATAACATAAACATTCGTATTAAAAATAGTATATGAAATGTCAATATGTTCTCCATAAACCATGAATGGTATAAAAGTAACACAACCACAGTCAAACATATCACAAAACCTGCAACACAATATGGACAATTTGTATCATGATAAATCAACATCAAAACAAGTTTAAAATCCATTAAAGGATTTTGACGTTGATGAAAATGATTTGTAAAACTCATTGAGAGAAATACAACATTTTCATGAAAACATTTAAAAGTCACACAATTTGGAAAATAAGTCATTTAAAGACATTTTTGAATCAAATTGTCCCATACCACTTTGATACTTTTGAAAGTAATTAACATTTTAAAAACATTCATGTACATATAAATAAATACTTAAAAATCATTTTGAAGACATGGACATTAATGAGAAATATTGAAAACATTTGAAATGATGTTTTAGTCAAAATTCCCATAAAATAATACCTTTGAAAACTATTTCATACAACATGGACATGGATAATAAATATTTCCCTATAGATACTTACTTAAAAACAACCTCGGATAATACAAAGATTGTGAAATTAATCGTTACCGATTTTGTAACTTACGAAACATACACCCCATGAAAGAGGTGTCATACAATGAATATGTAAATACACATTAATTAAAGTGTATTACAAAAAATAATACAATTATGGTCAGTACATACACCACACAAATGGTAATAGTGGCCATATGGAATGAATCTCACGGAAATAAGGAGTGAGATGAAAACCCCTTACCTTGCACTTTCCTTTGGTCGAGGGAACGTTTAACCTTCGGTATGAAGATCGTAGTATGTTATTAAATTATACCAGAACCATATTAATATTTATGAAATCATACATGATTCATTTATGACTTTATACTACCCATTTAATAATAATGTCCATGTTAAATTAAAATTTCAGGTAATAATCACTTTCTTTATCGTACGTGTTTTAACTTGTTACTCTTGATTGTATCACATAGATCATGATTTAAATAATTCCATAATATTAAACAATACAAATATATCATATATATTTAAAAGGTAAATATTTATAATAGAAATATATATGAAATGGAAGACACCGTTTTTTGAGACGGTAGTCCGTACGTACGCATAAACATTGTTTCTATTTTCATATAGTATTGAGCGAAAGTAAGTGAATAAGATATATTTAAGAACATAAATACATACATATATATAAATATATATATCTCGAGTAGAATTATTATGTCATATATTACATACTTATTACTAATATATATTTTTATAATCGTCGATGAATGGTGAACATGGAAATGAATCTCATCGCGTCGTGGAGACGGTAATCCGTACGTACGCACGAGCGAATATATCATTATTTTGATAATAAAATAATATATAATTGGATGTTATATCATATATAAATAATAATTTTCATGTTATATTTATTATTTAATTCCATTACACATCATTATAATACCCATCCAAATAATAATGTTTTGAATAACAATTACACCACGACGTGGAGACGGTAAGTAGTACGTACGCACGTATGGTGACATGTCATTCAAAGGATGGATAAAATACTGAATATGGTAGTACCATATTTATAATAACATCAAAGTATATAGAAGATACTGGATTTGTCATTTTAGAATTGAAATAACAAAGAAATAAGATGTTGAAGAAGAAAGGAACTTGAAAATGGTGGTGAAAACATTACCTCTTCTTCATGTTCTTCCTTTTGGTTTGATCAAAAGGGATCCTTATGTTGGCTTTCTGATGAAACTAAGGCCTCTAGAATTAAGTGAATGATGTTGGGAGGATATTTGGGCAGAGTCCGGCCAAGAAAAATGGCTTTTAAGGTGTGAATTAATGAGAAGAGAGAGTTCCCTTTTATAAGAGGGGTGAGGGGATCTTCAAGAAAAACATAAAATATTGTTTTATAATAAACTAATATTCTGTTTCTAATGGATCCAAAGGGATTATTCAAATTATATGGTGAGTATGGGTCAAAATATTTTCAAACAATAGATTTTATACAGGTTTGGGTCATTATATTAACCTTATCTTTTAGTTTTAACTCTTAGTTAATTAGTTTGACACTTACCATGTCACTTTGTATTTTTATATTATATAGTTAATAAACACACTATGTACATCCAAGAGACGCCAAAGTGGTCCATTAATGATAAAAAAATAATTATATATGTCCTTTTGTCGATCCTCAGATTTTTAGGAATATAATATAAATTCGTAATATAAAATTTGATTTAAAAACTCATTTATGTCAATTTTGACAGTACTCAATAATTGATTTTTTAAAGTATTAAAAACTTTATTAATTCAATATAAAATTAATTTCAGCAATAATAACATGTCAGATTGACCAATAAAATTAGTTCATGTCATCAAAAAATTCATATTATAATTATTTTAACATTTAAAATACCAATTATTTTATTATTTCATTAAAAAAGAAAATACTGCATCATTATTGTGTCATATATATTTTTACATTTTCAATGTATAAAAATTATAAATAAAATACAATTATGTAGTAAATACTTTTATCTTTCTAATGAATATTTATAATCGAAAATATATCATATATAACTCTATGTCAAAATTCTTTTTCTAAAAGATATAAGGTTAATTCATTTTTGTATTCACTTTAACTTAATTAATATAATGTATCCCTATCACCTACAAGTGGCTCCATGGGGTCCCCAAATCTACCCAAAGATGGCCATGGTCGGACATGTATCCACCAATAAGGTTAGGACACGTTTTAGATTAATTTATTACTATTATAATAATATTTTTTAACCCTTATTTACCAAATTTACCCTTTAACCATGGTAAATAAAATATTTACCGAAGTAATTATTCAAAATGTCTAAAAATAAAAGTTACCTATTTACATAATTATTACATCCTGATTCCAAATATGGAATCCATTTTTCCAAATTCAAAACACAGAAGTGGCAGCAATTAATTTAAAATTTAGTCCCGCTGTCAAAACAAATAGCGTGTTTTTAAGATATAATAACTATCAAATGATTGACACTTGTTTATGTCTTATTTAATTTTGAGATTATGTCAAATGAACAAAATTATATTAAATGGTAAAAATATATTCTAAATATACTTTAAAACCACTCAAATTCATAATTTATCACGATTAATTATTTTGATTAAAAAAGTTGTTTTTAATTAAAATTTAGTAATTTTTACTATTCATCAAAATATGAAAGTTATCCGAAAGCACCAAAATTTAACCCAAAGATAATTTTGATATTACGAATCCAAAAATGAAGTCCATTTGGAATGATAGAATTTCTAAAAATTTCAAAAATTGGGTATTACTTTCCATAACAGCTACTTTGATTGGTCGCGGTGTGTTAGAATATCGAAGTTGCGTACCACACACGCGACTGTATTATTCAAAGAGAATCGTATCATGGAATCTTGGGATGTTAAAATATATCCTTAGACTCCATAAATATTGTGGTATTAATTGTTAGACATGTAAATAATCTCATTTCATGATTTTTATATCACTATTACGCATGTGAATGGTCAACTAATCCTAAAAAATAGCAAAATACTCGTTATTTTAAAATAAGAATCTCAATGCACCTGAAACATGACATGGATAAATGACATAATAAAATATATCCATAATAACATTAATCATCCTATGGGTAAATCAGTTTTTGAATAATCATATATAGAAGTAAATCTATTTTCTTAATTCTTTTATATTAATCCTGTGTAATTACCCCAATATGGACATTATAGATTTGTCTTAAGGAGAGAATGAATCACCTCCCTTCATATTATCATCATTCACCAGTCTTGTGAACTTCCCTAGTTGAGGATATTAGATGGATTAACTCATAAGGACCTTTTACAAAATTGATAGTGCCTAATTAATTTATCTTATCCTCTATTATATATGTAATCCCGAAGTAACCATTCCAAAGCCACCCCACCTATTTTACCAAGGACCAATCCCAACATATAAATTATAAACATTACCTCATAAAATATGTAAATTCTATGTCATATAGATTCAACTCAAACTATCATCTTGTGGTTTACACGTAATTGAAATTAAGGAATGATGTATCTGTTTGTCATTGTATTTATATAATAATAATTTTAATCCTAGAAAAAAACACAATTTAATTATTGGTGTAAACCGAAATTTTTTTCAATAAATGGTTACAATACATGGATCAAGTGGAATCATCGATCAAAATTCTACAACTCCTCAAAAAACCAAAGAAAACCTAATCCATGTCAAAAAAAATTAATGATTCATTTTCTTGTTATAAGAAACACCTCAACCCATGTAACTAAATTCGAATATCCCTAAAACTCAATGAATCACATGTGGTTCACTGTTCATTGTAATTTAAGGGTTCTATATCCCTCACATGGACACCCCAAATAATAATGACCCATTCCTATTTCACTAAAACCAACTAAATTTATCCCTCTATCATTCCATGATTGTAAACATGAATATGAAAATATAAATTAAAGTACTCCCTACAATTTTACAAAAGAAAAATGTTATCCCATTATCTCTTGTTGATTTGGATTTAAGAATCTAAAATTAAATAATAATTACAGAACCCCCCCCCCCCCCCCCGCCAATGTATTTTAGGTAAATACAATGATGAATGCAGTTGAAATAAGAACATATTGGATGTGAAAAATAGAATCACCTAAAGGAATTTACTACATCAATTGAATCAATGATCGTGTATGAGTTGAAGGAGTTTAAAACAACTGAATATGTGAGGAGATGTAGTTTTATATCTCGCATATTGGTTGGATCAGGAAAATTATGCGGTACATGGATTAAATTAATTTAAATAGAAATTTAATTTTATTTAAAAAAATATCTACTTAAGACTAATAAACTTCTAGTAATTCTAAAAAATGTATGTTGATCCCACAAGATTTCAATTAGTCCAATAATAGGATTCTTGTGGATGTGTTAGGGTGATATCTATATTCCACCAGTCTTATAGTTGGATCCCACGAACCATTTATTTGAAGAAATCCATTTTCATGGGTTTTTGAAAATCGAAATCCCAACACATTAATCCAGGTAATTTTTGGATTCCTATCCTACCTAAAAAACCCTCATTTAATAATAAAAACACACCCAAACAACACTACATACAATTAGCATTTTTAAATTTAATATTCATCTATTTATAATCCCTTTGGATTCTGATCCAAATCTATAAAGAAAGTGACCTTCAATGACAATAGCCATTACAATATGGGTATACAACATGTTTATCCTCTTGGTTTAAAATGTTATATAATATTGTTTAAACAAAATCAGTAAATTATTATGATTAATGTATTAATGTATCAGTTAATTTGATCATAATAAAGTGATATATTTTTGGGTCATTCTATAGATATCATCAATAACCATCTATTTTATTGTTGGTTTTAATTATCACAGAATACTCATGTATTTATCTAAAAAATTTCTAAATTGTTTTAAATGAAAATATATTTAATGATATAAAAAGGGTTAAAAATATTATTTAGAGTCAAGATTACTAAAATATATAATGATAACACTAGAATAAAAATTGATATAGTTGAATTGAAAAAATATAGTTCAATTCATGTTAAGGATATAATGTCACATACTATAACAAATTACATAAGAAGTGAAAAATTAATGTAATAGATGAAGTAATAATGAAATTACCAAAAATAAAAGTGATTATAACTCTATAGTATTAACATTATAATTTAATTAATAGTTCATGGAATATGGATGATATTCTATAAAGAATATCATAGAATATGTGTGATTACATTTAGTAATTAAACCTAATCATAATAATATATACTACCACAAAAGGATTATAAAATATAAATCCAAATAACATAATATCAGACCATTTAATAAAATCATGAAGTTTAAAATGATATCATTATTGAATATTGAATCATGCAAATAACATTGAACAATTTTGACTAGACAAGTATAGTATTTATATTTATTCCAGTTAAACATAAAATTATAACCATAATAATTTACTTGTTGGGAAGTCAATAAGTAATAATCAAATAAACTATAATGTTCATGAGAATTTATGACCATTGCTGAATCTGTAAATTTTACAATTGTTAAATTATTTGTGGTCATATAAGAAAACATATAAAAACATATAATGGATATAATTCTAAAAAGATTGTTTCAATAATAAAAATATGATAAATGTGGTCTTGTTTTATGTAGAAATGTAATAATGATGATGATAGAACCATTATAAATAAATGAGATAATATTGGAGAAAAAATGATTACAAGAATCATGAAACCTACCTTTATCCAATTCAATGTATTTTAAATATAATTATCATTTATTTCTAGGATTCCCTATATTTTTCTTCACCTATTCAATTCCATTTTAATTGATTTTATATTTACCTAAAAAAGAAACAAGAAAACATTCCATTGTATTCACTCCATTGATAATTTGATATCTAATATATGAAGTTCTATAATTTTTTTTTGTTGCATTGATTAAGTAATATGAAATTACCTTGAAAAAATCACTCTCGTATATCTAAGAATAACCTAAAAGATAATAAATACTTATGTTTTCCCTAAGGAAACAATCATACACATCAATCAAGTCATATATCTATATAACATTAATCTAAATGGTCCTTGAGATGATTTCAATGTTTTTAACTAGTTTATGGGTTCTAATTTTTTCTCCTATATATTTGGTTCAATAACCTTGTCTTTACAAAAAAAATCTGTTTAAGAAAATATTCCAACAGTATTAAAAAAACTGTAATAGGAGGAAAAAATAAAGGAAATAACATATCAGATATGTTAAAAAAATACATACAATTATAATTGAATTGATTTATATTAAATTGTTATTATTTACATCTACTTTAGTTTCATATCTATTTGTATCCAATATTTACTCACACATGCCACTTAAACACAATTTTAACTAATTATGATTTTGTTTTACAATTACCTTGTATTTGTTTGATTAAAACAATGATAATGAGATTATAAAACCTAAGGTGAAATTTTTTAATACTTTTAAATCAAAAAACTCGATACATTCTAACAAAAATGAATATTTTTGAAAGGAATAATATAAAAATCATATTTCATTTGTGAAATAAATATGTATAATCTTTAAAATAGGTAATTATCTTACTATAACAACCACTCCCCCATGAACATGGAGATCATGTATTACATTATTACTTGGTATAGATTGAAACGTTTAAATCATAATGGACCGATTATTTTATCAGTTTTAGAGAACCTAATTCATACATGGTACCTATTTTACATTGTAAATAAAACTAAAATATATTACATTATAAAATAAAAATAAATGCATCCTCGCAAACTCATTCCTATGATTATTCTTCATATTATGGAGAAATGAAACAAAATAAGAATGAATTCAAATACTCAATAAGGTTTATATAATGTGGAATATATAATTCATAAATAAACATAATCATCCTAGTATTGTGAATAATAAAACACAAATTCCATTTAAATAACTTTAGTAACATGATAAGATATTTGAAAATCAATATGTTATGGTTAATAAATGAAATAACAAGTTTCTAAAATAATAACTGATAATGACATTCATCTAGATATAATATCATAGAAAAAATAATATAGTAAATAATAATAATTGAATTTATAATGAAGTAAGTGCTAAATTATTTTATTTCATGTATAAGTCACATGATACATCTACTTTCAAGATATATCCTTAAGATAGTTTTAAAAGACCATCTGAATTGTCCAATTGTATATCCAAAAGTGCCCATAGATGCATTAAGGATATATCTATAAAATGTATAATTCATATAACAATATCAGCTCAATTTATCAAAATTTGAATAATTTATTTAATTCATGAAAAATTCTACTTATCAAAAAATGTATTTATTGATTAAAGGAAACATATTTATCAATATTTATTTAGTTAATCAAATAACATTGAGAGTATTAAAAATATGTAAAACATTTATATAGTTTTATAAATAATCAAATCCATCATACAAGAATATATAAATTGAAGGGAAATGTATAGTCCAATGAAAATTGATCACAATAAAGTTAGTATTTCAGGATAATGTTAGAAATTACAAAATAAATTGATATAATACAATAACTTCTACCACATGGTAATTTTCAAATCAAAACCGCTTGGATGAGATGGCTCAATGTGACACATAAAATAACATTAATTATGAATTAATAATGATATCACATGTAAAATGCGAAGTATATATACCGTATTAATGATAAATTGTTCAAAATAAAAAAGAAGTCTCAATGGATTGTAAACTAAGAAAAAATACCCTACCTCACTCATAATTTGGGTTGAATATTCTTGAACTGTCCATATAGTGGATTTAAATATGTTATTAACATTTATTGGAACCATATTAATATTTTTAATATCATATATGATACTTTAATGACATATTATAACTTTTTCATTAATAAACTTTCATTATTTTCATTGATTCAGGTGTCAATGGGCTTATTTTCTAATCCCTACTCTTTTATCAATGTTCTAGTTCTTGTGAGTATTATATAATTTATTCATATTCATAATAATAATTATAAAATAATTTTCTTAATATTGAATCTATTTTACTTTTATGTCCAGACATGAAAATTGGTTTTGATAAAAGAAGTACTTTTTGATCATGGAGTCAATAAGTCACTTGTTTGACAGAATAACATTTTCATTTTCCAATAATCATTTTGGAAACACGGTAAGTAATAAATGAAATTTTTTTAATTAAAATAATATCATATATATCATAGTATTTCTTTCAATATACTTATATATATCATCCATGTGGTGTGTTAATAAAAAGAGAGTCACATTATTTTGTGAAGGTGGTCATCCACACAAACACGAACGATGTTATCATATTTTATTGACTGAAATGGTAATAAATAATATCAAATATATTAATATTTCATAATAATAAATATTTCATTAATATCATAATTACATCATTTATATCATATATAATTATAAAATTATCAATATTGTATTTCCATATAAAGTGTTAGTAAAAGACGAGTCACATCGCTTCAAGGGATGGTAGTCCATCGTACACATGAGAGATGTTATCAAATCTTTTAAAAAATAGAAATTATAAAAAAAATTATATATTATATTATGAATATATAGGCATAATTATGTTATAAATTTAATATATATTCTTTGTATCCATCATTAAACCGAACCGTGGGAGGTGGTAATAGAAAAATAAATGACATAAGTTTACGGGATGGTAGTCTACCATACATAAGAATGATGAATTCATAACCAGTTTGTTAGAAGTGGGGGTGGTTGAAAGACATGAACTTAACATTACAGTATATTAGAATATTTAAGATATTGGGGATCTTATATGTAATGACCCGTCCTCGGGGCCCATGCCGTGACTACCCCAAGCCCGCCTTCCATAGGCCAGGTGCTAGCGACTAGCACCGAAGGCGTAAATCCGATAACTGGGAAGGCATTTCCTTTATAACAGTAAAAAAAACATCACAGAGTACAAACGGAAGTAATACACTAAGTACAAAATAAATTATTGAAATGTATGTGGGCCAAAATACAAACCCAGCTGGAAGTACAGCTACAACTGAACAAAAGTACAACAGAAAAAGGAAAACAGCTGGAAGAATGGAAGCAGCTCTAGGGTCGTCCTCCTCGGATCCTACCTGAAGGGTAGGTATAGATAGCGCAGCTCCTGGATCGTCCACCACAGATCCTACATGAAGGGTAGGTACAAATAGCCTCCACAACGCTCTCACCCGTCAACCTCCTCCGAGTGTCGTCTCGTCGTGAAGTCCACCTACGGATACTGACTCGTCGTGAGTCCACCTCTGGGTATCGTCCCGTCCTCGAACACTCGGCCTCTGTCAGCACTGCCCGTCGTCTGCAACCAACACAACGAGGTGCGGGCATAGCCCGTGAAGGGGTGAATATGTGATACTCAGTAGGGACCCTGAGACCCTGAAGGTCTCACTAAATCCAACAAGTATAACCACAATGTAGGATCTCAAAAAATAACCCTTACTTAGGTATAAGCCCATACTTATACTTAAGTTATCTAGTAACCCATCTCAATCTTGAGGAAACACAAAGGTTATGAAATCAACGGATAACCACTACATAGGTATATACCCACACATATACCTAAGTTATCAAGTGACCCATCTCAATCATGAGGTAAACACAAAGGTCATAGACTCACCTAAAACCAGTATTTTAATTATCAAAACTGTAACTGCTGAAGAGCCCCATCTCTCTGGAGTACAGTTATCATGTCACGACTCCGAGGTACTGCTCAATAACCTAAGACTACTATGGTACTCCTCCTGTCGAGTACCGCGGGTCAGCCACCAAAAAAAGTAGTGCTTCCCACCGGGGTCTGCACCCAAACACAGTAGTGCCCCGTCCGCCATGGTTCTTCACTGAAACAAAGTAGTGCTCCGTCCACGGGGCTAGTCGACTCACTCCAGGTCGAGTCGGTAAAGTAGTTGTCAGGTCTCAGCCGGCTACACGGTCTCCATACTCTGTACGCTCGTCTCTGGGAGGGTCCACTCCACAAGCTACTGGTCGATACACCAAGTATCACAAAGTCTCACAGAGAAGTATCTCAAAGGACCTCCTCGTCATAGAGGTCTCAACACAACAGACGACACGTCAATCGGCGCCCGGTCTGTGAGTTATTAGCATTTTCGTCCCAGGGGCCCGGTTGGTTTTGTGTGTGAACCAACCCGTCCGTATCACAACTGTACCCTGAACTCTCATAGGGTATACTCATATGGACCATTTCTCAACGTGATCACCAACACCGCTGACGGTTCATCAAACAGACGTCCGGTTTGAAAGATATCAGCTTTTCCCCTTCTAGGGGCCCGGTTAGATTATGGGTTCAATCCAACCCGGACACTATCCAACTGCATCCAAAACTCATGAGAAGTATTCCAAAAGTTCCGTCTCATCATGAGAAATCCAACAATGTTGACGACACGTCTATCGGACCTCCGGAGCTCATGTTATAAGCGTTTCCGCTCCGAGGGCCCAGTTTGTTTTGTGTTCGAACCAACTCGGCCATAACCAAAGTTCTCCGAAACCTTCATTGTAATATACCAAAATGACCGACTCAATCCAAGGATCGGATCGCAACTGATGATGCATTGATCAGAGGTCTGTATCCCATGTTATGGGAGTTTGAACAAAAACTCCCTGAAAATAGGGGGTTCGGGCCCGGTCCGACCCGAACCGAGACCCCCTGGGTCAACCCGAACAGGGTCCGGGTCCGGCTCGTTTGGGCCCAGCCCATCCTACGTGTCCCGCCTGGGATGCATGGCCCACCTGGCCTACTCATCTGGCCGAGCTGAGCGGAACAGGGGGAGGCGCGCTCCCCCCTGATTGAAGCCCCCCCCCCCCCACGTGGGGGCCGCTCCCTTGACCGCTAGGGGTTACGACCCACGGTCTCCCCTCTGGTCCCGCGCGGCCGCGTGACCGCCACTTTCCACGATGGCTTAAGCCACGACGGACCTTTCTGGCAGTGCGTTGGGCGCCGCAGCCTCCTGGGGGCCGGTGGGTGCCGGCTGTGACCTCCGGCCGCCGGTGCCACCGTGCCGGTGTGGCGCACCAGCAAGCTCTTCTGCGGACCACCAGACGCGCTCCGGTGGTCTTTTTTTCCTGCTGTCTTCACTTGAGGTCCTCCCGAGACCACCTCTTCACTGCGAATTCTTCAAAACATCTCTGAGACCCGTTCTGTCATCGTCCGTCGATCTGCACATAAAAAAAACAATTACGGCCTCTTCGCGGTATTCCGGCGCGGTGCGACGGCACCGTGGCTTTGTTCGACTTCCACAGCATGGCACGACGGAGTCGCGCTTCTCCACCCATCCTTCATTATTTCCACACGGTGCAACGACACTGCGGTTCCTTGCTCGTGCCGCAAAAAATTCAAGCATCAAGTGGGGAGGAGAGTCAGTCGTGTTCGTGCGGTCCAACCTCCTCCCGTTATTGCGAGAAAAGGCAGCCAAATTAGAGAACGATGAATGCAGACGAAAATAATCATGAAGAAGAAACAAATAACCCCTACTTGGAAATGAAGTCGCATGTCGTCGAGTCGCGGAAGTTGAACGTCGCGGAAGAACGGTATTGATTCCTTCGACGTTGGAAGAAGTAGAAGAACGTTGTTGTTGGCGTCAATCTCCATGGTCGGCATCTCCTTCCTTGTCGCGGAAGAGGAAAGTTATTGTTCTTTGATATGGAAGCATCGTTCTTCATTGAAGAGGCGTCGTTCTTCAATGAGGAGGAATTCTATCCTCTTCCTTCTTCTTCTTCTTCTCACAAGTTTCTCTCTCTCTCCCCCTAAAATCCTCAACACAAAGTGTGTCCCCCAAAATAAAATAATAGGGCTCAACCAATTATTTTATTAACACATGCCATTTGAAATTAAAAACTCAAAACACATAATTAATTAATTGAGTAGGTTCAATTAATCAATTAGTGTGTGTTGGAAAGAGTTAAGAGAAGGGGTTTTCTTTTTGAGAGTTACAAATTAAAGAGGGGAAATGTTATGAACGTTAGGGGAAGGTGAGGGGTTGGGCTTGTGTGGGCCCCACACCACCTTAATCCACTCAAAGGTAGTTAACTACAAGAGGGTCCCACCCCCAAATCCATAACTTAAGATATTACCATATAAGAGAGGGGAAGGTTGTTGTGACTCAAAACTTAACCACTAAGTAAGAAATACAAATAAAATTGTAAATCAATTATATTTTCATTCCTCAATTTTTTTAACAACTCCTCTCGAGAAAACACAACTCCAGGAAGGGTCTTCTTAAGCAATTACTGGTTCTTCGAGTTCATTGGTGCCCTCATATTTCAATTCCGAGCATCGGTTCAAAAGTTAGAAAACCTGCTCTTTCGTTCACTGAACGTACCCGAGCCAAACTTTGGATATTGATTTCGGGCACATCGGGTCTCAGAATAAGGTGTCGTCAAAAACTATGTTCTTGTAAAATCCCAATGAGAAATACGAAAAAACATTCCCTTGAATTTTACGGGTCTTTACATTACTCCCACCTTAGGGATTTACGTCCTCGTAAAGCTTTAACACAAACTAGGGATACAAAAGTGGTTCTGAGCATGCATATGAGCCTTCCGCTCCCATGTGCCCACCTGGAGGTTCCCGTGATGCCAACAAAAGCACACAAGAGGAATTGACCATCCTCATAGGACCTCTCCTGTCGATCCTCAACTCCTACTAGAACCCCGCAAATGTCACCCCATCACCAATGTCTAACTCCCCAGGGTCGATGATGTGTGAAGGATCATGCACATATCTCCTCAGCAGAGGTACGTGGATGATTTCATGCACTCGGTGCAACTGAGCTGGGAAGGTCAAGTGGTAAATTACCCCGCCTACCTTGCTGAGGTCCTAGAAAGGGCCGTTGAACCTTAGAGATAACTTGCCGCCTTGGCCACATCTCTGTAAACCTCATCGAGGTGAGACCCGTATAAGGATGTGGGCATCATCCTCGAACTCAAGATGCCACCATTCCCAATTTAGAACTGAAACTCAAAACTCCTATTGCCACAAGGGTAAGGTTGACTGACTCAAGAGTGATTGGCCACACCCTCCTATGCGTGAGTTTATCCGATGTTGCCTGGGGTTTCCTTTTCACCGACCAAGGAAAACCCCATCCCAATGTTGTCGATAAATTACAACCTTTTTGCCTAATACAGTCAATCTGAGAATGAACTGTGAATCTAATCCATACTGAGACCAACTTCGTAAGGCCTCGACACTGCCACCAAGAGATTCAAACCGAAACTCTCTCTTTGTGGGTCAAAACACACTGTCAGTGTAAGTGTGATTATCGAGTCTCTTCCCAAGGTATGTCCAGACGTGAGGGTCAAGTCTACGGCTTACCGGAAGCTCTAGGTTTGGGAAAATATTCATGGAATGAAGGAATGATTCATATCAAAGTCTATTACTAAGACAGCTAGTAGTGGACACATACTGTCCCTTGAATCATTTTAAGAGCCATTGGGTCACACTCCTTGACTGCATGTAGTCGCACTCTTCCCCTGCCCTCCAGCTCCCTGAGCCTGGCAGGGACAGCTAAGGCGGGTGGTTGTAGCATGTTGAAAAGTACACCACCTCATGCTACTCTCCTAGATTTACTTCCATATCTGCTGCTTCATAGACTCATCTCTCCTTAATGCTTCCTCTTATTGAAACAATTAACATGCCCGAGTCTCTAAGACTGGAACCAGTTTCCTATTTCGTACTGCACTATGCAGTCTTCATCCGCTCCGGGATGATCTGCACCTTCTTTGCCTACGATCTGTAAGAGATTCTAATATTTCTCCTTTTCCGAAAAGAGAAACTCGGTCTCATCCCCTAGATGAACCATGCCCATTGCCTAATACAGTCAATCCTGACATGAATGATGCATTCATGCCATGGATGACGTCGTAAGGCCTCGATGTTACTACCAAGAGATCCAACCTTCACTCTCACCTCCAAGGGTTGAGTCACACTGTCGGCATATGTGTGAGGTCACTGGGTCTCCTCTAGTAGAAATATCGAAAGTGAGGGTCAATTCAACAGTTTAAACTAGGACCTCTCAGTATCAACCGAACAAAAGGACAGGAAAGAAAGTGTCACAAGGATAAGTGTCTTTTGTTACTGCAGCTTATAGTACAAAGACACAAATACAAAAGCAACCTGGAACTAGAAGTACCAAGAAAAAAATGGGAATCCACTGGTTCCGCTCATATCCACCTGCTTCTGGAGCTCTACTTCCTTGTCAACTACTCCGCAATTGCTCAAGCACCCGCCACTGCTTCTGTCTTGGTGGCTCCTCCAACGCTTGCGGATCAACTGTGCAGGGAGTCAGACAGTCACATGCCAGGTGACCCTTCCTTCCACATTCATAACACTTCCTACTTCTCTTACGGCTGGCTTTGGTCCTCTTGGACCTCCGTATCATCTGTCTACTACCCACAGATGACTAGGCTACTGATTGAAAATCACGCGGCAAAGGCAGCAGCTCCTGAACATGCTCGAGGTGTAGAGACACTGGTATAAAATCTACCCTGAATATGGTCTCAAAGTCTCCCCATGTGAAGGTCATCCCATCGAAAAACTGGAAAAAGTGGCTCCACCATCTCTCAGCTGCTGCCCGAAGGAGGCTGGCAGCAAAGATCAACATGAAGTCCACTAGTGTAACCACTATCCTGAAAACTCCCACCACAGCCTCCAGCCAAACCTCAGCCGCCTGTGGGTTTGTATCTCCCTGGAACCTGGGTGGCCTCTGGCACTAGAACATGTGCAGCGTGCCCAAGCGGCGTGCATCACCTACTGCTGGGGATGGTGGCATCGGTGGCCCAACATATGGTAGTACCGCTGGTGCCTCAATTGTAAGAGGGCCATGTACCGAAGCCTCATCGCTCGGCAGGCTGTCTGTACGCACATCCCTCAAGGATCTAGCTGGTCTTCCGTGATAAGGCATCCTGAAAGAAACAGAAGTGACATGGTCAAACGATTTATACCAGGTGAGATGATCTGGTTTGAGCTACTTTAAAGGAAAACCCTAGAAAACACACACTCAGTCAGTGTTCTCGTGCACAAAGTCGGAAATCAGAAGTCAGGGTCCTGGTGTTTGGATATATCGGCTGCCCGCACCATCACTGGACTCTCTAAACTGAAAACCACAATCGGTACCCTTAACACTATTTCTTCACAGTAAAAAAATCATAGTTATAAGTTCTGCAGTAGAACCGACTCCTCTGATACCAATTTGTCACAACCCGTCCTCAGGGCCCGTGTCGTGACTACCCCAAGCCCGCCTTCCATAAGCCAGGGGATGGCGACTAGCACCAAAGGCGTAAATTCGATAACTGGGAAGGCATTTCCTTAATAAAATTAAACAAAACATCACAGAGTACAAGCGGAAGTAATAAACTAATTAAAAAAAGAATGTGCTGAAAAGTAAGTGGGCCAGAATAAAAACCCAACTAGAAGTACAACTACAACTGAACGAAAGTAGAACAGAAAAAGTCAAACAGCTGGAAGAATGGAAGCAGCTCTCGGGTCGTCCTCCTTGGATCCTACCTGAAGGGTAGGTATAGATAGCGCAGCTCCTGGATTGTCCACCAAAAATCCTACCTAAAGGGTAGGTGCATATATCCTCCACAATGCTCTCTCCCGTCAACCTTCTTCGAGTGTCGTCTCCTCGTGAAGTCCACCTGCGGATACTGACTCGTCATGAGGTGCACCTCCGGGTACCATCCAGTCCTCGAACACTCGGCCTCTGTCAGCGTTGCCTGTCGTCTACAACCAACACAATGAGGTGCGGGCATAGCCCGTGTAGGGGTGAGTACACGATACTCAGTAGAGACCCCGAGACCCTCAAGGTCTCACTAAATCCAATAAAGATAAGCAAAAAGTAGGATCTCAACAGATAACCCTTACATAGGTATAATCCCATACTTATACATAAGTTATCAAGTAACCCATCTCAATCCTGAGGAAACATAAAGGTTATGAAATCAACGAATAACCACTACATAGTTATATTCCCATTCATATACCTAAGTTATCAAGTGACCCATCTCAATCATGAGGTAAACACAAAGGTCATAGACTCAGCCCAAACCAGGATTTTCATTATCGAAACCATAACTACTAAAGAGCCCCGTCTCTGTCGAGTACAGTGATCCTGTCACGACTCTGAGGTACTTCTCACTAACCTATGATTTATGAGGTACTCCTCCTGTCGAGTACCGCGGGTCATCCACCCAAACACAGTCGTGCTTCCCGCAGGGGTCTGCCACCCAAACACAGTAGTGCATCCCCTCTAATAGCCTGCAGAGGTACTCTCCGGTCGAGTACGGAGGGTCTACACCCAAACACAGTAGTGCTCTGTCCTCCATGGGTTTTCATCCAAACAAAGTAGTGTTCTGTCCACTGGGCTAGTCAACTCACTCCAAGTCGAGTCGGTCAAGCAGTCGTCAGGTCTCAGCCGGCTACACGGTCTCCATACTCCGTACGATCGTCTCCGGGAGGGTCCGCTCCACGAGCTACTAGTCTATACTCCATGTATCAAAAATTCTCACTAATAAGTATCTCAAAGGACCGCCTCTTCATAAAGGCCTCAACACAATAGACAACACGTCAATCGGGCGCTCAGTCTGTGATTTATTAGCCTTTTCATCCCAGGAGCCCGGTTGGTTTCGTGTGCCAACCGACCCAGCCGTATCTCAACTGTACGCCAAACTCTAATAGGGTATACTCATAGTGATCGTTTCTCAACATGATCACCAATGCCACTGACGGTTTGTCAAATGGACATCTGGTTTGAAAGTTATCAGCTTTTCCGTTCCAGGGGCCCGATTGCATTACGGGTTCAATCCAACCCGGCCACTATCCAACTGCGTCCAAAACTCAGATGAAGTATTCCAAAATTTCCGTCTCATCATGAGGAATCCAACAAAGTTTAAGGCACCTCTATCAGACGTCCGGAGCTCATGTAATAATTGTTTCCGCTCCGAGGGCCCAGTTAGTATTGTGTTCGAACCAACTCGGCCATACCCAAAGAGCTCTTAAACCTTCAGTGCAATATGCCAAAACGACCGTCTCGATCCAAGGATCACATCACAACCGATGGTTAGTCGATTGGAGGTCCGTACCCCATGTTATGGGCGTTTGAACGGAAACTGCCCGAAAATAGGGGGTTCGGGCCCGGTCCGACCCGACCCGAGACCCCTTGGGTCGGCCCGAACTGGGTCGACCCGAACTGTTCCTGGTCCGGCCCAACTGGCATGGCCCGGCTTGGTGGCCGGTTGGCCTGCCACACTGGCGCGGCCCGTGTGGCCTGCTCGACAGGCCGGGCTAAGCTGAACAGGGGGGGAGGCGCGTGCCCCCCTGATTGAAGCCCCCTCCCCCACGTGGGGGCCGCTCCCTTGACCGGCGGGGGTTATGACCGCTAGTCTCCCGTCTGGTCCTGCATAGCTATGGGACCGCCACCTGCCGGCACGGATGAAGTCACGACGGACCTTCCTGGCGACTTGCTGGCCGCCGCCGCCTCTGGCAGGCTCTTCTGCGGACCATCGGACGCGCTGCGGTTGTTCGTTCTACCTGCGGTCTTTGCCGGCGGTCCTCATGGGACCGGCTATTCACTGCGAAGACTTCAAAACGTCTCGGTGGCCCGTTCCATGATCGTCCGTCGATCTGCACAACAAAAAAAAACAACCGCGGCCACTTCGCGTTTTTCCGGTGCAGCACGATGGTGCCGCGACTTTGTTCAACTTCAACGGCGCGGCGCGACGGCGCCGCGCTTCTCCACCAATCCTTCATTATTTCCGCGCGGTGCAACAGCCCTGCGCTGCCTTGCTCGTGCCGCAAAAAATTCAAGCATCAAGTGGGGAGGAGATTCGGCCGTATTCGTGCAGTCCAACCTCCTCCTGTTATTGCGATAACAGGCGGCCAAATTAGAGAATGATGAATGGAGATGAAAATAATCACGATAAAGAAACAAATAACCCCTACTTTGAAAATGACGTTGCACGTTGTCGAGTCGCGGAAGTCGAACATCGTAGAAGAATAGTATTGGTTCCTTCCACGTTGGAAGAAGTAGAAGAACATTGTTGTTGGCGTCAACCTCCATGGTCGGCGTCTCCTTCCTTGTTACAGAAGAGGAAAGTTGTCGTTCCTCAATAAGGAAGCGGCGTTATTCATTGAAGAGGCTTCGTTCTTCAACAAGGAGGAATTCTCTCCTCTTCCTTCTTCTTCTTCTTCTCATAATGCTCTCTCTCTCTCCCCCCCCAAAATCCTCAACACAAAGTGTGTCCCCCAAAACAAAATAAAAGGGATCAACGAATTATTTTATTAACACATGCCATTTGAAATTAAAAACTCAAAATGCTTAATTAATTAATTGAATAGGTTCAATTAATAAATTAGTGTAATTTGGAAAGAGTTAAGAGAGGGGATTTTCTTTTTGAGAGAAACAAATTAAATAGGGGGAAAGTTATGAACGTTAGAGGAAGGTGAGGGGTTGGGCTCATGTGGGCCCCACCCCATCTTAATCCTCTCAAAGGTAGTTAACTACAATAGGGTCCCACCCCCAACCTCCTTACTTAGTATATAACCACATAAGAGAGGGGAAGGGTGTTGTGACTCAACACATAACCACTAAGCAAGAAATAAAAATAGAATTGTAAAACAATTATATTTTTATTTCTCAACTTTTTTTAACAACTCTTCCTGAGTAAATGCAACTCAAGGAATGGAATTCTTAAGCAATTATCGGAGCTGCGAGTTTATCGGTTCCCTCGGATATGAATTCTGAGCACCGGTTCAAAAGTTAGAAAAATCCGATTGTTCGTTCACTGAACGTACCCGAGCCTAACTTCGGAAATTGATTCCGGGCACACCGGGCCTTGAAATCAAGCGCTGCCAGAAACTGCGTTTTTGTAAAATCCCAAATGTAAATAAGAAAATATTTCCCTTGAATTTTACGGGTCCCTAGATTATATCAATATGTTATTTTAATAATTTATGTACATGGAGTAAGAAATATAATAAAAATTCTCATTGAAAAATGTTACCTCTTATTCAAGAATCCTCCTTAGTTTTTCACTAATGCCTTCATATGGTGGATTTATTCACCAAATATGTCTTCTTGGATTTCAGGATGTATTTTGAGAAGGGATTAAGAGATAGCTTGGACTAATGAAAGAAGTTGTATGGTGTGGTAAAGAAAGGAGAAGGTGGAATTTATAAGTGAGTTGAGTAACACGATTATAATACTTAAATATAATGACTTATGTTAACATTTCTGTTGTGTACCAAAGATTCAATTATATACCATTATATATTATTTAAATGATAAGTTCAAAATATTTATTGAAAATATATTTTAGAAAATTATAAGGTCATTTGAATGCTTATAATTTTAGTTTAACCCCCCCTAGTAATTCTATTTTTACTTTAATGATGTCAATAGATTTGAACTATTTTGATTATTCATATTTTTCAAAAAACATGATGAAATTACTACGTAATATAAATTTAGATTATTCCAAATATGGAATCCACTTTTCGCATTTCACATCATATAAGTATCAAATTATAATTTTAAATTAATCCCACATATGAAAATAAAAGCTCTTTTTCAGAGGCAAAATGTTCAAAAGTTTACAGAGCATTTATATTAGAATTCAAAATGAAAATGATTCTAGTTACCTAAATTTGATTATTTGATATAAAATTGATCTAAATTCACTTTGAAACTAACTAAATATAATTTAATATTATAAATTATTTAAATGAAAATGCAGTTCTCAATTAAAATTCAATATTTTTTACTATTCATCAATAAAAGATAATTTTAAAAAAATCCAATAAATTAACAGTTGTTTAATTATTTTTTCCGATTTCACAAAAGATTTTTGTTTTTTCAAGAAAAAATCTGAAATTGGTAAAAATAATTTTTATATTATGTATTCAAAGTGTGTCTTACTGACATTTAGAAAAAATATACAGTTATAAGAAAATATTTCTTTTTCATTTAAAAGATTTATATTTTATTTCTAATAAATTAATGAAAAATGTACATGATTAAAATTTAAATTTTTCATAATTTATTTATTTCAATTAATACACACTAATTTAATGGATTGATTAAAATGGTCATCAATATATAATATTTTATTTGGTTATCTATATTCATTTAAACCTAGTGTAGCATGAAAAGTAATAAATGAAATTATATTTATTATAAAAGAAATGTATTCTAATGTATTGGGATATTACATTATCCTGAAATTAAATAAATATAGTCCTTTTTATTTAGTCTTGATCACTGTAATCAATGTTTCTATATTTTAAATTTCATTGTTGAAAACTCCACATTGTAAAAGGGTTAAACAAATATCCTCTTAATAAGTGAGAAAGTGAGGTTGAATCTCATCCAAGATAATTACACAACCAGGTCACCAAGTAAGAGAAAGTAAGATGAAATGAAAATAATGTAAATATAAGAAAATAATAACACCCAAGGTTTAAAATATCATGAAATAGATTATTAATCACTAGAAAGTGGGTGATCCATAGATGGTTAATGACCACAAAACCATAATTTAGTGATGAGTTAAGAGAATATATAATTCATCAGAAATAAAGGAACTACTATTGATTTGTTGTTTCAAGATACTTTCTATGTGTTTAGGAAATCCTATACTATTAACTTATAATTACGTAATAACTTTATATTTAATAGGCATAATTTCATCTCATGGTTGTTCTTTGATCATTTTTCACTTCATTTCTTACTGAAATAAATGAAAATCAAAGATTAATTTTTATTACTAACACACAATAATTAACATTTAACATATTCTATGATAAAAAAAAGTTAAAATGTATTCCTTCTATCTTTACTAAAAAATATTCTTATAAAAGTTATCCAAAAACACTAAATGTTCAACTAAATTTATTCCAAAAATCATTAACCTTATAGCTTATCCAAAATATGTCTTCTTAAATTTAAAGTCCAATTTTTTTATGGAATATCAATAAATAAACATTATATTACCTATACTATATAATTAGTCTCTTATTTCCGCATTGAAAATCTATGGATAGCGTAATAACCATAAAACCATAATGAAAACTTACATGCTTTCAAAAATAAAAGATATTGTTGTTGAATATATTTCATTAATACAAACACAAGGTAAACATAAAAAAATATTACATACACCATAAAATCACTAACCAATTTCATGGACACAAATAATATCCTAAAAAATATCATTTTCATTATTCTATCAACATAGAGTACATATTAAGGGTTATCTTCCATTAATCACGTGTCTTCCAAAAATCGAAACATTCCATTGAATCACTTTTCTTGGTACCATTTGATAAATGATTTAAAATCATTACAGAAATAATACTTCAATATAATATTTATTTGTTACATTATTTTTATAATGATAATATCATCAATAAAATAACATTACACCAAATTCATGGATCCAAATACAGAATTACAGTACTCATTACACATTGGTTGTACCAGTAGAATCAACATAACCTTGATACCATAGCATATTTTTCTGGCATATACCCATAATGAATGGAGAAATGGTTTGAATAGTGACCCATATCCTTAGAGTTAAATTATTGTACATTTATATATTCTACCTTACCATGTCATTGATGATAATGATATCATTTCTCTCTAAAAATATAGTGAACTGTTATTCCCTTCAATCATGTACTAGAGTGTTTCCTTCCAAAATTATCACATGCTAAAAAATCATTATTTTCCATTATCCCATTATTTATTTTCTAATATTTCATCATCTTCTTCACTATATTAAATTTAAATTAATAATGTTAGGATAAATCATTCTCTATCTTGATAAAACATGTTATTATGTCCTTGTATGATGAAATTTTTTGGATACTAGTGCCCTTTAAATTATTAGATTAATCCCATAAATTAATTGGTCAATATTACTGTTTGGATTACATGTATCGTCTGAAACATGTCATGATAACATTTTAAAGCTTTCCAAATTTTACAAAAAAAGTTCACCTTTCTGTCATTGAGTCAAGAACTATATTTCCTTATATACTCATTGCTCAAGAAGAAAAGATTCTTCTAAGACTATTACCTTGAAACCATTCATCTCCATGTTTCTTATTTCCACTATATCTTTAGTGTTTTAAATCAATGTCCACCATTAATCTTCATCTCTTGATAGAGGAAAAATTTCTATTATAACTTTATCTATTTCACTACATCCAAGAGAAATAAATATCTTATCTAAAGAACTCATACATTGCTCAACTGAAATGGTTTTGTAATCCCATTGAATTATGAAGGTTTCTAAAGAATGAAACATTCATAAATTGTTACATTATGTGGTGGATTAGTATGTAACTCTATATTGGAAGGGTTATTACTCATCACTTGATTAATATTCTACAACATGGTTATAATTTTATTCATTCCCACTATATCATCATCTATATCTTTGTAATCATGTCCAAAAAAATCTCTATATGGGGTATGTGTATTGATACAGTTCATAATACTTCTATTTAGAACCATTTCTAAACAATTTACTACACTAGAATAGATCATAACATTATAAAATATAATCTATAATGAAAAAAATATTTAAAACATTACATTAATTAAAAAATTTATCAATATATAAACACATAATCATAAAACTGGTTTCAATGAGGTTGTCTTTATTTTAAAATCATTAATAACGGTTTGTAATGAGAATTAGAATTATCGTTAATAAATCCCCTTGGAGTGTAAAACTAGAAGTGAAGTAAGGCCCATTTTCATAATTTAAGTGGCTATTGGGTGAAGCCCAATGTGACCTTTTTAGATTTATTACGACTAGGTACATTTGTTCTTGAACCATGACTACTTATTGTATCCTAATAGGGATGTATTTCCTATAAAAAGTATATAATCTCTTACTTAAAAAAAATATTATAATGTTCTTTTATAATTATGCTAAAATTAAATCATAGGATTATCTTCTCTAATCTTTGTTTTCCTTAATCTAGTTCCCAATATTACTACTAAAATTCTTCTAATACCAACTATAGAAACCTCAATCTCATTAGATCGAGTCTAGTGTATGATTTATTACATTGGCATATGGTAAAAGGAATCACATACTTAAGGAGTGAATTTTTTATGTAGTCTTGTTGAACTAGATACTTATTTGAAATTCACATTCACTTTTAAAACATAAAATACACATGTGGTTTTATTTTATAAATCCATTATTCCCCATACATTATCCCTAAATATAAATCAAAAATGCTTTGGTATCCTTAGGGAAACAAAAAATCAGAAAAGGGTGATCATAGATTCTCATTAAGGGTAAGAGTACAATGGAATCTATTACTATTAAGGCATATTTATTATGGAAAATTAAGTAATTAAAACACATTATATTTAATAAATATCCTCATAATAATATAAAAGGTATAAGTTATGAAAAAATAATTCTATATTAATAAAATCATTAGAATTAAACTTTTACATAGATGTTTTAATAAATTTAAAAACACCATAAAATATCAAGTAATAAGTTCAAAACAATTGAATGTAAAATGTTGGACATCTAAAACATACCATTTAGGCTTGTCTAAAGACATCAAATAATGTAGATTCGGGTTCCGGAACTTAAAATACTTTATAGAATTATTCCAAAACATCAATAAAAATGGGTAAGGCCTTGGACCAAATCAAAACTATTTTATCTCGTGAGACCTACCAAGGAATCCAGAGGATATACAGGACCTTATTCGTCACATAGAATATCCAGTGCAATATTAATATTAAATGGGTGAAAACTAATCAACATAAACATTCTTATTTAAACTAATAGAAATATAAATACTTCCTCAGTCAATAAACATAATACCAAACCATACAATTTTTACTTAATGGTATCAAAATTGTGGAACCCCATCCTAAAACAACACAAATAATCTAGACAAATCATATGGATAGCTTCATTGGAATAAATCCCTATTAAATAATATGTAAAAACTAATCGTCTTTTTAGATGGAATATTAAATTTAAAGATAACATAGAACATTTTTTAGGAAAAAACCCTGTCATTGAAAACAACCCTTTTATTTTAAAACTACAGAATTTATAGAAAATATTTTCAACATCATTTTCATTGAAAATAATTTTTAAAATAATATTATTTTTATATTATATTGTAAAAAATATTATTTAAAAGGAAAATTCCACTATTTAAAATGAGGCTTTAAGGAAATTATAAAAATGATGGAGGGTGATTCTATACTTGGTGTATATGCTAATAAGATCATTCCTTTTGTTTTAAAAAAGTTTAGAAAAGTTTCTCATTCATAAAATTAAAAGAGGGTTCCTTTAAAAAAATTATAAAAAGTAAACCATGGATAACAATTTATTAATTGTATAATTTGGATAATTCAAAAAAAATTAAAAACATTTTTAGAAAACATGATTTTATGAGAAAATTGTTTATCAGATAAAGTGATAAATGATGTTATATTACTATAAAAACATTTTATTAATCATATTATATACTAATGGGAAGAAAATAGTACTATTACATGATATAATTTATTAATAACCAAAGGATTATAAAATATATTCATTTTAACATAGAAATAAAAACTAATTCCCCTGAGGGAGACTTCAACACAAATAATCCTAAATAATGATTATATTTTCAAATAAACACTTCCAACATTGGTAAATTCCTTATCATAAGCCCCATGGATGAAATAAAATTAACTAAAAACTTAAATAACAAAAATAATTAATTAATCCTGAAATTACATTTCAAATTACATGTATATAAAAAACATAAATGCGAATTGGTGCATAATAATTTATATACCTCAATGGAAAGTAAATTGAGATGAAATAACATACCTCACGCTTCTTTTTTGATTAATGTTACGTAATCTAATATAAATTGTTTTTAAAAAGTTTATTAACTTATAAAATAACCATATTAATATTTATAATATCATGTATTATCCATTTATAACATTTTATCACCCATTTGTTAATAATCATTCATTATTTTCTTTGATTCAGGTGTTAATTGCCTTGTTTCCTCCTTCATGCTTAGTCATGACTGATCTTATTCTTGTGTATATTATAATGTTTATCATATCCAGAAAAATAAACATGATATAATTATAATAATTATACATCAAATATAATTTTAATAATAATCAATAAATATGGTGTTGAAAAATGAAGTATGTTATGATCATAGAGATGGTAGGTTGTGCGTACACATGAGTAACAATTTAATTTTTCAATTATTATTATTGAAAAAAGGTATGTAATATATTATCATTAAAAAATTATAATAATATAATATAATATATATTATTTCATTATATATAAAAATATATATATATATATATATATATCATCTGTGTGTTGTAGTGATGAAAATATAGCCACATCATTTTATGATAGCAGTTGTCCACACACACACACGAACAACAATAGAATTTCTCATTGATTGAAAAAGAAAAAAAATGATATATATTATTCTGTAATAATTATAAATATTTAAATAATATCATAATTATTTAGTTATATCAAATATCATAGCTAAATATATCCTTTTCTCCTTCCATGTAAACCTTTTGTGAAAGTAGAATTACATCACTTTGTGAGGTAGCTGTGCATCATAAACGTGAGGAGTGTTTTCATAACTCCCAAAGAATGGAATGTAATGAAATGAATGTATGATATAATGACCAAAAAGTTATAATTATGTTATAAATATCATATAAATTCTTTATATTCATCGTTATACCTTACTAAGAGAGGTGGTCATAGAAAGACAGATGACATCAGTTCGTGAGGCGGTAGTCCGACGTACACAGAAATGATTATTTTATAAGAAATTTGATAGATGTGGGGAGGTTTTAGGAGATAAAGATAACATGAAAAAATTTAAATATATAAAATTTTATATTTTTATTATATCATTATGGTTTAATAATAATTGAAGAATTTGGATGAAGAAATTAAATAAAAATTCTCGTTAAAGAATGCTATTTCTTCATCATGTATCCCCCTAAGGTTTTCACCAAACCCTTTATAGGATAGATTTATTTCTAAAAAAATTATTATATGGGATGTCGGATTTTGTAAATGTATATGGGTATATATTTTTGGAACCAAAGAGGTTTGAATATGTGAAGAAGAGAGTAGAGGGGTTGCCTTTTATAATTGAGGCTAGTGGCACTGTTGTAATTTTCGAAAAGAAAGAATTATACACACATTTGTTTCATTAACAAAGCCTCCAATAATAGACAATTATAAATCCTGGAAGTAATAATGTAAAACAAGTTCTATAAAATATAGACGATGATTTTTTGGTCATTGTAACTACTATTAATTTAGATTTACAGCCTTGTAAATCCATTTTACCTTAACCACTGTATTTAATTTTTACTATTTTCACTATTAATTTGGGTAAAAAATAATGTTAAACATATTAAAAATTTCAAATTTTTCTTATTTATAATATGGAATCCATTTAACAAATTCCAATGGTAGAAGTTTCAAAATTTAATTTCAAATTAATCTTATAAACATGAAAAGAAAGTGGGTTTTCCAATGAGAAAATGTTTACAATGATTTTATATAAAAATACAACATGAAAATAATTTAAGTGACTTAAATTTTATATAGGGATATAAAATACTACGAATTTTTCTTTATAAAAAATTAAAATTAAAATTTAACAATATAAATTATTTAATTAAAAATAATGTTTTCTAAAAAATTCAGTATTTTTTACTGTTCTTCAAACATTGAAACTTTTCAGAAAAATATAATAAATCAAACATTATAAAATTTTGTTTTTGATATTTAAAAGATGAATTTATTATTCATATAAAATATATAAAAATGGTAAAAACAAATAGTTTCACATTATGGGTGCAAATCATGACTATAACATCCTATAGAAAAAAATTGCAATTATTCATAAACCATTAATGTATCTTTTAAATGAATAATATTTTATTTATAATAAATAGATAAAAAATGAATGTGTAAGAACTATATAATTTTCATAATTTATATAGTCATATTCATACTCTCAAATTTATGGGATATGTTAAAAAGTAATGTTTACAAAATATTTTAATAGAGTATCATGTTTCTTTTATACCTAGGATTGTGTAAAACACATGTTATCAAAAAATTAAATTTATTCTAATAGAAATATATTTTCAATGTCATGGGGTATTAATCTTCCCCTTTTTACTTATATAAACATTAAAGATATTTAACAACAAATAATCATCTTGATTCATGAGGAAACCCTCCATAATACATCCACACAAAACCCCTGAATTTTCATACATTGATTAGAGTTTAATTATATAAGATTCAAATAGAGAGTAAACGATTAAGAATATTTAAGGATGATATAGGATATGGATTCTTTTCTTATGGATCAAACAAGTAATCATACCAAATTTATAATGGGAGGTCACCAAATAATGAGTTCCCAATAGAAGGAATCATTGAATGGATCGTATAAGAATAAGGAGACACCCTTGGTAAAATATCCAAATGATTGGGGGAGGTTTTCATTTTGAATAAAAAACATAATACAATTAAAAATTTATTCATAATAAATTTAATATATTAATTAAGAAATGAATTATAATTAACACATAAATGTCAACAAATTATCCCAAACATTATATTCTTGGTAAATTATTTTACTACACTCCGGATATCAAATCATAACTTTTATGTTAAAAAATTATAATATCATGAGATTAATTGTTTACTTTCAATTAAATAACTTTAAAAGAAATTTTAATTCATTCAAAACCATTATAATTCAAATTTTTTATTAATTAATCAATCAATATTATCCAAAATTAAATATAATTATTTTTTAAATATTTCCCATTCCAAATTTACTTCCATACTCAATTTAAATTTAAATTTATTCTTATTAAAATAAATTAATCAATTAAAATAAATAAATAATTTACTAATTAAAATTATGAAGAAATATAATAGCTTGTACAACATAATTTAAAAATAAAGTAAAATTAAATTTATCATTTAACAAGTTGTATAATAATCCTTATCATAGGTTTTTTAATTGTGATACCAAGCGTGTGAAAAATTATAATAAAAGAAGAAAAATATTGTTATAACCAATTAGGAGAACTTATGAATATTTATGGTTTCTACTTTCTACAGAACTATTCCTTTTTTATTTATATAAAACTGGTATTAGAAAGTAAATAGAATGGATATATAAACAATATATATAAAGGTTATAGAAAAGTCATGACTCATTTATCTATTAGCTTATTTTAAATTATAAAAATGTTGATATATGGGAATGTTTTGTGTTTTTATACCCAAAACCACAATGGTTATTATTATCAATACTAATCAACATATTATTTTTCATAGACAGTGTCTTATCAATCCCAAAATATTAATGTGTTGTGTGACCATTAAAATGTAAAGAAGTGATGTTTTGTTGTAATGTTGTAAACAAGCTAATTTAATCTCAGGTATAATGAGTTGACACTGAGAAGTAAATGGTAAAGAATATAAAAATAAAAATTAATGTTTAAAACATATAAAATGTAAATAATTTATTATCTAGTAAATGGTTGTAGATTATGATCTCTTAATATTTCATTGAACAATTATTATTCACACAGATCATATATGTTCATTTATGATCATTTAATGACGTACTTGTTAACACTGAAATAATACATTCATGGTTTTAATATCATTATCTTATTTATGTAAATATTTTTCGACAATCATTTAATTTGATCAAAAAACATTTAAATTTGAAATTAGATCTCCTTCGAGTGTAAAATCCAAAATTATAACCCTCATTTAGTGAAATTATAAAATTTTAAATTGAATATCATGGATTGGTAATTGGAACAAAAAATTTATTTTTTTAACACCTCAAATCAATGTATCTTGACACTAATTTTTTTATAAAATTTTAATACATGGAAATGGATCCATAATTATTTAATTTTTGACTTTATGATATTTTAAAATGTACAATAGTTGAAATTATGTCATCATATAATGTTGATACATGTTCTACAATATGGGTTTAAATACCTAGATTTTTTTATATTTATTCATTCATCACTGGATATAGTTGATTGTAGCAAGTATAAAAAAACTCTATGATTAATATATTTTCAATGAATCTATAAAGTAGTACAATTTTTATATTCCATTATATTCTTTCCATCAAAAAAGTTGATACTTTAATGAATTTTTTTCATATTCATCAAATGCAAATTTTAATGTAAATGGTCTATATTTTCATTATTAAATTTAATTAAACTATCAATATTACCAACATAACACTATAAAACTGAATGATTGGATTATATTTATATTAATGAATGATAAATGAAAACAACAATGATTGAAAGTCAAAAAAATTGATGTCATCCAATCTTTGATAAGTTAATATATCCATAATGAAATGAATAGAGAATATAGGGATTAATATATTAATGGAAGAGAGGGAAGTCAATATTTCCTAAGATGTGACTTTCACTTTTATGAGTTTGGGAAACAATGTCACAAAAGTTATAATATTTGTTAGAATTGGTTTCCTAAATAAAATTACATTTGTATATTCATTTATCATATCATGATTTGTTTTATAAATATATTTTCACATATTGGATTTATCTTATATATGTCTCTATATTACAATGTCTTTAGAGTACTATCAATATTAGTAGATTACATAAGCTACATTTTATAATGAGATCCTAAAGATTAAAATATTTTATTGTTAAATATATTCTGAATTTATCTAGAAACATTATATTTATGAGGCATAGTTTTTATTTAATTAAATTTTTTTGGGGACTAATATAATATCCAAGACCAAAATAACCATTAAAACCATTATCAAACGCTATATTACCCATATTCACTGCTAAATACCCATGTTTTGGTAACTAGTTTAATAGGCCTCTATATACATTTGATAAATTATTTAATAACATATATATAGAGATAAGTCATGAAAAATCTCAATAAAGTATAGAGGACTCATATGTAAGTGAGAAATTCCATTAATAATAATAATAATAAACTATTCCAAAAACATAAAGAAGAATTCAAATTATACAAAAACTGTTTAAATTAATGAAATAAAACTAGAAAACCTATTTGGAAACTTATATAGACCATAATATGGTTAATGTATAATCCAAATGAGGCATAAGGTAGGTGACAAATCAAAAATACAATGTGATGAATTGAACAAGTATTATGCCAACTTACAAGAGTGTTGGGTTCACATAAACGTATTTTACCCACATATTATCATCGAGATCATACGATGTGAAAAAAGGCCTATAACTCACCCACTCTATTGACAAACCAAAACATAGAACATAATTTTCACTTAATTAATAACAGTACATAAAACACCTTATGAAAAAAACTAGAAAAACAACTATAAAATGATAGGACAAAATAAAGGAATAGAAGAACAACACAAGTATTTTTTGTGGCCTAAACCTTAAACCAAATAATCAAGTAAAATATTAGAATCCCATTTTTCAAGAAATGAAATTGTATAAAAAATCAAAAAATTCAATAAACAAATATCACCTCTAATACTTAAAGTAGAATCATTTTTGAGAAATTTGATCCATCTTCATCTGATATTTTTTTATAGATAACGTCAATATTGATCTTATATCCATTGGAATACTTCCACTCACTCAAATACATACACCTCACACACCTCCTGTTATATTAAATAGTTCATTCTCTGGGAATCAAAGGCACTTTATTCTTATGTACCATCCTAAATACCTTTAAATATTCAATTTACTATAAACCCATCCATGAATGACTATTAAATATCCCTAATACAGGCTCTTCAAAAAGTAATTTGTGCCTCTACACATAACATTAAAAAATTTAAATTGTATTTTTTTATAACCAACTTCTGAATAGTAACTTTTGGTCTTAATAATTTTGTAAATTAAAAAACTATAACTTTTACTCCACTATATCTATCCATAAATAAAAAATTAGGCAATGGAAGTTCTTCTTTCCATTATTTCTAATGAATTAATACAAAAAAATAAAATTTCTCAGTCTAAAAACCTTCTACATGATAATAACTCTTATTATTCACCACTAGGTCCTCTATTAGTATCCATAAATCTTATTTTCATCTCAATTTTACTTTATATCTACGAAATTTTCTTACCATTCATCTGATCATTACATCCCCAATGATGGGTATCACCACATCAAGGAATCCTATACTAAAACCACATATATTATACAAGTCAAATTCAAAAAACTACCAACCTTAAATGGGACCATATATTTTTCCCAAAAAAATCATGATGAAGTGATAATAAAACGAAATATGGTATTTCATAGAAATGAAATGGAACATTATTGCCTGGGCGAATTACACATTGTGAGTCATAAAAAATATCCCCAAAATTTGACCATCATATATGATCTTCCTTCAACCCATTTATATATATTAACCCCATAATATAAATAATTATGGAAATTCAATCCTCCACTTTCATTAAAAGTTAAAGTAAATAATAAAATTTTGACATCCAACTCACAACTATGGCTCAGAATGTGAACCAAAATCTGGTGGTACTCTACTAAATTTTTAAATCAAATCCATATTCTAATTTTTGATTCCCTTTAAATGATTAAACAATTATATATCATATATATAATCATTTTTAATGTTTTAAATATCAATGGATTAACTTTACCACTTCCACGTCTTCTTTTCCAGGAATTTTTTTTACCCTACTAATTGCTCCCACTACTTGTGAAATGCCAGCCTACATATAAATGAGAGAATACATATATTATATTATAGTCAATGAAAAAGGAACCATTTTCATACCCTTAATATTAGCGTCCTTCCATGAATAATTATCCTTTAATAGATTGAAATATTTGACCCCAGTAGATGTAACTGTATTCACTTCAATCACCATGAAGTGTTCCACCACCATACAAATGTTATCATTCTTAGTAGAAAACAATGTTATATAACTTATTCTCCTTAAAATTAGAATTCATAATATCCACATAAAAATACTGGTATCCCATATCTTAATAATTATAGAAAATTCATCTATCAACTCATAAATCCATCCATTTACAAGAACGACAATAAGCACATCATCATCATAATTAAGTATAATGGCTAATCTTTAATCATCATACCCATCAAAAAATAACAATTTTCAAAATTTATATATATTAAAATCCCTTCCAATATATAGGAATTGAAATTTTTGTTTTATTTCCCTGATGCTTAATTAAACCCATAAAGGCCCCCACTTCATCTAGCATATGTGATTTAAGATTCATATATCTATGGAACTTTCTTGTTTCTCCAAATATATTTCATCATATATGTCTTTGTAACGAAATTTAGTCATCATGTATGACCATTTAAGATAAAAAACCTTCCATTGAATCCATTCATAACACCACCTAAATAGTTACATGTTTAGAAACTACATAAAAGATCATAGAAAAATATATACCCTCAATTTGTTGAAAACCATTCTTTGTAAGCCTTCTTTTTGTACCTTTATCAACAATATTCTTCCTACTCTAGCTAATGAATCTATTTATATTAAAATATTAAATTTTTTGTAGGATAATATTTTAGATGCCATGTTCCAGAAACATGTATAAATTATATTTCATCCTTCATTACTATATTTCAGAATTACAGTTTGTTTTGGAATCTCAAACAATCCATTTTCCATGAGATGAAAATTTCACAGATCACTTGCATATATTTGAAATTGTAATGATATCATTATAGACCACCATAACTTTCCATATATCTCATCGTATTTCGAAACTAATGCTTCTAAAACATCACCTTAGAGAATAAATTCACATGTATTTACAATCCCAGAGAACTCATATAGTTTTGTCCTTGGAATCACCAATTGAACATTACTAACATTCAAAACATATTCCAAATTATCTGTTATTTATATAATTGACATAATCCAAGAATTATATAAAACATTTATAACTGTAAGACTCCTATTATACCACACATATTCTTTGGATGATACATTGTTCACATAATTGACTTGTTCTTAATTATAATACTTACATAATATCTCTCCACTGATTATAACATTTTCTATTCTGAAGTCTATCTTATTGTAATTATTGTAATGATGAAATCAAAATTCATCATCAGCATACCTAATATAGAATCATGTTAAGAAATTATTTTATCAAATATCCCTTTCCATTGAATGAACATTGATATAGGTGAGTGGGTAAAAGTATTTGAAGTTAAATATTTACATACTCATTCCAGGAAAACTTGATTCCAGTAATTAAAACACTAATGGTGAAAATTTACTTTTATGCACTATCTTTGTCATAAAATCCACCAATTCTTCCCAAAAATCCTTTTTAAATCATCATGAATCCAAATTTTATCAACATTCTAAACTACCATTAGATTCATCTTCTTCATGAATTTTCTTTTTTTCTAGGTTTCTTTGATCTATCTTATAAAATTGTATTCATTTTGTAAAATAGATTCGCTATAACTCCCTACTATTATACTCCCCACCATTATTAATTCTAACAAAAATTAGTTTTCATTTTATTTGTTTATCCATCATGGATCTCCATTAAAACTAGGTTCCAAAAACATCAATCATATAATTGGAAAATAACATTCAAAACATATATGTATTATCATTAATGAAGTTATCATTGTATAATGAGACATCATGAGAACAAATCAAGGATGAACCCCATAAATTTTTTTGTGCTGGCTCTAACCCATGATCCTTTGGAATATTACATTACATTTAGAATGAAAACTTATATGGATTACCAAGAATTTATTTTTAACATGTTCTATAAAAAATATATCAAAACATCATCACTTATTTAGAATCTTGGATTTTTTTACATTTATCACATTTGTGACTGAGATTCTCATGATATAACTTTTCACAAAAAAATATATTTCATGCATTACACCCTCTAAAATTCCATTTATGTTAATAAATCCACATTTTAAACATTTTACAACACCCATAAAACCCCAAGGGACGTTCCATTCTCTATGCATTAGGTTTTTAATGAAAATAATAACATCTAGCTTCCCTACCAAGATCATGTTTTTTTTAATCCATAGTATGTGCTACACTTATTTCAGTTCAAGAAATATTTCATTCTTTATACATTATGAAGCATCAACCATTCCATCAAACTCATGATTTCCATCATCCAAAACTATTACCTTATGTTATATTCTTAAAGTGTAGTTTCTCAAACATCATATATTATATATAGAGTAAAATAATGTCTTATTATCTAAAATAAAATACAAAATTGAACTAGAAATAATCAATATTCTAGGACTCATAACTCCTGATATATGATTTTAAATTGCACTTCTTGAATCATATCTTCTAGAATTGCATCCTTATTTACTATAATACTTTTTTATATAGAGTTTCTACCCAAAATTCTAACAAAGGGTCCCACACTCTTTTGATCTAATATGACTTCTAATATTGATTATTTTATATTTTATGACTTTTACATGTTATGAAACATCCCTTACCATTCGTACTATATACATTTCTAGTATACTCATAGATCTTATTCCAATGAATCTACTCTTTCAGAATCTGATCCCTAAAATTTAAAAAAACTATGTCTGTATTATTTATTGAGTTACTCACCATAGTAACCATCACATCCCAATATTTCAGGATTGATGAGAGTATAAAATTTTCACCCACTCTATATCCCTAAATATAACATTCAATAATTCAAAAAAATAATTAATGATTTTTATGTTTTGGATGTGGTCATCCACTAGATTTCCGTCCAAAATTACCTTTAAAAATAATTGGTGTAATAGGAACACATTTTTTTCATTTATATTCTCATATATATCCGAAAGACACATCATTTTTCAAAATTTCATCATTTATTCTCTAATGTTACTAGCCATGATTCTTGATAGAGACCTATATATTATCAGGAATTTATTATTATCTAGTTTTTTTCATTATTCCTTCTTCACAATATTTTGATTAGTAATAATCAATAAATGATCAAGATCCTTTTATAGTATAAAATTAATTATCATTATTTCCTATAATTTAAAATCGTTTATTTATGAATTATTTACCAATAAATTAACTATATCCAAACTCTATTAGATCTAATTATAGTGAACTCACACTAAATTCAGAGACAGGTAAGATGTATTTGCAATTACTAACCAAAATTATCTTTCAACACTAAAAGAATAATTATCCTACTAAACCGAGCTCTAAAACACCTTGTCTATGGTATGTTCATCTTCTGATCTATAACAAATGATTTTATACTACTTTTTTGGTTAGATAAAACATTTAACCACCCATAATTTATCAACTAGAACAAACAATTAAAAAATAAATAACCAAAACAAACTTATGATAATTCTGTAAAAGAAAAAACATTATGATCCACATGTAACTAATCACACTAAAAAATTAAACCATATGAATATAATTATAAAAAAAAATTCACAAAAATATGATTCAATAATACATAGAATTTTTTTTAAGTGTTTTGGAAATTATTCAAAATTCTTGAGAGGAACATGGAATTTTCTTATATTTAAGAAACATAATATAATTAAAAATTGAAAAATTTATCCAATAAATATTCCATCTATACTAATTAAATTAATTTTTTTGGTGTAACTGATACTGTTATATTTCAATATTTTTTTGGGAAATTTTCACCAATATTCGGTCTATAAGGGAAGTAATTTTTATTTTCAAAAACGCACACCGCTATAAATTCCCCTTTACAAAATAGGTAATGATTCTAAAAAAACAATAGTTTACTCTTACGTGTCATCCTAATGTCCCCTACATATTCAATTCACCAAAAATCTTCTATATAAATTTTAATACATGTACTTTAAAAAGAGTCTTATAAAGGAACATTATGCCTCCACACCTCACCTTCAAACTTTTCAAATGTAATTTCTTGATTTTTTATTCTTAATAATAACATCAAGGAATACATGTTCTAGAATTTTAGACTTTAAAATTATCACTCCACCATATCTAGCTAAACATAGAAAATTATTATTTCCGAGTTCCTCAATCAATTAGTTCTAATAACATAGCTTTAAAATTATTTTGGAATGAATTAACCAAAAAACAACCCCAAATTTGAAGAGTGAGATAATCTTGTTATCATGTCTTAAATATGAAAAATTTAGGGTGATAAGATATTTCCATTTGTACTTATATATTCCTAAGACACAATAGTAGTGTGTATTCATTCCCAAATAGTTTTCTTAAAGAGTGTGAGAATGAAATATTTCATCATGAACTTCCAAATGTGTCTCAACATAAGAGAAAAAACAACTGTGTAAAGAAACATTTTTACTCATATACATATGGATATCTTAAAATAGTATTATTGGTATATAGAAAACATAGAATGGAAATTTTAATAAGAAACTAGTGTATAGATTTATTTATAGGCTTTACTTTCTAACTCCCTATATCGGGAGGGTATATACCTGACAAACTAACTTTAGGACTAACTTCGAGCATGATAAAACCATATAAGAAGTCTAGAATCAAATATGATTCCATAATAATGAAATTATATTGAAACACTAATCTTTTCTAGGTAAAAGGTGTTTTGGTATGAAGGAATTATTTTTATCAATTTATCCCTACCACTTAGGGGTATAGGAAGTTTTATAATTAAGTTTGGGTGAAATCTTGTCCCACTCAATCATATACATCAATGTTCATAGAATATTCCTTCAAAATTTATAATTATTCAATTTTTCCCCTCTATCATGAATATCAATTTTCAAATTAGTATCCGCACTCTTGGTGTCAAAACCAGTTGCATTAAACAACAAGGTCCCCTATAAAAGAAACAATATTTTCAAGGTTGTAATTCTATAGGTTTCCACAAGAAACACTATAAAAATATCTATCATCATTCATTGTACATAAATATAATTTCATGTATTTTAAAACATATGAATTATATACATGATTTTTTTACCTAATTATATATTTACACAACCATGTAAGAAACTGTCGTAGGAATCAATCATTAGAAGAAAACATTATTTTTCATAAATATAAATAATATTTACTTATGAAAAATATGATATTATCAATCCAAATAGAACCATATGTGTATAATATACTATAATACCATGAAATAAAAGTATAGTTCCAATTAAGGTGGGATAATAATTCATTACATTATATTTGACAAGTAATACCCAAATCAAATGGGGATTTAGATTGGTGAATACTAATGGTGGCTCTCAAAATAATATGGGACAAGCCTAGCATATACTGGAGGATCAAGTTAGTAAATGAAATTATATTATAGTTGAAAATTTTCTTAGTACCCTACCAAGAGATCATAACTGACACATTATATTACCAATATTTGTTTAATTTTCCATGGTAAAAAAGAAGGAAAATTGTGAGTAAAATCATTTTATAAACATTTCATAGAATATGGAAATGAATAAAAAGGGGAAACTAGTTAAAGAATTATTATTGAAAGAGAAATATTTGAAATCATGGTTTTATAAAAAATATACCAAACATTGAACACTTATAATACCACATTGAATGTCAATTATAGTGATTGGTTAATGTTAAACTGAAAATATTTTCAGGTAGAAGAATCTATTCCAAGAGAGTAACCCCAACCATAACAACTCCTATGAATCAGTCACTAACTTCGAGTTAAATTTGGTTTTTCGTCTTATTAATCATTCGATTTTAGGTGGAAATAAATGATTCATATCATTAAATATATGTTGGATTTAAAGAAGAGTGTATTTATTATAAATTAACAAATCAAGTGATTTTTGGCCAAAGGGATACTATTTACTTACAAGCTTTCCAAAAATGGTTTAATAAATTTGATACATCATGAATAACAATTTTATTCCATTTTTGATACTTTATAAAGTTTCTAACACAAAGGGAAAATAACATTTAGTAAATAGACTCAACAATGTGTTTCCTAACTCATATTTCATTGAAAAAATAATAATACGGTTCAAGACATAAATGTGTGATAAAGTATCAAAATACATTGTTTATGTTTAAAATGTAATCAGTGTAAATATAAGTTTTCACTATGTATTGATTAAAAACCCCAATGTAATAACATAAGTGATTTTTACAAATAAATTCTGAAAACCATTCAATTTTTACATTAAAAATTTAAATAGAATTATTTATTAAATAACAAAATCAAAGGCAATCAGGTTATAGCCATATCCCATAAATCACATGTTACGTCAAGACCACTAGGAAACATTTTATGTAATAATTTTAAACCTATAAATCCATTTGAAACATCTAAGATACTCCCAATAAAAATTCAGCCCAAATAGAACTCAATAACAATCACCATAAAAAAAGTAATATAAAATTCATGTAACAAATGTTACCAACTCTAGAATTTACTTTAATAAAAAATTTCAGTAATCCTTAAATAATCTCAAAGATATTTAACAAAAATTACACCCCAAATACTACAAAAAAAACATAGAATAACTCATACCTCATTTTCATTAAAAAAAAATTCAATGATGAATGACGGGAAAACAATCCACAATATCCAAATTTAAGAAATAGATGAGTGAGAACCATGTTTTATGGTGAATTATCCTACACACGAGTAGAATTCACCATAGAATCCCTAGAAATGGTCGACTAAATGTGAAGAAAAACATCAATGTGGAAGAAAAGAGGAGAGATAAATTCATACTTATGTTTTTTTTGCATGATTAAATCCATTACATCACCTAGGAATAAGATTTAGGATGAAGGGAATGAATTAATTATTAATGATCCATGAAAGGGCCTCTAAATTGACTAGGAGGAATGAAATTAGATATATAATTGATGGAGATGATATATGATCATCGTGAACATAATTAAATAACCACATTAAATAAATCCCAAGAAGCCATCCATATACCAATTTAAATTCCACTAAATTCTAGATGGCACACCCCTTCAAACCAAGTTGATTTCAGGTATTGAATATAGCTTGTATACTTCAATCAGGTACCTTGTGCCAGCTTTAGTAATGAACATTAAGTGGAACCCATTTATAGTTGTCTTAAACTTGTAAAATTGTCACCAAATCTTAAAAAACATATAAAATTACTAAGAATGAATCATTAAACATAGGGAACAAAATCAAAATCCTTGAAGAAGATGACCCCTCAACCCAAACCAAAAGATAATTCAAACCTAAATTTTTTAATTCAATTGTTGGAGACTGACTGTAATAAGACCAAATATGGGGGTTAATTGAGTTCATTCAAATTTTATTTCTCCCAAAAAAATATTATGAACTATTTTAATTCTGACTTCTATATTTTTCCTCAATAAATCATGAATTGGATATAAAATAATAAAATAAATAAACATAGATTGATTTATAGTTTGGGGAATAGAAGTCCCCTAGTCCACTCCAACACCACTCTCCTCCATGAGTGTGACGATTTTAACTAGAATTATCATTTTACTATGATATTAAAACACTTTTCCTAGAGTCTTCAAGAATGAGGGAAAGTAGTTGACACATGGTAGAAACACATTTGATCTTAAAAGGTTCTATAAATCAATTTGTGATCAATAGCTTTCAATGGTTTTTTTCTATAAATCTGTACAAGTTAATATTAAAACTGAAATATTTTACAATTTTCATCTCATATCTATAAGAAATAACAAATAGAAAAGTAATTTATCAAATTGAAATGTTTTGATGAGTAAACATCTCTAGGATTGTCTTATGATCGCATCAAATATAATTGATAAAAATAGATCATAGATCAAAATGTATTATATCTATTTTCTCTAGAAAATATTGTGTCACTATTGACTATATTGAAAAATAATAATCATTGTTTTCCTTCACTTCACTTTACTCCACTTCTCTTTAATGATTCTAGGCTTTCACACTATGTTTGTAAATTGTTTTAAAATACATTCATTGCAAACAAACTAAACACACTATACATGATTTGAACAAAAAAAGGGATTAGTTTCATGTGTTACTCCTTGAAATGCCTTAGAAAATTAGGTAATATAAAACAATTCATACTCTTTCCTCTATCGCAAAACATGGTTATTATTATTTTCAATTTAATCTAAAATATAAAATTAAGAATTTTAGACCTATATAAAACCATTAAAAACATTAATTGAGTGTTTAAACGGTGAAAAATACTTACTATCTAAACATTTTATCTAATTTAATGAATTGAATCCTAGGAGAAAAATTATGGAACTCAAACCATATAACTTATTTGATTTTATGATACTATTTATTCAAATTAAATTTGCATAGGAAAAATGAATTTGGATGTATTTTAATTAATGCATCCAAATTTGAAGTAGGAAATTTGGAAAGATGTGTTCATTTTCATTCTTTGGATGATTCCCAAATAATGACATAGCTGATTAAAGCTACATAGACTATTATAACAACCATTGTATTTATTACACACATAAACTTGATTTATTGCATAAAAATAAACATAAGAAAAAACTAAGGATCGAGATGTATAGTGTCATGGGAAATAAGGAACATTATATAATAACTTATAACATAAAACCCAAAAAATTTAATGAAAATTATTTTACATGACAACATTACTTCATACTTAGAATATCATTGAATAACCTGAATACAATCATAAGAAAAGGGTGAGAAATAAATCCCATTAAGGGTGTAAAAAAGGAAAAAAATCAAAAAATTTGGTACATGATTGGAAATATTCATATCAATTGATCACAAGATAAACATGAAGATAAAGTCATGATATATCATGATTATCATAACATGGAAATGCAGAAACAACATTTAACATGATTTTAGCATCAAACAAGGCTCATTTCACTTGGAGCATGAGTAAACCATAATTTAACTTGAATTAGTACGAGTAAACCCTCATTTCTCTTGATTTATCATGATACTAATCTTTACCCGATTCATTGGAGCGCTATTAGGGATCACCCTTCTTAATCATTTCATTTCATGCATAAGTGTTCCACATGGATTATACAACATGGAATCATTCAACATCATCATTTCTTACACAATAAAAAAAAGTTAATACATATATGAAACTATATAATCAATAAGTAAATTTTAAAAAGTTGAATACCCTTGATAATGAAATGGGAATGTTATTCACTACACAATGTCTTTGGCATGAAATATCACAATGCCATTTTTACAACATAACAGTGTGACATAAGAATTAATAAAAATGGTTTCTTAGAGTGAGTCATGTATATCATCATATATAAATAAAATTTAAAGTAAGGGGGTCATATAGATACATTTTCCAAAATATATATTGGAATTTATATGCATAATATAAAATAATTTCTTAAATGTAAATTGGGAGTGAGGAATCTCTTATGGAGTCTCAGCATGGTAACAGTGGTACATGGGAGGAATTAGTGATAGGGAAAGGGGTATATATTCATTAAACCATAAGAATAAATATATATGAAAGGTGAAAAATCATGCCCCATAATTTCTATGTGAAAAGTAATAGTGCATAACAACATAAAGAAATTTAGACAATACCATAAAAGAAGAAATCCATTACTTGGAAGTGTGGTCCCAAAGGCTTGGGAGAGGATTGAGAGGGCTTCTTGAGATATTGGGGAGCCTTGTGAGGACTCTAGGAAAGGGAGGGTAGGGTTTGGTTGAGATCCAAATGTTTTTGTTGATTAAAAATGGGAGATTGAGTGGGTTTATATAGAAAAGGATAAGGAACTCATTATTATTTAGGTTTTTGACACCACACATTAAACTAATAAAAATCCCAAACCATCTCAAGGTTTTTGCCCAGGATTTTTTTGAAAATTGGAGTTGAAACCATTCTTTTTTATGTACAATGGTGATAATTGTAATAATATTAGGATTTCTTATGTGGAGATGAGTTAGACACTCAAGGTAATCATTTTAAAATGATAAATTATTTTATATGTCTTGGAGGGTCCACTATGGTTTTGTAAAATAAATCTAACTACCATAATATAACATTATTTTAAAGTTAAAACATATATTGGAATCAAATACCATTTATAGTATTTTATTGCATCACTATTCAGTCATTATGATGTCATAAAACACATTATATATTTTAACTGTAATTAATTTTTACCGAAAAATTCGATTATCTGTGAAAATTATGAATAAATCACCATTGAATAATTTTGACATCATGATTCAAAAAAAAATTATATTATCTAAATAATTTTATAAATATGTTAATTTTTACTTTTATAATAAAAATTGGCATTTTTTGAAAAATTATCTCTTTTGACAGAAATAGCTTTCAAACCGTAATAAAATTACAATTATATTCATAAAAATTATACAATCATATATATTTAAGAAAAAGTAATTTAATAATAATATTTTATTATAATATTATTTAATTAAAAAAACCATTAATTTGTCAAAATATATTTCTTAATAAAATATTAATTAGAAATAGTATTTCGTGCTTTAAAAACTATTTATAATGTATCAATAATAAAATGAATATATATTATCTATAAAAAATAACTCATATAATCATAGTGTTAGGGTCTTGATACAAAACCACTTATAACACCAACAAATGACCTAAGGTTAAGGAGTGTGTTGGTAATAGATTATTGGGGTGGCTTAGATAACTTCGCTCGAGTGATAATCTCTATCAACTTACACTTCTCCCACAGGCAGTTCTGTTCAAGATTAATGTGTGGAAACTCGGATTGGGCTATGTCAAGAGAGAATCCCAGTGATGCCACCTCCTTTTGGAGAACCAAAAAATGGTCTTTGTACAAAGTAATTATACTCGATGATGACATTCCTTCTTTTATTTGAGTAAATTAAATTTTTTAATGCCTTATAAGGCCCCAGCCTTAAACCTTACTTAATCTTGAGTTATCACAAGATTACACATTGAGGATCTTTTCGGGTTTAGAGTTTTAGAGAATTACATCATAAAACTTGCATTACATTCCACATTAAAACAAAGTGGTTACATAAAGATAGTATTCTTCATTCCCATCAATGGAAACATATTTAAAATAAACATGGATTCTTTCTTGACACTTCCTTGACACTATCATCAAATCATGTACCTTTCCCTTGACCTTTGAAAAACATTTCAAAAAAACGTGGGATGAGCATAAAAAGCTCAATATGGGTTATAAAAACATGGAAAGGAAACATGGGTACATATATAAAAAAATATGAGATCATACTTTACCAATAATACATAATCACTTTAACATACCTCATCAAATCATGAATAAATCATAGAAATCATAAGACATAAAGGTAACTTGAGGCATTCATAACATTCTTACGTAGGGAGTAACCCTCTTGGTTACGTTTGGAATACCCATCACAGTATATTCCCTAAAATATCTTCGGAGAAACCTTAACGTTTCACTCCTTCGTGTTACCCAATGCATTGGAGAGCTATATCGGGCTCACACGCCCTTAGTTTATCACGGAACCACCCGTCTTCATAATAATGCCCAAGAACCTCAACATAATCGTATCACATAAAACATGCATAAAGGAAACATAACATTTCCACCTTTCAATCAAGAAGATATCAATAAAACACATTTATATAAAAACTTTATGAAAACCATTTTCAATACCAAAATAAAAGAAAAGTAAAACATGGTATTTATTTTTCTTTTAAAAAGAAGGTACGGATTATAGAGGAAGCCGAAACTCAAATAATGGTCACGACGGCGGAGAAGTCGTTGTCGCCGCATACGTACGACAAAAACATTCCCTTTTGTCATTTAGTAAACGCTTCGTATAAAAATGATTCCTTTTGAATAAACGTAAAAGTCAAAGGGAGTTATACACCGTATAAAAGAAGGTTGTGTATAAAACAAAATATGCCTCAATGAAAGAAGATTGAGACGAAGTCCCATACAAAGATCATTTTTAAAATAAAATAGACCTATTATGTGTATTCACTATAATTACACATAAAGAAAGTAAAAATACAAGATAGGAAATAATAATATCATGACATAATTTTAAAGTAGGATATTAACCCAAAGAATGGTAATTGGGTTAAGAAGTTCCATACCTCGTATCTGACTTGACCCGACCGTTCTTTAATCTCTTTTAAAAGTGTAACTCCTTTTGATTTGAGCCTAAAGGCTTCCTTTGAATGGATTCTGCCCAAAGGGAATCCTCTAGGATGAGGAGAGGGATGTGGAGAGAGTAAATGGGTAGGGGTTGGCCAAGCCAAAGTCTTGAGGAGTGTGTGAAATTAGGTAGAGGTGGGGGCCTTTTATAAGAGGAGAGGAGGGGCACTTTTGGAAAGTAAAGATATGTTACTTTATTTTAAAAAGAGTTTCGGATTCAAAAGGTCCCACATTGCTATAATTCTAGGATAAGGTGATAAGGATTCGAAATCCACTCATCCAATTGGTTTTGTCCATGTGTAGGTTTTAGATGTTTCATTATCTTTCCATTTTATTTAAATCGTTAAATAATGAGGTCATCGCTGCATCATCATGATGTCATAAATAATTTAATTTATTTAAAGTCTAAAAATTACAAAAAAAAAATACTATGATGTAGGAAATCTTTTTAGATTTCCAATGAATATTTATAATAAAAAATATGATCTTTATAACCCCATGTAAAATTTTTTTCGTAAAACATATTATGTTTGTGTCATTTTTACTTTTACATTAAATAAAAATTTATTTATGTCATTTCCCAACCAAAGTGGATCCATGGGGTCCCCAAGTTTACCCATGGCTTGTCTTGGTCGGCCATGACACAACCAATGAGGGTAGGACATGTGTCAAGCTCATCTTATTTTATTAAAGCATTATTTTTACCTTAAACTACACTAATTACCACTAATCGCGATTAAAACTTAATAAGTTAATATTCACCAAAAATTTATTTTAATCTCATTGAACCAAATTTTACTTCATAATGACAACCATGTATGTCGGATTTTTGAAATTCAAAACACAATGATGGAAAAATTTCATTTAAATGGAAAATCAGTTTTTATAAGTACCACTTAGTGGTTTAACTATTCATCAATAATTGAAGTTTTTCAAAAAAGTACCAAAAATTCACCCTAAGATATATTTGATATTCTGAATTCAAAAATGAAGTCTATTTTACAAAATTCAAAACATATAAGTCACATAAATTAATTTAATAATTAATTACCGCTGTCAGAGCAAATATCGGGTTTTTATAAAAGAATAAGTATCAAAAGATTGACACCTGTTTAAGTCTAATTTCAAAGTGAAATTGATTCCAATGACCATCATTGGATAAAATGGTAAAAATATATTCTAATTTCACTTCAAAACCAATTCAAAAGATAATATAATCATATAAATAAATTAGATTAAAAAGCAGTTTTGATGTAAAATGCAGTATTTGTCACTATTCATTAAAAAATGAACATTGTCAGAAAAATACCAAAAAATCACACAAAGTAAATTTTGATGTCCCAATCATAAAGAATAAGTTTATTTTGACAAACATAGCTTATAAAATTGTCAAAATATAGATTTAAAAATAGTTTTCCATCAAAAGGCAGTAAAACAATCTTTTAAAAATATTAGTGTATTCCATGCTTAAGATGGGATTTATTTTCATTTTAAGCCTCTAAAACACTATCTTAATCATGAATAGACATAGATAAAAATATCTATTTTTCATTACTTACTTGGGATGTTACATCCTTCCCCCATTTAGAAAATTGCGTCCCCGCAAATTTTTTCCTTATCGAATAAATGTGGGTACTTATCCCTCATTGCATTTTCAGATTGACATGTTGCCTCTTCCATCATGTGGTTTTTCCACAAAATCATTACATGCTTAATCACCTTATTCCGTAAAACTTGCTCCATGTGGTCAAGAATCTGGACCGGTTGTTCCTCATAAGATAGGTTCCCTCCAGTTGAACTACCTCTAGACTCAAAACATGAGATGGATCTGGCATATACTTTCTCAACATCGAAACGTGAAAAACATTGTGTACCTGAGATAAACTCGGAGGTAAAGCCACTCGGTATGCAACTGATCCAACTCTCTCCAGAATTTTGTATGGTCCAATGATCCTTGGACTCAACTTTCCTTTCTTACCAAATCTAATCACACTTTTCCAAGGAGAAACCTTGAGAAAAACATGATCACCTACCTCGAAAGATAGATCCTTCCTCCGGTTATCCGCATAACTCTTCTGCCTGCTCTGAACTGTTCTCATGTGTTTCTGAATCAGCTGAACTTTTTCTGCCATCTCTTCTACCAATTCTGGTCCCATCAACTTCCTTTCACCCACTTCATCCCAGAAAGCTGGAGTTCGACACCGCTTCCCATATAATTCCAGAAATGGTGCCATCTGTATACTGGAATGAAAACTGTTATTATATGAAAATTCAACCAAAGAAAGATGTTGGTCCCAACTTCCCTAATAATCAATAGAACAAGCTCGTAGCATATCCTCCAATGTCTGAATTGTTTGTTCTGACTTCCCATCTGATTGAGGATGAAAAGCTGTACTAAAATTTAATTCAGTACCCAATGACTTCTGAAGGCCTTTCCAAAAGTTAGATGTGAACCTGAGATCACGATCCGATACAATGGAGAGAGGAACTCCATGTAACCTGACTATCTCTTTAAGATACAAACGGGAAAGTTGATCAAGAGAGAAAGTATCTCGTATAGCAAGGAAATGAGCAGATTTGGTCAAGCGATCAATAATAACCCAGATTGCATTATTACCTCGAGATGTCTTCGGTAATCCAACAACAAAGTCCATGGATATATTCTCCCATTTCCACTATGGCACTGGTAAAGGCTGAAGCATCCCTTTCGGTAACTGCCGCTCTGCTTTAACCTGCTGACAAGTCAAACACTTCACAGTAAAATCAGAAAATACTCTTTTCATTCCATCCCACTAGTAATACTCCCGAAGATCTCTATACATATTAGTACTGCCCGAATGAACTGAAAACGGAGAACTATGAACTTCACATAACAACTCTCTCTCCAACTGTGAATCACAAGGCACACACAATCTCTTGTAAAATCTCAAAACACAATCATTATCAATGTTGAATTCAGGTAACTTACCTTTCTGAACCAGCTCTACCTTTTTCTGCAACTCACTGTCTTACTTCTGTGCTTGCTTGATTCTATATGATAGAGAAGATATCACTGATACCTGAAACAAAACAAAAGGACTTCCTGCACCAACAACTTCTATGCCAAAGTTCATCAAATCCTTAACCAAAGGATCACGTTCCAAACCCAACATTGTTAATGAAGCATTACTTTTTCGACTCAAAGCATCAACCACTTTATTTGCTTTTCCAGGATGGTAATGAATTGTACAATCATAATCCTTGATTAATTCTAGCCATCTCCTTTGTCTCATGTTCAATTCTTTCTGAGAGAATATATACATTAAACTTTTTTGATCGGTATATATTTCACACTTTACTCCATACAAATGATGCCTCCAAATTTTTAAAGCAAAAACAACAGAAGCTAATTCCAAATCATGTGTAGGGTAATTTACCTCATGACTTTTCAACTGTCATGAAGCATAAGCAATTACCTGATCATTCTGCATTAGGACGCAACCAAGTCCTTTCAATGAAGCATCACTGTATATAACAAACTCACCGTTCCTGGAAGGTAGGGCCAAAACTAGAGCATTCACCAATCTTCTTTTCAATTCCTGAAAACAATCATCACATTATTTTTTCCAGATAAACTTAACACCCTTCTGAGTTAGCTTAGTCATTGGACTACATAACCGTGAAAAATTTCTAACAAACCTTCGGTAATAGCCCGCCAAACCAAGGAAGCTACGAATCTCGGTTACATTTGTGGGTCTTGGCCATTCTTCCACAACTTTTGTTTTTGCAGGATCAACAGTTATTCCATCTTTAGAAACAATGTGACCAAGGAAAGAAATTTGTTGCAACCAAAACTCACACTTTCTGAATTTCCCATACAGTTTATTTTCTTTTAAGGTTTGAAATATAACCCTTAAATGTCTTTCATGCTCCTCTTTACTTTTAGAAAACACCAAAATATCATCAATAAAAACCACCACAAACTTATCCAAGAACTCATGGAAAATTCTATTCATTAAGTCCATGAATACAACAGGTGCATTGGTTAGCCCAAAAGGCATTACTACAAATTCATAATGGCCATATCTCTTACGGAATGCGGTCTTCGGAATATCTGCCTCCATTACCTTCAGCTGATGGTACCCCGATCTCAGGTCAATCTTTGAAAAAAACTGAGCTCCCTGGAGCTGATCAAACAAATCATCGATATGAGGCAAAGGATATTTGTTCTTAACAGTTATGTTATTCAGGGCTCTATAATCAATGCAAAGTCTCACAGAACCATCTTTCTTTTTAACAAATAAAATAGGAGAACCCCATGGTGATGTGTTAGGTCTAATGAAACCTTTCTCTAATAAATCTTGCAATTGATCCTTCAACTCTAAAAGTTCAATCTATGCCATTCGATAAGGGGTTTTTGAAATTGGCTTAACATCAGGAACTAAGTCAACAATAAACTCAACTTCCTGATCTGGTATTATTCCAGGCAACTCATCAGGAAAAACATCAGGATACTCATTTACCACTGGCACATCCTTAATCTGAATAGTTCCTTTATTTTCAACGACGTGTGCATGGTAACATTCATTTCCATCTTTTAAAAGTTTATCGGCCTCTTGATATGTTATCAAAAGTAAGGGTTCATTATTTAAACAAACTGAAAGCGTTTCTGAAAAGAAACTTCTTTAGCTCTACAGTCAATCTTAGCATGGTAAATAGAGAGCCAATCCATACCCAGGATAACATCAAACTCTTCTAGAGGTAGAACAATAAGTTTTGCAAGTAGGATCTTTCCACAGATAAGGATAGGAAAATTATTATAAATTCTTTTTGCCTCAACATTTCCCCCAGGTCTTTTTACCAAAAGTTCAGGAGTCATTTCTTGAGATGGTATTCCCATTTTACTAGAAAAGGTTTCAGAGATGAAAGACAGTGTAGACCCCGAATCAAACAACACACTGGCATAATCTAAAAAAACAAACAAAGTACCTGATACAACTTCATTTGATGGCCTGACATCTGCTGAAGTAGTTGCAAAGGATTTCACCATCCCTTTCTGCTTGTAGTCTAACTGCTTCCCATCACTCTAGCTCTTTGTCGGACACTCGTTTTCATAGTGACCCATCTCATTGCACTTATAATATTTCACTAACTGTAAATAAAAATTGTTCTTACCTTCACCTTGATCCTTTTCAGTGCAATCACAAGCCTTATGTCCCATATTACCACATCGGTACCACTTTCCAGAATTCAAAAGACATTCCCCAGCATGCCTTTTGCCACATTTATCACAAACTGGAAACTTAGTTCTCTTACCATCAGACTTTTTTGAAGAATTCTTACCTTTCTCCTGCCACATCGGTCTCTTCTTCTACTGGTTGTTATAGAACACTTGGTCATCGACAAACTCCATTTCCACCTTCTCAGCACATCGAACAAGATTTTCATAACTTTTAAACTCACGAGAAGCTAATTCCCTTCGATATATTGGCATTAATCCTAAGTAAAAACGATTGATTTTACTATCAAGGTATCGAATAAAATTTGGAGCATACCTTTCCAATCGAGTGAACCTTTCTTCATAGGCAGCCACTAAGTCTTACTCTTGCCTCAATTCCAAGAATTGTTTTTCCATCCTAAGTCAAACAGCCTTAGGAAAATACTTCTCAAGAAACATACCTCTGAATTCATCCCAGTCAAGAGCATCAATCTCATCGGCGTCCCTGATATTTTTAACCATAGACCACTACTGATTTGCTTCACCCTCCAAATGGTAAATAGCAAGACTAACCTTTTGATTGTCTGAACACCCCACGACATCAAAAATCTTCTCCAGTGCTTTAATCCACCCTTCAGCTAGCACAGGGTCAGATGATCTTCTGAATGATGGGGGGTGTTGCCTCATGAAATGTTCTACCACTAACATGTTCCTCTGCGGTTGTTCTGGCTGATCTCGTGCATGGATACCACCACCATTTATAGCCTGAGTCAACTGCGCCAATACTGCAACAAACTGTTCAGTTCCAATTTCGACCATCTCGGGATGCTGATTCGGAAGGTTATTTCCTTCTGTATGCCTTCCTAGCACTGCTTCCCTGTTTCCTCTGCGGAAAACCATTCTGAACAAACATTTCTTAGATGAAGCAACATGGTAATCTTAAAATGATATATCATTTCAATTTTTTTTGGATAATCATTTAATAGAATTATAACTCTTAAAGTTATCTAAACCGACCTCTGATACCAACTATAAGGCCCCATCCTTAAACCTTACTTAATCTTGAGTTATCACAAGATTACACATTGAGGATCTTTTCGGGTTTAGAGTTTTAGAGAATTAGATCATAAAACATGTATTACATTCCACATTAAAACAAAATGGTTACATAAAGATAGTATTCTTCATTCCCATCAATGGAAACATATTTAAAATAAACATGGATTATTTCTTGACACTTCCTTGACACTATCATCATATCATGTACCTTTCCCTTAACCTATGAAAAACATTTCAAAAAAACTTGGGATGAGCATAAAAAGCTCAGTATGGGTTATAAAAACATGGAATGGAAACATGGGTACATATATACATAAGGATGAGATCATACTTTACCCATAAAACATAATCACTTTAACATACCTCATCAAATCATGAATAAATCATAGAAATAATAAGACATAAAGGTAACTTGAGGCATTCATAACATTCTTACGTAGGGAGTAACCCTCTTGGTTACGTTTGGAATACCCATCACAGTATATTCCCTAAAATCTCTTCGGAGAAACCTTAACGTTTCACTCCTTCGAGTTACCCAATGCATTGGAGAGCTATATCGGGCTCACCCTCCCTTATTTTATCACGGAACCACCCGTCTTCATAATAATGCCGAAGAACCTCAACATAATCGTATCACATAAAACATGCATAAAGGAAACATAACATTTCCACCTTTCAATCAGAAGATATCAATACAAAACATTGATATAAAAACTTTATGAAAACCATTTTCAATACCAAAATAAAAGAAAAGTAAAAAATGGTATTTATTTTTCTTTTAAAAAGAAGGTATGGCTTGTAGAGGAAGCCGAAACTCAAATAATGGTCACGACGGCGAAGAAGTCGTTGTCACCGCATACGTACGACAAAATCATTACCTTTTGTCGTTTAGTAAACGCTTCGAATAAAAAATATTCCTTTTGAATAAACGTAAAAGTCAAAGGGATTTATACACCGTATAAAAGAAGGTTGTGTATAAAACAAAATATGCCTCAATGAAAGGAGATTGAGACGATGTCCCATACAAGGATCATTTTTAAAATACAATAGACCTATTATGTGTATTCACTATAATTACACATAAAGAAAGTAAAAATACAATATAGTATGTAATAATATCATGACATAATTTGAAAGTAGGAGATTAACCCAAAGAATGGTAATTGGGTTAAGAAGTTCCATACCTCGTATCTGACTTGACCTGACCATTCTTTAATCTCCTTTAAAAGTGTAACTCCTTTTGATTTGAGCCTAAAGGATTCCTTTGAAGGAATTCTGCCCAAAGGGAATCCTCTAGGATGAGGAGAGGGATGTGGAGAGAGTAAATGGGCAGGGTTTGGCAGAGCCAAAGGCTTGAGGAGTGTGTGAAATGAGGTAGAGGTGTGGGCCTTTTATAAGAGGAGAGGAAGGGCAGTTTTGGAAAGTAAAGATAAGTTACTTTATTTTAAAAAGAGTTTCGGATTAAAAAGGTCCCACATTTCTATCATTCGAGGATAAGGTGATAAGGCTTCGAAATCCACTCATCCAATTGGTTTTGGCCTTGTGTAGGTTTTAGATTTTTCATTAACATTCCATTTTATTTAAATCGTTAAATAATGAGGTCATCGCCGCATCATCATGATGTCATAAATAATGTAATTTATTTAAAGTCTAGAAATTTAAAAAAAATACTATGATGTAGGAAATCTTTTTAGATTTCCAATTAATATTTATAATAAAAAATATGATCTTTATAACCCCATGTAAAAATTGTTTTCGTAAAACATATTATGTTTGTGTCATTTTTACTTTTACATTAAATAAAAAGTTATTTATGTCATTTCCCAACCAAAGTGGATCCATGGGGTCCCCAAGTTGACCCATGGCTTGTCTTGGTCGGCCATGACACAACCAATGAGGGTATGACATGTGTCAAGCTCATATTATTTTATTAAAGCATTATTTTTACCTTAAACTACACTAATTACCACTAATCGCGATTAAAACTTAATAAGTTACTATTCACCAAAAATTTATTTTAATCTCATTGAACCACATTTTACTTCTAAATTACAACAATGTATGTCGGATTTTTGAAATTTAAAACACAATGATGGAAAAATTTCATTTAAATGGAAAATCAGTTTTTATAAGTACCACTTAGTGGTTTCACTATTCATCAAAAATTGAAGTTTTTTAGAAAATTACCAAAAATTCACCCTAAGCTATATTTGATATTCCGAATTCAAAAATGAAGTCTATTTTAAAAAATTAAAAACATATAAGTCACATTAATTAATTTAATAATTAATTCCCGCTGTCAGAGCAAATAGCATGTTTTTAGAAAACAATAAGTATCAAAAGATTGACACCAGTTTAAGTATAATTTCAAAGTGAAATTGATTCCAATGACCATCATTGGATAAAATGGTAAAAATATATTCTAATTTCACTTCAAAACCAATTCAAAAGATAATCTAATCATATAAATAAATTAGATTGAAAAGCAGTTTTGATGTAAAATGCAGTATTTTTCACTATTCATTAAAAAATGAACATTGTTAGAAAAATACCAAAAATTCACAAAAAGTAAATTTTTATGTCCCAATCATAAATAATAAGTTTATTTTGACAAAAATGGCTTATAAAATTGTCAAAAGTTAGATTTAAAAATGGTTTGCCATCAAAAGGCAGTAAAACAATCTTTTAAAAATATTAGTGTATTCCATGCTTAAGATGGGATTTATTTTCATTTTAAGCCTCTAAAACACTATCTTAGTCATTAATAGACATAGATAAAAATATCTATTATTAATTACTTACTTGGGATGTTACATTCATGGTATTTATACTAATCATGTGATCATTATTCAACATATATATTAAAAATAGTAATAATTCATAACGGTATTTTAAAATACAAAAACATAAATCCAAAGAATTGATTTTTTTTATCGAACCATTTCATATAATAATTCATTTAATCAGATCAAGAGGAATATTCATTTGTAAAAGTTTGGGTTCTTGCATCTATTTTACCACATTGTATATTAGCATAACATATTTCATCATGTAATTGATTCATGAAGAAGAATTATCATTTAGGTGATTCCTTATGTAAGAGATCTTTTCGATGAATGAAATTTTAAAATAGAAGATGGCACAACATAGCTGATGGATGTATCCATTTCATTCATATATTAATTTTATTAACATTGCCAATTTTTTCCCTGTATCCAAAAGCATTCACACAAGAAAATTTCTGCGTCTTGGACAATTTTCAACCAGACAACCAGAGTCCATACGTATTGGAGTTTACATCCAAAAATCTAATAATAAAATAAAACCTGATAAACAAACTTAGAAAAAAATCTTATCAGTAAAACATGAGGGTTATTTGAGATCATAAAACACTAAGGTACATGTAATGTGTTGAATAAACATTATTCGTCCAACAATCTCACCCTTTGGTATTATCCCAAAACTTATAAAACTCATAAAACCAATTAGAAATTCTAGTAGTTTTAAAATAAAAATGTAACTAATTTAATTAGAAATTAAATGATATCATGTCAGAATTTAGTTTTTTCTCCCTTAGTAACTTATTTATTTACTTTTTCGAAGGTATATAATTATCCCTTAAAAAAAATATTTTTTGAATAAAACATTTTCCCTAATTTTTAGAAGGTGGAAAACATATCCCCCATTTTGTAACATCAAAAGGATAATGGAAAGAGATATAGAAAACATGTTAATATTGAACACTGATATATTAAATACTTCAGGGTAGTAGAGAACTAGATTATTGAATCATGGTTATATTGTGTTATATTAAATAAAAAAATATATAAATAACATCAAATGTAAATAACCACTAATAAACACGTGATAAACAAGAAAATAATGATGTATTTCATCACTCAATGTGAAATAAAAATATATATCCAAAAAACTAAAAAACATATATGTTACGATATCCATTTTGGATTTTTAAGGGTTTTATTGAGTTTTAACTATGTTTGGGGTTTGGAGAAGGTGTAGAAGTGGATGGTGTTATAGATGACGGTGGTGATTTTTATTGGATATACAATGAATCATCATAAAAACCTTTTATCATATGTATTAATTTTTGAAAAGTACATAATGGATCTAGAAATAATAGGCCCTCTTTTCATTATTAGATAAAAATCTTCATCACACATGTGGATCCTTCAAATAATCTCTAATCAACATAATTCAATAATTAAGAGAGACTCTTGTATATGAATTTGAGAAACTGATGTTATCCCTATCCTGATAAATATTTGAAGATAATCAACATGTTTTGAAGAGAAATTTTTGATTAATTGATAGAAAGAGTTATTAAATGGGGCATTGTCTTGATCTATAATGTTATAAGTAGTATCCATAGGTAAATTCTTAAAAATTAGGTTTCGAGAGGATTGCACGCTAATTAGCATACTAGTCAGAGACAACACTTTAATTTCTAATATATTTACTTTTACTAACTTATTATGAAAAAATTAATTTTTTTTATAGAATACCAAAATTATATATAATGAATAGAATTTTGAGGTTTATGTTGTCTAAAAATTGCATGAGGTTTTCACCCATCCAATCTTCATCTAGACATCAAACTGATTTCTATGAGGGTTTAGCAGAAATTCATCTGAAGATAAAACTAATTATAAATTTCATTTTGACACTAAATTTTAAAAATCAGGTATTAAAAAATCATTAAATCCAATTAATTAATTTTTTTCAAAATAAAATGATGGTTTTTATCAAGAACATTAACAATGTATGAAATTTGATCTCTTCTTTTTTTGGACAAATCCAAATTTTCTTTAAACAAAACTCCAAGATATTTCTCAAGAAAAAAGTATAATTATTCATGAATATATATATGTTGACACAATTATTCTTAATAAATTCACGGGTTTATTGAAAATTACAACAAATTTCATTTTTCTTATCATCAATTAATACTAGAGGTAGAATATCTGCTTAAATACTATGAATATGAGAGGAAACAAAAGTCAACTCAAAAATTATCAGACATATTCCATGCTGAAAATTTTGAAAAGATGATAATACCGAAGGATAAGTGGTGTAGGGTTGAATCTTCTCGAGAAAATTGAACTGACATTAGACATCACCATTAAAATTGTTTATATCAATTTTTACTTCATCTCAAAAAACATTGATTTCATCAAGAAAATCTTACGACAAATGTGATTGCATTGGTAAAGGATTATAAGACACATAATTTTGATATTAAACAAAATAATTAAGTCCTAAAACTCATCCATTGTTACAAAAACATCATTCCAACCAATTAATAGAACATCAATTTTCTCATTTTTCTTATAACTTACACTCATACTAGCTTGTGATGTAGGTTGATCTGTCCAAATACTATTGATTAAAAATGAATGAGGAATAACAATTCCAATATAATTATTAAAACTAATTTAGATATAGATGACTCTTAAGCTCTCTGATCTCTTCGTTGAAATTATATATCTCAATATATAAACTCTAACAATATCTACTTATCTTTTCAAAATCCATCAGTACTTCTTTAGCTGAAACACTAATAAGATTTATGAATACTTGCTAGCTGAATGGGTTATCTCATAATAAGTTTAAGGTGAAGATTGTAACAAATTGTATATGAGAACTCTTACTAGATTCCATATCCACATTAGTTTCCCTTATTTTATCAATATGTGATCAATTTATAATTGGACCAACTCCTTCATGGTATCCCACTAAAATTGGCATACTCTTGAAATTCATGATTTTAGGCATAGTATGATCAATCCTTTCGTTAGAAAGGCTAGTATTTTCCTAAAAACTGTCTTGATATGTTATCGTTCATCTAATAGAGTATTTTTACTAGCAACATCACAAGAACCTTTACCGTCGGCTACATCCTATGAAACATAATAGATTCATCAACTATAAGAAGGATAACCAGTACTAATTACTTTGTTCTTACTAATGTGGTCACCTCTAATCCCCAAAAATTATCCATCATGATAGGTATTTAATATTTAGGTAGTGATGTTTGAGCTTACTCCCATTTAGTCACACTCTCCTATCTAACTACCATCAAATAATTTGAATAATAATCACATAAATATCGAAACATCTATAAGGGAACTAATAATAAATTATAAATTCTATGACATTTTATTGTGTCACCTTAAATTAAATACACATAATTTTTCAAAAAACCAAATGAAATTAATCGTCCATAAGGGTATTTTTTTACTTCCCACCTTTTTCACATCAATTACAAAATAATATCATCATTTTTCTTGGAATACTTGTCTTCACATTTTTAATCAAATCATACAACAAGTACATATATTGAAAGAGAAGACTCTTCATTTCTCCTTCACATTAAGCTATACCAGTTTTCAAAAAAATGATTTTCCCTTCACCAGGTGGCAAATTCACTATTTTTTCTTCATAGATAGTGGTTTTAAATAAAATCTTAAACACATCTTTTTGACCTACTATTCTTGTCCCAAAAAGAATCTATCTAAAAGAAAACTCCCCCTCATGGGTACATTAGAGAACATCCACTATTTTAAAAGAATAAAATACAACTATCATTACATTAAAAGTTGATTTGATTACATCCTCTAGTTGATTAAATAAAAATACATCATTCATCAAAAACTCATTAAATTATTCCCCAAAAAGAAAACTCAACTTCCAAACATCAAACAAAAAATCCGAACCATGAAAATCCAGATATTTTTTCAACATTATTTTTTTGTCTTCAACCATTCAATAACTATGGATTTTTATTCAGTATTCTTCATCAAATTTAAAAAAATCTCTTATATTATCCATAGCTTCCATAAATATCAAACATCAACATTCCCATTTCGAATATGTCATTTTAAGGACGAATAGGGATAATGAGGTAAGATAAAATGGTTCAGCATCTATGTTACATTACATTTGCAAATAGAAAATTGATTTAAGAGCCGATTTTAAATTTGTTAACACGCTTGAATCACAAATTATTTATGTTTGTGATTTTAGAATAGGATTACATTTGACTGATAAATAAATATAAAACTTGAATAATGAATATAAATTAACTAAATTTCTATCTTCAATGTTTAAATACATAGATAAAATAAATAAGCGTTAACTTTTTATTCATCAAAATAAATAAAAATAATTTAACATTAAACATGAATCTCACAAACCACAAATAAAATATAATTTCATTTAAATATGAAGAAATTAAAAATAATTAATTTATTTAAACACAAAAAAGACAATTCTATTTTCATAAAATCAAAACCCTCATGTGTAAGGGGATTCTTAAATATATCTATTAACATATTTTCTATAGGGATAAATTTTATAAAAGTATCTTATTTTCTGTTTTATCTTGTATAAAATGATGTGTTTAGTCTATAAGATGTTTTTGTAATTTATTTATCAGACTAAAAAATTGTTGATAGCACTTCATTTATCACATCTAATAAAATAATTATTACAATTTATTCCAAAATCCATTAAGGAGTGTGTATTCTAAAAAGCTTGTGCACCAAAAATTATTATAAGAAATATTTTATACTTATATAGTAGAAAATGAAACAAGGTGTTTCATTTTACTATACCAAGATAGTATGTTTTTTCCTAAAAAATTATAGGATCCTGAAGTACACTTCTTATCTAGTATAAAACTACTAAACATAGCATCTAAATATGATATTAAATTAAAATCATATGTTTTTTATAAAATTAAATAATGAGAATAATTTATTTTTTAAATATATCATAATTATTTTCCCAATATTAAAATGACATTATTTAGTATTAACTTGAAATCGAGTACAAAGATACACTGAAAACACAATATATAGTCCACTTATAGACAAATACAACAAAATCACTATTATTTCTCTATAAATATTGTTTTCAACTACTTTCCCAACATCATCCATGTCATGATTTTAATGAGAAGTTATAGGTGTATTATGTACTTTACCACTTTCATGTATATACATTTTATATTATTCAAGTGTGTATTTTAATTGATTTAGCACATACGCAATGTATTTTTGATAAATTTGACAACCTAGTAAGTAATTTTAATCACACTTTGTACTTGTATCAAATTAGTTTTTCACATTTTTTTTTAAATTCATTACAAATTTTTTTTATTTTTCGAACCAATTATTACATAATCAACATATAATTAAACTAATAATATATCTAAAGATTAAATTTTCATAAAATAAAGTCAGATTAACCTTACATACTATAAAACCATTTGATAAATAAAAAGAATTTAAATGCTCATACCAATCATTATGTCCTTGTTTTAGACCATAAAGTTCTTCGGTGAATTGGAAAAAATGAATTTGAAAAATGAGGATTTTCAAAACATAGAGGTTTCTCAACTTAAACATCCCCCATAAGAAAACCATTTAGAAAAGATAATTTAACACCCATATGATATAATTTAAAATTCATATATGATCACTAAGTTAAAATAATCAAAATGTCTTTTAGTTTAGAGGTAGGGGAAAAGGTCTCCTCGTAGTCTATATATTTTTCCCAATTATAACCTTTAGCAAAATTCTTATATATATTCATAGTTATTACATAAAGAGTGAAATTTTTATATATAATACCCCATTTTTTTATAATATGATAGTCATAATGTGTATCAACTAATCCTCATTCCTAATTCCTCTTAAAAACTTTTAATTCCTCTTGTATCGATGTAATCTAACTTTCATCTACTAAGGATCCATATATATAATTTGGTTATATTTTAGAAAAAATGAATGAAACATATAAAAGGTTTCTGATTCACCATCTTATTATAATTACTTTATCTAAAATATTTATAACAGTTTCAAAAGGATGGGTTATAAGTGTTGTAGACTTTATAAGAAGCACACTTTTTGGTTCATTGGAATCAATATTTTAGGATTTCATTATAGAAAATAAATTTCCAATTTTTCATCCTTTTTGTTATCAAAAATATTTTTAGATATAATTATTTTAAAAGAATCAATTATTTTTACATTTTTAGTGACTTTGGGATCAAACGGGTCACTTTTATCAAATTTCAGATGATTTGGCCCGTCAATAATATTTGATATTTTATTGATAATACATTATACGATGGAAGTAGTAGAACATCGTAGATATATTCAATCATAATCTTTCATATCAAACATACCATGATTATAAGTGGTGTAAAAAATATATACCATAAATAAAAAACATTAAATATCAATCTTATAGATTTCGGTTATTCTTTATCCCATAGGTTGTTTTCTTTAAAATAGTTTTAATAATAACTATATTTATGAAATAACATATTTTATTCACTAAATTATCCTAGAAATGAGTGGTCATGTTATATTCATATAATATAGTCCTATAAATATCTTGGAAGGTTTAATTACTCCTTTTAACAACACGAATCTATTGAGGTTCCTTGGGGTAGAGAAAATATTATCGATACCATGTTTCCAACAACATTAATTGAAATAGTGGTTTATAAATTATCCTCCATGGTCACTTTTTAATGAAATAATTTTTTGATTCATTCTATTTTTAAAGAAATATACAAAAAACATAATAAAATATAACATGAATCACTTTTTTCACCTAAAATTTAAACCCAATTAAATCTAGATTAATCATAAAAACATAAATATGGATTTATCTCTTGGTATTGTAACTATATAGGGCCCAAAAATCCACATGAATAATTTCTATAGGTTTATAATTATAAATATATTTAATTGGTTTAAAATATTACCTTTATTGTTTTCCAATTTTTCATACATGACATAAAATATCTTTATTGAATTTTTGTTTACTTAAATTAGAAACATAATTTATTTCCAAAAATTTTCTCAAGAAAAAGACATTAAAATATCATAATATTCTACTCTATGTGAATGATTATTTTTATTCAATATTTAATCACTTCACCATTTTTCTACTCAAATAATTCTGATCAAGATTATAGAAAATCATTGTTCTTTTTCATTAAATTTAAGAATTTTTTATTTCAAAATTGAAAAAGCATTATTTTAAAGATCATTACAATATCTATAATCATATATATGGGATATAATTTTGAAATTATGATTTATAACTTCTATATATATAACTTTTTGGTAAGTATATATTTTTTTATTTTCAACTGATCGAACTCCTATAGTCATTCATTTATCATTGTCCTTGATGATGACGTGACCTCCATCCATCTTCAATAAGGAGTCAATACTCTATAAATCACAACTAATGGTCCTTGTGTATACAATTTATATATACTATCATTCATTAATCATCTTTGACCTTCATTTCAGTAAAGAAAAATTAATTACTAAATTTTGTTGGAATATATATTTTCATAGATCCATCATGGTTTGAAGTTCCCGATTTTGGCACCCAAATATTTTTGGTCTCTCGAGAACCATCATTATTGCAATTAAAAAAACAATTTGGTAAAAAAATTAACTCCACATAAATATGGTTTTTAAAACATAAATCATTTTCATTGTTCCATAGACCACCAAAATAAAAAAAATATTTAATTTTTGAAATATTTTTATTATTTAAACTAGGTACAAAATAGTTCTAAAAACCTTTTTCATCTTTACTTCATATTTCAATTATATTTTTATGAATTTAATTGTTACTAGGAATTTGATTTAAATAATTTTTACGCTTTTTAAATATGCAATATGAATCATTAAAATCATGCACAAATTTTTTTAAATTTTCACTTTTATATCCTTGTTCCATAGATAATGAACCGGAATTTTCCGTATTGGTTTTGAGAGATAACATTTGTTTAGTTAAGACCATTTTTTCTTTAAGAAAGTCAATGTTGAAATTTTTAATATTTTTTTAAATATTAATTTTCAAATTCTAACATGGAATAATATTCAACTAATTCCTCAAATAAGACATTTTCATTCTCTAGTCCTATTTTATCTTCCAAATAAAATCATGAATATAAATAATCATTGTTTTGGATAAAATACATGTAATATTTTTAATTAAAGAGCTTGGTTACTGATTCTAAAGTTGAAACATAACTATGATCTTATGAATATCTTTGTTTTGCCTTCAATTTTTCTTAGATCTCTTCACATAAAAATATTTTATAAGTAATTCATTTCTTTATTTTTGTCTTCTTTATGCTGCAGGAAATGTGGCATGATATTTCCAATCATAAGGAAGTCATCCAAATTTATGTCCTCGTAATTTCTATCTAAATTACCATATTTTTAGAATTTTTTCATAAAAACACTTATATATTTTTATAATATCTTAAAAACATTTAAAAGAGATGAGTGTCATTGTCTAAATCATAATTATGTGAAGAATGTTCATCAAATGACTCAGCTATTTGAATTTCACTACACTTCATATCATCCATTGATGTTAATATTTTTAAAGCCTCATTATCCTTCTTAACTAACATATGTTATCCTGGTTCATCATCCATATCTTATTCATACCTCATCTGATTTCCAATATGGGTTTTTATTTTAAAATTTTTCACCACTATTTATCTATGATTATCTAAAATACTACTCCACTTTAGGGGTAGTATTCTGAGAACATTTAGAGCTTGATTTGGTTCATTAACATGTGTCCCTAATGAATCAACATTATTTACAATTTTTAAAAGTGGTGTATTTAGCTGGTTGATAATATATCCATCCTTTATTCTGAATGTTTCAAACATAAATTTGGTATTATTATATTGGAGATCCCACACATTATCTATTCCATCATAAGCTATTGAAATTATAGTCCACAATTCATAATCTATTTGACATTGAAAAAACTTATTGAGCTCATCTAGTCCAAGATTTCAGATTTTATTATACATATATTTAGAATTTAAATCATATTCAACATTAGTTATAGTATAAAATGGTTCTAGTTACATTTTCTAAATTTAAAAAGTCTTAGAGACTTTGAGATAAACCATTATACCATGTTACATTAAAGATGTAATAATTTGTGGCCTTAAATATATATAATTCTCACTTTTTAAATAAGGTTCCCTAAATATATACAGACTGTCTCGATTATTAGTAATTTTTTCTATTATTGGGAAGATATATATATTTTCATGGTTTTACTTCTGTGAACTCAATAATCACTCATTAGATTCCAAATTATGTTAGATTCTGACCATAATATGACTCAATAGGATGAGTGAGTTGGGTTCCTTCAATAAAAAATTTCTCTTAAAAAATTATCCACCACTTTTTAATACCCAAATCAAAACAATTCTTAAATAAAATGTATTTTGGAAATAAAATAATTAATGAAATAAACACACAGTGATTCATACGTGTTTAGGGAATATAAGTCCCCTAGTCAACCCACCACCACTTTTTCCAATGAGTGTGAAGATTTTCACTAGTCCGTTTCATTTACTAGGGACTTCCAGTCCCATTCCAAGGGACTAAATGAATGAGTGAAAGCCTTTGACCCCTGGTACCAACATATGATCTTTCATCCATGCTAAAAAAATCATTACATGAAATAGCCTTTAAAGGTTATTTTACTAGGAACTGTTACAAAGAAAGATATAAAATAAAATAGTTTACAAACATCATCTCATATAAATAAGGAACAAATAAAAAATTATGATCTTAAAGAGAGATGTTTTGAATATTAGATATCTCCAAGATATTCTTCTGATCTTAGTAATGTTATAAGCACAACTAATAGATAAAAACACTTTATTTATTATTTTATTAGAAAACAGGATGTCACAAGTGATGCATTGTAAAAATAAAACTTCTTACTTTTGTTCACTTCACATCACATGCATATGTACATGCTCACATGCTATTTCTATTACATGTTTGAAAAAACATGAAATGCCTCTTATTTAAACACACTACACATGATCCATATAAAATTAGGAATCAATGACAAAACTTCCTTCGTAAAATTATATGGAAATAGTAGAGACAGTTAAATTTTTTTACCTTGTTCTTATGCCTCAGTACATGGTTGATATTATAGTCCATTTTATGTAAAAGAGTAAATTGGGAATTTAATACATATATAGTATCATTAATAATATCACTTTAGTGTATTAATGAAAATAAAGAACAACTATATGGATGACATATCCATTTAAAATATTTGAATCAATATAGATGAATTCATGAATGGAAACCATGTACCTGATTTAATGATCTGAGTATACGTAACAGATTATACTTCAAATTGAAAAAAATTATTTACATTGGAATTTATTTCATGTAACTAAATTTGATAGATTTGATTTGAAATGGTGTATAATGTATCTTTCTATAGTAGACAGATTGAAACACATGTACCTAATTGAAGAAACAAAGTATATTTTTCAACATAGGACATTCACATAACAGATTTATTTATGTAACCAATTCACATTTTAAAATGATCATGTAGGTGATTCCTCACGTAGGCGGTCTTGTCGTTTTAGGCCATATCCATAGAGGAAACTTCACAATGTAGCTGATGGACATACCCATTTACAAAAACGTAGGAATTTGATCGATAAAGATAATTTACATCATGTATCCAAAAACACTCACACAGTAAAATAATCTGGACTTAGAAAATTTTCATCCCTAATATTCAGAATCCATTTATAGAAAAATCTACATCGAAACACATAAGAATAAAATAAAACCTAATAAACAGCATTAAAAAACAACATTCATAGTAAAATATGTTGGCTATTTGATATCATAAATACCTAATGTACATAGAATTTGTTATATTAAAATTACTAGTCTTACTAAAATGTTAGTGGCACGTTAATTAAGATATCAGTACATGGTCTTATACAACCTCCTCACCATATGACTTCTCATACATAAAAAGATATATGTGAAGATCAAAAAAATAATTATCAAAATGAAATCCCCAATAAAAAATTATGCATCCCTTATGTATAGGATACAAAACTTTTAAATTAATCAATAATTACCAAATAATATCAATTCTAGATCTCAATCACCAGACCAAGAGAATATCACCAATACAAGACTTAGAACACACCTCAAATCATATATAAAATCATCAGTCCTATTTCAAATTCATACTTAGGGTTCTTGTCTCAATCATTAATAATTTTATAAATTCCATATTTATATCCATTAAAACCAAATAACTAAAGGGAAAAAAGATCAAACATCCCAAGACTTCCTTAAATTCATAATCACTCTTCTAAGAGAGAATTTCTAAAATAAAAAAATATGTTAAACCAAAAATGGTACAGTAATAATAAAATTTTATTGTTACACTTATAACACAATGAATACCCTCAATAATTTAAAAAAAAACCTAAGACAATCCCCCGAAAAAGGATTTTATTAATACTATATATTCCTGACCTTCCATAACTTTAGGATAAGAAAGAGTTAAATTTATCCAAACCATTACTTAATTTAGAATATACACAGAAGCTAGATTCCAAAAATACCACATTTTGTTTAATATAATCCTTTATAAAGATTTTATTTAATGTAAAATGATACTTATAATATCATTTAGAAGATATTATCTTGGAATTTTAATTTCATTGATTCTAAATTACACATGTGTCAAATTTCATTTTAATTTAATCCAAAATTAGAATTACATTGAAAAATAACTTTCCTATTCTATTTACACAATCAAATTTAGTGATTTTAAATCCTTAAAAAAATTTAATACATAAATAAATGTAAAAAATGTAACCAAAACACACACTTTTTTAGGATCCACAACACTTTCTTGAATTTGAAATAACATAACACTAAAAAAAATTAATCTCCATTTATAATAGAAACTAAACTCATTTTTCCATTTCTTTAAAAATACACCACTATCTAAAATGCCATTTAAAATTTAGATTTTTAAAGATTACAAAAAATGATATCAAATTTTTTTTAATTTTATTAGATAAAGCTAGTAAGATTTATTTGGACACTTATACCACATGAAAAATATTCCCTTATGATGTAAATCAGGAATGAAAATGACAAGCATGAATGACTAATTAATTTAAAAAATTAAATTCCAAAAACATTTCAATATATTTTGAACTAAAAACATCCTCAATAGAATCTTATCCACATAATCAAACATATAAAATCTTAGAAAAAATCAATAAGCACATTAATAAAACCATTTTATAGAAGTAATGTCTACTTTATAGTTGGCATGAAAATGAAAGAAACAAAAATAGGTATCCCTAATAGGTAACAAAAATAGAAAATTAAGTATCATGGTGAGTGAAAAGTTATAACGAGAATACATTTTACATTATAACAAATAAATTTATAATAGAAATTTTCATGCTTTAGAAAATAGAGAATTTGATATAGAAAACAAGCTATTTGAAGAATAACATTGTTTATCTCAATAAATGTGACCAATTATTGGTTCATATTGGAAAAATCATGTATATATATCTAATATAATTAAATAGTTTTTCTATAGATAAATTATTTTTTGTTTACTACTAAAATTAATTTCATCCAAATATTATATAATAAGAAGAAGAAATAATGAAATATTATATGACATCCTAGGTGTGCCTAACTACCGACACCAAACATGATATTATAAAAGTGTTTTAAAAATATAATAACACTTATTAGATAATACATAAGATGTCTCATCTATTTTTTGAGGATATCCCATGAAAAAATAGTCAAAATATATAATGAAATGAAATTTTTATCACTATAAATATGTGTACCATTCTCCAAATATCTTCTACAACAAATTCATATTCATAATAATTTGAGAAAGGATATATATTGATAGACAAAAGAAATATCATCTTATTTGTGTATCCAAAACATATGATGAATCATGTACTGTTTTTATAGTATTATTATTCCATTAATGACATAATAGATTTTAATACAGAAAGGCGGAGGAAGAGAGATTCAGGTATTAGGGAGTTTTTTCCAACAAGACATGGAATGCCTATACATAATTATATCAAATAGAAATTATATTTAAGTCAATGATAACTCTTATTAGGGTAAATTATTGACACAAGAATTTATAAAACTTGAGTGAATGATGCATTAGCCAACTCAACAACCATGTGATGGAATATATAAACATCACTTTTATTCCATCTCCTGAAATAGTTTCTTTTAATAATAGTTTATGTGGGAGGAAAAACAAATGGTAACAATTTATTATTTTAATGCATGTTTCATGGAGTAATATACCTTTTACACAAATCATAAATTTCATAAAATATGAAAATTACAATATTCATACAAGGCTTTTGGAAATATCTCTATTAATCTCCTACATTCACTAAATACTAAAAGTCATTGTGCAATTTCACCTTATCTTTTTATCATAAAAAATAATATTGTAAACCATATATGAAACTCATTTTGGATATTTTAAAAAATACAAGAAATTTTATCATAAACATAACCTTGATTTACATAGAATTTGATTCCCAATAAATTCTAATCCAATTTTTTTTTAGAATAATCTCAAATATAATATAAGTGTGTCTCTCTAATTCAAACTCTATCCACATTTAGAAAAAAAATGTGGCCCTGTTAAACCTTATAGAATTAAAAATAAATTTTAATATCCTGATCCATATATGTATGAAATTAATGGACGCTAGAAAAGTATAAATTATACTCAATATATAAAGGGATCTGGAGTGATCTACATCAAACACATGTATCTCTATAAATTTTTAAAAAAATCTAAATTATATAAATATTTGAATTCTCATATTTTTAATTTTTTCAAGATATCATGTCACCATAAGATGGGAACTATTTCAATAACATATTGAAAACTCGTATATTTTTTATTAATAGACTACAAACTGATCAAATCAATTAGAACATCGTATGCCCCTTATACATACATGTATATATATATATTATATCTTGCAAAACATACACACTCCAACATCTTATCTCAATAAACTCATTATATGACATTATAATTATAAGATTAGACAAGTCCCATCTTAGTATTTCTAAAATTTTCGACATGATCATTAACAAAACCATGAAAACCTATATTATCTTAGCTAATATATATACTTGTATATGTAGGATATCAATTTATAATAGTTTATATTCTTGGTATCTCACCATTATCAGGTAATAGGGACTCAAATATGATCCATACACCCCTAGTATACAAAATTCATCTGTTTTACAATTCATGTGGTATACATAGAATCTCATCTAGTGCATAAACAAAATATTTTTCTTCTTTTCACATCCGGATACAAAGCTGTATCACTTTTCATGAGTACTACTCACACTATCCTTAACATTTCATCATTACCTACAATACTCCATGATGAATATTAGCTAGGGAATAATTCAAATTCATTCTATTTGCGGTCAATGAACTATATATTTCAAGAAATATTTGTGTGTGTGTGTGTGAAAGTAATGAAACATAATGATAAAGTGGATATTTCCATATAATATGATACCTTTCATCCACTTAAAAAATTTTAAAAATATATTGAAAAGGCTAAATAATACATGATATAACATATAATTATATATATATATATATATTATATTATCTTTATATTTTTTCATTTTTTAGGTTTGGTTAACTTATTACATCATATGTATCTCCTATCACATCTCTGTGTGATCATATAACAAAACACTACCAGTAAACACTATATTGAGAAACATTTATCATGAAAACTATTTTGAATGACGACGATATTTAGGAACCATATTCTTACCATTTCAACTCATTAAATATTATTTAACTTCTTGACATCACAATATAAAATTTTATTATATCAACTTCAATTTATTACATAGAACCTTGTTGTTCAAAATCATCATTTGGGGATCTATATTCTATCAAACTACTTTCCCAAATTAATGTTACTATTTAAATTATTATTTTTATTCCTCCTAAAATATTTTAGAATAAATTGATACACACAATAATATGATAACTAAATATAAATAATACATTTTCCTTTATATACCCAAAACTTCTTTAGGATATCAAGTGTAATTCACCAATCATTTTTACTAGTATAGTTCATCAAGAAATATTTTCTATCACTTTTCATGATAAAAAAATATAACACTTAAAATTTTTCTTTATCATCACATATTGAAAACTATTTTTTGATATTTACTAAAAACACACTCTAATTTAACACTAGTATAGTCTTTTAGAAAATAGTGATATTCACTTCTTAAGTGGTGAATAAAATAATCACATTACATTTTTTATTTCCGTTCACATTAATTATACATTTTATAAGATTAACTGAAAATTACATTAACAAAATATTATTGTAATCCTTTATTTGTTATATTTGAACATATTTGAGTCCAAACAGAATCACACTATCCAAATAGACATTATATTATTTTCTTAATATATTTTTATTATAAACATACCATTTTTTGTTTTATAAATAAAACTTATTTACTTTTGTTGAGAATATTTAACAAATGATCAATTATTTAAATATCATATGTGTAGTTCTATGTGTTTATAGCATTTCTCATTTGAAAATAATTATTTATTAGAATATGACTATTATGGGAGATATGGAAATATTCCCTCATGTTCTAAAAAATATTTGGATAAATAATTTATCTTTCTTAATTTTTTTATCCATATCTACTTTGCAACGAATTTTATAAAAATTAGTTAATTATAAACATTTTATATAAATTTAAACATATAATAATTGGTAAAAAAAATTTTTTTATAAAATTTATTCCTTTATTAGATAATAGAAATGATATTATGATGAATTTTTTTTCATATACTTATTTGACCTTGAAAAAATACATTACATTTAAATACTCAATGTAGTAATTATTCACATTATCTCATTAATATAAATTACAAGATTTCACAATTATTCATTTTTCAAAGAACTAATATATAATTAAAAAAATTGTAATATAGTCATTTTGTATCACATACTATTCAAAATAAGGGAAATAATATCTATTATATCTATGAATAACATAGAAATTCAATGTGGTTTCATAACCTCATTCCAGTACATCATGAATCATTCTATAATATTTAATTATCATTATTCCTTCCTGATAACCCATGGTTTCAATAACCTTGAATTTATCGTTGATGATACATTTTTAAAGTTTAAAACCATTTTATTATCTTCCATTTTTATCTTTTACCAACAATTATTATCTATATACTATATTAAAACCTAGACATCATATTCCTATTTCATATATATTCCCAATACTTATAGAATATCGGGTAAACATTCATTTAATTAAAATATATAGTTTCAGAATTTACATGAAAGAACATATGATAAATTCTATAATAATAACATTATATTTTTAGTCTCCCTTACAGAAATATTAAGAATAAAACCAAACATAATCCTTGTGTATTAAAACCAACCATATAATTGCATTTAAACAATTATTGTTTACAACAAATATCAAGATCTAAATGAGAAAAATTATAATTCATATTAAAATTTTATCCATGATTAATGTTACAATGTAATATATAAAAAACTCATTTTCCATATTATTTGAAATAAATCGTCAATATTAAATTTTTATCATCCTTCGAATTTCATTATATTTTCTAAAAATTATAAGAATAAAAGTGATATCATATATCTATAAAAATAATATAATCAACATATATTACCAATAATATTTAATTAAATTTTTATTCATATAGATTCTTTAATATAATAAATCTAACTGAATATCATTTTTTACCTAATTATATTTTTTATTTGAGAATAAAATTCTAATAAACTGTTACTTAAATGCTTATATTGAGGGTATGAGTAGAGACTGAGATTCCATTGGTAGTTTTTCAAAAAATTCCTTTAAAACCCTAAATGATTCAATTTATTCTTCCATAATAATGTAGATTTATATGTTGAACAATATCATCTCATGGTCTCTTTGGAATGAAATCCTCTAACACATATAATATTCATTAATAACATTTCATCAATCACCAATATATCATAATAACACTTACAAGGTTATCAAAATTAAGTGTTGAATACATTAAGCTTATCCTTATAAAGTATTTATCAAAATTCATAACTTGATGGTGAGGATGTTTTTATCTTCAAAAAGACTATTTTTTAGATGAGATTCATGATTCATAACATTTAAAATGGACTTATATTTATTGGGATAAAACTAAAATGATGACCCATTTTAAAAACACATAATATAAATTAGATGATTATTATCTATATTTCACAATGATGTACAACAGTTATCTTGTAAATAATTTATGACCATATATGGTAGAAAATATTATTCAGTCATATAATATATGAATCTTGTATATTTGAGTGAATACACTTTGTCCAATCCATTATATTGATATATTAAACTCTATTCATTGTATATCATAACCATTCGAGCTTCCAAGAAAGTGTAACATAAAGAAAATGAAAATATTAATCTAATAAAGGGAAATCAAGGGATTATCATAATAATCTCAACTACACAATCTAGATAATACAAATTCACATTTAGAATTCTTTCAATACAAGAGATAATATAGGGGTACTTGTGATGAGTATAATAATACCTAGTTTAATGATTCATGTATTGAAAAGTGGTTCTTGGGAAATTATCTCATAATTAGTTTTTAAATATGATTTAATAAACCATCTTATCTCTTGTTATTTTAATTATATACAAGAATCCATATACTGAAATTGTTTGGAATACAATTACTTCAACCAAATCAATATGTTAAAACCATATTCACATATAACTCATTAACAAACCCATAAATTTTGGTTACTTTATAAGAGTTAAAATTCAATTATATTCATATATATCCTAATTAATAATATCCATAAATTACAAGAACACTTCATGTGAAGGTATGAAGTTATTTAAGATTGAAAATATCTATATGAGAAAGCCTTAAGCTACATATATCCACACTATTTACTATCCTTGATAAGATATAAGCCCATAGGTAGGTAGGTAGTCTGACCCAAAGTCCCTCGGGCTAGGTTTATTTTACTCAAGAGAAAATTAAATTCAATATAACTATAAAACATATTATAAATAGAAAATACCCAATAACTAAATTCAAGATCATAGAATTAATTAAAAATCTATGTCAATGGAGATTCAATACTAAATTTGTTATTATACATAGCATGTAATTGAAGACCCTCCCTTGGAATTAGTTTAACATTTTAAACAAAAGTATATCCAATATTCACATTTCATAAAAATTTACTAAGCATTAAAATAGAACATAATTTCATTTTAAATAAAATAATAATTCAAATATTTAAACAAGATATTACTATCCATGAATAGTTCATATATAAAAGATAACTATATGAATTTAATAATTAATCTTAATATTTTGGAAATTCTATAAATTCCGACATAAAAATATTATATCCCTTATAATATGAACACTTTAATATTCCTTATTATATCCAATTTTATTTTATATAAATGATATTTTTTAATTATAATTTTATTTATAATCCTATTTTCTGTTATTTGAAAATTTTACATAATATAATATCTCATATTTTTGATCATTTAATAAATAATTAAATCAAACATAAAAACACTTTTTTTATGGATGAAATATTTTTTCAAATAAACAAAATTTAATTTGAATGAAAAATATTTTTTAATAATTCATTATTTAAATATTAATCCTTAATATTTTGACATTATTTCATTATTTATAACCCATTATAAAATATCTCTTCTAGTTTCCAAATAATTCTTTTTCTTTACATATCATAAGTTCTTTTGATAATATTTTTTTAAATTGTTTTCAAATATCCACTTTTCATGTATTGGGATATAAAATTTATGAAAATATTTAAATTAAAATAAAAAATTTATAATTGATTAATTAATTTATAAATTCCTAATAAATAAAATATTCACAATATAACTTTTAAAATTACATATAATCACTTTATAATCCATTTAAACAATTTAATATTTAGAAAATAATTTTCCAGAAATTTTATGTTTACCATCACACTGATTCTATATTATGCGTAAGGGTATACTCTTTCTACCCTTAATAAGAAAATCTATATAAGGGTTGATTATATTTACCCCTATGCAGCACATTCACCAAAGGGATACTACGCTCTTTCCTTTACATAAACCCCTCCTATAATTGTAAAACTCAGATCTACCTTACATGAACTCCTTCATGTAAGGGTAAACCAGTTCATGTAAAGGTAACTAGGTGAAGACATATAATCAAGACTTTAAAATAGAGGAATTCCTTTACATAAATAATTTTTGTAAATGTTACAACAAGGATAGATATAAATTAACTCCTCACATATATATAGGTATCAGATTTCGTTTTCATGTAATATTTTTACATAAGGGTAAGATACAGGTTACATCTATGTAACATTTTAGAATCATCATTACCATTATGCATCCCTTTACGTAATGGTGTGTTTTGATGACTCTTCTATAGACCAATCTATGTAAGGGTGTTGTGATATGATCCTTACATAGACTACTCTACATCTGGGTAAATCATTTGTAATAATTATTTATCTCAACTACAAAAAGGTAACACCATAGTTACCATTACATAGCACAACAACCGATGGGAAAACCATTTAAAATACAAAATTTTCTAAAACACATAACATTGATATATTTTTGGTTTCCTCTTAATTTTAGGAAATTAATCCATGATACTAATGCATGTTAATCCTTTGATACCACTGAATTTTCATAAGTAGATCTCATAATTATTATTATATCAAGTGAAAAAGAGTTAAACCATTGTTTGAGGATTTCTCATGTATAGAAAAATTGAAAATATGAAAATTAATAAAATAAATGTCATTATAAACATACATACCATTATCCAAGGAGATTTTTATAGAAGTAAAAATTATTATTATTTTTATAAAGGAAACATAATTTCATCAAAATGGCATCGCTTATCAATTCAATATCCAAGGAATGCGATGTAACAACCTGAGATTTTGGAATCCTTTAAAATATATAATATTTTTTATAACATGTTTCTAAAAATAAAACCTAAATAACCAAAAATAATATAAACAATATATTATTAATAAATGTATAATAAAAAATAATATGGTAGTCTATTTATTGCTATTACCTTTAGAAGATAAAAAATATATTGATTTAATATTTAAAATGTTTAAAATAAAATCCTTTTTATTTATATTTTACATTCATTTAAAAAAATAAATATTTTAAATTGAAAATTTTATAAAATAAAATTTATTATTGAACACTTTTCATTAATTTTTATAGATTTTGAATTTTTCATTTTTTATGAAAAGATGTATTTTTAGAAGAAAATATAGTTTTTTGACTTTATAACTATGTATGACTACCGTAAAAGTTTGAAAAACACTTTTAGGTAATGAAATATTTATTTATGTAATAACATTAATCATTTTAATATATTAATTATTCTTATAAAAACTTTTTCCAACATATTTTTAACTATATAAAAATGTTAGATTTAAAAAAAAATCTTATTCTCTTCTAATGGTGTACTTTGGAGGTGTGATTTGGTTGGGGATTTCAATGAAAGAATCATATATTTGATTATATTTATATAAATAAATATATGTCATTAAAATATTCAATATTAAAAATTGTATCATGTATATTATTTAAATATAAAATACTTTATTTTTATAAAAAAAATACACAATTAAGTATTTTTATTTTGAAATTGACATTTCAAAAATTTAAAAATATTATATGTAAACTGTTTTTTAAATTTAAAATAATAAGTTTAAAATTATTTGATAATTTCAAATTTAATGTTAGTTACAAATGTGTTCACCAATAAGTGGTTCACATTATTTTTGAATATTTGTTATCCCAAACTCAACTTTTTTGACACATTAGAACCATTTTCCTTTGAATAGTTATTTATAATTATTGATATATGGTGAGTGTTTTCAAAATTTCACTTTCCTCCTCTGATAAAGGGATATCACTTCCACCCCTTCAAAGCTACAAATCACATTTGAATTAAATTTTTAAGCTCAAAAATTTTATCTCCTTATAAAATAATTCCACAAAAATAAGGCCATGTTCACTCATAGTTTCCCTAAGACCTTCAGTTTCAAGGGAACTTCTAATGAAAAATAATGTATTTAAATCACGTATTATCATATTCTTAGGATTTTATTTTTAATAATACTTTTCAAAATATCATATCATTGTAATAATATGATATATTTAGTATCATTAATATACTGATATATTTTTATATTATTGTGATAATCCTTAGTTTTAATTTTCATTCACTTATAAAAAATAATGGAGCATCATTTGGGTGTAGTGTGGACTACCTCCTCTATGAAGCGACATCATTTGTTTTTTACCACCTTTTTTGTGTGTTATTAATCGGTTTATTGATAAATAAATATTTTATATCTCATATAATTATGATTCTTAAATATTTATTTAATATTTACCTTCACTCGCTCTCATACATTTAGAAATTGTAATGATAATTGTGTATGTTGTGTGTGTACAAATTATTACATCCATGATGAAGGTTTTCTATTTATCATATATATTTTACAATATTATAAAAAATATATTAAAATCTAGCCTTACCGGATAAATCCCTAAATAAAAATATCATTCTACTGTTAAAACGATAAATTTATTCCAAATGTAATATCTACCAAACCACACACATACATGGAGAAAAAGAATGTTCATGTTTTTGAATGTTTAAACACTAACATTATAAACGATTTCTAATTAGATCATGAATGATTATTATAATGGAAAAACCATTTAATTTTTAAATATTACAAATTTTATATAAATATTTAATATGTATGATTATTATCCATTATATAATTTCAAGGCTTTAGTGTCTTTGGAGACATGATATAGTAAAATCGTATTTGGTTAAATTATATACCATTTATAATAATGTTCGTCACAAATTGTTCCTTTCTTGACACACCCTGTCACGAACCGAATCTGGTCGCCTTCAAAATCGGCACCCGACCCGGTCCATGGCAAGACCCGAAGGGCGTTCCCAATTCCCACGGGCTGGCACAAGTTCCTGGGTATCATAAAATGATAATTCGGAACGATTTACCCGAGTTTATAAACTTAAAACGACAAAAGAGTCCAATAAAACAAATCTAGATTTTTCAACTAAAACCGTCTTTGAAAAAAATTCAGAACTGAAATACATAAGTTAAAACTATGTTTAAAGACCATTACAATGGTACATAACCAAATAAGGACAGCCCAAGAACCTCCACAAGGAAAGAGGCACCGCCCTCACGCTATCTCTATGACACTGCATCTCAATGGACAACTAAAAACCTGAATCAATGGCATAAATCCTGTACCCAAACCTGTGACATAAAATAAGCAAATCTACTTGCATCCAAAGGTGTAATTAGGGTATGAGAGAAAGCCCAGTAGGATACCACCACTAATAGATTCCATGTGATAAACATTTAATGGCGAAAAGCATGTAAGTTTTCAAAGACATGAGATGCTAGTTAGAATTTCTAAAAGATGCAACATTAAATAAAAACAGTTTTCAGGTGGGATAATTTAAAGAATAAAAACATTTAAAATAAATACCATAGCTACTGAATTTTCCAGCCTCTCATACCGTATACCGACGGTAAGAACAAAGTATCCAGTGAGCACAATCAATGGGAAATAACCCCTAGGCACTAGCTAGCTGTGGGTCCCAGGTACCTCGTATCTCGGTGAGAGTAATCATAACAAATATCCATTCTTGTGCACGAGCCACTAGTAGGGAACATACCCATAACCTAGTGGTCCCCAATAATCATCATCATAGTTTAGTTAGAGTTGTAAGCGTTAATCTTGCTAAATGAAACTGAGGCCAAACCCCACGGATTCACTAGCATACTAGTACACGTCCACCCACCTAGATACTTGGGTTTTCCCTTTGTGCTCAAACAAGTTCAGCAATCCAAGAAGTATAGTTCTCACATGAAAATATCACTTACACATCACAAATTAACCAAACAGCCCCATGTACATCACGCAAGTCAAAAATTCCACTTTTCATTCAAATGCATTTTGAAATCAAACTCACTCCAAATTGCCTACAACACTTTTCACATTTCTTTAACACTTCCACAAATCCATTAAACAATTTTATAAAACCATTACAAGATATTCAACTCACATAACAGGCCACACACATGTCACACAATACCCTTCTCACCTTCACAATTCATTTTATAAATAAACTCACATGAAATATCCCACACCCGTGTTTCGCACACAAAACACAATTTAGTAAAACATTTCGACAATTTATAAAAAAATTCTAAAATTTTTTAACATCTCAAATCACCACTTTACCATTAAAAAACCCACATTAGGTGAACACACTCACCCAAACAGTACATATACACCCTTTCCCAACTTTGTTTAACCAAATAAAACATTTTCAATTTTTATAAAACAAACCCTTGAGGTATAACCATTGTTTTCACACTAAACCCATTTAAAACCCCTCATTTAAAAGAAAAATAATACCAATACCAATCCAAAACAGAATATTTCAGCCCTAAAACAAATATTAAATCACCCCCAAATGTTATAAAAATACATCAAATAATACCACAAAGATACACATATAAAACAAACGTTTTCATAAATCACCTTCAAGAAGTACAACAGGTTTTTACACCATAAACTCATTAAAAAAACCTACTTTCAAGGACAACATGACAATAAGGAATTAACAAACCAGAATTTTCACCCCCTTTCAGGACTAATAAATCACTTTCATATGTTATAAACTAAACCCAAACATTACCCCAAGAGTCACACATGAAAAGTACCCAATTTCAAGCTATAATGCAACTAAAAATTAAATGTTTAACCAAATCCATAAAAACTGTTTTCACAGCACATAAAACAGATTATAAACATTATAAATTAAGAATATATGCAAGCTAACTCATCATAAAATGGCTACACATGGAATCACCTACCCTTTTGAGTCGAAACCCTCAAAACTTGGTGCGAAACATTAAGCGCACCACCGTTGCACCAAAAGGAATATAAATCCAGACCTAAACCACAATAATTTACCCAAAAGACACCAAATCAGACATTAGGATCGAACCCCAACTTCTGGACATGAGGAACTTCAAGAAAAAGGAAATAAAACTGAAAGAGGATGGAAGGAACCGAGAAGGAATTCCCTTACTTGAAATATCTTGAAGAAATCGGCCCCAATCCACCAAATAATGAATCACCAAGTACCAAAAACTGGTATGGAGGTTCGAAGAATTCATATTAGGTCATGTGGGGACTGAAATGGGGGGAAAAGGATGAAAAATGAAGGAGTTATGAAAGGATGAATTTACCTCTCCATATCTGCCCGATTTTAGAAACCCTAATACGTTCAGTACTCAATCATGATGAAGAAAGGCTCCAAAGAGGGGAGAGAGAGCTTGGTCGCGTGTCTGGGTTCAAGGGGAACATTTTAGGCTTTGAAGCACCGACAAGTAATTAAAAATGAATAGGGTATTAATTAATCAAATTTTATTTTTAAAACTGGAATTGGTCTTTTGGGCAGGCCCAATCCCTTAAATAAAAACCAATATAAACCTTGGTTATGGATTTCCAAAGGCTCCAAATTTTAATTTAGGTGTTAATATATCAGGGGAGGACATTTAGGAGTTGGAATGAGTGAAAAATATTAAAAAATGAAAAAGTTATAAAAGAAATAATATTTATTTTTAAATCTGGAATTGGGTTCACGGTTTGACCCAATTCATGAAAACTCACATATTTTCCATAAAACCTTTGGAAACCCCCAAAACAAAGAATTAATGGAAATTAAAAGAAAAATACATTTAAAATAATCTATGTATGTGACACACCCAACATAAAACCTTTCTTCACAACCTAGGGAATGTTAACATAATAAACTTTGAGTTCATATTCTAAATAAGTATAACCATAGAAGATATCAGTTGATGATCTTATTAATGAATACTATGAGAATAAGTGTTTGATATAACGTGAATAACTTAAAAATTTTATAACTCATCTGTAATAGATCATAAATATGGTTTATTCCATAAAACATTATCATTTTAAAATCCTTGATTCATAAGAGTGAGAAAACATCATCATGAATCATGGACCATATGGTCAGAACATAGTCATGTTATAAATGTGTAGAACCATTATTGGAATATAAACCCTTTCAGATGTTATAATTAAAGGTCAATACTATACAAACATTTTCTATTAGGAATAATCACATTTCCCCATATCAAAATTAATTAGTCATCATAACATGTTTCTCGTAGTGGTATCTATCGTATTGACTTGTTTTCCATAGTAGATCAGTCACATTGACTTGTTTCCCATAGTGGATAAAGAACACGACTTGTTTTACATAATTATCACACTATATATATAAATTTACCCAATGGATTTTAGGGATATATAATTTTGGACTCACCAGTCTAATGATGAAAACTATACATTTGACTTTCAATATATAATTAAACATGCATAAAATCCTTAAAGTATAACCTATGTTAAATAAATTGGTTTCACATTAATTTCATTATTTCATCATAGAATATCCCATAGAAAATAAGTGGGATTTTTTTAAATATAATAATCACAATTATAACCCATATAGATAAATAATAAGGATATTATCATTGGATCATATCCCTTATAATGAATAATTAATATCAATAATTTTATTGTTCATTAATATTCCTCTAAAATTTTTATTTACTATTTCATGAGAAAAATACCCTTTCCATTTTGAAATCACTTATTTAAAATCTAAAAATTAAAAAAATATAATTGAAATAAATTTTTTCAAAAAGTGAATTGTAAAATTTTATTGGAATCATAAAACCATTTAGCAGTAACGGGGTTTTAAATTCCCTTCATACCATGTATAATAAAATAATGATTCATTTCATATTCTGTTGAAATATAAAAAATCCCCCATTCATAAAATGATGATATGATTCCATTTAATTTTTGTTAAAATGTTAAAAAAAGGTAAAAATATATTTAAAATTTCATTTAAGAATATTAAAATAATCTTGGAAATGTTTTTTTAACAAAAATTTACATGAATGAAATGTGTTTTCGACCGAAGAGAGAGATGAATTCCTAATTCTTTGGAAATATCAATTTTGTCACTTAAGTACTTATATTGAGGAGAAATAATGTAAACAAGAATTCCATAGAGAGAAACATAGGATAATAAAAACTAAAATTATTTTTCTGTAAATGATCATATAATTTCTTCAGTTGAAATTCATGCATAAACAATCCTAAATAAAATTGGCTTGAGACATAAATTCCTTACCTCACGTCTTATATTTCAACATATATATTCAAACATCCTATATAATAAATATATATGTGTATATATATTAGAAATTTTTTAAAACCACATTATCATGTATGAAATACCATATATGACTTAATTGCAAAATCCTATCACCCATTTATTTATAATTTTTTATTAAACCCACTAATTCAATTCTTAAGTGCTTCTTTTTTCATTCATATTCTGGTTCGGTAGTCACGGTTCATGTACATTGATCATGGTTCCATCTTCTAGAAAATTTTAATCATGATATGAATAAGATATATAGTCTTTATAAATATATATATCCAAACATAAAATGTATAGATTGAAATATTAATTAAAAAATTCCTAGATATGGTAGGTCATATGTACACATGAATGTATTTTAAACTATTCAATAGATAGAATGAAAGAAAAGTAAATAATAATAATTGTTTATATCATTATTATTGGATCATATATATCTTATTTATCATTAAATCAATCATTTTTACTATCTATTTAAAACAGAAGTGGAAAACAAACTATTCTGCTTTGTGTAGGTGGTCGTCCACACGTACGCAAGAGCGAAATTTTCATTTTCCAAAGGATGACAAAAACGGATAGTGATTATTAAATAAAAAAATGTTATTAAATATATTTAAGTAATTATTTTATAATGGATACTATAGATTTAGAGGAGTCTTGATAAATATTAAAACTGAAACCACTATGTTATGTGTTATTCCTCTTCGTTGAGAAACATATAATATCTTGCACCTTAATCAATGAAAGGACCATATTTAGGAAAGAAAAAAATATCATGGATGTTTTTATGTAAGATATTATGGTATTATGGTAGTTATTTGTTGTTATATAATGCTCAAATGGTGGGAGGAATAGAGTAGAAGATGTGGCCTTTTACAAGTGATGATAGGGGACTCTTGAAATTATGTAAAATATTAAATTAATATAAATAAATTTTCAGGTTCATGTGAATTAAAATTTATATATTTAAAATAATGTTTTTTATTTATATAAATCTTCACATTAAATAATAGTTGGAAATAAAATAGGTCATTTTTTCAAAATTATCTGTTTTTTTAACCCACTATTAACCCTTTTGACAATTACACCAATGTCAACGTTTTTTACTACATAAGGGTCAAGAATGTTACCATTAAAAATTCAAGTGACCCAATAATGTACCATAGTAGAAATGATAAGACATATATCATTTACATTAGTAATACTGTATTTTAATTAATTTTAAATATTTCAATAAAATCATGATTATTATAATATATCAATAGTGTAATTTTTGGAACTACTCATTTAAATTGACATTAAATACATTAAGATAGTAATGGATAAATAATATAAAAATTTAACACATATATAATATGTTATATTTATCTAAAAAAATCAAGAAATATCATAATTCATCATACATGTACTACTTTTAATTTTTTTAGTCGTTAGTCTTATTTTCTATTCATTAAATAAATATTGTGTCATCACCACCTTAGAATTTAGGGTATTTAATTAATCATTAAAAATTAAAAAAAATATAATAAAAAAATAATTAATATTTAAAATAATAATATGTAACTTTAAGTATCAACATTTTCCTTATATATAAAAAAATTAGATTTTAAAGTCAAGAGAGTGATATTTTGTATTTATTCTTTTCATAAATTAATTTGAAAGTCATAATAGAAGAAAAATGGAACTAAGTGGCCATTTATATGGTACATGGATGAAAATGGTCTAAATCCACTCACTAAATAGAATTAAGATTGGTTTTAGATAAATTTTAATGTCTTATCCCAATGTTTTATTCATATTTTATCTCTCCACCCATACCAAGGTGAAAAATATTTACCATTACTGACATTCACAAGATCCAAAAATAAAAAAGGGACCTATTTACAAAATTTTTATATCCTCATTCCAAATGTAGAATAAATTTTTTTATATAAAATTTATATAAGTGGAAGAAATTAATGTATTATAAAAATTTAAAATACAATCAAAAATAGCTTTTCAGAAAATGTATTTTTGAGTATAAAAATGATTTTTACCGATTTCAACACTAACATTGATTCAAATTAAAATAAATTGATAACTCATAATATAAGAGTACTGATTTTATGATGAAATCATTTTAAAAAAAATTATCCTTGTAAATGATTGAAATAAAAAATATATTTTTTTATCACAATCATAATTGTTCTAAAATCACTAGAAAATCAGTAATTAAAAATATTTATTAAAAATAAAAACTACTGTAAATTGAAAAGATTATTTAAAAGATGGTTTAATTTTTAACAATTATTATTTCTAAAATTTCAATAAATTAAATATAATATTCTCTCATATAAATAAACAAAAACCCTTTTATGAATAGTGTATCTTTAAAGAATATAATGACTTTAATAACAATATTTTCTCTTTATCGATAATATCTATACATATATTTGAAAATATTATTATTCACATTAAATATACTAATTTAACTACCCAGTTATAATAGTATACTATATTATAGTTCATTTAGGCTTAGGGTTTCATGTATAACAAGATAGAAAAGAAATTGTAATTATTAATATATCATATAAACATGGGGTGTAACATTCTACCCCATTAAAAGATTTTATACCTCAAAATTCCATCAATCTAATATAAAAACTGAGGATATATGTATTTCATCACATCATTGGGATTCAATATAACAACCTCGAACTTATGGTTTCACCATAAAATCATTTAACATGTGAGTGGTCTTATTTTATAGCACTTCCTCTCGGCAATCCAGAATATCCACTAGTTATTTCCCATAAGAGATATATTTCTTCAATGATGTGACCTATGAGTATAGTACATGTGAAATATTAGGTATTTTATTCCAAAATAGGGATACATGGACCACATAATTGATTTAAATGAGATTCAGTGGAAGTTTCAAATGATAAGAATTCATCCTATTGTGATGAAAAATATCAAAATGAATGATATATCTAGGGTTTATATATTCATTATTCTCAACCCAAATAATATTATTTTAATAATATATTATTATGAATACCATTTTAGTAACATCAGACTCATGATCTCATTATCAATTGTAATCATAAATTTTAAATCAACTCTTATCTTCCCTTATATGTTGTTTAATGGCTTTATCATTTTTTCTATCTCCTTAACTAGCCCAGAACCCAATATATTTCTCCTAAATCATCAAAACATGTTACATTTCAAAAATTAATTCTATAGAGGGATTCATAAGGATCTATTTGTTTACTTAAGTGAAAGATATTTTGATAATAAATTTCTATAAAAGGAAGGTGTCGATCCAAACCACCTTTGAAACTATAGAGAAATCTTCCAACGTGTTTTCTAGAACTTTAATTATATAATTACATTAACCATATTTATGAGGATGATATAAAATACTGAATCTCATATCATTATATAGAGTATAATGAATACTTATCCAGAAATTTTAGGTAAATCGGGGATCCTAATGAAATACAACATAATACGGTACTCCATGAAATCTCACAATTTTCATAATATATAATGTTGTAATCTGATCAATGAAGAAATCATCTATAATTTTATTTAAGTGTGTTGCCTTCTTAATGAGGTGAACTAAAACCCAGATAGAATTGTTTCTTTTGGATTTTTTGGGGGTCCAATTAAAAAATCTATAGTACTGGTTTCCCATTTATATTTTATAATTTGTATTAGTTTTAACATCCCTATATATTTTTTCTCTATACCTTATCTTGTTGACATACCAAAAATTGATATATATATTCATAAATATTCATCATCATGTTATAACACATAATATATTATTTTAGGTTTTTGTAGATATTTTTAATTTTGGGATTAATAATGAACAGTAAATTATACAATTCATCCAACATCACATTCAATTTTGTTATGGATGGGACATATACTTGTTTCCTAAATCATAAAAATCAATAAAAATCATGGAAGAACTCAATAATTCCTCCCGCTCTACAAAATTTATATATCTTTATTTTTTTCATCTATAATTTCTATATGGATAGAAGGTTAGACATTCATCTATGAATGATCAGATATGTCCCAATTTTTAAGGATTTTAGGCTACAAATTCTACAAATCAATAAATATTAAAACTCTTTCAATATACATCATGCGAAAAAATATAATGTTCCTTTCAACTAAAATCATTATCCATATTCATTTCCACCCTATGATGGTAGTTATTATGTAGTCACATTCATTAATTAATTTTAACGATCTTCCCAGGTGCATATTCTACTCTTTCTATGAGAATATATAATTCAAGATTTTATGATCTGTATATATATCACACCTTTCACCATAATTATAATTCCTCTATATATTCAATGGAAAAAATAAAACAGCCATATCTAATTCATGAGTTGGGTTATTTTCCTATTTTATTATCAATTTTTATAAATCATATTTCCTCGCCATATCATTTTCATGAGGAAATATCTGAGTCCCTTAGTTGACACATAATTATATTTCAAAAACACTTCTCTAATATTGGGTTTTTATTCTAGTTTCAATAAACAAACATATCTTTTATTACATGAAATTCACTTCATATTTATCTATCCAATAGGACCCAAAAACCTTCCAATTTTACTTGCATCTTATATTAAATATTTGTACAAAATATCTCACAAATCATCGATAATATCTATCAAACCCAAGAAAAATATGGATTCCAATAATTGTTGTTCATCTAGGAAATTTCTTTATAAATTCCATCTTCGAATGATATTCTGATATACCCTCACTAATTATTTTATGACCTAAGAATGTAACATTATGAATCTAAATTTTATAGACGGTAAATTTTGATTACATCCTATCATTCCTCAGTGTCTTCAGCAAAACTATCAATGATCTTAAAGATCTTTATTTCACATTTAACATGTATAAATCTTAACTATAATTTCCTCCATAAAATGATCATGGTAACCTCTAAAGACACTTTTCATTAAATATGTAAATATATTAAAGGGATTATTAATTTCAAATGGAATCACCAGAAATTCATAATGTTCATACAATGTATATAAGGTTGTGTTGGGTATATTCTCAAAATTTCCCTCAATTAATGACATATATAATGAAGGTAAATTTATGAAAAATATTGTCCTCTACATAATTATTCAAAAAAATACTTGTTATTATGTAGAGTATACTTGTTCTTGATAGTGATCTAGTTAATCTCCTAATAATCAATTCAATGTTTCATTAACACAATGTTATTTATAAAAAAAGAATATGTTCACCCCCCATGGTGATGTTCATGTAAATATGAATCCCTAATAAATATTCTATTGGATTTTCTTCTTCAATTTAAGAACCTCAAGTGGGTTTGTTCTATAATGAGTCTTTGAATATGGTGTATCACTAAGAATGAGTTCAATGGAAGGCTCAACTTCATTATTTTGAGGAAGACTAGGTATTTATTCTGGAATGATATAAAGAAACTCATGTACAAAATGATTATCTTTAATTTTATGTTTCTACCAAACCATACAAGATTGACACCCTTCATGGATAGTAAATAACACTCATAAGATAAATGTAACTTCCATAGGACTTTCGTATTAATACTCCCACCAATAAATGATCATAAATTCATTTGGTATATAAAATGTTAATTTCCTTCCTCAATAATTAATATACATTTAATATAATGATATCCAATCCAACCCTAAAATTATAACGACCCACACTTTACATACATTGTTAATACTTCAAAATTGAAGCACTCTTATTACAACATATGACAAAACCACAAAGGACCGTATAGGTATAGTGTCTTTAGAAACTGGGAAACATAAACAACTGGTTCATAAATCTTCTACAGTGTCTCCCATTTATTTCATCATATCTAGGGTCCCTTTTAGCATATTCTACTTAATATCCATCTTCCTGACCTGGGGAAAAGAAAGCATAAAAGGGTGAGCTCAAATGCTCAGCAAGGGCAAATAAAGGAAATAAAAATCATATCATATCTTTATGAAAATCAAAACCTGCAAAAGAGATCATAATATCTTAACATGAAATAAATCATAGAAGTGAAAATGAGATCCCCATAATCATAACATAAAACTTGAATCTTTGTGGCATGCACACATAATCATGGAAAATCATTTCTTGTTAGTCATGACTCATTGCCAAGACTATCTTAGTGGACAAAGTCCCTTTCTGAACCGAGTTCACTCCTCGTTTCAGTCCTGTATCACTGAACCGAAATAACCTTCCGTTCCAGCCATGTCTATCTCATGAGATATAAAATCTTTACCCAATGCATTGGAGGGAGATATAGGTCCCACCCATCTCTTAATGAATCCTTTCTTATGTGTGCCACATAATCATAAAACATACATCATCGCATAACACATATAACAAAAATGGGATTCTTGAAACATCATGACATCATAAATCAATTCATATATGATAAAGGAATTCATAAACATAATTCCATCACAACATAGTCAATCCAATGTAAAAATATGAATAGAAACAGAACCCTTTATTATCTTAGATGGAAAATAATTTTGATAAAACACTTGAATTGAATTCTTGAGGAAAATATCCTTTCTTCTTCAAAAACATTTTTCCTTTCATAACATGTCATACAACTTTAAAATAAAAGAAGTTGATTAAAAATAAACTTGAAAACTTGTAAAGGAAGCTTCTTTTAAGTAATGTTTTAAAAATCCATTCATGCCGTATAAGTTAAAAAAAAACATTCTTCGTACTTTTGTCGGAAAAGTCAAAAAGTACCTCGTACGGAAAAACGACAAAAGATTCCTTTCTTATTCTTTACTAAAAACTCACCTAAGGGTAAAATTGGATTTAAACTATTTCAAGTGGATGGAAACAATATTACATATTGAGGGAACATGGATGTGGATGATAAAATACACCCCAGTAAATACTTACGAATAAACAATCTCGGATAAAAATGAGATTGTGATATTTCCCTTACCTTAGGTCCGATTTGCTTTGTTCGTGTCCGAAGCTCCTGTATAATGGTTTAAATAATGTTATTGACTTATTCCAGAATCATTCATATTGATATGAGATCATATATGGTCATATTATTAGCTTCTTGTTAGTAATATTTCATTGTTACTTGTTACTCGGGTCTTTATAACTTTTTGTTCTTATGCGTGTTTTGTCGAATAAATTCTTATTCTTATCTTTAGGTTATAGATAATTCATTTCCAGAATGGTATTAGTGTATTATATACCATATTCATTCATTCAATTCATTTATACAATCATTATGAAATGAAGATCATGTAGAACGAGTCGCATCACATCGTGGAGACGGTATTCCGTACGTACGCACGAGTGATGATATCGTTCCTATGATCGTGGAATTGTATTGGAGTATATATATATATTATTTCAGTATCAATATTACTTAATAATAATCATATATAGTTACTCATTACACCATTATACCCATCCTTGTAAGGTGATGGTGGAAAATAGATTACACCACGGCGTGGAGACGGTATTCCGTACGTACGCACGCGCGGTGATTTCATTTTTCCGTAGGATGGATAGAAGGTGAATTAGGGATGTTTCATATTTATAATAACATATCAGTATGTAAGTAATACTGATGTTATTACTTTATCATGAAACAACTAAATAAGAAGAAGTTGAAGATGAAAGAAATTGAAAAGATCGGTAATGGATATTACCTCTTCTTTGGAACGCCTCTTTGAATCCTCCACTTAGGGAACTAAGAGTGGTCTTTGGAGAAGACCAGGACCTCTAGGACTATTCTAGGGAAGTGGAGAGGAGAAAATGGCAGGGGTTGGCCGAGCTTGAGTGCTCAAATTGGTGTGAGGAGGAGGGGGAGGAGGTGCCCTTTTATAAGGGAGGAGAGGGGCACCTTAGGAATATCTCAAAATATTATTTTATATTAAAGTAAAAATCGGTTTATAATGGTTCCAAAGGGTCTTATTTCGAAGATAAAGTGGGGAAGGGTCGAAATCCTATCAACCAATAGGATTTAGACAAGTTTAGGTTATTATTTTAACCTTATCAATTAGATTTAACTCTAAGTTAAATAATTTAACTTTTACCGTGTCTTTTTGTTTTCTTTCACTATATGGTTAATAAACTTTCTATAACATGCCAAACGAACCCCAAATTGTTTATTATTAATATATATATCCTTATCTAAGTCATTTGGCCGAACCTTAGATTTTTAGGAATAAAATAACAATTAATAATATAATATTTGATTTAAAAACTATTTTGTGTCAATTTTGACACTATTTGATATATGATTTTTGTGAAAGTCATAACAGAATTATATGTTCGAACCAAGTTGATTAAATCAACAATAATATATCATAGTAACCTAGAAAATTAGTGGAATTCATAAAAAGTCTCAAATTACATTTATTTTGGTATTTATATTATCAATTTTTTCAATATTTCATTAATAAGATAATTACTACATCATCTTTGTGTCATAAATAAATTAAATTATTTGATGTTTAAAAATTACAAATAAAATACCATCATGTAGGAAATCTTTTTAGCTTTCTAATGAATATTTACAATTGAATTTATCTTATGTATAACCCCATATTAAAAATTATTTACTTATTAAACTTTGATTTTAACTATTTTAACCCTTCTTTAAATAAATTAATAATAAATGTCCTAATCTAATCCAAGTGGGCCTAAATGGTCATATTTTATTCCTAAGTTTGTTTTTGGTCGAATTACACTTGTCCAATAGAATTAGGACATGTGTTAGGGTAATATTAATATCATATTTACCCTTAGTTACCCTATTTACTATTAACCGCGGTAAAAATAGTAAAAAGTTACTATTCACCAAAAAATTATTTTCATCTCATTGAACCACATTTTAGTCCTTGATATTAACCGTGTCTCTCGGATTTTTGAAATTCCATTCACAGAAGCGGTAAAATTAAGTTTTATGCAAAATTCAGTTTTTAACCTACCACTTAGTGGTTTCACTATTCATCAAAAATTGAATGTTTTCAGAAAAATACCAAAATTTCACCCTAGGCTAATTTCGATATTCTGAGTCCAAAAATGAAGTCCATTTTGAAAAATAAAATTTATAAAATTTCAAAAAGTGGTTATTACTATTCATAACGGCTAGTTTTAATAGCATATTGTTGTTTAGTGAAACTCGGTATTGCGTACGACGCAAGCTATCGAGGAAGGTCGCGATTGCGTGTAAAGCAAGCCAAGCAAGTGTTGTGTAGAAAAATATTCCTTTGATGATTTATATAACATAAAAGTCACGGGTGTTACAAAAATGAAATCAAATTCAACTAAAGGGAGTTCCACAAGATTTTCACGAATCACATTCCAATAAACAATAATCAGATACGAACTATAGACTTCAGGTGTGGCCATCATACCATTAATATTTTTTAATACAAACTCAACACATAATAATAGTGGACATGAATTAATATTCCTTGAGAATTTAACAGATATATAGGAAATAATATAACTACGAGAAAATATTGTACATCATTATTTGGATAGACTTATTACCAATCCAACATTATCATTATTCTTAAATATCATACTTAAATAGAAAGGATTCCTGGGATTATCAAACATAATTAATCAAAGTGATCAATCATAGAGTCATGTAATAACATTCATATTAAATATAAATCATAAAAATGTCTTCTCAATCTATGAAACCCTAGGTATAACATAGGTTAACCATATTCATTACTAAAACATTATAATGTTTTGTTATACTTAGACTTATATTTAGGTTTTCAACAAATATTTTATGACCATAATATCCAAATATTAACTAAAACTTTATCTGATGGAAAATATAATGGTCCAAACATTTCATAAATGAATATTAAAATTTTCTAGTTTAATATTTAATATAAAAAATTATGATCCATTCTAGATCTATAATGTTTTATTGAATTTAGATAATAGATAAATGAACATCTTATTTAGGTATATTATTTATCACATATCATAATTTTCTTCCCATGTTTTACATTTATTTCCATACCCTACATGAAATATCTCTTCATAACCCCAGGAAAGGAAACATAATAAAGGGTGATCTCAAATGTTTTGAAAAATAAGATATATATTAATTAATTACCATATGAAACAATAAGGAAAGTATAAAGGTATGAGATCATGAACATAACATACATCTATTATAGACTATAAAAAACATTCATTTCATAAAACATTATCATTTAAAAATGTATTATTTAGAAGGCTTAGAATACATCATAATAAATCATATACCATAATATTTGATCTAATTCCTTTAATAATAGAGTGTATCCCTAATATGATTTTGAATCATTCATATTTAAAGGATAATTATTAAGACTATCAAATCATAGGGGATCGAGAATCAATCCCTATTTTATATATCATAAGGGATCAGGGATCATCACATATTTCCATTAGTATATCAATAACATTGACATGATTCCCATAATAGATCAATAACTTCATCAAGTTTCTCATAGTGGATTAATCATACAAACTTGTTTCCCATAATTATATCATAAGATATAAAACATTACCCTGTTTATTAGATTGGTTTATAATTTTGGGACCATCCATCACACAATGAAAAAAATAAATATTTTTTCCCCAAGATCATATTTTTTTCATCATACCACCATAACATAAACCATGGAAAGGAAATGGGTTTATTAAACATTTCATAATTTCCTTATATCATAGCTTGTGGAAAGTAAATAGGTTTCATTAAAATATCAATATAATTATAGACCATATAGAAAAAAAATATGATATAATTGGATCTACCCCTAGTGAATCAAAATTTATATCATGTATTTTATCATAGAATAATATTCTAATAAAATATCACTGGAATATTTATAGGGGAAAATACACTTTCCATTTTGAAATCACTTATTTAAAATATCAAAAGTTATAAAATAATATAGAAAATAGTATTATTGAAAAATATTCATGAAAAAATATAGAAAAAGATTCAAAAGACTATTGGTTCATGATAGTGGGAACCATTTTTTATACGATTTTTGTTAAAATAATGATCCCTTTTACATTTATTGATAATGTCAAAAGAACATCATTCTGAAAAATTACAAGAATATTCCTTTAAATCCCACTAATAAATACATTCAAATGGTAAAATGAATTTATATATTCATAATAATATATAAAATTTCTTAAAATAATTTTAATGAAAACATGCACATGAAAGAAAAAATGATTTTTGATAAAAGAGAGGAATAATGTGAGATTTCCTTAAAATTACTATTTATGTATTCTAAGTGTATAATGTGAATAAAATATAATAACATATGCATTCTATAGAAATAAAAATAGGGGAATAAAAATTAAATTTTTTTATCTGATAATAATAGTTTAATTGTATTAGTGGAAATTCAAGCATAAACAATCTCAAATAAAATGAGATTCAGAAGTAAATCCCTTACCCCAATGTCTTGTATTTATTTTTACACATTCAAACATCATATATAAAAAATAAATATTGATAATAGATGCACTGTAAATTTTTTTTGATATATAAAAACCCATATATAATATAATTATATCATATTATCACCCATTTATTAATAATTTTTCATTCAAACCACTGTTTAAGGTGATAACTAGTACATTTATCTTGCAATTTTTAGTTCCTCAGTCCTAAACCTTGTACATTGATAAGGGTTAAATAATATCCAAAATGATAATAACTGTATAAATATCATATATATATATATATGGATATATATATGTATGGGAGATACATCTATAAATGTTTGAGATAGAAAAACTAATTACACCATTCATTGAGATGGTAGGTCGCATGTATTCATGAATGTTGTTCTCACATTTTGACTGTTCAAATAAAATATAGGTAAATAAAACATTATCTATAAAAAAATATAATATATATAATATATATTATTTATTTTTTTTCCTTATTACCGTCTATATATAATAGAAGTGAGAAACCAATCATGCCGCTTCTTGGAGACAGTAGTCCACACATATGCCTGATTCATGTCATTATTTTCAAACGAATGGAAAAAAGATGGATATTTGTTATTAAATAATAATAATAATAATAATAATAATAATTTTTATTGAAAAAAAATTAATTCATTATTTTATAATAGATACCATATATTTATATAATTTATAGCGAAGAATAAAATATAAAATACTCAGTTATGTGTTATACCTCTTTATCGAGAAGCCTTATTTATCTTACTTCATACACTATGAAAGGATGGTATTTTAAAAAGATAATAAGATATTAGATATATTGAAGGGATATATGATGGTATTATGTTTTTTATTTTCCAATATGGAATTCTCAAATGGTGTTAGGAATGGAGTAGAATATATTCCCTTTTATAAGTGAGGTGAGGGGAACTAAAGAATTACTTAATGTGTTAAATTAATATAAATTCATTTTCAGATTAAAGTGGTTAAAATTTTTATATTCTGATTATGTGGAAAGTATGGGTTTGAATATCCTCATATAATAAAATATTTATAATTTTAGGTGATATTTTCACCCTTATCTATTGGTTTTAACCCCTCGTTAACCCTTTTAGCAATTACCATAATAACAATGAATTTACTATTTAAATATCAACAATGTTTCCATAAACATTTGATAAATAAATGGACCATGATTGACATTTAAAACCATAACTCATTTATTTTGATAATTATAGGATTTTTATTAATTTTAGTCCATTTATTAATATATTGTTTATTATAATAAATCATGGATTTTATTTTTGGATCTATTTATTTACATTGAATTTAAAGACATTAACATAATAATGGGTTATGAATATAAAATTTTATAACATAGAAAATATATTATATGTATCAAAAAATTTAATATAACATAATAATTCATCAAAAATTTATGACATTTAATATATTTTTTAAACATTTATTTTATTTTCTTATTAATTGGATCACTAATGTGTTCATGTTGTGTGTGATATTATGGTAATTATTCAACCACTAAAAATAAAATGTAAATTCCCATTCTATAAAAATTAATTAATATTTCAAATAATATTTAGAATTGAAATTATACTCGCTTTATCCTTACGTAATGTTACGTGAGACATTAGATACAAGAGTGTTCGCTTTTGTATTTATTCATTATTTAATTTAATATAATGGTCACAATACGTGAAAAATTACTCTTAGTAAACATATACCAATGAAACAGAAGGAAACTGATAAAAACCAAACATTTAATTGAATGAATGAAAATATTATAAAAATCATAAATCCTTATGATCATGTTTTGCCATGTTTTACCAATTTTACCCTTACCGAGGGGCCAAATATTTACAAAGATTACAATTTATAGTGAAAAAAAAATAAAATGGATTTGTTTTCCATATTGGGCCTTATAAATTCCAATTTTAGAATATGTTCGTATTGATCCAATTTAAATGAGTTGAATAAATTGATTTATGATAAAAATTTAAAATGAAATGAAAAATAATTTTTCAAAAATAGTCTTTCTAAGAATATAAATGTTTTTATACCATATTCAATCATTAAATTGATTCCAGGTAACATAATTGGGTAGAGAATTATTTAATATAACTAATAAAACATTGAAATAATTTTTCAAAAATGGGACATTTTAAACGGTTGAAACAAAAATGATTTTTTGAACAAAAATCTATACATTTCACTATTCATTATAAAACCAATCATTTCAAAAACAATACTAAAACTTACCCTAAAATAATTTTTCTCTGATGAATTCTAGAATGATATAAATTTTTTAAAGAAATATTTATAACCTTTCCATAAAATAATAACAATATCCACTTACAAAAATTTAAAAAAACCCATTTTTCTAAATTTTTTAAAAAATTAAAATGAGTTCACTAAAAATGTATTTACATTATCAAAATAATTTCTAACTATTTTTTTAAAATGTGGAGATTCATATTCATTCCAAAAAATATAAAATCTAGTGTATAATGTTATACTATATTAAAATTCATTTTGACTCGAGTTTCTATTTATTTAAAGTCATCAAATAAATAAAATTTATTAATATATTCTAAACATCAAGGTGTTACAAAGAGAGGAAACAAGATTCTAAAATTTTATATGTGAATAATATATTATCAATTTTTATATGTTTATATTAAATTTATATATGGTATATAAATTGTATTTTATATATCATCTTTGATAATTTAAAATACACTAACATAATCTGTTACAAATTTAGAATTTACATTACTTATCCAAATAAATATTGAATGAAATAAGAACACTATATATAAATATAATATATATTATTTATTCAATATTGATAAATTAATAACAAAATTATTATATAATTGTATGTAACACTCTCAACATTATAAAAAATGAAAAATGTAGTTAATATTTTTAAAACTCAATAATGAAAAAAACTATATAACTAACTAATGTAATAATGATAAATAATTATGAATAAAGGTTATAAAAAGATAATATTTCTAGTTAAGATTATATAATTGTTTATTCAATTAGCAATGATTATTTTACAGGAGTTTTGAGTGTCATCAACAAAGAAAGAAAACAAGGTAAGGGATTTGTGTAACTCATTTTCCTTTCTCTAAGATATCACAGTTATTCTTGATAAGTTAAATTATTTTATACTTTGATTATATAAAATTTCATATCTCCTTTCGTTTATCTATATTTATAATTATCTACCATTAAATATTTTCCATAAGATCATTATATCATAGAATTTTATATTCAGAAGGGCTTATTTATCTTAAATTTGAATCACTTAGGGCATTATTATATTATAAAACATATTTTTTAAATGATATAAATACTTACCTACTGTATTTTATTATAATTATTTTATTTTTTTCATTATGTTCAATGTTTTATATAATTTAATACCCTTCATGGGGTTTTGATTCAAATGTTACAAAGGGTGTAATGGGTTTCCATGACTCAAATTTATTCCATGGTTCACAATCACTCTTCTTTGACTATAATCATTCAAGATCGGTCTACTATAAGAAAACAGGATGTATTATTATATTGAATTAATCAATATGTAGAAATAATTTTTCAAAATATTCTTCTTCTTTGACTATTTTATTGTTTCGTTAAAATTAATTTTTTGTTATGAATAGACCCAATTACTTTTTATAGATTTTTCTTCCAGGTAGAAGTTAATATTTCTTAACAATTTTCTCCTCCCCCTTGTGGAAAATTAAATAGTTTTTATCTCAAATAAATATTATTTCCATTAATTAATTTTAATGTAAAGGAGTTAATATCATTTTTAATTGGGTAGGTTTTTAACCAAGTTATTTTAAAAATTTCAAAAGGTTTTTACATCCTTCAAAAATGAAAGTTTTATTATCCACTCTTGATTTCCATTGGAAATATTTTTTAAGGGTTTAATTATTAATTTTTTTTAAACTAAATTATTTGAATTTATTCACATAACGTTTATCAAAACAATAATTCTTTTTCAATATTTTATTATTAATGATTATTTTTTAAATTTATATGTTTTCAATGTATTTTGACATCCCTTTTTTAAGACATTATATCCTTTCCAAGTCTCATTTATTAAATATTGATTCTAAACTACAATAAATTTATTTTAACTTCTCATTTTTTATAAAAAAAATATATTTTCAATTATATTTTATTTGATACTTTTTAAATTATGGTTTTCAAAAGTATTAACATTTCGTTACAAAAATGTATTTACATTAATTTTCACTGTGATGTTTCAAAATGATTAATGATTTTTTTTTATTTTCACATCTATTTACAATATATGGATTATCATTCATGAAGTGATGTTTGATCACCCAATATATATATTTAAGATATGATTCATTTTTATAAATTATAATTTTTGTATATAAATTGTTTTTATGTCCATGATATGTGATGTTTTTAAATGTTTATTAAAGCCCATTATTTTTCCATGGGTTCATTATGAGATTATTAATGTTTGATTTTTAATTGGAACACATATTTATGGATTATGAGAGGGATGGAAAATATATATACCAAAAAATAATTAGGTAAAGGCTTATATATCCTAAGATATAAATTTTATGTGAATAGGTTATTGACTAGTTAAGATCATAAAGGGTGAGGGTTATATATTTAATCTCTACTATTAATTTTAAGAGTAAATAGGTTGGAAATTTTCCAATTTCTCAAAGGGTGAGTGTGATGGAAATATTCTATACTCACACTTTTTTACTTGAATAGGAAGGAAAGTATCTATGTTTAAAAATGTTTTTAAAAATGTAATTTAACTAAATAAAAAATTTAATTATTGAATGGGGAAGTGGAAACTAGGTTAATAATGATAATAATTCCTATCATTGTTATTGCATCACTTTCATTCCAATGTTCCATTGTCCATGTTATATAGTTTCTATTTTATTTTATCATTATATTATTTTAACACCCCAAGTAAATATAGAATATGAAATTTTCACATTTATCCATATTTGTGAATAAAATATTAATATAACTTTAAAGGGGATGCTATTCTCGATGGCGTGCCCAATACGCAACAACGGGTTTCTTGGGAATCTTACGTTGCACTCTAATAATAAAATAATATTATTTTAAATTGTAGTTAATGCCTAGCCGTTGTAATGGAGGAAATGAACAGAACTAACTACAAAATCATTATATATGTTTTTCAAATATTTTTACTTTTTACAATAAATGTTAGAGGATTAAAAATGTAAATTAATCCAATTTTAAGCGTAAACATTCTAATATTCTTTAAAAGGTCGATTAACCGCCTTTTGATGAAGAAAATCTTTTAAATACACTTTTTGAAAATTTTATGTGTTATATTTGACAAAATAAAATTCTTATTTACAATCGGGACATCAAAATTTACTTTGTGTTAATGTTTGGTATTTCTTCGATAAAGTTCATTTTTTAATGAATAGTGAAAAATGTTGTATTTTAATTCAAAACCTCTTTTTAATCTATTTTATTTATATGATTATATTATCTTTTGAATTGTTTTTATAGTGAAATTATAATATATTTTTACCATTTAATCCAATAGTGTTCGTTGGAATTAATTTCATCTTGAAATTGGACTTAAACTAGTGTCAATTTTTTGATACCTATTGTTTCATAAAAACATGCTATTTACTCTGATAAAGGGAATTAATTAATAAATTAATTAATGAAACTTATATGTCTTGAATTTTCTAAAATGGAAAACATTTTTGAATTCGGAATATCATATATAGTTTAGGGTGATGTTTTGGTAATTTTCTGAAAAACATCAATTTTTGATGAATAGTGAAACCACTAAGTGGTAGTTAAAGAAACTGATTTTTCATTTAAAGGAAACTTTACCACTTCTGTGATTTGAATTTCATATATCCAACATACATGGTGGTCAATAATATGTAAAATGTGGTTCAATGGGATTAAAATATTTTTATGGTGAAAAGTAACTTTTATGTTTATTAATCACGATTAGAGGTAATTAGTGTAGTTTACGGTAAAAATAATGTTTTAATGATATTAAATGACCTATACACATTTCCTACCCCTATTGGATGTTTGATGGAAGACCAAGAAAATCCATGGGTCAACTTGGGGACCCCATGTATCCACTTTGGTAGGAAAATGACTTTAATACCTTTTATTTAAAGTTAAAATTAAAATGTCACAAACATGTGTTTTTTTACTAAAACCGTTTTTAGATGGGGTTATACAAGTCATATTTTTGACTATAAATATTAATTAGAAAGATAAAAATATTTCCTACATCATGATATTTTTTTATAATTTTTAGACATTAAATAAATTAAATTATTTATGACACCATGATGATGCAGCGATTACCTCATTATTTAACGATTTAAATAAAATGAAACAATAATGTAAAATCTTAGACATACACTTGTCAAAAACCTATTGTATGGGTGTATTTATAACCCTTATCACCTTATCCTTTATATTTATAATTTTTGGACCTTTTTGTCGGAAAATCATTTTATAATAAATATCTTTTCTTAACTTTCCAAGAGTGCCCCTCCTTTTCTCTTATAAAAGGCCCCCACGTCTACCACATTACCCACACATCTCAAGCCTTTGGCTCGGCCAAACCCTGCCCATTATATCTCTCCAAATCCCTATATTCATCATTGAAGCCTCACCTTTTTTCATAATCCTTCCTAAGGAAGCCTTTGAGCTCAAATCAAGAAGAGTTGCCCGATTTTAAGGTAATGTCTTCACTTGTGTTCCTTTGTTTTATTTTGCTTCTCCAACCCTCTAAACACTTTTTATTACTTTATTTTGTAACAGCACCAGTATCATAAATATACTAGTATGTTATTATGTGAATTATTTGAGCTACACTTACACACACCTTCTTCTAATGGTTAAAGAACATACTATTTCTGTGGTTGGCGAATTTCTGCCTCACAAAACGATGATTGTTCAATCTTCTTTTAACACCATTAATGGTGTCCATTATGAAGTCACTATATTTTATATATGATATATATGGTATTTATATTTTATATATGATTCTGAATTTTATATTTAAAAAATGCCTTTATGATTTTCATGTTGTGCAAATGCGTTAATTTCATACGAGGAAGTGTGGACTACCGCCCCTTAAGTGATGTGACTCGTTCATGTAATACATGGAATGTATAAAGAATGATATTAAAAATAATATGTGACCTATAAAAAATGTATATTATACTGCAATTATAATATATATATATATCCCTCAATTATTTTTAATTCCATTAATATGACACAGAAATGAAAGTAGCGTTCATGCGTATGTACGGCCTACCGTCTCCATAAACGGTGAATTTCGTTTCTTTTTATCTCCAAATGTTATGGAGTAGTATAAAATGAAAATGTACGGGATATATATTATATTTAAATCATTAATACTATTCTGGATATGATTTACTTATAACTACATGGACAATCATTTTCAAACAAGTTCATTTTTGACTCATGTACCAAACATCGACAACAACATCTAATATGAACTCACATTATTAACAAATTATTATGACATTATAATATGTGATTTAAACTGAATAATAATATTTAAAATAGGTCCTTAATAAATTATAAATTGACCATGTTTTATTATTCAAGAATATAAATAAACGAACAAGACAAGTCAGACTTGAGGTAATGGATCCTACTACTCTCTTTATTTTTAAGTACACTCTTTTATGTCATTATTTTAAGCTAATATTTCTTATTATTGGGATGTTATTTTATATTACTACTACTTTACTTTTTATGTTCATATTATTAGAGACCCTACTTTCTCTCATAAATCCATTTTGGAAGTTTTGAGTTGCGCCGTTAGGCTGCCGAATTTTCGTAAGAGATCTAACCTCTCTCTTTCTTTTTTAAGTACTCTCCTTTATGTATCTTCTTTTAAGCTCCCCTTTGTTATGATGGGGGATGTTATTTTATATTCCTGTTACTTTACATTTTATTTTAATATTATGAGAGACTCTATTTGATCTCATCAATCCATTTTTGGAAGTTTTATATGGCGTTGTTAGGCTGCCGAGTTTTCGTAAGGGATTGTTCATATCACTTTTCGTTCTGTGAGATTTATGCTACATTTTCCATCATTTCCTTCGAGTGGTGTATGTAATTCACATTATTATACTCTTTTTGTAATATAATTTCATTTATGGGTATTTACATATTCATTTTATGACCCTTCTTTAATGGGGTGTACGTTTCGAAAGTTACCCACGTCAGTAAGGGAACCTTTCACCCTACTATTTTTAAAAGACTTGTTTTTTTATGTCTTTTAATTCACATACTATTATGTTGGGATATGTTCTTCTATATCCTTATTGATGTAAATTTTATGTCCATGTGATGAGATACCATTTTTATCTCTCATAAACTCATTTTCTGAATTTTGAAGTGACATAGTTTGGATGTCGAATTTCTGTAAGGGAACTTCTTAACCCACTTTCATTTATTTGGGTTAAACCTCTACTTATTTATTTATTTATGCCAAGATTATGTGTGTAATCTCTATGTTTTAGTATCCACAAATCTTTGTGAGGATATACTATTTCTACACATAATCATCTCATTGATAAATTCATATGTCATTTAAAGGAACTTTTATCGGAAATCATAACTCAATCTCATTTCATTGAGTTAAATATCTATGTCATTGGTTTTGTTTTTCAAAGTTTATGTGGGAATGGCCTCTTATTGTTTTACACTTAATATCCACTTATATTTTTTATATTCATATTTTTCACACATAATCATGTAATTGATTTATCCTTAATCTAAGGATACTGACTTTGTAAGGGAATTCATCTCAATCTCCTCTCATTGAGGCATATTTCATTTTATACACAAATATCTTTTATATGGTGTATAAAACCCTTTTAATTTTACATTTATACAAAAGGAATATTTTTCTATGAAGAATTTTACTAAACGACAAAAAGGAATGTTTCTTTTAACGTACACAGTGACAATAACAGTTTCAGCCGCCGTGAGTGTTATTTGGTCTTTGGCTTCCTCAACAAGCCGTATTGTTTTTTTAAAATGAAATAAATACCATATATTGTTTTATGTATTTTGGTATTGAAAATGGTTTTTATAATGGATTTGTTATGTCAATATATTTAAGTGATATATATTGATCGATGTGTGGAAATGTTTTCTTTCCATTATATTTTTTTTATGTCTTATGATTTTATAATGGTACTTGGACATTTGATGGGTGGTTAAATGATAAACCATATCACAGGTGGTGCCGCGAATACCAGGAGAGGTGGTTACGTTATAACGTCCAATGCATTGGGTATGAAAGTCGGCCGTATGGCTATTCCATTAAGTATGTGTGGAAGTTGACCGTATGGTTATTCTATTTAATTATGTTTATGTCCCAAGTTACCTTTATATGTTATGTGTCCTTTATATGTGTTTTATGGTAATCTTTTGGTTACAAAAGGGTAATTAATGATATTTTATTCAGTGAAGAGTTTTTTTACTACTTCATAAAGGTGAAAAGTATTACATTGATAAAGTATACATGGTTTACTTGTTATTTTGAAAAACTAACAGTTTTCATTCTTTGTATATCCCTTACTGAGCATTTTATGATCACCCAAAGTTGTTTTGAAATTTTTTTCACAGGACATAATGTGGATTAGGGTCAAGGATGTGATCAAGGAAAAGTCATGCTATCTAAAACATAGAACTAGACATTTTTCTTTTTAAGAGTTTTTATTTAATGGAAACTTAGTAGAAGTGTCTACTTTGTAATCTTTTGAGATGTAATAGTTATGTCATAATTATCTAAAACTCTAAACCATGAAAAGATCCTCAATGTGATTTATTCATTTAATTCAATATTAAGTAAGGTTTAAGGCTGGGGCCTTATAATTAAAACATAGAAATTATTTGATATGTTATTTTTAACATTCATGTTTTTGGGTAAAACTTTTTTTTTATTTTCATTTAAATCATATATTTTTCTTTATTAATGCTTTTCCACATGTTTAGGATCTAACCATTATGGACATTTTTATATCATCATCATCATCTAGTTTTTTATTAAGAGAAGGGCACAAAAAATGCCAGGGGGAGGAAGGCTACATATGATAAAAGTGTTGAAGCCTGAGGGAATCCCCTCAGATAATGTTAGTCCCTGTGGGAGTCAAGCTCTGAAGGTTATATATAAAAAGATTATTTAATCCATGAATGTTGAAGGAGGATGGTTTTTATTCTTCCTTATTACCCTCCCTCCATATGTGGGATTATTTAATATTGTTGTCAAGGAGGTCATGGATTTTCCGAATAACGTACACAATAGACCACGGGGTGTTACCAAGACCCTTGAGGGAATTGTTAACCAGAAGAGAGTACATTTATGCCTCCATTAGGATAATACCCCTTTTCTGGAATACAGAGAGTCCCATAACCATGTTGTTTTCTTATACTAATATTGACGAGATGTGGGCCAACCGAGTTTGGAAGGCCAGTATAACTGAGCGATTGGAGTTTCAGACAAGCCCCCTACCTCACATGAGCCCTGTGACCCAAGATCCATCAATGTTACGTTTGAGGCCCCAGGGCGGGGGATTCCACCTGACCCATCTACTGACTGAGTTTAATCAAATGGGAGAATGTTCATGAGGGTAGTGTAAGATTTGTTTTAGAGTGGGGGCCTCTATTCTGATGTTCACCGCCCTGTCCAGATCAAATAAGAGGTTTTTGGTCTAGATCACGATTGCCCGAGAAGAGGAGGACACACCATTATGAAGTAGTATGTTCTTGGCCTAGAATATGCACCAACAGCATGCTCGTAGAACCAGATCATGTGCTTTTTCCACCGACCATTGAGCCCCTGACCTGTGGAACCAGTACGCAAGGAAGGGTTCCTCCACCATGGCTAGACGCAAAAACACCAATAAAATCACCAAAACCTGTCTAGATGGCTATTTCCCAGTTGCACTCAAAAAACTGATGATCAACACACTCCTCCTTCTATTCCTTGAAACGGACACTACGTGAGGCCATAAACATGCCAAAACTCCTTGTTTTCTCATCAGTGGGTAAGGATCTATTGTGAATCCACCATCTGAGGAAGTCGACATTTTTCGGGATGGCTTGATCCAATAAAACATCATTCCAATCATCCACCTCAACTGGTAGGTGGGAGACACGATGTTAATCTATAGAAATAAAGTATCGAGAAGAGGAAAGGGTAAACATGAAATGATAAGGGAACAAATTCATTTCAATGAGGTGGAACATGTCCAGTTTTTCCCTATTAAGAACTATGTTGGTGAAGGATGGATATCTTCTGGCCTCCTTAAAGGAGATTCTCATGGCAGGATAGCTTGGGTAACTAATGTGTTACCCATACTAGTTTTCATGCTTGAATGAAATCTCTCTGGTTCCAAAATCCAGCTAAAGTGGTACTTGATTGAGGTGATGAGGGGAACGATCTCGCACTAGAAGGGGGAGGCGCAATGGTCCTTATCAACCCCTTCCCTTTTGTAACAGAGGTTCTGGGATCATCCAGTGAGGGTTCATTTTTTCCACACCTCCCAAAATATTTTTTCATGCAAGCATTCTAGGAAATCAGAGAGATATTATACATTAATAACACCATCATTAAGAGGCCTTTCTTACTCACTATAGGAGACCCAATTCCTTCTTCCCTCAGCCTAGGGATCCCAGATGAACCCAGCAATAATTCTCTCCATGTGTTGGATGACCCCCTTGTGGACCTTGATTGCAGATTGGTCGTAGATGGGGGTTATCAGGAAATCACTATTGATCAGGGGGATCCTTCCTCTAAAGGACAATTGTTGATTCTTTCAATTAGGAACCCTCTACGTGATCCTAGAGACAATGGGATCAAGGTCCCAAATGTGCAGAGGGTTTTGGGAGATAGGGTCACCCAGATAAACCATTGGAAGGATGCCATTTTTCATGCCCTGTGAAAGGCTCATGCTAAGGATGCACCCCTTAGTATAGTGTTTTGAAATGATGAAATTGCTCTTTCTCTTTTTTATGTGTTGCATGCTCAAGAAGCAGTAGACCTCCATCACTCTAAAAAGGCCACACACTGATCTGTGGAACACGTTGATGAAGTGAATTGAATCTTCTGTAAACATGATGTGAGAGATAGAGGGAAGGCTCAGCCTTCTGTGAAAGGTAAGGATCTCGCCCGTGATGATGTTGTGGTGAATAAACCTACTGAAGAGATCCTCAGTGATGATAAAAATTATCGGTGAAATGGGGTCCCCTTGTCAAAGACCATGCACAGCCTTAAAGAATCCAAAGGTTTTCCCCATGATCGAGATCGCCAACCATCTTTAACTGAAGCACCGAAAGATTAGATCAACGTTTTAGGAGGACATTCACAAACCAACAAAAACCATGTTGATGAATCCCCATTCCACACAGTCATTGGCTTTGCTCATGTCGAGCTTAATCACCCTGTTGGAACTGCGGGATTTAGAGTGAATGTCCTGGATCTTTTCCTGGGCCAATATGATCACCCCCTGTATGGAGTGCCCTCTCATGAAGCTGTGATATTTCATAGAGACTCACTTTGGGAGATGGATCGATATCCTTTCATTAATGATTCATTCAAGTATTTTGTAGTGTCTGTTACACAAACTAATTAGATGGAAGTTATCCACAATGATAGGGGTCCTGGAATTTGGAATGAGGACCATCGTGGTCGTACATGCCACGCAAGGCAATGCCCCATCCCTGAAAAAATCCTAAATGGCCATAATGAGATAGACCTTCACAATATCCCATGATTCCTTATAGAAGGCTATAGGGAACCCATCAGGACCATCCGTACTCTCTAGGTTTAGACTCAGCATGGCTCTACGGATCTCATCCTCTTGCATAATGTCACTCAAGTAGCCGTTATTGTGAGTTGTAAGGTTGGTATGGATGGCGTCAAAGATCCTAATGTCGCCTCCATTGTATCCAATTGGGATGTTTGTGTTGGGGTCTATAAGAAGGTTGTGGATGTGGGCATTAGCAAGCTCCCCCACCATCTATCTGTCGTCTGAATATGATCTCTTCCCTAGATCGATGTTAGGTGTTATCAATCTTTTCCATTCCTTGATACACGTGTGAAATAATGTGATGTTGTTATTCCCCTATCCGAGCCATGTAATCCTAGAATCCTCCCTTACCTTCTGATCTTGTCTCAAAAACATGTCTCACAAAAGCCTCTTTCTACTCACGATTTCCTCAACGGACGGAACATCCCTGTTTTCTTTGAGTTGCCTCTCAATTCAATCGATATCCTTCATTACTTCTTCCAGGTCCCTAACAAAAGTAGGAGGGTCCATCGACCAAACTTGGTGCCTCTACCCGAGGCATAACATCTTTTTATGGAAGGCTAACCATGTATGACCCTGGGTGGGGGTCCCATGAGGCCCTGACCAGCTTGTTCTATCCAAGGGTGTCACACATTTTTATGTTTCTATTAACCATGATTTTAATATGATTAATTCTCAAATAATGTAAAAGTATAAATTTATTTTCGGGACATATGTTCACAACATGTTAATTAAGTGTATTTTTTGTTTCTAGTCCTTGAGATAATATTCTTCAATGTACTTGGGTGGTGAGACTATTTGTGTAGGTAATAATTTTACTATATAATCAATGTATTATTTATGTGTGCTTATTTTGTGTCACTTTAACTGGTACTAGTGTAGGTTTTAGTTAATTTGGATATTATTTGAGTTATTTTTCGATATTATTTTAGTTTTATTTGAATAATGATTAAGTTAACTATGTTTTTACAATTATTGAACCTTAGTAAAAACTATATATATCAGTCTAAGTATACGATGATATTAGGAAATGTGGGTAATGAATTTATTTTTTTAAGTTACCAAGAAATAAATCCTTTCTAGATACATTAATTGGACACAATATCTAGCACATATTTATTATCGATTAAAAACAATAAAATGAGAGGAATATGTACTAACTCAATTTCCAACTAGTGCATAACAAATAGACATAACTACATGTCTAGGTTGACACTCATTATGGATATTTATTCATTAATAATTTTATTTTAAAAACCACTATGAAATATTTATTTTGTTATTTATTTGAAAGACATGGTTTTGAAGTATGAGAGAGTACAACATAAAGATATCTAGGTTAAACAATGAGAGTTATAGGATGAAACATGTGTGACATAATTAAAACTAATGTATTATAGGATGGAATAAATATTTCTTGATTAAAAAATATTTTTATTAAGCAATAATATTAATATGATCATTTATCCTAAAATTACTGGACATTATGATAACCTTTATTTGTTATGGTATTTGGTTGGATACAAGATTATGAAAATGGAGCTTTGAAAGGTATGTCCCAAATAACTTCTAAGGCATATTTGGGATAAATATTTTCATTGTATAATCAAGATTAATGAGTTGGATAAATCAAAATAATACATATATTGTGTTTCTCATGGATCCTTTAGCTTTATCCTTTAGTTGATGAAAATTAAATCGTGATTCCTAAATTTATGCAAGTGGTGGAATTTAACAATATGAGAATTTGAAATTCACTAAAATGAATACTATATTACATAACTTGGGCCACGTGTTAAAACCTCAACATACCACACCATATTAATAATATATTAGTAATTAATCTAAAATAATCACTAATATGGTATAATTTTAATAAATATTACCTTTAACAGATAAATAATTGATATGACTTAATATTTATAGATGTTATATTAAAATAAAGTTTCATTATATTTCACCTTATTTGAAAAAATAAATTTATAACATTTAGAATGTAAATTTTATAAATCAAAATAATTTGTTTACTCCTCTATTGAAAATTTACATAGCATGAATTTTTTAATTTTTTAGGAAAGATTAATTTTTTTAGTTGGAAATACATGTTTTAAGATTTTATAACTATGTAAGAAAATCCTAGAAGTTTAAAAAAACTCTTTATGTAATAAAATAGGTATTTTTGGAAAAATATTAGTCATTTTAATAAATTATTTTTGATTATAAATACCACATCCTACATTTTCAGAAATAAATAAAAATACCAATTTAATATAAAAAATTAGTATTCTTTTTAAATGATGTATTTTCATGGAGATATTTGGATGTTGATTTATATATAATCCTCATACCATTCATTTAATTTATAATATATTAATATATTTCATTAAAATACATAATGATATTAATTTTATCTTAGGTATTAATTTATAGCTGAAAGATGTCATTTTTCTTAAAAATATTTTCATTTGATTACGTGTGTTTATTTTAAGAGAAAATTTTCAAAAATTGATAATTTTCAAATGAAAAAATGATTTCAAATTTAAAAATTAGAGGGGAAATTTTATGTAATATTCTCAATTATAATTTTAGTTATCAAATTATTTTCAATGGTTAAAAAATATTTACCTTGGAAAAAATTAAAAATTGTATAAAATGTTATTACAAGGAGAAAATGGCAAAAAATTATTTGAAATAATTGATTGAGATGATTTTGGATTTTATATTGTCCCATAATCATTGTTTCCCCTCTTTGGAACTATTCAAGCATAAATAGAGTCGTGGATTTATTGAAAAATGATGATTGTTTCTAAAAGTTCCATTTTCCTCCCTAATAAAAGGATATCATTTACTCTCATTCAAATATACACTTCCCATTTAAATTAATCCTTAAAAATATACACTTCTAATATCTCTAAAACCCTCTCCCACAAACATAATCCTCCATTCACTCATATATATCCTAATACCTTAAATTTCAAGGGAGATTCAACTAAAAAATAATGTCTATAACGTAGTCACTATCTCTTACTTAATTTATTTCTTAATAATAAACTAAAGAAATTATATCTTAAAATTAATATAATTATTTTAGTGTTATTCATATTATTATAAATTTAATGTCAATTGTATTTTTAATATTAATTCATTTCCATTCACTTACAAAAAATAAAGGACTATTGTTTTGTGCATTCTGTGAACTACCACCTCGACAAAGTGACATCATTTGTTAATCATTAATGACTTTAATGGATATTATTAATTGTGATAATAATAGAAAAATATAATATATTTATTATTCTTAAATTGTAATTTAATATCAACATTCACCCACTCACATGTGTTGAGAAATGAAAATTTTATTAATTCATACGTTTGGATTAAAACCACCATGATGAAGTGTTTGTCATTATTCATTTATATTTTGGAAAATATGTATAAACATATTCAAATATAGTACCCCATGAAAACTTCATTAAAATAATAACCATAAACATCTGATATAATAATATTATTTAAAATGAAACATCTACCTATAATATTCTTTAACTAACAAATGTATAAATGATAATTAATTATGAAAAATAATTTTAAAAGGATAATATTTAAGAGTATTTCTATGAAATAAGTTACTAGGTTAGCTATTATTATATTAAATTTGGTTAGAGAATCACCAACTAATAAAGGAACAAGATAATATTTTTCTATAACTCAATTTTTTCCTTAATTGGTAATGTCTATTATTGAACCCCATTATTCTAGGATGAATAATTTTATCCTATAATAATATAAAATTTTATTTCCAATTTAATTAATTTGGATTTAAAATTATTTACTATGAATTTCTTTTCAATGGAGCCTTTCATCAAATATTATTACATTTTCAAGGGTTTCTTTGTCACAAATTTCAATCCCTTAATATATGTTTAAAATAGATACTGTTTTTTCTTTTTAATGTTGGAAATACAACCCAATTTTTATTTTTCATCATAATTATATTATATTTAATGATATTAATTTTTATTTTAATGATTAATCCTATCATGGGTTTTGATAAAAAATTTACAAATGATGTAAAAGGATTTCATAACTCAAATTATCTCCAAGGGACATAATCATTTTTTACAATAATATTTTTATATTGATATATTATAGCCAATTATAATGTTATGTTATATTTACACCATCTATCTATGGAAATCATGGTTCACACCAAATTCTTCTTCTTCCTAGATGATTTTAATTTTTTTTTCAAAATGCTATTGTGTTTATAATAATTACCATTCCTTTTAATAGATTTTTTTTCATGTCCATATTTTTACATACCACTAATGTTTCCCATCCCTATTATAAACTCATATAGTATTTCTCTTCCATGATCCTATTATACCATTTATATTAATTTAGTACAATTTATTTTTTTATCATTTTTAATGAGTTAAATTTTCCATAATATTATTTCAAAATGTTCAAATGGTTTTCCATATTTTCAGAATGAAGGTTTTATCGTCAACTAAACATTTTATTTTGAAAATATTATTACTTTTTCAAGGTTCCATTATTAATGATTCCTTTAAAATATAAATATTTTCAAAGTATTTTCACTTACCTTTTTTAAAAAACATAATGAATTTCTAAAATTTCGATTATTAAATATTCTTTTCATTAATTAAATGTCTTTAATGTATTTTCACATCCCTTTTTAAATACTACATGACATTCTCAAGTCTCCTTTACTAAATTTTATTACAAAATAACATGATTTCAATGTATATTTTATTATCATATTTTATTGAATTTTTGTATTTTCAAGGATGTTTTTTTGAAACTCTTTATGTTTGTTTTTCCAAACTCAAATATTTCCCTTTAAAAAATGATTTTTAAAGTAATTTTCACTCAAATTATTTAATATATTTTTTAAAAACTTTAGTATTATCACCTATATTTACCCAATAATGTTTATATTTCATGATGTTATTATTGGACAACTGATTATAAGTTATTATGTCATGATTCATTTAGAAAATGATATTTTTTTGATACCCTATGATTTCTTAAGTTCATGTAAACTGATGTTTTTGAATATTTTAGGAAAGAAATTCATTTTCATTGGGTACATTATTGGATGATCAATGTTTGATTTTCAATTGGCACAGAAATATATGGAATATGTGATTTTTGGGAACTAAATATCCCACCAATTAATTGGGTAATGGATTAAATATCATGATATATAAATCTTATTGTAATAGGTTAGAGATTAGTTATGCTGACAACAGTTGAGTGTGATGGTATTAAGCTCTACTGATAATTTTAAAATTGATAAAATTAACATGTCACTATTTTCAGAAAGACTGTATGTGAGGGAATTATGTTCTACTCACAATTTTATATGTGAATAGGTTAGCAATTAGTGTGGTTCAAATGGGTGAGTTTGATAGAGCTTATATCTACCCCCAATTTTAGAAGTGAATGAATTGGTCGTTAGTTAGCTTCACAATGAATATAAATGATATGTTTTTTATTGGGAAACATTTTTTAATACTATCTATGACCCATGTTATATGCTTCCTATTTTATTTTCTCAATCCATGGTAAATGTGTTGTTATTTTAGAGGTTGTTTATATCTTTAATAATTATGCTCAAAACTAATTATTTTATACTCTATTAAATAATATTCTTTTCCTTTTTCATTATTTTCTGGATGTATATGTTCTAACAATTGTGGAAATTGTTTTTATACCCCTTTCCAAGCATTGTAGCTTATCTATTTCTTATGTTTCCATTTCCATGGTTGTGAATATGATTATATCATGTGAGATATATATAAAAAAGGATCTATAGGATCTTGATTATGAATAAATGTCCACAAGGTAGTAAATATATTTATATTTCTTATCTCCAAGAAACTAAGCCATTCCGTCTGATGAATGTGAGACTCTCTATCTGATGTATCATTTAATTAATGAAATTTATGTATTATTTTTTACATGATTTTCACGGTCACTTTTTTCAATGAATCATTTATCATTAATATTTTATTATTCATTCATTCATGATTTTTTAGCATCTCATCAGTAAACAAGGAATAAGAAGATAAATCTATATCTCAATGAGTTTCATCTAAGAAAACATGGAAGTGCTACACCCACATACATCGAATAAAAATGATATTTATGTCTATTTTATTTCTTCTTAGTATAATTTATTCTCCAATGAATTTATAATTTATTGTTGATTGATGCATTGACCAACTCATGAATAATATACATGAATATATAAAACTCAAACATGTTTCCCCTTGTGAACTGGTTTCTTTAAATAAAATCTTAAATGAGAGGGAAATTAACTAAAATAGTTCTTTGTTTTGTTTCATGTTTCATTGAGAAATATATCATACATGAAAATCATAATTTTTATAAAATATGAAATTATATATATGTGTATACAAACACACATACACAAGGCATAGGGGAATATATATTTCAGTGTGAACCTAAAAAATTTGACTCTCTGTCAACTACTCAATGCACATTTTGAGTTTAATTCCATCATACAGAAGAGAAATAAATAAACATCTAAATCAGACCAATTGTTCTTACTAATTGGTCAGATATCCCATGGTAACATCATATTCAATCATTATGTGGTTCTTGATTCCTTCCATGGGTTTCTTCTCAAGTATAAACAATCTATCCTCCAAAAAAAGAAACATAAATAAATATAAACTAGAAACCTCATTTTGATAAAATTTTATAATGTATATGACCTGAATAATTATTTAACATTTGGATTACATATGCTTATAACCAATAATTACTCCCCAACCTCCATTGGATGGAAACTACTGTCTCCAAACTCAAAATATACTGGTGTACCCATTTATTCACTTTATTATAAAGTTATATCATATACAACATATATAATAAATAATTCTTGAAATATTTATAATTAAATCATTCAAAGAATAAAACTAAAACCAAATAGTCCTAAAAAAAATAAGAAATAAAAAAAGATAAAAACTCTTTAAATGAATTCAAACAAAATCAGAATACCTATAATTCAACTCATACAAATAAGTGTGTGTTAAATGTGTTATAAAGACATAGAATAAGGTAGGTGACATAAAAATAGAACGTGTGGTTCTGGAAAATAAGAACTTTAACCACTACTAATAGCATTGTCTATAGATTGATAGTTGATCTAGTTTCCATGTCTGATTTGAAAAAAAAATGGATGATACTGTGGGGTTTATGGGGATTATATAATGATCATTGGAAGGGGAAACAACAAATGAAAATGATTAATCTATCTTTAAAGAGATAAATATGAAAAAATAATCTATGAATGAAATGCCTGAAACATGGAAGAATAAAGATCTATATTATTTATAGTGTTTTTGATAGTAACCAATGAAGTAAAATAATGTTTTCTCATGTATCTAAATGTAATTCACTAGACAATTAGTCCAAGATTGTAACTGGAGGATTCCAACACACCAAAAGAGTTTTAGAGATATCACTATGAAATGAAGAAAAAATATTTGAATAAATAGAACTTATAAAATTATTTTTATAAAATAGGTGATCATATCTATCATATTAATGAATTTGGTAACTCGTTTCCTTTAATTGGACTCATTGATGCACTCGTTGAATGAATAAAACAAACGATGTGTTAGGTTACATCAAATGACACCAATGTATTGTATCTCATTGAAGAAAGCCCTGTAATTTCTCAGATATGAAAACCCCTAATAATTCATTTATAATATATTATAATTAATGAAACCACATGCTAGGTATCTAGTTGTTCATTCTATTCATACATGAATATATAATGAATATCATATTTCCTTAGTGAATCATATAATGACACCTAGGAAACATAATCTTCCATATTCTTTTATGATATCATCATATCCTTTGATATGATATACATATCATGAATGTCATCTCATATAACACAATAAATTGTATAAGAGGACTTATCCATTTTTATTTTAATATCCAATAATCTCAAATTTTTATATAAACCCCATAGGGACGTAACAAAAAAATTTAAGACTCTATGTGAATCTGTACAAAACCCTTTTTGGAAAGAGAATAATCGTGCATAGATTATTGTAGAATAAATACCATATTAAAAAAATTTATCCTTTTATAATGGCATAACATTATGACATTATAATACATATTAGCCTTTATAAAATCATCAATGATACTCAATATACTATGGTTTTTGGTGTGATCTTCATCAAACATACTCATATATCTATACAAACAAGTCTACCAAAAGATGTATTATATAAATAATAAAATACTTATATAATACATTTACTCATCATATCAAGTGAGAACTAGAAATTAAACATTGTAAATCTAGTACAAGGTATCTCATAGTTTCTTGAATCTTTGAAATATAAAAACAAAGTTAGTGAATACATCATTTGACATTCATCTATCAGATAGAAAACATCATATATACCCTATAAATTTAGTTGAAAACATCATATGCGACTCAACTGATTGTGGATAAGAATTTTCATTTTCTAATTAAATGAAGGGACATATATCTTTACTCATCATAGAACTGTATAAAACTTATCATTGTTTCACTCCAACCAACGACATGATCAGCAACATATCCAACCACCCCTTATTAGTTTATTCTATTTTACCACCATTATGAAACTGTCAAAGTATAGTGGTTCTTATATAAGGATTCTCACCATCCTCATGTAATTGAGATTTATAATAAGAATACTTCCCATAGGGGGTCGATGAATGTATGGAATTCCATGGTATATAATTTGGTTACCCAATCCTAGTAATATGTCTATACTTATGGTGTTAATTTTATGTAAAATGAAGAACATTTGAATGAATGATAAATGGATTTTTCTTTTTTTATAATAAGATGATACTTTTACAACCATAACAACCAATGTCTTGTATATTTAACATAAATATATTCTACTTGGCCCTCATATTATTGTTACGGTCATTATTTCATCAATGGTGAGATTCCTTGGTGGACCATTTAGACAACTTAGAGTGGGTTGAATCATGTGTAGACTGATTTTAACAAAAAATAATTTCTTTTTTTGGAATTTAAATCCATTTTTGTATTTAAGCTATATCACCTATTAGTGTATAAATTAATCTTCTTGTATTTTACCCCGATAACACCAATATGCAGTACAAATACTTAAATTACAAATAGAGAATGTATATTTACAATGTTTTTTCCTAGTGTGGGTAAACTACTCTAGGTTATGTCAAATCTCATTGAGTCGGAAATTATGTAATATAAGTGAATAACCAGTAAATATGGGTAGCCAAGGATCACCATAAAACCTTTGTATCATAATATTACATATATGTGGTTATAGAGACAAAATCATTTGACATATAATATTATTTTATTTTTAATATAAATTTCGATTAATTAAAACTCCAAACAACTTGAGGCTCATTGTGTTTAGAAGACTAGGTTCATAATACATCAAATAAAGGAAAAAATAAATCATCATTATTTTATTCTCCATAATAAGATCATAAATCAATTCAATATCATAACGAATCATGGGATAAATGAGGGAATAAGTAGAAAAAATCGTGAGGTAATATCCTAGTAAGTAAATAAACTTGACAGGGAATCATAATATATGCGTAGAAAGTGTAACATTATATTATAAAATAAAAGGCTGAAAAGTAGTGACATGGGATAATAACAAAAATAACATTGTCACATAAGATATTGAAATTATTGGCAATGTAGAATAAATATAAAACCTTATATAAACATGTCCCAAGTTTATTTTCTTAGAGAATATGAGATATTGGAAAACGTCCCATAATGGATTAGGATTACACCATATTCCCACACATGACATATCATGAGACTAAAACATTTCCCAATGCATTGGAGTACTATCCTAGTAAACCCATCATATAATTTTCATGATTTATGTATTTCACATAAAATAAAATTAATCAAAAGGAATAAACACATGAATATATCGTGGAAGAAATGGGTTATACAAACTTGTCACATATCATAAACAAATAAAATTTCATCATCAATGAACTTGAGAGATGAGAATAATGAATTTATTAACCCATTATAGTAAGTTATAAAAATATATATACATATTTTATTTAAATATATACAAAATTGTTAATAAATAAATACCATAAAATTTTTCCATTGTTGATGAAAATTTTGTTAAAAGATTACAATGAATAATTCTCAAGAAAAATAACTGTTCACGTTAAAACAAATTCTTTAAAATCTAAAAATTTACAATAATATTACATAAACAGCGTTATTTAGAAATAATTTTGGAATCGTTTTAGTAATATTTTATATTTTAGTGGTTATGATAGTGGGTAATTCTGTAGATTTGATATATGTTATAAGGAACATTCCTTTCATAATGTTATAAAAAGGTAAAAAAGTTCCTCATTTGGAAAATGAAGAAAATATTCCATTAAAAATGTTTTGTATTATTTTAAGAATGGGAAATATTATTTAATAAATATTTTTGGGAATGAAAAAATATTATTTAAAATTAGTTTACAAAACGAGGATACTGAAGAAAATGTGATTTTTTACTAAAGAGAGAAATAAATTTCACTTTTTTAAAACATTTTATCTGCAATTTTATATTCCAATGAGAGGGAAGATGTAATTTTACAAGATTATTTTATGATAACTAGAGGAAATTAAAATTAAATTGTTTTATTTTACAATTATAATATAATTTTCAATAATGTAAATTAAGGTATAAAAATTCGGATTAAAAAAAATTATAACACAATCCCTTATAAATTTGGTATCTATTGAATATTAAATCAGATTAATAAATTAGCTGAATTTTACCTTATAATATACATAATTATAATTTATTTTGATATAATAGGTAAGGGGTAGTATATATACAATTTAAAATAAATTTGGTGCATAAAAGAATAAGTGTCTCATAGTATGAGGTTTTATGAAAAACCCCTTATCTCATGTCCAGAATTTATTTTCACGTGTGTTTTATCATATATATAATTAACTTATCTCAGTTGTTTTTTTCTTAAGAACATTTCAAATGTTTAACACATTATACATGAATAATTTAATTAATTTATTTTAATGATATATTTAACTACTTAAATAATTTATATCTACATCGTATGTTTTAAGTACAATGAGTTCATAGTTTTAAAATAGAATCAATGTGTTGATAGTGGTCAAAGGGTAAATTATTCCACATTATCCAGATAAATAGTCATGAAAAAATAATCAAATTTATATCTAAATTATTCTTTTAAATATAACCAAGCATTATGGTCATAAAAATTAATTTACATTACAATCAGGGAATCAGTTGGTTGTGTAATATTTATATATTTCAAGGATCATGATAGAATGAAGTTGAGTAATATTTAATATTTTAAAATTTATAATAAGACCAAAAATATAATTTCATTTGTTTTCATACAATTAAATATATCATCAATGTGATGTAGTGATAAAAAAATAACATTACTTCACAAGATAGTAGTATGTCGTACACATGAACAATGTTATCATTTTTACATAGATGGTAAGGTAAAAATATATATTATACAATAATTTTAATAATTATTAATATTTAATTAATATAATATATAATCATTAAATCCATCTTCATGAATAGTTTTTAGATTCAATTATGGAAAATTAATTACATTGGTTAATGAGAATATAGTATTCCTTACACATGATCGTTGGTTTCTTTTATCATTTGATGGAAGAGGATATAGAAAAATATTATGACTTTAAAATAATATAATATTGATATATAGGAGATAAATTTTTTATTATATTATTATTTTTAAGACAAAATTTATGGTAGAAAAATAATATTAAAAAAGAAAGAGCTTGGTGAAAAAAATTACCTTCACTCAAGAGAACCTAATTTGGATATCTTATTAGAGACACTAAAGGAGGTATTTTGGGATGATCAGAAGCTCTATAATGTGAATAATATTTTTGGGGAGATATTATGGTATCTCTTCATCAACCCAAATGAAATTATTGGTGTGAATAAGTGAGGGTATGATATTCCCTTTTATAATTATGGGGGAGTGAGATTTTTGTAATTAACAAAAACTATTCAACAATGGGATGTCACTCTCAAGAAAAGTGCCCGAAAAATTGACAAATAAAGTAGTGGATTATATATATGTCTATGAAAAATATATTAAACTAAAAAAATATGGTTTATTTTTTTCCTTGTTACATCTATGTATACTCGCTTTTTCTATTTTAATTTTTTTCAACTATATTGTTATTTTACTATTCATTATGAATAAAAATTAATTGTAACTTATTATATAATATGAATTATGATGATACAAAATATGAAATATATTTTATAAAATTAAATTAATATAATAGAATCAATTTAATTTAATATTTAATGTGTAAATTTATAAAAATGGGTTTTTTAGAAATAAACTTTTCAAGCATAAGAAGATCATATAATACCTATATGAAATGATATCATACATAAATGAATTTAAATTCATATTTATAGCGATATGTTCTACAAATTTAATTTCAATAATTCCTAATTATGGGTTATTTTAATTATTTATAATGGATAAATATTATTTACATTAAAATAGTTTTCAGAAACTTGTGTTTCAAGGCCTAAAAATAAACATGTATTAAGCTCTAGTATAAGAAAATTTAAAAGTAATTAATTGGATAAAATATAAATAAATAATATTTTTAATATTAAACCCCATTAAAATAATAGTGTAACTTTTAAAATACATAATTTGTCAAAAATAAATGAAAATTTTACTAAAAATCGTTATCCTTCACTATTAACAGAAAAATCAATATTTTTTAAATAAAAATAAAAATTTCACCCATATTTTATATCAAAATTATTAATTCAAAAAATACACACAATTTTAAATATAAAAATTCAAAAATTTACCAAACAATATATTAAGATATTTTCTCACAAAATCAATAAAAATCTATTTTGAACGAAACATATTTTTTATAGAATAAAATATAGTTGTTAAAGTAATGTGATTATTTATTAAGAATTTATAATTAAATTTATATTTAATAGGAACATTATATATATTTCATAAAATAATTAATTATATTCTGACCCATCAATTTAATGTTGAGGCTATATTGGTATTATTTATGTTATAACATTTTAATATTATATTGCAGTTCATTTAAACTCAGAGTTTCATGTTGAATATACTATTCAGAAATCATTATTTTCAAATATATGGGAGTTAGAATGGTCAATATATTACAAATAACAAAATCATACACTATATGATTCATTTTATAGGGTATGTATAGTACTTCTATATTCTTTAATTCTTATTGGTTATCTTCCTCCTTCCTCCTTCTAAAGTACATCTACTATATGCATTGGGTTTATCTACACCAATAATATCATTCTCACATTTTCACATACATATATTACTAAAAATAATATGAGTATAAATACTTAAAAACATGAGACATATCCTTTATACTTTCATATCCCCTTTTGCATCATCAAAATCTATTGTTTTCCTTCTCAAACTCACTTCTCAAGAATATAACACGGAATATATTTTCCATAGATTTTATGCACATGAAAACCTTTTAAAAAAATATCATGATGATATTCACCAGATAACATTGTAATGATCTTCATTACCAACTTCTTCCTCTCAATAGGTTTCAAAATATTCTCCTTCTTCTTCGAGGGCTTTAGTTCACTTAAATACCTAATTATTACATCTATCATACTTCCACGATACTAGTGATTCCTTATTCGTCATATATTTTCTTCTCAATATCCTCAAAATCACATGTATTGGTGTATAAATTAATTTTATTACATATTTTAAAAATAAAATAAATATTATATTTGGAAGAAAAGTATCCACTTCAAAAAAACACAATTAAAAAAATACCAATTTTTAGTTTTAATGATTTTCTATGAAGTTATTTTTCTTCTCAAGCAGTATTAAAGATACCCCAACTAAATGCTCTTCTTTTTTTAGATATATATGAATGAAATATTCTGTTATTATTCTAAAGTTTTCCCTTATTATTATTAAAATAAGCTATAAAATCCTCAATCTAAATCTTCGCAATTATAGGAAGATCATTCAACAAACCATACCTTTGGTGGAGAACTCATTTTTCATTTCTAAATTCATGAAATCATGAAGACTTCTCATTAATGAAGTGTTGGTAAAATTAAAATAATTTCATCTTGACTATTAATGGGAACATAAATGGATTTAGATCAAACTAGTGTAGGCTTTGATAAATACAGGATCAAAGATTAATGGGTTTTCATCAACATTATTCATAAAATACTAATAATTACCTTTTCTACATTAAGGAAAACATACAGTGTAACTCATCATTAAATATCACCCCAAATAATCTACGATCATAGATTCTATACGTATCATGATGTTATGATCTCACAATCACAACAAAAGAATATTTGAATTTTTATCTCATTCATATTAAATAATTTAGGAAAATCCATTTTTCATAAAGAGTTTATATTCCCTTCATATAGATAAAGATCCTATTATTTTTCATCTCATTATTTAATAACACACATTTCTATGTTTTTAGTGTTTTATTATTGGAATTAATATCTCTTGTATCATCCCAAATAATTACATTTTCAATAAATCTAAAATAAAGATAATTAATTTTCATTGAAAAGAGATTAAAATTGTACCTAAGTATTGAGGTATTACTCTCAAAACTTAAAAGTAATATGTTAAATAAAGATTTATTTTTAGATTCATATTCTCATTAGTAGAAGACATAAATAAATCACCAAAATCCTTATTCTCTTTTGTTTTCAATTTTCAATTAACATTAAATCCTTATGATGTGCTGTGAAGTCTTATGTTCGGGATTTATGATAATAAAAACCTTGCGATCAATATATCCATGTGATGTAATTAAAATACATAAGATCTCGTAAAATCATTATGTTCATCACCAGATTCATTTCATTAAATAATATATTCAGAATATCAGTAAGAAAGCACTTCTGTTCAATTATTAAATTGTTATGTTTAGGTCTTAGCCATATTTCTCATGAACTCCAAAATCCTGATTTCTATAGGAAGCTTCGAAATGACATGTAATATCTTACAGGACATCTATATCCTCTTTTAAACATCTTAAAAAAATATTATAATAAATATTATAATTATTAAAATTATTATAATCACCATATCATGTATCTTTAAGTCGTTATATAATTTAGAACACATAAATATGAGTATCTCCCTGAATTTCTCTTCCAGCTCAATAGATACATTCTTCAATCAATCATGAGCCATCTCTATTTATTCAAATATTTATCCAAGAGTTTATAAACAATGACTTAAGGAACCATTATACAATATAATCTTGGAATAGGTTCTATGAATTTATGTTCCAATGTATTTTCCCTGTTGTATATTCTAAGGCCCTATGGTCATCTTAATTTCCATTTATTCCTCATGGTAGTATCTACTCTTTCAAGTTTTTATACTCAATTATTAACATAATACCTCTTATTCTCTTGACCTCCTATCATTGAATTGTTCCTTTATGACAAAAAAAACATATTTCAACAAAATTATACTCTTTTGTGTTTTTTCTTTTAACACATATCAACCCTTAAAGTCAATGATTTCTTCTCCCCTTTTTAATAAAAAATGAAAAGTGTAAACTCTATCCTTTTTAGCATATATTGTAATATTATCTCCAACATTTTTAACATAGTAGGATTCATTGTTTCATTATATTCTCCCCTTTTATTGTGTTATAATAAATAATTTTGATACCAGTTCTAAAAAAAATTAAATTCCTAGTAATACCATGTGAAATGTGAGGGTAGACTTATTTTGAAATTCATATTCCTTTTATGATACCAATATAGGAGGATTTATATAGAGAAACTCCAATAAAATGTTTTCTATCCCCATTTTAGTGACCAAATAAACTTCTAAGTGATAAATAATCATTGCTATCTAGTTGCATGTTATTGTAGGAACATAAGAACAACACAACATCATTTTATGTGACTTGGAATCACATTTCTCTCAGATATTTTCTATAAACTAATCTTTTCTAAGCATAGATATTAAATAGTTTTAGTGAAAAATTATTGATATGTTTGTAATGCAATTATTTAACCATTTTATCATCTGATACCCATTTTTTATTTCAAATTGTGACAAAACACAAATAGAATTTTGATGAAATTTTAGAAACTTGTTCTCACGTGAAAAAATATAGAAAAATATTTCAAGTGTGGGATCTTCCCTATATGTATAGATAATCACTCCCCTAGATAGAAAATATATACATGTTAAAACAAGGGTTGCAAGAATGAAAACGTACCTCACACATCATATTTTGAATGGTCTATCAAAATTTGATTATTCAAAAAAATAATAAAACATTATAATATTCACATATTTTATAAAACTCCCCCCTCGTGTGATACTCTAATACCTTAATAACCTTCTACGATAATAGATGAAAGACTAAAAATGAAATTTGGGCTGATATTAGATCTTTTAGTAACTCCTAAACATGAGAAATAGGGGAGTGGTGTGTTTCTCAACTTAGAAACTCTTTTTCATATATGTCTGAAATAAATCATCGACTTCATGATTACACAATTTTTGAATTCCAAAATTGGCCACGGTTACAATTTATTGGATTAATCTTTTTTTCATATTTCTTATTAGATAAATTATACTTCATTGCCAGTGTAAATAGATAATAATAATTTTTATTAACTTGTTCTAATTTCCTATCAAATTTCCTATACTCTAGACATATGATTATATGTTATTTGACCCATTTATAGCTTCCTTTTTTAGTATAAATTTCTAAATTAGTATAGAATTTTCACAATATGATTTCACTATTGTTATCCCTTTCTATTTTATTATAATTTATTACTCAGGAGACCGTGTTTTTAATATAAAAGAAATTTTTTCTAACTTACTATAACTTCAACACACCTTAACATCATATTTGACTTTACCCTTCTTGGGTACCATCTGTATTTATTTTTAATGATTTACAAACACTAATTCAATCATAGAATCAATCTCTTAGATCTTTTATTTTCTTGATTCCACATTACTCAAATGATTTTTGAGACTCATTTCCATTTTTTGATGGTCTATAATGTTGAATATGTTTCAACAATTGAATAATTTCATAAATATTTTCATTAATCACTGATTATCCTTATTTTTATTCTCCTTTGGTGAATTTATTTTCACTATTTCAAAACCCAAGGAAGATTCATCTTATTTATTAACTCTCTTTCCAAAACTTTTGTGGTTTTCCTTTCTCATCAAGAACTATAATGATACCTAGAAGGATTATACCAACATTCATTATAAATATTTCCACATATCATTCACATCTCATAGAAATTTCTAAAACCTTAAAATAGTTTCTTTAGAGAAATATTTTTTTCTTTTCTATGAATAATGATTTTTTAGAAGCATTCTTCTAAAATTAACATCTTCCCTCTCATTCAATTACAATATATATAAGTTTTTATATTTATATGTTGTGCTATAAATCAATTTCCTTGGGACCATATATTCAATATCAATAACAACATCTTATAAGAATTATTCTGTTCAATTTAGGTATAGGTTTTCTTTCATGATAGGTCATCTATTTCTATGATAAAACCCTAAAAGTTTTCTATGAATTATAGGAACACTAATTATTTGACATTATAACCCCTTTCCTTGATATATTTTTGGAATTCCGAGTATTTCTTCTTTTACAAGCTTTTATATAATTTTATATTTTTCATTCACATCAAGAAATTACATGCTTACAACAATACACTTTATATGAATTGTGTGTATCCTTTTTCCATGATATTAAGGTTGATACTTTTAAATATGATTTAAAAAAATTTATAATTTTTTTTATACATATCTAATATTCATATTACATTTGATGTTTTCATGGATACACATTACTTTTCAGTAAATTGGGATGTTCCCTCTTTTTCTATCGTATTTTTCATCTTGATTTTCAACTAAAGATATTTCAGTTTAACTGTTTTTTTTACTTCCAAAATTAATCATAGCCTTTATTCAGAATATTTCTCCATCATATATATTTTTTAATCATATATTTTATTTTTATCCATCAAGAACCACTCATTCATCATGGATTTTAACGTCTAGTGTAAAGTACGTTACCTTCATAGATACCTTATGAATAATCCTGCATGCATACACTACCTCCTTATAAACCCTTTCAATAACATATATCTCTCAACAAACTCATTGAAATATTCTATCAATTATATGAACTCATTTATTACAAAATTTTTTAAATTATTCATTATATTTTATATGTTTTGTGATATTGTTTTATAGTATCATTTCCTCATACAATTCATATTTTAATGCATCAGTCGCTTCTTCTCATGGCGATTTTACCACTAAATATATTGATATACGATAATATATATGTAATTAATTAATTATATACAATTTTAGAATAATACTTGAAATCAAGATATATTTATTAATTATATTCAATTAATACACTTTCAATTCATAAACGTTTTTCATTAGAAGAATAATATTCAATGGATTTATTAAAAAAATAATTCACCCAAAATTACATTAAAAAAGGGTATATCCTCTTGATTATTCATATTAATTCTCACTTTTATATCCATGTGGTTCTTGTAGTTTCTTAAATTATTATCATATACTTCCCTAATTATTACTAATAGGATGGAATCTGAATTTTTCAATTGAGGAACACATTCAAACAATTAAAATCTACATTTGAACTATTTAATAATCCTAATGTCAAATTATATGTAACTAATGTTTTCCAAAAAAAATTGGAATTTCAATGAGATACATAGAGAGGGAACCATTCTATGATACTAATTAAGATTCCAATGTGGGTCTTTTTGACCAACCTGATATGGGATGATTAGTGTGTGGACCGATTATACTGAAAAACTAGAACACATTTAAATCTTTATAAACCCTTATATTGTCAATGTCTTTCAAATATTATGATGTAAATGAATATCCATTTATTTTACCCCTATAAACACCTATAAGTTGTTAATATGATGAAAATAAAAATAGAACATGGCTTTTTATAGGGTCCATTCCTATTGTGATTAATATACTCCTTATCATGTCAACTCCTCTGAATCAATAGATTCTACACTATAATCAACTAACTAATTTCACTGGGTTTCCATAGATCATCCCAAAACATTATTTAGACAATATTTTCCATGTGTTATCACTATATAACAAGGCTGAGAATTCTCTTCCATAATTCTCAGGTGATGGGGAATTCATATAGCTCTAATAGTTTTCATCCCTTACTAGCTCTCTCCTTACATATTCTTCAAATGTAAATCTTCTATATTAATGGTCGGTTCTAAAAATAATATAAAGCTTATATACTCACCTATATAGATACCTTTATTTCCCGTGATTATAAAAAATTAATCACATGAAACATGGTCATTATACTTGAATAGCCACATGTTTTTCTTCAAGATCTTTTTATGGCCTTCTAAAACTCACTTCTCAATAATACATCCCATAATTTTTTTTAATTTTTTTTATTAAATTTAACATCGATTTTAAATAATTCTTGTAAATATATACTTGACCACATGGGTAATATATCTCATACTCAGTCCTACCTCTTAGTAGGTTCTCATGGATTCTTCTTCTTATTATTTGTGAGCTCTAGTTCCCTCAGATACTCAATTCCCACATATATCGTATATCCAAAATATCATTGGATTCAATAGTTATTTTCTTCTTCCATTGATCTCATCAAACTCACTTACATAGATAAATACATTAAATACATTAATTTTTTTATATTCCATAACTTTTTGTATGATATTATAAAACATTTAGTAGAAAAAAATTACTAATAAAGAATATATATTTGGGGTTTCAATAAATTCTAGGGAATTTCTTACTCATTACAAGGATTGTTTTGATGAACCCTATTAAAATCACTTAAATTTTGAAAAAATGATGATGAAAATAATTTTTATTATTTTTAGGTGTGTCTTTATCATCCTAAAATCATCCAAATAATTCTCACTCTAAATATTCACAGTTTTACCAATAATAAACCCCAAATCATGTATGTGATAATGATCCCATATTTATATATATTATCAGGAAATCTAGAATTATTCCAATTTATAAAGTCTTTTTAAAAATAATAGACTTATATTTAATATCCAAATGAACACATGAATATCATCTAATCAAACTACGATATGAATTGAAAAACACTAGCCCATGGTTTTATGGTTCTTCATCTATATTATTTTTGAGAAATGGGTAATTCTAATTTTGGAATCAAGGAATACATGTATTGGAACTCATCATTTCATATCACTCAAATCAATCTTAGATAATGGATTCTCTATGAATCGTGACGTTTTTAACTAATGAGGACCATATAAGCATCTTTATATTTTTCTTTACTCATAAGTTAATTATTCTAGAAACTCATTTTTGTAATGATATAATCTTACCTTTACATGGATAAATATAAACTTATATTTATTTTGGTAATTTAATCATATCCATTTCTAGGTTTTTGTGATTTTAATACCATTAACACACAGATCTTGTATCCTCCAAAATAATTTGATCTTCATCATAATTAAAATCATGAGACATGGTTTTTCATACATGACAACGTCAAAATATTCCTAATTTTTTAATTCTTACACTGGGAACATCAACATACTACATTAAAAAGGATTTATTCTCATAGTGTTAAATATATAGGAAAAAGTATAAATTTCACCCTTAAAAGTCTTATATTCTTTCCTTTTTCAATTTTAAATAGACTCCAAAGCCTTATTATAAGTACTGAAGTCAAATGTTTAAGATTGTAGCTCTTCAGGGTCAGATGATGATGTTCAAATCCTTATGGTCAACGCAATGGTTTATGCATATAACCTAAAGTCTTATATTTGGATGAAAATTTATACAATATATAGGCAATGTTTTATGTTCATCGTAAATTCACAGGATTTCATTAAATATAATTTCTGTTCAATAATTCAAAGTTCGATATCTTTTATCAAACGCACTAGAACAAGGGTTGTGAGAAATTAGTAAATTAATAATATTTAAAATAACACTATGATGAAATATTATATATACAAATATTATATAAAATATTACAATTATTTAAATGAGAAAATTGGTATGAATTAACATTAGGAACACATAATTTTTATGAATGACATTTATTAAATAAAATAATTTTATTGATATATTTAATATTTTTTATTTAAAGTTAAATATATAATTTTTATCAATATAATTTGAAATAATTTAATTTATATTTAAACTAATAATATCAAAATTTTCTTAGTGTTAATATTTTATTTTTTAAAAACTATTATTTTTCAATTTTAAAAGTTGTTTTTATGAAAATTATATTTTTCATTACTTCAACAATATATAATAATGGAAAACAAGATCACAAAACCATTTAAATAATAAAATATGAAATTAATAAAAAATATTTTTCATCTTTAGATAATATTTGATCTTATAAAACTCATGATCAAAAAATTTTGAACTAATGTAAAATGTTATATTAATAAAAAACTAGTTTATGTATTTTATTTTTATTAGTTAATATTTTTCTAAAAATAAGTTATGTATTATTTTTAATTCCATAGAACCTTAATTATATTTTTAATAAAATAATTTATCTCATCAAAAATATTTACGTGCATAATATTAAATCACTCATAAATTTGATGCATAATACATGATATTCTTACAAATTGTTTTTAATCGTTCGGAATTTTTATTTTAAAATTAAATTATATCTATCACCGTAGTTTTAATTTATAAAATTAATATCATATAATAGATTATAATGCTAAAATTTAGTGATAATATAAATAATAATGAATAAAATTTTAATTAATTAACATAGGTTTAAGTAAAAATTACCTTCGAAAAAAAGTACACATGGGGAAAGTGAAAAACTAACATTAAAATATATAAATCACTCAAATGTGTCCCCAAAAATCATTTATCAGATGAATTTAGTCTAGATTATAGATTATAATCAATAATTTAAAGTTATAGTGGTCTTGTACATTTAATAGTGTAATGAAATATTATAATAAGTGAATGTGTTTCCAAAACTACCCATCCCTTCACTTAAAAAAAGGAATCACTCCCACCCCTTCAATGTATATAAATACAAATAGTTTAAAAATACAAATATATTTCTAATTAATCATCATAGAACAATATCTCATGACCTATTACTTTGGAATTTCATTAGTTATCTTATGAAATTATATTCCAAGGATAATTCATATAAAAAGATAAGTTTCGGACATGAGTGATTCCTATACTTAGTCATTATTTTATATATTTTTTAATAATCATTCCAAAACACCTTAATATAAAAGATTAAGTATTATTAATATATATTTTTTTCATTATTTTAATTTAACAACAATTATTCTTCACCATGCTTCCACTAAGAAGAACATAAGCACAGATTTTGTGTTTGTGCCAACTATTACGTCCCCAAAGCGATGATGTTTGATTTTAGTCACCTCATTTTAAAAAAAAAATAACATTTATAAAAATGATGAATAAATAATTGTTTCATGTATCGTTACTCCTCTAAAATAATTAATCATTTTTGTCTACCTTCCTCCCATTTTAATGAAAATGAATGTGGTGTCTGTGTGTGCACGTAGACTACTGTATCCATGTGAACATTTTTTTCCATTATCCCTTAGCATGGAATATTTTAAAAATATTTTTGATTTATATAAATTATATCTATAACAATATTAATATTATGAAGGTTTCTATTTTATTTAACCATAGTCAATATTTCAATAGAGTCAATTAAAAATCAATCAAACCTCATCTACTAACTAATAATAAAAGAAAATAATTAATAAATGAAACAATTATTATAATAAATAGAATATAGGAATATAATGATTGACTAATAATTGTAGGATTATTTTTTCAATAACCATACTTTTACCATTCTAGTATTTAACCACATGCATATAATGATTTAATACCCAAGGTAAGGAATTTTTCGTAACACCCACATCATTTCTAGTTTATGTGTTCTATTTATTTTTCTCCCTTTTATGTAATATTATTATCATTTAAGTATTTTATTTTTATAAATATTTCCCTTAAATATATAGATATTTTAATATCCCATCCATATATATGATTATATATGTTTTATATTTCCTTCAAAATAAAAACTATTAAGGGAACTAGATTTAAGTCAAATTTAAGAATTATTACTTCACAAAATTAATCACCCAATAAAAATGTTTTTAAACCTAGAATATATTTAAAAATATGTTTATTTTATTAACCCTTATAGTTAAATTATTATTATAACTGAAAATTAAGAACTTAATCGACAACAATATTTCTTTCTTATTTTGAAATATAATCACTAATGTTGTTCATTTTTTTCTTTTTCTAACATATTCGAACCCTCTCTTGTATTTTTCTACAATGGGACTCCATGTTAAATATATATATGTTACTTTAATATTTTAATATCCAAATAAATTTAAATCCTTATTATCATTTAAATACCTATGTTATGGCTTTCCAATATTCCTCGAGATAAGGTCATGAAACTCAGTTCTTTCTTATTAGTTCTCACTATGTATGTCAGTTACGCTTGTTTTATCTCCATCATGACACACGCATGTATATGATTAATATTAAATTATAGGTGGGATCAAAATTTTATATCCTTCTAAGTCATTGGGTAATGTTTATATCACATCAGATATCTTAGTGTGCCAACAGTGAGCCTAGCCAACTATAGTTTTTAGACAGTTATCCTATCCATCTATATCATTTTAATATGGGAGGGATCCTTGACTTATTCTTATGATTTTATGTTTTATGTAGTTTATCCATACCGATGTTTCTATGATCTTATGATATTATTTTTTTACTCCGTTCTCTTATTTTTTTTTCATTTCCTATAATATGACAATCTGCATATGATCATTTTATATTTGATGTCATGTTTTGTCTCCCATTTTATAATACATTATCGTATTTATTACATTACTAATATATATATCTCACCGTTTTAATTATATTTTTCTACAGGGTATCATAGTTATTTTTAAGTGGGATAATGAAAATTAGGATATTTTTATGGCGATTAAATAATATTGATAATGTTATTTTTTATATGTTATATTTATATGTATATTCCTCTAAATAAACTGGATCCTAGATCCAAGGATTTTATATATTGTAGAATTCGTTAAAATTATGAAATATTATGTGTTTAATGATTGGGTCGTTAGATTTATAGCTTAAATCCTCACCTTCAGGACTTAACACTTTTTTACATCAACTCCAAAATCCAGATTTCTATAGGTAGCCTAAAAACAACATCTGAATGCCCCTATGGTTTAAGTTTCCTCTTCAATTTGTCTAAAAACATTTTCATATTAATTAATACTTATTAAAATTATTCAAAACTCATTACGATTGATTTTTTATGTGTTACAACATATAGAATACTCAAAATATAGTATTTCCATGAATCCCTCTTCTAACTATGGTCCAACCTTCATCAATCAATCTTAATCCATATCTATTCACCTCAAAAATTTTCCAACAATATATAAACACTGAATATATTAAAAAATATATCGTTTACAACTAATATGGGTTTTTTAAAATTAGTATCCAATAAATATATCTTTCCATCAATTCTATAGGCTTGTGGTCTTTTTCTTTGATATTTATTCCTTTTGGTAGAAACTTCCCTTTAAGAGGTGCTACTCACTTATTCAATTTGGTTTAGAATCACTAATTAACCTCATAACATTAACTTAATATTTAACAAAATATATAGTAAACACAACCTAGAGAAACTAAAATATCTCCCTCTTTGTTTTTTTTCTCAAAAACATATCAACCTTTAAATTAAATGATTTCATGTCCCCTTTCTAGGAAGACACACTTTTTAATACACAAGGTGAGATTACCACTCCCTCAGATTTTAACACATTAGATATTAGTCTTCCAGTTTCTTCTCCGCTCTTTTCTAATATCATTTGAGATTCATACAAATTGCGGTAAAAATTTAAAATCCAACTAATAACAAGTGAAATGCAAGAGGATTATCGCATCATTTACCATTTACAAGTGATTAGAGAAACTTACAAAAACCATATCATCATCTGGTAGGACATGGAATCACATTTTTATTAGTAAAATCCCATCAAAAAATTTGATCCAATTATATGTGGGATATCATTATTATAAAATAATAGTAACAAATTTAGACAAACAAATTCCCATATTTTCACATTTTATACCCCTTTTGTCTTTCACAATTTGGGGAAAGAACCTATAAATTTTGTATAAATTTCAAGAATATGAACACACTTTAACAAATATATAAAAAAATAATAAACGTGTGGACTTCCATGAATGGTTAGATAATCACTCCACAATGAAAAAAAAGATATATACATGTTGAAACAAGTGTTGGGAGAATAAAATCATACCTTACTCTTCTTATTTAAAAGGTATTATCTAGATTTCTAGATCTAATATAAAATATAAAAGTCTAGATGCATTACTCATTTTTTAAGGATCCATCTTCATAGATACTCTCATACCTACATCACCTTATCCGCATATTTTTTAAATAAACATAAATATAAATTTTGTGATATTAGATATTCCATTAGCTCTTCAATATGGGAAATAGGGTTGAGACAAGTTTCACAACCTAGAAAATTCCTATCTTATAGGTCTAAAATGTCAAAACCACTTCATGATTTAAACATTTATAGTTTTCTAACATTGTTCACATTTGAAAATAATGAGATTATTATCTTTATCACCTTCAATAAATGCTAATGTGGGCATCTTATCTTGAGAAACAAGTTAAGAAGTCTTATTTCCATCCTTTTTAAATTTTCTCTCCAACTCCAGTTGTTTCAAAATTATGGTTTTTATATTAGTAAGATCATGGTAAGATTTAACATTGGTCGTGTTTTTATTATTTACAAAATATTTTTTGGAATATGATCCCAGAGGTTTTTTACTTAAAATTCCATATTTTTTCCTTAGATAAGAAACTTGTTCATACATCAAACAACATTACGGCCTACCATTATAAAAATTATGTATACCTCAACATAAAAATTGGATTTACCCTTCTCAGTGATCCTCTCAATATATTTACAATGAATTTTAATCAATAATAATATCCTATAATATATTTATTTGATGTATTATTTTGTATATTTAAGTTCTCACCCACCCATTACAAGATTCATGGATATTTTGAAAAGGTCTATGGTGCGATCACTCTTTTTACACTTGATTGTTTCCTTCCTATTGTCCTAAACCCCTGGTTATCATTCTTCATTTACTTATTAAGTGAATTTGTTTTCCCCATTTCAGAACCAAAAGAAAATTCACCTTCTTTAGGAACATATTTTCCAAACTATTTTTGTTAACTCTATTCATCATAAGTCGATGACATCTAGTAATATTATACCAGAACTTATCTTTATAATGACAACCAATCTCAAGCACCTCATAGAAATTTCCCAGACATTATAATCTATTTATTGAGATATATTTTTTCATTTCTTTGAGGTCTGATTCTTTCCAGTTGGTTCATTCTAAACATAAAATTTATTCCCCAATGATTTTTGATTTGAGAACTTTTTCATTCTAATATATTATGGCATCAAAAAAATTCCAAGTTCCCAAATATCCAGCGGCACCAACACCTAAAAATAATCATTATACTATTAAATTTATGTGTATGTTGTCCCACATTACATGTATTCTATTTTTGGGTAACATACCCAGCCCTTGGGGATCTTTTATGGAGAAAGTACCTCTTGTACATGATCACATATTTAATTTACTAGTTTATAGCAATACCATCATTTTTATATTTCACATTTGTAGAAAATCATTCATTTTTATTGCATGTACATAAATTCTTGATTTAGTTGAAGAAAATTGATCAATATTGTGGTTTATATTTTTATGATCTTGACATGTATTATTTTTTTGGAACCGTTGTTTTTATTTTTGGAAATAGATTATGGTTTGTGTTATTTATCAATCCTCACATGGATGTTCTTGGATTTTGTATGGAAACATATTTAATTGTTCAAGCTGAAAATAGTATGGAAGGTGGAATCCTTTTCTAGTGTTTTTCCAATTTTTGGGGTCAAAAATATGAAGTATTGATTCAATTAATTAAATTTAGATTTCTGATTTCCTTATGAAAATATTGAAAAGGGATGAGTTTTGATAATATGGGATTTATAAAATGTGTTATGTAAAGGATTATATGAAGCTGATGGTGATCTACGTGATAGTGACGGGCAACGCAAATGATTAAGAATTAGATCATTGTGATTGGTGATAGTAATCTCCATGATTTTGATAATTTTGGCATCATGGTGCATGAATGGTTTTGATAGAAAGATCTATAGTTACGAAGATCATTGCAAATGGAAAATTTCAATGGAGCATCGTGACAGTAGAAGCAACATGAATATGTTTTTGAAAGATACAGAAAATATTCTAAGATGTGGTTGTGAATCGCGAAAAAACGCATATATATATATAAGGCTACACATCTTCACGTCATAAGATTTTTTTCAATTAAATTCTAGAAACACTATAATTTTTTGAAGATAATTGATTTTCAAAAATCTGAATTCCTATACGTGCTTGAAAATAAAAAAAAATTACTATAAGTATTGATTAATTTCAATGATTTTTATTGAATTTTGATTCATGATTATGGAGTAATACTTTTTAAATAAGTGAGCTTTGTGAAGATTGAGATCATCATGAAGACAATGAGTAGCATGGAGGAAATTTATTCCGTGAAGGAAGTTAGCTTCACACAGGTAGTTTTTCCACAATGGAAATTAGCTTTGCGAAGTGTTGAGATTTGTGAAAGATATTCACTAAAGTAAATTTTGATAATCTATTTTCTAGTAAACAGTTTTTTAGAGTGAATAAACATAGTTCTATGGTGCAAGAAGAGTATTGTGCTAGACGGTCACATAACATTTAATGTCAATCCATTGAAGTGTCCTTGAAGTTGATATGTTGAGTTATACTTCTCTCAATGTAGTGAGCTTGGGGGAGTGGAAAGAAGTGTTATAAGGGACACATTGAGATATTCTTATAATATTATAAGGGTAGATTTCCTAGAATAGACTAACTATTTCAAAACATATATAATCCACAACTAGTGAGGAATAATGGATTTAGGTACGAATGACACACTATCAACATATGCTCTTTGGACTAGCCATTAGTGATGAACCAAGTAAAACTTTCATGATTTCCATCTAAATGTAATGGATTTATTATTGGTTTAATCCATCATATAGGTTTAAAATGTTCCTACCAATTATGGAACAATATCTATTATGTTTAAATAAAAAGTTGACACCCTGATTCCCCACTCCTCTCTCAAGATATACTCGAGACTTTTCGATCTTATAGTTGATCTCAAGATCCTTTATATACCATTTTGAACCTTCTCTGATTCCGAAATAACTTATGAAATTTGGGTGGCAACATCATTATTTTCAATATATTGGGATATTCCAGCTTTTCCTTCTTGATTTCTTTTAATGATTTTTGGATCTGGGAATTTTAGGGAATGCTTTACCTCAATTGATACCTTGTAGAGATTCTCCAATGCATTGAATAATTTTTTGAAAAACTTTTGAGAAAAAATATATTTAATAAATGTATATTTACAATTATTCATCAAATAGGGAAACTATTTCAATCAAAATCATGGAATTTTCCACTTTATAATTTAAAATCACTGTGTTATTTTTGTACCAACTCATTTTGTTTTTGAATTCTTCTTCTAATTCATCAACCTCTTCTTCCAGCTATGATTTTTCATCATTTATTTCCTTGATATATGATAACATATATGAAATTAATTCTATAGATAACATTTTCAAATAATAATTTCTCTCATGGTATAGTCATTTAGAAGATTTAATTCATCCACTTTTATATCTTGAACTTCTTTCACTAGATGAATAATAATAGAAATATTTAACAATTAAATACTTAAAATCCTATTTATATTAATATGATGATATTTGAAATTACATATTTTTATTATTTATCAATTTTCAAACCACATTTATCATCCTATTTTTTATATAATTTACAAGTACATACATATCTATTATAAAAATGATTAAATATGAATATTCCATATCTGAAACCTATCCAAAAAAAGAAATATCCACCTCTTCTATTCCAACATTCTAATGTCCAGTCAGAGGTAACCCGTGTTTTTATAAAAATGGTTGAACATCAAAGTTATCTTAATAGAGTTAACCTCATTCTAATTAAAATTGAGTATCTTGGGTGGATTGTGGAGACAATCGTAAGTGTGGGGGAATCAGGTGTGGAAAATTTTTACTAAAAAACAATTTATTCATTGGATCATTAAACCCTGTTTTATTTTTCACCTCTACCACTTGTCATAAATTAAATTAATATTTTTAATTTTCCCTTAATAAACCTATATTCAGTGTATATTATAAAATAAAATAACACAATTAGTTTTTATAATGAAAAACTGAAGTGTCAATAACCTACTCTTTACCACGTGAACTCCCATTCAGTTAGGGAATCTACATTATTGTTGAATCCTCTATTACAATGGGTTTCCAATTATCATAATGAACACTTTTTCACACTATATTAAGGATATTTTGTCAACATATTACATATTTGAAAATCTTCTACTATATTATGTGAGTTTATGGGCCCTTATTCTAATTCCAAAGTCCTCATATCCCACTAGTTGTTTTCTTCCTTGTTTCTAATGAAGTAAATCTTATTTAGGAATTGGGTGGATCTGTGCCAATAATATCCTAACTATTTATTTTCCTATATATATTATTTGCATTTATTTTATTTTAAAATATTAAACACATTATACTCTATATATGTACTTTTATAGCCCTTAGTTCTTCCTCGGAATCTTGTTACGGTTCTTTTGAAACATGCTTCTCATGAACACTACCGATAATATATTTTGTCTGAAATTTTTTCAATTATAAATAATTTCATAGTGTTTACAAGAAATATTCACTTTTTCATATGGTTTTTCTCTTGGTTAGTCACTTATCCCATGAAACAGGTTTCAGTGTATTCCCTTTCTAATTTGGGAGCTTCAATTTTCACATATACTCAAATTACACCTCTTTAGTACAACCATAATACTAATAGTACTTCCATCTTATTTTCTTCTATTAAATATATCCTTAAACTCATGTGAATGTATGGATACATTAAATAAACTACTTATTTTAAAAATACCATAAATAGTGTGTTGAGAAGATAAAAACACCCCTAGCACAAATTCACTATTAAATAATACTCATTTTTGTTTGAATGAATTCAGGTACCCTTTATTTTCTTCTCAAAGTGTATTTAGAAAATATAAGTATTCAATAATCATCATTTTTTGGAGCATAGATTAATAGGTTTTCATTTATTCTTATTCATGTGTGGCATCTTCTTCTCAAAAGATTCCACAAAACTTGCACTCTAAATCTTCACATCTATATAAAGACAACACAACAAATCATGTCAATAGTGCGGAACTAAACTTTATTTTCTATATTACTAAAAACTACAAGTATTAAAATTTATCACATATTTATAAAATTACAAAACATCATATCTCTACAATAAAACATAAACAACATCATATAAAATTGATATATGTAGTGGTAAATTTCATCCCATGTTTTGATGATTCTTAATCTTTAATAGTCTTGAAAACATTATAATTACTTTTTAATAAACAAATAAAAAATGCAGTAAAACATATCATTCGATATTTGAAAAAACAAGAATGTATCATGGTTTCCCTAAGAATCATAATGTTTTGACGACATCAGTATAATAGAAGAATCATCAAATTTATATTTCATCATTATTAAATAATTCTTGAAAGACCATTTTTTCATAAATATTTGATATCACCTTTAATATTTCTAATCAAGATATAATTTTAACCATTTTCAGGTTTTTTTTATTTTTATAAATTTATCGGTCAACTCTTGCATCATCTAAAAAAATTTCAACTTTGTTATATTTGATATCTAGAAACTCAATTATTATCTAGTAGAACCTTCAATTTTTTTTGACTCTTGATGTATTATATTTGGAATGTTAAATTATTATGTTTGATAATTAATAATAATTATAGTCAAACACTCACTTGTATAAGAATTATTTTTTACTCCATAAGTATGGATCTCTTTGATTTTTCAATTTCCAACAGACTTTAAATACTTATGATGAAATGTAATCTCATATAGTAATGCTTTACAATCAGAAAACTACTAATATAGATGAATTCAAGAAATTTAGTTCAGAACATTGTAATTACATCAAGGATTTCTCCTCATCACTTGAAGTCTTATAGCCGTGATAAAATTCACAGGATCCGTAGGAATACACTTACCTTTAGTTTGTAAATTCTTATCTTTAGTACTTATCCATTTTTCTCATGAACTCCAAAATAATGATTTCAATAGGTAGCTTCAATATTACTTCTGATTACTTTTTGGTCATCTATATCCACATTAAATCATATCATAATAGCTTTAGATTTATGTTATAATCATTAAAATAATTATAAACTCTTTTATAAACATTTTCAATGTCTTGCACTATATATAATACTAAAAGTACATTATATCATTTAATTATTCAACTCTCTCATTTTCATCCATCTTCAATGATTATTAATCCATATTTATTCACAGAAACCATCATTGATGAGTGTTTAAATTGTAATTATAGCACACAACAAACATTATACTCATCTGATGGGTTATCTAAATCTATATTCATGGAAATATACCCATCCACTTATTCCATAGACCCATGGTCTTCATCATTTCCATTTATTCCTCATTATAGAAACATCTCATTCATTGGAGGATACTCAGATATTTACTTAAGACCTCATATTATTAACAAATTTTATAATCCCAAATATACCAAACCCATCCTTTTTCCAAAACAATAACCACTATCATGTTGATTATTAAAACACATATCAACCTTTGATTTAAATGATATAATCTCTCACTTTTCATAATAAATTAAAAAGAAAATTTCTCCCCCTTTTTTGGAAACTGGGTATGCCCCCCCCCCTCAATTATTTACACATCAGGGTTCAGTCATTTAACTTATTCTCCCCTTTACTTATTTTATAACTATTGAGATTAAAACCACTTAAAATTCCAATTTATATAATAGATGATACTATGTAAAATTAATGGGGAGTCTCTTCTTCAAATTCATCTCCAGCTTAAATCATACATTTTTTAGGATTTCTCCAAAACATATCTTATTAGAATAATTTCTATCCCTCTTATAGATATATATTACTATTTTACATGACTAAATGATTCTAACAAGAATCTATGGTTACTAGTTGAAGGTGATTATAGAAACTTAAGAACCACACATCATTTTTTATGTGACTTTGAATCAAATTTTTATTAGCAATGTGCATGGATTTCTTCTTTATAACATAATTTTAAAAATTTTACCATATAGTTTATTTCCCTTTTGATTTCATCATATTTTCTTTCCTAAGTTTACATTTTATATATTTTATTATATTATGGCCTTCCATTTGGAACCCTATACACTCCTCAATGTTATCATTTACTTTTCACTTCATAGAAATATTCCCTATTTTTTCACAATGTTTGTTGATAGTAGAATAGAAATTATGTGAAGGTATGGAAAAACAAAAAGTCTTAGATGAATTTAAATCTAAAAATAACTACAAATTTTTATCCTCTTCAGGAGTAAAATGTGCCAAAATTCCAAAAAATAATGTTTTCCCAAAGTTAGTGTATCTGTATTATGAACAAACAATATATCCACATGATAAAATAAAATTATTGAGTTCAATTTATCTCTATTTTAGAGTAATGATGAAATTTAAAAGAACAATTGATATAAAAAACACACTATATTATCATAAATTTATGTACAAAATATTATTTAAAATTTAGAAAACTAAAAAGGATATTATAAATTCACTTAAAACCAAAGTGAATGGTATATTTGTAAAGTTGATATGAGCTATCCTTGAATATAATCATGTCGAAAGGTGTCCTTGAATATAAACCTATCTAAATGTATTCACTTATTAAATTTTAGAATATTGAATCTATCTTCTAAATCAGGGAATCCCTCGATCAACCTGATTGTTATGTCACTCTACTACTATAATCTATAGCTTTATTTTCCCCATTACATGACCAGTAGCTCAGTTTACCTCTACTAAAAATCCAGTAGCTTGATACTGAAACTAATATTACTAGTTTCACACTATCCTTTTACTAAAATGGTATCTCTATAAATTAAATACAACAAGAAATTATAGACACATTTATAACTAAATTCGTATATGTGTTATCAACTAGCAAAACACTAAAAAATGTAAAAAATCTGAATTATCTTAATAAAAACGTGGTTGAATACATAAATTTATTATATATCAGAGAGTTTAGTAATAATTTATTTATGTGTGTGTATATTAATGACCCCAAGGTGTACCTCTATTTAAAATAATTTATTTAATGGTGAAATTTTTTGAATCATGGGATTGTTTTCAACGGTATTTGTAGTTGTTTAGTATTTATCTTCTAATGAAGATATATTATTTTTATATCAACTTATAGGATTCATAAATACTATAACAATGATTTAATTAAAAACCTTTACTTTTTGGTATTATGAAATTCTTATAGATGTCTGATTTTGATAGATTATTTAACTTAATATATCATTAGTCCTCAAGTTATTGTTATTTCATTAAATGGTTTAATATAAATGGAAATCATTAGTGATGAAATAAAAAAATTAGTTCTCTTAATTGATTATTGAATTTTATCATGTTATTTAATAAAGTTATAGTAATTTAAAATACTCAATAATCTACCCATTTTTTAATTTCAGAGTCACTTAGAGAAAAATAAAAAAGTTTCAAAATTACTTCACATTATATTTCTTATATATCTAAAAACAAAGATATATTTTTATATTTTATGAAAATATTTTCTAAATATACTCATTTTAAAAACAATATCCCTTGGATAAAATATCTGGATATAATTTAAATTTTTATAAATTTTCCCTCCTTTATGGTTTTTAAAAATAAAAGAAATAATTTCTCCAGAAATTTAAAAATTTTCACTAAACCTAAAAAGTTTAGAGGTATTGTAATCGCAAATGTATACATCATATAAATTTAAAAATATAACTAATCTTTGTACTCATGGAAATATTAAAAATAAATACTAAATATTATCAACATAGATATATTCATCAAAAATTTATGGTGAAAATTTTTATATTACAAGAATTAGGAATATTAGAATAATTAAATCCAAAATTATTGATTTTTGAATCATGTGATTCAGTTTAATTATGTATTTATAATGAGATTAAGTGTTTTATAGAGATAATATTTTCCTTATTTTTCATATATGTTTAAATGATTTAACCCCTTACAATTAATCAAATTAAGCTTATTTGTATCATTTTAGTGTTTTTGTGAATTATTTACTTAATGGTGGAAATCAGTTATTTTTGGATATTTATCAATTTTTTGGATCATCTGTATTTTGGGAATATCATTTAAATATTTGATCCAAATTGATGGATTCTAATTTTTGGATTTACATACTCGTGGGATTCAACTGAGTTTTCTGAACCAAGGTCCAAGTAGAAAAAAATAGCCCAGATAAATTCATCATGTGGAAAAAGTTTTCCTGCCAATAGAATAGACCCCACCTTACTTAATGAGGTATATCTCTGCCAACACAAGACCAAATGAGTTTATTCTAGATATAATTTGAAGAGAAATTTGTGAATCACTTTCACATTATATTCCATGAAGAAAGTAGGTCACTAAGGTATCCATTTAACGCGATGGAAAACTGAAAGCTGAAGAGTCACCTCAGTCAAAGACCCTTATCATTAGTAATTTGAAGATAATTTTGGTTACACTTTACCAAATTCACTACGAGTTTGAGGAAGCATGCAACAGACATATTGGAACACCATTTAAGAATCAACCTTCTTGAGAATTGGCCATATATTATGCTAAATAGACTCAATCTTTCGGTGGAGTAATTTTGGAGGGAAATTTTCTACTCCACATGCCTATAAATAAGAGTGTTTTCTACCATTCAAAGGATTTTATGAAGGTGAAAGAGGGTTTGTGATGGAATATTTAGTTATTGAATTTGTTTTTATTTTTTATTTTCACTTTCCTTTGTTTCATCATGCGTTCTTCTTTCCCATTAAACTCCATTACCCATCACATGGAAGGGTAAAACATATGAGTGACTGGGAAGGGGGACTTTTACTTTTTTAATGTCAGAGTTTTATGCTTAAATATGAAACCCTTTTTTTATTTTTAATGATTTTTATTCTCATTGTTTCCTAATACTATTAATTGGATCGTATATTGGGTTTTGTTATACATCATTAATATCTTTGGTTAAAGTATTTTAACCTCCCTCCCCATAGTACAATTTGTCTCGATCGAGCATATTGTGTTAGGTGGTGAGTGTCTAGTGCTTTTTGGAATGTGTGTGGAAATAGTAAACCTTTATAGAGTTATAAGGATCAAAAATTCTAGATTGCAACTTTCTATAGTTTAAAAATTGTTTATGAACTTCCTTACACATAAGAGTGAGTACTATTTGTTTCTTTAACCAACGGTGATTGATAACTCAATCGAGGAGTCTTCCATTTATTGGTCAATAGGAAGAGAGGTAGAATAATTTTTGTTACTATGATGACATTTAAAAAGGTGATCATACCCTGACCCCATCACTCTCTTCATCCATTAGTGTTAAATCCTTATTTTTAACTTCTTGCTTAATTTGTCAACTCAAACAATTTTAAAAAAAACCTATTCTTCTTTCATTAATTTAAATGTAAAATGTCATTGTTGTGAACTCCCCCTAGAGACAACAAAGTTTAATGACATTAATGCATTTTAACATAGGGTAATATTTGTTTTTTTCACTCCCCATGACAGGCTTATTTCAAAACATGGCATCGTTGCCGAGGTGGAAGTACGAACAATTTTTTCTCATTCTCTTTGTTTTCTCTTTTATTATTTTTATTCTGAAGTTTAATGAATATATCCTCAAAAACTGATCCATTCCCCCTTGATCCTGAAATATTAAGAACTTTGTTGAATAGGATAATAAACCTCAATTTTCATTCTGAATTTGAGGATATTTCTCTTACTAACTCGAGAAAAACTTCATGTTTTTTACTCCGAGCCTATTATCATGGCTAGAAATCATTACTCAACCATTAGAGACCTTTGTGCCCTACAATTCCTTAACCCGAATAATAAACTTGTCATTCCAGTGTTTAAAAATGATCTTGATATGAAACCTAATATTATATGATTTCTCCCAAAGTATCATGGCATGGTAGGTGATGATCCCAACCAACATATTAAAGAGTTCACACATGTGTGCTCAGCCTTCAGACCACATGGAGTAGTTGAGGAGCCAGTAAAGTGGAGAGTGTTCCCATTTTCATTGGAAGGATCTGCAAAGGAATAGTTTAATGTCCTATAACCTAGATATGTGGATGGTTGTAATATAATGGTGAGATGCTTCATGAAATGATTCTTGTCAGCCTCAAGATGCACATCCCTCATAAAAGAGATCTATGACATCAAACAATCATCTATAGAATCCATTTATGAGTACTAGAAAATATTTGAATATCGATGTTCTAGCTACCCACATCAAGATATTGAAGAGCCTCGCATTATTTTCTTCTTCTATCGAGGCTTGTAGGTGAATGATAGAAACATTCTTGATGTATCATCTAGAGGCTCATTGATTAAAAATTCTCTAGAAGAAGCCAAATGTTTGATTGAGAATATTTCTCAGAACTAGAAACCGATTAGTAGAAGAGGTACTGGAACAAGTGGTATTCATGAGGTATGACTTCATCATACATCACCCTTTATAAAAACTATGATTGAAGAGATAACCAGTTTGTTGATATAGGAATCCTTGAAACAAGTGGATAGACAACAACAAGCAGCTATGGTATGTGGTTTATTCTCATTAGTAGATCATTTCACTGACCAATGTTCTGAAATATAGGGAATGGAAACTTGTGCAGTAACCATTCTACCAAGTAAGTACCAAAAGAATCATGTATGGAGAGATACTAAACATTTTCATCATTGGTTTGGAAATCAAAAAAAATAATGATAGACCTCCAAACCAAATCCATTTCCAAAACCCACCAACATTTAAACAAAAACAATCTTATATCCATCCTCCACACCACCAACCACCCACATTCCTAAGACCCTATGATCAAACATCCACCAGTACCAAACCTTCTATGGAATAGCTTCAATCCAAATTTGATGACCTAGAAGATAAGGATGACAATATGGAAAGCATGGTGGGATCTTTTGTTGAAATCATGACCAATAATAATGGGAATCTTACATTCCAAACAATCCAAAACCCAAATGAAAATGTTTCAATGATATCTAAAATTAGTGGGAAATAGCTCTCACCACTAGAATCCCATGAACCTGAAACTTGACCACCTGAGTTGAGGGAGAATGAAGTTGTTAAATCTAAAGATTCACTAAAAATTAATTGTGAAGAAGAGAAGAAAGGAGGGGAAGATTAGGACAAGACAATGAAGAAAATAGAATAAACACCATTACAAAGGTAACAAATGGAGAAGAATGAATTACCCCCACAATTTCAATCATGTATTATTGAATCAATGAAATAGCAGAAGGATGCACTTAAAAAAGTAATTATGGACACATTTCAGAATGTGTAATTCAATATTCCCTTACATGGTGTAGGCAAACAAATTCGATAGTATGATATGTTTAAGATGCATCATTGCACCAAGAAGAGGATACATCAAGGGAATGAAAGGATCAACATGGGAATAAGTGTCTCTATAAAAATCCAGACCTCATTTTCAAGTATGGGTTTTATTTTATTGTGTTTTTTAGGGAGATTGGAGAATTTATAAATTTAAGGACTACACGCCGTATACTTTAGAGTACACGCTGTGTATCTGGTTTTCACGGGAGACCGTGTACTTGCCATGTAATGGAAGAGTACATGGCCATGTGGGGTGACCTAGAGATCGCCTAATGTAGGGCTTATTAAAGTCATATACACACTGTATACTTTTAAAAAACACGCTATGTACTTTTTTGAAGTGCAATATCTGAAAAAGGTAGCATCTCATTCACATAAAACGCTTCTTCTCGACTAGTCTCATCTAGGAGGGACCATGGATGAGAAATATCCTATGAGCCCCTGACCCCCATCTCTTCTCGGATTTAGCCATATTCTATTACATTGGAATATCCATGGTGAGTTATTCCTTCTTCTAGATCCTTGTTTTTATATTTCTTCCCTTTCGTGAGGTATCCTCGGTTAAGCGTTTTTGTCATTTTGGTAGATCTATCATGTTCTAGGTCGATTTAGGGGTTGAAGATGAAGTATATCTATCATACAACGTCGAAGTAGGTGGTTTGGTCATTTCATTATTTAGTCCTTGAATGTTATGTGAAAAGGTCCTCAATGCCCTAGAATTGGGTATTTCGTGTTTAGTGATTTTAGCCCTTTTATCTCCCTCTATGCCTTGTGTTCCTGAGTAGAGGTTGTTTTACTATGAATAGTGTTATTTTCTATGATATGATTGTGTTTCCGATGTTCGTATTGATATTAACCATTTGGTTTTTCTTTGCTGATTAGGATACTTTTTTTCCATGCATAGTGCGGTTCGGATGGAGTGATATTATATGATACTATTATATGTATGATTATATTTATCCATATAGTTCTTAAAATCTATTACACAATTAGTTCTTAATGATTAATTCGTCTTTTGAGCATCGTTTGTGTAAGATTTATTTACACAGGGATGTGGGAACCTACTGTAGTGAGACCACAGGGGGAATTGACATTGAGGGATTCCCAAGAGTGTCTGTTATATTTATCACACTATGAGTCCATAAGGGGGGATTGACATTGAGTTCCCCCTCATAGTGTCTATAGTTACTGTTACGAGACAACAAGTGGAATTAACATTGAGTTCTTACCGAGAGTGTCTGTAGTTTATCATTAAAAGACTATAGAGGGAATTGATGGTGAGTGCTTCCTCAGAGTGTCTTTGTTTGCATGAGACAAAAGGGGTTAGACCGTGTGAGCTACCTGGGAGGTCATTCTATAATTTTATAAGTTGAACCAAAGGGGTTGGGCTGTGAGAAATTACACATAGTGTAACATGAGATTTTTTGGTTAAACTATAGGATATAGGTTGTAGGTACATCCATGAGGGTTACTTGTTTTGATTAGCTGCTTGTATATGAATATGAATGAAATATAAACTGTAAGATGTTTTACCTTTTAGTACTTCTTTGTCTGCTGATTCATTTTTCTTATTTCCTACCATATATATTCACTAACTATTAGGAAAAGATCTTTAGGTGGTTTCCTAATGGGATTCGTCTCACACTGTATTTGGATCTTGCTTTTGGGCCCAAAAAGAATATATTACTACAGGTATTAATATGGGAATAAGCCCTTCTACATCTAGTACTTGATTGATGCGGAGATGGAGAGCATGGGACAAAGTTTAGGCTTTCGATGTTTTCGAAGTTTGTTGTTTTATTTGTAAATTATTTTGGTACTAGTTTTCTGCATTGTGACTTATTTGGTGAATTTCATAGACATATGTATCAGCCATCCTTTATATATGCGCCCCAGTTTTTTATTACTTTCATTCTTCCAATGATTAATTATTTCATATTAATACCACTTCCACTATTGTTATTTTTTTACTTCTGTTACATTACTATGTCAAAGAGGGAATAGTTTTCCCAGTATCACAACCAAGTCCCTCGTTGCTAGTCGGCAGACTCTAGAATTTGGGGAAATGTGCTGAGTCCATGTGACAACTGGGTACGGGGAACCTCTGGATGGAACCCAGAACTAGGGCATTAGAAAGAGGAATCCGAGGGATTATTTTATTAACTTACTTTTTGGAGCATATAGTCCGTGATAAGATAGAATTGGTACTTGCTAATATTTTTTTCCTAGGATTAGCTAACATGTGTATAGGGGAAAGCTGATTTACCTCGATTATGGCCATTTTTTGGTTTTTCAATTTTACATTTGATTTACATTCATAATTGGGTGATTTACATGTTTGTGCTACTATCATTGATATTATTGAGGTTCTATTTCTATTACATCATGACTAGATGATTTTATTCCATCTCAGGAATCATATAGTCACTTTTTAGAGATCCCATTTCATTCATTCTTTTCATGCCATTTAGGGTGCATTACTGATTGAATATTGTTGTGATAGATGTTGTGCTGGATATGCATGATGTTGTGATACATACCTTGATAGAATACCATCTATTTTATAGGTTATTGGATTGTTCATGGTTTCATTTTAATGAATGAAAAACATTGGTTATTGAGGTGTTATGAGCCCTCATGAATCAGAATTTAGTACTTCAATGTTTGTTTCAGTGTTTTTTGGGTTTTGGAGTTCTTTCTAAGGATTAATATCCAGAAAATCCAATAATACAAAGTGTGTATTGTTGAATATATGCCGTGTATCCTTCTATTCAGGATTAAAATCTTTTTTCTTAAGTACACACTGTTTAGCATATGTACACGCCTTGTAATATCTAACCATGTTACTGCCTGTGTGGGCTGAAACATGAGGATATGAAATATTTGGTGGAACACGCCCTGTACTAGACGTACGTGCCAGTTGTATAGACCATTTGTCCAGACGTGTGACCAATGACAGAGGTAGATTATGGTTAGTTTTTACACACCTTTTCTCAAACAAACTCACTATGTAAAGTCAGTCATGTAACCATTCATATGACTAACAACACAGTTCAATGAAGTTCTTTCAGGTACACTCTGGGTTTATACAAAAAAATCATGTGGTATTTCTCTAGGAGAACCATGTTTTTTAGTCATGAAGGAGAACATAGATAGGAGAAGAGGATTCAAGTACATGTCTTGTGTTAGGAGAACATGCCATATGTATGGGGTGTTACATGACATGGGTTGGCAGGAGTACATGCCCATGTGAATGCCTAAGAAAACACGCCATGCAGAAGTTATACACACCACTTATCCACCATTTATAATTATTTAATACTTTATTGAACCTATTATATTACCAAAAGTATATGTGTTAGTCATTGATAATCTGAATCTAAGGTGTGTGTTTAATCATGAAGAGTCATGCCACTGATACATTCTCAAGTTGTAGGGTTGTTACAGGGCAGTGACTAGACACCAAAAATGGAAAATTAGGATCTACCTGCAGACCTTCCAGTTGTTCCCATATTGTTCCCATCAATTATCCTAGATACAGCTGGTGATGCACAGTTCTGATAAGGCTTCATGAGTTTTATGCAGATCCTCCAGGGAGTACCGCATCCAGCCCCGTCTATGGAAAAGTTAACGTCGTTCTTCCAGTAGTAGAATCCTCCCACTTTCATAGGGTATGGAGGATCTCACGCTGCTGAGTCATGGCTAGAGGTCATGATATATATCATTGAGAATCTGGATACTCCTACAGAGAGGAGTGTGAATCTCTCTATGTACATGCTTCGGGATTCTTCCAAAAGATGGTAGGAAGTTATCTCACAGAAGGGACACCAGAAAGTTATGTCTTGGGATGAGTTCCAGCATACATTTTACAATTACTTCAACCCAGTTACTTAGAGGGATAATCGAGCCCAAGAGTTAATGAGTCCAGATTTGGGTACTCTTTCAGTCGTGGAGTATTCTTCTCACATCACATAGTTGTAGATCTGTACACCCATCACAGGAGGTGATGAGTTATTATTGGAGAGGAATTTTGAGGATGGATTTAGGAATGACATATGATCTTCGGTGAACATCTTCATGTTGATGACCATAACTTCTATTATCAACTTGGTGTTTATAAAATAGTGCAATCTAAGGGATTATGGAGATGTGGTCCTGGGCATTTTAGCATCCATATTTAGATATTCTTTAGCTAATAGTAGGAAGCGTTGTTGGGAGTCTACACATGTAGATCAGAGTGGGTGAGATACACATTCAGGTATCCAGGAGGTATGTTACCAATGTGGGATGGGAGGGTATACATGGCGACATTACTCGAGAGACCTAGTGGAGTTATGATCCTGCGGAAAGATGGTTTATCTTCAGTAGTTCGCTCAGTTTTTATCACCAGTAGCTGGTGAAAAAGGTTTTTCTATGACTCTGTGTTTAGTAGTAGCACCACCAATTCTTCATTAGTATGGGAACTGGAGTTCTTCAGGCAGTTCAAGCCAAGGTGGAGGTCGCAGTCGTGGTAGCTAGTAAGAAGGATTTCAGTAACAATAGTGTTGATCAACTCAGTGTGGTCAGGGAGGGTCAAAGGGTCGTGGTACATTCCATACCTTTGTAGTGTAGTAGACCCAATATGAGTAGGATTCTGGACCCTCTGTAGTTCGAGATATGATCCTAGTTTCCTTAGTTTCATCTATGGTACTTTTTAATATCAGTGCTTTCCATAGTTTCATATTTTTTTCTATTTTGGAGAGCCTTAGCCCATATATCTTTTATTCTACTAATATCTTGATGCTAGACACTCCTTTGGGAACTAGAACGGATAGTGTATGTTTGTGTAAGGAGTATCCTCTTGAGTTTGGTGGGTGTCACTTCTTCTAAACCCACTATGTACGAGAGATGACAGGCTATGATATCATTCTCAAAATGGACTGGTTAGTTACCTTCCAAGAATTTGTCGATTACTATCATCATCTTGTGAGTTTCACAACACAAGAAAGAGGATTTTCACTACATAAGGTTGAACAGGATGTCTAGGTGAGAATACTAGGACCCGGGCATCATGGGATGGGTGGAGTTATAAACCAGATTACTTGTCTATATCTGGATGACCAGAGAACTTCACAGCTGGAATTTCCCCCAATGGTGGATCGTTTCAGGGATATCTCTCTAGAGGACTTTCTAGGTTTTCCTCTAGATAGGGAGATAGAAATTTCTATTGTTCATGTGTTAAGGGAGGCACTGGTGTCTATTACAACTTATTGTATGGCTACAGCAGAGTTATTGGAGCTCAAGAAAGAAGTTTGAGGAGTTATGGGATAAGGGTTTAATTTAACCTAGTACTTATCCTTGAGGTTCACCTATCCTGTTTTCATAGAATGTGGGTAATACCCTCAGGATTTATGTGGATTATTAGAAGCTTATCTAGTGTATAGTTATGAACTGATATCCCATGCCAAGGATTGATGATCTCTTTGATCAGCTCTGCGGAGCCTGGGTGTTCTCGAAGATTGACTTCAGATATGGTTACCATCATTTGCATGTTACACCACCTGATATACCTCTTATAGACTTTTTTAGATTGTATGGTTGATACAAGTATTTGGTTATGCCATTTGGTCTCATGAAAGATAAAGTTGTTTTCATGGAACTGATGAACCGAGTGTTCCATCCATACATGGATTATTTCTTTGCAGTCTTTGTGGATGATATCTTGGTGTACTCTCACACTCTACTTGACCTTGCCACACATCTTGAGATCATTTTGAGTACACTGAGAGTGAATCAGTTATATGCTAAGATCTCAAAATGAAACATTTGGATGGACCAGATTCACTTTTTGGGTCATGTTGTCTCAGAAACAGGAGTATAAGTTGACCCCAAGAATGTGAGAGTAGTAGTTTCTTGGGAACATCTGAAGAACTTATTTGAGGTATGTAGTTTTCTAGGGTTGGATAGTAATTAAATATTTTTCTAATAGGCCATTTATCCCATAGAATTGCCACTGATGGGCCTAAATAATATGTGTGTGAAGTACTTATTGCCAGATTCTTGTGATTCATCCATTCGGGAGTTGAAAATGAAGTTGACAATAGCATTGATACTAGTATTTCTAGAGTGAGGAATGAGTTATACTATTTACTATGATGCATCAGGTATCAGCCTGTGAGCTATGCTTTTACAGGGAAGGAGTTGTTGCATATAGTTCTCAGCAGTTGAGGCCGCATGAGAGGAGTTACTTGAGGCACGATCTTGAGTCGGTTGTAGTTGTTCTTGCCTTATGATGTTGGATACATTACCTTCAGGGATATTATTTTTTGATTTTAACTGACCACAAATGTATCAAGTATATCTTTACTCAACGCGATATGAATTCGAGATGGTGAAGGATGGTTGAGTACCTTTAGTCCTGTGATTTTGAGATTTCCTACATTCCAGGGAAAGGCAACATAGTTTCTAATGTGTTGAGTAGGAGGACTCAAATATAGGTAGTTTAAGAGGCCAACAGTGAGAGGAATCATATGGCTCTATTTTCTGAGATGCATTTTGAGGGGCATGATAGACAGGGGCAGACCTTTCTTTCTTCTGTAGATATTACCTCTACTCTACATGATTGATTGTGAATGATGCATCTATCTGATTCTAAAGGACTAGTCATTTAGGGGAGGGTGTTAGAAGAGGACTCTATTCCTTGATGGACCATATTCGGGGATGAGATATTTCATTTTGATTGGCATGTATGGGTGTTATCAGGCTTATGTGAGGAGATGATTTGGTACTTTCATTCTTCATTTTGTGTACATCATCCTAGTGTCACCACGATATATCAAGATCTCCACCATCAGTATATGTGGACAAATATGAAGATAGATGTTGTTGGGTTTGTCATGAGGTGTTCCACCTTTCATTAGTGAAGGATGACTATTAGCGACTAGTAGAGATTTTACAGCAGTTACCCACTCCTGAGAAGAATTAGAATGATGTCGCGATGGATTTCGTGATAGGTTTTCTGATGTCACCTCAAGGGAATGATTTATTTTGGTTTTTCATTGACTGACTCATGAATATTTCTCACTTCTAGCTGGTCAAGGAGTTCTTCTGTGTTTCTAATCTATTATAGTTGTACATATAGGATATTATACATTCATAAGGAGTTTTTCACTACATTGTTTCAGACATGGACACTCATTATACGTCTCGAATCGGGTAGGGATTATATAGGGCTTTGGGTATACAGGTACTTCTGAGTACTACATACCACCACCAGAAAGATATCCAGTCTGAGTATACTATTCAGGTGCTGCAGGACATTCTTCAAGAATGAGTCCAAGATTTTGAATTTTATTGGTAGAATCACATAGCTCTTGTGGAGTTTTCCTACACTAATAGTTTTCAATCAACTATTTATATAGAAACTTACGAGGATTTGTACGGTAGGCTATGTTGATCACCCTTTTGATGGCTACAGGGAAGAGAGGTTGCCATGATGGGACCATGCCTTATTCAGAAGACAACAGAATAGATATAGTCAATTTAGAAGAGGATGGCTACTACACAGTCCTGACAGAAAACTTATGTTGATCGATGAAGATAGCCTCTAGAGCTCATTGTCGGAGATCATTTTTTCATGCAGGTCACACCGAGGTTGGGACATAGGAGGATTATGAGACAGGGAAAGCATTTACCGAGATATGTTGGACCGTTATAGGTTTGGGAGAGGGTCATGCTGGTTCTTATCGGTTGAAGTTACCTCAGAGGTACCGGGCTATGCACGATGTCTTCCATTTTTCTTAGCTACAGAGATACTTCTCAGACCCATCTCACATTTTTCTACCCAATGAGGTTTAGGTTGAGGGAGATTCATCATTTGAGGATCATCCATTTTGTATTTTTGATCATAGTGCAATGGTTCTCCAGGTCTGGTACATTCCACTGGTATGAGTGATATGCATGAACGGGTGAGTACATGATGATACATGGGAGAGGGAGGTTGATATACAATTGTAGTGGTCAAAGTTGTTCGAGGAATCTTCTTCTACACTGCCCTACTAGGGAAATTCAAGGATAAATTCTTTTAAGGGGGATGTTTGTAATAACCTGAACCTTTTTTCAGGTATGCGTTTTCTTTTTTGGTGTTTTTGAGTGAAAGAGGAGAATTTGAAATTTTAATGAGTACACATCGTGTACTTTAGAGTACATTCTGTGTATTCGTTTATCGTGGGTGACCATATAATTGTCATATAATGGCCGAGTACATGGCCGTGTGGGGTGACCTGGAGTATTCTTTATGAGGGGAACTGTAAAGGAATATACATGCCATGTACTTTTAAAGAATACACGGTGTACTTTTCTTTTTAATTGTTATATCCGACAGGGGTTGCGTCTCGTTCATAGAAAATTATTCTTCTCGATTTGTCACATCCAAGAGTGACCGAGGCCATATAATATTCTTTGATCCATTAACCCACCATCTATTCTATAATTCAACGAATGTCTGTTTCCTTGGAATCACCACATCATGTTATTCCTCATTCTATAGCCTCAATTCATGATTTCTCTCCTTTCGTGAGATATCATTGGTTGAACGTTTTTTCATGTTTTTGTAGATCAACTGCATTATAGGTCGATTCAAGGGATGATTTAGTAGTATATCAATCGTAAAACACTAAGGTAGGTGGTTTGTTCCTTTCTGTAGTTATTCTATTAATGTTATATGAAAATGTTCCCAATACCCTAGAATGGGGTATTGCGTATTTAGGGATTTTAGCATTGTTATTGCCCGCTAAGCCTTCTGTGCCTGATTAGAGGTTGTTTGATTGCGAATAGGGTTAATTTCCATAATATTGATGTGTTTCCCATGTTCGTATTGATTTTCATCATTTTTTATATCTTTTCTAGTTAAATTGATTTTTTCCATACCTAGAGTTATTAGGATGGAGTGAAATTATTTTATACTTTATATTCTTGTATCTGTTTAGCCAAGAAGTATTTTAAAGCTGTTAGACAAGTAGATATTAAGGTTTACATCGGCTGTTGAACCTAGTTTGGGAATAATTTCCTTACACATGGTTGTGGGAACCTAGTTTAGTAAGAGAATATGTGGAATTGACATTGAGTACTTCCCTAGAGAGTTTATTATATTTGTCATGTTGTGAGACTACAGTGGGGATTGATGTTGAGTTCTCCATCAGAGTGTCTATAGTTACTATTATGAGACCACATGGGGCATTAACGTTTAGTGCTTCCTCAGAGTGTCCGTAGTTTATCATTAAAATACTATAAAGGAAATTTATAGTGAGTGTTTCCTCAAAGATTCATTGTTTCTATGATACCAAAGGGGTTAGACCATGTGAGATACCCAAGAGGTTTTTAAATCATTGTATAAGTTGAACCATAGGGCTTAGGTTGTGAGATCTTACCCAGAGGGTTACATGTGATTGTTTAGTTTAACCATAGGGTATATGATGTAGGCACTTCCTAGATGGTTACTTTTTTAAGATGCTTACTTGTATATGAAAATTAAGGAAATTGAAATTGAAGGATTTTTTTACTTTTGAGTACTTACATAATTACTACTTCCTTTTGCTTATTTCCTGCCATATATATTCACTGACTAATGGGCATAGATTTTTGGGTGTTTTCCGACTAGTATTCGTTGCACACCCTGTTTGGGCCACTCTTTTATGCCCAAAAAGCTTATATTGATACAGGAATTGATAATGGGAAGAAACATTCTACATGAGGTGCTGGTTTATTGTGGAGATGGAGAGCATGGGGCCAAGCTTAGGCTTGCGATGCTGTTGGAGTATATTGTTTTCATTGTACTTTGGTCTGGTACTATATTCCAGCATTGTGACTTGTCTGGAAACTTTCTTATACATATGTATCATGCATCATTAATATGCGTTCTCTAGTTTTTTATTACTTATAATCTTCCAAAGATTACGTATTTCATATTATTACAACTTCATCAATTCATATCTATTTACATCCGCTACGTTACTCTGCCAATAAGGGAATAGTTTCTCCATTATCCCATCCAAGTCCCTCACTGTTATTCGGAAGCATCTGGTGTTTGTGGAAATGAGTTTGAGGCCATGTGACTGACTGGGTACGAGGAACCTATGGCAGCACCCAGAACTGGTATGTTACAGTCTTATCCCTTGTCAAGGTTCAATTGCTAACCGAATGTCAATATCCAAGGAAATTTTCAATTTTGTGAACCATTGGTTCTTAAAATTTATCTAATTTTTTATGTTCCCTAGGTGCTTCTATTAATTTATTTCCTAAATCAGTATACATTTTTTTTGTAGATGGTAGACATGAATCCATCAAGAGTGGTGGTCTTACTTGCAAACAGATCCACTATTTTCCATACCGGTGTTTTGGAGGATGTCCTCATAAAAGTCAATGATCTTTTATTCCCAGTTGACTTATACATGCTTAATGTGGAAAAAGATATGACACCATCACATTCACCCATAATTTTGGGGAGACCATTCTTAAAGACAACCAAAAACATCACCAATTTCCAGAAGGGGACACTCACCATATATTTTGGAGAAAGCATGTTCAACTTCAATATTTGTGAATCCATGAGGCACCCATTGGATGATAACTCCATATTTTCACTTCCCCATGAAGTTGGGGCAGAACCAATTTAAGAATCAGGTATTCTCTAGGAATTTATTAACTCAGGAAAGACGTCTTTCGTTGAAAATATCATTGAACTTGTGGATACACAAAATTCTTGTGATTTTGACATCATGTGAGGGGAAGAGGTAAGATATTATTTTTTTTAATGATTTTTTAAATAAAGAGAAATATTATATGGTTTCTTGTCTGTTGTAGGTATAAAATTTGGAAGTGGGAATCTTCAATTTAGTTTTATCCCTAGAGAATCCCCCTAATCTGGAACTAAATCCACTCCCCACTGATTTTAAGTATGCGTTCCATAGGGATGTGGTGAAATTACCAGTGATAATTACTAATGATCTATCTAAAACCCATGAGAACCCATTAATTCGTCTTTTGAGGTAGAATAACCAAGTGATAAAATGGATTTTATGAGATATTCTAGGAATCACCCCAAAAATATGCGGACATAGAATTTTTCATCTAGGAGATTCCAAAACTGTTAGGACACCTCAATGGAGATTGAATCACACATTAGTGGAGGTTGTGAAGAAGTATATTGATTAGCTATTGAATACAGTTATCCTCTATCCCATATCAGATTCATAGTGGGTTATCCCAATTCATGTGGTTCTAAAAAAACTGGCCTAACCACTATAAATAATGAGAAGACTGAATTAATCCATGTGAAAATTCAAAATAGATGGAGAGTGTACATTTATTTTAGGAAATTCAATCTAGTCACTTGGAATGAGCATTTCTCCCTTCCCTTCATTGATCAAATGTTATAGATATTGGAGGGAGAACTCATTATTTCTTTTTGGATGAAATTTCATGTTATTTTCAGGTACCCATTTCTCCTGGGGATCAAGAGAATACAACCTTTACATGTCCCTTTGGCTATTTTTCATATAAAAGGATTCCACTGAGATTATTTAATACTCTAGGTACATTTCAGAGGTGCATGGTAAGTATATTTTCTTATCAAATTTTAGATTTATTGAACATTTTCCAAGATGATTTCATGGTTTTTGGAAACTCTTTTGACCATTTTTTGAAAAATATAGAAATAGTTTTGAAAACCCTCATTGAAAAGAATCTTGTTTTCATTTTTTAAAAGTGTCATTTCATGGTTGAGATAAGGATTATCATTTGGAATTTCATCTAAAAAAAGGGCATTGAAGTTGATAATTCAAAAATTGATGTTATAAATTCATTTCTTTAACCCACATTTGCGAAGAATGTTAGATCTTTTGTAGGACATGCAGGATTATACAAGAGGTTTATCAATTTTTTCAATAAGATTTTTCTCCCTCTCTCTTCATTGCATTTGAAATATGATGATTTTTTTTTCAATGGTGCATGTAGGGAATCCTTTGATGATATGAATAGAAGATTGGTTGAACCACCTGTGATACAACCACCAAATTGGAAAGACCCATTTGAGATACTTCTGGATGCTTCCACCCAATCAGTTGGACCAGTCCTTTCTCATCGGATTGAGCGTAGGCCACAAGTCATTTTGTATGCTTCAAGAACCTTGGATGTGGCTCAATTCAATTACACAACCATAGAAAAGTATATTTTTTCATTTTATTCATTAGAATTATTTAGATCAAATCTTCTTGGAACTAATGTCTCTGTGTTTTCTAATCATGCGACTCTTAGGTAATTCATGAAGAAGGATAAATCTAAACCGAGGCTAGTGAGATGGATGTTACTGTTATAGTAGTTCAACTTTAAAATCAAGGACAAAGAGGGATCTGAGAACCATGTGGCTGATCATTTAAGCATACTTCCCAACACTACTGAAGCTGAAATTATAGAAAGAAGTACCATTGAATGATCAACTTCCTAGAGAGCAGCTTTACAAGGTTAAAGGAGAAAGGACTTGGTGTTCATACATCGTCAATTATCTAGTAACATCTTAGGTATCATATCATTTCAATTTTCACCAAATTCTAAGACTGAAAGCTAAATCTAGATATTAAATTTTTGATGATCCATTTCATTTGAATATTTTCAATGACCAAGTAATAAGGAGATGTTTTTATGAGAGTGAAATTGGGTATGTCATTGATTGTTGTCACACATTAGTTTTTGGAGTCCACTTTTGACTTCAAAGGATAGTAAGGATAATTTTAGAATCAAGACATTATTGTCCCACTCTTATTAATTAATATCATTAATTTTTTAAAAGGTACCCAAAATGGTAGTTTTCTAGAAAATTTTCCAAGAGAAAAGAAAATCCCCAAAAAACCACTTAATTTTTGTGAGATTTTTGAAGATTGGGGGATGGATTTTATGGGCCCTTTACCAACGTCATTTGGAAATTCTTATATCTTTCATGTGGTTGATTATGCTTCCAAATAGGTGGAAGCAAAAGCCACCAGGACTAATGATGCTAAAGTTGTTTCTGATTTTGTCAGGGTAAACATATTTTATAGGTTTGGAGTTCCTAGATCCATCATCAGTGATTATGGGACTAACTTTTTAAATAGTATATTAGAGGCTTTATAGATGAAGTATGAGGTGCGTCATAAAACATCAACTCCATATCACCCAAAAAATACTGGTCAAGCTGAGGTGGTTAATAGGGAAATCATAGGAATTTTGAATATTCTTATTAATACAAATAAGAAGGATTGGAGCCATATGTTATAAGAAACTTTTTGGGATTATAGGAAATCTTGAAAGACCCCGATTGGAATGAGTCCATATAGGATGATTTATGGGAAAAGTTTTCACAAACCTGTGGAACAGAAACATAAGGTGTGTTGAGTTGACAGGAAGATGAATTTAGATTTTTAAAGTGTTGGGAAAGAGAGAAGGTCTCGTTTGAAGGATTTTGGGAAAATTATACGAGAAGAATTTGAAAATTCTAGGATTTATACTGATATTACAAGAGTGTCTCTTGATAAAATAATCCAACTGCAATAATTCCATCATAGAGATGAAGTGTTTCTATTCAATTCAAGACCCAAGCTAATGCCAGGTAAACCTTGTTCTAGATGGGAGGTTACAATTATAGATACTCATGTATATTCTTTTAGTGTTGGGAAGATTGTGAAGGATAGACAACAGGTTCCATTTACTATTAATGGATGCAGGTTGAAGAAATTCCATGAGCCCACTCCATCAGATCTAGTGGAGGAGATAAAACATCTCCAACCTATCTATCAATAAGAACAATCAGGTCGTGCCTCTTCATTACACTTTCTTGTTGTGATGATTAATTTTAAATTAGACTTACATATTACATACCTTTTAATGCATTTAGGACATTTCATCATTTAAGTGTGAGGGAGGCAACATTTGTAGTTTAGGATTTTTATTTTGTGTTTTTTTTAAAACAAATGTGTGTTTTTCAAATTTTTTTGTGTTTTGTTTGTGTTTTTTTTGAAACTGTTGAGCCAAAATTATTATCATTTCAATTTTTCAAAACCCATGTCATTTATTGAAAAAATTTATTCTATGAAACTGAGCTTAAATGAATGCTGATTTTTTTTGTTTCAAGCTCAATTCTATATAAATTTCTTGAAATGTACTCTGATTTTTGAATCCCATTCCACATATCATTGTCTATATATTTGATATAACTTTATCACGAGGATTCTTAACTATTGTTGTTATATTCTTTCCATTCACCTCACATCTAGAGAGAACCAAACCATGCTTTTTTTAACCAGAATATGATTTATTCCTTTCAAAACCTTAGTGTTTAAGGTATATGTGTTTTAAATGATTGAGGACTTTCATTGGATTTATATCCCCCTATTCAAGAGGATCATTTTCATTCTACTCTACATTGTACATTTAATACTTATATCTTGTAGAATACATGAACAACCTGTTATGTTAGCCACATTACAAGCCATCTTTCCCTATCCATCCTGCTCTTGAAGTGAAATTACATGATCTAGTTGAACTTAAGTCTGGGGGAAGATATCATGTTGTTTGTTACCTAATTTGGTGAAAATTTGGGTGGATGATCAAATTTTGAAGAGATGAGTGTACTTATAAAAAATTATTCGGTGGATATATTTTCCTTTTCTAGACAATTCATGAGAACAGATGTTTTTCCTTTTCAAGAGCTTCTAATGGAGGATGAAAGTTGTTCCTTTTCTCGAGCATTCAAGAAACTTCATGTTTGATAAGACTAATAGTTTTCCTATGTAAATGCTGATTTTTTTGAACATTTCATGATATTTTATCATGATCGTGTTGAATTTCTGCTAAGCGGAGTGAATAGGATACCATATTGGAGTGAAATTTATAATTGAGTGATTTTTCTTCAAAATGAGCCAAGCCCTCCTCATTCGGCCTCAAAATGTTTCACATGAGAATCCTACAAACTGAAATCTACATAAAAATCCTATAAAGTAATCATCATAATAAAATTCCCTTGACACACATATGGTTGAGATTTATGAGTTTTTCAAACTTATGGTGACCCTTTCATTGGGATGGATGAGAAAAACTATGTTGAAAATCAGTATTTGTGAGATAAGAAAAATTTCATGTGAGGTAGTTGTCCTATGTGAATAGGCAAAGAAATAAAGAGAAAAAATATTGAATGATATGATTTGAGAACTAGGAATAATGGTTATGGGTGAGGCATTATATCTTTTATTTCTTGGTATGGAATTGGTGGATATAATTGGCATTTGTTTTGAATTTACTTTGATTTGATTCTAATGTTGACTTGTCCGAGAGTCCAAGTGCTATGTGTGAGGGAATTGAAGAAGATAATATTTTTATTTTATTTCATATGTTTTTAAATGATTAAACCCCTTCTAATTAATAAATTTATGAAAATTTTTATCATTTTAGTGTTTTGGTGAATTATGGGATTAATTATGAAAATTGTTTAATTATGGATATTTATCAATTTTTTTGGATCTTCTTTATTTTGAGAATATATTTTAAATTTTTTATCTAAAATTATTGATATTTTTAGGTTTTCCATGCTCATGGGATTAAACTTTTTATTTTGTACCTAGTTCTAATTCGACACAAAATTGCCCTAATATTTTCATCATGTGAAAAATGTTTTCAGACCTATAGAATGGACTCCATCTTATATAATGAGGCTTATATCGCCCTAAAATGTCGAAATTAGGTCATTGTAATTGTAATATAAAGAGGACTCCTCCAATAACCTTGAGTTAAAATATCATGAAGAAATTATGTCACTAAGTCATCCATTACATAAGTCAAAAAAATGATGCTAAAGAGTCCCCTCAGGTAGAAATATTTTTCATTAGTAATTTGAGGATGACATTTATTACACTTGTCTAAATTCTCAGTGATTTTTTTTAATAATTAAAAAGACATAGATAAGAAATATCTATGAAGAAACCTTCCCTATAATCAGCTATCTGTTATGCTAACCAGACTCAAACCATCGGTTGATTAATTTTGGATGGAAATTTTCTACTTCACAGACCTGTAAATAATAGTGTTCACTTCAATTAAATGGATTTAAATATGGTTAGATAGGGGTTGTGATGGAGGATTGAGTTCTTTATGTTCATGGTATTTTCTATTTTCTATTTTTTTTGTTTCATCACACCCTCTTCTTCCCCTTTCAACTCTATTACCCTTTACATAGAGGGGTAAAACGAGTATGTGATCGGGGAAGGGAGAGTTTTACTTTTGTATTGTCAGAGTTTTATGGTTAAATGTAAAACCCTATTTTTCTTTTTAATGATTTATATTTTCATTGGTTTTCAATTATATTAATGAGATCATGTTTTGGGTTTGGTTTACTCATTATTAATATCTTTGTTTGAAGACTTTTAATCTCCCTCTACCTAGTTCATTACATCTTGACCAAGAAAATTATGTTAGGTGGTGAGTGTCCAGTGATATTCGGAACATGTGTGAAACTAGTGAACTTTTATAGGGTTCTATGGAGCAATAATTCCTGATCATCATTTTCCTTAGTGTTTTAATAATTTTTTATGAACTTCCATACACATAAGAGTGAGTTCTATTTGTTTCTTTAACTAAGGATGATTGATAAATAGATCAAGGAGTCATCCATTTATCATTCAATAAGAAGAGAGGGGAAATAATATTTATTACTATGATGACATTTCAAATGGTGATCATACCATAACCTCATCACTCTCTTTATACAATATTTTTAAATCCTTATTTTTAACTGCTTGATTTATTTTTCAACTCAAACAATTTTAAAAACAACGTCTTCTTATTTATTCAATTTAATTAACAAACGTAATTTTTGCGAACTCCCCCTAAATAAAACCAAGGTTAAACACATTACTACATTTTTTAATAGGTAGTATTTTTTTTCACACCCCACGACAGGCTCGTGTGAGTGTTTTATTCTTAGACTCTGGAAATTTCTTGAAACACTAAAACCATCCATGTAAATAATGTTTACTTATAATTAGACTTATGATATTGATATATAAGTATCTCTTTTAGTGAAATTATTTATTGATATTTTCCGTCAACATTTTTATTTTGATCATACAATATCATATATTGATCTTAAAATTATGTGTTATGAAGTTGAGTAATATGCCTTATATTTATTAGTAAATAAAAACCATTTAAAATTTAATTTTAGGCTCTTTCAAAAAGTCATCAAGTACCATAGATCAATCAACGTGGTTATATTAGTACTTATAAAGAGAAATTACATGCCCATTAACATCATTCACATAATTTTTTCAACCTATAAATAAATTTAATAAATCAACATCTTTTCACAAAGACCTAAATCTATTATAGCTTCCTTTTGATCATATTTCACATTTTCAATCAATTCAATCAGTTTAATTGGAACCACGGGATATTGAACATCTAGAATATATGTAACTACCTAAACATTAATAAATTAAATTCTGTTTTTGCTAAATTAAATTTCTTATTGTGTATTATGGTTATAGAAATTACATGCACATTCCATGGTTTTATTATATCCTTTTAGATTTAAAAAACTATTAAAAATAATAATTGATGATAATATAGTCATTGGATAGTGATAATATGATTAGTATAAATACAGGGTTTTACAAATCCAATTGACACAAAAATATACTGGGATAGCCTCAATCAGTTGGATTGTACCCTATAAATCCCATGTGTCAAAACATCCCAATGAGATAGAATCACTGGGTTTTAAATTTGACCATGCACAAGATGAGATACAAAAACTAAAGCATGATCAAAACCATATATGGTATAAGTTCAATGTCATCGGTATCATGGACCAAAGCATGTACATTGAACCATTCCATGAAAGCCTCACCACCATTAACCTTACCCTTAAGGAATTTTCTGGTGTAATAATGGGATATTTTTTTAATGAAATAATAGTATGAATATGTATATAATATTTTCAATGGGGTAATGGTTATATTTAATTATAATTTATAAATGATTTTGAATTTTATATAATAAAACACAAATTTATTTTTAAATAATATTCAGTTTCAATTAAGAATTTATTTTGTTTTAATTACTAGATTTTTAAAATAAATTTTTTTTATAAAAAAATTGTAAATAAATAATATTTATAAAATATAAATGACCATATATTTTTTTATGCATTCAAATATAATTTTTATTGGATTTATAAAATTTTTATTGTAAAAAACACATAATTTCATAACAAATGTGGATTATATTTTAAAAATAAAAATTAAACTATTTAGAAAATTATTTTGATAAAATAGAAAAAAAAATTGAATTAGAATATTTACATTATCCAATAGTTAATTTTTCATAATTTTCGGTGACAATTACAATTTTAGGTAAAAATTAAATACAGTATAAATATATAGTGTGTATTATGAAAACATAATGACAAAAAAAGATGAAATAACTATCATAAATGGTATCCATTACAAAATATAATTTTATCATTTAAAATAATGTATTTTTATTTTTATTTTATTAATCTAAAAAAGCCTTTATGAATCCTCCAAAACCTATAAAATATTATATGGATTTAAAATCATTTCCTTATAAACATGACTCACTAACTCATCATAAAGGGTTTTATTTTGTTAATTTAAGACCCTAAACTTAAAAAATAATTAAAAACATCCCACATTGAATGAAATTATTTGAAAATCCAATGTGTAGGTATTTGGTTTTGATTATTTTATTATATAGTTTCCAAAATGTATGTTTGAGAAATAATAAACACCCCCACTCATTTCCTATATAAACCCACCCAATAACCCATTACTCTCTTCCCAAAAACCATAGATAACATCATTATACTTACCTCCCCTCTCAAGATTCCTTCTATGTTTCCCCAAACTCTCAAGAAGCTCCTCCCAAGCTTTTGGAATCACACAATCAAGATAAGGGATCTCCCACTCTCCTCTTTTTTTATCATGCACCAATTTTATGTTATGTCTCTTAATTTCAATTTTTTTATGTTGGGATATTTTTTTAATACCCTCATTACATCCCTTATGATTTATAAATTATTATAGTCCCATTTAAATATTAATAATACATTCCATGAACATTATGTACACTCATTACCATGTCAAAATTTAGTAAGGGGTCTTTTCCTTCTCAACTATATTCAAGTATATTCAATATATTATTCCATTTTCCCCAATTTATAATATCAAGATATGTTCATTAATATCCCCTTTACTTTTCTTATTATTTATAAATGATGATATACCCCTTTAACACTCATTATTCCCCCACATGAACATTTATGTCCCCCTGTTATACTATCGAAATTTCACCATGATTTCCCATGCCAAACATATGTGTAGTGAATATACATATCCATTTCCTATCAAGGGTGCTCAAATTTATTCTCTTATACTTATTTTATTGGGGAACTACATGTATTTATTTCACAATACTTGGTTATGGAATAAAATTTTATGAAAAAATGATTTTATATGGTATGATTTATATGGAACACATTTGCATGTGAATGAAATGAATGTGACGAGTGTACTCGGTCATTTATGGGGATCTAATGTGTAGGGTGATGTTTTAATCTCATAAGACATCATTAAACATATTGGGAGTTAAACTATTAACCTTGGGACTTTTTACACCATTATTTCATTCCCTATATCCTTTACCTATGCATATGATTCCATGGTTAATGTTTTTGTCACATTCCCATTGTTGCCTTTATGTTAACATATTATATCATGGATCATTGGTCATTTTTTTTATTACAACACAATTTATATCTCATTTATATGACTATTTTCTAAAATATAATAATTTTTTCTTATTATTCAATGTTTATTCCCTTACCATAATGTATAGGTCCCTCATTTCTTATGTTTGTCCCTAGGTTATTCCATGCATGTATAAGTTCGATGGAATAATTAGGTCATCATAATAATGTTTTCAATAATGGCAATGTTTTCCATATTTTAGGTTGTTATATGATATAACAAATTCCCAAAGACATTATAATTATTGATCTTCTGGGTTGTATTATTTTTAATCTTATATAACAAATCCTTAATTAATCTGTAATAAATAGTAGGGTTTTAAAAGTTTTTATCAAAGGGATGTTTAGATTTTTGGGTTATTAGGATTATAAAACACTAGCGAAAACCTTAGGGGTATGAATAAATATAATAATACATCCCTAAATTTTGGAAATGTGTATATTAAGTGGTTTATTAAAAAATAAATCATTGTCCAAGTGATAGAAGTGAATACGGCTCTAGCACATATGTATATAAATATAAAACCTAAAAACCCCGTATTGAGCTAGACTAAAATGGGAACTAGTACAAAAAAACAAGATTTGATGAACACCTCATTCAAAATCCCCATGGAATATTATTTGGTGATTTTACAAGCTCATTACTAACTATTATTGAAGTAAAAAATACCCAAAAGTGTTAATGTTTGAAAATAGATCATGGATAACATATATTGAATCCTGGAAATTCATAAGTTAAGGAATAAATGACATTTATACGTTATCAATTTAATGTCAATGGATTTTTATTTTTGAGTTTAATATTGTAAAAATTCCCATCCTTACTTATCCCTTTATTATAACTAATGGATAGAAATATGAGGAACTAAGTAAAAAAACAATGTGAAGGTGAATGTCTTGACTACCGAAACGAGATGCCCAACATGATGGGGGGAGGAATCACAAACATTCTGATGATACTCTCTGTATTAACTTTGGTTGTAGATAAAAATCAGGATTATGGGGAGAAAAAAAACCCTCTGTAAAATAACAAGAAAAAATTGAGACCCCAATGTAACAAATCCCTCTAACCATTAATGGATTATATAATCCCTTAACTAGGGAACAATGCTTCAACTTTATTGAGAAGACCTTATCCATCATTATGCATTATAACCACAATCAAGATATAATTATTGTTTAATATAAGTAATGGGAAGCTAATTATTGTTATAATTTGATCAAAAATAGAAATACAGAAGAATATATTGATGAAATGGAGTGGAAGGATTTCCAAACAAAACTAAAAATATTTTCCTCACATCATCTGACTTAAAATGGAATGTTATTTCCATTACCTAAAGAAAAAATATGATGAATCCATGGGAAGTACAATAAACACATCACAATACTTTCATGATACACCTTCATCTTTGTTATTACCCTGAACTGAAAATTTTACCCCTTATTTGGTATGTTGAAACCTAGTCTATGAATAGCTATGGTGATCCAAGACATCAATATCTATGAGGAAATTTTCTGATGTTCCCTTAATGTAAAAATGGAGATTAGGGAATATCAATGTTCTTTCTTGGATAATAATCATAAAGTGGAGTTTAATTATGGTGGTTTGATGGAGAAATATAATGGTGATAAAAAATTTCCACATCACCCTTTTCAAAGGTGTAGAAATAAATACCCTGTAAATTTCTAAAGGGGGTGAGGAAATTCATTAGGTGTCGGGAGGAAGGACACCTCACTAGTGATTGCTGATAAGAAAACTGCACTAATACAATGGATGAAGTGAATTAAATAATCAACCCTTAGATTATTTTTCATTATTTTAACTACATGGAACAAGGAAATTTCCAAACCAATGTACAAAGCCAAGGGTTTTTAGAGACAACCAACAACCTCCAACCGAGAAAGGGAGAGCTTATTCCACCCAAACAATTGACACATATACTATTAATAAAGTGGTGATAGGTATTCTAGTTATTCATTAAAGAATATTGAACATACTTTTAGATTTTGGATCTACCCATTCCATCGTATCACACAAAGTTAGTATAATTATTCAAAAACAAACACAAATCATGGTTGTAGAGCTACTAGTGAAAATAGAAAATTGAGAAATTATTGTATCCCATGTATATAAATCCTCCCTTATCAACGTTTTTGGGATGAACTTCCTAGTTAACATTGTTATACTTTATTTATTGGGATTTATTAAATTATAGGTATGGATTGGATTTCATTTTATAGAGCCTACATAAATTTTCATTAGAAGTTAATCACTCTATATATCCTGAATCATCCTATGATTCTATATAAATTGAAGAAGATGGATAAATTTTATTTAGAACAAAAATCTCCTGAATGATATTAATTCCTGATGAGAAATCATATTTATCTCAAATGATTGAGTATAATTAAAAGATCAGCTATGAAGACATGCCTATTTTTATTAAATATGCTGAAATGTTTCTTGATGAATTTCTAGATATTTTTTCTACCGTGGAGGATGAATTTTGAATCAATATTATACCTAGGTAATTATAATTATCTAGGAATCCATATAGTATGGTTTTTATGGAACATTAGGAGCTTCAGAAACAACTATATGTGAATTTGGATAAAGGGTTCACACACCTAAGTGAATCAGCTTGGTGTGCACCAGCCCTCTTCATCAAGAAGAAGGGTTGGTCAATTCACATTTGCATTAATTATAGTGAGATAAAGAATATCACAATAAATAAAAAGTATCATATTCCCTAGATTGATGAATTTTTTGATTAGAAACATGGAGTGAAATACATCATCAAAGTGGATCTTTAGTGGGAGTACTACCGAGTAATTGTGAAGAAGGAGGATATCCCCCAAACTTCTTATTGTATAAGGTATGGGAATTAAGAATACATAGTAATTCTATTTAGACTCATTAATTCTCCCAAAAACATCATAAACATGATCAATATAGACTTTTGAGATTACCTTGGTGAATCTGTGGCAGTAATTATCGATGATATTCTAATATACACAAAAATCAAGGATAATCATGAGGAGAATCTATGAACATTGTTAAAGACAATAAAAAGGATATAATTTATTAAAAGTATATAAATTTTAAGTTATCATTGAAGGAAGTATAATTAATGGGGAATAATATAACTTCTAATGGTATAGCTATATCCCCTCCAAAAAAGAAATTTATGGATGTTTGGGGACAATATCTATAACAGAAATCCACAGTTTCCTTAGACTGGATAGGTTTTATTGACAATTTTTAATAAATTTCTCATCATATTCAAACCCTATAACAAAGATAACTCAGAATAGAGTCCTGTTTTTTCATAAGAATGAATTACAAGTGAGATTAAGGGAGTTTAAAAAGAGTCCTATCACTAAAATTATACATACAATACTTATAAGTGGGGATATTTTCATTGTATACTATAATGATTCAAAAAGGGATTGGGTTTCATGTTAATGAAAAATGAAAAAGAGATAGCCTATGCCTTAATGAAAATTAATTTTCATGAAGATAACTACTGAATAAATTCTATAGATTTTGTGTTAGTAATATTTTCATTGAAAATATAGTTACATTAACTCTTTGGTGATATGTTTGAAATATGTACAGATTAAAAGATCTTCAAGTATATATTCACACAGAAATATATAAATATGCACCAATGAATATGGTTAGATCTAATCAAGGAATAGTAAATCTTAATCCAATAAAATTTTAATATTGAATATAAATTGGATGATAGTATAATTATAAAGGATAAAACAAGATTATCATTGATCATAATTGAGAAGAATCTGATCTTCTTGTACTTAAAAAGGATGGACATGGGAATCATAGAGGATAGAATATCATGAATTTTTTCAGAATTGATTGCTTAACCATATCTAATAGAGAGGATATGTGATTCAAAAAAAATATTATGTTGGAATACAGTTGGAATTAGAATATATAAGAAATGTTAAATCCATAGAAATTAAAATTAATGAAGACAGATTTGTATGATTTGTGTCATGACTATGTGTACCATAAAATATTGAATTAATGAAGGATTAGTTGGATGATGAACATAGATAGAAATTATCTATCCAACTAAGAAACATGAAGATATAAATAGATGTATAGTAGAATGTTTGGTGGGACAATATTAAGAAAAATATTATGGAATATAAATCATTGTGTGTTGTATGTTAGAAAGTTAGGGATGATAGGAAAAAATCCAAGGGATGTTGCAACCATTATCCATACCTACATTAAAATGGGAAAACATTACTCTGTACTTTGTCACTAGTCATTTAAAGGTATCAAGAGGAAATAATTTTATATGGGTAGTGGTGGATTATCTTACAAAGTCTTCTCACTTCATGGAAATTCAAGAGGACTTCTCACATGATCAACTTTCACGGATATAAATTAAAAAATTTGTAAGTCTGCATTGAACACCACTATTTATTGTATTTGATCGATAACCAAGATTTACCTCTAAGTTCTGGATGATTCTTCAAAATTTTATAAATATTTAGTTAACCATCATCACATCCTATCACCCTCAAACCGATATACAATCTGATTGGAGAATTTGGACACTTGAGGAAATGTTGAGGTCATGATCAATTTATCTCAAATGGGGATGGGATCATCATATTCCTATTGTCAAATTCTAATATAATAATAGTTTCCACTAAAACAACCAAATGTCTCCCTATTAATCCCATTATAGGAATTGTTGGAAGAAACATTCATTTTAGGATGAATTTAGGGACCATAAAATCCTCAATCCTATCTTTTTTTAGAAAATTATGGAAAATTTATAGACCATTCAAAAGAACATCAAGGCTACCCATAGTTGACAGAAGAGTTATGTTGAAAATCATTAATGATAACTATATTTTTAGGTTGGATTAATGTTATTAATTCTCATTTATTTATGGATGAAATTCATTAGAATTGGGATGAAAATAATTCGTAGTCAAAGATATATTTCTCCCTTTGAGATCCTTGATCGCATAGGAGTGGTGGCATATCGATTGACACTCCCACATAAGCAATCAAAATAATATTATTTATTTAATGTATCACTCTTGGAGAAGTAGATAACAAACCAATCACAGGTCATCAATCTTGAGGTAGCACTATTAGATAATGAACATCCCTATGAGGAACACTTGGTGAAGATCTTTGATCATAGAAACAATGTTCTATGAAAGAAGACAATACACCTTGACAAAGTTACTTGGGGAAACCAAATTATTGAATAAATGTTGTGGGAACTAGATAAGGTGATGAAATTAAGCTACTCTCGTCTTTTTTAGTGTGTTAAATGAAAATTTTGAGGGATAATTTTTGGAGGAAGATTTTAATGACCTAAACATTTAAAAATGAAATTCATTTTTTAGTTGAATTAATTGTCTTATTATGGCTTATGGTTATAGAAAACACATGAACTTCATTATTTTTATTATATCCTACCAGATTTAAGAAACCATTTAACATTGTAATTGTTGATAATATTGTTTTTGAACAATGTTCATATGATTATAATAAATAAAAGAATTTAAAAAATAATATTAACTCATAAAAAATTAAGTGATAGCCTCAACCAGTAGGATATTACCTTTTGAAGCCCATTTATTACAGAAAATTATTGAGATAGACTCACTTTTATTTCCACTAGAATAATAAAAAAATGGTATCCAACAACTAAATCATGAGAAAAACTGTCTACAAAATAAGATCAAGCTGATCAAGGTCATAGACTAAACCATGTATGTCGAACCGCCTCATGAAAGACCCACCATCGCACACCTTACCGTTAGAGAATTTTCGACTATATTGAAGAGATATGTATCGATAACCAAATAGAATGAATATTTATACTATATTTTCTATATAATAATGGTTATATTTACTTCTACTTGATAATTGATTTCTATTTTTATACAATAAATTGAAAATTGTATTTTTAATTTATATTAAATTTTAATTAAGATGTTTATTTAGATGAGATGATAGATTTTTTAGGGAAGTTAAATTTTTAAAAAAAATTATTATTAAATAATATATATTCAATATAATTTTTAATATAATTTTTTATGATATCAAATGTAATTTTTTAAGGGTTCAAATACTATTATTTAAAAAAAACCATCATTTCTCAATAAATGCCTCCTTGATTTTAAAAGTGAAAATTCATATATTTTGAAAAAAAATTAAATATTATTTTGGAAATTAGTACATCTAAATTATCCAATGGTGAATTTTTCATAACATTATAGGACTGTCAAATTTTTTAGTTAAAATTAAATATGGTATAAATATATAGTGTATATTATGACATCATAATGACCCAAAAATGATTTATTAGATACTATGAATGGTATCCACGATAAAATAGATGATTACCATGTAAAATAATTTCATTTTTAGTTTATTTTATTTGTTTTATAAATCATTTTTGAATCCTCCAAGACATATAATATATTTTACGGTTTTGAAAGCATTTCTATATAATCCTGGATAACTTAAACATCAACAAGGGTATTATTTTTTTAATGGTGGACCTTTTACATATACTATAATAAAAAACACCCATATTTTTTACAAAATATGGGAAAACCCTTGGGAAGGTTTTTGGTTCAGTTAATTTTAGTATATAGAGTTCAAATCCCATGTTTATGATATAATAAATATCTTCCCACTCATTTCCTTTTGATTACCACTAAATCACTCAATAAACTCCACTAAGAATGTTTTAGAACATCATTACCCTTCCATAAAATCTCTATAGTCCTACCAAGGTTCACCCATGCTCTTAAAAATCTCCATACATGCTTTTGAAATCATACTCTCAAGGTAAGAGATCTCCCTCTCTCTTATATTGTTTTTAAAGAACCTATTTTATGTTTTTCCTATTAATTTCCATTTTTCAGGTTGGGAAATGTTCCTAAATTTCCTAATTACTATCCATATTACTTATAAATAATTATAGACACATTTCACTCCACTTATTCTCTCCCATGAACCTATATGTACATTCATTACCATGCCAAAATTTAGTAATGGATCTTCTACTTCTCCACTTTATTCATTAATCTTCATTATATTAAACCTTTTTTCCAAAATTTATAATGTTTCCATATGTACTCTCATATCCCACTTACATTCCTTTTGATTTATGAATAATTATAAACCCCTTTGACTCTCATTATGTTGTCCCATGATCATTTATTTTCCTCTATTATGCTACCGAGATATCACCATTATTTTCAATTCCAAAAAAATGTGTAGTGAATACCCATACCCACTTCCTATCCATTGTTATCACCTATATGTGCTTATACATCATTGATTGTGAAAATAAATTAATTTTTTCTACACTCCTTGATTTAGGGATTAAATTTTATGGAAAAATGATTCCTTGTTGTATGATCTATGTGGAACACATATACATGTTAATAAAATAAAAGTGATAGGTGTGCTTGGAAATATTTTACTCTCCAATACATTGGAAAAAAATTTAGTCTCATATGACATCATTATAGTGATTAGAGATGAACCTAATACATCAAGGAACTTTTCAACCATGATTTAGTATAATTTATCATTGACATATAATTAATATTCCATGTTTAAAGTTGTGGTAACATTTCCAATAATTCCTCTATATTATCATGTTATATCATGCTTCAGTTTTCATCTTAATGTTTCTCATCAATTTTATGTATTATTGACATAACTATTCTATAACATGTATTAATTGTTTTCATGTGATGTAATTTTGATTCCGTTACTAGGTTTTATAGATCACCTATTTTTTATGTATGTCACTAGGTTATCCCATGCGGTTTAATGTTTGAAAAAAATAATATGAGAATGTTAAGGTAGTTTTTAGTGATGGAGATGTATTCCATGTTTTTAGTTGTTATTTAATGTATCTAATTTCAAAATAAACTAGAATTATCAATCTTATAGGTTTTATTATGTGTAATCATATGTAATAAGTAATTAATTACTATGTAATTTATACCATGGTTCTCATAAAGAACTACTATTTATTCACATAGATAAGGGTTAAGGATGATGCTTGAGTTCATTTTTTATTGTATTGTTACAATGGAATCTTACTTTTTATTAAAACATCATGATGTTCATGATCTAGAAAACTCAGAGTATCATTCATTATTTTTTGTTTAATAATATTTTTAAATAAATTATTGGTCTTCTTGTTCATTGATATCATTGAGAGATCAATAATTAATTTCAATAGGTTCATCATATATATAGTTTAATTTGTCTACATTTTTCTAAGAATACAATGATATAAACTTTAACTAGAACCACCTTTATAAATATATTTTGAAATTCCCTTTATTGAGGGAGTTAAAGTGAAGGTTTTAGAGATATGTGTTGATTATTCAAGGAGTGATAACTAATCTATTCTTACTCTCTCTAATTTATTTTCACTTTTCTTCACAAATGATTGATCAGTTTTTGATTTTGTAAAATAATCATCTTCTGAAGTGGTTAATTATGTAACTTGAGCTTAAATGCCCATAGTAACATTAGAAGTTTTAATTACATTAGTGTGACTTTTATAAGTGAGATTGGTAGGGACATCAGATGTAGGAACATGAGATCTATGAATTTTAGTAGGTTTTATGACTAGGCTTCTAGTCAACCTCATCTGAAAAAGGGAGTTAAGAATAATTATTTGGCGCTTCAAAAGTTACTACATTAACTTTTCCTTTTAAATCCAAAATTATATTAAAATAAATTTATAAAAACTCATTATCCTTCATAGTAATTGAAAGAATAATATATTTATCAATCAAATAATTACTCATTTTTTACACTCTACTTCATTTTCTGATGTTTATCTATCTTTTTCTATGCTTCTATTTTGAACACTTTCTCGTCTCCATTATCAAGGATGAAAAATGTTTTAATTAATTTTATTTCATCTTTATTATTATTTTCTTCATTTTATTTCTTTATCAAATCCCTGCTATGGGTATATAATAATTTCTTTATTCGGTCACCAAAACTAACTCTTATTTTCTCAACATATAAAATATATTGTTTTTTATTTTCCATTTCTTTTTTAGAATATAATTTTTTAATGACTTAACCATTCTTAATTAGGTAATTTTATAAAGTAATAAAATCATAATATATTCCCTTCTCAAGTACTTAGATTTTCTAAACATTTTCCAATTCATAAATTTATTTTTAAGTATCTATATATTCTATTAAAAATAAAATTTCTAAAAATGTATTATTCTTAAGATCATAAACAAGTATAATCCTTGAGATAGTATCACTATTTATCTGGTTTTCTTTATTCCTTTTTAAATTTGATTCATTATCCACATTTTTTTCATGAAACAATATAACTATGACTCAATTCAAGATTATTCCATTTAAAATAGTCCTTCTCTTGTAATTAAATCAATATAAGCCCACATGAACATAGATAGAATTAAAATTCCAAATTTTTCAAAGATTTCCAATAGATATACATCCTAAATTATAATTCTGTCTTTATCTCACTTAATATGAAAATAAATTATAGTATAAAATGAAACCAAACTATTACTTAGTGATTTAAACTACTTTTGTTGTGAATTTATCTTTTAATAAAAGGAGTTATTTCTCGATATCTAATTTAATGAACTCACTATAACCATTACAATGTTTACAAGTGAAAAAAGTCACATGCCTTGATAAGGGTCTCTTTAAATTTCTATAATCAATCCTTTGAATGTATAGAAATTATTTTTAATGAAAAAAATATTTTCTGTTTCTTCTAATAATAATTTAGTTAAATCATAAAATTCCATTACAAAAATAGGGTAGTATAGTTCAGGATCATTTATATTTGAGGGAAACAACCCTGAAACATCGAAATAGAAAAATTATATCATTAAGAATTCATATTTCTCTAAAATCAGAGAAACTATCATCCTTTCTCTTAGAAACTCTATACACTTAATATATTTAGAAGATTTCATTCTAAAAATTTGAAGATGAAAATAATTTCTTAATATTGACCAAAATTATTCAGAAAATAGTAAGGGCTCCACTTCAATTCTTTGAGTTTGTTACAAACCCTCTTTGGTCCACTCCTTTAAAAAAAGATGGAGGGAAAAAGGCCACAATGGATTTTTTTGACCTAATAAATTAAAATAATTCCATCAAAAACAGATCATTTCATTAATATGTTTAAGAATAAATTTATGTTATCAAATTATAATTTTATTACAAAATTTTAAAAACATAACTAACTAAAAAATAACTTCAACTCCATATAAAATGAAAAATAAATTATAATAAAATTATATTAATGGGATTTTAAATGTATGAAATGAAATATATATATATATATATTAAAGTTCATATATAGGAATAATATTTCAAAATATAGCCGAAAATTAAATATAAAAAATTATGAAATGCATTTAAAAATGATTTTATTTGAAATAATAAATATTATGAAAATTTTAGAATGTTTTATAATTCTAAAAAATTAGCTGATCTAAGAAAAAGGTGTCTAAACAAGTTTGGAAGATACCTTTAGTAGTTAAATAGATTGGTCTAACTATTTAAATGATGGTTCCATAATATTTTGAAACATGGATTAAAGTTCATAATAGAATTTTAGTTTTTTTAAATATACCTAGAACAATTTAGACAAATAATCCCCCTGACTAATATGAAAAAGGAAAATTAAATAAGAAAACTATAAATTTACAGAGTTAAATAAGAAATACTAGGTAAATTTGTGATAAAAAATAAGTTGTCATTTTGTATCATTTATAATCATTATAATTACTTATTCCTTAGATAAACCATCCAAATTCTTGAAAAATTTGAATATATGATCTTTGGAACCCATATTTGTTTTTCCTTTTGATTTTCAAATGACATAATTTATTTTGATATAAAACATTTGTGTTTCCTGAATGATTTATTTTTGTATGGAAATTGTTTCCTCTAATTTCATCCTTACTAAAACATTGTAAATAAGGGTTCTTATCATGGAATAACATATATTTTTTTTGAAATTAAACATATGGTGGTTTTTATTCAAAATTCAGATAATATTCTGATTTCCCTTAACTAACTGTACATTATCTCAAACTCTTTTCTTCATATTGTAAACATGTTCAATAACAATATATAGTATTCAATCTCAAAAAAAATTTCCACAACATCATATTTATATATATACAATTTTACACATTTTTCGTTTCTCTTTTCTATTTCTATGTATATAAATTTGGATCATCTGATGCTATGATTTTTTATTTTCCTTTAAATTGGTACAATATTTAGAAAAATTATCATTATAATTTAAAAATTATAAAACAACATTTCCATTTTCTTTTATAGACTCATTAATCTTTTCTCCAAATTCAAAGAATCTAAATTTTATTTCTGGATACTATTCTTTAATATCAATATATCTCTTATAAATATTTTGATATATAGTCTCATATTCTCTAATACAATATTTCATCTCTTAATTATTTTAATATGTAATATAATATAAACTAATATCTTCATAATAAGAATCACTATTATAATAAAATAAACATTTTTAATCTAAATAATGATTCAATTGTTCTTTATCATTAATTGTTCTATTTAAACAATTTTCCATTTTTTGAAGAGTTTCCATAAAATCTAGAGATCATTCTGCTATCATCACATTCTTAAAAAGAACGTGAAAATTTATTTTCACTATAAATATCACTCCATGAATCCATGGATATCCTGATTTTCTTTATTTTCTTTTTATAATACATTATAGATGACTTATTTCCTTTAGTTTTCAAATTATTACATTTGGGTTTGATATGGCCATATTTTCTACATTCATAGTAGATTGATTCATAATTATCATTTTTTTTATTATCATTCATTTGCGTATATTCTTCAGACACATTATTTAAAAAATGTTTTTACTTCTATGTTAGTATATTCACCATTATTATCCTCAAATTCACTATCATTAGAATATTTTCTAAGGCATTTCATAGAAGAGAATCATTAACAATTTTGTAAAATATATTCCCATAGTTGTAAAATCAACTACATTTTTATTTATCTCCCTTTTAAGAATTTAATTTCAAAATAAACTCATACTAAAATTGTGTAACAATTAAGTTATCTTTACATAAATTTCATATTTTATTTTTTTTCATAAATTGATTTCCATTCTTATTATCATTCCTTCAATAGGTTATATATATCTTTTTCCACTAATTAATCAGCTGATAATTATTTCGACCAATGTATTCTAAAGAAATTTAAAATTCACATAAATCGATAATGAATTTGTGATATTTTTTATCTTGGTAAAAAATTAAATTCTTTTTACACTTCAAAAAATATGTATCTATTTGTTTCAATAAATTTTTATGTTCAAAATTTTATAAATTTTAACTTTTTATAAACCTGACATTTAGTTCTATAAAAAATTTAGTTGTAGATATTATTTTATTGAAAAAATAAGAGTATTTCAGACACTATATTTTGACTGAAACTCATTCTTATTTTCTCAAGTAGAGGTTGAATAATTTCTATCAGTAACATTAAATTATTCAGTAAACATGATAGAATTTTTAACTCTAGTATTGATAAAAATATGTATCTAATCTACCTCTCTAATACATATAATTATTTCAATAATATTTTTGTGGTCTATTTGGAATCATACAGTCGATAGAACCAATTTGTAATTCTTCAATACTAGATAAAAAATTCTTCCAAATGATTTTCAAAGTGTAAGGAAACTAAAAAAATGAACCTCTGATTTGAAAATCATGAAATATAAAATTTATTTCCTCATGATGAAACCACCACATATTACCAAATATAGTATTAAAATTATATGAAAATGTGACAAAAATACTATAATAATGTGTGTCTTCTATTTTAAAAAAACACTCGATTTTTTTTCTTCTAAAGTGTTAAATGTGTTGAAAATATAAATATCAAATAGGCCCATGGTAAGTATATTAGTACTATGAAAAATTGATATATCCAAAATATAAAATTAAAGTATCAAATTTATGGTATCAGTATTTTAGATTATTGATGAAATTAACTTGTACACTAGAAAAATAAGATTTATTGTACTTTAGTAAAATGATGTTAAAAATAATTTTTATAAATTTAAAAAATTAAAAAGTATATTATCACCAGACTTTTAAACACAATTAATAGTTAGATCTACAGACATGATCATATGTATCCTTGAATGTAAACTATTAAAAATGTTTCATAGACTATAAACCTATCAAAAGGTATTAATTTTTTCAGAAGATTTATTCTCTCTTCCAAATAATATAATTCCTTGATCAGGTCGATTGGTATTTCTCCCTTCTATTATAATGAGTACCTCTATTTCCCCATCTAATTGGTGGGTAACATCATTTACCTTCTCAATGTGACCAGTAGCTCATTTATTCCACTAATATAATAATTATTTATGTATCATAATACTTAATTAGTACCTGGGTAAAACAAAAAAAAATAAAAAAATAAATAGATTCTTTTACAATTAAAGCCTCACAATAATAATCTTTTATAAACACTCTTTGAAAAATAAAATCATAAATAAATTAATCAGTAACCAGTTAAAGACTTCATGTGATTTTTACTATCAAGTATTTATTATGATTTCATTATATGAGTGTAACTTCCTGATCTGTGAGTTTAAACTCTATTTATAATAAATTATCCAATGGTTGTATTCTATGAATCATAGGGTTATTGCAATGGTATAGAAAGTAGTTCATTAAATATCTTTTTTGGATGTATCTTTTTCTATATCTATTGATTGGTTTTTTCAACAGAAATATATTACTATTGATGAAAACACATAAATTTTTTATTATGATGGGATTTATATGGTTTTCTAATTTTCATATATCAGTTCCACTGGTATTTCATTAATCCTAAATTAATATGTATTTCATTCAACATTTCTTAATAATTGAAAATAATAATAAAAAATAAGAAAAAATATTTATATTCAAAAACTATATTATTCATATATTTTTGAAAGCTCCCCCTCAGGGGATACACTTATACCACTTCCCCTTCACTTGCTACAATTTAACTAACAATAAACAATAATGGGGTAATGATAGATCTTTCAAAATCTCCTCAAATTTAAGAACATAGCTGAGACAATTTTTTAACTTGTAAAATATATTTATTATTGGTCATAAATTTTTATTCCACTTAATTATTGGACCATATTGGATTTAGATGATTTTATCCTTTAGACATCATGTGCCTCCTCTTCTTTTCACTTGTCTTCATAGTTGAAGAGAATTTCATGGATTTAGAAAATAGGGAAGAAGCATTCCTTTCACCCTTTTCAAATTTCATCTCTAACTCCAACTCTCCTATCCTTTTCATAAGCATATTAGTAGGACCATTCTCTAATTTATATTTTGGAATATATTTATTATTTAAAACATTGATTTTAGAATCTGATCTTTCAAGTGATATACCGTTAGATTTTATCGTATTTTCTTTCTTAGGTTTAAATTTTTAGATCTTACAACACTGTGGTCTTACTTCTGGAACTGACACATACCCCAACATTAGCTTTGGAATTTTACTTCTTAGGTAGACTCTCTATTTCCTTTCAAGGAGTTTCAAACACTAATACAATCATAGAATGTATCAGTTTAAGGATTGTTTTTTTTCATTCATGTTGTCATAACACCTCCAAAGGGGTCTCATGTTGTCACTCCCCAAGACCGTCTCCAACAAGATGGGGGCTAGAGACTAGTGTTGATTTGAATTATCACTAACATGGGAGGCCTTGTCCAAAATTACCTACACACACACACACACACACATCTTCAATACCATACAATGATGAAATTTAAAATAGACGAAAGAAACAAGTGAATAATACATTAAATACCACAATCATAGTATGAAAACATGAAAAGTAAACATGGCTAAATACATTCCCACCACAAATATTCTTAAAAACGTTCACCCTCAAAGTAATGATTGGTACTTCTATCAAGATATCCACAAGAACACACCCTGATCAATTTGGATTAATAACTATTTCATTGTCTTGGTCCCTCTAAGAATACTTAAAAAGGATGTTCATGTGCACATGAAATGACACGTGAGGGAAAATATAGTGCATTGGTGAGTATAACAGTACCATGTAGGTCACCCCAAAATCAAAAAGCATATAACAAATTAATAATATTTATCTCTATATAGGTATACATCTACATTACATATTACAAGAATATCCAGATATATTCAAAAAAGACACATAGTCTCAAGGTATATTCATAATCGCAATTCCATCCAAGGATTCCTTATTGATGGTTCCAAAATGAAATTTTCTAGTAGAACACAATTGATAGGTCAGATAACACTAATGAGATCCGTTAGAGAGGACATTCTCATCTTGTCCCTTCATAGAATGTATACGTTGAATGTATGAGGAGATACAATACATATAAGAGGATCACCCCCAATTCCTTAGGGTGTAATAACAACTTCATCAGGATTAACCTATTATGTTGGGGATCGACACCCATGATTTTTTGGCCATGACGATACTAGGAACTCCCCCTAGGCCCAGAAGATGATATAGGATCTCACTCTAGAAGATAGGGTATGATATGAACAACACAATCCAATAAGTCATACTAAAGTTATCTATAGCCTATGTGTAATATGTTATTAAATAATAACCGTTAAGGAATGGATATTGGGAAGACACCCTAGTAAAACTTGTCTAAAATATTAAAAATGATGAATCTAATCCAATTCTAAAAGAGTACAAGGCATGAAAAAGGAGTACATGGTGTGTACGTTTGAAATTGGGTCCAGCTTGTGTAAAAACACTTTTCCCATGTTAGTGTAGAATTTTATGGTGTTCCCAAGAATGAGTGATTTTCATGTGTTTTGGAACATGGCCATGCCCATGAACACCAATAATGGTCTTGTCCATGTGGAAGTATATGACATGTTTGTGGACATGTAATTTGTGATTATTTATATGTGCAATCCAAGGTACATGATGAGTTTCTAGTGAAGGGTCACACGCTATGTGGTAGGGTCACATGCTGTGTGGTAGGGTCACACTCTTTGTAATATTTAACTTTCCTCACAAAACCTAGCCTCCTCACCATGGAACTAAAAAATATATGTTGTACTGGATTACACTTCATGTGCTATATGATTTTCTAAAATCCCAAATCTGGATCCCATAACATTGGCCTCTCCTCCATCCCTCAATTTGAAAACAAGCCTCTCTATAATACTGAGAACTACATCACAAGGATTCATTCCATTATTGATCAAAAAAAGTTGGCCTTTATATTTTTTTCAGTATTTATCTGCATGAGTCATATATCACCACACCCCAAGAACACAATATTTGGAATCCAAAAACAGATGATCCTCTACTAATTATATCATTACCCAATATTCATATCATTATGAACCTGGATCTGTGATATCAAATCATTTTCCAAAGAAATGGTTGTGCAGTGTTCTATTTCATGGTTTTCATCGAACTATGGGCCAAAGGATTGTTTGTGTAGAATGAAGAAATGGAGAATAAAAGAAAAATAACACACACAAAGAATGGACCTCATCAAATGAACATGTTGGGCTGATTTATTTTTTGTCAAATTATTAATTAAGAGATAAATAATTAACCAAAATGAATTTACCCAAATCTCAGAAGAATATGTAACATTACCACAATACGCACGATTCATGAATAAATTCATAAATTGATTGTTTCATGTTCAATATAAGAAAAATAAAATGGTAAGAAATACAAATTAAACAAACCTCCTACCCAGATATAGATTGATTAGTGATGAATAAAGAAGATACATCATTATCGTTGATGTGATAGTAGAATCTCATTGCATGTTATTCACGGATTCATGATCCGGAGGATGTTTGTCTGAGATAGATCCTCCAATACTCCCTCCAATGGCTTCAGCGTTATGTTTATAACCAAATATTTCTATCATAACAATATATGTATATATGTATTATTATGTCACATTTTTATTTACTAAATAAAATAATTTGTTTTATTATTTTATTCATATTACGCTTGTCATAACTTTTTCAGAAATGCCTCAAGATGGGAAAGGTTATGAAATGCCTAATGTAAAACTCACATTATAAACCCAACGATGTTAGGAAATTTCTGATTTGGGTCCCCATTTATATGTTATTCTACTTTTTTAGGAAATCTATGCTTGCTTGTATTTTAATATATTTAATATATATTAGACATTATTCTAGGAACACTAATCCTTAAGATCACAAGCCATATCAGCGCCTGGCCTCGAAAAATATCAATATAATATCACATAACAATACATGGAAAATCAATTTAGTCAAAATCTATCATCCATCCATCAGAAATTTAGAATTTTTTTTATTAAAATAAAGGTATAATTCCCCAAAAACAAGAAATGGAAGTTGAATGTAATGAATCGTGAGGGAATTGGTATGGACTAGACTCACACACTCAAGGGAAGGGACAAAATACAATTAAAGATGGTACATGGGATATGAAATGTATCATAGGATTCCAATAAGTCTCTGACAATATTACCCTTCCTTCAAGTGAGAGTGAAATTTATTTTATTGTTGGTAGAAACCATTTATTCAAAAACAATATATATGATATCCCAATGGGAATATTTGACTAAATAAGTGGAATTAAGGATGATTTAAGAGATATATTCTACTTGATTGTGGATAATACCATTATAATGGTATAATAATAACCCTGTGAGCATTGTAACTGCCTCTACCATGAAGGAAAAACCGTGTCCATTCCAAAAATTTAACAAAAAAATCATTGAACCATTAGTATTGTGTATAATCCCACCTTTCTACATATACCCTTGTGAACAAGACCCATCAATATTCAATTTCTAGTCACACTCCAGATGAATCCATCAAACCCAGCTTTCATGGGAATGGTTTTGGGAATGTGTGACCCCCCTGACTTCATACATCCCTGAGATAAATATTGGAAGGGTCTCAATCATTGTGAGTGATAAGAGTATCCAACTCAATGGAGAGTAACCTGAACTTTACCTCCACTACTAGCTAAGAAGTAACAGATCCCATGTGTTTGGATTTATTCTGAGTAGACCATAATACCCAATATCCAGCTATGAATAACATCGTCTAAGAGTTATTTTCATGGGTTTTGATATTCGAGTTTTGGAACCGTGAGTGGAAGAATGAATTTCAAGATAGTCCTTGTTTGCATTTTCCAGATATAGAACTAAGGTTATGATAGAATGTAGAATCCCAATTTCTTAAATATAAAATATGTTTTTTCATCACTTTTATTGGGGAGCATCAGCATGAGAACATATAAAACTTATAAATACCCTTTCTCCAGACTCCTTGATATATTGGAAGATCATGATTATGAATGTTACATGTAAGAAAAGTAAACATAGCAGTATTATCTTTACACAACAGCAACCCATCCCATGTATCATTGCTAGTGTCCATGTGAAACCAATAGCGGTAAACCTTTGGGGAAACCAATCCCAAATAGGTTGAGGTAAAAAAATGTTTATATGGTTAAGTGGAGATAAAAATACAACAAAAACCCTCCTGTTTTCTGTGATTGGGAATATAATGCATGAAGGCGATGGAGATTATGGATTGAGATAGGGTGATATCAAGCATCGGGTAACTAATGAAGCCCAAAACATTTCACACCCCACTATCTTTCATGAAGTTAATTGATCCTTATCCCAAAAAACATTTGGAATGTTTCTGGAGCTTATAGATCTGATCTGTAGTGATCCCTCTATCTTGGAGTTATTTCCACATGTAATATAAAAACATGGCCCTTACTTCATAGAAGTGTACTTTTACCATATATATTTCCCACCCATTACATCTCATGATATCCACTATTTAAGGTGATCCATAGTGCATGATATGCTTGTATGATTGATGCCACCATCCTTGAAATCACAGAACAATATGTACCATAATGTCCAATGATATCCTCTTTATTCATGAACATCCCATGTGATGCTAATAGGAATATTCTCAATATTATAAATGAACATCTTGGGAACAATGGTAGCCCCCAAAACAGGCATAACAATTGTTGTTAATATGCTGTGAACCAGGGATATGTTCCCTCTCTAGGTAAGAATATAATTCTTTTATTTTAAAATGCAAGTGTAAATATTATCAATGGTACTATTAATTGGATGAATTCTCATCATGTTAGGTGAAATTTGGGGGCCTGGGTACTCCATTGGAAAATTTCTCTAGTGGACCTGACAATTTTCATTAATTTTCATTCCCCATGAATCTGAGCGTATTATTGAGATATAGACACTACTTTGGTCTCTATAAATGATCTGGAAACTCAATCTATAATAAATATCAAGGATCTACTTCTTATCTTAAAGGGACCTGCTTCAATCATTTCTGGAATGAAGGAATTTACCTGCAAAGAATTGGTGGGAACTACCATTGATAATGGATTTACACCAGGAGGGATGAACATGACCATCATTTCTATATTCTCCCCAGCATGGTGATTTATCTCTCGAAAATCAATACAAAAATATACAGGTGTAGAAAACACATTTGGGCCTCCCACTCCTTGGTGATCTCCTAAAGATTCTTGTGATGTGATTGGACAAGCACTAAGGGAATTTCTCTCCCATGAAGAATCACCTCCTACCAATCCTCAATATCTATTGTATACCCAGCAATGGTAGTTCAATCATTTATATTCTGCTCACCCCAATTTATTACATGTGATTTTTCATTTACATACCTCCTCAGCTAGAACATATGGAAGACGTCTTGTACCCAGTCTAATTGTGTTGGTAGAGCTAAGTAGTATGCTTCCTTTCCAAATATACATAGTGTCTGTAAAGGGTCAATAAATCTCTAAGGTACCTTTTTACCATAGCTAAATCTTTATAATACAGTTTGAGGTGAAACTCATAAGAAAACATGATTTACACCCTTAAACTCAAAATGCCTCCATCATCAGTCAGAATAATACTTTTTATGGCTCTTTAGGGTCATCATCCACTCCAAGATGATCTGCACCTTCCCATTAGTGGCACACACCAACTATGGGACCATAATTTACTACTCTCCTAGGTCAATTTTATAAAGTGGTATCCTATTGGGTTTTCCATACAAGTCCTAGAATGGTTCCAAACTAATTGTAGAATGGTATATTTTTTTGTATTAAAACTCCACCAAGGGTATATGATTCTCACAACAATAGAAAAATTCTTACATGCAAGCTCATATAATGTCCTCAAAAACCGGAATGGTTTACTATGTATGGACAACAATATGTGGTGGTAAATTCCTGATCAAATGCAAAGTATTCCAAAATTCCTCCCTTAAAACTTTTAATAATATATATATGAAGAGAACATCACAATCATAACTGATTATTGAGGGAACTCTATGGATTTGGACTATCTCATACACTTAGAGGAATTCCAAGATCTCTACTGAAATCATCTATTGTGAGCTAGAAATTTGGCTGACATGGTGAGTCTTTCTACAATCACCCATATATAATCATGTACCATTGACATATATGGCCTACCCATCATGAATTCCTTGTATATCCCATCTCACGTACACTATGGGACCTCAATGGGTTAAGCTAAAAATTCTAGAACATGGTGATCAGCCTTTAGTTTCTCACTAGTTAGGTATCTAGAGATAAACTCTGTAACTCCCTTCTTTTCCCTGGCCAAAAAAAGTGTTGATGGAGATCCTGATACATCATTACCACACATTGGTGGAAAAATAAAATACAATTATTAAAAACTCTCAAAACCTCCTCCCAGAATATCACTGGTAACATCGTTCATCCTATGAAAAAGAATACATACTCCCAACCTTCATAAAATCTATCAGAAGAATTTTAGTGGATATAAATTAATGTAGTTTCTCATAGTCCATATCCCTAAGCCGCAACTCCATGACTCCATGTAAAAGAGGATGGGTAACAACCATCTACTGTAGGTACATTGATCAATCTCCATCCACAAAGGATAATTACATCAACGAAAACTTTCATGATTCCTCATTTAGAAACAATGAACAATATCTCATGTTGAGAGTATCTTCTACCACATTTTCTATTCTTAGAGTATAGACAATCTAAAATTTATAATCATGAAATAAATCTATCCATCGCATCTATCTATGGTTAATATCTTTCTAAGAGGATATATATTGGAGACTCTTGTGATTAGAATATTTGATAAACCTCTCACCCATCAAGTGGGGTCAACATATATTTAGTTCAAAGTCTACCAATACTAACTCAATATCGAGGGTCACATAATTCTTCTCTTGTGGTCTCAACTAGAGTATAAAATAGGCAATCACTACCTACCTCTGCAACATAACAAAACTAAGACCAGTACATCATGGAACTTCTAAAACTACGTACTATAAACCCTCCACTATAAATCATAAGATGGGAGCACTCATCAATCTCTACCTCAACTCTTGAAAATCTTGATGGTACCTCTCCGACCACATGAACGTTTTACCATTCAGGTCATGATGTCATGGGAGATGATATCCTGGAGAAATAAAGTATGAATCTCAAATAAAATTTTCCCAACCAAATGAAGCATCGAAACCCCGTCACACTTTTGGGTGGATGTCATGCAAACACTTCCTCTACCATCAATGGGTCCACTTCCACACCATCTACTGGGAAAACATTTTCCTACAAGTGGACCACCTGAATCTAGAATTGGCACTCATAGAGCTTCCCATAAATCCATTTATCTCAAAGTACATCTATAACCACCCTCAAGTGTATCGCGTGCTCATACGTAGATGTAAAGTACACTAAGATATCACTGATGAAGAATACCATGAACAATATAAGAAGGGATAAAAGTTCCAGCTAATGTCTTTCATGAACTCTATTGGGGAATTATTCAAGTGAGGAAGGATCGCAAAGTACTAACCATCCTCAAGTTTCTCACATGATCCTCCTTGGATATAGAGTACAATAAGATATCATTGTTCAAGAACACCATGAACATGTCTATAAAGGGCTCAAATATCCACCTCATGTGTCCCATGAACACTGCTGGGGCATTCTATAAATAAAGGGGAATCACCAAGTACTCATTGTGACTGTAGTGACATTTAAATTTCATCTTCGGTATATTTTAATCCAATAATCACAATTAGTGATTTCCCAACATGATGTCAACCTTCAAGATCCATTGTTCTCCTCTCAACTAATCAAAGTGGTCGTCAATCCTTAGTAATAGATACTTTTTCTTTACAGTCACCAAGTTCAAGTGTTGGTAGTCCATAAATAAACTCATGCTCTAATTTACGTTCTTCAAGAATAAGACTAGTGCCTCCCAATGTGAAACTATTGTTCTAAAAAATCCCTTCCTCTATATGTACTACCACTACACCATTGGCTATTGAAGGTATATTAGAACCATATGATATGATGGTGTAGATATCAGTGTAACCCTATAATGTACATCAATGAAAAAATCTATCTCACAGTGGGGAGGGAATCATGGGACATTATCAAGAACGAAATCCATATACTCTGACACCACTGTAGAAAATTGTAAAATCATGAAATATATTGCAATAAGGTTCATTCTATTCAACATAACATTAATTGGATCCACCATTATATGCATGAGTCCATGTTGTTCTTCCGAGGCTTCCTTCTCTACCAAAAAGTAAATCCTAGTCCCATAGATATGGAAACACCACATCCTCTACCTAAAAGAGTAAATATTGGCATAAAATGTAGATAACCAGTTCATGCCAATGATGATTTCATAAGGAATAATTATTTCTAAAAAGACACAGTAAAAGAAACTATCACCTCCAAGATCTAGACCACACTGTTGGCATAAGTGTGTGATCTCTAATCCATCCCCAGTTGGAGTCTCTAAGCACAAGGATTGGGTCATAGGATAAATCGAAATCTCTATGTCTCATTCCATATATGTTTAAATAATGGAATGACCAAAACATGTGTATATCAGTACTACATGTAATTTAAAAAAGACACATATCATACCTCATATCATTCTTGGAGCCTCTGGTTCACAATCCTCAGCTAAATATAGCTTCCTCCACCCCTATCCTATATCTCTCTAAGAATTTCATGGACCACCATGTGGTGGTGGTGGTAAAATGTAAAAGTGTCTAAACCCCCAATGGCTCTCCAATATCCTCCACCACATCATCCACTATTTGGACTAGTGTGCTACTACTACTGACTCTCCCTTGAAGACCCATCCAAAGTCTCCATGTTATTTATATGGTGGGTTAGACAATCTCATGCAAGATATCCTATGTTGTCACATGAGTACACCAACTGTCCTTGGGCAAAAAACACCCATCCTATGAGCCAAGAACTATAGACCTTATGTTTTGGGACCTCATCCATAAATTTCATGACATCCAACTCCCTAAGACTAACAATGGCTCCTAGCTATCAAAATAATTCCACCTATGTTCCCACATCTGACAACAACTGTCTACGTCTTCAAATCCAAGAAACAAACAACCACCAAATATCCCTATATCACCACAACGTACATAGGAATCCACATAGGAATAACATTTTCTCATATTTATCTATGTATTCATCTCTAAAATGTCTAATCCTGTAATAACTGACAAATAATCATATCCATCGATTTCTTAGAGAGGTTGGGGAACCTCGATGAATACTCAGTTACTGTCACAATAACCCAGAAAAGCTATAGACGCTCTTGGATTTGTACATCACTCAGAATTTCTAGAGGGGAATCCTATCTAAAAAGTTAATCAAACACTAAACATGATATAGTAACCTCATCATAATACTATTTCACTAACCCACACAATCACTATATTGATCAACAGAGAAGTCCCACCACTAAGACCACCATCAGATCTGTTGGTGTATTGACTAGATGGAAAACCTACATCACCACCTCAATCCATTCCTTATCCACCTATGATTTAGTCATGGCTTGAAACCTGAGGAGTATTTGTCCCTAAAACTCATAAAGTGTACTCAACCTGCACATGACAACTGGTGCTACTGTGGGTACCATCAGCTTCTCTATAAGTGGTTTTATAACTAGTTCACCACCTAAAGGTAAAAGTTCTAGAACTGGTACTTGTATTGATGCTAAATCACTGAGGGGATCAACCACATATTCCTGGTACAAAATCCTATAGGGAATATTTTATGGTGGAATCCTAAAAGAAACATGTTTTACCATGGTCAATGAACATATATAGAGAGCTAAATCCTAGAAGATATTAAAACCACAACCCATTAATATATAAAACAAGTACCTTTTTCACTAAAACCATTGTTCTCATGTACCGTGTCGATATGCAGGTGATCAGAGTCCTATTACATGGATACTCCAGCAGCAACATCAACATAAGATTCCCTTTACTAAAATCTAAACTCAAATAACATAACTATATCTCACGACCCGTCCTCGGGGCCCGTGCTGTGACTACCCCAAGCCCGCCTTCCATAGGCCAGGGGCTGGCGACTAGCACCAAAGGCGTAAAATCCCGTTAACTGGGAAGGCATTGCCTTTATAAAAGAAAACAAGCACCACAGAGTACAAGAGGAAGTAAAACACTAAGTACAAAAAGGAGAGCTGAAAAGTAAAAGGGGCCGGAAATACAAGCCCAACTGTAAAGTACAACTCGAAAAGGAAAACAGCGACTGAAAAGTAAAGCTGCTACGCTGAGATATCCACTGGAAATCCCACCTGAAGGGTGGGTACAGATAGCTCCTCTGCTCCTCGGGTCCCGCCATCCGCTCCGAGTATGTCCCGCCCAGTGGTCCACCTCCGGGTACCGCCTCGTCGTATAGTCCACCTCCAGGTACCGTCCAGTCCTCGAACCTTCGGCTTCTGTCAGCATTGTCCGTCGTCTGCAACCAACACAACGAGGTGCGGGCATAGCCCGTGCAGGGGTGAGTATAACGATACTCAGTAGGGACCCCGAGACCCTCATGGTCTCACTAAACCAACAAGGATAAACTCAAGAAGATCACAACAGATAATCTCTACTTAGGTATATGCCCATACATATACCTAAGTTATTAAGTAACTCATCTCAGTCATGAGGAAACACAAGAATCATGAGATCAACGGATAACCACTACCCAGGTATATGCCCATACATATACCTAAGTTATCAAGTAACCCATCTCAATCATGAGGAAACACAAAGGTCAAAAGTCTCAGCTCAAACCAGGATTTTCATTATCGAAACCGTAACTGCTGAAGAGCTCCGTCTCTAGAGTGTACAGTGGTCCTGTCACGACTCCGAGGCTGCCGCTCACTAACCTAGGACTGCTGAAGTACTCCTCCTGTCGAGTATTGCGGGTCTGCTGCCAACTACCAGGCGCTCCGTCCGTTGAGGGTCTGCTGCCAAATACCGGGCGCTACCCAGATAGCCTACTGAGGTACTCCTCCTGTCGAGTACCGCGGGTCTGCTGCCAACTACCAGGCGCTCCGTCCGCCGTGGGTCTGCCGCCAAGTACCGGGTGCTCCGTCCACTGGGCTAGTCGACTCACTCCAAGTCGAGTCGGTCAAGCAGTCGTCAGGTCTCAGCCGGCTACACGATCTCCGTACTCTGCACGCTCGTCTCCGGGAGGGTCCGCTCCACGAGCTACTGGTCGATACTCCAAGTATCTCAAAGTCCCACGAAGAAGTGTCTCAAAGGTCCGTCTCGTCACAGGGGTCTCAACGCAATAGACGGCGCGTCGATCGGACGCCCGGTCTGTGAGTTATTAGCCTTTTCGTCCCAGGGGCCCGGTTGGTTTCGTGAGCGAAACCAATCCCGGCCGTATCTCAACTGTACCCCGAACTCCCATAGGGTAAACTCAAAGGGACCGTTACTCAACGTAACCACCAACGCCGCTGACGGTTCGTCAAACGGACGTCCTGTCTGAAAGATATCAGCTTTCCCGTTCCAGGGGCCCGGTTGGATTTCGGGTACAATCCAACCCGGCCATACTCCGACTGCATCCAAAACTCGGGCGGAGTATGTCAAAAGTTCCGTCTCATCAAGAGGAAGTCAACGAAACAGACGGCGCGTCAATCGGACGCCCGGTCTGTGAGTTATTGGCTTTTTCGTCTCCGGGGCCCGGTTGGTTTTTAAGGCAAAACCAACCCGACCGTACTCCACCTGCGTCCAAACCTTGGGCGGAGTATGCCAAAAGATCCGCCTCATTAAGAGGAACGCAACGCGACTGACGGCGCGTCAATCGGACGTTCGTGGCTCAAGATATGAGCGTTTCCGCTCCGAAGGCCCGGTTGGTTTCGTGAACGAACCAACCCGGTCGAACTCAAAGTAAACCGAAACCTTGAGTGCGATATACCGAAACGACCGTCTCGATCCAAGGATCGCGTTTCCGCAGACGGTTCGTCATTCGGAGGTCCGAGGCTCAAGGTATGAGCCAAAAACCAAATCAGGTTCGAAACGGGGGGGGTCCGGGTCCGGGCCGACCCGGCCCGACCCCCCCCCCTGGGCGGCGCGGCGGCCGGCGGCGGCGGACGGCGGCGGCGGACGGCGGCGGCGGACGGCGGCGGCGGGCTGCGGCGGCGGCGGGCCGCGGCGGCGGCGCCAGGCGCCGCACGTGGGGCTGCGCTCGCGGTGGGCTTGCGGGGAGCAAAGCTCCCGCTTTGCTGGAGGGCGGCGCGGCAATTAGCCGCGCCGGTTTGTAAAAACCGCCCCCCCCCCCCCAACGTGGGGGGCTTGATTGAAGGGCGGCGCGGCAAAGCCGCGCCGTTATTTTTTTTTTTTAAAACGCCCCCCTCACGTGGGGGGCCTGCTGGCGGTTAACCAAGGGGGCTGGATGCCCCCTTCCCTCAAGAACCGCCCCCTCTCTTAAAGAGGGGGTTTTATTAACACAGCCGGGGAATTTATTTCCCCGGTTTTAAAGACTTCCGGCCGGCCAGCTGGCCGGCCGGTTTTCTCCAACGGGACCGGAAAAATCCGGTCCCCTCTTCGGCTTCCGACACCGGCGGCCCGGCCGCCGGTCTTATCTACCGCCGCGGCCCGGAACCGGCCACGGTCTCTTCGTCCCGCCGCGGCCCGGAACCGGCCGCGGTGTTCGTCGTCCGGCGCGGTGCGACGGCACCGCGCCCCTTTGCCGTGCTTTGATAATCATCCAACGCGGCGCGACGGCGTCGCGTTTCTGTTGTTTCTACCATGGTGCGTGCCACGGCATCATGAAGATATTTGCACGTTCATCCGCGTGGTGCGACGGCACCACGCCACTTTCTTCCTCCCGCAAGATAAAATCAACATAAACGTTGGAGGGGGGTTCGGCCATGTTCATGCGGTCCGGCCCCCCTCACGTTAAATAAAAACTCAACATGAACATTTCAAGCCTCATGTTAGACATGCCAGATCCATGTTCAAGAAATGGAATAATTTAAGAATGAAACAACAATCCCCTACCTCGGGTATAAGTTCGAGGATTTGACTATGTCCGCGGAAGTCGACGTCGCGGAGATCGGGCGTCGCGGTAGTCGTTCGTCAATTCCGTTGACGAAGAGACGCGTCCGAAGAGGCACGTCGTTGGCGAATCCTTGTACGCCGACGAAGGTTGTCCGAGGAAGGTGCGGTGTTCTCTCTCGTTGACACCGAAGACGAAGAAGAGCGGTGCGGCGTTCTTCGTCGGAAAAAAAAGGGCGTTCCTCGTCAAGTCTTGAGGAAAGTCAAAATATAAAGAGAACAACGAACTCAAGAATCTCTACCTCGATAGTCGCACGGTGACGGAGTCGTGGAATATCGGTGTTGATTCCTTTGACGTCGGAGGAAGAGTCGTTATCGAAGGCGTTCGTCGCGGAAAACCGTCGCGGAAGAGATGACGCGGAAAAGTACGTCGCGTCGCGGACACGGCGTCGCGGATGGATCGTGTTCTTCGGCGGAGAAGTTCTTCGTTGAAGAACGACGTTCTTCGCGTTCTTCGTTGAGTTGAAGAAGAAGAAGAAAAGCTTCCAAAGCTCTCAAGAAATCCTCCCAAGGGTAAAAGAAACTCCTAGAATAATATAAGCTTTAACTTATATTATTTCATAACTTAACCACAAGAATTTCAAAGGTTTGAAATTCAAAATGGATAACTCCAAAATTAACTCACTTATTTAATATACATGAATTGTATAAATAAATATAAGTTAACTTGTCAAGCCATTAAGAGGGAGAGTGGGGAGTTGAAAAGGTGGGGGTTCGTGTGGGCCCCACCATACTTAATCCTCCCAAGGGAGGTTAAGTGGGTGTGGGTCCCACTTCCAACCTCCTTTGATAGGTTTTAAGAAGTTATAATAAAATTTGTTCTACACAAATTTTATTTAACTCAACTAAAAACCTCAAAAATTAACTTTCAACCCGCAACAAACGCAACTCCCAAAAAGGTCTCTTTAAGCGAATATCGGCGCTGCGAGTTCATCGGTGCCCTCGGATTTCAATTCCGAGCACCGGATCAAAAGTTAGGAATTCCCGCTCGTTCGTTCACTGAACGTACCCGAGCCAAACTTCGGAAATTAATTCCGGGCACTCCGGGCCTCGGAATCAGGTGCCGTCTGAAACTGCGCTCTTGTAAAATTCTAAAGAAAATTAAGAAAAAATTTCCCTTGAATTTTACGGGTCTTTACATTACTCCCACCTCAGGGCTTTACGTCCCCGTAAAGATACAACAAAAACTAGGGTAACAAAAGAGGGTACTGAGCACGCATCTGAGCCTCCCGCTCCCATGTGCTCTCCTGGAGATTCCCGTGCCGCCATCTGTTGCGCACAAGAGGAATCGATCGCCCATGTAGGACCCGCTCCTGTCGATCCTCTATCTCCACCGGGACCTCCGAAAAAGTCGCCCCATCGTCAACGTCAAGCTCCCCATGGTCAAAGATGTGCGTCGGGTCGTGCACGTATCTCCTCAGCTGGGATACGTGGAAGACGTCGTGCACCCGGTGCAACTGAGGTGGTAGGGCCAGGCGATAAGCCACCTCGCCAACCCTGCTAAGGACTTGGAAGGGTCCGATGAAGCGCGGAGATAACTTGTCGCCTCGGCCAAAACTCCGAATACCACGTCGAGGTGAGTCCCGCAAGAAGACGTGGTCACCATCCTCGAACTCTAGTGGCCTCCGCCTCCTGTCAGCGTATGACTTCTGCCGGCTCTGTGTTGTCCTCATCCGCTCCTGGATGACATGGACCTCCTCTGACGTGGCCCAGACCATCTCTGGTCCCACAAGAGCTGCGAGATTTCTTCTTTGCCGATAAGAGAAACCTGGTCTCATCCCCTGGATGGACCACATTCTTTGCCTAAAACAGTCAATCCTAACATGGATGATACTAATCCATACCAAGGATGACGTCATAAGGCCTCGACACTACTACTAAGAGATCCAACCGTTACTCTCACCTCCAAGGGTTGAGTCACACTGTCGGCATCAGTGTGTGGTAACTGGTCTCCTCCAGTAGATGTCTCACAAGTGAGGGTCAAGTCAACAGTCAACTGGAACCTCTTAGTAACATCACAAAAGAGGACAGGAATGAAAACATCACAAAGGATGCGTCTTTTATTATTGCAGCTCATAATACAAGACGCTACACAAAAGCAACATCAACATGGAACTAGAAGTACAAGAGACGTATCCACTAGTTCCGCTCCTGTCCACCTGCTTTACTGTTGCTCAAGCATTTGTCGCTGCCTCAACCTCGGTGGCTCCCTCCAAGCCTGCGGATCGAGGAGTCGGACAGTCACGTGCCAGGTGACCCTTTCCGCGGCATGAGTAACACAACCTGCTCCTTGCACGGCTAGCTCTGTTCCCACTCCGGGTGCCCTGCACCACTGGTCCTAAAACCCGAGATCGCCCAACTGCTGGTCTGGTCCTCCTGGACCTCTGCATCATCTGTCTACTGCCCACAGATGACTCGGCTTCTGATCGAAAAACACGCGGTAAAGGCAGATTCTCCTGTACACGCTCGGGGTGTAGAGATACTGGCACAAACTCCACCCTGAAGAAGGTCTCGAAGTCTTCCCATGCGAAGTTCATCTCATCACAAAACTGAAACAAGTGGCTCCACCACCTACCTGCTGCTGCGTGTAGTAGGCTCGCAGCGAGGATCACCATGAGGTCAGCTGGTGTCCTCACTAGCCTAAACACTCATACCACTGCCTCCAGCTAGTCCTCTGCAGCCTGGGGATCCGTCTCCCCGCGAAACCTGGGCGGTCGCTGGCGCTGAAACTCATGCAGTGCGCTGAGGCGACGTGCATCGTCAGCGGCTGCTGCTGGAAGCATCGGGGGCTCGGCGGGTAGAGCTACCGCCGGTGCCACTACTGGAAAAGGGCCCTGCACCGAGGCCTCGTCGCCCGGTGGGCTGTCGTCACGTTCGATTCTCGGAACCCTAGCTGGCTGCCGTCGTGGGGCCATCCTGAAAGAAACAACGTAACACGATCAAACGATTATACCTGGTCAGCTGACCTGGTTTGAGCTGTTTTAAGGGGAAAAACTTTTGAAAACACACACGCAATCAGTGTTTTCGTGCACAAAGTCGGAAATCAGTTGTCAGGGTCCTGGTGTATGGATACGTCGGCCGCCCGCACCAACACTGGACTCCCTGAACTGAAAACCACACTCGGTACCCTTAACACTATTGCATCACAGAAAGAATGATCAGAGTCTGCGGTAGAACCGACCACCTCTGATACAAATTTGTCACGACCCGTCCTCGGGGCCCGTGCCGTGACTACCCCAAGCCCGCCTTCCATAGGCCAGGGGCTGGCGACTAGCACCAAAGGCGTAAAATCCCGTTAACTGGGAAGGCATTACCTTTATAAAAGAAAACAAGCTCCACAGAGTACAAGCGGAAGTAAAACACTAAGTACAAAAAGGAGAGCTGAAAAGTAAAAGGGGCCGGAAATACAAGCCCAACTGTAAAGTACAACTCGAAAAGGAAAACAGCGACTGAAAAGTAAAGCTGCTACGCTGAGATGTCCACTGGAAATCCCACCTGAAGGGTGGGTACAGATAGCTCCTCTGCTCCTCGGGTCCCGCCATCCGCTCCGAGTATGTCCCGCCCAGTGGTCCACCTCCGGGTACCGCCTCGTCGTATAGTCCACCTCCAGGTACCGTCCAGTCCTCGAACCTTCGGCTTCTGTCAGCACTGTCCGTCGTCTGCAACCAACACAACGAGGTGCGGGCATAGCCCGTGCAGGGGTGAGTATAACGATACTCAGTAGGGACCCCGAGACCCTCATGGTCTCACTAAACCAACAAGGATAAACTCAAGAAGATCACAACAGATAATCTCTACTTAGGTATATGCCCATACATATACCTAAGTTATTAAGTAACTCATCTCAGTCATGAGGAAACACAAGAATCATGAGATCAACGGATAACCACTACCCAGGTATATGCCCATACATATACCTAAGTTATCAAGTAACCCATCTCAATCATGAGGAAACACAAAGGTCAAAAGTCTCAGCTCAAACCAGGATTTTCATTATCGAAACCGTAACTGCTGAAGAGCTCCGTCTCTAGAGTGTACAGTGGTCCTGTCACGACTCCGAGGCTGCCGCTCACTAACCTAGGACTGCTGAAGTACTCCTCCTGTCGAGTATTGCGGGTCTGCTGCCAACTACCAGGCGCTCCGTCCGCTGAGGGTCTGCTGCCAAATACCGGGCGCTACCCAGATAGCCTACTGAGGTACTCCTCCTGTCGAGTACCGCGGGTCTGCTGCCAACTACCAGGCGCTCCGTCCGCCGTGGGTCTGCCGCCAAGTACCGGGCGCTCCGTCCACTGGGCTAGTCGACTCACTCCAAGTCGAGTCGGTCAAGCAGTCGTCAGGTCTCAGCCGGCTACACGGTCTCCGTACTCTGCACGCTCGTCTCCGGGAGGGTCCGCTCCACGAGCTACTGGTCGATACTCCAAGTATCTCAAAGTCCCACGAAGAAGTGTCTCAAAGGTCCGTCTCGTCACAGGGGTCTCAACGCAACAGACGGCGCGTCGATCGGACGCCCGGTCTGTGAGTTATTAGCCTTTTCGTCCCAGGGGCCCGGTTGGTTTCGTGAGCGAAACCAATCCCGGCCGTATCTCAACTGTACCCCGAACTCCCATAGGGTAAACTCAAAGGGACCGTTACTCAACGTAACCACCAACGCCGCTGACGGTTCGTCAAACGGACGTCCTGTCTGAAAGATATCAGCTTTCCCGTTCCAGGGGCCCGGTTGGATTTCGGGTACAATCCAACCCGGCCATACTCCGACTGCATCCAAAACTCGGGCGGAGTATGTCAAAAGTTCAGTCTCATCAAGAGGAAGTCAACGAAACAGACGGCGCGTCAATCGGACGCCCGGTCTGTGAGTTATTGGCTTTTTCGTCTCCGGGGCCCGGTTGGTTTTTAAGGCAAAACCAACCCGACCGTACTCCACCTGCGTCCAAACCTCGGGCGGAGTATGCCAAAAGATCCGCCTCATTAATAGGAACGCAACGCGACTGACGGCGCGTCAATCGGACGTTCGTGGCTCAAGATATGAGCGTTTCCGCTCCGAAGGCCCGGTTGGTTTCGTGAACGAACCAACCCGGCCGAACTCAAAGTAAACCGAAACCTTGAGTGCGATATACCGAAACGACCGTCTCGATCCAAGGATCGCGTTGCCGCAGACGGTTCGTCATTCGGAGGTCCGAGGCTCAAGGTATGAGCCAAAAACCAAATCAAGTTCGAAACGGGGGGGTCCGGGTCCGGGCCGACCCGGCCCGACCCCCCCCTGGGCGGCGCGGCGGCCGGCGGCGGCGGACGGCGGCGGCGGACGGCGGCGGCGGCGGCGGACGGCGGCGGCGGACGGCGGCGGCGGACGGCGGCGGCGGACGGCGGCGGCGGACGGCGGCGGCGGACGGCGGCGGCGGGCGGCGGCGGCGGCGGGCCGCGGCGGCGGCGCCAGGCGCCGCACGTGGGGCTGCGCTCGCGGTGGGCTTGCGGGGAGCAAAGCTCCCGCTTTGCTGGAGGGCGGCGCGGCAATTAGCCGCGCCGGTTTGTAAAAACCGCCCCCCCCCCCAACGTGGGGGGATTGATTGAAGGGCGGCGCGGCAAAGCCGCGCCGTTATTATTTTTTTTAAAAACGCCCCCCTCACGTGGGGGGCCTGCTGGCGGTGAACCAAGGGGGCTGGATGCCCCCTTCCCTCAAGAACCGCCCCCTCTCTTAAAGAGGGGGTTTTATTAACACAGCCGGGGAATTTATTTCCCCGGTTTTAAAGACTTCCGGCCGGCCAGCTGGCCGGCCGGTTTTCTCCAACGGGACCGGAAAAATCCGGTCCCCTCTTCGGCTTCCGACGCCGGCGGCCCGGCCGCCGGTCTTATCTACCGCCGCGGCCCGGAACCGGCCACGGTCTCTTCGTCCCGCCGCGGCCCGGAACCGGCCGCGGCGTTCGTCGTCCGGCGCGGTGCAACGGCACCGCGCCCCTTTGCCGTGCTTTGATAATCATCCAACGCGGCGCGACGGCGTCGCGTTTCTGTTGTTTCTACCATGGTGCGTGCGACGGCATCGCGAAGATATTTGCACGTTCATCCGCGTGGTGCGACGGCACCACGCCACTTGCTTCCTCCCGCAAGATAAAATCAACATAAACGTTGGAGGGGGGTTCGGCCGTGTTCATGCGGTCCGGCCCCCCTCACGTTAAATAAAAACTCAACATGAACATTTCAAGCCTCATGTTAGACATGCCAGATCCATGTTCAAGAAATGGAATAATTTAAGAATGAAACAACAATCCCCTACCTCGGGTATAAGTTCGAGGATTTGACTATGTCCGCGGAAGTCGACGTCGCGGAGATCGGGCGTTGCGGTAGTCGTTCGTCAATTCCGTTGATGAAGAGACGCGTCCGAAGAGGCACGTCGTTGGCGAATCCTTGTACGCCGACGAAGGTTGTCCGAGGAAGGTGCGGTGTTCTCTCTCGTTGACACCGAAGACGAAGAAGAGCGGTGCGGCGTTCTTCGTCGGAAAAAAAGGGCGTTCCTCGTCAAGTCTTTAGGAAAGTCAAAATATAAAGAGAACAACGAACTCAAGAATCTCTACCTCGATAGTCGCACGGTGACGGAGTCGTGGAATATCGGTGTTGATTCCTTTGACGTCGGAGGAAGAGTCGTTATCGAAGGCGTTCGTCGCGGAAAACCGTCGCGGAAGAGATGACGCTGAAAAGTACGTCGCGTCGCGGACACGGCGTCGCGGATGGATCGTGTTCTTCGGCGGAGAAGTTCTTCGTTGAAGAACGACGTTCTTCGCGTTCTTCGTTGAGTTGAAGAAGAAGAAGAAAAGCTTCCAAAGCTCTCAAGAAATCCTCCCAAGGGTAAAAGAAACTCCTAGAATAATATAAGCTTTAACTTATATTATTTCATAACTTAACCACAAGAATTTCAAAGGTTTGAAATTCAAAATGGATAACTCCAAAATTAACTCACTTATTTAATATACATGAATTGTATAAATAAATATAAGTTAACTTGTCAAGCCATTAAGAGGGAGAGTGGGGAGTTGAAAAGGTGGGGGTTCGTGTGGGCCCCACCACACTTAATCCTCCCAAGGGAGGTTAAGTGGGTGTGGGTCCCACTTCCAACCTCCTTTGATAGGTTTTAAGAAGTTATAATAAAATTTGTTCTACACAAATTTTATTTAACTCAACTAAAAACCTCAAAAATTAACTTTCAACCCGCAACAAACGCAACTCCCAAAAAGGTCTCTTTAAGCGAATATCGGCGCTGCGAGTTCATCGGTGCCCTCGGATTTCAATTCCGAGCACCGGATCAAAAGTTAGGAATTCCCGCTCGTTCGTTCACTGAACGTACCCGAGCCAAACTTCGGAAATTAATTCCGGGCACTCCGGGCCTCGGAATCAGGTGCCGTCTGAAACCGCGCTCTTGTAAAATTCTAAAGAAAATTAAGAAAAAATTTCCCTTGAATTTTACGGGTCTTTACACTATATTTTCCCAAACCAACCTCATTGATTTTAGACATAAGCTAGAACCAACTTCTCTAATACCACTATGTCACAACCCATCCCAAAGGGTTCCATTATGTGACTCCCTGTGCCCACCTCCAAATGTCCACGAGCTAGCAACTGGCACCGAGTATCCATATTACTAACCTATGAGGAATTATCCTAAATCACATATACACATTCACATTTCTAAAAGTCCATACAATGATGAAATGTAGAAAACTAAGGGAACCATGAATGAATTCATCTATTCCCCCAAAAATATTATGGAAATAAGAAAAGTAAATAGGTCCAAATACCATCTCACCATAAAGAGTATGAAAGCATGTAAAACCTAAAATTATTGTTAGGGATTGTTTTCAGGATAATCGTAGGAAAACACCCTAGTATATCAAACTCACTAAGCATTACCGTGTCCTGGTACCTATAGGACTCTACCTAAAGGTCGGTTGTTTACAGATGATAGGACACTGGATGGAAAATATCTTGTAGGGGTGAGTATAATAATACTGATTTGGACACCCTAAAACAACAATGAATATTCAAAACTTATAATACTCATAACTACATGGGTATATGTCTATAAACAATTAACAAGAATATCTCAATACACTCAATAATTTCACATAGCCATAAGGTAATGTTACAACTATAATATCATCCTAAGATTTCTACATGGAGGTTCCACATAAAACTGATCCAAGAGAAGACAATACAAAAGTAGGATAACACCTATGTCATTGTTCAAAAAGTTTACCGTTTCATGTCCCATCAAAGAAAGTATACACTCAACAACTGAAGAGATACAATGCATAGATAAGGATCGCTCCCAAAAAAATGGGGTATTCTAACAACTCAATCTAGATTAACATATGATGTATAGGAGTGGTTCCCATGTAGTTATGGTCACTAAAATAGAATGAAATTAACTTAATCTGCAAAGATGATATAGGATCTCACTTCGTGCCTCAAAGAAGGATTCTAACCACTCTATCTTAGAAGTCCTACTGAATATTCCACTATACTATGTGTAAGATGTAATGACCCAATGTTTTATATATGGAAATTATTTTAATACAAATATTTCATATAATCAAATAAAATCACAACATAATGATCTACTATGATTTATGTGAACTTTAAACATATATTTGTCACATATGTGTATGGAAATTTAAAAATCAGACATACATTATTGCGATCAGTAATTAATTTGGAGTCCAATAATAATAACATAATTTCTAGTGAATAGTAACCTACCCTTATAAATAGTAACATAACCTTATGAATAGTGATATAACCTAATTAATATTAACCTTTCCTATGCTAGTATAAAAATTATATTCATGTGAAATTATGATGCACCAATATTTTAGAAAAGTAAATGAGTGTTTTAAAACATTTTTTAATAATAAATTATGATTTTTATTAAATATTAAATTAATTATATGTAGAAATTTATTTTTGAAAAATGGATTTCATTTTTGGATTTTACACTTTGAAAAAAGGTTAGAGTAAATTTTTTGGATTTTTCTGATATACATTAATTTTTGGTTAATAGTAAAGTACATTAATTTACCATATATATACATTATAATTCAAATCCTTTATTATTGATATCATAAGTTATGTAAGAACACCAAATATCTAACCCAAATGCATTTATTACTATTATAGGTCATGTAATACTCACTATTTCTTGTCTTGTGTGGAAATAATAAATTAATGGTTATAATATTATGAATACCCTCCTCCCCTCCACTATAAATACCACCCATCCTTGCCTCTTCTCTTCACTTCTTTCAATCCTTGTTCCTTACCTATATTCGGCCAAAATATCTTCCCAAACTCATCCCCCACGTACAACATCCCCTAGACTCTTCAAAATACCAAAACCTCCCCCATTAAGATGTTTTCAAAGGAGATAAACTCAAGAGGTAAATTCCCCATTCCAATTCTATTATTTGCTTTGAAGTTGTCATATTTTCTTGTTTCATTCCCCACCTCCCTTCACCCAAATGGTATGATAACTCCAATAACATTAATGTAGTTTAATTAAATTATTATAATTTGATAATTCATTATCATATCTCCTTTCCCCTCCATTTATTTGAATGTAATGAAAACATCATTTGAGATGTGTCAATTTTGCACAATCAAGGAGGACAGGTTATCGTTTTCTATCACTATCTTAAATTCTGGTCAGGAAACCATTTTTATGATTTAACCAGAGTATTATATGTTTATTTTATATTATTTAATTTTCTATAATCCTTATTAACTCATGATGTAAAATAAATAATACAAAAACAAGTTGTGAGACAAATCGCTAAAATAAATTCAACTCTTTATCCTTAATGTTTTATATAACGATTTGACTTCACTATAAGTAACCAAATTACATTAACAGCCATGAAATCTAATGTATGATCTATAATATCCTATAAATTGAATTTTGGACAACCACATTAATATTAGATGTTTATCCGAATAGGAATATAAGTGAAATGATCGTTAAAACAAAGTAAGAAAATGGACCTGAAAACTGAAATCGAATCTCATAACCAATAAGAATGGTTATAAATGAAATTAAAAAGATCATAATAAATCTTATAAATATATAATATGTTCATTAATTATAAATTAATGAACCTAATTTACATATTCAGGACATTAATATCAAGTGGATAACACCAATGGAATTATGGTAATGGATCCTCTCCATTTCACTTTTATTCAAGATTGTCTTCTATGTTATGCCAATTAATGTTTAATCACTAATGATGAGTTATGATTTGTCACCACACCCATAATTCCCTCATGATTTAAATGTAATTAGAAACCAATTGCTACCTTATTAAATCATATTATGTATACATGATACCATACTGATAACCTGTAAGGAATTCTACCCGAACAACCTTTATTCTTTCAAGTTCTTCTATCATTCTTTTTACCCAAATGAGGTTGTTGTTTCCTTCTATTTCAACCTCTACATATTGTTTATATGATTAAAATTCATGTTTCAAGATCCATCAACCATTATCTTTTTAGGATATGCAATCTTTTAAGTGATTCCATCCTTGATAATTCCCAATAAGAAATCTTGTTTTAAGGGAACTTCAAAAACATTTCCCATTTTCACCTGCAATCTATCTTCTATTTTAATCCAAAATTGTCTTTAAAAATCAGACATTATATTATTAAAACCTTCTTGGTTCAATTCTAGTTTTATATAATATATTTTCTTCTAATATATTTTAAAATCTCTATTGTATTTTCCTTAAAACCACACAAAAAATTATTTTAACGCTAACTTTTCTCAAATACATTTACTACATGTTTTCACTTCTGTTTGATGCCAAATTCCTTAAAATATTTATATTTAACTTTATAAACATCCATGTATGTTCTAATTCATTCATTTCGTGGACACCTTCATGATATGTCCATTGGTTATGCTTTATTTCATGATTGTGGTACCCAATTCTTTCTATGGATAACCCTTATATTTATGTAAGATTTATTATATACGATTCTTTACGTTGAAAACAGATTCATGAAACTAAAGATGGGTGTTCCCAGATAGAGCTCCAATGAATATGGTAATGTTATGACTTGTGAGATACAATTTGCAACATTCTTGGCGGTTATCCTTGGCTTGTGCTACTATGGGAAACTTGATTGGTTGTTAGCCTTGACCTGTACTACTATGGGAAATAGAATTAGTGGTTTTCCTTGACTCGTACTAAATACATGTCTTATGTATCTTCCACATTCCTATGATTCCATGTTTATATGATCCCATTTTTAAATGTTATAATTCCATATATACCATGCGTCTAGTGTTATTATATCATTCCTCCTAACACATGTGCTTAAACTTTATTCTAAGTTCATTCCCTTATCGTACATCATAGCTCATCCTTTTGTTCATTTTTTCCCCAGGGTACTCAATTCAAATGTAAGGGATCAATTGAAGTTAGAATCTCTTTATGAATATTAAATAATTATGTGTTTTTTATCCCCATGTTTGATGTTTTATGTACCTAGTCTTCGAATATGCTAGACTTCCCGGTCCTCAGATTATAATTTGATGTATGATTATGCTTAAAATCTTGCAATGTTATTGAAAAGGGCTAGGGTTTCAATAGATGGTTTCAGAGATTGGTATAGTTATTTTTAGATATTAGGAATAGAGTACCTTAATGAGAACCTCATGGATGAGACTATGTATATAGAAACACCCCACTATTTTGGTAATTATAGTGTAAGTGGTTTATCAAGAAAATATGTCCATGTCTAGATACAAATATGAAGAGGTGGCTCTAGGCCAGATGTACCTGGGAGTGAAAACTCTGACAAGGAGTTTTGGACTTATCCCGGGGTATCTTGGTACATGACAATGAGCATTTCAGCACTCTTGGTTTCACACTCTTGAGGGATTTTATTTGGTAAATTCATGATTTAGTACAAATCATTATTATGGGAAGAAAAAAATCCCACAATAATATAAGTTATGAAATAAATCGAGGATAACCTAGATTTATAATTATGGAATTAAAATTTTGGATATATTTCTACTCTAAAATTTTATGCTTCTATGTTTAAAATTTTGCATTATATGTTCAATAACTAAGTATTGAAGACCTATAATTATGTTTTCTTTTTCTGAGTTAATGGAAGGAAATAAAAGAACATGTTCTAGCAACCAATGTGAATATTTCCCAAATGATATACATAATATAACGGGAGCGGGTTCTCAAAACATCATGAAAGTATATCCTCACCTAGCTCAATTTATGAATATTAACATGAATCATGTGGAATTCCATACTGCTCCAAATAAAGAGAACATTTCCATATAATTCATTATTTGGAAAAAGGCCTTCCATGTTTAGTGAATATTCTAATACCCTCCTCGTGGAATAGTGTATTACCTCAATCTAAAAGATATTACCCATCCTCCAATGCTTATAAGAAGGGAATTTTGTACTGGTAGTCTATAGTTTGGATGGGGAATCTAATTATTTATGGACACTAATCATGAATATGAAGTCTTAAGGAGAAATGGATTCCATTGATTGGGATGAATTTAAGAGGATGTTTTTTCAAAACTATTTTCTTCAAAGCCGCTGTCTTAAAATAGAATGAGAGTTCCTCAGACTCAAGAAGATAGAAGTTTAGTATGTTGGGAAATATGAATAAAACATTACAAGGAATGCAACTTATTCCTCTAGCCATTTAATGAACACCTAAATCACGGTGGATCACTTCTTTAGAAAACTAAAGCCGATTCTACCAAAATAATTGAAGATTTGACACATCGATAGTTATGAGGAGATCCTCAGTTGTGCCCTCAAGGTTGAAATGGAGATTGGAGACTCTTAGGGGTCTCATGTTCCCAATGAGAAGAAGAAAAAAATGGATAACAACATTGGTGCTTCAATATATAAATTCCATGATTAAAAGAATCCATAATTTTCCCCTTATGAAATTTGTGGAAAAAAGTATCATGGGAACTGTTTGAAGGGATCCAAGAGTTTATTAAAATGTGGAATGTTTGGTTCTATGAATAAAAATTGATGAAGGGATATAAATATCACACTAATGTGGAAGAATAAAATAAGGTTTAGATCAACACATATCCAGTGGTGCAGTTTTACAACTGAAAGGAGCATGGGAATTATGCAAATAATTTCCCTAAGCCATTGGTTTTTGGGGGAAATAAACAACAACCTAAAAGGTAACAAGGAAAGTATTATGTTATCACTACGACTAAGGTGGATCTGGAAAACAATGTAGTGATATGTATGATTGTTATTAATTTAAGAATTCCAAACATACTAGTTGATTCTAGTATTACACGTTTTTTCATACTTTCATGTTTAGTAGAATTATTCAATCAGTACCTCAAAATTTGGAGGAAAAGTTATCTGTGAGAACAGAAAATGGGGAAATTATTGCATCCATGGTTTATAAATCCTCCTCTCTTTATATTTTTGGATTAAGCTCTCATAAATTTTCATCATGCTTCCTCTAATGGAGATCCATGAAATCATGGGCATGAATTGGATATCTTTATTTAAGGACAACATTGACTGTCGGGAAAGGGAGATCACTCTTAACATCTCGAAGCATCCTTCAATTCATTACAAGAGTAAGTAGGAAGATCAATATCCTTTTGAATCATCGTATCATGTGTGGATATTTCATATTTATGATCAATCATATCTATCCCCAATGATTGAGACAAAGGAGAGAATCATGCATGAATACATCCCATCGTGAGGTATTACCCTGATGTATTCTCTAAAGAGTTTCATGGTCTTCCTTCGTTCTGAGAGAATGTGTTGTCAATTGAAATTATCCCTATATCTCTACCTATATGAGAGACACATTAAAGAATGGCCACTATAGAGGTGGAAGAGCTTAATAATTTTTTTGTAGATAATCTGGTGAAGGGTTTTATATGACCTAGTGCTTCACCATGGGGTGCACAAGTCCTCTTCATCAAGAAGAATGATAGAGCAATGTGCCTAATAATTGATTATCATGACCTCAGTGAAATCACTATAAAGAACATGTATCTTCATCACTAGATAGATGACTTGTTAATTCATCTTTGTGGGGCCTGTTAATTCTCTAAGGTGGACCTTTGGTCGTGATATCACCATTAAAGGTGAGGAAGGAAGATATTACCAATACTTCCATTAGAACGAGGTATGGACACTATGATTTCATAGTGACACCCTTTGGACTCACTGATGCTCTATCAATTTTCCGGTATTTAATGAATAGAGTCTTTAGATGTTACTTCGGAAAATATTTGGTAGTATTTATTGATGATATTTTGATATACTCAAAGTGAAAGCGGATGATTCAAAGCATTTGAATTCTATGTTAATGTCTTTTCCAAGGGATTACTTGTATTAAGATTAAAGTAAAAGTGAGTTCTAGTAAGAAGAGGTATCAATATTGAGGCATGTTAACCCCAGCAAAAGGATATATGTGGACCCTTCTAAGACAATGGAAATCAGAGAGTGGCCCAGGAAAAAATATGTAAAGGAGATCCACATCAATTTGGGTTCGTCTAGGTATTATCAATGATTTGTGAAGAATGTTTCACGATTTTCAGACCCAATGACCAAGTTGAAACATAAGGGAGTAAAGTTTTTTTAGACTCAAGAATGTGACGATTGTTTCAAGGAGTATAAAAAGAGGCTTATCACTGCAACATTACTAACACTCCAAACAAGTGGATAACTCTTTGTGGTGTAAATTTATGATTAAAAAACGTTATTAGGCTACGTATGGATGAAAATGATAAAGTGATAGCCTACGCCTCAAGGAATATTAATATCCATAAGAAAAACAATCTCACACATGATCTGCAGTTGGCAGTTGTGATCTTTGCATTGAAAATCTAGTGGCATTATCTCTCTATGGAGACGTGTGAGATATATACTGATCATTAGAATCTCAAATATATATTCACACAAAAAGAGATTAATATACGCCATCAAAGGCAGATATAACTCATCATGTATTATGACTGCTCAATCCACTACCATCCCGGTAAGAAAAATAATGTGGCAGTTTCCCTAACTAGATAAGATCATGCATCTCTATCAATGATGAGAATTGAAAATGATATGATCTTCTTAGATTTTCAGAGGATAGACATGAGAATCGTTATTGGAGGAACATCATCAATCCTTTATCAAATGATTTCTCAACCATCCCTCATAGAGATAATATAGGATACTCAAAGAAAATATACGGATATTATGAAAAGGGTGGAAGTTATATTAAATGGGAAATCCTCAGAGTTCATTGTTGGAAAAGATGGAGATGAAATATTTGTGACATGATTATTTGTACCATCTGATCCAGAGATAAAAATGGTATTTTTAGTATTGATCATAGGTCAACCTTCTCTATCCACCTAGGAAGAACATATATATATTGAGATCTTCGAGAAAACATTTGGTGGGAAAATATGAAAATGGATATGGATGAATATACATATAGGTGCCTAGTATGTCAAAAAATTAATGATGTAAGGAATAAGTATAAAGGGATGATGAAACAACAACCCATAACAACATGGAAGTAAGAGAACCATACCATGGACTTTGTCATTGGAATTCCAAGGACATCTAGAGGAAACAATGTTATATGGGTAATTTTGGATCGTCTTAAAAATGCATATCACTTTATCATGATTTTAGGGGATGTATCATTAGATAAAATTGCACAAATATATATCAAATATGTGCTAAGTATACATGGATTTCCAATCTCTATTGTATCTTATCATGATTCGAGATTCATCTCGATGATCTGGAAAATTCTCCATCATGCTCTAAGCACTGAACTCAAATTCGGTATGGCCAATCATCCTCAAAATGATTTACAATCTAAGATATCTTTTCATAACTAGAATATTTGTTGATATCTTGTTATATGGACTTCAATGAAGGATAGGACCATTATCTTCCACTAGATGAATTCTCCAACAAAAAATAGCTTCCACTCAATAATCCAAATGGAACCATATGAATCCATTTATGGGAATAGGTGGAGAACACCAATGTGTTAGGAAGAAATTTTTGAGCATAAGCTACTAGGACATGAAATGGTCAACGTAATGGTGGAAAAGGTGAATCCCATTCAGCAGCACATCATGGAATCCCAAAGTCGAATAAAACATTATGAATACAATCATCAAAGAGGCCTTGAGATCCAAGTTGGAGACATGGTATTTCTATGAATATCTCTTGGGAAGAAGTTATAGATGTATGGAAGGAAAGGGAAGTTAATCCCATAGTACATTATACACTTAAAGATCCTTGATAAAGTCAGAACTATGGCCTATCAACTGAAACATCCACCTACAATGTCGAAAGTACATGATGTCTTTCATGTATCCCAATTAAGGATGTACATACTAGACCCTTCACATGTTCTCTCGTTAGAGGTGGTATAGTTGGAGGATGATCATTATTACAAGGAGCAGCCAGTGAAGATCTTGGATCGTAGAGACAAAGTTCTAGGAAACAAGACTACTCATATGGTCAGGGTACTATGTTGAAACCATAAATAAGAGGAGGAAACATGGTATTTGGAAGAGGAAAAGAAGTAAAAGTACATACACCTATTTATAGCTTATAATGAAAAACAAAATGTTGAGGGAGATAATTCATAAGAGGGGAAGAATGTAACGACCCAATGTTTTATAAAGGGAAATTCATTTCTTATAAATTTTTCATATAATCACATGAAACCAAAAAATAATGAACAATTATGTTCTATGTGACCTTTAAACACAAGTTTTTCACTTATTTGTTTGAATTTCTAAAATATGACATACACGGTTGCAATGAGTAAGTTATTTGGAGTCCGATAATAAAAACCTAATTTTTTGTGAATAGTAACATACCCTTATGAATAGTTTTATAACCTAATGGATATTAAACTTACCTATGATAGTTTAAAAAATATATTGAAGTGTTGTTATGATGTACCTATATTTTAGAATATGTAAATGAATGTTTTAAAATTAGTTTTTTTATTAAAAAATATTTATTTTAATTAAATATTAAATTAATCATATTTAGAAAATTATTTTTGAAAATTAGATTTCATTTTTCGATTATACAAGTCATTAAATGGATAGGGTGAATTTTTGGGATTTTTCTGAAATATATGAATTTTTGGTGAATAGAAAAATATATTAATTTACTGTATAAATACATTTTAATTCAAATTAACTTTTCATACCATCACAAGTGATGTAAGCCCCAAAATCTAGAACTAACATGCATTTAATAACATTATAGGTCATTTAATTCTCACTATTTCTTGTCTTCTAAGGAAATGATAAATTAATGGTTATAATATTATGAAAACCCTCCTCCCCTCCACTATAAATACCACCCATACTTACCTCTTCTCTTCGCACCATTAAAGCCCTGTACATTGCCAATAGTCTTCCCAAATCACTTCCCAAGACCTTCCCCCACGTCCAACAGACCCTAGCCTCTTTAAAAAACCAAAAAACTTCCCATTAAGAGGTTATCAAAGGAGATAAACGCAAGAGGTGAATTCCCCTTTCCAATTATTTTATTTCAATTCAAGTTCTTTCATTTTCTTGTTTCATTCCTCACATCCCTTCACCCATATGGTATGATAACTTCAGTAATACACGTGTACTAGAATGATATTATGATAATGTGATAATTAATTATCATCTCTCTTTTCCCCACCTTTTATATGAAATAAATGAAAACACTGTTTGAGATGTGTTAATTTAGCACAATCAAAAACGACGGGTAATCTATTTCTATTACTATATTAAATTATGCCCATGAAAACTTTTTGATGGTTTAACCAGAATATAATATTATTAATTTCTCTTATTTAATTTTCTTTAATTCATATGAACACATGATGAAAATTAATAATACAAAACAAGTTACTTATGGGAAAATCGCTAAAAATAATTCTTGTGTTTATCCTTAATGTTTTTTATAATGATTTGACTACACTCTAAGTGACCAAATTGAATATTCAACCATGTAATCTAATGTAAGTTCACTAATATAATATTAGTTAAATTCTGTAAAACCACTTTCATCTTAAATGTTTATCTGAACATGAATATAAGTGAACCAATCATTAAAACCATGTAAGCAAACATACCCAAACAATGAAATTGAACATCATAACCAATCAAAATGGGTATAAATGAACTTAAAAGTTTTAAAATAAATTGTATAAATATATAATATGTTCTAGAATTATTAATTAAATAACCTAATTTTACTATTCATTTTATTTATATCAAGTGGAGAACACCAACGGACTTAATGAAAGGGATCCTCTCTATTTAACTTTTATTCAAGAATGCACTCTATGTTATGACAATTTCTGTGTATTCCCTAAAGATATGAAATTATTTACAACCTACCCCATACATCAATCATTATGTTAAAGTAATTATAACCCCTTTCCCCCTTATGAAACCCTATTAAGTATACCAAATACCATATTGTGAATCAGTAAGGTATTCTACCCGAACCGCCTTTATTACTTCAGGTTTCTCTATCTTTCTTTTTACCCAAATAAAGATAAATATTAATTTTATTTACAAATTATAAATAATTTTTATATTCTTAAAATTCATGTTTCAAGATCCACATCTCATTATCTTTCTGGGATATACATTATTTGATGTGATTCCCACCTCAAAACTTCCCGATAAGCAATCTTGTTTTAAGGGAACTTTCAAACTTTTTATCCAATTTAAAGTGCACTATATCCTCTATTTTAATCTCCCATTGCCTTCATAAAATAAATAATTTTATTATGGAATCCATCTTGGTTCAATTCTGGTTTTATATAAAAGAGTTTTCTTTTTTTCTATTTTAAAATCTATAGATTATTTTCCTTAAAACCACACAAAAAATGTTTTAATTATAAGGTTTCTCAAATAAATTTCCTTCTTGTTGTCACTTCTTCTTGACATCAAATACCATGATATTAGCCTATTTTACCTTATGATCTTCCATGTATGTTAAAATTATTTTATTTCATAGACACTTTTGTGATACGCCCATTGGTTGTGCTTTATGTCATGATTGTGGAACCCTATTCTATCCATGGGTAACCCTTGTGTTTATGTAAGATTGATTATATATGATTATTTATGTTTAAAACAATTTAATTAAATGTAATATTGGTGTGCCTAGATATCTCTCTAATACATTGGGTAAAGTTTTGTCTCATGAGATGCTATGTGTAACGGTCTTGGCGGTTAGACTTGGCATGTGCTACTATGGGAAATGGAGTTGGCGGTTAGCCTTGACCCCTACTATTATGGGAAACGGGGTTGGCGGTTAGACTTGACCCCTAATATTTTGGGAAATTGGATTTGAGGTTATCCTTGACACATACTAAAGGTATTTCTTATGTTCCTACCACATTTCTATGATTCCATGTCTATATGATCCCATTTCTATATATTATGATTCCATTTGTACCATGCTTTTAATATCATTATGTCATGCCTCCTTAACTCATCTGCATAAGATATATTGTTATTTTCATTCACTTATTCAGATTTTTAGCTCATCAATTTCTTCATTTGTCTACTAGGGTACCCTATACAGATGTTAGGGTTCAATGGATGTTAGGATCTCTTTATAGATATTAAATAATAAAGTGTTTTTTATCCACATGTTTATGTTTTATGTACCTATTCTTCCAAGATGATATAATTCACAATCCATAGCTTGTACTCTGATGTATAATTATGATTAAAATCACATAATGTTATATGTAAAAGGTTAGGGTTTCTATAGTTGATATTAGAGGATGGTCTAGTTATTTTTAGAGATTAGGAATAGAGATCCTTAGTGAGAACCATAAGGATGAGACTCGGTATAAGGAAAACCCCCTATGATTCTGTAAGTATTAAGTAAGTGGTTTAACCAGAAAATATGTCCCTAACTAGATAGAAATAGGTAGAGGCATCTCTGGCATAGATGTAACTAGGAGTGAAAACTCAAACAAGGTGAGTTGGGCTTGACCCGAGGTATCTAGGTACCCGACAACGAACCTTACTGCACTCTTCGTTTGCTAATTTGGGAGATATGCTTTTGTAAATTCAGGAGATTAGTAAAAACCATTATTAAGGGGATAAAAAAACCTGACATGATTATATGTTAATAAATAAATCGAGTGTAACGTAGAATTAAGCCGATGGGATAAAACGTGAGGATATTCTTCTCCTCTACAATTTTATTCTTTTATGTTCAAAAGTATCCTTTTTTATTTTCAATAACTTAGTATTTAAGCCCTCAAATTGTATGTTATTTTTCATAATTAATGGTGGGAAATATAAGAACATGTTCCAAAAAACAATGTGATCGGAAATGTGAATATTTCCCTAATGATATGCTTGATATGACTAGAGTGGGTGCTCAAAACATATTGACATTAATTGCTCAGCTAGATCAGGTTATGAATAATAAACATAATTCTGTGGAACTCCCCCCAAATCCAAGGAAGGAGAATGTTTTCATGGAATCCATCATGGGAAAAAGGCCTCCCATGTTTAGCGGATCTTTTTATCCCCTCCTCATGGAATAGTGGATTAACACCATTGAAATGTTATTCTACGTCCTCCAGTGCTCGGAAGAAGATCAAGTTGTATTGGAGTTTTATCATTTTTATGGAGAATATGAATATTGGTGGAAACTTTTCAAGAATATGAAGTCCCAAGAGGAACTTTATTCCATAGATTGGGAGGAATTGAAACGGTTGTTTTTCATGAAATATTTTCCTCAACCCCTCTATCTCAAAATGAAAAGAGAGTTCCTCAGACTCAATAAAAAAAGATGAATCCATTGGGTTGTATGAAGCAAACTTTACAGGCCTTAGAGGGTACAACATTGGCCTTATCATGAACATCAAAATCAATTTTTATCACTTCTTTAGATGATTAAAGTTGAGTCTACGAGAAGCGTAGGTGATTCAAAACTTCATAATTTTGTAGGAGATTGTATATTGTGCCCTCAAGGTTGAGACGGAAATTGGAGACTCTCAGTGGTCTCATGGGTCCAGTGACAAGAAGTAAAAAATGGTGAAAATATGGGTGGTTCAATAAAAAAACTTCCATGAGGGAATGAAGACTGAATTTTCCCTTGGTAAATTTTTTGGGAACAATCATCTTGGGAACAATTTGAAGGGATCCCAGAATTGCTTCAAATGTAGAATGTTTGATCTTCTGGATAAAAACTGTGGAAGAGGAATGAAAAATACCACTTATTTGAAAGAATATATTATGGTTTAGATCAACACTTATCTAGTGGTGTAGTGTTAAAACTTCAAGGAGCATGGGAATTATGCAAACAAATTCCACAATCCAAGGGTTATTGCAGGATATCAACAACAACCTCCAAGCCAACTAGGAAGGGCTTATGCTATCACTACTACTGAGGTGGAGCTAGACAACTTTGTGGTGAATGGTGTACTAGTTATTCATTAATTAATAGAAAATATAATATTTTATTGTGGTTTTATGCATTCATTCATATCATTCATGTTAAGAATAATTATTCAATCACCACCTCAAAATTTCAAGGAAATTTTATCAGTGAGGACAACGAAAGATGAAATTATTTAATCCAGGGTTTATAACTCCTCCCCAGTTAACGTTTGTGAACTGAACCTCCCAAAAAATCTTGTATTACCTCATTTAGTGGAGTTTGAATAAATATTGGGCATGGATTGGATATCTTTATACAAGGAAAACATCAACTATTTAGAAATGGATATTACTCTTCACATCCTGAAGAACCCTCTGATTCATTAAATGTGTACGGAGGATGATGAATCTCCTTTAGAATCATCATCTTCAGAGTGGATATTTATTCCTTATGATCAAGAATATCTTCCCCAAATGATTAATGCAATGGATAGAATCATGCTTGATGACATGCCCATCGTGAGGGATTTCACTAATGTATTCCCTAAAGAGTTTCCTAGTCTTCCTCCTACCAGAGAGGTTGAGTTTTCAATTGAACATATCCCCGGATCTCTACCAATAACAATGAAATGTTACAGAAAGGCCACCATAGAGGTGTAATATCTGAATAACTAGTCATAGGAGAATCTAGATATGGTTTTTATACACCCTAGTGCTTCACCATTGGGTGTGCTTGTCCTTTTTTTCAAGAATAAGGATGGATCAATGAACATATGCATTGATTATCGTGAACTCAATGAAATAATGATAAAGAAAAAGTATCCACTTCAATGTATAGATGAATTTTTCAATCATCTTTGTTGGTCCAGCTATGTCTCTAAGGAGGAACTTCAATTTGTATATCACTAATTAAAGGTGAGGAAGGATGATATCCCCATGACTGCCTTTTGAATGAGGTATGAACACTATGAGTTAATAAAGATTCCCTTAGAAATCACTAATGCTCCAGATATTTTCATGTTGTTAGTGAAAATATTCTTTAGAGATTTCCTCGAAAAATTTGTGGTAGTCTTTATTGATGATATTCTGATTTACTCCAAGAGTAAGGAGGAACACGAGGAGCATTTGAATACTGTGTTAAAGATATTGAGAAGGGAGAATTTGAATGCAATGTATAGTAAATGTGAGTTATAGATAGATATAGTTTCATTATTAGTGAATTTTATCACCAAGAAAGGGATATATGTGGACATTTCTAAGACAAAGGGAATCGAAGAGTGGAATAGGCCAACATCTATAATATATATCCATAGTATTTTGGTTCTGTATGGGTATTATCGATGATTTGTGAAGAAATTTTCATGATTGTTGAACCCAATGACCAATCTAACATGGAAGGGATTAATGTTTTTCTAGTCTTAGGAATGTGAATACTTTTTCATGGAGTTTAAAAAGAGTATTATCACAGTGCCAGTACTCAGACTCCCTACAAATGGAGAACTCTTTGTGGTGTACAATTATTATTAAAATAAGGTCTTAGGCTACGTTCTGATGTAAAATGATAAAGTGATAGCCTAAACCTCAAGGAAGTATAAAATCAATGAGCCAAACGATCCCACACATAATCTGGAGTTGGCAGGTATGATCTTTACATTGAAAATCTAGTGAAATTATCTCTATAGGGAGAAGTGTTAGATATATACTGATCACAAGAGTCTAATATAAATTCACACAAAAAGAGATTAATATGTTCCAAAAAATATGGATATAGATCATCAAGGATTATGACTACTCAATCCACTACTATCCTAGTAATGAAAATAAGGTAGAGGATCCTATATGTGAATACGATCGTGCATCTTTGTCAGTGTTGATAATTGAAAAGGAACCCCTCTTCTTAGATATAAATGATTCTCAACGAAATGATGTGGAAATTATAAAATGGTGGAATATATCAGAAATGGGAATTCCATAGAGTTCTTGATTGATAAGGATATCGTTTTAAGATTTGATACATGATTAAATGCACCATCTGATCCAGAGATAAATAAAGAGATTCTAAACGATGAACATATCTCAAAATTCTATATCCACCAAGGGAGGACAAAATACGTATCAAGATCTCAATGTAAACATTTTTTGGGACAATATGAAAAGAGAGATTATTGAATATACATCAAAGTTCATGGTATGTCAACAAGTGAAGACTGAGAGGAAAAAGTCTAAGGGGATGATGCAACCACTACCCAAACCAACATGTATGTGGGAAAAATTATAATGGAATTTTTCACTGGAATTATAAGGACATCTAGAAGAAACAATGCTATATGGGATATTGTGGATCCTCTTACAAAGACAACTCTTTTTATCACAATTAAAGAGGACTTATCATTAGTTCAAATTCACGGATATATATCAAAGAGTTGGTAAGGATACATGGTGTTCCATTATGTATTGTATTAGATCATTATTCGAGATTCAGCTCAAAGTTTTGGAAATGTCTTCAATATTATTTTAGCACTGAACTGAACTTCAGAACATACTATCATCTTCAAACTGATGACCAATCTAAACAAACTATTCATAAAATGGAAGATATATTGAGAGCATGTTCTATAGACTTCAAATAATGATGGTACCAACATATTCCACTGGTTGAATTCACCTACAGTTACAGTTTCCACTCAAGCATCCAATTATCACCATATAAATCCCTTTAAGGGAAAAGGTGGTGAACATCAATGTGTTTGGATTAAGTTGGTGAGTGTAAGCTACTAGGACCTTAAATGGTCGATGTAGTGGTGGAAAAGGTGAAAACTATTCATTAGCACATAAAGATAGCACATATTAGACAAAAACATTATGAAGACAATCATCTAAGAGACAATGAGTTAATAGTGGGAGATACTGTATTTCTACGCATATCATTATGGAATAAGTTCTTATGGTTTGGAAAGGTAGGGAACCTAACCTATATACATATCCCCCTTCGAGATCCTTGATCTCATCAAAATTGTGGCCTATCGACTAGTACTTCCACCTACCATGTCAAAAGTACATGATGTCTTTAATGTATCCCTCCTAAGAAAGTAAATAATAGATCCATCACATGTACTCTCATCAGAGGTGGTATACTTGGAGGATGATCATTCTTATGAGGAGCATCCAGTGATGATATTGGATTGTATAGACAAGGTTCTATGCCATAATACTTCTCATCTATTCAATGTACTATAGAGAAACCACAAATATGAAGAGGTGACATAGGAACCAGAGGATGCAATGATGGAAAAGTAATAGCCCATGTTTGTGGCTTAAAATGTAAAACAAAATTTTGAGGAAAAAATTTCATAAGTGTGGAAGAATGTAACGATATAATTTTTTGTAAATGGAAATTCCTATTTTAGAAATATTTCATATAATCACATGAAATCAAAACATAATGATCAATTAAGTTCTATGGGACCTTTATACATACATTTTTCACTTTTGGGTTTAGAATTTTGAAAATTGTACATACATGATTGCAATAAGTAAATTATTTGGAGTATGATAAGAATAACATAATTTCTGATGAATAGTAACCCACCCATAGGAATAGTAACAAACCCTTATAAATAGTGATATACCCAAATGAATAGTTAACTTACCTATGATAGTATAAAAATAATATTCATGTGAATGTCTGATGTACCTATTTTTTAGAATAAGTAAATGAATGTTTTAAAACATATTTATCTAATGATAAATTATTATTTTAATTAAATATTAATTTATTCCTATTTAGAAAATTGTATTTAATTTAGGATTCAACAAGTCGAAAAATATTAAGTTGGAATTATTTGTATTTTTCTGAAATACTTTATTTTTTAGTGAATAGTAAAACACATTAATTTACCATAAAAATAAATTATGATTCAAATCAACTATTCCTAACATCACAAGTGATGAAATAACCAAAATCTAGAACTCAAATGAATTTATTACTATTCTATATCTTTGAAAAAATTAAATTTTCTTGTCTTGTGAGTATTTAATAAATTAATGGTTATAATATTATGAAAACCCTCCACCCCTCCACTACGAATACCACCAATCATTACCTCTTCTCTTTACTCAATTCAAGCCTTGTGCCTTTCCAATATTCTGCCCAAATCTCTTATCAAGATCCTCCCCCATGTCCGACATCCCCTAGACTCTTTGAAATACAAAAACCTCTGCCCTTAAGAGGTTATCAAAGAAGATAAACTGTAGAGGTAAATTCCAGTTTCCAATTATTTTATTTCCTATCAGGTTCTTTTCTTTTCTTATTTCTTTCCTCACCTCCCTTCACCCAAATGTAATGATAAAAACTAAAAAATAAATGATCAATAATTGTATTATTCTAAGTTTATAATTTGTTCTAATATTTTCTTTCCCCAACTTTAATTTTAATGAAATGAAAACAGTGTTTGAGATGTGTTAATTTAGCACAATCAAGGACGAAAAGTTATCGATTTCTATTACTATCTTAAATTCTGGTCATGAAACCATTTTTATGGTTAAAAATATTTTTATATGTGTATTGTATCTTACTTAATTTTATTTAATACTTATTAACTCATGTGGTAAAATAATAATACAACACATGTTACATGTGAGAAAAATCGCTATAATAGATTCAAGTGTTTATCCTTATTGTTTTACATAATGATTCTACTTCACTCTAAGTAAACAAATAAAATTTTCAAAAAATTTCTCTATTGTATGTTCATTGATATCATATAACTTAAATTATGGACATCCATTTTCATCTTACATGTTTATCTGAACACGATTATATGTGAACCGATCATTAAAACGAAGTAAGCAAATGGACCCAAACAATGAAATTGAACATCATCACCAATCAAAATGGATATAAATAAAATTAAAAATATTATAATAAATATTCTATGTATATAATAGGATCTATAATTATTAAGTAATGAAACTAATTTTACTATTTAGTTCATTGATATCAGGTGTAGAACACCAACAGACTTAAGGTATGGGATCTTCTCTATTTCACATTTATTCAAGAATGTCCTCTATGTTATGCCAATTTATGTGTAATCCATAATTATGGGGTATGATTTCACACCTCTAATATAATTCCCACATGATTTAAATGTAATAAAAAAACCTTTATTCCTAATAAAACACTATTATGTAAACTTGATACCAAACCAACCGTGTGTAAGGAATCCTACCCAAACTGCCTTTCTTCCTTCGGGTTGCTCTATATTTATTTTTAGCCAAAAGATGTTTTCATTTCCTTTTATGTAGAACTTATAAATTAATTTATTCTTAAAACTCATGTTTAAATATCCAAAGCTAATTATATTTCTGGGATATACATGATTTTAAGTGATTCCCTCCTCGATATATCCTGATAGGAAATTTTGTTTTAAGGGAACTTCCCAAAATTTTACTAAATTTCAACTGCACACAATCCTCGATTTTAAGCCACCATTGTATTTATGAAAAATGTCTTTTTATTTTGAAAACCATATTAGTTTAATTATATTTTTATATATAATAGATTCCTCTTTTCTATTTTAAAATATCAATAGTATTTTCCATAAAATCACACAATAATATGTTTTAATACTAATTTTTTTGAAATACATTTCATTAATGTTGTCACATCAATTTGAAATCTATTTCCATGATATATGAATATTATACCATTTGAAATTCCATGTATGATCTAATTAAATTATTTCTCTTACTCCTTCACGATACATCCATTGGTTATGCTTTAGGTCATGATTGTGGCACCCAATTCTTTCAATGGGTAACATTTATGTTTATGTAAGATTGATTTTGTATGATTATTTATGTTGAAAACATATTCATTAAATGTATGATGATTGCACCAAGATAGTTCTTTAATTCAATGGGTAAAGTTAAGTCTCAAGATATTCTATGTGCAACAGTCATAGTGGTTTTCCTTGGCTTATGCTACTATGGGAAATACTATTGGCGGTTACCCATGACTCATACAACGATGGGAAATGGGACTGGCAGTTAGCCTTGACTCGTACTAAAGACACGTATTATATTTCTTCCACATTTCAATGATTCCATGTTTATATGATCCCTTTTATATATGTTATGATTCTATTTTTACCAATATTTTAATATGATTATGTCATGCCTCCTAACTCATGTGATTAAGACTTATTTTTCTCTTCATTCTTTTATTGGGATTTTTAGCCCATCCCTTTGTTCATGTCTTCCCTTGGGTACCCTATACATATTTAAGGGCTAAAAAGAAGTTATGAGATCATTTTGTATAGTAAATAAAGATGTTTTTTATCCCCATGTTTTATGTTTTATATACTTAGTCTTCCAAGACTCTATACTTCACGATCCTCGTCTTGTACTCTGATGTATAGTAATGATTAAAATCATGTAATGTTATATGTAAAAGGATCAGGTCTCTATATACAATGTTATATTATAAAAACCTTTAGGGGATTGATGTAGGGAATAAAAAAAGAAAATTTTCTAAACTGAATAGAAAAAGGGCTTCATGAAAACTTTCTAGGAGTACATAGTTTATACTATGAGTATATAGTGTGTCCCTTAGGAACTGGGTTATACCTATGTAAAATGGACCATTCCCAAGTCAGTGTAGAAGTACACAATGTTCTTGTTACCATTTACTTCATCTCATATTCTATTATAGGGTTATGCACATGTAAGACTTGTCTATCCATGCCCATGTGGGAGTACAGGTGTTCCCTTTTCCATGAACTTCCTGTTAGTGTATGTGTACCCTCTGAAGTTAATGTAGACTTTACAGGGATAAATCACACTTCATGTGAGTGGTTCACACAACATGTGAAACTTATATTCTCAGGGAAACCCGTTCCACTTCACCAGGGGACCCACAATACGCTTTATTAATGAATACATTCTTCATTTGATTGATTCAAATTCATTGTAATAATCCTATAATAGGAAGAAATCCAAATAAAACAAACATTCTACCATGGTTTGGATCAATCTATAATGAAGAATGATTTTTCTTCATTGTTGTTTGCATGATCCCTAAATCTCATTGCATGACAGTTACTGATCCATGATCTAGAGGATATTTGTTTAAGAGAGATCATCTGATTCTCTCTCCAATGGATCTAGGGTTATGTACATGACCCTAGAATTCCATAATAACCATAAAATTAATGAAGTATTATTACTTAATTAAATCAATGATTAAATAAAATATTTTTTATTTTTTTATTTAATGCCGAATATGTCTTTTTCAAAAATTCCACACACCAACAATGGTTATGTCACACTAAAGTGGAACCCACATTCTTAACTCAATATTGCCCTCAGATTTCTGAACTAGACCACATTTTAGAAGTTATTCCACATATTCAGGAAATCTGTGTGGATTTGTTATTTAATATATTTAATGTGTTTTATAAATTCATTCCGGTCACACTGAGCCTTGGAATCACATGATGTATCAGCGCTTGAGTTTGAAAATAATTCATACAATATCCAAAAAATGATACATGGAAAAATATGAGTCCCTACAATGGTTTCTCCCATTACATTTTTGATCCATGGATAATTTTTAGATTTTCAATGGTATAACCTCTATTTATATAATGGACTCGTTTATTTCATGTTGGATTGAAATCCTGGTTATCTTTCATCATTCCCTACCACAGTGAATTTCGTTTCTCTATTTAAAATTACTAGGCTATTTAATTTTCATTCATCACATGATTCCCAGTCTATTGTGGTTATCCCTCTTCATCAAAACGTATATAATATCTGGTATTATTGTAACCTAATTAATCATAGATTTGACCACATGTCTCATGTAGACCATATTTTTTTTTAAAATTTCAAATATTATTTTTAGAGACTATTTTTTACCATTCTATGAGGTTTGATTCATTTAAAAAATTTATTCTAAATGTTGCATTTTCTCACCGTTTTTTGGGACATCTAAAACTTTTATATAAAAAATGTTATTCTAGTAAAAATTTCTCTATGCCTAAATCTATATATGTAATAACATATTTTAATAAGCTGTATTCTATTCACTTCTTGTGAAACTTATCGAGGAGGACATTTCATCTATTTTTTGGGCTATATCACTAACCATTTTAGAATTATTATTTGTGTAAAATTTATTATTAGTTATGATAACCTCTATACATAACATTGTTTTGTACTTAATGAATTTTTACAATTCCATTTTTGTTCATATTTTATTCCTAAGCATCATGAAAACCATGATTACTGGAAGTCACTTTATCAATATTCGTTGGTATCCTTTTTCTATGAGCATGATGTGGAGGATTTTCCAATTTATCATAATATACTTAAGTGACCATTGTAGTCCTTATATGTTATAGGTCTCACTACTTAAAACATTATGCATCTTTCTTTTAAATAAATTTGGATGTTCAATCATTTTTATTTAGATTTTTATATTTTAATTTCAACTATAGAATTTTTAGGTTTAATTTTTTCCTCCTATCCTCAAATAATCTCTATTTTTCTTCCATAAAATTATTCATATTATATTTTTTTCCAATTCATTTTCCATTTCTCCACTAAGTAGTTATATATCTCTTACACTATTTTTTATTTAACTTCCAACTATGAAGACTTGACCTCTTTAGAGACGATGATGATATTATTTAATTAATGGACTATTTTTTCATAACATTTTCAAATAAAATATTTCCCAAAAAAGTACCCTTTTTAATTCTTCTTAAATTTGGTAAAAAATCTCATTTAATGGTGTCACAGATTTCTCATTATATTTTACAATATTTCTGGGACTATTGTAGAAACTTGTCTTATTTTCTAATGTATTTTCATATGCATTTACCACTTCATACAGGTATTATTTTTCACTATGTTATTTATATATCATAAAATATATGAAAAAACTCTTCATGAAATATTTTAAAATAATAATTAGCCTAATGATATCGTTATTTATAATATTCAATGAATTCACATTGACAACATGGACTTGTTTAGATAGGGGGATAATACTGAATAAAATTTTCAACTAAATCCTTAACACCCTTTTTGTCGTCATCCAATGCTACATCCTCTTGAATATTTATAATATTTCGATGTTTTCTAAAAAAATTATTTTAGTTTTTTTCAACTATTGATTGAGTCTTCCATGTTTATTCTTATATGGATATAATTTTAATTATTTATCTATGGAACTTCATAAAAAATATGGAATATGTACTTCATATGTTCAAGAATCCCAAAGTCCAACAGGAGGTAAATACTGTTCTAATACAAATGGATGAACTTATATGATATCAAAATAGAGGGTACCACTCTTTAATATAAATGTAAATGATAATTTAGACCATGAAATCAAACTTGAGAGGGGTTGAATCAATTTGGTACCAATTTTCGTCAAAATCAATTTATTATTCTGATATTTAAAAACCATTTTATTTTTAACCACTCTCATATATTAAGATGTAATTGTAAATTTTTTTTAAAACCCTATATTATGTGAGGATATTTAAAGTAAAAATTGTATACGTATTTTTATATGGTTCTCCCCTGGTGTGTCTAACCTTCTCCTTTCTTTATTTTACCCCCAATGAGTTATCAATTCTCTACTATAATAGAATCACCAATTAAAATATGTAGTTAGAGGTCATTCTAAATAATTATTTAAAAAATATAACACATTTTTTGTCACTATATTATGTAGGTGGCATGCATCCACTATAAGACATAATTAAAGGGTTCATAATAATACTTCCAAAGTCTTAAAATCCAATAGGTTCTCTTCAACCTTTCCCATTCAGAATTAAATTTTTTATATTCACTTGGTGGATTTTAATAAATAATATTAAACCCACTGGCTCACCTAAATAGATTCTTTTACTACCCTTGAGTAAAAAAATTCCATCATATTAAACTCAACCTTTCACTTTTCCAAGCCTCTAGTTCTTTCTCAAAATTTGTTTTTGTCCATATCAAACTCTCTTATTAAGAATAAATACAAAATATATATTTTCCCATGATTTAATGAACATAAACATTGTGTTTAAATATTTCATGAAAATATTCACTTGATCACATGTTTTTTCACTTAATTACCAATTTATTCCTCACTAAAAGTTGTATCATTTTCTCGTTCTTCTTCTTCATTAGCTTTAGTTCATTCATATTTCTAGTTCTCACTTATGTCATAAAACTACTATACCTGTATCTTTATCTTCTTCATTAATTTACTTCTTAATATCCATAAATTTACCTGAATGGGAGTTGAAATAAAATTCATTACTTATTTAAAAATATATTAATGGTATGTGGATAATATATAATATCCATTACTAAAAAGTCCCCATTAAATAAAACCAACATCATGTTCTAATCAATTAAACTGCACAAATTTTTATTTCACAGATTATATTAAAAATAAATGAAATAAATGCTTGTAATATTTGAAACATTATTGAAGATAATATTTTTTAAATCTTATACAATAATAGTTTCTTATTCTAAAAAATCATCTAAATTTTATAAATACAAAATCATTACTACTGTGTTAAGGTCATAAATAAAAATATTGGAAACATTCCCAGACATACATTTCAAATCCTTATGAACACTCCAAAAATCCCTTAGAATAAATTGATGTAGGTAATGATAAATAGTATCATGTGTTTTTATGGTTCTTTAGCTTAATTAATATTGAAAAAAAGGTCATTCATTTTTTAAAATTGGATAAAGCATCATTTGGAACTCCTAATTTGATATCACTATAACAATATTTGGATCATGGATTTTCTATGAATCATGATGTTATGAACTCTTAATAATAGAAAAAGAATCATTGAACTTTTATTTTTATATAATTAAATTATTCTAAAAAATCATTTTTTAGAAATATTTTATCTTACCTTTCCAGGGATAAAGATAAGATTCTCGTTTTTCTCATGCTTTATTTTAAACCCTTTTGTGTTTTTTATGTTTATACTATGAACACTAATATCATTCACAGTCAAAAATAATTTCAATTTCATTAAATTTGAAATCATGAAACCAAGTTTTTCACCCAATAGAATATTGAAATTTTTTGATGTTCTAATGTCTTATGTAGGGAACTTCAAACATTAAAATTTTTTCAAATCATGGTATTTGAGTCAAATGATAATTACTAGAAGACTTATATTTGGATATGAGAGAATTATATTCTCACCTTTAGTACTTTTTATATATTTCAAATATTCATAATGGTAAGTCAAATAATATGATAAAGCTTATATAGAAAATTCATTTGATGTTCATGTAATGACCTGAAGGGGTATAAATGAAATTTCCCTTGTGATTTAACTAAATGCATTATAATGTAATATTTTTATAGAAAACAAATGAATTTAATTGGTTTTATTATATACTATAGTATTTAAATTACCATTAAGCATCATTACCATTGATAAAATATCCATTAAATAGTGATCACAAGATTAGTATAAATATTGGGTTTTAACAAATCCACTTGACATAGAAAAAGGAAGTGAAGGACTCAACTAGTAGTATAGTACCCAAAAGCACATTTATCATATCTTCAATGGGATATAACATCACTGGTTTTTTTACCAAGCCCATGTGTAGATCTGATATGTTAATCATTAGAGGAACTTTTATTAGTATAACTTCAATATCATCGAGATCACAACCCAAACCATGTACGTGGAACCACCCCATAAAAGTATCATTGTCACGCTCCTTATTTTTATCATGTTGTATATTGTATTAATGGTATATGAATCAAGACCCAAAAAGTACAAGTATGTACATTTTTATATATATAATAGTGAATATATATTAGTATATTTATTTCTACTTTATAAATGATTTTTATTTTGATACAAAAAAACACACACAATATATTGTGTTTATATTCAAATTCTATTAAGTAGTTTACTTCTATAAATTAATGGATTTTTTAAATAAATAGTATTTTAATAAAATTTTATTATTTAATAAATTTTATCAAATATAAATGATCATATAATTTTTATGAAGACAAATGTAATTTTTATAAGGGCTTAAAAACGGTTATGGTCAAAAAACCCCCAGCATTTATCAATAAATAATGATTATTATTTTAAAAGTGAAAGTGAAAATATTTAGAAAATTATTTTGATAAAATTAATGTTATATTTATAATAAAAATGTTGAAATTATAAGACACTTAATTTTTCATTATTTTCACAAATAGATGAATTTTGTAGTATAAATTAAATACTGTATAAATATATAGTGCTTATTGTGACATCATATTGACCAAAACGTGATGTAATAAATAATATAAAAAGTATCTAATAATACATATATGTTTCCCATTAAAAATTTTGATTTTATGATAATTTTATTTATTTTTTAAATCAATTCGGAATCTTCCTGAACATATAATATATTTTAAGTTTTTAAGCTCCTTTTTTGAAGAGTATGACTCACCTCCACATAAGCAAGTGTATTATATTATTATGTTTTGCACTTTTCCTTATAAAATATTTAATACCACTCCCATTTTTTGGAATCAATTTGAAAAACCATGATAAATATATTTTTTTTGTTATTTTACTATATAGATACCAAAACCTATGTTTGAGGACTAATAAAGAAATACCCACAATTTTCATATATACACCCACCAATTCTCCCATTTCCCTTCACTAAATATACATTTAGGACATAATTAATCCTAAATTTTCTCTCTATAGTCCTTCCAAGTTTCCCCTATTTTCTCAAGAAGCTAATCCCAAGTATTTGGAGTCGCACACTCAAGTATGGTATCCTCAACTTCTCTTCATTAATCAAGTTTATTTATTTTATTATTTCATCTCTTTCCAATTCATAATTTTCAGATATGTATTTACATGTACCTAAAACTACCAAGTTCATTTCCAAATTATTATAGACCTCTTTCTCTCTCATCAACTACTTTTTTGAATTTTTGGGTGATGATGTTAAGATGCTAAAATATCACTGTGATTTTTCCATGAAAAAACAATTGTGTAGTGAATAACATACCCCTTTCCTATCAATGTTGTTCACCATTATAAACATTTAATTTTTTGAATTTGGAATTACATGCATTTATTCCACACTCTTGGATTGTTAGATAATATATGAAGATAAATTAATCCATGTTATATAATCTATCTGGCACACTTAAGCATGAGAATGAAAAAAACATGGCGGGTCCACCTAGAATTATATTATGCTCCAATGAATTGTGTAATGTTTAGTCTCAAGATACATTATATTAGGACAATGAGTGAAAATTATTCATTTATGTTACTTTATCTATCATGTTGTCTTGGCATTTATCCTTGACCTAAGTTTATTAAGCATTGTTTTATGTTGTTTCCACATTTCCCATATTATAATTATCATTTTATATCATTCCCTATCAGTCATATTATGATTATCACACCTTTTATTCTCCATTTATATTTCTATTGTCTAACATGTATCACATTATTCAATTTTTATTCCCTTACTAGGCTTTAGAGGTCTCCCATTTCTTATGTATGTCCTTATGTTAACACTTTCAGTTTTAAGGGTGATCATGTGAAGAATTTTTTCAATACAGATATTGTGTTTTCTATTTTAAATTGTTATTTAATGTACCAAATTCACAAATACAATAGAATTCATCATCTTCTAGGTTATATTAAGTGTAATACTATGTAATAAATCATGTTTTAAAGTGTAAAAGTGACCATCGTTTTTATGGTTGGTATTAAAGGGAATGTTATGTTATTTTTGTGATTTGGATTAGAAAACTCTACTAATAGCGTTAGGGATAAGACTATTCTTAAGAAAACGTCCCTAAAATTTGGTAAGTATATAGTAAGTGGATTGTACATAAAGTACATACCTATCTAGACTCTATAAGTGGATGTGGTTCAGGCATAGTGGTACCTAGTTGTAACAAAACCCATTATGTGTGTTGGGACCAAATCATCACAATCTATTACACAACAATGACCCTTACTACAGTCCCATTATGACACTTCCAGGGGATATGACTTGGTAAAATAACAATGTAATGTGCAGTGTAATGAATTCCTGAACGAGTTTCCTAACCCGATGGGAGTGGGGATCACAAACGTTGTGGGAATACTCTCATAGTTGACTTGGGTTATGAATAGAAACCTATATCAGAAGGAAATAAAAATCCTCATAAGAAAACAAAGGTTCAATTAATAGACTTATGTGATAATGGCCTCTAAAATTCAAGGGATTATCAATTCCAATAATCGTTGAAAAATAAATCATCTCCATTTATGAGATCTTCTCTATCCCCAAATATTCTGAACCGAAGATGGTACTATATACTATTTATTGTATGGAGGAATAATTTGATTAGTAGTGGACATTGTTCAAGAATATAATTCCTGAGGAAGATATCAAAGTGATGGGGTGGTAGAAATTTTGGAAAAATTATTCCGATGAATATTTTCCTCACACTCTTAAACTTATAATGTAAATTTTTTTCCTTGCAGTCAAAAAAAAGACAACGAATATATCAATTCTTACAAATAATACATCATGATACCTAAACATCACAATTCCTACATGTTGTTACCACTGAAGTCGAGGTTTAATTATTTTTTCTGGCCTAAAACCCAGTTTATGAAAATCTCATGTGATTTGTGACATTGATTGCTATAGGGAAATTTTTTGATGTTCCCCCAAATTCTAAATAGAGAATGATAAATCTCAAGGTTTTCATGGGGATATGAAGAGAAAATTGAAGATCAATTTTGGGAATCTAATAGAAAAATATAGTGGTGGCAAAAAATTTCAACATCCAACTTCTGACAGGTGGATAAAGAATAACCTTAGATATTACCTAAGGGGATTGGAAATGATTTAGGTGTGGGAAGGAAGGGTGCCTAGATAGTGATTTTTGGCTGGAGAAACCCACTAATGTGATGGAGGAAAGGAATTATACAGTCAAGAATTAGTTCATTTTCATTGCTTCCACTCTAAATGACCAAGTTACTTTGCAAATGAATGCATTAAACCAAGGGTTTTTGTGACAACCAATAACCTCCAAGGAATCAAGGGTGATTTGTTTCCATCATATTCAAAAATGTGGATACTGAAAATAATGTGGTGAAAGGTACACAAGTTATTCATTTAATAATGTAAGACATATATTTTTATTTTTTTTCAGAACATTCCTTTATATTAATAATGTTTTGTAAAACTAGTCAAACACAACCACAAAGTATATAAGTAGAGATATCAGAGAAAATGACAAATGGGTCAACTATTGTCTCCCATGTATATAACTCCTCCCCGGTCGCAATTTGTGGTAGAACTTCATGGTTAACCTAGTCATACTTCCATTAATGGAATTTGATGAAATTTTGGGTATGTATTGGATTTCACTATATTGTTCAAACATAAATTACTATAAGAAGAAAATGGATATAGTTTACCTAAGAGAAAGTGTATTGAAAATAATTATTATGTCTATGGAATCAAACATCCATGAATAAATTCCTATCATGTGGGAATAGGATGATGTGTTTCCTAAGAATTTACCAGTCTTCCTTCTAGCTGATAGGTTGAATTTTTAATTGAAATTATACCTGGGAGTTTCTATTATCCAGGATTACATATAGAATGGATTTTTTCCAACATTAGGAGATGATGAAATAACTAAAGGAGAATATATATAATGGGTTTGTGTGCCTACATGCTTCACCATAGGGTTTACTAGTTCTCCTAATCAAGAATGAGGTTGGGTCAATGTGCCTTTTAATTGATTATCATGATCTCAACAAGATAACAATAAAGAACAAGTATCCTCTACCTCAGATTTATGACTTGTTTGATAATCTACATAGTTAATAGTGCATATCCAAGGTGGATCATTGGTCAGGGTATTACCTAGTTAGGGTGAATTATGAGAATATCACCAAGACTAATTTTTTATATGGTACGAGCACGATGAGTTCATAGGGATTCTATTTAGAATAAATAATGCTCCAGAAATATTCATGGACATGATGAATATAGTATTATTGGATTACATAAATAATTTTTTGGTAGTATTTATATATTATATACTCATATACTCAAATTTAAAGGAGGGGCATGAGGAGAATCTATTCACTATCCAAAAGACCTTAAGAAAGGATAATCGTTATGCTCATTACATCAAATGTGAGTTCTTATTCAACGAAGTTTAATTCATTGAGAATATCATCCTTATAAATGGTATATATGTGGAACCTTCAAAGTCAAAAGAAATTAAAGGACTACTGGGAAAAACATATATGATAGATACATCTAGTATCCATGGATTAGTTGGGGATTATCATCGATTTGTGAGAAATTTCATGTGATTATCACACCCTCTAACTAATCTAACATTGAAGGGAGTCATATTATCATGGAATCATGAATACAAAGATAGCTTTAAGGAGATTAAAATAATGCTTATCACTACACATATTCTCACACTACTCATAAGTAGATATTGTTTTGTTGTGTTTAGTGACACTTCCAAGAAAGGTTTGGGTTGTTTGTTAATTAAGTTTACAAATTGATAGTATATGCGTCATGGGTGTGGAATGTTCATGAAAAAACTACGCAATACATAATATGGAGTTTCTTGTAGATATATTTTCATTAATAATATATAGGCATTGTTTATCTAGGATGAATATTGAGATATATACAGATCACAAAATCCACTAGTAAATATTGACATAGAAAGAGCTAAATATGAACCAATGAAGATGGTTGGAGCTGATCAAAGACTATAACTCCTCCATACACTAACATCATAATAAAGAGAATAAAGTTTTAGATTCTATAAGTAGAAATGATCTAACAATTCTATCAGTTATAATAATATAGAGGTATCCAATATTCATAGATTTGAAAAGGATGGACATAGGAATCATTATTAAAAGAACGTCATCAATCCTTTCACAAATGATTACACAACCATCCTTTCTGGAGAGGGTAATGGATTCCCAAATAAATTATTTCATAATTCCAAAGAATGTGAAAGCTATTAAAAATGGTAAATACTCATAATTTAATGTTAGTGAACAAGGTGTTGTGACAATTGGCTCAAGACTACTTGTACCATAAAATCCTGAGTTAAGTAAGGAGTTGTTGGATGGTCCCATAACTCAACATTCTCACTATGACCAGGAATCACAATGATGTATTAAGATATATGTGAACATTGTTGGTGGGATAATATGAAGAAGTAGATTATGGAATATACAATGATATGTCTGGTATGATAGTAAGTGTAAGAGGAAAGTAAAAAAAACCAAGGAGGTGATGCAACCATTACTCATACCAACATGGAAACAGGAAATCATCATAAAGGAAAATTTCTCTAGTATTATGAAGAAATCAAGAGGGAATAATTCTATATGGGTTTTAGTGGATTGTCTTAAAAATTCTATGCACTTAAATGAAATTTTATATCATTTATCACTGGATCAACTTTTAAATATAAACTTTAGAAAAGTGGTGAGGATGCATGGAGTACCACTATAATTTTTATCTGATCAAGATCTATGAAATATGTCAAATTTCTATAAAATCATCCAACAAAATATATAAATTGATTTTAACATCAGTACTACCTATCATCTTCTAACTAATGTTGAGTTAAACTCGACAATTTAGGAACTATAATATATGTTGAGAGAATGTTATTTGGACTTCAAAGTAGGATGGGACCAATATCTACCTATGGTCAAGATCTCATATAATAATAGTTTCTAATCAAGAATCAAAATGGATAACTATTAATCCCTTTATTGGAAGAGGTGTAGAACACATGTATATTAGGATGTTGTTGGGGAATGAAAATTTATAGGCTCTGTAATGGTCGATGAAATCGTGGAAAAGTTCTGACCATTCAGTAGTGCATCAAGGATTATCAGATTCAATAAAGGAGCTATGCTGATAATAATAAATAAGAAAAATAGTTTGATGTTGGAGACAATGTATTCATGTTCATATTTCCATGGAATAAAGTGTTGAGATTTTGGAATAAGGAATCTTATTCCAAGATACATCGACCACTTTGAGATCCTTGATCGCATCAGAGCAATGACCTACCGACATGTACTCCCACCCAAAATATATCTATATAATAATATATTCAATGTACCCTTGTTGAGAAAGTACCAACCTAACCCCTCTCATATAATCAATACTGAGGTGGTACTATTTTAAAACATTCTTTCCAATGGGGAGCATCCTGTAAATATATTATATCATAAAGAAAAATTTCAACGGAATAATACAATGAATCATGCCAAATTACTATGGGGAAACCAAAAGTTTAACTATGTAATGTGTAACCCAGAGGAGATGATGTAACAGAGTTACCATCATCAATTTTAGTTTGGTAAATGAAAATTTTGAGGGTAAAAAATCTTCATGGGGGAATATTGTAACGACCCAAAGGATTAAAAATAAAATTTCCCTAGTTATTTAATTAAATTTGTTATTATGTAGTATGGTTATAGAAAGCATGTGAATTTATTTGGTATTATTACATCTTTATGGATTCAAATGAACGTTAAGAATCTTTACCATTGATAAAAGTTTCATTGAATAATGATCACATGATTAGTATATATATAGGGGTTTGACAAATACAATTGATTAAGACAACGAAGGTGACTGCCTCTACTAGTAGGATCGTACCCAATGAAGCCAATTTATTGGTGCTTTTAAAGGAGATAGAATTAATGGGATTTTACCTTTACTAATAACATGTATATATCCAACAACATAAGCCTAGTAGAAACCATTTACATAATAATTTCAAGATCATCGTGATCCTGACCCAAAACATATACGTCGAACCACCCCATGAATGTCTCGTTATCACACACCTTACACTTAGGGAATTTTCTACTGTATTAAAGATATCTGTACCAAGAACCTAAAAGTAAGAGTATGTATATTATTTCATATATAATAATGAATATATATTCATCCTTTTATTGTTTTATTAAAAAAATTATTTTTATACAATAAAACACAAATATTATTTTTGGTAAATATTCTAATTCTGTTAAGGAATTTATTTATATAGATTAATGTATTTCTAAAATAAATAATATTTTAATAGAATATTATTATTAAATAAATTTTTCCAAATATAAATGATCACATTATATTAATGATTTCAAATGTAATTTTTATAAGGGTTAAAAAACTATTATTCTAAAAAAATCCAGCATTAATAAATAAATGATTGCTATTGTTTTAAAAGTGAAAATTCACATATTTATAAAATTAATTTTATAAAATTAATATTCTTTTGTGAATAATATTGTTTAAATTATCCAATTGTGAATTTTTCATTATGTTCTCAGGTAGTCTAATTTTCAATTAAAAATTAAATACTTTATAAATATATGATATGTATAATTAAATCGAAATGACTCAAAATAGATTTAATAAATACTATAAAAAGAAATACATGACAAAATATATGTTTTAAATGTAAAATAATGTTATTTTATGATTATTTTACTAATTTTATAATTTTATCATGAATCCCCCTAAACATAAAACATATTTTATGTTTTTAAAATCCTTTCTTTAAGAGTACACCCACCTACACATAAGTAAGGTTATTATTTTATTATGTTCAGACCTTGGCCTCATAAAAAAAATATAAACAACCCCATTAAAATGAATCCATGGGAAAAAAATATTCAATGGTTTATTATTATTGTAATTTTTTTATATAGAGTCCAAAAACCAATGTTTGAGAATTAAAAAAGAAATCCCCACTCTTTTCCAATATAAACCTGCCAGATCTCCCATTTATCTTCACTAAATATCCTTGGAGAACAACATTACGCATACCTAACATATAAATAGACTCATACCATTTTTTCCTAAAACTTTCAAGAAGGACCTCCCATGCATTTCTTGTCACACACTCAGCTAAGGGATCCTCACCTTCTCTTCTTCATTCATGTTTTATTATTATATTACGCCTTCTATTTCCAATTACTAATGTTTGGATATGTCATTATGTATCCCTATTAATTGAAATTTCATTTAAAAATTACTAGAGACCCAATTCTCAATCATCAACCCATTTTATGAATTTTAATGTCACACAGTTATGGTGCCGAAATTTCACCATGATATTTCTATCCCAAAACACTTGTGTAGTGAATTCCATACCCATTTCTTATCAATGGTGTTCACCTTTATATACTTTTATTTATTTTAAATATGAATTATATTTATTCTTTTCACACTCATTGGTCATATAATAAAATATTATGTTGAATGAATTCATGTTTTATTATCTATGTGGCACACTTAAGCATGAGAATGAAATGAAAGTGGCGGGTTCCCCTTGAATTATATAACACTCAAGTGATAATGGGAAATATTTTGTCTAATTATATGTCACGTTGGGATATGGAGTGAACATTACTCATTTATGGGACCCTTTTATCATTGTATATTTGTATTTATCCTTTACCTATGATTACAATGTAGTATTTTAAGTTGTTATTACATTTCACATGTTATTGTTATCATTATATATCATTCCTTATCATTACTATTTATGATTATAACACCTCGTTTTCCCCATTTTTATGCCTATTCTATATCATTTATTACCTTAAGTCATGTTTATTCCCTTACTGGGCTTTATATCTCACCTTTTTCTTCTGTTTTTTCCTAGTTTAGCCCTTCCACTTTTGAGTGCGATCGTGTTAAGGAAGTTTTCAATTAAGATATTGTTTCTCCTTTTTAAAATTGCTATGTATTGTAATTAATTCCTAATGAAACAATAATTATCAATCATTTGGGATTTATTAATTTAAAACATATGTAATAAATCATGTATTAAATTGTAATAATGAGAATAGTTTTTAAACATCAGGAAAAGTCTTATGTACATAACCTAAATCCTTATGTTCAACACTAAACCATTTTTTATGAACTCCAAAATCCAAATTTCATCATATAGATTCAAAAAACATCCATTTTCCTCATTTAAATCACTATAATCATTAAATATTAATATTATATCATTGAAAAAAGTTATATTTTTTAAAATAATTCCAAAATACTTCAAGGAGTCTTTCCATCCTTCTATTCTAATGAACGTGGTTCAACCTCAATTCAATTTATTCATCATCATAGTAAATTCTATATCATGATTAGATAATCCCCTTTTCATTGGATACCTCTTCCAAATTTGACCTCAAATCACTATCCTAATCTTTACGACCTCTATCAAAAAAATGGATTTGCAACATTTTCTTCTGTATACACCCAAGAATATCGTTAAAAAAACACTCTCAATGATCTCTCATATGATATGGATTTTTAAAAGGATGGGTTTTTTCATTTTATGAGATTAGTAGTCCGTAAACAAATAGATTAATCTATTATTTTCATATTACATATTTTTTACTATGGGAACAAACTGTAATTCAGAAATGAACATCAATATTCAAATAGATTCTATTAAATTTTCATGCAGTGATGTACTATACCTCAATTGTTTAGTACACATAAGGGAAACCCTTCAAACTGATAACTCTACTATTCTATAAAAAAATTACCCCATATTTATATTTTATATAGTCTTTAACTTATTTGAAACTATTATTTATGTAACCCTAAATACAGTTCTCATCCTTATACAAAATACTAAGAACATGTCTTTAGTTATTCTCTAGTACATAATGATTCCCTATGTAGAAAATTAGTAAATTTCACCAGGTTTGGAAGGGAATTTTTTAGTTATACATATTGAATATGTAAAATTAGGTCAAGTAAACACCTCAGTATACATTATATATCCTATAGTGTATTCATATTCACTTGGCTACATCCTTTCAAAGAATTTAAAATGATTTTTAATCAACCTACGATTCATTCCATGTAACACTAGTAAATACCCTTTCATTCAGTACACAGTGTTGTACCACATTAAAACAGCAAAAATGTAACTGTCTTGACTGATTCCAATTATTGTTTTCGAACTATCTCTATAGATATGTATACGTAATATATAAGTAGCTCCACACATGTCTTTCTTTGTGATGCATTTACCCAACTACATCTTCATTGAGTGAAGTATGTGGATTTTTTTTATTATAATCAATATTTCATCCATATATTAAAAGAATTACTAAAATACTCCCACTAATATTGTTATATACACAAGAAAAATCCCCAATTTTTATGAAAATAACATATCTGATCACATAATCAAACTAAACCTTCCAACTATATGAAGATTTCTTCCATCCATGAATGTACTATTGAAGATCATATTCCGTAGAAAGCTAATTTTGTACTATAAATCCATATTGGTGTATCATATACATGTCCTTGACTAAATTTAAATTCAATAAAAAAATTAATGTCTATTTTTTATATCTCATATTCAAAACAATTCTTTGTAGTAAGAAATATCTAAACTAAACTTTCCAAATCTATTAATGAAAAGGTTTCTTTACATTTGATAACATGAATTTTATTATATCATTTTTACACTAAAAATGATTTATCTGTAGAAATTATACCATACATCTAAAGTTCCTTATAAAACCCCCACTTTTACTCAAAGAGTATCACCCCTTCAGGTACACTTTCCAAATTCGAAACACAGTTTGTATTCATTAGTACCATTCTTAATTCCAAGGATTTTAAAAAATTAGAGAAATCATAACAATCATTTTTATACAAGTAGGTATTATTTAATCATATTTCCAAAATTATTTAATCATTTATAGCAATGAGGAATTCATATCTCAGGATCTCAAGAACAATCTTATTAGACCTCTTAGATTATTGTGTTGTTTGAGTTGGTTTTTCTTCCACAACTTTTCATGGAAGTGTCTCATTCCCCATCTCAGAAGAACTCCCTATTTTTTATTCATGAACATATCTAACATAATAATTACCCCCACTAAATCCATGATTAATAAATTGGTTCTAATAGAATTTAGAAAATTTGGCCGCAAACACTTTTTTCATGGTAGGATTAAACAATTGCTTGTCAAATTTGGAATCAAGATTATATGAATCTAATCATCATGAATATTCATTGAATCCCTATAACATTATACAAGAAAAAGTGGGATTTTTACCATAAAAAATATCATATGGTTCACATAAGACTAAGTCATATAAATTGTGGTTTTGTATAAATGAAGAAACATAAATATCATAAGAATGAATTAAGAAGGTTAAATTAACTCCTCAGTGACTGAACCATGTCTAATAACTTATGATTTCTCTTTTTAGACACATGAATCCATTATTGTTTTCTAGGAGGTGTTAGTTATAACATAATTCTACAATACTTCATATTATCAGTTAATCTATGGTTTAAGTAATCATTACATTGATATGATCAGAGGATCATTTTACACTTTTTCAGTTGTCACTGTACATCATTCTAAAAATATTATAATCATTAAATATTTTGTACCTCTATTTCATTAGAAACACATATCCATACTGACTCAATTCATTACTAAATGTTACAATGTACCAAAAATTACAACTTTATTATATTCTCATTGGTCCATATAAATCACTATGTAAGAGTTTGAAAAATCTACTAGCCCGTTCAAATTTTTCATTAGATGGTTCTTTTTTCCTTATTCTTATTAAAAATATTTTTTGTTCACAAATTATTCATAATTTAATGATTCTGATAATCCATCCCTAAGGATACTTTGAACACCCTTCTCATTTATATGTCCACAGAAAAAATTCTAAATACATATGGGACTAGAATTTATCTATCACTTCTTATTAGGAGTGTTATAAATAATCTTATTTATATCTAGAATATATAACCAATTTATAATTTTTTCAATTACATAATACCTCACATTCATATATATTGAACAACTTTTTCTCTTAATAGATATTGAGAATCCCTTGTTTTCCAAAATATATATTAAAATCAAATTTATTTTTATGGAATAAACATTATAATATTTATCCAGTCATTGGTTTAATCCATTTGGTAGACATATATCATAATTGTTTAACTTTTAATTCAAAAATTATTTCTCCATAAATAACACAAAGATCTAAATAAACTTTTTTCTCCTCTTGCTATTATTTTTGGGTTTTTCAAAAAATGTGTAATGAATGCCCAGTATCAAATACCCATCAGTTATATTTGGTGGTATTGACTTTTATATCATTTATATGTAGATAATATAATTACTTATCATTGGTAATGCTTCTCATCCTGAGATACTACTCTCTAACTATTTTACATGCCACACCAATGAGAGATCTCAATATCATTGTCATGAAATAAGTAATGAAACAAAACATAGACAAATATATTAGTGAGTATCATGTATTATATCAGTTTATAAAATAAATTTAAATTAAATTGATTCCACTAAAAATAAATACCTCTTATATCATACCTATTTAGTGATCTGAGTTTCATATTTCACTAATTGATGAATCCTCTTTGGAGTTCCTCTCACCACATAGTTATTTAGTTAGGGAATAATCCCAAAAATAATAGTTATGTTCCTTGGTTTGTTGAGATAGTGAAACATTTCATGTATCCATCATATGGAAAACTTCACAATATTTTTCTTGTATAATAACTCTTAGGGTTTCTGAGCTAGTTGTAAACCAATTAGAATGTCAAAAACATGCCACAAAAAGTTAACTTAGGGCCACTATAATATTGAATAAATAACCCATGGATGATACAATTTCACCCATTATATAGAAAAGATATTCTAAAATTACCCTTCTATAGAAGAACCTACCCAGTTTTATGATCAAGGCCTTGAAAAGTGCCAGTTTGTAAGTAATATCACACTTATTTTTTAAAGTGTTTTCATTTTAAAAATCTTACCATATTAATATAAATAATATGAATATTAAATTACGGAAATATTAATCATATTAAAAATATATCTTATCATATTTTATTCCTTTCTTTGTGCATTCTTTTAATGAATTAGTTCTAGAATAACTATTCCATGTAAAAAAATATAGATTCCACGAAATTATAATGTGTAAATCATTACACAATCCACGATATTTTAATATTTTACCAAAAAAACCTAATATTTTCACACATATCCAAATATATTCTATTAATCATTTATATAAACATTTGATGTGAACATATATAGGTATATGAGATTGAAAATCTCGACATCAGTAATCTCAAACTGAGGAATAGTCTACTGGCTTGAACTTGTATAAGTTAAATTCATTTTTAAATGAGATAATTCCTTACTAGGAAATGTAGTTATAGAAAAACCATGCACTACTTTGGTTTTTTAAACCATTATAAGTTATATATTATTGGATTTAAAATACTGTTAAGAATCATAATCATTTATAATATAATTTTTCAATAGTAACCATTAATATTAGCATATTAAAGGTTATGATAAAGACTAATTGATATAGAAGGATTAAGTGATGACGTCGACCAGTAGGATCATACCATATGAATTCAATTTATTAGATTTTATGAGTTATATGTGTGAAAAAATATTTTCCTTTAACCAAAAACAAGAAAATATTCATTAATTAAATCATGAGAGAAACTGCTTATTAAAGAAGTTCCAGCTGATCGAGATCACATCCCAAACAATGTATACTGAACCACCCCATGAAAACATCACCATCAAACACTTTAAGATTTTCTTTTTCAGTAATATAACAATGGTATTTGTATCTTGACCAATTATTATGAATTCTACAAATAATATTTTAATTCAATAATGAATGTATTTATCTTTTATTATGTTATAATGATTGAAATTTTTTTGATAAAAAAATAGATTTTGATATGATGAAACACAAATTATATTTTTCAAATATATAAAAGTTCAATAAAGACACTCTTTTTGATTAATTTGTGAAATTATTAAATAAATTTTATTTTAATAAATAATTATTTTTAAATAATTTTTATTATATATAAATTATTATTTCCTTTTATGATTTAAAATGTAATTATTATAAGGGTTAGAAAAATGTTGTTGTCAAACAAGCCATATTTTTTAAAATAAATTGTTATTTTGTTTTAAAATATTAAAATATAACACATATATAGTTATTTGGATAAAATAAATATCATTTTTTAAATCATCAAAGCTAAATTAGTAAATGGTGATTTTTTCATCATTTTTGGAGACACACCTATTTTTAGGTCATAATTAAATATGGTATAAATATACTATTTGTATTAGGCCATGATAAAAGTATTAAATTGATTTAATAAACAATCTAAAAAGTATCCATGGCCCAAGTTATGTTATACCTTTAAAATAGTGCTTTTTATGTTATTTTATTAATTTTATTAACCCTTAGTGAATCCTACAAACCCTATATCATATTTTATGGATTTAAAAATAATTCGTTGTAAAAATTTCCACTTTCACATAATCATGCATATTATTTTAATGATTTAGGTTCTTAGAATTTAAAAATAAAGAAAAATATTTCTATTTGGTATAATTTTTTGGAAAATACATTTCATATTTTTTTGGTTTTGATTATAATATCATATAGAGTCCAAAACCTATGGTTGAAAATTAATAAAGTGCTCTCCTCTATTTTTAAATATAATACTAGCCAACCTCACACTAATGTTCACTAAAAGCCCATTTATAATTATATTACTCTTTCCATACCTCTCTATATACTTCCATAGGTTTCCCCATGATCTTAATAAACCCCTCTCAAGCTTTTAGAAGTTCCCTGTCAAGGTAAGGGATCATCTCCTTCTTATATTTATTTAAGCACATTCTTTACATCACTCCTTTTAATATCCAACAGATAAAATTGGAAGATGTTATTATATATAACTATTAATTTAATTATGATTCTTATTTAATTAATTAACCCATTTTCTCTCATTCACCCCTTATATAAACTATTATATACAGCTATTATGTGGTAGAAACTATCCACTGATTTTCCAAGCCAATGATTTGTGTAATGAATACCCATCTTCATTTCCACTCAAGGGTATTAAAAAAGATTCTCATATCATTCATTGAATTTGTATTCACTTGTATTTAACTTAAAATCATTAATCTTGGAGTTAAAATTTATGAAATGTGTCCTTGTTTGAATGGTATATGTGGCACACTTATTCATGTATATGATATGAAAGTGATGGGTGGTCCTGGAATTATATGCCACTACAATGTATTGGGTAATGTTTTTAACTAATTAGATTCCATTTATAATTCATATTGGGTGTTATCTTAAGAATATTATGTTATTTTTCATAGTATACATCCTTGACTTATGATTATGATTTCATGTTTTATGTTGTTTCCACATTCCCATGTTGCTTTTTTTCTATCATGTTATATCATGCCTCATTGGTCAAGATTTTTATTATCACCCTTATTATGTTACCATGGTATTTCTATTAGATAAAATTTACTAACATACCATAATCTATGCATTTTTTATTCTCATACTAGGATTTATATGTCATCCCTTTCTTATGTATGTCCTCGTGTTGTCCCATGTAGTTTTGGATGAATGGAGGAATTTTAGGGTCATGTTAAAAAGTTTTTCAATAATTTCATTGTATTATTTTTTCATGTTGTTATGCTATGTACATAATTTCCCAACGAAACTAGGATTCCTAATCTTTTGGTATTATATGATGTGTACCCTTATATAATAAATCATGAATTAAGGTATAATAAAATAGGGGTTGGCATTGTTGGTATCAATGGAATGTTTAGTTATCACTACTGTAGAAAAAATATTTATGGTGTTTATTTTTTATGTCTTCTTTTGGAAAACGTTATTACAGGAGGCGTTGTAAATATTTTTTATGGTAGTTATTTTAAAACTGATGTAAAAACGAATAATAAAAAGTGTTTTTCACGTGGGTTTATCAAAAACTGACGTGGAAAATTCATTAGAGTCCTGATTCATTTTGGTGGTTATTAAATAACAAACATGGTATATACCCCTGGAAATCCCCACACCCTTGGATACACTCTGGATAGCCCCCCCCCCCCATCTTGGACATCCCCCACTTTCTTGGACAGCCATCCAACCCTCTTAAATACCCTCCCACCCCCATGGACACCCTGGACACCCCCACCCCATTGGACAGCCCCCCCCCCCACACGCACCCCTGGACACGCCCTGGAGATCCCCCCACCATCCTAGAAATTCCTCCACTCCCCTGGACAGCCCACCCACCCTCGCGGACACCCCCACCCCACAGGTCCCCTGCCCCCCCCCCCCCCAGATAGCCCTCCCACACCCCTGAACCCCCCCCCCCCCACCCACACACCCTTGGAGACCAACTGGACAGCCCCCCTCCCCCCATCCACCCTCCTGTACAGCCCCTACTCCCATAGACATCCCTCCCACCCTCTTAGACACCCTACCACACCCATGGACACCGTAGACATACCCAACCCACTAGATATCCCTCCCACACCCCAAGAGACCCCCACCCTCCTACGTAGCCCCCACCCTTGGACATCCCGCCCACCCTCCTGGACACCCCCACCCCCATGGACACCCTAGACACCTACCACCACACTGGACATCCCTCCCACACCCCTGAACCCCCTACCCCTAGACCCCCCCCCCCACCCAGGACACCCCAGGACATCCCCCACCCTCCAGGATAGCCCCCCACTCCCCTAGACATCCATCCCACCCTCCTAGATACCTTCCCACCCCCATGGACACCATAGACACCCCCACACCACTCGAAAACCCTCCCACACACCTGGACCCCCCTCCCACTAGACACCTCACACACCCCTAGACACCCCCTAGACATCCCCCACCCTCCAGGACATCCCCCACCCTCCTGGACACCCACCCACCCCTATGGACACCTTGAACACCCCTAACCCACTAGACAACCATCCAATACCCTGGGACCCCCCCTTACCCCCACCTCATTAGACACCCCTACACCCCTAGGATCCCCCCCCACGCTCATGGAAACCCCTCTTGGATAGCCCCCACCTTCTTGGATAGCCCGCCCACCCTCCTGGACACCCCCACCCCCACAGCCATCCTAGACCCCCACCCCCACAGACACCCTAGACCCCCACCCCACTAGACATCCCTCCCACACCAGTGGACCCCCCCCCCACCCTCATTGACGCCCCCCCCCCTCTCCCCTGGACAACCCTACCACCCTCATGGACACCCCTCCACCCCCATGGACACCATGGACAACCCCCACAGAACTAGAAATCCCTCCCACACCCCAGGTAACACCCCCACCCCACTTGACACCCCCACACCTAGATAGCCCCCCCCCCCCCACCCTCATGGACTTCCCCACACTCCTGGACACCATCTCTACCACAGGGACACCCCCCCCCCCCACCCTAATAGACAACCCCACACCCCTGGATACCCCCTAGTGAGAACCCCCCCCACCCCTCATAGATATCCCCCACCCCCTGGACAACCCTCCCACCATCTTGGACACACTCCCACCCCTATGGACACCCTGGACAACCCACCCCACTCGAAACCCTCCAACACCCCTGGAAACCCCCCACCCAACTGGACACCCCCCCACCATTGACACCCCCTGGATCGCCCCCACTCTGCTGGACAACCCCCACCCCCTGGACAGTACCCCCTAGACACCCCCCCTCCTGGACACCCTCCACCCCCGTGGACACCCCCACCCCACTGGACAACCCTCCCACACCCCTAGAACCCCCCCCCCAACCCACCATCTTGGTCAGCCCCCACTCACCTGGATAGCCCTCCCACCCTCTTGGAAACCCACCACCCCCATAGACACCCTGGACACCCCCCCCCGGTACATCCCTCCCACACCCCTGGAAACTCGTCCACCCCACTAGACACCCCTCCCCCCCACACACACTCACACACCCCTAGACACCGCCTGGACATCGCCCTCCCCTCCCTTGGACAACCCTACCAACCTCCTGACACCCTCCCACCCCCATGGTCACCCTGGACCCCTCCCCCCAACACACACACACACACACCTAGAGACCACCTACCCCCAGGACAAAAATCCATACTAGAACAACCATGAGAACTAGACCAAAACAAGAAGTATATTGAAATTAAACATTCACATATATATCATTCAAAACATACAATTTAAACTAAAAAACCTAAATCCAACCTAAACAACTACCAAATACATAATTATAATGACAATATTCAAAATTATGTTTCACGCTATAAACATACTAAAATCTAATCCAACCATTAAAATAATTTGACCATTCCACTTGTAAGTCTTTGAAATCTTGAGCACTATAGGGTTGAGGGTCATCAAATAGATACAATGTAAAAGGATTATATTAAACATGTATAATGAAAAAATAAAAGGTAATATTATGGAAATTTTCAGAAGAAAATATTACTAGCTCAAAGTTTACAGGGGTTCCAGTTGTAATTATTCCATACATAAATATTAACATATAATATCTTTATTCAAAGACGCCTTGTTGTTCTTGAAAATTCTATTTTAATGAGTGTAATTTCAAAATATTTTTTTGTGTAAAAAGTAAAAAAAGTACAAATTATAAATAGATATTTACCTTTAATTTAACATATTTGATCTTGGAACTCCTTTTCTTGTTGCTTTTTCAAAAGTAGACCCATCCATTTTCGAAAAATAATACAATTGGGATAAATTAATAATTTATTATAATATATACAACTTTTAAAAAATTGAAACATACTTTTCCTAAATATTATTAATACTTTCCCGCACATCTCCATGGAAAGAGGATATCCAATAAAATGTTTTCACCCTTGGGAAAAAACACCTAACATCCAATGATCACTGATAAAAAAATTTAATGTCACTGGTTTTTATGATAAAAGATAATGAACTCTTTTCCAGATAAATGTTTCATACCTCTCACAAAATGGAATCATCCAACACTGTGTGATTATATTCTGTTCAAATCGTTCTGTAATATAAATCATTCTTTTTTCCTCATCCAATGCATGTGCTTCAAGGGAAATCAAAAGTAGGTCCATGAATCCATATACATATTTCTGCTCATTCTTATCGCGCATGTTATAAAGATACATAATACATAATAGACATAAGAATACATTTTTAATAAATATAATGTAAGGAAAAGGTGTTAAGACTTACATGGAAAAAATTTTCACCATGTTGATGCTCAACTTATCTCTAGTAACAAGCCTCATTATATTAGTTTTCAAAATCCACTCATTTATTTCATGTCCACAAACATGAGATTCCATTGGAAACTCATAATGATCCGCCGAAAAATTTGAATATCTTGACAATCTGTCAAGACTTCTAGAATCTGTATCTCATGTCATAACAATTTGCCTTTGTTTTTTTCTATACAATATTTCTTTAACTTTGATGTATTCCTATAAAAATGAATAGAAAAATATATTATTTTCAAATGTGAATATAACTTTAATAAAAAAAAATAAAATAGAAGATATAACATACATACCACTATGGTAATGAGTCACAGAAGTCTAGATGGCCAAATTAAAAAATGGCTAATACTATGTCCAACTGTCATCACCTCATCTATAGGTAATGGTACTCGAGATGATCTATCTATAATATCCTTCCAAGTGACCCTATGATGCTCTACCTCTAACTGTTGATGATGAACTGTATCTCATATACAATATACCAGCCTATATGAAACTATATGATGTTGAAGATCATCAACATACAACTCAAAATAAGTAGGAAGTTGTGGAATAGTATTAGGATATAAAATGGGGTTCGCAGGCTGAGGTGGGGGTGTGGGAGCTACTGGCAGAGGAGGAGAATAAATAATGGGGTCTATAGGGGGAGGTCGAGGAGCAGTAAATGCAGTCTGAAATTGTCTTTCCATGTCTTAAAACATAGACTATACTGATGATATAATATTTTCCTCTATATTCACATTAATATTATGACCTTCATCCTTAAAGGATTCTATTTATTTTATAAACACCTTCAACGGAAGAAGTTGAAGAAGGTGGAATCACTTTTCTTACAGATACACATGTTGGATATCCTAATACCCGACCTAGTTATTCCAGCATTCCCAATGCTTTAGATAAAATATATTTCCTCCCAGTAGCTGTAAATACCCCCTTTGAGCTTTTCTCCTCAAGAGAGTCATGTACTAATTAATTGAACATTTCTGTAATGATTCAAATTATATAAATAATATAGTTAACTTAAATTAATAAAAAACATATCTTACAATCCTGTCACCTAGGAATGTTGAATCATTCAAAATATATTACCCATTTTTCCAATTCGAGATCTCTTCCATTTTTCATGTCTAGATGGAGAGGATAGAGGGTAAACATCCCTAGGTCTTGAAGATTCAACTCTCAGTTTTTTTAATTTTTCTGCCAGCATTCATTCTTCCAATAATGTATACCCTATCTAAGATAAACTATATGGGTGTACATTTTTTGATTGTATCACTTGATTAGATTTCCTTGTTTTTTGTAAATTAAGAATTATATATCATTATAAAACATTAATAATATCATTTATATAAAAAATCTTATAAAAGATTACATTTCCCTTACCAAAAATAAATCTTTTCTTCTAGTTTCAAAAAAACTGTGTCCATGTCTATTCATATATGAAAGGATATATATGACATGGATTGTCATGAAACTTATGACCAAAAATGAAATCAGATGTGAGGGTTGATTTGAAATCCTTCCATCTCCTTGCATCCATCGATAAATATTTCTTCTTAAATCCTTAGAGTCGGGAATATCAAATGTCATTTGATAAGGAAAATGTGAATCATATTATACAAGAGAAATTTAAAGAATAGGAAAACAAAAAAAAGATCTTACCAAAATTGTCTCCCATAACTGAGATATTATCACATTTTCCACACTTATCTAATCATCATACAAAATGTTACTTTCCTCTTACCCTAAGTTGATACAAAACTCTTAAAATATTTGGCATTTGGACCTCTAGGAATATCGTTTTCATCAAACTCAATGAGTATCCTCTGGTCATGCATACGGGAAAGTGATAATTTTGGTAAACATGTGCACCCATGTATACTAACTCTTAAACTCTTCTTTGTTGTTATGGGAGCACATGAGGAAGATTGGGAACGTCAAGAGGAGCTTGTGAATGTTTTTACCTAGAGGTTTGATCCTTATACCCATCTCTAGAATCATGTGGTTGATCAACTGTTCGATCTATCATTATCCTTCAAATAAAAAAAACAAACATCAGTTCATAAATATATAAATTCAGAAATTACAATACTAATGTAAGCAGAAAATGGAAAATTAAACTAAGGAACATAATAGTAAGCATGGTTAATATAGAAGCATGTTCAGAAATGGTAAACATGGTAAACATGGTAGTGTAATTGTCATTCAACAAAATCAATAAATATTTATGTTATATAATGGTAAACTATATTAAACTATGGTAAACATGGTAAACATGGTAAACATAGTATACATGGTAAACATGGTAAACATGGTAAATATAGTAAACATGGAAATCGTGGAAATCATGGTAAAGTAATTTTAAACAAGAGATAAACATATGTTACCTGTAATATTAAGAATGTATAATTGGATTTTTTTCCCAAATTCCTTCATCATGATAATTCCTTATGGAACAAACCATGTCTTCAACATGCTCATCATTATATTCTGCTAATATTTCAATAGAATTCGGGATCTCACATAAATCAGCATCTTCATCAAGTTGATCCTCACCAAAATATTGTTTTTCCCCATCTAAAACAACCGACCACTTCATATCTGATTGATTAAGTACATAGAAAATCTTTTTTGCATGTGTTTCCATTATAAAAGAATCTGGTGTTTCTTACAATCTATTTAGATTAACAACTGTCATTCCAAATTTATCGTGTCTGAAATTTTTGTTACCGATAAACCATTTGCAGTTAAAAATAAGAACACTATTTTTAATGTAATAATCCTCCCATATTTCTTCAATGACTCAATAATATGTAGTTGATGAAGAAATTGGTTGTTTATCATTAGAACTTGTAAAATTCATTTCTTCTGCAAACACAAATACACCACTATTTTAAACTACACTTCTGTTGTCTTGAGATTTCGTATGAAATTTATAGCCATTAATTTCATAACTAGACCATGTCACCACATTTAAACATGGACCACCCACTAACCATCTAAATGTCTCTGATACATCTGATCTACGAAGCAAGTTCTTTTTAAACAATGACAAAAATGTTTGGTTGTAATCATTCAAAATTAACATTTCTTTCTTCTTTTGATGACTTTGTTTCAACTCATTAATATACAATGTGATATACTATTGAGAATCAGATATGTTATTCGAGATGTATAATTATAACTTCCTCATCTATTCAGCAGACAATGATTAGACATTCAAGCAATGAATCCCCTTTCCCTCATTATTAAATCGTTCATGGCGAGATGGAGGCAAACCTGTGTGCTCTGTCGTAGACAAGTATCTCATTCAAAACACTGAAACCTCCTCAAAAATATACTTTTCTATAATGGAGGCTTCTGGTCAATATGGATTCTTAACATACCCCTTCAATATTTTCATATACCTTTCAAAAAGATACATCCAATAAAGATATACAGGTCCACAAAGCATTATTTCTCAAACCAAATGAATCATTAATTGAACCATTATATCCAAAAAAAGATGGACGTAAATTCATTTCCAATTGATAAAATATAGAAATTGAATAATTTTCAAAAAATTCAAAGAATTCACATCAATCAACTTATTACAAATTTAATTGAAAAATAACCCAACTTCTTTGTAGTATTTCTTACACAGATGGGCAATATTCAATGCAATGCAACTAGTAGAGGTTTTTGCATCATGATGTGAAAATCATGATATTTCATTCCGATAAACATTAAATCCTTCAAAGAGAATTTTTTTTAACATTTGAAGAATAACCTTGATGAAATTTGATATCAAGAAGACACTGACAAAAGCTAATTTTCTCCCTCTTGGATAATGTACGACAAGATGGGAGAAGAAATGTTTGAATTCCGTTAGGAGTGGGAGATAACTCCAAATATATTCCTATTGATAGTAAATCTAATCTTTCATTCAACCCAACATTTTTCTTTCATTTAATATCTTGAAATGTTCCAATCAAACTCTCTCAGATATTCTTATCCACATGCATGAAATCAATATCATGATTCACTTCATATTATCTCCATTATTGTAGCTCAAAAAATATTGACATTTTCTTCCAAATATGTCTATCATTACCAGATTTCTGTGTCTTTTCCTAGGTAACATCAAGGTTTTCCACCCTCTCAAAATACGAATTAGGGGAGAATGGTTTTGGAGAAATATAAAATTCTTGTGAGCCATTGAATGCCTCTTTTAGTTTTCTATAAGAGTGATCCTTAGGAAAAAACATCTGATGACCCATGTACATTATTTTCCTCCCATAATACAATTGACATGATGTCCGTTGTTCGAAAATTGGACATGATTTATGCCACTTAACACTATTTCCATACAAATTTCAATATTCTAGGATATCACTTATAGTGAACATAAGAACTGCATGTAGTTGAAAATATTTTTTTATAAGAATCAAACACCCTAATAACATCCTCCCAAAAAAGTTTCAAATCATCAATCAATTGTGACAAGAAAACAACAATATCATTTCTAGGTAACTTTGGACCAGAAATAATTATACTCAACATGACATATTTGAACATCATAAAAACATCAGGAGAGAGGTTGTAAATTACTAATAAAACAGGCCAAAAACAATGTGTACTTTTGAGGGTTCGGTATGGATTCATTCTATCTATACAAAAACCTAGTCTGAGGTTTCTAATTTTATTTCCAAATGTATGATAATACTCAAAAAATTTCTTCCATTATGGAAAATCTTCTGGATGAAAAAATTTTCCATCACATATCCGCTCATCACCATGCCATCTTAACCTTTTTTTGTCATGTTAATTAGTAAATAAATATTTCAAATGTTGAATTATATCAAGATACAAAAATACCTTGGACGAGATCTTCGTAATCTCTACATGAGCCTGTTATTTTTCTTTCAACCTATACTATGATGTCCCACATTTAGGACACTCACAGAAATTCATATTCTTTCCTATATATCATACAGTCATTTAGATAAGAACGTATTTTCTGGTATCCCAATCCCATCTGGCATAATATTTTCCTGGCCTTATAATGTGAATCTAGAAGATCATTGTCTTTTAGAATAATGTATTTCAAAAATTATAACATCTCTGTTTTGTCACTCCATCCATTTTTTTTCCTTCAGGTTAATCAAAACTAACACCATAGACAAAACTATAAAATTCTCAAAACTAGATACAATGGTATTATAGCATCACTATATAGATGTGAAACTATCATTTATAAATCAATATGTTATGTTGTAATATCACAGATCATTTCAACAATTCCATTGGATTTTCCATCTTGCAAATCATCATCATCAGTAGATCTGACATTCTGTCAAGTTTACCATGCCAAATCCAATGGTTGTAACTCAGATGAAAACCATGAAAAATCATATTTCCTTCGATCTCTCTACTTTTAAACTTCTAAATATTCAAAAATTTCAGTCTTGGACAGAAAAAAATGGTCACTTCTTGGAACATCTGTTTTAGAAAATTCCAAAAATGAATCAACACCTTCCTCATATTCATTACTCATTCAATGTTCTGTAATCTATCCTTGACTCATTATTACCTATTAAAAATATAAAAATTTTACATCTTCTTAAGATAAGACAAATATATATTTATAGGAAAAATATTATAATTTTAATGTAGTACAATTTCAACATATAAAACAAATCTATGTGTATTTGAAAAACGGTGCATGAAAATGATTTTAAAAAGAAAATATAGTTATATATAATAGTTTTAAATTCATCTTGGATAATTTATTCATAAAGTACAAAAAGAATAACTCTTGATGAAACAGGATTCCAAATTCAACCTTTCGTAAAAATAATATATCAAGTGTAAATATTAAAATATGTATACATTCACTACTAAAAATTGCACATATACCAACAATTTGAAACAATTGGGATAGCCCCTAAAACCGTTGGGATAGAATACCCCGACGGTTGCACACACTGTTGGCATGTTGTTCATTGCAATAGTCTTATACCAATAATTCTATAGGAACAATTGGTATAGACTACCTAAAGTTAAAATATTTCAATGATTTCAATGAAACCGTTGGGATATATATTACAAGGGGTTGTCCAAGGGGGTAAGTGGCGGTCCAGGGAAGGTGGTGGGGGATATCCATGGGGGTAAGGACTCTCCATTGGGGTATGGGGTTGTCCAGGGTGTCTAAGGGGGTAGGGGTTGTCCAGGGGGTAGGGGATGTCCCTATGAATTTCATTTAAATAAATGATTCATTTTCTGCTAGTTTGAAATATAGGAAAATAAAAGTATTTTTTATAAAAATAATCAGCATTAAAATATTTAAAACTAAGCATTCAATTTTATAAAAGATACACATCAAAATTAGGGATCATAATCAATGTTGAAATAATGACGGAAATGGGAAATCAGTATTCAAGTAACCATACCATATGAGGCACCTCGATTATCCTCTTTGAATAAAATAGTGTCAGAGAACATCATAATACTTAAGATCTTAAAAGAAAATCTAGAACATGTTCTAAACTAATCCATCCTTTTGGTGTTCCTAATGCAATCAAACATCCTTAACACATGAGGGGAACCATCTCCAAAGGAGATCATGTTTATACTAAGGGTCAATTTTCCCGAGCATAATTATAAACTAGTGTAGCAAGAATTCTCAAATAATCCACTACAAATTCTATATTACCATGTTATGTCTAAAATAGGGGTGATTTGCGGGGTATCAATCCATCAACCATATATAAATAACAATCACAAGACACATATAAACCACCCACCCACAAAAATCACCCTATAACCCCACTCCAAGGAAGTCACCTTGCTATAGGTCCATCAACTAAAAATGGAAGTCCCATACCAAGGACATTACCATTCCTTTTAATACTAATAAGGGAAAAGACACATTCAAAGGTATATTTTCCAATGAAAACCCAATTTTTGAAAGTTCCATCCAGGCCACACCCATTCTTTTAAAAGAAAAATATTTTCAAAATTATCCAATCACACCATTTAAAAATCCATGAAATATTTGAAACACATTTGAAAAGGCACAACTTAATTTGGAATTCATAAACGAGTTATAAGGGCCAAACGGTATTTTAATCAAACACTTATTTGTGGAGGGCTATGTTAAATAATTCCAAAAAATTTAATTAAATGGGAATTCAACTTGTTTTGATTCAAGTAATATTTCAAAAAATTATAAATTTTTAACAAGAATCAAATCGAGGTAAAAAAATCAAGAAATCAATGATTATTAAATGTAAAGGCCAATACACAGGGAAACCTACCTCAATCCAAGAATCCTTCACTGATATCCACTCAAAATGGCTCAATATTGTCTAAATGACCAAGGAATACAAAGAGGAACCATAACAAGAAAAATCCATAAATATAGAAACAATTAATAAAGAACCCCAGACCAAAGGAACTAATGAAGAAGAACAACTAAGAAGAAAAAGGAAGAAGGAAGAAGAGGGAGAAAGAAGATATTATACGGAAAAATCAACCAAAAATTGTAGAAATCACTTGGAATCACCATAGGATGGAGGTGAGAGGATTGGAGAAGAAGAGGATGATACTCCTTGGGTTTCATGTTTCAAATGGGGGACAAAGAGGCATTTTAGTGTTTAAATTAGATACGGGAAATGGTAAAAAAATACATTTCTATAGAACTAGGGAACTGTCCACAGTTAGGTTCTACCCCCTAGACACCCCCACCCACTAAATAGCACCCCACCCCCTCTAGACACCCTACACCCCTAGACACCCCCACACCCTAAATACCCCTACCCTGTTGGACAACCCACTCACCCCCTAGGAACCACACCCACCCCCTAGACACCCCAACCCCTAGACACCACCCCCAATGCCTACCCACTTAGACACCCCCTGGACACCCCCACTACCCTTGATAGCCCCCTCAACCCCATATACCCCCCCCCCCACACCCTCTAGACACTCTTACCCCCTTAGAAAGCCCCCTCACCCCCTGAACACCACCCCACACCACTATCCCATTGGACACCCCAACACCCCTGGACACCCCCACCACCTGGACAACCCCATCACCACCTGGACACCACCCACCCCCACTAGACACCCCCAACCCCATAGAAAGCACCCCCCAGGACCCCCACCCCTCAGACACCCCCACCCCATGGACACCCCATAACCCCTTGAATATCCCACCCACCCCCCTGTACACCACCCCCAGCCCCATGGACACCCCACCCCATGGACACTACCCCCTTGGACACCCCCTGAACACCCCTATCTCAAAGACAACCCACACCCCCTAAACACCCCCACCCCATGGACACCCCACCCCATTGGAAGTCATCCTCACCCCCTAGACACCCCCTAGACACCATCACCGCCTTGGACAACCCCCACCCCTCTAGACCCCCACCCCCCCCCCCCCCCCGCAGGACATCCCCCCAACCCTCTGAACCCCCCCTGGGCAGCCCCCATCCTATGGGACTACCCCCTGGACTCCCCCACCCCTAGACACCCCTACTCCCTTAGACAACCCACTCACTACTGTACACCCCCCCACCCCCACCATTGGAAACCCCCTACCCCCTTGGAAAGCTCCCTCACCCCTAGAAACCCCCTACCCCCTTGGAAAGCTCCCTCACCCCTAGACACCACCCCCACCCCCACCCCCTTGGACACCCCCAACCCCCTTGGACTACCCCCGCACCCGCCGGGACACCACCCCACACCCACTTTGACACCCCCTAGACACCCCACCCCCTTGGACTAGCCCCGCACCCCCTGGGACACCACCCCACACCCACTTTGACACCCCCTAGACACCTCCACCCCTTAGATAGACCCCCACCCCTTGGACACCCCCACCCACTTGCACATCCCCCCACACCCTTGGAATCCCCATGTACACACACACACACATGATAGAACAAAAAAATCATAAAATTGCATCATATCACTTCCATAGGTAAATTTTACCAGAAAATAATTGAACATGTTATAAATGAACACTCTGAAACTTACCATGATAGCAAGAACAATGAAAAATTACATCTCTAAAAATTATTTTAGGGAATCACAAAAAATAAAATTTGAAACTGAGCCGTGTGAGGCTTACTTGAGTGTTGTGAGTTGACCTGATAGATCTGATGATAATAAATATGAAGAATGATATTGCAAAAATGAGGATGGAGGGAACGACTTTGAAGAATCCTTTCATGGTTTTTCGTGTGAGAGTGACAATTCGTAGGTAGCCCGATCAAAGAAAATAGAATGATTGAATACAATGTGTAATAAATCATTTAAAAGATTTATCACTTCATTTATTTAATAACTGATGTTGTAAACTATTTTTAACATTTATAATGTTGGATATTTAATAAGTGATGTAGAAAACCATTTATCAATTCAGTTATTTTATAACCTACATGATAAATGGTGCTATATCACAACAGTTCTTTTGATAAAAAACGTGATAAATTTCCGATATTAGATTTATCACATCAGTTATTTTATAATAGTTGTGATAAAGAGCCGAGATTTGATATATCAAGTTGGTTATAAAATAACCTATCTGATAAATATAATCTCAGTTTTTATTATGTCTGTTATAAAATAACCGATGTCAAAAATTTATTCTCATCAATTTATCACATCGGTTATAAAATAACTGATGTGATAAATCAATTTCCACAACATTGCACGTTTCTTCTATTGAACCGATTTAAAAAAATACTGACATGTTAAATGTTTTTTCCACTAGTGTATTTTGGGATTGGGATTAGAAAACCCTAGTGAAATCATTTGTGATATGACCAAAAATAATAAAACATACAATTTTTTTATTGATGTATAGATTAAGTGGTTTCCACTAATATACATCCCTCACGGGCTACTATAAGTGGATATGCCTATGTCAAAGAGGTACCTATGGGTAATAACCTTAAAAAATATGCATTGAGAAGGACTTGATCAGTATATGCTGCATATAAAGAGGCCTTATTTCTTAATTGGTATGAAAATTTCTTGGGAAATACATTGGTAAATTCAGAAGTTCATTTCAAACCATTGTTAAGGAAACCAAATTACCCTTAGATTTTATATTAGGAAATAGATCATGGATAACATATATTGAAACCTAGAAATTCATAGGTTATTAATAAATGTTATTTATGACTTATCCCTTTAATTTTCATGGTTTCCGATTTATTTGATTAATTTTTTAAAAAATAATCATCCTTAATTTTACATTTATTCTAGTCAATGTTTATAACTAAGAGTAAGCAAGTCAATAGCCATAATGAGGGAAATGTGATGACACCGTGAATGAGATTCCCAACCTGATGGGATTCAGAATTAGAAAACACCATGAGAATACATTCTCAATTGTTCAATAGAAACTTGAATCCATAGTAATTCAAAAATAACACTATGAAATCAAAAGTTACTTGTGAGACCATTATATGTAAAAGGCCTTTGAATTTCATTGGATCTTATTACCCCTTTGTTGGGGAGAAATGGATCAAATCCGTTGAGATGATATTCTCCTTGCTTCAATTCATTATGCAAGATATGATCATGTTAGAATTTTACCATATAAAGGTAGAATCTAAACAATAGTGTATTTTGGTAAAAAAAATTAAATATAGGGGAGGATATTGCAGATATTGAATGGAATAAATTCTATAAAATTATTTTCTACAAATATTCGGCACACTCTTTGACTAAAAATAAAGTTAAACTTCCATAGTCATAAGAAAAATGATATAAAATCCATCAAGGGGTCTGAGGAAAATCATCACAATACATTCATGATAATGATCCGTCATTTTCATCTCCCAATAAAGTAAATTTTACTACTTATTTTTTGGGATAAATATGTGTCTATGTAAACCCACATCCATTTTGGACTTTGACAGCTACAATGAAATTGTTATATGTTCCCTCAAATTTGAGAAATAAATAAATAAATATTTAGGTTATCAGTATTATAGATTTAGGAAGTGGAAAATAAAATAAAATAAAATAGGTTTGATGGAAAAATATCATAGGGGAAATGAATTCCAACACCTAACTTGTTAAAAATGTGGGAAGAACAATCCTATAAATTACTGGAATGGGATAAGGAAACTCATTAGGTGTAGGAAGGAAGGGGAACCTGCTAGATATTTTTGATGAGAGAAACCCACCAATGTGATGGAATAAAGGAATTCAATATAAAATCCCAATCCTATTGTCCAATGTCTCAAATGTAATGAACAAGGACACTGTCTAAATCAATTCCATAATTGAAGGTTTATCGATGACCATATATGAAAACAACCACCAAGGGATTAAGATAAATGGAGAGCTTATTCTATCACCACTAATGTGGTAGATCCAAAAAATGAATAGGGGAATGTTATTCTATTTATTCATTAAATAATAGTGAGCATACTTTTTTATTCATGTTCAATGCATTCTTTCATATCATGTATGTTTAGTAAAACTATTCAAACATTACCTCAAAAATTGGAATTTGAGTTATTGAAGAAGATAGTGAATGTTTTAATTTCTACATATCAAGAATATAACTCCACAATATCTATATTTGGTGGCTGAAAATCCTAGGTAATCTTTTGATACTCCATTTAGTGTATTTTTATTCAATTTTGGGTATATATTGGTTTCCCTTATATAGAGCCAACACAAATTTCTTAGATAAGAAAATCATACTTTTTATCATGGATCATAATTTGATTTTATTCTAGTGAAATTTGTACAATGAGTCAACTACAGTTTCATAATCTTGTAAAGGATATTATTTCCCAATGATTAAGTGTATCTTTCTTAAATTATTCAGACTAAAGTGGAGGCTATCCTCCAAGACATGCCCATTATAAGGGAATTAGCAGAATGTTTTTCAAAAAAATTTCATGTATTCCTCCTAATAAATCTATTGATTTATCAATAAATATTAATATTACATCCTTTATAATATCCAAGAATCCATATATAATGTCCATTTTTGATCATGAGGTTCTGAAGAAACAAATATTGGATAATATAGATAAAGGATTTATACGAACAAGTTCATTACTATGGGCCAGTAATTTTTTCATGAATAAAAATGGTCTAATGCACCTCTGTATTTTAGATCATTAGATTAACATGATCATGATCAATAACAAGTATCCACTTATAAATATAATTACTTTCTCGATCAACTACGTGGAGAACAATACTTCACTAATGTTGATCTTCGGTTGGGATATTATAATGTAAAGGGGAAGAATGAGGATATCCTCAATAATACATTTCAAAAAAGGAATGGGTACTATAAGTACAAAGTTACACCTTTCTGAATCACTAATGCTCTAAAAAGAAAACAATTTTTAGTATTTGTAGATGATATTCTTATCTAATGAAAAAAATTATGAAGGATAACGGGAGTGTTTGAATGTTATTCTGAAGACTTTGTGCAAGGAAAAAGTTATTTTCAAATTACATGAAATCTGATTTATGATTGGAATAATGGAAATTTTTAAGTAATTTAATTACCAAAAATAGGATATCTATGGCTCCTTCAAACAATTAGGCAATAAAAGGATATACAAGACCAATATCTATGAATGAAGTATATAATATATGTGGATTGTTTGGGTACTATGATTGATTATTGAGATACTTATCATGACTTTCAAACCCAATTAACAATAAAAAATTGATGCATGACTATTTTTTCTAGCATGATCAATGTGAATAGATATTTAAGGAGTTAAAAACGGTTAATACTAGCATCTGTGCTCACATTAATCAATATAAGGGAAGGATTTTTTAACTACAACAATGAATCCAAAAATAGATTGGATTTTGTATTCATGAATGATGAAATATGGATAGCCTATTCCACCCTCCAATTCAATATCCTTCGATATATCTATCTAATTCATGATCAATAATTGGGTGTGGTCATCTTTTCATTGAATATTTAGAGAAATTATCTCTATGGTAATAACTGTAACATATATACAAATATATTGACATGACAGGAAAATAATATATTAAAATGGAGGTGGTTAGAGATGATCAAGAATTAGGATTGTTTAGTACATTACCATCCTGGGAATGAAAACAAAGTGGCATGTGATTTGGGTAGAAAGGATCCTGAAACCCAAATCCTGATTAGGATTTCATGGGATACAATCTTCTTGGACATTCAAATGATGGAAAATGGAATCATAAAAAGATATTATTACTAACTTTATAAAATAATTTCTCAACCATATATTCTTGATGGGATTATGGAGGCCCATAATTATGATTATTTTCTATATAAGAAGGTAACTTTTGGTTGATAAACATATCTTATATTGTTTCATTCATTCATGAATCACACATATGTATATAGATTTTTAGAAAAAACTTCTTCTAGGAAAACATGATGAGAGGGATTATAGAGTTTGTATATAAATGATTTTTATTACAAAAACTCAAGGAGGAATGAAAATGGGATAAGGGTGTGATGAAACCATTACCCATTCCATTATGGAAATTGGAAAACATACCCAGGGATATAATTATAGTACTCTCGAGGACACCTGAGGTTAATAATTCCATATTGGTGGTAGTAGATTAGCTAAAACATTTGATACACTTCATTACCAACAAGGATGATTTCTCACTTAACTGAATCAACATTATATGTGTGTGTGTGTCTAGGTTGTGGTAATACATTTTGGAGTCCCACACTCTATTATGTCAAATCGAGATCTGAGGTCTACCTTGTGGTTTTGGAGAAGCCTTCAGAAATCGTTGGATGTGGAACTAAACTTCAACATTAACTATTAATATCATCAAATGATCATTTAAAAAAAACTTCAAAATCTAGAGGATATACTGAGACCACATCCAATAGATTTTCAAGGATGTTGGTACTAGAATCATCCCCTAGTGGAGTTCTCATATAATAAATGTATCCATTCTAGAATTCAAATGGGACCTTATGAGTCTTTATATGGGAATACATTTCGGACTCTGACATGATGGGATGGTGTTGGAGAGTGGAAGATAATGGGACTTGATATTATCCAATAGATTACTGAGAAGCTTCAAACCATTTAGTGTTATATGAAATCGTCAAAAAGTTAACCAATATATATGAATAAAATCACTGATGAGACCTCGAATTTGAGGTATGATATAATGTTTTCATTTATATATCACCATGGAATAAATTCCTAAGGTTCAAAAAGAAGTGAAATCATAGTCGAAAATAAATTTTCCACTTTGAGATCCTTGATTTCATAGAATTAGTGTCTTATAAACTAGCACTCCCACATATCATATCTCAAATACATGATGTGTTCCATATATCCCTATTTAGGAAGTATATACCACACCCCTCACTTGTACTGATTCAATAGGTGGTACTATTTGGAGAATGATATTTTATTAGATGAGTAATTAGTGATGATATTACATCATGGAGACACAATTATACAAAACCTGGAAAATCACCAGGTCAGTGTTTTGTGGAAGAACCACGATTTTGATGAAGTTATATTGGAACTAGAAGGGGTGATGAAATTGAATCACCCTCATCTGTTTTAGTGTAAAAAATGAAAATTTAAATGGTGAAATTTCGGAAGGGAAGAATAATTTAATGACCCTAACTTTTTTAAAATGAAATTCCCTTTTTAAAATAGACAATAACTTATTAAGAAATGTAATTATATAATGAATATACACTAATTTTATTATATTGGACAGTTATAATTTATAACATTTCATATTTAAAATTAGATTAATTATAAACACCGTTGATAAAATAGTTTTTTAATGGTTAACATAATGATTTTTATATTAAGGGTTTTGATAAGTCCAAATCATAGAGAAGGAAGGAGTTATGGAAATGACCATTAGGACTATACCCTATGAATCTCATCTATTAGAGATTCCAAAGGATATAGCATCACTAGTATTGACAGAAACAAAACCCAATTTAAAATTCATAAACTAAATCATGATAAAATGCGTTTATAGTATAATTTCAAGTTCATAATGATCGTTGCCCAAACTTTATACTCTGAATCACCCAAATAAAATCTCACCATCGCAAACATTTCCTTTAGAGAATTATCTAGGGTAAAAAGTTTTTTGTATCTACACCCTAATAGTATGAATTTGTATACATTTATTTTTTAAAAAATAATTATTATATATATTTAATTTACAATATAAGTATTAAACAAAAAAGTTTGATAAAAAAAGATATTCATATAATGAATCATAAATTAATTTTTTTTAAATATATTGTTTCTATCCCATCAATCTGTTTAATGAATTCAATAATTGTTTAAATAAATTTTGTTTTTATAAAATAGTATTATTTAATAATATTTATTAAATATTAAGTATACTATATTATTACAATGCCAAATGTAGTTTTTTATGAGGGTCAGAAAACTATTACAGACAAAAATAAAAGTATTTCGTAATAATTGATTTTTTAAATTACATGTATAAAATATAATTCATAGAGAATTATTATAATAAAATAAATATTATTTTTGAAATTATTATGTGAAAATTATTAAATAGATATTCTTTCATAATTTTTGGAGACAACCGAATTTTTGGGTTAAAATGAAATGTGGTATAAATATGTGGTATGTATTATAACATCCTGGAATCCCAAAAGGGATGTAATAAATACTATAAAAATCATTCATGACCAAAATAATTTTCTCCATTAAAATAAAAAAAATTGGTGCTACTTGAAGAATTATATAAACCCTTAAGGAATCCTTGAAAACATATTTTTTATTTTAAGGTTTTAAAATAAATTATTTATAAACATGACTCACTCCAACATCACTAAGGGTATTATTTTAAGGATTTTGGATCTTATACTTGTAAAAGAATTAAAACCACTCCACTTTGTTAGATATCATGGTAAAAATCATTAAAAGGTTTGTGTTCTTATTTACTTTATCATAGAGAGTCCAAAACCTACATTTGGAAATTAATAAAGAACTCTCCTCTCTTTTAATATATAAAATCATTCATCCTCCCACTATCCTTCTATAAAATTCCATAGATGATTAAATTACTCTAAAAATTACTCTATAGATCCATCCCAATATACATCCAAGCCCTTAAGAAACTCATACCAATTTTTTAGCAGAGCCCTCACTTGTTAAAGAACTGTCTTTTTCTCCCCCATATTCATGAACCTTGTTTATTTCATGCCTTTTGATTTTCAATTTTTCAAATTGTGGTATGTTTTTAAACATATATATTACTATCCTTATGATTAACATGTAATGATAGACCCCTTTCACTACCATTCATTCCTTTGATAAACCTTTTTTTACGTATTATCTGTCATCAAATTTTTCCTATTATTTTCCATCACAAACATATGTGTAGTTAACACCTATCTTAGTTTCTACTCATGGGTATTTACTTAGTTGTATGTGTCATTCATTTATTGTGTTTTTACATGTATCTAACATTCTCTCCTATCATGGGGTCAAAATTTATGAAATAATTCCTTATATTGGACGATATATGTGGCACTCATATGAATATATATGATATAAAAGTGTCAGATGGGACCATAATTATATAGCCCTCCAGTGAATTAGGTAATTTTTTTATCTCATGATATTCCATGTATTTTGAATAGGAGGTTATCCTAAGAACAATATATTATTTTTTGGCATCTATCCTCATCTTATGCTTGTGAATTCATGTTTTATATTGTTTATACATTCCCATGTTTCCATTATGGTATCATGTCATATCATTCCATCTTATTCAAGGATATTATTATGACACCTATTAAGTTACCTTGATATCATACTTGGATCACATGTAGTGATTTAAATTTTTATATTATTTTATATTCCCTTATAGGAAATTATATCTTAACCATTTCTTATGTATGTCCCTAAGTTATCTTGGGAAATTTTTTAAGAATGATGGAATTTTTCGAGCATGTTAATGACGTGTTAAATCATGTCACTACATTCCCCTTTCAAGTAATTACGATTTTTACCAAATTTCGAAAATATTTTATGATTCATTATCTTTTGGTATTGTATTATGTTTTCCTTTAATTAATAAATAAATAATTAAGGTGTAATAAAATATGTGTTTTCATAAATAGTCATTCCCTCAGCCTTATAGAATAAAGAAAGAGCCTCCAGAATAGTGTGTAGTCCAATGAAAAGTAACTCTCCCCATGGAAGAGTTACCTAAGAGAGATTTCATTTCGTGTTATCTATAACACATTATATGCACAAACTGTATTCAATAACTATTTTCAATATTATAGATCTAAAAAAACATAGGTAAGGTAGATGAAAAATATATCTTATAGAGACTTAACTATAATGTAATTAAAGACGCAATCTTCTGGTATAAATTTATCACTTAAATAATTCATGAACAATTTCCATATTTCATAAACAATTTACTTAACTTGAAAATTAAACGAATGAACTTTTAAAAACAACATAGTTTGCGTCGTGTGCCTCTTTCGCAGTTATAACCAATTTTTTTTGTATATTTAATTTTCACATTTTATTTAGGAATGTAAAACATCATTTCAGATATCCTAGAATTTATAATTTATAAAATACATAGAAATTATATGAAAATTTATTAAAAGAAATTAATCTTATTATAAATTTCATGTTTTATAACTGATAATCATATTATAAATTATAAATTACAACTAATACAGGTTATAAGAACCTTATTCATATATGTTTAATTTTTTGACGCATATCAAGTCATATGATATGATCTAAATCATTTACAATTAATGGCAAAAACATTATACAATATTCACATTTATGATTCAAGGTGATATATTAATTACACTCTGATCACTTGTTTTTTGAAATCCATGGATTGAGTTGTATTTTATGAAATCTAAAATTATAAGAAATTAATGTGTTAATATCATAGTAATTACTATATATCATATATTATAACATATATATAACTTGCACTACCGTATAGTGAAATAGAATCATTTATTTTTACTATATTGAATGACATGATATCAAATTAATTATGATATATATTTTCATTAAAAATAAATTAGATTAAACACATTTAATCCTTCAATAAAAAGTCACTCGTACCACTTATGATATTTTTGGATAATCTGGTGATCATTTTTTATTGAAACAACCCCTAAAAATAATTGATATATATTTAAATAATTAAACACACAAATTTAAATGAATAAAGATGCACATATTACATTTCGTAAGAGGGGTACAAAATATTTGGAGTGTTTTTGATAGGGATCATTGAATAATAAAATTATGTCACATGCCTTCGAAGTTAATTCACTGACCAATGAATACAAGTTTGTAACAAGAGGTTTCACAAACACAAATGGTCTTAAAACTTCTTCTATTAGAAATTATTAACATTACATTGGGATTAAGAGATATTGTAGAATAATTTTCATGAAACTGATGATAATATATCTCAAACTAATAGAAGAGGGAACTCATTTTATTTTATATGCCTTTTTAATTCGTTTGATGGATGAATAATGAACCTTCCACATTGGGTGTCATCAAATTCTGTCCATATATTGTGTTCTGGTGATGTATTCATTGATATCATTCAATGAACATATGAAAATTCATAATATATTATAATTGAAGAAAAAATTCTAGAGTGATGTGGATGTGCATGCATATCATGCATCTAAATATAATAGATGTTATATTATCTAAATTTATTTTACACCACGATATAAGAAATATAAACCTCCATGATTCATTTATGATGCCATCATATGATATGATATGATATGAATCTCATCGATATCATCTCATGTTATTAAGTTAGTCATATAATAGTACTTAAACACTTTTACTTTAAAATAAAAGTATCCAATAGATATAAGTATACCTATAAAGTACATGAGACATAAAAAACATAGGTTACATGTCAAATAAGTTGTCTGTGTAATGTGTGAGCATAAAATATTCCATAGGGAACCAATAATAGTGTTGCAACACAATAGTTAAAAAGCAGTGTATACATAAACATATCAACTCATTTACAAACATATATCATAAATGTTTTTATAGGAATAAGATAATTATAACATAGAAAAACATATAGATAGTAGATAATTTTATCTATAATATTTATCAAGTAACTCCCTATGTTGGGAGGCTCCAAACCTAATAAATCTACTTCAGGATAACCTGAAATCTTGGATGAATTCTATAGAAAAAGAGGATTTCAATACCCATCCTGTCATAATGTTTTCAAGGTAAAATACCCTCCCATATAGGGGAAAAGGGAGTTGTTTCTAATATATTTAACTCAAACAAGATAACATGCCCATTAAATGGATTGTAATGGGTATACTAGATTCAAGATCAAAATATATCACATTCAATCATGTAATTTAATGGTTAATAGGTTGTATATAACAATTTATAATAACAAAAAATACCTCTTCTTGCATGCACATCAATTATCAAAGTAGTAGCCATGCTTATGGTATAAAATAAAATTACATAAAACAACATTATAACTCATCAATGTAACAAAATATTAGATATGTTAAAACTTTAGGAATACTCAATAAATGATATCAAAAATATCAATCATCTTACTTTGTAAGTAAAGGTAAATACATTCTTATGAAAACAAATGATATATAGCCATTCCTTGTTTATCATACTATAAATTTATACATGTGTGGAAGAAAATAACATATGTATTAAGATAGGAGAAAAATCCTTTCGAAAATTTTTAATAATATGTAAGAAACCAAAAATGGTACATTCAAACCAAATGGAACTTTATTTATATAACATACATGACCCCAAAGACATTATAGGATGGTTGCAATTATGGTGGGAGAAATATCATTCCATTAAATTTGAAAAATTATACCCAACTCCAATGGGGAACTAGAATTGGGAAATCTATTGGTGGTTCATTGAATTAGTCCTGAATTGTATATACAAAACTAGAGGTTTATGTTCATATAAGAATCTTTAATATTGATTTATATTTTTGAGGCCTCCTCCCAAAACCTCAAATCTAAAACCTAATATTAAAAATTATATTTAAGTGTCCAACCTTCAAAATAGATAAGGTATGTATATAAAAAACATATTTTCAAAAAAAATCAATATATAAAAATCAATAAATATATAAAACTAATGAATAAGTATTCCCAAAAGATTAAAAATTGAAATCAAGGTTTCCTATTAAACTACTCATACTTTAAACATTTAAAAAACCATGGTTATTTTTATTATTTTGGTTGGGTAAATGTTAAAATATTAATCTTTTGATGTTGAATAACTATTTCCCAACTTGTAAACACAACCACCACATCTTCATTGAAGAACTCACTTAACCAAAAGTAAGAGGTGGTTAATTGACTTATAGATCATTTAAGTGTATTTTTTAATAGAATATTCTTATCATATAATATATCTGGGTCTAAAAAATTGGTTTTCTAGATATAAGATAACAATCCAGGAATTTTTAGTCCAAATGGATCCTATTTACATACAAGTTTTCCTCAAACAGTTTGAGGCTAGTGACACACCATGGATCTATTGTTCTAAGAATTATAATATCCAAGGAAAGTTACCAACATATTAAGATAATAAATATTAGTGACTCGAAGAAATAATGGGTTATAAAACTCATAAATTAAGGAAAACAGAGTACAAAAAGTTAAGTCATTCAATGAGATTTCAAGGCACCAATTAGTTAATTTAGGATTACAACATGATCAAAGAAAATTTGGGATTTCAATTTATAGTGGAAAATAATCCACAATGAAAAAAATTATAATCATAATATAAAAATATGGTTTAAAATTTTCATTTATTCCTTTAAAAATAACTAGGTTCTTTTAATAATTTTGAAAAATAAATCTAGGAAGGTCACATATATATTTTAAGAATAACTCCATGATTCGAGACAGTCTACATTATATGTAGGATAGATTATCATCCCAAAAATCATTAAGAAGAACCAAAGTATCACCCAACCAAAATTTATGACTTGTGGAACCCAAAACATAATCAATATAAATCAAAAAAGAACTAAAATCTATGATAATATACAGTACCACATATTTAAATTATTTCAAGTACACTGAACACCTAATATTTAAATAATATATAAGAAATAAAAAATACATTCCACACTAACAATGGAAAATCATCACACAATTAATTCATCACCCAAATTCAATAAAAATATAAATGAATAGAGAGAAATAAATCCACATAATCCTCTTTGAAGTAAGAGAAGTTAAATCACAAAATATTATGGTGAATTCCACTTTGATATTGTGGAATTAACCTTAGAATTATAATCCTATGTATTTTAAATTTGAAGAAAAAGAATCATGGTAAGGGAAGACGAAAGGGGAATAATTACAACTGATTTGGTATAAAGAACTCCCATAGGCCACTTTATATCATGATGAAGGGACAGGATAATGAAAGGGGCTTCCAATATCCCTAACTGGTCATATAAATTTAATAAAATTGAAAATAATGATAAAATAATTAGGATAAATATTGTAGGGGTTAAAGACGAAACATACCCCACTAAAAACTCTGATACGGCCTATCAGGTACATCATTTGATACCACTGGGTACTTAGTGGCAACCCCAGGCCCCTAACATGGCAATCGAGTAATTGGTAACCTTCTATCTAAAACCTGGTTTCACTTAGAGTTGTAAACTATAGGTTGAACCCCTTCATATGCACCATGAACCTCTAAAACAACTACTAGTCCATAATACTAATATGAAAATGCATTAAAATTCATCCTCAAACACCAAGATCCAAATTTGAATTCTTGAATGAAAAATGACCATCATCTAAAAAAAGATCAAATGAAAATATACTTTTTAAATTAAAATTTATAAAATAAATCCTTAATAAAAATATAGTTAAGGTAACTAAGACATTGTATGTTACAACTTTTATGAGTTTATAATTCTGCTCATGAATTTTTCACTTGGTGATTTTTGTAAAAAGAGACCATGAGGGTGAACTCAGCTATAGGAACACCATGTATCATATATGTGTACTTGGTTGTACTTAAATATGAGCTACGATATATTTCCATGGACAGATATCATTATTAATGTGTTCCACGACTCAGGTACCATGATTCATGATGAAAACCATGGTGTATTTACTTGTGGAGATATATATTTTTTCAGTTTCCTCATGAATGGTAAACCATTAATTGAATTATAAATATAATTTTTCCCTCAATAATTAGGAAGAATATATATTTCTCCCATTGATTTAAATATAAGATTCCTGTAAAAATTCGTAGCCAATGTAATTTATGGGAAAGTTATGTTTTGCAATTAAATGAAAGATTTATTAATCAGCAAGTATGATGATAAATGTATCCATCCTTTTTTATGAGATATCATGTGGTAAATAGATTTTATTATATTTTGAGTGTCCATGGGAAAGTTATTTTTTCACTAGGAATTATACATTTCCATACGAGATCTATGATGTGTTCCTAGATACTTATCTTGGTATGTGGGTTAGACCTAATAATGCTATGAAATGATCCAGAAGGATCTCACACTAGGTATATTCAGAAGATCACATATCAATATAAATTTTAGGTAAAAACATAATTGTTCTCTTTTATCGATCTTATTCATAAATAAATATTTTTCAAAAAATCGGTGAATGTAATATTTATTTTATCTAATTAATATTTATTATTCAAGTTTGGGTTAATATTTATTGGTGGAAATAAATGGAGATTGATGGTTAGATTAATACAATATGTTATTTACAGAATAAAATATTTATTTATTTAATCATATTAAATATAACAATTGAATAATTCAGAAATAGTTGTTATTTTTTATTTAAAAAATTTGAGATGGGGAATTTATTTTGATAAAATAAAATGAAAGCGACATATGTTCAAATTTTGTTTATTTAACATAATTATAAATTAAAATAGTTTTTGGAAATTGATAGATGATCTTTTAACTTTATATTTTATGACATGAAATTGAAAGAAATTTTTTATTCTCTTCTATCAAGACTTATAAGAAAATAGATATCTATATTTCACCCACCATTAGAGATATAGAGATTGTTTATTCATATGATCAAGACACACTATAGGTGATTCAATTATTTATTATAGAATATGTTGTTTAGAGATCGAAATTCCTAAAACATTGAGGTGCATGTGTGGTAATGTCAAAAAAAGTTATTTTTTGGACTCTATAAATTATTTAAATAACATGAAAGGGTTAATATAAAATCCAAAACACAAAATTTCAACCATAAAATTAAATGTTCTATTGAATTTAATGTTGTGTCAGTTATTAAATATTTTCATAATATTGAGTTAATTACATATGATCCATTTAATGATCTTGGTTCCATTTTATCTAGAGTGTCAATTATAGATATATTTGATACAATTAAATTTGGATTGTTACACATAATTTTTCCTTCAAGAGGTCTCATAGCGGTTGTCTATTTTTTAAATCCAAAATTTAAATTAAATGTGTCATCATTTGTTTAGAGGTGATGATAAAATTCTAAAAACTCTGATAATATGCATCGATCAGAGGATGGATGGATAATATATAGTGATCTTAAGATCGATCCTCATTCAATAGTAATTATTATTATTACTTTTTATGAAAAATTAATAAATAATAATGATATTATTTATAAAAATTAAGGAGAACCAAAATACATTGCCTAATTTTTTCAAAAAAATCTATAGAAAATGCACATCGTGAGTGTCCACTTATGTATCCCTCAGTATAATAGGTGGGGACAACCTTCCATATAATGTGGAAGATTGTTTGATTTAATTTTTGTTTTTTTTAAAGGAGGTTCAACATGGGATCTAACTTTCCCACATGGTTGTGTATCACATGCATGACCCACACCATGTTTTCCCTCTAACATGGACTCCTTCCATAGCACTGGATCTCCTAGAATGATACCAGAGCCAACCCAACAGAATAAATTTTGGATTCTGAGGGCCGGTTTTGGATCCAATTGGACCTAAGAAATTCTAAGTAATGTAAAATAGGAAAATTATCTAGGATTTGATAAAATATTTAAGACAGAATAGGGCGCATCAACAATTATTTGAAAACATTTTAATTCAATATAAAAACTTAATAAATTAAATAAAGTACAATTTTATATTATTTAATTTTTACTATGAAATATTATATCATGTTATGTGTTCATGAGATAAGATTGAACCTCGTCCATTTGGTTTGTTATTTATTTAACTTATGTTTTTAAATAGTTTAATTTTTATGATAATTGTTTATTAATTGTTTAAATAATTTTTTTGAACTAATTCTTCCTCTTAAATTTATTTAATTTCATGTGCATCCAAATTTTAAGGAAATTTAATATAATACTCACATCATGAGTTCCCCATAATTTTTACAAAATATAAATATGTTATGATGGAGTATAAAAAAAATAAATTAGAGATGTGACATTAAAAAGAACCAAATTAGAGAAATGAACAATATAATGAAAATGTGTTACAATTCAAGTCATTTAATGACTCGATTAATTCTCCTATGGTCCCAATTGATTCATCGTCTTCTTAGTGGATCAATTATTAGATAGAATCTCGTAATAAATTATTAATTTATTTAATTTTGTTGTATGATAAATTATTTAATGAATATCTATTCCTACATGATCCCATAGAGAATAAGTTAAATATAATTCATAGATAAAATAAGTTAAAAAACTATGAATGATTTATAGTTATCTTTTTAATTTATTCATAGGGATTACATAATGACAAGATGAAAATATAAAATCAAATTTCACTTATAAAATATTTAATTTAAAAGATATGTAAAGTATTTTATCAAATGTGGTTAATTATATATATATGTGTCACCGAAGATATAGAAAGAAAATCTGATGTATAAAACATGGTTATTTATGCATAATTATATAAAAACCACAAAAGAAATGTATAGACACATATCACCTTAAAATTTTTATTTTTGGATACAATTATATGTTAAATCATAATCATTTTAGAAGTCATAGAATCTTATAATTATTTGGGTTTCATAATAAATATAATTTTTAGACATAAATGGATTCAAATTAATAGTAGTGTTTATAATCTTCTTAATAAAATTAAAGGGAATAATTGGGTGAATATGATGTTAGAATTTATGGATTTTGGAGACCAATCAATAGTATTTTAATGTAGTACTCTAGAGTAGATGCTACCAAAAATACCTATGAGTAAAAACATGGCTATAACCTCGGTATTGAAAAGAAAAATATGGATTTTTTCCATTAGAATATCTGAGAAACATTATATTATGAATCCAATAGTGAGGGCTATCGTGATTTGGTAAAATAGTGGGACAAATAATCTTTTACAAAAAAAACATTTATCTTAATTGGTAATCAAGATAACATACATACTATTTTATTGTAGATAATGGATATTAACTTGACCACATAATTTTCATTGAGATACATCTTGGATAAATAGAATATCCTAAACACATAGTATTATAATAATAGGGGAGGTACTATATACAATAATCCCCACTACTGAACCAACAACCTCATAGAGTGAATGATTGACAGAAGGATTCATACATGGGGAACATGTAGGATTCATTGGATATTACAAGAATATTATTATAATCCATGTCCAGAAAGAAGAAGATTTTTCATAAAGACATGGATGAAAATAAAATTTTAGGTCATATCTCAGAAAATTATAAGGACAGATAGAGAGAGTTTGGGGACAAATGGGATTTTCACTACATGGTTAACAAGTAAACAAGTATATGGATACCAAAGTAGTGATAATATACCTATGATAATAAGGTAAAATAATCAATAAGTAATGTTTGTGATTCTTATGAATAAAAAATTTTCAATAAATATCATGAATTCATCCCTACCACCTAGAATCACCATCTTCATTAAAAATTATAAAATTAGTATTATGGATAGTCTGATAAAAAAATAAAAATGATTCAGCATGTCGATATAAATATGTGGGATTTTTATTCTGAAATCCTTATGGTGAACAATTACAAAAAAAATTAATGTATTCAAATAATAATAAAAATTCTAATTTAAATGGTTCCTTTACAAAATTTATCAATGACACAATAGATTTAGAATGAGAGAAACGAACATATGGTTATTTTCTTCACATGCAGTAAGAAATGAATCTGGAAAATAAACTTCATTGAATTTATGAATAACCTATAAGAGGATTCTAATTTAGGTATAATCATTATTATATGTAATAATTAAATTGATTTTTGGGGTTTTAGGAAAAAAATTTGTCACAAAAAATTGTATCCAAATACAAGAAATAAGAATCCTAAAAATATACAAGAATGAATAAGATATTTATGTATTCAGAGGATATTTACATCAAAATCATCTTTAGAATATCATAACTTCAATATTTATAAGTATAAATATTAATTTATTTGAAAACTATAATTATGTATTTGATGTTAGAAAAAACGTTATCTTAATGGAATATTTAGGTATAATGATATTTTATTTCATGTTTCAAATAAATTTTGCTACGGTATGCCATACATGAATATTAATATAATATTACTTAAATAATAGATGTCCTATGATGAAAATTGATGAAACATATAACATATAAGGCTCAAATGATACCCCTTTGTGGAAATTAAAAAATTGAAGAAGTATAAGAAGAAGAAAAATACTAAATAAATACCTAGTAGGGATTTTAGACACCATTGAGAAAAAATATATTAACTAATTAATAGTCTTCCATATACAATATAATGATAAAGTTACATTGTAACATTGACGGCTCTACAAGGATTCCATAATTAGTTCAATAATATAAGTGATCAATTTCAATCATAATCTAGAGTAAAATTTATTTGCATCATCATCTTCCATTAAGATATAACTATACTAAAAAAACCATATATACATCTGATTAATGGTTTTTGTGAAAGGAATATATGAAATTTTATAAGTCATATAAGTCTTCTATTAAACCTTCAAAGACATGTTTTGGAAATAGCATCATTAATACTTAACCATGAACTAACTATACTAAAAAAGGATGTCATATATGTTATAATATTAAATTAATCCATTGTGTCTCAAATTCATGTGTCTTGATTCAAGAGGATTGTTAAGGATTATTTTAAAAACAAACATGGATCAAATAAAATGAAAATTACATCAGAATTTATTATTCTATGATAAAAAATATTTTATTATCCCTAAGATAGAAATTTATTAGTCAACTGAATAACTCTAATTTTATAATATGTGCGTACATATTTATTTTTTATAATGAGATAAATATTGACCTTGATGACTTCAATGCTCTAGATGGTCAAGTAGTTGGAATAGTATCATGTTTCATAATAAATAAGTCATTTTTTTTCAAATACACATGATTTATAGGAAAGATAAAATATATATATATATATATTTTTGTAATCATCAAGTTAGGATAATGCATAATTCATTGGGAATATGGTAATATTATCCTCTACAGATGTAGTGAATGATAATAAGCTAAACATTGGAATGTGTGTGTGATTTAAGAAATTTTATTCGATGTACTAAAATTATGTTTTCATTTTAGTGGTATCATTATTTTATGTAAATCCCCTCAGTGTCCAAATGAGTATTCAAGAACAATATAGACATGGATTGTAATGATATTACTTATAAAACACGATTGTTTTTTAAAAGGAAAAATATTATTCAAATTGATTACTATGTGACAAAATTTTCACCAATATAGATGTTAAAATGAAATTGAATTTTAGTTTTCATAGTATCTACCATAATTATTATGTAAATTGTAAAAGGATGATTTTATAGATCAAATAAGGCATTAAATCATTATATTATTATTCTTTTATAGGTTTCTACATAAGGATTGTAAAATATCCATATATTTATAAGTAAACTATATTAATAACATATAGAATGGATTTTTTACTCTAATAGTTACTTATGTCTATGTAAAAAAATTATTTCTCCTATGAATGAATTAAATTAGTTACCCAAGTTCTAGGGAATGAGATCTAATAAGATTTACCTATGGGGTTTGTTATACCTATTAAAAATCTATATATTTACAAGGTATTAAAACAAAATATTGAATAATTAAAGAGATTATTTTTCATTTATCACATGATACAAATCTCTCCAAGGTGGTTCCTTAAGATAATTGAGGAGATTAATATGATGAGTAAAAAACTATATGATTAAGTGATGGTATATATCACACATGTCATCATATGAAAATAGATTTTATTTTTATTATATATATAATATGGTGGGATGAAATTAAAAAGAATTTATAATATTCTAATAGAAATTTAGATAGTATACGGGATAAGTTCTTAATTCTTGGATAATAAGGAATGTTAGTTATCAACGAGGGCCAAAAATAATCCCCTAATAAGCTCAATTTGATCTATTATAATAATTATATTAATTAAATGAGAATTAAAAAAATAAACAAAAATAGTTCTAGATATATCTAAAAATAATGAGTTTGTTAAGAATTTTGATCTAGCTAAAGAATATATGTAAATATGTAGTTATTTATTCTAAATATTGGAATTGTACCAACAATTTAACTTATTTTCATAGTGTATATTGTGAGAAAATTACAATAGTTGTAATATATGAGATTAAAATATTATGATAATGGAAAATGTAATATATATCAAAAGTATCACATACTGGGAGATTTGAAGTCATAGTTAGCGGATAATCTACAGAGAAAAAGGTGGTAGACCCATTGAGTAATGACTTAAATCTAAATAATCATGAACGTCAAGTGAGAGATAAATGCTTAAGAGTTGAAATAAATTACATCTCGTGTGTGTGGTAGTTTATTGAGTTTTTTCTCTAGAACCAAATGTATTTTTTACTTTTTATTACTAGATCATATAAATATTTTATATATGTTTTATAAAATTTAGTATTTTACTTGTGTATACCTCTTTATGATAATATCCTTATAGTACTCATCACTTTAGTAGGTTACAATAGTTCCCCGCGATAATGAGAACCTATATATAACCTGATGATATTATATATATATATATCATATATTTTAGATTCATTATACTTATGTGACATGGTTGATGGTTGAAAACCAAGTGTTGGGGGCTCATAAAAATTGAGGCTTATTTTTAAATAGTTTAAAATTGGTGATCTCCAATAAGGGAGGCTATGAGGAAAGACCCCCAATAGAAATACCACATATCAAATATCTGTCATTAGTAATTTTAATAAATAAAAATTATTATTATTCCTTAAACTTGATATCATTTTAATGTTGTATGTGAATCACATACATTGATGTATGATGAAAATAAAGGATTATTTATCCATGGTGAGTTTTTTTTATAATTTTCATCATGATTTGTGTGAAATTAATTTAATGGAAAATATATGACATTGTCCCTTATGAATTTAGGAATAAGATATCTATATCATTTTGATTGAAATATAAGTTTCTATTATATATACATATCCATATTATTTAATGGAAAATTTATTTTTGGGAAGACAAAAGAAATATCGGTCAAGTAGTAATTATGAAGAAACAATTATGAATCATACATTATGTGATATCACATTAAAAATGTAATATATTAAATACCGAACATTCATATTAATGTTTTCATTATAGTCCTTTTGGCTTATTCTTTTCTCTATGGGGGTTTTTATTTTTTGTTATATACCACTCCTTATCTATGGGTTGGAGTAAATTCTTCTTTGAAAATAACCAAGAGGGTTACACACAAACTGTATCTAGAAGCTCAAAAATAAATATATATTTTATTTATGGAAATATTATTTATATAGTATTTATTAACTATTTTATAAATAAATATTATTCCCACGTTCTATGAATATAATATAAATTTTATCTTATTAATATTTATTATTCAGGTTTGGGTCTTATTTATGGGAGGGAATGAATTGAGTTGAATAAAATAGTTGATTTAATGTTTTAATTTAAATAGATATATATTTATTTATCTAATGATATTAGAAATAAAAAAATGTCACATTTAAACAATATTCTAATTAATATTTATGAAAATTGATATGTGGTATTTATCATGATAAAATAAATTAAAGTTCATTATATGAAAAAAAAATATTTAATAAATTTATAAATATCACTATAAAATTTATCCAATCCTAATACTAATACTATTAAATTATTTTTAACATAAATAACCAATAAACACAACCCATAATCTAGATGCATAATGTCTTTGGAAGACTAGGTTTATAATATAACAACACGAAACTAAAAATACAATATATTTATTATGAAATCAATAATGTGCTATTAGATTTCACTAAGATTATAAAATAGTATAGGATACTATAGAGAATATATATACAAAATTAGTGAGAAATAATTCCAAATAAGCGAATACACATGATATATATCATATCATAAGAGACAAATGGAATAATATGATATCATAAAAGACAGGGCTCATGAATAATCATAAGGAAGAATGAAACAATATGATGGCGTTATAAGATCATAGACATATAAAAACATAGAAACAATAATAAAAAATAGATATACATATGTAAATGATCACTACCAACACAGCATAACATGGTGGATAGTGTCCCATCATGGATTAGGTTTATTCCCTGATCACATGCATATCATATCATTAGATAAAAACATTACCAAATGAATTAGAGTTCTATCTAGGATCACCCAACATAACATGTACATGAATATGTGTTCCACATAAGGGAATGAAATTTAAGGAAGAATAATAAGAAATAAATTTTAGAATTAATTGGTTTCATAAAGATTCCACCAAGTATATTCATAGAAAATTCCATAATGATTCTAAATAGAAGAAGGAATTTAATATTTTTAATAATAATATTTGAATCAATAAAAATAATAATAAAATATATATATCATTTGAATAAAAATTATGGTAAAGGGTAGAAAATTTTCTATAGAAATTATCCATTATAATTATGTTTTAAGGAATGGGTAAAGGACCATTAATAAAGGCATGAATATGTAATTTTCTTTGAAAACCAAAAGAACACCAAAATAGTTGCCCAAAATATTTTTTATTTTATAAAAACATGAAATAAGAAAAATAATTTAAAATGGTGTGTTACAATAATGGATTATGGTAAAGAATATTTCCCCCTAATTGGTTTTATTCAGGGAATATATGAAGAAATCACTATAAGGAGTATATGAAACCAGTAATGAAAGGTAAAATTAACTATATATATGTATGAGACATATATATATATATATAATTTTTAATCATTCTATGATGTAAAATATAGATATAATGTGAGTAATATAGAAAATTAATAACATGTAGAAAAGAGAGTGGTTTAGAGGGTTACTTTACCACAGGTCCAGATTCATTCTACACATTCACTTAATATCATGAATGATCCAATTAGATTTATTAAAAACATTATTGAAATCCTAAATAAACTATATTTTATTTAATATTAATATTTTTTATTATTTTATAGTAACTTATTTGAGTTATTTTTTCTATTTCTATTGTCACAATTTCGTGTATATCATGGTTCCAAGGTTTCATCACTTATGAATAATTATGTTATTTATTTATTAAATAATTACATTACACTATAAGTGTGATGAAATTATCCTTGAATAATTTTATGATTTCAAAATGGTTTTAAAATTAAAATAGTATTAAAATTACATATGGGGTCCTATAGTTTTATTATTATCAATATATTGTTAATTTATTTAGGTAGTTTTCCAACCATGGTGAACATGCTTTGTTTTATTTTACAAAATGATAATTTATCCATTTGATAATATGAAACAGCAAGGAATTAACTAATTTAAAAAAATTAACATATTAAAATAATTAAAATGATCCTTCATGGAGGATGTAATAAATTAATTATGTTATTCATGGAGGTGGTGAACCGACTATAATGTGAACAAGGTTTTCATTTTAGAATAAAATGAGAAAAGGTTGGATAATAAATATTCCATTAGCATAATAGCATTAATTTATATTTATTATATTAGATTCATTATGTAATTTTGGATGGGGGATTAATGGAGGAGGTAAAATAATAAAATAATTTGAAAGAGATCGAATAATAATATTACCTCTTTGAATGTCGTCTCTTGAAATAAACCATAAGGCAGTTTCTATAGACATTTGAGGGACCATAGCTTTTTGGATGTGGGAGGAAGGGTTAAAAAGTTAATTTGAAATAAATTTAGAAAAATATAATGTTTAGAATGTGTGATAAGGATTGGTGGTTAAGGTGGTATTTATAAGGTGGGGAGAGGGAGTTTATATATATGACATTAATTAGTTTATTATTTTAGATGAAGACTATTAATAAGGATTAATCATATGTCTAGGTGTAGTAATTGGTCTATGTGAGTGTAATAAAATCATTTCTTACACCACCCCATATGAAAATAATTTTTTATTTAACATAAATTTTATAATACTATATTTTTCCATACTTTTATATTCATCCAAAATTAAATTATTTTTTAAAATGAAAAAAATTTCAACAAAATAGTTTTTCAACTTGTATATTACAAAAATGAAATCCATTTTATGGAAATAATAATTTATATAAGATAAATTTAGTTTCTAAATAAAATCCCCATTTATTTTGAATAAAACAGTAATTTTAAAATTATGGCCATTTTTAGGACCCCTCGTAAGATTTATCATGCTCTAATAAAATTATATTATCATTATAATGTAACTTTGTATTATTTTAAAAACACATTTTTCTAAAAATATTTTTTATTTCATGATTTTATATTTTCATAATAATTCAACAAAAACATTTGTTCTTTACATAAAATCTAATAAAATATTTTATCATTTCTAAACACGTATTTATCTATATCAATAAATTTTTTTTTATTTTCATATTATATTACAAGTAAATATTATTTTACAATTATATTGGTTAGGTTACTATTATTATAGTTATGTTACTATTCATAACAATTAGATAAATATTCAAATGGTAAAATTATTTTCCCAATAGTTAGATTTGCATCAAACATATGGGTTCTCTGCTCTCTATTGATAAGTCATGTTACCTTCATTTTTAATTCACTTATATTTTATCGCAATGTTATATGTATTTTTATTTTTATAATGAATAATTCATTACTAATATTACATTTCATTTATACAATATTATTAAAGAGTTAGGTCATTCTAGGGAATTGAACAGATTCAAATATTCATATCATTATTATCTTATTTTCTATTTTTTCTCATTGAGACACTTTTAATTCTTATGGATATATTTGTTTTCAAATGTAAATATTCAAGTCATATATTAATAAACAATGTGTTCTATCATGTGGGGAATATGATTTAAATAATAATACATTACTAAATATTAAATACTTATTTAATGAGAATGGATATTCTATTGATAAAATTATGATCCATTACAACTGTTATTTAAATTTGATATAAAATTATGTCATAATAAATTTTGTGACATTCCATTGAGTTTTGGATGTTAAATTCTCTTCACTCAAGATGTAGGGAAAAAAATATATGGTTAGATAACTCCCACCTATCGAGATATTGAGAGATTCTTTTTAATTAATCTAGAGATTTCATAGGTTTTTCAAAACAAATTTGGAAACAGTTCTTAGAGATCAATGTTCAGAGAGTTTTCTAGTGCATGAGTGGATATGTCTAGGGGAGTTCTCATTTTGACGTTCAAAGGGATGACACCATAGTTAACGTTTTAATAACAAATCCACAACACCAACATTGAATAGATCAGTTGATGGTATCTTAAATTAAATTAGGTGACAATTAGATTATATATATTTGTTCATTAATTAATTACATGTTATTCATGTGATGACATAGGAAATATTACATAAACAATCATATTTAATGATATATATGATAATATAAATTTTAATTCATAATTTTAACATGGATGGATTACATCAATTTTTAAATGTACTATTAGGGATAATAAAAAACAAAAAGGGAACAAGGAAAATAAACTACATTAAATGACTTTTTTTATTCCTTCTTATATATGTAAATGTGATTTATTTCTCATGACCATATTAAATGTGGGTAAATACAATTGGATCTAGAATTAAACTTGTTATTACCACAAATAAACGAAAATAGATCATTTTCACATGTTTGGGGAATAAAATAATGGTGAAATAAAATTAACAACAAAAAACAAAAAATTCTTATATTGATACACTACAAGTAAACATATTTGATATTATTTTTTATATATTTAACAATTTAAAGCATATAGTAATTATTTTGATTAATTGAATTTATTTATAAATTAATTATCATAAAGGTTAAATGATTAGTGTGGGTAGTGAATCACTAAAGACAAAAAATATATTATTGATTATAGTGATATGGATAAATATTAAGAACCTAAAGAAGTTGGTTAGAAATTTAAAAAATTTAGAAGGTTTTTTGGGATCTCATTTTACCATTATAGGTGTAACATATATGTGTGTGTTTGTGTTCACATTTTTTTTAATATATTATTTTAAAAATAATTGATGTTGTATTATAATATTGTTCAGGTTAGTTCCATTAATTTATATAAAATTATTGGGTTGCATTGAATTTTTTTTAAAGATTTAAAAAATAACTCTTCATAGGTTTTATGGGTTTTCAATTTCCTAAAATTAAATATAATTTCAATGGTTATAGAGTGTTCTCAATAGGGTTGAAACATTTATATTTCATGGAAACCTGAATATTATTTTGTTTTAAAATAAATTTAATGCTATTTAGATTGAATTACTCAATGGATCATATACTCATAATAAAATGGGGGTGAATCATTATTAACCAATTTTTATGAATTATTTCAAATTAAAATTTTTATCCCCATTAGTTATCAAAGTTATATCTCAATTAATATGTATAGATCTATTTAATCATTCTCGGCACACATTCACCCTATATAAAATGATATAATGTAAATAGGGTGAAACATGCATTATTTACATGTTTTTTCCTCAATATGTGTACCTAATAATTCTTTTTTTAAATTATTTTCTCAAACCACATATATTCACTCTATATTCCTAGTGAATACAATGACCTAACTCTCTAAAATATCAGGCATTCTCCAAACAATATCTTTATATGAACTCCCATAAACCTATGGTGTCCACACAATATAACAGGAATGATCATTCCAATTATAGGTTTGATTTATAACACATAGTATATATTATTAAAAGATTTTATATTTTATGAAATATTATCTAACTCACTCCATCAAATTTTGGACCCTAAACATCTAGAAATTGTAATCTACATTACTTTATCATCTAACTACCTTAGAAAAACTCTTTAACTTCCTATGATAAATAATTTCCAATACTAATGAATGGTAGTTAGGTTTTATATCCTTGGGAAAAAATTATAGAGCCATGACCTCTCTTGGAATTTCAATTTCTACTATGTTTTAAAGTTTCTCATTAAAATTGGTTTTATCACAATTTATGTCCCCAATTTTCTAAAAAAGACATTCTAGCCTTTTGAATGTCCAGTTATGTCTCCTAAAATATATAATCTATTTTATAATCTATGGAACACGTATCTTGGTCATCTTATATTTTCTTCTAAAAATATGATTTGTTTCCCATAGAGTTGAATGAATCCCCCTTTATATAATTTCACTCAGTCTAATTAATCTGGGGTCCATTAGAATCCAATTAGAAATTCTCACTAACTAAAATATCAATTATTTCTCTTATTATGTTACTATATATGTCAAGCCTTTATTTTTTCAAATCTCACAAAAAACACAATGTCAAAAATCTTCAACTCTACCACAATTCTAATTGAGAATCACAACTTTGGACATAATATTTTTATTCCTATAGTGACTAACTCAAAATCATTAATTTAAACATTATATTCTTAAAATATTTATATGTAATATCTTTTTGTATATTTCATTCCATTAACATCGCACTACTTAATGTTAAATTCTTCCTTTTTGTCTATTTCATTCTTCTATAGCCTCTGAATATTAGAGGAAAGTCAATGTTCACTTTGGATCATCTATTTTTCTCCATATTTTGATCTAACATATGTTTAAAGCTTAGATTATGGTATATTATCTTATCATATTCTAATAAAATCAACTTATGGACATCTTACCATCTGATCATATGTACTTTTATAACTTCATCTCTTGATAAAATTATTTTCAAATCACCACATCGTTAAATCATTTTATCTTTTCATCTTTTGAAGGGCACATCCTTCAGCTCATATACACATCCTAATAAATCCCTCTAGGTAATATATATCTTATGGTATTGGTTGATTTCAAAATATGATATACATTTCAAAGAAAACTAAAATTAAAATATTAAATTACCCTATATTTTATATATTTTTTATTTTGCTTCATCGAATCCATCAAATATAACTTTTTATTCTAAGTTGTTTCCATCATTTGAACAAGTTGACCACTAAATTTCCTAAACTAATTTTTTTTTATTCACATCAACTAGATTTATCAGCATTAATAATTTCCTTAACATTTTATATATAGTAATTTTCAATTAATTTACACTCACACTCTGTTCTTCAATCTTCTAGTGTCTGATTCTCATAGAGAATCTGTATCTATCATTTCTGCATCCTCCAACATCTTGTTCCATACAAGTAAAAAGTTATGTATTATAATACTTTTGATATTTTCATTTATCATTAATATAAAACTTCTCTTTTTTAGAACCATAATTAATATTACACCAATAATTAAAATTCTGGTTATGTCTCAATGAGATATTATGAACTCTCAAACTTTTCCATGTTCTATAAAGGATATTCCTCTAATTATATTTATAGAAAACTATGAAGTTATTTTTCTACATAATTTCTGATGCCCCAATATTCAATAAATTTCTTAATCCATGATGCATCTTGGAAAAATGGTAGCATGTTGTATTCAAACCACTTTTGAACTTCAACTAGAATCACAATTTATCATTAACTTACTATGATATATTTTATAATGATAGAATATAATATAATCCTAATCCTTAACATCTAAACCATTCAAATAGTTCATTCTACACACACCTCACAAGTAGTATAACATATGATTATATTAAAATATAGAGTCTACCGAACATCTTATGTTGAATGAAATCTAGATCTCTCAACATCTCTATTTTGAAAACTATTTAACTCTCACATTCCTTTGAAACTGTCTTTGATAGAGTAAGTTACTATTATAGACCACTATGAGCCTTTTACCCTTGTCCAATTATTTAATTAAACACTAATGTATTTAAGACTCAATGAATCTTATGGTTTTTCAAATCATTATTTTATATATCTCTATTGAATCTAACAAAAAATATATAAATTTTAAAAAAAATTATGTATGGATATATAGAAATAATATTCTATATGAAAAAAAATATATTATGTTAGCATTGTGATTATTTCCATTTTTTATTATATATTAAACCTCATTATTATTTTATCTTCCAAACTCATTGGCTTACGGTCACAAGATCTCCATTTTACCATGCACCTTTGTAATTTTAGTCAACTTTTAACTACGAATTGTCGTCTTGAATTACATCCCATAACTTCTTTGAGTAAAATCTCCATGAGTTTATAGAAGGAAATTTCATATTTTAACATCTATAAAAAACTCAAAATCTATATATAGACTCCTATAATCTTTATTCAATTGTAGTATGCAATGCTCAGAACAACATTCAATACATTTCATGGATTCAAAATTAGGCTCAAATAACCAATCATAACACATACATTCTATAATTCATTAATTCTGAATAAATATTCATGTATTTTTTATGTGATTTATATTACCGCATTTAGTAAATATAATCTGGTAGTAGACATGGTTTCTAGTTGGTTTCTATTATCTAATGTGTTATCATTTATTATTTAATGCCCAAAACACCCTTTGGTGGAACCATAATATTTTTCACACAATGCCAATATCAATTCTAAAGTAAATTCCCTTCCGTCTATTCTTGAAAATAAAATAATATTTAACATTCGAAATAAAACATAGCTCTTTGCATTGAAATTTCTTCTTCTCCCATTATCTTATGTTATCGTGAATGTATACCCTTAATTACTCTATATAATGATTAAATCAATTTTTTATGAAAAGATGTATACATTATTCCACTCTATGTCTACATGGTCCATATTAAATGTTGTAAACAAATATTACTAACTTATACATCAAAGTAGTCTATAAAATGTTCATAAGTGATTCTTTTTAAAAATAATCTATCCAGAATATTTATTAAGAAATATTTCAATCAATGTATACCCTTCATCCATATCAAATTAAAGATTAAAATGTTCATACCAGAATAATTTTAATCCCCTTAAAATAATTTTATTTATTTTTTATCAACAATCCATTTATTTTATTTTGATTAGGGGTTTATTTACCATAATAATACTAGAGTATAGTCAGTGTACATTATTGATATCATATTTATTTAATATTTTGAATTTCAATTTCTTGAAAAATCATATCATTTTTCAATTCTATATATGGACACATATTATCTGAAGTTGTAATATCAAGATCTTCAGGTATTGATGTTCTGAAATTTAGCTATTCCACTCTAACATATCAAATATTTGGAATCACCAGTTCCAGTATCACTCCCCCTAAATGGGTGAATTTCTTATTCTTCAACATAGTTGATTCTAATTTTAAATAACCAAGGTGAAACCTTTATATCAACTGATTTAAAATATTCCATGATCAACATTTCTATTATTAGTGTTTAGTTTTCCCATCATTTATCACTTCAGGTCTCCTGTTGAACTATTTCACCTTCAATTTCTTGCTCTTAGAAAACTATAAAAACATATATGTGAATATGTTGGATATTATTATGTCGTTTCTATAGAGAAACATGATTTATACTTGTTTTCTAATACAAAATATCCATTTAATTCATCTCCTTGAGAATTATTCTTATTTTATTCCTTTTTTTATTTCATATTTGATATTCCATTGGCTACATGTGTATCTTGATTTTAACATCTACATTCACATCATGATTAAATTTTTTTTAACTTATACTAAAACATAACATGAATTGTTCTATTATTTCCAAATCCTCCTAGATACTTATAACTATTATAGAACAACAATCACACAAACCATTAGAACAAGTTCAATTTCTTCTTGTGATAATATTTATTCCTCATGTAAACCGTTATAGTACACAAATATTCTTATTTTTTACTTCATTTTATTCACTAACTACCCTTTTTTAAGTAATATTTTTATAATTTTTTTATGCACGTGACTAAAATATTTACATATTATGCATACATTATTGTATTTCTTTAAGTTATCATTATTTATAAATATCCCATGATATCTATCATTTTTATCAGATATGTCTTCCACCCAACCAATCCACCTGTTCCTTTCTGAGATTGATTCACATTGTGAATTTTAAACTATCTTCAATTAAAATTAACAATGATGAATTTTTGGATAATACTCATGATTTTTCCTTTCCTCCCACTAAAGAACCTTATTTTATTGGTGTGAAATCCTCCTTTACATTCTTTTTGGGGGTTTGTGGTTTAATATCATCTATTTTTTGGGACAAAATAATGGTTTACATTATATATTCCATTTTTTACACCACATTATATATTTATTTTCTTAATAGTACTTTAATCATAATTGGTTAAGGTAAAATAACACTCATAATTACAATGGACACATTCATATTAATTTTCAAAGAATTTATCAAGAACATTAAATATGTTCATAGTCTATATATTCTCTTTCTTCTATGGAGGTTGTTGGATTTTAAGAGGATTTATACTAAAATTCTTTATCCCCATTAATGAAGGCCATATATAGTTTCCCATAGTTAAAATGTTATACGAAGAGTCAATTTATTGCTTCCCTAATATTTCACAGTTCCATTAGTAGCCAAAAAATATTTTTTTTATCCATTGGGTAAAACTTTTTCCATCATAGAAACCTTGTTGTTTTGAATTATAACTTCCATTGTTTTGGAAACAATATGGTGATCTTATTTTATTAAAAATACTTACTTCCACCTTTTTAGAAGTGATGGATTTCACAAGAGTCTTATTTAGGAAATTTTCTATAAAAGTAAATATTTATCAATTATTAATTAAATTAACTATTAAATGTGATTTTAAATGTGAAGATAATGTAAATTGTTTTCACTGGAAGTAAATTTTAAATATGAAGATAAATTGAAATCTCTTGATCATAATAAAATAATTTTAAATAAAATGATTCTTGAGTTTGAAATAATGAATGGAAATATATTAGTTACTCAAATTGAATCTTCACTTGATGGAGAGAAATGATCCAATTCAATGAAATTTACATAGAAGAATCATAATTTTAGAAAGACTCACTCAAGCAGTAGAAAGAGCTTGAATTTATCAGACAATACATATTCATTAGGTTCATATAAAGAGATAAGACCACATTATAAATATTTTGATTTCACTAGTTCTATTACATTGAATACTACGTGATGAATATTTATTCCATATACTGACATCCAGCTTTTTGGAAGTGATGGAGTTCTCAAGAGTCTTATGTATGAAATTTTATCTACAAGTAAATATTTATCCTGTAGTATTCAAAGTAATGGAATTATTGAAATCTTAATTTCAATATTTTGGTCTTATCTCCTTCCATGAACACAATGAATAAGTATACTATGATAACTTATAGCTTCTTATACCGCCTGAGTGAGTCTTTGTGGAAGTATGAATCGTCTATGGAAATTTCATGGAATTGGATCTTTTCTCAACATCATGTAAAGATTAATCATCATTAAAATCTATGTTTTCAGACATTATTTAAAAATAAAGACACATTAAATTTAAAATCGTTTTATGGTCCTTAATAGAATTCAATTTATCTTCACATTTAATAATCATATTTTGAATGGTTTCTTCACACATCTTCAATTGTTCTTTTATAAAACTATCAATCTCTTTTTATTTAATCGATTCAACCTCCAACTAAGTGTTTTTAACAATTTTTATGTCTAAAATTGTCATAGATTCCATGATAGATGGGTGACTTATGGTATGTATAAGTTTCAATGTTCTTTCATCCCCATAGAATTGGGACCTCATAATTATCAGGGTTTCTTCGTAATGACCCGAATTTTTGAATGAATTTTTGCTTTCATGATTTTTTGTGTTATTTTAGTTTATACTCAACAAAACTCTATTCTCTAATTAATGATGTGAGTATAATTAAAATGATGCCTTTGGGATTCGACTGTTATATGATCGTTGGTCAATATGACCGTTGGAAACTAAAGGATTCAATTGTTGTCTATAAATACAAGTGATCTTGGTTATTTAAAAGATAAAGAAGATTTGATGGCCTCATCTAGTAGTCTCAGGCCAATCGAATCCCATCTGAAGAAACATGGGAAGGAGGTAGCACCATTGTGCATTGCTATTGACCAAACCCAAGCTGAACTTCATCGTGTGAAGCTGGAGTGGAATCGCCATCGGGAGAAGTTCAAGCTTATAGAAATCACTATTTGGGCAATGTTGGTCAAGCCACCCTCGGATTCTCTCACCTTAGCACACCTTACACTTATGTACTATGCTGGTGTTATAAGGCGCTATGTCATGATACCATAATTGCGTTATGTAATCCATTGAGATAAATAAAATTGTGATTTGTTCTTATGGTGAAATTGGTGAATTTTCATATGTCCGGATATAAATAGGATGTAAGTTATTGATAAATTTTTTAAAAATTATATATTTTAAAATATTTATGTAAACCATAAATAATTAATTATGTGTAATGATTTTCAAAAAATGGTCTTTAGAAAATGCGCTCATTAAGAAATTTAGAATCTAATAAGGTCAACCTAAATTTTTGTGAATAGTAAATTATGAATAGTGATTTTACACTTACGATTAGTAATGTGACCAAATAGATTAGTAATATCACTTAAAGAAAGTAATTATATAATTTAGGCACGTTGATTAAGTAATATCATTCAATAAAATGGGTAAATAACTGCTTTAGAAATTATTAGTCAAGTATTAGATATTTCTATTGAATAGTGTTTTTATTTAAAAATAAATTATAAATATTTAGAAAACTATTTTTAGAAAATGGAGTTCATTTTTGAATTCAGCGCATCAATATTATGTTAAGGTGAATTTTGGGGATTTTTCTAAAAAAATGAATTTTTAGTGAATAGTGAAAATACATTGTTTAGTTTTAGGTGTTTAATGAGATCATTAAGGATGTAATAATTATGTAATCATTCTGGTAGACATGTGAATAGTAAGATAAGGTATTATGTGTCCCATGTGGCCAATTCCATGGGAAAATACCATGGTCAAGCCCATGGTTTTTCCAATACCACCAATGAGGTGTCCCTTGGCCATTAATGACGTGTCTCCTCACTTCTGCTATATATACCTAGCCTTTACCTCATTCTTTTAATGTCCAAATCCTTCTAAACAAATTTCTGGTCTCCTTACCTCCCATGGAAGCCTCCCAAGGTTCCCTCAATCCTACCAAGGTCCCGACCATCAAGAATTTGAAGATACTCTTCAAGGTAAATGATCATTTCACCATCCTCTTTTAAGTCATGACTTCATTTATGGTGTGTCTTATATCATCCATCTCCTTATATTGAGGGTATGTCCTTCTATGTTCTTATTACTGTCCATTTCATGTCCAAATGATGATAGACCTTTTCTTCTCTCGTCAATTTTTTTTCTAAAATTTTATGTGACGTCGTTAGGCTGTCAAATTTCTCGTAAAAGAAACAACATATTCTCTTTTCATTAATGATTCATTTTAATGTGGTCTGTAATTAAAATTCCCATTTCATTATCTTATTCAGTACCCACATAGTATTATGAATTATTTATGAGTGGGTGACCCTTGCCCCCTCTATTTTCATTGTCTTATAAAACCATGTTATATAGTCGTTATGCTGCGGAAATTTCGTCTCATAATTTCTATCTCTTTCTCTCACGAAATTCCCTTGTTTATTTATGTGAATAAACAGACCTATTTCATTTCTATGGGTGTTCATAAATATATAAAAATGATATATAGGATTCTTTAATTGAAATACATATAACCATCACTCCCTTTCCATGGGTTATAAATGACATAATGATGTCGTTTTTAAGTACTTTTTAAACGTCACAATTTTTACATGAAACCCGTTTTTTTATTATATTTGGGTTATTTATGAATGTTTGATTATGATATATTTGGATCAGATGAAAGTAAAGACATATTAAGGGTGGGACCTGATAGATCTCTAATTCATTGGGTAAAGATTTAATTTATAGAGATGACAAGTTTCACGATACCTTGGTGAATAACCATGGTAATTTTTATGACACATTGGGGATGGACCTTGGTGATATGTTTATGAATTTCTAAATAAAATTTTGTAGCAACATATTCAAGTTATGATTCAAGTTCTTTTCATTATTACATTTATATACTTCCATTTCTCATATCTTTATGTTGTTATTCAAGTTCTTGTTGATATCACAAGTACACAGATTCCCTTTTCTACCCTTACTGGGTCTTCTGCTCACCCTTTCCTTTGATGTATGTATCCAAGATAATAATGGGAGTAATTGTACAAGTGTATTAAGAGATTTTTTTATGTTTTATTCAAGTTTTATTGTTCCAGATTTCAAAGACACTATACTTTAAAGACCCTTTTTATGTAAAATGTAATTAAATGTTATGTATTAAAAAGAATAGATGCCATAGTTGGTATCAAAGGATAGTTTTGTTATTTATGAAAATTAGGCTATGAAAACATTATAAATAACCCCATTGAAAATTTTAAACATAGGAAAAAATTCTTGGTATTTTGGTAAGAATTGAGTATGTGGATTATCAAACAAATACATCATTGTCGAGATACGATCAAGTAGAGGCAGCTCTGGAAGAGATGTACATAGGGGTAAAACCCAAAAACACCGCTTTGAGCTAGACTCAAACGAGAACTGGTGAACGACAATGGTCCAAGCTTCACACTTGGTTATGACACTCCTGTGGGATATGTTTGGTTAATATCAAGCTTTTTATGAATCATTATGAAGGAATTATAGAGAAATATAATGTTTTAAGAAATGATTTTTAAGATGTAGAATCCTTTATAGTTAAGAAACTCATAAATGAAACAAGCTTCTCACTAAGATATTATTCATTTAGAAAATGGCGGTCAATAGGTGGAACCGTGAAAATGGTGACCGAAATGGACCATGCGCTGACGACCCTCCAATGGAAGCCGGAATAGAAACATTCTTTAGAATGATGAACCAAGTGACTCAAGTTATGAGTAATAACTTGAATCAAGCTGAGATGCTGATCTCACCATGAAGGGAACAACATTCTGTTCAGTCCTTTATGCGTCAATGACCACCAACATTCTGTGGATCGACTACCCTATTGATTCTTGAACAATGGATTAGCTCTATAGAGAATATATTTTTTGTGCTTTGTTGTTCAGAGCAAGAGAAGGTCACCCTGGTTGTCTATTGCTTAGAGGGAGAATCTAATAAGGGGTGGGAACTAATCAAAAACACCAGGCAAAGAGTGGAAGTTGAAGCTATGGACTGGGAGGAGGTCAAAAGGATCTTTTTTTTAGTAATTATTTCCCTCATTCCATGAGAACAAGAATGGAGAAGGAGTTTCTCAAGCTGAAGGAGAAGGAGAATGAATCTGTGGGAAGCTATGAGATGAACTTCAGAAGTCTTTCATGATATACGTCTAGATTTTTCATGGATCCAAATGGTAATTTTGATAGATTCTTCGGTGGACTGAGACCTCATATGTAGAAGAATCTAGTCAACCGAGTTTATGATAGCTCTGAGGAGATCGTGCAGAGTGCAATGAAAGTCAAGTTAGAGTTTGGTGAGATGCAGTAGTCTCATAAATCCACTGACAAGAAGAGATCTATAAAACCCTTCTTAGGGAGTAATTTTGATCAGGGAATAGGAGGAAAGAAAGGGTAACTTCCCATGTGTAATAAACATGGGAAGAAGAATTTGGCGAACTGCTTGTTCGGGAGTGGTAAGTGATACAAGTGTGGTAGAGATGGCCACATTGCGAGAAATTTTCATGGTGAGGTGAAACCTCAACTTCCAAACACAAGCCGCAAGGGGAAGATGGTGCAGGCCCTACCTGAATTCATGTACTTCAAGTGTGGACAACATTGGCACTTTTCCAATCACTATCTAAATACGAGGGCAGTAGAGGGTAACGTCCATCAGCCTCAACATAGGCCAAGGGTTCAAGGTCCTGCTTTTTCTATCGCGACAGTTGAAGTCGATGATCCGAATGATGTGCTATCAAGTACTCTTTTTTCCTCTCAATGGTATAAAGTATTTAGTTTTATTTAGGTTCTAAGAATTCCTTTATTTCCTATATGTTTTCAATGAATTTAGAATCAACCCTCAATTTTTGAAAAGTTATGTTATCATTCAAGACACCTGGTGGGACTATCCATGCATCATTAGTGTTTAGAAACTCTAGTATTTACTTTAGTGGGCACAATCTTATCGCAAATCAAGTAGTCATTCCCATGCTATAATTCAACATTATACTTGGGATGGACTGGCTCTCAAAGTATAATTCTATGATTATTTGAAGAACCAATAAAATATTAGTAGTATTGAATGGAAAACCTACAGTTATATTCCAAGGAGAGATATCTCCACCTCATCTTTGTCTAAATAAACCACATATTTCCTTCTTTATGGAGTTGATTGGTGAAGAAGAAGTTGAATATCAGAGTTTGATGATATAAAATGTCCCCATCATCCAGGAATATATTGATGTATTTCCGGAGGAGTTGCATGGACCTCCCCAAGAAATATTGATAGAGTTCTCCATCGAACTCGTACCTGGATCTCATCTGATATCAAAGACCTCGTATAAGATAGATAATGTAAAGAATGTGGAATTAAAGAAAAAACTACAATATATTTTGGAGAAGGGGTTTATCCGACTGAGTGTGTCTCCTTGGATAGAACCTTTTCTCTTTTTAAATAAGAAGGATGGATCAATGCGGCTATGCATTGATTATAGAGAACTGAATGAGATCAAATTAAAGAACAAATACCCTCTTCCATGAATTGATGACTTATTTGACAAACATCATGGGGCTCAAATCTTCTCTAAGATTTATCTTTGATCTGGTTATCATTAATTGATGGTGAAGAAAGATAATATTCCAAAAACTGCTTTCCGATCAAGATATAGGCATTATGAGTTTGTTTTTATGCCCTTAAGACTGACTAATGTACCTGCTATTTTTATGGATTTGATGAATATAGTATTTAAGGACTACCGTTATAATTTAGCGGTAGTTTTTATTGATGATATTCTAATATATTATAAAAGTTGTGAGGAATATGAAAATCTTATGAGGGTTATTTTTCAAACTCTGCAGAACAAGAGGGTTTTTTGAAAGTTCAGTAAATGTTATTTCTGGTTAAAAAAAGTCTCTTTCTTAGGGAACATTGAAACCAATGAAGGAATAATGTAGACCCTGCAAAGAAAAAGGTTATAGAGGAGTGGCCTTATCCTACAACAATAACTAAGATTCATAGTTTTCTTGGATTAGTTGGATATTATAGGAGGTTTGTGAAAAACATTTCCTCAATTTCTAATCCATTAACCACGTTAACTCAAAAATTGGTCAAGTTCATCTGGACAAAAGAGTGTGAGTAATGTTTCCATGAACTGAAGAATAGATTGGCTACTGCACCTTTGTTAACTCTTCACTCAAGAGGATAAGGAATCGTTATTTTTTGTAAAGAATCTATAAAATGTCTTGGGTGCGTCCTCATGGAAAATGACAAGGTCATTGTTTATGCTTCTCAACAGTTGAAGATTCATGAGCAGAATTATCCTACGCATAATCTGAAGCTGGCTGCAGTCGTTTTTGCACTGAAGATCTGGAGGCACTCTCTTTATGGAGATAAATGTGATATATACACAGACCATAAAAGTTTGAAAAATATTTTCACACAAAAGGTATTGAACCTGAGACAAAGGAGATGGTTCAAACTTCTTAAAGACTATGATTGTTCAATTCATTATCACCTTGGAAGAGAAAACAAAGTTTCTGATGCATTAAGTAAAAAAAAAACCAGTTGTTCTTTCCATGATGAGAATTCAAAGAGATCCTTTGATCAATGACCTAGTAAAACTGGAAATGGGAATTATAATGGAAGGTTTCATCAAACCTAACCCAAATTATTTCTCAACCATCATTACTATTTAAGATCAAGAAGTCTTCGAAAGAAGATCCTTTGTTACAAGAGAAGTTTGAGGCTGTAAAGGATGGAAAGTTTTCTGAGTTCAATATTGATCAACAAGGTGTACTGATATTTCGTACAAGACTATGTGTTCTATCTATTCCAGAAATAAAGAACGAGATAATTGATGAAGCTCATTGATCTACATTCTCTATACATCCTGGAAGAAAAAAAATATATAGCGACCTTCATGATCATTATTAGAGGGATAATATGAAAAGGGAGATTGTTGAATACACTTCAAGGTGCCTAGTATGTCCGCAAGTGAAGGCAGAGCGACAACTTCCTAAAGGGGTATTTCAACCACAACCCATACCAACATGGAAGTGGGACAATATCACTATGGACTTCTTCACTGGTCTTTCGATAACTTCCAAAGGAAACAATTCGACATGGGTTATTGTGAACCGTCTCACCAAGACTGCCCATTTTATCTCTCTCTATGAAGATTTATCTCTTGATCAACATGCCATGATTTACATGGAGTAAGTGGTAAGGCTAGATGGAGTTCCACTTTCTATCATATCTGATCATGAACCAAGGTTCACATCCAAATTCTGGAGAAGTCTTCAACAACCTCCAAGCACTTAATTGAATTTCATTATGTCCTATCACCCGCAAACTGATGGCCAATCTGAAATGACTGTTCAAGCACTCGAGGACATGTTTAGAATGTGCTCAATGGAATTTAAGGGTGGATGGGATCAACATCTCCCTTTAGTTGAGTTCTCTAACAACAATAGCTTCCACTCGAGCATTCAAATAGAACCCTATGAAGATCTATATGGGAAGTTATGTAGAACTTCTACTTGTTGGGATGAAGCTGGTGAGAGAAATCTTATTGAGCCTGATCTTTTGCAAGAGATGACAGAAAAGGTCCATGCCATCCAACAACACATTAATGATGCCAAGAGTCGGTAAAAGAGCTATGCCTACAACCATCGAAGGGACATAGATTTTCATGTCAATGACATGGTCTTTCTTTAAATTTTACCTTGGAAGAGAGTCATGAGGTTTGGGAAGAAGGGAAGCTAAGCCCTAGGTACACTGGCCCATATGAGATCCTTGATCGCATGGCAGTAGTGGCCGATCAGCTTGCACTTCCTCCAAATCTAGCACAATTTCAGGATGTATTCCACATATCTCTCTTGAGGAAGTACATACCTGACACTTCACATGTACGAAACCCAGAGGTGGTACAACTAGAACATGACCTCCCTTATGGGGAGAAACCGGTGGAGATCTTGGATCGTAGAGACAAGGTTCTATGCAAAAAGACTACCACCTTGTTAGAGTGTTGTGGAGAAACCAAAAGTACGAAGAAGCCATGTGAAAACCAGAGCAGTATATGAGGCAGAAGTACCCAAACAATTTCTCTTCTAAGTGTACGAGTTAAAAATTTCATGGATGAAATTTCTTAAGGGGGGAAGAATCTAACGACCTGAATTTTTGAATGAATTTTTCTTTCCTAATTTTGTGTGTTATTTTAGTTTATACTCAAGAGAAATATATTCTTTAATTAATGATGTGAGTATAATTAAAATGAAACCGTTGTGTTTTGACTGTTATATGACTATTGGTCAATATGACCGTTGGAAATAAAATTTTGCGATTATTGTCTCTAAATACAAGTTTTCTTGGTTAATTAATACAAAAAAAAAGATTTGATGGCCTCATCCAGTAGTTTCGGGACAATTGAAAACTATCTGATGAAAGTTCGGAAGGAGGTAGCACCACTGGGATTTGCTTTGGACCAAACCCAAGCTGAACTTCATCATCTGAATCTGGAGCGGAATCACCTTTGGGGTAAGATTAAGCTTATAGAAATCACTACTCAGACAATGTTGGTCGAGCCACCCACGAATGCTCTCACCATAGGACACCTTACACTGAAGTACTATTCTGTTTTAATAAGGGACTACGTAATGAGACCATAACTGCCTTTTGTAATCCTTTGAGATAAATAAAATTGTGATTTTTTCTTATGGTGAAGTTTGTGAGTTTACAAATGTCCGGATAAAAATAGGATGTATATTATTGATGAATTTTGGAAAAAGGGGATATTTTTAAATATTTATGTAAACCTTAAATAATTATTTATTTGTGTTGATTTTCAAAAAATGGTCTTCTGGAAATGTGTTCAGTAATAAATGAAGAATGTAAAAAGATCAACTTATAAATTTCTGAATAGTAAATTATGAATTGTGATTTTACGCTTAGGATTAGTAGTGTGACCAAATGGATTAGTAATCTCACTTAAAGAAAGTATTAATATAATTTAGGCACCTTGATTATGTAATTTGATTCAATAAAATGGGTAAATAACTATTTCAGAAATTATTAGTCAAGTATTAGTTTTTTCGGGTGAATAGTGTCTTTTAATTAAAAATAAAATTATAAATATTTAGAAAATTATTTTTATAAAATGGGATTCATTTTTGAATTCAGAGAATCAATATTAGGTTAAGGTTATTTTTGGAGATTTTTCTGAAAAAAATGAATTTTCGGTGAATAGTGAAAATACCGTTTTTAGTTTCCGGTGTTTAATGACATCATTAAGGATGTAATAATTATATAATCTTTCTGGTCGACTTATGAATAGTAATATAATGTATGAGGTGTCCCAAGTGGCCAATACCATGGGCAAATACCATGGGCAAGCCCATGGTTTTTCCAATACCACTGATGAGGTGTCCGTTGGCCATTAATGACTTTTCCCCTCACTTATCCTATAAATACTAAGCCTTTACCTTCATTCATTTTATTTCCAAATATTCATCAACTAAGTTCTGGTCTCATTACCTCCCATGGAAGCCTCCCGAGGTACCCACAAGCCTCCCAAGGTCCTGTCCTTCATGCATTCGAAGTTACTCTTCAAGGTAAGGGATCCTTTCACCCTCATCTTTTAAGTCCTGACATCCTTTATGTTTTGTCTAGAGGGTATATTCTTATATGCTCTTATTACTGTCGATTTTATTTCCAAATAATGAGAGGCCCATTCTTCTCACATCAATTTTTTTCTGAATTTTTATGTGATGTCGTTAGGCTGCCGAATTTCTCGTAAAAGAAGTCGCATCTTCTCTTTTCTTTCATGTTTCCATTTAATGTGGTAATTCATTTAAATTTCCATACCATGATCTTATTCAGTATCCATACTGTATTATGAGTTATGTATGATTATGTGACCCTTTTCCCCTCTCTTTTAAATGTTTTCTATAATCATGTTATATAGTCGTTATGCTGCAGAAATTTGATCTAAAAATTTCTATCTCTTTCTCTCATGAAATTCCCTTGATTATTTATGTGAATACCCAGACCTATTTCATTTCTATGGGTATCAATAAATATATAAATATGATATGTTTTATTCTGTAATTTTCTAATATATTACCCTCACTCCCTTTCCATGAGTTATATATGACAGAATGATCTCGTTTTTTGTACTTTTTTAAACGTCGCGATTTTGACATGAAACCCATTAATTTGATTCTATTTGGGTTATTTATGAAATGTTTGATTATGACCTATGTCGATCACATGAATGTAAAGACATATTAAGGTTTCACCCAGAAATCTCTCCATTTCATTGGTTAAAGATTTAATCTATAGATATGACAAGTTTCACAATACCTTGGTTAATAACCTTGGTAATTTTTATGACACCTTAAAGATGGACCATGGTGATATGTTCATGAATGTATAAATGAAATGTTGTAGCCACATATTAAATTTATGATTCATGTTCTTTTAATTATGATATTTATATACTTCCATTGCTCATATATTTATGTTATTCAAGTTCTTATTGATATCGCAAGTACATTGATTCCCTTGTTTAACCTTACTGGGCCTTCTGCTGACCCTTTCCTTTGATGTATGTATCCAGGATATGAAAGGCAGCAATTTTGCATAGTATGGTCTTATGATGAAGCCTTAAAATTGGGTTAGAATAATTTTTTATGATGTATTCAGGTTTTATTGTTCCTAATTTCCAAGACAATACACTTTAATGATTCTCTGTATGTAAAATGTAATGAAAAGTTATGTATTAAAATGGGGGATGCCACATTCTCACTCTTCTATGTATTGTTTCTATTAATCCAATTATATCTTCTGATTAAATACATTAATTAGGGAATAATAATCATAAGGACACATGGTTGTTCACTTGGTTTTCCATAATGCGCTGGCCTAGGCAGTATGCTACCAACATTGTGTATGTGATACAAAATCACTTAGATCTCTTTTCTTTTTAAGATGGGTCACATAAAACTTGGTTCATCATATTATAATGGTTTGTGGTAGATTCACTATCTCTCAAGGATCATATCTCTCACACTTCAATCTTATGCTCACTACATTAAAAGGAAAATCTGTTGGCATATATGCCAAAGAACAATATAACATATTGTTAGATTTTGTCCAAAAATGTAGATTGGTTCTCTTTTAATATTCAGGATTATATTTCAAAAATAAGGTTTCAAAATCCCCTTTGAATTTTATAGCCATTATTCCACTATGAGATATTATGAAACACTTCCCTCTTTGGTTAGTTCTTCTAGAAAAGCATGATAGTTTATTTTAAAATTAATTCTAGAATCATTCCCATTACAATTTTTAATTTGAAATACCTTATATTTCTTGTTGAGAAACAATTATTCTTCTTATATGATACAACTTTCACTTTTGGAAAATAGATATATCATAAATATTACATGACCAAACTCCCTTTCACTATTTTTATCTTCTATTGGTGTGTCTCATTTTATGTGGATCCTCTATCAATGCTCTTTTCCATTTTTTTTGTCTTCTTATACCTCAAATTACATTATCACATGTGACCATAACTATAATTTTAATATTTATAATAGTGACTTAAAAAAACTCAACATGACTTGGGTTACTTTTAATGATCATAACCACATTGGATATTATCGTAATTTAATGATATTAATGATCAATAAATTATCTAACTACTTCCAAGAATCTCCATATCTATAAATATGTACAGTTGTATATCTATTGTACAATGTCCACAATTTCACAGTTTTCAATTCTTCATAACCCATGATCATAATTCCTACATAACGTTTAGTAGACCCCTATTTATCAATAGCCATATAAGTTCATGTATATGATGTTATTTATTAACCCCCACAATTTTTTCCTTCCTCACACATGTACATTATGAGGTAGACAATAATTACAAGGGGTAAAATTATTGTTGACATAACACTCTTCTTATTGTGTATATACTTATATGTATTGTGGGAACCCCTCAAATAGAATTCCATAAAATATAAACTCCACATTCCTTTGTGGCATAGTTTTTTTCTTCACGATGAAGACACAAATTTGAAAATGATTCCCCCATATTCTTGTGTAATGATCCAAACCCTTATTGTGTGGATACCGTAAAACATATTGTGACAAATGAATTATATTATGGTGTACCTTGTACCCCAAATTCAAGAGACCCTTATGCCTCCAGAACCACAAAACTCTAACTAAAGCATACGAATGAACCATAGCACATGACTTTGAGGTGTGAAGATCATCTCCTACAATGTGAATACTCTATACATAGTGGGGATATCATATATGAAAAAATTTCTTATATCCCCCACATCAATACAATTTTTTCATAAGGTTTAAATCCACTATATTGTGGCCTTCACTTCCCATACATTAATTTTAGTATATTCTTACTCTCTACGGTGTATCCCACTAGATGATTATAGATCCCTATAGTATTTAATTTTGTTAAATATAGAATTTATATCATGAGAGGCATGGCCATGGTGTGGAAATATCATCTTCCATGAGGTTGTGGAGTGGTGTTCACTTATTATGACATTGCAAGATAGATAGTGTTCATTTCATGTATGATGGAATTCCTAACTGATAGGTCAAATATAATCAGTGAGATAGATCAAACCATTTCATGTTTCCTAGAGTTACATACCATATTTCATTAAGTTATTTTCAAGCCTTATAGGCTCCATTAGTTCTATAAATTTATAGATATCAGTAATAGGGGCCTCTTTCATCCTCCACCATAATTTCTTCACGCATCATGAACCACAACTCCAAGGCTCTCACCTACACACTCCTACATGATTTAATGTTCACACCCTTGTGTTCTCTTCCATAGTTATTACTTCAAACCTATATCTTATATTCTGATATAGTCTTTGTTTATCATTCTTGTAAAATATATGGTTGAGTAATTACTAGTCTTGAATAGAAAAGGATTACGTAATTTTTATTCAAAATATTTTTCACATTTAATCAAAATAAAAGGAATATTTACTCCATGGAAAATATATAAAATTATTTTCTATTCTATTTTATGGAACCTCAAAATAACATCAAAAACTCCTCAAAACCAACACTTCAGGTAAAAAAGTTTAATATAATATCCATAACTTTAATCAAATCCATCATACACTCCCATTAACACATTTAATATAACCTCCTTCACAAATACTCTTCTAATCATATGCGATATATATTTTCAACAAATCAATAAAATAATATCTTAGTTTAACCAGTATCCCCCTTTGTATTTTATTAAAAATATACAAATATTCTTATATCTTCGATCCCAATTTTTTCATAAAATAAGAATGGTCTTCAATTATCTAGATGGAATTTTGGTAACTCTCCCGCTTTGGTTTTCTCTAACATTAATCTCTATTTTCATCCAATTATTATTACAATAAAAGGAAAAAAATTTCCAATAATTAATTACACAACAATCATAAAATTTTCAATATACCATAACAACATATCTCTTCTCTATGAATTATTGATTCGGACATATAATGCTCCCCCTGGATTTTTTCTCCAGATTTCATGTAATTTTATATCCAACATCCTCTTTCACTTGAATTCTTAACCTTAAATTGAATCTCAAACTAAAAAAACAATAAATAATCTGTACAACCCATTCAAAATAAAAATAGTGAATTTATTGATTAATAAAGATTCATAAACAAATCCTACATGTATACTAATTTGGAGCTTGGTGTAGAAAACAATATTCTTTTTAACAAAAACAATTTTATCCGCATTTTTTACTCTAAATCTATGGAACACATTATAGATAGTACAAATTAAAATACCAATAACTTGATGAAACATGTTAATAAATGAAGATATTCAAATAATTTAATGAAAAAGTGTTATAAATATAAAACTTTTTGACCCCAAATGTTTGGTCCAAATGTATTACACAACTTAAAAACAATTTCCTTCGATTACTCTTAACCCATATTTCTTATGAGTTTGAATAGATATTGATATTAAATACTTCATCCCTCCCTAACTATTTACACTTCTAGACCACACTTGTTAGAAAAGAGAATTTATGTAAGTGGGGAACTTGATTTCATTGACACCACCTATTCTCCAAGTATCTTCAAAGGGTCATAAAAAAACACAAATATATGATATTATTATGATATTTCATAACAAATATACATGAATTTATATGTTAATAGTTATTAAAAATATTTTGCATCTTATATTCAAGGTATAACATCAATAAATAAGTCCTAAAACCACTATATTTTATTAATACCAACCTTGATACGCTTTTGTATTTATAAATCTTAGATTTTACCCTCAGTACTCTGTAATAAAAGATTTAAACACTCCTTCTAAGAATGAATAATTTACAATTTCAAAAATCTTCTCACTTAACTCAATTCCATATTGATCTGGAGACATCAATTCATCACCCAACTCCATATTCAACATTACAAACCATAGTGGTCAATAGATTCCACTTAATGTGTCATAAGTAGCTTTAATTATGTGAATATTAAGGTATTAATCCACTTGTTTCATGTGTTTCAATTCAACTCTATTACATGTTTCTTATTTTATCAAATATATACATGATCCCATTTTAGATAAACCAGCACATGCTTTCTATGACCCCCACAATCATGCATCACTCCAAATATTAGATATAAAACTAATGATTAATGGGATAACAGATCATTACATATTATTTAAGTTGAGGTGGATGGTATGTCATCCAGTACCACCACATTCCTTTGGGATTAATCTCTTATAAAAGAACAAGGTCATAGTAATCTCCTCGTAGGGAAGTTTTTCCACCAAGTATTTCTCCTTCCAAAACATGTGGAGTCATTTTACAACCTATCTTGTGATTATTATTATAGATGTACGGATTATTTATTTTCTCTGTAAATACCTTACTTTAAGACATACCATTCAAATTAAATTGTCGATTTTTTGGAATATGTTATATATTTACTTATTGCATCAAAATTATTATCTTTTTCTCTATGTGTCATGTGATTTGGAAGCAGATTTGTAAATGGTTTGTAAATTACATTCAATAAGAGATTGTAATTTATGTGTATTAGGAAATATTTTTCTCAATAGGGATGATCTATCATCATATTAATGATTATTTATTCTTCTAATTTCTTCTGAAAATATCCAAATATTTACACTCGAGGGATGGTTAAAATGCTAAAAATAATTGGGATGATAAACATACCTTGGATGTTGTGGTTTAATGAATTTATTTTCAATTATTATTCCTTTCTTACAATATAATATATTCCAAATATTAAAAACAAAATCATGAAACTTGACCACACATCATATAGAAATAACCTGATTTTATAACTTTTTTTGTCCTCTTGCACATGTGAATACCTTTTTTAGATCATTTTATATATATTTCCAATACATTTTGGATTTCCACATTTCATGGGACTATTCTTAGATGTCTTTCTATTATACATGGGATATGGTTCATCATAGAGAATACCATATTTGATGATATTTCATGGACATTGGTACATCAAAATATTTTCATGCTTTATTTAGATATGGAATAATACTCATTATTTACTAAGTCACTTATTAAATATTAGTAAAATAATTAATGTGTAGAATTATTTAATTTAGGATTAACCGAATAACTAGAAAGTTCCACTCCATTTTTGAATGATTTTTTTTTTCTTCAATGAATTTTTCAATATTCTTATCATATGATTTAAGTTGAAAAATATGTAATTTTTTAGAGTATTCACATAATTCATATCATCTTACAATTCTTGAAAGATATTTTTTAAAGTGTAACTTTGATCCTTAATTTTAAATATAATTGGAGCAAAAGAATCAGCAAGTCGTGAATTATATTATCATAGAATTTTTTTTCTCCACAACTAATTCAAATAGGTTTTCATCATTATCATTATACATGAATTTCAAATTTTTAAGCTCTTTTGAGTTAAAAAACGTCCCCTTTAATGAAGATTTTATTTTTTCCATCTTGTATAACTCTTCATGTTTGGAGATAATATATTCTATTGGGTTAGTAGAAACATCAATATTCTTTGTTTTTATCGTTTTTAATTTATTCATCTCGTTTATCAGTACTTGAATGTGGATGTATCATGTTTTTTATCATGCTTCTAATTTATATTATTATCTCCTAATTGTTGATCCATCTCTTCTTATTGGTGTCAAAATGTCATATTTGGTCTCCTTAGGATTTCCACATAATCAATAGTTCCAATGTCACTCGATATATTCAGTTATTCATTCATTCATACCGCATCTTTATATTGAGTTTAATAAAATGAATTATTTATAAATTCATTATAAATTTTTTTCACTTTCAACTAAATAAAACTTTTTCTATAGACATTTACACACTAGGGTATTCCATGATATTTTTTATTCTTATTTGATGTTCTGTTATTTTCCATGGCACACTAAAATATAATCTTAAACTATAACATCAAATTTAATAAACAGATAAAAAAATTTAGAGAAAAAAATATAATACAATACCCCTACCCTTTAATACATATTTTCAGGTCTAAAAGTGGGTAAGAGACCCATATAAGAGGGTTTAATCTTGGTATATATATGTTTAAAAGTTATTTCTACCCTAGTGGATCTTGGATTATTAATTATATGGGTTACTTATTTTTTTGTATTGTTTATATCAATCCATTTTCCTCACTAGCCTGTATATAAATATTTTAATTTTGATTATCTTTATAAATATTATCTAATGATGATGAATAGTGAGTAAACAAGAAAATCTTAAGTATGTATAGTTTTTTAGTTATTTCTCCAAAACACGCTGGCCCAATGACCATTCTACCACCATTTTGTTGGTGCACCAAAATCACTAAGCTCACTTCTTGTTCCCTTATGATCAATCACTCCTACCTAAGCTCAATTCATTTTAATGGTTTGGGGTAGACACACTATTTCCCTAGGGTCAGTTCCCTCAAACATCTCTCTCATTCTCATGGATTTAGAAAGAAAAATAAATTGAATTCTAGGTAATTAGCAATATACATATTTTTTGAGTATTGTGTCAAATGTAAATGGGATATATTTGAATCTCTGGGTTACTAATTTAAATATATAGTTATAAACTCCCCTTGAATATTATCTTGTTCATTTATTTAAGAGATGGGATAGAACTTCTTCACTCATTGTCTCATTCATTAAGAAAAACTATGAAACCTTATTTTTTTAAAAATTATAGAACCCTAATATTTCCAATCTAGAAATTGAAATACATGAGCTTTATTATTGATCAAAAAATATTTCTCTTATATGATTAAACTCCACCTTTTAGAAGATATATCAAAAATATTACAATAACTCCATTTCACCAATTTCATCTTTTAAAGGTGTGTATTATTTTTTTTAGAACTTCTCCATATGTTCATCTCCATATTTTTGGTCTACTTAAACATAAATTCTATTATCCCATGTGACTGTAACTATAAATTTAAGATTCATAAATATTACTTAAAAAATACCCACATTTGTCAGGTTTTTTTTCATAAACATAATGGAATGAAATATTATCAAAATTAAAAGATATAAATACTAAAAAAATTATCCATATACTAACATGAATATCTATATCCATAAATTGGTAAAACTAGACATCAATAATACATGATCCCTATTTTATAGTATTTAATTCTTAATAAAACATTATAATAAACATTATATTGGATTAAGTTGACCACCCATTTATTAATAACCATAATTCATTATTCATTTTCTTACTGTTAAAGAATCCTACAATTATCTTATTTCATCATGCATGTTAGTTGTAGTGTATCCAATAATTCCATGGTGTAATTTCATGTGTAATGTAACCAAATTAATATGGTGTAGCTACTTCTTTGAATTATGGACACCCGTTAAATAAAATAACACATAATATAATCTCTACTTACTTTTGTGACATAGGATCCATCTACATTGTGTGGACTATTATTTTAATAATACCCCTCAATATTATATTTTCATGATTAAAATCCTTATAGTGTTGATACCATAAAACTTCTGGTGCCAAATTAAATTATTTATTATGTATCATATACTCAATAGTGAAGTGATATCCAAGTATTAATAACCACAATACTCATAAAAATTTATGATTGCAGCGTAGCACATGCCATTGTGGTGTAGAGATCATCTCATGTTACCGAGAAACATTCTATGGTGTGTTGAAATCATATATAAAAAACTCCCATGTATCTCACATATCAAACCAATTTATATTGCATAGTTTCCTATAATATTTCATATAATTTACTAATTCATTTTTAATTGAAGTGTATTCTTACTCATTGAGACAAAGACCAATGTAAGGTTAGACATCCCAAAAATAATTAATTATGTTTAATATGGACCCTCTACAATTCAAGGCAAATCTGTGGAATGGGAATCTCATCATACAGGATACTATTGTGTTTTTCTTACTTCTTATGGCATTGATAGGTGGTTGGTGTTGAGTTTATGAATGATAGAACTCTTTAATTAGAGATTTAGGATTATCCATTAACAAGATAAAATAGTTTCTCACTTCATAAAGTTCCACATTTAATTCCTACCTACTATAACCACACTTAATAAGCTAATTTGGTTTGAAAATATTCAATATATAAGTAACCTAGTCTTATCTTATCCTCCTTTATGATTTTTACTTTTAACATGGACCACTGATCCCATGTGCATAACTATACCCACCATCATGAATGCTTATGAGTGTATGTACATGGTCTACAACATCTATTCTCATAACCCTATTACCTTTATGTGGTCTAAGACATCATTGACCATTTTCATGCAATGTATGGTTGAGTGATTCCTTGGCTTGGCTAGCCGAGGATGGCCTACTTTTTATTCAAATTGCTTTTTAATTTATTTCCCAAAAAAAGGAAGATTCTCCAGACAAAAAAATTATTTATATTTCTTTCCATTCTCTCATCCATGCACTCTCCAAACCTAGACTTAAACAACTCCACCAAAAAATATTTCAGTTAAAAAATTCAACTATATTCACCAAAACATTCATCAGATCATTTATGAACATCATTTTACACATATAGTGTACCATATTTCATATATATTCTCCAAATTATATCCCTTTTATATTTTCAACATATCCACCAAATAATATCTTTTTTATTATAACTACTACTATTACATTCAATGTATCAATTTCAAATTATGAAATTTTCATAATATAGACATTATCATTAATTTCATTTTACATTTTATCATCTAAAAATTGATATTTTCTGTATATTTTGAATCAAATTATACCTTGGATTCATTGATTTTAGTGAAAGTATTAAACATTTTTAAATTCTTATCTAATTCTTTTTTACATTCAATTGACATCCACTTCCAGTTGGTTTTTATCTTCATGTATTTCGTGAAAAAAATAAAATATATTGATGATAAATTATTAAATTAATTTCTTATTGTAAACCTTGAGTTTAGATAACACATATTAATTAATTTTTATATTATCCCATACTCTCCACAATGAGAATCATATTCTTATATAGGATCAAAATCAGTGGATTTAATAAATGATCCATTACCACTTTAATTACCTTAAAATATTGGTGTGTCCTACTCCTAAATCTATAGATATGTTTCCTTAGAGAACATCTTATCCACCTTTATTTTCATATTTTTTTAATGATTTCAAAAAATATTACGCTGTTGGAATAATATGAATAACATTTTTTTTCTCCAACTATTGAATATCTATAACTTCTGAATTTCATAATAGAGGTATATATATAACTTTTGGAAAAAATTATTTCATGTTAATTATTTAAAAAAACTAAAAAAAAGATCCAATCAAATTGAACCATGTTTTTTGATACCAATTGAAGTTCCGAATGGAAAATATATTCACCTTGAGTGGGGGTGAATTGGTATTATCTAATATTACAAAATTAATCCAACTTTAACTTTTTAACACCTTTAATTATCAAACCTATGTCTAGGCTAAGATGTTTGGTTATATTTAATCATTCCCAACACACATTCACATCAGATGAAATGAAATAAAGTAAATATCATGTAGCACATCGTATTTAAATTGTTCAGTAACAATATGGATTCTAACTCCCTATTATGCCTAGTTATTATCTTAAGCTACTGATAATTACTATATAACCCAAGTGAATATAGTAATATAACTCCCAAAAACTCAAGTTGTCTCATTACGTGTTCCTTATATTAGATCCCAGCAGTCTACAATGGTCTCAAAAATATATCTTGAATGATAACTTCAACTTCAAGTTTTTCCTATAATAAATAATATTTCTTCCATCAATCAATTGAGTTGTTTGAAATCAAATCCTACTCTTTGTCTAAAATTGTAGAACACAAACATCTAAACAATGTAACTATCAGAATTTTAAAATTTTATATCCTCAATAAAATTATTTGACTTCCTATAAATAATCTTCTTCTTTTTTCATACAAACTAGTCATGTTCTCTATCTTACAGAGAGGTAATTTCCAGAGCTCTTACTTCTATAATAAACTAAATGTTTGGTATGTAATTTAGATACCACGTAACATAGATATTTCTCATTGATTCTTTTCCCCAAATATATAGAAACATATTTCTAGACTTCAGAGCATATAGTTATGGCTCCTCAAATCATTGACAAAATGAATAATTTATTGAAAATGTAGGTTGGGGATTTATTTTTCTCCTCTAGATCCATAATTTTCATCAAAAATTACTATATTAAGTCTCCATTTATATAAACAAATTCACATTGAGTAATTAGGGGAATATTGGCTTACAATTTGAAATTCCTATTTTATTAAATATCTAGTTGACCATTTTTAACTATAGATATTATATATTAACATTGTATCACCCATCGTTTCAGTAGTACAAATTATATAGAGTTTTATTTATTTATTTATTTATTCTTTTAATTACTAGAAGCTAGAAAGTAGAAACATTAAATATTTATGAAACAATCTTGGGAACATAGTTAATTCGTCATGTGTACTAATGTTGTAGTTGGCCATATGAGAGGATCGTTTTGGGGAAGTGCGGTTTCATACGATTGTGCATAATTTATTAAACTATGTGGTAGTTTATAGGAACTATTTTTCATTATTTTAAGAAGTTATTTATTCCTATATGGTTTTTTATTTTTTGACTAATTTTTTTTAAATGGGATAGATATTCTAGGTTATTAAAAATTGGGGTTTTACTATTTTCACCATAACAGATTATAAGCCTAACAAACCCATGTTCCTCCCCATTCACATGACATCCATTACCCATGTCTTGGATCTCTTATCTCGTCTATTATTAGGGTATTTACCTTTATTATTATTATATTTTAAGGAGATATGTATTATTTCTCTTTATTTTGTTCTATATCCACTCTTTTACATACTTATTATACCATTTATATGGAGTTTTGAAACACTAGAATTCCATGGGGGTAAAACTAGGATTTTGGATGGGGAGTTTATGTTTATTCACAATGTTTTAGGTTAATTAGGAAAATAGTATTTTTATTCAATTGGTATTATGAGAAGGTGACGTGTTCACATTCAGTTTCAAGGTTGGTGTCTCTTCCTAGTAGAGTTTTTCCATAGCATACCATTGGTTCTGGATTTCACTTGATTTTTACTCATCAAATTTCATTTATATTATACCTACAATGATGGTTTATTTTTTATTTTTATAATTCATAAAATTTGATGTAAATTTATTGGTTTTAAATTAATTTTAAAATTTAAATGGTTTTTTATACATGAAATTTGATTAAAAATTCATCAAAGATGATTTCTGGTTTTAAATTAATTTTTAATGGGTTTTGAATGTATTTTACTTGTGATATATGTTTAATTTATTATGGGTATGTGTGGTTTATGAAATGGGTATTTATAATTATTTATGTTATTATAAAGGTATGGAATACTAGAGACATTGGTTGTGTGGATGGCTTCAATAGTTGAATCCCTATTATAGTTTATGGTTCTAGTAAAGAAATGCTATCCATCAGTACGAAGAGTACCCATGGAATCAATATTTCCCACAACACAAGGAGAGGCCATGGGAGGAATATAGGGAACGAGGAAGAGTATGAGAGATTGTTAAGTTGTTTTATGCCCTTATATAGCTAAAGAATCATGCCATAGACTAATCAATGCTAGAACCCAAATGTTGAAACTAATTATGGATGTTTCTTGTGCATTGTTTTATTTTGTTACCCAAATGTTTATACCTAAAAAACATTATTCTATACATGATGTAGTTCGCTCTTATTTTTAGGTCATATTTAGATGACTTAGCCTTATTTATACAATGTGGATGCCTTTATCTTTTTATTAATAATTTTTTTATGTTACATTTTAAATAAGTGATGATTTGAAAAAAAAATTAAGTGATTTATAAAAAATATATTTTTAAAGATTAATTTTTTATTATGAATTTAAATTTTCAGATATTTTTTTTATAGATAAAATAATTATGTAGATTCATGGTTGTATCCTACCAGGCTTTTTCCTCACAACCAATATATTTATTTGGATATATTTATAATTGGTTTTCAAAAAATAAGTAATTATATGGGAACCTTTTTGTGTGGATGATATTCTTCATTACCACAATTCATGGTTGATTTGGGATGGCAGAGATGATGTCCTAGAGATTGATTATGATGTATCAACCTAACTGGAATTGCACCAATTTTGTGATTCTTTTAATATATTATAATGGATATAATATATATTTCATGTTTTTAAATTGTAAAGTGATGTTGGTAATGATATTTGTTATCTTTATTCATGTGTATACTGAGTTTGGATATTTTTTCTTGTTGATACTAGTTATTTTATGGAGTGGGCACCCAAGTTATCAACGGGTCATGTTGTATTTTCAAGAGGAATATGTGGTTGGTTATATGTATTTTTTAGGTGAAATAATACCATTTTTTAATTAGTATGATACATAGTGTTTTTTGTTATCATTTGGGAATAGAGAACATGCATCAGGCATTATAGTGAGAATGTTCGGGTGACAGGTCAGATGAAACCAATCTGGTTCATTAAGAAATTGTATCAAATCTCTATTTTTATTTGGTTATTAGTGGTAATTAAGAGTCACAATCATCAGGTCTTGGGAAGTAGGTGGGGATGAGGGTTGGATAACACTCTGTCATTCCAAACATTTAATTTACATGGCTATTCTAGAGTTATGTTTAATATTTGAACTTGTTTTTGGGTTTTTATGATTATATATGATGTCTTTACCTAGTTTTTATGAGTTTCCAGTTAAGATCATCAGTTATTTATTTTTTAAAAATCAATTTTTACAGTGGAATATAGCATAAATAAGAGGTTCATTGTTAATAGAAACCACATAGAGCACATGAGAGTTTCTTTTAATATGGTTGGTGCATGATTTTCCAAACTGGGTTTCTAAACCAAACATAATGAGTAAAAGTGTAAAATTTCAAAGTTTTCCTCCATTATTTTTTTAATTAGTATGGAGGTTAATACTATTTTTTTGATATTTAATATGAATGTTTATTTTGGTATAATAATTTTAATTGAGATTAAATTGTGAATTTAATGAGTTTTATATATTGTTATGCATAGATAATTTCTCCCATAAGAGCCTCCTCTATTATAAGAGAGTGTCATGCATATAATGTTCCTTAGGAAAATCCTCTAGTTAAAATAAATTTTTAAGAATATTTTATTGAAAATATTTAATCATTGGGTCAAGTGGTTGGAAGAGATTTGGTAGATATAGCGTACCGCACTAATGAGTTTATAAAATAGGATACACCACTTTTTTAGGATATCAAAAACACTTATGAGCCTAATAAATGTATTGACAGTATCAAGCATATCATTATTTTCATGAAGTCCCCATAAACATACAAAATTAGATTCACTACTAATTTAAAAATTTCTTCAATCAGTATCTTTACCATAAGACACTAAGGGTGAAAAATGCCCCTGAATTCATGACTATAGAGAAAAGAGGATTTAAAATATTTTAATATGATATATTTTTTACATGTTGGCTTGTTTTTGTACTAACCTCATCACGAATGATTATCTGAATGTGAGATTTTTTAATTGGGTCTAAATCCCAAGTTCATATCCATTATTTTTATTCATTGCATACCAACTTATGTCTAGGTTGTTAATAAATCAATGATGGTTGAGGAAAAATTGTCCAGAAATAGAGGCCTCACAAATATTTATTCATAAGTAGGGGGTATACATATCTCTTCTAAAAGATATGAAAAGAAACATGATGAGCCTTATTAGAGTCTCAGAAGAAATTATTATTATTCACAAGGTTTGGAGAAATGGTTTATTTTAAAAAAAATTGACTTGTTGTCAATATTAGAAGTCAATCCACACTAGACGTAACCAATTCAAGGACTTGAGGAAGTACCCATGTTGTGGATCTATAGGTCATATTTAGAACTTCTTCACGACTCTCGCATAGGGGATTTGAGTATGATTCTCATTTTTTAAGATTTCAAAAGTATGATCTAATGATTCCAAAGTTACAGGATATCACCAATAATCCATAGGGGAATCCTACAAACTAATATAAAATTGGTTTTGGCTTTATTAATGTCTTCTTTATAAAGTAGATATGCAACCTTGGGGACTCTGAATATGGGTTGGACATCATGAGAGTTATAGTTTCTATATCCTCTTCTATAACCATGACTTTTTTGGAAATGGGTTCTTATAATTCATTTATATTGTTAAACAATATCAATTATTTGGATATACAAGCACATTTTATACAATTTATAATTGATCTATCTACCTTTTGGGAAATAATAAAAGAATTTTTTTAAGTTCTCATAGTATCACCTTTAAGTCATTTTCATGGATATAGTTTTTTAATTATTTGTGTCGGATATGGATGTTTTCCATCTATTCATCGACATGGAATGACAGGTCAAATTTAAAGATAAAATTAATTTCAAAAACTATAGGGTGTAAATTCTTTCCCCTGGGTGGAATATTGATTGTTCACAAATTGATTGTGATCCCTAGTCTGGGAGTAAAGTCCCATTTTTTGAATTTGGGATTCATTTAAAGTCAGTTATCTATATTTTCAATTTATGTTATGGATTAAGGATGAAATTCTCATTTTCTAGTGGTGGTGAAATGGTAACCTAAAGTGTTTCCTGAAGATTCTGATGGGTTTCATCTCAAGTAGACATCAATTTGACTATTTTCATTCTCCTCAAGAAAAGACAAATTTCATCTCTATTATATCAAATTGGTTCTTCTAGGTGAAAAAAAGTTTATGTTTAAATTAAATACCTTTAATGTATGGGATTTATTTATCCCACAAAGTCAAAATGGCATCACCAATTCATTTTTCATATAATTATAAATGGATTCTATGACTTTTTATAGAGTACATTAAGATTAATCTTGTCACATTTAAGAATAAATACCTATTCATGATCATTTATTATCATTTCTACTATCTTGGGGGATCCTGGTGGTTTTTGAAAAATGACATAAGGTTGGAGTACCAACATTTTATGGTCCAACAAGAAATTTATTTGATTATTTACTTTAGGAACTATTATAAACACAATGATAATTAAGTTATGTAAATTATATTTACCAATAATCTTATGGTATTTATGGATTTTATGAACAATATCTTTTGATAGTTTTTAGAATCATTCAAAATTATGTTCATCAATGGTATCTTTGTGTACTCTGAGACATAGTCACTATAAAATAATTGTTATTTTTAAATATGGCTATGTCTATTGGTAAAAGTGAATTTCTGGTTGGTAAAACGCATTACCAACAAAAATATCCAGTCATTAAACTTTTGTGAAAAACTATGTCTCTAAATGCTATTGTGAAAGATAAAATAGTTATGTTGTAGTTATAATAATACTAATAGATAAAATATATGTCGGTCAAAGTGTATAGAAAAATATTCGTATGAAAAATATATCTATTGGTAATAATATTACCAACATATAATATTTCTTTATAAATTACATGTAAATAAAATTTATTAATTTTTATTGATAGTAAAATTTAAAATTATATTTATTATTTTATCAAATATAATACACCTATTTTAATTATCAAAATGAAGTTTATCTTTAAAACATGTTCAAACATTGAAAATTTTAATTATATTAATTATTAAATTTTAAACAAAATTAATCAATACATAGTTAATGATGATTAATACCTAAAGGACCCAAAACAATATACATAGGATCCATCTATGCATCCACGGCTGGAACCCCCCCCCCAATGAAAAAAGGTAATGGCTTATATTGATTTTAATCCTCTAGCACCCATCAATGAAGAAAAATAGTTACCTCCACCAAATCACTTCCATCACCCCATCCCCAATAAGACATTAGAAGAAACAAACCATGTGAACTCTAGTATCAGTGAGGAACCTCAAGTCACTATTATTCCACTCACTTATGCTCCATGATTTACACCTCACACAACCTAAGAGCATACCCATAAATCAATGCGAAATATCTACATATATTGAAGAAAAAATGATGAAAGTACAAAAAATTGGTATGTATTGAAGGGTTATTTTTCATTCATCATCTCTGTTCAAATCTCAACAAATCAAGTCCCCCCTATAACTAGTGAAGAACCAAAAGTCACTACTAAAACACTCCCATAATCTCCTAGATCTATACCCCCCAAAACCAAAGATCATACCCACAAATCAGTGAAAAATATCTACATGAATTGAAATCAAAATAGAAGTAAACGAAAAAAAATGAACTACATTGAATTTACATTTTTCATTCAAAATATCTTTTGACATCTCAAAAAATCAAGTCACACCCAATACCAGTAAAGAAACTCATGTAGTTGTTATGACACACTCGTTGTCTCCAAGATCCCCACCACACACAACAAAAGAGCATAACCAAAAATTTGTGTAAATATATTCCTGAATTGAAACCAAAATAAAATAAATTAAAATATATATAAAATAAAGTGAAACAGAATGATATAATAAGTAAGAAAAAATTATATTATTTTTTTAGTTACCTAGTTGAATGACTTTTTAAAACCTAGTGTATACAGATTATGGTAATGAAAATGTTGTTTTAAAATAAATCTATCCATTCTTTTCTGTCATAATTTTATTCATGTTGTAATATAGACTAAGTTAGTTTAGATTTACTTCTATTCTCTAGATTCTACATATAAAACCAATTACAACAGCACAATTTTCTAGAAATGTTTTCTTTAAAGACTCCTAAAAAAATTCTCTAAAATAAATATATAATTTTATATTTTGAATATAGTAATGAAATGTAGTTTAATCTATGTATACTACATAGATATGAATATGAATAATTGGATTTCAATAAAATACACAATTTTTATAATGTATAACGGTTTTGATTAAAAAATTTAATTCAGACAAACCTGCATGCCCTTGAAGATCTAATTCTGTTACTATATATGAAACATTAAAATCTACCAATTTTCCAGTACCCTCAAAATATAATATAAACAACAGCATAAGAGTAGTATGAAACTCAAGGGGAACAAAAATTTGATCTCACCTCACAACATATAATTTTTTTACATCCTTGTAGATATTCTTAAAAAATTTCATATCTTCATAAAAATCATCCTCATTAGATATTTATTCCTTAATTTCACTCGTCCCAATAGAATCTATGTATCCTGACAATGAAAAAATGACTGTAGAGTCTGACATGCCAAATAAATTATCCAAACATTCTAACAACAATGAAAGAACATTGAATTGTGATAGGACCATGGGCACTTTCTATATGATTGAGGGCTCAAATTCATTGAGATACATGAAATAAGTAACATACCAGCTACACCAGAGGTGGGAGAATAATCAATATTCAAGGAATGATAATTTTTCAAGTTCAAAAAATCTAAAAGAGTTTTCATAACCATCAAAATAAAAAAAGGGAATAATACATGAGACCAAGGTCCCAAATCATATAATCCAACAAAAAATGATAAGCTCAAATAAATATAATCATACAAACTTACTTCCATTGAATTACTTTAATCAATCAAGAAGATGAAAGTTGATAGTACTAAAAATTGTACATTTCAAAAGCTATTTAATATCATTTCTAGTTAAATTTTTCAATGCATGTTATAAATAAGCATGTGGTAATGCATAGTAAAATGCTATAGTTAAATTTACGAATATTGAAAATGTAAACTACAAAGTATTCTGGATTCATAACATATCATAGTAGACTATTAGTAAGATTGAAAGTACATATTGAAGCTTGTTATTAGAGTGTTATTGAAATTTCATAGTAGTATTGGAAACTATACATGACAAAGACTACTAAATAAAACTTTTAGAAACATTTTTTAATGTTTAGTATACCGAAGCATACAGATTGAATGTAGGTTGAAACTAAAAATAAATTTAATGTGACATAATCTTCATTTGTGCTGAAACATCATAATTATATGAATATTTTTATTACATGCACTTAATTAGGTATGATATCTAAAATAAATTTATCCGCAATAAATATATAAACCAATTATTTTTCACTACTAAATACAACAAGGTAGAGAAAACAATATATCTATGAATATCAATAAATAACCTCAATATTCATTATCAAAGAAAGTTAATAATGTTACTGAAATATGGAGAACCTATGTGATGCATAGAATTTTCAACATTAATATGTTTTCAAGGCACTAAGATGTAAATTTTCTTGTAAAAATAAAGAATAATTTCTATAGTTTATGTAATATAAAAATTTATTAGAATCCAGTATATGTTATATATAAAGAGACAAATTCATGATATCTTATATGGACTGAATATAGTTATAATCGACTATTATATCATTTATCATTATAGTGATTTTATGTTTTTATGACATTACAAACAGAAAATCAATCATTTAATCATTTTTCTTAGTTATTCACAATATAAGCATCAAAGAAACCACATAAAGAATGTAGAATAGAATTATAATAAATAATATCAAAAAATCCATACATAATATATGATCAGCACCAATTTCCAGACTAATTACATACTAGATTAGTACCCAAAATTTCCTGAAAATAACACTCCCTTAGTAAGTGAGGATATCAGCTGCATTCGCTAATCCTTAGAAGACAATTCGGACTCAAAATCACTTCCATAATCATTTTTCAGTATCTTCTTTGAGTCAAAATATATAAAATAAAATACTAAAAAATACTGCATTAAGTATTCCAACAAAGACAATGAAATTCAACATTATGATTTGTAAAAGTTCATGTTAGGTATGTCTTAAAACTGGTTCCCAAGGGTTAAAGAATTTGGAAGTGATCAACTTTGAGATAGGTATTATTAAGAGAATTTTTTATTGACGTGGTACCAGGGAACCATGTCAGTCTTTTTGTCATCATTGATACCTGGATGAATGCGCAAATCCCCGCTACTCAATGATATACAACTAAAACACCATCTCATAATCTAGACCCATATTACCAAAGTCTTCACATGGTCCACTACTTACACTATATATATCCTCTTTAAGACATATCGAAAATTTTCCACCCCCACCAAGTCATAAGAGATCACTCAAGCATAAATAAAAGTATCGGTTCACACCATTTTGTCTAAATAGACAAGGTTCATCGTAAAAAGTTGTAAAAAATGTTTCATTTGACCCTTTATATTTCATCTTGTAGTATAATTCAGGGAACATTCCACAAGACCTCTAAGCATATCCCCCTCCATATCTCCAATGATCAAAAAACGATAGCCAAAAATATCAGCAATCATACAAATTAGTGTATGAAGTGATATTCCAAGTTTCAACATGTTGTATTATAAAACCCATTGGAACCCTTTAATTAAATTTTGGAGGTAAGAGTGCAAGGAGGCATAATGTTCTGAAGACACAAATTTGTAATCATCAGCTATATTTTTAGGCACTGTTGATTCTTATTTTGTAGGGATAAGTGCATCCTCAATCAAATCAGAACCACTAGTGCTCCTTATGGAGTAATGTTCTTCTTATTCATAAATTCCCAGTATACTCTCATATGTAATTACCTAACAGTATTCTCCAGGTTCATGTTCAAAATCAAAATCTACTTTTCCATTTAATAGGATTTGATCACACCAGCCAAAAATGTTTGATCGTTATGAACCCATCAAAGTTGATATGAGAGGAAAAAATGAAATTTATTACCCATATGACTGTGCCTTAGGGTTGTGAAGGTGGGTTGTTGTGGGGGTGTGATGTGACACTACAGATAGAGGGGTCGTGGGGGGATTCTGAGGTGTAGGGATGAATGGGAAGGTGGGGTAATGGGGGATGTCAGTCGAGAACATGGAAGGGGTTCAAGAGAGGATTTTAGTGGAGAAATCCAAGGACGAATAAGGAACTAGCGAAGATGTGGGTCGCATTTTTGAGGGAAATGAATGGGGATGGGGAAGGTGAAGTAGGGAAATGGGATTTGAGGCCATAAAAGGGTAGTGTGGGATGTGAGTCGGGGGAGTGGGATGAGAGGAAATGAAGTGGGAGGGGATTCTGAATAGGGCAGGGGTAGTGATGCCATGAGAAAAATTCACCATTGGGGTTTTAGTGGTGTTATTTTTAAAATAAAAAAAATTAAAATATTATTAAATAAGTTATATTTCAATATATAAAACTTATAATATTTTAATAAAATTGAATAAATTGTATTGAAAAATATAAAAACACAAAATATTTTGACAAAAATGAAAATTAAAAACAATTATTTTATGTTTTTAAAAAAACATAGGGAAATAAAAATTTACTTTGGTCTTAAAAATGGTATATATATTTATATATATATATATAAACTAGGTTTCTCTTAATTTTTTATTGATAGAAAAGAATTTTTATTGAATGGTTTTTTAATAGTTTTTATTAACATAAAAGGATTTGTTAGTAATAGCATTGATTATAACAGATTCGTGTGTTGGTAAAGAAAATTTTGTTATTAGTGTAATAATGATATAGATTCAACTATTGGTAAATAATATTTGGGTATTAAATGATAAATATCAATAGATAAAGCTGCTGGCAAAAATTATTATTGGTATTAAAATTTAATACTATTAAAACAGAATATCTGTTGGAATTGATCTTTTTTACCAAAAAATATACTATCTATTAATAAATATCTATTGGTATAAGTCATTTATTAGTTTATAGGACTATAAAAACTATCTATATATTATTTTTGGAATCCTAAAATAGAATTTCTAGTATGGTAACTTGTACAAAAGTAATTTCTAGATCAATGAGTTGAAATTTTTGGGACAAATGATTCAATAAAAATGGATTTGGGTTAATCCTAAGAAGATAACAGTAGTAAGGTTTTGGTAAAAACCCAATAATTTATTTGATATCTAGATATTTTTGGGTTTGGGTAGATATTACCAGTATTTTTTCAAGAATACTTTTGGAAGTCTCTTCCATTATGGTGTTGACTTGGAAATGGGTGATGTTTGAATAGAGTGAGAAGTTCTATATATATTTTGAGGAGTTTTAGGACCATCTGGAATCATCTCTATTTTTTATTATTCTTGATTTTGGGATGGGATATGTAATTTTTTGTGATAAATCAGGTATATGGTTGGGGTTTGTACTAATTTTGGATGATCAATTGTTGTATTATTGATCTTTAGTTCTATGACCATGATAAATCTATTTTATTGATGAGTTTTATATGTTAAATATTTGAATATAAATCGATTAAAAGTTTAAATTCAAGGAATATATTGATGCTTTTTGTATTGTTATATAGTACCAGAATTATGAGAAATACCAAAGAAGACATGAAAATTGAGGATCATAAAGGTACTTTGTGTTGAGCCACTCCACGACTCCACACAACCCGAGTAAATGAAGATGAGGTAAAGATAGAAAATGACTCAAATGAATATTTTTTTCTGAAGAAATAAACTTTTATACAATGTTTAATTTTAACTTGATGTTTTAGAGACTAATAACTAATGAAATAGAGAAAAACAAGTATTCTATCACTCGATATTAACATTCCACATCATGTAAACATTTCATGAAGTGAAAATATTATATGACATGTAAATAAGTACATTATGTGAAGTTACAATATCAATCTAAAGTTCATCCCCCCACATTACACATCATGTAAAAATTACATGATGTGAAATGATTGGATTGAATAAAAATAGTTATTTTACATATCTTTTATGGGGGTCGACATTATGACCCCAAAATGGCTAATTAATGATTGTTTTGACCTAGGGAAACCCATATAAGACCACTATTCTTATTTATATGTGATATTTCTTGGTGATATAGTTTAATTCAAGGAATTGAAAGGCTTGATTGATGGGATGATTCTATAGGGCTAAAACCAATCATTCTTCGAATATTTGTATTTTATTAGAATTTATTGTTTTCTTACTTTTCTATACATGGTGCACGATTTATAGTTTAACTTTATTCTATGATCTTAATTATATTTCATCTAATATCTCCAATATGGAATATTTTTTAATCTTCATTGGCGATCACCTAAAAATGATCAACTATTCCGCTTAGGGTTAAGGATCGGGAGTAAGGGTGGTTTGAACTTAATGAATATCTAAAAATTGAACCTTGGTAATCCCATGACTAGTAATTTGGTTTAAAATGATTTTTTGTCACATTACCTTTCATATACATTACTATGGGAGTTTCTATTTAATTATCCAAACCTTTTTGGAGTTGAGACTTCTATAACCAATATCTTGGGATTCTTTCTGTAACAGAAGCTATTTGTAATAGACCTAGGTTTTATGTTATACCCATAATATGTTTTAGATGTGGCATAAGTATATCCAATTGGTTTGAACATAACCAATTACAGACCCTTTCACCTCTTCAAAACCTAGTGTATAAGTCTATCTCACATCACATTTAGGGTTATCTATCTCTTATACCGTAAACTTTCCCATGATCCCTTCACAAATTCTTCATTAAATTTATTTTTTTAATTGGTTTAATTTAATTGGTTTAATAAAATAAAATAATAAATTTTAGTGACCCAACCTTTGGTCAATAATTCTTTACTGCATTCCCTACTCACTATGGTTTCAACCCCATTCATTCACTTTATTATGTCTTTTAAGTTAATGTTGTTTGGGATAAACTAAATATATAATTTATTACACTCGAAGTATTTGATGATGTATTCAGGGACATCATACCTCAATAAATTATTTTCCCCACCCATGAAATAGAGTTGGGAGATATGATGAATGCATAGATGACTTAATGTTATTACCTCTTTTATTGATTATTTTAATGTTTATTCAGATCATAATAAGAGGATGTACAAATTCACCCATGTGGAATTGATCATCAGACATAAACCCTAGTTGGAATATCTTCAGACATTTGATTTTGACATATCGTATACCCTTGAGAAGTTGTACGTAATCATAGATTCCTTGAGAAAAAAATCATCAATCCATGTAGTGACAGAATATATAGTTGAGTGGATTTTGATGAGTTTTTTGTTGATATGAGATTTAAAGGGAATAAGAACAGAGATAGGGAGGTCTCGACAAGTATCTAGGTCACAAATTATCTTAATAATTTAGTTCAGTATGAGAATACGTATAACCCTAAATTCAAGAATATTAATAAATTTTTAAAAGGTGGGTGACCTAAGGTGATTTTTCATGGTGTCTAAATTGTAAATTCTTATTTAATAAGGGGAAATAATACCATGGACATGAGGATAATGTAAATGTTCAAGGGTCATTATTCTAGATGGGTAATTCACCCTAGGTCTACCATGTTGTTTTATAATCTAAGAATAGTTATTTTTGGTCAACTATGAGACAGTGAAATGTTAATTTTTTACCTATATATTTCCTTGTAAAGGATCAAAGATGATTATTAGAGATCGGTTTGCTTACAATTGAATCTTAACCTAATGGTCATGAAGTTGGATTATATTTATGTTGACCTTTAAATAATTATACCTTGAAATACTCGTATGAAAGACTCTATTTGGGTCATTATAGATTTATTTACTATGTTATCCCATTTTCATCCCATTAAAAAGGTGATGGAATTGAAATAGCTTGGGAACTTATGTGTCTGAGTGATTATTAAGATTGATGGAGTTCTCTCTTCCATGGTTTAAAACTATGATACCCATTTTGCTTCCCAATTTTGGAATATTCTCCAAGAATAAATTAGAACCAAGCTGATATTTACCACAATGTATCACCCATAGATAGATGGTTAGATTTAGCAGTCCATCCATATCATTAATGATTTATTGGATCATGTGTTCCTAACATTCACAGTTCATTGAAGACGCATCTATCATTGGTGGAGTTTTCATAAAACAGCTATTATCAATCCTCAATTATAATGGTTCTTGTAATGTTATTATATGATTATTCATCTAGGTCCTTATCATGTCGGGATGAGTTGTGTGAGAATTCATTATTCTGATCGAGTCTCATCTAGGAGATGATGGAGAAAATAAAGTTGATCTAGAAAATGATATTAATAGCTCAAAGTCTCTAGAAATTTTATTTCGATATACATTATCTCCCATTAGTTTTTCAGGTCAGTGATCAAGTGTTTATTGGAGTATCTACTTGAAAGAGATATTGTTTCATGTGAAAGTTATGGAAATTGGCATCATGTTATGTCATGATAATTTACATTATGAAACATCTTGACAAAGTATCCTATCAATTTTACATTCTACCATGACTAATCTATATTCATATTTTATTCATGTATCCTAGTTAATGAAGTGTCTTCCAAACCCATCCACATGATATAATGGGTGGATTTTGATGCTTATAATGATACAATAGTTTTCAAGAAGCCTATTCATATCATGATTTATTAGAAAAAAAGTTATCCATGAAAATTCGTTCCCATTGGTGCATGTGATTTTGTAGCGGGGTGGAAATATTTACACATGTGGGAGCATGTATCTTTAGTGAGGGAGATATGGTCCCACCTATTTTTTAATATGTATCTTTGGGGATTTACCAATGAAGAAAGTGGTATAGTGGGGAGAATTAAAACACTCATTACGCCACTAGTATATCACAATTTGTATTTTATTTACTTGTCTGTTTCTTCATGTATCTTTGGAGATTTATAGGTTATAAAAATTAAATTAGAAATAAATATTTTTGGGTGTATGGGTAGAAATAACTGTGAAATTGGCCATACAAGAGGAATGTTTGAGGAAAAAGTAGTTTGGAAAAGCTTCTTAATGGTTTTTCAAACAACGCAATAGTTTATAGGAACCATCCATCATTGTTTTTGGTAGATAGTGAACCACACATGGTGGGTGCATGGTTTGACTAACAATGTGTCCCAGACATATTTCTTTTCCATATATATTAATATTAGATTTTAAAATTTTTAAATTGATATATTTAATGCCTTACTCACCCTCATTAACACAAAATCCATTCTCTGGTGATCGGAGCTCTTATCTCCTTGATTCTTTTTGGATTTACCATGAATATTAGTTATTTTTATTAAGGTAGGCATGACTTCTCTTCAAATTTGTCCTTCAACAAAATTTTCCTTCCATATTACTCTATTTCAATGGAGTTGTAGAACCCTACCATGTGAGTGGGGACAAACACAGTGTTGTGGATAGGGTATTTATGATTCTTAATTATTGTTTAGGTTTTTATGACCCCTCTATAAGAATTAAATAATTATTTTTTGAATATGATTCATTCACATGTGTTTCAAAGGTTGGTGTCTTTACCCCCAGGGTGATTTTCCAGATCTTACCTTTTGTTCTTGATTTCCATTACATTTTATTCATCAATGTTAAAATAAATTGTGTCAATAATGATGTCTTATAAGTTCAAGAGTTATTTCTTCAATTGTGATGGTAGTTTAATGATTTTAAATAAGTTTTTTAAAGGTTCTGTTCTTGATTCAATAATTCTTTTTTGATAAATTCCCCTAAAGTGGATTTTTTGTTTTAAGTAGATTTCTATAAGGGGGTTTTGAAATGTTTTTTCCTGTGACTGATGTTTAATTTATTATAAGAATGTATAGACAATGAAATGGGTATTTAAATTTCATTATTTAATTGGTAATGTATGGATCATGGAAGACCTTAGGTGTGTGGATATCTTAGACAATTCAATCACTGGTCTAGGTTGTGTTCTAAAAAGGGAACATTGTTCATTCTAACCAAGAGATCCTATGGACGTGATGTTACCCATAAGAGTGAGAGAGACCTAGGGAGGAATGTAGGGTCTAGGAATACCTGGGGATGAATAAATACTTTTTCTAATTATATATCTAGTTATTAGATCTTGTCATAGAATATATAATGATTGACCACATTAATTAGAATCTATAATGCATGTTTTTGGGCCTTTGTTTATTTTGATTACCTTAAGATTGTGCCTAAAACCCTTTTTTGGATATATCATATTGTTTATGCTTAATTATTTTCTAGGTTTGGATGATTTGGTCATGTATATTCAATGAGTCTTCACATACCTTTGTATTGATCCTTGTGCATTATTACCTTTAGAAAATGTAATGTTTTGGATAAAACCCAAAGGGATTTCTAAAGAAATTTTTTCAAAGTGTCTTTTTTAAATATTAAATTCAAAAAATACTTATTGGTTTTTATAGGGAAATACCTTATGTATATTCATTGTGGTATTCTATTGGCCTTTTTCCTTACACCCTACATATCCCTTTGTGTGTATTCATACATGGTTTTGTAGGAAATAAATACATGTATGGGAATGTTTTCGTTTAATATAAATTTTTCATTACCACTATCTCTCATTGGTTTGGGCTAGTGGACTTGAAGGACTCATATAGTTTAACATATCTGGATCTATTATGTTCATTTGGGATGTGAGGTATCGGCCTAACTGAACTTGTTGGTATTATAAGATTTAATTTATATTGACTTATAGATATTTTATATTTTTCATCTGTAGTTACCTGTCAGGATCCAAGAATCAATGAGAGGGGGAGGGGTTGAATCAGGGATATCTTTTTCTTTTTATATTTCCCTATTTTTTAAACAAATCTGGCCTCCTTTTAGAGAGTTTCTTCCCTGGTGAACATACACAACCATAGGAACAGAAGATTTACATGGTTTACTACTCAGCAAGAGTAGCTACGTCCCTGGTATGGTACGGAAACCATCCAATACCACACAATAAACTAGAAAACAATCCTTTGATGTGGAATACAATAATTAAGATATTCCCTTACACTCGTGTATCACTTTGAAAATAATATAATAGTCTGTGTGCTCCCTCATAGAAAAAATAGGTTAATGTATTCTTTCTGCGATTCTTAATGAACTTTCAAAAATGAAATCTTTCAAAACTATTCTTCACATTCCTACCCAAGAAGCAGGTAAGAACCTCCGAGTGAAAATATCTTTCATGCCTCCCTACTTTTCCACCTCTCTTCTTGCACGACTCCCTGTTTGCATGCCAGAGTACTTGTGTGCCACCCTTCTTACGTGCCACTAACAACTTGCACGCCACTTTTATACACAGCTCACAACTGGCACGACACTTTTTTGATATACACTGCACACTTATTATACATGACTCCCTACTTGCACACCTCTAAACACTTGCGCACCACTTCTACTTGCATGCCACTCTTCTTGCATGCCACCTTGCTTGTGTGCCTTATGAATTACTTTTGACTTGCACAGCACTTTAGCTTGTGCATCACATTATACCACTCATGTGATCAGAGCTCAAATTTTATCTTAAGTGTTGAGAATTGAAAAATTAGGAGGCTAGTTGTCTATTTATATCAATTTTGGTGACTTGAATGCCACATACACATCCATGTCGTTCCTGCTTGTGCTCCACTATATCTCTTGCATGTCGCTCCATCACTTGTGTACCGCTCCATCACTTACAATACACTTCATTTCCTTAGTCATATTTTGATGTGATTATGTTGAAATATGACTTGCGAACAACATACACTTGCACACAACTTATATATGTATGCCACACTTGCATGCCACACATTGACGTGCCTTCCACTTTCTTCAATTTTTCATATTTTGATATGATGATCTTGAAATATTTCTTACATGCAACATACCCTTACACTCCACTTATACTTTTGTGCCACTTTTTGACTTATTCACCTTTTTTGTCTTACGATCCACTTTATTTCCATTGTCATATTTTGATGTGATGATCTTGAAATATGCCCTACGTGCAACATACACTTGAATTCCACTTATACTTTAGTGCCACACTTGCGGACCATTTATACATGTTCTATAAATAATTTCCTTTAACAAAAAACTTCTTTACTCCCCCTATCCTTCATAAGGATTTCATCAAATGTTATCCAAACACATCATATTTGTGAAAGAAAGATCAGAAAAGCATAATCATAGGTACCATGGGAAGTATTGTATCTTCCATTTCTTCCATCAACCACTTATACATAGTTAATAGATTTCCTTTCCTCTCAAGCATCCTTGAAAAAAAATACAATACCTGCAAAGCATATTCATGATAATCATCTTTGTACTAACAATCTCCCCATTTGGATTTGAATGTAAAGAAAGATTTATAAATCACTAAACATTTTAATCTCAAGTAATGGATTAATCATCAGTAGTTATAAGCCTATGTGAGGTAACTCATTCTTGGAAACAAAAATTATTAACATAAATACCAAGATGTATCATCAAAATCATTACATTCAATTTTTGAGTAGCTTTGCACATTAATCTTTCCTTTTTATTTATCACTTTGCCTTCTTCATTCATATTGTTTCAGAAAATCCATTTTGTACCAATAACAGTTTTTTCATCAGGCTTGGGTACGAGTTCCCATGTATAATTTTTTCTATATGACCATGCTCTTAATTCATAGCCTGAATCCATTCTGGGTTATGAAAACCTTCACTCAAATAATTGGGTTCCACTTTTGAATACAGGTATGTATGTGTAACATCATTTTCTGTTCTTCTTGTTTGAACACTTTGCTGTTGATCACCAATAATGTTCTGAGCCTCTACTTTCTTCCTCACCCTAGGATGAGTTGTTCGAATTTCATCATCATCACTTGAAATTGATGGGTTGAATTATTCTTCATGAGTAGGAATACCATTATTCCTAGATTTATTAGAATATTTAATTACACAATCCATATACTTATAATCTTCAATATCAGCATAAGTCTTTTGTTCTGTCTCAGCATTTTCAAAAACATTCACATCAACAGAATCAACAATTCTTCCAATTTCTTAGATAAAACATTTGTATCCTCTTACTTATAGAGCATAGCCAAGAAACAATTCATCATCTCTTCTTTGTTCAAACATTATAAGGTTTACAGCCTTTTTCTTTATGATGCATGGACTCCCAAAAACTCTTAAGTGTTTCAAACATAAAGATTTTTCATAAAACATTTCATATAGATTCACATATGATGCATGTAGAAACATCAATTCTAAATATACATTGCATTACTCAATACATGCCACTAATAATAATTAGAGATACCATTATCTAGTAACATAGTTATCCCCATTTCAACCAGACTTGTATTCTTCCTTTCAACAACCCCATTTGGTTGATGTGTGTGTGGTGAACTGAACTCATTCTGAATTCCATTCTTCTCAAGGTTACTATCAAACTATTAATTCTTATAATCTCCACCATTATCAGTTCTCAACATCTTCACTAAATATTCACATTCCTTCTCTGATTCCATCCTAAAATTCTTTAACATTTTTAGAGCATCTGACTTATGTCTCATATACATAACACATGTAGTACTAGTAAAGTCATCAATGAAAGTAATTAAGTACTTATATCTATTTATTGATTTCGTTCTCATTGGTCCACAAATATCAGAATGTATAAGTTACAAGGTTTGTTTTGAAAAAAATTCAACTCTCTTATTCATAGAGTTTGTGATCGTCCCTTTTTCACAAATAGTGCAACACCAATTCCATATTGATGATAAATCAGGCATATCTCAGACATTGACTCATGTTGATAACTTGCACATGATTATTCGAAACATATGTCCCAACATTTTATTCCATAACTTATTTTCATCCACCATGACAATGTAACAAGAGTTCTGTACATCACCAACAAGGAATAAGTTTTCTTTCATACATTGGCCTCTTATAATTACCTTTCCATCATTTTCAGTTTTCACAAAAACCCCATCTTTTCTAAAGGTAACTTTTTTACCTCATCAAAAAGTTATGAAACACTCAGTAGATTATTCTTCAACCTATCGACATATAATTTTTTCCTAGATTTATTTTTTTCATTCCTGATTATAGATTACCCAACACCTTTTATCATAAAAGAATCATCATTTTCAAATTTAATTGTTCCTTCATTGAAGTATGTCATATTTTTCGATATATTTAAGTCTCCTGTCATATGAGAAGAACACCCACTATCAAGAATCCATGTATTTTTTCCTTTTGTAGCTTTTAAATAAGTTTCAACAAAAAGAGCTTTTTGTTCTTCCTTTTCATTCTTGAGCTCTAGATTTTAAAATTTTTTATAAATGTTTTGGTGTTCTGGGAACAAAATAAGACATCCCTTAGTAATATGTCTAGGTTGTTCACATCTTTCACAAATAGTTTCCAATGGATGGAACTTATTGTCAACTTTCACACCATCCTTCTTGGATTTATTTTTAACTTCTTTATAGTACTTCCCTTTTTTAGAGGAGTGACTCTCCCTCAAACCTTATCTTAAAAATCTTTTGGAATGGAAGTAATGTTTTTGATTGAACTAACATATTTTTGTAGTGTTTCTGAATCCACAAAAATACTAGAACTAACCATTGAATGAATATTCCCCTCTGAAACATATACACTTACTCAAGTGGTGAACATGATTCTCAACAACCTTCTTAGTAGAACTCTATTTACCATAAACCTTCCTTTTTTCAATCTAACTTTATACTTCAACTCAGATTTCTGTTCAGACTTATCAGTACTAGAAGTATTAAAAATATTTATGGACTCAGGATTATTATGTACTTTTAATTATTCATCATTGCTGACTTTGGCCACATACACAACCTTTACATCTTTTTTCTTATGAGAACTAGTTCGATCTTTTCTCTCAACCATTGAAGGTAACATTTGTGGATCTTTATCTAGTTCATTCATACTATAACATTCACCAACTTCTTAGATATATTATTCAAAAATAATATTAATTTATTTATCTTTAGAAATTTTCTTTTGGAAAAGTTCCAACTCTTCTTCTTTTTCCTTCAGCTTTACATCGAGATGATCATTATGATTCTTTGAATTCTCAAGGGAATTCTTCGGATCATCAATCTACTATTCCATCTTGAATTTCTCATCAAGAAACCCTACTTGATTTTTTAATGTAGAATTTTAGTTTATCAACTTTTTATTTTCCCTTTTAAGCCTTTTGATCTTTCTCATAAATTATTTCAAATCATCTTTTAGATAGTATTCAAGTTGAGTTTCTTCATCATTATAAATGTGCCTACTATAATCTTCATTATTCACTAATATAATAAAGGTATTTTCTTTAGATTTCCCAGAAAAAGATTTCTTGGACTCATATTCTCTATCATCTTATTCTTTTTATTTACATAAAAAACCTATTATTTTTTATTTGAAAAACTTTTTATCCCCCACCCCTTTGAAAATATTTATCTTTGGTAGGTTGTTTCTTCCATTTCCTTATTTTACATCTTTCATTATAATCCATGTCTTCTAAATTATTTTTGTGAGGAAAGTTATCCTAAAAGTGACCAATGAATCCACACTCAAAACATTTCAAGGGAAGATTCCCCTTGTATTTCCTGGTACCTCTTTTCACATTCTTACAAAACGAGGATAAAATTTCATCCAAATTTTTACATACCTCATCTTCAAAATCAGATTCACTATCATCAACTTCAATAAGAGTATTCTATGACTTCTCTCTATTTAAATCCTTGATTGACAATTCTCTATCAGCTTTTGTTTTTCTCTTCATAGTCTTCTCCCTTCTCATTTCATAAGTAATGAGAGTTCTATGAAAACCATCAAAAGATAATGTTTTAGGGTCTTTTTCATCTAATAAATAAACTTTTTCGTGAAACTTTTCAGTCAGAATTCTCTAAATCATTTCAAAAATGGTAGACTCTTCCAACTTTTCACCATGACATCTGATTATGCTGACAATGTCATTTACCCAAGTAAAGAAGTCCCCAATAGATTCAGATTCCCCCAATTTCATATCTTCATACATTATCCTACAGATTTTTAGTTTTTTATTCTTCACTTTTGTTTTTCCTTTGTAGATGTTCTTCAACTTATCCCAGATTCCTTTAGCTATAGAGACACCTTTCACTATTAAAAACACACTATAAGAAATAGATGATAGTAATGCATTTTTTGTTCTTCCATCATTCTCATGATTCTTTTTATCAACAGGTGCAAAAGGAACCTTGTCATCAATAGGAGTAAATCCTTCAGTTTTAGTTTCAAGAACATCAAACCCCAGAGACACAAGATAAGGAATCATTCCATCTTTCAAAATAAGATAATTCTTTCCTTAAAATATCATAATCCCCTTAATGTTAACACATTAAAATTATCTATCAGAACTATTCTTCAAAACATCCACAAAGGCCAAACAAGGGAAACCTTCACTCTAATACCAATTGTATTTCCCATTTAGGATCCATGTATGACTGAGTGGTGGAAGCGTCAATTAGTGAATTCATTTAATTTTTTTGTTCCTTTATTTTTGAAACATCCTTCGCCTCCTGTTAGAAAGTTTCTTCCCTACTGAACACACATAAACATAGGAACACAATAATTACAAGGTTCACTACTAAAAAATAGTAGATATGTCCTTTTTATGGTAAAAAAACAATATGGTACCAAACAATCTACTAGAATACCATCTGTTGAAGTGGAATGCAATGAGTAGGATTTTTATTTACACTCATATAGCACTTTGAAAAAAATCCAATAGTGTTTGTTCTCCCTCTTAGCACAAATAGGGTAGTGTAATGTTTCTATGATTCTTAATGAAATTCAAAAATAAAATCTTTCAAAACAATTCTTCAAATTCCTACATAGTCACTGGTAATAACCTCTTTGTGCACACAGCTTGCACGACTCTCTTCTTGCATACCATCCTACTAGTGTGCCACCCTACTTGAGCTCTACTAACTACTTGTGCACCACTACTGTTCACAAATAAGAACTTATGCACCACTTTTTTCTTATAGATTTTCACATTTCCTCAACAAAAATTCATACTTCCATGCCGCTTAAAACTTGTGCACCACTTCTACTTGCGTACCACTCTTCTTACGTTCCACCCTGCTTGTGCACCTTATGAATAACTCCTAACTTTCCTGACACTTCAGCTTGTGCACCACATTCTACCACTTGCGTGATCAGAGATCAAGTTTTATCTTATGTGTTGATCATAGAAAAATGAGGAGGCTAGTCATCTATTTAGATGCATTTTGGTGACTTACGCACCATATACACTTTCACGTCATTTCTGTTTGTGTGCCGCCCTATCACTTGTGTGCCACTCCATCACTTGTGCACCAATTTCTTTCCTTTGACATATTTCGATGTGATGATGTTGAAATATGACTTGCATGCCGCATACACTGGCACACCACTTATACATGCAGGCCTCACATGCACGCCACTCTTAGACGTACACGCTAATTTCTTTTCTTTTTCATATTTTGATGTGTAGATCTTGAAATATGATTTGTGCACAACAGACACTTGCAAGACGCGTATACTTGAGTTCCACTTTTTGAATTGTGTGACTCTTTTGACATACGCGCCACTTTATATCCTTTGTCATATTATCATGTGATGGTCTTGAATTATGACCTGCGTGCACCATACACACTCACGCCACTTATACTTGAGTGCCAAACATGCACGCCATTTATACTTGTGTGCCACATACTTTCCTTTTCCAAAAAAACATATTTACTCCACCAATCCTTCATAAGGATTTCATCATAAGTTCTCTGAATGTATGATATTTGTGAAATACAGATCAAAAAAACATCACCATAGTTACCATGGGATGTATTATAACTTCCTTATCTTCCATTAACCACTTATACAAAGTAAAGTGATTTACTTTCTTCTCAATCATTCATGATAACAAAAGACAATACCTGCAAAGGATATTCTTCATAATCATCTTAGTCCAAACATTATGTTTATAAATTGTAATGTAATTTTTATTATGATATCTATTTCTGGTTACTGTTGTACATACTATGTTGGGATATTTTCACCTGTTAATACTTCTTATTAGGCATTTTTGGTTGATTATGAGGGTGAAATCATTCCCTTTTGTACATAGTAAGATAAACTGGTGCTTTTCCACAACCCATGGATATTGAGAACTTGATTTTGGCCTTATGGTGTTCTAGGGCGAGTGATGGGTTAGGTTGACCAAGTCTAGTTAGTTAAAATAAATCATTAGAGATACCAAAAAACATGGCATCAAAATTCTTGAAGTATACAACAAATATGACTAAAAATAACGAATTATCAATCATGATTTGTGAATATATGAATTTCCCAATCAGCATAATCACCTTGAACATTGGATTAACATAAATATTATGTAAAATATATTTTATAAAATTTTGGTCCATTAACATTTGAGTCTTTAACACATGTTCCTGCCATTTTCTTAATTTCAATAATCCATGACCATTGAATATTTAAATAAACTTAAGTATAGATTATAAGAATCTAGTGTTCTCTAGGAGTAGCTTCAATATATGTATGAACCCCAGATTCTACAATATTAACTTCTCTTATTCTAATCTAACAAGATCTGGGTCATATTATCTTCATATTGTCTAAATATTTGATCTATATTACTCAATAAACTCATATTTTTATTACCCCAACATCCATTCATCTCATATTCTTAGCCTCTAGTTGACTCAATCTTCATATCTTCTGAACTTCCTGAATATTAACTCTTTGCAATCCTATATATTATAGAATTAGGTTGTATAAAAACCAAAATATATTTCTATTTAAATTAAAAGTATATGTTCCATGAAAATTATTTTTCATTATTTTATCCTTTACATCATTGAATACATCAAACTTCACTTGTGCTCTTGAACTTCTTCAACATCATGACATGTTCACCACATTATTCATTCCTCAAACACTTCTTGATTTACATCAACCAAAGTAAATTTCATTTATTATGTCCTTTATATTTAGTACAAAGAAGGAAACTCTTAATTTCCACTTTCACTCAAGTATTCTATTTTATGGTTCATTATACCCATATATATTCCATAACTATCATTGCATCAGCCTCCAAATTCATCTTCTATTAATTTTTAAATTTTAGTCTTCTAAAACTTTTGAGTTTTTTGATATTCATCCATATCAAACATATTCCATTATTTGAACTTATTTAACCATACACCATAATGTAAAATATGGTTTAATTTACCAAGAGTGGTTATCAATTTTAAAATTTCATTATGTTCTAATGATGATTATCCCTTATCCATATGTATAGGATAGCTTCTCATTCATTAAATCTATATTTTTTTATTCTTTATTATATGTTAAAGTTTCAAATCCATTTTTCTTCTAGAAGTATCATTAACGTCTACATTTCAATACTTTATCTATTATTAGATAGAATCATAGTATATCCATAACTCATAATGATTTATTTTCTACTGGAAGAATGGTATATTATCATTTGGAATAATGTCAGAATCAGATAGCTAGTTTTTCCTTGGAAAAATTTATGGATTCCTTGACTTCTGATTAATTTGAAACTATGAATCCAAATATCATATTTGGTATTTTAACTTCTAGATCACTCAAGTAATAAATTTTAAAAACTACTCAACTCTCTATTTTATTTCATATAATTTTGGTAATATTAAGTTACTCATATGAACCACTGTGAGACTTCATCCCATAAACAATTCTTTCAGTATGCACCAATTTTGATAAGAGTGAATGACTCTTGGGGTTTTTGAGATCATTGTTTCATATTTTTTAACTATACCATATAAAATATTCAATAATTTTCGAATTGTTTCTAAAAACTTCTCTATAAAGAATCTTCTATATGTAAACAAATATCTTATATATTTCATAATATTATTTCCTTTGTTAATTAAAAATTTTCTTATCAATTATTTTATATGATATAATTTTTCATTTATGGTCACCTAATCTCCACTAAAACATATACATTTTGTATTTCAATTAGCACAAAATCAGAACACATCATATTACATTTCATATATAAAAATTCACAAGGGAATCTAATATACATGCTCTAGTTAATTACATTAGGACACAAGTTCTTCTATTTTCTAAGAAAATCATCCATCCACATTCCTAATTTATCATCCAATAATCGATCAACTGTCTACAAGTATTTCATCGTCTTAGGTATTATCAATTGGCATGTAGACATTTAAAATACCCTTACTATGCACCAAATTCTTTTTTTACACTTCTTCTTTGTCTTCAGTACATATTAATGATGTACCCCATTTTTCATTAGTTCATAGAAAAAAGTCTCAATTTTTAATTTATAGACAACATTAATCTATCACTGCCTAAAAAGTAGTAGCTAGTGAAGGTATGATCTCTTCTTATGAAGCGGCTAAATTTTAGACATTTTTAGTTGGTTTGTCCAATTTTTCACTGGAGAATATTGTTTTTGGATCAAGTAGAGAGAAATAAATAATATTTTCAATAAAAATAGTTTATTAAATAACTTTTTCATGATCAATTTTTATTTATAATTTCATAAAGGTACTATCTTTCTCATTCATGGGTTAATTCATTTAATCACCTTTAAATTCATTCTATGGTTACCAACTTCTTTTATTCAATTCAGTTACATATATCCAAACTAGTGGAAATAAGGTGGCTGATTAAATACATTAAGACAATATTCCTTATACTTTTATGTTAAATTTGAAGATGAATAAGGAATATTGTTCATAGACCAATTCATTTAATTGATTTGGATTTTCTCCCTCCACATAACTATTGATCAAATTCATGCAATGGGATAAGATAAAATTATGTTCCCAACAAATTAATAATTTACATAACCTTCAATGAGTGTGATTAATATAACATTAATTCATATAATATTCCACTCTCTATCCCCCCCACCTTATGTGATGACTCACACATGAAAGAGGAAAAGTCTATCACATGTGAAGAACTCATCATACGAAGTGATTCTATAAAACCTAATAAATGAATATTTTAAATCAGTTGAAAAAAGAATCATACATGAAATAATGATAAAGATTTCAAAATTTAAGTACTAGAATAAGGGTAAGATGTAAATGATTTAAAATATTACTCGAGTAATTTTTAAAGATAAATGTAATTCCATCATCCCAAAACTCAGTCGATGCTTCCATTTAATAAAAACTTTAATCATTATAGCATGGAAAGTATTATCACCATGTGAAATAACATCATCATAGTAAAATTTTTACATGTATTATTTCTCAAAGATTTATTCACTCTATAATACATAATTTTAATGTGTGACTACATAATTCGTTTTCTGACTTTGAATCTCCCCCTAATGTCACATAATAATATCTATAGTGGATCATTAGAAATATCTTCTCCTTTGACAATTGAATATGTTTTCCAAATCCTATAGTTGTCTTCATAGTGTGAATATATTTGTTTCTCTCATATTTATGTTTAGACACATATATACTCAAGGAGTTCCCAAAACCTAGTACATATTCTAAAAGGTCTCATACACATATCTCCCTATCAAATATGACTTAGTCCAAATATTATTTCTCTTTTAGTGGTATTGTGACCATATGTATCATAGAAAAAATGTATCTTATGATCATTCTCCATAAACATTATGAAGTCTTCCTTATTGTGTGATAGCCTGAGTTGCGGTGTGAATTTGTCTTACTAAAATATTTCTCTCAAATCTGTGGAAAAGTCATGTATCTTTTGAAACCTACATCATCATTATTATTTTTCTATTTATCATATTAAAAATACTTCATATTAAACACATCGTATTTATAGTGTATAAACTCTTATTATTATTCAATGCATTCTTATATAGTTTAGATAAGTTTTACAAATTTATGGCATCACACGTACACATTTTGGAGGACTTATCCAATTCTCCCCAAGTTTCATGGTTCAGTTGTGAGCATTATGGTGTGTCATAAATCAATGTAAGCCTCAATATGGTCTATATCTTAGTATTCTTTCAATTTACAAATATTAAGGGTCATGGACAATTCATGGGTTCCATGGATCAAATTAAAATATTTCCCTAGTCATTTTTTGAGCATGCCTTTTAGAACATGAATGTCTATAATTGTCTCATAATTCCCCCAAATCTCAAAATTTCATCAAATAAAATATCCTTTAGTATTTAATCATAATATCAATACATTAGGCTTTATTATTCTAAAAACATTAGGAAAGATACAAAAAATATATGAATTAATTAAAATTATAAAATCACCCCACACATTAATTATTTAATTGACCTCAAGAAAAAAAACATCCCAATAAAGATCTCAAAGGAAATCATACATCAACCAATGAAAAAACATATCCAATCATGTTAATAGAATAAATTATTAATATAAAATATTTGAATTTCAAAAAATCATTCCTTATACTCCAATGGCCCGAAGGCCTTCATTTTTTATTTATTTTAGACAATCCACCTTTCAGGGGGTGAGGTGGAACCCTTACAAGGTCCATAGGCATAAGTATTACATGGCTCGTAGGCCTTAGAGGAATTCATTTCCCATAGGCTTCATTATTTATAGGTATTTAGTCCTTATTTATTATTAAACACCCCACGCTAATCCATTTTCCCCCATTATTATACAAGAAAGTTTTCTTAAACATACATATCAATTTTATTGATTTATCATTTCAAAATAATTTCACTCATCGTTTAAGGAATATATAAATTGGGGTTATTCTCAATCTCAAGTGTAGTCACCCTATCTATAGGCTTTAAATATATATACACCACCAATTATAAATCGAAAAAAAAATATCATGTGGAAATTTTATTTTCTTGTTCATTAATATGAGGCAAAGGGTTGGTGGGCTATGATATGAAAATACAAATAATAGTTTTGAAGAGTTAGGAAAAAATATTTTGCCATAAATAATGATATTTAATATAAGGTTCAACGAAATCTATTCCTCCTTCGAAATTCCTCCTTTGGTAGAATCAGCACTTGTTTTTTCCACATTCCCATGGTTCCACAAATTAATCATTCAAAACAGCAATGAGAAAGGTCATATTTTTTATCTCAAATTTTTCTCTCACTAATGTTTTTGGTGTGATGTGTGTAGAGTCGACATTATTCCATTGGAAGTCAAAAAAAGAATGTACTTTAATCTGGACATCAATCTCTAGATGAAACTATTTCTTATAGTTATCCTGTAAAATTATAAGTTATTATAATTATGGGTCGATCCAAAGAAAATAAGTTTTTGTATTTCCAAATAATTTTATTTTTTCCAAGGATCCCATTTTTTTCTTCATTAAAATATATTGCACTCAATGATTTATAGTTACAATAGTAGTGTACTTTTTCCTACATGATCAAGAAAATAGGCTCCACACCAATTCGTGTAATTATTAGACAATTGAACCATGAAACACTCATCTAAAACATAAATTATTTGAAAATAGTAATCATGAAATCAAAATAAATAATATTTTTCATAACTATACATGGTAATGTAATGTGGCTTCCTATACGTAATTATAGGGTTGTTATAGGCTTATAAAGGATCGAGTTGTGAGAAGGCCTCAAAATAAAATAGGTTGAAAATAATTCAATCAGTGGTCTATTTTGTTTAAATATGGATCAAAACTGTCATGCATTAAAAATATAGACCAAAGTTATTAGTAGTGATGTCTGTCCTAAGTTCTATAAAAAAATTAGGGCATGTGAAAAATAATAATCAATGTCATAGAAAACCACTGGGGAATGATATTTAAGATTTTTGTACATCCACTCAAGACATGAATATTATGTAACTAGTCAATAAAGGACAATTATAGTGAATTAAAACTATATATAAAATATATTTCAATAATCCTACTATATTTCAATCTAAAAGAAAATAAGAAATTTATTTATAAAAAATTCAACAAAACGTTTATACAGTTATTCCCAAGGTTTTTATGAAATTCCTAAGTCAGTATAATGTATCTAATAAATAATTTATAATATAACAATAATTCAAAAAAATAATGTGGGTACTAGGTCTTCCAAAAAATGTACCACCTATCCCACAAACACACTAAAAATAATACATTTTACCCATTATTTGAGATCAATATGTGAGTAAATTAAAGAGTACCACTTAGTGAAAATTCATAAAAGAGGATGATAGAAACTCCACTAATTAATGTAGTTCATTTTAAAATTTTGGTTTTTGGTGAATCTTTGATAGACATCGATATGTAAAAAATAATGACTACTTCTTGTGTTTGAATACCTATACCTTGAAACCATTGAGTTCAGAACAAAATTTGTTATGAGTCTCAATAAGGAATGACATTAATTTTGTTTTACCTTATAATAATTTAATTATGGAAGTAAAAATTATCATTATAGTCGAAATATAAAATAATTCATGGAGGCATTACAAAATAAATAAAAATCAAAAAAAATAAACAATATGGTGTGGGAAAAATCCTAATCCCCTAGTGGTTCATCCCCATGATCCCTATTGGACATTTCATCTTGGGTAGCTGGATGAATATGGTTCGTAATATCAATGACATAAATACTCCCTATGGCTAATTTAAGGTCATCCAAATCCTATTACAACTAGTTCTCTAATGGGGTTGGTCCCTAATCAAAAGATAGGTTGTTAGCCTCATATATATATATTAATAAAGGGGCCTACTTGACTAATATTTTGTTTATTCACATACACTTCTAGTGATTCTCAATAATGAAATAATTTTGGGCCTATATGTCTATGATGTTTGTTAGTATCCTGATTAATTCTCCTCCCAAAGACTAAGGATTATCTATCAGATTATGTGTAGTGTGGCTACTTATCTAAATACCTCATGAAATGTTGAACTAATGTGGGGCCATGGAATCCCAAATAGGCACATTGGTGGCTTAGTAAATGGATGTTCACTCTCTATAAATAAATTTTTGTGGTTCTTAATGAGAAACATGATGGAAACTATAAAATAACGGAACCACAACTCTATAGTGTCAAGGAGTGGTAATGACTGGTCAATGACTATGGTTGCCCTCTTTAAAAATGGATGTTGTAATACATGCCTTAGAGATAGCTTTAGAATGATCCTCTGAAGAATCAACCTATACTGGAACATAAACATACTCATAATCCCATTCATACATCTTTACCACTTTCAATATTAGTCCCATATTAAAAATATATATTTTTTCAATCAATTGTAATCCTCCCAAGGATGATAGGGAAGAGAAGCATAAATACTTCTAAATGTTTCTCTATATGGGTAATACGGTTTCCTATCATCAATATCCCTCTGTCCATCAGCACCAATCCAACATAATATGATGTTCACTACCTTTGCATGTTCAATTTTAGACCTTTATTAGTAATAGATAACAATATGACCTCCAGCTAACTAACTACTCCCCTATAACACCCCATCTCTAATTAGGAATGGGTAAGTTATCTATATCTAATTTTAAGTAGAGGAACTTAAATTTGTGTTCGTTTTTCCCTTGGATAATGTTTACTATTGGGATTGACTATAATCATGGACCACTTTTACTAGGCCACGCTTCTTTTGGGATCAAGGACCATGGATTTATATTCATCAATGGTTACAAATTCTACATTATAAACACAAAACCAAGCCCTAAACTCCCCCAAATAGAGGCTCTTCTCCTTCTAGCACGAGAAAAATATAACTCTAACTAGGTCCAACTCCAAAATATAGAGAAACTATAAAAACAACTATAAAAAATTATCCTCCCTCACATTCATAATGTTCTATAATTCATAGCTTAAAGTTATTCCAAGAACTCCAACACCATATTAATGTTTTAAATAAGATTCAGGTCCACCATTTTATTTATTTTAATGAAATTATACTAAATCTTATATAGGTGATCCTAGTGATTATGATCTAAGAACTATAGAAAAGGGTGAAGGTTTTTTTTGCTTCATCTTCCACTATAGAGGAATGATTCTATGAACAGATCCATTGAGGCCATTTAGGCTAGCAATAATCCGATTATTACACTCCAAGACCCCAAAAATAGGCCAGGGGATTGATACTATAACATAGTATGAATATAAAACACAAGGGAGGCCTTATCCAAATGTACCAGTACACATGAACACATGATAACATATACTATGTAATACACTAAAGTAAACTACAATTAGGAACACAATTCATTCATTAACTTCTAATATCCAACATAAAAGTATAATAGAAGGTAATAGGATTATAAATGAAGAAATACATATATAATAAATGGATAAATGTTCCATCCTACTATAAGTGATTCTTTCTAAAAAATAAACCCACTCAGTAGCTATTTCTACTATAAAACACCACTATCCCCCACCCATATATTGTCCTTGTAAGACTCCACCAAAAATTATATTATAAAAATAATGCATGAAACTTGTGATTATATCCCATAAATTATTGATCATATATGTACCCAGTAGGATTCCTTGAAATCAAAAATCATAAAGCATCAATAAAGACTGAGTCAACTCATATAAAAAAAAGAGGGTACATAAAGAATGATAACCCACATATAGTCACTAGAAGCTCTAAATACTAAGAATATGGTATGCCTAAATTATACACACATATACTCTCATACAAACACTCTATTTCTATAGTATCAACTATTCATTATTATCCCTTCCATTGGATGGTGATGGAAAATCCTCACCCTGTAAAAGTTGGTGAAATACCAAACTCTAATGTAGAATCTCTCTCCCTTATAATATCTATATATGAACAAAATTCTACTCCAAATATATGGTATCTATGGAAATGTGGGTTAAATATATTACACTATTTTAATTCTATAGGTGGAGGGTCCATTCCCCACTCATACACATATGGAATAGATTCTACTCTTTTGGAGGATATATGTCCCATCGAGCAAGATACCTACCTCTTCATAGGGATTCAGAGGAGAAAATCCATTCATAAATGAAGATTTCCAATATCTTGGGAAGTACACAGTGTGTCCAATAAGAGATTTGTCATAATTCACTAATTTTCATTATTCTTGTGTTCTACCAACACCCAAAATGTTTTCTTATCCATATACATGATTTTTTAATGTCATAAATATCTGGTAGAGGTCATACGGGTACTTAGGAATGTGTCTCCTTCTGTATTGATGTATTATTCCTATGTTTGTGTACTATAACTGTGTTCAGGTCCATGTATGTGTACTCTAAGTAGTGAATTCGAAGCTGTTAGTATAGTTCATCACATGAAATTTGGATACAACACACAATGTGTGATAATTAACTTTACACGAAACTCTATCTAGTAGACTTACCGTGATACACTGTGTGTTTTCATCAGAAAAAACATGTCATGTATATTGGAATTTTTCACGATTTCTAAAAAAGCATCAGATTTCAAAATATTTTACCAAAACCACTCCATATTCCACAAAACCTTTTCTAAATGCATGTAAATCACATTTAATGAGTTGGTAACGTCACTAGTGGATACATTTTTACCACCACTTCATTATAAAATTCCCCAAAACACTCTTCGTGTTTACCCTATTCCATATCCCATAAATAATGAATTATACGATCCCAATAGGATCTATAATTAGTGCCAATACTCCATAATATAGAAATACATGACATAAAAACCACACAATGATCCATGGAATCCCTAAAATAAAACGTGCATGAAAATGGTTTTTCTAGATATAGTTGAATCGCAGAACAATCAAAATATCAATAATGGGTGTTCAAAAAAGGTCGGAGAATTGCAAGAAACACCGATGTGATGAAACTGACATCGGTCATGTCAGGATTGTCCAACCCCATCAATGGAATAATGAGTGATCATTATAGTTTCAATAAAATAAAAAAATTCAAAAATAAATGAGTAAAAGACTACATAAATTAAAAAAACAATATGTGAATTTATTGTTAAAAGAACTAATTTGAATTCATTATATTAAATTAAAAATAGTGAAAATATCCATAAAAAATCAAACATCTTACCACATATTAAATCAATCAATGGAGTAATTTATCTTCAAGTATCAATGTTGAATAAACTATTAAATCCATCGGTTACTCTAATAATTCCCACATCCAACCATAATTGATAAAGAATGCTTTAGTTATCTGATAATGGCATCCTCCATGTACCTCCTATCAAATATCTAGGGTTATAATGTTATCCTAATATATGAGCTAAATATGGAATATATATACCATTTCTAGCTTTATGGGATTAATTATAAAATTATAAAAATTGTCTTATTTAATTAATTTAATTTAATCTAACATCCACTCATGACTACACATAACTGATACACCCCACATAGAAAAAACAATTATTTCATAACTAAGGTAAACTTCATATCTCAGATTTAATGGTGCTCTTCATTTTCACATTAAAGACATTTTTTGAAAGATATTTCAATTTTCTTGAATAACTGATCACATATTATATATTATATTTAATATTTTTAATAAATCAATATAGAGCCTCCATAAGGACATGAACTATATGTTGATTATTCACCATACTCAAAATAAATTAATTTATAATCACTACCACAAAAACAGTTTTTCGCAGCGCCCCCCCTTTATCATCGCTTGTTTAGTAGCGCTGATAAAGGGGGGGCCTTTACCAGCGCTTTTTTTAAAAGCGCTGATAAATGGTCGGCTTCAATTTTTTTTAAAAAAATATATATATTAATATATAAATATATAAATATAGTTATATTGATATATAAATATAATATATAATTTTTAAATATATTTTAGATAACTATAAATGTACATTTACACTTATTATACATAATATATAAGATATTTAGTGAAAATGGCTTCTTAAAAAATTAAAAAAATATTTTTAATTAATAATTTGCTAATGATTATGGATTAATAGTCATTTAATAAAAATTTGAAGGCTAAAAAAGCTTAAAAAATTAAAAAAAGATCCAAAATATGTTGAAAACGCAACTCAAACTTCAAACGGCCATAACTTTTGATCCGGATGTCCGTTTGAGCTCTACCACATATCAAATCGAAGCATGCGACGAGCTCTATGTCGCTAGGACTGGGGTATCCCCCGTCAAGCAATTTTCGATGCCAAAAGAGGCCCATAAGGCCTTCAAAACTGAGTTTTTAGTCGGGTTACACCGATTTTTTAACATTTTGTGGATTTTCACCCTCGTTTAAGGGGGTATTATTGGATTTTTTTGGAGGGGTCTGAATTTATTCCAAGGTGTTACATTAATATTGATATTATATCTTTGAAATGTCATCCTTTTTTATAATTCACTGCTATTTATAATAAAAAATATAACAATATATTCATATTTTTTATATATTCACACCTAAAAATTTAATTATAAATATAAATAATAAAATATATTTACATATAAAATATATTAGATTTATCTAAATAATAACTAACATCCATTTTATTTAAAATATATGAATATTTATATACCTATATATTAATCTAACTATATATATATTAATCTAACTATATATATATATATATTAATCTAACTATATATATATATTAATCTAACTATATATATATTAATCTAATAACTATATATACATTAATATAACTACATATATATATATATTAGTATTACTATAAATATATATATTAATATCACCATAAATATATATATTAATATCACTATATATATATATTAATATAACTATATAAATATATATTCATATAACTATATATATGTTAATATGACAATATATATGTTAATATAACTATATATATGTTAATATAACTATATATATATATATTAATATAAATATATATTACTATAAAAATAAATATAACTATATATATATATATTAATACCACTATATATATATATATTAATATTACTATATATATTATAATATATCTATATATATATATATTATAATATAACTATATATATATTAATATAAATATATATTACTATACGAATAAATATAACTAAATATATAAATATATATATATATATAGAGATATCATGAATTGGAAAGAAAATCAAAATAGAGTAGTGGTAAGGGCTTAGGCGCGCAGGAGGGAGGTCTCGAGTTCAAATCCTGGTGGAGGCAGAGGTGCACGCGCATGGGGAATATTGGAGGAAGTGTTGTTAAAGAGTGGAGGGGGTGTGTGGGGTGCGTGGGGTGTTGTATAGGGGCCGAAAAGCGCTGTAAAAGTGGGGGTTCAAGCGCTATAAAAGCCCCCCCGATTGGCAGTATTTATAATTTTTTTTGAATTTTTTTTGAATTTTTTAAATTTTTTTTAACTTTTATCAGCACTTTTTTAAAAGCGCTGATAAAGGAACCCTTTTATCAGCGCTTTTTTAGTGCTGATAAAGGACCCCTTTTATCAGTGCTTTTTTTTAGCGCTGATAAAAGTGGTCTTTATCAGCGCTTTTCGGAGTGCTGATAAAGGGGACCCCCCCCCCCCCTTATCTACATCGGCTTTATCAGCACTTTTTCTAGCACTGATAAAGGCCATTTTTAGCGCTGATAAAGGCCGTATTTGTAGTAGTGAATATTCCAAATATTAAAGAGAAAAATTGATTCATTGAATTCTCCCTACATTCATATAATTTCATACAAAAAATCAATAAAATACGCAAATAAATGTGGGGAATGAGCTCGCATCTAGTTCCTCTTCTCCTTGGTGCTCTGCTAATGATTCTTATTCTACCAAAAAACACATGCTAAAGGAATTGATATTCCGGGAATTATCTTTTACTACCAATCCATAATCATCACCAGTTACACTACCAAGGTGGTTTCATACCCAATTTCCCACTCACCAAATTCAATTATGTGTGAAATTTCATTCATAAACCTCATCAACATGTGATAATTCCATGAAACCAATATAACTACGGTGGCAGGGCCAAGTATTATTCCACCTTACCAAATTTTCATATAACCAACCAAGGGTAAATGAATCTCAGAGATATCTTTCTAATTCAGATAAATGTACACTATTCTCGCCTAGGAAGGACCTTCAAGAACACATGGGTTACCTCATCAAACTCCAAAGGCCTTTATTTTAGGCATGTCTAGGGATTCTGATGGATTTGGGTAGTCATTATCCACATATTGATGTATCTTTCATATCGTATCATTTATCAACTCTATACCCATAATTATTTTCACTCCATGCTCTATCTTGCATAGTGATGACCTACATGGTCTCCCTTATAAGGCCTTGAATGGTTTCATTCTAATGTTGTATTGGTAACTATTTTTGTATTAAAATTCCACCAATGGTGTATTATCCTCTTAGATTTGTTAAAAATATAACATGTAAGCCTGCATTATGTACTCCATAACATTAATGGTATGCTCAATCTGGTCATCTATATTGGGGTTGAACTTCATTCTTATTTACAATTGAGTCTCAAAATGTATCTTTAATCTTCTCCAAAACTGGGATGGGAAGTGAGTGTCTTTTTTTGAAATAATAAATGAGGTTAATACATGAATTTCAAATATCTCCTACATGTACAATAAAAAAAACTCTCCACTAAACTCTACTCTTGAATGAAAATGAACTTCACTGACTTGGGGATTAAATCAATGATCACCCAGATATTGTTGTGAACTCTCACTAATCATAGAGGTATTGTCAATGAATAAATGGATATGTCATTCGACTTCTACTCTATCACCTCATGGTGTTGGGTCAAACCGACTAGAACATGGTGCTTGAACTACACCTATTTGAATTTGAGACACAGATAAATAAATTCAATAATTATCCTCTTCATTCTGGTCCCCCAAAACATACAATAAAGGTATTGGTATATCTTTTATACACATTTATGTACTTGTAAGGGGGATGCATGAAACTCTATTAGAAACTCCTCTCATAGAATGACTGGTAATATAGGCACTCCCTTGAAAAGGATAATTTACTCCCTAGCTTCATAAAATTCATAAGAAAAAATTCCTATGGAAATATTGTTAGAAAGATATATTAATCAATATCTCTTAGTTGTTTATCCTAGATATTATAAAGAAAAAGAAGGGTAACAACCATTAACTAGGGATATTTTTCTCTTCCATTTTCCATACAAGAAAACTAAAATGAGTCCAAATACTCTAATGTCTCATTTAAAAACTATGAATATGATTTCCTACTAAGAGGATAAAATACCATTTTCTCTATCCTGAGTGTATATACTGTTTAAAAATTATATTCTAGTCGGAACTCCAACCCTAAAAATTGCCTCATGTGAGGATATATATATGTGAGAAGATACACATGAGTCTCTTCTAGTTAAATTAGATGATTAATCTATCTCCCATAATATAGTTTTAAAAATAATTCTAGAAAACAGTACTATAACTAGCTCCAAATCATGGGTGACATAATTTTTATTTTCAGGCCTTAGCTGTCATAACCCATAAGTATCCACATATAACCTCTATATCTGAACACATCCAATACCATCTCAAGATGCATCGTAAAACACCAAGTTGTCAACACTATCCTATAGCAGTATAAAGATATGTTATCTCACAAACCACTACTAAATCTCTTGAAAATCCTACCGGATCTTCTCCATATATACAAAAGCTTATCCTTTTTGAGTCAAGGAAGTCTGAAGTTCAAAAATACAATAGAAATTGTGTATGTGGTAGCCTTCCAACTAGAGGAATATTTATAGATTTGTTATGGTATTCTATGTATCCCAAGTTATCACTTCCATTATATTTGTTGGTTCAAATACAACTCCCTCTTATGAGATGATGTGTCCAATGAAGTGGGACTCTTGTATCTAGAACTTACACTTCAAGATATTCTCATAAAGCATTTCCTCCCAGAGTATGTCTAGTGATATCATTAAATTTATCTTGTGCTCTTTCTATGGCACTGAGTAAATTAGGGGGTCATATATGAATACTATCATAAACCAGACTAACAGGGGATGTAATATTTCCTTAATGATTCCCATAAACACTTAAAGGGAATTCTTCAAGATGAAAGGATTAAGAAATTTCACTTGGTGATCATAGAAACACTAAAATTTCATTTTATGTACATCTTCCTCATGAACTTAGAGATTATGATATCCCATCCTTAGTTCAACCCTCAATAACCACTTTTTCCATTTCAGTTAGTCAAATAGATCATTAATTATTAAAAAGATAGTAATTATTATCTATATTCACCTAATCAGGAAAATATAATCCATAAATCACCTTAAGGTATCTTTCACCATCTTTTTAAAAAAAATTGGGGAATCCCACGGGGACACACTGGTCAATTAAATCCCTTCATATAAATATCCTCCAATTGAACCTTTACCTCTCGCAACTCTATCATGTAAATTTGATATTCTAGAATATATATCAATTTAGTACATGGGTTTTGGTCTATGTGGAATTATATATCTCAATGTGTAGGTATCATCATGGAAGGAATACTTATAATCAGCCACTACAATATAAAGCTGAAGGCCCATAGCTTCTATTTCTCCAATGGTTATACTAGCCAACTGATCACATATCAATTGTATCATCCTCTATATGATCCCAGTCTGACCTAACTGAGTTTAATTCATTATAATAAATTAATATAGCATCTCATCAGCCCATACTCCCTATAACCTCCTCCTACAATAGTCAATTTGTTCTTGGAAATCATAGAGCCAATCCATATATAGGATGATATCATGAGGAATCATCATGGCTAAAAGATATTCTATATTAATATATCTCCACCAAGATTCAGGTCACACTATTAGAAGAAGTGTATAATAAAAAATATCCCCATGTTGGGGTCTTTAGCCGTAAGGATTGATCTAGAGGATCTATTTGAATCACAAAGCCCTAAATAGGGGATTATGTAGGAAAATAACAGATCATGCATGTTTATATAACAAAATTATGCTAAAATATAGAATAAATACATCATACCTATAACTATATTTGGTGCCTTTGTATCACAAGGCTCGACTACCTATAGTTATCCTCTTTCATAATTGCCAGCTCCCTCAATGGGGTATGGACCACCTCGAGGTGGTGTTGGTGATAGTTGATTATAATGTTTTCCATTTCCTATATCTTTCCCCGCTCATCATCCACATCATCATCCCTATATATCTCCTTCTAGTTATTGTTTCCCATTCCAAGGATTTATTTCCCCTTCCACACGGCCATTTCCCAATGGTTTGGATAGTCCCGCGCAAGATATCCTCAACAATCACAAAAGTAATATCACCTCTCCCCATGCTAGTGGAAACCCATATGTGAATCTTGATCCACTAATCCTTGATTCCATGTCAAAATAAGTTGTTTCCTTATGTTCCATGACATAGAAACACAGTTTTTTACTCCTGCTGTGGACGACTCCAACTCATGGTGACTATTAGTTCTTTATGTATCCTTATAACCCTCATCTAAGAAAATCTGAATACAAGGGCTCACATTAGTACCCCATAAGTTGAAGAAATGCAAAGGGATATTACTCTAACAATGAGATATCAGTGAATTCAATTTCCACGGGTTTGATACCCGAAATATAAATCCCAAACAAATTCCATAGAGTACCATGAGCGGTCCAAAAACCAAACAACATACTTATAAATTATCATGATTCCTAGTGGAATCTCCATAAATTCTTCAATAATCACTTGTTTGGTCCAATAGGCTAGATACCCTAAGAGGGGGGTGATTCAGGGTATGACCGATTAAAATGAATGCCCCTTTTGATCTTGTTTTTTTTAGACAAAACCCCCTTCTCTCTTTTTCCCGATGTAGAGTATGAACAAACCTTAAATCATGAACAGGACACATCAATTTTTACTTGGTCACCCTCACTAGGCTACATCCAAGGAGCATACAATGGCGGTGTTCTGATGTACCAATTCAACTATAAGTGCATTTCTGTTTACAATTTTGAAGCGGACTCACTGTCCCTCCTGGTTTACAACCACAAACAATATAAAATCTCACTCCTCTATGAACTGAAGTGTGCTTGCTGCTTCTTCAAAATATCCACTCACAGTTTATGGACCTATATGCCTCTTCATTATCTCTATTGAAATCTTCATCCTTAACTGTTGATAGATGCTCTGTTGATGTCCAACTTTCACCTGTAGATGAACCTCACTTTTCATCGGGTGTACCGGGCAATTGTAATGTCACAGGCAGCCCTTACTGTACCTTTCCCGAAATTCCCTTGACTTTAGTGAAATACAATTTTCGTGAAATACATTCTTTTACGTGCAACACCCCTCTTGCACACAAAAAATCATTTTATGCACAACAGATTTTATGCACAACATATACAATTCCTTGTGTGTAATGCTCTTCTTTTCCACAAAATTAACTTTTCGTGCAAAAGACTTATTTTCGTGCCACCTCTTCTTTGTGCGCAAAAAGTTCTTTTATGTGCAAACTTCTTGTTTTTGCACAAATCTCTTGTGGACTTAAATTTTCTGCACCAGATCTTGGATACTCTCTATGTCTTGAGCTACAACGAATAGAGGGGGGTCACATCATATTTATAGGCAAAATCGACCCCATGTGAAAATCCCTCCTTGAGCAAGAAATTCACATCGAGCGTGAAAAACAAATCTTCCACGCTACAAGATTTTTCGTGAACTACTCCAAAATTTCACGCACCTCATGCCTTTGCCAATTTTTGAGCTTCGGACCTCAAAAAACCTCTTGCGTGAAAAAATTCATCCCCCTATTTCACTCATCCTACAAATATTTCATGCACCACATTCCTTTTGCGCGCACTACACAAATATTTCGTGCAAGACTTTATTTTTTCATGCACCGCACTGATATTTCGCACACCACGCTGATTTTTCCCGTGCCACTATATTTTTCACGCATCACACAGATTTTTCGAACACCACATTATTTTTCACACACCACTCCAATTTTGCGCACACCTTCCTTTTCCAAAAACACATCTCTCCATTTTCTAATTTTCGGGCCCAAAAATTTGGAAACCACTAAAAACAGTTCCACCTTGTATCTTCTCTTTTTGTACCACCTCAAAATCATCAATTCCTTTGTCAAGGTTCTTTAATTAATCATAGATAGTTGAAAGCATCCATTGAACCCTAAAAATCACCATGTCAACCCCCTTTTCCAACACACTTGTACATCATGGTCTTCTTTGTCAAAAAATACAACATGGAGGCCCACTTCGTCAACAAACACAATCACCTAAAAAATGCTTCAATGATGCCTTGAGGGATTTTTTCTCAAAAATCTCCCCCTTTGTGTTTGTCGACAAATCTTCTCATAAAAAAAATTTCACTTCGATATATCATTAAGGCTCCTTCCAGCCACTACCACCATTCGCCTCTTTCAAGTCTAATATCATTCAAAGATTCACTTAACACGTACTCTAAGCCCATATGAGCAATCCTCGGTGTGAGAAAAAATAGTAAATGAAAAGGTCATTAATGAAACACTTAATTTCTCACACAAAATATTGATACCAAACTGATACCAATTGCTAAACTGATGCCAATTATTGATCACTGGAATCCGTCTCTCAATATTACTCTACTGCTTTTATCATGATCTATAGCTATCATGATATTTATTCATTGATCGATCACTTCTAGAATCATCAGATTTAAAACTCCCTCTGACTGCTTACAGCTTCAACTCTTCATCAGCATTTAAAATACCCCTATCTCACTACTCCAATTGTCAGATTCTCCCCATGTCTTTGATTAATACATTTTCTCCCTTCCTTAGCCACATTTTCTCCTCCTTGAGGAGTCCCTATTTATACCCCTTTGTCAACGAACCCAAAGGTCACTCCTTTGTGATCTACAACACTATAAAGAATACAAATTAGCACCTTAGAGAAAAACATACCATCACTCGGGGAGAGGGGGTCCCTCAGCCACACGTTTTCAAGTGCGGGGAGTCGACAGAAATCCCAGATCCAGTCTATGCCTCTCAAATCCTTCCTTGGGTAAGGCCTTTTTTAGAATGTCTATAACCTGTAGCTCTGTAGGCACATACTCTAACTTCATGATTCCTTGCTAAACCTTCCCATAGATAAAATGATACTTTATCTCAATGTGTTTTTTCCTAGAGTGGTGGATGGGATTTTTTATAAGATTTATATTACTTGATTTATCGCACCAGATTAAGACTGGAGAGTTCACTTCAACACCCATATCTTCAAGTTGATGTTTCATCCACAATAACTGTGTGAAAGCTTGAGTGGCGGCAATATATTCAGATTCTGCGATTCTCAATGAAATGCAATCTTGCATCTTGCTTAGCCAAGAAATACACAATCCACCAAGAAATAATTCACATCCTAACGTTGATTTCCAGTCATCTGCTGAAACGGACCAATCTGCATCAGTATATCCCAATAACTCTGTCTGAGGCTTTCCATTATACATCATGCTGGAGTCCACTGTGCCCTTGATATACCGAAGTATTCTTTTTTTACTTCAAGCATGTGGCTTTTCTTGGGATTGCTTTGATATCGTGCTGCTTGGTAGGTGGTGAAAATAATATCAAGTCTCGTCACTGTCAGGTACAGTAAACTCCCAATAATCTACATGTATTCCATAATATTAACTAACTATATATTATCATATTTTGATAATTTCATCCGGGTAGCAACCAGAGTCTTCATCTCCATAGAATTTTCCATTCCAAATATTTTAAAAAAGATCATGGCATATTTGGATTGAGAAATGAATCTTCCATTCCTTCCTTGTTTCACTTGTAGACCATAGAAAAATGTAAGCTCTACGATCATTGACATTTTTAACTCACTTTTCATGAATTCAGAAAACATTATGCACTATGCTTCATCTGATCTGCCAAATATTATGTCATTGACATAAACTAATACCATCATCCTTTGATTACAGCTATTTTTAAAATAGAGATTGTAATAAACTCTCCCGTTCTGGAAACTAAGCTTCTTCAAGTACTGATCAATCCTTGATTATCATTCTCTTGGTGCTTGTTTCAGCCCATACAACACCTTATTTAGTCTAAAACCCTTGTTCTCATAATCATGAATGAGAAAACCATCTGGTTGCTCAATATAAACCGCTTCCTCCAGAACCCCATTCAGAAATGAAGATTTTACGTCCATCTGGAAAACCTTGAACTTCCATTGCACTGTAATGGCTATGAATAATATGATTCTCTCTTGTATTTCAACTGGTGAAAATGCCACATCAACATATATTCCCTCTATCTAGGAGTATCCCTTGCACACTAGTCATGCATTGATCCGAATCATTGTTCCATGTTCATTCATTTTGTTGCAATATACCAATTTATTCCTGATGACATTCTTATCTACTGGCCGCGAAAAAATATCACATGTCTGATTCTTCTCAATCTGATCTAGATCTTCGTTTATGGACTGAACCCAGTTTTAATCTTTAGCTGCATCAGCAAAGCATTTAGGCTCTACTTGAGATAAGAAATATATCCACTGTAGTGACTTCATTAATCTTGTCTGAACTACAGCTGATTGATCACCAATGATATTTTTCCTCTCAATTTGAGCTCGAATCCTTCGCTTCTATTCAGATACAGATTTTTCTTCTTCATGCTCATCATCAGTATCTTCTTCTGATTCAGCATCATCCACTTGTGCCCCTCGTGTGTTACTTTACACCTCATCGTTTTCATCTAGAAATTGTTCGCTATTTTGTTTAATATTTTCATCATTCTCTAAAATAGTGACATCATTTCTCCCAAATACTTTTCCCAACCTTTTGTTAAAGCATTTGTATTATTTGATTTTTCCTAAATATCCAAGGAATAACTCCACATCTCCATGTGACCCAAATTTCCTATGTTTCTCCTTAATGAGGATGAAGCACTTACTTAAAAATATTCGAAAGTATTTCACTGTTAGATTATTTCCATACCAGATACCATATGGAGTCGTTCCTTTATTCGGACACAATAGAGCCCTATTAGAAATGTAGAACGATGTAAAAATGGCTTCCTTTCAAAATTTCTCTGGTAGGTCTTTTTCTATGAGCATCATTCTGGACATTTTTTTGATGACCCGATTTCTCCTTTAAACCACTCCATTATGTTGTGGAGTTCTCACTAAGGAAACTTAATGCCTTATACTTTGTTTCTCGAGATATTATTCCACTTGACTATAGTTTAATTCAATACCATTATCAGTATGAAACTTCCAAATTTTCTGTCCAAGCATCCTTTCGCTCTCCCTCCGGTACTGTTTTAAGTAGCATAACACATCAGACTTATGTTAAATAACAAATACCCAAGCTATTATGCTATATTAATTTATAAAAAATAACATAGTACTGCTTTCTGTCAATTTATCTTCGTGTGATAGGCCCATATACATCAGCATGCACCAATTCGAGCACTCTTGATTACTTCATTACCTCTACTTTATATGTATTTATGATGAGCTTCCCTGGTTGGAATGCATCGCATGTGTGAGTACGATCATGTGATAGCTTTGGGAGGTCTCTTTCTGCATCACACTTTACCAAATCTTCCAAGGATGGTTTGCATAGATGACCAGGTTTTTTATGCCACAACTTGTTTTTTTCCTCTCTCGAGAGAAATCACATATCTTTGTCTCGACTTACTAGGTAGAGATTTCTCGTTGTCCTTTTTCCATGTATAACCACTACTCCATCTCTTCCTTTGATGATACAGGCCTTCTTAGTAAACCTTAGAGAATGTCCCGAGTCTCATAGTTGACTGACACTGAACAAATTGTGACTAAGGCCTTCTACTACTAAGACATTAGCACATCTCATATCTTTGCCCCCAAACTTGCCCTTTCCAGAGCCAATTATCTTTAGGCCTTCATCATTTCCAAACATGATAAATCCATCTTTTTAATATTTTACGTCTATAACAAGATCCTTATTACTTGTCATATGTGATGTATAACCTCTGTCAAGGATACACACAGCAGAGTGATCTGATGCTTTAAGGGAAATTTCTTCCACCATTACCTTCTCATACTTTTTCATCTTCGTCCATATTTTTTCCTTCATACTTGACATGGATTGATAATTCTAATCTTTTTTCGAGTACGATGGACTAGATTCATGTTGCAATGCTTCAAATATATTTTTCTTTTTTTATTCGCCTCCTTGTTCATTGATCTGCTACTTGCGAACATTTTGATTCTCCTTTGGCACATTCCTCTATATGTTCGAAGTACAATACCTATCCATGTGCCCAAATCCTCCGCACCAATAATAGTGTCCTTCGAAATATGTTCTAGTGAACCATTCTCTGTTAGGCTGCCACCATTCTTCTTGATCCCTTTGATATCTTTTTTCTATCAAACACACATACTGTGAATGTCCCATCCTTCCACAACAATAACACCTAATATGAGGTGCATTCCTTTGTGTGACTTTTGCACTGCGATTCCCCCCTTGGGATCTCTTAGTATTTGGATTCTGCCTTGTTCCCACATCAACCATCAATATCGGAGTGGGTTCTTGTGGTCTAACCTCAATTTTCACAACATTTTGGTTTCGATCAATCCCCACATCATTCTTAGCATTTGAAAATAGTTGATGCTTCATTTCTATTGAACCATTATTCTCCATTTTTAGCTTCTCAGTTTTTTGAGTGATCTACTTTCCTGATGACCCAATAAGATTCAATAGTTTTTCTTGATATTTAACCATTTTCCAAAAACTGACAACTTCTACTTGAAGTTCTTCAATAAGTTTGATTTGATCTTTCCTTGTTCTATTCAAGCTATAGATCTCCCTTTTATGTTCTTCGATTTTTATTTTACACTCACTAACTGGTTCTGCATCCTCTGGGGTTGATGACTTGAGTTTCCCAATTTCTTTCATCAACTCAGACTTAAATTCTTCCTTCTGCTACATATAGATATTGGCGTCACGAACAACTTTGTTGGCTTTCTTTTTTTGGCTTTCCACACATCTATCTCCCTAAGAACAGCCTCTAACTCAGCTTGCATATCAACTCTTCCCTCAACTTCTTTTTATTCTTCATCAGCTTCGGTTTCATTCTTATTTTAATAACTACCGACAACTGCCACAATATCATTTTCTCCACGATCTCTACATTTATCTGTCTCTTTAACCTCCTTAACCTCAGACTCATCTGAACTTTCATATTATTTTGAAAGGAGGTTATTCTTCTTAAAGATATTTCTCCGGAACTGTTTCTTTCCATTCCCATAGGCTGGATACTTCTTCTTGGGAATTTCAATTTCATCGACATCATCATCCTCTTGGAAATTTCTAGGGCACATTCCCACAAGATGTCCTGACTTTCCACATCGAAAAAAGCAATTGTAAGCTTCCCTTTAAACAATACTTTTCCTCATTGAAGGTTTGAGGAGATGAATGAAATCACCTCATCTGTCTCTTCTTCATTATGAGAGTATTTTATGGTGAGATTCTTCATATCCTTGAATGAAACCTCATTGGATTTCCCCTTTTCCACAACATCATTATCATCATTTCTCATTTCATATGCAACAATGGTGTTTTGTAGGTTATCCAATGTCAGCTCTTTTGGGTGTTTATCTTCCAAAATAGAATCTTTCGGATTGAACCGAGGATGAAGTTTCCTCAAGATGTGCTTCACAATATTTATGTCTTCAATAACTTCTCTAAGACCTCTCTTGTATTCCACTACAACATTTATCCTGTCAAAAAATGCATCAAAAGACTCATTTTGGTTCATTCTCAGATCTTCATACTTGTTCCACATCACTTGCTGCTTTTCCTCTCTTACCTTTGTATCCTCTTCATATATATTCAATAGATTTTACCACATGGAATTTGACATTTTTCATGACATCACCTTTGTATATATAGGTTTGGATAGGACTCCCCCTTAGGAGTTAATTCCTTTCACATTAGCATCCAAATATCTACACTCAAATTATGATAATGCACCACTATTAATATCAGTTGTTATGCCATGAATTGGTGCTGTGAACACATCCATTTTGAATGATCAGAAGTAGTGTTACACCTAATTATTCCATTTCTAGAAATTGTTCCTGTCGATGATCGGAATCTGTTTATGATTAGTGACCTCTATTTCAGAGAGAAACACTGATATTAACTATTCCCTCTGATACCAATTGTTAGGTCCACTAAGCTAGATACCCTGAGAGGGGGTGAATCAGGGTATTACAGATTAAAAATATTTCCCCTTTTGATCTTATTTTGTTGTTACACAAAACCCTCTTCTCTCTCCTTCCCTATGTAGAGTATGAACAAACCTTAAATCATGCACCGGACAGAGCGGTTTTTACTTTCTTCACCCTCACTGGGCTACATCCAAGGATCATAAAATGGTAGTGTGCCGATGTACCAATTCCGTTATAAGCGCACTATTTTTTACATGTTCGAAGCAGACCCATTGTCCCTCTTGGTTTACAACCACTCATAATATAAAATATCACTACCTTCTCAACGTAAGTGTGCTCACTGCTTATTTAGAATATCCAATAACAATTTATAGACTCGTAGGTCTCTTCATTATCTTTAATGAAATATGCATCCTTAACTATTAATAGATTCTCTATTGACGTCCAACTATCACCCGAAGATGAACCTCACTTTACACCGGGTGTACCGGGCAACTGCAATTTTATGTGCAGCACTTACTGCACCTTACACGAAATTCCCTTTGACTTGTGAAAAATACAATTTCTGCGCAATACCTTCTTTTATGCGCAACACCCCTCTTACATGCAAAAAAATCATTTTATGTGAATAAGATTTTATGCTCAACCCTTAGAATGCCTTGAGTGTAATGCTTTTCTATTGTGCGAAATTTACTTTTTGTGTAAAAGACTTCTTTTCGCGCCACCTCTGCATTGTGCATAAAAATTTCTTTTATGTGCAAACTTGTTGTTTTTTCACAACTCTCTTATGCACTTAAATTTTGTGCACCAGAGCTCGGATACTCTCTATGTCTTGAGCTACACCAAATGGAGGGGTTCGCTTCATATTTTTAGTCAAAATAGACCCCGCGTGAAAAACCCTCCTTGAGTGTGTAATTCACTTCCATCATGAAAAAAAATCTTCTGTGCTACACCATTTTTTGCACACTACCTCAAAATTTCGTGCACCTCATGCGTTTGCCAATTTTCGAGCATTGGACCTCAAAACACCTCTTTCACGAAAAAAATAATTCCACTATTTCACGCATCCTGCAAATGTTTCGTGCACCACATTCTTTTTGTGCACACCACACAAATATTTCACACAACACTTTATTTTTCCGTGTACCATGCTGAAATTTCACGCACCACACTGATTTTTCATGTGCCACTATATTTTTTGCACATCACGCTGATTTTTCATGCACCATATTATTTTTCACACCACCTTGTATCATCTATTTTTTTACCCCCTCCAGATCATCCATTCCTTTGTCAAGGTTCTTCAGTCCATCATGGATTGTTAAAATCATCCATTGGACCTAAAAAATCACCATCTAAACCTCCTTTGCCAACAAACTCATACATCATGGTCGGCTTTGTAAAAAAATACAATATAAAGGCCCACTTTGTCAACAAACACAATCACCTCAAAAATTCATCAATGATGCCTTGGGGGATTTTTTCCCAACATCACTTCACTTATGTTCATTGGAAAGTACACACCTATAAAGGTACACTCAAACTGCTTCCAAGAGAGGGTCTCCTCATTACACATTTGGGTCAATAGAATCCAACATTGCCTAACTGATCCCAGGAGAAGGTTCGATGTTAGGACCACCATTTGACCATGAGGGTTCCTAGTCATGAGAAAAATGAAATAAATGAATATAGTTATTACTCCACATTCTAGGGGTCTATATCCCCTGAAACATGGGTTATCTCTACCTCTAAAACTCATGAATCACACCCACCCTATGTTTGTCTCCTGCAAGTACTATCAGGTCAAACTTCTTGTCTACTAGATGGGGATCATACACACAAACCAATATAGTTAGGTCAGAATAGTTCTCAATGGGTGGTGGAATCACTCCTTCTCTACCACGCGTGGTCATATCTTGATCATGTATTAGAAATGATGCCACAATGCTTAGTGGGTCATCATCATGATCATGTTTCAACATCTATTCTGACTATCATCACTGAGGAATACAATTGTAGTCAAGATGAACCATATTTAAAGATAATATCTCAGAATCTGACTCAATAAGAGCATGAAAACCATAAAATATAACTACATTATCCATGTATTGATTCATTCCATGTAACTTGTTTTCATATGTGAAATTCGAAAATAATGTTATCATTGTCCAAGTGTATGCATATATCATTTTCTACATCATCTCAAGGTTCCATGGCTGGAGAATGAATGTTTATACACTTCAATATTATTTCCCTTATCCAAAACCAATCCTCACATATAGACTATCTCTAAACTCTTATCTTAATAGTTCCTAGTCTTGGATACACTCTTTCATGACCTAACCCATCAGGGTCCGTCGGACCAGAAGTAAGAGAAGTGTGAAAGCACAATCCCACCTACAATATTTTAGCTATTGGATACTGGCACCGAATAGGAATATCAAACACATAGAAGGCCTTATCCTAATGTACCTAAAAATGAAAATATATCCACATCCCCCGAGTAATATAGTAAAGTAAACTACCCAAAAGAACACAATGCATGCATGAAATTCAAATATCCTACATTAGTGTATGATAGATGGTAGAAAAAGTATAAATGGGACAATACAAGCCCAAAAACTAGATATGTTGTCCAATCATCTATAAGGTTGTTTATATCCAAAAACAATAATACTAACTAGATGTCTCTACTATATCATAACAATGTGCTCCACCGGCTCCTATTACTACTAGTACACTATCAAAATGTATGTTGTATACATAGGATAGGACATGTGCATGCCTATCCCACATAGTTTTGACTATATAATTTTCCAAAATGAATCCAGGAAATTAGAAATCAGAAAGTAACAACAGAGTGATTAATCTTATATCTCAAAATACAGGTTATTTAATGAAAGATAACCATAATATTCTCATTTATGTCACTCAATCCCCATAGTATGATCTATATCAACCATACATATATATACTATCACCCAATATCTATATTTCCCTTATCTCAAGCATTCATTGGAGTCCATTTCCTCAAATAACACTGGAGGATCTCTACCCCATGAATTTGGGTGAAATACCAGACTCCAATAGAGGATCCCTATCCCATATGACATTTATATATGATAAAACTTCTATTCTATGGAAAAAGGATCCATGTTATAGTAATACTAGTGAAATACCAGAATTTATTTGAATCTTAGGGGTAAAGGATCCTTATACTATTGATAATCACATGTGAAAGATTCTACTCTTTAAGAGTATCCCTTTCCAATTGGTTTGATACATGACTCCCCTTGGGGATTAAGAGTGAAAATAGAAACTGGGTAAATCATTTCAATGTTCTATGGAATTAGAAATCATGTATAATAGGGAACATGGTGTGTCTCAAAAATTCAAGTTATTCTGGTTTTTCCATAACACATTGAATGTTATTCTATATAAACATGGCATGTTGGTGTCATACATTGCATTTAAAGGCTGGGAAATTATTTAGGCATGTTTATTTTCTTGTATTAGAGTACTCTTAAAATTTTCATGTACCTTACCCAAGTCTCTTTCTGTGTATATGTAGTCTAGGAGGTACATTCTAAGTTTCATTCCTAGGGGGTCAATGGAATGCATAAATAGAACATGATGTGTGATACTTTACTTCAATCAAAACCCTATCTATTGTAATTATTGTGATACATGGTGTGTGTTCATATAAACATGTAGAAACCTAAATCTAGAAACCTATAGTAGGTGATTGATTTATTATATTAGTACAAAATACTGTGGATGACACCACATAGGATCAATCAGTTAAGTGTTCATATAAAACAGGATACATACTTGATTCCTACATTACATTGGAAATATAAATAACACATACTAATAAACATACTTTCAACTCTGAACACATTCATATTCTCTCTCTTCATATCATTGGGAAAGGGAAAAATTAAAGGTGACCTTAGATGCTCTATAAGGGTTACGTATGTGACGAAATTGACTCGGATGCCACTTAATAGGTGCCCCGAGCCCAGTGGGCCACATAGCCATAAGCGCATCTTCCTGAATTCCAGAGGCTGCTAACATGCAGCGAGGGTCTAGGGTATGTCCATGAGATGAATATTCTCTCATTAGAAGTGTGTATCATAGGATAAGGGATATAAATAAATAGTTAACAGTGAATGAAATATGAATATATAGCGGAAGAAAAATGATGCAGTAGATAAACAGGAATAACAATAACTGTATCAACTAGAATAGTGATGATGTAATGTCATTCCACAAGAAAGTTGGAAAGCATGGCTATAAGAAAATAGTAATTACATGTTCCACAAGGTAAAATAAAACATGGAGTACTCCAATCATCCTGAGATCCTACTCGGTCATCTATTGTCAAGCTCCATCCTATTAGAAAACAATCATGTATTGGAAGTTTTATGATTCCCTTTTTCAATACATGAAACCATGTAATCTACTCTGGGTACCATACAGTGCCCAGAGAGGGTGTGAGGTAAATCTCAGTGGGCCACCACCAATGGTGTCTATAAAATCCGGCCCGTGATATGGAATATAGCAGTGTGTATATGAAATGTAAAGAAAGCAGTACAAAATAACTAAATAACCAAGCACCTGATTCATACCTCAGTTGGTGTTTGAACATGTTACCAATTCATTAATTAATCAATTACCATTTAATTTTAATAGGTCAGGTGAGTCATATCCAACACTAGCATTACCTCTAGATAGTTTAAGTATTGAAGGTCCAAAACATAATAAAGAAACCAGACAATGATATCCAGTGGGGGAGTTTCATGGTAAAAACCAAGGTAACGTAAACTCACAGATAGATAACTCAATAGTTTATGACTCTAACTAAGGTGTAAGAGTGTAATCTAGGGAGCTTAATCCAAGGCATTCCTCAATAATAATCCTACCAAGTCCATCGTGATCAACCATGGTAAAACAGGGCTAAGCAAAGACATGGGCTTGATTGGATTTCACCATGGAACATAATAGTCAATGATGGATCCAAGGAGTGTATTCTAGGTATCCTGTAAGAAAAAGGGACCCAATAGTAGTATACTCGGCATCCAAGGAATAGACCAGAACTGGATTCTAGGTGGGTATCAACCTAATCAAACCGTATCCTTGAATCTGAATAGGGTTCATAATACCCAAGGTATTCCCCTATCATAATACAAGGTGAAATCAAGTCATTCCATTCTTATTTGATATTGAAGTCATGTATTAATTAATTTGGTCCATTTCTTGCCTTCAATTAGTGTGGATAGGTCAAGTGTAGTTGAAACCATTTATCCAATCCTTGTCTTCCATTAGTGTGGATAGGCCAAGTAGTGTTGCAGCCATTTAATCAAGTCTTAGTTAGCCATTAAGGCTTATTAAATTATTGAGGATCACTCAGCTACCTTCCATTAACATGTAAATGGGTGTTTCAGACAAGTAACCTATATTCAATCACTTTTGATAAGGCCATGTTATATTCTTAGTATACTTTTCATTTTACATTTCATATTTTACATTTAATAAAAATTTGTAAGAACTAATATTAAGCGGGTCAAGAGGTGAGAATATATGGAACATTACATTATGAAATTCTCAATAATTACAATACATTTATGATAAAAGAAACATCATTATAATTTTCATGTAATGGCCCACCTGAACGGTGGCTCAAATGTGTCAAAACACTAAAAACCCAATTATTGCTTAACGTTCAACCTGAAGTAGATTGAGTTGTGGGTGTAACCACTAAAAACTAATCACATATTTGTAAAGAGCATAATAATATGATTCTAATGAGTATAATCATGGTATGTTAATTTTAGAAATGGTTTCCAATGAAACTAGTGGTCCCCACATGAAAATTCCAAAAACAAAAAACTTTCAGGGATGAGTTATAAAACACCCACCTTAGGGCTGTATTAGCCTTCTACTCAAGTATCGTCCCTTGATTTGCCTCAGATCGAAGTGGATCTAAGAAAAGGTAAAAAAACTCTCACATGGAATCATCTAGGTCGACACTGAAAGATAAGAAGAACGGATAATGGTAACTTTAGTACTTACTGTTGCACATCCAATGTGACAAATGGATGCTCGATCGGATGTTGGACGAAGGAGATCTCTTCATTCCAAGTTTCAATCTTAAAAATTCTCCAAAATGGAGAGAGAACTAGGTCAATCCCAAATAAACATTAATTAGGGATGAAGGGAAAGGTTTAATAGATCATTAAGGGAGTTTTGGTCATTTTGCACTTGTTTTTAACCCACACACAGTTTGTCTGCAGGGTTTGTCAAACCATGTGCAAACTGTGCGAGATGGTTCTACCCAAAATATATTCCTTTGCACGGTTTGATAAAATTGTGTGCCATCCATGCACTGTCACCCTGGAAGAAGGATAGTTCACACAGTTTGTCTGCACGGCCATGTTCAAGACATAAAAGGTGCCACTATCAGAAAAAACACAATCTGCACAGTTAGGAAAACTGTGCACTTACCATGCACAAACTGTGCAACATGGCCTATTTTCCCAAAAATATGTGTTATAAGCTCCAAAAAAGTCCCGGATTACCATAAACCCATTTATAACACATTAGGAATATATATTAGTTATAAAGTATTAATTTAGACTAAAAAATAAAGGATACATACCTGTGTGAAAAAATGGGTTCTTATAGTCTTCCCCCCATAAAAGAACTCTCCCTAGAGTTCTCCTTCCAGGGACAGGAAAACATTGTCTGAGAACAACTCTGGCCATTGAGCACGTACATCGGCTTCCCTCTCCCAAGCCTCATCCCATACTTGGTCATGCTGCCATAGCACCTATAAAAAATGGACAAACATGCCTTAAAGAACCTTCATGCTTCATTCAATGATGTGTACTGGATACTCCTCAAATGTAGCATCAGAATCTAACTCAACTTCCTTTGGATAAACGGTATGAGATGGATCCGCAAGATATTGGAGAAGCTGTGACACTTGAAATACATTGTGCATGGCACTGTACCTCTAAGTCAGTAGAAACCGATAAGCTACCGTCCTGACTCTCTCAAGAATTTCAAATGTCCTGATGTAATGAGGAGACTACCATCCTTTCTTCAATAACTGTCTATGCTCTAGACTGGGCGATACACGAAGGAAAAAAAGATCCCCAACCTCAAACTAATGAGGTCATTATTGACGATTGGCATAAGATTTATGTCTTGACTGAGCATTAGTCATACGCTTCCTGATCTACTAGACCTATTCTGAAGTCTCCTGAACAAGACGATGACCTAGTCGGGCTGCCTCACCTGCCTCTAGACAGCAAAAAGGTGAATGGCATGGCCTACCATATAAGTGCTCAAATAGAGCCATCTGAATTTTCACCTATAAAGTGTTATTATAGGAGAACTCTAAGAGAGGGATATTCTTCTCCCAAGAACCACAAAAATCAAGGACCCATGCTCGGAGCATATCCTCTAAAACATGTATTGTTTGTTCTGATTTTCCATCGGTCTGAGGGTGAAATGATTGCTTAGAAGCACATGAGTTCCCATAGCTTTCTTAGAACCCCACCAGAACTGTGAAGTAAAACGAGCATCCCTATCTAATATAATAGTATGTGGAACTCAGTTAATTCATAAGATCTCATGAATATATAGCCTTCCCAGCTCATCAACTGAGAAAGTCTATCGAATAGGAATGAAGTGGGATGATTTCGTTAGTCGGTCAAAGACTACCTAGATTGCATCACCACCCCTCAATGACCTAGGTAATACAACGATTGAATCCACAACAACATATTCCCATTTCAATCATAGGACTGGAAGTTTCTATAACAAGACTATAGGTATTTGGTGTTTCATATTCTTCTACTGACAGGTGGAACACCTAGTGATGAAGCATACAATCTAACGTTTCATCCTAGGACACCAATACTAGTGTCGCATATCTCAATACATATTAGAGATTCCTGGATGAACTGCCCACTGGGAAGGATGGTAATCGTTCATCAACTCCTCTCTCAAATTTTCAGAAACCCAGATACGTCCATGTAGATGCAAGATGTCATCTATGTTCATAGACCAATCTGGAGGAGGGTTATCTCCTGACATACTCTCACATAGAACCAAACCTTCGGCATGTGAAAACTACCTACTCTTCACCATCTCAAGGAGCGAAGTGGTAACTATTAAGGATAAGAAATATGACTTCTCATGACTATCTTGAAACTCCAGATGATTTTTAGAAAAGAGGGCCATTAACTTCCATTCATCATTGCCTTCCTGTACGGCATGCATTTGAGTTTTTGACTCAGTGCATCTATAACCACATTGCCTTTTCTAGGCATATAGGCATGATAAAAACCAAATTATTGTAGATATTCAACCCATATTAGCTTTCATAGGTTAAATTCATGCTGAGAAACGATATAGAAAATTCTATTGTGATCTTTATACACCACAAAGCACTCAGCCAACAGATTGTGTCTCTAGAAACGTAAGTCGTGAACAAATGTGGCTACCATGAGGTCATGTGTCGTGTAATTTCCCTCTTCAGGCCTTAATTTGAGAGATCTTTAAGAAGTGACATTATATTTCTACATTAACACTGCTACAAATAAAATTCATGATGTATCGCCGAAGAAGATATAACATTTACTAGGTTCTAGAAGAATCAGAACAGGTGCTGAGACAAGCCTCCTATTAATCTCTTGAAAGGATTTCTCACATTCTTCTGACCATAAAAATTTAACACCCTTCATTTTAATCCTAGTAAGAGGTTAATTAAGATGATAAATGTCTTGTATGAAACTTTTAAAATATCCAGCCTACCCCAAGAAACTCCTGATATCAAATATGTTCTTGGGTTACTACCAAGAAACTACATCACCAACCTATTTAGGGTCAACGGATACTCCGGATTCTGAAATAATATGGCTCAAGAAGTAGACCTTGTCAATCCAGCAGTGGAATTTAGAAATCTTGGTATAATGATAATTCTCTCTTAGTGAACTCAGAACGATATCATAATGTTTGGCATGGTCTTTATGCATGCGCAAATACACCAAGATGTCGTACAAAAAGACCATGAAAAAAGAGTCCAAATAGGGATGGAAACCCCTATTCATCAAAACCATGAAAACTGAAGGTACATTACAAAGACATAACAGCATAACAAAAAACTCATACATACCATACCTTCTACAGTAAGATGTATGAGGTATTTATGATGGTATAACTTGCACCTGATGATAACCCAATCTTATGTAGATCATAGAGAACAACTTTTCTCTTCATAGATGATCAAAGAGACCATCTATTCCAAGAAGTGGATATCTGTTCTTGACCATAAGCTAGTTCAACCTTTTGTAATTCAGGACCAAACAGAGAGTTCCATCTTCCTTCTTAGAAAAAATCACAGGTGAACCCCAAGAAGATGTACTTGGCCATATAAATATTTTAGCCACTAAGTCCTCTATCTCCTGCTTGAGCTTTTGAATATCAGTAGGTGCCATCCTGTATAGAGTAAAAGACAATGGAGATACTCCTGGAACAAGCTCAATTGTAAACTCTACCTCTCTCTTGGTAGGTAAGCCAGAAATGTAATCCGAGAAGACTTCCCTAAAATGATCAACTATTAGAGGGAGAACAATTTGAAGAAAACCCTGATCCTCCATGAAAAGATTTAAAATTTGAGTGGTCTCTTCACCTAGACAATGATTCTTCATTCCTTCTCTCCCAGTCTGGACATCCCACTCACCATTGAAAAGATAAATGTTGGTATCTGGTGATGTAAAATAATTCCTACGATGATAACAGTCTACAAAGGCATGATAGGACTAACATGTTCATCCCAAGAATTACATCGAAGCCCATCGCCTTGAGAACAATGATATTCCACAAGAAAGGGTAACTGGCTACCACAAGGGAATAGTCCCTTCACTAGCATATTCCCTCTGTTTGTATTCCCAACAGTGTATCAAGGTTCATTACACCATAATGATATTGTATCATTATTCGAATACTTTCTACAATAGATACAGAAATAAAAGAGTTTGTAGCACCTGTATCAAAAAAACCAGAAACAATAGTAGAGGCTACTAGAAGAGTATCTCATACTGTAGATGGTCCTACATCCTGATCCTCAGGTATTGGAAGTAAGGCATGAAACTGACCTGATCCACATCCCTTTGAAATAGATGGACAATAATGATCATGACTGCCCTTCTGGGACTGGTGGTGATCATTGATCAGACTACCATGACCACGAACTCCTCCTCGGCTATACCTTCCATTGATACTCCAACTTCCCACCTGATGCGGTGAAAAAGAACTCACTCCTGAAGGTGGAGATGAACCTGATTCTTTTCCACTTGAAGATGTTGTAAAGGTCATGAAAAGCACTGAAGATGGCCCATACGGCCACAAGTACAACACTCTATATGGTCTCTATCACAATGGGTATTCTTATTCCCTAGTTTTCCACACTAATGACATACTACATAGATATCAAATGGGATACTCTAGCTGCCACTACACTGATGATAACCCTCAAGGGAGTGTTTCCTGCCACAGGAAAAACTACTAGCCTGATGTGGCACTGATCCTTTAAACCGAATACTAACTTCATCCCACATATTAAGATCAGTGATAATGGAATGATAAACTATTGTATATATGTTAGTAAAGAGAAATTAATTCACCTATGTTTTGATGGAATACTGGAGCCCATCCTCGAAACACCTAGCATGTAAAAGTTCATCACCAGATAGAAGCAGTGAAAAGCACTATAAATCAGTGAAATGTGTTGAATATTCCATAAATGACATAGAACACTACTCGAGATGCAAACAATATTTGGATCTATCATCTCTCAATTGTTGAGGGAAGAAATGATCATAGAAGGAAGTCAGGAAGTAAAACCATTACATGCCATGATGACATCCGGACTGGGTAACGACATCCCACCAATACATGGATGAATCAAAAAGCATGTTTGTATCAAGCTTGACTCTCCACTCTGGAAGAATTTCTAGATGCTCAAATATAGAAAAAATTTCCCCTAGCCAAGACTCTAAATCCGGAGATATGCCATCCTCAGAAAAAGTAGAAGAATGTTGTCGTTGGAACTTGCTGGTCAGATCGTCCATCATAGGTGTAACCCATGGAGCACCTTTCATGGACTGTATTAGACTTAATAAACTATCAAAAACATGGGAATAAGTTCCTAGATTTGGTATAGAAGGAAGTTCCTCATGTGTCACTCCTCGAAGTAAGATTGGTGGCTCAGGGCCCACCATGTCAGGAGCATGGTCATCTCCACCGTCATGGAGAATGACACGAGGACAACATGGCAGCATTGGTCTAACAATTCCAAGAAAATATCTTATAACACACCTAGAAGAAAGGATATAGAATCAAAAATAGAACATGATTGTAAGAAAACTCACTACATGAAGCATACTACCCCAATTAACCGCTATTATAGACAGGTATTAGTAAGTGCTCAAGTATAAGTTTCATGTAATTTTTTAGTTAATTATTATGTTCACCCCTTTACCTTTCATAAACAAGAAAAGGTAGGATAAGGATGTGCAACCAATTCATTTTATATTTCAGGATTTACATTATAATGGATAGTCATTTTCAACGAATCAGTTCCCATACGCCAATCACCAAAAATGACAGCCATTTACGTATAGCATAATGGATTGACTTAGTAAATTACTCATTCCAATGTAAGAGGGTCCATACACCTCATGAATCAAGACAAGAAATCAATCAATCGAATCCAAATTAAATAAACCCCATGAAAATATCACAACATCACTCAACAATCACAGTCATGTCATGAAATGCATGGTAGTGAAATGCACCTATATGGCATGGCTGTATGCATGACATGTGAATTGTAGGTTCCAATAATGATGCATGTAGCAACACTCCTCACCATCATATCATTGGGAAAATTATGAAATAAATTCCAACAGTGATAATCAACAACACCACACAACATGTGAGTCATCCAATAGTGAAATAATATCAACTGTAATATGAAAAATAGACAACAATTTCATTATGGGTAACTTGGCTTTTACCCCAAACATGGGTTCACGATGCCAAATAATAGATTATGACCTAGTCCCCACCATTTATATTCTCCAATCTATTATCACCAAATTGTCAAGAAAGAAAATAAACTAGCCTCTGATAAAACTTTGTGATGATTCGAACCTGGATGCCACTTAACAGGTGCCCCCGAGCCCGGTGGGCCACATGGCCTCAAGTGCATCTTCTTGAATACCAGAGGATGCCGAATAGAATCAAGGTCCTAGGGTGTGTCTATGAGAATACTATTCCATCATTAATATAGTGTAGCATAATAGAAGGGGTATAAATAAATAGTAAACTGAAAAAACAATATGAATAAATAGAGGATACAAACAGATGAAATAGATAAACAAGAATAAAAATAACTGTATCATCTAGAAAAATGATGATGTAATGTCATATCACTAGACAGATGGAAAGTATGGATACACAAAAATAGGCATAAAATGATTCACAATCTAAAAGAAAACAAAGACTACTTCAAGAATCTCGATATCCTACTCATTCATCTGATATCAAGCACCATCTTATCAGCACGATATCAAGGATTAAAAGTTGTATGCTTCCCTTTGTCAATAACTACAACCACGTAATCTACTCTGAGTACCATATCGCGCCAGGAGAGGGTGTTAGGTAAATATCTGCAGGCCACCACCCATGGTGTCTATAACATTCCACCCTTGTAATTGAATATAATGGTTTGCATGCATATAGGTAAAGTAAAGTAAGCAGTACAATATAACTTAATAACCAAGTACCTGATTTAGCCCTAACCTGGTGTCTGAACATGTAACCGGTTCATTAATTAATCAATTACTATTTAATGTTAATAGGTCATGTGAGTCATATCCTACACTAACATCACCATGTGATAGTAGAAGTAGTGAAGCTCCCAATACATAATAAGGAAACCAGAAAATGATATTCAGTGAGGGAGTTCTAGGGTAAAAACCTAGGTAACATAATCAATAAAAATATAAGTCATTAGTTTCTGAGTATAACTAAGGGGTAAGAGTGTAATCCAATGAGCGTAATCCAATTCATCCCATAATTAGATGCCAAATGAGTCTAAGGTGATCAACCAAGGTAAAACAGGGCTAAGCAGAAACATGGTTCCAATGGGTTCTCAGCATGGCACATACTATTCAATGTCGGATCCAAGGAGTTTATCTGAGGTATCTTGTAAGAAGTAGGGACCCAACTATTGTATAATATGAATCCATGTAACAGACAAGAATCGGATTATTGGTTGGTATCAACCTAAGAAAACTATATCCTTGAATCATAATGGTGTTCCCGAGACCCGTGGTATTATCCACACAGAATCCAAGGAAAACTCAAGTCAGTCCAATCCTATTTGATATTGAAATCATCTAATATTTCATTGGGTTCAATTCTTTCCTTCCATTTGTGTGTATAGGTCAAGTAGAGTTGAAACGATTGGTCCAAGACTTATATTCCATTAGTGTGGATTGGACATGTATCTTTCCAACCATTTAATCATGTCTTAGTTTTCTGTTAAAGCTTATATAATTATATAGGTTCACTCTGCTTCCTTTCGTCAACATGGAAAGGGGTGGTATGGACATTTAACCTATATTAATTATCTTTTGATAAGTCGAAGTTATATACTCGGTATACTTTCCATTTTACATTTCATATTTCACATTTAATAAACATTCATAAGCACTTACCTTATGCAGGTCAAGTGGTGAGCATATATGGTACATGCCATTATGGAATTCTTACTAATAACAATCCATTTATAATAAAATACCCACATTTATAATGTCCAAGTAAAGGTACACCCGAACGGTGGATCAAACGTGTCAAAACACTAAAACCCCAATTATGGAATAACCTTCGACATTAGGCGGATTGAGTTGTGGTTGTAACCACTATCAACTTATCACATATTTGGAATGAGCATAAGCATATGATTATTATGAGTATAATCATGGTATGTTAATTTAAGAAATGGTTTCCAAAGAAACTGGTGAGCACCACACAAACATACCAAAAACAATGAACTTTTATGGATGAGATATAAACCACACACCATAAGATTGTATGAGCCTTATCCTCCTGTATCGATCCTTGATTTGCCTCAGATCAGTGTAGATCTAAGAAATGTTGAAGAATAATTACTTGCTGGCATAATGGTTGAGATTAGAGGATAATAATAATGGATAAAGGGTACTTGAGTACATACCATTGTGTATCCAACATGAAGAACAGAAGATTGATCAGATGACGGACGAAGGAGATCTCTTTATTTGATGTTTGGATCTGTAAAATGCTCCAAAATTGAGATAGAACTAAGTAATTCCCACATAAAATCATATTACATGTGTTTTTGGCCTTTATATGGTTTTTCTACATGGTTTTTCAAATCGTGCGCAAACCATGTGAGACGGTTCTACTTGAAAAATCTTCCTTCATAGGGTTTAATCAAACTGTGTGCCATCCATGCACAGTCACCTTGGAAAAAGTGGATTTTGCACAATTTGGTTGCAAGGATATGTGCAAGCCATGCGAGGTGCCACTATCTGGAAAAACACAATCTATATGGTTAGGAAAACTGGGCACTAACCGTGCGCAAACCCTGCAACTTGGCCTATTTTCCAAAAAAGATGTGTTCTGAGCTCTAAACAAGCCATGGACACCTTTATAACATTTTCTAACTCATTACGCATCTATATTAGTTCCAAAGTAATGATTTATACTAAAAAATAAATGGCCCATAACTGAGTGAAAAAATAGGTTCTTAGAACGTACAACAGAAGCTATCCTAAGTAAATAAGGAATAATCAATATTGTAGTGTGGATAATAAAAACAGGTGGAATCTAGTCAATAACTTGAGTTCAATAAACATATATGGATAATTTTAACATATAAATCATATAGATAATGTAAACTGAATTATTAAAAAATAAAATGAATAATTATGAACATTCATGATCAATGCCTCTCTTAATGAAGACACCATTCTTAATAAATGGGTGTGTGTAAACAAAATACCCATAAAATATGGAATACATATTTTTTCTCTCGAGGCATGTTGATTCAGTGATGGGATAACTACAACCTAGAACTGTTCATCACTTGTAGGTATTATACATTCCTCATATTTTGAATGATAAATAAAATTTATTCCCAAATTCTTTATAAGTAAAAAATTATCCATATTAAATAAATAATATATAATATCAAAATTTTCTTATTAAATGAGATAACTTACTTAATAAGATTCCTTTAACTAATACCATATATAAAAATGATATACAATTGAAATATCATCAGATTAATAGAAATTATTTTTCACATATCGATGTTTTTAAATATATGGGCATGAAAGAGAAAATTACTGTCCAATGAATAATGGAAATTGATAGAAACAATAATCACAATAAAGTGAATGGCCTAAAAATAAGGTATAACCCATTATCATTAAAAGGTGATAAAATACGATAGATTTATCATAAATGAATCTTTTTTAGTAAAACCAATACTGTATAAAATAAAATTGAATATATAAATTCAATAAAACATCGCTGTAACTTTATGTTAGAACAGATTTATAAATCATTTTTCAATATTCATTTTATTCCATTAAAAAATAATACACTTTTATTTTGATATCATTTTAAAAAAAGAAAAAAATATTAAGAAAAAAATTATTTTAAAAACTACTTAAACTCATAGATTATGATTCAAGGAAAATATTATTTATGGCCACATGAAAATCATTTCATGGGGTGCAAATTAAAAAAATATTTCATTCACAACATTGGTAAAAATTACTTCATTATGAAAATGACAAGAAGGTTAAATTTAAAATATATTATAGAAATTGAAAAATGGGTCAAAATGACTATAATAAATATTTTTATAATATTTAAAACATTTTAAAATAATAATAAATAAAATATGGACATGGAATAAAAATCTATGGAAAGAAAACATCATAAGAACATTTTTAAGAGAAATTACCTAACATGTGACTAACTAATTGATTATTGATCCAATAAGATAAGAAGTGGAATATAAACATGTAAAACCCAACATTACTATAGTAAAATAAAATATATTGGTTATAAAATATTGGTATGATATAATTTTTCTAAAATAAATCTTAATATAAAAAATCCTAAAATAAATTGAGTTTATAATAAAAACCCCTTACCTAAAGTTTGACATGTCTCATAAGTGATTTTAAACTATAGTAAAATATTTTAAACATATTATAATTATGTAATAGAACTATATACATACTTATAATATCATAAATGATCATATTATAACATTTCAATACACATTCATTAATAATCCCTCATTATCATAATCATTCCTGGTGTTAACAAGTTCGATTTAATGTATGTTTCGATTTATAAGTTATGATCCAAGAATATTGATCATAGTTCTATAATATATATATATATATTAATTATAATACAAATATCATATATATCAAGTATATATTTAATTATAATCATCCATGTATGGGATACATCTAAAATAAATAACATTACTTTGTGGATGAGGTAGTCCACACGTACACATGAGCGACGTTATTATTTTTTAATGGTTGTAAGTATAAGAAGATATATAATATATTATATTTAAAGATTCATAATTATGTTATAAATATCACATATATTCATTATTTAGATATTTATAACTTCCATGTGAAATGGTAATAAAAAATGAATTGCACCGCAACTTAAAGATTGTAGGTAATACATACACAGGTGCAATGTTTTTTTAATGGATGGTAATTTTGTGGGAAATGTTTATACAATAAAGATAAAAAATTTATTTTATTGGACATAATTATGGTGTTATATCATAATTGTTAAAAGATAATTTAAGGTGGTAAAATAATAAATTAAAAAAAATCGATTAATAACAATTCCTCTTCTTTGGACAACCTCATTATGTTAATACCTAAAGATTTGTTTGCATAATATTATGATTTCAAAATAACCTATAGGATGTGGGTAATGATTTTAGTAAGGTATTTGGATTTTTATTTTTATAAAATAGGTTCATGTAGTGTGTCTAAGATATGATAGGTGGCGTCCTTTTATATGTTGGGGAGATGACATACCTGGACTTTTTTAAAAGATTAAAATATATTAATGTATAGATTAGGAAAAATGATAAAAAAACTTACTGATAATTTAATAGTTAATGATATAGTTTTGAAATATGAAAAAAATATGATATAGACAATTTTTTAGTCCATTATAACACTTATAGTTTTGTTTCTAACCCCTTTAACCGGTTCTAACTCTAACAGCGGTAACTAACTTTTTGACTAGTCACTAATTATAATGACAGAAAATTATTGTTTTCTCATTTATGAATTTTTAAATTATTATTCCAAATATTTAGTAAATTTTATTAAATTTAATATTTATAATTTGAATATATTATTTTAAAAAAAATCCTTGAAACAAATGAAAAAAGGTTTTTTTAAAAAGGACTTTTAAGAATAAAAGTAATTTTACAAAAAAAATATAATATTTATTCTAGTGGAATTAATTATATTATTTTAAATAAAATGATAAATATTTTACATTAAATACAAATTAAAACTGAAATTATCATTATAAATAGTCGATTAAAATATAAGAATAAAAAATATTTTTTATTTAATCAAAATATATTACTTAGATTTCAATACTTTTAAGCATGTATTTCTCAGTTATACATTATATATTTATATGAGTTATATTAATTGTAAAATATAAAATTGTTCTATAATAAAGGATTCATTGTGTTCAATTTATTCTTATATAATTATAATTTTGTAAAATTGATAGTATTTGTAAAATCAACATCTTTCAATATTAACATAAAAATAATTTGTTTCTGAAAAATATCAAAAAATCACCCTTAGCTAATTTTGACATATTGATTTCAAAAATGAAATTATTTTCATAAAATTATATTTATAAAAATTTAAATTTAGGGTTTAATCACATTATTTAATAAATCTACGTGTATTAAGTTATAGTTTCTTTAAAATAAAAATTTTACTATAATTGAATCTTGGGTATTACTTTATTACCTTATTTAAAAATTTCATCCTTGAAATTTCCATAATGTTATCTCATGAAAATTAGTGGGAGGTTATTCATCATAACTAATATAGTTTCTCACATTCCCTCTTCTATTGTATAATTTCTCCAACATACCATTGTCATTCAAGTTGTTTTATTCTGTAATATTGTTTCTCTCATGTCAAAAATATTGATAGGGTCTCCAATGTAAGGTAAATCCGCTTCTAATTATATTCCATAGGAGGTGAAAAATTATTTTTGATCTATAATGTACAACAAAAATAAATATATATGAAATATATCAAGAACGTTAGATAGAAAATGTCGAATTTACAAATGGTATACCACAACTCCAATTACTTCTTATATTGTCAAAAGTCTTGATTTACCTGGGACTTAGATTCCCTTTTTTCTAAAACTTATAACACCTGTCCAAGAAGATAATTTCAAGAAATCATTATCTCCCACCTAAAATTCTTGATCCTTAATTAGATTATCCACATAACACTTTTGTCTGCTTCGAGATAACTTATTATAACCATGAATAGTACTTAATTTTTCCACAATATCCTAAAAAAATTGGACCTAAAATATTCCTTTCATTAACTTCATCATAACAAATTTATGTACAACATATTTTCCTATGAAATTATTCATATGGTTCCATTTGAATTCTTGAATAGAAACTATTATTATGTTTAAAATCCAAAAAATGTAAATATTATTCCCACATACATTGAAATTCACGTGATAATGATATCAACATGTCTTATAATGTCAGAATAGTCCATTGAAAATATCCTCCAATTTGACAATGATAATTAGTTCTAAAATTTAGCTCAATATTAAGATCATTCAAAATAATTTTTCATAATTTTAATGTAAATTGTGGGTCAAGATTAGATATAATCGAATGAGATGAATCATGAAGTTTCAAAAATTCATTAACAAAGATTCATGTGAGGTGCCCAAGAGGTGGATCTTCATTTATAGTGAGAAAATGTGTAGACTTGTTAAAGTTATCAACAATAAACCATATGGAATAATTCTTTCTTAGAGTCTTTGGAAATATTTTGATATTTTCTGTTTAAATATTATTCAATTTACACATAGTAAAAGGTATATGTTTCATAACACTATTAGGATATTATCTCTTACCCTTTAACTGTTGAAAAACCAAAAATCTGGATACAGATTCTATAATTTCTTATATTATTTTATCCCACCCGGAATGTTACTTCGAATCTAAATAAATTTGGGTGCAACCATAGTGTATAAAAATCAATCTATGAGATTTATCTAATAATTTTATTTTTATCTTAGTCATGGAAGAAACAGATAATCTCTTTCCAAATTTTAGCAAGCTTTTTAAAAAAAATCATTCATCTTTATATCATTAGAACCACTAATTTTTTAATAAACTCTAATCATCTTGTGGGAAACTTTTTATCATTTCTAATAAATATGTTTTGGAAATCATTTTTAAAATGAGGTATGTTTTCCTTTACCAAATGATTCCCATATACAATTTTATTTATTCACTGGATATAGAATCATTGTAAATCCTCATCTTAATCAAAATTTCTTGATATTTTTTACTCAATACATCAACCAGTTTATTTTTATTCTCAAGTTGGTAGTGTATTGAAAAATAATTATCCTTGAGTGGTTCAATTAATATCCTTTTACTCATTCTATGTTATTTATAGGGGAATAGGTTTTTCAAAATTTTTTGATTTGTATATATTTCACATTTTTACTATGAAGAAAAATACATTATTTCCTCAATAAAGAGATTATGGTTTCCAACTCTATATCATGGGTAAGAAAATTTTGTTCATGGATATTTATCATCATTGATAAATAGGAAATGACTACTTTATTTTTTATAAGGAAACATCCAAGTTCCTTCTTTGATGCATTTTTATATATCACAAATTCCACCCTTCTTAATAGTAATGTTAACAATGATACTTTGACAAGTGTCCTCATCTATTATCTAATATTTTTTTATACTATTTTTATCATATTAACTTTAATCCTTTATGTGTAAACTTGGTTACTAGGCTATAAAATCAAGAATGTTTCTGATTAAATCATTGATAGTAACTTACTCAGCCAAAGAAACTATGTAACTAGGTTATAGTTGTTGATGTTATCAATTCCATAACTGCTTATTTCATTGAAGGATCAACTCATAATACATCCTAAGAAATATATATAGAATAAAATAAACTTCCTAATTATGAAATTCAGATTTTTTAATTTTTTTAAATAAATAAATTTCTCTATGATTTTTAATGATGATTCTATGATTACATGTATTGTTATCATAGAATTTGTAGAATTTCAAGATATCATTAATAAATACCACAATTAAATTTTTAAGATAATCCTATAATACTATTTTATAAAATCTATAAATTATTAGGTGATTTATTCCATCTAAATGTAATTACTATAAATTTATAATTTCCAAACCTCATTCGAAAGGTATCCTTTGGAATATTCTCCTTCAATAATCATATTTTATGATAACTAGAATGAAGATCAATCATTAAAAAATAATTATATCTTTTTAGTTGATAAAAAAATTCATCAATGTGGGGAAGGGGAAACTTATTCATTATAGAAATTTAATTGATTAACCTATAATCGATGCACAACCTCATATACCTATCTTTAATGTTAACATGTTGGATAGGGGCTTCCCATTGTGAAACTCTAGTGAATATAAATACTTTATCACACAACTCCTAAATTAATCTATTAAATTATACTAATTACATGGTTTCCATCTATTATGAAATCTGTTATATAGGTTTTTCATTATGTATGAGATTGACAGAAATCTCAACTTCATGGATAGGTGTATTTCTAGGTATTTTTTTAGGAAACACAAAAAATATTCCTAAAAAACAGTACCTCTTATATTCTAAGGATGCCGTTCCAATTAATAGTTTTCATCAAATCTTATTCTATAATAATTTCATTAAGTAGATATAATAGAAGTTTATGTTGATATGATTCAGATGATGTAGTATTCTCTTTGAAGAAATGAGCTTCCACATTTCCATCACGTATCGTAATATGATTCACTTGGAAATATATTTTTCATTGTAATTTCAAAACCAATCTATGATAATGATTAAATCAAATACAACCATATGAATGATAAATTTCATAAATAGGTTATGTATATATTTCATAATGGTCACTAACAAACATATCCTTATTGAATCAAAATTTCCACTAGGAGTATTTATTGAAATATAACTTCTTAATGTGCCAGTGAAATATCTAATTTTATTATAAAACATGAAATATATAAAAGAGTGTGAAGATCTAGAATCAAATAATTCATTATCTAGATTTTAAGTCATAATCAAAGTACATAGCACCACATATTTAGGAATTTTAGCCTAATCTACAGTAGTCACATAATCTTAAACATATCCCCTTATCCAATTTTATGGGACTTTTTCTTGATCATGGGGACATTAGATGGAATAATTCCCAATATATTTATAGTTGAAGAATTTTATAGAAGTGAATTCATTATTTTCCATGAATTCAAGAAAATTATGACCCCCTCCTCCACCATTGAAACTAAATCTTATTCCCATTAAGTAGGTGTTTGAGTATTTCATTCCAAAATTATCACATGTTATAAATCTTATCCACCATTTCCTCTTCTTTGACACATTCCACTTTTCTAAATGCACATAAAATATCATCTTTTATTTATATCCCTTAAATATTTAATACCACAAATAATATTTCCATATCTAGACAGAACATGATACCATATCATCATATGATGAGAACATTTTATAAAACAATACCCTTATGATTCTCAACTTAATTACATAAAATAAATGATCAACTATTATTTTTATGTCATGTGTGTAGTTTTTAGAATGAATTGATAATCTTTAAAAGTTATCCTCATACTCTGAAGCACTTTCTTCATCCATGGGATTTAAAGTGGAGAAATTCTTATCGATTCCAGCTTATGTTTCTAAAGAAAATTATCTTCTACAAAATATCATAGTAAAGTTATATGTTCTATACTTTTTTACTTTATAAACTTCTTTAGGGATCATGACCAATGACCACCATGGATAGGTATCTCCTTTTAGACAATACACTTTCTGAATAACCATTTCCCTTTTATTACACCAAAAGGATATAAATATATTTTTCTCGGACATAATATAGTGTTCCTCTTTCTGGTGGTACCTAATAAAATTTTCATCTTTTTAAGGTACTTAATAAAATGTTAAATTTTGTGGTGAAATTCATGGAGGTTTGGTTCACTGGGTGCTTGGATGGGGGGTTTGGTGGCCAATGATTTAACATGATCCATGGGGAAGAGTATGAAAAAACAGAATATAGATAATTGTATTTAAAATAAGTGAATTTTATTATATTGAGGGAAAATTTCATCATTTGGGGGGTAGGGTTGGTGGTTATGTTTTGGATTCTATGGGATGAAGCAACCATGAAAGTATGATTAAGGAGAAAAAATTTGGTGGGAATATGAAGAGAAAATTGAGAAACCAATAGATAACTGGGTCCTACTTAAATTAGGGGTGCACTCATTGGGTTCCTTAAACTTGGATGCTTATAGATAGGTGAAGTACATAATAAGGTACCAATAACAAGATCTCTAATTTATGGGGAGCTGATGGTTCGTGGGACAAAGTATGTTTAGTACAAGATATTTAAAATCCCTCAAACTCAACATAGTGGAAATAATTTAATAGTGTCAAGGATATTAAATGATACATTCCTTCATCTATATGGACTAACTATAGTAAATTTCACACCGTGGTCTATATCCTTAACATTGTGACTTGTTGAGTAAATTTTTTGATAGTATTGTTGAATTTTGATTAAAATAAATTTTATACCATGGAGAATTCCATCATGTTAAAATAATTTTTTCCATATCTATATAACTAAATCACAGACCTTGGACATTGAATTGGGATACCCATTGAATGTTTGGATCTAGTAGTAAATAATTCCCTACTTACATTGTGTCGCATATCCCAACATCACACTATGAAATTAATTTTCATGAAACATGTCGTGGTGTGGGGTCCTTGTTCATGTTGTGACCTAGCTTGGACACTGAACGTTTTCTATTATTGGATAACCAACTCTTCATGATTCCAAAAATTAGTAGTTGTTTATAACACTCTAATGATTTATGATATATTTATATTAAAATAAATTTAATTTCCTTGGTATATTTCATTATATAACCCTATGTCTAAAAGTATTGTTATATAGTATACCTTTATAGACTAGTCATTAGATTGGAGGGTATGAATTGGATTAATCGCATAACTAAAAGTATGTATAAGGGTTTTATTTAATAATGTTTTATGATTAAATCACAATAAATAAGTCCTAAATTTTTAGTAAAGTTATTTTATGCTTCAAAATATATTTTCTTAAAAAATGGATTCTATAGAATTACAGTGTAGCTTTTATAATTAATTTCTTCCAATTTTATATATGTAATTTTTAAAAAAATGTTATCATTTTTGAATTCATTATTTGAAAATTATCATAGGGTAAATTTTTTGGAATTTTTTAAAAAATATAATTTCCTGATAGATAGTGAAAATATATATTTTTAAAGAAAATTGTCTTTTTTTTCTAATATTTTCACAGCTCTATTTATATTTCAATTGGATTAAAAATTTTAAAAATTTATTTTTATTAAAAATAAATCTTATTAAATGAATGTATTTAGATACTTATCGCCATATTCATGATATTTAGTTATTTATGGGACACATTTTTAAGTAAATGACTTAGTAATATTTTAATCCATTAAAAAATTTGTATAGTGTCCCTCCCCCCTCTTCTAAAATGACACCCATCATCACTGTTATTTACAACACATTTATTCACTTATCTCAAAGAAAACCAGATGAGTTCTTTTCTAAAATTCTATATCCATGATTTAGAGGTTCAGTTCATCTTAAAACACCATTCCAAGAGTCCATAAGAAGGTATTTAAGGGTTATCTACCAAAGAAGAGGTAATCATTTTTACCGATTCATAAAAATTTATTTCTTCTTATAATTAATATAAATCAATTATACCCATCAGAAAATAATAATTCCAATGTCATAAATATACTGTAACACCCCAAGATTTTATGAGAATTTTTTTTTAATTTTATTGATGTCTTGTGTTGTACGTTAAAACAAATGAGTCTTTCATAACATGAAACCCTAACATGGATTCATTACCCGGAATCGCGACCTTCCTCGATAGCGTGTGTTGTACGCAATACCGAGTTTCACTAAACAACGATATGCTATTAAAATATTATTAAAAATATCCGTTATGAATAGTAATAACCAATTTTTTAAATTTTGTAAATTTCATCATTCAAAATGGACTTCATTTTTGGATTCGGAATATCGAAATTAGCCTAGGGTGAAATTTTGGTATTTTTCTGAAAACATTCAATTTTTGATGAATAGTGAAAACACTGGGTTACTATTTAAAACCAGACTTTTTATTTAAATAATTATTTATTTTATTTAAATTTATTTTAGGTCAAAATTGATACATAATACCTATATAAGTTCAATTTAATTCATTGGATTAATTTTATAAGAATTTTAAATATATAAAAATTTTATTGAACTTTTCACCGGCTTTTACCCACCTCCTAGGAGAATTTGCAAATTTACATAAAACATAATTTTACCGCTTCTGTGAGTGGAATTTCAAATATTCGAGATACACGGTTGATGTCAGTAAGTAAAATCTGGTTCAATGAGATGAAAATAATTTTTGGTGAATAATAACTTTTTACTTTTATTTACCATGGTTAAAATTATATAGTGTAATTAAGGGTAAAATGATATTATTATTATCCTAAAACTTGTCCTAATTCTATTGAATAAGTGTAATTCGACCAAAAACAACCATAGGAATAAAATATGAGCATTTAGGCCCACTTGGATTAGAGTAGGAAATTTAATGTTAATTTATTTAAAGAAGGGTTAGAATAGTTAAAATCAAAGTTTAATAAGTAAATAATTTTTAATATAGGGTTATACATAAGTTAAATTCTGTTATGATTTTCACAAAAACCAATTACCAAATAGTGTCAAAATTGACATCAAATAGTTTTTAAAACAAATATTATATTATTAATTGTTATTTTATTACTAAAAATCTATGGTTAGGCCGAATGACTTAGATAAGGTTATATATGTTAATAATAAACAACATGGTGTTCTTTGGGCTTGTTATAGTAAGTTTATTAACCTTATAGTGTAAGAAAACAAGAAGACACGGTAAAAGAAAAATTATTTAACTTAAAGTTAAATCCAAATGATAAGGTTAAAATAGAAACCTAAATTTGTATAAATTCTATTGGATGATAGGATTTCGACCCATCCCAAAATTAGCTTCTAAATAACTCAATTTAAAGCTATTAAAAACGGAATATGACTTTATAATAAAATAGTATTTTTTGTTATTACAAAGGTGCCCCTCTCCTCCCTTATAAAAGGGAACCTCCTCCCTCTCTTCCTCACACTACTTTGAGCCTTCAAGATCGGCCAAACCCTGACACATTCTCTTCTCCACTTCCCTAAAAACATCCTAGAGGTCCTTCTCTTCTTCAAAGACCAATTGTGGTGCCCTAAGAGGAGGTCTCAAAGAGGCGCTTCAAAGAAGAGATAATGTCTGTTACCGATTCTTTCAACTTTATTTCTTCTTCCACTTCTTCATCTTTAGTTGTTTCATTATGATGTAATAACATCAGTATCACTAATATACCTATATTTTATTATAAGTATGAAACAATCCTATTTCACCATCTATCCATCCTACGGAAAATGAAATCACCGCGCGTGCGTACGTACGGAATACCGTCTCCACGCCGTTGTGTAATCTATTTTCCACCATCACCTTACTTGGATGGGAATAATGGTGTAAAAAATAACTATATATGATTATTGTAAATTGATATTGATTCTGAAGTATCATACATACACTCCAATATAATTCCACGATCATGGGAATGATATCATTGCTCGTGCGTACGTACGGACTACCGTCTCCACGACGCGATGAGATTCATTGTCCATGTTAACCATTCATGAATGATTATAAAGTATATATAATACTAATAATGAAATATGTCGAATAAGAATTATACTGGATTTATGTGTATATATATTTATTACATCTACTTAATTTCATTCAATTCAATAGGGAAACGAAAACAGCGTTCATGTGTATGTACGGCCTACCGTCTCCATGAACGGTGTATTTCATTTCATTTAATCGATCTATCATATATATATATGTATATACTGAAATATATATTATATGTGAATCATGTTTTACATTATGGAATTAAGTAAATTAGGATATAAGTAATAATATCAAGAACAACAAGTCCAAACACGTACGATAAATAAAATGATTTAACCCAAGACGTTTCTTTAACATGGAACTTACAAAAGAACGACTAATATAAAGTCATAAATGAACCATATATGATATCATAACAGTGAATATGATTCTGTAATAAGTCAATGACATAATTTAAATCATTATACAGGAGGTTCGGAAAAGTACAAAGCATATCGGACCTAAGGTATGGGATAATTTTGCAAATCTCATTTTTATCTGAGATTGCTTATTCATAAGTATTTACTGGGGTTATATTTATCATCCTTGTCCAAGTTTTATAAAATTGTTTTCATGTATTTTTAAAGTCCTTTTTACCCTTTTTTGACTTTTACCATGTGTTATGGAAGGAATCTTTGTTTTGTTTACCATACAAGGAACTTTTTGAATTTTCTGACAAAAGTATGAGGAGAATGTTATTTTTATCTTATACGGCGTGAACGGATTTTTACAGTTTCATAACTATTCATTTTCATCTATCTTCCTCTACAATATTGCATGATTATTTTCAACAAAACCCTTTTTTAAAAAAATTGCATGACATTTTTTGAAAAGAAAATGATTTTGAAGAAGAAACGATATTTTCCTCAATAATTCATTTCAAGGGTTTTTATCAAAACTATTTTCCATCTAAAATGACATTATTTAATATGTTTATCTTTCAAGTATAATGTCTCCCTTATTTACATGGTTTTATTCTTCTTATCATGAAAATATATCCATTTTTTATATGGATTATGTTATGATGGCATGATGTTTAAGAATCTCATTCTATTACATGGGTTATGCTATGATGTATGATTTATTATTTTGTGGCACACGAAAGAATGATTTCATTATGAGATGGGTGGGACCCATATCTCCCTCCAATGAATTGGTTAAAGATTTATATCTCTTGAGATATACATGGTTGGAATGGTAAGTTAATCTGGTTCAGTGTTACAGGACTGAAACGAGGATTGAACTCGATTCAGAAAGGGACTTTGTCCACTAAGATAGTCTTGGCAGCAATGCCTTGGCTACTGTGGAAATCATAACATGTGCTGAATGGTTGCCAAAATTACATGTTTTATTCCCATTAAATTTTATCACGGTTGATGTTCTATTATGATATATGCCTTACGTACTTCCACGATTTATGTCTTTGCTCATGATTTTGATGTTTAAATTTATGTTCATGTTTTTGCTTCCAAATGTTTATGGATTTTTTTATGTTATATATGTTATCCCTTACTGAGCATTTGATCTCACCCTTTTTATGATTTATTTGTCCAAGTAAATAATGAAAGGTTTTAGGTATGGAAACAGAAAGGGGAAGATCATTATGGGAGTTGTTGAAGATATTTCAACATGATTAGAAGTTTATATTCCGCATTTCCAAAGACACTACACTATTACGGTCCTTGTGTGTATGTTTTTATTATGTATTAAGTATTCTGAAAAAGTAATGTAATATCCATGTACGTCAAGGTTTGGGTCTCTATAGTTGGTATCAGAGGAAAGGTTTAGTCAACCTTTGGAAACTAGGATGCAAAAATGATAGTGAGATCCCTAGAGATATTTCTAAGGTATGTCTAGGGATGTCCCTAAGGATAAGTATACGTATAGGATATAGTCCTAGAACTATGGTAACAATATTAGAATTTAACCTAAGATGTTAGATATTTATAGTACTCCCCCTTTATTATGTTGTTTTCCCTAGCATTATTTTTTCCTCTCACAATATTCTTTTTGGGTTTTAGACGATGGCTGGAACCCGAAAGAACCGTGTTGATCAGTGAAATGGACAATGCAATGATTGTCCTCCTGAACAAACAAATGTTATGGGAGATGGAGTGAAAAATTTTACTGCTATACTTACACAAGATATGAATCATTCTGGAATTACAATTGAGTAGAGAAGGGAACAATATTCTATTGTGTCCTTCATGAGGCAACGTCCACCTTCTTTCAGTGGGTCTTCTGATCCACTTGTTGCTGAACAATGGATCAGTACCACTGAAAAGATATTTTCAGTTCTTCAATGTTCTGAACATGATAAATTTATCTTAGCAGTATATCGTTTTTAAGGTGAAGATGATCAATCATGGAATCTTATCCAGAATATGAGGCCAAGAGATGAAATTGAATCCATGGAATGGGACGAGTTGAAGAACTTATTTTTCAATAAGTACTTCCCTAGTATTCTTTGAAAAAAGATGGGGAAGGAGTTTCTTGAACTAAAGAAAAAGGATAATGAATCTGTTGGTGTATAAAAACAGAATTTTACAAGGCTATCAATGTATGCATCTGGCTTTATCATCCAACCTGAAAGTAATTTTGATCGATTCTTGAGTGGCTTAAAACCAAATCTTTGAAGGGCATTTTCTATAAGAGACTTCAGTAGCTATGAAGAAATTGTGTGTTGTGTTATCAAGGTAGAAATGGAATTTGGTGTTACTTATCCATCTCTTAGTTTTGAAAAGAAACCAAAGATAGAGTTCAAGGAGATATCTCAAAATAATGGTGAAAAGAAGTTGAATGTTTCCTTATTCTCAAAGTGTGGAATGAAGAATGGTGGAGATTGTATTAAAGGGAATAGAAAATGTTTTAAGTGTGGAAAAGAAGGTCATCGAGTAGATGAGTGTCGAATTAATGGAAAAGGGGTTTCTAATGATGTGAATAATGAAAAGACTGCAGAGAACGCACCACAAACACTTCAATGATTCAAGTGCAATTAAATGGCGAATTATGCTAATCAATTCCCTAATCTAAGGGTTAATGATGATCGACATGATCAACCACTTAAGGAAAAGGACAAAGGGATGTCACATGCGATCACTATTGGTGACGTTGAATATGACAACGATGTGGTGGAATTATTAAGTTTTTATGTAATGGGATTCCAAAATAATTTTTTATATAATATCATGGAATATTGGAATATTTATGTATTGGTCTATTGTGGTTTTCAATAATTTTATGGTACTGGTAACCATGGAAAGTGATTGAGATATTTTTGGAAAAAATTTGATATACGCATAATGAAGGGATAAAGAGAAAATGAAATGTTTGAAAGTATTCATTATCCCATGACTGATATAAGGAAATAGTTATATCATGGTTTGGGGTTTTGTTATGTTAAAAGAGTTATCTTTTGACAGCACTCATGTTTTCACTAAGATTCAATGGGTATTCATTTTTCAAGAGAATACTTGATTAAGGCCTTTGAATGTTTGTAATGTTACCAACAAGTCATATCATATGATATATGGGGATTAAGGATGGTATTAACACTCTTGTTATATGAAATATCTGGTAATTGTTTTCACTATATTATGCGAGTGGACTGTAGTATTATGGATAAGCCTAAAGATTGGAATGGATTATGTTGGACAGAAGTTAGTATTGTTTAAGGATAGAAGTTTTTTCAATATTATTGATGGGATGTTATAGTAATGTAGTTTTAGAAAAAGGACAACCTGCAGGATGGGAGACAGCCCATCACGTCGGACAAGGCTGTGGGAATTGAACCCACAACTGAAGTGCAACTGGCCTTTATTGCCTACCACTGGCCTACATGAAGTCTTTGGTTAGTAGAAACTAGTTTTATTTTATTAAGAGGTATGATATATTAAGTATAAGTTCATTTTTGGAACCATATACGATTAATCTAATCATAAGATGGACTTATAACTTTTGCTAACCTTTTGTTTGAAACAGATTGAATGACCCATCATTCTATCACATGATCTGCTAACACATCACGAATAACAAATTCAACTTCATTTCTTTAAGGGATGAAGTGGAAATTGTTCAATTTACGAACAACAGTGAGATTGTACAAAAATCATGTAACTATTTCTTTTAATTCATCAACATTAGGGAAAAGATCTTGAACCCCAAAAATGTTGTCATAGTGCCCTTATATCTGATAAATCAGATGGTACCCTAGTTCATCACAAATTTATGGCTTTGTGATTGTTCTATTTTTCATATCCATTTCTCTACCACTCTCCATCAGAACATGACGGTTAGATTTCTCTTCGATATCCATATTTTCACCTATGTTCTCCTATGTGGAAGCCCAAAGATTAGTTAATTTGGGTAACCGTTATGTTTCATACTTTAGTGTTTAAATATTGGTTTTGGTATTCCTTTTTACTATGTGGGTTTCTATTAAAGAAACTTTCGAGTAGTAAACCATTTATAACCCCGACGAATTTCGAGGGTGAAATTCATTTTAAGGGGGGTAGAATGTAACACCCTGAGATTTTATGGAAAATATTCTTTTTAATTTTATTGATGTCTTGTGTTTTATGTTACAAAAAATGAGTCTTGCACAACACGCAACCCTAACTCGGCTGCATTACACACAATCACGACCTTCCTCGATAGCGTGTGTTGTACGCAATACTAAGTTTCACTAAACAACGATATGCTATTAAAATATTATTAAAACTAGCCGTTATGAATAGTAATAACCACTTTTTTAAATTTTTTAAATTTAATCTCTCAAAATTGACATCATTTTTGGATTCGAAATATCGAAATTAGCATAGGGTAAAATTTTGGTATTTTTCTGAAAACTTTCAATTTTTTGATGAATAGTGAAAACACTAGGTTACTATTTAAAAACCGACTTTTTATTTAAATAATTATTTATTTTATTTAAATTTATTTTAGGTCAAAATAGATACATAATACCTATATAAGTTCAATGTAATTCATTGGAGTAATTTTATAATAATTTTAGATATATAAAAATTTTATTGAACGTTTCATCGTCTTTTAACCACCACCTAGGAGAATTTGCTAATTTACATAAAACATAATTTTACCGCTTCTGTGAGTAGAATTTCAAAAATCCAAGAGACGTTGTTTATTTCAGTAAGAAAAATTTGGTTCAATGAGATGAAAATAATTTTCGGTGAATAGTAACTTTTTACTTTTATTTACCTTGGTTAAAAGTAAATAGGGTAATTAAGGGTAAAAATGATTTTATTATTACCCTAACACGTGTCCTAATCCAATTGAATAAGTTTAATTCGACCAAAAACAACCTTAGGAATAAAATATGACCATTTAGGCCCACTTGGATTAGATTAGGACATTTAATATTAATTTATTTCAAGAAGGGTTAAAATAGTTAAAATCAAAGTTCAATAAGTAAATAATTTTAAATATAGGGTTATATATAAGATAAATTCGAAAATAAATTTTAATTAGAAAGATAAAAATATTTCCTACATAATGGTATTTTATTTATAATTTTTAGACATTAAATAATTTAATTTATTTATGACACAAAGATGATGCAGTAATTATTTTATAAATGAAATATTGACATAATTTATGTTATAAATACCCAAATAAATGTAATTTGAGACTTTTTATGAATTAATATAATTTCCTAGGTTAATATGACATGTAATTATTGATTTAGTTAACTTTTTTCGAACTAATCATTCTGTTATGATTTTCAAAAAAATTAATTACCAAATAGTGTCAAAATTGACATCAAATAGTTTTTAAAACAAATATTATATTATTAATTGTTATTTTTTTTCTAAAAATCTATGGTTCAGAAAAATTACTTAGATAAGGTTATATATGTTAATAATAAACAACTTGGGGTTCGTTTTTCTTGTTATAGTAAGTTTATTAACCTTATAGTGTAAGAAAACAAGAAGACATGGTAAAAGAAAAATTATTCAACCTAAAGTTAAATCTAAATGATAAGGTTAAAATAGAAACCTAAACTTGTATAAATTTTATTGGATGAGAGGATTTCGACTCATACCCACCTTAGCTTCTAAATAACTCAATTTGGATCTATTAAAAACCTAATATAACTTTATAATAAAATAATGTTTTTAGTTATTCTAAAGGTGCCCCTCTCCTCCCTTATAAAAGGGAACCTCCTCCCTCTCTTCCTCACACCACATTGAGCGTTAAAGCTCGTCCATCCCCTACCCAATTCTCTTCTCCACTTCCCTAGAAACATCCAAGAGGTCCTGGTCTTATTCAAAGACCAATTTTGGTTCCCTAAGAGGAGGTCTCAAAGAGGCGCTTCAAAGAAGAGGTCATGTCCGTTACCGATTCTTTCAACTTTATTTCATCTTCCACTTCATCTTCTTTAGATGTTTCATTATGAAGTAATAACATAAATATCACTCATATACTTATATGTTATTATAAGTATGAAACAACCCTATTTGACCATCTATGCAACCTACAGAAAACAAAATCACCGCGCGTGCGTACGTACGGAATACCGTATCCACACCGTGGTGTAATCTATTTTCCACCACCACCTTACTTGGATGAGTATAATGGTGTAAATAATAACTATATATGATTATTTTAAAGTTATATTGATTATTAAATAGTATACATACACTCCAATACAATTACACAATCTTGGGAATGATATTTTCGCTCGAGCGTACGTACGGACTACCGTCTCCATGACGCGATGAGATTCATTCTCCATGTTAACCATTCATGAATGATTATAAAGTATATATAATAAGTAATCATGAAATATATGACATAATAATGATACTGTATTTATGTGTATATATATGTATGACATCTACTTAATTTCATTCAATTCAATAAGGAAATGAAAACAGCGTTCATGCGTACGTACGGGCTACCGTCTCCATGAACGGTGTATTTCATTTCATTTAATCGATCTAACATATATATATATATATATATCTATATACTGAAATATATATTATATGTGAATCATGTTTTACATTCTTGAATTAATTAAATCAGGATATAAGTAATAATATCAAGAACAACAAGTCCAAACACGTATGATAAATAAAGCGATTTAACCCAAAACGCTTCTTTAACATGGAACTTACAAAAGAATGAGTAATATAAAGTCATAATTGGACCATATATGATATCATAACAATGAATATGATTTTTTAATAAGTCAATGAAATTATTTAAATCATTATAAAGGAGGTTCGGAAATGTACAAAGCATATCGGACCTAAGGTAAGGGATAATTTTGCAAATCTCATTTTTATCAAAGATTGCTTTTTCGTAAGTATTTACTGGGGTTACATTTATCATCCTTGTCCAATTTTTATAAAAATGCTTTCATGTATGTTTAAAGTCCTTTTTACCCTTTTTTGACTTTTACCACGTGTCATGGAAGGAATATTTCTTTTGTTTACCATACAAGGAACTTTTTGACTTTTCCGACAAAAGTACGAGGAGAATGTTATTTTCAACTTATACGGCATGAATGGATTTTTACAGTTTCATAACGCCTCATTTTCATGAAGCTTCCTCTACAAGATTGCATGATTATTTTCAAAAAAACCCTTTTCTTTTAAAATTTCATGACATTTTGTGAAAAGAAAATGATTTCGAAGAAGAAAGGATATTTTCCTCAAAAATCCATTTCAAGTGTTTTTGTCCAAACTATTTTCTATCTAAAATGATATTATTTAATATGTTTATGTTTCAAGTATAATGTATCCTTTATTTACATGGTTTTATTTTTCTTATGATGAAAAGATATCCATTTTTTTATATGGATTATGTTATGATGGCATGATGTTTATGAATCTCATTCTATTACAAGGGTTATGCTATGATGTATGATTTATGATTTTGTGGCACACGAAAGAATAATTTCATTATGAGATGGGTGGGACCTATATGTCCCTCCAATTCATTGGGTAAAGAATAATACCTCATGAGATAGACATGGCTGGAATGGTAAGTTAATCTGTTTCAGTGTTACAGGACTGAAACGAGGAGTGAACTTGATTCAGAAAGAGACTTGGTCCACTAAGATGGTCTTGGCAGCAATGCCTTGGCTACTATGGAAATTATAACATGTGATGAATGGTTGACACAATTACATGTTTTATTCCCATTATATTTTATCGCAGTTGATGTTATATTATGATATATGCCTTACGTACTTCCACGATTTATGTCCTTGCTCAAGATTTTGATGTTTAAATTTCATGTTCATGTTTTTGCTTCCAAATGTTTATGGATTGTTTTATGTTATCTATGTTTGCCCTTACTGAGCATTTGAGCTAACACTTTTTATGATTTATTTTCCCCAGGAAATAAAGAAAGGTTTTAGTTAAGTAAACAAAAAGGGGAAGATCATTATTGGAGTTTTTGATGATATTTCAACATGATTAGAAGTGTATATTCCGAGTTTTCAAAGACACTAAACTATTACGGTCCTTGGGTGTCTGTTTTTGTTATGTATTAAGTATTCCGAAAAATTAATGTAATGTACATGTACGTCCGGATTTGGGCCTCTACATATACTATGATTTTGTAATGATTATGGTAAAACCATTTTCCATCTCTTTTTTGTCCTATGGTAATCGAAAACATCACTAGTTTGTACATACAGTTTATCATCTTCACATAGTGGTGTAATTCAATTTTAATCACCATTTTACATGGATGGTTATAAATATGGAAGTGATAAATATATATGGTATTTTTGAAAAAATTATACACCTATAAATTTGATATATCATTTAAATTATAACTCTTCTACTCATTAAAAATTAATAATGTCACTTGGGTATAAACAGGGACCACCACCTTCATGAAGTGATGTGATTCTTTTTTCGACTACATTATTCAAGGATGATTCTTAATATTTATATATATAGTGAATCTATATGATATTTATATAATTATTAAAATTACAGATAATGTTGGACCATCATCAATATTCTAGGATCAAAACTGTATAACTAAAACTTATGTGAAAAACATGACATTTAACACTTGCAAGTAACGATTTTAATAAAAAAATAATAAATAAACAGGATCAGAAATGTTATAATTGGATCATATATGATATTAGAAGTATGTATGTGGTTCATTTATCGAATTATAATCAATTTAAATTGATTATAGTTGAGTTTAAAAGAACTAATGAAGCCATATTGATTTTAATATTCTCAAATGATTGATTAAATTCATTTTCACCCTTGATTTACATTCTATAAAAATGAATAAAAGTAATGTTCTTATCATTTTATAAAAAATATACTTTTTACTAGAATTTTAAACATAATATTAATTTTAATGAACACTGCATGAATATATTTTCCTATCATTAGGAATAATTTTACTTTAAATATTTTTCTATAATTTTCCAGGGTTCTTCACAAAGAATATTTCTACACTAATATCTCAGAATTTTTTTTATTTTTAATAAGTAACTTAATAAATTAAAATAATATTTTCCTTGAGGAATCATCCAGCGATATTTTAAAAGTATTTTCATATATATCCACATCCTTTGATGAATCTTATTTTTTGAAAATAGTATACTCTAATGATACCATACATAAAATATATATGGATGGATTATGATCATTTTGACTGGGAAAGTATTGGCATTCGATATGTTAGTTTTTTCAATACATACAACTATTAATTTTTAGGTAATTTTTATTATATTGTATTATTTACTCATATAATGAATGCATTTGGATTATTAGGTGATGGTTGGAGACTATAATTACATATCCCCTTTAGGTATTGATGGGAATCACTATACAGAACAAATTGGGTATTTTGAAAAGCCCATACCCATTTATGTATGATCATATGGATAGTGGTCTTGATAATAAGAAGCATATGTCCCTCAATGTTCATTCCATTATTATGAAATTACATATCGAAGTCCATGTGATTATTCAAATAGTAATTCCATAAATAAATAAGTTTTATGGTTATTTAATTATTTATATGGTGTAATTTCATCATCATTTATCATTACCATATTATTCACACCTTACTTATTATATTATATCTTCTATTCAAAGCATTACCTTACTGGGCATCTTAGCTCACCCTTTTATTATGTTTTATTTCCTATAATTCTAATAGTGTAATATGATTGATATACAAGTATATTATAGTGAAAATAATGATGTTCTAAATGATAATATTATGTTTTATTTTTAATTTAAAATTTAATATGATTATCACTAAAGTATCTAGTTTTCCACGACTATTAAACCACTCAGTCCCTTGGAATGAGATCACTTGTGTCTAGTAATATTATAAAAAATTAACAATAATATATAGACTACTAGGATAGGGGTATTTATAATGTTGGTTCCCAAGTATACTATTTTTAAACTTATAACATATTCTAACATAATGAAAAAATATAACATGAATATATACCAAGCTTTCCTCTTAATCAACACTTCACTTAACATCGAAAGATAGATATGAATTTAACTTCAGTGAAACTTTAATAATAGAAATCATCACTCTCAAAAAGTATCCATGTGTAAATTCATTCTCTAACCATTTACCCTGAAATAGGACTCATTAACTCTTTTCATCTCTACACCTCTATGTAAGAATAGTAAGAACACCCAAACGGTCAACACCACTATGGAATAAATTTTCAAAGAAAAAAATTTAAAATACTAGTTAAAAAATAATAACTTTTGTCCATGAGAAATGATTATTCAGAAAATGAATCAATCCTTCCATTATTACCTATTCCACTTTTAGTTATTTTCATTATCATAAGCATCTTTTCTTATCTACTCAATCTTATCCACCTACAAATTTTTTTTCTCACCTTGTTTTTCAATGATTTTTATACACTTTATGGCCCAATAAGATTACTGTTCAAGATTCACTAGAATATGACATGGATTATCATACACTAGTCTAATGGGGTTATCCCAATTTATGTTTTATAAGTTTTAAATTACACCCATAATTCATTATCTAATATTTTACTCCAATATTTATTTCTTTTATTAACCATATTCCCTTGGATTTATTTCAACTCTTGGTTGGATAGATCCACTTTCAAGCTATTTTATGGGCTACTGGGTGTGATTTTTTTGTATCATAATCTATACTTTTCGATTGGTCCCTTTATCAAGACATTGTTGAACTAATCTCCTTGATCATTAATGAGTAAATTGGGGATTTTGAACTGAGAAAATATAATCTTTTTAAAAAATATCATGACCACCTTGAAAATGTTTTGAGATGTAGCTTTAACCTCTACCCATTTCAACACATCATCCATGCATACTAGGACATGTGTGTGCCCATAGTAGCTGGGAAAGGATCCCACGATGTCTTTTCCACGTACATAAACTAGATCAACATCAAGAATGGGGTATTTTGGTATCTCATTTCATTTTATGTTTTTTATGTTATTGGAAAAATGATAATTTCCTTATAAAAATTATCTAAAATCCTAAGAGAGTGTTGGTAAAACAAATCTAATGTGACATTTTTATCGACTATTTGATCGGGCCCAAGGTGTCCTCCCATCTAGGAGGAACGGAAGAATTCCAGAATGCTTTGAATTTCAGATTTCAATATACACCATTAAATGAAACCATCACTATATTTTTTAATAAATAGTGGTTTATCCTAGAAGAAATTATTTTCATCAACTTGATAACTATTATTTTTCAAGTATGATAGGTTAGGGTAAAGAGCCTAGGTGGATAAGAGATTTTCAGTATAATAAAAAAAATCGATATTTCTGATCAATGTAAAATAATTTAGCATTTAGGAACACATCTAGAATACTCAACTCCTATTCTTCTACATGAAGTAATGATAATCTCAATAAGTGATCAGATATAATGTTCATTGATCCCTTTATATCCTTGAAAATGATATATAATACTTTTAGTAGTAGGATCCAGTAAATCAGTCTCATATTGAAATCCTTCCTATTAAAAAATATCTCAAATTTTAATTATTATTGTGCACAACAACTTTATGTAGCATAAGATATGATTGGAATTTATCAAAATCAAATAAAATAGTAAAAAACTCATTATATATAGTTTTGTATTTAATCTCAGTATCAATTATCAATTTGATAGATTAATAAATGGAACAAAAGATGTGATCAACCCCTTATCCCAATATATCTTCCATATTAAAATCACACTCATTTCACTTAAAATAAAATCTTTTATCCATTTCTGGATCAATTATGATTGGTTCACCCAAAAACCATCCATTAAAAATAGTATAGACATCTTCACAAGCCTCGTCAAACACAAATGGAATGTCATTCAACTATAAATGAGTGAGTGGTCATGAAATCAAGGTAAAATATATTAAAAAACTGAGATAAAATCCTACAGGGCCAAGAAAACTCATTTCCCCTTTATCATATTTGGATCATCAAGCTCTATTGTCACCTTAATCTTTAAAAGATCCAATTTTATTCCTCACTTTGATATTTTAATCATAAAAACAATTTTGCCTAGTTCTATTAAATGGACCTTCTCATAATTCAATAAAATGAACTTGTCTTCACATATACTCAATAATTATTAACTATTTATTAAACAAACATAAAAATATCTCTTATAAATAGATAATTCCTTGTTGAAAATTTTCAATAATTACTAAACCATGTCCTTAAAGATGTGTGTCATTCACCTTTGAAAAGTATTTAGTTCATTACATATACCTAAGGAAATATGATTATAATAAAATGTTTTTAATGGGTATATAAATTTAGTAATATATTGATTGATTATGTACAGTTATGTTTTTATAATAAGAATAACTATCAACGAAGAAATACAACTCATGCTTGGAAAACCTCTCCAATATTTGATTCTGGAATGAAAACTGAAAATGATCCTTCCATGTGGATTATTTTAACATTCAATAATCTACAAATATCTTCTAGCCCATGAAGTTTCTCAGAGAACTGTCTCATTCACTTCATTATATAAAACTTATAAGCCTCCCTTAATAGGTACAGTTACATGGGATTGATGAACTCACTATCTAACATGGAAACCAATTTCTAGAATACAAAATTTTTATAAATTATTTCTTGACATCATTCATCATTAGGGGAATGAGTATTCAATGTAGTTCATGGTTTATCTTATTCACGTATTCTATTAATAATTTGTGACCATATAATGAAATATTAATACCTTTTATCTAATTTATGATTCATGTGATTGTGTGCTTCTGGTTTCATAAAATTGTAAGTAGTTTTCACTCTTCTTCATTAGTCATATATCGTTTTTAATAGGTAGAGTCTCTCTGTCTCACAAATTTTACTACCTCAGTTTCCTTGGTATCATATATAAATCAAGCACTGGTGGAATGAGAATCAAGGCAATTAAATTTGTATAGAAATCCCAAGACAATGGTTTTACCCACCAAATAACTTTAAATATATTATTGTCTTTGTTGTGTTCTTTGGGTCACTCCTTTTTCTTAGATACCATATGATATATTAAATTCATCATATTATCCTCATATTTCACCTATATACTCCATAGTGATAGTTTATATGGTACTTCTTCATCATCATCAGTAATAAAAATTACTTGATAATATGGTGACCCTCGCATTTTATAAACTAACATTACATAACTTTTGTGGAATACATAAAACATTAAAAAACAGAATCCCAAAGACTATGTTAGTTTAGTTGCTTTGGAAACCGGAAAACATAAACCCCAGTACATAAGTGAATTAAATTATTACTCGCTAGGTTATTCATTACTATAACCCTTCTTAGACATATCACACTTAATACATATCTTCATTTCCTATGAATGGAAACATAAAAGTGGTGAGCTCAAATCACCAGTAAGGGTAAAAAGGGAGATAAGTAAGCATAAACATGAGCATAGGGGTATGAGAATGTGATCATAACATTAGATGGTCATACTTTGTATATAATATGATTATGGAATAAATCTTGACATTCATAATACATGAATCATAAGGAAATAAAGAACATAATCAATCAAATCATAACATGACAATAAAACAATGAAATTATGAAAAACAGATAAGATGGGTAGTCATGGTTCACTCCCATGGCCATCTTAATAACACGACTTCACTTCTTATACCAACTTGGTAGTCATGCTTCACCCCCATGGCCATCATAGTAGTCAGGTTTTATCACCAATACAATCTTAGTCTGTCTAATGTGATATAAATATTTAACCAAGGTATTGGAAGTAAATATAGGTCTCACCCATATTTTAATAAATCATACATAAATGTGACACAAATTCAGAAAAAATCACATCATAACCCATGAAATGAAACGGTAATCATAAACTTCTGATCATATCATAAACTATCAAAAAATATACCAGTATCAAAAAAAAATCATCAAAGTCATAATCTGTGAAAATAAGTGGGTTTAAAAAAAAATTAACCCATGTAAGAGAAATAGAGTTCATTATCATTATTATATCAAAACATAAACCATTCAATAAAAAATATGATTGGATCCTTTGTATCATTTCTTAAAAAGGTGTGAGTAACATAAAATGATGTCATCTTAGATGGAAACGTACTTGGAAAGTTATTTTGAAACCATTTCCTGAGAAAAATAACTTTTCCTATTTAAAAAATGCTCTTAAAAACATAAAATCCTTTTGAAAACAAGTTTCTGGAAAATAAATTTTAATTCTTATAAAGAAATCATCGAAAATCCTATATAAGCCTTTTCATTGAAGACATATAAAGATATTTTGAAAACATTTGAAAACCATTTCCCATGAAAATTTATAAAAGTTGATTCAAAATGGTTTGAAAACCATTTCCTAAAAAATGCATTGAAAACTTATAAAAAATCATGAAAACATTTTAGAACCCATTTAATATAAAATTATTTGAAAATATATAAAGAAATCTTGAAAACGTTTTGAAAACTATTTCTTTGAAAATGTCTTTGAAAGCATATAAATATTGAATGAAAATGTTTTTAAAATTATTTATCAAAAAATAACTTTGAAAATATGTAAATAAATCATAAAAAAATTGAAAACCATTTCAGTGAAAATAACTTTTAAAACGTGTAAATAAATCATGAAAATTTTATTAAATCTGTTTTAACAAAAAACATATTAAAGAATCTAGAAAATATTTTCGAAACAATTTTTTTTAATACATATAAAATAATATTGAAAATATTTTTAAATCAATTTTCCTTTAAAATTTATAAAAGAAACTTGAAAACATTTTGAAAACACCATTTTTGAAATAAAACATATTTCCAACCAAAAAGTGAAATGTTGTCATACTTTTATTGAAAACATTTTCAAGGTAATAACAAGAAAAAATGAGTAGAAAAATTATATTAATTAATGTAGATATATTCAGTAAATAGATTATATAAAATCTCTTGAATGTTTTATGTGATGGATCATAATTATTCATCAATGGAAGCATAACCGTAATCAATTCTGATAAATGATGGGATTATTTCAATTAAATATTGCAAATTTTTAACTTGGGATAATACTATCCATGTAAGAAAATTTAATTAAATTTTAATTAAAATATATTTTAAATAAATGGATTCAAGATATAACATGTAAAATACACTGCACGGACGAATTTATGTACAAAATATAACATGTGTCTCAAAAAAGACAAATTGAGATGAAACTATCTTACTGATTTGGTAACTCTTGAAACATAAACCCTAGGAAAGAATGTTCATAGAGTGGATATGTAAAAACCCATAAATTTAATAATAATAATCATAAAATATATTCACTTTCATTATATACACTATGAAAAATAAAAGAGTGTTGAACATGGAATGTATCTCATAGAAATAAAAAGTGACATAAAATCCCCTTACTTTGCGTCTTGACTCTCGTAGTACTCATTAAAACAAATTTTATAATATAAGTTTATATATAATATTTTACCCAATCATTTTATTGTATCTAATACCATATATGGTTTAATTATTAACTTATATTACCCTCTTTTTAACAAACATATCTTAAGGTTTCACTTCGGGTAATATTCACTATGTTCTTTACATGTGTCTTAATTTGTTATATCTTGGGTCCTAATACTAATATCATGATTTATAGAATATAAAAACTGATATAAATATTAGTTATATTCATTATGTGTGTATTATAATAATATATATAATATTGAACTGTGAAATGGAATACACAATTCATGGATATGGTAAGTCGTATGCATGAATAAACGTTGTTTCTATTTTTATTATTGTGTTGAACGATAGAAGGAAATTGACATATATATATATATATATATCATTATTAAATTATAATTAATATTATATATATTTCATATAATTTCACTAAAACCATCTTTAATTCATTCCATTTAGTGTGTGAACAAATCACATCACTTTGAGGGGCGGTTGTCCACACTTCCTCAATCGAAATTATCATATTTACACCAATTGGAAATTAGAAATATATACAATGTAAAATGATTATAGAATATTAAATAAATAATAAATATATTATATAACATATATAAATATATTCTCAATTATAATATCCATCTTGAGAGGCTGTAAGAAAAAATGAATAATCATCGTTTTGTGTGGCGGTAGTTCATCATACACATAAATAGTATTTTTGATACCCATTAGATGGAGTTGTGTGTAAGTGAATATAGAAGAATTATCATAAAACATCTTAGTATATTTTAGAAACTATTTTTATTACATAATAATGGAATAAATATAGTGTCGGGGTGGATAAAGAAAATAAAAGAAATGGGCTAGAGAGAAGATGTTGCCTCTTAATCGTGTAACTCCTTTCGATTTATGCCAAAGGATTCCTTGGAATGATTTCTACCCAATGAGAGGATTATATGAAGAAGTTAGGGATTTCTGAAAGTGTATTGGGATAATATTGGCTGAACATAAGTGGATTGAATGGTGTAAAGGAGAGGGATAGTTGGAGGCCTTTATTTGGAAGAGAAAGGTTGCACCTGACATTTTTTAAAACTAGTTAGGTGTACCCATGTTTTCCTAAAAAACTCATAAAAAACAACCAAACTATTTATTTTAAGGTTTCTAGATGAATAATGGCCATAACATTGGTGTTAGACAAGTTTTTAGGTTGTTTTGGGTCTTTAATTTACGGTTCAGTACTTTGATAACATAATTTTTTTCTTAATTGTTGTAATTGATTTTAAAAAATTTCACTAATATTTTTGTCAAAAACAATGTCAAAATTATTAAAAATTTTAAATTATGCCGATTCTAAATATGGAATCCATTTTTTCAAATTCTAATCACCGAAGTGGTGAAAATTTATTTAAAAATATTCACACTGACAGGATGACAGTGCTGGTTTTTAAAGTTAAATTGTCGAAATGTTTGCTGAGTTTTTATACCCAATTTCAATGTAAAAATGATTTTAATTCATTTATAAAATTATATTATATTTTAAATTGGTTGTAATATTTATTTATATAATACTTTAATAAATTATTCTAATGACAATCATTGGATTAATTTATAAAATTATTATCTAATTAAACATTAAAACCAATTTACAATAAAATTTAATCTTATAAAGGAATTAGATGAAAAATAGTTTGGAATTAAAATTCAGTATTTTTAACTTTTAATTAAAAAATGAAACCTTACCAAAAAAAATGAAAAATTTATCAAAACCTAATTTTTAGGTTTCTCATTCAAGTTTGATGTTTATTTAAGTATAAAATTGGGTTTTTTCATATCTTATATATATATATATATAATATTAGACGATTAACAAAAAAATTGTATATATAACATATAAATTTAATTAATATCATTAAATATTAGTAATTAATTTAACATATTAATATAAATCATTTTTTCACATAAAAATAGACTTTCATAAAATCAGTCCTCTTATATTAATTTGGTTATTATATTCTTTTGTAATCATTAGGTAACCCATGAATTCAACTAAAAATATTCATAATATAGTTAATCCTATAATCTTAAATTTAATGTAAATGTTATATCATTTCAAATAATAATAATTTAATAGTGAATTATTGTTCGATAACACTCGGTCTTGAGATTTACATAAGCCATCGAGAAAAATAAATCTTTTATGAAACATAAGCTAACCTCAGTGTCCCATGTAAAGAAAGATAAAACTTATATTGAATGTAGTACAAGATTAACTTTTTTTTCATATAATGAAAGCCATACATAGTAATTTAATATAAAATAAACTATTATTAGTGTGGAATGAAATGAAAACTATAAAAGATTATAAATTAATTTGAAAATATATATTTCACAAAATCTCAGAGTGATACATTCTACCCCCCCCCCCCTTAAAAATAGTTTTCCCATAAAAAATTGTATGGGTTATCAAAGAATTAATATTTGAAACATCCTTACATAGAAATACATATTGTAAAACCAAGTAATAAAACTTCCTTTAAAAATATAATGTTATAAATGATACATTAAAATATTGGGGTGTGTAAAAAACAATTATTTCCTAATTTAAAATGTATTAAAGTGGTAAACCTATGTTGTATCCATAGAGGATCACCCAACAATCCTGTTATCACCATAAAATTAGTGAACGATGTGGTGGTTCTTTTTGAAATTATTTAATTTATTAAAAAACTAAAGTAACAAAACAAATTGAATTTATAGGAAATATAAAAATCAATATGACAACATACATGATTTAAAATACTGATATGAATTGGGTGATCTAGTTAGGTTCAGTTTTCCAATTTCAATGTTATCATATTTTTAATTTATCCAATCCTCTTATACAAAACCAATTGATTTGAGATTCCATGATCATTTCCTCTCACTCCCTTTGAAAATGTTGATGGTGATAGTAATCCTTACCAAGATATTAGTTTTTTTTACTCTACATTATTTGTGTGAAACTGCTGTAGAGAATACCCTAAACTGACGTAGGTAATTTTTGATCGAGCCTTGTTTATCCCAAACAATCCGGAATATTCACTACCCCTACCACACGTACTGATTATCATCGAGTACATCACCACTAAGCTCTTATATATTCTGTCATATATTTTCCAGAACCTAATGAAGGGAGATAATGATCATTTACCAAAGCTAAAATATAAATTGAATATAAAATCCAAAATAATTGCACAAGATAATAAAAACCATTATTACAATTTCAAACCAACTTTTCAAAAGAGAAAGAATATTTCAAACCATTAAGTGCATGAACTAGAACAATCATGTAACACCAAAAGTATTTAAAAAAATTAAATGCATGAAACATTGTTTGAAGTGTATATTTATAAATATCCTTTACACATAAGTTTGGTGCTTCTATGTTTTCAATTTCAAAAAATGGACATCTAAAATAATGTTTAGTAATTTATTGGAGTCTGATGCTACCAACATGATTTTTTAGTGAATAGTAACATACCTTTATGAAGATTAATATAACCTTAATGAATAGTAAATTTTATTATTATTTTATTTTTTAAAACCTTAAATATAATGAAATATTCATTAATTTTTCATTATAAAAGTAGTTATAGAATTTAAATTATTAACTTTTGAATTATGTATGATTATATTTAAAAATAAAGAATAATATATTTATAATTATTTTCAAAAAATGGAGTTTATTTTTGAATTCTAAACATCAAGAAATGGATAGGGTGATTTTTTGGGATTTTTCCGAAATAGTTCAATTTTTATGGAATAATAAAAATATAGTATTGAGTTTTGGTGTGTTTAATGACATCATTAATGGTGTAATAATGATGTAATAATTCTTTTATACTTGTATAAAGTAAACTAAGATATTAGGTTTCACACGTGGCTAATACCAAGGGAAAATACCATGGGAAAGCCCATGGTTTTTCAAATTCCACTAATGAGGTGTACATTGCAAATTATTATCATATTCCCTCACGTTTTCTATAAATACCAACCCATTACTTAATTAAATTACTTCCAAATTACTCATCAATGAATAATACGTCCTCCTTTCCTCCCTAGATTTCCTCCAAAGGTTTTCCCAATCCTTCAAGGTCCCATTCTTCAAGATTTAAGAGTTACTGGACAAGGTAAGAAAATTCTCAACTTCATTCATTGTCCATTGAAGTTATCTTTTAGGTGGTATAGAATTCAAGAGTCCATAACATGTTCTTATTTTCATTTTATTCTTTCTTTAAACTATTTTTTTATTCATTTCTATATTTTTGACCCTTTTCCCCTCTATTTTTAATGTTATTTAAAACCATGTTGCATAGATGTCAGGCTGCCGAATTTTTGTAAGTGATTTCTGGACTATTATTTTATTTTGATTTCATTTCTTTTATTAATCTTTTCTCACCTCATATTTCACAAAAAGCATGAATGTTATAGAAATAATTCATATTATAGATGTTATCTTGTTCATAAAAATTCATCATCATTCTTATTCTCCTCTCCCACTTATTCAAGTAATAAAAAAATTGTCTCTGATGTGTCGAATTACCGACATCGTGGATGATGTGACTTCAATTTACAATAATTCTATTCATTATAGTCATGAAAAAAATTTTATGGTTGAACCAGGTTATAATATATGTATTATTTATCATCTATGGTTCTGGAATTATTTTATACACAAGGTTTTAATTTATAAAGAAAAATGAGGTCATTTTATCAAAGAACCACAAAAATGATCCAAAACAAACATCATTAATGTTTTAACTTTTGAACCATCATCATATAAAAAATGATAAAAGGTATAATTTTTGGTACTAAAAATATGTAAATGCATTTCTATTCCAATTCTGGAGTTTCACTTCCCATCAATAAGAATAACCATCATGTACCAAACAGGGAGAATCAATGAAAGAAACGCACCCAAAACTATTCAAGGCACAAAACACTAACAATTAAAATGTCAAATGATGAAATTAAATGGTCATATATGATTTAATAAAGATGGATATGTTTATTTAAGATATTAATTACTATTTGTTAACCATTATATACGAGGATTAAATAATATTTGTGTAAGAAAAACTCGAGGTAAGGGAATTCTTAACACTATTTCTATTATTTAGGTTAACCATATTCTTTATTAATTATATGGTATTAAGATTTTTGTGTGATTAATTTTTGTATATATTATGTTTCACTATGTATATTTAAAATTTATACCCATATACACTCAATTTTATTAATTCTCACTCCACTTATATTTTAAAGGACTTTCCTTTTAAAATCCTTGTAAAACTATCTTTAATGAATTTCAAAAGGATTGTTTTTTATGTGTATGGTATGAGTAGATTCTATATATTTCATGATAATTTATTACCATGATATGTTCCTTGGAAATTATTTATTTTTGGGTTGAGATCATTATAACCCAATATATGTTCAGTTGATCACCTTTATAGTTCTCGATAAGTTGGGTTGAGCCCATTATAGCTCAAGATATAATGGGTGAGCCCCTTTAGAGCTCTCCAATGCATTGGTTACTCAGGAGATAGAAGTTGACCAAAATTTTATTCCATATGTAAGGGTGAATGTAAGAGTGATATGGTAAATATTTCCTAATGCAACAGCAAGATATTTTTAGGCATATTAGTTTTTTTGATTAAGGGTTTTATTGGATATTATGTTATCACTTAAATAATGATTTATTTCTTTATATCCTTTACTGTGTGTTATACTCATCCCATGTTTTTTAAATTTTTTCATAGGATTTAGGGATGGGTAAGATAAATAAGGGATTTGTGGTGAATAATATATAGGCTTTTCAAAGATATCATGTTTTATGCTTTAATTTTTTATATTATAAAAAAAATCGAAACTGTTTTTAGTAGTATCCTCTTGTATGAATGTTTTAAGTTATGTATGTAAGGTATCCTAATTCATTAATAATATAAACTCAAAATGATCCTCAATGTGTAATAATATATATTCAAGACTAAAATTCAAGATTAAGTAACGTTTTAAGGTCGGGACAATATAGTTGGTACCAAGGATGGTTTAGATAAATTTAGGGGTTGGGATGATATTTAGATAATATCAAAACTGATTTTTACTCTATGGTAATTAGAAATGTTATAGAATTTAAGGATTAACATGTTTCTTTATCTATTTAATGTTTTTACACAATGGTTTTTCATAGAACAAATGGGGTAGCTAAAGTTGGAACACACCAAGAGGCTGATGTCTGTCATAATCTGCAGCCCGAAATAGTTGGAATCAGAATAAAGCAATTTATGACAAAAATGGATCAGTTTACTCAAGAAATAAATGGGAGAGGTATTCCTGCTAGATAGGAACATGATCTTCCACGAAAAAATCTATCTTTTTTAGAGACTTTTAGGAGGCAACATCCTCCATCATTTAGTGTAAATACAGATCCATTAATATCCAAATGATGGATTAATGCTCTAGAAAAGATATTTGATTTCATGGGATGCTGGGAATGAAAAAAGGTAATACAATACATTTATCATTTGGATGTTGATTTAGATCAATGGTGGTCTCTGGTTAAGAATATGAGAGAAATATATGATCATGGAAGTCTGTAATGGGATGATTTTAATAGTCTTTTTCTTGATAATTTTTTCCCAAGATTATTCAAATCAGAATGGAGGAACAATTCATGGAACTGAAGCAGGAAGATTATGATTTTATGGTAGAATATAAATCCATTTTAAAAAGCCTGTCTAGGTATGTACAAGATTTTACTCGGGATTTTCAATTTAAAATAAATTGATTTTACTCTGGTTTGAAATCGGGTTGCGAAGAGCATTGGCTTCACGAGAGTTTAAAAGCTACGATAAGCTTGTTTGTTGTGCGGAAAATGTTGAGATAGAGTTTTTTGACACATATGTTCCCTGGGATAACAAGAATAATAAGCGGTCAAGTTGTAAATCAATGGGGAAGAACTCGTCAAAGAAATTTGTAGGTAAGAAAATGATTTTCCCTTCTTGTGAAAAGTGAGGTAAAAGGCATCCTGGTGAATGTCTTGTACATTATGGGAAATTCTACCAATGTGGAAAGTTTCAGAACATGTCTCATGAGTACAAAGAAATTGATCCTAAAATTATAGATAAGTTGATGGTGAGGTGCTTTAACTATAAAGAATTGGTTCATTTTTGTAATGTTTGTCCAAAGTATGTTACTCAAGAAGGGAATCAGTTAGATTTGAATCCTAAGGGTTTTGTAAAATCATTTTCAACCACATAAGTAGATTTTGAGCCATCAAATGAGGTGGTATCAAGTGCATTTCTTCTTTTTATAGTTTTCACAGATGTGTTTTTTGATTTAGGGTCTACACATTACTTCATTTCTGAGAAATTTTTAGAATATTGGGAACTGAAACTCATGAAATGAAATAAGATCTCATGGTAAAAACATCTAGAGGAAATATTGTGGAAAAAAGAAATTTTATGAATCTTCATATCCATGTCTGTGGAAAGATTTTACCTACAATCCTTATTATTTTTCCTCTATTAGAGTTGGATGTTATTCTAGGTATAGAATAGATTACAGATAAAGTGAAGTTGTTTTTATAAATTATTTCAATTTGTGTGCATGAATGAACCCATACCATTAATGATATATTAGGAAGCTAAGAAAATGAAAAACGAAGGTAATGAATGTTATCTTTCTCATATTTTTGAAAATTAGGGAACTATCCTAATTAATGATGTACCAGTGGTAAATAAATACTTGGATGTTTTTTTTGATAATTTTTCTAGTGTAATTAATAATCCAGAGGTTGAGTTTACTATTGACTTCATTCCTGATTCTTAGCCAATTTCAAAACCTCCTTATCGAATGTACCAAAAAGAAATTCCTGAATTAAAAAAACAGTAGTAGGAATTATTAGATAAAGGATTCATTAGACCTTGCACTTCACCATAGGGAGATCCTATCTTGTTTTTTAAGAACAAAAAGATGGTTCAATGTGACATTGCATAAATTATAGAGACTTTAATATCTTTACTATTAAAAACAAGTATAGTTTTTCCCATATTGATGACATGTTTGATCAGATCCAAGGAGAACAATATTTTTCGAAGTTTGATCTGAGGAAAGGGTACCACCAGTTGAAAGTAAAGGATAAAGACACCCTGAATACTGTGATTGGTACAAGAAATGGTCATTATGAATTTGTATTTGTTCCTTTTGGGTTAACTAATTCACCTGTTGTATTCAAGGATCATATGAATAGAATATTTCATGAGTTATTTGATAATTTTTTAGTTGTATTTATTGATGAAATTATGGTATATTCTAAAAGAAAAGAGGATCATGAAAAACATTTAAGGGTTATTTTGAAAACTTTTAAAGAAAATAAACTATATGTAAATTTCTATAACTATGATTTTTTGTTATGAAAGATTTATTTTCTTGGAAACATAATAAATAAGGATGGAATAACAGTTGATCCTTCCAAATCATAAGTGGATAATGAATTAACAGGGTCTACAAATGTAACCAAGATTCGTTGTTTTCTTAGATGATGAAGTTATTAATGAAGTTATTGATGAAGTTATTAATCAAGATTCGTTATTTTTCATAGAATAATGTGATGTATTTTTCATTAAGTGAAGAAGTGATTGGTGAATGCTTCTATTTTTTCCTTGCCTTCCTGAAATGGTGAGTTTTTCATCTATGGTGATGCTTCATTGGAGGGACTTGGTTTTATTCTAATGCAGAATGATCAGGTAATTTCTTATGCTTCAAGACAACTAAAACCTCATGAGTTAAATTATCCCACACGTTCATTAGATTTGGAAACTACTGTTTTTGCTTTTAAAATTTGGAGACATCATTTATATGGATCCAAAAGTGAAATAAATACTAACCATAAAAGTTTGAAGAATATATTCACTCAGAAGAAATTAAAAATGAGACACAGAAGTTAGATTGAGCTGATAAAGGATTATGATTTCACAATCAATTATCATCCAGGAAGAGAAAACAAATTGGCATATTCCATGAGATTAAAACATCATGCATCATTAACCATGTTTTGTTTGGAACATGAACCCTTTATTAATGATTAGGTAAATTTTGGCTTGAAAGTTTTCAGTGCAGTGAATATATCTATATTGTTTTAGGTTTCAGTTCAGTCACCATTATCATACAAAATTCAGCAAGCACCGAAAGAAGAATTTGAGCTATATAAAAATGTATAATTGGTTAAAATGGGTGTGTTCCCAGAGTTAAACCTTGATAAAAAATTTGTTTTAATAATTGGAAGAAGGTTGTGTGGGCCTTTTGATTCCCATTTAAATAAATATTTGTTGTGTGAAGCACATAGTTCTCCATTATTAGATTATCCTGGAAATACTAAGATGTATAGAGAACTTCGGGAATATTACCGGTGGTATGGAATGAAAAGGGATATTCCAAAATTTACTATGAAATGTTTGATAGGTCAATAGGTTAAATTAGATCACCAGTTACCAAAGGGGTGCTTTAGTATTTTCCAATACCATAGTGGAAATGAGAAAATGTATCCATTGACATCGTGGTGGGACTAACTAAGACTTCTCGAGGTAACAATGTGATTTGGGTTATTGTTCATCAGCTGAAAAAATATGCACATTTCCTTCCTATGGGGGATACAGTGTCATTGTATCAACTTTCTTGTTTGTACTTCAAATATATTGTTAGGTTACATGGATTTCCTCTTTCCATTGTATCAGATGGGGATCCCAGTTTCACTTCAAACTTTTGGAAGGGGATTTAGATGTTTTTGGGCACATAATTTAATGTTAGTACACCTTTTAATCCACAATCAGTTGGGCTTTAATAAAAAACAATTCAAACATTGGAGGATATGCTTCGAGCATGTTCAATGGACTCTTAGTGAATTTAGGATCGGCCTCTTTCTTTAGTTGAGTTTTCTTATAATTACAGTTTTCATTCCAGTATACTGATGTCTCATTTTGAGTCATTGTACGGGAAGTGGTATCGTGCTCCTGCTTTTTGGGATGAAGTCGGTGAAAGGAAGCTGATGGGACCAGAATTATTAGAGGATGTGGATGAGAAATTGAAGATGATCTAGCAGCACATGACAACATCGTAGAGTAGGCAAAAAAGTTAGGTAGATTATAGAAGAAAATAATTCTCTTTCAAGGTAGGTGTCCATATTATCCTTAAAATATCTTCTTGGAAAAGTGTGATGAATTTTAGTAAGAATGGAAATCTAAGTCTGCAATTCATCAGTTTTTTTGAAAACCTTGAGAAATTTGGTCAAGTTTCATACCGAGTATCTTTCCCTCTGATTTTATCTTAGGTACATAATGTTTTTCATGTTTCGATATTGAGAAAGTATGTTCCAGATTCATCACATGTCTTGAGTCCAGATGTAGTTCTACTAAAAAAGAACTTTTTTATGAAGAGAAACCAGTTCAAATTATTGATCAAAGGGAACAAGTATTGAGGAATAAGTTAATCCATCAAGTAAGGTTTTTTGGAAAAACGACATGGTTGAAGAATCAACATGGGAATCTGAATATTCTAGGATGGAAAGTTACCCTCACTTGTTTAATGAGTAAATAAAATTGTGAGGATGCAATTTCTGGAAGGTGGGGATAATGTAACACCACAAGGTTTTAAAAAACGAAATTTAGGAAGGTTTTTTAAGTACATATTTATAGCTAGCCTCTAGACATAACTTTCCTACTTCGATGTTTTGAATTTCAAAAAACGACCATCTACAATTGTGTTTAGTATGTTATTTGGAGTCTGATTGAACCAATTTTTTTGTGAATAGTAACATACCATTATGATTATTAACATGACCCTAATGAATAGTAAATTGTATTATTATGTTTTTCTTAAGCCTCTAAGATAATGATATCTAGGTTAAATTTTCAATGTGATATAAAAGAAATTATAGAATTTAAATTGTTGATTTTTGAATTAAGTATAATTTTAATAAATAATTAAATTAATAATAAATAGAAAATTATTTTAAAAAAATGGTGTTCATTTTGGAATTATACAAGTTTAAAAATGGTTAGGGTGGTTTTTTTGGATTTTTCTAAAATAGTTTACTTTTTAGTAAATAGTAAAATTATTGTTTTGAGTTTCGGTGTGTTTAATGACATCTTTAATGATGTAATAATGATGTAATAATTCTGGTCTACTTGTATATAGTAAAATAAGACATTAGGTTTCTCATGTTTCTAGTATCATGACAAAATACCATGGGAAATCCTATGGTTTTGCAAATACCACTAATGAGGTGTCCCTTTGAAATTATTAAAATAATCCACATGTTTTTCTATAAATACCAACCCATTCATTCATTAAATTCATTCCAACTTCCTCATAAATGACGTTATGGCCTTATAACCTCCATATTAAACCTCCAATGGTTTTCTAAATCCCCCAAGGTCCCAACCTTCATGTTCTTGGAGTTACTCTACATGTTATGAAAGTTCTCATCTTCTTTCTTTTTCCATTGACGTACTCTTTTATGTGGTATAGACTTCAAGATTCCATACCATGTTATTATTTTCTTTTTATTCCTTCTCTATTCAATATTAGGATTCATTTCTAGATAGGTGACCCTTTTCCACATTCATTCTAATGTTTTCTAAAACCATGTTGCATAGTTGATAGGCTGCCGAATTTTTGTAAGGGATTTCTAAACTATTCTTTTATTTTGAGTTCCTTTATTTTCATATTATTTCAACATATCCTCTTACCCAAGAGGAAATAAATCTCCAAAAATCATTTATATGCTGTATTTTATCATTTTAATGGAAAATTCACCATCATTTTTCTTCTCCTCTCCCACTTATTCAAGGAATAATAACATTGTCTGTGATGTGTCGAATTACCAACATCGTGGACGATGTGATTTCAATTTACATTAATTCATTAAATTCTTGTTATGAAACTATTTTTACGGTTGAAAAACATTATAATATATGTATAATTTCTCATTCAAGGTTTTATAATTCTTTTGTAAACATTGATTTAATTTATAAAACAAATGATGTCGTTTTATCAAAGAACCAATAAAATAATCTAACTAAAAAGCATTAATGTTTTTACTTTTGAATACTCCTTATATAAAAATTCAAAATGATAAATGGTAAAATCTATGATACATTAAATATTTAAATAAATTTATATTCCATTTTTTAGTCTCATATTCAATCTACAATAATATTCATCTTGAACAAAACATGAAAAATCATGTAATGAAACACACCCAAAACAATGCAACGAACGAAATACTAACAATTAATGGGTGAAATGATGGAATGAAATTATCATATAATATATAATAAATATGGATATATTTATTTTATATATTAATAAAACTATTTTAACCATTATGAAATAGGTTTAAACAAGATTAAAGTAAGACAAACTCGAGTTAAGGAAATTCTTAACCCAATTTCCATTCATTAGGTTAACCTTCTTCTTTATACATTATATGGTATTAAGATTATTGGTTTGATGAATTGTTTTATATATTTTGTTGAACTATGTTTATTTACTGTGTATAAACATATCCATTCAATTCTATTAATTCTCACTACAATTATATTTTAAAGGACTTTCCTTTTAAAATCATTTTAAAACACTCTTTAAAAAATTTCAAATGGAATGTTTTTTATGGGTATGGAATGAGTATTTTATCCTAATTTAGAGATATTTATTACCATGATATGTTCCCTGGACATTATTTATGTCATTTTGATCCCATTATAGCTTAATATCTATTGTTTTGGGCCCCTTTATTGATCAAGATATGTTGGGTTGAGCCCATTATAGCTCAAATATGATGGGTGAGCCCCATTATAGCTCTCCAATGCATTGGGTACCCTGGAGATGTAAGTTAACCAAAAGTTTATTCCATGTGTAAGGGTGAATATAAGAGTGATATGGTAAATATGTCCCGAGGAATCTACATGATGCTTTTATACATATGAGTTTTTATGATTATGGGTTTTATTGGTCTTTATATTATCACTTGATTAACGATTTATTTTATTATATCCCTTACTATGTTTTATAATAATCACTATTTTTTAAAATGTTTTTCATACGATATTGGGATGGGTAAGATAAAGAAGGGAGTCATGATTAATAGTGTTGAGGTTTGTCAAACAAATCATGTTTTAAGCTTTAATGTTTTATATTTTTTAAAAAATGGAAATTGTTTTAGTAGTATCCTCTTGTATGAATGTGGTACGTTATATATGTAAGGTATCTTAATTATCAAAAATTATAAACTCAAAAATGATCCCTAATGTTTAATAATGTATATTCTTGAATAAAATTCAATATTAAGTAACATTTTAATGTCGGGTCCTTATTGTTTGTATCAAAGGATGGTTTAGATAAATTTTGGAATTGGAATGATATTTAAAGAATACGATAACTAGTTTTTACTCTATGTTAATTTCAAATGTTATAGCATTTAAGGATTACCATGTTGCTTCATCTATGTCATGTTTGTATAGAATCATTTTAAACAGAAGAAACATGGAAGCTAATGTGAGAATGCACCAAGAGCCAGATGTATGTCCAAATCTGTAGCCCAAAATGGTGGGAATTAGAACTGAGCAGTATGCGACAACAATGGCTCAGTTGACTCATGAAATAAATGTGGGTAGTATTCATGCTAGAGAGGTACATGATCTAAAATGAAGAAACATGTCTTTTGTGGAGAATTTTATGAGGAAAAATCCACCACCATTCACTTTTATAGAATTTATGGATTACCATGTTGATTCATCTATGTCATGTTTGTATAGAATCATTTTCCACAAAAGAAACATGGAAGCTAAATTATGAATGCACCAAGAGGCAGATGTCTGTCTGAATCTGCAGCCCGAAATGGTCAGAATTAGAACTCAGTAGTTTGTGACAACAATGGATCAGTTAACTTGAGAAATAAATGTGGGTGGTATCCATGCTAAATAGTTACATTATTGAAAGTGAAGAAACATGTCTTTTGTGGAGCATTTTATGAGGAAGAATCCTCCAGCATTCAGTGGAACCGCAGATCTAGTGATAGCCGAATGATGGATCAATGCTCTAGAAGGGATATTTTATGTCATGGGATGTTACAAACATCAATAGGCAGTACTATCCATTAATATTTTGAAAAATGAAGTTGATAAATGGCGTTATGTAGTTAAGAATATGATAAAAAGAGATGATATTGATAGTTTTGAATGGAATTTTTTTAAGAGTCCTTTTCTGGAAAAATATATTCCCAAAACTGTTTGACTCGGAATGGTGAAACAATTCTTCAAACTGAAGTAGAAAGGTGATGGTTCTATGGCATCATATGATGCTAATTTTACAAGACTATCCAGGTATGTACCAGATTTTACTTAGTATTTTCAAAGTAAAATTAATTGATTTTACTCTGGTGTGAAATTATTTTTGTGAAGTCTTTGGGTTCATGAGGGTTTAAAATATATGAGAATATTGTTCCTTGTGCAGAAAATTTTGAGATAGAGTTTGTAGACACATGTGTTTCTCAATATGACAAGAATAAGAAGTGTTCAGGTTGGCAAGCAATGGGAAAGAACTCATCAAAAATTTCTAGAGTTATAAAACTGAATGTCCCTTCTTGTGAAAAGTGTGGTAAAATGCATCCTACTGAATCTCTTTTCAATTCTATAAAATGATACTGATGTGGAATGTTTGGAAACATGTCTCATGAGTGCAAGAAAAATGATCCTAATATTAATGAGAAGCCAATGATGAGATGCTTTCACTGTAATGAATTGGTTCATCTGGCTAATATTTTCCTAAAGCTAGCTACTCAAGATGGGAATCAGTAAGATTTGAAGCAGAAGGGTTTGGTAAAATCATTTTCAACCACTTCAGTAGATGTTGAGTAGTAAAATGAGGTGTTATCAGGTACATCTCTTGTTTTTATAGATTTCTCAAATGTTTTGTTGGATTTATGGTCTCTACGTTCCTTCATTTTTTAGAATTTTTGAGAAAAATTAGGAATTCAACATCCTAAAATGAAACAAGATATCATGGTAAAAACATCTGAAATAAATATTGTGGTAAAAAGAAATTATAATAATCTACATATCATTTCCAGTGGAAAGAGCTTATATTCAAACCATATTGTTTTTCCTCAAGTATGTTTTCATGTTATTATAGCTATGGAATAGCTTTCTCTTTATCATGTTAAGATAGATTGCAATGAAAAAAGAAGTTTTTTTCATAAGTAATTTCATTTTTTATACAAGAATTAACCTATAAAGTTAATAACATATTAGGAATCTAATAAACATATAAAGGATGGGAATGAAGGTTATATTTCTCGTATTTTTGAAGATAAGGGAAACATCCAGATTAATGATGTACCAGTGGTAAATAAATACTTGGATGTTTTTCTCAATTATTTTCCTTATGTTATTCTTAATCGGGAGGTTGAGTTTACTATTGAATTAGTTTCTGATGCTTTTCCAATTTCTAAACATCTTCATCGAATGGCCCAAATGGAACTTCTGGAATTAAAAAACTAGTTATGGGAATTATTAGATAAAGGCTTCATCCAAACCTAAAACTTCACCCTAGGGTGCACCTGTCATGTTTATTAAGAAAAAATATGGTTCAATGATACATTTCATCAATTATAGAGCCTTTAAAAAAATTACTCTTCAATACAAGTATCGTTTTCCTCATATCAATGATTTGTCTGACCAGCTCTAGGGAGCGCAGTATTTTTCAAAGGTTGAACTGATGTCGAGGTTCCATCAACTAAATGTAAAGGATCCAGACATCCCAAAAACGAAATTCCATACTAGTTATGGTCATTATGAATTTTTAGTTATGAATTTTGGGTTAAGTAATTCACCTTTTGTATTCACGGATCTTATGAATATAATATTTCATGAGTTCTTAGATAATTTTGTGGTAGAATTTATTGATGACATTATGGTATATTATAGAAGTAAATAGGAGCATGAAAAATATCTTAGGGTAGTTTTGAAAACTTTAAATGAAAAGAAAATGTATGGAAAATTCGGTAAGTGGGATTTTTTGTTTCAATGGATTTCTTTTCATGGGAACATTGTAAATAAGGATGGAATAATAGTTGATCCTTCCAAAACACAATTGGTTGATGAATAAATAATACCTAAAATGTTACAATGATTCATAGTTTAATTTGATTAGTATGTTGTTACTGATAGTTTTTTAAAAACATTGTACGGTTATCTAGCCTAATAACTAAGTTAACATGAAAAGGGGTTTAATTTGTTTCGACTGAAGAATGTGATGTTTGTTTTTAGGAACTAATGAAGGGATTGGTGAATGCTCCTGTTTTGGACTTGCCTTCCCAAAATGGTGAGTATTTCATCTACATGGATTCTTCATTGGAGGGAATTGATTGTGTTCTGATGCAGAATGATCAGGTAATTTCTTATGCTTCAAGACAACTAAAATCTCATGAGTTAAATTATCCCACACATGATTTGGAGTTATAATTTGTGGTTTTTGTCTTTGAAAATTTGGATGCACCATTTATACAGAGCCAAATAACAATTATATACTGACCATAAATGTTTGATTTATATATTCACACAAAATTAATTAAACATGAGGAAGAGAAGATGGACTGTGCTGATAAAAGATTATGATTGTACGATCATTTATCATCCAGAAAAATCAAACAATGTAGTGAATGCTTTGGGTCGAAAACATCTTTCATTATTAACCATGTTACGTTTAGAGCATGATCCCTCGATTAACGATTTGATGAATTTAGGCTTGAAAGTTGTTGGGGTAGGGAATAAATATTTTTTCTTTTAGTTTTCACTATAGTCGTCATTATTAGACAGAATTAAGCATACATAGAGGGAAGACCGTGAGCTACAGAAAAAGGTATAATTGGATAAAATGGGTATTTTTTTAGAGTTTAACCTTGATAAAGATTGGTCTTTATGGTATGGAAAAAGGTTTTGTGTGCCTTTTGATTCTCAGTTAAAGAAAGATTAGTTGTGTGAATTTCATTGTTCTCCATTTTCAGTTCATCCTGCAAGTACTAAGATATACATAATACATCAAGAATATTATTAGTGGGAGGGAATGAAAAGTGATATTGCAGAATTTATGGGGAAATTATTGACATGTCAACAGGTTAAAGCAAAGCAACATATACTGAATTGGATGCTTCAACCTTTTACATTTCTAGAGTCGAAATGGGAGAATATATCTATGGACTTCATGGTGTTACTACCTAAGACTTCTCAAGGTAACAATATGATTTGGTTTATTGTTGATCGGTTGAAAAAATATATACATTTTCTTCCTATCTAAGATACAATGTCATTGGATCCATTTTCTCAATATTCCCTCAAAGAGATTGTTAGGTTACTTGGAGTTCCTCTTTCCACTGTATCTGATCGAGATCCCAGGTTCACTATGACTTTTTAAGGGGATTTAGAAGTCCTTGGGCACAAAATTAAATTTCAGTACAAATTTTCATCCTCTTTCATATGAGTAGAAAGAATTAAAGATTTAGACATTAGAGGACATGATTCTAGAATGTTCAATAGACTTCCAAGAAAGTTAGGATCAATATATTTCTTTAGTTTAGTTTTCTTATAATAATATTTTTCATTTCAATATATAGATGGAACCTTTAGAGGCATTTTATGGGAAGCATTGTGGAACTCAATATTTTTTGGATGAAGTCGGAGAAAGAAGTTGTTGGGACCAGAATTAGTAGAAGAAGTTGGAGAGAAAGTTAAGATAATCCAGCAACACATGATGACAGCTCAGAGGAGGAAGAAATGTTATGTGGATAACAGAAGAAAATACTTCTCTTTCAAGGTAGGTTACCATGTTTTCCTTAAAATAATTCCTTGGAAAAAAGTGATGTGTTTTGGTAAGAAAAGAATTCTAAGTCTAAGATTCATGGTTTCTTTTGAAATCTCGGAGAATGTTGGACAAGTTTCATACCGAGTAGCTTTGCCTCAAATTTTATCATAGGTATATAATGTTTTTCATGATTCGATGTTGAAAAAGTATGTGAAAGATTCATCACATGTCCTTAGTCTAGAATCAATTCAACTAGAAATGATCGTTTCTTATGAAGTGAAACCAGTTCAAATTCTTGATCAAAGGTACAAGTATTGAGGAATAAGGTAATCCACCAGGTAAAGGTTTTGTAGAGAAACTACATGGTTGAAGAAGCAACATGGGTATCTGAAAATGTGATGAGGGAAAGTTACACTCACTTGTTTATTGAGTAAATAAAATTGTGAGGTTGAAATTTTAGAATGGTGGGGATAATGTAATATAAAATGGTTTTTAAAAAATGAAATACTTAAAACATTTTTTTAAGTATATATTTATTACTAGTCTTTAAACATAACTTTACTTGTTTTATGTTTTGCATTTTGAAAAAAGGTCATCTACAATTGTGTTCAAAATGTTATTTGGAGTGTGATGGACCTAAATTGTATTTTTGGTTACTAAAAAAATACATTTATAAATAGTAATATGAACCTAATGAATAGTAAATTGTATTGTTATTTTATTTTCTTAAGTCCTTAAGATAATGATATCTTGGTAAATTTTTCAATGTGATATTAAAGCAGTTATGGAATTTAAATTTTTATTTTATGAATTAAGTATGATTTTATATAAAAAAATAAAATAATAATATATAAAAAATTATTTTTAAAAAAGGAGTTAAAGTTTGAATTCTACACGTCGAGAAATGTTTTGGGTGATTTTTTGGGATTTTTCGGAAGTATTTGAATTTTCAGTGAATATTAAAAATACAGTTTTGAGTTTCGATTTGTTTAATGGAATCATTAATGATATAATAATGATGTAAGAATTCTGTTAGAATTGTATATACTAAAATAAGATATTTTTTTCAATTAGATAATACCATGGGAAATACCATGGTCAAACGGATGGTTTTGCAAATACCACCAATGAGGTGTCCCTTGGGAATTATTAAAATATTCCCTCACTTTTACTATAAATAAAAACCCTTTATTTCATTAAATTCATTATAAATTCCTAATAAATGAATCTATAGCATTTTTACCTCCCTATTATTCCTCCCAAGGTTTCCAAAAGCCCCCAAAGTCTCAACCTTCACATTATAGGAGTTACTCAATAAGGTAAGAAAATTCTCAACTTCTTTCTTTTTCCATTCAAGTTCTATTTTATGTGGTATAGAATTAAAGAATCCACACTATGTTCTTATATTATTTTTAATCATGAAGTATTATATATTATTATTCATATCTTGATGGGTGACTTTTTTCCCCTCTCTTTTTAATGTTTTCTAAAACCATGTTGCATAGCCATTAGGCTGCCGTATTTTTGTAAGCGATTTCTCAACTATTCTTTTATTTTGAGTTATTTTATTCTAGTATTCATTCCTCATATCCTATTATGAAATAGGCATGAAATATCCATAAATACTTTATATTCTTAATTTTCTCATTTTCAGGTAAAATTCATCATCATTCATCTACTCCTCTCCCACTTATTCAAAGAAGAAAAACATTGTTTGTGATGTGTCGAATTACTGACATCATGGGAGAAGTGATTTCAATTTATATTAATGATTTTAAGTATGGTCATGAAACCATTATTATGGTTGAACTAGGTTATAATATATGTATTATGTATCATCCATGGTTCTGGAATTTGTTTTTACACATGGTTTTAATTTATAAAACACAATGGGGTCATATTATCAAAGAACCACAAAAGTGATCTAAACGAACATCATTAATGTATTTACTTGTGAATCATACTCATTTCAAACTTCAAATAGATAAATTTATTAATTTATGGTAATTTAAATATGTAAATACTTTTCCATTCCAATTCTATAGTTTCACTTCCAATCGATAATAATATTCATCATGAACCAAACATGGAAAATCGTGTAAAGAAACGCAGCCAAAACAATGCAAGGAACAAAATACTAACAATTAAAGGGTGAAATGATGTAATTAAATGATCATATAATATATTATAAAGATTTATATGTTTATGTAAGATATTAATTACAATCTTTTAAAAATTATACAAGAGGATTAAACAATATTTAAATAAGACAACCCCGAGGTAGGGGAATTATTAACCCAATTTCCATTCTTTGGGTTAACCTTTTTTTATTAATTATATGGTATTATGATTATTGGTGTGATGAATTTTTTTATATATTATGTAGAACTATGTGTATTTACAGTTTATAGACATATCCATAAAATTTTATTAATTTTCACCCCAATTATATTTTAAATGACTTTCCATTTAAAATCCTTTTAAAACACCCTTTAATAAATTTCAAAATGATTGTTTTTTATGTGTACAACATGAGTGGTTTATCCTGATTTCAAGATACTTTATTACCATGATATATTCCTTGGACAATTTTTATGTTGGTTTGAGCCCATTATAACTAAAGATATGATGGGTGAGAAGAATTATAGCTCTCCAATGCATTGGGTACTCCGTAGATGGAAGTTGACCAAACGGTTATTCAATGTGTAAGGGTGAATGTAAGGGTGATATGGTAAATATTTCCCAAGGAAACTACATTTTTTTATTCTTACAATGTTTTATGATTATGGGTTTTATTTTTTTTTCTGTTATCACTTGACTAATTCTTTCTCTCTTTATATACATTCCTGAGTTTTATACTCATCCCCTGTTTTTAAAATGTTTTTCATAAGATGTAGGGATGGGTAAGAGAAATAAGGGAGTCGTGATGAAAAATATAGAAAGTTTTAAAATAAATCTTGTTTTATGCTTTAAGGTTTTATATTTAAAAAAATGGAAACTGTTCGTAGTAGTATCTTCTTGTATGAATGTGGTATGTTATGTATGTAACATATCCAAATTATCTAAAAATGTAAACTCAAAAAGATTTTCAATGTGTAATAATGTATATTCCTGACTAAAATTCAAGATTAATTAACATTTAAGGTTGGGCCATTATAATTGGTAACAAATGATGGTTTAGATAACCTTAGGGGCTGGGATGATATTTAAATAACACCATTATATATTTTTACTCTATGGTAATTTAAAATGTTATAGAATTTTGGATTACCATATTGCTTCATCTATTTTATGTCTGTACATCATGGTTTTCCATAGAAGAAACAGGGAAGCTGATGTTGGAAGGCACCAAGAGGCTGATGTTTGTCTGAATGTGCAGCTTGAAATGGTGGGAATCGGAACCGAGTAGTTTGTGGTAGTAATGGCTCAGTTGACTCAAGAAATAAATAGGGTTGGTATCCATTCTATAGAGTAACATGGTCAATCATGAAAAAACTTGTCTTTTGTGGATCATTTTATGAAGAAACATCCTCTAGAATTCAGTGGAACTGCAGATCCAGTGATAGCTGACAAGAATGATCAATTCTCTTGAAATGATATTTAATTTCCTAGGTTTCTTATAACATCAAATGGTAATACTAGCCATTTGTTATTTGGAAGGTAAATCCTATCAATGGTGGTCTCTATTGAAGAATATGAGAGAAATAAGTGATCTTGACGGTCTATAATGAGATGATTTTAGGTGTCTTTCCTGAAAAATATTTTCCCACAACTATTCAACTCAGAATGAAGAAACAATTCTTGGAACTGAATGAGAAAGATGATGATTCTATGGAAGCATGCGAAGCTAATTTTACATGACTAGTCTTGTATGTACAGTATATATTCCGCATTTTGAATGTAAAATTAAACGTTTTTACTCTTGTTTGAAACTATTTTTCTGAAGAGCTTCGGCTTCATGAGAGTTAAAAATCAATGAGAATCTTGTTCATTGTGCTAAAAAAGTTGAGATGGAGATGTTGTACACAATTGTTCCTTGAGATGACAAGAATAAGAAGAAATCAGGTTGGCATGAAATGGCGAATAACACATCAATGAAGTTTGGAGGTAAGAAAATGAATCTCCCTTCTTGTGAAAAGTGTGGTAAAAGGCATCATTGTGAATGTCTTGTAAATTATAGGAAATTTCACCGATGTGAAAAGTTTGTACAAATGTCTCATTAGTTTCAGGAAAATGATCCTAAAATTAATGAGAAATCGATGGTGAGATGCTTCAATGGTATGTAATTGGGTAATTTTGCTAATGTTTGTCTAAAGCAAGTTACTCAAGCTGGGAATCAACATGATTTGAAGAAGAAGGGTTTGGTAATATTATTTTCAACCACTTAAGCATATATTGAGCCATCAAATGAGGTGGTATAATGTATTTGTTTTATAGATTTCTCAAATTTTTTGTTTGATTCAGGGTCTACACATTCCTTCATTTCTGAGAATTTTTTTAAAAAATGGGAATTCATCCTCATGAAATGAAACCATATCTCTTGGTAAAAACAACTGGAGGAAATATTGTGGAAAAAAGAAATTATTGGAATCTGCATATCATTGTCTGTGGAATTATTTTACCTAAAAAACTCATTTTTTTCCTTTAGTAGAGTTTGATGTTATTCTGGGTATGGACTTTCTTTCTTTTTTATCATGCTAAGATATATTTGAGAGAAAAGTAAGTTGTTCACTACCACAAAAACAGTTTTTCACAGCGCCCCCCCCCCCCACCTTTATCAGCGCTTGTTTAGTAGCACTGATAAAGGGTCGAATTCAAATAAAATTAAAAAAATATATTAGTATATCAATATATTAATATATTTATATTGATATAAATATAATATATAATTTTTAAATATATTTTAGATAAGTATAAATGTACATTTACACTTATAATTTACTTAATATATAATATCTTTAGTGAAAATGGATTATAAAAATATTATAAAAATATTTTTATTTAATAATTTGATAATTATTATGGAGTAATAGTCATTTAATAACAATTTGAAGACTAAATAAATAAAAAAATTAAAAAATGATCCAAAATATGTTGAAAACGCATCTCAAACTTCAAACGGCCATAACTTTGGATTCGGGTGTCCGTTTGAGCTACACCACATATCAAATCGAATCCTACGATGATATCTAAATCGTTGTGACCATGGGCACCCTGGTCAAGGGATTTTCGAGGAAAAAATAGGCCCAAAAGGCCTCCAAAACTGAGTTTTTTTGGGGTACCCTGATTTTTTAACATTTTGTGGATTTTCAGCCTCGTTTCAGGATGTAATATTGGATTTTTTTGGTGGGGACTGAATTTATTCCAAGGTATTACATTCATATTGATATTATTTATTTGAATTTCATTCTTTTTTATAATGCAGTTCTATTTATAATCAAATATATATCATTATATACATATTTTTTATATATTCACACCTAAAAATTTAATTACAAATATAAATAATAAAATATATTTACATATAAAATATATTAGCTTTATCTAAGTAATAACTGACATCCATTTTATTTAAAATACAAATATATGAATATTTATATACCTATATTTTAATCTAACTATATATATATATATTAATCTAGCTATATATATATTAATCTAATAACTATATATATATTAATATAACTACATATATATATATATATTAGTATTACTATAAATATATATATTAATATAACTATATATATATATTAATATAACTATATATATGTTAATATAACTATACATATATTAATATAAATATATATTACTATACGACTAAATATATATATATATATATTAATGTAACTATATATATATATTAATATAACTATATATATATATTATAATATAACTATATATATTATAATATAACTATATATATATTAATATAAATATATATTACTATACAAATAAATATAACTAAATATATAAATATATATATAGTGAGATCTCATGAATTGGAAGACAAATCAAAATAGAGTAGTGGTAAAGCCTTAGGCGCACAGGGGGGAGGTCTCGAGTTCAAATCCTGGTGGAGGCAGGGGCACGCGTGCATGGGGGAATATGGGAGAAAGATTTGTTAAAGGGTGAAGGGGGGGGGGGCGCTGTACAGGGGGAAAAGTGCTATAAAAGGGGGGGCTGAAGCGCTATAAAATCCCCCCCGATTGGCATTATTTTTTAAATTTTTATAATTTTTTTTTAAATTTTTTAAATTTTTTTAAATTTTGTAATTTTTTTTACCTTTTATCAGCGCTTTTAAAAAAGTTTTGATAAAAGTGGTCCTTTTTCAATGCAAAAATGAAATCGCTGATAAAGGAAGCGCTAATATTGGGGTCTTTTATCAGCGCTAAAACAAAGCGCTCATAAAAGACCCTTTTATCAGCACTTTTCGGAGCACTGATAAAGGGGACCACCCCCCCCCCCCCTTTATCTTTGCCGGATTTATCAGCGCTTTTATATCACTGATAAAGACCATTTTTAGCGCTGATAAAAGCTGTATTTGTAGCAGTGGTTTTTCAGAAATAATCTTTGTTTGTCTACAATAATGACTCTAAGCCACTAATAACATATCATGAAGCTAAGAAACTGATAAAGGATGGCAATGAATTTTGTCTTGCTCATATTTTTAAAGATAAGTGAACTATCCAGAATATTGATGTAATGGTGGTAAATGAATACTTGGATGTTTTTCTCGATGATTTCCATGTGTTATTACTAATCAAGAGGTTGAGTTACTATTGTCTTAGTTCCTGATGGAAGGCCAATTTCTAAACATCTTTACCGAATAGCCCAAATGGATCTTCTGGAATTAAAAAATAAGTTGTAGGAATTATTATATAAAGGCTTCATTTGACCAATCACTTTTCCATGGGGCGCTCCTATCCTGTTTATTAAAAAAAAGATAGTTTAATGAGACTTTTCGTGGATTATAGAGACTTGAATAACATTACTATTAAAAATAGGTATCATTTGCCTCATATCAATGAATTGTTTGATCAGTTCCAGTGAGTTTATTAATTTTCGATGGTTGACCTGAGGATGGGGTACCATTAGTTGAAAGTAAAGGATGAAGACATCCTGAAGACCGCATTCTATACAAGATACTGTCATTATGAATTTTTAGTTATGCCTTTGGGGTTTACTAATGCACCTGTTGTATTCATAGATCTTATGAATATAATATTTTAGGAGTTCATGGATATGTTTTTGTTTGTATTTATTGATGAAATTGTGGTATATTCTATAAGTAAAGAGGAGCATGAAAACATCTAAGGGTTGTTTAGAAAACATTAAAAGAAAATAAACTATATGGAAAATATAGTAAGTTTGATTTTTGGTTGAAACATATTTATTTTCTTGGAAACATTGTAAATAAGGATGAAATAATAGTTGATCCTCCCAAAACACAAGTGGTTGATGAATGGCCCAGACAAAAAAATGTTATAGATATTCATATTTTACTTCAATTAATAGGTTATTACTAATGGTTTCCTAAAAACTTTTCATGGTTATCTAGCCCGCAAACTAAGATAACAAGAAAAGTAGTAAAATTTGTTTGTACAAAATAATGTGATGTTTGTTTTTAAGAACTGATAAAGATATTGGTGAATACTCTAGTTTTGTCCATGCCTTCCAAAAATGGCGAGTTTTTCATCTGCAGTGGTGCTTCATTAAAGTTATTTGGTTGTGTTCTGATGCAAAATGATCAGAAAATTGATTATGCATAAATGCATAAAAAACCTCATGAGTTAAATTATCCAACACATGATTTGGAGTTGGTATATGTGGTTTCATATTTGAATATTTGGAGGCACAATTTATTCATAGTTGAATGTCGAATATATACTGACCATAAAAGTCTAAAGTATGTATTCACTCAGAAGGAATTAAACATGAGGCAGAGAAGATGGATTGAGCTGATAAAGGATTACAATTTCACGGTAAATTATCATCTAGGAATGGAAAACAAAGTGGTGGATACCTTGAGTCGAAAACATAATGCATCATTAACCATGCTACGTTTGGAACATGATCCCTTCATTAATGATTAAATGTCTTTTGTCTTGGAATTTTTCGGTGCAGGGAATACATATGTTTTGTTTCATGTTTCAGAACAGTCATCATTATCAGAAATAATTAAGCAAGAACATAAGGAAGACCAATAGATACAAAAAAATGTATAATTGGTTAAAATGGGTATGTTTCCAAAGTTGATCCTTGATAAATATTGTGTTTTATGATTTGGAAAAAGTTTTTGTGTGCCTTGTGATTCTCAGTTAAAGAATTATTTGTTGAGTGAAACACATAGTTTTCCATTTTCAGTTCATCCTGGATGTATTAGGATGTAAAGAGAACATTAGGATTTTTACGGGTGGAATGGAATGAAAAGTGATATTTCAGAATTTAATATGAAATACATGACATGTCAACAGGTTAAATAAGGGGGATAGCTGTGGACGGATTTGCTTTAGCCTTTATCAGTGATAGAGTGGAAATGAAAGAATATATCCATGGACATCATGGTGGGACTAACTAATAATTCTCTAAGTAACAATGCGATTTGGTTTATTGTTGATCAGCTGGAAAAATCAACACATTTTCTTTCTATTTGAGATTCATTGTCATTGGATCCGCTTTCTAGGCTGTACCACAATGAAATCACCAGGTTTCATGGAGTTACACATTCTATTGTATCTGATCGGGATCATAGTTTCACTTCTAAATTTTTGAAGGAGCTTTAGAAGTCTTTGGTAATAGAATTATATTTCAGTACATCTTTTCATCCTCAATCAGATGGAAAATCAGAATGAACAATTCAAACTTTGGAGGATATGCATCAAGCTTGATCAATAGACTACCAGGGAAGTTATGACCAAAATCTTTCTTTAGTTGAGTTTTCTTTTAATAACAGTTTTCATTCTAGTATACAGATGACACCTTTTGAGGTATTGCATGGGAAGCGGTATCAAACTCCAGTTTTTTAGAATGATGCCAGAGAAATAAATATGATGGGACCAAAATTTGTATAGAAAGATGATAAGAAAGTGAAAATGATCCAGCAGTACATGAGGATTTCTCAGAGCTGGCAGAAACGTTATGCAGATAACCAAAAGGAAGACTTCTCTTTCGAGGTAAGTGACTATGTTTTACTCAAAATCTCTCCTTGGAAAAGTGTGATGTGTTTTAGTAAGAATGAAAAGATAAATCTTTGATTCATCAGTCCTTTTGAAATCCAGGAGAATGTTGGACTAGTTGCATACCGAGTAGCATTACCTCTGATTTTATCTCATATACATAATGTTTATCATGTTTTGATGTTGAGAAATTATGTTCTAAATTCATGAAACATTTTTTTACGTATATATTTATATCAAGCCTTTATACATGAATTTATTACTTCTATGTTTTGAATTTCAAAAAACCATCATCTATAATTGTGATCACTTTGTTATTTAGAGTCTGATGGAACTAACTTGTTTTTTGGTGAATAGTAACATACCTTTACGAATAAAAGCATGAATAGTAATATGACCCTAATGAATAGTAAATTTTATTATTATTATATTTTTTTAATTCTTTAATATAATGACATCTTGGTTAATTTTTCAATGTGATATAAAAGCAATTATAGAATTTAAATTGTTAATTTTTGAATTAAGTGTGATTTTATTTATATATTAAATTAATAATATATAGAAACTTATTTTCAAAAAAATGAAATTCATTTTTAAATTCTACATCTAGATAAATTATTAGGGTTATTTTTTGGTATTTTTCTGAAACTGTTGGATTTTCAGTGAATGGTAAAAATACAGTTTTGAGTGTCGGTGTGTTTGATGATATCATTAATAATGTAATAATTATGGTCAACTTTTATACATTAGAATAATATATTAGGTTTTCCAAGTCGCTAATACAATGGGAAAATACAATGAGAAATCCCTTTTTTTGAAAATACCACTAATGAGGTGTCCCTTGGAATGTACTTAAAATTTCCCTCACTTTTTCTATAATTACCAACCAAATCATTAATTAAATTCATTCCAAATTCCACTTAAATAATGATATGGCCTTATTACATACTTAGTAGTCCTCCCAAGGTTTTATCACCCCCCTAAGGTCCCATCATTCATGTTCTAGGAGTTACTCTACACGGTAATAAAATTGTCAACTTCTTTCTTTTTCCATTAATTTTTTTTATATGGTATAGAATTCAAGAATCCATACCATATTCTTATTTTCATTTTATTATTGCTCTATTATTATTTTTGATTCATTTCGGTATGTTTGAACCTTGTTGCCTCTATTTTTAATGTGTTCTAAAACCACGTTTCATAGTCGTTAGGTTGCCAAATTTTTGTATGGGTTTTCTCAACTATTCTTTTATTTTGAGTTCCATTATTTTTTTATTATTTCCTCGTCTCCTCTTAACCAAGAGGCATGTAAGCTCTCGAAATCGTGTATATTCATTATTTTCTCATGTTCTGGTAAAATTAATCATCATTATTCTTCTCTTCTCCCATTTATTCAAGGAATAAAAACATTTTTTGTGCTGTGTCAAATTACCGACATCGTGGAAGATGTGATTTCAATTTACATAAATTCTTTTATTTCTAGTAATTGAACCATTTTTATTATTGAACCAGGTTATAATATATGTATTATTCCTCATACATGGTTCTGTAATTCTTTGGTACACATGGTTTTAATTTATAAAACAAAATGAGGTCATTTTATCAAATAACCTCTAAAAAGATCTAAATGAACATCATTAATGTTTTATCTTATGAATCATCATCATATAAAACTTCAATATGATAAATGATATAATTTATTTTACTAGGAATATGTAAATAATTTTAAATTCCAATTTTTTAGTTTAAATTCCAATCATCAAGAATATTTATCATGAACTAAACATGGAAAATCATGTAAATAAACGCACCCAAAACAATGAAAGGAACAAAATACTAATAATTTAATGATATCATGAAATGATCATATATGATATTATAAATATGTATATTTTTATTTAAGATATTAATGAAACTCTTCTAACTATTATACAAGAGGTTTAAAAATATTTAAGTAAGACAAACCCCGTGTAAGGGAATTCTTAACCAAATTTCCATTCTTTGGGTTAACCTTTTTCTTTATTCATTATATGGTATTAACATTATTGTTGTGATGAATTTTTTTATGTTATTTTGAAATATTTATATTTACATTGTATACACATATCCATTCTATTCAATTAATTCTCACTCCATTTATATTTTAATGGACATTCCTTTTAAAATCTTTGTAAAACACTCTTTAATAAATTTCAAAAGGTTTGTTTTTTATGTGTTTGGCATGAGTTGTTTCTCCTGATTTCAAGATACCTTATTACCATGATATGTTCTTTGAACACTATTTATTTTTGGGTTTCACCCATTATAGCTCAATATATGTTGGGTTGATGCACTTTACTGCGCAAGATATGTCGAGTTGAGCCCATTATAGCTCAAGATATGATGGGTGAGCACCATTGTAGCTCTCCAATGCATTGGGTACTCCAGATATGGAAGTCAAAAAAGGTTATTCCATGTGTAAGTGTTCATTTCAGCGTAATATGGTAAATATGTCCCAAGTAAACTACATGATGTTTTATTCATATGAGTTTTTATGATTATGGGATTTATTGGCTTTTATGTTATCACTTGACTTACAAATTCTTTCTTTATATCCCTTACTAAGTTTTATACACATCCAAAGTTTTAAAAATGTTGTTCATAGGATATAGGGAAGGGTGAGATAAATAAGAGATTTGTTATGAATAATGTAGAGGTTTGTCAAAGAAATCATGTTTTAAGATTTAATGTTTTATATTTTGAAAAAAAATGGAAACTGTTTTTAATTGAATCCTCTTGTTTGAATGAGGTATGTTATTCTTGTAAGGTATCCTAATTCTTTAAAACTATAAACTCAAAATGATCCTCAATGTGTAATAATATATATTCTTGACTAAAATTCAAGATTAAGTAATGTTTTAAGGCCGGGTCCTTATAAATAAAAAAGGGAAAACCTACTTCTACCTAATCATTCATATGATTACCCCACAATGGTATGTGCAATTTAGAAGAAGACGGAAGAAGAAGATATTAAAAAACTAAAACAAAATATAATAAAGAAAATGAATAATATAATAATTTCTTATAGAATATTTCTGTAATATGTTTACTTCGGCTCTTCCCACTTGAGGACCAAAAAAGGAAAAGGTTTCTTCTTATATTATGTAAATAATTTATTTTGATATCCATCATTGAATATTAAATTATTTTGGAGTCATATAAAATATTTAATGTCTGGAATTAATATAAATATGTTTTTCTGTATTCTGAATACAATTCCACCTTACTCATTTTGATTGGTTCAAGTATGGTGTTAATGAAAGAATTTCTATATGAAATTTAATGTTAATCTTCCCCTTCAAGGCATATTTTTAACCAATATAGAATAATCTTTTTTTAAGGTTGTAATACCGAGATATACCTCATTTAAAGAGGAAGGTTCCATTCTACTAACTAGAATAGCTTTTTAAATAGGTCAATTTTAATGGGCTTGTGGGAGCTCAATTGGGCACTTATTCCAGAAAAAAAAATTTACCACCAAAAAATGAATGACTAAAAAATAATCACTCATATTTGATCCATGTTTTAAATGTTATCCTCAAAATAAAGAGGTGAAAGAAAACTGTTAAATTTAATGAATTATACAATTTTCACATATATGATAAAAATTCCACAAGAATAATAAAATGATTACAATAATCCCAAATTTATTAATTGGTAGGGATTAAATATTTTTAAAAGATATGAATAAATTTGGAAATATTAGCACAATCAATTTTTCCTTACATAGAACTTGGACTCCAAGACAAGTAAACATCAATATAAAATCGACGCAAATTTATAACAGATATCCTTGAGATCCAACAATTGAAAACTAAGAAACAAAAGATATATGTAAAGACCCGTAAAATTCAAGGAAAATTTTTTCTTAATTTTCTTTGGAATTTTACAAGAACGCGGTTTCTGACGGCACATGATTCCGAGGCCCGGAGTGCCCGGAATCAATTTTCCGAAGTTTGGCTCGGGTACGTTCAGTGAAAGAACGAGGGAGAATTTCTAACTTTTGAACCGGTGCCCGGAATCAAATTCCGAGGGCACCGATGAACTCGCAGCGCCGATTTTCTCTAAAGGAGACCTTTTACAAGGTTTCGTTTATTGCGGGTTGAGAGTTAGTTTTTGGGAGTTTAGAATAAGTTAAATAAAAATTGTTGAATACAAATTTTTATTTATACTTGTTGGTTAACTTCTCCCAAAGGAAGTTAGAGGTGGGACCCACATCCACTTAACCTCCCTTGGGAGGATTAAGTGTGGTGGGGCCCACAAGAAGCATAACTCTTCACCTCCTCTTTTTAAACTTCCTTAATGTCCTCTTTTAATTAACATGACAACTTTGTTAATTAATGGAGTTGACTTGTTTGAATTTAAAACCATTGAAATTCAAGTTGTTGTTTGTGTAAACAAAATAAGCCTTAAATTATTTTATTTTGGTTAGCCATCTTGAGAGGATTTGAGAGCTCCTTCTTCTTCTTCAAACATTGACGAAGAACACTCAAGCTCCGACGAAGAACGCCGCTCCTATCTTCTTCGTAGCCGGTTTGTTTCCAAAGATCGACGATGCCTTCCGTGTCAACGAAAGGGAACGTCGCTTCCTCCTCAGACTTCCTTCGTCGGCTTACGAAGATTCACTAACGACGTACCTCTTCGGACGTACCTCTTCGTCAACGGAATTGACGAACGTTTACCACTACGCCCGACCTCCACGACGTTTGTCTTCCGCAGGTCGTTGACGAACATCGTACTTGAAACCGAGGTAGGGGTTTGTTGTTGATTATTTATTTATTCTCGTTCTTGGTTCTAGCATGACAAATATGAGGATAATTATTTATCTGTTATCGTCTAACGAGAGGGGGGGCCGAACCGCACAAACACGGCCGAATCCCCCCTCCTTTGTTCTTGAATTTTATTATTTTTTCTTGTGGATGAACGTGATGGCGTGGTGTCGTCGCACCACGCGGGAATCGCACGGCTATAGTTGCGTGGCGCTGTCGCGCCGCGCCGCGGAAAGTTTATCAAGAACGCGACGCCGTCGCGCCGCGTCGAAGAAAACTGAAGGCGCCGCGGCCGGAACGGGGCCACGGCGGAGGGGCGCGGTGCCGTCGCACCGCGCCGGATGATGAAGGCTGCGGCCCGTTCCGGGCCGCGGCGGAACAAGAAGACCGGCGGCCAGCCGGGCCGCCGGTTTCGGAAGCCGGAAGGGGACCGGCTTTGCCGGTCCCGTTGAAGAATAACCGGCCAGCCAGGTCGGGCCGGCCGGAAGGGGAAAACCCGGAGGAATTTAATTCCCCTGGCCACCTAGAATGCCCTCCGCCCCCATTAAGAGGGGGGGCCGGTTCCATAAAGGGGGGCCGGCGGCCCCCCCGTTTTTCTCAAAGGCAGGCCCCAACGAGGGGGGCCGGTTTCTCCAAAGACGCGGCTTCAGCCGCGCCGCCAGCAAAGAGGGGCGGGGGCCTTGCCCCCCGCACGTGGCACCCGAGCGGCGCCCAGGCCGCGCCGCCGCCGGCCGGACCGCGCCGGACTGCTCTGTCGGCCGGGCCGGGTCGGACCCAGGTCGGGTCGACCGGCCCGGACCCGGACCCCCCGTTTTCGAGTCAACTTCGGTCTTTTGGCCATAACTTGAGCTACGGACCTCCGATTGACAAACCGTCAGCGGCGATGCGATCCTTGGATCGAGACGGTCGATTCAGTGTATCTCACACAAGGTTTCGGAATACTTTGAGTTCGGCCGGGTTGGTTCGTTCACGAAACCAACCGGGCCCTCGGAGCGGAAACGCTCATATCTTGAGCTACGGACGTCCGATTGACATGCTGTCAGCTTTGTTTTGTTCCTCTTAGTGAGACGGATCTTTTGGAATACTCCGCCCGAGGTTTGGACGCAGGTGGAGTACGGTCGGGTTGGTTTTTCCATAAAAACCAACCGGGCCCCTTGGACGAAAAAGCCAATAACTCTCAGACCGAGCGTCTGATCGACGCGCCGTCTATTGCGTTGAGTTCCTGTTGACGATACGGAACTTTTGGATACATCAACTCTGGACATTGTGACAGTTGATGTATCAGCCTCTCGGCTCGTGGAGCGGACCCTCCCGAACGAGTTTGTTGTGTGCGGGAACCCTAGTGCTGGCTGCGACTGTGACTGCTACTGCTACTGCTACTACTACAGTGACTGCGACGACGGCAGTACAACGATCCTTATTGGATTCGACGACGACGACTACAGCACTCAGCGATCCTACGTGGATCAGTGCTACAGGCCCTGTGTGGGCCCGATCCTGTGTGGGTCCGATCCTGTGTGGGTCTTTGCGCTCAGCGGTCCTCTGTGAACCAGCGCCTATAGGTCCTATGTGGGCCCGATCCTGTGTGGGTATTTGCGGGGGTTAGTTACCTATCGATCCTTCGTGGGTCCGACAACTTAGATGGATCAGAGATCATCTTTATCGTCTTTCGAAGAAGTATACCTGTGTGAGCTGATTCCTGTTTCTTTCCTGTGTGGATTGAGTTGTGTTATCCTGTGTGGATTTCGTTTTTCTTCACTGTGTGGAATACGTTTACTTTCCTGTGTGGACTGAGTTGTACTTGGGCTCGGAGGTTGGAGCGTATTGGAATTGATGACTTAGGTATATGTATGGGCATATACCTAAGCAGTGTCGGTTGTTACTTCGTGATTGTATCTTCCTTTGTGGTTTATCCTTTGTGGATTTTGGGAGACCTTCAGGGGTCTCGGGGTCCCTACTGAGTAGCTTATACTCACCCCTGCACGGGCTTTGCCCGCACTACTTTGTGTTGGTTGAAGACGACGGACAGCGTTGATCGTGGGTGAGGCTTGCAGAGCAGAATGGTACCTGGAGGTGGACCACTGGGCGGGACGTGCCCGGAGCGGACGGCGGGACCCGAGGAGCAGTGGAGCTATCTGTACCCACCCTTCAGGTGGGATTTCCAGTGGACAGCTCGGAGTAGCGGCTTTTACTTTACAGTTGTTGTTTTCCTTTTCGAGTTGTACTTTACTTTCAGTTTGGTTTTGTATATTGGGCCATTTACTTTTCCGCACTTTCAGTTGTACTCTGTTTTTACTTAGTGTTTACTTTCTGCTTGCTTACTCTGTGGTGTTTGTTTCCTTTTCAAAGGAAATGCCTTCCCTTTCTTCTAGGATTTACGCCTTGGTGCTAGTCGCCAGCCCCTGGCCTATGGAAGGCGGGCTTGGGGTAGTCACGGCACGGGCCCCGAGGACGGGTCGTGACAAATTGGTATCAGAGGAGTTCGGTTCTACCGCGAACTCTGATCTTTTCTATGTGAAGCAATAATGTTTAGCGTATTGAGTGTGGTTATCAGTCCAGGGAGTCCAGTGTTGGTGCGGCGGCCGACGTATCCGTACACCAGGACCCTGACTTCTGATTTCCGACTTAATGCACGAAAACATTGATTGCGTGTGTGTTTCAAAGTTTTCTTTGTGATTACTTTATATCAGCTCACTAGGTATACTGTTCTGACCGTGGCGCACCAGTTTCCTTTTCAGGATGGCCCCACGACGGCAGCCAGCTAGGGTTCCGAGAGTCGAGTGTGACGACAGCCCACCGAGCGGCGAGGCCTTGGTGCAGTATAACGACCCACACTTTACATACATTGTTAATACTTCAAAATTGAAGCACTCTTATTACAACATATGACAAAACCACAAAGGACCGTATAGGTATAGTGTCTTTAGAAACTGGGAAACATAAACAACTGGTTCATAAATCTTCTACAGTGTCTCCCATTTATTTCATCATATCTAGGGTCCCTTTTAGCATATTCTACTTAATATCCATCTTCCTGACCTGGGGAAAAGAAAGCATAAAAGGGTGAGCTCAAATGCTCAGCAAGGGAAAATAAAGGAAATAAAAATCATATCATATCTTTATGAAAATCAAAACCTGCAAAAGAGATCATAATATCTTAACATGAAATAAATCATAGAAGTGAAAATGAGATCCCCATAATCATAACATAAAACTTGAATCTTTGTGGCATGCACACATAATCATGGAAAATCATTTCTTGTTAGTCATGACTCATTGCCAAGACTATCTTAGTGGACAAAGTCCCTTTCTGAACCGAGTTCACTCCTCGTTTCAGTCCTGTATCACTGAACCGAAATAACCTTCCGTTCCAGCCATGTCTATCTCATGAGATATAAAATCTTTACCCAATGCATTGGAGGGAGATATAGGTCCCACCCATCTCTTAATGAATCCTTTCTTATGTGTGCCACATAATCATAAAACATACATCATCGCATAACACATATAACAAAAATGGGATTCTTGAAACATCATGACATCATAAATCAATTCATATATGATAAAGGAATTCATAAACATAATTCCATCACAACATAGTCAAACCAATGTAAAAATATGAATAGAAACAGAACCCTTTATTATCTTAGATGGAAAATAATTTTGATAAAACACTTGAATTGAATTCTTGAGGAAAATATCCTTTCTTCTTCAAAAACATTTTTCCTTTCATAACATGTCATACAACTTTAAAATAAAAGAAGTTGATTAAAAATAAACTTGAAAACTTGTAAAGGAAGCTTCTTGGAAACAATGTTTTAAAAATCCATTCATGCCGTATAAGTTAAAAAAAACATTCTTCGTACTTTTGTCGGAAAAGTCAAAAAGTACCTCGTACGGAAAAACGACAAAAGATTCCTTTCATATTCTTTACTAAAAACTCACCTAAGGGTAAAATTGGATTTAAACTATTGCAAGTGGATGGAAACAATATTTCATATTGAGGGAACATGGATGTGGATGATAAAATACACCCCAGTAAATACTTACGAATAAACAATCTCAGATAAAAATGAGATTGTGATATTTCCCTTACCTTAGGTCCGATTTGCTTTGTTCGTGTCCGAAGCTCCTGTATAATGGTTTAAATAATGTTATTGACTTATTCCAGAATCATACATATTGATATGAGATCATATATGGTCATATTATTAGCTTCTTGTTAGTAATATTTCATTGTTACTTGTTACTCGGGTCTTTATAACTTTTTGTTCTTATGCGTGTTTTGTCAAATAAATTCTTATTCTTATCTTTAGGTTATAGATAATTCATTTCCAGAATGGTATTAGTGTATTATATACCATATTCATTCATTCAATTCATTTATACAATCATTATGAAATGAAGATCATGTAGAACGAGTCGCATCACATCGTGGAGACGGTATTCCGTACGTACGCACGAGTGATGATATCGTTCCTATGATCGTGGAATTGTATTGGAGTATATATATATATTATTTCAGTATCAATATTACTTAATAATAATCATATATAGTTACTCATTACACCATTATACCCATCCTTGTAAGGTGATGGTGGAAAATAGATTACACCACGGCGTGGAGACGGTATTCCGTACGTACGCACGCGCGGTGATTTCATTTTTCCGTAGGATGGATAGAAGGTGAATTAGGGATGTTTCATATTTATAATAACATATCAGTATGTAATTAATACTGATGTTATTACTTTATCATGAAACAACTAAATAAGAAGAAGTTGAAGACGAAAGAAATTGAAAAGATCGGTAATGGATATTACCTCTTCTTTGGAACGCCTCTTTGAATCCTCCACTTAGGGAACTAAGAGTGGTCTTTGGAGAAGACCAGGACCTCTAGGACTATTCTAGGGAAGTGGAGAGGGGAAAATGGCAGGGGTTGGCCGAGCTTGAGTGCTCAATTTGGTGTGAGGAGGAGGGGGATGAGGTGCCCTTTTATAAGGGAGGAGAGGGGCACCTTAGGAATATCTCAAAATATTATTTTATATTAAAGTCAAAATCGGTTTATAATGGTTCCAAAGGGTCTTATTTCGAAGATAAAGTGGGGAAGGGTCGAAATCCTATCAACCAATAGGATTTAGACAAGTTTAGGTTATTATTTTAACCTTATCAATTAGATTTAACTCTAAGTTAAATAATTTAACTTTTACCGTGTCTTTTTGTTTTCTTTCACTATATGGTTAATAAACTTTCTATAACATGCCAAACGAACCCCAAATTGTTTATTATTAATATATATATCCTTATCTAAGTCATTTGGCCGAACCTTAGATTTTTAGGAATAAAATAACAATTAATAATATAATATTTGATTTAAAAACTATTTTGTGTCAATTTTGACACTATTTGATATATGATTTTTGTGAAAGTCATAACAGAATTATATGTTCGAAACAAGTTGATTAAATCAACAATAATATATCATAGTAACCTAGAAAATTAGTGGAATTCATAAAAAGTCTCAAATTACATTTATTTTGGTATTTATATTATCAATTTTTTCAATATTTCATTAATAAGATAATTACTACATCATCTTTGTGTCATAAATAAATTAAATTATTTGATGTTTAAAAATTACAAATAAAATACCATCATGTAGGAAATCTTTTTATCTTTCTAATGAATATTTACAATTGAATTTATCTTATGTATAACCCCATATTAAAAATTATTTACTTATTAAACTTTGATTTTAACTATTTTAACCCTTCTTTAAATAAATTAATAATAAATGTCCTAATCTAATCCAAGTGGGCCTAAATGGTCATATTTTATTCCTAAGTTTGTTTTTGGTCGAATTAAACTTGTCCAATAGAATTAGGACATGTGTTAGGGTAATATTAATATCATATTTACCCTTAGTTACCCTATTTACTATTAACCGCGGTAAAAAAAAGTAAAAAGTTACTATTCACCAAAAAATTATTTTCATCTCATTGAACCACATTTTAGTCCTTGATATTAACCGTGTCTCTCGGATTTTTGAAATTCCATTCACAGAAGCGGTAAAATTAAGTTTTATGCAAAATTCAGTTTTTAACCTACCACTTAGTGGTTTCACTATTCATCAAAAATTGAAAGTTTTCAGAAAAATACCAAAATTTCACCCTAGGCTAATTTCGATATTCTGAGTCCAAAAATGAAGTCCATTTTGAAAAATAAAATTTATAAAATTTTAAAAAGTGGTTATTACTATTCATAACGGCTAGTTTTAATAGCATATTGTTGTTTAGTGAAACTCGGTATTGCGTACGACGCAAGCTATCGAGGAAGGTCGCGATTGCGTGCAAAGCAAGCCAAGCAAGTGTTGTGTAGAAAAAGATTCCTTTGATGATTTATATAACATAAAAGTCTCGGGTGTTACATTCTACCCCCCTTAAAAAGAATTTCGCCCTCGAAATTCGTCACTTTGCAACAAACAAATGAGGATACTTCTCCCTCATCATATCCTCAAGCTCCCATGTAGCTTCTTCAAGTTGGTGGTTTCTCCATAAAACTTTCACCAAGCGAGTGGTCTTGTTTCGTAGGACTTTTTCGCTACGATCCAGAATCTCTATCGGCTGTTCTTCATAAGAAAGATCTTGCTCCAGCGGTACAACTTCTGAGCTGAGTACATGTGAAGGATCTGGTATGTACTTTCTCAGGAGAGATACGTGGAACACATCGTGAACTTGAGAGAGATTCGGTGGAAGCGCCAATCGGTAAGCTACCTTCCCAACACGATCCAGTATTTCAAAAGGACCGATATATCTAGGGCTCAACTTCCCCTTCTTTCCAAATCTCATAACCCTCTTCCAGGGAGATATTCGTAAGAACACTTTATCGCCCACTTCAAACTCTAGGTCTTTTCTTCGGTTGTCGGCATAACTTTTCTGTCGACTCTGAGCTGCTCTTATGTGTTGTTGAATAGATCTGACCTTTTCTGCCATTTCATCAACGAGATCAGGTCCTAATAGCTTTCTTTCCCCAACTTCATCCCAGCAAGTTGGAGTCCTGCATTTCTTTCCATAGAGAGCTTCATAAGGAGCCATCTGAATACTGGAGTGAAAGCTATTATTATAAGAAAATTCCACCAAAGGTAGGTGTTGATCCCAACCTCCTTTGAAATCCATAGAGCAAGCTCTCAACATATCTTCTAGGGTTTGAATTGTTCTCTCAGACTGACCGTCTGTCTGGGGATGATAAGCAGTGCTGAAACTCAACTCTGTATCCAGAGTATGCTGAAGACTTCGCCAGAACTTCGAGGTAAATCTCGGATCTCGATCAGATATAATAGAAAGTGGTACTCCATGCAATCTTACCACTTCCTTTACATATATCCTGGCAAGCTGATCTAGAGAGAAATCCTCTCTAATAGCAATGAAGTGTGCAGACTTTGTAAGACGATCAACTATGACCCAGATAGCATTATTGCCTTTGGATGTTTTAGGAAGTCCTGTGACAAAGTCCATAGTGATGTTTTCCCATTTCCATTCGGGTATGGGTAATGGTTGTAACATCCCCTTAGACTTCTGTCTCTCAGCTTTAACTTGTTTACAAACCAAGCATCGAGAGACATATTCAGCAACATCTCTTTTCATGCCATCCCACCAGAAGTACTCTTTCAGGTCCCTATACATCTTCGTGCTTCCAGGATGAATAGAGAATGAAGAACTATGAGCCTCATCCAGCAGCTCTTTCTTTAATTCGGGGATGGGAGGAACACAAACCCGATTCCTGAAATTTATTATCCCATCACAATCAAGGTTGAATTCAGGAACATTTCTCACCTTCTTTTGTAATTCGACATCTTCTTTCTGTGCCTCTTTAATCTTCACATGTATAGATGGTTGAACCTTCATTTGAGAAAGATAAGATTTTTCCCCTTCCATTATAATTCCAAGATCCATCCTTTGTAAATCCATAAATATTGGATCTTTTGTGATCCTCATCATGGATAAACTAGCATGGTCTTGTCGACTTAATGCATCTGCCACCTTGTTTGCTTTCCCAGGGTGGTAATGGATTGAGCAGTCATAATCCTTAATCAGCTCCAACCATCTTCTTTGGCGCATATTCAGCTCCTTTTGTGTGAAAATATACTTTAAACTTTTATGATCAGTATAAATATCACACCTTTCACCATAAAGGTAATGCCTCCAAATCTTTAATGCAAAGATTACCGCAGCCAACTCCAAATCATGTGTTGGGTAATTTTGCTCATGGATTTTCAACTGTCGTGAGGCATAAGCTATCACCATATCATTTTGCATAAGAACACACCCCAATCCCTTCTTGGATGCATCACTGTAGATCACAAACCATTCTCCACTACAAGGCAGTGTGAGCACAGGTGCACTGGATAACCTTCTTTTCAACTCCTTGAAATTCTCTTCACATTCCTCTGTCCAGACAAACTTAACTCCTTTCCGAGTCAACTTGGTGATTGGATTAGATAACCGTGAAAAATCTTTTACAAAACGTCGATAATATCCAGCCAAACCAAGAAAACTTCGGATCTCAGTTACTGTTGTTGGTCTTGACCATCTTTCGATAACCTCTGTTTTTGCTGGATCCACAGATATCCCCTCTTTTGAGATTATATGACCCAAAAATGCAACTTTTTGAAGCCAAAATTCACACTTGGTAAATTTGGCATAAAGCTTCTCTTTTCTCAGGGTCTTTAATATAATTCTCAAGTGATCTTCATGCTCTTCCTTGCTCTTTGAATAGACAAGAATATCGTCTATAAAGACTACCACAAATTGATCAAGATAGTCTCTAAAGACTCTATTCATTAGATCCATGAAGATAGCAGGGGCATTAGTAAGACCAAATGGCATCACTATAAATTCATAGTGTCCATACCTTGTACGGAAAGCCGTCTTTGGTATATCCTCCCTTTTGACCCTTAATTGATGATACCCTGAACGAAGATCAATCTTGGAAAAGTATTGAGCTCCGCGTAGTTGGTCAAATAAGTCATCAATGTGTGGGAGAGGATATTTGTTCTTGATAGTGATCTTGTTAAGTTCTCGATAATCAATGCAGAGTCTCATTGATCCATCTTTCTTCTTAACAAATAGAACAGGTGCTCCCCAAGGTGACGCACTAGGGCGTATGAATCCCTTATCAAGATTCTCTTGGAGTTGCTTCTTCAATTCCTGCAACTCAATTGGGGCCATTCTATAAGGTGTCTTTGAAATAGGCAAAGCACCCGGTACGAGTTCTATTGAAAACTCAACTTCACGATTTGGTGGAAGACCCGGCAATTCCTCCGGGAAGACATCATCAAACTCCCGTACAATGGGCATATTCTTAATCGTGAGTTTCTCACCAACCATTTGAGATAAATAACCTTCATTTAGTGGAATCAATACCCATAAGATGGAATAAATTTCCACTGGAAGGTTATGTTCATCCTTGCATTGATAGACGATCGTAGGTTGATCTGGAATATGAAATGTGACTTCCCTTCTTTGGAAATTGATATGAGCTCCATGTAGAGAAAGCCAATCCATGCCAAGAATCACATCAAATTCCACTAAAGGAAGGATCACAAGATTTGCAGGAAGCACTTTCCCACAAACTTCGATCGGAGAAGAATTATAAACTTCTGATGCGATTGATGTGCCATTAGGTGTTGTCACAGCTAACTCAACATCTAATTGTTGAGGTAATACGGTGATTCCCTTAGAAAATTTTTCAGAAATAAAAGAGTGGGTGGATCCAGAATCAAATAAAACATTTGCTACTTTAGAGTGGATGGTAAGTGTACCTTTCACCACATCGTTATCGTACTCCACATCGCTGATAGAAATTGCATGTGACTTTCCTTTTTCTTTAGCCTTAAGAGTTTGTTGACGTCGACCATCATCATCAACCCTTGGATTTGGGCATTGATTGGCATAATGCCCCATCTCCTTGCACTTGAAACATTGAAGTGTAGCAGGTTCATTCTGTGTATCCCTTCCTTTGTTTGCATCATTAGACATCTTCTTCCCATTATCACGGCATTCAAATGCCCGATGACCTTCCTTTCCACATTTAAAACATTTACTTGTCCCTTTAAGACAACTCCCTCCATGTTTCTTTCCACACTTTGAGCATAAGGGAAATTTCATCTTCTTTTCCGTGTGCTCTTTAGATTTTTCTTTGAATTCCATCTTCCTCTTCTTATCAAACCCATGTGACTGATGGGTTACTCCAATCTTCATCTCGACTTTGAGAGCACATCGAACGATTTCCTCGTAGCTATTGAAGTCCCTTATGGCTAACGCCCTTCGAAGAATTGGTTTTAAGCCACTAAAGAATCGATCGATCTTACTCTCAGGTTGGATAATAATACCAGAAGCGTACCTTGCAAGTCTTGTAAAATTTGCTTCATAGGTACTAACAGATTCATCATCCCTTTGCTTCAGTTCAAGGAACTCTTTCTCCATCTTTGTTCGGAGAATACGAGGGAAGTACTTATTGAAAAATAAGTTCTTGAACTCGTCCCATTCCATAGACTCAATTTCATCCCTTTGCCTCGTATTCTTAACAAGATTCCACCATTGATCCGCATCTCCTTCCAAACGATACACTGCTAGGATGACTTTATCATGCTCAGAACATTGAAGAACTGAAAATATCTTTTCAGTAGTACTAATCCATTGTTCAGCAACTAATGGATCAGTAGACCCGCTGAAAGATGGTGGACGCTGCCTCATGAAGGATTCAACAGAATGTTGCTCCCTCCTTTGTTCGTTTGGAAATCCTGCATGATTCATAGCTTGAGAAAGTTGTGTGAGCATGGCTACAAGATTTTGCATTCCAGCTCCCATATCGTTTGGTTGCTCAGGGGGACAATCATTGCATTGCCCATCGCATTCCGCATTAACACGGTTCCTTCGGGTTCCAGCCATTGACTAAAACCAAGAAGAATAGTGTGAGCAACACTAATTATAATAGGAAACCACATAATTCAAGAATAAAATTTTCATGCTTATGGTCTTATCCTAGGTTATTCATGGCCATTTCTAAGATTGTGTTCTATGCTTAGACTTATCCTTAGGGTTCTTACTAAGGCTTTCACATCCTAGTTTCCAAAGGTTGACTATACCTTTCCTCTGATACCAACTATAACGACCCACACTTTACATACATTGTTAATACTTCAAAATTGAAGCACTCTTATTACAACATATGACAAAACCACAAAGGACCGTATAGGTATAGTGTCTTTAGAAACTGGGAAACATAAACAACTGGTTCATAAATCTTCTACAGTGTCTCCCATTTATTTCATCATATCTAGGGTCCCTTTTAGCATATTCTACTTAATATCCATCTTCCTGACCTGGGGAAAAGAAAGCATAAAAGGGTGAGCTCAAATGCTCAGCAAGGGCAAATAAAGGAAATAAAAATCATATCATATCTTTATGAAAATCAAAACCTGCAAAAGAGATCATAATATCTTAACATGAAATAAATCATAGAAGTGAAAATGAGATCCCCATAATCATAACATAAAACTTGAATCTTTGTGGCATGCACACATAATCATGGAAAATCATTTCTTGTTAGTCATGACTCATTGCCAAGACTATCTTAGTGGACAAAGTCCCTTTCTGAACCGAGTTCACTCCTCGTTTCAGTCCTGTATCACTGAACCGAAATAACCTTCCGTTCCAGCCATGCCTATCTCATGAGATATAAAATCTTTACCCAATGCATTGGAGGGAGATATAGGTCCCACCCATCTCTTAATGAATCCTTTCTTATGTGTGCCACATAATCATAAAACATACATCATCGCATAACACATATAACAAAAATGGGATTCTTGAAACATCATGACATCATAAATCAATTCATATATGATAAAGGAATTCATAAACATAATTCCATCACAACATAGTCAAACCAATGTAAAAATATGAAAAGAAACAGAACCCTTTATTATCTTAGATGGAAAATAATTTTGATAAAACACTTGAATTGAATTCTTGAGGAAAATATCCTTTCTTCTTCAAAAACATTTTTCCTTTCATAACATGTCATACAACTTTAAAATAAAAGAAGTTGATTAAAAATAAACTTGAAAACTTGTAAAGGAAGCTTCTTGGAAACAATGTTTTAAAAATCCATTCATGCCGTATAAGTTAAAAAAACATTCTTCGTACTTTTGTCGGAAAAGTCAAAAAGTACCTCGTACGGAAAAACGACAAAAGATTCCTTTCATATTCTTTACTAAAAACTCACCTAAGGGTAAAATTGGATTTAAACTATTGCATGTGGATGGAAACAATATTTCATATTGAGGGAACATGGATGTGGATGATAAAATACACCCCAGTAAATACTTACGAATAAACAATCTCAGATAAAAATGAGATTGTGATATTTCCCTTACCTTAGGTCCGATTTTCTTTGTTCGTGTCCGAAGCTCCTGTATAATGGTTTAAATAATGTTATTGACTTATTCCAGAATCATACATATTGATATGAGATCATATATGGTCATATTATTAGCTTCTTGTTAGTAATATTTCATTGTTACTTGTTACTCGGGTCTTTATAACTTTTTGTTCTTATGCGTGTTTTGTCAAATAAATTCTTATTCTTATCTTTAGGTTATAGATAATTCATTTCAAGAATGGTATTAGTGTATTATATACCATATTCATTCATTCAATTCATTTATACAATCATTATGAAATGAAGATCATGTAGAACGAGTCGCATCACATCGTGGAGACGGTATTCCGTACGTACGCACGAGTGATGATATCGTTCCTATGATCGTGGAATTGTATTGGAGTATATATATATATTATTTCAGTATCAATATTACTTAATAATAATCATATATAGTTACTCATTACACCATTATACCCATCCTTGTAAGGTGATGGTGGAAAATAGATTACACCACGGCGTGGAGACGGTATTCCGTACGTACGCACGCGCGGTGATTTCATTTTTCCGTAGGATGGATAGAAGGTGAATTAGGGATGTTTCATATTTATAATAACATATCAGTATGTAAGTAATACTGATGTTATTACTTTATCATGAAACAACTAAATAAGAAGAAGTTGAAGACGAAAGAAATTGAAAAGATCGGTAATGGATATTACCTCTTCTTTGGAACGCCTCTTTGAATCCTCCACTTAGGGAACTAAGAGTGGTCTTTGGAGAAGACCAGGACCTCTAAGACTATTCTAGGGAAGTGGAGAGGGGAAAATGGCAGGGGTTGGCCGAGCTTGAGTGCTCAATTTGGTGTGAGGAGGAGGGGGATGAGGTGCCCTTTTATAAGGGAGGAGAGGGGCACCTTAGGAATATCTCAAAATATTATTTTATATTAAAGTCAAAATCGGTTTATAATGGTTCCAAAGGGTCTTATTTCGAAGATAAAGTGGGGAAGGGTCGAAATCCTATCAACCAATAGGATTTAGACAAGTTTAGGTTATTATTTTAACCTTATCAATTAGATTTAACTCTAAGTTAAATAATTTAACTTTTACCGTGTCTTTTTGTTTTCTTTCACTATATGGTTAATAAACTTTCTATAACATGCCAAACGAACCCCAAATTGTTTATTATTAATATATATATCCTTATCTAAGTCATTTGGCCGAACCTTAGATTTTTAGGAATAAAATAACAATTAATAATATAATATTTGATTTAAAAACTATTTTGTGTCAATTTTGACACTATTTGATATATGATTTTTGTGAAAGTCATAACAGAATTATATGTTCGAACCAAGTTGATTAAATCAACAATAATATATCATAGTAACCTAGAAAATTAGTGGAATTCATAAAAAGTCTCAAATTACATTTATTTTGGTATTTATATTATCAATTTTTTCAATATTTCATTAATAAGATAATTACTACATCATCTTTGTGTCATATATAAATTAAATTATTTGATGTTTAAAAATTACAAATAAAATACCATCATGTAGGAAATCTTTTTAGCTTTCTAATGAATATTTACAATTGAATTTATCTTATGTATAACCCCATATTAAAAATTATTTACTTATTAAACTTTGATTTTAACTATTTTAACCCTTCTTTAAATAAATTAATAATAAATGTCCTAATCTAATCCAAGTGGGCCTAAATGGTCATATTTTATTCCTAAGTTTGTTTTTGGTTGAATTACACTTGTCCAATAGAATTAGGACATGTGTTAGGGTAATATTAATATCATATTTACCCTTAGTTACCCTATTTACTATTAACCGCGGTAAAAAAAAGTAAAAAGTTACTATTCACCAAAAAATTATTTTCATCTCATTGAACCACATTTTAGTCCTTGATATTAACTGTGTCTCTCGGATTTTTGAAATTCCATTCACAGAAGCGGTAAAATTAAGTTTTATGCAAAATTCAGTTTTTAACCTACCACTTAGTGGTTTCACTATTCATCAAAAATTGAAAGTTTTCAGAAAAATACCAAAATTTCACCCTAGGCTAATTTCGATATTCTGAGTCCAAAAATGAAGTCCATTTTGAAAAATAAAATTTATAAAATTTTAAAAAGTGGTTATTACTATTCATAACGGCTAGTTTTAATAGCATATTGTTGTTTAGTGAAACTCGGTATTGCGTACGACGCAAGCTATCGAGGAAGGTCGCGATTGCGTGCAAAGCAAGCCAAGCAAGTGTTGTGTAGAAAAAGATTCCTTTGATGATTTATATAACATAAAAGTCTCGGGTGTTACATGCAGGGCCCTTTGTCAGCAGTGGCACCGGCGGTAGCTCTACCCGTCGAGCCACCGATGCTTCCAGTAACAGCCGCTGACGATGCATGTCGCCTCAGCGCACTGCATGAGTTTCAGCGCCAACGACCACCCAGGTTTCGTGGGGAGACGGATCCCCAGGTAGCCAAGGACTGGCTGGAGGAAGTGGTACGTGTGTTTAGGCTAGTGAGGACACCAGCAGACCTCATGGTGATCCTCGCTGCGAGCCTACTACACGCAGCAGCAGGACGATGGTGGAGCTTGATACTCCAGGTGCACGATGAGGCATCTCTACTTTGGACGGACATTGAGAGCCTCTTCCGCTCGAAGTTCATCCCAGCCACCCTCCGTGTGGTGCGTATCCAGGAGCTTCTTCATCTGCGGCAGGGCAGCATGACAGTTGCTCAGTACTCGGCGAGATTTACTGATCTCTCGCGCTACTCGACCGACATGGTACGGGACCCATTCTTCCGGGCCCGGACCTTCGAGCAGGGTTTGAGACATGAGATCAGGGCATCGCTAATCTCCCTTAGCATATCGACTCAGATAGGAGTACTGGAGAGGGCCCTTTTGATCGAGAGCTTCCTTGTTGAGTCTACACCAGCGTCGCGACCCACCGCAGGGCGGCACGTGACAGAGTCATCTGCAGCAGGCAGTCGATGGATGACTCAGGGGTCCAGGCAGACCAGACCTTCAGGAAGACGACCTCAGGACACTGGCTCAGCAGTGTGGGGCACACAGCGCAGAGCCAGTCTTTCGAGAGGCAGACAGTGCTACTCGTGCGGCGGGCAGGGCTACATGGCTCGTGACTGCCCGACCCACCGTGCCGAGGAGCAGAAGACGGTTGAGGGACCACTGAGGCAGAGGTAGAGGGTCGACCGTGGCGGTCCACAGGGAGGAGGCGGACGAGGCAAAGGAGATGGCCGAGCAGCAGGTGGTGGGCGACGCTTCGAGGCTCTGCCACCACCACCACCAGGAGGTCCACCCCGACCACAGGGTGCTGGCGGGCAGAGACAGGCACAGCTCCAGTCAGCAGAGGCCTACGACCACGGTGCACCCGAGATGATTCGAGGTACTATCTATGTCTATTCCACCCTTTATGCAGTTCTTATAGACACAGGAGCGAGTCACTCGTTCATAGCTGCTGCCCTTGTTCGGAGCTCGGAGATTCCGACAGAGCCGTTGGCTCGATCCTTACGGCTTGAGACTCCTACAGGAGCAGACTCGACGATTACGCACTGGTGTCGGCCGTGTGAGCTTACTCTAGGAGGCGAGAGCTTCGGCTGGGATCTTCTTGTAGCATCGTCGATGCCTTACGACGTCATCTTGGGCATGGATTGGCTATCTACGGTCCATGCACAGATTGACTGTTTTAGGCGCAAGGTGCAATGTGTACGCACCGACGGGAGCAGGTTCACCTTCAGAGGCGAGAAGAGAGCCTTTGCAGCACAGGATGGATTTCCGCGGAGGAGAGGATAGCCCATCACTCATCAGTTGGCTAGCCTCATCCTTGGAGCAGTTGACGTGCGGAGTTCTGGTTTTCCTGCAGTGGTGGATCCGTTTGCGGACGTTTTTCCTGACGACGTTCCAGGGCTACCTCCTCGCAGAGAGGTAGACTTTTATATTGACTTGTACCCCAGGACAACCCCGATATCCACTCCAGCATATCGGATGGCCCCCGCCGAGCTTCGAGAGCTACGGGTACAGTTGGAGGACTTGCAGGGAAAGGGGTTCATCTGACCCAGTGTTTCACCCTGGGCTTCCCCGATATTGTTCACCAAGAAGGCGGACGGGAGCTTGCGACTTTGTGTTTACTATCGTCGCCTGAACCAGGTGACGGTGAGGAACAAGTATCCGCTACCGAGGATTGATGACCTCTTTGATCAGATCAAGGGAGCACGGTGGTTCTCGAAGATAGACCTCAGGTCAGGCTATCATCAGCTCAGAGTCAGAGATGAGGACGTGCAGAAGACGGCCTTCAAATGTCGGTATGGCCACTATGAGTTCTTGGTTATGCCTTTCAGCATAACCAATGCTCCAGCAGTGTTCATGGCCCTCATGAACAGGATCTTTCAGCCATACCTTGATCGATTTTTCGTGGTCTTCATTGATGACATTCTGATTTACTCTACGACTGAGGAGGAGCACGCCTATCACTTGTGAGTTGTACTAGACACACTCCGAGAGCACCAGCTTTATGGTAAGCTCTCGAATTGCCAGTTATAGATATGTGAGGTCCACTTCTTCGTACACGTTATCTCTGAGGCGGGAGTTGTAGTGGATCCTGCGAAGATCGAGGCAGTGTTAGCTTGGGAGCCACCCAGGAGCGTTACTGAGGTTTGGAGTTTCTTGGGACTTGCTGGATACTATCAGAGATTCATGCCAGACTTCTATAGCGTTGCGACACCACTCACAGCTTTGACGAAGAAGGGGAAACCCTTCGTGTGGTCAGACAGATGTCAGCAGAGCTTCCAGGAGCTGAGACAGAGATTGACTAGTGCACCTATCTTGAGGTTGCCTAAGGAGGGAGTAGGGTACATAGTCTACTGTGATGAATTAGGGACCGGACTCGGATGTGTTCTGATGCAGGAGCGGGCAGTGATCGCCTATGGATCACGTCAGTTGAGGCCGCATGAGCAGAACTACGCTACCCATGACCTGGAGTTAGCAGCAGTGGTCTTCGCTCTGAAGATATGGTGACATTACCTGATGGGCGAGCACTTTACAGTCTTTTCTGATCATCAGAGTCTCAGTTATATCTTCTCGCAGAAGGACCTGAACCTAAGACAGTGGCGATGACTCGAGTTCCTCCAGGACTATGACTTTGAGATAGTCTGTACTCCTGGGAAGGGGAACGTAGTAGCCGATGCCCTCAGCAGGAGGACAGGCATTCAGCTACTGGAGGAGGCGACGGAGAAGCTAGCCTCTTTGCAGATATCCTTCGTGGATAGAGATGGAGTAGCCTTCCTTTAGTCTCTCACAGTCACCCCTCCACTACTGCAGCGGGTTAGAGAGGCATAGTGTGAGGACGCTGACTGTGAGACACGGCGTGCACAGATATCCTCGGGACAGGCACCTGATGGTTTCTCCCTTGGAGCAGAGCACGACATCCTTTTCAGAGGACGTACCATGGTACCAGTCACTTTGCGAGAGGAGGTGCTGAGAGAGTTTCACACTTCTCCTTTGGCGGTACATCCAGGAGTGGCGAAGATGTACCAGGATCTCAGACGACAGCACTGGTGGCCGGGCATGAAGAAAGCTGTAGCAGAGTTCGTTTCTCGATGCCTCACCTGCCAGCAGGTGAAGGCAGAGCATTAGGTACCAGCAGGCTTGGTACAACCCTTGGAGGTCCTGGAGTGGAAGTGGGACGGGATATCTATGGACTTCGTGACTGGACTTCCACGCACTTCCAGAGGTCACGACTCCATCTGGGTGATTGTTTACCGACTCACCAAGTTGGCACACTTCTTACCCATCAGGGATCAGGGCTCAGTGGAGAGCTTGGGACGTCTCTACGTTCAGGAGATTGTGCGGCTCCACGACGTGCCATCATCTATCTTCTCCGATTGAGATGCTCACTTTACTTCCTGGCTTTGGAAGGGGTTACAGGAGGCGTTCGGAACGCAGCTACGTCGGAGCACAGCCTTTCACCCTCATACGGATGGTCAGATGGAGAGGACCATCCACACTCTCGAGGACATGCTCCGCGCATGTTTCCTCGACTTTGGTCGTAGTTGGGAGTACCACCTACCCTTGGTGGAGTTTGCATACAACAATAGCTACCACTCCACCATCGGGATGGCACCGTACGAGGCATTGTACGGCCGACCTTGTAGATCTCCTTTATGCTGGACAGACCCTGGGGAGTCAGCACTTGTGGGACCGGAGATGGTCCAGGCCACGACAGAGAAGGTCCAGGTCATCCAGGAGCGGATGAGGACAGCTCAAAGCCGATAGAAGTCATACGCTGACAGGAGGCGGAGGCCACTACAGTTCGAGGATGGCGACCAAGTCTTCTTGCGGGTCTCACCTCGGCGTGGTATTCGGAGATTTGGCCGAGGCAGAGAGTTATCTCCGCGCTTCATCGGACCCTTCCAAGTCCTCAGCAGGATTGGCGAGGTGGCTTATCTCCTAGATCTACCACCTCAGTTGCACCGGGTGCACGACGTCTTCCACGTATCTCAGCTGAGGAGATAAGTGCACGACCCGACGCACATCATTGACCATGGGGAGCTTGACGTTGACGATGGGGCGACTTTTACGGAGGTCCCGGTGGAGATAGAGGATCGACATGAGTGGGTCCTACGTGGGCGATCGATTCCTCTTGTGCGCATTAGATGGAAGAACGGGAACCTCCAGGAGAGCACATGGGAGCGGGAGGCTCAAATGCGTGCTTAGTACCCTCATTTGTTTCCCTAGTTTTTGATGTATCTTTACGGGGACGTAAATCCCTGAGGTGTGAATAATGTAAAGACCCGTAAAATTCAAGGGAAATTTTTTCTTAATTTTCTTGGGAATTTTACAGGAACGCGATTTCTGACAGCACCTGATTCCGAGGCCCGGAGTGCCCGGAATCAATTTTCCGAAGTTTGGCTCGGGTACGTTCAGTGAACGAACGAGCGGGAATTTCTAACTTTTGAACCGGTGCCCGGAATCAAATTCTGAGGGCACCGATGAACTCGCAGCGCCGATTTTCGCTTAAGGAGACCTTTTCCAAGGTTGCGTTTATTGCGGGTTGAGAGTTAGTTTTTGGGAGTTTAGAATAAGTTAAATAAAAATTGTTGAATACAAATTTTTATTTAAACTTGTTGGTTAACTTCTACCAAAGGAAGTTAGAGGTGGGACCCACATCCACTTAACCTCCCTTGGGAGGATTAAGTGTGGTGGGGCCCACATGAAGCATAACTCTTATCCTCCTCTTTTTAAACTTCCTTAAACTCCTCTTTTAATTAAAATGACAACTTTGTTAATTAATGGAGTTGACTTGATTGAATTTAAAACCTTTGAAATTCAAGTTGTTGTTTGTGTAAACAAAATAAGCCTTAGCTTATTTTATTTTGGTTAGCCATCTTTAGAGGATGTGAGAGCTCCTTCTTCTTCTTCAAACATTGATGAAGAACACGAAGAACACTCAAGCTCCGACGAAGAACGCCACTCCTCTCTTCTTCGTAGCCGGATTGTTTCCAAAGATCGATGACGCCTTCCGTGTCAACGAAAGGGAATGCCGCTTCCTCCTCGGACTTCCTTCGTTGGCTTACGAAGATTCACCAACGACGTACCTCTTCGGACATACCTCTTCGTCAACGGAATTGACGAACGTTTACAGGGACGCCCGACCTCCGCGACGTTTGTCTTCTGCGGGTCGTTGACGAACATCGTACTTGAAACCGTGGTAGGGGTTTGTTGTTGATTATTTATTTATTCTCGTTCTTGGTTCTAGCATGACAAATGTGAGGATAAATATTTATGTGTTATCGTCTAACGAGAGGGGGGGCCGGACCGCACAAACACGGTCGAATCCCCCCTCCTTTGTTCTTGAATTTTATTATTTTTTCTTGTGGATGAACGTGATGGCGTGGTGTCGTCACACCACGCGGGAATCGCACGGCTATAGTTGTGCGGCACCGTCGCGCCGCGCCGTGGAAAGTTTATCAAGAACGCGACGCCGTCGCGCCGCGTCGAAGAAAGCCGAAGGCGCCGCGGCCGGAGCGGGGTCGCGGCGGAGGGGCGCGGTGTCGTCGCACCGCGCCAGATGTCGAAGGCCACGGCCGGTTCCGGGCCACGGTGGAACGGGAAGACCGGCGGCTAGCCGAGCCACCGGTGTCGGAAGTCGGAAGGGGACCGGCTTTGCCGGTCCCGTTGAAGAAGAACCGGCCGGCCAGGTCGGGCCGGCCGGAAAGGGAAAAACCGGAGGAACTTAATTCCCCCGGCCACCTAGAATTACCCCCCCTCCCATTAAGAGGGGGGGCCTGTTTCATAAAAGGGGGCAGGTGCCCCCCCCCCCCGTTTTTCTCAAAGGCAGGCCCCCACGAGGGGGCCGGTTTCTCCAAAGGCGCGGCTTCAGTCGCGCCGCCAGCAAAGAGGGGCGGGGGCCTTGCCCCCTGCACGTGGCACCCGAGCGGCGCCCAGGCCGCGCCGCCGCCGACCGGGCCGGGTCGGACCCGGGTCGGGCCGGGTCGGCCCAGACCCGGACCCCCCGTTTTCGAGTCGACTTCGGTCTTTTGGCCATAACTTGAGCAACGGACCTCCGATTGACGAACCGTCAGCGGCGATGCGATCCTTGGATCGAGACGGTCGATTCGTTATATCGCACTCAAGGTTTCGGAATACTTTGAGTTCGGCCGGGTTGGTTCGTTCACGAAACCAACCGGGCCCTTGGAGCGGAAACGCTCATATCTTGAGCTACGGACGTCTGATTGACGTGCCGTTAGATTTGTTATGTTCCTCTTAGTGAGACAGATCTTTTGGAATACTCCTCCTGAGGTTTGGATGCAGGTGGAGTACGGTCGGGTTGGTTTTGCCTTAAAAACCAACCGGGCCCCTCGGACGAAAAAGCCAATAACTCTCAGACCGGGCGTCCGATCGACGCGCCGTCTGTTGTGTTGAGTTCCTGTTGACGATACGGAACTTTTGGATACATCAACTCTGGACTTTGTGACAGTTGATGTATCAGCCTCTCGGCTCGTGGAGCGTACCCTCCCCAACGAGTTTGCTGTGTGCGGGAACCCTAGTGCTGGCTGCGACTGTGACTGCTACTGCTGCTGCTACTACTACAGTGACTGCGACGACGACAGTACAGCGATCCTTAGTGGATTCGACGACGACAACTACAGCACTCAACGATCCTACGTGGATCAGTGCTACAGGTCCTGTGTGGGCCCGATCCTGTGTGGGTCTGATCCTGTGTGGGTCTTTGCGCTCAGCGGTCCTCTGTGAACCAGCGCCTACATGTCCTATGTGGGCCCGATCCTGTGTGGGTCATTGTGGGGGTCAGTTACCTATCGATCCTTCGTGGGTCCGACGACTTAGATGGATCAGAGATCATCTTTATCGTCTTTCGAAGAAGTATACCTGTGTGTGCTGATTCTTGTTGCTTTCCTGTGTGGATAGAGTTGTGCTATCCTGTGTGGATTTCGTTTTGCTTCTCTGTGTGGAATACGTTTACTTTCCTGTGTGGACAGAGTTGTACTTGGGCTTGGAGGTTGGAGCGTATTGGAATTGAGCACTTAGGAATATGTATGGGCATATACCTAAGCAGTGTCGGTTGTTACTTCGTGATTGTATCTTCCTTTGTGGTTTATCCTTTGTGGATTTTGGGAGACCTTCAGGGGTCTCGGGGTCCCTACTAAGTAGCTTATACTCACCCCTGCACGGGCTATGCCCGCACTACGTTGTGTTGGTTGCAGACGAAGGACAGCATTGATCGTGGATGAGGCTTGCAGAGCAGAACGGTACCTGGAGGTGGACCACTGGGCGGGACGTGCCCGGAGCGGACGGCGGGACCCGAGGAGCAGTGGAGCTATCTGTACCCACCCTTCAGGTGGGATTTCCAGTGGACAGCTCGGAGTAACGGTTTTTACTTTACAGTTGTTGTTTTCCCTTTCGATTTGTACTTTATTTTCAGTTTGGGTTTATATACTGGCCCATTTACTTTTCTGCACTTTCAGTTTTACTCTGTTTTCACTTAGTTTTTACTTTCTGCTTGCTTACTCTATGGTGTTTGTTTACTTTTCAAAGGCAATGCCTTCCCTTTCTTCTGGGATTTACGCCTTGGTGCTAGTCGCCAGCCCCTGGCCTAGGGACGGCGGGCTTGGGGTAGTCACGGCACGGGCCCCGAGGACAGGTCGTGACAATATAATACCTCATTAAGAAAATTATTTCAAATTCTCCATTAATATCCTTAAATATATTTCAACTTCATTTATCCTCTCATTCATACGAAACACTTAACTCGGTTTCATTTTCTATCATCACAAAAATTTCAATTTTCAATAATGTCTTCCTCATCCAAACACACAAAAGGGTCACCATAGGATTGATAAATTCTTACATATACACTTGATGTGATTTAAATACATGTATTTATTATAAGGAATTATCATGGATATTCAATGAATTTTAGGTTGTAGGATTCTATTGTTAAAAATTCTAAGGCAGAATAAGGCGGGTTTGGCAATTTTTTAAGGAAAAATTTGTTATTCTAATTTTCAATCAAGTATGGTCTCCTCCTCACTACCCTTAGTAGAAAATAAGGTTCATAATCATGAAAAAACAAGTAATGTTAAAACCATTCAAAATTTCAATAGTAAGTATTTCAATCTTATCAAACAAAATTTTTCTTGAAAGATCCAGATTGGCACATATTTCTTTCTCCATTGGAAGCACCAAAAATGACAGCTTATTTTATCATGAAAGCTTTAGAAAGGCACAAATTTTGGTATAATGAATATTTTTCAGTATAAAAATGATCTCTTAAAAATTTTATTTTCCTCCCTAACTTTCTCCAAATGAGGTATCACAGTACAAGACAACCTCCCCATGTACTTAAGTTCAACTAGATTATGCAATTTCACTTCAAGAGAAGGATAGATAAGGAAACTTTTCCTGCAATGTGGCAAACCTAATAATATTTTCATGTCTTATGCTGGAAAAAAGGATTAAAAGATCATGTTAATCCATTATAGAAAGGATTATCAGGAAAATGGGGCTCTAAACACAAAGAAATTCCTCCCTAATTTAAAACACATGTACCTCAAACCCTCATGTGTTAACAAGAATAAATCAAATTATGGTTAAAATAAAGAATGGTTTGTTTCTCTCATGAAGAGAGGTGAGTGAAAAGTGTACGAAAATTAGGTTTAGGGGCATCAAAATAAAGTTATTTTAATGTTAAAGATAGTGATATGTGGAATGGGATTTAAAAATCAGAGTACTTTTTATGAAATTCAGAAATATTTAAAGTTGAAAAAAAGTCTATTTTAGAATTCATTTAATCTCATTTTCATGGAATAAATACATTCACTCATTTACATAGATTTAAAATATTGAAATGATAATCACTCATCTCAAAAGTTTCAAACAGAAACAAAATTTTTAAAATCACACATAGTTTTCTTGGTAAATAGAAAAACTAAAAATTGAAATTAATAAGCTATAAAGGTTCCCTCCCCAATAAATAATATAAATTGATTTAACTAGTAATAATATTTTGAAATTTATGATAGCAATCAATAAATTGTAAAGGAAACGTATAACTTAGCTTATTGGTAGTGTAACATTGATTTATGCTCCAAATTATTGTACACTTAAAACCTACAAGATAAAGTATAAAATGAAACATAACAAATTTCTTGGGAGAAAATGAAATAGAAATAGAATGATAAAATAATGATAGATCTTGGTTTAATCCCTCAAGTGGGCCCTGGGTTTTTCCTGTCTTCATATGGGAAGTTTCAGTTTGTTATCCCCAATATGATGATGGGTAGAGTTTCTTTAATATAAATCACCACATGTATTTCTTCCCAGCTTTTATTTATTTATTCTTGTTGAGGATAATTCTTTGTATAAAGTACACTAAATCCCCCCACCCTTTGTATTGTGGTAGAGATTTTATGGTCGGGATAAGATGTTGAATGATTCCTCATCTTTCTTGGTTTCCACTTCAATACTTCTTATTTATTCCCCATTAGTTTCTTAGGGTATGCATAAAATGAATAGTAAAAGGTAAAGTCATAGTGTAATTCTATTTAAATAATATTAAAACATGATTAATAAATATCAAACTCTTCCCTTTTAATGTAAGCATATTGTATCCAATTTTCCTTAGGAAAATTCAATTTTTACTCCTCTTGAGCTCCCTCCAATAAGTGTTTATCATGTTTGATGATATCATAATGTTCCTCATTAAGATTATCTTATTTTGCTTCCTCATCACCCAAAAAAGAAAATAATTTTTTTCAATCTGAACATTTCAAGTAAGGGGTGGTGGTACTCAATTTAGAATCAATAAAATTAGAAGATAATTAGTTTATGAAAATAAAATATATTTTATTTTTCTCTGCTTCAATTGATTCTTTAATGGAAATTTATTTTTGGTGTTTAATTCCACTAAATAGAGTTAGGTACTCAATCTCCTCCATCTTCACTTGAAATTCCACGGATTTGGTGGTGTCTTCCTTCAATGGTTCTATATCTTCTACTTTATAAGGAATAGGGTGATTAAGTGGTTCTTCAAAATAATTCTAGAATCCACACAGATCATGTTAATCTCTTACACATAGCTCGGTAAAAAATTCTTCCTTCTTGTCATCCTCAAGTTTGTGCTAAGTTTCTAGTATCTCCTTCAATAAATGGACGTATTCAAATTCATGTTCTACTTTCCTCAATATCTATTTTATATCATTTCAATGTTATTACATCAGAACAATAACATAACGAGTATTATCTAATTATTCCGTCTGTGGTTAATTGATCCATGAATTAATGAACTAATCATTTGAAAATATCATGGAAACTTTTTTTATGGTTATTTTTTAATTTGAAAAAAGTCACATTTTTTAAAATTAGATTGTTGGAACTACCTCCCCAGAAACAGTGTCATATTTTGACACATGCCTCTCTTGGGGTGTATAAAAAACAATTATTTTCTATGTTAAAATATATTAATGTGGTTTACTAAAGTTTTATCTAGATATAAGCACACAATAATCAAACTGTCACCTTAATATTAGAGAACGATGTGGTGGTTTTTTTGGAATTATTTTATTTAGAAAACAAAAAAGTGACAAAAAAATTAATTAATATAAATAATTAAAAGAAATTTTAAATATTTATTGATTAAAAATAGTGATATTAATTAGATGATGAGTCCAGGTTCAGTTTTCCAATTGTAATTTCATCATAGTTCCAATTTATCATATCATCTACTACTAAGCTGACTAAAGTGAGATTGCACGATCATTTCCTCTCACTCCCTTGGCCAATGGTGATGGTGAGAGTAAACCTTACCAAGATATTAGTTTGGTATACTCTCCTTATTTTTTGTGAAATAGTTGTACTTAATACCCTTGACTAACTTAGTATATTCCTGATCCGGTAATGATTATCCCAAACAATCAAGAATATTCACTGCCCACGCGACATGTATTGTTGATCATCGAGTACTTTGCCACTTATCCATGATCTATTACATCATATATAGACCAGAACCATGTGAAGGGGGATATTGATCATTTACAAAAATCATTAATAACAACAAAATAAAATATCAAATATGATCTCATAAGATAATGAAAACCATTATTAAAATTTGAAACCAACTTTCCAAAAGTGAGAAAAGATTTCAAACCATTAAGTGCATGAAATATTACATTAAAAATGGAAAACCCACTCTTTCTCAAAAAATTTAAATAATTAACCCACCATTTAAGGGTAATTCAGTATAATGTGGAAGAATAAGATATTACAAAACTTAAAATTAAAAAAAATAAGAATAGAAAAATTCCATCTAGAATATGTCTGTCATTAATTTTCTTTAGATCTTCCCAATAGATGGCTGAAACAATGTATGTTACATTGTTATAAGATGATTGTAATTGATTTGGATATATAACATTTATATTTTAATGATTTTAGAGTTTTATAAATGATTTTATGGCTAAATTAATAGGATTCACTTTTCCTGGCCACAAAATACAATTCTACCTTCCCCAATTTGACTTGTTTACGGGAAACATTAATGAAAGACTTTACACATGAAATTTAATTTGGATCTTCCCCTTCAAGTAAAATTTCTAACCCATTTGGAAACATCTTATTTTTTGTTATTTATCCTGAGATATACCTCATTTAATGAGGCAGGGTCCATTCTGCCGAACATAATAACTTTTCAAATTAGTCATTTTTTGGGCTTGTGGGTATTCGAATGGGATCTAGGTCCAGAATAATAATTTTCCTACCACAAACAATGGAATACTAAACAAATTAATCAATAAAATTAGATCCTAATTTTAATAATTATTCTTGAAATACATAGGTGAAAAGAAAGTGTTAAATTTGCAGAATTAAGAAATTTTAATATTTAAGCTCAAAATTCACCAAAAATAAGAAAATGATGAAAATGATCATAAATTGATTAATTGGTAGGGATTAAATCATATAAAAACATCTGTATAAATATGAAAATATTATCTCTATCAGTAAACATAATGTTTACTCAAATTAACATATAACTAGGGTTCTACATAAGGGAACATAGGTGGCAAGTGCAGACATGGACTTGGAGGAAAAGTATAAATATTTATAGGGAGTGATTGTGGAAATCAATAAAAAATAGTTTAATGATAAAATAAAGTTACAAGGACTAAAACCTTAAAATATATTTTTATTTAAAAGGCTATTGGTTTAACAAAAAATAATGTATTAGGACCATAAATTTTTAACTATTATCTTATCTTTGAGTAATTGTTTTATGGAACAAGAAAATATACTTACGTAGTATATTTTTATAAAAACCATTAATTTGATGTGATTTTTACTATTTATAATACATACATTAACTATAGAAATGGATGTACAAAAATTAACTTTGATGCCTGAAGAAATAAAATACAATTTTAGAAAATCATAAAGCTCGTAAAAGATTGAATTATATAATTATTTGTATCTAAAAATGCATAAAAATAAATATGGTTAATATATTAATATCTGAAAATTAAAATTAACACTAATTTTTTATAATAAATAATTATTTATAAAAAGTAATTATATATTAACCAAGAAATTGTGTAGGCCAATGGTAGGTGTCAGACCTGAATTGTCCTTTGGTCATGGGTTTAAGACCTGGGGGCTTGCCGGAATTGTTTTTTTATCACCAAAAATACATGATGTACAATTATAAAACCACGGTAATATAATTTTCAAAATAAATATTAAGTAAATCCTTGAAATAATTTTAATCAGAAAACATCCTTTTAACCAAGGATTTCAATAAAATCTCAATACAAAAATACATCCTTTGAAGTTTAATTTATACATTTCATGAATGGATAACCTTATAACCATCCTAAAAGATAAAAATAAAAATCATTAAAAAGAATAAAAAATAATAATATTAACATTTATCCCATATATATGACAATATATCTCTTGGTTTTCAAATTCACAACATGTGAATACCCTCATAGTAAATCCTCTTGAAACAAGGTAATAAGTCGAATTACAATAAATCCTTCTATAAAACATGCATGCTTACCTATTCCAAAGGATACTAGATATATTCCTTAAATATTGTAAGTTTTAAAATTTATCCATGATTATATAGACCACTTTTCAACCATTAAATAATCATATCCAGGGTAATCAGTGTTATCCAATTTACATTATCCAAATCAATCATCTCTTTGTCCCAGTGAAGCATAATTTACTCAATATCTCAATCTCATTAAGAATTAAATTCCTATAATCTAAATATAAATTTTATATTTCTTCATCTCTATTAAACATATCATGTAAACAATATATGAAGAACAACACATACCATTCACATGTCATTTTCGGTCTCTTTAACTTCATAAGCATAACCAATGGTCATACCATCTTCCTGACTCTATTTAGGAGAATTTCACATGGGAAATTGATTCTCATTATTCCCAAAAATTCCATATATGAAACAGTAAAAGTTAATAGTGTTCCTTCTAGTTCTCTACATTGACTAAAACTAGGAATCATAGTGTGGGAAACATTTATAATATTGGGATTCTAGAAAATCATGATAATTTTCTTATAGAGTTTCTAAATAATGGATCCTAATTACTTTATCTATGAAACCCTAGTTTTATATAAGGTTATTCATATTCATCCTCTATTTAAATCTATAATGATATTTCCTTATATTTTTGTGTATTTCCAATGGATATCCCTCAAGTGTGTCAAACTAAGTGTGCAGTAAGGCCTGTTGTAATGTACCAGATTACATCAAGTCAGGCCCGGAACATCTTTTCAAATATTTCACCACTAGTTACATATTTTAAATATCAAAATACACTTGTATTATCTATATAAGAATGTATTTCTAGGGAACCACTCACTCTACCCATTACCAAAATCAAAGAAATTTTCCTATACTTTTACTTATCCTTATACATATCCTTATATATTTCTTTAAGGGTCTCACTATGGTTTTATGATCTTATAATTCTAAAGTTTAACTAAAATTCTCTTTTATACCAACTATATAGACCCTATATTTTCATACATTTACATTATATATCTTTTTCTGAATATATAAAACATTACAAAAACATATTCCCAAAGACCATATAAGTTTCGTGACTTTGGAAACAAGGAAACATGAACACTAGTACATAAGTAAACTAAATTTTCTCCAAATAGGTTTATAATGACTATAACCCTTCTTAAAAACATCACACTTAATACAAATCTTCATAGCCTGGTAAAGGAAACATAAAAATGGGTGAGTTTAGATGCTCGGAAAGGGTAAAAATGAAGACATGTAAGCATAAAAATCATATTAAGGGTATAAGAACGTGATTATAACATTAGATGATCATACCCTAAATAAAATAAGATTATAATATTTAATAATTACATAAATCATAACAGTTCCTATGATATGAATCATAAGTAAATAAAGGGCATAATCCATGAAATCATAATATAAGAATAAAACATGGAATTGTGGAAAACCCAAAATCATGTAATATGATTTTCATAATAGCCAATCAATTTCTTAAAGACTATATTTGTAGTATAGGTTTGTTATTAATTATATCAAGATTGTTATGTTTCACTCCCATGACCATCTTAGTATCATGATTTCACTCCTCATACAATATTAGTAGAAATAGTTCACTCCCATTTCGATCTGAGTAGTCAAGAATTATCCCCAAGACTATATTAGTCTATCTAATGGGATATAAATAATTACCCAATGAATTTTATTGATATATAGGTCCCAAAAATCTCAAATTGAAATCATACATACATTTTACACAAAATATTTAACAATAATATCATAACCAATGAAATTAATGGGGTACCACAAACAAATAATCATATGAAAACCTATGGAAAAAATATATTGGTCTCATAATCATTTCATAAAAATAATAACTCATGAAATGAAGTGGGTTTCAAAATAATATAACCTTTATAAGTGAAACATGTGTCATCAGTATCATTTCATCAAAACAATATCCTTCATGAAATAATATGAAGAGAATCTTTGGATAATTTCTTACAAGGTCATGAGTAAATCAAACAGATGTCATCTTAGATGGAAAAAAACATGGATAGATATTTTTACAATATTTCTTGAGTAAAATATCATTTTTTGTTATCAAAAGGTCTTTTAAAACATAAAAACCTATTGAAAACCATTTTTTTTAAATAAACTTTCTATATTATTAATAAATAACTGAAAACCTTTGGGAAGATTTTTTTATTTAAATAATATAATGTGATCATAAAACAAATATAAAAACCATTTCCTTGAAAAATTATAATATAATCTTGAATTTTTTTTTAAAACCATATATTTTAAAATACATTGAAAACTTAAAAACACGTCTTGATAACCTTTTGGAAAAAATTTCTTTTAAAATACATTGAAAACTTATAGATTAATGTATAAAATTTTGGAAAACCATTTCATTGAAAATAACTATATAAAATTATAATGAACTCTTGAAAAAAATTTAACAAAAATTTTCTTTGAAAATAACCCTGAATAATTTTAATGAAATCTTGAAGATTTTTTAGAACCCATTTTTTAAAAATTAACATTGAAAACTAGTGAAGAAAGCTTCAAATTTTTTTGAAAAACCTTTTACTAGAAAACTTATCAATGAAGCTTCAAAAAAATATCAATTAGGGATTATAAAACAATATTTAAGACATTTTGAAAAAATCATTTAAAACTAATAAAATAATCTTGAAATTGTTTTGAATTTTTTTTGAAACCATGGTTTTTGAAATAAAATAGATTTACCAGAAAAAAGGAAAATAATGTCAGACATTTAATAAAAACATTTTCTTGATTATCTTATATACCAAAGAGTGGAAAATGATTCTAATACATGGATATATCTTGATTAAAAATAGGATAATAAAAATCTTGATTTTTCTTGAGATATGGATCATAATATTTCATTAATAGAAGCATAATCATAAAAAACCAAGATAAATTGTGATATTGTTTCAATTAACTCTACCACATGGTATCTTGGGGTTATACTCCCCATGTAAGAAAATGTAATTATATGAATCGTAAAATTTCACAAAAATAAGTATATTCATGAATGAAAGTTACATATAAAACATAGTGAATAATATAGGTGAAAAACAAAACATGTGTCTCATAGAAAGAAAATTGAGAAAAAACTATCTTACCAATTTGTAACTCCATAAACGTAAACCCCATTAAAGAAATGTAATAGAGTAGATATGTAAATAATAATAAATCTAAGAATAATAATCCGATAATAAATTCTTGGGAAGTATATACACTATACAAAATAAAATATTGGTGAACATGTCATGTATCTCACTAATATTAAAAAGTGAGATGAAATCCTCTTACATTGTGTCATAACTCTCACCGTACTCATTCAAAAAAAAATTATAATATAAATTTATGATAAATATTTTAAATAATAAAGTTCTTATATATGACAGCATATATGTATTGATTATAAATTTATATTACCCTTTTGTTAACAATCCTACATTAATGTTTTACTTCGGGTAATATTTTATTTGTTCTCCACATGTGTTTTAATTTGTTATATATTTTTTCCTTATACATATATCACAATTTCAACAATGTATATCATGATATAAATATAATTTATATTAATTATATTTGTATTAATATAATTTATATAATATATAATTATGATATTTAACACACCTTTTATAGATATGGTAATTCATACAAACACATTAACGTTGTTTCTATTTTTATTGCCGTATTGAAAGAAAGAAGATGAAGGACATATGTATATATATTCGTGTGTATATATATATGTATATGTATATATATCTCTGTGTGTGTGTGTGTATCATTATTCAAGTATCATTATTATATCATATATATCATATAAGTTCACTAAACATGTCTTTAATATATTCCATGTAGTGTCTGAATGAATCACATCACTTTGAGGAGAAATAGTCTGCACTTTCTCAAACTAAATTTTCAAATTTACACCAAATGGAAAGTATAAAGATATTTATTTTAAAATTATTACATAAGATTATTTAAAAATTAAGTGTAATATATAACATATATATATATATAGTGTCTATCATAATGTTCACAACGAGAGGTAGTAAGGAAAAATGAGCAACCATTATTTTATATGGTGGTAGTTCGTCATACACATAAACAGTATGTTCATTACCAATTATATGGAGGTGTGTGCAAGTGTAGGTATAACCATTAGCATAAAAAATCCTCTTATATTGAGGATACTAGTTTTTTACACAATAATTGAAGAAAAATAGTTGAATCATGGAGAATGAAAATAAAATAAAGAAGACTGGGAGAATATGTTACCTTTTAATCGGGTAACTCCTTTTGTTTTGTGCAGAACGACATCCTTGGATATATTTTTTCCAAGGAGAGGATTTTATGAGGAAGGGAGGGATACTTATAATTATATTGGAAATATCGTTTCTAAACCTATACAGTTTTAGAGGTGTGAAAAAGGGGAGGTGGTGGCCATTTATAGGGAATGGAATGGTCACACTTGGCATTTTTGAAAACAAGTTAGGTGTAACCCCCATTTTTACCAAATAAAAGGTATAAAAAACCAAAAAACACTCAATGATGGAATATTATTCTCTCAATAAGGGATAGTAAATGGTTGTTGGACAAGTTTATAGGTCTTTTTGAGACTTAAATTTAAGGTTTAGTACTTTGTCAACCTAATTTATCTTTTAATCGTTGTAATTAACTTTAATCAATTTCACTATTTTTTTTCAAAAAGAATTACCTTAAAATAAATTTTAAATTATGATGATTCAAAATATGGAATCCATTTTTTCAAATTCTAATCCCATATGTAGAAGAAATTAATTAAAAAAAATCTTACTAACGACCTGAAACTATAGGTTTTCAAAGTAAAAATGTTGAAACGTTTTCTATGTTTGTATACCCAATTTCAAAGTGAAATTTATTGTAATAACCTAAATAAGATTAATTTATAAAATTATCTTCTAATGAAACGTTAACAAAAACTTGAAATATAATTTGACCTTATAAATCAATTATATGAATAAGCAGTTTTGAATTAAAATTTAGTATTTTTAATTATTCATTAAAAAATGATACTTTATAAAAAAATACAAAACATTTTTGCTAACCTAATTCTTATGTTTCAATTTAAAATAAGAATTTTATTTTTAGAAATATTAAATATATAGAAGTTCCAAAACTTGGATTTAAGGTAAAACTACCTTTATAAAAATATTGGTTTTTAAGCATAAAATTTTGTTTTTTCTTATATTATATCTATCAAATATATAAGATTATTAAAAAAATTAATATATAAATTATAAATTTAAATAATATCTTTCATTGTTGGTATTTAATTTAAATTATTAATTTAAATATTCTTTTTCCAAAAAAATTAATCTTTTTCAAAATCAGTCCCTTTATATTCATTTTGATTCTATATTCTTTTCTAATCATTAGGTAAACCATTAATTCAACTATTATATTCATAAGGTAGTTAATACTATAATATTAAATTTAATAGAAATGTTATATCATATTAAATAATAATATTTTAATAATTCATTTTAATTTGGTAACACTCTGCTTTGTGTGTTACATAAGCCATCAAGGAAATTTAGTCTTGTATGTAATGTAATATAACCTCAGTGTTCCTTATAGAGAAAGCTAAAATTTTGGTTTTACATAGCGCATGATTACCTTTTTGTTGTGTATAAAAAAAATCCAAACATAGTTATTTAACATAAAATAATTTATGTCTATTATGGCATGAAATGAAAATTATAAAAGGGATTAAATTAATTTTAAAAAATATATTTCACAAAATCTCAGGGTGTTGCAGATACACTCTTGAGTGACTCCATTGTTTTTCTCCATTAAAAATTTAAAATCATGTTTTTCCTTTCTGACTTGAAACTTAAGTAACCCCTAGATCAAATCAATCAGTTCCCTCCTAGTTTCAAGGATGGATCTTCCAAAAATTATTTTCATATAACCCTCTTATTCTATCTCCCTAATGAATAAATCCATTGAGAAACTAAATTTACCAACATTTATAAGAATATCTTCTAGGATACCTCAAGTGTGCTTCATTGATTGATATTAATCTTCAAAGTATACCCTTTTTTGTGTTTTCCTTGACAAATATTAGCCTCTATAATATATTCATCGGCATCAAATTCAAACTTTCACCCATGTTAGAAAACACATTACAAAAGGTTCATGTACCAATGGTGCATAATATTTGGAAAATTCTTGGATCCCTAATATTTAGTGGGATTTTCCTCTTAAAAACTATTGATTAATATTTACTAAAGGATATGAATCCCAAATATTATAACTTCTATTAATTAAATAGTAATTTCTTAAGAATTTTTCATATTCCATCACCTATTAAATCGATTCTACAAAAGGGATGTTGATGTAAAGTTATATAAAAATTCATTAGATCATTTTTTATTGATAATCAGCACCTCTAGCCTAATTCTCTTTGGGAATTGAAATGTTGTCTATAAGGTATATATTATTTTAATTATTATTCTGATTTTGTTTATTTTTAACACTGAGATGAAAATACACTTTCTTTATTCTCATCTTTTTTCCTTCTACCAAATATGTCATACTTCAACTTAAACTTTTTTAGCGTGTTCCTATTATACTCTAGCCTCACCCACTTATTAGGGATAATTTTTCAACTATTCCATATATTGGTTGGAGTGAGTATCTCAAGAGGGGGGGAATTTAGTACCCCAAAAAAATCATGTCTAAAATATGTTTCAATAAAATCCTTCAACTTAATAAAAAAATCCAGTCAATCAAAATAACAGATCGATATAAGTTCTGATATATGAAAATATTTCAAAAAGATTGATTAAGTACGAGTTAAAAAAATTATGAAAAATAATTTAAATTTTGAAATAAAATTACTTAATCAAAACCATAATTAAACACTAATTAAGACTAGCTATCAATATAGTGGTTTTGGTTTAATTTTAAAACAGATTCATTTTAAAGTATAAAAATAACGAAAATAATAAAAAAACACACATCAGAATAAAAAAAGGTTAATATTCAAGAAGGGATGTAATTCTATCCACTTGGTAATCCCTTACTACTAATAATATTATATAAAATAATATATGATCTACAACCTATATTAGGTATACAGTAAATGAATATTCATGAAACACATGGACCTCTTCCACAACACCCATGGGAATAAAATAAATACAATTTTTTTAGGGACTTCATGTACAACACATGGGAAAATAGTTGTAAAGAGAGTTTGAAAAAATTTCTAGTATATTAAAATTAATGTGTATGATACTGTGTGATAGTTAAAATAAACTTTAAAATACCCACTACTTATAATGTAAATGAAATAAACAAATATGTAAATTAAGTGAGTAATGAAAATATTGTTTCTCGGTTTGATAAGAATTGTATCATGTGACTACTTGGGTGTAGCTTGAAATGAAGCTCAAGCCATGTTTCTAAAAATTTTAGTATTACATTGTTTCATAATATAATTTTCAGGAGTTTGTAGGAACTAGAATGAGTGTTCAATGTGGTTTACTTCTTCTACAGTTGATCATTGGTAAAGTTTCTTCATATAAGACACAGATAACAAGAATCTTCATTTGATATTTCAATGTCCATCTATAGATCTCTAGGTGTATGTATCTTATTTATCTATTAATTTTTATGGTATACACATAAGGGGGGATACTAATTCTTTTAAATAGTAGAATATAGGAAGAATCATCTGAATATTATATATCCTTATACTTAAGGCTGACACATAATTTAATGCATATATTCACAACAATGAAGAAAAATCATTAAAATAATTAATGACATAAAATTTGATAATATTGTTATTATAAATTGTTAATTGAAAATAAAAAAAATTGGAGGTTTTTCCTATTTTACAGTGACACAATATCTGGTGGTGACTTATTATGGCGGTGATATAGGTTTGTGGTGAGTCATCCCAACACTTTTCCAAATTTTCATTCTAGTGGTAAGTCATCTTCAACGGTGACTCAATTTTGGTGGTAATTATTTCTGAAACTTATCCAAATTTCTATACCTCACCTCTGATGGTAGGTGTTTTTCATAATTTTTCAAATTTCTATGGTTCACCTCTGATGAAAGGTGTTTTTGGCACTTTGTAAAATTTTTATTTCAATGAAAAATATTCTCTGGTGGTGATTATTTCTAATAATTTTCAAAAGATTATTTTTCAATGACACTTAACTAATGGTGGGTGATGCTAATATTGAGATAAATTATCATTTTGATATCATCCTCAATAGTGAGTCATATCTAATCTTGAGTTATTCCAATACTTAATAAAAATTTCATTTCAATTTTGATTTAACCTTGGAGGTTACTCGTCCTCAATGGTGAGTCATACTAATCCAAATTTCTCCAACCTACCTTATAATTTGAAATTATTTCATAAAAAAATTATTATTATCATAATAATAAATATTATTTTATGATCATTAAAATAAGATTTTATATAATATTACCCATATTAATGATCACAAATCATGAAATTTTATAAACATGGTATCAAAGATAAAGAAATAATACATAGTATTAAAAGTAATTAGATATTAAATTGTATCAATGAAAACAGGGTATCAAATAAAGTTATTTACTAAAATATATTAATGAATATTAGTATGGTGTCAAATTAGTATTGATATCAAAGCTATGTAATTATAAAAAATATTTAATATAATCCATAGATCCTTCTCCCCCTTATAGGATTATCAAAATTTAAAAAATAAAACAAGAAATTCAAGAGAACTGTATATAAATAACAATTTAATTTACATTTAATATAAAATAAATTACATTCACAAAGTAATAACAAAACTTTTACACAAAAACATCTTCATCAAACACACATTCTAATACTCAGAACTTTTTAGGCTCAGTTGAAGGAATCAAAGGTGATTTTCATTTCCTTTTTTCCAAAGTAGAAGGCTCAACAGTAGAATCTGAGAGAACATGAGGGATGGTTATACGAACAACAGTCAGAGAAGGAGTCTCTCTGGTTATGTTTTGTCAATGTTGGTTCATTTCTTCTCTGAGAGTTAATATGAATGGATGGAAGTGATATTGAAAGGGTGTATTTTTATCTCTTGTTACACCAGGCCTAAACAACTCCGGAGAACAAAATGGAGCATTAGTTGAGATGTAGTTTGTATGGAATCTTCATCCAGTATATTAGTTCCACACACATTAATAAAGGGATTCATAGGATTTATGAAATTCATAATGATATTTCTTCCCTTATCCATAACACTGAAGAAATCATTTTTCTCTTCCATAAAAATCATTGACACTGGATTCTTATCCTTTAAATGATTAACTTTATATTTAAAGGCTTGGGTACCTGGATACAATCATATATATTTAGTTGGGAACTTAAAATGAGAATTCTTCTCAATACTAGTATATATTCTCGAAACATAGTACTTTATAGCCTTGGTGATGGTTTCTCGGTCAGACTACATGTCTTTCATATACTCTCTATCCATTATTTGAACATGGTGACTATTATGTCCGATGTTTCTCAAAGTCTCCTAAGGTAGGTCAAGAACATCACTTTAAGAATCTTGAAGCTATTCTCTCACAAAATATCTGATCATTTCAACATCAACTACAATAGGAGAAGTTTATGAAGAATTCGTAGAAGTAAGGTTCTATATCTTCTCTAAGAAATCATCCATGGAATTTGTGAAATAATACCTCATTTCATCGATTTTGGCTATTATATCTTCTATTTCACTTTCTAACCTAATATTTTCCACATTCACTTTTCTAATATGAAGCATCATCGTAGGATAAATGTATTCATCATGAGATCTAGAAAATTCCTTTCATCCTTATCAATGATCTTGGTAACTAAATGTTGTTGATTTTTCAACAACCAACCAAAGTCATATAGAATATTTTCTAGGAAATAATTGAATTCACTTCTTGTGACAACATCCACTAGCACTAAAGCCATAACATGGGTAGGTAACGGTACAGTGCGCTAAGACCTAGTGGACACATGAGAATAAAATACCACCAACTAACCTCTTCCATCAATCTAGTCTAATAAAGATCCCTTAAGACCTCTTTGCTCTCAATGATCAAGCATTTCTTCATTAGAATCTGGGTAGTCTAGACCAATTCTGACATACCAAGATAATTTTTTCCATTCCTCTAGAATTGGGACCATCAATATCACTGATTACCTACCATAAGTATCAATAATTCTAGGATTTATAGATGTAGACTTAAAAAAATCACATACAAAACTCATCAACACATAAGATATTTTCACAACAACTATCTGCTCAAAAAACCATCACTACATCAGTTATAGGCATACAAATATATCTACCAATATCTAGATAAACTAGATGACTTTTTAGACATAGGGATTCCTCTAACTCAACTGATTCTTCCTTTTCTTCTCTAGATATTCTATCCACATATTCAATTATGCTCAGTCTATCTTCATATCTAGAACCAGATAAATGTGGAGAATAGATACGTTCTTAAGGTATCTTAGCTTCCTTAGCACTAACTCGGCCTCCCGGACCATCAGAATCTCAATCATCTTCTTCGTCTTCTCATTATCCTTCTTTTCTTTCTTCATCTTCATCCTCATCACCATTTTTTCAATTTTCATTATCTTTAAAGGATTTTAAAGAACTCATAAATTGTTCCTCGCTATATATTTTTTTTCTTCTTCCTAAATTTCTTCTTTTAAGAGTTTCTATCTAATATGGAGATACCTTGTTGAAATAAAAGCACCAAATGATATAACAAGGGATCTATGAGGTAAATTTGGGTCCCTACTATCATCTATAAAAAAATTATTTTCCTTGTCACAAGAGGCAGTAGCCTCTACATCACAATACTCAAAAAATCATCTATCCCAAAGCCAGGGTCTACAAGATCCTTTGGTCTAGATGTATGGTAAACTTTATAGAACTCATCATAAATCTTTTAACTATCATCCACCCATTACTTCTTCTAAGGATTAAATCTATTTTTCATCCTTTTATAAATTATCCTTGAGATATATAAACCTATGCAACCCACTATTGATTCTTCACCTTCATTAACCAGACTATTTGATTCTATAATAGTCCAAATAAACTTTTGAAATATCAAGGAATTATATCTAGAATAAGGATTTAACATCTTATTCTTGTAAATAATTAGATATCTAAACAAGTTAATCTTATATAAATATTTCACAAGATATTGTAGATAAACAACGTGATACCTCATTTTGGAAAAGCCTCTTTTTCTTGAACAAAACATTGGATGAATAAACCTGAAAATCAACTTGTATTCGCCTTCATGTTTAGTGGAAATAGGTCTTCTAACTATACCATCACCTATTAACTCGTCCAAGGAAACTTCATAAATAAAAGTATCAGTATCATCCAGAATGGATCAATGAAAATCATTTTCAACTCCTTCATTAGGAACTTTCAAAAATTTAAACCACTACCTAGATGAAAATTCAACCTTATAGAAAATGAATTCTACTTCTTACCCAATATTCATTTTCCTCATAGGTTTACTCAATGTACTGATAGAATACATGGAGAAACCTTGATTTGAAGGAACTATAGTTATAAAAAACACCATATACCCATTCTTAATCATGTAAATATCTAATAATGAAATACTTTTTACAAATAAAAAACTCAACATGATCTTATTTTTGGGTAAAAACTATTCACTTAGTAAGCATTTTTTCATTTTATTAAAAAACTATGTGGATTGATTCATATTTCTACTTCATATAACGATGCTAATCATCTAAAAGAGACTCTAAATCACTCTTCATTTAAATCATGGACTACAAATTAAAAGGTTCGAGAAATGTAAAATGAAGGTTGATGGTCGGGAGAAAGGGTCATGACAAGGTATTAGAGTAAGGAATGAGATATTTGAGCATTGAAATTAGATAGGTTCAAATTTTCTATCATTTTGTGGCTTAGAACTTTAGAAATAGATTAATATAAAAAAAATTGAATCAAAAAAATTAAATAAATAAATAAATTGTAAATATAAATTTGTAATGGTGGCCTAAAAAATATATTGAATATTGAAAAGGGAACAAAAAGTTTACAACGGTGAGTAACTCTAGTGGTGAGTAAATCCATTGGTGAGTAACTCTAATAGTGAGTATGTCCAAGAGTGAGTAATTCCAATGGTGAGTAAATGTCAATACTGGGTAAAACTCAACGGTGGCTAAAAATCAATACGGGGTAAAACTAAATGGTGAGTAAAACTCAATGGTGGTTAAAACTCATTGGTGAGTCTTGTAATATTAAACATAACAAATGTTAATCATGAATAATTCATGTTTTATATAGTTTATTCTATTGAAATTAAAAGTCTTGGTAAATATATCAGCAAGATGATGTTCTATGATAATATATTCCAGAGTGATATCACATTTTTAGAAATGATATCTCTGAAAGTGAATTCCAACATCAATATATTTTTTATAAAATGAGAAATAGGGTTCTTATAAATTTTTTTAGCACTTGTGTTGTCACAATTTATACATACATATCAGAATTGATACCCATGGTCTTGTAATGTGTGTTTCATCCACAGATTCAGAGCAAAGAAATTACTAGTAGTTATGTATTCAAATTCAGTAGTAGATAATGCAACTAAATTTTGTTTCTTACTATGGGTAGAAACTGGATACATTTCCCAAATGTGACATATTCTTGAGGTTATTTTTCTATATAAGTAAAAACCATCAAAATCAGAATCTGAATAACTAAATAGATCAAATAATTATCCTCTTAGATAAAATGGTCCTAAAATGGAAGTATAATTGATGTATTTGAATATTATTTTTACAACAACTAAGAACGACTCTTTTGGGTTTTCTTGAAAATGATCACACATACAGACACTAATCATAATTTCTAGCCATCTAGTAGTTATTTAGATAAGACATAAAATCATACATCTATAAATAGTTTGATCCATTGATTTCCCAGCTTCTTCAAGATCCAACTAATAGGTGTTAATCATAAGATTTCACTACTCTTAGGATTATCCAGATTAAATTTTTTTTAAAGTTCTTTAGTGTATTTACTTTCATTTAAAATAATTTCCTCTTTATTTTGATAATTTTGAAAAGAAATAAATAATTTCTAGTACACCATTTAAATTCATTTAAAATTCATTTTTCATAATTTTATAAAATAAATATATAAATAATTTTTATAATAACTAAAAATAATAACAACTATATAAATTTGTACAAATAAAACACCTTTGGAAGAAAATTACAATAAGGTTAGAATCAGCTATACCTTTTATAAGTCCTATTGAAATAATAAAAGAGATGATCTAATCATACCAAACTCTAAGATATTGTTTTAAACGATAAAAATCTTTTGTTTACTTGAAAAAATGTTTTGAAAAATGGGGATTTTGAAATCTAGGGGATTGTTCAACAAATAAATCCTCAACTATAAAACCATTGAAGAATTAAATTATGACATCCATTTAATATAGTTTCTAATATAGATGTTTTAAATGTTAAATTAGTATTCTAATTGATTCATCTCTAGTTATATGTTCAAATGTATCATCATAGTATGTTCCCTATTCTTGACTATACCCTTGTGCAACTAGTCTAGCCTTAATCCTTATTATAGTGCCAAATTCATCAACCTTGTTTATAAAAACCTAATTTGTTCCAATAGTAAATGTGTCTATGGGTTTATCAATAAGTTACCAAACTCTATTTTTATCAAATCTATTATGTTCTTATTGAACATCGATTTTCTAGAATTTATTATTTATTTCATCATTGATTTTTTTGGGTTCAAGCTATGAAAACAATGTTTAATGTTTAATCTATTTTTATAGAAAATCTCTAGTATGTTTACCTCTATCTGAGTCTCCAACAAGAGAATCTAAAGTATGGTATTTAATAGTTATGGTATCTCTATAAAATATAGGTTTTTCACCTTGTTGTCTTATATTGGTTCGAGTTCTATTGGTTCCTAAAAAAGGATAAATTTTCTGGATGCTTTACAGTAGAATCAAAAGGATGGGAATTTATGTTTAGAGTGGATAAATAATCCCCAATATTTTTTAAATATTTATTATGCTCATGTGTATTTGTATCATCAAAATCTATACAGAAAAAATCTCCCATATTATTGGTTATTTAATTAAAAACTATATAATATTTACTAGAGGTTGAATAACCAAGGAAAATTTCTTTAACAATTTTCGATGTATATGTGTCAATATTATCCTCACTGTTAAGAAAAATTATTTGAAATAAGACCACTAAATTAATTATCCTTATTCCTTATTCAATTCTAAATTTTATAAGGTTTTTTATTCATTATATGTCTAATTAAATCTCTATTGAATATATATCAAGTTTTATTTATAGAATTTTCCAAAAATTATCCAAGTAAGTCGTATTTATTAAGCATTTTTTGGGATATCTCTTGAAGTGATGTATTTCCTTTTTCAACAACTCTATTTTAAAGAGGGGTCCTCGGAGTATAAAATATATGACAGGGGCCATTTTTTTAGAAAAATGATTCAAAGTCATGATTTTTAAACTCATGGTTATGGTTACGTTTTAAGGTCTTAATTATAGGACCACCTATATTTTCTATAGATTTAGAATACTTTGTAAAATAAGAACAAGCTTCCCTTTTGTGGGGGAAAATGATACCTAAGTATACATAGAAATTTTATGTACAAGCACGTAGATATTGTGCTTCCCATTTACAAAATAAACTCTGGATGATCTAAACGGGTCCATGTGAACCACGTTAAGAGACTTAGAAGTTAAAATTTCATTCTTTTATATAAAATATATCTTTTGGTGTTTCTATTTTTTACAGGGTATACAGACATTGTTATTTTGGAATTCAAGTTTATGTATATACCTGACTAACCATTTTCTAATAAGATTTATAATTGAGTGAATGTAAAAGTGGATTAATATAATATACTAAATCCAACATTCAAAATTAAAATAACTTAAGTAATTAAATTTTTGAGAAATCAAATAATCAATATTAACAAAGTACACATTCTAATTTCTCAAATAAGTAAACACTAAATGATTTTTAGAATAAAAAAAATAAAATTATTTTTTTCAAGATTAAAATGAGAACACTCATTATATAATTGAGATAATCATTGCATGTTATACTTTAAATCATCAAAAAAATAATTTTGAAATCAAAAATGAGTTAGTATTACCAATTTGGCCAAGGTTGATGCTCTTTTCATTACCATTGTCACAGAGGGTGACATGACCAGCATGAACCATTTTCAGGTTCTTGAAGCTCAAGTAATATCCTATCATATTTCTAAAATATACATTGTCCAAGTACTATAGATTTCTACAATAGTACTTAAAACATATTTCCTACAAAATAATTTTTATACCAAGAATGATTTTAGTACCAATATTTTCTTGGGTCCAGATTTGTTAATGATTAGGGCCTTAAGAACCCATATTTTCATAATATAATTCCTATAATAATATTATAATAGTTTATAAAATAAAACAATATTTGGCCCACTAGAATATTAACTAGCAGTAGGATTAAACGAATTAGTCTTATGAACAAATGTTCTATTAAAAGATCTTCTTTTCCAAGGTTGGTAACCTAGACCGGTAATGTATTTTGGTTAAAAAAATTCTAATAATTGAGTAAGTATTTCTACTAAATTTTTAAATATTTATAAATATTTCTTTAGTTTATCATTTTCCATTTTTTAGTTCTCTGTAATTATTTATAAATTGAGCATTGTTCTCTCTTTTATTGAGATATAATTTTTAATACTAGTATATGAAACATGATGCTTTTTCATAAAATTATATTTTTCTTGGTGTTCATTACATATATATTCAAGAATATTACAATACATATTGATTTATTATTTTTACATGTAATGACCCAAAGTTTCATTAATGGAAAAAGCTCTTGATATAATTAAATGTCTCTTTATGTTTATATAAAATGTAAACTTCTTTGGTTTTATGTTATGAATTTTGACCGTGGTTAATATTGTTGTTGAACAGTGAACACATTATTAGTATAAATATAGGGCATTAACAAATCCAAATTTACTCAGACAAAGGAAGCAATGGCCTCATCCAATAGAATTTCCCCATACGACGCCCATTTGTTGGAGCTCAGAAAAGAGGTGGCATCCTTCGGCTTCTATCTTGACCAAACCCAAGCTGAGCTTCATCATGTCATGCTCGAACGGGACCATCTATGGGATAAGTGGAAGTTGATAGAAATTACCAATCGAGCAATGTTATCTGAGCCACCCCAAGATTCTGTCACCATCGCACACCTTAACCTTAGGTCTTATGCGACTGTTTTAAGGTGTTATTTAACAAATAAATAGTACTATGTTCATGTACATTATTTTTGAATATAATAATGAATATACATTATTTTCATTATTGATATATTGTAAATAGTTTTTAAAGTACAAATAATGTTTTTAGTTATTACCTAATTAAGAATTATATTTTATAAAATTAGGGGATTTTTGAATCAAATAATATTTTAATAAAATATTATTATTATTAAATTATTTTTTATAAAATATAAATGATCTTATAATTTTATGAATGCAATTATAATTTTTATTAAGGATCGAAATCCATTTCTATCAAAACCCGAGAATTTTCTATAAATGTCGGTTTTTATTTTAAAAGTGAAGATCAACATATTTAGAAAATAATTTAGATAAAATAAATGTTATTTCTAGAATCAGGACGTTTAAATTATCCAACGGTAAATTTTTCATTATTTTCCGAGACAGTCAAATTTTTGGGTAAAAAATTAAATACCGTTTAAATATATAATGTGTTTTATGACATCATAATGACCCAATAGTAATGTAATAAAATACTATAATCTTTATGTTCGGCCAATATATGTTTTACCATTAAAATAATGTGATTTTGGGTTTGTTTGACTTACTTTTCAAAGCATTAATGGACCCCTCAAGACTTATTAAACACCTTGTCTTTTTAAATTAATTTCCATGGGAGTGTGACTCAACTCCCCATAAGCAACCCTATTATTTTAAGAAGATATGAATTTGGCCTTTAAATATATTTTTTTCCTCTTTCCTTTTCCAAAACCAATGGTCAAAATCCATGGGATGGTTTGTGGTTTGGATTAATTTAATATAAGGTGTCCCAAACCTAAATAATAAAGAATTCCCTCACCTTTCCTATATATACCAACCCAAGCCCCCACTTCCCCCTAACTAAAAGCCTTTTTATTTCGTCCAACATCTTCCCAAGTCTTTATAGAAACCTCCCAAGGTTCCCCGAGCTCCCAAGAAGCCTCTCACAAGCCTCTCTCTATCCTTTGGAAGCACACTTCCAAGTAAGGGTTTTTTCTTCCTTTCTCATTTTTGTCCAATTTTCATTAAGTTGTTTTTCCCTTTTAACTTCAATTATTAATGTTGGGGTATGGTTTCTCACCTCCCTCATACTGACCTCTTTATGTTTTAATGATTGGAGACCCTTTCTCTCTCATTAAATGCCTACCATGTACACCTGTTACTATGCCGAAATTCTGAAAAGAACTTCTCTCTCCTCATTTACATTCAAGAAATAATTTTGTATCATGAATCTAAATTCCATTAAAATTGTTGGGACATGTATCTATATGACCTCCTTACTGTCCATTACATGTAAATATGATGGGGAACCCCTTTCTCTCTCATCAACCATTTTTATGAATTCTTATATCACGCCGTTACGTTGCCGAAACCGCACTATTTTTCTAAGCCAATGCCATTGTGTAGTGAATACCATGCCCATTTCTCCATCAAGGGTATTCACCTTAATGCACATGTACTTATCGATTATAAAGTTTCATGTATGAATTCTACATTCCTTTATCGTGGAATAAATTATTATGTTTTATGAATCCATGTTTTATCATCCATGTGGCACACTTATGCATGAAATGAAATGTTTAAGAATGGTGTGCCCTTGTAGCGCTCCAATGCATTGGGTAAAGGATAGTATCATGATAAGTCATGTGCAATTAGTGTTGACTCATGCTAATTCAATTTCAATGAGGGTTTACTCATGCTTCATGTGCAATGTGGTTTTACTCATGCTCCATGTGCAATGAGCCTTGGCTCATGCTAATTCCATTTTAAGTGTTGTTGCCACATTTCCATGTTATGATTATAATTCTCTATCATTTCTTTATGTTCATGTTTCTCTTGTGCTCTATTTATATTCCTAATGTCTAAAATGTATTGTACTTCTCATGTTATTCCATGTGTATTCCCTTACTGGGCTTTATAGCTCACCCTTTTCTTATGCATGTCCTCAGGTTATCCCATGCAATGCTAAGTACGAGGGAATGTAGTGGTCATGTAAAGGAAGTTTTCAATAAAGATGATGTATTTAATGTTTTAAGTTTTTATGTAATGATTCTATGCCCCAAATACACTAAACCTTTTGATATTATTTGTTTTTTAAAGTGATGTTTTATGTAATAAATCATGTTTAAGTTTGAAATAAAAGTAGGGTTGTCATAGTTGGTATAAAAGGATAGGTTTAGTTATTTTTGGGATTAGGATTAGAAACCCCTAGTAAAGCCTTAGATACAAGTCTAAGTACAATACATATGTCCCTATGTTTTGGAGAGTATTGAGTAAGTAGGTTATCAAGAAAATACATCCCTCTCTGGATAAGAGAAGCTAGAGGCGGCTCTGGCATAGATGTATCCTTGGGGTAAAACACAAATCACCACTTTGAGCTAGACTCGAATGGAAACTGGTGCATGACAATGGTCCTTGATGAACTCTTGGTTATGACACTCCCGGGGAATATGATTTGGAAATTCACAAGCTTAGTATGAACCCTTATTAAGGGAATTAAAAAAATTCCCCTAAGAATATATGTTAGAAAGTAGATCATGAAAATCCTAGATTGAAGCCTATTGACTCGTGAGTTATGGAAATAAAAGTTTATTTATAAGTCATAAACTTTTGTCTTTGGATTACCCTTTATGTGTTACCCCTAACTATCCTTTTATTCCAGCCAATGGCCGGTAATAGGAGGACTAGGGCTAACAACCATTATTAAGATCAGTGTGATGACTGTAATAATGAGATTCCCAATCCAATGGGAGCGGGAATCGCGAACTTTTTCATGCTTCTATCTCAGATAACCCAAGTTTTGAATAGAAACACGGGTCAAGAGGAACATTTAACCCCCCCCCCCCAAGAAAGAACAAGTCTCTATCGAGAGCTTCATGAGACAAAGGCCTCCTACTTTTAGTGGATCATCTGATCCCATGATCGCTGAAAAATGGATCAACTCCATTGGAACGATATTCTCCATCCTTGAATGTTCTGAACAAGAGAAGGTTCTCCTGGCGGCTTATCATATGGAGGGTGAAGCTGATCAATGGTGGATGTTGATAAAAAATATGAAGCCTGAGGAGGATATCGAGGCATTGGAATGGAAGGATTTCTGGAAGATGTTTTTTGATAAATATTTTCCATGAACCCTCCGGCTTAAGATGGAAAGGGACTTCCTTTCCCTCAAGAAAAAAATGAAGAATATGTTGGAGCATATGAGGAAAACTTCACAAGGCTTGCACGATATGCTTTTGTCTTTGTCATTACCCTCGAATGCAAAGTTGACCTCTTCTTTGGTGGGCTGAAGCCTAGCCTGTGGAAAGCATTGGCGATCTGTGACTTCGATAGTTATGAGGAAATTGTCCAATGTGACCTCAAGGTTGAAATGGAGATCGGATAATCACAAGGGTATCATGGGGATAAGAAGCATAAGGTGGACTTCAATGAAAGTGGTACGATGGATAAATTCAACGGTGCTAAGAAGATCCAGCACCCCACTTTCCAAAAGTGCAGAAAGAAGCACCCTGGAAATTTCCTTAAGGGGACGAGGAAATGCTTCAGGTGTGGAAGATAAGGGCACCTAGTTGTTAACTATCGACAAGAAAGACTCGTGGCTGCGACATAGGAGAGGAACGCTCCGTTCAAACCTCAATGCATTGTTCAATGCTACAATTGCAAAGAACCGAGTCATTTTGCAAATTAGTGACCTATTTTAAGGGTTTTCGAAGGCAACCAACAACCTCCAAGGAAGCAAGGAATAAATTTTTCCATCACATCTGCCGAAGTGAACCCTGACAACGAAGTGGTGACAGGTACGCTAGTTATTCATTCAATAATAGCGAACATACTTTTTGATTTAGGTTCTACGCATACTTTTATATCTCAAAAGTTTAGTAGAACAATCCCAACACCACCAAAAATCATGGAAGTAAAGATGTCATTGAGTACGGAAAATGGGGAAATCATTGCATCCCAGGAAAATAAGTCCTCTCCTGTTATAATATATGAATTGGATTTCCCAGAAAACCACGTCATACTCCCTCTGGTGGAATTTGATGCAATTCTTGGAATGGATTGGCTTTCATTATATAGAGCCAACATAAATTGTCGGGAGAGGGAAATCACACTCTATATGGAGAATCGACCCCCGATTCTTTACAAGTGTAAGGAGGAAGATAAATCTCCTTTAGCACCATCAACTCAAGAATGGATAGTACTACCCTATGAGCACGCGTATCTGGCTTAGATTATTGAGTTGAAGGAAGAAACCATCCTTGAAGAAATGCGTATTGTGAGGGAATTCGCTGAAGTGTTTCCCAAGGAACTGATTGGTCTTCCTCCTAGAAAAGATATGGAATTATCAATTGAACTTATACCCGGGTCTTGACCAATATCAAAGACTCCATATAGAATGGCTATTGTAGAGCTTGATGAGCTGAAGAAACAACTATAGGAGAATCTCGATAAAGGGTTTATACGCCCAAGTGCTTCACCATGGGGTGCACCAGCCCTCTTCATCAAGAAGAAGGATGGTTCAATGCGGCTTTGCCTCGATTATCGTGAACTTAACAAAATCACGATAAAGAACAAGTATCCTCTCACACGAATTTATGACTTGTTCGATCAGATACGTGGAGAACAGTACTTCTCCAAGGTGGACTTGTGGTTGGGATATTATCAAGTAAGGGTGAAGAAGTAAGATATCCCCAAGACTGCTTTTCGTACAAGATACGGGCACTATGAATTCATAGTAATGCCTTTCGGACTCACTAATTCTCCAGAAATATTCTTGTACTTGATGAATAGAGTCTTTAGAGATTACATAGACAAATTTTTGGTAGTATTTATAGATGATATTCTAATATACTCCAAAAATAAGGAGGATCATGAGGAGCATTTAAGAACTATATTGGAGACTTTTCACAAGGAGAAGCTCTATGAAAAGTACATCAAGTGTGAGTTCTGGTTGAAGGAAGTCTCATTATTGGGCCTTATCATCACAATAAATGGAATATCTATAGATCCCTCCAAAAAAGATGCAATTTAGGGATGGCTGAGGCCAAAATCAGTAACGGATATCCGTATCTTCTTGGGGTTAGCTGGATATTATCGAAGATTTTTGAGAAATTTCTCACGATTTTCCAACCCTCTTACTAATCTAACTCAAAAAGGAGTAAAGTTTGCTTGGAGTGATGAATGCGAAGAAAGATTCAAGGAGTTGAAAAGGAGGCTTATCACTGTGCCCGTTCTCACATTACCCATAAGTGGGGAACTTTTTTTTGTTTTCAGGGATGCTTAAAAGAAGGGCTTAGGTTGTGTGCTGATGCAAAATGATAAAGATATATCCTATACCTCAAGTCAGTTGAAAATAAATGAGCCAAACTATCCAAAGCATGATCTGGAGTCGGCGGCAGTGATCATTGCCTTGAAAATCTGGAGGCATTATCTCTATGGAGAGAAATGTGAGATATATACTGACCACAAGAGACTTAAATATATATTCACACAGAAAGAGATTAAAATGCATCAGACAAGGTGGATAGAGCTCATCAAAGATTATGATTGTTCAATACATTACCACCCTGGGAAAGCAAACAATGTGGAAGATGCCCTAAGTAGAAAGGACACAGCAATTCTATCAATGATGATTATTGAGAAGGATCCAATCTTCTTAGACTTTATGAAGATGGAAATTGGAATCATAGAGAAGGGAACATCATCAATCCTTTCACAAATGAATGCTCAACCGTCTCTTTTGGAAAGGTTAAAGGATTCTCAAAAAATGATGTGGGAATTTAGGAAAAAGTGGAAGCTATCGAAAAAGGGAAATCCTCAGTGTTTAATGTTAATGAAAAGTAATTGTGTTGTTTGGGAAAAGATTATGTGTTCCATCATGTCCAGAGCTGAAGAAGGAACTTTTGAATTATGCACATAGTTCAAATTTCTCTATTCACCCAGGCAGCACAAAGATGTATCAAGATCTTCGAGAAAACATTTGGTGGGATAATATGAATAAGGAGATCGCTTAATATACATCAAAGGGCTTGGTGTGCCATCAAGTAAAGGTAGAGTTGTAGAAGTCTAAGGGGATGATGCACCCATTGCCCATACCAGAATAGAAATGGGAGAACATCACCATGGTCTTTGTCATCGGACTTCCGAGGACATCCAAAGGAAATAATGCAATCTGGGTTATTGTGGATCATCTTATAAAGACTACACACTTAATTATTCGGGAGGATTTCTCATTAGATCAACAATCACGGATATATATCATGGAAGTGGTAAGGTTGTATGGTTTACCACTATCTATTGTGTCTGACCGAGATCCATGATTCACCTCTACGTTTTGGAAGAGTCTTCAACATGATCTGAATACTGAACTGAACTTCAGTACGGCCTATCATCCTCAAACTAATGGCCAATCCAAGAGGACTATCCAAACACTTGAGGATATGTTGAGAGCATGCTCAATGGACTTTAATGGAGGATGGGATCAACATCTTCCTCTGGTTGAGTTCTCTTATAATAACAATTTCCACTCGATCATCCAAATGGCACCATATGAAGCCATGTATGGGAAAAGGTGCAGAACACCGGCATGTTGGGATGAGGTCAGTGAACGTAAGCTGCTTGGACCAGAAATGGTCAAGGAAATGGTGGAGAAGTTGAAAACCATTCAGTAGCATATCAAGGCATCCTAGAGTTGACAGAAGAGTTATGTAGATAATCATCGACGAGACCTTCAGTTTAAAGTTGGAGACATGGTTTTTCTACGCATATATCCATGGAAGAAGGTCATGAGGTTTGTAAAGAAAGGGATGTTAAGTCCAAGGTACATCAGCCCCTTCGTGATTCTTGATCGTGTCAGGGTTGTGGCCTGTCGACTAGCACTTCCACCTACTATGGCCAAAGTACATGATGTCTTTCATGTATCCCTCTTAAGGAAGTACATACTGGGCCCTTCATATGTACTCTCTTCTGATGTGGTACAATTGTAATATGATCTTTATTATGATGAGCCACCAGTGAAGATCTTAGATCTTAGAGAAAAAGTTCTACGAAATAAGACAATTCCCCTCATCAAGGTGTTGTGGAGAAACCAAAAGTTTGAAGAAGCGACTTGGGAATCAAATTAAATTATGAAGCTGAGTTACCCACATCTATTTTAGTGTGGGAAAAGGAAAATTTCGAGGGAGAAATTTCTTAAGGGGGGAATATTATAACAACCCAATGTTTCATTAATAGAAATCTCTCTTAATCTAATTAAATGTCTCATTATGTTTATATAAAATGTAAACTTCTTTGGTTTTATGTTAAGAATTTTTACCATTGCTAATATATCCGTTGAACAGTGATCACATGATTAGTATAAATATAGGGCTTTAACAAATCCAAATTTACTCAGACAAAGGAAACGATGGCCTCATCCAGTAGAATTGCCCCATACGAAGCCCATTTGTTGGAGCTCGGAAAAGAGGTAGCATCCTTGGGCTTCGCTCTTGACCAAGACCAAGCTGAGCTTCATCATGTCAAGCTCGAATGGGACCATCTACGGTAGAAGTGGAAGTTGATAGAAATTACCACTCGATCAATGTTATCTGATCCACCACAAGAGTCTATCACCATCGCACAACTTACCCTTAGGTCTTATGCGGCTGTTTTAAGGGTATATGTAATGAATAAATAGTACTATGTTCATGTACATTATTTTTTTATATAATAATTAATATCTTTTCTTGTCATTATTGATACATTGTAAATATTTTTTAATGTACAAATAATGTTTTTAGTTATTACTTAATTAAGAATTATATTTTTTAAAATTAAGGTATTTTTGAATTAAATAATATTTTAATAAAATATTATTATTATTAAATAAATTTTTATTAAATATAAATGATCTTATAATTTTATGAATGCAATTATGATTTTTATTAAGGTTTGAAATCCATTTCTTTCAAAACCCGTGAATTTTCGATAAATGTCGGTTTTTATTTCAAAAGTGAAAATCGACATATTAAGAAAATAATTTGGATAAAATTAATTCTATTCCTAGAATCAGGGCGTCGAAATTATCGAACGGTGAATTTTTAATAATTTTCTGAGAGAGTCAAATTTTTGGCCAAAAAATTAAATACTGTTTAAATATATAATGTGTTGTATGACATCATAATGACCCAATAGTGATGTAATAAAATACTATAATCATTATTTTTAGACCAATATATGTTTTTCCATTAAAATAATTTTATTTTGGGTTTGTTTGACTTACTTTGCAAAGAATTAATGGACCCCTCAAGACTTATTAAACACCTTGTCTTTTTAAATTAATTTACATGAGAGTGTGACTCACCTCCACATAAGCAACCCTATTATTTTAAGAAGTTAGGTCTTTTTCCTTATAAAATATTTTTTTCCTATTATCTATTCGAAAAACCATGGTCAAAAACCATGGGTTGGTTTGTGGTTTGGATTAATTTAATATAAGGGGTCCCAAACCTAAATAATAAAAAATTCCCTCACCTTTCCTATATAAACCCACCCATGATACCACTTTCTCCTCACTCAATGAATTTGGAGTTCATCCATCCCATGCCCTACTATCTTTAGAATCCTCCAAAGGTTCCCCAAGCACCTAAGAAGCATCTCACGAGCCTCTCTCTAGCCTTTGGAAGAACACTTCCAAGTAAGGGTTTTTTCTTCCTTTCTCATTTTTATCCAATTTTCTTTAAGTTGTTTTTCCCTTTTAATTTCAATTATGAATGTTGGGGTATGGTTTCGAACCTCCCTAATACATCCATATTTATGTTTGAATGATGGGAGAACCTTTCTATCTCATTAAATGTCTCCCATTTACACATGTTACTATACCGAAATTCTGAAAGGAACTTCTCTCTCCTCATTTACATTCAAGCAATACTTTTGTATCATGAATCTAACTTCCATTAAAATTGTTGGTAAATGTATCTATATGACCTACTTACTATCCATTACATGTAAATATGATGAGGAACCCCTTTCTCTCTCATCAACCGTTTTTATGAATTCTTATGTCACGCCGTTACGCTGCCAAAATCGCACCGATTTTCTGAGCCAATGCCATTGTGTAGTGAATACCATTCCCATTTCTTCGTCAAGGGTATTCACCTTTATGCACATTTACTTATTTATTATAAAGTTTCATGTATAAATTCCACATTCCTTTTTCATGGAATAAATTATTATGTTTTATGAATCCATGTTTTATGATCCATGTGGCACACTTATGCATGAAATGAAATGTTTAAGAAGGGAGCGCCCTTATAGCACTCCAATGCATTGGGTAAATTATAGTATCATGATACATCATGTGCAATGAGTGTTGACTCATGATAATTCAATTTCAATAAGGATTTACTCGTGATTCATGTGCAATGAGGGTTTAATCATGCTCCATGGGAAATGATCCTTGGCTCATGCTAATTCCTTGTTTAGTGTTGTTGCCACATTTCCATGTTATGATTATCATGCTTTATCATGCCTTTATGTGCATGTATCTCTTGTTCTCTATTGATATACCCAATGTCTAACATGTATTGTAATCCTCATGTTATTCCATGTTTATTCCCTTACTGGGCTTTATAGCTCACCCTTTTCTTTTGCATGTCCTCAGGTTATCCCATGCAATACTAAGTACGAGGGAATGTAGTGGTCATGTAAAGGAAGTTTTCATTAAAGATGTTGTATTTCATGTTTTAAGTTTTTATGTAATGATCTCAAGCCCCAAAGACACTAAACCTCTCGATCTTCTTTGTTGTATCAAGTGATGTTTTATGTAATAAATCATGTTTAAGTTTGTAATAAAAGCAGGGTTGTCATATTACATGTCTTTATCAATTTCCATTTCAGAGTGATCAAAATTAAGTACAAATGATAAGGTGCATACCCCATAAACAATTATCATCTTGCACAAGTTTTCTCTACCATGATTTTCTTCAAGAGAAGAATCTAAGTCACTGAAGATTTCTATAGAGGCACTACATGTAACTTCTATATATTTCATATAAATTTTTCTCTTATCCTCATACTTTTTCCTGTATTTAATCTTTGTAAATTCTACCTTTACATTTCATTTTAACATACAATCATAATAGGTAATCTCATTTGAGTTTCCATCTCTCTTCCATTCCTTTTTATAATTTCCTCTACTATCAGACATTTCTTTGTAAATCATTTTCCAAAAAAAAATTCTTACATAATTTCTTAAACATCTTTTCTAGATTGGTCATTTCCTCATAATTATCCTCTAGGGATTCATTATCACTAGAATATTCAACTTGTAACTTTTCATTTTCTTTTATTGGATACAGTAGTCTTGAAATATAATTATTTTATCTTCGGTTAATCATCCTCTTAATGGTTGAATTTAATCCCTTCCTATTATATAATTAACATTCCAATAAATTCTTTGATAGGGAGTTTACTTATTTTACAACATTCCCTTATTGAAACAGATGTACCTCTCTATCTCTCTAAAATGAATCTTAGTAGTCTCATAATTTGGAACTTCTCTCAAACGTGATTTCTCAAGGATCACATTTCATTGAATATCTCATTAAACATGAGATACATATCATAAATTATCCCATCATATTTCTTTATAAAATTACTATATATAATTGTTTATTTATTTAATCTCATTTATTCAACATTATAAGTTTTTTCATGTGAAATAGCTAAAGTATCCCAAATTTCATCGGTAGTTTTACTAGAAGATATACAATTGAAATCTTAATATCATAAATAACATTAAAGATAATTGTAGGGTTTGGAATTATTTTTGTATGAATTTTTAGTAGAATCATGCCATATTTTTATATGAGACTTAGGTAACTCATACTTAACCTCTATAGGAGACCAAATTTCAAAACTCATTATTACTATATGAATTTTCATCTAAATTTTCCACAAATCATAGTTATTTATATTAAATAAGGGAGGTTTTTTATTAGAATAATATTATATAATATTATAAATTTTAATAATTAAATTTATAGTTCACAAAAATTTAAGATCTTTGACTCAAAAACTGAAATCATTGATGAAAATATTTGGAGACCCATCTAAACCAAATGTTGGTCAGAGTGGGTATCTCAAGTGGGGGTGAATTGAGTCTCTAATAAGAAATTATGTCTAAAATAGTTTCAAATAAAATCACCCAACTAAATAAAATATCCAAGTTAGTCAAAATAATATATCGATATATGTTCTGATCTTTTGAAATATTTCTCAAAGATTGATTTAGTCTCTGTTAAAATAATTATGAACACTGCATTAACTTTTGAAATCAATTTACTTAATAAAAACCTTATATAAACACAAATTAAGTGTAACTATCAAAGTAAAAAAAATTAGTTTAAACCATAATCAGTATAATGTATAAAAATAATGTAAACAAAAAAATACACACAAATAAATAAAAACAAGAGGTTCAGTCTCAAGCTAATAATTAATCCTCTTAACATAGAAATAAACTACTACAAATAATATTATATAAAATAATATATGATCCAAAATTGGGATCAAGTATACAACAAAACGTTTTTCTAGTACACACAAGTACCACTTCAGGAACACCCATGGGAATAAAATAAATAATCGCCACATAGGGACCTCTTCCACAACACATAGGAAAACTGGTCTGAAGAGAGTTTGAAAAGATATATAGTATCTTTTAGTTGAAGTATAGAAGATAGTTTGCATGTGTGTATAATAAATATAGTGTAAAACACATACTTCTAGTAATGTAAATAAAATAAGTAGATATTGAAAATAAGGTTGTGAAGAAAATGTTATTTCTCGGACTGATAAGCTTTGTATTATGTGACTCCCTGAGTGTAGCTTAAATTGAATATCGATTCATGTTTATAAAATTTTCATTATAATATGGTATTTTAAACTCTTTATTGTGAGTTTGTATGAAGTATTATGAGTCTTCAATGACCTTCACTTCTTCTACAGTTTATCACTGGTGATTATTCTTCATATAAGTCGGATTTCACAACATTCAACTTTAGATCTTGCAAGATTCAACTATATCTCCCAATGTCTTTGTATCTTAGTTTAATGTTGTAAAATATTGTAATTACATGAGGTATTACATTACTTCTTTTTAATTGAATTATTATGGAATAATCATCCTGATATCCATCATCATCATATTCATGGATGACAAAGAATTTAATGAATCTCTTCAAAACAATTATGAACACTGATTAAAATAAGTCATATACTTAAATTCGATAGTATAAGCATTAGAAATAATTATTTAAATGAACAAAAATATTTTTGGTGAGTCTTCTTTAATGGTGATACAACCTTTATTAGTGACTTAAGTTGGTGGTGACTTAGGTTGGTGTTGATTCATCCCAACACATTTCCAACTTTCTATCCTAGTTGTAAGTTATTTTCAATAGAGACACATATCTTGTGGCAGGCCTTTCTGAAACATAGACAAATATATATATGTCACATCTAATGTTATGCATTCTTCATAATTTTTCAAATTTCCATGGGGCATCTCTGACGGTATGTTTTTTCAACACTTTTTTAATTTTTCAGTTCAAAGGTGAGTCATCCTCTGATGGTGAGTCTTCCCCATACTTATGCAGAAATATGTATTCATGGGGAAATGTAGCTAAAATTGGTTTATTCCAATACTTATCCAAATTTTTATTCATTAATAATCATCAATGGTGATACATGTTTGATGGTGAGTGTTTCCAACACTTATTTAAAATTTCATTTCAAAAGTGAGTTAGCTTTGGCAGCGAATCTTGCTCAATGGTGACTCATACTTAGCCAAATTTATTCAATAATCCTTATAATGTAAAATAGAATCATAAAGCATAAAACTCATCAATATCATAGTAATAAAAATTACTTTTTTATCATTAAAATAAGGTTTCCAACACCCTATCCTCACTTAGATTTTTAAATTCCATATTTTACCCAATACTCAATATAAAAAATTTAATGTCCTCTCATGAATGTGGTTTTTTGTTAATTGGTATTGTAACTAGTAATTGATCTAAAATCATCTATGAAATATAACTCACATGATGTCTGAGATTTTGGAGGGTGAACTTTTGATTCTATGTGTAAATTAATTATCTCAAAAATTAATAAATTTTCCATTGAATGAATTCTTGAATTGTATTCCCAATGGAGGTATTTTAGGATAGTGGTGGTTTTCGATATGAGCACTTGAATTATTTTTGGTACTATTGTTGCGGTAGAAATTTTTGGGATCTTGGGAGCAGAAATTGTTCTAATGACTATTAGGATTTGGGATAAGGTTGATATCTAGGTTTATGTTTATTTCAAAAAATATATTTAACCTCTTTGCTTTCAATTCCACTTATAATTAAACTATTGTTAGGTTTGAACTGGTTGGGATTTGTTTTACATGTTTGGAACTATGGAATAACGTTATTTCATCTAATATAGTTACAATGGAAGGTATGGTTGTATTATTCTATTATATGGAACTCTTGGGAAGCATGTGGGACACGAAACATCTCATAATAATTCACCTCTGTAGTGGGTTCTATCTATGATTTTTCTAAACTAGAAATATATATTCCTCAATCTTCTTTATGACCGACTCCACTAGTGATGTTATAGTGGTGGTATCTTATACCAATCCAATACCTCTTTTTGTTGGTCCTATATCACATTTCCTAAGGCTATAATTTTGAGAGATCTAATTTAGGAGGTTCAGTCCAACCTATGGCTTCTTCATCAGCATGAAACCATTTGTTGAGTCATCCACCATGACTTTGAAAGAAAACTATAATCCATACAAAAATTTCTTCATCTAAAGACAATCGTAACTCCCACAGTGTGGTTACTTTCTTAAAATACCTTTGAATTTTTCAAAATCCTCCTACGAATATTCACTATCTATCTGAGTGAAATATTGAATAAATCACCTCATCTTTCATGTTCACAGTGTTGGGAAGTATTTATCTCAGAATTTTATGAACAACTAATTCTATTTGGTAGTTAATCTAAGGGGTTGAGTTTTTTTCCAATATTATTCCTAGTCTCATAATGAATAAGTTAACACTCACATTAAAATAGTATCTATCGACAACCAATTGTGTGGATGGTGTTATAAATATCTATGAAATTTAAAAGATGCTTGTGTAGGTAAACCATTTGTAATCCAATGGGACCACAAATATTATTGATCATTTATATGTAACTAAGTTTAATTTAGAATTTTTTCACTTGTATTTGATGGAGAATGATTTCTGGGGTTACCCCATCAATGGAATAAAATTCATATCCCATGATAATCCACCTAGGAATCATTGATTGTGCTTTTTTTTGTTTTTCTGGGTGTATAAAATGGGTGTTATATCTATCTCATGTACTGGGGATTTTTATTTCTACCATATCTTTATGAAATAATGAAAATAGATCCCACTAGATTTTAGGATTTCACTCAATTGTATTTCTTGAGTATAAACTCCATGATTTAGTAACCAGGGTTCTTCACATAATTTTTTTTCATGGATATCAAAAACAATACACTCTACATAAAAAAACTTAAAAATTAAAAATGGTAATGAAAATATAAAAGATTTAGTTCATTAGTGAAATCTTAGACTCTAAATGTCACCACACCTCCTTGGAAATAACCCCAAAATATAATATTACCTTGTGAATCATTACATCCTAGGCACAGGACAGAGTTTAAAAATTAATAGTGTTTTTGACCATTCTCTAACTAAAAGGGTGTTCATAGTGGAATTATAAAAAATAAGAGGCTATATTGTGGGCCTTTGGTGTTGTTTAGTCCAATTATTAACTGGATAATGCTGATATGGGATTAAAAATATAGAAATATAAATTCCTTACGATTAAAAATACAATAATTATAGTAGGGTTTCATGGTCGATTATGGATAATTATTATCAAATTTTTATACCTATATCATTCATGGATTAATCATTCTAATTGGATGAAAAGTCATTTTATGATTACTAACTTCTTATGTCTAATTCAGTTTCTTTTAACCGAACCTATGGAAACTCATTGGTAAAGGAAATAGATTAAAAAATATATCAATTAAACATGAATCTTAACGTATAAAATAAATATAGACTATTTTTCATAGACCAATTCACTCAATTTATTTGGATTTCATTATTCTATAATCCTCTTGACCAGATTCAAGAAAAAAGATAAGACAAAACTAATACAAATACAAATTTTTAATTGACACATATTTTTATCAGTGCACTTAATAAAACATTAACACACAAAAAATCTAATCTCAATCTCCCAAAACATAATTCTTTAACCATGAATTATATAGTGAAACTCCAATACATATGAAGAATTCATCTTAAGAAGTGATTTTAGAAAACCTAATCAAGGTATAAATGAGATCAATTGAATAAAAAAATACATGAAATAGTTTTTAATATTTCAAAATTTATGTATTAGAAGAAAGGGAACATGAAAATGATTTTAAATAAGTCTAGATAAAGTGTAAAATATAAATAAAATTTCTTTCTCCTTATACTCAGTCAATGCTAACTTTAAATAGAAAAATATTAATCATGGAGTGAAAAGTATTGGCACAACATGAACTGTAATTCTCATATTAAATTTTAAACATGTATTAATTCCCCTAAACTTCATTAAAACACAATCACTTCATTTTTGTTGTGATAGGAACTTTCATTTTTTTACTTTGAATATCCCATGAAGATCACATCATGAGATTTTAGAGGGATTGTGTGACAAACATGATATTTTTAATAAGATATCACTATTTTGGTTTATTAATATTTATGATAAAGAATTTATATATTATTTAAACATATATATATATCATGTCTCATGAAATATTATATAAACAGTTTTATACTCATAATTTATTTAAGATTAGTATATCTATTCTAACTTATAATGAGTTGGGGCCAGGATCTGTGTGGATCAACCCTTTGCACATTTTCGCAGATCGAGGTTATCGAAGGAGCCTCAGTTGAAGTATGGGGGTGTTCAGCTACTGAGAGATGGGAGAATGGTGATTTCATGATGTTTAATCAATTTACACAATGTGGAAGTAGGTTTCATAACATGAAATAAATCGAGGGTTAAAATAAAATAAAAATTTGATGTGTTTTATTGTGGAACCAAACCCTAAGGATTTCCTAATGTGAAAGGGTATTACACGTCATGTAAATCCCTAATTTTGTAAGTTTTAATTTTTTTCAAATGCTCTTATTTTTTAAACCCTATGACTATAGTGTCAATCTCTGGATTTCAGGTGAACTAGCAACCTGGAAACCCCCACATCAATGTTTTAGTGATTCCTTTTCCAAGGATCGATCCCTACCATCCCACCATCAGTCCATCATCAATAAAAAGAATGTTCTTCCTCATGTATTTTAGTTTCTTTAGTATTTTTCCTCTCATTCATCCTTTCCATGTGATGTCACACTATCTCCATGTTTCTAATGTATTTATGTTGGTTGTTTGTTGGCATGATTATGGTGCGGCATCCATGGGTGGATGCAGTGATTTTGTGGGTGGTGATCGAGATCCCTAGCATTTGTTTGTTCTTGTACGAAAAACATTGACACCTTTATAAGGTAGGGGATTAATTGTTTCTATATTTATTTACATTTAATTGTATATTTATCCTGATTTATCACTTATATCGTAATGAAATTAACCTAACAATTACATTAACCAAATTAGAGAATTGGTATCGATCGCATGGGGATGATATTGTTTATACCTTGATAATGAGTTGCCTCTTAATTTTATAAATAGTATTATGTATATATTGTGCTTATTATTCTTGGTATATAATGGTGTTCTTGATGGATATTGGTATAGAAAATAAAGCTGTAATTAATTGATAATTAGTTAGATAAAATATTAAAGAGACATGTTTAATATATCTGGTTGTCATTGCAATTCGATGATAATCAATTGATTAAATTTTATGTTTAATCAAATTGGTTAGTAACCCTGAAGTATAATTATTCTTGTTGATAAAAGAACTAAAGTATTGTTAAATTAATTTATTAATTAATTTGTGACATCTTTTTCTAGCTTGCTGCTTAGGTTTCCGAAAGTTGGAAACTATAAATAATGAATTGGTTAATTTATGATGGAATACGAATCAATTGTGTGATAAAATATAAATCCTTTGTTGGGTTTGTTTCACCTTCTTTATTATAATGGTTCAGTGCCTTGTGCTTAGATCTGTGAGGGTTCATTGTGTGTGAATGTTTCTATGCACTGGTTTATGGTCAAGATCTCTGTTTCTATGTTTTTCCCTACTACTTGTGGTATGATGTGATCCTGGAGGGTTGTTTTGGTTTATGGGGTAGGGGCCCCAGGTTTTATGTGATCCTAGGATGGCATAGCTTAGAGGGTTGTTATGGAATGTGGGGAATGAAATCCAAGTTTTTGTGGTAGAATTTTATGCTTGTGATGGAGATATTCTTTGGGATATGAATGTGGGTGTCATGGAGCACACTAGGAATCAAGGAATTAGTTCAAGATGGGCATACCCATTAATATGATATATGGATTCTTGTTTGAATTTTTTGTTTGAATGATGTCCATATTCATTGTATATCTTCTTTCATTTCCCCACTTAGGTAAATAGATTTCCATGGTTGTTTACTTTATTTCGTGTCTTAAGAAGTTTTCCTAGATTTCCAAGTAATTTGGAAAGTAATAATTTTAGTAAATGAAACCCATGGGGTTTGATCTTTATTGGATTCAATGCAGATATTATAATTATAAAAAGTCATGGACTCAGTTTTCTTATGCTTTGAGGGAATGTAACTCTGTTGTAAAGCTAACTTAATGTAACACAAGAAATGAAAATTTTTATTTAATTTTTAATTAATTAAATAATATATATTTAAACTAGTAAAAATGAATTAAATAATTTAATTTATCTTTCTAAAAGGTTGTGTGCTTAAAGGATATCTTGTCTTTGTAATGGAAGTTAGGAGTCTGAGAGATGTTAGCAGTAGTTGAGTCTGAGACTAGTTTATTCCCATGGTGTGGTTTTAAGCTATATAATATCATGAAATTTGTTTGTTTTTATAAACTATTATACCATGTCATTTATAAAAACTGATACCCCTAGGATTCTGAACCCTGGGGTTGTTTTCCCCAACATCCAAATGGAAGGAAAAATGGATGACTACCCCCTTTGACCCCATGACTACCCCCTTTGACCCCACTCTCTTATCTTTATAGCTACTTCTACTGGTACGAAAGGATGTTATTTTTTCCCATATTTGTGTATAGAGGGAGGTAATAGTTTGTGGTTATTTTCCCACACATGAATTCTTGATATAGTTTCCTAAGAACTACCATAGGAATAATGTGTGTATATTCTGTCTTGGCTTTATTTACACAGTGTCTGGGTCATGATGACTTGAGGTATAATACTTGATGTAAGATACATGTTATGAGAGATATGGTGTCTCCTAGAAACTACCAAGTTACTTTTGGTTATGTTGATGTGGTGGTGTGATTCATAAGGTTCACGTTGTAGTGCTTCGCCCAGGTATATACGAGTTATCCTTTTGGAGATAGATGATCAGGATGTGTGACATTGGGGTTGATCAGAAAACTTGAGGGGATGTAGTATAGGAGTACCATTGATATTCTAAATTTTATTATATACTATTGTATTCAATACATGGTGAGAGTATCCATAGTGAGGATGGAAAAATATAATACACATTTAAGTGATGAGATAGTTTCACTTGTTGTTCATTGTTCTTTAGTATTCTCTCTTTATCTTTTGCAGGAGAGGTTATAGAGAGGATCTTATAGAGAATATTTTTATACTCATCCTAGGTATATATTAACAGTTTTTTAGGATAGTCAATGTAGAATGAAGATATGGTATGTTATAACTATCTTGGGGTTTTGTTGGAGTTGTTTGGGCTTCGTGCTTAATGTCGTCTTAAATTTATATTTGTAATTATAGTTTTACATTATGTTGTAGTAGTTATTTCTTATCATTACATATGTTCACTTTGGATTTATTTTATATTTTATTATGATCATGAGTTAGTAGGTGTATGTTTTATCTCCCTCATTTTCAGGTGTTATCTTAGAGGGTAATATCTCTCATCTGTGTGTTTATCATAACCTCGGTGCTAATCAGAAACTCAGGGCCTATTGGAGGGCAGAATCAGGTTTCACTATATATCTTCTCCCACTGATGGTCTAATATGGGTAAACTTTGTGGGAATGGGTGTATTATAGTGGGGTATCAGAGGTCTGGTTGTGGGATAGGATGGGGTTTGGTGTTATTCATAGGTGACGTTGCATGTACTGGTAGGGAAAATATATCATCTAAGTTTTTGAAGCATTGTAAACATGGTATACCAGCTTAGACAAGGGTATTTAGGTCCCCCTATGACAGGATGCATAAACCATTATTCTTACAGTGGCTACTAAATATGGTGATACTAGTTTCAGGGTAGAGACCTAGGAATGGATCATCTATTATTCTTCTATTTACATGTGGTTTAATGGGTATACCTTAGTATAGGTTAACCAAAAATTAATAAAAGAAAACAATTGATTAACGTTAAAATATTCCATTTTCTAGGTTTTAGTATCTCTAACATTTTTTTTATTTTGTAGGCATGGATCGAGGTCAATGACTTCATCAGGTTTGTGCGGAAGGGGTTCAGAAGTTCACACCAATATAACACCGTGGAGTTGAGGTTGATGATGACAAAAAATGGATGAGGAAACTATGAGAGATTCGATGCCAGAGTCTATAGAGTTATGATGGCTATGATTCATATGAAGCCATAGATGACTGGTTGGAGGAGGAGGAGATAACCTTCAGTTAGATCCATGCCCAAAATGATCACTTAGTATTGTTGTCTATGACAATGTTGTGTGGAGCAGCGAGGCAATGGTATTTATTAATCCTTAGAGATCTTGAGGAATCGTTAGTCTATTGGGGGGAGTTTAGAGACCAGTTTAGAGATGAGTTTCTTTCTTAGACAATGAAGGATGCTAGTCACCATAAGCTTTTTTCCCTTATGCAGGGGAGTTCTAGTGTACAAGAGTTCGTGATTCATTTATGGAAGACTTATGCGATAGGATTGAGACCTATCTCCATATGAGTAGTCCAAGAAGATACATTTTGAGGAGGTTCTCATTGAGATATCCAGCTCAAGATCACACCATTTAGGATGAAGATGTATATTGAGAAGCTACAGAGAGCAGAGGTCATCGAGAGGATGTTAACCTAAAGAGGAACATCACAATAGTGGATTCATCAATATTTCTTGTGAATTAGATTTCGGTTCTGGGGTCCCCAATTTTTAGGGTAGAAGAGATTATGATCATACAGGGGTAGGTGTTAACCCTCAATGTCTCATTCCTCCAGGTAGAAGTGGAAATCAAGCCTATTACATGGGATCATACACAATTTTTTTATTATAGAGGCCAGGGTCATTAGTGGAAAGTGTGTCCCACCTTTCTGAGTAGTTAGAGTGTACCAGTTGTTTTGCTTCAGGTTCCTCCACTGAGGTAGTTCCAACTGAGGAAGGAGTTACAAGTTTCTCTAGTTAGGGATCATCATAGATTATAAGGGGAAGGCAGAGGAAATCCATGTGATTCTCCCCATCCTCGGAGAGTAGAGTGCAGCCCATGATGTGGTTTTCATCAAGTTTATGTAGGTCATAGAGTAAGTCGTGATAAGATTCATGCTCTAGCATTGCCAATCCCAGGCAAGCCAAATGTTGTTAGAGGTACCCTTTTATTGTTTTCTACTTAGTTGTGTAACCTTTTTTATTTGAGAGTGACACACTTTTTCATATCACCTACCCATGTCCATGCTTTGTGACTTGAAGTCGAGATACTTTCAGTGCCCTGGGAATTTACTAAGCCATTTAGAGGTCGAGATGACATGTTTTATGTATGTAGAAACTATGATCTAGTTCTTTGGAAGAACCTATCTTGGGAAGATTTCATATTATTATGAATACAGCCATATAACATCATCCTCAACATGGATTCGTTGTATTCAGTGCAGACTATCTTCGATTTATTTAAAAGATATGTTGTTTTCATTGATGCTGATGGAGAGCCATTAGTTTTAGTTGGCAAGTGAGACCCTTGGATGGGATATAGGAATTCTATGTCCTAGTTATACTTGATGGATGGGCTAATGATGAGTTCATTGTAATTTCAATGGTCAGCATTTCTCAGTTTCGTAGAAAGATTCCCAATGTGTCTTTCCAGAGGAGGTTGCAGTGTTTACCATTCTATGAAGAATAGTGATCGAGATCAGACTAAATCTAGGTGTGTATCCTATGTCAATGTATCCATATAGGATGAATCCTTTTTATTATATAGAGTTGTGTATATAGCTCGATGTTTTTTTAAAGTGTGGTTTTGTTCGTCCAAGTGTGTCACTATGGGGTGCACCGGTTTTGTTCACAAAGAAGGCTAATGGCTGTTTGTGGTAGTGTATCATTTATCATCACTTGAATAAAGTGATAGTGAATAACTATTATCCCCTTACATAGATTAATGATTTATTAGATCAATGTAAGGGTGAAAATTGCTTTTCGAAGATCAATTTTAAGGTCATTATATCATCATATGCGTGTGAAGAATGAGGATATCATAATGACTGGTTTCCATTTTCAACCTAGGAATTAAGATTTTGTTGTGATGTTATTAAGTGTGACAAATCCTACAGCTATTTTCCTGGGGTTAATAAATGTTGTGATCCTTGATTTCTTGGATAATTTCATGGTTGTTTTCATCAACGAAATTCATGTGTACTCTGCATCTATGGAGTAGCATGAAGAGCATATGTGTTCCATTTTGGGTGTTTTACGCCATGAAAATTTGTTTGGGAAGTTGTCAAAGTGCTTGTTTAAGGCTCAAGAAGTCTTTTTATTAAGTAATGTTGTATACAATAAGGTAGTATCTATGGATATGTCGAATATAGAAGCATTTATGTCTTAGATATCCCCCATGATAGTGGTAGAGGTGTGCAATATTCTTGGTCTTGTAGGATATTACAGGATGTTAATATTCTATTTCTCATAGGTTGAAACACCTATTAAATAATTGAATATATAGGTTTGGTATTTCATATGAACTGATTAGTGTGTGACAACTTTTGAGTATCTGAAAGACAATTTGGTCAGTACTCTAGTTCATTGTCTTCCAACAGAAAAAGTTCAGTTTGAGTTTTTCTGTTATGCTTCACTTCTTGGTTTGGATTGTGTTCTAATACAAAATATATAAGTAATTTCTTATGGGTCTCATCAGTTACATACCCATGAGAATAAATATTCCACCCATGATCTCAAGTTTATGGTGGTAGTGTTTTCCATAAATTTTTCGAGACATTACCTCATCGGTAAATGTTTTGTTGCCTTCACCAATCATAAGAGAAAGAGATATGTTTTCTCCCATCATGAATTGAACTTTCCATAGCATCGGTTCATTTAGATCTTATGGGATAATGACTTTGAGATTTCATATACACCTGGTAAGGGTAATGTTTTAGCTGATGCACTGAGTAGGATGTCACATAATGATTTAGTGTGGTAATCAAAAGATTCCTAGAGAGTAAAAGAATTAAATTCATCCATGCATATAGATATGGGAGAATTCAGGGGTTGAGGTTGTCTTTTTTAGATGATGCTACAATCATCTATGGTGCAACTGGTGGAAGAGTCCCTATTGAAGGATCTTGAGGTAGGGGTCTGTTGATTTTTTTTTTGGAAAGTCCACTAATGGTTGGTCTGAGCATGAACAACATTGAGTAATGTTTTAGGGATGGATTTTATTTTATTTTGAGATGCATTTTCTATTTCTCGGATAGTTTCATAGTTTCCTTTGGTGGTATAACCTGGCATGAAAAATATGTACCATGTTTTGAGAGAACATTTTTTGTTTCCTGGGTTAAAGCATGCAGTTTCATGGTTTGTGTCACAATGTTTGGTCCATTAGAATGTAAAGGCCAAGCATCGTATCCCCAATGGTTTTCCCCAGCCATTATATGTTCCTCAGTGGAAGTAGGAGGACATCTTGATGGAAATTGTTACCAGTTTACCTTCATCTCAGGGAGGATATTATACTATATGGGTTGTAGTGTATTTTTTAACAAAACTTCCCCACTTTATACTGATCAAGGATTCATGATCAGTGAAGGTTTTATCGAGGAAGTATCTGGAGGAGGGGGTGAGACTTCATGGGGCCCTAAGGATGATAATTTCTGATCGAAACCCTCATTTTCCCTCTAGGGTGTGGATAGGTTCCCATAATGATTTTGGTTCTCAATTACTCCTTAATAATACTTTTCATCTGTAGACGGATGGTTAGAGATAACAGATTGTCCATTCTCTTCAATACATGTCCCACTCTAGTGTCCTGGATTTTGGAGGTTTGTGGAAAATGAACCTAAACTTGGTAAATTTTACATACTACAATAGTTTTCACTCCACCATCGGTATGGAATCGTTTGAATACTTTTATGGCCAAACTTGTAGTTCTATAATGCCCTGGGACGGGGTTGGAGAGTTAGTAATTATTGGGCTGGAATTGGTAAAGAATAAAACAGAGGTGGTATAGGTGATTCATGAAAGGGTTAAAATATTAAAATACCATTATAAATCCTATGTTAGTCAAATGAGGATACCTTTAGAGTTTGACATTGGGGATCATGTGTTCCCGAAGGTAACTTTATATCATGGTAAGTGATGGATTGTTCATGGGAGTATAATTTCTCCCAGGTGTTTTGGGCCTTTCACTGTTTTGGCTTTTGTTGGAGTCATGGAATATTTTATAGAACATCACCCATTGATGAATCAGCTACATTATTTTTTTAACATGTAGATACTCCATTTTTATCTTCATGGAGACTCTCATGTCATCAATTGGGGTGACATCGATGTCGATGATGATGTGACCTTCAATGAGCATCTTGTAGTGATCCAAGACTACAAATAGAAGGTGTTTTGTAGGACTTATATCCCCTTGATTCATGAGTTTTTGTGGAACAGTGGCATGGAAGGAGAGTACCAGGGAACATGAGTCATAGATATGTTTTCATTACCCCAAACACTTTTATGTCTATCTCTTCTCTTGTAACATTATTTTTTTATTGTTATATACCTTTTTGGGTTTGTGTTGTGGTTTCTCTTATTGTGGGTTATGGATTACTCTCTTTCCATGGGAGGTAAAGACGCGTAGGGTATTCCACATGCTTTATATGTTTATCTTTTTATGGCTAAATGAGTCTACTCTCATGCTATATATGGAAAAGACTCAACTAGTTGTTCGTGTTTTCACTATGTCAATCCCCTTATGCTTGGGTGAGGTGGTGGATCTCCTGTGGTGATGAGATGATTGAGAGGTATCTGAAGCGGTTTCTATTCAGATGACCCCTTTCTCTTTCCTCTTTGGGTTGGTTTTGGGTTTTCTAGAATGAGATTTTTTGGAGAGGAATCTAATGTAATGTAAAAGATCCATATGGATCGACCCTTTGCATGTTTTCAAAGATCGTGGGGATTGAAGGAGGCTTAGAGGAAGTTTGTAGGAGTTTGGATGTTGAGAGCTAGGAGTAGGGATATTTCATGATGTGTAAACATTTCACATGATTTGAAAGTACAATTACAACATGAAAGTAGGTTTGACGACGTGTAATAAATTAGGGTTTAAAATAAAATAAATGAGTGTTGTGTTTTTTACATAACCAAGCCCTGAGTATTACACAACATGAAAATAGATTACATGTCATGTAAATCCCTAATTATATAAGTTATAAATGTTTTATCTCCTCAGGTTTGTAAAACCCTATGGCTATAGAACCTCTATCCTGATTCCAGGCAACCTAGTGACCCCCTCTTCGATGTTTTGGGGATTCCATTGCCATGGATTGATCCCTAGAATCCATCCTTCGGATTCTATTCAATCCAAGGTATGTTATACCTCTATTATTTAATTTTCATTGATATATTTCCTCACATTACTCTTTTCAATGTGATGGTTCTTGATCTCCATGTTTTTAATGGAGTTATATTTGAATTTTATTGGTGTGGTTGTGGCACGACATCCTCAGGTTGATGTAGTTATTTTGGGAGAGGTGATCAAGAGCCTCTTTAGTGGTTTTTTCTCGTTTAAAGAATGTTTACACCATTTGATGTTGGTGATTCATTGATAATCAATTTTTTACATGAAATTGTAGATTTAGCATGATTTACCTCTTCTATTGCAATGAAATTTACCTAATAATTACTTTTCCTGGATTGAAGAATTGGTATTGATCATATGGTTATGTTTTCATTTTTACTATGATAATGGTTTGCCTATTGGTTTTCTTGATAGTGTGTTGTCTATTTTGTGATTTTTATTCTTGGTATAGCTTTTTTTCCTTGATGGAAATTGGTAAAGAATGTAAAGATAGAATTGATTGATAATTAATTGGATAAATGATTAAAAATTCATGTATAATTTATCTAGTTCCCATTGTAATTTGATGATAATCAATTGATGTAAGTGCATGATTAATTGAATTGGTCAATGAAATAGGAGGAGGATGATTCTTTTTGATAACATAATTAAATTCATGTTAAAATAATTGTTTAATTAATTTTTGATAGCTTGTGGTAGCTTTCTACTTAGGATACACATAGTTGGAAGCAATAAATAATGAATTGGTTAATTCAGCATGGAATAAAAATTATTTGTGTTATAAAAGATAATTTTTTGTAGGGTATGTGTCCCCCACCTTCTTATAATGGCAGAGTACCTTGTTCTTGGAGTCGTGATGGATCATTGGGTGTGAAGACCGATTGCCTTATTTTAGGGCCAAGATCCCTCTTGTTGTGTTTGTTCCCTACTGCTTGTGAAATAATGTGAGCTGAGAGGCATGTTTTGTTTTTCTAGGTAGGGGGGCTAGATGTTATCATATCCTAGGATAAAAGGTCTTGGAGGGATTCTATGGAATGTTGGGGGAGTAGGGCTAATTTGTTTTGCAGTAATTCATGCTTGTGATGGAGAGATTCATTGGGATATAAATTTGGGTGTCAGGGAGGACACCAGGGATGATAGAATAGGTTGCAACAGGGATTATTTATTGATATGAAATCTAAAGTCTTATTTGAATCTGATTTTTGGCCAAAGGACTAGTTCTTTGTTTCTCTACATTCCTTTCCCAATTTCTTTAGGTAGATAGATGGGCTTGGTCATTTAAATTGTTTTTTAGCTTAGGATATTTTCCTAGAGTACCTAGTAATATGGAATGTAATAATGTTAATAAATGTTTAACCCATGGAGTTTGTTCTTTTCAGAATTAAATGCTATGTTTATAATTCTGAGAAGTCATGGACTCGGTTTCCTTGTGCCGGAGGGCATGGAAATTTATTTCAATGCTAATATAATGTAACGTGGGGAAAGAAAATTGTTAATTAATAGTTAATGAATTAATTAATATAAATTTAAAATGATGAAATTGAATCAAATAATTTAATGAAACTCTTTAAATGGTTCTGTTGTTATAGGATATCTAGTCTTAGAAGTGGTAGTTGGGAGTCTGAGAGATGTTAGATGCATTTGAATCTGAGACTAGGTTATTCTTATTGTGTGGTTCTGAGCTATATTATATCATGTACATTTTATGTTTTCTGCACTACTATTCCCTATCAGTTAGGGAAAATAACACCACAAGGATTCTTAGGCCCAAGGAGGTGTTTTCCTCAACATCCTTGTGGGAGGACGGATGGATGACTAGCCCCTTTAATCCCACCCTCTTCTATTGGTAGTTACTTTTGTTGGAATACACAGAGTTCAATTTTCCCCATATATGTGTGTAGAGGGATGTAATGTCTTGTGGTTATTTTCACAAACATGTATTATCTATATAGTTTCATAATAACTCCTATATGTATAATGTGTATATGGTTTGATAACTTGATCTCCCTTACTTGGTCTTTGGTATATCATGGCGTGAGGTATAATACATGATGTATGATATACATTATGTTGGCTGTGGTGGATCCTGAAAACTACCTAGTTACTTTTGGTTATATGGATGTGGTGGTTTGATGCATAAGGTTCTTATTGGGGTGCTTTTCCCAAGTGTCGGTGGGCTATCCTTTTTGGTGATGTATGCTCAGTATGTGTGATGTTGGGGTAGAGAGGAAAACCAGTAGGGATGCGATAGTAGGGTAATCTTGATATTCTTAATTGTATTGTGTACTATTATATGTGATACATGGTTAGAGTAGCCATAGTAAGATTGAGAACTTATTATACCTATTTGGGTGATGAGTTAGTCTCAATTTTTATTCACTAAGCTTTAATATGTTTTCCTTATCTTTTGTAGGAGAGGCTCTGGGGAGGATCAATTTTAGTGTACTATTACACTCACCCTTCATATATGTAAATTATTTTTTTAGTCAGTTGGAGTTATTAAAGATCAGGCTAGTTACTACTAGATTGGGTTTTTCACAAGGCCGTATGGACATCATGGTTATTTTTGTCTAACTTTTCTTTTCGTACTTATAGTTTTTCCTTCAGTTGTAGTAGTTATTACATGTCCTTATAAATGTGAACATGGGTTTTATTTTATATTCTAGTCTGAGCGAAAGTTGGTTGGTGTCTATATTATCTCTCTCTTTTCAAATGTGTTATATTATATGGTAATTCCCCCTATCTATGTGTTTACTATACCCTTAGTTCTAGTCACAAACCTCAGGCCTATTATAGGAGAGTTGGAAAAAATCCATCGAGGAAACATTGAAGCATGTTTGGTTTGATTGTGCTTTTTTGAAAAAAACGTAATTCTATGGTCATTTTCTATGTTCTAGATATATTATTTACAATCTATGTCAACAAAGAATCATGATAAAGGAATTGATGATCTGGTGGTGGTAAAATATGTATGTATACAAGGTGGTGTTGTTTCTTAGTGTTTTCAAAAATCTTAGGTCCAAAAATTGGAGAATCGAGAAATGTGTTTTTTTCAAAAGGGGTTTCACACCAGTTTTAAGTAGGATTGTAAAGTTTCACTCAGGTAATGTATCAAGATAATAGCATAAAAATATGTTGATGTAAGGAGTAGCGTGTGTGTTTTGGAGTTGCCTAGAAATGTGAGTTTTGCAATAAAGGATTGGGTGAATAGACTTTCACAGTGGGGGAAAAGTTGTGTGCCTCACATAGGTTCACCAAAATTCATATAAATAGGTGGATCCCCCCCCTCATTTTAGATAATATCAATAGTTAGAGAAAATTTGAGCTCTGGTCGCACAAGTGGTGAGGTCGCACAAGTAATGAGTTATTCAAAAGTTATATGCGAGATGTTAGTTGAGATCCAATAGTGAGTTGGGTGTAAAGGGGGATTTTTCGCACAGGTTGATAGTATAATAAGGTTTCTTCGCAATTGTTTGGAATATCATGCAATTTTTTCCCCATGTTAAAGGTAACACTTGTGTTTCGTGATTAATGTATCATGCAAGTCACCCTGAGGTTGCAAAAAAGATGGAAGTTTCCCAGTATATTTTTGGTAAAGCGTTATTTATCAGTGGATGAAAGTGGAACTGCAATATAGAATATATCTATAGTTGAGGATATGGAATACATGAAAATTAAGGGACCTAAAAGTCCATAAAATTTGTGTGGATACTTTCTAAGAGCAGTGATATAAGGAAGAAGAAAATGGTGATCCTTTAAACCAGTAGTGATCTAGAGAAAGAGACATAAGGAGTGACCCTTAAGAATGCAATGAGAAGACACTAAACCTTGTAAATATAGTGATCTTGGGCATATAAGTGATCTAGCCCAAACCTTATAAGCCTTAGTGCTCTTTTAGTGGATTTGGTACATCGACAAATTGTCATTTTTTTTCTCCTTGTATGTTGCCCAATGAAGGTGAACCAAGTAAAATCACTATTTCCCATGCAAGATCTAATCTCTATTAATATATTATTACAAGATAAAGAGAGAAGTGTATTTTGTTTAATGAAGAAACAAGATCAAAATGGGAAGTACTTTTAATCTTTCCTACCCTAATACAACCCACCTAATAGGGTATTTAACCTATTGGAATTAACAATTGGTATAAGAGGGAAATGATGAAAGTTATTATTTCTATCTCAATAGAATAAATGGAGGTGGTAAATCACAAAGTAATTCCGATCTACAAAGAAAAAAAATACAATTATGGAAGAATCTTAAGAATCACTTCTTTAAATCATGAGGAATGGATGTCTTTATAGAATCGATGCATGGTATTTTAACTAGTATTGACAATGGGGCTTTATCAGAAGATGAAAGAATGGAATTGGATACTGATGCCAAAGGGATAATTTCTTTAGGGGGGATCCTTATCCAATGAAATGTATAAAAAGTTTATGTTATGTTAAACATAACATACTATGTGGGAAATGTTTTTGAATATTTATGAGGGAGACATGAAAGCTAAAGAAGCAAAGTAGCTAGTTCGTGGAACCAATACAAGGATCTCAGAATTAACCCTTGTGAGTGACTTAATAAATTATTTTATAGGTTAAATGTAATTTTAGAATACATGCGTGGTCTTGGATAAATTATCGAAGATTTAAAAATTTTGATGCATATCCTGAGAAAGCATCTACCTTGGTTCAACTCGAAAGTCTCAGTGTTAGAAGATAATGATCTAAAACAACTGAAATTGGATAACTTCTACAATACCCTTATCACAAATTAAATGAGAAAAAATGATAACAATGTTGTGGATAAGGTAAAATAAAAAGAGTTGGAATTTAAAGAAATGAAAAATCTAGCCATTAATGATGTTCAAAAAGATTAAGAGATAGATGAGTTGATTTCATTCCCTACCTCAAATATTCTAATTGTAAAAGGAAATTTCAAATGAAATCTCATATTTTTATGATTTTGATATAGAAAGGTTGAATATTTCAAAACAAGGTTCCCTAATAAGTTTCAATAAAATAAACATGATGAAGTTGAAATTACCACGAAGAAGTATTCATCCTATGTGAAGGGGAAGATTAAATTTAAGAGAAATTTCCTTAAAAAGAATAATCTACTTTCAAGAGAAGATGACAGTTCAGAAGAATATGTGGAAGAAGAATTGGAGTACTATAAGGATCATGAAGTCGATGTTATGGTCGATGTTAATAGAAATTTTATTATAAAAAAGAAAGTGACAATGAAGAAGGTGATGTTGAAGGAAGATTTGACCTTCAGGTCAAAGTTGAATCTGTTCTTGAGGAAATAGATGTCTGGAGAGCCAAAATGAAGAAATCCAAAAAAGTGCTTAAGGATGCCGAACTTTATATGTAGTATCAGGAAGAAGAGAACTCTGAGTAGAACGAAGAAATTAAAAAATTGAAGCCTTAAATTCTATGAAGTTTTGATAATTCACTACTATAGGTATGGTCCTTCAAAGTGATATAAAAGGCCATTTACAGTTCTAAAAATATATATTAATCAAGGGGTTGATAAAAGGGGGTCCTTTTATCAGTGCTAAAAAAGTGCTGATAGAGACCCATTTCACATGTGCCAAAAAACAATTTTAAAAGGGGTCTTTTATCCGTGATAAAAAAATGCATTGATAAAAGGGTCCTACATAATTTCTATTTTTTATCACTATTAAATGACATTTTATTAGTGATTTTTTAAATGAACTCAAAAAAAATAAAAAAAGTTAAAAAAATTTAAAAAAATATGTAAATCAAAGGTGGCTTTTTAACAGTACTCCCCCTCCCCCTTCAATAGCGCTATGAACTCACTATCCCACACGCCCCTACCACCCTTACACACCCCACCCCCACGCCCAACAATTTAACAACGCTAGACCCCCCTCCCCTTAATAGTGTTATCACAACCCTCCACCACTGTAGGCACCCATGCCTCCCCTGAGATTCTAACTCGACACATCTCTACTATGCGCTTAGACCCTTTACAACTCTTCTATATTGCTTTGTTGTCCATTTAGTGATATATATATTTATTTATATATATATTTAGTTATATTTATTTGTATATTAATATATATTTATGTTAACATATATATGTATACATATATTATAATATATATTGCAATATTAATATATATATACATGTGTAGTTATATTTATATATTTATATATTTATATATTTATATCTTTATATATTTATATATTTATATATTTATATATTTATATATTTATATATTTATATATTTATATATTTATATATTTATATATTAATTTGTATATTACTATATATTATATCTATCTGATTATATATATTTAGTTATATTTTTTTATACGTATATTTATTTTTATATTGATATATATCAGTTTTTTAATAAAAACACACACAAATATATTTGTATACACACAAACACATTATATAATTATATAAATATTCATATATTTTTATTTTAAATAAAATTGATATTAGTTTTTTATTTAAATAAGCCTTATATATTGAAAAATATATTTTATATGTAACTATGTTTCATTATTTTTTTATAAAATTAAATTCTTTATGTGTGAGTTTTTAAAAAATATGTATATATTGATATATATTTGATTATAAAGAATAATACATTGTGAAAAAGATAAAATTTCAAAACCATAATATCAATATAAATGAAATCCCTTAGAAAAAATTCATTCCCTGCTAGAAAAGGGACAAAATATTCACTTAAACAAGATGGGAATTCCGTAAAATGTTTAAAAATTTGGGTATCCAGACTAGAAACTCAAATTTGAAGGAATTCTAGGCCATTTTGGCCTAAAAAAAATATTGACCATAGTTCCCCTAGTCTTGAAAGTGTAGAGATCGTTGTAGGCTTCGATTTGATATATAGTAGAGCTCAAACGGACACCCGGATAAAACTTTATGGTCCTTTGAAGTTTGAGTTATGATTTTCACTTATTTTAGAACTTTTATTTGTTTTTCTATTTATTGTGTCTTTAAATTGAAATTAAATGACTATTACGTGATGATAATTAGCCAATTATTAATAAATAATATTTTTTAAAATATTATATAAGCCATTTGACTACATATCTTATATATTAAGTGAAAATTTCTATTTATACCTATCTAAAACATATTTAAAATATATATATTATATTTATATCAATATAAATATACTAATATATTTATATATCAATTAATTATTTATTATTATTATTTTTAATATACCCTTTATCGTCACTATTAAAATAGTACCTAATAAACCCCTTATCAGCGCTACTAATAAAGCGCTAATAAAAGGGGTCCCATTAAGAGAGATGATAAAGGAAAACATTTAACAACACTTTTTTTAGTTCTTTTAAATGTACCATTTGTCAGTGATTTTTTTAGGATTGATAGAGGTACCCCCTTTATTAGTGCATTTTTTAGTGTTGTAAAAGGGTACTGCTGTGAAAATTTGTTTTTGTGGTAGTGTGAGGTTGTTGAGTACAAGCTTAAAATTGATATAGAAATTCATAGTTTGATTGAATAATGAAAAGATCAAATCAATCATATTGAAGAACATTAATATTACGTTTTCAACCTACAATGAAGAGTTAAAGATCAATAAAAATTGTGGACTCCCAATACAACATCAAGAAATAATATCATACATGAAACAAGAGGGATGAAAGTAGAGAACATTGGTCTAGTAGAATAGAAGAAATAGTCTAATCCAAATGATAAAGATATTATGGGTCTTGATTCAAAACTAAAATTTTTAGTGGTTTAAGTTAAACCACAAGAACCCACTATGATACTGAAGATATATTATGGTATAAATCAGAATTAGAAGATTCATAGAATTCAAGTGACAACCATTGGTGTAGTATTACCACACAGGGTGTACCAACCATGAGATGTTATTGTTGTTGAAATATGGGAAACTCACAAAATATCGATTCCATAGAAAAGAAGTATGGAAATATGCAGGACCAACAGAAGTAGTCAAATAAAGCTCAATTTTCTAATACATCATTTGATGGTCACAGTTTTAGGTGTGGAGGATTCGAATACATGGCTAGATATTAATCATCAACTATATAGAGGAATGTGTAGATACAAACTAAATGTGGTCATAAGAAATAGCCAAATAAATCATCAAATGACATGGAAATTTAAAATTGATTTGCAGCTCTACAATATGATGTTGGTCCATCATATACTAAGGAATATCCATATTATCATTCCATTTTAGGTATGAATTCAAATATATGGGTTAAAAACAAAAGGTATGAGCAGGCAGTGGTTGCCGATATTTCTTTAAAATAATCAGATTTCACTCGAATATCAATAATAAATAGTGGATGCACCTCGCATATGATAGTAAATAAGGATATAGGGACTGAAATCAGGTATGATAAAGACACTATCATAAGATTTGTCAAGGATGAAGGATTGAACATTATTGGATCTGAAAAAGAAAATGTTAGGATAAAATACCTGAGATGTGTAGATGTGTTAGTTATTGAAGATCTCAGTTACACCTTTATCAGTGACATCCAACTATCTGACTCAGTATGTGCCAAAATATTTTCCAACAAATTTAGTGTCATCAATAAAAATGATGGTGTGATTGTTTTACAGGGAATGCACACAAAGGGTAATCTCTACATTGTGATGGAGAATAGGATATGCATTTTTTTCTACAGAAGAAGAAAACAAGATAGGACATAAACTTCTTGTCCATTTGATCCAAACATTCTTGCAATATCTAGTGAAATATTTGTTTTCTCGAGACCTCCCAAGATTATCACATGATCATACCCACACATGTGATTCTTGTCAACAAGGTATAATCAATCAAAATACATATAAGGCCAAAGAACATATGTTAACAAAACTACTTGAGTTGAGGCGTATTGATGTGTGTGGGACAATTTTACAAAGGGCTATTTATGGGAGGATATATTATGTTCCCTTCATTGATTATTATAACAGAATGACATGGGTTTCAATCAACACTCACAAATCTCAGGTATATGGTTGCATAAAAACCTATCAAAGGGAAGTTGAAAATATTTTGGTTAAAACAATCTGGAAGATCTGAAAAGATAACATAACAGAGTTCACAAACATCCAAGTGAAGGATTTTATCAAGAAACATGGGATAAGAATAATGTTTTAGTGGTAATATCTCCATAGTATAATGATTTAGTTGAGAAAAGAAACCATATTTTAACAATATTGTCAGAATAATGTTCATTGAGAAAGACCTTCCAGAGAAATTTTTGAAAGAAGTAGTTATGAAATTAGTATACACATCAAATAGATATTTATTATTTTCAAAATAAGAGAATACCCCATATGATCTATGGTATGGAAAGAATCTATCATTTAATTACTTTCAAGTATTCAGAAGTAAGTGTTACATTCTCAATAAAGAGAAATATATGATATTTGAATCTCATGAAGATAAAGGTATATTTCTTGGATAATCAAATAAAAGAGAAGAATATAAATGCTTTAATAAGATGATAGTAAATATATTTGAAATCCATGATGTAACTATAGTGGATAATGAAAAAAATATTCAACAAATTAATGATCAGTATCATGAGGATAGTGATGAGGAGTCAAGTATATCAGAATATGATCTAGTTCTACAGGCTAATTCAAAAGAAGACTCATATTATGATAATGATGAGGATAAATAACTATCTTCATAAAGACTTGTAAGAATGTCTGAAACTGACAGTCAAACCATAATTGGTGATTAGACAACACCAATGTAGACAAGAAGGATAAAGACTCTATAGTAAGCATCATACTTATCAAAGTTAGAGCATATATTTTTAGTGATGTAGTTCGAGATAAGAATTGGTATCATGCTATGAATGAAGAACATGGAAAAATTGATAATAATCAGGCATGAGAGATTTTTTGAGGCCAATAGAAAAAAATGTCATCAGGACTAAATGGGTCTTTAATAAAAATATGAATGAATATTGTATCGTGATTCTAAAAAAAATGATGACTAGTGTGAAAAAATTAATCCCATATAGAGGGTATTTATGTTGATGAAATATTTTCACCAATTTCATGGATAGAGATAATCATATTATTCTTGGCCATTACAGTGCAAATAAATTTAATTTTTTTCAAGATGGATGTCAAGTCTGCATTTCTAAATGGGGTTATAGAAGTAGAAGTTTACATTGACAATCCATATGGTATTATTATTCATGAAAATGAGAAAATGGTTTGTTAAATGAAGAAGGATCTATATGGGTTGAATCAAACACAAAGGGTGTGGTATTCAATATTAGATCAATTTTTAAAGAATCTTAGTTTTCAGCTTGGTGGATTTGATTACAATATGTATTTTAATGATGACAGAAATCAAATAATTATGGTTTTCATATATGTCAATGAAATAATATTTAGAATATTAGATGAAGCATAGTGCAAACAATTTCTATAGTTTATGAAAATTGAATTTGAAATGTTAATGATTGGTGAACTGGTATTTTTCATTGGTTTATAGGTAACAAAATGAAATAATGGAAAATTCATTTCTCAATATAAATATTCCAATAATTTTTTGAGAAGGTTTAGAATAGATAGTTATAAGGATATGAAGTCTTTTATGGATACCCAGATGAAACTATCTTGGGATGAAGAAGGAAAATCAATCAATGTCACAAAATATAGGTATATCATTGGATGTTTGTTATACTTAACAGTGACATGACTAAATATTGTATTCCCAAGTTTCAAGAATCACAATATAAAATTCATCCCAAATAAAACCACAAGAATTTAGTTAAAAGAATAATTTTTTATATCAAGGGAATAAGGGACTTCGGATTGATGTAAAATAAAAAATCAAAGTAGGAGTTATTGGGATATACATATTAATATTGGGACGGATCAGCAAAAGATAGGAAATCAACGTTAGAAAGTGATGTTTATCCTAGTCAATTGTGTATTTCATGGCTGAGCAAGAATCAACTTTGCATTTCATTAAGAACTATAGAATCTAAGTATATTGGGGCCCCTCAATTATGTGCTCTATTTTTATGGATGAAGTATCATCTTGTTGATATGGAAATTTAAGTGAACCCTCTGATCGGAATCCACTAAGATAATTATATTTCTATAAAACATAGAACAAATCCAATACATCACTCTCATACAAATCACATTAAAATAAAATATAATTTTATCAAGGAGATGGTTGATCATGGTCTTGTGAAGTTGTAGTATATGCCTATAGAAAACCCGTTTTAAGATTTTATGACCAAATCCTTATCCAAAGAATCATTTGAGAGGCATCGAATGGATCTGGGAGTTTAGTCGACTCTCTTCACATAAAAAAGAGTATATGTGGGACCCCCTCTCCCTAATGTATGGATTGTTTTCCCTAATGTACTGATCTATGTTATTTACACTATTTTATACCACAATGGCATGACCTTTGGGTTCATTAATGAAATTTCCTTTAGGTTTATTGACAAAGGGGTAGAAATTGTGGCTATTAAAAAAGAAAAAATCTTAATCATGACATAGGGAGAAGTTGATAGGTTGATTAATAAGATAGGGGAAGTAGTGAGACAGGGGGAGTATAAAATCTGATGATTATAGACACAATCACTCAAAGATTACAAATCACAATAGATGAAGTTCATGATGAAAGTAGGAGAGTGGTTTAGGAATGACATAAAGTAGTTTATTGATGAAGTTTTCATTATACTCTTGTCTCTCTGGTCGAGCATTGATCATGTGGGATTAGAGTGTGTGTTGAGTAAGTATAAAAATTTATATCTAAATCATAAGAGGTGAATGGTGGAAAATTATTGAAGAATCTTCAACAAGGTATCAAAATGTGAAGAGTTGTCAAAAAACCAAAAGATTGAGATTGTTGGGAAAAACTATGAATGAAACATTGAATCATGTTTGGGTTGATTGTTTTTTTTTTTTTGAAAAAAAGAGATTCCATGGTCAGTTGTCATGTTTCAGAGTCATTCTGGACAATATATGTCAAAAAATGAACATGAAAAAGTAATGGAAGATCTGTAGGTTTTACAAAAAAGGACGTATACAAGGTGACATTGTTTTCCTGTGTTTTCAAAAATTTTGGGTCCAAAAATAGAAAATGGATAAAATGTATTTTGAAAAGGAGGTTTTACGATATTGTTAAGGAGGATTTAAAAGTTCCATGCCAAAAATGCTTCAAGATCATAACATCAATATTTTTCAATGGAAGGAGTGGAATGTATGTTTTGGAGTCGATGTTCAAGGTGAGTTGCAGGATAGAGGCTAAGACGAATGGACTTGAGTTATAGGGGAAATTGTTTTACCTCATGAAGGGTTACTAAAATGACTATAAATAGGGGGATACCACCTCATTTTATAGAATCTAAACACTTGCGTAAAATCTGAGATCTGGACATGTAAGTGGTGAGGTTACGCAAGTAGTGAGTTATTCAGAAATTGTGCGCTAGATGGTAGTTGTGCACCAATTGTGATTTGGGTGTAAATGGATTTGTTTCATGCAAGTTGTGAGTGTAATAAGATTGTGTTGTTCATGTTTTTTTCATAATGCTAGTATTTTTTTCATGAAAAGTTTACAACTTTTGTGTCATTCTAAAATTAGCATGCAAGCTGCCCTGAGGTTTTGTGAAAGTTGGGATTTTCCTAGTATTTATGTGGTAAAGTGGTATTCATCAGGGGATGAAAGTGGATCATCAACAAAACATATATATATATATATAGTTGAGGATATTTCATTCATGAAAATTAAAGGACATATAAGTCCATAAATTGTGTGTGGATCCCTTTAAAGAGTTGTGAGAAAAGGAAGAAGAAGATGGTGATCCTTTCCATCGACAGTGAGCCAGAGAAAAAGATATAGGGGGTGACCCTTTGTAATTCAGTGATCATACGCTAAACCTTGTAAAGGAAGTTATCTAGGAAATAGAAGTTATCTATCCTAAATTTTTTTAATAGCAGTGATCTTTTAGTGGATTTGGTACATCGGTACACTACGGTTGTCTGCTCCTCGAACATAGCCTAGTTTGGGTGAACCATGAAAATTTGAGGTGTCCCATGCATGATTTAAGATCTATTCATATATTTATATGGGATAAAGACAGAGTTAGTTTTTTTAATGAAAAAACAAGATTAAAAGGAGTAGTAGTATTAATCTTTCATACCCTAATTCACCTCCCCCCCCCTCACTGTATTTAACCTAGTGGACCTAACAAGGTGGGACTCGAGTGTTACTATATCTCTTCTCCCATTTTATTCCCATGAGGGGTACAGTTTTTTGATAGGGTTCCATGACATAATACATGTTTTATTTAAAGGTTAAGTAAATTTTCACAACAAAACATATTATTATGAACTATTATAAGAGTTATTTATTTATTAAATTTTCATTAAATGTAGATTCATGTTAATTATCTAAAAATATATATTTATTTACTATGATAAATAATTTTTTCATGATATCAAACAATGATATGGTTTTAATTTTAATCCAAAAGTTTTTATTATAAATTAAAAGTTTTCTATATATTATAAGGTCTTTTTTAAATGGTAGTTTTCAACATTTTAGAATTTTAATTTCATAAAATTGAATTAATTTTTATACTTATCATATCCAAATTATATTTGGATGAATTTGTGATTTCTCTAAGAAGGTTTTTTTTTGAAAAGTAAATAATGCAGTATTTACCAATACGAAATATTTTATGATATAAATATGATATAATCATGAAATAAATATATATGAAACCATTTTCTCAGAAAAAATTAATTTATGAAGTAAGATAATTCATTTAAAATTGATATGTTGAGTTTATAAAACTATAATTGACTTTTTGGAACCTATGTTTTATTTTATTATAATTAAAAACAATTTTTTGATTCTTTCAATTAAATTTTCTATTTGGAAGGTCTATTATGTTTTTTCTTGATATAAATTTAAAATATACCAAAATTTTATAATAATAACCAATAAATTCCAAGGCGATCAATATTATATATAATTATAGCGTAAATTCTTTTTTCGGCTTAAAATCATTTTTTTAAAAAAATTATGATATGCATAGTTCTATAAAATTTAATTTTTACCACCTCTATAAATTTAATTTTTTAAAACAGTTTTAAAATTTTTAATTATTGCTCTCAAATTTTTTAATAAGTTCCATTTCATTTTTTGTCACAAAAATAATTTACAAAGGTAATGTTTTTCACTATGGTGAAGGCTAAAATTTAGAAAAAGTGTTAAATGAAGAGTTAAAGACATATATTTTCACATAAACATGTCTTTAAATGTGTTGATGGATTATTTATAGAACATAAACTTATCTATTGTTCATTATAAAAAATATTGGATCCAAATTCCTTGATAATGACTTCCCCTTTTTAAATTAATAAATTAATTTTTAAAAACTGAAACCCCTCTCATATATTAAACGAAACCTTCACTACCCAACTTATCCACACACCTTGATCATTTTATCTGAAATTATCCCTAAAAACATTCCTCCATAAAAAAATCATACATGTCCTATATTTTTTTCATAACCTATAAAGACCAATCTTTGGCAGCATAAGGTGTGAATTAAAGAAGATATCCAAGTAAGTGGTAATTAGTTTAACCGAGATCTTTTATATATTTCTTCTTAAACCTCTTTTAAGTATTATATAATCATCCTTACATAATGAAATAAGTATAAATAATTTACTTAAATTTTTTACGTTTATTTAATAATGATTATCTTATTTCCTCTCATCCGTTGAAAAATGAAATATTCATATGTGTTACGTGTAGACTACCACCTATGTGAATGTCATGTTTCATTTTTCATTACATTATTACACTAATGGTTCTAAAAATTAATATAATTAATAAACATGATAATTATAGAATTACTAAGAATATATAAAGATAATTGTTTTCATTCTATTAATATTTTTAACAATAAATTTTAATAATAAAATATAACTGCCAAAAATGATCATACAATGAAACATTTCTTTATTTGAATATATTTTGTAAAAACTATAATATTGTAAAAACATTTATAATATTCAATGATAAATAACATATATATATATATATGAAATTATTGAAATTATGAAACATTTTTATAACTCCTTTCACTATGGTCAATGTATTTATTAATTTGTCTAGGAATTGACCAAATGACACTAAAACGACCAACACTGATTTAGTAAGGAAATGAAACATGGTGATGAATTAAATAAAGAATAATAATAATAATATAATTAAAATGAAATGAGTTTTTTATAAAGTAAATAATAAATATATATTTTTAATCTAGAGGTTAATGGATGTACAAAACGATTCAAGACTCAAGTTAGGGGATTTTTTTTAATATTTATTTTAATGGTTTTTAAGTTTTCATTTCAACTCATTTTCTTCTATGTATATATTCATTCAATAATGATCCTCCTCATCATTCAGTAATTTATTAAATTAAATTTTTATTGTATTTTACATTATTTAAAAAAAATAAAAGAATATTTTGTAATTTTTTTGTATGGTTCATTTTTTAAGCACTTTGTCAAGGTGTAAAAAAATAGCATTTTCCACTTGATCTCTATTTCATAAATACATATATTTTTTTAATAATGAATATTAAATTAATTTTTTCATGGTTTAAAAAATTAAAATCAATCCCTATAGTTCTATAAATTTCATATTTATTATATTTTTCAAAGAAAATTAAATTTCTTATTATTTTATTATAACTATAAGTGCTTATGATTATGGTTTCATAAGAATGTTTGTATTTGTTTTAAACTGGAAAGTGAAAGATTATAAATTATTTTTTCAAGTTATGGTACTTGTGAATTTTATATGATGATGGGTGAACCTTGGATATAACTCTCTAATGGATTGGGTGATGATTAATTCTCTTGAGAAAATGATATTGGAAATAGCTCGTTAAGTTATTCCAATATAGGCAACTAGAAATAGCTTGTTATGTTACTAAAATTGTGAATGTGATTTGTAATATTGATATGAATATGATTCCCTAAGATCTCATCATGGGTTTTTCTATTCTTTAAATGAGTTTAAATGTAGATAATTAATCTAATGAAATAGGTAATATATTTTATAAGTACATTGATGTTTTAATATATTAAATGGAGAATGATTTTTAAGGGAACATTAGGATTTAATATAGATTTAAATTGTCCATGATCTCATATGTTTTTTCAAGGAACTTTAAAAGTCTCTCTATTTTATATTCTTGATTATGAGGTTTTTTTAATGTTTGTTTTGTGAAAATAACATGATTTCATGTTTGACGGTGATTTTATATGAGATCATGGTTTTATGTTTAAAGTAAATAATTTTAAATTATTTTCACGTATTTGGATGGCCTAAAATAATTCTATTTATTTTAAACACCTTACTATTTTTTATTTACATCATATGTTTTAAAAAAAATATAACGATTAAGTAGGAGTATGAATAATTGTAAATTTTAATGATGAATATGGTATTTTGGTCTTCAAAAATGAAATTTTATCATTTAAAGAGTTTGTTTTAGATGAATAATTCTAATATATATAAAAGTTTTGGGTTTTCTTTGGGAAGGATTTCATAATTCTCTAAAACTCTATACTTAAAAGTTCATGGCAATGTAGGTAATAAAATATTTTTTATAAATATCTTGATTATGGGACTATTAAATCCGGGTCATTACAGTTGGTGTCAAATAAAATATGAAAATAATATGGTTCTAGCTCTGAATGTAGTTGTATAAGTAAAAATAATGTTAGTTGGGGTCATGAGCCAACCCGGGTCGACCCTGAACCAGTCACCCAGGCTGCTCTGTGACAAGTCCCAAGAGGCATTCCTGATCCTCCTGAGATGTAGATAAGCACCAAGTGATTGAGTAGAGTGATAAGGGAACTTTTCTCCCTAATATGAACAATAACTAAGAAGTAAAATTAAATGTACATTCCAACATACACTTATATAAAGGTGAATTAAACATCATTTATATAATAAACTAAAAATATAACTGAACCAGATGACTCGACCAGTCGAATATAAAAACCAAATAACTCCATGTGACCCTCCTACTCACTCTCCAACATAATGATTACACATCACCTAAGGTGATTTTACTCAATTTCAAACCTTTATAAGGGCTAAAAATAGTATTAGATTATAGGTGTGAGTATTAAAACTCAGTAGGTTATCTCGATATTCTATTCCCAATGCACATATATTAAAATAAAAGAAACATAGATTTAATTTTTTAAATAAAATAAATTAAATTATGTTTTCCAAACAATTCTCCATGAAACAAACATTACAAAATAAAATGATTCCATTATTTCATAAATAGGAAATGCTAGTAACCAATTTCAAAGAGAAGCAACATAAAAATGAAAATAGTTTTCAAGAGGGATGCTTTAAAGAATGATAACTTTTAAATAAAGCAACACACTGCTGACTTTACCATCCTATCACACAATATTATTTTTGTGAGTATAGAATATCCAATGAGTACTATTCATAAGAACACCCCTAGTCATTAGCTTGTTATGGGCCCTAGGTACCTCGTATCTCAGTGAAACATTACCATTAAAAATATTCCTTATTATACATGATCCAATAGTAGAGATCAATAATCATAACCTAGTGGTCCCCAACACCATTATCATATTTTATTTAGTGTTTTCATCATCAAACTTGCTACATGAAACAAGTATGAAACCACTCAAGATCACCAGCACACCAGTACACATCTTTCCACCTATATACTCGGGTATCATTTTGTATAATAAATCAAGTTCCACATGTTATCAATACACATTCCACATGAATTGTTTTTTTTAAATCATACCCATAACAAATATCCTGCAAACATGTTTCATGTTTCTTTCACATATCAATAGATTACTTAAAATGTTCTAAATACAATTCCAAGAATTATAACGAGTATTTGCATGTAAAATCCATTTTAAAATGATCCTTAAAAGAAAAACTCCCACCAATACCATATAAAACCATATTTGGAATCCACAATATCATTTAATAAATCAATTTCATGAATCATAAAATGACTCCAAGTGATACAACATGGAATAAAAATGAAATCCATATTTACAAGAAAAATACCAAACAAACCATTAGGTATTCTTCAAAAAAACTACAATTATCAAAAGAACAAAATTTTATATTAATACATATGTGTAAAAACACCATTTTAAGCATAAAAAAATTTACTTAAACCCCTTAAAAATTCTGGTTACACATTCAAAACCCATCCCTTTTTATAAAGTTTCCAAATAGGCCATTTATCGAAAACCCATACTCAAACACCCTAAAACCCATACTAATTTCAATATAAAACCTAAAACCAGATTGGAAACCAAAAAATTAACCCAAAAACATTAGTTAAATTACATAAAAAAAATTATAATCCAAACTAATAATTGTATATCTCTTTGAGTACACAAAATCCAATAGGGAACTTTCTCGAAAATGTGGCATGGGACATTTAATGGTACCAATTATATTAGACACTAAATGAAAAAAAATAATTAAATTGATAAAACCAGTTATAAAAATAAAAAAACAGGTTAAAAAGATAATATGACATTTAAACAAACACTTGGGGTGCCGTTTTATAATAAAACAACACTACTTTTCAAAAAACAAGGCATAAACACCACTTTGTACACCAAATAAAATTATTGAAGGCCTATGAAAATATATTATGAATATATAGAGGGTTAAAATAAAATATAAATATAAATATTAAATAAAAGGGATATTTTCAATGGGCAACCTACCTCAAATCCCTAGCGGAATAGAAATGCACACCCGATATCACCATCTGAGGGTTTATAAACCATAAAACTATGAATACCATCCCAAAACGAAGAAAAAACACATCAAAAATCATGGGATAAAAAAAACCTATGTCTTTAATTACCAGATGAGAAAATAGATCCAATAAATAATTTAAGGAGGATTATTAATTAGGAGAAATGAGGAGTGAACTCACATTAGAAATGAGTGAACTCTTCATCTTTCATTAGATCTACAACCTTAGAGGATAGGGAATCACTTGAAAATAATTGGAAATTCCCATTCGGTATATAATAAAAATGGGAGGCATTTTTGGGTGCATTTTTGTTTAATAATAATGAGAGTGAAAACATGGAAAATAAATATTTTTACATTCTGGTTAGTCCGCACTGTTTATTTTCAAGGTTTAGTAAACTGTGCACCCAAACCATGCATAGCCCCAAAAATTGCCAAAAGATTCCATTTTCTCCAAAAAAACAAAAATGATATTTGGAACCATTGGTAGGATTATTATACATATGTTTTACTTCAAAACTCAACATTAATCTCTCCCAAAACTGATGAAAAGGATTGGTATTTCCAACAAACTGGATCAAAACCAAAAAATGAAAAATCGGGTGTAGCAATTCTCCCCACCATAAAAACTTTCCACCCTCAGAAATCCATAAAACAATCTAGCTAAAATATCAACATATACGGATTACTTAACAACACATTCCATCCCATTAAGCCAATGATATATCATCCACCATTAATGGAACTTATGCCTCTTTCTCAAACAAAACACCACCTCACTACCACTTCTTGAGAATCAACAGAAAGATCAATCCACCACTTCCCCAACCAATCCCCGAACCATATTGTTGGGAATTATCCAAATGAACTCAATGATCACCCAATCCAATGTGAACTTGCAAAATCCAATGACTTGGGTGGGGAGCCCAAAATAGATTCTCCACCATTACATCGCAACTAGCATCCGACAAATCCTTAAAATAAATCTCTTCGAGATCCATCGTGGGTCTCCCCTCCATTCCAGACCAACTAGAAATGAATATATCATAATAATACATGATCCAAAATTGGGACTCACCCACATATACCCACTAAAATTCTCCCAGAACAACTTACCAACCTAGGTAAAGAGGAACACAAGATGAACATTTAAACCACCCACTCTGGAACGAAGGGGATAAAAACTAGGCCGAAACATAATAAACATATCCAAACCCCCACCAAAGAGGGAGGGGAGGGAAGAGGACCCAGTAATATGGCCACTAAAAACCAAAAAATTAAATATGGGAACTACCCAACACTTTATACCTACGAATATGTAAAACCAAGACCACACCCAATTCACCCAGGCAGTCCACACAGGGATATTAATTAAAACCAACATCCAAGAAGTCATATCCATACAAATTATATTATGGGTGATTACTCCATGATATTTATGATAAGAGGAAGTTTTTAGTGATGAGTAAACACAATAGAAACATAGAAACTACCTCACCACAACAGTGGAGGCAGGGGCTTAGATGAGCTCCCCACACCTCTTGTGATTTCTTGACTGTATAAAAAGATTCACTCCGAGGACTATGGATGGAGCCTTAATGTTTGAAAAACCTTTTGTGCCACACTCATTATCTATGAATCACACCAACACAGGAAACTCTTTTGATCAAAAAAACACCATTACCCAACAGAGACAGAGGGATAAACATCACCATTCTAACTTACTCTAAATGAAGAGTGAACTGAAAAATGAACACAGTGAAACACACCAAGAATCATTGATGATAACAACTATAACATGGAGAATCACCCTAATAGGAATTCACTTTAAAATCAAGCCCAAACGGCTCTCTATTTCAAAAAACAAGTTGAGGAATCATCTAAAGATGTGGATTTAATGTTTGAAACAAATCATTAGGCTGATAAACTAGAAATATTTCCAACAGAAAACCATTTGTGGCCACATCACAACATCCCACGAATATTTAGAAACTCACATAACATTTCCCCAAAAACGAGCCACCAACCAGATCCCATGTCAAGACACAACAAGAGTATGACTTACAGATTACAAGGAAGCATACCAAATAAACAAAAATTCTAATACATAGGAGAAACCAGCCACTTAACCATTAGTTTATAATCAAAAACAAAATTTTTTTATCCCAAAAAACTTTTTAAAAAATAATCTAAATTGGTGAATTTTCACATTCACCAATGGTGTACCATCGAGTCTCACTTATATGCACATTTTCTTGCCACCTCAGGCAGTCTACCACCATTTCTTACCGGCTACCCATATATATATCTATAAAATAGTGCATGTTTAAACACATGGAAACACACAAGGCTAAAACAAAACAACATCATTCCAAGACAGATTAGTCAACCCATTTCAAAAATCATGTACCTTCCAAAGGCACACAAACCACCAAGTCCAAAACTATTTTTAGATTTAACGAAACAACTCACAATTAAACAAGAACAACTAGGATAAAAATCCATTCCATTTCACTCAATACAACTTAAAAAAAACATTCCATTCAAACAACCCTTTCCCATTTTAAAACAAAAATTAGTAAGGTCTTTTCTTAATCTGAAAGCCACAAAGGCCAAAAGAAATTTTAGGAAAACAGCAACATCTCAAACTAATTTCCAAAAAAAAATTATTTTATTCAAACAGTTTTCAATAGACAAATAACATCCCATTTAGAACAATTTTTAGAATCATATTAAAATAATTCATGCCTTCTAAACATTTCATTTCAGCAAACCATAAGTTTAGATTAAGAAAATCCAATCCCATCAAATCATTTCCACTTTATCCCTAATATTTTTATCACAAAAACCTAACATTCCAAATCAATTATTTATACTAAATTTTGAAAACCCACTACACACTTTTCAAAATCCAACAATTCCATGAAAACCCATTTCCACAATTATCACATGACGATTTTCAAAATATTTTTCCGAATTAAAGAAAGGTATATGAGACCCACAAATGGGAACTAGTATTGGTGGGTGATTGACCATATGGTTGGCGGTCATATTTTAAACACACAACCAACATGGATAGCCTCCTTAGGACCATGACCTAGATCCACATGTCTTGGAAGGCCCCAAAATATCATGAATACAATTAGTAAACTATCTTTATCATATCCCAATCACCAAAAAAATCCCTAAGTACTAAAGAAACTAATAAAAATGGACTTCCCATGGACACCTGATGATCGGGACGAGCAAGAGTTCATGACGTACTTCCCGTACCTACCCGTCAAGTCTTGAAAATCTTAATCCATCTGCCTTGACATACCTCAAATTACAAGGGCACTATAAAAAGCAAGGTCTTCTAAGATCTAACCTCTTTTGATACCATTTTTCATGAACCAGTCTAGGTCCACCCTGAACTGGTCACCTGGGCCACTCCGCAACAAGTCCTGAGAGGCGTTCCTAATCCTCTAGGGATATAAACAAGCATTGAGGGAATTATTATAGTGGAAGGGGAACATGTTTTCCAAATATAAACAATAACTAAGCTAATGGAATAAATGGACTACCCAACAAACATTAATATAATGTTGAACTGAACATCATTTATATAACAAACTAAAAATAAAACTGTACCAAATGACTCAACGAGTCAAACCTAGAAAACAAATAACTCAATGGGACCCTTCTATTCACTCTCCAACACAACAATCACATGTCTACCTAGGTGATCAGACTCAAGTTGAAACCTTCATGAGGGATAAAACTAGAATAAAACTATAGGTGTTAGTATTAAAACTCAGTAGGTAAGCCCGATATTCTATTCCCAATGCACTTCCTCTAAAATAAAAGAAACCTAAATTTCATGTTTTAAATACTGTATATAAAATTCTTTTTTCTTAACAAGGTTCCATGACACAAACATTACAAAATAAAATGCATGTGTGTTTTCATAAAGAGGAAATTCTAGTAACTAATTTCAAAGAGAGGAAACTTCAAAATAAAAATAGTTTTCAAGTGGGATGATTAAATAAAGTAAAATTTTAAATAAAATGACACGCTTCTGAATTTACTAACCAAACACATCAAATTCCAATGGTGAGTACAAAATATCTAATGACAACTAGTCCCGGGAACACCCCTAGGCTCTAGCTGGATGTGGGCCCTAGGTACCTCATATCTCAGTGAAAAGTAACCATAACAAATATATGTTCTTATTCACAAGAAAATATTAGGGAAAAATACCCATAACCTTGTATCCACCAAAACCATAATATTAGTATATTTATTGTTGTCATCATCTACTTTCTAGATGAAATAGGGATGAAACATCTTTGGATCACTATAATACCAGTATATGTCCACCCACCTAGATAAGCAGTTTTTAATTTTTGTGATCAAACAAGTTATACTTGTTATCAATACACTTTTCACATGAAAATTACTTTTTCTAAATCCAAAAAACACCATAAATATTTCAAACATGTTTGATGTTTCTTTTACAGATCAATAGACCTCTTAAGATTTTCATAAAACAATTTCCTGAAGTATAATAGGGATTTTCACATAAAATCCATTTAAAAATGATCCATCAAGTCCAAATGCCCACTAATTCCATACCGAACCATAATTCTAATCCCCAGAACAATTTAATAAATCCATTCCATGAATTATAAAATGACCACAAGTGATACAACATGGAATAGAAAGGAAAACCATCTTTACAAGAAAAATGCAAAAATGGCATTTAAGTATTCTTAAAAAAACAAAATTTATAAAAAGACCCAATTCTGATATTCATAAAAAGGTGTAAACACACCATTGAAAGCCAAAAAACATTTACTTAATACCCTTAAAAATTCAGGTTACATATTCAAAACCCATCCATTTCTATAAAGATGCCAAATAGGCCATTTATCGGAAACCCATGCTTCAACACCCTAAAACCCTTACTAATTTAATTATAAAACCCAAAACCAGATTGGAACCAGAATAAGAAACCCAAAAACATTGATTCAAAAACTGAAATATTTTTCATAAGACAAACCAATAATTTTTTATCACCATGTTCACACAAGATCCAACCGGGCACTTTCTTGAAAATGTGGCATGAAACATTTAATGTAACCAAATATATTTAACACTAAAATGGTTATAAAATCCAATTTCATGATAAAAAATTATTTAAATGGATAAATAAAGTTATAAATATCACAAACCATATGAGAAAGTTAGTATAACTTTTAAACAAACACATGGTATGGACTTTTATAACAAAACAACAATGTTTTTTTACAAAACAAGGATAAACACCACTTTTCACACCAAATAAAATTATTGAAGGATTGTGAAACAATAATAAGAACGTTTATAGGTTGAAAATACCATGAAATATATTAATATTAATTAAAAATTATATTTTTAATGGCTAACTTACCTCAAATCCTTGGCGGAATTGAAACGCACACCCAATGTCCCCATCTGAGGGCTTATAAACCCTTATCCTATGAAGTCCATACCCAATCAAACAAAAACCCATAAAATTCATGGTATAATAGAAAACAATGTCATTCCAGAACAAGGGGTAATATATAACTAATATATAATTGAAGTAGGAGGATGAAGGAGGATAAAGGAGGAGGAAAATCTCCTTAGAAACTAGTCAACTCTTCATCTTCTCTTAGATATATACCATTAGAGGTGAGGAAATGGTTATGAATGCCTTAGAGAGGATCCTTGGGCCTATAAGAACCAGGTGAAAAATATTTGGGTGAATCGGTGTCTATGAATCATTAGGGTAAAATCTTGTAAAATCAATATTTTTTTGTTCTAGGTTGGACGCACAATTTAGTAAACTGTGCACCCAAACTGTGTAAAGCCCCAAAAATCACCAAAAAGTTTCTATTTTCTCCAAAAACTCCAAAAGAAGCTAGGGAAAACCCATTTTAGGATGATAAGACATGGATGGAGCTTGAAATATAAACATTAATCACACTCAAACTCCAATAAATGGATCAAGGCTACAAACGAACTCGATCAAAACCAAAACATGAAAAAATGGGTGTGACAATTAGTATCAAATAAGAGTTTAGATAAATTTAAATGGAATGAAGTTATCTGATAAATATAATTTAAGAGTTGTAGGTACCATAATAATTTATAAAATATATGGGTGATAATTATTCAAAGGTATGTATGATCTTTTGAGGTTTTTATGTGATTTAATTTTTTTGGTGATTAGTGATGTTTTTCAATATTTGTACTTGGTTTCAGGAAAAATGCATGATTAAGGAATATATAACCCCTAGTTTTAACTTTTGATTTAGTTTGAATGCTATTTGGAAGCGACATTATTATATTTTTTGCATGATAAGCTGAAATTTATAGATAACATTTTGGATTAGTACATTATTTGATGTTGAGGAACTTATGGTAACTTTGGATAAAGCGATATTTGATTTTGGGAAATAAGTTGAACTGTATAGATAACATTGAGGATTTAAAAGTGATTTGGTTTTAATATTTAAAATTTTATTTTTGGGAAACAGTTGATATGTGTTATATCACGTTAAATGATAATAGTATATTTTTAATTAGTGTTTGATTTTATTTCAGGTATAAAACTTGAGTTATTTTTAGGCATATGTAATTTTTTTATTTTATATCTTGGTTATTATTTTTATTTAAAAAAGTTTATTTTTGGAGGATATATTATCAGGGTATATATATATATATTAATAATTTCATTTCATGAGTGGTTAATGTTTTTTAGGGATTAAAGTTATATTTATTTTGTAAGAATATGTGATCTTTATTTTATGATTTTTGGGTTCTGGAATTTTGATAGGTGTATCAGGAAGAGTTTTAGGGTTTAGTTATTTATGGAATGAGTTTTGTTAAATAATTTATTTTAATGTTTTTAATATGTTTTTGGATATTAAATTAGTACTTCCTCATATGATGGTTTATTCATTTTCATTGGGTATTATATTTAATCATTCAAACCATTTTTGGTTTTTAAAATCAGTTATAAAAAGAAAGAATGAGTTCTCATAAAAACCTCCATACAATTAAGATCAATATCTTATAATGTATCTCAATATCCATTAAGATATTTTTTCATGCATGAAACATTCAGCTTGGATATTCAATATATTGAATGAAAGAGTAAATAGAGGTGGAAACAAATTGAAACACACAACCAAAGGATGACATTTCACATATGGAATGGAAAGAAATAAGAAAAAAATGTTTTATCATATACTCTATCTATATTATAAAATAATTCATTAATATTTAGAAAAAATATATATAAATATTTCAATTATCATGTGGAAAAAATCACACAAACATCTTGGTATGCCCTAGAAACTCATTCACAAGTATCACTTTTGTAAATATATTAGAATGTTTTAAAAAACATAGAAGGTATTTCTTGTCACTTATATATATTTATTTTATAATACAATTAAAATTTATTATCATATTTTTTATTTCCTTTTGAGTTGTATTTATTAAGGACTGAATTTGAAATTATGGTTTTCAATGTATTCATTTATCCTTTGAAATGGATTGTGTAAATGTTTTACTTTTTTCCTAAACATTATAAACCTGTTTTCATTAGAATAAGGGAAAATTGTGATGACACAATTTATTTAAGAGGGTTATAATTCTAGATTATGAAGATAAGTAAATATAAATAGTGGGGAATGGACCTTTATAAAATTAATGGAAAATAGCTAATTTCAAAAACCTATTTATGAACAAAAAAAAGAAATTAAAATATTTTAAAGATAATAACAATGGAATTAATGTTTGAATTATTATTAATATAACAGAATAAAATGAATGTATAAATAAAAATAATTTAAATAAAATAATTTATTTCATACTAAAACATTTCATGGATTCAATAAATAAAAAATCATTAATCACTTATTGATGAATTAAAAAATTTAATAAATAACTATTGAAAAAGATAAATAATTGGAAGTTAAAAAATTAAATGAGATAATATATTTGGTAATGATGTTCTTTAAAATTACAAGAAGGTACCCCTACATATCCCACCTCAATTTCATGAGTATTTAATGTATTAGTCACTTTGTTTTAATAGTGACCAAGATACCAAAACTGCCCATTTATTTTTAGTCTATATCAATAAATAAGATCTAATAAACACTATCTCTTTAATTTTGAATCTAGAAACATTAATTTAATTATTACCTTGACATTTTAAAAGAATTATAATGAAAACCATGGTCAAATTATTTAATGATAGTAAGAACCAAAATTATAAGAGTGAAGAGGAAGAGGGTTTTTGTAGACAGGTCTCCAGTCACCTAGAAAATATGATGAAACATTGTGATATATTGACACCGTGATGAGAGTGATAAATATATACAATTCTTAACATTCCCTCCTAAATAAATAAATATGATTTATAAATATAGATCTTTGAGAAGTTGAAAATATTTGAATATGATAGAGAAATTAAGCTTATTGGTGATTGGATAGGAATGTTATTGTTGATATAACAGGCCTCCAAAGTGCTCTATTTGTAAGAACAAAATCCTTTGGTATGGTTATGGAATCATTTATGAGTCTTTATATTGAATACATCTAGGTTTAATGTATTTTGATCATTATTTAAAGAATTCATAATCATGGACTCTTATTCCATAGAAGGGAACACTAAACCATGGAGGAGATATATACAGAGTAGGATTTAGATATATGGTCTTGAGTATTGAAGGATTTGTTTTTTGGTTCTTCTGTTTTGGAGGTAATGGTGGTGTATCCTTTGAGATTAAATGTGGAAAAATACTACAAATAAATCACTACAGTGTAGAGCCAAAATTGTGGTGTAGAGATGAGAGAGATTATAGGATAATAACTTTTATGGTGGTGTGAACTCCAAGAACTACTCCTTAAATCTCATAAATTAATTTTTATTGATTAAGGATTAGCTGGATTTTGGTGCAGTTCCCCTCACTATATTATAATTTCTGGACCAGAGGATTTTTTGTGGAGTGGCATGATGTGATGTACAGTGGTGATGAATGGTCATGTAACTTCATGAAGTTGCCTCCCACCTTCAATAAATATTACCCCTAGATATTTTGTCATTCTTTTAAGGCTTCTAAACAACCATTTACACATGTTAAAGGTTTCTACAAGGATTTATAATAATCATTCATTAAGATAGTTGCACATAACTTAAAAGAAAATATTAAACATGTTAAGATTGATTGTGAAAATTAGAATCAAATATCGGGGAGAAGAACATCAATATACTCTTTTTATGATAATCACAAACTCTTGAATAATAAATAATGTAAATAAGAGTAAAAAAATAGTTACCATAATATCAATATTTTCATATAATTTAAAGTAAAACTTCTTCCCATATTAATTTTTTTTAAAAATCTCCCTAAATAATATACTTTATACTCTATTAAAGAATGACTAAATCATATCCCTATTTCAGATTATAAAAAAAGTCATGCATAGGGTTATATAAAAAATTAAAAAAAATTAAAATTTTATTTGTCATTATTAATGAACTTTAGAAATATATTAAAAAAAATTATAACAAGAAAGTTTGAAAAACATTAAAATTATTTAGAAAACAAATATATTTTTAAAATAGTTTTTAAATGTTAAAATAAACTTTGAAAAATATTTTATCAGAAATCAAAATACAATTTTTTGAAAAACAAAAAAAAAATCATAGTTTAATTTGAAAAAATTAATGTCTCTTCAATGATCATTTTAGTATTAACATGATTAGATCCCATCAATTAATGTATTTGAAGAGTTTAGGGGATCATAGACATTAAATAAGACTAAAATAAAGAAAAATCTTGGAAGAAAATATTTTTAGTATCATTCCATTATTATTTTTAAGTAAATGTTATATTAATAAACCATAGAAAAACACATAGGTGTGATAAATCATGTTTCCAGTAATGTCTACTCCCCATTCCCATGGATTGAAAAGGGTTTAATAAATCCAAGGATCTATTTTTGAGATAAATTCTATAGGGAATATACTCAAGAAACACATCTAATTTTTGTATCAATATATGAATGGTTTTATTAGAGTTATGTACACACTTCACATTCTATAATTTGGAAATGATTTGAAAATTGACTTTTAAATATCAAAATCATTTGGAAAAATGTTTTTGAAACAATATTAAAGGATTACATGAGATTAAGATATAATAATCATAATAAAATCATACCCAACTCTAATTTGATGAAAGAGGAAGGGATTTATTAATTATATCATAAATTTGACTGTTTGTTTCTGAAAATTAAAGAATTATATAACATATTTGTAAGTGATATCATATAAAATTATGCCTCATGTCAATGTCTGTATTGATAGAGTATTGGATATGATTACTAGAAATACTGATCACACTATTGTTGTAAAACAGGATAGGGTTATAAGAATACATTATACCAATGTCTAAGATAGTATGCTTCATCCATACAAAAAGGGAGAAAAAACTCCCAATGGGTATGTATTCAGCTTCATCAGTAGATAGAGAAACAAAACATTTCATCTTACTTCTCTAAGAATTTAGGGATATTCCTAATAAATTAAAAGTTCTAATATTACTTTTCTTACATTGATGGAATCCTCCAAAATCTATATTAGTTAAAAAATAAAGTTCAAAATGGGTTTCCTTTGGAAAAAATAATCCAAGTATTGTATTTCCATTCGAAAAAAGTAAAATTATTTTGGGGTATTTTAATTTAGATTTTTATAGACTAGATTAAAATGATCATAAATGAATATTGTAAACATGATGTCATCAAGGGTTAGAGTAAGGTAAAGGATAATTCTAATCATACATCGATAAAGCTTATTATCATTTGATTGATTACCTTTATCCAATGTCACATTATTTCTTGTAGTGATGGGTGTTATAGATTTTTTACTTTGATCTAGGATAAAATTCCTTATAAGTTCATTAGTGTATTGACTTTGGTTTCAAAACATTCAATTGGAATATAGGGGAATTTTAAAAAAAATTAAGAATTTATGTTCTCCCAAAAAACTAATTTCAGAAAAAAATTCATTAAATCAAATAAATCATTGCAAATAATTTCTTTACATAAGATTAAAATAACATATTTAACATAAATTTTAATAATTAAGAAATAATTTGAATTTTTTAGAAAAAGGGAACAAATTTATTTTCCCAAATTGAAATTGTCTGATAAAATAAATTCTTTTAACTACATATACCAATCCCATGGGTTTTATTTTGAACCATATGGAGCTTCTCTTAAATGGAAAATGGAATTTTGTAATTCAGGATGTTCAAAATGAGGTTGTTGGCCCATGGAAACATTTTCATAAATAAAACCATTTAGAAAACCAATTCTGAAATCCATTGGAAAGATTTCAATATAAAATGGGCAGTGAATGAAATAATTTTTAGAATAGATTATATTCTATAAATAGGGGAAGATGTTTCACCATAATCAATGATTTATTCATGATTATTTCCTTTTGAAAAAATACAAGCCTTGTTATATATTAGATTTCCTTATTTCTCAAGTTTGTTTAAAAAATACAACTTGATACCAATAATAAAATGATTACCAGGACATTCCATGGGAGTCCTAACATTGTTCCTTTAAAATTTTTTCAACTCCACATTTGTGTAAATTATCCAATTCCCGTCATTAAGGGTTTCATTAATATAATGAGTTTCAAAATAAGAGAGAAAATATTTATTTTTAACCTCACTTAATACTGAACATCTTGCATGAGTTCCAAATTGTAATTATCTGATAATATTCTCAAGAGGATAGTATTTTTATAGAGTCCAAGACTTAATTAAAATAGGGGAAATAGATTCTAAAGAGTCATTAATTATTTTAGAAGATTGATATTTACTAATGGTCAAACTAGGTTGGTCAATATCACCATCCCTTTTTAGATGTGATTTAGGAATTTTCTCATCAAATTTGATGGTAATTGACACTTATAGTGTATTTGATCTTTTATTGGATGTGAAAATTAATTTACTTGAGTTAGAGTACTGAAGGAAGATTCCATTGTTATAATTATGGTCAAACATTCCAAAATTATCCTTTTTTTAGTATAAATCATTCATAACATAAAACTCTAAAGAATCCTATTTTTGGGATTTTTCTTTTATAGATTTTACAAGGGTTTTTCTCCTAGGATGGGTATTATAATGATATGATTAAGGAAAAATCATTTGGTGTTAACTAAATCATCCCAAAGTAATTTATAAATGAAAAAAATCAATAATTAGAGTCTTAGAAATTTCATGGTGGTTCCTATTTCCCTTTCGATATCTCTATTCAAGTGGATCTCTTCTTTTTCTGATACTTGTCCATAATATTTGTAAGGTTGGAAATATGAGAGTCACTCTTAGTTGAGCCATCATTATTTTATTTGAAATAAATTGTTCTTTAGTTTTAATTCACCTCCTTGTCCCCCTTTTTTTATTTTCTCTTCATGGTTGTCTCATAAGACCTATGAGAACCAATGAGATCATCAACTTACATATCATTATCATCTTTAACTCTTGGATCATGGATAATTTTGGTTCCCAAATGTTTTTTAAAACCCAATTGACTTTCTTTACCAAAATAAATATTGAAATACGGTCACTATGATAATTTGATTAATTAAAATTAATAATAAATCTAGTAAATATAATAGTGATAGATGCATTAGGATTCCTAGAGAAACTCTCAACATCTTCCATTTAAATTTCAATCCATATATCTTTATCTTTATTTATAAATTCAAATGTAATAAATAATAATTCCAGATTTTGTGAGAAATGTTTCATGAAAAAAACTTTATTTAACTCATTAATATCTAAATATCAATTTAATGCAGTCATAGATTTACCAACTAATTAAAAATCGATAAAATTAATAGGGATCCATTTTCATTCTTTTTCAAATGAAATAATTATGAAATGAATAAAAAAAATTATAAATAGGATATCCAATAGATATAATTAAAGTAAAAATTCAATATTTCTATTAATAATAATTATTACCATAAAAACGGACCATGACGCAATTATTTTTCTTTGATACCACCATAAATGATGGAAAAATCCATTTAAAATTGTGATATTTTTTTGAAAAAATAATTTAAACATTTTTCAAAAAAAATATTGAATGGATTTGAAAAAAAAATTAACCATATCAAAAATCTTATTATCCTAAATGTAAGTCCAATATAGGTAAAATTTTAAGAGGGTGAATTTACTATCAATAGTTAAATGAAAATAATTGAATTTTAAAGACTTACATATAAAAAATGAAGAATTTAAATGCTTTTGAATATAAAAATAAAATTTTAAAATTTTTTAAGTGAACTAATAAAATATAATAAAATAAAAAGAAGAAGAATATGATGGTAAATTTGATTAACTAGTTTTAAAATATAAAAAAAATAAGTGATTCAAATATTTAAAATTATTAAGTGTAAATTTATGGGTTACAAAATTAAATAAAATAAATTTTGAAAGTGATAAATGATTGAAAATTAAGAGAGTAATTGAGATGAGTTATTTGTAAAAGAAGTTTTGAAATAGTACCAAAAGGTACCCATATGTCTCCCACAAAAATCACTTAAGGATTTAATGTATTATACCTTGGATTTATTTGAAGACAAGATACCAAAACTATACCATTATTTTTAAGTTATAGTAATAAACCAGATATATAAGACACTAGCCCTTTTATGGTGAATCTTGAAACATAAAAAAAAGTAATCAAATTCCATTTAAAAGTTAAGGTAAAGAAAATAATGATCCATTATTTTAATGGAATTTAGCACCAAAATTAGAAAAAAGAAGAGGAAAATGGCCTTTTTATATTAGTCTATAATCTCTAAAAGAATTTGATGATTCATTGTGAGGGATTATGAGAATTATGAGTGTGAGAAACATATAAAATTTGACACACACACTTTGAATAAAAGAAATAATAATTATAAAGAGTGGTTTTTGAAATGTTGAAAATATTTAAAAAACATAGATAAACTGATCACATTAGAGATTGTATGATAATGTTTTTTTTATAGATAAAGAAATCTGAATGTCTTTATTTATATGATCTAAATTATTATTTAATTTTTTGGAAGCTTTTGGCAGTATTTATGTTGAAGACATCCATGTTTGATAAATTTTGTCCATCATTTATAATCGCAGCCTTTTACATCATGGATGGGATCACTAAACTATGGATGAAAGATTTTTTTCATAAGATTTATAGCTATGGTGTGGATTCTGTAAGGAATAATTTTTCAGTTCTGTTATTTTTGAGTTAGTTGTATTATAGCCTGTGAATTATGGGGTGGATGAGTACTTCAAAGAAACCACTGTTATATATGGTGTACCATACAACATAGAGCTAATACAGATTACCATATTGGAATATTTGCTAAGGCATGACCTATAAATATGTCATTGGGAATCTTATAAAATAATTTCGACCGATATAGGGTCATCTGGACTATGGCATGGTCTTTTTCACTACGTTGTAAATTTTTGAAAAGTGGATTTTTTTGATGGACTATGCAGTGTTGTTCTATGGTGATGCTTAGTCTTAGAACATCATGAAGTGTCCCCCACCATCATCCATCAATGTGCCTTCATGGATCTTCAAGTGTTATTCTAATTTTTCTAAACATTAATTAACAATTTTCAAATTTTCCTTTAAGTATTAATAATAATATGTCTACAATCTAGCATCATGTCACTTAAATTAAAATATTAAGCACTTTAAGAGTGTTTTTGATCATTAAAATCAATGATCGGTGAGAATTATTACAATCTCACATATTTTTACTAATCAAGAAAACTTGAATAATATTTCAATTATACAACTATATGCAACCAAGGAGTTACCATAATACTGATATTTATTTATCCTTTAAATAAAAAAAATTTCCCCTCACTAATTTTATTAATAACAATATTCCTGAAACAATAAACACCTCCCTCTTTGAGAGAAATATTAAAACATATCCAGATTTGAGAATACCAAAAACAATCCATATATTGGGTTAGAAAATAAGGAGATAAAAATTAAATCTATATTTATAATTATTAATGTACATTCTAAAGAGTTTTAGATTATCTGTTTAAAATTAAATTTTGAAATCTTTAAAAAAAATTAGAAAAAATATATATTTTTAAATCATAGTAAAAAATATAAAATAAATAATAGAAAAATATTTTTAAATATATATAAATAATTTTATGTGAAAAAACATACAGAAATGTAATTTTGGAAATTAAATTTGAAAATGAAAATGTATCTTCTTAGACAATTTTAATATTAGCACGATTAGATTCACCAAAATTAATGAATTTAAAGGGTTTAATGGGATCATATGCACTAAATAAGATGAAAATAAATAAAAGTATTCGAAAATTAATATTTATATAATCTTTCCATTATTATAGTGGTGTAACATTTTTATTAATAATCCCTAGAGAATTTCATAGGAGTGTCAAACTAGGTGTGCAGTAAGTCCCACTCACTATGCCAAGAATGGGAAAAGGGTTCAAAACCCTAATCAAATAATTTTGGGATAAATACTTATGTTCATCTTCACCATAACTACATCTTATTATTTATATCCATATATGAATATTTTTCTTGGAGTATCATACTCAATTCACTATTCAAAATTATTAAAAGTTCTGGAATAAAAAATTAATTTTGAATTTATTTTTGAAATTATTTTTTAAAAAAATTAAATCTTTCAAAGTGATTGAGATATAATAATCAAAAGATATTCATACCAACTTTCATTTTCTTAAAAAAAGTGTTTAGGATATTGAGTTCTAGTGAAGATATCGGAAGGTTGAAGGTTTGGGTAAAAAATTCATGAATGATATGACCTGTTTGAAATTGATCTCAAGATAATTATGTCTTAAACCAATGTGATTATTCTGAGGGTGTTGGATTTGGTTTTTTGGAAATATTGATCACACTGGGGTTATCACACTTTATAGGTATGGAAGAATATGTAATCCAAAAATCCATGATATTATGTTTCATCCATAAAACATGGGCACAATTACTCACATCACATATATTTTCACTTTGACTAACGAGAGAGAAAATATGATTCCTAATAATCTAAGAGTTATGGGATTTTATTTTTAGATAACAAGTAGCAATATTACTTTTCCTTTCTAGTTATCATCACCCAAAATCAGAATCATAAAAATAATAAAATTAAAACTAGGTTTCTTAAGGATAAAATAATCCTAGGTTTTTGGTTCCTTTCAAATAATAGAAAATTATTTTGAGTGATTCTGAATGATCTTCATTTGGATTATATTGAAAACAATCACAAAGAAATACACTGACCATGATTTCTAGATGGGTATCAGAAATGTGACTTATACTTCCAAAAATACATTGATAAATCATTTTATTGACTGATTAAAAAGATTTATCCAAAATAATCTTTCACATTGACTCATGGTCCTTATAATTTCTTTAGGATGATCCATTAATAAACTTTTTTATAAGTTCATTATTGTATTTACAATGGTTTAAAAAGGTTTTATGATAATCTTGGGATATTCGAAAACCAAGAAAGAATGTATACTATGATAAAACATAATAGACACTCTGTATTCATTAAATAAGAAAAATCTCTACAAATATTTTCATAAGATGATATTATAATAACACTGTCAAAATAAATTTATATAATTCATAAATCATTTGAATTTTTTTTGGGAAAAAGGATAGAATATAATTTTCCCATTTTAATATCATCTGATAAAATAAATTTGATAAACTCCTCAAACCAAGAATGAGTAGATTGTAAAAAATATATAGTTATTTGGATAACTTGAAAATGGAATTAATTAATTCAATGTTTAAAAAAAAGTGTTTCGTCTATAAAAAATGCAAATTAAAAAATTTATAAAATCACATTTTATATTAATTTGTAAATTTTGAAATCTAAATGAGTAGATAATTATTACAAGATTATAAATGATATGAATTGACTAAAGGGTGAAAAGGTTTTTATTTCATCAATACCTATATATTAGATATACTCTTTCGTGAAAATTTAATTTTTTATAGATAACATTTCATTGTTCATTAATATTGTTTCAAAAAAACCCACTTGGTGACAATAATAGAATGATTGTTGAGATGTTCCATGAGTGTCCAAATATTGGTCCATTGAAAAAACATTAACTACCCTTGCAGGGAAATTATCAAATTATCATTATTAAGGGCATCATCAAGGTAATTTGGTTAAATATGAGAGAGAAAATATTTGTGTTCAATCTCATTTAATAATGAACTTCTAGTTTTAGATCTATATTGCAATTATCTGATAACATTTTCAAGAGGATGGATTCTAGATTGTGTACAAGGATTTTGTAATGGAGAGGATAGAGATTCTAGATCATCATAAATTATTTTAGAATATTGATATTTATTATGGTACAAACAAGGTTAGTCAACATCCTCATCACTTTATGAATGTTATTTAGGAAGGTTATGAATGAATTTGATGTGAATTGACTCTTCTTGCTTCTTGGTTCTTTAATTGAAGGCTAATAAATAATTACTTGAGTTAAAGAACCCAAGGAATATTTCTTCATCGAATTTAGGGTAAAAATTTCCAAAATAACCCTTGTTACTGAGGATAAAAAATTTACAATTGAAGTCCCTAATGAAGCCAGCATTTGTAGTTTTTCATTTCCAGATGTAATTAGGTGTTTTTCTTAAAATGGGTCTTATAGGGACATGATTAATGATAAATCATAAATTTTTTACCACCATATCCAAAAATAATTATCGAAGGGAAAAATCCATAAGTAAGGTCCTAGACATTTCTCTAAGGGTCTTATTTTTTCTTTCAAAACCCCCATTATGTTGAGTTGTTTTGGGAGAGGATAATGATCAATGACATCCTTTACAATCACAAAAAACATCAAATTATGTTTTATAAAATTTTCCAATATTGCCACTTCTAATATAAAATAGTTTTTCTAATTTATTAATTTTCTATTTTTTTGAAAATTTGATAAATACATTACAATACTTGTTCTTATGATTGAATAAAAAAACCATGTAATTCTAGTAATGTCCTCAAAATTATAAAGGTGGAATAGTTACAGATATTTATAAGTGGAAATAAGGTTTTTTTGGTTTGAAATAATACTTGTGTTTTTATCCAAGTTGTTAGTCTTAACAAACTATATTATCTTTAAAATAAAATTTTGGAAAATATCACACTAGTCAGTTATAATTGTGTTTAAAGTTATAATAAATATTAAAATAACTTAGTTGTTGATTCCAAATGTAATAATCATTATAATGAACACATAATCTCTTAAAATTTTAATTTCTAATTATTTTAAATCAATAATATCTACATTTTGAAAATGTTTTGTGGTAAATAAAGGATTTCCTTTAGAAAATACCTTTAAAGAAATAATTTTTAAATTTAAATTTAAAACAATTATTCCATAATTGACTAAAACATGGTAAACTATTCCCGAATACTTTAACAAAATAAAACATCATTAATTAGAGTAGATTTGGAGATACCAAGCTTACCTATATTGGTAATTTTTCATTTATAATTGACTTTAAAGGTCACATGAACTCTATCAAAATATTTTAGATAATTGAATTCTAAAGGATCACCACACATATTCAATGAGAAAATTATATTCATATACTCTTTAACTTATTGAGGATTTCTTTTTTTCTACAAAATATTAAAAAACTATAGCTTTTGGAATTTATAACTTGGATCTTCTTAAGAGAGATAAAAAATATATTTTATTTCATTCTTGTTTGGAGTATGTTTTTTAACTTGAAATATGATAAGAAATATGAATGATTTTATGTTTAACATATCTATAATTTTTCAATTACATCTATAAACTACATGACCAACTTTATTACAATAATTAAAACAATTATTTAGAGAAATTCCCTTAAAAAAATTACCCTTTTATAATTGATGAGACAACTAGATTGTTTTTAAAATCTATAACGCTTTTTAATTAGTGTTTTGAAAACCCAAAATCTTAATTAAATTTTATTAACCTTTTTTAAAACAAAAAAATGTGTTTTTAATATCCTTACTTTCCTATCCAAATTTTTCAAAATTTGGTTTATCTTTTATTTTTAAAATAAAATACACTACCTTAAAAAATTATTTTTTTCAAAAACAATATATTTATATTTATTTTCATATCTATTAATTTTTAATGAAGAAAAAAATCATTTTGAATTTAAATTCTATCATATATAATATTTTAAAATTTTAAATAAGAGTTAAAAGAATTATAAGAGTTATAATATGATTTAGAAGAAGAATGTTGAATTTTAGAACTGACCTCAATTTCAACATCAAAATGTGTCATGAGACAGATATTAATTTCAATGTTGTATTTTTTATGTTGAAATCAAGTCTTTCATAGGGCTCCAAGTCAATTCCTTTATAGATTTATTACCTTACTAATTGTCTTTTGAAATTTTCTTATTCAATGGATTATGTGGATTAAAGTTTACCTTATTTTTATAACCAAAACAAGTTACCTTGACCTCAGGATTTTTCTCTTTTATGTTTTGATTGGATGTATTATTTTTCCTTTACATGTCCATCATCTTGGTAAAATTGGCAATGTCAAAGTCACTCATAGATGAGTTGTCATTATTTTCTATGAATCTAATTTTTATTTTAGATTCTTGGACCTCCATGTACTCCTTTTGAGCTTGGAACTTCATTATTATCTCATATCTCATGAGAGAACCAATGATTTCTTCAACAACCATATTTTAAACAACTTTAGTTTCTTGTATCATGGTGACCTTTGATTCCTAAATAATTGGTAAAGCCCAAAGTGTTTTTTTGGAAAATGTTTGTTTTATAAATAGATTCACCAATATAATTTTTTACATTAAAAATATAAGATAATCTAGTAAAAATAGTAGTGATATACATGTTATAATGCATAAATAAACTCTAAAATATCACTTATATGTGTAAATCCATGTATCTTTAACTTTATATGTACCACCTTATGGGACTTCTAATGATTTTCATATTTAATTAGTTTTTTTATATGATAAAAATCTATTAAAATCATTAATATCTAAATCAAAATTTAATGCATTCATAGCTTTAACATTAGTTCAAAATAAAAAATATCATGATGTTTATTTTTCCTTAATTTTTTTAGATAAAAAATTATATCCATATATAATTATTTTATTGATAGTATATCCAATAGATATAAGAAAATTAGACATTCATTATCTTCAATTTTCATAATAAGTAACAATATAAAATGGATCATGCCCTAATGATTATCCTTCAGGACCAACACGGGTGTTTGAAAAAGTCTTTTAAAAAATATATCTTTATTTCAAAAATTGGTTCAAAATTTTTGAAAAAAAGATTTAAGGAATTGAAAACACAATTAAATTAAAAAATAATAACTCCTCTCATATAATATCTATGATAATATGTGTAAAATTGAAAGAGTTGGTGAATTTCCTATTGAAAAATTAAATGAAAACAATCATGTTTTAAAAAATTATTTATAGAAAAATGAATCAATCAAAACCTTTTGAATATAAAAAGTAAACAATAAAACTTTTAAATAGAAACAATAAAATGGAATACAATATTTGGATGAATAGAAAAAATATATATTGTATTAATCAATTTTAAAATAAAATGTTAAAATGATTCAAAAAATAAAGATGATTATGAATTAATTGATTGATTAAACAATTTAATAAAATAAATATTGAAAAGATAATTAATAAAAAATGTATAGATTAAATGAGATAATATATTTTTTATTAAAGTTCTTCAATAGTACCTAGGGGTACCCCTACATCTACCACCTTAATAACATTTGGATTTAATATATTAGTCCCTTGGATATAATGGTATTCCAAATAACAACACTATCCCTTGAATTTACATTATAAAATGAAAATAGATTAAATTGACAGTATCTCTTTAAGGGTGAAGCTATAAACCTCAAAATAAGTAATCCCTCGCATTTTTAAATGAAATGGAAGGAAAACCACAGTCCCTTTATTAAATGGTATTAGCCACCAAAATTAGACAAATCGTGAGGAAAAGGGCATTTTTAGCATAGTCTCTATAATCCTAAAGAATATGATGAAACATTAAGAGATATTGAGAAAATAATTAAAGTGGGAAGGATATACAATTTTACACACACACTTTTAAGGGAAGATATAAGAATTATAAAGGGAGGAAATTGAAGGCTTCAAAAGAATAAAAGATTTTAGATAAATTGATCACATTGGTAATTAAATGAGAAGGAATTTTTTAATCTCCATGTCCACCAAAAGGTCTCTATTTATGGGATCCAAATCCTGTCATAAAGTATTGAAATCCACTATGATCCATTAAGATGACTAATTAAAAGTTTACTGTATTTTGGATATCATTTAAAGAATTTAAAATCACAACCATTTTTTTTATGAATGAGATCACTACATCATGGACGAGAGCTTTGAGGCATGGGATTTAGAGCTATCATGTGGAGTGATGAATGAAAAATTTTGTAGTAATACTATCTTTTTGGTAGCTACAATGTTTCCTTTGAGTTATGAAATGGGTGACATCTGAAAGTAATCATTGTGGAATAAAGTGTACCTTTCAGCATGGAGTTGAGGGAGATTATCAGATATAAACTTTGATTGGGGCATGGAAATTGTAAACATAGCCTTGTATCTCAATTATGAAATTAGAAAAATATGGTCTTAGTTGAAATGTGGAATGGTCCATCTCTGTAAACCATAAATTTTTTATAATAGTATTTGTATGGTGTGGTGTGAAGTAATGAATCGTGGTGATGCTTGGTCAAAGAACTTCATGATGTGGCCTCCCACATTCATTTAATTTCCCTCCATGGATATCTAGAATTCTTCTAAAAAATTTAAACATCCATTACAAATGATCAAGGTTACATCCAAGAGTTATAATAGGATTTCATCAAGCTAGTTACACATCACTAAAATGAAAATATTAGACACTTCAAGAGTGATTGTGATCATTAAAATCAATGACCTATGAGAAGTACAACAAATGTGATAACCCAGGTATATTTCTTAAGATATTGATTTTATGGCTTGTTATTATTTATGATTATGATTTTGTATATATTATTTAAACACTTATATATTTTTATATCTTGTCTCAAAAAATATTATATAATATATTATACACTAATTCATTTAATATTAGTATCTTTACGTTATCTCTTAAAGGTACTTTTATTTAATGGTAAAAGAAATGTCCTTAATATAATTTCATATTTTGAACTATTAAAATAAATAATTAATTCTTACATGTATTATAAATAGATGTTCATTATAATTTTATAAGTTAACATTTATATATAATATGATCAAAAAAATTTCCTAGTATGAAACACTGATATGGTTTTTCATTGGAAAAATATGTTTTATTTAAAATAAAATGTTTTCCATATATTATATGGTTTTATATAAAAGTTAATTTTAAAACATTTATATTTTAGTATTATAAAATGAAATAAATTTTAGATTAAGAATATCAAAATTATATTTGGTGGAATTTTTGGTATTTTTCAAAAAGAAATATATTAGTGAATGGTAAAAAATATAGCTTTTACAAATACCATATCTTTTATGAAATATTCACTATATAAGAGAGAGTTAAAAAATGAAAACAATTTTCTGAAAAAATTTAATAAAGGATTAAAATAATGCATTTAAAATTTATGTTTAATTTTTAAATCTGTAATTACCTTTTTTAGAACCTAAGTTATTTATTATTCTAACAAAAATCTATCTTTGGATCTTTTCATTTAACTAAGTGGTTAGAAGGTATAATTCAGTTTAACTTAATATAAATATAAAATAAACCACCTTTGGATAATAAAAAACCAATAATTTTTTTTTGAATCAATATTATTCATGATTTTGGAACTAATTCATTTATATGCTTAAAAGGGATTTTTTCTAAAAAAATGTTGTTATTGTGTTAAGAGTACTATTATTAAAATTAATTTTTACCAATATTAGAAATTGAATATTGTAAAATAGTTGTCAAATTTAGTATCATATTTTTAAAATTATTTAATATGGTCTATTTTAGTTTAAGTCATAAAAATAAGTTAATAATGTAAAAGTAAGTCACCATAGTAAAGGCTAAAATATGGTTAAAGTGTTAAATCAAGGGTTAAAGCATTAAAATATCAAAAAAAATATCCTTAAATAAGTTTATAGATTATTTATAAACCATAAACTTATTTATCTTCAATTATTATCCATATGGGATTTAATTTCATTAAGAATGACTTCCCCTTTTTATATTAATAAATTAATGTAATAAAAATGTCACTGCTCACATCTAAAAAAGGACCTCTTAAAAACCTCAGATATATTTAAACCCTAAGAACCAATTCTTGAGTTATCCAAACAAAAAACCCTACCCAACCTCCAAATACATTTCTAATAGGCTCTGGTCTCCCAAAAATATCAATCAAAGAAGACAAAAGGTGTGACTTAAAGTTGTTATCCAAGGTTGAGATAATTGTTTTAACAACATTATTTTATGTTTCATTCTTCTTAGACCTCCTCCAAGAATCCAATAAAAATATTAAAATAATGATATTAGTAGAATTAAATTTATTAAATTATATTAGGTTGATGTAATAACTATTATCTACCTCCTTCCCTATTAGAATCACTTCGGAATATTCTCACACTGAGAGGGGATGAATCAATGTAGGGTGAATATTATTTCATTTTTACATTAGTCCCTATATCATCAAATTAGTTGTTCAGTGGGAATATATATCTTTATCTTTCCCTCCTTTGGTTGGTTAGTAGATAAAAAATAGAAAATAAATACAAGATAATGTCAGGTTTTTTTAACATGGTTATACTTATTAAGGATGACTTTGTCCCAATTACATTGTGGTTCTTGTCCCACATGCACAAATTAATTATTATTATCAAATAAAGAATAGGAAATGATTTTAAATTAAACTCATTTTCACGAACTGGCCAGGTTAAAATCAATAAAAAACTTCTTATTTGTTCTATAAAATAAACCAATATATCCTCCTATAGATTACATTATGTTTCCCTACTTTTTATGAGGTACATTAGCAGCGGAACTTTGCATCCCTCATAGATATTGTGGGTGGTATCCTTTATATACTATAGAAATTGAGTGTGGTTATTTAATGTTATTTAGACTTTATAGGATTTTGTGGGTTGTATATCTTATATATTTTGCCTATGTTTGTTTAATTGAAGTATATCACCCTAAGTATCTTATTATCTATTATTTATCTTCAGTGTATAGGGAATAAGATTAAGACACCTTATTCTTCACTTCGATACAAAATATCTGAAAAACATTATAGTATCAGTTCTTCACTTTATCTCTCTTTGATTTTTCAAGGTCTATAAAAAATTCAGTAGCATATTTATCACTTCTTCATTTAATTTCAACATATTGAATTTTCTATTTTTATAGTCAATTACTCTATCATATTATTTTTAATTAACCTTAAAATGTATTTAAATATGTTAAGGATAGTTATAGAAGAATCAGATATTTCTCCTATTTAAAATTCATCAATATTCTATCACTTTTAAATCAACTCAAATCTCGTACATCAATTCTCGTTCTTCTTTGTTATTCTTGAGGACTTCGAACTCTACATAAATAATTATAAAAACTCAAACCTCACAAGATATAGGTATTTAGAAACATGAATCTTTTATTTAAAAATTGGCTTATAGACGTGTCTTATTTACTCCACATGATATTTTTAATTATCTGTGTTCTTTATTTATTTAAATCCATTACAAATTCATATGTTTTATTTCATTTAGATGTTTACATGTGTGTGTCGAATCTTCATATGCATCAAACGCTTATAGCTTTGAAAACCTGAAAATATTTTTGGAAACACCTTACTTCATAGTTCAATGATTATTCCTGGATCTTATTTCCCTCTTAAATATTTAGAATCATGAAATTGAAAATGTGTTCCAGATATTTGAACTTGAATTCATGGTCGAGTATCATCATGATTGATTATCATCAGAATAAATAATTATGGAGTCTCAAATACTCGTCTATTAGATATCCATAAAAAATTATAGAAGTATTATTTTAACTATTCCATTTGATATCAACTATATGAAGTGGGTATTTAACATGGCAACCATGACTCACAAGTTATTTTATGATACATGTAGTCTATATATTAATCATGAGGATCAATCGCGTGTTGATTAGGATCAACTACATGGAAAAACTCCATCTACAACACTATTTTGATAGATAAACCACAAAAAATAATTCATATTCACCAAATGATACAAACTGGATTTAATTTATGTACAAACTCATTCATATGGTCACTTTATTAGTGGTTATATAAAAAATTATTCATGTGTTTGGTCTCTTGTCTAATGGTTTCGCAGGAAAACCTTCATGCATATGGTCACTAGTATGTTGTTTTCCAATGATGAATTCATGTATAAAAAATAGTGATACGGTTATTATGAACATAAAAGTTATACAGATAATGTATATTCGTAGAAGCATATTATTTTTACACAACATCTAAACTTATCTAGTTCTCTAAAATTCCTTCCAATAACATCAATGTTATCCCAACTAAAATTTGTCCATTAAAAACCTTCTTCCAAGATAGTTTAAATATCAAGTACAATAGCATATATATTCATCACTCATGTGTATGGAATATCATCATTTCTTATAACTTCAATAATCATTTTTTTCTCAAAATATGATCTTCAGTTTCTCTACCTCACAGTTGTTTTCAACTTTTAGTAAATTATGTAGACATTAATTCCACGATAGCACTGATCATTAAAATTAAAGAACATCAAAAAAATTAACAACTCTTGACTCCAACTTCATCAATGTATCCTTCACAAGGATGGAACAATTGTTGTAAAAAAATCTATTAAACTAGTTATACATATTAAATACTAAGAAACAACATATTTACCCCAAAATTTCAATCAAATGGATGAATATTTAATAATACAATGATAGTAAATCCAAATCTCAAAACATCATTTTCCTCAATTGGTTTATTTTAAAAAAATAAATGGTGTCACTTCATTGTCATATAAATATAACTGTATCTCAAACTTTTTGAACGTTATACATCTCCAATCTATATCCATTGTTCACATTTCAACATATAAAGGCATCTAGACCGGTGAAATTTTCTTCTTTACTATGTGGACCATGGAAGAAACAAACTTCCAATATATAAGACTATCCTTTAATTTTATTGTAATATTTAATTCATATCTCATTTCTTGGTAACTCTATTCATATCACTATTAATATTGGGATATTCAACTTCCTTCCAAGCTCTTTTACCCTTTACATATTGACACACATTAACAATAAATACAACACAATATAGAGTGGTATTAAAAATATCCCCCTTTACATTTTTTTACAATACAAACCATAGAATGTTATGTCCATATGTTCAAACCATTTTCATATATGATTTTTCTTCTCTTACCCTTTCCCATTCATATTTGCATTTTATTTTCTCCTCTATATTAATAATAAATAAAATGTATATGTGACATGATGGTAGAATTTTATTCTTAATAAATTTTCCATCAAGAATTCCACTATGAGTCTACTTGACCAATGCTCTCTAAAGAAAACAAGGGCGTTGATTTAAAAAATAGTGCTGGTCATAATAAATATAATATGATACCAACTGTTACAATTATTGATTATCTTCCTCAAGGGTTGTTCACAAGCATTTAGGATAATTAAATTTTTTATATCGATTTGTGAAAATATTTTCAAATATTTTTAACTAGTATTTCCAGTAATTACTCAATGCATAGATTAAAAACATTCAAGTAGAACAAGTAGGATTTGAATTTAAATAGTCTTATAAATTTAAATAAATTTTCATATTTACTTATCATTGATTAAATGAATTTCTCCTCTTTAATGGTAGTATATGTTTATGATAACCAAGGATGCGGTAATGAGAATTCATTCATTTTCAATGAATACATTAATTGTATCTTTAGAAATTTCATATATGTTGGAATTGAATGATCTATACTAATTCTAAATAAATTCACCCTTATAGAATTCCCACTATTTTCATGTCATAAAGTGTAATATCATCACCAAGTAAGATTTAAGATTTTATTTTTTTAGAAGACAATAATATAAAAGAATTAATTATTTCTTCATCATGTAAGATTCACTTCAATAACTACTCTCCACGATATGATGTATTTTATTCTTACTAAAATGGGTACTTGTATCATCCTACTATCTAGTTTTAACATCATGTTTAACTTCATCATGGTTGATCTTTTATTTTTTTTTCCATTATAATAACATTTGAAAAAAATACCATGATGGTTTCTTATTTTCATCTAGAAAAATAATTTCATCTTACGTAATTTCCTTAGTTCCCCATTTGAGAATGATCATCCCCTTCAATTATCTATATGGTTAGCACAAAAATACAATACAAATGATATAGGGAATATGGTAAACTAACTTTAATCATTGTAAGTAGTGGATTGATAATTTAACCTCAACTATTTTTCCTTTTATAATTTAGCTCCATGTCTAGATGTACTCTTCATACTTGCATAATTTTTTTTCAAATATGATTTTTCTTTTGGGATGTATTGGTTTTTTTAATCTATATTTTAATGCAGACTCTTTTTATTATGAATTTTCAAGGAAAAAATCTCACGTAGATATTTTAAATATTTTTTTTATGTTGTAATAATTTCTAAAAATCATTTGAAATGTTTCCAGGTATATTTAACCTCCCACAAAATACTAATGAAATAATTTAGTTGTCATTTGTTGAGATCCCTTGGGAAAATAGGTCTCTTTGTTCATGTGGAATCTTCTAATTTCCATTAGATCTTGTCTTCTCCTAGGCTTCCAATTATCTTTCATTCTCTAAGAAATTTGGATATATTTTCAGTCATACTTTGGGAATATTCTCATCCTTTTTTTACTTTTTATATGGATTTCCAAATGTTCTCTTCACTAAATTTTTCCTTTCAATTATTACTTGTACTTTCTACCATTTTGTTATATATTTTTTCTTCCAAACCCCAAATTAATGGCTTGTTTAAAAGATTCCATGATGTTTCTTAATTTTTTTAAAAAAAATTGATTCTCTCTTTTGGTGAAACTTCAATCATTGACTTCTTGAAATTTTTGAAAACTTATGTATTTTTCATCTGTTTATTACCCAAATATAACATACCAATATTCACACAATTCTTGGGAATATTCTATTTAGTATTATTCTCATGAAGTTTTTCTTACTTTTTATTTTCTATATTTATTAACATTTATGGTCTTATATTCTCATTTGTTTTATTTACTTTTTTTAATTATCAATATTTGAATGTCTTTTTATTAGGAAAATTTCCATTACCTACTTCATATAAATATCTAATTGATTCGAATATATTTGAGGTCTATAGATCATTCAACAGCCTCTATGATTTTTTCCTGACCTCAAATGATTTCTCCTTAATTTAGTTTATCCTTTTCACCCATATGATGATATATTATACCATCAGTCCACAAATATTTTCACAAATCTATTACAGCAAAAAAATAACTAATAAATTTTGAATTATTTCATTGATCATCATGTTGTCCATATCTTCTAGAACAATAATATTATAGTTTTTTATTTATATAAACTTTCTTAATTCATTCAAGGAATGGATAATCGCATGTATGTTTCCAACCACATTATATGGTGTGGTTAATTCCACGCAATTTTTATTCCACCACTTTCGAATCTATTTATATTTAAATACTACACTTCACATAAAATCATATTTAGAAGAAAAAAAATTATAATTGGATGGTACCTTTCCATTTAAGGGTGATACATATGGATTGATGGTTGAACTCAATATTTTCTTGCACTAAATAATGTTATTTTAGAATAAGATTCTTTTATTTAGTTTGTGAGGAATTATCTTTTATTTCAACTTGTTCAAAACACATTTCTTGAATTGATATAATATTCTTCAATTTAATAGAGAGATCCCAAAATTTAAAAATTGATACTGCTTCTATAATTTTCTACGGATTACAGTTTTTCAATAAAATCCTTTATCATATCTTTAACTTTATCATCATGTATTATACTACTTTGTTTTAGTATATATTCAATATATTTATTCCTCTTATCATTGACCTCAAATTTATAATTTTTAATAGAAATAACATCTTCTGATCCATGGATTATTTTTTAAATATTTTTCCTAGTTTCATTTCTCTCATGAATTTTAGTGATCCATGAAATATCTAAAATTGATAAATTTTCTTCAATATCCCCATTCATGATTTTTCAGAATCCTCCTTGTTCAAAGATATTTATTGAAATAAAAACAGTTTTTATAATTCATTATATTACTTGTTTCACATTTTAAAGATAACTGATCTTATCCTATATGATTTTGATGGTGTTGCATATATAAGTGACTAATTCACTATGAAATATTTATAAGGTTTTCATTAAATAATTACATAAATCATCATATTCATAATCAAATGATTCTATAGAATCATGACATAAACCATGGCTTCATGATATTTATACTTGAGTGTAGTAAAATAATCATTATAATTTATTATCACCATAATTAATAATTCAAGAGACTCAAAATTCCATCCATTAAACTCCCATATGAAATTTCTAAAAACCAGTTAACCATGCCTTTCAAGATAAACTATATAAATCATGTGTTTAATGGATCAGCCATTCTTTTATAGGTCAACTATATGTAGCATGCAATTAATCGATCAACTGTGGGTTATAAATAGTTATAGAATAAATGTGGTTAGAGGATGAACTGTCAGGATTGATTGTGTTTCTGTCATGATTGATCATATGTACAAAATCAATCAACAATATCCTTTGGATAGACAGACTAGATGATCAACTATCAGATCGAACACATGACTAGACTGTATATACATTATGTACAGACTCTTTTATATAGTCACTTATCTGATGGTTACATAAGAAAACAATCATGAATATATTTTCTTGTCTATTTTTTATGTCATGTGTCTTCAGGTGTTTTTTATAAGTGTGAGGTGATACTTTTCTATGAGATGGTTGTGGAGATGACCTTTAGGCAAAATAAATAGATAATGTTTACAATGACTCAATATATAAACTTTTTTTTTCCAAAATTCCATCAAATGAATTTTAAGATATCTAAAATAAAAATTTTTCCTTTACAAAACATCATCCAAGATATTTTTAACATCAAGTACAACAACCTACAAATTTATTACACCTCTGGTTAGAATCAAATCATTTTTCACCCATTTAGATTTTATTTTTTCTCAAAATAAGATGTTCAATCCTCCTACATTCAAGTTTATTCAAACTTCTAATAAAATATTTAAACATTAATTCCACATAATTACTATAATTTAAACATTAAAACCATCACAAAAAATCTTCACACTTGATTCCGACTTCATATGACTATATTTTCACAAGGATTAAACTCTTCCTATCAGTAAATCCATTAAACAAGATATACGTGTGAAATACCATGTTGTGGTATCTTTTGTCTAATATTTCCATTAGATAAATAATGATTTTATAAAAAAATTAATGTATATTAAATACTCAAAACATCATTGACATATATTACTATAATACTATGAAAACATTAATGGAATCACTTCTAGTGTCTTATAAATTTGACAACAACTCACAATTTCTTCAAGTTATACATATCCAATTCATATTCATTTTTTAAAGTTCAAAAGAAAATGGAATCTAGATATGGTAACCCTTTCCATACACCATTTTAATCATCAAATAAATCAACTTTAAAGAAATAATATTCCCTTAAATTCTCATGTAATATTTAAATCATATTATCTAGCTTGGAAAATCTTGACATCTCACTGTTAAGAATGGTGACTTCCACATCCTTCCAAGATATTTTCTCCTTAAAATATTGACATGAATTGAATATATATATATATATATAATAACACAAAGTGGGATCAACAGTACCATCCATTGTAAAATGAAAATGTTTTCCATGTTATGTGTGTACAACCACCTCCATGAATGATGTATTTCATTTTTCATCACCACCATACATGGATGGTTTTAAAAATGAATTTAATAAATAATTATGATATTTAAAACATTGATAAGGTTAAATAAAAAAATTATCATTATATTAATAATACTAATATTAATCGATCATTGAAAAATTTAACCAACTAAAATAAGGATACTGTGACACTTTTTTATGTAAATATATTTGGTAAAACATATAAAAATGTAAATATTTTGTGCTAATTGAATGAAAAAAAAATATATCTCTTAAATTTTGGAGATGATTAAACAATTTTATAACTCATTCAACCACGGTCAATTTACATAAGCAGTTTTGGAGGAATTGATTGAATGACCCCAAAACAAAAATCCCAATTTAGTAAATAAATAAAACATTATAATAAATGAAATAAAAATAATTATAATAATAAGAGAATAAATATGAAAATTTATTTTAGGTAATTAAATAATTATTATATTTTTATTACTTAGCAGGGTATAGGATGTATGAAATGAGTTTAGACTTAAGGTAATGTATTTTTCTTTTAATTATTATTTTAAATGTTTTAAGGTTTTCATTTAAAAATATTTTAATAAATATTCATAGTCTTTAAATAATTTTCTTATTTACACATAAATGATTAATGAAAGTCATTTTATATATTTTTTTTTTTTACATGGGTTTAAAAATGAATATTTTAAATTATTTCTGTGTGAGATATCTTTTTCATTATTTACAAATGTGTGAAAATAATGTTTTTTAACATATATCACTTGATCACCCTTTAACATCATTTTCCGTATTCTAAATTATGAAGCTTCATTTCAAAATTTCTTGGTTTTCAAAATTATATTAAATTTTCATTGTTACGTGAATTTTAAATTTTAAAGTGTTATTAAATAAAATAATATTTCTTATTCTACGTGATAACTATAAGAGCATTTTCTTAGGGTCCAAAAGAATTTTTTCCTGAGTTTTATGATGAAAATCTCAAAAATGTAAATGATTTCTTAAATTATGGTACTTTGGAATACTATATGGTTATGTTTGAGCCTACGATATATCTCTCCAATGTATTGGATAATTATTTATTCATTAAAGAAAATGATTTTGGAATTTAATGGTTAAGTTATTCCATTATATGTTATTAGAATTATCTAGTTAAGTTGATCCAATTGTAAGGTTGATTTATAAGTGAGATGTAAATATGATACTTCAAGATGCCTTCATGGTTTTTTTATATGGATTCAATGAGTTTTAATTCAAATCGTTGTATTTTATGAAACAAGAAGTTGAGTTTTTGAGTAAAGGTAACTTGTAATAATTTTAAAGGTGAAGTGTTGTTTTCAGAATAAGGTTTATTATTTTCTTTATATTTAAATATTTTTTAATTATTTAAGTTTTCTAAAAAAAATTAAATTATATACACATTAAATGATTGATTGGGAGGTTGTTTTACAAAACTAGTTTAAACATTGAAGTTGATTTAATGTATAAATGTTTTTTATATAAGCTCAGGGTTTTATTTTAAAAATAAATCCTTTTCCAAAGTTTTCAAGTATTTTAATGTCTTAAAGGGTTTACCTTTCTTATATACCACTTAGAATTTTTTATTCTCATCCCTTATTTTTAAAATAATTTTTAAAATTATTAAGTATTATTAGAAATGGTTATGAAGCCTAGCACTAAATATGGGATGTTAGTCTTAAAAAACCGATGAGAATCATTTAAAATGTTTATTTTTGTATAAAAATTACCATATATAAGAAACTTTTGGGTTTTTTTATATACGGTTTTTTTCAATCCTATAAAACATTAAACCTAAAAGGTAATGGGAATGTATATAATGAAATATTTTATATAAATAATGTAATAATGGGATGGTTTAGTGTGTTTATTTATAGCTGGTATCAAATTTTGTGTGAATAAAATATATTTTTTAGCATCAGATATATTTTTATGTGTTTGGGGTGTCAAATATCACTTGATATATCTTATCCTTTGACTATTGAAGAAAGTATGTCAAGTAATGGTAGTGTTGTTCATTGTGTGAATGTAATTTATTTTCTAATAGTAAATTGGAGAGTGATATGTTGTTAAGGAGTTGCCACAAAAAAATATGTGTTCCCCCAATGGACATATACACACAACTCCCTATATAAGATAACATGGTCAAAATCTTCTTGATATTTCAAAAGTGGTGTGACCTTTTGTGTCCTGGTTTGAATGTATATTAATAAATCTCTCCCAAAACATAACAAATTTTTCCACATGGAATGATATCCTGAGTTATGGCATAAATGCATCTTATGAACTTTATTTCCTTACATGCATATAAAAGTCCAATTTCATATGAAATCTCTATCCTCTTGAACATTTCTTATATATATTAGATAACATACTTCATCATACAAATTTCTAATCCATTACATAATATCTGACATCATGGAGAAAAGAATTATTTTTTATTTGAGATGATTCTTACAATGTTTTGGCATCACACTTACAAAGCATGTGAGACTTATATATTTCTCTTAAAGAACCATGGGTTCACTATGATACATGTCTCATAGGATTAATAGATATATACATTAAAATTTCCTCACTTTTTGGTGTATTTCAGGGTATAAATCTAAGATTTCATGGCCTTGATTCTTAGATTCCCCATCACATAATCTGATTTTTTTCTGAAAATATGTTGTGATTATGTCTATCATGTCTTGAATGACTGCAATTCACTTAGAATTCATCCGTGTATAATAATTTATTTAATTAATAAATCATTAAATATTTCATTGTAATTTCACCATATCATGTAGTATTATTCAAAAAATTCATAGATAAATATAATAAAAATATATAAATAAATTATACGTATTAATAAACATTACTTATTCTTGAAGAAAAATACTATATTCTTCATTAAAATCAATTTGGGATCATCATTATGTTTCATTTTATTCATAATTTTTATGACTTATGATTTTCAAATTAAATGGATTATTTTTTATGATTTAAACTTTTTTTTGAAGAAGAATATGAGTAACATCAGAATTTAAAAATAAGTTAGATATAAAATTATTATAATTCACACATAGTTTTATATGAGATATGAAAATCAAAATTTCAATGAAAAGTGAATCACATAATAATTTATGGTGAAAACATAATTGTGATATGGTTTTATATAACGTCTCGTCATTTTGGGAACTATGTTTGTGAAATTTATTAGTTTAACATATATAAATTTAAATAGTGTATTTTTGATCAACACATAAAGAATTATATATATATATAATAATTCTAAATTTCTAGTATAAAGATTATTAGTTTTATGAGAAATTCAATAATAGATATAAAAATGAATTTTTTAAAAATAATAATTTTATAAAGAGAGATGATGGAAATGATTCAGGTATTCACTCCACCAATACCTCCTTAAAATTTTAGATTCATTAAAATTGATTTAGAAATTATTATTTTTAAATATAATATAAAGGCTTGTGAATTCTATGTTTGGATTTTTTTAAGGCTTCAAGAGTCACTTTAGTAATTATGTACTTTAAGGGAAAAATAAATATTTTTACCTAGTTGATGATTTTGAAATATTTTATTAAGTGCCCCTTTATTTTCAGAGTAGGTTGTTCACTCCAGGGTGTGATTTGGGTAAGAATGGAAGTCAAGTTAAATTTTAATTAAATACTAATAAACTATTTAGTTTTTTAAAGAAATATTTATTGTAATGTATTTATATATAATTCATTATTATTAAAAAAAATTTGTTGTGGATGAAAATTTAATTAGAGGAAAAAGTTATGGTTATATTCACTAAAACTACATTGGCCAAAAAAAAATTGGATGTCATGATTGATATCAAGGTGGACCATGAATTAGAAACCCAAGTTTCATATATGTATAATTTATTTATTTATCTTAATTATTTAAAGTGTCTGGAAGATGTTCTGGAGGGTTTTGAGGACTTTTGAAATGTTTTCAGGGATTTTCTAGATATACACGATTTGTGCATGGTTAGTACAAACTGTAAAATTCCTACCAAAAACATTGAAGGTGGGGTAGTAGGCTCTGGATAGGCACACGATTAGTTACATGGTTTGGCCAAACCATGAATCCACAAAGGAGAAACAATGATTTTGGAGATAGAGGCATATGTACAGTTAGCACATTATTTAACTAACAGTGCGACCTAACTATTCACAAATCAAAAATAGATCCAAAAATTATGGATCACACTAAAAATTAATCCAAAACTACTATTATCTCTCCTAGGTCAACCCTAAATCTATTTTCTCTCCTACCAATGGATTTTTAGACTCTTCTCTTCGATCTAGGAGTGATTGTTTAGAAAATCGTAGTGCATTGAAGGCTGGATTGCATGGTAAGACTTTGTTCTCGGTAGTGTTCCTTATATATATATTAATATTACCTATATTAGATTAATATATATTATTTCGGGGAAATTTATATTATATTATATTAAAATAATGATAATATATGGTTTTGTTTTTTAGGGAATAAGATCTTTGTTGGTGTTTTGGATATTCAACCCGGTTTTTTTTTGAATAACTTGTGTTATTCTTCACTTCTTCCATAGTTCCAAAGTTATGAGGCATCACACATGACTTTTCTTGCTACAACATGAAGTATAGAATTCAAATTATGTGTATTTATTGAAAATTATTGTAAAATTCTTATACAAATCTTATTATAAACCTTTTTTGTGATGGTTTTTGGAATTTTTTAATTATTGTGAAAATTTCATTGTTGAATGATTTTAAAATAATTATTTTAAAATAGTTTCTTAGTTTGATTATTCGGAAAATGTTTTTTAGAAATGTTTTCAAAAAAAAATATGGATTTATTGAAATGATTAGGAATAATTTTTTTTGATTTATTTTTGGAGTAATGTTCTCTGTGCATTCATATTCATTAGAGATGGATAAGTGTATGAATTTTCTCCCATAAAAAGTGGGATAGATAAGGGTATGAACTTTCCCCCATCAAAACGGTTCACCGAGTGATGTCATGGTGAAAGGATGACTCGGAACATTAAGTATAAGTAGGTCAATGTTTTCATAAATAGTTGGATCTGTGAATATGTGGAATTGAATGGGTTATGCCAAAATGGGTGTTTTGAAATAGTTTTAAAGTATTGTTTGGTATGTTTCCTTGGAAATGGCCTTGGTTTGGGGAAAATGTTTTGGAAAAGAAATTTTTTTATAAAATGGTATGAAATTTTTTAAATTTTTTTATACAATTTTTTTATGTAAATTTAGTAAAATGTTATATCCTATTGGGGTTGGTAGGGGTTTTTATTTGGGAAACCTACTAAGTATCATTACTCACCCCCTACTTAGTCACTTTGGTGCATTTATAGATATCATGTATCAAGACACAGGTAATGGAAAAGTATCATATTTATTTAGTGATGCTTCATGATACTTTGTCATTTATTTTGGATTTAGAGATGAGATCATGTCATGATTTTATTTGTTGGTGTCCTTCGAGTCTTTGGGTTTTTTTGGTTTTCTCTTCTGATTTATATTTTTATATTTGTCTTGGTTTCCACTTGGTACTCTATTATAGTTTGTTTTTTTTTGTTATACATTGAGTTGAACTTCATTGTTACCATGTATCATATATTAGTTTTGTTTTATGGTTATGTGGGTTGTGGTTGTTTTATTTATGAAAGGAAAAATCATCCCCCAAATATTATGAATCTTGTGGCATTTATTTCTAGCCTTTGGAATCTTGGGGATGTCGGTTAAGGCCAAGTAGAAATTCCACCTTGACTCAAGACAATGAGGAGGGAAAGAATGTTAAAAATTGCAGCAATATTGGTCGGTCCAAATATTTTGGGACAGTTGTTCTCAATTTTACGTGGGTATCAGTTGTTTTGGTCTTGGTGTTGAAAATTCATTCTAGTTTAGTCCTTGAGTTGGGTTGGTAGAAACGAGTAAGATTGTAAGAACATAAAATTTAGAGCATAAAAATGTGTAGCTAACCTATTTATAATGAACATAAAGTTACTAGAGAGTTGGGTACATAAGATTTTTAGAGACTTTTATAGGAGTTGTAATATCATTGTCCTTGGTTTAGCCAATGATAAGAGCTTGAAATTAATTGAGAGAAATGACTTCCCGCAAAGAGTGTATATTTAATTTTGAGTAATGATTCTTAATTTTGTGGAAACAGGTTAATTTTTGTAAAATGTTAAAATTATTTTCACATATAATATTTTGAAAAGTTCATGGTTGTTAAATTTTGAAAATGGTTATTTTTTCAAAATCATGGTGGAATTCTCAAAAATCAGATGAAAAGGGAGGAAAGTGTTGATTTTTGGGAAAGCCTTATTGTGATAGTGGTGATATAGTTTCATTGAAATTTTTAATCCTTCGATTTCTAGATAGTGATACTTATGGTGTTTTGTTTTGGTTAATGGAAATGGCACCAGGTATGTATCATAAAAACAAACTGGAAGAAGAAATATATAATTGGGTTTTACCTGAGCCACAGGAGAACTAATAGCTAGTTTAGAGTATTGTACAATATTTTAAAACTATGGATTGAGGGAATATAAGTGATGAAATATGGAAATTGGATCATTCTTTTAAGTTTTAGATCTAGAATCCAACCATATTTCAACGTGATTCAAAACCAGAAAATGAAGATGTGTGGCTGAATAGGATGAATCGAATATTTGATTTTCTTGGTACACAATCAGAGAAAAAATTCAATTAGTGATGTATATGTTAGAGCATCATGCATATCAGTGGTGGGATTTAGGTATTCAGGATAAATTAGAAAAATTAATTTCTTGGGAAGATTATGAAGAATTTTTCAATAAAAAATTATATCCTAAAACGTTTAGAATTCAAATAATGATATATTTATTTATCTTGAAGTGGTAAAATCTCTCACTAATATAATATTCTGCTAAATATTTGAATTTTTATGCTTTTCACCTGAATTTATTGGAATATAATCCTTAAAGGAAATAATTTTTCAATCAGGGGTTAGGTAGGATATTTTCTCAAATATTGGGGTGCTGTGTATAATGGATTATAAGGAGATGGTCCATAGAGATACTGTGGAATAAAGGTCAATATCAGAAACTACTGGAGGAGGGATAATTTTTATACCTATGGGAAATGGTGGGAACTCTAATGTTGGGAATATGAGGAAGATGGAAACCTATTTCCAAGGTCATGGGATGACTCATAATCATACGAATGGATCCAAAAATCTTCATCCTAAGTCCAAGTGAAATCTTGGATGTTTTAGTGTGGAAATTTTGAACACATGAAAATAGATTGAATGGAACCACCTATATTATTCTACAATCCAAATCATATGGAGGAAATTTAGTACTATTTTTTTAGTTCTCCAATGTTACGTGTTTGGGACACATCTCATGTTTCGTAGAAATTGTATGCTTTGATGGGATGAGGGAAGAACAATACCTATCATTAGTATAACCAATCTATATATGGTGATTCTAGGAATAACTTGACTACTCAATAAGGAAAATCTCAATTGGGAAATAAATAACAATGTAAAGAGATTAAAAAGTTATATAGAGCTGAGAAAGTGATTGTAGATGATCAATATAAACCATTGATGATGATAGGTATACTTATTTTGAATTCTGTCCTTATGAAATCGTTTTTTAAATAGGTGAATCCTGTTCATTTATTTCTTCTTTTTTTTGTTGATTTTCTTGGATTTCAAGTTGAGATGATTCCTTCTATTTTGAAACTTCAAAATCCTCTTGGTCAAAGAGAATATTGAGCCTTCATCTGTTGAGCATTCTCTATAACTCCCGATGGAGATGAGTTGATATAGTATTTATCTATTCCTGATATTGATGTCTATGACATAATCTTGGGTATAGACTGGTTGACAATATTCAAGGATCACATAAATTTTTATATTCAAAAGTTTAGTTTTATGACTGATGATGCATTAAAAATCTTTATAAAGGATAGCGAAATATAAAGGCCTGTGTAATGGGTTTTTTGGAACTATTAAGTGAAACGATATCATATGAGTCGGTAGATCTGATTTTTTATTTATGGGAGAGATTGATATAATTTTTTTCCCATAGTTCCAATTAGTTTTCTAATGTGTTCCCATAGAATTTTCCAAGGTTTCCTCCCACAAGAGAAGTGAAGTTTATAGTAGATCTCCTTCTAGGGACCAATCCTATTTCCCTTATGTGTAATCATATGCCACCAAGGGAATTAAGGGAATTGAAATTTCATTTGGAATATCTAAAAATCCAAGGGTTTATTTAGCCTAGAACATCTTAGTGGGCAGCACCTGTCTTATTGGTTAAAAAGGATGATATAACTCTTTGGTTGTATGTGGATTATCATAAGCTTAATAATGATATAATAAATAAACAGAATTTCCTTCCAATAATTAATGATCTATTTGAGCAATTGAGGGTATCCTAGTGGTTCTCTAAAATAGAATTTCAATCTAGATATCACCAATTGTAGGTTTAGAAATATGATTTTTCAATGACAGATTTTAGGAGTAAATATGGCCATTACGAGTACGTGGTTATAACATTAAGTCTTGTGAATGCACCAGTAGTATTTATGGAATTAAATAAAAATTTATTTCAAAGATATCTGTATTCTTTTATGGTGGTGTTTTTGGATAAAAAATTTGTGTATTCGAGGATAGGGTATGGCAAGAGAAATACTTGGAAACTGAATTGGGGATTTTCTTGATCATTGTATATATTCAAAATTATGAAAGTGTGATTTTTTGAAACAAGAGGTATATTTACTTGTCCATGAAATCTCTAAAAGATATGTTTCTAAGAATCCAGAATAGATTGAAGATGTTATATCTTCATAACCACGAAATAATGTCTTTGACATATGGATTTTTCTTGGTCTATAGAGTTATTACCAACTCTTTGTTTGTGATTTTTCATGACAATCCTCACTAATGACAGATTTGAAATGGAAGAATGTTACATTTCAATGGAATGAGGAATGTCATGAGTCTTTTCAAGAAGAATATGTTCACCTTACATCATCTCTAATCATAACTTTTTTAGAAATAGTACAAGGGAATGTGGTGTATTGTGAATCTTTAGGATCTCAGTTAGGATGTTTTCTAATGCAAGGAGATCAATTTGTTTCTGAAGGATCATAGTAGTTATAATTTTATGAGAATAACTACCCAATAAAATATCTATAGTTAGATTCCATAGTCCATTATTTGAAAACATGGTGTCATTACATCTTTGGTGAAAAATACACAGTCTTTACAAATCAGAAGAGCTTGAAACATATTTTCTCATAATGGTATTTTAATCTAAGACAAATAAATAGAAGGAGTATCTCCAAATGTTCAATATTTACTTTATGTATACACTATGTAAAGGAAATACGGTTGTGAATGCATTAAGAAGAATTTCATATAGTCATTTGATGAAAAATACTTTAGGTTAGCGGCATATAATGTTGATGATAGCTAACATGATCTTTGATTATGAATAATGAGGCATTTTTGAAGATTTCATTCTAGTTTCATTAGTTCCAAATTTAATGAAGATGGTTAAAGAAGAACTGACATCTAATTAAGATTTTTTTTATAAGGTAAAAAATCAATGGTGGGGAGACCATTGAAGGATGGAATCTGGACGGGACTTCAGTTTTGTGGTTTTGAGATGTTATGGTCATATTTTTGTCTTTTTGGGAACAACTTTGTCGTGATTTACAACATTTGAGATGGGTTTTTCATTAAAGAATACAAAATATGTATAAGGAGTTCAAAAAACTATTTTGGTTTGTTAGTATTAAAAGTAATGTGGTTGAGTTGGTTTCAAGATGCCTCACCTCTCAGTAGGTTAAAGAAGAGGATCGGTGACCAGTAGGTGTTTTGTAGTATTTACCTATTATAGTTTGAAAATGGGAGCAGATAGCCACGGAATTTATAACAGGTCTCCCAACAATAATTTACATACGCAATTCCATATGGGTGATGGTTTATTGAGTCCCAAAGATTTCCTTTTTAATCCCTATTAATGAATCTCATATGGTGTAGGACTTGTCAAAAATATATTTCCTAGAAGCGATGAAGTGGCCTGGAATACAAATTTTTATAGTATCAGAACAGGAGCTGAGGTTTATGTCTCGTTTTTTGGAAATCCTTACATTAATATCTTGGTACAAAGTTGACCATGAGTACATCATATCATCCTCATATATATGGACAATCTAAACGTAAGAAACAAACTTTGGAAAACATGCTTCGGGATTTGTTAATGGATTTTGGTTTATCATGGGAGGATCACAAAACATTAATGGATTTCTCACATAAAAATAGTTATCAGACCTTGATACATATGGTTCCTTTTGAATAATTTTATCAGAGTCCTTTTCATTCTCCACTTTATTGGGAGGAAATGGGGGAGACTACATCGGTAGGACCATGCTTTGTCTAAGAGTCAATAGAGAATATTCAATTGATCAGGAAAAGGATAGTGATGGCTTAGTGTCATCACAAATCATATAACGATCATCACTGACTATTCTTGTCATTCGATTTGAGTGATCATAGACTCTTGAGAATCTCTCCAGGTCTTGGGAATTGTCATTTTTGGAAGTACTTTAAGTTATACCATCAATACATAGTCTATTTTTAGATAAATGAACGATTTTATGAGGTGGAATATCAATTGTAATTTTCACCACAATTCAGTTCAGTGCATAATGTGTTTCATGTATCTCATTTGAAGAAGTATTATCCAAATATGGGCCATGTGATTCGATGGGATCATATTGATATAGAACTGGATTTTTGTTGGTTCAAATTCTGAAAATGATTTTGGATAGACAAGTGAAAGTCTTTCATGGGAAAATAATCAGTCTAGAATAGGTTTTGTCAAAACATGGTCAGGTTCAAGATTAAACTTTGGAACGAGAGAATAAAATCATCAAGTAATGGACCGAAATCTTTCAGGCCAATGTTGGTTTTCTAATTTATAGGGATGGAAAGGAAAATGGTGGGGAGAAAGTAACACCCATGGTTTCAATTAATTATACCTTTATTTATTTATTTTATGTATGAAATGTTTTGGGTGAATTTTGGGAGGTTTTGGTGGAATTTTGAAAAAAAAATTGGGGATTTTCTAGAGGTCCTTATTTTAATAATGGTTATAACCAACCATTAAACCCCTATAGAAAACCATGAAATGTTACAAATTGGGATATAGGTTGGTGTATGGTTTGGCACACGGTCTATCAAAACCATGAGTCCAGCTAGGAGAAACCATACTTTTGGATACATATGCATATGCACAGTTAGTGCACAGTTTTCCTAACTATCCAACCAAATATTTCATGGTTAAAAATTAGATCCTAAAATTGTGGATCTAACTCAAAAATGATCCTAAACCACTCGATTTTACCATAGGTTAACCCTAACTCATTTTTCTCTCCTACTAAAGGCATTTTAGAAAATTCCCTTTGATTCGAGAGTGATCTATTGCAAAATCTTAGTGTGTTAAAGGTCATATTCCTTGGTAGGTATCTTTTCTTAGTGGTTTTACATGGATTTATTCTTCTTCATTATCCTATAGTAATATATCTAGTATTTGGGGAATATTTCGAAGATATTTTATACTAATAATGATGATATATCTTTTTCTTTCATTAGGAACAAGATCTGACACAAGTTTTTGGAGATTCAAACCAGTTTTGTGGAATAATTTGTGACGTTCTTCATTTCCTTCGTAGTTTCTGAGGTTAGTGACTTAACTCTCTCAACTCATCTTAATAAAAATAAAACTCTGGATTTAAAAATGTATTTATTTATTGAGTTATATTGAATTTTGTTTCAAATTATTGTTATAAACCTTATTTAGTGAAGGTTTTGAAATTTTGGAATTTTTTAGAAAAGTGTGTTATTGAATGATTTTAAAATGATGATTGTACAATAGTTTCATGGTTTGATTCATGGAAAAATGATTTATAGAAGAGTTTTTAATAAAAATATTACTTTATTGAAATGATTTTTCATAATTGGTTTGTATTTGATTTTGGAATAATGGTTGGTGAGTGTTCATATGCATTCAGGATGGATAAGGGTATGATGTTCCCCCAACATAAAGTGGGATGGATAATGGAATGTACTTTCCCCCATAAAAATGGTTCACCAATGTAATTTCTTAGTGAAATTATGACTCAGTACTTGTGATTATATGGAATCCCATGGTTTCATGCATGGTTGGATTTGTAGATATGTGTAATGAAATGGATTATTCCAAAAATGGATATGTTGAAATTGTGTTAAAGTATTTTTTGTTTATTTCACTGGAAATGGCATTGGTTTGGGAAACAGTTTTTGTATCGAAATTATTTTATATTATGATAAAAAAAATTATACATTTTTAATATTGTTTTTCTATCATGTTCTATCCAAGTGGCGTTAGTAGGGAAGTCATTTGTGGAAAACCTGTTGAGTTTACTTACTCACCAAATGGTTTGGAACCTTAGTGCACTTGTAGATATTTTTTATCAGGATACATATAAAGGAATGTTATCAAATTTCATTATTGATGATTCATGATACTTTAACATTCATTTTTCAGTTATAACTCGGATAATGTCGGTATTTTCTGTGTTCATTTCCTTGGATTCTTTGAGTTTTGTTGGTTTTGTATTCTTATTTGTATTTTGATAATGGTCTTTGTTTATTCTTAGTACTCTTATATAGATTGGTTTATTTTGTTATAATTTTAGTTTTAATATATTTTTTATCATGAATCATTTATTTGTTGTGGTTTTTGGTGTTTTTGGTTGTGATTGTTTATTTTTAAAAAGGAAAAATCATCCCTTAACTGTTATAAAGATCTAGGGAATTCTTTCCAACCTATGGAATCTAGGGGATGTTGCCTAAGGAAAATTATTAATTCTTCCTTGACTCATTCCAATGATGATGGTGGGATATTACACATGATATGGATAAATTCACTATACCAAGGTGCATTGTAGAAGAATTATTATATTGTGAGATAATGTATTAGATGCTTCAATATTCCTTTCAAAATTCTATCATAATTAGTTATTTATCATTAGATGAAAAATATAGGGATCTTTAATTTGAATTATAATTATTTTAAAATTATGAAATAATTATGATGATTTATTCATATATTTCAAATAGTTCAAACAGATTTAGTAATTTTGAGAAGTGTATCATAAATATGGTTTGGAATCTAATGCTCTTTAATGCCAATATAACTTGGTTGAATCCTCTAGAAAAAAATTTGTGTGGTCATGTGTTATAAAGAGTGGGATTATCAAGATCTCATTTATATATTCCCTTTAAATAATAGGTTCTAGAAGACTAATTACAATGATATATCCTTCTTCGGTGTTGGGATAATCCCATAATACATTAAACTATATAAGGGGGTACTATTAGTTTCTCCTATGTGATATTCATTAAACTCGTGTGGATGATCATATATAAATTGGGGTATAGTATAATGTTTTTTTAAATGGTTTATTATTAAAATAAAAAATATCTATATATCCTTGTTAATTTTAGGATTTAGGGTTTTCTTCCCCTTCATTTAGGATGGTATTCATCCCTATGAAACCCATAAATGATATTAAATCCAGTTTCTACCAATGATTCTATTATTTTAAATGAACAAAGAATAATGGATAATGAGTTCCCAAGATACCATGACATAACCCATTTAAAAGGGAAATTTACATTCTTGAAATAAAGAGGCCACTGGGTAGCTTGAAGCAAAGTATCAGTTTCACATCTTCATTTTAGAGAGACATGGAATAAGAATTATGTAAATAGTCATTGTTGTCCACATATACTATTAATGAAAAACATTACATCATTTTTTATTCCATGTTCCATGTTCTAGAGATCACTCTGTCACAGTGTCCTTCACTCTAACGACATTTCATGTTATCTTAGAACTAAATATGTTATTTTTCATAACAATATTCTAAAATGAAATGGTTCTCTACATCAGTTGAAATCATACATAAAATGACTTACCCAAAGCACCTTATCTATACTTAAATGTATTTTTATATGGTCATGATTGATAGTGTGTCCATAGGATAAAAAACCAAAGAATAATTTTCATGGTCTAAGTCATTTTAGTATATTTTTAAATAAAATTATGTTATGGTTAAAATAATCCAAAAAATTCATAGTCGGGATCCTAGAGGTCCCATACTGAATCTGATAGGGGGATTTAAATGAAACCAAAAAAATAGATGATGTGATCTAGGTCTAAATTCGTATAACATAGAGAATTATTTATAATGAATTTAAAAATTATAAAATAAGTAACACTATGAAAATATAAAAATTAATTTATAAATTCTTCATAAAAATAAATATCAAATATTTGGCCTTATTTAAGAATTATTTAAACCAATAGAAATAGAGTTTTGGATTTTTTTAAGATAGGTTTAAATAAAATAAAATATGAAATATTTAATTTATATAAAATATTTATAGAATACATGAAATTTTTATTTCATTATAAAAGTTTTCTTAAAATATCTCATAATTAGAATATAAAAAAGACCATTTTAAATATTATGTTGATGTAAATATGAATATTTTAAATTGTATAAAATTAAATCTTTTTTGTTTATTTTTTCCTAAATTATAGTGTGTTTATAATTTATTTATGAATGGTTCATTTTACTCTCATGTCAAAATTAAAGAATTTTTCATTTATTAAGTTTTTTTTCTTAATTATTCATATATTTATATATATATAATTTATATTTTGTGTTATGATGTATTAATTAGTTTAAAGAGTTAAAATACTTATTTAAATTATAATGCATGTGTTTAAAAAGTTATATATAGATATAATAAAAAATTCAATGTCACTTTATATTTTGAAAATTTTTTAGGATATATTGGTAAAGATAAAATACTATAAATAGTTATATTTTATTACCAAAACATATCTCAGTGAAAATTTTTAAGAAAAAGTTACAATATAATGAAGAAAAATGTAAAAATAGTTCTAAGTTAAAAGTAGAAAATACTAACATGGTAGTATGTTATTCGATGAAGTTAACGAGTTTGAAAGCTATATTAATGCAGTTTAATATTTGTAAAATGATTTATAGTTTTCGCCATTATTCATATAAAATTTCTTCATATATGTTACCCACTAAATGGGATGGTTTTTTCATATGGTCACATAAAGATGTGGTAACAATTTCATCTAAATGTATGAGTTTAACAAAACCTAAAAAGTAAAACAAACATAAGTCTTCTCTGATATTCTAAAATTTGGGATATGATTGGATAAGAACTTATTTGTGGTTTTTTTAAGTATTCTTAAAAGATTTTAGGAATATTGAATTTATTATATTATACAAAAAATAGTCTCTACTTAATCATTATCTCTCATTGAATGAATATATTATATGAAGTGAAATGATAATTGACCTATCAAAGTATGAATTTTATTTATCCCTAACTAATTTTTATCATTGATTATTATAGGTTGTATTCATCAACATAGTTAGTTTATACTCATAGAATTGAGAATGTGTAAGTTATCTATACAATATTGACATTATTTGCATCCCATAGCCACTCAATTTCTTAATTAATGGAATTATATGATCATGACAAATTGAATACTAAAAAACCATTAGACACATGTATGGAGATACATATCTTTGATAGAGATAAAATTATACCCATATATAGATTAAGTGTAATTTTTTATTTTCTTATGGAATATATTTATTGAAAATTTTTATTTCAGAATTCATAATTATTTGCAATTATATAATGTATTGTGGGGTCAAACATTTTTTTGTGTGAATGAAGATAAAGTATCTGAAACATTGTGTTATTCCCCAAAAAATAGTGGATATTGAAAAGATGTTATTGTTTAATTTTCACGAGTTGTTACTTATGGTGAAGCATGTAATTAAAATTCAATATAGGTTTTTCAAAATGACTTTTAGAATATATCCAAATTTATTATTGGATATAGTTTCATAAGATATTTAATATGGTGTGACATAAGTTTAAAATGTGCTAGGTTTATTAATCTTTAGTGAATTTGGAATTTTGATGAATATATTAACTATAATGACCTACGTCATGATATAGTGTATATTTTGGTCTATGTGAGGGTATTTCCCTGTGTAGTGGAAGTCAATAGGTCATTGTTCATTGAATGGAATTATAATATTATATGATAATGTTTTTTATTATTTAATCTTACATTAGAAATGTTATCGTGTTGGGCTACCATTCATTAAATGAAAATTTTGGGAAGTTTCATCATGTATAAAAATAATTGAATAGTAAAAAAAATTATGGGGATTTTTTCATATGTTTCAAATATTTGAAATGGTTTGAGATGTTTTTTGAAAAGTTTTCTAAATATGGATAATCATTTGATGATATTTGGTTCCTATAAAACTCAATTAAATCTTGAGGTAATTTTTTGGTTTTAATCCCATGTTAGAAGTCCTAGAGATAAATATTATAAATCTATAATTTCAAAATATTCTTTAAATCAAGGGTTCTATCATAGTATGGATAAAGAGTGGTCCTTATAATGTGTTGGTAGATTCCCATAATCCTTGAATACAATATGAGGGAAGAACATGTTGTTTCTCCTCATTCATCTACATCAAACTCGTGTGAAGAAACTTGGATCATATAGTAAATTTTTTTCAATTATTTACTTTGTTTTATTATTAAAAACCAATGTATAAATATATCCATGTTGTTTTTTGGGTTTTATTATTTTCTTCCTATACTTTTAGGATGATAGTAATCCCTAAAAACCCCTTAAAAATCTTACCAATGTGAAAATTCATATGTTTTCATCTATTTAGTATGGGTTGTGATATATTTCAAGAATTTAAATGTTTGAATATGGGCGTAATTATGATAAGAGTTTTATATCCTGATTAGTGGTATATAGTAGTAAAATTTATGATATAAGTGAGGGGTCTTTTTTATAGTGAGAGGTTTTTGGAACCATGGTTTCTCATGAAAAAACAATTTCATATCCTATTCTACTTAATAACACCCTATTGGGCTTCATGTTATGATGATATATGGGTAGTGAACAAAAATGATGAGTGAATAATGAGGAATAATAGTTATGATCTCGTAACGTACCTCAATAGGTAGTTGAATATGATATCCTCTATTTATTGTTTTCCCTATATCATGCTTCTTTTATAATAGTGTATAGTGAAAAAATTATATTAGGTAATTAATTATTGTTAATATTATCCCTATTTAGATTTTATGGTGTTTTTAGGAATAAAAATTATTTTAATGATTAAAATTAAAATATGATGTTATAAATATAAATCTAATAATTTTTGAATAATTGAAGAAAAAAATGGAATTAAGATATTTTTTTCTTTTGTTTTTCATTATTTATGGATATAAAAAATATTTAATATATAATATTGAAATATTATGAGAAAATATGTAAATTTATCATAAAAATGATGATAAAAGGTTTTGATTTGTAAATATTATAATTGAATTATGAATGGTTATCATGAAAATTTTTTATCTTATGAGTATATAATTAATATGAATTAATCAAACTATAATAATTTATGATAGAAGTTGAATCTAGAAAAAAGTTTATCATTATGGAACCTTACCATCTATTACATGGTATTATTTAATTTAATTAATCATTTATTAAATTAATTTTTTGACCATAAGGCATTGATCCTTGATTTATTGAATATTACACCAGACCATTAAATATTTTTTCTACTAACTAGTGATAATAAACATTCTTAAAATATATTGAATTGGGTATAATTTCATTGTAACATTTAGTCACCATAATATAGCATATGGTGGTGTTTAATCTTTCCAAGTGTCATTCCACCCACTATTTATTTCACTTTTCAATACTCATTTTGGAGTGAAAGATAACACATAGGGGGTTTTCTCTTATTTTTATAAATTTAAACTCTCTTATAAGTCCATTAAAATAAAATAATGGTTTCTAAAAACATCATGTTGAGTCTTATTGGGTAAATTTGGATGGAGGATATTCATATAAGCCTTGATGATGATAACTATGATGGTATGGGGTGATATTGATACTTTTGTGATTAAAAAGTGTTGTAATTCTCAATTAAATTTTTTATATGATGTGGAATGAGGATAATAAACTTATGGATTTATTAATCAATGGATATGGTGTAGATAGAGATTGATTATTCCTATGACCTCTTGTTATTAGATCATGGTTGAGGGTATTGTGGTTTCATTATTAGGATATCCCAAGATCTGTAAAGTCTTAGTAACATGGTACTACTACTTTCTAATAATTTACATGGGAGTTCCATAAATGTATTCTTAGTATATGAGTACCACAAATTTGGGATACGATGAGAGTACATCATACTTATATCAACAGATAATGGATGGTGGATTTAGTTTTTTTTGTATGTCATGATTATTATTATATTTTTTTTATTTTCAATACATGGTAATACCATTATTTATAAAACCACTACCAGAGGAAAGTTTTATCCAGTTCGATAAACCATCTATATAGTATTAATACTATCAGATATCCCACTAGTAAGATTAATCCCCACCCTTGTCACAACCCATCCCTCGGGGCCCATGCAGTGGCTACCGTAAGCTCTCCTTCTGTAGTCCATGGGATAGTGACTAGAAATGGAAAGGCCTGTCCCAAAAAGGGAAGGCATTGCCTTTAAACTTGAACACACAAATGCCAAACCAAATTCCAAAACAATGAATGGGGAAACAAGTATACCACTAAAATAAATCTAATAGAAAGTACAAGTGAAAGTTAGTGGGACATAATACAAACCCAAAAAAGGAACTCGAAATAGTAAAGTAAAAAAAAGGAAACTCTAATAGCCATCTACGGAAAACCAAACCTGATCATGAGAGTAGTGAAGCTACTAGAATTCAAAGTAGTTTGTCCTACCTACCCAGTTATATTGGTCCCCACCTGGTCATATGCCACCATGTCCACCATCTTAGCATTCTTCCATCCCGTCACCTTGAGCACCTCTATCGAAACGTCGATCTTCTGGACCAGACACAACACTTGCAGGAGAATCCCATGCAAGGGTTAGTATACCAATAATCCAGTAGGGACCCTGAGACACTAGAATTTATCTTAGTAATCCATAAAGGAAAACACCAGAATGAAAATACCATAGATTTAATACCACCAATAAATACCTCAACCACATAGCAAAAAGTTAGAGACGTAACCCACACTAGGTATATTCTAGGGTAGTTATCGTAGCATCATCAGTCATATCATCAAACTCATAGGCTGTTGGAGAAATCCTATTCTATTGAGTATGGTGATCCTACTGGTCACACAGACCTGCTACCCACTAACCATATATTGTTGTGGTACTCATCCTTGATGAGTCCAATAGGTATACTACGTCACATAGAGTTTCTCCCCACCGTGGGTCTGCTGGGTCACACAGAGCCACTTCCCACCTTTCCTGAATGGGGGTACTCATCCTATCATGTACCATAGGGCTAATAATACTCATTTATCCACTCTCCACTATGGGCCTTCTAAGTAACATAGAGACACATCCCAATGGATATTTTTCGATCATTCTTTAGGTCTCAACCATCTGCAAGGTTCTGTACGTACTGCGCTTGGGATAACCGCTCCTCAATCCATTCATCGCATCTCATCGTCCATTAAAATCACCACAATGAATGAAAAAAGATCATCTTCATGAATAGAGTCCCAATGCCCCAAACAGATTATCAATCAGACACGCAGTTTTCCAGATACAGTGCTTTTGTAATAAGGGGTGGTTGCAATGGGGCCCAGTTCGACCCGCATGGACTGCCCAACCAACCCAGCCCGGGGGGTCCCACATAACCTAGTTTAAATATATGGACTTGACCTAAATTGGTTTGGGTCTTGGTCAGTCTGTTCTATCCTAGCCAGTGGGCCAGGCCCAAAGGGCCTCACTGTAATAGACCCGGTTTGGCTGAGGTTCTAGTCTGTCGGGTCGCCTGGTGACCCGATCTAGTCTAGCCCGGCACGAAGGGCACGATTCTAGCCTATCGGCCTAGGTCCAACTCACTGGGCTGTATGTCCGCCCTGCGGGTGAGTGTATGGCCCGCTGGGCAGTTCGTACCCTGCCCGGTTTTCCAGGGGCAGACCGGTACACCTCATTGGGACATGAACGGATGCCATATTTGGTCCACTACCATCGCCCTGGGGGTCACCAGAGGGCCGCCTCCTCCACCATGGTTAAGAAGCTGTATAGGATACCACCATCCACCAGCCCAGCTAGCGGCTCCTCCTGCTGTGTCATGTCCCTTCCTCCGGGCACCACTATGGCACACGGTCACCCTCCCGCAGCCACCACCGCGGGCCAGTGGAATTTCTCTAGTTGTCTTTTTCCCAATCTATATGAACTTATGGGCCTCCCGAGTCATCACCATCTCTACATTGGCCCTTGATTCCTCTTTCCATCAAATTGAGGATATGACCACAGTGAACGCACATGTCTGAGGTGCTTGGGCCTAGTTCATGTTGTCCTAGGCCCTTTACATTAGACTTTTAAATCAAAGGGAGGTTTGGGGATTGAAGTTCATCCATTTCCTGTAAGGTTTGAAAAAGACAACCTCCTATATAAACGCATCAATTGTGAATCAACCTGTTTGTGGGTTGATTCTTGTTCATCTTTTCTAGAAAAAGAAGAGCAAGAAAGAACTTTGAAACAAAAATCCAACCCCTCCTTATTTATGTTCAATGTCGAAGCATTCGTCCTCAAGTTTTCAAAATGGAAGATACCACTTCAGAATCCGTTCTTTGAACCACATCGAAGCTGATGATGATCTGGGGGCGCGTCGTTCTTTGTTCTTTATTGGAGAGGGATTCTGCCAGCATTTCATAAGAGGTTTCTTGCATTTTTTAATCCCCTAAACACCAACATGTTGGAATTATAAAAAGGAATCCAAAGTGCAGAAACATTGCGACCATTTATGATGATCATTAAATTAGACACATTTAATGAGCCACATTTAATGGGTCATTAAGATAATAGCATTGTTGTTTCAAATGATCCATTATTTCTCCTCCATTAATGTGCCTCATCGCCACCTCATCACTGCACCGCATCATCACCATCTTCCACTCAACGTGGACAAAGAAATAAAATAATAATTTTAAATTATTTTATTATTTTTATAAAATAGTCCCAAAAAAAAATTTCGGTCACCCCTTATCGGCCAAAGTTATGTTATTTCTAAGAGAATCACCGCACTCCAATTTCACCAGTTTCCTCGAATATTTTATCCGAGCACTGGTTCTAATGTTATAAAATCATGCTCAAGCATTTTCAGAATGTAACTTAAAAAATGATCAAAATTTCATTTCGGGCTCTCCAGGCCTCAAAATCACGTCTCTTTAGAGCACACTGTCTCAGAATAATTCCATATAATAAAATAAAAATAATTAAACTACATTTCTAAGACATTATATTCTCCCTACCATAGGGCTTTATGTCCCAGAAATCCAAAACAAAAACAAACCAAACTTATGGGGGTACTGATCATGAATCTGAGCCTCCTTCTCCCATGTTCTTCCTAGGATATTCCCATGCTTCAATAAAATCTCACCAGAGGAATTGACTATCCATGTAAGGCCTTCTCTTGTTGATCCTCTATCTCCCTCGAGAACTCCACAAATTTCTCCTCGTCATCAATACCTAGCTCTTTTCCTTTGATGACATGTGATGGATCATGCACGTACCTCATCAGCTGCGACACATTGAAAAAATCAAGCACCTTGTGAATCTATGGGGAAAGGTCTAGGCGGTATGCCACCTCACCAACTCTACTTAGGATCTGAAAAGTTCTGATGATCCTCGGAGACAGCTTTCCACCCCAGGAAAATCTCCACAATCCTCGTCGAGGTGAGACCCGAAGGAACACAGGGTCTCCCTCCTCAAACTTAAAGGGTATCCATCCCCTTTCAGCATATGACTTCTGACTAATTTGTGCAGTCCTAATCCACTCCTAGATGATCTGCACCTTTATGGTGGTATCCCGTACCAACTCCAGACCCATGAGTACCAACTCTCTTAGGTCTATCCAACATATGGGATATCTGCAAGGCTGCCTATACGAGGCCACAAACAGTATCATGCTGATGTTGGAGTGATATTTTTTGTTCTATGTGAACTTCACTAAAGGCAGGTGGTCCTCCCAACTATGACCAATTTCATGGATTCAAGTACGAAGCATGTCATCGAAGGTATGTGTGGTTCACTATGTATGACCATCTGTCTGGGGATGAAAAGTTGTGCTCAAGAGCAGCTGAGTCCCGAACACCTATTGTAATCTTTTCCACATATGGGATGTAAAGAGGGCATCATAGTCTGAGGAAATAATCAAGGGAACTCCATCTATCCTCACTATCTATTGGACATAGTGGATTCTTAAGCCCTATGTTGGTCCCCGCTCCTGGATGGGTAAGAAATGAGATGACTTGGGGAGTCAGTCAATGATCACACATATAGAATCATGGTCTCAAGATTTAAGTGGTAACCCCATCACAAATTCCATCAAGATATCATCCCATTTCCACTCTGGTGACTAGAGTCGTCCATCCAATCCTACTAGATCACGATTCTTTTCCTTCACTTGTTGACAAGTGAGGCATCGTGAAACGAACTCGGCCACCTCTTTCTTCATATCTGACCACCAGTACTCATGTTAGAGGTCCTGGTACATCTTCACCACTCCAGGATGTACTTCCAAAGGGGGTGTATGGATCTCCATAAACACATCCTCCTGTAAAAGCGTTGTAATTATGGTTCTCCCTCTAACAAGGATTAAGTTCTCCCCACCTATTGAAAATCAATCAGGATCCCATCCTGTGGATAACTGATCATGTTGGGCCTCGAATTAAACACCCACTAGTTATGCCTCCCTAAATCACTATAATAGTGGGGGAGTAATAGTCATCGACTAAAGTTAATCCCCTCCATCATCATCCACAAAGGATTTTAGCATTGCCGCTAACTGCTTTGTCACCTCACTCAGAAGCTGCAAACTTGTCCTCTTGTTGAGTGTGTCTGCCACTACGTATCCCTTCCCAAGAGTATAGATTATCTCAAAGTCATAGTCCTAGAAAAACTCTAGTCATCATCATTGTATCAGGTTTAGATTATTCTAGGAGAATATATTCCTATGACTCTTGTGGCCTGAGTAAACCATAAACTGCTCACCCGTCAAGAAGTGATGCCACATCTTTAGGGAAAATACCACTACTGCTAACTCCAAAACTTGGGATGCATAGTTTTTCTCATGTTGTAATATATGTCATGAGCCGTAGGTGATCACTGATCACTCCTGCATTAGGAAACACCCATTCTGATCTCTGATGCATCGTAGTAAACGACATACCCAACACCCTCCTCTGGTAGTCTCAGTATGGGGGAACTAGTCAGTCTCCACCTCATCTCTTGGAAACTCTGCTAAAATTTCTCTATCCAGGCGAAGGGTTCTCCCTTACATGTCAAAACTGATAAAGGTTCTGCTACTATGGAGAATTTGGGTACAAACCTCCGATAGTAACCAAACAACCCCAAGATTCTCCTAAAGTTAGTAACACTCTTGAGTTGCTCCCAAGTAAGCACGGACTCTATCTTCTCTAGATCTACCGAAACTACAGCCTTGGAGATGAAATGTCCCAGAAAGTGGACCTCATAAATCAAGAACTGCAACTTCGAGAGATTATCATAAATTTTTTTCTCACAAAGTGTATCCAGAACTATCCATATGTGTGTAGCATTCTCCTCTTTCGATGTTGAGTACTCCAACAAGTCGTCAATGAAGACCATGATGAACCGGTCAAGGTTAGGCTAGAAGATCATGTTCATGAGTCCCATGAACATTACTGGGGAATTTTTCACACCGAAAGGAATCACCCAAAACTCATAGTGTCCATACAAGCACCTAGAGGATGTCTTCAGAACATCCTCATCCCTTACATGAAGCTGGTGATATCCAGATCTAAGCTCTATCTTTGAGAACCACTTCACTCCATTCAATTAGTCAAAGAGGTTATCAATTGTCTACAGTGGATACATCTTCTTCATGGTCGCCTGGTTTAAGAATTGGAATTCTATACAAAACCTCAAACTCTCATCAACCTTCTAGGAAAAAATCATTGGGGCCTCCCATGGTGAAACATTGGTCCTAACGAACCCCTTCTCCTTCAATTCCTCTAAATATCCCCTCATATCATGAAGATCCACAGGAGCCATCTAAAATTCTAGTGTGGATATCGGTGTCGTCTCGGGGTACAGGTCGATAAAAAATTATACCTCCCTACGAGGAGTTTGTCCTGGATCATCCTTAAGAATAACATCCACGTACTCATCCACCAATACTTGAGATCTTGGGATCTTCTCATCCACTACACTGAGGGAGAGGCTAGCCAACTAGTGAGTGATCAACTGCACCCTCCTCCAAGAGAGTATGTCTTAAGCTATAAAGGTTTCCTTATCTCTAGTGAAGGAAAACATGGTCCCATATCTACGAACACACTACACTGTATGCCTAAAATACTCGATCTAAGCATAGAATTTTGAAAACCAGTCCATACCCAAGATGACATCATAAGGCCTCGATGCCACTACTATGATATCTCAGCTGAATATATCATCTCCTATAGTAAGCTCAGACTACTGGAACTAGTGTTTAGTCATCGAATCGTCTCCCGTAAAAGCCTCTAGCCGTAAAGATCGATCCAACTACTCCATTGGAATCAATGATCTCCAAATGAGATTCATAGTAAGGAATGAGTGACTAGAACCTGTGTCTATAAAAACATCACCTTTGTTTGAGAAGACACAAATCATACCTCAAATCATATCTAGACCATCGTGGTCAAGACACTCTACTTCCTAGAGCTGAGATCTCCCCTTCTCGCCTTCTCCCTGAGGTTGGGTTGCACCACCTGGGGGTGGTGGTAGTAACACCTCAAACTGTCGTCCACTGCCTACCACTCATCCATCTCCCCTACCACGTATTTCTCCCTGCATACCTCCTCCCTCGAATCACTGATGCTACCTCAGTGGCCCCTCGATCATCTAATGGTCATTTTTATGGTGGTTTGGGCAGTCACATTATATGTGTCCCTACCCGCCAAATGAGAAGCATTGCATGGTTCCGTACTGTCTGCCCCTGAACTGGGAGCCCCGCACTACCAACCCTGAGTCCTGAGTTCATCCTCTAAAATAGATAGCCCGCTTGGGCCCATGTGTCTGGTGTATTCTATATTATCAAGAATAATCTACCCAGGGTCTACTAGTGGCTCGAGTTATCGATGTCTTCTCCTTCAAGAAGCTCTTCACAAGATGGTCACGCCATAGTACCCCGACCTGGGTAAGGATGCAGAGAGAAAACACTGATGCCCTGATCTCCCTCCTGAGTCCCTACTCAAATGATCAATCCCTTAATAAAGGGTCTCACACCATATCTTTGGAGACTCAATATATCTCTATGAACCTCATTGAGTACTTGGTTACCGTCATTTTGACCTTCTTAAGGTTAAGAAGCTCCTAAATGAACATAGAGCAGAAGGTTGTGGGAAAACAATTCCTCTTGGAACATCCGTTCGAAGTATGTCTAGGTGAGGGTTGCCTCATCATGTTTCTAGGTGGTAAAACTCCATTGTCTCTATATTGAGCCCTCTAGAAGGCACATTTCCAATATCACCATCTGGTCAGGTGGTGTTCTCACTAAGAGGAAGACATGTGTCACAACCTCTACCAGTTCACAGTGACCTGAGGATCTGTCTCTCCCCTAAACCTAGGAGGTATCTGTCTCTGAAACTCATGCAAGGAATTGAGACTATGAGTGTCCTCCACATTAACCTATGGCAATATATTCTAACCCTTAGGTGGTGGTAGCGCTGGTGCATCACCCAGTGGGGCCATCTCTAGAATTGGTCCCTAAATAGACACCTCATCACTAGGTGACCTATCATAACAACCTCGTATTCGGATGCTGGATGGTTGTCCATGTAGAGGCATCCTAAAATATATAAATATGTACCACATTTATAAGGTTATACTAGTTTAGCTAAGTTTTATTCAAAATAACGAGACACTTATGCAACCATTGTTTTCATGTATTGAGCCAAAAATCAAAATTCAATGTCTGGTGTATGGATATATTGGTTACCGAACCAAAACTGGACTCCCCAAATCTAAAGGTATAACTCCCAATATTTAACATTTTTTCTCCAAAAAAACATAGACTCCTCATCTTTGAGGTGGAACCAAAATCCCACTTATACCACTTTGTCACAACCAATTCCCCGAGGCCCATGTAATGACTACCCCAAGCACATATTCTATAGTCTAGGGCCTGGATACTAGAACCAGAAAGGCATATCCCAAAACGGGAAGAAATTTCCTTTAAACAAGTACACACACACCCAACCACATCCCAAAAAACTGAAATAGGAAATATTTATACCACTAAAAAAATATGAGTGCAAGTACAAGTGAAAGTAAGTGAGCCAGAATACAAACCCAACAAGGAACTGAAAATAGAAAAGTACAAAAGGAAACTATCATGTCCATCCGCCGAAAACCCTGCCTGATCGTGAGATTATTGAATCTACTAGAATCCAAATTAGTATTCTCTTACCACCCAATCCTATTGGGCCCCACAAAGTCCTAGGGAACCAAGTCCACCGTTGTAGAGTTTGTTAATCCCATCCCCCTGAGCACCTCTGTCGAAATGTTGATCTTCTTCACTAGACACAACACATGTGGGAGAAGCCCGTGCAGGGGTGAGTATAAAAATACTCAGTATGGACTGCAAGACCCCCGAAGGGCTCTAATAAATCTATGAATGAAAAATACACAAAGAAAATACCACATAGGTAATACCACCTAGAAAGACCTCAACCACATATCATAGAGTAAAAGACACATCTCACACAAGGTATATTCTAGGGTAGTGATAGTATAATCATCAGTCATTTCATCAAACTCGTCAGCAGTTGGAGAAATCCTCCTCTATCGAGTACAGTGGGCTTGTCGAGTGACATAGATACACTTCCCACAATCCTTGTACTATTGTGGTACTCATAAATTATTAGTATCATGCTTATGTTGTGTCACACAGCGACACTCCCCACCGTGGGCATGGCAGGTCACGCAGAGCTACTTCACACATTGGATGAACTGAGGTACTCCTCCTATAGAGTTCCATCGGTCATTTAGGTCACACAAATCCACTCCCCGCCATGGGCATGCCGAGACACACAGAGTCACTTCCCAGTGGGTCATCGTCGAGCATTATTTAGGTCTCAGCCAACTGCATGGTCCCAAACATAGTATTCTTGGGAGAACCAATCCTTAATCCATTATTTTCATATCATCATCCATTAATGTAACCACAAATTATTCCAAAATATCTACCTTATCAGGAGGGTCCCAATGCCGTAAATGGCTCGTCAATCAGGCACACAGTTTTCATGATACATGCATTGTAGTAACCCAAATACCGGTTGCAATGGGACCTGGTCTAACCCAGTCAAACTGGCCGGACCAACCCATCACGGGGGTCCCGCATACCCTAGTTTAATTAGATGGGCTCGACCTGACCTGGATTTGGTTGAGGTTGGTCTGGTCTAGCCTCGCCAGGGGGCCAGGCCCCAAGGGCCTCACTAGACCTGGCCCATTTTGGAAGAGGGTCAAGTCCGCTAGGTCTCCCAGAGACCAAGTCTAGTCCGACCTAGCCTGAAGGGCGCGGGTCTGGCCAGTTGTCCTAGGTTTAGCCAGCTGGGCTGTGGGTCCGGCCCGCTAGGCGGTTCGTCGCTCGCCCAGTCCGCTAGTGGCGAACCAGTCCTCCTCGTAGGGAGGCGGCCAGATGTTGTGTTTGGTCTGTCGCCATCGCCCCACAGCTCACCATAGGGTAGCATCCTCTGACTCGGTCGAGCGACCGTGTCTACTGCCTCCAGCCACTAGCCTTGCTGGTACCTTCTCCTTCTGCGCAGTGCCCCTTCCTCCAGCGCATTGTCTCTGTGGGCCACCTCCATCCGCAGCTTCCAATGGTACCTTCAACCGGACACCAGAATTGATTTCGTGGTCCTTTTTACCATTCTGTGTCTATGGACCTCTCGGGTCGCCACCATCTCTACCTTGGCCCCAGACTCCTCTTTCCGCCACTATGAGGATTCAGACAAAATGAACGCACACGACATAGGTGCACAAGCCTTGTTCATGTCGGCCCGGGTCCTCTGTGTTAGAATTTTAAATCAAGGGGAGGTTTTGGGATTTATGTTCAACCATTTCATGAATTTTTTGAATCCTGGATAATAAATCCCCAATAAAAGTCACCCTCCTACATAAAGGCACGAATCGCGGATCAACCTGTTCGAGGGTTGATCTGTGTTTGTCATTTCTAGAAAAAGAAGAGTGGGGAATAAGTTTGAAATAAAAATCAAACAATTACTTCATTGTAATTTGATTCCAAAGCATTCTTCCTCAAGTTTCCATGATGGGGGACATCACTTCTGGCTCTGTTCATTGAGGCACGTCAAAGCCAATGATGATTCGTCGGCTTTTCATTCATCATTCTTCATTTGAGATGAATTCTATCAGTAGTTCATCAAGGGTTTCCCCACATTCTTTAATCCCCTAAACCCTAACTCTTTAGAAATATAAAAAAAAATCAAAATTGAAGGGATTATACGTCAATTAATGATGCTCATTAAATTAGCCACATTTAATGAGCGTTATTTAATGGTTCATTAAGATACTAGTGTCACGTTTTCAAACATGCAATTGTTACTCCTCCATTAGTGCACCTCGTTTTTTGTATCATCGCTACACAACAGCATCGTCATCTAACACTCAATGGTGAGAAAGAAAAAAATAAATATTTTATATTATTTTATTATTTTTCTCAAAAATTCTCAAAAATAACTTTTCTACTTGGCCATTGCCGGCCGAAGTAAAGTCATTTCTAGGATAATCCCGATGCTCTGAGTTCATCGGTTTCCTCGGATTTTTGATCCAATCACTGGTTAAAATGTTAGAAAACCCCACTCATTCATTTACTGAAATTACCTTAAAAAGATAAAAATTCAATTCTGGGATCTCTGGGACTTGGAATCATGTGTCTTTAGATCGCACAGTCTTAGAATAATTAAATATAATAAAAAAATCTACACAGAATTTCTGAGATATTAAAACCCTATTTATAGATATTGTAGGGATTATAGTAATTATTTTTTATTGATATGGTTATCATAGTTATTATGGTCATGGTGTGAATATGGTTATTCTAGAAAAATTTGTGGATAGAATAACATGTGGTGTTGGAAAAGGTGGTGATTAGTTCGGGGAGATTTGGTGTGTGTGGTGGTGGATGGTTATTTTTCATGAAAAATTTCAGCTACACACACTGCATATTTTCTTGAAGCACGTTTTTGTAAAGTACTATGTTTTTTAGTGATGTTAACATACCCTTAGTAAATATGATTATTCTTTTTTTAGCCTCTACACATAGATTCATTAATATTCTATATTCACATTATTATAATCATAAGTTTGAAAGTAAGAATGTACTTAGTATGTTTATATACACATTCAATATTTTATATCATTTTTATAAACATCCGGGATTGTGTTGGTGGAGGTTTTAGGTATCATTAGCTAAAATGACCTAGGTTCTTATTGGAGGTCGAATTATATGATCGTTTACTGTATCAATAAAGCTAAATTGTGTTTTTGATAATTTACTATCATTTTGGATTTTTTTTATTTTTTTCTTCTTCTAGTGGTTTTCTTTTAATTTATTTTTCTTCATGGAATATATATTTATTATGATTATTATTGATCAAGGATATTTATGTTTTTCAAGGATGGTATTTTTATTATTTAATCTTCTACTATAAATGAGGTTAATTTATTCTATTAATGATATTTCATATCATTTTTTCTATTTGTTGACCCCTAATCCATTTAATGAAGGATTGGGGTGACACACCATTTCTCATCATAGACCCAGGGGGTTTTGGAAATGGTGGGTCATGTTTGAGTGGAATATTTGTATTTGGTTTATTATGGTTTTTTGAGTATGTACATGTGGTTATTATATCAAGTTTACATGGTATTATAACATTATATTTTAATATTAGGAATGAAATATGGAATATATGTTCTTATCAGATAAGTTTACTTCCTATAAGGGGTTCTTCTATGGTATGGGAAAATGAATCATACTGAGTAATACAGGTATGAATATTGTTTATAATAAGTATAGGTGATGGTTTTTATGGGGTGATCCAATGGATATTTATGTTTTTCCAATCCATATCTTTTGCATGAATTTTGTTGAATCTCTTTTCTTCTTCTATACTTATTTCTATTAGATGCCACCAAAGATTCAATATTCTTTTGAAAAATGTATATATAGTTAAAGAAAGAATTAAACCAATGACCCATGTGGATGACAAGACTTAGAGTATGAAGTTTTAATATTTCAAATGGTATGGATTATTAGAACCAACTATTTTCATAGCTAAAAATGGAGTGTGTGTTTTTTTGTCAATCCACACTAGGGGTGATCATGGAGTTTGCAAGACAAGTGTTTTTATGGTGCAAATGGATTTATTTTTGAAGTTGGGGAAGTTTTCTAGTGTTTTCCAATTTTTTTGGGTGCAAAATTTAAAATATTGAGAAATGTTTTTGTCAATGGAAGTAGGTTCGTGTAGAAAAACACAATTTGCGTGCAAGGTTGAAAGTTGATTGAAAAATTCTGCACAAGTGATGTTTCGATACCATCCCATAAAAATATGGGAATGGAATGAGTTGTATACAAAACCTAATATTGAGAAAAAGTCTAGTTTGCATGAAAAAGGAAAGATCTACACTTTGGATGGTGTACAGGACACTTATGTTCTAAATAAGACATCAAAACAAGAGTTGTGGGTGTGGTGGAAGGTGCATAAGTAAATTTCATGTAGAGATATCCAAGTATATAAAAAGGTCTCCGTCCCTCTTTATTATAAGTAATTTTTTTTAAAAAAATATTATTTGTCTCTTCCGCACTAAAGCATTTCATGTAAAAGAGTGGCACATTGTAAAACATTTCTATAGAGTAGTCCTTATGTCTATCAAGATCGAGTAAAACTCATGATCCAGTTAAACAAAAGATAAGGGTATCATGAAATGTATCTTGTGTGGAAAATCCAAAAAATTCAGGAAAGTATGGGTTTTGTAGGAAATTGATTGTGTTGTGCGACTAGTAAGTTTTGAATATCCAGTTTTTTGATCAGTTCTTTATGTGCATCAATTTAGAACTATGGTGAAAGTAGTATCTCGTCCCAATATGGGAAAAATTAAAAATATTTAAAAATATTGAAGTGAACTTCAAGTTGTTAAACTAAGTAATGCTTCACCCAAGGTAGTGAGCTTGGGGTAGTTGACGGAAATGTTCATAGGGAGAAAATGTGTTATCCTCAAATTTGTTATAAAGGATGTGTTCCTATAACAGAGTGAATGTGCCTGATCTTCTATACTCCACAAATAATACTGATGCTTAGTGGATTTAGGTATGATCAACACACTATCAGTTTATACTCTTTAGAATATCACGTAGTTGTGAATCAATTAAAACTATTATATTGTCTCTCTGCATGTGAATGTTTAATAACTACACAATTATCTCAGACAGGTTTTACATGTTTCTAACAATGTGGGAACAAGATTAATCCTTTTAAAAGAAAAGGTTGACACTATCATTCACCCATCCCATCTCATGGTGTTTTAGGTCCCTACATAGATTTACTATGGAAAAAAGATCTAATTATAATATATATATATATCACTGCTTGGAGGAAGTAAAAAATATATTTTTATTTAGTTTCTAATTCAAAATAGTATTAAGTGCTATTAGTGGTTATTTTGTTGTGAAGTACAACTTTTTGGTGTTAATAACTTTATCTTATAGATTGTGATGCCTCTATGATCAAATAAACATAATTATATGACTAATTTTGGGTGTAGGTTAAATTAGTAACTCTAAGAGTGGAGTATTAATAGGTTCTATTGAATAATCGTTTGAGGATATCTAATGCATGATATTTTTGTGATCAATTATTGAGTTTGATATTTTATATTCTAGAAATATTGGTAAGTGAAAGTTTGAGTGTGATATTTTTTAAGATAGATTTGAAACTGAATATCTATTGATAGATTGTACCTTGAAGTTAAAGACCAAATCTAGGGTGATAGAGTGGAAAAATATGATAATGAGTTTGAACATTGTGAAATAATTAGTCATAGTTTCTTTAATAATGAAAAATATAAGTCCCAATATGATAGTAAATTATAATGATCAATGTACTATCAGACTTTAGTATTATGTAGTTAAAAGACACCTAATGGTATCCATGGAATTATTTTATTCACTTTTAATAGTATGGGTTATCACAGATTATATATCCTTCTGTATAGTCACTACTAGAATTTGATGTATTTGTGATGGGATATTTGCGACAGGATCCCCTCGCAAATAGGCTTTAGCGACGGGGCCCTGTCGCAAATAGAATGTTGGGGAAAACTGTGTCGCAAATACAATTTTTTGCGATGGGCCTGTCGCAAAAAATAGTATTTCGGACAGGAAAAGTCCATGTCGCAAATAAGTCTCTGATTATATACATTATATATAAATAAACCTTTTGTGACGGGTCCGTCGCAAATACTATTTGCGAGAGGGTAGTTCCTCATCGCAAATAAGCCTCTGATTATACATTATATATATAAAAATCTTTTGCGACGGTCCCGTTGCAAATACTATTTGTGATAGTCTCGTCGTCCCATCACAAATACTACGAATAAAAAATCATATTTAAATTATTTGTGACGGGAACCCTTCGCAAAAGGTCTCATCGCAAATACTAAGAATAATAAAATATATGTTTATTAAAATTATGATTAATGAAAAAAATATAATAATATTATTAAAATAAAAAAAAATAAAAAAAAATTATTATTAGTAAAATAAAAAAAATTATAAAATATAATACTAAAAAACATATTTAATAAAATTATGATTAATAAAAAATTAATATTAATTTTATTAAAATAATTAAAAAAATAAAAAATAATTGCAATTTTCAATATTTACAAAACAAATATAAAAAAATCATAAAATTTTATTATTATTAGTAAAATAAAAAATATTAAAAAATATAATACTAATAGTAAATAATTATATATTAAAATTAAAAAAATATGCAATATTTGCACCAATATAAAATAAATAAAATGTAAATAGTTTATATTACAATAAATTTTCATTTCAAATGTTTTTAACATAAAAAACAAATCACTGGGGGTTGTCTTTTGGAGGAAGTGAAGGAGCTGTAGGAGATAGTGGAGGAAACTACATCCCTAATCTATGAGCCAGATGGCGCATGTGCTCCATCTGCTCGTGATGTCGCTGCTTCCATCGACGCATCTCTTCCTTGTGCTGCTGTTACTGTTGTAGCTTCCGCTGACATGTCTCTTCATGCTACTTCTGCAAAATCTCGATAATCTCAAACTGAGTTCACAACTACTCATGATACTGTGAAAATAAGATGATTCCTCTCCATGAGCTCCTCTCGAGCTGGAGGCCGACATCGTAGAAGTACCATAATAAGTACTAGGAGTCAAATGAGAGTCGATACCATCTACTCAGCCCTTCTCCAAGCCATACCGAGTCTCCTGTATCCATGACGCCTCATCAAAACAGTGGGGACTGGTCTGCTCAGTCGTCTCGTCCTGAATTTCAGCCTGTTTCTAAGAGGTTATAGCCTCATATGACTCCTTTGATTCCAATTTGTAATTAAAATGGTGAAAATATTATATGCAGTTAATTTTCAAACTGAAGAAAAATAATACTAACCATAATCTGACGCTGGAAATCACCTTTAATATCTCTAGTGGCTGGATCACTGTGTATCCTCTAATAAATGTCGAACTTTGTAATATCAGTATTCTCGACTACCTACAGAAATATTAAATAAACTATTCATATTTAAATTTATATAAAATATTTAAAAAAATACTTATCAGATGCTCTCTATGCATACTTAATGTACGGCTACCAGCTCGATGTGTCACCTCATGTCTCCCTCTGTTCTGCCATCCCACTGAAGATCTCCTATATAATCTACCACTAAACCAGTGTAAACATAATCCATCCCAAACATGAGATGAAATGTACACTAGCCAGTAGGATCTGCACGACCCATAAAATTCTTTCACTCCTACTTTTTTAATGGTTGTTCTTCTCAAATTGTGCAAAACTTGGCAGAAATAGTCACGCATAGACACCTTCCAGACTGCGTGAATAGCGTCACACGTGCTTTCATCGATGGGATACCATAAACACTATAAATAATTTTTATTATCAAGTTATTAATAAAATAAATTTCAAAATAAATATTCTTTATTTACGTACCTGCCAATGATCATACATGTTGCGTCGCACATCAACGAGAATCTGTTCTCATGTGATCCATGGCTGAGAAAAATAATTGTGCAAGATAGCACTCCCTTGTCCAGTAGCTATATGTGTAAAACTGTGAAAAATAAATAAACAATCAAACAATTAGTATATATATAAATAAATAAATGAAAGCTAACTAAACTATACAGGTTATCATACCTCCATGTGCGTGGATCGAAGACAAGTCATGGATGTTGCTCGGGGATAGGGTCACGAATCATCTGTCACAAAATATCTTTCCCCCTCCCCATAACCCTTGAACTGTCCGTACGCTAAGGGTCAGATGGTCCACAATCCCCCTCATCCAAAGGTAGATCAGCCTCATTCAACTCGCGAAATAAATCAAGATCCATCTGCAACACAAAATGATTATTTTTATTAGATAGTTGAAAATAAATATTGTATATATATATATATTAGTTATGATTATAACTAGCATTTAACTGTGTCAGTGTTCATCTTCATCCTCATCTCCATAGCTGTCTATGTCAATGACTTCATCTTCCTCCTCAGCATCATCAATATCCATATGAGTTTCAATTTCATCATCTCATGTCATTTAACATTCATTTGTAATATCATTAACATCTTTTTCATCATAAATCATTAATTGTGGAGTGTCATTATCGATATTCACATCCCTTTGTGACAAAGATGGATTTTGAGCAGTCTCTTGAAAAATTTCAATTACTTCTACTTCAGACAGAACCAAATTTCATTTGAGTAAACTTATTTTCTAGAGATTTCATTTTTATTATGCTCCACCAATCCCTCAAGTATCTTGATGTAGTATAGTATTTTGAATAATATATATTATGTGCCTGTTGATCTAGTAAAAATATTTCATTTACTACAATAAGACTTTTATATTTAATATCGGTGTTTCCATGAGTCGGATGAACACGCAAGCCTCTCTCAATATCCAACCACCGACATTTAAACATCATTATGTTATTCGGTCCTAGATAACATAGCTCAATAATTTCATCTAGAATTCCATTAAAGTCAACTTCAGTTTCTCTGTGATGCAATCCTCTCAAGAAAACCCCATTGTTCATTGTTTTTTCGGTTTCCCCATATGCACGTGTATGAAATCAAAAACCATTAACCATATATGCATTATAGGATTTAACCATTTTGGATTGTGGGTTACTCAATATACACAGTCTCTTATCAATTTTATCAGCATGTTGAGACACCTAAAAATTTGTAAAACAATAATCATTATGATAAAGAATAAACGAAATTGGTATTAAACCATCAATAATTTATGTTACCAGTTTTTGAAACCATTGAGAAAAAAAATTTGTCTGTGTTCTTCAAGAGAAGCTACTGTAATTTTTGTAAGTTGTTTATTGATATGATTATCATATAACCTATGAATAAAATAAGTTTACATACTATAACATCAATTATAGAATAAGTGACAGAAGTACTTATAGTAGCAATGATGTCATTTCTTCATATTTGAGCAGAACATTTTTAGGATCTCTGTGCTGTTAATCATCTGAAATCCATCATTCATGATCTCCACCAAAACCATGATTTGGCTGATTAAAAACTGATAATTTATATTCCATTTCATCATTAATATTCCCCTCGTTTATTCTAATGAGATTATGTTTTGAAGGATATTGAGATTCAAAATAATGAGAGAAAAAAAGTAAAGAAATTTCCTCTTGGAAATAAGCTTCAATAATTGAGCCTTCAACTAATGCTTTGTTACATACTTTTTTCTTCAATTTTTGCTTGCATCTCTTGAATGGGTGCATCCATCAAAACTATACTGGACCTCCCCATTTAGATTTATATGGAAAATGTAATATCAGATGTTCCATGGAGTCAAAGAAAGTTGGCAGAAAGATTTTTTCCAATTTAAATAAAATTACAGCAACATCTTCTTCATGTTTTCTTAGTGCATAGTTGTATATTGTCGCTACAAAAATGTCTCGAAAAAAATATGATATGTCTGTTATCAAATATAAAAGCATAGAATTCAACAAACCTCTTAATCTAATCAGAAAAATTATTTCCATTATAACATGAAAATCATGACTTTTTAATCCGGTAATATAACCATTCTTAACACATCTGTCCAAATTGGAAGCATAGCCATCTGGAAGTCTCAAATTTGCAATCCACTGACAAATTAGTAAGTGACTCCCTTTGGAAAGTGTATAAGCTTATTTTGTCTTCATCAACCTCTGTGATCTAACATTTTCAAACAGTTCAAGTTCTGGTCACCTACAAATTTGGACAATATCTAATCGTGCCATTAGGGTATCTTTGGTCTTACCTGGTGTATCCAAAACATTGTTTAATAAATTACCAAAATAGGTCTTCTCAATAATCAGGGAATCCAACATGTGGCAGACCAGCAAATCATACCAATATGGATGGTCCCAAAAAATGCTTCATGTAATCCAATTTTGTTCTTTCCCAAATCCATTAATATTCTGTTGGTTTACTGTTGGCCCAAATGTGATGGGAGGTAATGAAAATACAACTGATTTAAACATTGTACCTAAGATCATTTTTGGAGGTTCATCCCTTTCAATTTTACCTCTTCTGAAATGAGATTTGTTCCTCCAAAAATAATGATCAGCTGGAAGAAATCTGCGGTGATATTTAAAATAGAATGTTTTTTTCCATTGACAATCATAAAGGCACTGTTGTCTTTCATACAATAAGTACATGATTTCGGACCATGTGTACTCCATCCGGACAACATTCCATATGTCGGAAAGTCATTAATCTCCCATATCTATGCATCTTTTAATATGAAATTGTATTTCGCAGCAACGCCATATGTACTAACACCATCACTCCACAATGAATTTAACTCATCAATCAGTGGTTTCAAATTAACATCAATATTATTTTTCGAATGTTCTAGGATTAATAAGGTCAAAAAGATATAGGTCTCCTTCATCAACATCCATGGAGGTAAATTGTATGGAGTTATAAACATCAATATTGTGTGTTTATGTGTGATTTTATGAACTTGTAAAGACGTTCATGTTTGAAAAAAAAATTAGCGATTAAGAGTATTTGGAATTTTTGAGTTAGGCTTGGTAGATACTGGATTCATTAAAATGATTGGTAAACTTTTGGTTTGGAAATTTTAGGAATGTCAGGTGTCTACATCACCAAAGGGGTGAATATTAGTGAAGTGTGGTAGACCTTGAATGACTTTTTGGGCATATGATAAATTTCCAATATATTCGTATGGTCTCTTTTATGTGATTAGAAGGGTTATATCAATCTCAAATCATTAAAAAAAATTATACTCTCTTTTAGTAAAATAATTTGTTAAGAACCTTCCTCTAATGGATGGTTGTAGTTTTAATCATTGTGATTGAGTGGGATAGAACTCTTAAGACTTGGTATACCTTCTTGAGGATATGATGAGAGTGTGTATAGGGGTTTGGTGATTGAAGATTTCACCATTATAGAGATACCATTTGGGGTGAATGGTAAATTGGGATTCTTAGTTAGTAGATTCTATATTGAATGAAACAAATGGGGTGTTAAGGCATGGGATTTAAGGTATATGCCATATATGGATTGGTGGGAATGGGTGCATGATATTCCTTATGGTAGGTTAGGGGATCAATTTTAGTAATGATTTTTCTAGTGGGTTTAGTGTATCATTTGTCTTGGGAATAGACTTAGATATGTAACCATTAGTGATGTGTCCGATTATATTTTTTATGGAAAGTTTATCTTGGGTAGGTCTCATGATACCATATCAATGACAACCATTGATCTTCGTAATTTCCATGGAGGTGATGGGAATGGGTTTTTATTAATTGGTAAGAGTTGGGGTAGGTCCTAAGGGAGTGAGAAATATGGTTTCCCAAGAGTAAGGTAAAATATTTTATCAGTTCAGTTTTAGATAACTTGTGAGATGATGTTTGGTATGATAGGTTAGGATATCCAACTTAGTGAGTGATAGTTGTGTTATGGATGAAGTGGACTAGGATAGGGAAGACCATATCCAGGTTTTCATTAATGATAAGGGATGTGATTAGTTAATAAAAAAGTGGATAGATAGGGAATGGGTTATGTTTCCATCTATTGTTTATTGTTATACTAAATTTATTAATGTGATATGATTCTAGGGCAGTGATACAGTTGTTACTAACATCAGAATTTTGAAGTTAATGGTGTGTAATTATCTTCTACCTACTCTTATGATTGAGATTTAGATATTCTAGAGGTATTATTGTGTTTTGATATACCTATCATATACTTGGATATTATTGGGCTATCTTTGTGTTTTGATCTACTTCCCAAGTTATCGTTTATTATTGAGACTAGCTATATTAATCCAATACTTTTATGTGGTTTTAATTTGTGTGTTCAACTTTATTAAGTCATTTTATTCATTCTTTTGATGGAATTAAAGACATAATTCCCTGGAAATAGCTAAATTAGGTGAGTTTAAGTGTTGTGGTGGTCGATTGAGCACTCAATGATCCCATATGATTACATTCATGTGGTGTGTTGTTAATATTTTAACTTTATCATTCATATAATGGTATATTTTGGAATATATCTAGGGATTATTTTGTTGTTTTACTACTATGTTTTTATTTCATTTCGTTATCTAGAACCAACTGATTTTTTCATTAAATTTCTATAATTTTAATAAATATTTGATCAGATAATAATTATTCTTTAATGTAGCATTAATTATATAATTTACTTAGGGTATTTTTCACATCAATAGGTAATAGAAGTTCCTTGTTATAATGATAACCAATAAATACTATGAAAACATTATTAAAAATAAACTATATAATCTAGATAACATCTTTCTGATGGGACATAAATAATATTTGGAAATCATGGGACGGAGGCTCATAATACATTTAGACTTCCTCTCATGATGTTTTCACATTGTAATATCTAACTAAGGATGTTATGAGGATAGACCCACCAATAAAAATTACACAAGTTTACATGACATTAATTATTCATAGATATGTGTGTATTGGTTAATAAACTATATATTATTATTAATGAGTATCATGAACTGTGTATATTGATATATAGAATAAAATTGTGGCCCTATGTGCTCACGATGAGGTTTTATACATTGGGGGCATTATAAGTGATGTGACATTAATTGAATAAGGAAAAAAATATTTTTTCCATCCATGTTAAAGGATGAAAATATATCTAGACTTTTCATTGAAACAAAAATATTTTATTAAATCCATGTTCAAGGTAGTTCATTAATGAGTTAATATTAAAAATACAAATAAAGATAAACTCATCATAAAGTGTAATGACAAAAGTATATATCATTATTGATCAAATATCAGTATAAAAATGTATTATATTAAATAGTAACATTTATAGGAGACTATTTTAATTGTAAAATTCGCATTCTTTTCTATATGTGACACGATGTGTTGTTAGATGATGATCATATTCTTTAGGTAATTTCACCTAATTCCACTGAGAAATATTATTAAAGGTTGACACACTAATTGTATATAGAATTTTAATAAATTCTATTCAATTAATATTAATAATAAATATCATTTTCAGATAGTAAAAAAAATATTTATTCATGTTAGATGGATCCCAAATATTTAATAAATATATATTCATGTTTCGAATATGTGAATTGTATTTTATCTCTTGTTTATTATTCATAAGGTAATAAATAAATTTTTATTCATTCAAAAGACTAAAAATTATATTAATATATAAATATTTATTTAGTTTGAATATTATTAAAATAAAATGTGTTTGTCATTTTAGGGAATATAATGTTTATTAATTTTTACTTATTTATCGAATGAAAAAATATTTAGTTTAATAAATATTTTATTATTTAAGGTTTTATAAATTCTATGAGAGGATTAATGGTTCGAGTAAATGGGCTGATGGAAATAACATATTTTATTTAATAGCGTTTAAATAAATATTAATTCATTTATTTATTTATTTAATAATATTAAACTAATTACTTTTCATGGAAAATATTAATAATATTTTTGTTAATATTTAACATTTGATATCACTTAGATTAAATATATTGAGAAAGGTTTGTGTGCAATTCTACATGTTTAACCATAAGTATATAAATAAATAAATATATCACTTTTATTTTATAGAGAATTATTCTGCACAATAAAAATATCTCACAAATTCTCTCAATCCTAGTGAGAATAATACTCCCCTCCTCTCTCTCAAAAACATAGGAAAAATTATTGAATCTTATTGTAATCAACATTTAATAATTTGAAGCACTATGTTCCTTTTTATAGCACTCAAAATACCATGAAATTCTTTTAAGGGTTCATGGATCAAGTTTGAATAAAACTATAGGAGTACTCATTTAGATTTTCAATGGAAACGACAAAGATGAAAGAGTGGCTGTTATTTTATAAAAAAAGGAATTACTAATTTAGGGTAATTTTAGTTCTAAATTAAATATAAATTAAATTTGAAATGTCCAATCATAGGAATTCTAAGGTTGTTTTCATCAATTTTTTTGGATAATATCTATAGAAATCGATTAAAAACCAAAATAAGGAACCTAAAAACTACTTATATTATTACTAAAAACCTATAAGTGGTATCAAAGTGATCACTTTATAATTTATAATTATTGATAAATTTTTGATAACTTTTTTTAGTTAGTGTGTTATTTTTATTTTGATACTTTTTTTAAATAGTCTAGATAACATGTTCATATTAGTTTTTATGTCCAAGAACATGTCAAAAACACATGAATAATTCTTATAGATCTCATATTCATGTATTAACATTGATGCTTTATATTCAATAATACATGATTTGTAATGGTAAATTACATTCCATGTATATGAGGCCAACTCACACAAGGAGTGAGCCATATAAATTTTATATCCATATCACTCAATATACAACATAATTATATTCCATGTATTGAATTCCAGTGTAGAATATGGATTGATAGGGACGATGCATCATGTAGCTAGTGTACACTTCATGTAACCCAACATGGTTTTATTTTCTTATAAATCATGGAAATTTGTGTGGTCAATACATGACATCATTGCATTTCATGAATTGATTTTCATCCAAGTAACACGGGACAATATTGACTACACAATGTGGAGATGGAATGTGCATGTTATGTGACATGTTTCAATCCACACATGGTGGACTCTGAGATTTTTTCCATTTATTGTGGGTCAATGTGTGGGATAATTAAATTTAAACACAAACTACATGATTTGTAGCTAGTTTTACACCACTTGTGATAGGTGTCATTCCATACAGGGTACACACTAATTCTTTTTCAGTGTATTGTGTGGATATTCATGCTTAATAATTAATACCATGTAAATTCTCCAACACCAAAATTGGTAATGGTTGTTATGAATACCATGTACATCAAGTTTAATTTTAGTAGTACATGCCATGTATATTATGTAATGTAATGTGGTAATAAATTTCATACAAACTATAAAGATTGACCCAGAAAGCTATAACCCTTGAATATAATGACATGTCATATAATAATACATGTCTTGTATGTATACAGTATATGAAAAGGATTGTACACAAAACATGACACAAAAAGTTTCTAGTGAAAGTACTCATTGTGTAAGTATAAATTTTTGTAAATAGATTTAATCTGAGGTAAAAGATACACAATATGTGGCTTCTTAAATATAATTTGTGTACATAAAATTAAAATTAAATTTTATAAAAAAAAATATGGAATAGGAATTTGATTATATCTCAATAACTGTTATGTTAGAATATTAATATTAATAATTAATAATTTTATTAGATATTTAATTCAAGAATTTATTGTAAATTTTTTGTTAGTTAAAACAAATGTAAATGATTTATAGAATTACAAAATCCATTATCATTAAATGTTGTAATTGGTCATCAGCTTGACCAATTTTTTCATGTGATTTCATTAAATTTAATTTTTCATTTTATAGATCTATGTATTAATTTTATAAAATTCAAATCTTAATTGGAGATCATCCCCACCTATATTATTATGTATGGTCTTATGTGTTCAAGTTTTATTTGATTATCTTTAAACCCCTGGAACCCCTCACATAAGAGTGAGTTAAAAATTAAAAAATATAGATATTCTAATAAGAGGATATGGTTTATAACTTGAGACTATGTAAATACCACCAAATTGATACACAAGGATTAGACAATTCTTGTAACTAGATCCATGAATTACTTCAATTAGTTATTCTTCTTAGGGTCATGGTTGGTTTATAACTACTCAATAAATCAATTATTATTTAAAATATCATGATCATTTCACATATTTATTTTATTTAGTCAGTTCATGATTTTTATATGATGCATGGTTTATTTGGATGTTTAAATTGAATCACATTATGTAAATAAATTAACGATAATTTTAAATATAAAATAAAATAAAATTACTATAAATGAATTATTTTATAACAAATGGTTATTTAACTCTATAAATTCAACATTATATTAACATTAATGTAAAGAATAAAATAAATAATATTTATTTATATGTTCAATAAAATCTCTAAATCAAAATATTATGTCAAAAAAATTGTAACACCCCAAGCTTCCACGGTACGCTTCTCTTTGAATAATGCAGTAGCGTGTGTTGTACTCAACTTCGAGTTCTAACAAACACCACAACTAATCAAACTTGCCCTTATGAATAGTAATACCCACTTTTTGAAATTTTATAAATTTTATCTTTCAAAATGCACTTCATTTTTGGATTCGGAATATTGAAATTATCCTAGGGTGAATTTTTTGTATTTTTTTTGAAAACATTCAATTTTTGATGAATACTGAAAAACACTAAGTTATTGGGTAAAACCGACTTTTTATTTAAATAATTATTTATTTTATTTAAATATATTTTAAGTCAAAATAGATATATAATTCCAATATAATTTCAATGTAATTCATTGGAGTTAGTTTATAATAATTTTAGACATATAAAAATTTTATTGAACTTTTCACCGTCTTTTACCCATCTCCTAGGAGAATTTGCAAATTCACATAAAACATAATTTTACCACTTCTTTGAGTATAATTTAAAAAATCAGAGAGACATGGTTAATATTAAGGAGTAAAATGTGGTTAAATAAGATAAAAATAATTTTTGGTGAACAGTAAATTTTTGTTTTTATTTACCCCGGTAAAAAGTAAATACGGTAATTAAGGGTAAAAATGATATTATTATTACCCTAACAGGTGTCCTAATTTTATTGGATAAGTATAATTAGACCAAAAAACAAACTTTAGGAATAAAATATGAACCTCTTTGGTCCACTTGTATTAGATTAGGACATTTATTGTTATTTAATTCAAAGAAGAGTTAAAAGAGTTAAAATCTATGTTTAATAAATAAACAATTTTTAATATAGGGTTATAGATAAGATAAATTTGATTATAAATATTAATAAGAAATATAAAAATATTTCCTACATAATTATATTTTATTTATAATTTTTATACATTATATAATTTAATTTTTTTATGACAGAATGATGATGTAGTAATTACCTTATTAGTGAAATATTAAAATAATTGATACTATAAATACCCAAATAAATAAAATTTTATACTTTAAATTAATTAAAAAAACCTTAGTCTAATATGACATATTATTATTGGTTATATGAATTTTAATTGAATTAATATTGCTGTTATGAATTTATCAAAAACAAAATACTCAATAGTGTCAAAATTGACATAAAAGTGTTTTTAAAACAAATATTATATTATTATTTAATATTATATTCCTAAAAATCTAAAGTTCGTCCAAAGGACTTATATAATGATATTTGTATCATTAATGGACCACTTGGGGGTCTCTTTGAAGTATATAGTATGTTTATTAACAATATAATATAAAAATACAAAGAGATATGGTAAATGTCAAACTATTTAACTAAGAGTTAAATCTAAAAGATAAGGTTACTATATTGACTCAAACATGTCTAAAATCTATTGGATGAGTTTTGTTTTTGACCAAAACCCCCATTATATGTTGAATAATCCACTTTGGAGCCATTAGAAACCGAATATGAATATATTATAAATTAATACTTTATGTTTTTCCTAAAGAGCCCCTCCTCCCCCTGATAAAAGGACACCACTTCTAACCAATTCCTCACACATCTCAAGCCTTTTGGCTCGTCCAACCTCTGCCAAATTAAGCTACCTATATCCATATACTACTTCTAGAAGCCTTACCTTAGGCAGATGCCAGTTCAAGAGTCCTTTTTTGTTCAAACCAAAGGGAGTTACCCAAATTAAAGGTAACGATTTCTCTTAGCTTCTTTTCTTTTATTTTACTTCTCCAACCCCTAAACTCTTCTTATTATTTTCTTTTGTAACAAAACCAGTATCCTAAATATACTAGGATATTGTTATGAAAATTATTCAAACTACACTTACACACACATCCATCTAATGGGTGAAGAACATAATGTTTTTGAGGATGCCAACCAAATGCCTCAAGAAATAATGATTATTCAATTATCTCCTACCACATCTCATGGTGGCCATTATGATGGAACTACAATTAAATATGATATTAAAGATATTTATTATATATATAAGCTTCTTTAATTCCATTTTATATAATACCATTATTCTTCTCATGTTGTATATATATACGATAATTTCATTTGAGGAAGTGTGGACTATCGCCCCCTCAAAGTGATATGACTCGTTCATACCATACATGGAATGTATAAAGGATGGTCTTAATGAACATAAGTAACGCATATAAGATATTATATAACACATGAATAATAATATACCTATGTATCATTTGGTTTTTTATTCCTTTTAAAATGAAAAATGAAATGTATGTAGCGTTCGTGCGTACATACGGATTATTGTCTCCACGAACGCGATTAGATTCATTTCCCCATCATATCCATTCAAGAATAATTCTCATTTAATGATTAAAAGTAATTTTGAAGGACTTGATATCATTCTGGATATTAATAAGATACAACCTATCCATAACAAACACAACTTACGTAACGAAGCATATAAAGGAAAACGAATCTGCTAACACCAGAAACGACGATAATACTAAAATATTATTAACAAAGCAATATTAAAAGATCATATATGATATCAAATTTATATATATGATTTTTTTTATAATTTAATAATAATGATTTAACTATTATACAGAAGGTTAAACTACACTCTATAAAGGAAAAGTACAAGGTAAGGGTTAATTTTACAATCTCTTCATTATTTGAGATTGTTTATACGTAATTATCTACTAGGACCCCTTTATCATCCACATCCATGTTTCTTAAAAATGTATTTCAAAACATTATTAATATTTTATAGAATATGTGTTAAAGTCATATATACCCTTTTTTAATTTTTATAAGAAGTTTATAAAGGAATATTTACATCATTTTCCAAACAAGGTCATTTTTAACCTTTTCGACAAAATTAAGGTAAGAATGTATTTTTTTAACTTATACGGTGGGTTCAGCTATTTTCCACCATTGTAAAATCATCGAAAATCCCCTTACAATATTATAATAATATTTTCAAAGTAAATGTTTTATTTTATAATCATGTGACTTTTAAATGATTTAAAAAAAAGAGATATTTCTCTCAAATAGTTTTGATTTCATCTATTTCAACATCCATTGATGGATATTAAGATTATTTGAAGTTGATTTATTATTATACAAAACTTCCATATTTTATTGAATGTTTTTTGATATGTTTTATTGTGGATGTGTTATTTTTATACCATTCATGGTTTATGGAGAATGTATTAACATTTTGTATGCTAGTTTTAATATGAATGTTTATGATATGTTCAAACCTGTTCATATGAGGAATGCATTGGACTTAATAATTGATGGGGGGAGCCCACTATAGATCCTCGATGCATCAGTAGGTCTCCTGAGACAAACTAGTGTCTTGTAATGAGGCCTTGAAAAAATCTTATTTGTATTCTTGGCACGAGGCCTTGCCTACGTGGTTATGATAGTCTGGCATTATGTATTCCATCGTTATGAAAGTGGTTAGTGATATTGTATGTGATTATTCGACTAGTAAAATATCCATGTCAATAATTAAATCGCATTACTTCATTTTATTTTTTCCATATTATGATTAAGTTCAAGTTTAAAAGGATTTTGTTTTAGTTATACATTGCCTTAAATGTTTATGCTTATTTATGAAAGTTTTCGCTGTATTGTTATCCTTACTGAGCATCTGAGCTCAACTATTTATATGTTTTATTTTTTCCAGGATTCTAAGAAGTGTTTTGTGATTGATATGGAGGGTTAAGACGAAGGAATAATGGCATTCATAAAGGATTATTTATGTTGTTTTTTATGTTATAAAGTGTAATGTAACATTCATGTATGTAATCTATTTTCCAAGACTGCTAAACTGATCGGTCTTTCAGGACATGATTCCTTGTAATCATGCCAATGTATTAAAATAATGCACCTACTCGGGGTAACTGGGGTCAGGGAGTTACAGTTGGTATCAGAGAAAGTTTATCAATAACCTTGGAATCTAGATTTACATAAACTCTGATTAGAGCACATATACCTAAGATAGACTTTGTGGATTAGTATAGATGAAATTCCTAGAATTTTGGTAATGTAGATATTTTGTGAGTTTTCAAAGAAAATACATCCCTATCTGGATACAAGTAGGTAGAGGTGGCTCTGGAACAGATGTACCTAGGGGTGAAACACAAAAACACCGCTATGATCTAGACTTGAACAGGAACTGGTGCATGATAACTGGCCTTACAGCACTCTTGGTTACAACACTCCTAGGGGATATGCTTAGGATAATTCTGATTTTCTATACAAATCATTATGAAGGGTTTATGAGTATATACATACTCAATGAAAAAATCATTATGATTATTGATTGTATCCATAAACAGTTCAATTTACGTTAGGTATTTTACAAGTTTGAAATTATTCATTGCAATTCATAAACTGACCTAGTTTATGCCATTGTATAGAAATAGCGCTCAGTAGAAGGAATGTGAACTCCAGCAATAAGTATGATCCAAAGAGTAGGAAGGATCATATATTTCATGGTCTTATGCTATAATTTAGAAGGGAAATAGTCACCCATGTATTATCATCATATGAAGAAATAGTATCATGGGTTGATAAGATAAGTAAAGAGTTCTCAGAGTCCTGTGGATTCGAAGGGAAGCTAGAGAAGAAAAGGATGGTAGAGATAAGGACAGATAAAGGGAAGAAGGTAAAGAAGGATTTTTTTCATATGTGATAACTGTGGAAAGAATCTCCTTGGAAAATTCTTGAAGGGAATGGTAGTATGTTATAATTGTGGAGAAAAAGGACACTACAATAATGATTGTGAGGGTAAGAAAAAGGTTTCAAATGTATAATGCTTCATGTGCAAGGAGTGGGGATGCTACGCGAATCAATGTTCAAATCATCAGTGTATACCCCAAATGATTCTATTGGAAAATAATAAAGTTATGATACTACCGCAGATAAAGAGAAATGACTAGTGTTCTTATGTTGTTATTAAATAATTATTTTATTTGAGTTTTGTATCAACGATGTACTGGTTATATGAATTAGGTAGATAAATAAGGATTGTACTGCAGTACTATTTCATTGAGGGTTTGAGATTATATGGTACTATGAAAAGTGACTCAATAGTAAGTTAAACGTTTTTTTGAAAATACATGGTTGAAGGAAAGGTAATACTTAATATGGTCTTGATACTGAGGTAGTAATTTTGGAATAAGAGATTGTTGATTTGGATAAATTATATTGGATATTCTTGACTTCCTTGGAAATGGTTAATAGTTTATGTATTTCATTATTGTTGGAATATTCAAAAAATTTGGATATAAGGAATATATACAATATTCTATAAGGAATAAGGGAGCATTAATGTAATAAATAAAGGTTTTATGTTAATTTAGGATGTTACCATGTTTTAAAATAATACATGATGAATGTGTTCACATGTTATTACAGGGAAAAAAGGATCTTCATTGTGTTTAAACTCCTTATAAATTTTGTACTGTGAGTTTGGATAGAAGTATTTTGAATAATTCTAATGGTTGGAATGAATTATGTTTGAGATGTTATTTTTGGATTTCTATAAAAGGATAACACACAGACCGTGTGACAAACCGTCGTGTCGGACAAAGCTGTGGTAATCAAATCTCAAACCATAGTGGGATTGGGATTTATCTCCAACTATTAGACTACGTGAAGTTCCTAGATGGTATAATGTAGTTTCGTTTTTATAAATTTTCTAATATGGGAATTATAAATTCATTATATTTGGAACCCTATACGATTAATTTTGAGTTGTATTTTGTTTTAGAGTGAAGGGTGAGTTTGTGGTAGAAATTAATTAATGGATAAAACTCTAATTATAAAGTAATTATATCTCTTTATGATATTATCCAATCTCATAAATAAATTCCACAACATTAAGAAAAGTAACTTAGAACAAAAACGTTGTCCTAGATGGTACCTTAGATCATCACAAATTTATGGCTTTGTGATTATTGGCCTTTTCATAGCCATGTTCTCTACCACTCCCCATCAGATATTGATGGTTAGATTTGTCTTCCATATCCATGTTTTCCTATATATAACCCTAGTATGTGTTATTTTTGGTAACCGTCTTACTTACCACTCTTTATTTTAAATAGAGGCCTCATTAATCCATTTTTCGATGTGGGATTTCAACAAAGTTATTTTGAAATGTCAACCCCAAGATTCATATACTGAGAATAAATTGTGAGGACACAATTTATTTAAGTAGGGGAGAATGTAACACCCCAAGCTTCCACGGTACGCTTCTCTTTGAACAGTGCAGTAGCGTGTGTTGTACGCAACTTCGAGTTCTAACACACACCACAACCAATCAAACTAGCCGTTATGAATAGTAATACCCACTTTTTGAAATTTTATAAATTTTATCTTTCAAAATGGATTTCATTTTTGGATTCTAAATATCGAAATTATCCTGGGGTGAATTTTTGGTATTTTTTTGAAAACCTTCAATTTTTGATGAATAGTGACAAACACTCAGTTATTGGTTAAAACCGACTTTTTATTTAAATAATTATTTATTTTATTTAAATTTATTTTAGGTAAAAATATATACATAATAACAAAATAAGTAAAATTTAATTCATTTGAGTCAGTTTATAATAATTTTAGACATATAAAAATTTTATTGAACTTCTCACCGTCTTTTACTCATCTCCTGGGAGAATTTGAAAATTCACGTAAAACATAATTTTACCACTTCTATGAGTGAAATTTCAAATATCGTAGAGACACGGTTAATATCAAGAAGTAAAATTTGGTTCAATAATATAAAAATAATTTTTGGTGAATAGTAACTTTTTACTTTTATTTACCACGGTAAAAAGTAAATAGGGTAATTAAGGGTAAAAATGATATTATTATTACACTAATACATGTCCTAATTCTATTGGATAAGTATAATTCGCCCAAAAAAACTTAGGAATAAAATATGAACCTCTTTGGTCCACTTGGATTAGATTAGGACATTTATTGTTATTTAATTCAAAGAAGAGTTAAAAGAGTTAAAATCAAAGTTTAATAAATAAATATTTTTTAATATAGGGTAATAAATAATATAAATTCAATTATAAATATTTATTAGAAATATAATAATATTTCCTACATAATGGTATATTATTTATAATTTTTAGACATTAAAAATTTTAATTTTTTAATGACACAATGATGATGCAGTAATTACATTATTAGTGAAATATTAAAATAATTAATATTATAAATACCCAAATAAATATAATTTGAGACATTATATGAATTAAAATAATTTTCTAGGTTAATATAACATATTATTATTGGTTATATGAATTTTATTTGAAGTAATAATGGTTTTATGAATTTATCAAAAACAAAATACCCAATAGTGTCAAAATTGACACAAAAGAGTTTTTTAAAAAAATATTATATTATTAATTGATATTATATTCCTAAAAAAATAAGGTTCGGCCAAAGGACTTATATAATGATAGTTGTATCATTAATGGACCACTTGAGGGTCTCTTAGAAGTATATAGTAAGTTTATTAACTATATAATATAAAATTACAAAGAGTCATGGTAAATGTCAAACTATTTAACTAAGAGTTAAATCTAAAAGATAAGGTTACTATAGTGACTCAAACCTGTATAAAATCTATTGGTTGAGTGGTTTTCGACCTATCCCCACCTTATACTTTGAATAATCCACTTTGTATCCATTAGAAACCGAATATGAATTTATTATAAATTAATACTTTGTATTTTTTCTAAAGAGCCCCTCCTCCCCCTTATAAAAGGACACCACTTCTAACCAATTCCTCACACCTCTCAAGACTTTTAGATCATCCAACCTCTGCCCAATTAAGCTACCTACATCCCTATTCTACTCATATAAGCCTTAACTTAGGCATAAGGCACTTCAAGAGTCCTTTTTACTTCAAACCAAAGGGATTTGCCCAAATTAAAGGTAACGATTTCTCTTAGCTTCTTCTCTTTTATTTTACTTCTACAATCCCTAAACTATTCTTATTATTTTTTTGTAACAAAAAAGTATCCTAAATATACTAGGATATTGTTATGATAAGTATTATAACTACACTTACACACACCTCCATCTAATGGGTGAATGACATAATGTTTTTGTGGATTGCAACCAAACGCCTCACGAAATGATGATTGTTCAATTATCTCCTACCACCTCTCATAGTGGCCATTATGATGGAACTATAATTAAATATTATATTAATGATATTTATTTTATATATAAGCTTCTTTAATTCCATTTTATAGCATACCATTATTCTTTCCATGTTGTATATATATACGATAATTTCATTTGAGGAAGTGCGGACTACCGCCCCATCAAAGTGATATGACACGTTCATACCATACATGGAACGTATAAAGGATGGTCTTAATGAACTTAAGTAACACATATAAGATATTATATTATAATGTAATAATAATATACCTATTTATCATTTGGTTTTGATTACTTTTAAAATGAAAAATGAAATGGATGTAGTGTTCGTGCGTACGTACGGATTACCGTCTCCAAGAACACGATGGGATTCATTTTTCCATCATATCCATTAAAGACTAATTATAATTTTATGATTAAAAGTATTGTTTAATTAATTTATATCATTATGGATATGGATAAGATACAACCTATCCATAACAAACACGGCTTACGTAAGGAAGCATATAAAGGAAAACGAATCAGTTAACACCCGAAACGACGATAATACTAAAATATTATTAACAAATCAATATTAAAAGATAATATATGATATAATATTTATGTATATGATTTTTTTATAGTTTAATAACAATGATTTAACTATTATACAGGATGTTAACCTACACTCTATCAAGGAGAAGTACCATGTAAGGGTTAATTTCACAATCTCTTCATTATCCGAGGTTGTTTATACGTAATTATCTACTAGGACCTCTTTATCATCCACATCCATGTTTCTTACAAATGTATTTCAAAACATTCTTACTATTTTACAAAATATGGGTTAAATTCATTTATAACATTGTTTGAATTTTTATAAGATGTTTATAAAGGAATCGTTACGTCATTTTCCAAACAAGGTAATTTTTATCCTTTTCGACAAAATTATGGTAAGAATGTATTTTTTTTAACTTATATGGCGGGTGCGGATATTTTCCACCATTGTAAAATCTTCGGAGCTTTACTTATAATATTATAAGAATATTTTCAAAGTAACTGTTTTATTTTATAATTATTTGACTTTTAAATGATTTAAAAAAAGAGATATTTCTCTCAAATAGTTTTGATATCATCTATGTCAATATCCTTTGATGGATTTTAAGCTTATTTGAAGTTGATTTATTATGATACAAAACGTCCATATATTATTGAAGGTTTAGTGTTATGTTTGACTGTGGATGTGTTATTTTTATACCATTCATGGATTATGGAGAATTTATTAACATCTTGTATGTTAGTTTTAATACGAATTTTTATGTTATGTTTAAACATGTTCATATGAGGAATGCATTGGACTTAATAAGTAACAGTTGGAGCCCGTTATAGCTCCTCGATGCATCAGCTGGTCTCATGACACAAAATAGTGTCTTGGCATGAGGCCTTGATAGAATCTTATTTGTATTCTTGGCATGAGGCATTGGCTGCGTGGTTATGATAGTCTGTCATTATGCATTCCATTATGATGAAAGTGGTTAGTGATATTGCATGTGATTATTCGACTAGTAGAATATCCATGTGAATAAGTAAATAGAATTACTACATTTTATTTTTGTCATATTATGCTGAATTTAACGTTTAAAAGGATTTTTTTTAGTTATACTTTTCCTTAAATGTTAATGCTTATTTATGAAAGTTTCTGATGTATTGTTATCCTTACTGAGCATCTGAGCTCAACCCTTTCTATGTTTTATTTTTCCCAGGATTCCAAGAAGTGTATTGTGATTGATATGCAGTGTTAAGCCAAGGGAATAATGGAGTTCATAATGGATTATTTATGTTGTTTTGTATGTAATAAAGTGTAATTTAACATTCATGTATGTAATCTATTTTCCAAGACTGCTAAACCGATCAGTCCTTTGGGATATGATTCCTTGTAATCATGACAATGTATTAAAATAATCCACCGACTCTGGGTAACTATGGTATGGGAGTTACAAAAATTCTTCTATCACTTGAGGTATAATTCAACCATAGTGTAATTTATTTTTATATCACCCTTCTAGATACTTTAAATCATGAAGGAGTTCTAAATAAAAATATTGGGTTAGCTTAACCATTTTAGCATCAAAAGTATTTTCCCTCATAAGACTTGGTGTCACAACACAAAAATATTTTAGGAAATCCAATTTTATGACTATAAAATTGGGAAATCCTCCCAAATAATCAATTATCTTTGAGTTAATATAGTTTTTAAGAAAATCCTTTCCAAATAACTCTAAATAATTTTATAATTTCTTTTTTTGGGTTATATGATGGGAAATATTAGTCCTTCTACTAGTATATCTGAGTGACTTCATATTTTGAATCTAACAGTTAAGGATTATTGGATTTTATGCAATAGTTGGACACTAATTAATTTATTAATCAAGTCATAATTATTAATTAAGATAAAATATATAATATATATTTTTATTTTTTATATAAATATTATAGTTTGTTTTACCACATCACAACCCTTTCAGTCCATTTTGGAGAAATACAATCTCCTAAATAGTGTTAACATCCACAAATAGTATAGGTGCTTGTCCATTATACTACATAAAAATCATATGTTTTATATAATGGATTTTTTAGTTCCTATTGTTCCCTCTCAAGAAGATAGTGAGGAAGAGGAAATGTATTCTCAAAACACATGGATTTTACATTGGATGTCTAATGCCTTAATTTATCATCCATGAGTAGTAATATCTTGATAAATCATGAAAAAATGGATTCATACTCCATGTACCCTCATCTCTATGATTTTTATCAAGAGAGTGGAGAACAAGAGAGGTATAAAATATCATATTCACTCTCAATACTACAAATTGTCTATTATAAATAGCTTATGGTTCTCACATTTATATCAAAATATAGGAACTAAGTTGAATCTTGATAATTTCCAATTTTGAGGTATATCTTTTAGTTTCTAAGTTAACAAGACTAGAATCTCTAGTTATAGGATACTATTATCTCAAATTACCAATAGGATTGTTTTTAGTTTTAAAAAACTACTATTACGTGTCTATTGTAACCAAGAATGTTATTTTTATGTTCACTTTAGTCATAGATGATTTTATTTATGTGTTAAAAAATAACTAATACTGCATTCATAAAGAATTAATATTTTTTGGGATTACATATTTCAATATCAAAATTTAAATACTAGAAAATTAAAATCATTTATTGGAAATAGATGATGAATCAAGTTCACATGAATTGTAGCATACCCAATTGTGGAATCATAGAATTAGTCATGTAAATGAGAATCGTTTGAAAAAAATATATCAATAAGGGTATTTAAATTATTTTAAGATCAATCCCTTAGATAAATTTCATGCTTGATTGCAAGTCAAAATGTTTAAAGAAAAATTTACTATAAAGGGTGAGATATCCATAGATATTCTAAATTTAGTTCATACAAATATTTTTGTACTTATTCCAAAAGAAGATAGAGATGTATACTCTTACTTAATAATATTTATTTATGACTTTATTAGATGTAGATATATCTAATTAATTAGGTAAACATATAACTACTTTTGATGATTTTGTGGAATAAAATAATAAAGTAATGAATTTTCATGAAGAGAATGTAATGAAACCCCAATGAGACTGAGTCATGGGGTATCTTAATCAAGATTTTAAAGACTTTCTAAAATAACATGGGATATTATACCAAATCACACATCCATATATACTATATAATAATGGTGTTAGTGAAAGAAATAATGGATCCTTTTTAAACCTGGAGATATTTATTATGAGTCGTGAAAATATTTATTACCCTTCCGGGGATATTTATTACTGTTACTAACACAAACAATGAACTGAATTCCAAATAATGATGAAAGAAAAAATATATAAAAGTTGTGACATTAAAAGAAATATATATTTTTTGATATACATCTTTTGGGATATAAATGATTTTTTAGGATAATTTTAGAAATAAATATGCATCTCAAGGAATAACATGTATCTTTAGATATTATCCCAATGAGAAAATAGTATATTACTTATATGAACCCTGGAATAAAATGGAAATCATGGTAAGAAATTCCATATTACTATAAAGGGGGAACATATCAAAATTAGTTAACTAGAAATAGACATAATTTGATGAAGTCAATGATCAATATACATAAGAGTTGTTATAGGAATATATTCAACCAGTCCTAGTGAAATAAGTTTCTCTAGAGACACAAGTACTATGTTGAAAAACCAAATATGTGAGATAACATTAAAGGTATGGTTTTCTTTCCACTAAGGAAGGTGAAACAATATTAGTTTAGAATAGTAAACCCTATTTATATAATAGTATGTAGTTTAGAAGTTTTGAAGTTCAAATAAATCATTAATTAATAAATTTATTCTGTATTATAAACCCATGTTTGGGTTTTGGTAGATATTCTAGTAGATGTATATATTTTTGGGTGAAAATGGGTATTCAAAAAGAAATAGAAAATTGATTGTAAATTCAGTACCTATAAATCATTATGATTTTCTAAAGGGTTTAATAAACATCAAGGAATAGAATATGACAAAATATTTTCATAAGTTCCTATGATAAAATCCATTATAATTATACTTTCTATTGTAGCACATCATGATTATGAGATTTATAAAATGGATTCCAAGACCTCCTTTCTCAATGGAAACCTTGTGTAAGAAGTTTATATGACATAATTAGATGTTCTTTTGACATAAAAAGGATTAAAATAAAGGATAAAACAAAAATAAATTCATTTATTGTTTTTACACAACTAGGAAGATAATGAAATATATTTTTTGATGAAGCTATATGAATTTTGTTTATAAAAAATGTATGTGAGCCCTATGACTAAAAAAGGTTTGGTAGGAGTGAATTAGTGTTTTTTGTATATATTATTTCTATATTTTTTTGTGGTAAATGAGGTACCATCCCTACAGTCATTTAGTAAATGATTAAATAAATGATTCTCTATGAAATTCCTTGGTGAATCAGCCTACATTTAAGGGATAAATAACCATCAAGATCGATCTAAGAGGATGATTTGATTAAGTCCATGTTCATTCATTAATAAGGTATTAAAGAGATTAAAGATAGAAAATCCTTGAGTGGATTTTTTCAAAGGACACATGGTGTATATATATTTAGGATATTGTGTCCTCAAACATAATAGGAGATAGATACATTGAGTAAAACCCATTTTATTATTTTACTGTATTTATCATTTATGAAAATATATGTTCTAGGATTGATATTTACAACACCTTGCTCATCTTACGCAGACATCAAGTTGACCCAAGAGAGCCACATTGGATGGCTATAAAAACTATCATGAAGTGATTGAAGTGTAAAAATGATATGTTTTTGGTTTATAAAGGATACAAGGAAATAATTATAAGGGGATATATATATGATATTTTCTAAAAATATTAGAATGATATGAAATAAAAATTTGGATATTTATTTTTCTTTACTAGAGTGACTGGGATCTAAAAGAGGTTTAAGCATTTAATGGTCTTAAATTATATAGGAAAGTCAAAGTATATTACAACTTTTGAGTCAGTGATAGAAGAAATGTGGATATGAAACTTCATCTAAAAGCTAAGTGTTGTACATAGTAATGAAGATTTTATCTCCCTATATTGTGATAATACTATAGAAGTGTATCTAGCTAAGGATCCCACGTTATATAAATGCAAAAAAGAAGAAAAATAAAAATAATATAATATTGAGGGATTTTTTTAAGGGGTGAAGTCCCAGTAATCATAGTGTCCATAGATAAAAATGTGTCAAGCCTATTGGTGAGTTTTTTGTCTTAGCATAATTGTGAATATCATGTGAGATCTAGCACGTTAAAATTTATTAGCAGTTGAATCTAGTGAAAGCATGAGTATGTTGGAGTTGTTCCCTATATTCAGCTGACTTTTTTTATATAACCATAATACTAATAAATATCTTATCGTATAATTAATTTTCTTATATATAATGTTAATCTAATTGTGTACTCAGATTATTTTTCACATTGAATGGTTATAGAATTTCCCCTCAATATTCATAACCTATATATTCTATGATAATATAATTGAACATATTTTATATTGTGGAGATAATATTTCTCTAATGTGATACAGATGATGTTTGACAATCAGGTGTTAGAGGCTCATAATACATTGTGACTTATTATGATAGAATTCAAACTTTGTGATCTCCCACTAAAATCTTCCAGGGGATAAACCCTATAATAGGGATACCATATATTTAAATTTCAATGAATATTTCTATTTTTAATTTGTGTAATAGTCCTTTTACATTATATTATAATTAATTTCTATCATGAATCACATACTTTTATGTATGGATTAAAACCAAGACAACATGTTCGCATGGAGAGGGTTCATGCATTGGGTGTGTCATATGTGATGTTCTATTGATTGAAAATTTAAAACAATGCATTTGTACCTTCAAAATTAATGGAAGAATATATCATTATATCTTTGATTAAAATAGAACTACCTGATTAAATCCATGTCCATGCTAGTTTATTAAAAATTTCATTAATGGAAATTTAAATCAAGAATATAGGGTAATGACACAACTACACATCTTTTTTGATAATATATTGGTAAATAGAGGTATTATATAATATAGAATAGTTTTTAGAAATTTTTTTATCATTTTGAAATTAACTCCTTTCTTTATGGGTGTCTTAATGTCTTTCTATATATTAGAATTAGAATTTAGGAAAGCTCACCTAATTCCTTTGATAAAAATGCGAAGAGGGTTACAAACTATGTGTATCTATAGTATCATTAAATTTTTTAAAAAATTTACATTAAAAATAAAATTTATTATCAAATTATGAAATAAAAATTATTTAATTAATATTGATCAAAAATATTCAATCATGAGATATTATTTTTTAGAATATCTGGGTTGAAATTTATCTCCTGTTAATTTTTCACAAAATAATGAATATTTATTTATTTATTCAATAGTTTAGTGAATATATTAATGTTTAGGTATTATTTTATTTATATTAATATTAAAATAATTGTTTATTTGGGATTTTAGTGTATATAATATTTACTTTTTTATCAAAAAAATAATATTAATTTGAATAAATATTTTATTATTTAAGGTTTGATAAATTCAATTGGGGGATTAATGGCTTAAGTTAATGGTTTGATGAAAATGATATAGTTTATTTAATATATTTTAAATAAATATTAATTGATTTATTTAATAAATTATATTTTAATAAGTGAATACATAATACATAATAATAGTACTTATATTAAATATAATGATAAGGTCATGTGTGAAATTATCTATGGTTAACCCTAAGTATATAAATAAAAATATATCACTTTTATTATGGTAAAACATATTTTAAACAATATAATTCTCTCTATAATTCTCTCTAGGATAGAGATAATTATCCTTCCTTCCTCCCACTCAAAAACACAGAGAAAATACTATAACATTGTGGTGATTAATATTGAATGATGTGAATCACTAGGTTCCGCCTTGTTAGTACTTATAATATGAAGGACACCATATAGAGATATATGGATCATGTGTCAATACAAAAAGAGGATCCCTTATTTATATTCTCATTGAAAAATATAATGATAATAGGTATGTACTCTATTTTTTATCAAAGGAATTCTTCGTTCAAGGAAATTCTCATTTAAAATTAATTGTAAATTAAATGTAAAATATATTCTATGGGGGATTCTATGGTTAAATTGTAACACATTATGCTTTTGAAATATATTTTTTCATGTAAATATTTGGTTTGATTTCTTTTTCCAAATTTAACATATTACTCTATTAGTCCATGAATATTTTTATTAAAATATATATTGACCATTGTATTGTAGTCATTTAATATGTAGATACATATAGTTATAACCAACTTATAAAATAAAGGTCTCTTTTAATAGTGTTTCAAATTGTGAAGTAAAGTAGATAATAAAAATAGTTATTCCTAAAATTTATTTCATAAAATTATTTTTTTGATGTTTGATATATTTATGATTAGAAATAATTTTAAAATAATAGTTAATATTACCAAAATTATTTCTTATAAAAAATCATAGTATTTTATGATTTTATTTTAGAATTTAAAAATACAAATTATAAATAAATGGATTTAAAAAATTAAATTAATTTTTTTAACTTATGATAAAAAATTTAACTTAATATTAATTTTTGTTTCTATAAAATATTTTATTTAGGTGAATAGTGAAAAATACTATTTTTAAAAATAACATGAATTTTATGATATAATTAGTAAATAAGTATGAATTGGAAATTCATTAAACCATTTTCTAAAAACATAGGTATACTATATGTGACTTTATAATTATAAAAATGTTTCTTTAAATTAAAAAACTCATATTTGACATTTCATAACATAAGTAAAACATTTCAAAAAATTGTTCTCAATACATTATATAGTTAATATATTTTTAAAAAAATATATTTATTTTTAAAAAATTATATCATAAAATTAATTTCAAATTTTGAAAAATTATATCCAAATTATGTAAAAGTATCATTTTATTTTCAATCATACAAAAAAATTACTTTGGATAAAACTGATTACCTTGGTAAAAATCAATAGGGGTAAAAAGGGTTTTACCAAGACAAAAAGACAAAAAAATGTTTAAATCATGTTTGGGAATGGGTGGTTGAGGCCCTGATCGACCTCATCCATTAACCTCTACATTATTTCTAAAAACAATAAGTTACTTTTCATAAAATTTACTTCCCATTATTAAAAAAATTTGGGTACTTAAAATATGTCAACCCTTTTCACTTATAAAAGGGGCTCTCCCCTCCCCACATCCCCTCACACCACAACACACTTATTTCAGACCTAACATGGAATAAATCCATAATAAACATTACTATACACTATAAAGATGTTTTATCATCCTCAAATTATCATATCTCAATGGATTAACCCCATTTGTACAGAAGATAATCCAATAAGTGGGATATAAATTTCTAATAGCTTCTTTCTCATTTTTTCCATTATCTCCACTTATTCATCCTCAAATTATATTATAAAATATTAACATGATAAAATAAGAAACATTATTATAATATTACTTTATTAAAATTATGGTACAGACATTATCAACTTTTCCCTTTTCCATTAAGAAAAAATAAAACGTGAATTGTACATACGTGCAGACTACCTGCATCCATGAAGAAACTCGTGTTTTCATTACTTCACTGCCTAACATGTATGGTAAAAAATGGTATTTAAATAAATATATGTAATATATATATCATATTTAATTTATTTAAATTTTAAACCATGTTACTTCATCATTCCTCCATTCAAAAAATTAAATCATAATCTTTGTGAGTATGTGTGTGCGGATTACTGCCTCTAGGGAATGACACATTCTGTTTCTTCTAAAAACCATCATCAGTAGTTTTATTTATTATTTTATGATTATATATGATATATAATTATAGTTTATTAATATATTTCATGAATTTGGTTATTTATAGATAAAATATAAAATTAATGATCATTATTAGGTAATCCATCAATATCGGTGATTAACATATGACTAGTTCAAAACCAATTTAATCTTCATGAAACCTAACTAAAAAACCCATGTGATAGAATTATAACATTATAGGTATTTATAAAAAAATAAATTTCATTACCAATAATAATTATATAATGATTAAATTTTTAATAATAAGGAAGATCTACACCACTTTTACGAACCTAGTTCAAAACCGTCAAGATTATTAACATCTGTTGTTAAAATGAGATTGGAACAATCATATACATAAAGAGAATATTTATTAATGAATAGTATATAATGATATTTATGTGAATAAGTTTCTAAAATAAGTAATTAATATATATTTTTTTGATGTAGGAGGTTATATTGCCTCCTTGGAAGGGACATGGTAACTCAAACATATTTCTTTAAGTTATGTAATTTCATATTCAAATTAATTTTTCCAAGAATGAACATTTTGAATGGTGTTTTATCTTTATTTCTGGGTAAAAATATTTTTTCATCCAATTGAGAATTCATTAAATTTTTTTCTTATAACTATTTTATAAAAAAAATATAGGATTATTTTGAGAAGATTCCTGTAACTATGGATTTAACAACAAAATATAAAATAAATGTTTACAAGAAATCTATTTTCATGATTTGGTTTTAATTTTCATCTATATATTCACAATTTTATACCAATAATGGCGTTATGTTTCAAGTTTCACCCTATAATTTTATACTATTATGTTATTTTTTTCTATGAAAAACTTTTTTGGTATAAAATAATTTATTTCATGATGTTATTTTATACAATTTCGATGTTTTAATAAACCTATATTATTTCCATGGGTTCTTGGTGAAACATGAATGGTTTCGATATATATGTTTTATAAAACCTATTTTATATCTATGGTTTCATTAAGAAAGTTTAATTATTTCCTTTTAGATGTTTTATGAAACCTATTTTATTTCTATGTGTTCTTTATGAAAAGAGAATGAATTTCATTTGGATGTTTTATGAACCCCATTGTATATCAGTGAGTTCTTTTTAATATGAAAATTGATTGATTTTTAAGTGGAATATTTAATTATGAATGAATTATTTGTGGGGTCCAATATCTCCCTCAAAGGGATTGGTTAAGAGTAAATATATCATGATATAATTATTGTCAAGAAAATTTTAATTGGTCTAAAGCATGATCACAAATAGTGTGGATCATGAAAGTAATGTTTCCCAAATATAATTTCCGTGACATTATTAAAGGATAAAGTTAATTTTGATGTTATTCTCTCATGATTCAAGGTTTATGAAAAATGTTTCTAATCTATGTTATAGTAATTATACTTTCATGTGGTCTTCATGGATTTAAGTTTTTATTCTATTTACTTTAAATATTACTTTTGTATTATGATGATCACTAATGGTAATATGATCTTTGATTTATTCTCATGTTTTTAAATGACTTTTATGAACTCATCCTTGATAAAAAAAGTTTATTTATAACTTACTGAGCATTTGAGATCACCCTTTCTATTTTTTTATTCCTCATGTTTTGGGGAGGGGTCACTACAAATGAGATTTATAGAATATGATCTAGTATAGGGTAACATTCTGTTTCCATATTACCTGTAATTATTGACCTTTGTTTTAACATGATTTGGTTTGTTCATTCTTTGGGTCATTTTCGTATTTTTTTGTAAAATTTTGTGGAGAAATTGGGTCTATGCAGGATTGGTGCATGGTTAAGGAAAACCATGTTGTTTGGCCCATGAAACCCTGAAGTCAAGCATGGTCTACTCAAAGGGGGCACATGGTTTTTCAAAACTGTGTGACCACTCCTCCAAAAAATAAAACCCCAGATAGAGAAGTTATGTAAACTTGTAACAAAGTTCATGTACCTTTGTGAAAATACTATACACCCCAAATATAATCTTTGTATAATTCACATGGATAAGTAACATGGTTACTCCTAACCATATGTCATCTCCAGAAAACCATGTTCATGGGTTCTAATACCCTAAAAAAAATTTAGAAATCATTGCACCTCATTTTGACCCCTAATGGTCCATAATCTCATTTTTTTTCTCAATATAATCCTTCCCCAATGGTCAATATGCTTCACTATTGTGATTATAGTTATATTTACTTAGTTATTAAAGGATCAAATAACTGTATATTGCATTCCCGATCTAGTTTCCCTTCTTCTTTTTTGATCCACACTAGATATCTTCTCCTATTATCCTTTTGGAAACCAAATTGGATGTGTATGTTGGATCCATGGGTTTTTAAAAATGATTTATGTGTTAATTTTTAATCTTGGATCAAGAAGACTCAATATACTCTTCCTTGGCCTCTTTTTTCTAATGTAGTTAGATCTACCTCCATTTTTGATGTAGGTGATTCTATACAAAGATCAAATTCTATGAATTTTTTTACTGTTGAAGTAAATTGTTTTATTTTATTTATTTAATTCAATAGTTTTTTATTTCAATGGAATTGTTAGAAGGAAATAATATTTTTAAAATAAGTTTTTCTATAAAAAATGGTATTCACACCAAGTATCTGATAAAATTCTTCAATGGTGGTTTTGTTTTAAAAATTGTTTTTCAAGAACTAAAGAGAATTTTCTTTGATTTGAAAATGATTTATTAATTATGATCATAGATTTTCAAATGGTTTTGGAAAAACATAGCACATTGAGTAACTTTGGGTGAATTGGGAATAAACATATCCCTAATAGTGGATGTAATTCCACTTGAGGTTTTTTTACATTAGTGTGTGTGTAATGACACTAGAGGTTATACTATTTAGATCCACCAAATCCCTAGACTATGGATTTATTTTAATGTCTATTATGTATACCCATACTTTAGAGTCCAAATAGTGTTATTTTTAATTTATGGTTGGATTATTCATTTGATAGATTGGTCATGGTTATTTACTCACAAGATTTCACATGATGGATTGGTCATGGTTAATTTCCCACATGCATTCATATAATGGATATTTCATGGTAATTTTTTTACATGTTTACCTTAAGGTGTATTCATGGATTATATTGATTATTCTCTCATTCTTCATCACTTATACTTGTCATATTATTTATTTTTAGAATATTAATGGATTTTATAAAATACCAAAGGATTATTTACAAATGGTTTTGACTTATTAAAATTCATTGTAAAACTAATTTTTCTTAAATATAGAACTATCATATTCTTGGTATTATACCTTTTATAGATTTGGTGGTGGAATCCTACTAGGCTTAGCTCTCACACCCTACATTTTCCTTTGGGTGGTTTTAGATTTTTTTTTTTTTTGGAACTAGGTAAAGGGAAGGAAATCTTAGATCATATCAACTTCTCTTTTCATTATTTCCTTTGTAGGAGGATGGTTTGGTGGTGATGGTTGGTCACATGGAAACTTGTTGGTCTAGTATTATCTTTCTTTCTTGTTTGTTCAGATTAGATTAAATTGTATGGATCGTGGATTTTTCTTTTTCTTTTTCATTTTACCCAGGTTGTTTGTCATACTTCCTTATATACAAGAAATTTTGCCATTATCTTGTTGCACTTAACCATTGTGTAAGGATATCTTGGGTGACTTGCCTAGTTGAACCGGGTTGGTCTGCTATAGAATGGTATCAGAGAAATACTCAGTCTAAATTATGTTAATAATACTTGAGTTTGGTTCTATGTCATCGATATATAATATTTAGGACCATTGGGATTCATTTTGTAAGTGTGGAAGGGTACCTATCTAGCTCACTTCCTTGTCTACACTCAAGTTACCATGGGTGGTTTGAGAATTTTTTCCAAGTTTGAGACATAGAGTTTGATTTCATTTTAATGACCTTATGGGGAGTTTATTTAAATGGAACTATTTTTAAATTTTTTAGTTCCATTGTTGGAATTCATATTGATTTAAATTCTCATTTTTTAAGGCATTGACATGAATTCTTAATGATGGTCTTATGATTTTGTGATTTTTCTCAAAAAGATGATTGTTTAATGTCTTGTATTTTTTTAGATGATTCCTCCAAGAAGTGATCTTACAAATCAATTTGAGGGCACTGAGAGTCAAATTCTATAGTAAAATCCTCTTGTGCACCCTTATTTGGTAGAATTTGTAATCTATACTATTCAAACTTTGGGTCAAGTGGGTGTCGGGAACCCAATACATGCACTACAAAAAAATAAAAAATTAGCGGAATTTTTTTAGAAGGGTTATACACAACTTCCTCTAATCATTGAATTTATAGGGGGTTTACAAGCCCCTCTAAATTTTTTAGAATTATTTCTTTGTAATATTTGGTTAGATTTTAGAGGTAGTTGTGTAAAAACCATCGTAAATTTAATAATTAGTGACTCTATATGTTCGGTTGGATTTTAGAGATTATGTATACGCATATATATATATATATTATTCATTTGGATATATATTATAGGTTATGTATATAAAACATGGAAATTGTTTTTGAAGGAAATAGTGGGGGTTCACATCTCCCTCTAATCTCTTAAATTTGAGGGGGTTCTTGAATTGTTGTTAATCCCTTAGATTAGTGGGGTTTTGAACCCCTTATTATTTAATAAATTAGAGGGGTTGTGAATCCCCTCTAATTTAAGATATTAGAGATAGTTGTGAATCAACTCTAATTTATTACAATAGAAGGGGATGTTAACCCCCCCCCCCCCCCCTCCCCACTAATTTAAGTAATTAGAGGGGGTTCAAGAACCGTTGTTAATACCTTTGATTAGAGGGGTTTTTTAACCCCTTTTAATTTTTATTTTAATAAATATCATATAAATTTAAATTTTATAATATATATGTGAGGACACATGTGTTTGTGTACACACACACATGCACGCGTGCACACACACACAAACATATATATTGCATAAAAACATTATATAAATGTATTTAAATGGATTATAAGCATATATATATTAACATTATATAAATACATTAAATAAATACTTATAAATATAAAAAAAAGTATATATATATAGATATTGGAATACAAAATATAAATGTAATTATAAATATATTTATTCAAATATATAATGTTTATATGTGGTTTTATAAATACCACACATTTAAATTATGACTTATATTTTACATATATTATATTAAATACATTTTTAATGTATATTTTTGTATAAATACATTTATATTATATTATGTAAAAAAATAAAAAAAATAAAAAAAATAAAAATATATATTATATTATATTATATTTATATTATATATGTTATTTTAAAAATATTTTATTATATATAAATTTATATTTATATTATAATTATTTTATATATATTCTAATATACCATATTAATTTTAAATTGATTTAGTGTATATATATATATATCATTTAATTATATTATATATTTCCAAATATATGATTTTATTTAATTGTATTTATATGTATACATAAATATAATTGTATAATTTTAGGTACATTTACGTGTGTGTGTGTGTGTCTATATATATATATATATATTTATTTATAAATTATATTTCAGATAATATGAATTATATATAAAATAAAATCTTAAACATATTACATAAATATAATTTATTTAAAAATTAAATCATATAAAAACCCAAGATTTTTTTTATAATTTATATTGCTATAATAATAAATATATTTTTAAATAATAATTTTATGATTTTATATTATATATAATTAATATTAAATGATATCCAATTTATAAAAATAAATATATATATATAAATATATACAATATTATACGTCTATAATTATTGAAATACATATAAATTAATGCACATAATATTACACAATTATATTTATTGAAATTCAAACATATTAATGTCCATAATAATAAATATACAGATTGAAATACATTATACAAATATTTTTATAAATTTTCTTTATTATAATATTAATTATTTATTTGTATAAATTTTATTTCTTATAACATTATATAAATATATGTATAAATTTAATTTCATATATAATATTTTTCTAAATTGAATTTCATTTAATATTAATTATATATAATATAATACAATTTATACAATAAAATATATATTAATTTACATAATAAAAAATATATGTATTTCAATACACGATATAAATATATATTTTTTAATACATAATATAAATATATTAAATGAATACTTATATAAATTATATGAATAAACATGTACATGATATATAAATATGTATTTAATTTTATAAATAATTTATATAAAAATATTTACAAATATATAAATATATGTGTATATACATACCATTAATACAATTATAAAATATATGCTAAAATGTGTGTAAATACACGTATGAAATATATAGTTTATATAAATGTATAATTTTAATATAATATAAATGAATTATAATAAAAATACATAAATTTATAATATAAAAAAGAATATACTAATTTATATAATTATATATGTATTTGTATTTTATTGAAATAATATTCATTTTCATTAGTTTTGGAATATATATAAATAAAATGATATGTAAGTATATTAATAAAGTTTTATCATTATAGTGGTATAGAAGATTCAGGTGCATAGAGGAGGTCCTGGTTTTGAATCGTGCCTTCGTAATATTTCATACAGGCGTCAGTTCGCCGATGAATTGGAAAACCAATGGGATGGGGTCGCTCGCATGTAGAATTGTAGGTATGTGGCCGCTCATGAGGAGAATCGGAGGTCTGTCACTATAGTGTAGAACCGTAAGGGTGTCGTGAGAGTGGAGAACTGAGTGGGGGGTCACACGTGTGTGATGGTGGAGAACTGTTACGGCCCGTGGGTGAGACGGTGGATAACCGGTAGGGAGGGTGGGCCGCATGTGAACTTGAGGTGAGGGATGTGAACTGTAGGTGGAGGGGGGTAGGTCATGGGATTTATATATATATATATATATATATTATTTAAAGTTTGTTCTAAGAACTGCCTCTATTATGGCTCATGTAACTCATATAACGGTGGTAACTCACCGCCACTAGTTTGATCAATATTTTAGATGGGGTTAAACCCCCCTCTAAACTGATATTATGTCGTGAAATTAGAAGGGATTTTATCCGCCTCTAAATGAACCAATGCTAAATTTTACACCACTTTACATGTGGTTCCTCAAAACTATATCTAACTACATTATATGAGCACATTATCAACCGTTCATCATAATTGTCGCTAATGTGTTTTGATGGGGTTATAACCCCTTCTAATCAGGTAATTTGTTTGCAGTGGTGCAGTGGATTACGACTCGAAATTTACAAAACATCATTCATTTGTCTTTCGTGGTGACAAAGGAAATTAGGAAATGAAGGATTTTCATTAGTGGATTGATAGGATATTCAACTTCTTAATGAAAACTGAGGACTCTATAATGGGATTTGACACATATATACTTAAGGTACTGAGAAGGAGATAGTGGGACCGTAACACCCTGATTTTTTATGAATTATTTTTTCTCAGATAAATTAATATTCTTTGATAGATCTCATTATATGCTACACTAAGTTATGCTTGTTTTATATGCAACAACATGCTTATCATGAGGTAAACATAACATTATGTTTCACTTTTGTTACACAAAATATCGATTTTTACTAAATTACATTATACTATTAATATTATTATTTAATATGACAATTATCGCCTAGCTATTGGAATGGGAAGAATTAATAGTTTTAACAAAATTATGAAAATATATATTTTTCACATGTTTATTATTCGTATATTTAATATAAATATAAATAAGAATCACTTAAAAGAAAAATGAATGTTTTCTCGAAAATAGTATATTTTCTAAAAGACGGATTAGTCGTGCTTGGCGCACAAAATTTAAAATTAAATTTAACCAATTTTGGAAATTTATTTGAAAAAATAAACTTTATTTTCAAAAGTGTGATATAAAAATCATCTGAGGATGGATTTTTGTTATTTTTCTAAGAAGATTCATTTTGTGATGAATAGTAAAAAATACTGAGACTTAATTGAAAATTATCTTCTTATTTAATATATTTAAATTGTTAAATTATATTTTAAATCAGTTTTAAAGTGTAATTATTTAAATTATATATATATATATATATTAATAAAATTTTAAGTCATTGTAATCAATTTAATATGGAAATTGGTTATAAAATTATTATAAACTTTTGAACATTTTCACTTTAAAAAACTGCTTTCTCATCGCGTCTGTAATATAAATATTAAACTAAATTATTCTATTTCAGTTAGTAAAATTTCTGAAAAATTGATTCCATATTTGGAATTAGAATAATTTATAATTTATAATAATTCCAACTTGACTTTTTACTAAAGTGGTTAGTGAAAACAGTTAAAATTAATTACGGTGATTAAATAAAAACAATAAATTACTATGTGTCTTAACTTCGAATATAAGGTGTAATAATGACACAAAAACTTTCGAAAACTCATTTTATGGACATATTTATACCATGATTAACGTTTCCTATAATATTATGTTTTTTGGGAAACTTTTAGATGAAATTCACCCACATAATAAGTTAATTAAAGAAAAAGACCAAAAATGTACCTTTCTTGCTTTTAATTTCTAAAAAGGTTTGTAATATGGGGAAACTATTTAAGTACAGATAATGTCTTTATTTTGGAACATAAATGAGTTTTTTTATCATTATAACTTATTTAAATTTATTTAGAGATGATATAATTACATTAAATTCTTAAGAAACATCAATATGGGAAATATTTAGTTAATAATTAAATAAATCAAATAATTAATATATCTTATTTAAAAAATGTTAAAATAATATGTTTTCATTCCATTATTTTCTTGATATTTTTTAAAATTTAGCTAAATGAGTAATGTCAAATTTTTCATTAATTTTATTTTATAATATATGTTTTTTTATTAATTTATTTAAAATTACTAAAAAATCCAATCTTCTGTCAAGTTAATTTTAAATATTAATAAATATGAACATTATTCCATTAATGTGCCAATTTTTCTATTATAATGACTATATTAAAAATTAAATACAGAAAATCAGTTAGCTCAGTTATGGTTAAGGTTGTGTTTTTACACATTTCTTGTGCTTGGGTTAAAGTTAATTTCCAACACCAATTGGATTTATATATCATAAATTAGATAAAATATTTATAATTAGTGAGTAAAAATTATTAAAAAATGATCTCTCTATATTTTTCATAAAAAATAAACTACATAGGTTATAAAACTAGTTACTATAATGAAAGCCAAAATGGTAAAATAGAGAAACTTAAGAGTTAAGGAACCAAATGTTTAAAAATTTATATAAATTTGTGTTAGATGTAAGTATAGAACATATCATCCTTAAACACCATTAATTATCATTTTTTATCAACTTGAGGTAATCCTGACCTCTCAATGGTGAATATTGTTGAGTATTTACATGAATGTTACTCCTCCTCATCTATAAAAAGGCACTCACTCTCCCCCCCCCCCACTTCTTCACATATCTCAAGCCATTTGTCTAAACTAAGATCTAAAAAATAACATCCAAACTTTTCCCCTATCATCTGATAAGCCTTAATGTAGGTAGAAATCAACCCAATGAAGTCCTTTCATACAAACAAAAAGGAGATATCAGAAGAAGAGGTAATGTTCAACAAAAAACGTTTTTGCTTTATTTCTTCCCCAAATACCTTAAATAATTTGTATATCATGATTATATAATAACCTAAATATCATAATATACTTATATTTTTTTATTTCAAGGTTAATACCTACAATCTCATACCCTTCAATCAAATGGGCAATGAAATCATCGTTCGTGTGTATGGTAGACTACCACCTCGTGAACCGATGTCATTCTTTTTTCCATTACCACCTTTCTAGGTTCGTAATAATTATAGAAATAATATTTAAATATTATAAATATTATATTTTTCATTTTTTATGCTTTTTAAATTATTATATAACACATACCTTTATACATTCCATTTTTTTGGACTATGGAAACGTTGTTTGTGTGTACAGCAGACTACTACCTCGCGAAGAGATGTGATTCATTAATGACTAACATTTAATGTATTAAGGAGGTATTTAATATAAAAATTATATATATATAATAAATATTATAATGTAATGATAATATATATCATGTACTTTTCTTTCATTCAATACAATAAGAAAATGGAAACATCGTTCAGGAGTACGTAAAACCTACCATCTCCATGAACGGTGTATTTCATTTCCAACCATTATATTTTATGGATTAATATAAATAAATATATACTAAATATATATGATATAAATATTATTTTTATCATTATTTAGCTGAAAAATTCTGGATCTATGTAATAGTACCCTGAATAACAGATTAAAACATGTACAGAAAACAAATTAGTTATTACCAAAAACATATCTTTAACATGGAATTATTAATAAATGGGAAATATAATGTCATAAGTAAGTAAAATATGGTATTATATATAATAATATGGTTTTTTATATATTTGTAATGAACTTACATTTATTATACATGAGTTCTAAATAGGTACGATGAGAGTCAAAACTTAAGGTAAGGCATTTACGTCTCGCTTTTTACTTTTGTGACACACATACTATCTTCATTGCCTCTTTCTTCTATGTGGTGTATATACTAACCATTAAAGTTCTTTATGATTATAATAATTATAATTTTTGGTATTAACACATAAATTTGAGTATCCAACTTTAATGGGGTTACATATTCATAGATACCAAAGTGGTAAGTGAATTTTTTCCTAATATTCCTTCTTTGTGACACATGTTATGTTATGCACCTATATTATTTTATGAGCTCAATCGAATTATCATTAGACATCTTATAAAATAAATATAATTATTTTCATGATATTTTAATCTTTATATAATGTTATTTTTTCATGGGTATTTTGAGTCAAAATTACCAATGTGGTAAGAGTTTATTGCTACTATCTCATTATTTATCAAGATTGCTTATGAATATGATCTTATTGATAAAATTGCATGATCCATATCTCACAAACTATATTGACTAGTATTATCCTTTGGATAATCAAAATATATTCATTTAATCATTCTATATTTACACTCATTAGTACTTAAGATAATTAATAATGTGTTTTTAATAAAATATGACTTTATTTCTATCTTCAATTGGAAAATTGTTTTCTCCCAAAACCATGATTTTTTGAAATGCTTTCAAAATTATTATACTAATATTCGATAATTTTTTAAATAAATTTTTACCCATTTTTTAACTTTTTAGAAAATGGTTTTAATATTAATCTTCTTTTTATTTTCCTATCAAGGATCTTTTGAATTCTATCAAAAATGCGAACGGAATCTTTTGTTTTTATGTATACATCATGTATATAATTATTCATCACCATTCATTAAATATTCCTTTATACTTATTAAATAATATTTTCAAAATAAAAGGTTTTCTTAAATATTTTGTAAGGATTTGTGTTTTAAATTTATTTTCAAAGGAAGTAATTTTTAAAATCTTGTATGTATTAAAAAAATTTAAATAGTTTACAATAATTCATTTATATGTTTTCAAGGTTATTTTCAATGAAAAGGGTTTTTAAAATGTTTTATGATTTAGAAATTGTTTATCAATGAGAAAAGGATGTTTTTGTCAAGAATTTTTTAAATTATTTTTAAATCTTACTTCATAAGTTTCAAAGTGGTTTTTAAATAAAAATATTTTAAAGATGTTTTATGTCTTAAAATTTATTTTGAAAGAAAGCCTATTTTCATAAAAAAATTATCCAAGTGATATTTCAAAATCCTTCTCAATATAAGATGACATACTTTGATATAGTTTATTATTTACTATGGATACAATCCAAGGACATCAATCATATTCTTTCTGTATATGGTTTATGTTTAATATGACAAGTTTTTTATGAAATCCATTTCACTTCCATAGGTTATACCATGATAAAATTCTTATGAAACCTAGTTACGTTCATAGGTTATTCTATGAATAAATGGTAATGAAACCTATCGATTTTCCATAGGTTCTGATATGTGGAAATTTTTATGATTCCCATTACATTTCATGGGATATGATATGATATTTATAAAACCCATCTCTTTTTATGGGTTAGGATATAATGAATGTTTTATTGTCTTCTGAAATACGTATATATGATTTAATTATGTGATGGGTGGGACCTATTTCTCCCTCCAATTCACTGGGTAAATATTTTTATCTCATGATATAGACATGAATGGAGTGGGTAGTGAACCCAGAACATTAAGGGACTTTATTATCTAATATGGTCTTGGGAGTGAACCTTGACAATTAAGATGGTTTAGAGAGTGAACCCATTACACTAAGATAGCCTTTGATATGATCCTTGAATACTGTGGCAATAATTTCATATGTTTATGTGTCTTCCATAATTTCATGTCTTATTCATATGTGATGCTCTCATGGCTTATGATATTGATTCCCTTATGATACATCTCTTATGTTTTATCAATATTTATTTAGTGACTCATCTATATTATCTTTGATATGCGAGGTATGATCATAAAATGTTATGATCATGTTCTCATATACTTATATTCATGTTATGTTATCTTATCTCTTTTATTAACCCTTACTGAGCGTCTAAGCATAGTCTTTCCCAAGTATCCTTTCCCCAAGTTATGAAGAAAGGTTTTAAGTAGGACAAGTAAAGGGTAATATCATGGTAGGAAACATTAAAGATATTTTATGAGACTAAAAGACTATGTTTCTAGTTTCCAAAGGCAATAAACTAGTATGGTCCTCGATCAGGTTTTTTTGTAGTGTAATGAATATTCATCTATAAAGATGTAATATCCATGTATATTAAGCCTGGGTCTCTATAGTTGTATCAATAGAAAGGTTTGGTCATCCTTTGGAAACTATGATGAGAAAACCTTAGTTAGAACCATAGGGATATTTATATGGATATTTCTAGGTATGTATCTAAGAATAAATATAAGGATGAGTCAAAGTTTTTAAAAATTGAACTACAATTTTGGTAAAGGATAGATCAAGTGGTTTCCAAGAAATTACATCCTCGTATGGATAATATATGTGGATATATCTCGAGCACATATGTACATAGAGGTAAAAACCCATAAAATTCTGCCTTGGACTAAAATCGATGGAGAGCTAGTTTACGATAAGGGGCCTTAATACACACCTGGTTTGATAATCCTGGGGGATATTCTTTTGAAATTCAAAAACACTTTATGAACCATCATGAATGAATTAAATATATGATGACTAAAAATTCTCTTGGATAAACCTAAGGTGTCATAGATTAAAGAAGGTTTCATTATTTAGATATCTTATAATTGTCTCTTCATTATTATGTCGTTTTCTGTTATGATAAGTGTATCTCAAACAATCCTTTTAGGTTTTAGAAAATGGAGGGATCCAAAAGGAATTGAATTAACATTAAATTCAATGGAAAATTTTATGATAAGAATCCAAATGAGATGATGACTAGAGGGAAGGAAGTTGTGATTATGACTATTAATTTTTTATGAAACATTATTGAAAGTGTATCCCTTCACAAACTCTTGGACTCACCAAAGTTGATAATGAAAGATTTCATTGAGATTTCGAGTAATAGAGACCATGGAGGAAAGTGGATTCAGTTTACTTTATGTTAATAATGTGGGTAGAAACCCCCAAGTGGATTTCTTCGAGTAATATAAATATATTTTGACTGTGTAAAAGAATGAACCCAATAAAGTATCTAAAAAGTGAAAATAAAAAGTTTCATTAACTAAATAGATGAGAATAATGGCCTCCCTAAGGTATCATCGAATATAGAATTATTTAAATGTGGAAAGTATGGAATTCATGAAAATCAATGTCCTAAGTGGAAAGATCGTGAATAGAGTCATCGTGGTTGTGTAAGTAATTGTTATATTTTTTGTTATGAACTAACTACATATTACAAGTGAAAGAAAATAAGTGTTAAATAATAAGATGATGAAGATTAGTTAATTTTTTTGGAAATAAGTGGTATAAATTAAGTATTTATGTTTTGGAAATAAAATATTGTATTACCTAAATTTTTCAATATATAAGTATTTTTCAGTATAATGTTTTTTCAAGTATTTAAATGAATATGTTGAATGATGTTGAGGGATTGGAAAATTGATTTTATATAAAGGTGATATTTTTTATTATGGGAAGGTTCCGCTTAATATTTCTAGATGATAATATAATAATATTAGGATAAATAGATGATTGATTTGGATAAAGTAAATTGGATAGTATTAATTAACTTTGAACTGATTAATGATTTGTTGGAAAAGTGGTTTATGTTGTCATGGATAGAGTATAAAACATTTTTTATCTAAGGAATATATCCAATAATCTATGTTTTATGTAAGGAATGAAGAATCATGTATGTTTTCAATATGGTCTTATGGTAATTCATGTTATTTTTATGTTCAAATATAATAAATGATAATTGTATTCACATATTTGGTATGTGATAATCAGGAGTTATTTTATGATATATGGGGGATTAATATTAAGATGGTTTTTGAGAAATTTAGTGACCTACATTCTAATGATTTTGGATTTTCAACATTTGGAAGGGTTAAAAGGTTAAACATTAATGAAATCGTTTATGTTGAACATTGAATTATATTTTATAGATTTATTTTTTTTATTTTTTCAAATGAAGATTTATTCACATTGGATAACTTTTGCTCACCATTATTTATTATAACTAAATATTAATGGACTGACATATCATTCTATCTATGGATCTTATGATCTATTAAACTTTAGGAATAAAAAATCCGCATTGAACTCTTGGTGTATGAGATGAATTTTTCATTTATCAAGGTGCAATAAAATGGTGATATTTTGCAGAAATCAAGTATTATATATCCTCATGAAAATAACCCAACATTAGGAAAAGGATTTTAGAATAAAATGTTATTTTTTATCATCATTGATTATGATATAAATGACCTTCTTCATGCCTCTTTAGTTTATGGTTTTTTGGTTTTTAACATTCTATAGATCACCCACTTTCATGTGATCAATGATCACTATCACTCTCCATAAATATTTGTCTATTAGGTTTCTCTTCTATGTCCATGTTTTCAATTTCCACCTACGTTATCCCAGTTGGAAACCCAGAATGTATTATTATATATGTCTTAGGGACATCCCTTTCCCTTTTTAAAGAAAATTTTTCCTTAAAACTCTTTACTATGTGGGTTTCAATGAAGGTATTTTAAAATGTTAAACCTTGGATGACCGAGATGGATTTTGAGGAAAAATTCATTTTAAGGGGGTAGAAAGTAACACCACAGGTATTTCTAAATTTGTTTTCAAATAAATTAAATTTTTTTAATGGATTTAAATTCTTGCTACAGAAATTTAATATTTTTTTATACACAACACCAATTTTATATTTTGGTACACGCAAAACTATTTTTGGATTGTGTTAGACACAATACCAAGTTTTACCTAACTACAATATAATATTATTATTATTTAATATAATAGTTTTCACCTACCTGTTGGAATAGAAGGAATGAATAATATTAAATAACTTATTAAAACATATATTTTCACATGTTTTTTAGTTATCTATTTATTATAAATAAAATAATAATCGTATAAAATAAATAGGAAATTTTTTCTGAAAAACAATATCATTTTTAAATGATTGGTAAATTATTCTTGGCATGTAAAATTTAAAATAAAATTTTCCAAATAAAAAATATGTATTTATAAAAAATTGAAATCATAATATCAAAATTATATTTGGGTAAATGTTTGGTATTTTTCAAAAAAGCTTCTCTTTTTGTTGAATAGTGAAACATACTATGTTATAATTGAAAGCTTATTTTCCATTTAATTTATTTATAATGATAAATTATATTCTAAATTATTTTTAAACTATATTTAGCTTGATTTCATATATATTAATCCAATTTAATTCATTGTAATCAATTTCATAGTGAAATTGGATATAAAAACATTATAAACATTTTAACATTTTCACTTTAAAAAAATGCTTTCGCATCACATCTACATGATTGATTTTAAATTAAATTATACCATTTCATTGAAAATAGTCAAAATTAATTGCAAGGATTAAAAATTAATTTTACTTATTGGTTTAACTAAGAATATAAGGTGTAAGAATGAACCAAAACTTGTCCAAAACCCATTTTATGGACATATTTAGACCCTTATTAACTTATTCTTTAATTTTATGAGTTTTGGGAAACTTTTCCATCAAATTTATATATATAATATGTTAATTAATTAAAATAATGTACAATTCTTCTTTTTAATTTCTATAATGATTTGGAATAGGGAAAAAACTACACAGGTTTAGTTACAAATATTATTTGGGAATATAAATGAGTTTTTTTATCATGATAATTTATTTTAATTTATTTTATGATATAATTACATTAAATTCTTATGATACACCAATGCATGAATTATTTAGTTAATAATTAAATAAATTAAATGATATTAAAAACATTGAGAGTGAATTAAATTGAATAAATTATTATTTTAAATTGTTTTTTTAGAATAATATACCATTTTTAAAGGTGTTAAAAATAATATATTTTAATTTCATCATTTTCTTGATATTTTATTAAATTTAGTTAAATGAATAATGTCAAAATTAACATTAATGCAATTTTAACATAAATGTCATTTTATTAATTTATTTAAAATTACTAAACAACCTATATTATGTAAGGTTATTTCTAAATATTAATAAATATAAAATATAATCAATTTAAAGACCAATTTCTATTATTATTATGATTATATTGAACATTAAATAGATAAAACATGGTTAGAATAGTTACGTTTAAAGAGGTGTTTTTGTGTGTTTCATGCACTTGTGTTAAAGGATAAATCCAACACACATGGGATTTATAATTTATAAATTAGATATAATATTTATAATAATAAAATCAAAATTATATAATAATTATCACTCTAAATTATTCTTAAATAACAAATTACTTATGCTACAAAACATGTTAACATAATGAAAAAACAAATGGTAAAATAAGGAAACTTAAGTGATATGGAACCAAGTGTTTAAAACTTGTGTATAAATTTTTTTGCAGGTGAGGATCAATAATATAATCCCTAAAAATCTTTAATTATCAGTTTTTAAGAAACTATACGTAATATTGACCGCCTAATATTGAATAATTTTGAGTATATACAATAATACCAGTCCTTCTCACCTATAAAAAAGAACATACTCTCCCTACCCATTTCTTCACTCCTCTCAAGCCATTTGAATCGACCAATATCAACCCAAATCACTACCAAAATTTCATCCTCTCATCCAAGAATCCTTAATTTGGTCATAAATCCAACCAAAGAAGTACTTTGGTGTAAACCAAAAGGAGATACATTAAGAATAGGTAACATTCATCAACGAATGTTTTTGTTTTATTACTTCCTAAAACCCCTTAAAATATTTTTATATCATTATTATATAATAAAATAAATATATTAAATATAATTATATTTTTTTATATTAAGTTTATGACCTAAAATCTCACACACTTCAATCAAATGGGATATGAACTCATTGTTTGTGTGTACAGTAGATTACATCCTTGTGAAATAATGTCATTCATTTTTTTCATTACCACCTTTCAAAGTTGGAAATAATGATAGAAAAAAAAAATTATAAGTGAAATATGTGATATTTTTCATTTAATTTATCTTCATTAATTATTATATAACACATATCTTCATGATTTATAAATTTTGAGAATATGACAACGTCATTTGTGTGTACAGTAGTCTACAGCCATGCAAAGCGATGTGATTCGTTGACACTTTACATGGATTGTATTAAATATGTTTTTAATATAAATATGTGATATATATAATATAAAAATGTTAATAGAATAAGAATATATCTATATATATCATTTAATTATATCTTTTTCGATATGATAAGAAAATGCAAATAGTGTTCATGCATACATGTGGCCTACGGTCTCCATGAACAGTGTATTTCATTTCCTATTACTAAATTTTATGGACCAATATAAATAAATATATCATGAATATATATTATATTTTTATAATGGTTAAAATTATATATATTATTATATCATTATATAAGTAAGGGGACCATGAATTACAAGTTAGAACATGATCAAAAAATAAAGTGGTTATTACCTGAAACATAACATTAACATTGAATTGTTTATAAATGGGAAACATAAAGTAATAAATAAATAATATATGGTATTTTATATATGAATATGACTATTTTATATATGTATAATAAACTTATATTTGTTATTTATGATTTTTAAACAAGTATGACAAGATTCAATACTTAAGGTACGGGATGTATGTCTCACTTTCTACTTTTGTGAGACACATACTCTATTCACCACATCTTAATTATATTTTGTGTATATACAATTCATTAATTTAATTTATGATTATTATAATAAATTTTTTTTGGTATTTAAACATCCATTTGAGGATATATCTTTCATGTGGGTATGGTTTCAAAGATACCAAATCGATAAGAGAATTTTTTATCAATTTTCCTTGTTTGAGATATGTGTTATTTTATGCACCTATATTATCTTGAGAGATGTATGTATTACCCATTTTTAATTTTATATAATGAATATACTTATTTTTATGATATTTTATACTTCATGTACTAATATTATTTCAGGGGGAATTTTATTAAAATTTCACATAGTGGTAAGAGTTTATTGTTACAATCTCATCATTTATTAGGATTGGTTATTAATATGCTTGCATTCATAAAATATTATGATCCATAACTCAATAATTTGAATTAATTTTATTATAATATTTTCATTTGTGATATAATCATGTTATGGTACCATTTTTCTACTCATTAATACTTAAGATAATTAAGAATATATTTTTAAGAAAATGTAACTTTATTTCTATCTTCGGCCAAAAAACTATTTTCTACCAAAAAACTGTTTTCTAAAACGTATTTGAAATGTTTTACTATTCTCCTATAATTTGTGAAAGAAATTTTTTCCCATTTTTTACCTTTTAAAAAAAATGTTTTAAAAGTAATATTCTTTTCATTTTCTAATCATGTCACTTTTGAATTCTACTAAAAATGTGAATGGAATATTTTGTTTTTACATGTACATCAGGAACAAAATTGTCCCCTTTCATTCATTGTAGATGTTTTTTATATGATTTAAAGAATATGTTCATATTAAAATGTTTTCATAATTATTTTTGAAGGTTTTTTATTTTAAATTTATTTTGAAAAAAAGTAATTTCGAAATTTTTTACTTTATAATGTGTTTTTAAAATGTTTTTCAAATCATCCTTTATATGTTTTCAATGTTATTTTTAGAGAAAAATATTTTTTAAATGTTTATGATTTAAAATTAGTTTTTCAAATGGGAATTTAAATTTTCAGGAAGAAATTTTCTAAATTATTTTTAAATATTGCTTTATAATTTTCCAAATTCTTTTTAAATAAATTTATTTGGAAAATAATTTATGCCTTAAAAATTTTCTTCAAAGAAAGTTTATTTTCCTTAAGAAATTGTCCAAGTGATATTTCAAAATTATTATCCATATAAGATGAAATCCTTTTATACAGTTTGTTCAATACTAGATATATGATCTAAATACACCATTCTTATTCTTTCTTTGAATGGTTTATTTTTTAATATAAAAATCTTTTTATGAAACTCATTTCACTTCCACAAGTTATACAATAATAAAACATTAGAAAACCTAATTCATTTAAAATGTTATTCTATGATGAGCTGATTATAAAACCTATCACTTTTATAAAGTTTGTGATATGATGAAATATTTATTATACCAATTAAATTTCATGGGTTTTGATACGATGCTTATAAAACCCATCTATTTTAATGGGTCATGATATGATGAATGTTTTATTATCCTATGGAACATATATGTATGAATTCATTATGTTCCATGTGGAACCTATATCTCCCTTTAATTAAATGGGTAAATATTTATATCTCATGAGATATAAATAGATGGTATGGGGAGTGAACCAAATTTAGTAAGGGAATTGTTTTGCTAATATGAGCTTGTAAGTGAACCTTGACTACTAAAATGGTTTGGGGAGTGATCCCATTACACTAAGATAGCCTTGGTAGTGATCCTTGACTACTATGGAAATCATTTCAAATTTTTATGTGTCTACCACAATTTCATGTCTTATTCCTATGTTATTCTCTAATAGATTATGATCTTGATTCCCTTATGATTCATGTCTTGTTTTCTTCCAATCTTTATTCCATGAATCATGTGTATGATCTTTGATATGCCAGGTATGTTCTTCAAATGTTATGTTCATGTTATAATTTGATTATTTTCATGTTATGCATACATATCTCCCTTATTTACCCTTACTGAGCATTTGATATCTCCCTTTCTTATGTTTCCCTTCCACATGTTATGAATAAAGGTTTCAAGTAGGATTTCTAAAGGGGGATATCTGTGGGAATTATTGAAGATCATTCACCATAATAGAAGATTGTGTTCCGCGTTTTAAAATGCAATAAACTATTATGTTCGTGGGGTATGTGTTTTTGTAATGTAATGAATATTCAACTAGAATGATATAATATCCATGTATGTTAAACCAAGAACGCTATAGGGACTATATTATTCATGCTATGTTTCATGAGGACCTTACCTGGACTTCCTTCAAGAAAATATTCAATTAGTAGTTTTACCCTAAGATGTTACATGTAGAAAAGACTTGGGAGTTTCTGATCTTGGAGTAAGGAGATCATACTATTTTGGATTATTTCTACCTTTTTCCTGAGTTGGTTCATTTATAACTAGATCTAGTCACCAATTATTACCTAAAGGCCCATAACATTGATTTGGGACTAATTTATGATATTAGAATTATTCTAATTCTCATGTTCCTTACGAACTTCATGGATATAGTAAAGAAATTATATTTTTTTTAGGCTGACACAGCTAGAAAGACTGGTCTGGGTAGTGCATCAGTTGGTGTAGTTGTATGCCAGGGTGTTTATTCCGGCTAGAAAAGAAAGCATAAGGGTGGTTAGTTTTCTTCAGGAAAATTTTCAAAAGATTCATCTAGACAATGGTATATCTCTGATACTAATATAGAAGGAATGGTAATCCAAATCCTTGTTTTACTAAAACTCCTAATACTTGTCGTCATTATAGATTATTGTGCCATTTGAGGCCTTTTTTGAAAGGATATCCTAGAGCAGTTAGGTTGAGTCCACTCTTACCAAGTTTACATGAGTTCATGTTAATGCTTCCTGGGGTGGTTGGTCTAATTATCATGATAAAGGTAATGTACATATTAATATGATAAAAAAATATTTATGTGTCATAGTGTTCACTACAAGAATCTAAAGTAGGGTCTTTTACTGTAAGATGTATGCTGTATATTTCATCTTCTATGGTGCTAGATTTGTTGTTTAAATTTTCTACCAATGATTTTATATCAAAAAAATTATTTTAAATGATGTTATTATGTTCGAAACATATAATTTTCTTGTTGGATCTTTACCTGACTTTGGAGAAGAGGTATTAACAAGGTTTCAAGTATCCTACATTTTGGTTGATGATAGCTGACTTCAAGGTGGTTTGGTACTTTTTAGTTCTTCATATTTCTTCATTCACCTAATATTTAGCATAGATTGGAAGATCATAATTAATGTCCATATAGACTATTATCATCATCAGTTTAAACTTGAATCTGTCGGTGGTATAACTCATGTTTTTTAAGATGAGTGGGACTCTAGATTAGGAAAGGTGGGGGATATTTTTTCTTATGTTGGGGTAATATCTTTCCAGTTGTCAAAGTTATTTCTTGAAGTTGTTGAACCTTTTCTAGGTTGTTTTATTTCTGCAGTAGAGTTATAATACTGAGAGGTATGTCTATATGATTTTTATGGTTTACCACTATAGATATAAGTCAAGTTTACTATTTAACTACTACATAGTACAATGCCCATTTATATGCCATATTATGGAATGGAACCATCAGAGATGGTGGAACTTAAATTTTATCTTGATTAATTAGAGGTCAAGGTATTTTTCCATCCTAGTGTGCCAACATAAGCTTCTCTTCTTTTCTTTTTTAATATGTTAGATTGGAGTCTGAAACTTTCAATGGATTATCAAAATCTGAATCGAGTGAATGTTACGAAAAAAAATCAATTTCCCATGATTGATGATCTCTTTGACCATCTTAGAGGGGAATGTTGGTTTCCAAAAACTGAAATTTGTTTAGGTAACCACCAATTGAGATTATGAGAATAGTATATACCTAATACAATTTTTAGGATCCAGTATAGAAATTTTTATTTTGTTTTCATGCCATTAGGATTCACTTATTATCAAATGATATTTATGGCTTTGATGAACTGAATATTTAGTCAGTTCTTAAAATCTTTTGTTTTTGTGTTTTAGGATAATATTTTGGTTCACTCTAAGTCAGGGGATAAGTATAAAGACCATTTGGATGTCATTATTCAATACTTTGAGGAACATCATATATACAATAATCTTTCCATATGTGAGTTTTGGATCTGATAAGTGAAATTTTTGGGGCATGTCAAATCAAATAGGGTCATCTTAGAGGATACTGAAACAATATAGGTTGTTATTCCCTATAAGAATCCTGAAATGATTTTGTGATCCATGGATTATTGGGTTTGGTGGGTTATTATAGAGGTATTTTTTATGATTTCTCTAATATCACATCTTCATTGACAGCTTTAAACAATTAGAGTGTAAATTTTCAATATAATGAAAAATTAAAAAGATATATTACAGAGATGAAGGTGAGGTTGACTTAAAAAATAGTTTTCATTATTCTAGAACTAGGTTTTGGTTTCGAAGTTTTATATGATTATCCTGGTGTGGGTTGAAGATGTTTATTGATGTAGTTGATATAGGTGGTGTCTTGTGGTTCTTTATAGTTACACAGTCATTATAAGAACCAACCTACCCATGATCTTGAGTTGGAAGAAATTATGAATGTAGTCAAAATGTTCTATCACTATATATTTGAGAGGTGGTTTGTAGTATATTATTATTATAAGATCTTGAAATATATTTTTACATGGAGGGAAATGAACTTATGATAGAGGAGATTGATGAATTATCTTAAGACTTTTGACTTTTATATTGCATATACTCCTAGAAATTGGAATGTGGAATCAAATGTGTTGAGATAGAAAATTACTAACAAAAGCTATGAAGAAATCAGTTGAGGAATGGTCTCTAATGAGTTTGTTTAATGAGATGATCTTTGGAGTGGAAGAGGTTGGTGGACTGGTGTTCTTATTATCGATGAAAGATTTATCATCTATCAATGAGTGATTTCTTATTGATCGAGTGATAGAAACCGAGTTCCAAAATTAGGTAAAATTATTTATGGTGGGGAGACCTTAGGTGAGTGTTCTCGGTCTCCCTATAGAGATTTGTGCTTCTTTAGATGGTTGGTTGTTCTGATTTCTCTAATTCATGTGTTGATGGACAGTGGATATCGGTCATGTGGGTCCACACACCCTACAGCTACAAATATGTACCAAAACATGATATATCAATAATTGTGGTGAGGGATGACGTGGTTGATTGTATATTTAGTATCACATTGTCTCCCTTGTTAGAAATGTAAGTCAGAAGACCAGAGACCTTCTATTTGGTTGCAACCTTTACTCATTCTGGTATGTAAATGGGTTCTAATTTCCATGGAATCCATCACCGGTTTTCCATAGAATCCTAGTGGGAAATATTTTATTTGTTTGATAATTGATTGAATTATGAAATAAACTTATTTCTTACTGATCAAGGATATAATGGAAGTAGAATATCTCAGAGATTTGTACATCTGAGATATTTTGTGACTTTGTGGGGTTACCTATGTGATTGTTTCTGATAGGGAACCAAGGTTCACATCCATGTTTTGGAATTTTCTATAGGATCAGACGGGTTCATAGTTAAAATTTCTTGTAATGTATCATTTGTAGATGTATGGAAATAGAGAAGGAGATATCCATGTTCGTGATGATATGGTGTGGGATTGTGTGCTTGATTTTGGTGGATCTTGGGAAAATCATTTTTCTATAGTTAAATTTTACTATAACAATATAAATAAATCTATTATAATGATATATCCCTTTGAATCATTTTTTGGGCATCAATGTAGATGTCCCTTATATTGGGAAGAGTTGGGAGATAAATCCTTTTTTGTGATGAGTTTCATTTAGGAGATTATAGAAAAGGTTTATTTGATCTATAAGTGGTTGGTCATAGCATAGAGACATCATAAATATATTGTGGACTATATTCTGAAACCTCTAGAGTTTCAGTTTTACAATCAGATTTTACTCTGAGTTTCACCACACATGGGACAGCATCAGGTGGGTAATCAGGTTAAGTTAGCGCTAAGATTTGTTGGCCCCTTTGATATCATGGAGAAACATTGAATGGTGGAATATAAGTTAGACTTGAAATCTCACTTGAATTTAATTTATGATGTATTTCATTTTTCCTAACTAAGGAGCTCTCGACCAGATCCTCTCTATTTGATTTTAAGGGTGGATATTGATCTTGATCCTGATACCACCATTATTGTGATACGAGTATACATTATGGATTTCCAAAATAAGATATTTCATGGTAAAATGATTTTATTGGTATAGGTATTATGCTAGTTTGGAAATGATATACATGATATGTGGGAGTGGAAATCATATACCAGGAAGCAGTGGCCCTCTATTTTTGCGAGCCTGGATTCTTGATCATTTTCTAGGGATATAATTCATTTATGTTGGGGAGATTATAACATTATATTACATTCTCATAGGAAATTTTTACCAATTATTTGGTTGTGCTATATTTGGTTCTTTTTTGGGATGTTTCATGATTTTTTTGAATATTTTGGGAGCAATTGGGTTGTTCATGGTTGGCACGTGGTTAGGCAAAATCATGTAGTTTGGCCTAGGAAACCATGTATCCAAAAATGATTTATTGTTAGGGGAGTGCAGTTTCTCCTAACCATGCAGCCACCCCTCAAAAATAATGCACCCCTAGGAATATGTGTTATAAATGGTTGGTGCATGGTTAAAGTAACTATGCGGAAGAACTATACACCCCAAATATAATCTCTATATAGGGTGTACGGTTAAGGTTCATGGTTATTCCTAACCATATTGCGACCCTTCTTTTTATTACATTATTATTAAATAATTTTGAAGATAAACAACATAAAATAATTGCACAAATAGGATCAATATGTTTAGTGTGTTGGGAAAACTGGGACGACACATAACTTTTACAACATAAACATAAAAAATTATTTAATTCCTTCTTATCTAGATTCTTATTGGCCCTTCAATTCTCCTAAGAAAAAGTAGTCACTTGAGGATATAAATCAAAAAAAGGTGAGTTAAAAGCCTTGTAAGAGGATAGATAATAAAATTAAACAATGTAACACGGGGTAAGCATAATAATTATCATAATAACATAGGTATAATATCATAATCTTAAGATGAAGTATTAAAAGAATACTTGGAATGTGACAATTCATAAAAATGAATTGTCGTGTCTTAGTGGTCACCTATGACACATAGTTGCGAACAAAGTTATAATCATGTTCATGCATATTTTAAATTACTCATGAGGTTATTCACGTTACCTAATTCATTGGATAACTAAATAATTCCAGGGGCATCCATCCCATCATAACATTTACATTATGATATATAATTATGGTCACACCTTTCGCATCACAACATTTACATTTTCATGCATGCCACATAGAACATTTATCAATATTGCACATATAATAACCCGTGGAAATGAATGGTTTTAATTTCATGATCATACATTCAAAAAATTATTATCATTAAATTAAATAGTGAATAACATACTAGATATAAGAATCATCAAGCATGAGTGAAGGAAACAGTCTTGAGAAGTAGAAGGTATTTTTTTTAAGAATAGTTTTTTTAACAAATTTCTTTGTCATATAATCAAGTATAATACATATATACCCCAAAAAAGTTAATATAATAATGAATAAATTATTTTTAAGGAATAACTATACTAAAAATGGATTGAAAGAGGGAAAACCTGAAGAAAGAAAGTTGGGTTTGAGAATTCTGCTTACCTTGTATCTGAAAAATTTATTCACTTTAATGTCATTTATGATGACATTAAATTCATTAATTAACAATTAAATAAACTTTTATACCTTAATATGGTTCATTATGGTTTCATTAAGTTATTTTATGGGCCTTTGGAGGATTTATGGATTTTAAATTCAATGTTCGGGTGTGTTCTTTTTCTTAGTTTTCATGAACGGTTCACTTGTACACATGAATGGAAGTTAGTTTAGAACATGGATAAACATCCAGAATTGATATTACATGTTATTAATGATATTCCAAGAGTTAAAATGATCTTATAATGAATTTTTTTATATATCGTGAGGATTAATCATTAGATAAAATTTAATGACTGTCATTTTAGGTTAATTTTGGTGGTTTTTTATCATAATGAACATGTTTTGTTTTATGATTTAGTATTATATATAAAATTTGTTTTTAGAACATAAATGGGGTTAAAAAATACATATTAAAATATTATTTTTAACCATTTAATGTTTTTATTGATAGCCTTGAAGGTGTTGAATGAAAATGAAGGTATATCACCCATGATGATGGTAAATTGACACATCAAGGGTAATTATTTCATTTTTAAAAATGAAAGAGAGAGAGGGAGAGAGAGTGGTAGGATTTTAATGAATAATATTCCATTAAAATAATATAATACCATTATATAAATCATAGAGAAGTTATTATGACATTTTTATAAGTGGTTTTTAGTATAATATAATAAAGGAAATGAAATTTGAAAGGAAATTGAAAGAAAAGAGAGAGAAGAATTACCTCTTCAAACCTCCTCTTGAGATCCTCCTCATGGCTCATAGGCTCAGTATTTTGATGATACCAAGAGATCTTAAACAAGGGGGAGGGGATAGGGAATATATTTTGGTATATTTTGGATAGGGTTTGAAGATTGAGAGGTGTGAGGAAATGAGGATGTGAGGGGTGGTATTTATAGTAGAAGAGAGGGGTGTTTTCATTTTATTTTAATCATTAGTTTATTATTTTTCTCAAGACAAGAAATAGTGAGTATTTTTATAAATAAATAAAGTAATTAGTGTATGTGAGTTATTAACAATATCCATTTACAAAATCCTTGAATTAATCCTGATGCGAAAAAATTATTTATTTAGCATATTTCATAAATTATTGAATTTTACTAATCATCGAAAATAAAAGTATTTTAGAAAGATCCCAATAATTCACCCTAAATAGTTTTTGACGTGTAGAATCCAAAAATTAATTATATTTTATGAAAATAATTTTCTAAATAGAAGTAATTTAATTTTTATTTGAAATCATAATTTAATTGAAAAATACAAATTTTAAAATTAAAACTACATTTATAACACTTTAAAAAAATAATTAATGTATCATAAAATTATCATATAATCATAAGAAATAAAAAAACTAGTTTATGAATAATTTTTTTAAAAAAAAAATTTCTTTTAAATTATCAAATTAATCATTAAATATTCATGACTTACAAAAATAAAAACACTATAATATAATTATATCATATTGTCACTTATATGATGGATAAATTTTATGTATACTATCATTGGTAATGTTATTATTAACTAGGCCAATTTAATATTCATAAGGGTAATATTAATATTCATAAGGGTAACATTTCCATTCATAAAGGTATGTTACAATTCACCAAAAATTAGGATTTTCATATCTAACTACAAACATCTTGTTGATCTCAACTGTGTATGTCATATTTTTTTAATTCAAATCACATAAGAGGAAGAATTATATTTAAAAGTTACATAGAATTTAATAGTTCATTTAATCTTGATGTGTCATTTTTTTTCTAATGTGATTTTATGTGATTATACTATGTAACATACTTATAAGAAGGTAGTTCCATTGATAAAACATTAGTTCATCACATTATTCCCCCCTTTTAAAATTTCAGCCTCAAAAATTCATTTTACATAAACAGGTTAGGGTAATTATCTTTCATTACCTCCTCTAGTTCCCATGTTTTTTCATCATACTTATAGTTCCTCCACAAATCATTAAAAAGGTGGGTTGTTGTGTTTGTAGAACCTTATCTCTTCAGTCCTAGATCTTTACAAGTTTCTCTTCATAAGAGAGATCATCTTCTAGTTGTACCACCTCTATGTTTAGTACATGTGGGGGATCTGGTAAATACTTTTTCAGAAATGATACATGGAACATATCATGAATGTGAGCCAAATTCGGTGAAAGTGCAAGTCGATAAGCCATGGATCATATGCGATCTAGGATCTCAAAGTTTCCAATGTACCTTGGCATTATCTTCCCTTTCTTTCAAAACTAAATAACTCTCTTCCATATTAATATTTGAAGCAAAAATTATCACCATCATCATATTTCAATTCCCTTAGATGGTTTTCATCATATCTGTTTTATTGAATCTGAGCAGATTTGATATGTTGTTGGATGGATTGAAATTTTTCTTTCATCTCTTGTACAAGATCTTGTCCAAGTAGATTTCTTTCTCCAACTTCATCCCAACATGTTGGAGTTCTATAATTATTTACATGTAGATCTTCATATAGATCCATCTGAATACTCAAGTGGAAGCTATTGTTGTATGAGAACTCAACCAATGATAGATATTGATCCCATCCATATTTTAATTCCAAAGAGTAGGCTTTGGACATTTCTTCAATCATCTAAATAGTTCTTTTAGATTGCCCATCAGATTTGGGGTGATAGGTCATGGTGAAATTAATTCCAGTACTCTTGGAATGTTGAAGACTCCTCTAGAATTTGGATGTGAACCTGGGATCATGATCAAAGACAATCAAGAGTGGAACCCCATTCAGTCTCACCACTTCCTTCAAATATGTCATTGCAAGTTGTTCAAGCAAGATATCTTTAGGAATAGTGATAAAGTGGTATGTCTTAGTGAGTTGGTCCACCACAACCCATATCACATTATTTCCTTTGGATGTCTTCAAAAGACTCGTGAAAAAGACCATAGTGACATTATCCCATTTACATATGGGTATAAGAAAAATTTTAATGATACCTTTGGACTTATATCCCTTAGCATTAACTTTCTAACATATCAAGCACCTTGAGATATACATAGCAATCTCATTTTTCATGTTGTCTCACCAAAAGTTTTCTCGGAGATCACGATACATATTGGTGCCACCAAGATGGATATATAAAGTTGATCTATGTGAATTTTCTAATTGATCCTTCTTTTTCATGGATGATGTAGGAACACAAAACTATATTAAAAACCAAATCACACCATCATCATTGATATAGAACTCTTGCAGGTTCCCTTCTTTTACTGCATTCACCTTCATTTGAAACTCTCAATCATCCCTTTATGCCTCCTTAATCTTCACTTGGATAGATGGTTGCACAATAATTTGAGAAATATAGAATGTATTACTTTCTTCTATGATTACCAAATCCATCCTTTTCATATCCATAAATATTGGGTCTTTCTTAATCCACAACATGGTTATAGAAATTGGTTCTTTTTGGCTTAGAGCATCAGATACCTTGTTTGTCTTGTCGGGATGATAGTAAATAGAGAAATCGTAGTTTTTGATTAGCACCAACCATATCATTAGATGCGTGTTGAGAAATTTTTTAGGGAATATATACTTTAGGCTCTTGTGATCAGTATATATATCACACTTCTCATCATAGAGGTAATGTCTCCATTTTTTAAAAGGAAAATCATAGCTTCTAGCTCTAGATCATGTGTAGGTTAGTTATTCTCATGGTTCTTCAATTTCCATGAGGCATCTGCTATAAAAATATCATTTTCAATGAATACACAATCTAAGCCTTTCATGGAATCATAACAGTATATCAAAAAACATTCTCCTCTTTTCTGTAATGTGATTATATGTATAATGATTATCCTTGTCTTTATCTCCTTAAATCTTTCCTTGCATTATTCCATCCACACATACTTTACCCCTTTCCTTGTTAACTTAGTTAGCGAACTTCTAAATCATGATATATTTCTCACAAAAAATCAATAGTACTCATCTAATCCATGAAAACTATGTATTTCTGTGACACTATACATTCAATGTCATTTCTCAATTGCCTTGGTAATTGAAGGGTCCATATAAGTTCCCTCACTTGTGATCACATTACCCAATAATGTGACTTTTTGCATCCAATGGTCACACTTTCTAAACTTGGAATACAAATTCTCCTTTATCAATGTCTCCAAAACAAGTATTATATATTCTTCATGTTCCTCCTTTATCTTAGATTAGATGATAATGTACTCAAAAAACACTACGACAAATTTTTTGAGGTGATGTCTAAAGACTCTATTCATTAAATCCATGAAGATTTCAGGGGAATTAGTAAGCCTTAAGGCCATCACTAACAACTCATAGTTCTCATACCTTGTATGGAAGGTAGTATTTTTAATATCTCCATTCTTCACCTATAACTGATGATATTCGGAATGGAGATCCACCTTTGAGAAGTATTGAACTCCTCACAACTAATTGAACAAGACACCAATCCTTTTAAGAGGATGATTTTTCTTTAAGGTGGTCTCGTTGAGTTCCTGATAATTGATACACAGTCGCGTTGATCCATCCATATTTTTGACAAAGATAACTAGCACACCCCAACATGATGAACTAGGTAATATGAACTATTTTTCCAAATTATCTTGTAGATACTTCTTTAACTCCTCTATTCCAATAAGATCCATCCAATGGAGAATCATTGATATAGGATTAGCTCTAGGTATGAGTTACACTAACAACTCCACCTAATGATCTGGGTGTAGTCCAGGTAACTCTTTAAGAAATATATAATTTTATTCCCTCACTATGTGAATTTACCCTAGGTGGATAACATCCTTTCACCCAGCCATTTGAGAAAGGTATTCCTCGTCACAGGGAATCAACACCCACACCATTGAAGGATTTTTCAAAGGAGATTCAGGATCTTCCTCATATTTGTAGAGGATCCTAGGATGTTTCGTAATATGAAAAGATATTTCCTTTCAATGATAGTTTATATGTGCTCTATATGAATAGATCCAACACATCCCTATTGTAGAGTCAAATTCCACCAAGGGAAGTATCATGAGATTCAATGGAAGAATCTTCCCACATACGCCAACTGAAGAAGATTCCAACACTTGGGTTATAGTGATTTAACCACTTAGTCTTTTTACATATATCTATAATTAAATATTTCAAGGAATTGAATCAATAGTTTGAGAAAACATTCAAGATATAAAGGAATATGTAGAACCAAAATAAAATAATAATTTTTTCATTATTGATGGAATAAGAAGCGTAACTTATACGACTACGTTATCTTGCTCACTTCTGCAATAGTGATGGAATAAGCCTTCCCTTGTTCCTTTTGCTTTGGTGGTAGCTGATGCTTATTACCCTTGAGAACTAGAGGTTTAGTGTAGTGTCTTTCATAGTGCCCATACTCCCTACAGTTATAGCATTAGACCATAGATGGTGCTCTCCTTTCCTCCACCACATTATTCTAAATTCTAAGGTCTTTTTGACACTCTTGAGCTTGGTGTCCCTCTATCCTACACCTAAATAATTTCCCCATCCCTTTGAGACAGTTTCAATGATACTTGTTCCAAAAATTTTGACATGTGGGTGGTTGATTATTCTTTCAACCTTTCTCATTAGATACTCTAGCTTTAAACTCTATATTTCATTTCTTATCACCACATCCATGGGACCATTCTCCATACTCTGTTTCCACATTGAGAGCACGATGAATAAATTCTTCATTACTCCCAATGTCTTTAATTGCAAGATCCTTTAGAAGGTGTGGTTTTAATCCACTAATGAATATATCAATTTTTCTATCATTATTGATAACAAAACCTAAAGCGCACCTTGTAAGCCTTGAGAGATTTTCTTTATAGGTCATGATAGATTCTCCTTCATTTTTCTTGAAATATATGAATTCTCTCTCCATATTTAAATGAAGAGTTTATGGGAAATACTTATTAATAGAAATTTTATTAAAGTCCTCACATTCCATCTCTTAAATTTTGTCCCTTGGCATGGGTTTCTTAATCAAAGACCACCATTGGTCACCCTCTAAGGTGATGGAGGATTTTCCACATTATTCAAGTTATTGTTCATAACCTGAGACAACTAGGTAAGGATCACCAGGAAATTTTGAACTCCAACTCCCAATGCATCAGGGGTATTGTTTAGTAAATTGCTACATTGTCCCTTACATGGTTTGTTGGCCTGGTTTCTCCTAGTTTCCACCATTTTCTAAAATAAAAATGGTTAGAAGTAAGCATAAGCAAAAATGCATGAATAAATAATTTATTCATTTGTGAGATTAAAACTATAATAATATCTTATGGGATACCTTTTTTTAGAAATTTTTTTTGTGTTCTTACATATACTTAGTCTCATACTAGGGATTTTCAATTAGGTTATCTAATCATAATTCTCAAATTAACTAATCTTTTCCTCTGATGCCAACTATAGCAACCCTTATTTTTCTTACATTATTATCACATAATTTTAAATATAACCACTGTAAAATAATTACAAAAAGAGGATAAAAAGGTTTACTTTTGTATCCTAACTAGGACCATATATAACTTTTACAGCATAAACATAAACATTTATTTAATTCCTTCTTCTCTAGCTTCTTATTGGCTCTTGAATTCTCTTTAGTATATGTAGTCTCCTGAGGATATACATCAAAAAAGGGGTGAGATAAAATTATAGAAATAGGATAGATAAGAACTTGAAACAATGTAACATGGGGTAAGTATAATCATTATCATAATAACATATTAATGGGATCATAATCATGAGAGGAAGTATTAATATAATTCTTGGAATGTAGGAATGCATAAATATGAAACATCATGTCATATTGATCAACTACCTCACATAGTTGGGAACAAAGCTAGAATCATGTTCCGGAATATTTAAATTTAATCATTAGGTTCATCATATAACACAATCCATTGTGTAACTATATAATTCTATGTTCACTCTTCACATCATAACATTTACATTACGCAATATAATTACAGGCACACCCGTCACGTCACAAAATTTACATTATCATGCATTCCACATAGAACATTTATCAATATTGAACATATAATAACCAATATAAAAGAATGTTTTTAATTTCATGATAATACATTCATAAAATTTGGATTCCAAACTTAAATAGGTAATAATATACTAGATATAATAATCATTGACCTTGAGTGAAGGAAACAATCTTGAGAAGTAACAGGTGTATTGTTTTGAAAGAAAAGTTCTCTCAGAAAAAAATTTGTTGTCAAAAAATGAATTAAAATACATTTATATAATTTAAAAGGTAATATAATTATAAATAAATTTATTTATGGAATAAGCATACTAAAAATTATTTGAAATATGGAAAAGCTCAAAAAAGAAAGTTGAGTTAGAGAATTTTCCTTACCTTGTATCTGAACACTCTATTCACTTTAATGTCATGTATGATGACATTATATTCGTTAATTAACAATTAAATGACCTTTTATAAATTAATATGGTTAATTATTGTTTCATTTAGTTATTTTATGGCCTTTTTTATGAGTTATATAGTTTAAATTCATTGTTCGGTAGTGTTCGTTTTCTTTGTTTTCATGAACAGTTCACATGTACATGTGAATAGATGTTTCTGGAGAACATGGATAAATATCCAGAATTAATATTAAATATTATTAATGATATTAAAAAAGTTTAAATTATCTTATAATTAATTTTTTTATAAACCATGAGGATAAATCATTAGATAAAATTTAAGGATGATCGTTTTAGGTTAATTTATGCTGTTTTTGGATCAAAATGAATGTGTTTTGTTTTATCATTTAGTATTATGTATAAAAGTTTTTCAAAGAAAATAAAATGGGTTAAATAGTATATATTTAAATATTTTTTCGACCATTTAATGGTTTTTTTGAAATCCTTGAAGGCGTTGAAGGAAAATTAAGGTGCATCGCCGATGATGATGGTAAATTGTCACAACAAGGGAAATGATTTCATTTTTAATAATAAAAGAGAGTGGGAGGGAGGATTTTAATGAATAATATTCCATTAAAATAATATTATACCATTATATAAATTATATTAGATTTATCATGACATTTTCATAAGATAAGTTTAGGATAAGATAAGAAATGAAATGAAATTTGAAAGGAAATTGAAAGAAAAAATAGAGAGGAATTACCTGTTGAATCCTCCTCTTTAAATCCTCCTCAAGGAACCTAGTCTTGGTATTTTGATGAGACTAATAGCTCCTAGACATGGGTGAGGGGATAGTGATTGTATTTGGTCAGAATTTGGATAATAATTGAATCTTGAGAGGTGTGAGGAAATGAGGTTGTGTGGGGTGGTATATATAGTGGAGGAGAGGGGTGCTTTCTTATTATTATAATCATTAGTTTATTATTTTGTTAAAGACAAGAAATAGTGAGGATTATTTTGACTAAATACAGTAATTATTGTATGTGAGTTAGAAGTAATAGACATTTACAGTATAAATCACTCAATCATGATGTAGAAATTCATTTATTTAGTATATTTTGTAAAGTATCAAATTTTATTATACACAAAAAATTAATGTATTTTAGAAAAATCCCAAAAATTCACATTATACATTTTTTGATATGTATAATACAAAAATGAACTATATTTTATAAAAATAATATTCTATATACTAGTAATATAATTTTTAATTATAATTATAATTTACTTAAAAAATACAAATTTCAAAATTAATACTGCTTTTCTAACACTTTGAAAATTTAATTAAGGTCACATAAAATTATAATATAATCGTAAGACATAAAAATACTAGTTTATGAATAAAATTTATGAAAATAAATGTTCTTTTATATTATCCAATTAATCATTAAATATTCATGACATACAAAAATACCAACACTGTAATATAATTATATCATATTGTTACTTATTATATGGATAAATTTTATTTATACTATCATTGGTAAGGTTTCTATTCACATGACAGATTTACTATTTGTAAAGGTCATATTACTATTCATAATGGTAACATTACTATTCATTAGGGTATGTTATTATTAACCAAATGTTAATTTTTTCCTATCAGACTCTAAACATCTTACTGATCGAAATCGTGTATGTCATATTTTTAAAATTCAAATCACATTAGTGGAAAAATTATGTTTAAAGGTGACATGGAATATATTAGTTCATTTAAAAATGATGTGTAATTGTGTTTAATAATGTGATTTTATGTGATTATTATATCTTACATAATTATAATAAGGTGATTCCATTGATAAAACTTTGGGTCCTTACAAACCATGAGCCCTATCCATAAAACCATGTGTGCAGTTTTTAATACCGTAAAAAATTGTTTTAAAATTTTCTCAGGACCCCATTTTAACCTCTAATTACCCTCTAATTTGATATTGTCTCAAAATAATCCTTCCCAAATGGTCTAGAGTCTTCAATATTGGTATTATAAGTGGATTTCCTTCATTTTGAATAGATCATCTTAATGAAAGTTGTATTCCTTATCTTGATTCCCTTATTCTTTATAGATCCTCACCAGAACTCTTCTCCTCTTGTCTTTTGGGAACCCAAATGGGTTTTTTATGCCAGATATAAGGGGTTTCACATATGATTTATGTTTTTCTTATGGATCTAGTATTTTTAAGACCTGATCTACTCTTCCCTAGTATCTATTTTCAAAGTAAGTAAGATCTAACTTCGTTCTTGATGTAAGTGTGTCTATAAAAAGGGATAATTATTTTAATTTCTTATTATTATTGAAATTCCTTTGAGTTATTCATTTAATTGATTTCATTTTCTTATTTTAATATATTTTTTGTAAAGAAATAATATTTTGGAAGGATTTTTTATTTAAAAATGGTTTTCACACACCAAGTGTTTGATAAACAAATTCAATACTGGTTTTTGTTTAAAATGGGTTTTCAAGTACTAAATTGAATTTTCCTTTCTTTGAAAATGTTTTATAAATTTTGATCATGTATTTTATTAAAAAAAATTGGAAAAACATAGTATATTGAGTAAATTTGGTTTTGTTGTGAATAGTTATCTCAGTCATAGTGTGTGTAATTCCACTTGAGTTTTTATTTCATTGTAGTGTGTGTGTGACTCCCCAAGAGGTTATAGTGGTTGGATCCACTAAAAGCCTAGATGGGGGATTTTTTATATCTAGTATATATACCTATAGTTTAGAGCCCAAATGGTGTGCTTATTAATTTATGGTTTCCTTGTACACATGATGCATTGGTCATGGTTATTTTCCCACATACTTTCATAAGATGGATTTTTCATGGTTATTTGATCACAAGCTTTGACTTTATGGATTGGTAATAGTTGTATTTAATATATACTACTTATGAAATATTCATGGATTATATTGATTACTCTCTCATGTTTTATCACCTATACTTGTCATAATCCTTTTTTGGAGAATATTAATGAATTTTATGAAAATAAAGGGATGATATAAAAATGGTTTTGATTTATGAAAATTCATTGTAAAACTATATTTATTTTAAATCTAGAACTATTTTATTCTTGATATTAGACTTTGTATAGATTATATGGTGGAATCCTAATGGGATTAGAGCTCACACCATAAGTTTTCCATTAAGAATTTTTTGACATTGGTTTTTAGGAAATAGGTAAAGGTAAGGGTGTATTGTATCATGTATGCTTCTCTTTTCATCTTTTCTTTCATAACAGGATATTTTGGAGGTGACAGTTGGGAACATAGATACTTGTTTTTCTAGTCTTGTCATACTACCTAGTTTGGTCGGTTGGGATTAGATTATATAGATATTGGATGTTTTTTTTTCTTCTGCATTTTTCTCTGGTTGTTTGACTTTTTTTATTATATATAATACTTGTTTCCATTATCTTATTACACTGATCCATAGTGGCAGGTCATCTCGGTTGTTTTATCTAGTTGAATCGGGTTGGTTAGTACCTTTAAATATAAATGATATCAAGTATTACAAAATAATATGATTATATACATAGTCTACAAAGACAGTAATATATCATTCCTTTGGTTATTATATTGTTTTAAGAAATTTAATGCCTTAAATCATGTAAAATAAAGGCACATTCAAATTCGGTCTCTATAGTTTGTATCAGATGAAAGGTTTAGTTATTTTGGATATTTCAAAATCTATTATTGATAATTAAGGTTATGAAACTTTAGTAAAAACCCTAGATATGTGTCTAATTATATGATGATATACTAAAATATTTTTAAAGTCTTCTGTAGGTGGTTTTACTTCAAATACATCCCTATTTGGATACTTGAAAATGGATGTGACTATGCCACAAATGCACATAGGAGTAATCACCTAGAAAAGGGTTGGTTGAGCCTTTACTCAATCATCACTTTAATGAATGAACAGTTCTCCCAATATTTCACACCTATCTAGACACTCATAAGGGATATGATTTGGTTTCTCACATTCTCTTTATGAACCATTATAAATGATTGATTTCCTTGTTACTTTGAGGGATGAGGTTGAGAAGTATAAGATAACCCAATTGAAAGTAACCTAGGTTAAATTAAGACTGATATAGGTTAAAAAAAAGAAATTATATTCCAAAATTATAATGTAAAAGAATAATATGTTGTATGGTTTAATTCCTTTTATGATTATGATAATTCTCGCATATAATTATTGTTTATTCACTCATGTTAACCCTTATGGTTTTAGATATTGTAAGAACCAGAAGGAAACTATTAAATAATCGGTGTGAGGGACAATGTAGTGTTTGTCTCAAAGATCAACCCATTAGAGTGGGACATAGACTGACAAATCTGATAATTATGGAAAAACAACTATAAAATAGATAGGATTTACAATGTAACCATAGTTGAAATATTGAGTGCACCAAAGAAGAGAAAATTGGAGACACGTGAAATTTCGACAAATAAATATAATTAAAGAAGGAATATTCAACCACCTATATATAAAAATGTGGGAAGAATCACTGAGGAAATTTACTAAGAGGGTTAGGGAGATGTTTTATTTTTGTTAGAGTTGTCCATCATGCTCATGAATGTCGAAAGGATGCAAAAAAGAAAAAGGAAGAGAATAATTCCACTACAAATACTCTTCCCACTATATAATTAGTCAAATTTAAAGAGATTGGGAATTTTGAACATTAGTTCCATGGTCATGGACTATCTAGGTTAATAGGAATCTATGACCTCCTCAAGAAAGTTAACAACTCTACTATTGAAATAATGTCATGAATCAATGGTTAAAATGTAAATTCACCATCCACCTCATATTTGTGGGTATTGGAATCTGTTCTAGCTGACCTAGTAAGACCAGGAATTTTTTTAAGAATTTTAAATCACCACACCGAATGATTTTATAATCTAAGTAAACCTCTAATTGTACGAATATTTTATCTGAAGTCAATATTTGTGCAAATTTGATTCATAAAAATCTTATTATTATTCATTGAGATGAATTTAATGATAATTTGGAAACAGATTAGTTCTCTATACTAAGAGGAAAATTGTATAGAATAAAAAATCATATTTCAAATAAAACTATGGTATACTATTAATATAAGGATTATTATGAACACTCTTTAGATGGAAATTATTTTATGTTGTCCTAGATATAAAAAAAATTATAGACACTTATCTCAAATGGATTATAAAAACTCGACATTAGGGTTATGCTTGTTCTTATAATAAATATATTTTTTTAAGTTTTTAAGGTTTATATCACTTTAAAAATTATACCCTAAGTCATATTTAGATTTTTCATACCCTTTAACATTTACACTAGAAAGTGATAATTAAAATTGAGAGGTTTTAATTTATTTAATGGGGAGAATGTGACACCCCAATATTATATAACATATTTTTCTAAATAAATATTATGTTTAATAAAATGCTTCACATGAAACACCAAACCCTAATAGACAAAAAATATTTTTTATTGAAATAGACATATAACAATGTGTGGTATTCACTAAGTTAGAGGGTACAAGTAGTTATAACCAACTTATGAAATAAAGGTCCATTTTGACACAATTTCATGATATTTGTTTATGTAATTTTAAAATTTTAATATATAAATATTATAATGTGAATTTAGAAAAAATAATTTTTGAAATTATCATAAAAATATTAATATAAGATAAATATTTGATATTTTTATAAATTGATTTTTTTTTAGGTAAATAATGAAAAATATTATTTTTACAAATAACTTGGGTTTTATGAGTTTATTAGTTCATAAGTATGGATTGAAAATTCCAGAAACCTTTTGATAATACCAAATATTTATCCTACAAGTTAATTTATGATTTTAAAAAATAATAATTCACAAAACTATATTTGACATTTTAAAACATAATTTATATTTTTCAAAAAAATGTTTTTAATAAATTATACATTTAGAATTATAGAAAAAATATTTCAATCTTATAAAATTAATATAATAAGATTTATTTAAAATTTTAAATCATTAATTATAAATTATATAATAAGTTCCACTTTATCTTCAAGAATAAATTATAAATTACTTTTTTAAAAACTAATTAACTCAATAAAAATCTAAATGGGTAAAAAGGGTTTGAGCCAGATGGGAAGAGAAAAAACACATTTAAAAAATTCATGGGAATTTTTTTTGGGGAATTTATGGAACTTATCCATTCCCCTATCTATTATTTACAAATTTTTGAGCCACTTTCCTTTAAAGTGACTTCCCATTGTTAAAATGTATTGGGTTTTTACAAAAAATGTCATCCATTTTCACATATAAAAGAGGGAATCCTCTCCTCACATTCCCTCACAACACAGCCCCCATATTTCATACAAAAATCTACCCAATATTATACTTTAAATTCATATATTCTTTCAATAGGTTCCATTCTTCTTAAAATACCACCCCGAAATGATTAACCCCCTTTCCAAAGGAGATAATCCAAAAAGTGAGGTATATAATGCTAACCGCTCCTCTATCATTTCTATTTATTTATGTGAAATTATTCTTCAAAAAATTAAGTTACACCATGATTACATAATTATCATTACTATACTATTATGTTTTTACAATTATGGTATAATAATTAACCATCTTTCCCTTTTCCTTTATGAAAAATGAAAACTTTAATAATGCATATGTGCGGACTACCGCCACCATGAAGAAACATGTTTTATTTTCCTTAAACGCCTAATCTGGTTGGTCCAAAAAAATTAAAAATATAATTTATATTTATATTTATATCGTATTTAATTTTATGTAATGATAAACTATGTTACTTCTTTCTTCCTTCCTTCATAAAATTAAATCAGCATTCATGTGTGTCTGTGGATTATCACCTCCAAAGAATGATGCATTCTGGTTTTTACTACAACCTTCATTAAAAATTTTAATTTATATTTGATTATTATATATAATGTATATAGTTAATATATTTCATTAATAAGTTTCTTTATGGGTGAAACAAAAATTATTTATCATTATAAGGTAATCCCTTGATGTCGATGAATAGCTCAAAACTAGTTCAACAATAATTTTATCATCATGAAATGTGGATAAAACTAAAATGTGATGAAATTTTAATATATTAGGTATTTATAAAAGATAAATTCTAATAACTTTAATTGTTTTTTAATTATTACCTTTGGAACAACATTGAATATTGGAACCTATTTTATGAACCAAGTTCAAAACATTTGATATTATTAACACCTGATATTGAAAAGAGACTATAACAATATAACACATAAAGATAATTGTGATTAATTAAGAGTATAAATATAAGTTTATATGAATTATGTTATAAAATAATTAATTAATACTTTTATCTTTAGGATAAAGAAGTTCAAATAACTTCCATATAAATCTAGGTTAAACATAAAGCACTTGTTAACTCAATCTTTTTTCTATGAATTATACAATGCATTATTAAACTTCATTTTTCTATAAAATTACTTTTTAAGTGATTCAATTTATTTATTTTTGGGGTAAAATAGTTTTTTTATAAAAACCCACTTCCATGAAAGGTTTTATTTTCAACTTTTAAAAAATAAAAGGATCCTTTTGAAAATAGACTCATAACAGTGGATTTTATATCGATGAATACAAAATTGTTTTCAAAAAACATATTTTTGGGATTTGGTTTTTATTTTCCTTTCAATATTAAAAAAATATACCTCTAATGGAGTTATGTTTCATGTTTCACACTATATGTTTCTTTTATTATATAATTATTTTTGTTTCTCATGTTTTTGGTGTCAAGTAATTTAGTTTATGAAGTTATTTTATACCATTTGGATGTTTTAAGAAACCTATTTTATTTACATGGGTTACTTATGAACAGTGAAAGATTTAGATTACGATTTTTTATGAAACCTATTTTATTTCCATGGTATCTTGATGAAAATTTAATGATTTCTATTTGGATGTTTTAGGAAACATATTTTATTTCTATGGGTTCTTTATGAAAAGAGAATTATTTTAGTTTGGAAGTTTAATGAAACCCATTTTATTTTCATGGGTTTATTGTGATGTGAAAATTAAATTATTTTTATGTGGAACACATGAGTATGGATAAATGAAGGGTGTGGTCCCATATTTCCATCCAATTCATTGGTTATGAGTTTCTCATAATCATGGACAGTAATGGTGTGGCTCATCAAAGTAACATTTCCCTATGCTAAAATTTGTTACATAGTCAAATGTTGTTATTAATAATGATGGTATTATCTCATGATTCAAGGTTCATGTAGAAATTTTATAATCCATTTAACATCTATTATTCTTCCATGTAATATTTTGTGGCTTTAAGTTCTTAGATCGTGTAAATTAAACCTCACTTATGTCTTGTGATTATCACTCATGATGTTATGATATTTCCCTAATGGTCATGTTTTTTACTTATTCTTATGAACTAATCCTTGATGAAATGTTTATTAATCCCTTAATAATATTATGATCTCACTTTTTTCTTATGTTTATATTCCTTAGGTTTTTAGAATTAGTCTTACAAATTAGGTGTTTATAAGATAGTCTAGTATGGTGACTTTGAGGATAAATGATCTACAGTAATGAAAAATAATATGATTATAAAGCTTGTCACCAAAGACTATAAACATTTAATTCCTTAAAATGTTATTGTTTTTTATAAAATGGAACATCTAAAATCATGTATTATAAAGTCATTTTTAGCTTGGGACGCTATATTAATTCCTGAAGTTCTTTGGATATTATCTCTCTAAGCCAAAAAAACCAAAATAGGGCACCCACCAACCCCTTTTGTTGCACCTTATAACCTTATATTTTATACTTACATGATACTCATGGACCTTGGTGAACATACATACCATATGTATGAAATTATAAAGTATTCATAGGTTTTACATAAAATCAAGGTGTCATAACTTTATATTCTTTATATAAATGACTAATGAGTGACAAAAATATTGGTATTGGGTCTCCTTGTATATTTTTCTTCTTTCATTGATACTGTTTTTGTGATCAACCCAGTGGGTGATCCCTTTGATATATATTATGTGTGAATTTCATGTGTTTATTTAAGTATTGAATTTGGTATTTGTTTTATTTATATTTATTGTTATATCATTAATATAACTCCATTATTTATCACTCATGTTCTATTTATATGATTTTCCTATTATTTATTATTAAATATTTCTATGATATTGAGAATATATCTCCTCAAAATTGATTGTAGAATATTACAACTAATCAGTATCATCTTATATATAGGGAGGAATTCTTGGGGTTAGATATATCCATTATCTTATTAATTATTCATGTGAGCTTTGAAAAAGACATTAAAAGTGGTATTAAATTGTAATGTCCTGGGTTTTTGGAATGGGTCATTTTTTTAGGGTAAATATTAATTTTAAGTTTTCTAGATGGGTCAACTTTTAAATTGTACTTAGAAGCTTAATTTAAATAATTAAGACATGTTGGTATATTTTTATAGATGTGTTTTAAGTCTTGAATAGATCCTCAAGGGTTAGGATGTGTTTTGGTAGGTTTAGGCACAAAATTCATTTTTAAAAAGGTGAAAGTTGAGAAACATGGTTTGTTTAAGTCTTACATCCCTTAAGGTGAAAACATTTGTCCCATATTTAAGATAGATCATGGTTAATAATATCCTGTATGGTGGGGTTCATGGTCATGCAATATGTATATAGTTTTTAATATAGGGTGTGCATGGGTTTAACATGGTTTGAAAAACTATACATCCTAGCCCACATGTTTAGTGACACTTAGGTAGTGAGTATGCACAGTTGCTGCACGGTTTGGCCAAATCGTATAGCCAAATCATGTGACCTATAATAAAAGGGGTGGCCTTAATATAGTAGAACTACACGGTTGACGTAGCCAAACTATACAGCCTAACAATTAAGTTCATTTAAAGTGGTCAAACCACAAAATTTTCCATCATTCCTTATTTATTCTTGTTCCTCTTTTCATCTCCCTTTCACATTAACAACATGGGGTTCCCCTTCATTTTCTTCTTCCTCTATAATTTGTCTAATATCCCTAATTTGAGCTTTTATTTGGACATCATTAGGTGTGTTGGAATCATAGTAGTGGGACATTGACTCCTCTTGATTATTTATTATTTTAATTCAATATTTTGAATGTTATTTTCATCCAAGACCGTTTTCCCTATTTTTAGTGTGTTTGTCTAAAATTATTATTTCTCTCATTCTTTCTTAGATTAAAGGACAATATTCGATGATCAATAACCTAAAATACTTAGGTAGGTGGTTCATAGATATATTTACTTTTATATGTATTCCATGGGATGCATGCCTAAATATACATGTATGGGTTGTCTTGGTGAAACCGTTAAAAAATTAATTCTTTTTTAAAATAATTATTAATTTTTGTTATTATATTCCTATGGGAACTCTCTAGTCTATTTTAATATTCCTCACCAAGTATGGGGGTTATGGTTGGTTTTGAAGTTTATGTTGATTGTTTAAATTCTTTAAATTAATCAAATTGGGATATGACTACATGAGTTATGTGGGAATGTAATGGGCATGAACTGATCTATTGAGGTGATTTTGTCCACAAGGACTAAGACAACATGGTTCTGCAGGTTGAGGGAATGGCCTGAAATTTTCTGGATGGTGTAGACCATTGGAAATTGAGGTGATGTGATCATCGGGTTGAGGTGAATGGTGATGACCATGCCATGGATGGGATACGAGGTCCACATGTGGTAATGATATTGTCAATTTGTGCCCATTTATAAATGTTAGTGGTTTTCACTCATCATGATTAGCTGATTGAACCATTGGATTCAATTACACACAAATAGGCCTCAATTGGGTTGGTGTTGACCACTTATTTTGGATGGAGGCCTCTTTAAAATTTTCAGCTTAGGGGATGGTGTTGAACATAAATTATGGGGTCATTTCTCTCCGTTGAAAGCCAATATTGATAGTGTGTGAGACCATTATTTGTGGGATGAGTCTCTCCATATATGTTCGTGCTAGTGCATCAGGTTCATTGGATGAAAGATATCACCATGCCTTGGGATATCAGGCTGCTATGCCGATGATTATTTTTTATTCATTAGAGGATGGATATTATCATGACTTGGGAAATCAGGCTACTAAGATGATGGTGATTTGTTATTCATTAGAGGATGGATATTATCATGCCTTGGGACATTGGTTTCTTAATCTGATGGGGATTCAATGAATGGGAGTATGATAAATTTGTGACATATTTTTTGGGAGTACCATTGGGATGTCGGTTGTACTTGATGTGAGGTTACATGTGGTATTGTTCGACATGAGGTATTGAGTGACATGTTTGTGCATGATATACTGAAGTACTTCTGGTATAAATGACTATAGATATATCATTTCATTCCAGCATTGGTTGAGGTAGGTAAACACTTCCTCATGGATGTTGAGAATGAGTAAAGTGGGGTATGTGTTTTATGCATGATGGTAGTTTCTATTAATTAATGTATTGATATAATTGTATAAATATGGATGTAAGATAGGCACACATTGGTGGTGGCCTACTAACTTCATAGTCACACCCCATACAAACCCCTCGGGATGCATGTAGACTTTATGGTTTTGAGATTAGGTTAGGAATAAGTTTTGTTCTCTAGACCATAGTGATCAGGGATACTCAAGTGTATAGGGTAAATGGAATATGGGCCATGGTTGTTCTTTTCTTAGAGTGGGAGGAATTTTGGGGATTTTGAGTATGTCCATATATGATCGGCCATAAAAAATCTTGCATGTCCATTTTTATACAACCTTATAACACTTATACATTATATTCTATGTATATATGTTTGATTTTAACTGGATATTTCAATTTCTTCTTATTGCTTGTGTTGAGTTTTTATTCTTTCATCTACAAATTTTTGGTAATTTCTTCCACTGAGTGTTGATGTTATGTTACCATTATCATCACCATCATCATCATCATCATCATCATCATCATTACCAGATGGTATTATCTCCCCACTATCACCTAAGGAGACCCTTGCTACTATGTGGTATCCTTTAGCATATGGGAAAGCATGCCTAAGGCCCAGTGGAACTTCTTCATATAGCACAAGTTAAGTGGATCTAGATTTGGGGTGTTACAAGTGGTATTAGAGGATATTATTTGTTGGTGTTTCCTTACAATATCACAAGGCCTGGGTATGAAATGGTAACCACATTTGGCTTATTACAAGGGATATCAATGTTTTCTTTTATTTTATTATTTGGGACATGGTTGAATAGATACTAGGGTATCATGAGAATAGGGTAAATACATCATGTTTGGGTGAATGTGTCCTCATGCATGGGGGATATACAAAGTTTCCCAAGGTTTAAAATAAATTTTATGATTTTCACTTTAATAGTTGATTTATTTCCACCTCAAGTAGAAAACCTGGGTGTGATGTTATTGAATTATGATGTCTTGACCCTTAGACCGGTGTGGAAAGGGTGGAATATTTATGCATCATAGAATCCACTTAGGCTCATATGATGTGTTTTTATTCCTTTTTTAAATTGGGAACCTGAAATGTTATAATAGGGGTTGGGAAATTTAATTTGTCAACAAAAAGATAACCAATGTTTTCCCACATAGCTTTTTTTGTGTCATTATACTCAGTCATCCAAGGTATGTGGTTCTGATGATATTGGGATATGATTTTATGTGTATATGATATATATGGGCCTAAATCTGATATTGTTGGCTATGAATAATGGAAGGTGTGATCCATGTAAAATGTCAACAAAAAGATAAACAATGTTTTCATGTATATCATAATGGTGGTATTCTACTCTTACACCCTAGACTATTGATATCAAATATTCATGATATCTAAAACCTGAATTTGATATGGATAGGTAAGGGTTCATGAGGCTGGGAGATATGGGATATGGGTGTGGTAGGGGAATCCAAGGGTGGGGAGATGTGTTGCATGTTACATATTTCCCTATTTTCAATATACATTCTATTGTTGCAGCTATTAACATTGGTGTTTGGTCTTCAAAGTTATTCCACCTAAATAGGATTTAGTGAATCATCTGGTCGGTGGATATGTGGTTCCACTAGAATATAAAATTTATGAGGCTGCTAAGGTTAATTTTGTTCATGATCCATAGGTAGAAGCTTCATTACTGGCTGGGAAGGTGCAGCATATGTTCTATTTTTGGTCATGACTAGACTATAATCTTAGGGTGACTTTGGTATGATTCATACAAATTATTAAGAAGGGATCTCAAGAAGATAAGCCATCCATAGCTTATCTGAGCCTATAGGGATTCGATTAATGTAAGTACAAGTAATTTGTGACGTATTTTTTGGGTGTGTCATTTGGATGCTGATTGTACTTGATGTGAGGTTACATGTGGTGTTGGTTGGCATGATGTTTCGGATGAAATTTTTGTGGGTGAGTTACTGAGATCCTTCTGGTATGACTGACTGTGGATATGTCACTCCACTAAAACATTGGCAGAGGTAAGTAAATCATTACTCGTGAATTCTAAAAATGATTAAAGCAGGTCTTGTGATTCATGTATCAGTGTAGTTTCTATTTATGTATATTTCCATACACTTGTTTAAATATATAAGTAATATAGGTTTGCATTGGTGGTAGCCTACTGATTTTATACTAACACCCCATACAGGCTGCTCAGGATGTGTTTAGACATTATGGTTTTGAGATTAGGTAAAGGACTGAGATCATGTTATGGACCATTATGATTAATGAAACAGTGGTGTATGGGATAGATGGAATGAAGATCATGGGGGTTCGTTTCATCAAGATGGATTTTTTTGTGGATTTTGAGTAGGTTCTTATATGATCATCCATGACAGATCATTCATTTCCATTTCTGTATGACTATCTAAATTGTATACATTATCTACTATGTATAGTTTTATATTTTTCCTTCATATTTCCATTGCTTCTTATTATATATGTTGAGTTATTAATATTTCTTCTACTAATTTTTGGTAATTTATTCTACAATGTTTGGGTATTATTTAACCATTATTATTATTATTATCATCTCTAGAGGGTATAGTATCCACAATATAATCTATTCAGACCCTTTTAGATAGATTTTTACCTTTGGTATATGGGGTGGTGTGCCTACGGCCTAGTAGAACTTCAACCCGGAGTAGAAGTTAAGTGGATCACAGTTCAAGTTGTTACATAGATCATTGTTTATTTTCTCTTATTATTTTTTAGTGTAGTAGATAAAGATGGGAATAGTTAAAATTTTGAGTTAGAAATTAGGATTTGACTACATAAACTCTTATCTAGTTAAAATTTCAAGCTGCAAGGTTGGTGAGATTTTTGTTTTGGTTTTCACTATTAGATATGATTTATTATTAAATAGTGATTTGGAGGTTATTGATTTATTTTTTACTCTTATATTTGGGTGTCCAAAAGAATATGTGCATTCATCATAATAGACATGTAGGTTTACTTGACATATGTATAACTACATGTGATTAGAAAATGGTTTTTGAATGCAAAATGAATTTGGAAAAATATTTCTAAAAAGAAAAGAAAGCATTTACAACAATATTTTGGAGATGGAATTTGTTAATTAAAATTTTTATAATAAATTATTCATTATTTTAAATAATAGCCTATTTAGGGAACATTTATTAATAGAAGCCAATAGATTTGGTTTTTAAATGGTGTTGTTTAATATTATTATGATATAGTCTTTGTGAATGTGGTATTAATTTTATAAAATTTTTAATGGTTTTGGGAATTATATTCCTTATGTATGGGTAGATTCATCATTGTATGCTAGAAATATGGTCGAAATAATTATGGGGAGTCTCTTTTTGTTGGAAACCTTTGACGATGTCAGGAACGACATATAGAGTGCCTTGAATTTTTTGATATATAAATCTTGGATCCGGATAATAAATTTATTGTTATGCCGTAAGGGTGGGATCAATAAATTTCTAAACATAGTTACGTGATTTTTTGACCCTGCAGTTCCAATGGCATGGTCCTTGGTGTGATTTGTGGTTATTCTAGTGAATTATTGTTTAGAGATATGCATATAGTTTAGTTCTTTATGGATTTCTTGGTAAGTGGGTTAGTTTATTCTCACTCCCCATGAAACCAAGGGTTTGAGAATCATATTCCATGAAAGGAATACATAATGGTGTGATCAAGATTGTTTTTTAGCATGGGTAGATTCTTGGTAATTTTAAATGAAGAATAAGGTAAGTTTTATCATGGGATTGGTTTTATCATGGTAAATTTCATGAGTAACCTAGGAATAAATGTTTTGTTTTTGGATTATTGGAGAAATGTGGTTGATATACACAATATGAATGACATTATGGTTTGGTTTTTGAGCCTAGGATCTATGAGAAGTAACCCATGAAGGTATGAGTTTATGGAATAACCGAGCACTAAAATATTGTATACTCATTCTTGGGTAGAAATTTATCGAAATAGGTGATTGAAAAAAACGTTTGTGGAGGTTCCCAAATTTACACTATAATTAGGTGAAAAAGACTAAGTGAACAAGTTGCATAAAGGGTGGAGTTATGATGTTTTTTGGTAGTGAATATTGATTACATGTGGGCTTCCCGAGGTATGTGAGTTTTTTAGATATGAAATGTGTTAATAAAAGAAAGATTATATAATTTTCGTGAACATGATAAATTTAATGAGATAGAAATGCAGTTTGGAACTCCTTATATTCCTAAAAGATTGAATTCATGATGTAGAACTCAATTATTGAAAGTGGGGATTATCAAATAGGGAATGTGACTGATATGAGAGATGGAATATTTATGTTATAGTAGTGGGATTGGGATTAACCTCTTGAGTCTCATAAATGGGATGATATCATTGATAATATAAATGTCATGTTGATTATGGTGGTTATTTGAAACATTTGACAATGAATTGGAAGGGTGTTCCTATCTAAAGTGATATAGGGCATTGGTGGAATTATTTTAATTCCATCATGGTGATGTGGATTCCACAATTGGAAAGATTATGTGAGTCATGAAACAATTATTAAATATTATGTTTTTTAGATGAATTTATCAAGATTTGTGGTTTGGGATGAATGATTATTAATAATGTTAAATACTAGTGTCTTGGGAAAATAAAATCTACTTAGATACTTTTATGACATAAGGGATGGTTCAATTAAAATGAAACAAACACAGCTTCTAAGTAAGTGTGAAATTTGATAATTTTGGTTATCAATTAGTATTGATAAGGGAAATTATATAATGGGAAGCACACCATTCACTATTAAAAACAATGAACCCCTCTTAAAGAGAAATTGGTGAATGTTAACAATGAAATATTAGGTAAACTTATAAAAATTGAGGTAGAGGTTTCTCTTGGTGATCAAGTGTGAGAAGTTAATTCCATCTAGTTAATAGATGTGTTAACTACTAACTAAATATAAATTTCAAGGATTGGTTTGGGTGTTGATTTAATATCTTATTTCTGGTTCTTAGAGGATACCATATTAAAATATTTAGTTTTCATGTTTTGGTAAATTTAGTGCCTTTGGGTAACTGATACAATGTATAATTTTTTTTGAACTATTTATGTCTTAGGTTTTGGATAATATGTTATTTTCAAAGGGGATATGACCACAGGATTATTGAATAGATATTTTTTGTAAGATGTTGAGTATTTTAATGGTGTATTTAGATTTAATACATCATATTTTAAATGTGGAATATAATACTATGATCAGTGTCCCATGCATGTTTTGATGTAATTTCATGTATTAGAATATTGATAAAATCTGTATATGTCTAATAGTGAAACATGGAGTGAAATCAGTTTCTGGTGTATCATTTGGAGAGTGACTAAGGTGCGTTGTGCATTAGAAAGGGATTTTTCAAATAATAGTTATTTTGAATAGATTGAGTTTGTGGATTGATTGAAAATACCAATTTTAGAATCATATATGAGAGGATGCTTCAAATTCTAGTGTATATATTGTAGGTTGGTAAAAATGGATTCTTTTTCAAGATAAGAATTTGTATTGTGGGGTGTCTATAACAACTTATATCATTATGTGTTGGAAAATATAGAGAATCCTTGGGTCTAAAAGAAATTTACTTTGGGTATTTTTGAATTTTGGGAATTAAAATAAGATTCAGGATTCTTGGATTATGTTTTATAATCGAAATGTTGGTTTCAGAGGAGGTTTTTGTGTAGAAAAGACCCTAGGAGTGTTCATGAGTATTGGGAGAAAGGTTAGTGCTCTTTTGGGCTATAATAGAGCCCAAAAAATTTTCAATGGTATCACTCTAGGAGTTTGGTGGTAATGATAGTGGTGTATGTACCATTACCTTCCGACTAAGAAAATGGTATCAACACACTAGGGTATCGATGGATGACAATGACCCCCACAAAAATGGGGTGATTTTTTCTCTTTTTAGTGTTTTTCTAACCACACCCCCCCCACACACACACCATGGGTTTTAAGGGAGGGGTGTATAAATAGAAGGATTATGATTATATCTTCCCCATACCAATTTTTGATTCTCCTAAAGAGATACATGATACTTTGATATTGATCTTTATTCTAAATAAAGTTAGAAACTCACCTTCTCCTCTTTATATTTATTTATACTTATTTTCCTTCTGATTTGTATTGGTTTATAAATGAAAAATTTTGTATTCAACAAATCATGGGTAAATTCAAATGATATAAATTGGATATTTTCTATAGTTATTAGAAAATATTGAGGAAGGATGAGTTCTTGTCATCACTCACCATTATGTGAAGAAAAATTTCCGGGTGAGTTTTCCTATAAATTTTTTCAAATTCATTCTAAATTGATGATATATTTTATATAATATAGTTGGTTTTTTCCATGGGAATACCAGAGAATTTTCATGTACTGTAAACATGTTATTAGTTGATGCTTCAGGTCACTATACTAATTAATTATATTTCATGGTTTATACTTAAATTAATTATTGTGTGAAATTGATGATTACTCTTTATAATTTATAGTATAAGGATTTTCACTTGAGATAGGATACAAGGTTATAAATAATTATTTATGTTTGATATAATTTATTGTAATGGTTGTGATAGATATATGGCTTTAAATCCTTATATATATATATATATATTTATTTATATAGTGTCGATTGATCGTACGACTCTATTTAGAAGGTTAAATCAGTCTAGTCTTTCTTTTTAATGTTTTTCTTACACCAAAAAATAAACCATGTGACTTGTTATGATATGAACCTATTAAGTGAACATTTAACTCTCAACCTTTCATGAAAATTAATAAAATAAATAGAATAAATCACACACACAAAATTACAAGGTTCAACCGTAGTGTGTGATCCTACTCCTTTCTAGAGTCATTTTCAATTCTAGCTAAACATTTTACTCAATAAGTTAATCGCCAATTTACAATGATTGGTGTGGAATCACCCTTCACATAATGTTTAATTGTACCCCTTTTCTAACATTATACAATATCCTACTATTCATACACTACATACCATTGGTTACAATAAAACTGAAAAAATGAGAAAGATCACACTAAGCTCACAGTTGCTTGAGTAACTGAGGAAGATGTTCTCAATGATCCTTAAGAATATTAAAAATAGCATTCTTTATTATTATATAATCAGATATAGATATTATACTTTATTCTCAACCTCAAATATCATTCTCTAGATGCTGAATCTCAAGTAAATGTAAATGAAAAGTTTGAGACATCATAGACCAAATACTTTCCTTTTAATCAATATATTTTTTCTCACACGCTAATTTTGATAACAAATCTTATTTTCATATTCCCATTCACATGAGATTCTCAGATTTAATATTTAAAAAATATATTTTATTTAATATTATTAAATGGAACCCATTGAAATTTGATTCTATCAAAAGAAACCCTGAAAGTATTAAAAGTTTACAACAAAAGGATTGAATATAGAATTCCCATTTTTTATTTCCTATAACATTCTTGACACTCATAAATAGTATAATCCATATGAATTTTCCTTTCATGATACATAACTCATGTGAATAAAATGAAAATTCATCAAGAAATATATTATAGCATCTTCTTCTTTCTGCTTGAGATATAAAATACACCAGTAGACAAACTCATATTCTTTAGTTGTCACTTATTTGAAACAAATCGATCCTTAAATTTATTCATTTTTTTCAATAAGCTCATAAAAATATATAATTTTTACATATCTCTTATAAACACATCTGATCAAACCATCTTTCATCACTTCTTTATTATTAGGTGATTTTAGGGACTTAAGAATGCCATAACATCATAATAATTCCATTCCATATTTAGTATTTTGAGCTTGTTCTACAATAGACTCATATTCCCCTTGGTTCGCCTTTATTTAGTTTACCTCATAACATATCTTGTTATTCATTGTCTAGATATCATGGAATTTTTCTAATGTATAAATAAAATATAATTTATGATTTATTTATCACTTAAGAATAATTCTTAAAATTCCTGATTTTTTTTCTTCCAAATATTAAAATTCAAGATTCTCAAAAATTCATCCTAAAAATGGAGAAAATATATAAGTAAAAAATGAAATATGTTACACAAGTTACTTCATATTTTAATTATTTAAATACTTAAAAACATGAAGTCTTATAATATCGCGTAAATACACTTACCCAAAGACATATGTTCTTCTGAAAATATGTATGTTCTGGCATAAAGAATTACACACAAAAAAGTTTTACAACAGAAAAAGACTTGGTTTCCTCCATAACGAGTTACATTTTTAAACAAATACTTAAACTCATCATTAGAAAATACTTACATTCACCACTTAGAAAAAATTCAACTTTTCCATAGAATTCTAAATTTTTCTATAAGAAAAACAATACCTCTTGAATGAATTCACATCCCTTACCAAACATATCAAAAACATCTCTAACAAATTCAATAATATATTAATTTCTTCAAAAAAGTACATTAATGCATATTTCTCTCATAGAATCATATCAATCCTCTTTTGAGAAGTTTTACACACCATACAGCAAGATAAGGTTATGTTTTTTAGACAATTTCATACCTCAGTGATAAAAAAAATGTGTCTAAGGTACTTAAATGAGATCCCCCTAAAATAATGAATCCTTATATCATTTTTAGTTACTCCCCTTATATAAATATCCATATAATAATATGAACAAGAAATAAAGACACCCTTTTAAAAAACAACTCTCTACCTTAGATCAAGTGGTGTGTTACTATTTCGTCCCTCTTTCAAAATAATCCAAGCTCGATTGGGGTTTTAGTTCTATATACATTTATCTAAGAGAGGAAGGAAAAATTGAAGTAATATACTGATTTAAAAAAAATTTACTTCGGTATATATTTAGTAAAAAAAATAAACCTACACTTTAGTACCAAAAAACTCAAGATTCACCTCACCATTTGCTACTTTATCTTTAATGAAATGATATATGGAATCAATTTTCTTGGATTAAGAGTGTTGAAGTGTATTATTAGAGAGATATATTATAAATTTATTATTATAAAAATATATATTGGTATCTAAACATCAAACCAAAAATCCAACAATAATAATTTTCATCCATATCATTTGATTAAAAACATGGGTGGAAGCTGTATAATCGTCTTCTGTTTTTATTAAAGCCACTGAAATATTAATTTTTATATTCCTCGACACACAATTATCACCAAAGAAAAATGTGAAACCTAATTTTTATTTCCTATCAAAATTTAACTAATCCTAGTCCATATTTGTAAATTCCTACAAAGTCAAATTTGTACTAGTTTTTTACAATAGGTTGAAAATTAGTGTGTTCTTTAAATACCTCAAGATTTTCTTGGATTATAATATATTTGATTCCTTTGGATACTCTAAAATATGGAACATAATAAATAGACTCATATTATTTATACATGGTTGTTAGAATTATTCCTTGAAAAAATATTATAAAAATAACTTCAAATGAACTTTTGAGGTTTAGTGTCTTGGAAACATTGTATGTAATACATGAAATTCAAGGAATATAAAACAAAAATTAAATTAAATTTAAATTTTGATAGTATTTATTATTATACCATAAATGATCACAACAATGCATATAATTTCCTGGGACTATTTATCATATGAAAGATCTGACCATAAATCCCAATAACGAATAAAAATGTAATAGAACATTACATAGAAAACATAAATCATAACATAAGAACATGAGGAATAAAGTAAGTATATTAACATAAGAACATGAGTCATAACATGGAAATATGGAAAAAAAATATAAATATGATACAATCATAAAAATACCACCAAATATTATCACTAAGGTTTCATAAAACATATTTCCAAGGATCTTAACCAAGGTATTAAAAAACATTACTAAGGAATATTACCAAGGAATCATGAAATTTTCATATCTAGATAGTAATTATTTAATCAATTCATTTATGCACTATCATGAATCACCACTAATATTTCTAAACTTATGTGTGAAACATCGATCGGATATCATAAGTACGTATCATTTTCTTCCCATGATTAGGGAATATGGGTTTCATTCATGGACGTTCCCAATAAATAATGTAATTATACATCTAAATGAATACCCTTAAATGAAAATAGTTTTGGGTATTAATAGAAATATCTAATGCATAAGTCAAGGGATGATTTCAAAAGTATAACAGTTATAAAAAGGGATTTTAGAATAGGTTTAATGAGACAGAAAAAAAATCTTTAATTAAAAATACATCATCTGTACAATAATTGGGGTGTTTATAAAAAAATGAAAACCTAATAAATTCAGAATAAATATTTTTATGCAAAATAAGTGCTTGAACTGAAAAAACGGAAGAAGACAGCCCTTACCTTGAGTGGTTGTTTCTTAGAGATAGAGAGAGACTCCTTATAATCCTAGGAACACCTTGGAAAACTAAAATAGGGATATATAGAGGAAATGGTTTCTTAAAAGGCTTTTATTGGGGAGGAAATGCATAAAGGGTGGTCATATATACATGTGAAGGAGTGGTTTAAGAGGTGAAAATATTGGTTATTTTATTATATATTCCAAAAACCTATGGGTGTAAGGAAAATGAACTAATTTTATATATTATCAATAAATGTATTTGAGTTATTTGATGTTAAAATCAATCCCGATTCTAAAATAACCATCCAACCATCCCATTTAAAAAACAAAATACAAAAAAAAAATATCTCAAGAATCCATTTTTTGGGTCTAAAATTTAATGTGTAAATTTAAAAATTAAAAATAATATTTTTAAAATTATTTTTATACTTAAAATATTAAATTTTTATTAAATAAAATGTTTCAAAATAATTATAATCATTCTCAAATCATAATGAGGTCATGAAATCACATAGTCATAAAATGATAATTTTCACTTTTCCACAAAAAATTTCAACTTCACCATAAAACTTCCAAAAATTCCCCCAAATCTAATTTAGTTTTGATAAGTCCAAAAATTAATTTTTTTATCAAAATAATTCTATAAATATGATAATTTTAACTTTTAAAAAATATCTATATTTGTTAACAATTTTTATGACTTAATAAAAATTTTAACTATTATAAAAATTATATGGGACTTTTTAAAAATATATTATCATTTCAAACTTATTTTTTAAGATTATTTCATGAAAATAAATTTTATTTAGAGAATATAAATTTAACATAATTCGTATTTTTAATAAAATTTAAAAATATTTTTTGTTTCTAGAAATATAAAATTTTGGTTATATCATAAAACAGTCTTACGGTCACATTATTATATCTATATTACCAATAATAATATAATGACCTCCATAATTACCATCAAATATATTGGATAATAGTCAAAATGGTGAATTCATGTTTCCTTATAAATGCATCATCATTCTCAATTCATTATGAACTACTTCACAAAGGTTCTTACACATAATATGAAAATGTATATCATTTTCCTAATACTCCTATTTTTTCTCTTCATTATTAAAGGAATGATATTGAATGAAAATTAACTTTTTATTTCTCAAACACTTTTTAGGGAAAGTGAGAACCCATGCAATTACAAACTAAAAAGCATCAAAACCCATAAGAAATAGAAGGACCATTAAAATATAATTTCAGTCTATAAGATACATTATTCTTAAATAATTTTCAATGAAGTCGATTTACCTATGTATATATATAATCTTTGATAAGGTATTATAACCAATAAGATATCTTGTTTTTGTTTGAATTTACTCCTCTATCTTTATCTTCCCTGCATTGAATCCTCTTACAAAAATCTGATCATTCTTGTTGGTCCATTTTGTATTCACCTTATTAGTTTCTACACGTAACAGTCTTACAGACATATTATAATCATCCTCTTGAGTGGAATTAATTGGGAGCCATTCCTCCAACGTTTTATCCTCATATTGGATGATAGTTTCCCATGACTCCCCATTGAAAATAGCCTCATTCCAATCATTGTTGGCCAAGATAGAAGAATGGTTCCCCACCACTAATCCTTCCTACATTAAATTTCAAGTCTTCCACAATACTTCATCATGCTCCTGATCCTTGGATTTTGACTTTTTAGAGGATCTAGTCTCCATTGGTTGGGGTAATAATGAATAGTTCATCCGCCTTTTCGAATTTTTCGCAAATCTAGTCTCCATTTTTTACTTTCAATCCTATAGGGTTTCTCTTAGTATGGATATTATTATTCAGTGTTTATATATATTATCCCTAGTTGATGTTTTGATATTATTCTTCAATGTTTATATATGATTTTTAAATAAATGAAATAAAATTTTAATGTGCTTATATTGTAAAACATAATAATTTTTTATTGAGAAAAAAGAGTTATTTTGATAATAGAAGAATTATTTTGAGCTATTAAACCCCCCCCCCCCCCCACCCCAAGACATTTAATAATCAAAATTTTTGTTCAATATAAGAATAATTTTGGGTATTTCTCCACCATCACTTCTTTAGGATCCCAATTTACTTCTTCAAACTGGTAATTTCTATATAAGACATCCAATATATGGGTAGTTCTTTTTCTCAACAAATGTTCCCTTTCAACAAGAGTCTTTATTGGTTATTCTTTATATAAAATGTAAAATTATAATTTTCTACCATTTAATTAAAGTATAATTGATAGGTTAAACATATAATTATTTATCATAGACACATGGAATACATCATAGATATTATAAATATTTATAAGTAGGTCTAGTTGATAAGACAGATCTCCAACATTCTCTAGAATAAAAGATGGTTGAATATACCTTGGACTCAGTTTCCCTTTATTTCAATACAACATGACTCCTTTCCCATGTAATAAATTTATGAATACATGATCCCAAACTAGGAATTATAATTTATTACTTTGATTTTCTTCACAACCCTTCTATCAGCTCTAACATCCTTGATATGCCTCTAGATAACTTGTATCTTCTCTGTAGTCTCTTTATCAAGGTCTAATCCCAAATTGTTTACCCCTATAACTTCATCCCAAAAGGTATGAGTTCTGAACATATTCCCATAAGGTGCTTCATATAGAGATATTTGAATACGTGATTAGAAACTGTTGTTTTGGGAGAACTCAATGAGTGAATGATGTTGGTCCCAACTCGCTTGAAAATCACGTGAGAAATCCCTTAACATATCCTCCAATGTTTCAATAGTCCTATCAGACCTCCCATTAGTTTAAGGAATATTTTTTGCACTTAATTTTATATCTAAATTTGTATCCTTTTAAAGTCTCATATATGACATAGAAGTAAACTACGGATCACGATTGGAAAAAATTGATAGTGGGGCCACATGAAGTCTCACCAATTCTTGAATATATAAATGATTAAGGTTCTCATGGGTTAAATCATCTCATATATAAATCAATTGGTCATACTTGTTAATATATCAAGGATTACCCGTATAACATTATTTACCTTATAAGTATTACAAAAATTTGGTAGGAAAGTCCTTAGTTATGATGTCCCATTTCCATAAAGGTATTGGAAGTGGTTCAATCACACTGATTAGAACATTAATCTATGCCTTCACTTATAGACATACCAAACATCTTATAGTATACTTTGTGACCTCTATCTTCATGTTATCCCAAAAATAATGATCATGAAGATCTATATACTTTTTGTGCTTCTAGGTTGTATAGAAAATGAAGATATATGATATTAAAACACTAATATTTCATAAAATTTTGAATATATATGATACTTTTAATTCTTATAAGCCTCATTAATCAATCTTGATCAAGATAGAACTTGGGAAACATTCCATTTTTCATCGCTTCTATCTTCTCTTGCATCATTGGATCATCTCCTTGTGAATCTGTGACTTTGTTATCTTTTCCTGGGTGATATTGAATAGAACAATCATCATCATTAATAAATACATTCATCCCTTTTGTATCATGTTTAGTTATATCTTTATTTATATATATTTCATACTTTTGTGGTAATAGTATATATCACACTTCCCCCCATATAGATTGTTCCTCCAAATATTTTGTGAAAATAAAAATGCAACTAACTCCAAGTCTTGGGTAGGATAATTCCTCTCATGATTCTTCAACTATCACAATGCATAATACATCACTTTATCATTATTCGTGGGTAAAAAACTATTTCTTTCTAGGATAAATCACTATAAATAACTAATTTTTCACCATTAGCGGGTACAGTTCACATAGGTACCCTAACCAACATTTCTTTAACACTATAAAACATTCTTAACACTCCTTTTTTCAAGAAAACCTAACTTCATCCATGTAAACATGGTTAATGGATTATAAATACATTAAAATATTTTTAATAACCTTCTATAGTACCCAAATAATCTAAGGAAACTAAATATCTCAGTCACTAATATTGGATGAGGCCACTCTTATATTGCCTTTGTCTTTCCTGGATCCACATAGAATCCTTTTCCAGATGCAATGTGTCCCCAGAATGTTATTTATTGTAGTTAGAACTCATATTTAATAAATTTATAATGGGTAAATTAATTTAATATAGTTTTTAATATGACCCTTAGGTGTTCCTCGTGTTCCTTTTTTACTTTGGTAATATATTATAATATCATCAATAAAGACCCCAACATTTTGATTAAGGTGGTTCATAAATATTATATTCATCAAATAAAAAAATATCAAGAGATAATTATTCAAAAAAAGTCATAAAAACTAAATCATAATGTTCAAACCTTGTTATAAAGGATATATTTGGGTCATATTATTTCTACATCCTTAGTTTATGATACCCTTATCATAGATCAATCTTAGAAAATATTTAACATCCATGAAGCTCGTTGAATAAGTCATCAATTCTTGTAAGAGGGTATTTTTTCAATACTACGATCCCATTAAGTTCCATATATTCAAAACATAGTGAAATTATTCCATACTTCTTCTTCATGAAGTTAATAGGTTCTCCCTAAGGAAACAAACTTGAATGGTTAAAATCCATCTCTAAGAGGTCTTGTAATTGCTTCTTCAATTCTTCTAGCTCCATGAATGCTGTTATTATATAGGGTCATAAAATTTTATTTAGATCTACGTACAAGATAAATAGATGTTTATATCTATATTTATGATGGGCTTCTAATATGTTTTCAATAAATACAAAAATTTATTCCAAAACATTAAGTACAAGTCCTATATTTTATTTTTAGTTTCTTTCCATGAAGAAGGTTATAGAATATAATTGCTGAAAAAACTTGGGCTAGGATATCTCTCATTTGAAAATAATTTCAATTACCCCTTGTAAATAAACTAAAATTTCTTTACTTCTATAATTTATCTTGTCATTATACTTTTAGAGCTAATCCATCCCTATTATTATATCTAATTCTACCATTATAATGACAACTAGATTTGAGATGAGATTATTCTAACCAAATTTAATGGGGGAATATCTATATATGTTTGTGTATTGAATAGATCATATTATATTTTTAACTCATAAATCTAATTCAAATAACTCTTGGTAAAATTTTATGTTCTTTTAATACATAAAATAAATAAATGAATTTTTTGAACCATAGTCAAACAGTATACTACCAATCTTTGCGTAATCAACAGGTGTACCTACTACCATGTAATTTAGAGCCTTGGCTTCATAAATCATGATATAAAATGCACAATATTTTTCTTATAGACTATGTTGGGGTTTATTAATGTTTACCTTCATTATTATCATATTTGGTCACTAATTCGCAAAATTCCCATGTTCTCTATAGTTGAAGCATTTCTCTGCAGGACGCACTTGGAATATCTTCACTCTTTCTTTAGAATTGGGATGATCAGGATTTACATATCTATGAATATTTCAAGCAATATGACTAACCAATATATATTTTTATCACGTTCCACTTCCTTGAAAACAAATCCCTGAGTTCCTTTTCCAACAATTATCGCACAGGCGAAGTTGTACTTTCTTCCCCTCCCTTTATTTGTTAGGATTCTTACATAATCTTTTCTCCACCCTTCTCTTTTTATCATGATAGCACTATGAATCTTTTAATTCCATATAATCCTCGGGAGCACAATGAACTATTTCCTCATATCTCCTAAAGTATTGGGTTGAAAAAAATTTCATATGTGATACCTCAGACTGGAAAATAATTAATTGACCTTCTTGTCAAAATTGATAACAAAGATTGAAGCATAACATGAAATCCTTGTAAAGTTAATCTCATAACATCCCACATATACACCTTAATTTTTCTTAAACTTAATGAATTCAATTTTTATATGTGGTAATAGGGTTCAAAGAAAATAGTTATTAAAGTATTCCAACATCATACCATTAAATCCATCTGTTGGCTTCATATTTTTCATTAACACCAACTATTTATTTACTTCTCCCTCTAAGAGATACACTTCTAGTGTGGTGTTATCTTTATCAGAATAATAGATTTCAGAATATATCATTTCTATAACATTGATCCATTTTTTTAAAATCAATGAGTCAATGAGACCACTAAAAGTTTGTGTGTGTCGAACAATGAATGATTTGATGTCTATGTGTTCCTTCCTAGATGAAACTAGATGCGCTACATGGTTCATGTTATTATTCATAAAATGGGATAGCTAATTTAACATCATAATGACATTTTAAACTATAGATTCCACTATATTAGAGATGCCAACATACATTACCAATTTCTTCCATTTTTCAAATAGTCCATTTTATTTCTGAATATTTTCTAAAACAATTTAAATAAGAAGTAGGATATTTTAACAATAAATATTTTTTCTAGTGTATGGATTATAAAAACCCTAGTTTTTATGAACATTTTTTGAATAGATTAAATTTTTTTTATGTCTTTTGGTATATGTTGCACCAAGTTAATCTTGTGCCACACCCAGCACCAGCTTAACTTGAATTACACGCAACACTGGGTTTCTAAAAAACATTGTTTTATTTTTTTAATTACTTGAACAATAAAATTATAAATTATACTTTAGAATTATGGGTGTGAACAGGATTAACTGATTTATGAAATTACCATTTACATATGTAAATGTTTTGGAAATTAAGAGGAAATTGTCACAATGCGCATAAGTGAGTTTTATAATAATAAAATAAACAAAAAAATATTTTTGGATTATATTAATTAAATATATATTTAAAATATTTAATCTAATTTTTATCAATTATCTTATGTTTTTTGGAGACATGATATGAAAATAAATCATGTTTAATTCTTAAAAACTATATTTTTTCAAAAGATAGTTTTTCCTCCTTTTGATAGTAAACTTTTTTAAAAATAAATTTTGAAACGTTAATAAATTATATTTCAAAAAAAAATATTATTTCAAATTTGGATCTAAAATTTTTTATTTAGTTGTATTTTTTATTTTTCTGATAAGTTCATGTTTTGGTGAATAGATAAATATAAAGAATTTTAGTTGAGAACATCTTTTTCATTGAAATAATTTAGTGTTAAATTATATTTTTGATTGGTTTTAAATTATAATTTGATTAATTTTTTATCATTTAAAATAATTTATGTCATTTAAATTAATATCAAATTTAATTTAGATATAAAAACATTTCAATCTTTTGAATGTTTTCAATTTGAAAATGTGTCTTCTCATTCCATCAAAGGGATAGATTTTTAATTAATTTGAGAAAACTGTGTATTTTTTATTATTAAAAATGTATACCATATTTGGAATCATAATGTCCAAATTTATTAAAAATGTCCCATTAATTTTTTAACAATATAAATAGTAGATTTACTAATTCTTATTAGCATAACTAATGGTAAATCGGGTATTTAAGGACAATAATAATATTATAAATATTAGAAAATTTTATTAAAACTTATCCAAGTGTTATTAAATGAATTTAATTAGACATTTAACCCCTATTTTTCTAATTTTAGTAATTTAATGGATACATTTCCATAAAAGATGACTTGGATATTATCAAAATCAAAGCGAGTGAGAAAATGTCACACGCTAACTATTAATAAGTATAATACTTTTATTATGGGGTTAAATGGAAGATATTCCTAACTATATATACTTTTATGAAATATAATAGGTTTATATATATCATGTAAATTTATTTTTAAATTTTTGTGGGAAATTGTTATCATAAATAATTACACAATGATGATGCATTAAATATTCAATTAATGAATAACTCAATTAAGTGATATTAAAATTTTTATAATAAATTAAATTTTAATTAATTAAGATAATACATGGATTTTATATGTCAATAGGACACATTAGGGTTGTATTTAATGAATTGTTTCAAATTTATCTTTTTTTATTGAGTTTCTTAAATGCAATATAATGAATAATATCAAAATTGACACTAATGATATTTTATGAAAATAATATATTATTAAATTATTTAAAAATCCTAAAAATCATAAATAAAGACATATGGGATAAATAATGGTAAAAATTATCATAAATTGACAATTTATGGTTTAATTTACACCTTATAAGTAAAAAATATTTATTGTTTAATATTGAAAATATTTCCACCGTAGTTAAAATTAAAATAGGTTAAATAAGGGTTAATCAAAAAGATACGTTTTAAAATTACAGAAAAATGTGACTAAAATATATTGGTTGATGGGATTACCACCATATTCCACATTATCTTCTAAGAACAATCCATTTTTGAGGTATTTTTTTGATACATAATTTATTGTAATTTAATCTTTTGAGAAATCCCAAAACTACCTTGTACCTTCATTATAAACAGACGCATTTCCCTTATCTCATTTCACCACTTTGAGTCTTATATATTGACCAAAAATATTTTAAGTTATCTTATCTAATTTCAAATATAAATTATAATAGTTATTCTCTTCCAAAAAGACCAACTCTAGGGTCATTTATAGGAGATCTAAATGATCTATTTTGAAGAAGAGGAAATCGCTCTAACCCATCACTCACTTTTTATATTGTTCAATACCTATAGTAAATATATGATATAAATAATAAATTAATAAATTAATCGTAATAAATATTAAGTATTATTATTATTATTATGAAAAAACCATTATAAAAACCCATTCCCATTGAACATGATGTGAAACTATCGCTCGTGCGTAAGTACGGTTTATCATCTCCACATAGAGATACAATTTATTTTTCATAACCTTATTTTATGAGTGAAAATTAGGGTAGTTTTAATATTTATAAATTTATGAAAAAATTATAATTATATATTGATAATATCATATCTACCTTCTAACACTTAATCTTTTGGCAAATAATAACGTCACTTATATGTATGTATGCCTTACCATCTGCACAATGTGATGTGATTATTTTTTCATATATAGCTTACATGGTGGGAAATCAGGATAACTTTCATGAATATATATGATATATATATCATAATAATTATTCTATAAATTATGGTATCCTGGTAAAAGTACAAGGACTGGGACTTTCAAACTGAAACATGCTTTGTAAACGGAGCATATATCACCTATAACAGTGTTTTCAATTATTCATAAATGGGTGATAAGTTTTTATAAACAAATAATACACGGTATGATTTATATATGGGTATTTAATACATTTATAATAAATCCATATTTATTATACATTATTTTTTAATACAAATAAAGAAAGGAAAGACTTTAGGTAAGGGTTTTTTGTCTCACTTTTGCTTCTGTAGGACACACACCTTATATAAAACTTGTTTCTTCTACGAGGTGTATTTACTAACCATGAATGTTTTTTATGAGACTTATTAAAAATAATATTGTATTTTAAAATCTATATAATTTTATTTGTTTCATGTTTCATACAATTCTAATGATTATAAAGATGTCATGGTTTATTTCACAATCTCATCAACGTTTGGGATTGTTTTGTTTTAAATCTTAATTTGGGAATATTTATCTTCCACATCCATGATTTTTTAATTTTTCCAAAAGAATTTAATATTATATGGTTAATATTTAATTTTACTTTTACCCTTGTTTTACTTTTTAAAAAATGTTTTAAAGGAATGTTTTTCCTTATTTTCTAAATGAGATACTTTGTGACTTATTTGAAAAAAAGTAATAAAAGAATGTTTTTTAACTTATACTATAGAAAAAAACTTCATGGTCATCATGATGCCTTAATTAATTTGGGATTAAATTACACGATTATAAGTTTATTTTCAAGAAAAATAATATCCTTTAAAATTTTGAGGCTCTTAAATAAAGATATTTCATAATGGAAAGGATATTTTCCCCAAGAATTATTTCAACTAATCTTTCAAAAATCATTTTTCCATGTAAGAGTAAATTATGTGATGTTAGTTATGTGTTACGAGGGATATGAATCAAGGACTAGAATCTTAATCTTTCTCTGAATGGTTTATTTTAATGATTTAATCGAATCTATGAAACCCATTTATTTTCCCATGGGTTATGTATGATTGAATGATGTTTATAAAACTCATTTATTTACATGGGTTCTTATGTGATGAATGATTTATGGTCATGTGGAAAACATATTTACATTTTTCATTAAGTGGTGGGTGGGAACTATATCTCCCTACAATGTATTGGGTAATGAATTATATCTCATAAGATATTTCATGGAAACAAGTTGATTTCCTTGATCTGTGGTGGGAAATATGTTGGTGTGCTTAATTCATTAAGGTAAATAGGTGATAAGGCCTAATATAGAGTCTTGTTAGTTAACCTTAATACATGAAATTTTTTTCTATACTTATTATGCTTTCATACACATTTATGACTTGAACATATATTTTAAGAATTATTTATGATCAATTTTCATTTTCATGGATCATGTTATTGTTTTATTCCATAAATCATGTTTTTGATCGATGACAGGTTGGGTATGACCTTTTTTTGTTATGATTATAATCACATACCTATATTTCATATATTATGCTTTCATAAGATAATAAACTGATATCTTCCATTTTTACCAATACTGAGCATTTGAGATTGCACTTTTCTTAGGATTCCTTTACCCATTATATAAAGAAAGGTTTTAAGTGTGTTATGCTAAAAGGGATCTAATTATAAATAAATAAGTGGGAGATGGTTTAGATTTTTTATGAACCGGTAATTTATGTGTCTAATTTTATGAGGCCATTATACCCTTATAATACTCAGGTGTGTATCTGTATAATGATATGAATGTTCATATAAATTTTTTTAATATATATATATATATATATATATATGAAAATCTAGAGTCATTATAGTTATAATTAGAGGAAAGGTTTAGTTAACCATTGGAAACTATGATAATAGAACCTTAGTAAGAATATTAAGGTTAAGTCATTGTATTGAATAAAATCATATATTTTTTGTAAAAATTAGGAATGGTATTGGTTAAAACCTAATGTTTCATTAATGGTTTCATGATTTAAGACATTTTTCTAAAATATTTTTCATGATTACTCACTACAGTTATTATTTCTCACAGTATATATTTTTTGTTTTAGTCAATGGATGGAACCTAAAGGAATCATTATAATTTTGATTTTGATATACAATTCAATGATTTTCCACCTGAGAAACCAAATGTTATGGGATCTGCAATGAAGAACCCTGTTTTCATGCTAACAAAACTTTCTCAAGCTATGAATCATATTGATTTTCCAAATGATAAAATAAGGGAATAATGTTTTTTTGAATATTTCATGGGTAAAAATCAACCTTATTTTAGTGGATATTTTGAGAAAATAGTTTCTGGGATATGGATCAAAACCATTGATAAAATATTTTATATTCTTCAATTCATGGGACATGAAAAGGTTTTCCTAGACGTTTATCATTTTGAAGGCAAAGCAGGTCAATGTTGGAATCTTGTAAATAATATGACGTAAGAGGAATAAATTAAATCCATGGAATATGATGGGTTCAAAAACTTATTTTTCAATAAATAATGTCTTTATATTATTCATACAAATATATAAAATGAGTTACTTGAGCTAAAGAAAAGGGATAATGAATCTATGGGTACCTACGAGGAAAATTTTATAAGACTAGTCAGGTATGATTTTGGTATTATTATCTAACTTGAAATTAATATTGAATGATTCTTTAGTGGATTGAATCCAAGTCTCTAAAGGGTGTTATCCATAAGAGACTTTTGTTTCTATGAAGAAATTATTCGATGTTATCTTAATGTGAAAACGGAAATTAAAGATACCCACCATTCTCATGGATTTGTTAATAAAAGAAAGATCGAGTCTCATAAAAACATGAATAAATCACATGGACAAAAAAATTCCAACCATAAAAATTCCATAAATGTGGGAAGTGGTGAATGGGGAATGTGGTTGGCACTAATGATATGGAGTGGAAAGTGAAATAAAATAAATTATGGAGACAATCAATATGGTGACGTTTTTTGATTTTGTGTATATATCTAGACAATATGAAATTTATTCCTTGAGGTCACATTTCATGAATCTCATTCACAACTATCTTTATGGTATCAAAAAAATAAAAAAATCAGTCATCGAAAGATACTATACCGGTCTCTAGATAAATACTTGGGTTTTCATGTAAAATTTAATTTCACATAGTGTATGATTTCAATCCGCATACCATATTTCCTGGATATATGAAATATCATATAATGTGTTACACACTAAAATTTCACTCTTTACATACGTTGACTATGGGATATAGGGACAGACCATCTCATTATAGAGATATAAAAGAATGCGTTAGTTTGTTTTCTAGATGTTTCGTAGGGATTATGATTATACTTGATGTGAGATTTCATGTGGTGTTAGTTGGCATGAGATTTTAGTTGACATGTTTGAGGGTGAGATATTGAGATCCTTATGGTATGACTGACTATATATATATCATTCCATTACATAACTGGCTGAGGTAGGTAAATGCTTACTCGTGAATTCTAAGAATAAGTAAAGTAGTTCATGTATTTCACACATGAGTGTAGTTTCTATTTATTTATGTGTCCATACACTAGTATAAATATTTATGTAATATAGGTATGCATTGGTTGTAGACTAATTATTTTATACTCACACCCTACACAAGCCCCTCCGGATGCATGTAGACTTTATGGTTTTGAGATTAGGTCAAGGATCGAGATCATGTTACGGACAATTATGATTAGGGATGAAAAGGTGTATGGGATGGATAGAATACAGATTGTTGGGGTTCTTTGCATCAAGATAGAGTTCTTTTGTGATATTGAGTACGTTATTATATAATCATCCATGGGAGATCTTTCATGTCAATTTTTGTATGACTATCTGAAATGTATGAATTATCTGATATGTATAGTGGTATACTTTTTTCTTCATATTTCCATTGCTTATTATTTCTTATATTGAGTTGTCATTCTTTCTTATACTGATTTTTGGTAATTTCTTCTGCTATGTTCTGGTATTATATGACCATTATTATTATTATAATCATCTCTAGAGGGTATAGTAGCCCTAATATCGCCTAATCAGACCCTTTTATCTATCTTGCAACCTTTGTAATATGGGGAGGTGAGACTAAGGCCTAGTGGACATTCAACCTAGAGTATTGTTTAAGTGGATCCTAGGTCAAGGTATTACATTGATCATTGTTTATTTTCACTTATTATTTTTGGGTTTAGTAGATAGATATTGGAATGGTCAAAAATTGAGTTATAAATCAGGATTGTACTTCATTAACACTTATCAAGTTAAAATTCCAAGCTACCAGGGTGGTGGTATTTTTTTAGGTTTTCACTTTTAGATATGATTTATTATTAAATTATGATTTTGAGGTCATTGATTTATTTTTTACACTTATTTTGGAGTGGAAAATGGTATATGTGCATTCATCATAATCTACATGTAGGTTCACGTGACATATGTAAAACTACTTGTGATTAGAAAATGTTTATTGAATAGAAAATGGGTTTGAAAAAAATATTTCTAAAAAAAAGAAAACATTTAAAAAATATTTTTTATATGGAATTTATTAATTAAAATTTTTTTAATAAATTATTTAGTTTTTTCTCCAATAATCTATTTAGGGAAAATTAATTAACTGAAACTAATATATTTGGTTTTAAAAATGGTATTGTTTAGTATTATGATGATATTCTCTTTGTGAATGTGGTATGAATTTCTACATGATAGGCATACATAATGGTATGATCTGGAATTTTTTATAGAATGGGTAGATTCTTGATATTTTTGAATGATGCATAAGGGAGGTGAAGTCCTGGGATTAGTTTCATCATGGTAAATTTCTTGAGTACATTAGGAATAAATTTATATTTTTTGATTATTGGAGAAATGTGGTTAATATACACAACATTAATGAAGTTATGGTTAGGTTTGTGATCCTGGTATCCATTATATGTATCCCATGAAGGTATGAGTTGATGGAATAATGGTGTACTAAAAGAATCTATAATCTCTCATGGGTATAAATTAATTGAGAATGGTGATTGAAAAAAACCTTTGTGGAGGTTCCCAATTTTACTCTAGAATTAGGTGAAAAGGAGTAAGTGCTCATGTTATATAAAGGGTGGAGTTATGATGATTTTTTGTAATGCATATTGATTACATGTGGTTTTACCTAAGTATGGGATTATTTGATATATGACATTTGTTAATACAGGGAAAATTATATATGTTTTGTGAACTAGATAAATTTAGTGGGATCAAAATTCAGTTTGGAACTCCTTAGAATCCTAAAATATTTAATTCATAATGTGTTACTCTAGTGCTGAAAGTGGGGGTTATCAAATTGGAAATGTGTCTGATATGAAAGATGAAATATTTATGTTATGGTAGTGGGATTATGGGAAACCACTTGAGTCTCATGAGTGGGATGAGATCATTGATAATATCAAAGGTATGCTGATTATTGTAGTTATTTGAAAAATTTGACAGTGAATTGGAAGGGTATCCGTGTCTAGACTGATATAGGGCATCAGTGAAATTATTATAATTCCTTTAAGGTTATGTGGATTCCAAAATTGGAAAGAGTATGTGAGTCATAAAATAATTATTAAATATTCTATTTTTCAGATGAATTTATTAAGATTTTTTGTTTGGGATGAAAGATTATTGATACTGTTATATAGTAGTGTATTGGGACACTAAAATGTTCTTAGAAACTTTTATGAGAAAAGGGATGGGTCAATTAAAATGAAACAAACATATCTTATAAGTAAGTGTGAAATTTGAAAATTTTGGTGATCAATGAGTATTGATAAGATAAATTATATAATGGGAAGCACACCATTCACTATTCAAAAGAATTAACCTCTCTTAAAGATAAATTGGTGAACATTGATAATGAAATATTGGGTTAAATTATAAAAATTCTGGTAGAGGTTTCCAGTGGGGATCAGGTGTGAGCAGTTAATTTCATCTAGTTGGGTGATTTGGTAACTACTAACTGAAAATGAATTTTAATGATTGGTTTAGGGTGTTGATTGAATATGTCATATATGGTTCCTAGATAATACCATATTAAAGGGTTTAGTTCTAATGTTTTGGTAAAGTTAGTTCCTTTGATTAACTGGTACATTTTAGAATTTGGTGGTTAGACTATGTATATCTCAGGTTTTGTATAATATGGGAAATGACCATCGTATTACTGAATTGATATTTTTTTGGTATTTGAGTATTTTAATGATGTATTTGGAGTTAATACATCCTATTTTAAATGTGGAATCTAACACTATGATCGGTGTCCCATCCATGTTTTGATGTAATTCAGTGTATTAGAGGATTGACCAATGCATTATATGTCTAATTGAGAAACATGGAGTGGAATCAGTTTCGGTTTTATAATATGGAGATTGATTAATGTGTGTTGTGGATCTAAAAGGGATTTTTCAAAGAAAATTCAATGTAAATAGATTGAGTTTGTGGATTGCATGAAAATACCAATTTTAGAATCATAAATGATAGTAGTCTTCAAATTATAGTGGATATATTAGAGGTTGGAAAAAAAGATTCTTTTTTAAGATGAGAATTTTTATTGTGGAGAGTTTGTAATAACCTATAACATTACATGTTGGAAAATCTAGTTAAACCTTGGGTGTAAAAGAAATTTATTTTGGGTATTTTTGAATTTTTGGAATTCGAACAAGATTTGGGATTCTTGGATAGTGTTTTATAATCTAAATGGAGGTTTCAGAGGGGGTCTGTGTGGAAAATACCCTAGGAGTGTTCATGGGTATTAAGTGAAAGGTTAGTATTTTTGGGGATAAAAAAAAGCCCAACAGATTCCCAGTTGTACCACTCTGGGTTTTTAGTGGTAACGATAGAGGTGTATTTACCATTACCATTCCACTAAGAACTTGGTATCAACACATTGGGGGTCAGGTGGTGGTCAATGACCCCCAACAAAAGTGGGGTGATTTTTGGTCTTTTAGTGTTTTTATAACCACCTCCACCTCCCACACACACACCATGGTTTTCAAGGTAGGATTAGATAAATGGATGGGAGTGGACTATAACTTCCCTATACCACTTATTGATTCTCCTAATGTGATTTATGATACATTGATATGGTTCTTTATGCCAAATAAAGTTATAAACTCCCCTAATCCTCTTCCTCTTTATTTATTATTATTTTCCTTCTGATCTAGATTGGTTTATAAATAGAAAATTTTGTATTCTATAAATCATGGGTCAATTCAAATGATATCAATTGGATTTTTTCTATAATTATTAGAAAAAATTGAGTTAGTATTAATTATTATCGTTACTCTCCATTATGTGAATCTAAATTTATTGATGATTTTTCCTATAAATTTTTTCAATTTCATTCAAAATTGATGATATATTTTATATAATATAGTTGGTATTTTTTTCATGGGAATACCAAAGTCATATAATGTACTGTTCACATGTCATTGGTTGAGGTTTTAGTCCACTATGTTAATTATTGATATTGCACTGTATATACGTAAATTAATTATACTGAGAAATTGATTATTATTCTTTATAGTTTATTGTATAAGTATTGTGTCTTGAGATAGGAAATAATGTTATCAAGATTTATTGATTTTTCATCTAATGTATTGGGATGTGTGTCATAGAAATATAACTTTAAATACTTATATATATATATATATTCAGTGCTAATTGAGTGTATGACTCTATTTAGGGGGGTGAATTAGTCTAGTCTTTATTTTTAATGTTTTTCATACACCAAAAATTAACCCATGTGAATTGTTATGATATGAACCTCATAACTGAATATTTAACTCTCAAAATTTCATGAAAATGAATAAAATAAAGAGAATAAGGCACACACACAAAATTACAAGGTTCAACCACAGTGTGTGAGGCTTCTCCTTCCTACAGTCATTTTCAATTCTGGCTAAACATTTTTAGCAATAAGTTAATCACCAATTTATAATGAGCGGGGTGGAATCACCCTTCACATAAAGTTTCATAGTATCCCATTTCTACCATTACACAAAATCCTTCTGGTTATAATCTCTATCCCACTGGTTATAATAAATCCAAAAAATTTAGAAAGATCACTCTAATCTCATAGTTGCTTTAGTAATTGAGGAAGATAATATCTATGAGCCTTAATAATATATAAGAAATCATGTTCTCTTATTATATAATTTGATATAGATATTATACTTTATTCTCTACCTGAAATCTCATTCACTATATTTTGAATCTCGAGAAAATGTAAATGAAAATATTGAAACATAATAGACCAAATACTTTTCTTTTAATTGATATATTTTTTCACACACTCATTTTTATAACAAATCTTATTTTTATATTTCCACTCACATGATCTTCTCAGATTTAATATTTTCATAAAAATGGAATTTAATATTATTAAATGTAACCCATTGAAATTTGTTTCTGTAAAAGGAAAACCAGAAGGTCTTTAATGTTTACCACAAAAATATTGCATATAGAATTCCCATTTTTAATTCCTAAAACCCTCTTGACAGTACTCAATATTATAATCCATATTAATTTCCCTTTCATGATACTTTACTCAAATTAATGAAATGGAAATGCATTTAGAAATATATAATAGAACCTTCTTCGTCCTTTTTGAGATATAAAAACACCAGTATCTAACTCATATTCTTTAGTTTTCACTTCATTGACTCAAATGGATTAGTATTGGTATTACTTTTTTTCAATTATCTTACAACAAGATTGAATTTTTACATATCTCATAGAAAATCATCTCATAAAACCATCTTGCATCACTTTTTTGAATAGTATGTGATTTTAGGGACTTAATAATATCACAACATCATTATAATGACTTTACATATTTAATATCTGGAGCTTCTTCTCCATTAGACTTATATTCATCATGGTTCACCTTCATTTAGTTGATCTCATGAAATATCTTGTTCTTCATCATCTAGATATCATGGATTTTTTCTAATGCTTAAATAAAATATAATTTATGATGTCATTATTACTTGAGAATAGTTCTTGACATTCTTGATTTGTCTTATTCAAAATATTAAAATTCCAGAATCATGGAAATTAATCCTAAAAACTGCGAAAATATATAAGTAAAAAATGAAATATATTGCACAAGTTACTTTATATTTTAATTATTTAAATACTTACAAACATAAATCCTTATGATATCAAGAAAATACACTTAGCCAAATACATATGTTCCTCCATAAATATGTATGTTCTGGCATAAATACTTATAGTCCATGAAGTTTTACAATAGAGAAATAATTATGTTCCTCCATAAATAGTTACATTTTAGAATAAGTACTTAAACTCAAAACAAAAAAAAACATACATTCACCACTAAGAAAAAATTCATATTTTCCATAGAATTATAAATTTTTCAAAATGAGAAACCATACCTCTTGAATGAATTCATATCCATTTTCAAATATATTAAAAAAATCTCAAACAAATACTACAATATCATAATTTACTCAAAAAACTACATTCAATATCTTCCAATAAGTTGAAAATAAATGAAAACCAAAAACAAATTCATCAACAACTCTAAGGAAACATCATTCTACCCCTTTGGGATTTGTTGGAAAAATCATTCAATTCTTCCAAAAAATATATAATAAATTTAGTAACTTACTAACTTTACCTATAATCATCGAACCATATCCTCCCTCTTGTGAGAAGTTTCATATAGTATATAGCTATATAAGGTTATGTTTTTGAGAAAATTTCATCACTTAGTGATAAGAAAATGTGTACAAGGGTCTAAAATGAGATCCACCTCAAATAATGCATCCTTCTATAATTTTTAGAGACTCCCCATTATATGAATATTTTTATCTTAATATGAACAAGTAATAATCACACCTTTTAAAGAACAACTCTCCACCTTATATCAAGTGTTGTGTTACTATTTCTCCCCTCTTTCAAAATAATCCATACCCGATGGGGGTTTTACTTCTATAGAAATTTATCTAAGAGGTGAAGTCCAAAAATAATGTGTCATACTTAATTAAAAAACATTTACTTGGGTATATATTTACTAAAAAAATTCATCCTCCTCCTTAGTACCAAAAAACTCAAGCTTCACCTCACTATTTGCCACATTATCTATAATGAAATGATACATGGGATCAATGTTTTTCGATTAAGAGTGTTGAAATGGATTCTTAGAGAGATATATTATAAATTTATTATCATAGAAAATAAATATTGGTGTCTAAATATCTATCCTCAAATCCATCAAAAATAATTTTCATCCATATCATTTGAGTACAAGCATGCATTAAAGCTATATACTCTACTTCAGTTATACTTAAATCCATTGAAATTTTATTTTTTCTATTCCCTGGCACACAATTATCACCAATGAAAAATTTAAAACCTAAATTGTATTTACTATCAATATAGTACTGATCCTAGTCCACATTTATAAAGTCCTACAAAGTTAAATTTGTACTATTCATACATGGTTATCAGAATTACTCTATGAAAAAATATTATAAAAATAACTTCAAAGGAACTTTTGAGGTTTAGGGTCTTGGAAACATGGTATATAATACAAGAAATTCAAGGTACATAAAACAAAACTTAAATTAATTTTCAATAATTTTGAAGGGATTTTTTATTATACCAACCAAGATCACATCACTCATATAATTTCCTAGGAACATTTATCAAATTAATGAGGTGAACATAAATCCAAAAAAGGAATAAAAATGTAATAGAATATTACATATGAAACATAAATCATAACAATATAACATGTACAAAATAACATGAGGAATAAATTAATTATATGAACATAAGAACATGATTCATAACCTGGAAAAATAGAAAAAAAAATATAAACATGATACATTCATCAAAATACCACCAAATGTTATCACTAAGGTTTCATAAAACATATTACCAATGATCTTGACCAAGGTATCAAAAAACATTACAAAGAAAGACTACCAAGGAATCATGAAAATTTCATATCTAGAGAGTAATTATTTACTCAATGTATTTATGCGCTATCAGGGATCACCTATCATATGTCTAAAATTATGTGTGAAACATTGATCAAAGATCATAGGCTCATTTCATTTTATACCCATGATTAGGGAAAATGGGTTTTATTCAAGGATGTTCAAAATAAATAATTTAATGATACGTCTAAATGAATACCATTGAATAAAAATTGGGTTGGGAATTTATGGAAATAGATCATGGATAAATCAGGGGATTATTTCTGAAGTATAATGGGTATAAAAAGGGATTTTGGAATAGGTTTAATGATAGAGAAACTAAGTCTCTAATTAACAATACATCATCTCTACCATAATGTGGGTGTTTATAAAAACTTGAAAACCTAATAGATTGAGAATAAAAGGTATTGTTAAAAAAAGTGCTTGAATTGGAAAAAAAATGGAAGAAGAGAACCCTTACCTTGAGTGGTTGTTTCTTAGAGATATAACGAGACTCCTTAGAATCCTAGGAACACTTTGGGGTTATTGAAATAGAGATATACAGAGGAAATTGTTTCATAACAGTCTTTTATTGGGGAGGAAATGGATAAAATAGTGGTCATATATACTTGTTGAGGAGTGGTTTTAAAGGTTAAAATATTGGTTTTCTTAATATATATTCCAACAACCAATGGATGGAAGGAAGACTAACTAATTTTCTATATTATCAATGATTTTATAAGATTAAGGTTTTGTAAAAATAAAGCCCCATTATAAAATAACCATCCAACCAAATGATTTAAGTAATATAATCCAAAAATAATTTTTATCTCAAGAATCAATTTTTTGGTTCCAAAATATCAAGTGTAAATTTATAAATTAAAAATAATATTTTTAAACTTATTCTCATACTTATAAAATTTAATTTTAAATAAATAAATATTTCAAAATAATTTTAATCATTCTCACATCATAATGATGTCATAAAATCATTGTACTCATAAAATGGTAATTTTCAGTTTTCCACCAAAAAAATTATCATAAAATTTATAAAATTTAACCCAAAGATAATTTTAATGTGATAAGTCCAAAAATAAAATTTCTTCATCATAATAATTCTATAAATATGAGAATATTAACTTTTAATTAAATATCAGTATTTACTAACAATTTTTATGGTATAAGAAAATATTTGACTATTATAAAAATTAATTGGGACTTAATTAAAATATATTATCATTTAAAAAGTATTTTTTAAGACTATTTCATGAAAATAACTTTTATTTAGACAATAAAAATTTATCAAAATGCATATTTTTAAGCGAATTTAAATATATTTTTAGTTTCTAGAAATGTAAAATTTTGGTTATATCGTAAAACAATCTTAACGGTCACTTTATTACATCTATATAACCAAAAATTATATAAAAATGGCCATAATTACCATTGGACTTATTGGATAATAGTCATAATAATAAATGGTCATATTTCCTTATAAATTCACCATCTTTATCACTTAATTATTCACTACTTCAAAAATGTTCTTACACATCCTTTGATAATGTATACCATTTTCCTAATAATCCTCTTTCTTTTTTCTATCATTATTATATGATGATATTCATGGGGGAGTTCAAGCATATATAGTTTCCCTTAGTGTGGATATTATTATTCAGTTTTTATATATATTATTCCTAGTTTTAGTGTGGATATTATTCGTTAGTTTTTATATATGATGTGTAAAGAAATGCAATAAAATTTAATGTTCTTTCATTGTAAAACATATTAAATTTTTTATTGAGACACAATAGTTATTTTGTTACTAGAAGAATATTTTTAGGTTGTTGTACCCTCCCCACCCCCCACCCCCAAGAAATTTAATCCTCAAAATTTGTGTTCAATATCATAATAATTTGGGGTATTTCTCCACCATCCCTCCTTTAGGCTCCCAATTTACTTCTCCATACTTGAAGCATTACACTATAGGATAAACTTGTAATATCTTCCCTATTTCATTAGAATTGTGATGATGAGGCTTTACATATGTATGAAAATTTCAAGTAATGTGACCATCCATTCTATATTTATTTCACTTACCACTTCTTTCAAAACAAATTCTTGAGTGCCTTTTCCTACAATTGTTTCACATGAGAAGTTTTAGTTTCTTCCCTTCCCTTTATTTATAAGGATTCCTTCCGAAGTTTTTATCCAAACTTCTCTTTTTATCATAATACCACTATAAATATAAAAATTAAATATACACCTTTAGATCATAGTGAACTGTTTCCTCATAGCTTTTGAAGTATTTGATTGACAAAACTTTTTATATGTGAGATCTCAGACTGGAAATGAATTAATTGATATTCCTGTCAAAATTGATAATAAAGATTGAAGCATAACATACAAGAAATGTGAAATTAATCTCATAATATTCCACAAATACAACATACATTTTATTAAACTTAATGAATTCCCTTTCTATATCATTTAATAGGGTTTGAGGAAAATAGTTATTAAAGTATTCCCACTTCATACCATTAAATCCATTCAAAGGCTTCATATTTTTAATTAAAACCGACCATTGATTTGCATTTCCCTCTAAGAGATATACATATAGGGTGATCTTATCTTTCATTGAATAATAGAGTTTAGATTATATAATTTCTATAACATTGATCCATTTTTTGTAATAAATGGGTCAATGGTAGCACTAAAAGTTTTTGGGTGTCAAATAATTAAGTATTTGATGTCTATTTTTTCCTCCTAGATGAAACTAGATCTATACATGGTTTATGTTATTATTCATAACATGGGATAGCTAATTTTACATCATCATAAATTTTTAAATTCTGGATTCCATCATATTATGAATTCCATCATTACATAACTGATTTCTTCCATTTTTTACATGGTCTCTTTTATTTCTCACTATTTTCTAAAAAGAAAAACATTAATAAGAAAAAGGATATTTTAATAATCATTATGAAAATAAATTCCAAAGGATATTTTAATCATAATTTTTTTTCTAAAATATGTATTATAATACCCCTAGTTTCTATAAACTTTTTCTCTAATAAATTAAATAACTTTATTGTCTTGTCTCATATGCTACACCAAGTTAAGCTTCTGCTGCACACAAAATCAGCGTAGCTTGAATTACACACAATATTGTGTTTCTAAAAAACATAATTTTATTATAGTAATTACATAACAAATAAAATTATAACTTAGCTTTTAGAATCATGGGTATGAAGAATATTAACTAAATTATGAAATAATAATTTACATATGTAAAACCATTTGGAAATTAAAAGGAAATCTTTTTAATGCGCACAAGTGTATTTTATACTAATAAAATAACTAAATAAATATTATTGGATTTTATTAATTAAATATATATATATATAATATTCAATATAATTTTTATCATTTATCATATGTGTTTTCTAGACATGATATGAAAATAAATCATGTTTTATGCTTAATACTGTATTTTTCTAAAAGATAATTTTTTTGCCTTTTGCTAGATCAATTTTTTTAAAACTGAATTTTTAAGGATTAGTAAATAATATTTGAAAAAAATCTTATTTGAAATTTGGATATGAAAAAAAAATTGGTTGATTTTTTTTTATTTTTTATATGTCTTATGTTTTGGTGAATAACTAAATATAAACAAATTTAATTGAGAATGGAATTTTCATCGAAATAATTTATATTGTAAAATTATATTTTTTATTGGTTTTAAATTATAATTAAATTAATTTTTTATCATTTAATCTAATTTAGGTCATTCAAAATAATATCAAATACAATTTGGATATAAAAACATTTCAATCTTTTGAAAGTTTTCACTTTAAAACATGTCTTCTCATTCCATCAAAGGGATTGATTTTTAATTAATTTTAGAAGATTATATATTTTAAATTTTCAAAAATGGATTCCATATTCGGAATAATAATTTCAATATATAGTAAATATATCGCTTTTTGGACAAAATAAATAGTTTCTTTATTAATTTTTTTTCCATAATTAATTGTAAATAGGTTAATTAAAGGAAAAATATAATTATAACTATTATAAAATTTTCATAAAACTTTTCAAAAATTTATGGGAGGAAGTTAATTCGACTCTTAACACAAAATTTTCTAAATTTAATAATTTAATGGTCACATTTCCTTGATAATGACTTGGATATTATTAAAATCAAAGCGAGTGACAAAATGTCACACTCTTAATTTTAATATGTATAATATTTTTATTATGGGGTTAAATAAATGATATTCTCAACTATATATATTCTTAATAAATATAATAGTTTTATATACATAATGTAAATTTATTTTAAAATTTCACTGGAGAAATTATTATCATTAATAATTACACAATTATGATGTATTAAATATTCAATTAATGAAGAACTTGATTAAATGATATTAAAAATATTATAATAAAATAAATTGAATTAATTAGGATAATACAAAACATTTATTGGTTAATAAGAAACATTACGGTTGTATTAAATGAATTTTTTAAAATTTATATTTTTTTTATTAATTTTCTTAATGTTTGTACAATGAATAGTTAAAATTGACCCTAATGATATTTTATGAAAATAATATATTATTAAATTATTTAAAATTCATAAATATAATAAATAAAGACAAATGGGATAAATTATGGTCTAAAGTATCATTATTTGACCATTTAAGGATTAATTTACACCTTATAAGTAAAAATATGTGCCTTTTAATATTGAAAATGTTGTTACCGAAGATAAAATTATAATAGGTTAACTAAGGGTTAATCAAGTAGATACCATTAAAAAATACAAAAAAATTGTTTCTATCATATATTGTTCGATGGGATTACCACCCTATCCCAAATTATCTTCAAATAAAATTCCATTTTTGAGGTATTTGTATTGATATTTAATTTATTATAATTTAATCTTTTGAGAAATCCCAAAACTACCCCTCACCTTCATTAGAAAAGGACACATTTCCCTCATATAATTTCACCACTTTGAATCTTATATATTGACTGAAATTCTTCAAAATTATCTTCTCCAATTCCCAATAAAAATTATATCAGTTTTTTATTCCCAAAGGGTCAACTCTAGAGTCATTTAGAGGAGATCTAAAGGATCTGTTTTGAATAAGAGGTAATCACTCTAACCCATCACTCTCTTTTTGTACTCTTCAATACCTACTATAAATATATGATATAAATCATATAATAATAAATTAAACATAATAAATACTATGGAATTTTATTATTATTATTATGAACAAACCATTATACATCCCCTTTCCCGTTGAACAATAAGTAAAAGTATCACTCGTGCGTGCGTACGGCTTACCGTCTCTACATAGCGATACAATTCAATTTTCATCACCATATTTTATGAAGTTAAATTATGATAGTTTTAATATTTATTAATTATTAGTATTGGAATGGTGGGATATACCAACACTTTCATGCCAACGGTTTGAGAAAACCGTTCGTATAGATCATTTTTTACAATGGTTAAAGGAAACCGTTGGGAAATCTCCCATTAGAACACTTTTTCCCAACAGTTTCTTTAAACCGTTGGTAAATCTCAAATTAGAACACTTTTTCCCAACAGTTTCATTGAAATAGTTCGGAAATGTCCAACTTTTACGAATGGTATATAGAAACTGTTGGTAAAAGTTAAGAAATAACATCCTTTACCAACGGTTATACAAAACTATTTGTAAATAATACCTTTCCCAATGGTTTTTTAAAACCGTTGGGAATATTTTCCTCCAAATACAGAGAACCCCCAATTCTATGTCCATGTGCGACTGCATCCCTAGCTCACTGTCTCTCTCAAAGGTATCTCATTACCCACTTTCCAAAACTCCTTCCATCATCTTCAATCAACACTTTTCTTGTTCTACACTACAAATCCTTAGGTGATATCTTTGTTTGGTTGTTATGATTCTATGATTTTTTTGTTTTTTGTTTTTATTTGGATTGTTGAATCTATGATTTTTTGTTTTATGTTTTGATTTGGATGGATTTCTGATTTAATTTTGGGTGGGGAGGGTGTGCAGATGGGGTGGGGGAGGATGTCGAGGCAGAGCTATACAAGTGGGGTGGGGGAGGGGATGTCTAGGTAGGCTGGGTGAGGGGGATGGGTTGTCCAAGTGGGGTGGTGGTAGGTCTGTTTGTTTGTTTTATGTTTACTATTTTAATTTGGGGTGGGGGAGGTTGTGCAGGTGAGGTGGGGGAGGGTGTCCAGGCAGGGTTGTCCACGTGGGGTGGGGAGGGTGTGCAGGTGGGGTGGGGGAGGGGTTGTCTAGGTAGGGTGGGGGATGGGTTGTCCAAGTGGGTGACGGTAGGGCTGTCCAGGTGGGGTTGGGGGCTGGGTTTTCCAAGTGGGGTGTGGGGGGTAGGGGTGTCCAGGTGGGGTGGGGGCTGGGTTTTCCAAGTGGGGTGGGGTAGGGCTGTCCAAGTGGGGAGGGGGCCTGGGTTGTCCAAGTTGGGTGGGGGTAGGGTTGTCCAAGTTGGGTGGGGAGGGTGTGCAGGTGGATGGAGCTAATAACTATAAACTCTCTATAAATTATGGAAGTATGAAAATTAATAGGGACATTCGTGATCATTTTTTTGTGCGATAACATAAAAAGTGTTTGATGTTTTTAGTCCTTTTTTATTTGGAGTATCTTTTGATGCTGATGTTTCTTATTGATACCTATGATGGGAATTTATTTTAGTTTATAAATCTTCTAAGACTCCCCCACCATGCACAGTGTATACAACCTCTACCCTTATTTAATCAGTGAACTCAATTCATTAATTCATGACTTCATTCTCACTAGCATCTAAGAAATTGAATGATATACACCCATCCTCACATGATTTCTTACCTTAGATGGTGTCCAACATATGGAATACAAGCTTTTGAATTCATCAGTTAACCAGGATCATATATTCCATTTCCCCAGAGATGATTTTACTAATATAACTTTTAGTTCAATTAAATATGGATCTCATTGTATGTTGTATAATAGGTGTCCTTCTTGGCTAATACTCACTTTTATGAGGGTGGGGTGCTTTTCACTAGCCATGCTAGCATGTGTAGACATCCATAAAAATGTCTGATAAGTCACAAGTTTAATTCAGTAATGTTGTTATCATTGACATACTTTATTATTAATCTCAAATTTAAAAATAAATGCTTTTACCTATACTTTATGAAAATAAATCTTTTTACATGCCATGACCAACCTATTAGGGTAGAAGCCTAAAATTTATTCACCCATGGGGAGCGCTTGACTTGGGGAAGTAATTGGGTAATGAAATGTATGGCCATAGAGGTTCCAATAATGAAATATTGAACACGAGTGAATGATTTGGGATTCCTATTACACATAATGGGACTTGAGGCATGTGCCTCTTATAGACCTAATGAAAATAAATATAAAAAAAATTAATTTAATTTTTGAGTAATTGTTCTTTACATTGTTTTAATAGTTCACTACATTGACTAGAAACTTCTTCCTTTATCGTTTACTTAAATGTATTTTCTATTAAAGTTCAATCCTATTGAATTGTTTATGACAAAATGACTTATATTAATTCTTTTTACAGAATGAAAAGAATTTGGACGTATGAAACCTATCGGATCTCAAGTGATTTTCAAAAAAAAATTGGAGAGCTTTATAGATTTTTCATTTCACAATGATTCAGATAGTGGTCGCATACACTACCCATGTTCTAATTGTGTTGGTAGACTTTGGTTAAGCCATGAAGAAGTCAACTACCACATAACCAAATATGGTTTTCAAGAAAAATACTTTTTGTGGTATCATAATGGGGAGAAAATGAAATCTCAAATTGGTGATGATCGAAATGGAAGGACTGTAATGGAGAATTTGTTAGATGATCAGTTTATATTTATCTGTCATCATGAAAAAGAAAGGATTTCGACTCAAGAAGACTTAAATATGAGGAAAGATGATGGATCTAGTGAAAATGATGATATTGATAGGGTGAAAAAATTGAATGATGCTACCATGACTCCAATATATCGACAATGCGATAAAATGAAAAAGATATAATTTTTAATCTGAATGTTTCATGGGAAAACTATGTATGGGATTTCTAATACAGAAATCGATTACATTCTTACCCTCTTGAAGGATTTACTTCCAGATGATGAAAATATTCTCTCAAACCACTATATGGCATGATAGTTAGTTGAGGAACTTGGATTATCAAGAAACAAAATTCATGCTTTCTCGAAAGATTGCAGCTTATTCTAGGAGGAAACTGCTGAACGAAATGATTGTATAAAATGTGGCACATCCCGCTGGAAGTCAAAATCTTATGGAACACCATCCTGTATTCCACAGAAAGTAATGTGGAATTTTCCATTGATCCCCAAACTCCAGAATATTTTTATGTCTGATGACATATCAAAAAAAATGATATGGCATGATACCGAGAGAAAGAAGACTAATGATGATTTGGTTCATCCTGTATAATAATTATCATGGAAGAGATTTGATGCTCGACATCCTGATTTTATAGCTGACATGCGTAATGTGAGGCTAGGTCTTTCATGTGATGGTTTTAATCCGTTTGGGTAGATTCTTAATATGCACAACACATTTCTAGTTTTTATACACATTTATAATCTTCCCCCAAGGTTGTGTATGAAAAAACCTTTCACATTCATGAATATACTCATATCTTGCCTTCTGATCCCGGCATTGATATTGATGTATACATGAAAGCTTTAATAAAAGAGTTGAAACTTCTTTGGGATGTGGGTGTGCGCACATATGATGCATGTTCGAAAGACATATTTCAGATGAGTTCTGCACTTATGTGGACGATCAATGATTTTTCGGCTTATGCAATGATGTATGGATGGAGCACGAAGGGAAAACTATCATTTCCTGTTTGTATGAAGAATACAAGATCCAGAAGACTGAAACATCATTGTAGTTTCAGTTTTATTGGAAATCTACGATTCTTTCCAATGGACCATCCATATAGAAATAATCATCGAAGATTTGATAATACTATAGAGACCGATGATCCACCTCAGCGGATGTCTGGAACTGATGTGCTTAATGAATTGAAAGATTTTAGTTTTTCATTCGAGAAGGGTAAAATGAAATCTATAAAGAGAAAGATTGTTTCCACTGAAACCTGTTACAATTGGAGGAACAGGAGTATCTTTTCGGATTTTCCTTATTGGTCAACCAATTTTTTATGTCATTGCCTAGACGTAATGAATATTGAAAATAATATAAGCGAAATTTTGTTTTCGATTCTTCTTAATGTCAAGGGGAAGAAAAAAAGATGATTTACGATCTCGGTGTGACTTGGTGGATTGGGGAATCAAACCAGAATTGCATCATGTGCGTATGAGTGAAAATAAAGTAAAACTTCCATGTGCTTCTTATGTGATTACACCTACGGAAAAAACAATTTCTGGACGTTTTAGAGACTATTAGAGTTCCTGATGGTTATTTAAGAAACATATCTAAATGGGTCAACAGAAGAGAGTTGAAGCTAAAATCATTGAAGACTCATGATTATCATGTTCTTCTACATGAGATTCTTCCAATATAAATTCCTCATCTTTTGTCTAATAATGTAAGCATGACTGTTATTCTGTTGTGCCATTTGTTTAGAGATCTTTGTGCTAAGAAGTTATCCATGTCTTTCTTTCAAAAAATGTTGACAGATGCCCCATTAATTTTGTGTGAGTTGAAGAAAATATTTCATTCATCATTTTTCACATGCATTCTACATCTGAATGTCCATATTCCCACTAAAATACTTCTCAGATGACATTTTTATTTTTATTGGATGTATCCAACTGAATGAAATATGTACACATTAAAGTCTTATGTCCAAGACAGGAATCATCCCGAAGGTTCTATCGTCAACGGTTACTTGGCTCAAAAATGTATGAATTTCTGCTCAATATATTTGTCTGATCTTACTACAAGAATGAACAGACCAATGAGAAATGAAGAATAATAGTATGAGAAAATTGAACCCAGTTTTCCATCACTTCCTCAAACAGGAGGAATTTCGGGATCATATACATTGAATACATTAAGCCATGAAGAGTGGGACATGTCACATCACACAGTTTTGATCAATTGTGATTTTTTCGATAACTATATCAGGTAACTAAATTGAATATGTACATATTACATATATATATCTGTTAAACTTTTCATATTTTTTATCTTCAGGGAACATAAAATAATAATAAATAGAAAGCATCGTTCTTTATCTTTGAGAAGGACGGAGGATTTTCATAGCAAAGAGTTTTTTTCTTGGTTAAAATTGAAGGTAAAAATATTACTGTTTAAAATAATTAAATCAATATTCAATTAAGTTTAATAATCATTTTTATTCCAGGTGTTGAGTTTTTCTGCTGACTCTGTCTCTAAGGAAATAAGAGCTTTGGCTTTTGGTCCTAATACTGTGGTTCATGACTGTAAATCAATTGTTATCAATGGGTGAAATTTATTATCACTGAACGAGCAAAGAACATGAGAACACAACATGATGGTGTTATGGTTACTGTCACAATAGATTGTTATGCCAATGCATCAGATAGTAGACCGCTATTTGAAAATGGGGGTTATTATGGAGTCGTTGAGAAAATAATAATATTTAATTATTACTCTCATGTATGAGTCACAATGATTAAATTCCCTTGGTTTGATTTGATGAAGAGACATGTCACATTTATTGATTAATGTGGATTTTGAGTAATTAATATGACTTGCAATCTTTCTACCAAAGAACAATATGTGTTGGCCTCAATGGCTAAGCAAGTTTTTTATGTCAAAGACCAACTTTGACCTGAATTTGGTATCATAGTTGAACTAATTCCAAGACATATTTTTGATGATGATAATGATGAAATGGACACTTTCCCTACTACCATTGGAACCAATCCATTTATTTCTTTTGATGACTCCAATAGCTCAATTTTCAGATTTGATTGTGAACCAGATGTTGTGGTTGAAAATATATAAAATCATTCATCCATGGTCTCAATTCTTTTGGTTTACCTCGAGTTAGTTTGTTAAGGTTGGTACTATTCAAATTGATTTTGTATTGATCACAAATATGTTTTATCTGACTTGACCGTTATGTGAATTTTCAATGTTTATTGGTTGCAGTTTTATTTGAATTGCATTTTCTAATTTGGAATTGAACTGTATTCAAACCTAGTCAAACAATATTTCTAACTTGGTGAACATTACAACTTGTATGATTTATTAAATCCATTCAAGATCTTCTAAAACAATTGATATCTAAATTACTGATGAATCCCCCTATTCCCTCATATATTTTGTTTTTTGGGTTACAGATTATTTTCCTTTTTCTAATTAATTACATATTTGTTTTCAAAAGAAAAAAATGCAGCCAATTGAATAGAGACAAAGGAAAAAATGATGGAGAACAATCGTTGAATAGAGGATATGGGTGTTCCACCATTAGTGTCTGCGGCGAGTACTTTATTTCAAATATATATATTTAATGAATATATAATGACATGTGATTAATTTTTTCGTAAACATTTTTGTAGGATCCACCTATACGTCGACAGTTATTCGATGAGGAGCCTAGTACTGGTCCTAGTAATCCGGACAATGGTATGAGGGGGGTGTTCATACTAGAGGTAGAGGAGCAGCTCCGCGTACCCGACTAGACCCTGCCCCTCCCACTGACATGTCATCCTTCCCACATTCTGATCTCGGTGTGTTGTTAGGGACACATGGGATATTTAGGCCTCCCATGTTTTCTCCACCTTTTTCATCTTCTGCCTCCGGTCATTCAGTTGTCCCATCTTCTTTTCCTTCTACTTCAATCTCTCCGAGCATCTATATTCCATCGTCTTCGACTCCTGTTCCACCACAGGGTGTTCCATCAGTTTCAGTGGATCCAGCGGCGCTCAGCGATTAGACTAGCGTATGTATATTTATTGAACCATAACAAATTTTTATACCAATATTTATTTTCATTATTACATGTATTGATAAAATATTTTTTTTCATTCATGACAAATAAATTTACTGAAAGGAGGCGGGGCGAGGGAATACACACATGCGTGCTGTGTGGAACCTCCGCACACAGGTAATGGTGGATTAAAATGAAGACAACCAAATGGTTGAGAAAACAGGGTAGCAATGTCAGAGTTTTTTGGCGACGCTTGCCAAATACTCCAACATCGCTCCCGTTAGCTCGCTATCATGGATAAATTTGACACATGAGGTCAAGGATAGAGCTTGGGAAGAGATATGGGTAAAAAAATCTATTGTATTTAATGCCATGAATTATTTTTTGTATTTATATGAATTAATATTTTGGTGTCAGCTTTGATTTAATTTTCCCAATGGTAAGGGTGCATGACCGGCATGTCTAAAAGATTTAGGTGATCTTTGGAAAGCCTACAAGCATGATTTATATATTGGCTGACGTCCTAGAGTTGGCACTGAGTTAGAGGTGGTACCAGTCATGGATGATTGTCCTGTAGAGCAGTATCGACAGATGATTACTCATTGGACGACTACTTAGTTTAAGGTATGAATTACATTTGAGTTATTTAAATAATAACTTTCATGTTTTTAATTAATATTATCCTTTGAATTATCAAATTTTATTTAGGAATCATCTGGAAAAAAACATTGATGAAAACAAAATACCTCCACACACTTGGACGTACTACGATGCCAGATCATGAGAGGAAGCTGGTATGACAATTGTTTATAAGTTTTCTTTACGACTTACAGTTTATTTTATTTCCTCAATTATTTAATCATTTTCTAAAGTTTTTATATAACTTTAGTTTTCAATGTCATTTTAGAGGAAAAAACTGAATATTTAAGGACGTGTGCCTCAAGCAAAACTGTTTTGCTCGATTAGACGGAAAAAAGATGGAAGTGTCATCAATGAACCGACTCAGCAGTAGATTGTAAGTTTTAATCTATTGATTTTATATTTTAATATCCATTTTTTAAGTTAATAATATATTTATATTTGTAATAGGCTGCTTTAGGGGGCCTTGATGCCCAAGAACCAGAAAATTTTGGGCCAACTGATCACTTACATTAGGTGTTGGGAGAGGAGAATTCTGGCAGAGTATGTTGCCGACCTAGGATAGCCCCGAAGAAGTATTGGCCCTCCTCAGGTATGAGTTTGAGTGCCACCAAGCTACATCAAGTTAGGCCACAGGCAGAACAGGCTGATAAAAGGGCCATAGAGATGGTAGAATAGTCTGCTAGGGAAAACAGTGTATTTATGAAATTTATTGAAGTTCTACATCCAACACTTCCACCAGAGGCCAGCCCAACTTTTGATGAATATATTTCATCAATACGTTCTATATATTTTTCACCATGTGGCAGTTCTAATTGTGGTCAAGACGATGTCCAGTCTGACGATGATGATGGTGAGGAGTGTGATGTGGAAGAGGAGGGAGAGGAGGAGGGCGAGGTGGAGGAGGAGGGCGAGGCGGAGGTCGAGGGAGAGGGGGGAGGGCGTTGAGGAGGGAGGGGATGATGATGAGGACAATTATGACCACGAGGATGAGGGTGATGATGATGGTGATGATAGTGATGGTGATGTTAGACAAATTGGTATGTTACATTTTTGACTAATATTACTGAGATTTAATGTTTAATCTATTCTAGTTGTTGGTTTTATCTAGACACATAGTATAGTATTGGAGTTCAATTATTTTTATATATTTCCTGTTTTCATGGATGTTGATGTCTTTTAGTGGTTTGGGTGTATCTTGAGCATGTTTATAGGGTTTTGTGTGTTTGGGAACTCACTAGATAGCCCCCCGGACAGCCCCCCCCCCCCTCCCCCTTGGACCCCGGATAAACCCACGGACACCCCTCAGACATCCCCCCGAACAGCCCCCTGGACAGCCCCCCCCCCCTCCCCACCCTCCTCCTTGGACCCCGGACAGCCCCCTAGACACCCCCCGAACAACCCCCCAAACAGCCCCCCCCCCCCCACACACTCCTCCATGGACCCCGGACACCCCCCCCACCCTCCTCCCTGGACCCCCAGACAGCCCCCCCCCCCCACCCTCCTTCCTGATTTCACATTCCTTTGTTTTATTTCTCTGATCATCTAATGTTATTTAGGATTATTCCATTTTTGTATGCCTTGAATTATATGAATGTCTTGGTAAGCTTATTATCTCATGCTCATCAAATGCATGTGGTGATATGCTTTAAATTGAATAAAAATCCTTGTTGTAGATTCTCCATGTTATGTGAATTATGCCTTGTTTTATTTGGTTAACTTTTCAATTTTTAGGATAAGACATGGGTTACATGTTAAGGACTCATGGACGGACTCGTCATGCTCAGGGAATTTAGACTAGAAATTCAAATATGAATGATTTGTTTTCCAGATGTGGGATAATAGGATGGTTTCTATTACTCATGAGTGATATTGGTTCCTTGTAGATAAACCAAGGACATGTAATATGTGATGTGTACGAGTCAAACCCACCTCAATCCAAGGCACGGTATGGCCATCACCATTCATAGTGTCTCTCTTTTGTTTAAAATGGACATCATTTTAAGTCAAAACAACAACTGACATACAAAAAACTGACCAAACGCATTCGGAATGTGTTGATTCTTTAGTACAATGATACATGGGTCATATGTGATGTGTACGAGTCAAACCTGCCTCAATACAAGGCATGGTGTGGCCGGGATCACTCTAAGTGTCCCACTTTTGTTTAAAATGGACAACATTTTAAGTACATACGGAAAACTGACCAAATGGATTTTTATTGTGTTGATACTTTAAAACAACAATCCATGGGTCATAGGTGACGTGTACAAATCAACCCCGCCTCAATCTGAGATGCGGTGTGTCCAGCACCACTCAAAGTGCCTCTCTTTTGTTTCAAAAGGACATCATTTTAAGTGAAAACATCAACTAGCATACGGAAAACCGACCAAACGCATTCGGATTGTGTGGATACTTTAGGAAAATGATCCATGGGTAATTTGAGACGTGTACGAGTCAAACCTATCTAAATATGAGGCATTGTGTGACCAGTACCACTTTAAGTGTGTCTCTTTTGTTTAAAATGGATAGGATTATAAGTGAAAAGAACAACTGGTATACGAAAAATCGACCAAACTCATTATGAATCTGTTAAAACTTTAGGACAAAAATCCATGGGTCATATGTGATTTGTACGAGTCATCCGCGCCTCAATCTGAGTCTCGTTGTGTCTGAAACCACCCAAAGTGTCTCTCTTATGTTTAAAATGGACAACGTTTTAAGTACATACGGAAAACCGACCAAACGGATTCTGATTGTGTTGATACTTTAGCCCAACGATCCATGGGTCATTTGTGACGTGTACGAGTCAACCCATCCTCAATCCGAGGCACGGTGTGGCCTGCACCACTCAAAGTGTGTCTCTTTTGTTTCAAAAGGACATCATTTTAAGTGAAAACATCAACTGGAATATGAAAAACTGACCAAATGCATTCGGATTATGTTGATACTTTAGGAAAATGATCCATGGGTCATTTGAGACATGTACGAGTCAACCCCGTCAAAATTCGAGGGTCAGTGTGGCCGGTACCACTCTAACTGTGTTTCTAATGTTTAAAATGGATTGGATTATAAGTGAAAAGAACAACTAGAATATGGAAAACTGACCAAACGCATTTGGATTCTATTAATAATTTATCACAGAAAACCATGGGTCATATGTGATGTGTACAAGACAACTCGGGCTCAATCTGAGTCGTGGTGTGGTCGGGATCACTCTAAGTGTCTCTCTTTTGTTTAAAATGGACAACATTTTAAGTACATACGAAAAAACAACCAAACACATCCAGTTTCCATTGAAACTTTAGGAGAACTATCCATGGGTCATATGTGACGTGTACGAGTCAACTTCGCCTCAATATGAGACGCGGTGTGGCCGAAACCACACAAAGTGTATCTCTTTTGTTTAAAATGGGCATCATTTTAAATGAAAACAACAACTAGCATACGGAAAACCGACCAAACGGATTCTGATTGTGTTGATACTTTAGCTCAACGATCCATGGGTCATATGTGACTTGTATGAGTCAACCCCACGTCAATCTGAGGTGATGTGTGGCCATAACCATTCATAGTGTCTCTCTTTTATTTAAAAAGGACATCGTTTTAAGTGAAAACAACAACTGAAATATGAAAAACTGACCAAACGCATTTGGAATGTGTTGATGGTTTAGTAAAATGATTCATGGGTCATATGTGACATGTGTGAGTCAACCCCGCCTCAATCCGAGGTACGGTGTAGCCGGGATCACTCTAAGTGTCTTTTTTGTTTAAAATGGACAACATTTTAAGTACATATAGAAAACTGAGCAAAAATATTCTGATTGTGTTGATACTTTAGAACAACAATCCATGGGTCATATGTGACATGTAGGAATCAACCCTGCCTCAGTATGAGACGCGGTGTTTCCAGCACCACTCAAAGTGTCTCTCTTTTGTTTCAAAAAGACATCATTTTATGTGAAAACATAAACTGGTATACGGAAAACTAACAAAACGCATTCATATTGTGTTGATACACTAGGACAATAATCCATGGGTTATTTGAGACATGTATGAGTCAACACTGTCTAAATCCGAGGTGCGGTGTGGCCGGTACCACTCTAACTGTGTCTCTTTTGTTTAAAATGGACAGGATTATAAGTGAAAAGAACAACTGGTATACAAAAAACTAACCAAACACATTCATAATTTGTTGAAACTTTAGGAAACGATCCATGGGTCATATGTGACATGTATGAGTCAACCGCGCCTCAATCTGAGTCAAGGTATGGCCAGCACCACCCAAAGTGTCTCTCTTCTGTTTAAAATGGACAACATTTTAAGTACATACAGAAAACCGACCAAATGGATTATTATTGTGTTAATAATTTAGCACAATGATCCATGGGTCATTTTTGATGTGTACGAGTCAACTCTACCTCAATTTGAGGCGTGGTGTGACCGGCACCACTCAATCTGTCTCTCGTTTGTTTCAAAAGGACATCATTTTAAGTGAAAACATCAACTCGCATATGTAAAACGGACCAAACACATTCTGATTGTGTTGATAATTTAGTATAATGATCCATGGGTCATTTGAGATGTGTACGAGTCAACCCCATCTAAATATGAGGCGTGGTGTGGCCGGTACCACTCTAATTGTGTCTCTTTTATTTAAAATGGACAGGATTATAAGTGAAAAGAACAACTGGCATACGGAAAACCAACCAAACGCATTTAGATTTCATTGATACTTTATCACAATGATCCATGGGTCATATGTGATGTGTACGAGCCAACCCAAGCTCAATCTGAGTCACGGTGTGGCCGGGATCACTCTAAGTGTCTCTCTTTTGTTTAAAATGGACATCATTTTAAGTACATACAGAAAACTGACCAAACGCATCTGATTTCTGTTGAAACTTTAGGAGAACGATCCATGGGTCATATGTGATGTGTATGAGTCAACCTCGACTCAATCTGAGGCGCGGTGTCACCAACACCACTCAAAGTGTCTCTCTTTTGTTTAAAATGGACTTCATTTTAATTGAAAACAACAAATAGCATACAGAAAAATGACCAAACAGATTTTTATTGTGTTGATACTTTAGCACAATGATACATGGGTCATATGTGATTTGTACGAGTCAACCCCACCTCAATCCAAGGCACGGTGTGGCTGGCACCATTCATAGTGTCTCTCTTTTGTTTAAAATGGACATCATTTTAAGTCAAAACAACAACTGACATATGAAAAACTGACAAAATGAATTCGGAATGTGTTGATGCTTTAGGAAAATGGTCCATGAGTCATATGTGATGTGTCTGAGTCAGCCACACCTCAATCTGAGGCACGATGTGGCTGGTATCACTCTAAGTGTCTCTCTTTTGTTTAAAATGGACAACATTTTAAGTACATATGGAAAACTGACCAAACGGATTCTGATTGTGTTGATGCTTTATTACAAAGATTCATGGGTAATATGTGATGTGTAAGAATAAACTTTGCATCAATTTGAGGTGCGGTGTGGCCATCACCACTCAACGTGTCTCTCTTTTGTTTCAAAAGGCCATCATTTTAAGTGAAAACATGAACTGGCATACGGAAAACCGACCAGACGCATTTGGATTGTGTTGATACTTTAGGACAATGATCCATGGGTCATCTGAAACATGTATGAGTCAACCTCATCTAAATATGAGGCATGGTGTGGCTGGTACCACTCTAACTGTGTCTCTTTTGTTTAAAATGTACAGGATTATAAGTGAAAAGAATAACTAGCATACGAAAAACCGACCAAATGCATTCAGAATCTGTTTAAATTTTTGGACAATGATCCATGGGTCATATGTGATGTGTACGAGTCAAACATGACTCAATCCGAGTCATGGTGTGTCCGGCACCACCCAAAGTGTCTCTCTTATGTTTAAAATGGACAATATTTTAAGTATATACGTAAAACTGACCAAACGGATTCTGATTGTGTTGATACTTTAGCACAACGATCCATGGGTCATTTTTGACGTGTACAAGTCAACCCCACATCAATAAGAGGCACGTTGTGACTGGAACCTCTCAAAGTGTCTCTTTCTTAAAAAAATCACTTCATTTTAAGTGAAAATAACCACTAAAATACGGAAAACCAACCAAACGCTTTCATAATATATTGATACTTTAGGAAAATAATCCATGGGTCATTTGTGATCTATACGAGATAACATTTCTAGAATTTTAGGCAAATTATGGCCTATATAACTCTAGGTGTATGTATTTTGTTTAAAATGGACATCATTTCTAGTAAAAACATCTGTTATATGGAAAACCAATCAAATTATGAATTGAATTCTGGATTCCTCATATAATTTTCATCTAAATATTAAATTCAATTATAAATGAATTATGTATGTTTATAATTACATTATGAATTCTGATTTAATTCTGGATTTGTATAGTTCCAGGATGCATTATATGTTAAATGTGTATGAATTTGTTCTGTATATGTATGTGTTTGTTGGTAATTGCCGGTACAGTAATTCTATATGTATGTGTTAGTTGATTTTTGTGGTTACAATAATTAGAAATGTGAGGGAATTATAAAGTAGAGGGAATGGACACCCTCTGTGCCTATTATGCAAATTGCAGGCTGTTGTGCAATTTCCACAGAATAGGCTATGCCAACGGTTTCAAACCGTTGGCATAGGATTCTCATTATTTTTTTTACCAACGGTTCTCTATGAACCTTTGGTAAAAAACCTTTCCCAACAGTTTAGAAACTGTGGGGAAAGAAGTGATATGGTTGGTTTTCCCAATGGTTCTAGAAAAAACATTGAGAAAACTATCCCAACGGTTGTGTTAAACCGTTGGGATATGTTTATTTTTCTAACCTATCCCAACGGTTCTGTGTAAACCATTGGGAAAATCTTTCCCAATGTCTTACTTACCAACGGTTTGTAGAACTGTTGAGAAATTTTCCATTTCCAGTAGTTTATATTTATGACATAATTATACTTCTAGATTTATAATATCATATCTACCTTTTACCACCTAATATTTTGGGAAATGATAATGTCACTTGTGTATACATATGGCTTACCATCTCCACGATGTGATGTGATTCATTTTTCAAATATATTTCACATTGGTGGTAATAAGGATCAATTTTATGGATATATATGATATATATAACAAAATAATTATTCTATAAATTATGGGACCATGATAAAATTATATGCACCGAGACTTTCAAACTGAAACATGCTTTGTAAACCGAGTAGATATCACCAAGAATAGTGTTTTAAATTATTAATAAATGAGTGATAAGATTTTATAAAAAAATAATACATGGTATGATTGATATATGGTTATGTAATAAATTTATAATAAATCCATATTTATGATAAATTATTTTTGAATAAAAACAAGGAAATGTGGGAATTTAGGTAAGGGGTTTTTGTCTCACCTTTACATCTGTGGGACACATGCCATACACACAACTTGTTTCTTCAATGTGGTGTATATACTACCCGTGAATGTATTTTATGAGTCTTATTCTAAATATTATGGTATTTTAAAATCCATACAATTTTCATTCTTTCATTTTTCATATGATTCTACTTATTATAATTTTGTGAGGCTTTATGTCAAAATCTCATCGATTTTTGGGATTATTTTGTTTTAAATCTCTATTGGGGAATATTTATCTTCTATGAATATGTTTTATTTAAATGATTTAAAAAAGGTTTTATAATTATCTTATGAATATTTAAATTTATTTTTAAGCTTTTTTTACTTTTTTACTAAATGTTTTAAAGGGAATATTTTTCATCATTTTCCAAATGAGATACATTATTACTTTTTTGAAAAAAAGTAATAAAAGAATGTTTTTTAACTTTTACAGTATAAAAAGATTTCATTATAATCATGATGCCTTAATTTATTGAGTATTCCATTAAAAAATTATAATTTTATTTTAAAACAAAATTCCTTCCTTTAAAAATGTGAGTCTCTTCAATAAAATTATTTCATAAAGGAAAAGATATTTTTCTCAAGAATTATTTCAAGTAATATTTCAAAAATCATTTTTCCATCTAAAATAACATTATGAGATGTTAGTTATGTGTTACCAAGGATTTTAATTAAGGATTAAATTCTTAATATTTCTTATAAGGGTTTATTTTTATGATGTAATGATATTTATGAAACCCATTTCTTTTTTCTGGGGTTATGTATGATTGAATTATGTTTATGAAAAACATTTCTATACATGGGTTCTTATGTGATGAAAGTTTTATGGTCATGTGGAACACATATGTATAGTTTTCATTAATTGATGGGTGGTAACTATATATCCCTACAATTTATTGGGTAATGAATTATATCTCATGAGAAATTTAAGGAAAACAAGTCGATTTTCTTGATCTGTGGTGGGAAACAAGTCGGTGTGCTTGATTCGTTAAGGAAAACTAGTGAAAATTCATGATCTATAGTCTTGGTAGTTAAATTTAATATATGAAATTTTTTTCTATACATATTATACTTTTATAAAAATCTATTACTTAAACATTTGGTTTAAGAATTAGTTATGATTAAGTCTCATTCTTATGGTACATTTTAATGTTTTATGACATAACTTGTTTTTTTATCCAAGATAGGTTGGGTATAAACTTTGTTTGTTTTGATTATGATAACAAACCCATATTTCTTATATTATGCTTTCACAATATAATAAATTTATACCTTCTATGTTTATCATTACTGAGCATTTGAGATCACCCTTTTCTTAGGATTTATTTTCCCATGATATGAAGAAAGGTGTTAAGTGTATTATGCTAAAAGATATATAATTATGAAGAAATAAGTGGGAGATGGTTTAAATATTTTATGAACCAGTATTTTATGTTTCTTAGTTCACTAGGTCACTATACCTTTGAAATCCTCAGGTGTTTATTTGTATAATGAGATAAATATTCATCTAAAAAGATGTAATATCTATATATGAAAAGCTTGGGTCATTATAGTTAGCATCATAGGAAAAGATTAGTTAGCCTTTGGAAACTAGGATGAGGAAACCATAGTAAGAATCCTGAGGGTAGGTCTATGTATAGGATATAATCCTATATTATTTTTAATAATTATGAATGGTCTAGTTTAAAGCCTAATGTTTCATTGATGGTTTCGTGATTTAAAACATTTTTATTAATGATTTTTCATGATTCCTCACTATGGTTTTTATTTCTCATGATATATTTTTTAGTTTTAGTAAATTGATGGAACCTGGAGGAATCATTCTAATTCTTAATTTGATAGAAAATGAAATAATTTTCCACCTAAGAAACAAAATTTAATGTTATCTTGAATGAAAAACCTTTTTCATGCTAACGCAACTTTCTCAAGCTATGAATCATACTGATTTTCCAAATTATAAAGGATGTTAATAATGTACTATTGAATCATTCGTGAAAACATACACCTTATTTTAGTGTATCTTCTAACCAACTAGTGGTTGGGAGACGGATCAACACCATTGAGAAAATATTTTATGTTCTTCAATGATTGGTACATGAAAATGTTATCGAAGATGTTTATCATCTGGAAGGAAAAGAAAATCAATGTTAGAATCTTGTTAAGAATATGAGGCAAGAGAAATAAATTGAATCCATGGAATATGATAAGTTCAAAGATATTTTTTTCTATAATTATTTTCCACATATTATTTATAAAAATATAGAAAATGAGTTTTTAGAGCTAAAGAAAAAGGATGTTGAATCTATTTGTACCTATGAGGAAAATTTTATAAGACTTGTAAGGTACACTTCTGGTATTATTATCCAACTTGAAAGTAAGATTGGATTATTATTTAATGGATTAAAACCAAGTATCTGAAGGTTTTTATCCGTAAGATACTTCGGTAGCTATGAATAAATTTTTCGATGTTCTCTTAAGGTGGAAATAGAAATTGAAGATACCCATAATTCCCATGGATTTTTTAAGAAAATAAAGATCAAGTCTCATAAAAACATGAATAAATCACATGGAGTAAAGAAATTATAACCATAAAATTACAATAAATAATGGAAGAAACATCTATGGAAGTGTTTAAATGAAACTATGAGGTGTTTTAAATGTGGAAAGGTTGGTCATAAATCCCATGAATGTTGAAACGTAATGAATATTCCAGTTATTGAAATAGTAGAAAACAAGACACTAAATAATGCACCACCCATGCTTCAATGATATAAATAAAAGGAGTATGGACATTATTCCAATAATTTCATGAATCAAAATGTTTTTTAGGATCAAAGAAAGAAACCACAAAATCCCAAATACAGAGGGAAATCTCTTTTGATCACAACTATTGAAGTGGGTTATATGAACGATGTTGTTAAAGATACGCTTATCATCTATTATAAAACATTAAATGTATTATTTGATTCTAGATCCACCCAATCTTTTATTTATGAAAAAATTTATAAGGTTATCACAGTATCACCTCGATAATTAGATATTAAGTAAGATGTGAAGACTCCAAATGGAACAATGGTCACATCTCATAGTTATAGTTCTTCTCTGATTGAAGTTTATAGGAAAGTACCTCCTGTGAGTCTTGTGATTATCCCCATATTTTAATTCTATGTGATTCTTGGTGTGGATTAGATTTCTATATATGGAGATCATATTGATTTTTGAGTAAGGGACGTCAGAATACATATTTTCAACGAATCTACAATAATTTATCTATGCAAGGATGGATATTAAATTTTAATAGAAAATTATTCCATATTGTGGGTCTTAATTCCTATAAATGAAGGTTATATATCTCATATATTTGGTTAAAAACTCAAAATTAATGATATACCCTTTGTACGGAAGTATACTTATATTTTTCAGAATATTTTTCAAGTCTTACACCAAATGGTAATTTTGAGTTTTCAAAATAAATCATACCTGGTGATATGTCTATTTTGAGTATTATTTATAGAATGGCCCCAATTGAGTTGTTGTAATTAAATAAGAAACTCCAATAGACTCTTCATAATGGATTCATATTCCCTAGTGAATCACCTTGGGTAGAACTAGTTCTATTTTTTAAGAATATTTAAGGTTAAATGCATATTTTCATAGATTATTGATAGCTTAACAAAATTACAATAAAGAACAAGTATCATATGCCCTATATTGATGATTCATTTGATCAAATATGTGAAGATCAATACATTTCTAAAATTTACCTTCATTCTAGATATTATCAATTGAGGGTCAAAAAAGAGGATATACCCAAGATGAAAATAAGAATAATGTATGGAAACAATGAATTTATAGTGATGTATTTTGTTCTTACTGATACGCCCATTATATTCATAAACTTGATAAATATAGTCTTTAGAGATTATCCTAATTTGTTTTCAGTAGTCTTTATAGATTATATTTTTGTATATTCAATGAGAAATGAAGAACCTGAAAATCAGTTGAGGATTGTGTTGAAGACCCTATGAAAGGATAAGATTTATAAAAAATGTACCAAGTGAGAATTTTGGTATCAGAAAGTTTCATTTCTGGTACATATAATATCAAGTGAGATTATATCATTAGATCTTTTAAAAACAAAAGTTATTGAGAAATGGACTAGCACTAGTAGAAAAAAGGTCTTTAACGTTGGTTTTTTTTACATCGGTTTTTAATCGACCTTGTAGTCGCCAACATAAAAAATATGACTTATTACGTCGGTTTTTGTAAACTGATGCCAAAAACAAATTTCATTTGTTTTTTAGCATTGGTTTTGTAAAAAACCGAGGCCAAATATACCCATCTTCATCATTTTTGGCATCAGTTTCCTTAAAAATAGACGCTAAAAAGTTGAAATAATAGTTTCGTCGTCGGTTCTTGAAAAAAAAAACCAACACCATAAATAGAAAAAACTAATTTTTGGCATCATTTTCACAAAAACCGATGCCAAAAAATAATTTTTTACTTTTCTATGTTTTAGAGCATTTCTTAATCTTCGATTTTACTGGTCGTGGAGCTAAAATGGAGTTACGGATCAAAATTTATGACTGTCGGAAGTTGAACATGTCAAAGTTTCGATTGATACAACTTGTTTTAAAGAAAACAAGATAAACATGAATTAAAATCACATACACCAAATGATATAAAATATACTTAATACTTCAAACACATTTAAATTTTTTTTGGATCTTCCATTAAAATGATATGTTGTTTATCATCATATCTCTTATATTTAGTGTAGAACTCATGCGATAATGAAAATGACGATCGATAATTAAACTTACACTACGCTTGGTAAATCTCATCCGAATGTTTTATATTTTTAACTCGATAATAAAAGTAAATCATCATTATATGAAATCTAATCGAATTTCTTATAAATGAAGGACATTAATAATAAATAAAATAAATTAATAGAATAGGTACCATATTCAAATTAATGATTGATGCCGCATTGAAAAATAGATTGAATCAAAGAGGATGAAAATGATGAATGAAGGAGAAATGGATTTATATATAGTAAATGAAAATATTTTCGATTGAGTTGTATGAAAATGTAGGCGGGATTTTAAAAAGTTAAATGTGCATTGTGAAAAAAATTGAAATTCTGATCCCGCGTATTGGTGAATACTATTTGGCGTCGGTTTAGTTTGAAACCGACACAGAAGAGGATATATGTTGGTCTTTTGGCGTCAGTTTTTAAGAAAACCGATGCCAAAAATTCCAATCGATACCATTTTTGGTGTCGGTTTTTAAATAAACCGATGCTAAAACAATAAAAAAAATATGGTTTGCGTCGGTTTTTTTGAAAAAAATGACGCGAAAAGTAAAAAAAAAATTTTGCATTGGGTTTTCAAAAACCCAATACGAAAAACAAAAAAAACATTTTTGGAATCAGTTTGTATGAAAACTGACGCGAAAAGTAAAAAAAATTATTTTTGGTGTCGGTTTTTTGAAAAACCGATGTGAAAAACTAAAAAAATTTGGCATCGGTTTTTATGAAAACTGACGCCAAAACATAAAAAAAATTACCAGGTTTTAGAAAATTCCTTAAGCTTCAATTTGACAGGTCGTGGAGCTAAAAGGGAGTTACGGATTAAAAGTTAGGGCCTTTGAAAGTTGGAATTAATTAAGACTTCTTTTAGAGAAGATCAACTTCCAACATCCATTACTTTTAATCCATATTTCTGTTTTTGCTCCATGACCATTCAAATCAAAGATTAGGGAATTATATATAGGACTATAATTTGTTTTTGAATTTTTAGCGTCGGTTTTCATAAAAACCGACGTCATAACATTTTTTTTATTGTTTTTGCGTTAGATTTTAAAAAAACCGATGCCAAAACATTTTTTTTTCACGTTAGTTTTTTTAAAAACCGATGCCAAAAAGTCTCCGCAAAAATATTTTACGTCGGTTTATAAGAAAATGACGTCAAATTTATGATGTTAAAAACGATTTTTCTACTAGTGTAGACCAACCATGGGCACTAAAATTTTTAATTTTTTTACTTTTATGGATATTATCAGTGTTTTGTAGATAATTTCTCTACACTATCCAATATATTATCCAAGTTAACTCAGAAGGGTAAAAAGTTCCTCTAGATGAATGAATGTGATAAAAATTTTAAATAACTAAAGAGAAGATTATTCAGTGCCTCTGTTCTAACATTACCCTTTTGAATAGAAGGGTGTGTAATTTAAATTGATTCATCTAAGTAGGTATTGGAATGCTTTATTATGTAAAATTACATGGTTATATATTATTCCTCATAGCAACTGATGGTTCATGAGAAGAAGAATCCAAATCATGGTTTGGAGTTAGAAATGGTAATTTTTTCATTAAAAATATAGAGGTATTATCATTATATAGAAATTTGTGATAGATATACTAATCACAAAATCCTACTGTATATATTAACATATAGGAAGTTTAATATTCACTAAAGAATACGGTTGGAACTAATTAAATATTATTATTTCTCAATACACTACCACCCTAGAATGGTGAACAAGGAGGTAGATGCTTTGAGTCAAAAAGGCCATGATACATTATCTAAGATTATGAACAAAAAAAGACTCAATATTTCTATATTTTCAGAGTATTTATATGAAAATCATAAAGGAAGTGGATAAATCTTATCTTGTCCAAATGAATTTCCATACATCAATCCAAGTAAATATTAAAGAGGTATAGAAGGAAGGTATGGATCTGTAAAAGATGGTTAAAAGTTTTACTAAGTTAAACTATGATTATGATGGAAAAATAAGGTTTAGGAAGCATGTATGTGTTTCTCCTATACCATATTTGAAGATGGAACTATTGGATGAGGCTTATAGTACATCATTGTCTATTCATCTTATAGGTACAAAGATGTATAGAAACCTGAAAGAATATTTCTAGTGGAATAGAATGAAGAGGGATTTGTAGAGTATGTTTCTCGATGCTACGTTAGTAATAAAGTTAAGTCTAAGAGACAAAAATTTAAGTGGATTTTACAACCATTAACCATACCTAATGGAAATGGGAAAACATCTCTATGGATTTTGTCGTTAGACTTTCCAAAAAATATAAATGACATAATGCTATATGGATTATGGACGATGAACATACAAAGTCCATACACATCATTTCTATTAGATAAGACTTATCACTTGATCATATTTCTAGAATATATATTAAGGAAGTCGTAAAATTTCATGGAGTAAAAATTTCTATTGTAACTGATTGGGACTTGAGGTTTATCTTGAAGTTCTGGTGAAGTCTTCGGTAGGCTTTGTATATAGAGCTATGTTCAAGAACTACTTATAATCCTTTGATAGATGGTCAATATGAGAGTAAAATTAAAACTCTATAAGATATCTTTATATTTTTTTCTATGTATTTAAATGGTGGTTGGTATCAACACCTTTCTTTGGTAGAGTTTTCCTATAATAATAGTTTTCACTCCAAGATTCAAAAGGCTCCTTATGAACCCCTCTATAGTAAGAAGTGAATAACTCCAACATTCTGTAATGAGGTTGGTAAAAGAAAGATATTGGGACCTGATCAAGTTTTGGAAATTTCAAAAAAGGTTAAATCTATTCAATAACACATAAGGTCATCTCAAATTCAACAAAAAAGTTATGTTGTAAACCATTAGAAAGATCTATAGTTTGAATTTTCTTAAAAGGTATTTCTACGAATTTCTCCCTGGAAGAGAGTAATGATATTTAGAGATAAGGTATAGGTAATCCCTTGGTATATCTATCCTTTGAAATTTATTGGTCATATCATGGTGGTATATTATCAATAATATCTTCCACCAAATCTCACTCAAGTTCATGATGTGTTCCATGTATCTCTTCTGAGGAAGTACATACCTGATCCTTCACATGTACTAAACTTAGAGTTCATACCGACGGAACACGATCTCTCTTATGAGGAACAACTAGAAGTGATTTTTGATCATATACATAAATTTTATGAAACAGAACCACCCATGTGGTTAATGTTTTTTGGAAAAACCACCAATTTTAAAAAGCTATATAGGAACCAGAGGAAGTGATGAGGCAGAGGTATCCTCAGTTTTATGTATTCGAGTGATGAATTTCAAGGAAAAATTCATTTTAAGGGGGTAGAATGTAACACCATGAGGTTTATGAACTTTTTTTCAAATAATTTCAATTTATTATATGTCTTGTGTTATACTCTACACCAAGTTAGTCTTTCACCGCACACAACACTGACATAGCAGGAATTACTCAGAACACTGATTTTTTATAAAACACCTGTTTATTATTATAATTATTTAAACAATAAAATCATAAATAATCTATTATAATAATAGTTATGAATAGTATTAACTAACTTAATAAAGTATCCTTTACAAATATAAAACCCTTTTGAAATTAAAAATATTCCTTTTTAATGCGCACAAGTCTGTTTTATACCAATAAAATAAACAACTCACTATTGTTGGATTATATTAACGATATATATATATATATATATATATAATTAAATCTAAAGTTTAACATATATCCTATGTGTTTTCTAGATAATATATAAAAATAAATATAGTTTTATGCTTAAAAAATATATTTTTCTAAAAGACAGTTTCTCGACCTTTTGAGGGCGCACTTATTTTAAAACTAAATTTTGAAACATATAAATTATATGTTAAAAAATAAACTTCTTCTTTGAAAGAGTTATAAAAAAATTATTTCTTTTATTTTTTTTTAATTATTAGTTTAATGTTTTGGTGAATAGTGAAAATACTGAATTTTAAATGAAAGCAGTATTTTCATTAAAATAATTTAGAGTGTTATATTATATTATAGATTGAAATTAAAGTATAATTTGATTAATTTTTTAACATTCAATACAATTTATGTAATTTTAATTAATTTCAAATTGAATTTTGAAATAAAAACATTTCAATATTTAGAATGTTTTCACTTTAAAAACTCATTTTCTTGTTCGGTCAACGGGGTTAATTTTTAAATAATTTTAGAAAATTACGTGTTTTTAATTTTCAAAAATTGATTACATATTTGTAATCACAAGGTATAATTTTATTAAATATCTCCCTTTTCTTTTTGTATAATATGAATAGTAACTTTATATATTTTGATTACCATGATTAACGGTAAATTGTGTAACTAAGGGTAAAAATAATATTATAAATATTAGAAAGCTACCTAAAACCTTGATAAAATGTTATTGTATGAATTTAATTTGAACCTTAATACTTATGTTTCTAGATTTAAATATTTAATGGACACTTTTCCATGAAAATTAATTAGATATCATTAAAATTGAATAGAGTAATAAAATGTCACACTATTACTTTTAATAATTATAATATTTTTATTATGTGGTAAAATAGAAGATATGCTTGAATATATTTATTTTTATGAAATATAAAAAATATATCTACATCTTGGAAATTTATTTTTAATTTTTAGTGGTGAAATAATTAACATAAATAATTACACAATGATGATGTAGTAAATATTCAATTAATGAAAAACTCAACTAATATAAAAATATTATAATAAATTTAATTTAAATTAATTAAGGTAATAAAATAATTATATACATTAATATGACACATTAGGGGTGTATTAAATAAATTGGTTTGAAGTTATATTTTTTTATTTATTTTCTTAAGGTTGATGTAATAACTAGTGTCAAAATTGACACTAATGATATTTTATGAAAATAATATTTTATTAAATTAGTTTAGAATAATTAAAATAATAAATAATGAAAATGAGAGAAATTATGGTAACAAATATCATAATTTATTATTTATTTATTAATTTACACCTTATATGTTAAAACATTCACCTTTTAATATTGAAAATATTGTTACCATAGTTAAAATTTAAATAGGTTAACCAAACATTAATAAAAAAGATAAGGTTTAAAATTACAAAACAAACTTGTCTAAAATATAATGGTTTTTGTTATTACCACCAAATCATACATTATCTTCTAATAACTTTCCAATATTATGTATTTTTATTGGGATTTAATTTACCATAATTTAATATTTTGAGAAATCCCAAGTGTGCCCCTCACCTTCATTATAAATGGGCACATCCTCCCTCAGCTCATTTAACAACTTTGAATCTTATATCTCAACAAATCCTCTAACAAATTATCTTCTCCACTTCCCTATACACATTCTAAAAGTTCAGGTCTTCCCAAAGGACCAACTCTAGAGTCATTTAGAGGAGATATAAAGGATCTATTTCGAAGAAGAGGTAATCGCTCCAACTGATCACTCTCTTTTTATACACTTCTATACCTCATATAAATATGTGATATAAATAATAAAATATTAACATAAAAATAATCAATATTCTGGAATTCTATTATTATTATCAACAACCCATTATACATCCCCTTTCCCATCAAACAAGAATTGAAAGTATAGCTCGTGCATACGTACGTCTTACCATCTCCACATAGCGATACAAAACATTTTTCATAACCATCATTTATGAGTGGAAATTATGATGTTTTTAATATTTTTAAATGATATTTATGAAATAATTATACTACTATAATGATAATATCATATATACCTTTTTAGCACCAAATATTTTGGGAAATGATAACGTCGCTTGTGCGTATGTATTTCTTACCATCTCCACGATACAGCGTGCTTCCTTTTTCATTTATATTTCCCTTGGGTGGTAATAAGGATTAATTTATGAATATATATGATATATATTACATAATAATTATTCTTTAAATGATATTACCATGATCAAAGTATAAGTATCGGGACTAAAAAATTGAAACATGCTTTGTAAATGAAGCACATATCACCTAGAACAGTGTTTTTTATTTTTAATAAATGGGTGATAAGATGTTATAAACAAATAATACATGGTATTATTGATATACAATTATAGAATAAATTTAAAACAAATCCATAGTTATTATATTTTTGTTTTTAATGAAAATGGGAAACATGATACTTGTGGTAAGGGATTTTTGTCTCACTTTTACTTCTATAGGACACATACCTTATATACTATTTGTTTCTTTACATAGTGTATATACTTCCCATGAATGTCATTTATAGGTCTTATTCTGAATTTTATGTTATTTTCAAATAAATATAATTTCTTTCTTTGATGTTCAACACTATTCTACTAATTATAATGTTTTAAGGGTTTATTTAACAATCTCATCAATATTCAAGACTGTTTTGTTTTAAATATACATTGGGGAATATTTATCTTCCATGTCCATGTTTTTCTTAAAAAGTTTTCAAAAAGGTTTTACTATTATTATTTGAATATTTAAATTTATTTTTATCCTTGTTTTACATTTTAAAAAATGGTTTGGAATAAATCTTTTTCCTCATTTTCCAAATGAGGTGCTTTGTGATGTTTTCAAAAAAATTAAAAAAATAATGTTTTTAACTTATACGACATGAATAAATTTATACATCATCATGAAACAATAATGAATTTAGGATTCCATTATAATATTATAAGCTTATTTTTAAATAAAATTATTTTCTTTAAAATTGTGTGGCTCTTTAATAAAATTATTTTATAAAGGAAATGATATTTTCCTCAAGAATTATTTAAAGTAATCTTTCAGAAATCATTTTCTTATCAAAGATGACATTGTGCGATATTACTTATTTTTTACCAAGGATATAAACCAAGTATGTCATTCTAAATTTTTTTAAATGGTTTGTGTTTATGATAGAATTATATTTTTGAAACCCATTTCTATTTTCATGAGTATGTATGACTGAATGATGTTTAAGAAACTCTTTTTTTTAAAATGGGTTCTAATGTGATGAATGATTTATGGTCATGTGGAATACATAAGTATAGTTCTCATTAAGTGATGGGTGGGACTTATATATCCCTCTAATAAATTGGGTAATGAATTATATATCTTAAGATAGTTAAAGGAAACAAGTCAATATTCTTGATCTGTGATGGGAAACAAGTCGATGCACTTAATCCGTTAAGGGAAACATGTTATAAGTCATAATTTAAGAGTCTTTATTGTTAACCTTTCATATGAAATTGTTTTTTATACTTATGATGATACCACACAAATGTTTTACTAGAACATATTGGTCAAGAATTATTTATGATGAAGTTTCTTCATTATGGTTCATGTTAATGTGTTATGTCGTATCTTGTGTTTATAATCCAGGATTTGTTGGGTATGAATATTTAATGTTATTCTTATGATCACATGCCTATATTTCTGATATTATGCTTTTATAATAGAATAAATTGATATCTCCAATTCTTACACTTAATGAAAATTTTATCTCACCTTTTTCTTATGTTTTCTTTCCACAAGATATGGAGAAATGTGTTAATTGTGTTATGCTAAAAGAGATCTAATTATGAAGAAATAAATGGGAGATGATGTAAATATTTTATGAACCAGTTTTTTTATGTTTTCGAGTTTATAAGGTCACTAGTCCTTTACGGTCCTCGGGTGTGTATTTATATAATTAAATGAATATTCTTCTAAAAAGATGTAATATCTATGTATGAAAAATATTGGGTCATTATAAGGATTTTAGGTAAATGTAATTTAATCTTTTCTTTATTTTAAAAATAATTATTTAGCTCATCTATATATCCTTTCAGGATGGTTCATAAAAACCCTATGATAACTAAATCATACCCCCTGGCTATGTCAAACAAGCTGTGTAGAAAGGACTCTATTCATGCAGTAGGTGAAGATCAAGTTAATACCCAATCTTTCCTTTTGGGTTTTATTACCCCTAGGTGCAACTACGCTAGAAACATATCCACTTTTAGTATCCCTATAAGAATTTAATTTCTTGGAAACCAATTTCTCTATAGTTCACCAAAATTTCAATATTTTTCTTATATTTAAAAATTATCCCAAGGATTTGTACTAATTTTTTCTAGTCATAATTTCAGAAATTAACTAAACTTTTTCTTTGATACCAACTATTAAAACTCAATTTTTTCATACATAGTTTTTATGATTATTCATTGGCAAAATATTACATTAAAAACTTCAAATAACATTTTTTAATTTTATTTTGATGGATAATTTGAATATAATACAATAAATATATGGTACACAAAAGAAATTTAACTCATTTTATAATATTTTTAAATCATTATTTTCTATCCTATCTTACTCAACCTCACTACATAGGATTTAATGGGAAAAATATCAAATGAAATGTGAGGGAATAAATCCTAGTAAGGGATAAACAATGTAAGAAAACAACATAGGTGAAAAATGAATCATAACATTATCGCATGTAAATAAAAACTTGAGGCATAATATAATTACATGAACATATGAACATGAGGCATAACATGGAAATGTGTATATAATATAAACATGAAACATTAAAACAATATCACTAAAACACATCACTATGGTGTCATAAACCATATTATAAATGATTTTGAAAAATTTATCATAAACAAATACCATGTCATATTATAAAGGTATCAGGAACACTTCATCCCTAGTGATTAAGTCTTTACCTAATTCATTGGGGAGATATATGGGTGCACCCTTCATATGTATAACATTATGTGTGCCTCATTGATAAAATATAATAAGTATATATAATTTTTAACAAAAAATTTTGGAGTTTGGGTTTTATAAATGGATTTTCCCAATCAATAATTAATATATATATATATATATATAAATGAATACTCTTGAAAGAAAATAGGGTTGTGTATTCATGGAAATATAACAAGGAAATTTTAAGGGTTGATTATAGTAGCATAACTGGTATACAAAATGTATCTTATAATGGTTTTAATGATAGCGAAGGTGATAATTTAATTAATAATACATCACATGTACAATAATGGGGTGTTTATAAACACCTAAAAACATAATAAATTGAGAATTAAAAGGCTTACTGAAAAAATATTGAATTGAAAAAGTGAAGGAAGATAACCATTACCTAGAGAGGATGATTCTTAGAGTTATATATAGACTCTATAGAAGCCTAGGAACAACTTGGAAGGTATTTTCATATGTATAGGGAGAGTAAATTTGTACTTTATGGTTATTTAGTGGGGATAAAAGGGAAAAAGAGTTGTTATTTATACTTATGGATGAGTGGTTTTAAGGGATAAAACATTAGTTATTTCATTATATAAGACAACCTCTTGTCATTGAAATGATTTATAACTAATTCTGTATCTTATTAAAGATTTAATGAGATTTAATTGACATTAAAAACAATATTAATTATAAAATTACTATCCAATCAATCAAATTAGTGCACAGTATCCAAAAATAATATTTATCTCAAAAATCAAATTTTTGGTTCCTAATTATAAAGTATAAATTTATAAATTCAAAATGATATTTTTAAACTCATTCTTATACTTATTGAATGAAATTTTTATCCAATAAATTTTTTATAAATTTTTCAATCATTTTAACATCAAAATGATTTCATAAAATCATGGTTCTCATTAAATAGAAATTTTAACTTATTCACCAACAAAACAACATTGTTAGAAAATTACCCAAAAATTAACCTAAGATAATTTGGATGTGATAAGTATAAAAATTAAATTTATTTTATCAAAATAATTCCTTAAATATGATAAATTTAACATTTAAATAAAAACCTGATTTATTAACAATTTTTGTGGCATGAACAAAATTCTGATCGTTTTATAAATTACATAGGACTTCATTAAAATATAGTACCATTAAAAAAGTGTATTTTAATATTATTTAATGAAAATAAATTTTATTTAAAACTTATTAATTTACCATAAAACATATTTTAATGGTATTTATATATATTTATACTTTTTAAAATAATATAATTTTGGTTATATCATAAAATAATTCAAATGATCACTTTTTTGCATCTGCAAAACTAACAATAATAATGACCAGTTTTCTTATGGGACAATGGTTGAAATTCCCATTGTATATATTTTAAAATGTTCATAATAATTAATATCCATATTTCCTTATAAATACACCCCCATTCTCACTTCATCATTCATTACTTCACAAACATTCTTATAAATCCTTTGATAGTGTCTACCATTTTCCTAAAAATTATCTTTATTTTTACAATAATTATGAAAGTAATGATATTAAATTGGGATTTCAATCCTATAGGGTTCCCCTTAATAATGAAATTATTCTTCAAGGTTCATATCCATATACTATTTCTATTTTAAGTGATCAATATTATTGCACGATGTGTAAAGAAATTTAATAGTTTTTATGGGTACCTAAATTTTAAAACATAATAAATTTTTGATTGAGATTCAAAAGTTATTTTATTACTAGAAGTATATTTTTGGTTCATTACACATAACATTATAGTAAACACAATTTCAGGTCTATAGGATATTAAATAAAGTATACTGCTAGTCATTTTTCTTTAATCCCTTTGATTCACAAAAGGTTCAACCTCATCCTTCCTCAGTTTGAAACCAGCATCCATGGGAGTAGATATCCATTTGAATTCATTCATTAAAAACATTATCAATAAATCTTTAGAGTAATTTTCTTCAGATATTAATATATAATCATCCCCTTATTTGATTTTTTTTCTGAGGAAAAAAGGATATCTCACCTATTATAGAAATCTCAAAATGTCTCCTCATATCCTTAGAAAACTCATCATAAAGACCCTTTTTATACACCTGAATCTCATATTTTTCAAGGATAAAACCTTAGAGTTGTTTAATTAATACCTCATATTCAAACTAACCATTAAGAAAGAAATATACCATATCTATTTGGAAGATCTTTTAGTTTTTGTGATTTTCCACTTCCAAAAACATTTGTATGATAAAAAGTCTTAATAATAGTGAAAATGTTTCTTCAAAATAAACTATTTCCATATTATAATAACCCTCTAAAACTACTCTTTATTTCTTTATTTTCACTTCTTCTCCTTTATTCATCTTTTTTCTAAAAACACACTTTTTTTAATGAAATTTATGTTTTTAGGTCAAGGTACAAGATCCAAATTGGAATTATTCTGTAGAGACCCATAGCTTGACATACATGGACATTACATTAAATTTTTTGAATACATAATACATAACAAAAATAGACACCCAAGGACTGTAATAGTTTAGGGTCTTTGGAACCTTGGATCATAATCTTCTAAACATGGTGAAAGATCATCAAAATATCCCATAAAGATCTTCCTCTTTTATTTTCTGACCTATAATATTTCCTCATATCATGGTGAAAATAAACCATATAAAGGGTGAGCGTGAATGCTTAGTAAGGGTAAACATGGATAACATAAAACAATCCATAAACATTTGAATGTAAAAACATGAACATAAAATCTAAACATCAAAATATTGAACAATGACATAAAACATTGATGTACATAAGGCATAGATCATAAAGGAACATTTATCCTGGTAAAGTAGCATGGGGATAAAACATGTAATTGTGGAAAAATATTAAGTACATGTTATGATTACTATAGTATCCAAGGAATTTCTTCCAAGACCATCATACTGGACAAAGTCAATTAATGAACTCGGTTTACTTGTCGTTCCAGCCTTATATTACTGAACCGGATTCACTTTCCATTCTAGTCATGTTTATCTCATGAAATATAAATATTTACCCAATTAATTGGTGAGAGATATAGTTCCCACCCATCTCATAATGAAATAATTATTTCGTGTTCCACAAAATAAACATAAATAATTCATCATAACCCAATGAATAAATTATGTTTCATAAATATCATCCCATCATAACATAATCCATATAGAATAAATGGATATCATTTCATCATAAGAAAAATGAAACCATGTAAATAATAGATACATTATACTTGAAACATAAACATATTAAATAATGTCACCTTAGATGGAAAATAGTTTTGATAAAACACTTGAAATGAATTCTTGAGGAAAATATCATTTCTTCTTCAAAATCATTTTCTTTTCTCAAAATTCCATGAAATTTTAAAAGAAAAGGATTTTGTTGAAAATAATCATGAAATCGTGTAGAGTAAGCTTCATGGAAATAAGGTATTATAAAACCGTAAAAATCCGTTCATGTCGTATATGTTAAAAAAACATTCTCCTCATACTTTTTCTGGAAAAGTCAAAAAGTACCTCGTATGGTAAACAAAAGAAAGATTCCTTCCATACCATGTGGTAAAAATAAAAAAAAGGTAAAAATGACTTTAAACATACATGGAAGAATAGTAAACATTTTATGAAAATAGTTTTAGAAGACATGGACATGGATGAAAAATATAACCCCAGTAAATACATACGAATAAACAATCTCAGATAAGAATGATATTCGAATAATTATCCATTACCTTAGGTATGATATGATTCGTGTGTATCTGAACCTCCTGTATAATGATTTAAATAATGTTATGGATCTATTAAAGAATCATAATTATTTTTATGATAACATTTATGATCATATTTTCTTGTGTTTTTTAGTAACATTTCATTGTTACTCGTTGTTTGGGTATTAACTCCTTTATTTTCATACATATCTTTTGTCAAATAAGTTCATATTCCACTTTTTAGGTTATAGTTATATCATTTAAAGAATGGTATTATTATAATATATATCAAATTTATTCATTAAATTCGTTTATATAATCATTTTTTAATGAAGATCATGTAGAATGAATCTCATCGCACCGTGGAAACGGTAAGCTGTACATACGCACGAGCGACGATATCATTACCATAATTATTGAATGGTATTGGATTGGATGATATAATATCTCAGAATTAGTATCATTTCATAATAACCATATATATTTATTATTTTCACCATTATACCCATCCAAATAAGGTGGTGGTGGAAAACAGATTACACTACGGCGTGGAGACGGTATTTCATACGTACGCATGCGCGGTGATTTCTTTTTCCGTAGGATGAATAGAAGGTGAAATGGATTTGTATCATATTTATAATAACAAATAAGTGTATTATTGATACTTATGTTATTAATTTATAATGAACCAAATAAAGAAATGTAAGTAGAAGAAGAAAGAAACATGAAATAATCGGTTGAAGATATTACATATCTTCCTCGAAGTGCCTCCTTTAAACTTCCTCTTAGGGCACTATAGTTGGTCTTTTGAGGAGACCAGAACCTCTATAATGTAACTAGAGAGTTTTAGAAGAGGAATTGGAAGGTTTTGGCCGATTTTGAAGGATCAAAATTGAGTGAAGAGTAGAGGGAAGGAGGTTCCCTTATATAGGAGAGGAGAGGGGCACTTTTGGAATCCTCAAAAATATTAATTAATAATAAAATAATACCCCACTTAAAAACCTCAAAAAATGACTAACTTCATAGATGAGATGATATAGGGATGTAATATCATCAACCAATAAAATTTATACATGTATTAAGTTTATTTTAAACCTTATAATTTTGATTTATGCTTATTTAATCTATTTAATTTTATTTGTGGTAATAATTTTCTAATTTTAAATTGTTATAAATACTTACTTATTTGTTATTAATTATCAATAATTAGATAACCTATAACTTTTTAGACCATATAAATGTAAATTTTTAATTTTTAAATATTTTTTGTGATTTTTAAATAATTTAATAATATGTTATTTTTATAAAATATCAATAGTGTCAATTTTGAAAGTATTCATTTATTTGAATTTTAATTAAATCCAAACAGAAGATATGTTCGAACCAAAATATTTAATAGATTTATAACTTGTCATATATATCTATAAAAGTCTTGGAGCACATTAATTAGTTCATTTAATATTTATTTTAATATTTTTAAAACCATTTATTTGATATTTCTCTTACAAAAATTATTACTACAACATTTTTGTATAATTATTTAATATTCTTATTTGTTGCATAAAAATTAAAAATGAAATAATATGATGAAGGTATATTTATTATATTTCATAAGAATAAATTCATTCTAATTTATCTTCTAAAATACCCAACTTTTAAAATGTTATGTTTATTAAATTATGAAGGTGACAACTTTGACATCATTTAAAATAAAATAATACAAATGTACTAATCTATTTTATAAGGCTCCAAATGGTCCACAAGTCGAAACTTGTATTATTATGGTGTATATATACTCGACCAATAATTTGTGGTCAATTTATTGGGTCTTTCTTGGGTATTATTATTTGAATAAAAACTATATTATTGATTTTTCACTAAATAAATAATTTCTGAATCATTGATTTATAAGCTATTAAAGTAATTAAATATTTCTTAAAAACTACAAATAACTTACCATGATAAATAAAAAAAAATTATATTTCAAATGAGTATTTATAATCTAATTTATATTCTATATAACCTTATATTAAAAATACTTTAATTATTAAAGTTTGAGTGAGACATATTTCACTTTTTATAAATTAAATAAATTAAAGGTCGTAATCACATCCAAGTTGGTTCGAAAGGATAAAATTTCGACCCAAGTATATTTTAGGACGAAGTATAAATATAAAATTATGTTAATACAAGTTTTATGGTAATTTTATAACATTATTTGTACCCTTAATTACCTGATTTACCTTTAACTGTAGTAAATAAAATTTACCGTAGTTACTATTCATAATGCATAAAAATAAAAAGTATCCTATTAACATACTTTAGACCTAATAATTCCAAATATGAAATCCATTTTTCCAAATTAAATACACAGAATTTGCAGTATCTAATTTAAAATTAATCCCACTGTTGAGAAAAAAAAGTTTTAAAAGATAAAACATTGCAAAAGATTGAAATTTTTTTGCCTTTGAATTCAATTTAAAATTAATGATAATGACTTATATTATATTAAACGGTAAAAATATATCATATTTATACTTTGAAACCATTCAATATTATAATTTTACCATATAAATTATGTCAATGAAAATGTTGTTTTTAATTAGAATTTAACATATTCTTACTTTTCATCCAAATATAAAGGTTATCAGAATAATGTCAAAACTTTATCCAACTTAAATTTTTATATCCTGATTCAAAATAAGAAGTTTACTTTATCAAATTGAACTTATATACTTTTCTAAATTTTTATTTAAAATGGGTGCACCAAAAAAATACGACAAAAATGTTTTTTTTAATACTTCCTTTATACGAAAAATTGATTTTGTTCTTATACCATGTGTTAGAAAATGTGTAAGACAAATTATAATTTTATAAAATTAAAAATGTGGTTAATAATATTCATAACATCTAGTTCAAAATAATATTATAACAATATATCGTTGTTTAGTGAAACTTGGTATTGCGTACAACACACGTTATTGAGTAAGGTCACTCTTGCATGCAACATAAGCCAAGAATAGTGTCTGTGTAAACTACAAGATAATACTGTGTTGCGTATAGCGCAAGCTAATCTTGGTGTAGCGTACAACACAGTACATCAAAGAAACTAAAAATATTATTTCTCATAAAATTTCGGGGTGTTACATATTCTCTATTTGATCAAGATCTTTATGTATTAAAGTAATACACTCATCATGTTCAACAACCTTAGCCACTATATTAGGTTTTATATTTGAAATGAGTGTAGTTTGGATTTATAAGAAAAACACTCTTTAGGTTTTCATTGGTGTATATTATTGGCTAATAATTTTTTCAGAATCTACATGTTTCTTCCTCCTTTGATTTATCTTTCTCTAATTCTCATCCTCTTATTTATCACTAGTTCCATTTTAGTTAATATCGATCACAATCTTCTTGGTTACAACTCACCCATCGATATTTTTCAAAATATTTTTTATATTAAATATTCCAATAGATTCTTATTTTAGCTCAAAAATCATATCTATTTTTTATCATTTTAAACTATTTTGAAATTTGAACATTAAATCAAGTTATGTTGGTTTTTACTCTATCATTTGTAACCACTTCCATTGGAGATACATCCCAAAAATGTGACTTCTTCATCTCTTCCTTCAAATTTTCCCCGATATTTATTTTTTATCTATATATTTCATTGGATTCTAAAAAAAATAAATTATTTGACGATTTCACCCCAGTATAACACATCTCATATGAGGTATTATGTGTTTCAAGTCTCAAAAGACACATTTTTTGAATGTGAATAGTATTTAGAACAACCTATCGCTAAATAACATTGGAATTTTATGGTCTGTTAGCATGGTTCTTCCCATTTCCACAATACTTCTATTTTCCTCTTTGCTATAAAATCTTATTTAGTGGGATATGGTATATTGTACTAGTGTTTTATCCCATGTTTTCCTAAATAGATCTCAAATTAATTGAATGTGTATTTATTTCCATTGTCTAATCTTATATTCTTTACGTGAAAACTAAGAACCTTTTTTACCTGTCTTCAAAATATTTTGAATATTTGGAGATATTGATGCTTATGTCTTGGGAATAATAAATTTCACATCTAGGTGAAATCATCTATGAATCTAATAAAATAAATATCACCCTTAGATGACTTGTTCCTTATGGGACCACATGTATTTAAATATATTAGCTCTAATAGTTTAGTGGAATGTATGACCCTATTCTTATGTGATATTTGAGTCAACTCTCTCTATTAAATGTTTCACAAACAAATTTTATTTATCTATTGGATTTTTTATGGTCTCTCGTGATGGTTTTGGATGCACCATAAGTGGTTATTGGGCTAATGGACAACTCATATTTTGGTGGATTTGATGGATCATTCCAAATGTACAAGACCTGAACATCATGACCAACAAAACATTTCCAAATGAATATTAAAAATGAAAAATTTAGAACCAATAGATAATATTTCAACATTAATTTTATAATTAATTTAATCACAAGAATAAATTTTACCTTGGTCTTGATATCTTTCTTCATTCAAGTTGTTGGTTGTTCTAACCCTATTTTTGTAGCGATAATGTGTATGGAGGACCCAAAGTATAGCCCCTATAGCAGTTATCCACACACAATCCTTCAATATATGAGTGACGATGATAAAATTATGGGTTCCAATATAGCTGATTTATGATCTTGAATTATTTATCTTTGTCACTTCAAGCTCCATCAGTCTTGAAGGAATTTCATCTTGTTCTTCTCTGTCCTAAGAGTAAGAGAAGAGGGAGATATTGAGAGGAATATTTTTTTGCACAATGATTAACAGTCTCTAGAATGTAATACTGATCTATTTACAGTGTAAAAAAATATTTTTTACTGAAATATATTTTTTCAAATAAGTTTAATTTCTCTAATATCTTGCATTACACACAACACCTAGTTTTAATAAAATGTAATATAATATAAATATTATTATTTAAAAATACCAATTATAATCTAGATGTAAAACTTGGTGGTATGAATAGGAATAACCATTTTTAAAAAATTTATTATAATTTGTTTATATAAATAAATCATATTGATAAAAAAGTACTTAATTTTTTGTAAAGACTTTATATATTTTGAAAACACTATTTTCTCAAAAATAATGTTTTTATTTCTTTTTGTGAAAAATAATAAAAGAATATTTTAACACATTTAGATAAATTATTTTTAAAAAAATCATTTTTTATACCTAAATTTCATAATTATCCTTCAGTTAATTTTTTATAATTTTTTGCAAAGATAAATTTTTTGAAGAATGGTAAAAAATTACTAATTTTTATTAAAAAATGAATTTTTATATAAAGAATTTACAAGATCAATTTTATTTTAATATGGTTTTAAAAGTAAAATTAGTATAATTATATAATCATTAATTTAATTTAGGTAAATTAAATCAATTTTATATTGGATTTTTATATTAAAACTTTCAATACTTATGAAAATCTTCTCTTTGGGAAACTAAATTTTCATCACATCTATAGGATTAATTCAAAATAAAATTTCCACTACTATGAATGAAATTAAAAAAAATTATTCAATATTTGGACTCATAATAATTAATATTATATAATAATGTAAACTTAGTTTTTTGTCAAAATTAGTAGTAAAACTATGAAAAATTAATTATTTTGAATAAGGTTAAAACATGTTTACCATGGGTTAAAACTAAAAAAATAAGGGGTAAAATGACATTAGAATTTTTCCAAATCCCATTTTATGGAAATATTTTGACCTTATGTCATATAATTTTAGATAATTATCCATTTTGGATCCTTTTTTGTGTTTGAAACATGGGTAAACATTTTTCTTTTTAAAAATTACATGTGTGTCCTCTCCCCCACTTATAAAAGGGTACCCGCTCTCTCATCCTCCACAGACATTAAAACCCATTTTTTATCCTATATCTACCAAAATACATTCCTTAATTACCTCCTCAAATCCTATATTTATTCTTTAAATTAAGAAACCCTTCAAATAATGCTTCAGGTGTAAAACTAAAGGTGTTCTCTTAAGAAGAGGTATAGTCCTTTACCATGCGTTTTCATTTTTTTTCTTCATATAACTCTTTAAAATATCCTAAAAACATGATTATATAATAATAAATGTATCTAAAATATATTAGGATTTCATTAAAATAATTTAATTACCTACATCTATCTCATCATCCATCAGGTGGGAAATGAAATTGTCGATCATGTGTACGGTGAACTATCACCTCACGAACTAATGTAATTAATTTTCCATCACCACATCTCACGAATAGAGATAATTTTGGATTTAATGTTTATATATTATATTAATTAAATTATTATAATTATTTATTTATAATATCATATCGACCTTATTACCTTCCAATTATTTGGGAAACAATAACATCTCTTGTGTGTATGTATGGACTACCACCTCCATGAAGCGATGTGAAACATATTAATTTTTTATTTTTACTTGGATAGTAATAAGGATATATTAAATAAATATATATTATATAAAAATTACTCTTTTATTCTAATTAATATTTACATTTCTTTTGTTCTATCCATCGATAAAATGGAAATCATGTTCTTGTGAACATACGGCCTACCGTCTCCGTGAACGGTGTAATTCATTTTTTATCTCTAACTTTAATGGATTACTCTAAATCCATATATAATTAATATATATATATATATATGATATTTATATCATATTTAACATTCTGGAAATTATGGAACCCTGATAAAATTAAAATGGCCAAAAATACCAAACAAAAACATACATGAAAAACAAAGTAGTTATTACCTGAAATATGGTTTTAACAAGGAATTGTTAAAAATGGGAAATAAAAGGTTATAATTAAATAATATTTGATATAATACATACGAATATGGTAATTTAATATATTTATAATAAACCTATATTTATTATATAGGAGGTTTTAACTTTTACAAAGGAATTCAAGACTTAAGGTAAGGGATTTTTGTCTCGCTTTTATTTCTGCATGACACATGCCATATTCACAACTTGTTTCTTTCATGTTAGGTATATACTAACTATCAATACCTTTTGTGATTATTATTATAAAATATATGGGGATTTAAATTTCTTTCTAATGTTCCTTTTTCATTAGGATTATGACTCAAATGTTACCAATGTGTAAGGTATTGTTGTTACAATCTCATTGTTTATTGGGATTGTTTATAATTAAGCTTCCAATACTGAGATATTATGATCTACCTCTTGATAAACTAAATAATTTTATTACCTTCATTTTAATATTTATGACACAAATAGTATTTTTCACTTTCATCACCACTCAATGGTTTAAATATTAATTTAATATTTTCTAAGTTTTTTTATCAAATAAAATGTTTTCTTTAATATTTGAGAAACTTTTAAACTTATTAAAAGTTTTTTTAAAATGGAAATGATATTTTTCTCAATAATTTTTTAAGAATATTTTTATTTAATTTATATTCATCAATGATAAAAACCTTTGATGTTTCTTATATTTTTCTTGGGATATAATCCAATTTTATAATATTTATTCTTTATCTGTATAGTTTATGAATATAATGAAGATATTTTTATGAAACATTTTCCTTTTCCCTTGGTTATTCTAGGATGAATTGGTGAGAATATTTTGAAACTCATTTCATTTATATAGGTTATTATATGATGAAATGTTTATGAAATCCATTTCCATTCTATAGGTTACAATATGATGAATATTTTATGATCTTGTGTCACACAAATGTATGGATCATTTGACAGTTAGGACCTCTATATCCATTCAATTCATTGGTTAGTTATTAATGTTCTAAGATCTTAGAGGGTACACGGGAGGTTATCCCATTCCCGAATGAGGGTACCCAGGAGTTTATCCCAATACCAAAAAAGATGGTGTGTGGTCGGTTATCCAAACCCCAAAAATGTGGGTACATGGGAGGTTATCCCAAGAACGAAAAAGGTAAATGTGTGGTTAGACCAAGAATAACATTTTAAGAATATCTTGGTGGGAAGCCCTAACCTAAGGTTTTTTATGATTATATGTATGCCAAATGTATATGTCTTATGCCGGTGTTATTCTCCCATAGATTATTTTCATTGATTCCTTTATGATTCATGTCTTATGAACTACCAATATTTATACCAAGAATCAAGTTTATGATCTATGATATTCAGGGTATGATTTTTATACATTATTCCCATGTTCTCATGACCTTATGCTCCTATTATGTTGATATCTTCCTTGTTTACCCTTACTGAGCATCTGATCTCACAATTTATTATGTTTCCTCTATGTTATGAAGAAATATTTTATGTAGGATATTTCTAAGAAGATTAATATGTGGTAATATTATTGGATAAGATGTTGGATCGATTGTAGGATAAATATGATAATGATTGTAGTATTGAAACTATGATGTATATACTCAATATACAATAGAGGGGTGAATTGTATACTTTAAAAAATTATTTAGTAACTTTTAAAGATGATATTGTTTAACAAAGATAAACAAATTAAATTCACAAACCTATTAGTTCTACTAAATTTCTTGATTAAAAAAATGTCGTTTCGAAAATCAAGTTCCAGAAGTGTGATTTTGGAAATGAATCCAGTTCAATAAACTAACTTGATTCTGGAAATGGAACTAGTTCAACAAACTAACTAGATTCCCGAAATGGACCTAGTTCAACAAACTATCTAGATTATGAAAATTTAGATCTGAAAAGAATGAGATTCCAGAAATGTGATTCCAGAAATGAAACATAAGAAAAGTTTACAAAACAAAGATTATACCTTAAAGAGTATAGAACATTATTTAATCAGAGTAAAAAATATAAGTTAGTTATAATTTACTCAAAAACCAAATTATAGCGGAAAACAAACTTGAACCAGTACAAGTAGAAAGTATAAAAATCTTTTAACCCAAAGAGTAGGGTATCCAACAACCTTGGATAAAGGTCCCTAGATTTATGATTTCTAGAAAATCTGCCTTACCCAAACCCAGGTAATCCCTCAATTTTAAAATCAGTATCCGTCTTACTATCCCCACAAGCCCTCTATTTATAAGGAAATCAAAACCTTTGTCTTCCAAACCCGAGAGGCCATGGTCAGCACGATTGGAATATGCACGAAGCAAGTCTGAACAAGTTGTTCACACCTGAAAAAGTTGGTCACTACATCTGCACAAAGCACTGAGATTTGAGAGATCCTCTCTCTCTAAAAAACACATCAACATCATATAATCTCTATAATCATAGAACTGTCAGAAAGTTTTCAAAATTCCTGACCCCATTCAAATGAGCTCCCATTTATAAATACGACTTCAATGATCGGCTCCCTCCTCCTAAGGTAATATGTTTCCTTGAATTTCAGAGGGACCTGCATACGTGTCACTCAAACAACGGTTTATAAGTAATATAATGCACAAAATCCTTTTATAACTTAAGCAAGGGTAAGTAAAAATATGGTTCCTTATCCAAAACTATTTTTCGGAATGTAAGGAAAAATAGATTTCAGAGTATAAGGAAAATGGAATTCAGAATCTAAACAATTTAACCTTTGTAGTTTGATATAACAAGGTTATTCGGATTCTATTTCTCAGGAATTCAGAATCATAATTATATAGACTTTGGAGTCTAAATTCTGAGAAATTCGGAATCTGAATTCTGAAGAATTCAGATTCGTAATTCTTAAATAATTCAAATTCCAAATCACTAAGAATTCAGATTCTGAACATAGAAAGTTCAGAGTCCGAATTTAGATAATTCGAAACCTGAACTGAGAAACTTTAGAGTCTAAATTCAGAGGATTTGGAACCTGAATTCGGATCCTGAACACAGAATGCTCTATAACTAAGTATTTATAGGATTATGAGATTTAAGATGTAAACCCGAATTTTACACATATAAATAAGATGAGTTAGATTATGATTTGAACAATTCTATCATGGTAAGTATAAATTTTCCTTGAGGAAGGAAAATTCTCCTTGCCAAGTAAAATCTTAGGGAAAATGAAATTTTCCTTAACATAGGGTGTTTGTGATTTTCAAAACATAAAGGAATATTGAATTCATATGGAAATATTATTGACACAAAAATCTCCCCAAACATTAAGGAATAGAAAATTCTTAAATAAACCTTATTGACTCAAAAATATCCCTCTTTTTTTAATGCACAAACATCCTTAAGAAAAAGAGAAAATGAATATGAGGAGTTAGAAGTTTTATAGACTTGTAAATAAAACTTATCTCCCTTTAAAAATGATCAATAATGGATACGACTAACTCCCCCTTAGGCTTTGGAAACACTAAGGATTGTATTCTTGATTTCCAGATTGGGACGTAGCATTTTATTGCATCCGAAAATATTCTTGCATAAGAACTTCCCCTTATATTAACTCCCCCTTAGGGAAATTTTTTATTTTACTTTGTGTTATTTTTCATTCCTTTCTTTTTCATTACTTTCTCCCCCTTTGTGATTTTCAAAAAGGATTAAAGGGAATCTAAAAGGAAATGTGGTACCTAAAATATTAGTACTAGACACAAAAAATATAAAGAGCAACCAAAATTTCATTACGATTGGAAAAAATTATACAAGGAAGGAAATACTAAAAAAGATTGGAATCGAACAATTTTATCCTTCCTTCTCCTTCAGAATCAACTTCTTTACTATTGTTTTGAGCTTCTTGAGTTCTTTGTGGTCTTCCTATGCTCTTTTAAGAAGTTGATCCTGATCTTTAGTTTTCTTCTCTAAGGCTTTGATTCTTTCTTCTTGATCCTTGAGAGATTATGCCTTCCCTTTAGAAATTATTCTTGCTTAGAAAATTTTTCCTCAAACTTGATTCTAAGATCTCTTTCTCTCTTCCAGAACTGATAATATGTATACAAATTCCCATTCAGATCTTTTACATCTTGAATCTAAGAATTCTTCTCCTGATTTAGCTTCTCCTCAAAGCTATTTGTGATATACTTGATCTTATTGTCTTTTGTTTCAAATGATTCCTTAACATTCTCTTGAAACTCATCAAGAATTCTCATGTCTTCCACAGTTTTCTTAGACCAGATGGTCATCTTCTTGCAAGATCTTCTATGAGCTTCGTAATTTATGAAGAAGGTTTTGAAGTCTGCCTCATGATTAATACACTTGTCCATCACTATGGATACTGAATCTGATTTCTTATTTAAGGAGTGCTGAAGAATTTTGCATCTCGAGTCAATACTTGGGAATATCATAATGGTGCCAACAAGCTTCTTCAAGGACTGAACCACAAAATCATGTCATAGAGAGGATGATTCCGAATAAGAAATTTTTCTTGGTGAGGATTCTTTTTCAAACTCAGCAGATTTCCTCTTTGAAGATCCACCTGCATTTTTCTTCTTAACCACAGCTTTGGTTGGTGTATCATCTACCACCTATTTTCCTTTATAAGCCTTCAGAATGGGTTCCTCTTGGTCAGGATATTCATTCTCACTATCAGACAGATGAACGATTTTGTCTTCAACTACCTCTTATTTCTCTGCTCCTGCCTCAGCATCGTCCGGATCAATGAAATATCTATTGATTCTTTCTTCTTCAAATGGTTTGTCAACTTCATATTCAGCCTTCTACTCATCCTTTCCAGGAGTATCATGTTTTTATGAATCAGCTTGAGAGGTTCGGAATGATAATTTTTATAAAGGACTTTCCTTCCCACCAAAATCCTCAACTTGATTAATCAGCTCTTCGGCATCACCACTTCCAGCTTCTTCTTATTTTTATTCTTCTAATGATTTTTCTTTTTCAACAACTTCTTTTTTATTCTTTTCTGGAATCAAAACCTTTTTCCCTAGAGTCTCAGGTAATGATTCCATTTGGAAGGATTCGGGTACCAAAAACTTCTCGTATTCTTTTTTTGCTGCCTTCAAAAGTGATTGCACTATTTCTACCTCAGACAACTTCTACTTTTTTTTCTTTTTTTTATCTTGATTCTCTATATTATCGGCTACCATTTCTTTTCAAGATTTTGTTTTAGCAGGATCCAAGCCAAATTTAGGCTCCCCTTCCTTCAAATTTTTCTTATCTTCCCTCCATTTAGTTACAACCTCATCCAGATAGGCTATTTGTTTCTTTGGATTCAGAGGTGCGAATTGGGTTTCTTTAGCCTCGAGGTATTTTTCTTTATCTTCTACTTTCCTATGCTTCCTATTCCTTCCTCCCTTCTTAGAGGTCTCAGTGGCCTCCTATTTCTTCGATAAGGCTTCTGCCTCCTCCTTAAGCGAATCATAAAATTATTCGAAGTCTTTAGAAAATCCAACATTCATCCTTCTTAGAGTGTCATCACTTACCAGTGTGACTTTGAAATTTCTTGTATTAGAACTACAAGTAATTCTGATATAAACTAAACTCCGAACAATCAGATTTGAGAGAGTGGCTGGATACATGATAATCTGAGCCTTCAAATTTCCATTCTTTATATTCTCAATTGTATTCAGAATATGCTTAACCAAGTTAATCTTTCTTAGATTCTCCCAGAAATCCATGATATACATGTCACTCTTCTTCAAGGTAACATTATCCCCTTTTCTCAGAATGATGAATCCTTGAACCCATAATTCAAGAATTCAAGAATTTCTAGATATGTGAACAATCATCCAAGTATTTACATCTGAAATACCAAGGAAATCCATATCCTTTACCTTAACAAAGCATCCTTGATCATCTGGAAGCTTATGAGAATAATACTTAACTTATCCTTCATAAGGAACTCCAATAAAACTAGCTTCCTTGGTGTAATAATGAGAATAATACTTCCCATATCTCTTGAAAGATAATTTATCTTTTCCTTCTTCCTTGAAAAAAATTGATGACTCATAGAATTCAAATAACAATTCCAGGTAAACCAGATCTTGAGCTCCTGGTTTTGATACGTAGACACTCTCTCATCCATTTGCCTTGATGTTCTTTTTGATGATAGAATCATAATTAGAAAAGAAATTTAGATGTACCAACCTTTCTCTATAAATATTTCATTCGTAAATTCACTTGAAAGTTGACATGTCTTTTTGGGAAGATACTTTGACAGACATTTGGAGTTAAGGAATCCTTCAAAATTTGGAATGGGCTTATGTAGGAGAGAAGAGATTTATCACGTAAGATCATTGAGATCGATGTGGGACAACCATCTAGGGGTTCCTTTATATAGGAACGTGATGTGACGGTTCAACTTCCATACTCAATCCAACGATTGAAAAACCTTTTGATCAGATCTGATGATTTAGATGATAGCTGGAAGTAAATTTTAGTAGAATCTGCTCTTTTGAGGTTTTTATGAAAAACTTTTGGATTCAAGAAAAAAATGAATATGAGAAACATAAAAACAGATAAAAATACCAAAAAATAAAATGTGATTATTAAAATTTGATAATGGAAACATACCTTTAAGATGTTTAGCAAGATTATTTGTAATGGAGAAAATTCTTCTTGAAGAACATTAGATTTCGAAAAGTTTATTATGAAAACTTTGACTACAAAAATCTTTATTAATAGAAACTTCATTACAAAAATTTTATTTCAAAAATATTCATTCTGAAAATTTATGTACAAAAATATTTATTTCAAAAATCTTTATTTCGAAAATCTTCATTTGGAAAATTTTAATCTATAAAAAAACATAGACTAAAAAATATTGACTATGAAAAATTTTGACTATGAAAAATTTTAACTACGAAAAATCTTAACTACATAAAATTTTAATTCTATCAAACAAAAGTCCTCCCCCTTATGAAAAAGAGTTCTTTACTGTAAGGATATAAGTTTCAACAAGAGGTTAATAAGGAAAATTACTTTATGGTTATCATTCTTAATTTTTGTTTAACATATTCAAATCTATCGGAGGGTAAATATTTTGTGAAAATATAATCAAGTTGATCTTATGTTCCAATAAATTGAAGAATGGTATCTATTTATTAGTAAAAGTTCTCAATTCCTTATCAGGAATCTTATAGTATCCTATCATCATTAGGTAGTTATCAACACTAGTGTTAATAAAGAAAGTATTCATCCTATCTCTCCAGTACTCATAATCATTTCCATCAAAAATATGAGGTATAGTAGGATTTAGATTGTTGATTGAACCAACATTTATTCCTATCATCTTAAAGAAAATCTTTCCACACAAACTTGTTAGTAAAAAAAGTTTGTAAACAAGGAAAAATATCCTAAGAAAGGAAAAATATAGAACTAGAGCATCTCTAAGAAAAATATGAGTCTGAACTTTGTGAGTCTGAAATTCTGATTCCGTAAAAATGAATAAGAAGATGATTTCTCTTCAGAATCTAATTGTGATATTAATTCATATTGAACCAATACTCTGAAACAAAATGTAGTATTAGTTCGGGGTATGAGGTAATCTCCTCTGATACCAATTGTAGGATTGATTGTAGGATATATATGATACTGATTGTAGTATCAAAACTATGATATAGATACTAAATATACAAGAGGGGGTGAATTTTATACTTTAAAAAAATATTTAAGAACTTTTACAGATGATATTGTTTAACAAAGTTAAACAAGCTAAATTCACAAACCTCTTAGTTCTACTAACTTGCTTGATTACAAAAATGTCATTCTGAAAATGATGTTTCGGAAGTTTTATTCCGGAAATGAAACCAGTTCAACAAACTAACTAGTTTCTGGAAATGGAACTAGTTCAACAAACTAACTAGATTATAAAAATGGACTTAGTTCAACAAACTAACCAGATTCTAGAAATTTAGTTCTGAGAATAATGAGATTCTAGAAATGTTATTCCGAAAATGAAACTTAACAAAAGTTTACAAAACAAAGATTCTACCATAAATCGTATAGAACATTATTTAATCATTGTAAAAATCTAAGTTAGTTATACTTTCCTCAACAACCAAATTATAGTGGAAAACAAACTTGAACCAGTACAAGTAGAAAGTATAGAAATATTTTAACATAAAGAGTAGGGCATCCAACAACCTTGGATAAAGGTCCCTTTATTTATACTTTCAAGAAATTCTATCTTACCCAAACCCAGATAATCCTTCAATCCTAAGATCGGAATCCGTCTTGCTATCCCCACAAGACCTCGATTTAGAAGGAAATTGGAACCTCTATCTTCCAAACCCGGAAGACCACGGTCAGCGTGATTGGAATATGCACGAAGTAAGTTTGAACATGTTGTTCAAACTCGAACAAGTTGCTCAAAACATCTTCACAATGCACTGAGAGTTGAAAGAGCCTCTCTCTCTAAAAAACACTTCAACATCATATAATCTCTAGAATCATAGAACTGTTAAAAAGTTGTCAAAAGTCTTGAAATTGTTTAAATGAGATTCTATTTATAGGATCAACTTCAATGGTCAGATCCCTCCCCCTAAGTTCATATGTTTCCTTGAATTTCGAAGGGACTTGTATACGTGTCACTCAAACAACGATTTATAAGTAACAAAATGCACAACATCCTTTTAAAACATAAGCAAGGGTAAGTAAAAATATGGTTTCTTAGCCAAAACTATTTTTCAGAATGTAAGGAAAAATAGATTTCGGAGTCTAAGGAAAAATAGAATTCGGAATCTAAACAAGTTAACCTTTGGAGTCTGATATAACAAGGATATTCGGATTCTTTTTCTCAGGAATTCGAAATCAGAATTCTATAGACTTCAGAGTCTTAATTATGAGGAATTCAAAATCTAAATTCTGAAAAATTCAGAACCTGAATTCTTAAAGAATTCAAATTCTGTATCCATAAGAATTCGGTGTCTGAACTTAAAATGTTCAGAGTCTGAATTTTGATAATTTGGAACCTGAACTCAAAAAGTTCGGAGTTTGAATTCAGATGATTCAGAACCAGAATTCAGATCTTGAAAATAGAATTCTCCATAACTATGTATTTATAGGATTCCAAGATTTAAGATGTGAAACCAAACTTTACACTTATAAATAAGATGAGTTAGATTATGAAATGAAAAATGTTATCATGGTATGTATAAATTTTCCTTGGGGAAGGAAAATTTTCTTTATCAAGTTAAATTATAGGGAAAATAAAATTTGCGTTAAGATAGGGTTTTGTGATTTTCAAAACATGAAGGAATATAAAAGTCATAGGGAAATCTTATTGAATCAACAATATCCCCAAATAGGAACGAATGGAAAATTCATAAGGAAACCTTATTGACTCAACATAAGATGTTTAATATATTTTATAAATTAAAATGTTGTGTATATAGTCTCTAAAGACACTAAAACTTTTCGTTCCTTGGGTGTGTATTTCGTATTTGTATTGAATATTCATTTATTAAGATGTAATATCTATGTATGAAAATATTGGGTTGTTATGGTTGGTATTATAGGAAATTTTAAGTTAACCTTTGGAACTATGAGGATAAATCTTTATTAAGAATCCTAAGGATAAGTCTAAGGAGAATTCAGGGTATAAGAAAATGTCCTAGAATTTTTTTGAATGATAGAGTTAGTAGTTTCCAAGAAATAACAACTCTATTTAGATACTACATGTTGATATGGATATGGAATATATGTACCTAGGGGTGATAATTTCAAAAAAAATTATTGGATTTGACTCAATCTCCATCGAGTACACAATAATGGGCCTTACTTCACACCTGGTATGACACTCCTAGGGGATATGATTTCGAAATTCACAGAATCTTTATGAACCATCAAGGATGATTTGAATAATTACCATGAATGAACAAGATTAATACAAATTTTTCATAAATTGAAAATAATATTTCATTATTTGGACATGCTATAAGTGAGTTTTCATGATTATGTGGTTTCCTTCTATGATTATTATTTCTCTCATTGTGATTTTTTATTTTCTTCAATGGTTGGAACCTGAATGTGCTATGTCAATAATGAATGAAATGGGAAATGAAATTATTGTCAACCTGAAAAACCAAAATTAATGGGATATGGAATAAAAAACCATTCATCAATTCTTACAAAATTTACTCACATTATGAATTATGTTGAACATATAAATGAGAAAATGAGTGAACAATGCTTGGTTGAGTACATCATGATAAAAAATCTTCCTTATTTTAGTGGTTATGTTGATCCACTAGTTTATAAGAAATGAATAAGCACCAATGAAAAGATATTTCCTATTATCCATTGTTCAGATTATGAAAAATTCATTTTGGTTTTGGCAAATTTGGAACGTGAAACAGATCAATCATGGGATCTTATTATGAATATGATGAAATAGGAAGAAATCTACTCCATAGAGTTGGATGAGTTTAAGATCTTATTTTATATAAGCAATTTCCTTATATTATTCATAAAAAATAGAAAAGGAATTAATTTTGTTAAAATAGAAGGATGATGAATATTTTTCTACATATGAGGTAAATTTTACAAGACTTGTGAGGCACGCCTCAAGTATTATCATCGAACCTTATATTAGGGTTGAATGATTCTTTAGTGGCTTAAAACCAAGTCTATAAAGGGGATTATCCATAAGGTACATAAATATATATAAAGAAATTATCTGATGTATTATCAAGTAGAAAATTGAGATTGGAGTTACCCATCAATCTCATGTTTTTTATAATAAAAGAAAGATATAATCCAAAGGAAACTCTAAAAACTGTAGAGAGAAGAAGTTGAGCTATCTTTTATGCTTGAAATGTGGAAGGAGACATTGAGAAATTGTATTAAGGGGGATACTAAATTTTATAAGTGTGTAAATTAATTTCATCGAGTGGCTAAATGATTAAGTGATGGGAAGAAGTAAGCTAATCATGTGAATAGAAAACAATCACCACCATATGAACCACTGAGACTCCAGTATTTCAAATGTAAGGAGTATGGAAAATATGTGAATAAATTCACAAATACAAGTGCTAATAAGGATAATAAGGCCTAAATACCTCTAAATACAAAGGATAAAGGTAAATTTAATGCTACCAATTAAAGTGAATCATGATAATTAGGACACACTTATCCCCTACTCCTAAGTTGGTAATTTCATGTTTGATCTTGTATGAAGGATCCTTATTAAAATATTATTGTTAAACCTTTATTAGAAGTTGATCTGATTATAATAATTTATTATTTATCTCAACTTATATTTTGTATCGTAAAGAGAAAATTCAATGAAATAAGACTACTAAATTGGTTAATATGTTATGGAAAAATCAACAGTTTGAAGAAGTTACATAGGAAACTGGGGATATGATGAGGAATAAGTATCCTCATTTTTTTGTATTAGAGTGATTACTTTCAAGGGGAAAATAATTTTAAGGGAGTGATAATAGAACACCCTATGTTTTTATAAAATAATTTTTTCAGATAAATTTAATTTTTTTGATAGCTTGTGTTACACACAACACTTAGTTTTAACAAACCAAAATATACTATTAATATTATTATTTAAACATGACTACTATAACCTATCCATTAAACTTATATGTATGAATAAGAATAACTAGATCTTAAAAATTAATTATAATTGTCTTATATAAATAAAACATATTGATAAAAAAAATACTTATTTTTTAGTAAAGTCCTTATATGTTTCGAAAATACTATTTTTTAAAATGTTTTTATTTCTTTTGGTGAACATATGATAAAATTAATTATTAAACATTTAAAAAATTTATTTTAACATTTTAACATCATTTTTTAAATATACATTTCAAAATAATATTTGAGTGAATTTTCGATAATTTTCTACAAAGATTAATCTTTCGATGAATAGTAAAAAAATAATTTTTATTAGATTTTATTTTGTTTAAAGAATTTACAACCTCTATTTTATTTTAATATTTTATTAATAGTACAATTTGATAAATTTTATATTAATTGATCTGATTTAGTGTCACGACCTGACCAGTACCGGGGCTTGACCTGTGACTACCCCTAGCCCACCTCCATAAGCCAGGGGCTAGCGACCAGTGCTGAAGGTGCAATAAACTATGGGAGGAATTTGCCTATGAAACTTTACATGCACACGAATCTAACTAAATTAAAAATTCATAAAAAATAAATCAAGATACAACACTACTACAAAAAGAGAAATCAACATATATGCATCGACCTATAACCAGTACAAGTAAAGTGCTGAAAAGTAGACTGGCTATAAACTGAAGAGTAAAAGGGTCAAAACAGGTGCCCAACCAAAAAGGTGCCACAACCTAGAAACAGGTAAAGCGAAAGTAAACCGCTAGTAAGTCTCACACCTAGAAATCCTCCTATGACTACTGAACGCATCCCAAGATCCTGTGTCCTCTACGCTCCTCCATAGTCTCGATCGACCTATCTATTGTCTTCAAAAGCACACTAAGTGTGGGAAAAGACCCAGCAGGGGTGAGTATAAAGATACTCAGTAGGATGACCTGAAAGCTCAAGGGGGAAACAAAGGAGATACTAAAATAGTGAGCAGTAGACAGATCAAGAATAGAGTAGGAGTATAAAACAGAGAGTGTATCTCAACCCGACAAGAGAATGGAAGCAGACTCATCCAACCAAGAGGAGCTAGACATAAAAAGCAGGTGGCATACCCCGCACGTATTCGCCCCTCCTAGAAGAAGAGTAACTGAACCCAAAGAGTGGGAACAAAAGTAGGGTGTATATATATATTCTCAACAAGAAACCTGAACAAGTGTGTAAGGGGGTCTCTATCTCTAAGCTCAACCCAGGAGAAGTCACCAACAGTTCAAAGGATATCCATCACTGATACCCAACAGTCCCGCACGCCAAAGCTTCCTCATCGCTAAACAGTACAACCAAGGTTCCCGCTCCGGTAACACGAAGAAAAGTCATTGAATGGCCTCATAGAAAGGTCGAGTCTGAAAGAACTCTTCGGGTAACCCACTGCTCAGCCTAGCTAGAGGGTAAACCAAAAGAGATCGTCAGGTAACCCACTGCCTAACACCTTGCTGGAGGATAAACCACAAGAGGTCATCGGGTAACCCACTACCCATCCCTGTTGTAGGGTAAACCCCAAAATGTTGTTGAGTAACCCACTACCCAGCCTTGCAGGAGGGTAAACCACAAAAGGTCATCGGGTAACCCACTGCCCAGCCCAGCTGGAGGGTAAACAAAAATATTTTGTCAGGTAACCCACTGCCCAGTCCCCACTAGAGAGTAAACCACAAGAGGTCATCAGTTAACCCACTGCCTAGCCCCGCTGGAGGGTAAACCCTAAATTCAACGGGTAACCCTAAAGTCAACGGGTAAACCCAGAACTGGTCCGATAACTCTGCACAGCACGTGCCATCACTGGTTGTCACTAGCATCGCTACCGTGCGTAGGTTCGGAGTGCGTCAAAGGAACCTTTGACCAATGCCCTTTCATGTTTCCACATTTAATGAGATCTCAAAAGATTCTCCGCTCTCCCAAACAGATTACACCACTATAATCCTCGCAGAAAAACACACGAGATAGACTACTTACTCGCTGGAAACAGGCTCCCGATGGAAGAGATATTCAACTCTGCTTTATTCCCATACGGCGTCTCATGGGGTCCGCACCTTGGTCCCAAAAGAGGTCGGGTGAACTGAGTCATCACGATGCTCTCATAAAAACACACTGAAACGACAATAAATACGCCCTAAACGGACGCCTGATGAAAAAGTCGTAGTACGCTGCACACGGCTCAAACGACAGCTTGTGGGGCCCACACCTCAACTCTGGCTTCAACGCCTGAAACCACCCTGGTCAATTTCTCCTCGATTCCAAGGTCACATCACCTCTGACGGCGCCTAACAGAGACTTCGGATGCATAAGTTGCAACTCCCTATGTTATATGTAAACGGGGCCCTGTGGGGCCCACACCTCGACCCCAAAACAGGTCATGCAGATCGTACCATTAGGTTCCTTGTAGATAACCACCAAGTGTAGTCTATTCATTTTCCATGAACGGACTTATGAAGCATAAGTCCTAAAAACGCTGCATACGTCTGAAGCCACCTCGTGGGGCCCACACCTTGGCCCTGAATATAGGCGGGTGGATTGAACCATTGCAATCTCCTTGAAAAAACACATAAAAACTAGTGCTCAAACCCAATAAATGGATGTGAGGTGAAAAGGTGGTGTTTCACCGTAAAATGTGCAAACTAGGCCTTGTGGGGCCCGTACCTTGTCTCAAACCTGAATACTTTGGAAAGAATCACAAAAAGTCTGCACGGAGACTGGGATCACGCTGCCGCTGATGGCGTGTCAATCTGACATCCCAAACAGGAGTTAGGTCTGACATAAGAATAATTAATTAATTTAAATAATTATTTAATTATTCACATTAAGCGTTTCATGCTACCAGAAACGAAACCAAGCCGCAAGGGTTCTGAACCATTTTTAGAAGGACCGTCTCAACTCCAGGGTCACAGCGCCTTTGACGGCGTGTCAAACGGACGTCCGGCTCGCGAACCGCATCCATCACAACTTTAATAATAATTTAATAATATTGAATTAAAGCATTTGCGGTCACCCACCTTTGGGCGCAGAACCCAAAATCCCCAAAACCCACTTCAAAAAGTCCGTCTTGCTGACACGAACCTTAAGCCGCAGACGGTGCGTCAAATGGACGCGCCGTTTAGAAATTACAGTCCTCCGAACGCAAGGGGGCACAACCGGGCCGGTTCACCACGGTCGGCCCAGTCCGAACCGCCGGCCCGCAGCCCAGTCATGGTTCCAGCTCAAACTGCCATGAAACACTATCTGTGGCCCGCTCCAGCCACCCCAGACCCCCTCGGGTCCGGTTCTCCATATCAGAACGGCCTTTTGGCCGGTCTTCGTCGCCCAGCGGGACCTGCCCTTTGTGGGTCCTTGTCCCCGGTGCACCCCTGAGGTCAGCGCCTCAGGGTTCCTCCCGAGCGAGACCGCCCGAGGCCATGGCTCTACCACCTCCGCTGAAGCCCCATGCTCTGCCGCCTCTGCTGAATCCCCGCGCTCTGCTGCTGTCACAGTCAGCTCTGCCCGGCCTGCCCGGCTCCTCTAGCAGCACCATGTCTGCGCCGGCCACACCCGACACCACCGCACCGGACTGGCCCCTCCGAGCTCCGCCACGGCCTACAACTCAACCTCTAGACACTTCCCCTTGCTGGATCCAAACCTTCGGTCGGTCCCCCGACCACTCTGGTGGTCGGAAAAATTTTCCGACACCGGTTTCGGGATCCTCGAGGTCGGAGTTTCACAACGCCGCCACTCGCTTGTCGATACGTCACGTTCTTGGTGCATCCAACAAATGGGTCAAAGAAGACCCAAGAACGAGAAGTAAAAATGGGGATCGGATGATGGTCATGTTTGTTCGTCCATTTCCCTAATTCCAAAATTATATAAATTAAACAACAAAATTGACAAAGGTGCGGAAATTAACAAGAAACCTACCACGATCCGCCCGTTTGCTGCTGGTGACGCATCCACGATGCCCCTGCTTCGATCTTCCAAGGTCCCAGTGGGGGTCGCTTCTTGATTCGATGAAGAATGGAAAAGAACGCCGAAGAACGTCGAAGAACTCTCGAGTGAGAGAGAGAGAGAGAGAGAGAGAGAGAAATGAGTTCCCCCCAATTCCACATTTTATAAACTCTTTGAACTCTACTGACGGGTGCGGATTCCAAAATCTCCGTGCTCGCTCATTTTATGTCGCACCTAAGAAAAAATCCCTATTTCAAACTCAATGTAAGTATCAAGTTTCAATTCCGAGGCTTTTTTTGAAAGTTATTTGAAAATAATTTCTATGATAAAAATCACAAAGTCATTAATTTAAAAAGACGATTTTGCCCCGGGGTGACATCTCTCACAACAGGTCCGCGCCCGCAACTTTTACACACCGCCTAGGGTAAAAGGCACACTTCGGACGCAACCATGCCCTCGGATTTCTGATCCAAGCTACCGTTTAGGAGAAAAAACAACCCTTCCACATGTATAGTATAAAAACGCTTAATATTTTTATAAAATTTATTCCAGACACACCGGGCCTTGAAATCGCACTCTGTCTTCGCGCCTAGCTCTAGAAATATAAGTTGAAATATTCCAAAGTCTTATAGGGAAAAAATTGGGTCTCTACATTATTCCATCATTCAAGATTTTCATCCCTAAAAAGCAAAACTAGGAAAAACAACTCGAGATACAAAGGTCATACCTAGCTCTCCCACTCTAAAGAAAACTTTCACAACACCATGCTGGCACAACACGTGAACCAAAGGGATGGTTCATACTTATTATATCTACTACTATCGAGGTCCTGAGTAGGAATATGCATGCACCTCATTAGCTGCGACTCATGGAAGATGTCGTTCTCCCACTTTTACTGCTAAGAGGGTAGTGTAAGACGGTAGGAAATCTCTCAACCATTGCATGATTTTCGAACGGCCCAAAGAAACTTGGGGGAGTTCCCTGGCCTAACCTCTACTTCCCACGTTGCGACTGAAATCGCGATCTGTTCCTGGAACATGGTCTCATGATTCCCTCCATCAAAATGCCCATCTTGTGGAAAACCCAAGGATATCTGATCACACAATTTTTCACAGTCAGTGCATCACAACTGAGGCTCTCTGATAAGGAAACCTGTTACAACACTGCCATCTCCCGAAATATAGACTAACTCGAAGTCATAGTCTTGCATAAATTTCAACCAGCACCATCGCCTTGGGTTTAAGTCTCTCTGGGTGAGGGCACACCTGAGACACTGGTGGTCTGAGTAACCCACAAAGAGTTCTCCCAGATGATAGAGACTCTACATTCTCAGGGAAAAGGCTACCACTACTTGCACCACATAGTGAAACACGAAGTTATGCTTATGGTGTTTCCATCACCTCTACCTGTACTTGATAACGGTATCAAGATTGACGTTGATCATGCAAGGTACCAACAAACAGGGCAGGCGAGAAAACTCGTCCAACCGCTAGAGGCTAGACACAGAAAGCACGTGGCATACCCCACTTGTCTTTTCCCATCTAGAAAGGAGAGTAATCCCCAAAACAGGCACTCCGCCAAACCCACTAGTGGCACCTCAAGAAAAGGGAGGTCAAGCAGAAAAGCCCCACTGGAAAATCCAGAACCTTCTTTGACACTCCACCGCACAACCCCGCCATGAATGCATATTTCAGAGGGACTCATCCACCGCACCTCAATATTATCCTCTTTGGGTGGTACTGACTCTCCCTCACGGTTTTGATCACATCACAAAAATGCGTCTCAGTTGGGGAAGAACCCCTCTTTCCCGTGCATTCAAAGATACATCAGATAACACCAACGCAGGGTTACACTGATTCCCTACATTACCCTCAGTAACCCCTCGAATAAGGAGTTAGACAAAAAGAGTACCTCACACAGTGTCTAACAATTTCTAATGAGAAAATTAGAAAAAGGCACATAACGTACCTCTTATCATCTCATGAGTTGTAGGATTATAGACATCCATGGCACACAACCGCCTGCGGCCCCGTCTGTCAGCTCCCTAAGCCTAACATGGGCCGCCTAGTGGTGGTGGAGGGACCTCAAAGCGTCGTCTTCCAACCACAGTTCTTCCTGCTCTTCTGCCAACACCACCTCTCTATGGACCACCCGGTACTCACTTGGGAGTTCTCTAATCATGACACTGCCTCTGTCGTGGCGGTGCATCTACCAACCATCTGGAAGACTCAGCACATTTGGTTGAGTAGTCTCACGCCACATGACCCCGCACATCACAACCATAGAAATATTCCTCCCTAGGCTATCTTGATGCACTATGTTGTCCCCTACCAACCATGTGCATGAGCCTCATCAAGGGGAGACCTCCGACGCCGAGGCCCTACCAATCGACGTCCCTCTTCCAGAAATTTCCCTGCCACCAGTGCCTGCTTTAACAATCTAAGATAGGTGAGGATGCACAAGGTCACTACGCTGGCATGAATCTCTTATACAGAGATCTCTCTCAAACTTCTGTGCTCATCAGTTGCTGTCATGGACCACATCCAAGGAGTTCCGAGTAAAGTCTGTGAACCTAGTCACGTACACAGCCACAACCATCACTCCCCGCAGAAACTCCAGCATCTCCTGAAACCATATAAAGCGTAAGTAGGAGGGGTAGTACTCCTCACGAAACAGCTGCTAGAAGTCATCCCACGAGAGTACCGACTCATCATGCATCTGGGTAACCCTGGCTCGACTAACGCCAAACTACTCGGGTGAAAAACTGGATGTCAAAGCCACCATCTAGCATGTTAGTGTCCGAACAAGCCTAAATAGGCGAACCACCGACTCTAGCCAACCCTTCACTGTCTAAGGGTATGGATCCCCACAAAACCTCAATGGTCTCTGATGCTGGAACTCACGTAGTGCGCCCGGACTACATTCGTCATTGGCCTTCGTTGCTGGTACAATCTGCTACTCCACAAGTGGAGGTTCTACTGTATGTCCTCCTGGAGAAAGGATAATCTTATGATGGATCTTGAACTAAGGCCTTGTCTCTCACAGAGTCGTTATCACGAACCGAAGCTAGTATCCCGGCTGGATATCATCACGGAGACATCCCGAATCAGATCAAGGAGTACCGCAGTCCAATGAGAATATATATATCTACAACGATGGGGAGCTGACTCGAGAAGGACAGTCAAAGACTCAATCCTATATGATGCACAAACCAAATTCCCTGAAACAAGTGTCTTAGTGTGCCATGTCAACAAGTGGGTTATCAGGGTCTTGGTGAATCGATACGTCAGTCGTCGCACCATCACTGGACTCTCTAGCCTGAGAGCCGCTCTTGAGAAACATTGACACTATTGCCCCAAACTCAACCAATTCCTTTTTTGGGACGTCCGAACGACACCCCAAGGAACGAACCACCTTTGATACCACTTTTTCATGACCCGACCCATACCGGGGCTCGAGCCGCGACTACCCCATGCCTGCCTCCATAGGCTAGGGGCTGGAGACCAACGCTGAAGGCACAACAAACTAGGGGAGGCCTTTTCCTAAGAAACTGTACACGCACACACAGATAACTCAATGAAAAAGTGCAGAGAAAAGAAAGAAAGATACAACACTGCTACAAAAAGGGAAATCAACATAAATGCATCAACCTTTAACTAGTACAAGTAAAGTGCTGAAAAGTAGACTGACCAGTAAACTGAACTGTAAAAGGGGAAAAACATGCGCCTAACCAGAAAGGTGCCATAACCCGGCAACATGTAAAGTGAAAGTAAACCGCTGGTAAGTCTCACACTCGGAAATCCTCCTACGACCACTGAATGTAGCCCAAGCTCCTGTGTCCTCTATGCTCCTTTGTAGTCTCGATCGACCTGTCCATCGTCTACAAGGGAACAACAGGTGTGGGAAAATCCCAAGCAGAGGTGAGTATAAAGATACTCAGTAGGATGCCCTGAAAGCTCGAGGGAGAAACAAAGAAGATACTAAAATGGTGACCAGTAGACAGATCAAGAATAGAGTAAGAGTAAAAAAGAGAGAGTGCAGCTCAAACCGACAATAGAAAGGAAGCAGACTCGGCCAACCAAGAGGAGCTAGATACGGAAATCACGTGGCATACCCCGCACGTCTTCAGCAATCCAAGAAATGGAGTAACTGAACCCAAAGAGTGAGAATAAAAGTAGGGTTTATATATATATTCTCAAAAATAAACCCGAACAAGTGTGTAAGGGGATCACTATCTCCAAGCTCATCCCAAGAGAAGTCTCCAATAGTTCAAATGATATCCATCCTTGATGTGCAATAGTCCTGCACGCCAAAGCTGCCTCATCACTGAACTATAAAACAAAGGGTCCTGCTCTGGTAACATGGAGAAAAGTCACTAACTAGCCACATAGAAAGGCCGAGTCTGAAAGAAGTCATTAGGTAACCCACTGCCCAGCCCATCTGTAGGGTAAACCAAAAGAGATCGTTAGGTAACCCACTGCCCAGCCCCACTAGAGGGTAAACCACAAAACGTCGTCGGGTAACCCACTGCCCAGCCCCGCTGGAGGGTAAACCACAAAAGGTCATCCGGTAACCCACTGCCCAGCCCAGCTGGAGGGTAAACCAAAAGAGATCGTTAAGTAACCCACTGCCTAGCCCCTGCTGGAGGGTTAACCACAAGAGTTCGTCGGGTAACCCACTACCCAGCCCCAATGGTGGGTAAACCCTAAAGTCAATGGGTAACGCTAAAGACAATGGGTAAACTTGGAACCTGTTTGATAACTCCACACTTCTCGTGCCATCACTGGGTGTCACTAGTACCGCTACCGTACGTAGGTTCGGAGTGCGTCAAAGGAACCTCTGACCAACGCCCCTTCATGTTTCAACATTTAATGAGATCTCGAAAGAGGCTCCACTCTCCCAAGAAGATTACACCGCTGTAATCCTTGCGGAAAAACACATGAGATAGACTACTTACTCGATGGAAATGGGCTCCCGGTGAAAGAGATATTCAACACTGCTTTATGCCCATACAGCGACTCATGGGGCCCACACATCGGTCTCAAAAAAGGTCGGGCGAACTATGGCATAACAATTCTCTTGGAAAAACACGCTGAAACAACTATTCGTACGCCCCAAACGAAAACCAGAAGAAAAAGGCGCAGTACTGCACACAGCTCAAACGACGGCCCCTGGGGCCTGCGCCTCAACTTCGGCTTCAATGCCTGAAACCACCCTAGTCAATTTATCCTCGATGCTAGGGTCATAATACCACTGATAGTGCCTAAAACGGATTCTGGAGGCAGAATATGAAACTCCCCTCATTATATGCAAACGGGGCCCTGTGGGGCCCACACCTCGACCCCGAAACACATCATGTGGATAGTACCATTACATTCCTTTCATATAACCACGCGGCATAGGCTATTCATTTGCCCTGAACGGACTTATGAAGCGTAAGTCATAAAAACGCAGCATACGTCTGAAAGCCACCTCATGGGGCCCACGCCTCAGGCTAGAATTTAGGCGAGCGGATTGCACCATTGAAATCGCCTCGGAAAAAAACATAGAAAAGAGTACTCAAACACCCTAAAGGGATGTCAGGTGAAAATGTGGTGTTTCACCATAAAACGTGTGAACTAGGCCCTGTGGGGCCCACACCTTCTCTCAAACCCGAACGCTTTGGAAAGTATCCCAAAAAGTCCGCACAAAGACTGGGGTCACACTACCGCTAATGGCGCGTCAATCGAACATCCCAAATAGGAGTTAGGGCCGACTCAAGAATAATTAATTAATTTAAATAATTAATTAATTATTCATATTAAGCGTTTCATGCAACCGGCAATGAAACCAAGCCACAAGGGTTCCAAACAAACTTTGGAAGGACCGTCTCAACTCCAGGGTAACATCTCCTCTGACGGCGCACCAAACGGACGTCCGGCCCGTGAACCGCGTTCGTCGCAACTTTAATAATAATTTAATATTATTAAATTAAAGTGTTTCGGGTCACCCGCCTTTGGGAGCAGAACCCAAAATCCCCGAAACCCACTTAAAAAAGTTTCTCTCGCTGACACGGACCTGCATCCACATACGGCGCATCAAACAGACATGTCGTTTAGAAAATACGGCCCTTCGAACGCAAGGGGCCCAAATGGGCCGGTTCACCCCGGCCGGCTCTGTCCGAACCGTTGGCCCTCGGCCTAGCCGCAGGTTCGGCCCGAGCCTCTTCCGCCCACTCCAACCACACCAGACCCCCTTGGGTCTGGTTCTCCAAAGCAGACCGGCCTTTGGGCTGGTCTCCATCACCCAATAGGACCCGCCCTTTGTGGGTCCTTGTCTGTGGTGCACCCCCGAGGTTAGCGCCTTGGGGTTCCTCCCGGGTGTGACCGCCCGAGGCCGCGGCTCCACCGCTTCCCCTAAATCCCCGCGCTCCTACGCCTCCACTTAAGCCTCGTGCTCTACCGCTGGCACAGCCAGCTCCGCCCGGCCCTCCCGGCTCCTCCGGCCTTCCTGACCCCTCCGAGCTCTTCCACGGCCTACGGCTCAACCTCCGGCCGCCGCCCCTAACTGGAGCCGAACCTTCGGCCGGTCCCCCCGACCACTCCGTTTGTCAGAAAAATTTTCTAACACTGGTTTTGGGATCCTCGGGGTCGGATCTTCACAACGTCGCCCCTCGCTCATTGATTTTTCACGTTCTAGGCGCGTCTGAAAATTGGGACGAAGAACGCCCAAGAATGAGAAGAAAAAATAGGGATCGGACGATGGTCGTGTTCGTTCATCCATCATCCCAATTACAAAATTATAGAAATTAAATGGAAAAATTGACAATGGTGCGGAAATTAACAAGAATCCTACCTCGGTCCACCCGTTTTCCACTGACAACGCATCCATGATGCCCCCGCTTCGATCCGCCAAGGTCCCAGTAAGGGTCACTCCCCGATTCGGTGAAGAATGGTGAAGAACGCCGAAGAACATCTAATAACACTCGAGGGAGAGAGGCAGAGAGAGAGAGATAGAGAGAGAAATGGGTTTCCCTCGATTCCACATTTTATAAACTCTCTGAACTCCGCTGACGGGCACAGATTCTGAAACCTCTGTGCCTGCTCATTTCACGTCTCGCCTAGGAAAAACTCCCCGTTTCGAACTCAATGGAGGTCTTCGATTTCTATTTCGAGGCTTCGTTAGAAATTTATTTTAAAATAATTCCAGCGATAAAAATCACTAAGTCATTAATTTAAAAAGATGATTTTTCCCCTGGGTGACATCTCTCAGAGCAGGTCCACGCCCGTAGATTTTACACCCCACCTAGGGTAAACGGAACTCTCCGGACACAACCGTACCCTCATATTTCTAGTCCGAGCTATCGTTTAGGAGAAAAAACAACCCCTCCATGTGTATAGTATAAAAACACTTATTATTTTTATAAAATTTATTTCGGGCACACGGGGCCTCGGAATCGTACATCGTCTTCGCGCTTAACTCTGGAAGTATATATAGAAATATTACAAAGTCTTATAGAGAAAAAACTGGGTCTCTACATTTACTTTATTAAAATTGATTTCATATTTAATTTTGATATTTAAACATTCTATACTTATAAAAATTTTCTCTTTGGAAACCCGATATTTCCTCATGTCTATGAGCTTACCTTTAAATTAAATTTTTACACTTATATGAATATAATTTTTAATAATGGATTCAAAATTTTGAATCATCTTAATTAATATTATATAATAAGGTAAAATTAATTTTTTTCAAGATGAATAGTAAAACAGTAAAAATTAATTATCGCAGTTACGGTTAAAACTGGTTTACTAGAGGTTAAACTAAACTTATAATGGTAAAATGAATATAAACTTGTTAAAATATAATTTAATGGAAATATTTTGACCATATATCATCTAAGGATAAAAAATGAGTCCTTTTTGAGCATTTTGAAATGTTTGAAGCATGGGTACACATTTTTCATTTCAAAAATTCCAATTGTATCCTCTCCCATAATTATAAAAGGTCACCCCTCTCCTCTCCTATAAACAATTTCAAAACCCTTTTTATTGACCAATAAATAAAAAAACACTTTCATTAATTCACTCCCGACATCCTATATGAATTTTTTTGATTATAAACCCTCCAGAAAAGGCATTAGGTGTATACCTAAAGGGGTTCTCTGGAAAAAACAATGTATGTTCTTTAACCATGTGTTTTCATTTTATTTCTTACTCTAACTCCATCAAATATTATTCCACCATTATGATATAATAAAATAATTATAATTCATATAATTATATTTTATTATGTTAATGGTATAACCTACATATATATCTTATTCTATCAAGTCGGAAACTAAAACGTCAATCATGTGTACGGTGGGCTAGCGCCTCACAAACATGTAATTAGTTTTCCATCACCACCTATCACAAATATAGATAACAATGGATTTAAAGTTTACATATGATATTAATAAAATTATTATAATTCTTTATTTATAATATCGCATTTACCTTCTTATATTACAATTCTTTTGGAAATAATTATGTCACTTCGACGTATATGTGGACTAGGACCTCCACAATGCGATTTAATACATTTTTCATTTTATTTAGACTTGGATGGTAATAAGGATATATTAAATGAATATATATGATATTTATGATATAAAAATGATTCCTTAAAGGTTAATTTATATTTACCTTTCTTTCATTCCATCCATTGTGAAAATGGAAATAGTGTTCATGCATTTGTACGGCATACAGTCTCTGTGAACGATCTAATTTATTTTCAATCTATAATTGTTATTGACTACTATAAATACATATATAATGAATATATGTGATATTTTTATCATGGTTATAATTTATGAGATCATGGAACCCTGATCAATGTAAAATTACTTAAATTATCATACCAACACAAACAAGAAAAACAAAACAGTTTTTACCTAAAACGTGATTTTAACAAAGAATTGACAACAAATGGGTGATAAATGGTAATAATTAAATCATATACAATATAATAAATATCAGTATGGTTCTGGAATATATTTATAAAAGACCTATATTTATTATAAATTAGGTTCAAATTTGACTGAAGTAAGTCTATACTTAACGTATGGGATTTTCTTTTCACTTTTAATTCTGTGAGACACATGCAATATTTACTACTTATTTATTTGTTGTGTTGTATATAATTCCCATGATTGTATATTATGAAGATTCAAATGAAATTTATTTTTATTTAAATTTATATATAAGTTTATTTATTTACTGGATATTATTATTCAATAGTTACCAATGTGGTAAGGGTTTGATGTTACAATCTCATTGTTTATTAAGGTTTCTTATGATCATTATTAAAATAATGAGATATTATGATATAAGTATCAAGAAACTCATGAATTTTATTATACTATAGTTATTTATTTAAATTAAACTTTTTAATTTAATTTTACTCTCTTTATGGACTCAATATTCTAAAATAATGTTTTTAAGGAAAACCCAAATTTATTTCTCTCCTTTATTAAAAACCCTTTTTCTACTATGTCCGTGTTTTATAAAAAAGTTATAAAGAAAGTTTTCACTATTTTATAATGACTTATAAGATAAATTTGTATCCATATTTTAATTTTTATAAAATGGTTTAAATGAAATATTCTTCTCATTTTCCGAATAAGGCTCTCTTGACTTTTAACTAAAAATGTGACATGAATCTTCATTTTAATGTGCATGGAATGAATGGTATTTTTTAAGGTCATGACCACTCAGTGATATAAAGATTAATTTAAAAGTTTACAAGTTTATTTTAAAAGGAAACTTTAGATTTAATAAATTATATACTTATTTATTTTAAAGAAGTTTTTTCAAAATGGAAAGGATATTTTACTCAAGAATGTTTCAATGATATTTTTATGGAATTTCTATTCTTCGGTGACAACAAACTTTGGTGTTGCTTATGTATTTCTAGGGATATAATAAAATAGTTCCATCCTTATTCTTTATAAGTGTGGTTAATGATTTTAATGAAAATATTTTTATGAAACTAATTCCTTTTCCATTGTTTAAGTTATTACGAATTGATAAGATGATTATGAAACTCGTTTTCTTTCTATGGGTTATCCTATGATAAAATGTTTTTAAACCCCATTTTCTTTCTATGTGTTATGATATGATGAATGTCTTGTAATTTTATGGCTCATAAATTCATATATTATGTGATTTTTGGGACCTATATCTCCATCTAATTCATTTGGTAATGGTTTATATTATATGATCTCAAAGGGTAAATAGGAGGTTATTATAATCCTGAAAGAGTTTATATGGTAGGTTATCCCAATCCCAAAAGATAGAACATGAGAGGTTATCCTAAGCTTGAAAAAGAGGGTACATGGGAGGTTATCCCAATTCTAAAGTAGCTACATGGGTTCTTGTACCACTACTAACATGTTATTAAAGTCTTGGTGGTATCCATGACATAATGTTTTATATATTTATGTGTATGCCACAAATCTATGTCTTAGTCCAATGTTATGCTCTTATGGATTATTTTAATGCATTAATTTTTAATTTATGTCTTATAAACTTCCAATAATTATTAAATTACTAAATTTTAAGATATATTATATGAATGAAATTATTTTTAAACATTATTTTCATGCTACCACACCCTTATTCTCCTTTTATATTTATATCTCCCTTGTTTACCCTTACTATGAATCTGAGCACACACTTTCTTATGTTTTATTTCCCTGGGTTGTAAATAAGGGTTTTAAGTAGGGTATGTCTAAGAATATTACTATGTGGGAATATATTTATGGGATATGTTGAAGATATTTCATGAAATAATAATATTGTATATCTCGTCTCTAAAGACACTAAACGTTTATAATCTTGGGCATGTATTTTTGAAATGTATTAAATATTAACCTATTAAGATATAATATCTATACATGAAAAATATTTGGTTGTTATATATACACTGAGGTTTGTGGTTTAAAATATAATTAGTTGCATAAGGGGTCTTAAAAATATATTAATCCCATAATAGACACCATGCCTTTAATAAAATAATATTATTGTTTTATTTCACGTTGTGTGTTAACCCGCACAGTGATAAATATTTCTTTTACAATCTAGTAAATAAACATTTATCACTAGACTCAAAACATAGTATTTTCATCCTCCTATTTATTTATTAAATTATAGAATAAATATTTCTAATAAATATTATTCTTTTAATAAAATAAAATATATATTTATTAATTGTCTTGTCAATAAATAATTATGAAATATTAGCATAATTAAATAAATTATTTAGTAATGAATAAATTATTTTTTTCTACCTTGAGAATAACAAGAGATAAAAAATATAATATATATTTATGTAATTAATCAATTACCTTAAGAATATATATTTATTTAATATTTATAATGTAATAATAAATATCAAATAAATATTACTTCTTAATCTGGAGAATAATATTTATTCCAATTGTGAAATAAAAATATTTAACTAAGATTGAAGTAAAAAAATTTTGTGTGACCCTTTGGGCCTCTTCCTTGATGGTATTAGGCATGTTTTCTTGATATCCAAGATTATAGTCTAGAACTTGGTCAAGGCATGTAATGACCCATACTTTTTTAAATGAAATCCCCTTTTGATTGAATAAATGTATTATTAATTAATGTAGTTATATAAAATACATTAAAGACTTTGTTTATATTGGACCATTATAAAATGTAGAATTTATTATTTAAAATATCATTCAGCATATTAACCTTTGATAATATAGTCATTCTACAAAGATCATTAAGATTAGTACATTAAGGGTTGTGATAAAGTATAACTGATACATATAGAAGAATATATGGCCTCAACCAATAGAATTATACCCTATAAGGACCATTAATTAGAGATTATGATGGATGTGGCATTACTAAGATTTTACCATTACTCAGGATCAAGCTGATATTCAACAAACGAAGCTTGAACGAAACCATTTACAAAGTAGTGTTAACCTTATTAGGATTGTGGATCAAACAATGCTCATGGAACCACCCAAAAAAACAACACCACCTCACACCTTACCCTTAAAGCATTTAATTGTGTAACAAAATAAAATAATTATTATATTTATCCCTTTTTACTATTTCTTTATAAATGATTATATAGTGTATTCAATAAAAAATAGAATTTGATATAAAGAAAACAAAATTGTAATTTTTGAGAATATATAGTTTCAATTTAAACACACCTTTTATAAATTCACGAATTATTTGAATAAATATTATTTTAATAAAATATTATTATTATATAATATTTATTTTAATAGAAATTATAATATAATTTAATGAAGTTCAATGTAATGTTTATAAGGGTCAGAAATATGTTAGTGTCATAAAAAATGTATTTTCCAGCAAATAATTCTTTTTATTTAAAATTGTAAATAATAATATTTATATAATTATTTATATAAAATACATATTATTTTTGAAACCATAAAGTTTCTAATGGTGAATTTTTTAAAATATTATTACACACAAATTTTGGGTGAAAATTAAATACAGTATCAATTATAACGTTTTAATAGAAAAAAAGGATATAATGAATACTATAAATGGAATCCATTATCAAAAATAGATTTTCCATTTAAAATAAATGGATAATTATGTTATTTAATTAATTTTACAAATCTTTAATGAGTCCTCCAAAACCTATATTATATTTTAAGGTTTTAAAATCAAGTCTTTATGAACATCATTCACTTCCACATCACCCATGGTATTATTTTAATAATTTTTATTATTTTCCTTATAAAATATTAAAAACCACTCATATTCGTTAGGAACCATGGAAAAAACAGGTTAAGGTTTTTGGTTATGTTTATTTTATTATATGGATTCTAAAACCTAAGTTTAGAAATTTATAAACAAAACCCCCCTCTCTTTTTCTATAAATAACCACCCAACATCCCACTCCTCTTAAATAAAAACACATTGATCACAAATTTACTTTCTTACTCCCTCTGTAGTTACCTCAAAAGGTTTGACTAAGCTCCTAAGAATATCCTCCCAAACTTTTAAAAGTTCCCTCTCAATGTAAGGGATCATTTTCATTTTCCACTTCATTCAAGTACTTCCTTTGTATTTAGCCTTTTTCATCCTAATTTATTAGGATTACAAGTGTTTATAAACATCCTTTTATTATCCAATTTATGTTCTAATAATTATATATTATCATTCCTCTCTGATTATAACCATTACCTAAGAAGTTACTATTCAAAAGTAAAGGATTCTCTTCCTCTGGTTTTTTTTCAAGTACGTTCTTGGTATTAATCCTTTTTATTTCCAATTTTTCATATTATAAAGTGTTTTTAAACATCCTTATACTTTATTTATTATACCCATGTGATGAGATACCACCTTTAAATCTCATTAAAAACTTCCTTGAACATTTATTTTCACCCGTTATGCTTCCAAAATTATTCCATGATTTTCTAAGCATAGACTTTATGTTATGAATACCCATACTCATTTACACTCAAGGGTATTAACTTATATATAACTATAATTAATTGTTTTTTTAATTCCATTTATGTAACCCACACTCATTAAAAAGGGATTAAATATGATGAAATATTTTCTTATATTGCATGATCTATGTGGAACACAATTTTATAGGCATTATATGAATGTGATAAGTGGGCCCATAATTTTATATCCCTCCAATGTATTAGGTAATGTTTTTATCAAATGAGATACCATGTATGGTGTGTGGGAATTTATCCTAAAAAAACCTTTTTATGATGTATTAGTGGTTACCCTTGACATATGATTATGATTTCTTATTGTATGTTGTTTCCAAATTCTTAAGTTACCTTGATGTTATCAAATTATATTATGCTTCGATGTCCATGTTTATGATTCACACTCATTTATGTTACCTTGATATACCTATTTACTCACATGTATTACTCACGTCATGTTATTATTTGATTATTCCATTACTAGGATTTATTGATCACCCATTTCAAATGCATGCACCCAATTTATATTATGTAGAATTATAAGATCAATAAAATATAAGGGAATGTTTAAGATATTTTAAAAAAACCATTGTACCCATATTTTGTGTTATTGTTCAATGTATCTAATTTACCAAATACATTAGGCCTCTCAATATTCTAGGAAATAATTATGTGTATCTTTATGTAATAAATCATGAAATATGGTTTATAAAATATATGGGTTGTTATAGTTAGAATCAGATAACGGTCTAGTTATTATTCGGGATAAGGATTATAAAACCTTAGTGAAATCTTTAAAAATAAGACTAAACATAGGAAAATGTCCCTAAATTTTGTTAAATTATAGAGTTATAGGTTTTAAAATAAAATACATCCCTATCTAGATACTATAAAGTAGTTTTTTAAGGAATAGTTGTACCTAGGAGTAATAACCCTAAAAAGGGTGCATTGGATATTAACACAATCATTACCTAGTGCATGAAAATGTGTCCCAAGTTTTTACAGCTTTCCAAAAACTCCTAGGGAATATTAATTAGTAAATCATGTTCTTTTTAAAACCCATTTTTAAGGGAACAAAAATTACTAAATATTTTTTTTAGGAACTAAATGTTGGATAACTAATATTTAAACCTAGAATTTCATAGGTTAAGGAATATATGTCATTAATCTGTTATCCATTCAAGATTCATAGTTTCTCTTTTATGTGTACAATAGTTTGAAAATTCTAATCCCTAATTTTATTTTGGATGAAGTAAATAATTAGAACCAGAATCAAATTTTGAAGATAAATTTTATCATATATTCATGAACATCAAATTTCATATATGACAATGGTTATATACATTATTTCATATCCTGAAATTTTAGTATAACTATTTAAATGGCACCTGAAAACATAGAAGTTGAGCTATTTATAAAAATAGATTTTATTGTATCCTAAGTTTTTAACTCCACCATTATCCATATTTGTGGGCTAAAATTTATAATGAACCTTCTGATACTCTATTTAGTGGAATTCAATGCAATTCTTGGTATGGATTTACTTTCCTTGTATAAGTAAAACATAAATTTCTAAGGTATTGAAATTAGCCTATTTATTAAAAATAACCCTCTGATACTATACAAGTTCATGGAGGAGGATAAATATCCTCTAGAATCATCATCTAAATCATGTATATTATTGTCTTATGAGCAATAATATATGTATTAAATGATTAATACTATAGAAAATATCATCCTTGATGACATTTACATTATAAATGAATACTTGTATGTGTTTTTTATAGTCTTCCTCCAAGATGAGAGGTTTAGTTATTAATTGAAGTTATACTTGGAATTTTTTTGATATCCAATACTCTATATAGAATCAACATTGATGAACATAGAGAGTTGACTAAGTGACTATGGGAGAATATTGACAAGTGGATTATATTCCCAAGTGCTTCATCAAGGGTTGTAATGGTCCTTTTTAAAAAAGTATTTATCAATGATCCTCTGCATTGATTATCGTGATCTCAATAAGATCATGATTAAGAATAAGTACCCTCTGACTTGGTTTGATGACTTGTTCGGTTAGCTATGTGGATCCAAGTACTTCTCTATAGTGGATATTTGGTCATCATATTATCAAGTAAAGGTTCATAAGTAGGATACACCAAAGACTAATTTTTGTACAATGTGTGGGCACTAAGAATCTATAGTGATTCCATTTGGACTCACCAATTCTCTATTTATCTTCATGGGCTTAATGAGTATAGTCTTTAGGAACTACCTTGATAAATTTTTGGAAGTCCTTATAGATGATATTATTACTACTCCAAAATTAAGGATAAATATGAGGACCATTTTAATGTTTTACTAAAGACCTTGAAAAAGGAAAATTTATATATAAATTATAGTAAATGTGAGTTTTGGATGAATAAAGTAACATTCTAAGGGCTTGTTATCACCTGAAAAGGGATATTTGTGGATAATTAAATGATAGAAGAAATTAAAGGGTGACCTAGACCAATATATATGGTGAATATACATAGTTTACAAAGATTATATAGGTACTATCATCGATTTGTGAGAAAGTTCACAATATTTTCATGACCACTAACCCAGATAACTTGGAAGGGAGTGGAATTTTTATGGACTGATGAATGCAAGGTGAGATTTAAAGATTAAATGAAAAGGATAATCCAGGCATCTATTCTCACATTACCTACCATTGGGGAAGTATTTATGATCTAAAATGATGAATACAAAAAGTTCATGGATTTCATAATCATGAAAAATGAGAATGTGATAGAATGTGCCTCCCACCAATGAAATATCAAGGAGAAGAACTACCCAATGCATTATTTAGAATTGGTCGTATTTATCTTTTAATTTAATATTATGTAAAATTACCCATATGGGGAAAAGTGTGACATATATAAGGATTATAAAATACTCAAGTATATATTCATAGAAAATGATCTCAATATGTTCCCACAATGGTGGTAAGATCTGCTCAAGGATTATGACAGTTTAATCCATTACCATCCTAGGATGGTGAATAAAGTGAAAGATACTCTGAGAAAAAAGGATCATGAAACCATATCCATGATGAGGATTTAAAGGGATCCAATATTCTTGGGCATAAAAAGGATAGACATGGGAATCATAAAAGGAACTTCATCCTACATTTCTGAAATAACTTCTCATCCATTCGTTCATGAGAGGATCAAGGAGGACTAAAAAATATGATGATAAGCTACAGAGAAAGGTAGATAATATTTTGGAGTTCAAATTTTCTAAAGATATGGAAATATGTTTTTAAACCTAGAATGTGTCCCATAAAAAACTAGAACTAAAGAGAGAAATTCTGGAAGATCTCCATAGCTCATCCCTCTTTATTCATCCAGGAACCACTAAGATGAATAGATATCTGAAGAAAAACATTTGGTGGGATAACTTGAAGAGGGAGATTGCAGAATCTATATCTTGATACATGGTATTCTAAAAAGTTATGGCTGAATGATATAAGTACAAGGGTATGATGAAACCATTTCCCATACCAATATGAAAATAAGAAAACATAACCATGGATTTCATAATAGGAATCTCTATGAAATATAAAGGCAATAAATCCATCTAGGCAGTAGTCAATTACCTTAAAAAGTCAGTACATTTCATTTCTATCAATTAATATTTCTATATCAACCAAATTGATAAGATATATATATATATATAAGGAAACTGGTAATACGTCTTGTAATACCATTATCCATTATATCTAATCAAGATATGAGGTTTACTTAAAGGTTTTGGACAATCTTTTAGAAAGAACTGGATACAGATATGAGATTCAATACTGCTAATCATCCTCATATAGATATTCAATATGAAATAACTATTCAAACTCTTAATGATATGATAAGATCATTTTCAATAGATTTCCAAGTATGTCGGGATCAACACCATCCCCTAGTGGAGTTATCAAATAACAATAGCTTCCATTATATCATTTAAATGGATCCTTATTAGGATACATACGGGAAGAGGTTTTGGGCTTCAATATATTGGGATGAATTTTGAGAGTGGAAGATTATGAGACTTCACCATATCCAAGAGATGAAATAGAAGGTCTAAAACATTCAATTTTATATGAAATCCAAATAGAGTTCGCAAAAAAACTACCAAAACAATAATCAATGAGACCAATAATTTGAGGTTAAAGATAAAGTGTTATTATATATAACACTATGGAAGAAATTCATGAGTTTTGGGAAGAAGGAAATCTTAGTCCTAAATACATTATCCCCTTTGATATCCTTGATCGCATAGAAGTTTTGGCCTATCGACTAACACCCCCACCTGGCCTATCTCAAGTACATGATATGTTCCATGTATCCATATTAATAAAGTACATACTAGACCCTTCCACATGTACTTAATTCATATGTCATTCCTTGGGATAATGATCTTTCATATGAGGAGCATCCAATTAAGGTCTTATATCATAGATACAAAGTTATATGAAAAATTACAACTCATCTAGTCAATGTGTTGTGGTAAAACCACAATTTTGAGTAGATGATAAAGGAAGTAAAAGAGGTGATGAAAAAAGAGTACTCTCATATGTTTTAGTAGATGAAATGAAATTTTGAGGTAAAATGTTCTAAAGGGGTGAAGAATTTAACAACCCAAACTTTTATAAATGAAATTCCCTTTTGAATGAATAAATTTTATATTAAGTAATGTTGTTAAAAAATAGACATGTAATTCTTTGTTTATTTTATACCATTATAAAATATATCCTATTATATTTAAAATACAATTAAGCATATTAACATTTGATAATATAGTTGTTGTATTGTGATCATTAAGTTTAGTATATTAAGGGATATGATAAATTTAAATTGACATAGATGGAAGAAGTGATGGAATTGACCTGTAGGATCATACCATATAAATCTCATTTATTAGATCTTTTGAGGGATATGGAATCACTAGATTTTTCTCTTGACCAATCCTAATTCTAAATTCAACAACTGAAGCTCATTCACAACTATCTATAGGATATGTTCAATCTTATAAAGATCGTATCCCAAACTATACTTGTTGAACCAAACCAAGAAATAACCATTATCACACAAGTTACCTATAGGGCATACACTAGTGTAATGAGGATTTATGTATCTATACCCCAAGTAATATGATTTTTTAGATTTTATTTTTAATGAAGTAATTTTAATATTTATACCTTTTTACTATTACATTATAAATTATTTTATAATGAGTTTTAAAAAATTAGATTTTGATATTAAGAAATAAATTTTTTTTGGAAATATATAGCTTCAATTAAAACACATTTTTTGATAAATTGATGATTTTTTAAAAAAAATATTCTTTTAAAAAAATATTCTTATTAAATAATATTATTTTATGGGTAAATAACAATATAATTTAACTATGTCCAACGTAATTTTTATAAGGTTCATAAAAAAGTTAGTATGAAGAAAATAAGTATTTTCCAGTAAATAAATATTTTTATTTAAAAGTGTAATTTCATATTTTTAGATAATTATATTGATAAAATAAATATTATTTTTTAAATCATATCATTTTAATTATCAAATTTTTAATTTTTCACTGCATTATGAGACAGTCAATTTTTTGGATAAAAATTAAATATGGTATCGATTACGATGTCGATTATGACATCATAATATCCAAAAATTGATGTAATAAATATTATAAATAGAATACATGACCAAAAATATATTTTCCCTTTAAAATAATATGTCTTTTAGTTATTTAAATGATTTTATAGACCTTTAATGAATTCTCCAAAACATATATTATATTTTTATATTTTAAAATCAATTCTTTATGAACATGACTCACTTTCACATCATCAATGGTATTATTTTAATATGTTCAGTTATTTCCCTTAAAAAATATTTAAAAACACATATATTTGGAAGATACCATGGTAAATCCATTATAATGTTTATGATTTTTATTATTGTATTATATAGAGTCCATAACCTATGTTTAGAAATTAATAAATAATCCCCCTCCTTTTGCTATAAACTGCCACCCAACCTACCACTCCTCTTCACTCAAAACCCATTTATCATGAATTTACTGTCCCTATTTCTCTCCAAATATCTCCCAAGGTGTTCTCGGTCTCTTAATAATATCCTTGCAATATTTTAAATTCACCCCCTCAATGTAAGGGATCCTTTTTCTTTTTCACTTTATTCAAGTGTTTCCTTTGTATTTAGAATTTTGAATCTCAATTGATTATGTTATCATGTATTTATATATATAATGTTACTATCCAATTTATGTTATAATAATTATATTTATTTTTCCTCTCTCATTATAACCTTTACCTAAGTTGTTACTAATCCAAAGTAAGGGATTCTCTTCCTATTCATTTTTACTCAAATACTTTCATTATATTAATCCTTTTGATTTCCAATTATTCATGTTATAATATCTATTAACACATCCCTTTAATTTATTTATCATTCACACGTAATGAGATATCACCTTTAAATCTCATTAAACCCTTCCTTGAACCTTTATGTCTTTTATACTGCCAAAATTATTATGTGATTTTCCAAGGAAAAAATTTGTATTGTGAATACACATCCCCATATCCACTCAAAGGTATTCACCTAGATGTAACTATACTTCATTGATTTGTAAATTCTATGTATATGACCTAAAATCTTTAATCATTGGATTTAATGTAATGAAGTATTTTCTTATGTTGTATGATCCATGTGGCACACAAATGCATGTGCATGATATGAATGTGATGGGTGCGCTTGAAATTATATAGCCCTCCAATGAATTGGGTAATGTTTTTATCTCATGAGATACCATTTATAGTGAACTATATTTTAACCTAATAACACTATGTTATGATTTCTTGGTGGTAATCCATAAATTACACTTATGGTTCCATGTTTTATGTTACTTCCACATTCCAATGCTACCTTGATTTTATCATCTTATATCTTACTTTGATGTTCATGTTTATGATTATAACCATTTTATGTAACTTTGATATACCTATTGACGCAAATTTATTGCCTTAATCATGATATTATTTGATTATTCCCTTACCTAGATTTATATATCACCCCTTTCTTATGCACGTCCCAAGGTTATCCTATGCAGCATTAGAAGATCAATGGAATATAAAGGCATGTTTTGGAGAATTTAAATAATCAAATTATACCAATGTTTTAATTCATTGTATTATGTATCAAATTTTATAAAGACTTTAAGTATATAAATATTCTAGGATTGTATAATGTATATCATTATGTAATATATAATTAAATATGGAATATAAAAGATATGGGTTGTCACAAGGAACCCATTGAGGAAGAAAGTATGTCGAGATAAAAGTAATCACATTATAATGATAACTATGTAATATAATATCTTTGTAATGATATCTCATTAATATGGTTACACAGTCATGTAAAGAACCTATAGTATTGGTATTTATTTATTTTACTACCTAAAATAAACTCATTTTTATTTCATTGCCATGAAATTTAACATGACGGTTCTATTTCAATCAAAGGTTCAATATATCATCTTATATAAATATACAAGGAAAAATCCTTCCTCAACGTATTCCTTAAAACATGTTATTTTTTATAAACCCAATATACACAACTTCACCATGGACTATCTCATTATGGTTTACAGTAATACATCAAAGTGTGAGAACCATGATAAGGATTATTAATAATCATAAATTCTCTTGATAATTCCACATTATCACCAATAGGAGTATCTAATGACACATAAACATATGGAATTATTTCTGGTGGTTTTTTTTTCATAATATCCCACTATAGATATTACCATGTGTGAACTTCATGAGAAGAAGTGTCATATTCTTGCGAGTACTCACACCTGACATTCATCATTCTATGTTTCACATAATTGAATTTTATCTCACTGTAGAACTGTATTTAATAATATCATTATGTAATTTCAATGTTCTCATCATAGTGGGTAACTCCTGATACATTTTCAATGTTATAGATAATCTAGAACATTATTACATTAAAATAATATAGAACAATAAAATATTTTATTAATAATTGATTTTTAAAATATATATGAAATACAAAGTATATACATATAGTTTTACGACACCAACTCCAACAACTCACAATATCATGCATTAATATTTTTCTTATATTTCTTTTCCGAAGGTGACTAAGTCTCATATTCTATAGATAATTTTCATCTTTTGAACTAATGTAACATGAGTCAGATGGATCAAAAATCTTAAATAAGTTCCCATATGTTCTTTTATCTCTAGTAACAATTATTTCATTATATTAATTTATCATAATTTATTAGTTATTTTAAAAAAACCTAATTTCCCACATCACATAGTTGGATAACACTTATCAAGTTATGTTTCAGCCCTTATAAAAACAAAAAAAAATCACTTGAGTCCTTTGGACTCAATATTAGTATTACTAATGCATTTTATAGTGGCCTAATCCTTTTACACATATTATTACATGATTTTTAAACATAAATATCCAATAAGTACAACCCCGAATATCATGAGGCATGGTGTATGTGGAATATTTAAATCATAATACATCAAAAGAAAACTTAAAATATTAAATCCTTATTTTATTCTCAATAATGAGATCCTAAATCCCTTTTAGCTTCTAAAACTGCATAGGATATCCCGAGGAATACATAAAAAATGTGTTAGAAAAAAAATAGTAAGTTAATAAACATGATAAGTAAACATAATGTGTGTCAAAGGTTTAACATGATCTCATAAATGAGAAGTAAAAAAAGTAATTACATGGGAGAATAACATAAAAAACATGGTATCATAAGAACATAGAATCATAGGAAATGTGGCATGAACTTATAACATGACATTAATATGAGTCAAGACTAACTAACTAGACAATATCACATGGATTAAAATGTCACATAATATATTAGGTTTACTCCAAATCTCATACATGACACTTAAAGATACTAAATATTTAAATAATACATTGTAGAAATATTTGGGTACACCCATAATAACATTTTCATGATTATGTGTTCTATAAAAAAAATAATTCAATCATAAGGAACTAACATAATAATTAAATATGGAAATAAATGAGTTTTATAATCTTAACTCATATCATAATCATAGGAAATTTTGTAAGAAATGAATTTGAGTGATAAACATAGGGCATATATTACCCCCATAAAATTAAGGTAGAATAATCTAGTTATATATATGTGAAAGAAATATATACATAATTTATAATCAAACCATAAAATCAACGGTTTTATTCATTGATGAAAATGTATTTAAAATATTACATCCAAAATATCTTTATAGAAATCCAGTTTTCACTTTGAAATCACTTATCCAAAATATATAAATTTCAAAAATAATATATAAAACATTTTATTTTAAGAATAACCATGAAAAAATATAATGTAATATTTATAAAAATATGTTGTTCATGATGGTAGGAATATTCTATTCATGTTGAGTATGTTTATTCAAATATCCCATTCACATTTTTGTAAGAAAAGTTAAAAAGTACCCTATTTGAAAAATGATAGGAAGATTCATTTTTACAACATTTTTTAAAAATTAAATCATGAGTAAAAATGACATTAAAAAATTATAGTATAATACTAAAAACATTTTTGAATTTGTTTTTGACAACATCGATTATAAAGAAAAAGGATTTTCGAGCGAAGAGAGAAAAAAAGTTAAATTTTATTAAAAACATTTCCCAATAATTTTAAGTACCAAAGAGAGGAGAATGGAAATATTACTTGAAAATTTCATGAATAATCATAGTATAAGAAAATATATTTGGTTTATTATATAAATATCAAACAATTTCTATAAGGTATACTTAAACAAAATCAATCCTGAATAATGATAAACCCTTACCACTTTGGTAACATTAAATCATAACCCCCATGAAAGAATTCGATTAAAATGAAAAATTAAATACCATAATGGTAAATTTATTAATGATATAACTTTAAAATTGTTATTATAAACACCACACAAAACAAATAAGTGTCGAATATGGCATATGCCTCACAGAAGTAAAAGTGATGCAGGAAATCTCTTACCTCGAGTTCAGACTTGTGATGCATGTCCTTTATCTCATGTATAAAAAACATATATAAATTGTGTTTTTCTTTATAGACATTTAAAAGATTAATACATTATACTTGAACCATTTACTTCATTTATTTTAATTACATATTTAATTACTTATTCAGTTATTTCCACGTCGGCTGTTTTTAAGATGCTTCATTCATAATTTCAAAGTGGAATCTATGTGTTCAATGTGGTCAAAGGAGACATTGTTCCATAATATACAGAATAATTATCATGGAATAATTATCTTTTTTTACAAAAATTATAATTTTAAAATCATCCATGACATGTGGTTATGAAAAATGAACCACGTTACAATCATCTAGATGGTGGGTCGGACATACGCATGAGTAATATTTTCATTTTAAAAAATCATAATGAAAAGTGGTTTGGTGTTATTTTATATTTACATAATTATAATTATATCATAAATATAATATTATTTCTTTAAATACACTTATATATACCATCCATTTGATGTGGCACTAAAAAATTAATCCTAACGCTTCGTGAGGCACTAGTATGCCATACACACGAACATCGTTATCATTTTTCAATGGATGATAGGATTGGAAATTAGATGATATATTATCTTAAATAATGAATAATATTTAATTAATATCATAAATATAAATTAAATCCATCATTATTAACATTTGTGAGAGGTGATGATGGAAAATGAATTACATCGAATATTGAGGCTGTAGCCCACTGTACACACAAACGATGGTTTTGTTTCCCATTTGATGGAAGTGGGGTGGATGTATGTTATTAAGTTAACATAATAAAATCTAATTATATTTTATATACTCATGTTAATATATCATCATGATTGAGTAATATTTTATTTATGTGAAAGAAGAAATAAAACAAAGATGGTCGGTTAAGAACGGTGCCTCTTCTTCAGACCACCTCATTAGGATTATATCTAAAACCTCCCTCAATTAGATTTCTAATCAAAACAATACCTATAGTAATTATAGATATAATTATTTAAGGCATTAAGTTAGGGTATTTTATACCTTTAAGGCTTTTTAATTTTGTAAATAATAGTATAAGAGATTCACTTTTATAAGTGAGAGGGAGTGGTATTTTTGTAAATGGCCAAAACTTTTCAAAAGTGGGAAGTAACTCTCAATAGAAGTGCCTCCAAAATTGATAAATAAAGGATTATTGGAGTATTATTGTTTATAAAAACCACCAAAGTTAAAATAAAACTATGTTTTAAACATATTATTCCTTTTACCTCTAAGGTTACTCACTTTTACCATTTTAATTTTTCAGCATGGTATCTAGGTGTTTTATTATTTTTACTATTCATTATGACCCAAAATTAAGTTTAACTTATTAAATAATAAAATTATTCTAATTAAAAAATTTTAATCCATTTTATCAAATTTAAAACATTTAATTTTTAAAATTAAATTTAAAATTAAATCTATAAAACATGTAGAGAAACAGTTTTTCAAGGAATGCATTATTCGTGCTATAGATGACATTATTTTCACTTTATTACATGAAATAATCATTATATAAATTTCAATTCATACAATTAGATATATTATACATATAATTAAAATAATTCTTTATAATGGGTCATTTTAATTAATTAAAATGAATAAACTTTATGCACTTAAAAATAGTTCGCAGAAAACTATATTAAGCATAAAACAATTATACATAAATCATGAAAATTGATTATTAAAATGAAATTAATTTAGATTATTATAAATAAAATGGTTTTTTTATATAAATTTTAGACAAAATTAAAAATATAATAGGACTTTTAAATTTCTTGATTTAATTAAAAGAAATTATGGTTTTACAAAAATGGTATTTTTTACTATTTACTGAAAAATAAAACATTTTAGAAAAAATTTAAAATTTTACCCTATGTTAATTTTGATATGATGATTTAAAATGATTTTAATTTTATAAAAAATTATAAAAGTTTCAAAAATTAATTACAATATTTTCTTTAAAAAATAAATAAATAATATTTTTGAAGGAAATGTATTTTTGATAAGATAAAATATCCTTATTAAAAGGTGAGTACTTATTTCTTAAGAACTTATCTATAAATTTAAATTGAGAAGAAAATTTAAATATGTTTTATAAATAAATAAATTTTATTTATGTCCAAAAATTTAATAGCTAAGTTATATCGATTACCTTTATCTAAAAATATGTTAATATTATATCGTGATTCGTTTAAACTCGGTTTTGTTTATTGAATACCCTATCAAATGTAGTGTTATTTTAAAATAATGGTGCATTACATTATACATCCTTAAATAAGATTCATCCTCACAATTTTAAATTTGTTTTAGTAATCTAGGGTTTTATATCCAAAAATTACTTTATGAAAAATCCACATTGTAAAAAATGGGTTAATAAAACATCCTCTTAAAACAAGGCAAGGTGAAATACAAAGGTTTTCACATAGCACAGTTTCCACTTATGAGAACGTTATATGGAAGTTAAAACATGGATTTGGAAGGAATAATCATTTAGAAGATAACATTATAGTTTTTTTAAGAGAGAATATTCCATTGATTTATCAATAATGAATATCATTTTTTCAATATATTTTTCCAAAAATTTTGGGATTATTTTACTATTAAGATTTAGAACACTAGAAAAATATATGTAATTTATATATTTTTATTTCATAAAAAAGAACCCTTAAAGTTTTTTAGATCACTTTCCTCTTTGCCTCTTACTCATAGGAATGAATACACAATATGGATTCTCTATGCTTGATGAACTAAAATTAACTTTTAACGGATCTTAAGATCCAAAAAAGTGTAAAAAACTATTCCTACTATCATTATTAAAACCAAAATGGTCATAAAAAGTATTATATTACCCAAATTTTATATTAATATATTAATCTCCAAAATTAAATAATAAAAACAAAGGTTTAACATAGATCATTCCTCAAATAAATAACCATATATCCCCAATAACCTTAATAACCTCAACATGAAATATGGTTTTAACCAAAAATTTAATTTCATACCCTTCAAATTACATCTCAAAAAATTATAATAAAATTCTTCTCAAATATCATTCATGTTAAACCTAAATCTTATATATATCTCAACCTAATAAAACTATAAGGACCCGGCCTAAATCATTTCATATTCTAGTGTTTTTGAATGAGAATTTACTTTCATCTAGTTATGAATATCTTTTTCATATAGTGTTTTATTGAATTATTAAAATCTCTTAAAATTTAAACATATACATGAAAAGTCAACATTTATACTCAGTATCCATTTTTTTACCAAACAAAAGTTTTTAAAATAAAAATTCGGTTTCTCTTCATGATAAATATTCACAGTTTTCATATTGACCTCATCATGGTTAATAATGATACTTAAAAACTATTAAAACATTTTAGAAAAATTTTTATGAGAATATAAATTCTAATAAGTTACATTAAAGAAAGAATTAAATCATTTTTCTATAAATACCTATAAAAAAATTCTTTTTAAAAATTAACTTTGGGAAAAAAATAAACACTTTATACTACAAGAAATCACATTGTCTTCCCAAATATTTATATATAAAATTCATAATAAATATTATAGGAAAAATAAAACCCAAAAATTTTTCATTGAAAACATGAAAAAATCATGAAAACCATTTCAAAAAGTTAGGATTTTCACCATTAAAAAGAAACATTTACTTTTCATTGAATGTAAACCCAATAACTAAACTTGTGAAAACATGATATTTCTATAAAAACATAGTAAGAATAAATATATCTTATAGGTAAATTTTGGAATAATTTTTTTATCATTCTTACTAATGATGTAACCCTTATTGATACCATAAAATAAACCTCATGGCTATACTAGGCATAACCCTCACGATTATACTTAGAATAACCATCACAGTTACACTTAGAATAACTATCATGATCAAATTCCAATATACCAAATGCATTAGAGGGATATCACAGACCCACCCATATTTTTTTATAATATAACCTCCTATCCGCATAAAAAATCCCATGAACCATAACATAATCATAAAACAAGAATGTGTACATTATAAAAAACATCCTTGGGGGAAAATCACTTATTTTAATAGGATATTTCCTACATACAAAGGAAAACATTTTCTTTGAAAAAAACCATGAAATATTTTAAATTAAGCTTCAAAAAATTATTTCACAATGAAGGTAGGAAAATATACTTATTTAATATAAGTTAAAAAACATTTCTTTAGAATTTTGTAAAAAGAAACACTAAAAGAGGGGGTTTTAAAAGAAAATATCTTACCTTGAGTCAGAATCATCATGAATAATATTTATCTTCCAAAATAATAAAATTAAATCAATTTATACTTTCTTAAGAACCTTTATCAAATTTATACTTTTATATCACTTATTACCATGTTATATACAATTATTTAATCATTTATTTTCACATCGGGTGCCTTGATGATATTCTGTTCATAAGTCCAAAATGTCTTCGGTTGGTTGAACATGGTCAAAGATTTAATTATTCTATAATATTAAAAATAATATTCATTAAATATATATCATAAATTATACTTTTAAATCCAACCATTAAATATGGTTAAGAAAAAATGAACTGTGTTGTAATTAAAAAGATGGTAGGTCGCATGTACACATGAGTAACATTTCCATTTTTCAACAATCATTATAGTAAGAAAGGAATTATTATTTTACCTTAATAGAATGATAATAATATCATATATATCAAATTATTTATTTCAATAAACTAATATATATAATTCATGTGATGTGGTGATGAAAAATGAATCTCATTGCTTCGTGGAGGTGATAGTTGACATCTACGTACGAATAATGTTATCATTTTTCTATGCATGAAAAGATAAGATAGTATATGATATATTCTATTTTAATAATGATAAATCTATAATTAATATCATATATAAATACTAATTCCATCATTATAACCATTATTGATAGATGATTATTTTCATAAACCAAACCGGGTCGACCCTGAACCGGTCACCCAAATCGGTCCGCGACAAGGCCCGAAGGGCGTTCGCGATCCCCACGGGCTAGAAAAAGTGACCAATTATCGAGTAGAACATGTGGGAATTATTTATATGGATTAATTATATTAAAATATCCAATATAAACCAAAAATACATACCTCAAAAAAATAACTTAACGCACCATTATTTATTTTCATATTTTCAGTTAACACTTAAACATGACCCAAATAGGTCTACAACACAAAAAAACTAAAAAATGCCCCAAATCATAGTGAAATAGAAGGATTAATTTTCTCAATCCACCACCACCAAGATCCCAAAACCAAGACACTAGGAAACCAAACTACCAACCTAGCACATCTTGTCTTAACCTAAAACAAAAGGACAACAGGGTATGCATACACCCAAAGGTGTATGCAGGGTGTGAGAAAAACCCTAGTAGGATGCAACCTGGGTAGAGATTCCATGCATTAAACATGAAAAGAAAAATAAATTTGCAAGCTTGATATTTTACAGAAATTCTAGGACAATTTTAAAGAAAATAACTTTAAATCAGGACAACTTTGATTGATTACAACTTAAAATATATAGTATTTTCAAAGAATCCACTTTTAATGGAAATGCACTTACTTTTAAATTTTCCCAACCCAACCTACCATATTTCAATGGTAAGGACAAAATAAACATTGAGCACTAGTCATGGAAACACCCCTAGGTACTAGTTAGTGTCAGGGCCTTAGGAACCTCATATCTCGGTGTAAAAGTAACCATATAAAATAGCCAATAACCTTCTCATGCATGAGACACTAGTAGGGAACATACTCATAACCTATTGTTCCCCAATCATAATAATCATCATTGTTTAGTTAGTGTTGTCATCTTCAAACGTTCTAAGTGAAACCGAGACAATACCACTTCCAATCACTAGCATACTAGTCCTATTCTCACCACCAAGATACTCAGGTTTCCATATTGTTTTCAATCAAGTTTCACACATAAAATGAACCCACTTACACAAATTATCAACCAACCAAGCATTATGCATCACAAACCACCACTTTCCTATCCCAAACTCATTCTTGAAAACTTTTGCTTGCTGAAATATTTTCCAAATATGTTTCCTATCTTTCAACAAATTAAACAAACCATTAACACAATTTATAAAACAATTTTCAACGAACACCGGAATGCCATTTTATCCAAATTTCACCCCAACCCCACTTTAATATAAATTAGTTGTAAATTAATGCTAAATCAAAATGCAATTTGAATCTTGCACATAGTTTAAAAAATCAATTTCATGTTTTACAAAATGAAACCAAGTGCCACACAAGGGCTTGCATGAAAAAAAATACTCAATATTATACAATACTACCATTTTAACAATTAAATGCAATCTTGATCATGCTGAGTAATACTTTATCACCGCACAAGTAACTTAACAAACCATTTGAGTAGTTCATAAATTGTTAACAAATGGTGTAAAAAAATTACACTCAAAATACACTCAACTTCATTTAAAACGCCACTTTAAAACCAAATTCACAATATATTAATGTTAAAACATGATTTTCACCATTTATATATTTTAATAAATCAATTTCACTAACCACAAACATTCCAAAATTCATATTAGGGGTTTATACATAGAACATAATCAATTTCACAAGTAAAAATATATTTTTAAGCCAAATGCATGTCAAAAATCTTTAGAAACCATATACTCACCCTACATATAATTCATAAAACATACCGAATTAAACAAACAAGAAAAGATATTCATCAATAAGTGGTTAATCACGTAACCACCTATCGGTGTGTAGCAGCTCCACAAAATTAGTGCGCAAAGACCATTACATGTCACGCATAGCATAAACAACACGTGTAAGTCCTAAAATAAAAATATCAAACCCTTTTCATCAAAATAAAACCAAACACAACCTAAAAACCTAACCCAAAAACCCCAAAAGGAAGAAACAACTAATAAAAATAAAACCCACGTACAGTGGGGATATTGGTGGGCTATCTGAGAAAGATGAGGGGTTCCATAAGTGAGACGCACTAGAAACAATCCACCAGGGTCTTTATAGAAGGGAAGAGGGCACAACCAAGTGGATGCATGTGGGTAGCAGGGGTGTGGTGCAAGTTGGTGCTGCCAGACAGAAGGAGGGTCTAAGGACGCAACTGGGGAGAAGTTAGGTGTGACGGTAGGTGTCTAAGGGAGTGGCTGGATGGAAAATTGAGAGGGGGGAGGTTGTAGGTCGGGTTGAAGGAGGTTGTGCGGCGAGTCGTCTGGGGGATCAGGGTGGCAGTGAAAGCCGGGGTGGCATGGGGCTTGCTGGTCAAAATGAGAGGGCCCACTGAGGTGGGGTGTGGTAGAGTGAGGAGAGGCCAAGGGGAACAAGCAGTGGTCATTGGAAATCTGGAGAGTTGCGCCTAGGAGAAGGGGTGTGACGAAACCAGGAGAAGAGCGGAGATGTCGGTCATGAGGTTCTTGGCCAAGGGGAGCAGCGCGCTGGGCTAGATGCAGCACAAGATGGTGTCGCCGGATGGAGGGAAAACTGTGTGGGGGTAGAAGGGCATGCGTGGAGGTCAGGTGGCGGTGCGAGCCAGCTAACCTGGAGGTAGGGTGGCGAAATAGGCCGGCTGGGAAGAAGCGGCACACTAGGTTTTTAGGGGAGGGGTGTGTCACAATAGTAAAGAAGGTAATGAGGGGGAGAGAATGATGGGAGAGAAAAAATAAAAAAATGGAACCCAACAAATAAAATAATATAAAATGAATATTGAAGAAATACTAATAATAATCTTTATAATAAGGAAAGGAACTCTTGCACGCACAAAAACCCACTTCATGAGCTAAAACATCTCTAGAAGCATTGAATGAGAACCACACCATTTTACTGGAACAAACAAACAAGACCAAGCATGTACAAGGAACACTCTGACCTCCTAACACTAAACCATCTCTAGGAACAGAACCAAAAGGTCAACATGGGTAAATCTTGAATGGGATCTCCACCATTAGAAACCTACCAACACCCGAGATGAGAAAGGAAAACTAATACTGGGAGACATGAGCGGACTCCCCACCATCATGAAAAAGGAAAATACGATTCATTCCAGACATATCTGAGCGAGGCTTGTCATGGGTATCCCCACCATTATAACTGTAAGAGTGTACAAAAAATTCAAAATTTTCCGACAATGACCAAACACCCCACCACATGGGGCATGGAGGGTCAGGCCCAATTACCAGGGTGTCAAAACCACAGCCCAAGACAAACCAATATCTTCACATCCCTGTATGCACATTATTCAAATTTGAGGCCAATTTTCCCAATAGACCTCATAAGGACCACTAAAATCGATTACATTAGGTGGTACAAAACCCTCGGTAGTATAATGTAATGAGACTACCAAACCTCCTCATAGTCATGGGAAACCCCATGCACCCAAACGGGTTGTTTGGAACATAACCATAGAAAAAAATGTAAACCACCTTCACCTTCAACACCGACATCAGAAATAAGGCTGGTGTCCCATACACTCTCAGGGTTCCTGACCACGTTTCATCTTCAATCTGTGGTATATGTGTTGAGCAAAGTATTGTTTTCAACAGTGCGTATTAATGTTATTTAAAGTGGGAGATTATTGAAAATAATACTCTGTCTCTTTATGATAATTTGGATGCCCACAAATACCCTTAGTTATTTTCTAATGATTTCACTTAGTATTTTGCAGGAGGTTATTAATTTATTTTACTCTTAAAATAACGAGAATTTATTACTTAGCGCGGAATCTGTTTTAGCGTGTTCTGGAAACACTGTTCACATCTTACGTAGATGAATATAGCGCGGAATCTGTTTTAGAACATTCTGGAATCACTTTTCATACCCTATGTGGATAAACGTAGTGTAAGGATGAAAAGCATGTATACTTTTTGAGATAATAGAAAAGTATGGTTAAATAACCATACGTTTTCAGCAAAGTATGGAAGAAGAACCTTGCGTTAGGAAGGAACTCGACGTTTTGGTTATCATCAAAGTATGAAAGGATAACCGTATGTAATTTCTAAAGGTTATGTTTATTTCTCAAAATTATGGTTCATCAGCCTTAATTTTGTAAACAACCATACGTTCTTGGAAAAGTATGGATCAAGTAAAAGTATGGATCTTTTACCATATGTCTGAATGTTGAAGAAAAAGTATGAATAATCAACCCTACATTTGTTATCAACCTTATGTTATCAACCCAACGTTTGAAGACTATGTTATTAACCCTACGTTTGGAGGCCACGTCATCAACCTTACGTTTGGCATCGGAATTTTTTGGCAGACGGTTTTTATGTACAACGATCAGTAAGCTGATTTCTGGGCGGATTTCAAGCCTGATTTAAAGTCATTTTTAAATTACGCCTTTTACTGATTCAAGGCCGTTTTATTAATGGATTTAAGATCGAATTAAAATGAGCTTTTTATGTTGAGTCTTAAGGGAAGTTACGACTTCTCTATAAATTCAAATTTTTGAATATCACGAATCAGAAGGCGACTTTTATGGATCTAGATGTGCAGGAGATATGCTTTATTATATATGCTCTATCTGAAACACAAAAATAGAGAATAGTTTGATCGATCTATTATTGAAAAAACTGGAAAACAGAGATTGCAACTATTCACGATTAATCTACTGATTCAACAGGAGCGTAAAAGCTCTGTTTGTTCAAGAAGAAGGAACTAGATAGAAGATTCACCTGTTCTACATCGAATATATACTGTGGATCTACTACTTCTAAGGTTGTGAACTATATCTCTATATCTACTACAACTGGATCAACTCAGAACTGATTCGTCTTGAAGATCAATATTTCTAGAGACTTTGATCCCTCTGCTGTTAGTTGTATTCTGTTGCAATTGTGAAGATCAACCAGAAATTTCTTTCTGAAATTTTGTTTTTATTCTTGAGTAACCCTCTTCTTATTCTAAGCTGTGTAGGTTCGTGTTTGAATCAAAAGGGTTTTCCTTGGATTGTAAAGGTGTCAACTGCCTGTACTCAGTTGTGAATTGGTCTGTGGAAAAGAGGACCAGATAGTGAAAATCACCAAGCTCGTGGAGTAGAGCATTGGTGGAGTGGACTAGAGGATTTCTGTTCCCCGAACCACTATACATCTTTGTGTTCTTGTTTTTACTTTTTCTGTTGCACGATCAAATATGATAAAGTATAAAGGACAGAACTCGTTCAAAAGAATATTTATTGAAAAAATTGCAATAGACACAATTCACCCCCCCCCCTCTTGTGTATAATCTGTAGATTCAGATCCAATAATTGGTATCAAGGCTGGAGCTTCTGACCGAGCCTTAGAAAGCTAGAAGCATTTAAGGATTATAAAATAGAGCATTATGATTGATACAAGAGAAGGGATGTTGATGGTTAGAGAACCATATTTTAATGGGGACAACTATGGTTGCTGGAAATCGCGTAAGATAATATTTCTGAAAAACCTCGGATATAGAGTCTATTAAAAGATTATGACTCCTTTTGAAATTCCTGAAATTCCTGAGGCATGGAGTGCTACTATAGAGGCAGAGTACGATATGAACTCGAAGCCTATGAATGCAATTATCTGCAGTCTAGGACCAGATGAATTTAACAGAGTATCTCAGTGCCCGACAGTATATGAGATGTGGAAAACAATAGTTGTGGTATATGAAGGAACAGATAATGTAAGGCAAATGAGATATGCAACTACAAAACTGAAATTTGATACTTTCAGAATGATTAAAGGTGAGAGAATTACCCAAATGAATGGGAGATTTACATAAATTGTCAATAACATGACTGCTCTAAGAGAACATATCAAGCAGGCTGATCAAGAATTAAATGTACTGAGAGTACTTCCTACTATATGGAATGGTATCTCTGCTGCAATCATACAATCAACACCTGTCAAAGATCTAACTATGAGACAGTCGATTGGTACACTGATGATGTATGAAGTTGAAATTCAAGATGAAGCTAATGAACATAAAGTGCTTATCAAAAGAGAAGATATTTCCTTGAAGGCAACTTCACTACAAAAGAATAAAAAGATGAAGAGCAAAGAAGTCAAATCTAAATCAGAAAGCTCTGACTCATCCAACTCAGATGAAGAACTGGCTCAACTAGCCAGAAAATTTAGAAAATTCTAAAGCAAGAAAAGAGGCTTCAAAAATCCTTTACGGGAGATAATAAGGAAGTAAGATGTTATGAATGCAAAAATATGGGACATATCAGACTAGATTTCCCACAATTGAAGGATGCAAAGAAAAAGAAATTCTTCAAAAGAAATGACATTGAGAAGAAAGACAAGAAAGCTATGAAATCCACTTGGAGTGTATCTGAATACTATAGTAGCTCTTTTAAATCAAGCTCAGAGAAAGAAGAAGTCAATCTAAAGGCAAACATGTGTTTCATGGCAGAAACTGATGAGGTACACTCATATTACTCCTCTGAATCACATTCTGAATCAAGCTACGCAAATGAAAAACTTGCAGCCTACTGCAATATGCTTGAAGAAAGATATGACTCACTATTTAAGAAACATAAGCCACTGAAAAATATACATAAAACCGTTTCAGATGAAAGAGACACAATGCTGAAACAACATAAATAATTAACTGATAAATACAATTTGATTAACACTAACTATGTTAATTTTGAATCGATAATAAAATCACTACAGGATGAAGTAGAATCTTACAAATAGGCTGTATTGGTTTTACAAAAGGAGAGAATTCATTAAATGAAATTCTTGGAAAAACTGTCATTAAAAAGGAGAGATTTGGAATTGGCAGTAAAGGAGAAAAACCAAAGCTATATAAAAATTATTTTTTTCCTAGCTCTAAAAAGCATAATTGTAATTTTTGTGGGGAAAAGGGACCTGTAGCTAAAAATTGTTTCTTAAGAAAACCTCAAATTTTTGGTATTAATAAAGTCTATGTTTCAAAAGAATTATATGATTCAGCTAATTTTAAAAGAACAAAGAAAATCTGGATATCCAGATCATTGCTAGCTAACACTCCTGGACCCAACAAAATATGGGTACCAATGCAATTTGTTTGAATGTCTTTACAGGTAGCAGGTCACCAGAGAAGAAAAGATATATGGTACATGGATAGTGGTTGCTCAAGACATATGAGTGGAAACTCATTGAATTTTTCTTCACTCACTTAAAAGGAAGGAGGACTTGTCACATTTGGTGATAACGCCAAAGGAAAAATCTATGGCATTGGAACTGTTGGAGATCCAAAAACAGTCTCAATCAACAAAGTACTTTATGTATAAGGACTAAAACCCAATATGATAAGTATATCTCAACTTTGTGATGATGGATATACTGTTTATTTTACTAAAAATTGATGTACTGTTTCTAAAGATAAACTGTTTAAATTTATAGCACCAAGAACTGAAAATATCTATACGTTGGATTTAAATTCCTTGTGTAAACAACAAGTAAACTGCTTGACTGATAAAGTAAGTGAATCCTAGATCTGGCATAGAAGACATGGTCATTTCAATGTATATGTTTTACATAAGTTATCCAAGAAACGTTTAGTTTCTGATTTACCTTGTCTCAAATTTGAAAGTGACAAATTTTGTGATGCATGTCAACTTGGCAAGCAACACAAATCATCCTTCAAATCTGTTAATAAGGTTGCTACATATAAACCTCTAGAACTTATTCATATGGATTTGTTTGGACCTTTAAGAGTAGCAGGCTTATCTGGTAAATTATATGTATAAGTTTTAGTTGATGACTATTCAAGAATTACATGCATTTTCTTTTTGAAATTTTAAAAATGAAGCTTTTACTTTATTTGAAAGTTTCTACAAATCTATTCAAAATGAAAAATGTTTCAATATAATCTCATTAAGTAGTGATCATAGTGGAGAATTTGAGAATCTAGAATTTAATACCTTTTGCTCAAATATGGGTATTAAACACACCTTTTCTGCACCCAGAACACCTCACAAAAATGGGATTGTAGAAAGAAGAAATAGAACAATTCAAGAAATGGCTAGAACAATGTTAAATGAATATAGCCTACCTATATATTTCTGGGTAGAAGCTGTGAATACAGGTTGTTATACAATTAATAGAGTTTTAATTAGACCTATTTTGAAAAAGACACCCTATGAACTATGGAATAACAGAAAACCTAAAGGAAATTACTTTAAAGTTTTTGGATGCAAGGTTAATATCTTAAACACCAAGGATAATCTTGGTAAGTTCGGTCAAAAATCTGATGAAGGTATTTTCTTAGGATATTCTGCTACCTCCAAAGCTTATAGAGTTTATAATAAGAAGTCAAGGATTGTTGAAGAATTAGTTCATGTGAAATTTGATGAATCTGATCGTTTTGAGAAAAGGACAGAACAAATGGATGAAATTTACTCTAATGATAACATGAGACTTGAGAATTAAAAGAATGATTTTGAAAATGATATAAAATAAATTCAATCCAGTTCAGAGGAACATGATACTGAAGAACCTTTAAATATTCTACCTAAGCAGTCTAGAACCCTAATGAATCATCCTTCAGAAACTGTAATAGGTAACTTAGAAACTGGTGATCAAACTAGAAGAAACTTAGGAAACCTAGTGGAATTCTCTACCTTCCTATCTCAATAAGAACCCAAGACTATAGAAGAAGATTTAGATTATGAAAGCTGGGTAATAGAAATACAAGATAAATTAAACCAGTTTAAAAGAAATGAAGTTTGGGATTTAGTGGAAAGACCCAAGAATTATCCTGTAATAGGAACCAAATGGGTTTTTATAAATAAACATGATGAACAAGGCACAATAACTAGAAATAAAGCAAGATAAGTAGCTAAAGGATATAATCAAGAAGAGGGAATAGATTATGATGAGACTTTTGCACCTGTAACTAGGTTAGAAGCCATTAGAATCATTTTAGCCTATGCATCTTATATGAATTTTAAATTATTTAAAATTGATGTCAAATCTTCCTTTTTAAATGGATATTTAATGGAGGAAGTTTATGTTGAGAAACTTCCTAGTTTTGAAAACTCTCAAAAACCTGATTCTGTTTTTAAACTTACTAAAGCTCTTTATGGACTTAAACAATCACCTAGAGCCTGGTATGAAAGATTAAGTTCTTTTCTTTTGAAAAATTATTTTACTGTTGGTATGACAGATCCAACACTATTTAAGAAAACTGTGAAAAATAATGTTTTATTGGTTCAAATTTATGTTGATGATGTAATATTTGGATCAACTAATAAAACTCTTTGTCATGAATTTTCAAAATTAATGCAACAAGAATTTGAAATGAGTGTGATGGGAGAATGAAATTTCTTTTGGGGTCTTCAAATATTTCAAAATGATTTTGTAAATGTTTTAAATCAAAGCAAATACATTACAGATTTACTTAAGAAATTTGGACTTGATACCAGCAAGACATTTACAACTCCTATGTGTACTAATATAAAACTTGATTTGGATGAAACTGGGAAATCATTTGACAACAAGTTATATAGAGGTATGATTGGTAGCTTGTTATATCTTACTTCTAGCAACCTAGATATAATTTATTTAGTATGTCTTTCTGCTAGATTTCAATCAAATCCTAAAGAATCCTGTCTAACTGTTGTTAAATGAATTTTTAGATATTTAAAAGGAACTGTTTTTCAATCTCTTCTTTATCCTAAAACTTCTGATTTTAATTTTATTTTTTATTCAGATGCTGACTTTGGAAGTTGTAGATTAGATAGAAAAATTACTTCCGGAACATGTCACTTTTTAGGAAAGTCCTTAGTATCATGGTCTAGTAAGAAACAACATTCAGTTTCCCTGTCAACAGCTGAGGCAGAATATGTTTCTGCTGGCAGTTGTTGTGCACAAGTGTTGTGGATGAAGAACACTCTTATAGACTTTGGATTGAATTTTAATAATACACCTATTTTATGTGATAATACGAGTGAAATTAAAATTTCAAAAAATCCTATTAGTCATTCTCGAACTAATCACATTGATATAAGGCATCACTTTTTAAGAGATCATGTTATTAAAAAAGATATATTTTTAGAATTTATAAATACTGAAATTCAATTAGCAGATATTTTTACTGAACCTATTCCCACTGCAAGGTTTGACTTTATTAAGGGGGATCTAGGTTTATTCAATTTTAAATAATTTTTTTTTTATTTTTTGTAAATTTTATTTTTTTTATTGGGTACTGTTTGAGTTTTTCTTTCTTTCGTCATATAAAAAATTTATTTGTTTTTAAATATATGTAATGATGAGTGATTACACAGGAATCAAGACTGCCAGAGCCTTTTCGACTTCTCAACCCCTTCACTTCTATCGAAACCCTTTCGAAATCCAAAAATCGCACTTCCTCTTCTGAAACCCCAACCTTCAAACTTCTAAAACCCTAACCTTCAAACCTTCAGAGAGTCTCACAGCAATGGTAAGGACTAAAAGAGCCAGTGAGGCCGAGCTGAGCAATGCCAAGAGACAACGCACTGAAGGAAGAAAAATCTTACAGGGTAAGGTAATCGATCTTGACTGGTTATTTCAGATGAATTTGTTTTTGAAGCAAGCACTATCGTTTCAGAATCTCGAACAGATGTTCAACAGGGAAAATACGGAATTTCTATATGAAGTAGAACTTAGATACTTCTAAAAATATAGACAGTTTAGTCTGGTCGATACCGAAGATAGTCTAATGGCTAAAATAGAGGATAGGTATTTCTTAATTTCTTCAGTAGAGATTAGTCAGATTCCCAACTGCCCTCATGAGGGGGTTTTTCATTTTGACTTGAAGAATATAGGATATTCTGTGCATAAATCCAAATACATTATGTATTTTCTTTTCGGTACCAAGACAATAAAGAAAATGTTTTTTAAGGATTTAGAGCCTGATCAGAAGATTTTGGTAAAATTTATTCAGACTGGAATAGCTCCATGGATGGATGAAATGGAGACGATTTTGTACCCTGATATGTATATAATGTTTCTTTTGTTAAGTGATATTAAGTTAAACTTTACAAGATACGTGATAAGGTATCTCAGTTATTGCTGTCAAAGTGAGGCCAGGATGAATTTCTATCACTTTGGTCGATTTATTTTTGAGCTGTTGTTTAAGAAAGAAATGGTAAGATTATTGGATGCAATAGTTAACTGTCATCACAGTAATACGTTTAATGTTGGAACCTTGAGGAAAGTTGGATATTTCTGGAGCACAATTAAAGGTAAAATTTTGCCAGTAGGAGCTGAGGAAGACTCAGAGAGTGCTCAGGATCAACCTGCTAAGTCCAAGGAGGGACAAGCTAAATCCAGAGTTAGCAATGTAGCAAGAAGGATTCGCTTTGAAGTGACAGATGTTGAGGATGACAGAAGCTAGGAGGGAATTCAATCAAGAAGAAAAAGACCAGTAAATGAGGAAGTTACTTCCACTGCTTTGGAAACTCCAACAGAACCTTTAATTTCTTATTCTTTTGTGAGATAAGTTGTTGCTGATAAAACCATGGAAGATGCTACAGAGAGAATGGCTCCGGTAGAGAAATCAGGAGCTCAAGAAGAAGCTCAAAGGGAAAATCAGGAATATATTGTTGCTGATATTGAAGTTGCACTTCAATAGGAACAGGAGATGGAGGCAGTGCCTGGTGAAGAAGTGGTCAGACCTCAGGAAACTTCTGCAGATATTGTTCTTGAAATTCCAGTGGAAGAAAAAGATGAAGATGAATGTGATGAGCATGCTTTTGAAGCTCAAACATAGGTACTTCAAGAGGATTTTTTTGTGGAGGAGTTTGAAAACTCTAAGGAAAAATCTGTGGACCAACCTTCTCAGGACAAAGAAAAGGATAAATCTTATGCTGAATCATTGCCTTTGGTATTGCTGCATCAACATGAGAATGTGAATCAGGCACAGGGTGCATCTGATTCAAGGGAAGAAGAAGTTGAAGAACTGTACACAAAAGTATCTCAGTTGGAATCTGAGAATGCTTCTCTTAGAAATTCTTTAGACTTAGAACATTTGAAGTTTAAAAAGATGAAGGAGTGTACAGTTTCAAGGAAAGAAGTTGAAATGTTTAAAGAGGATATACTGACTGCTGTTAATCAATTAAAATATGAAATGTTTATAAAGTTAGATTTATCAGATCTGAAGTTTTTTATGGAGAACCAATTTTCATCAGTTGCAAATAATACTATTAGTGGATCAAGTTCTTCACCTGATTTAATCAGAAGTTTTGAGGCTATCACAACTGCGTTGAGCAATATAAATGAAAGGATACAATATCTTTAATGTAACAGTGCTCCTTTGTCAGTGTTGCTGGACAATCAGAAATTCGTAGTGGATAAACTGACATTGAGTGAGCCATCAATCAGAATTATGTTAGATCAGTTATCAGAAAAGTTTTCAGTATTTGTTGAAAAAGAGGAAAGGATGCATGAGTTTTTCAAAGACAATTTAATTGAGGATATTCATATGACTCAAGAGAACAGAGATCTCATTATCAAGCTTAAATATGGGATGATGAAGAGACTTCGGGAACAGTTTACAGAAATGAAGTCTGCAATTCAGAGGAGATATACCATGTTTCCTATATTACCCAAACCCTGATTCCTGTGTATATCATTGTCATGTATATACTAATAGTTTTTGAATGAAAATTTTCTTCATTTTTTATTTGTATTTTTCCTTATTTGTTTTACTAATTTTATTTTTAATATGCCAGTACTCTATATTTAATTATTGATAAACAGTTTGTAATAGCATTTACTAACAGTTCAATGTAATATTAAATGTGTTAAAATCCATGATTTTTCATTCTTTTTTGATATCACAAAAAGGGGGAGAATTTGGATAAACACAACATCAATATTTAGGGGGAGAATTCATTTTATTGAGGGAGAAAATTAGATGAGATTCATTTTATTGAGGGAGAAAATTAGATGATACATTTGGATTTATAATTATCTTTTTGGCGGAGAAGATTTTATTTAAAACTTTATAACGGATTTTTGAAAGTTAATTTTGTTTTGTTTAAATAATTTTAATTATTTTATGGGTTTTATTTTATGGGTTTTTTGATCATCAAAAAGGGGGAGATTGTTGAGAAAAGTATTGTTTTCAACAATGCGTATTAATGTTATTTAAAGGGGGAGATTATTGAAAATAATAATCTGTCTCTTTATGATAATTTTGATGCTCACAAATACCCTTAGTTATTTTCTAATGATTTCACTTAGTATTTTTCAGGAGGTTATTAATTTATTTTACTCTTGAAATAACGGGAATTTATTACTTATCACGGAATCTATTTTAGCACGTTCTAGAAACACTGTTCACATCTTACGTAGATGAATATAGCACGGAATCTGTTTTAGCGCGTTCTGGAATCACTGTTCATACCCTACGTGGATAAACGTAGCATAAGGATGAAAAGCATGTATACTTTTTGAGATAAGAGAAAAGTATAGTTAAACCACCATACGTTTTCAGCCAAGTATGGAATAAGAACCTTACATTAGGAAGGAACCCTACGTTTTGGTTATCAGCAAAGTATGGAAGGAGAACCGTACTTAATTTCTAAAGGTTATGTTTATTTCTCAAAATTATGGTTCATCAACCTTACTTTTGTAAACAACCATACGTTCTTGGAAAAGTATGAATCAAGTGAAAGTATGGATCTTTTACCGTATGATTGAATGTTGAAGAAAAAGTATGAATGATCAACCCTACATTTGTTATCAACCTTACATTATCAACCCTACATTTGAAGACTAAGTTATTAACCCTACATTTGGAGGCCACGTCATCAACCTTACGTTTGGCGTCAGAATTTTTCGGCAGACGGTTTTATGTACAACGATTAGTAAGCTGATTTCTGGGAGGATTTCATGCCGGATTTAAAGTCGTTCCTAAATTATGACTTTGACTGATTCAAAGCCGTTTTATTATTGGATTTAAGATCTAATTAAAAGGAGCTTTTTAGGCCGAGTCTTTCGGGAAGTTACGACTTCTCTGTAAATTCAAATTTTTGAATATCGCGAATCAGAAGGCGACTTTTATGTATCTAAATGTGCAGGAGATATGATTTATTATATATGCTCTCTCTGAAACACAAAAAGAGAGAATGGTGTGATCGATCTATTATTGAAGAAAGTGGAAAATAGATATTTCAACTATTCACGATTGATCTAGTGATTAAATAGGAGCGTAAAAGCTCTGTTTGTTCAAGAAGAAAGAACTCGATAGAAGATTTACCTGTTCTACATCGAACATCTACTATAGATCTACTACTGCTGAGGTTGTGAACTATATCTCTATATCTACTACAACTGGATCAACTCATAACTGCTTCGTCTTGAAGATCAATATTTCTAGAGACTTTGATCCCTCTACTGTCGATTGCATTCTGTTGCAATTTTAAAGATCAACCGGAAATTTCTTTCTAAAATTTTGTTTTTATTCTTGAGTAACTAGATTCTTGTTCTAAGCTATGTAGGATCGTGTTTGAATCAGAAGGTTTTTCCTTGTATTGTAAAAGGTGTAAACTGCCTGTACTCAGTTGTGAATCGGTCTGTGGAAAAGAGGACCAGATAGTGAAAATCACCAAGCTCGTGGAGTAGAGCGTTGGTGGAGTGGACTAGGGGATTTTTGTTCCCCGAACCACTATACATCATTGTGTTCTTGTTTTTACTTTTTCCGTTTCACGATCAAATCTGATAAAGTATAAAGGACAGAACTCGTTCAAAAGAAGAGTTATTGAAAAAATTGCAAAAGACACAATTCACCCCCATCTTTTGTATAATCTGTAGATTCAGGTCCAACACTATGGATGGAGCATTGATGTTTGAAGCATCTCCTGCCTCATAGTCATGTATTAAAGAATCCCAAATGGAGCTTCACCTTTTGGTGTCACATGCAACCACACCGCAACCCATACAACACCAACAACCACAATGCACCACAACATCCAACTACTCCCTCGCGGCCCATCTACCTGGACATGGGTTTAGATGTTGTGCATGAAACACCTATTCAACCTTAACAAAGAAACATAAGAAGAAGAGACATAGGATAAACAATCCCCTTTAAACAAAAAAATTAGAATTCCCTAAGAGGATGACACACTCCGATGAAAATAGGGATTCTCGGAGGGCTTAATGAAATCCACCTTTTCACTTCGATGAGAACCCACACTTCAAGATGTCACCAAACATGAACCTTACGACCAATTAAAGCACTAAAATAATTTCAAGACACCAGTTAGCACTGATAACTCTGAAACTCCTTCACCCTTCCCTACTGGGATTCCTTTCACTGTTTCTAAGGGAAACCTTTAGAGGCAGCGGTGTTAAACTTCACACTATATGAATCAGATGACTCAAATAGACCAAAAATCCCTTAAAACCCCCTCGTATCTATCAACCCATTGTGGGAGGATCTGCTTAACCGAAAAGGAAAGAGGAATAGACTTAGAATTATCACTAAAAAGGGATATTATTTGATTTAATCAACTGGAGGGTCGGCCAATGGTGAATTACCCGCGGTCTCACTTCAATCGCATGTTAATGCTTTATAGAGGGGCATACACTAGTCAAGAAAGAGAACCATGGACCCAATAAAACTGCTCCAATGGCCAAGAAATACCACCAGTGAACACTAAACGTGCAAGGGGAACCATTGCAACCGCTTCTTGGAGCACTTTTAAAATGAAACCACTAACCACATGCTTTCACACCAACTTGCTAATAATAATTCAGACTTAATACACAAATCAGTTAAAAATGATTCTCAGATCGAAATGCCTCAAATCAAACATTTTTTAAACACAAGTACACACACCACACCAACCCCAGTAATTAAAACACCAAAATTTTCTTTAACAAAACATTTTGAAAATAAAAAAAGCCGGTGGGTTTCACAAACACCAATGGTTTCCTATGCACCTAACACATGCATGTTCCCATGCCACACCAACACCCACCTCATGTACATCTAGGCACTCATCCTCTCATGCCTTTAACCATTTCTATTTCCATATATACCCATGCATGTGGTTTCCCATAAGAGCACCAAATATAAAAACCATATCATTCCATTTTTAAAAAACCAAACATTCAACCCACACTTTCCAAACCTCACACATCATTTTATATTTTTAAGGCACATAATTTCAAAAAAATCCTAAAACCAAATCATTTTTCTTAAATATCAAATTTTTTTGATTCCACAACAAGAGATGTGGAACAATATAAGAGGAAACTAGTGCTAGTAGGTTACTTGGACATATGGTTGGCAGTCATACACCAATCAACCGACCATCACTGAGAGTATTCTAAGAAAATTTCTCTAGCACTACTTGAGTTTATATGCCCTGTGATATCACAGAGACCATTGACCCATCACTTATTTCATTTCCCAAATAACAAGTGAACACATGGGCCAAAGAACTCAAATGGACCCCGACATCCCCTGGTAACTCAAGCCCCACCATGAGGTATGCTAACCAGGAACCTTACTCATAGAAAGAACATTGAGTTCTAACAATCCTAGCTCTAGTATACCCTAACTATTCCCAAGAAACAAGACCCAAAGAGTAAACCACCTCTGAAACCATTTTGTCACGAACTAACCCAGGTCGACCCTAAACCAGTAACCCAAATCGGTTAGCGAAAAGTCTTGAAGGGCGTTCACAATCCCCATGGTCTTTCACAAGTTCCTAGGTATCGAATAGAACATGAGGGAATGACTACCTAGATTAATTTTATTAAAATATCTAATAAAAACCAAAATTCCAGATCTGAAAAAAATTAACCGAACACGCCATTATTTATTTTCATATTTTCAGTTTACACTTAAACATGACCCAAAAGGGATACAACACAGAAGGAAACTAAAACAATGTCTCACACCTCTATGCAACAAGAGGAGTAATTTCCTCGAGTCTCCACCACTAAGATCCCAAAACCAAGCCACTAGGAAACCAAACTTCCAACCTGAAACATCTTGTCTTAACCTGAAACAAAAGGACAACAGGGTTTGTATACATTTAAAGGTGTATGTAGGGTGTGATCCAAAGATCAGTAGGATGCCACCTGGGTAGATATTCCATGCATTAAACATTAAATGAAAAGTAAATTTTCAAGATTAATATTTTATAGAAATTCTAGGATAATTTTAAAGAAAATAACTTTAAAGAATGACAACTTTGAATGAGTGCAACATAAAATATAAAGCAGTTTCAAAGAATGAACTTTTAAAGACAATGCACATAATTTTAAAATTTACCAACCCAACCTATCATATGTCGATGGTAAGTTCAAAATAAACATTGAGCACTAGTCACTGGAACACCCCTCGGTAATAGTTAGTTGTGGGGCCCTAGGTACCTCGTATCTCGGTGTAAAAGTTACCATAGAAAATAGACAATAACCTTCTCTTGCACGAGCCACTATTAGAGAACATACCCATAACCTAGTGGTCCCCAATAATCACCATCATCATAGTTTATTTAGTGTTGTCATCATCAAACTTTCTAAGTAAAATAGGGACGATACCACTCTGGATCACAAGCATGTTGGTCCAAGTTCACCCACCTAGATACACGGCTTTCCCTATTGTGCTCAATAAAGTTTCACACATCACATAATATCACTTACACAATTTATCAAACAACCAGGCATCATGAATCACAAAACACCACTTTCCTATCATAAACCCATTATTGAAAACTTACACACACCGAAATATTTTCCAAATATGTTTCTTATCTTTCAACCAATTAAACAAACCATTAACACAATTTATAAAACAATTTTCAATGAACATTGCAATGTCATTTCATCCAAAGTGCACCCAAAACCCACTTTCAAAAAAATTAGTTGTACATGAATGCTAAATCAAAATGCAATTTGCAGCTTTCACATAGTTTAACAAATCAATTGCATGTTTTAAAAAATGACACCAAGTGCCACACAATGGCTTGAACACAAAACAAAATACTCAATTTTATACAAAACTTCCACTTTAACAATTAACTGCATGATCAATCATACTAAGTAATACTTTCACACCGTGCAAATAACTTCACAAACCATTTGAGTAGTTCATAAAACATTAAAAAATGGGGAAACAAACATTTACACTCAAAATAAATGTGTTTTAATTTAAAACACCACTTTAAAACTAAACACACAATATATTCATGTTAAAACATGATTTTAATCATTTATATATTTTAATAAATCAATTTCACAAATCACAAACATTCCAAAATGCATACAAGGGGTTTATACCTAGCTCATAATAAATTTCACATATAAAAATATATTTTTAATCCAAATTAATGTCAAAACTCTTTAGAAACCACATACACATCCCACATATAATTCATAAAACATACAAAATTAAACAAACAGAAAAAGTAATTGGTCAATAAATGGTTAAGCACGAAACCACCTACCAGTGTGTAGAAACTCTGCAAAATTAGTGCGAAAAGACCATTTCACGTCACACGTAGCTCAAATAACATGTGTAAGTCCTAAAATAAAAATATAAAACCCTTTTCATCAAAATCAAACCGATATCAACCAAAAAACCTAACCCGAAAACCCCCAAATGGAAGAAACAACTAATAAAAATAAAATGTACTTGTAGCTGGGTTATTGGGGGGCTTTAAATGCAATATGAGGGGTTCCATAAGTGATTCGCGCTAGAAAAGTCTGAACGGGGTCTTTTTGAACAGGAAGAGGGATCGGCCAATGGGTTGTGCATGGGTAGCTGGGGTGCGACGCGAGCTAGTGCTACCAGACGGAATGTGGGTCGAAGGCCGCAAGCGGATAGGAGCTGGGTGTGATGGTGGGTGTCCTAGGGAGAAGTTATTTGGTGTAGCCGGAGGGGATAAAGGTTTTAGTGGGGTAGAAGGAGGTTGTGTGGTGGGCTAGCCTGGCGATCGAGGTGGTGGTGCAAGTTGGGGTAGCGCAGGGCTCACCGGATAGAAATAGAGGGGACACTGAGGTGGGAAACGGTAGATCGAGGAGAGTCCAGGGGGGAACGAGCGGGGGTTACTGGCGTTCTAGAGGGCTACGCCTAGGAGAAGGGGTGCGACGGAACCAGGGGAAGAGTGGACACGGTGGTCGTGAGGGACTTCGCCAACGGGAGCAGTGCGCTGGGCTGGATGCGGCATGAGCTGGTGGCGCTGGATGGAGGGCCAGCCAGTGCAGGAGGGGGTGCAGAGGTCGAGTGGCAGCATGAGCCGGCTGACCTGGAGGTAGGTCGGCACGACGGGCCATTTGGTAAGAAGTGGTGAACTAGGAGTTCATGGGAGGGGTGTTCCACGATGGGAAAGAAGGGAATGAGGGGATGGGAAAAAAGAATAAAAAAATATAACCCAAAAAATTAAACAAAAAAAGAGAATACAAAAATATTAATAATAATAAGATTTATAATAATATGATAATAATATGTTGATAAAAATATGTTTAATTATCTTCATAAACTTAATAATAATAATAATAATAATAATATCCTAAAATAATAATATTATAATTATCATTGAAATAATTCATTAAATTTTTATCAAACATTTAGTTTTATTTCATTATGAGTAATTAGTTTCATTTAAATAGTTGACCATTGTGAAGGGCATGCAGTGAATAGGTCGAGGTTGCACGGTGGCCTAGGAGAGGTCACACAGCTTTCACCGTAGTGCGATGGATGCAGTTAAGGCCAAAACATTCGTTTTTAAATAAGAAATCGGAAATTTTAAGTCAGGCCTCGACTCGAACTACCTGATTCACAATAAAAATAATAAAATAAATAATTTAAGAATGATGGGTGTGAAAATTATGTAAAATGAATTACATTGGTTCATGAGGCGATAATCCACTGTATACACGAATGATGAATTATTTTCTCATTTGATGGAAGATCAGATGAATATAGGTCATGAAACTAACATAATAACATACATGTATATATATGATACTGTATTAATTATTTTATTATTGTTGAATAAGGTTTTAGATATGTTTAAGCAGAAACAAAACTAAAACACGCATATAAAAACTATATCACTTGTTTGGTAAACCACCTTTTATTAACACCTGAAGGCCTATAAGATTGGTTTTCTACCTAAAAATGACTCTAGAATGATGATATGGATTCTAAGAATATATTTGGGAAGGGATTAGCTGAACAAAAATGGTTTTTAATTGTAAAAAAGTGAGAATAATGGGTCCCCTTTTATAATATAGGGGAGGGTCAGTCTTGGCATTTCCTAAAATATTAAATTAATATAAATTAATTTTCAATTCTAAATGGATCCAAAGTAAAACATTTAGAAGATAATATGATTATGGGTCTAAATAACATAATAAAATAAAAAATATATATATTTTTAGTATATTTACACCCCAATATTTTGGATGTAACTATAAGGCCCCGGCCTTAAACCTTACTTAATATTGAATTAAATGAATAATTCACATTGAGGATCTTTTCAGGTTTAGAGTTTTAGAGAATTAGAACATAACTACTACATCTCAAAAGATTACAAAGTAGACACTTCTACTAAGTTTCCATAATAATAAAAAACTCTTAAAAGAAACATGTGTAGTTCCATGTTTTATATAGCATGACATTTCCTTGATCCCATCCTTGACCTTATTCCACATTAAGTCCTGTGAAAAACATTTCAAAAAAACTTGGGGTGAGCATAAAAAGCTCAGTAAGGGATACACAAAGAATGAAAACTGTTAGTTTTTCAAACATCAAGTAAACCATGTATACTCTATCAAAGTAATACCTTCACCTTCATGAAGTAGTAAAAACTCTTCACTGAATAAAGTATCATTACTTACCTTTTTGTAACCAAAGGATTACCATAAAACCCATATAAAGAACACATAACATATATAAAGGTAACTTGGGAAATAAACATACTTAAGTGGAATAACCATACGGTCGACTTCCACACATATCACTTAATGCAATAGCCATACGGCCAATTTCTATACATACTTAATGGAATAGCCATACGGCCGACTTCCATACCCAATGCATTGGAGGTTATAACGTAACCACCCGTCCTGGTATTCACGGCACCACCCGTTATATGGTTTATCACGTAACCACCCGTCAAATGTCCAAGTACCAATATAAAATCATAAAACATAAAACCAATATAAAGGAATGATAACATTTCCACATTTTAATCACAATATATCATAATAGAATCTTTTATCAAAACCGTTTTCAATACCAAAATACATAAAAGAGTATATGGTATTTATTTCATTTTAAAAACATTACGGCTTGTTGAGGAATCCAAAGACCAAATAATACTCTCGGCGGCGGAAAAGGTCGTTGTCACCGTGTACGTTAAAAAACATTTCTTTTTGTCGTTTAGTAAAACGCTTCGTAGAAAAAGATTCCTTTTGTATAAAATTAAAAGTCAAAGGGGTTTATACACCGTATAAAAAAAAGTTGTGTATAAAACGAAATATGCCTCAATGAAAGGAGATTGAGATGAAGTCCCTTACCTCAGGTCCGACTTGACTCGATCATTCTTTAACGTCATGAATAATAAACTTGAGTTAATTTATACTTGATTAAGAACCTTTTTAAAGTTCATTATTCCATTTATATCACTTATTGCCATGTTATAAACATTATGTAACCATTTAAGTTAATAATGTTTGTTTTTTCAATATTTGGTTCTTAAGTCGAAAGTGGACTTCTTACAATTACATGTTGTTCGTGTGGTCAAAGGTTCTTTATATCCAGAATGACATTCCTGATTTGGATATCATATATATCATATGTATCCAGCATATACATGTATTTTTAATATTACATAATCATTTAGAGGTAAGAAATGAAATGCACCGTTCATGGAGACGGTAAGCCGTACGTACGCATGAACGCTACTTTCATTTCTATTTCGTATTTTATAGAATGGAATCAAAATGATATAATATTATATTATAATTCAAGTATAATAACATATATAATATCATTAACTTTATCCTTTACACATCCCACATATGGTATTAACGAATCAAATCACTTTCAGGGGGCGGTAGTCCGCACTTCCTAAAATGAAGATATCGTGTTTACCCATAATGGAAACAATAATGGTATGCCATAAATGAAAAATACAGAAGCTTAAGGAAAGAATAAACATATTATATATCATATATAAAAATAGTGACATCATAATGGCCACCTTTGAAGGTGTTAAATGAGTATTGAACAATCATCGTTTCGGGAGGCAGAATTTCGCCATCCACGGAAACCATATGTTCTTTAACCATTTGATGTAGTTGTGTGAGAGTGTAGCTCGAATAAATATTATAACAACATCGTAGTATATTTAAGATACTTTTGTTTTTAAAAAATAAGTAAATAAAAAGAGTTTAGGGGGTTGGAGAAGCAAAATAAAACAAATGAACAAGAGAGAATGAATTACCTTTAAAAGTGTAACTCCTTTTGATTTGAGCCTAAAGGGTTCATTTGAAAGGATTATTCCCAAATGGAATCCTCTAGGATGAGGAGAGGTATGTGGAGAGAGTAAATGGGCATGGGATGGCCGAGCCAAAGGCTTGAGGAGTGTGTGAAATGAGGTAGAGGTGGGGGCCTTTTATAAGAGGAGAGGAGAGGTACTTTTGGAAATCATGAAACTATTATCTTATTTTCAAAAGTTTTTCGAATTTATAAGGTCCCACATTGATATATTTAGAATATAAGATGATAAGTCTTCGAAATATTCCCATCCAATAGGTTTTGGACATGTGTAGGTCTTAGATATTACATTATCTTTCCATTTTATTTAAATCGTTAAATAATGAAGTCATCATTGCATCATCATGATGTCATAAATAATTTAATTTATTTAAAGTCTAAAAATTATAAAAAACCTACTATGATGTAGTAAAGATTTTTAGATTTCCAATGACTATTTATAATCAAAATTCTGATCTTTATAGCCCCATGTAAAAATTGTTTTCGTAAAACATATTATGTTTGTGTCATTTTTACTTTTACATTAAATAAAAAGTTATTTATGTCATTTCCCAACCAAAGTTGCTCCATGGGGTCCCCAAGTTGACCCATGGATTTTCTTGGTCGGCCATGACACATCCAATGAGGGTAGGAGATGTTTCAAGCTCATCTCATATTATTAAAACATTATTTTTACCTTAAACTACACTAATTACCACTAATCGCGATTAAAAACTTAATAAGTTACTATTCACCAAAAAATTATTTTAATCTCATTGAACAACATTTTACTTCTTAATGACAACCATTTATGTCGGATTTTTGAAAATCAAAACACAATGATGGAAAATTTTCATTTAAACGGAAAATCAGTTTTTATAAGTACCACTTAGTGGTTTCACTATTCATCAAAAATTGAAGTTTTTCAGAAAATTACCAAAAATTCACCCTAAGCTATATTTGATATTACGAATTCAAAAATGAAGTCTATTTTAAAAAATTCAAAACATATAAGTCACATTAATTAATTTAATAATTAATTCCCATTGTCAGAGCAAATAGCGTGTTTTTATGAAACAATAAGTATCAAAAGATTGACACTAGTTTAAGTCCGATTTCAAAGTGAAATTAATTCCAACAACCACTATTGGATTTAATGGTAAAAATATTTTCTAATTTAACTTTAAAACCAATTCAAAATATAATCTAATCATATAAATAAATTAGATTAAAAAGAGGTTTGAATTAAAATACAACATTTTACACTATTCATTAAAAAAATGAACTTTATCGAAAAGGTACCAAAAATTTACACAAAGTAAATTTTGATATCCCGATTCTAAAGGAGAGTTGTTTTTGGTCCAATATAATTTATGAGATTGATCAAAACTATATTTAATGACGGTTCGCCGTCAAAAGGTGATAAGTGAACCCTTAGTGAAAATTAAGGTATAAATGCCTAAAATTGAATTATTTCCATATTTTAAGCCTTTATCTTTTATTGGGTAAATGTAAAAACATTTAAAAACATATATAATAATATTTTAGTTATTTCTATCCATTCCCACCAGTACAACGGCTACTTGTTAACTAACATTTAAAATAATATTATTTTATTACTTGTGTGCAACGTAAGTTTTCAAAGAAACTCATCGTTGCGTATCGAGTACGCTATCGAACGTAGAAACCCCTTTTAATTAAAATTAATATTTAATTCGTAAATATTAATAAATATTAAAATTATTTATTCTTTAATTACCTGGGATGTTACATCCTTCCCCCCTTTTGGGAATTGCGTCCTCGCAATTTTATTAACTTATCAAAATAAGTGGGGGTATTTATCCCTCATGGCATTTTCAGATTCCCACGTTGCCTCTTCAATCACATGGTTTTTCCACAAAACCTTTACCTGATGAATCACCTTATTCCGTAACACCTGCTCCCTGTGGTCAAGAATCTGGACTGGTTGTTCTTCATAAGATAGGTTCTCCTCCAGCTGAACTACCTCTAGACTCAAAACATGAGATGGATCTGGCATATACTTCCTCAACATTGAAACATGAAAAACATTGTTTAACTGAGATAAACTCGGAGGTAAAGCCACTCGGTATGCAACTGATCCAACTCTCTCCAGAATTTCATATGGTCTAATAAACCTTGGACTCAGCTTTTCTTTCTTACCAAATCTCATCACACTTTTCCAAGGAGAAACCTTGAGAAAAACATGATCACCTACCTCGATAGATAGATCCTTCCTCCGGTTATCCGCATAACACTTCTGCCTGCTCTGAGCTGTTCTCATGTGCTTCTGAATCAACTGAACTTTTTCTACCATCTCTTCTACCAATTCTGGTCCCATCAGCTTCCTTTCACCCACTTCATCCCAGAAAGCTAGAGTTCGACACCACTTCCCATATAATGCCTCAAATGGTTCCATCTGTATACTGGAATGAAAGCTGTTATTATAAGAAAACTCAACCAAAGAAAGATGTTGGTCCCAACTTCCCTGATAATCCATCGAACAAGCTTGCAGCATATCCTCCAAGGTCTGAATTGTTCGTTCTGAATGCCCATCTGATTGAGGATGAAAAGCTGTACTAAAATTTAATTCAGTACCCAACGACTTCTGAAGGACTTTCCAAAAGTTAGATGTGAACCTTGGATCACGATCAGATACAATGGAGAGGGGAACTCCATGTAACCTGACTATCTCTTTAAGATACAAACGGGAAAGTTGATCTAGGGAAAAAATATCTCGTATATCAAGGAAATGAGCAGATTTAGTCAAGCGATCAACAATAACCCATATTGCATTATTACCGCGAGATGTGCTCGGTAATCCCACAACAAAGTCCATGGATATATTCTCCCATTTCCACTCTGGCACTGGTAAAGGCTGAAGCATCCCTTTCGGTAACTATCGCTCTGCTTTAACCTGCTGACAAGTCAGACACTTCACAGTAAAATCAGCAATATCTCTTTTCATTCCATCCCACTAGTAATACTCCCGCAGATCTCTGTACATCTTAGTACTACCAGGATGAACTAAAAACGGGGAACTATGAGCCTCACATAACAACTCATTCTTCAACTGTGAATCACAAGGCACACATAATCTCTTCCCAAACATCAAAACACAATCATTATCAATGTTGAATTCCGGCAACTTACCTTTCTGAAACAGCTCTACCTTTTTCTTCAACTCACTGTCTCGATTCTGTGCTTGCTTGATTCTGTCTGATAGAGAAGATTTCACTGATACCTGAAACAAAACAGAAGAACATCTTGTACCAACAACTTCTATGCCAAAGTTCATCAAATTTTTAACCAAAGGATCATGTTCCAAACGCAACATTGCTAATGAATCATTACTTTTTCAACTCAAAGCATCAGCCACTTTATTTTCTTTTCCCGGATGGTAATGAATTGTATAATCATAATCCTTGATTAATTCCAGCCATCTCCTTTGTCTCATGTTCAATTATTTATGAGTGAATATATACTTTAAACTTTTGTGATCGGTATATATTTCACACTTTACTCCATACAAATGATGCCTCCAAATTTTTAAAGCAAAAACAACAGCAGCTAATTCCAAATCATGTGTAGGGTAATTTACCTCATGAGTTTTCAACTGTCGTGAAGCATAAGCAATTACCTAATCATTCTGCATTAGGACGCAACCAAGTCCTTTCAATGAAGCATCACTGTATATAACAAACTCTCCATTCCTGGAAGGTAGTGCCAAAACTATAGCATTCACCAATCTTCTTTTCAATTCCTGAAAACAATCATCACATTCTTTTTTCCAGATAAACTTAACACCCTTTCGAGTTACCTTAGTCATTGGACTAGATAACCGTGAAAAATTTCTAACAAACCTTCGGTAATAGCCTACCAAACAAAGGAAGCTACAAATCTCGGTTACATTTTTGGGTCTTGGCCATTCTTCCACAACTTTTGTTTTTGCAGGATCAACAGTTATTCCATCTTTATAAACAATATGACCAAGGAAAGAAATTTGTTGTAACCAAAACTCACATTTGCTGAATTTCACATACAATTTCTTTTCTTTTAAGGTTTTCAAAATGACCCTTAAATGTCTTTCATGCTCCTCTTTACTTTTAGAAAACACCAAAAAATCATCAATAAAAACAACCAACATTTTTCACCTGAGTCAATTGAGACATCACTGCAACAAACTGTTTAGTTCTGATTCTGACCATCTCAGGATACTGATTTGGAAGGTCATTTCCCTCTGTATGCCTTCCCAGAAAATCTGCTCTGTTTCCTCTATGGAAAACCATTATTATCACAGAAATACCTAAGGTGAAGCAACATGGTAATCTTCAAATGCTATATCATTTCAAAAAAAAATATTTTGGATAATCATTTAATAAAATTCTAACTCCTAAAGTTATCTAAACCGACCTTTGATACCAACTATAAGGCCCCAGCCTTAAACCTTACTTAATATTGAATTAAATGAATAATTCACATTGAGGATCTTTTCAGGTTTAGATTTTTAGAGAATTAGAACATAACTATTACATCTCAAAAGATTACAAAGTAGACACTTCTACTAAGTTTTCATAATAATAATAAAAACTCTTAAAAGAAACATGTCTAGTTCCATGTTTTATATAGCATGACATTCCCTTGATCCCATCCCTGACCTTATTCCACATTAAGTCCTGTGAAAAAAATTTCAAAAAAACTTGGGGTGAGCATAAAAAGCTCAGTAAGGGATACACAAAGAATGAAAACTGTTAGTTTTTCAAACATCAATTAAACCATTGTTTCGCACGGATTTCGGGGATGACCTCCTGGACGGGAGTTTCAAACGTTCCAATCGGTTTCTAGCGGGTTTGTTCGTAGAACCGGAAACATCCAATGATTCCACATCCGTTTGGACCTACTTTCCAAAGGTAGGCGCTCATTAGTTTGTGGACTAATGAGGCTTAGGAATTTGCATTGGTCGAGAGGATGGGAGGTCGGACTCATCACACCTTTTTTAGGGGAATTATTGTCTACTCCGGGACTCTCTTTATAGATTTAAGTTATGTTCATGAATCCTTATTACATTACCAAGTATAAAATGAGCTTTCCTTTAGTTTTAACAATCAATGATTAAATATGCAAGAAATTTAGAGAATCTTTTATATGTATTCGAGGTTCTTCATCAATAGAGAATCATCTATATCTGTTTAGAGATTCTTGGTCAATGGTATCCTTCAAAACATTTATATAAAAGTCTCTTGGTCATTATGATGACCAGGCTGGTTGTAAAGCCACTCAGTGGGGCACTTGAAGTTTATCGTCATTCAGAAGGACATGGATTATTTCAAAGTTGGGATCGAACCCATAAATGGGCTACCTACGTATCCTTTGTTTTGGAAAAGGAATCAGAACCCACGTAGTTCGAGTAATGGAGTATGATGTTTATGATTGATGGCTCAAAGAAAAATGTCATAATTACTTTTACACTCTAAGCTCACGTGAGTCATGCTCGGTGTGAGAAACAAGAGGTATTGGTAAAAATTAGACAATTGTGCCATGAAAGATAAAATCATAAGAAATTGTTTGGGGCTTATGTATGTATGACTACCCAAATAGATGAAGGTTTAGGATTTACTTTTAGGGAGAAAATCCAGGAACAGGGTCCATAAAGGTATATGTGCTTTACGGAGATTTGAATACTCTAACTTGGGACTTATTCCTGAAATGGAAACCCAAATTAGGAGAGGATTGATAATTGGGTTTTACTCCTGAGAAGGAACCCCATATCAAACGTAATTTAGGACTGGTTAAGAGAAATTAAGGGGCTTGGGGTTTACTCCTGAAAAGGAAGCCCAAGATTATGACTGGGACTTACTCCTAAAAAGGCGGCCCAGGTTAGGAATTAAGGTTTGGGGCTTACTCTTGAGGAGGATGCCCATGTTTGGGAACTTTAAGAATTTTGGGGCTAACTCCTGAGGAAGATGCCCAGATTAAAGGATTTATAACTGGGGATTATTCCTGAAAAGGAGACCCAGGTTAAGGATTCTCTCATCTTAAAGGATGAGGTTGAATGAATGAACTCTCAATCTTTGGTGACATAAAGATGTATAAATCACTAGGTTTTGAGAGATATTCCACCGAATTCCTTTCAGATAAGGAAGTCAAATCAAGAAATCATGCCATAAATAGCTTTGAAGAGTATCTTGAATACTGAATCTTGAATAGGAAAGGTAAAATGGCTTAAGAGGGGTAAAATGGGCAAGATGGGAACCCAGAAAGGTAGGGGCGCGCAAGTCTTGAAAGGCGCGCAAGTATTGGTCGCGCAGGTATACCTTGCGCGACACATGGTGTACTTGCACGATTTTCAATCGGAATTAAAATACTTGAGCGACTCCTTTTTGAACCCTTTAGAATCCCCTTGAGGTTCTTCCAGAAAAGGGACGCCCAAATTCTATTGAAGGAATAAGGCAGCGCGCAAGTATGACCAGTTCCCTTAAGGGCTGGCCATTCAGGCGTGCAAGTGTTGATGAGTTTCAACACTTAGGCCTTCCTCCCTCTCTTTAGATCTTCCGTTCTAGGTAAGAAATTACCTTAGAAGTGTTCCGAAAGCTTTGAGAAGAGACTTGGGCATCGGGAGCTTCAATCCTAGTTTCTGGAAAAAGATCCTCTCGAATGGGGGGCCCACAGGGTCTATTTATAGGCAGGAGAAGACCCCAGGCGGTTACCGGGCGGTTACCACTTAGGTCGCGCAAGTGACTTGAGCGACCAAGGGCATCGCGCAAGTGTACGTGCGCGACAGTGAGATAACTTGCGTGGTGTAGTTGTTTTTGATCCTTTCTTCCTGCCTTTGTCGATTTTTGATGTTTTCTTCAAAGGATGAATCACTTTGAGCTCAGATATTCCCTTTTCCGATCATTAGATTCTGTGACGAAAGGAGCGTCAACAAAAGTCCCCCCTCAGAGTTGGATCCGGAGAAAAATGAGGATTTGACTCTGAGGAAATCTAATCCATCCAAAGGAAAAGGGGGGCGTGCAAGTCTTCAGTGCACAGAGGGAGGCGCGCAAGTTTTCATCGCGCAGGCCTTAAGCGCTCTGGGTACGGCGCGCAGATAGGCTTCCTGGCCTATAAATACATGGCCTCACCTCCGTACAAGCATCCGGATTTCCGGACTTCATACCTTCTCGAGCTCTCGTCGCGCAGGTTATCTTAGCCACGCAAGGTGCTCTATTTTTCAACGTTTTCCTTGATGTCGTGCTATTGTAAAGGTATTTGTACTTGCGCGATTTACACTTGCGCGTCAAAAACTAGCGCGGCCCATGAATACTTGCGCGCCATGTTTTAGACTTGCGCGCCTTAATGCCTTAGCCAGTATTTCCATTTAAGAGTTAGTTTATTCATCTTTTCTGCAGATTCAGTGGTTCCTAAGGGAATTGGAACGGCTGATGAACTGTCTAGCAAGCGGATTGATGACATGATGAACACTATTGGCCATGATTACTATGATATCTGCAACAGCACTCTACCAGATTTGGCTAAGTACATGAAGAAATATCATCCTAATTTTCCACAGAGCATTCATCTGCCTTTGTGTGGTCATGGTCATCTGCAAGGAGTCAATGTTCCAAATGCAAATAATTATACACCTGAGATGCAGCTGCACTGCTACTCCTCTATTTCGGTTATGCTGTGCATTAAGAGCAACAACAATGGTGTGAACTTTCAAATTCTTCCTCCATGTCATTTCCTTGCAGATATGAAAATGGCAAACCCATGGACTGAAATGTTTTCCACTAATGGTTGGTGGAGAGAAAACAAACATGGTATTAGAGAAATATCCGAAAAGAGTACTCTCTCCAAATGGCTCTTTACTTCCAATGCTCCATTCTCAAATACATGTATCCATTTTCCATGTCTCTTGGACAGAAACAGAGTCACTGTTTGATCAGTAGAAAATTTTCTCAAACTGCACTCAAGAACATCCTTTTACAATTGTTCCAAGAAGAGCTGGTATCACTGCATCTCTTATTCTATCCAGTTGAATGAATGAATTCCAGGTGGTTGCTGATGAAGCTCGGGATGCCATAAATCAAAATGAAGTGTTTATGTTGAAAGACTCTTGTAATTCTTGAAAAAGAGAAGACACTCCAGTCTGTGGATGTCCTTCTAACTCTTGTGTATCAATGAAAAAACACTTTCATCTTCAATCATTTGTACCTGCATTCTTTCACTACCTGCCTCAAATTTACTTAAGCCAATGGGCCTAGTAAGCATAGTTTGATTTTTACTAGGATTATTTACAAATAACCCTACAAACTTTGAACCTTTTAATTTCTCAATATTACCTAAATCATACAAAAATGTATATTTAGTGAGCTGGAACTTGACTTTTATTCAGAGTTCCTTTGTCTTTTGTGGGCAGTTTAAAGTCATGCATGCCGGACATAAAGGGGCTAATGTTTAAGGTCGAAATAGCTTTGACCGAAATGGATTAAAATTGATTCAATTCCTTGACAATTTATCTGAAAACATATTACCATACTCAAGTATGAGAGAAAATATGTATACCATGGCTTAAGAATATTTGAATCTGAGGAATGATATGAAAAAGAGCTAAAAGGCATTAGAAGAAGTAGTTTCCAAGAATGAAGTTACTATTATTTAACAAAACCCGTTAGGGGGTTGAATTATGCAGGGCCACCTATGGGAATTGGCTGCATGGTCAAATAAATAGTATCTTTCGGCTGACAAGTCTGTTATGTGGACTGTTTATGCAAGGCCACCTATGGGCACGTGCTGCATAGTCAGGCAAAAGAACTCCCAGAAATTTACTTTCCTAGTGCTAAAAGGCAGTGAAAGTTTATGGAGATTCAAATTTTCTAAAGTATAGAGTTTGTTGTATGGAAAGAGGTACTTGAATATGGAGAAGATATTTCTGAACCAGAATATCGAAGAACTGGATGAATATCACTCCTACGAAGGTCTGACCCAAACGTAGGGAAGAAGAATAAACCATAGACTAGAATACTTTCAGATCATGAAAAATGATATGGGACAAATATTTTAAGGATGACTATTTTTTGCGGATCCCTACATACTTTCGTTTAAGACAAGTAAGGACAAAAGAGGCATTCTTCCCAAGAATGAAGTTACTATTATTTAACAAAACCCGTTAGGGGGTTGAAATATGCAGGGCCACCTATGGGCATTGGCTGCATGGTCAAATAAATAGCATCTTTCGGCTGACAAGTCTGTTATGTGGACTGTTTATGCAAGGCCACCTATGGGCACGTGCTGCATAGTCAAGCAAAAGAATTCTCAGATGTTTGACATTTTTGTGACTAGAAGTCATGAAAAGGGTTATGAAGATCTGAAAATATTTAAGGTTGGGATCATAACACATAAAGATGGGTATTGTCCAATGTATATAGAGATACATAGGTCAATGAAAACCATAATCATGTTGTGGCTGGGTCCTGAATTGAAACTTGGACTTCACTACGTATCTCATAAGAATGAGAATCAGGCCATACGTAGTTCTTGAAATGCAGTTTAACATCGTGCAGGACGAAAGTATGAGAAATCTTAGTTTAGGGTCATATAATTCAGACCATAATAATGAATACACAGTGTGTGTTTTCATGAGGAATTTTCAGCTAAGGGACTGAAAGTGAAATTTGGGGTTAGGCCCAAAAGACTTGGGGCTGGATTCGAGGGATACTCGAACGTTCCTACGTATCCCATAAGGATGGGAATCAAGCCCACGTAGTTCTTGAAATGCCCTTTGTACAAATTTGGTTCGTACATGTGAAGGGTGAAAGGGGACTTTAGTGCAATGATGGTTTAACCTGAGATAAAAAAATTAGGCATTACCATGTATGCACATAGTCTTTTTTGAAATGAAACATGATTGAAAAAAAAAATCAATGTCAATAATAATTCTCTCTCAAGTGAGGAAATCAAAGAATATTGTAGTTTATTGTCATACCGGACAAAAGTGTTGTATAGTTTAACGTCGTATAACAAGGACGAAGGTGAATCAATGTAAAAAAATATTGATTCTAGGGGCGGTTTCACAAATCAACATCATATGAGATGGTGGTGAACCGATGTGAAGAGATTGTTTTTGGGCTTGAACCCTGGGAGGCTGCCTACAAACCCAGCCTGGAGGGCAAGGATCAAAGTCCGTGTAGTTCAATTAAAGAATGAATTAATGATCAAGTTGTTCTTGGGGACAACGATCTAATTAAAATGTTGTTGGGACTTACACATGGTTAGTGGCCCAAAGGGAGTGTTATGGTTGATGTTCTCTCTAAGCTCACGTGAGTCATACTCGGTGTGAGAAACAAGAGGTAACAATAACCTTAACGATGCACAGTTTAATGTCATGTAGGACATATAAAGGGACTATGCAGTTTAAAGTCTTGCAGTTAGGACTATTGGTGCTGCACAGTTTAGTGTCATGTAGCAAGGACAAAATATAGTTTAATTTCATGTAGGACATATCAAGGATTTTCTGTAGAGTTTAGCATCATGTAGTTAGGAAGATGGGGATAAAATAGTTTAACGTCATATTGGACGAAAGGGGGACTGTGCAGTTTAATGTCACGCAATAAGGACAAAATAACACACCATTTATGTCATGTTGGACGAAAGTGCGAATAGTTTAAGGTCATATGCATGGACCGTGGATGGTGCAGTTTAATGTCATGCTGGACCTTTGATGATTATATAGTTTAACGTCTTTTCGGACGTGAGGGACTTTTATACAGTTTAGCGTCATGTAGTTAGGACGTCACAGTTTAACGTCTTGCTGGACATAAGGGATTTGCAAATAGTTTATGGTCATATACATGGACCAGGGATGATGCAGTTTAAGGTCATGCTGGACAGTTTAGGGAACTTTTTCATAGTTTAATGTCGTGTGGGACGAAGTTGCAGTTTAAAGTCATACTGGACCATTGCTGTATAGTTTAACATCATATAGCAAGGATGAACTAGTGTTGTACAGTTTAAAGTCATGTAGCTAGGACTAAGGTGAACCAATATGAGGATATCAGTTCTGGGGACTTTTTACAGTTTATCGTCATGTTGGACGTTGGAAGTGCCACACAGTTTAATGTCATGTTGCTAGGACATAATATAGTTTAACACAATACAGATTAGTGTCATGTAGGACATAATAGTAACCAATGTGATAGTTTAACGTCATATTGGACGATAAGGGAACTGACACAATTTAACGTCATGCTGGACGATGAAAGTGCCACACAGTTTAATGTCATGTTGCTAGGACACAATATAGTTTAATGTCATTTCGGACAAAATATAGTTTAATGTCATCTCGGACAAATAAGGAACTTCTGTACAGTTTAATGTCATGTAGATAGGACATAATACAGTTTAGTGTCATGTAGGACATATTATGAACCAATGTGACTGTTTTGGTTCTGGGAACAATATTTTGTGTTTATAAAAAATAATTCTTCATAAATCTGGCATTAGTTGGAGTCGTGATGTGTTCTCCATCCATTGAGATTAGAGAATACGCTCCATTTGAGTAGACCTTATGTATTGAATAAGGTCCTTCCCATTTTGGTTCAAGCTTGGGAGGCTTCTTTCCTGGTATCATTGGTGTTCTGAGAACCAATACCAATTCTCCCTGAATGAATGAACGAAGACGAACTTTTTTGTTAAAAGCTCGTGCTATTCGATTCTGATAGATTTCCAAGTGGTGCAAAGTGCACAATCTTTTCTCATCTAACTGTTCCAATTCATTCAACCACTTTTGGGATTACTCATCTGTAGATAACTGATCACAAATGGCTATTCTGAGTGAGGGAAATTGAACTTCAATTGGAAAGACTGCTTCTATTCCATATACCAATGAATATGGAGTTGACCGCGTTTCATTGCGAGTGGTAGTCCGATAAGCCCATAAATCATGAAAGAGTTTATCAGGCCATGACCTCTTATCTTTATCCACCATCTTTTGCAGTATATTTGAAAGAGTCTTGTTGAAGGATTCTATCTGGCCATTAGCCGCCGCATGATATCGAGATGAATGGTTGGACTTAATGTTGTATTCTTGATACAATTTCTTTACCTCTGAAGAACAGAAGTTGGTGCCGTTGTCCGTCAATATGGTATGAGGGACACCAAATCTAGTAATGATGTTAGACTTGATGAAGCTAACAATGCATTTAGAACTGACTTCTTTGAGAGGTACTTCCTCTGCCCATTTGGAAAAGAAATCAGTAGCAGTAAGAATGTACTTAAACTGCTTGGTCGTAGCTGAAGGGTAAGGTCCCACCACATCCATTCCCCATGTGGAAAATGGCCATGAGTATTTAGCTGTATGAAGCAACTCTGGAGGTTGATGAATGAAGTTGGCATATACTTGGCATGAATGACACTTCTTTGTAAAATTAACACAATCTTGTATCATTGAAGGCCAAAAGCATCCAAGCCTTCGAATTTGATCAAACAGTCTATGTCCAGACTGGTGGGCACCACAGACTCCTGCATGCACTTCTTTTATGACAGCCATTGTCTCTTCACCATCAATACATCTGAAGAGAACTCCATCAAAACCACGTTTGTAGAGAATTTTCTCGAGGTGGTTTGGGCTATCATAAAGAGTAAAATTGACCACACGTCGCCGGATTTGTTCTTTCTCGGCTCTATCAGGTGGAAGTGTTCCATTTTGAAGGTATTCCCTGATAGGTGACATACATCCTGTAGTATGACCATACGGTTCAGGAATGGGACTAATTTCATTAATTTCCTCTGTTCTGACTTGAACATAAGGTGAAATTGCACGACGGTGGGCAATACAGATGGTTGTCTCGTCCCGATTTGGATCTGCTAAAGCTGTGGCTATATTAGCCAGTGCATCAGCTTGAGCATTTTGTGATCTTGGGACATAAGAAAATGTCGGTTCTGAAGGGAATTCCGACATTAACTCTCTGACGTAATCATACAAAGGGATTAATTCTTCTTTTCTGATGGCATAATCCCCATTGACTTGTTTGATTACCAGGTCTGAATCACCTTTCACCTTTAAGTGATTCACTTGTGCTTGAAGCGCTAACTCCAAGCCTGTAATGAGAGCTTGGTATTCAGCTTCATTATTGGTACCACCTTCCCACAACAAAAAGGAATAAGGTAACACTGCCTTATCTGGAGAAATGAGCACAATTCCTAAACCAACTTTGTTGAATTTAGGATTTTCCATTTTCTTCCCTGTTGGACTTCTAGAAGCACCATCAAAATACATTTCTCATGTTTGAGGACTCTCTTGAATAGAGAAAACTTCCTCATCAGGGAGTTCGATATTTGAATACGTGTCTTCCACTGAAGGATGTTCAGCCAGGAAATCAGCCAGAGCTTGGCCCATAATTGCCTTTTGAGACACATACTGAATGTCGAACTGCTGTAGAATAACCGCCCACCTTGCCAGACGTCCTGTAAGCATTTGACGACTAAGGATGAATTTGAGCAGATTATTACGAGATACCAATTGGACCTCGTGATGTTGCAGGTAGTGTCTCAGTTTCTGAACTGCAAAGATTAATTCTAGGCAGCACTTTTCAATACTTGAATACCGGGTTTCTGCTTCAATCATAGTTCTACTGAGATAGTAGAGACTATTTTCATTCCCAACATCATTCTTTTGAGCGAGAAAGGCACCCAATGATCGCTCTAAAGCTGTCACATAGAGGATAAGCGGTCTACCCTCAACAGGTGGCATGAGTACTGGTGGATTCAAGAGGTATTTCTTGAGAACATCAAATGCTTTTTGACATTCTTCAGTCCACTGGTAAGTGACTCCTTTCTTCAATAATTTGGTAAAGGGTAAACTTTTGCCTGCCAAATTGGCGATGAAACGCCGAATATAGGCTAAGTGTCCTTGAAGTCCTCTTAATTCTTTCAAATTATGAGGAGGTGACATACCAAGGATTGATTTGTTCTTCTCAGGATCGACTTCAATACCACGATGGCGTACAACAAAGCTGAGGAATTTTCCTGAGGTTACCCCAAAAGCACATTTTAAGGGGTTCATCTTTAAATTATGTTGTCGAAGCTTGTGGAATATGACTTCCAAATAAGCCAAGTGATTAGAACGTTGTTTGTATTTAACCACCAAATCATCTACATAGCATTCAACAAACTTCCCTAAAAGAGGATTGAAGATACGATGCATGGCGCGTTGATATGTTGTGCCTGCATTCTTTAAACCAAAGGGAATCACCCGGTAACAAAACACACCTTGAGGAGCTCTGAAGGCTGTATATTCCTCATCTTCTGGGGCCATTCGGATCTGATTATATCCGGAATATCCATCCATGAAAGAAAGTACTTCATAGCCAGCCGTCGCATCAATTAAGAGTTCTGTAATCGGAACTGGGAAATCATCTTTAGGACAATACCGATTAAGATTTCTGAAATCGATGCAAACCCTAATTTGTCCGTTCTTCTTCTTTACAGGGACAATATTTGACAACCACTTGGGATATTGAACTTCTATGAAGAATTTGTCTTTGATTATCTTATCCACTTCAGCTTCAATTTTGGAAGCATAGGTTGGGTGTGTTCTTCTCGCGGCTTTCTTAAAACCTCGATGTTCTTTTGGTAAACCCAAATGATGAGTAGTAACATCAGGATCAAGCCCAGGCATTTCTGTATAATTCCAAGCAAAAATATCTTTATTTTTCTTTAGAAAAGAAATATACATCTCTTGCTCTTCAAGGGTCATGGTCGCACTAATTAAATTGGGGCGTGGATCTTTCTCTGTACCCAGATTTACTTCTCTGAGTTCATCCACAGTGGTAGAGATAACCTCTTCAAATGTTGGAGGAGCATCTCTAAGATCTTCCTCTTCCTCTTAATTATGTGTTATTTCTTCCATTTCTACTTGCAAAGTAGATGAAAAAACGAAATTCTCATGATCATAAGAGATGTCAAAATTTTCACATTTTGAAGAAGAAGCTTCCATTTCCGACCCTATTAATGATAAAGGGTCTTCTTTGGGAAATAAAGAGGAGATGATGGATTGAGAATCGACATCATTATTCACCTCTGGTGTTGCCATAACTTCTTCTGGCCTGATTAGCGAAGTATAGACTTGTTGGACTTCAACAGATGAAATGAAAACGTCACCACTTATGCTTTCATCACTGCTTGGTAGGTTACCAATTTCTCCCATGTTGTCTGGCTCAATCGTCGTAATTGACATTATGGATCTTTCCATAAGAGTATTGTGATTTGGTCCTATTTTGTCAGTTTGACAGATAGGTAACACATAATCTGTACTCACATGTGAAAATGGATTTATTGGAATTTTCTCCAAACCATATGGAGTATTAACTTTGGTAATTTCCTTCATTGTAGATTTTTCTCTTCCCTTCATGTGATAAAATTCCGCCTCAATGTATTGAGACTCACATGTCTTGAACGGGGCCTTATCACCATACAATGTTCCAACTTGACCATCAAAACAGTATTTGAGACATTGATGGTATGATGAAGGAATAGCTGCATGCTGATGTAGCCAGGGTCTTCCAAGCAAGATATTGAAAGCTGAGTCTTGATCAATAATCATGAAATCCGAATTGGATACAAGATCTCCAAACTGAGTTTTGAGTGTAACTTCTCCCAGTGGTTCTTGTTCATTTTTATCATATCCTTGTAACATCATGGTAGAAGGAGATAAATCAGATTCCGTGAGGCCCAATCGACGAAGTGTACGAATGGGCATGAGGTTGACTCCTGAACCATTGTCAATGAAAGCTCTTCGAACATCTACACCATTGAATTTTCCAGATAAGTACAAAGGTTTTATGTGCCCATGCACAACATCATCTTCATCTTTATCAGTAAAAGATATCATTACATGGCATTCTACAGGATTATTCTCAATGTGATAGATTTCAGCTGCAGCAATTTCAGCTTCAAACTCCTAAGGACTTGACAAAGCTTCGATGAGTGCTTCCCGACGATCTTTTGAAAGATTCAAAGCATCCAAAATTGATAACTTGGCTGGTACTTGGGCCAATTGTTTCAATATATCATACTTTTGATCTAGAGGTCTGCGTTTCCCAATAGGAATATGCGGTTTAGCAGGTACCTTGGAAGCAGATGCTTTGGAAGCTGATGCATCTTGTATTGAAGTTGGCAACATCCTTGGTTTTGGAAGATTAGACTGATTAGATCCATTTACTTGCTGAGATAAAGAAGATGGAACCTTTAATCGGTCTTCCAAAATAACTGTGCCAAAACTGAGTTGGCCATTGGAAGAAGAACTTGCTTGTTCTTTTTGAGCTCGCTGAAGGGCTCTACCACGAGTTTTTGCTGCATATACAGTGCTAGCAGGGGTAAAATTAGAGTAGTGGCTTCGGAAAGATCCATGTCTTCCCCTATATACTGAACCTCTAGAACCTCCTCGGATTCCTTATTTGATACAGGGAATTCAGGCTCATCAAGACTGGAATATGGATCTGTTAATTGAATCATATTAACAGAACCAAAGATTAACTCTTCGTCTGATAAAGACTATGCCTGGTTAGCCTGTTTAGGCTGTGCCGTTTGATGGGGCGGTGCCCGTGGCTTTGAAGTAGATGGCATGAAATCTGCCAGAGTCAAAGACAATTTAGGCTTTGATACATACTCATCTTCTCCTGATTCCTCTTTCTTCTTTGAATTGCGCTGCCCTTTTGAGGATTTGTCTTTTGATGGAGGCTTTACTGCAGCTTTTGTAGGAGACACAATTGGATTCTTCAATTGTGTTTGCAAAATGGAATGGGTCCGATTGATTGTCTTTCTGACCATCCAATCATCATATTTTTTCGCAGTTTTGCTTTTGACTTCCTGCCACTCGCCTCCTTCCTCTGGATCTGTAGCGGTAATACATGCTACATGAGCTGAAGAACCCTTCAATTTGACTTGTCCCAAGTCGACCATCTTTTGCAGGAGGTCTTTAAAGACAAAACACTCCTGGATGGGATGCCCCAACATTTGATGAAAGGGACAATAATTGGGATGGTCTTCATCTCCTTCCTTGTTTGGCCTCTTGGGCACTGGTAATTGAACCAAATTATTTTCCAGAGATGAAATGAAGTAACCAGGAACTTTCTCATTTCGGAAAGAGTATGTTTTACTCTTCAAATCCTCAAATTGTTTTCATCGTTGATCTCTTTGATCATTTGGACGAAACAGCCTTTGTTGTTGGCGTTCAGGAGGTGGAGCCCTTCGAGAAGATGAAGGTTTTGAAGTAGAAATGGATACAGGTTCTTGATTAAGCATAACTGTAGCAGTTTCCACTTTACCCATTCTCCTTCCTGGAGATGATGGAATTATACGAGATTTAACCTTAGCCTGTATAAGGGAATCTTCAATCTGTTGAGCGATTGAAGTAAGGTCTCGAAACCCTCCTATGTATTTCACAGGGATCAATGGCGTGCGTAATTCGTCACGCAAATTTGCCACACAGATTGGCAACAATTCCTCCTGAGGGAGTGCTAAACTCAGGGAATACGTTAATCCCTTCCAACGAGCAATGAAATCAGAGACTCTTTCATTCTCCCTTTGCTTTCAATTTGTGAGATTGAAAACTGTCGTTTTTGGCAAAGTTGAGCTAAACTGAAGAAGGAATTTTTTAAGAAGATCCTCCCATCCGATGATTGACCGGGATTGCAAGCTTGTATACCAGACAAAAGCTGGTCCTTGCAAGGTTCGCACGAAGCATCTGAGTTTCACTGCTTCTTTCTACTCTGGAGTTCCCATCATAGGATCACAACAAGACACATAATGCATCAAATGTTGTTCAGGGTCACCTGATCCATTGAAAGTAGGGAAAACAGGGTTTCCAAAACTGGATGGAGGAGAAATTGAATCTACCCATTCAGGGTAAACTTTCTTTTCAGGTTGAACTTGAGCCCGTTTCCCTTCCATAGTTTCTAACCGAGCTGTTAATGACTCAATAGTAGTTATTAACTTTTGAGAAACATCAGGTTGAACTTGGTTTTGGGTAGGTGCAATGAATGGAGCTTGGAAAGATGTGGTGGTTGGTGATGCAACTGATGGTAGTGCTGCCAACCGTTGTTGCGTTTGACCTGTAGGATTAGACCTCTGAGGGTGTACTGATAAAGGAGGATATTCCTGATCCATCTCAGTAGTTACAACAAATTCCTTCGGCTGTCAGACTTTAGCATTCTTAAGAAGAAGACTACTCTGAAGTAGTTCTGCATTCAACCTTCTTAATTCTTTCATTTCTTCCTCCTGTTGTGCAAACCTTTGCTCTAATGAGAGAGATTGACCTCCTTCAGAGGAAGGGTGAGAAGTAACCTGATTCTTTTCTTTCCCCTTATTGGATCCTTTTCGGAGAGGGGGAAGTGGGTTACTTGAAGGAATACCCAGATTTTGGGTAAGCCTTTGATTACGTGTGCGCACACCTTCTTCATTTAGGTCTGTGTGCGCAACTTCTTGAGCAGGAACCTCTTCGTCTAATCCCTCTGATTGAGCCTCATCTGGTGAATCAGAAGCAACGGCATTGATGACATTAATGGATGCATATTGCATGGAATCCTTTCTATCAGCATTTCTGTGATATTGTCTTCTTCCATGTCCATGATGAGACATGGCATTCCATTGACTTGATCCCTCAGGAATTTATTGGAGAACCGTCACTTGGAGAGAATCTCCTGATAGTTTGGATCTTCGTTCCTCTTGAGGCTTATTCCCTAATCGAGAGAATACTGACTTTCTCTGAGGGAGGGATTGAGGATTTGAAAAAGTCCCCAGTCCGGTGGACTGGGGATGTTCCTACTGCTTCCGCTCAACTCCTCGAATCCCATTTGTTGACTCTGAGGGTTGGTTTAGAGAAGTCCCCAGTCTGACAAGCTGGGGTGTCTCTTGACATTCTATGTCTGAGATCTTCTTCAAATCTCTCTTGATCTTGCAAATCTTAGTTCGGAAATTAGCTGGATGCATTAACCTGTATCCACTTTTATCACCTGGTTTAATAGACCGTTGGATGATTTCCGAAACTTCTGTCATTTGATGACGTGTTTTCTCCAGACGAGAGGCTTGTGCAATATTCTCGCCTGCTTGATGTAGGAGAAATTCAACAACTTGTTCTCTATATACTTGATTTTGAGAGGAACTAGTTGAAGCATGTTCTTGAGCAAGCTTTTGATTATGAACAAAGCCCATTGACTGTGGCCGGCCATGGGCAATAACATTGCATGAGACCATTTTTGGCGGGCTTTGCTGACTGGAAAGCACTGTGAAATGTAGTGCTCCGTGAACACCCCATCCTCTGATATGAACATCAGATGGAGCATTGGCAATTAACTAACGCAATTTTCTTAGTGCGCCAAGGCATGAACGTTGAAGGGTTCTCTGTTGCTTTTCAGCCTTCAGATATCGAGAGACTGATAGAGATGCCAAATCAATCTGACGTTGTAGTCCTTCTATTATCTTAAGATGATTTTCATATTCATCATAAGATAATACCTTCTTCTTTAATTGACAAATAGTTTTCCATATGTTGAGACGAATATCATGGATTCCATCATCCGTCAACATCTTTGGAATATCGTACTGGGAGTCAGCCAAAGGCCAAAACATGACTGGTACTTCACCTTTTTCCAGTTTTTTCCTCATGTTCAGCATTTCCTCTTTATCATTAAATGAAGATTCTTCTACCTATTTTGACCAGAGTTGGTGTTTCCTTGTTGCTTCATCGGATTCAACAAGATTGGTAGAGAGATCATTGATCAAACTAGAAGATGCATGACTTAGGGGTGGTTCGGAGAATGACCTACACCCTGGGCTATCTTCTGATTGAGAAAGTATTTCACTTGTTAGCGATAAAGCATCATACATGACTGGTTTTGCATTTGCAAGTGCCTCAAGATAAGAGGGCTTTCTCAGCACTACATTATCCACTGGAGTATTTTCCAGGCAATGTGAATCACTACTGCGGAGAGGACATTCGCAGCGAAGTTCATCATCATGGGGAGGACCACCATAATGGGTTACATCAAAAGATGAGATCTCTTGCTCCTTGGTCTTCTGACCACACAGAGGGTTCCTGTGGCTCTCATCTGAAGAAGAAACTTCAAGATTGACCGAACTTTCATGAAGCAAGCCTTCATGAAGAAGTGTCTGTTGAAGACCTTCAAAATTAATGTTCCCGTTATTGGGAACTGAGGGAGTAGAATCTTGAATTCCGACAGATAAATGTATGAGGGCTTCAAGAACTCCATCATCAAGCAAGGCCTTGTTGTAGATTGGCCTTTGATCTCCTGACTGTGTTGGGCGGATCTTTTTATTAGATTCCTTCTTACTCACTTTAGAAAACACTTGTTGACGAAAGTGGTTACTCTGAGCAGGTGTATGTGCCTGATCAGGAAAGATGGTCAGGTTAGGCTGACGATCTCCACTCAAATCAGGTGTATGTGCCTGACTTGGTTGTCCGTATGATATGGGGGAGTATGCCCCATAACCCTCTTGGACTGGAACAGATGTGTGTGTCTGTTCTGGAGTGAATCGTTGATGTGTCACTCCACTGCTAGGGATAGATTTATGTGTCTGTCCCTGAGATGATGCTGAAGCTGTTATGATATCCTGGCAAGCATCCAGAATATGAGCAGGAATTTGCTTCTTCTCTTTCACTATTGACAAAATATGTTTGGTGACTTCAGCCACCGGAACGGGGATATACGTCCATTCCGGGCTTGGAGTAGGTGTATGTGCATGTTCTTGTCCTCCTTTTCCTGTTAGTGAATCCTGACAGTACTCAAGTGTGGAGGCAGAGAGTTGAGTCTACCTCCTGTTTGTCGTCGGGGCTTTCCGACTGACTTCTCCGTGCGCTACCAAGCGAGACTATTGGTAGGTTTGATTAGTATTAGAAGGTGTATGTGCCTGCTGATTACACTTCGCCAAACGCGGTTGAAGAGATCCATCATATGTAGTCAGACGAGCCTGCTGACTAACTGGTGATGTATAAGCAGGTGTATGTTCCTGCCTATAGTACTCCGCCGGAATTGCCTGGAGGGATTGGCGTGATGCTGCCAGACGAGTCTGCTGGACAGCGGAATTAAAATGGACAGGTGATTGTGCCTCCTCGTTATTTGCCACCAAGTTAGGTTGGTGGACTTCTCCGGAGATGGCAGGGATGAAAACCTGCCCATTGTTAACCGGATTCTGTCTCTGGCGGTTCATCTTGCCTGCTCGGGTTCGAGGAACCTGAGCTGAATGCCTGGAGTCGGTACCCTCATCATGTTGAGGGCGCACTACCGCACGAGTCTGGCGGCGATTGTTGATGGGAGCCCTCGAGAAGGACTCCTGTCTTTTTGAATTAAGGCCCTGCAGGACCTGCTCATTCACTTCCTCAGAGTAAGGGAGTGAATGGAAATTGCGTTCCGGGGATAACGACCCAAAACGGTTGGAGACGGTAGTCAGCACCGCCTGCTTCTTGATCGCTGGCCGCCATTGTCCGGACGACCAGGTAGAGTTGTTAACTTGGAGGGCTTGATGAGCGGCCTCCAGAGTTGGGATAGTACCGTTGCGACGGTACTCCTTAACCAGTGCATTAGAAACCCAGCGTTGAAGATGCTGAGTTGATGATGTCATCCTCAGAGCGGACGACGTTCCAGCAAGAGTAGCAACATTGGTTTTCACAGCAGCAGACCACACAGTAGAGGTGTTCACAGCAGCAGTATTCACAGGGGTGAATTTAAGAAAAGCCATTTTGCAGAAGATCTTGAGAAAAGAGTGCTTGTTCCATATAACAGACATAATCAAGATGAATCTGGCCACTGCATCTTTTGGATGAGCACATGTCAATGATTGATTTGTTGGCCCAAGGGGCCTAACAAATAATAAGAACATCACTTTAACTTGGTTAAGGATTCACGTCGGGTTCACCATTTTTTTCGCACGGATTTCGGGGATGACCTCCTGGACGGGAGATTCAAACGTTCCGATCGGTTTCTAGTGGGTTTGTTCGTAGAACCAGAAACATCCAATGATTCCACATCTGTTTGGACCTACTTTCCAAAGGTAGGCGCTCATTAGTTTGTGGACTAATGAGGCTTAGGAATATGCATTGGTCGAGAGGATGGGAGGTCGGACTCATCACACCTTTTTTAGGGGAATTATTGTCTACTCTGAGACTCTCTTTATAGATTTAAGTTATGTTCGTGAATCCTTATTAAATTACCAAGTATAAAATGAGCTTTCCTTTAGTTTTAACAATCAATGATTAAATATGCAAGACATTTAGAGAATCTTTTATATGTATTCGAGGTTCTTCATCAATAGAGAATCATCTATATCTGTTTAGAGATTCTTGGTCAATGGTATCCTTCAAAACATTTATATAAAAGTCTCTTGGTCATTATGATGACCAGGCTGGTTTTAAAGCCACTCAGTGGGGCACTTGAAGTTTATCGTCATTCAGAAGGACATGGATTATTTCAAAGTTGGGATCGAACCCATAAATGGGCTACCTACATATCCTTTGTTTTGGAAAAGGAATCAGAACCCACGTAGTTCGAGTAATGGAGTATGATGTTTATGATTGATGGATCAAAGAAGAATGTCATAATTACTTTTACACTCTAAGCTCATGTGAGTCATGCTCGGTGTGAGAAACAAGAGGTATTGGTAAAAATTTGACAATTGTGCCATGAAAGATGCAATCATAAGAAATTGTTTGGGGATTATGTATGTATGACTGCCCAAATAGATGAAGGTTTAGGATTTACTTTTAGGGAGAAAATCCAGGAACAGGGTCCATAAAGGTATATGAGCTTTACAGAGATTTGAATACTCTAACTTGGGACTTATTCCTGAAAAGGAAACCCAAATTAGGAGAGGATTGATAATTGGGTTTTACTCCTGAGAAGGAACCCCATATCAAACGTAATTTAGGACTGGTTAAGAGAAACTAAGGGGCTTGGGGTTTACTCCTGAAAAGGAAGCCCAAGATTATGACTGGGACTTGCTCCTAAAAAGGCGGCCCAGGTTAGGAATTAAGGTTTGGGGCTTACTCTTGAGGAGGATGCCCATGTTTGGGAACTTTAAGAATTTTGGGGCTAACTCCTGAGGAAGATGCCCAGATTAAAGGATTTATAACTGGGGATTATTACTGAAAAGGAGACCCAGGTTAAGGATTCTCTCATCTTAAAGGATGAGGTTGAATAAATGAACTCACAATCATTGGTGACATAAAGATGTATAAATCACTAGGTTTTGAGAGATATTCCACCGAATTCCTTTCAGATAAGGAAGTCAAATCAAGAAATCATGCCATAAATAGCTTTGAAGAGTATCTTGAAGACTGAATCTTGAATAGGAAAGGTGAAATGGCTTAAGAGGGGTAAAATGGGCAAGATGGGCACCCAGAAAGGTAGGGGCGCGCAAGCCTTGAAAGGCGCGCAAGTATTGGTCGCGCAAGTATACCTTGCGCGACACATGGTGTACTTACGCGATTTTCAATCGGAATTAAAATAATTGAGCGACTCCTTTTTGAACCCTTTAGAATCCCCTTGAGGTTCTTCCAGAAAAGGGACGCGCAAATTCTATTGAAGGAATAAGGCGCCGCGCAAGTATGACCAGTTCCCTTAAGGGCTGGCCATTCAGGCGCGCAAGTGTTGATGAGTTTCAACACTTAGTCCTTCCTCCCTCTCTTTAGATCTTCCGTTCTAGGTATGAAATTACCTTAGAAGTGTTCCGGAAGCTTTGAGAAGAGACTTGGGCGTCGGGAGCTTCAATCCGAGTTTCTGGAAAAAGATCCTCTCAAATGGGGGGCCCACAGGGTCTATTTATAGGCAGGAGAAGACCCCGGGCGGTAACCGGGCGGTTACCACTTAGGTCGCGCAAGTGACTTGCGCGACCAAGGGAGTCGCACAAGTTTAAGTGCGCGACAGTGAGATAACTTGCGCGGTGCAGTTGTGGTTGATCCTTTCTTCCTGCCTTTGTCGATTTTTGATGTTTTCTTCAAAGGATGAATAACTTTGAACTCAGATATTCCCTTTTCCGATCTTTAGATTCTGTGACGAAAGGAGCGTCAACAACCATGTATACTCTATCAAAGTAATACATTCACCTTCATGAAGTAGTAAAAACTCTTCACTGAATAATGTGTCATTACTTACCTTTTTGTAACCAAAGGATTACCATAAAACCCATATAAAGAACACATATCATATATAAAGGTAACTTGGGACATGAACATACTTAAGTGGAATAACCATACGGTCGACTTCCACACATATCACTTAATGGAATAGCCATACGGCCAATTTCCATACATACTTAATGGAATAGCCATACGGCCGACTTCCATACCCAATGCATTGGAGGTTATAACGTAACCACATGTCCTGGTATTCACGGCACCACCCGTCATATGGTTTATCACGTAACCACCCGTCAAATGTCCAAGTACCAATATAAAATCATAAAACATAAAACCAATATAAAGGAATGATAACATTTCCACATTTCAATCACAATATATCATAATAGAATCCTTTATCAAAACCATTTTCAGTACCAAAATACATAAAAGAGTATATGGTATTTATTTCATTTTAAAAACATTACGGCTTGTTGAGGAAGCCAAAGACCAAATAATACTCGCGGCGGCGGAAAAGGTCGTTGTCACCGCGTACGTTAAAAAAACATTCCTTTTTATCATTTATTAAAATGCTTCATAGAAAAAGATTCCTTTTGTATAAATGTAAAAGTCAAAGGGGTTTATACACCGTATAAAAGAAAGTTGTGTATAAAACGAAATATGCCTCAATGAAAGGAGATTGAGATGAAGTCCCTTACCTCGGGTCCGACTTGACTCGATCGTTCTTTAACGTCCTGAATAATAAACTTGAGTTAATTTATACTTGATTAGGAACCTTTTTAAAGTTCATTATTCCTTTTATATCACTTATTTCCATGTTATAAACATTATGTAACCATTTAAGTTAATAATGTTTGTTTTGTTAATATTTGGTTCTTAAGTCGAAAGTGGACTTCTTACAATTACATGTTGTTCGTGTAGTAAAAGGTTCTTTATATCCAGAATGAAATTAATGATTTGGATATCATATATATCCAGAATATACATGTATTTATAATATTACATAATCATTTAGAGGTAAGAAATGAAATGCACCGTTCATGGAGACGGTAAGCCGTACGTACGCATGAACGCTACTTTCATTTCTATTTCGTATTTTATAGAATGGAATCATAATGATATAAGAGTATATTATAATTCCAGTATAATAACATATATAATATCATTAACTTTATCCTTTACACATCCCACATATGGTATTAACGAATCAAATCACTTTCAGGGGGCGGTAGTCCGCACTTCCTAAAATGAAGATATCGTGTTTACCCATAATGGAAACAATAATGGTATGCCATAAATGAAAAATACAGAAGCTTAAGGAAAGAATAAACATATTATATATCATATATATAAATAGTTACATCATAATGTCCACCTTTGAAGGTGTTAAATGAGTATTGAACAATCATCGTTTCGGGAGGCAGAATTTCGCCATCCACAGAAACAGTATGTTCTTTAACCATTTGATGAAGTTTTGTGAGAGTGTAGCTCGAATAAATCTTATAAAAACATCCTAGTATATTGAAGATACTGGTGTTGTTACAAAAGAAGTAAACAAAAAGAGTTTAGGGGGTTGGAGAAGCAAAATAAAACAAATGAACAAGAGAGGATGAATTACCTTTAAAAGTGTAACTCCTTTTGATTTGAGCCTAAAAGCTTCCTTTGAAAGGATTCTGCCCAAAGGGAATCCTCTAGGATGAGGAGAGGGATTTGGAGAGAGTAAATGGGTAGGGTATGGCCGAGCCAAAGGCTTGAGGAGTGTGTGAAATGAGGTAGAGGTGGGGGCCTTTTATAAGAGGAGAGGAGGGGCACTTTCAGAAATCATGAAACTATTATTTTATTTTCAAAAGTGTTTCGAATTTCTAAGGTCCCACATTGATATATTTCTAAGATAATATTATAAGGCTTCGATATATTCCCATCCAATAGGTTTTGGACATGTGTAGGTTTTAGATATTACATTATCTTTCCATTTTATTTAAATCGTTAAATAATGAAGTCATCGTTGCATCATCATGATGTCATAAATAATTTAATTTATTTAAAGTCTAAAAATTAAAAAAAATACTATGATGTAGGAAATATTTTTAGATTTCCAATTAATATTTATAATCAACAATATGATCTTTATAACCCCATGTAAAAATTGTTTTCGTAAAACATATTATGTTTGTGTCATTTTTACTTTTACATTAAATAAAAAGTTATTTATGTCATTTCCCAACCAAAGTGGCTCCATGGGGTCCCCAAGTTGACCCATGGCTTTTCTTGGTCGGCCATGACACATCCAATGATGGTAGGACATGTTTTAAGCTCATCTCATATTATTAAAACATTATTTTTACCTTAAACTACACTAATTACCACTAATCGCGATTAAAAACTTAATAAGTTACTATTCACCAAAAAATTATTTTAATCTCATTGAACCACATTTTAATTCTTAATGACAACCATTTATGTCGGATTTTTGAAAATCAAAACACAATGATGGCAAAATTTCATTTAAACGGATAATCAGTTTTTATAAGTACCACTTAGTGGTTTCACTATTCATCAAAAATTCAAGTTTTTCAGAAAATTACCAAAAATTAACCCTAAGCTATATTTGATATTACGAATTCAAAAATGAAGACTATTTTAAAAAATAAAAAACATATAAGTCAAATTAATTAATTTAGTAATTAATTCCCGTTGTCAGAGCAAATAGCGTGTTTTTATGAAACAATAAGTATCAAAAGATTGACACTAGTTTAAGTCCGATTTCAAAGTGAAATTAATTCCAATGACCACTATTGGATTTAATGGTAAAAATATTTTCTAATTTCACTTTAAAACCAATTCAAAATATAATCTAATCATATAAATAAATTATATTAAAAAGAGGTTTTGAATTAAAATACAACATTTTACACTATTCATTAAAAAAATGAACTTTATCGGAAAGGTACCAAAAATTTACACAAAGTAAATTTTGATGTCCCGATTCTAAAGAAGAGTTATTTTTGGTCCAATAGAATTTATAATATTGATCAAAAATATATTTAATGACGATTCGCCGTCAAAAGGTGATAAGTGAACCCTTAGTGAAAATTAGGGTATAAATGCCTAAAATTGAATTCTTTCCGTATTTTAAGACTTTATCTTTTATTGGGTAAATATAAAAACATTTAAAAACATATATAATCATATTTTAGTTATTTCTATCTATTCCTGCCAGTACAACGGCTACTTGTTAACTAACATTTAAAATAATATTATTTTATTACTTGTGTGCAACGTAAGTTTTCAAAGAAACTCATCGTTGCGTATCGAGTACGCTATCGAACGTAGAAACCCCGTTTAATTAAAATTAATATTTAATTCGTAAGTATTAATAAATATGAAAATTATTTATTCTTTAATTACCTGGGATGTTACAGTAACCCTTATTTAACCCATTTAACTCTTACTATGACTACATGAATTTTTACACTTTGAGGGTTAATATAGTTACTATAAAAAGAAAATTGAAAAATAAATAGATCATGGTTGATATTTTAAAAGTTTTCCTAATCATTTGGACTAATTTAATTTATTTATGAATTTAATATCATTTAATAAAATATTATTTATTATAAAATATCAATAATGTCAATTTTTATAACTTTTCATTACATTGAGTTTAATAATTTCAAAGTATCACTTATAAATTGGACCAAATATTTTATGATATCCCTAAAATTTCAAATTAATCTAAAAATTTAGTAATGGCGTTAATTATATCAAATTATATTTATTTTAATAATTTTAATATCATTTATTTGAATTTTTTATTAATTAAAAAATTATTGCACCAGCCTTGTGCAAGAATTTTAGAAAATTATTTATTTACAAAAAATAAAAATAATTAACATGATAAGGATAAATATTTTATATTTAAAAATACTATTTCTAGTAGAACATATCCTCTAGATACCACCAAATTAAAAATATTACACTTATTAAAAATAAGAGTGTGACATCGTTTACTTTTCTTTGAAAAAAATATTATAAATGTTATAATCATATCTAAAAGAAATTGAATGATCATATAACTGAAATTTGAATTATTATGGATAAAAATTAATTATACACTTAAATTTGGAAAAGTTTTAGGTTCATTATATAGTCCTTATCATTTTATTTATACCCTTAGTTACCAGATTGACCCTTTACCGTGGAAATAAAAATTACTAATTATACTATTTATGTTATCCAAAAATAAAAAGGAATTATTTACTAAATTTTAACCAAATGTTTCCAAATTTTAAATACATTTTTCAAAAAATATAACATAGAATTTTTAGAATTTAATTTAATATTAAACAAGAAAATGCAAAGAAAAATAGTTTTATGAAAAAATGTACTTTTAAAAATATAAAATGCTTTTAAATTAAATTAAATTTTAAAATAAATTTTAAAAAAATATAATTAGATTATTTTGAATTAAATTTAACTATTTAAAATTTAAAGATAATTTAAAACATAATTTTACCATGTAAATACTTTAAAATGAAATATAGTTTTCAATAAAAATCAGTTTTTCACTATTCCTTGAAAAATCAATATTTTCAAAAAATTCTCCAAAACTCATTTCAAGATAATTTTGGCATGATCAATTAAATAATGAATGTAATTGTTTTTAAAAAAATCCTAAAATTTTCTTAAATTAATTATATTAATTGTTCATAAAAATAATAAAAACATTTATGAAGAAAACGTATGTTTTTTAAGAATAAAGTGACTTTATTAAAACTATAGTACTTTTTTAAAAAGAATTAATTGATTCATTATAAGATAATAAGACCATTATTTATTTCATAATTTGGTTAAAACTATTTATTCCTCTAATTTAACAACTATTTTTTAATAGTCACATTTAAATAATAATATTTCATCGTTCCTTTAAGCATGGTGTTTCAAATCTTGTACATTATCTAATAGTGTTTCCTTTTAAAATCTACAGATTTTACAAAAATGATTCAAAAAATATCATTAATCTCCTAAAAATTATAATAATTACAAAATATTTAATTCTCTATTATTATTTTCCAAAATCATATTAATATTTATCCACCAAATCTTTTAAGTAAAAATTGTTTCATACTAACCAGCACATCACATAGGACAATGGTTAGAATTTAACCCTTATTTTCCTTCAGTTTAGGGTTCAATCCTTGTGGAATTGTTTTATATGATGAGTTTTCACTAGGAATGTGGGTTGTCCTTTTTCTAAAACTATATTAATGTACTTCTTATAATTTTTCCAAAGTCTGTTGAACATCCTCAAAATAATATTAATCATCAAATTAGTTTGTAACCACTATAGTTTTATATATAACTTATTTTTCCCACAAAATCAAATAATATTAATTGGATATTATTAACTTAAAATCAAATATAGGATAAAACCTAATGGTTACCAATGCCATTAAACTTATGTCTATAAAATATAATATAATTCTTCATCAAATAATATTTTTTACTAAAACCCATACTAAATCCAAGGGTAATATTACCTTAAATTAATCGCAAAATATTCTTAATAATCTTAGTCTTCCATAACTTAAAATCGAAAAAGGGATATCTATGAAATTAAAATTATGAAAAACCTTATAATTATCAACCTAATACACTTTAGGTTTAACCTAGGTCATCCACGATTATTTTCTATTCAAGTCCATCATGACAGTTTGTAAAGAGTCTATGAATTTCCCAAATATATCCACTATGAGTGTCAAACTAAATGTACAGGAAGGGCAATTGTCATGCACCTGGTGAAAATCGAGTCAAATCCCAATGCGTAAGACATTTTCATATATATTAATATTTTTTAATTAAAAATTAATTTTACTTTAAAGGGTATGTTATGTTCGATGGCTTCCATGATACGCAACAATAGGTTTCCTTGGAATCATACATTGCACACTAATAATATAATTTTATTATTTTAAATAGTAGTTAACACCTAGCCATTGTATTGGAAGAAATGAATAGAACTAACTACAGTATGATTACACATGTTTGTTAAATGTTTTTAAATTTATCTAACAAAATTTATAGGCTTAAAATGTGAATGAATCTAATTTTAAGCATAATTTACATTAAAAGGTCGATTTATCACCTTTTGATGGAGAACCCTCTTTAAATCTAGTCTTGGTCATTTTTATATGTTATATTTGATAAAATAAAATTATTATTTAGATTCAAGACATCAAAATTTACGTTGGGTAAATTTTTGGTATTTTTCTTAGGAGGTTCATTTTTTAATGAATAGTAAAAAATATTGTATTTTAATTCAAAAGTGCCTTTTAATCTAATTTATTTATATGGTTATATTATCTTCTTAATTGGTTTTAAAGTGTAATTAGAATATATTTTTACCATTTAATATAATTTTGGTCATTGTAAATAATTTCATTTTGAAATTGGTCATAAACAAGTGTCAATCTTTTGATAGTTATTATTTCTTAAAAACACGCTATTTGTTTTGACAACGGAAATTAATTTTAAATGAATTAATGCAACTTATATGTTTTGAATTTTTTAAAATAGACATTATTTTTGAGTTCAGAATGTCAAATATATCTTAGGCTGAATTTTTTGTATTTTTCTTAAAAACATCAATTTTTGATGAATAGTGAAACCACTTAGTAGTAGTTAAAAAACTTACTTTTTCATTTAAATGAAATTTTACCGCTTCTGTGAATTAAATTTTGAAAATAAAACATACATTTTTGTTATTATTAAGTAAAATTTTGTTCAATAAGATGAAAATAATTTTTGTAAATAGTAACTTTTGACTTTTATTTATCGCGGTTAGAGGTAAATATATTTATTCAAGGTAAAAAGAATATTATAATAATTTAAAATAACCTTAACACTTTTCCTGACCTTATTTTGTGACTAATGGTCGACGATGGGCATCTTTGGGTCGATTTTGGGACCCCATGGAGCCACTTCAGAGTGATAATGACACTTTAGATTAATTAATTTAATGTAAAGGAAAAAATGACACAAACAAATATCTTTTAGTAAATTAATTTTTATATGGTGTTATTTAAGTAATATTTTTTACTATAAATATTATTTAGGAATCTAAAAATATTTACTACATCATAGTATTTTTTTATAATTGTTTGACATCGAATAAATTAAATTATTTATGACACAATAATGATGCAGTATTTACCTCATTAATAAATGATTTAAATAAATGAGATTATAATGACTACAATATTATCCAAAACCTATACAATTCCTATTGGATGATATTATTTCGACTATGAGTCATCTTATATTCAACTTTAATTATTTTCGGACCTTTATAAACTGAATATCATTATATAATAAAATAATATTTTCACACTTTCATAAAGAGCCCCTCCTCCCCCTTATAAAAGGAGACCATTTCTAACCAATACCTCACACCAATCAAGACACTTGGCTTGTCCAAACCCTACCCAAATAATCTCTCAAGATCCCACTCTTCCTCCAAAAAATCTTACCATATGCATAAGGCACTTCAATAAGTTTTTTGGGTTCAAACCAAAGGAAGTTACCCAAATTAAAGGTAATGGTTTCTCTTAAATTCATTTGTTTTATTTTGTTTTATTTTACTTCTCCAACCCCATAAACTCTTTTTATTAATTTATTTCATAAAAAAACCAGTATCCTCAATATACTAGGATGTTGTTATAATAATTATTCTAACTACACTTACACACACCTCCATATGATGGGTGAAGAACATAAGGTTTCTGCGGATGGAAACCTAACGCCTCACGAAACGGTGATTGTTTGATTATCTCCTATCTCCTAACATGGTGGCCATTAAGATGGTACTGTATTTATATTTTATGTATATTATGATTATGATTATTTATGCCTCTGTATTTTTCATTTATATAATACCTTTATGGTTTCCATTATGGTTAAACGTGATAATTTCATTTGAGGAAGTGCGGACTACCGCCCCCTCAAGGTGATATGATTCGTTCATAACATACATAGAACGTATAAAGGATGAAGTTAATGAAATTATGTAACATAAAATATCATATGATATTATACTATAATTATAATATACCAATGTATCACTATGTTTTCATTCCTTTAAATATAAAATAGAAATGAAAGTAGCGTTCATGGGTACGTACGGCTTACCGTCTCCATGAACGGTGCGTTTCATTTCTTAACTCCAAATGATATGGAATATTATAAATACATATACACTAGATATATATGATATATATGATATATAAAACATTTATATCATTCTGTAGATAATGGAATTTTTACCACATGGACAAATTGTAATTATAACAATTTCATTTTTGACTAAAGTTCCGAACATCGATAAAATATCCAATATGAACTCAAATAATTAACTTGTTGTAATAGCAAGATAATAAGTGATATAAATTGAATAATAAACTTTAAAAAATTTCTTAATTAAGTACATATTAACTTAACTTTATTATTCAGTAATAACACGGAACATATGAGTCAAGTTGGACACGAGGTAAAGAATTTTTTATCTCACTTTTAATTCCGTGAAATTTCAATTGTTCACCACTTATTCATTACATGCTGCATATTGTGTACTGTTATTTGATATATATTATCATTATTCTCTTTATATTCATGGTATTATGTGATTATTTTGTTGGTTATTAACTTTTGGTCATATAACTCAATTGGTTACAACGTGGTAAGGGGATTTCATCTCACTTTTTATTGTTGTGAGATTCATGCTATATTTGCTATTATTTCCTTTTGTGTGGTGTACGTACTATCCAAGATTGTATTAATTTTTTAATATACTTCAATTTATGGGTATTTACATCTTTATTTTATGATTCTTCTTTCATGGGTTGTATGTTTTGAAAATTACCAAATCGGTAAGGGAACCTTTCACCCTCTTCTTTTTAAATGACTTCTTTTTGTTATGTATTTTAATTTACATCTTATTATGTTGGGATATGTTCTTATTTATCCTTATTGATGTAAAGTTTATGTCCAAGTGATGAGATACCCTTTTTATCTCATCAACTCATTTTCTGAAATTTATAGTGACGCTGTTAGGATGTCAAATTTTTGCAAGGGAACTTCTTAACCCAATTTCAATTCCTTGGGTGAAACTTGTACTTAGTGAATATATCATCCTATGAATATGTTTGAATGACCTATGATTTTTTTACACTTAATATCCAATTATATTGGGTGAATTTATATTTTTCACACATAATTATGGGATTGATTTGTCCTTGATTTAAGGATACCATCTTTTTAAGGGATTTCATCTCGATTTACATTTCCATTGAGACTTCATTGTTGTTATACACCAATTCACTCTTATATGGTGTATATACTATCCTTTGTTATAATATATAATTAATACCTTTATAATCATGATATTATAAAGTTTTTATTAAATGTTATTCCTCAATTATTTGTACTCAAGAGTCTCTCATTTTGTTTAAAACTCTTTAACTAAAATATCGTTTTAAATGTTTTAAAGATTTATTATTCTAAATCCTTATCTTTAATGTCCATGTCTTAAAAATGGGTTTGAGTATTTATTTATATGGACATTAATGTTTTAAAATTATACTTCCATTAAAAGATTCTAAGTGGTATGGGACACTTTGATTCAAAAATCTCTTTTTAAATGGTTTATGAAAATAGATTGATTATTTCAATATCTTGAAATTAGTTCTTGTGATTGCAAATTAAATGTTATTAGTGAAATATTTATATTTGAAATATTTTATGTGTTATGACGGTACTTGGACGTTTGATGGGTGGTTACTTGATAACCCATATGACGGGTGGGGTAGTGATAAACCAGGACGGGTGGTTATGTTATAACCTCCAATGCATTGGGTATAGAAGTCGGTCGTAAGGCTATTCCATTTAGTGATATGTGTGGAAGTCGACCGTATGGTTATTCCATTTAAGTATTTTTTTCCCCAAGTAAACATTATATGTTATGTGTTCTCTATATGGGTATTAAGGTAATATTTTGGTTACAAAAGGGTAAGTAGTGATCTTTTATTTATTGAAGAGTATTTACTATTTCATAAAAGGAAAAACTATTAAATATGATAAAGTATTCATGGATTAATTGTTGTTTTGAAAATCTAACAGTTTTCCTTATTTTTGTATCCATTACTTGGATTTTTAGGCTCATCCCAAGTTTATGAAATGTTTTTCACAAGATATAAAGCGGAATAGAGTAAAAGATGGGATCAAGGAAAAGTCGTGATGTCTAAAACGTGTAACTATACATGTTTCTTTTTAAGAGTTTTTATTTTATGAAAAAAATGGAAACTGATTAGAAGTGTCTATTATTCCGATGATGGTGTAAAAAAAGGGTAGAAGTGTTTATTTTGTAATTTTTTAGATGTAATGTAATTGTTATGCCTAATTCTCTAAAACTCTAAACCTGAAAAGATCATCAATGTGAATTATTAATTTAATTCAAGATTATGTAATATTTAAGGTCGGGTCCTTATAGTTGGTATCAGAGGTCGGTTTAGAAAAATTTAGGGATTATGACTTTTCATTAAAAACATGATTAGTCCATATGTCAATTATTTCAGTTAAATCCTTGTTTTATAATTTTTTCAGTTCAAGGAAAGTCAGTTACAAACTAAAAGAGAAGGATCTCAAACAACATTATTATCTCTTCATGATGACATACTTGCAATAATTATTGAAAAGTCATGTTCAGATGATTGTGAAAAATTTTCTAGCATTAAACTCACTTGCAAGAACTTGTTTGAGATATCAAACACCTCCAATATACCTCGATATCATCGTGGATCATGGGTTGTATTTAATCAAATCATATTTTCACAATACTCTCATATTTTCAAGAAAGGTAAATATTATCAAGGAATTTTCAAATATTTTACCTTATCACAATATTTTGTAGCATATTATGATTTTAAAAAAGGTGTTGTACAACGAGACCCTTGCACAACCTATTTATATTTGCTTTTAAAATATAGTCTTTTAGCACATACTTATGGTATTTTAAAAGGACTGCTAATTGAAAGTTTCAACTCAAATTCGGTCTGATTGTTTTATAGAAATCATTTTTTATTAGATGTTTTTAAATTATATGTCATACATGATTATTTTCCAAAACCGTTTTTCTGTGAACACCCATATGACCCATGTTTTACAAGGTGTTTTTTGATGGAGGAAGCAAATGATTTTGAAGTATCTCTAAATCATTATTGTAATGCATGGACCTTCTACCTACGTGAACAAGATGAATATGAAATCAAATAGACACCATGATCAAGGTATAATGTTCTTCATTTTGGGGATCATTTTATTTTATCATATGGTGGTGAAAAAATAATTCAAGAATTAAGATGTTGAGATCATAATGAATTTGGATGAAAATTTAAGGTATAAAGAAACCATTGAGGTTAAAACATGTTAGGGTTATTTTTGAGTTCTAAAAAAAGGACAACTCATAGGATGGGTGACAAACCGTCGCATCCAGCAAGGCTACAGGAATCGAACCCATAACCAAAGGGCAATAAGGGCGCATCGCCTACCACTATCCTACATGAAGTACCAGGTTAGTATGACTTATTATTTTAGTAAAATGATGTTATTAAAGAATAATAAGTTGATTTTTGGAACTTATGTTTTATCAATTGGATATACTTAGTATAGAAAAATTATTTAGTGATTAATTGATTAAGTTTGTTGTGGAATACGTTCTCTCTTTTGAGGAAACACTATATGCCTAAGAAAGATAGAATACTATGGGATTTCAATGGTGGAATAATGGTTGAAATTTTAGTTTGGAAGAATCTATATTTTTATTATGAACATATGATGAATTGATTTATTTATGACAATGATTAACCTATCATAGAGAATATATGATTAGGTTAATAAATTTTCAATATGAAACTTTATGAGTAACTAGTGTTATTTGGAGATAAATGTTAAGATTTACTGTGGAAGACAATGGGATTAAATTCTTATGAGTTTTTGTTTTCAATGTTAGTTTGGATTATATTGAATAATTGTAAGGAATGTTTTTTATTGAATGTTCTTTCATGAACTTAGGGTACTGTTTGTTGAGTTTTGGACATTAGGAATAGTATTTATTTTTATAAAGAATTATTCTTTTTGGAGATTATCTGATCATGTACTAACCTTTTTGGTTTTGGTTAAGGTCTAAATACATGGAAAATATATAGTTCATCTTTTTTGGATTATGTGATTCTCTCGAAGTTTATTATAACGATTTTGATGTGAAAAAGTCATCCTAAATACTCATCGTTTGAAGAAAATATGAGTTTGTGTTAGAAAGATAATAAAGGATGAAAGTCTACATGACAAGTTTGTATGTTTCCATATGTTTTTACTTAAGCTCATAAATAAATTCCTCAACTTTATGAAAAGTAATTTAAAACAAAAACATTAACTTTTAACTTTTCCTACTAGGGAATAAAATATTGTTTAACCCATCACAAGTTTGTGACTTTCTGGTGGTTAACTTTCTCCCAACCATGTTTTCTATCACACTCCATCGGAACACGATTGTTTGTTTTCTCTTCCATATCCATGTTTTCCTACATGGAATCCTTGTATGGGATTATCTCAAGTGACCTTGGTACTTCTCTTTCATTATTTTAAAGTGATATATTTATTGACTCTTTTTCCGATGTGGGACTTTCAATTAAGTTTCTAGGGCCAGTTTTAAAATTACGAGGATGAAATTTCCAAAAGTGGGGAAGGATGTAATATCCTAGGTAAATAATGTGTAATAAATTTTCATATTTATTAATATTTTTGAATTAAATATTAGTTTTACTTTAAAGGGGATGCTATGTTCGATGGCGTACCTAATACGCAACAACAGGTTTCTTTGAAATCTTACGTTGCACACTAATAATATAATATTATTATTTTAAATAGTAGTTAACGCCTAGCCGTTGTATTGGAATAAATGAATATAACTAACTACAATATGATTATACATTTTTGTTAAAAAAATTCATTCATCTAATAAAATTCATAGGCTTAAGATGTGAATTAATCTAATTTTAAGCATAATTTACATTAAAAGGTAGATTTACCACCTTTTGATGGATAACCCTATTTAAATATAGTTTTGGTCATTTTTATATGTTATATTTGACATAATAAAATTCTTTTTTATATTCGGGACATCAAAAATTTAATTTGGGTAAATTTTTTGTATTTTTCTGATAAAGTTCATTTTTAATGAATAGTGAAAAATACTGTATTTTAATTCAAGAGTTCCTTTTAATATAATATATTTATATGGTTATATTATCTTTTTAAATGGTTTTAAAGTGTAATTAGAATATATTTTTACCATTTAATCTAATTTTTGTCATCAGAAATAATTTCATTTTGAAATTGGTCATAAACTAGTGTCAATATTTTGATGGTTATTATTTCTTAAAAAACGCTATTTGTTTTGACAATGGGAATTAATTTTAAATTAGTTAATGAAACTTATATGTTTTGAATTTTGTAAAATAGACATCATTTTTTAATTCAGAATATAAAATATAGCTTTGGCTGAATTTTTTGTATTTTTATGAAAAACTTCAATTTTTGATGAATAATGAAACCACTTAGTAGTAGTTAAAAAAACTTACTTTTTCATTTAAATGAAATTTTACCACTTTTGGGAATTGAATTTTTAAAATACAACATACATATTTGTTATTAGTAAGTAAAATTTGGTTCAATAAGATGAAAATAATTTTTGGTGAATAGTAACTTTTGACTTTTATTTACCGTGGTTAAAGGTAAATAGGGTAATTCAAGGTAAAAAGAATATTATAATAATTAAAAATTACATTAACTCTTGTCCTAACCTTATTGGATGACTAATGGACGACCATGGGCATATTTGGGTTGATTTTGAGACCCTATGGAGAAACTTAAGAGTGATAATGACACTTTAGATTAATTAATTTAATGTAAAGGCATAAATGACACAAACAAATATCTTTTAGTAAATTAATTTTTATACGGTGTTATTTAAGTAATATTTTTTACTATAAATATTCATTAGAAATCTAAAATAATTTCCTACATCATATTATTTTTTTTTATAATTTTTAGACATCGAATATATTAAATTATTTATGATACAATAATCATGCAGTATTTACCTCATTAATAAATGATTTAAATAAGTAAGATTATAATGATTAAAATATTATCCAAAACCAGTCCAATTCCTATTGGATGATTTTATTTAGACTATGAGTCATCTTATCTTCAACTTTGATGATTTTTGGACCTTTAGAAACTGAATATCATTATATAATAAAATAATATTTTCACACTTTCTTAAAGAGCCCCTCCTCCCCCTTATAAAAGAAGACAATTTCCAACCAATTCCCCACACCTCTCAAGCCCCTTGGCTCATACAACCCATACACAAATAATCTCTCAAGATCCCCCTATTCCTCCTAGAAGCCTTACCTTAGGCATAAGGCACTTCAAGAAGTCATTTTCATTCAAACCAAAGGAAGTTACCCAAATTAAAGGTAATGGTTTCTCTTAAATTATTTTGTTTTATTTTGTTTTATTTTGTTTTATTTTACTTATCCAACCCCGTAAACTCTTTTTATTCCTTTATTTTATAACAACACAATAATCCTCAATATACTAGTGTGTTTTTATAATAATGATTCAAACTACACTTACACAAACCTTCATCTAAAGGGTGAAGAACATATTGTTTCTGTGGATGGAAAACTAACACCTCACGAAACGATGATTGTTCTATTATCTTCTACCGCCTAACATGGTGGCCATTAAGATGGAAATGTATTTAAATTTGATGTATATTATGTTTATATTTTCTTTATTCTTATTTATTATTCATTTATATAATACCTTTATGGTTTCCATTATGGTTAAACGTGATAATTTCATTTGAGGAAGGGCTGACTACCGCCCCCTCAAGGTGATATGATTCGTTCATGACATACATGGAACATATAAAAGATGAAGTTAATGAAATTATGTAACATAAAATATCATATGATATTATACTAGAATTATAATATACCAATGTATCATTATGTTTTCATTCCTTTAAATATAAAATAAAAATGAAAGTAGCGTTCATGCGTACGTACGGCTTACCGTCTCCATGAACGGTGTGTTTCATTTCTTAAATCCAAATGATATGGAATATTGTAAAGACATATATAATGGATAAATATGATATATATTATATATAAAACATGTGTATCATTATAGAGATAAAGGACTTTTTACCACATGGACAAATTGTAATTATAACAATTTCATTTTTGACTCAAGTTCTGAACATCGATAAAGTATCCAAAATGAACTCAAATAATTAACTAGTTGTTATAACAAGATAATAAGTGATATAAAATAAATAATAAACCTTAAAAATTTTCTTAATGAATTATATATTAACATAAGTTTATTATTGAGGAATCACATGGAACATACTAGTCAATTAGGACACGAGGTAGGGGATTTCTTATCTCACTTTTAATTCCGTGAAATTTCCATTGTTCGCCACTTATTCATTGAATGTGGAATATTTTGTTCTGAAATTCGATATAAATTATCATTATTCTCTTTATATTCATGGTATTCTATGATTATTTTGGTGGTTATTAACTTTTTGTTATACGACTCGATTGGTTGCAACGTGGTAAGGGGATTTCATCTCAGTTGTTATTCCCATGAGATTCATGCTATATTTGCCACTATTTATTTTTGTGTGGTGTATGTACTGACCAAGATTTTATTAATTATGTAATATACTTAAATTTATGGGTATTTAAATCTTTATTTTATGATCCTTCTTTCATGGGTTGTATATTTTGAAAGTTACCAAATCAGTAAGGGAACCTTTCACCCTCCTCTTTTTAAAAGACTTCTTTTTGTTATGTCTTTTAATTTACATCTTATTATGTTGGGATATGTTATTATATATCCTTATTGATGTAAATTGTATGTCTAAGTTATGATATACCATTTTATCTCATCAACACATTTTCTGAATTTTATAGCGACATCATTAGGCTGTCGAATTTGTGCAAGGGAACTTCTTAACCCAATTTCAATTTTTGGGTTAAACTTGTACTTCCTGAATATGTCTCCCTATGAATATGTTTGAATGAAATATGATTGTTTTACACTTAATATAAAATTATATTAGGAGTATTTATATTTTTCACACATAATTATGTGATTGATTTATCCTTAATTTAAGGATACCATCTTTATAAGGGATTTCATCTAGATTTACATTTCCATTGAGACTTCATTGTTGTTATGCACCAATTCACTCTTATATGGTGTATATACTATCCTTTGTCATATTATATCATGAATCCCTTTACTCTCATGATATTATAATGTTTTGATTAAATTTTATTCCTCAAATATTTGTATTCAAGAGTCTCTTATTTTGTTAAAAACACTTTAACTAAAATATCATTTTAAATGTTTTAAAGATTTATTATTATAAATATTTATCTTTAATGTCCATGTTTTAAAAAAAATTGCGTATTTATTTATATGGAGATTGATTTTTTAAAATTATAATTCCATTAAAATCATCAAAGTGGTATGGGACACTTTGATTCAAAAATATCTTTTTAAATGGTTTATGAAAATAGATTGATTATTTCTATATCTTGAAATTACTTCTTGTGATTGAAAATGAAATTTTTTTAGTAAAATATTTATATTTCCAATATTTTATGTGTTATGATGGTACTTGGACATTTGACGGGTGGTTAAGTGATAAATCATATGACGAGTTGTGTCGTGATATACCAGGACCGGTGGTTACGTTATAACCTCCAATGAATTGGGTATGGAAGTCGGCCGTATAACTATTCTATTTTCTGATATGTGTGGAAGTCGACCGTACGGTTATTCCATTTAAGTATGTTTATGTCCCAAGTTACCTTTATATGTTATGTGTTCTTTATTTGGGTATTATGGTAATCTTTTGGTTACAAAAGTGTAAGTAGTGATCTTTTTTTGGTGAAGAGTATTTACTATTTCATAAAAGGGAAAAGTATTACTTATGATAAAGTATTCATTGCTTACTTGTTGTTTTGAAAATATAACAGTTTTCCTTCTTTATGTATCCCTTACTTGTTTTTTATGCTCATCCCAAGTTTTTAAAAAAAAATCAAAGGACATAGAGTGGAATAGGGTAAAGATTGGGATCAAGGAAAAGTCATGTTGTCTAAAACATGGAACTATACATGTTTCTTTTTAAGAGTATTTATTTTATGAAAAAAATGGAAACTGAGTAGAAGTGTCTATTTTGTAATTTTTGAGATGTAATGTAATTTTTATGCCTAATTCTCTAAAACTCTAAACCTGAAAAGATCCTCAATGTGAATTATTCATTTAATTCCAGATTATGTAATGTTTAAGGGCGGGTCCTTATAACAGCTATGTCAGAGCTACATCCACTTGTAGTATCCAGGTAGGGATATAATTTTTCAAAAATCACTGGATCTATCCTATACAAAAATCCCATGATATTTTTTTATGCTTTGAATTATCCTTATATGTACCCCTATTGTTATCACTAAATATTTCTCATCCTTTTTTCCAAAATTTAACTAAACATTTCATTGATACCAAGTATATAAACTCAGGCCTTTTACACATATTATTATATGGTTTTTAAACATAAATATTTAGTAAGTACAACCCCAAAGTTTTTAAGTCCAAGTGTCTTTGGAAGACTAGGTTCATAATAAATCTAAAGGAAACTTAAAACAATATTTCCTTATTTTATTCTCTTTAATTATATACTAAATCAATTTGAGCTCCTAAAACTACACAGGATATCCTAGGGAATACATAAACAAAGGGCTAAGATAAAAAACCCATTAAGGGAATAAAAATTACAAGGGAAAATAATGTGTGGGTAAAAGGTATAACATGATGTCATAAACTATAAATATAAAGAGAAATAACATGGAAAAATAACATAAAGAACATGGTATCAAAAGAAAATGGCATCGAAGGAAATGTGACAATAATATATAACCTGACATAAAAATGAGTTGGGGCTAACTTTATAGACAATATCAAATAGTTTACAATGTCCCATAATGGATTAGGTTTACTGCCTAATCCCATATAAGACACCTCATGACACTAAATTTTTACCCAATTCATTGGAGCGCTATCTAGTAGTGACTATAATAAAATGTTCATGATTATATGTGCCACAAAAAATAAATTAATCATAAGGAATAAACACAATAATTACACATAGAAAGAAATGAGTTTCATAATCTTGTATAATATCATAATCAAAGTAAATTTTGCAATTAATGAATTTGAGAGATGAAAATAAGTCTTGTATTACCCCATAAAAATAAAAGATAAAGAGATAAGTATATATTTGAGAGAGATTTATACCTAATTTAGAATCATTACATACCATCAAAGGTTGTTATATTTGATTAAAATGTCTTTAAAACATTTCATAGAATATTTCTTGAGGAAAATACTCATTTAAATTTGAAATATCTTCTTCAAAATATATAAATTTAGAAAAAATTATTTTTAAAAACACTAAGGAAAAATATAAGGTAAACATAAAATAACTGAGTGGTCATGACATCAGTATTATTCTTTTCAGGAAGATTATGTTAAAAAAATATTCCTTTCACATTTTTATAAGAAAAGACAAATAGTACCTTATTTTGAAATAGAGAGGAATATTACTTTTAAAAAAAATTAAAAAAAGAATCATGGTTAAACATGACTTTAAAAAATTATAGGATAATATTAAAAATATTCTTGAAAGCATTTTCTATGAAATCATTTAAAAGAAAAAGTATTTTTTACTGAAGAGAGAAATAATGTTTTCTTTTATTAAAAACATTTTCTCAATAATTTCAATTAACATATTGAGTAAATGTAATTATTACTTAAAAATTTAATGAATAACTATATAATAAGAAAATATATTAGTTTTAAGATATAAATATCAAATAATTATTCCAATAGTGACTTAAACATAATAAATTCTGAATAATGATAAACCCTTACCACTTTGGAAACTTTTTAATCATAACCCCTATGGAAGAAGTAACTTAAAATTAAACATTAAAACCCATGAGGATAAATTGATACCTGATATAAAATTAAAATTCATAGTATATACACCACAAAAAATATATAAATGGTGAATATGGCATATATCTCATGGAAGTGAAAGTGAGATGAGAAATCCCTTTCCTCGAGTCCATACTTATAGAGTATATCCTTTATTATTTTATAATAAACTTCTATTAATTATTTTTTATTAAAAACTTTTTTCGGGTTTAATACCTTATAATTATACTATTTAATTCATTTATTTTAATGATATATTTAATTACTTATTCAGTTATGTCTACATCAGGTGTTTTGAGGAAGCTTGGTTCATAATTTCAGAACAGCACAAAAGTGATGACCATGGTAAAATGGGTCATTAATATTTCATATACATAATAATAATAATTACTTAATTATAATTTTTATACTTAAATTATACTTTTGAAATAAATTATTTCATATGGTTATGAAAAATGAACCACGTTATGATCATGGAGATTGTTGGTGGTGCATACACATGAATAACATTTTTCTTTTTCAAAAATCATGATGGAAAGAAGGTAAGTATTATTTTATCCTTAAAAATTATAATTATATCATAAATATAATATTATTTATTTAATTACACTTATATGTACCATCCATGTGATGAGGTAATAAAAAAACAAATCACATCACTTCAAGAGTTGGTAGTCTGTCGTATACACTAACCACATTATCATTTTTCAGTGGATGTTAAGGTAAGAAATTATATGATATATTAATTTTAAATATTTATTAATATGTAATTAATATCATAAATAAACAATAATTAAATAATTATAAATATATTTGAGATGTGATGATGGATAACGAATTGTATAGGTTAGCGAGGTTTTAGTCTGTCGTACACACGAATGATGGTTTAGTTTCCCATATGATTGAATAAGATATGGGTTTAGGTTATTCTATTTACATAATAACATTTCAGTATATGTTATATGATTGTGTTACTATATCATAATGATTGATTTAATTTTATGGAGTTTTAAGATGAAATAATACAATGATTATTGGTTAAGAACAGTACCTCTTCTTTGGACCATCTCTTTAGGATTATACCTAAATCCTCCATTGATTGGATTTATGATTATACCAAGGGATCTAATACGTGGGTAGATAATTATGAAACTTATTTTTTAATTTCTTGGCTGAGAAACAAGTATTTTTAAGTGTGTAAAGGGCATAAGATGAGGTTCCCTTTTATAAGTTAGAAGGAGTGGAATTTTTATAAATACCAAAAACTATTCAATAATGGGAAGTCACTCTCATGAAAAGTGCCTAAATGATTGATAAATAATATATTTTAGAGGTTATATGGTTGAGAAAAACCTACACCATGAAAAAATAAACATGGTTCAAAATTTTTATTCTATTTAACTCTAAGGTTACTTGGTTTTACTATTTAAACTTTTTAACTCTGAAACTAGCTTTTTACTATTTTACTATTAATTATGACCAAAAATTAATTTAATCTTATTTAATAATATTAATTATTATGAATCTAAAAATGTAATATATTTTATCAAATTGAAATAAAAAACTTGCAGAATTCAATTTAAAATTAAACTTATAAAACATGTCAAATAACAGTTTTTCAAGAAATGAATTTTTCAAACTATAGAAGGCCTTATTTTAAATCTATGACTCGAAATAGTCATTATATAAAATTAAATTAATATAATTAGATATACAATAAATAAATTTAATTAAAAATATTCCTCATTATGGTTCATTTTAATTAATTAAAATCGATAAAACTCATGCACTTAAAAACAGTTTGCAGAAAACCGTGCTTTTTAGAATATAAGCATATACAAAAATCATGAAAATTTATAATTCAAATGTAGTTAATTAGATTATTATAAATAAAATGGTTAATATATCACTTTAATAATAAAATAAAAATACAATTGGACTTTTAAATTTCTTGATTTAATGAAAATAATCGACATTTTTACAAAATTGATATCTTTCACTATTCACTGAAAAATAAAACAGTTTAGAAAAATCCCAAAATTTTACCCTAAGATAATTTTGATATTATAATTTCAAAAATAATGTTATTTTTATAAAAAAAAATTTCTGAAAGTTTCATAAATTAATTATAATATTTTCTGTCCAAAATCAATAGAAATCATTTTTAAAGAAACCATATTTTTTGTAGAATAAAATATCATTATTAAATTTTGAGTGCTTATTTCATAATAATTTATCAAACAATTATATTGAGTTTGAACTTTATATATATATATATATATCATAATATAGTTAATACAATTCATACACACCAATTTAACAACTAGATTATATCGGTCATGTTTAAATAATAATATTTTAATATTATATCGTGGCTCATTTAAACACTGTGTTTTGTATTGAATATGATATCAAACAAAGTATTCTTTTAAAATCTCATGGGGTTACAAATTTGATCTTCAGTGATTATTCATTTTTTAAATTAACTACTCCTCTTTCATGTTGATCAATTTATTTCATAATTTGGGTGTCTCTAGTCATATGAGTATAACAACCACTTTAAAATATCCAAGTTCTTTTTTTATATATTGTTTTTAAATCCACTTACACAAAGAATGATTTCTCATATTGATCCTTATTTTGAACTTATTTGACATTCTTGTTGTATTAAAACTATACAGGTAATTGTTTCTTACTCCCTTGATCAAATGGTCCAGGAAACTTGCATTTATTACACATCTGTTTTAGGTTTTCAAAAATGTTATAGGTTGATATGTTTGAAGTGATTTTGTTCACTGCTTTATTTTATAAGGACTAATTTATTTTCATCTGAGAGTTTATCCCCATTGTTTCATTCCTCCTTCTAATAAGTTACATGTTATAAAAACATGTGTAGGCCTTATGTCCAAAAATATGACAACACCAATAATAGCCACTAAATATGAATCTCATGATGTAACTGTGAGCATGTTCTAAAAAATGCATGCTAGAATTCGGTCTTTAATGACTCAATATTCCCTAATATTGATTATTATTTAGAGAAATGTATTTTATTTACATTATATTATCCTTCATATAAGTATAATATATTTTCTCATGTTTTTTTGTATCCATAACTGATCTATATTTTGAATTGGATCCTACACTATTAGGTAAAACATACCTAACTTTAAGGGAAGTTTCAGGTACTGATTTAACCTAATATGGTGTTAAGTAATTATTATATATATTAAATGTATTATACATTACTTAAATATATTTATTCAAGTATACTTTAACTCTTTTCAACTCCTTTTGAGTTTAAATATATTTTGATTCGAGGTTTCTCAGTTATTCCCCTCTAGAGACCAATTTTTCTTCTAGAAATCTCATGATCTTCTCATTCTCATATAATTTTAACTTTTATTTCATGAGTTCTTAAATTTATAAATTTATTTATTAATGTAATATTTTGTTGATTCAACCTTCATATCACCATCTATCTTTGGAGTTCTAACTTCCTTATTGATATTTTTGTTTTGGTCAAGATATTATTTTAACTCATATATAAATATATGCTCCATGTATGTATCTTCACCACCTTCCTCTTCAGTACTTGAGTAGGTCCCTTAATTATCGATATGTTCCAAAAATTTAGAGAACTTTTTAGGTCCATCATCCTTATATTAACTACAAGATGAAGTTCCTTTATATTCTTCTTTTTTCATTAAACGTTTTCATTTTTCTTGTAAAACTCTTCTTAAACGAACCATATTTATTTCCAGCCTTAGATATTTTACACCACTTATTATTCTTTTTATTTTTATCATTATCATAAAAATAATATTCAAAATCCTTTTTCTTTCATAAATTTACAAAAAAAAAGTTTCAAACTCCACCAAACTTGAAGCAATTTAAGGGAAATTTACCATAGTACTTTACCTTTAATTTTTTCATATTTTTATATATCAGTAAAATTATTCTCTTGGAATATTAATCTATAAAATTCTAATCATATGACTCATAGTGTGGTTCAGGTTATTATTATTTTTTCTTTAAATTTATCATGGATTCAAAATCCATCTCATATTTCACTTTTTTTATATAGTTGTATTTCTCATTTCATAAATAATGATAAGGTTTTGAACCTCATCCAATGAAATATATTCCCTATCTTCAAGAGTAGAAATTTTTGACCAAATCTATTTGGTAAATTCCTCATGAGTTTCTTCTCAATAATATCATCATCTATTTTTTCACTAAAACCTTTGATATTGCTCACCATTTCATTAATTCTAGTGAATAAATCATCAATGGATTATGCATTATCCTTTTTATGACATGAAACTTACATATACATATTTTTAGTGTCACCTATTTTACTTACACATTACCTTCATAGCTTCTCTCTAACTTATCTTATAAATCATTAAGAGTTTTTAGACCCATCACCTTAGTAAACACTTTCTCTAAGAGTTACATAAGAATATAATTCCTTTCCTTTAAATTCAATATTTATTTTATCAGTGCAGATCATATAGACACATCTTTGAATTTTTTTGGAAACTAATTGTTATTTCATCAAGAACTTGAAGCCCAAGTGATAGAAAAAATGAACTCATCCTATTTTTCTAGTAATGGAAATTTTTTCTATAAAATATTTTTACCCCTATACTCTTTATATATTTCAAGTAAACCATCATTAACACATTTAGAGAATAATATATAGGAACTTGTTTCTCATATGAAAATTATAAGTACCAATGTGTCTTATGACTACACTGGGTGGGGTAAATCAATGTATCATTTAATTTTCAATTTACTCTTGAATCATAAATTTTGTATTATAACTAGATAGCTAAGATATAAATCTCTTAAGTTAATATTAATCTCTCAACATTTCAAAAAAAATGTAAAAAAAATAAATATAACTAGGCCAAAAAATATTTTTACATGGTTCAAACACAATGTATGAGCCTACTCCTTGCTAGAGCTAATTGTAATATTGGATATATATTTTTTTCTATAATTAAATAAAGAACTTACAATGGGTATATAGGAACCCTCATATCCTATAGTTTCATAGTGTCCCACTTTTCTATTACATATAATCACACTCGTCATACTCAACATCCTTATGGTTTCTATGAATCATAATAAATTACAAAGATCACTAGAAGATTTGAGTTTCTTCAAAAGCTGATGAAGATCTTCTTCGTGAGCATTTGTAATAATCAAGATAACATTCTCACCTACCTCAATATCTGATATAGATACTCTACTCAATTATCAACATCAAATCCCATTCATTGGATGCTTGAGCTCTACAACATGTTGATCATAAGTTCTAAACATCATGAACTAGACTCCCTTACTTGCCTCAATATATTTTTTCATATACACTCATTTTAACAAAAAAATCTTATTTTAATTTTCCAACTCACAAAATCCTATTAAATTTGATCTTTTAAAAATTATTTACATTTAATATAATTAAATTTAACCCACAAAAATTTTATCTAATAAAAAAATACATGAATAATTTTTAGTTTTGGGTAAAAAAAATATTTATAGAATTCCCATTTTTTGTTTCCCATGAATTTTATTATGTTGGTCAATAAAATAATCCCCACTAAGTATATTTTCATGATTCATTATATCATAAGAATAAAATTACCTTTCATTCAGATATGTGGTTCCAAAAAAAAACTTCTTACTCTAGATACAACAGTATTAGCATAAAAAACTCATCTTCTTCAGTTATTATTTCTTTGAATCAGCTTGATCAAGATCAGTATTAATTATAATTCAGTAAGTTCATGAAATTATTGATATTTTATATCTCTGTTTTAAACTAATATAACCAACTCAACTTGATTCACATCTTATAAATTATTATTTTAGAAAATTAAGAACATAACAGCATTATCCCAATGACATTCCAGATTTAATATCTAAATTTATTTCCCAACATGAACATATTTATCTTAGTTTATCCTAATTAAGTGGATCTCATAACATGTAATATTCTTCATAATTTGGGAATCACAGATTATTTATATTATTTTATAACAAATTATTTGTCATGTTTTCATCATTGCATAATAGCTCTTGCAATGCCTGATTTGTTTTCATCATTTAGTAAAAAAGACATATTATAATATTTTAACTTCATATAATAAGCCTTTAAATTCATATGATTATAAAATATTATGATATCAAGGATATACACCCATCCAATGACTTGTGTTTCCCCATAAATACTAATGTTTTGGCATAAGGACTTATTCTTGTAGAAGTTTTATGATGGAAAATGACTTACTTCCCTCAATAAAGACTTATTTTTTTGAATAATGACATATGTTCATCACAAAAAAATACTTACATTTATCACTTGACCAAAATTAAAAAATTTACACTGTATTATAGATTTTTCTACAAGATAAATCATGCTTCTTGAATACATTCGTAGCCCCACTCAAACACCATATAAAATCTCAAACCACTATATTAAAATATTATCTGCCTAAAAAAACTATGATCAATCTCTTATAATAGGTTTAAAACAAATGAAAATCAAAAATAGATTCATAAAAAAACTTGAAGGGAACTTCATATATGATATACTTGACACATATCATATGAGAAGATATGAGATATTGTATATTATAATATCCTTGCATGAAACTTTATATTAGGGCATATCTTTCCTTATAATATAGAGATATGGTAAGGCTCTACTACTTTGTAAATATCATAAATTTTACTCTATGATTGATGGGTAGACAACTGATATGTGTTATTAGTCAATAATCATCCTATATTTGATATAATTTATAAAGTGTTTCATAAGATGAAACACATGGATGAAATATATAAGTTGAGAGGTTACAAATATTTTAAATGAAAATAATTGACTCATACATTATGAATGTATGAGTTAATGAATGTTTGGTAAACAAGGGATATATAACAAAGTAAATTAAATTAAGATAATGGTTTTTCATTCCTATATAATCTTATATCAATTTTCTCTCTCCTTGAAGCTCGCTTCTTTTTCATTATTTTCCATGAGAAGCATCAGCATGTCATAGAGTCTAGGGAAGTCTAACCTATGTGATATTTGATTCACATTAGATTTTAGATACACGATAGAGGATAGATTTTGATTTATGCCACTAAGTATCCTTCATCAAAAATAATGATGAAAGATTGTAGCACTAGATCGACAGGTAAAATGTATATAGTTCCATTATTTTATGAATATAGATTTCCTCATTTATCAAGAATGGTAGATCCTAGTAATTAGGGTTTCATGTTGTTTAAACTATACTGATTTAGTGTTAATAAATCCAAAGAAACCCAGTAGTGGTATTAGAGCTTTATTATTCCATTTGATTCTAAAAATCATGTTTTAAAATAAAGAAATTTGATATTGTGTTAATATTTTAATGGTTGTTATTAAAAATGATTGATACTTTGTTATATGATAGGCTATAAAATATGTGATATCAGTTATTTACATGGATTCATTCCATAAAATATGATATATCATAGGTGGTGATGCATCAATATTCTTTGGTTTTTTATTTTTATCGTAGTGTACGATAATTCCAATCATCGTCTAGGATGGTACCAATGAAGTTCCACAAAATAGATCATTGAAACATTAAAATGATATAACATATATCATATTATAATATTTTAAGGTTTTTATTTAATCTTACACAACCCACATATTCTTTCCTTATCTCATACCATCCATGATTATCAATCACATTTGAAAATAGATATCACAAGGTCATGTCGTTAAATACAACCTAAAAGGAAAAAATTGTAAATATAACGATGAACTGAATTGTATAATTTATAAAATGTTTATAAATTATATAAAAAGTTATAATGTGATATTTATTTACTTATAAACATATTTATAAATTAATTAATTATAAATTTCTTATAATTAGATAATTAAATATTTATAAAACATTTAGTAAATAGATATCCATAAATATTGATTATTAATATTAAAATACCTTTTTGAATTTATGTAGAATAAATCATTATTTAAATATTAAATATTTATATATATATATTATAAGGGTAATTTATAAAAATTTTATAAATTAAAAAATATGTTGTAAATATAAAATTGTTTATAATAATTATATAATGTTCGTAATTATTTAATTTTAATTATTAAAATTAAAGGACTTATTTGAGAAATTTATATAAATCCATATCAAAATGGGTTTTGATAATTAATTTTATAAAGTTTTTAATAATATTGAGAATCTTATGTTTAGATTTTGTAAATTTTTTAAATTATGTAATAAAAAAATAAAATCTTTTTATTTTATATAATATCATATATTTACCCATAATTTCTAGATAAAAGGATAATATGAAGTGTTCATATTAGAAATAAATATAAAGTTTTTATATTTATTTAAATTATGGAATTTCCATAATTCATTGTTTTGATCGGTGCCCAGTGAGGTAAATTTGGGGAATCGTAAACACCCAACACCTCCTATATCTATGAAATGAGATTTCATGTGGACCTACGTTCCAAAATTATCTGGTCAATGGGTTTTTTTCCTACCAATTATTCTTAAGATTATGCATTGGTCGAGAGGGTGGTGGTTCAGGCTCATCACACCTTTTTTAGAGGATTATTTCCTACTCTTGGACTCTATTATAGTTTTAAGACAAGTTTCGTGAATCTTTCCCATATCTCAATGTGGAATCGGTTAACCAAGTATCATAACTTGGTCATTATCATGTATCAATGTTAACATGTTTATATATCATAGGTTCTCTATAAATATGATCATCTTTATATATCGTAGGTTCTCTATTAACATGAACATATTTATGTATCAGAGATTCTCTATAAATAGAACCATATATATGTATCAGAGGTTCTCCATCGTGTTTTATTCATATTTGGTGATTATTGTTTGTAAGAATATGTATTTTAAAGTCCCATATCAAGGAACTATATGGTTTATCAATATCCAAGGAAGTGATAAGTGTTCATGGTGTTGGGACCAATCCCATAAAAGGGGGTTTCTATGTATCCTTGTAAAAGGAATCAGAACCCAAGTAGTTCAGTGACACTTAATATAAAACATCATATATTTTAAGTTCATGTGATAAGGACTGATCCATGTAGTTTAACATCATTTTGAAAGTAAATTTTGTTAGGCAGTTCAAATTCATGTAACTTACAATTCTATTTAATTCCTACTATTCATCTCAGTTATTCTAGTAGAATGATAAACAAAAAATCTAAGTTAATTTGATCCAGGGTCGATGTGAGAAACAAGAGATGGATGATTAGTCATATTGAATTAGACTACATAATAAGGGGTTTAATGGGGCTTATGTATTGGTTTTACCCTAGTAGGATTCCTATTTCATAAAAGCGGATACAATAGGAGGATAAGTGGGACTTATTCAGAACATACCATTAGATACCTGACCTGGAAGATAAGATAAGTGAATATATGCTTCTGTATTATACTTATGAGGAGACCCATTTGATATGATAAATTTGGGGTTTATTCCTAATAGTATTCCTAATTGGTGGAATTTTATTTGTGCTAATGACATGATCGAATTAAATATCTATGTACCTCTTTGTTATGTAAAAACAAGTGACTATAAAGTGGAAATGGAAATGAAAGCCTTATTTTAGTTATTTGGTATGCAACAAATAGAACATGTGGTTTAATCAAATGATGTAATCTGTTTTTCTCCCAAAATGGGTAGAACCATGGTTCCATCATTAATTTAGAAAAATATGTCCTTCTACACCACTACAATTTTAACCCTTACCCTATTTAATCTCACTACTATAAATCCATTCTACCGCTACCACCACTCACTATTGCATAATCCTCATCATCTTTACACACCACTAATGCCACACCTTTTTACCATCACACTCTTCCACCAAAACCACATCATAACACTTCATCATTTTGTCCCCATCATGATTTTCTATGCCATTTATACCTATAATCATCATCATATCCACACCCCCATCACCATCACCCTCATTATCAAAACACCCCCATACACATCATCCTAATTGCCTCTATTGTTTCATCCTTCAAACATCATCTTCACCATGAACCCATCACTATTTCACTCCATGTCTCCATTATCATCATTGTTAATACCATTGTCACATCCATGTTGTTATCACACCCCTATCATTTTCATTCTCCTATCATCATCATTCCACTATCATGCCCCTATCCTCATCACCCCTCCATCACATCCCCCGTCATTATTGTACCCCTACCCCCATAGGACTATTTATAGAAGAAAAATAAGGATAAAAAGGTAATTTAAATTAGTTATTAATATTTCAACATTTTTTATAATAGATTCCATTTCCTTTTAATTTTGTAACAAAAACATTTTTTTGTTCCAGATCCTTTTCCTTTTATTTTTCCATTTACTTTTCCTTTTCCTTTTCTCTTTCCATTGAAATTTGTTCTTGGATAAAAATGGATTCTAATCCCACATGGGTCATTCTTATTGTGAGAAACAAGATATAACAAAAGACTAAACATATTGTGTAAAATTAATCAATTAAATTGGAATGATGATTATACATTGAGGCTTAACATGAGTAAAAATTCATCTCATGCTCATGAAATTTAGCATTTTGTGTTCATTAAAAGCATGATCATATACTTATTTCATTATATAATCTTGAAGTTTTACATATTATGTTGAAGTAATTGACTACGTAGTGTAACTTTATGTTTTAGGGACTTTATCCTATGAAGTTTATCATCAAGTAGATCGGGCATGATATGCCACTAAAGGATTGATAATGAAATGCCCATTGGGGGTTAGGATGGAATTTTGACCTTGGATAGAGAAATACATAAAGATAATTTATATGTTATACAAAGGGTATATAGTGAATCCAAATGTTTTGTGGAACGTGGCCATTAATATGGGAGTAATAAATATATTTAGGATGCCCCATTTCATATAGGGTATTTTCCATGAAAAATGGAGGGTGCGCAAAGGGTTTCCTTTATAGAATTGGATTCTTCACGATGGGATTAAAAGGAGATTCCTTCACAAAAGGGTCATGAGTTAATTCCTTTGTGAAGGGATTTATAAGGTCCTCCTTTGTAGAGGAATTCCTTTTACGTAGGATTTTCTTATAGATTTTTTGTTCCTTATTTTGTGGTAGCTCAATTACCCAAGGGTGCTATGAAAAAGTCGATCTATGTCTTGAGTTTCTGAAATTAAAAAGCATTTGGGATTTCATTTTCTTCTTATTTATCCTCCTCTCTTATGTATTTATAGGAATTTCCCAGTCAAAATCTCTACCAAAAATAGAGTACCATAGGATTGTTCATGAATAACAGAAAATGCATAGGATTTAATGCCTCACAAGGGTCCTTATAGTGGAAAATGGTGATCTATATATAAATAGGTAATGGAATCAAAATCCCCACCTCCATAATTCAAAATAAAATGTTTTTGGGAGGTTTAAAATTAACACCTTTCTAAAAACCATAATTCCATTCCAGAGAAAGGGGTTCATGAATGGATAAAAGTTCTATGTGGATACCCTACCTTTTAAAAAAATTTGTAATTGAAACTTGTGTTTGAGAGGCCATAAAAAGATTCCTTCCAACCATAAATTAAAATTCCATGTGGGATGAGGTTCTTCGTGAAGGGATCAAAGCACTATGTTAAAAACCTCCATTTTCATATTTTGGGAAATGAAACTCATGTATTGAAGTCCATAAAAAATACACCTTCTAACAAAAAATGAAAGTTCCATGTTGTTAAAGGCACTTTATGAACAGTTTAAAGAGATATATGGCCACCCTACCTTTTCCTCATTTTGAGAATCAAAACTCATATGCAGTAGTCCATAAAATGATATCTTCTAACCAGAAATGACAATTCTATTCGGATGAAGCTTGTTTGTATAACGATATTTATTCTTTGAAAATGAGGCCCTTGCAAAGGACCTGGTGTACATTGAATCATGGTATGTGTGTAGCATAATTATTATCATTTCTAAATTCTACCATTATTTTCATCTCAATGATCCAAATTTTGGGTAATACGTTCTTTCTAATAATTTTTTAAAATCCTTACAAACTTATGGGCCACAAAAAATGATCCCCCCCCCCTCTAAATGGGATCTGATCGACATGAATGGGATCCAATTATAAGGAAATAATTTATCCCACCAAGGTTATTTTTAGTATATTGGAGTATTGGGAGGAGGTACCACCCCTATATAAAGGGTTACATGACACTTTATTGGCACTTATTGCTTGAAGTCCTTTACGATCATTTGATATTTCATGACCCAACCACATAGGAGGCTCACTTCACAGATGTAAATTGCTTCATGGATGACTCTTTATTTACAGACATGGTATTGGGAATAATTATTATAATGATTCATGTAAGACCTCCTTGTGTAAAATTGACTTCCACATGTAATACTATTTTTTTGAAAAGTGATTGATGTGATATAGAATTCATGAATCACATATATCGCTATGTAGGATTCCAGAATTGTAAAAATTTATGATTTATAATTTTTCTTAAGAATTGGAAATATCTCCATAATTTCAATTTATTATGAAAATAGATTCTAGTCCAATCCAATTGTCTAATTTGATGAACATAACTAAAATAAGAGTTACCATTTCTAGAAATGTTAAGTTCAACCCTCATTGTTGTACTATTTATTAGGATGACACCCTAAAGAATCTTTTTATACCTAAATTTAAAAATTATCAATTTTTTGAAGATTTTCCTATATATGGAAATTTATTTCAAGTCTAATATTTAGTTTTTAAGTCCACTCACATCTTGGTGTCTATTGGGTATGAGTTTTTCACAAATTTCTTTCAGGAGCACATATCTACCATTGGTAGACTACCCCTAGAGCCATGTCAAAAAGTTATTTTACCTTGAATAGATATTTAGTGACCAATGATATCCATAATTTTTCCCATCATCATGTCACTAAATATTACCAATCCATCTTCAAATTTTAACAAAGAAATCCTGATAGAGGATGGATCACAATGTGGGACCTACAATCTGGTAGAAATATTTTTAGTGAATGGACCTAGGATTTCTAAGGTTCATCAAATCTATACATAATTTCCCAAGTAGCTAGAAGTATTTCGTTTATACTAGGAAACATGGATTTTGCGTTTCTTGATATATGAACCAACTAAATCTTTACATGAACAGATTTTTTTTATTGTTCAAATACCAACACATTACGCATACCGCATGGTGAGGTTGGGATTAGTTTGTGAGATATCTATCATCTGGGAGGAATCCAAATACTTGCAGAGATGTATGATAAATTACTCCCCATACCTATAAAATTCTAGGATGTAGAGTATATCCCTTATCTAGAGAAACAATTATTAATCGTAGCAGACAATTCTTTATGAAAATATCTTCATACCCATTCAATTATCACAATTAGTGATTTGGGAAAATATTTCTACAACCTAACAGTATGAGGCCAAAGGTCAGGCACATAAGGAACTTCACTAGTCAATAGTATAAATATATTCAAGGATCATATTGAGATACCCTATAAACGAATCAGTAAACTATATAAGGTTATATGGTCCAGATGTATGTGACATCATATCTTAATTAGTATTATTATTCACCACAATTTTGAGAGGATGGTTTTTTCTGACCTTTGAAGCTTATTCTTCTATCAGGATCATCACCTTCATGATTATTATTATTATATTAGAAAAAAGGGCATCCCATTAACATGGTCATAGCCAAATTTTCTTATTTTTATTATCTACTGGGTTATAAACAAGAAAAAAAGTCCCCACATCATATTAGCGAATCATTCCAATTTCTGTACGGATATATGGTATAATACTTCCAATACTATGAGTATCAAAATTCCACAATAATCCATCATTCTTCTTTTTTATTGTTTGTCATAGTAACAGACAATGGTGAAGGCACCCGAGAAGAAAATTTTTACATTATCTCATTTAGATATGGAATTTTGATCTCTAGAATAGATGGAGTGATCATTTTTTAACCTTACAAACCTTATAAGTTCATAAAATAATTTGGATGTCTTTAATAGGTATTTTTATTATATATTAATATGGTTAGGAGGGAGAAACATCCAACCATCCTTAATAATCTTTGGTTGATGCTAATATGTGTGGATACAGGAATAAAGATTATAATGATATCCAATGGTGATTTGAAAAACCTATCATTGGGATAAACCCAATCACGTGTGAAGCATTACCAAGATGAAATATTTAGAAATCCAGTCTAATGGGTAAATAATTCATTGACTAGCTAGAATACCTCACCATATATCCTTTTAGAACTAGTTTATTAGACAAATAATCATGAATCCAAACATTCCAAACATAATGGGGAATATATTTTTCTAGTACTCCTTTTCATTGAGTGAAGTAAAAATATGGTATTGTTGACTATGGTTTATAATTGCGTTACTCGCATTGATCTTGTTATTCCATTGACGAGAAGTTTATTAGTGGTGGTCTCCCTCATCAACTTGGTCCTTGAATTTAACTATAAATAAATGGAAGAAGGTTTCATTGTACCCATATTACCAACTAAATTAAACCCATACATAGTGAACTTGATTCCAGAATATATACCTATAATAGTAAGTAAACTGAGTTTGGATCCCAATACTACCATCAAAAAAATTACTCTGAAAAAATAGACCTGGAACCAAGTTCATGTCATCATTACAGATACTCCTTTAAATAATATTATTGATAAATTGTGGATCCTTTAAAAACCATTTTATAGTTTGATCGTATTTAGGTTCAACTAAAGGTTTTGGGTGTAGTGGAAGCACTGGATGGGGCCTGAACAACTCAGATTTTTTTCATAAACAATTATTAATTTGAAATTTACATGATGATAATATCCTGATCAATGGAAATGAATCCAAGAATAATTGATGATTGAACACCGAAATCAAGACACGAGATCATCACATATTATTAATAATTAATTTAATCAATTAAATAATTACCTTGAAATTAATTATTTCTTTATTGATGGATCTGAAAACATATCTATGTAATACCATCATTATGTTGTAGGGATCAAGAGTATATTCCTTCTAGTAGTGATCCACACATGCTTCACAAATCTCCAAATGTTTCAATAGGAATATTTGGGTGCTAGAATAGTTGATCTTTAACGATTGCATTGTTTTCCTTTGATATCCCCAAGAATCCCATGAAGAAGTATTCTCTTTGATATCTCTATACTCGAGAGTGGTGGTGGAGAAGGATATCTCCTCATTATTGATATCGTTCTTGGAGGGGCAGTTCTCTGGGGATTTGAGATAATTCCTTCTAGATGTCATTATGCACAAAAAATGAAATTGGTCACTTCTAAATAAAATAAAATAATTGGGTTTATATACTACTAGAGTTAAAAAATAAAAAAAATGTTTATGAACCCTTACTATTTTTCTTACTTTTTATAGAACCTTAGGTCAATAATAATATTATTGTTGTTGTTATTATTATTTATTTACAAGTTCTAAACTCACATATTAAAATAAATGTTATTTATTCAAATAATATTCAATATCTATTATATATCACTAGACCATTAATCTTAATCTTACATTCCTTCGTAATAGTTATCAGACCTTGAACATTGACTATTTATTTAATAAATAAATATTAGTGCATTTTTTCAATAAATAAATAAATATTATATTCACTAAATAGAAAATAACTATTTATTAATATTCTTCTCACAATATATTCTCTCGACTAACTAGTTATGGAATATATACAATCAATAAAATATGAATAATTATTAAACCATATGTGATAATAATATTTATTTATCTTGTTAAATAGTAAATACTGTTATAATTTAACTAATATTTTGGATACACTTAGTGTGTGACCCTCAATACCCTTTTCTCAGTGGAATTTGACAAACAAGAATAAATTACAAGGTTAGAATCTAGAAACACACCAATGCACCCATAGAGAAAAAGGTTAATGTCATAGTGACATAAAACCACATACAAACACTTATTGTTTAATATAATACCATTATCTTGATATCTCTAATTAAGCATGTTCCATACTTGTGCCATCAACCTATGTAATGGATGTCTCTTTCTTTGACCTTCTGAAAATTAATCTTTTTTATAGAACACCATGCCCATGGATTTATTTAGGACATATCGTTTCCATCAAAATTTTTGAGATATGAACTTTTGTTAATGAACATAAGAGATAAATACTTTCTCATATTATTCATTAATGAAACATTACTTGTGATGAACCTAATGTATCCTACTTCACCCCAAACATATATCATCATGATTTCCATCAATACATAAAAATATGTGACTCATAACAACCATTAATAATAATCATAAAGTATAAGGACCAATACATATGTCTATAGATAGGATCATCCAATGACACAAAATAATGTGGATTTCCTGTCGATGGGTCCCATTCTAATAATTTCCTACACTGAAAATTACCAAGGTCGTACATCAGGAAAAGGTGCGTCAAATCCCTATGAGTCTCCACCCCTGATAGACTATATCATTGTTTCTCTCAAATAATTTTATCTATCTATAGAACATATATTTCAGAATATTATCATGGAACTTTTCAATTCTAACCATAGCGAGGAATCTTATGACCGTTCAGTGTAATGACTACTCTTTAGACATTATCACATACTATGTCACATAGAAGAACAATCCTAATTTGATAAAAAGTTTATTAATATTCAAAAATAATAATATATATTTCCATAAATTATAAAGAATTTGGTTCTAGGGAACTAACTCCAACAGACTCCCACTTTCACTAGATTTGACTGCTAACAACATTTATTCTGCTAGCTCTCACATGATACTCCTGTTTCTGCTGAGATAAACATTTATTCAAGGGATAAGACATGTTTTATTCCATGTAAACTTTTTTTACTACAACTTCACCCTTAAAATAAAAATCACTCAAGATATAATACTTTCATATTATATTCTTTATCTATTAGTGTAACCTTATCTCTTTTCAATAGCCACCATTGTAGTATTATCACAATAAAATGTGATAGGGTCTTTACTTAAAGGTATCACATAAAGCTTATAGAAAGTATTTCACATCTAAATGGATTATTTGGAATCATTAGAAACTAATATATAATAAAAATAAATTTTAGAATCAGCAACAATAGGCTACTTTGAAACTCTTCTAGCTCATATCTCCTCCATTGAGACAAAAAACATATCCTAATTGTGACTTTAGATCATTTTGATCTGTTTGAAAACAAGAATTAGTATAATCCTTAATAAATAACTCTCCATCTCTTCTATACACCAAGAACATATCCTTAGTTTTTATCAAATACATAAGAATAACCTTAATAATAGACAAAGTAGTTCTTCTGGTTAGCTTGATATCTTTCTACAGTTCTTAATGCATAGGAAACAATGATTATATTATATAACATGGAATATATTATTGATCATATCGCTAAAGCATATAGGATCTTACTCATTGTTTATTTTTTCTATTGTGTCTTTGGACACATATTCTTAGAAATATGTATACCATGTGACACTATAACTAATCTCTTCTTGGATTGTTCCATACTAAATTTGTTTTGTATTTGGTTAATGTATGCAACTTGAATTAATCCAAGAAACCCCTTGAATATATCATGAATGATCTTAATCCTTATAATGAAAAATGCTTCACATATGTCCTTCATGGAGAAACATTTGGCTAAACAGTCTTTAATAGACTATAAGACTGTTTTTTGGTCTCTAATAATTAATATTTCATAAACATATATTACTAGGATAAAAATCACATTCTCTCTAAAATTATTGTAAACACATGACTCGCGTTCATTATTAATAAAGCCAAAATATTCAATAGCTTTATCGGATCGAATATTCCATGACCAAGATTCTTTCTTCAATCCATAAAAGGATATCGGGAACTTTAATACATTTTTGGCATAATCTAGAGTCATAAACCCTTCTAGTTGTGTCATGTAGAGATCTTATTAAAGGTTATCATTAAGAAGATTTTTTTTCAAATAAATCTACCAAATTTCATAGTTATGGTAATCTGATATAGTAAGTAGAATTTTGATGGATTTAAACATGGAAAATGGTGAAAAAGTTTCTTCATAGTCATTATCTTGACATTTTTTAAACCCTTTATCAACTAGCCTTTATTTATATGTACTTACTCTACTTTATTTATCCCAATTTCTATTGAATACCCATTCTCACCCAACAAGATGTGTATCAACTGATAAATCAACCAGAACTCCGATTTAGTTCTGTTACATGGAATCCATTTTAGAATTCATGGAATATTGTCATCTTGCATCTTCTAATCTCTCTAATTCCTCTTTGTAGGAGATTGGTTCATTATTATCAACCAATAATGAGTCACCATATTTGGTGACTAGAAAACCATATCTTTTTAGTTCTCTTACCTCTATGGTAACTCTCTATAACACTTGTCTTTTAGGAAGAAATTCTTCCATGGGGACCTATGGAATATGTTCATGTACTAACATTTTTTATCTTGAGCATAAACTTCATCAAAATTAAACTTTCTCCCACTATCCTTCTTGAGGATGTGCTCCCTCTTAATAAATATGGATTGCCTAGTGATAGTCACTTTATTTTATGAGATTTATATTGGTATAATCTTTTTATTTCCTTACTCTACTTCAAAACTGACTTTTAATTGCATTGGCCTTTATCAGTGCTAACAAAAAATGCTAATAATGGTACCCTTTATTAACGATTTATTTTTAGTGCTGAAAACGATACACATTATGAGAGATTTTTTAGCACTAATTATGGTCCTGAATAAAATGAAAAAATTAACCAAATAAAAGTTAAAAATGAGTAAATAAAAAAATATTTGAAATTTTATTAATTAAATAATTTCTAATAAAAATGAATAAATTTAAAATACCTATATATAAATTATAAATATTAATAAATAGTATATATTAAATATATAGATTTGTAAAATGAATAAAATGAAATAATTAAACAAATAAAAATAAGAAAATAGTAAATGAAGAATAATATAAAATATTTTATTAATTAAATAACTATTAATGAAGCTGAATAAATTTAATACACATATATATAGGTTATAAATATTAATAAATAGTATATATTTATATAAAATGAACAAATTTTAATAGTTAAAAAATTAAAAATTAATAAATTGTAATAATGAAATAAAAAATTAAAATGAATAAATTAAAATATTATTAAAAAAATTATTAATCAAACAATTATAAATAAAAATTAATAACTTTAATATATATATATTAATTATAAATAGTAACAAATAATATATATTTAATATAAATATAGAAAATGAATAAAATATAATAATGAAAAAAGATATTAATGTCTTATTCATTTTTAATGGTTTTTATACATAATTATTCATCAATTCATTTAATATTGAAATATATTCATATATATTTATATATATATATATATATAAATGTATAATATTTCTTAAAATATTATTTAATATAATATAAAATATTTATATTTACATATTAAATAAGTCATATATTTAATGGAGAATGGTTTATAATTAAAAATAAATATTAATTAAAAATGTTGACTAATTGCATCCAACAATGGAAATAAGTGAATGTCATTTGATTTTTCAATTAAAAATATATCAATCATGAGTCACATTGATTTAACATATTTATACATAATTAATTATTATATACAACGCCCACACACAAATATTTACATGATTAATGAAATCTTGTATATATATATATATAAACACATGCAACTAATATTTATGTAATTTATTCAAATTTTATTATTCATTTTAGAATTTCATTAAAATATGATACATTTAATATATTTGTTTTAATTGGTAAATTTTTTATTTATTTTTAATATTATTAAATTGAGGTGTAAATTCATTTTTAATATTCTAATTTTTTTCTAGAATTTAATAATTTTCTATTGTTTGTTTATATATATTTTATATGTTTTAATATTCTGAATATGTATTCATCTTTATTTCAAAATATATCCATATTTTTTAATATTTAATATTTAATTAATAAAACATATCCATTTTTCAATATTTTTAAAGTGTACTCATTTTTAATTATTCAATTTCACTCATTTTAACAGGCATGCATTTAAGATTATTTAATAATGTTAAAAATATATTTGTAAATAAATATTTTTAAATAAATATATTTATAAATGTATATTTACTATATTTATAAATTTATAAATTTATAATTATAAGTAAATAAATATTTTTTAGAAAAGGTTTTTATAAAATTATAAATAAATAATTATATATATTTAAATAATTATAAATTTATATAAATAATTATTTTATTTACTATATTTATATTTATATTTAAATTTGATTTTATATTTATATTTATATTTATATTTATATTTATATTTATATTTATATTTATATTTATATTTATATTTATATTTATATTTATATTTATATTTATATTTATATTTATATTTATATTTATATTTATATTTATATTTATATTTATATTTATATTTATATTTATATTTATATTTATATTTATATTTATATTTATATTTATATTTATATTTATATTTATATTTATATTTATATTTATATTTATATTTATATTTATATTTATATTTATATTTATATTTATATTTATATTTATATTTATATTTATATTTATATTTATATTTATATTTATATTTATATTTATATTTATATTTATATTTCTATTTATATTTGTATTTGTATTTGTATTTATATTTATATTTATATTTATATTTATATTTATATTTATATTTATATTTATATTTATATTTATATTTATATTTATATTTATATTTATATTATTTTATATATACTTATATAATTATTAAATATACATATAATAATATAAGTATATAAATATAATTTTATTAAAGTTATTCATATAATTATAAATAAATAATAATGTATTTAAATAATTATAAAATTATAATAAATATATTTAAATAATGAATATATTTACTATATTTAGATTTATATTTATATTTATTTATTTTATAAATATATAATTACATAAATATATATAATGATATAAATATATTTATAATTATGAAATTGTAATAAATATATTGAAAAAAATAATTTTTTTAAAAGGTTGGGACCGAAGCCTCCATAATTATTAAAGCAAATAAAAGAACTCTTTTAACTGAGTAGAGGGAGACCCATTATATACTTATTAAAAATATATATATAATTAAATGAATATATATAATTATATGAATATATAAAATGATATAAATATATTTACAATTATAAATAAATAACTATAAATATATATATAAATGTATATTTACTATATTTATAAAATTATATATTTATAATTATAAATAAAAATATAATTCTTTTTTAAAGAATATTTATATAATTATAAATAAGTATTTATATATTCAAAAATTTTAAAAAATTATAAGAAAGAAATATATAATTATATAAATATATTTACTAATTTTTTATTTATAATTATAATTATAAATCACTTATAAATGCTAAATTTTTAGCACTCATAAAGATGGATTTCATTTTCTCTTCTTCAGCGCTGCTAAAAATAGAGCTTTATCAGCATTAAATAATCACTGATAAAGATAGATTTTATCAGTGATTATTAATTTAGTGTTGAAAAAAGGCATCTTTATCATTGCTTTTTTTGAATCACTGATAAAAGTCACCTAGTCTTTTTAAAGAACCCTAAACACAACTCTTTCAGTCATGATATCTAAATCTTTCCCTGAAATCCATCTTTTTTTAGTGCACTGCCACCACAAGTTAAGTCATGAATGCATCTAAGGATCGAATCTAAGGATCGAATGAATCATGTCTCGAATGAATCCAAGTCTTGAGCGAATGCAAGATTTCACATGTGATATCTCTAATTTCTCTTGGAAGAATCAAACCTTGAATCCAATGTATGTTATTTTCTCCTCCTCCTCACTTGTTGATTGCTTGTGGGTATTTTTTCTTTATTGGAAAGTATGGATCTTCTAGTTTGTGAGTTACTAACCATCTAAGATTCTTAATGATATGTTTAAATATTGGAGTTTAGGTAAAAACACCTTCATTTTTTCACATAGGGAGTTGGGAATTAAATCCTATGATATTTATAAACTGGGTGAAATCCCCATCACTGGAATGATGTATAATGGATTTATTCCTTCATGCAATGATAAGGAAGATACAGGAAAACCCCTCCCCTAGTGAGGGACCTAGTATTCAAAGTAGAGATAATACTAAGAAGGAGTCCCATCTGCATTCAATTATTCCATTTGGGAAATTGTTAAATGTCATGTTGAGTTCTTCTTAGAATATTTTAAATTTTTCTTTAAATTGAAAATATTTTAGTTTGTTATAGATGTTAATTTTTATCATAACATTATAGATAGAATTCCTTAGTTTGTTACCATGATGTTGGTTGTGGTTCTGATGTTGTGTCACTCCCCGGTGGGTTTTCTTAAGTTCTTCCTAGGTAAATTAATTATAATTATTTTATAATTATGTATCTTACTATTTTAAAGATGATATATGGTCTCATGTAATTGTGGATCTAGGTAGTAGGCTTTCATGGAATAAGAAAAGTGATGCTCATGTGGTTAAATTCATAAAAGAGGTGGGTGGTACGAAAATTATCAAGCAATGTTTTATTTTTGTTTTAGTGTAAAATGTGATATGTAATAATATACAATCAGGGAAAGAAGATCATAGTGAGTTTTGATACGGTTTTATGATCTTTATTTAAAATAGGTGATAATGATTTTGAATAAAATAGTCATTCCATACTATATGGGATGACTATATCTCACTTGGTGGTTTCTTCACCTTATGATCCTCTTGTAGGTTAGTTGGAAAAATCCTACAGGATATTAAAATATAAAACGAAGGGGGTGAAATTAGTATATTCTTGTATGATTGTGTGAGAGGGACCTTTGAGATTAGATTCTATTATTTATGGTTGTAAATGGTTTCCTCATGTGCCTTGGTTCATGAAGAAAGCGAGACATGGAATTAAAACATAGGATATCAACCTAGAAGTTAATATCTAGTAGTATATAGTTAATAATAAGAGAGGTCTAGTGAGGATAATCTTGGATAATGGAAGTAATCCATAAGGGTAGAACAATGTATGAATTTCCCTATGAATTTATTTATTAGGGTAGTGATGTTCTAAGAGGGATTATATGATCACCTTAGTAGTGATTATATATGTGGTATAAAATTGAGTATAGTCCCTTGAAACCTAGTGGGATAACCTATAAAGGGTAGGATTGATTAGTTGATCATATAGCTTACTTTGTCTTGATATTTGAGGTGTGTGAGTGATCAAATATATACTAAAAACTATGAGATTATCTAATGAGTGGTCATTGAGAAATATGATCAATTCCTAAGATAGCTGATCATTGAGTATCGTATATTAGAATATGATGGGTATTATATGACGGATAGGTATGGTATGTTATAATGTGAGTGACTATAGACATGTTAGTGATTCATTGAGGTTTAGGGTAAGGATTATGTGAAATGTGTGTTGTTGTTTGTTCTTCATTATGGTTTTTTATAATTTAGGTTTAAATAATATATTGTGGCACACATTGTGTGGTTCTTTCCTATGGGAACCAATTATGTTAATACATCCCCATATTTTAATTGAAATTAATAAGAGAAATGGCTATGTTATATAGAATCCCAAGGGTCACTAAAAGTGTCTCTGATATAATGAATTACATATATTCCCTCCAAGGTAACCCATATAGCGTCCCTTTTATCACTCATGGAATGTTGAGTTTGTGTTCATACCAAGTATCTCACATATGGTACAAGGTATCCCCTGAGGCATGGTGTATCCATCTTTCCAATAGATCCATCCTCAGTTTCTCCCCTAGGGAACCAATGTCACATAATATTATATAAATAAACACCCAAAGATTCCAAACTTTGGAAGCCAAAGTATCACTCCCGGAGCATCAAGTATATCCAACCAAGCATAGCGAGTCTATCCACGGTGTCCAAAAATTAGGAACAGTGTTTTCTCCTGGACCATAACAGGTATAGCATAGAAACCAAGCACATATCACAAGGAATATAATGTTTATATATAATCACATGTCATCAATAATGAAAATACATAACTCAAGCTAAAAATCTATCCAAATGATACAATTCATGCTATTAAACATGGCATAAGGCATTAAGCATAATCGTGAGATCAAGGCTCCAAGTAATGATCACTAGGAAGTATGAAATAAGAATAAGAAATGGAATATAGTCATTTTCCAAAGGCATTAAATAAGATAAAAGATGACACAAGTCACAAGGCACATGGAATAATCCATTTTATAAGGCAATGTGACATGAATCATAAGGCCCAACCACAAGAAGCTAAGTAACAAGCTCAAATATAAGGCCCGTAGCATAGTAAAATTTCAAAATAATGTCAAACAACATAAGGTATAGGTAAAAATAATCATTAAGAATTTTCATTTAAAGTGGAACCCAACTCATGGTTCATAAATCATCTCAATTAAAAATGTAATTTAATAAATTTTATAAAGGGAGAAACACATACTCACTTGGTAATTAACAATCTTAAGCATGGTAAAATAGTCAATTTAGGATGGTCACACCCAAATGGGTGTATAATGAAAAGTATAACACCCCATGGATGGGTTTTTTCATATGTTGGGGTCATAAATGTTATGGAAAACCAATTTAATTTATTTATTTCAAAAATTGAAAGCATCGCCAAATGGATTCGGTGAGAATCACAATGATTTATCCAATTAAAATGTGATGAAATGAATGTGAAGGATCTATACCACCTACCTTGATGTATTAGTACTCCACTCATCCTTTATCAAGGCTTGATTTAACCTAAAATGTAATAAATTGAAGGATTTTTCAAACACCCTAAAAATATGGCAATAGGAGTCATGCCTAAATAGTGAATCATAGAAAAGACAAACCATGAAATAGATGGATAAGGGTGAGAGAGCTTACCGAGGGATATCTGTTTCTTCTGTTGGTGAGTGATTCGATCTCCAGATAAAGGAGGTAGTGAAAACCCTATGGAGAGGGGAAGATGGAGCTCCACATGTGGAAGGGAAGAAAAAACCCGCTGGAAGAAATAAAGGGAGAATTAGGGGTAAATTAAAATCTTTAAATAGGGGTAGAATAGTGATTTTAACCCTAAAACAAGGGTCCATGGTTTGGCTACATAGTTATCCAAATCTTGTTCCAACACTGCACCAGTCACTGCTTCAAAGGGGCACCCCGCATGGTCTGTTGAAGGGTTTATCTAACCAAGTGAAAGACATGTGAAATTCCACTTCCCAAGACATGTGATTGGCCGCACTGGTTTGTGCCTAGGGTTTCTAGTTTTAGACAAACTTTGTGGCCCCTTTCACTCTATTGTCTGCAACCACACGGTTTACGGAAACCATGCCGGCTGGGCGGCATGGTTTCACCTAACCGTGCGACCCGAACCTTTCCTAAAACCCTGAGGATTTAGACTCTGAAAAATCCTCGGACACCCTCGAGACCACCTTAGCCTTAATAATCATTTCTATTAGGGTATTTCTAAATAATTTAAATAAAAAATAAATGTTTTTTCCTTAAGAAAAATTTGGTATGTTACGACCTCCCCTTCTTAAGACAACTCTTCCTGGAGTTTCCTTCTTGAGGGTAGAAGAACAACATCTGAAAAAAGTTTTGGCCACTCTGCATACACATTTACCTCTCACTCCTAGCTCTTATCATGTATGTGTCTATGCTTCCATAGAACCCATATAAAGGAACTAAGTTGTCTTTGAAATCCTCCATGCTCTGATCAAAGATACATATAAAATGCTCCTTAAAGGACACATCTTCTTCCAACTCAATATCATCTGGTTCGAACGAATGATATGGGTTAGTATGATACTCTCTATGATGAGATACATGGAAGACATTGTGTATGGAACAGTACCACTAAGGTAATAGAAACCATTAGGCTACTAGCCCAACTCTCTCAATTATCTTTAAAGGCCCAACATACTGAGGTGATAACTTTTTATGTCTCTGAATTCATTTGTGACCCAATCTAGGAAATTCACATAAAAAGACCTGATGTCCCACCTCAAACTCTGGAGTTTGGTGGTGACGATTGGTGTAATACTTCTACCTGAACTAAGATATATCCATAAACTTATGAATTAGTTAGACTTTCTTTGAAATCTCATAAATGAGATGAGGACCTAATAGAGTATCCTCACCCACCTCTAGCCATCATAGGGGTGAACAAAATAGTCTTCCATAAAGGGACTCATATGTACCCATCTGTATCATTGCCTGAATGGTGTTGTTGTAGTCAAACTCAACCAGAAGAATATGATTTCCCCAAGAACCACCAAAATCAAGGATGCGGTCCAATATCATATCATCTAACACCTGTATCATTTGCTCGTACTTCTTATTGGTCTGAGGGTGGTATGTTGTACTTAAGAGCACCTGTAAACCCAGTGTCTTTTGAAACCCTTGTATAACTATGATGCGAAGTGTTCATCTCATCCCGAAATGATATAACAGGACACACCATGAAGTCATGATATCTACTATATTTAAAACCTTCCAACATCATCAAAAGGGGTCTCCCAGATATGCAGGATATTTGAAACCTAGTTCAACCTATCAATGATCACTGATACTGCATCACTACCTTGAGGGGGTCTCGGAAATCCCATCATTAAATCAATGGTGATGTTATTCCATTTACACTTTGGAATGGATAGGGGTTGTAGAAGACCATCAGGTCATTGGTGCTCTTCCTTCACTTGATGATAAGTGGAGCATTGAGTGATGATTCATGTTATCTACATCTTCATACATGGAAACAAATACTAATGACAGATATCACTTTACATCTTGGTAATCCCAATATGAACTTACCATACATAGGAATCTGATTCCCTCATCATCTCTTCCTGTAAATATGAGGTCACCCTTAAATGACCACATAAGAGTAGAATTCCACTTCCATCAACAAACCAACATGGTGGTGGGTTCTCTCCTATGACACACTCCCTAAATATGAGGCCCTCTGAATCAGATAGATACCACATTTGGACCCGCTCCATAAGAAAGGATGTCGCTGACATAGCTGCTAAGACTGGTTTCTTATGTTGTTCCTGAATCATGTGGTGTAACTCAAAGAACCTATCCATCATCTAAAACTCTATACTAACCTCCTTGATGTATTTTTTATGAGTCTTATAGGTCAAGGAATCAACTACAATGTTTCCCTTTCCAACTGTGTAATCAAGATCAAAATCAAAGGACTATAGGTATTCAACCCACCTGCACTACCTCAAATTCAATTTTCATTATATAAAGATGTATTTGAGACTTTTATGATCCATATAAGAAATGAAATGTACACCCAATAGATAGTTCCTCCAACATTGGAGAGCATGAACCACAACTTCTAGCTCGATGGTTGTGCGTAAGGTAATTTCACTCATGCAGCCTCAGCTGGCGGGATCCATTCGATACAACCCGATCTCCCTACATCAAAATTGCACCCAACCCAATACTTGAATCATCAAAATAAACTATATAACGACTTATTATCTCTTAAAAAATATGGATCATCATTGATGTGAGTCTTCCCTTTAAATCCTAAAAATATATTTCACAAGCTTCAGTATAGTCTGATTTCACACCATTCTTGGTCAAACCATTAAGTGGAACTTCCATACATGAGAAGTCCTAGATAAATCACATGTAATAGACAATTATACCTAAGTATCTACATATTTCAAAAAAAATATTGGGATGCTCCCAAGAAACCACTTAGCTCACCTTCTCTAGGTTAATAGATATGCCTGCCTGAGATATGATATGACCAAAGAAGTGAACCTTGATGATCCAAATGCGGCATTTACTGATCTTCACATATATATGGTTCTCTATTACTATACTTAGCATGATATCAATATGATTTTAATGGTCATGTATGGTGTGTGAGTTCACTAAGATATCATCTATGAAGACTACCATGATAGAATCAAGTTACTGGTGTAAAACCCAATTCATCATGGTCATAAAACTATTGGTGCATTCTTCAGGTTAAATGGAATGAATAGATACTCATAAAAGTTGTACCTACTCTAACTACTACAAAAATGGGCAAGGGAAGCACCACCTTTTATCATCACTAAGAAAAAAATGCTGATAAAGGAACCCTATATCAGCGCTAAAATTTTAGCACTCATAGAGGGATTCTTTATCATTTCTTTTCTAGCATTGATAAAGAATCCCTTTTTCAGAGCTAGAAAGCACTAATAAAGAATCCATCTATCAACACTAAAATTTTAGTGCTCATAAAGGGTACCCTTTATCAGTGCTGATAAAACCATAGTCCCATATTTTATAAAATCGAGCGCACAGTATCCTCTATTTATTTCACCCTCAAGATCTCGCGGTACTGTACCCCTCTAAAAACTCCCCCCCCCCCTCAATATTCTCGTTGTCGGACCTCCACCACTAGCCCTACTCCTTATCCTCCCCCTCAAACCCCTTCTGTGGATACTCCTCCTAGAAAACCCTACTTCTCTTCCTCTCTTCTTGAACCTACTCCCTGCAAACCCTACTCATCCATTTCTCAATGGTTGGCAGCTCCTCCCGTGCACCCCCCCCTTTGGCAGTCGCTCCTTCCCCTCCCGACGTAGTACAGAAGGATCCCTGACCACTCGACGCTTCTTCTCTCCCTCCATCGCGGGTGTGATCTACTCTAGGTAAATCTCCCACTTCTCCTTTTGGGTTCATTTTTGGTGGATAGCTTTTAAAGTTTAATTTTGGTTACTGCATAAAGTAGTTCTGTCATGGTGTAAAGATCACTAGGATATTCTTATATAGGGATGTCCCTAGATTAATCTGATATACTCCCTTTTGGGTTTATCTTATGTGATCTTAGTTGTGTTGTGAGGGGTGGTAATGCGGTGTGATGTTCTTAAGTTGTTTTAAGTTCATATTACATGAGACTTTGGGTTAATCTTCCAAAATGGGTATTATAGAATAATTCTACTTTCTACGATATAGAAACCTGGGTGGTAATTTTCTAAGTTATGTCTATTTGAGTTTTGTTTCACTATACTATCTTCTATTGCATCATGGTTTGGTTTAAGGTTCTCTGAGTTAGAGTGAGGAGGCTGAGGATCACACTGTGATCCTAGATATCTTGAGTTCCATGATATGGTTGACTTGTTTGTTTCATAGACCTTATTATATCAATATAAATTTTAATGAGGTTTAACCCTATATATTCAAGGGATAACATGCCATGGTTTTTGGATTAGATTTGTATTATGGAATGGTGACCTTTTTCACATCATTATCCTTTAATTTTATAGAATGGTTATAAATTTAGGCCTTGTATCAAATTATTTCATATTTAAAAAACATTACTAGAACCCTAGGTAATTAGTGGTATATATTTTGATATCTTTATCCACCCTTTGATTGGTTTTCTTCTAAAATTATAAGATATCATCCTCTTTAAAATCGAAGGTGAGTTTCTTTTCTCTTCTTCTTGATTCTCTTCTTGAACTTTCTTCTTAAGAAGGATGTGACAACAATGCTGATTCGGTTTTTGTGTTTTTTATGGTTTTAATGGTTAATGGTCATACATAGGCCTTTTAGATTACCCTCATGTGTTAAGTCATGTTTTATTTGAGTATTCTTCTCATTCTTATGAAATATTTGTTAAATATTTTGTTGAGTTTGGGGACATGAAATTTATCCTTCTTTATTATGTGTAAATTGTGGAATTATCATGTTATTTTTTTCCATTGGATGGATAGTACTGATTAACCTAAATACTATAATGAATTGCACTAAAGGAAATTAAAGTGAAGAGGGAGTTTTTCATGTGATTTATTAAGTTCTATAATATTTCTTATATATTTATAGATTTATTGGTGTTGTTGCTAAGTGATTTTTTCTTGATGTTGTGAAAGAAATTTCTTACTACTAATAATATGTTATATTCACCTTTCATAATTTTCTAGTCACTTAAGGTAGGTAATTAATTGGTTGTATGAAAATCTGTAATTAAAGTGTTATATTTAAACTATAAATTCTACTTTAATATGAAATAATGTTTAAGGGGAGTTTTTATTTAGAATTTATTATATGTTTTACCTTTTATGCTATTATGTATGTGGTATTTATCACTATGATTACAAGGGTGATGGTCGATTGATGTGGTTGAGAACATGTGGTGTAGTAATTAATACGGTAGTGATGGATGGATTATTTTGTGGTTATGATAGCAACGATATGACTATTTGGCAGAAAATAAGTGGTTTTATAGATTTTACATTGTGTTTAGTGGTATTTTATGTCATGAAAATTTAGTTGTTATTTGGTGGTGTTATAGTTTCCTTTTGGCATGGAATATGGTTGAAATAAATGAAAATAGTAATGGGTGATGTGTTGGAAATAATAAATGATGGTTTATTAAATGATTAATGATAATGATTGGAAAAATTATGTTTAATAAATGGTTAAAGATATAATAAATGTTATTAATGATTAATGAATGGATTATAGTGGGTAGTGATTTAATGATTGGTTTTACATAAAAATGGTTAACAATTGAAATGCATATGGTAATAAAAATCCAAGAAATTATAATGTTAAATGAAATGAGAATTTGGTAATGTTGATATTGATGCTTATGTGATTTGTTGGGGATTATTTGTGGCATTATAATGGAAGTGGTTATTTGAGGGTGGTAGTAACAAGACAATGGTTGACATGGGTGTTTTTAGTGTTAGTTTGGTGTAAACCCTTAGGAATGATTTATGTGTGACTATATAGTTATTATATTTTCTTATTATTTCTTTCGAACCACCACTTGAGTCGAGTAACTTGATTTAAATCCATATGGGTAATTTGGTTCTGAGTTTTTTTCTCAATATATAGGTTATAGAGGGAATACATATAGAACCACTCCCTCTTCCATTCTCCCCATTCACACTTAGTATGATTTGTAATGGCTCATAGTGGGTGTATATATATGACCTATAAAGATTTTAGGTTTTGGTGTGTATATATTCTTGTTGACATGATTATGTGTATTTTTTGTGGATACATAGTGGGGGTTGTGCATTGTAGGAGGATAGTATGATGTTTATGTCCTTAATGTTCACGATATCATACTGTGATGAGGATGTGATGTGTGGTTGTGATGTTGATATGGTTTTTTATGTGTTTGTGAAATGTGTATGTGTGTATATATGGTTATGAGATTATATGGAAGGGGTTGAAGCATAAGAAATATTCCATTAGAGTGTGAGAATGACCAGATTAGTGGGAAAGTGGATGTGGGGTAATTTATTAATATATATTCTTTTGATATTATGTTACTATACTTGAATTTGATATTGGGTGAGTGATCCTTGGTGAGGTTGAGTGATATATGACCATATATTGGTGTGTATTAGTTCTGTTATTTATTCACTAAGGCATTAATATATTTCATACACATTTTCATGATAGGTTTTGGGAAGGATCCTACTGAGTATACTTGTATGCTCACCCCTATTTATATAATTATTTTTATAAGTTTTTAAAGATTGATTTGGTGACCAAGATGGAAATTACTATCTTGAGGCTCGGAGTTACCGCCAAAGCCACTGGTGTAGGATTTTTTTTTTTTTGATATTTTATTTTAGATACCTTTTTTATGTATGAAATCCACATGAATTATGGATTGGGTTTTATTTTATATTATATGGAGTTGATTGGTGGTTTATCTTTCTTCTTGGAATTAGACACTGATGAAGATTGAATGTGATGATAGGTCAATAATATTTCTTAAAGCTTTCATATGGAATAATATGGGAGACCATCTATGACATAAGTATTAATCCCCCTTGTGATTTAAAGTAAGTAACTTGAGCTTACCAAAATTAGTAGGAATAACGATATTGAATATAGGACAGAGACCTAGGAGTGGAATATGTATCATTCTTGATTATTCATGTATTTGGAAGTATTGTTTTGTGTATTTGAACCGTAAATACTAATATTTTAGATTCAAATAGTATTCATAGGAATAAAGATTGGATGGATGCTAATCATTTGACAATAGAGTATGAGAACAGAGTGAAAGAGTTCATAAAGTTTGCGAAGGATCATGCAAAGGATCCTTCTCAAATCCTTTTTCCGTGTTTATGTTGTTTTTATTCTATACTAATTACTCCAGAGGAGTTGGAAGAACATTTGATATGTCATGGAATAGATCAGAGTTATAAATGTTGGAATAAACACGAAGAAAAAGAGAATGTAGCTACTGGCTGGGATAAAACTGCATTTTATGGATCATTATATATGAATATAAATATGGATAATGAAGAAGACCGTATGGAGGATGTGATAACAGATGTTAATGATGATGAAGATCATATTGAGGAAATGACAAGGACAATTGAAGATGAACTCCATGATTTCTCAAAATTGTTTGAGAAGTTAAAGAGTTGTACAAAGACGTCATTGTATGTTGGTTTCACTAAATATACAGCATTGTTATCTGTACTAAAGTTGTATAAATTAAAAGTAGGCAATAGTTGGAGTGATATCAGTTTTACGGAACTACTTTCTCTCTTGAATTACATGCTCCTAGAAGATAATGAGCTCCCAAGATAGATATATGAACCTAAACAAATGCTATGCTCGATGGGTATGATTTTTGAAAGAATACAAGCCTGCCTGAAAGACAATATATTGTTTCAAAATGATAAAAAAATCACTTACAAAATTCCCAAAGTGTGGTGCTTCTTGATACAAGAAATATGAATCCAGTCCTATGAAAGTTTTTTGGTATTTCCAATCATTCTATGGTTTAGGCGTCCATATGGAAGTGAAGAAACTACATGACAATTGTCGTGGAATACAGATAAAATAAATAAATATGGGAAATTACATCATTCGGCCGACTCTCCTCAATGGAAGAAAATTGATCATGAGTATCCTGAATTTGGAAAAGAGCTGAGAAACCTTTGTCTTGCGTTATCTATAGATAGAGTGAATCCTTTTGGTTTTGAAACCAGCACTCACAGTACATGGCATGTTATGTTGGTAAATTATAACATTCCACCCTGGTTATGCATGAAGCGGAAATTCATCATGTTATCTATGCATATATCAAGACCAAAATAACCAGGTAATGATATTGATGTTTATTTGGCTCCTTTGATCGAGGATTTGAAGTTATTGTCGGATTTAGGTGTCATTTTTTATGATGCTCATAAAAGTGAATACTTCACATTCAGAGTGATATTTTATGGGACGATAAATGATTTCCCTACTTATGGAAATTTTTTAGGCTATAGCATTAAAGGAACTCAAGGATTTCCTATGTGTGAATATGATATGGAATCAATTAGGTTGAAACATTCATTGAAATCTATGTTTCTAGGACATCATAGATTTCTACCTTTTTGGCATACGTACCGATCTTGGACAACATAATTCAATGGAAGTTCAGAACAACACACATCACCATCTCTACTAATAGGTGATCAACTATTTGAGAAAGTAAAAGATGTGAACACTTTTTTTGGTAAACCATTTTTTAAAAACCTTACGAAAATCAGTTGGAAAAAGAGATCAGTTTTTTTTGAATTACCATACTGGAATTTTTTGTACATCAGACATTTTCTTGATGTGATCCATGTGGAAAACAATGTATGTGACAGTGTTATCATAATGTTGCTAAATACCCCTGGCAAAATAAAGGATGTAATTAAGGAAAGGTTGTACATGGTTGATATGGGAATACGAGAAGAGTTGGCTCCCATGAAGGGTAAAAATCGAATGCTTCTTCTTCCAGCTGCTTACACACTTTCTAGGGAGGAGAGATATCAGTTTTTAAACTTCTTCAATGATGTAAAGTTTTCAGAGGGGTATTAATCAAATATCAAGAACATTGTGTCAATGAAAATTTCGAAGTTAAAAGGCTTGAAATCATAGGACTGCCATGTTTTGATGCAAGATTTAATTCCTATAGCTTTATGTTCCATTTTTTCCAAGAATGTTTCTCATACATTAACCAAACTTTGTTTCTTTTTCAAAGCTATATGTATCAAAGTTTTAGACCCGGCGAAATTTCTAGATATGGAAAAAGAAATTGTCATCATATTATGTGAATTATAAATGTTCTTCTAACCAACATTCTTTTATATGATGGTTCATTTGATGATTCACTTGGTGATAGAAATTCAAATTTGTGATCCTATGCACTATAGATGGATGTACCCAGTTGAAAGGTATTTGATGATTTTGAAAGGGTATGTCAAAAATCGAAGTTAGCTGGTGGGTTGTATAGTGGAGCGATATATTGTTGAGGAATCCATTGAATTCTGTACCGAGTATCTATCTGATGTGGAAATCACTGGTATCCCAAAATCTCATCACACTAGATGCATTGAGGGTGAGGGAATTTCTGTAAGATATTTTGTGACAATCAGTATTACAAATCAGGAGTAGGCCCACCTTTATTATTTTCATAACAGTTGGGAGGTTTCTCCATATATTGAAACTCACAAAGAAATTATTAGGCAGCTGAATCTATCAAGGGATGAAAAATGGATATCAAATACACATAATCATCAGTTTATAGGATGGTTTCCAGACCATATTTTTAAGAATTTAGATGAAAATATGAATTCAATTTCAGAACAACTTCGATGGACAGCCCCCCAACCCCCTAGACACCCACCACCCCCATGGACAGCCCACCCCCACCCTAGACAGCCCCCCGACCCCCCCCCCCCCCTCGGACATCCCCCCAACCCCCCAGACACCCACCACCCCTGGACACCCCCCCACCAACCTGGACGCCCCCCCCCCTGGATGGCCCCCCAACCCCCTGGACGGCCCCCCACCCCTGGAGGCCCCCAACCCCTCCTAGACACCAACCCACCACCTGGACACCTCCCCACCCCACCCCCTAGACACCCCCTCCCCCATGTATAGCCACCCCCATCCCCTGGAAACCACCCCACCCCCTTGGACAGCCCCACCAAACCCCTGGACCCCCCCCCCCCCACCCACCCACCCCCTGGACACCACCCCACCCTCTGAACACCCCCACCCCTCTGGACACACCCCACCCACTGGAAATCCCCCCCCACCCTCTGTACACCACCCCCACCCTAGACAGCAACCCCCGACACCCCCCCCCCCCCGGACACCCCCTGGACACCCACCAACCCCCTGGACGGCACCCCTACCCCTCCTAGACACCACCCCACCACCTAGACACCCCCCACCCCCTAGACACCCCCGCCCAAGGACGGCCACCTCCACCCTCTTGGACACCACCCCACCCACCTTTGACAACCCCACCAACCCCCTAGACCCCCCCCCCCACCCCCCTGGGACACCACCCCACCCCCTGGACACCCCCCCCCCAACCTCTTGGACCCCCCCCCCCCACCACCACCCCCCCCCCCCCAGACACCCCCCAACCCCTTGAATTGTGAATTTAAACTTTATGTGTTTAATTAACTTGTGAATTATGTGTTAATGGTGTATGGGTATACTTCTTGTATGGGTATACTTGGTGTAATTACTTTATTAATTTTGTGTTAATTTTGTATGGGTATACTTGTTGAGATGCTAAATTTTTTACAGGTCTTGTTTGGGTGTGATGATGCTGAATTTTATGTTACAGTAGATAGGACATTTATCAGCGCTAAAAATCACTGATAAAAAACACATTTATTAGTGCATTTTTAGTCCTGAAAAATGAGTCCTTTATCGGTGCTTTGTTAGCACTAATAAAGTCCCCCTTTATCAGCGTTGAGCTTTACAGTGCTTTTTTAGCGCTGTTAAAGTCCGTTTTGAGCATTGATAAATCCCTTTTTTATAGTAGTTTCTATAATTTTGTACATGGTATGTTTGATTTTATCACACGCACCTGATGGTAGCCCGAACATAGATCAATCTTCAAGAAACCTATTGCTCCTTGTAGTTGGTCGAAGAGGTCAACGGTATGTGCCAATGGATAAAGGTTCTTTACTATAAATTGTTTCAACATTATTTAATTCATGAAAAATCTGTGGTTCCCATCCTCCTTCTTGGATAAAATCAATGTAGGACCCCATCATGATCTTTTGGGTCGTATAAAACCCGTATCCTCTAGATCTTCAAGTTGCCTCTTAAGTTCTCAAAGCTCTGTAGGTTCCATCCAATAAGGAGTAATAGACATTGGTTCCAAACCTAGAACAATATGGATGGTTAACTCAACCTCCCTCTCAGGAGGTAATCTAGAGAAATCATCCTGGAAGACTTCCTTGAAATGATCCACAACTGGAGGGAACTCTATTAACTGCATTCCTTAATCACTCATAAGCAAACTTGCTAACTAAGATGTCACTCCAGCAAGACCAGTATACTTGGTTCCATCTCAGCTTTCTTGGATATTCCATTCACCCTTATGTATATATTTGTTTCCCTCATATGATGTGAAGGTTACCCACTGGAAATAGAAATCCACTATGGCTTGATAGGGAACAATTCAGTTCATTCTAAGAATGAAATTGAATCAAGTCGTCTCTAGGATGAAGAAACTCTAGAATAAATGGTACCCCCTATATCAAGGGGTAACTCTTGGCCCTATAATATGATCTCTATTCTATACCTGAGTGGAGTGTCTAGAGAAATACCACCACAGCATTACTAAATTGAAAAACCCTAAATTTCCACAACTATAGAAGATATAAAAGAGTTTGATTCACCTGTATCAAAAAGATATGAAACTAGAGTAGATTTTATCACAATATTACGTCTCACCATAGATGGCCCTAGTATCTAATCCTATGGTGTTGGAATCACTGCATAAATATGTCCAGAACCATGGCCCTGAGATTCTTCCTGACTATCCTTAGTAGATCCACTCTTCTGACGCTGAAGTTCTCGGGCCTGGCTGCCTCAACCATGTAAACTTCCACCTATGCTTAATCGGCCAGTAGAAGACTAACCCCCAACCTAACATAGAATCAAATATCACATACCTGATATAGGTTTCGTTAAAAAAACCCTCCCACTAAATGCTGGAGGAAAGTACCAGTAGAAGGGTTGAAGGTGACCCATCATGCCCAAAGCTCGACACTCTATTGGGTTCCTCATGCTCTGAGGATTCTTATGACCTAGTCTACCACACTGGTGACAAACAATGGAGATATCAGTGTGTGTCACATGGCTGGACCATCCCCCACATGCACACTTGAAATGGAACTTCTTACTACTAGAAGAACCATCATCTTTCCTTAGAACTAAACTGTGTTGGCTCACATTGTCAAATTTTCTAAGATCCTATTATGTAATTAGGGCCTAGATCACTATATTTGTAATGGTATTCAATTGAAATATGTTAACCGAAAAGAATAAATCATTTCCAATCTCACCCTTAAAACTATTGGAGTTGGTGGCCTAGAACCAACAACTTTGTACTTTATTCATTAATGAAAAATTTATCACATCTTGATTGTTCTTCTGAATGAAAATGCATGTGATAATGTCCCAAGGATAGTTGTTTCATTAAAGGGTCATAGAGGATCCCTACTATTATGAGAACCTGGAAGTTCCATAACACCATTCTTGAATATATGTTCTATGGATGGATGATGTTATTTGAGGAACACAAATAATACAGGCCATTAGGGGTGAGGACTCATAAAACATTGAGGCACCTTCTCATGGTGTGCGCCCTTGGTAATATCCAAAAATATATTATGAGAATGATACCTGCCAAAAGTAAATCCACATTTCATAGTGTCATTGGATGTTCCTATATGTGGATGTGTGTATTGGTCCTTAGACTTTAATACTCACGCACTTAGATGTATTGACGAAAACTGGGACGACACGCTGTTCGCAGTGAGGTAGGATACATTGGGTGCATCATGAGTAATACTGCATTAATAGATAATACGAGAAATGATTTGTACCTTAAATTCCATAATAGAAGTAGATATCTCAATCCCTTTGATGGAATTTATATAGCCTAAATAAATCCATGGCCATGGTGAGGAATGGTTGAGTTCAATTCCAGAAATTCAAAGAAAGAATAATCGAGCACAAGGGTTTATGGCACTGGCATGAAACCCGCTTGATTAGAGATTTTGAGATGAAGGGATTAAATTACATGGTAATAATTCTTATGAGGTGACACATCAATGAAGAATCAACTTATTTCTCTTGGGTGCCTTGACCCGTTACTAGATAGTAATCTTGGACTTTAGGCAAGCCCGCCTAATGCCAATGAGAAAGAGTCCTAGAGGGTCACACGCTATGTATATCCAAGTATCTCAAGTAAAATAAAGATTATTATTGTACGTGGTTTAATAATTATTCAAGTAAGCCTAAATCATTTTAATGTTGGAGGAATAATAAAATAAAAACAAGTACAACCCATGTATTAATGATTACACACCGTGTAGTTTTATTTTGAAAACAAATACACGTCGTGTATTAATGATTACATGCCGTGTAGTTTTCATTTTAGAAAGGAAATGAAAATAAGATATACAATATGTGCATTAATGATTATATAGAGTGTAGTTTTCATGGAAAAAAGTACACGCCGTGTATTAATGGTTACACACCGTGTAGTTTTCCAGTCGGGATTTTGAGGAAATAATATCATTTAATTAAATGATATTTATTATAATCATCATGGGAGAATGTCAAGGAATTAATCATTAGACATGGGGGTTTTAAATAAGAGTTAATGAATTAAATAAAATGTGTAATGCATTTATTTATTTTCATAACTCTATAACCTCAAACCTGATTATAAATATCCTCACAACCCCAACACTTTTCCGCAGAGAATTGTTGTGCACAATAATTCTGGAGAATTCTCTCAAGACTGAAATAACTCCTTCCTCCAAGAATGCTCTCAAAAATGAGAGAGATCCTCTTCCATTAGATCAAGGTGATCTAAGGCCGACAATGCAAGCAAAGGCTTCTCCGCACTAGCACCCGAAGACTCATTTGGTGACATCCAGAGATATGTGGAGCATGTGTGGATCACCACTAGAGGAATCGTACACTTGGATTCTATGATGCAATGACGGATCACATCGAATTGTGACCAAAGATATCAACGAAAAAAAATTCCATCAAGGTAATTCTTTTCAATTAATTAAATTAATTATAACCAACATATGATGATCCTCCATTGTGGATTCTGGGACTATTCTTCTTCCTTGTATATTTTCGTGATTCGATCTATGGAGTCTGGCATTTATCATCGTATTGATCCCAGATTGATCATTGCTAATGAAAAAAATACAAGTGAGAACATCCACCCATAAGCTTTCGCTGCGCCTGGATCCTACAAGTGGTATCAGAGGGATCATATCATTGATTATAATTATTTAGTTTTTTGTTGGTGATTTATGCATTTAATAATTTAGTTGTTTCCATTCAAGTTAATCATTCTTTAAAATATGAATCTCGAGATCTGTTCATCCCCTCTCATTTCTTGTTCACATAACAGAAACAAATTTTAATTTTAATTTTGATTAAAATAAAATAGAGGAACTCATCCGAAGGATCCAAATGCTCATGGTCGTACAACACCAGTATACATGGAGTGTATTTGGAAGTATATGTCATGTAGTCTAGGTTCAATGAATTTATTGATCCTCCAAATCAGGTTGTGTATTGGATCCTATATAAGTCATTTATGACACCGTGTGTTGACCAGGAACAACTGGCACACGGTTTCTAGATTACACGTCGTGTTGTCCAGTGGAACACGGCGTGTAGTCCCTTCAGGTTAGGGTTAGACTGTGTACCCCGTACACGGATTTCCTGGCTGGAAACCATGTAATGTGGTTAATACATGTTGTGTGTCCAATTGTACACGTTGTGTACTCCGAAAATTTCTGAAGTACAAAAACACGCCATGTCCCCGGGCATGTACTTCGAATGGATGATGAACAAAAGTACACGCCGTGTAGTTGGAACTACACGCCGTGTACTCATCCAAATTATGTAGATTTATTAAAATTTGTCATTATATTATACAAACCCTTAAGACGTGTACCATAGTACAGTATTAAAGTTGAGGCACAACACATGATAGGCGTTTTATATATGTATATATATTTTTAATTTAACATCTGTGTGATGAATGGGAATTCATCGGGTTGCCTCCAAGGTATAAGTTACGTAAAAAGATAATTTTAAATAAATTTATTTTTTAAAAATTATGATGGATGAGAATCTCAAGGAAATTCAGAAAAATGGTTTAAGATAAAAGGATTGAATAATTAAGGATAATTAATTGATTCGAGCATGATTTATCTTAAAAAAGAACGATTAAAAAATTGAATTCTAGTTTTATTAATGTGTAATATCATTGCATTCATGAATGATCATGATCTAGACCAAGACCTTTGTTTGGGAATGGTTTATTTTAATTTATTTATTTAAATTAAATTTGTTGGCCTACGAGCATTATCCTCATTAATATGTAGGGCCTAAGCGCCCAAGGTTTCTTTTATGTAAAAACCCCCTTTTTACCCCTCACCTATGTGTGAGATAAATGCATATGTAATGGATTGAGCTCCCAAGCTAGTGGAGGTGGCTCAAGTCAGGAGCCAAGGTGAAACCAATCCAAGAAGATACAATGGTGGACAGGTGGAAAGCTATAAAATGAACCTGAAAGGTATAAGGTGTTTATCACCTAGGTTTTGGGTTAGTTTATCAACCGCTAGATAAAATAACCAATATAACAAGCTCATGACCATACCATTTATTTTGTTTCTGTCATTTTCATGGTTTATTTATTGTGGGTGTGTTTTCACAATCACACAATTAATGAATTAAACAAGCATGCAAGATGGAACTAAAATAAGACCGGCTTATACGTAAATATTATCTTAGACATGGTTAATCACTTAAGTATATCCCACTTAATATTAACAAGCATGTAATAAAAGATAATAAAATAGAAAATTACATATAAGGATAAAATCACTCAAAGAAATATTAAGTCGGTATAGCCTTCCATAATCTTGGTTAGAATCGAACCATAGTTCAAAGTGATTGACCAACCCTAGTTGGGGTTCTTTCAATTATTGGGGAATTATAATTCAAGGTTTTTGGTTGACTTAACTTGGTTCGCATCAATGGTTGACTACCACAGTAGGACTTTTTTGTGAACAAGAGGAAAAGGTTGAGGAAATCCAAAATAAAAGGATTTTAGGATTGGGGAGTCCACTCGGCAGATCATGGAGCTGCGAGTTAATGCAGTTGGAATTTGGAATGCCTACCTGACACCCTTCAAGTTGCTTTACCAACCCTAGTTGGGGTAATGCGAAGGGAAATATGAATCCTTTCCACTAGAATATTCAGGCAACAGAATATTCTGAAGTCAATGGTGAGGGCTATTGGATTTCGATAAAATAGTGGGATACGAATAAGTATTAATTTATTTATTTGTCTCAGTTTTTGTAATAAAGTAATAAACCTTTGCTCATATTAATTTGTAGAAACGGAAAGAAAAATAACTTCAAACGTATCATTTCAAACCATACTCGAGAAGGAAAACCTTCTCACCAGCACCAATTTCCAAGAGTGGCAGAGGCGTTTACGCGTCATCCTTCGCCACAAAAGGAAATTGTTTGGGTTGGAAGAGCCTATTCCAGTTGCACCTGGAAAAGAGGCCAATGATGAGGAAATATCTCTCTATGTGAAACATATGGATGATTCCACGTATGTCCAATGTTTCATGCTATAGTCCATTTCTAATGAGTTCTTGAAGAAAAATGAAAACATAGACGTGTATAGCATGATGTCTCGCCTTAAGGATATCTATGAAGAGAAGGCAAGATAAGAGAGATATGAGATCTACAGTGCTTTGTTTACAACTAATCTTGGAGAGTCTTCACCATCTAGGCCCCATGTAGTCAAGCTTATTGGCTACATTAAATGCTTGGATATCTTAGGGATTAAGTTCCCAAATGATTTGTGTACAGATCTCATCCTTTCATCACTGCCCAAGACCTTCTCGAGATTTATTGTCAACTACAACATGAGAAGTAATGAGAAGAGTCTATCGGAACTTCTGACCATGATTCGCTAGGTAGATAAGGACATGGGGTGTGACAAACCTACAGTCCTTATGGTAAATAAGAAAAGGAAGGACAGGAAAAGGGGGCAAAGACTTATAAATGGTCTGACGCCTACGAGCGCTATCCCTACAAGAAAGGGAAGATCTAGAGGTAGGGCAAGGAATATGAGGTGTTATGTTTTTCATGTGGAAAGTAAGGCCACTGGAAGAGGAACTACACCTAGAAGTGTGGGGGTGATAAAGGTGTGTTCTTTATCAAGTTCAATATTTCCATTTCTACACATTGGGTATTAGATACAGCTTGTGGGGCTCACATCTGTATTCAAATACCGAAACCAAGTAGATTTAGAAACATTTCTAGAGGAGAGGTGGATATTCGAGCTGTCAATGGCGTGAGGCTGGCTACATTAGCCATTGGTTATTACCACCTCTTATTGCTGACTAGGATGATTTTGGTTTTACATTACTGTTATTATGTGCCTAGTGTCACCAAGAACATAATTTCTGTATCTTGTTTGGATATGAATGGATTTATTTTCAAGTTTGTAAGTAAGGGTTGTCTATTTTATAAGAACAATATATTTTTTGGTATGGAACATTTAAATAATGGTTTGTATGTATTAAATTGTTAAAACCAAGTGTTGGAAATAAATAATGAAATAGACTCACATGACTCATACATCACTCAGTTGTGGCATCACCGTCTAGGTCATGTAAACGAGAAGTGCTTGACAAAGCTCTGCCAAGATGGTTATTTAGACTCTACTGAGCTAAAACCAATTGATAGATGTCATGCTTGTTTATAAGTAAAAATGACCAAACCGCCTTTTGGTGGACAAGGTGAAAGGGCCATAGAGCTTCTAGGATTGGTGCACATGGATGTGTGGGGACCGTTTCTAGTAGAAGCTATGGGTGAATATTCTTACTTCATTACCATTACTGATGATTTGAGTAGATATGGCTATGTATACTTAATGAGGTATAAGTCAGAATCTTTAGATAAATTTAAGGAATTCAAGAATGAAGTAGATAATCAACTTGGTAAGAAGATAAAAAAACTTCGATCGGATCGAGGTGGAGAATATCTGAACCAAGAATTCATCGATCTTCTATGGGAGTCAGGGAATCTATCTCAGCTCACTCCTACTTATACACCACAGTAGAATGGTGTTAGAGAAAGGATAAACCACACCTTGTTGGAAATGGTGAGTTTGATGTTGAGTCATGTAGATCTTCCATTATCCTTTTGGGGATATGCATTACAAATTGTAGCATACACATTAAACTGAGTACCAACTAAGGAATAAAATGGAATTCCCTCTAAGTTATGGAATGGAAAGAAACCCATTTTGTCGCATACACGTGTATGGGGATGCGAGGAATTTTTTAAGGCCTTCTTAGGAAGAAAACTAGCACCTTAGGTCATCAGGTGTATCTTTATAGGATATCCCAAGGAAACAAAAGGATATTACCTATATAACCCTCAAGATAGTAATGTGATTGTTTACAAAAAAGCCATATTTCTTGAGAGGGATCACATCCTCAAAAGGGATAGTAGGAGCAAGATTGACTTCAATGAAGTTGATGCTCAAGATACACAGGATTTGGTATACGAACAAGTTCTATAGGTCCACGTGGAAAAGGTTCCAGAAACACAATTACTGCGTAGGAGCTCAAGAGAGGTAAGGGAACCAGTGAGATTTGGTTTCCTAGTCACCGAGGATGGTGAATCATTATTATTGGACAATGATGAACCTATCTCCTAAAAGGAAGTAGTAGAAAGCTCAAAAGATTCCCGATGGCTAGAAGATATGAATTCTAAGATAGATTCCATGTATCGGAACCAAGTCTGGGTTCTGGTCGATGAGCCATTTGACGTAAAGCCTATTGGATGAAAATGGGTATTCCAGAGAAAATTGGGCATGGAAGGTCAAGTTAGCACCTATAAAGAAAGGCTAGTGGAAAAAGGATTCAGGTAGCATCAAGGAATTGACTATGATAAAACCTTCTCGCCAGTTTCCATGTTTAAATCCATAAGAATCATACTTTCCATAATAGTTTACCATGACTACAAGATTTGTAAAATGGATGTCAAAATAGCATTCCTTAGCAGGAACCTTCAGGAAGATGTCTATATGACACAACCAAAAGGGTTTTTGACACCAGGTGAAGCCAAATGGGTTTTCAAGTTAAAAAAATCCATTTATGGATTAAAGAAATAATCCAGGTCATGGAACATTTGATTTGATGAAGCCATAAAATTATTTTGTTTCATTGAGAATGAATGTGAGCCATGTGTTTAAAAGAGGTTTAATGGGAATGCGATCATTATACTAGTAGTATATGTTGACAAAATATTGATTATTGGAAATGATATACCAGTCTTATAGTCAGTTAAGGACTTGTTGAACAAGTGTTTATTCATGAAGGACTTGGGTGAAGCAGCCTACATTCTAGGGATAAAGATCATTCCTGATAGATCCAAGAGGCTGCTTGGACTAAGTTAGGGTACATACATTGACCAGATACTAAAGAGATTTAGTATTAAACAATCCAAGAGGGGATTGGTTCCAGTGTCACATGGCCTACATCTTTCTAAGAAAATTTGTCCTCAAACACCACAAGAGAAAGATAGAATGAGTAATATCCCATATGCTTCGGCTATAGGATCCATCATGTATGCCATGTTATGTACCAGGCTTGATGTTTCCTATGCACTGAGCATGGTAGGAAAATATCAAGAAGATCCAGGATAACAACATTGGACTGTTGTTAAGACTATCCTTAAGTATCTGAGAATAACTAAGGATATTTTCATGGTGTATGGAGGAGATGAGAAACTTTTCATCAGAGGGTATGCTGATGCTGGTTTTCAGACAGATTAGAATAATCTGAAGTCACAATCTGGATATGTTTTTGTCTCAATGGAGGATCTGTGAATTGGAAGAGTTCAAATCATCCAGTTGTCACTGATTCTACGGAGGAGTATGAATATATAGCGGCTTCTGATGCAGCCAAGGAAGCCATCTGGATTCGGTACATTGTCTAGGAGCTTGATGTGGTGCCTAGCAGTAAAGATCCTATCACATTGTATTGTGATAATACTGCAGTAGTGGATATTGCAAAAGAACCAAGGTCACATCAATGGACAAAGAACATACTCTTAAAGTATCACCTCTTGAGGGATTTGTATCAAAGGGGTGATGTTGCAGTGAGTAGAGTGTCTACAAAATAGAACGTGGCAGACCCCATGACTAAAGGCTTATCTTAGCAGAATCATGAATATCATGTGAGAGCTAGCGGGTTAAAGGTTGTTAGAAGTAGGCTCTAGTCCAAGTGGGAGTCTATTGGTGTTGGTGGCCTATAACTAACTACTTTTTACTTTATTCATTAATGAAAACTTTATCACATCTTTATTGTTCTTCTACATGAAAATGCATGTGATAATGCCCCAAGGGTAGTTGTTTCATTAAAGGGTCATAGAAGATCCCTACTATGATGAGAACCCAGAAGTTCCATAACACTATTCTTGAATATATGTTCTATGGCCGGATGATGTTATTTGAGGGGCAGAAATAATACAGGCCATTAGGGGTGAGGACTCATAAAACATTGAGGCACCTTCTCATGGTATGCTCCCTTGGTAACATTTTGGAGGATATTATAAGAATGATACCCGCCAATAGGAAATACACATTTCATAGTTTCATTGGATGTTCCTATCTTCTAATGTGTGTATTGGTCCTTAGACTTTAGGATTATTATTAATGAGTATTACAACTCGTTCACTTAGTTGTATTGACGAAAACAGTGATGACACACTGTTCGCAGTGAGGTAGGATACGTTGGGTGCATCACGAGTAATACTGCATTAATAGATAATGCGAGAAAGGATTTGTCCCTTCTATTCCATAACAGAAGTAGATATCTCATTCCCTTTGATAGAATTGATATAGCCTAAATAAATCCATTTCCATGGTGAGGAATGGTAGAGTTCAATTATGGAAAGTCAAAGAAAGAATAATCGAGCACATGGGTTGATGGCACTAGCATACAACCCACTTGATTGGAGATATTGAGACAAAGGGATTAAATTACATTGTAAGCGCTCGTATGAGGTGACACATCAATGTGGCATCAACTTCTTTCTCTTGGGTTCCTTGACCCATTTCTAGACAGTAATCTTGGACTTTAGGCAAGTCGGCCTAATGCCAATGAGAAAGAGGCATAGAGGGACACACACTAAGTGTATCCAAGTATCTCAAGTAGAATAAAGATTATTCTCGTATGTGGTTTAATAATTATTCAAGGAAGCCTAAATCGTTTTAATGTTGGAGGAATAATAAAATGAAAACAAGTACACGTCATGTACTAATGATTACACGTTGTGTATTAATGATTACACATTGTGTATTAATGATTACACATCGTGTAGTATCCATTTTGGAAAGGAAATGAAAACAAGATATACATGCCATGTATTAATGATTACACGCCATGTAGTTTTCATTTAAAACAAGTAACCACCATGTATTAATGGTTACATGACATGTAGTTTTTCCAGTTGGTATTTTGAGAAAATAATATCATTTTATTAAATGATATTTATTATAATCAGCGTGGGTTCATGTCAAGGAATTAATCATTCAACATGGGGGTTTTAAATAAGACTTAATGAAATAAATAAAATGCGTAATTCGTTTATTTATTGTCATAACTCTATAACCTCAAACCTGATTATAAATATCCTCACAACCCCAACACTTTTCCAAATAGAATCATTGTGAACAACAATTATGGAGAATTATCTGAAGACTGAAAGAACTCCTTCCTCCAAGAACACTCTCAAGACTGAGAGAGATCCTCTTCCATTGAAACAAGGCGATCTAAGTTGGACAACGTAAGCAAATTCTTCTCCGCACTAGCACACAGAGACTCCTTTGGCGACGTCCACAAATATGTGGAGCATTTGTGGATCGCCACTAGAGGAATCCTACACTTGGATTCTATGATGCAACGACAGATCACATCGGATTGTGACTGGAGATATCAACGAAGAAAGAATTCCATCAAGGTAATTCTTGTCAATTAATTAAATTAATTATAACCAACATATGATGATCCTCCTTTTTTGATTCTGGGACTATTCTTCTTCATTGTCTATTTCTGTGATTCGATCCGTGGAGTCTGGTGTTTATCGTCATATTGATCCCAGATTGATCATTGCTAATGACAAAAAGCCAAGTGGGCACATCCACCGACAAGCTTCCACTGAACCCGGATCCTACAAAAACGCCTCGCAATCATCAATTCGTCACCAATTAGATATATATTGAAATGTTAAACCTCGGTGAAGTGAGAATAATATTTATGCACAATCATAGTTCCCAACTGAAGATAAATTAACTCCCTAGAATGGTCTACTCTCAGAGTCTATGGAAAGAAGTGATCATAAAATTCCTTCTGAAAGTATAACTAGAACATACCTCGATGATGCTCAGACTCAGATCTGATATCCCACATGTGCTTAGAGAAGTCACGTAACATGTAGATAGTGAGATTTACCCTATTCTATGGAGGCCTCTCTAGATTTTTGAAGATAGATACCATGGATTCTAACCATGAATCAGCGGCCTGAGGTCTTCAATCCCCTGAGAAGGTGGGAGGATTTTGTTGATGAATGTCTTGAGTCAGCTCTTCCATAGTAGGGGTTGGTCAGGGAGCACCCTGAATAGACTGAAAGAACCAAATGAAACTATCATGGAACTGATCATTGACACCGTGTGGAAGATCAGTAGGAGGTGCCTCAGGTGTCAATATAGGAGATATTGTGGGTGGCACAAGCCCCACCACCTCCAAAGTGTTCTCATCACTACTATTTTAGCGTACATCATGGGTTCATCATGGTGGAATAGCTATAAAATTAACAAGTTCACTCCTCATAAAGGATTTATAACAGATAGGAAAGGTAGATATGCACATTGAAAAGGAAAGGATAAGATCAAAGCTCGATTGTAATCATGACAGAACTGATAGCCTACTCATATAGATAGGTATAGATGATAGAAAACACAAAAGGATCACCAAGAACACAAAGAAAATATCCTAATTCCCATTACTATGGTTAGTCCCAATTCAAGGACTCACAATTCTCATTTATAAATACCATTAATTTAAAAGGTGGTTTTCACATTAATTCCTTTATATATTTAATCCCTTTTTAATTTGGTTTAATTAGGTGGATCACTATTATAATTCATAAGGGCACATACACCTTATGAGTCAGAGGGTGGTTTACACCCTATCCAAACCATAACATGTCCTTATAAGATGAATTTACCACAGTTCTATAAATATGAAAAATTATGCACTACGATGCATAAAAATAAATCCCATGAAGAATAGGAAATGCATGTTGAATATAGAAATGGCATGGTATAATGCATGACATTTTAATTCCAATGGTTCTTAGTATCTTTCATATAATCCAAATCCATATTTTAATAGGGCCTAGGTAAAATAAATTATCATTTCAATAATACCAAATTCAATAACATCACACAACTTGTGTTTCACCCAATGGTGAAGTTGTATCAACAAAAAATGGAATAATCAATAATAATAATTTCCCAACCCTGGAAATTTGGGTTTCCCCTATACATGGGTTAGTTATGTCTAAGAACAAGGTAAAATCCAAATTCCTTTAACTCCTAGTCTCCTATTTAATACCCAAATAGTAAGAAAAAGGAATAAAAACCTCTGATTCCACTTTGTAGAATAATTCCCTGGTTTCCACTCAATAGTGCCCTAATATGGTGATCCACAAGACCTCAATCGTGCCTCCCATAATTCCGAAGGCTTTTAACTACTAGCATGGTCATAGGGTGTGTTTATGGGGAGATTGTGACCTCATAGATCAGAGTATTCATACTAGTAAATGATGGGAAATAAATAGTGGAATCATAACTTAGAAACAGAAAGTAGTGGAAGTAACGAAGTAAGATAAAAATAATAAATAACCAATCAGAAGCTAACTAAATACATAGATACAAATGATAATAATGATAATTATATTAAAAATTATTATAAAGGGGAATAATGGGATAGAGGAATATACTAAATGCTATCAAAATGAACAAAAAGACCAAAAACTACTACAATAGCATCTCGAGCATAGGATTGGTCCTCTACCCATAATCTATATCCTAATTTTTTAAATCAATCAAGAATCATAAGTTTCATTCTTCCTTTTATCAAAACATTCAATAATAAAATATTCTTGGATGACAAGGGTGTCCCAATCATGGTGTGAGATACAATCTTAGTAGACGGACACCCGATGTGTCTAGTCCAATCCATTTCTTGAAATAAATAAATGATATTTTTCCAATAATAATGACCAAAATATAGCTCAGTAAGTAAATAAACAAGTAACCACTTCCTTCCAGGTTCCTATGTAGACATATAACCTATACCACCTACTTTTTCCTAAGTTGGATGTCCGAAATGAGGTACCAGTGAAAGTAAATATGGAAGAATAAAAAGTCCATCATCACTAAATAAACTAAGGCCGGTAGAACTCAAGATTTTTCTTTATATTGCTGGTCTCATTTACTTTTCATGCATGATCATGACATAAATAATAAACATTCCATATGGCATGAGCAATCAATCAATCCCACAAGTCCAATGGTGGAGTCTTGAGCCCATCCAAGGTGATCTATACAGAATCCCAAGGGTCGCTATAGGTTTCTCAGATATCACTAATTCCACCAAGTTCATCTAAGGAACCTCATATAGTATCACTTGTATCAGTCATGGAATGATAACTTTGACCCCATGCCAAGTTCTTCACATAGGGGACTGGGTATCACCTGAGGCATGGAGTAACCATATTTCCAAAGGGTCCATCCTCAGTTGCTTCACTAGGGAACCAAAGTCACTCACAAGTAAATAAATAACCACCCAAAGATCTCGTACCGAGGAAGCCAAAGTATTTCTCCCAACGCATCAAGTATATCCAACCAAGAATAGAGATTACATCCATAACATTCTTAAATTGGGACTCGTGTTCTCTCCCAATATATAGAAAGTGTAGCATAGCAACCAAGAACATATCACAAGTCATAGAATATATATATATATATAATCACATGTATTCAATAAGGAAAGGTGATAACTCATGCTAACATGCAAGTAAAACGATAAAATTCGATCCATTAAACATTGGATAAGGCATTAAGAAGAATCATAAGCTCAAGGTTACAAGGCATGATCACTAGGCAATAAGAAATAATAATAAACAATGGAATATAAGCACAATAACAAGGTATTAGACAATTAGAGTAAAATATAGAACTGGGCACAAGGAACATGGCATAAGCCATTGTATAAGGCAATGTGACATTAATCATAAGGCACAACCACAGGAGGCTAAGAAAAAAAGCTCAATATAAGGCACACAACCTAATACAAATGAAAATAATTGTCATACAACATATGGTATAGGTACAAATAGTAATTATTAAGCGTCTTCATTTAAATATGATCCTAACTCATGGTTCACAAATCATCTCAATTCAAAATTTAATTTAATTCATTTAACCAAGGGGAAAACAAACATGAACTTAGTAATTAACAATCTTAAGCATGAGAAAATAGGACATTTAGGATGGGAACACCCAAAAGGGTAGTCAATGATAAGGATAACACCCCATAGAGGGGTATCTTTATATGGTAGGTTCGCAAAGTTCATGTAAAACCAATTTAATTTATTTATTTAACAAATATGAGGCATCATCGGATGGGTTTGGAGAGCGGAAAAACAATGCATCAATTTAAAATGAGATAAAATGAATAGAAAGGAACAAGAAAATCTACCTAAAATTAGAAGCATTCCACTCATCTGTTATTGAGGCTTGATTTGACCTATAATGGAAGAAATCAGAGGATTCATCAAACACCCTGAAAATATGGTAGAAAAAGTCACACATAAATAGTGAAATAGAAGGAAGAGGAACCTAAAAATAGATGGAAGAGGGTGAGAGAGCTTACTGAGTGCTATCCATTTTCTCCAAAAATGAGTGATTCAATCATCGGATGAAGCAGTTTGCAAAAACCCTGTGGAAAGGGGAAGATTGAGCTCCATGCATGGAAATGGAGAAGAAACCCGCTAGAAGAGAGAAAAGAAAGAGGGGTGAATAAAATCATTAAATAGGGGTAGAATATTAATTTCACCCAAAAAACAAGGGTTTATGGTTCGGTTATATGGTTGGCCAAACCATGCACCAATTATGCGCAAGTCACTACTTTAGGGGCACCCCACATGGTTTGGAACACGTTTTATCTAACTGTGCGCAAGCCATGAGAAATTCCACTACCCAATACCTATAGTTGGTTGCATGGGTGTGATCTTGGGGTCACATAGTTTCATACAAACTATGTATCCCCCTTCATTTTAATGTTTGTAATCGCAATGGTTTAGGGAAATTGTGTGGGATGGGAGGAACAGTTTCCCCTAACCGTGCAACCCTGTATTTTCTTCAAACTTCAAGGATCAATGATCTAAACAAGCTTTGGACACCCCTAATAACTCCTTTTCCTTATTATTCATTTTTATTAAAGCTGTTTTAAGGAATTTAAACCAAAAATAAATGGTCCATACCATATGAAAAATCCAGTATGTTACAATAACACCTACCATAGTGGAGTGATTATTTTATTAAATTAAAGTACCTACTTCCATCAAAATGGAATCATGCTAATCATTTGAAAAAAGAGTATTAAGATAGAGTTAAATATTTCATCAAGTTTTCAATAGAGAATGCATAGGACCCTTCTCAAATACTATTTATGTGTTTACATTGTTGTTATTCATTAAAAATTAAATATTAGAGTACTCAAACAAACAATGTCTTTTTCACATGATGATGTTACCAATTCTGAGGAAGAATATACTGTTAGTGATGAAATTGTAGAATTAATAGGGTATCAATAACATGTTTATGAAAAAAGTAGAATGATTTAGCATCACAGTGTTGAATAAAATTATCAATAAAATAAGTAGGGGTATAAAATTTTACTTTGGTTGGAATCAATGCAGCCAACCTGTTGACCCCATAAATTCAATGTTAATTAGTAATGTTGGGGTCACAATGAGGATGAATGTGTTTATTGATATTGATTCATAGAGCTACGTCTAGACTGTAGTGAAGAAACCCCTTTGGTAAGATATGATGGTAATGTTTCACTATACTTTTTCTATTTTATCAAAAACTTATATAATGAATAGTTGATTTAATTTTAATTATTCCTTGTAATTTTCATTTATTTTGTAATATTTCCAAAAGAAATCTATTTTAAAGGATGTTAGAAAATCCCATAGAGGCTTCCAGACTCTTCTTACTAAGTCACATCTTAGGGATGTTGAGGGGAAAGTAAATCCCAACCCACCAGTTAGTTATGCACACACTATAAAGTAGGAAACACGGAATTATTTCATCAATATTCGGGATGATAAATAATTTTAGGTGAATTTAATTCAATAATATATTATTTAAAATTGTTTATTTTATTTAATTTGATTAGAATTGTTAATTTATGAAATAGTAAAAGAGTTCTAAAATAAATAATGTGCATCAAAACCAATGTACCCCTATCACAAAGCAAGGATGGGGTATAATTTACTAGAGAAGAAATTGTTCAGTATTTTAAATCAATAATAAAATTTTTATGTTATATGAAACAACATATATTCCTCTATTTATATGTATATTGATGAATCAAAATCTGAAGGCACTTCCATCCCACATCATGTGCTATGGAAAGATGCTCATATAAATAATGAGGGTAAACTAGTTGATGAAAACACAAAAGTAGTATGGGAAATATGTGTAAGTATTACATAATATTAATTATCTATGATTTATAATGGTATTAAATAAAAATATCTATTAAAGTTGATATTCTTTATATGGTTTATACATAAGAATTGGTAGTGGTCGTATCGAAAGAAAAACTATTCTCAGTAGCTTTGAAGCGGCCAAAAAAATATAGTGATGTTAGATGTATGGGTTTTAGAGTGTTTCCTTAAATATATTTTGAGAAGATATAACCACGTGAAGATACATATAATATGATGAAATTATTGAAGGAACAAATAGATGATTTTCAATATATAATTGTCCAGTCTAGTTTTGAAGAATAATATATGAGAATAGATCAATGAGAACTGATGGTGAAACAATGATCTATACATGAAGAACCAAATGACCCTAATATCTTGTAGGATAGTCATTCCACTCAATATCATACCTTACCTAAGGTAATAAATCTTTTCATTACTCTTGAACCTAAATTTGAATCAAACTGCTTTTGAAAATTTTATATTAATAAAATTATATAGGGTACGGTTTTATGTGATTTCTATCTATCAATACTCATGAACTATCTTATTATGAGTGGTGTGGTGTATAATATCCCAGTAGATCACATGAAAGTATGGATTGATGTATATAAAGATTTGAGGACTGAGTTACCAATTCCACTTGATGTTCTAGATATTATAATGGCTAAATGTTCAACTACAAATTTTATAGCATGGTCATCTAATCTTATAAAGATACATGAGGTATGTCTTTAACAAATTTTTTCATATGAAAAACCTGTAAGAATTGATGAAAAAAGGTTTTAAGTGATGTATGATATTATTTATGTATAAATTTATGGGGAAATACAAGGTCACATTAAGAAAATCTAGTGAATCAACCATGAAATCCAAAGGACCTTTCGAGATTACGTACTCCCCACCAGTTCCAGAGAAACATTTATTATCATTTTAACTTCATGAAAATATCAAATTTAAATATAGAAATACGTCTTGAATTCTATATTAAGAAGAAATATGTGTAACTCTCATTATGGACATCATTTTTCTTGAGAGTATAAATGAGATTATCAATCATGAATGGTTGGGAGCCTTCATTGTGAATACATACATAATGTACATTTTCGTAATACGTATGTCCAAATAGTGTTCTAATATGTTTATTAAATTTAATAATTATTCATATTTCCTATATGAATTTATATTACTACTATATAAAGGGAAAACCATATGAATCATGATTTGGATTCATTAATCCCTATATCATTTCTAAGAAAAAACTTACTTCGAGTAAGAAATAAATTGAGAAGAAAAGAGATGAGATACTTGATTTATTTGAGAAAAAAATAATAGACAAGAGACTATTTTTTATTCCTATAATAAAGAGGTAAAACTCTACAATATTATCATAAAAAATATATTTTTACTTTTCTCATTACTTATTTATTTTTGTTTTCTTAGGAAACACTGGATGCTAATTGCAGTCAATATCTATTCCCAAAATATTTATTTTTTCGATCCAATCCATAGATATCCAACAAACCGACCACACATGATCTGTATTGTGAATTTTTATTACACTGTAATCAATATTTTATAGATAAAATTTGAATTATATGTTTCATTTTTTTTTAAGATGAATTTTATTATAATAGTCCAGTCTCTAAATATAGGCTAGATCATAGCATGAAGTCGGTGTCTAAACATAAAAAGCTTATGGATTACTAAAAATAGAACTATATTAAGTTATATATAGAAATATTTAAATATAAATACATATTTCAAAACAATTTACTTATTTTGGTCAATATTTTTACAATGTATGAAGAAATATAATGACAATTATTTTTGATATAATGTTTGTAAATTTATGATAGAGATCATAAACCATCAAAATACCAACATCCCTGACAAGGTAATTTCTGACAATAATTAAAATTTCATTAAAAATATTTCTTAATAATATTTTTGTCTATATTTTCTCAGTACTATCAATATTTTTTACAACCTTCATACTCAAAAGAATAAGTAAATTAGTTTAGAGATGATTAAGTAGCATACATGGTGTTAGAATGTTTATTGACAACAAATTTAGGTGATTACCTTCTATGTTTGTGATATAGTATAGTTTATGACCTTATAAATATATTTGGGGTGTGAATCATTAGTGTCGTAATTCTTATATATTATTATTGATATGTTTCTCAAGGAGAATTATAATGTAGGCAATCAATTTGTTTAGAAGTGTTCCCTGTAGAAAACAAAATTATTGTGCAATGGAAGAGGTAGAGGTTCATTCGAAAGCAGATGCAAAGGCATAGGTCGAGGCGGAGGTGAAGAAAGAGGTAGAGTCAGAGGAATAAGTGGAGGTGGAGTTAGAGTTATTGTCGAAGACTGGGATGGAGTAGGAGGAAGAGGGAGAGACTAAGGCAGAGGAGGAGACAAAATACTGGCCTACAAATAATAACATTGTTGGTAAATGGAGTATAATGAGGATCATACCAAGTTTGTTTTTATAAAAATTGTTTAAAAAGTGCACAAAAAACTTTTTACTTATGATAATATCCATTGTGAAAGTGTTTCATGTTGCTTATTGAAAAAAAAAATTCACCACTTGTTTAAGTTATTTTGTATAGGGATTTAAGAGGAAGAATGTTTTTTATAAATATAAAAAACAATGATTATCTTTTCAAACAAACTATCATAGGATACAATTTCTATTAAAACATTCCAAGTACTATCAAATATTACTAAATATAGAAAGAAACCACTCACCAATAATAAACTAAACAACAACAACAAAACAAATGTAGTTACTTGGCTATATCTTCTCTACACTACAAAGAAAGGGTATTAATAGTGGAGCCAATATTCACTTGAGAGTCATAAAACACCAATCCAATCATCAAACAATTATATAATCCATCCCAAATTTTTTAATAAATATGTGAGTAATCAAGCAAAAAATCCAGCAGGTGTATGAGAGAACTATTTGAGGACAACCAGCATTGAGATATCATGGTCTTCGAGGAGGTATGGTGTCAATTGAAACATGGAATCAATTGAAAAGAAACTACTTTATTAAGAAATACCTAAATATTAAAAACCTACTTTAAATGAAATCATGAAACACTAAAAATAAAAAATAATACCCCTTTGAAAAATAATCTAACAGCTTGATCCAAAACCACTAAAAAATTAAATAAATAAAAAAGTACTTTGACTGAATCATGAATTTTTAGAAAATAACAATACATTGGTTTCACTTTGGTGGGTGGTGGAATTATTTGGGCTATTCAATCATCAATTAGAAGCATGATATAATATCACAGATTTTTGTGAAATTCATACAAGTATCATTCATTATGCATGTGCACATTCATTATGTAAAATGATCCTTGTTCACAATCACATTAATAAAAAACTCATCATCATTATCAATAAAAAATACATGATAATATAGATATTCTCATTTCAAAAATACTTCAAAGGTAATTGGTTTATCATGGAGTTTGTAATCTCTATGACAATGAAGGGGAAAGATAGATTTTATTATGTTTCACAAAAAATTATATTTAAATATTTATTTTAGTTCAATCAATGAGAACTAATAGTTTTAAACTAATGGTTAATTTTATCTAGGAATAAATGAATTTTTCAACAATGATGATTCACTCATGTACTATGATCATGAACTCAACAAGGTTGATTCACTCATGAAAATACTATTTTCTTTTTATTCTTCAATATATTCCACATTATGGGTTATCAAACTATAATACTGATATATGACCTAGAGTAATGAATACATTGTAGGATAAAAAGACATGGTATAATCAACCTTACCTCAAATTAATTTACGGTGTACCCGGTATGACTCAAATTGTATGGTTTCATTTTAAAAATTACATTTTATTAATTTATTATTTCATATTTATGTTTAATTTATTTCTTTATAGTATTAAAAACATAATAATTGTTTTATTATACAACGGAATATTTTTATTGAGTTGGGGTTGTTTTTTTTTTGAAGCTGTTAATTCTTGTGATAGATTAGACTTCAAGGCTGCAACTAAGATTGAAAAAACAAGGAAATGGCTCAAAAATGTATACAACCATCATGAAAAGGTAAATTACTACTACTTATTTAGTTAATTTTTTCACCATTTTATCTTCTATTTCTAAGTTAATTTCCTTATCATTTTTTTCTAATTATTATTATTTTTTTCACAAATATTTTTGTAATTCATATTTTTTCTTCAATCATCTATAGAAAGCCAGAAAAGAGAGAACATGTTTCTTTTAGATGAGGCAATTCAGGAAGCATGGGGTTTCTTCTTCTATCCAAATGAAACATTTCATTATTTTTTATCTTGGTTCATATGGTTAATATAAAAAATCACATCACTTGCTTAATCATTCGTACCTTAATCTGATGCATGGTGTGACCCATATGACTCGAACTATATGTTTTTAGTTTATAATTTAAATTTTATTTCAAAATACACATCACATACTCAAAAGTGAGTGAAAATAGTAAGATTTTTTTATACTTTTTTAAAATGATACATAAGTCATTTGTGACATTTAGGAATTAGTCTCACCTCAATCTGATACATGATGTGTCTGGTATGACACAAAGTGTTTGTTATTAATTTAAAATTAACATTTTTGTTCAAATAGTTTCAATCACTAAAAACTAAGAAAACATGCTTGAATTTCTTTTATAATTTAGAAAAACAATTCATAAGTCATTTTTGTAGTGTAGGAATTTTTTTTACATCAAACCAACACATGATGTGATATGTATGATTCAAAGTCCATGTTTCCAATTTAAAATGAAATTTTATTTAAAAAAACAAGTGACTTACTCAAAATCATTAAAATGAATTTATATTGGTTAAATAATTTATTAAAACAATCCATATTTCATTTGGGATGTATGGGAATCAGTCTAACTTCAATATGACATACAGTGTGATCAACATGAATCCAAGTGAGTCTTTTTATTTAAAATTAACATTAATTTTAGTAAAAAAGATAAGAAACATACTCAAAACTAATCTACTGTATTTATATTGTTTTGATAATTTATTAAAACAATCCATAAGTAATTTTTTATGTTTATTAATCATCCTCACCTAAATCTAAAACATGATGTGTCCGGTATGACTCAAATTGTTCATTATCAGTTTTAAATTAACATCTTAGTTCAAAAGGTTTCACTCACTAAAAACTAAGAAAACACACTCAGATTATCTTAATAATTTATGAAAATGATTCATAAGTCATTTTTTATGTGTCTTAATCATTATAACATCAAACAGACACATGATCTTACCTATATGACTCAAATTTCATGTTTCCATTTTAAAATGACATTTTAGTAAAAAAAATAAAATTGACATACTCAAAATTGAGAAACTACATTAGAATCATTTTTATACTTTGTTAAATGATCCCTAATTCATTTGGGATGTTTATAAATCATTCATACATAAACCCAATTCATGATGTGACTATTATGACTCCAAGTGTGTATTTTTAATAAATTAGTTTCATTTTAGTTTAAAAATGCATCACATCCCCAAAACTGAGGAAATGAGCCCAGATTATTTTCTCATCACTCTATCTACTATTAATTAATTAATTTTCTTATCATTTTTATCTTATACTTATTTAGTTGATTTTCATAGAGATAATTATTGAAGACAAATAATAAATGGTGTGACGTTCAAGAGTCAACCGTAACTTATTAGGATACACAGTGTTCCTTGTATGAATCAATGTTTAGTTTATAAATAAAAATTTATGTTTAATTTATTTCTTTATATTATTACTAACATGAGAATTTTTTTATTATATAGTTTCATTATTTTTATCGAGTAGGAGTGGTTTTTTCAATTATACAGTTGAATTATTTTTCTCTATAGCTTGAATGGCCCGAAGGCCTTCTTTTTTTATTGATTTTTGATAACCCCCCCCCCCCTCCTTCAAGGGATGAGGTCGAACCCTTACAAGGACCACAGCCTTAGAGATTACATGACCCATAGGTCTTAGGAAATATACAGACTATACTTGGAACTCCTCCTCCTAGCTTCTTTTTTGTGATATCATCTCTCTACCTTCGCATGGCTATTCAGATAGGCTTCCCGTGCAAGCACAGGCTAGTCCTGATGGTAATGTCATACCCTATCTTTCTGACAAATACTCTTAGCTTATGATCTGGTAAATGTGCATGCTCTGAATCCTCATCTGTAGTCTACTCCTTGTAGAGTTTTTCTAATCATTACGCACAATTTCAGGTGGCCTAAAGGCCTTGAGGTGGCCCGAAAGCCTTACTGGCCCAAAGTCCTTGGGTGTCCCAAAGGCCTTAAAGGACTCGAGGCCCAAACTAGTGGCCCAAAATCCTAAACAGAAGAATATTTTTGGCTACTACAATACCAAATAGTGTCGGATGTACTACTACTACAGTAACTCAGAAAAATTTCACGACCTTGTTTTGAAATCAAGTCTCTTAGATGCACTTTCTAAGTCCTCACCAACTGGGATGAGGCTCTTGTTCCATTCTTTTTCACTATAATATAGTGTTTTTTCTTGTATTTTTTTATAAGTTTTTTTTCATTTAAATTTTTTATTTTTAGCTGATTTTGATAATTTATGGTGTTGTTTCAATTTATGTAGTATGTTTTTACAGAACACTATTTTATGCTCTATTTTTGGTGTTTTAGTGTACTATTTCAACACACTTTAGTATGACCCTTTATCATCACTACTAAATGTGCTGATAAAAGAATCATTTATCAACACTTTTTAAAATTACTGATAAAGGATGCCTTTATCATCTCTTTTATGAATGCTGATAAATGTGGTCTTTTATCATCATTTCTAAAGTCAATGATAAAATCATATGGATTTTAATCATGCACCAATATCTATCACTTCTTTAGCGCTGATAAAGTCCAATTCTAGCACTGATAAAGAACCATTTTATAGTAGTGTTAGGATATCATATAAAGATACAATTTTTACCTTAGGGCTCTATTTTCTTGATTGAGAAGGCCTTAAAAAATTCCTCTAAACCCCATACATGTGTATGTGATAGAATGGGATTTTTTCCACTCCATAACTTTAAATTAATTATGTTTGTTTCTTTATTTGGTACTCTGTTTAGTGTGTGTGCTGCAGTTTATAATTCATATCCCCAAAATCATAATTGAAGATCTGAATGACTCATCGTTGACCTTACCATGTCTAGAAAGGTTTAGTTTCTCCTTTCAATAATACTACTCCATTGTAGTGTGTAAGGTAGAGTGAGTTAAGATATAATCACAAACTCTAATAAAAATTTGATAAACTCTTGGTTCATATATTCACCAACTCAATCTAATTGAATCTACTTTATATTATTTCCAAGATGATTCTATACTTCATTCTTGAATTCATTAAACTTTTAAAAGGACCTGAACTTTTATCTCATCTAGTATATATATCCATATTTACTCAATTAATCTGTAAAATTTATAAATTAAGAATACCCTCATCTATCTTCTACTAGAAAAATTCCACACACATCAGTGTGTTCCAATCCTAGAAGCATTATTTACCTTTAACCCTGTCTACAAAATGGTGGTTTGGCCATTTTTTCTTGTAAATAAGAATGAAATTTATTAAGTGGTTTTAGCTCAAAAGAGTCTAAATAACCATCTTGGTAGAACTTTTTCAAATTCTTCTCATTTATAAGGAAAATAAGGTCATTCCAATGCTAGGTCTTATATAAGTCATGAGAATGTGATTCATTATCAATTTAAAATACTTTTTCCCCTAATTTAATACATAAAGACCATTATTTAAATGTTACATACCATAACATATATTTTCTTTATAAAAGAAACAACTTTTATTTCCAAATTTGAAAATAAAACCATTATATCTAGGCCGGATATAGAAATTATGTTCTTGGTAATAGTTGGTACATAATAACAATCACTAAAAACTAGTATCGTTCATGTTTTAAATGAAAGGAAGTAATCTCTAAGGGATATATTAGTCAACCTTGCACTATTGGATCGCAAATCCACCTCTCTTCTAGAAATATTTTGGAATCTACTTGGTACCTACATTTGGATATAGATGTGATAACCATAAGTTGTATCTAATACCCAATGTGTAGATATTAAAATATTACACTTGATAAAGAGTTACCCTTTATCTTCCCATTACTTATCGGTGTAGCTACTCTTATAGCAACCTTTCTTTTCACATGTATAACATACTGCTTCCTTTTCCTTTCCTTACCTCTCAATCTTACTATTCTTTAAAGGATGGTGCTAAGGAGATTTAGACTTGTTATGATTCTTGGGACCCTTTTCCTTATTCATCCTTTTTTTATTCACCATAAGAACTATGAGTTTGTAACTCTCCATATCCATGTCCACTTGGATAATAAGAGTAAGAAGTTTTGAAAAACTCTTCTTATTTTTTTCCATATTATAATTTACAATAAAATTGGAGAAGGTTATGGGTAGTGAGGAATTTTTGATATTTTTGCACAACTCATCAAGAAAAATAATCTCTAAGAAGTATAAGAATTTAATATATCCAATAATCTTGAAAAAATATGTCCCAAATGGGACCATCTCTCCAAGATTGTTTTTAAAAATATCATTGGAGATCTCATATCTCTGTTGTCTCTCCTTATCTTTATAGAGATCCTAAAGGTGAGACACCATACTATACACATCCATTTCTCCATGTTTTTTTACAATATCATTGGTCATGGATGATATCATAAAACTCTAAGCATACATAGAATATTTCAAATTCTTCTCATAGAGAGATAACACTTCCTCACTAGCCTCTTTACCGGGTGCTTTTGGAATAGGTCCTTCAAGCACATACAATATCCTTTCATGGGGTAGGATAATGTGTAAGAGCCTTTTCCACTCCTGAAAATTTTTTCCTATAAGAAGGTTACCCTTCTCAAGTACAGATCCTAGTGATATGTTTGAAGTCATATTTTTTTCCTTTTCTACAAATAAGAAAAATAGAATTTTAGCACATTATCTAATAAAATTATAAAAATAAATAAATATTATATTTATCAATCTCTTACTATTTTATCAAAACCCATTTTCCCTCACCATTGGATTTAGAATATCCTATATCTTGGATATTTTAGCGCGAAGGATCCATATACTCCTTAAAATCACCCCAAATTTGGTTGGTCTAGTAATTTGAATGGGTTTAGGTAGGAATTCTAATTGTCAATTGTATTAACTCACAGTTCCTTGATCTATTAAGTGAATTATCTGATCCTTAAATCCTTAAATTTTATTTTCTCAAACTTTCACTCTTATTTAAACCAATTATTAGTTTTTTAGTCAACCCATGATGTGTAATAAGTTAATTAAACTCAAAAATTAAAGTTAAAATTCCTTAATAATTGAAATCACCCTAACATTGTCTTGTCAATCACTTTAAACTATGGTTGGATTTTAACTTAAGTAGTCGAAGGAAATACCAAATAAAAATATATAATTGGGGTATTTTATCTTTATGTGTTAATTTTTCATTTTATCTTTATTACAGGCTTGTCAATATTAAGTGGATTTACTTACATTTTTAACCATGTATTAAATAAAATTTATTCATAAACTAATTTATTTTATTTCTATCTTGAATGCTCATTAATTGATTAATTCATTTCATCGTAAAAAACATCCATAATGAAATAACCATGAAACTTTACTGAAATAAAATAATAAAGTTGTATGATCAGGATCATTTACTAATGGTTGGTTTATCTAGTGGATGATAAACTAAACCATGACCTAGGGGAAAACACCTTAAACCATTGTATGGTTCGTGTTTCATCTCTCCACCTATCCACACATGTACCTCTTATATTGTTTTCTCACTAGTTACAAAATTAAAATGCCTCTACTATCTTGGTATCTTATCCATTACATAATTGTTTACCCACAAACGAGTGAGGGGAACCAAAGGATTGGTTAAGGGGTTTACATAAAAGAAACCATGGGCTCATAGGACCTTACATAATGAGGGGAGGGATGACATGCAGGCCATCAATTTAATTAAATAATAATTTAAAAGGAAACCAATCAATAAAAAAATATAGTATATTCTCATGGTCATCCACATACATGCAACGAATTATGCATATAATAAAAAATAGAACTCAATTATAATCATTCTTATTTAAGATAAATCACACTCAAATCAATTAATTATCTTCTTTAATTAATCAATTCTTTTATCTTAAATCTCATTGTAATATTTAGGAAATTATTATCCATAATAATTTCAAAAAAATTAAATAAATTTATTCAAAATTAACTATGTACAAAAATGTACCATGGAGGTGACACGGGGAGTACCCATCTGAAATACCCAATAGGTATAATATTTTTTACTACTTACTCATACGACATGAATCATTCAAGTCTTCACACATAATTTCATGGTGTGTATTGTCAAATTAATGACCACATGAAACACATGGTATTTATGTATCATGTTATGTTTCAATGCACATAAAGTAATGACAGTATTATGACTTATACATGATATAAAATTTTTAACATTATGCCAAAATTAATTGTATATTTAATATGTATATATATAACCCATTACATGGAATGTATTATCAACTTAATGACCACATGGAACACATGTTGATAAGGTTTAATTAGTATAATAAATTAATTTTAATTCTTTGTAATTTGTTAATATACATGGTACGTATAATCTAGATACACAGCATGTATTTTTCTCACCATCTATCTATGGAACAAGCCAAGGGACTCAGCATGTAATCATGCCATACAAAATAATGGATTACATCTAATATATATGGGTTACACAATATTTGGTCTTGAAGTTACACGATCACCAGTCATGTAGGCCACGTATGTAAATACATGGATAGTCTTTGAGTAATGGACTACACATGATGTGTTGATGTTACACGTCCAGTTTTTTGACTGACAATGTTCCAAGATGGCCTGGTCAACATGTGTTGTATTTAAATACACAATTCATGTTATAAATGCATGTGGATCGAATTAATTTTAAATTAATTATTGGTTCATCTAATATGGGTACATGGTGTGTACCAACGAGCTACATAGCATGTACTCTTGTGTTATCTGGCTATAATCCTCAGCAACTCCTAATGAGTTCTTAAAATTTATTTTATCAAAAAAATTAATTTATTTGATTATATTTGTGAGATCAAATAAGAAGGAGAGAAGATCTCGTGATTCATATTAAAGAAAATTAAATTGGAATTGGAAACTAATGATAAATGCATAAAAAATAAATGGTATTTAAATAATTATGTGACCACTCTCATACCACTTGAAGCTTCTAGTCATAGCATAAGTTCTGGATAGGACATGCCCAACTTGGATTTTTGTTATAATTGATGACTAATCAAATATTAACATGATGATAAAAACCATGATAAACAAAAATGAATCAAATTATAATTAATGATTGAATGATGGAACCAATACACAGGATCATTACATTTTATTTATAATTAATTTAAACTATTTAAAAATTACATTATGATTAATTATTTCTTAATTGAGGGATATGGAAATGTATATATGATGTATCATCATTGCGTTAAAGGAATCAATAGTATATTCCCACTAGTAGTGATCTAAACATGTTCCGTAAACCTTCAAATATAATCATATGAATCTTTGGGTGCTCGCACGGTATATCCTGATTTTTTCATCATTCGCCTTTGATCGCCCTAAGAATCATTTGAAGAAAGATTCTCTTTGATCTCTCAAGACTCGAGAGTGGTGTTGGAGGAGGATCATTCTCTATTCTTGAGAGAATTCTTGAGAAATGATTTCTCTAGGGATTCAAGAGAATTCTCTCTAGATGTCGTTTTTCATAGCAAAAGAAAATTGGTCACTTCTAAAGAAAAAAATATAATCAGGTTATATGCCTCTAGGGTTAGAAAATAATAATGGTTATTGAACCCATACTATTTTTATTAATATGTATAGAATCCATTGTCGATAATAATAATGTTATTATTATTATTTATTGACATGTGATAAACTCAAAAATTAAATTAAATATTGTTTATTCAAATAATATTAAATATATATTATTTATCACTGAACAATTAATCTCGGTCTGCCATTCCTCTGCAATATTTAGCGAACCTTGAATGATGACTTTTTATTTAATAAATAAATATCACTTTATTATTCACCAATAAATAATTAAATATTATATTTAATAAATAGAAAATAACTATTTATTAAATATTCTACTCATAAAATATTCTCTCAAATAATTGCTGATGGAATATATGTGATCAAGCAAGCATGAAAAATTGTTAAACCGCATGTGGGAAAAATATTTATTCAACTTGTTAAAAAATAAGTAGTATTATTATTTAACTATGGTTCTAAATACACTTATTGTGTGACCCTCTAGCCCTCTTTATCAATGGCATTAGGAAAAACAACCCAAAGTCGAAGTTTAGTGTTTATAAACACCCCAAGGAACCCATATAGAAAGAATTTTATTTCACAATGACATAAAACCATATATGGATTCTTACTATGTAATATAATCCCTTTATCTCGATATCTCTAATAAATTAAGTTATATGTCGATTCCATCAAGTTGTGTGCTTGATTTCTCTTTCTCTAACATTCTAGAAATTGAACTTTCCTATAGAACACCATGGACATTTATTTACTTAGGATATATCATTTCATCAAAGGTATTTAGATATCACTTCCGTTAAATAATAGAATAGAAACATATTTTCCCGCATTATTCATTAATGAAACATTACTCATTATACACCTAGTGTATCTCACTTCTCTATGAATATATTTCATCATGGTTTTCATAAATACATAAAATTATTTGACTCATAAAATCAATTAATAATATTATTAAAGTGTAATTACCAATACACATTTCCATAGATAGAAACATCCATTGACACATATAAATGTAGATTACTTACCAGTGGGTCCCGTTCTTATAATTTCCTACACTAGAAATTACCAATGGTGTACACCATGAGAAGGTGCCTCAAATTCCAATGAGTTTCCACCATTAATAAACTATATCATTTTTGTCCCCAAAATGATTTTATATGGCTATAGAAAATATATTGATAAATACTATCATGAAACTTATGGTTTCTCATCATATCAGGGATATGTTATCACCTTTCAGTGTGACAGCTACTCTTAGGACATCATCACATACTATGTCTGTAACACCCAGAAATTTTATGAGAAATAATATTTTTAATTTCTTTGATGTATTTTTTATACGCTACACCAAGATTAGCTTGCACTATACACAACTTTGTATTGTCTTGTAGTATACGCAACACTATTCTTGGCTTGTGTTGCACGCAAGAGAGACCTTCCTCAATAGCGTGTGTTGTACGCAATACCGAGTTTTACTAAATAATGATATATTGTTATAATATTATTATGAACTAGCCATTATGAATAGTATTAACTAAATTTTGAATTTTATATCATTATAATTCATCTTAAAAATTTTCTAGAACAATTTAGGAGAACAAAATCAATTTTCTGTATAAAGGAAGTATGTTTCAAAAAATGCAGTTTTGCTGTCTTTTTATGGAACACCCTTTTTAAATCAAATTTTTACAAGTATATAAGTTAAATTTAAACAATTAAACTTCTTATTTTTAATCAAGATATAAAAATTTACGTTGGATAAATTTTTGACATTATTCTGAAAACCTTAATATTTTGATTAATAGTAAAAATACGCTAAATTTTAACTAAAAACAACTTTTTTCATCTAGATAATTTATATATTTAAATTATAATATTTAATGGTTTTAAAGTATAAATAGAATATATTTTTACCATTTAATATAATATAAGTTGGTATCATTAATTTTAAAATGAATTCATAGGTAAAAACATTTCAATCTTTTGCAATGTTTTAACTTTTAAAACTCGTTTTCTCAACAGCAGGATTAATTTTAAATTAAATACTGCAACTTTTGTGTATTAAATTTGTAAAATTAGATTCCATATTTGGAATCAGTAGGTAAAAATTATGTTAATAGGCTAATTTTTATTTTTGGGAATTATGAATTGTAATTACGGTAAATTTTATTTACCACAGTTAAAGGTAAATCGGGTAATTAAGGGTAAAAATAATATTATAAAATTACACTAATGATTCTCTTTATATAATTAGTTGATTATATTTCTCTATAAAACATACTTGGGTTGAAATGAAATCTATTGGAACTCACTTGGAGGATACTAAGACCTTTAATTTATTTTATTTAAAGGAAATTGAAATATGTCTCACTCAAGCTTTATTAATTAAATTATTTTTAATATAAGGTTATACAAAATATAAATTAGATTATAAATACTCGTATTTAAGATAAAAAAATCATCATGGTAATTTATTTTTAATTTATAATAAATATATAATTACCTTAATAGCTTATACATTAGTGATGCAGAAATTATTTATTTAGTGAAAAATCAATAATATAGTTTTTATTAAAATAATAATACTCATCAAAAGAACTGGAAACTTGACAAAATATTATTTTTCAAGTATATATATACACTAAGAATCCAAGGGTCGACTTGTGGACCATTTTGAGCCTTATAAAACTGATTATGACATTTATATTATTTTATTTTAAATGATGTCAAAGTTGTCACCACCATAATTTAATAAAGATATCATTTTAAATGTTGGGTGTTTTAGAAGATAAATTCTAATAAAAGTATTCTTATGAAATATAATAGATTTACCTTCATCATAGTATTTTATTTTTAATTTTTATGCAACAAATAAGTATATTAAATAATTATACGAAAATGATGTAGTAATTATTTTATTAAGAGAAATATCAAATAAATGGTTTTAAAAATATTAAAATAAATATTAAATAAACTAATTAATGTTCTCTAAGAATTTTATAGATACAAATGACATGTTAGGAATCTATTAAATATTTTTTTTTTGAACATATCTTCTATGTGGATTTTATTTAAATTTAAATAAGTTAATAGTGTGAAAATTGACACAATTGATATTTTATAAAAAATAACTTATTATTAAATTTTTTAAAAATCACAAAAATATTAAAAATTAAATTTTATATGGTCGAAAATGTAATAAAGTATCCAATTATGGACAATTCACAACACATAAGTGAGTATTTATAACCATTTAAAATTTAGAATATTATTACCATAAATAAGACTAAATAGATTAAATAAGGATAAATAAAATTGATAAGGTTTAAAATAATTTCCCAACATGTCTATATTTTATTTTCTGATTATATTACAACCCTATATCATCTCATATTCTAATTTGAGTCATTTTGTAGGTTTTTAATTGGGTTTTTAGTTTATTATAAATTAATATTTTTAAGGTTTCCAAAATTATCCCTCTCTTCTCTTATAAAAGGGAACCCCTCCCTCTTCTCTTCACTCCATTTTAAGCCTTAAATATCATCCAACCCCTGAAAATTACTCTTATAAACCCCTATTTTTATATTATAGAAGTTGTGGTCTTCTCAAAAGAACAACTCTAGTTCCCTAAGAAGTAGTTTAAAAGAGGCACGTCGAGGAAGAGGTAATCTCTTCTACCGATTCTTTCATGTTTCTTTCTTATACTACTTCATCTTATTTAGTTGTTTCATAATAAAGTAATAAAATTAGTATCAATAATATACTGATATGTTATTATAAATATTAAAAAAACCTATTTCAGCTTATATCCATCTTACGAAAAATGAAATCATCGCGCGTGCGTATGTACGGCTTACAGTCTCCACGACGTGGTGTAATCTGTTTTTCCACCACCACCATACTTGGATGGGTATAATGGTAAAAATAATAACTATATATTATTATTATAAAATCATACTGATTATGAGATAGTATATCACCCACTCCAATTCCATTCAATAATTATGGGAATGATATCATCGCTCGTGTGTACGTACGGATTATCGTCTCCACAACGCGATGAGATTCATTCTCCATGTTAACCATTCAAGAATGATTATAAAGTATGTATAATAAATAATCATGGAATATATGACCAAATAATGATACTGGATTTATGTATATGTTATTTACTTACTTTCATTCAATTTAATAAGGAAACGAAAATAGTGTTCATGCGTATGTACAGCCTACCGTCTCCATGAACAGTGTATTTCATTCCGTTTATTGATCTATTATATATATATATATATATATATTATTCTGAATATATATTTTATATGAATCATGTTTTTAATTCTATAATTAAGTAATCATGATCTAAGTAATCATATGAATAATTATAAGTCAAAATGCGTAAGACAAATGAAACGATTTTACCCAAAACACTACTTTAACATGGAATTGACAAATGAACGGGTAATATAAAGTCGTGAGTGAATCATATATGATATAATAAATATTATTATGGTTATTTTACAAGTTAATAATATTTTTAAACCCACTATACAGGAGTCTCGGACACATACGGAAGAAATTGGACATAAGGTAATGGATTATTTCGTCTCACTTTTATTTCTGTAAGACATATGCCTTAATCACCATCTATTTCTTTTGTATAGTGTTTATGCTTCCCATGAATGTTTTATGATTTTTATTATGAAGGATATGATATTTAAATTTGCATGTAATTTTCTTTATTTTCTGACATGTATGATTCCACCGATCATAAAAGGTAAGGGATAATTATTCCAATCTCGTTCTTATCAAAGATTGTTTATTTGTAAGTATTTACTAGGGTTATATTTATCATCTATGTCCATGTTTTATAAAAAATGTTTTCATAATGTTTTTACTATTATTCCATGTATGTTTAAATTCATGTTTACCCCTTTTTGACTTTTACTATGTAGTATGGAAGGAATCTTTCTTTTGTTAACCATATAAGGTACTTTTTGACTTTTCCAAAAAAAAGTACGAATAGAATGTTTTTTTGACTTATACGACATGAATGGGTTTTTACAGTTTCATAATGCCTTATTTATATGAATCTTCCTCTACACAATTTCATGACTATTTTCAACAAAATCTTTTTCTTTTAAAATTTCATGGCATTTTGAGAAAAGAAAATGATTTTGAAGAAGAAAAGATATTTCCCTCAAGAATTCATTTCAAGTGTTTTATCAAAACTATTTTCTATCTAAGATGACATTATTTAATATGTTTATGTTTCAAGTATAATGTATCTATTATTTACATGGTTTCATTTTTATTATGATGAAATGATATCATTTTTTTCTATATGGATTATGTTATGATGGGATGACGTTTATGAAACCCATTTTATTCATTGGGTTATGATGAATGATTTATGTTTAGTTTGTGGCACACAAAAGAATGATTTCATTATGAGATGGGTGGGACCTATATCTCTGTCCAATGCATTGGGTAAAGATTTATATCTCATGATATAGACATGTCTAGAATGGAAAGTAAAATCTGGTTCAGTAATATAGGGATGGAATGACAAGTAAACCCAGTTCAGTAATGGACTTTTTCCACTATGATGGTCTTGGTATCAATGTCTTGGCTACTATTAAAATCATATCATGTGCTTAATGGTTTCCAAAATTACATGTTTAATGTTCCTTTATGATCTATGTCTTATGTACTACTAATATTTATGTCATTACTCATGATTTTGATGTTTTATGTTCATGTTTTCACGTTCAAATGTTTATGGATTGTTTTATGTTTTCCATGTTTACCCTTACTGAGCATTTGAGCTTACCATTTTTATGTTTTATTTTATCCAGGATATAAAGAAAGGTTTTAGGTAAGAAAACAAAATGAGAATATCTTTATGGGAGATGTTGAAGATCTTTCACCATGATTAGAATATTATGTTCAGAGTTTCCAAAGACAATAAACTATTATGGTCCTTGGGTGTCTGTTTTCATTATGTATTAAGTATTCTGCAAAAGTAATGTAATGTCCATGTACGTCATGCTTGGGTCTCTACAGTTGGTATTATAGGAAAGGTTTAGTTAACATTTGAAAACTAGGATGTGAAAACTTTAGTGAGATCCCTAGAGATATTTCTATGGTATGTCTAGGGATGTCCCTAAGGTTAAGTATAAGTATAGGTTATAGTCCTATAATTATAGTAATGATCATAGAATTAAACCTAATATGTTAGATATTGAAGGTATTTCCCCTTTTTTATGTTGTTTTCCTAGCATGATTTTTGTAACGAACCGTTTTTTTAGAGCGGATAAAATTCGAAGGTTTTTGAACTTTTTCTTTTATCAGCGGGTCGGTTTTAAAACTGAGCTTCAGAATGAGGTCCTGAGTTCTGGAGCCGTTTTAAAAGGTGATATTGGACCGCGCGTGTTAGGTTTAACCGTGCGGGTTAGGCGTGCGGGGTACCCCGGGCATCCGGTAGCAGGCGCGCGGGCTGCACGTGGTGTTTCAGGCAGTGCGGGTAAAACCATGCGGGTGGGTGCGTTTTAGTTTTTTTTTTAAATTAAAACAAATGAAAATAAAATAAATTAAAATAAAAGAAAAAAAACCTAATCTAAACACCTCCCTCACCCTCACTCAACCCCCGACGCACCCCCTCCCTTCTCCCACGCGAGCCGCGCGCGACCCCCCCTCCACAACACTGCCTCCTTCCCCGTTTTCTCCCGGTTTTTGGCGATTTCACTTGCCGAATCACCATGGTGAGTCCTTCCCTCCCTTCTCCTCCCTGTTTCCAGCTTCTTTTCGACCTAATCGGCGCCCGGTGAGGTTCGGCCGAACCCTAGGTTGGGGTTAGTTTTTGATTTTGTTCCTTTTTCTTGTTTCGCCTGCTCTAGGGTTATGCGGAAGGTCTCTCGGGACATCGTGGGTGCGTGTTTGTTGTCCGCCGCCGAAGGCGAGGCGGTTTGCGGTGATTTCGGTCCGCCGGTTGGTTTCCGAGGTAATTTTTCTACCGGTTTTTGGTCTTCGCAGCCTCTAAATTAATTTATCAGGTTGTTTTAGAGGTTCCTGGTTGGTTTGGTTTAGTCCGTTCGAGTTTTGGAATGGTTTCGGGGTGAGGTTTTCACCTTTCCCTTTGTTTTGCACTTGTTAAATTTGGGGCTTTTGATGTTTATGAGCCCCGACTGGATGTTGGCAGTGCGTTGAGCTCGCGGTGTGGGTTCGCCTTCGTTTTGGTTTGTCTCCAACACCCGAGGTAAGGGTTTATTATTTCTGGTTGGTTTTGCCTGGCCTAAATTGGTTTATCTTTGTGTCTTAAGGTTCGTAGTGGTTGTTTTATAGTGCGTTGGAGGTTTCGGTATGATTTCGGGTTGTCGGAGTTTAGGCGACTCACCTGCGCGGGCATAGGTACGTGTTTATATGTACGTGGGTTCCCTCGGCGTGCGTATATTTGTCCATGGAAGATAATATACACACGTACGGGGCTAGTTGTCCCCATTACATATATAAAAAGTGCCTGTGCAGGTGAGTGGAGCCAGGCTTATGTGTATAAGCATATGTGTAAGGATCCCCTTGTGCACGCTCATGGCCATGCGGAGCGTGTGCATAGAGGCTAGGTGTCCTTATACATATGTGAAATCACACATGCCTCGTGGGGGAGCAGCTGCGACAGCTTTAGTTAGAAAGCGCCAAGAGCCGGAGTGGACGGATGGATCCACCTTGAGGTAGGGTCCCTCTCCTTGCCCTTTAAATTTAAGTAAAGTAATAGTAAGTTTAGTATTGAACTTAGCATTTTAATTATGCAAGTTTAGTTCCGATTAAATGCTTCTGTGTGAATCGTGTGAATTGCAGGAATAAGATAAAAGAGGTTGTTTGGTCACTAAACTAACGATTTAATAATAAAACCCCTCTTTCGAGGTGTGCTACCTTCAATCTAAAAATGTAGCAATAGAATTTCATGATTGCCTTCCTTATTGTGTGGCTTCTTAACTGTGCTAAGTGTTGAATGAGTTTTAAAGTAAATGCTAAATATCACTAAATGAATTGTTTGATAAAGTAATGACATGTTTTCTAATAAAACTCCTCCAATAGAGGTGAGCTGCCTTTAAAATAAACGTGTAGTAGTAGATTTCCTTTTTTTTGTGATTTCATGCTTAAAAGTCTTATGACTCTTTATGCTTGACATTACACTTGATAAATGACATGCTTGTACTTGTACCATTTAATGTCATTAATCACCTAACATAGAGACATGTTGATGCTATACGCTTTTGTTTACCTTCTATTGCTCGTGCAAGTTCCAAAATGTTGAACAAGGGCAATTAATTATGATAATTGATTATAAAAAGTTGAGATCTGATTTGGATAACTCAATGTGAAGAATTAATTATGAAATGAGAACTGTGTCGATTGATTAATTAAGTGATAAATGAATGAGACTTTGGGTCCTAGACATGGCATTCTAGATCGACTTAAAATCTGGGTTTGGACATGGCGTTCCTTCCCAATGGTTATCCAAGCTTGTGATATAAGGTGTTAGACATGGCGATCTACACCAAATGTAATACGGGGTGTTAGACATGACGATCTACACCGAATGATTATCTAGGTGTTAGACATGGCGATCTACACCAAATGTGATTTGAGGTGTTAGACATGGCGATCTACACTAAATGTGATATGGGGTGTTAGACATGGTGATCTACACCGAACGAATGATAATAGTGATTTATGAAAAGAATGAGATATGTGGGTAAAACCCGAGTAAATTGTGATCAAATAAAGAAAGGTAAGAATGAGTGGGTTTCCAGTCTGAGTTGAAATGATAAGTGAATAAATAGAGTAGGTGAGAAAAATGATAAAAAGTGTTTTTATGCTTGAACCAAATTTACTTATGTTGTTTTAAACAGGTTCTCATCCCGGCTATGGGCCGAAGTAGGTAGTGCCGCCAGGTGTCCTTTCTGGAACCTGGACAGGCGTTTATTGTTTTCATTATGTCCTCATTGTTCGAAAATACCAACACTTTGTTTAATTATATCTTCATGGTCTAGAGTGGGCTAGACCCCGGTGGTTCCGGCCTACTGAGATATATATCTCACACCCTACTCTGTCCGCCATTTCACTGGGGTACCCGAGTAGATTCCATTTGGTTGCAGGACCTTGTTGTTGTTGTTTCTTGTACTTGGAGTTAGGAGCAAAGGACCGAGTTGGGGCTCGGGATGCTCATGGAGATCGCCCTCGGGGCTTGAGACTATTGTTCATTTACTTCTGCATTGATGTGTAAGTATGTCGCGTGATTTAATGCTTTCATTGTATCATTAGCATGTCATGCATGCATCTCTTATATAAACTGCCATTCGCCAAATTTATTCAAACCTTATAAATGAAAAATGTTTTCCGCTGTTTTCTTATTATTATTTACACTACTTCCGTTGCTGTATTTTTGGTCCCTTTGTTCCACTTTGATAAGAGGGTATAGTCTTCCCCCCCTGACTTACCTTACACCCCCGCCGCTAGTCGGCAACCTCTGGCGTAAGGGGAGACGCGCTTGAGGCCATGTCGCGGGCCGGCTCAGGTGACCTGGGTGTCCGGTTCAGGGTCGACCTGGGTTGGTTCGTGACAAAATGGTATCAGAGGAGGTTTCATTCTTTTCCTTTGTCTTACTGTTTCGGGGATGGTAGATAGGAGACTAGGAATGTGTCGGCGCTTGGGTTAATAGCCGTGCTTGGGACTGATCACCCCATGTACGGGAAATGACCAAGTGGCCAGGGCTGGGAATTGATGTTCAAGTTGTTTGCTGTTACAATTGATGTGATTTCACCTTGGGTGAATGTTATACTTTCCACTGCTTATTTGTTTATGAAGAGGTTTTGAAAATTTTCTTTGGCCCGATATGGCCAGGAAATTGCATTGCATGCATCATATTAGACACTTATAGACTCACATGTCATGCATATGTGCCATGCCATGTAGTTGCATTAGTAGGATGCCTGCTGATTTTGATTGTGTGCCTTGGAAATATGTCAAGTCTGGATTTATTTAGCACGCCTCTTTAGAAATCATGTTTCGGTGATAGTTAACATGTTTGGGTGATAATATGTCATGTTTTCTATCTTGCTTGTGTGTCATGCTCTATGTTATAGCATGTTTTAGTGATTTCTGCTTGTTGCTTTGTGTTAGATGTTTGTAGTGGCTTGTTAGCTTGCTGGCAAGCGCTTGGTTGCTTTGGATGAAATTGTTGGTTGCGATTACGACGGAACCAATTTTCCATTATAAGGTGTATGGGCACCTTATATTTGGGAAAAGGGTAAATTGTGTTTTCAAACTTTTTAAAAGATGGCTGCTGAAGTTTAAATGTTAAATGGAAAAATTTATCTGATAAATGGGAACCAAATTCCAGCGGTAAGGTGTATGGGCACCTTATCGATTGGTAGGTGGCCACCCATGTGATTGAACCTTGTTTAACCATTGCATGTGGAAAATGGTTATAAATGTAAAACTGTTGAGTTTTGATTTAAATTTTGGTGTACTTTTAAACATGCTCAACTGGACTGAGTGGGTCAGTTGGGGCATGTTTTATTGAAATGAACTGTGATATGGTTTCTTTTGATTAACCTAGTTTGAATGAATGGGACCTTATGAGGTCGCCTCTTTGTTAAAAGGAATTTATATGCTAAATTTTCTGTTTATGATTGGATAAAATTAAATGTTAAATGTTGAAGAGGAATTTTGTTGCAACTTTCCTGTTTTCCCGTTGGCCGTTGTTTGAAAACCAAGTACTTTTTCTGAAATAGTACTTGTGGGTTTGTTAAGATCTTCTTTCAAATGATTAAAGGTTGAAATGAATTAATGAAATGGATAAAACGGAAAGGGGTTTTGAGCCTAGTAATCCTTGTTTTGCATGACCAAGAGTTAGGGTCGACGCGTGTGCTCCGTAAGGGACTAGCCCGTGCTAGGTAGTACCCTTAGAGATTGAGTTGCCTTGTTTTCGGTGTGAGCTTGTGATGTGGTGATCGTAGTTCGAGGAACGTTACCCGTGCGTTAAAGTGTTTCAAAAATAGTGCGTCGGTGAGCGGCTAGTTCTTACGACGACATGGACACTCCTAAGGTGGGTAGTGTCGCATGAGTTTCTGTTTTCATGTCGGTGCTTGCTTGGCAGCACTACTGTGATAAGGTTGGCTGTATGCACAACACTTTAGAAACTCCGTTAGTGCGGGAAGAGTTTCAGTGGTTAAGATTGGACGAATACGAATGCCTCGGGTGGTATAGGCATCAGAGTTTGGTCTAATTGATCTTCTCAGCGACCTTGGTTTAATCTTAGTGTACTCTACTGGATGAGACGAGCATGTCCCCCATCTTGACGTCGTTTTGGATACACCACGATAGTGTCAGTTGTACGCCGCGCTAAAGTTAAAAGTTGTTGGTTTGTTTCGTAATCTCTCTCAGGTTGTGTGTGGGATGCACGGTTTCTTGGAGTTACACTTCGTGCTGAGGCACGATAGTTTTATAATAGTATTGTGATGGCTTGACTTGAGAATATCACCGAACGTAGTGTAAGGACTTCGGTGCACGCGTGGTTGATAACGGAACAGTTTTAAAAGCATGTCATTGGTTTAAGGGCGAGTGTGAATCTCGGGTCGGCGATGTCTTTCGAGGAAATATTGCATGACCAATTTTAGTTGATCGATCGTGATTCAACCGTTTTCTTGGGTTGAGGTCCCTATAATGGCCTTGTATGTAAGCTCTGCTTTGATGTTTCAGTTGTAACGTGAGAATTGGCTCGAGTTGTAAGGGCTTAAGTGCAGTCTTCTTAGAAAATTCTTAAAGGTGCTTTGGGCGTTGGAAACACAATCCAACCGGTTGAATGAAACTTCACGACCCTTGTGAGTCGGGTGATGTTTTAGTTGTTTTCCGAAGGCTTCTCGGGGACGAGAAGTTTTTTTTTGGTGGGTAGTTTGTAACAAACTCTTTTTTTAGAGTGGATAAAATTCGAAGGTTTTTGAACTTTTTCTTTTATCAGCGGGTCAGTTTTAAAACCGAGCTTCGGAACGAGGTCCCGAGTTCTGGAGCCATTTTAAAAGGTGATATCGGACCGCGCGTGGTAGGTTTAACCGTGCGGGTTAGGCGTGCGGGGAACCCCGGGCATCCGGTAGCAGGCGTGCGGGCTGCTCGCGGTGTTTCAGGGGGTGCGGGTAAAACCGTGCGGGTGGGTGCGTTTTAGTTTTTGTTTAAAATTAAAACAAATGAAAATAAAATAAATTAAAATAAAAGAAAAGAAAAAAACCTAATCTAAACACCTCCCTCACCCTCACTCAACCCGCGACGCACCCCCTCCCTTCTCCCACGCGAGCCGCGCGCGACCCCCCCTCCACGGCGCCGCCTCCTTCCCCGTTTTCTCCCAGTTTTTGGCGATTTCACTCGCCGAATCACCATGGTGAGTCCTTCCCTCCCTTCTCCTCCCTGTATTCGGCTTCTTTTCGACCTAATCGGGGCCCGGTGAGGTTCGGCCGAACCCTAGGTTGGGGTTAGTTTTTGATTTTGTTCCTTTTTCTTGTTTCGCCTGCTCTAGGGTTATGCGGAAGGTCTCTCGGGACATCGTGGGTGCGCGTTTGGTGTCCGCCGCTGAAGGCGAGGCGGTTTCCGGTGATTTCGGTCCACCGGTTGGTTTCTGAGTTAATGTTTCTACCGGTTTTTGGTATTCGCAGCCTCTAAATTAATTTATCAGGTTGTTTTAGAGGTTCCTGGTTGGTTTGCTTTAGTCCGTTCGAGTTTTGGAATGGTTTCGGGGTGAGGTTTTCACCTTTCCCTTTGTTTTGCACTTGTTAAATTTGGGGATTTTGATGTTTATGAGCCCCGACTTGATGTTGGCAGTGCTTTGAGCTCACGGTGTGGGTTCGCCTTCGTTTTGGTTTGTCTCCAACACCCGAGGTAAGGGTTTATTATTTCTGGTTGGTTTTGCCTGGCCTAAATTGGTTTATCTTTGTGTATTAAGTTTCTTAGTGGTTGTTTTATAGTGCGTTGGTGGTTTCGGTATGATTTCGGGTTGCCAGAGTTTAGGCGACTCACCTGCGCAGGCATAGGTACGTGTTTATATGTACGTGGGTTCCCTCGGCGTGCGTATATTTGTCCATGGGAGCGAATATACACACGTACGGGGCTAGTTGTCCCCATTACATATATAAAAAGTGACTGTGCAGGTGAGTGGAGACAGGCTTATGTGTATAAGCATATGTGTAAGGATCCTCTTGTGCACGCTCATGGCCATGCGGAGCATGTGCATAGAGGCTAGGTGTCCTTATACGTATGTGAAATCACATATGCCTCGTGGGGGAGCAGCTGCGACAGCTTTAGTTAGAAAGCGCCAAGAGCCGGAGTGGATGGATGGATCCACCTTGAGGTAGGGTCCCTCTCCTTGCCCTTTAAATTTAAGTAAAGTAATAGTAAGTTTAGTATTGCACTTAGCATTTTAATTATGCAAGTTTAGTTCCGATTAAATGCTTCTATGCGAATCGTGTGAATTGTAGGAATAAGATAAAAGAGGTTGTTTGGTCACTAAACTAACGATTTAATAATAAAACCCCTCTTTCGAGGTGCACTGCCTTCAATCTAAAAATGTAGCAATAGAATTTCATGATTGCCTTCCTTATTGTGTGGCTTCTTAACTGCGCTAAGTGTTGAATGAGTTTTAAAGTAAATGCTGAATATCACTAAATGAATTGTTTGATAAAGTAGTGACATGTTTTCTAATAAAACTCCTCCAATAGAGGTGAGCTTCCTTCAAAATAAACATGTAGTAGTAGATTTCCTTTTTTTGTGATTGCTTGCTTAAAAGTCTTATGACTCTTTATGCTTGACATTACACTTGATAAATGACATGCTTGTACTTGTACCATTTAATGTCATTAATCACCTAACATAGAGACATGTTGATGCCATATGCTTTTGTTTACCTTCTATTGCTCGTTCAAGTTCCAAAATGTTGAACAAGGGCAATTAATTATGAGAATTTATTATAAAAAGTTGAGATCTGATTTGGATAACTCAATGTGAAGAATTAATTATGAAATGAGAACTGTGTCGATTGATTAATTAAGTGATAAATGAATGAGATTTTGGGTCCTAGACATGGCGTTCTAGATCGACTTAAAATCTGGGTTTGGACATGGCGTTCCTTCCCAATGGTTATCCAAGCTTGTGATATAAGGTGTTAGACATGGCGATCTACACCAAATGTAATACGGGGTGTTAGACATGACGATCTACACCGAATGATTATCTAGGTGTTAGACATGGCGATCTACACCAAATATGATTCGAGGTGTTAGACATGGCGATCTACACCAAATGTGATAAGGGGTGTTAGACATGGTGATCTACACCGAACGAATGATAATAGTGATTTATGAAAAGAATAAGAGATGTGGGTAAAACCCGAGTGAATTGTGATCAAATAAAGAAAGGTAAGAATGAGTGGGTTTCCAGTCTGAGTTGAAATGATAAGTGAATAAATAGAGTAGGTGAGAAAATTGATAAAAAGTGTTTTTATGCTTGAACCAAATTTACTTATATTGTTTTAAACAGGTTCTCATCCCGGATATGGGCCAAAGCAGGTAGTGCCGCCAGGTGTCCTTTCTGGAACCTGGACGGGCGTTTATTGTTTGCATTGTGTCATTATTGTTCGAAAATACCAACACTTTGTTTAATTATATCTTCATGGTCTAGAGTGGGATAGACCCCGGTGGTTCTGGCCTACTGAGATATATATCTCACACCCTACTCGGGCCGCCATTGCACTGGGGTACCCGAGTAGATTCCATTTGGTTGCAGGACCTTGTTGTTGCTGTTTCTTGTACTTGGAGTTAGGAGCAAAAGACCGAGTTGGGGCTCGGGATGCTCATGGAGATCGCCCTTGGGGCTTGAGACTTTTGTTCATTTACTTCTACATTGATGTGTAAGTATGTCGCGTGATTTAATGCTTTCATTGTATCATTATCATGTCATGCATGCATCTCTTATATAAACTGCCATTCTCCAAATTTATTCAAACCTTATAAATGAAAAATGTTTTCCGCTGTTTTCTTATTATTATTTACACTACTTCTGTTGCTGTATTTTTGGTCCCTTTGTTCCACTTTGATAAGAGGGTATAGTCTTCCCCCCCTGACTTACCTTACACCCTCGCCGCTAGTCGGCAACCTCTGGCGTAAGGGGAGACGCGCTTGAGGCCATGTCGCGGGCCGGCTCAGGTGACCTGGGTGTCCGGTTCAGGGTTGACCTGGGTTGGTTCGTGACAAAATGGTATCAGAGGAGGTTTCATTCTTTTCCTTTGTCTTACTGTTTCGGGGGTGGTAGAAAGGAGACTAGGAATGTGTCGGCGATTGGGTTAATAGCTGTGCTTGGGACTAATCACCCCCATGTACGAGAAATGACCAAGTGGCCAGGGCTGGGAATTGATGTTCATGTTGTTTGCTGTTACAGTTGATGTGATTTCACCTTGGGTTAATGTAGTACTTTCCACTGCTTATTTGTTTATGAAGAGGTTTTGAAAATTTTCTTTGGCCCGATATGGCCAGGAAATTGCATTTCATGCATCATGTTAGACACTTATAGATTCACATGTCATGCATATGTGCCATGCCATGTAGTTGCATTAGTAGGATGCCTGCTGATTTTGATTGTGTGCCTTGGAAATATGTCAAGTCTGGATTTATTTAGCACGCCTCTTTAGAAAGCATGTTTCGGTGATAGTTAACATGTTTGGGTGATAATATGTCATGTTTTCTATCTTGCTTGTGTGTCATGCTCTGTGTTATAGCATGTTTTAGTGATTTCTGCTTGTTGTTTTGTGTTAGCTGTTTGTAGTGGCTTGTTAGCTTGCTGGCAAGCGCTTGGTTTCTTTGGCTGAAATTGTTGGTTGCGATTACGACGGAACCAATTTTCCATTATAAGGTGTATGGGCGCCTTATATTTGGGAAAAGGGTAAATTGTGTTTTCAAACTTTTTAAAAGATGGCTACTGAAGATTAAATGTTAAATGGAAAAATTTATCTGATAAATGGGAACCAAATTCCAGCGGTAAGGTGTATGGGCACCTTATCGATTGGTAGGTGGCCACCCATGTGATTGAACCTTGTTTAACCATTGCATGTGGAAAATGGTTATAAATGTAAAACTGTTGAGTTTTGATTTAAATTTTGGTGTACTTTTAAACATGCTCAACTGGACTGAGTGGGTCAGTTGGGGCATGTTTTATTGAAATGAACTGTGATATGGTTTCTTTTGATGAACCTAGTTTGAATGAATGGGACCTTATGAGGTCGCCTCTTTGTTAAAAGGAATTTAGATGCTAAATTTTCTGTTTATGATTGGATAACATTAAATGTTAAATGTTGAAGAGGAATTTTGTTGCAACTTGCCTGTTTTCCCGTGGGGCGTTGTTTGAAAACCAAGTACTTTTTGTGAAATAGTACTTGTGGGTTTGTTAAGATCTTCTTTCAAATGATTAAAGGTTGAAATTAATTAATGAAATGGATAAAACGGAAAGGGGTTTTGAGCCTAGTAATCCTTGTTTTGCATGACCAAGAGTTAGGGTCGATGTGTGTTCTCCGTAAGGGACTAGACCGTGCTAGGTAGTACCCTTAGAGCTTGAGTTGCCTTGTTTTCGGTGTGAGCTTATGGTGTGGTGATCGTAGTTTGAGGAACGTCACCCGTGCGTTAAAGTGTTTCAAAAATAGCGCGCCGGTGAGCGGCTAGTTCTTACGACGACATGGACACTCCTAAGGTGGGTAGTGTCGCATGAGTTTCTGTTTTCATGTCGGTGCTTTCTTGGAAGCACGACTGTGATAAGGTTGGCTGTATGCACAACACTTTAGAAACTCCGTTAGTGCGGGAAGATTTTCAGTGGTTAAGCTTGGACGAATACGAATGCCTCGGGTGGTATAGGCATCAGAGTTTGGTCCGATTGATCTTCTCAGCGACCTTTGTTTAATCTTAGTGTACTCTGCTGGATGAGACGAGCATGTCCCCCATCTTGACACCATCTTGGATACACCAAGATAGTGTCAGTTGTACGCCGCGATAAAGTTAAAAGTTGTTGGTTTGTTTCGTAATCTCTCTCTGGTTGTGTGTGGGATGCACGGTTTCTTGGAGTTACGCTTCGTGCTGAGGCACGATAGTTTTATAATAGTCTTGTGATGGCTTGACTTGAGAATATCACCGAACGTCGTGTAAGGACTTCGGTGCACGCGTGGTTGATAATGGAACAGTTTTAAAAGCATGTCGTCGGTTTAAGGGTGAGTGTGAATCTCGGGTCGGCGATGTCTTTCGAGGAAATCTTGCGTGACCAATTTTAGTTGATCGATCGTGATTCAACCGTTTTCTTGGGTTGAGGTCCCTATAATGGCCTCGGATGTAAGCTCTGCTTTGATGTTTCAGTTGTAACGTGAGCATTGGCTCGAGTTGTAAGGGCTTAAGTGCAGTCTTCTTAGAAAATTCTTAAAGGTGCTTTGGGCGTTGGAAACACAATACAACCGGTTGAATGAAACTTCAGGACCCTTGTGAGTCGGGTGATGTTTTAGTTGTTTTCCGAAGGCTTCTCGGGGATGAGAAGTTTTTTTTGGTGGGTAGTTTGTAATGAACCTTTTTTTTAGAGCGGATAAAATTCGAAGGTTTTTGAACTTTTTCTTTTATCAGCGGGTCGGTTTTAAAACCGAGCTTCGGAACGAGGTCCCGAGTGCTGGAGCCATTTTAAAAGGTGATATCGGACCGCGCGCGATAGGTTTAACCGTGCGGGTTAGGCATGCGGGGTACCCCAGGAATCCGGTAGCAGGCGCGCGGGCTGCACGCGGTGTTTCAGGCGGTGTGGGTAAAACCGTGCGGGTGGGTGCGTTTTAGTTTTTGTTTAAAATTAAAACAAATGAAAATAAAATAAATTAAAATAAAAGAAAAAAAAAACCTAAGCTAAACACCTCCCTCACCTTCACTCAACCCGCGACGCACCCCCTCCCTTCTCCCACGCGAGCCGCACGCGACCCCCCCTCCACGGTGCCGCCTCCTTCCCCTTTTTCTCCCGGTTTTTGGCGATTTCACTTGCCAAATCACCATGGTGAGTCCTTCCCTCCCTTCTCCTCCCTGTTTCCGGCTTCTTTTCGACCTAATCGGCGCCCGGTGAGGTTCGGCCGAACCCTAGGTTGGGGTTAGTTTTTTATTTTGTTCCTTTTTCTTGTTTCGCCTGCTCTAGGGTTATGCGGAAGGTCTCTCGGGACATCGTGGGTGCGCGTTTGGTGTCCGCTGCCGAAGGCGAGGCGGTTTGCGGTGATTTCGGTCTGCCGGTTGGTTTCCGAGGTAATGTTTCAACCGTTTTTGGTCTTCGCAGCCTTTAAATTAATTTATCAGGTTGTTTTAGAGGTTCCTGGTTGGTTTGGTTTAGTCCGTTCGAGTTTTGGAATGGTTTCGGGGTGAGTTTTTCACCTTTCCCTTTGTTTTTCACTTGTTAAATTTGGGGATTTTGATGTTTATGAGCCCCGACTTGATGTTGGCAGTGCGTTGAGCTCGCGGTGTGGGTTCGCCTTCATTTTGGTTTGTCGCCAACACCCGAGGTAAGGGTTTATTATTTCTGGTTGGTTTTTTCTGGCCTAAATTGGTTTATCTTTGTGTCTTAAGGTTCGTAGTGGTTGTTTTATAGTGCGTTGGAGGTTTCGGTATGATTTCGGGTTTCCGGAGTTTAGGCGACTCACCTGCGCAGGCATAGGTACGTATTTATTTGTACGTGGGTTCCCTCGGCGTGCGTATATTTGTCCATGGCAGCGAATATACACACGTACGGGGCTAGTTGTCCCCATTACATATATAAAAAGAGCCTGTGCAGGTGAGTGGAGACAGGCTTATGTGTATAAGCATATGTGTAAGGATCCTCTTGTGCACGCTCATGGCCATGCGGAGCGTGTGCATAGAGGCTAGGTGTCCTTATACGTATGTGAAATCACATATGCCTCATGGGGGAGCAGCTGCGATAGCTTTAGTTAGAAAGCGCCAAGAGCCGGAGTGGACGGATGGATCCACCTTGAGGTAGGGTCCCTCTCCTTGCCCTTTAAATTTAAGTAAAGTAATAGTAAGTTTAGTATTGCACTTAGCATTTTAATTATGCAAGTTTAGTTCCAATTAAATGCTTCTGTGCGAATCGTGTGAATTTCAGGAATAAAATAAAAGAGGTTGTTTGGTCACTAAACTAACGATTTAATAATAAAACCCCTCTTTCAAGGTGTGCTGCCTTCAATCTAAAAATGTAGCAATAGAATTTCATGATTGCCTTTCTTATTGTGTGGCTTCTTAACTGTGCTAAGTGTTGAATGAGTTTTAATGTAAATGCTAAATATCACTAAATGAATTGTTTGATAAAGTAATGACATGTTTTCTAATAAAACTCCTCCAATAGAGGTGAGCTGCCTTCAAAATAAACGTGTAGTAGTAGATTTCCTTTTTTTGTGATTGCTTGCTCAAAAGTCTTATGACTCTTTATTCTTGACATTACACTTGATAAATGACATGCTTGTACTTGTACCATTTAATTTCATTAATCACCTAACATAGAGACATGTTGATTCCATACGCTTTTTTTTACCTTCTATTGCTCGTGCAAGTTCCAAAATGTTGAACAAGGGCAATTAATTATGAGAATTCATTATAAAAAGTTGAGATCTGATTTGGATAACTCAATGTGAAGAATTAATTATGAAATGAGAACTGTGTCGATTGATTAATTAAGTGATAAATGAATGAGATTTTGGGTCCTAGACATGGCGTTCTAGATCGACTTAAAATCTGGGTTTGGACATGGCGTTCCTTCCCAATGGTTATCCAAGCTTGTGATATAAGGTGTTAGACATGGCGATCTACACCAAATGTAATACGTGGTGTTAGACATGACGATCTACACCGAATGATTATCTAGGTGTTAGACATGGTGATCTACACCAAATGTGATTCGAGGTGTTAGACATGGCGATCTACACCAAATGTGATACGGGGTGTTAGACATGTCGATCTACACCGAACGAATGATAATAGTGATTTATGAAAAGAATGAGAGATGTGGGTAAAACCCGAGTGAATTGTGATCAAATAAAGAAAGGTAAGAATGAGTGGGTTCCCAGTCTGAGTTGAAATGATAAGTGAATAAATAGAGTAGGTGAGAAAAATGATAAAAAGTGTTTTTATGCTTGAACCAAATTTACTTATGTTGTTTTAAACTGGTTCTCATCCCGGCTATGGGCCGAAACAAGTAGTGTCTCCAGGTGTCCTTTCTGGAACCTGTACGGGCGTTTATTGTTTGCATTGTGTCATTATTGTTCGAAAATACAAACACTTTGTTTAATTATATCTTCATGGTCTAGAGTGGGCTAGACCCCTGTGGTTCCGGCCTATTGAGATATATATCTCACACCCTACTCGGGCCGCCATTGCACTGGGGTACCCGAGTAGATTCCATTTGGTTGCAGGGCCTTGTTGTTGTTGTTTCTTGTACTTGGAGTTAGGAGCAAAGGACCGAGTTGGGGCTCGGGATGCTCATGGAGATCGCCCTCGGGGCTTGAGACTTTTGTTCATTTACTTCTGCATTGATGTGTAAGTATGTCGCATGATTTAATGCTTTCATTGTATCATTATCATGTCATGCATGCATCTCTTATATAAACTTCCATTCGCCAAATTTATTCAAACCTTATAAATGAAAAATGTTTTCCGCTGTTTTCTTATTATTATTTACACTACTTACGTTGCTGTATTTTTGGTCCCTTTGTTCCACTTTGATAAGAGGGTATAGTCTTCCCCCCTGACTTACCTTACACCCTCGCCGCTAGTCGACAACCTCTGGCGTAAGGGGAGACGCACTTGAGGCCATGTCGTGGGCCGGCTCAGGTGACCTGGGTGTCCGGTTCAGGGTCGACCTGGGTTGGTTCGTGACAATTTTGGACTCTGACACTATTCTTTTTGGGTTCTAGATGATGGATGTAACCCGAAAGAACCGTGTTGATCAATGTAATGGACAATGAAACGATTGTACTTATGAACAAACCAATTTTATGGGAGATGGTGTGAAAATTCTTATTTTTATACTTACATAAGTTAAGAATCATTATAGACTTCCAAATGACCAGATAAGGGAATAATATTCTACTGACTCCTTAATAAGGCAATGACAACCTTCTTTCAGTGGGTCTACTGATCCACTTGTTGTTGAACAATGGATCGGTACCATTGAAAATATATTTTCCATACTTCTCTATTCGAAACATGAAAAATTCATTCTAGTTGTTTACCATTTAGAAGGTGAATCAGACCAATGGTGGACTCTAATTAAGAATACGAGTCCCCAAGATGAAATTGAATCCATGGAATGGGATGAGTTCAAGAAATTATTTTTCAATAAGTACTTTCCTCATATTCTTCAAACAAAGATGGAAAAGGAGTTCCTTGAGCTTAAGAAAAAGGATGATGAATTTTTTGGTATATACGGAACGAATTTTACAAGTCTTTCAAGGTATGCATCTAGATTTATCATCTAACCTGAAAGTAAAGTTGATCGATTCTTCAGTGGCTTAAAGCCAAGTCTTCAAACGGAATTAGCTATAAGAGACTTAAGTAGCTATGAAGAGATTTTGCATTGTGCTATCAAGGTTGAACTGGAAGTTGGTGTTACATATCCATCTCATGGTTTTGACAAGAAACGAAAGATGGAGTTCAAGGAAATATCTCAGAACTATGGTGAAAAGAAGACAAAAGTTTCGTTATGATCAAAGTGTGAAAATATGCATGGTGGAGATTGTCTTAAAGGGACTATTAAATGTTTTAATTGTGTAAAAGAGGTTCATCATGTAGCTGAGTGTCGAAGTAATCGAAAAAAGGTATCTAATGATGTGAATAGATAAAAGACAACAGAGAACGCACCACCAATACTTCAATGCTACAAGTGTGGTGAAATGGGGCATTATGCTAACCAATTCCCTAATCCAAGGGTTCATGATGATCGACATCAAAAACCTATTAAGCAAAGTACAAAGGGAAGTCACATGCGATCACTATTGGTGATGTTGAATATGACAATGAAGTGGTTGAATTATTAAGTGTTTATGTAAATGGATTCCAAAATAGTGTTGTTGAATCTCATTTATAGTATTGTGGAATATTGGAATATCTATGTATTGGTTTGTTGTGGTTTTCAATAATTATATGGTATCGGTAACCATGAAAAGTGATTGAAATATTTTTTTTAAAGAACCTAATATGCATATAATGAAGGGATAAGAAGATAATGAAATGTTTGATATTATTAATGAGCTCATGACTGATATACAGACAAATTGATATCATGGTTTGAGTATATATAAATTTTGGATTTTGGTATGTGGAAAGAGTTAAATTTTGATAGCATTCATGTTTTCACAAAGATTATATTGTAATTCAAGTTTCAAGAGAATACATGATTAAGGAATTCACATGTTTGTAATGTGACCAACAAGATATATCTTATGATATATAGGGGATAAATGATGGTATTCAATGCTTGGTAGATGACCTTTCTAGTAATCATTTTCTTTATACTATGAGATTGGACAGAAGTATTTTCGATAAGGCTAAAGGTTGGAATGGATTAATTTGCACATCAGATGATATTGTTTAAGGTTAAAACATTTTTTTAGAATGTTATAATAGTATAGTTTTATAAAAAGGACAACTCGCAAGACATGCGACAACCCGTCGTGTCGGAAAAGGATGTGGGAATCGAACCCACAACCGAAGTACGATAGGCCTTTATCGCCTACCACTGGCCTAGAGAAAGTCCCTGGTTTGTATAAATTAGTTTTATTTTATTAAGCAGTATGATAGATGAAGTATAATTCCATTTTGGAATCATATACGGTTAATATCACCATAGATGGACTTATGTATATTTAATAATTTGTGCTAACCTTTTTGTGATAAAGACAGAAATAATGACCTATCATTCTATCGCATGATCTGATTATACTTCAAGAATGAAAAATTCAACTTCATTTATTTAAATAATAGATGAAGTGGAAATTGTTCATGGAATGAAAAATTATGATTTTGCACTGAAATCAGGTAAGTATTTATCCTTATGCAAAAAAATTCATCAACTTTAGGGTAATGATCTTGAAAACCAAAAATGTTGTCCTAGTACCCTCATATCTGATGAATCAGATGGTACCTTAGATCATCAAAAATTTATGGCTTTGTGATTTTTGTATTTTTTAAAGCCATGTTATCTACCACTCTTCAACAGAACATGATGGTTATATTTCTCTTCCATATCCATATTTTCACCTATATTCTCTTATGTGGAAACCCAATGTAAGAACCCCGGTTTTGAGCCTATAAGACTTTGAAATTCTCGTGATGTTATTCCAGAGAAGGGAATTCTGATGGCGTGCGATTCTGAGCCCCGGTGTGGCCGGAATTAATTTTGGTGTGCGTTCACACTGGGCGGGATAAATAAATAGCATAAATCCTGAACGGTAGCTCAGACGGAAAAACTGAGGGCACCGTTGAGTCCAGAACGTGTCGTTTATCCTATGAGGGGTATAATTTTGGTGGGCGCGGGCCGACTGTGAAAAAATCCCCAAGGGGCATTTTCGTAATTTAGCGGTCTCGGGCGTCGAATTTTATAACTTTTTAATGGAGGCTTGGATTAAAATTTTGAGGCCGCCATTGCGCTCAGGGCATGGCATTTACCCTAAGGGAGGCTTAATCCCGACCCCGATGAAAGTTCAGGTACGGGCCGACGAGCGGGTGGTTAAGTGTGTTTTTTTATTTAAACACACCACCCACCCTCTTCACCCCTCCTTGGACGTTCTTCCCTAGTGAAAGGGCTCTCAACAGGGATCCAACCTCTCACCCACCACTCTAGCAAGGCGCGGAGGCTCCGGAATCCCAATCGTGAAGCGACGGGCAACGCCCCTCGAGGTAGGCTCGTGTTTTATCTTTTTCATTCTTGAAATCTTATTCAATTTAGTTTGGTCGCGTCGAATTGTTGTCTGATCGTCGAGATAAGCCTTTGGTTTTGTAGGGATCGATTTTATCTTCACAACGATCCTTTAGGATCAATTTTTGGAGTCTTGAGGTGCCCGGGGTGGCCCCGGGAAGTTTTCCAGCCAAATACCCCTTTTTCCAGTGGAACCAGGGTGGTCCGGCGACCTTTGGCGATGGCGCGGCGCGTTCCAGCGGTGGTCAGCACTCCAGGAAGCGGCGGAGCTCTAGGGTGCAGGCGGCGCGGTGGTCCAGGGTACAGGCGGCGCGGTGGCCCGGGCATCAGGCAGCGCGGCAGCCACGCTTCAGGCGGCACGCGGCGGACACACCCGTGGCACGGGGGTGGACCGAGGTCGCGGCATGCGACCCCACGGGGAACAAGACCTGTGGCCTGCGGGTCTTCAAGCGGGACGACCGGCCTCATACGGTCCGAGCACAGACCGCGGGTCTGCAGACTGCCCGTGTGGCAAAGCCGCGGGCTGGCGCAGTAATCCGGGCCGGCCGGCAAGGGCCGGCCCAGGCCGGGTGGACCGGCCGGCTAGGCCGGTCCAGGCCACGGGGCTTTGTCCCCTCCGGCTTCGGACACCCGTAACTTTCGCTATGGGTTTCCGTTTTACATGTCTTCTATGGCAGGGTAATCCTCATCTCGAGGATTAAGTTTTGAGATGCTTTCGGGGATTTTTAATTCCCGAGACGGGAGCTTGGTGGAGCAACACACTCGTTAAGTACTACGCCGGGATTCTTGTTTTGGATGGCGCGGAACCATCCGATGTCCGATTTGAGCGCCGTCAGCGGCGATGCGACCCTGGCGTCGAGGAGGAGATTTCTAGTATAGTTTCGGGCATTGAAGTTGTAACACCCCAAGATTTTATGAAAAATATTCTTTTTAATTTCATGTCTTGTGTTGTACGCTACACCAAAAGGGGCTTGCACAACACGCATCCTTGACTTTCCTTGCATTACACGCAATCGCGACCTTCCTCGATAGCGTGTGTAGTACACAATACCGAGTTTCACCAAACAACGATATGCTATTAAAATATTATTAAAAACTAGCCGTTATGAATAGTAATAACCACTTTTTGAAATTTTTTAAATTTTATTTTTCAAAATGGACTTCATTTTTTGGATTCGGAATATTGAAATTAGCTTAGGGTGAAATTTTGGTACTTTTCAGATAACTTTCATTTTCTGATGAATAGTAAAAATTACTAAATTTTAATTAAAAACAACCTTTTTAATCAAAATAATTAATAGTGATAAATTATTAATTTGAGTGGTTTTAAAGTATATTTATAATATATTTTTACAATTTAATACAATGTTGGTCATTGGATGTAATTTCACATTTAAACCAGACATAAACAAGTGTCAATCTTTTGATAGTTATTATCTCTTAAGAACATGATATTTGTTTTGATGACGGGAATTAATTTTTAAATTAATTAATGCAACTGATATGTTTTGAAATTGGTAAAATAGACATCATTTTTGAGTTCATAATATCAAATATATCTTAGGCCTAATTTTTTGTGTTTTTTAGAAAACTTTCAATTTTTGATGAATAGTGAAACCACTATGTGGTAGTTAAAAAAAACTGAATTTTTCATCAAACTTAATTTTACCGCTTCTGTGAGTGGAATCTCAAAAATCCGAGAGACACAGTTGATGTCATTAAGTAAAATTTGGTTCAATGAGATGAAAATAATTTTTGGTGAATAGTAAATTTTTACTTTTATTTACCACGGTTAAAAGTAAATAGGGTAATTAAGGGTAAAATGATATTATTATTACCCTAACACATGTCCTAATTTTATTGGATAAGTGTAATTCTACCAAAAACAACCTTAGGAATAAAATATGACCATTTAGGCCCACTTGTATTAGATTAGGACATTTATTATTAATTTATTTAAAGAAGGGTTAAAATAGTTAAAATCAAAGTTTAGTAAGTAGATAATTTTTAACATATGGTTATACATAAGATAAATTCAACTATAAATATTCATTAGAAAGCTAAAAATATTTCCTACATAATGGTATTTAATTTGTAATTTTTAGACATTAAATAATTTAATTTATTTATCACACAACGATGATGTAGTAATTATCTTATTAATGAAATATTGGCATAATTGATATTATAAATACCCAAATAAATATAATTTGAGACTTTTTATGAATTCCACTAATTTTATTTAATTAACTTTTTTTGAACTAATCAGTCTGTTATGATTTTCACAAAAATCAATTACCAAATAGTGTCAAAATTGACACAAAATAGTTTTTAAAAAAAATATTATATTATTAATTGTTATTTTATTCCTAAAAATATAAGGTTCGGAAAAATGACTTAGATAAGGTTATATATATTAATAATAAACAACTTGGGGTTCGTTTGTCTTCTTATAGTAAGTTTATTAACCTTATAGTGTAAGAACACAAGAAGACATGGTAAAAGTAAAATTATTTAACTTAATGTTAAATCTAAATGATAAGGTTAAAATAGGAACCTAAACTTGTATAAATTCTATTGGATGAGAGGATTTCTACCCATCCCCACCATAGCTTCGAAATAAATCAATTTGGAGATATTTAAAACCGAATATGACTTTATAATAAAATAATAGTTTTAGTTTTCCAAAGGAGCCCCTCCCGTCCCTTATAAAAGGGCACCTCCTCCCTCTCTTCCTCACACCACATTGAGCCTTCAAGATCGGACAAACCCTACCAATTTATTCTCTCCACTTCCCTAGAGACATCCTAGAGGTCCTGGTCTTCTTCAAAGACCAATTTTAGTGCCCTAAAAGGAGGTCTCAAAGAAGCGCTTCAAAGAAGAGGTAATGTCTGTTACCGATTCTTTCATCTTTATTTCTTCTTCCACTTCTTCTTCTTTAGTTGTTTCATCATGAAGTAATAACATCAGTATCACTCATATACTGATATGTTATTATAAGTATGAAACAACCATATTTCACCATCTATCCATCCTACGGAAAATGAAATCACCGCGCGTGCGTACGTACGGAATACCGTCTCCACGTCGTGGTGTAATCTATTTTCCACCACCACCTTACTTGGATGGGTATAATGGTGTAAATAATAACTATATATGATTATTTTAAAGTTATATTGATTCTGAGATAGTATACATACACTCCAATATAGTCCCATGATCATGAGAACGATATCATCGCTCGTGCGTACGTACGGACTACCGTCTCCACGACGCGATGAGATTCATTCTCCGCGTTAACCATTCATTAATGATTATAAAGTATATATAATAAGTAATAATGAAATATATGACATAATAATACTGTATTTATGTGTATATATATGTATGTCATCTACTTAATTCCATTCAACTCAATAAGGAAACAAAAACAGCGTTCATGCGTACGTACGGCCTACGGTCTCCATGAACGATGTATTTATTTCCATTTATCGATCAATTATATATATGTATATTCTGAATATTTATTATATATAAATCATGTTTTACATTTTGGATTTAAGTAATCATGATCTAAGTAATCATATGAATAATTACAAGTTAAAACACGAACGACAAATGAGACGATTTTACCCAAAACGCTCTTTAACATGGAATTTACAAAAGAACGGGTAATATAAAGTCATAAGTGAACCATATATGATATCATAACAATGAGTATAATTCTGGAATAAGTCAATGACATTATTTAAATCATTATACAGGAGGTTCGGACACTTACGAAGCAAATCGGACCTAAGGTAAGGGAAAATATCACAATCTCATTTTTATCCGAGATTGTTTATACTTTGGTATTTACTGGGGTGTATTTTATCATCCACATCCATGTTTCCTCAATATGTAATATTATTTCCATCCACCTACAATTTTTTAAATCCATTTTTACCCTTTGGTGAGTGTTAGTAAAAGATATGAAAGGAATCTTTTGTCGTTTTTCGTATGAGGTACTTTTTGACTTTTCCGACAAAAGTACGAGAAGAATGTTTTTTTAACTTATACAGAATGAATGGATTTTTAAAACATTATTTCCAAGAAGCTTCCTTTACAATTTTTCAAGTTTATTTTTAGTCAACTTCTTTTAGTTTAAAATTGTATGACATGTTAATAAAAGAAAATGTTTTTGAAGTAGAAAGGATATTTTCCTCAAGAATGGAGTTCAAGTGTTTTATCAAAATTATTTTCCATCTAAGATAATAAAGGGTTCTGTTTCTATCCCTATTATTACATTGATTTGATTATGTTGTGATGGAATTATTTTTATGAATTCCTTTATCTTATATGAATTGTTTTATGATGTCACGATGTTTAAGATTCCCATTTTTATTACATGGGTTATGCTATGATGTATGGTTTATGATTTTGTGGCACACATAAGATTGGTATCATTATGAGATGGGTGGTACCTATATCTCCCTCCAATTAATTGGGTAAAGATTTTATATCTCATGAGATAGACATGGATGGAACGGCAGGTTAAACCGGTTCAGTGAAACAGGACTGAAATGAGGAGTGAACTCGGTTCAGAAATGGACTTTGTCCACTAAGATAGTCTTGGCCATGAGTCTTGACTAATAAGAAATGATTCTCTATGATTATGTGTGTATGAAACAAAGCTTCATGTTTTAGGTTATGATTATTGTGATTACATTTCACTACTATGATTTATCCCATGTTATGATATTATGATCTCTTTTGCAGGTTATGATTTCCAAAATGTTATGTTCTTATGAATATGATGTGATTGATAATTCTTTTGTTTACCCTTACTGAGCATTTGAGCTCACCCTTTTATGTTTTCTTTTCCCTAGGATATAAAGAAAAGTTTTAGGTAAGAAAAAAAAGGGAAGATATTTATGGGAGATGTTGAAGATCTTTCACCATGATTAGAAGATTACGTTCCGAGTTTCCAAAGACACTAAACTATTACGGTCCTTGTGTGTGTGTTTTTGTTATGTACTAAGTATTCCGCAAAAGTAATTTAATGTCCATGTACGTCAAGCTTCGGGTCTCTACAGTTGGTATCAGAGGAAATGTTTAGTCAACCTTTCAAAACTAGGATGCGATAAATTTAGTGAGATCCCTAGAGATATTTCTAAGGTATGTCTAGGGATGTCCCTAAGGTTAAGTATAAGTATAGGTTATAGTCCTAGAATTGTGCTAACGATCTTAGAATTAAACCTAAGATGTTAGATATTTAAGGTACTCCCCCTTTATTATGTTTTTTCCCTAGTATGATTTTTGTCTCTCACACTATTCTTTTTGGGTTTTAGATGATGGATGGAACCCAAAGGAACCGTGTTGATAAATGCAATGGAAAATGCAATGATTGTCCTCCTGAACAAACAAATTTTATGGGATATGGAGTGAAAAATCTTATTGATATACTTACACGAGCTATGAATCATTATGGACTTCCAAATGAGCAGAGAAGGGAACAATATTCTATTGAGTCCTTCATGAGGCAACGTCCACCTTCTTTCAGTGGGTCTTCTATTCCACTTGTTGTTGAACAATGGATCAGTACCACTGAAAAGATATTTTCAGTTCTTCAATGTTCTGAACATGATAAAGTCATCTTATCAGTATATCATTTGGAAGGTGAAGCTGATCAATGGTGGAATCTTATCAAGAATATTAGGCAAAGAGATGAAATTGAGTCCATGGAATGGGACGAGTTCAAGAACTTATTTTTCAATAAGTACTTCCCTCGTATTCTTCGAACAAAGATGGAGAAGGAGTTTCTTGAACTAAATCAAAAGTATGATGAATCTGTTGGTATATACGAAGCGAATTTTACAAGGCTTGCAAGGTATGCATCTGGATTTATCATCCAACCTGAAAGTAAAGTTGATCGATTCTTCAGTGGATTAAAACCAAATCTTCGAAGGGAATTAGCTATAAGAGACTTCAGTAGCTATGAAGAAATTGTGTGTTGTGCTATCAAGGTGGAAATGGAAGTTGGTGTTACTTATCCATCTCATAGTTTTGACAAGAAACGAAATATGGAGTTCAAGGAGAAATCTCAGAATAATGGTGAAAAGAAGATGAATGTTTCCTTATTCTCAAAGTGTGGAAAGAAGCATGGTGGAGATTGTATTAAAGGGAAAAGTAAATGTTTCAAATGTGGAATGGAAGGTCATCGGTCATTTGAATGCCGCAATGATGGGAAGAAGATGTCTAATGATGCAAACAAAGGAAGGGATACACAGAATGAACCTACTACACTTCAATGCTTCAAGTGCAAGGAAATGGGGCATTATGCTAATAAATGCCCTAATCCAAGGGTTAGTGATGATCGACATGAGCAACCACTTAAGGAAAATGACAAAGGGAAGTCACATGCGATCACCATTGGCGATGTTGAATATGACAATGATGTGGTGGAATGATTAAGAATTTATGTAATGGGATTTTAAAATAATGTTGTATATAGTATCGTGGAATATTGGAATATTTATGTATTGGTCTATTGTTGTTTTCAATAATTTTATGGTACCGGTAACCATGGAAAGTGATTGAGATATTTTTGGAAAAAAAGATGATATGCGCATAATGAAGGGATAAGGAAAAAAATGAAATGTTTGACAGTATTCATAAGATCCTGACTGATATAAGGAAATAGTTAAATCATGGTTTGAGGTTTTGGTATGTGAAAAGAGTTAACTTTTGACAGCACTCATGTTTTCAATAAGATTCAATGGGTATTCATTTTTTCAAGAGAATACATGATTAAAGCCTTATAATGTTTGTAATGTGACCAACAATACATATCTCATGATATATGGGGATCAACGATGGTATTAACATGCTTGTTATATGAACTCTTTGGTAATCGTTTTCACTGTAATATTGGACAACAGTATTTTGGATAAGCCTAAAGATTGGAATGGATTATGTTGGACATAAGTTAGTATTGTTTAAGGATAGAACTTTTTTTCGATATTATTGATGGGATGTTATAGTGATGTAGTTTTAGAAAAAGGACAACCTGCAGGACGGGCGACAGCCCATCGCGTCGGACAAGGCTGTGGGAATCGAACCCACAACCGAAGTGTGACTGGCCTTTATCACCTACCACTGGCCTACAGGAAGTCCCTGGTTAGTAGAAACTAGTTTTATTTTATTAATCTGTATGATATATGAAGTATAAGTTCATTTTTGGAACCATATACGATTAATCTAACCATAAGATGGACTTATAACTTTTGCTAACCTTTTGTTTGAAACAGATGGAATGACCCATCATTCTATCACCTGATCTGCTAACACAATAACAAATTCAACTTTATTTATTTAAGGGATGAAGTGGAAATTGTTCAATTCACGAACAACAGTGATATTGTACCAAAATCATGTAAGTATTTCTATTAATTCATCAACTTTAGGGAAATGATCTTGAAAACCAAAAATGTTGTCCTAGTTCCCTTATATCCGATAAATCAGATGGTACCCTAGATCATCACAAATTTATGGCTTTGTGATTGTTGGATTTTTCATAGCCATGTTCTCTACCACTATCCATCAGAACATGATGGTTAGATTTCTCTTCCATATCCATATTTTCACCTATATTCTCCTATGTGGAAACCCAGTGAATAGTTTATTTGGGTAACTGTTACGTTTGATACTTTTGTTTTTAAAGATTGGTTTTGGTATTCCTTTTTACGATGTGGGTTTCTATTAAAGAAACTTTCGAGTAGTAAACTATTTATAACCCCGACGAAATTCGAGGGTGAAATTCATTTTAAGGGGGGTAGAATGTAACACCCCAAGATTTTATGAAAAATATTCCTTTTAATTTCATGTTGTGTGTTGTACGCTACACCAAAAGGGGCTTGCACAACACACATCCTTGACTTTCCTTGCATTACACGCAATCGCGACCTTCCTCGATAGCGTGTGTAGTATGCAATACCGAGTTTCACCAAACAACGATATTCTATTAAAATATTATTAAAAACTAGCCGTTATGAATAGTAATAACCACTTTTTGAAATTTTGTAAATTTTATTTTTCAAAATGGACTTCATTTTTGGATTTGGAATATTGAAATTAGCTTAGGGTGAAATTTTGGTACTTTTCGGATAACTTTCATTTTCTGATGAATAGTGAAATTTACTAAATTTTAATTAAAAACAACCTTTTTAATCGAAATAATTAATAGTGATAAATTATTAATTTGAGTGGTTTTAAAGTATATTTAGATTATATTTTTACAATTTAATACAATGTTGGTCATTAGATGTAATTTCACATTTAAACCGGACATAAACAAGTGTCAATCTTTTGATAGTTATTATCTCTTAAGAACACGCTATTTGTTTTGACGACGGGAATTAATTTTTAAATTAATTAATGAAACTGATATGTTTTGAATTTGGTAAAATAGACATCATTTTTGAGTTCGTAATATCAAATATATCTGAGGCCTAATTTTTGGTATTTTTTAGAAAACTTTCAATTTTTAATGAATAGTGAAACCACTATGTGGTAGTTAAAAAAACTGAATTTTTCATAAAACATAATTTTACCGCTTCTGTGAGTGGAATCTCAAAAATCCGAGAGACATGGTTGATGTCATTAAGTAAAATTTGATTCAATGAGATGAAAATAATTTTTGGTGAATAGTAACTTTTTACTTTTATTTACCACGGTTAAAAGTAAATAAGGTAATTAAGGGTAAAAATGATATTATTATTACCCTAACACATGTCCTAATTCTATTGAATAAGTGTAATTCGACCAAAAACAACCTTAGGAATAAAATATGACCATTTAGGCCCACTTGGATTAGATTAGGACATTTATTATTAATTTATTTAAAGAAGGGTTAAAATAGTTAAAATCAAAGTTTAATAAGTAGATAATTTTTAACATAGGGTTATACATAAGATAAATTCGACTATAAATATTCATTAGAAAGCTAAAAATATTTCCTACATAATGGTATTTAATTTGTAATTTTTAGACATTAAATAATTTAATTTATTTATCACACAATGATGATGCAATAATTATCTTATTGATGAAATATTGACATAATTGATATTATAAATACCAAAATAAATATAATTTGAGACTTTTTATGAATTCCACTAATTTTATTTAATTAAAGTTTTTTGAACTAATCATTCTGTTATGATTTTCACAAAAATCAATTACCAAATAGTGTCAAAATTGACATAAAATAGTTTTTAAAACAAATATTATATTATTAATTGTTATTTTATTCCTAAAAATCTAAGGTTCGGCAAAATGACTTAGATAAGGTTATATATATTAATAATAAACAACTTGGGGTTCGTTTGGCTTGTTATAGTAAGTTTATTAACCTTATAGTGTAAGAACACAAGAAGACACGGTAAAAGTAAAATTATTTAGCTTAATGTTAAATCTAAATGATAAGGTTAAAATAGGAACCTAAACTTGTCTAAATTCTATTGGATGAGAGAATTTCGACCCATCCCCACCTTAGCTTCTAAATAAATCAATTTGGAGATATTTAAAACCGAATATGACTTTATAATAAAATAATATTTTTAGTTTTCCAAAGGAGCCCCTCTCCTCCCTTATAAAAGGGCACCTCCTCCCTCTCTTCCTCACACCACTTTGAGCCTTCAAGCTCGGCCAAAACCTGCCAATTTCTTCTCTCCACTTCCCTAGAGACATCCTAGAGGTCCTGGTCTTCTTCAAAGACCAATTTTAGTGCCCTAAAAGGAGGTCTCAAAGAAGCGCTTCAAAGAAGAGGTAATGCCCGTTACCGATTCTTTCATCTTTATTTCTTCTTCCACTTCTTCTTCTTTAGTTGTTTCATCATGAAGTAATAACATCAGTATAACTCATATAATGATATGTTATTATAAGTATTAAACAACCCTATTTCACCATCTATCCATCCTACGGAAAATGAAATCACCGCGCGTGCGTACGTACGGAATACCGTCTCCACGCCGTGGTGTAATCTATTTTCCACCACCACCTTACTTGGATGGGTATAATGGTGTAAATAATAACTATATATGATTATTTTAAAGTGATATTTATTCTGAGATAGTATACATACACTCCAATACAGTCCCACGATCATGAGAACGATATCATCGCTCGTGCGTACGTACGGACTACCATCTCCACGACGCGATGAGATTCATTCTCCACATTAACCATTAATGAATGATTATAAAGTATATATAATAAGTAATCATGAAATATATGACATAATAATACTGTATTTATGTGTATATATATGTATTTCATCTACTTAATTCCATTCAACTCAATAAGGAAACGAAAACAGCGTTCATGCATACATACGGCCTACCGTCTCCATGAACGGTGTATTTCTTTCCATTTATCGATCAATTATATATATGTATATTCTGAATATTTATTATATATAAATCATGTTTTAAATTATGGATTTAAGTAATCATGATCTAATTCATCATATGAATAATTACAAGTTAAAACACGAACGACAAATGAGACGATTTTACCCAAAACGCTCTTTAACATGGAATTTACAAAAGAACGGGTAATATAAAGTCATAATTGAACCATATATGATATCATAACAATTATTATGATTCTGGAATAAGTCAATGAAATTATTTAAATCATTATACAGTAGGTTCGGACACTTACGAAGCAAATCAGACCTAAGGTAAGGGAAAATATCACAATCTCATTTTTATCTGAGATTGTTTATACTTTGGTATTTACTGGGGTTTATTTTATCATCCACATCCATGTCTCCTCAATATGAAATATTATTTCCATCTACCTACAATTTTTTAAATCCATTTTTACCCTTTGGTGAGTTTTAGTAAAAGATATGAAAGGAATCTTTTGTCGTTTTTCGTACGAGGTACTTTTTGACTTTTCCGACAAAAGTACGAGAAGAATGTTTTTTTTAACTTATACGGCATGAATGGATTTTTAAAACATTATTTCCAAGAATATTCCTTTACAAGTTTTCAAGTTTATTTTTAATAAACTTCTTTTAGTTTAAAATTGTATGTCATGTTAAGAAAGGAAAATGTTTTTGAAGTAGAAAGGATATTTTCCTCAATAATGGAGTTCAAGTGTTTTATCAAAATTATTTTCCATCTAAGATAATAAAGGGTTCTGTTTCTATTCCTATTATTACATTGATTTGATTATGTTGTGATGGAATTATTTTTATGAATTCTTTTATCTTATATGAATTGTTTTATGATGTCAGGATGTTTAAGATTCCCATTTTTATTACATGGGTTATGCTATGATGTATGGTTTATGATTTTGTGGCACACATAAGAATGGTATAATTATGAGATGGGTGGGACCTATATCTCCCTCCAATGCATTGGGTAAAGATTTTAAATCTCATGAGATAGACATGGCTGGAACGGCAGGTTAAACCGGTTCAGTGAAACAGGACTGAAATGAGGAGTGAACTCGGTTCAGAAATGGACTTTGTCCACTAAGATAGTCTTGGCCATGAGTCTTGACTAATAAGAAATGATTCTCTATGATTATGTGTGTATTCCACAAAGCTTCATGTTTTAGTTTATGATTATTGTGATTACATTTCACTACTATGATTTATCCCATGTTATGATATTATGATCTCTTTTGCAGGTTATGATTTCCAAAATGTTATGTTCTTATGAATATGATGTGATTGATATTTCTTTTGTTTACCCATACTGAGCATTTGAGCTCACCCGTTTGTGTTTTCTTTTCCCCGGGATATAAAGAAAGGTTTTAGGTAAGAAAAAAAAGGGAAGATCTTTATGGGAGATGTTGAAGATCTTTCACCATGATTAGAAGATTACGTTCTGAGTTTCCAAAAACACTAAACTATTACGGTCCTTGTGTGTGTGTTTTTGTTATGTACTAAGTATTCTACAAAAGTAATTTAATGTCCATGTACGTCAAGCTTTGGGTCTCTACAGAAGTGGGAGTTTAGAAGTGGGCCCTACAGGCCGTCTTTGAGCTGCGTGCAGCGTTTTTGCGCCTTTTTCACCAGACGTCCATTCGCGGCGTATGAGTAGTCGTTTTTGCGTGTTTTTTCGAGATTATTACGATGGAGAAATTTACCCAATGATTATCAGAGTCGAGTGTGTAGTCCCCACATGATCCGGCTATGGTGAATAGTACCATATTCACCGGTTGTCCGTTTCGGGCAAGTAAGTAGTCTATCTCGTGTGTTTTTCCACGAGAACTGCAACGGTGCAACCTGTTTGGGAATGTGGAGCCTCCATTAAGATTATGTTAATGTGGAATGGAGATATTCTTTTTACGCACTCTAAACCAATGCACGGTGGCGTTGTTAGTGACACCTGGTGATGTCAGTAGTAGTGTGGAGTTATCAGGATGATTCAGTGTCTACCCTCCAGCAGGGCTGGGTAGTGGGTCACCCGTCATCTTGTTCCAGGTCTACCCTACAGCAGGGCTGGGCAGTGGGTCTCCTGTCGACGTGTTCCGGGTTTACCCTCCGATAGGGCTAGGTAGTGGGTCACCCGTCGTCTTGTTCCAGGTCTACCCTCTAGCAAGGCTGGGTAGTGGGTCTCCTGTCGACGTATTCTGGGTTTACCCTCTAACAGGGCTAGGTAGTGGGTCATCCGTCGATTTATTCCAGGTCTACCCTCCAGTAGGGATGGGAAGTGGGTCACCTGATGATGTATTAGGGTTTACCCTCCAGCAGGGTTGGGCAGTGGGTCACCCATTGACGCTTCTGACCCAGCCCTTCTTATGAGGCTAGTCATTAACTTTTTCGTCATGACTACTGGATCGGGACCCTGGTTGTGCGGGTCAGTGGTGTGATAGTTAACGTCACCTAAGGACCCACAAGGAAGAGGGGAACTTTCTCCACTGAGAGGCGCCCTTGAGGTGCAACCTAAAACTATGCGGGCGAGTGAGTGCCACCCAAAGCGGATAGTATCGAAGTGTGGTGATTGAGCCCCTTTGACTTGGGCTTCCTAGGTGCATGAAGCGAGATGCTGGGCTATGCGGATGGTTTTACTTGGAACTAATAGCGATTTACCCTGGGCTGAGCTTGGTGATGGAGTTTCCCTTACACACTTGTTAGGGTTTCATATTGAGCATATATATATATATATATATATCTAATTATACCCTACTTTTGATCCTACTTCTTGGGGTTCGTGCTTACTTATTTCTATTGGGTTGAGTTGTACTCTCTTTACTAAACTTTTCTACTGTTCTTATTATTCTACTACTCACATATTTAGTACCTCCTTTGTAGCTCCCTAGAGCTTTCAGGGCATCCTACTGAGTATATTTATACACATCCCTTCTTGGGCTATGCCCACACCTGGTGTTCCCTTGTAGACGACGGACAGGTCGATCGTGACTACAGAGGAGCATAGAGGTCACAGTAGTTGGATCAGCGTACCGCGGTCGTGCTAGAGTATTCAGGTGGGAGTCTATCCAGTTGTCTTCTTTTGTTTACCTATTTCTAGGTTGTGGCATCTTTGTGGTTGGGCGCGTGTTTTCCCTTTTTACTTTTCATTTTACTTGTCAGTACTTCCAGCACTTTACTTACTCATTTTAGTTGTTGATGCATGACTGTGGTTGGGGTATAGTTGTCTGTCTTTTGGTTTCCTTTTTACTCTACACTACTGCGTCATGTGGGTTGTGTGTGTTTGAGTACAGGTACTTAGGTGAAGGCCTCCCCAAGATTGTTAAGCCTTCGGCGCTGGTCGCCAGCCTCTAGCCTATGGAGGCGGGCTTGAGGTAGTTGTGGCTCAGTACTGGTAGGTTCGGGTCGTGAAAAAGTGGTATCAGAGATGGTTCATTCCTTGGGGCGTTGTTCGGAGGTCCCTAAAAATTAATTGGTTCAGATTTAGTTTAATGATGTTGACATGTCTCGAGAGAAGCTCTCAGGCCAGGGAGTCCAGTAATGGTACGGGCGGCTGACGTATCCATTCACCATGAACCTGATAACCTGCTTGTCGACTCAGCATGCTGAGACACTTGTTGCAGGGAATTTTGTAACATGCATCCCGTAGGAATGAGTCTTTGATTGTCTTTGTTTGAGTAATCTCCCCTTTGTTATTGCTGTTATGTATATATATGCTCATTTAATCGTGGTATCCCTTGATAATTTTCAGGATACCCCCATGACAGCAGCCAGCCAGGTTACCCTCTCAAGCTCATGACGACGATCGGGCGAGTGACGAGGCATCAGTTCAAGGACCCTCACATGATCCCCTTCCGGCCAGTGCTTTAGCAGTAGCCCCTACACCTGAGGAGTGATAGTTAGTATCGGCAGCTTAGGTCGAGGTTGCGCATAGACTGAGCGCTCTTCGAGACTTCCAGCATCAGAGGCCGCTAAGGTTTCGCTGGGACCCGGATCCCCAGGTGGCGGAGGACTAGCTTGAGTTAGTGGCATGACTCTTTAGGCTGGTACAGACCCTAGAAGACCAGATGGTGGCCCAAGCCTCCAGTCTTTTGCTCGAGACAGCCGGGCGATGGTGGGATCTGATGACACAGACCCATGACAAGTCATCCCTCACATGGGATGGCTTCCAGAAGCTTTTTCAGGAGGAGTACTCCCCCTCATTTTTGTGATCCATTCGGATCCATGAACTTCTGGAGCTGAAGCAATGAGGGATGTCTGTGTCCCAATACTCGGCCTAGTTCACTGATCTTATGCGCTACTCACAGGACATGATCTGCGACAGCTACTTCTGAGCGCAGAAGTTCGAGCAGGGTCTTCGTAGGGAGATCTGAGATAGCATTATACCCTTGTGAATCCCCACTTATGTTGGGGTGTTGGAGCAGGCGCTTGGGACCAAGAGCTTCCTGGCTGAGGGGATCTAGATAGCAGGACCTAGCAGTGGCTGTTTTAGAGCGGATTCTTTAGCAGGAAGATGACTGAGGGCTGGGCCTTAGCTGAGGAGGACCTTCCGTGAGCAGACCCAGGGCGAGGGTCACACACCGCAGTGGCGTCGTAGGGCGCCGGGGAAAACAGGAGAGATCTGATGCTATGCTTGTGACGGACTGGGTCACCTAGCACGGGATTGCCTGATCAGGCATACATATCAGTCGTGGTAGGTAGCAGGCTCACCACAAAGGCAGAGGCAGTGCTGTGACCAGGTGTCACCTAGGCGAGGACCCGTCGGTCCTTAGGGAGGTGGCGCAGGCAGAGTGGCAGGACCAGGAGGTGGGGGATGGTGTTTCGAGATCCCCCCACCGCCACCACTGGGTTTCCCATGCTAGGCTCAGGGAGCTAGCGGTAGGGGTCGCGGGTAGCTTCAGTCCATGGGTGTTTGAGATCCTCCAGCACATGAGATGGTCCGAGGTACGCTTTGTGTTTACTCCACACTTTCTTCGGTACTAGTAGACACGGGCGCCAGCCATTCCTTTATATCACTATTGTTGGTACGAGAGTTTCATTTCCTAGTAGAGGCGTAGACACCTGTACTTAGCCTTGAGGTTCCTACAGGAAGTGCCTCGTTGGTGACTTTTATCTGTAGACAGTGCGAACTGTCATTCGGGGGAGGGAGTTTCACGTGGGACCTGCTCGTCATCACGATGGAACCTTACGACGTCATCCTGGTCATGGATTTTCTTTCTATGGTTCACTCTTAGATCGACCATCATCATAGACGAGTCAGAGGTGAGTTTTCTAATGGGACGAGGTTCACCATCCTTGGTGAACGAGACCTCATGGAAGAGCAGATGGGTACTCTGAGCAGGAGACCCCGACCTTTTTCGCACCGGCTAGCGAGCATGGCTCTCGGAGCAGCGGACGCTACAAGCACCTAGATCCCTACCATGGTATAGGACTACATGGACGTCTTTCCCGAGGATGTTCTGGTACTACCTCTGAGGCGAGATATGGAGTTCTTCATTGACTTGTAGCCGGGGACTGCTCTGATATCTTGTGCAGCATATCAGATGGCACCTACAGAGCTTTGAGAGCTATGACTTCAGTTGGATGACCTTCGTGAGAAGGGATTCATCAGGCCCAGTGTGTCCCCCTGGGCAGCTCCAGTTTTGTTTGTGAAAAAGGAAGATGGGATTCTACGGCTTTGTGTGGATTATCATCACCTGAATGAGGCCACGTTAAAGAACAAGTACCCTTTGTTGAGGATCGATGACCTCTTTGACCAATTGCGATGTGCGAAGTGGTTCTTGAAGATCGATCTTCGATCTGGCTACCACCAATTGTGGGTTCGTGAGGATGATATCCCGAAGTTGGCCTTCCATTATCGATATGGGCACTACAAGTTTCTGGTGATGCCCTTTGGTGTAAAAAATTCCCCTGCCATCTTCATGGCTTTGATGAACCAGATTTTCCAACCGTACTTAGACCGGTTTGTGGTTTTCTTTATTGACAACATACTCATTTACTTGGAGACGGAGGAGGAGCACGCGGAGCATTTAAGGACGGTCTTATACTTATATTGAGAGCACCAACTGTAAGAGAATCACTCGAAGTGCTAGTTATGGATTCACGAGATTCACTTTTTGGGGAACTTCATTACGGAACATGGTATGGTTGTGGATCCCGCAAAGATAGAAGCAGTGATTTCTTGGGAGCCACCCAAGAATGCGTCAGAAGTATGGAGTTTCCTTGGGTTGGAAGGGTACTACAGGAGGTTTGTATAGGACTTATCCATGATTTCTTCCCATTTGACCACATTGAAACGGAAGGGGAAACCGTTTACCTGGACTGATCTGTTCCAGAAGGCCTTCGAGGAGTTGAGGCAGAGGCTGACTAGTGCACTGGTGTTGAGGCTTCCAGAGGAGGGTGTTGAGTTAGTCGTCTATTACGACGCTTCATGAGATGGGCTCGGGTGCGTGATGATGCAGCAGCGGGCAGTGATTGCATATGGGTCGAGGCAGTTGAGGCCCCATGAGCAGAATTATGCAACTAACGATTTAGAGCTGGCAGCGGTAGTCTTCGCCTTGAGGCTATGGAGATGCTACCTTTTGGGGGAGAATTTTTTGGTCTACTCAGATCACCAGAGCCTCAAGTATATCTTAACTCAGAGGGATTTAAACCTGAGGCAGAGGCATTGGCTGGAGTTTCTGTCGGAATATGATTTCGAGATAGTCTACACACCATGGAAGGGCAACGTAGTAGCAGATGCCCTTACCAGGAAGTCCCAGGCTCATCTAGTGTGGGAAGCTTCAGAGCAGTTGGCTGATCTTGGTGGACCATGAGGGTACAGCTTTTCTACAGTCGATGGTGTTGACTCCTTCGCTCCTTGATCATGTGATAGAGTCACAACTAGGATATATCGATAGCAAGGTACTGCGTGATCAAATATCCATGAGCAACGCACCCGATGGGTATTCTGAAGGAGGGAATCATGAGATCCTATTTCAGGGGTGAGCTGTAGTACTAGTGGAGATGCGGGAGGAGGTGATGTGGGAGTTCCACACTTCTCCCTTGGTCGTACATCTCGGTTTGGGGAAGATGTAAAGAGACCTTCGGCAGAAGTTTTGGTGGTCTGGCATGAAGCAGAGCGTAGCCAAGTTCGTTTCTCGAGGTCTTACCTGTCAGAAGGTGAAGGTAGAGCACCGGGTTCCGGCAGGGTTGTTGCATCCCCTTGATATCCCGGAGTGGAAGTGGGATGGCGTTTCTATGGATTTCTTCAAAGGGATTCCGCGCATATCGAAGGGCCACGACTCCATTTGGGTGATAGTGGAACGACTCACGAAGTCAGCGCACTTCCTTTCTATCAGGGAGCAGAGCTCGGTGGAGAGTCTGGGACAGTTATATGTCTGGGAGATCGTCTGTCTTCATGGAGTACCCTCGACGATCGTCTCTGACCATGACGCGTGGTTTACGTCACGGTTATGGCGAGGCCTGTAGGAGGCATTCGGGACTCATTTTTGGATGAGTACAGATTTTCACCCCCAGACTGACGAGAAGACCGAGCGCACTATCCAGGTGTTGGAGGATATGCTCAAGGCGTGCATGTTAGACTTTGGCCGGAGCTGGGAGGATCACCTGCCCTTGGTAGAGTTTGCATATAACAACAGTTACCACTCTACTATTGGCATGAAACCTTTTGAGTCCCTCTATGGGAGACCCTACAGGTCACCCTTGTACTGGAAGGAGGTTGGGGAGACCTCCCTCATGGGCCCAGAGTTGGTGAAGGCGACGACAGAGAAGGTGCAGGTCATTCGTGAGCGGATGAGGACGGCTCAGAGCAGACAGAAGTCCTATGCAGACCAACGTCGCAGGCTCTTGGAGTTTGAACTGGGATACCATGTCTTTTTGAGAGTCTCCCCATGGCGTGGAATGCGGATGTTCATCCGGGGAGGCAAGTTGTCCCCGAGGTTCATTAGGTCCTTTGAGATCGTGCGCCTGGTTGGTGAGGTTGCCTTCCATCTCGCTCTACCCCTGCAGCTGGAGAGAGTGCATGAAGTCTTCCATGTGTCGCAGCTGAGGAAATACGTGCTTGACCCTACGCACGTTATTGAATGGGGAGAGCTGTACATTGATGATGGAGACACCTTTGTGGAGCACCCGGTGGAGATTGAGGACCGGCAGGATCAGACTTTGCACGGATGGTCCATTCCTCTAGTTTGTGTCTTGTGGCAGCATGGGAGGCTGCAGGAGAGCACCTGGGAGCGGGAGAGCCAGATGTGGGATCAATACCCCGAGTTTTTTTTTGTAGTAATGTTTTTCGAGGATGAAAAACATGAAGGATGGAATGATGTAAGAACCCCGGTTTTGAGGCTGTAAGACTTTGAAATTCTCGTGATGTTATTCCAGATCAGGGCATTCTGACGGCATGCGATTCCAAGCCCCGGTGTGGCCAGAATTAATTTTGGTGTGCGTTCACACTGGCCGGGATAAATAAATAGAATAACTCCTTAACATTAGCTCTGACGGAAAAACCGAGGGAATCGTTGAGTCCAGAACGTGCCGTTTACCCTAGGAGGGGTATAACTTTCGCGGGTGCGGGCCGACTGTGAAAAACGCCCCCAGGGGCATTTTCGTAATTTAGCGGTCTCAGGCGTCAAATTTTATAACTTTTGACCGGAGGCTCGGATTAAAATTTCGAGGCCGCTATTGCACTTATGGCATGGTGTTTACCCTAATGGAGGCTTAATCCCGACCCCAACGAAAGTTCGGGTACGGGCCGACGAGCGGGTGGTTAAGTGTGTTTTTTTTCTATTTAAACACACCACCCACCCTCTTCACCCCTCCTTGGACGTTCTTACCAGGCTCAAGGGCTCTCAAAAATGATCCAACCTCTCACCCACCACTATAGAAAGGCGTGGTGTCTCTGGAATCCCAATCGTAAAGCGACGGGCAACACCCCTCGAGGTAGGCTCGTGTTTTATCTTTTTCATTCTCACAATCTTCTACAATTTAGTTTAGTCACGTCGAATTGTTGTCCGATCATCGAGAGAATACCCTTATTTTGTATATCTCAATTTTATCTTTACAATTATCTTTTAGGATCAATTTTTGGAGTCCTGGAGTGCCCGGGGTGGCCCCGGGAAGTTTTCCGGCCAAATACCCCTTTTCTGGTGGAACCAGGGTGGTCCGACAAACTTTGCCGGCGGCAGGGCACGTTCCAGCGGCATTCCGCGCTCGAGGAAGTTGCGGCATTCCAAGGTGAAGGCGGCATGGAGGTCCAAGGTGTAGGCAACGTGGAGGTTCAGGGTGCAGGCAGCGCGGTGGCCCGGGCTTCAAGCGGCGTGGCGGCCGCACTTCAGGCGGCAAGCGGCGGACACACCCGCGGCACGAGGGTGGACCGGGGTCGCGGCAGGCGACCCCGCAGGGGAACAAGACCCATGTCCCGTGGGTCTCCAAGCGGGATGATTGGCCTCGGCCGGTCTGAGCGTGGCCGCGGGTCCGCGGCCAGCCCATGCGGAAAAGCCGCGGGCCGGCGCAGTGAGCCGGGCCGGCTAGCATGGGCCGGTCGAGGCCACAGGACTTTGTCCCCTCTGGATTTGGACACCCGTAACTTTCGCTACGGGTGTCCGTTTTACATGTCGTCTGTGGGAGGGTAATCCTTGTCTCATGGAGTATGTTTTTATATGGTTTTATGGATTTTTAATTCCTGAGATGGGAGCTCGGTGAGCGACACGCTCGTTAAGTACTACGCCAGGATTCTTGTTTTGGATGGCGCAGACGCATCCGATGTCCGATTTGAGCTCTGTCAGAGGTGATGTGACCCTGGTGTCAAGGCAGAGATTTCCAGTATGGTTTCAGTCGTTGAAGTGGGAGTTGAGACGTGGGCCCTATGGGCCGTCTTTGAGCCGCCGACAGCGTTTTTGCACCTTTTTCACTAGACGTCCGTTCGGGGCGTATGAGTATTCGTTTTTGCGTGTTTTTTCAAGAGAATCATGATGGCGCAGTTCTCCCTACGATTATAGGAGCCGGGGGTGCGGGCCCCACACGGGCCATCTATGGTGAATAGTACCATATTCACCGGTTGTCCGTTTTGGGTGAGTAAGTAGTCTATCTCACATGTTTTTCTGCGATAACTACAACGGTGCAACCCGTTTGGGCATGTGGAGCCTCCATTGAGATCATGTTAATGTGGGATGGAGATCTTCTTTTTACGCACTTCGAACCAACGCACGGTGGTGTTGTTAGTGACACATGGGGATGTCAGTAGCAGTGCGGAGTTATCAGGATGATTCAGGGTCTACCCTCCAGTAGGGCTGGGTAGTAGGTCACCCGATGACACTTTAGGGTCTACCCTTCAGCAGGGCTGGGCAGTGGGTCACCTGTCGTCTTGTTCCAGTTCTACCCTCCAGCAGGACAGGGTAGTGGGTCGTCTGTCGACATGTTCCGGGTTTACCCTCCAGCAGGGTTGGGCAGTGGGTCACCCGTCGTCTTGTTCTAGGTCTACCCTCCAGCAGGGCTGGGAAGTGGGTCGTCTGTCAATGTATTCTAGGTTTACCCTCTAGCAGGGTTGGGCAGTGGGTCACCCGTTGGTTTATTCCAGGTCTACCCTCCATTAGGGCTAGGCATTAGGTCTCCTGATGATGTATTAGGGTTTACCCTCCAATAGGGTTGGGCAGTGGGTCACCCATTGACGCTTCTGACTCAGCCCTTCTTATGAGGCTGGTCGGTGACTTTTTCATCGTGACTACCGGAGCGGGACCCTGGTTGTGCGGGTCAGTGGTGTGACAGTTAACGTCACCTAAGGACCCACAAGGAAGAGGGGAACATTCCCCACTGAGACATGCCCTTAAGGCGCGACCTAAAACCGTACGGGCGAGTTAGTGCCACCCAAAGTGGATACTATCGAAGTGTGGTGATTGATCCCCTTTGACTTGGGCTTCCAAGGTGTATGAGGAGAGATGATGGGCTGTGCAGATGGTTTTACTTGGAACTAATGGCGATTTACCCTGGGCTGATCTTGGTGATGGAGTTTCCCTTACACACTTGTTAGGGTTTCATATTGAGTATATATATATATATCTAATTATACCCTACTTTCATTCCTACTTCTTGGGGTTCGTGCTTACTTATTTCTATTGGGTTTAGATGCACTCTCTTTACTAAACTTTTATACTATTCTTGTTAGTCTACTGCTCACCTCTTTAATACCTCATTTGTTGCTCCCTCGAGCTTTCAGGGCATCCTAATGAGTATCTTTATACTCACCCCATCTTGGGATTTTCTCACACCTGGTGTGCCCTTGCAGACGACGGATAGGTCGATCGTGACTACGGAGGAGCGTAGAGGTCACAGCAGTTGGAGCATCATACCGCGGTCGGGCTAGAGTATTCAGGTGGGAGTCTGTCCAGTTTTCTTTTTTTATTTACCTATTTCCGGGTTGTGGCATCTCTGTGGTTGGATTCGTGTTTTCCCTTTTTACTTTTCAGTTTACTTGTCAGTACTTCCAGTACTTTACTTACTCTTTTTAGTTGTTGATGCTTGACTATGGTTGGGGTATAGCTGCCTGTCTTTTGGTTTCCTTTTTACTCTTCACTACTGCATCGTGTGGGTTGTGTGTGCATGAGTACAGGTACTTAGGTGAAGGCCTCCCCTAGATTGTTACGCCTTTGGCGCTGGTCGCCAGCCTCTAGCCTATGGAGGCGGGTTTGAGGTAGTTACGGCTCGGGACCAGTAGGGTCGGGTCGTGAGACCCAGTGTTGAGTTACTTTGGGTGACCGTTATGTTTCTAACTTCCCTTTTTAAAAATAATTTTTAGTATTCCTTTTTTCAATGGGGTTTTCTATTAAAGAAACTTTCTAGTAGTAACGATTTATAACCCCAACGAATTTCGAGGGTGAAATTCATTTTAAGGGGGTAGAATGTAACACCCCAAGATTTTATGAGAAATAATCTTTTTAATTTATTTGATGTCTTTTGTTGTACACTACACCAAGATTATCTTTCATTATATGGAACACCATATTAGCTTTTATTATACGCAACACTATTCTTGGCTTGTGTTGTACACAAGATCGGCCTTCCTCAATAGCGTATGTTGTACGCAATACCAAGTTCTACTAAACAACGATATATTGTTATAATATTATTATGAACTAGATTTTATGAATAGTCTTAACCACATTTGGAATTTTAGAACCTTATAATTCATCTTACACATTTTCTAGAATATGGTATGAGAACAAGATTAGTTTTTCGTATAAAGGAAGTATTTTTCAAAAACTGTAGTTTTGTCGTCTTTTTATGGCGCACCCATTTTAAATAAAATTTTTGACAAGTTTATAAGTTCAATTTAAAAAATTAAACTTCTTATTTTGAATATGTATATAAAAATTTACATTGGATAAATTTTTGAAATTATTCTGATAACCTTCATATTTTGATGAATAGTAAAAATGCGGTAAATTTTAATTAAAAACAACTTTTTTCATCGATATAATTTATATGGTTAAATTAAAATATTGAATGTTTTTTAAGTATAAATAGAATATATTTTTACCATTTAATATAATATTATTCATTATCATTAATTTTACATTGAATTCATAGGTAAAAATATTTCAATCTTTTGTAATGTTTTAACTTTTAAAACCCGTTTTCTCAACAGCAGGATTAATTTTAAATTAAATACTGAAACTTATGTGTATTGAATTTGGAAATATATATTTCATATTTTGAATCATTAGGTCCAAATTATGTTAATAGGATACTTTTTATTTTTGGGCATTATGAATAGTAACTACGATAAATTTTATTTACCACAGTTAAAGGTAAATCAGGTAATTAAGGGTAAAAATAATATTATAAAATTATATTAACACTTCTCTTGATATCATTGGTTGATTATATTTCTCTATAAAACATACTTGGATCGAAATTTAATCTATTGGAACCCACTTGGATGAGATTAAGACCTTTAATTTATTTTATTTAAAGGAAAGTGAAATATGTCTCACTCAAACTTTATTAATTAAATTATTTTTAATATAAGGTTATACAGAATATAAATTCAATTATAAATACTCATTTGAAAGATAATTTTTTTTCTTCCTCATGGTAATTTATTTGAAATTTTTAAGAAATATATAATACCTTAATAGCTTATACATTAGTGATGCATAAATTATTTATTTAGTGAGAAATCAATAATATAGTTTTTATTAAAATACTAATACCCATCAAAAGGACCATAAACTTGAACAAACATTGTTGTTTAAGTATATATATACCCTAATCATCCAAGGGTCTACTTTTGGACCATTTGGAGACTTATAAAACAGATTATGACATTTATATTATTTTATTTTCAATGATGTCAAAGTTGTCACCTTCATAATTTAATAAACATATCATTTTAAAAGTTGGGTGTTTTAGAAGATAAATTAGACTAAAAGAATTTTTAAGAAATATAATAGATTTAAATTCCTCATAGTATTTTATTTTTAATTTTTATGCAACAAATATGTATATTAAATAATTATAGGAAAATGTTGTAGTAATTATTTTATTAAGAGAAATATCAAATAAATGGTTTTAAAATTTTTAAAATAAATAATAAATGTACTAATTAATGTGCTACAATAATTTTATAGAAAAATATGACATGTTATAAATCTATTAAAGTTTTTTTTAAAATATCTTCTGTGTGGATTTTATTTAAATTTAAATAAGTGAATAGTGTCAAAATTGACAAAATTGGTATTTTATAAAAAATAACATATTATTAAATTTTTTAAAAATCAAAAAAATATTAAAAATTAAATTTTATATGGTCTAAAATGTAATAATTTATCCAATTATGGAAAATTAACAACACATAAGTAAGTATTTATAACCATTTAAAATTTAGAATATTATTACCACAAATAAGATTAAATAGATTAAATAAGGATAAATCAAATTGATAAGGTTTAAAATAAATTTCCAAAATGTCTAAATTTTATTTTATGGTGATATTACAACCCTATATCATCTCATATTCTAATTTGAGTCATTTTTGAGTTTTTTATTTGGGTTTTGAGTTTATTATAAATTAATATTTTTGAGTTTTCCAAAAGTGCCCCTCTCCTCTCTTATAAAAGGGAACCCCCTCCCTCTTCTCTTAAAACCATTTTAAGCATTAAAGCTAGAACAAACCTAGAAAATTAACATTCTCAACCTCTATAGTTATATTATAGAAGTTCTAGTCTTCTCAAAAAACCAACTCTAGTGCCCTAAGAGGAAGTTTAAAAGAGGCACGTCGAAGAAAAGGTAATTTCTTCTACCGATTATTTCAAGTTTCTTTCTGCTTGTACTTCCTCTTAGTTAGTTGTTTAATTATAAAGTAATAACATTAGTATCACTAACATAATTATATGTTATTATAAATATGAAACAAACCTATTTCACCATATATCCATCCTACAAAAAACAAAATCACCGCGAGTGTGTACGTAGGGTTTACCATCTCCACGCCGTGGTGTAATCTTTTTTTCCACCACCACCATACTTGGATGGCTATAATGTTGGAAATAATAACTATATATTATTTTTATAACATCATACTGATTCTGAGATATTATATCATCCACTCCAATTTCATTCAATAATTATGGGAATGATATCATCGCTCGTGCGTACGTACGGATTACCGTCTCCACAACGTGATGAGATTCATTCGCCATTTTAACCATTCAAGAATGATTATAAAGTATATATAATAAATAATCATGAAATATATGAAATAATAATGATACGGGATTTATGTATATGTTATTTACTTCCATTCAATTTAAGGAAATGAAAACAGCGTTCATGCGTACGTACGGCCGACCATCTCCATGAACGGTGTATTTCATTCCATTTATCAATCTATTATATTTCATTCCATTTATCGATCTATAATAAATATTATTATGGTTCTGTTAAAATTTAATAATATTTTTAAACCCACTATACAAGAGTCTCAGATACATATGGAATAAATTGGACATAAGGTAAGGGATTATTTCATCTCACTTTTATTTCTGTGAGACATATGCCTTAATCACCATCTATTTATTTTGTATAGTTTTTATGCTTCCCATGAATGTTTTATGATTTTTATTATTAAGGATATTATATTTAAATATTCATTTAATTTTCTTTATTTTGTGACACGTATGATTCCACTGATCATAAAAGGTAAGGGATAATTATTCCAATCTCATTCTTATCCAATATTATTTATTTGTAAGTATTTAATGGGGTTATATTTATCATTTATGTCCATGTTTTAAAAAAATGTTTTCATAATGTTTTTACTATTATTCCATGTACGTATAAATTCTTTTTTACCCCTTTTTGACGTTTAATATGTAGTATGGAAGGAATCTTTCTTTTGTTAGCCATATGAGGTACTTTTTGAATTTTCTATCAAAAGTATGAAGAGAATGTTTTTTAACTTATACGACATGAATGGATTTTTACAGTTTCATAACGCCTTATTTCCATGAAGCTTACTCTACACAATTTCAGGATTATTTTCAACAAAATACTTTTCTTTTAAAATTGCATGGCATTTTGAGAAAAGAACATGATTTTGAAGAAGAAGGGATATTTTCCTCAAGAATTCATTACAAGTGTTTTATCCAAACTATTTTCCATCTAAGATGACATTATTTAATATATTTATGTTTCAAGTATAATGTCTATATTATTTACATGGTTTCATTTTTCTTATGATAAATGATATCCATTTTTTCTATATAGATTATGTTATGATGGGATGATGTTTATGAAACTTATTTTATTCATTGTGTTATGATTAATGATTTATGTTTATTTTGTGGCACACAAAAGAATGATTTTATTATGAGATGGGTGGGACCTATATCTCCCTCTAATGCATTGGGTAAAGATTTATATCTCCTTAGATAGACATGGCTAGAATGGAAAGTAAAATTTGGTTCAGTATTATAGGGTTGGAGTGGCAAGTAAACTCGGTTCAGTAATGGACTTTGTCCTCTATGATGGTCTTGGAAGTAATGCATTGGCTTCTATGGAAATCATATCATATGCTTAATGGTTTCCACAATTACATGTCTAATGTTCCTTTGTTTTCTATTTCTTATTTACAGTGAAGATTTATGTCATTACTCATGATTTTGATGTTTTATTTTCATGTTTTCACATTCAAATGTTTATGGATTGTTTTATGTTCTCCATGTCTACCCTTATTGAGGATTTGAGCACTCCCTTTTTATGTTTTATTTTCCACAGGATATAAGGAAATGTTTTAGGAAAGAAAAAAAAATGGAAATATCTTTATGGGAGATGTTGAAGATCTTTCACCATGATTACAATATTATGTTCTGAGTTTCCAAAGACACTAAATTATTACGATCCTTGGGTGTTTGTTTCTGTTATGTATTCGGTATTCCACAAAAGTAATGCAATGTACATGTACGTAAAGCTTGGGTCTCTAAAATGTCACACAAAATAACAATCATTATATGATAAAGAGTTTATAAATATTTAAAAAAAATGAATACAGGTTATCATAAAGTATAAATAAGTTGTTTCTTGGTCACCAACTCCAACATTAGCTGCCAGAACTTTGATGCTCTCATCCATCAAGTTCTCACCTCTAGAGAGAAACTAGTGTCATGAGAATGAGAACTCCTATAATTTCATATTTATAACAACGATATGGAAGATATATATGGTATTTATATGGTGTTGTATATTTTTTTATAGAGAAAGTGCAGATTCATGATAGATAATTTTATATACTATAGAACTATAGGAATATGAGGCTCATGTGGAAAGGGTGAAGGAATAGTTACTATCAGAACGAAAAAATATTGTATATATTGTATGACGGATCCAATAGCTGAATGCATTTATAGAGAAAACACATCCATTGGTCAAAGAATAATCTATAAAAGGGAAAAACCTTCAACAGTACATCAATACTTATCATCATAATTTATCAGATTTGTTAAATATGACTGATCAATGTCTATTATATATTTTTTTCTATTTACTTGTAACATCAAGTGGAGACTCTGGATTGTGGATTCTCCTCTCATTTGTTTTGATCAATTAATGAATACTCTTTTTTTTCTTCATTATTGTCCATTACCTGGGTTTTGTTTTAGCTTGATTATCACTTCATAATAATCTATGAAACTATAAGAATCTACATTCTCAAGATATTATGAAACTATTTGAAAATTGAATTAATAATAGAAAAATTAAAACATTTTTCTCAAAATGATTGAGTTATAAAAAATTTCACCAGGGCGTGAATCATGGATAGGTATAGGTGTACGTACCATCACCATAAAACTAGAGTTTCTCTATTTGGATGAATGATTTCCTTTTAGTCATGGATCATAGATTGTTATAGGCATCATTACCATCATTTAACCACTATAGTTGTTTTATTTGGATGAATTATTTCCTCTTGTGTGTAGATCATAAGAAGTTATAGTCATAATTATCATCAAGATAAAACTAGATTTATTCCATTTGGATGAATAATTTGACTAAAAGTGATAAGGATCATGAATGTGGGGATTTTGATTGAGAATTCTAATGTTCAAAAGGGTTTGAGTGTTGAGTCAAAAGTCTTAAATTATACACTTCATTTTATTTATTTTTGGAAATTACAAACACCTTATTAAAACACTATATCACTAAATTTATATTTCCCAAGTGTTTTAGTATGTTTTTTTAGAAAAAAATATTTTATACTAAATAATTAAATAGATCTAATATAAAGTTAATATAAACATAAATTACTCAAGGTAAATATATATGATGTGTTATTTCTCTAACTTTTTCATGAACCAATGGATCCAGTGAGTGTGGATCAATTTTTACTAGGTTCATACGATGGTGCCTAAATGATTTTTCCATTCCAATTTATTCTCTATTTTTTCCTAAGTCCAAAAAAATAGAGCCATAGTAAGTAGATACTTGACTTTTTCTTAGGCTTCCTTTTACAAGTTTTTATCTTGATATGTTTTATATCTTTTTCACATACAATTTAATAATTAATGATCTACCACTAAGACACTAGTGATTAAAGTCATACAACTTTGACTAGCAATGTTTTTTGTAAAGTTGTGTAGCTTTGACCACATGTAAAGTTAGATAACCCATATGAAAAGTGAAATGTGAAAACCTGATGTTAATGGAGAGCCTAATTTCAAATTAGACTTTCTCACAAAATAGGTGAACAAAGTTTAATTCCATAGTGGTTAGACCAAAAGGTTTTGTGATAATCCATTTCGGGGTAAATAGGAAAAGTTTTCTCGATATGAATGGAGGTCCAAATTCCATTATAGACTATCTAAAATGGGGATTCAAGAAATTTATGATCAAGATATGTGGACGTTATGAATTATAATAACAACCCAAATGGGGACCAAAGTCTAATAATTTCTCATATCCATTTAAATAGGAATTTTTGACTTTGTAAATCATAACTTAAGGTTATTAGATCAAGAGTGTTGAGTTAGATAAGTTACAGAGGGGATAACTGTGGACCATATTCAAAAAATAGTTACTGGTATAATGTTATGAAGGAGTATAAAAATTATAATATCTTCCCTTTCAGAAAGATGATGCCGTTGGTTTAAATTTTATATCATGGTAATATAATCATAACTATATTAGGGTTATAATATGTTTAGTCAAGAAGAATTTTCCTTTAGATTTTAATGTACTCATTATCGGTAGCTAGAGAAATGTTTTTATAAATCCAAGACACTCCAAGAATGAATTTTTATTTATGAAAATGGATGTTAAAAATAGAGAATAAAGGTATTTTATACTCAATTCATTCATAACTAGGTTTCCAAGAGAACTTGGGGTTGCGTCCTTAATATGGGTTTCAAACATGTATCAAGGATCAATCCATACATAGTCCTTATTTTGTAGGGGGTTCTCCATAAATTAAGATAAATAATTAAGAAGGAGAAATTGTATTCTTACGTTAGATTGGATATCCAACCGACATTAGGTACCCTCACATGGATTTGTCTCTCATGTAGGGAAACTATGTTTCATATAGGTGGTTGATCTGACTAGTTCAAGGTCATATAGGGTGGACTACATGTTGTGCAGTATAATGTCATAAGATGAGGACTCGAAAAAGTACCCCTACATATATTGAGTTCCTACATTTTAACACCAAAATATTTTATGATGTATCTCTTTTTAATAAATTTTAATTTTTTGAAAGATTTCTTTACATGCAACAATGAGTTTAAATGAATCACAATATGTTGTTTAATTATTATTATTTAATGTGATTATAATCACCTTGTAATTGGATTAGATGGTATGAATAGGAACAAATAAATTATGAAAAATTATTTCATACGCATGTAGAAAATTAATTCATTGGTAATCAATTGGTAATAAAATAAAATAAAATTATTTGAAGGTTATAAGAGATGTTTTTTTTAAAAAAAAAATATGTGTGCAATGTGGAATTATCTTAATAAATTAAATTAATCACTATTGATAAATGATTTTAATCAATTTTTTAGATAACATATTGAATTAAATATATTAAAATTCATTTAATTATTTTTATCATCAAATAAATAATAGTAAATTCATTTTATGCTTCAAAAATTCATTCTCTTCCAAAATGGTTTTTATTGCATGATGTATATGGATATTATAATTAATTTATACCAATTTTATAAAATCTATTTAAAAAATGGATATGATTTTTAAAAAAATTATTTCATAATATAATTATAATGAATTTTTGGGAATTTTAGAAAAATGTTTATTTTTAAGTGATTGGTGAAAAAATATCAATTTTTCAAATACTCAGACTTTTATGAAATTATTATGTTATAAGAATGAATTAATAAATTTTATAACCTTTTTATTGACCAAATGTATGATTATGTAGTAAAATAATTCTTTTAAAATTTTATTCTGAATTTTGGAAGCTGGTCTTGATTTTTTGTGAACATAATTTATATATTTTATTCAAATTAAAAACTACTTTTTAGTGTTTGTATTTAATGGTATATTTGGAAGGTTCCATTTAGTTTTGGATTGATAAAAAAGTCTAAAACCTTTCATTTTATATTAAATAACCAAAAAATCATATAAATCAATTTTTTACTTGATTTCAATGTGAAATGATTTTTATTCTTAAATTGAGTATTTTCCTAAAAACTATTTTTTATGATTTTTTATTCTTATATTAAAATAATTTCATGAAACCAATATAAATTTAAAATAATAAAATGGATTGAAAATTCTGAAAAAAAAATTCTAAATAAATTTATAATTCCCCTTTTATTTTTGGTCATATATATAAGTGATCATGGTAAAAAGTTAAGTTACCACAGTTAAGGTTAAAATGAGTTTAAAGTGGTTTAACTATTATATAAGGCTTAAAATGTCTCCAAAACTTGTATAAATGTTATTTATTGTGTTTATTTCCGCCCTATAAGAACTTATATTCAAATTTGGGGGTTTTGGGGACACTTAACATGATTATGATATATATTATATTTAAATATTTTAAGTAATTATAAGTGTTTCATTTCCCTCGCTTATAAAATGGAACCTCCTCTTATCCTTTATTAAAAATATTTTAGCATTATATATTAACCAATACCTACCCTAATACCTTTTTATATTCCTAAAATTTTTCCTATATCTTCTTTTCTTCCTTTAAGACCATCCTAAAAAGGCCTAACATTTAAGCTAAATGAGGTCTCTCAAAGAATAGGTAATCATCTTACCTACCTATTTCAAAGTTTATTTCTTATTATACTTCCTATAAATATGTTTTATGCATCCTAACATTATAAATAAATTATCATAAATATAATTACATTTTATTATTATTATGGTACTAATTTTTTTCACCTTCTTTCCAAGAAATTGTATATGAATGTATCGCTTGTGCGTAGGTGTGGACAACCACCTCCACGAAGCGATGTGATATATTTTTCATTTACACCCTACATGAATGGAAATGAGGATATATTTAATGAATATATTTTTTATTTTTGATACAATTATGATTATATAAATGTTAATTATTATTTACCTTTCTTTTTTTCATCAGTGATTTATCCATTGAAAAGCGGTAACAACACTTGTGCATACATACGAACTATTGTCTCCACAGAGTGATGTAATTCATTTATCATCAACAATTTATATGAATAGTTATCAAAGTGTATATAGTGAATAAATATTATACTTTTTTCATTATTAATATTTTGGATATAACGAAATTATGACCAATGTGTAAGTACGGGAACCATAGAACCAAAACATACATGGAAAATGAACCATTATTTACCCAAATGTTCATTTTCATGAAGAAATTTTTAATAAAAGGATAATTGTAAATTATAAATTAATGATAGATAGTAATTTATGTATGAATATGGTTTTGGAATATAGGTATAATAAATCTATATCTATTATATATAGTTTTTTAATGTGTATAAATAAATACGGGGTTTGAGGTGAGGGTTTATGTTACAATTTCATTTCTTTTTAGAATTATCTATTCTAAATTTCCATTTAAGGAAATTATATATATTATGATTTAAACACTATATAATTTGTTTTACATTGTTTATTCCTAAATATTTTTATGTATTAGTACCATATTCCTCTCCATGGAACTTAAAATAATTATAAAAATGTTTTTTAAAGAATATTCGACTTCATTTCCTCTTTGGTTGATGAATTTTTCCTACCATGATCATGCTCTTCAAAATTGTTTTATGGAAATTTTTTACTATAATTGAAATGTTCTAAAAAGTTAATTTTCATTTCTTTTTGTTTTATTTATAGTGGTTAAAAATGAATCTTTTTAAAGAAATATTTATTGAAAAATTTGTTTTTTAATTTTTACAAAATCATGAGAATAATGTTATCTTGTAACATATATGGTGTAAATTAATTTTCCCACCATCATGACCATTATTTTTTTTTGAGACATAATTTATAATTTTTCCTGGTTATTTTTAAATAATTTAATTTTCTCAATATTTTTTAAATTTTTAGTTAAAATTTTATCAATATAAATGGATATTTTTATCATGAATTCAAATAAAGGTTCAAATTTTCTTTTAAAAGTATTTTCATCTATGTTTATACAATTTAAGGATTGTTATGTTTCATTGGTGATATGATCTTATAATGATATCAACTTTTTTAGATGAATTATTATGATGATGGTCATAGTATTATTACATGATACTCATTTATTTCCCATGGGTTGATTAATCTATGATGAGATAATTAATTATCTTATTATACCAACCACTTGCTTTCTCTGGATGGATTATGATTATATTATTGTGGTATCTTTATAAAACACATTTACTTTCCTTGGGTTATGTTATGATGATATGATTAATGTTTTATGATCTTTTAGCACATATATATATATGTTTCTTATTATGTGTTGGGTGGGACCAAAATTATATATCCCTATAATTCATATTGTAAATAATTATATCTCATGATATAATGACTAGAATGGGGAGTGAACTCGGTTAAGTAAGGGAATTTGTCCACTATAAAAGGCTTGGTAGTTAACCTTGACTAAGTAAATGATAGAATATGGACTAAACCCAATCTAGTATAATATACTTGGAAGTGATCCTTGACTAGGGAAATTATTTTATATGCTTATGTATATGTCAAAAACTTATATATTATAATTATGATATGATTTCATGATTCGTGATTGATTATGGTTTATTTTTCAATCTTATATCTTATATATTTTTTTATGACAAAAACTCATTCTATTATTAATAATTAAAGATCTTTGACTGATTGGGTATGACTTTCATAAATTATGGTCATGTTCTCAAACCCGTATTTTTATGATCACCTATGATCATTGATTGATATTTCCTATGTTTTCCCTTACTAATCATCTAATCTCACCATTTTTATATTTTCATTTTCCCCAAGTTATAATAAAACATATTAAGTAATAAATGTTTATGTATAGTACTCTGATTTAAGAACCCTATGGGGGATGTTGAATATATTTTATAAAATAATGCTATCTAGTATGCAAATACAATAAACCTTTATGGTACCTAGGAATATATTACTTTTAAATGTATGAATATTCATAAAAATGATTTAATATTTATATAAGTTATTCTTGAGTCTTTTTAGTTGATATAAGAGGATAATTTAGTTATTTTTAGAGATTAAGATTAGAAAAATTTCATGTAAATGATTAGTATAATTCTATGCATAAGATAACCTTCTAAAGTTTTGGTAAATTATAGATTGTGTGGTTTTTCTATCAAATACATCCATTTCTAAATACTAGAAAGTGGATGTGGCTATGGAAAAGATGCACTAAGGGGTAAAAACTATAAAAAGGGTGGATTGGGTATTAATTTGGTCATCACTGGTGCATGATGAGTGGGCCTAAGACTATATGCCTAGCTAGACCCTCTTAGGGAAGATTCTTGGCTTACCTCACATTTTCTTTAGAAATCATTATGTTTTTAATCATATCACTAGTCAGAGCTTAAACAAGATGGAATTTTTCTTACCATATGAAAAGTATGACATCTAGGCCCTCAATTAAGACAGACTAATTAAGTGTATGATCATACCTATAAAACATATATGATGTGATTTTATACCAAGTGAGGGGAATGTGATGGCTCATATATAAAGGTGAGTGGCATATAATGTATTTATCAACTAGGTTAGTCTATACTTGGAGAATCAAAAATTTATGAGGAGGCTATATGGAATTGACATACTCTGTTTTCCATGGTCACTTGATGTCTTGGAAAAAAGTAATATACAAAAACCAATGCTTACATATAATGTATTTTGTGGAAATAGGTATCAAAATACATTTAGATGATGGCGATCACATATGATCCCTTTACAAATTGATTAGAACTAATTATTTACTAGAGAATTCTCTTTTCATTCATTTATAAATTCATAAATCCATACTTATTTTTAATGATACAAAGACTTGTAGGGTCACACTTTATGGTTAACAAAATGGGTATTGAGTTTAACTTAGATATATACTCCAAAAGTGTTTTAGAGTGAATCCAAAAGGGGTTTTGGATGAGTATTCACAACTTATTGCATATTATGTGATAGGAGGTGAAGTTAATGGTATCTTTACAAAAAAATTGAATATATACAAAAGATTTTTGGATATGGTTTCATAAGTTATTGTATATGATACAATATAAAGTTCAATGACACTAAGTTTATAAGGATTTAGTTAAAGTGGTAGATTGATGGGGATATTCCATTAAATCCTTATATATATATATGATATAGTTAATACATATTTTATAAGATGATATGAGATATCATATTTCATGATATCCTTACATTCAATATTATATTAGGGTATATCAATCCTTGTGATATAGAGATATCATAAGACTCTACTTATTTGGATATATCATAGAGATTACTCTATAATAATGGGTGGATGAATTATAAGTGTTATAATTTAGGAATATTTCTATATTGGTAATCATTTATAATTCATTTAATAAGATGAAACTTGTGGTAGAAATGTCCCAGCTAAGTGGTTACATAATATTCTAACTGTGGGGAATTAACTCTTACATTATGAACATATGAGTTAATGCATGAAGGTTAGAGGATGGATATATAAGTAGGTAAAAGACATTTAGTTGATTATTATTCATTCTTACCTAAGACTCTATCATTTCTCCCTCTACCAAAATATCTCTTTTTCTTCCATTTTTTCATAAGAATGACTAGAATTCTATGGAGTGAAGGAAATTCTCACCCATACGATGACTGATTCACATTAGTCCTTGGATATTCCGTGGAGGAGGGAGTCTGATGGTTGCCTCTATAGGGTCTTCATTCAGCATAATGATGAAACATAGTGTCATTGGATCGATTTTTTCAAGGTACATCACTTATTTTTTTCATGTGCATCTTAGTGAGTGGTGGTTATATTATGGGTGAAGTAGGTTAGGTTATAAATGACCAGATCTAGGTTGTGAATTAGGTTAGGGGATGTTCTTAGTGGCTTAATGTTATTAGAGAAATATGGAATGGGATATGTTTTACATGTGTTATTTATTGTTATACTGAATTTATTAATGCATCTACTTATGGGGTGATGTTACTCTTGGGAATATAGCCTGTCTTTTAGAGATATTGGTGGTCTATTGTCCATTATCTTCTCTTTTAGTTTATATTTATAGATTTTAGGGGTATCGTTGTGTTATGATCCACTTACCATATGCTTGTAGATACTTGAAGACTCCATGGGTATCTTTGTTGTGTGATCCATCACCCAAATTCTCATTTTCCTAGAACTCTCTAAGTTACATGTTTCCCTAGATTTAGTAACTATATATGAAGCTGACTCAGCTAATACATATCCCCATTTCCTCTAAGGGTATGACAAACACAATTCACTAATATTGGATGAAGTAAGTGGGGTCACGTTTTGTGGTGGTATGGTTCAAAGATAATGACTCAATGTGATCACTTTCATGTATTATGTTACATCAATTTTTACTTTATCATGTATAAGATGGTATATTGTATCATATATCTGGGGGCCAATGGTGGTGTCATACTGATTTTTATTTTCACACAATGAATGTGCACCTAGGTGGATTTAAGAAACTTATGAAGAATGTATAGGAATAGTTATAGCTTGAACAAAGATCAAGTTGGAGTAGCTTGATGGGGGTTGGAGACGTGGTTGATGAGAGGCACAAGATTGGTTTTAGGTCTCCCTATATATTTTTTTCTTTTTTATATTATGTTTACTATCAATCCATTGGGTGATCCATTTGATATATGTGATGTACGGATTGTAATGGTTCATCTATTATTACTTGTAGAGTTTGTTTTATTTATGTTAATGGTTAACTCGTAATTTTAATTATATTTATAAACATGTTATTATATTATTTTATGTTCATGTTATTTATTTTTATTGGTTGTTATGATATATATAATATTATAACCCTATCATTTATCATATATTTTCACCATTATTCAACCACCTATGTTGTACAAGGAGGCATGTCTAAGGTCAAATAACGCCATCATCTTGGTCACTATTCGGGTCAGTAGGTCCAGGTAAATTACAATGGGGTTGATCAAAATAAAAATGGGTTTCATGACACTAATTAATGATGATGAACTTTGATTTGGTTATTTTCATTCATATTTTATTATATGAACATAGGGTTTTGCTAAAGTAGTACAAGGTCGTGTTGATTCTACAAGGGTGTTGGGCCTCCCACTATTTATTTCCTCTTATCTAAAATTATTAGTACTTGGTTTTATTATTTCTATGGATTATAAATCTTTCTTAATTCATATCTAATGGAATATTTGTATATAATATTTATTAATGGGTATTTATGGGTATATTTGGATATAGAAGATTCACTGAAAGCTTAATAACAATGATTATTATGGCATGAAATGAGATTGATATACTTGTTAGAGTTGGTTCCCAAAAACCAAGTGACTTTGTAATTTCTATTACCACAATATTTAAAGACCAAGATATTAAAAATATATTATCACATAATGAGTTTTCTTATATGTAAAATTTATTTGATAATTTTATAAGAGTATTTGTCACATCGAAAGGTTATAGTTTTTCCGCTCTATAATTTTAACTTGGATGTGCCATGAAAATGTTCTTAAACATATGTCATATATTAGATGGCATTACCTAATAAGAAATTACTGATGTTTTAATTATCAAGTGTTTTATGCTCATAAGTGAACGAGGATTCTTCTCATGAAGTTTTACACTTGGTAATCTCTAATAGTGGAGGTTATATAGAAATACTTTCCTATTGGAATTTCATATGTTTTATGTGTCATTGGATATTACCATATGTAGACATGTGTATTGGTCCTTATACTTGATATTATTATTAATTTATATCATAAATCACATAATTTGATGTATTGTTAAAAATGGTGATGACATATTCTCGTTATGAAGTAGGATACACTGGGTGTGTCAAAAGTGATATGACATTAATTGAATTTTTCAAGAAATAATTTTTCCTTATTAAGTTATATAAGATGATATCTCAAGGCATTTGATTGAAATATAACAATATTATTAAATACATGGCCATGGTAGTTCATTGATGAGTTCATTTAAAATATTCAAAGAAATATAAATCAAGCATATTGTTTGATGAAATGAGTATAAAACCTACTTGAGGAGATATCAATACAAAAGGATTATATTATATAGTAAGCATTCATATCAGGTTATTGTCATATCTAAAATAACTTCTTTCTCAATATGTTCCTTGATGTGTTTTTAGACTCTAATCTTGGACTTTAGGTAAATTCACTTAATGACACTAAGAAAGAGGCTTACACGGTCACACAGTAAGTGTATTGAGAAGTTAAATTCTATTTTAATTTAATATTAGATGAAATATTATTCTAAATTCCAGGGAACAATAATTTTTTGGGTTTTATTGATCTTATAAATTCAATCACATGTTATTCAAGTTAGAATATATGTCAGTTGAATATTAAATAAATATTATTTTCCAGTTAGGGAATATAATATTTATCTATCTATTTTTTATTATTAGCAAGGTAATAAATAATTATTGTTTTATTAAATAAATATTTATTTAGATATGTGAATATTAAAATAAATATTTATTCACTAGATATTAGATATAATATTTATTTATTTATTAAACCAAAAACTTAAAGATACTTGTGTATTTAAATAAATATTCATTATTCAGGGTTCAATAAATTTCAAGGAGAATTAATATTCTGAGTTAAGGTCCTGATGTAAATGGATTATATTTTAATATCATCTAAATAAATATTGATATATTTATTTAACAAATGATACTTAAATTTTCATGAGTTGTCATGTGTTATGAAATATATTATTATTATTATTATTATTATTATTATTATTTGAAATGTAATTTACTTAGAATAAATAAATTATTTATAGGTATTTGTGTAATTAATAACTATATAACCCTTAGTCTATAACCTAAATTATAATATTTTTAAGTTTATGAGAATAGGAATTCACAAAACTATTTTCTTAAGAGGATTATCTAATGACTAAGAGTACCTCTCAAGAATGCTCTCAAAAATTAGATATGGTCATCCACTTCCTCCATCTCAATATTGAGATAACTAGACAAATAATTCTTCAATCCCAAATGAATTCTTATTGTGATCAATGGTGAATTACGCAAGGAATTTGTTTCCTTCACCTTAGCACTCAGAGTTACAATGATTATGTTCCATGAATAATGGAGTACATGTGGATCCTTCTAGAGGAATTCTAATTTGGATTCTTCTCCATAAAGACAATACAAGAGAAGCTACAAAATTGATCATAAATGTTGAAATAATTATCAAGCCAAGGCAATTATTTTTAAAAATTAATTATAAAATAAATGTGAAAAGATCCTATCAATGAGGTATTTAGGGTTTCTTTTTCTTTTTATGAGGATTTAATCCAAAGAAATTTATGAAAAACAATACTGGAAAAAATCCTGACCACTTCTACAATGCTCTGGGATATTTAAGTGGTTTCAGAGTGATAACATATTAATTTATGATTATTTTTTATTTTTTTATTAATTTTATATTTAATTATTAATTTTTCATTTCTATTTTTTATTCCCTTTATTCTGAAAGTCAAGATAATATGATTTTTCAGTTACATATGAAAAATAAAAGGTCAATGATGTTTGTAATTGGGTATTAACACTTTTATATCTCTATTTGTTTTGATAAATTACTCTCACATCACATATAATTAAATTCAATATGTTTAAAAAATAATATTTCTCATTAACATGTTTTAATATTTTGTTTTGATCATTGGTTATTTTTTTGGTTAAGACTTTTAAAATTTTGTCCATTTATACAGGTCCCATAGGCCAATCCTCCAACCACACTTAGGGGGACCTAGAGGTCAACCCACAAGGAAGATTCATCCCTTAAGGCTTGTATAGATGCTATATTGTGCATAGTGCACACATATCATGTGCAGGACCATGTATGAGGCCCACATAGTGCATTCCCTTTGACGCATGGGTTAGGTGTTGGTCGCCTATTGGGCCTATTGAATTGTGCTTGGGAATTAGGTTTCAATTAGAGCTGATAATCAGTGCATCTTTATTGACACGAATTTTGTTTCTTCGAATCGATGTGGGACATGAATGTATTTTACTATTCATCCTAACTTAAATACTTAAATTTCATCTTATCTGTCAAATATATTTAATCTCTCCCATCCAATCATCTTTTTTTACCCAGCACTCAAGTTTTAAACTTCCACACATCCTTATGATTGATTTTCAGTCTCTTCTTTGGGAGTCTTCTTATTCTCTAGTAAACTAATGATCTTCGTATCTCTTTCTCTTTTCACCCAATTTACCGGTATTTCATTCCCTCACTCCTATTTTCATTTAAGGTTCCAGTACTGGTTCGACATTTCTTACCATATCCTATTTCAGGTTTCAATAGTAATATATAATTCTTCTTCATCATCTTAGAATATTGTATTGGTTGGAACTTTCCTTTTTGGTTGCTCGAGGAGTAAAAATTATAAAATACCAATGGTGGGTGTTAACCCACTGTTGGAAAATAACAACGGTTGGTATTGAGTCACCGTTGGATGTTTCCAATGGTGGGTCAGTGGGACAACCCTAGACATCAATGGTGGGTCATTTTACCCACCATTTGATATCAACGGTATGTCATTTTACCCATTGTTGGACTTCAATGGTGGGTTATTTTTTTACCCACCAGTTGTTCTTCTTTTTTCTATTCAAATCCTTGGTAGTAACTTTATCAAGATCCAATAGGAGCTCCTTATACATTCATTTGTTGCAGTTAGGATTCTTATTTTTAAATTTTCTTTCTTATTTTTTTATTAGAAGTTTAAAATTCTATTTATCAACAGTCTCTTTGTGGTATTTTATTTCCATAGGTGCATAGAATCTTGGAAGCATCCTCTTTTCTTATTCCTTCTGTTTATTTTTATTATTTTATGATTCTTTTAGAAATAATATTTTTTTTATTAATTTTTCATTTTTTTCTGATATTTGGAAGTATTTTTCAGTGATCCACCATTGCACACTTCTAATGGTAGGTCACAAATCACTGCTGGAGCTCAACGGTGAGTCATGAGTCTCCATTAGATTTCCAATGACAGTAAATATTTTATTGTATCTTGAAAATATTTTTATTTCAGAATGTCTTAAAATATTTTTTATTTTTGTGTAATATTTTATTTTTTTATTGAAATTTAAATGATTAATTTTCCTTTGTCTTCAAATATAGGTCATGATCCAGTACAATCTATTTTTAGCAGTATCTCATTAAATCGTTGTAAGTTAAAAATTACTTATATAATTTTATTTACTTTTATTAATTATTGTTAAAATAAATTTATTTCTTAAATGTTTGGTCATTTTATGATAAAATATAACTGCAATAGTATATGAAAAATAATTGTAACATTATTTTATGAAATTTCATTCATACAGTTTGAATTTTAGGTCATGCTCTATTTTTCTGCATTTGTTGTTGTATGTTTAATTTATAGGATTATATTTTTATTTCAATTGTTTTATAAATGTAAATTGATTAAAAAAATTAACTTACAATATTAAATGTCTTATTTAAATATTTCATAAAGAAAGATGAATCCTAATTTTTATTATATATTTTCTCTCCAATGATTTAACAAAATAAGATAATGGTTTTATTATTACATTGTTATATATTAACAAGTTTCGTACAGATATTCGATAGGGATACACTCCTAAATGATTTTTCCTTAATGATATGAGATATCTCTTTAAGGATAAATAACATATACCAGTGCAGATCATAACACAGATACATGATGAGAAAATTTATTCTACTTTTAATTAATCAAGAAAATAATTCAACTAATATTATTTTTTGTGATCACTAAATATCTTCAACGCTTTCATCTTCCACCAATAAAGTGATCAAATAACTCGATTTACACCAAATTTTGACATCATCTTCTCATCTATTGTTTTATTTGTTTCTATTATTTCTCAATTGTAATTATTCCTACCATTTGTTTGTCCTGTAGATTTATTTTAATAATTTCTCATCCAAAAGCTATCATATTGGGTTATTTATCCCATCTAAAAGGAAGTTCAGTTTGTTCCACCTAGATAAAAGGAAGGTAGGTTGTGACTCCTTCAAAATTCAGGGATTATACCACTAGGTGTGAAAAAGGTATGTTTCATCTGCATGTAATTTGGATATCATTGCCTCTAAAAAGTGAGGATCTTGTTAATACTAGTCACCTTGTAGAGTAGAGAATATTTATGAGAACACTATAATTTTGGTGATCTAAACCTCTCTAAAAACATCATGTGTTATCAGTTTTTACTTCCTGTTTATTTTTAGCATTGTTCTAACTATGATATAATAGTATTTGTTTTAATAATTAGAAATGGACTATTAAATCCCTAGTCTCTACATCCATACCAAGGTACCTAAAAATTAGTATCAAAGTATGGTTCCTTTTTAAGAATTTGGTTTTTTTTGTTTCATTTTCTATTTCAGAACTAACTATTATCCTAGACTTAAAATTCTAAGGAAAAGATCCATTAATTTGTTGTGGTAATTCAGGATTTTGAGATGTTGAATCTCATTAAACCACCTCACTTCAATGGAAGTGACTTTGTTTTCTACAATGATATAATGAAGGTATTTATTAAAAATATAGGTCTCAATTATTGGGATATAATGTCAAAACCATATAAACTACTAGATATAGATTTTTAAACTCTCATTGGTAACTATTCTTGGAAATTCATTTTAAATTACAAAGTTATGTATTGCTAATATTTTTCTCAAAGTAAAAATATGTATAGTCATATTTAATCATATAAAAATTATTTTAACATCTAGAGGACTTTAAAAGTAACTTTTGGGAAAAAAATCTCTCAATATATCTTATTGGTATGTTTTGGGTGTGGTTGTGTTTGTTGAAAAATCCAGATAACCACAAATGAGAATGGTTGGTGTTTTCTTAAGACAGGTTTTTAATGTGGTGTAGTTTCCTAGTGTTTTCTAAATTTTAGGGCCTAAAAATCGAGAGTTTAATATTTTCAAATGAGATATTTATTCATAGTAGTGAGTGGCATGAATAACTTTTAAGAAAGTTGGAAAAGGATGAGAACCATGTACCTGGCAGTGGGAATGGTACACAGATGCAGTTCGAAAAACAAAAAATTGTTCGCAGTGGATCATGGTACGGTACACGAGTGAGGTTCGCAAAACCAAACATGGTTCACGGAAAAAGGAGAAGCACTATGTGAATAGATTGTCATCGGTGGAGAAAGTAGACCGCGTAGGAGAAAAGGCGGTATGTGGAGGGCGTAGAAAAACTGTTCGCGGATGGCTTGAGGTTCGCAGTGGCTGAAGAATCGATAAGCAGTGGAGGCTGGATTAAAGATTTGGTAAATCTCGATTCAGCAGATTAAGCTGGTATTATTGCCTATATAAGAATCAATAATCCCTCTGATTACATTGAACATCATTAGAAAACATATTTTTCTATGGGAATTCAGCAAAGTCTGAAAGTGGTTCACACTGAAGGTGCTTGCGAAGATTCTTAACCCATAAAGGAAGTCTGGTACGCGGAGGAGGAAGTCTGATATGCAGAATGAGTTGTCTCGGTACACGGAGTAGGAATCTACAGTACATGACAGAGATAATCCGAAAGAGGTACGTAGAGGGGGAGCTCTGGTACGCAGAATCGAAGGCAGTCCGCGAACAATGAACAATTCACGGATAGAGGGTGTTTCGTAGAATAGGTTCGTGGAGTCGGTATGTAGAAGTGCTACAAGATCACGATCGTGGAGGCAGTCCACAGAGAGAGGAGGTTCACGGAAGAGGTGGTCCGTGGATAGAATAGGTTTTCAGAAGGGGTTACAATATGCAGAGGAGGCGGTTCATGTACCAAACCTAGTACTTAGTACATGGGAGGGGAAAGTGGATCATGGTTTTCACAAGGAAGCTTGCGAAAGCTTCAAATCAGTTTGAAAAATTATTTCCTGGTACCTAGCAGTACTCGGTAAGGTGGAATTCATCTAAAGGTGAAAATGGAACATCAACAAAGCATCTACCTATAGTTGAGGATGCAGGAATTCATGCAAATGAAGGGACCTAACTGTCCATAAACTGTATTTGACCTACACATCCATAAACTTTGATTGGATTCCTTTCCAAGAGCAGTGAGTAAAGAAAGAGGAAGACGATGACTCTTTCCACTATTAGTGAGCTATAGAAAGAGGAATAGGGAGTGACCCTTAAGAATTTAGTGAGCAGACCCTAAACTTTGTAAAGGTAGTGATCCTGGGCATAGAATATCTAGCCTAAACATTTTACTCATTATTGGTAATGAGCCTTAGTGAATTTGGTACACCACCACATTGTTGTTGTATTCTCCTTAGACGTAGCCCAGTGAGGGTGAACCAAGTAAAAATAATTGTGTCATGTGCATGATTTCATATCTGTTCATATATTTATATTGTAGGAAGAGATAATTTAGTTTTTTCTAACAACAAAACAAGATTTTAATGGTAGAAAGTTTTAATCTGCCATACCCTGATTCACCCCCCCCCCCTCTTAAGGTATTCGACCTAGTGGACCTAAGAATTGGTATTAGAGAGAAGGTTTTTTTTATCATATTTGTTTTCTAGGACTTGGTTTAGTAAATTTTCTTAAGTTAAAGATTCAGTCTTCTCTTATCATGGTGTTCCATGGAAAAGGTAAGAACATCAAATAAGAAGCAGAATTCTTGTGAAATTCCCCAGTGTAGAAGTGTCAATGGAAAGATTGTGATTTAGTTGATGGAATCATGTAGTGAACTGAATGATGATTTGGATAAATCATACATTAAAAATAATTACTCATTCAATGATATAGAAGGAATGAGTGGAGAACCTAAAATTCCAAGTGATGTTCTAATTACAGATGATGAAGAAACTCCCAGAAGGTGAAAAGTGGAAGTTTTCCATAAAATAAAGGAATTGGATCATAAGTTGGATGAAGAGATTAAATATAAAGATATTCAGATCCAAGTAATATAAATTGAGTTTAACAAGATAAGAGGATTAAATCAAAGGATTATTGAAGTGGTCACTGATCTAAGGGAGAAGAATGATTCTCAATTTTAAGAACATCAAAAATTTTCTATAAAGAGAGAAAATATAAAAGCTAATGTCAAGGGAAAGAATCTGAACTCAGATTAAATTCAGAATTTGACAGCCAGAAATGATGATCTTGCTACACAGCTATATGAACTAGTTCAGAAGAATCAAAGGCTAAAACAAAAGAATGCATCCCTCTCTGATTCTGTTTCTCAAGAAAAAATTTAAAATAAAGGATAAAAGTGATATGGTAGATAATCTCACTTGAGAACTGGAAGATGAGATGACTAGGAGTAAGAATCCAAGAAGTGAACTCAATGATCAAATTGAATCAAGAGATATAAAGATACAACAACTAGAGGAAGAGATATAATTAGTCAAGAAATAAATGGAGAAATCAAATGAAAAAAGAAATCCTAAGTTGAAGGATGTGTTGCACTTACTATTCGATTTTCCTTTGGCAAGTGATAATAAAATGAAAAGAAATTATGATATTTTTTAGGAGAATCAAGAGCATATTTTCTCATCTCAATAACTGCATAGTATGGGAAAGTCTAGAACTTGATATGATGATCCCCCTTCTATAAATAATATAAAGAGAGTAGTGAAGAGTTATAGAGATAAGAAAAACATTGTAGGTACTGGAGAGGGACCTAAGAAGGTTTTTATGGAAATTAATTATAAAAGGTGTTATTTCTATGGGATTCATGGTCATACATCAAGCTTTTGTTCAAAGGATTAGGAATACATTTCATACTATGAAGATAGAAATTTTACTAAATCTAATAATAAGAAGAAGAATCATAAAAAGCCTCAAAGGAACACCTCTCTAAAGAAAGAATTCATCATATGTTATTATTGTGGAAGAATGAGACGCACTATGAGAATGTTTCAGGAAGATCTAGAGCTCAATATCAGAAGAATAACTCAATATACATCAACATCTTATTTGAGAAATGATGAAATGAGGTATTCCTTTGATGGAAGATGTTTTATATGTTCTGATCATGGTCATTTCGAAAGACATTACAGAAATAAGAAAGAAGGAAAAAAGGTGTATCAATACCCTCCTCTATTGTAGTCACAACAACACTCCTCGAAATAATGTGAACAACCATAGAAGAAAAAGTAACGATCAAATACATTTGTGAGTAAGAAGAATTTGAAATCAGTGGAAGACTCAAACCCAACAAGAAATGGTTGCACGACTCATAAAATTGATAAAATAAAAATGAATAAAGAATGTCATGATAAATTTGCATATAATTCCACATATCAAGAAGTGAATTCAAGAGAAAGAACAGTCTAATGGAGGAAGAAGAAAAAAAAATAATGGAAAGATTGCTGCTCAAAAGATTCATGATAAATTTCATATCAGTGGAGCATCAAAGAAAGAAATGTATATGGGTGGGTTTAAACCCAAAATTGTGAGGAATTCCAATCTTGCAGAATATACATATCAAAAAATGACTCATCATGTGGGTAATGGATGCCTAGTCATATAGACATATTAGTTGAAGGTGGCTAGGAAGCTAGAAAAATCAAGGAAGGAGTGTGATGCTCTGCAAGAAAGAATCAAAGGGTTGACCCATCTGGATCAACCACAATCCTCATGTTGAGGATTCCATAAGTTCCCCTCTCCCTATTTATATAAATACTATTAAATGATGCTAACGTGTTTCAAGTTCAAAGGGAGATACGATCCATGGGGAAGTGGAATCAAAAGATGGAAAGCAGTGATGTGTTGTGATCCATAATGTCAACTAATTTAAATCAGTTACTAGAGCTAGAAAAGGATAAGAATAATGTTTGTGGGTCTAAAAAATAGTCCTTATAACTGGAACAGTTGAACATCATAGGGGGGTCTTTCTACTTCCTAATAAGATTCAATATAATGTTTCTATTATTCAAATCATTATCATAAGGATGCGTGCTATGGAAAGAAAAGATGACATGATGAAGATTCTATGTTGAAAATTAAGAAATGTCAAATCTATACATGTATTATCTAGGGGTTCTGAGTTTCATTGAATATATGTCCATTGGCATCATGCCCTAGTTCAGGTGTTATTCGTCCACTAAGAGAAGACGGATTTCCATGAAGCAGAAACAATCATGCACTTCATGATTATTTATTTTGTTCTAACTATGTGGTATTAGATGATTGTTTTCAAGATACAAAGGATCTGTGAAATAATATCAACAACTTTTCAGCAAGATTCTTATCGAAAGTGATGAAGTTTTAAGAGAATCAGGATGAGCAGATGTGAAAATGTTGATTCAGAAGAAGACTCAAATTAGGAGGACAAATTAGTGTCTTCCTAGAGACCAGCAAGAAGAAGAAGTCAAATCAGCATTTCTAGATGTCAAGTCATCATTTCTGAATGAAGTTATGGAAGAAGAATTCTACATTGAGAAACCAGATGGTTTTCTCATTCATGAAGATGATAATAGAGTTTGTCGAGTAAAGAATGCTTTATATGGTTTGAAGCAAGCACCTAGAGCATTGTATTCAAGGATTGATCAGTTTCTAAATAATCTCAGTTTTCAGCATGGTGGAGTTGATTACAATTTGTAATAAAACAATGGGAATAGTCAAAGGATGATGGTTCTAGTTTATGTCGATGAAATAATATTTGGTGGATCAGATGAATCACAATGCATAAAGTTTTCTGAATTTGTGAAAAGTGAGTACGAAATGTCGATGATTAGAGAGATGACATTTTTCCTTGGGTTATAGGTGATTCAAGGAAGTAATGGAACATTTATTTATCAATATAAATATTCCAAGGAGGTTTTTAGAAGATTTGGAATGGAAAATTACAATGATTTTGATTGCTACCTAGTTGAAACTATCACGAGATGATGAAGGCAAGGCAGTTCATATCATATAATATAGGCAAATCATTGGAAGTCTATTATACCTGATAGCGACAAGGCATGATATCATTTTTGCCACATTCCAAGCAGAGAGGTATCAAAGAAGTCCTAAGGAGAGCCACTTTATAGAATTAAAAATAATTATTAGGTATATTAAGGGAATAATGGACTTTGTCCTATTGTATAATGACAAATCTCAGCCATAGTTATTGGGATATACAGATGCAGACTGGGCCAGTTTAGCAGATGATAGAAAATCAACATCAGGAGGTGCCTTTTATCTTGGAGGGATTTGTATTTCTTTTTTAAGTAAGAAACAAGATTTCATTTCATTGAGCACCACATAATCTGAATACATTGCAGCTACTCAAGCTTGCACGCAGCTATTGTGGATGAAGTAGCAACTGGAAGATAGGGGGATTGAAGTGAAGTCTCCAATCGGAATTCATTATGATAATTCAAGTGCTATAAATTTTATCAAAAATATAGTCCATCACTCATGGAAAAATCACATTGATATAAAATATCATTTTATCAAGGAGAAGGTGGAGCAAGGTCTTGTGAAGTTGAAGTATGTTCCTACAAAAAAATAGGTTGCAGACATTATAACAAAGGCCTTACCAAAATAATCATTTGAAAGGCATTGACTGGCTCTTGGAGTTCAGTCGACTTCCTGCACTTAAAAAAGTGTGGATGTGAGTCCCCCTCTCCCTAAGGTATGATGTGTTTTACCTAATGTATTGATAAGTGTTCTTTACCCTATTGTATACAACCTTGAAGTGTCCTTTGGGTTTGTTGACAAAGGGAGAGAAAGTGTGACTATTTAGGGGGAGAAAAGACATAGGGAGAAGCTATTAAGTGGAGCAGCGAGATAGGGGGATTGAATCTGAGATAAAGCTGTTTAGAAGAGATATAAGATAGGGGGAGAATTAAATCTGACGATTCTAGAAGTTATCAATCAATGAATAGATATCATGACATATGAGGATCGTGATAGAAGCAGATGAATGGTGTTGGAATGGTGTTATAAGGTTTCCATCACTCAGCAATTGGTATCAGTTTGGTATCAACAATTGGTGATAGAAATGAAGTGATTCTTTGATGAAATTTTCATTTACTCATGTTTCTCACACCGAGAATTTCTCATGTGGTCTTAGAGTATGTATTGATTAAATATTTTATTGATATCTTAATCACGTGTAGTTAATGGTGGTTGAAGTTGGAAGGAGTTTTAATGAGGTGTCAAAATGTGCAAGAATTTTTTTTAAGAAGAGTTGTCAGTAAATCAAAAGGGGTAGATTATTGGGAAAAATCCATCAATACATCCTCTTGGTATGTTTTGGGTGTGGTTGTGTCTGTTGACAAAACCAGATAACCGCAAATGAGAATGGTTGGTGTTTTTCAAAGATAGGTTTTTAAGGTGGTGTAGTTTCCCAGTGTTTACCAAATTTTAGGGCCTCGAAATTGGTAGTTTAATGTTGGAAAAGGAGGGATTTATTCATAGGAGTGAGTGGTGTAAAGAACTTTGAATAATGGTGGAAAAGGATGAGAACTGTGTACCAAGAAGTGGGAATAGTACGTGGATGTGGTTTGAAAAACCAAAAATGGTTCGCGGTGGATGGTGGTATGGTACGTGAGTGAGGTTTATAAAACTGAACATGGTTTTCGGGAGACGGAGAAGTGGTATGTGGATGGATTGTCATCGGCGGAAAAATTTGACCGCATAGGAGTAAAGGCTATATGCGGAGCGTGTAGGAAAACGGTTTTCGGACGGCTTGAGGATCACGGTGGCTAAAGAATCGGTAAGCAGTGGAGGCTGGATTAAAGATTTGGTAAATATCGATTCAGCGGATTAAGTGGGTATCTTTGAATATATAAGAATCGATAATCCCACTAATTAATATGGATATTTAACATCATTAGAAAACATATTTTACTCTGGGAATTCGACAACGTCTGAAAGTGGTTAGCGCTGAGGGTGTTTGCGGGGATTCTTAACCTTTAATGGAAGTCTGGTACGTGGACGAGGAAGTCTGGTACGTGGAAAGAGTTTTCTCGGTACGTGGAGGAGGAATCTTTGGTACATGAGAGGGAGAATTCCACAAGCAGTACGCAGAGGGGGAGCTCCATTATGTGGAATCGAAGGCAGATTATGAACAACGAACAGTTCACAGACCGAGAGTGTTTTGCTGAGGAGGTTGGTAAAGTCAGTACGTGGAAACGGTATGTGATCGCAAAGGAGGAGGCTGTCCTTGGATAGAGGAGGTTCGTGAAAGAGGTAGTCTATAGACAGAAGAGGTTTGAAGAAGAGGTAGTAGTACGTGGAGCAGGTGGTTCATGTACCAAACCTGGTACTTAGTACGTGGGAGAGGAAAGTGGTTCGCGGTTTTCACAAGGAAGCTTGTAAAAGATTCAAATCAGTTTGCGAGAGTATTTTCTGGTACCTAGAAGTACTTGGGAAGGTGGAATTCATCTACAGGTTAAAACTGAAATTCAACAGAGCATCTACCTATAGTTGAGGATGTAAGAATTCATGCCAATGAAGGGACCTACATGTCCATAAACTATGTTTGAACTACACATCTATAAACTGTGAGTGGATTCTTTTCCAAGAGTAGTGAGTGAAGGAAGAGGAAGATGGTGACACTTTCCACCAGTAGTGATCCAAAGAAAGTGTCATAGGGAGTGACCCTTGGTAATACAGTGAGAAGACCCTAAACTTTGTAAAGGTAGTGAGACTAGGCATATAAAATCTAGTCCAAACATTGTACTTATTATTAGCAGTGAGCCTTAGTCAATTTGTTACATTGGAACATTTTCATTGTATGCTCCTTGTACGTAGCCCAGTGAGGGCGAACCAAGTAAAAATCCATGTGTCCTATGCATGATTCTATATCTGCTCATATATTGGTATGGTGGGAGGAAGAGAGAATTGAGTTTTTTCTAACAATAAAACAAGATCCGAATAGTAGAAAGTTTTAATCTGCCATACCCTGATTCACCAGCCCCCCCCCCCCCCCCACATCTCAGAGTATTCGACCTAGTGGAAATAATAGTCACTCATCAAGGAACCGATAAGTTACATAGAACCAATATAGGTATTCTCATAGATGAGTTTCAAGAATTCAAAATGACTAACTAAGAAATCATAAATGAGATGTATAGTAGATTCACCAAAATTTTCAGTAGTATGGTTGCACTCGAAGAGACCATGAAGAATAAATCTCTCATCGAAATATTACATTGAGCTCTACCCAAGATATGGCATTCAAAGAAATTGTCTATTGAAGATGGTAAATATTTTAATAAATATTCAAGGGATGAGTTGATAGGATTGATTCTTCAATTCGGGCTAGAAATGAAGAATGATAATGATCGTGGCCCTGATAAAAGGAAAGGTATAGCATTTAAATAAAATATAAATGTTATTGATAATTCCTATGATTATGAGTTATAGTAAAGTGAGAAGGGTGAAATTTATAATTTCACTAAAGAAGTTTACAAGTAAATGATGGTTAATAGAGGAATTAAGAAGAATCTTATAATAGATCGTCAAAATAATGATAGAAGGGATAGCAAAAGAGGTAAAAGTAGTAAATATGATGTTTCCAAATTAATATTCTGTGAGTGTAGGAAAAAGGGGAATATAAAATTAGACTATCCCAAATTAAAATAAGACATAAAGGATAAGAAATACAAGAATGAGAAAAGAAAGGCATATCTAGTAGGATGGATTTGTAAAAAAGATTCAGACACAAGTATTGATGATTCTGAAAGTGAAAAAGAATCTAACAATCTATTCTTGATGGATACTATTGTAAATGAGGTACACTCTGATTATAATTACAATTCTAGTTATGAATCTGATATTGAAAATGAAGTTAAAGAATTAACTATTTAAAATGAAAATTTTAAAATTGATATCTTGAGAATGGATGAACTATATAGGAAATTGTAAATAGAAAATAATAATATCAAAGAAGAATATAAAAAATTAAATAATTATATTTTAAGAAATATATAAGATAAAAAGATTGTAGATTCTGAATTGCTAAAATTTAAAGATGATAATTTGAGAAGAAAAGATTTATTGTCAAAAAATAATGAAGATAAATATAGAATATTTAAATTATTTTTTAATAATTTATATAAAAATGAAAAGGAATATAAGAATCCTAAACATGAAAATAATAAACTAAAATTTTTTGGATCATGTTCAAATGGGAAAATATGTGATGACTTGGAATTTATTCATAAATAGAATTAAAACTTTAAAAAGAAAATTACCGGATTAAAGGAAGCCTTATCTATTTTTGTTTGAGGCCAAGATAAATTTGATAAAATTATGTCTATGAACAAACCCAAAATGATAAAATAGGTTGTGGATATAAAAATCATGTTCCTAATATGTATATAATTATTTTTTATTAAAGGAAAAAATGGGAATATTTCATATGTTAATTTCTTTAATGTAACTTGAAAGAAAATTATGAAAACAAATGTTATTTAAAGTTTACTCAGTCTTAAGGCTATACTAATACTTTTATTTAGAAAAAATGTACTTCTAGATTACCCTATAATAAATATGTCAAATCTATATGGGTTCTTAAAAGTTTTTCTACTAATCCAGTTGGACCCAAACTAGTATGGGTACCAAAACAACCATCTTCTTGATTTGTTTTATAGGAAACGTACCTGAAGAGTTATTAAGTCACATGTTATATGGATAGTGGGTCCTCAAGTCACAAGATTAGTGAAATTTATTACTTCTTATCTTTTACCTCTTGTGATGGTGGTACTTTCACTTTTGATGAAAACTCTAAAGTTATATTAAACGGTTTTGGAGAAGTAGGTATATTAACTTCTATTATAATTTATAATGTAGTTTTCTTAAAGGGACAAAAACACAATTTAATTTAAATATCACAACTTCGTGATGATAGTATGATTTTAAAATTTTAAGACAATAAATTTATTGTTTATAAAGATAATATTTTCTTATTTTATGCTAATAGGAAGGAAAATATATATTCTATTGATTTTTCAGAAGTAACATAATATAATGTAAATTTATTAAATGTTGTAGATACATGTCACATTCTATGGCATGGAAGGTGGGAACATGTTCATCTTCGATAGTTGTACAATCTTGATAAACATGAACATGTTCTGGAACATCCAAAATTCAATACATGTACGTACAATGTATGTGATTCTTGTCTAAAAGGTAACAAGTAAAAAAGAGTAATTTATAATTATTAATGTGTTTAATACTTCTATATTCTTAGAACTGCTTCATATTAATTTATTTGGACATGTGAGAACTGATAGTCTGGGTTCTATAAGATATGTTTTTTTTATTGTAGATGATTTAATTATATTTACTTATACTATATTCTTATCCCATAATTAAACAAGTTTTGGGAATTCTGTAAGAAAATCTAAAATCATAAAGGTCATTTAATTTCTTCTATAAGAAGTGATAAAGTATGAGAATTTATTAACCTATAATTTGGGGAAAAATGAGACTAATGGATATTTTCATAATTTTTCTGTCCCTAGAGCACCGAAATATAATGTTTTTCTAGGGAGGAAAATCAAACTATTCAAGAAATGGAAAGAATAATTATTAATAAGTTCAACCTTCCAAAATATTTTTGGGATGATTTAGTTAACACAACTTGTTATATCTTAACTACTTATTACATTAGACCATTGTTTAATAAAACTATTTATGAACTATTTAATAATAACAAACCCAAAAATGATCATTTTAAAGTTTTTGGTTATACTATTTATATATTAAATAATAAATATAATCTAGGAAAATTTGACTCTAAAATTGATGAAGGCGTATTTTTAGGATACTCTAATAATAGTACGACTTATAAGGTTTATAATAAAATAACTATGGCAGCAGAAGAATCTATTCATGTAAAGTTTATTGAAAATAAAAGTAAACCAAGTACTATTTATATTAATAATGTTGAAGATTTTAAATAATTCAACTTAGATGAAGATAAACCAGAAAAAAATAATGCATAAGTCCAGGGAGAGAATATATCATATCAATCTAATCCTTTAATTCGGAAAACTCGCAAAGATAACTCTTTATAAAATTTTATATGAAATGTTGAATCTGGAATTAGGACTAGAAATTATATTTTAAATTTCTGTGTTGATTATTCCTTTGTAGATGATTTTTTTCCTATTAAATTTAAATAATATTTGAAATATTCTAACAGGATAAATTCCATGCATGATGAACTTTAATAGTTTGATATAAATAATGTCTAGAATCTAGTTAAGCTACCTAAAGAAAAAATTTCTATAGGAACCAAATAGATTTTTTGAAATAAATCGGATGATTCTAGTAACATAGTAAGAAATAAGGCAAGATTAGTTTACCAAGGTTATATTCAAGAATAAAGGAATTGGTTTTAAAGATTCATTTTCACCAATTACTATATTATAATTCATTTAGATTTTATAATCTTTTTCAAGTTTTCAAATTTTAGAAATTTCTCAAATGGATGTAAAAAGTTATATTTTAAATGGTGGAATTTCAAAAGTGGTGTATGTTAAACAACCACATTGTTTCAAAAATAATAAATTTCCGAATCATGTTTTCAAAATTTATAAAGCTTTATATGGTTTTAAAAAATCTCCTTGATCTTGATATGAAATAATAACTCTATTTTTAATTCAAAGTGATCTTGTTAAAGGTAATTTTCATCCAACCTTATCTATAAAAAGATTTTAAAATGATATATTGATTATAAAAAATTATATTGATGATATTATTTTTGGTACTACAAATTATAATATTAGTAGTGAGTTTTCAAAGTTAATGAAAAATGAATTTGATATGAGCCTAATGGGGGAATTAAAAATTTTCCTTGGCTTAAAAATGAATTAAATGGGAGATGGTATTTTATTAAATAAAACTTAGTATGCCAAATAACATATAAAAAATTTTGGACTTGATTCTTAAAAAACTAGAAGAACCTCTATATACACAAATTCTAAACTGGATGCAGTAGAAAAACTATTAGTGATAAGTTAAATAGAGTCGTGATAGGAATTATTCTATATCTAACTGCTTATAGTCTAGATATTATGTTTTATATTTGTATGTGTGGAAGATATCAGTAAAACCCCAAAAAATTCACCTAAATTTTGTTAAAAGGGTAATTAGATATATCAAGGGTACTATTTTTACTGGAGTGTTTTATTCTAATGAAATTTTTTTTGATTTATTATCTTACTCTGATTTTGAATGTGGAGGTTATAAAATTGACTGGAAAATCACTTCAAGTATGTGTCACTTTTTAGGAAAAACCATAATTTCATAGAGATCTAAGAAACAAATGTTAGTAGCACTTTCAATATATAAGTCTGAAGATGTTTTTGCTGTTAGTTTTTGTTCACCAAGTATTAGGATAAAAAAATTGTATGATATTAATATTAGTTTTCATAAAATTCTTATCTACTGTGATAACACTATTTTTATTTCAATTTCTAAAAACCCTCTTAGACACTCTAAAACTAAACACGTTGATGTTATATTACATTTTCATAGGGATCATGTAAATAAAGGTGATATATGTTTAGAATTATTTCCTACTAAGAAACAATTAGATGAAATTTTTATAAAACCCTTAGTTTCTATTAATTTGGAGAAAATGAAATTTGAATTGTGTATGCTAGAAGATTAAAAATTTATATTAGTATAATATTTTTACTTAAATTTATTTTTTACATGAGTTATGTATCTCACTGTTATTTTATACTCTACTTAAATGATAATTAGATCATACTATTTAAAAATTCACATTTAAACTATAGCACTGTCAAAATTCATCTTTCTTAAAAAAAATTAATTTGGTGAAATTATAGTAATTGTTTTTTTAATAGATTCTATTTATATATTAATATGGTTTTTGATAAATTTTAAAAAGGGGACAGTTTTTGAATATTTAATAAAAAATTAATTTGTTTGAAAATTTAAAAAATGTTATATTTTATAATTTACAAAAAGGGGGAGATTTTTTATAATTGGGTATTAACACTTTTACGTATCTATTTGTTTTGATAAATTACTCTTACATCACATATAATTAAATTAAATATTGTTTCAAAAATAATATCTCTTTAACATGTTTTAATATTTTATTTTAATCATTGGTTATTATTTTTTTAAGAGTTTTGAAAATTTGGCCATCTACACAAGACCCTTAGGTTGATCCTTAAACTACAATAAAGGGGGACCTGAAGGTCAACCCCTATTGGAGTTCCAGCCCTTAGGGCCCAAACAATGGTTGGGTTCGGCATAGTTCAGGCATATCGCATGAAAGACCAAGTATAATTCATACACAATGTGTGTTGGTTGGTGCATCAGTTAGGTATAGGTCTCCTACTAATCATGTTGGATTATGTGTGTGCATTGTATTTCAATTCAATCTAAGCATTAGTACATTTTTATTGATATACCATATGGATTCCATTTCATAGAATCTATGTGGGATGTGAATGTGTTTCATTGTTCATCCTAACTTAAAAACTTATATTCAATATCGTCCATCAGATATTTTTAATCTCTCTTGTACGATATTCTTTGTGTTTATCATTTACTTGGGTTTTAAACTCCCATGTTTCCTTATATTTTATTTTTAGTCACTTCTTCTGGCATTCTCTCTTTCTATAGTAAAACAATGATATTCATCACATATTTTCCTTTGACCCAGTTTGCCTTTTTTTTGCACTAATATTTTCTTTTAAGGTTGTAGTACTGGTATATAATTTATTCTCAGGTCCTCTTTCAGGTTTCAATAGTAATCTATTCTTACTGTTGTTAATCTACGGATGTTTTACTAGTCAGAACTTCCCCTATTGGTTTCCTAACAATTCATCATTGTAAAATATCAATGTTGGGTATCATGTCACCGTTAGAAAATACCAATGGTGGGTGTCGATTCACCATTGGATGTTTCTAATGGTGGGTCGGTATTCCACCACTAAACATCAACATTGGGTCATTTTACCCACCAGTAGACATCAATGGTAGGTCATTTTACCCACCATTGGACTTTAATGGTGGGTTATTTTTTACCCACTAGTTTTTCTTGTTTTGTTTGTACAAATCCATGGAATTGGCTTCATTAATCTCCAATAGGATCTACTTATTATTCATTCACTTGGTGAAATTAGGATTCTTATAGTTTTAATTTTGGTTTATTATTTTTTTATCATAAGTTTTTAATTCTTTTTATCAGTGTCCTATTTGTTTTGTTTTATTTCTTCAGGTGCATAAAAGCTGGGAAACAACCTCCTTTTTCATTATTCAATTTATTTTTATCATTTTATGAATATTTGAGGGATAATAAATTTTATTTATTCATCTATAATTTTTCACTGATGTTTGGAAATATTTTTCATTGATCCACCAATGGACAACTCCAACAATAGGACACAAGTCCCCTTTGTAATCCAACAGTGAGTCATGATTCACCATTGGATTTTGAACAGTAGTAAATTTTTTATTGGTTCTCATAAACCTTTTTATTACAAAGTGGCTGGGAATAATTTCTGTTTCAGTTGGAAATTTTATTTTTTCTTGAAATTTTAATGATTTCTTTTTCTCTGTTTTTAGCAGTAGGTCCTGATCCACCACCCTCTATTTTCAGCGATAGCTCATTTAGAAACCATTATTTAATGATAATTTCAAAAAAAATTATTTCTTATTTTTATTAATGATTGTTAAAATAAATTTCTTTCTTAAATTTTTTACTATTATATGCTAAAATATTAATAAAATAGTGCATGAATATTAATTATTTTACTTATTATATTAAAGTTTTTATTTAATGTTTTATGAAGAAATATAAATCCCAATTGTAATTCTATATTTTTTCAGTGAGGATTTAAAAAAATAAGGTAACTATCATATTATTACATTATTATACATCAAAAAGTGTTGTATAGATATTGGATATGGATATGCTCCTGATGAATTTTTACTTAACGATCCAAGATATCTCTTCAAGTATAAATAACATACACTAGTGTAGATCATAACATTGGTACATGATGAGAAAAATTTCTGATTCTCTAAATTAAACAAGAAACTTCTTCAAAAAAAATTTATTTTTTTGTGATTAACAGATATCTACATTGCTTTCATCTCCCACCACTGTCGTGATCAAAGAACTTGAGCTACATTAAATTTCTCTGTTATATACTCGACTATTGTTTTATTTTTTTCTGTTATTTCTTCATTATAATTCTTCCTACCATCTGTTTTTTCTATAGAGTTTAGTTTAATATTTTCCCATCTAAAATTTTTCACATCGGGTTATTCCTCCCATCTAAAAGGAAGGTCAAGTCATTCCTCCCAAAAAAAGGATGGTGGCTTGTGACTCTTTTAAATGTTAGGGGTTATACCACTAGGTGTGAAAATGGTACATTTCATCTATATGTAATTGGGTTATCACTCCCATTAAAAATTGAAGATCTAGTAAATACTATTCTCCACAAAAAGTGGAGGATATTTATTAGAGGACTAGGATCTTGGTGATCTGAAGATCTATAAAAACACCATGTGTTATTTATTTTTTTCTGCTTCATTTTTAACATTGTTATAAGTTTAATATAATATTATTTGTTAATAATTAATAAAGTACTATTAACCTCCCCACCCCACCCCCACCCCTCTAGTCTCTACTTCAATACTAAGGGTCCTAAAGAATAATAGATGAATGACACTCAAATATCTCATCTTCAGGTGTCGAGGATACTGGTTAAGAGACATCGTTATGCGGTGTGTAAGAAAAAGTACATATAGTGTACCCATGGTCAATTATACATAGTTGATATACATAAATCATGACACATATTTTGGGATTTTTGTGTGTAGAATAATTACAAATTATGTATTGACCACCAGTTTTCATGACGAATAACAGGGGTACATGGTATGTAGTTGGCGTACATGCCATGTATCTCCACTCAATTTGTGTCCACATAAAAAATAAAAACTTTGTGGTCAAATTATGTGACATGTAATCAATACACATCATGTACTGATTTCAAACCATGTGGCATGGAATGACATGATGTACATACCATGTTGTAGGATATAAACAAATTGTAACACGTAACAACCAACGTGAAGAACACATAAAGTCCCTAGATGGTTGTACAAATTTTGTAACTCAAACCAACTCACATAAGGCACATGTTGAGATATATGTGTCATGTGATTTAAAATATGAAGAGAATTAATTAATTAAATCAAAACCAAACTACATTAAATATAGCTAGTTATACACTCATTGTGACATTTTTTTCCACGCGAATTACATGCTGAGTGATTTTAATGTTTCGTGTGTGATATTAAATGATTTATAAAATATTTTCCATGTTATTATGTACATACATTTTTTCTATGCTTTCCATAAATTTTTTTTACTTCATGAGCATATTCAGTGGTACATACTGCATATATTCAAGTAGTGTTGTGTACTCATACATTTCATGCATATCATATGGATTGACTCATGGAATAATATGTTGTGTATATCACGACACATCATGTTGGCATACATGTCATGTAAGTACACTACACATTATACGAACCATACACAGTGTTAGTCAAAAGTAATTTCATGTGATGGTACACATTGTATAATAGTTAAACTCTATAAATGGATTTAAGTATAAGAAAAGGGATACATACCATGCCACCTCAAGTACACATTGGGTACATAATTAATTTTAAATTAAAAATTATTTTTAAAATTTATTTAAAATTACAGTGGATGAGAATATCAAGGGGTATTTGGATTCTTAATTAAGATAAATCAATTAATTAATTAATTATATGATTAATTTATTAATTCAATAAATTTATTTAATAAATAAATAATTTAAATGAATGTTATATATTTTAAATGTGTAGTTTTTTGATGCATGGATGATCATGATATTGACCGACCTTTGTATGTTTTGAGTTTCTATTTAATTTAATTATTTATTGCATGGATTTTTGTGAAAAAATTATTATTAAATTAAATATGAAAATATGTATATCATCCCTTCCTTTTTATTTGGTATGGGTTTTTGTGTCCATAGTTTATTTTATGTAACCCTAAACCCTTGGTTCACCTCACCTTTGTGTGATTAAGCATATATAAAGCAAATATCTTCATAGGAGATGTTGAAATTCTAGACCAAGATGAGGTAAAACTAACCAAGGAGATACATAGGTTAAATTTGGAATGTTATAACTCAATACAAGCCTATATCATGGAATTTTTCCCTTAAGTTCAAGGGTTGTTTTATCATCTACTTGATAAACCAACTAGTACTTAAAAGATAATGATCGCACCACATGTTTATTTTATTTTTCCCAGTGCATGGTTTTTTATTTATGCAATGAAATTAAGTATTTATTTAATATTTAAATGAAATTGCATGATTTAAATAAAATAATAATCATTCTAAGATAAAATTAAATAAATGGATTGTGTGTAAATTGTTTTATCAGGACATGGTTAATTAAATATGTAAAATCCACATAATATTAACAAGCATGTAAAGGATAAAATAAACAATATTTATGATTATGATAAGTAAAATACCTTAGGAGATGTTATTTCATATGTCACCTTATATCGTCTGAGTTAAGATAAAACTCTGTAGTATCGTTCAGGTCATAATCAAGCGCACTTTCAATGATCTAGGAGTCTTAACAAAGATATTTGGTCAACTTAAACAATTAGTATTGAGTGTAATATCCATATTCTATTCAATACAATTTTGGGGAAAGTATTAAGGGATATCCTAATCTTGTATTTCAGTATTAAGGTATCCACTAAATGGATCAAGGAACTATAAGTTAATTTAGTTGGAAAGACCCCTCCTCAAGTACCTCCAATTTATTTTTATGTCCATAATTTGGGTTATGAGAAGGGGAATATAGATATTTTCCAATAGAATATCCACATGATATGAAATTCCAAATACAATAAAGATGGTTATTTGGATTTAATAAAATATTGGGAGACAAATAAAATAAAATTTATTATGAAACACTTGGTAATCAATATAATGTTCTAAAATTTTCTTTTATTTATTATAGAAAATGGAAATCATAAAATGGGAAAACTATAATCATTTCTGGACGAAGCCCAAGTCCTCACCAGTATAAATTTTCAATAGTATTATAGTTGTTTATACACTACACTACTACCAAAAAATTACATTATATTATGGAGTACCCTATTCCTAATCATCTACCTCAGTGAGTTAGAAAAGGTGAGAAGGATGCCTATATGAGATACATATAGGATACTTAAAATGTCCATTAAATCATTTTATCATCTATGTATGGATAATTGAAGATGTAATATTAAGACATGGATATATACACCATGATGTTTCATCTCCTTTATCTTGATAAGGATATAGAGAGAGAGGATTAAGATAAATGAGATTTTCACAAAATTATAGCAGTGTAAACTAGAAAATGGGTACCTAGCTACCGATCTTGCCTTCAAGATATTGAAGTGGATTGATCGGTTAGAAAATTTTGGATTCTATATTAATGATAAATTATCCAATAATATCATATTATTTTCATTACCATAAAGGCTTTATATATCCATTATGAATTATAGGATGAATGGTATAGAGAAACTTCTCGAGAAACTATTGACTATGCTTCATCAGGAGGATATGGATTGGTGGGAACATGGTTCCTCACTCGTTGTAATAAACTATTTAAAAAATACAAGGATTAAAATCCCATGACTAGTTTAAATTCAATGGATCATTTACAGTATCCTTCAAGGAGATAAAAGATATATAGGCAGTATAGTTAACATGAGGCTATCTACTTCTCATATTGCAAGAAAAGTCACTCAAATGGGAATTAAAATGTATTGAAGATGTAGAAAGATAAATATTTTACTTCAGGTATATTCATCATTACATTTAGTATTTATATTTTACTTCTTAGTTATTAAATACAATTTTAAATTCAAATACTTTTATTCAAATACAACAACCAGAAAAATTAAAAAATATTATAGGAAGTAAGGTGAAATATATAAGTAACTGAGAAATATTGATTACTAAGTCTATATAGATAAACACATGAATTCATGTTTCCAAGTGGATTGATTCTAGTCAAACTATTATTTTTTTTAGTGTTTCCAAAACATTTATCTCGGTGTTTAGTTGGACACAATGAGACAATATTTCATGTTTGAACTAAATTTTTTAATGTTATTTTATATTTTTGGAATAGTTCAGTAGTAATTGAATCACAGATATCCAATATTTGAAAATAATGATGGATATATAATATAAGTCTCCTAACTAAGTGTGACAAGATAATTAATTGTTTAACTAAACTAAAAGGAGTTGTTAGGATATACCCATATGGGTGATTAAAATTTATGGGCCTAAAAGTATTAGGTATATTGATATAAAAACTTATTATATTTTGGATAAAGATACATTTGAGATTAAAATTATAGCTACAAATATTCTAGAGTTAGTTTAGCTAAACCATATGAACTATTCTAAGGAGAAGATAGGGTTAAATTCATATACTTAATGAGATACTTATAATATATTTTAGGAATGTATAATGGAAGTGCTGAATGAACTTGGAAAGTGATATAAGAACCTTTAGGAAATATTGTTGGATAATATCTTAACCAAGTATCTATTGATAATTTATATGTAGAGTGGACCTACTCCTAGACTCACATTGTCTTATACATGTCAAATCCCTGATGGTAGTATAGTGAGGATTTATGAAGAGTCTTATATATATTTCATGTCTTCCATTATTCCTTTCAAGACAAGTTTTGAAAATAGAGGCATAAATACTAACTATTTATAAACTATAATGACAAATGGATATCATATAAGTAATAATATGATGTTAATTCATTATTTCACAACCTCATGTGGTTTATGAGTATTATTTGTAAAATCTTTATTTACCTACAAATGTACATCAAGTAAAATACAATGTTCATATTAGTTAATTATCCTATAGATACTCAAGATATTAACTTCCCTAAGATAGAAATATATAAGTAAAGACTCACTAAAATGACTAATGGATATCATTCCACTATGTCACAACCTCGTGGTTTTAATGAGAACCATTTTTAAAATATAGATTTAGAAATAAATGTACATCAAGGAAAACATTGAGTGTATCTCAATTAATTATCCTATAGCTACTAGGGATATTAACATCCCTAAGATAGAAAGGTATTATTCAATATCAGCTATATTTTTAATATAGTGTAGTAAATATCTTTTGAGATATTTGTAGTAGGATATAATTAAATTAAGTCTTGGCTCTAAATTCACATGAGTAGTAATAGGAGCACTAAAATTCGCAAGACTTGGAGGGAGGAGTTATTCAAGATACACATATTGTGTAGGAAAGTTAAAACCAATGTGGTAGTTTTATATTCATCAATACATGCGATATATAATTTCATAAGAATAATAAATCCAACAGGGAAGTAGTAAATGGAAACATATTGTTATTAATAAGTTTATATGATTTTTAAGATAGATTTTATGTACCAAAATCTAGTTTTGAATTTTAATAGTTTCTATAGATAATGTAAAGTATTTAGTGGGTATTCAAGAAGAAACTAGACATGTATAGTAAAATCCAATAGTAATAAATTCTATTTAGTCACTATAGGTTCAAGATATGCCTTAGTATAATCTATGAAAAAATGTTATCCAGGTCATTATAATTAAATACATTATAATTTTACTTATAATATCAATATTCTATGATCATTATATTATAATATTGGATGTCAAAACTACCTTCCTTGGAAGAAACCTTATGGAAGATGTACATATGGCATGACCAGAAGGATTGGTGATGCTAAAGAAATCTAATAAGGTATGTAAGTTTTAGATATCTATTTAAGGATTGAGAAAATAATCACAAGAATAGAATATTATTTTTAATAAATTCACTAGATAGTTTGGTTTTATTAAGAATAGAATTGATCCATGTGTTTATAGAAGGTTATTGAGAGCATTATAGTTTTCCAAGTCATGTATATTGACAACATTTTTAAAATAGAAGTTTAGTCTTATAGTTTATTAATACTAAAGTAAATATTTTCTCTAAGATGACTTAAATTAGTAACCCAAATTCTAGAAAACAAGATCTAAAAAATTAAATATATAGGTTTTTTATATCTATTAATATTATATACTTTCACTAGGTATTGAAAAATACAATATGGAACAATTCAAGACTAAATTGTTCCCTATTTCATGTGGAATAAAATATTTCCATGTTGATGTGTGAAATAATAGGAGAAGATATTTATGACGAATAGAATAACATGTGTTAAAGAATACTTTGGAATCTATCTCACATTCCATTATATTTAATAAGGTATGATATTGTTTATGTGTAAATCAGAGAGGGTGAATATAAAAGAGATATAGGTGAAATGCATATACTTTCATTTGGAAATATCTAATAGTACTTGAGAAAGTATAAATATATGAGTTCATACTTATTAGATAAGTGGGAATACTAGTTGTCAAGGTAAATCAAAACAAGTCTTTCTTCATATCATATTGATCAAGTATTGAGGTAATATGAAAGATAAAATTATTTTATATAATGGTTTATATATCAATATAGAACAAGTACGTTGTAACTTATGATGTAGCTTCAGAACCTATTTGTAAATTATTTTCACTGAGCTATGGTTTTTGGAAAGATTCTATGTTTTGAAAAAGGAAAAATGGATAATACTTGGTGATATCACCTCTTAAGGATTTTCTCATAGGTGAAAATTCATATTAAGAAAAATGGATATAATAATTTGGTAGGACTAGAAACTATTTTTATACCTTTGTAGAATCATGTTAATAATGTGAGGATAACCAGTTAGTCAATAGTTGGATCTAGTGAAAGTGGGAGTCTGATAGAGATGGTTCCTTGGTACTAACTAACTTTGTTCTTTATATTACTATAATATTCAAAGACCTAAATATTAATAAATATATTATAACATGATGATTTACTTTTATGTAACATTAATGTGATAATTTTCTAAGAGTATTTTTCTCATCAAAAATTTATAGTAGTTCCTCACTATAATGAGATAATAGAAGTATCATGACAATATTCTTAAACATATCTCCTATGGTCTAGATTACATAATTTTATGGAACACATATGATGTTTTTACTATTAGGTGTTTAATGTTCATAAGTGTAAAAGACTTTTGCTCATAAAGTTTCACACTTGATAATCTCTAAGAGAAAAGGTTGTGAGGATAGACCTGCTAATAGGAATTCCCAATGTTTTATGTGTCATTAGATATTCTTATCTATGTATTTTGTATTTTTCTTTATACATGATATTATTATTAATTTATATCATAAATTACCTACATTGATTTATTTTTGAAAAATGTGATGACATATGCTCAGGCAGTGAACTGGGATATGTTGGGTGCTTCATAAGTGCTATGACATTAATTGAATAAGTCAATAAAGGATTTATCACTTCATAGTTATCAAAAAGTATATCTATACCACTTTGACTAAAATTTAACTATCTGATTAAATAAATTTCCATGTTAGTTGATCAATGAGTTCATTTTAAGTAGTCAAAGAATGATAAATCAAGCATATAGGTTAATGAGACGAGCATGCAACCTTCTTCATGAGATGTCAAGATAATCACACAACCTGCATAAGACATTTTGGAAAAATGGAAAATGGAAATCATATATGAAAAATAAATTTGTACACTACATAATATAATTGATCTATGAGAAGTAAAATTACGTTTTGAATAATAATATTGATATACACATTGAAGAATTCCCCCATGGATTGGATAATTGATCTACACAGATGAAGTTTTATCATAATAGATTTAACTTATATGATTTAAAGTGGTGAAAGAATTTATCATACCATAATATATTTATGAGATACATAAGAGAACTCTAAGCTGGTATGAATTTTTGAGCTATATAAGATAATTGAATGAGAAATATTTCAAACTTATGTGGACTGAAAAAATGAGATTTTCAAAATTATGAGATTCTAAAAAAAGTGAATTATGGTGATGAAAGAGGCATTCTTAAGTTTCATAAACATAATGGGGATTTTAAAATACATGATCCTTTCTTAATAATCAAACATTCAAGTTGAAGGAGATGGTTATCAAAGCTTGTAAAATGTATGCATATTTAAAAGTGATAAAATTCATTTACCCTACTTTCAAGAATAATGTAGATGAAATTATATCAAATATTGATCATTACTTGAATTATAAATCATTATAATTGAAGATGATTTATGGATATATTAATCTTCATATCTAATAAAAAATATTTCAAGGTGACATAGAAGGCTAGGAATTTTTTCATGTCTAAAATGATAAGAATTCCATATTTAATTAAATTTGAAGATACGAATTCAGTTGATATTTGTGTTTGACTTTAAATGTTTAAATATTATAATAATTTATTTTTTTTGTATAAAAATATGTAATAAGTGATATTATTTAGTTTATTCTATTACGTATAGACTTAATTTGAGTTTTTTATAGTACTTAATGTTAAGTTCTTGTGTTTTAAACTGAGTTTTGTACCACAAAATGATTTTTTATATGACCTTTATATAGCTAGGGAGATTAAAGATTGAGATTTTATGAACCTATTAAAGAATATGAGGTAGATATATTTGGATGAGAGAAAAAAAATGAGAAAGAAATGAAAGGGTATTTTCATAATACTCTTTTTATTTGAAATGGAAGAAATGAGATTATGAGATATGAAAATAATGGGAAACATTTCCACATGAAAGAGTTGGTGATAAGTGCACAAAAAATCATGGGAACCAAAAAATGGGTTTTTTATAATTTTTTTCTTGGGTTATACGATTTCTTATGTATGTTAATTCCATAAATAGATATTGGAAATGGTAGGACTATTTAATATATCCATCCTTTCACTTGAGAAGATGGGGAAAATGATGATGAAGAAATTTAAAAGTAATGAGGTGCAACTACTAGAGGATCTGACTAAAACTAATCAGGTTGAGATAAATTGAATATATTAACATAAAATGAAGTATAAAATGTTATTACGTGTTTTATAGTGGAGGAAAATAGAAATTGAACTTGTATTAAAGTTTTACACCAACTAGGTTTTGATAAATAAGAATAGGAGGTTGACCTATATTATTCGTCAATTATAGTTGAGGAGGAATAAAGAATAATAAGAATAAGAAATTCAAATAGCTGAGATTATTTAAAATTTAAAAATATGTTTTTCCCAAGCTTACAGTGTTGAGTCTAAGAGAATAACATATGAGTTGAGAAGCCAACAATCAGTTTCATAAAATCTGTAAAGCTGAACCATGAGTGAAGACCAAGTTGCACATATTTTTCTTGATGAACATGTGGAATTTGAAGACTCTTTTTTGAGAATAATGAGATAAATTTTTTTGAAATAAAATAATCTAATGTAGACCTAGTGATTGAATTCTAGGAAAAAGATGAAATAAAAACTTACATATATATGGTGTGAAATTATAGATAAACTAGGACTTGGGGTATGCAGGGAGATCATAGTGTGTCTATGTAACTATAATGAGAAGGCATTGTAATAAGTATTATGGGAAGTATGAAAGTGTGTACCTATCGGGATTCTGTTTAGGTGTAGGAAACACCAACCATTATAGTCAGAATTTTATTATAGTGGTGAACCCATGATTTTGGTGAATAACCAATCATGGAATGGAGCTATAATTTTAGCTAAACCTTGTAAATTCTTGTGTCTTTGTGCCATTATTAATTTCTATATCTAAGTGAGTCTATGTGACATAAATAAGGGTGGATTGATACTGAGATCAGTCTAGGAAATTTAATTAAAAATGGATTAATTCATAAAAAAAATTAAGAACTACTGATTCGCCCCTCCCCTCTCAATGGTCTGATGACCCATGGGCCATTTTAATTAGTATAAGAGAAAATCCAAGTTACCTATGAATAGATAAAAACTTCCTCTGAATTTTTATATGAATATATGAACTATAAAAATGATATGTTTAAATAATATTCTCATATTAATAATTTTTTCTCCACTAATACTAAATCATAAATTTTTTTTTGAAACAAAACATTGAGTAACATATAGAAGAAAGGGGAAAAGAAAGAAATAAATAATGTAAATAAAGGAAATGATCTACCATTTCTTGAAATTGAAAAAAGTTTTAAGTTCACAAATGTTGAATATGCTTATAAAGATCATTTTTATTATCCAAGTACAATTTGTGGAGAGTATGAAGATATCAAAATATTTCATGACTTATACTCTCATATTATAGATTATTTTAATAAGGTTACATTTAAAATATTATATTATATACTAGCTTTTATCAAGGAACTATTTGATGAAAAATCATAGCTAGAGGAATAATTTTATTTCATGGAATATGTGTTAATTAAGAAGAGAGTATGATGAAACATACTCCAAAAAAAGTAAAAGAAAAGGATGAAACTAAATCACTTTTTAATGAAATATATTTTAAGTTTTTCAAGGCTTATAAATAATATTTTGTGAGAGGGAAGTGTTCAAATATTTTTTCACTAATATAATCCATGCATTAGAAAAGATATATGAAGTCATAATGAAAGTCAAAGATACAAAACTGGATGTGAAATACATGAGAGTAAAAGTTATTTAAAATTAATTATAGTAGATTATCAATATGCATAAAAATAAAATCATAATTTTAAGATAATTTAGGAAGATATATTTAAATCAGTATAGAGAGATAAATATTCCCTTAACATAAATTTCGTTGGAGTTGTAAGTCAAGTTAAAAAATCTGGAATCAACACAAGATGGATCTATCCAAATAATTGAGAATGTTGATACCTAAAATAAATATTATATAAATTTTTTTTCCTAAAATTATAATCATAAAAATGGTAAAGAGTGCTTGAGAAATTGTGGAGAAGAATCCACCTCATGTTTATAGAAGATGGTATCTCACTTCCCTGATAAATATGTGAGTAATAAATATTTTTTATCTATAAGTACTAGTCATAAGTTGAATTTTGTAAAAATATGGGTATCTAAAAATACTGATAAACCCATGAATAAGTTAAAGGTTTATGTGATAATGTCTCAAAAAATATTCTCCCCAAATAGTTTCCAAAAGAGTGGGTCACCGGTCCAAAAACTGTAAGGTGAGAAATATAGAAAATCTAAATAGATTACATCTAAAGTGAAAAGAGATAGATTAATTGGTAGATGTTGGTTACCCTAGAGGTTTGGGAATAGATCTATTGATTGAAGTAAACTTACATCATTATGTACACATTATATAATCCCTAAAGTAAGGGTATTATGGATAACATAATAAAACAATCTCTAGAAATATTACAGACTTAAAGGAAAATGTAAAAACCTTCACGTAAGAAAAAATTTAAAATATTGAAAAAATTATGTGAATATTGTAATAAATTTGTCCATTTATATGAGGAGTGTTATTATCTACCATATCATTCCAATTATTATGTTAATAAGAAGATAATTATGAAATAATAGGTCAATAAACAAAGGAAAATAAGTCATTTTTCTTTGGGTTTTGAAATCAATAAAGAAGATGTTGAATATTCTCATAAGGATGTTCAACCCATAGAGAATAGATTCCTCTATTTTGGTAAGAGGGTCCACATGAGAAACATTAAAAAATTTCCTTGAATCTCAAGAAGGAAATGAGAAATCTGAATACTAAAAGAGAATCTATCCAAGAGAGAGATATCTAGATAGGATTCATGGTTGAAAATACTTATGAAGATGTTGACAGGATTCCCAAAAATAGTATCTTAAAGGTGGTTAAAGAAGTGTGTAGATGTTTATACTAGTTAGAACACTGGGAAGTCAAATGTATGGATATTTTTCTTGGTCAAAATGATATGAAAAGTGACAAGGATGGAGAATCAATTTCTCACAATATTAAAAAGTTTATATGAAGATGGAAACCACATAAAAGGATAAGGTATAGGTTGATTTGAAATATATATATATAATCATATGTCCTAAATATTTAGATGAGGATTAGAGGATGGATAAAGATTAAAATAATAAAAGTTCTTCATTTTCTAAGGTTGAGAAGCCTATTCCAGTCATGAAGAAATCCCAAGATGGAGTAAATCCCATTCTACACAAACAACAGTGGATTTGGAAAGAAAAATTTGGAGCAAGCATGAAGAGTTATAGATACTTTATACTTTCAGATAAATGAGTCTTTCTCATGTTGATAATCTAATGTAGGATCCACATTATTTCCAAGTTTTTTGCTTCTATGTTACAAAGTTGGGAGTATAAGTTGAATAATTTTTCAGAGCATCCTTTGAGGGGGATCTTTATAATGATGAAGATAAAAAATATTTAATGTTTTTACATGAATCTAAAAAAATCCATCCCTGGTAAGGTTTTAGTATAAGGTATAGTTTTCAATCTCCTAAATTTGTTTTAATTTATGTTGTATATATTATCAAGGGGATGTTATCTAAAAAAATGGGGAGAAAAATAACTTACACTTAGAATTTTTAATGTGTTTGTGTAGTTCAGTGAAATTTTATATACCTAATTGAATTTTTTTTACTAATCCCAAAACGAGTTAAAATATGAGTTAGTTCAACATTTATAAATGTGAATTAGTTTTGATAATATGGTAAAATCACTATTATTCCTTACACTTGGTTATCTCAAGTTGATTTACCTAAGTCTCATTTCTAATAAACTTGGGGTTCCACCCTTCTCTAATAGAGATAATTTAGCACTATATAAGTGTAAGAACAAAAGAGTAGAAGTAGGTTCTTAAATTAATACGATTAAGGGGGGGAATAATTTTCCTTTGGAATACCTCCACTAGAATCTAATGAAATTATAAACTTCTAATGGGAGAGAAAAACATTTTCCTCCATTGTATTTATTTTTATTAAAGGGGAGAGAAAATTAAAGTATTTATGGTATATTTTTATGAATCTTGTGTAGTTAGAAGTTCAAATAATTGATAAAAATACCAAAGGGGGAATTGAAGTTTTATTTGGTGTGTGGTTGTGGTTGTTGTGAATAGAGAATTTCAATATGTATATTTTCATTAGCATGGAGGAATGGGTGATGGATTGAGTATCCACTCAATGACAAATTAGATGTTTACCATACATACATGTATAATTAAAAGAGAAGGAAGTGGTTACTACCTATAAAGATATGTCTAGAAAAAATATAGGTTTTTTCTAATAAATTAAATGATTGAAGAGACATATTTTATGTTGATAAAAATACTGAAGATAGAGAAGTGCAATCTAAAATAGTTATAATTGAAGTGAAGTAGTTGAAAAGAGTTAGTTTTTTAATTTATATTTTATCACCAATAAATGTGTTTTTAAAAGGTGTTAAATAGGCTCAATGTTTATATAGAATCTATTCTAAATTATAAACGATCGATCCTTAGAATATTGAGTATTTTAGATGGTGAAAATTTTCATAAACATATCCTTTTATGAATGTTTTAGATAGATGGAACTTTTGAGGCATAGATAACATATTGGAATACTCTATATTGAGTTTTTATATGTTATACATATTAATAAGAGTCTTTGTGGGTTTGGAATAATTTCAATAAGTTATAAAGTGACTTTAGTTGATTAAGAAGTCCCAAAGATGATTTAATTATTCTCAAAGTTCTTTTAAAGCAGGTTCGGAATAATTATTCTCAAATTGGATCTTTGAAAAATAGAAAATAGATTTCTCATATTTCTAAGAGATTTTTTCTAGCACATAAGACATTTAACATATGCGTAAGAAGATTAAAAAATGAAAAATTCATGTGTAATATGCATAATAGAATTGAGACACATGTAGGATAATTGTTTCAATCATAATAAATTTCATCTAAATATAACAGATTATTACCAGCATGTATGATATTTTACATACCTAATACATTTTGTAAAAATAGAAAATTTAATTTATTTACATGAAATAGATTTTTCTACCACCTAATAAAATTGATCTATATTAAGGATAATTGTGTTCTATGTAAGAATATTGATCTACATGTAGAATAATTTACTTATGTGTTAGATAATTTATCTATAAGAATGAAGTTTTCTCATAAGATATTTAACTTAGCTGATTTGAAGTAGTACAATAATTTTTCCTATTGTAAGTAATTCTTGATCTGTGTGGGATAATTTTAAGATGTGTATGAATCCCTAAGATACATATGATAAGTTACTTATAAATATTTTTAAATATTATAGACTAAAAAATGATATTTTTGGAATTGTGAGATTATGAATAAATTGAATTGTGATAATGAAAGAGGTGTTATTAAGTGTCTTAAACATCATGAAGCTTTAAAAATCCATGATCTGAGACTAAAAATTTTATCTTTACGGTGATGAATAACAATATAAAATCATGGAAAAAATATTCTTATTTAAAAGAGTTGAAATAAATTTATTTGATTTTAAAGAATAATTAAGATTAAGAGACATCGAATCTTGAAAAATTCCTTAAATTATAAATAATTATAATTCAATATGATTAAGTGAGATGCATATCTTCATATCTACGATAATTGATATCAATATGACATAAAAATCGAGGAATTTTTCCAAGCCTCTAAAGAGATGAATTCTATATTTAATTAAATCTAGAAATAAAAATTTAGTTGCTACTTGTGCTGAAATTCTGGAGTTTAAATATCACAATCCATTCTATTTCTTATATGATAATAATAAAGAAGGAAGAGTGATGATTTTTTATTTTTGTGTATAGACTCAAGATGAGTTTTATGCAAGAATTCATATTAATTTCTAATTCCCATATGATTTCCATGTTTCAAAAAAAAATTGGATGGCCTTCATACAGATTAAAGAGATTGAAGTGTGAGATTTTGTGGAGATGTTTTGAGAATAAGAAGTTAAGCCTATTGAAGAGAAAAATGGATACATATCTAACTGAGATAAAGAAATTATAAATAAAGAAAATTTTATTTTTTTGTAATACTATTTTGATTCAAAAAAAATAAATGTGTGATTTTGAGATATGGAAGTCATGAGAAACTATATCATGTGAAATAGTTTGTGATAAGTGCATGAAAAATCATGGTAACCTAATAGTGGGTATTTTATAATGGTGTTTCAGGGATGGCAGTTGGTTCTTCTACATGTAATATTATAAATTAAATGATCTATTTAATATAAACACTCAATCATTTTAGGGGATGAGAAAGTAAAAGAGGGAGTAACAAAAAAGAGAATGAGGAGCCACCTCTAGTGGTTGGGACTATAACAAAGAAGGTTGAGAGAACATGAAGATATCAAAAGCATAATAGGTCATTTCATGTTGTAGCAAGGATATAAAAAGTAACCCAACATGTGCTGAAGTTATACACCAACTAGGTATCGAATAAAAAGAATAATAATTTGACATATACTACTGGTTAGTTACATTCGATAAATAATAAAGAAGAAAAAAGATATTCATGTAGCTGAGGTTGTGTACATCTAAAGAATCTGATTTTTCCCAAGACTATAGTTTTGAGTCTAAGAGAAGAATATATAATTTGAGAAACTAGAAAAAAATTCATGGACATTGTAAAGTTATGTCATGAGTAGAGACTAAGTTTCATGTATTAATCTTGAATAACTTATAGAATTCAAATACTCTAATATTTGAAGTATGAAATTTTTTTTATTGATACAGAATCATACTATATAGACTTGGTGATTGACTTCCAATAATAAGTTGAAAGAAATAATTTCATGTATATGGTTTGAATTCATAGAACCAGTGGAACTCTGGATTTGTAGATGCATCATAGTGAGACTCTATAAATTCATTATGAAGCTATTATAATAATTCATGTGGTCATTAAGAGTGTGTACACAATGGGACTCTGTGTAGGTGTGGGAATCGCTAACCATTGTATTCAACATTTGATTATATTTTTAAACCATGGTTAGGGTAAATAACCATTCATTGAAAGGAGTATTCTTTTGATATGAACCTTGTAAATTCTTATGTCATTGTGCCTTTATTAATTTCTTTATTCGAGTGAGGAAGTATGAAAAAATAAGAGTGTATTGAGACTAGGATTGGTCTTGGAGATTTAATTAAAAATGTAATAATTCATAAAAAAAATTCAATGACCACTAATTCACCCCTCCACTTGTAGTGGTCTAACAACCCCTAGGGAATTTCAAAAGGGATTATATTATATAATAAGTGTTTATATGAAGTTGTTGTCATTGGGACATTAACTTCTTTCTCTATATATAGATTCATATGTTTATAGATGATAATCTTGGACTTTAGGAAAATTCATCTGATATCATAAAGAAAGTGGCGTAGAGGGTCACACACTAAGTGTATTCGGAATCTCAGTTAAATTCTATTTGAATTTAATATTAGAATAAATATTATTCTCAAGACCAAGGAATAATAATTATCCAGATTTTATTGATCACAAAAATTCAATCACCCCTTATTAAATTTATAATATATGTGATTTAAATATCAAATAAGTATTATTTTCTAGTTAGAAAATATAATATTTGTTTATCTATAATTAATTATTCTCAAGGTAATGAATAATTTTTTATTTATTAAATGTATATTCATTTAGTTACAAAAATTAAAAAAAAAAATTATTCAATAAATAGTGAATATAATATTTATTTATTGATTCAATGAACAATATATAGATATTTATATATTTAAATAAATATTTATTATTTCAGGTTTGAAAAATACCAATAAGGATTGATGAGCTGAGTTAAGTGTCCAATGGAATTTATATATATATATATATATATATCATTTAAATATTTATTTATTTATTTAACAAATGATATTTATATTTCAACAAGTTACTTCTCATCATGGAATTTAGTGTTGTTATTATTATTATTATTTGACTTGGGGTTTATTTAAAATAAATAAATGAGTTAAGAGCCTCTAATAAATTTCTAATTTTCTAACCATGAGTATATAACTAAAATTATATTATTTATAAGTTTATTAGAATAATATTTCATAACTATATTCTCTCAAGAGTATTTTCTCAAGATTTAGAGAACCTCTAAAGAATGAGAGGTAGTTATCCTCTTCCTCCCTCTCAATATAGAGAGAATAATAGAAATAATTCTTTAATCTTGAAATAATTCTTATTGTGATATGCTATGAATGACATAAGAAATTTGGTTCCTTTGAGTTAGAACCTTGGATTCTAATAATGAAGTTCCAAGATTTTTTGAGCACATGTGGATACCACTAGAGGAACTCTACTATAGACTCTTATCTACAATGATGATATAAGATCGTCTGCTGAATTGATCATCAATGAAGAAATAATAATCAAGACAATGTAATTATGGTTATAAATTATTTATAAATTAAATGTTAAAGGATCCTATTTATGAATTATTTTGGATTTCTTTATCCATTTCTGAGGATTTAATCTGAAGAAACCCATAAAAAATTACATGGAATGTAATAGAAAAGTACAAGTCATGTGGCCATGGAAAACTACATAAGGATGAGTTGTATAAATCATGGAACTTCATGTGTGGGTTTAGTATGCGGTTTAATTACACATCGGGAATTGACTGCTAGTTGTTATGTGGCATAATAAGGGTACACGGTATGTAGTAGGAATACATGACATGTAACTCCACACGGTTTTTCCTTAGGTAAATGATGAAATCTATGTGGTCAAATTACATAGAATGTAATTATTACTCATCATGTATTGAATTTCAGGAAAGTGAAATATCATAACATGATCTATAAAGTGTGTAGTTGATTTCACATATCGTGTAACACATAACTATCCATATGAAATACATGTCAAGTCCCTAGACGTGTAGTGAAAGTAGACAATAATAAATCACACGCTATTTAGCTGATTGTACATGTCATGTAATTCCAAAAAAATCATGCAAGTCACATGAAAAAGACAATAATTTCCTACGAGTCAACACATAGAGATAATTAATTAATTAATTAAAAACCAAACTACATGGTGTGTAGCTAGCTATACTCACCATGGGATTGGGTTTTCTACACGAACTACATACCAAGTGATTTTAGTAGGTCGTGTGCAATATTAAATGATTTATTAATTATCTTCCATGTTATTTTTTAGATACATGTTGAGTATGGTTTTTATAAACATATTTTACTTCATGTTCATCGATAGTAGTACATGTTTCGTATATTCAGGGCATTTCATGTAGTCATACATGCCACAAACTATGTGGATTGACTCATGGAACAAAAGAATATTTATATCAAAACATTCCATATAGACATTCATTTCATGTGAGTACATTATACATGATAACGACCATACATAGATTTTTTCACACTCTATTTCATGTGACAATTCACATTGTGTCACATTTAAACTCTAGAAACGGGTTTAAGAAAAATTACAAAGGTTCACATCATTCCTCCTCTAGTACACATCGTGTATATAATTAATTTTAAGTTATAATTAATTTTTTAAAAAATTATATTTTATGTTTATCTCAAGGACTATTTGGGTTGTTAATTAAGATAAATGAATTAATCTATTAATAAGATAATTAATTTATAAAGTCGATAAATTTATCATAATAAAGAATGAATTGAAATGAATTCTATATATTTTAAATGAAAATTCATTTCATGCATGGGTGATCATGATCTTGGTCGGCCTATTTATGTGTTGGGTTTATATTTTATTTAATTATTACTTATATAGGTTTTTGTAATAAATTTATTATTAAATTAAATATAATGATCTGTTTATCATCTATTCCTTTTTATTATGTACAAGTTTGCATATCCATGGTTTCTTTTATATAACCTTAAACCCCTAGTACCCCTCACCTATGAGTGACTAAGCATATGTAAAAGAAGGGTCTCTATAAGAGAGGATATGATTCCTGGTTGAGCTGAGGTGAAACCAACCTAGGAGTTTCACATGTTAAAGGGTGAATGTTACAACTCAATCCTTGCATGGGTCAATGAGTTATTCCCCTATGTTCAAGGGTTGGTTTCCCATTCACTCAATAAACCAACCAGTAATTAAAATATTATTATTATAACACATGTTTATTTTATTTAGTTCAATGTATCATTATTTATTTATTTATGAAATGGAATTTATATTTAATTTTTAAATTTCATCAAATAAAGTAAATAAAATAATTATCACACTAAGAAAAAATAAAATAAATAGATTATGCATTAATTATTTTATAAAAATAAGGTTAATTAGTTATGTAAAATCTAAATAATATTAATATTAATTTAAAGGATAAAATAAATAATATTTATACATAAGATAAATAAAATCAATCAAGGAAATATTAAGTTAAATATCACCTTCCATCATCTAAATTAAGATATAATAATTGTTAAAGTGTCGGTCATGCCATAGTCTGGGACAATTTTAATTATTGAGGATCCTTAACAAAGATAATGGGTAAAATTTATCAAATTGGTATTGAGTGTAATCTTCATAGTATTTTAAATACCATTTGGAGGAAATTTTTTAGAAAAATATGAATCCAATATTTCAAGATTTGGGATTCCACTTAACTGATTAAGGAACTATGAGTAATGTGGTTAGAAATACTACCTTCTTAAATACCATCAAGTCACTTACATGGTTATATTTTGGGTTATGAGAAGAGAAATATGGCTCATTATCACTTGAATATTCATACAATAAGATATTCCAAATCCATTAGTGAGTTTTATTGGGATTTGATAAATAGTGGGAGATTAATAAAATAAAATCTATCACATCAAACTTTTCAATAAAGTTAAATTACTAAAATCTACTTTTAATTATTATAGAAAGTGACAAGTAAAACCATGGGAACACTATGATTATTCTTGGACAAAGACCATGTCCTTACTAACACAAATTTCTAAGAGTGGTATAGTCATTTACACACAACAATAATACCATAAAATTTATATTATATACTATAGTTCTCTATTCCTGTTCATCAACCTCATAAAGTGAATGAATGTGGTAAGGATACTTACATGAGATGCATGGAGTATTCTTTTAATATCCATTTCATTGATCTATCACCTATTTTTAAAGAGATAAATATGAAATACAAATATATAGATGCATACTCCATTATATCTCATCTCCTTTCTCTTGAGAAAAAAGTAACAGAGAGAGATTTTTAAGATAAATGATATTTTCACAACATTATACCAATGTAAAATAGAATACGAGCCTATTTTGTGATCTTACCTTCAAGATTTTGAGGTATATTTATTAATTGGTGAATTTGGGATTCCATATGGATAATAAATTATTAATTAATATCATAATATTATCTTTACCACATAGTTTCTCTATATTCATCAAGAATTATAGAATGAACGGTATGAAGAAGTCGTTTAGGAATGTTTTTACTATTCTTTACTAGGTGGATAAGGTATTGTGGGAACACGGTTCCTCACCCATTATGATGGATAAAGTGAAAGAAAAGGTTGAAATTCCCATGATTGGTTAAAATTTAATAGATATTTTATGAAATCCTTTACAGAGATAAGAGATTCATAGGTAGTGTCATAAACTAGAGGTTATCTACTTCTCATGTGTCAAGAAAGGTAACTAGAAGAGGAACTATAATGTATATAATATGAATCAAGAAGAATATTTTACTTAAGTTATATTCATAATTTCATGTATTAATTCTATTTTACATATTGGTTATTAAAGACAATATGAAATTCATATATTTTTATTCAAATATAGGTACCCAAAAAGTTTAGAAACATTTAAAGAGGTAAGGTGAACTATCTAAGTGGCTAATAAAGGATGATTCCTAAGTCAAAAAAGAGAAAAACATGAATTCAATTTTCCAAGTGGGTTGATTCTGGTCAAACTATTATTTTTTATTGAGTGTTACCAAAACATTTATTTAAGTTTCCATTTAGATACAACAAGGTATTATTTTATGTCTGAAATAAATATTATTATTGTATTTCATATATAAATAATAGTTTATTAGTAATTGAATCATAGATATACAATATTGTAAAAAATTATGAATATAAAATTTAAGACTCTTTCCTAGTTATGGAAAGATAATTTATTATCCTATAAAACTAAAAGTGGTTTTTAAGGATATACCTTAATGGGTGTTTGGAATCCTTGGAGATAAAACTATTATAAATTTTGGAATAATTAAATATTAATTTTTATACAAATAAACCTTTGAGATTAAAGGTATAGAAACAAACATTATAGAGTTAGTTCAAAAAACCATGTAAACTACACTAATTAAATTCTAAGGGAAATTTTGTATACTTCATGAGGTTCCCTTAAAATATTTTAATAATGTACAATAGAAGTAATGAATAAACTTGGTAAAAGATATGAAATCATATAAATGGTTTTATTAGGGGATATCTTAACCAAGTATAATTCAATAATTTATATATTGACTTGAGATACTCCTAAACTCACATTACCATATACACATCAAATACTTAATGGTAGTAATAGGAAGATCTATGAGGAGAATTATGTGTATTAAAAGTATTCCATTATTCCTTTCATGATATGTTTTGGAAATAGAAGCATAATATCTAACCATATGTCAATAATAATGAATAATAGATATAACATAAGTTAAAATATAATGGGAATCAATTTTTTCACAACCTAATATTTTTTAGGAGAACTGTTTATTAAAGATAGATTTAGCTACAAATGTTTATCTAGGAAAACACTAACCATATCTCACTTAATTATCCTATAGCTAGTCAGGATATTAAAATACTTATAATATAGAGTTATTAGTTAAGACTAAATATATTTATATAATAGGGAATAAAATATATTTTTAGATATTGGAATCAAGTTATATTTTAATGAATTCTAGGTTCTAGATTCACATTAGTTGGCATAGGAACACTAAACTCTACAAGACATAGTAGAAGGAGTTATTCTAGAGAAACATATTTCATAGAAAAGTTAAAAAAATATGAGGTTTTATATTCACCAAGATAGGTGATGAGTTATTAAATAATTATAATAAATCCTATAAAGAAGTAGTAAATAAAAACATACTATGATTGATAGGTTCATATGAATTCAGAGATGGATTCCATGTACCAAAATACAGTTCTGAATTTTGATTATTACTCTAGTTGATTTAAAGTAATTGATGGGTATTCTAGAATAAACTTCACATAAATGGTATAATATGTCACTAATAAAATTTTATTGGTTAATATATTTTCATGTGATTCCTGGAAATGGTCTTTGAAAAAACCTTACACATGTCATCATGCTAAAATGAATTAGAATTATACTTATGATTTTAATATTTAATAATCATTATATTATTTTATTGGATTTTAAGACCACCTTACTTAGAGAAAACCTAAGGTAATATGTCTATATGAAATAACCAAAAGGGTTGGTGACACAAAAGAAAGCTAATGGGGTATGAAAATCATAGAGATAGATTTATGGATAGGGGTAAGCATCACAATCATAGAATATTAATTTTAATGAATCCACTAGATAGTTTTGTTTTATTAAGAATGGAAATTATCCATGTGTCTATAAGTGGTTAGTAGTATAATTATAGTTTTTTAAGTTAGATATGTTTATAACATATGGAAAATATAAATGTAGTCTTACAGATAATTAAGAATTAAGTAAATAATTTCTCCATGATTATATAAATTAGCTACCCAAATTCTAGGAAAAAATATTTATATATTTAGATCTATGGGGATATTTAAATATAGTAATAGAAAATACTTTGAAAAGGTATTAAAAAATAAAATATAGAACAATTCAATAAAAAATCGTTTTCAATGTCACATGGTATAAAATCTCTCCAAGTTGATGTGTAAAAGGATAGGAGGAAATATTTATGATAAAAATAATTACACATTTCTAAGTGTAATATGGAATATATCTCACATTCCATGATATGTACCAACATTTGATATTATTTATACATAAAGAATAGAGGGTGAATATAAAAAAGAATTGGGAGAACTATAGAGAATTTCATTTGGAATTGTCTAATAGTACTTGAGAAAGTATAAATTTATGAGTATCTAGTTATTAGGGAAGTGGGAGTACTAATTGTCAAGGGGAAACAAAAATAGTCTTCCTTTTGATCATCTTGATCTAGTAGCGTAGTAAGGCTAAGGTAATGTGTAATATAAATTAATTATAACTACTAGTTACCATATCTATATATATTGAGTATGTTTTAGATTCTAATGTATCTTAAGAATCAATTAATGGTTTTAGGAAATATGTCAAGTTTTGATAAAGGAAAAATGTTAATTATTAGTTATATAACCTCTTGAGATATTTTCTTATATGGGTGAGGTCTCAGTAAGTATAACAAACACCATAGGAACATTGTAGGCATAGAAAATATAGACATACCTCTGCAGAATCATGTTTATCATGTGAGGATAATAAGTTAGTTAATAGTTGGATCTAGTGTAAGTGGGGTTCTATTGAAGTTGGTTCCCCAGAACCAAATGACTTTGTTATTTTATTACTAGAATATTCAAAGACCTGAATATTAATAAATATCTTATAACATAATGAGTGTTATGGACATGTATACTGGTTCATAGACTTGAGATTATTATTGATGTATATCATGAATCGCATACTTTGATATATTATCAAAAACTATGAAAACATATTCTAAAGGGGAAGTAAGATGCATTGGGTGAATCATAATTGATATGACATTAATTGAATTAGTTAAGAAATTATTTTTCTCTTACGAGATATGGAATATGATATCTATGGACCTTTGATTGAAATTGGACTATTAAATTAAATATGTGGCCATGGTAGTTCATCTATGAGTTCATTTAAAGTATTAAAATAAAGATAAATCAAGCATATTGGTTAATGAAACAAGTATGAAACCTGTTTAATGAGATATCAAGACAATAGGATTATATTACACAATAAGTGTCTGTGTGATGTTTTTATTATTGTGACATTAACTTTTTCACTATTTGTTCCTTGATATATTTTTAGAAACTAATCTTGGACTTTAAGAAAACCCACCTAATCCCACTTAGAAAAAGGCCTGGATGTCCCCACACAGAGTGTATCTAGAATCTCAATTAAATTATATATAAATTTATTATTAGAATATATATTATCCTCGAGACTGTAGAATAATAATTATTTAGGTTTTGTAGATTTCATAAATTCAATCTCCAGTTATTGATGTTAAAATATATGTGAGTTGAATATTAAATAAATATTATTTATTAGTTATAAAATATAATATTTATATATATCTTATTTATTATTCTCAATACAATAAATAAATATTTATTTAGTTATACAAATATTAAAATAAATATTTATTTTCTAGATAATAAATATAATATTTATTTATTTTTTGAATAAATAATATAAAAATATTTATTATATGAGGTTCAATAAATTTCAATAATGATTTATGGGTTTACTTAAGCGCACAATGGAAATGATATATCTTTAAATATTATTAAAATAAATATCGATTTATTTATTTAACAAATGGTATTTAAATTTTTGTGAGTTAGCACACATCATGGAATATAATAATAACATTATTATTATTATTATTATTATTATTATTTGAAGTTGGATTTATTTAGAATAAATAAATTAGTTAAGGACCTCTATGAAATTATTAATTTCCCAACCTTAAGAATATAACCAAAATTATATTATTTCTAGGTTTATGAGAATAATAATGCACCAAGATATTCTCTCAAGAGAATTATATCAATACTGAGAGAACCTCTCAAGAATTCTCTCAAGAATGAGAGATGATAATATGATTCCTCCCTTTATAGACTAATATAATAAGAGAAATAATTCCGCCAACTTGAAGGAACTTTTTGTTGCGATAAACGGTGAATGAAACAAGTCGTTTGGTTTATCCATACGAGCACCTAGAGTTACCATTGTGGTGTTTTGAGATTCATGGAGCAGATATAGATACCATTGTAGGAATTATACTTTGGATCCTTCTCTATAATGATGATATGAGAGTGTCTACCGAATTGATCATCAATGAAGAAATTATTATCAAGCTAATGTAATTCTTATTATAAATTATTTATAAATTAAATGTGAAAATATTCTCTCTATGAATCATTTGGAGTTTATTTATCCAATTATAAGGATTTAATATGAAGAAACCAATGAAAAAAAATATTGTTAATGGGCCAAAACTCTTCCATTTCTCCCCAAAACCTTAAATCTATTGATCTTTCAAAGTGGTGGAATCCTTGATCTCAATGTTATATGATGTAGTATGAGGTTGAATAATCATATTATAATGATAAATATCATGACATAGGTTAGATGGAAATTGTTTCACCATGCGTCTCTTGTGAAGTTCAAGGCATAGGGTAGTGTGTGTTCATTGTTGGGATGTCCTATGATCAATGCAAACTCATTGAAAAGGGAGTACCATAGGTTGATGTTTACTGTGATATTACCATAGAATTATGTTTACCGTAGGATTACTATATACTTATAATACAAATGAGGTTCTATTAGCTTATAATAACTACTTATAGTGTATGGTTGATTTCATATATATGGTTTTTGAGTTACCTTTATTATTATTTTATATTATTCTTGTCGGTACCAATAATGAATATGAAGCCTACAAAATCAAGAATTTAAAATTTTTATTATATGGTCAACTTAATCTCTAGAATAATCAGGTCTTAGTTACAACCTAATGGTCTAGTTTTATTTAATTTAATTTCAAAAATTAAACCAAAATTGTACCAATTCTGATTTCAATTGGTAACATGTTAAATTCATCATGAGATATCATCATTCAAAGAAACCAAGTTAATCTCCATCTAGATCATATATACACCCTTTAAAATCTTGTTCAATCATTGATATTAAATCTATGGGTGCTAGCATAGAGATTTAAATGAGGTTTTGATGTCAATACAATCACAAGATCTTCATTTCTTTAATCTAGATGGGGAAAATTTGATCGAGATCCCCTAAAACTTTATCTCTCTCTCTCTAGAACTTGATAGGGAAGATAAAAATAATCTCAAATTCATTGAAACAATAGTATCCTAGAATAGTGACTTCAATTTCCTTAAATATGGGGGGTTTATTTACAAAAAAATCACTTTAACCATTTTTTAAATGAAATCACATTCTCTTTGTATGACGCATTTAACATTTCATAAATTTCATAAATATTTTTTCACTTGTAATATCTAAATTATGTTACATGATAAAATATGAGTCATTAACTTGACACATTTCTCCCATATAAATATTTAACAAACCTAAATTATTAAATATTTAATATTCAATTGAAAAATATTTTTCTTAATATTCACTAAATAAATCTTTAATTTAATAAGTAAATAAATTGAATATATATTATTCCAAACTTAAATAATATTGAACTTATTTATTTCCATGTGATCTATTAAACTTGGACTTGACCCATCCCCCAGCATGGAGGTCATAATGTCTTAAAACTACAATTCAATAGAATTATACAAGCTTCAATATACGCTTTCTATGTGACCCTCTAGGTCCTTATATTGATATTAGTGAGTACTACTCACATACTAGGAGTAGAGTATAGAAAACAATCAAGACCCCTGAGGATATAAGGTTTCATCATATCAATGAAAACCTCCTAAAAACACATGACATGTAATATAATCTCCCTATCTCATGATATGTCATATAGGAGGATGAAAACTTCTTATCGTTATCCTCCCTCGCTTTATTTCTTCATAACCTTACTGGACATATTTACCTTCAATCACCATGACTATGGATTTAATGAAGTTCCTAACATCCAATTCAACTGGTCCATAGATATCTCTTCCTTTTTTAAGTTAAAATTTCTATCTTAACCATTTAACCAATGTCATAAATCTAATGGAACACCCAATGCAATATACCTCACCATGACATAAAATTCATAATTTTTTTCATGAATCGATATACTTGATCAAATGGTGTACATTGATAATGATCTCGATTGGAGAGATCAATTCACATTATCATAGATAGAAACAACTAATGACACCTGAAACCTATGGTGATCCTATTAGTGAATCATTCCTCATGATCTCCACTACTCACAATCACCAAGTGAAAACTTTATGAGAATAAGTCTCAATTATTATGAGTCCGTATCACTTAATAGTCTAACATCGTCTGTTTTTAGTCAGTATGATGCATCTAGACTATAGGGTATATGTTTAAGATTTATTTCATAGTATCTTGATGTTCTAATTATATATAAGAACTTGTATAACATTTTCATATGATAAATAATATATGGTAATTACCATGTAAATAGTAGATGTAGAAATATAAACACTGTTATAGTAAGATAACATCATGCATAACTCACGGTATACATATATGATAATCAAAAATTATTGTTCAAGTTAGTTCTAGAGAACCCACTTTCACAACACTCCCACTTAAACTAGAGACAACTATTAAATATCTTTATTATCTCTCATATGATATTATCATGCTTCAACAGAGTTTCTTATTTAGTCACTAGACTTTCTATGTTTTTATACATGGCTACTTTGTTATCTGTTACTTTAACTATTTGAGTTAGACTCCACAAGAGATGATATCCTCAAGTATATTCCTTTTTACCACAGTAATAATCTGGACATCTTATCTAGTATCTTTGGAATTATTTTAAGAACTAGATAAAATATTTTCAAGTTTTACACTACTTCTTCAGATGCATCAGAAGCCACAACATAGTCAGTATTTCAAAATATGGACACCATTTTCTTTAATAATTTTCTCTTGGTCATTAACTTAGCCTAAATATGATAATATAACATATTAATACAAATTAATACTAGATTATATCCCATTATAACTAGTGTACCTTCCTCTATAAGTACCATGTATATATCCCTTGTACCTTCTCAAGTAAAATTGGATAGTTCTGACTTTGTCCCATACAGTTCACCTGGATTTATCTGATATATTCCTACCATAAAGTGTATTTTGGAAATATCATATATAGTACCTATCATGGAATATGATATTGATCTATCACTGAAGCATATGGAATTATATTCACCATTATATTATCCTCCTATATCTCATACATGTCTTCTTTGAGAAATTTATTCCATCTAATGTTGGTATAAAATCTCTCTCAAATTATTCCAACTTTTATTTTTCAATACCTTGTCAGTATATATATTGTGACTTGGTCTAAGAAAACATTATATATACCTTAATATATCTTTTTCACTACTTTGGTTGGTTCTTTAAGTCAATATTTAAAGAGTTGATTTAATTCTAGTATTAACTAACTATAAGACTAAACAACTATTTTTCTATATGTTATCAATATGTTTTACTTGGAAAATTGTGGTTCTCCTGCTTAACTATTATATAAATTGGGAATATATTTGTTCCCAAATAAATTTATATGGTCACAATTCTTGAATTAATCTATAAATAAAACTCCATAACATTAATTTTTTTTTATTATTCCTTGGTTTCATCAATCCTTCCCGGCTGCGTCATGTAGACACCTTCCAATAAAGGTGGTTGTGACATATAATGCACAATATTTTGATGATATAATGTTTATATAAAAATTAAATTTCTATTAGATTTATAAGTAATTATTTAGTATTTCCAATCAAGCCATATTGGCACCACACTTGTACCACCCATGTATAGTCTCTCTTGAATACCCACCAATGGCTATATATAAATTGAAGAAAATACCAAAATATAGACTTTATTTTTGTACATGGAATCCATTTTTTGAATTAATATAAAATTTTCAATCATAGATGATTTATATTTACTACTTACTTATATGATACATTGTTGTTAATGAATAATATATCACCCACTGTGGTGAATATAAAACCACCAGTACATTTTTAAACTTCCTATATTATATGTGTCCCTGGAACATTATTTTTCCACAAGAACTTGTGGAACTTGTTCCTATGAAAACCAATTGTGTATATCTGGCATTAAATTAACCCAAGTCAATGTTTCTCTCACTATATCAAATAGATATGTGAAACCTTTATATAAATATATTCTATATCTCGAATATTACTTTTCTATATTAAGGATTTATAGAATATCCTATATGAACTTTGGGACAAAAAAGGAGATGCATTTTGTGTTTTTCATGATGCACGTTTGTTTTTTTAATTATCCTTAACAAACTCTTTACATATAAACACATTTTATTATAAAACAATGGATTTATTTCATACTATAAATCATATGATATCCATTTTTAATTATATTTATGATATAATTATGGGATAAAATCACAATTTGTGAAACATGAATCGAAAAGATAATAGAAGATTTTGTGGTTCTTATGACTCTCATCATTGATGTGCCTTTTAATAAAATCAGAACTATGATGTGTATAAGGAAATGTAAATTTGGGAATTTATCCATGCTATATTTTAATGAATAATGTTTTCATGTAAGACTCATCATTTACCCTCTTTATTAACATCATATATTTGATGTGTATAAGGAAATGTGAGTTTAGGAATAAATCCACTTACATTTTAGTGATCAGTGAATTCATGGTTGAGATATTATTCAGATCATAGTCCCAAATAAAATCATATCTTCTAACCATCCATGTTCATTAATTCACGTTTAAATTCATAAAAACTCATAAATTAATCTCATGAGCTTCTCCTCAAAATAGTTTGTGCTCTCTAGCAGAACTAATTCCAAAATCTTTATGGATTAAGTTTATTTATAAAGCTTTATTTATCAAAAACTAGATAATTTAATGTGTCGATAATACCTAAGGTTTTTAATCTTAAAATATTCAAAATACCATACTGGGTATATCCTTGAAAACTAACTTTAATTAGTTTTACTAGATAATGAATTATCTCACCATAATTGGGTATTAGAATCTTACATTTTATATTCATTATATATTGCCATTGATTCATGTATTACTGAACTATTAGTTGTGTATGAAATACTATAAACAAAATTAATTTCTAAATGTTTTGGTATCATTAAGAACACAATTATAGTTTCATAATAACCATTCACTTAGTAATAAAAATAGTGTTCTTCTCTTTATGGATGTGGGAATCATCCTTTCTCAGAACCATGGTAAAACACACCATGAATTTTAGTAATGTTTAATAAATTTTGGTGTAAAAAATAAGGTAATTTAAATACTAAATCATTTTTTTCCTTAATAATAATCAGGAATTAGATTTTATATCATTTTATTCATTATAATAATAATGAACAATTTTTCATTCAAAAGGAAAAATATTTACTTCTAACCAAATTGAGTTTTCATCCATTGTATGGTTTTATTTTAAAATATAATTTATTTATTTAGAAAAAAAATTGATAAGAATTATATTATTTTTTAAATAATAATATCAAAATTACCTTAGTATAAAATTTTGGGAATTTTCTGAAAATATTGATTTTTTTAGTGAATAGTGAAAAATACAAATTTTATAGAACTCTCATTTATTTTCTTTCAAAAGAGTAATTATGATTTGAATTTGATAATAAATTAATATAATTAAATTTTAGTTAAAATAATCTAATTAATTACATATCAATCATATTTATACATTATTTTGGAATAAGTTCATTTCTGAACTTAAAAACACATTTTTTTCAAAAAATGATTTTTTATTGTGTTTTATGCATTTATATAAAAATTAATTTTTTCACTTACAAGAATTTAATTTTATGAAATTGAATTTATTTTTGGATTCAAAAATTCAAATTTACCCTAAGATTAATTTTTTATATTTTTCTGAAGAATTTAAATTTTTGCAAAAAAGTAAAAAAACACAGTTTTTATGAAATACGATATCTTTTATAATATATACAAGACATAAATATGAGATAAAAAGTTATTAAAAATATTTAAAGAATAATATATGATAATATAACACAAATATAATACAAAAATAATTCAAAACATATAAATTATAATTTATATCATGATAAATATGAAAATTATTTTTTTAGTGATGCAGTCCTTGCACGACACTAAAAAGGTCAAGTTTTGTATCCTAAAGATAATATTTTAGAATTAATAAGTTTTTTATTGAATTTTTTAATAAATAAGATTCATTATTTATTATTTTAATGAATATATACTAATTTTTTAGTTATATAAAATTTACTTATCGAAATGCTTTTTCAATGCTTGTTCGAGGCTGGAAAAGTAAAAATAACATATTAAATAAGTTCTCAAGAAATATATGTGATTTGATATATATATATATAATGAATATATAATTTTATATTGAACTTAAATTTTTTATTTTTATGTTAGTAATTTATTTTAAATTTTTAGTGACGAAATAATTACCTTAAATTCTTATACAACACTAACACAATGCTTGTGCAAGGAGTAGAAAAATCAGGTAAATAACTTTAAAAACACTAAAAGTGATAATGTTTGGGTGAGTAGTCATATAAAAAAAAATATATACATATTAAGTATTAAGTATTTTTTAAAGTTTTATATTTTAATTATATTATTATTTGATGACTTTAAAGTTAAATAAAATGAATAGTTTCAAAAATGACATTATTGATATTTTATAATAAAAATATTTGATTAAATGATTTAAAATTAATTTTTTTGGAAAAATGAATTGGATATGGTTTAAAATATAAATCATGTTCCATTTATTGGTCACTTTTACTTTAACAGTAACTTTATTGAACCCTAATGATTAAAAAACTTTAATAATGTGGTAATCATTAAAATGGTTAACGGGGGTTAAAACCAAAATATAAGGGTTAAAATCACCTAAAATTGTCTATATTTTATTTTATAAGAGTTTATAGTCTCATAATTTATTATCTCATAATTTTATCAATTTGGTTTCACTTTTTCATGAAAATTAATTTATATTAATTCAATACCTTAAGTAATTCCAAGAGTGACTCTCCCCTCACTTATAAAATGTTACATCATATCATATCTTCCTAAAACCTTTTGAGTACTATTCTTCATAAAATAAATAAAAAAATACAGTCCCATACTTTCTATTAAATATAAATAGTCTCTTTTCTAATCAAAATACTAACCTATAAGGCTTAATATGTATGCTAAAGGTGGTTTTCTGAAGAATAGGTATAACTCTTAATTGTGTGTTTTCATTAGAATTATTCTTATACCTCAATAAAATATTGTTAAACCATGATGCTATAATAAAATAGTTATATCATATATACTTAAATATTATTATGAATATGATACGACCCTTTTTAAATTTCTTTCTCCATTAAATTGGTAATGAAAACATCGTTCGTGCGTATGTATACATTATCATCTCCATGGAGCGATGCGTTTTATTTTCCATCACCACGTCTCATAGGTAGTTATAATGACGGATTTAATGTATATATATTATATTCATGAAATATTTATCATTCTATAAATATAATTTCTTATCTAATTTCTTATGATTTCATCCATTGAAAAATGATAACGCCATTCTTATGTGCATGTGGATTACCACCTCCACGAAACGATGTGATTCATTTTTAATTACCACATAACATGGATACTATATATAAGTGTATTTAAATAAATAATATTATATTTATGATATATTCATAATTTTTTAAAGGTAAAATAATACTTAACTTATTCTCATCATGTTTGTTGAATATTGAAAATGCTACTCATGCTTACATACAGCCCATCATCTCTATGATTGTAAAGTAGTTCATTTTTCATAAAGGTCATTCATGGTTGGTTTTAGAAGAATAATTTAGATATAAAAATTATAATTATGTCATGATTATTATTATGGGTATGATATATTAATGTCCACTTTGACCATAGTCAACTTACCAAAGTTATTTTGGATATATTATTCGTATATCATCAAAACATCTAATCTTAACTTAATTCATTAAGTAATTGTATATTACATGATAATAAATAAAATAAAAAGAATAATAAACATGAAAAAAAATTCATAAATTAAATAATTAATATAATTTTATTATTCATTAATATAAATAATGTATGTGATAAGTTGGACTCGAGGTAAGGGTCATTTTACCTTAAAACCTCATTTTAAATGTTTTAAAGATTTATTTTCTAAACTTTTTCTTTCATGTACATATTCTTAAATTTATGTTATATATTTATTTATGTGCAAATAAATTAATAATAAAGGATATTTTATGTCTCTTTTTTATTTCTTTCAAAGGTTATAAAAGGGAATATTTTTATGGACTGTTTTTACTTTCTTTAAAAAATAGTAAGGAATATTTTGTTTTAAGGTATACGGCATCTACAGCTTTTCCCACCACCATAAAAAAAAATTCATGTTTGGATTCCTTTATAATATTATATTTTTTATAAAAATAAAAACTCATATTCCCTTTTCTGGGTATTTTCAAAATTCTTTTTAAATGGAATTCATATTTCAATATCCAAAAATGTTCTTTATGGGTGTAAAGAATATTTTTATGAGTATGATGATGTAAATCAAGGATTTACTGTACTTTTATTATGTTATGTTTATTAGGAATTTTTTATGATAGGTGAGACTGATATATCTCATGATGATGGGTGATCCTGATATAGCGCTCTAATGCATTAGGTAAAGGGATAAAGTTAATTATTTTGGTTTCTCTTAAGAGGTTATTAGAATTTACTAAGTAGGTTATTTTATATGTAAGAGTGATAAATAAATTATTTCCCAAGTTACCTACATGATTTTTCTATGTTTTCTAATTATTTTTTCTAGAAATTATTTTTTTTAAGGTACAATGATGAACATTTGTTTTAAGGGAATGATTATTCCCCTTTAGGGTAAAAAGGAGTCTTCTTAAAAAAATCAGTTCTCATGTTTACTACAAAACCTTCATGTTTATGATTTTACCATTATGTTTTATGATTAATTGGTTTATAAAAAACTTTTTGAAATGAAGTTGATTACATGTGTAAGTAGAAATATTATTTGAGATCAATGTTTATTATGGTAAATGAAAACTCTCTTTTGTGATCTCATGGTTTTAAAATGGAATAATGGGTTTCTATTTTTTATGTCCATTAATGAGATTTTTGTGATCATAGCATATTTTTAAATGTTTTTCATATAGTTTAAGGGTGATTAAGAACAAAGAATAAGTCATGTTGAAAGTCATGAATATTTTTCATGAAAAGAAATTTTATTTCATTATAAAATTTTTATATTTGGAAAAAATGGATATTGAGATAAGTGTCCAATTTTTAATATATGGGTTTGTTATGTAATATTTATGACCTAATTCTATAAAACTATAAACCAAAAATATCCTCAAAATTAAATAAAGTGAATTATTTTCTAAAGATTCAATTTCTAGATTGTTAGGGATGGGTCTTTATAATTGGTATCCAGGGGAGGTTTAGATAACTTCAGAGATTAGGATGATTTCATATGAGGTTAAATTATGATTTATGGACACCATGGGTTTATAAAATTAAGGTTGGTTATAAGTTTTAAGTCATAGATACCATTTTGAGGTTTTGTGTGATTGGGGTTTAAGATAATTAAGAGTATTTTGTGAGACATTTATGGTAATATAGCCCTTGGGTATAGTTTGTGTTTTAGTGAAAAGGTTAATTTAGAAATAATGATTTTATATTTTATGGATATAAGTTTAAAGGTATTGATAACTTTAGTGTTATAATGATATTTGATGTTTAGGTAATTATGGTTAATTTGGATAAAAGGGTTAATAAATTTTGGGAATATGTGATTTATTGTATAGATAACCATGGGATTTAAAATTCATTTAGTGAATATTTTATTAATTTTATTTTTTAAGAAGTTAACTATTTTTTGGAAATTAAAAGATTAATTTAAATATAAATATTTTTTATCTAATATGGTTTTTTATTTGATGAATAAATCTTGATTTATGAATAGGAACCATATATTATTTTATTATGAATTTATTTTGAAAAATTATTAGTATATTTAAGAAAATATATGACCATGGAATATATATTTTTGGTATGATGATTTAATAGTGGTTTATGTTATTTATAGATAAATTTTAATTTTATCCTAGAATAATATGTGATCAAATAATTCTAATCTTTGGGTTCCAATCTTATTTAGGAGTATTTTGAATAATTTTAAGGATAGTTATTTATCGAGTGATTAAAGTTGTACTTTGGATAATATTGTTGTGGTTTTAGAGATTAAAGATTCATTTCCTTATATAAAGTTTTATTTGTATTAGATATTATCTTGACTTATGGTAAAAAGTTTGGTTTTGTTTAATGCCTAAAGATATTTTGAATAACTTATTATCTTTTTTTGGATCTTGTGATCCATTAGAAGTTTATTTTAGTGATCTAAGCATGAAAAAATAATATTGAATGGTCATAGATGGGAGAAAAATATGATATTGTGGAGGAAAATTATAAAAGGAATAAATTATACTTGTAAAGTAAGTATATTTTCATATTTTCTTAGTATATATGGTAAATTAATTCCTTGACTCTAAGAAGAGGAACTTGAAATAAAAATGTTATTTTATTACCTTCTTTTTTGATGAACTGGTAGCCTTTTTCACACCTCATTGGTTTATGGTTTTTTTCAATAACTTTCTCATGATCATTCACTTTATTGTGATATATGTTATTTTTCAATCTCTATCATTACTTAGACATTATTTTTTTATTCATGTCTATGTTTTCACTTCACACTAATGTTATCTTATTTAGAAACCAAGTTACCTATTATTCCATATCACCTTTATATTTCACATTCACTAGTTAAAAGAGAAAGTTTTGTCAACCCTTTAAGATGGGGGTTTTCACAAAAGGCATTTTTAAATATTTAAAATTTTTTCCTTTCATTTCTATAGGTTTTATCTTCCACTCCTTGGATTTGATTTTGAAAATATTTCCAAACCATTTCTATCAAGAATGAGATAAAATTGTGAGGATGTAATTTCCAAAAGAGGGAATAATTTTATAACCCGGTTAATGTTAATATTAAATTAATTTCATGAATTATTAATATTTATAAATTATATTTTATAGAGTTAAATTCATTATAAAAATAATGAATAATTTTTCATTCAAAAGCAAAAAACTATATTTCAAACCAAATTGGGTTTTCATGCATTATATGGATTTATTGTAAAATATAATTTAAACATTTGGAAATTTTATTTGATAAAAATTATATAATTTTTTAAATCATCGTATAAAATTTATTTTAGTGTGATATTTTTTTATTTTTCTAAAAAGATTGATTTTTTAGTGAATAGTAAAAATACTAATTTTTATAGATTTATCATTTATTTTCATTGATAAATACCATTATTCTTTGAATTTGGTATTAAATTAATATAATTATCCTTTAATTATAAATAATCTAATTAGTTACATAAGAATCATCTTTATACTTGATTTTGATATAAGTTCTTTTTTGGGCTTAAAAACACGCTTCTTCTAAAAATTATTTTTCATTGTGTTTTATGCATTTATATTGAAAGTAATTTTGGTCACTTAAAGGAATTTAATTTTATGAAATGGAAGTATTTTTTAGATTCATAAATTTAAATTTATCCTATGATAAATTTGTGATATTTTTCTAAAGAATTTAAATTTAAGTAAATAGTAAAAAATATAGTTTGATGAAATATGATATGTTTTATGATATCTCAAAATCATAAATATGATATAAAATTTATTAAAATTATTTAAATACTTATTTATGATAATATATAATATATATAATACAAAAATAATTCAAAACATATAAATTAGAATTTATTTTATGATAAATATGAAAATCATGTTTAGTGTCAACACAATGCTTACACTGCACTAGAAAAGTAAAATTTGGTTTCCTAAAGATAATATTTAATAATTAAGATGTATTTTATTAACTTTTATTTATATAAAAAGTTAATTGTCCAAATGTTTTTTTAATTATTATGCAAAATAACATATTAAATAAGTTTTCATAACATATATGTGAGTAAATATACATATTTAATGAATATAAAAGTTTATAATGAACTTTATTTATTTATTTTTATGATGGTAGTTTATTTTTAATTTTTAGTAATGAAATAATTACCTTAAATTCATACACAACTCTGACACAGTGTTTGTAAAAGCAACATAAAAAACAAGAAAATGATTTTAAAAACACTAATATTAATATTTTTTGTATTATAAAGCATAGAAAAATAATTTTATAGATAAATATAACATATTAATTATGTTTTAATGTTTTATATTCTAATTCCATTATTACCTTCATGACTTGAAAGTCAAATTAAATGAATAGTTCCAAAATTACATTAATAATATTTTGTAATAAAAAATATTTTATTAAATGATTTAAAATTTATAAAAATAATATTTTTATCAAAGTGAATTTTATATATTTTATAATATCAATCATGGCCCATACATGAGTCACTTTTCCTTTTATAGTAACTTTATTGACCCCAAAAGAGTAAAAAACGTTGATATTGTGTTAATCTTAAAAAGGGTTAACAGGGGTTAAAACTAAGGGATAAATGTTAAAATATCAACTAAAATCTTGTAGATTTTATTGAATGGGATTATTTATACTCATAATATTTTCTTAAAATTATATCAATTTTTCCCACTTTCTCGTGAAAATTAATTTATATTAAATTAATAATTTCAATGATTCTAAGAGTGCCCCTCCCCTCAATTATAGAAGGGAACCTCCACTCCTCACTTACTCACACCTTTTGAGAAATCTAGTTTAGAAATAACATGAAAAAAATCACTTATAAATATTCTTATGTAGGACCTAGAGGCTCTGGTCTTGTCAAAAAACCAACTGAGAATGCTTAAGGTATAATCCAAATGTGGTTTTCTGAAGAAGAGGTATAACTCTTAATTGTGTGTTTTCATTTTACTTCTTATTATACCTCCTTAAAATATTAGTAAAACATGATGATGTAATAAAATAATTATCTCCAATATACTAAAATGTTATTATGACTATGATTTAGCCCTTTTTTATCTCATTTTCCATAAAATGGGGAACAAAAACATTTTTTGTGCATACATGTGGACTACCACATCCGCGAAGCGATGCGTTAAGTTTTCCATAAAAACATCTCAATACTTGTTATGATGATTTATTTAATGTATATATATGATATTAATGACATATTTATCATTGTTTAAATATAATATATCAACAAATTTCTTACCTTTTTATCCATTGAAAAATGGTAACGTCTTCGGTGCGTACATGTGGTTTACAACCTCCACGAAGCGATGTGATTCATTTTTTTTCTGACCGCATCACATGGATTATATATATAAGTTTATTTAAATAAATAATATTATATTTATGATATAATAATAATTATATAAAGATAAAATATTACTTAACTTATTTCCATTATGTTCCCTGAAAAATGGAAACGTTGCTCAGACGTGTGCATGGCCAACCATCTCCTTGATTGTAACATAATTCGTTTTTTATAACCATATTTCAAAGTTGTTTTTAAAATAATAATTGAAATATAAAAATAATAATTTTTTCTAGATAATTGTTCTTTATATTATAGAATAATTATCTCTTTGTCCATATTTAACTCTCCAAATTCATTTTGAACATATGAGTTGAATATCGTCAAAAACATCAGACATGAACTTAATTAATTAAGTAATTGTATATAAAATGGTAATAAATAAAATAATATAAATAATAAAATTAAAAAAAATCTTAATAAATTAAATAATTAACATAATTTTATTATTTAGTAATATAAATAACATATGTGACAAGTCGGACTCGAGGTAAGAAACATTTTACCTTAAAACCTCATTTTAAAGTTTTTAAATATTATTTTTTAAATATTTATTTTCCATGTAAATTTTATTGAAATTATTTTATTGATGTATTTATATTGACATAAATTAATTTTAAAGGTTATTTTATGTCTCTTTTTTCTGTCTTTTAAAGGTTTTCAAAAGGAATATTTTTATGGAAATTTTTTACTGTATTTTTAAAAAAAATAAAAAGGAATGTTCTATTTTAACATATACAAAATAAATATAATTTCCCACCACCATAACCAATATTTTATGTTTTATTCATTTATAATCATAAATTTATTCTTCAAATAAAAAAAATCTTATTCCATTTATTCTAGGTATTTTCAAAAAGGGTTTTAAATGGAATGGATATTTCAATATCCATAAATATTTTCTTATGGATATAAATGATATTTTTATGAGTATGAATATGGTAATGCAATATTTAATATATTATTATTATTTTCTGATTATTGGGAATTTTTATGATGGTATGGGGGCCTGATATAGCTCATGATGATGGGTGATCTTGGTATAGCTCTCTAATGCATTGGGTAAAGGGAAGGAGTTAACAGGTTTGTTTTCTCTTAAAAGATTATTGGAATTTAACGAGTAGGTTATTCCATTTGTAAGAGTATGTCATGACCCGTCCCATACTAATTATTGAGTCACAACTACCCCAATCCCACCTCTATATGCTAGGGGTTGTGACAAGCGCTAAAGGCACAGAAAACTTCAGGAGTCCTTTGCCTAAGTACCTGTACACGCACATAGACAACTCAATGAAAAAGTGCAGAGGGAAAGAAGTAAAAGATGCAACCTGTTATAAATAAACCAAGAATTCATAGACCACTAAATAGTATGAGTACAGTAATGGGAAAAGGTTAAAAGTACATGCCCAACTAGAAAAGTGTCCTAACCTGACAGAAACTAAAAAAAAAGAAGGAAAACAGTCAATAGAGCCCCACTCCTGGAATCCAAGCTACGACTACCGTACGCAGTCCAAGAACCTATACCCATAAGCTTTCTAAATTCATGATAAAACATATATGTTATATTTATAAGTCATGATACATGTTTTAAAATCCCATGTAGGGGTGATTATTAACATACCTAGTAGAACACTTTGAAAAGAAGTGGGATTAGTGTGATATACAAAAAGGGAAGGAAATGATAGATGTAACAAATACAGTAAAAGAGTTAAAATTAACCCAAGAATAGAGTGAAGTAAACTCATAAAAACACAAGGATATAGAAATGGTGAGAATATGAACTTATCATTTAGTCTTTGCTACCGATAATGGGAGAGTATACTCATCCAACCACAAGAAGATTGACATAGAAAGCACATGGCATACCCCGTGCATTTTCGCCTCTCCTGGAAGGAGAGTAACCAAAACCTAAGGAATGGGTACTGAAATATAATATGTGTATATATATATATATATGATCAATTAAAGAAACCCAAATGAGAGAGTAAGTAGATCTCTATCTCATATCTCATCCCAAGAAGAAGAGTCACCAATAGTTCTATAATTAACCACCATTGATGCCCGTCATCCCTCATGTTTGCCCTGTAATATAAGTCAAAGGGGATCAAACACCACACCCTGATACTATATTCTTTGGGAGGTTCTATCCTGCCTGCATGGTTTTAGGTCGCATCATAAGGACGCATCTCGGTGGGGAAAGTGACACTCTTACTCATGAGTCCAAAGTAATGTTAAAGTACCTCTTGCCACAAACCCATTGTTGGAAGGTGAAACTCTAAGTAGAGGACTCTCTCCCTTGTGCATAAAGGGGGTTCCACTCTTATATCCATCGTAGATGAACCATGCCTTAGTATCATAAGGGGGCTCCACTCTAGGTTATTGAGGACCCTCACCCTACCCACTAGGGGGGATCTACTATGAAGTAACTGTTGAGGACCCACACCAATGTCGATGGAGGGTTCCACTCGGATATCATTAAGGACCTGCACCCTAGTGCATTAGGGGGGTTCCACTCGAGAGTCTCTGATATCATCGCATGTCCAGTACTTCCATCGAACACCATTCGGAACACCTCTCATCATAACCCAAAAGTTAAAATTGAGATCCCCAAAACATTCTATGTGGAAAACCATATAAGATAGTTTATTTACTTACCCGGAATAGATAACCAGTGAAAAGGGAACTTTTCACTGCAACAATCCTGAATAGGTCATTATGGGTCCCACGTATTGACCAAAAACATTAAATTATAAAATTTAATTTGAAAAGTCTATCTCAAAGATATATCTACATTTACATAGATATCACATCAATTGGACGCACGGTTTAAGAGAGATGGGTGTTTGAAGACATAGCATGAAAAACAGCCAAGGCCGGTCATGGGTCGACTGCCATGTTCGGTCCACCTACTATAGTGTTAAACCACTTCGGTCTACCAGATGCTGTGTGGATGCCTGCAGACCGGCCTCAAAGGTTGGTCTGTTAGTCGTGTCGACCAACTGGCATGGTCGACCATCATGGTCAACTATTTAGTCTAGTCATGGACACTAGCCCCATGGTACCTTCAGCTATCACAGCATCACGGTCCCTTCAGTCGACTCAGATCTAGCCCACATTGACTGAGACTGGCCCAAAAGGATGGTCTAGGCATGCTTTATCTGACCCACTCCGACCCGCTCTGCTTCTGGCCCGGCCATCTCGCCGGTCGCCTCCACGACCTCAATGTGACCGACCGCTGGCCAAATTTTGTGATGGCGGTCACCGCCTTGGTCACACCATGCAACCCTTCTAGTCCAACCGGCTGGTCCATGCATCTTCTCCATGTCACAGCGATGTCGTCGCTAGGGGTCCCTTCTGCGGACCATTGGGCCTTCTCTAGTCACCCAATCACAGATCTGAAAAATGTTTTGGGTTCCTTGTGTCGATATATTTACAGAACTATCCTATACTTGATGATCCATCATTAATTTGTCATGTCCAAAATTAGGTGATGATTCACATGAATAATGGACCAAGAACAAGCAAATAAATAGGTTCAAACATGGATTGATGGACGTTTTAGTTCAGCCATCAACAATTGATATTCAAAGTGGAGAAATAATCAATAAATAGTTTATTTTTTAATAAAAAACATCAATCAAAGATAAAAAGGGTATAATCCTACCTTAAATAATCCATTTATCGCTATCAATGTATTCTCCACACTCTCACTTTGATCTGCCAATGTTTCATCATAGATTCCTTCTTGATTCGTCAAAGAATGAATGATTAGAGAGAGTGAGGGCTTGGAGGAGAGAGGGTGGATTAGGTCTAACACTAATCCTAAACTCTTAAGCTTCTATTTATAGGATCCCTCCAATGGACGTTGAATCTAAACCTCCTGAAACTCTCATTTTATGTAGTTCTTAGGTGAAACACCCCATTAAGAACTCAAAAATGATCTTTGATTTCCAATCCAAGTATTTAATCAAAATTTATTTAAAATTATGTCTAAGAAAAAATAATTAAGTTCAATTTTTTTATTTATTATTTTTCCCCTAGATGAATTTTTCCACCGAAGTCCTTCACCGATAAAATTTATGTCCCTCCTAGGGTAAACACCACGTTCCAGACTCAACTGTGGCCTTGGATTTCTGATCCAAGATTATGGTTAAGTGTTACTTCATTTCCTTCGTGTACATAGTACAAAATATACTTAATATTTTTAAGAAATTTATTCTAGGCACACCGAGTCTAAAAATAACACTTTGTCTTAGCGCCTAACTCTAGAAATATATATATAAATATTTTAAATTCTTACAAGGAAAAAATTGGGTCTCTACATCATTACCTCCTTTAATATTGTTGTCCCCAAAAATCAAAATTAGGAAAAAAAAACTCAGGATACTAATCCCACATCTCGCTCTATTGTTCCCAATAACTCTCCTACATATTTTTATGATGCCACAACACATGTACCAAAGGGATGGTCTATCCACTTATGGTCTTCTCCTATTGATCCTCGATTTCCACAGGGTTCTCTACAAAGGTGGATCCATCTTCAATGTCTAGCTCTCCCCATTTGATGATGTGCATAGTATCATGAACGTATCTTTTCAACGATGAGATGTGGAAGATTTAGTGCACCCAATCCATCTTTGGGGGTAGGGAAAGGTGGTAGGAAACCTTGTGAACCCTCCTTATAATCTTGAATGGACCAATGAACCTTGAATATAACATGCCTCCCTATCTAAACCTCTACATTTCACGTCATGGGGAGACTCTCAAGAATACATGGTGGCCCTACTTGAACTTCAAGGGTTTACGATGGTGGTCCATGTAGAATTTTTGTCTACTCTGGGCCATCTTCATCCATTCACGTATGACCTTCACCTTCTCCGTCATCGCTTTCACCAACTCTAGGCACACGAGGGATGTCTCTCCAACCTCTATCCAGCACAAAGGTGACCTGTAGTTTCTCCCATATAGCACCTAAAAAGGTTTTATGTATATAGTGGAGTGGTATTTGTTGTTGTATGCAAACTCTACCAAAGGCATGTGATCCTCCCATCTCCATCTGAAATCCAACACGCAAACTCTCAGCATATCCTCTGGCACCTAGATAGTGCACTTAGTATTCCCATCGTTCTAAGGGTGAAAAATTTTACTCATCTATAGTTGGGACCCAAATTCATCCTATAGGACTCTCTACAATTGTGACATAAACCATGCATCACGATCAAAAAAATCATTGAGGGTACCCTGTGAAGGTGAAAGATCTCTCATGAGTAAAACTACCCCAAACTCTCCATCGAACTCTCCTCCCAGATAGCAAGGAAGTGCGTCAAATTTATGAGTCATTCCACAATCACCCAGATGGTGTCATGGACCTTCATTGTGCATGGAATACCTAGGACAAATTACATGGATATGTCATCCCATTTCCACTTTGGGATCTCAAGAGCCTACAGCAAACCCGATGAAACCCGATGCTCAACCTTTTCCTACTAACAGGTAAGGCATCATGATATAAACTCAGATACACTTCATCACATGTCAGACCACCAAAATGGATGCTAAATATCCTTGTACATATTCCCCACACCAAGATGTACAGCTAAGGGAGAAGTGTGGAACTCCCGAATCACCTCCTCCCACATCACAATTGGAACCATTTTTCTCCCCTGAAATAAGATTGAGTGATTTCCTCCTTCAGAATATCAATTAGAAGAATCACCTGTAGATATATAATCATGAAAAAATTCACAGTCAATATCTCCTAGTTGGGACTCTCTCACATGATCAAGGAGTGAAGGATTCAGCACCATCGATTATAGAAAAGTCATACCATCCTGCTCCACTGGGATCAACTACAGGGATGCTAACTAGTCTGAAAATTCCTGCACCAAGAAATCCTAGGACTTACTACTAAGGAATTATACTACAACATTTCCCTTCCCTAGAGTATAGATTATCTCAAATTTATAGTTCTATAGGAACTCCAACCAGTGTTGCTAACTCGGATTAAAATCTCTCTGGGTAAAGATGTACCTAAGGTTATGGTGGTCTATGTAAACCAAAAAGTGCTCTCCCAGAAGATAGTGCCTCCACATCCTTAGAGAGAAGACTACCACTGTGAGCTCTAATCCATGAGTCTCATAATTCTACTCATGGGGTCTCAACTACCTTGACCTATATGTGATTACTTCCTATCATTGCATAAAAAATCAATTGAGCCCAACTCCTGAGGCATCTCAAAACACTACGAACTCAACACCTTCATCTGGTAGTCTCAAAATTGGGGCACTCGTCAGCCTCTACCTCAACTCCTTGACGGTCATTTGGCATCGCTTAGACCAGATAAACGGTTGTCCCTTCCACTTCATATCAGTCAAAGTAGATGTGATCCTAGAGAATTCTACTACAAATCTCATATAGTATATGTCCAAACTAAGAAAGATTCCTACCTTTGACTAATTATTGGGTGGATCCCAATAAATAACCACTTCGATCATTGTTGGATCCACAGTTGAACCTTGTTCAAATATAAAATTTCCCAAAAATTGAACCTCGTGTATCCAAAACTATAACTTTGAGAGATTATTGTAAATCTATTTCTCTAAATGTAAATCAAGAACCATCCACAAGTTCTCTGTGTGCTCCTCCTCTGACACAGAGTAGATGGATATGTCATCGATGAAGATAACAAAAAATCATTCCAAGTATAGCTAGAAAACATGGTTCATCAAATCCATGAAAATGGTGGGGGATTTTTCACACCGAAAGGCATCACTAGAAACTCGTAATGCCTGTAGAAACATTAAAAGGCTATTTTCATAATATCAGTATCAAAAACCCATAGCTGGTGGTAGCCAGATCTGAGATCAATCTTGGTGAACCAACTTTCACCTCACAATTGGTTGAAGAGGTCATCAATCCTTGGTAAGGAGTACTTTTTCTTTATCGTGTCCTAGTTCAGGTGACAATAATCTCAGAAAAGTTGTAAATATCATCTACATTCTTCACAAACACAACCAGAGCCACCCAGGGGGAGACACTGGGTATAATGAAACCCTTCTCAGAAAGGTCCTATAACTATAAACATAGCTCCCATAGCTCAGTGGGTTCCATCCAATATGTCATATAAGATATTGGGGTAGTACCTAGTTGCAAGTCAATACAAAACTCTAACTCCCGCCTCAGAGGTAGTCCTGGAACATCTTTGGGGAAGACATCCATATAGTCCTCCACAACTGAAGGAACCAAGATACATAAATAATCTGATACACCAAGGTTTATACTCTCTAACTGATGATTAAAAGGATATAGACTCCTGCTCATATCACCCACATGTCCTACTATGATATCTCATTCACCAAGAAAGGAGAACCTTGTTCCATCAATGTGCAGGCATCTGACTAGCCTATAGTGATAGTTAATCTAGACCTAAACCATGGAAAGACAATCCATGCCCAATATGGCATCCTAAAGTTCCATCATGATGACCAGTAGGTTCCATGTGAACCACTCTCCTCCAAGTGATAACTCACATTGTCGTTAGATGAAAGACACAAAAGAAGTTCTCCCTATAGGAACCTTGAGACAAAGTTGTTGTGCTATCACCTCTATTGGGATATCCCACTCCCATATTAGGAGTAATTAGATAAAAGAGTTACTAGATCACATGTCTACTAATATTGAATCAAGAGTGGAATAAACACAGAGCGTACCTCAGATCATGTCATGCATTAGAGCATCATGAACATCCATAACATGTAGTTTTATGTGGCCCCAGACCCCAGATCCCTGATCCTAACATGGTTTTCCCATTGGTAGTGGTGGTAGAATCTCATAGCATCATCCCCCACTTGTAGCTCCTCCTTCCAATCATTCGGCATCACTACTTTGGGACCACCCCGTCCCCACCTAGGGGATCCTTGGTCACAATGTTGTCTCTGTCGTGGTGGTCTGCCTTTTACTTTCCTAGGTTTCTCAGCACTTCTAGTTTGGAAGTCTCATTCCATGTGACCTCACCCATCATAAGCATAGCATCGTCCCTCTCCAGGATGAATCGATTCTCTACTCTTCCCCGGTGCTGCAAGTCCATGTGCCCAAGATTGAACATGGGGAGGCCTTCTGCATCGAGGCCCCAACAACTAATGCCTGATAGCTATCGCAGAAGTCTCATATTGGAAGTTTCTACTACCACTACTCTCTAATTGGTTCCCCTATGAAAAGTTTCTCTCTTTAATAAGCACTCATTCTAGCACCTTAAAACAAGTGGGGATGCACAGGGGTACTATGCTAGCAGGAATCTCTCTATGGAGACCCTTCACAAACTTCCATGCCCAGAAGTATCTGTCACAGATCATATACATAGAGTACTGAGTCAGGTATATAAACCTAGAAAATTAATCTTAAACTGTCATCCCTCTATTCCAAATCTCTAGATGCTCCTGAATCTAGATGGATCATAAGTAAGAGCGGTAGTAATCCTCACGAAACAGCTGCTGGAACTCGTCCCATGAGAGTGTCGACTCATCGTGCATCTGAGTAACCAAGATCCACTAACATTCCATCATCCAATCAAAAAGACTAGCTTCTAATTCCACTATTTCATCCATAGGTGTATGTAAAATTCTGAAGAGGTGGTCCACCGACTCTAACCAGTCCTCCGCTTCCTGAGGATCTAGCTTACTGTGAAACCTCAACGGTCTCTATCGCTGGAACTCACAAAAGGAACTCAACCTACACTCTTCATTAGCCTTCTATGCTGGGAATATCTACTTCTCAACAAGTGGGGTCATTTTTACTATCCCACATAGAGTAATGGGATCACATGATGGACCCTAAACTAAGGACTCGCTGATCACAGGATCATCTTCATGAATCGGAGCTAGTATCCTGGCTCGTAATCATCACAGGGGCATCCTGAAAGTTATCAAGGAGTACTATAGTCAGATGAGAATATATATATATATATAACAACAAAAATGGAGAGATGAATCAAAAATGAACAATCAATGACTCAATACTATATGATGCACGTACCATTGTCCCCTGTAAAAAGTGTCTCAGGGTGCCAAGTTGACAAGCGAGTGATCAGGGTCCTAGGAAATGGATATGTCGACCGCCCAAACAATAACTGGACTCCCTATCCTGAGATCCTCTCTCGAGACACTTTGACACTATTTCCCTAAAACCCAACCAAGACCTTTTTAGTAAAACGTCCAAACAATGTCCCAAGGGTCGAACAACCTTTGATGCCACTTTGTCACAACCTGATCCATACTAGGGAACAGGGTCGCAACTACCCCCATGCCCGCCGTCATGGGCTTAGTGGTGGCGAAAAGTTCCAGAGGCACACAAAAACATGGGGAGGCCTTCGACTATGTACCTATACACACACACATAGCTAAATTGATGAAAAATTTCATAGGGAAATAAGTAAAAGATGCAACCTACTGTAAGTAAACCAAGTATTCATAGACCAATAAATAGTACAAGTATAATAATATAAATAGAAAAGTAAAAGGGGAAAATAAATACCAAATCAGAAAAGTGACCCAACCTGACAGGAATTGGAAAAAGAAAGAAAATAGAAGATAGATCCCCTCTCTAGGAATCCATGTTATGGCCACAATACGTGGTTCAAGCACCTTTACCCCTAAGCTCCCTAAGGTCACGATCAATCATGTCTATAATCTACATAAAGAACAATATGTACAAGAAAACCCCAAGAAGGAGTGAGTATTAACATACCCAGTAGGGCGTCCCTAAAAGAAGGGGGAGCAGTAAGAGATACAAAAAGGGAAGGAAAATAGTTTATGGAACAAGTACAGTAAAAGAGTGTAGATCAACCCATGAAGAGAGTGAAGTAAACTCATCCAAACACAAGGAGATAGAAATTGTGAGAATATTAACTTCTCGTCAAGTCTTCGCTACCTATATTCGGAGAGTAAACTAGTCCAACCATGATAAGCTAGTCATAGAAAGAATGTGGAATACCTCGCGCATCTTCACCTCTCCTGGAAGGAGAGTAACCAAAACCCAAGGAATGGGTGTTGAAATAGAATATATAAATATTTGTGTGTGTGTGTGTGTTCTCAGTCAAAGAAACCCAAATGGGAGAGTAAGGGGATGTCCATCTCACAGCTCAGCCCCAAAAGAAGAGTCACCAATAGTTCTAGAAGTAACCACCATTGATTCCCAAAATTACTTGCATCTGTCCTAGACTAAAATTCAAATGGGCTCAAACACTACACCCTAATATTATCCGCTTTGGGTAGCTCTATCTCGCCCACATGGTTTTAGGCCGTGTCACAAGGACGCATCTCGATGGGGAAAGCACACCTCTTACCCATGAATCCAAAGTAATTTTAAAGTACCTCTCATCGCTGACCCCTTTCTGGAAGGTGAAACTCAAAGTAGATGACCTATGACCTAGTGTTTCATGGGGTTGCTTTCTGATAGTCATCATAGAGGACCTGCACCTTGGTATCGCAAGGGGGTTCAACTTTAGGTCATCGAGGACCCACGCCCTACCTGGTAGGGGGTTCCAATCTAAAGTAACTATCGAGGACTCACGCCCATGTTGATGGGGGGTTCCACCCTGATATCATCGAGGACCTTCACCCTAGTGCATCAGGGGGATTCCACTCATGAGTCTTTGATATCATTGTTTGTCCACTACTTTTGTCGAACACCCCTAAATAGGATTCAGTTTTAGAACACATCCCATCATAACCCAAAATTATAAACTAAGATCACTATCATGTTCTACATGGAAAATCATATAGGATAAGCTATTTAATTTCCCAAAATGTATAACTGGTGAAAAGGGTTATTTTTACTGCAACAAGCCCAAATGGTTCATCATGGGGGCCGTGTTTCGACCCCAAACTTTAAATTCTAAAATTTACCTCAAAAGTTCCATCTCGAAGAGAGGGTCATGTTTCCATAGACGGAATGTTAATTGGACGCATGGTTTAGAATATATGGGTGTTTGAAGGTGCTGTATGAAAAACAGTCAGGGTCATCTGTGGACCGACCACCTCAATCGGTCCACCTACCACAGCAGTCGACCATTGTGGTTGACCAGCTGTGGTGTGGCCACCCATGGACCAAATTCCATGGTCATTCTGTTAGCCATGCCGATCGGTCATCATGGCCGACTGTCTGGTCCAATTGTGACGGCTAGCCCTACGGCATTGTGGTCATTTCAGCTGACCCAGGGTCTAACCTGGGTCCATCCCAATTCAACTGGTCCTGAACTGATTTTCTGGTCCTGACCCACTTCACATGGTAGGCTTTGGCCCGCTGGCCCACTCCGCTTATGGCTCGGTCTGCTCCTGACACTATCTCATCCCACTGTCTGATCACCACCGCAATGTCCACATGGCCGACCGCTGACCACGTTGTGCAGCAGCGGTCACCGCCTTGGTCACACCATGCGACCTCACTCAGCCGACCAGCTGAGCCACATGGAAACACTCCAGTGGTCCCTTCTATGGACCATCGGGCCTTCTCCAATCGCATGATCACAAATCTGAAAATAGATCTAGGTTCCTCATTCCAAGATATTCATAGAACTGGCCTCCACTCGACAATCCATCATCTATTCATCATGTCCAAAATTAGGGGAAGATTACCACAAAGAACAGACCATGAACGAGAAAATAAATGGTTTCACGCATGGATTGATGGTCATGTTAGTTCATTAATCAACAACTGATATTCAAAGCAGAGAAACAATTGAAAAAGAGTTTATTTTTCAAGTAAAATCTTCAATCAGAGATAAAAAGGGAATAATCCTACCTCTATTGATCCGTTAATCACTGCCGACATCTTCTCCACACTCCTGATTCAATTCTCTAATGTTTCATTGGAGATTCCTCCTTAATCCTTAAAATAATGAAGGATGATAGAGGGTGAGGGATTAGGGGATAGAGAGAGAGTATTAGGTCTAACCCTAATCCTAAACTCTTAAGCTTCTATTTATAGGATCCTGACAATGGACGCAGAATATGAACCTCCCATGCCCCCTCATTTTATGTCACCCTTAGGTGAAACACCTCATTACAAACTCAACAAAGGTCTCATATTTCCAATCCAAGACTCTATTAAAAAGTTATTTTAAATGACCTTCAATAAAAAATAATTAAGTTTAATTATTTTATTTGTTATTTTTCCCCTGGGTGACTTTTCTATAGAAGTCCCACATCGAAAAAAGTTATGTCTCGCCTAGGGTAAACACCACATTCTAAACTCAACTGTGGCCTAGGATTTCTAATCTGAGCTTCAATTTAAGAGTTACATCATTTCCTTTACATTAATATTATAAAATATATTTAATATTTTTTATAAAATTTATTTCGGGCACTCTGAGCCTTATATTCTCACGTCGTCTCGATTCCTAGCTCTAAAAATATATATAGAAATATTTCAAAGTCTTTCAAGGAAAAAATTGAGTCTCTACAAAGTGATAGTAAGAGTGATAAGAAAATGTTTTCCCAAGTTACCTACATTATTTTTCTATTCATTATAATGATTTTTCATGGAAACTATTTTATTTCAAAATGTAATCTAATGACCTTTTGTTTTAAAGGAATGATTACAACCTTTTAGGTAAAAAGTTATGTTTTTAAGAAAAAAAATCAATGGTTATCATTTTTTCCAAAAAATGCCATGATTGTGATTTTTCCTTTATGTTTTTATATAAATTTTTTTATGAAAAATTTTGGGAATTGAATTTGATTTCATGTGTAAGTAAAACAATTATCTGATATTAAAGTTTATTATGTTAAAGGAAAACTCTCTTTTATAATCTTATGGTTTTAAAATGGAATAAGGGGTTTCATTATTATTTGTATATCCCTTCCTAATATTTTTGTTCTCATCCTCTATTTTTAAATTATTTTCATAGGGTATAAGGATTATTAAAAATAAATAAGAGGTCATGTTGAAATTCATGAATATTTATCATGAAAGGAAAACATGTTTCATTATAAAAGTTATATATGGTGTAAAAAATAGATACTAATGGAAGTTTTCACTTTGTAATATATGGGTTTTCTATAATATTTATGACCTAATTCTCTAAAAAATAAACCAAAATGACCCTTTAAATGAAATAAAGTGAATTACTTTCTAAGGATTTTTTTATAGATTATATAGGTTGGATCCTTATAATTGGTCCATATATTTAGAAATAAATATATATGAAAATATTGTATCTAATACCCAAGTAGTATAAATGAAATATTACATTTAATGGAGAATATACCTGAAGTAGAATCGCATGCTTTATTTTTCTTCAATTAATTATAGTTTCTCTTCCATTGACCTATCTTGACACATGCAAAGAAAATATCCTTACGTTTAGTGATCTCCCTCTTTATCTTTGGTTTCTTAGAAAGACATCACATAGGTGCTTTTAGAAGTGTAGTTACATTCGGCCTTTTTGCATAGTATTTCTTATTGTTCACCTTAAGAATTAAATATTTAACTTTTTTTAAATTATCATCTTCATGGTGAACATATCCCAATAGTCATGGAATTGGTTTCTCAAACCTTTTAATTTGATAGATTTTAATTAAAATAGAGAAACTAGGTGGTTCGAATGAGATAATGAGATGAACTGAAAGTTCTTGATTCTTCTTGAATCCCAGTTCTTCTATTCCATCAATGTACTATATTATCCTGTGTATATTAGGACCATATTGAGTTCCACATTCCAATCTATTCATGATTATTTTGATCATCATTTATTTTTAGCTTCACTTTCTCCTCACAACCTTCTCAAAGATGATACAGGATGGTATAGTCATCCATTTCCTTATATTTCATTTTCATCTCTTTACAAATTAATGTTATAATTATGATATAAACATAAAATGGGTCATTCATGAATATCCTATAAGAATCTTTCTCATCCTCACTTTCTTCCATAGGAGGAATTTCAGGTAGTGTGGACTCCAAAACACATAATTTCTTTTCATATTGTTCTACTATGCACAGGTGCATATGCCACTCTATGAGATTTATGTTGGTGAGGACATGTTCTTTGTTTAATATTAATCATAGTGTATTTGTGGTATTGATTCCCATTTTCTAAAAAATATAAACATAAGAAGATTAGTACTTTTATCATGATTATCATTTATTAAAAAATATAGATTTTGTTATCTTCAATGTCTCTCAATATTTTTTCGAACCCTGTTATCCCTCAAGTACTATATTTAGAATATATCGTCTCTTGAGTTTTATAGTGTAAAGGATCCTTAAAACCTTTTCTCATAGTCCAAGGTATGTCTACGCCACTACTCAAAGTGTCTCAATGTGTGCTTCTATCTAGAAAACCACATTAACTCACAACTCCTTGATCTCTTGAGTGGATTCCTATCTCATGTTAGTTAGAGAATAACTACACCAAGACTCAAGAGGGAGGTGAATTGAGTACTTGAAAATTTTCTTCACTTGAAAACCACCCAATTTTAATGTATCATAAGGTCCAATCTTCTCTTAACATAAGAAAACAACAAAATTAAAAAATTTGAGAAAGAGATCAAACATAGGATATTTATAGTGGTTTGGGGAACATAAATCCCCTAGTCCAATCCAACAATTCTCAACTCCTAAATATTGGTGATTTTTACAATCACTAGTCATTTTCCCAAGTTCTTCCTAACTGAGCATAAGAAACCATCACTTGGTACAAAACGAGAAGCTTTTATAGGAATCCTAAAATTATTTATGAAAAAACAGCCTTCAACACTCAGTATAAGGAGTGTTCACTTCCAAGAGTTGGAATAAATAAAGAGAGATTAAAAATGAAGCACACAATTACAAGGTGAAATTGAAGGAAGTGAAGAGTTATCCATGAGAAAAAATAATATTAAAGAATACATCAAGGATATTACTCAAAAACAAAACAAGATAAATCTATAAAATCACACCTATAGAAAACTTGTTTCTTATTCTTATTTTTTCTAGAATATAGAAGAGGTATAGAAATATTTGATATAGGGAGATGATAGTGAAAGTGTTGTTCTTGTTATGCTATATTTTTTCTTGTTTGAATAATCTTGTTATTATTTTCACTTACTATTTCACATCATAATATACCATAAAATATAGCATTGTAATTAAATTCCAGACAACCTTTTCTCTAAAATACCTTAGAAACATTAATGAGCAATAAATTATTTTGTACTATTTTATTCTCTTGGTACTTTCAACCTTTTGAAAATCAATTTTACCATAAATACATGGTCCAATATTTAATACATCGATCACGATATTAATTTCCCCTTAAAGTTCTCTAATGGTAATAAATATGAATGCTATAGAATGATGTAGACGATTTTGTATCACTATATAGCTGAAATCCATAGATTCAAATTCATGTAGTTGAATTGATCAATGTAGTAATTCTTCAAGTAACTCAATTTTTCACATAGAAAAATCATATAGTCATATTCCTCACATACCTAAATTTGGAATAGCTTATTAAATCATGTATTCAATTGAAAAAATATAGCCTAATTTTATATGAATCTAATTCACGTAGATGAATACTCCATGCAGGAAATTCACATAGTTGTTTCATCAAAATACCTATTCTCTCATGTAATTGATTCATAAATATAGGCAATTTTCACATAGTCAATTCTATGACGTAGATAATTCACATAGGCAATTCCTTTATGTAACTTATTGATGTAGTTGATTTCTTGATGTATCCAAATATCTATATAGTTTATTTCCTCATGTAGCCAATTTTCTAAACCTAGGAAATATTTAGAAAACTTCTAGAAATTACAAAATAATAGAATAATTTACTTAAATAAAGATAAAACGTAATGAAAACACTTAAAATGAAATCATCAGTAACATGGGAAGGGTTTTTCAGATCACAAAAAACATAAAGCACATGGGATATGTTGGAAAAACATTATTGGTCCAACAATTTCCCCCTTTGGATGATCAAAAAACCAATTAAACATTAAACAAGAAAATTTGAAAATATTTAAAAGGATCTTGCATATTTTTTATAAAACTATATGATGTATAATAATTTCAAAATTTTGTGTTTATCATTTCTTCTCCCACATAATTTTACTTATCCATATTCTCCCCCTTTTGTGACATAAAAAAGGAAGATTATAGAGAGTAAAAACACATCTAATTTATCACTTTGAATTATGAATTGGTTAAGTATAATGTTGATATTGAATTTTAATGATGGAAGGAATGAATTTTATAAAATGTAGAAAATAACACATTCAAAAAGATGAAAAACATTAAATGAAAACAATCATGTAAAAGTATTTATTAATCATGTACACTTGTATAAAAAAGATTCAATATACAAAAATACATTAGTTATATGACCTTGGTTTTTGGATTGGTTTAAATTCATATGGAAATTGTTTTGGAGGTTTCTTGAACGTTAGAGAGGAGGAAGAGGTAGTATGTGGGTTCACTGCTATAGGTAGGAAAACTCTTCCAAGCTCTATGGAAGAAACTTCTGACCTAAAACTTGGTCTATCTTTGGGTATTTGTGTAGGTGTAATCAAGAATCTATCAATATTATGAGAATAAATACTGAATTCATAAGATCTAGAACTTACAAAATCCATTTTCTTTGTATACTCTGAGGAGATAACTTCCTTTTCAATAGATTCAATGGAAACAAAAACACTAACCTTAAAGTATTCTCAATGATAAATCCTAATAGGATCAAACACAACATCCAATCTCTACCTAAAACCTCTATAGGTATCCATAGGTACTAGTCCAAGGGATCTTCTACCTCTTAGATAAAATAGTGAACCATCACACATATCAATCCTATTAATGATATTTGATTTTCATAAATATAAAATTATAGTGTAGGCTTGTCTATTCATTGACAAATTAAAAATAATCCATTGTTCACCACTCCTTTAAAGGTTTCAATTTGTCCAGTTAAAAATCCCTAAGGATAATTGACTATAGAAGCTAGCTGAGAACTTGATGGAGCTATAGTAGGTTCTCAATACAATTTTTTCTAAATCCTGTCATCTGAGATTTCAAAAATAATTAGCCTTCCTTCCAAAGAAACAAACTTATGATCTGAGTTTTATAACTATTCTATCAAGACCCAACCAACCTTATTCATATTAATGGATGGTTCTTGGGAAAATGGATTATGAGGAGCGTCTTTGATATGAGAAAATGTCCTAAGAGTTTTGTATACTACAATCACTCATCTTGTAGTTACAGCTGGTATAGTAGGGGATCCTTCTAACTCATAGGAACTAGAATCCTCTTCTAAAGATTTTGTATACAGATTTATAATTCTATCATAAATATTAAAATGTATAATTGAAAAACACTTATGGTTTCTATTTTTTGGACTAATCAAACATGAAACCATATCTCTTACTTGATTGGATACTCCCGATGTTTCTTTTAACTGAGAACCAATAAAAGAAACAAATTTCTAAAGATATCCAACCATGTCATTCAATGACACGCCATTCCTAAGAAAAAGACTTCTAATATATTCTATGGTTTCTTAAAACTTATCTAATAGATCCTTTTTAAATTCTTTCATAACAAATGGGATACATATGTCACACTATAATGACTAGATATGAGAGTTTGTTGAATTTAAATTTAAATACAACAAGTCAAACTAATTCTAAAAATCATAAAACACTGATGTTTCTAAGGTAGTTGTGGAAATAGATTAAAATATCTTAAGGAATTAAAATTGACTGAAAACCGTACTGTTAAGAGTGTGAAAAATATTGTTCATCTAAGTCTTGAAACTCTGAATTTCATCAAGTGCATCCGTAGAAATATTCGATTGAACTAGTGGAATATTCCGAGCCATATCCCTTTGAGATGCCACAAGCACTCCATGTTCATTTATTTCATACTTGGTAGCACATATTTCTATTATATAACTCACTTGATGTCTCATAACCTCAATTTACTTATCACTTACATGAGATAAAATTGTTTACACCAATTGGAGGTTCTGGATCAAGGTGGTTTGGGTAGCCATCATCCCATCCATATTGTCAAAATATACTTTAGAAATTGAACTCTCCTTCAATTGTATGATTTCATCTTTTAAATATATCATCTTCTGCTTCATAACATCATAATCTCCTTTGAGATTATTGAACTCTATCATTATAGTAGAGGAAAAAAATCATGTGTTTCTCCAAATCATAACTATTAGAACTTTTTCTTATATAAGGAGCATCCTCTTGTACATGGGTAGTTCATGGAATGGGTGTTGGGGTATGATAATGATCTGGAGCCTCCATAATCACATCCCCAATACCATATTTTTCCATAACAGGTGGTCCAAGGATTGGATCAACTAATATGTGTTCAACCTTGGTTTCCTATCTAACCTTAGAAGTAGGCACATCTAGAATAGTATCAACTAGCCTTCCCTCTTCAACTCCAATAGCTATCCCAATATCTAGCACAACTGGCTAAATTGATTCAGCAGCACTAGAAACTAGAGATTATTTTCTATAAACTTATACCTCAACTGGTCTGACATTTAAAATTATAGGCTCTGATCTGGTTGCAAAAAACTCCTATACATCCCTATATTACACCCTATCAATTGGTGATGCATCCCTTATGAGGTGAGGTGATAAATGGATCCCCCTGAGATGATGTAATAGGTGGTATAACAACCTAATAATTATATTCCTATCCAATAGATCTTAAATAACATGAGGCTACATCCTAGTTCTAACCAAAAGTATTCAATAGAACTAATAAAAGGGTGATGATTTTATAGAACTTTATAGTTTATCATTCATTGATATCTATTTATTTTCTTTTAAACACTAAGGAGGTAAGACTTCTATATGGATAGTAATTCAAATTCTCTTTACCTTGGAAGAAGTGGTTCATGAAGTGCATCATGTGCTGAATCATATTCAACTTGATATTGTTGATTAAGACATATAAGTGGTACATTTCCTAAGACAAAACTTTTTACACCTCACCATCCCTTTGAGAAAATTTAGTCTGTATAAACTTGCAAAAAAATCACTATGTTTCCAAGTCTTTTACATACTACTTCTCAAAATCATAAAGACTAAAGAGAAACTTGAAAAAATAAAAAGGTCCAACTATTCTCATTATAACTAAAGTTTGAATAAAACTATACTCACCCTCATGAGGACAGTGTAGTATTTCATCCATTCTATAATAGGAATCAATTATAGCATTCAACCAACATATAAAATTATATTACAATAGCTTATAAAATTTTATAGATAATAATAAAGTTAGAAAACAGTAGTCAAAACAAACATTAAATTTCATATACTACCAACACACACACACAATCTACTAATATTTCACTACATATACATATACACTTTCAATAATTTCACTCATCATAAATATCATCTCCATCCTTATAAACAACATCATTGTTTGCAATAGCATCAACATGGTCACCTCTAGTATTAGCACCCTCATTGCTCACTTAATCAATAGGTACTGCATAACCATCATCATAAATCATGTTCATGATCAATAAAAAAAAATCAACCATTTTCACTTTCTATAGAGGTAGTTAAGAAAATTTATCCAATATCACTTTGATCATCTTATCAGTTTTGATTCTTCTAATTCTACCAATACCCATATTGAACTTTTTGTTTTTCTTTCTCAATAGATACCTTCAACAGTTCTTGTGTTACCATTCCTATAATGTCTCTAGAAGAATAAAAAATCAAATATATCACATATATTTATCAAAAACGTTAAAATTTTCAAGTTCTTCTCATTTTACAAACCATTTTAAGAATATACAGTTTTAATAACTTTTGAGAGAAACTTCCCTACTAAGACACACAATTGAAAAACCATTTCCTTTTAAAAATACACAAATTTTTATTTAAAATTTCAAATAGCAGAAAAATTAAATACCTAAGATAATTCCCAAAACCATATTATAAAACAATTTCTAATGATATATAACTTCTAAGAAATTCACATCTAATATCATGTCACAAAGCAGATAACATATTATATGCTTATGATCTATGCCTAGTAATGGTTCTTAGGATACACTACTAAAAATAAAACATATATCATTCTTTAGTAGATAAATTATTTAGTGGTTCTACAACACATTTCCAACTAAAAAAATATATCATTCTTTAAAATTTGTATCATAATAGTTTCAAAATTATGTAATTAAATATAAAACTAGGGATATCATGCTTAGTAAAGAATACTAGGTATAAAAATTTATAATGATACATCAATTTCCAAAACTTTTCCAACCACTAAAGTTTATTTTATTGAAAAAAATATTATTAATTATTTTAGAGTGTTTTCTCCATTGAAATTTTTCAACCAATAAACTATATCAAATATACTATGTGTGGTGATTAAGTAAACTAGGAAATCATAGATTGATCAGTAATTATTTTATTATTGATGTAAAATTTCAATGTTAATTCTTCAATTAATCATAATATTTTCTAAGATTTACATATCATATCAAAATAAAAGTAATTAAAAGTTTAATTTATTAGATAATTTAGTTCAGCATTCCACTATTGTGATTATATGAATATCAACATCTCCATGCATGATCCAAATAATCATTACAATATTTCCACATGATTATCATATTTTATCCAAATCATTATCTCTAGAAATACCTAAGATTAATTGAAATGGTTCATGAAACCATTTATTATTGACATTATATAAATAACATGTTACCTATTAAATATTAAAGTTACTACTAAAGAGGCACTACATCATCACATAAACATTACTTTATCATCATTGAGATCATTTTTTTTCTTTATTTTAAGATTCACATCTTTAGTTCTCATTCACTTCATAAATATAATAATCATCATTTTTTCTTATTTCATACTATTTGTTCAATTTTTTTTGTAAAAAATAACATTAAAAGGATTTAATTGTCCTTCCCTTTGGTTTTACACATTAATCTACTATTTTAAGTCAACATGTCATATTTAATAATTTATATCAATTTATTAATTAAATCATGACATTATTAAGTAATCCTCATCATCATAGAAAACTCATGATATTAATTAATAAGTTATATTTTACGTTGATAACATAGGTCTGTACAATATATACATTAAATATTAAAATTATTTTAATGATATATATATAAAAATATATTTATTTATTTATTTATTTTCAATGATTATTCAAAAAAAACTACTTATTATCTGTACTTGTCAATGTATATAATTCATATCACTTAGGGGTATTATATAACATAATAAGAAACTTTTACCATAAAATAAAATTAAATATTGTCTCTAAAGTAAAAAAAATTACCCAAGGGTAATTATTAATAGTTCAAATTATTAGTAATCTAATTTTTAGAATTAATAAATCATAGAATCATAATTATAAAAAATAATAATTTTAAGATGTTTAATTAAACATCATTTTGTACCCACCTTATAAAAATATTAATTCATAAGTGGATATCATGGAGGAATCCAATATAGCATCACAAGTATTTTTAGAAAATAATTAGCACCAGTGGACATTTATAGTTAACCAAAATGATCTAAATAGTGTTTTATTAGATTAAATCAGGTCAAAAGGTTTCCAAAAAAAATTGGGTGAAAAATATATTCTCTATGACACACAGCATATTTATCACTCTTTGATATTTATTACAACATTATATGGCCTCAGAAATAGATTTTGGTCCTGGATTATCTCTCCTGGATGGTGACATGGACAAGAGGGGTATTGTTCAATCAAAATTATTAGAAGGTCACTCGAAGTCTATTCCACAATGATCATACATTTAAGGAGGGAATGACACACTAGAACTAATATATATTTTAATAATATAATATTAATTTCACTAATAATCTCTTAGATCTTCTACCAAACAACCTAGCTTTACCAACATCCTCAATTATGTGCAGCCAAATACCTCAAGAGTAATAGTGGAATTTTTATTCAAAACTTATATTGTTAGTTCTCATCATGATGACCAAAGAAATGTATGTCTCTAGACATGAATCAAACATTAAGGCCTGAAAAATATATATATAATATGTAAATCAAGAAAACATCACTCATCAATATCATTCAACTTATATGTTTGATCATCATTTCTTAGTTTTGGAGGTTTTATTTCTTCACAATATACTCATATGGATGTTATTTGTAAAATAATTCTGAATGATTTGAATTTATACACACATATATAAAAACATTTATCAAAAAATCTCTAAAAATTATAACTAAAACCATTATTAATATTTTTAGTAACATCTTATCATTAAAATAATATTGATACATAGAACCAAGTTACATTTATCTGTCATCAATAATTTTAGTTTTTTACCTTCAAATCATATTTTGATGTTTTTAACTATTGAAATATATTCTAAGAAACATAATCTATATCTTATATTTATGTCATTCCATTTTCATCATACTCATCATTTTTAAATAAATTATATATATAAATTTAATGGCATAGCTCAAATCATAGTGAAAAATATAAGAGGCATATTATTCGGTAATGACATGTTGTATAAAATGAGTGTAATATCAATGAACCATACCTATTTATCTATTTAATAAAATAACATGGAAGAATTATTAATCACTTATGGCTTCCATATTTGAGAACATTATTATTAGTTTAAAGATAGTTCAACATAAAACTATGTTTTATTTCAAAACTAAATATCACAGATATTTCTAAAAAACATTAAGGTTGCAAGGTATTTTTATGTTATGAACCATTTTTAGAATATAAAATTCCAATATTATTATAAATACGAAAATAATTTTCACACCACCGTCACTTTTGAATGTATCTCCCCTTTTAAGACACACAATTGAAAAACCATTTCCTTTTCTTGGAAAAATACCCAAATGTTTATTGAAAATTCCATATAGCAAAACAATGAAATATCTAAAAGCATGCTTAAAACCTAATTTTAAAATAATTAAAATAATTCATAGATATAAAGTAAATCCATATTCAAATTTACAAAATAATAGAACAAAAATAATGGAACTATTAAGTTGAATATCTTAAATGTGAAATTAGTCCATTATGTAATTAACTCTCTATAGATGTCAACTACCTCCTTGATGATGTATACCAATAATAAACATGATATGTTTAAAGTTTATACACATTAGTGATAAAAATATGTTACTCATAGGGATAATTATATTAGTGGTATGTCCTAATTCTCTAAAGCGGTGATCATTTTCCTTCATTTGTCTTCTATAAAAATCTTTGTAAGAAATTATTACCTAAAAATGGAATGAGTAATGTGAAAATTAAGGTATATTTAAAAAACAAAAAATGGCTAAAGATTGTGAAGTAAATGGAGATTATTTTTCCAGGTCATTGATTGATATACCTAAAAATAAAATAACTTTTTAATTAAGGGAATATAAAGTGAATAATATTTTATTCTAGTTCATTAAATAGTAATGAATCATTGATTTATAATTAAATATATATGTCATTGATGATTTGGACATAAAAAATATGTTAATAATTTTAAATCTAGATGCTTTTAAAAATATAGTTTATTTGAATAAGTTGAATTCCAATAAAAGTATATTAATGAATAAAATATGGTAATTGAAAACAAAATTACATGGAATTTATTAAGGTACTTAGTGAAAGAGTTAAATCCATAGATATTTCTTTTTTTCATTTATTCAAGATTCAATAACAATATAGTCATCGTCCTTAAAATATGTGATTCTATGATGAAAAAGAAATGTATCTATGATAACAAAAAGGGAAAAGGAAACACACAAAACATATCTTACATGGTTTATATTTGACATAAAAATAATTAATCTAGTATCATATATGCATAGAATTTTAATAGAAGAATAATTTAAACCTGTCATAGAGGAATCACTATTATATATAATTAAAATAATGAGCTCATATTTAAAATAATTTTGAATGGATAAAGAGTGTGTGGTGATTAGAATAAACACAACATAATTATATTAAAATTGTAATTTATATTATAATTTATCAAGAATATAATACATTGTGTTCATATGTTATTTTAGTTAGATTTTTTAATTTATTAGTAGTACTCATGATATTTTTCAAAATTTAATAAAAAATAATAGTTATTTAAGAAATATTTATCAACTTAATTCATTCAATATATTTTTATTTTAAATGAAAAATCACTTTTATGCCTTAATAATTTTAGGCTCAATATCAAGTTGAAATACTAAATTAAACATATCCTAGGTATATAATGGACCATGAAGAAAAATTGGGTCAATTCAAAATGGGGAAACATAGTTTCCATAGGAAAATGGTACCGGAGATTTGTTGACACAACCATAGATGATTAATTCTCATGATTGATAAAATCAAGGAGTATTTCAAACTAAATTGTCTAAAATATAAAAACAAAAATACAATTTTTTTCATTTACTTCATAGGTAAAGAAAGGCCTCATGAAATCTAGCCTCCTTAAAATTAACAACTTTGTTTTTATTGATGGTAGAATTGTACTTACCTATGATAATGAGTGAATCGCGATAGAATGGAGTTGGAAGGTTTGTCCCCTTCGCCGGTAGGGTTCATCTGTGAGATAAGGGATCGAGAATGGTTCCTTTAAGAGATCTATTAGGATTCCATTAAGAGATAAGGTAGTGGGTAGTGTTCCTCTTCATGACCTAATGATGTTTATCAGTGAGAGTAGGGACTTGATCGAGTTAATTAATGAAAGCAGGCAGAGAGAAAATAGGGTTTCCTTGAAAGGGTAGTTCGACCTATTGGAGTTGGTGTCCTAGGATTAACTTTTTTTACTTTGATTACATGTATATTTTATGTATTTAATATTAATTAAACACTTTATTATATATTATTCATTTTTATTTATGGATTTAATGTAATAATATCCTAGAGTATTTTTTATTGATAAGGTCTAGCAGTTCCATTATATTATTAGAACCTTGAAATGTTATGACAATATTCTTAAAATAGTTCTTAAATTAGATAGTGTACTATGATGGGACACATATTATTTAGACCATCGGGTATGAGTACTCATAAGAAGATGAGGCTTCTTCTCATGAATTTCACACTTGGTAGTCTCCAAGATGGGAGATTATGATAATAGACCCACCAGTAGAAATTTTTCATGTTTTGGTGTTATCATATATTCCTATCTATGAGTTTGTGTAACGGAATTTAGACTTTAACATTATCATTGGTGCATGTGATGACTCATGCACTTAGATTTACTAATGAAAACCGTCACGTCGTATGTTTGTTGGAAGTAGGGTGTGTTGGGTGTGTCAATATTAACATGTAATTAATGGATAATTCGAGGAAATATGTCTCTCATCCATATTTATAGAAGCAGTTATGTTATCCCTATAGTTGGAATAGAACCATTTCCCTAAATTCTATGTCCATAGTGAAATGAAGTGTTTATATCAGATAGTCAAATGAATACTTATCAAGTATATAGGTTGATGACACCATCATGAAACCTTTTTAATGAGATATTTTGATAAAGGTATTATATTACATAGTGAGTGTTCATATATGGTTGTTGATGTTGCAACATTAAGTTTTTTCTTTTGGGTGTCTTGACCCATTTCTAGACAGTTTTCTTTGACATTAGGAAAGATCATCTAATTCTAATGAGAAAAAATCCTAGAGGGTCACACACTAAGTGTTTCCATTTATCTCGATTAAATTATATTAGAATTTAATTAATATGATAAATATTATTCTCAAGACCGAAGAATAATTTTATTCGAGTAATATTGATCACATAAATTTAATAAATATTTATTCTCCTCTATGTAAATAAAAAAAATATTTATTTATTTTTATTGAATATTTAATAAATATTTATTCAATGATATGTGAATGAAATATTTATTTATGAATAAAATATTTATTCAGGTATTCAAAAAATACCAAGGATTTTGAACAGACCAAGACCATGTTCGGTGATAAATAATTATTTACATGCCCAAAAATATTAGTTATAAATTTGTGCAAGTTGGAGCACACCAAAAAATAATATTATTATTATTATGTGGTATGGGGTTTATTAAAGGTTGTAATATTATTTAATGTCTATTATGAAATTAAATTATTATTTTTTAACCTAGACCATAGCTCTATAAATATACAATTATGTCTATTATGTGGTGTATTGATTGGTGTAATCGAAAGAGAGAATTATTGCGCACAACAAATTATCTCTTGACTCTTCCTTATCTCTCCCTCTCAAGAATGAGAAACATAAGCGATATTTCTTCAATACCAAATAATGAAAATCAATAACAAACAATGTAAGACATTTTATTGACCACACTAGCACTCAGAGATCGAGTGACATTATTTAGAGATCATAGGATCGCGTGTGGATCGCGGCTATATGGATTCTATCCTTGGATCCTCATAGTGCAACAAAAGAAATTTGAAAGGGTATTTCAGATGATCATCATTCATCAAAGAAGAAAGTTCCTAATCCTAGTTATTCATTACTTCATATATTAAAAAATTAATTGTAGATTTTATGCACAAGATCCTTGCTCATGGTTTTGGGAAATGATAATTAAAAGAAATTTGGATATACCATCCACCACCACATGCTTATGATGTTCCCAGAACCAACAAGTGGTATCAAAGGTTTCATGTTTAAATTTATAATTATTTATTTTATTTTTGATCTATATACGATTTTGGTTAGATTTTCATTTCATGTTATTAATTATTTAATCTAATTTAAATTATAATGATTTGACATATTAATCATGATTTTTTCACTGTTTTATTTTCTTAAAGGTTTAAGAATATATGAAGAAAAATGGATATTCCATCATAAAATATATAACTTTATTCGGTAAGATAGGGTTACACGACGTGTACATGGAAGTACACTCTTTGTACACTAGTGTGTTGCATCTAGATGTGTTGAAAGATACACAGCGCACCACACAGTAATTACACATAGCGTATGACACATGTTGATTGGCCAACCTGGATAATGGTTTTCATATTACACTACATGTATTGGTGTACACATCGTGTAGTCTACCCAGGTTAGCGGAGTGAATCACGCAATCTGTGTGGTCATTATACATGGTCAAAACAGTGTGAGACTGATAACCAGGAGAATTTATGATTTACAAGATGTGTATGTAGTTTAAACAACATGTATTTCATTGATACACATGTTAATGACCCAAGCATGCATCCCAGACATACGACATATAGAACACATGGCATGTATTTGGTTTATACACATCCTGTATTCCAAATGAGGTACACAACATAGACCCAGGCATGTACCCTAGATACACATAAATCCATATACACAGCATGTAGTTGAATGTAAAATCTGTGTAGTCTCCCATTAATGGACATAATTAAAAATTACATTAAATTAAAAAAATCACATTAAACCACTATTTTATTTATTGGAACACTATTTTGTGTTTGAAAATTTAATAATTATTTTAAATAATTTTAAATTATCAATTAATTTATTATAATAAATATAGGTCATTATTGGTTTTCTGTTTATTTTTTATGAATGTAATAAATGATGGGTATATTCAATAAATTTTGGATGATCATTAAGATGAAAGGGAATTAACTAATTCATTAATTAATTAATTAATGTAAGTGCATTTATCTTAATAATAGAGATCAAATGAAGAAATTAATGCTAGCTAGTTACTTTTACATATTCATTGCTTGTATGACCATTCGTGATCTTGAACAAGACCATTGTATGTGTTGGATGTTTTAATTTAATTTATTTCATGGGTTTGAAATAGTTTATTATTAAATTAAATATTATTTCCTATAATTCATACCCCATCCATTGTTATGTTGGACCTATGTGTCCAAGGATAATTATGTAATCCCATTTTTAATCAATCCGTTGGTTCCCCTCACCTATGTGTAATTCATAAATACATGTAATTAATGGATTATCCTAAGGCATGTGGAGGAAATTCAAGATAGAACCATTCTAATTCCAAATCAGGTGATACACTAGTAGAAAAGTGAAATGGTGTAAATCATACCAATACTAAAAATAGGAGTTATTTCTCTTAGGTAAAAGGTTGATTTAATATAATTTCATTAAATAAACCATTAGATAAATCTCATAACATGTCATTTTATTATTTATTTATTTATTTATATGCAATTATTTATTTTATGGATGTAAGGTCATGATCACATAAATAAATAAATTAATGGAAAAAAATGGAAAATAAATAAATGAATTATGTGTAAATGTTTTACACATTATAGTTAATTAATTAAGTAACATCTAATTAATATTAATAATTCATGTAAAAGATAAAACAAAATAAAATTTATGCATAATAAATTAAAATCCCTCAATTAAATAATAAGTCAGACTTATCCTTCTATTACTTGATTAGGAATGAAACTCAATATAACTAAGTATTTGACCAATCCTTTTTGGGAAACTTAATTTTATAAGGGGATTTATTATGAAGGTTTTGGGTTAACTTGACCGTTTTGCATCAATAGAAGTATCCCTTGCTATACTTGGTGTAATTTAGAGGTAACTATTGAGAAAATCCAAGTTAGGATTTTAGGATAGGGGTCCACTCAATGGATCAAGAAGTTATAAGTCCATAGTTGGAAAATATCTGCCTACCTAAATACATTCAAGTAGCATGACCAAACCTTGTTGGGGTTATTCAAAGGGCCATATGGATCATTTCCACTAGAATGTTAAAGCAAGTAGACATTCTGAGTTCAATGGTGAGGGCTGTTGGAACTTGATAAAATGGTGAGAGATTTAATAAAATTAATTTATTTATTATTTCTCATATAATTTGTAATCAAGAAACGTATTAATAATATTATATTTTAATTTTATAATAAAAATCAAATCTCATCATCTACATTATTCCTACGATTAATATTGGATAAATAAAACCTCTTAACTAGAAGTAACTTCTAGGAATGGTACAGATTCCTTCAAGTTGTTTTTCACCATGAATAGAAATATTACGTGCTAGAATCCTCATTTCCTAATCTGTCTAATATAGAGGAAAGTGATAAATAGTTACTATTATATGATAAACATATGAATGACACGATTGATATTCAATGTTTGATTCTTTCATCTATGTTTAGTGAACTTGTGAAGTCTCACAAAAACATGGATACGTATAGCATGATTGATAACCTCTATGGTCTTTACTAGGAGAGAGCTAGATAGATATGGTTTGAGATTTCCAATGTGATCTTTTAGAGATATCTTGGAGAGGGTTTCCCAGTTGGGCCTCTTATAGTCAAGCTCATTGACTACATTGAGTGATTAAAGGTTCTAGGGTTTAAACTCCCTGAAGAATTGGGTATTGATCTCATTTTGTCATCACTCCCTCAAATATTATCAATATTTATTATTAATTTTAATATTAACAACATTGAGAAGTATCTACTAGATCTTATTACTCTTCTTATCCAAGTAGATAAGGAAACAAAGCATGAAAAACATTACATCCTTGTGGTGAACAAATATAAATACAGAGTGAATAGGTTTAAGTCCAAATCTTCTTTACACCTTTCCAAGAATAAGAAGATAATGGGGAAATCAAGGGAAAAGGATGTTGTCTATTTTTCATGTGGCAAAAAGGGCCATTGAAAGAAAAACTACACCCATCTAAAAAAGAAAGGGAAAGCTTCAGGTGAATTTTTTGTTGAGTGTAATTTATATGTTTCTACAAATTGGGTATTAGATATAGCTTTTAGTGATCACATATGTATTCAAATATAAAAAACAAGTAGATTTAGAAAGTTTTAATGAGGGGAGGTAGATCTATGAGAGTCCAACAGTGCTAAAAAATTATAGCTATCAGGGACTACCACCTTATGTTGCCAACCGAAATGATCTTGGTTTTAAAAGGTTTTTATTATGCATCATTTATTACCAAAAATATTATTTTTTTATCCAAACTTCATATGGATGGATTTGCTTTCAAATATGGGAATAAATTTTTCTTATTTTATAAATATAAAATTTTTATGCTAAGGAACATTTAAATAAGGGTATTTTTTGTTGTAATACACAAACCAAGTAATGGAGATTGATAATGAAACAACCTCACATGACTCATACCACACCCAACTTTGGAATCATTGGCTTGGTCATGTAAAAAAAATAGATTGAATAAACTACATCAAGATAGATATTTATATTCTACTGAACTAAAACCACATGGTGTGTGTCATGCATGTTTATAAGGTAAAATGACCAAATCCACATTTAGTGGGAAATATGAATGGTTTAAATATCTTCTTGAATTAGTTTATACTGATGTCTATGGACCATTTCCTAATGAAGTAAAAGGTGGGTACTAATAATTTATAACTTTTACTGATTATTTTAGTAGATATGCATATATCTTCTTAATTATTTATAATTCATATTATTTTAATAAATTCAATGAATACAAGAATTAAGTTGAGAAGCATCTTGGTAAGAAGATTAAGAAACTCTGCTCAAATCGTGGTGAAAAATATCTACCTCACCTTGTTGGGCATGGTGAGATCAATGATGATTCATGTGAGTCTTCTATTGTCCTTTTGGGGATATTCATTAAAAATAGATGAACACACACTAAACCATGTACTAGATAAATAGATAAATAGCATTCCATATGAATTTTAGATTATAATAAAAACCATGTTATCGAATTTACATGTGTGGGGAAGTGAAGCATTTTTTAAGGCCTCTTTAGGTAACAAACAGTCATCCTAAGGCACAAAGTGTACCATTATAGGATATCCCAAGGAAACAAGGGTATATTACCTATACGACCCCTTATACAAAAAGGTTATAGTGTAAATACATGTCATATTACTTGAGAGGGAGAACATATCTAAAAGAGATAGTGGAAGTGAGATAGACTTATATGAAGTTGACGATCATGGTACAAAAGAGTTTGTACAAGGAATAGATTACACAAAGCCCCATGGAAGGTGAAACTATTATAAAGACACAAGTACTGTGTAAGAGTACAAGAGAGGTTAGAGAACCAAAACATTATGGTTTTCTTATCACCGAGAATGGTGACTCATTATTACTTGATAATAATGATACTCTAACCTATAAGGAAGCAGTAAGTGGCGTATATGTTTCTAAGTGTCAAGAATCCATGAATTATGAAATGTATTCCATGTACCAAAACTAAGTATGGATTTTGGTAGACCCACTAGTAGATGTAAATCCCATTGGTTTCAAATGGGTATTTAAGAATAAACTAGACATATAGGGACAAGTAAATACCTAAAATGTGTGATTGGTTGCAAAGGGGTTTAAAAAACATCAAGGAATTGTGTACAATGAAACCTTTTTACTAGATGTAATGCTAAAATCCATTAGAATTATACTTTCCAATATGTCCTTCCATGATTATGAGATTTGTAAAATGGATTTCAAAACAGATTTCCATAATGGAAACCTTCAGGAAGATGTTTATATGTCACAAACCAAAGGGTTTGTAACTCCAAAGGATACTAAAAGGTATTCAAGTTGAAAATATCCATTTATGGATTAAAGAAATAATCTAGGTAATGGAAAGTTCATTTTGATGAGTCCATGACAAAATTTGGTTTCATAAATAATAAATGCAAAACTTGTGTCTATAAATGGTTTAGTGGGTGTGTGGCCATTTTCTTAATAGTATATGTTGATGAAATATTTCTCATAGTAAATTAAATACCAGTATTATAGTTTAATGACCCCCTCCCTCCAAATATATTGTAATGAGGGAAGATAGATAATGACCCCTGAGTTCCACCTCCAGTAAGCCTCGGGTTGGAGAATAGCATTGATTGTATAAAAATCTTATGAAATGAGAGGCATTGACCTTTATAATAATGTAGGATGGAGAGATAAGATGAATCATACACAAAAAAAAATCCAAGACATAATATAAAAAAGAAACCAAAACCATCCCACAATGCATGTATAAATAAAACTGATACAGATAAAATTCTCAAAAAGTAAATACCCAAAAGAAAAGATAAAGCAGCAGCACAGTATCTATCTAAAGGTCCAAGATAGCAATAATCGGCACATTCTATATAATCCTCCTAGAAACCTAAAAAAAGTTTATATACATAGGGTGAGCATACAAGTATACTCAGTAGGAAAACCAAATTCTCTCATGCACATGTGAAATAAGCATACTAATATACACATGTGAAACAGCAAAACTAAATGGAACCTATATAGGTATACTAACCAAACCCAACCTCACCAATTCATGCTCACCAAATAACCACTACTACAAATATAGCATTTATTAGTGCTAGAAAAGTCGATTTACAACGCTAAAAATCACTGTTAATCTCAGCGGAGATAAAGGGGGTCCCTTTTATCAGTGCTAAAAAGTGTTGATAAAGACCCCTTTCATCAGTGCTAAAAAAAAGCACTAATAAAAGTGGTATTTTATCAGTGCTAAAAAAAGCGCTGATAAAAGTTAAAAACATTAAAAAATAAATAAAAAAATATTTCTGAAATTAAAGGAGGAGCCTTAACAACGCTTGACCCCCCCCCCCCCAACATCCCCCCCCCCAACAGTGTTAGGCCTTATTCCACCCGTGCGCACGACCTACCTCCCCCTGGATTCAAACTCGGGACCTATTGACTACGCACCTAAGCCTTTACTACTACACCATATTTCTTTACTCTTTATTTATTAATATATTTATTTATTTATATATATATTTAGTTATATTTACTTTTATATTAATATATATTTATATTAGTATATATTTTTTTATATTAATATATTTATATTTATATTTATATTTATATTTATATTAATATATATATATAGTTATATTAATATATTTATTTATTTATTTATTTAGATATATTAATATATATATATGTGTATATATTAATATATATATATATATGTGTATATATTAATATATATATATATGTATATATGTATATATTAATATATATATAGTTATATTTATATATTAATATATTTATTCTTATATTAATATATATTTATAAGATCTGTTTTAAATACATTTATAAAATATGTTTTTGTGTGTGTGTTTATAAATAAATAAATACATATTTACAACATACACACACACACACAAACATATATATATTATATGTGTATTTTTAAGAATAATTATACATATTTATATAAATTTACAAATATTATATATTAATATGTATATACATATGTTTAGAATATATAGATAATATATATCAGTTTGTCAATACAGATGCACACACACACACATATATATACAAGTACACATTATATAGGTATATAAATATTCATATATTTGTATTTTAAATAAAATGGATATTAGTTTTTTATTTAGATAAGGCTTATATATTGATAAATATATTTTATATATAAATATGTTTAATTATTTATTTATAAAATTAAATTTTTATGTGTGAATATTAATATATATATATATATATATTGTTATATATTTGACTATAAATAATAGTACATTATGAAAAATGATAAAAATCCCTAAAAATCAGAAAAATAGGTAATAAATGGAGAAACCCTCAAAACCTGTAAATACAGTCATAAAGTCAAATAAACCCTAAACTCAGGGGAACGACGAAAAATTATGATTCGAGAGTCCATTCCAACTTCATGACTAGTCAAATCGAAGATCATAAAATTATCTTTGATATGATAGGTGGTGGAGGCCAAACATATAGGTAGTTCATAACTTACAATTGTTTGAAAAAACAGCAGACAGGACAAAAGTGCTAGAAATGGGGGCTTGAAAACCTAACAAACTACATAGTCACTAAAACGGGCATAACTTCTGATTTAGGTGTATGTTTCATCTCCTTTACTAATCAAACTGAATATCATGGAATAAACTATGATATAACATGTGGGGGATGCGATACAGACACATGGATTGGGAGTTATTAACATTTTAAGACAAAATTGATAGGGCATAGAACACAGAAATAGAGTTTTGAAGAAATTCGGATGTTTTTTGGGGGGTTTTGGGTCTAGGATATGACTGTAACTTTTTTGAAATCAACATTATACATAGATCTCTTTGCTTCCTTTGATTTTATATGTGGTAGATCCCAAACTGACACCCAAAGTGAAAGTTATGGCCGTTTGAAGTTGGAGTTTTTTTTAGAGTGGTATAATTGATATATCTTTCATTTCTTTGATCTTCTCATGGTTTTGATTAGATTTTGTCCTCACACGTCTCATGAGATTCAATTTGACTTGTCACGGTGCTCAAATAGACACCCATAGTAGAAGTTATTGTTGTTTTAGTGAGTTATGGGTTTCTTATATTTTTAGGCGTTGGGAGGGTATCTCAATTCCAAACAATCATAACTTCTGCTACGGGTGTCTGTTTTGTGTCTACCAGACATAAAATTGATCTAAAACATATTTAAAATACATATATTATATTTATATCAATATAAATATACATATATATCAATATATTATTTTTTATGTAATATATTTTTTAAAAATATACACTTTATCAGCACTAGGAAAAAAAGAACAGATAAAGCCCCCCCTTTATCAGCATTACTAAAAAACACTGTTAAAGGGTAGTGCTACGGAAACCCAGTTTTGTGGTAGTGAACACAAGTCAATTAATATAATATAACAAGAATCGCATTGATAAGGGTACCCCATACTAATTTACTACTAGTATTTCCCTCTCACACCCCAACGTCATACATTTTGGAGCTCCCATATCTTGTATATACCACACCACCCCATAAGAACGATCACATCACATCTCACCTGCAGACACCTGGCCACCTCCCCACAAGCACGGTCACAACATATCTCTCCCATATACACCTGGTCCATCACATCACAATCACTTTCATAGCCATAGAAGTAGCCTATAGTGAACATTTAGGACATCAACCTTGTTCCCTCCTCCTACCATGAATGACCCCCATTGAAAGTCTCCCAATAACCATGATCATATCACATATCGCCTGCAGACACCTAGGTCACTGCCCCACAAACACAGTCATATCTCACCCAAAAACACTTGGGATATCACAACCACCATCTAATGCACTAATAAGCCTATGAACATTACAACCTATGAAATACTAACCTCTCCTATAAGAGAGATACAGAAATATTGGGTACCCATCCGTCCGTCCTTCTCACCGGATGTCAAGAAAAACACCCCCCGTGTGAGTGTGTGGGTGTCAACATATGGTGCTAGATGTGGGTGGGGTGTGTATAGAAATTATAGGAAATATAATATTATATACATATATCCACACACACAATCCCAACCTATGGTTTCACAACCAAACTCTAACCAACTCATGACATCTCCACTTTTTCTTCCACCTCTAAATTCTTAACACCACAAAATCCATGAGCCACATTTCACATTTCCAAAAAATTCCCATTATCTATACAATTAATTAAATTATTTAAAATCAACCACATTTAACCACACAAACCATCATTTATTTATTCATTATCCATTTCCATCCTATTAACCAAACCAATCCCCAGCCATTTCAAACATTATTAAATAATTATTTATTTCATCACTACTCAAGTATCTATCACAAAGAAACCACCACCTCACTAACCCAAAATCACATCTAAACAAACCACCTCAACACCCCAAAATCATGGACAACAAACCATATTTCCATCCCAAAATCACATTCACCAAACCACATCACTATCCCAAAATCATGGACAAAAAACCAAATCATCACCCCAAAAGAATGGCTAACAAACCACCTTGTTACCCCAAAATCATGAGCAACAAACCACCTTGTCGCCTAAAAATAGTGGACAAAAAACCATCAGCCTCACATCCCCCAACCACAAATTTCCATCCCACAAGCACGACCACATGTTAAAACACATCAAAATCATTTTAAAATTTTAAAAAAGGGATTTTATCACATTCCACTTTATTTTTAATGGAATTATCACTCAAACCATAATCCTGGGGAAACCATTTCATTATCCAAATATAAGTGGTTGTCCAATTTCTATTTTAGGGTGATATCACAAATATCACAATAGTCACAGCAGTCACAATACATATCATATAGTATAAACACATCCCCCAACGGCTATAATTTTCATAGGGTATAAATCCCATATAATCTATAATATCACAATATTATAAAAGTTATAAAATCAGGTGAAACATTCCCCCTTCCCCTTTCAATTTTAATTTAACCAATTCTTTATATTTAATTAAGTCAAGAAAACCATATCCCATAGATAAAAAAAGTAAAACCTCCTTCATGATACACAATAAAGATAAACGAGTGATTCCCTACCTCAAAGAATATTTCTAACTCACTGAACCTTGTGGGATGAATAAGAATTCCCAAAAACTGCAACAATACCACAAGAAACTATGGATCAAACTACACCACACCCAAATATCATCAAAAGATAGTCCAACACACACACAAAACCAAAACAACATCACCGCAATGAATACCCATGAGAATAATGGAAGAAAACAACCAAAAAGAATAGAAGGGATTACCACTGATCACCAATGAACAACCACTAGAACCAACAGATTAAAACAAGGAAGAAAAGGGCTTGAAGGTCTCCTTGGGGCGCCTAGGGTTTTTTCAGAATGAGAGGAAAATAGATATGGACAAATGAATGATAATCAGCTGAGAAGAAAAGAATATAAACCCTTAGATCCCAAAATTTACACATCATATAATCATTACATGGTGTGTAATCCTCGGGTTTCCAAAAATTTCTTCTTTTACCAAAAAACACATCACCTCAAAGGATTTAGCACCCAAATTTATTACATATTATGAATCCCTCTTACACGACATGTACCCTGTTCATGAGATACCCCTTATCCATGTACAATCCATGAACCACCCAGCTACACAAGTCTTGAACCATCATTAAGTGTCATGTAATACATTTACACAACACGTATTTCCTACAGTAACTATGTTGTAACTCCAGAATCCACTAAAAACTCTCAGAGCCTCCCCCAAATACCTCAAACCACCAAAACTGGAAAAGTAACAATCTGAGAAGGCATGGACCATTACATCATATACCTCTCAAATAGTTATCTCCCTCAAGAATCCAAAACCAATCCTAGAAGGAAATGGGTCTGAACAACCACCCAATGAGAAACCTCTCAAGGATCTCTCCATACCTCAAATGCTACCGTCATCCCAACATGCCAAACCAAATAGCCAAAAACATCTCACACAACCTCATCACCACAGAGCCAAAAACCATCTCATCTCTCCCACAACCACAACACCATAACCATCTAGACCAACAACCACTACACAATAATCTCAACCTCTACGCATCCCAAACCAACAACCACTACAACCAATGAACCACACCGTCCTGAACACATGAATCAGAAAATTCTATCCTCCATGTCAAGATACTATCCACTCTGGGTGTAACTGACTCACCCACATGGGTTTAATCACATCATAATTAATGAATATTGATTAGGAATCAGTTCCTCCCCTTTTTATATTTCATAAATTTATCACACATCATACATCACAAAAAAAAAGGGGAAATTGATCATCTCATAAAACAAGATCCAAAAATTACATCGCTAGAAATATAAATCAAAGAAAAACTCAACATAGATATGGTTACTGGGTATGTATTTTTCTATCTCACTCCCAAATACTCTACTCTGGGACACTATTCCTCCATAACACATGAACTAAATGAATGGTTTATCCATGAAGTTCCTTATCTTGGTGATCCTGGATCTCCAATGGATAATCCACAAATTTTTCATTGTCCTCGATATATAACTCTCCTTATTCAATAAAATGGGAGTCATCGTGAAGATATTGATGAATTTGAAAGATATGGAATACATCATGGATCCTCTCCAGCCTTGGTGGTAATGCTAACTAATAATCCACCTCACCAAATCACCCCAGCATCTCAAAGGGCCCAATAAACATGGGAGAAATCTTACTCCCCCAATCAAACCTCCACTGCCCACTTCGAGGGGAAACCTTCAAGAACATGTGGTCTCCAACCTCTAATTCCAATCACCTCCTCCTACAATCGACTTCTACCAATCTTGTGCTACTTTCATCCTCTCGTGAACAAGATAAACCTTCTCTATTGTGCTCTGGACCACATTGGTACTAAGAACTACTACCTCCCCAACCTCCATCCATCACAATGGATAACAACACAATATCCTGTACAACACCTCAAATGGATCCATGCCAATGGAAGATTGATAGTTTTTTATATAATAGTACTTAGAAAAGGTAAAATTTAATACCCAAGATCCATTGAAATTCAAGACACATGCCTGCAATATATCCTCCAATGTCTGGATAGTCCGATCCATTTTCCCATTTTTCTAAGGGTGGAAAGCAATGTTGGGGCATAAATGGGTTCTAAAAGAATGTTGTAATCCCCTCCAAACTCCTGAGGTAAAATTTTCATCCTGATCTGAGATAATAGTCCTCATAACTCCATGAAATTTCACCACTTTATCCATATACATATTGTTCAAACCATCCACTATGCTTGACTCATTGATCGCTAATAAGTGGTCATATTTCATCAACCAGTCCATGATCACCCAGATATCATCATAGCCTCCCTAAGATCGGGGCAACCTTGTAACAAAATCCATTGATATGTCATCCCATTTCTACTCAGGAACATCCAAGGTCTACGACAAACCACTAGGGACACGATGTTCATCCTTTACCTTCTAGAAAACAATGCACTCCATCATAAACTCTACTACCACCCATTTCATCCTAGACCACCAAAACTGCATCCTCAAACCATGGTACATCTTGGAAACTCCTAGGTGTACTACCAAATGTGATCTATGAAACTCAAGAAGAACTCTCCCATGCATCTCTACTAGAACAAACAACCTCCCATAAAACAATATATGGTTTCGACCATCCTTTGATTATCCCTATGGAGCATCACCATGGACAACAAGATCACACATGACCTCTGCCTCTAAGTATCTCCACTAAGACTCCTCCATGCACCATCATCTAAAACAAACAGCCTCTACCACCAACCATACTTGAATCTAAGTGTAAGTCTTCCAACTCCTCTATTGCTATCCAATAATACCTAGACTCCTAAAAAATTCCATTCTATGACTTCCTGCTCAAAGCATCATTCACAACATTCCCTTTTCCCAAGGTATAAGAGATATTAAAATTATAATCCTAAAGAAACTTTACCCACCTCTATTGTCATTATTTTAGATCACGCTGAGAAAATATATACCTCAATCTCTTTTGATTTGTGAAGACCACAAAGTGATCCCTAATGAGATAATACTGACACAACTTTAGTGAAAAACCCAACACTACCAACTCTAGATCATGGGTGGAATAGTTGTGCTCATGGGGACATAACTACCTAGACCTATAATAGATCACTTCCCTCTAATAAATCAACACGCAACCCAATCCTATATGGTAAATGTCGCAAAACACCTCATACATCACCCCCTTCTATGGAAACTGAAGCACTAGGTCACTAACTAACTTCCCCTTCAAGAAAAAAAATTACCTAACACTGATCAGTTTACATAAAATTCTAATCATTTCTGGTCAAAGTTGTTGATGGGGATAAAACTTGAGAGAAATAGGGTACAAGCCTCCGATAATAACCTATAAGACCAAAAAAACTGTGAACCTCTTCCTCATTCTTAGGTTCTTCCTAAGAAAAAAATTCCTTGACCTTTGATAGGTCCACTGGAACACCATGATAAGACAATTCATGCCTAAGGAAATTCACCTATCATTTAAAAAACTTACATGTGGATAAATTTCCATAAATAATGTGGTGTCTAAGGACCTGTAAAATAGCTATGAGATGCTTGGAACGCTCCTCCTATGACATCAAGTAGACCAATATATCATCGATGAATATGATGATGAACTAGTCTAGGAACTCAAAAAACATGGATTTCATAAGTCCCATGAACACATTTGGTGTGTTTGTAACACCAAATGGCCTCAATACAAACTCAAAGTTCCCATACTTTCATCTAAAGAAAAAATTCAGGATATATCCCTCCTTTACCCTCAACTGGTGATATCAAAACCATAGATATATCTTAAAAAACCAACTCACCCCTCCCAACTGGTCTAAAAGATCATCTATCCTTAGAATGGGGTAATGGTTCTTGACTTTCACCTAATTCAACCTCCGGTAGTCAATGAAAAATATCAGACTATTATCCACCTTCTTGGAGAACAACACTAGAGAACCCCATGGAGACACACTAGGTTAGATAAAACCCTTCTGCATCAGATCATCTGTCAGGATCCTCAACTCTTTCAACTCATAAGGTTTTATTTGATATGGATCCATCGAAATTATAGAATCACCAGGATATAAGTATATCCAAAACTCAACATCATTTCGAGGGGTTGGTATTATAAACTCCTTAGGTAAAACATCCAGGAACTTTCTAATAACCCTAGGAACCTCCAATGTCCCAGTGTCCACTTTTTCCATCAACAACTCATCCATAAAAGAAAGATGGGGCTCCACATGCCAACTTTCCACCTGGAAACACCACTCTCTAACCAAAAACACATGTTGTCCATACATATCTAAGAAAATAACTCCCTTCCAGAAGAAATCAATAACTGCACATATGGAATAAAACCAGTTGATGCTGGGGATAACATCATATGGATGCATCTTTATCAAGAAAAGATACCCATGGGACTAATGTGGCCTAATCATCATTCTACACCCCCAGAACACATCAAAAAAGTTGTGTTGGACTCTGACTAGCATAGTCAACACCAAGGGAGTAATAATACTCTCTACATCTAGTCCCAGATCACGAGATAGAGTAGGTTCAACAAAGGAGTGTGAAGATACTAAATCAAACAAAGCACAAACAAGGGTAGTAAACAAATCGATTGTACCTATGATGATCTTTGACCCCTATGACATTACCACCTCCACTGAGTGTAATAGACTAATCCTAGATCCACTACCTCTATGATAATGACCACCTACATTACCGCACTCTAATTGAGGTCCCTTAACATGAGGAACATTCAAATTCCAGCCTCTACCTTCTTCATATCCCCTTGATAGATCATAAGCCTGCTACCCCTGCTGTTGAAATGGTCTCACTGGAAACTGCTGCTGAGGTTGGCGCTAAACTTTCCCACCTCCACCAAACTAAACTCAAGGAACCATTAGGTAATAGTTATGGTGATGACCAAAAACCCCACAACAAAAACACATTATAATAAAGATCCCAGAAAAATCATGGAAATCACTGGCCCCATAAGGCTGAAGGGTAGCTACTATGGTCGACTCTCTGCTGGTTGAAACCTCAAAGTTCCTAGTGACTAAGACCTTCCACTGACAACTCTTCTCCTCAAGGAACCCTATTGGTTCCCCTTCCTCGTGAGTGCATCTACTCAGTCACCTATTCCTTCTTCTAAACCTCCAGATACATTGGTAATGTAAAAGGAGTAACTATATAATGGATAGAAGGACAAAGTGCCTTCTCAAGACATCTCGCACGAGACTCCTCATCTGGTAAAAGATATGGGGAAAATTTATAAGGTCCATAAACTTTATTATTCACTTCATAAATGACATACTCTCATGTTTAATAAAAAAAGATCATTCCTCTTTACTACCTTCATGGTTGATGAAAGAAACTTTTCTTTAAACTCTTTCTAAAAGTCGACCAAAGAAATATTTGTCTCGTTATTCTCTCCCAAATACAGCATCCACCACTAATTCATAGCTCCCTATATCTTAATAACTGCCAAAGGGAACCAGTACTCCACTGGGGCATGGATCAAACTAAAATCGATCTCAAGCTCCTCCAGCCAGCTCTCTATCTCCGCATATAAAACACTTCCCCTATACTTTCCCAAGGCCTTCTACTAGAAATAATGCAATGCCCACTTTCAGGTCTCATCCTACTTTATTAGATCAACCCTATGGTGATCAACTGGATCATCCTGTTAAACCTCAACTACTTGAACCACACGTAGATTACAAATATGATCCATAGCTGAAAAGAAAATAAGAACTTCCTAAACATGGTATTATGGAATTTTATTAAGTTTATTTTTAATTCATTTTATTTATTTTTACCTTCCCAAAATAACCCAATTCAAAAAATAATACAATTCATCAGGATGCATGTACCTCTCCTAGGTCTCTACCCTAAAAATAGGTCCACCTCACATGGTTATTCAATAATCTCAAAGTTCGTGCACTAGATCATGGAGGGCCCTAAAATCTTATGTCCTAACTAGTCTCCCTGGCCTATGTCACACACTAAGATCAACCGACACTATTTACATACCAACTCATGAAATCCTCATTGTGCCTAAAATTATCTCTCAACTATCACCTTTTACACCACTATGTCATGACCCCCTCCCTCAAAAGATACCATAATGAGGGGAGAGAGATAATAACTCCCAAGTCCCACCTCCAGTAGGCCCCGAGTTGGTGAATAGAACGAAGGTTATAAAAATATCATAAAATTGGAGGCATTACCCTCTATAATAATGTAGGATTGGAATATAAGATGAATCATACACAAACAACTCCAAGACATAATATAAAAATAAACCAAAATCATCCCACAATTCATGTATAAATAGAACCGATATAGATAAAAGTATCCAAAAGTAAATAATCAAAAGCGGAGATAAAGCAGTGACACAGAAGCTATCCAAAGGTCCAAGCTAGTGATTCCCATCACGGTCCACATAATCCTCCTAGAAAACTAAAAATGATTTATATATGTAGGGTGATCATACAAGTATACTCATTAGGAAAACCAAAGTCACTTGTGAACATGTGAAAAAATCATACTAATGCACACTTGAGAAAATAGAAGAAGCAAACAGCACCTATATAGGTATACTAACCAAACTCAACCTCACCAATGCATGCTCACCAAATAACACAAGTCAAGTAATATAGTATAGTAAGAATCACTTTGATAAGGGTACCTTAAACTTTTTTCCCACTGGTATGATGCTCTCAAATCCCAATGTTGTATTTCTTGCTACTCCCATCTCTTCAGTATACCACACCACCCCATAAGCATAGTCATATCAAATATCACTTGTAGACACCTGGTTCACCACCCCACTAGCACGATTACATCATATCTCACTCGTAAACACATGGTTTATCACATCACAACCATTTCCACAACCAAATTATTGGGGTATCATGAACATGTATGGCATCAACTTCGTTCCATCCTCCTACCATGAATGACCCCCACTGAAATCTTCCCCATAAGCATGGATATAACACATCTCACCCACAGACACTTGGTCCACCGTAGCACAAGCATAGTCACATCTCTCTTAAAAAAACCTGGGATATCACAACCACCATATAATTCACTAAGAGAACTTCATCCATCACAACTTGTGCAATACCTACCTTACATAGAAGAGATATCAAGAAAGAGTGGGTACCCAACCATTCATCCTCCTCACTGGATGTTAGGAAAAACACCCCTCGCGTGACTGTGTGGGTGTCGACACATGGTGATTGATGTGGGTGGGTTGCATGTAGAAATCACAAGGAATATATAGGTATATACATATAGCCACACACACAATCTCAACCTATGGGTTCACAACCAAACTCTAACTAACTCACAATATCACCACTTTAGTTGCCACCTCTAAATGCATAACACCACACAATCCACAAGACACATTTCACATTTCTAACCAATTTCCATTATAAATCAAATTCATTTAATTATTTATTATTAACTACATTTAACCACACAACCCATAATTTATTTATTCATTTTCCATTTCCATCCCACTAACCAAACCAATCCCTACCCATTTCAAACATTATTAAACAATTATGTATTCCATCACTACCTGTACATTTAGTACAAAGAAACCACCACCTTACTGCCTCAAAATCACATCCAAACAAACCACATCACCACCCCAAAACCATGGCCAAAAAACCACATTGTCTCCCCAAAAGAACGGCCATCAAACTTATTTACCGCCTCAAAATCATGGCCAACAAACCATCATCCCCATATTCTTAAACCACCCATAATAATCCCATAAGTACGGACACACATCAAAACACTTAAAGAACATTTTAAAAATTTTAAAAATAGTTTTTATCACATTTCACTTTATTTTTAGGGGAATTATCACACAAACCATAATCCTGGGGAAACCATTTCATTAGCCAAATATAAGTGGTTAGCCAATTTACATTTTAGGTTAATATAACAACAATAAAAATAGTAACATCAATCACAATAGATATCATCCAATAAAAAAATCCCCTAGTGGCCACAATTTTCAATAGGGAATCAATCTCGTACAATCCACAATATCATAATCATATAAAATTCATAAAATCATGAAAAACAATCCCCATTTCCATTTAAATATGAATTTAACCAATTATTTATCCTTAATTAAATCTCCAAAACTATCTCCAATAGATAAAAAAAGTAATACCCTCCTTCATGATACACAATAAAGATAAATGATGGATTCCCTACCTTAAAGAAGCTTTACAACTTGCTGCACACCATGGGACAAATAAGAATGCCCACAAACCACATTCTTACCATGAGAAACTAGGGATCAACCTACACCAAACCAAAATATAATCAAAATGAATCCCAAAACACACCCTAAACCAAAATTAAATTTCCACAGTGAATCACCAGGTGAAGAACAAAATAAAACAACCAAACAGAAAAAGAAAGGATTACCCCTGTCTCCAATGAATAACCACCGGCACTAACAGATTGAAATAAGGAATAAATATAATTGAAGGACTACTTGGGGCACCTAGGGTTTACCCATAATGATAAGAAAATAGGTGTGGCTGAATGAATGAGAATTAGCTGAGAATAAAAGAACTTAAAACCCTGGATCCCATAGTTTACACATCGTGTACCCATTACACAGCATGTAATTCTTGGGTTTCTAAAAAATTCAAATTTTACCAAAAAATGAATCACCTTGAAGGATTTAATATCTGAATTTACTACACATCATGAATCCCTCTTACATGACGTGTACCCTTTTCATGGACTACCCCTTGGCTATGTACAATTCATGAACCACATGACTATACAAGTCATGAACCACCATTATACATCATGTAATACATTTACATGGTATTTATTTCCTATAAAAACTCTGATGTAACTCCAAACTCTATTGAAAACTCTCATAACCTCCCTTAAACACCTTCAACCAGCAAAACTAGAAAATTAATGGTCTGGGAAGGCACAAACCATTACGTACAGTTTGTTAAGATGTGGTTGAATAAATTATTCACCATCAAAGACTTAGGTGAGTTAGAATATGTTCTTGGGATCAAGATCCATCATGATAGATCCAAGAGACTTCTCAACCTAAGTAAAGGTACATACATTGATAGGATGCTAGAGAGATTCAGTATAGAACAATCCAATAGGGTATTTTTTCTAGTGTCATGTGGCATTCAATTTTCTAATAAAATGTTTCCTCGGACACATGAGGAAAGAAATATAATGGCAAGTATTCCATATGAGTTAGACATTGGGTTATTCATGTATGTTACTCTATGTAATAGGCTAGATATTTCCTACACATTGAGTGTGGTGGTAGAATATCAAGTTGATCTATGTGGCCTCTATTGGATGGAAATCAATACTATCCTTAAGTATCTTTGGTGTACTAAGGATATGTTCATGTTCTATAGATGATATGAGGAACTATTCATCAAAGGATATAAATATTTTAGTTTCCAAACTAATCATGATGAAATAAAGTCACAAACAGGATACTTCTTCACTTTGAATGGAGGTGTTGTGAGCTAGAAGAGTTCAAAGAAGGTTGTGGTTGTAGATTCTATAGCAGAGTTTGAGTATATTACAGATTATGAGGAAGATAAATAATTAGTATGGATGAAAAACTTTTTCCAATATCTTGGCATGGTATCTAGAAGTAAAATCAAATCATACTTTAATTTGATAATACTGCAATGGTGTCTCTTGTAAAATATCCATGGTCACATTAGTAGAAAAAGCACATAATTCAAAAGTATAATATCTTGATGGATTTTTCTTAGAGAGGTGAGGTTGCAGTGAGTAGTATATCCACGGAAGACAACATAGTGGGCCCCTCAACTAAATCCTTGACTCAAAAGAAACATGATTATCATGTGAGTTCTAGTGGACTAAAAGTCATAGGCATTTATCGCTAGTCCAAGTTATATTTTTTTGGAGATTTTGTTCAAGGATCACCTATTTTTACTTTGATTACATGGATATTTGATGTATTGAATATTAATTAAACACCTTATTATATATTGTTTATTGTTCTTAATGGATTTAATTTAATAATTTCTAAGAGTATTTGTTTCATTGATAAGGTCATATCAGTTACCCACTATGATAAGAAACATGAAATGCTATGAAAATGTTCTTAATATTGTTCTGAAGTTAGGTAATGTACTATGATGGTACACATAGTATTTAGACCACTAGGTCTGAGTACTCATAATAAGATGAGGATTCTTATCATGAATTTCATACTTGGTAATATCCAAGATGGGAGATTATGTAAACATACCTTCCAGTAGGGATTATGCATATTTAGGTTTCATCATATATTCCCATCTTTGAGTATGTGTGATGGTCCTTAGACTTTAATATTATCATTGGTGTATGACATGACTCATGCACTTATATTTATTGATAAAAACTATCATACCATATGTTGGTGGGAAGTAGGGTACGTTGAGTTCATAACAATTGACATGTCATTAATAGATAAGTTGAGGAAGTATTTGTTCCTTCCATTTTTATGGAAGTTGATATCTTGACACTTTGATTGGAATAGAACTATTTCCCTAGATTCCATGTCCATGGTTTAATGATGTGTTTATTTCATATGGTCAAAGAAAGACATATCGTTCATATAGTTTGATGAAGCCATCGTGCAAACTGTTTGATTAGATATTTTGACAAAGGTATTATATTACACAGTGAGAAATCATATGCAGTTTTCGATATTGCGACATTAAGTTCTTTCTCTTAGGTCACTTGACTGATTGCTAGACGGAAATTTTGGACTTTAGGTAAGTCTACCTAATTCCAATAAGAAATAATCCTAGAGGTTCACACACAAAGTTTTTTCATTTATCTAAATTAAATTCTTTTTTAATTCAATTAATGAAATAAATATTACTCTCAAGATCAAGGAATAATTTTATTCAAGTTATATTGATCGTATAAATTTAATAAATATGTATTCAATGGCATGTGAATGTAAATATATATTTATTTTATTTATTTAATATTTAATAAATATTTATTTATCGGTATGTAAATAAAATATTTATTCATGTATTCAATAAATAATGAGGAGTTCGGATAGACCACAACCACGTCCGATGATAAATAATTATTTACAAGCTAGAAAATATTATTTATCAATTTTCATAAGCTGGAACACACCACAAAATAATAATATTATTATTATTATTATGTGGTATTGGGTTTCATTAAAGGTTGTAATATAATTTAATGGTCGTCATGTAATTAAATTATTATTTTTTAACCTATTCTCTAGCTCTATAAACATAAAGTTATGTCTATTGTGTGGTGTATCGATTAGTGCAATCGAAAGAGATAATTATTGCACACAAAAAAAAATCTCTCAACTCCTCCCTCTCTCCCTCTCAAGAATGAGAAACACAAGAGATATTTATTTAATATCTAAGAATGAGTGATCAATAATAAACAATGAAACACATTTGATTTGTCATGCTATCACTTATAGATCGAGTGGCATTTCTCAAAGATGATAGGATAACATTTGAATCACCTCTAGAGGGATTCTTTATTTTAACCATCATATTAAAATGAAGGAAATCTGAAAGGGTCTCTTAGAACAATCAACATTCATCAATAAAGAAAGTTTTTAAGTTGAGGTATTCATTTATTTAGATATTAAATAAATAAATTATGAATTTGATGTAGAAGATACTTACTCATGATTTAGGGAAATAATAATTAAAATAAATTTTAAAATCCAATACACACTTTCGCTGGTCTCGGAACCAAAATGACTGGTTTTGAGTTTGGGGGTCCAAATAAGTTGTAATCATATTTCCATGGTTTATGTTAACCATGGAAATAAGTAACTCTACTTCCATGGTTAATCAAGATTTTGGAAATACGAGTGTGGAAATAACCTTATTTCATAGTTGTGTTTCAAATGAGATTCCTTGGGATTGGATTGGAATATTTCACATTAGCATACTCTAAAAATAATTTTTGGTCTACTAGATGCTAAAAATATTAGACTCCCAATTATTCCTTTGTATAACTTGTTATCAACTGGTTTTCCAGCTTCATCCAAATCATGTTTTTCATTAAAACTCATATGAATTGTATGCACTTTAAAATTTTCAATTACAAATCTATTAATTAAGTCATGTATTTATTTTATTTGATTCAACACATTTCAAAATTCTTTATGATAAATAAAAAAACCAAGAATGAAATTTAACTCTCCCATCATTCTCATTTTGAATTATTTTTTCATGAGTTTTGAAAATTTATTAAATAATTTTTTATTTTTAAAACCAAAAAACAATCCAAAAAAATATATTTGAACTAACAAGATATCTAAATATGAAGTTTTCTTAAAAATATAAGGATCTTACACACATACTTAAAATAAATTTTATAAAATAAAATATCTTAAACATTAATACCAAGATCTAGGTGCTTGTTTAAGGACATAAAGAGCTTTCGTAAGTTTGAAAACATAATTTGGAAAATGGGGATTTTAAAAACTATAATATTATTTAACATGAACTTCCTCCATAATATAACCATTTAAAAATGTATATTTCACACCCATATAATATAATTTGAAATACATGTGTAATGCATAGGCTAGGAGAGTCCTAATGGATTCTAATCTATCTATGGGTGAAAATGTCTCTTCATAATTTATCCCTTATTCTTAGTCATTACCTTGAGCCATTAATCTATCCATATTTATAGTGATCACACCATGATCATCCTATTTATTCCTAAGAGCACATTTTTTTATATAACAGGATAATCTGATGATTTATCAACTAATTACCATAACTTATTCATCTTGAACTGGTTTAACTCTTCTTTCATGGATAAAACCCAACTCTCATTAGCTAAGGATTCTTTTAAGGTTATAGTTTTGAGTTGAGATAAAAGGTAAGAAAACTATAAAAGTTTTCATATAATTCATACTTCTTATAGTCCTAATCCCATCATCTAATCTTTTTGTAACAGTTTCTAAGGAATGATTTTTCAGGGTTCTAGGCTCTCTAGGTAGCGCACTTTCAAGTTCACTAGTATCCATCATTTCAGGGTTTGGTTCACCAAAATCAAGTACCAAATCATCATCATTTTTATTTTCAAAAATTGGTTCAGGTCTCATGTTTTCAAAAGAATCACTCATCTCATCAACTTGAGTTATTTTATGGTCAAACAGACTAATTTCATCAAATTTTACTTTAGTAGATTCTTAAAAAATATTTGGTATTTTATTAAAAACACTATAAGCCTTGGAAGTATTATAATACCCAAAAAATATTCCTCTATCAACCTTTGGATAAAATTTACCAAGTCTATCCTTGGTGTTCAGAATGTAAAATTCTCATCAAAATGCTTCAAAGTATCCAACTTTTGGTTTTCTATTGTCATATATCTTATAGGGTGTTTTCTTCAAAATAGGCCAAATCATAACTCTATTAATTTCATAACGTGTTGTATTTATAGATTCATCCCAAAAATTACCAGGCATGTTATATTCACCTAACATAGTCATATAAATTTCTTGCAGGGTCATATTCCTCCTTTCAAAAACACCATTCTATTGAGGTGTCCTGGGGAAGAAAAAGTATGTTTGATTATATGTTTTGAATAATAAAAATTAAACTCATGGTTTTGAAATTATACTCCATTTTCACTTCTCAAAGAAATAATTTTGGCATATTTATCTTTTTAAAAAAATTTAAAAAAGATTATAAAAACATAACAATCTTTACTTTTAACATTCAAAAATAAAACCCAGGTATATATAGAAAAATAATCAACTAACACATACAAAATAGATTTTACTCTTAGTTTTTTTAGATAGACCAAAAAATCCATGTGGATATATTCTAGAGGCCTATATATAGCAACCTCTTTAATTTATTCAAATGATAAATTTTGTTTCTTTCTAATTTTTCATGCATCACACAGTTTATCTTTATTCAATTTAAGTTGAAGTAAATATAAAAAAAATTAGACAATTTTCTCAAAGAATAAACATTATAATGTTCAAGTCTTCTATTAAAAATAAAATATTCATTTGTTTCATCATTTAAATAGTTCAATTTTTTATACACAGATAATTAATATCTAAAGTATAGACATTCTCTATTATAGGTGCCTTAAATTGAAAAATCTTATCATTGAAAATAGAATATAAATTATTTGAAAAATCAATAGAATAACCTTAATCACAAAATTGAGAAATATATATCAATTTGTGATTAAATCCTTCTGAATAAAGAACTTTATTGATGAGGACTGGTCCTAGATTTCTAACTGATCCAACTCCCATAATTTTTTCCTTGGAATTATCACCAAATGTGACATAACATCCATAATTATTGGATAAGGAATGTAAATTTAAAAAATATTCACTCATATGCCTTGATAATTCTCTATCCATATACCAATTTTCATTGATTATCTTGTATTTTTTTACCAACAACATAAATTAAATGAGAAAATTTTTTACCCATATTCTCTTAGGTACTATAATGTTATAAACCAAAGATTTAGGAATCCAAAACTTCTTGTGTTGTCTAGAAATTCCAATACAAAATTTTGAAAAATATTCTTGAAAGAAAAGCATGATTAACCCCCTAAAAACTAAGGGTTTATTAAAATACGCCTATTATCATATTTTCCAAGTTATATACAATGAAAAAAAATAACTTTATATTTTTTCTTAGAACTTTGTAAAAATTTATTTCTGAAAATATTTTTTTTTTCACCCTTGCTTTCTATTCCAAAATTATTTTTATGGACCTTATTATTAATAAGATGTCGATTTATGTAACTTTCACCTTTTTTAAAAACACTTGTAGTGTCTTTATGATCTTGAAATTATTTTTTTAATCTCTCAATTTTGTTACCATGTTCAATATAAGATGCAATAAAATTTTCTATCTTGACTCTCATATCTAAAATCTATTTATTTAAGTACTCTCTTTCACCAATAACATCATTATAAGATTTATTAAGGGATTTATTTTTATTATTAAATCTTTAATATTTTGTTTAAAATATATTATAATATTCATTTAACTCTTCAAAAGAGTATTTTTCATATTTATAATTAGATTCATTCTCAAAAGAATAAAATGTTTTTACCTCATCTGTGAAGAACCCAGCCTGAATACCCTCTCAAACTGGTACCTGACCCATATTTACACATACCTGAAGGGAATTCCCAATCCCCATAGGCTGGATTCTAGCACCAAGTTATAAAAAATAACAAACATAGGGAACAATTTTACCCAACCTAAAGTAGAAAATATGACATGTATACACCTATAAAAAAAGAAATAGTGAAATAAAACATGAATATATGTATGTAATAATAAAAAGAGAAAAATGGAAGTGATACAACTAAAATGGTAGAAAATCAATCTTCAAGATACAAGTTCAATTGAAAAGGATGAAAAAGATAAATATCTACTTCAATTGTCTCCATGTGATATCATGGAAAACCCCCCATCATCTTACCATCCAGCTACCTAAAACCCAGATGATAGAAAACCTCATCACCTCCTCAATGCGACACCTTTTTTCCCTACATCGAAAGACATAACAAGTTCTACACACCATGGAATGGTTACACAGGGTGTGAGCTAATATGCACAATAGGGTCCCAACCAGGTGTTCTATATCATGTCTTTGAATAATAATCCAAGCATGCCCAACTTTAAAGAAAACAAGGCATGATATACAGTTTAGCATTTTTATATCAAAAGCATGGAAAACCATTTGATTTCCCATTTTTCCAACATTTCCAAATAAATAGATTAAGTAAATTTTAAATAATTTAATATTATATATCAAAACATATATATAAATCTATACCAAAACATGCATCACATATCAAAACCATGGTAGTACAATCAAAAGAGTACAAGCCAAAATAGCCCAAATCAGCCAAAATCACAAGTAACATCACACAAAGGATCACACTATTTTAGGATAGCTAAGACACTCATACCTAAACATAGATAATCACACCTTCATCAAGCCTCTAGACATATTCATTGAGCCTAGAGATCATAGGAACACCCCATAAAGTGAACCCCCCCCCCCTAATAGTTCTAAAAAGTTCCAAGAAAAATAGGCCTTAGAAATAGAGGATATCTCAATAAGAAAACTCCCCAACATTAAAAGAGTCCTATTACTAAAACTTCCACTGAAGTACATAAGTCTTTCCATGTTCTCTATTTTCCAAACCACTTCATCATATCATGCTTTAAAAACCATTTCACAATTCTTTTAAAACCCTTTTCATTTACCAAAACTAGGGAAAAACATATTTTATCAAAAACCCATTTCCAAACACAAAAATAAAATCATTAAATAATTACATTTAATTTAATAAAATAATTTATCAAAAATTGGAGTAATGCAGTTCACCAATACAGGTTATATATGGAACCACCTAATTTAAAACTCGGGTCACACACACCCACAATGGAATCCACCATAAAAGAGAATCTAAAAATGAAAAGGGAGGCCCTTGAATAAATCTAAACCTCTTAGAATTTATTTAATTTAATATAATATTTGGTAGAGAAGAGGAAACAATACATACCTCAAGAATTCACACCCCTCGCACCACAACCAGTGAAGGATTGGCTCCCAGAACAAGATCACACAATGGATCTATAAAGGAATCAAGAGAATAAAAACAAAAAATAAAAAAAACAATATCATAATGCAATATCAATATAAAAATAAAATTCAATGAAGAAGTATAAAGGATCTCTAACATAGAGAGATGAAACAGAACTGTCCTGATGATCCAACATTGAACGAATCTATCCAGAATGAATAAAGGCTCCAAAAATCACCAGAGAATAGATCTAGGTTGATAAAAGGAGGGATGTGGATGAATGAATGAAATATAAGCTATAAAGCTCCCTAAAATCCCAAATAATGACATTTACATGGCGTGTAATCCCATTACATATCATGTAATCCGTGGATTCCATATCCACTAAAAACCCCATCACCTTTATATTAAAAAATAATATTTTAACATTACATGGAGTGTAACCCTTACATGACGTGTAATTGTTCAAGATGTGTACTCAGCTCACAAATTGAGCCTGGTGAACATTACATGTCATGTACTCCCATTACATGGTGTGTAAATCACCATCAGATAGTGAAAACTCCGGATTCTTTAAAAAAAATCAAACCAAATTAGGTGTTATACAAACTTAGTAAGAACCTCACAAATCCAATACACGTTTATACCTAGATTTCATTAATTTAAACAAACATACATCCCTGAACTTCAGGTTATTTTCTTCAAAAAAATCTACATTCTCAAGAGTCCCAAGATACACCCAATTAAAGAGTAAAACAAGTATAGATAATGGAATTACTTGAAAGCGGGTAACTAGATGTTACAAACTCCCCACCATAAGAATTTCTATCCCTGAGAAGTCATGTGGAAGAATTAAATTTGGTAAATATGTGATACCACTAATACCTCATTAATTAATCACTCTCCCAAGTATCATAATAATTTGATCCATGTTTCCACAACACTCTGACGAGCGGAATCGACTTCCCATGTAATAATTTTATTTGAGAGTCCACAATCTCTATTGGATACTCTACAACATAAACATATGGATCCAACTCAATTTCTTCCCAAATCATGATGTGAGAGTGATCAGGATGGTATTTTCTAAGCTGCGATATGTGGAAAACAACATGAATTCCTATTAAATGAACTGGAAATGCCAACTTATAGGAAACCTACCCAAGATGCTCAGTGAACTCAAATGGTCCAACATATATCAGAGCAAACTTTACCTTTTTTCCAATGGAATACATTGATGATCCACATAATATTTCTATTGACTCTTCATTGTAACTATATGCCAATTTATATCTTTAATCCTCATAGACGCCTCCTAAACCAAACTTGTTCCTGCTAAATAAGCTTATCCCACCTCTGACCAAAAAAAAGGTGACCTACAAGGGAGACCATACAAAGCCTTGAAAGGATCCATTCTTATCGATGAATGATGAATTTAATTATAAAAAACTTTATAAATACTAAATTGATATCCCACAATCCACCAAAATCCAAGACATGGGCATGAAGCATATCCTCTAAGATCTGAAAATCATGCTCCATATGACTGTTTGTCTGTGGATGATAAGTTGTAATCAACATGACCTGAGTCCCCATTGATTATTGTAGAATCCTTAAGAACCTCTAATTAAACCTAAGATCCATTTATAAAACAATAACATAAGGAACCCCATGTAACCTCATGATCTCCTACACATACAGCTTACCCAAATATTCAACTTTAGTGGTGTCCCGGATTAGGATGAAATGAGTTGACTTTGTCAACCAATCAATCACCACCCAAGTAGAATTTATCCCTTGGGGAGTGTATGGTAATCCAAAAAAAAGTCCATATATACCTCATACCATTTCTAAACTGGAACCAGAAGAGTCTAGAGCAAACTATAAGGTTTCAAATACTCTGCCTTTATCTATTGGCAGGTGTAACAGCGGGACACATAATCAGCATTGTCATGCTTTATATTCGTCCACTAGAATCTCCCTATCATTTCATAATACATCTCCACAGTTCCCAGATGAATGGCCCATAAATAACTATGATAATTATACAAAACTAAGGTCCTCATAGATACTGGGATGACAAACTGATCCCCAAATCATAGAATACTGTATGAAGAGAGAGACCATCCAGAAATGAAATCCTAGCTATATAGGGTTTCTCAAATTCCTCCAAACTCTTCATCCTATTGCTGGCCTTACTGAATAAACTCAAAGAAAGATAATGATAACTAAACATTGGTCAAAACCATACCTAAAACATCCTCTTAAGCATCTAGATGAAAATGTAAAAAAATCTCCATAATGTTATACTCTTCCTTCAATTCTTGAGCAGCCTATGATGGAAATTTCCTACTAAGATCATCTTAATGGAATTCCCCTTCCCCATGGTGTAAGTGATATCAAATTCAAAAGTATAAAGGTATTTCACCCACTGTCGATAACTAATATTCAATTATTTCTGAGAAAATATATATCTCAAACTCTAATGGTCAGAAAATATTTTGTACCTCTCCCCAAAAAGATAGTTCTACCAACACTTAAGCATATACATAATTGTAGAAAGCTCTAAATCATGATTGGGGTAATTATTCTCATGAATTCAAAGCTGATGAGAGTCATAAGACACCACATGATCATTATACATGAGTACACAAATCAAAACAACACCCGATGCATCACAGGAAACCACATACCCCTTACCAGGCTTAGGTAAGATCAAAATAGAAGCTGATGTTAGAATTCATTTCATCTCGTTGAAAGTAAACTAACACTTTTCATCCCATATGAATGTTACCACTTTCCTAGTAAGAGCAATCAAAGGTGATTCCAAGTTTGATAAATCCTTGATGAACCATCCATAGTATCCAACAAGACCAAGGAATCTATAAATATCAAAGACATTTTATGGTTCTACCCATGAAAATATAGCCTTTACCTTTTCAAGATCAACTGATAGGCCATGCTCATAAATCATGTTCCCTAAGAACTTCACTTCTTGATTATAGAATTTTCATTTTGAAATATTTCTATAAAAATGGTGACTATTTAGGATTTCCATAACCAAAACCAAATGGTATTTATGCTCATTATTGGATCTTGGATAACTCAAAATATCATCCATGAACACTACCACAAAATTGTTGAGAAAATAATGAAATATTTGATTCATAAAAGCCATAAAAACTACAAGAGTGTTTCTTATACAAAAAGACATCACATTATAATCAAAATGGATATCCCTAATCCTAAAATCCATCTTTTATATATCATAATCTTAAACTCTGAGTTTACAATAACCCAATTGAAGATCAATCTTCAAAAACCACTTTTCCCCCTTTAACTAATCAAAAAATGATCCACATGAAGAAAAGGATACGTATTCTTAACCATTACCCGGTTCAACTTCCAATAGTCCACAAATAATCAGAGTGAACCATATACCTTATTTTAAAAGAGACTAGGGATTCCCAATGCAAAACACTATGGAAAAAACCCTTTTCCATCAGATCATCCAACTGAATCTTGATCTCATTTAGCTCTACTGGGTTCATATGATAGAAAGGTATCGAAATCAGCTATGTACCTGGAACCAGGTCAATCTTAAACTAAAACACCCTATCTAGAGGAATCTCATAGAAATAATCTATGAAAACATAAATAAAATATCAAAAAACATTGGGGAGATCAATAATAGAAGAAATGTCATTAGGTTTAACTGTTATAGTAGATAATAAACTCTTGAGCTCTAGTAGGGAAGTTCCTACACAACCAAACCTTGGATACCACTCTCCCTAAAACACATGAGATCTCCCATCATCTTTATGAATTGAAAAATTACGATGATAATAATCAACCTCATCATAATGAACAACAAGTAAATTCATCCTGATGATTATTTAAAATAGATCCAGATAAAGAATGAGAAAATTACATACTAACTCTTCATTATCTATCGATAGCACCCAAGAAGGACACTAAAACCCATGATCTTTAGTATTCCCAAGAGGTTTCACTAAATTAATGACAAAGGACATGAGCTTCATTCGAAGGTTAAGCATATCAACAAAACTGACAGATATAAATGAGTGGGGAGTACTAGTATCAAATAAATAAATATCTACAAAATATTCAATAAAGATGGTACCTCTCACTATCATCAGACCCATATCTACCTCCATTGAAAAATAATATACTATTTGAAGGTTCTTTACACTTGAGACCTGTGGTTGGAGCCCTGTAGTCTTTAAAGCATCTGACTACACTATAGTAGGATTTGGAGAGGACAATATCTAACCATATCAAGGTGTAAACCTATCCTGATAGAAACATTGCATATGACTATAATTCCCACAACTATTTCACATCTCTGTAGGTGATTTAAAATAATGTCATGTGCTTTTTACCTTCCCACATAGATATCAATTCAGAGGCACACCACTAGCTGTAACCAGAGGTGCTGAAGATTCCTTCTTCCGAGAACCATCTCCACCCCTCCTATGATGATACTACCACTTCCTCTTTTTCCTTGGTACACAACTAAATCTACCACTAGGGTGAAGATAAGGGGAAGAATATCCAACCTTTTCTGCCATATTCATCTCTTCCATCATAACCCTATCCATTGTCTCCACATAAGTCAAAATATTTAGCATAGATACCTGAAATCTAATATATAGTCATAAACCCTATAGGTACTTCAAAGATTTCAGGTGTCCATTATTTATAACCTCTGGTGAAAAATGAACCATCTCAACAAACTGATTGGTGCTTTCCAACACTGAGCATTCTCCCTACTACAAATAGATGAACTCTAGAGACTTCTCCATTATCAGTAACTCTGGAAAAAATGTTGTAAGAAGAGAGTCTTGAAACCCTTCTATTCCAATCCCACATGTCTATACACTTGTACCATAGAATCACATGATCGTTTTCTAGGACACTCAATTTTTAATGTTGCAAACTCAACCTTAATACTCATAGGTGCATCTAGGAATTCAAAAATTTGATCAATCTTATCAAGAAAATCCCCTGCCTCTTCTATTTTATTCATACCTTTAAATGATGGTGTCTTATTAGGAAAGAACTCTCGTGATTGATCCTTATCTACTATAGCTCCTATATATACCTTAAATATAACGTTATAATCTTTCGTTACATTCTGATCTATGACATGAACTTCCCACACATTAGCCTAAATAAATTTTTGATCCATTGGAGGATTCCCTTGAGGAGAATCAGTTGTACCCTCCTGAGGAAATCACAGAACACATCTTAGAGGCATAGTATTGCACGCCAAAACAAAATAAATAATAAAAAAACATAATAGTCTCGATTAAACCCAAAAAAACCCATAATAAAAAACTAAGATTGTGGTAAATACTTAAAATAGGAGATGCATATCCCAATATCCCATGGTAACTTGGGTCTCATCACGGAAAGAGATGATCAAGAACTCACCGCAACGTACCTATAAATTTCTAACAATCCTATTTCTAGTATATCATTCATCCCAGGACAAGGGATCTTGAGGATAAACCTCCTTTTATACCAAAGAGTGATGAACCTGACCTGAACACCCTCTCAAACTAGTACTCGACCCGAATTTACACATACCTGAAGAGTGTTCTCGATCCCCACGGGATGGCGTCTAACACCTAAGCATAAATAATAAAAAACAGAGGAAATAATTTCAACCAACCTGAAGAAGAAATAATGACGTATATACACATGTAAAAAAATAAATAGAGGAAGAAAACATGAATATATATATGTCATAAAATAAAGAGAACAATGGAAGTGATACAACTGAAACAGTAGCAAAACAATCTCCAAGAGAAAATTCCAACTATAAAGGATGAAAAAGGTAAACAATTACTTCAATGGTCTCCATGTGATAGCATGGGAAAAATCCCACCATCTAACCATCTAGCTACCCAAAACCCAGCTAACATAAATCCTCACTTCCTCACTATGGCGTCTTGCCTTCCCTACATGAAAGACATAACAAGTTCTATGCACCACTGAAGGGGTATGCAGGGGGTGTTCTAACAAAATCAGTAGGATCCTACCCAGGTGTTCTATATCAAGTCTCTAAAAAGTAATCCAAGAATTCTCAACATTATAAAAAATAAGGAAATATATATAGTTTAGCAGTTCTATATAAAAATCATGGAAAAATAATTTAATTTCCCCTTTTCTATACATTTCCAAATAAATAAGGTAAATAAGTTTCAAATAATTTTATATAAATATATCAAAATATATATATCAATTCAAACCAAAACAGGCATCACATATCAAAACCATGGTAGTACAATCAAAAACTATAAGCCAAAATAGCCAAAATCTGTCAAAAACATAGGTAATGTCATGCCAAGGATCACACTAGGTCAGGATAGCTAGGAAAAATATAACTTAATATAGAAAATCACACATTCATCAATACTCTAAACACATTAATCAAGCCTTTATACATATGCATAAATCCTAGAAATCAAAGGAACGCCCCATAAAGTAAACCCCACAACATGTCTAACAAGTCCCTAGAACAACAAGCATAGGGAGAAGAGGAAATCCCCATGAGAAAACCCATTAATAGTGGATGAGGCCTATTATTATAACTTTTACCTAAGTACCCAAGTTTTCTCATGTGATCTATTTTCAAAACCAAATCATCAAACCATTTTATCATATCATACTTTGAAAACCATTTCATAAAACCATTTTACAATGCTTTGAAAACCCTTTTCATTCACCAAAACTAGGAGAAAACCATTATTTATCAAAACCCAATTTCCACACACACAAATAAAATTAGTCAATCATTCAATTTTATTTAATAAAATAATTTATCAAAAACTATATCAATGTAGTTCACCAACACATGCTAAATACGGAAGAACCTACCAAAAAACTCAGGTCGCACATGCTTGCAATAGGATTTGCAATAAGAAAGAATCCAACAATGAAAATGGAGTCCCTATAATAAATATACACATCTTAGAATTGATTAAATTTCATATAAGATTTTGCAAAGAATAATAAAAAACACATACCTCAAGAATGTACACCCACCACACCACAACCAATAAATAATTTTCCCCCAGAACAATATCGCACAATAGATCTATAAATGAATCAATAGAATCAAAACCACGGATCAACAAAACCAATAGCGCAACACAACACTGCTAACACAATAAAAGGTAATAAAGAAGAAAAAAGGATCTCTTTCCTAGAGATATGTAACACAACTTCCCTAATGATCCAATATCAAACAAATCAATCTAAAATAAACAGAGGCTCCCAGAATTGTCGGAGATGTGCTCTAGGTTAAGAGAAAGGAGAGATTCAGAAAAATGAATGAAATATAAGCCATTAAATTCCATAAAATCCCAACTCATGAAATTTATATAGTGTATAATCCCATTACACATCATGTAATCCATGGGTTCCATATATGTCTAAAAACTCATTTCCTTTTTATTAAGAAATGGTCTTTTAACATTAGATAGAATATAACCCTTGCACAGAGTGTAATCATTCATGTTGTGTACTCATCTCATGACTTGAGCTTAGAGAACATTACAAGTCATACACTCCCATTTCACGGAATGTAAATCACCAAAAAGAGAAAAAACTTCAAATTATTTAAAAAAACCTCAAACTAACTCGAGCATTATCTAAAATTAGGGAGAACTCTAAAAATACATTACATGTTTATACCTGAACTTCATTAATTCAAACAAACATTCATCCCTAAACTTTAATTAATTTTCCTTAGAAAATTTTATCCATCCTCAGGAGTCCCAAGATTCACCCAATTAAAGAGGAAAACAAGTATAGATAAGGGAATTACCTAAAAGTGGGTAATGGGATATTACATCATCAAATTGTTCCATAAAGAATATATTGGACTTTTTATTAGAGTTCTCATCTTCTAATTCATAATATGTTTCATCATTAGAATCCTCATAAGCGGTATATGTTTCCTTCAGGTTTATTTTTCTATTCTTCTTATATTCTGACTTCTATTTGTACTTTTTGTTAGATTTCTTTTTTTTTCTTGTAGCTGTGAACATTATGGTTTGATATGTCTAAGATTTTTTAATTTGTAACACTTTTATTATTTAGATATTCCATAATATTTCTTTTACTTTTTGGAGGATTTCTTGAATCCAATTCTCTTATTGTAAAACTTTTTAAACTTCCTTAAAAAATGAGCAATATCACTATCAAAATAAAAACTATTTTAATTGTCTTCATCAAATTAATTAGTAATTTGTATTCCTTTTCTTTTATTGACATCTTGTTAAGTATATAATTTTAAGGAATTATTTTCCTTTTTAACTAATCTATTCTCACCAACTTCAACTTAGAACTCTGCCTCATATATCATAAGTGTTCCAGTGATATTTTTGATTTTGAAATCTTTCACATTAGTGGATTTCTTAATGGAAGTTGAGATTCTGCTCCACTTAGATGGTAGAACTCTGAGAACATTTAGTGCTTGATTAGATTTAGAGATTGGTTCTCCAAGAGAAGCGACATTATTAACAATCTTTGTCAACCTTACATTCATTTGTGTTATGGTTTCTCCACCAACCATCCTAAACATGTCAAACTTTAGTTTGGTAGTGTTTTATCTGAGTTTTCATAAATTATTAGTACCCTTATAAGCTACTTATATTATTTTACACATCTCATGATCTATTTCAAATTATGAAACTCTTTTGAACTCGTTAAGACATATTCTACATATTATACAATTCATATACTTTGAGTTCATATCATATTCTCCTTATACAGTAGCATCCCACTTCTTCGAATCTTCTTTAGGAATAGTGTAAGGCTTCATAGCATTTAAGTAAATATTTAGACCAAGGTTCTTCAAGTATAAAAGAATATCTACCTTCAAACAACCATAATTTTCTCCATTGAAGTAGAGAGATCTTACCATAGACATATCTTTTATGTTTTTAGTCACAGTATCCATTTTAAGAGGATCTTAATACTTCAAAATTTTAGAGATAAGAACTCAAAATTCACTACCTTTGATTCCAATTATTATTTGGAGAAAAACTGCACTAAGACTCAAGAGGGGGTGAATTGAGTTATTGAAATTTTATTCACTTTAAAACCATCCTATTTTATGGTATGATAAGGTTTAATCTTTTCTTAATATAAGAAAATAGTATAAATAAAAGAAGTAATAAATAGATCAAAAACAAGATATTTATATTGGTTTTGGGAACATAAATCCCCTAGTCCACTCTACTAATTCTCAACTCCTAGAGATTAGTGACTTTTACTAGCACTAGTCCTTTTCCCATGGACTTCTTGAATGAGTGCAAGTAGTCGTCATTTAGTACAAAACCAGGACCTTTTCTGATCTTCGAGGAGGCTTTATAAGAAACACTATACTTTAACACTCAGTATAAGGAGTGATCACTTATAATAGTAGGAATTAATAAATAGATATTACAAATGAAGCAAACATTTTCCAAGTGCAAGTGACAGAACTAGAGTGTTCTCCATAAGATAAAATAATAGTGAAGAATAGCTTGAGGAGAGTCTTTAAAAATACAAAAAGATAAATATTTTAAATAACAGTTATAGAAAACTTGTTTCTTCTTCTACTTTTTCTTATAATATAGAACCGGTATATACAGATTCAAGAGAGAGAGAGATGATAATGAAGGTGTTGTTCTTGTTCTTTTATCTTCTTTCATATTTTAATACTCTAGTTTTTATTTTCACTTACTATTTCATAGAATAATATCCCATAAAATTCAACATCAAAATTAAATTTTAGATGTCCTTTTATTGAAAATACCATGGAAATAGTACTGAGAAATAAATTATTCTATACTATTTTATTCTCTCAGTACTTTCAAGATTTTTGAAATAGATTTTTCCATAAATATGTGGTAGAATATTTAATTCATTAATGGAAGAATTAATTTCCACTTAAAGTACTTCAACAGTAATAAATCTATAGGCTATATAATGATGTAGCTGATTCAGGATCACCACATAGATAAAATCCATGGATTTTAATTCATGTAGCTGAATTGATTCATATATCCATTCTTTATATAGTCAAATTCTTCATGTAGCCAAATAACTTAGCCATATTTCCCACATATCTAAATTTGGAATAGCTAACTAAATAACATAGTTGATTGGAACCACATAGAAAAATTTTCCATGGATACAATTCATTTAGTAAAATAATCTACTTAGGTAATTCATGTATTTTTTTCATCAACTTATCTATTTTCTCATGTAAATGATCCATCGACATAAGCGATTTTCACATAGATGACTCTGTGATGTAGTCGATTCACGTAGGTGATTCCTTCATGTGACTGATTGATGTAGCTGATTGGTTGATGTATCCAAGTATAAATGTAGTTGATTTCCTCAAATTATTTATTTTTCATACTTAGGAAAATTTTAGCAAACTTCCTGAAATTACAAAACAAAAGCAGAATTTGAAGTTCCAAAGGATCAAAAAAACAACTGAGAAGGGGGGTGAACTAGTTGTTCACTTTTATAAGTTTCAATTCCTTTCAAAACATAACCATTTCAACCTATTAAGATTTATATCCTTATAAACTTTTAGTAAATACTCATGCATGAAATAGTAGGAAAGCAAGTAAATCACACAATATTTACAAGGTCTGTCCTCAATGTGAGAACCTAAATCCTTTACATAGCCACTTCTGTGGGTCTATGGAAATACACTATTAATAATAAGTGAATAAAACCTGTGCCAACTCCCATTAGACACATTATATCTCCTGATAGGAATGATTATAAAAACTCTCGTTAGTTTACAAATTTTTTTAATAAAACAATTGAGACAAACAAAAGAATAAAGACTTTGTTGAAACTATTCCACAATTGCTCAATCCAAATCCTCATTTGATTTGGCTGGATCCAATTTTCTCAATCTAGTGATGCTAGATCCAATTTTCTCAATACAATGATGTTGGATCCTGAATCCAATTTTTTGAGTACAATAACGCTAGATCCTAGATCCAATTTTCTAACTATGATAATTATGGATCTGATTCTCTAAGTACGATAATGCTGGATCCTAGATCTGATTTTCTGAGTACAAAAATTATAGATCTGATTCTCTAAATATGATAATATTGGATCCTAGATATGATTTTCTAAGTATGATAATTCTAGATTTGATTATCCGAATACGATAATGCTGGATCTTGGATCCAATTTTCTGAGTACGATAATGTTGGATCTGGTTTTCTAAATACGATAATGTTGGATCCGATTTTCTCAGTATGATGAACTCACTCTCAATTTGCAAAACACAAATTCTTCTAGAATTCTCAATACAATTATTCTTAAATAAGTAGTAAATTTTACATCAAATTCTCTAGATATAATCATTTTATGGATATGTGATAGTTGTAAATGGACAAATTATCTAAGGAAGTATTTATAGTCGACTCAGAAAACAAAGGCGGAAAACTTGGAAACTTTCCCCACTTCCTCAAATCTCAAAATCTCCAAAATTGTCTATCATTTAAAACTTAAACTTTTATTTCTTAAAAACTATTTATATTTCTCTGAGATTTACACAAAATTGAAATTCAATTTTTACCACTTCCAATATTCATAAAACTTCTAGAGTTTTATTTTTGAGTATTCTTCATAATCAACTCATTATGATTTCTGTTTCTTTCTCAGTGAATCTAATTCTGTTTCTTTCTCAGTATGAACTCTTCATTATGAATACTTCATCATGATTTCCTCAATATGAAAATCCAAGTACAAAAATATGAGTATGATAATCTTAGTACCATTTTCCCAGTATGAAAATAATAGTATGAAAATTTGAGTATGAAAATCTCAATATGATTTCCCCAGTACAAATATCTCAGTATGAAAATTTGAGTATGAAAAACTCAGTATGATTTTCCCAGTACGATTTCCCCATTACGAAAATCTTATATGAAAACTGAGTACAAAAATCTCAGTACAATTTTCCCATAACGAAAATATCACTACAAAACTCCCAGTATGATTTATTTCTTCCCCAGACTCAGCAATATCTTTTTCTATCTCATCTCATTATGATTCAATTCCCATTACGATGGAAATCCCATTATGATTAAATATCATTTTTCAACTTGTAAATTCTTCAAACCTCTCCACCATTTCTTCAAAATATTTTATCATGATAGTTTTCTAGATTTGTGACAACTTCTTGATCAAAAAATAATCTTTTTATTTAGTTTAGAAAGTATGAAAACTTTCTAACTCTTGAATTCAATTTCTTCTTTCAAAACTCTTTAGTAACTTCATTATTTCTCTAATTATTTTTAATTGGATTATTTTCAATTTCAGGCTAATGGAATTGAATATGATAAAATTTCTAATAAATAACTTTATCTTCCTGAATTATACTATGTCTAGTGCAGTTGAATATGAAAACCTGGTTTTAGAAACTTGTGTTTGGAAAACAACCTCATTATGATGGACTGGTTCTGATTTATGAATAACAAAAACATTCTTCAACAAAAAGGTTAGTTGTCAATAAATAAAAAAAGTGTGTTTTAAAACAATTTAATCACAAATGTTATTTAATATCCCCCTTTGTATTTGTTTGCATCCCTTATTAATAACTTTTCCAACTCTCAAAATTTTTCACAACTCAACTTTTGTAAACATCTCAAGTTTTTTCACTTTTATCAAAACATAGACTTTCTCAAAATAGAGTGTCTGACACCAAAATACTATATAAAGTAATGTTTTTTAAGGAATTTAATCCCTCGATGGAAATAAAATTTTTCATCCATGTAAAGATAAACCCACCCCCCCCCCCCCACACACACACTTTTTATCTTTTCAAATTTATTTATCTCTCCCACATTCTTTCTTTTCTTACTTTTTTCTATCCCCCATTTTATATAACCACAGCTTCAGATTCATAAAATAAAGATAGGTAAAATTTATTATTACAAAGTATAAAGTTGTTACTTTATCTCCCCCTTTTCAACATAATCTAAAGCACAGTGGGGGTTATTCCTTGTGAGGTTTGTGAAAACAAGGGAGGAGGATGAACATAAAGTTTCAGCCTTAATTCCACAAACCTTTATTTCGGCATTGCTTTTGTAAAGATATCATAAATCTGATACATTGTTGAAATGTATTCTAGAAAAACATTTCGAGTAGAAAATTTCTATTTTATAAAGTGAAACTTTATATCAATGTGTTTTGATCTTGAATTTTGTACAAGATTCTTAGAAATATCTATTTCACTCCAATTATCAAAAAGTATCTTCAATGGTTTAGAAACTTTTACTTTCAAATATTCCATCTAAACTTTCATCCACAAAATTTTAGTACAAGATTGAGTAGCTACAACATATTCATATTCAGTTGTGCTCAAAGTTACTGAACTTTGTTTCTTACTATGCTAACTCACACAACATTCACCCAAGAAAAATGATCCTCATAAGGTTGATTTTCTATCATTACATTATCCAGCCCAATCAGTATCAGTATAACCATGAAACTTCATCTAACTATATCTTTTGTATAACAACCCATGTGAATTTATTCCTTTGAAATATCTTAAAATCCTCTTTACTGCCAACATATGTGATTCTTTCAAATTACTTTGATATTTGGCACAAAATTCACAGCATAAACAATCCCTGACATACTTTTCTTGTGATAAGAAAATGTATTTTTATTTTTGTTGAACTTGTAATGCAAGGAATAAAGTAAATTCCCCCAATATTGAAATTTCAAAATTATTCTTCATTTCCTTAGAAAATATTTTATAAACATCTTCTCTATCCTCAGAAAAAATTATATCATCCACATAAACAATTAAAAGTAGAGTTCCATAGTCAACATCTTTCACATATAGGTTGCTATCAAATTTTCCTTTAGAAAATTTCAACATTCTCAGAAAATTTTCAAGTTTAGAATACCAAGAATGTGGAGCTTTTTTAGCCCATAAAAATATTTCTTTAATTTAAAAACTTTTTTTTCATCCTCATCAATTAGAAACCTGCAAGGTTGTTCAATGTAAACTTCTTTCTTAATCTCACCATTTAAGAAAGATGACTTTACATCTATATGATAAACTTTGTAATTCCGATGAGTATCCACTGCAAGAAACATTCTAATAGTTTCTATACTTGCAATGGGGGAAAAGGTTTCATTAAAATCCACACCTTCCATATATGCATATCCTTTACAAATAAGCATTTATTTTTTTCTTAAAACTTCTCCATGCTCATTCAATTTGTTTCTATAAACCCAATTGGTTCCAATAACATTTTTATTTTCTATACATGAAACAAGTTCCCATATTCCATTCTTCTCAATCTGATTCAACTCTTCATTCATGGATTCCACCCATTATTTTGGTTTCGTAGCTTTTGAAACTAATTCTGGATCAACTATTGAGATAAGTGAAGTATGATTATCTAATATTAACTTTCTTCTTGTCTGAACCGGATCCTTTTGATTCCCAATAATGTTTCCATATTCAACATGTTTTTTAAGGTAGGAAATTTCAAAGTTTCTTTCCCAGCTGAAATTTCCTCATCACACAATTCTTATGAGTCTTGATAAGGATGTTTTGAATTACTTTCACCATTGTTGGAATTATCCAGTATATACTCCTCATCATTCTCAAATACTTTTTTTAAGTAACTTTTATTCTCAATTACCTTCACATCATATGAGTCCACCAAATTTTGTAAACATTTGTTCCAATATTTGTAACTTCTTACATTTGGTGAATAACCCATAAAAGTTCCTTCCTCAGCTTTCTCATCAAACTTTCCCAAATCTGGATTTTTTATTTTTAGAAAACATGGAATTACAAAAACTTTGAAGTATTTAAATGAATTTATTTTTATACCAAATTTCATAAGGAGTCATTATAGTTTCTGGGCTCAACAAGAATCTATTTTGAACATGTACAGCAGTACTAATAGCTTCTCTTTAATAGAATTTTGAAATTTTTTATTTTTCTAACATACTTCTTCCCATTTCCAAAAAACTTGTATTATTTATTTCTACTACTCATTTTTTTGTAGAGTATAGGGAGTACTAAACTGATTTTTGATACCATGTTTTGTTAGATAAGTTTCAAAAGTATTTCTTGTGAATTCAGTACCATTATATGTTCTCAACTTCTTTATGGAAAACCCCATTTATTTCTCAACATCTTTTCTAAAGAATTTGAACAGTTCAATATCCTATGACGTGTACTTCATAAACATTATGTTTTTCATCTGAGTGAAATAATCAATAAAAGTGATAAATTATAAATCTTATTTTATTATTTTATGTCCCATCGGCCCACATAAATCATAATAAATAAGATCAAGTAGTCTGGTAAATTGAATATCAATTCTTTTATGACTTTTGTTAGTCATCTTTCCTTTCTGGAAAGTCATAAAAACATCTTCATATCTTCTTTTTAATTTTATAAAAATTTTGAACAACATCAACTTTAGAATTTTTGTTCATGTTTTTCTGCCCAAGGTGGACAAGTCTTCAGTGCCACAATTTTTTTTCATATTTAGCACCCAAGTAACATGAGTTATTGAATTCTCTTACTTGAAATAGATTCTCACTAGTTCTTTCTCCTTTTGTAATGACCTTTCCATATTTCACACTTTTTATGATACAAAAATATTTTCTAAAAACAACTTATTTTCCATCATCAAAAATTTTACTTACGCTAAGTAAGTTCTATTTTGATCCCATCAACAAATAAAACTTCCTTAGATTTAAACTTTTTGGATTCAATCTCAACCATTCTGATTCCTCTTATTTTTAAGGAACTATCATTACCAAAGGTAACTGCTCCTCCATTATGATTTTCAACATGTTTCAAGATTTTATATCACCTATCATATGTTAATAGAAACCACTATCAATTCTCCATGTTTTTTTCCTTTTACTTTCTTTTAAAATTATTTCAACAACAAAAGAATTTTCCTAAACTTTCTTCTTTTTATCTTTCTTTTCATTTCTATCATAAGAAACTTTTTCTATAAGGAGTGTCATACATATTTCAACATGATGACAATATTGATCAAATATTCTATAAACTTCCTCCAAACATTCAAATTGATTTCTTTTTAGTGATTTTCTAACATCTTGAGAATTAACTTTTTCAACTTTCTATAAGTTAGGAAAGTTTCCCATTATACTTTCACTATTTCTTCCAATTTTCTCAAAACATCTTCTAGGTAAGGATAAGTTGTGCCAAAAATTATAATCAATATTCCTATAGATTCTACAACACCAAAAATAAACATAAAATCTTGATTTTTTATTGAAATAATATCTTTCTCTATTGAAATGTTGTTGAGGTTGGTAATTTCTTTTAGCTCTAACATACTCAGGACATGGACCATCTTTTATTTTAAGTGATTTATATACTTTTTTAGATATGATAAGTTTATCACAACCTTTATACTCCCAAGATTTACCAATAATTTTTTCAAAACCTGAAATGTTAAAAGAATCAGATGAAACATTATATTTGATAAGATAAAATTTCACCTGATTTTCGTATTGAGATTTCTCAGCATTTTTATAAGTATCAACTTTTAATTTGGATGATTTTTTGAAGTTTTAATTTATCTTCCTCAAGGTAATTTCAAACTCAATAATTTTTGATCGAAACATATTAACGTCTTTTTCTTTATCTTACATCTTCTTACTAATATATTCAATCATCTTTCCCTATTTAGAAATTCTATGTTTGTAGATTAAAATATGTTGAATATATTCATCCTCCTACTTGATGACATATTTTCTTCCTTAAGAAACTTCTTCACAATCTTTCTTCATTACTATAATTTATTACTTGAGAGATTTTTTTTCTCAATACACGAAAAAATTTCTATTCTGAGCTGATACTCGCTATAAGATTCTTCACCACCTTCTTCACTCTCTAAGGAATCTTTTATTTTCTCAACTTTTGAAATAAAGGTTTTAAATTTTTATGAACTTTTATCTTTAGAAGAATTGTTTTCTGTTGAATATGATTCAAATTTTTTACTCCACATACTTATTTTGTTTATAGTAAAATTATTCTTATATATGTTGGAAGACTTTTATTATTTTTCATTTTTATTCCACTTATTCTATAGAGGTTTTCCATCAAAATCATATCGATATTATCCAACTTTCTTATTGGGGAAATTCATAGAAAAGTGTCTGATTCTACCACACTCAAAACATTTGAGAGAAATATTACCTCCATACTTTCCCCTTCCTCTTCGATAGTTTTTGGATATAAGAGACGTGATTTTTTTATGAAACTCATCATCCTCTTTATCTTCATACTCAAAAATATCGGTTTCTTCAATATCTTGGATTTTCATCTTTCTCATATCTTCAAATGACATTTCATCTTTCATATTATTTTTAAACACTGTAGATTTCCTCACTTCACAAGTAACAAGAAATTTATGCAATTTATCAAGGGATAAATCATCCTTATCTTCTAAAGAAGAAATTTTAGAATCAAACGTGACTGGAAAGTTTCTTGTAAGTTTCTTCACAATTATAGAATCTTCTAATACATCTTTGAATCCTCTTATGTTGAAAACAATTTCATTTACTCTGGGTAATTATTCTTCAATTGTTTCTTCATATCTCATTCTGATGTCTTCATACTTACTATGGTAGATTTGTAGCTTTTCTTCCTTAACTTTTTCATTCCCTTCGAAAACACTTTCTATCTTGTCCCATGTACTTTTTAAAGTTTTGAGAGACATCACCTTCTGATAAAAATTTTATGATAAGGATATGGGAATAATATTTCTAACCTTTCCATAAACCTATATATTTCTATTATCAGAAAAGGTCATTGGGGAATTTTCTTAATTGGTGGAAACCTAATAGTAGCAACATCAGTAACTTCTAGGACAAGAGATAGAAGATAAGAAATCATCCTATTTTTTCATACATAATAATTTTTTCTATAAAACATAATAATTCCTCGACTATTGATAGAATTAATATTATCCATAATAATTATTCAATAAGGTAACCTTAACTCTAATACCAATTGAAGTCCCAAATGATTAAAAAAACAACTGAGAAGGGGGGGTTTAATCAGTTGTCCACTTTTATAAGTTTTAATTATTTTCAAAAAATAACCCCTAAAACCTGTTAAGATTTATAACCTTATTAACTTTTAGTAAATACTCATGCATGAAATGGTAGGAAAGAAATTCAATCACACAAGATTTATAAGGTTCGTCCTAAGTGTGAGAACCTACATCATTTCCATAACCACTCCCGTAGGTCTATGGAAATCCACTATTAAGAAGAAGTGAATACAACTTGTGTCAAATAATAATAGACACTTTCTATCTCCCGATAGGAATTATTATACTAAATCCTATAAGTTTAAAATGTTTTATAATAAAACAATTGATCCAAAAAAAGAATAAATACTTTTTTAAAACTAATACACAGCTGCTTAGTCTGAATCCTTAGTTTGATTTGGCTAGATTAAATTTTCTCAATATGATGATGCTAGATCCGATTTTCTTAATTCAATGATACTAGATCCTGAATCTGATTTTCTAAGTATGATTATTCTGGATCCTAGATCCGATTTTCTGAGTATGATAATTCTAGATCAGATTCTCTAATTATGATAATGTTGGATCTTGGATCCAATTTTTTGAGTATGATAATTTTGGATTTGATTCTCTGAATACGATAATGTTGGATCCTGGATTCGATTTTTTGAGTATGATAATTCTAGATCTAATTCTATGAATATGATAATTTTGGATCTTGTATTTGATTTTATAAGTACAATAATGTTGGATCCTATTTTCTAAATATGATAATGTTGGGTCTGATTTTATCAGTATAATGAACTCACTCTCAATCTGCAAGAGTCAAATTATGCAAGAATGATCAATACAATTATTATTCAATCAGATTGGAACTTTTACTTCAAATTCTTCAGATCTCCACCTTTTTTTCATATGTGAAAGTTTCAAATGGGAGAATTATTTGAGGAAGTAATTATAGGTGACTTGGAAACAAAGGTGGGAAACTTGGAAAATTTCCCCACTTCCTCAAATCTCAAAATCTCTAAAAATATATCATATTTAAAACTTCAACATTAACTTCTTCAAACCTCATTAGATTTTTATAATATTTACGCAATATTTAAATTCAAGTTTGACCACTTAAAATATTCATAAAACTTCTGGATTTTTCTTTTTTAGTATTCTTCATAATCAACTCATTATGATTTTTATTTCTTTCTCAGTGAATTTGATTCTATTTTCTTTCAATATGAATACTTCAGTATGATTTCCTCAGTATGAAAATATGCATATGAAAATACAAGAATGAAAATATCAGTATGATATTCCCAGTACGATAATCTAAGTATAAAAATATGAGTATAAAAATCTTAGTATGATTTTCCTAGTACGAAAATCTCATAATGATTTTCCAAGTATGAAAATCTCAGTACAAAAAATTGAGTAAGAAAATATCACTAGTATGAAAATCTCAATATGAAACTCCCAGTATAGTTTATTTCTTCTTCAGACTCAAAAATATCTTTTTCTTTCTCAACTCATTATGATGTAATTCCCATTATGATGGAAATCACATTGTGATGAAAATCTCATTTTTGAAACTCTAAAATTATTCAAACCTCTCCACCATTTCTTCAAAATATTTATCATGATATTTTTCATGTCTTTTGAGAACTTCTTGATCAGAAAAGCATCATATGATTTAGTTTAGAATGTATGAAAAATTTCTAACTCCTGACTTTTCTTTCTTATTTCAAAACTCTTCGGCAACTTCATTATTTCTTTGATTCTTTTGAATTCAATTATTTTCAATGTTATGCCGATGGACCTGAATACGATAAAGTTTTCAATCAATAACTTCATCGTCTTGAATTCTTCTATGTATGGTGTAGCTGAATATGAAAACCTGGGTTCGAAAACTTGTGTTTAGAAAACAACCTCATTACGGTGGACTGGGCCCAATTCCTGAATAACAAAAACAATCTTTAACAAAAATGTTAGTTGTCAACACATACAAAAACTTTTTTTAAACAATTTAACCACAAATATTCTTCATAATTGACTTAAATAAAGTTAAAACTTTATAAAAACACTTAAAAACAAAATCATCAATAATATATGAAGGGTTTTTGAGATCATCAAAACATAAATCACATGGGATATATTAGAATAAAAGTAGTAGTCTGACATCTCCTAGAAAGGATAACCTTTCATTTCTAAATGCTTTCCTCTAAAATTACACCAATCTAGTTTTGGATACTTCTTCGATGCCAATTTTAGTTAATATATCCCATCACTCTTATAATAACTCCTTGTCAGGAGGATTCACCCTCAAATAAGGATAGTGAGAACCTCATATAATCAATTTTGTTCAAATTTAAGCAATGGAATGTGTTAATGAATTAATATATCTTTGAGGTTATTTTTACTTTTTCTTGGTAAATGTAATCTATTTATATTTACACTTGATTATTATATGTGATTGTGCTCACATATTTACAATTATATAAATAGAAAAACATTCACCATGCATGTTTATTTTATTTATGCGTGTTTTTTATTATTTTATGTAATTGCGTACATATGAACATTCAAAAAATAATAATAAATCATGCATAAATAAATAAAATAAATGACATATCATGACCATTTACTACTAGTTGGTCTATTAAGCGTAAATGGATCAACTATGACCCTAGGGGTAATTATCTGAGTTGTGTATGACTCATGTCACAATTCTCACCCATGTTCAATGTATTTACATCTTGTCACAAAATTCTCCTCACATTAGCAAGGTCCACATATACATTTGTCTTCAGCTAAATACATAAATATTCACACGCAAGTGAGGGGCTCTTGGTAATGTGTAATATACATAGAATACATCTCTCATAGACATGTAGACCCTTATGTATATAATAGGAAAGGAAAATGATGCAAATAATTCCTATTTAATTAATTAATTATAAAAAACAACAACCACATTCAATAATTAAATAAATTAATTAAATTTAGGCATATTGGATGTCCACCGCTCATGGTTAGTCAATGCGCAAAAATAAATACACAATAAAATTAAATTGGAAATGAATTTTACTCACGGGAATTTTTAATGAATTAAAATAACTTCATATAATTTTAATTAACTTAATATAAGTCATATGGTCTATATGTTGATTTAAATTCATTCCAAATAATCAATTTTATTTTTTTTAATTTTAAAAAAAATAGGACCCCAAGTGGCCCGAAATCCCCTTAAAAGGGGTTTTAGACCATTTTTTGTGCCTGAATATGATCAGGTGAATTGGGTAGGGGTTTACCTAGTCCGATTGATGGGTCTAACAATGGAAAAAACCACACACATAATGTAATAAATTAGATATGGAGGAGTAACACCACCCTTCATCATAAAAAAAATATAGTATTATTAGTATTCTTATTCTCATTTCAAGTTGGTGTGGGTTATAAAGTCATGCTACCCCATTTTGGGGGATCCATTGGTTCCACATGGGGGTGACTAATCCACCCTCCTTGTTTTGACATTTTTTCATTAAAATCTTAAAATAGACTTTTACTTTTTTATGTGTATCCCATCAACAGGACTCCCCACCCCCACCCCCTATTATTTTTTTATATTTTTTTAAAATTTTCCAATTGGTACACTTTATCCTTTTAATTTTTTCCACATTGATGTATAAATATATCTTGTTGTAAAAAAACTATTTTAGTCATCTAAAAATGGTTGAATTACTAAGAACCGTTGTAGTTATCCTCCTCTATATGTCTCAGGAAAAATTATAATATGTTTGTGTGTGTGTGTTTCCTTCGAATTTTAAACCCAAAAACACTGACTTCAATCTAATTTTCGATATTCTTATAGTAATATCTTGGATATATGATATTGTATTGGATTTTAATCCACGGAAATGGGATTGTAAAAATTTCCTCTTCTTATTCAATTCAAAATTAATTTTAATATGCTTAAATAAATACACAGTTTCTTCGATACCAAATTTTGTTACCAGGTGCATAGAGGAAGCCCAAAAATTAAGAAATTAAAATTTTTACACTATGATTGACATCATTTCCAACATAATCTCATCATAGTTATGACCCAAAGATCTTACGTGATTCAATTTAAGCATAAAAGTTAAATCAAAATTGTATCTCTTCTAATTTAGATTGGGAACGTGTTACACTCATCATTGGAGATTGTCACTCAAAGGAACTAGAGATTGATCCATCTAGATCATCACACACACTCCAGAAGCTTTCTCGATGGTCGATATTCAATCTTCATATTCTATCATGGAGATTTGAAGGTGCTTCTGATGTCGATATGATTGCAGGATCATCATTTTTTTGATATGGGTGGGAAAATTTTGATCAGGATCCCCTTAACCTTTGTCTCTCTTTATAGAACTTGATATGGGGGAGATAAGTTCTATAAAATTTGTGGGAGCAACAGTATATGGTAATAGTAAGTTTAATTTCCTTAAATAGGGGATTTTATTTATAAAAATTTCACTTTAGACATTTTATAAATAAAACCCTTCAAATGAAACCACATTCATCAGATATGATGTGGTTAACATGTTATAGACATCATAAATATTTTATCACTTAATTGTAATATCTAAACTATGTTACGTGATAAAATACAATTCATTAACTCAACTTATTTTTCCCATATAAATATTTATTGAACCTAAAATATTAAATATTAAATATTCATTCAAAAATATTTTTCTTAATATTCTCTAAATAACTCATGAATATAATAAGTAAATAAATTCAATATATATTATTTCAAACTTGAATAATATTAAACTTATTTATTTCCATGTCATCATTTAAACTTGATCATTACCCAGTCCCTTACGTGGGGCCCAAAATGTCCTAAAATTCTAATTCAATAGAATTGTAAAATATTATGTATATTATTTGTGTGTAACCCTATAGGTATTTATCTAGATAGTAGTGAGAACTACTCAAAGACCAGAAGTAGAGTTTAGCAACCCATCAAGGACTTTAAGGTGATAAGGTTTAGTCATAGCAACAGAAACCTCTTATAAGAACATGTCATGTCATGTAATATCTTTATCTTGTGATATCTCATAAAAATGATGTGCAGTTTGTGTCATCATCCTCACTCTCTTTATTTATTCAAGTCCTTACTAGATATACTTACCTTCAATCACCATGAAAAATGGATTTAGTAAAGGTACTACCATACTAATCAATTGGGACCAAAATATATCTTCCTTTTAGAATCAAAAAAAAACTCTCTTGATCATTCAACCAATTTCATTCAACTAATGATGCACCCAATGCAAGCTAACTCACCATGAAATAAATTTCTTGGTTTTTGTCTGGAATCAAAGTATGAGATCAAATGATATACATTGGTAATGATGACAATTTGAGAGACCAATTCACATGCACATTAATAGTAATGATTAGTAATATAGTCCTCATGTGGAGTTCCTATTAGTGAGATAGTCCTTATGATCTTCTATACTTGAGATCACCAAGTGTGAACTTCATGAGAAAAAGTATCAATGATTATAAGACCCCAAAAAATGATAGTTTGATGTCATCTATATCCAGTCAGTATGATGTATCTAGACCATAAGACATATGTTTAATATTACTATCATAATATATCAAGGTTCTCATTATATGTCACGACCCGTCCCCCGGGGCCCGTGTCGTGACTACCCCAAGCCCGCCCTCCATAGGCCAGGGGCTAGAGACTAGCACCGAAAGGTGTATTCCCTAAAACGGGAAGACATTGCATTTAAACTTGTACAAACACATGGTTCGAGAACACAACAAGAAGCAACTGTGAAGTAAACTGTTGTAGTAAAAGAGTGCTGAAAGCAAAGGAGTCGGAATACAAGCCCAACTGGAAAAGTACAAGTATAACTGAAAAGTACAAAATAGCTGAAAAGGTGAAAAGAAGCTCATCTATCGTCCACCATTGATTAATGTAATGTCTTTTAATTTCCATATAATTAAAGAAAATATGGAAATTCTGGGACATTACATTTGTCACGACCCATCCCCCAGGGCCTATTCCGTGACTACCCCAAGCCCGCCTTCTATAGGTTAGGGGCTGGCGACTAGCACTGAACGGCATATTCCCTAAAATGGGAAGGCATTGCCTTTAAACCTATAAAATCACATGGTCTGAGAACACAACAAGAAGCAACTATGAAGTAAACTACTATAGTAAAATAGTGCTGAAAGCAAAGGGGTCAAAATACAAGCCCAACTAGAAAAGTACAAGTACAACTAAAAAGTAAAAAACAACTAAAAAGTAAAAAACAACTAAAAAGGTGAAAAGAAGCTCCTGGATCATCCACCATGGATCCTACCTAAAGGGTAGGTACAGCTCACGATCAGTAGTCCCTACATCGCATCACATCAAACGGTCCACCCCAGATCCTACCTGAAGGGTAGGTATGGATCACGATCAGTAGTCCTTGCATCGCATCACACCAAATGGTCCACCTCCGAGCACCGTCTAGTCCAAGATCCCTCAGCCTCGATCAATGTCAAACATCATCTGCACAAGACACAACAAGGTGTGGGTGAAGCTCATGCAGGGGTGAGTATAATGATACTCAGTAGGGACCTCGAAACCCCATAGGTCTCCTAAAGTTCCACAAAGGAAAAGACACAAAGAAATACATCAACTCTACTTAGGTATATTTCCATACATATACCTAAGTTATCAATATATACTCATCTCATACATGAGGGATTTATACCACAAAGGTAACACCATGAAGGTAGAAGTACCACACAAGTAACACCATGAAGATAGTACCATGAAGTTAAAAGACTTAATTCAAACAGAGACTCAGCTCAAACCAGGTATACAACTCAGAGAAATAGGATTATGATGCTGACCCACATAGGATCACTATGAGTGTTGATAGCCAACCATAGATTATCTAGGCCTAGGAACAGTTAACATTCTCAGTCACAACATCTAACACCTCGGCTGCTGGATAACTCTTACTCTATCGAGTACAGTGGGCCTGTCGCGTTACACAGAGGTGCTTCCCACTAACCTTGAACTACTGAGGTACTTCTCCCCATCACATACCATGGTTCTTCGGGGTCACACAAAGTCGTTCCCCCACCGTGGCCTACTGAGGTACTCCTCCCCATCGCGTACCATGGTTGTACCCCATCGTGACCTATTGAGGTACTCCTCACCATAGAATATTGTGGTCGTCGAGTCACTCTAAGTCAAAAAGTCAGCAGTCTTCATGTCTCAGCTAGTCGTAGGGTTTCGTACGTAGCGTGCTTGGGAGTACCACTCCTCAATCCATTGGTCATATTTCAACTAGAATGAAGTCCCACAAAGAAGTAACCCAATGATCCATTATTTCACAAGGGTTCCAATGCAATAGATGGCGCGTCAACCGGACGCCCAGTCTGTGCGTTATTGTCATTTCAGTGCCAAGGGCCCAGTTGGATTCAGGTGCGATCCAACCTGAACGTACTCAAAGTTTTTTCAAAACTCTCATGGATTAAATCAAAATGACCATCTCACTCAAAGTATCCCAACTCCATAGAAAGTTCATCAAACGGGCGTCTGGTTCTCAAGATAAGGCCCTTTAACTGTTTTTGAGCCCGGGTCTGGTCCGGCCCGGTCGGACCGACCCGGTCTGGGCTGGGCTGCGGTGGACTCAGCCCGCTAGGCTGAGGTCTGACCCGGCCCACAAAGGGGTGGACCGGCCCACAAGGGGGTGTCCTGCTAGGGCGGCGGCCCGCTAGGGCGCGGCCTGCGGTGCTTCCACCAGGTGGCTCGGGAATACCGCTACCCCAAGATCCCGAAAAACCAAAGGCCATTTGGCCTATGAAGTGGAGGCTCCACATGGGCACCACATGATCACCATGGAACCCACCAGAGGCGCAGGTTCTACCTTCTCTGTTGTGGCTTCGTCCGTGGTCTCCTAATCACCGGTGGCGCGCGACGGCGCACCTACCTTCCCTTATGCAGCCGACCGACGAGCCAACCGCCTTCTCCGACTACCGTGGCTGACAAGCCATGGCCCCTTTTCACACCAGCGGCATGTGAAGGTGTGCCACGCCTCCTCTACGTTCATCTAGTTTCGGCCGCTCCTATGTCCATGTTAGGTACCGGGACGGTGCAGCGGAAGCTGGTGGGCTGTGAAATTAAAATTTTATGCTTTACCAGAGTGAAATAACCCTATCAACTCCGGTGATCTTGTCCCAATTCAGTCTGAGGATCACGCAATATTTAAGCAGAGAACAAAAATAAATTAAACATGTACCTTGTTCGGAATTAGCATGTGCAAGTCTGTCGCAGGACGCCGGTGATCCTTGCTCTAAGACTCCGATGTCGAAGCCCTCTAAATCTTCCACACATGCCTCTCGAATCTACTCGTGAACCATTCTTCAAGATCTGGGTGCTAGTGCGGATCTTCAATGATCACTTCAGCGCAACGACGATCACCGCAAAGGAAGAAGATTCAATCTGATAAGGATGAACTTGAAGATCTTCCTTTGCTTGAGAGACTCTCTCTCTAAATTCCAGGAGGAGAGAGATGCTCTCAATCTTGACACATGAATAGTGTACATGGGAGAGCCTCTCTCTCACTTATATAGGGAGTGTTTAAAACACACGGTATGGAATCCCAGCCCCGTGTAATAGATTTCTGCTATATAAGTGATATAAATAATTATTTATGACAAATAAAATTATGCCATAAATAATATTTATAATTTATTACTTACTTGTAATATATAAATATATTACGTGATAAATTTGAGTCTTTAATTTGACTCATTCCTCCTATTAATATTAAACGAACCTAGGATATTTAAATCCATTCGAATAATATTAATACTTGTATTTACTATATAACTTGTAAATACATGTTATAAATAAATTCAACGAATTATTCTAAACTTGAATAATTAATGAATTTATTTATTCTTTGGTGATCCATAGAACTTGGATAGTGCTTTGACCATTTGGCAGGGCCCACAAAGTTCTAAATTCCTATTCCCATAATAGGGCAGATTCTCAAGGTGGTATTGTGTGTGACCCTCTAGGCCCTTACCTCAATAGAAGCGGATGATATCCACCAACCAAGAGCGGGATCTAGCAACCCATAGAGGCCCCTATATAGATAAGGAAAAGTCATAGCAACGACTGCCTCCCTACGAACATGGTCTGTGTAATATAATCTCTTTGTCATCGATATCTCAATAAAGCAGAATGTACACTAGTTTCATCATTCTTTATTTTGATTTATTTTATTTGTTGATTTGTCCAGATGGTCTTACCTTAGACTACCATGGCCATGGATTTATTGAAGTTTCAACCATCCTAATCAACTAGGCCCGAGATATCTCTTCCTAAACTCGGAAGTGACAAATCCTTTCTCAATCATTCAATCAATGTCATTCCATTAATGACGTACTCGATACAAACTACCTCACCATGACTTTGTCTCCATGGTTTTCACCTTATATCAAATGTATATAATTAAATGAAATTCATGGATAATGATCTCAAGTTAGGAGACCATTACACATGTCCGTAGATAGGAACAACCAATGACACCTGAAACATGTGGTGTTCCTATTAAGTGGGTTTGTCCTCAGGATCTCAGTTACTAGAGATTATCAAGTGAGAACTTCATGAGAAGAAGTCTCAATGCTTATGAGCCCCCATCACCTGATGGTCACACATCATCTGTGACCTTTCAGAATGATGTAACTGAACCATTAGATGTTACATTAAGATTACTTTCATGGCATCTCAGGGTTCTCATTATATCCTGGGACCTGCTATAACCCTTTGATGTGACAGGTAATCTAAGGATATTTCCATAAACAAAGTGGATGCAGAAGTATCCACACTATCATGGCAAGATAAACACATGTATAAAAACAAATTGAATACATGTAATAGTAATCAAAGTGAAATAAAAGCTGGGTCTAGGGAACCCACTTTCAACAGTTCACCGCGGCTTTGTGTCGCGGCATCCTCTAGTGGCGTGCATTGGTGCGTCGCCTCCTTCTTAGCCGATTGGTGCCACCGTGCCGGAGGTCTTCCACGGAAGGTGCAAGGGTAACAATGTAGTGGAGGGTTCAGGTCAGGTTCGTTAGGCTTGTGACCTATGCATTATATCATGATCAAAGGGAGGATAAAATGGGTTTAACAATTTCTTGTATTAAACAACAAACAAAACCCCACAAGGATACATCGTAACAACCTCCTGCAAAATGAATGATTCACGGATCAACCCATTAGTCGGTTGACCCGTGTTCTTCATAAAATTTTCAAGAACGTGGAAGAGGGAATATTTTAAGGAAACATAAACGAATAAACCTCCTACCTCGTAACCTGTTGGAGAGCGTCCACGTCTTGAAGGTGGGTCGTGTTCGTTGTTTCCGCAACTGGTTCCCAACGACGGCACTCACACGTCGTCCTTCGGTTCATGGTTCAGTTTCGCTTGTCACCTCCTGCTAGGATCGGCTCTGTCCTCTAAGGGTTTGGTGTCGTGGAACTCCTTCAGCACTTCGTTGCTTGGAGAAGTTGTGTCGATACTCCTCCCCAAGCTCTATATATATAGGAGAGGGGGAGGGTAAGTAATGAGGTTAGAGTTTAATGGGGCTCATCAATTAGAAAGCTTCCTAATTCCTCAACGACGTCATTACTTAGGGTTGGGAGGTCAATACATTTATTGGCTTGACATGTCACTGGCCCCACCCCTTTACTTGTCAATTGGAGGATATGAAATAAAATAATAAAATTATTTCATTTCATTTCTTTTAAAAAGTTGCAAAATGTAACTTTTTCTCCAGACCTACTGTGGTCAAAGTAAATCCTCCCTTGATTGAATCCTAGCGTTGTGGATTCAATGGTGCCCTCAGATTTTTAATCTGAGGATCGGTTCAAAATTTAGAAAATTCTGCTCGCGCGTTTACTGAATGTACCCAAAAAAAAGTTCAATAAATTATTAGCGTTCACCCTCAACCCGTGCTAGTCGAGGTTAGGCTCCACCTAAGGAGAACACTCCCCAACGAACCCACGGTACTCTTGGATTTTCCATCCGAGTTACCATTTAGTAGTTATGGATTTTACAATAAAATAATTGTCACTTAATTATTTTATTTACGGCCAAAAACTAACTTTCACTGACAATGTTAGTATCAGCCTAAGGAAAGCATACCCTCACAAGTTCAGTGGTGGTCTAGTATTTTCAATCCGAGTTATCGTTCATGAATTATAAGCATTTTAAAAATAAAATAACTTTATTTAATTATTTTATTTACGGTTATTCCATTTTAGGGTTTTCTCATAGGAGGCATGCACCGACTAAACTTAAGTTTCACCTAGGGTAAACTCACCATCCTGAATGTAACGGTGCCCTCGGAATTCTGATCTGGGAAATTGTTTAAGAGTGATTCTACTTTTTTAGTAAAACTGCTTACGTGCACTAATTAAAACTTAACAAAACTTCGACGGGTTATTTCGGGCACTCCGGGCCTCGGAATCACGCACCGTCAGATTTCACGGTCTCAAAATAATTCTATATAATTAAAAAAAGTATACAAAAATTCCATGACATTACATTATATTTGAGAACTTCTATAACCTTTTGATACAATAAATAATATATGGACATTACCATGTAAATAGTGGATATAAAACTATCAATATTGTTATGGTAAGATAACATCTTGCATAACTCACTTTATAAATGATATCATAATAAAAAAAATATTATTTATAAATGATATCATAATCAAAAAATATTAAAGTTAAGTCTAGGGAACCCATTTTCACAACAATTTTGAAGTGATTAAAGTACCATTTATTATTAAACCTTCACATGAGGATGGTTTTCTCAATTGTAATCTAATGGATAAATAATTATGAGATTATTGGATGGCCAAAAAGTAAGCTTATTCCTCACACCACTTATGGATATGGTTGTGATTATAATTATGATTTTTTATTGATATGTATATGATGGTGATTATGGATATGATGTGGATATGGTTATTCTAGAAAAGTGGGTGGATAACATGATGTAAGATGTTAGGATTATAGGTTTCAGGTGTCGTGGAAGTGTGTGGTGGGTAATGGGATAATTAAAATTTATTTTAATATTAATTTCTTAGAACCCCAATTGAGGATCTTTCGTGTTAAGGTTATAATTAATTTATTTATATTGGAAGAAATCAATTACCTCGTAATAGGTTTCTTTCTTCTTAGTCAATGTTGATCATACAAAAATGAACCTTTCAAATTGCCTTCATTGCACTTATGAGGATCCAAGAGTATAATCCCTTTAGAGGTGATTCACATGTGCTTTAATGATCTCTTAGCAATGTCACTCGATCTCTAGGTGTTACAAAAAAGAATCAAATGTATTGAATTATTCATTATTGATTGCTCGTTCTTCAGTCTTGAAGAAATATATCTTGAATTCTCGTTCTTAATAGGGAGAGAGATGTAGGAGTCATAAAAAGAATTCATTGTGTATAACAATTTTCACTTTTCTATTACCTATGCAATAGCCATTATGGGCTATTTATAGAGGTGAGGTTTAGGTTAGAATATTGTTTAATTACATTTTGTCCCTTTAACAATATTAAAACCTTTAATAAGCTTCATGCTATAAGATAATAATATAATTATTTTTTTTTGGTGTGCATTATCTTGTGAAAATGATAAATAATATTTACCACCTTATAAATAATTATTTATCATTGGATATGTTCTTGGTCTGTTCAGACTCCTCGTCATTTATTGAATACCTAAATAAATATTGTATTCATAAATAAATATTTAATTTACATACTGACGAATAAATATTTATTAAATATTTAATAAAATAAATAAATATATTTTTATTCAAATGTCGGTGAATAAATATTTATTTAATTTATGTGATCAATATAACTTGAATAAAATTATTCCTTAGACTTGAGAATATTATTTATTTCAGTAATTAAATTCAAGTAGAATTTAATTGAGACTAATGGAAACACTTAGTGTGTGACCCTCTATGATTATTTCTCATTGACATTTGGTGGGATTGCCTAAAGTCCAATATTATTTTCTAGAAATGGGTCGAGGCACCCAAGAGAAAGAAATTAATGTTGAAACATCGACAACAATATACGAACACTCACTGTGTAATATAATCCCTTTTTTATAATATCTCATCAAGTAGGATTCATGATGGTATCATCAACCTGTATACTTGATACATCCTTATTTAACTATATGAAATAAACACTTCGATGCACCATGGACATGTAATTTAGGTGAAGATTATATTCTAATAAAAGGTTTGAGATATCAACTCTCATAAAAATGGAAGGTAAAAATCCTTCCTCAACTTATCCATTAATGGCATGTCAATTGTGACACAACCAATATACCCTACTTCCTGCCAACATATGGAATGATGGTTTTTGTTAATAAATATAATTGTTCAAGACATGACATACACCAATGATAATCCTAAAGTATAAGTAACATTATAGATTCTCGTATATAGGAATATCTAATGACACGAAAATATACATAATTTCTATTGGTAGGTCTATTCTCATAATCTTTCGTCTTGGAGATAACTAAGTGAAAACTTCATGAGAAGAAGCTTCATCTGATTATGATTAATTTCACCTGATATTCTATGTACTATATGTCCCATCAAATTATATTATCAAACCACAAAACATTATTTAAGATGATCGTTATAGTACTTAAAGGTTCTCACCATAGTGGGGAATTACTATAACCATATCGATGTGATGTGTACTCTATGAAATTATTACCTTAAAGTCATGCAGAACAATGAACAACATGTAATAATATATTTAATTAATATTCAATACATCAAATATACATGAAATAAAAGTACAATCAGTTGGTCCTCAGAAGCCAACTCTAATAAAATCCCACTTGTACTAGAGCTAAATGCCTATGAATTTCAGTCTGTTAGACCTCACATGATAATCATGTTTCTGATAATTCAAGGATTTATTCATGGTGTTCACTGCATTTTCTCCTATGGATATATTTCTCACTACGACCTCACCACTATGAGAAAAATCCATCAAGAGATTATACTTTCTAATTATATGCTTCTTCTATGGAATTGATCTTGGATCTTTTGAAATAATTGCCGATGTAGTATTATCACAATAGAGTGTGATAGGATCTTTACTTCTAGGTACCATGTCAAACTCTTGGATGGATTTTATCATCCATGATACTTATTTAGATGACTTAGAAGCCATAGTATACTCATACTCTACTATATAATCTACGACCAAAGCCTTCTTTGAGCTCTTCCATCTCACAACACCTGCATTGAAAGTGAATATGTATCCCTTTTGTGACTTCATTTTATCTTGATCAGTTTGGAAACTATCATATGAATATCCTATAATAACTATTTCCTTATCTTCTTAATAGATTAGAAATATATCCTTAGTATGCCTCAGATACTTAAGGATAGTATTGAATCCCATCCAATGGCAGTCACCTATATTTTCTTGATATCTTTTGACTGCACTTAATGTGTGGGTGACATCTAGCCAATTACATAGCATAACATACATGAATAACCCAATCGATGATTAGTATGGAATCCTTTACATTCTATTTCTTTCATCGTGTGTTTGAGGAAAAAAATTATTCTAAATATGGATGTCATGTGATGTTAGAAACAATCCCATCATGGATTATTCCATACTAAATCTCTTCAGTGTCTTGTTAATGTATATACTTTAACTTATTCTGAGAAACCTCTTGGATCTATCATGATGGATCTTGATCCCAAGTATATATGTTGTCACACCCAATTCCTTCATAGGGGAGCATTTATTCAACCACATCTTAAAAGACAGTAAGACTGTTATTTCATTTCCTATGAGTAATATGTCATTAATATATACTATTGAGAAAATGATTGTACTCTCACTAAACTGTTTATTGAAACAATATTCATTATTTATGAAACTAAATTTTTTTATGGCATCATCAAAATGAATGTTCCATGACCTGGATGATTTATTTAATCCATAAATGGATCTTTGTAACTTGCTTACCTTTTTGGCATCCTTTGGAGTCATAAACCCTTTGGTTTGTGTCATATAAAAATCTTTTTGAAGGTTCCCATTAATGAAATATATTTTGATATCCATTTTCCAAATCTTATAATCATGTAAAGCCACAATGTAAATTATAATTTTGATGGATTTAAACATTTCAACTGGTGAAAATCTTTCGTCGTAGTCAATGGCTTGATGTTGTTTAAAACCTTTTGAAACCAGTCGCACCTTATAGGTATTGAATTTTCCTTCCATGTCCAGTATCTTCTTGAATTCTCATTTTAAACCAATAGTATTTACATATACTATAGGGTCTACCAAAATCTAGACTTGGTTTTGGTACATGGAATTCATTTCATAATTCATGGATTCTTTCTTTTTGGTAAAATTTGTGACACTTTATAATTCCTTATGGATTAGAGGGTCATTATTATCAACTAATAATGATTCATCATCCTTGGTGACTATAAAACCATAACATTCTGGTTCTATAACCTCTATTTTACTCCTATGAAGTACTTGTGTCTCTGTAATAGTTTCTTCTTCAAGGGGGCTTTGTGGAATCCATTATTGTACCAACTCTTGTGTGCCTTGAGCCTCAACTTCATCGATGTCCATCTCGCACTCACTATCTATTTTAGAGATGTTCTACCTCTCAAGTAATATGGTGTGTCTTTATATTATAAATTATTTATTTGAGGGATCATAAAGGTGATATCCCCTTGTTTCCTTAGGGTATCCTAAAAAAAGAAACTTTGTGCCTCATAGTGAAAGTTTGTTGCCTAAAGAGGGCTTAACAAATGATTCTCTTCCCCACACATGTAAATTTTATAACATGGTTTTTCTTCCACTTCTAAATTCATATATAATACCATTTATCAATTTATTTGGTACTTGGTTTAGTATATATGCTATTTTTTGTAAGGTGTGTCCCCAAAAGGATAATGGAAGACTCGCATGACTCATCATTGATCTCACTGTATCCAATAAGGTGTAATTCCTCCTTTAACTTACACCATTACATAGAGTTATGTTAGGAGGAGTGAGTTGTATAGAATCCCAAACTCCCATAAGTAATCAATGAATTCTTGATTAATATATTTTCTACCATGTTCTAAGAAGAGTTTCTTAATAATTTTACCAAGATGGTTCTCAACTTCATTCTTGTACTCCATAAATTTTTCAAAGGAATATGACTTATACCTCATTAAATAAAAATATCCATATCTATTAAAATCATCAGTAAAAGTTATAAATTATGAGTACCATGCCCTTACTTTAATAGGAAATGGTCCACACACATCTGTATGAACAAATTCTAGAATCTCTTTGGACCCTTCACCTTTCCCACTAAATGGGGATTTGGTCATTTTTCCTTGTAAACATGCATGACATACTCTAAGTGATTTTTGTTAAAGAGAATCTAAATATCCATCTTGATGTAATTTATTCAAGTGATTTTTTTACATGACCTTTTCGTTGATGCTAAAGTTGGGTGTGGTATGATTTATGTGAAGTAACTTCATTATCAATTTTCATTACTTGGTTCATGTAACACAACACATAAAGACTATTATTTAAATGTGTCTTACCATAACAAATTATATCTTTATAAAATAAATAACATTTATTCCTAAATTTGAAAATAAATCCATCTATATATAGTTTGGAAAAAATAATAATGTTTTTGGTAACTAAAGGCACATAATAACAACCCTTTAAAAACAAGACCATTTTGGTCATGTAAAGACCCGAAAAATTCAAGGAAATTGTTTTCTTAATTTTCTTTGGATTTTTTTACAAGAACACAGTTTCAGACGGCACCTGATTCCGAGGCCCGGTGTGCCCGGAATCATTTTCTCGGGTGTGGTTTTTAATTTTTGGGCTTAAAGTTAAGAAATAAAATAATTGGTACAAAAAACTTTATTTTATTTGACTTAAAGCCACTTGAAAGCCACTTAAAGCTTCTTAAGATGGGTTGATGCGGATAGGGTGCTATCCAAAAATATCCTACCCTCTTGGTAGGATATTTGTGAGGTGGGGCATGCACGAGCCCCACCGTTTCTTTTCCGCTAAGTAACGCACCCGCGAAAACCCGTCATTATGAAAGTCAACTGACGCGTTTTCTTAATTTCTTAACGCACCAATTAATTGGGTGGTTTTATTCATTGAATTAATTCTATGAATTAATTTAATCATTTCTTAACCTGTTTACAATCCGTTGGCGTAATAATAAAACAAGACCAACGCACGACTTCTGGAGAAATGCTCGTTGAGAGGTTTTGACAAATTTTGTGCATTCATCCTCCTTCGCGAAGAACGCGAAGAATGCGAAGAATGAGAAGAACGCGAAGAACGCCATCACCCTCGGAGATTGAAGACGCTTCTTCCGAGACGTTCTTCCCCACAACGATCTCCGATCACCAACTGCTTGAGGTAGGAGATATCGGGTTTCTTCTTTTAAATCTCTTTGTGGGTTATAACAACATCACGGATTTAATTAATATAAGTAAATCTACATGTTCTTGAACCTCAGAGTTCTTCGACGTGACACTGTATTCCGCGACGACGTGATGCCCTTTCGTGACGACGTGACGCCCTTCCGCGACGACGCGACGCCCTTCCGCGACACGACGATCGCCTCCTTCCACGGTGATCAATTCCGCGAAGAACGCGCGTGCGACGACTTGATGAGGTAGGGGTTTGTTTGTGAAATAATTTATATTCCCGTGATTTTTTCTTTTAAAACAAAGAACCCAGATCAAGTTCAATTTTAATTCTATTAAAATTGTGCCTTTCTTGTTATTCATGTGTTGAATATTTCTTCCCGATTGTATCACCAAATGCGGAGGGTGCGGGCCAAACAAACATGGCCCGACAACCCTCTGAAGTTCTTCGTTGATGTGCGGATTGGCGGGAGAGGACAAAACATGCCGCAGGGGTGATTCGTTGATTCCGCAGTGAATAACGGGACCCAAGAGGAGCTACGGCGCAGACGAGAGTGGAATCGGACCACCAGAGTAACTCCAGTGGCCCGAGGAAACCACCGGCGGCGCAGGTCGCCAGCGCGGCGGCGCCGGCGGCCGGAGGCGGCAGCGCCCCGGCACGCCGCCAGATAGAGCTGCCGCGGCTTCAGCCACGGTGGCGGAGACACCAGCGGACCCACGGCCACGCGGGTCCGGCACACACGGGATGCGGCATTGTCGCGTCCGTTGATCCAGCGCGGCCCCACGCGGGGCCGCGGCACCTTCATCCCGCGGGGGCAGCGCCCCGCGGCTCCCTCGCTCGGCCGCTCGGCCGAGCCGAGCCGGGCCGAGCCGACCCGCCGGCCGGGTCGCTCCCAATCGGGTCGGCCCGGTTTGGGCCGACCCAGGGGGGGTTGGACCGGGTCGGTCCGGGCCCAGACCCCCGTCTCCGGACGTTTTCGGTCTTTCGCTCATAACTTGAGCTACGGGCCTCCGAACGACGCTCTGTCAGCGGAGATGCGATCCTTGGATCGAGGCGGTCGTTTCAATATATTGCACTCAAGGTTTCAGAATACCTTGGGTTCGGCCGGGCTGGTTCGTACACGAAACCAACCGGGCCCTCGGAGCGGAAACGCTCATATCTTGAGCTTCGGACGTTCGATTGACGTGCCGTCGACTTTGTTGAATTCCTATAAGTGAGACGGATCTTTTGGAATACTCCGCCCGAGGTTTGGACGTAGTTGGAGTACGTTTGGGTTGGTTTTTCCTTAAAAACCAACCGGGCCCCTGGGACGAAAAAGCCAATAACTCTCAGACCGGGCGTCCGATTGATGCGCCGTTTGCGACGTTGAGTTCCTGTTGACGATACGGAACTTTTGGATACATCAAATCTGGACTCTATGTCAGTTGATGTATCAGCCTCTCGGCTCGTGGAGCGGACCCTCCCGAACGAGCTTGCTGTGTGCGGAAACCCTAGAGCTGGCTGTGACTGCTATTGTGACGACGACGACTGTGCAGAGATCCTCAGTGGATTCGACGATGACGACTACAGCACTCAGCGATCCTGTGTGGATCAGTGCTACCGATCCTGTGTGGGTCCGATCCTATGTGGGTCAGCGCTCAGCGGTTCTGTGTGAGCCAGCGCCTACAGGTCCTATGTGGGCCCGATCCTGTGTGGGTCTTTGCGGGGGTTAGTTACCTATCGATCCTTTGTGGATCAGATCCTTTGTGGGTCATTGCGGGGGTTAGTACCTATCGATCCTTTGTGAGTCCGGCGACTTAGATGGATCAATGATCATATCTATCGTCATTTGAAGAAGTATACATGTGTGAGCTAAAACTCTGTTTTAATTTCCTTTGTGGATTGTGTTGTGCTATCCTGTGTGGATTTACGTTTTACTTTCCTTTGTGGATTGTGTTGTGCTATCCTGTGTGGATTTACGTTTTACTTTCCTTTGTGGATTGTGTTGAGCTAACCTGTGTAGATTTTACGTTTTTCTTTCCTGTGTGGACTGGGTTGTACTTGAGCTCGGATGTTGGAGTCGAGCGAGAATTGATGACTTAGGTATATGTATGGGCATATACCTAAGCCGTGTCGGATGTTACTTCGTGATTGTATCTTTCCTTTTTGGATTATCCTTTGTGGATTCTGGAAGACCTTCGGGGGTCTCGGGGTCCCTACTGAGTAGCTTATACTCACCCCTGCACGGGCTATGCCCGCACTACACTGTGTTGGTTGCAGATGACGGACAGCGCTGATCGTGGTGGAGGCTTGCGGAGCAGGACGGTACCTGGAGGTGGACCACTGGGTGGGACGTACTCAGAGCGGTCGGCTGGACCCGAGGAGCAGTGGAGGCTATCTGTACCCCCCCTTCAGGTGGGACTTCCAGTGGATGGCTCGACTTTGCAGCTTTACTTTTCAGTTACTACTTTTCCCCTTTCAGTTGTACTTTACAGTTGGGCTTGTATTTCCGGCCCCCTTTACTTTTCTGCACTTACTGTTGTAACAAATTTTACTTAGTGTTTACTTTTCCGCTTGCTTACTCTGTAGTACTTGTTTACTTTACAAAGGCAATGCCTTCCCTTTTTACCGGGATTTACGCCTTGGTGCTAGTCGCCAGCCCCTGGCCTATGGAAGGCGGGCTTGGGGTAGTCACGGCACGGGCCCCGAGGACGGGTCGTGAAAAATTGGTATCATAGGTGGTCAGTTCTACCATAGACTCGGATCTTTCTTCTATGTGAAGCAATAGTGTTTAGCATATTGAGTGTGGTTATCAGTCCAGGGAGTCCAGTGTTGGTGTGGCGGCCGACGTATCCATACACCAGGACCCTGACTTCTGATTTCCGACTTAATGCACGAAAACATTGATTGCATGTGTGTTTCAAGTTTTCTTTGTAATTACTTTGTATCAGCTCACCAGGTATACTGTTCTGACCGTGGAGCACCTGTTTCCTTTCAGGATGGCCCCACGACGGCAGCCAGCTAGGGTTCCGAGAGTGGTATGTGATGACAGCCCGCTGAGCGATGAGGCTTCGGTACAAGGCCCTTTGACAGCAGAGGCACCAGCGGTACCTCTACCCGCCGACCCACCGATGCTTCCAGCACCAGCCGCTGACGATGCACGTCGCCTCAGTGCACTGCATGAGTTCCAGCGCCAACGACCACCCAGGTTCCGCGGGGAGACGGACCCCCAGGTAGCCGGGGACTGGCTGGAGGGAGTGGTACGAGTTTTCAGGCTAGTGAGGACACCAGCAGACCTCATGGTGATCCTCGCAGCGAGCCTACTGCACGCAACAGCAGGACGATGGTGGATCTTGATGCTCCAGGTGCACGATGAGGCCTCTCTCATCTGGACAGACTTTGAGTGCCTCTTCCGCTCAGAGTTCGTCCCGGCCACCCTCTGTGCGGTGCGCATCCAGGAGCTTCTTCAGCTGCGGCAGGGCAGCTTGACGGTCGCCCAGTCTTGGCGAGATTCACGGATCTCTCGTGCTACTCGACCGACATGGTACGGGACCCGTTCTTCCAGGCCCGGACCTTTGAGAAGGGATTGAGACATGAGATCAGGGCATCGCTGATCTCCCTCAGCATCCCGACCCAGGAAGGAGTACTGGAGAGAGCCCTTTTGATCGAGAGATTTCTTACTGAGACTTCTCCAGCGGCGAGACCTACTGTGGGGCGGCAAGTAGCAGAGTCTTCCGTAGCAGGCAGTCGACGGATGACTCAGGGGTCCAGGCAGACCAGACCATCACGTAGACGGCCTCAGGACACTAGCTCAGCTATGCGGGGCACACAGCGCAGAGTCAGTCTTTTGAGAGGCAGGCAGTGCTACACATGCGGCGGACAGGGTCACATGGCTCGTGACTGCCCAACCCATCGTGTCGAGGAGTAGCAGACAGTTGAGGGGCCACCCAGGCAGAGGCAGAGGGTCGACCGTGGCGGTCTGCAGGGAGGAGGCAGATGAGGCAGAGAAGCTGGTCGAGCAGCAGGTGGTGGGCGACGCTTTGAGGCTCTACCACCACCACCAGGAGGCCCGCCCCGACCACAGGGAGCTGGCGGGCAGAGACAGGCACAGCTCCAGGAAGCGGAGGCCTACGACCACGGAACGCCCAAGATGATTCAAGGTATGATCTGTGTCTATTCCACCCTTGCTGCAGTTCTTATAGACACAGGAGTGAGTCACTCTTTCATAGCCGCTGCCCTTGTTCGGAGCTCAGAGATTCCGACAGAGCCGTTGGCTCGATCCTTACGGCTAGAGACTCCTACGGGAGCTGACTCGAAGATTACACACTGGTGCCGGCAGTGTGAGCTTACTCTAGGAGGCGAGAGCTTCGGCTGGGATCTTCTTGTAGCAGCGTCGAGGCCTTACGACGTCATCTTGGGCATGGATTGGTTATCTACAGTCCATGCACAGATTGACTGTATTAGGCGCAAGGTGCGATGTGTACGCACTGACGGGAGCAGGTTCACCTTCACCGGCAAGAAGGGAGCCTTCGCAGCATAGGATGGACTTCCGCAGAGGAGAGGACATCCCATTACTAATCAGTTGGCTAGCCTCATCCTAGGAGCAGTTGACGTGCGGAGTCCTAGTTTTCCTGCAGTGGTGGATCAGTACGCAGATGTCTTTCCCGACGATGTTCCAGGACTACCTCCTCGCAGAGAGGTAGACTTTCATATTAATCTGTACCCCGGGACAGCCCCGATATCCACTCCAGCATATCGGATGGCCCCCGCTAAGCTTCGAGAGCTACGGGTACAGTTGGATGACTTGCAGGGCAAGGGTTTCATCTGACCCAGTGTTTCACCCTGGGCTTCACCGATATTGTTCGCCAAGAAGGAGGATGGGAGCTTGCGACTTTGTGTCGATTATCGTTGCCTGAACCAGGTGATAGTGAGGAACAAGTATCTGCTACCGAGGATTGATGACCTCTTCGATCACCTCAAGGGAGCACGGTGGTTCTCGAAGATAGACCTCAGGTCAGGCTATCATCAGCTCAGAGTTTGAGACGAGGACGTGCAGAAGACGGCCTTCAGATGTCGGTATGGCCACTATGAGTTCTTGGTTATGCCGTTCAGCATAACCAATGCTCTAGTGGTGTTCATGGGCCTCATGAATAGGATCTTTCAGCCATACCTCGATCGTTTTGTCGTGGTCTTCATCGACGACATTTTTATATACTCGACAACTGAGGAGGATCACGCCTATCACTTGCGGGTTGTACTAGACACACTCTGAGAGCACCAGCTTTATGGAAAGCTCTTGAAGTGTCAGTTCTGGATACGTGAGGTCCACTTCTTGGGACACATAATCTATGAGGTGGGAGTTGCGGTGGATCCTGCAAAGATCGAGGCAGTGCTAGCTTGGGAGCCACCCAAGAGAGTGATAGAGGTGCGGAGTTTCTTGGGACTAGCTAGATACTATCGGAGATTTGTGCCAGACTTCTCCAGAGTTGCGGAACCACTCCCAGCTTTGACGAAGAAGGGGAAACCCTTTGTGTGTTCAGACAAATGTCAGCAGAGCTTCCAGGAGCTGAGACATAGATTGACCAACGCACCTATCTTGAGGTTGCCTGAGGAGGGAGTAGGGTACGTAGTCTACTGCGATGCATCAGGGACCGGACTCGGATGTTTCCTGATGCAGGAGCATGCAGTGATCGCCTATGGATCACGTCAGTTGAGGCCGCATGAGCAGAAATACGCTACCAATGACCTGGAGTTAGCAGTAGTGATCTTCGCTCTGAAGACATGGGGACACTACCTGATGGGCGAGCGCTTTACAGTCTTTTCTGACCATCAGAGTCTCAGGTACATCTTCTCCCAGAAGGACCTGAACCTGAGACAGCGTCGATGGATCAAGTTCCTCCAGGACTATGACTTTTATATAGTCTATACTCCTGGAAAGGGGAACGTGGTAGCTGATGCTCTCAGCAGGAGAACGGGCATTCAGCTACTTGAGGAGGAGACAGAGCAGCTAGCCGCTTTGCAGATATCCTTCATGGATAGAGATGGATCAGCCTTTCTCCAGTCTCTCACAGTCACCCCTCCACTACTGCAGCGGGTCAGAGAGGCACAGCGTGGGGACGCCGACTGTGAGACGCGGCGTGCGCAATTATCCTCAGGACAGGCACCTGATGGCTTCTCCTTTGGAGCAGAGCACGAAATCCTTTTCAGAGGACGTACCTTGGTACTAGTCTCTTTTCGAGAGGAGGTGATGAGAGAGTTTCACACTTCTCATTTGGCGGTACATTCTGGAGTGGAGAATATGTACCAGGACCTCAGACGACAGCACTGGTGTCCAGGCATGAAGAAGGCTGTAGCAAAGTTCATTTCTCGATGCCTCACCTGCTAGTAGGTGAAGGCAGAGCATCAGGTACCAGCAGGTTTGGTACAGCTCTTGGAGGTCCCAGAGTGGAAGTGGGATGGGATATCTATGGACTTCGTGACTGGACTTCCACGCACTTCCAGAGGTCACGACTCCATCTGGGTGATTGTCGACTGACTCACCAAGTCGGCTCACTTATTACCCATCAGAGAGTAGGGATCGGTGGAGAGCTTGGGGCGTCTCTACGTCCAGAAGATTGTACGGCTTCACGGTGTGCCATCATCTATCATCTCCGATCGAGATGCTCGCTTTACTTCCCGGATTTGGAAGGGGTTTCAGGAGGCATTCGGGATGCAGCTACGTCTGAGCACCGCCTTTCACCCTTAGACGGATGTTCAGGCGGAGAGGACCATTCAGACTCTCGAGGACATGCTCCGCGCATGTGTCCTCAACTTTGGTCGCAGCTGGGAGGACCACCTACCCTTGGTGGAGTTCGCGTACAGCAACAGCTACCACTCCACCATCGGGATGGAACCATATGAGGCGTTGTACGGCAGGCCTTGCAGATCTCCTTTATGCTAGACAGACCCTGTGGAGTCAGCACTTGTGGGACCAGAGATGGTCCAGGCCACTACAGAGAAGGTCCAGGTCATCCAGGAGTGGATGAGGACAGCTCAGAACCGGCAGAAGTCTTATGCTGACAGGAGGCGGAGGCCACTAGAGTTCGAGGATAGTGACCACGTCTTTTTGTGTGTCTCACCTCGACGTGGATTACGGATATTTGGCTGAGGCAGCAAGTTGTCTCCATGCTTCATTGGACCATTCCAGGTCCTCAGCAGGATTGGCGAGGTGGCTTATCTCCTGTCTCTACCACCTCAGTTGCACCGGGTGCACGACGTCTTCCACGTATCTCAGCTGAGGAGATACGTGCACGACCCGACGCACATCATTGACCATGGGGAGCTAGACGTGGATGATGGGGAGACTTTTGCGAAGGTCCCAGTGGAGATCGAGGATCGACAAGAGCGGGTCCTACGTGGATGATCGATTTCTCTAGTGCGCATCAGATGGTAGGACGGAAACCTCCAGGAGAGAACTTGGGAGCGGGAGGCTGAGATGCGTGCTCAGTACCCACATTTGTTTCCCTAGTTTATGATGTATCTTTACGGGGGCGTAATGCTCTGAGGTGAGAGTGACGTAAAGACCCGAAAAATTCAAGTAAATTTTTTTCTTAATTTTCTTTGTATTTTTTTACAAGAACGCAGTTTCAGACGGCACCTGATTATGAGGCCCGGTGTGCTCGGAATCATTTTCCGAAGTTTGGCTCGGGTACGTTCAGTGAATGGACTAGCGGGTTTTTCTAACTTTTGAACCGGTGCTCGGAATTGAATTTTGAGGGCACCGATGGAATCGCAGCGCCGGTATTTTCTTATAAACGCCTCTTCCGGAGTTGCATTTTCTCGGGTATGGTTTTTAATTTTTGGGCTTAAAGTAAAGAAATAAAATAATTGGTACGACAAACTTTATTTTATTTCACTTAAAGCCACTTGAAAGCCACTTAAATATGCTTAAGATGAGTTAATGCGGATAGGGTTCTATCCAAAAATATCCTACCCTCTTGGTAGGATATTTGTGAGGTGGGGCCCGCATGAGCCCCACCGTTTCTTTTCCGCTAAGTAACGCACCCGCGAAAACCCGTCATTATGAAAGTCAACTGACGCGTTTTCTTAATTTCTTAACGCACCAATTAATTGGGCCGTTCTATTCGTTGAATTAATTCTATGAATTAATTTAATCGTTTCTTAACCTGTTTACAATCCGTTGGCGTAATAATAAAATAAGACCAAAGCACGACTTCTGGAGAAATGCTCATTGAGAGGTTTTGACAAATTTTGTGCATTCATCCTCCTTCGCGAAGAACGCGAAGAACACGAAGAACGCGAAGAATGCGAAGAACGCGAAGAACGCCGTCACCCTCGGAGATTGACGACGCTTCTTCCGAGATGTTCTTCCCCGCAACGATCTCCGATCACCAACTGCTTGAGGTGTGAGATTTAGGGTTTCTTCTTTTAAATCTCTTTGTGGTTTATAACAACATCATGGATTTAATTAATATAATTAAATCTACATGTTCTTGAACCTCGGAGTTCGTCGACACGACACCGTATTCCGCGACAACGCGACGCCCTTCCGCGACGACGCGACGCCCTTCCGCAACGACACAACGCCCTTCCGCGACGCGACGATCGCCTCTTTCCGCGGTGATCAATTCCGCGAAGAACGCGCGTGCGATGACTTGACGAGGTAGGGGTTTGTTTGTGAAATAATTTATATTCCCGGGATTGTTTCTTTTAAAACAAATAACCCGGAACAAGTTCAATTTTAATTCTATTAAAATTGTGCCTTTCTTGTTATTCATGTGTTGAATATTTCTTCCTGATTGTTATCACCTAATGCGGAGGGTGTGGGCCAAACAAACACAGTCCGACAACCCTCCGCAGTTCTTTGTTGATGTGCGGATTGGCGAACGATGACAAAACATGCCGCAGGGGTGATTCGTTGATTCCGCAGTGAAGAACGGGACCCGGGAGGAGCTACGGCGCAAACGGGAGTCGAATCGGACCACCGGAGCAACTCCGGCGGCCTGCGAAAACCACCAGCGGCCGGAGGCGGCGGCACCCCGGTGCGCCGCCGGACAGAGCCGTCGCGGCTAAAGCCGCGGCCGCGCGGGTTCGGCGCACACGGGACGCGGATTTGTCACGTCCGTTGATCTAGCGCGGCCCCACGAGGGGCCGTGACACCTTCATCCCACGGGGGCAGCGCCCCGCGGCTCCCTCGCTCGGCCGCTCGGCCGAGCTGAGCCGGGGCGAGCCGACCCGCCGGCCGGGTCGCGCCCTGGCCGGGCCGGGTCGCGCCCTACCGGGGTCTGACCCAGACCCGGGTCGGGTCGCGCCCAACCGGGGTCGGACCCAGACCCGGGTCGGGTCGACCCAGTTTGGGCTGACCTAGGGGGGGTTTGGCCGGGTCGGTCCGGGCCCAGACCCCCGTCTCCGGACATTTTCAGTCTTTCGATCATAACATGAGCTACGGGCCTCTGAACGATGCGTCGTCAGTGGAGATGCGATCCTTGGATCGAGATGGTCGTTTTGATATATCGCAATCAAGGTTTTGGAATACCTTGGGTTTGGCCGGGTTGGTTCGTACACGAAACCAACCGGGCCCTCGGAGCGGAAACGCTCATATCTTGAGCTTCGGATGTCCGATTGACGTGTCGTCGACTTTGTTGAATTACTCTAAGTGAGACGTATCTTTTGGCATACTCTGCCCGAGGTTTGGACGCAGGTGGAGTATGGTCGGGTTGGTTTTGCCTTAAAAACCAACCGGGCCCCTGGGATGAAAAAACCAATAACTCTAAGACCGGGCGTCCGATTGACGCGCCGTCTGCGATGTTGAGTTCCTGTTGATGATATGGAACTTTTGGATACATAAACTCTGGACTATGTGTCAGTTGATGTATCAGCCTCTCGGCTCGTGGAGCAGACCCTCCCGAACGAGCTTGCTATGTGCGGGAACCCTAGAGCTGGTTGTGACTGCTACTGTGACGACGACGATTGTGCAGAGATCCTCAGTGGATTTGACGACGACGACTACAACACTCAGCGATCCTGTGTGGATCAGTGCTACTGATCCTATGTGGGTCCGATCCTGTGTGAGTCAGCGCTCAGCGGTTCTGTGTGAGCCAGCGCCTACAGGTCCTGTGTGGGCCCGATCCTGTGTGGGTCTTTGCGGGGGTTAGTTACCTATCGATCCTTTGTGGGTCAGATCCTTTGTGGGTCATTGCGGGGGTTAGTACCTATCGATCCTTTGTGGGTCCGATGACTTAGATGGATCAGTGATCATCTCTATCGTCATTTGAAGAAGTATACCTGTGTGAGCTGAAACTCTGTTTTACTTTCCTTTGTGGATTGTGTTGTGCTATCCTGTGTGGATTTACGTTTTACTTTCCTTTATGGATTGTGTTGTGCTATCCTGTGTGGATTTACGTTTTACTTTACTTTGTGGATTGTGTTGAGCTAACCTGTGTGGATTTTACGTTTTTCTTTCCTGTGTGGACTGGGTTGTACTTGAGCTCGGATGTTGGAGCCGAGCGAGAATTGATGACTTAGGTATATGTATGGGAATATACCTAAGCCGTGTCGGATGTTACTTCGTGATTGTATCTTTCCTTTGTGGATTATCCTTTGTGGATTCTGGGAGACCTTCGGGGATCTCGGGGTCCCTACTGAGTAGCTTATACTCACCCCTTCACGGGCTATACCCGCACTACGTTGTGTTGGTTGCAGACAACGGACAGCGCTGATCGTGGTGGAGGCTTGCAGAGCAGGACAGTACTTGGAGGTGGACCACTGGGCGGGACGTACTCGGAGCGGTCGGCTGGACCCGAGGAGGAGTGGAGGCTATATGTACCCCCCCTTCAGGTGGGACTTCCAGTGGACGGCTCGACGTTGTGGCTTTACTTTTCAGTTTCTTATTTTCCTCTTTCAGTTGTACTTTACAGTTGGGCTTGTATTTCAGGCCCCCTTTACTTTTCTGCACTTACTGTTGTACCATATTTTACTTAGTGTTTACTTTTCCGCTTGCTTACTCTGTATTACTTGTTTACTTTACAAAGGCAATGCCTTCCCTTTTTACTGGGATTTACACCTTGGTGCTAGTCACCAGCCCCTAGCCTATGGAAGGCGGGCTTGGGGTAGTCACGGCACGAGCCCTGAGGACGGGTCGTGACACGTCAACAACATGAGGTGGTAGTCCCCAATAGCTAAATTAGTGAGTTTAGCTTTGTTGGATGTTCATAGATCTACCTCCACTCAATCAATCTTTCTAAATATACATGGTTATTTTATTTGAATACATATGCGAGAACCCCAAGCTGTATCTAATACTTGATTTGTAGAAATAGATAAATTTCACTTGATAAAAAATGCACCTGAAGCTTTCCTATTCTTCTTAGGCTGGGTGTAGTTTTTCTTACAATAGATCTTCTTTACACATACAAAATAGATATCATCTTATTGCCTTTTTTTCCCTTGATATTCCTCTTCTTGGAAGGGTGTGAAGGAGCTTTGATCTTAAAGCTATTTTATTTCCCTTTATATTTTTTCACCATAAGGACGGAAGGTTTTTCGCAATTTGTATCCTTATCTACTTGGTGAAGGAGGGTAAGAAAATCTGGAAGATAATTCTCAATGTTGTTAATATTAAAATTCAAAACACGTATGGAGAATCTCTGAGGGAGTGATTCTAGAATAAGATCAGTGCCCAGTTCTTTGGGGTGTTTAAACCCTAGAACCTCTAGGTGATCAATATAGATAATGAGGTTGAATATGTGAGGCCCATATGGGAATCCCTCTCTAAGATTTCTCTAAAAGAGTTCCTTGGATATCTCAAACCATTCCTATCTATCTATATCCTAGTAAATAACATGAAGTTACTCAATCATTCTATATATATTCATGTTTTCATAAGTCATCATGATTTCACTACACATAGATGAAAGCATAAAACATTAAACATCGACTGAATTATTCAAATGTTTTTCATATACTAGGAACTCTTCATCACTCACGTATTTTTCAGGAAGATTATTCATTTAGGATTCTAGAATTTATGATTTTTATTCATGGAATAGCACAACCAAAGGCGTTTAAATCACTCTTGAAAGTTACTTCCAGTTAGGAGGTTGTATTTATCCAATATTGATCATAGAGATAATGTGGATGATGAGCTTTCTGTTTTTTCTAGAATTTAAAATTATGTATTATTTTTTTTTTGATTGATTACAAATTGGGTGAGATATAATAAATTAATTGATTTTATTAAATCTCCCAATATTTTATCAAGTTCTAATATCCCCCACCATTGAACTCGAAATTTCTAGTTACTAAGATATTCTAGTGGAAATGATATATATTCCCCTTCATGTAACCCCAAAAAGGGTTGGTCCAGTTACTTGAATGTATTTATTTAGGCAGTTCTTTGCTAACTTTGGGCTTTCAGATCCTTGATCGGTTGAGTGAACTCCCCTATCCTAAAATCCTAACTTGCACTTCCTTAACACTTGCCTCCAAATTACACTGAGTATAGCAAGGGATACTCCTCTTGATTTAAAATGGTTAAGTATACCCAAAACCCTTATAAGAACTCACCTTATAAAAGTAAGTTCCCCAACAAGGGTTGTTCAAACACTTAGTTCTATTGTGTTTCATTCATAATCAAGTAATGTAAGTCCAAGTCTGAATTAATATTTAATTAAAGGATTTTAATTTATTATGGATAAATTTTATCTTTTTTTATTCTTTACATGTCTTGTTAATATTAAGTGAATTTTACTTAATTAATTAACCATTTTTCATAAAACATTTATACATAATTCATTTATCTAAATTCCATCTTTGCGCATTAATTCATTTATTTATGAAATTGTAGCCTTGCATGCATAAAATAAATAATACATAGATAGAAAAAAAGTAAATGACCTGATCACGAGCTTATCGAATGGTTGATTTAATGAATGGAAATTAAATCAACCTATGAAATAGGGGAATAACTCCATTTTTCAGCCTTAGTATGAGTTATGTTGTTCCACCTATACACCTATGTATCACTGAGTTGGCATCATCAAGGTTCTATCTTGAGCCGCCACCACACGCCTAGGGATGCTCAATTAATTACAAGTATTTATTACTCATAAAAAGGTGATGGGAACTAAAGGATTGATTAAAGGGGATTACATAAATAACCTTAGACACATAGGTCCTACATAATAATAGAGGGAGGTATGAATCATAGGCCATCATTTAATTTAATATTAAATAATTTCAAACCCGTGAAATAAATTAAATTAAATAAATTCCAATACATACATAGGCCCTGTTCAAGCTCATGATCAGATATATATGCAATGAATATGCAAAAGTAACTGGATAGTATTAATTTCTTTATTTTTTATTCATTATTAAGATAGACATGATTTATTTAATTAATTAATTAATTCCCTTTCATCTTAATGATCATTCGAACATAATTGGAGATACCCAACATTTATGGAATTCATTGAAAATGAATGGTAGAACCAATAATGAAAATTTTATTATATTAAATTAATTAATCATTTTAAAAATATTTAAAAAGATTATTAAATTTTCAAACACACAATGGTGTATAAATTAATAAAATAAGGATTTAATGCGGAAATTTTCAATTTAATGTAACTTTTAATTTTGGCCTTTAATGGGATACTATATGGTGTGTACAGACTAGCTACACGCCATGTATCTCAGTTTTCATGTATCCAAGTTACAGGCCTAGGTCTACGGTGTGTACCTCGGTCAGACTACATGGCATTTACATTCCAGTTACATGTCATGTATCCGCTTGTCCTATTCCTAATATACTTTCCTGGGTCTTTGGTGTGTGTCTCATCAAACTACATGATGAGTACAAGACAACTACATGTGTTCCTGAGAAACCTATTGAAAACTAGACATGTTCTCAAGTGGGAGCCTACATGACATGTACAGACCAACTACACGTCATGTATCTCTTTAATTTGTGTGTCTGTTTTCTCACTGAGTGGCTCAACGTGTTCTTCAGATATAGGAATTGATGAACTACATGTCATGTACACTGTATACATGTTTTGTATATCCTAAATTCTTTAGGATGTCATTCTCACATGTTTTGACCATGTATAATGACCACACGGATTTCACGATTTACACTACTAACTTGTGTAGACTATATAGCATGTACACTGATACACACCATATAATCCGACAACCTATGTGCCACTCTAGCCCAGTCTATACATTGTGTGAAATAAATTCTCCATATGTAGTAACTATATGGTGTGTCGTGTATCCCTTGGTGCTTCCAAATGTAGTGCACTAGGTTAAATGTTGTGTACTTTCGATTACACATTGTGTAACCCTGTCTTACCAACCAAAAAACTAGCAGTTCCCAATGGAATCTCCTATTGTTCTTCATTTGTTCTTATACCTTTAAAGAAATTAAACACTAAAAAAATATGATTAATATGCCTAAGCATTTTAATTCAAATTGTATTAAAGAATGAATAATATGAAATTATAATCTAATCATGATTTTTCATAGAGAGACAATCAAATAAATAATTATAAATTTAAACGTGATCCCTCTGATACTAGTTGTAGTTTCTGGGTGTAGTGGAACCACATGGTGGGTGATGGGATAATTAAAATTTATTTTAACATTAATTTCTTGGAACCCCAATTAAGGATCTTTCACGTTAAGTTTATGATTAATTTATTTATATTGGAAGAAATCAATTACCTCATCTTAGGTTTCTTTCTTCATAGTTAATTTTAATCATTTGAAATGACCCTTTTAGATTGTATTTTTTGTTATTGTGAGGATCTAAGGGTATAATACCTTTGGTGGTGATCCATGCATGCTCTAATGATCTTCGAGCAATGTCACTCGATCTCTGGGTTCTAGAATGGTAAATCTAATGACTTACATTGTTCATTCTTGATCGCTCATTCTTCAGTCTTAAAGAAATTTGTATTACATTCTTATTCTTGAGAGGGAGATATGTGGAGGATTTGAAAAAATAATTCATTATGAGCAACAATTCTCACTTTTCCATTACCTAGACAATTTCTGTAACAACTTATTTATAGAGGTAGGGTTTAGGTTAGAATATTGTTTAATTGCATAACGGTCATTTAATAATATTAGAACCTTTAATAATCCCCATGCCACAAAATAATAATATAATTATTAGTTTGTGGTATGTTCCATATTGCACAAATGATAAATAATATTTATTGGCTTATAAATAATTATTTATCACCGGATTCAGTCTTGGTCTGTTCAAACACCTCGATATTTATTGAATACCCAAAATATTTTATTCATAAATAAATATTTCATTCACATACCGAAAAATAAATATTTATTAAATATTCAATAAAATAAATATATGTTTTTTATTTACATGCCAGAAAATAAATATTTATTTAATTTATATTATCAATATAACTTGAATAAAATTATTCCTCAGTCTTGAGAATAATATTTATTCCATTAATTAAATTCAAATACAATTTAATCAAGGTAAATGGAAATACTTAGTGTGTGACCCTATAGGATTATTTCTCATTGGAATTAGGCGGGATTGCCTAAAATCTAAGATTATTGTCTAGTAATGGGTCAAGGAACCCAAGAGAAATAACTTAATTTTGTAACATTGAAAGCCACATATGAATGGTCACATTGTAATATAATATCTTTATCACAATATCCCATCAAGTAGGTTTCATGACGGTGTCATAAACCTATATGATCGATACATATTTCTTTGAATATATGAAATAAACATGGAAATACATCATGACCATGGAATTTATGTGAGTTATATTCCAATAAAAGGTTCGAGATATAAAATCCCATAAAGATGGAAGGGACAAATCCTTCCTCGAATTATCCATTAATGACATGTAAATCATGATGCACTCAACATACCCTACTTCCTTCCAACATATGGAGTGATGTTTTTCATCATTAAATCTAATTGTGCGAGTCATGACATGAACTAATGATAATCTTAAAGTCTAAGGTCCATTACACACACTCATAGATAGGAATATTTGATGACACAAAAACATGCAGAATTCCTACTAACGGGTTTGTTCTCATAATCTCCCATCTTAGAGATTACCAAGTGATAACTTCATGAGAATAATACTCTTCCACTTAAATGTACTCTCACCTGATAGTATATGTACTATTTTTCCCACCATAGTATGTTATCCAACCACATAACATTATTTAAGAAAATTTGCATACCACTTCATGGTTCTCATCATAGCGGGGAATTGCTATGACATTATCAATGTGATGTATACTCTAGAAAATTATTACATAAAATTCAGGCATAAAAATGAAAAATATGTAATAATATTTTTAATTAATATTTAATACATATGATATACTTATAATCAAAGTATAATCACCTAGTCCTAGGATTCCAACTCCAATAGGGATGGGTGGTGACTCAATTGTTGGGAGTTGGTTTATAGAGCTTTGTTTATTTTTTGGCAAGATTTTTATTATATATACACCATATGATTTATGGGAGCATAATTTTGGTAAGTATTCAATAGTTCTAGTGATGCAGACTTACACTGGGTTGATATATTTATTCATTTTGTAGCTGCTACATATAGATTTGTTAATATGATCTATTCACATTAGTACAGTTTATAGTTTAAAGGAGGAACCTATAGAGTGTGTGTGTGTATACTCACCACTACTTTTATATCTTTTTATTAACATTAAAGATTGAGTTAGTGGTGATGTTTGACAAAATTAGTTTAGAAGACCATGGTGTTGGTTGAAGGTTAGATTCATTGGTGTTTTCCACATATCATTGATGTATATTGGGGGTTTGATATTTTCCAATATTTTGGGATTATCATTTATGGTTGTTTTGCAACTAGTGGTTTTATTTGCATATATGATGTTGCCTGACATACACATTGATTATGATTATTGTTGGTCATGGATATTTATATTGCTCATGGTTAGGATTCTCATTATTCTGACTTCCACTATATATGAGAGTAATGTCTTCTATTTATGAGGTTTTATAACCTCAATGAAAATTTACTCTTGTCCCATTGATGATGGGTTTAGGGTTCTACACTCATTCTTTCTGTCATCCCAAGGTGGGTTTGTGATGAGGGTTAGGCATGTCATAGGATGTGTTATCATCACTTTTTTAATTCTAACTGTGTTAATGGTTCCAATAATTGGACTCAATACTTGCATTTTTTTTCAACCACAAGTATGTTGAAGATGAGTATGAATCTTAATTAGGGAAGTTGGAAAAAAACTTAGGGTTCACATGTTAACTCCTTTTCCCACTTACCCTTTTAATTTTTGGAGTTCAATTTAGTGCTCATGTGTTATGCTACCAAGGATGAATAAAATTTTGATTTTATCCAAAATTCAATTATAATTTAAATAAAATAACAAAGATCTATTTTAGAAGATATGAAATCCCTCCAATAAAAAAAGTTTGAATCATTAGATTTACAAAGAGGTTTTAAAAAAAATCATTGTGATCCCACATAAAGGGGTCAACTATCCATCTTTAATAAAATGAAAACCTTACAATAACCATTGGTAAGTTTATCATTGATGTATTTTTAATCCTTGATAACTAATATATATTTGTGTTTATTCAGCACTATCCTTTATCAGTGATAGTTAAAGCACTAATAAATTTCATATTAATCAATTCTAGAAAATTGCTGATAAAGGGTACCTTTTATCAGTGCTAAAAAAGTGCTCATAAAAGACCCCCTTTATCAGTGTTTTTTCTTAGTGATGATGAAATTAGTCTTTATCAGTGCTAAAAAAGTGCAGATAAAGGGTTATTTTATCAGTGCTAGAAAAAATCACTGATAAAGGGAAATTTTATCAATGCCATAAAAAAGTGCTGATAAAGGGTATCTTTTATCAATGCTAAAAAAAGTGTTCATAAAAGGTACCCTTTATCAGTGATTTTATTTTAGTGATGATAAAATTCACCCTTTATCAATGATTTTTTATAGCATTTATAAAAGGTATATTTCATAAAAAAAATTATATATATCATTAAAAATCATACATTAAGATATAAATATATTTATATTGATATAAATATAATATATTTTATTAAATATGATTTATAAAAGACTAGATATGCATTTACACTTAATATATAAGATATTTAGTGAAAATGGATTATAAAATAATTAAAAATAATATTAATTAATAATTTTCTAATTATTATCGAGTAATAGTCATTTAACAATGATTGGATAACATAAAATTCAATAAATGAATGAATGGTCTAAGATAAGTTAAAAACATGACATGAACTTCAAATGACCATAACTTTTGATCTATGTGTCTATTTGGGCTCTACCACATATCAAATCGAATTCTATGAAGAGATCTACGTCATGTTGATCTAGAAAACCTTGGTATTTTTTTCAAGTTCAAAAAAAGTCCCATAAGGTCTCCAAATTTGATTTTTTAGTTGGAATACCCTAATTTTTTAATATTCTATGAGATTTAAACTTTGTTTAAGAGGGTCTTATTATACTTTTTTAGTGGAGAATAAATTTATTCACAAGGATTATGTTCATATAGATGTTATGGTTTTAAAATTTTATTATTTTTTCATATTTTAGTTTTATTTATAATTAAGTATATGCATGTTTTCTTATATTTGCATATAATAAATTAATTTTAAAAATAAATATTTAAAAATATTTATATAAAAATTTATTTTTAAATATATAAACCATATAGAAATAAATAGTTATTATTAATTTTATTTAAAATAAAAAAAATTATCCATTTTATTTACCTCATTAAAATGCATTAATATATATAGACACACACATATAAAATTAATGTCTATATATAAATATGTGTGTGTCAATATATATATATATATATATATATATATATATATTATAATGTATGTAAATAAATACATATAAGTAATTATTTGTGCGTCTATGTGTGAAGTATAAATGTGTTTGTGTGTGTGTTCATATGAGTGTGTTTGTGTCGGTATTGTGTAAATACATCGTGTATAAATGTATTCTTATAAATATGTCATTATCATTATCATTAAATATAGTATATAAATGTATTTATAGTAAATATGTATAAATACATTATAAAAATTGGATATCTAAATATAAAATTATATGTGAATATGTATAAATATATATATATATATGTAATGTATAAAATGTATATCTAAATAGACAATATATAGACATATTTTAAGAATGTATTTAAAAAAAATTATATAAATCATATGGAATTAATTATTATCCATTTTATTTGAAATAATATCTAACCATTTTTTATATTATAAATATATATATATATATATATATACTTACACAAATGTATATATAATTTTTATATATACACATGTGTGTGTATTAATACTACCACAGATTTGGTTTTACGCAGCATCACCCTTTAACGGTGCTAAAAAAGTGCTGATAAAGGCAGTACCTTTATCAGCGCTAAAAAAATGCTGATAAAAGGTGTTTTTAACAGTTCTAAAAAAAGCATTATTAAAACCACCTCTTTATCAGCGCTGATAAAGGTACCCCCTTTATCTACATTTTTTAGCACTATTAAAAGTATCTCTTTTATCAGCACTTTTTTAGCATCACTGATAAAGGGGGGTCTTATCACCATTATTTTACTTGCTCTAATAAAAATTAAATTACATAAAAAAATTATAAATCATTAAAAATAATATATTAACATAAAAATATATTTATATTGACATATATATATATAATATTTTATTAAATATGATTTACATAAGGCTAAATACCCATTTACACTTAATATATAAGATATTTAGTGAAAATGGATTATAAAATAATTTAAAAAATAATATTAATTAATAATTTTCAAATTATTATCAAGTAATAGTCATTTAATAAAAATTTAATGATGAAAAAAATCAAAAAAATATAAAAGATCTAAAATAAGTTGAAAATGTAACTCAAACTTCAAACGACCATAAGTTTTGATCTGGGTGTCCATTTGGGAGCTACCACATATTAGATCGAAGTTTACAATAATCTCTACACTATATTAATTTGGGGTAACCCCCAGACATATCTTTCAAGGCCAAAAAAGGCTCATAAGGCCTCTAAAACTGAGTTTTTAGTCAGGATATACCAATTTTTTAACATTCAACGGAAGTTCATCCTCATTTAAGGGGGTCTTTTGATTTTTTTTGGTAGAGACTCCATTTATTTTCAAGGATTACATTCATATGGATATTATGGAATTCAAATTTTGTCATTTTTTATAATGTACTATTATCTATAATTAAGTATATACACATATATACATATTTTTATATATTTACACATTAAAAAAAATTGATTTTATAAATAAATATGTAAACATATTTACATATAAAATATCTTTATAAATATATAAACCATATATAAATAAAAAATAGTATCCATTTTATTTAAAATAACAATAAATGAATATTTATATACCTATATATTGTGTGTGTGTGTGTGTGTTTATGTGTGTCTATATTAACAAACTGATATATATTATCTATATATTATAATATATATGTATATTAATATATAATATATGTAAATAAATAAATAAATGTATAATTATATTTATAGATATGCATATATATATAATATATATGTATGTATGTATGTTGTATATATGAACTATTACAAATATTATCTTTAACAATGTCCAAAAGGTATTTTAACAGCACTAAAAAAGCATTGTTAACCTCAATGCTGATAAAGGGTCGGTCCCCTTTATCAACGCTACAAAAATGCTTATAATGGGGGAACTTTATCAGCACTAAAAAAACAATGATAAAGAACCCCCCCCCCCCTTAATGGTATTTCTAGCACTGATAAAGGTCACCCTTTATCAGTGTCATTTCTAGTGCTGATAAATTTACCTTTTATCAATGATTTCAATAGCACTCATAAAGGGGGGGACTTTATCAGTGTTAGAAATAGCATTGATAAAATCCCCACCTATTATGGTGTACTGTTTGTATAACAGAACACTACAGTAACCCCAACATGTAACCTGTACACAAAATATATAATTTAATTAAAATAAATTTTACATCACGAATAAAAAAACACTACTATTTTCATTTCAAACAATGTTTTGTATAATTACATTTATAATTACTGTCCACAAACATTTAAAACATTAATGTTTCATTTTATTTGGCACCTATGACCCCCTCTCATAAAAGTCCACCTATGGTATCTATTTCCAAAAAAATCACCTCAACCTGGGCAAAAGAATCTACCTATATAATAAAAAATCTTATGTTAGTGAGATTATAAAGAAATAAATTAAAAATTAATATGAAAGAATAAATTAAAAAATGTCAACTTTAAATAAAAATAAACACTTTGAGTTATACTGGTCACACCATGTGTGGTATTGAGGTGTGATTGATTCCAAAATGTTGCAAATAAAGTATGGATTGTTCTTCTAAAGTATCAAAACAATTCGAATGTGTTTGTTCAGTTTTGAGTATGTTAATTTTTCTTTTTAATGAAATTAATGTCAATTTTAAATAAAGATACACTTGGATTTATACCGGTCACATTGTGTGTGGTACTGAGGTGAAGATAATTCCTATACATCAAGTATTACTTATGGATCATTTTCCTAAAGTATCAAAATAATCTAAATATTTTTTCTTGGTTTTTAGTATGTCACTTGTGTTTCTTACTAAAATGTCATTTCAAACTTAAAACATGCACTTTGAGTCATAATGGTCACATTGTGTGTCAATTTTATGTGAGACTACTTCCTATGTGTCACAAATGAATTATTAATATATATCCTAAATTATCAAGACAATCTGAGTTAATTTTCTTGGTTTTAAGTGAGTGACACATGTTTAGAACAAAAATGTCACTTTTAAATTGATAATGGGAACTTGGTGTCATATCGGTCACAACGTGCACCATATTGAGGTTAGGTTGATCCCTAAAAATAAAAAATGACTTATGTATAGTTTTACTAATGTATCAAAATAATATGAATGAATTTTCTTAGTTTTGAGTAGGTCAGTTGTTTATTTTACTAAAATTGATGTCAATTTTAAATAAAAAGATGCAATTGGAGTCATAACAGTCACACCGTGCATCGGATTGAGGTGTGTCTAATTCCTAAACATCAAAAATGACTTATGGATCATTTCCCTAAAGTATAACAACAATCTAAATGCGTTTTCTTGGTTTTGAGTAGGTTATTTTTCCTTTTTACAAAAAATAATGTCAATTTTAAATAAAAAGATGCACTTTGAATCATATCGGTCACACCATGCATTGGATTAAGGTAAGGTTGATTCATACACATACAAATTGACTTATGAATTGTTTCTATAAAGTATAAAAACAATATAAATGTGTTTTATGGGATTTTAGTAGGTCATTTGTTCTTTTTACTAAAATTGATGCCAATTTTAAATAAAAAGGCGCATTTGGAGTCATATCGGTCACACCATGCATTGGATTGAGGTTTGGATGATTCCTATTCATCCCAAATGACTCATGGATAATTTTACTAAAGTATCAAAACAATATGAATTCATTTTATTGGTTTTAAGTATGTCACTTATTCTTTTTTATAAAATTCATGTCAATTTAAAATAAAAAGACATACTTGAGTCATATCGGTCACACCAAGTGTAAATTTGAGGTGTGGTTGATTTCTACACATCAAAAATGACTTATGGATCATTTTTCTAAATTATCAAATCAATATTAATTAATTTTCTTGGATTTTAGTAGGTTAGTTGTCCTTTTACTAAAATTGATGTCAATTTTAAATAAAAAGACACAATTTGAGTCATAGTGGTCACACTGTGTGTCTAATTAAGGTGATTCTAATTCATACACATATCAAATGACTCAAATTAATGTGTTTACCTAAAGTATCAAAACAATATTAATGTGTTTTATTGCTTTTGATTTGGTTAGTTGTCCTTTTTACTAAAATTGATGTTAATTTTAAATAAAAACACACACTTAGAGTTATATTGATCACATTGTGCATCATATTTAGGTTTGGTTGATTCCTACACTTAAAAAATGACTTATGTATCATTTTAGTATCAAAACAATAAAAATGTGTTTTATTAGTTTTGAGTAGTTAATTTTTCTTTTTTACTAAAATTGATGTCAATTTTAAATAAAATCACATAATTTGAGTCATACCAGTCAAGTAATGCATCGAATTGAGGTTAGGATAATTCCTATATGTGTAAAATTACTTATGGATAATTTCAATAAATTATAAAAAGAATATTAATTTGTTTTCTTGGTTTTGAGTAGGCTAGTTGTCATTTTTACTAAAATTTATGTAAATTTTAAATAAAAAGACATATTTTGAGTCATATCGGTCATATTGTGTGTCATATTGAGGTTTGTATGATTCCTAAATGTCCAAAATGACTCATATGCTATTTTCCTAAAGTATAAAAACATTCTAAATGAGTTTTATCAATTTTTAGTGCGTCACTTGTACCTTTTTGTAAAGACCCATAAATTTCAAGGAAAATTTTTTCTTAAATTCTTTGGGATTTTATGAGTAAGCAGTTTCTGACGGCACCTGATTCTGAGGCCCGGTGTGCCCGAAATGAATTTCTGAAGTTTATCTCAGGTACGTTCAGTGAACGAACGAGTGGGTTTTTCTATCTTTCGAACAGGTGCTCAAAATCGAAATCTGAGGGCACCAATGAAACTGCAGTGGTGGTAATTTCTTAAGAGGACCTTTACAAAATGTGCATTTGCTCGGGAGGAGTTGTTAAAATTTGGGGATTAATAAAGAATTGAATAAAATTTGTGGTACAAATTTTATTCCTAACTTAAGTGGTTTTATCCTACATGGGGAAGTTAGGGTGGGACCCACTGTCACCCTAACTACCCATGTGAGGATAAATGTGAGGTGGGGCCCGCACGAGCCCCACCCCTTCACATTCCTTAAACCTCCTCTAACTCCCCCATTAAGTGGGTGACTTCTCCTCTCCTCACCTTTCCCACTTTAATTCTTGCCAACATAACACCTAATTAATTGGACAACTCAAGTTTAATTAATGAAGTGAATTTTTTTGAAATTTGAGTTTTTTAATTACATGGCAAAATAATAAAATAAGGGAAGGCCTTATTTTATTTGGTTAGTTTTTGTTGTGTGAGTAATTTGGGGAGAGAGCTCTTTTCTCATTGGAAGAACTTCATCCTCCTGTGAAGAATGTTATCTCTTCAAGAAAAGAATGACTCGGTGATTGTCGCGCAATCATCATCTTCTCTCTGTGATAAAAGACAAGAAAACGTTTCCTCGGGTGCGCACCGACGACAATGGGAACAACGCCATCATCTGCGGAACTTGACAACCGCGAACTTCCTACGAGGTAGGGGTGTGATTATGAATGAGCAATGTTTTTTCCCTTCCATGTTATTGGTTCTCTCTAAACCTTTTTCTATCAAACTAATGTGGAAGGAACCAGACCAAACTAACACGGTCTGATTCCTCCGCTGTTCTTGTTGTATGGTGTTCTCCAACCGTTCTTGACCGGTGAATCAAGGCAAGTTTTTGGAGCCGATCGGAGGCCCGAAAACATCAGAAACGGCCTCGGAACATCGGGAAGACCTAGGAACAGGAGTTTTGTAGCAAACGGATCATTGGAAAAAAGTATGGACGCCTCATGAGGTGTGCTAGCCAGAGGCATCATTTCTGGAAAATTCCAGAATACACGGCGTGTACTTCCAAAGCACATGTCGTGTAGTATAAGTGTTCAGCAGCAGAAGTAACGGACATCATAAGAAGTGACACACGGCGTGTGACACCGGTCACACGGTGTGTACTATCCACACAGTTTGACAGAGGAGACTTCGATGGACATGGCGTGTATTCAAGGGAAATACACGGACACGGAAACAAATACATGGCCACGAGGCATGGCATGTATTATCTTCACTAAAAGGTAGAAGCGGCTTCACGAGGCTTGGCGTGTAATCTGGGAGATACACAGACATGGGAAGAACCACACGGCCATGAGGCACGGCGTGTACTACCACCACCAAGGCAGAAGCGGCTTCGCAAGGCTCAGCGTGTAATCCGGGAGATACACGGACACGGGAAGAACCACACGACCAAGAGGCATGACGTGTATTCTGGAAATACACAGACACGGGGTGGAGTACACGGGCATGTACTCCACCACACGTCCAGACATAGCCAGCACAAATGGAACCGAACCCAGAAGTTTGGACATTGCGTGTAACCATACTACACGCCGTGTATTTACCTTTTTACACGAACAACCCTTCGACACGGGCTGTGGTACATGGACAGTACCTGTGGACTGAAGACACGGCGTTTAACCATACCACATGTCGTGTACTTACTTTTTACATGACCAGCCCCATGACACGGGTCGTTTCACACGGGCAGTACCCGGTGTCTGATGACACGACATGTACTGATTACCTACATGTCGTGTACTTTAGGAAAATGGCTTGGTTGTATTGTTCTCCATGACTCAGGCACGTTTTTCTTGGTTTTCCCCTATGACGTGGGACGGAACGTTGGGATACATCATCTCTGGTCTTCGTGACGGTTGATGTATCCACCCCTTTGACTTGAGGAGCGGACCCTCCTGGAATCGAGTGTGCTTTGTGCGGGAACCCTAGAGATGGTTGTGACTGTGATGATGATGGCGACTGTACTTGGATCCTACATGGGTTCGGTAGCGAGGACAACTATACTTGGATCCTCCGTGGGTTTGGCAGTGATGACGACTGTACTTGGATCCTACGTGGGTTCGGCAGCGATGGTTACTGTACTAGGATCCTACGTGGGTTCGATAGCGACGAATTCTGTACTTGGATCCTACGTGGGTTCGGCAGGGGAGATGATACAGAGGCTACATCTATCATCTCCACCCCTCTTCATGAGTAGTATACCTGTGTGAGCTGAGTCTTGACTTTTAATCATTATCATCGATGTGATTGTTGTGCTTTCCTGTGTAGATTGGGTTGTGTTTTCCTGTGTGGATTGGGTTATGCTTTCCTGTGTGGACTGGGTTGTACTTGGGATTGTGTGTTGGAGTCGAGCTGGAATTGATGACTTAGGTATATGTATGAGCATATACCTAAGTAGAGTTGGTTGATACTTCGTGTTTGTATCCTTCCTTTGTGGAATATCCTTTGTGGATTCTGGGAGACCTTCGGGGATCTCGGGCCCCTACTAAGTATCGTATACTCACCCCTGCACGGGCTATGCCCGCACTACGTTGTGTTGGTTTCAGATGATGGACAGTGCTGATCATGGCTGAGGCTTGTGGAGTGGGACAGTACCCAGAGGTGTACTATCAGGCGGGATGTACACGGAGCGGACGGCCGGACCCGAGGAGCTGAGGAGACCATCTGCACCCACCCTTCAGGTGGGATAATCGGAGGATGACTCGGTGGTTGCTTATTTACTTTACTGCCACTGTACTTTCTTTTAATTTGTATTGTACTTTCAGTTGGGTTTGTATTTCGGCCCATTTACTTTCCAGCACTTACTTTGTACTCAGTTTACTTAGTGTTTACTTCATCTTGCGTGATCCATGGTGTTTGTTTTCTTATATTAAGGCATTTCCTTCCCTTTTATCGGTATTTATGCCTTTGGTGCTAGTCGCCAACCCCTGGCCTATGGAAGGCGGGCTTGGGGTAGTCACGGCACGGGCCCCGAGGATGGGTCGTGACAAATTGGTATTAGAGGAGTCGGTTCTACCGCAGAACTCCGGACTCTAATAATTTCTTCTGTATAAAGCAATAGTGTTAAGGGTACTGAGTGTGGTTATCAGTCTAGGGAGTCTAGTGTTGGTGCGGTGGCCGACGTATCCATTCACCAGGACCCTGACTTCTGATTCCCGACTGAGTGCACGGAAAAATTGATTGCATGTGTGTTTCAAAAGTTTTCTTTGTGATTACTTTGTGTTAGATCACCAGGTATACTTTATTAACCGTGGTGAACCTGTTTCTTTCAGGATGGCCCCACGATGGAAGCCACCTAGGGTTTCGAGTTTTGTGAGAGACGGAAGCCCACCGAGTGACAAGGCCTCAGTGCAGGGCCCTATTAGTGGAGGCACCGGAGGTACCTCTACCCACCGAGCCACCGATGCCACCAGCCCCAGCAGCTGAGGGTGCACGTCACCTGAGTGCACTACATGAGTTTCAACGTTAGAGACCGCCCAGGTTCTGCGGGGAGATGGACCCTCAGGCAGCCGAGGACTGGCTGGAGGCTATCTTTCAAGTCTTCAGGTTAGTGGGGACACCAGCAGACCTCATGGTGATCCTTACGGCGAGTCTCTTGCACGTGGAAGCAGGTAGATAGTGGAGCCTAATGATTCAGGTGCACGATGAGGCATCTCTCCTTTGGTCAGACTTCGAGAGACTTTTTTGCTCGGAGTTCGTTCCAGACACCCTCTGTGCGGTGCGCATCCAAGAGTTACTACAGCTACGGCAGGGCAGCATGACAGTAGCCCAGTATTCGGTGAGGTTTACCGACCTCTTGCGATATTCCACTGACATGGTACGATACCCATTCTTCTAGGCCCGAACCTTCGAGCAGGGACTGAGGCATGAGGTCAGGGCATCGATGATCTCCCTTAGTATTCTGACGCAAGCAGGAGTACTGGAGTGAGCCCTTCTTGTGGAGAGCTTTCTAGATGAGCCTTCACCAGCAGCAAGACCTACCGCAGGGTGGCACGTAGTGGATTCTTCTGCAGCTGGGAGTAGACAGATGTCGCAGAGGTCCAAGCGGACCAGACCATCAGGTGGGAGACCTCAGGATACTGGTTCAGAGGTGTGGGGCACACGCAGCAGAGCCAGTTATTCGAGAGTCAGACAGTACTATGCATGCGGCGGGTAGGGCCACATGGATCGTGACTATCCGGCCCTCCATGCAGAGGAGCTGCAAACGGTTGAGGGACCACCCAGGCAGAGGCATAGGTTCGACCATGGTGGTCCGTAGGGAGTAGGCGGATGAGGCAGAGGAGTTGGTCGAGCAGCAGGTGGTGGTGGGAAATGCTTTGAGGCTCTACCACCACCACCACCAAAAGGACCACCCCGACCACAGGGAGCTGGCGGACAGAGGCAGGCCCAGCTCCAGGCAGTGGAGGCTTACGACCACGGTGCACCTGAGATGATTCGAGGTACTATCTGTGTCTACTCCACCCTTGTTGCAGTTCTTATAGATACAGGATCGAGTCATTCTTTTATTACCGCTGCCCTTGTTTGAATCTCAGAGATTCTGATAGAGCCGTTGGCTCGATCCTTACGGCTAGAGACTCCTACGGGAATAGACTCGATGATTACGCACTGGTGCCGGCAGTGTGAGCTTACTCTAATAGGTGAGATCTTTGTATCGGATCTTCTTGTAGTGGTGTCGAGGCCTTACAAAGTCATCTTGGGTATGGACTTTTTATCTATAGTTCATGCCCAGATCGACTGTATTAGGCGCAAGGTGCGGTGTGTCCACACCAATGGGAGCAGGTTCACCTTCACCGGCGAGAAGGGAGCCTTTGCAGTGCAGGATGGACTTATGCAGAGGAGAGAACAGCTTATCACTCATCAGTTGTCTAGTCTCATCCTAGGAGCAGTTGATGTGTGGAGTCTGAGTTTTCCTGTTGTGGTGGATCAGTATGCGGATGTTTTTCCTGATGACGTTCCATGACTACCTCCTCACAGAGAGGTAGACTTCTATATTTATCTGTACCCCGGGACTACCCCGATATCTACTCTATCATATTGGATGTCTCCCACTGAGATTCTAGAGCTACAGGTACAACTGGAGGACTTGCAGGGTAAGGGATTCATCTGACCCAGTGTTTCACCCTGGGATTCCACGATTTTGTTCACCAAGAAGGTGGATGGGAGCTTACGACTGTGTGTCGACTACCATCGCCTAAATCAGGTGACGGTAAAGAACAAGTATCCACTTTAGAGGATAGATGATCTCTTCGATCAGCTCAAGGGAGCATGATGGTTCTCGAAGATAGACCTTAGGTCAGGCTATCATCAGCTCATATTTCGAGATGAGGATGTGCAGAAGATGGCCTTCAGGTGTCGGTATGGCCACTATGAGTTCTTGGTTATGCCTTTCGGCATAACCAATGCTCCATCAGTGTTCAGGAGTCTCATGAACAGGATCTTCCATCCTTACCTCGATCGATTTTTCGTAGTCTTCATCGACGACATATTGATTTACTCGACCACTGAGGAGGAGCACACCTACCACTTGTGGGTTATACTGGATACACTCAAAGAGCACCAGATTTATGGTAAGATCTCAAAGTGTCAGTTCTGGATTCGAGAGGTCCACTTCTTGGGACATGTCATCTCTGAGGAAGGAGTTGCGGTGGATCCTGTGAAGATCGAGGCAGTACTAGCTTGGGATCCACCCAGGACTGTGACGGAGGTGTGGAGTTTCCTAGGTCTTGATGGGTACTATTGGAGATTTTTTCTAGACTTCTCCAGAGTTGCAGCACCAATTTCAGCTTTGACGAAGAAGGGGAAACCCTTCGTGTGGTCAGATAGATGTCAGCAGAGCTTCTAGGAGCTGAGACAGAGATTGACCAGTGCACCCATCTCAAGGATACCGGAGGAGGGAGTAGGGTACGTAGTTTACTGCGATGCCTCAGGGACCAGAATCAAGTGTTTCCTAATGTAGGAGCGGGCAGTGATCACCTATGTATCATGAAAGTTGAGGCAGCATGAGCAGAACTATCCTACCCATGACCTGGAGTTAGCAGCAGTGGTCTTCACCCTGAATATGTGGTGGCACTATTTGACGGGCGAGCGCTTTACAGTCTACTCTGACCACCAGAGTCTCAGGTACATCTTCTCATAAAAGGACTCGAACCTGATATAGTGGCGATGGATCGAGTTCCTCCAAGACTATGACTTTGAGATAGTCTATACTCCTGGGAAGGGAAATGTAGTAGCTGATGCTCTCAGCAAGAGGACGGGTATTTAGATACTTTGAGAGGTGACATAGAAGTTAGCCGCTTTGTAGATATCCTTCGTGGATAGAGATGGAGAAGCCTTTCTACAGTCACTCACAGTCACTCCTCCACTACTTCAGCAGGTCAGAGAGGCACAGCGTGGTGACGTTGACTATGAGACGCGACATGAATAGATATTCTCAGGACAGGCACCTGATATATTTTCTATAGGAGGAGAGCACGTCATCCTTTTTAGGGGACGTACCATGGTACTAGCTACATTATGGGAGTAGGTGCTGAGGGAGTTTCACACTTCCCCATTGTCGGTACATCCAGGAGTAGCGAAGATGTACTAGGACCTCAGACGACAGCATTGGTGGCCGGGTATGAAGAAGGTTGTGGTAGAGTTCGTTTCACGATGCCTCACCTGCCAGCAGGTGACAGCGGAGCACCAGGTACCAGCAGGCTTGGTATATCCCTTAGAGGTCCCGGATTGGAAGTGGGATGGGATATCTATGGATTTTGTGACAAGGCTTCCACGTACTTCCAGAGGACACGACTCCATCTAGGTGATTGTAGACCGACTCACCAAGTGGGCCCACTTCTTACCCATCAGAGAGCAGGGATCAGTAGAGAGATTGGGACACCTCTATGTTCAGGAGATTGTACAGCTTCATGGTATTCCATCGTCCATCATCTCCGATCGAGATGCTCGTTTTACTTCCTGGATTTTGAAGGGGTTTCAGGAGGAATTTGGGACACAGATACGCCTGAGCACTGCCTTTCACTCTCAGACGGATGGCCAGACGGAGAGGACCATTCATGCTCTCGAGGACATGCTCCGTGCATGTGTCCTCAACTTTAGTCGTAACTGGGAGGATCACCTACCTTTGGTGGAGTTTGCGTACAATAACAGCTACCACTCCACCATCGGGATGGCACCATACAAGGCATTGTACAGTTGACCTTGCAGATCACCTCTGTGCTGGATAGACCCTGGGGAGTCAGTATTTGTAGGACCAGAGATGGTCTAGGCCACGACGAAGAAGGTACAGATCATCCAGGAGTGGATGAGGACTGCTCAGAGCTGACATAAGTCCTATGCAGACAGGAGGCGGAGACTACTAGAGTTTGAGGATGGCGACCACGTTTTCTTACGGGTCTCACCTTGATGTGGATTATGGAGATTTGGATGGGGCTCCAAGTTATCTCCAAGCTTCATAAGACCATTCTAGGTTCTCAGAAAGATAGGCGATGTGGCTTATTTCCTAGCTCTTCCACCTTAGTTGCACCGAGTGCACAACGTCTTCAACGTATCTCAGCTAAGGAGATACGTGCATGACCCGATGCATATCATTGATCACGGGGAGCTGGACTTCGATGAAGGGGCAACATTTGCGGAGGTTTCGGTGGAGATCGATGATCGACAAGAGTGGGTCCTACATGGACGGTTTATTCCTCTAATGCGCATCAGGAGGTGGAACGGGAACCTCCAGGAGAGCACATGGGAGAGGGAGGCTCAGATGCATGCACAGTACCCCCATTTGTTTCCATAGTTTATGATGTAGCTTTATGGGGATGTAAATCCCTAAGATGGGAGTAATGTAAAGACCCGTAAAATTCAAGGAAATTTTTTTCTTAAATTATTTGGGATTTTACGAGTATGCAGTTTCTGACGGCACCTGATTCCGAAACCCGGTGTGCCCGGAATCAATTTTCAAAGTTTAGCTCGGGTACGCTTAGTGAACGAACGAGAGGGTTTTTCTATCTTTTGAACCAGTGCTCGGAATCAAAATCTGAGGTCACCAATGAAACCGCATCAGCGGTAATTGCTTAAGAGGACCTTTACCAAAGGTGCGTTTTCTCGGGAGGAGGCGTTAAAATTTGGGGATTAATAAAGAATTGAATAAAATTTGTGGTACAAATTTTATTCCTAACTTAAGTGGTTTTATCCTACATGGGGAAGTTAGGGTGGGACCCACTGGAACCCTAACTACCCATGTGAGGATAAATGTGAGGTGGGGCCTGCACGATCCCCACCCCTTCACATTCCTTAAACCTCCTCTAACTCCCCCATTAAGCGGGTGACTTCTCCTCTCCTCACCTTACCCACTTTAATTCTTGCCAACATAACACCTAATTAATTGGAAAACTCAAGTTTAATTAATTAAGTGAATTTGTTTGAAATTTGAGTTTTTGAATTTCATGGAAAAATAATAAAATAAGGGAAGGCCTTATTTTATTTGGTTAGTTTTTGTTGTGTGAGGAATTTGGGGAGAGAGATCTTTTCTCATTCGAAGAACTTCATCCTCCCGTGAATAACGTCATATCTTCAAGTGAAGAACGACTCGGCGACTGTCGCGCAATCATCATCTTCTCTCCATGATAAAAGAGAAGATGACGTTTCCTCGGGTGCACACCAACGACGATGGGAACGACGCCGTCATCCACGGTGCTTGACAACCGCGAACTTCCTACGAGGTAGGGGTGTGATTATAAATTAGCAACGTTGTTTTCCATTCCATGTTATTGGTTCTCTCTAAACCTTTTGCTATCGAACTAATGCAGAAGGAGGCGGACCAAACTAACATAGTATGATTCCTCCTCCATTCTTGTTGTATGGTGTTCTCCAACCATTCTTGAGCGGTGAATCAAGGCAAGTTTTCGGAGCCGATCAGAGGCCTGAAAACATCAGAAATAGCCTCGGAACATCAGTAAGACCTAGGAATGGGAATTTTGTAGCAAACGGATCATTGGAACAAAGGACAGACGCCTCGGGAGGCGTGCTAGCCCGAGGCGTCGTTTCTGGAAAATTCCAGAATACACGACGTGTACTTCCAAAGCACACGCCGTGTAGTACAAGCATTCAGCAGCCGAAGTAATGGACATCAGGAGAAGTTACACATGGTGTGTGACACCGATCACACGGCGTGTACTGTCCACACAGTTTGATAGAGGAGACTTTGATGGACATGGTGTGTATTCAAGGGAAATACACATACACGGACATAAATTCACGGCCACGAGGCATGGCATGTATTATCTTCATTGAAAGACAGAAGTGGATTCGCGAGGCTCATCATGTAATCTAGGAGATACATGGACACAGGCAGAACCACACGGCCATGAGGCACGGTGTGTACTACCACCACTAAGGCAGAAGAGGCTTTGCGAGGCTCGGTGTGTAATCCAGGAGATACAGAGACACGGGCAGAACCACACTGCCAAGAGGCACGATGTGTATTCTAGAAATACACGGACATGGGGTGGAGTTCACGGGCATGTACTCCACCACACGGCCAGACATGGCCAGCGCACATGGAACTGACCCCAGAAGTTTGGACATGGCGTGTAACCATACTACACGCTGTGTATTTACCTTTTTACACGAACAACCTTTCGACATGGGTTGTGGTACACAGACAGTACCCGTGGACTGAAGACACGGCGTGTAACCATACCACACGCCATGTACTTACTTTTTACATGACCAGCCCCATGACATGGGCCGTTTCACACAGGCAGTACCCGGTGTCTGATGACACGGCATGTACTGATTACCTACACGCCGAGTACTTTAGAAAAATGGCTTGGTTGTCTTGTTCTCCATGACTAGGGAACGTTTTTCTTGGTTTTCCCCTATGACATGGGACGGAACGTTGGGATACATCATCTCTGGTCTTCATGATGGTTGATGTATCCACCCCTTTGACTCAAGGAGCGGACCCTCCCGAAATCAAGTGTGTTGTGTGCGGGAACCATAGAGCTGGCTGTGACTGTGATGACGATGGCGACTGTACTTAGATCCTACGTGGGTTCGGCAGCGAGGACGACTATACTTGGATCCTCCGTGGGTTTGGCAGCGATGATGACTGTACTTGGATCCTACGTGGGTTTAGCTGCGATGGTTACTATACTAGGATCCTACGTGGGTTCAGCAGCGACGACTTCTGTACTTAGATCCTATGTGGGTTTGGCAGGGGAGATGATAAAGAGGCTACATCTATCATCTCCACCCCTCTTCATGATTAGTATACCTGTATGAGTTGAGTCTTGACTTTCAATCATTATCATCGATGTGATTTTTGTGCTTTCCTGTGTGGATTGGGTTGTGTTTTCCTATGTGGATTGGGTTATGATTTCCTGTGTGGACTGGGTTGTACTTGGGCTCGTGTGTTGGAGTTGAGCTGGAATCGATGACTTAGGTATATGTATGGGCATATACCTAAGTAGAGTTGGTTGATACTTCATGTTTGTATCCTTCCTTTTTGGAATACCGTTTGTGGATTCTGGGAGACCTTTGGGGGTCTCGGGGTCCCTACTGAGTATCGTATACTCACCCCTGTACGGGATATGCCCGCACTACGTTGTGTTGGTTGCAGACGACGGACAGCGCTGATCGTGGCTAAGGATTGTGGAGCAGGATGGTACTCGGAGGTGGATTATCAGGAAGGATGTACACGGAGCGGACGGCCAGACCCGAGGAGCTGAGGAGACCATCTGTACCCACCCTTCAGGTGGGATAACCGGAGGACGACTCGGTGGTTGCTGATTTACTTTACTACTGTTGTACTTTCTTTTCAGTTGTACTGTACTTTCAGTTGGGTTTGTATTTCGGCCCATTTACTTTCCAGCACTTACTTTGTACTCAGTTTACTTAGTGTTTACTTCAGCTTGCATGCTCTGTGGTGTTTGTTTTCTTATATTAAGGCAATGCCTTCCCTTTTATCGGGATTTACGGCTTTGGTGCTAGTCGCCAGCCCCTAGCCTATGGAAGGCGGGCTTGGGGTAGTCATGGCACGGGCCCCGAGGATGGGTCGTGACACTTTTTCTAAAATTAATGTCAATTTAAAATAAAAAAGACACACTTGGAGTCAAATCAGTCACACCATGCATAAGATTGAGGTGAAAATGATTCATACAAATATTAAATGACTTATGTATCATTTTACTAAAGTATAAAAACAATCCAAATTCATTTTCTTAGTTTTGAGTAGGTTAGTTGTCCTTTTTACTAAAATTGATGTCAATTTTAAATAAAAAAGACGCACTTTGAGTCATAATGGTCACACCATGCATCGGATTGAGGTAAATATGATTCATAAACATCCCAAATGACTCATGGATCATTGTAATAAAGTATCAAAACAATATGAATGCATTTTATTAGCTTTAGATATGTCACTTATTCCTTTTTCTAAAATTAATATCAATTTAAAATATAAAGACACACTTGGAGTCATATCAGTCACACCATGTGTTGGATTGAGGTGTGGTTGATTCCTACATGTCAAAAATGAATTATAGATTGTTTTCCTAAATTATAAAAACAATATGAATGCATTTTATTAGTTTTGAGTAGTTCATTTTTCCTTTTTACTAAAATTGATGTCAATTTTAAATAAAAAGACGCACTTGGAGTCATACTGATCACAATGTGCATCATATTGAGGTGCATCTAATTATTATATATCTCAAATGACTTATGGATTGTTTCCCTAAATAATAAAAATAATAAGACTATGGTTTCTTGTTTTTGAGTAGTTTAGTTGTCCTTTTTACTAAAATTTATGTCAATTTTAAATAAAAAGACGCACTTGGAGTCATATCAGTCACGCCGTATGTCAGATTGAGGTAAGATTGATTCATACACATCTCAAATGACTCATGGATCATTTTACTAAATTATCAAAATAATTCAAATGTTTTTTCATAGTTTTCAGTACATCAGTTGTTCCTTTTTCTAAAATTAATATCAATTTAAAATAAAAAGACACAGTTGGAGTTATATTGGTCACATCGTGCATTTTATTTAGGTTTGGTTGAATCATAAATGTTAAAAATGACTTATATATCATTTTCCTAACGTATAAAAATAATTTCAATGCATTTTATTAGTCTTGAGTGGGTCAGTTTTCTTTTTTACTAAAATTGATATCAATTTTAAATAAAAAAAGATGCACTAAAAGTCATACTGATCACACTGTGTATTGGATTGAGGTGCAGATAATTCCTAACATCCCAAATGGCTCATGGATAACTCTAATAAAGTATTGAAACAATAAAAATGTTCTTTCTTGGTTTTCAGTACATCACTTGTTCCTTTTGCTAAAATTAATGTCAATTTAAAATAAAAAGGCACACTTGGAGTCATATCGATCACACCGTGCATCATATTAAGGTTCATTTTATTCTTAAACATAAAAATAAATTATGGATCATTTTTCTAAATAATAAAAACAATATGAATGAATTTACTCAGTTTTAATTAGTTCAGTTGTGATTTTTAATAAAATTGATATTAATTTTAAATAAAAAGACGCACTTAGAGTCATGTCGGTCACACCGTGAATCAGATTGAAGTGTGGATGATTACTAAACAGATAAAATGAATTATGGATTGTTTCTATAAAGTATCAAAACAATCCAAATATGTTTTATTGGTTTTGAGTAGTTCAGTTTTCCTTTTTACTAAAATTGATGTCAATTTTAAATAAAAAGACGAACATGGAGTCATACTAGTCACACTGTGTGTCTGATGGAGGTGTGTGTGATTCCTATATGTCCGAAATGACTCATGGATCATTTTCCTAAATTATAAAAATAATACAAATTATTTTTCTTAGTTTCAAATTCATCACTTATCTTTTTATTAAAATGTAATTTTAAACTGGAAACAAGCACTTTGACTAATATCAATCACATCATGTATCAGTTTGATATGAAACTGATTTCTACATGTCACAAATTATTTATGAATCTATGTTCTAAATTATAAAGAAAATATGAGTGAATTTTCTTGGTTTTCATCAAGTGAAACATTTTGAACTAAAGTGTCAATTTTAAACTAATAACAGACAATTTGAGTCATATCTGTCATACCGTGCATCAGATTGAGGTGAAGCTAATTCCTACACATCCTAAATGACTTATGTATTGTTTTCCAAAAGTATCAAAATAATATGAATGTTTTTGTTCATTTTTGAGAATGTTAGTTGTCTATTTTACTAAAATTAATGTCAAATTTAAATAAAAAGATACACCTTCAGTCATACCGGTCACACCGTATATCGAATCGAGGTTACACTGATTTATACATGTCCCAAAGTCTCAAAACAATACTAACTGAAAATGTTACCATGATTACCATTATATTTCTTTGTAATACTTTCAACACTGCATATTGAATCGATGTTCTTAACTGAAAAATATTTCTCATCGTTGAAAACTAGAAGAGTAGAAGAATCTCTTCTACCCATTATATCATGAGAAGTCACCAAAATGAGAACAAGATCTTCCTCCAATATTTTAGTTTTCAACAACGAGATAGGTTTTTCAGTTAATAACAGCAACTCAATATGTAGTGCCGGCCGTTTGACAAAGAAAAGTAATGGTAATCATGGTAACATTGGTAGAAAGGAACATGTTATCTATTTTTTGGCTTGTTGTATATAGTTGAAAGAAAAATATGACATACCAAAAGATCTATGAAAATAACTAAATAAGTATTAGATAAAAAAATATAGGAAAAATAACATAAAAATAGTAGATAAAATGATGAAAAAATTAATTAAATAAGTGGTAGGAATTTACCTTTTCATGATGGTTATATACATTCTTGACCCATTTCTTTATTTTCATTATCTCAGTTGTAGATTTGAAGTATAGTCTCTCATGAGCATGAGCAGCTTCAAACAAACCACCCCAACTTGAACAAAGGAATACACCTGTATAAGAAAACAATTCTTATGTGAGTAATACTAAAAATAAATGAATTAAACATAAATATGAAACAATTCATTACTTTTATAGAAGTCACATCTTCATGTTATTTGTGTACATTATATGATTAGGTATGTTTCCCATTCATTTCTAAGAAAATATATATCACCTTGTGAATATGAGTATTTTTTATAGTCATATTAGTACTGGAAAAAATATAAATACACAAAGGATTAATAAATATTTTAAATTAAATAGTAATTATCTTTAAAAATACCTCTTTGGGGTACTATTTTGTTGATGGAATATGATCTCTCTCATAAATTTACAAACATAATAACCATAATATTTTCCATTTTTTGTTTCATACACTATAGAAACATTGATAAAAATAAGTAATTTTTTTTTGATATGTGTTTGGATAGTGAAATATTATTATATATACCCTGATACTTGTCCAATTGTAGAACTTGTCAAGATCCTTGTGCTTAATTATTGTCCTCATGCCATGATTTTCATGATATTTATACACTACCCCATCAGAACAAAATCCTCATTAAAACATAATATAAATTATATAACTTTAATTTTGGTTCTAAAATGTTAGATGTGATGTATTAAAAATTTTCAAATGCTATCATGTGTGGTCATTTTGTTGGGTATCCATACATTGAATCTAGAAAATAAATCTTTGGAGCTTCCAAATTGACCATAATGAGAATCTAATGTTTTCTAAAAACATAAAAAAGAATAAGTAATGAAATAAATAAAAATAAATTTGATGTGATTAAATTGTAGAGTTTTACCCCTGAATCATTGGTATTAAGAAGAGTATGTCATCCCTAAGTTTGATTTCAAATGATTTGGCTAGGTTTGACACTATTTCATCCATTTTTTTGGATATTGTTTTTTTTATTCTGTAGAGGTGGTGTAGGACTAATGAGTCCAAAAAAAATTCATGGGTAAATCCCTTCAATTGGTATTGATATATACGACTATAAAAAATATGAAATGTATTTAGTCATAATTAACATAGTACATCAGCTTTTGGAAAATTAAATCATGAAAACATACCTCATGTATATATTTACAACTAAGGCTCTTAGTCATTCATAGTTGATGATTTCATTTTTGTTGGACTCACCTGTTTTGATAAATCCTAATTATGATTAATTATGTTTTGATAATCCCAAATGATGTTTATTATTTAAACATTGCATTATTTTAGTTAATGTTTAAGTTATTTAAACCTCAAAATTTAAATACTTTCACATATGTAAAAATGATAATTCATTTGTGATATATTTAATTCTTTCGGTTAATTAAATATGTATTTGCTTCACTGTATTCTATCTTAACTCATTCTGTAAATAGAATGAATAAACAGACACTTAGTCACGGGTACAGAACAAAGCTATCAGTATGTGTAAGTCTACCGGTATGCAAGTCTACCATTATAAAAAGATCACCGTTACACCAGAGCTACCGGCATGTGTAAGTCTACCGGTATCCAAGTCTACCATTACAGAAAGGTCATTGTTACACCAGAGTTACCATTAGAGTAAGTCTACTGGTAAGAAAGAATGTTATCAATACAGAGTGACAGCTGCGGCTATGTAAGTCTACCGTTATGAAGTCCACTGGTATAAGGAAGTCACCGCTACTCAAGTCTACCAATACAAGGAGCTACCGGTAGGAGATCACCGCTACACAGAGACCTACTGCTATATAAAGCAATCGGTACAAGGAGCTACCATTACAGAGACAAACAGCTACCGATACATGTCGATTGTTACAAACGTTATGCTGCTTGAACTTTTATTCTTTATTTAAATTATCCTAACTGTCATATTTTGTTTATTTAATGCAACTACTATTAATTAATGATGGTTTTTGGGATGTCAGGTAACCGTACCTCATACCTTCCATAAAGTAATCATTCCCATTGTCGAAGATAAAGATATAAAAGGGAACCTCAAAAGCAACTAGGGAGGGAGAAAAATATACAATAGAGAGGCGACATACATACACTCACTTACCTGAAGAACACTGGACATACACGAGGCCATTCATACAAGAAGAGAACACAAGATGAAGAACTACAATGATATCTTCATGCACTCAAGCTGGTCAAACTGAAACTGAAAGTCAAGGAAGCAAACGACGCGTTGTTTTTAGAAAAAAAACCAGAGAAGGACTCAAAAGCATTTTTGATTAATCAAAAAGAGTCTAGAGCTTCACTTCAAATCACTAGAGCATTCTAAACTCATATCTACTCTCTATCAGTGATTCTTTTACTTACTTTGTGAGCAGTGTGTGTGCTCTATATTTTTAGACACACACTATCTCCTATGATAAAGTGGAAGATTTCTAAATCCTCACACAAAACATATATAACTCTCTTGTATCCCACTGTGGATAGTGGTAGAGGTCAAGTGTGACCTGGATAGCCTGTGTGCTATTGTTTTGTTTTCCCACGAAGAACTGTGGTAGAGGTCAGAGGACCTGGACAGTCTTTGTACTGTTGTTAACCATGATCCAGGGTGTGGATCAAAGTTTATATAAAATATTTGAGAGTACTAAGTATCGTCTTGAGACTGAACCTATTGGTTATATTTTTTGTGCTTATTTATTTTGTTTTAAACTATATTGAATATTACGCTATTAATTACTTTGAAATACAAATTTTTTTTAAAGTTACTTTGATAGTTAATCTAGAAAGTGTTTGTAATTATTGTAAATCAGTAGGTTAGTTTCAAAAGCTAATTTAATCTTCTGATTAAATTAACTGAGACCTAATCAATATTTTGAGAACCTAATCGAACCTTTATAGTTTTACAAATTCACTACAGTTTAACTTGTTTTATAAATTGGGTGATTTTAACAGAAATATTTTTAACAGAAATTTTAATTGGAACTCAATTCACCCCCCTCTTGAGTATCCACTCCGACCAACATTTGGCATCAGAGGCTTGTTTGTTTCTTATTAAAGGATTTACTAATACTCTGTTTTTCAACTATGATTATAGTTGTATCTTAAAGATCTTAAATTTATATTAGTTCTAAATTTTATCTCTTTAAATATATTTCTAAAATATAATTATGGATTATAGACTATAAGGTGTTGCTACCAATAGGACACCTTTCTTTAATGCTGTTAATTATGCCCAATGGAAACTGAAAATGAAAATTCATTTAGAAAGTAGGGGATTTGATATATGGACTGCCATAGAGACTCAGTATAAGATTCCATAAATTTAAAGAACTACTTGGGATGAACCTATGAAAATAGCTTACAATAATAATTTTTAAGCAATTAATGCCATGTATTGTGCTTTAGGAGATGAAGAATTTAATTGAATATCTGCTTGTAAAACTGCTTATGAAATCTGGGACACTTTGGATGTTTCCCATGAGGGAACAACCAATGTTAAAGAAATGTGATTGAACACCTACACTATTAAATATGATAATTTTAAAAGTAAGCCTGATGAACCTATTTCGGACATGTATCTCAGGTTCAACGAAATTATAAATACAATGAGCTCACATGGAAAAGTTGTTCCTATAAAAGAGAAAATCAAGAGGATACTAAGATGTCTTCTAGAGAGATAGAGAGGAACAACAGTCTCAATAAGAGAATCTTGTGACATAAGTTCACTGCCAATTAAAGAGCTGATTAGTAAGTTGATGATGTATGAATAAGAACTGAAGGTAAACAAGGAGTAATATGATGAACCAAAGAGGAAGTTAGTGGAATTTAAGTCTACTACCTCAAAGAGCAAGGACAAGAAGAAATCTCACATACCCACTGAAAGCTCAAAAAGTGAAGGTTCAGATTCTAATAGTGATGAAGAGATGGCTCAAATAGCCAAGAGATTTAAGAAATTCTACAGGAAGATTAAATTCTTCAGAAAATAAAACTACAAATAAAAGTATCATCAACGAGGTAATTGGAAGAAAAATTGGAAGAAAGATGACAAGGATGATGAGATAGTGTGATATGAATGTAAAAGGAAAGGACACATTAAGGATGACTATCCAATGTTAAAGTTCAAGAAGAAATATGACTACAAGGACAGAAAATATAAGAAATCCATGAAGGAAACATGGAGTGCTTCAGAAGATAGCACAAGTGAATCTGATACTTCTAATCCTGAAAAGAATCATTCCAACATGTGTTTAATGACAAACACATCTGAGGTAACATTGGATACTCCTGCTTTAAATTATTATTATTCTGGAGATGATTCTGAATCTGAAAATATGTTTAGTGAATAATTATTTGAATATTGTAATATGCTAGAAGAAACTTGTAATGAATTGAAGGACAAGTATAAGACCTTGAAGAAACAGCATGCTTTGACCAGCTCTGTTAAATCTGCACTTGATATAGAAAAGGAAAAGAATGCTCAATTACTTAAGGAAAATACTGAACTGAAATTATCTAATGAGAAATTAAGAAAAGATTTAGAAAAATTCATGAATGGAAAGAACACTCTTACTCAAATTATAGGAAAACAAGTGGCACCAAAATATACCACTGGAATAGGCTATCAACCTAGACAGAGACAGATTACTAAAAATAGGTTTATTCCTAAATCTGGACAGAATGATGTTAGTTCTAGTTCTAGAAATTCATATGCCTCAACTAGTTATTCACATATTTATAGATCAAATAAAGTTTATCTTTCAAAATCTATTGATTCTGTAAATTATATGAGACCCATAAGACAAATCTGGGTACCAAAAGTTTTGCTTTCTAACCTCTCTGGACCCAAGAAGATCTAGGTACCAAAATCATTTTCTGTTTAAACCTGTTTTGTAGGAAACCTACTTGAAGAGTTCCTGTAAGAAGATATGTTACTTAGATAGTGGATGTTTAAGACATATGACTGGATATTACTCATGCTTCAAGAGTTTAATCAAAATTGATGGATGACATTTCACCTTTGGTGATAATTCAAAAGGAAAAATCATCGGCTTAGGCCAGATTGGTAACACTGATTCAGTTTTAATTTCTAAAGTATTATTTGTTAATGGACTTAAATATAATTTGTTAAGTATTTCTCAGTTGTGTGATTATGGTTTCAATGTTAAATTTGAAAATGATTCTTGTCTATTTCACAGAAGATTAGGACATTTCAACATCCATTCACTTATAAAACTAACTAGGAAGAAATTAGTTAGAGACCTACCCAAACTTGAATTCCTAACTGACAAAGTCTATAATCCCTATCAAAAGTAAAAGCAACATAAAGTTTCTTTTAAATCAAATAAATAAGTTTCAACTTCTAAACCTCTCGAGTTGGTTCACATGGACTTGTTTGGACTTTCTAGAGTTTCTAGTTTAAATGGGAAGCACTATGTATATGTCCTAGTAGATGACATTTTTAGATACACTTGGGTATACTTTCTTGCTCACAAAAGTGAAGCCTATTCTTATTTTATGAAATACTCCAAGTCTGTAGAGAACCTTAGTGGACTTAAGATTAAAACCTTGAGAAGTGATCATGGTAGTGAGTTTGAAAATCATGAGTTTGAATCTTACTGCTCACGCAATGGCTATAGTCACAACTTTTCTTCCCCTATGACACCTCAACAGAATGGTGTGGTAGAAAGAAGGAATAGAACCCTTCAAGAAATTGCAAGAACTATGATTAATGAGTATGATTTACCTTTTTTTTGGGGGGATGAAGCTGTGAATACAGCTTGTTATTTATAAATAGAGTCTCGATTAGACCTGTTCTTAAAAATAGCCCTTATGAACTGTGGAATAATAGGAATCCTAAAGTTAGTTACTTTAGAGTTTTTGGTTGCAAAGTCTTTATTCTTAATACTAAGGATAATCTTGACAAGTTTTCTTCTAAAAGTGATAAGGGAATCTTTTTAGGTTACTCTATAACCAGTAAATATTATAGAGTCTTTAATAAAATAACTAAATGTGTGGAAGAATCTGTTCACATAAAATTTGATGAAACTGATCCACATGAACCCAAATCTTCCATTGAAAATCTTGAAGAAGATTTGTCTATTCTGGACCTTAATGATAAAATCAATGAACCTATTGTAAAGACAACCAGTTCTGGACATATTCTAGAATCTTCTCCTGGTGAACCCGAACCTAGAGAAGAACCTAAAATTTATAGTCCTACATTTACTAGATCAACTAGGATTCTAAAGAATCATCCTTCAGATGCTATTGTTGGTAATCTTGATAGAGGGACACAGACTAGATCTTCTCTAAGAAAACAGGTTGAACATCAATCCTTTCTTTCACAGTTAGGACCTAAAAATATAAATGATGCAATAGATGATGAATTTTGGGTAATGGCTATGCAAGAATAATTAAATCAATTTGAAAGAAACAAAGTCTGGGAATTAGTTGATAGACCTAAGTACACTTTGACCATAGGTACTAAATGGGTTTTTAGAAATAAAGTTGATGAGTCTGGAAACATAGTTAGAAACAAATCAAGGCTAGTTGCATAAGTATATAGTCAAGAGGAAGTAATAGACTATGAGGAAACCTTTTCACATGTAGCTAGATTAGAAGCTATTAGGATTCTACTTGCCTATGCTGCTCATCTGAATTTCAAGTTATATCAAATGGATGTTAAAAGTTCTTTTCTAAATGGTTTTATAGTTGAAGATGTTTTTTTTGAACAACCACCTGGATTTATTAATCCTCATTTTCCAAATTGAGTTTTTAAGCTCTCTAAATCTTTATATGGTTTGAAACAAGCCCCATGAGCTTGGTATGATAGACTTGGTAATTTTATTATTTCAAAAGGTTTTTCTAAAGGGATTGCTGATCCAACTCTCTTTATTAAAAGAATTTACAAAGATTTTTTAATAGTACAAATCTATGTTGATGATATTATTTTTGGATCTTCTAAAATTTCTTTGTGTATTGATTTTTCAAAGAGTACGCAAAATGAATTTGAAATGAGTTTAATGGGAGAACTCAAATATTTTCTTGGATTTCAGGTTTTTCAAAATGAAAATGATATTATTTTAAATCAAAGTAAATATACAAAGGATATTTTGAAACATTTTGGTTTGGATAGTAATAAGGGAAGTGATACACCTATGAGTACAACCTGTAAGTTGGACATTGATGAATCTGGGAAACCAGTTGATCAAAAAAATTACAGAGGTATGATTGGTAGTCTACTTTACCTTACTACTATTCGACCAGATATTATGTTTAGTGTGTGTATGTGTGCAATATTTCAAGATAATCCAAAAGAGTCACACTTTCTTGCTGTTAAAATAATTTTTAAATATCTTAAACATACTACTAACTTAGGATTATTTTATACAAAAGGACAATCATTCGATTTAATAAGTTATTCAGATGATGAATTTGCTGGTTGCAAGTTAGATAGAAATATCACATTTGGAACATGTCATTTATTAGGAAACTCCTTAGTATCTTGGTGTAGTAAAAATCAGAATTTTGTTGCATTGACTATTGCTGAAGCAGAGTATATTGCTGCTGGTAGTTTCTATGCACAAATTATGTGGATGAAACATACATTATTGGACTATGGATATCAATTTAGACATGTATCTATTAATTGTGATAACACTAGTGTGATTAATATTTCAAAGAAACCTGTATCTCACTCTAGGACCAAACACATTGATGTAAGGCATCACTTTTTGAGAGATCATTACCAAAAGGGTGATATTGCTCTTGAATTTATAGGTACTAAACATCAATTAGCTGACATATTCACCAAGATCTTAATTTCGGATAGGTTAAGTTACATTAAACATGAGTTAGGAATGATAGATCACCGTTAGAAACCTCGCCGTTAGAAACCTCACTGTTAGAAACCTCACCGTTAGAAACCTCACCATTAGGAATACCTCATCGTTAGACAACCTCACCGTTACCATTCTCACCGGTAGGGCTTACCGTTAAAATTCTCACCAGTATAACATATCGCATTGTTTTATTTTATTTTCTTTCTTAAAACCGAAGTGTTTTAGTTTTTTTATTATTTTATTCCTAAATGATATAAAATCAAGTCTAAACCTTACCCAATACACCATGAACTCTACCCATTTAGATACTCACCATCTTGAAAACCCAAACCTTCAGACCTCTCGTGAACCCTAAGTTTCTAGTTGTGGAAATGGCTTGTGTGAAGAGACCGACACTCAGTGAAGGAGATACGCCAAGTGCTAAGCAGAAAAAAGTCAATTCAAGAACCAGTGGCAGTGGCACTGTTAAGTAAAAAAAAGAGCCTGTGAATCCGCATCTGGACAAGAGGGGGATTTTTATTGAAAAAGAGATCTGCGCTGAATGGTTGTTATCCAGAAAATCGTTAATCTTGAAGATATTGGATGGGCAGGTCTGGATTGAGTGTTTTGCGAATAACAATGGACCTTACTTCCCAATTTTAGTGAAATAATTTTATATGAATGTTCATTTTGAGATGTTAGAAGATGAGAATAGGATGATTTCGTTTGTGAATGGTAAAGTGATATCTTTCTCATCTAGTGAATGGGATGAAAACCTTAGAGTACCTCATGAAGGAGAGTATGGCTTTTCTTCTAAGTCCGTACCTGCAGCCAGTGATAATTTTGAATATGAAGCTACACTACTTGAGCTAACTAGAAATGGAACTCCAAGGAAAGTGATTGCAGTCGAGATGGAAGGTGAGAACAGATTGTTGTTCAAGTTTATCCAACATGTGATTAATCCCAGGAGAGGGGATTTTTCCACACTGAGATTTCAAGACATATACCTGTTGTATCTTTTGAGACATGGAGTGAAGGTCAACCTATGCAGACTGTTGATGATTCAAATAGAGGACATGACCAGACCAAAATCCAAGACCAATGATTTGTTTTTTGCAAAGTTTTTATCTGTCATGATAAAGGCAAAGAGAGTGGCTGAGTCTCAGGATGAGACAGTAGTGGTGAAGAATAATTTTTGCATTACTCAAACAGTATGAAAGTATATGAAAGTGAATTGGAATCCATAGAAGAAGTCATGGGTGAATGATGAAGGTAAGTTATATGAAAAATATAGTCCTATAGACCATCCTTCTAGTCCAAAGGATTAGAGGGATACAGGTCTAAGATATTATGAGGCTATCCTATCTTATAGTGATTCTGAAGAAGATGAGACCTCTGTTGAAGAAGGAGGGGATCCTGATCTTCCTCCCAACCCTACACCTCATAGTATTTCTTATGGGAAAGCTAGTCCTCTAGCTGTTTTTCCCATAAGGGAACCTGTTTTGGCTGAGGATGATGAGGAGACATCATAAGATGAGGAAGATCAGTCTGTGTCTGATCATGAGGATACTACTACTGACACCCCTTCTGATGATAATGTTGAAGAAGAAGAAAGACTTGATGATGAGAGATCTGCATCCGAGAGCAAAGATGAGAGCTCTGCCCTTAGTTTGAGTCTAGAGATTGGATTTTCTATTATACCTGTAGAGGCTGATCTAGTTGAGCTCGCAGACCCTATACCTAAACCTGTTGATCATCCTGTTGCAGAGTTAGACATGGTTGTTGATGATTCTGATGAGGAAGACTAGCCAGATAATTCTATTGAGGAGAATGCACAGTTTGAGGGGGATTAGCCTATCAAACTTGGCACTGTTTCAGTGGACAATGAGATTGAGGACTAGGTAGAAGACCTAGGTTTTGTAGTTTGTGGTTTGGACTACCCTGATTCAGAAGATGAGGCATCTATCAGTAGACCCAAAGTTAACTATAATATTCTTTCTAAGTTGTTACCTGAGGATGTGGTCAGAAAAGGTGATATGGATCAATTGAATACTAATCTTAAGGCCTCATTTGTGAAAGAGGTAAGAATAATGGAAACCTATTTGATATCTTCCATTCAATATGTCATGAATGACTCAGTGGCCAGTATTGTGTCTGAAAGAGCACCTGTAGTTGTGCCTAAAAACCTAGTTACAAGGGATGATCTTGAATCCATAAAGGTTGAGTTGAAGGAGTCTTGGGTTGTATCAGTTGAAGAATTAAAGAGCTATTTTTTTGAAGAGCTGAGCAAAATGGAAAATTCAGTAGAACTCTCTCTTGGTTGTATTGTGTCAACCACTATGGAAGAGATGATGCATGGAGTCAAGGCCTGCCAAAATCAGATTTCTAGCTTGGCAGAGAATGTTGAATCTCTAAAGAAGTCAATTGTCTCTATAGAGTCTTATATGAGCTATAAGTCTCAAGCAGACAAAGACTTGGCCATTGTGAAAACTGTTGTGAGCCAGATGGTTTCAGTTTTTGAGGAGTTCAAGACTTTAGTGGAACATCATGTCAGCACCCAGGACTCTCTTGTGAAAAATCTCATAAGTGGGCTGATTAAATCTTTTAAGGAAAAAATTGTCTTTACTGTTGCACCTATGACTTCTACCAGGCCTTCAGTAGATTTGGATCAGATTCGAGCTTTGATGAAAGAGGATCTTGGTTTAGCATCAATAAGTGGCTCTATGGACTCATCTGTCCTAACTCAAGTGGTGTCTACCACTAGGGATATAGGAAAAATTGTTCAGAATTTTATGAGAGAAGCTTCTGCTTCTCAGAAAGAGGTCAAGGATAAAGTTGATTCTTATTTTTAGAAGGTGTATACCAAGAATCAGTTGACCAACCATTTCAACTTCTTTTGGAAAATCTGAAATTACCCCCTGTAAATCAAGCCTTCCGAGAACAAGCAAGCTCAGAGAGCTGACTCCAGCTTTGGATAAGTTTTTAGAAAATAAGGATGACTTTTTGTCTGCTATGGAGAGGGGAGCAGGAATTGTCATGGACTTTAGGAATTTGTTGTTTCCTTTCTTACATGTTGATGCTAATCCACTATGGGAAAAAGTGGTATTAGCGACGGGTTATTTGCGACGGGGATATGTCCTGTCGCAAATAACACCCGCGATCGGGTTATTTGCGATGGGATTATTCCCCGTCGCAAATAACTCCTTATTTGCGACGGGATATTCTCACCCATCGCAAATTGTTTGGCGCGACTTGCGCGCCAAATCGCACGAAAGATATTTGCGACGGGATCCCCTACCCGTCGCAAATAATCGGCGGCGGCAACAGGTTATTTGCGACGGGATCACCTTCTCGTCGCAAATAACCTGGCGGCAGGGGTTATTTGCGACGGGGCCCGTCGCAAATAATCCCTTTTATTGCCGCCCATAATAAATGCGGTCGGGGTTATTTGCGACGGTCCCGTCGCAAATAATACCAATTGCGACGGGAATACCATCGCAATAAACCCCGTCGCAAATAATCTAACCTATAAATACAGCCAGTCTTGACATATTTTCCGAATCTGAACTACTTCTTACTAGTTTATATGAGTTGAGTGAATTTTGTTTTGCAAGCCGATTTCAAGGAGGTTGCGGGGATCATCCTACAAGTACAACAAATTGAAAGCTCGAAAACCAGTTTAAGGTTTTTATCTGAATTTTAATTTAATATTTATTTAAGGTTTTTGTTTTATATTTTTACATTAGTTTTTATTATTTCTAATTAGATATAATTATGTCGTATTAAGGTTGTATTAAATTTGATTTGTTAGATTTAATTATTAGTAATTAACAATATTTAATAATTAAGTGACTGTAATTAGTAATTAATAACTGTAATTTTAATTAAAGATAGTAATTAGTAATTAATGAATGTAATTAGTAGTTAATGAATGTAATTAGTAGTTAATGAATGTAATTAGTAATTAATGAATGTAATTAGTAATTAATGAATATAATTTGTAATAATTAGTAATAATTAGAAATTTTTTTCAATAATTAGTAATAATCAGTAATAATTTGTAATAATTAGCAATAATTAACAAAAAATAGGAATAATTCAGAAAAAATAGTAATAATTAGAAAAAATTAACAATAATTAGTAATAAGTAACAATAATTAGTAATAATTACCAATAATTATCAATAATTACCAATAATTACCAATAATTAGTAATAATTACCAATAATTACCAATAATTAGTAATAATTAGTAATAATTACAAATAATTACCAATAATTACCAATATTTACCAATATTTACCAATAATTGCCAATAATTACCAATAATTGCCAATAATTACCAATAATTAGGAATAATTACCAATAATTAGGAATAATTACCAATATTTAGGAATAATTACCAATAATTAGGAATAATTACCAATAATTAGGAATAATTAACAATAATTAGTAGTAAGTAACAATAATTAGTAATAAGTAACAATAATTGGTAATATTTAGTAATAATTACCAATAATTACCAATAATTACCAATAATTATCAATAATTACCAATAATTGCCAATAATTACCAATAATTTCCAATAATTGCCAATAATTTCCAATAATTGCCAATAATTGCCAATAATTACCAATAATTGCCAATAATTACCAATAATTTCCAATAATTACCAATAATTGCCAATAATTATCAATAATTGCCAATAATTACGAATAATTGCCAATAATTACCAATAATTAGGAATAATTACCAATAATTAGGAATAATTGCCAATAATTAGGAATAATTACCAATAATTAGGAATAATTACCAATAATTAAGAATAATTACCAATAATTAGGAATAATTACCAATAATAAGGAATAATTACCAATAATTAGGAATAATTACCAATAATTAGCAATAATTAGCAATAATTAGCAATAATTAGCAATAATTAGCAATAATTACCAATAATTACCAATAATTACCAATAATTACCAATAATTACCAATAATTACCAATAATTACCACTAATTAGCAATAATTACCAATAATTAGAAATAATTAGCAATAATTAGGAATAATTACCACTAATTAGAAATAATTACCAATAATTAGAAATAATTAGCAATAATTAGGAATAATTACCAATAATTAGCAATAATTACCAATAATTACCAATAATTACCAATAATTACCAATAATTACCAATAATTACCAATAATTACCAATAACTAGCAATAACTAGCAATAATTAGCAATAACTAGCAATAACTAGCAATAACTAGCAATAACTAGCAATAACTAGCAATAACTTGGAATAACTAACAATAACTAGCAATAACTAGCAATAACTAGCAATAACCAGGAATAACTAGGAATAATTACCAATAAGTAGTAATAATTAGTAATAATTACCAGTAATTAGTAATAATTACTAGTAATTAGCAATAATTACCAGTAATTAGCAATAATTACCAGTAATTAGCAATAATTACCAGTAATTAGCAATAATTACCAGTAATTAGCAATAAGTACCAATAATTAGCAATAATTACCAGTAACTAGCAATAACTACCAATAACTAGCAATAACTACCAATAACTCACAATAACTACCAATAATTAACAATAATTGACAATAATTACCAATAATTGACAATAATTACCAATAATTGACAATAATTACCAATAATTACCAATAATTAGCAATAATTAGCAATAATTAGCAATAATTAGCAATAATTAGCAATAATTAGCAATAATTAGCAATAATTAGGAATAATTAGCAATAATTAACAATAATTAAAAATAATTACCAATAATTAGGAATAATTACCAATAATTAGGAATAATTACCAATAATTAGGAATAATTACCAATAATTAGGAATAATTACCAATAATTAGTAATAATTACCAATAATTACCAATAATTACCAATAATTACCAATAATTACCAATAATTACCAATAATTACCAATAAATAGCAATAATTAGCAATAATTAGAAATAATTAGCAATAATTAGCAATAATTATCAATAATTAGCAATAATTAGGAATAATTAGCAATAATTAGGAATAATTAGCAATAATTAGGAATAATTAGCAATAATTAGGAATAATTACCAATAATTAGGAATAATTACCAATAATTAGGAATAATTACCAATAATTAGGAATAATTACCAATAATTAGTAATAATTACCAATAATTAGGAATAATTACCAATAATTAGGAATAATTGGTAATAATTAGCTAATTAGAAAAAACTAGCGTGATCATTAACTTTCTCAATTATCTTTTCATCTTTGTATTGGTTTTAAGAAAACTTCTGTCTCCACATGTAATATTTGCATTCATTTTCAAAATTATCAACCTACTCACCAATAGAGAGGTGAAAGTGAATGCAAATATTACATGTGGAGACAGAATGTTAAACACATAGATGAAAAGAAAATTGTAACATAATATAGAAAATTATATTATTTTAATATTAATAATAAAAAATACTAATAATGTAATAATGTTATTATTATATAATTAATATTTTTGAAAAATTAATATTAGTATTATTAAAATAATAAAAAAATTATAAAATATTAAAATTATCAATATTTGTAACAGGTTTTGCTTTATTCTTAACATGTTCAATTCTTAAAGGGTCAATTTTTAGGTCTATCGCAATAAAAAGTTTGCGTCAGTTGTGTCTGATGTAAACTCTATAATTATCCTTGCTTGAGTGTTTTTTCTAACAAATTATTCAAAACCAGTAATGCTTTTATATTTTATAGAAAAATATGGAACAATGAGGTCATCAACAGTAATTATTAGATGACCGCATATGAATAAATCAACGTAGAAATCCAAATGGTTCTTGTTTAAATCCAGTATATATAGAGGGTGTGGATACTTTTTTAGCATTTGCAGCATCAAATCCAGAATTTGTTTCAGAAGGCACAATAAAATGTCCTTGTAAAAAATGTGCATTGAGAACATTTGACACGTTTGAAAAAGTTGGGGGACATCTCTTGCATTTTGGTTTTCAACCGGATTTTGTTTTTTGGTATCAACATGGTGAACGCAGTTCTACAGAAGGTGATACTAACTTGATTCCGGATCCATCCCGGTTTCAAATTTTAGTACATGATGTTGTAGGTCCATGTATTCAACAAACAAAAACTCAAGATGATATTGATTCAACTCCTGAGTTGGCACACTCTGAATTTTATGAGTTGTTGAGGTCTGCTGAGGATGCATTATATCCTGGTTGCAAGATAAGAAAATTAGAAGCAGTTACAAAATGTATGGCTATCAAATCAGATAATGGAATGTCAAACACGTGTTTTGATCAAATATTTTCTTTAGTTAAAACACTGTTACCCGAAGGAAATGTTTTGCCTGCAAATTACTATGAGAGTAAGAGGCTGGTTCGGAATTTAGGACTTAGTTGTCATAAGATTCATGCATGTTAAAATGATTGCATTTTATATTCTGGGGAAAATGAGTCATTGGATAGTTGTCCCACTTGTGGGCAATCGAGGTATAAAGAAGCTCAAAATGGGAAGTCTGGCTTGATTCCTGTAAAACAGTTGAGATATTTTCCTCTTACATCCAGACTTTAGCGTTTATTAATGTCTAAGAATATAGCGACAATGATGTCATGGCACAAAACGAATATTTCAACCGGTAAAAGATTGAATCATACAGCTGATAGTGATTCATGGAAACATTTTGATAGAGTGCATCCATACTTTTATTTAGAATCCCAAAATGTGTGACTGGGTCTTTCCACTGATGGTTTCTATCCATTTGGATCTTATGGTAGTCAGTATTCATGTTGTCCTGTCTTTTTAACTTCGTACAATTTACCTCCATGGATGTTGATGAAGGAGACCTATATCTTTTTGACCTTACTAATCCCAGGACATCCGAAGAATAATATTGATGTTTATTTGAAACCATTGATTGTTGAATTAAATATACTGTGGAGTACTGGTGTCAGTACTTATGATGTTGCTGCGAAACAGAATTTCATACTAAGAGCAGCATTGATGTGGACAATCAGTGACTTCCCGGCTTATGGCATGTTATCTGGATAGAGTACACATGGGCCGAAATCATGTCCTTACTGTATGGGAGAGAACAAGGCATTTATGCTCGTCCATGGAAAAAAACCTTGCTATTTTGACTGTCATCGCAGATTTCTTCCAGTTGATCATCTTTTTCACAGAATCAGATCTCATTTTAGAAAAGGCACAGTTGAAAGGGATGGACCTCCAAAAATTCTATCAGGTACGGAGTTAAAATCAGTTGTATATTCATTACCTCCCATCACATTTGAACCCAGAATCAACCAATAGAAAATTTATGGTTTTGGGAAAGAACACAATTGGCTAAAACGTAGCATATTTTGGGATTTTCCATATTGGTCTGATTTGCTGGTCCGCCACATGTTGAATGTCATGCATATTGAGAAGAACTATTTTGATAATTTGTTTCATACAGTTTTGGATACACCAAGAAAGAGCAAAGATAATGTAAATGCACGATTAGATCTTGCTTAAATTTGCAGGCATCCAGAACTCGAACTGTTTGAGAATGTCAGAATAGAAAGGTTAATGAAACCAAAATCAGATTATACATTGTCCAAAGAAAGCCGCTTATTATTTTGTTAATGGATTGCAGATTTGAGACTTCCAGATGGATGTGCTTCCAATTTGGGTAGATGTGTAAATAATGGTCATATTACCGGATTAAAAAGTCATGATTGTCATGTTATAATGGAAAGACTTCTACCCATTGGATTAAGAGGTCTGTTGAATTCTGTGATATGGGATTCCATAACAGATGTATCATATTTTTTTCGGGACATTTGTGCGGCGACAACAGATTACGATGCTCTATGAAAACTTGAAGAAGATGTTGTTGTAATTATATGTAAACTGGAAAAAATATTCCTGCCACCTTTCTTCGACTCAATGGAACATTTGATATTAAATTTTCCATATGAAGCAAAATGTGGAGGTCCGATACAGTTTCGATGGATGTACCCATTCGAAAGATGCATGCAGAAATTGAAAAAAAAGTACGTAACAAAGCATCTGTTGAAGGCTCTATTGTTGAAGCTTATTTGCAAGAGGAGATATCTTTTTTCTCCTCCCACTATTTTGAATCTAAGTATCCTTCAAAACACAACCGCATGATACGAAACAAGGGAAATATTGATGAAATCGACAATCAATTATCTTTTTTTAACTAGTCAGATCTTGGTTTTGGTGGAGGTCATGAACGATGGATTTCAGATGATGAACATCACAGAGCTCATACGTATGTTTTGCTCAACTGTGAAGAGATTAAATCATTTGTACTATAAGTGCTTCTATTACTTATTCTATTATTTATGATACAATAAATAACTTTGTTTTTTATATATTGTATGATAATAATATCAAGAAACAACTTCCACAAATTACAGCAGCTGTAGAGACCCAAAGCTTGACGTACATTGACATTAAATTACATTTTCGGAATACTTAGTACATAAAAAAACACACACACAAGGATCGTAATAGTTTAGTGTCTTTGGAAACTCGGAATATAATCTTCTAATCCTGGTGAAAGATCTTCAACATCTCCCATAAAGATCTTCTTTTTTTTATACCTAAAACCATTCTTTATATCCTGGGGAAAAGAAAACATAAAAGGGTGAGCTCAAATTCTCAGTAAGGGTAAACAAAAGAAATATCAATCACATCATGCACATAAGCACATAACTTTTGGACATCTTAACCTGCAAAAGAGATCATAATTTCATAACATGGGATAAATCATGGCAGTGAAATGTAATCACAATAATCATAACTTAAAACATTAAAATTTGTGGCATGCACACATAATCATAGAGAATCATTTCTTGTTAGTCAAGACTCATTTCCAAGACTATCTTAGTGGACAAAGTCCCTTTCTGAACCGAGTCACCCTCGTTTCAGTCCTGTTTCACTGAACCGGTATAACCTACCATTCCAGCCATGTCTATCTCATGAGATATAAAATCTTTACCCAATGCATTGGAGGGAGATATAGCTCCCACCCATCTCATAATTATACCATTCTTATGTGTGCCACAAAATCATAAATCATACATCATTGCATAACCCATGTAATAAAAATGGGGTTCTTAAACATCATGACATCATAAAACAATTCATATATGATAAAGGAATTCATAAAAATAATTCCATCACAACATAATCAAATCAATGTAATGATAGGGATAAAACAGAACCCTTTATTATCTTAGATGGAAAATAATTTTGATAAAACACTTGAACTCCATTCTTGAGGAAAATATCCTTTCTACTTCAAAAAACATTTTCCTTTCTTAACATGTCATACAATTTTAAACTAAAAGAAGTTGATTAAAAATAAACTTGAAAACTTGTAAATGAATCTTCTTGGAAATAATGTTTTAAAAATCCATTCATGCCGTATAAGTTAAAATAAGCATTCTTCTCGTACTTTTGTCAGAAAAGTCAAAAAGTACCTTGTACGAAAAATGACAAAAGATTCCTTTCATATATTTTACTAAAAACTCACCAAAGGGTAAAATAAGTTTTAAAAAATTGTAGGTTGATATAAATAATATTACATATTGAGGTAACATGGATGTGGATGATAAAATACACCCCAGTAAATACCAAAGTATAAGCAATCTCAGATAAAAATGAGATTGTGATATTTTCCCTTACCTTAGGTCTGACTTGCTTTGTAAGTGTTCGAACCTCATGTATAATGATTTAAATAATGTTATTGACTTATTCCAGAATCATACTTATTTTTATGATATCATATATGGTCATATTCTTATCTTCTTAGTAGTAATATTTCATTGCTACTTGTTATTCGGGTGTTTATAACTTTTTGTTCTTATGCGTGTTTTGTCGAATAAATTCTTATTCTTTTCTTTAGGTTATAGATACCTCATTTCCAGAATGGTATTAGTTTAATATATATAATATTAATTCATTAAATTCATTTATATAATCATTATGAAATTAAGATCATGTAGAACGAGTCGCATCACATCGTGGAGACGGTATTCCGTACGTACGCACGAGTGATGATATCGTTCCTATGATCGTGGAATTGTATTGGAGTATATGTATACTATTTCAGAATCAATATCACTTTATAATAGTCATATATAGTCATTATTTACACCATTATACCCATCAAAGTAAGGTGGTGGTGGAAAATAGATTACACCACGGCGTGGAGACGGTATTCCGTACGTACGCACGCGCGGTGATTTCTTTTTCCGTAGGATGGATAGATGGTGAAATAGGGTTTTTTAATACTTATAATAACATATAATTATATTATTTATACTTATGTTATTACTTCATAATGAAACAACCTAAGAAGAAGAAGTGGAAGAAGAAATAAAGATGAAAGAATCGGTAACGGACATTACCTCTTCTTTGAAGTGCTTTTTGAGACCTCCTTTTAGGGCACTAAAATGGGTCTTTGAAGAAGACCAGAACCTCTAGGATGTTTCTATGGAAGTGTAGAAGATAATTTGTCAGGTTTTGGATGATCTTGAAGGCTCAAAGTTGTGTGAGGAAGAGAGGGAGGAGGTGTCCTTTTATAAGGGAGGAGAGGGGCACCTTTGGAATAACTAAAAATATTATTTTATTATAAAGTCAAGTTCGGTTTTAAATAGATTAAAATTGATTTATTTTGAGGATAAGGTGGGTATGGGTCGAAATCCTCTCATCCAATAGAATTTAGACAAGTTTAGGTTATTATTTTAACCTTATCAATTAGATTTAACTCTAAGTTAAATAATTTAACTTTTACCGTGTCTTTTTGTTTTCTTACACTATATGGTTAATAAACTTACTATATCAAGCCAAAAGAACCCCAAGTTGTTTATTATTAATATATATAATATTATCTAAGTCATTTTGCCGAACCTTAGATTTTTAGGAATAAAATAACAATTAATAATAAAATATTTGTTTTAAAAACTATTTTATGTCAATTTTGACACTATTTAGTAATTGATTTTTGTGAAAATCATAACAGAATGATAAGTTCGAAAAAAGTTAATTAAATCAACACTAACATGTCATATTAACCTAGAAAATTAGTGTAATTCATAAAAAGTCTCAAATTATATTTATTTGGGTATTTATAACATCAATTATGTCAATATTTCATTAATAAGATAATTACTGCATCGTCGTTGTGTCATAAATAAATTAAATTATTTAATGTCTAAAAATTACAAATAAAATACCATTATGTAGGAAATATTTTTATCTTTCTAATGAATATTTATAGTCGGATTTATCTTATGTATAACCCCATATTAAAAATGTTTTAGGAAATAAACTTTGATTTTAACTCGTTTAACCCTTCTTTAAATAAATTAATAATAAATGTCCTAATCTAATCCAAGTGGGCCTAAATGGTCATATTTTATTCCTAAGTTTGTTTTTGGTCGAATTACACTTTTCCAATAGAATTAGGACATGTGTTAGGGTAATAATAATATCATTTCTACCCTTAATTACCCTATTTACTTTTAACCGTGGTAAAAAAAGTAAAAAGTTACTATTCACCAAAAAATTATTTTCATCTCATTGAACCACATTTTACTTACTGATATCAACCGTGTCTCTAGGATTTTTGAAATTCCACTCACAGATGTGGTAAAATTAATTTTTATGAAAAATTCAGTTTTTTAACTACCACTTAGTGGTTTAACTATTCATCAAAAATTGAAAGTTTTCAGAAAAATGCCAAAAATTAGGCCTAAGCTATATTTGATATTATGAACTCAAAAATGATTTCTATTTTACCAAATTCAAAACATATCAGTTTCATTAATTAATTTAAAAATTAATTCCCATCGTCAAAACAAAAGGCGTGTTTTTAAGAGATAATAACTATCAAAAGATTGACACTTGTTTATAACTGGTTTAAATGTGAAATTACATCCAATGGCCAACATTGTATTAAATTATAAAAATATATTCTAAATATAATTTAAAACCACTCAAATTAATAATTTATCACTATTAATTATTTTGATTGAAAAAGTTGTTTTTAATTAAAATTTAGTAATTTTCACTATTCATCAAAATATGAAAGTTATCCGAAAAGTACCAAAATTTCACCCTAAGCTAATTTCGATATTCCGAATCCAAAAATGAATTCCATTTTGAAAAATAAAATTTACAAAATTTCAAAAAGTGGTTATTACTATTCATAACGGCTAGTTTTAATAATATTTTAATAGCATATTGTTGTTTAGTGAAACTCGGTATTGCGTACTACACACGCTATCAAGGAAGGTCGTGATTGCATGCAATGAAAGGCAAGTCAAGTATGCGTGTTGTGAAAGCTCCTTTTGGTGTATCATACAACACAAGACATTAATGAAATTAAAAAGAATATTTTTCATAAAATCTCGGGGTGTTACATTCTACCCCCCTTAAAATGAATTTCGCCCTCGAAATTCGTCGGGGTTATAAATGGTTTACTACTCGAAAGTTTGTTTAATAGAAACCCACATCGTAAAAAGGAATACCAAAATATGGATTTAAAAACTAAAGTATGAAATGTAATGGTTACCCAAATTAACTCATCACTGGGTTTCCACGTATGAGAACATAGGTGAAAATATGGATATGGAAGAAAAATCTAACCATAAAGTTCTGATGGAGAGTGGTAGAGAACATGGCTATGAAAAAGACAACAATAGCAAAGCCATAAATTTGTGATGATCTTGGGTACCATCTAATTCATCAGATATAAGATCACTAGGACAACATTTTTGGTTTTCAAAATCATTTCCCTAAAGTTGAAGAATTTGAATTAGAATAAATACTTACTTTATTTTGGTACAATCTCACTGTTGTTCGTACTTTGAACAATTTCCACTTCATCTCTTAAAGAAATGAAGTTGAATTTGTTATTCATGAAGTTTTAATTGATCATGTGATAGAATGATGGGTCATTCCATCTGTTTCAAACAAAAGGTTAGCAAAATTTATCAAATATACATAAGTCCATCTATGGTGAGGTTAATTGTATACGATTCCAAGAATGAACCTATACTTCATATATCATACTGCATAATAAAATAAAACTAGTTTCTACTAAACAGGGACTTCTTGTAGGCCAGTGGTAGGCGATAAAGGCCAGTCGCACTTCGGTTGTGGGTTCGATTCCCACAGCCTTGTCCAACGCGATGGGCTATCGCCCGTCCTGCAGGTTGTCCTTTTTCTAAAGCTATATTACTATAACATCCCATAAATAATATCGAAAAAAGTTCTATCCTAACTTATGTCCAACATAATCCATTCCAATCTTTAGGCTTATCTAAAATTCTTCGGTCCAAGCTCATAGTATAAAGAAAATCATTACTTGAAATGTCATCAACCAACCATCATTTATCTCCCATTATCTTGTTGGTCACATTCCAATCATGTGAATACCGTAATCATGTATTCTCTTGAAAAATGAATACCCATTAAACCTTAGTGAAAACATGAATGCTGTCAAAAGTTAACTCTTTCCACATACCAAAATCCAAAAATTCTATATAGTCAAACCATGATATAACCTTCTCCTTATATCAGTCATGAGCTCATGAATACTATCAAACATTTAATTTTCTCCTTATCCCTTCATTATGCGCATATCATCTACTTTCCAAAAATATCTGAATAACATTTCATGGATACTGGTACCATTAATCATACACTTTCAAAACTCAAGGAAATACAACAGTGTAACAATCCTTAGATGTCTCTTTATTCCATAGTACAATGAGATTACTTATACAACATTACACATGATAAACATGTAATCATTCCACTACATTCTTAAACCATTGACCGAGCTTCAACAATTCTTTCATCTCACATATCATTTGTAGTCTCTTCATCATCATCAACATAAATACTACCCATACGACCATACTGATTCTCTTCATGAGTCTTTCCCTTAGGGAATTGGTTTTCATAATGCCCATACATTCCACATTTAAAACATTTAACCATTGTTGATGTTGTAGCAATACCATTATCCTCATCCCTGGTGTTAACTGAACCTTTTCCTTTGAACTTACTGGCTTTGTGTCCTTCTTTTCCACACCCAAAGCATCTTCCAGTTCCTTTGAAACATTCTCCTTGATGCCTCTTCCCACATGATTTACATAGGGGAAATTGAACTTTCTTTCCTCTATGATCATCATGAAACTCCATCTTTCTCTTATTAGCCGAGTCAGGAAACTTACCAAATTTTACTTTATTAATCATATTATGAGATTGCTGATTCGGCATAATAATGATGTTTGGACTTCCAAATACCATTTCATTTGGTTGCTCATGAATAATATCATTCCATTGTCCATCATATCTTCCATTATCGTGAATCATCTTGTTTCCAGCCATTTTCTAAAACCCAAAAAGAATAGTGTGAGAGGAAAAAATTATAATAAATGGGGAGTAACTTCAATATGTAACATCTTTGGTTTAATCTAATATCGTTACCATAGTTCTAGGACTATATCCTATACGTATACTTATCCTTAGAGACATCCCTTGACATACCTTAGAAATATCTCTAGGGATCTCGCTAACATTCTCACATCCTAGTTTCCAAAGGTTGACTAAACCTTTCCTATGATACCAACTGTAGAGACCCGAAGCTTGAAGTACATTGACATTACATTACATTTTCGGAATACTTAGTACATAACAAAAACACACACACAAGGATCGTAATAGTTTAGTGTCTTTGGAAACTCGGAATATAATCTTCTAATCCTGGTGAAAGATCTTCAACATCTCCCATAAAGATCTTCTTTTTTTTTATACCTAAAACCTTTCTTTATATCCTGGGGAAAAGAAAACATAAAAGGGTGAGCTCAAATGCTCAGTAAGGGTAAACAAAAGAAATATCAATCACATCATGCACATAAGCACATAACTTTTGGAAATATTAACCTGCAAAAGAGATCATAATTTCATAACATGGGATAAATCATGGCAGTGAAATGTAATCACAATAATCATAACTTAAAACATTAAACTTTGTGTCATGCACACATAATCATAGAGAATCATTTCTTGTTAGTCAAGACTCATTTCCAAGACTATCTTAGTGGACAAAGTCCCTTTCTGAACCGAGTCACCCTCGTTTCAGTCCTGTTTCACTGAACCGGTATAACCTACCATTCCAGCCATGTCTATCTCATGCGATATAAAATCTTTACCCAATGCATTGGAGGGAGATATAGGTCCCACCCATCTCATAATTATACCATTCTTATGTGTGCCACAAAATCATAAATCATACATCATTGCATAACCCATATAATAAAAATGGGATTCTTAAACATCATGACATCATAAAACAATTCATATATGATAAAGGAATTCATAAAAATAATTCCATCACAACATAATCAAATTAATGTAATAATAGGGATAAAACAGAACCCTTTATTATCTTAGATGGAAAATAATTTTGATAAAACACTTGAACTCCATTCTTGAGGAAAATATCCTTTCTACTTCAAAAAAAAATTTCCTTTCATAACATGTCATACAATTTTAAACTAAAAGAAGTTGATTAAAAATAAACTTGAAAACTTGTAAATGAAGCTTCTTGGAAATAATGTTTTAAAAATCCATTCATGCCGTATAAGTTAAAATAAACATTCTTCTCGTACTTTTGTCGGAAAAGTCAAAAAGTACCATGTACGAAAAACGACAAAATATTCTTTTCATATCTTTTACTAAAAACTCACCAAAGGGTAAAATATGTTTTAAACAATTGTATGTGGATGTAAATAATATTACATATTGAGGTAACATGGATGTGGATGATAAAATACACCTCAGTAAATACCAAAGTATAAGCAATCTCGGATAAAAATGAGATTGTGATATTTTCCCTTACCTTAGGTCCGACTTGCTTTGTAAGTGTACGAACCTCCTGTATAATGATTTAAATAATGTTATTGACTTATTCCAGAATCATACTTATTTTTATGATATCATATATGGTCATATTCTTAGCTTCTTAGTAGTAATATTTCATTGCTACTTGTTATTCGGGTGTTTATAACTTTTTGTTCTTATGCGTGTTTTGTCGAATAAATTATTATTCTTTTCTTTAGGTTATAGATACCTCATTTCCAGAATGTTATTAGTGTAATATATATCATATTAATTCATTCAATTCATTTATATAATCATTATGAAATGAATATCATGTAGAACGAGTCGCATCACATCATGGAGACGGTATTTCGTACGTACGCACGAGTGATGATATCGTTCCTATGATCGTGGAATTGTATTGGAGTATATGTATACTATTTCAGAATCAATATCACTTTATAATAGTCATATATAGTCATTATTTACACCATTATACCCATCCAAGTAAGGTGGTGGTGGAAAATAGATTACACCACGGCGTGGAGACGGTATTCCGTACGTACGCACGCACGGTGATTTCTTTTTCCGTAGGATGGATAGATGGTGAAATTGGGTTGTTTAATACTTATAATAAAATATCAGTATATGAGTGATACTGATGTTATTACTTAATAATGAAACAACCTAATAATAAGAAGTGGAAGAAGAAATAAAGATGAAAGAATCGGTAACGGACATTACCTCTTCTTTGAAGTGCTTCTTTGAGACCTCCTTTTAGGGCACTAAAATGGGTCTTTGAAGAAGACCAGAACCTCTAGGATGTTTCTAGGGAAGTGTAGAAGATAATTTGTCAGGGGTTGGATGAGCTTGAAGGCTCAAAGTTGTGTGAGGAAGAGAGGGAGGAGGTGCCCTTTTATAAGGGAGGAGAGGGGCACCTTTGGAATAACTAAAAATATTATTTTATTATAAAGTCAAGTTCGGTTTTAAATAGCTCCAAATTGATTTATTTCGAGGATAAGGTGTGTATGGGTCTAAATACTCTCATCAAATATAATTTAGACAAGTTTAGGTTATTATTTTAACCTTATCAATTAGATTTAACTCTAAGTTAAATAATTTAACTTTTACTGTGTCTTTTTGTTTTCTTACACTATATGGTTAATAAACTTACTATATCAAGCCAAAAGAACCCCAAGTTGTTTATTATTAATATATATAATCTTATCTAAGTCATTTGGCCGAACCTTAGATTTTTAGGAATAAAATAACAATTAATAATATAATATTTTTTAAAAAAACTATTTTATGTCAATTTTGACACTATTTAGTAATTGATTTTTGTGAAAATCATAACAGAATGATAAGTTCAAAAAAAGTTAATTAAATAAATACTAACATGTCATATTAACCTATAAAATTAGTTTAATTCATAAAAAGTCTCAAATTATATTTATTTGGGTATTTATAACATCAATTATGTCAATATTTCATTAATAAGATAATTACTGCATCATCGTTGTGTCATAAATAAATTAAATTATTTAATGTCTAAAAATTAAAAATAAAATACCATTATGTAGGAAATCTTTTTATCTTTCTAATTAATATTTATAGTCGAATTTATCTTATGTATTACCCCATATTAAAAATTTTTTAGTAAATAAACTTTGATTTTAACTCTTTTAACCCTTCTTTAAATAAATTAATAATAAATGTCCTAATCTAATCCAAGTGGGCCTAAATGGTCATATTTTATTCCTAAGTTTGTTTTTGGTCTAATTACACTTGTCCAATAGAATTAGGACATGTGTTAGGGTAATAATAATATCATTTCTACCCTTAATTACCCTATTTACTTTTAACCGTGGTAAAAAAAGTAAAAAGTTACTATTCACCAAAAAAATTATTTTCATCTCATTGAACCACATTTTACTTACTGATATCAACCGTGTCTCTCAGATTTTTGAAATTCCACTCACAAAAGCGGTAAAATTAAGTTTTATGAAAAATTCAGTTTTTTAACTACCACTTAGTGGTTTAACTATTCATCAAAAATTGAAAGTTTTCAGAAAAATGCCAAAAATTAGGCCTAAGATATATTTGATATTATGAACTCAAAAATGATTTCTATTTTACCAAATTCAAAACATATCAGTTTCATTAATTAATTTAAAAATTAATTCCCGTCGTCAAAACAAAAGGCGTGTTTTTAAGAGATAATAACTATCAAAAGATTGACACTTGTTTATAACTGGTTTAAATGTGAAATTACATCCAATGACCAACATTGTATTAAATTGTAAAAATATATTCTAAATATACTTTAAAACCACTCAAATTAATAATTTATCACTATTAATTATTTCGATTGAAAAAGTTGTTTTTAATTAAAATTTAGTAATTTTCACTATTCATCAAAATATGAAAGTTATCCGAAAAGTACCAAAATCTCACCCTAAGCTAATTTCGATATTCCGAATCCAAAAATGAATTCCATTTTGAAAAATAAAATTTACAAAATTTCAAAAAGTGGTTATTACTATTCATAACGGCTAGTTTTAATAATATTTTAATAGCATATCGTTGTTTAGTGAAACTCGGTATTGGGTACTACACACGCTATCAAGGAAGGTCGTGATTGCGTGTAATGAAAGTCAAGTCAAGGATGCGTGTTGTGCAAGCTCCTTTTGGTGTAGCGTACAACACAAGACATTAATGAAATTAAAAAGAATATTTTTCATAAAATCTCGGGGTGTTACAGCAGCTGCTCTCGAAGAACGCAGACAAAAAAAAATTTCTCAGTGGTTTCAAATACTGGTAAAATAAATTTTTCATACTTTAACATCTCCTTCAATTTATAGTTTACTATATTGATAATTATTTCACAAATTTTCAGGTGTCTTGACATGCTGATAAAATTGACAAACGACTTTGTATATTGAGTAACCCAACATCCAAAATGGTGAAATCTTATAATGCATATGTGGTGAATGGTTTTCGATTTCATACACATGCATATGGGAAATCAAAAAAACAATGAACAGTAGAGTTTGCTTGAGAGGATATCATTATAGAGAAAATGAAGTTGACTTTTATGGCATACTTGATGAAATCATTGAACTCTGTTATCTAGGACACCATTACAAAACGATGTTCAAATGTCGGTGGTTGGATACTGAGAGAGGTGTGCATGTTCATCCGACTCATGGAATCATCGATATTAAATGTAAAAGTGTTCTTGAAGTAAATGAACCATTCTTACTGGCTCAACAGGCACATCAAGTTTATTATGCAAAGTACTATTCTACGTCAAGAGACTTGACTGGTTGGTGGAGCATAATAAAAATGAAAATTCGAGACAATCATTTTAGTCAAAGTGGATGTGTTTTCACTGAAGTGCAAGGAATTGAAGTTTTTCAAGAGAGTACTCAAAATCAATCTTTGTTACAAAGAGACATGAGTATCGATGATGACACCCCTCAATTAAGAGTCAGTGATGATGATGATGATGTTAATGATGTCACAAATGAATTTTAAATGGTAAGAGATGAAGAAACTGGAACTCAAATGGATATTGATGATATTGAGGAGGAATATGAAGATGACATTAACATATATGAAGATGATGATGAAGCTGAACATTGATACAATTCAATGGTAGTTATATACAATCATAACTAATATATATGTATATATAATAATAATTATCAATTATTTGCTAACAACATTCATTTTCTGTTTCAGATGGATGAGGACACATTTCGTGAGTTGGCGGATGCTGACCTATCTTTCGATGCGGATGAGTTGCTAGCACCTAACCCTCAGCCTGAAGGCGCTTCAGGGGGTACGCGGAGGGGGCGCAGTCTTGCACGACTGATGATTCCTGACCCCATCCCCGAGCGACGTCCACGTCTTGGGTTCAATCCACGCACCCAGAGGTGTGATAACCTGTGCATTTTACTAAGATTTCATTAATCTATTTACATAATAAATGTTTGATTATTGTTTTTACAGTTTTCTGCATATAGCAGTCGGACAGGGCAGCGCTATTTTGCACAACTATTTTTCTCAGACATGGAATACATGGGATCATATTCCCGTTGATGTGCAGTAGGCCATGTTCGGCCATTGGTTGGTACGTACGTAAATAAATAATTTTTATTTTGAATTTTATTTCATTTATAACTTGATATTTTGAATTATTTTTAGGGTTTATGGTATCCGATCGAGGATACCATGCGTGACGCCATCCACGAGGCATGGGAGGTGGCCATGCGTGATCGCTTTCGTCAGTTTTTGCACAATTTAAGAAGAGCTGCCATGAAGAAAGCATGAGTGTCAGATTTTGACGAGTCATGTAGAGCACACCGACCAGAGTACATTTCATCCCACGTATGGGATGGATTATGTGCACACTGGTTGAGTGGTGGCTTTCAGAGGAGATCATCAGTGAGGAGGCAGAATTGGGGGAGACAGGAGGTGACTCATCGAGCTGGGAGTCGTACTTTCAGTACTCATAGACAGCATTTGGTACAAACATTTTTTATAAATATTTTATATAAATTTAAATATTAACAATTTATTTTATATTCTTATAGGCTGTCGAGCACCCCGATATTACGGAGTACGACGTATATCAGAGGATGTACAGTGATCCAGCTACTGGGGAGCTCAGAGGTGATCGCCAGCGTCACATCGTGGTCAGTATTATTTTTTTTCAAGTTTAAAAATTAACTTCATATAATATATTCACAATTTTAATTTTAAATTGCCACTACAGGAGTCATATGAGACCGCAGCGTCACAGACCTGGCCTGAGGGTCAGGCCGAGGCATCAGATCAGACCAGTGGCCATCAGTTTGATGAGGCGGCATGGATGCAGGCGACCCAATATGCCTTCGAGAAGGGCCGGGTAGTTGGTATTGGCTCTTGACTGACTCCCAGAGATTATTATGGCAGTGTTGCGATGTCGACGTCCAGCTCAAGAGGAGCTCGTGCATCTTCTTCCGCTACACAGTATGAAGATCGGTTGTGATCTCAGACTGAGTTGATAGAGAGTCTCCAAAAGGAGTAGGAGGAGATGTGTTGGCAGCAGCAGCAGCATGAGGAGGAGCGCTGACGACAGCAGCAGGTGTACGAGGAGCAGATGAGTCGGTGGCAGCAGCAGCAAGAGGAGCAGATGGAGTACATGCGCCGACTCACTCATGCCTTAGGGATGGAGTTTTCTCCACCAGCAGATCCCCCCTCCCCCTCCTCCTTCATATTAGTTATTGTTTAGATGTTATAAAGTTTGTAAATTTAAAATATGAAATTTTTTCTATTCAGAGTTTCTGTCTCTCTTATACTGGTGTCAATATTGTATTATTTAATTTCTATTTATTTTTAATACTTTATTATTTATTATTGGTATTTATTTTAATTTTTGTTTATTTTATTAATAATAATATTACTCTTAGTATTTTATTATTTGTTTATATTTCTTTTTGAAAATGTTGATAATTTTCATATTTTTATTTTCTAATTATTTTAATAATATTATATTCAGTATTTTTAATACATAAAAAGTTTCAAAAATTTTAATTAAAATTATAATTTTTTAATTATTTATAATAATATGAATTTGGTATATTATTATTATTATTATTATTATATAATATTTTATTATTTATATTATAATATTAATATGATTAATAATATTATTCATATTTTATAATATTAATTTTTTTATATATATTTAAATTTTTAAATATTTTAATTTAATTATAATTTTTTAAATATTTGAATGATTTTTTGTTTTAATATCTGAATGAATTATAATTGTACTATTACTATTATAATATTAATTAAAATTTTTTATTAATATTTTAATTTTTTTTATACATATTTGCGACGGGATAATGATCCTGTCGCAATAGGTAATTGCGACGGGATCCCGTCGCAATTAACTATTTTTTTAAATTTTTTAAAATTTTTTTTGCGACGGGAATATTTGCCCGTCGCAATAGGAAATTGCGACGGGCCCGTCGCAATTCCTTATTTTTTTTTAAAATTTTTTTAACTTTTTCACGACGGGATTAGTGGCCCGTCGCAAATAACATTTGCGACGGGCCCGTCGCAAAAGCCTTATTTAAAGTTTTTAATATAAATCGATTAGTATTTGCGACGGGAATATGTCTCGTCGCAAAAAATATTTTTAGCGACGGGCCCATCGCAAATAGTGTTATTTGCGACGCCATTTACTGCAACGGGTCATTTGCGACGGACCCCCGTCGCAAAAGACCATTTGTGAGGGGATCCCGTCGCAAATAACCCGTCGCAAATGGGCTTATTTCCAGTAGTGATCTAGTAATAGTGCCTCCTGCTCTGCCTGCATCTAATTCTAGATCTTCAGCTTCTTCTTCTGCTTTCCAAATAACCCTAGCTCAAGCTATTCGAAGTTTAACTCATATGATCACCTAGAGAGATACCCAGTATAGGCCAGGCACTGTATCAGTAGCTCAACCTCCATTGATCATCACCGGTGTTCCCAAGCCTCCACCTGCATCTACCCAGCCTGAATCCTCTTCAGATCCTAAAGTAAAATCCAATGTGGACATTCAAGAAGTGGATTGAGTGGGTTTAGCTATGTTTTATAGGAATCTTATGTATTTCTTGTACTGATTTTATATCTTGTATTCTTGATTCATTTCTATATATCACTTTTAGAAATCTTTTTTCTTGTCCACTTCCTTTATTTCTATCTTTACTGGTCCACATTTTCTCTGATAGATTCTTTTCACCCTTCTTTCTTCTAATCACAAAGGGGGAGAACTTATTGATTAATAACAAAGGGGTAGATAACTTTAATAATGAGGAACAATAATTGAATTTATTTTATCTCTGATATATTGGATTATCTCTAATACATTTACATATCATTATCTCTATTATATTTGAAACTGTGTTGACACACACTGAGAAATCATAACTATTGTATTTTGAGTCTGATACATTTTGGATTACAATGTCATAAGTTTTTATTATCAAAAAGGGGGAGATTGTTGGACTCACCTATTTTGATAAATCCCAATTATGATTAATTATGTTTTGATAATCTCAAATGATGTTTATTATTTAAACATTGCATTATTTTAGTTAATGTTTAAGTTCTTTAAACCTCAAAATTTAAATACTTTCACATATTTTCAAATGATAAATCTTTTTGTGATATATTTAAGTCTTTCAGTTAATTAAATGTGTATTTGCTTCACTGTATTCTATCTTAACTCATTCTATAAATAGAATGAATAAACAGACACTTAGTCACTGGTACAGAACAAAGCTACCGGTATGTGTAAGTCTACCGGTATGCAAGTCTACCGTTACAGAAAGGTAACCCTTACATCAGAGCTATCGGTATGTGTAAGTATACCGGTATGCAAGTCTACCATTACAGAAAGGTCACTGTTACACCAGAGCTACCATTAGAGTAAGTCTACTAGTAAGAAAGAATGTTATCAATATAGAGTGACAGCTACAGCTATGTAAGTCTACCGTTATGAAGTCCACCGGTATAAGGAAGTCACCGTTACTCAAGTATACCGATACAAGGAGCTACCAATAGGAGCTCACCGCTATACAGAGACCTACCGCTATATAAAGCGACTGGTAAAAGGAGCTACCGTTACAGAGACAAACAGCTATCGATACATGTCGACTGTTACAAGCGTTCTGCTACTTGAACTTTTATGCTTTATTTAAATTATACTAACGGTCATATTTGGTTTATTTAATTCAACTGATATTAATTAATGATGTTTGTTGGGATGTCAGGGAACCGTACCTTGTACCTTCCATAAAGTAATCATTCCCATTTCCAGAGCTGAAGATATAAAAGGGAACCTCGAAAGCAACCAGGGAGGGAGAAAAATATACAATAGAGAGGCGACATCCATACACTCACTTACCTGAAGAACACTGGACATACATGAGGCCATTTATACAAGAAGAGAACACAAGCTGAAGAACTACAACGATCTCTTCATGCACTCAAGCTGATAAAAATGAACCTGAAAGTCAAGGAAGAAAACAACACTCTATTTTTAGACAAAAAACCATAGAAGGACTCAGAAGAATTTTTGATTAATCAAAAGGATTCCAGAGTTACACTTCAAATCAATAGAGCATTCTAAACTCATATCTACTCTCTCTCTGTGATTATTTTACTTACTTTTTGAGCAGTGTGTGTGCTCTGTATTTTTAGAGACACACTGTCTCCTGTGCTAAACTGGAGGATTTCTAAATCCTCACACAAAACCTCTATAACTCTCTTTTATCCCACTGTGGATAGTGGTAGAGGTCAAGTGTGACCTGGATAGCCTGTGTGCTATTGTTTTGTTTTCCCACGAAGAACTGTGGTAGAGGTCAGAGGACCTGGATAGTCTTTTTACTGTTTTTAACCCCAATCTAGGTTGTGGATCAAAGTTTATATAAACTATTTGAGAGGACTAAGTCTCGGCTTGAGACTGAACCTCTTGGTTATATTTCTTGTTCTTATTTATTTTGTTTTAAACTATATTGAATATTCTGCTGCAAATTACTTTGAAATACAAAATTGTTTTAAATTTACTTTGATAGTTAATCTAGTAAGTGTTTTTAATTATTGTAAATCAATAGGTTAGTTTCAAAAGATAATTTAATCTTATGATTAAATTAACTGAGACCTAATCAATCTTTTGAGAACCTAATCGAACCTTTATAGTTTTAAAAATTCACTACAGTTTAACTTGTTTTATAAATTGGGGGGTTTTAATATAAATATTTTTAACAGAAATTTTAATTGGAAATCAATTCACCTCCCTCTTGAGTATCCACTCCGACCAACACATTTACATTCTCAAAAGAAATGTAGTCAGTACCTTCCTCTCCGTACTTTTTTTCTTCAAAATAAACTACATGAATTCTACTATTTTGTAACTTTTTATCTACATGAACCTTCAATGTCAGTAAATACGATTATTGAATGAGTGGGGTAAATGTGCTTTCAAAAGATCTTTTTGATTGGTTGGTTGATCCTTTAGATGTTTTTGATTCAAACTTTCATTTCACCCCTTTCCTTTTTCTGTTTATAATAAAATTTATCGGTTCAGACCTTTTTTCATTAATTGTTAAAGGTTTATCATGAAAAATAAATTTTAAATTAATACCTCCTTGTCGACATGTGTTTTTAAAATATCCGACAGACATGTGATGAATGTTCCAATATCTTGGTCGACCTTATGAATATATTCTTCATCAAGTGGAACATGTAGCTCGACACTCGGTTCATGAGCTATGCTAATTGTCACTCTCACATGACATGTTGGAAGTGTTCTATTGTGTAGCATGTCGTCTTGAATATTGAACATTCTAACCATCACTACAAGGTGATGTGTGGGTGTTGATAGATATAAATTATAGTCATTTTAACTCTCTATAATATCAGTACAAGAAAGGTATTAGTGTCTGTCTGATTCACATTTCACATAAAAAATTATTAGAATATTGATTACCTCGACTAAGACATCTCTTTGAGGGTAATGGATTGCCTCAAAGCTGGTGGGGGTGGAGAGGGATCTTCACACAATGGTTGTTCTTGAGTTTTTTCTTCTCTTTTCTTTCCCCCATAACAGTTGCAAGCAACTCAGTCTGCCAATAAAATTGTTCTTCAAGGGTAACTAATCTTGCTTTTTTTCTTCCATTTCTTTATCTTTATCCTCCTGTTGTTTTTTTTTTCTCAAAATATATTTGGGGTGTTGCCCCAAAACCCACACCTCTGACGTGGTCATACTGTTATGATCACTTCAAGGACATCGATAGTTTGTGTTCATCTGGTATAGGTATTGATGATTCATGTGACTATGTTGGATATAAAATATAGTAAAATAAGTAATCATTGTTATATAAAATCAATTTAAAGAGAAAAAAAATTATTATTTCATACTTACACATGTTTCCCACACTTTTGTGTGTTTTTCATCTATTAGTGTCCCATTTTTATTTACATGTGCCTCCTTCCATAGCACATGGCATGGGATGAAAGTAGCTTTGGATTTGGATTCATCAATCTGCATATAAATAGAGGAACATAATTATGTTGTTGTTTCATGTCACATAATAAGTATTATGGTATATTTAAAATATATACCATTTTTTTTTCAAGTGAAGTGTACCCCATCCTTACTTTACGATAGGGGTATGTTGGTTTTTTTGCCCGTTCCTTATTTTCAGCACTCATTTGTTGTTTTATAAATAAAAAAATCTCAATAAAAGTGATGAATACACATATTTTCATACAATGTATTACCAGACATAATGTACCCGAAAATACATATCCACACAATGACCAGTAAATGCATCCCGTGTTTCATCATAATTAAGATGAAATTTCATTATCAGGTGTGTATACATAAGAAGTGGATACAGGTTTATTTTCCATTTATCATCTTTAAGATGAAATATCATTATAACTATGAAAAATCCTCTGTGAATCCTTCCAGTAATAATTAATACATATTTTTTGTGGGAGTCATCTACTATAAATTTACTTTGTATGGGATTATGGAGATTAATTAAATGTTTTGTTATTTTATTTTTTATTAAAATAAAAAAATGATATCATAATGTTACCATAATATTTCTCACATCAGTGTCTTAAGAATGGGCACAACATGGTTCCATGAATCTACATCAATCGGCACGTGTTTCTGAGTGATGAGTCCAATGTAACTACTAAACATGGCCTTGTAGGGGTTAACATGTCGGCCCCGCGTATTCCATCCAACCTATAATTTGATGCCTTTTCTTTTTTCTTTAATTATTTTTTCTAACACCATCAAACTACGGTGCTTTTGTTTTTTCTACATCACTGGTCCTTCATCACCTATCATTTCCTCTAATTCAACATCATCATTATGTTGTTCCTATGGGGTGGAAGTATCATCATGTGCAGAATATCTTTGTACCTCTACAATGGTAGTAGCAATAGGTTGAGAAACCTATTGTTCCTTTGGAGCGATAGCATTGTCATGTGCATAAGGTCATTTTTTCTCTTCACTAGGAGCAGTAGAAGCTTAAGAGACCTATTGTTCCTCAGGATTGGGAGCATCAGCATGTGCATAAGTCATTATCTACATAAGTGTTTTAACATTTATTTTAGATTACATAAATTTAGCAGTGAACATATAATAACATGAGGTATCACAATGTATATTAAAAAAAATTTATAACCTAATTATTGAAATCTCTTTTCTTTAAAAGGATGAAGGGATTTTACCCCTCTATCGAGTATTCAAATCCCTTCATTGTGGACTCCTCTGGAATAAAAAACCCCATATACATTGGGACCATTGCGAAATGATTACAATGACCTAATGAAATGGTCATCCTCAATTGAATTTCCATCTAACCCTTCAGTGGTTTTGTTCAATAAAAAAACAATTTACCACTTTCAATTTGTGGGGTCTAGAACATAAAATACTTTTACTACTTGTGATGACATTATAAATGGTTAGTCTTTGTACCCTTCCTTACTTAAATCCACTTTTATGAATTCTAATTCATCTATTTTAATAGAACTCCTATTATCAACCCAATTGCATTGAAAAATAGACACTTGGAATGTTGTATAATCCAACTCCCATGTTTTTTTATGATGACAAAGTATGACATATTAGCGTAAATTGGATTTTTATCCTTTATACCAAAAACATGTATCACTTCAGCCAAAAGTGTAACTCCTCTATTTTTCATAGTACTATCTTCGTCATGTTCATTTATATAGAATTTATAACAATTAATTACATAACCATTATAAGATAATACATACAAACTTGGTCCTATGTACAGCTATCGAAGTCATTTTAAAATTGAATCTGTATTTTCATATGACTCTTTAAAATATGGTCCTGAAACTATCCTATAAACTATTGATTATGTGTATTTGATATCCATATTTCATCCCTTGATGGATTAAAATGCCTAATAATTTATTTATGGGTTTTAAAATATGGGGAAACATTCAAACTATTATGAAAAACGTAAAGTTGGGATTGCTCCCGATCTATAATATTGATTGTGAAAACATCTCTTCCATAAATTACTTTACCCACAAGTCGCCTAGTGTGATTAGATTTTCATAGACCAATTCTTTATACACCAGACAGATAGTCGATACAAAATTCAACAGCTTCCTCAACAATATATCACTCTGTAATACAACCCTCTGGTTGACTTTAATTTTTGATATACCCTTTAAAAATTTTCATATACTGCTCAATGGGGTATATCCATCAATAGTGTATAAGACCACATAGTTGAATCTATCTCACCAACTGAATCATCGTATCAAAAAATGTTGGTAGGAAGAACATTTCCAATTCACATATTATTATAGAAATTTCTCTTTCCATAGTCAGCAATTTCGTTGGGTCTATAACTTTGCTTCATATAGCTTTGAAAAAGAAATAGAGTTTGGTTAATGTATAACAGACATTCTTGGGAAAATGCAACATAAAGCTATAAGATTTAGATCTTGCATCAAAACATGGAATTCATGTTATTTTAAACCATTTAACTTTAAATCAATAATTGACAATATATTCTTGATATTTGATGAATACCCCTCTAGAACCTTTACGTTATTCAATAAGTTGTAAAAATGATATCTCTCCTGCTTAGAAAGAGTTTAAGTAGCTGGAGGAAGAAAAGTTCATTTTTCACCCTTCATTGGTGCCAAGTCTTCTCATACTCTCATGTCAATCATGTCCAACCTAACCTTAATTCCATACTTTATTTTTTCGGGTGCATTTAGAAACGTGTCGATGAAACTATCACATACATTTTTTTAACATGCATAACATCAACAAAATATCTTACGTGCATATAATTCTAGTATGGTAATTCAAAAAAATTATCTCTTTTTCCAACTGGTTTTTGTAAGGCTTTTTGAAAACGGTTCACCAAAATCAGTGTTCACATATTTTACTTTGTAAAACAATTGATCACATGTTAGTAAAGACAATGTTGTATGTTCTTATGAACTTCCATCGAATGATGTCATCCAAGATTGGTACTTATGTTGTTAGGGTAGAAATTTTTGATGTCTTAGAAACACATTCTTCGATGAATGTTTCAACCTAATTGACTGTGTACCTTGTTCACAAATAAGACACCCTTGAGTTCCTTTAATTCTATATCCTAACAAATTTTCATAAGAAATAAAGCCATTGATCATCCCATACATCATGGCTCTCAATATGAAATCTTTATTTCCATAAGCATTATACAACTTAACACATGAATCCCACAATAATTTCAAATCCTCGATTAATAAAGACAAATAAACATCACTATCATTACCCAGTTTTTTTAGTCCTAATAGAAGCATATATAACTTGATGTATTTTAGTTTCATGTATAACCATGGTGGAAAATTATAATTTACCAACATAATCGTCCATATACTATGAGTGTTGCTTTGAAAACCAAAATGATTCACCCCATCTATAGATAATGCAAGATGAAGGTTTCTCGACTCGTTTCCAAATTCAAGAGAATCATGATTGATGTGGTTGTGTTTTCACACTCTTTGTCACATCCTTTTTTATATTTTTATTAACTTTCTAATATCAAAATAATGTATTTTGTAAAATAATTAACAATTGTTTTGTTTTTTCATAACTGGTAAAATAATCATTTTTTTGTAAAATTCATGTATTTCATTAATTATTTTTTGTCATTTTGATTAATTTTTAAATTAATTAATTAATTCTATTTTTACTCTCTTTTTTCTTTTGTTTTTATTTAAATTTTAATTTTTCATTCTTTTTATTCTTTCATTATTTCATTTATTTTGTTTTCCAAAATAATTATTTTATTAATTATTTAATTTAACTAATTATTTTGTAAATAAATAAAGTTTACACTTTATTTTTTTATTCTTTAAATAATTAAATTAGTTTTAAATTTTAATTCTATTCTTTAAGTATTTTAATACTTTGTTTATTTAATTTTAATTCAATTCTGTGTTTTCTTTTATTCTTTTAGTTAATTAATTTTTAATTGAATTAATTTATTGAATTAATTTTTAATTTTTAATTTATTTGTTAGTTTTTTTGTGCAGATTCCACCATCATAAGCAGAGTAGTGGTGACTCTTTTCAGTCACTTCCAGACCCACTAGAGCGCTGAGTCACCAGCTCTACTCACCCCCAATTATTCCAAGTGGTGGATCCTAATACACTGTCATCCATAAACCCATACACCACCAACCCTCACTATTGGTGGTGTCTCATTTCCTTCTGCCATCCCACCACATCTACTGATTCTCCTTAAATCTCACCCAAATCTTTCACACTATCTACTGGTGGTGTCTCATCTTCTCATCCCTATATCTCTTCACCACTAAAACCTATATCCAATTTTCACACCAACAACAACAGCAACATTTCAAGAAAATTCCAATCGCATTAGAAAAAAAATCAATGAAGCAAGCATATGAAGACTCAAAATCTAAAATCCCTAAATTAGAAAACCTTAATCGAACCATAACTTAGAATACCACACCACCTTAGTCATTCGTCGTCGCTACAGTAGAGCTCTCCATCTTCACCCACATCATTGTGATGTTGAGCCTCTGTGAAGCCCTCTACTGTGTGCCACTCGAACCACCTTCCAGCCCCAAAACACCTATCATCATGCCACCGCCACTACCGGGTCGTCCCTCACACCTCCATAATCTGAAATCGCTCTACCATTAAAAACCAGTTGCGGCTGAGCCCCCCCCCCCCCCCCTCCCTTTTCCCTTCTTCCCCATGTCGTCGGTGTCCCACCTCCCTCTGCCTACTGCCTGCTACTCCGTGTGACCATAACCCTTGTGGGGGCCACTCCCATTTGTGGGAGAATTCAATGAAGGAAAAAAAATAAGTTGTCAGCAATAACTCCACAACTTATTTCTTTAGTGTGCAGCTGATGGGATTGGCATGCAGCCTTTGTTGAAGTAGCTGATGGCGGAAGAAACTTCAAGGGTTGATGAACCAACCCCAACCAACCCTTGACAGACTTGATTCCCTTCATCTTTAAAATGGGATTAAGATCCCATGATATTGTAATGAGAAAAACCCATTTTATCACTTTGCATATCCTCTGACGTGCATTCATTTGGAGAGGAATAAATTATTGGCCCCCTTCTCCCATAGATGTAGGAAACAATTTCTGAACCACATTAATTCTCTGTGTTCTTCGTTTTCTTTCCCCATTTTTGTTTGATTTCATTGTCACAACACTCCGCTGCCCCAACAAGTGGTATCAGAGGGTTCGAGAGTGAAACGACGACGCGGTAGCGAAATTTTCTGGCGACCCGAAAACTGAAGTTACTTGGAAAAAAATTTCAAGCCTAGATCTGTGAAGAGAACGATGATACAATTCCAACGGTGCAAGCGGCATCAAAAACGGAGTTGAAACGAAGGAGATAAGCTCAGTTAAAGTTTGGTCAAACCGTGGGTGCTACAGTGCCTTATGATGAAGAAGACGGCATTGTTCACGCCACCAATGACATTTTAGTGACTTTTCTGACCACTTTTCCAGCACGCCATGTCCGTGCCACATCAGCAGTCAATCCATACTGTTGAAACTATTTTGCCATAACTCAGCCAATCGGAGCCCGTTTTCAGCGATCCAGGAGTCGATTCCAGGTATTTCTACCATTCTGGACACATCAGTATGGTTAGATTTTATAAATTATAACTCCATAAATGGAATAAAATAGAGGTAATATTATTAAACTCATTGTGTTTAATTATTCCATCTGGAAACTGAAAATGGATAACTTTTTGTATATTAAATATTTGTAGAAACCACTAAGCCCGTTGCAGTGCAAGTGTAAGAAATGTCAACTAGTGGTAAAATCGATTATAATACATCATATAGTACCTTTCCAGTGGATGTGAAGTGAGTCTCACTCAATAAGAATTGTGCTGCCCAAATCAGACAGTAGATTGACAAAAGCATCTTCCAAAATTTTGCCAATGAACATGACGCCTTCGTTCTTTGGAAAAAAATGGAAAAATGTATGTGAAGACAACCACTCAAAATAAATAAAACCTGATACATATTATTTTAAACTATAAATATAAATATGGTACCAACATATCATAGCACATGAGCGAGTTCCAAGGTACTTTTGATTAGCTAAATTCTATGAAAATGATGATTGATGATGAGTTTCAAGAATTGTTGGTGTTGAGTTCTTTACTGAAGATGTGGGACAAATTAGTTGTTTCGGTCAGCAATTCTACTCCAGATAGAACTCTCACTATAGATATGGTGAAATACAGAATGCTAAATGAAGAGTCGAGAAGAAAATATGTGGTACATACACCTGAATTAGAGTCTCTTGTCACTAAAAGACAAGGGAAGTAGAAGTGGCAGGGAATAAGTAGAGGAATAGAAACTCGTGACCAAATTCTTCAAAGGAGGAAGCTATTGAAATCTTTATCAAGATATGACATGAAGTTCCACCACTATGGTAAGCTCCGACACTTCATCTGGGAGTATAGAAGGCTGAAAGTAGAGCAGAAGAATCAAGATTGTAGGACCCAAAATAATGATGTTTTAGTTGCCAATGAAGAGAATTTTATTGTTTAGGAAGGCAATCATGTCAGTCTTGAAATCCAAGAATTGACATGAGTGATCGATTACGGCGCCTCCTAGCATGTCACCGCCAGAAGATATTTCTTCTCATCTTGTCATTCAGGGAGTTTGGAACATGTGAAGGTGGGAAATGATGGCGCATCCAAAATTACTAGTATTGGTAATATTTTTCTAGAAACTAATTTTGGATACAGGTTATTGTTGAAGGATGTGAGGCATTTTCCTGATATTCACCTCAATATAATATCCAATGGAATTCTCGATGACGAGGGATATATTATTTCCTTCGGTGATGGGAAATGGAAGTTTACCAAAGGTAACTTGGTAATTGCTAAAGTAAAGAAAGATACCTCTATTTATCTCTCAGATGCAAGACTGTGTGGAGGAGAAGTAAATGCAGCCAGAAAAGATGTTCCTATAGAAGTTTGGCACAATCATCTATGTCATATGAGTGAGATAGGAATCAAAATGATCTCCATGAAAGATCTATTGTCAGGAATAAAAGGTACACATTTTGATACTTGTGTTGATTACATCATGGAAAAACAACACAGAGTATCATTCCGTAGTTATATACCATCCATAAAAGAAAATGTTTTAGATTTTATTCACACTGATGTCTGCATAATGAGAACTAAGATTATGGGAGGTGCTATTTATTTTGTTACCTTCATAGATGATCATTTCAGAAAATTATGGGCCTTTGCTTTGAAAACTAAAGATCAAGTACATGAGGTTTTCAAGCATTTTCATGTGAAGGTATAAAGAGAAACAGGTATGCGGTTAAAGTGTGTGCGATCAGACAATGGAGGAGATTACCATGGTCCATTTAAGTAGTACTGCAGGAGTTTCAACATTAGGCTGGAAAAATCAGTACCGAATATGCCTCAACATAACGGTCTTGATGAGAGGATTAATAGAACAATTTGTGAGAGAGTAAGATGTATACTCTGAAATACAAAGTTGCCAAACACCTTTTGGGGGGAGGCAATAATGGCCATAGTTGATCTTATCAACCTTTCTCCCTCAGTTTCATTGAACTAAAATGTTCCAGAAAGTGTATGGATAGGTAAATATGTTTCATAAAAACACTTGAGAGTATTTGGCTACAGGGCATTTGTTCACATCCTGAAAGATGAGCGGGAAAAGCTAGATGGAAAAGGAAAGCAATGTATCTTTTTGGGATATGGTCATGAAGAGTTTGGATACCAAATCTGGGATCCTATCAGTAGGAGGATCGTCAGAAGAAGAGATGTGGTGTTTCTTGAGGATCAAAAGATTGAATATTTTGAGAAGATAGAAAGTGCATAGAAGTCACAGCTTGAGGAAATTCTAGTCAGTCTGGAACCAATATCACCACCATTAGTACCAGCTAGCACGAGAGAGATACACGACACTGATGATACATCACTACCAAGTAATATGTCTCCATCTACTGATATGTCTTCGTAATATGATATTCCAAAACAGATTCCCCCTAAAACATGGTTGAGGAGATCTACCAGAGAACGAAAACCGAGTCGTAGATACTTACCAAATGAGTATGTGATGATCACTAATGGGGGAGATCCAGACAGTTATGATGATGCAATCATGAGTTAACAGAAGATGGAATGGAAGAAGGCCATGCAAGAGGAGATGTTATCCTTACACAAGAACCATACATTTGATTTGGTAGAATTATCACACGAAAATAAGGCACTCAAGAACAAGTGGGTGTACAGAATTAAAGGAGAAGATGGCAGCTCACAATCGCGCTACAGAGCCAGAATGGTTGTGAAGGGATTTGGTCAAAATAAAGGTATTGACTTTGATGAAAAATTTTCTCATGTGGTTAAAATTTATTCTATTAGATTTTTTCTTGGATTGGCAGCTAGTTTGAACTTGGAGGTTCAACAGCTAGATATAAAGACAACGTTCTTACATGGTGATCTTGAGGAGGAGATATATATAGAGCATCCAAAGGGATTTCATGTGAAAGGGAAAGAAAACCTGGTATGCAAGCTTAAGAAAAGTTTATATGGTCTGAAATAGGCACTGAGGAAGTGGTTCAAAAAAATTGACTCATTCATGGAGAAAAATGAGTATAGGAGGACTACTTTTGATCATTTTGTTTTCATCAAACAGTTTTCTGATGGTGATTTCATTATCTTATTTCTTTATGTTGATGATATTCTGATTATTGGAAGATATAACACCAAGATTGATAGGTTGAAGAAGGATTTGAACAAGTATTTTGAAATGATGGACTTGATGATACTCAGATTCTTGGTATGATGATTACTCATGATAGAAGAAATAACAAGATTTGGTTATCTCAAGAGCGGTACATTGAGAAGGTTCTTGAAAGATTCAACATGGTAAAGGCAAAACTAGTTAGAACTCCACTTGCAAGTCATTTTAGGATCACGACAGGTCAGAGTCCATCAACTGAGAAGGAGAAAGCAGAAATGGAAAAGGTTCCATATCAGTCAATAGTTGGTAGTCTTATGTATGTCATGGTGTGCACTAGACCAGATATTGCTCATGTTGTTGGCATTATAACCAGGTTTTTATTATATCCAGGAAAGGATCAATGGACAACGATTAAATGGATATTGATGTATCTCTTAGGTACATCTAGTCATTGTTTATGTTTTGGAAGTGCTAAACCTGTTTTAGAAGGATACATAGATGCAGATATGGCTGGAGATGTAGACATGAGGAAATCTATATTCAGATACCTGATATCATTTGGAAGGGGAGCAGTATCATGGAAATCATAACTTTATAAGTGTGTTGCCTTATCCACTACAGAATCAGAATATATCGCGGTCACTGAGGGTTGCAAGGAGATTCTGTGGATGAAAAAGTTTTTACAGAAGCTGGGATAGAGTCAGGAGAATTATATTCTCTATTGCGATAGTCATAGATCTATTCATCTCACCAAGAACCCAACATTTCATTCTAGGTTCAAACACATCGACGTACGATATCACTGTATCCAAAATGTGCCTAAAGAAAAATTGTTGAATGTTGAAAAAATCCACACCAATGATAATGGGGAAAACATGATGATGAAGGTTCTACCGAAAGAGAATATGGACGCTTGCAAGGATACTGAAGGTCTAGAATCTACCCCAAATTGGTCGCGAGGAAGATATTTTTGGGGGACACTCCCATTTGTGGGAGAATTCAATGAAGGAAAAAAAGAAGTTGTCAGTAACAACTCCACAGTTTCTTCCTTTGGTGGGCAGCCGACAGGATTGGCATGCAGCTTTTGTTGAAGCAACCGATGGTGGAAGAAACTTCAAGGGTTGATGAACCAACCCCAATGAACCCTTGACATACTTGATTCCCTTCATCTTTAAAATGGGATTAAGATCCCATGATATTGTAATGATAAAAAACCCGTTGTAGCACTCTGTGTATCCTCCGACGCGCATTCATCCAAAGAGGAATAAAGTGTTGGCCCCCTTCTCTTTTGGACGTAGGCAACAATTGTCGAACCACGTTAACTCTTCATGTTCTTCATTTTCTTTCCTCGTTTGTGTTTTATTTTATCACCATGACACTCCACTTCCCTTAGTGACTGTGAGGTTTGAGGGTCTTCAGTGGTGGTGTCTGAGGGGGGCTACTAGGGTGATGAGGCAAGATCGGTGGTGCGGGGGTCTCTAGAAGCGGCGTATGTAAGGGGATTCTGGGGTTGAGGTAGGACCGGCAGCATGGGGGTATCCAGCGGCAGTGTCTGCAGGGTGTTACCTGGGTGATGAGGCATGAGGGTCTCTAGCGGTGTCATCTGCGGGGGGCGTTAGGGGTGACGAGGTGGAGCCCAGGTAGAAAGTTGCGCAACAAGTGGCTTGTGATTTGAGATCACCGATCTGAGCCTTCGGGGAACGTGTTCATACACAACAGGCCTTCAGGTCAATAATGTAATAAAATAAAGTAGTTGGTTGGATACGTTATCCCTTGGGGGTTATGACCTACCTTTCTAACGGCTTGTGTGTGTGTGGTGTGTGTGTTTATCTATAATTGTTCCCAAAGAACCTATAATATATATATATATATATATATATATAATTAGAAATTTATAATAACTATATTTATTATATTTATAATTTTATAAAATTATTTAAATAAAGATATATTTATTTATAATTATAACTATAAATAATTAATTAAATAATTAATTATAAATATTTATTTATTTATACTGATGTTCATACCTCATCTCTTTAGATCTGTGAAGGTCGGCAGCGGGGACGTTGCATAGAGGGAGTGACAGGATGCTTCGATGTCGTGTATGGGCGTTGCGGGTGCGAACAACGTTGGGTCGTCAAAGCAGCAGTAGGGTCCGCTCGATTTAACCAAAGGTGGTTCGAAGCAACAAGATTTGCTTGAGGATAATGATACAGGTAGGACTATGCAGGTCAACGGTGAGGATGCTGCACAAAGGGAGTGGCGGGATGCTTTAATGCTGTGTATGGGCGTTGCGGGTAACCAAAGCAGTGGCAGGGTCTGCTCGATTTAATTGGAGCTGGATCAAAGTGGTGAGACCCGCTTGAGGATGATGATGTGAGTAAGACTGGTTGTGGTTTGATGAAGCTGCGAGCTTGTGAGGGTCCGATTCTGATAGATGCGGGGACGTCTTTCTCCCTCTACAAAGGGTCAGCTGCCTTTTCCATTAATGATAAGGGAAGTGTTTCCCATGTTATGGCATATTGGGATGTGGTGTCAGATACACATTCGCCCAACTTATCTTGCCTAGGGGATCCATTCTGTTGAAGATCTGTGATTTAGTTGACCAGTTATCGGAGATTTTGGGCTTCTGTAACTAGATATGTGTTTCGTTGGGACGTGGATTCTATCATATCCTCTATCCTTCTAAGTAGTTGAAGATACGGTCATAGGGGTTCAGTTCTGTATCTCTTAAGCCTGTATTTCTTCACATTAAAGAATGGGACAGAAAATTCAATCTACTGGATACAGGTAACTCTTCTGCTCAAATATGGGTAAAGGTATATGGTCTTCATTGGATCATTTAGCATCCAAAAATCCTTTAAGATATTTCCATGTCGATCAGTCTCCCCATCAAAATGGATAAGGAAACTATGACTACAAGGTTGGGGTATTTTGTCTGCTTTCTAGTTGATGTTGATTTGGGTTCAACTCTAGTTGATCAGGTTCTTTTGTCTACTGATGAAGATGAGTTTGATTTGAAAATTTTTTATGATAGGGTTTCTAAATTCTGCAAGGAATGTAATATTATTGGGCATGATCTAATCAATTATAGGAAATCAGTTGTCTGTGATGTTTTTCATACTCACAGTCATGATAAGGATTCTTATTTCAAAAGGAGCAGGAAATCAGGTTTTTCTGATACTCGAAGGATCGGTTAGTTAGAGGATGCCTCCAATGTTGATGCAAGACATGATGTTGGTAAATCTAAAGGAAAATTGTCTTATGTTTTTGGGAAAGTGGATGTGAAGGGAACCCAACAGACAGTTGATATTCTTGTGCAGGGCTCAGGTAAGCAGAGGCTTTGGTCGGATATTGTTGTGGAGGTAACTCGGGATGATGATGGGCAAGGTGCAAAGGTGAACAAAGACAAGGTTACCCCTGAAGAGGGTAGTCCTTCTGATCTTTCCAAATTCTATGGTGAGCAAGGCATCATAGAGACTAATGTACAAGCTGCGGATGGGGATATTTATGAGTAAGTGGTTGTCTCAAAGACCAGTGAGTTTATGGATACTTCTTCTTTTTTAGACATATTGGACTATATCGAGAGGGAAGTGGCTATGCAATCCATAGATGATATTCATGAGGGAATGATCTCACAAAAGTGGAATGATGATAATGAAGGATTCTAAATGATTCCAAGGAAAATTAGTTTTCATCATAAGTCGCCTAAAGTTTCTGATCAGAAATATAATAAGTCAAAGAATGTCATGGAGGGTAATAGTTTTTAGGCACTTGATGATGGCAGTCGTCTATCTAAATACATGCTTGATGAAATGAATGAGTATGATATAATGATGCATCATCAAACTTGGAGGTGGGGTAGGCATCCAAAAAGCCGAGGCCGAGGTGGCCGTGATGATTCAAATCGAGGTTATGGGCGAAGCATGTCCTCTGGATTGGCTCAGCTATCTATAGAGCAGGAGAAGATTAAGGAGTATTATATTGCGCTTCTTAATCAGAGGAATTCATAGTTAGAGTGGGAGTCTGCTGATGATGCTGAAGATTATGGTCATAGCTCTGATCATGATTATGGCGATACTTGAGTTGATGTTTTTTTTATGGATTTGGGTTTGCCCTTTTTTGACTTCATTTATCTTTCGCGCGCTTGTTTCTTTTTCTTTCATTTTAATAATAAGGGGCTTGACCCCGAACTTTTTCGGTATTTATTTATAGTTATAATTATAAATAATTATTTATTTATTTAAATAGTTATAAAATTATAATAACTATATTTATTATATTTATAATTTTATAAATATATATAATTAATATATTTAGTATATATAATTATAAAATTATAAATATAATAAATATATTTATTATAATTTTATAATTGTTTAAATAAATAAATATTTATTTATAATTATAAAACTATATTTATTTATAGTTATAATTATAAATAAATATGTATTCATTTAAATATTTATAAAATTATAATAAATATATTTATTATATTTATAATTTTATAAATATATATAATTAATATATTTATTATAATTTTATAATTATTTAAATATATCTATATTTATTTATAATTACAATTATAAATATTTGTATATATTTTTAATTATAATTATAAATATTTGTATATATTTATAAATACTCAAAAGGTTCGGAAGATAGGTGATCGTACTCCTAAAAAATTTATTAAAAAATAAATATAACAAAGGAAACAGGGAAGGATGGGGTCAAATAAAGACAAGCCCTCATCCATAAAAGAAAACTACAAATGAAGGGAATTAGGCATCCTCATTATCATGATCAAAGCCTTCGTCAGTAGATTCCCAATCTGACTGTGAATTACTCTAATTGAAGAGCACATAATACTTCTCCCTGAGCTTTTGTTGGTCCATAGTGAGTTAGCTCGTAGAACGGTCACGCCCTCGTGTTGCAGCCTAATCATCACGACCATGTTCCTGACCATAAGATTTTGAATGACGACCATGTTTCAAAGACTTGGGCTACTTTCATGCCCCTTCTGAATCATCCCTCCCCAATTCAGCAATTTGATCACCCATAATCTGTGTTTGCTCACTATGCCCTGCATCACAAAGAGGGCTCTCAAGCTACCCACCTCTAAACCCAGGTGTCGGCAGAACAGTGGTATCCTCCTCGGTTGTCGCATTCCCTTTGAGGGCGCAATCAAAACCCCGAGTATTACCTGCTTCATCAGGAGCATCCTACAGAGTTATTGTTGCATTCATTGAATGCTCCAAGTTCTATTTACCTTTACTCTTTCTTAAGGCTTCAGCCATTGCTTTATGGCCCTCATCATGAGACGAAGTGTCCTTGGCAACAATATCTAACCAAAGATTTTTCTTACCAGAGCTCTGTATAGAGGCAGCCCTCTAAAGGTACAGCTCAACACCATTGTGTGCATCACCCTGTGTGCAAATGACTTCATCAAGCTCATCCTTCTTCTGATTTCCAGGTTCAACAGGAAGTCCATCCAGTGGTTGAACTTCACCAGCCACTACTCAGTTAGCAGTCTTCTCTATCATGATATTCATTCCTTCCCATCTTGTGGAATATATTTATAAAATTATAAATATAATAAATATATTTATTATATTTATAATTATATATATATGTAATTTTAAGTATAAATAAATAAATAAATATAAATATTTGTATATAATTATAAATATATTTATAAATTTATAATAAATGTATTTATTGTGATTTTATAATTATTTAAATATATATATATAGTTATAATTATATTTAAAAAATATTTATATATAATTAAAATTTTATAATTATAAATATAATAAATATATTTATTATTTAAATATATTTATTGTAATTTTTTAAATATTGATGAGAACATAATAAGTTCATGGGTGTAACATGAATGAATCATACGGGTGTTAGTGTATAAATGAACATATTTATAATGATGAATACATAACATATGCATGTGTACGTCATCATAATATACAGTAATCTTAACATTTAAAACATAGCATCTCACAATCACGTCCAAAAATAAACTTATGATCATATAACATCAATTATACTCACGCATTAATATATAAACATAAATAACGACAATCATATCTATGAATATCATCGTCTCATGATATATATATATATATATATATATATATTGACCAAATTCATTAGACATATATTTATTTATAATTATTATTATAAATAAATATATTTAAAAAGTATTTATATAATTATAAACATGTAATTATAAATATATATATATATTTTTTAAAATATATTTATTTATAATTATATATTGACGAAATTCATTAAACATATTTTTTAATATATATATATATATATATATATATATATATTTATTTATAATTATAATTATAAATAAATATATTTAAAAAGTATTTATATATAATTATAAATATAATAAATATATTTATTATTTAAAAAAAATTATTATAATTTTATAATTATTTAAATATATATATATTTTTTATAATCTTATAAATACTTTTTTTAAACAATATATATATTTGAATTATTAAAAAAATATTAATATATAGCATGTTTATATTAATTATAAACATGGGTTTTTAAATTAATTTATATAAACAGACATTATTTCTTAATGTAAATATAATAATTATATATATATTTATAATATTTTTTTATTAAAAACATTTATCATTACTTTTTTAGCACTGATAAAAGTCAACTTTATCAATGCTTTTAGATAGCGCTGATAAAGGTGGGGTTTTTACCAATGCTTTCTACTTAGTGCTGATAACAGTTGGCGGATCTTGTACCTTGATCTATTGTAGCGATGTATGTTTGTATTTATTTATTTATAAACACACACACAAAACATATTTTATAAATGTATTTAAAAATAATCATATAAATATATATTAATATACGGTTAAATATACAGATAAAAAATATAACTAAATATATATATATAAGCGCTTTTTTTAGTGCTGATAAAAGCGACCACTTTTAACGGTGCTTAGATCAACAACATTTTTTTAGCATTGTCGATGGTTTTTTCTAGTGTGGTTAAAAGTTGTTTCTATAGTGGTGTAATAAAAATATATATATTTATATTTATACTTCAATATATGTAAATGAATATTAATTTATATTATATTTAAATAAATAGAAGTATATATATATCACACACAAACATATATTTTTATAAATGTATTTAAAAATAATTATATAAATATATGAATAAAAAAGTTGTATGTAAATAAATAAATATATATCATAAAATATAGAATAAAACAAGTTTGGTGCACTGATAAAGACATTCAAATTGCAAAAGGATGTGTAGGTGAACATGAGGTCAGGTGATGGAAAAGTGTTGTGTAAGAACCTGATTCTTATTCTTGAGGTACGGGTTTCTTCTTTTCCTTTTTCCTTTAAGGTTTTTGAGAAAATAAGGAAAATGGGGGAAAATCCCAAATTTTGTGGGTACACGTCGTGTACTTTGGCCGTATGGGATGAGTACACAAGGCGTGTAGGCCTGTCGGCGATGAAGGGTGTAAAATTGACAACACTTCGTGTACTTGGTATTTACATGCCATGTAATCAGTCAGCAGGTGAACAATAAGGCAGTAGATGTAGCCGACAGCTAAGCGACAGTACACGTCATGTATTCAGAAATACACGTCGTGTACTCATGTCGACAGATGAACAGTGCGACAGTGTAAATTAGCCACCAGAGGAACAGTTAAAAAATGAAAAGTGCATGCCATGTACTCGAGAGTACACGACGTGTAGTTTTTTTTCGCATAAAATGGGTAGTAGTCTCCTCATTCAGCAGAGGAGGCGTTGGATGCGTTTTGAGCACCGGGATGAAGGTCGGAGCTTGGAGGAGCTCCCAGCCACACACCGGAATTCTGATTCCTACGCTGATGGTCTCGATTGAACCACGATGGTGAGTTCTTCACTCTTCTTGAACCCTTCCTTCCAATTCTTTCCTGAGGGGAAGTTATTTGGGTTTGAACGCATTTACGTTTATCCCAGATCTACGTCATTTTTGGACATTTCATAAGACGTCGTTCACATATATTGATCAGAGGAGATCAAAGTAGGTGGTCTAATGTTTTATTCCAACTGTTGAGTGTTTTTGTGTACCATTGTGATAGGCGTCCATGTTTGGGGTGTTGTATGGCTGAGGCCTTGATTAATTAAATACCTAGAATTGCGTAGGTAATTTAATGAATATGTATAACTACTGTTTGAGATCATTTCTTGGATCCAGGTCCACCCCGTGGGTGCGTTTCCCTTATTTAGCCGTTTGGCCAGGATACCCGAGGGTATGTCATGATTTAGCATGCTTTAAGTTTTCTTAAGAGAAACTGTATATAATTGATTGATATGTGTGTTGGGCTCGGCCTGATTGCTTGTTTATCCTAAGGGTAGTTTTTCTTATGCATGAGGGAAAGTGTTTGTTTATCCTGAGGGCAACGTTTCATACACCTGAGGGTAGTAGCTTTCGTGCCTGAGGGAATTATCTCGTATGCCTAAGGGAAATATTTGATATGCTTGAGGGAAATCACCTGAGGGTTTCGATTCTGATTACCTGAGGGTAAGGTTTTTCATGTCTTAGGACTTTATTTACTTTTCATATTCACTGTGGTGATTTCACATGTTATATCTGCCAAGCTAAAGTACAATCTTGGTATTGTTTTACCTTGTACTTGTTAAATAGCTTGTTGTAGTTTTGTTGCGGCACTGTTAGGAGATTGTCGGCTGAGGCTGAGTCTCAAGAACTTATAATTAAATTATCTTGAATTGTTATATAATAATAATATGGAAATGGAATTAGTAGGAGTAGCTGCTTTTGAGTACTTCCTAGTTTACTGCTTTTCCATTACTGCACACTGTTGTTGCACAAATTCACTGAAAGTTGGGCACAGGCCTTTGGTGGTTGCCTACTGGGATTTATTTCTCACACTCTTTTTGGGTCATTTCTTGGTCCCAAACAGATTATATTTCTACAGGTGTGGATAGGGGCAAGGGTACCTATACAGGTACTTGATTGTTGTAGAGGAGTAAGAGAGCATGGGACCGAGCTTAGGCTTGCGATGCTACTGAGTTCCTGCTACACTGTTTTATATTGGCTTGTTGTATTTTTCCCTTGTATTTTATTGTTTCAGATTGCATTGTATCCTGTTTTGGCTGCTTTCATAGACTTAGGGACATATTTCATCATTATATATGATTGTTGGTCATTTCTTTACTTCAGTATTGTGTCCTTTTCAGCATTGGTTTTGTTTACCGCTTCTGCTTTAGCATGTTTATTTTTCTCCACTATGCTACACTTTGAAAAATGAGGGCATAGTTTCCTCACTATCAGACTCGGGCCCTCACTGCTATTCAGAAGCCTTTGGCGTTTAGGGAAATGCGCTTGAGGTCATTTGACCAACCGGGTTCAGGGAACCCATTGAGTGGCACCCAGATCTGGGACGTTATAAAGTGGTATCAAAGGGGTTCTTTTCTTCTTGACTTACTGTTTAGAGCCTATAGTTAGGGATATGATGAAATAGGTACTTGGTAATAAGCTATTCCCGGGAGTAGCTAACCCGTGTACAGGGAAAAGCCAATTTACCTCGTGTTGCAATTTTTTTGATTTTGCAATTTTACAATTGATTTGATTTTCACCGTTGGGTGACGCACTTGTTGTGTGTTGTTTATATTTTTATACCTGGGTTCTATTTAGTTACAACCCGATGAGATGATGGTATTCCATCTCATACATCATTTAGGAACATGTTAGAATCACATGTCATGCATAATTCCATGCCATGTAGGTGCATTAGAAATTGCATGTTGTTGTGATAGATTTTGTGCTAGAAAATGCATTTTGTTGTGATATAAACCTTGATAAAATACCTTCTATTTGATAGGGTATTGTTATGTAAGGTTCTGTAAATGAATTCCATACTTTGGTTTTTGAGGAGTATGGGCCCTCATCAACTGGAATTTAGTGGATCATCGACTTGTTTACCTTGTTATAACACGTATGAGATTCCAATATTTGATTCACAGGGAGTATGGACCCTCACTGATCGAAATTTGGCACTTAGATGTTGGTTTCAGTGTTTTCTGGGATCCAGAGTAGTTTCTAAGGCTTACTGTCTGGAAAAACCCAGAATACATGTTGTGTAGTTCTGACTACATGCCATGTACTCTTCTGTTCGAGAAGAAAAGAAAAAAATTTAAGTACACGCCGTGTACCGTATGTACATGCCATGTAGTTTCTGACCGTGTCACAGTCCATGTAGGCAGAACATGGGATGGGGAAGTTCTAGAGGGAACACACTGTGTACCGATTGTACACATCATGCATGATGACCCTATGTCCACACATGTAACTAACAACACGGACGGAGGAAATCTTCGTTTATACACGCCATGTCAATGCCGAACACGTTGTGTAGTGTAACCTGGGAATCCGGCCATGTAACTTACAACACGGGTCAGTGTTATCCTTTCTTGTACATGTTGTGTCCATATGAAACATTCTGTGTAGTGTGAGCCATGTATCCGGCCGTGTAACTAACAACACGGGTCAGAGAAGCTAGTCTAGTACACGCTGTGTGACTGAGGGACACGCCGTGTAGTCCTGACTGGTGAAAGACCATGTGGACTTGGCCATGTGGTTGGGGAAATAGGGTGGTGTATATGTCGTGTGCGGGTGTAACATGTCGTGTAGTGTCAGCTGAGTAGTCATTCATGTCACTAACAACACGGTCAATTGGAATTTAAGTCGTATACGCCGTGTCTATCTGGAATACGCTGTGTAGTTTGAGCTGTGCACCCGGTCATGTCGTGGACAACACAGGTCGGTGCATCTCGTCCAGTACACACCGTGTAGATCTTATACATGCCGTGTAGTCTCGTTTAAAGGAGATTCATGTGGCAAAGCCGTGTAGAAGGACTTGGGCGGGGTAAAAAAATTCAATTACACGCCGTGTGTGAGGATAACACGTCGTGTGATTGGGGTGTTACATGACTAGTTTTGGAAGAAGTACATGCCCATGTGAAAGACTTGAGAGAACATGTTGTGTAGTTATTATACACTCTGTGTAGTCTTGTTTTGTAAAACTTGGATGTTTTCTTTTCCTTGTTCCCTTCTTGCGATTTCGGTTCTTAGTCCTTGATGGTCTTGATTTATGGTGTGTTTTGACCTTGTAGAGTCATGCCGCCGAGACGACCTCGAGTTGTTCGCTAGGAGGGAGGCAACGAGTATACTCTTGAGACGGTAGGTCATAGGCTACCGATGGGCCCTCCAGCAGAGCCAGATGAGATGCCAGTCGTGTAGTTTCAGCTGAGTAGTCATTCATGTCACTAACAACACGGGCAATTGGAATTTAAGTCGTATACGCCGTGTCTATCTGGAATACGCTGTGTAGTTTGAGCTGTGCACCCGGTCATGTCGTGGACAACACAGGTCGGTGCATCTCGTCCAGTACACACCGTGTAGATCTTATACATGCCGTGTAGTCTCGTTTAAAGGAGATTCATGTGGAAAAGCCGTGTAGAAGGACTCGGGCGGGGTAAAAAAATTCAATTACACGCCGTGTGTGAGGATAACACGTCGTGTGATTGGGGTGTTACATGACTAGTTTTGGAAGAAGTACATGCCCATGTGAAAGACTTGAGAGAACATGTCGTGTAGTTATTATACACTCTGTGTAGTCTTGTTTTGTAAAACTTGGATGTTTTCTTTTCCTTGTTCCCTTCTTGCGATTTCGGTTCTTAGTCCTTGATGGTCTTGATTTATGGTGTGTTTTGACCTTGTAGAGTCATGCCGCCGAGACGACCTCGAGTTGTTCGCTAGGAGGGAGGCAACGAGTATACTCTTGAGACGGTAGGTCATAGGCTACCGATGGGCCCTCCAGCAGAGCCAGATGAGATGCCAGTAATTATACCGGACATAGGCGCGGAGGCGCAGTTCTGTGAAGACTTCGTGTGGTTTATGAAGACCTTCCAGGGAGCACCGCCGGCTGACACATCTATGGCAGAGCTGACTCGTATATTTTAGCAGCAGCATCCGCCTACGTTTTCAGGGGATGGAGGACCACAGGCTGTGGAGTCTTGGCTGGGTTCTATGCAGACTATCTTCGAGCATCTAGAGATGCCTCCAGGGCAGAGGGTCAAGCTCGCTACATACATGATACGTGATTCTGCCAAGAGGTGGTGTGATGTTACCATCCAGACTGAGCATCACAGAGACATGGTGTGGGAAGATTTTTAGGAAGTCTTATATGACTTTTTCTTCCCAGAGATGCTGAGGGCAGATCGAGATCTAGATTTCATGAATCTGCAGCAAGGCACCATGTCAGTGATGGATTATTCTACCCACTTCACTGAGCTATAGCGCTTTGCACCTGTTCTGGTGGGTGATGAGACGTTGAGGGATCTATGCTTTGAGGATGGTCTTGGATATGACATCTGAGCACTGATGAATGTTTTCAGGTTGCCTACAGTGCATGTTATTGTGAACCAGGCACTAATTACTGAGCGGAACCTGCGGGAGGCTAGTGGTGCAGGACAGGGTGGTTCGGAACCAGTTTCTGGTACTATTTTTACCGGTATGAGAAAGAGACAGAGGGATTTCTCCCACGATGGCAGTACTAGTCAGCAGAATTCTTCAGGTGGCCCGGTGATGTGCTACTAGTGCGGTAAAGAGGGGAACAAGAGACCTCAGTGTTCCTGTGACCTAGTGGAGTGTCAATCTTGCAGCAAGATGGGTCATCTACAACGTTATTGCGGGGTGATTCCACCAGTGTCTAGTGAGAGGGGTTCTATGCAGACTCCACATGCAGGAGCAGGTCTAGCAGTTTCTTACCATTTAGGGAATTGGAACACGTCAGGACGTACATGCTGAGGTGGTGGTCATGGTTGTGGTAGCCAGACACCAGGATCTTAGAGACAGCAGGGCGGATCAGCTCAGGGTAGCCAGGTTGTGTTGTAGGGTCACGGCATTGGGCAGGCATATGTAGTGAAACATACCCAACAGGAGCAGGATCCCGGACCTTCCACTGTCAGAGGTACTATTCTAGTTTCTTCTGTTTTATCTACAGTACTTTTCGATCCCGGTGCTACACATAGATTTATATTTATGCCCGTTGTGGAGAGCCTTGGGATCTGTGTTTCTTCTTCTTCTGATATTATGATGCTAGACACTCTGTTGGGGACTATAACGGTTGGTGTGTGTCAGTGCAGGGAGTACCTCTAGAGGTTGGGGGGTGTCAGTTTCTATGGGACCTCTATGTCTTAGAGATGACGATCTATGACGTCATTCTTGATATGGAATGGTCGGTACCCTTTCGAGCCTTTGTGGATTTCTATCGTCTCAGGGTGATTTTCACGTCACCATAGGGTGGAGAGTTTATATACAAGGTCGAATGGGATGTCTAGGAAAGCCGAGCTGGACCCGAGCATTGTGGGCAAGGTGGAGTGACAGCCCAGATTGTGAGTTTATATCTGGATGACCAGGTAACTTTTCAGAAGGATTTCCCTCTAGTGGTTGATCATTTTAGGGATGTCTTCCCAGACAATTTTTCAACTCTTCCTCCAGAATGAGAGGTGGATTTCTCTATTGAGCTAGTTCCAGGAGCAGCACCAGTGTCCATTCCTCCTTATAGGATGGCTACACCAGAGTTACAGAAGATCAAGAGACAGTTGGAGGAGTTTTAGGCAGAGGGTTTCATCCAACCCAGTACTTCTCCTTGAGGTTCGTCTGTCATGTTTGCTAAGAAGGTGGACGGTACCCTCAGACTTTGCATGGATTATCAGAAGCTTAACCAGTTGATGGTCAAGAACCGATATCCCTTGCCGAGTATTGATGATCTTTTTTATCAACTTCGGGGAGTATGAGTGTTCTCGAATATTGAATTGAGATCTGGATATCATCAGTTACGCGTTAGAACATCAGATATACCACTTACAGCTTTTCGGATCAGATATGGTCTATACGAGTGCTTGGTCATGCCATTCGGACTCACGAATGCGCCAACAGTTTTCATGGATCTGATGAATCGTGTGTTCCATCCTTATCTGGATTCAATTGTGGTAGTCTTTGTGGACGATATCTTGGTGTACTCTCACACTCTACACAACCATGCTACCTATCTTGAGATCGTTCTGAGTACATTGAGAGAGAATCATCTATATGCTAAGCTCTCAAAGTGACACTTTTTGATGGACCAGATTCACTTCCTGGGTCATATCATCTCAAAGGCAGGAGTTGCGGTAGACCCAGAGAAAGTGAGAGTAGTAGTTTCCTGGGAGCATCCTAAGAACATGTTAGGGATATAGAGTTTCTTAGGGTTGGCTGGTTACTACAGGAACTTCATACAGGAATTCTCCCACTTAGCAGCTCCGTTGACAGGTTTGACTAAGAAATGTGTGAATTTCGTTTGGTCATAAGCTTGCGAGACAGCATTTCAGGAGCTGAAGGGAAGATTGATATCAGCACCAGTCCTGATACTTCCAGAGAAAGGGAAGAGCTATACAGTTTATTGTGATGCGTCAGGTATTGGGCTGGGGGCAGTGTTGACGCAGGGTGATCGAGTAGTTGCGTACGGGTCTCGGCAGTTGAGGCCACATGAGAGGAATTACCCGACACATGATCTCAAGTTGGCTGCAGTTGTTCATGCGTTACGTTGTTGGAGACATTATCTCTTGGGAGAATATTTTTTGGTGTTTAAGGACCAAAAAAGTCTCAAATATATTTTCACCCAGTGTGACTTGAATCTGAGATAGTGAAGGTGGGTTGAATACCTTCAGTCCTTCGAATTCAAGCTTGCCTATACACCTGGTAAGGGTAACGCAGTTGTTGATGCACTGAGTAGGGGGACTCAGTTACAGGCAGTTCAGGAGGCCACTGGTGAGTGGTAGCTCATGGATTTATTCTCTGAGATTCATTTGGAGGTGCACGATAGCCAGGGGCGAGCCTATCTTTCTTCCTTATCTGTGACTTCTATCCTCTTAGATAGAGTGAGGACGAGACAACTATCAGATTCAGAAGGCCTATTTCTACGGGATTCGGTGGCAAGTGAGGACCCTCCTCCTAGTTGGACGGTAGGAAATGATGAGGTACTGTGTGTCCATGGAGGAGTGTGGGTTCTAGGGGACATATGCGAGGAGCTGATGCGGGAGTTTCATGCTTCATCTTGGGCAGTGCATCCCGAAGTTACCAAGATGTATCGTAACTTGAGACGTCAGTATTGATGGCCGGGTATGAAATGGGAAGTAGCTGGTTTTGTTGCGAGATGTTCCACCTGTCAGCAGGTGAAGGCGGAGCATCAGAGGCTATCCGGACTGTTACAGCAGTTACCCATTCCGGAGTGGAAATGAGATGATGTCGCGATGGACTTCGTGACCGGGTTGCCAAGGTCACCTCGAGGCAGTGATGTCGTGTGGGTTTTTGTGGACAGACTTACAAAGGTAGCTCACTTTTTGCCGATCAAGGAGACCTTCAGTGTTGACGAGCTCGGAAAGTTGTATATTCGAGAGGTGGTACATCTTCATGGGGTTCCTCGTTCTATCGTTTCAGATAGGGACACCTGTTTTACGTCTCGTTTCTGAAAGAGTTTTCAGAGGACATTGGGTACACAGGTGCTTCTGAGCACAGCTTACCACCCTCAGACCAATGGTCAATCAGAGCGTACGATACAGGTGCTTGAGGACATGTTGTGTGCATGCATCCTAGACTTTGGGGCTCTTGGGAGAAGCACATACCCCTGGTCGAGTTTACCTACAATAATAGTTTTCAGGAAACTATTGAGATGACATCTTATGAGGATTTATATGGTAGGTCATGCCGATCACCCCTTTGCTGGTTGGAGGTAGATGAGGCGGCTTTACTAGGACCATGTCTCGTTTAGGAGACTTCAGAGCAGGTCCAGTTGATTCAGAAGCAGATGGCTACTGCACAGTCTCGTCAGAAATCTTATGCTGATCGCCGTAGACGACCTTTGGAGTTCGTGATCTGGGATCAGGTTTTCTTGCGTGTTTCACCGAGGTTGGGACACAGGCGGATCAGGAGACATGGTAAACTTTCACCGAGATATGTGGGGTTATTTGAGATTCTAGAGAGAGTCGGTCCGGTTGTCTATCGGTTGCAGTTACCATAGAGGTATCGGGTCATGCACGACGTCTTTCATGTATCTCAGCTGCGTCGTTATCACTCAGACTCATCTCACGTCTTTCAGCCCGAGGAGTTTGAGCTTCAGGCCGATGCGTCCTTTGAGGAGCATCCGTTTCGTATTGTTGATAGGAGCACGAAGGTTCTCTGAGGCCGGTCAGTTCCTCTCGTACGGGTGTTATGGCAGCATGGCCGAGTGTAGGACGAAACCTGGGAGCGGGAGACCAACATACGTGCTCAGTGACCAGAGTTGTTCTGAGCTTTATCTTCACCACCCTTGTAAGGGCAATTCGGGGACGAATTGCTTTAAGGGGAGAAGTTTGTAAGAACCCGGTTCTTATTCTTGGGGTACGGGTTTCTTCTTTTCCTTTTTCCTTCAAGGTTTTTGAGAAAATAAGGAAAATGGGGAAAATCCCAAATTTTATGGGTACACGCCGTGTACTTTTCTACACGCCATGTACTTTGGCCGTATGGGATGAGTACACAAGGCATGTAGGCATGTCGGCGATGAAGGGTGTAAAATTGACTACACGCCGTGTACTTGGTATTTACACGTCGTGTAATCAGTCGGTAGGTGAACAGTAAGGCGGTGGGAGTATCCACCAACTGAGCGACAGTACACGTCATGTATTCAGAAATACACGCCGTGTACTCATGTCGATAGATGAACAGTGCGACGGTGTAAAGTAGCTGCCAGATGAACAGTTAAAAATGAAAAGTAGACGTCGTGTACTCGAGAGTACACGCCGTGTAGTTTGTTTTTTCACTTAAAACAGGCAGTAGCCTCCTCATAAGGAAGAGGAGGCGTTGGACGCATTTGGAGCACCGGGAGGAAGGCCAGAGCTTGGAGGAGTTCCCGACCGCACACCGGAATTTTGATTCATGCGTTGGCGGTCTCGATTGAACCGCGCTGGTGAGTTCTTTACTCTTCTTGAACTCTTCCAATTTTTTCCTGAGGGGAAGTTATTGTGGTTTGAACGCGTTTACGTTTATCCGAGATCTACATTGTTCCCGGACGTTTCGGAAGACGTCGTTCACGTATATTGATCAGAGGAGATCAAGGTAGGTGGTCTGATGTTTAATTCCAACTGCTGAGTGTTTTTGTGTACCATTGTGCTACACGCCCATGTTTGGGGTGTCATATGGTTGTGTCCTTGATTAATTAAATACCTAGAATTGCGTAGGTAATTTAATGAATGTGTATAACTGCTGTTTGAGATCATTGCTTGGATCCAGGGCCACCTCGTGGATGCGTTTCCTTTGTTTAGCTGTTTGGTCAGGATACCCGAGTGTATGTCGTGATTTAGCATGCTTTTAAGTTTTCTTGAGAGAAACTGTATATAATTGTTTGCTATGTGTGTTGGGCACGGCCCGATTGCTTGTTTAGCCTGATGGCAGTTTTTCTTATGTCTGGGGGCAAGTGTTTGTTTATCCTGAGGGCAACATTTCATACACCTGAGAGAAGTAGCTTCCGTACCTGAGGGCATTATCTCGTACGCTTGAGGGAAATATTCGTTATGCCTGAGGGCAATCACCTGAGGGTTTCGATTCTGATTACATGAGGGTAAGGTTTTGCATGTCTGGGGACTCTATTTACTTTGCATATTCACTGTGGTGATTTCACATGTTATATCTGTCAAGCTAAAGCACATGCTTGGTATTGTTTTACCTTTTACTTGTTAAATAGCTTGTTGTAGTTTTGTTGCGGCACTGTTAGGAGATTGTCGGCTGAGGCTGAGTCTCGAGAACTTATAATTTCATTATCTTGAATTGTTATATAATAATTAAATGGAAATGGAATTGGTAGGAGTAACTGCTTTTGAGTATTTCTTAGTTTACTGTTTTTCCATTACTGCACACTGCTGCTGTACAAATTCACTGACAGTTGGGCACGGGCCTTTGGTGGTTGCCTACTGGGATTTATTTCTCACACCATGTTTGGGTCATGTCTTGGGTCCAAACAAATTATATTGTTGCATGTGTGGATAAGGGTAAGAGTCCCTATACAGTTATTTGATTGTTGCAGAGGAGTAGGAGAGCATGAGACCGAGCTTAGGCTTGCGATGCTGCTGAGTTCCTGATGCGCTGTTTTATTTTGGCTTGCTGTATTTGTTTCTTGTATTGTATTGTTTCAGATTGCAATGTATCATGTTTTGGCTGCTTTCATAGACTTATGAACATATTGCATCATTATATATGATTGTTGATCATTTCTTTACTTCAGTACTGTGTCCTTTTCAGCCTTGGTTTTGTTTACCGCTTCCGCTTTAGCATGTTTATATTTTTCCGCTACGCTACATTTTGACAAATGAGGTCATAGTTTCTCCACTATCAGACCCGGGTCCTCGCTGCTAGTCGGTAGCCTCTGGCGTTTGGGGAAATGCGCTTGAGGTCATGTGACCAACCGGGTTCGGGGCACCCGTTGAGTGGCACCCGGATCTGGGACGTTACATACTGACAAGTGGGCGCTGACAAAGGGTGTAGGGGGAGCGTGGGTTCCGAGTGGGGGTGGGGGGCAGGTGGCTGAAAAGCGTTGACAACAGGGGGGGAGCGCTTACAGGGGGAGCATTAAAAAAATCAAACTTTATCAACGCTAAAAATACACTGATAAATGTGGCATTTATCATCGTTTTTTCAGCGCTGATAAAGAGAGGGTTTTATCAATGTTTTTTTACCACTAATAAATGATGTCTTTATGAATACTAAAAAAAACGATGATAAAAGTCTTATTTATCGGTGCTAAAAAAGCATTGATAAAGACCGATTTTTAATGACGGTGTGGTTAACATCGCTTTTTTAGCACTGATAATGTCAATTTCTAACGCTTTTAAAATCACAATCTGTAGTAGTAGATCTTTAAAACATCTCTCATTCCCTGACATTATTTCAATTATAAGATATCCATTCTATGATTTGATTACTTACATTTAGTCCATTTAAATGTGTTGTTCTCCTCAGCCCATAAAGTGACATAATCTTACACATTAAAAAGAATTATGCATAGGTCATTAAATACTCCACCAACCAAAAAATATATTGGACTCTCGCTATCTCTCGCTCCCTCTCCCTCCCACCCTCCCGCTCCAAATCGGTTGAAAACCCGGATTTCTCGCAACGAATTCGCTTCCCCGATTTCGCATATAGGATCTTCGGAATCCAATTCTCCATCTGCGGCAGGGTATTCAGTCGCCATGGAAGCACCGAAGCTCATCTTCTTCCTCTGTATCATAGTCGCAGGTTTTTGCTTCCAGTCGATTCATTCGCCCCCCTCCCCCAACTGCTTTCTCGGTCGCTTATTTTTTATTGATTTCCTTCTCCTTGTTGCGAAGGATGTGACAGAGTTGTTAGTGGCGGGCTCGATGTTCTTCATCGCCATCATCGCCATCGGCATGGACACGGCGAGGGTGCGAGGAGGCTTTTCGTGTTCGGGGATTCGTACGCAGACACGGGGAACAATCCCGTCTCCTTCGCCGGCTCCTGGAAGCCGCCGTACGGTGTGACGTTCCCCGGAAAACCCAGCGGCCGTTACTCCGACGGACGTATCTTCACAGATTTCTTCGGTGAGTCCATCTCTCTCTGTTTTTCTGTGATCCGTCGAGAAATCCATGAATAATCTCCAGAGAGAGAGAGAGAGAGAGAGACGCTATGAACTCTTCTTCCTCGTCCGTTATGACCAAATTTTTGGTTTCAGAACCCTAATTTACTCTCCTCCTTTCTGGATTCGCAGCTAAATTCATGGGGATCAAAACACCGATCCCGTACCGATGGAGGAAGTACGGCGGGAGGCTCCTGAAGTTCGGAATGAACTTCGCAAATGGAGGCACGGGCGTCTTCGACACGGCGGTCCCCGCGCCGAACATGACGGCGCAAATCGGACTTCTGGAGCAGCTCGTCGGAGACGGCGTGTTTTCCGCCTCCGACCTCGGCCGCGCCGTCGCGCTCGTCACAATCACCGGCAACGACTACGGCACTTTACTGGCCCAGAACGACTCCATCCACGTAATGCGCACGAACCGTTTTCCAATTATCAATTAAATCGTATTTTATTTTTACATTAATTATGAGTGGTGACGCAGGGTTTGCTGCGCTTCATCCCTCGGGTGGTGGGGCAAGCGGTGGCGGACCTGAAACGCCTCCGGCGGCTGGGAATCGGGAGGGTAGCTGTGACGGGGCTGCAGCCATTGGGCTGCCTCCCCCGCAGCACCGCCGCCGTCGCCTTCCGATACTGCAATGCCACCGAAAACATGGCCGTCGGCGTCCACAACCTCCTCCTCCGGCGAGCCGTCGTCAAGCTGAACCGCCGGCAGCCCCGTCTCGCCGCCCCATCCTTTTTCTTCGTCGACCTCTACGACTCCTTCATGTCCGTCCTCAACGCGCCGCCCCACCGTCCCCTCCCATATGCCGGTGGGTTCGCGGCGCCGATCTTGAGGCCGTGCTGCCGAGGAAGGAGCGCGGAGGACTCCTGCGGGGACGTGGACGAGCGTGGGGCGGCGCGTTATAGTGTGTGCGGCGGACCTGGATCGGCCTTCTTCTGGGATTCCCTCCACCCTACTCAGGCGGCCTGGCGGGCCGTGTCGCACCTGCTGCGCCCCCACCTGTTGCCCATCTGGAGCTGATTAAATTGTTGGGAATTAATTACATCACGGTGGACGAAATAAATAATAAAATATAATTATAAATAAATACTCAGTTTTAATTTTTTGTTTTTTAAATTTTCATTTAACTTAATTGTCAGTTGTTTTAAATTTCTGACATGTATCAATAAATATGGTTTTTAAATTTTTTCTGACTATATGTGTGGCGGTAAATGTTACACCTCCTGTGCGTGATCATCATTAAAAGAATTTTTAAATTACGAATTATTAATTTCGTTTTAATCTCAATCGTTCATCTGTTTGATACATCGACAGGAAGGGCGTTTTATGAGAATCGAATTTCTTGGACAAGATTACCCATCTCAGGCAACCCTTTAACTAATCATCCCCTCAACGCACAGATGAGTTCAACAAGGGATTGCTGGGAAAGGTTTGCGACAATGGAATGTTCAATAATAAGATTATTTAAATTAAATTAAATCAAATTAAATTTGATGTCTTTATTTAATAATATCAACTTATATATAATAAATTATGCTTTGTTTTCATTATACATTAATATAATTTTAATTTTTTTTTATGTATCATTAATTTTTATTGATTTATTTACAATGTAATTTTAATTTATGATATGTGTATTTTGAACTAATTATATGATTATAATTTTAGTTATAATTATATGTGCGTGGTTTGATTAATTAAGTGTTTTTTTTAAATAGTTAAATAATAACTATTTATTTATATATTAAAAAATCAAGTTAAATATAGTAATAAAACTAACTATGTACCGGTACTTAGTCTACCGATAGACAGAGTCACCGATAGGCTAAGGTCACCGATACGCAGAGCTACCGATATGTACAAGTCCACCGGTAAGCATAGAACAAGCTACCGATACAGAATTATCAATAGAACAAGTTTTCCGATAGTACAGAATGGAGATGCTGATGTGAATAAGTCTACCGATACACATAATCACTGGAACTAAGCAAGCTACCGATACAGACAGTCACCAATACATAGAGCTACCGACAGACCAGAGCTACCGATAGACCAAGAGCTACCGATATACAGAGTCACTGATAGAACAAGGTCACCGATGCAGATAGCTGCTGACAGAACAAGTCTACCCGAGCTACCGATAGAACAAGTCTACCGAGCTATCAATAGAGTAAGTCTACCGATAGAAGGAGCTACCGATATGTACAGAGCTACCGATACAAGTTCAAAGAACTACCAATGGAAGGTCACCGTTACACACAGTCCACCGTACACGTCTACCAACAGAAGGCTACTAATGATTGACCAACCAGTCAAACTCTATATTCTCAATACTATTTATTTATTAAGCTGATGGTTACATTTGATGTTTTTAATGCAGTTAATGTTATTTAATGATTTCTGTTGTCATGTCAGGGAACCGTACCTAGTACCCATGCAAAAGGTAATCATTCCCATTTGCCGGAGTTGAAAGCTATAAAAGGGAAGATAAAGACCTAGCTGGATACAATAAGATAATGAGAACAAGAAGAACAAGGAGTGAACATAGTGTTAAGAGAACACGGGGTGTGCATACAGTGAGAATCAAGAAACTAAGAAGGCACACAAAGGGTGGAAAAGAAAAAGGCTCAACATCATTCAAACGTGGTGCATTCACATAAGGCTACATCCATACCCCAAGAGCACTGGACATACACGAAGCAATTCTTCTCTAGAGGAGAACACAAGATGCATCTTGAGTAAAGAACTACAACTAACACTTCATGCACTCAGACTGATAAGCTGAACCTGGAACCAAGGAAGAAAACGATACTCTGTTTTCAGAACAAAAATCAGAGAAGGTCTCAGAAGCTTTTCTGACCAATCAAACGAGTCCAGAGCTGCACTGCCAATCACTAAAGATTTTCTAAACTCATTCACACATACTTTAGTGATTCTTTCATCTTCATTTCGAGCAGTGTGTGTATCCTGTTTATTTTACACACACACTGTCTCCTGAGCTAAGCTGGAGGATTCTTAAATCCTCATTCAAACTCTATAACTACCTTGTCTCCCACTGTAGATAGTGGTAGAGGTCGAGTAAGACCTGGACAGCTGTGAGCTGTTGTTTATTTTCCCACGTAGAACTGTGGTAGAGGTCTGTGTACCTGGACAGTGTATTTACTGTTGTTTACCCCGATCCATGGTGTGGATCAATTTATATAAATTGTTGATAGGACTAAGTCTCGGCTTGAGACTGAACCTCTTGGTTACATCTGCTGTGATTTTTAGTTTAATTCATATGTATACTATATATTTCATATTCTGCTGCTAACTACTTTGAAATATAATTTGTTTTAAAGTTACTTTGATAGTTAAATTAGCAAGTGTTTATACTTATTGTAAACCAGTAAGTTAGTTTCAAAAGTCAATTTAATATTCAGATTAAATTAACTGAGACCTAATAAAACTTTGAGAAACTAATTGAACATTTACACTCTGTATAAATTCACTACAGTTTAACTTTGTATTTAAATAGGGGGATTTTAAGAAAAAATTTTTTAAGAGAAATTTTTATTGGATCTCAATTCACCCCCCTCTTGAGTATCCACTCTGACCAACATTTGGTATCAAAGGGTGTTTTTATTGATACAAGTTTTCAAAACATTCTGTTTTTCAACTGTGATTTTAGTTGCATATTTAAAGATCTTAAATTTCTGTTAGTTCTAAATTTTATCTCTTTAATATATTCTCTAAAATATAGTTATGGATAATAGACTAGAGGGTGCTGCTAATAACCGGCCACCTTTCTTCAATGGTACCAACTATGCCCAGTGGAAACTTAAGATGAAAATTCATTTAGAGAGTATGAGTTTTGATATCTGGACTGCTATAGAGCCACAATATAAAATTCCAGAAACTGATAGAACTACATGGGATGAACCTACAAAGACTGCTTACAATAATAATTGTAAAGCTATGAATGCTCTGTATTGTGCTTTAGGAGATGAAGAGTTTAATAGAATATCTTCTTGCAAAACTGCCTATGAAATATGAGATACTTTGGGTGTTTCTCATGAAGGAACAACCAATGTTAAAGAAATGAGATTAAATACATATAATATTAAATATGATAATTTTAAAATGAATACTGATGAACCTATTTATGACATGTATCTCAGGTTCAATGAGATTGTCAATACTATGAGATCACTTGGAAAGGCTATTCCAGCAAAGGAACAAATCATGAGAATCTTGAGATGTCTACCAGACCGATGGAGGGGAACTTCTGTTTCAATCAGAGAATCATGTGACATTGGAGCTCTGCCTGTTAAAGAGCTTATTGGTAAATTAATGATGTATGAGGAAGAACTTAAAGTGAACAAAGAAGAAGCTGATGAACCCAAGAGAAAATCTGTGGCATTCAAGTTTACTACTTCAAAGAGAAAATACAAAGTTCAAATACAAACTGAAAGTTCAACCAGTGAAGATTCAGATTCTGATAGTGATGCTGAAATGACTCAAATAGCCAGAAGATTCAAGAATTTCTATAGGAAAAATAAATTCTTTAGAAAATCAAACTACAAAGGAAAGTATGACAACAAGGGACATTGGAAAAAGGATTGGAAAAATCCTGACAAGAATGATAAAGTAGTTTGCTATGAATGCAAGAGGAAAGGACACATCAAGACTTACTATCCAAAATTAATATTCAAAAAGAAACATGATTATAAGGACAAGAAGTACAAGAAAGCTATGAAATATACTTGGAGTGCTTTAGAAGACAGAACAAGTGAATCTGAAGTTTCTGATTCTGAAAAGAATCGTGCCAACATGTGCTTCATAACCAATACCTCTGAGGTACCTGTTTCTCCTATGCAGAATGATTATTATTCTGGAACTGATTCTGAATCTGAAAACATGTCTAGTGAGGAAATATTTGAATATTGTAACATGCTAGAAGAAACCTGTAATGAACTTAAGGACAAATATAAGTCATTAAAGAAACAACATGCTCTCACTGCCAATGATAAATCTGCCTTTGATATAGAAAAAGAAAAGAATGCTCAATTGTTAAAGGAAAATACAGAACTGAAAATGTCTAATGAGAAACTTAGAAAGGACTTAGAAAAATTTACAAATGGAAAGGATAATCTAACTCAAATGTTAGGAGCACATGTTGCACCAAAATACACTACTGGTTTGGGCTACCAACTTGGAAAAAGACAGTTCATTAAAACTCGATTTATTCCTAAATCCGGACAAAATTTTGCTTGTTCAAGTTTTGGAAATTCATATGCTTCAACTAGTTATTCATATGGTTATAGATCAAATAAAGTTTATCTTTCCAAATCTATTGATCCTGTAAATTATATGAGACCCATAATACAAATTTGGGTACCTAAAGCTTTGATTGCTATCCTTTCTGGACCTAAGAGTATCTGGGTACCAAAATCATTTTCCATCTAAATCTGTTTTGTAGGAGACCTGCTTGAAGAGTTCTCACAAGAAGGTATAATACTTGGATAGTGGATGTTCAAGGCACATGTATGGAGATTATTCATGCTTCAAGTGTCTAATCAAAGTTGGTGGAGGCCATGTCACCTTTGGTGATAATTCTAAAGGAAAAATCATCAGCCTAGGCCAGATTGGTAACACCGATTCAGTTTTGATTTCTAAAGTTTTATTTGTTGATGGACTTAAGTATAATATGTTACGTATTTCTCAATTATGTGATGATGGATTTAATGTGAAATTTGAAAATTATTCCTGTAATGTTTTTAACTCTAAAAATGTTTTAGTATTTTTTTCCTTGAGAAATGAAAATGTTTATGCTGTTGATCTGAATTCTTTAGCTAAGAAAAATGCTACTTGTTTAAATGCTTTTCATAAAGAATCTTGGCTATGGAACAAAATATTAGGACATTGCAACATCTATTCACTTAGAAAATTGACTAGGAAGAACTTGGTTAGAGACCTACCTAAACTTGAATTCCCAAATGACAAAGTTTGTAATCCCTGTCAAAAGGGAAATCAACATAAAGTTTCTTTTAAATCAAAGAAAGAAGTTTCAACTTCTCAAGCTCTTGAGTTGGTTCACATGGACTTGTTTGGACCTTCTAGAGTTTCTAGTTTAAATGGTAAGCACTATGTCTTTGTCCTAGTAGATGACTTTTCTAGATATACTTGGGTATACTTCTTAGCTCACAAAAGTGAAGCTTGTTCTTACTTTGTTAAATACTCCAAGTCTGTATAAAACATTAGTGTACTTAAGATTAAAACCTTGAGAAGTGATCATGGCCATGAGTTTGAAAATCAAGAGTTTGAATCTTATTGCTCACACAATGGCTATAGTCACAACTTTTCTACTCCTAGGACACTTCAACAGAATGGTGTAGTAGAAAGAAGAAACAAAACCCTTCAAGAAATTACAAGAACCATGCTTAATGAGTATGAACTGCCTATTTATTTTTGGGCTGAAGCTATGAATACATCTTGTTATATTATTAGTATAATCTTGATTAGACCTGTTCTTAAGAAGACCCCATATGAACTATGGAATAATAGAAAACCCAAAGTTAGTTACTTTAGAGTCTTTGACTGCAAAGTTTTTATTCTCAATACAAAGGATAATCTGGACAAGTCTGCTTCTAAGAGTGATGAAGTCATATTTCTTGGTTATTCTTTAACTTGAAAAGCCTATAGAGTCTTTAATAAAAGAACCAATTGTGTGGAAGAATCTATTCACATCAAGTTTTATGAAACTGATCCACATGAGCCTAAAACCTCTCTTGAAAATCTTGAAGGAGATTTATCTGTTCTGGACCTTAATGATAAAACTAAAGAACCTGCTGTAAAAATATCCAGTTCTGGACATATTCCAGAATCTTCTTCTATAGAACCTGAACCTAGAGATGAAACTGAAATTTCTAGTCCTACCTTTACTAGATCAACTAGGATTCTAAAGAATCATCCTTTATATGCTGTTGTTGGTAATCTTGATAGAGGGACACAGACTAGAGATTCTCTAAGAAACCAGGTTGAACATCGAGATTTCCTTTCACAGCTAGAACCTAAAAATGTCAATGATTCTATCAATGAAGAATTTTGGGTAATATCTATGCAAGAAGAGTTAAATCAATTTGAAATAAACAAAGTCTGGGAATTAGTTGACAGACCCAAGTACACTTTAACAATAGGCACTAAATGGGTTTTTATAAACAATGTTGTTGAATCTGGAAATATAGTTAGAAACGAAGCTAGGATAGTTTCACAAGGATATAGTCAAGAGGAAGGTATAGACTATGAGGAAAACTTTTCCCCTATAGCTATATTAGAATCTATTAGGATCTTACATGCCTATGCTGCTCATCTGAATTTTAAGTTATATCAAATGGATGTCAAAAGTGATTTTCTAAATAGTTTCATTGTTGAAGATGTTTTTGTTGAACAACCACCTGGATTTACTAATCCTCATTTTCCAAATCAAGTTTTTAAACTTTCAAAAGCTTTATATGGTTTAAAACAAGATCCAAGAGCTTGGTATGATAGACTTAGTAATTTTCTTATTTCAAAAATTTTTACTAAAGGGATTGCTGATCCAACTCTTTTTATTAAAATAATTTCTAAAGATGTTTTAATAGTACAAATCTATGTTGATGATATTATTTTTGGATCTTCTAAACATTCCTTATGTACTGATTTTTCAAAGAGTATGAAAAATGAATTCGAAATGAATTTAATGGGAGAACTTAAATATTTTCTTGGATTTCAAATTTTTCAAAATGAAAATGGTATTATTTTGAATCAAAGTAAATATACAAAGGATCTTTTAAAAAGTTTTGTTTTGGATAGTATTAAGGAAAGTGATAACCCTATGAGTATAGTCTGTAAATTAGATGCAGATGAAACTGAGAAACCAGTGGATCAAACCAATTACAGAGGTATGATTGGAAGCTTACTTTACCTTACTTTTAGTCGACCAGATATTATGTTTAGTGTATGTATGTGTGCAAGATTTAAAGATAATCCAAAAGAATCTCATTTGCTTGCTGTTAAAAGAATTTTTAAGTATCTTAAACACACTGTAAACTAAGGTTTGTTTTACCCAAAAGGACAGTCCTTTGAGTTAATGAGTTATTCAGATGCTGACTTTTCTGGTTGTAAGTTGGATAGAAAAACCACATCTGGAACATTTCATTTATTGGAAAAATCCTTAGTATCTTGGTGTAGTAAATAGAAGAATTCTGTAGCATTGTCCACTACCGAAGCAGAGTATATAGCTGCTGGTAGTTTCTATGCACAAATTCTGTGGATGAAACACACTCTATTGGACTATGGATATTATTTTAATCACGTATCTATCAATTGTGACAACACTAGTGCAATAAACATTTAGAAGAATCCTATATCTCACTCTAGGACCAAACACATTGATGTAAGGCACCATTTCTTGAGAGATCATTACCAAAAGGGTGATATTACTCTTGAATTTATAGGTACTGAACATCAATTAGCTAGAATTTTCACCAAACCTTTAAGTTAAGATAGATTAAGTTACATTAGACATGAGTTGGGAATGATTAAACTTGATCGGTAGCTACCTCACTGATGTGAACCTCACCGATGTAACCTCACCGATGTGAACCTCACCGATGTAACCTCACCGATGTAACCTTACCGATGTAACCTCACCGATGTGAACCTCACCGATGTGAACCTCATCGATGTGAAACTCACCGATGTAATCTCACCGATGTAACCTCACCGATGGATCTCACTGATAGGAATTCTCACCGATAAACTCTACCGATGAGTGTGCTGTTTTAAACTTCTGTCTTCCACCAGAATCTGAATCATTTTTACTTTATTTCATTTTATTTATTTATTTTATGATTCCTAAATGATAAAAACTAAGTCCTAGTTACTTCTCAATCCACTAATCCTCAAACCCTTACCCTCAAACCTTAGCTCCTGAATCTCTCGAAAACCCTAAATCCCTCGAACCAGTGATGGAAAAAACCAAACTTCCTACCATCATAGATGAAACTGATGAGCCGAAAGCAAAGAAGTAGAAGTCCTAGCCAGAAGCAAGTGGTAGTGTTTGTATAACTAGGTCGGGTAGGCGACCAGTGAATCCTTATTTGCAGAATAGAGTTATTGTTATTGAAAAAGAGCTGTGCGTAGAATGGTTGCTGCCTAGAAAGTCGTTAGTGGTCGAAGTACTGGAAGATCAAAAGTGGGTAGATTTATTTTCGAACAACAATGTCCCCTACTATCCGAAGCTAGTGAAACAATTTTATGAGTTTGTAAGCTTTGAGAAATCCGAAAATGAGAACCGAGTGACTTCTTATATAAATGGAAAGGAGATGTCTTTTTCATCCGTTGAGTGGGCTGAATGCCTGAATGTTCCACACGAAGGTGTATCTGGATATGTCACGAAATCTATACCACCTACTAGTGATATATTCGATTATGAGACTACCTTGGAGGAGCTCACCGGTGATGGAAATAAAAGACAAGTAGTGGCTGCTGAAATGGATGGAGAAAATAGATTGCTGTTCAAATTTGTTCAACATGTCTTAATACCAAGGAGAGGAGACTTTGTGAATTTAAGATATCAGGATATCTATCTCCTGCATCTACTGAGACATTGTGTAAAAGTGAATCTGTGTAGATTGCTGATGATCCAAATGGAAGACATGACAATGCTAAAATCAAAGACTAATGCCCTATTATTTGCCAAGATGATCTCAGTAATGATCAAAGTGAAAGGGGTAGCTGAGTCTCAAGATGAGACAGTTGTAGTAAGGAATAACTTTTGTATCACAACTACTGTTTGCAAATACATGAAGATAAATTGGAACCCATGGAGAGGAGAGTGGGTTAATGATGACCAGAAGGTATATGATAAATTCAATCCAGTGAATCATCCTTCAAGTCCTAAGGATGTGAGGGATCTAGGTCTAGGACCTGATGAAGAAGAACCTGAGTACAGTGTTGAGACTAAAGAAGAAGAAACTTCTATGGATGATGGAAGAGATCCTAACTTGCCTCCAAGTCCTGCTGCTGAAATTGTATCTTCTAGAAAGGAAGACTTAGTAGAAGAAGAGACACCTGCTAATGAGGAAGACCAACCAACCCCTGAGCATAAATAAGAAAAGGAGAATGAATATAAATCCTCTGATTCTTTCTGTTTAAGTCTGATTCCATTAATTGGAAGTTCAGTTGTACCTAATAAGGATGTGGTAGGAGAAATGGAAGAAGTTGTACCTAATCCAGAGGACCCTCCTGCTTTTTCAGAGATGGAATTGATAGTAGAAGATTCTCATGAGAAAGAAAGACCTACTGAGAATGCTATTGCTGTACAAGAGAATGCACCCATTGAGGGGGAGCATCAAACCAAGTTTGGAAGTGTGTTAGTGGCTGTTGATATTGAGGACTGGGCAGAAGACCCAGGTTTTGTGGTTTAGAATATCCTAATTCTGATAATGAGGCATCTCTAAATAGACTAAAGATCATTTATGATATTGATTCTGAGTTGCTAACTAAAGATGTGGTCAGAATGCATGACCTGGATATTTTGAAGAAAAATCTTAAGGACGGTTTTGTGGAAGAGACAAGGAAGATGGAAGCTTCACTGGTGTCATCAATCCAATCAATTATGAATGACTTAGTGGATAACATAACATCCAAAAGAGCACCTGTTGTGATTTCTCCTGCTAATATGATCACCATAGCTGACCTTGAATCCTTAAAGGATGAGCTGAAGGATTCCTTTAGTGCTTCTGTTGCTGAGCTGAAGCATTTCTTTGTTGAAGAGATGAGTAATTTGGAAAAATCTTTTTAACTTTATCTCAGTTGTAATTTGTCAACCTTTGTGGAATAAATAGTGGAAGAAGTTACAGACTACCAGACTCAAGTCTCTAGACTGGAAGAAGATTTTGACGCTCTAAAGAAATCTGTTATCTCTTTAGACTCTTACATGAGCTCAAAATCTCAAGCAGACAAGGACTTAGCCTATCTCAAAAGTGTTGTAAGCCAGATGGTTTCAGTGTTTTAAGGTTTTAAAACCTCCATGAAAGATCATGTTAAAACCCAGGATTCCAAGTCCAAAATCTTATTAGTGGGTTGACCAAAAACTTAAAGGAAACTGTATCCTTCTCTATTGGTTCTGTTGCATCAAAACCCTCAGTGGATTTGAATCATATTCGAGCTTTGATGAAGGAGGAGCTTGGTTCAGCTTCAACCAGTGGCTCTGTGGACTCATCCGACCTGAAAAAAGTTGTGCTTTCTACTAGAGATTAAGCTAGAGAAATAATGAAGATAGTCCAAGACTATATGAGAGAAGTTTTCGCCTCTCAGAAAGAAGTGAAAGATAAGGTGGACTCCTATTTCCAAAAGATTTACACTAAGAATCAACTCAAAAATCACTTCAAACTTCTATTGGAAAACCTGAAGTTACCTCCTGTCAATCAAGCCTTCAGAGAGAAATTCATCAAACTAAGGGAATTGACTCCAGCCTTGTACAAATTCATGGAGAACAAGGATGATTTCATATCTTCTATGGAGAGAGGAGGAGGAATAATTATGGATTTCAGAAATATTTTGCTGCCATTCCTGCATGTCGATGCTAGGCCAGTGATTGTACCTCCAACCTTACCTGCCTCTGCCTCTACTGCTTCTCCTGTTCAGATGACTCCAGCCCAAGCCATTCGAAGCCTTACACCTATGATCACTCAAAGAACTTCTTAGTACAGTCCATGCATAGTTTATGTGGCTTAGCCTCCTATGATCATTTCCGGAATTCCTAAGCCTTCACCAGCATCCACACAGTCTGACTCCTCTTCTGATCCAAAGGGAAAATCTCACATTGAGGATGTGGATTGAAAAAGTGGCTAGGATTTTTGATAGGAATCCTTTGTATTTTGTTTTCTGTCTATGTACCTTTTTGCAACATCTAATACAATTGGATTTCATTTATTTCTCATTGTGCTACTTTTCCTATTTCTTGTTTCCCACTTTTTGATTATCACAATGGGGGAGAAATATTATCAGATTATCAAAGAGGGATAAATATTCTCAAAGGAGGAGCAATATTATCTAAAGAAGAGCTACCATGCCTTGCCCATCTGATATCATTGCATTTAATTCCACCTATGATACATTATGTTCTATAACATACTGTTTTCTCTGAGACAATTGAATTTACTGATATATCCTCTGAAACAACTACTCATTGTTTTAAAACTATAATATCATAGGCTGTGTTAACAAAAAGGGGGAGATTGTTTACCTCACCTATTTTGATAATCCCAACTATGCTTTCACATACTTTGATAATCCCAATTAATGTTTATCTATTTTCAAATTCGCTCAGTCTATGATACACTATTATCAAGATGATAATAATATTAAAATAATCATTGAAATATGTTAATCAATGTTTATCTTTGTTTTTATGAGTTTTAAAGTAATTATAATCCAATCAGATATGTTTTTCATAAAACAGATTGATAAGTGTTAGTCACTGATCTATATATAGCCACTGATACAGAGCTACCGGTACTTAGTTTACCGATAGACAGAGTCATCGATAGGCTAAGGTCACCGATACGCAGAGCTACCGATATGTACAAGTCCACCAGTAAGCATAGAACAAGCTACTGATACAGAGTTATCAATAGAACAAGTTTTCCGATAGTACAAAATGGAGCTACTGATGTGTATAAGTCTACCGATACACATAATCACTGGAACTAAGAAAGCTACTGATACAGACAGTCACCAATACATAGAGCTACCGATAGACCAGAGCTACTGATAAACCAAGAGCTACCGATATACAAAGTCACCGATAGAACAAGGTCTCCGATGCAGATAGTTACCGATACAACAAGTCTACCGAGCTACCGATAGAACAAGTCTACCGAGGTACCGATAGAGTAATTATACTGATAGAAGGAGCTACCGATATGTACAGAGCTACCGATACAAGTTCAAATAACTACCGATGGAAGGTCACCGTTACACGTAGTCCACCGTACACGTATACCAACAGAAGGCTACTAATTATTGACCAACTAGTAAAACTCTATATTCTAAATACTATTTATTTATTAAGCTAACAGTTACATTTGATGTTTTTAATGCAGTTAATGTTATTTAATGATTTCGGTTGCCATGTCAGGGAACTATACCTAATACCCATGAAAAAGGTAATCATTCCCATTTGTCGGAGCTGAAAGCTATAAAAGGGAAGATAAAGACCTAGCTGGATACAATGAGATAACAAGAACAAAAAGAACAAGGAGTGAACATAGTGTGAAGCGAACACGAGGTGAGCATACAGTGAGAATCAAGGGACTAAGAAGGCACACGAAGGGTGGAAAAGAAAAAGGCTCAACATCATTCAAACGTGGTGAATTAACACAAGGATACTTCCATACACCAAGAGAACTGTACATACACGAAGCAATTATTCTCTAGAGGAGAACACAAGATGCATCTTGAGTAAAGAACTACAACAAACACTTCATGCACTCAGGATGATAAGCTGAACCTGGAACCAAGGAAGAAAACGATACTCTGTTTTCAGAAAAAAACCAGAGAAGGGCTCAGAAGCTTTTCTGACCCATCAAACGTGTCCAGAGTTGCACTGCCAATCACTAAAGCTTTTCTAAACTCATTCACACTTACTTTTGTGATTCTTTCATCTACATTTAGAGCAGTGTGTATATCCTGTTTATTTTACACACACACTATCTCCTGAGCTAAGCTAGAGGATTCTTAAATCCTCATTCAAACTCTATAACTCCCTTTTCTCCTACTGTAGATAGTGGTAGAGGTCAAGTAATACCTGGACAGTTGTGAGCTGTTGTTTGTTTTCCCACGTAGAACTGTGGTAGAGGTCTGTGTACCTGGACAGTGTGTTCACTGTTGTTTACCCTGATCCAGGGTGTGGATCAATTTATATAAATTGTTGAGAGGACTAAGTCTCGCCTTGAGACTGAACCTCTTGGTTACATCTGCTGTGCTTTTTAGTTTAATTCATAAGTATACTATATATTTCATATTCCACTGCTAACTAATTTGACATATAATTTGTTTTAAAGTTACTTTGATAGTTAAATTAGAAAGTGTTTATACTTATTTTAAACCAGTAAGTTAGTTTCAAAAGTCAATTTAATCTTCAGATTAAATTAACTGAGACCTAATCAATCTTTGAGAAACTAATTGAACATTTACACTCTGTATAAATTCACTATAGTTTAAATTTATTTTTAAATAGGGGGGTTTTAAGAGAAAAATTTTTAACAGAAATTTTTATTGGAACTCAATTCACCCCCCTCTTGAGTATCCACTCCGACCAACAATTACTTTTATGATCTCATGAAAATATCATTCCAATTATATTTTATGATTCATTGTTAGTATTATTTTTACACTTGGAATTATATTTAACCCATTTTATTTATCTATTTCTTAGTATATAAAATGTAATTCTAGAACATTAATTGGTTATAGGAGAACATTATTTTTATTAGAAAAAAATTTAGATTTTTTTGTTTCATTTTGTCTTTTTATATCCCTAATATTCTAATGAAACTAGCCCTATTGATCCTTATAGTGTGAATAATGGATATTTCTATTTAAAAACATGTATTAATATGTGGTAGAGGGTTTGTTTATTATAGATATATTACATGGGATGGGTTATGATACCATGAATAAGTATACGACTTCCCATTTTTCTATAAGACTGGTCAATATTTCATAGACTCTAGTATACACAATCCTCTTCTAATTGGGTGAGTATTATAACCAGATTGCCTCATGATATTATTACTAGGGTAGGTTTCAACATTTCCATTAATTGGTAATCTCGGATTCTAATTGTTGGTTCAAATTAGGTTTGTGATATTGTTGTTAATACCTGCATAAGGGGATAATTATTTTTAAGTATATATTTTTCAATCATGTTATCTATTTCATGTGTTTTTTGTGTTTATAGTCTATAAAATTTCAATAGAATATATTGGTCATTTTGTAAATATATTCATACATATAACTAGTTTATTACAATTAATCTGATTCACTATTGGTAGTTCCCTTCTGAATATTTATACACTCACTCTGTATAAACACCTCAATTGACACGCAACCCCACATAATTATAGTTAATTACAAAAAAAGTTATTTTTAATAAATATATGTTTAAGGATCAGCTAGTTGTCTAAATCATTTGATTTATTAGTCTATTTATAGTTTGACTCATGGAAGAGACATTTTATTAAAACCAATATATATATATATATATATATATTGTAAAGAGTAATGTAGATGTTTTATAGTTAATAATTGTTTATCAAGAAATTATTTTTATGAGTTTTTAATATTTTCTCAGTAGATGAAAAATACATGGATGACTTATGTTGGAACTTCTCAATAACATGGTGATGACTTATTATAATTTTAGAATAGGAAAATAGTTCCCCAAAAATATATTAGGACCTCCAACACTAGTCAATAGACCATAGGGATTGGGGAATCCTACTAGAATTAGTGTAAGACCTGATTCAGATATGGTTCAAGTATAAAGAACTGGTTTGTTATAAATTTATTTCAGAGTCCAATAATGGATATTGGGAATAGATCTAATAGTATGAAGTTGAAATGACATTGAAAACTATGGAATTGTCACATAAATATGTTTGGATAACATAATAATGTTAGAATCTTAAATGAGAAGGGTATTTTTGTTTTTTCATTATATGTATTATTAGTGGGTTTGAGGTATTGTTATTTGTATCTAAAAATGATGACTAAAAAATAATAGTGACAGAGGTTATATGTTTTAATCATAATAAACTATTTTTATTTGATCATTTATCATATGGATTAATTAAAAATTATTATAAGGGAATTATATATATATATATATCATTTCATTATGTAGTTTTCCCTAGAAATAAAATAATAAAAATTATATAAAATTTTTATTTGAATATCTCACTTATCCACTGGATTGTGTTTTTTCTAATGAATACTACATCTTATTTTAATTGATATGGACTATATGAGACATTTTTTATTCTAAATAAAAATTAATATATTTATTCCATGCTATTGGGTTATAATTCTTGAGTAGTTTTAATGAATCTTATTATTCTCTCTATGTCGAGCATTGATATTTTAAACACTTATAAAAATTAAATACATGGTTTTTTTGAAGTAAAAGTAGTTTAAAAGTGGTATTTTTTTTGTAAATTAGAAACATAGAAGGTGTTTTCATTAAGTGGATTTGTAAAATGGTCCAGTTTTAAATTGATCAATGATTTCAAAATTGATATGATATGTGATATTGAAATATTTTTTTATGAAACTATCTTAATAAGTGTGTTACAGTCTATATAATGAAATGTTTTGAAAATTATAAAAATTTCCAATTATTAAAGAAATTGAAAAATTATCAAGGAATATGATGTTGTAGTTTTGTGAATAGATATTCAAAAATAAAATATTTTCAATAAACTATGATGTTTTTAAATTATAAATGTAATAAAAACTGATGTAATAAATTTAGATGTTCATTTAAATTAATTTCCATTATTATATAAACATGAGGATGTACATTTTGGTTAAGATGAGTGAAAATTCTATTTTTATGAATACTAGAATTTAAGACTGTGTGGGTTTAGGTAAAACATAGATAATTCATGTCATGGGGAGTATCATATAATTTAGGGTACTTTTGTTTGATATGTATTAAGGATTTTAAAACAATATTAATCCTTTAAATAAAAATATGTTGAGTTATGTATAGTGGTATGGGTTACTTTTAGAGTGCATGTATCAAAATATTACATAGATTTATAGAATGTTTATTAGATCATTATGCATTGAATTTCTCTTTGGTATTATAATTTTATTGTACATATTTTTTTATAATGATTTTGGTAGTACTTAATGAGATATATAAAAATTATCTGGGAAATGTTAAGATAAAATAAAAGTTAATGTTCCTTTTGGGTAGTTGAATTTAGACTATTTTGGTTATTTGAGTTAAATATAGAATTATTGTATTAGGGATATAGTAGATGCTTGTGTTGGTGTTTTGAATAATTTTATATACATCATGGGTAAAGTGTTTTCATGATATTTACAATGAATGGTTTGTTAATATTTTAAAGTATAAAAATTTCAATAGTTTGGAGGTTATAATAAAATGTATCCAAGTTGAATAATTTAAATAAATAATACAATTTGAAAATTGGATTTTGGTAATGAAGTTGTGTGGACTTAATTGAAATTATTTATCTAGAGCGGGGATAGTTTTTTTTGGATATTCGAAAAAAATAATTTTTTTTGGTGAAATCAAATGAAAATTTTAATGAGATTTCATGTTCAATTAAATGTCTGGGAATTTATGTGTGGTTCTGAGTTGGTACCAAAAATAGTTTAAAACTGTAGGTGGCACCATGTATTGGGAGAAGGTATCATGTACCTTGTGAATCCAGTTAAAAAATCATCTGTTAAAAATATATAACATAATACCTTATGACCCTACAAATGGGCACATGTTGTAGGAAGATATAATTTTATTAAAATTTGGACATATTCATTATATTACACTAACATTTTTATTGTGTCACAGTCAAGAAATGCATTAAATAATACATTAATCTAATAATTTAAATAATAAATATCCAAATGATCACTCAAATTAATGACCAATAGGTTTTCTATGAAGGATATTATATATGTAAACATCATTTTTTTTATTAAAAAAACAATTCATCAATATTCATTCCCATATTGACCCTATTCAATATACCTCGAATGATTTAATCATCTTCATTACTTTTCAAATTGAAAATATAAGAGTAATGTGAGTTAATACACTCATTAAGTAACAAAAAACATATCCTCACATGAAGTAATACATGTGTAAGAAAAAAATGTCATAAAAATAATCATTAGGCTATGCATGATAATCATAAAACATTATGGTTCAATAAAGGATTATAGAAAGGTCATTAAGGATCCATAAATGAAATGACAAGGATTGAACCATGTGTTAGTTTTCATAAAACATAAGAGTGTGATATAAATGTGTTGAATACATTAACAATATTTCATAATCTTGAAAACATGGAATTTTAGTGAAATAAAATGAATCAAAAAAATTTAACCTGACTTCATGATCAACATTTACATGTGTATTGAATTGATATAAATCTTAATAGTGTTCCATAAAATGATGAGAACATAAATATGTGTAATTAATATATAAATAAGTAAAAATATTTGAGAAAAACTAAGTGTCCCATGTTTATTTGAAGAAATAATTATTTACCTTCCTAAAATTTAAGAAAACCCATCATGAACACAACTATCAGAATAAACACATAATTACCACCCCTAGCTATCTCAAATGAAACAAAGATTAAACTTGTCCATTAGAGGTTGATATTTCACCCCACCCATCCTCATCCACAAATATATCTTTCATTAATAATTAATAATCATCACATCTTAAAATAAATATGGAAAAATAAATTGTTTTCTAAAATATTTTTATCACATGTGATTAAAAAATCAATGAATTTCATTTTCACTTTTTCAGAAACAATTCATAATATAATGATATATAGAGGATCCTAAAATCAAAACATCGTGAAATATATATAAGGGAAGGAAAATAGAGGTGGAAATTAAAAATTTTTCAGAAAACTATTCAAAATGTTAAAGTAAAAAATATGAGGAAAAACATTTTTTTTGAAGGGAATGTTATTAATTTTCAATACCATAAAATAAATATTTTTGAATATAATATCAATGAAAATATATTAGTTTAATAAATCAGGGTTGTTGAAATACTTTTAAAAATATTACATTTAAATGAATATTTAATTATATATACTTCAAAAAGACATTAAGTTATCAAAAAGGGATGCGAAAATATTTTTAAAAAATTTAATTTTAATAGAATATTTAATAACGTGGACTTCAAAAAGTTATAATTTTATAAAAAAATTATTTTTTGATACAACATTTTATTTTGAAAGGATGGAAAAACCTTTTGAAATTTTGGAAATAAGATTTCTAAAAACAACATCATTAAAAATATGATGAATGTTTTTTTTTAAAATAAATAAAGTAGAGAAATGAGATCATTTAAAATAAAAAACAATTTGGGTTTTTTTCTACTAAAAATATATCAATCATGGGATTCAAAAAATTGATATGAAAAAAATACACTAAAATAAATTATAATTATTTTAGCAAAAATAAATTATTTTGAATAAATAGTATCATAGAAGAAGAATAATTTGATGGGAAACATGATTCAATCAAAAAATAATGCTGAAAAACATCCTAAAATTGTTATAGGTTATACTATATAAATCATGAAATATATTAATTAATGAAGAGTGATTACCATCCACAATAGAAAATTGAATCACAAAATCCTATTATAGATTTGGTAACACCTGAATAAAAAAAATGAGAAATATCACAAGAAATTGAACAATGAATTTCATGAAATATAAGAAAATAAGGGAATGGAAATTAAAATGGGGTTGTATATAAACCATTAAAAAGTGAACCAGGATTACAACATAAACATGTCTTAATAGAGGGAAATATAGTAGTAGACCATTATATTATTTCCTTTAATAGCTGATCATTCCATAACATCCTATACTTTAAAAATAACTATAATAATACCCTATATCTTAAAATTTTTCTTAAATATTACCCTTTTATATTCTTTATTATAATTAAGTAACTTTTGAATATTAATTTGTTATAGAATATTTTGTCCATTGGGTGCTAATAATGTTAACAATTTTGTGTATGTTTAATAATTTTTATATCAATACCCATAATTTAATAGGAATTTAATTATTGATATGCTATATAATATTATTTATAATTTAAATTATATTTATTTTAAGCATTCATATTTAATTCCAAATGTGTTTTGGTAACATTATCTTAAAACTGAATAGATGATGACTTATTTAGGTAAATTTAATGAATGCAATTATAACATATGTTATTTAAATAATATAAAATATAATTTAGCTTATATTAATCATTATTTTGTTAAGATATTATAATTATATTATTTTTTATATTCCCATGTTTAATTTTAATTTGTCTTTTAAGAATTGTTCACATCAGTGTTTAAATTAACCCACACAAGAACATGTTGTAACTCGATTGAAGAATATGCTTAAGGAGGTGATTCCATTGCCATATTCTCATTATAATATTATTGTAATGATATATTTATTTTTTTGAAAACATTAAACCATATTTTATGGTTTTTGGATTAATAATGTAACATTATAATAATAATTAAGGAACACATTCTTCTTGGTAGTGGTTTTCCCCAAACATGCGCGATTTTCATTATTTTATTTTTCTAAGTCGATGTAAATGAGGAACTATGTGTAAAAAAATTAATATAAAAACATTTAGTATATTAATGATACTAAATTAATCATATTATTATGATGATAAAATATTTTTAAGAGTTGTATTAAGAATAAAATCATAGGTATAATATAATACTTACTTGCGAGACTTGGTTTTTCCTTTGATGGTCCATCGATATATATGGGATTCAGATAAAAATGAGCTACCGGGGGATTATTTTAGTGGGATATCATTATATGTAGTGTATTATTGAATATTTTAAATGAGTAATTATATATATGAAGGTGTGTGTGAAAGAGTGTTATTGATCCCCTTTTGTAAGATAGGAAAATTGACCTTTTTGAAACACAATTTATATATTAATGATTGCATAAAAATACTCAAATATCAATGGATTGAATGCTTATAAATTAATTACTTTTATTTATGTTTTATACTATTAGTACACAAAAAATTATTTCCTCACATGATTAAAACACGTTATTTAGTGATAGCATTTTGTTTTGTTACATTTACAAGTTTATTTTTATACTTGACACCAGTTTTTAACTAAGAGATTTTATATTTTATGAAAAATATAATATTACCCTTATAACTGAATTCATGTTTTTTGGATAATAATATACCCACTATTTAATCCAATTTAATTTTATAAAATTTTATAATTTACTCTGAAATTAAAAAAAATGTGTATAAAAACAATTTTAGTAGAAAAATGGCAGTTTTACCATTACAGAGTATAAGTTTAATTTATAATTGATTACTAATTAAATTAGTCTTAATTATTTTTTTTATATGTGTATACATCACATTAAATTAATTATTTTATTTATTTAAATTTTATTTTTTTGAGAAAGATTATGATATTTATAGAATAATAATTTTAAAATTATTATTTCTTAGTTATCATGGTAATTAGAATTAATCATAAAGATTAAAATTTTATTTCCAACAATTAAATTGTCCCTATTTAAAGAATGATCAATATTCCCTCTAATATAAGAATATTTTTTTAAATAACTTTACATGCATAGGGAAATCAATGTTATCACATGTAACATGAAAAAAAATAGATGACTATACTTTAATGAAAATAAAATTTATTCTTTTGATATAATTATCAACTAATTATAATACAATAAATTCAAAATAGATATTATAATTAAAATATCATTTAATTAATGATAATATAAATAAGAACCATGATTTCCTAAGGTTATTATTAATTGAACAAAATAGTTGAAAGCCCTTTTTAGTAAAATGCATCCCATGTTTTAAAAATGTTAGGAATTAGTTTATAAAATAGACACATAATTTTAAATATATATATATATATATATATATATATTTCAAGTCATTTTTTTGAAAATATTGTATATCATATAAATATGAATGTATTAAGAAAATCATTATCTTCTACTAAAAATAATTTATTTTAGAAAAATAAAAAAACTATATCCTTTGATAATTTTTTTCAGAAATTCAAAATTTCATATTAGTTTATAGAATTTAGATTGATAAAATTTTAAATATATCATCACAAAATATATTTTGCGGAATAAAGAAATAATTATTTATTATAAATATCATTTTCAATATTAACACATATCATTATTTAACTTCTAATGGTAATAACATCTAATGGATTACCATGAAATATTTTATTATATAAATATTAATATTGTAATATTAGTATGGTTGGTTATATTTATCTTCAGCGAAGTGTGTATAAAATGTTATAGAACATTGTATGTATTTTAAGGGATTCAACACATCGATTTTTTACACTCTACCCCATAAATAAATAGTTCCCTTTCAATATTAATTATCATTTTCTAATGAAATAATCTTAGGGATATATACAAAACTCGTGATAAATTTTTCAATAAGATATCCACCTGACTTATCCTTGATTAATATATGAATATTTCAATGCTAAATATGATTATTAGGGGTTCTTACGTACCTTCCATTTATAACATCATATCCTAAATATTTTTTTAAACAATTATTAAAACAAAAAATAGTTATGATAATATATTAATGAATTAGAGTATACTAATATGAAATAACAATGAAAATATTTTTTCTCTAATGAAGCCTTATTTTAAATATATTACACATTCATTTAAACTATTTAATATTTGGTTAATATTATAATTCTCTTTATTCTACGTGGTTTACTTGATGATAGATTAACATATAATAATAAACCAAAATATCAAAGAGTTACTATGAAATCAATACATCATAGTGGCTCATACAGAGAATATGATGAACTGAATAATATCCCCTAGGATTTTCAAACCATTTTTGTTTTATTAGGACTAAAATTTTTGCATAAGGGAGATTATCATGTGAATTCATGACCAACCATTTCCGAGGTAATTCTCCCTAGGCACATTTCTCCCATAGCCGCATCCACTTTTAGTAACAAAACTGGGATTTATTTATAGGGAAAACAGTCAGCATAATATGTTACTAATATTTTAAGATGTCATCTTTTATTAAGACTGAACTATATGCTATTCATTATGGTTATGTTACCATATCACCATATTTAGTGTAACTAATATTTAAAAAAGTAATATAATCTCTAAAAAATGACTAAAATTATTTAAAAAATAACAAAACTAATATCAAAAAAATGAACCCTTATATGATACCAAAAATATAAACCCAATCATAAAAAGACTAAAGTAATACTTTAATTTAATGATAAAAATAATACATATCACTATAGCCACTCAATTACAATGAATGAAAGGTTTAGTGTCATATAAATGAGGGTAATAAACTTCTTATTTTATTAAAAATTTAAAAATATTACCATAATCATGGTTCTCTAGACCCTTTTCAATAACTCCAACATCAAATACTCTTCCCATTTTTTAATATATTTGAAAACATAATAATGTGGTATCCTCAAATGCTCAGTTACTAAAAAAACACATACTAATACGAGGAGGACATAAATATCCTAATAAATGGTCATAAAACCTTTATTCAAAATCATAAAACATTATGGAGAAAAATAAGATCCTAAAAATATTATTAAGTATGCATAATGGATATTACATTTATCAAAACATATTTAAATTTTCATATAACATGTTATCATGACAAAAAAGTTCATATTACTTTTAAAATATTCCATAAACATAGAAACAAGGAATTTCAAGTAAAATATATGCTTCATAAATTTTTTACCTAAACTGATAAAAAACTATTATATTTTTAACAAACAAAAAAAAATTAATTGTTTCTTAAATTGATAAGAAACCAAAAAAATGTTTCTTAAATTGAAAAAAACTTGAATGTGTATAATAACCATAATAATTGGCAATCCAATGGGATAAAACTCATCATTCCCAAGTCTATGTGAACAAACTCATTATGTTTGCTATTGAAATATAAGAAAACACGTCATTCCAATGCCTATGTGAACAAACTAATTAGTTCCACACATGTCTATATCATGAGATATAATATTAAACCAATGCATTACCAAGTAATATTGCACCCAACCCATCATCATCTATACATATGTGTTCCTCTTAAAATAAATTATCATTATTTCACTGATTACCCAAATAAAAAAGAGTATTACCAAAACATGTAACATAAAATGAGTTGAAGAAATAATAGTATTAAAAAAATATGATTTTCAAAAAGGATTCAAAACATAATTTCATATAGTAGTTGATAAAAACATTAAATCATGAAATATAATTCTTGGAGAGTAAATAGAAGTGAAAATAATAAATCTTTCATTGAACCATATAAAACATTAAAGTACACAGTACTTTCAACAATGTAGTTGTGAATGGAAATAAAATAATTTTAAAAAGTATAAAATAAAAAGATAAATCTAGGAAAATAATTAAAAATATTAAAACTATTATTAAATACATAAATTAAAATATAATAAAAATATTTAATATTAGAAGAATCATTAATTATCGACACATGAAAATGACATAATTTTTTTCAAAAAATAAAAGTAGAAATACATTAAAACCATTAAATTTATAATATTTATAAAAAATAGAGAATTTAAAAATATATAATTTTATAAAAATAAAATGTGGATTTGGTGAAATAAAATTTTATTTTGAATGTATGGAAACCCATTTTTAAACCTTTTTATATAACCACATTGAAATCTCACATCACAAAAAAGATGAAAAAACAGTTTTTTAAAATTAATAAAGTGAATAAAAATGAACATTTTATATATTATAAATTAGTGGTGTTACTATATAATGTATAAAATTGGAGGGAATTATGAAAACATGGATAAAAAATAAAATCCATGAAACAAAATGGTAATAGTTCACAATAAATATTCTTTTTAATGAAAAAATTTAATCATAAATGAAGAATAAATTGGTTTGAAAAATAATTTACCAATAAAATTAAGTCAAAATAATTTTTAAAATAATTTTTTATTATATTAGACAAATAAAGAAAGATTATATAAAAATTAGAGTGATTATTTCCCAAGTAGGATAATGGATTTTTGAATACCCCATACTATATCTGTAAAATTTTATTAAAAACCCATGAGAAAGATAAAATGAATTTAAAATTTTAATATCAGGAAATAGAATATAATAATGATATAAAGAATACATTGGGATGGGTTGTATGATATAAATGTAAACATGGTGTATAATACAAACATATCTCAATAAAATAAAATTGAGATAGAAACTGCTACCTTGTTCCCTTGAATCACTGATCATAATCCAAACTCACATAAAACAACATAGAAAAAAACATATCATGTTTTATAATCGTAATAAAAATATTCCTCCTTTATAATTTTTATTATAATTATTTATTAGGAATATATTTATTAGTAAGAGCTTGTTATTACCATTGGGTGCTAATAACATTAATTTTTTTTCACATGTTAAATAATTCAAATATAATTACCCATAATTTGGTAACAATTTCATTATTTATAAATCATTTAATATTTCTTAATATAAATATTATATTTATTTAAAATTATTATATTTTATTCCATGTGTGTTTTGGTTTTGTTTAGTGTTAAATAAATTTATGATGGATAATTTCAGCAGTTTTAATGTACAAAAATGTTTATTTAATAATAAAATAATTATGTAATATAATATTTCCAGAAACATATAATAAAAATTATTATATTAATATATTGTTATAATTTTAGTTATATTTTTCCCATATTTACCCATAGTCTGATATTAATGCATAGTTTATGTAGGTTCTTAAACAAACCCAATCTAGATAATGATTTATCTCCTTTAGTGGTATAGTCCAAGAGATTATTATTTTGACATAATATAATTATGAAAGAATAATAATGATATAATTTTTATTTTCATATGTTATTAAACCACATTTCATTATATATTACTAAATAATGAAAAAAGGATTCCATATGGAGGAAGTAGTCAACATACACGCATGACTGACATTCCACTGTTTTTATATGTGGATAGGAATGTAACTATGGTTTATAATATTAATATGACAAAATATAAGAACACTATTGATTCTGAATTCATTATATTATTATAGAATCATGATATTTATATGATTAATAAAATAATAAATGTTTAAGAAGGAGATATTCCTTATGTTGGAGACTTGAATTTTCAATTTAAGTTCCCTTTAAATTGAAGGTATAATCCAAACAATGAGTGGAATGTGGAATATTATTGTTTGATATGGTTATATAGATAGTATAATTTCATATTTTCAAGGGAAAATTAAATATTTATTTTTTGTTTGAAATGGTTAAATTTAACACCAAATATATTAGAGAAAAAATGAACTTTTGGAAGAACAAATTATATTTTAATAATGTCGTGACACTATTATAAGGTAAATAACTTCAATAACTCAAAATAATGGATTATATATTATTTTTTGGCCAATAATTTTTTGAAAAATATTTTCCTCATTTGTTTTAAAAAAAATTTGATTTACGATTTTATTTATATTTACTAAATTCTATTTAAATTGTGTAACATGTTTTTAACTAAGTGATTTAATGTTTTTTAAAATTATAAAATAACGGTTGTAAAAATAATTTTGTGTAATGGAACATAATTAAACCTTAATTTAATATAATTAAATTTCTACAAATTATAAAAAATATTTAAAAATAAAATAGATAATGTCTAGAAAAACTGTTTTAGTAGAAAAATATCATTTTAACAAGCATGGATTCTGAAAATATTTTATTATTGGTTAAAATAGAAAACTATGTCAATATATTTATTTCTATTAATATGTATTTATAATAATATTAATTATTTAATGTATTTAAAGTAAATTTATTTGACATAAATTTAATTATATGAATAGAACAATAATTTTAAAATAATTGTCTTGCTATTATCATGATAATCACCATTAATCCTAATAATTTAATTTTTATGCACAAAAATGATATTTTACATATTAAACAATATATAAATTATTATCTCAAATATGTGAGTATTTTTTATCAAATTTACTTTCTACTTGTTGGGAAATCCTTTTTAACAAATTTAATGTGTAAAAACACATTTGATAGAAAGGTACATTTTTACGAAAAAAGATTTATAATTATAACAGTGCTTTCAATTTAGTTAATTAAAATTAATTTTAAAAATTATTATACATCATATTTTATTTATTTAATAGTAAAATAAATTAAAAACTATATCCAATAATTTTATTATTTATTAAAAAATTATTTAAACCAAAATTTAATTAAAATTATACATAAATGATTAGAATTATAATAATGGATTTATAAGTAAGAAATAATAATTTAAAATTATTTTCTAAACTATATAATATTTATTTTAAATGTAAATGTGTTCTAAATAATGTATATGCCTTATGAATGATATTTTATTTTAAAATAAATAATCTTTTACAAAAACCAATTATTTTAGTAAAATTCAAAAATTACATCCCAATATAATTTTGTTTGGAGGAATTATAAAATTTAAAATACTATTTAAATTTAAAATTATAATATTTTCCAAATATAATTTTTATTATAAGATGAAAATATATTTTATAGGAAGTAACGTGTTCAATATTTACTCATATAAATTATTTACCTTCTAAAGGCAAAATCAATTAACAAATTAGCATCTTATTGTTTTTTAAACATTATTAATAATGACATATTAATTGGTTATGGGTTTTTTACATGTGGTGTAGTGTGCACGGCATGTTATAAAACATAGTATTTATTTTAAGGGATCCAAAATATCATATTTTTTCAAGTTTGATAATTTTTAGCTTCCATTACTCACCCCAAACCAACTGAGGTCCCCACATTGAGCTCCACCAATTCTCCTCTTCCACATCCTCTTGACTAATGTTTTATAAAAAATTTATGGGTTATTTATTATTAATACTACTAATCTAATCCAATACCAATGACTTGTTATCCATTATCAACTATTATCATTAATTATCCATCTCCCTGGTTTGGGAATAGATTTTTTATTTCACCCTCTTAAGGTGAAATCCCTTCTAAGCTTGGGTATACATAGGTTATTTTCAAAAGGATTCCCTATTAGGTTATTTTGACACCGTTTTTTATTTCGACATAATGGAAACAAGGGTTGTTGAATTTTTGATTCATACGACTATAGGGTGAAATAGGGATGTGATTTAGTGATATTAAATAGGGATTTAGGTGGAAAAGATTTCAAATAAATTTATTTTTTATTTATATTTTTTCAATAGGATATTGCATTCTTGACTATGTGGAATTCTTATTTTCGAATCTATTGTTATTTATTTTAGGTCTATCGATTATAAGATCAATTAGTAGTCATTTAGATATAATGTGGTGGTTTATGTATTATTAAAAATATCACTAATTATTATTATTGGTGTTCTATATCCCATTAAAGAAATTTATACTATATTGAGGTCATAATTTCCATCTATTTCCTAACATATTAATAATTTATTCTTTTCATTTTTATAATTAGGAATAAAACACTACTGGAAATCCCATTTTTACCAACGCTTATATCCCAATGGTTTATCAAACCGCTGGGAATGGTTATGTATACCAATGATTTTAAGAAAACCATTGGTATAGAGGCTTTTGTGAAGAAATTTACCAACGGTTTGTAAAACTGTTGGTATAGGCCTCAATTAATACACTTTTACCAATGGTTATACACTAACCGTTGGTATATGTTGGAATCTATGCCACCTTTACCAATGGTTTAATGAAACCGTTGGTATAAGACTACATTCCCAATGGGTTTTTAAAACCATTGGGAAAGTTTTCCCCTAAATCCAGTTCTGGTGTCCATTAGCCCCTCCGCTCGATTGTAGTCCCCCTCCGCTCGACTAAAACCCTAAATTGAAGGTCACCCGATGCTCTATCATTAACCAGTCTCCAAAACTCCATCTATCCTCTTCAATCAAACAATTTTTCTGTTCTAAACTTCAAATATGTAAGTTCTACCTCAGTTATAATGTTCTTCATCTATTTTTTTATTTTTTATTTTGATTTGACCTAAACGTCTGGGATCTCTCTATACAAAGACTCAGAAACTCATTCCACTCACAGATCCATCTTAAATCAAACAATATTGTAGTTCTGCACTCTAAATCTGTAAGTACTACCTTAGTTTTAATGTTTTGCATCTATTATTTTTGTTTTCTATTTTAATTTGGTATAAACTAGGTTGTGTTGTTTATGGCATGCGAAGGTTAGTGATATTGAGGATGAATTGGATGTTGGTTGGGTGATGGATTGGAATTGTGATGTTTTTTGGATTAAGTTTAGTTAATTTTCAATGAATTATTTGGGTATTTACTCCCTTTAACAGATCCCCCACTCCTCATGGACCTTGGACACCCCCCCTCTTGGTCCCTGGACAATCCCCCCCTCCTGGAACTTGGACATCCTGGCCCCCCTCTTTCTTGAAACTTGGACAACCCCCCTCCTAGACCCTGGACAACCCCCCTCCACCCTCCTCCCAGGACCTTGTATAGCCCCCCTCCTTCCTGGACCCTAGGAAGCCCCCCAACCTCCACCCTGGACCCTGGATAGCCCCCCTCCTCGATGGACCCTGGACAACCCCCCTCCTTCCTGGACCATGGACAACCCCTTCTCCCCTTCTCCTTGACCCTGGACAGCCCCCACCCCCCTTCCTGGACCCTGGACAGCCCCCCACCCCTCCTCTTAGACCTTGGACATCCCCCTCATCCCCCTCCTCAACCACCAAATACCCCCCCACTTCAAAACATTGACCACCAAACTTGGACATGCTGGATTTTCTCTAAAAAGAAAGATTTGATCCTCAAACCACCTCAATAATATCCTAAACAATGCTTATAATGTGGTTTTCACCACATAACATCCAATTGTATTCCAAGTCACTAGTCTATCCTCCCTTGGCTAGATTTTACAAAAAGCGTTCAACCTTAAGGATCCAAATAAAAATAAATTGATATAAGACATTTGATAATGGATTAAAATTTCAAATTGGGATCCAATGAGGAATATTTGAGATATTATGCATCATGTCCATGAGTAATTACATTTTTATATATCCGATAAGTTATTTTTAACAATTTTCACACATTAATTGTTTGTAAAAATGGGACAAACATTTATAAAGGTTCTAATTTATAAAAATGAATCTATTTGTGGATGCAACTTAACCAACAATGTCTAGCTTGTCTGCCTTTTCCATGATCATCGATGTGCACATCCCGTCTCCATCTGACCTCGCACGATGGGTGACTCAGCATCTGGATAATGACGAGTGCCATATTCTCTTACTTCCACACCAGATTCACACCTGCTATGCTCCTGAAGTGATCAATCCCACTAAGCGTCCCTGTGAGCTTGATGACACGGCCACCAGTTCTTGTAAGAGGCAGAGGAGTTCTGAGCTGATGGACCAAGACGATTGACCAGTGTCCATCCATCTGGATAAAGACGTAAAACTTAGTGCTTCATGGGAGGCAACTAATGTTCTAGAGTTTCATCATTTTTCTTTTTTTTACTTAGTTTTAGGAAATAAACATGGCATGTATGCAACAATTTTTTAGCTGCTTCTGATCTGTATGTGCACTTGTCATTACTCTGCATGACTGCTTATATTTTGTCTGATCCTTAGTGTTATTTTTTATGACATGATGCGGCTATTTTCTGTCTATTTGTAGATTTTACAGGTACATAAGTATGTGCACTTTTCATTATTCCATTCTTTCAGTGCTTAGGCCGATGGTACGAGGGAGGTTCGTACCAGAGGTAGACGAGCATCTCCGCGTACACGACTAGACCCTTACCCTTTGAACAAACGCATTAAGATTCTATTGAAACTTAAGGGAAACGATACATGGGTCAAATGTGACGTGTATAAGTCAACCCCACCTCAATAAAAGGCATGGTGTGGCCAGGATCACTCAAACTGCCTCTCTTTTGTTCAAAATTGACTTATTTTTAAGTGAAATCAACAACTGACATATGGGAAACCAACCAAATGACTTCGGATTGTGTTTAAACTTTAGGAAAACGATCCATGGGTCATATGTGACATGTACAAGTCAACGCCACCTCAATCCGATGCGCGGTGTGGCCGGTATCACTCCAAGTATATGTATTTTGTTTAAAATGGACAATATTTTACGTACAAATGCCAATCCAATAAAACAGATTTTGATTGTGTTGATACTTTTTCAAAATGATCCATGACTCATTTGTGTCATGTACGAGTCAACCCTGCCTCAATTCGAGGCTCGGTGTGGCCGATACCACTCAAAGTGCCTCTGTTTTGTTAAAAATGGACTTAATTTTAAGTGAAATCAACAACTGACATACGACAAACCGACCAAACGCATTCAGATTCTATTGAAACTTAAGGAAAAATATACATGAGTCAAATGTGACGTTTATGAGTCAACTCCGCCTCAATAAAAGTCTCGGTGTGGCCGATATCACTCAAAATGCCTCTGTTTTGTTAAAAATGGACTTAATTTTAAGTGAAATCAACAACTGACATACGGTAAACCGACCAAACGCATTCGGATTATATTGATACTATAGGAAAAAGATCCATGGGTCATATGTGACGTGTACGAGTCAACCCCGCCTCAATCCAAGGTGTGGTGTGGACAGTACCATTCAAAATATCTCTTTTTTGTTTAAAATGACTTTAATTTTAAGTGAAAACAACAACTGGCATACAGAAAACTGACCAAATGCATTCTAAATCTGTTGAAAATTTAGTAAAATGATCCATGGGTCATATGTGACATGTACGAGTCAAACCCACCTCAATCCAAGGCACGGTGTGGCTGGAACCATCCAAACTGTCCCTCTTTTGTTTAAAATGGACAATATTTTACGTACATACACCAAACCAATCAAACGGATTCTGATTGTGTTGATACTTTTTCACAATGATCCATGACTCATATGTGATGTGTACGAGTCAACCTCGCCTCAATTAGAGGCCCAGTGTGGCCGACACTACTCAAAGTGCCTCTGTTTTGTTAAAAATGGACTTAATTTTAAGCGAAATCAACAACTGACATACGGAAAACCAACCAAACGCATTCAGATTATATTGAAACTTAAGGAAAACGATCCATGAGTCAAATTCGATGTGTATGAGTAAACCCTGCCTCAATACGAGGCTCGGTGTGGCCGATACCACTCAAAATGCCTCTGGTTTGTTAAAAATGGACTTAATTTTAAGTGTAATCAACAACTGACATACGGTAAACCGACCAAACGCATTCAGATTCTATTGATACTACAGGAAAAAGATATATGGGTCATATGTGACGTGTATGAGTCAACCTATCCTTAATCCGAGGCATGGTGTGGACGGTACCATTAAAAATGTCTATCTTTTGTTCAAAATGACTTTAATTTTAAGTGAAAACAACAACTGACATATGAAGAACCGAAAAAATGCATTCGGAATCTGTTGAAACTTTAGGAAAACTATCCATGGGTCATATTTGACGTGTACGAGTCAACTCTTCCTCAATCCAAGGCGCGGTGTGGCCGGAACCACCCAAACTGTCCCTCTTTTGTTTAAAATGGACAATATTTTACGTACATACGTCAAACTAATAAAACGGCTTATGATTGTGTTTATACTTTTGAAAAACAATACATGACTCATATGTTATGTGTAAGAGTCAACCCCGCCTCAATTTGAGACCCGGTGTGGCCGACACCACTCAAAGTGCCTCTGTTTTGTTAAAAATGGACTTAATTTTAAGTGAAATCAACAACTGACATACGGAAAACCGACCAAACGCATTCGTATTATATTTAAACTTAAGGAAAACGATCCATGAGTCAAATGTGACATGTAACAATGAACCCCGCCTCAATACGAGGCTCGGTGTGGCCGACACCACTAAAAATGCCTCTATTTTGTTAAAAATGGACTTAATTTTAAGTGAAATCAACAACTGACATACAGTAAACCAACCAAACACATTTGGATTCTAATGATACTACAGGAAAACGATCCATGGGTCATATGTGATGTGTAAGAGTCAACCCCGCCTTAATCCGAGGCGCGGTGTGGACAGTACCGTTCAAAATGTCTCTCTTTTGTTCAAAATGACTTTAATTTTAAGTGAAAACAACAACTGGCATACGAAAAACCGACCAAATGCATTCTGAATCTGTTGAAACTTTAGGAAAACGATCCATGAGTCACATGTGATGTGTAAGAGTCAACCCCGCCTCAATCTGAGGCGCGGTGTGGCTGGAACCACCCAAACTGTCCCTCTTTTGTTTAAAATGGACAATATTTTACGTACATAAGTCAAACCGATCAAACAGCTTATGATTGTGTTGATAATTTTGAACAACGATACATGAATCATATGTGATGTGTACGAGTCAACCCTGCCTCAATTTGATGCCCGGTGTGGCCGACACCACTCAAAGTGCCTCTGTTTTGTTAAAAATGGACTTAATTTTAAGTGAAATCAACAACTGACATACGAAAAACCGACCAAACGCATTTGGATTATATTTAAAATTAAGGAAAACAATCCATGAGTAAAATGTGACGTGTAAAAGTAAACCCCTCCTCAATACGAGGCTTGGTGTGGCCGACACCACTCAAAATGCCTCTGTTTTGTTAAAATAGACTTAATTTTAAGTGAAATCAACAACTGACATACAATAAACTGACCAAACACATTTGGATTCTGTTGATACTATAGGAAAACGATACATGGGTTATATGTGGTGTGTACGAGTCAACCCTGCCTTAATCCAAGGTGCGGTGTGGCCGGTATCACTCCAAGTGTATGTATTTTGTTTATAATGGACAATATTTTACGTACATACGCCAAACCAATCAAACAGATTCTGATTGTGTTGATACTTTTGAACAACAATCCATGACTCATATGTGATGTGTACGAGTCAACCCCGCCTCAATCCGAGGCCCAGAGTGGCCGACACCACTCAAAGTTCCTATGTTTTGTTTAAAATGGACTTAATTTTAATTGAAAACAACAACTGACATACCGAAAACCGACCAAACGCCTAGGGATTCGGTTTAAACTTTAGTACAACGATCCATGGGTCATATGTGATGTGTAAGAGTCAACCCTGCCTCAATACGAGCCGCGGTGTGGCCAGGACCACTCAAACTGTCTCTCTTTTGTTCAAAATGGACTAAATTGTAAGTGAAATCAACAACTGACATACGAGAAACCTACCAAACACCTTCAAATTCTGTTGAAACTTTATGAAAATGATCCATGGGTCATATGTGACGTGTATGAGTCAACCCCACCTCAATACAAGTTGCGGTGTGACCGGAACCACTCGAAGTGTCTCTCTTTTGTTTCAAAAGGACATCATTTTTAGTGAAAACAACAACTGACATACAGAAAACTAACCATATGAATTCAGATTCCATTGAAACATTAGGAAAACAATACATGAGTCATATGTGATGTGTAAGAGTCAACCCCACCTCAATACGAGGTGTGGTGTGGCCGGAACCACTCGAAGTGTCTCTCTATAGTTTAAAATGGACTTCATTTTAAGTGAAAAGAACAACTAACATATGGAAAACCGACCAAACACATTCGGATTCTATTGATACTTTAGTAAAAGGATCCATGGGTCATTTGTGACATGTACGAGTCAATTGCACCTCAATTTGAGCCTCAGTGTGTCCGCCACGTCTCAAAGTGACTCACTTTTCATTGAAATGGTAAACATTTTAAGTGAAAACAACAACTGACATACTAAAACCCAACAAAACGCATTCAGATTCCATTTAAACATTAGGAAAACGATCCATGGGTCATTTTGGACGTGTATAATTCAACCCCACCTAAATTCGTGGTGCGGTGTGGCCGAAACCACTCAAAGTGTCTCTCTTTTGTTTCAAAAGGACATCATTTTTAGTGAAAACAAAAACTGACATACTGAAAACCGACCAAATGCATTCAGATTCTTTTGAAACATTAGGAAAAAAATTCATGAGTCATATGTGACATGTAAGAGTCAACCCCACCTCAATCCGAGGTGCTGTGTGGCCGGAACCACTCAAAGTGTCTCTCTATAGTTTAAAAGGTACTTCATTTTAAGTGAAAAGAACAACTGACATACGAAAAACCGACCAAATGCATTCAGATTATGTTGATACTTTAGGAAAAGGATCCATGGGTCATTTTTGATTTTTATGAGTCAACCACGCCTCAATACAATTCTCGGTGTGGCCGCCATGACTCAAAGTGACTCACTTTTCTTTGAAATGGACAATATTTTAAGTGAAAACAACAACTGACATACTGAAACCCCAAAAAACACATTTGGATTCCGTTAAAACTTTAGTAAAACAATCCATGGTTCATTTTTGATGTTTACGAGTCAACCGCGCCTCAATCCGAGCCTTGGTGTGGCCAGGACAACTCAAAGTGACTCACTTTTCTTTGAATTGGAAAACATTTTAAGTGAAAACAACAACTGACATACTGAAAACCGACCAAACGCATTAGGATTCCATTGAAACTTTAGGACAACGATCCATGGGTCATTTGTGACGTGTATGAGACAACCCCACCTCAATTCAAGGCGCAGTGAGTCCAGAACCACTCAAAGTGTCTCTCTTTTGTTTCAAAAGGACATCTTTTTTAGTGAAAACAACAACTGACATACAGAAAACTGACCAAATGAATTCGTATTCCATTTAAACGTTATGAAAACAATCCATGAGTCATATGTGACGTGTATGAGTCAACTCCACCTCAATACGAGGAGCAGTGTGGCCGGAACCACTCAAAGTGTCTCTCTATAGTTTAAAATGGACTTCATTTTAAGTGAAAAGAACAACTGACACACGGAAAACTGAACAAACACATTTTAATTCTGTTGATACTTAAGGAAAAGGATCCATGGGTCATTTTTGACATGTATGAGTCAACCACTCCTCAATCCAATCCTCGGTGTGGCCACCACGACTCAAAGTGACTCACTTTTCTTTGAAATGGAAAACATTTTAATTGAAAACAAAAACTGACATACTGAAACCCCACAAAACGCATTTTGATTCTATTTAAACTTTAGGAAAACAATCCATGGTTCATTTTTGATGTTTAAAAGTCAACCTATCCTCAATCCGAGCCTTTGTGTGGCCGGGACAACTCAAAGTGACTCACTTTTCTTTGAATTGGAAAACATTTTAAGTGAAAACAACAACTGGAATACTGAAAACCAACCAAACCCATTAGGATTACATTGAAACTTTAGGAAAACGATCCATGGGTCATTTGTGATGTGTAAGAGTCAACCCCACCTCAATCCGAGTCGCTGTGTGGCCGGGATCACTCTAAGTATCTCTCTATAGTTTAAAATGGACTTCATTTTATGTGAAAAGAACAATTGACATACGGAAAACCGACCAAACACATTCGGATTGTTTTTATACTTTAGGAAAAGGATCCATGGGTCATTTGTGATGTGTACGAGTCAGCCGTGCCTCAATTTGAACCTCGGTGTGGCCGCCACAACTCAAAGTGGATCACTTTTATTTGAAATGGAAAGCATTTTAAGTGAAAACAACAACTGACATACAAAAATCTGACCAAACACATTCGGATTCTATTGAAACTTTAGGACAACAATCCATGGGTTATTTGTGATGTTTAAGAGTCAACCCCGCCTCAATCTGAGTCGCGGTGTGGCGGGGATCACTCAAAAATGTCATTTTTTTAAATGAACCACATTTTAAGTGATAATAACTGGAATACATAAAACCAACGAAACCCTTTCGGAATATGTTGATACTTTAGGAAAATGATCAATGGGTCATGTGTGACGTGTACTAGTTAATCATGCCTCAATATGAGGCATGGTTTTACCAGTTTTACTCCAAGTGCATGTATTTTGTTTAAAATGGATATCATATATAGTAAAAACACTTGTATATGAAAAACCGATCAAATTATGAATTGAATTCCAAATTTCACATATAATTGTCATCTAAATTTGAAATTGAATTCTAAATGAATTTTAAAATGAATTCTAAATGAATTCTAAATGAATTTTAAAATGAATTCTAAATGAATTCTAAATTATGTATCTTTATAATTATGTTATGAATTCTGATTTAATTCGAAATGTGTATAGTTTCAGGATGTATTATATGTTAAATGTATATGAATTTGTTCTGTATATGTATAGGTTAGTTAGTTATTGCAGGTAAAGGAGAGGGATTGAAGAATCACAGGTGAATGGAGACCCTGCTCTTCCCCTGTGCAAATTGCAGGATGCTGTGCAAATTGCAGGCTGCTGTGCAATTTGCACAGCATAGGCTATGCCAACGCTTTGAAACCGTTGGCATAGTCTTCTAATGAAGTTTATACCAACAATTAAGATGGAACCGTTGGTATAAACTCTTTCCCAACAGTTTCAAACCATTGGGAAAAGATGTATAGTTGGATTTTTCCCAATGGTTTTGAGTGAACTGTTGGGAAAAGCTAGATATTTTGTTGGGTTTTCCCAACGGTTTACTTAAAACCATTGGGAAAACATATGCCAACGGTTAATGTAAACCGTTGGGATAGGTTGATTTTTCTAACCTATCCCAACGGTTCTTTGTAAACCATTGGGAAAACTTTTCCCAACGGCTTACTTCCCAACGGTTTACAGAACCGTTGGGATAGATATTCCCAACGGTTCTGGGGCCTTTCCCAACAGTTGTGAACTGTTGGAAATGCCTCTTTTTCCAGTAGTGAAATGTAATTTGATATAATTTTTGTATAAATTATTTTATCAATCTCAATGAGTTTTAACATAAACTATATCATAAAATATATTATCTCATTCCATTTTTAGTAAACCTAGAATTTCATTTTGTATAAAGTTTTTTTTATTTACAATCACTTATTAATTATATTAATTTTTAAATTGAATGAGTATGGTAATGAATAAATAGTGAATTTTTATATAAATTTTCTTATAGTTATCCCTAACATGTTTATAAGTGTACTTTTTAATTTATCATCACTAATAAGGATAATATAGTATAGCACAATACCCTTACTATTTACTTATAAAAAATTATGTTTTTTATTTATTTAATTGTTTTACATGAATTCCAATATTCATTTTTCTTGAGGAGTTCTTAAAATAAAGGGAGTGATCCTTAAACATAACTATTATTATGTTTTTTTTATTTTGTAAAAATAAATACATAGGACATTATCTTGTTTTGTAATGTAAAATTATTCCATGACATAGAATCCTGGATATATTATAAGTCAAGATCTATACAAACCCTTTGGTTAATTAATTTCATTGATGAAAATTTAATAACGTAGTTAACCAACTAGAGATGGATGATTTATTGATAAATCATCCATGGTTTTTTATTAGGACATACATGTTTATATTTTAACATGGTGTGGATTTTAAAGAGAGGGGTCTATATTAGACAATACCCAAAACAATTGGTTATTAAAAAAAATCAGACTCTATATAAATATTTCCCATGAATTTTCTTTGAAAAAAAATTTTTACCAAAATAATTTGATGTATCAATATATTTATATGTAATTTTGAATATAAATTTTACTATATTTCGTTATGTTAGTAAGGTTTACTGTTTACATCCATCTATTTCCAAAAAAAATCTTTTATTTGAATGGGTTTTCTATTAAACATGCAATTCACCTTCAATTTTATACTACGTTTCATTATAGAAAATATTCCAAATCCTAAATGGTTATTCATAAAATTATTCTTGGCGTTGATGAAATATTAATCACAAATATAAAAACTTACTCTCAGAGAGAAATGAATGGAATCTAGATACCTAATAATGCATTTTTTCTATATTAGACACCTATTCATTATAACACTTTCTTTCTTGCTTATCCACTTCGTTAGACACTATTTTTTGGTTATTACTTTCATTTTAGAATTTCATTATTCATTATTGTACACATTTTAGGTTTCAATTACATGGATCTAATTATATTACTAGATTATATTCAAAATTTAGTGAATCTCTATATTATCCCATATAGAAATGATAGTTTTTATTACAAAATGAATCCTAACTATCTTTTTTTTATTTAGAGTTATGATTTCAAGGACTAAATTATAACATATAAATGTATACAATTTAAATATTTTATGAAATTTATTATCATTTCATATCAAGTATTTTGATTGAGATGATTAGATCTATTATATTGATTCTGGTATTGTTATAAATTTTAAAAGCTAGTATGTTACGTGGGATTGGTTATGATACCCTGAATACAAATACCCATTCCCTTTTTCCATGATATGGGATAATAGTGATCTGAAATTATTATAAATAATACCCTTTATCATGGGAATATTTTTATATTACAAATTTCTCATGGTTTAATTATTTTGAACGGAATTAGGTTTACCTTAATTAGGTAATCATAGATGTGATGTTCTAGGAAAAAATAGGTTTGTTCATGTATAATTAATCAAGGCATAAGGAATTAGTTGTTATATTCTATATATTTTTGGTATACTGATATCTATATAAGGTGTTTTTTAATGATTATATGATAACTATTTTATAATATGTATTTTTAAATTAATAGGCATGTAATATTGACAAATTTTTAATCATTTTTGAGTTGAGACATCATTTTCGATTCCCTAATATGTATTCATTCTCACAACCTGCATAGAAACCATCGTGAAATTACATCTTAAAATCTTATATTTCTACTATTGTCATGTACTTATGTATAGAACTATTGATCATTGATATTTTGATGGTGGATGTCATTAGAGTGATTAGGGTTATTAGATGTTAGGGAATGCTGGAAACATTTGATTGTATTCCATTCCTTATAACATCACCTAAAATTACTTACTTGTATTGAGGTAATTCTTATATGTATATCCATGAAAATATGTGATATTTAGATCATTATATATTCATTTTATTTATTTAAGTAGTCATTTTTGGTTATTTATCTAATTTTTTCTAGATATTCTGGTATGTTTTAATACTTCTTTCTCCAAATGTCTAATATATTGATGAGTCATGATGTTCCTTAATAAGAATATGATTAAAAATTTCTATATTATTTAGAGTATCTAAATAATTCACTAATGGTATTATAGGTTTTTTGACATAAGTCTCTTACACCTATAGATCAGGGAACACACAATTACAGTTTCAATATCCATATATGGGTCATTTCAATATAGTATTGAATCATGATAATGGATTATGGACATGGTATTGAGAGTATATATTATTAATACTCATCCTTAAAGATTTCATAATCTTGTGACTTTATACTAGAATTTACTTTCCTTCCATCAAAAATATATTATAATATTATAGTTTTAGATAATTAGGTCATAAATATCTCATATTAAACCCTTATGTTACAAAGTTGATACATCTAAAGAGTATAAATTATTTTAAAAAACATTATAAATTTTAAAATACATATATATTCTTTTCATAAGAAATATTCATGACTTATATCTTGACTTATTATTGGTTATTAAAAATCAAAAACCTTATAAAAAATATTTAAAAATTTGGGATGATCACAAAATCTCAATGATGGAAATAAAAAATGAATTATTTCATTCAGGTGAAAAAACATAAAAACCCATAAAAATTTTACTTTTATCAAAATATTATTTGAGATTTTAAAATTAATATCCACATTGGAAGCTCAATCATTTTTATCAAAATAACATTTTTAAAATCATATTACGTTGATATAAACCATTTCCTGACTATTATAGAATTGTATTTATAATAAATTATAGAAATAATCTAATACACGTTAAATATATTGGATAAAACTCCCTTTTTAACTCTCTTGATCATGCTTTCAATGAAAATGATCATTAAACAATGCATTTGAGATCTATTTCTGGACCACCCATCATATAAGCTCTATCAAGATCACCCTATTGTATAAGTTGTATTAGGATAACCAATTAATACTATCATGAATAGGTTGAAAAATCTTCATATATAACTATAATTTAAATTATCATAAATAAAACAGAATATTCATTCATCTTTTCAACATAAAACCCTTGTAAACTATTTTCAAAGCATTTTTATATATTGAAATAACCATTCAATTTAAAAAGAAAATTTTAAAACATTAATACCTAGGAAAAAGGGATATAATAGTTCACATTGAATAATTATGAAAATATTATAAAGTAATAAAAATATCAAATAATTATTTCAATCGTAGTAAAAGTCATTTACACCATAAACATTAAAAACATTCCTTTTCTAATTTTAAACAATTGAAAAATATTCTTTAAAAAGATTATTTTTGAAACAAACTAAAAGATAGTAAAAAAAGACACAAAATTACTAATACAATTCATTTATATATTTATAAACACATATATAAATTAATTATAAGAATATACACATGTAAGAAAATATTTATAAAATAGATCATTAAAACATTTAAAACAAGTATTCATGAAAATTTGTCTCTTACCTCAACTATGACTCATTATGTATAATATTTATAACCATGAATAATAAACATATGTAAATTATTTAACTTTTTATGAACAATTTTCTGGTATGTTGTTAATTTTTTTTATTTATTACAATGTTATATACAATTACTTAATCAAATATTTTCATGTAAGATGTTTTAATGATATTGTCAAAATGACTAAGGTTATTTGAAAATGGAAAAAGTGTTACTTATTAAATAATATATGGAATAATAATCGTGATATAATTTTTATTTTAATACATAAATTATAATTGTATATAAAATGATGATATATTTTTATAAACAACATACTATGTTAAAATCATGGAGATGATTGGTAGTACGTATGCATGAGTAACATTTCCATTTTTCAATGATCACTCTGTAAAGAATGTAAGATTTTTTTTCACATTATAGAATTATTAATATAACATAAATATAATATTATTTTTTTTAAATATACATTTAAAATTTTCCATGTGTTCGGGACATGAAAAATTATTCACATCACTTCGTGGAGTTTGTAATCTACACCTACACACGAACAACGTTATAAATTTTCAATGGATGGATAGGTAAGAAAATAGATTATATATTATCTCTAATAAATGTTAAATATTTAATTAGAATAATATATATATATATATATATATATATATTAAATTCATTATTATAACTATCCATTAGTGGTTTTGATGGGAAACTAATTACATCGATTTGAGAAGAGGTTGTCGCTCGTATACAAGAATGATCAAATTCCTTTAAATTAGATGAATGATTACATGGATGTTGATTTTTAAATTTAAATTATAAAATATTAGTATATGGAAGATACTTATGTAAATATTTTATAAATTTTTAAGAATATTTTGAAATCGTTAATTAATAAATTGAATAAAAACGCCTGGTTAAAAATTACACCCCCTTTTTGGAAAACCTCTTTATGTTTACACCAATGGTTTTCCTAGAATTATTTTCAAAAAAAAATAGCCAATATGATTTGGAAATTGAATTTTGTGAGAGACCTATTTAATTATTATCAAAACTATAGTTCTAAAAATGATTGAGGATGAGATGAGAAGAGGATCCCCTTTATAGGTGATGGGAGAGGCACTCTTGGAATGAAAATAATTATTAAATTATTAAAAATTATTTTTTATGGAAAATGGCTCTATATTGTTATAAATAAACAATAATATTAATAGGAGTCTAAATTATATCAAATAATAACATTTTTACATGTTTATATTATAGTTTTAATGTTATATTTTTTTACCTTACATTAACACTTTTGTCAATTACCGTAATATCAATGTATTTTAAAATTAGTTGTCAAGAAAGAAAACATAAAAGTATAAGTTTAATATAAATGAATGATGGATGATATAATAAAACATATCACATTCACTTTTCCAAATATAATATTTTAATGATTTTTAAATGATTTAAATTGAATATTGTTTATTTCAAAATAGTATTAATGTTAATTTTTGTAAAATTTATTTAATATGACTTTAAGGGAATAAAGATATTAATAAATTCGTATATAAACTACAAAAACACATATAATATGTAATTTTAATATATAACATTATTTAGAAACTAAAAAAACCCAAAAAAAATTATTTTTGTTGTTTTTAAAATCATTTACTTGATCTTTCTACAACATACATAAGATTTTTTTCAGTGTTCTGTATGTTTTTAGAACAATTTAGTCTTAATTATAAATTCTAAATAAATTATCCTGATAAAAAATTATTTATATTTAAAATAAACATTTTGAAATGGATACAAATACATATAGTCCATGTGTATAAATTTAGGGATATCAAAATAAAGAGGCTGTTATTTTGTTTTTATTCATTATTAAAAATTATATTAAGGTAATTTTCAATGGAAAGAGGAATTAAATTGATAATTTTGAAACCGTAGAAGATAATTTTTTTAAAAAAATTATCCAAAAAAATAAAAACAATTGATACGGATTGTTTTGGATTAATCACTTTATTCCAAAAAATAATTACATGATTTACCCATACTGACGGGACACATATTTATTTTGGCTACTATTCATAACAACAATAAATAGAATAAAACTATTTATAAAATTTGGACCTGCTAATTAGAAATAATTAATCCAATTTTAAATATTCAATTTATATAGGTGGTTTAAAATTAATTTGAGATTAAAGCGAAAAATGGAAAGAAATAATTTTTTTGAAAAATGCATTTCAAGTCCAAAAATGAACATATACCATGATAATGTATAATAATTATCAAAATTAAATATTATTATTTTTATAATTAAATGGAAATTAATATTATATTAGGTCAAATAAAAAATTAATTATCATTTTAATGAAAATAAATGAAATTTTTAAAAAAAATTGTTAATTTTCATTATTCACAAATAATAAGTTTATTCAAAAAATAAAAAATATTCATCATCATATAATTTTTCTGTAATGATTTAAATATGATGTTAAATTTGTCAAATGAAAATTCTAATAATTTTAAATTAAAATTCTAATATAAACCTTATAATGCATGAAATGGAATGAAATACGAATAAAATTATTTTATATTTAATTAAAAAAATTACATACTATTATTATAAATATTATAACTATATATAATATAATTCATTAATAAAAAAATGGAAATTTATTACTAATTTTTTCTAGGTTGTTGCATTCTTCTCTTTATTTGAAATTTTGTCCCCATAATTGTATTCATTACTAAGTCATGGGAGGTATTTTTTTTCCTTTAAACAACTTTCATATTCCCATGTTTCTCATTAAACCATAACATTTTAGCACTGTATATTAACTTTATGAAATACATTGTTATTCAACACTTTCTCTTAGTGGTCAATAACATTTATTTTTTGTTCCTTATAGGAAATTTTCTCTTCCAACTAATCTACTTCTCGAATCAAAACATGATATCAATTTTGAAAATATTTTCCTACCAATAGAACATCAGACCCATTATGTACTAAAAATAAACACTTTAGAAATTCCAATTTGTAAGGAACCAATAAAACATTACTGAATATAGCACAAAAATCCATGAATCGTGGACTTAACATTATCTTTTTACCATAACCCGTAACAAATTTCCATATAGACACTTAAAATAGAAACATGATATGCTACATGAAATAAATGATATTTCATTAGTTTATCCAAATAAATTTTCTAAATAATTTGATCCATCCTCATATATTGCAGATTCATTATCACATTATCAACCATTTTGTCTACAATCATTAATCCCAACAACATCCTTTAACCAACTCATTTCCTATAATATGGGTAACTATACCAATATTCATATAACTTCTCAAAAGGATCCATATTTATAATATAATGAATATAAAAATTATAAGAATACTCAATTAATAAAATATGTTAATCCAAACTTACCAGGTAATTTATTGAAAAAGTGCGGCACATGTATTTTAATTTCTGAATCGTTTTCTCTTAATTCCCTTGATATTGTAGATGAAAAGGAATAGAAAAATTTAAATCATTACCCTATTAATTTTTAATTCCATTGAATTTTTTTTTGGGATAATGATTAAACACTATAGAGAATATAAATCCATGTATTTTTAATAACATTGTGAGTTTCAATCGAGAAAGTTGATTAACAAACATTTTATCTCGAATGTGGATTAAATGTAATGATTTCATTAGTTTATTAATAATAAACCAAATAACATTTTTACTTTATTATTTGTTTAGAAATACCTCCATAAAATGAAAGGACTTATTCTCTCATTTCTATTTTGGAACCAAGAAAGGTTCCAACATCACCTTATGTAGTTTTTATTATACTTTAACATATTGGAAAGTCAATCATTTTATACTATATTCAAAAATATCTCTTTTTATTTTATCCCACATGTAATAATCATAATGGTTATATTTAGATTATAGTGCATTGAGGATGATTAAGAATTGGGGATCTATGAGATTCAATCAACAATTTTTTTTTAATAACAAATAAAATATGATCTATTTTTAAATATGATGAAACATACTTCATATATATTAAACCTAGGGTACATAACCTTTATAAAAGATGATATCTTTTTTTTAAACATGATCATCCTTATGATATTTCAACATTATTTAATGTATAGGTTATTATAATGACACCTAAAAAAACATAGAAATATAGCACATGTAGAATTTATAAATAAATCATTAAATAATTAAATTAAGGGTTATATTTCATATATAACACAGACAATGTAGAATTATATTTTTGAATAAAATAATATTCTAATTTTTTTTTCCATTCTAGTATAATAATTAAGATTATAGTGATAATAATTAATCAGTTTTAACTATCTTCTTATCATCTTGTTCAACTCTTTATGATAAAATATATAATTCAATGTTTTATGATTATAATATTTTTCTTAGTTTAATATTAAAAAATGATTCCTACAAATTTTTGGACAATAAACCATATAAGATAATTAAATATCAAGTGGATTATAATTTAACTAAATTGGTTTTGTTTCCCATGATGCATTATTAATTAATATATCTTTAAACATTAGAACAAAACCAACTCCTTTGTATGATGTGCTATTGTACATTAAATGTTATCCCTTTATAGAGGTACATGCCAAAATTAGATAATTAAGAAATCGTTAGATGAATTATGGAGAACAATCATCAAACTATTTCACTTAGATTAACTTATCACCTTTTAGAAATAACATTGTTTATGGGATATATAAAAATGGAAAAATTTCTAAAAAACGGTGTTATCTAGAAAATCCATGAAAAATGTGAATATATATAATGTTTGTAGTTATCTTCAATTCTCAAATAACATTTTTTAAAATGGTTAGTATTTATTATATATTTGGAAACAATATTCCCATGTAATGTTGTTTTTTGGTACAAAAATTTACACTTAATTATTTTTCCATGTAACTTTATTTCCTTTTGGGATTGAAAAACATTCCTTTTGTTTCATTCATAATTCTAATGATTTTTAAAATATATAAATATAAAATCATAACGCATAACCAAAAACATATGTCAATAGTTATGGAAATATATATTTATTAAATTCATGTATACAACTTGTGCATTACACATGCCAAAGGGAATTACCAAAAAATCATAATTACAATATCTATTTAGAAACTAAATATTTAGAAAATATTCCTCCCTTTCTGTAAAATTATGGTATCCTGAACTAAGATCACTCATTGAAAAATAATATTCTTCATGTAGATGATCAAATAAATTTTCGATATGCTGTGAAGGATACTTTTTCGTAATAGTTATGTTAATCAAGGTGGTATAATCAAATAACAGTCTCATTGATAAATATTTTATTTTAATAAATATAGAAACATCCCCCTATAGTGAGTTTTTAAGATTAATGTAAAAATTTAATAGGGACTTTTGAAACTATTATTTAAATTACAAATGTTTCTCTAAATTAATTAAATATGGAAGATTTACAGTAGGATTTTTATTAGGAACTAAGTCAACTAAAATCACAGCCTCAAGATCAAGAATAAAAAAATGAAATTCCTCAGGAAATACATATGTATATTTATTTACTATCAGAACCTCACTAATCTAAAAAAATACAATGTCTTTAAAAATGTTAGCTTGAAATCATTCAATTCCATCTCACATAAACTTCTCATCTTTTAAATATGATATTATAGATATACAATTAATGAATATAACTTTTCTACCCTTAAATAAATATTATCAGGATAAAATAAAATCTATTATCTATCCCAAATAATATAAAACACTACTATGGTTATTTTATCCATATTTGGAGATAAAATCCACCACTTTGATAATAATTGGATAATTCATATAAATATTGACTAATTTAATATTTCCACCTATATTTTATACCAATATTTATCTCCTCTTTTCATGAGGTGATATTTTTTTTACATGAACATTTATTATAAATAATTTAATTTAAATATGTTGATTCAAATAGGGAGTCAATATTATTTTAAAAAATGTCTATATTCTTATTAAAACTTCATTATATATCCCACTATCAACTAGCGTGGAATATAATAATTTTACCATAGATATTTTCTATAAATTTTCAATACATATACCCATTGTATCTAAATTTATACACACACATTATCATAATTAACCATTTCATTTCATCTAAAAAATTTCACCATTGGTTGGCTATTTTTACCCAATTAATATATTATCCAAGAATATTTTATATTTATTCACTAGTGCTATGACCAAACATGCCACACTAGTAAAACATTTGAAATCATATTAATCCTTCCATGAAATGTTGTTTAATTGACTTGGATCATTTTTGAGGATTACCACATGATTTCAAATTTTATAGCATCTCCATTTCTTTCTACCTTATAAAATTCTTACTCATATAATATCATGGAAAATAAATTTCAGAAAAAATACATAACAAATTTGTTTCTACTGTATATAAATTTCTCATAAATATTAAATTCTCATGAGGATATAGATCTATTTAATCAGGAATTAAATCTATAGTAAAATATATTAATATTACTATCATGTTACTATATAAATTTTTTATGTACCTGTCCAATAAATAAATAATTTATTCATACATTGCTACAAAATCATTAACTTCTTACTCAATTATAATAATTTTTTCCCATTATGAGTTACTAAATTATATGGAAATATTAATATTAGAAAATATTGATAATGGTTTACATTCCATGTCACAAACCACTTCACTCTTTCTTCTATTCTTAACAAATGATTTTCATTGACTAGATTCGCCATCTAAACGATTAGCTGAAAGTGTAACATTTTTTGTTCTAAATATCCAATAACATTGAATATATTTTCAATAAAATTGATCCATCATTATACTAACATTGGATCTAAGTTCCTATATAAATCAATAATATTTTTTTTCATGAAATTCTAAAATATCAACATGTTCTTCTAGGGAAAATCTGGATTCAATCTAACATGGACACCACCACCATTTATTTCAAGAATCAACTGATCCACCATTATAACAATTTACCTAGTTTAAAATCTAGCAATTCATGGATACTGATTTGAAAAAATATTATAAAATTGAAACATTTACTCTGTGCTTGTATATTTCTTCATCAAAAAACCATTTTGAATAATCAAATATTAGATAAAGATGTATGGTAATATTTAAAGTATATATAATTTTACCATAACCATATATTATGATCTCTAAAGGATATTCTATTAAAATTATGATAACTTATAAAGTTAACTAAACCAATTCAATGAAAACAATTATATGGAACTGACCTTACAACATAATCTAGTGCTTGTAGAAACCAATTTAATCTAGATCATTCTTAATGATCTTTTATGTATATATTTTCCATGATATATGTCATAACACATACATAAAAAACACACATATATAAAATTTTGAACATCTAAAAACTATCCATTATTTCCACAATATAATTTTTTTAAAAAGAAACATGTTTTATTTTTATGAAAAATATACTTAAATTTCAACTTCACTTCTTAATTTTTTATTATGCTTCCATAAAACCCTATCAAATAAATTTAAAAAAGATTTAAGATGAATAAATTTTAGAAGGGTTTGTAAAAGAATAAAATCTTTTAGTATAATAAATAAATAAAAACCAATAATTTTTTCGCATTAAGAAGATATTCTTTTAAGATATTAATTAATTTTATCCACATGAGAAACATAGACTTCTTACTCAAAGAAAACATTATAACCCATAGTATAAAATTAAAATTTCTTTTTTAGGAATATTAGATCATTATATTTATTACCCAATGAAAAATTAAATCATTCCCTATTTAATACATATAATAATCCACCCTAGTTAACTCCATTATTTTGACCATTAAAGACACCGAACAATACCCAGTGCATTAGAGAGCTATATCAGGCTCACCAGTAATAAAATTTGTAATTGGATCACTCATTATTATGAGTTATATTGGGTTCACCAATTTTTAAAAGAATTATATTTTACACCCATCATTATTTATATTTTTTATGTACCACCACATAATTAAAGCATTTTAACCTTTTACCTACTCATCTTAAAACACCTGAAAATACTTTTTGAAAACATTTTAGGATATTGATATTTGTGTTAGTATTAAAACCTCATTATTATAATTAAATACACAAAAATAATAGAATAAGGGGTTATCATTAAATAAAAGATAAATTATAATAAAATAATATATATATTAAACAATTGATTTGGTGGACATAATGGTCATTGATGTTATATACATTAAAATAGATCATTTGTGTTTCCCATTGTAATGAAGTCAAAACATTCTGTTAAATAATTACTTTTTAAAACCATTAGATTAAATTCAAAAGGAATATAATATTTCCTTTAAAATTAATTTATTTATTTGTGTATACATCCAAAAAATTATTATAAGATTTTATACATGGATGAAATATATTTATAAAATATATCATTAAAATAATTGAAATGTAGTTTATGTTAACATGACTCTTATGGCATGTATTAAAAATCATGTACATTCATCATTATCAGGAATAAATAACATATATTAATTATTTACTTTTTCAATATACATATTCAGGATTATTATCCTATTTATATTATTTATTACCATGTTATGTAGAGTTACATAATCAATTAACATCACCTTATATGTTTTGATGATATTAAGCTCATAGGTGAAAAATGTCATTGGTATTTTAAAAATGTTCATAGTGGTTAATATTAAATAATTTCTATTAAAATAGTCATGAAATAATATCCATTTTTATTCAATAATTACCCTTCAAAAACTAAATATTATTTATTTCTATGAAAAAATAACTATGTTATAATCATGGGGATGGTAGGTCATACAAAATCAAGAGTAACATTTCAAAATATAAAATACCATTACATAAAGAACATAATTCATATTTTATAATTATAGATTAGTTTGTATAACATAAATAAAAAATTATCTACTTATAAAATCTTATATATTGAATCAATGTGATTTGTTTATTTAAAATCAGTCACATTGCTCCATTAATGTGGTAATCCACATTTACTCATGAACGATGTTATCATTTTTCAATATATACTATGTTAAATGTGAATATGATATATTATATTTATAGAATAATTAATATTCATTAATATATATATATATATATATTTTCATCAAATCTTTCTTTATAACCATCTGTGTGAGGTGGTAATGGAAGACTAATAAAATCAGCACATGAGGTGGTAGTTCTCCATACTAAGAGACAACAGTTTAATTTCTCAACTAATTGAAGAGGATATAAATATATTATGAATTAAATATAATAAATAAATTTTTATATGTAAGATAATAATTTTATTATTTTTGATTGGTTAGAGAATATTTAAATGAAGAAGATGAAGAAAAAAAACGAAAACGTTTTGTTACAAACTGTATATTTTCATCAAACAACCACTTTAGGGTTACACCCAAACACTTTATATGAATGTTTTATAGAAAATAAATTGAAACATGTATCATAGGATTAATTTTAGTGTGATACATGTGTATGGATTTTTTTAAAATAGAGTTCCCAAAACATGTGGGGAAGAGTGGATATGATGTAACCTTTATTAAGTGTGGGGAGGAGAACTCTTGAAATTTATAAAAGTATTAAATTATTTTTAAAAAATATTGTTGTAATAATTTATAAAAAATGATATAATTCAACAATTTGATGAGTATGTGTCAAACTAATCTAATAAAAAAAATGGACTTGTTATAAGTGATGTTTCAAACCTTATCATTTTAATTGGCGTCAAGGATTTTTACTCATTAGCAAAAAAAAGTTACAATAAAAGACAATTCAACCATAAATGGATCATGGATGATATTATTGATGACATATCATTCAATAGGATAGATATAATATTTTTTATGATTTTAAATCATATAAATAAAATATTCATTATTATAAATTTCATTTTTGACATTTTTTTAACTTTTCATTTAATTTAAAACTAACTTCATCATTATATTAAATTAATTTTATTGTAAACCACTCAAACATCCCTAGTATATTAATTTTATTAATTAAATTAATGGTTCAATAGAAATAAACCATAAAATTTTTCATTAATAGATTTTAAAACTATTTATATGTTCCATTTATTTCTTACAAAAACACTCTGTATGTGTTGTGTAAGAATTTATGGAAAATATTTGATCAATAATAATTAGATATTAATTACCAGGATTAAAAAAATTTATATTTAAAATAAAAATTTATAGTGGAAATAATCTTTTTATCTATATAAAAAATAGAAACATTAAAACAAACATAGATATATTTTCAATTATTCAAATAAAATTTTATTGAGGTCATTAGAAAATCTAGGTGTCAATAAATTTCAAAATTTTTAACCATTTTTGGTCCGTAAAGGGTAAAAAATATCCAATTAAACAAATATAAGTTGTATGAAGATTTTATTTCTTAATGTTTTAACTTTAATATAAATTTATCATTTTACCCTTACTAAGGTTTTAAGTTTTTTCTATGGTAATATTTAATAACAACTAAAAATAAAAGGGATATAATTACCTACAATGGAATTAGTTATTAACATTATTGAATTTAATTCTTATGGTTTAATTTTTATATGTGGAAGAATTTAAATTTAGATTAAAACACAAAATGAAACACCAAACATTTTTTCATAAAAATGTGTTTTTTTGTCAAAAAATGATCTTAGAACAAAATAATGTATAATAATGAGAAAAATAATATAAATTAGATAATATATAATTAAATAATACTATTAATAAAATGATAAATAATTATTAGTATAAAGATAATTTTAATAGAAATAAATGACACTTATAAATTTTATTAATTTCTACTATTCACTGAAAAATTTATATTAAAAATAATAATAATTTATTCTATGAAAATTTAAATATAACCACTAAAAAATAAATTTCTTTTCATCAAATTAAAATTAAAAAATATATAATATAATATTTCAATTAAGACATTATAATACAAGATAATGAATTTAATATGAATAAAATAATTTCCCATTTGATTAAAAATTACATAATTTTATTATAAATAATATATAAATATAAAGTCTAGTTTATAAATACTAATAAAGAAATTGATTATTACCTTTTCCTAGGAATTTTAGTATATTAGATATAAATATTAGGACTCATAATGTAACCAATAAAAATTCTTCAATAGTATAATTATAGTGGAAGGCTATGTTAACTAGGGTCATCAAGGGGTTCTAATTACTCATTTCATTATGGGCGATGTATTATTATATCTATCATTAAATGAAGTTCAGAAATAACATGGGATGTGTTTTTTGCCCTTATCTAGAAGATAATCAATATATTGTTTCATACATCATATGGTGTGAATCTCTATTTCATATAAAATTTAGAGTCGCATGGTTTGGACTCACTATATGGCCAAACAATGGGTCAATGTGGTGCCTACATAGTACACCCCTCTCATAGTCGCAATGTTTCCTATGTAAGTAATATAGTTTCCCACAAATATTCTCCAACCATGTAGCCTCATAAATATTTTCAAAAAAATTCCAAACAAACTAGATACATCATCAGAAAAATCCACATAAATCCTCAACAAAAAAATACACAATAACATAGAAATTACCTCCAAATGGAAGTTGTTATATTCTCCCCACCATTATTTATTAAAAAATTGATATATAGATATTTTTAGTGAATTATAAGAGTTATGTCCATTTCTATAGAATCTCTATTTCATATTACCGTGTATCCTTTTGAGGTTCTCCATTTTTCCATAATACATGAATCAAATAAATATATTTTTGCACAAAATAATTTATATTATTTTTCAATGAAATAAATCAGTGAAAAAATATATATTTTATTTTGTTAGATATTATCATAATCTAATATAGTCTATAAATAGTATCAAACAGGTATTTCAATAGTTGTGATACATAAAACAAATTACGAACCAAATTTAATCATTGTGGTAAAGCCAACAGATAAGAAAAATAACCAATTAATTCAAGTGTCTCAAAGGGTTAAAAATACAAATGAAAAACATTTACCTATATATAAAATCATTCATTCTATATGATTAAATATAATTTAAAAACTACATGATCCCCAACACATGGATAATGGATGATGATGATGATCCATAGAATATTCTTAATAGATTAGGGAAAAACCAATTATTTCATGATCATATAAATATTCTTATAAATCATAGGAATAATGTTATGTATAATATGTAAATATTAATAAATTTCATTCCCATAATTTCGTGATTCATAATGATGATTCCAAAATACCTCAACTGGTTATATGTGTATCATTTCCTTATATTTTTTTATAATTTTTTTTAATAAGGGATAGTTATCATCACATGGGACACTAAAATGTATAAACAAATTGAGCATGTATTCTCATGTTTGATTTTTTCATTATGACTTCCCACCTATTTAAGGAATATATATTGTTCACAAGATCAATGAGATTCCCAAATATTGCATAGGATATCACAAAAACTGAGAGTAAAATTGAGGATCCAATTCCATTATGATTAAAATGGGTAATACCTAAAATTATACGACTTCTTTAATGTAGAACATTGCAAATTTATATATGTTATTATATACACTAAATTTATTAAAGTATGATGACTTTTTGTGACTATACATTATCATATAGAATAAATCAGGATTTATAATAGTTCTTCAAAAACATACAAAAATTTACAAGGTGATATATATTATTTTAAATTATGGTATATCTAAGAATTACGTCTTATAATCTTGATACGAATGCTTATAACTATAATATTTATATGTTATGAATTACATAAAAAATTAAATTAATTTATTTTTATAAATCACCCCCCAAATTGGCCATTAATGAATTCTATAAGATTTTTATTCTTTGTGAATCAACCACATAGAATAGTGATAAATATAATGAATTTTTTTGATGAAACCCAGAGGAACGATAATACGACTTCATAAATAAAACACAAAATTAAAATATTATTTTTATTCACTAATAGTATCCCCCCATTTATTTTGAAATTTCCCCATCCCCAGTATCCCAGTTTCAGTTCCTTACTTTATAACATTAGAATAAATACAAGATTAAAATCCAAATTGACCAAACAATTTACCAGCATTGGAAAACTAGATTCATACATGAAACCATTTTACATTGGTATTAGAAAATAAAACAGATTTCATAATAAAACATAACAAACTGCATCTTTGAAAAATCATTCAATGATCTATTATTTATATCATATTAAAATGAAATAAAATAAGGTTCATTTGAAATTCTTAGTGAGGGTGATTTATATAAAAATTATTAATGAATAAATAATAATAAAAAATAGTGAAAGCAAGATACTGAGAAAAAATCTATTCAAATAACTGGATTTGGGATAATCAATATGGCATAGTAAATAACTGAATAGGAATTTAATTTAATAATTTTTTTGTGAACAAAAAACATCCATATTTCTTTCATAGTGAAAATATACTATATTATTATAACTAAAATGGTTAATTATTAGACACCTTGTTTCTGTAGAACATGGAACCTCAATCATTAAAATCTATTTTCAATATAATTTAAAACTATTGGATAAAAACCATTATGATTTGGCCAACAAATTCATTTCATGAGATAGTTGATGCATCAAAGAAATATCAATATGTAAGATTCATATTTTTTTTTGATATTTCATGATGTCATTTATGTGTTCCCTTTTACATATTTTTATATCACGAATAAGTTTTTCTTCAGGGTTCCTTTAGGTTAAAATTTCAAATTTTTGAAGAGGAAGTGGCAGTGCATGGTTCACTCATGGTTTTCCCAAGACACACAACTACACCCAAAAAATAGTGTTATCCCAAGTATATTGGAATCACATTATCGGTGAATTGGTTTCCAAACCTTGTTTTTTCTTAGTTGAATCTATGCACCACTTAGAATAGGCACACATTTTGGGGGAATAGTTAGAAAAACCACCTTCCCTAGCCAAGGAAGCTTTGCATGACGATTTTAAACACAATAATTTTTATTTAATAAATCTAGAACCCCACGACAATCAACATTATTTGACCATACTCATCCGTTAAATATTCAATTCATTTATATGTCTCTAGTATGGACTCCATGTCCTCTTGAACTTCGTTATGGATGAATCAAGGAACATATTGAATAATTTTCACCTATCTCAATAAGAATATTTTACTATGTGGTTTCATCTTTCTATAATTAGTCTTTATTAATGTATGGGAGTTTTTTACCCATTAATAGTGTTTTAGATCTACTTTGTGTTTTATCTATCTCTATTTTATATTTGATCTAGGTATTGGTTCTACATCATTATCTTCTCAGTGTAATTGAATATTCCGCTTCAATTTGGTAATTTATGGCTTGGAGAAAATCCAACAACAATATTGAGGTAGGTGATTTAAATTTCCAATACCATATTCATGATTTTAATTTTATTCATGGAATTTTGAAATAGAAATTTCCAGGTTTGGAAATTTCTTTTAAAATTGGATTAATTAAATGACAAATTAATTAATGGAATGATGTGATAATTAAATTATTGGGGTATTAGGTCTTTGGAATTATCCAACTAATGGGATTGTTTGATGGTTTAATTTATTAGATATGGAGTTGGTTGATAACTTGAATTTATGGTTGATTAGCTTAACCTTGAATGTTTAATGGTTTATATGAATAAATTTCAATTGATGGTTTATTGGGGAATTGTTCATATTATTCCTTATGATTTATATAAATAATTATGATTGAATTGAAAATTGAAAGGGTATATCATAATATGAAATATTAATGTGAGGGTTAAGGATGATTAATCGTATTGATTTTGAAATTCGTGATATTGTGGTATATGTGATATATGTGTGGGGGAATGGAAGTATGATTCAAAAGACCATATGTGATTGATTGATAAATGAATGAGGGACATAGACTGATGATTCAATAGACAATATTTGATAAAATAGGTCTACTAATATAAAATACGCCTAAACTAATGGTTTAATAACTAGTATTTGGCCTCTAAAAACATTGTTATAGTTTGTAACCATGGTTTTAAAAAATTTGTAGGTTAAGGCATCTATATAGACCAATACCAATAGTGTCTATACATTCATTGGGTGTAGGTCCTACATATTCTTCAGTATCCATGGTTTTATTAAAACAATTGGTATATATATACCCACATGTTTTTAAACCATTGGTATATCTTGTCCCATTTGAGAAACTACATCCATTGATTCTGGAATTGTTGTTATTGGTAGCATCTTGTATTTAGTAGTAGCACTCCACTCCGTCCTCCATATCCAGAAAATAAAATATAACGTGAAGTATATATTCAATTAATTAAAAAATTTCTACATTAAGTATCCAACCAACTACTTGTAATAGTTTTCAATCAATTTTAAATTCTATATCATACATATACATCCATAAAACAAATCAATTCATTTCATTTCATAATGACACAAATCTAATTCCTGCTAAGTCATAAATGGATGTGATCAGTATATCCCTCATCATCAACATCCTAATCCTCATCATCGTTAAAAACATCACTATAGTCATTAGTAGTAGAGACATCCTCACTAACATCATCATCTATAGAAGCGACATCATCAAAAACATAATCTCCACCACCTTTATCTTAATCGACACTATTACTTTCATTAGAATCACATGGGGAATCATTTAAATAATTCATCAATTCCAAATAAGATTATATAGTATTAATAGCCTTTGAAGAATGTGATTAACTAATAAAAAACATATTTTTCAAGAAATGGTCATTAGTTATCTTACTTCTTTGATGCTACGATTTACATCATTCACGCACCTATAAAACTATTATTTTTCCTTAAATGATTATACATTAGCTCATTGTATCTTGCGGTCCAGGAGTCTTTAGAAGATCCCTATTAGGAACATTACCCATAGGGGATGATGTTTCTTCCTTGTCGACATCAGAATCTTCCTTGGTGGTCATCACATAATACCTGACTCAAATGATTGGCCAGCCTGAATTTTTCATCCTCTTTATCACCAAGGGATTCCATGGAAGTCATCTGAAAATATAAAGAAGATATTTAAATATTAATTATTTATAAATATATGAAATATTAATTAAAAACATACAAAGTTTTCTTCTATTTGTGAATTTAATTCATCTCTATCTATTTTCATTTTTTACTTCAGTAGAATAATTAAGCTTGAGGTACATGAACTTCAAAAACCAATACAGATTGATCCAAATTAAAAATTATTTTACATAAATTCACAATGCAAACATTTCATAGTCTTGAATAATATCAAAATAAAATAACATTTAAATAAATGGAAAATTCCTATATTTAGAAATGTGATAAACATTGAAGACAAATTCACATATAAAGTCTAATCAAAAGACTATTTTTATTTTAGTTAATTATTATGAACATTAAATAATATTGAATATGAATATTTATATTCATTTCATAATATGAACTCCATATTAATCAATGTATGGCCAATTTTCCTTTAGGATTATAGGCTAATTGAACATTATGCCTATATACCAATTTTCCATTTGGCATATTGGCCATTAATCCACATGGAAAATTGGCCTAGAGTCATAATATCCAAAATTCATATAGTCCAAAAATAAAATTAGCGTATATTATTAAGGTTTAATTTTTCTATAGGCCAACTTCTAAATTTTTCTATGAACCTAAATGAAAATTTTCATATGTGTCTAATTGCTAATTGTCGATTAGGCCTAATGGATAATTAGCCTATAAGACTAATGGACAACTGTACTCTAGGAAATGTATCCAATTGGTTGATAGGACAATTTCCCAATTGGCCTATAGACCTAATTTCCAATTTCCTATTAGGCATAAAGGTGAACTTTCCATTAGGCCTATATCCCAATTGGCCATTAGTCTTATAGGCCCATTGGCCATTAAGCCTACTGGACAATCAACCTATATGTTTAATGGCCAATTGGCCCACATGGTTGTTGGAAAATTGTCTTATGGACATAATGTATAATTGAAATCAATGCATAATACTAATTAGGCCTAGAGGACAAATGTCCAATTGGCCTATATGACTAATGGATAATTTCCCTATAGGTCAGAAGGAAAATTCCCATTTAGGACTAATGACTAATTGGCCTCTAGGCCAAATGTCTAATGGGACTCTATGCCTAATGGAAAATAGACTCTGGGCCTAATGGCCAATTAGACTCTAGGACGAATGTCCAGTTGGAATCTAGGCCAAATGGACAATTTTTTTTCTGTGCATACTGGCTAATTAGCCTCAATGTCTAATGTCTTGTAGGCCTAATGGTAAATTGGACTATATGACTTATGTCCAATTGGCCCATCGAATATGATATTTATATTCTTAAATTAAAGCGATTAATGAAAATAAAACATAAAATTAAGCATTCCAAGATAACTAAGTAACAATATAAATAATAAAATTATTTCAATTCATATTAAAGTGCATGGTGCTTCTCATGCTTAGAAATTTTTTTATTCCCCAATTTATATAGATATGTCATTCAATTATATTTATTTTATGTTTTTCCTGATGCTTCAAAAAAAAAAAATTAATGTAATAAGAATTAAAATTTATATAAAAATCATTTAGTATTGGTAGTACCGTAAATTATCAGTGCTCCAATATGAAATAATTTTTTTAAAATGCATTTTTAGACATTTGAGGGAAATTGGGTACACCCTTTACATCATAACTAACTCATATTTTTTTGACTAACATACAATTCATTCTTGTATGATCTCTATAACTCCCCAATATCCATTTACCTTGTAAGATTAATAGCTTCTACATATGGAATATTAAACTGATACTACAACGAACCTGTTAATTCATATGAATACAACAATAATATAGATATAAATTTATAAAATTTTCTGACCCATATTTGTTCCCTATCATTTTTCCATTGTATTATTACTGAGATGTCACCATGAGACAAGATCAAACAAAATTATATCATGGTAATTTTCTAAAGATTAATATAATGTTCTACATTGGCTGATATTTTTACATACCATCTTCATTTCATTAATGTAATCCACTATTATTCATGTATTGTAATTCTAGGGTTCCGGGTTACAAGTGTTACAATAATATAAACTAGAAGATACCACTGAATAATATAATAGGGAAAACAATAATTATGTCATTTTATAATAGGAAAATAATGAATTGATATATTTTTCACACAATTTTAATAATAAAAATTCTGATGTGAGTTGCTCAATATGCTATGATGGATCAATGGGATGTCCTAGATTTGTATCCTATGAAAGAAAATTTCTGTTGCAATGCATGATTTCAGTGATATTCATGTACTAGTATTGAATATGATGGAACAGACTCATCAGATTTTAGATGGATTGTATGAAATAGAGGCATCATATACATGGAAGAATAAGGTTTTTATGCTGGGGGATACATTAGTGAATATGTATTTGGTAAATGCAGTGATATCCAAGGAGGAGATGTAGACATGGTATGGTAAGAATATGTTCAATGTGATAATAGAGGAATGAGTGGGATCATATATAGATATACAAGAAGAGTATGGAAAGGAGTGGTAGATGTGGTGTCTCTTGGTGGGTCAGTGTGGGAACACGTATGATGGGTTCTCCATAAAGGTATATGATCATCCATGCTTATAACAATGATAGAAGTATGATGAATCAAATATGAAGGAATTTAATATCACTAAAAACATTGAAAAATTATTAACATGACATTATAGGTAATTTAGAATAATAATATTATAGCTATTACACTCAGTTAGAGGAGCGAAGGTGGAAAACATGATCATGCACCTGTCAATCTGGATCAAATAGTCAAATCCTTCACATTTCTAAAGTATTTGTCATAATCTTCATATGAATGTAATATAAATTTTTTAAATGTATTTTTTTTAAAATAATGAATACATCATAGAAACCTATAATGTCATAAGCAATGTGAAATCATATATTAGTAAAAACAACTGATACCTTTTTAGAATCTTTTTTTAAACCTTGTTTTATGAATTCAAATAAATCTTGTTAAATGTAACAAAACCAGACTTCACTAACCAAGCATATAATTTCAAATATCAAAAAATTACATTAATGCAAACAAAAAACACATGTAAATGTATACTGATTGAATAGTGAACATATATCCTTTATTTTATATATATTACACACCACTACTTGATGTTCAAAATCAAATCTCATAATGGAAAAATGTGAGTCATCAAATGAAATATTATGGTCAATAAGAATGAGGGCGTCAAATGTGGAAATTTTTTTCCTAGTATCATGAAATATATGGCTTGGGATTACTTGTTTGATTAACCATAATCAGGTCACATATGATTATTCACATACAACAATTTTTTCCATTGATTCCAAAATTTAGAGTTCATCCTTATGTAGTAATTGACTTAGGAAAATAACTATGAATCTGCATTCATAAATAAATATAAAATGTCACATCATTGAATCTAACCATTAAAATTTCAACCTGATGAATTTAACTTAAGCGTAGTAATACAACAAAAATATTTTTTAAACATGTCCTTTATAATACAAATCATAATATCGATATCGACTATCTGATGCACTAGAATAACAATCCATTGTAATAGATATCATATATTCATTATGTTGTGTTCACATTTTCACCACTAGATGATTTTAATGTAATTTTTGCTTATTTATTATTTAATATTTTCAATAGAGAACCAATGAATTGGGACCAAAAGTGAACACGATTAATTCTTGAGAAACAGATTCAATAAGTATGATCAATATATGAAATATATATGAATAATACAATTAAATTCATATATATATATATATATATTTTATAACTAAATTATTGTTCATACCTTTGATTTAAACCACAAATGAAACTCTAGGATACAAATATCCTCTCCCCTTCTCAAATGGAATGATCTAGGAACTCTAGTTTTAATTTTTTATATGTTCCCATAATAAAATAATTGTTAATTTATAGGGTATATGTGGAATTTAACAATATAAAATAACATATAAATATCCAAATTACACACATGATATAGTCATCAAACAAACCGCAGTTAACCAAGAGTATATTATATGACATGTCATACTCTTTAAGGATTAATGTATCCAATGTAAAATCATCATGTCTTAGGGAGGAGATGCAAATGAGGGCTCAATTTCCCTAAATAGTTCATATTCATTTATCATTTTCCCTTTATGTTTTGTGCACAAATAATAAAAATACAGTGTACACAAATACATACATTCATGAGCCAAATTACCTATCAAAACTAAACCATCAAGATAAATCTATTTTGGACATATAATTTCATTGTACACATATTTATTTTACCGTGATACACCCACCAAAAAGTTATTTGTCCCCCAAAAAGTGTTTTAATAGGAATATTGGCTATTAAATATAACAGGTTTTTGAAAGAGGATTGAGAAATATTTTTCCGATCACAAAACAATGATGGCACCGCCTACTACATCTTTATCCAGAATTACTTGGATATCATTTAACCCTATATTCCCTAAGAAAATTGCCTAATAAATTTAATATCACCCTTAAATTATTCCACAAAAAATGACAAATTTATATTCAATTAAATTCTAGAATAAGGATGTGATAAGCATAAGTTTTTTGGGATTTTAGTTTCAATTTCATTCTATTGACTCGATCAGATATGTTTCTTGAATATCATGTAGCAATCTTAATATTCTCCAATAATTACACAAATTGATATTTCACTTATGATGTCATCACATAAAAATAACATAGAACATTACATTTATTTTTACAGATAGACAAAGAATGCAGTACTAGTCAAATAACCCAATACAAAAAGTCCTGAAGAGATCGAAAGATATATTTTCTCTTCCCATTCGAATTTAGAGGAATTGAAAGAAAAATTTCACATATATTTTCATCAATGTGCATTATGTATAAACAATGACTTAAAAAATTGTAGACAAATATAGAAAATCACAAATGAAACATCAATTTTTCCAATTAAAGGTGGATTCAATGTCAATATTATTTCAATTTTAATATTTCAGGTGACCTTTCCTAAATGAAAAAAACTAAAATTAATCAATTAGTTAATCAAATTACTAAATGGCATATGTTGAGTTGGTTTTTCAGTGTCAATAGTATTATTAAACATCTGATGATTCTTCCTTTATTGATGATCCATTAGAATGAATTTCCGACGCACCATGAAATGAAAACTATAATGATATTAAAGCTTGGTAGATCAGGTATTATTTATACATAATGGACATGTTAGTTTTGAATTCTTACTCATACCATACATCATTGAATAATAAGGGAAATAATTTATAGTCCATACAAGAAAATCATGCATTTGAAATATATTTTTTGAAAATACAATGAATGTCTTCACACCCATATCCCAAAGCTGATTTAACTCTATTATTAAATGATAATAGTAAATTTCTATATCATTTATGAGATAAAAATGACTGAATATCAGTATAATTAACAAATTGAATGGTTTCATACGCATCCCTGGAAAGTGATTATAATGATAATGAAAAACCAGCCACATGTTGTGACCATCAATAATCTTACCATACTGATAGAAATCATCACAAGATAAAACCTACCTAAAATTATACACAAAATCTACAAAATAATTATATTGTTAATAAACTACCAATCATACTAATCCATTTGTAGGATGAACTAACTCATCATTACCTTTAATTCTGTACACAAAAATCCATTTCATATTCACTGAGATTTATGCACACTAGAATACATTTTAATGTCTCGCACTAAAGGGGAAGTACCACATAGATTTTTATGGAACACGAGATGTTGTTGAATCTACATTTTCCTTCAATCGAGATGTACCACATTATTTACTGTCATTACTGTTAGATGATTCATTCCAAATTACATTAATCTCTTTTAGACAAGCATGAAAATAGTTAGTTTCAAATTCATGATGCTTAATTAACTTCCATTCCTTATAATGATTTGATAAAATATCTACACCATAATGAATAAAGTCCTTTAGAAAGGTATGAATATAATAAATAGTGCTATTAGAAATTCCATTAAGATGTTTCCCATTATATAAAATCTTTTAAAATACCAACATGGACATTTTTTGAACATTCGTGATATACTGGAGTTCTGGGATTATCAATTAAAATTTTTACCCTCCACATCATTATCTTCAGTGCATTCCCCATGTGTATTTAAATCATTCACTTCTTGAAATGGAATATTATCTCTTTAATGATGTTTATAAAATACAACACAAAAATATATCAAATTTTACATAACCCTTATTTAATTAGGTTCATGAATATTATAATTTTGTCCCATCTCTCTATGGTGATACCATACAAAAGAGATGGTTTTAAATATAGTTTGCTTATCTGTTTTCTATATTATTCCTAGTTTAACCATGGTCTTCCAACAAAATTATATCATGTAAACTGTAAAAAAACTCCATCTGAATCATAATTAAATGGAAAATATAAATGATATTCCAAATTCATTTGAATTTCATTTTAAATATGATCGATATGATACATCCATCTTTTATCCATTGTATAAAAAGGATTTTTTTTTTCAATTAAAAATGTAAAACATAATTAAAATATTCCATAAAACTGTATTTAATATGAATGTCATCAAATAATAATAGTTTCTTGTAAATAAAATCATAATAGAACTAGAATATTCTATAAAAAATGACCAAAAAGAATGAATGAAGATCAGTATTTCTGAAATTTAATAATTCACTTTCATGGTGGGTAAATTGAATAAGATTGGCATAAAAATCAATTTTACTCACTTGAAATAAATTATGTTTTAATAAAACAACCATATCTATCAATCCATATACTATATCTTGACTTACATAATGAATATATTTCATTCCTAGTCTATAGGGTATTGAAATGAGTTCCAAAGACATAAACAAACACAATGAAAATTATTTGACATTTATGAAACTTAAAATAACAAAATACATCTGGGAACCTTGGAAGAAAACATCATATATTTTTCATTAATACATATAAAATAATTGTTTTTAAATAAATAAAATTGATACATAGAATACATACATAATGAAATGTGGAATTTATTATAAAATACAATTACATCAAATATAAATATAATTATTATAATTTAAATATATCAAACTAACTTATAAAACAACTAAAACAACCTTTATGAAAAAAGATGACATTATATTTTGAAAATAATATAATAATGAAACCATTTAATTATATTAAATCAATTTAACAAAATAAATAAATTATTAAACACTTATACTCAATGAAAATATGTATATTAATATCATGAAATCAATCCTCATTCATCATACCATATTAAAAATTATAAAAATTTGAAATGGTAGTGGAAAATTCATTTATTTATTACAATAATATTCTTTATTGATAGATTTATTATGATTTGTGAGAAGGGAATCTTGAAAAATCATATTTTAGGAAATTTAATAATAATAATAATAGAATATATTATAATTGTCATCCAGTTTTTGTTTCATCCTTACATAACCATTTGATTTAAATATATTATTTTTTTTAAATTTATTTTATTCACAATAATTTGAATGGAATGGTGTGAATTAATAGGGATACTAGTTATAAAAAAATTAGCAATTTTGGGGTGGATGTTTTCAATATACAATTCACAACTGTAAATGGAATTATATTTTCAATTTAATTGTCCCAATAATGGAATATGAATAATGAATGGTCATGAATTATCTCATAAACATGTTTAATACATAAAAAGGAATGAAATTTAATTTTTTAGTACTTCACAAGGGTAATTAATGTGAATAATAATATGAAACTTTCATGGAAAATTTATATAATAATAAAATTATATTAATTACTATATATTTTTTTCATTTATAATTATTACTGAATTATATTATTTATGACATATTACATATAGATACATATCATAAATACACCTCTTGGATATAATCCTAGCCACTGACCATATATTGAATTTTATTAGTCCCTATGGAAATATTTCGAAGCACATATATCAAGTGACCAAATATACAATGGTCTTATTAAATTTAGACATACATCGTTACATATACTTATAAAAGTTTTATTCATATTTATTTCATTTTATCTTGATATGTTAATTATATTTCTAGTACATAGTTTTTAAAAACTACTATTAAGTGTTCAAATAAACCATTTTGAAACATTCTTCCCACCAAATACATAAAAAATTGAAAATCATGCATCTATAATCTATAACTGTTGAAAATATAGAAAAACTATAGTTAAATATAATTAATTTTCTAAAAAGCGGCTCACACTCATTAAAATAGATGAACATAAAGGAATAAATAAGAAAATGGAAGGAAATGTTACCTATAAAATAAACCAACAATAAAATTCCAAAAATAGAGGGAAAACATCATGTTAGGCATGAAATGTCGCTCGAGGTCACCAAATTCACTAGTCGAGGAAAGGGGGAGGCATAAATCAGCTTTTAATAGGAGGGGGACACCAACTCAGCTATATCAAGGGAAAGAGGAGGCTAAATTCGATGAAGGGGATGGTGTACGTTAGAACTCATGGGAGGTTGAGGATAAAATGAGGATTAGGGGAGGAGTAGCCCATGTGGGCTTCTAGTAACAAAAATTCAATACCAATGGTTTTTTACAAACTATTTCTATGTCATTGTAATAATATCTATTCTCATTCTTTTTCAAAACCATGCAAATGAAATCATTTTGATAGATAGATTTTCCAATAGCGGACATAGGAAACTGACTGATGTTTCTAATACCCACATGGTGCTTGATATGGTATTCTAGGCCTAAAATGATGGCATTAGACTATGGTTACATGTATCTATAGTATGAATTGAAATTAATTGAATAAAAAAAAATCCATTTTTGAATGAATCATGAAATTCATTGTGATAATGTTCAGGCCCCAACATGGCGCAAAAAAATGTATTGATAGTTCGGGTAACATCATGGACCTATGTAATTTATGTGGTTAGTTAAATAATAATGAAACGTGATAATTTTTCTATTTATTGAACCATATTATTTATAAAACTACATATACTATTAGATAATTTTTTTAGAAGTTTTTGGTGGTGTCCTATAAAGTTTTATTAACACCCTACTCAGGTTCTCTTATTGGTACCTGATCAAACATCACGATTTCTGGGTCAGATCAGGTCAAGAGCCCTATGTTAGATGGATAAATTGGGATGGAGAATGGATAGAAAACTATAACTTATTTCAGTACCCAATAGGTAATTTAAAATGTGAATTCATTATGGTATTTTATTATTGTCACTTGACACATATTTGGCATGACATATCTACTATCACAGTTTGAATATTTAATTCACATTCTGGTTAATCATTTGATGTTAATGTTTTTTTGTTATGTTTATTATAATTTGTTTTTTTGTTTTATTATTTTCAATATTTTTCTACTATGATAATGATGGTACAGATTCCCCATTTTATATATTTGACCCTTGCAACTTGATATCAACATCTTATGTAGAGGGAGGTGTGCCTGACATCATATAACCAACCACATCGGGCACCGATATATGGAAGTCATATCAGTATGATACGAATTAACCCGACCCCATAAATTAATTATAGTCTAAATAATTCCAATGAAAAAATTTAATAGTATATTTAATAATAGTCCTTGTAATTAAATATCTATATTGAGTAATGAATATGGATTTATCAACATTTCCCAAGATTTAAAAAATTCCATTAAAAAAATACACCATGTGTAAAAATGTTATAGAGGAACAGAAATAATCATTACCATCATAGAATAGTGTGGAAATTTAACATAAATAGACTTTTTAATGACAAATTATTACAAGGATGTGATAGTTTCATGATAATGTTTTCAATTATAAAATAATGTGAGATTTCAAATACAACATTTAACACAATGTAATTTTCCAAAAAAAAGCATTGGATTACATTAATCAAAGAGTGACATATAATACAATAACATATGACAGAATAATGATATTTAATGAAAAAGGGGTAGTATAAAAATAACATTAATGTGAATAAGTGTAAAATAAAAAATTAGTCTCAATGGAATGCAAATTGAGATGAATCCCCTTACCTTTGGATCCCTTTTAATTGATTGTTCCTTAAAATAATATATATTAGTTTTAAACATTTATTTAAATAAAAAATAACCATATAAATATTTATGGTGCCATTTTTTATTCTATTATTAAATCTTATTACCCATTTATTAATAATATTTCATTATTTTCCATATATTTGGTGTTAATTGCATTGATTTTCATGTATGTATTGACTTTTTATAATTATTCCTCTTACATGGATCATAATTTCATAATATTGATAAAAAAAATCAATGATATAAATATTATATATACCAATTATATGAGTATTTATAGTAATACCTAATATTTGGTGATATGAAATGGAACACGTCATTCATTGAGATGTTAGGTCGTAGGTACGCATGAACATTTCATACGTTTTTTTGTTTCAGTGAATGAAATAAAGTTCATTGATATAAATGTAAATTATCATTAATGATTCATGTTAGGGTCATATATATAAACTATTTTTCATAAAAACATTCTTAATTCATTCCATTTAAAGCCTCAACGAATCACATCACATCATGATATTGTAGTCCGTCGTAAACATGGATGAAATTATCATATTCATGAAAAATGTAATGTATTAGGTGTGACTTATATAGTAATTACCAAAATATAAATACATAATAAATATAATATATAAAATTTATTACCATAATTAATACCAATAATGATAGTTGTTTATAGAGAAACAAATGAAAACTATTTGTGAGGCGATATTCTGTTGAACAGAAAAATGATGATTTCATAACCCATTTTATTGAAGAGTTTGGATTTTTATCATGTAACATTAACATAATGAAATATCAATATATGGAATATTTTTATTTTATTATATAATCACGATGTAATTGAAATTTAATGGGGTGTAAAAAAATAGTAAAAACACTTTTACATGATCTTTTCTTCTTCTTTGAGTTTACCCCTTAAGATTTAAATAAAACCATGAATGGTTTTATATTATCCAAAACAAATTAATCTAGGATGAGTGTAGAGATTTTGTAGAGTTATTTGGGAATTTATTAGTCAATACAAATGGCTTGATAGGTTTGATGAAATGAGAGGGTGTGAGTAACCTTTTATAGTTGATGGGGAGTGGTATTCCTTAAAATACCCAAATGTTTTCACTATTGAAAGCTCTCCCTTACCTCATGATCCGGTGAAATTGACAAATAATGGTGGGGAAGGTTGATATGGTTAAAAAAATAGTCCACATAAAAATATAACAAAATTTTAAACACTTTTTTCTTTAATTGTAATGTTTTTTTATTTTTAACATTTTTTGTTTTCATTAATTTAACTAGTATTATACCCTAATTAAATTTTTTATTAAGACAAATTTTAAGTGATACGTATTTTAAAATTTATACCAAATCATTTCAAAAAAAAATTTCTCATTTATTAAATAATAAAACTATATAATTTGGAAATTAGTTTTAACATAATTTTAAGAAACATGCAAAAAACACAACATTAACTATAACCGTGGTAATATAGTTTTTACATTTTTACTACCAGTATTGAAATTGTAATAAAAAAATTGGTCCATTAATGAAACAATTATATTATTTGTTTACATTTAATTATCACTTTGGAGAATATATTATTTTTTAAGTTTTAAATTAATTAATAAAATATAATTATTTATAAAGTAGCATTGATGAAAATTTTGACATTATTAATTTAATTTGAATTTTAAAATATCAATACAAGAATGGATATAAATTATATAAACTTAAATTATCATTACAATGATATTTCCATCTATATAAATAATTTTATACAACAACTCATTCAATTAACATCACTTTTAATATATTAATTATCAATTATTTTATTTTATTGTTAACTAAATAATTAATGTGTTATTATTAAAAAGAAATTTAAGTGACTAATTCATCTCTAAAAATAAATATAATTTATTATAGTGGAAAAAATTATTTCTATTTTAAAATAATTACTATAACCTAAAATATGTTGATTTATTCCTTTAGCAATGATTTATAGATATTAAAATCAAGGAAGGTACCTTTTTATCTTTTTCTTTACTTGACTAATTTTATGTGTCACTATCATGAGAAAATGTTAAAAAAAGTCATAATATTAAATTTAAATTTAATTAGGGTTTAAATTTTACCATAAAATGGGTTTTGGAAATATTTATAGGTCATTTGGCCCCTTGAGGTTAATGTTTAGTCCCTCAGTATACTTCTTTTTCACTTAATCACTTGAATTAATTTAAACTATTTTATCTAATCACATTGAACCAATATCATTTTTACCATATTATAAATTATATATTATTATGATTCACAATATTTAATACATTATTTCAAAATTCAATACACAAAAGTGGAAATTTTAATTTCAATATTATCCCACTATTGTGGCGAGAATGAATGTTCTTATAGGGAAAATATTCAAAAGTTTACAATGGGTTTCTATCTCATTTTAAAATTAAATAGATTCCAATGAAATAAATTAAATTAATTGATTCAAACATTTAAAAATTTGAATATAAAACCTATCTAAAAATATAATTTTACTTTTTAAATTATTTATTTGGAATGGAATTTTTCATTTAAAATTCATTGTTTTTCATTATTCATCAAAAACTAAATCTTCATAGAAAAATACCAAAAATCCAACAATCGAAAATTAAGACACTGTTTTTAAAAAAATTATGTTTTTTTTCCAATAAAATTTATAAATGTTCCAAAATCTAGTTTTAAAACAAGTGCACCATTAAAAAGAAGCAACCCCACTTTTTAAAAAATAATGTTTTTTTCTGTGTAAAAGTAGATTTTGTAATATATTATGATTATCTAATATATTGAATCAATGTAAATTGTTATTAAATATATAATATATAAATATAAAAAAAATCATTTAATAATAGAATTTAATTTAATTAGTTGTATAAAATTCGTTTAGGCGAGTGACCATTTTTTCCAATAAAAACATTTCCTTTATATTCTATTGGGTTTTTTTCAATTATAATTAATTTATAATCACAAAAAAAAATTATTTTTATGAAAAATTATTTCTTAATTTATTGAATAATATTCATAAAAATAAATTTAATATCAATGAAAAAAATTTCATTTTAAAAAATTATATTAATTGTATTCGATAAAACCCAGTCTTTCATATAACACAAGATATTGAAGAATGTAGTTATATCATATAACAAGAGATAAATTTGTGTTGTCTGAATTTAAAGTAGTATAATTTATAGAATTTATTTAAAATAATAAATATTTTTTTAAAGTATTATTTTTTTTATTCCCTTCTATGATTTATTTTGCGTTTTGTACATGCTATTGCATAATGTGTAATTATTTTATTATTTTTTGGTCGTTAAACTTTCACCACCTTAAATAAATATTGTCCTTAAAATTAAACATTATTAATTTAATATAGGTTTTTATATTTGAAAATACCTTTTAAAAAACCCCACATGGAAGGATGGTTAATAAAATATCCACTAAATAAGATAGAATGTGATGTAAAATATTCATCTATAAAAACCACATAACTAGATATCCTATTTGAAGAACATACGTGGGAAATGAAAACATGTACATTGATGATAAAAAACACTCCAATACTAATGTAAAATGATAGATAACAAGTTCATGTGATAGTTAATTGCCACAAATCCATAAACTAGAGGTGTGAAAATGGTCATTGGTATATTCAAAAATGATGATAATAAGATATGATTTATGTTTTAGGACCATTTTTCTTAGAGATTATAATTATTTCACCTTTATAGAATAAGTGGAATTATACATACATGATACATTTATATTTCATTAAAATAATCTTATCCATTGGTTATTCCTTGACCTATTTCAACTTCATCTCTTATATTATTTTTCATCATATGTTGATTTAATATATTAACCTCTAAAATAATAAATGTATCATGTATACAGGTTCAGTTGTTCGGGGCACACGAAACTGAGCTAACTATACAAGGAGCATGCAGTGCAATGCATGCGGTGGACAAGGTCACATGGCTCGAGAATGCCCGAACCACCGTGCAGATGAGCAGAAGACAGTGGAGGGACCTCTTAGGTAAAGGCAGACGTTCAACCGTGGTGGTCCACCAGGAGCAGGCAGACGTGGCTAAGGAGTTGGTAGAGCAGCAGGTGGTGGATGAAGTTTCTAGGCTCTACCACCACTACCACCAGGAGGTCCACCACAACCCCAGGGAGATGGCAGACAGAGGTAGGCTCAGCTCCAGGCAGTCGAGGCTTACAACTACAACAAACATGAGATGATTTGAGGTACTATCTATGTCTACTACACCCTTTCTACAGTACTTATAGACATAGGTGCGAGTCATTATTTTATTTTCGCTTCCCTTGTTTGGAGCTTAGAGATTCTAATGGAGCCATTGGCTCAATCCGTACAGCTAGAGACTCCTACGTGAGAAGACTCGATGATTATTCACTTGTGATGGTAGTGTGAGCTTACTCTAGGAGGCGAGAGTTTCAGCTGGGATCTTCTTGTAGTGGCGTCGAGGCCTTATGACGTCGTCTTGGGTATGGACTGGTGGCCTATAGTCCATGCTCAGATTGACTTAATTAGGCGCAAAGTGCGGTGTGTCCGCACGGATCAGACCAGGTTCACATTCACTAGAGAGAAAGGAGCCTTTGCAGCGCAGGATAGAGTTTCACGGAGGAGAGGGCAACCGATCAGACATTAGTTAGCTAGTCTTATCCTCGGAGTAGTTGATGTGCAGAGTCCGAGTTTTCCTGTTGTGGTGGATCAATATACAGACGTTTTTCCTGACGATGTTCCAGGACTACCTCCTCATAGAGAGGTATACTTCTACATGGACCTGTACCCCGGGACAACACCAATATCTACTCCAGTATATCAGATGGCTCCTACTGAGCTTCGTGAGCTGCGAGTACAGCTAAAGGACTTGCAGGGAAAGAGATTTATCCGACCCAGTGTTTAACCCTGGGCTTCTCCAATTTTGTTTTCCAAGAAGGTGGATGGGAGCTTGAGACAGTGTGTCGACTACCGTCACATGAATCAAGTGACCGTGAAAAATAAGTACCCATTCTCGAGGACTGATGACCTCTTTGATCAGATCATGGGAGCACGATGGTTCTCTAATATAGACCTCAGGTCAGGCTATCACTAGCTCAGATTTCGAGACGAGGATGTGTAGATGATGGACTTCAGGTGTCGGTATAGACACTATGAGTTCATGGTTATGCCTTTCGGTGTAACCAATGCTCTATCGGTGTTCATGAGTCTCATGGACATGATCTTCCAGCCTTACCTTGATCGATTTCTCGTAGTTTTCATCGACGACATACTGATTTAATCGACTACTGAGGATGAGTACGCCTACCACTTTCGGGTTATACTAGACACACTTCGAGCGCACCAGATTTATGGTATTCTCTTGAAGTTACAATTCTAGATTCGAGAGGTTCACTTCTTGGGACACGTCATCTCGGAGGCTGGAGTTGTAGTGGATCCAGTGAAGATCGAGGCAGTACTTGCTTGGGAGCCACCCAGGAGCGTGACGGAGGTGCGGAGTTTCCTTGGTCTAGCTGGATACTATCAGAGATTTGTTCCAGACTTCTCCAGAGTTGAAGCTCCACTTTCAGCCTTGATGAAGAAGGGTAAAACCTTTATGTGGTCAGAGAGATGCCATCTGAACTTTCAGGAGCTGAGGCCGAGATTTACCAGTGCACCAATCTTGAGGCAACCGGAGGAGGGCGTAGGGTATGTAGTTTTCTGCGATGCATCAGGGACCAGACTCGGGTGTGTCTTGATGCAAGAGGGAGTGGTGATCGCATATGGTTCATGGTAGTTGAGATAGCATGAGTAGAACTATGCTACCCATGACCTAGAGTTAGCAGCAGTGGTCTTTTCCTTGAAGATGTGGCGACACTATCTGATAGACGAGCACTTTACAGTCTATTCTGACCACCAGATTCTTAGGTATAACTTATAGCAGAAGGACCTAAACCTGAGATAATGATGTTGGCTCGAGTTCCTCTAGGACTATTACTTTGAGATAGTCTATACTCCTGGGAAGGGGAACGTTGTAGCTGATTCTCTCAGCAGGAGATCGAGCATTCAGCTGCTAAGAGAGGTGATAGAGCAGCTATCCGTGTTGCATATATCCTTTGTGGATATTGATGGATCAGCCTTTCTTCAGTCTCTCACAGTCACTCCTCCACTACATCAGCGAGTCACGGAGGCACATCGTGGTGAAGTTGACTGTGAGACACGACATGCTCAGATATACTCAGGGTAGGCACCTGATTGATTTTCTGAAGGAGGGGAGCATGTCATCCTCTTCAGGGGACATACTATGGTACCAGTTTCACTATAGGAGGATGTTCTGAGGGAGTTTCAAATTTCCCCTCTAGCGGTACATCCAAGAGTGGAAAAGATGTATCAGGACCTCAGAAGACATCACTGGTCACCGGGTATAAATAAGGATGTATCAGAGTTCATTTCACAATGCCTCACTTGTCAACAAGTGAAGGCGGAGCACCAGGTACCAGCAAGCTTGGTTCAACCCTTAGAGGTCCCAGAGTGGAAGTGAGATAGGATATCTTTGGATATTTTGATGGGGCTTCCACGTACATCCATAGGGCACGACTCTATCTGGGTGATCGTAGACTGACTCACCAAGTTGGCCCACTTCTTACCGATCAAAGAGCATGTATTAGTAGAGAGATCGGGACACCTCTACTTTCAGGATAGCGTATGGCTTCATAGTGTGCCATCTTCTATCGTTTCCGATCAAGATTCTCGATTCACTTCCCGGCTATGGAAGGGGTTACAAGAGGCTTTTGGGACGCAACTACGTCTGAGCACCGCCTTCCATACTCATATGGACAGCCAGACTGAGAGGACCATTCATAATCTCAAGGAAATGCTCCGTGCATGTGTCCTCGACTTTGGTCGCATCTCGGAGATTCAACGACCCTTGGTGGAGTTAGCGTACAACAACAGCTACCACTCCACCATCGAGATGGAACCTTACAAGGCACCTTACGACCGACCTTGAGGATCACCTCTATGATGGACTGTCCCAGGGGAGTCAACACTTGTAAGACTAGAGATGGTTCAGGCTACAACAGAGAAGGTGCAGATCATCCATTAGCGGATGGAGACTGCACAAAGCAGACAAAAGTCCTATGCTGATAGGAGACGAATACCACTGGAGTTCGAGGATGGTAACCCCGTTTTCCTACGAGTCACACCTCGATGAGGTCTACGAAGACTTTTCCAGGTGGCAAGTTATCCCTGCGTTTCATCGGACCTTTCTAGGTCCTCAGAAGAGTAGGCGAGGTGGCTTACCGCCTGGCCCTTCCGCCTCAGTTGCACCGGGTGCATGACATCTTCCACGTATCTCAGCTTAGGAGATACGTGCACGACCCGACCCACATCATCGTTCAAGAGAGATGTAAATTGATGATGAGGAAACATTCACGGAGGTCCTAGTGGAGGTCTAGGATCGACAAGAGTGGGTCCTATTTGGACGGTTGATTCCTCTAGTGCGCATTCACTGGTAGCACGGGAACCTCCAGGAGAGCACTTGGGAGCGGGAGGCTCAGATTCAAGCTCAGTACCCCCATTTTTCCCATAGTGTGTGTTGTAGCATTATGGGGATGTAAATCCCTGAGGTGGGAGTAATGTAAAGACTCCGAAATTTCAAGGAAATTTTTTTCTAAAATACTTTGGAATTTTACAAGTCTGCAGTTTCTAACAGCACTTGATTCCGAGGCCCGGTGTGCCCAGAATCAATTTCTAAAGTTCTGTTCGGGTACGTTCAGTAAACATATGTGCGGGTTTTTCTATCTTTCGAACTGGTGCTCCAAATTCAAATCTGAGGGCACCGATGAAATTACAACACCAATATTCTCTTAAGGGGACCTTTACCATAGTTGTGTTTGCTCCGGAGGAGAAGATAATTTTTGGGGTTTAATAAAAAAGTTAAATAAAATTGTTGTGAACTATTTTATTTATCTTGGGTATTAATATGATACAAGGGGAAGTTATAGGTGGGTCCCACACCCACATAACATCGCATGAGAGGATAATGTGAGGTGGGGCCCACACGAACCCCTAACCTTTCAACTCCCTTAAACTACCCATTAACACCCCCTTTAATTTATTTGACAACTCCCCCTTATTTATTTTGGTGGAGCCTCTCCACATTCCACCCTCCCCTAATTAATGTGCCAACATCATCAATTTAATTAAGTGAGCACCCATAATTAATTTATTCAATTATAATTAGTTCGAAAGTCATGGAAATATTATTTTAATATGAGAATCCTATTGTTTCATTTTGGATTAGAAATTATTTCTCTTTGGGAAGGCTCTGGAGAAATAAAAAGAAAAGTGTTCTTCTTTGACGAAGAACACGAAGAATGCTCCACGACTCGAAGGACATGAAGCAACTTCATCCTTTATTCTTTCCCCTATGTAAACAGAATCAACGACTCTTCCTCCAACGTTGATGGGATGACATCGTTCTTTCGTGACGCCCGATTACTGCGATGCTCGTCTTTCGTGGCTCGATGATGTGCGAAGTCAATTAGGAGGTAGGGCGGTTTGTTTCAATTTTAATTGAATAAAATTGTTCTTCGTCCCTTTTTAAAACCATATTTTATCTTCGGCCTTTTGATACCACCTAACATGGAGGGCGCGTGCCAAACGAACACGGCCCGACGACCCTCTGTTGATCCTTGTTTTATTTCTATGGAGACAGTGATAGAAGAGGAGGCGACGACTGAAGAGGATTGCAACACCGGGTGCCGCGCAAATAGGGAATGGCCGTGACCCACAACAGTGGGCCGCTCGGCCGACGAAGAAATGGCTAGCTAAAGACGGCCAGACTGAAGAGACCACGACGCCACAAGGGGCACCGCACTGCAGAGGACCGTGCCCCATGCTCTGCGAGCTTCTTCAGTGGACGAACCGGCCGGCTCATCATCCAGCCGGGTTGGAGAAGACCACGACACCCACACATGCCGCATGGGAGGCGGGCAACCCGAATGGGCCACTCGCGCCAGGAAGACCAGCCGGCTTCGGCCGGCCGGATAGGAGGGAGGCGCCGTTCGTCACCACCGGTTCAGGAAAGCCCCCCCTCGCATCGCTCGTCCACCCGGGCCGAGCCGCGGTCGGCCTGGCCAGGCCGGGCTGCGTGTTTCACCGTGCTAGTCCAACACTATCCGGGTCGGACCCATCAAAACTGGGTGTAACAGGCCCGCCATCCCACTGGGTATAACAGACCGGGCCCGTTACGCTTAAATGTGAATAACTTCACGACCGTGCGTCTGATTGACGCGCCATCTGTGGAACTGGGTCCCTCGTGGCAAAGCGGTCCTTTTGTGAAACTCTAAGTGAGTTTTGTAAGTATTTGGAAAATTGCTGGGTTTGGAACGAACATACTTCCAACTGGGACCCTGTAACAGAAAAGCCAATAACTCTCAGACCGGGTGTCCGATTGATGCGCCATCCATCACGTTGGGTTTCTTTTAAAGAGATGTAACTTTGAAATACATCAAATCTAGACTTCATGATAGTTGATGTATCTACCCCTTGGCTCGAGGATCATACCCTCTCGGAATCGAGTATGCGGTGTGCGGGAACCATTGAGCTGGCCGCGACTACAACAACAACTGTACTGGAATCCTCCGTGGGTTCGATGATGACGAGTACTGTACTGGAATCCTCTGTGGGTTCTAAGACGATGAAAACTGTACTAGAATCCTCCATGGGTTTGAAAGTGATGACTATTGCACTTGTATCCTAAGTGGTTTTGACAGTTTGACTTCTATTCTAGTATCCTATGTGGGTCCGACATAGTATTTGGTCTAGTATCCTACATGGGTCCGATAGCTTAGCTGGTCTGGTATCTTACATGGGTCTGAAATCTTAGTAGAATTAGTGTCTACATATGATCATCTCTATCCTTATATGAAAGATATATAACTTTGTGAGCTGAGTCTTTATTTTCAATCATTATCATCGATGTGATTGACTTCATTCTTGTGTGGACTGGGTTTTTCTTGAGCTCGAGAGTTGGAGGCGAACTGGATTGAAGACATAGGTATGTGTATGGGCATATACCTAAGTAGGGTTGGTTGATGCAACATGTTTTGTATCTTACATATTGTTTATCCTTAGTGGATATTGTGAGACCTTGCGGGTCTCGGGGTCCCTACTGAGTATCGTTATACTCACCCCTGCATGGGCTATGCTTGCACTACGTTGTGTTGGATGCAGACGATAGATAACACTGATCGAGGTAGAGACTTGTGGAGCTAGATGGTAGCCAGAGGTGGACCACTTGACGAGACGTACATGGAGCAGATGGACAGACCTGAGGTGCTGAGGAGACCATATGTACCCACCCTTCAGGTGGGATTCCTAGAGGATGACTCAATAGTTTATGCTTTACATTATTGCAGTTGTACTAACTTTTAAGTTGTACTATCCTTTACAGTTGGGTTTGTATACTGTCCCATTTACTTTTCAGCATTAACTTTTGTATTCATTATTACTTAGTGTTTACTTCTGTTGTGTACACTATTGTGTTTGTTTACTTATATATAGGCAATGCCTTCCCTTTTATCAAGATTTACGCCTTTGGTGCTAGTCACCAGCCCCTGGCCTATGGAAGGAGGGATTGGGGTAGTCACGGAATGAGCCTCAAGGACGGGTCGTGAAAAATCATTTTTCACTGGGTTTCATCATCAATGGTGGCTGGAAGCGTTATCCAAAAGGATTCATGGATTTTACGGTGAGATGCGATGTCTGGATGGTATGAGGTTAAAGATGACCTCAGTGGAAGAGATCAAATAGTTGTGGATCAATCCCAAACCACATAGATCTGATGGACGACCAGGATACACGTGATCGATCACATGATAACCGGACGGTGAAGACTATTCTGGAACGAGATGAAAAGTGTAGATTTATTCACATGTTTTTATTTCAGCCTCATATCAAATCATGGATGCGGTATCCTCACAGTTTAAGTATCAAGTCATGGAAGCCTTCGATTAGAATTATCCCTCTCCCCTCATGGTATCACCCCGTACTATGCTCACCCTTTCGACACTCTCTACACCCAATTTCTACTCCTCAGGCACACTCCTAACACACACTGTGTACCCTTGTGGAAAGGTTTGATCATCATGCATGCTCCCGCGGGCTTACAAATGGCCTGTTCTCCTGCAACTCATGATGGGTTGGCTTTGAGGGCTTTAATTGGGCATAGTAGATCCTTGGGTCCCGCATACACCTAAGGTTTGAGGTCCTCTGCTGGCCCCATAGCTTGGCCCATATTTTTGGAAATGTCATAAAACATCTGTACATTCTTAAAAACAAAGTTTTACCTAAATGATATACCATAATCAAATACCAAAATCCACTTAATCTTCCCTTCTATTTTTTTTTCTGATTTAGTTAAATTTAGTTCATTTAATTTCTGTGTATGGATCTTGTTTCTCCTCTTGTAATTTGTTATTTGGTGGTCTTCTTCAAGATGGTTTAAACATGTATCACTTTGATACAAGTCATTGGAACATAGGATTGGATCATCAATCATCTTAATTGATTCGATACCTTGGTCCAATTAGAAGTCATTAGACTGTTCATCCACATTCATCATGAAATATTGTAATTCATGGGGTTCTTCAATATAGTGTAAACATGTATCACATTGATACTAGTCTTTGGAACATAGGACAAGCTCATCTAATCATCTGATTTGTGTGGAGAATGATCAAGAATTACATCCAATTATCCTCACAACCACTTTTCCATAAACATATTGACAATTGACACCATATTGAAATCTTATTGACAAAAAATGGAACACTATTTTCAACAATCTCCCCCATTGTATTTGGTTGTAAATATCACTTAATCACAATTTCAATGGGTCAATATGGGTGCCAATCATTTCTTCCCCCTATTGGAAACAAATGCCAAGATGTAGTGGAGTTTTTAAAAATAACATATCCTCCTCCCTTTAAGGAATATATTTTTGATTATATTTGAGAGATATATGATGTCATTTGGTTCACATAGAAAAGAGAATTTAATAAATCAACTCTATGTTTATTTGGGATAAACCAATGTAGAAAGAAAGAGAGATATGACCAAGATATTTGATGATATCCATAAACAAATGTACATGTAAAATCATGCTTGTAATGGTTCAATTGATGACCAAGGTATTGGAGATCATCAGATTTATTAATGAAATGTTGAATGCTGCACAATATTCATCGAACATATTATAAAGTTCCAGTGAAAAGATAAATCTCCCCTTTCATCCCATCTTGTCATCAATCAAACACTCCCCCTTAACTTAAGTCATAAATACAATTAAGAACATAGTATGAATGTGTGATTGGAATACATAAAATTAATCTTCTTCGGATGATATGAATTTCACAGTTTGTCTGGACATCATAGTTGATATAATCTCTTTCAATTTTTCTCCCCCTCATGGGGTGCACTCACTTTGATTTACCATGGTGGAAAATAATTATCAAATGATCTTCAAGATATTCATATTGATAATATTCAACCTTGGAACACATTAAAAAATTCTTAAATAAACAATAATGATCCAACATATAGTTCTCTACTTTTTTCTTTCAATTATCATTTTGAGAATGACCTTCATCTTCAATTCCCTAAAATGTAAACACACGTGTATAATAAAATTATAAGGGAATAATATGGAATCTAATTGATTCATCAACATAAATAGAATGGTTTGGATGGTTTTCCCAACCATGATGCTCCATTTGTTCTACTATTCACACTGGCACATGTGATCTTCATTTTTGGCTGTTCTTGTGTGGATCTCAGTAATTCTTCTACCTCTTGGTGTGTGAACAATTTTTGCTCAAGAAATTTTAGGGAACTATAATCTCCTGGTACAATTATCATTCTTTTGAGAAATTCATCATGAGCTGCAATAAGTGCCATACACATTTTAATTGGGTGACCGAATTTCTTTCTCCTCACACACTGGACTCGTGAGATACTTGGGTCATCATTTCTTAACAACCACTCATGAAATTATAATTTTTCTTCATTTGGATTTTCATTTTCTCCTTTTCCTTAGCTTTAGATTGTACATCATTTTCATCTCTTTGTTGTTCTCTAGAAATTTTCTTTGTTTAAGATAGATAACTAAACACTACTTCTTGGCATTCTTGGGTTTAGAGATTCTATATGGATTCTTCAATACGTTCATGTTACCTTTTTTTGGCAAATTATTTTCAAAAAATAATGACTTATCCTATATGGATTTTCTTTTTAAAATCAGATTTTTTCTATTTATTTCAATAGCTTATTCACCAACGAGCTTGTACCCAAGTGGTAAAAGCTCTTTCTTGGCATCAAAAAGACCCAGGATCGAATCCCATGAGGGAAAAATTGATAGGGTACAATATCAACACTGTAGTAGTTGAACTGTAGAAGTACTGTAGAAGTGGAAACAATGTAGCAGTAGAGGTACTGTAGCAGGACTATAACAGCGGTGGTATTACAACAAGTACTGTAGTAGCTGGATACTATTGCAGTACAATTCACCAAGGGTCATTTGGGCCAAAAAATGGGCTTTCAAGCCTTGTATTCAGGCCACTTGTTCATGGGTATTTGGGCTATGTAATGGGTCTCCCTCTACCCCATTAAAAAAGAGGACTTTGATTTAATAATAAAATGAGGCTTTGGCTCGAACCTTTTAAAAAAAAATTCAATGGATTATTTATAGTGATCCATGGTGTGACTTCGCTTTCCATAGTAGATGAATTTTTTATTAGTAGTGATTTTGGATACAGAACCATTCAACATCATGGATTTTAAATCCAAGGACACCTCACTCTTACTTATTGAAATCTTAATGGGATCAATTTCTTTTACACCATTCTTCTTCTAACATACCAAGGATGAATCCTATTTATTTTCCAGATTCTATGATCTTCATTAATTATCATCATTGGATACATGTTGAGATGAACATGTACCAACTTTGTGAACACTTTCATTGCATAAATCAAAGATATTATCAAGAATTAAAAATCTATTTGTAGTTTATATATGCTTTTGGATAAGTAGATATTACTTCATTTTCTCAAGATTTCCCCCACATTGTGTTAGTATTCCTTTGTGCTTTATCATTTAAGTGGTTGTACCATCATTATAACGCACAATACCCATACTTATTGCAACACCAACATTGACCCACAAATATTGAATTCTTGATATATTCTATATGAGAATTTTGGGACTCCTTCTCGATGTCTTGTGCTCTCTTTGCAGAGACAACTTCTTAAATCTTCTACCAACCCATGCTAGTCATAGTGGTAGGTTTCGTATCACCTTTCATCATCCATTCTTGTTTTGAATTATTCATCCATCCTGCACATTTTGTGGAAATTCATTTATAAACAAGAGTACAAGATGGTATGGATGGTACCTTTTCTTTAGAGGATGTTGCCATTGGATTAAAGGAATATTTAGTACTCTGTTTGAAATCATTCTCCCCAATGAAAACATGAGTGGTAACATATATTTTTTTAGATGGTTGGGATGATTCAGATGGGAATGATTTCTGATTTTTCAATATCACCTCCAAATAAAAAAAATTTAATGTTGAGAGTGTACTTCTCATCAATAACCAATCTCTATTTTCTTTCCCAATACTCTTTTATAATTATCATTTATCCTTCATGCATTATTTTGAATTCATTCAATGAAATGTTTATCTCCTTTACCTTGTTATATTTTTCTTCAATTTGAATAGATTTTACAACCATTAAAACATTGTGAAACTTTTCAAATGAATGGAAATCTTCTACAAACTCAATCTCATAGAATTACATCTCCAAAATACTTCCTTGAAATTATTTAGAAACATCATCAATTATTTCATTGATAATAATAACAGTTTATTACATTGCATGCACATGTTTTTTGATAGTGCTGAATATGCCAACCCTTTTAGCTAATGTGTCTTCCATGTCATCGACTTCTTCTTTCACCTGTAAATTTTCATCTTGAGGAGTACAGATGCTTGCAGTAATATGTATTGATACTTCTATAGGGACACTCTTTAGATTATTATTAAGTGCAGTATGAAGAAAAATAAATGATCTATCATCGTCACAACATAAAAATTCTTCACTAGAAGAATAATATATATTACCACATGTAGTACCTTTTATATTGCCTTTAGTATAAGGAGTCTTTACATTAGTAGTAATATTATTATTCTTCTTCTTCCTTGCATGATTCTTATTTCAGTTCATTTGGGACTTGGAAAATATCTAAATTTTATGTAGCTCACTCATATCCTTAATTATTTAGTTCATAAAGACACCCTTGGACCGTTTAGAGGTTACATTCCCTCTGATACCAATTGATGTGCCCTAAAGATTCTGAATCATAGAGAGGGGGAGGGGTGAATATGAGATTCCTGAAAATATTCTGTACTAAATGATTCTTTACAATTAAATCTATATTACTAGTTAAATCCTTAATCCACTCTTCCAGTGTCTCTCAGACATACCTCAATTGATGTTTTAAATTTAAAGGCACTGAAAACAATGATTCTCAAGGTTCAGTTCCAAGACCTACTCCTTGTTGTGTTGGTTATCTTCCCCAAAAAAAGACACACCACTATAATATTATTATCAATTACAATGGTCGATACAGAGTTCCACTGTATCTCTCTAGATTCCCACAAGGGGTTCTTTTTTACTGCTCCCCACAGAGTTACTAGAGTTGCATTGACCTAATTTAGAGTCCCACAGAAGACTTCTTCCTCCTATTTTTCAGAAGATATGCTTATTGATTCACTGTGGATGGATATTGTAATCTTCCCTCACAAGATTTCATAATCTCATTTCTCGAGAATCTCTTCATTAATCATTAGTAATCATTGGTAAGGTATATTGGTGTTGATCAGTAAATCTAATCACCTTCCTTATCAGCCCTCAGTTCAAAAATGCTCTGCAAATTCTTTCTCCTTCTCATGAAGACCTGACCTCATATAGATGTGTTACAATGGTGCACCCAAACTCTTGAATAATATGATATGCAATAATTATCTTGCCTAATATCATCATTTTCACTCTTCTTGGATTATTAGGCACTGTAAACACATCAAGAAGATCTTTTAAATTTTGTTTGGATTCAGTATCAATTCAAATAAACATCATTCAGAGATTTATTGGCATCCAAACTTCTTGAATAAGATATCTCAGTTAATTATTCTTCATGCATGAGTTTTATGGGATTACAACTTCTTATTTTCACATGTTCCATCAAAATATTTATTCTTCATTTTAAATGCCTTCTTGTGTGCATGTGAATGAATGAATGCATGCATGCACTCTTCCCACCTTTATCTTTCCCTTTCTTCTAAATTCCTTCTATCTTATTCACAAGAGAAGACAAAAAATATTATTTATTTCATTCAATTTTATATGTCATGTGTGTGTTAATTATTAAGTCTTCTCCAAACCCAAATGGGTGTTATCCACTATTTGGCTTGTTTGGGTATCTCAAATCAGAAAAATGTGTGCATGTGCATCATGCATGCACATTATTTTTTCCACAAAGTGCATCAGTTCCCTTTTTCTTATCCAAGGGCAGTGTATGTGTACACTGTCCATTACATGTTCTCATGAAAAGGGTGTGATCTTCTATAAACCCGAAGGTTTGTATCCTTATTTTATTGGAACACACACAAAACTAGAATTCTGTAAACAAAAACAATATATATATATATATATATGCGATGAGAAGGTTGTTCTTATTCTTCACACAGTGAGTGTGCATGGTTCTCCTTCAGAGCCACACATGGTTCGTGGATCTTGGTTCTGTCTTCACAAAGATGAAACAAGATTGTGTGTGCACCAGTTGTTTACGCACATGAGTATCTCCACGATGCACGATGAGGGTTTATAAAATATTACTGCAAGTTTGAGTTTTTTTCATCGTTAAGAGGGTTTATATCTCCTGTTTCACGATCCAAAATGGTTCATAGTCCACTTTTGTTCAAGGAATGAATTGAAATTCTTTGTGTAGTAAGGCTGCATGGAACCTTGTATACGGTGCTATGTTTCTCCAAAAACAAGAGCAATTCACCATCTCTTGAACACTAGATCCTCAGTCAAGGTGTATCTATTTCTTGGCAAGGAATAACACATATCTCCAAGTTCAAATACTATTCAAACCCCCGATAGATTATATCGTAAAATTTAATCATAGAATAATACATGATCCTTGGCATGGAATTATTCATACTCATTCAATGATTTTATGCATATCCTAGCTAATTGGTTTTCACTGTAGGCTCCAGATTTCATGACATAATCCTCACTATGCATTCATTTTAAAAAATATGAAAATATTCCCAATGTACATTGAATGGGAATTGTAGCCTCAACAATTTTTTTTCCCTGGGTTACTATGATTATCTTTGTTTTGTTGAATACTTGTATCTTTTAATGCGTACATGATATTTTAGCCTTCCAAATTTTTTTTTTCACTGGGTTTCATCATAAATGGTGTCTGGAAGCATTATCTTAGAGGTTTCATGGCTTTCAAGGTGAGCTGTAGAGTTGGGATAGCCAGAGGATAAATATGACCTTGGGGCGGAGATCGAATGGCCAAGGGTCATTCCCAAACTATGGATATCATATTGATGGCTTGTATACATGTGACCGATCTTGTGATGATTGGTCTATGAAACTCTATTCTGGAATGAGATCAATGTCACATATTTATTCATGGGTTCTTATTTTTGTCCTATGACGAAACATAGATGATGGATCCACACAGTTTAAGAATCATGTTGTGACAACCTTCGCTCATAATTCTCCATCTCCCATAATGGTACTGCCCCATACCATGTTCACCCTACTAGCGTGCACTGTGCCCAATCTCTGCTCCTAGAGAATGATACTAGAACTGACTATGAACCTTTGACTCATGCATTGATCATCGTGCATGCTCTTATGGTCTTACACATGGCTTGTTCTCCTACACCTCTTGTGGGGCTGGCATTGAGGGCGTCCCTTGGGCAAGGTAGACCCTTGGGTCTTGAATACACCTGAGGCCTAAGGTCCTCGGCTGGCCTCGTAAGTTGGCCCATATTTTTTTCAAAGGTATAGAAAAAATATACTATATTAAAAAAAATATAACCATGATGATATGCCATAAAAAAAATACAAAAATCCCCTTCTACTTTTCTTCTACTTCATTCTCATCTGATTTGTAGGATCTTTATACATTAAAGATCAACATATGGAACTTTTTTCTCCTCATGAAATTAGGCATTGCATTGTCTTCCTCATGATGGTGTAAAAATGTGTGACATTGATACAAGTATTTGTTACTAGGGATTGGCTCAATAATCACCTGAATTGATTCAAAACATTCATCTAATTTTATGTCATTATATTGTTCTTCCAATTTCATTGTGGTATATAGTATTACATGGGTTTCTTAATGATGGTGTAAATATGTGTCATTTTGATATAAGTCTTTCGATCTTAGGAATAGCTCAATCAATCATCTAATTTGTGTGGAAAATGATCAATCATTACCTCCAATTATCATCACACTGACTTTGACAAACATATGTTGACATCTTGTTGACAACAAATACAACACCATGATCATAGAAGGAATACGATCCAATATAATTTTTCATTAAATTATAATATAATGGAATTACAATTTTTTTTAATGTATATCAAGTATTTATTCATCAAAAGGGACATGGAATAATGTTTTTATGTTGAAAAAACTTTTGGATTCTCTCTTAGTGATGAAGAAAATTTTGTTTTCTAGTGGAAAAGTGGTCTATATGGGTTTAATAAAGCCACCATATCATGTGAATCAATGAAAGTAATCTTCATAATGTGATTCAAATATAAAATAAAATGAGTGGAAAATATTATCTGCATTGAATATTATAATAAAAAGGAAATCATTTCTATTTTATATATAAAAGATTAATATTTTTTTGGAAATGAAAATGATTATACAAAAGTGTTTATATAGTGATTATGTTGTTATTTTAAATTTACATGCATACTAAAAATATAAACCTTTTGGGTTTATAATTTTCTCTATAGGGATATCACATATATATTTATGAAAAGAATAATTTTCAGTTTCTTCTAAATATGTTTTCCGTTGAGTAACAAAATATAGCTTATACTTCTATATGAGGGTGAATGATTTTTAATGTATGTAGAATTAAATAATGTTGATTATATAGAATCCTAGGATCTTATATATATTTTATTATAATTTATGTCTTCTAGGCCAGATACTAACTCTATTTTCCCCTTATTTCCATGTTTCAAATATAACAAAAAATATGTTGTTTTATGGATTGGAAACACATTATTATATAAAAAAGGGACTAATATGATTTGGATTAAAGTATAATAGTCATGGTAGTAATGATCTATTTAGATTCATGTTTAATATTTATGCCAGAAATGTTGATGAAAAAACATCTACATCTAGAAGATTATTGTTTATAAAAAAGAGGTGCGTATATTGGAAGTTAAAAAATTAATGTTTAGTACCCATGAGAATTAATGAAAAAGATTATATAGATTCCACTTATGATAATTAATAGTTATTGTGGATGTGATCGAATTTGTAAGAACTGATGTTATATATAAATCTACAACTACACTTTCACAATGATAATCAAAGTGTTATTAATTTTTTAAGGAGTCTTATTCTACATTAATGGTATAGGAAAATTGATATCAACACTCACTTTATCAAGGATAATATATAGATAATTTTTTTGAAGATATTTTTTTCCTTACCCTATAGTAAATAGATGATGTGTTCACTAAAACATTGTCGAAGGAACAATTTGAAATATTTCAATTGGATATGGGATTTGAACTTAATTCCTCTAATGTATAATGTATAGTGTGATTATCACCTCTTTTATATTTTCATGTTGATAATTTTTTCAATTTTGGAGAAATAGTCATTATAAATCCTTTAATGTTTCACCTTTTAATATATTCACAATTTTCGAGGAAAATAATATTGGGAACATTTCAAAAGGTAATTTATATTCATATTTAGTGGGACAATATATTTAATGAAAATTATAAAAATTAGTAATAATTGAAATAATTTTGTGTGATATATTATGATCATGTATGCAATAAAATATTTCCCACAAGTGTAATGAAATTTTTTTATGTGGAAGAAGTAGAATAAGTGTTGATTCTTGTGTGGTATATCATGTTATATCAAATGAATACAAACTAAGAATCATGATATGTGAATATTTGTTTTTTTTAAAAATTAATCCTATTTATTTTTATCAAAAATATAGTATTATTATTCAGTTTTATATTTTAGAACACTATGTTTTCTCAAGTATGCTTAGAAATATATAATGATGATTTATTAGTATGTTGGATGAATTTGGACTTGATTTTTCATTCATTGGTTGTCAAAAAAATTAAATGGGGGTATTATTGGAATTATGTCGGAAAATGTTTGAAGATAAGATTAAATTGAAGCAGATATGATAAATGTGTTGGATTTTTGTGGAAATTTTAAAATCATGTTAAAACTCATAAAATATTTTGTTGACAAGGGGAGGTGATTGAATTATTAGGTTTTGATATTAGTTTATATAATTCCAAAAAAAAATTAAATAATTTTTTTTAATGTTTTAATAACTATTGAATTTTTCTAAAAGGTATGAAAATCGAAAATAAAATCTAATTATGTTTGGCTCTAAGAGTTACTATTTGAAATTTTTTATACACTAATATTACATTGATATGGGATTATAAATTCTTTCATAGATATGATTTATTATTATATATGACTTCATTAGAAACATATGATGTCAGATGAGCCACAAGTAATAATTTCATGTAGTGTATGAAATTTTTATAAATGACTTTTTTAGTTCATAAGAAATTATATTTAATTTTTTTTTCATATATGAATATTATATGTAATTAAATTATTTCAGATAGAAAATATGGTGTTACTGTTATATGGGACTTCCCATATAGGACTTTGATATTGTACCATGTATTATATTCATATCAGAAAATTTATTAGTAACTAGGAAAATTATTAAAATTATAATGAAGAAATGTTATAGATTACTAGAATTATATAATTTAAAGAAATAATTAAATTATGATATTAATTTTGAATTAAGCCTAAATTAATTAAACAATAATTATTATTTATTGGGATTACTACTGGTATTCGAGGATTACATTTTATAAAGTGAGTGTTATATAATATTATTAATTCAATCATGCATATGTGGAAGATGATATAAATTAAATAATAATGGAATTATTTATAGATTATTTAATGATAAAAATGATCTATGAGTTTTTGAATTAATAAAGGTTAATATTATGGTTGATACATATATGTAATTTAAAATGGTGCTTTTTGAAATTTTGAGATTCTTATCATACGTATAAATATATAGGAGTGGTTGAAATAAATTAAAAAGGATGTTCAAAAATTGTTATATTTATATAATTAGTTTATAGAAATAATATTCAAAAATATATAATGGATGTAAAACGAAAAATGAAGAAGAATAATATTTTTTAGAAATTTTGAGAATTATAGATAATGTAACACCCATATAAATTAATATGGGAACGTCATGTTCAATATCATATATGACACATAACACCAAATCATAGATGAGAGTGTAAAGAACCTAGCCCCTATAGCCCAAATTTTGGGAGTCACATAAATACATTCGTATAATGAACAAGAAATTACATCCCAAAAGACTGAATAGTTTAAATTCATTGGAAAAATAGATAGATATGTAACATTACAACTTGAAATTAAATAAAATTTATGATATACATTTTAAACAACCATAAAATCTTATATTATCTATGATATTCATTTAAAATATATATCCGTACATCCTAGGGGAAATAAAACATAAGAGAAAAGTGAGTCCAGATGCTTGGTGTGGGTTAGAAATAAAGAGGAATCAATCAAAAATGAATATAACAATAATTCATGGTGAATAATTAACAAAAAATTCAATTAAAACAAAATATTGATCATAATATAGAAGGAATAAATTTGATTAAATAATTCCATAAATATGAGAAAGAAACCAATAATTTTATATTATAGTAGTGAAATAATCACATGTACTCTAAATCACTAATATCATAATGTTAGAATGAATAATGTATGACATCTAAAACATTCTGTTGAGGCATCGACTAAGCCATCGGAAAAAATAGTTAAGACCACAACCAAATCCATATCTATATTGTTTCTTGATACCTAAAAATGCAACAAGGGGATAGAGAAGGCCCCTACCATAATTTACTCATTCCAATGAACTTAAAAATTGAATTTTGTGATATATAAACAATATATACATATGAAATTTAAATAATATTCCCAAATTTGTAAACATAATCACGAAAAACACAGTGTAATATGGTGGATGGTATCAATATAACACATCCATAATCAAACTAATCATAAAAAATTCAATCAAATTTATTAATGATATTATAAATGATCAATCCAAATTATGTATAATATTCAAAAATGGTTGTTGAAATATTTGAATATGATATTTTCAAATCATCAAGGAATTATGGAGAAAAATACACCTTTTTTGTACGCAATGAAGAGTTCTTTTGAAAAAAATAGTATTTTTTACAAAAACAGAGATTGTAAATATTTATATCCCATAAAAAAAAGTATAATAAAAATATTTTTGAGCTAGTAAACATGTAAAAATAATGTTAAAACATGGAATAAATAGATTCTATGAAACATAAAAATTTCCCACTTCGGTGCATTTTAGGATAAAATATAAAAGATTACATAAAATGGAACATGGGTTATTTTTTTCTTCATAAAACCAGAAATGAAGTAAGATATTTTCTCATGATAAAATATAGTGATTTAAGAAAAATATTTTCAGCTTTAAATATATTATGATGTGTATAAGAATATGGGTATGAAATTGTAAATTTTCCTTTAATCATGCACGCGAATCAGGTGGAATTGAGGATGAAACCTTATAAATCATGTATTTAACATTGAAATAAAGATGAAATTATATGGATAATTTTTATTGTAACATATAAAAAAATTTAAAAGAATAATATATTTTTAATGAATAATGACATTGGTTAAAATATAGAGTAATCATTACTTGAATGAAAATTGGTTATTCGGGGAGAAACACATATTACTTTGTGAACCATAGAACTATATTGGTCATAAATGTAATGTTAATAAAATAAGAAATTGAATACAATAAAAATAATTATATTAATTATATTATACATATATAGTGAGTATACATACATAAAATAGAAGATATAATGTTGAATAAGGAATATGTCATAGAAATAAAAGTGAGATGAAAGAACCCTTTCATTATGTAGGAAATCATTTTATAATTATTCTTAATTTCATAGATAATGAAATTAGATTCATTAATAATATAATTAATAACATATTCAACATTTATTTGATTTATCATAATTTTAATAATTTTATTATTATTATTTTGGTTGATTAATGAAATTTAATTCAGTCATTCAGGAGTGTTCTTTTCCTTTGTCTTCTGGATCAGTTTACTTCTATACATGTATGAAATATCTTATAAAATGAGAATAGTTTCCATGAATTGAAATTATATTTTATTAATGAAAATACATAATTTTAAATGGTTCTATATTTCATTCTGTTATTTGGTTTGATGATGAATCATTACCAAAGTCATTAGTGATAATTATTTAGACTATTATGGTGGTTTTTATCATCACAAAATAGTTTTGGCTCATTGATTATTATTATTTATATAAATTCGTTCTAGATTATCAAATAAGGTGTAATAAATATTTTATAATATGTTTTAATGATAATAATAGTTTTATTAATATCCTTGATGTTTTAATTTAATATCAATAACATGTCATCCACGAAGGTGGTAAATCACTACCCTGTGGACGATGTTTTCATTTTTAGAATAAAATTAAATAAATAAGAAAAATGATGGTAGACATCCCATTAATAATATAAAATTATATTATATATAACATAATTGATTAATCATGAATTTTTGGAGAGATAATGTAAGTAATTTATAAGAAAATAATGTAAAATGAATGAAACTAAATGAAAAAGTAATAGTATTTTACCTCTTGATCATTCTCTTTTAGAACCTCCATAATGAAGTTCATTTTCATTGGATGAGACGAATGGTTCCTGGATTTTTGGTAGAGTATAAGGGAGATTATTGGGAATTTTTTTTAATATGGTTAATGTTCATGAGGTGTGATGAGAAGAAGTGGGGAGGGTGCTAATTATAGTGGAGGAGAGGTGTGTTTTTTGAATATTTTATTCATTTGTTTATTATTTTTGATAACATTATTGATTAGTTAAATAATTATGATATAATATATTTAATTAATTAAGGGTAGTTCTAAATTATTAGTATTACATCAGTGATGACACTAGAAATACTATATTTAACATATAATATATTTATACCGTAGTTTACAATATTTTACTTTTCACCGAACATTCAGATATTTTCAAAAACATCAAAAAAATAAACCTGTATTTTTTATGTGTAACACTAAAAAATGAACTCCATTTTATGAAATTATTTTTATAAATATGATAAAATTAATTTTCAATTAAAATCATCATTTATTTAAAAAATTATGATTTTAAAATTATAACTTGTTTTATGAAACATTGAAAAATTAATTAATGAATCCCAAAATAATCATATAATAAAAAAACTATCACTATATTTTATAAAAAATATATTTTATTTTAAATCATTATATAAATTAAAAAATTGTAATTAAATATTTATGACATTCAAAAATAGAAGTACTTAATTTTTTAATTTTTTAATCATTTATATACGTTTTCCATGATATTAAGATGTAATATTTTATTTATAAGATACCTAAATTTTATTTATACATTTATAGGTGTGGTTAATATTTATATTATAAATAGACTATTAATATAATTAAAATAATTGTTTTATAAAAGTGCGTATTTTTTCTATATTAACATAAAAATATATTTTTAGAAAAATAAGAATAATTAATTGTAATATAATTTTGACATTATGGTTTTAAAAATAAATATTATGTTGTTAAATATAATTTATATTAGTGTCAAATTTTAGTTTTAAAATAAGTGTGTCTTTAAAAGGTGTATATACGTTCTTTTTAAGAAAATATACTCTTTTCTGTGTATTATGGGATTTATTCATATATTAATCTTATAAAACATATTAGAGGAATTAGAAAAATATTGAATATGTTTAATAAGAATTTAATTAATCTCTTTTCATAATAGTTTTTAATTAAATTTATTTATACAAAATTCCATTATGGTCATAAAAATAGTTTTCTTTAAAATCACATCATTTATATACAATTGATTTTTATATTCATTTATAATTAACTAGTAACCAAAGAATTCATTTTATTAACCTCTCTAAATGATTTTATGATAATTTACATAATCAATTTAATTTCCTTCATTCCAATGACTACATGATAAATATGAAAATAATAATAATTAATCATTTTCATAAGTTCGATGTTCTGTGTAAAGTATACCATTGATGATGATAAATTTAAAATGAAACATAAAATAAAATATTAGTTGTGTTACATTATTCACTCATATAAAAAATTAAGACCCTATAATATAAAAATATATATAAGAAATCCATGGTTGATAGGTAAAAATTCTTTTTTAGGAAACCAACATCTGAAATAGGGCTAATAAAATATCATCTTAATAAGTGGGAAATGGAAATTATGAGGATACCAAAAATCATGGTATTCAAAAAAATTAGTGAAATATGGAAATATGGATATGGAAGAATAATCTAACCATCCTATTCTTATTGAGTGTGATTGATATATAATCATTGAAAAGTTAACCACCTAAATCCATAACTTTTGTTATCGGTTATAAGACCTTTGATTTCTTATATAAAAAAGATAAAAAATAATGTTTTTGTTCCAAAATCCTTTTATGATAGTTGAGGTTTTATTTTATTATATAGAGAATAACATTATAAAATAATCATAATTTATTATTTTTATTTTCATAATTGTATCATTTCGTTTTTCATCAATCTATTTTCACTTTAACCTTTACCCCTAGAAATGAATGTTCAAGATGAATTTTTTAGAGATGAAACACTTTTATTGAATCATATGTTTTATCCTTTATCATTATATTGTTTATTAAAACCAATATGGTAATCATATTTTATCAACAATAATTAATTTCCAATGGTTAATATGGTCCACTACATTTTTAGTTAATCTTAATAATTGTCTAAAACATATTTGTCAACATTTAAAGACAAAAAATCTAGAAGGAATGTTATTAAATTTCAAAAATCAACATACAAAATAATCTCCAAATAATTTATCTTATATTTATTATAGTAGTATCCTTTAAACTACTGTGAACCATTCTTTCTTCCATGATTAAAATCATAGGATTTTAAATATATTCCATAAATACAGTAATATTCTAATTCTAGAATACCATCAACCATAAAATAACTAACCAACTGTATGGTCACTGATAAAATACCATAGATATCTATTTATTAATATCTCAAAAAAATTAACATATTCAAGGTTATCTTCCCCTATTCAATTTTTCAAAAAAAATTATCAATAGAATCACTTCTCTTGAAGACTAGTATTATTCATCACATGCACCAAATTCTTCAAAGAAGAAGTACCAGAGTACAATCCATATAAATCTCATGATTCTTCCAACAAAATAATTATTGATATAATACTAAAATAAAATAATTATTGAATCCAAAAAAAAAATCATTACACTTGATCTATGGTTGTAACATAATATTAAGCCTAATCCATTATCTTATATTTACGTACCTTCCCTTAATTCTCGAGACATTGATTTACGCAATGTTCCATCTTATTTTACTAGAATCACTAAAAATTGGAAAATTATTTCATTTCATTTCAATCAAGAGAATTGTGGTATTTTTAACCACACAATAATAACCCACTTTTTATTTTTAAGCATATATCAAGGTGATTCCTTCTTCAATTATCACACGGGGAAGAATACTTTTTTCCCTTCTTATCTTTATTTAACTTTTTTTGGATCATTACTATTCATACCTTTAATACCATTTTATCCATAAGACAATTAAAATTCATTCTCTATATTTTAATAACATGATATTATTTCCACATATGATGATAATATTTGGGAGACTACATCCCTTTGAAAGACAGGCTTAATCCGATTTAAGATACTATTATTCCTACTGTTTGGATTATGTGCATTGATATGGGTTCAATTAATTACATTATGATCAATTTATGAAAATTTGAATACAATAGATTAGAACATGTCATTTTGAAACATAATGTATAATCCAAAAACTAGTGAAATACCAAACATAAATTGTTAAATTCATGCATATATAATCTAATAATAAATAAAATGGTTTATTTGGGTACATGTCTAATATTAAATCCTTAATAATGGGTTTTAAAGAAAATGTGAATTATCCTAGTCTTATCCCCTAGGAGTGTCAAACTGGGTTCACTGTAAGGCCCATTTTCGAGTACCAGGTTACACAGATTTAGGCCCGATAAACCTTATCATAGTTGTTACACCTTAGTACATCTATGATAGAACTACATCCACTTACAGTATCCAAAAAGGATTCATTTGTAGAAATAAAGAAAAAAATATATCAAATATAGAATCTAGGATGGTCTTTTATGAGTGTATTCAAAGTATATCTTCAGGTTATATTCTCCATTCTAAGTTTTCCAATTCTAGTTTCTAAGGTTTCTACTAAACATTTTCTAATAATGATAGTAAATATATAACTCCTATTTCATGGATACAGTGCCTTGATTAAAATATTTGTACAATTAATAAGATACTACAGGCCAATTGAATGAACAATTTATTATATTTGGAAAACTATATGGAATCATTACATTAAGACATTAAATGAAATACAACATATCATCTACATTAGAAATGCACAAAATTGAAACATAATCCATGCATTTTATTCATAATATATATCGTTGCATTCTAGGGGAAAATAAAACCTAATAAAGGTTTGTTATTAGATGTTAAATAAGGGTATAAAATACAATATAAGATATCATAAATAAGCATAATTGTAAGACATTATGAATAACTCAAAACATATCTCATTAAAACATAATCTTTACTCTCATATAGTAGGAATAAATCTCATTAAATTATATTATAAATATGAAAAAGAAAATGATAAATGGATTATATACTAGTCAAATAATCACATGGAATATCTATTAATAGTATAATAATGAGTAAATTGATAATGAAGAACATCTAAAACAAACCATTGACTCCTAGTCCATGACATGTGAGAATAAATGGTTAAGGAATCTGCAAAATACATATATGTTTTTCTTTATGATACTTACAAATTAATTAGTGTGTTATACCAGGCCCCTCCCATCAAATACTATGTCCAATTCATTCCTCAATTGAATGGTGGGATACTTTAACAAAATAGAGAGACGAAATGTAAATAAATTAACCAGATTAGTTAACATAATCACTAACCATTCTGAGTAATATGGGGAATTGTATCAAGATAGCACATCCAAATTCAAACTGATCATAATCCATTTAATAAAATATGGTAGATGATATAATATAATATAGATACCAATTAATTATAAAATTAAAAAAACACTCTTGATATAGGTGAAATTATTTTAATAATATTATCGATGAATCGTTGAGAGAATTATATATATTTTTGCAAAGATGAGTTATTTTGAAGAAATTATTTCTATTTTTCCCAAAATAATTTTGTAAATATTTGTATTCTAAAAAATTTCTTTTCAATGAAATTATTTTTTAAGCATAAAATATGTTCAAATTAAGAGAAAACATTTAAAAAGAGTAATTAAAAAAATTATAAATGGGGTACTTCAGTGCGGTTTAAGAATATTAAAGATTATTCAAAATGGAAAAATTCATAATTGTTTTCATACAAAAAAAATTTAACAATGATAAATTTTTAGTTTAAAAATAGTTATATTCGAATTATATTTGTTTATTAAAACTATTTAAGAAGTTTACTTCAATGTGGGTATGAAAATGGAAAGTTCCCTTTAATCGGGCCTTCTAATCGGGAGTAATTGAGAAGGTAGCCCTATAAAACTTATATTTCCCCATCAAAAAGATAAAATGATATGGATGGATGATTTTGGAACATATACACTAATTTTAGAAAAATCATATGAAAATAAAGAATAATTATATTGGGTTGTTGTGAGTTAAAGTGTTACTCGAATGAAAAATGGACATTTGGGGAGAAACCCTTAACACATTATAAAAGTCAAACCATATGCATCATAAAGTTAATGATCATAATAAAATACATTTAATAACATGAAAATAAATGTAACAACCTGGAATATTGAATAAATTTTGTTTCCAGCTTTGTGTTTTATTTTATTTTATACTCAACAAAACAATTTCATTTCATAAAATGAGTATAATTAAAATAAGACCATTGGGTTTTGATTGTTATATGACCATTGTTAAATAAGACCGTTGGAAACTAAATGTTGCAATTATTGTCTATAAATACAAGTGATATTGATTAATTAATATAGAAAGAAGATTCGATGGCCACATCCACTAGTCTCAGGCCGATCGAATCCCATCTGATGGAACTTGGGAAGGAGGAAGAACCTTTGGGGTTTGATCTGGATCAAACCCAAGACGAACTTCATCGTGTGAAGATGGAATGGAATCGCCTTCGTGAGAAGTTCAGGCTAATAGAAATAACTATGAAGGAAATGTTGGCCGAGCCACCCTCATATTCTATCACCCTAGCACACCATACTCTTAGGTCCTATGCTGGTGTTATAAATGGCTATGTAACGAGACCATAACTTCCTTGTGTAATCTTTTGATTTAAATAAAAATTATGACTTCTTCTTATGATGATGTTTGTGAATTTTCAAATGTCCAAATAAATATAGTATGCATATTATTGATGAATTTTAGAAAAATGATTTTTTAAAATATTTATGTAAACCTTAAATAATTAATAATGTGTAATGATTTTCAAAAAATGGTCTTCTATAGTTATGTTCAGTAATAAATTTAGACTCTAATAAGATGAACATAATTTTTGATGAATAGTAAATTATGAATAGTGATTTTATGCTTATGATTAATAATGTGACCAAATGGATTATGTAACTTCACTTATGAATGTATTAATACAATTTAGGCACCTTGATTAAGTAATGTGATCTAATAAAATAGGTAAATAACTGTTTCAAAAATTATTGGATAGGTATTAGTTTTTTCCGGAGAACAGAGTTTTTTATTTAAAAATTAAATTAAAAATATTTAGAATATTCTCTTCATAAAATAGAGTTCTTTTTTGAAATTAGAGAATCGATATTTGGTTAAGGTGATATTTTGGGATTTTTCTAAGAAAGTTGAATTTTCAGTGAATAGTTAAAATACAGTTTTTGAGTTTCGGGTGTTTAATGACATCATTATTGATTTAATAATTATGAAATAATTCTAGTCGACTTATGAATAGTAATATAAGGTATGAGGTGTCCCAATTGGCCAATACCATGGGAAAATACCATGGGAACGCCCATGGTTTTTCCAATACCACTGATTAGGTGTCCCATGAAAATTAATGCTTTGCCCCCTCAATTATCCTATGAAGACCAAGAATTTCCCTCATTCATTTCTCTCCCAACTCCCCCTAAATGAATATCTGGTCTCATTACCTCACAAGGATTCCTCCCAAGGTGCTACCAAGCCTTGAAGGTCCCGACCTTTGAGTTTTAAGAGATACGTTTTAAGGTAAGGGATCCTACCTCTCTCTTTCTTTTCATGTACTCTCTTTTATGTCATTTATTTTATGCTCCATGTTCTTATGTTTGAGGAAGTTCTTTTATATTCCTATTAATGAACTTTTCATGATCATATGATGAGATATCCCCTCTTGCTCTCATTATGTCCCGACCCATCCTCGGGGCCTGTGTTGTGACTACCCCAAGCCCACCTTCCATAGGCCTGGGGCTGGCGACTAGCACCAAGGCGTAAATCCCGATAAACAGGGAAGACATTGCCTTTGTAAAGTAAACAACCATCACAGAGTAAGAAAGCGGAAAGAGTAAACACTAAGTAAAAACTGTAACGAGTTGTGCTGAAAGTAAAAGGGGCCGGAAATACAAGCCCAACTGTAAAGTACAACTGAAAAGGGGAAAACAACAACTGAAAAGAAAAGCCGCAGCGTCAAGCCGTCCTCTGGAAGTCCCACCTGAAGGGTGGGTAAAGATAGCTCCACTGCTCCTCAGGTCCCGCCGTCCGCTCCGAGTACGTCCCGCCTAGTGGTCCTCCTCCAGGTACCGTCCTGCTCTGCAAGCCTCGACCACGATCAACGCTATCCATCGTCTGCAACCAACACAACGTAGTGCGGGCATAGCCCATGTAGGGGTGAGTATAAGCTACTCAGTAGGGACCCCGAGACCCCCGAAGGTCTCCCAAAATCCACAAAGGAAAGATACAATCACGAAGTAACAACCGACACTGCTTAGGTATATGCCCATACATATACCTAAGTCAACAATTCCAATACGCTCCAACCTCCGAGCCCAAGTACAACTCAGTCCACACAGGAAAGTATACGTATTCCACACAGGAAAGAAAAACGTAATCCACATAGGATAGCTCAACACAATCCTCACAGGAAAGAAAACAGGATTCAGCTCACACAGGTATACATCATTGAAAAGGTGAAAGAGATGATCAGACATAGATACTGAATCATCTAAGCTGGGACCCACATATGATACAAGACCAGCTGTCTTCATTGTTTCATCTATGCTGGGACCCACATAGGATACAAGACCAGCACTGAATCATCAAAGCTGGGACCCACATAGGATACAAGACCAGCACAGCTAGGACCCACATAGGATACAAGACCAGTTGTCTTTATTGATTCATCTATACTGGGACCCACATAGGATACAAGACCAGTATTGAATCATCTAAGCTGGGACCCACATAGGTTACAAGACCAGCACAGCTAGGACCCACATAGGATACAAGAGCAGCTGTCTTCATTGATTCATCTATACTGGGACCCACATAGGATACAAGACCAGTACTTGAATCATTTAAGCTGGGACCCACATAGGATACAAGTCCAACACAGCTAGGACCCACATAGGATACAAGACCAGCTGTTTTCATTGATTCATCTATACTGGGACCCACTTAGGATACAAGACCAGTACTGAATCATCTAAGCTGCCAGATCCACAAAGGATCGATAGGTACTAATCCCCACAAAGGCCCTTATAGGATCGGACTCACACAGGATCTGTAGCACTGATCCCCGTAGGATCGCTGAGTGCTGTAGTTGTCACCGTCGAATCCACTGAGGATCTCTGCACAGTCATCGTCGAAGTCGCAGTCGCAGCCAACACTAGGGTTCCCGCACACAGCAAGCTCGTTCGGGAGGGTCCTCTCCACGAGCCGAGAGGCTGACACATCAACTGTAACATAGTTCGAAGTTGATGTATCCAAAAGTTCCGTATCGTCAACAGGAACTCAACGCAACAGACGACGCGTCAATCGGACGCCTGGTCTGAGAGTTATTGGCTTTTTCGTTCCAGGGGCCCGATTGGTTTTTAAGGCAAAACCAACCCGACCGTACTCCACCTGCATCCAAACCTCGGGCGGAGTATTCCAAAAGGTCCCTCTCACTAAGAGGAACTCAACCAAGTTGACGACACGTCAATCGGATGTCCGGAGTTCAAGATATGAGCGTTTCCGCTCCGAGGGCTCGGTTGGTTTCGTGTACGAACCAACCTGGTCGAACTCAAAGTATTCCGAAACCTTGAGTGAGATATACCGAAACGACCGCCTCGATCCAAGGTTCGCGTTTCCGCTGATGGCGCGTCAATCGGAGGTCCGTCACCCAAGATATGGGCGTTTGAACCTACTCAGTCCGAAAATAGGGGGTCTGGGCCCGGCCCGGCCCGACCCAGTACCCCCTGGGTCGGCCGAACCGGGTCGACCCGGCCCAGGCGGTGACCCGGGCCGACGACCCGGCCCGGCCCGGAAGCCCGGCCCGGCGCGGCCAGCGCGACCAGCGTGCCGCGCGAGCGCGCCCAAGGGAGGGGCGTTGCCCCTCCTTCTTGAAAAACAGCGGCCCCCTTTAAGGGGCCGCGCCAGGTGTGCAACCCAGGGGGTGTAACCCCCCCGACTTTTCCCCTGTAACTGCCGGCCAGCGCAGGGCTGGCCGGTTTCTCGCCGCGGGACCCTGCGGTCCCGCGCCTTCCGGCGCCGGCGGCCGGGTTTCTGGCCGCCTCCTTTGAGTTCTCCGGCGGCCGGTTTTTCTGGCCGCCACTTCCATGATGGCTGCAAACTCATTCGGCACGGTGTGACGACGCCGCGTCCTTCCGGCGTGGCCCGACTCCGGCCGCGGCCTCGTTCATACCCTCGATGTGGCGCAATGGCGTCGCGTTTCTTTGTCGTGGCCCGCATCGTTCACGTATCCTTTCGCTCAAGCGCGGTGCAAAGATGCATTTCCGTCTTCGCTAATCAAAACCGAAGAATAGCAAAGGGGGGAGGGGTATCGGCCGTGTTTGTGCGGACCGATCCCCTCCCGTTATATCGATAGTAGTTGGCCGAAACGTAAAACGTTAAACCTTCAATTTTTTTAATTGAAATAAAAAAATTGGAACATGGCCGTCAGATTTATCTTTCATATTCGAAGGAAAGAAATTACCAACTTAAAAAGATTCAAACCCCTACCTCGGTTCAGGAACGGTGCACGTCAATCGAGCCGCGAAAGACAAGCATCACGGAGGTCGGGCATCGCAGGAAACGAACGTCGATTCCGTTGTTGTCGAGGTGCGTTCGAAGAGGAAACATCGTTGGAAGTAGACATCGCGTTCTTTGGCGGAGATGTTCTTCGTTGAAGAACGGTGTTCCTCGCGTTCTTCGTCGAAGTTGAAGAAGAAGAAGACTTCCTTTAGCTTTCTCTCCAAAAGCTCTCAAACAACCCAAAACTAACCCAAATAAAATAAGTTCCCAACTTATTTTATTATCACAAAAAGGCTTTTGAAAATTTAAGAGTTTGAAAATAAAAACCCACACTTAACTCACTCAAGTTATTAACATGAGTTGTAAAAATAAATGAGGAGTTAAGTTGGCATGACTTAAATGGGGGGGTTAAGGAGTTTAAAGGGAGAATGTGAAAGGTTGGGTCTCATGTGGGCCCCACCCTTTCAATTATCCACACATGGGAAGTTGGGTGGATGTGGGCCCCACCACCAACTTCCCATGGGAGAAATTAACCACTTTGATATAAAATAAAATTGATCCAACAATTTTATTTACTTCTTAATTAAACCCCATTAATTAACTTCTTATTCCGCACAAACGCAACTACGGTAAAGGTTTCCTTAAGCGATTACCGGCGTTGCGAGTTCATCGGTGCCATCGTATTTCAATTCTGAGCACCGGTTCAAAAGATAGGAAAACCCGCTCGTTTGTTCACTGAACGTACCCGAGCCAAACTTCGGAAATTAATTCCGGGCACTCCGGGCCTCGGAATCAGGCGCCGTCAGAAACTACGTTCTTGTAAAATTCCAAAGAAAATTAAGAAAAAATTTTCCTTGAAATTTCCGGGTCTTTAAATTACTCCCACCACAGGGCTTTACGTCCCCGTAAATCTTCAACACAAACTAGGGATACAAAGGCGGTAGATCTAGGCGGTAAGCCACCTCTCCAATCCTGCTGAGGACCTATAAGGGTCTGATGAAGCATGGAGACAACTTGCCACCTTGGACAAATCTCCTTAATCCACGTCGAGGTGAGACCCGCATGAAGACGTGGTCTCCATCCTCGAACTCAAGTGGCCTCCGTCTCCTGTCAGTGTATGACTTCTGCCGGCTCTGAGATATCCTCATCCGCTCCTGGATGACCTGGACCTTCTCTGATCCCACAAGAACTGCTAAGATTTCTTCTTTGCCGATAAGAGAAATCTGGTATCATCCCCTAGATGAACCACTTCCTTTACCTAATACAGTCAATCCCGACATGGATGATACTAATCCATACCAAGGATGACGTCGTAAGGCCTCGACGCTACTACCAAGATATCCAACCGTTACTCTCGCCTCCAAGGGTTGAGTCACACTGTCGGCATCAGTGTGTGGTAACTGGGTCTCCTCTAGTAGATGTATCATAAGTGAGGGTCAAGTCAACAGTCAAAAATGGAACCTCTTAGTAACAACACAAAAGAGGACAGGAATGAAAACATCACAAAGGTATGCGTCTTTTATTATTGCGGCTCATAATACAAAGACGCTACACAATAGCAACAAGGAACTAGAAGTACAAAAGACGTATCCACTAGTTCCGCTCCTGTCCATTTGCTCCCAGAGCTCCATGATCGAAGGCCTCAGCTGCCTGAAGCCGAGCTCTCACATGTACACCAACTCCCTACGGTCGGGGCGGACCTCCTGGTGGTGGTGGTGGCAACACCTCGAAGCGTTGTCCACCACCTGCTGCTCGGCCAGCTCCTCTGCCTCATCCGCCTGCATCCTGCGGACCACCATGGCTGAACCTCTGTCTGGGAGGTCCCTCTACCACCTGCTGCTCTTCTGTAAGATGAGTCGGGTAGTCTCGAGCCATGTGACCTTGCCCGCCGCATGCGTAGCAATGCCTACCCCTCGTGTAGCTGGCTCTCCTTCGTGTGCCCCGCACAACCGAATCTTCATCCAGTGACTTCCCATCTGATGGTCTGGCCCGCTTGGACCTCTGCGTCACCCGTCTACTGCCAACTGCAGAAGACCCTGCTACGGGCCATCCTGCGGAGGGCCCTGTCACTGGAGCCTGCTCGGCGAGAAAACTCTCCACTATAAGGGCTCTCTCCAACACCTCTTCCTGCGTCGGAATGTTGAGGGAGATCATCGAAGCCCTGATCTCGTGCCTCAGTCCTTGCTTGAAGGTCCGGGCCCGAAAGAACGGGTCCCGTACCATATCTGTGGAGTAGCGCAAGAGATGAGTAAATCTCGCCGAGTACTGGGCCACTGTCATGCTGCCCTGCCGTAGCTGTAGCAACTCTTGGATGCGTACCCCACGGAGGGTGGCTGGGACGAACTCGGAGAAGAAGATGCTCTCAAAGTCCGTCCAGAGGAGAGATGTCTCGTCGTGCACCTGGAGCATCAAGCTCCACCATCTGCCTGCTGCCGCGTGCAGGAGGCTCACTGCGAGGATCACCATGAGGTCTGATGGTGTGCTCACTAACCTAAAAACTCTCACCACTGCCTCTAGCCAGTCCTCGGCTGCCTGGGGGTCCGTCTCCCCGCGGAACCTGGGCGGTCGCTGGTGCTGGAACTCATGCAGTGCACTGAGGCGACGTGCATCATCAGCGGCTGGTGCTGGAAGCATCGGTGGCTTGGCGGGTAGAGCTACCGCCGGTGCCACTACTGACAAAGGGCCCTGCACCGAGGCCTCATCGCTCGGTGGGCTGTTGTCACACTCAACTCTCGGAACCCTAGCTGGCTGCCGTCGTGGGGCCATCCTGAAAGGAAACAGGTGCGCCACGGTTAGAACAGTATACCTGGTGAGTTGATATAAATTAATCACAAAGAAAACTTGAAACACACACGCAATCAATGTTTTCGTGCATTAAGTCGGAAATCAGAAGTCAGGGTCCTGGTGTACGGATACATCGGCCACCGCACCAACACTGGACTCCCTGGACTGATAACCACACCCAATACGCTGAACACTATTGCTTCACACAGAAGAAAGATCAGAGCCTGCGGTAGAACCGAACTCCTCTGATACCAATTTGTCACGACCCGTCCTCGGGGTCCGTGTCGTGACTACCCCAAGCCCGCCTTCCATAGGCCAGGGGCTGGCAACTAGCACCAAGGCGTAAATCCCGATAAACAGGGAAGACATTGCCTTTGTAAAGTAAACAACCATCACAGAGTAAGCAAGCGGAAAGAGTAAACACTAAGTAAAAACTGTAACAAGCTGTGCTGAAAGTAAAAGGGTCCGTAAATACAAGCCCAACTGTAAAGTACAACTGAAAAGGGGAAAAAATCAACTGAAAAGAAAAGCCGCAGCGTCGAGCCGTCCTCTGGAAGTCCCACCTGAAGGGTGGGTACAGATAGCTCCACTGCTCCTCGGGTCCCGTCGTCCGCTCCGAGTACGTCCCGCCCAGTGGTCCTCCTCCAGGTACCGTCCTGCTCTGCAAGCCTCAACCATGATCAACGCTGTCCGTCGTCTGCAACCAACACAACGTAGTGCGGGCATAGCCCGTGCAGGGGTGAGTATAAGCTACTTAGTAGGGACCCTGAGACCCCCGAAGGTCTCCCAAAATCCACAAAGGAAAGATACAATCACAAAGTAACAACCGACACTGCTTAGGTATATGCCCATACATATACCTAAGTCAACAATTCCAATACGCTCCAACCTCCGAGCCCAAGTACAACTCAGTCCACACAGGAAAGTATACGTATTCCACATAGGAAAGCAAAATGTAATCCACACAGGATAGCTCAACACAATCCACACAAGAAAGCAAACATGATTCAGCTCACATAGGTATACATCATCGAAAAGGTGAAAGAGATGATCAAACATAGATACTGAATCATCTAAGCTGGGACCCACATAGGATACAAGACCAGCTGTCTTCATTGTTTCATCTATGCTGGGACCCACATAGGATACAAGACCAGCACTGAATCATCAAAGCTGGGACCCACATAGGATACAAGACCAGCACAGCTAGGACCCACATAGGATACAAGACCAGCTGTCTTTATTGATTCATCTATACTGGGACCCACATAGGATACAATACCAGTATTGAATCATCTAAGTTGGGACCCACATAGGATACAAGACCAGCACAGCTAGGACCCACATAGGATACAAGACCGACTGTCTTCATTGATTCATCTATACTGGGACCCACATAGGATACAAGACCAGTACTTGAATCATCTAAGCTGGGACCCACATAGGATACAAGACCAGCACAGCTAGGACCCACATAGGATACAAGACCAGCTGTCTTCATTGATTCATCTATACTGGGACCCACATAGGATACCAGACCAGTACTGAATCATCTAAGCTGCCAGATCCACAAAGGATCGATAGGTACTAATCCACGCAAAGACCCACACAGGATCGGACCCACACAGGATCTGTAGCACTGATCCCCGTAGGATCGCTGAGTGCTGTAGTCGTCGCTGTCGAATCCACTGAGGATCTCTGCACAGTCGTCGTCGAAGTCGCAGTCGCAGTCAGCACTAGGGTTCCCGCACACAGCAAGCTCGTTCGGGAGGGTCCGCTCCATGAGCCGAGAGGCTGATACATCAACTGTCACATAGTCCGAAGTTGATGTATCCAAAAGTTCCGTATCGTCAACAAGAACTCAACGCAACAGATGGCGCGTCAATCGGACGCCCGGTCTGAGAGTTATTGGCATTTTCGTTCCAGGGGCCCAGTTGGTTTTTAAGGAAAAACCAACCCGACCATACTCCACCTGCGTCCAAACCTCGGGCGGAGTATTCCAAAAGATCCGTCTCACTAAGAGGAACTCAACCAAGTCGACGACACGTTAATCGGACGTCCGGAGTTCAAGATATGAGCGTTTCCGCTCTGAGGGCCCGGTTGGTTTCGTGTACGAACCAACCCGGCCAAACTCAAAGTATTCCGAAACCTTCAGTTCGATATACCGAAACGACCGTCTCGATCCATGGTTCGTGTTTCCACTGACAGCGCGTCAATCAGAGGTCCGTAGCCCATGATATGGGCGTTTGAACCAACTCAGTCCGAAAATAGGGGGTCTGGGCCTGGCCCGGCCCGACCCAGTACCCCCTGGGTCGGCCGAACCGGGTCGACCCGGCCTGGGCGGCGACCCGGACCGACGACCCGGCCTAGCCAGGCCGGCGGCGCGGCCAGCGCGGCCAGCGTGCCGTGCGAGCGCGCCCAAGGGAAGGGCATTGCCCCTCCTTCTTGAAAAACGGCGGCCCCCTTTAGGGGGCCGCGCCAGGTGTGCAACCCGGGGGGTGTAACCCCCTCGGCTTTTCCCCTGTAACGGCTAGCCAGCGCAGGGCCGGCCGGTTTCTCGCCGCGGGACCCCGCGGTCCCGCGCCTTCCGGCGCCGGCGGCCGGGTTTCCGGCCGCCTCCTTTGAGTTCTCCGGCGGCCGGTTTTTCCGACCGCCACTTCCAAGATGGCTGCAAACTCTTCCGGCGCGGCGTGATGACGCCGCGTCCTTCTGACGCGGCCCGACTCCGGCTGCGGCCTCGTTCTTACCCTCGACGTGGCGTGACGGCGTCGCGTTTCTTCATCATGGCCCGCATCGTTCACGTCTCCTTTCGCTCAAGCGCGGTGCAACGATGCATTACCGTCTTCGCTAATCAAAACCAAAGAATAGCAAAGGGGGGAGGGGTATCGGCCGTGTTTGTGCGGACCGATCCCCTCCCGTTATATCGATAGCAGTTGGCCGAAATGTAAAACGTTAAACCTTCACAATTTTTAATTTAAATAAAAAAATTGGAACATGGCCATCAGATTTATCTTTCATATTCCAAGGAAAGAAATTACCAACTTAAAAAGATTCAAACCCCTACCTCGATTCAGAAACGGTGCACGTCAATCGAGCCGCGGACGATGAGCGTCGCGGAGGTCGGGCGTCACGGGAAATGAACGTTGATTCCATTGTCGTTGAGGTGCGTTCGAAGAGGAAATGTCGTTTGAAGTAGACATTGCGTTCTTTGGCGGAGATGTTCTTCGTTGAAGAACGGTGTTCCTCACGTTCTTCGTCGAAGTTGAAGAAGAAGAAGACTTCCTTTAGCTTTCTCTCCAAAAGATCTCAAACAACCCAAAACTAAACCAAATAAAATAAGTTCCCAACTTATTTTATTATCACAAAAAGGCTTTTGAAAATTTAAGAGTTTGAAAATAAAAACCCACACTTAACTGACTCAAGTTATTAACATGAGTTGTAAAAATAAATGAGGTGTTAAGTTGGCAAGACTTAAATGGGGGGTTAAGGAGTTTAAAGGGGGAATGTGAAAGGTTGGGGCTCGTGTGGGCCCCACGCTTTCAATTATCCACACATGGGAAGTTGGGTGGCTGTGGGCCCTACCACCAACTACCCATGGGAGAAATTAACCACCTTGATATAAAATAAAATTGATCCAACAATTTTATTTACTTCTTAATTAAACCCCATTAATTAACTTCTTCTTCCGCACAAACGCAACTACGGTAAAGGTTAACTTAAGCGATTATCGGCATTGCGAGTTCATCGGTGCCATCAGATTTCAATTCCGAGCACTGGTTCAAAAGATAGGAAAACCCGCTCGTTCGTTCACTGAACGTACCCGAGCCAAACTTCGGAAATTGATTCCGGGCACTCCGGGCCTCGGAATCAGGCGCAGTCAGAAACTGCGTTCTTGTAAAATTCCAAAGAAAATTAAGAAAAAAATTTCCTTGAAATTTCCGGGTCTTTACACATTATTTAGTTTTATGAATGTTTAAGTGGCGCTGTTAGGCTGCTGAATTTTTGTAAGGGATTCTTTCACTCTTCCCATTTTCAAAGTTCTACTTTCATGTCAAGTATTTCAAGTTCCTTTATTCCATGTAGGGATATAATATATATATTCTTCATACTATCCTTTTATGTTCACATGATGAGAGACCCTATTTAATCTCATCAATTCATTTTTTTGATGTTTCAAGTGATGTCGTTATGCTGCCGAATTTTTCATAAGAGAAATCATATTTTTGTCTTCCTTTCAAGTTTTTCATTTCATATGGTATATCCATAAAATATCATTAAAATGTTATTATATATTTTATATTCTGTGACTATACTATTTTATGGATCATTTCTGAGTGGGTTACCCATGTCCCCTCTCTTTTCAATGTTTTCTAAAACCCCGCAACATAGCCGTTATGCTGCCGAATTTTCGTCTCAAAATGTCTCTCTCTTTTTCTCTAATTAATTTATTTTACTAATTTAATACTAAAAACTCATTATTCTATAGGGTTATTCACATATATATTGAACTTTTCTATTTTAAATTCTTGGATTTACATACATGATACCCGCTTCCCTTTTCCGTGGGATTAAAGTGACATAAAGATCATGTCTTTAAAGCAATTTTTAAAATGTTATGACTATGAAATGAAACCAATTTATTTTATGATATATGGGTTATTTATGAAATGATTGATAATTATATATGTGGCTCAAATTATAATAACGACAAATTAATGGTGTGCCCTGATAGCGCTCCAATGCATGGGTAATGACTTAATCTCTAGAGATGACCATTTTAACGGTACCTTGGTGAATAACCTTGGTAATTTTGTAATGAAACCTTGGGGATGGAACTTGGTGATACAGAAATGATTGTCTATGTTAAATGTTGTAGCCACTTCTTCAAGTTATGAAACACGTTATTTTTATTATGATATGCCTCATGATCTTTTTCTCATTCCTTAAAGTTATTTATCATGACTTTATTAATGTATCTCAATATCACATGTAAAATGTTTCTCTTGCTTCCCTTACTGGGCCTTCAGCTCACCCTTTCCTTTGATGTATGATCCCAGGTTATGAGATGCTGTAATGAACATAGTATGAATAATAAAGAATCCTTTCAAGTGTTTATGATGATTTTTTTATGTTGTCATGTATTAAGTTCCTGGTTTCCAAGACACTAAACTGTAAAGATCATCGGTTTAGTATAATGTAATGAAAGTTTATGTGTTAAAAAGGCAGGATGATATATTTGGTATAAAATGAAGGTTTAGTTATTTGAGTAAATTTGGATTTGAAAACATTACAAGGTTTCTTAATGAAAATATTAAATATAGTAAATCATCCTTGTATTTTGGTGAGTATTGAGTAAGTGATTTATTAAGAAAACACATACCTGTCTGGATACAAGAAGGTAGAGGTCGATCTGGCACAAATGTACATTGGGGTGAAACTTGAAAACACCACTTTGAGCTAGATTCGAACAAGAACTGGTACATGAAAATGGGCCTTGCTTCAATCTTGGTTACGACACCCCCGAGGGATATATTTGGTTAATTTCAATAATTTTATGAATCATTATAAAGGAATTATAGAAAATTGTTATTTGTATAATCATGATGTTTTAAGACATAAAATCCTTTTTAGTTAAAAGATTCATAAATGAAATAAGTTTCTCACGAAGGATTTACTCTTTTAGAAAATTTCCCCATCATCTAGGAATATGTTGACATATTTCCTGAGGAGTTAGCCGGACCTCCCCCAGAAATAGAGGTAGAGTTCTCCATTGAACTCATACCTGGATCTCATTCGATGTCAAGGACCCCCTATAGGATGGAAAATGAGGATCTAGAGGAATTAAAGAAAAAACTCCATGATATTTTGGAGAATGGGTTTATTAGACCAGGTGTGTCTCTTTGGGGAGCACCAGTTCTCTTTGTGAAGAAGAAGGATGGATCGATGATGCTATGAATTGATTATAGAGAACTAAATGGGATCATAATGAAGAAAAAAAACTCTCTTCCAAGAATTGATGACTTCTTTGAAAAACTTCATGGGACTCAATTCTTCTCTAAAATTGATCTTCATTCTGGTTATCTTCAATTGAGGGTGAATAATGATGATATTCCAAAAACTGTCTTCAAATAAAGATATGGGCATTATGAGTTAGTTTCTATGCCCTTCGAACAGACTAATGCACATGGTATTTTTTTATGGATCAAGAATAAGTTGATTTTGGAAACCTATGTTTTATCAAATGGATATCCTTTTTATAGGAAAATGATTTGGTGATTATATTATAAAGGTTATTTTGGACGATGTTTTCACTTTTGGAGTACTATATGCCTAAGGGTGATAAAATAATACATGATTTAATTTGAGGAGGAATGGTAGAATTATTTTTGTTTGAATTTATGTATTTATTGTGGACATATAGTGATTTGGGTTATTTCTGGAAAATGATGAACCTATCATATAGAATATGTGAATAGGTTAATTACACTTTATTATGAGACTTTAATAGTAGTCGATGTTATTTGGAGATAAATTTTATGATTTATTACAAAAGACTATGTGACTAAATCCTTCTGTGTTTTGGGTTCCAATCATAGTTTGGATTATTATGAAGAATTTTAAGGATGGTTGTGTATTGAATTGTCTTTTTGGAACTTTGGGTACTTTTGTTGAATTTTTGAGATTAATAATCATATATCTTTTTATATAGGATTATCCTTTTTGGGGATTATATGATCTCATACTAACCTTTTTAGTTTTATATGATGATTGAAGACAAGGGAAAAATATATTTATTCTTTTGTGGATTATGTGATTCTCTAGAAGATGATTCTTGGGATTTTGATGAGACCATGTCTTTTTGAATGCTCATTGTTTGGAGAAAAGATTAGTCTTGGTGGAAAATTATTAAGGGATGAAACTCTAATTGAAGGTAAATATATTTATTTATGTTTTTATTCTATTTAGTAAATGAATTTCTTAATATTATGAAAGGGAATGTAAAACAAAAACGTTGTTGGTTTACGTTTCCTACTAGGTAATCAAATACCATTTAACACATATTAAGTTTGTGATCTTCTTGTGGTTAATTTTATCCTAATAATGTTATCTATCACTCTCCATCAGAACTTGACCCTTTGATTTCTCTTCCATATCCATGTTTTCCTACATGGAATCCTAGTATGGGTTGAATCGGGTGACCTTTGTACTTACCTTTCTTTATTTTAAAGTAATAGTTTTACTGACTCTTTTCTGATGTGGGACTTTCAATGAAATATCTAAGCCCAATTTTAAAATTGCGAGGACACAATTTCTTAAGGGGGGAAGATTGTAACGTCCTAAAATTTTGAATAAATTTTTTTCCTAAATTTGGGTGTTATTTTATTTTATACTCCACAAAACAATTTCATTTAATAAAATGAGTATAATTAAAATAATACTGTTGGGTTTCAATTATTATATGACCATTGTTCAATAAGATCTTTGGAAACTAAATGTTGCGATTATTTTATTAAATACATGTGATCTTGACTAATTAATATAGAAATAAGATTTGATGGCCCCATCCAGTAGACTTAGGTCGATTGAATCCCATCTGACGGAACTCAGGAAGGAGGTAGAACCATTGAGATTTTCTCTAGACTAAGCCCAAGCTGAACTTCATCGTGTGAAGCTAGAACGGAATCATCTTCACGAGAAGTTCAAGATGATAAAAATCACTACTTGGGAAATGTTGGTCGAGCCACCCTCAGATTCTATCACCCTAGCACACCTTAATCTTAGGTTCTATGTTGGTGTTATAAATGGCTATGTAACGAGACCATAACTGCCTTGTGTAATCTTTTGATTTAAATAAAAATTGTGATTTATTATTATGATGGAGTTTGTGAATTATCAAATGTTATAATAAATATAGTATGCATATTATTGATGAATTTTTGAAGAAGGATTTTTTAAAAATATTTATGTAAACCTTAAATAATTAATAATGTGTAATGATTTTTAAAAAATGGTCTTCTACAGTTATGTTCAGTAAGAAATTTAGAGTATAATAAGATCAAATTAATTTTTTATGAATAGTAAATTATGAATAGTGATTTTATTCTTATGATTAGTAATGTGACCAAATGGATTAAGTAACTTCACTTATGAATGTATTAATACAATTTAGGCACCTTGATTAAGTAATGTGATCTAATAAAATAGGTAAATAACTGTTTCAAAAATTATTGGATAGGTATTCGTTTTTTCTGGAGAATAGGGTTTTTTATTTAAAAAAATAAATTAAAAATATTTATAAATTATTTTTATAAATTTGAGTTCATTTTTTAAATCAGATCATCGATATTTGATTAAGGTGATTTTTTTTATTTTTTTGAGAAAGTTGAATTTTCAGTGAATAGTGAAAATACAGTTTTTGAGTTTCAGGTGTATAATGACATCATTATGGATGCAATAATTATAAAATTATTCTAATCGACTTACGAATGGTAAGATAAGGAATGAGGTGTCCCATGTGGCCAATACCATGGGAAAATACCATGGGTAAGCCCATGGTTTTTCCAATACCACTGATGAGGTGTCCCTTGGCAATTAATGCTTTGTCCCCTCACTTCTCCTATAACTACTGAGCCTTTACCTAAATAATTTCACTCCCAACACCCACTCAACGAAGATCTAGTCTCATTACCTCCCAAGGAATCCTTCCAAGGTGCCCCCAAGCCTTCAAGGTCCCGACCTTCAAGTTTTAAGAGTTACGTTTTAAGGTAAGAGATCCTACCTCTCTCTTTCTTTTCAAGTACTCTCTTTTATGTCATTTATTTTATGCTCCATGTTCTTATGTTGGAGGATGTTATATTATATTAATATTACTTCCCTTTTAATGATAATATGATGAGGGATCACCTCTGTCTCTCATCATTTCGTTTTATGAATGTTTAATTGGCGCCATTAGGCTATTGATTTTTTGTATGGGATTCTTTCACTCTTCCCATTTTCAATGTTCTACTTTCATGTCAAGTCTTTCAAGTTCATTTTTTCCATGTTGGGGTATGATCTCTATATTCATCATACTTTCAATTTATTTTCACATGATTAGAGACCCTATTTAATCTCATCAATTCATTTTTTTTGAAGTTTTAAGTGATGCCGTTAGGTTGCCAAATTTTTCATAAGAGAAATCATATTTTTGTCTTCCTTTCAAGTTTTTCATTTCATATGGTATGTACTTAAAATATAATTACCATGTTATTATATCATTTATATTATATCACTATACTATTTTATGGATAATTTATGAGTGGGTGACCCATGTCCCCTCTCTTTTCAATGTTTTCTAAAACCCTGCAACATAGCCATTATGTTGCTGAATTTTCATCTCAAAATGTCTCCCTCTTTTTCTCAAATTATGTTATTTTATTAAGTTAATATTCAAAACTCTTTATTATATAGGGGTATTCACATATATATCAAAATTTTCTCTTTTATATTCTGGGATTTACATACATGAGACCCTCTTCCCTTTTCTGTGGGTTTAAAGTGACATAAAGATCACGTCTTTAAAGCAGTTTTTAAAATGTTATGACTATGAAAAGAAACCCATTTATTTAATGCTATATAAGTTATTTATGAAAATATTTATGATGATATATGTGGATAACATGATAATAAAGTCAAATTAAGATTGCACCCTGATATCACTCCAATGCATTGGGTAAAGACTTAATCTCTAGAGATGATCATTTTAACGAAACCTTGGTGAATAACCTTGGTAATGTTTTAATGAAACCTTGGGGATGGACCTTGGTGATACAGAAATGATTGTCTATGTTAAATTTTTTAGCCACATATTCAAGTTATAAAACATGTTATTTTTATTATGATATGACTCATGATCTTTTTCTCATGCCTTAAAGTTTTTATCACGACTTTATTGATGTATCTCAAGTACACATGTAAAATGTTTCTCTTACTTCCCTTAATAGGCCTTCTACTAACCCTTTACTTTGATGTATTCTCCCAGGTTATGAGATGTTGTAATAAATATAGTATGCACAATGAATAAGCCTTTCAAGTGTTTAGAAAGAATTTGTTTTTATGTTTTCATGTATTAAGTTCCTGGTTTCCAAGACACTAAACCTTAGAGATCCTTGGTTTTGTATAATGTAATCAAAGTTTATGTGTTAAAAAGATAGGATGATATAATAAATATATTCATGATTTTATACATAAATGGGTTTTATAAATACACCACACACAAAATATAGTGGTGACTAAGGTATATACCATAGAAATAAAAGTGAGATTATAAAACCCATACATATGTACAAAATCATTATATAATTGTACTTATCATCCCGAATAATGAAAATAAATTCATAAATAATTTAATTCATAACCTATCCAACATTTAATTTTTTTATATTAATTTTATTATTCTCATTTATCATCTTTTTTATGTGTTATTATATTTCATTAAGTCTTTTGAGAGTGTTTTTTTCTAGGCTTTCATGATCAGTTTACTTGTATACGTGTATGAAAAACAATGTAAAATGAAAATAGTTAAAGGATTAGAAAATTTATGTTATTAATTAACTTCCATAATATTAAATTGTTTTATATTTCATTTGTTTATATTGGAAATCTATTAATCATTTTATATGATGTTTGTGAGAATAATTTAGATAATTTATGGGTTTTTGATCACCACCAAGAGTATTGACTCATAAATTAATATTATTTATATATACTGATTACATAAAAATAAATATTTTTTAATTTTTATATTATATTACCAATTAAATTGTTTTATTACTTTCCATTACCATTGAATTTAAAATTGAGAACCCATTGTCTGTGAAGGTGGTAAATTGGAACCTCACGGATGTTGTTTTCATTTTAAGAGTAAAAGGAAGAGGATAAGAGACATGATTGTGAACATCCCATTAAAAATAACATCACCATATAATCAATATAATGTAGTTTTCATTCATTTTTGGATATAGCTGGTACGAACTGTATATAAAATTAATGTAAAAAAATGAAACAAATAGAAAAAAAGGGGATTTTACCTCTTGATTCCTTCTGATTGTGAAGTTCCTTATAGATGTTTTTTTGTATTTTGCTATCAAAAAATGAACCATGATATGGGGGAGATGATATGGAATTTGATTAAGAAGAAATATGATAAGCACCGGTGGTTAATCGGTTTAAGGAGAAGAGGTGGTGATTGATGGTATTTGTAGAGGAGGAGAGGGGTGTTTTTTGAATATTTGTATTCATTTTTGTATTATTTTGGAAGAAGACTATGAATAGTTTGAGAATTATCGTCAAATATATTAAAATATAGAATCATATTCTTATATTATTATGATTACATCTTTGATGAAGTAAGGAATAATTTATTTAACTTCTACTATATTTATACGATAAATTAACGCTTTTTACTATTCACTAAAAAATCAAATATTTTAGAGAAATCCGAAAAATTCACCAGAATCATATTTTTATTTGTATAATTTTAAAAAAAGGAATCCATTTTATTAATATATTTTTATAAATTTTATAAATTTATTTTTAAAACTAAAATCATCATTTATTAGAAAAATACTGATTATAAAATAATCACTGGTTTAATGATACATTGAAAAAATAATTAAGTTCACATAAAATTTTCTTATAATAATACGACAAAAAATAAAAATTTGTGATTCCTTTCTTCTGAAAATATATTTTCATTAAAATATTAATATTACTTATATCATTGTAATTTAATATTTATGAATTTCTAAAATAAAACATTATTTATTGTTTTTTTAAAAATTATTTACTTATTTGATGATATAAATACACAATATTTTCAATTATCATATAATTAAATTTTACATATACATTTGTAGGTGAGGTTACTATTCAAACTATAAATTTAATTTTAATATAAAAAATCACTATTTAGTATAAATCAGGATTTTTATCTATTAACTATAAATATAATATTTTTAGAATAACACCAAATTTGAATGATAATTATTTTTTAGATTCTGATTTAAAATCATATTTCTTTCAATATAATATGTAAAATTTTCAAAATTTAGTTTCAAAAAAATTTCTGCGTTGAATGGGGGTAAGACCATCTTTAGAAAAAAATACAGTCTTTCATGAAAAATAATATATATATTCCTATCTTTATCCTATATAACATATTAGTTGAATGTGAGAACATTTTATTGAATATGTAACATATAAATTTCATTATTATATTTCAAAATTATGGATTAATTTAATTTATTTACATAAAATTCCATTGTGGTCATAAATTTTTCATTTTAAAAAAGAACAACTTTTACGTTCAATTGATTTGTATTTTTATTTCTAATAAATTTTTAACCACTGAATTAATTATTAAATCATATGTAAAGTACATTTTCATTATTAACATAATCTATTTCATTAACTTCATTCAAATGGATATGTGATAAATATAACAATAAGAATTGTTAATCATTTTTAAGCTCGGTGTTTGGTGTAGTGTACTCTATGGAAGAAGATAAATTTAAAAGGAGAAATACAATAAAATCATGGTGTGTCACATAGAATCTGACAACCTGATATAGTATGATATATTTCTTTTCCAATAAATAAAATCCTTTCTATAGCCTATAGAATATAAAACCCTTTGTTTAAATGAGACATAATATAGTATACCATTATAACCTATCCTTTAAATTGGTTGTTGTTAATATTACTAACCAAAATATTAAAATTGTGGATATTTATTTATACATAATAAAATATAAATCATTTAAAAATACAATTTTTTTAAAAAACAATATAGTTCTAAAATACAATTTTCTCAGGCATTAACCACATAATTGAAATTAATATTTACAAAATTTAGAAACATTATTTTATGAAATAATATTAATATTTTTAATTATAATTTTAAAATAATCGTGGTGTGATTATTGGGTATTTTAAAAAAATATTCCATTATTTGATGAATACTGAAAAATAGTGATGTTTATTGAAAACTGCCTTTTCATTTAAATAATTTATAAAGATAAATTTTATTATATATATGGTTTTAAAGTAAATTTAGTAAAACTATGTAAAATATTAACTAATATAGGTTATTGGAATAAATTTCAAATTATATTTGTATATTAAAACCCAATATACATATGAGAATTTCTTTTTGGAAACAAACTTTTTTGTCATGTCAGCAGATATAATTTCATATTGGATTCTAAAAATTCATTGAATTTAGATGAGAAATATGTATAAACTATATTTAATCATTATATTTTATATTATCTAATATGTTCAACATAATTTTTCACCAAAATGAATGGTGAAAAAAATTAAAAAATCATTTAATGTGGTTAATGTAATAAAGAGTTTATCGAGGGTTAAACAAATATGATAAGGGTTAAAAATGACTGAAAATTTTCGAATACCCATTTTGTGGTCATATTTTTTCCGTTATACACATAAATTTCTTAAAATGACCCTTTTAAATGTCTTGTTTTATTATTAAATAAAAGGAATAACAAATCTTTTCAAAAATTTCATGTACGCCCTCTCCCCCACTTAAAAATCCCACCACCTCCCCTCCCATGTTAACACGTAAAAAGCAATTTGGTTTGTCGAATATCTAAAAAACTAAATTTCCTAATACCCAATATAAATCCAATACCCCTTTTCATTTCATAACTCCATTATAAGAAGGTGTTTTTTCCAAACCAAACGAGGTCATCCAAAGAAGAGGTAACATTCTTAAATGGTGATTTTTATTTTTCATCGTCATCCACTTCATTAAAAAATCATTATACCATGATTATATAATAACATCGATATATTCTATATATTGAGATTTTATTGTGTAAATTTAATTATATATATCAATCTCTTCTTCAATATATATTGAAACTAAAATGTCAATTGATTTTACAGTGGACTATAGCCTTGCAAACTGATGTAATTCATTTTCCATCACTAACATTAGTAGTTAAATATAATGATGTGTTTAACACATTTATAATATATTTTTTATATAATTATAATTCTATAATTTTAATATCAACTATACCTTCTTTTGTTTCATTCCATTTAAAATCTCATAATGTAGCTCGTGTGACTAGCGGACTTCCACCTCATGAAGCGAATTAATTCATTTTTACTTATTATTTTGATGGAATGAAATATAGATAAATATATTGAATATATCAGATATATATAAGATTATGTTTATTTTATATAATTAATATTTCACCCACTTCCTTACCATTTCACCCTGTACGCAAATAATAATGTCTCTCTTGTATACGTAAGACCTAACGTTTTCATAGAACAATGTGATCCTATCTCCATGTTAAAATTTAAATACTAATTATAAAATGGTATATAATGAATAAAAATTATATTATTATTAATAATATATTTTTTTAGATAATGGAACTATAACAATCTCATGATTTATAACATTCAAATTAAAGCAGAAATGGGAAAATAATTCATTGAACAACCCGAAATAATAGTAATAATGAATGATCATTAACAGACGGGTGGTAACATATTATAAAAGGATCATATATGATATAATTAATATTAACATTTTTCTTTAATAAATTAATGTAATTCTTAAATAAATTTAATAGTATTATATTTCACATTCAACCAAAACTAAGTGTGAGGTAAGGGACTTTGTCCAAATTTGTCGTCATTAGAAATATATTACTATTATTCACATAATTTAGTTTATATGCATTATATACTTCCACATTACAAGGTAATGTCTTGGTTAAATAATAAATAATTAAATTTTTTTCTACTTTATTTATTACACCTCAGTGCGTTTTACTTTAAAATTAAAAATTGGTAAAGAATTTCATAACTCAATTTCTTTTCATTAGGCTATATTGATTCTTCATTATATATGATATTGTATGATTACGTTTGTAAATACTGTAAAATATATCACATTTTAATTAATTTTTTTTATGTATATTTATATTTTATACACATAATTGATCCATTTCTTAATTCTCAAATCAAAGTTATAATCTTCTTAAGGGTTTATTTCAGGATTTTATTTTAATTAGTATTTTTTATACTTGAATCTCCAGAAATAAAAATAATTTATCATTGTATAGTAATACCAATTTATTTTATCCCCATATGTGATTTAATAACGTTTTCATGTTATAGTACCATTTTCAACACTTTTATACATAAAATTAATTATAAATTCTTTTAATAATACATGCAATCATTTATATCCTCGAACGAATATCATTTTTCATAAAAATATTTGTTAAATTTTTTTTTCAAAAATGTAATCAACATTTTAGAAACATTTTATGAATGAAATTTTTACCCATTTTTTACTTTTTAAAAATTCATCTTAAATGAATATTCATTTCCTTTTCAAAACCCATCATTTTGTCATTTATTTAAAAATGGAATTGGATATTTATTTTAATGTGAATTTTATGAATATATTTTATAGATATTATAAAACTCAACGTTTTAAAAATTATTTTATAAGTTTTAAATGTTGATTCAAAATAATTTTTTTTTAAAAAATGATTTGGTATATTTATCATTAACAATTTTATTTTCAAATCGAAATGGTTATTTTCCTCTTGAATTATTCTTAGATTATTTTATGTTATTTCTCTTAATTAATGGAAAAAAAATATTTTTCATATACTCTATAGAGAATATGTGTTATTTTTAAAATCATTATTGATTATAAGGATATTTTATCATTATTTTTTCCAAGAATTTTTTTATTCACTTTACTGATTCATTTATATTATCATTAAATTTCTCCAAAAATATTCACTTTCTTATGACCACTAGTCACTAAATCTTCCCAAAATATTCATATTATTTATTAGGGATATGATTATTTCATATAATATATAATATATATATATATATATACAATGTTTAACATGGAATTATATTTTTATCTAGTAAAATATATATACAAATTTCATTCCGTACTCAATATAGATATTTGATGATACAATTTTTTTTTCACAAACTAGATTAATTATTCAATATATGTGGAATAAATTGGAAATGATGTGCAAGGGTCGTAGAAAGAATTATATATCGCCTCAAGGAATTGGTCGCTTCATTATCCGAATTAGTAATCTAGAATTAAATTATTTTTACCAATATTTTTAACCTATCATTTCAATGGTCTTGGAATTATACGTGTCATTAGGCACAAGATCAAGATGCCAAATAATAAATAATTACTTTAATTATGAATTTAGTTTAATTATCCAAAATCTTTCCTCTAAGAAATTATCTCTCGATGCATTTAATTCTGTTTTATTACTTAAATTGAATAATTTTATAGTTATTTACCTTTACATATTAATTATTTCTTATATATTAATGATATTCACAATAATTAAATTAAATTAATGATCCGGTAATTAACCTACCATATTTATTATTCCATATATTTTTATGATAGTTATGATATTTAAATGTAATTTTTGTTTAGTTATTTACCATTAAATATTGATTATTCCTTATCCATTCAATATATTCATGTTATTTGAATTCAATTTTAGTTCATTTATTCACTTTATATATTGATATATAATTATCTATTAATTATAGTAAATTTATTAATTTGAAATTTTTGGTAATTTATTTACCATGGTATATTAGTTATTCCATACCTAATAATGATATTCATGTTATTTATTAAATGGAATTTGTTTTCAAATATTTCATATTACATATTAATTATTCTTTATTTATTACTCTCCATTCAATAATGATAGTTCCTAATTTACATAACTCTTATATATCATTTGAACTAAACCTAATTTTTTATCAAATTATAAGAATCTAGGAAGTGTACTATGAATGATAAAAAATGATATGATTTAGGTAATATTGATATTCTCTAAAAAATATTATTGTAATTGGTATAATAAAATGTAATATGAGAATCATTTATGTATCTAGTTTTCTAAGACTACTAATCTATTCTGTCTATTATGATGCGATTCCTTATATAATATTCCCTTTTAATAATGTAAAAAATTTCTCCAAGCTATTGGGGTGGGGGTCAATATAGTTTGTATTAAAGGAATCTTAGTAGAACTATTGGGTAATATATTTTGTAATACATATATTAGATAACATGAAAATATGATATGAATTGAGTAGAAGTATAGAAGACCATAATAATTTTTTAGATAGATATTATGTTGCTTTCCATGAAATACATCCATGTTAGTATACTATAAGTAGACATGGTTCAAGAATATATGTACTTAGGGGTTATAACTCAAAAAAGGTTTTTTGGGTTGACTCAAGCATTACCTGGTACAATAACGTGGTCCTTACAATTCACTTGGTTTGAAAAAGATGAAGGATATGCTTTAGATAACTAACATTTTGAATACAAACCATTATTATAGATTTTAATAGCTGATTAAAATTAATAACCTATGTTAAAACAAAGGTGTATTATTTTGGAACCCAAAGGAATGATGTTAACATTTGACATTAAATACAAATTGGTGACTGTGAGAAAAATGGATTAATGATAATAATGCAACATACCAATATTATGACTAATAAGTTATCCCAAAATTAGATTAAAAAACTATAACTTAAATAACCTCAGAATCACAAAAGAATATACATATTGAGTTCTCTATGTCACATAACAATAGATACCATAGTTTAATGTAGTATCAATTTCCTTTATGTCAAAAAATGGGAAAAGTTACACCCTAGAATATATCTCAATGAAATGGGAAACTATTTTATGTCTAGAAAATAAGGACATAAAACATTGAATTGCTGAGAAAAAAATTAATAGTTTTATGGAAGGAAATATATTTCATTCTAGAGATCAATTAATTGTTTTTTTCTTAAATGTATTGAACCTAGGAATTCTTGTAAAGACCCAGAAATTCCATGGAATTTTTTTTTCTTAAATACATGGGAATTTCACGAGTCCGTAGATTCTGACAACACCTGATTCTAAGACCCAATGTGCCTAGAATCAATTGTGGAAGATTTGTTTGGGTACGTTCAGTAAACGTACGAGCGAGATTTTATATCTTTTGAACTGGTGCTCAGAATTAAAATCTGAGGACATCGTTGAACTTGCATCGCCTGTATTTTCTTATGGTGACTTTTAAAATGGTTGCATTTTATCAAGGTTGGATGTTAAGTTTTTGGGGTTTTCTAAATTAATTAAATAAAAATATGTACAAAATATTTTTTTGTGGAGGTTTAATCCTAAAAGGGGAGGTTGGCGGTCGGGCCCACTCTCACATAACCTCCCTTGGGAGGATATAACAAGGTTGGGCCCACACGAGCATCAAACCCCATTATCCCCCTTTAACTCCTGGAACACCCCATATATTTTTGGATCCTCTTCACATTCCACCCTCCCTCATTATGGTTCCAACACACCTAAGAATTAATTAATTCCAATTGATCAATTATTTTAAAAGGGTTTCAATTATTTTTGGAATGCATGGAAACAATAAAATAATATAGTAGCAATTATTTTATTTTGGATGGTGATTCTCATTGGTGGAGTTTGGAATAACTCTTGGAAAAATGATATCCTCCCAATGAAGAATGCTCCTCATCTCCGAATAATGACGAACAACATCCTCAATCATCAACTAAGCTAAAAGAGAAGGAGACACCCACGAAGAATGTCGCCAATGATGACGTCACCTTCGAATGCTCGTCCGCCAACGATGAGTACCCTTATTCCGTTCTAATACATGAGCATGAGAATTGGTAGTGTGTGACGAACGTGGTAATTGAAAAATCAACATCTGCCTTTTTTCTGAGATTTTCAACGAATGAAAAATTCAAGGCAGGGGTTTGAGTTGAATTCTTTTAGTGTTATTCTTCATTCAACATTGGTTTATTTGTTGTCCAATTATTATCAGCAAACTCATAGGTAGCGGAAAAAAAAACACGGCCCAACGTCCCTCCATTGGTTCTTGATTGGTTGAAAATGGCGGTGGCGCAACGATGCCACCGAAAGAGAGAACCACGGTGGAGGAGCATCAGCAGCCGACATCGAGATGGCTGCGAGGAAACCGGTAGCACAAGGCCACCAGAAAAAGGTGTGGCACCGTCATGCCTCATTGAGGAGTAGTGGGCCGCAACCAAACTGTGCCGCGGCGGAGGTGGCGTGGCGCCATCATGCCGCGCGGAGAGCAGGAGGACTGTTGCACCGTCGCGCCGCGTTGGAGGAGTGGTGGTTGCTGGTCGGGCCAGCCACCATGTAGTCGGATGAGCGGTACCAGCCGGGTCCCATGGCCTCTGAACCGGTGTATCGTGCTGGTTTGTTCGACATACCAGGGAGGGGTGCGGCACCCCCTCCCTTGCGTGGCCAGCCGGGCCGCCAAATCTGGGCCGCCCAAGGCCATGCCCTTGTCGGCTGGGCCGCCCAAGGCCATGCCCTTGTCGGCTGGGCCGCCCACGACAGGGCCGCCCTCAGGCCGGGATGTATCTTCATGCTAGGCTGTCCCCTCATCTTGGGTCGCTTCCTCAGACTGGGTCGGACCCGCAAACCGAGTCAGACCCTAGTTCATACCGGGTCGGGCTGGGTCAGTCCGACTAGGTCAGACCGGACCCGGACCCGCTATGGCCGTTTACATCTTTTAGGCCGCATCTAGGGCTACATGTGTTCAATTGACGTACCACCTACAGTGATGGAATTCGTGGATAGAGACTATTCTTTTGGCATACTCCACTTGAGGTTTGTACGTAGTTGGGGTACGACTGGGTTGGTTTGAGCCTAAAAACCAACAGGGCTCCTGGAATAGAAATACCAATAACTCTTAGACTGGGAATCCTATTGACGTGACGTCTATCATATTTGGTTTCTTATGATGAGATAGAACTAAGGGATACATAAAAATGAGAATTCATGGTAGTTTATGTAACGACACTTGGCTCGAGTAGCAAACCCTCCCGGAATCGAGCATGCTGTGTGCGGGAACCCTAGGGTTGGCTGCGACTGAGATGAGAGGATCCTACCTGGGTTCAACAACGAAGATACTGTACCAGGATCCTATAGGGGTTTGACAGTGAAGAAACTTCACCATGATCCTCTATGGGTTCAACAAAAATGACTTATATACCGGGATCCTCTATGGGTTTGATAGCAGTGAATTCTGTACCAAGATCCTACATGAGCGCTGATACTATACCAAGATCCTATATGGGTTTGACAGCACTGTTACTATTCCAGGATCCTGTGTGGGTTTGACAGAGGAGATTATTCATAGGATACATATAATCAAATCTACTCTCTTCATGTGTTTTATACCTGTGTGAGCTGAGTCTTGACATTTAGTCGTTATCACCGAGGTGATCGACATTACATCCTTTGAGGACTCGGTTTTGCTTTGGATCGAGAGTCGGAGCCTGACTGTGACTGGTAACTTAGGTATATGTATGGGAATATATGTATGTAGGGTTGGTTGATACTTCTTTATTGTATCTTTCTTCTTTGGTTTATCCATAGTGGTGGATTCTAGGAGACCATCGGGGGTCTCGAGGTCCCCTACTGAGTATTTTTATACTCACCCCTACATGGGATTCGCTCGCACCTTGTTGTGTTCTGGGTAGACGATGGTCAGCAGTGATCGAGGCTGAGGGTGATAGATGGGAGGCTGCACGGAGCTGGACTATATGGGAAGTACCTCAAGGACGAGTTGTTCGAGTTCTATACCTACCCTTTCGGTAGGATTCCCCGGTGGATGATCCATGAGCTGTTTTAATTTTTGCTTGTACATGTACTTGTTATTCAGTTGGGTTTGTATACTAGCCCACTTACATTCATCACACATTTCGTTTCTATTTTAGTACTTGTTGCTTCTACTAAATGTGTTCAGACTGTGTGTGATATAGGTTTAAAAGTAATGCCTTCCCTTTTTAACGGGGATACGCCTTTGGTGCTAGTCACCAACCCCTGACCTATATAAGGAGGGCTTGGGGTACTCATGGAATGGGCCCCGAGGACGGGTCGAGACAAATTAGTATCAGAGGAGTCAGTTCTACCGTAGAACATGGACTCTGATTCTTTTAACAACAATAGTGTTAAGTGTTTTGGGTGTGGATAATAGTTTAGGGAAACTGATGTTGGTGCGGCGACCGACGTATCAATACACAAGGACTCTAACTTCTGATTACTGACTTCGTGCACAAAAACACTAATTGCGTGTGTGTTTCCATTGAAATTTTTTCTTCTTTATTACTTTGTGTTAGCTTACCAGGTATATTGTTTTGACCATGACCCACCTATTTCTTTTCTGGATTTCCCCACGAAGGAATCCAGCTAGGGTTCCGAGTTTCGTATGAGATGGTATCCAACCGAGCAATGAGGTCTCAGTGCAGGGCCCCATCACAGTGGAGGTACCAGTGGTACCACTACCCACTGGGGCACCGATAACACCAGCTCCGGAAGCAGAGAGTCCACATCATCTAAGTGCGTTGCATGAGTTCTAGCACGAGAGGCCACCCAGGTCCCAGGGAGAGATGGACCAATAGACTACTGAGGATTGGATGGAGGTTGTTGTGAGAGTTTTCAAATTGGTAGGGACACCAACAGACCTCATGGTGATCCTTGTAGGGAGTATCCTGCATGCAGCAGTAGGTAGATGGTGGATCTTGATGCTCTAGGTGCATGATGAGGCATCATTACTCTGGGAATACTTCGAGAGTCTCTTCTGGTCATAGTTTTTTCCAGCCACCCTTCGTGCAGTACAGATTCAAGAGTTACTTCATCTGTAGTAGGGTAGCATGATAGTAGCTCAGTACTCAGTGAGGTTCACCAACCTCTCGTGCTACTCCACAGATACGGTTCGAGACCCATTCTTCAGGGCCTGGACCTTCTAGAAGGGACTCATGCATGAGATCAGAGCTTCAATGGTCTCCCTCAGCATCCTGACACAGGCGGGAGTGCTGGAGCTATCCCTTCGTGTGAAGAGTTTTCTTGCTAAGTAGTCACTAATGGCGATACCCACCATAGGGAGACACGTAGCACAATCTTCTACAACCGGTAGTAGATAGATTTCGCAGAGGTCCTAGTGGACCAGGCCATCAGGTGGGAAATTATAGGATACAGGTTCAGTATTGTGGGGGAACATGAGACAGAGCCAGCCATACGAGGAACAGGTAGTGCTATTCTTGCGGCGGGCAGGGTCACATGGCTTGAGACTGCCCAAACTAGCATGCAGATGAGCAGCATATAGTAGAGGGACCTCCCAGGCAGATGTAGAGGATTGACCATGGTGGTCCGTCCCGAGCAGGCGGACGTGGTAGAGGAGCTGGCCGAGTAGCAGGTGGTGGATGGCGTTTTGAGTCCCTACCACTACCACCTCCACCAGGTCTTCCTCGACTATAGGGAGCATGCGGACAGAGGTGGGCTCAACTCTAGGAAATTGAGGCCTATGATAACAGTTCACCTGAGATGATTCGAGGTACTATCTGTGTCTACTCCATCCTTGATACAATACTTATAGACATAGGTGCGAGTCATTCTTTTATTGCCGCTGCCCTTGTTCGGAGCATGGAGATTCTGATGGAGCCGTTGGCTTGATCCTTATAGCTAGAGACTCCTACGGGAGCAGACACAATGATTACTCACTTGTGACGGTAGTGGGATATTACTCTAGGAGGTGAGAGCTTCAGCTGGGATCTCCTTGTAGCAGCGTCAAGGCCTTACGACGTCATCTTGAGTATGTACTGGTTATCCACAGTTCATGCTCAGATTGACTGTATTAGGTTCATAGTACGGTGTGTCCGTACGGATGGGACCAGTTTCATCTTCACCGATGAGAAGGGAGCCTTAGTAGCACAGGATGGACTTACACATAGGAGGGGGTAGCCGATCACACATCAGTTGGCTAGTCTCATCGTCAGAGCGGTTGATGTGCGGAGTCTGAGTTTTTCTGTTGTGGTGGATCAGTATGCAGATGCTTTCCCTGATGACGTTCCAGGACTACATTCTCGCATAGAGTGGACTTTTACATTGACCTATACCCTGGGATGACACTGATATCTACTCCAGCATATTGGATTGCTCTCTCCGAGCTTCGTGAACTGTGGGTATAGCAAGAGGACTTGCAGTGGAAGGGATTTATCCGACCTAGTGTTTCACCCTGGGCATCTCTGATTTTGATCGCCAAGAAGGCGGATGGGAGTTTGAGACTGTGTGTTGACTATAGTGGCCTGAATCAGGTGACCATGAAGAACAAGTACCCACATCCCAGGATTGACGACCTCTTCGATCTGCTCAAGGGAGCACGATGGTTCTTGAAGATAGAACTTAGGTCAGGCTATCACTAGCTCAGAGTTCGAGAAGAGGATGTCCAGAAGATTGCCTTCTGGTGTCGGTATGGCCACTACAAGTTCTTGGTTATTCCCTTCGGCATAAAAAACACTCCAACAGTGTTCCTGAGTCTCATAAACAAGATCTTCTTGCCTTACCATGATTGCTTGTTCATAGTCTTCATCGACGACATTCTGATCTACTCGACTACTAAGGAGGAGCATGCCTACCATATGTGGGTAGTACTGGACACACTCCGGGAGCACCAGATTTATGGCAATCTCTCAAAGTGCTAGTTTTTGATTTGATAAGTTCACTTCTTGGGAAACATCATCTCGGAGGATGGAATTGCAGTGGATCCAGCAATGATTGAGGCAGTACTTTCTTGGGAGCCACCCAGTAGTGTGACGGAGGTATGGAGTTTTCTAGGATTGGCTGGGTACTATAGGAGATTTGTGACAGATTTCTCTAGAGTTGCAGCACTGCTTTCCACATTCACTAAGAAGGGGAAACCCTTCATGTGGTCAGAGAGATGCCTGCAGAGCTTCGAGGAACTGAAGCTGAGGCTTACTAGTGCACCCATATTGAGGATACCGGAGGAGGGCGTTTGGTATATAGTTTACTGCAACACATTAGGGACCAGACTTGGGTGTGTCCTGATGCAGGAGAGAGCAGTGATCGTGTTTGATTCTTGGTAGTTGAGACAACATGAGTAGAACTACATTACCAATGACATGGAGTTAGCAGTAGTGGTCTTCACCTTGAAGATGTGGTGGTACTATCTTATGGGAGAAAGTTTTACAGTCTACTCTAACCACCAGAGTCTCTAGTATATCTTCTCGCAGAAGGACCTGAACCTGAGACAGTGATGATGGCTTGGGTTCCTCTAGGACTATGACTTCTTGATAGTCTATACTCCTGGGAAGGGGAACATTGTATCCGATTATCTCTGTAGGAGATCAGACATTCAGATGCTAGGAGAGGTGATGGATCAGTTGGCCGCGTTGCAGATATCCTTTGTGGACAGAGATGGATCAACCTTTCTACAGTCACTCACAATCACTCCTCCACTTTTTCAATGATTCAGGGAGGCACAACATGGGGAAGTTTACTGTGAGACACGACATGCTCAGATATCTACATGGCAGGCACCTTATGGATTTTATGAAGGTGGGGAGCATGTCTATCTCTTCAGAGTACATACTATGGTACCAGTTTCATTCCAGGAGGAGGTTTTGAGGGAGTTCGACACATCTCCTTTAGTGATACATCCAGGAGTGGTGAAGATGTATCAGGACCTCCGAGGACAGAACTGGTGGCTACGTATGAAGAAGTCAGTAGTAGAGTTTGTCTCACGATGCCTCACTTGTCAGCAAGTGAAGGTGGAGCACCAGGTTCCAGCAGTATCGGTTCATCCCTTAGAGGCCCTAGAGTTGATGTTGGATGGTATATCCATGGATTTTGTGATGGGACTTCCACATACATCCAGGGGACACAACTCTATCTGGGTGATCATAGATCGAGTCACCATTTTGGCCCACTTCCTACCGATTAGAGAGCAGGGCTCAGTAGAGATCCTGGGATGCCTCTAAGTATAATAGATCATATGGCTTCATGGTGTTCTATATATGATCATCTCCGACCAAGATGCTCATTTCACTTCCTAGCTATGGAAGGGGTTGCAGGAGGCTTTCAGGACACAACTTCACTTGAGAAACACCTTTGGTCCTCAGACAGAAGTTCAGACTAAGAGGACCATTCAAACTCTCAAGGACATGCTCTGTTCATGTATCCTCGACTTTGGTCGTAGATGGGAGGATCACTTACCCTTGGTGGAGTTTTCTTATAACAACAACTACCACTCCACCACTGAGATGGAACCTTACGAGGCACTGTACAACTGACCATGCATATCACCTCTTTTTTGGACAGACCTAGGGGAGTCGGGACTTATGGGACTGGAGATGGTACAAGCTATGATGGTGAAGGTGCAGATTATCCAGTAGTGGATGAAGACTGCATAGAGTAGGCAGAAGTCCTATGCTGATAGGAGATAGAGATAACTGGAGTTCGATGATGGTGACCACGTCTTTCTATGGGTCTCCCCTCGATGAGGTCTACAGATATTTGGCCAAGGCGGAAAGTTATATCCGTGATTAATCAGACCCTTTCAGGTCCTCAGTAGAGTAGGCGAGCTGGATTACTGCTTGGCTCTTCCACCTCAGTTGCACAGGGTGCACGACGTCTTCCATGTATCTCAGTTGAAAAGATATGTGCACAACCAATCCCACATATTCAACCATGGGGAGCTAGAAATCGATGACAGGGAGACATTCATGGAGGTTATATTGGATATTGAGGTTTGGTAGGAGCGGTTCCTACATGGACGGTCGATACCTATAGTGCTTTTTCGTTGGCAGCACGAGAACCTCCAAGAGAGCACATGGGAGCAGGAGGCTCAGATGCGTGCTCAGTACCCTAATTTGTTTCCTTAGTGTGAGTTTTATCTTACAGGGTAGTAAATCCCTGAGGTGGTGAGAATTTAAAGACACGAAAACTCCGTGGATTTTTTTAAATACATGGTAATTTTTCGAGTCCGCAGTTTCTGAAGGTGCCTGATTCCGAGGGACGGTGTTCCTGGAATCAATTTCTGATGTTTTTTTCAGGTATGTTTAGTAAACATATGAGCATGATTTTATATCATTTGAACTGGTGATTGGAATTTAAATCCAAGGACATCCTTGAACTCACAGCTCTGGTATTCACTTAAGGGGTCCTTTACCCCAATTTCATTTTATCGAGTTTGGAAGTTAATTTTTGGGGATTTTCTAAATTAATTAAATAAGAATATGTACAACATATTTTTTTTTGGCAATTTAATCCTCCATGGGGAGGTTGGTGGTAGGGCCCACCCACACATAACCTTCCTTGGGAGGATATAATAAGGTGTGGACCACACGAGTATCAAACCCCCTTAACCAACCTTTAACTCTTGGAACACCCCATAAATTTTTGGAGCCTCTTCACTTTCCACCTTCCCTCCTTAAGGTTCCAACACACCTAAGAATTAATTAATGCCAATTGGATAATTAATTTTAAGTGGTTTGAATTATTTTTGGAATGCATGGAAATAATAAAATAATAGAGTAGCCATTATTTTATTTTGGTTAGTGATTCTCTTTGGTGGAGCTTTGGGAGAACACTTGGAAGAACGACATCCTCCCAACAAAGAATGCTCCTCATCTTCGAAGAACAACGAACACCATACTCAATCTTCGACCAAGATAAAAGGGAAGTAGCCGCCCACGAAGAATGTCGCCAACAACGAAGTCACCTCTGAATGATCGTCCGCCAACGATGAGTACCCTACTTCCTTTCTGACGCAAGAGAGTGAGAATTGGGAGTGCGTGATGAATGCAGTAATCGGCGAATCGAAATCTGCCCATTTTCCAAGATCATCAATGAAAGAAAAATTCGAGGTAGGGGTTTGAGTTGAATTCATCGTGTGTTCTTAATCATTCAACCTTGGTTTATTTGATGGACAATTGTTTTCACATAATTCGAAAGGCGTGGGACGAACAAACATGACCCGACATCCCACCGTTGGTTCTTGATTGGTTGACGACGGTGTTGGCGCAACGACGCCACCGAAAGAGAGAACTTTGGTGGAGCATCTGCGGCCTGCGTCGGGCAAGCCGTGAGAAAACTGCCATCACAAGGCTGCCAGAAAAAGGCACGGCACCATCGTGCTACGCAGAGGGGCCACAGGCCGCATAGAGGGGCCATGGGCCGTGGCCAAACCGGGCTACGGTGAAGGAGGCGCGGTGCTGTCGCGCAGTGTGGTGGAGCCGAAGGCCGTGGCCAGGTTGGGCCGCAGCGGGGGAGGCGCGGTGCTGTCACGCCTCCCAGAGATTAGTAAGACCGCGACGCCATTGCATCACGATGGAGGAGCAGTGGCAGTCGGTCGGGCCGACCACTGAGGAACTGAACGAGCAGGACCAGCCGGGTCCCATGGCCCCTGAACCAGCACAACACGCCTGTTCTGTTCGACAAATTAGGGAAGGGAGCAACACCCCCCTCGCTTTCTTGGCCAGAAGAGCCTCCACGGGCCGGGCCACCAAGGCCGGGGCTCCCCTCAGCCTGCCCCCCCAAGGCTGGGCCACCCTCGTTTGGGCCGCCCTTGGGCCGGGCCGCCAGTCGGGTCATGTCGTCTCTTCGAGACGGGCAGTCCCCTTGGCTTGGGTCGCTTCCTCAAACTGTGTCAGACCCACAGACCGAGTCAAACCCCAGTTCATACTGGGTTGGGACGGGTCAGTCCGACTGGTTAGAACTGGACCCAGACCTGCTATGGTCATTTATAACTTTTATCCCGCATCTTCATCTACGGGTGTCTGATTGATATACCACCTATGATGATGGAATTCATGGATAAAGAATATCCTTTTGGAATACTCCACTTGAGGTTTGGATTTAGTTGGGGTACGACTGGGTTGGTTTGAGCCTAAAAATCAACCAGACTCTTGGAACAGAAATGCCAATAACTCTCAGACCAGGCGTCCGATTGACGCACCGTCTATCGTGTTGGGTTCCTTATGATGAGACAAAAATAAAAGATACATCAACTCAAGAATTTGTGGCCATTGATGTAATGACATTTGTCTCAAGGAGAAGAACCACCCGGAATCGAGCATGTTGTGTGTGAGAACCCTAGGGTTGGCTGCGACTGAGATGACAGGATCCTCCGTGGGTTCGACTGTGACGATACTGTATCAAAATCCTCCGTGGGTTTGACAGTGATGATAATCTACCAGTATCCTCTATCATTACGACAATGATGACTTCTGTACCAGAATACTTCTTGGGTTCAACAGTAGTGACTTCTGTACTAGGATCCTATGTGGGTTCGACAGTTCTGATACTATACCAGGATCCTTCGTGGGTTCGACAGCGTTGATACTATTCCAGGATCCTACGTGGGTTAGATAGAGGGGATGATTTAGAGGCTACATATAATCATTTCTACCCCACTTCATATGTTGTATACCTGTGTGAGCTGAGTCTTGACTTTCAGTCGATATCGCTGAGGTGATCAACTTTACTTCCTTTATGGATTGGGTTGTGCTTGGGCACGAGAGTCGTAGCCGGACTGTGATTGGTAACTTAGGTATATGTATGTCCATATACCTAAGTAGGGTTTGTTGATACTTCTTGATTGTATATTTCTTCTTTGGTTTATCCTTAGTGGATTCTAGGAGACCTTCGGGGGTCTCGGGGTCCCCTACTGAGTATTGTTATACTCACCCCTCCATGGGCATCGCCCGCACCTTGTTGTGTTCTGTGCAGATGATAGTCCACAGTGATCGACGCTGAGGGTGACAGATGTGAGGCTTCTTAGATCTGAACTAGATGGGACGTACCTCAAGGACGAGTTGTTCGAGTTCTGTACATACCCTTCAGGTAGGATTCCCTGATGGACGATCTAGGAGATATTTTCCTTTTTGCGTGTACTTGTACTTGTTGTTCAGTTGGGTTTGTATACTGGAACACTTACTTTTAGCACAATTTTCTTTTCTATATTAGTACTTTTTCTTCTACTTCTTGTGTTCAAACTATGTGTGTTACAAGTTTAAAGGTAATGCCTTCCCTTTTTAATGGGGATACGCCTTTGGTGCTAGTCGCCAGCCCCTGGCCTATAGAAGGCGGGCTTCGGGTAGTCTCGGCATGGGCCCCGAGGATGGGTCGTGACAATTCCCCAAATCAGTTCCATCATTAATACGATAATCACTATACTAAATAGAAAACTATTTTGAATTAAAAGGCTATAATTATTAGTATATTTGGATTCAATAATTAAATTTTGAATATTTATTATTATTGGTATTTTTATTATAAGAATCATGAAACATCTATATATTATGTTGTGTTTGGAAGATTATATTTATTTATTGACATAAGTGTTACTGATACCAAAATGGGTTAATTATATTAATCTTCTTCATAAGTTGAAAGTTATAAACACTCTATTTTTGGTTAAATGTGATGGAATTTGATAATGATTAAGATTATTTTGGTAGACATTTATAGGGATACAATTCATTTGTGTAGTATATAAAAATGTTGTTTGATGAAGAATGTTTTGAATTTTTTTGGAAAAAAGATTAAAGGTATTTGTAACCATTTAGGTTTATCATATATTTTATTTTTTAGTAATTATGGGTCATTAGAAATTGATAAAATTATAGGAGATATATTAATATTTTTTTCAAAAAAGAACAAAATGTTGCATCTTGAAATTTTATGGGGATTGAACCCATAATTGAAGGGGTTGAAGGGTTTAATTACTATAATTAAAGAATGAGATTATATAATTAATATGTCATTTTTCTACATAAACAATTTGATGAATAAATATTAATGATTATCTAGTGGTTTTACTATTATGGTTTAGAGATTAACATGTCATATTGGTTAACTAGTGATAACCATATTGGGTTTGGAAAACAGTTAGGGTTAGGGAGAATAACATTTCAATATTTTAGGTATTATATGATCTATTAAAAGTGTTTATTTTTGTTTCAAGAATACAAAATTAATTTTAGTATCACCATTTCCTAGAGTAAGATTGGAATATGAAATTGATCAATGAAAAATAAAATGATGAAATTTTTATTATGAAATATAAAAATATCAAGTAGGTATATTTCATTATACTATTAAGAATTAAAATAATTCCTCAACTTTAATAAAAGAATCATCAAAAAAATTAATGTTTTTACATTAATATATAATGAAATACTGTTTAATATTTTCAAAGAATTATTATTTTGAGGACCTTAACGTTCCATTGATCATTCACATTATTTTTATCAGTGACCTCTATCACTCTGTACTGTTATTTAAATATTCCAACCACGTACATATCATCACATGAAACAAATATTTTCCTATTTGAAAAATGGGTATGTGTTATTTTAGTTGACCTTCATGTTACCCATTCACTATTATCAATAGAATGATTTATAATCCATTTTAGGATGTGGTATTTTCTATATTGGTATTTCAAAATTTCAAATCCTTGATTACCATGATCATGTTTAAATTACGAGGGAACAATTTGTTGATGGTCGGAAGAACGTAACAACCTAAGATTTTAAAAGAGAAACATAATGTTAGATATCATAGATTACATGGAACAAGATTATTAGATGATTATATAACAACCCAATACATTATAATATATATTTTTAATTAAATTATTTATTTCTTATAGCCTGTGAATCTCATAACCCTAGGTCTATATGAATAGTAACATATTATGTCATTAATACCATTCTGTTAAATTGATATGATTGAATAGTACTAAATAAATTATAAAGATTTAGTAGTCTATTTATTAAAAATAAAATAATAATCATTTAAAATAAAATTCAATGTTTTGAAGAAATAGAATTTTTCTAAAAGGTATTATAGTTACACCCTCTGCACGCAATATAAATATAATTTTTATAATTTCTATGAAATTAATTTGATAAAATAAAAATCATTTTTAAATTATCTAATCCAAATTTTTTTGGTATATTTACTATTTTTTCTGAAATATTTCATTTTCTGATGAATAGTTAGAAATACTTATTTTTATTGAAATATTATTATATGTTTAATAAATTTAAATGGTTAAATTACCATAAAAAAATTTTATTTGTAAAATTAGTACAAATATATTAATATCTATATAATTTAGTTTGTTGAAATAAATTTCTTGTTACATTTTGATATTAAATACTTTTATAAATTTGAGAATATTCTCATTAGACCCCATCATTCTAGTCACATCAATTGGAAAAATTTCAAATTGGATTCTTGTAATGACCCGCTAAATCTCATTGGATTTAGAATTCAATAAATTCTTCTAGGTTGTAAGAGACATCCCCAAGATGCCAAAGGTTTAAAATAAATGTCGAAGGGTTTCAAATACAAGTGGGAGATGATTTATTCCTTAAAAATAAAATGATTAACCAAACAACTCACTAATTGGATTATGAAAATATGAAAGATAACTCAACAACATAATTTATCTCAAAACCAAATAATAGTGTGAAATAGTGGATGACCAAAAAATAGGGTAAAAGACCGTAAATAACTAAATAATCTCAAAAGACCACAAGACTCCATGATCCCCAAGCTCCATACTACCATATCACCAAACAACCCATATATCACAAAGTTGAGCTAAAAACTTGTGATACATTACCCATTCCTAGGTCCTGGAAGATAGCATTTGAAAAATCACCTAGGAGCCAAAAGAGGGTTGAGTATAACACATAGTAGTTTTCCCAAAATTACTTCCCTACACACTCCACTATGATGGACGATTTATAATCATTTACATAAAATAGTTTATAGGAAGCAATTTCCCAAAATAGTTTATTAATAAATATAAACATGTTTCCAAAAACAATATTAATCCAAAGCTTAAAAGTTAAATTTAAATAAATTTTCCAAAAAATTTATTATTACAAAAAATAACTAAATAAATATATAAAACCATTTCCAAATATTCTTTTGGTATACCCAACCCATTCTGCACATCCACACAACCAGCAGTACATGCTGCATGATGACAGTTCCATAATCTTGAGTGGTTTCTCTTTAATCTACCAATTCATAACAAGGTAATTATATCCCATGTTCCATTAAAACATTGGCACCAACCATAAGTTCATATTTGAAAAAATCCCTAGAAATGCAATATGAAATCACACACCAATATTCCCAAGGACCATTCCAAGAATACCCCTTTCGATTAAAACACTTTTTGTTGAAAACCATTTCCATCTAAACCATTTTAATGTCAAACCATTTAAATAAAAAAAACATTTTATTGAAAAACCCTTTTTCATCAATGCATTTTTCAATTCTACAAAATCCATAATTTAACATCACCATTTTAAATTCAAGAAACTTAAACAATTTACACAACATTTCAACGAGATTATACAATTTAAAAATAAGATATATCATCATTAAAGGACATTTATTCCATGAATTGAACCAAGATATAAAAATCAATTTCATCCCATTTTATTAATTGGAATCTAATCCAATCTATTATAGCAATACATGTTGATTGATAATACACATACCACGATGTTTTTGATGAAACATGATAATAGAAGAAGAGAACAATAGAAATCCAGAAAATTATCCGAAAAATTCCTTAGATCACTTCTCCTATCATGATGAAGAAAAATACAAAACATATTTCAACTGGAAAATCTTAGATCTACACATAACAGTTGTAGATATGAGAATCAAAGAAGATAGGAGATGTAGATCTATCTATATCTGTAAAATGATACAAGAATGTTGAAGAACGTTATTTATTGGGAGAATCAGGGTTGAAAATGCTAAGGGATGGATTCAGATTAACTCTAAAACTATTCTTATAGGTTATCCTACCTTCAGTAGAGATAAATGCATTGTTAGGTCTTCTTACTGAAAAAACGAGCAACATAGATGCAAAAAACGTGTGAGATGCAATTTTTTAGGATCTCATTTTATCTGTGTTCATGGTTAGTAAGCATGGTTAGATAGAGAATTAAATAATTGTGCATTAGATAATATCATGATAGACACTCACATTTCGTCCTCACATAATCTCCTTAATAGTGTGCACACTATGCCTAATCTATCTACCTTAAACATACTATTAGGAATAGTTTCACCTAAGATTTTTTCCCAGTTTGGATAAACTGTGCGTAGCACGTGCGAATCTCATTTAGTCCCCAAAACATATTAAAATATCACCAAAATCTCCCAGATTTCTCCTTTGTACTTTATATCCATAAAAACACAATGAAAGGGTTACGTACTAGAAACCAGAGGTACTACATTCCCCCCAATATATGTCTTTCCATCCCTAGAAAGTTGAAAGCAATCACTACCCTAAAAATGTTCTGGACCATGGCCTTTCATTTACTTATCACGTTCTCTAGTCTCTTCTTGAATATGACCATGATTTCATGATTCCCACACTAGTCCAATTGTTTTTATACTAATTAATTTCTTTTGACTATTGATAATATCCACCGGTATATGCACCAACGAAGCATCCTTTTTTAGGTCAATGTAATCCCATCTAATCACATGGTCAGGATCAGGTTGGTAAATTTTCAACTGAGATTCATGGAACACATTTTGAATTGAACTGAATTTGGTGGAACTGTAAAATGGTATAGAATGTCTCTAACTAGATCCATTATCTCAAAGGGGCCTACGTTTTGTGGAGATAACTTTCCCTACTTCCCAAAATGTTGATGTACGAGACATGGAGATATCTTCAAGAAAACATGATCACTCACGCCAAATGACAAAGACCATCAACAATGATCCACATGAGATTTATGAAAACATTAATCTATCTCTATCATATTTTTAATCTATGGAAAATTCATTATCATTTCTTGGAAAATACTCATTCCAACTAGTGAAGATTTATTTGTTTCCAACTAACATAGTAGAGAACGACATGGACACCTATACAATTTTTTGAACAGAAAAATATGTTTTGAGGTATGATAGATGTCATTATATGAGAACTCCATTATGGGTAAGTGATCCACCCATGCACCACCCAAATCCATTTCACAATCCCACAACATGTCTTCCAATGTTTTTGTCATCAGTTCGGATTGACCAGCCATATGAGAATTATACACCATGCACATATTCAACTGAGTGAAAAGGGGTTTCTTAAGGATTTCCAGAAACGTTACATGAACCTCAAATCCCTCTCTATGACTATTGAAAGTGGTATTCTGTCTCTTTACAAATTCTTTGATTTATATTTTGGATTGATTCTCCACCATATGATTTTTATGAATTGGAATGAAATGAGTCTATATGGTAAGTCAATACTCAATCACCCATATGGTATTGTGTCCCCGAACCCTTTATGGGAGGCTTGTAACAAAACCCATCTCTCTCTACTACCATTTCCACACTAGGATAAGTAAATATTTTAACATACCTACTGGTCTCTAATGACCTTATTTAACCTAATGACATGTTAATAATCACGATACAAATTTGACCACATTCCTTTTCATGCCTCTCCACCAAAACTACATAATAAAAACCTTCTACATATTCTATATACCAAGATGTACATCCCATCATGAATGGTGGTATGCATGAATGACTTGTTCATGAAAATCCATATGACCAACCATTATATCACTAAAAAAATGTAACTCACAACATGTTTTTATACCACAATGGAATCCCTACCATTGAGTTTTGACCTCATAATTAGGTATTTTGAATCAGATGTTTGTGCCACTTTGATAATCATTAATAAATATAGAACTGTCATAGATGAATAAAAAAAAAACATCAAATTGGTCTTCACATTCCACATGCATTTCAGTTATGACAGACATAAAATATCATTTGTCTAATGATTGTTTTTCTAAATGAGTATATGAATTTATTCTCAATGTAACTGCCACTGAATTCTCTTTTCTCGGTGTATACATCAAGTCAAATTCAAACATTGTGCAATACTCCATCCATCTCCTTTATCGTAGATTCAAATCTCACTATGATAAAATTTATTTCATAATTTTTCGGTCCATGAACACATTAAATTTCGTACCAATTATATAATGATATCATGTCATCAAGGAATGAATGGTTGATACCAATTAAAAGTCATATGTTGGATAATTCTCTTCATGCACTCTCCACTACCTTGAACCATAAGCCACGACATCGTCTCCTTGCATTAGAACGTAGACCAACCTAGATCTAGAAGCTTTATAGCACACAACATATTCCCATCCTGATTTTGGATAAATTATGATAGGTGCCAAAGTAAGAAAAATTTTAGCTCATGGAATGAATTATGGAATTCCTATATCCATTGGAATAGATCATTATTCTTTATCAATGATGTAATTGGTGGGTATTTTTATGGGAATTCACGCAAAATACATAGATAATAACTAGGTATAACAAGAAAAAGATCATATCTCAATGGAATTCATTGGAAGTTTCCATGAGATCACAACTTCTATCATTTCAGGATCCACCGAAATACATTTTTTGGAAATGAAATTGTTGAGAAAGCATGCATACTATATCTAAAAATCAATGTTTGAGAGTATGAAATACAAATGGTATTATCTCAAAAAATTTAACACTATTTAAATGTGTTCCTAATTAAAATATATTTTCATTGAATACACCATGATTTCGTCTATAAAAACCCCAAGAAAAGTGTCCAGATATAGCTGAAATATACAATTACTTCAATCCATGAAGACTTCTAGTGCATTCGTGAGACCAAAAATCATGACTACATATTCATGGTGGCCATATTTTCTTCTGAATTTCGTATTTGAAATATCTACTTTCTAAACTCGCAATTGATGATATCTGTATCACATGTGAATTTTAGATAACCACTTATCTCACCTCAATTGATCAAATACATCATCAATGTGTGGATGTGCATACAGATTCATTATCATAACATGGTTAAGATTATGATTGTCAATGCATAATAGATGATTTTCATATGGTTTATTCATGAACAATACTAAGGAAACCGATGGAGATGTAATTGGCCAAATAATACTCATTCTATCTATATCTTCCAACTATACTTTCAATTCTCTTAACTCCATTAGATCCATCCTATAAGACATAAGGGAAATTGGATTGGTCCACAGAAGGAGATGAATCATAAAATAAACTTCCCTTATATGTGATAAACCTTATATGTTCTTGGGAAGGTTATATGTTAATCGATCCACCATTGTAGGAAGGTAGACATCATGTATCTCTTTTATCGATGGAAAAGAAAACACCACAAACAGGTAATAAATTGTTCCCACATCTAGATCCAACAATCCAGTTGCATATTTCTTCCCAACCTTCTCTCCATTGAATACATTCTCAATGATGTCCTCATTCATGAATCCAAATTTACTCATATAATATTCAATGTAATCCATGAACATAGTCATCCAATCAACACCTAATATTACATCATAGACATCCATCTCTAACATCGATTAGTCCCATTTATGCTCGTCTCTATCAGTAGTTATAAAAAAATCTCTACACGTGAAGTCTCAACATTCTCTTTCACTGAGAGGAGTTTGGAGTTTTATCATAGTTGGAAACATTTGATGTTTCAAGCATAGAATGTCAATAACATGAAAATAAATGAAGGAATGATTTGCACCAATATCAAATAGTACATTTCAGGAAGGTAGAATTAAAATTAATCATACCACCCAACATAGATGGTCTAGCCTAATGATCCACAATCATCTACTCACCTATATATAGTTGATTCATTGCTTAACATTTCAATTTTTTCCATGCTGACATTTCCCTTGATAAAGAGTCATGGTATTCTAAGAATCACCATGACTAAATATGTTCTGCTAATGAGGCTATTTTTTTCCATGTCCTGTTGAAACATATGATTCTTACGATGCATGAAATGTGTCTCGATCATCCATCCTTGGAGCACTACGAAAAAATCACATAAGGTGTTCAATTTTGTTTCAATTATTGTATGATATTTGTCACGACCCATCCTCGGGGCCCATGCCGTGACTACCCCAAGCCCGCCTTCCATAGGCCAGGGGCTGGCGACTAGCACCAAGGCGTAAATCCTGGTAAAGGGAAGGCATTGCCTTTGTAAACTAAACAACAAACACCACAGAGTAAGCAGACAGAAGTAAACACTAAGTAAAAACTGGTACAACAGTAAGTGCGGAAAAGTAAGTGGGCCAGAATACAAACCCAAACTGAAAGTAAAGTACAACTCGAAAGGGAAAACAAAAACTGAAAAGTAAAGCCGCAACGTCGAGCCGTCCACTGGAATTCCCACCTGAAGGGTGGGTACAGAAAGCCTCCACTGCTCCTCGGGTCCAGCCGACCGCTCCGAGTACGTCCCACCCAGTGGTCCACCTCTAGGTACCGTCCTGCTCCGCAAGCCTCCACCACGATCAGCACTGTCCGTCATCTGCAACCAACACAACGTAGTGCGGGAATAGCCCGTGAAGGGGTGAGTATAAGATACTCAGTAGGGACCCTGAGACCCCCGAAGGTCTCCCAGAATCCACAAAGGATAACCACAAACGTAAGATACAATCATGAAGTAACATACGACACTGCTTAGGTATATGCCCATACATATACCTAAGTCATCAATTCTCGTTCGGCTCCAACATCCGAGCCCAAGTACAACCCAGTCCACACAGGAAAGAAAAACATAAATCCACACAAGATAGCACAACACAATCCACAAAGGAAAGAAAAACAGGGTTTCAGCTCACACAGGTATACTTCTTCGAATGACGATAGAGATGATCACTGATCCATCTAAGTCGTCGGACCCACAAAGGATCGATATGTACTAACCCCCTCAATGACCCACAAAGGATCTGACCCACAAAGGATCGATAGGTAACTAACCCCTGCAAAGACCCACACAGGATCGGACCCACAGAGGATCTGTAGGCGCTGGCCCACACAGGACTGCTAAGCGCTGACCCACACAGGATTGGACCCACACAGGATCGGTAGCACTGACCCACAAAGGATCGCTGAGTGCTGTAGTCGTCGCCGCCGAATCCACTGAGTATCTCTTTACAGTCGTCGTCATCACAGTAGCAGTCGCAGCCAGCTCTAGGGTTCCTGCACACAGCAAGCTCGTTTGGGAGGGTCCGATCCATGAGTCGAGGGGCTGATACATCAAATGACACATAGTCCAGAGTTGATTTATCCAAAAGTTCCATATCGTCAACAGGAACTCAACGTCGCAGAAGGTGCGTCAATCGGATGCCCGGTCTGAGGGTTATTGACTTTTTCGTCCCAGGGGCCCGGTTGGTTTTTAAGGAAAAACCAACCTGACCGTACTCCACCTACGTCCAAACCTCGGGCGGAGTAAGCCAAAAGATCCGTCTCACTTAGAGGAAATCAACAAAGTTGACGGTACGTCAATCGGACGTCCGAAGCTCAAGAGATGAGCGTTTCCGCTTCGAGGGCCCGGTTGGTTTCGTGTACGAACCAACCCGGACGAACCCAAAGTATTCCGAAACCTTGAGTGTGATAAACCGAAATGACCGTCTTGATCCAAGGATCGCATCACCGCTGACGGAGCGTCGTTCGGAGGCCCGTAGCTCAAGTTATGAGAAAAAGACCGAAAAGGTCCGGAAACGGGGGGTCTGGGCCCTGACCGACCCGGTTGGGCACGACCCGTCCTGGACAGGGCGGCCCGGCCCGACCTTGGCGCGACCCGGCCGGCGGGTCAGCTTGGCTTGTCTCGGCCGAGTGGCTGAGCAAGGGAAACCGCGGGGGGCGTGCTGCCCCCGTGTGAAGAGAAGCCGCGACCCCGCGTGGGGCCGCCCTCGCCAGCGGACACGGCCGGGCCGCCGCGTCCCGCTCCTCCGGTCCCACGCGGTCGTTGGACCACGCTACTACCACTACGGCTGAAGCTCTGACGGGTCCGTCCGGCGGCGCGCCGGTGCGCCGCTGCCTCCGGCCGCCGGTGGAGTCCGCGGGCCACCAGAGTTGCTCCGGTGGTCCGATTTCATTTCCGTCTGTGCCGTAGCTCATCCCGGGTCCCGTTCTTCATTGCGGAATCAAAAAATCATCTCTGTGGCCCGTTTTGTCATCGTCCTCCATTCCGCACAACAAGAACAAATGGGCGGTGGGTTCGGACTTGTTCGTTGGTCTGCACCCACCGTGTTAGCGGTTTGAAACAACACCATAATTCCCAGCAATTAGTAAACCTCGACACGCAGTAATAATCCGCGGACCAACTTGTTAATTGTTTGGTCCACGTTCTTTCCTTGGAGGAAAACAAACATGGGTATTAACATTTTCAAAACGACCCCTACCTCAACGTCATCGTCGGACGCGAGTTCATCGCGGAATTGACCGTCACGGAAGGGCGTCGCTGTCGCGCTGTACTCGGCGTCACGTAGACAAACTCCGAGGATCAAGAACACATAGATTTAATTATAAAAATTAAATCCATGTTGATGTTATAATCCACAAAGAATTAAAAAGGATCGTATTCCCCTACCTCAAGATGCCGATCGAAGATTGTCGCGGGGACGAATCGTCGTGGAAGAAGGGTCGCGGAGGGAGAATCGTCGGCGTCGCAGAACACGGCGTCGCGTCGTTGATCTCCAAGGGTGACAGAGTTCTTCATGTTTCTTCACGTTCTTCATGTTGTTCGTGTTATTCGCGAAGGAGGATGAATATTTCAAGCCTTAGAGTCTTCTCCAAATCCTCTCAACGAGAAATCCTCAAGAAGACAAGCGTTGGTCTTGTTTTATTAAGATGCCAACAAATTGTAAAACAAACTAAGTAATGACCCATTAATTCATAGAATTAATTTCAACGAATAAACCGCCCAATTAATAGGAGCGTTTAAGAGTTTAAGAAAACTCCCCAGTTGACTTTCATTTAAGAGGGGGGTTGCGGGTGCGTTACTTAGCAGAAAAGAAACGGTGGGGCTCGTGCGGGCCCCACCTCACAAATATCATACCAAGAGGGTAGGATATTTTGAATTGCACCCTATCCACTTCAACCCAGCTTAAGCAGCTTTAAGTGGCTTTAAGTGAAATAAAATAAAGTTTGTCGTACCACATTATTTTATTTCTTAACTTAAAGCCCAAAAATTAAAAACCACACCTGAGAAAAACCAACTCAGGAAGAGGCGTTTCTAAGAAAATACCGGCGCTGCGATTCCATCGGTGCCCTCAGAATTTGATTCCGAGCACCGGTTAAAAAGTTAGAAAAACCCGCTCGTTCGTTCACTGAACGTACCAGAGACAAACTTCGGAAAATGATTCCGGGCACACCGGGCCTCAGAATCAGGTGCCGTTAGAAAATGCGTTCTTGTAAAAATCCAAAGAAAATTAAGGAAAAAATTTCCTTGAAATTTACGAGTCTTTACAATATTAGTGTTGTTCTACACTGCCACTTTATGTGGTCACATGAACCATATTTGTTTCATCCCACTTCACTCTTTGGTCATCGAGGAAGATGTACTGATCTAGGTGTCAGATTCGGATTCCTGGTCCTACCATAGAAATATGTATCTCTCTTTATTTTGCACCCAACATAAGAGTTTTCAGCATTAGTTGTAGGGATCATCATATTTCATCCTCCAATATCTCATAATATCTTTATTTTCCTCCAATGCTCTATTCACCATCTTTGTATAGTCATTTATGCAGTGCACAATAATCTTCAATCAATTTTCCTACCCCATCCCTGATTCAATGATTTGTGTTGTCAAGGACACTCTTGCCACATATTCTAGTGAAAAGCTTTTGAAATTCATGAATTTATCATTATACTCTATGATAGAAAGATTTTACTACTTCCGGATAATGATTTTGTTCATCCTTTGGATATTTAACTTGTGAGGATAAAATTGATTATTAAACAATACCTCTAAATACTCAAATGTAAGGCCTTGATCCTCTTTAGAATGAACAACTAGTTCCAACCAATGGAATGTTAGATCCTAAAGCATATACATATCATGATTGAAATTTTTATAAATTGGTGTGCCAATAAACTCAATGGTACGATTCATCCTATGGAGCTACACCTCCACCATCTCGGTTCATAATCACCCCAGAATATGGGTGGATTCTATTTCATGAACTGGATGGAATATTCCACCTTCCTTCGCTCATCCCTCTGGTATCCTATTTTTACCTCCTAAAATTCATGGATGATGTTATGAACTAGCTCTTAGATCACTTGTGTCTCAGGTGTAACCATTTTGTTTTCAGCTTCATTCTGTTGGTTTCTACAAACACCTACCAGGATCCATTTTCCAAGAAAAAACAAAATTGGTAAATCGGAATCCCTAGAAACTGATGGATTAGAATTTCAAATTCAGTCACATCAACTATTAGATCATTTTTTGTCTATTTTGTTTTCAAATTCAAAAATTTCAAAAAAAATTACTATTTCTTTTGAAAATCAAACCATTTTCAAATTACACTAGGAATTCTCTTTTCAAAATCATTCATATGAAAAAAATTCGGCATTTTTTAAATATTTACACCTTTTCACTATATCCTAAATCATTAAACCAATTGATATATAAAATCCTAGTGGGAATTCATTCCTTTAATGTGTGAAATTCTAGCTTCATTATCTAAAACCATGATAATGAGATTCAAGTATTCTACAAGTGTCTCCAAAACACTTATGTACCCTACACCATTGTAACTTGAAATTTAGCATAAATGATCCAGATACATCCTTTTAGGTTATACATTTCAAATTCATACAATCATAACCCTTTACATAATAAAAACCCATGGAATATACAAGGATTAATCAACTCTATGACCAAGATAGTGAAAAATTCTTTTCCATAAAGGACCAAACAAGATGATACCATTTCGAATGACCCACTAATTCTAATAGGATTGAGATTCAATGAATCATTACCAATCCTTAAACAAAATACCCAAGATTCCAAAGGACTAAAATAAATGCTGATGGGATTCAAATACAAGTGGGGGATGATTTACCCTTTAATAATAAAACCATTAACCAAACACATCACTAAATGATGCATGAACAATTGAATGTTAACTCAATAACATAATATATATCAAAACAACATCAATTATTGAAAGAGATATAGTAAAAAAAAAAGTAAATAATGGTTAAAAACTAAATACACTCAAAAGACAAGAAGAATCCATTCTCTATAGGATCCAAGCTTCAAGATCACCAAAAAACCCATTTATCATTAAGTGTTGCTAAAAACATATGATACTTTACCTTTTCCCGTGCCCCTGAATATAACATCTAAAAAAGAACCAATGTTACAAAGAAGGGGTGAAATTAAAACTCAGTAGGTTTTTTTTTGATTGACTTCCCTACTCCTTCCACATTTATAGATGAGTTACCAACATTTAAATAAAATAGTATATATGAAATAATTTCTCAAAAAGGATTATAAATAAATACAAAAATATTTCAGAAACCATTTTTATCCAAAATAATACAACTATAATTGAAACAAATTTTCCATAAAGTTATTTTTCCATAAATAACTAAAAATGTATTTAAAAAGACTCCACATTCCATTATTATACCCAATCCATTCAACACATCCACACAACCATCCATTTAGGCTACGTGATGACACTTCCATACTCATGAGCGGTTTCTCGTCGATCATCCAAGTCATCACAATGGAATTATATCTTATGTTCAATTTATCCTTTGGAAATGAGAACAAGGTCATATTTCCAAAAATACCCAGAAATCTAATATTAACCCACATACCAATATTCTCTAGGATCATTACAATAAAAATCTTTTCAATAAAACGCCTTTTTTATTCAAAACCATTTCCATAAAAACAATTTCAATTCCAAAACTTTTCAATAAGATACACTTTTTATTGAAATTTTTTTATCATTAAACCATTTTTAAATTCTACTATATCCATATTTTAAAATCACCATTTTAAATTCATGAAAATAAATATATTTTCAAAATAATTCAATGAGATTACATAATTTCACAAAAAGATAAATCATAAAAAAAGAAGATTTATTTATTTCATTGTACCAATATTTAACAATCAATTTCATTTTATTAAATAGTTTTTAAAAAATCCAATATATTATATAAATATGAGTCGAGTAATAATCCACCAACCTTAATGGTTTTGATGAATCTCGACAAAAAACGAAGAACGTGATAGAATCTAGGTCAATTCTCTACGAAACTGCCTTTGATCTCTTTTCTTATCATGATCAAGACCAAAACTAAACATATTTTACATCCAAAATATTATATATACCCATAACGGGTGTAGATATGAGAAAATAAGAATAGAGGTGATGAAGATCAAAGTATATCAATGAAAAGAGAGAAGAACAATGAAGAACATCACTTACCAAGAGAATCAGGCTTCAAAACACCAAGGGAGGGTCCAGATTGAATCTAAAAGGATTGGGTGAGATAATACTACCATCAATGGAGAGGAATTATGATTTAATGCCTCTTGGGAGAAAAAAAGAGCATTTTAGATGCAAAAATGCGTGAGTTCCACTTTTTTAGAATCACAATTTAACAAAACGCACAGTTAGTTTTCATGGTTAGAAAAACAGTGCACTAACCATGAATTAGCCAATGTCTAGAATGACACTCACATTGCTTCGTCACATGTTCTCCTTAACTTTTCACACTTTGTTCCAAAGATCACTATCTTAGATATACTATTGCGCATGGTTTGGATAAACCATGTGTATCCCTTGTTCCTCTCCTTTAGCCCCCAAAACATATTGAAAGATCACCAAACTCTCACAACTTTTCCAATTATACATTATATCCATAAAAATAATAAGAAATGGTTATGTAACATAAACCATGGGTAATATAATTCTACTTCTTCTATTAATTTATTATGAAAAAATGTATTTCATCTTCTAAATGAGAATAATTTGAATTTTATACTATGTTCAACATAATTTCTGTCTATAATGAATTGTGAAAAGAGTAAAAAACTAATTATTATGGTTGAGTTACAAAATATTTTATTAGAGGATATAATAAGAAAATATTGTTAAAAATGAAGCAAAACATTCCCAAAAACCGTTAAATTGACATATATAGACATTATCACCTATACGGTTCGAGAATGTTAAATTTTAGAGGCCCATGGTAGGATAAAACAACACATTTAACTCCCAAAACAAATCTAATAATATAATATCACTAACTAACTAGTTATAGGATGTTATTATAGGATCATATATGATATTATAAATTTGAATAAGTTTTAACAATATGTTTAAAACATTCAAAATAATATACATGAGGTTATATCATGTTCAACTAAATAGAAGTTTGAGGTAATGGACTTGGCATTAGTTTTCCTTCATTGGAGTATATTTTAATGATATTCTCATAAGTTATTTTATATTGTATATATACCACCCCATTAACATGAAATATCATGATTCATTAACAATAAATGATATTTTTTTGTTTTTTTTGAATTATTTCATCGATGTGGATTAGATGAGAAAATAACCAAGTAGTAAATAATTTAATTACAAAATATATTTTCATTAGTTTATATTAGTTCTTCATTTTCATTGATATTCAAAGAATATGTGGGTAAATAATTTTTAATACCATATTATATATTTAATAATTTTTTATGTTGATTCAAAATTGATTCATTAATTTATTCTAAGTTCAATGTTATGCACTTGGTAAGCTTATATTTTAAAATCTCATTTCAATAGGGATTATTTATATTATAATTTTAATAGAAGGGAATTATTTGATAATTTTATAACAAAATAATTTAATATTATTATCATATTTTTATTTTTGATTTTTTTTTTCATGTGAATGTATCATTTTTATACTCATAGGTACTTCAAATGAATGAGTTGATTTTTTTTAATCAAATCCATTTTTATTTCACTCTTTGGTCAAAAATGTTTCGTCATTAAAATAAATCATCTCTAGAAATTTTGTAAATTTTTTTATCCTTTTACCGAATATTTGTTAAATATTTTTTTAAAAAATAATTTATAAAAAATGTTATCAAATTAATATTATTATCATTTTCCAAATATGGCCTATTTTTATTTTCGAAAAATATATAAAAGAAAATTTGATTTTAACCTGAATGATAAGAATGATATTTATGACCATCATGAACAATCAATGTTATAATGATTAATTTATAATATTATATTTTTATATTCCATGAAAATTATTTTCAAATATTTTAGTGCTCCATTGTTTTTAAAAAGAAATTTTAAAACTGAAATGTTTATTTTCCTCGAAAATTATATTAAATATCTTTTTATGGTATTTTTATTGATCAATGACAACTAAAATTTATTTCACTTATACATTATCAAGAATTTGTTGTATTTATACCATCCATATTATTTCAATGTATTTTTATTATCATTATGACCAAAAAAAGTTTTTGCGTTCACTTTCTTGATTCAATTTTCATGTGATTAGCATTCCTTTTAAATATTCTCTATTGTGTGATCATTTGATGTTAAATTACCCCTGAATATATATGTATATATATATATATTACATATCATTGATGTGTTTATTTTATAAACTATATATCATTTATATGTACATTTTTCAATATGGAATGTTATTTTTTAATCAGTTGAAATATTGATAAATCCATATTATTTAGTTAATAAAAACATTTGATGGAAAGCCACATAGTTCATGAATTATATCTATAATTAGACATATGGGGAATTATTTAGAGATATAGTGATGGGTAGTTACTTGAATTATATATCCCCTCAATGAAATAGTAGTCACATGAGGTTAATCAGTAAGCAATAATGTAAGGGGTTTTTACCTATAGTTGTAAACACTCTTGTGAAAGGTCTTCACATGAGAGGCATCATGATGCCTGAGATTATGATGTCCAATAAATAAGAATTTACTTTGTTAATAACGTAGTTATTATTATACATGATATTTTGACAGTGATATTATCTATAGATGTATTTAATTTTAAGTTATTTATTAAATGACATTTTTTTGTTAATTACCATTTATATTGATTATTCCTTATCTATTCATGATAGTAATGTTATTTACATAGAATTTTTGATCAATTATTTACATTTCAATATTGATAATTCCTTATCTATTCAGGATTGTATAGTTATTTAAATGAAATTCAGTTTCAGTTATTTACATTTCTATATTGATTATCCCTAATCTATTATTCATAGTCAATTTATTTAAAGAGAAAGTGTGTTCAATATATTACAATTCTATATTTATTATTCCTTATATATTCATGATATAATGTTCTTTAAATGGAATGTGTATTCAGAGATTTACCATTCAATTATTGTTTAATTCTTATTTAATCATGATAGTAATGTTATTGATTAAAAGAAATGTTTTTTCAGATATTTAAATTGACATATTTATTATTATTCATTTACTCATGATAGATTCAGCTTTATGTTACTCTTATGTAGAATTTGAGCTCATATATATTTTATTTCCTTTACCAATAATCAAATATGATTTTAATGAATGATTTAAAATGATATTATAAAAGTAATAAAGATATTAATGTAAAAAAATTATTTATAATTTGTATACTCAAATCTAATATGGGAATGTTGTGCGTATCTAGTTTATCTAGACGAATAAACTATTCTGAACTTTAGGATGTAATTCAATGTATCTAAATCCATTAAATAAATAATACCATAGTTATAGGATAATGGTGTACGGGTCCTCAAATCATAACTATAACATTGATAAATAATTGTGTCAAATAAAGGGAGAGGAAGAAATAAGAAGATGTAGAACTTATTATCTCTACTAAGCAAGAAAAGGAAGAGGGAGAAAAATAGATTTGTAATAGTAGATGTTGGGAAAAAATAATCATTAAAGTGATGATATGATTAAACTATATATTATGAAAGGACTTTATTACTGTTAAATAACAATTCAGTATCACTGTAACTATTAAGGATTCAAAAACTCTATCAGGAGACTATAGAGTAATTAAAGTATATAGATATTTCCTATATTTTTTCAAATAAAATTTTTCACTAGTTTACTCAGTGATTTAGGATTTTATAGATCATGTAAATTATTAACTACACATTTTGGGTAGTGAAGGATGTAAATCATTTGTGTCCAAGGTTTTATGTGTCGATGTGTGTTTCTTAAGGAAAATACATATTACACTAATTAGTAATTCTGATTGTTAAAAATAGAAAATAAAATACAATTATAGATCAGTGATTGAACCCCATTGATCATAGTGTTTATATTCATGTTTACCAATGATGAAGAATACTATAAATGAGAAAACTACCAAAATAAATTTGTTTCTTTTAAATATAAAAATAATGATTCTATTCACTTTTTTGATTATGATTCATAAAAAAATGGGAATTATGCGGTTGAAAATTTGTTAATGATGTCTCTAGTGTTATGGGAAATATATGAGGCTATCGAATGATTACCAGAAGAGATAATATAAGATTAATAAAAGAGGAAATAAAAAATTTAATAGTAATTTAATTATAATTCTAAGTATGTAACATGATTACAACATAAGAAGAAATGGTATATCGAACTAGAGTTACCAAATATTACAAATGAAGTAAAATAAAAAATTTAAATTTAAATGTAAAAGAGGGAAAATAATGAATCTAGAGAGTATATATTGTCTAATTAAATGATAAATATATTTTCTAATTAAATTTTAAAACCAATATAAAAAATAATTTATCCTTCTAAATAAAGTTGATAAAAAAGTAGTTCTGAAATAAGATTTAGTATTTTTCACTATTACTTAAAAATTTTATCTTCACAGACTAATAAAAAAAGTAACCCTAAGATAATTTTTATATTTTTATTCAAAATATAATGTTCAGTATTACATATTAAATTTGTAAAAGGCAAAATATTATGTTTAAATTTGATTCTCCATCAAAAGTTGGATAAAATACCTTTATAAAAATATAGTATTTTATCTGTAATATTGGGTTTTTTTCATATCTTGTGCCTGTAAAATTAATTAGATGAGTGTAAAAATAATTTAATGAATATTTAGTATGTATATTAGATTAATATTACTCCAAAATTGTTTTTAATTTAATTTATTATGGTAAAATAACTTTCTGATTATAAAAATTGTTTACTATACCAACATTCCCCCATATTTTATGAGTTATTATTTTCATTTCTAGTTAATTTGTCACCGATGAATGAATTTTATAATTTGTAAACTACATATTTTCATAATTCAATTATTACGATTCATATCCTCAAAATTTTCTGCTTGGAAAAGTCTTCTTATATTAGATAATTATATTTTAATAATATATTATTGTTTGGTTAAAACATGATCATGTGTGGGATGCTAGATAAATAACATGGTTGTTATTACATTAATTAAAATATAACATATTGATTTCATGTATTTCATGATATAGAATATATTAAAATTTTTTATATAGTAATTATATTGTATAGTCTTGGTATACTATATTTCATTACATCCAGGTGTCACGATTCATGAAAACTATCAAATATTATGTTCATACATTTCAATTTGAGGGAGTTACATTCTCCCAAATTCAAATATATTGTATCCTAGAAATTCAATATCAAACTCGAAAATAGAGGGTTTGAAAATAAAATACTACTGACATATCAACATATTTAATTGGGTTAATAAAAAATATCATTAAAATGAAATATATGAATGTATAATGATCACGTAAATAGGTTCTGTATCATGAGAACATATATGGGAAATGAAAACATGAATTTTTAAGAAGAAAAATACAACAATGATGTCTTTATGGAGAGTTATAGACTGTATTTTCAAATTAATGTCATTTATTGCAAAACCATAATCCATAGGTCTGAATAAATTTAATTAATATCATAAAAATGATGATAATATGTCAAAATTATTTTTTTCAAACTCTTTTCCTAGATTTGAGAAAATTCTTACAAACTAAGCATGTAAGTAAAAATATTTTTTAATAAACATAATCTTTTCCTTTGATTATGTGATGAACTATTTCTACTCTATCTCTTAGAGCATAATGCATCATATGGTGATGTAATGCCTCAATCTCTAAAACCATGTTTAAATTTAATCATAAAATATTTCACAAATGGTTATATTTTAAAAATTATTATGATCCAACACATTATAAAAAAGGTCCCTTGATTTCCAAAATGAACGATTCATTGTCACTAAATCATCATAAAGTAGATATTTAAACATAACACGCTGAATATGTGAACTCCTTTAACAAGTATTCTATTTAAATATGGTAATAACATGAATTTCCATTATAATTTATTGGAAATAATAATGGTTCTTTATAAATTATGTAAAGAATGTGATATTGTATATATTTTAGAAATCACCATTTTTTGAAAATCCATGAATGATTTTGTAATTTTATTTGAAAAATCATTAATTAGTTGCAAGCTAGTCTCTATATAAATTAATCAATCATTTCATTACTCAAAATAACTTCTTGAAATTATTAAAATATAAATTCTTATATTTCCCTCTACCAGGTATTTTACAAAAAAGTTACACTTCTTACCGAATCACATTACTTGGAACCATTCAATAGATGATCTGACATATTTATTGAAAAATTACTACAATACAATCCTTATATATATCACAATTCAAAATTCTTGAGTATAAATACATTAACACATTGATTATCCCACTTCACCATTAGGCCATTAACAATGATACCTCATCCTATTACATAATAACTCGTTTCTTTAACATTTCACTATTAGTCTCATCATCAGCAACAATATATCCAATACTCGTACCACCTTGCTGATTCTATTCATGATATTCCTACATGGGGCATTGATTTTTATAAGGAACATTTATTACACACTTAATAAATTTAAACATCGATGATGTCTTAGTGAGGGAATCATATCATTTGATTCATTAACCAAAATCTTAATTTTTTATTTTTTAGATACATGATTTTTGTCCTTTTCTTCCATAGTCAAAACATATTCTTGTTCCTCTAATATAATCACATGGGTGATTATGTCTACATTCTTGATATAGAGGAAACTTGATCTTATTCCCTCTATGGTCTCCATTTCCAAAACTTTTAGTGAACTCGACCATTATTTTCCTTGGTGAGTCTAAAATTTGGTTAATGTAGACACTGTTAATCATGTTATGTGAAAGCTGATTAGACATATTCAAAAAATATTTTACTCTATTAATCATTCTTTTTAACAGCTCATTAGAGAATTCTCTATCACATTCAACATTAACCATGTTATTTTTGGTTTCCTCCATTAACTAAAACCATAAATTATAGTGTGAGCAATACTTATCAAACCGGAAAACCAAATAATGTTGAAAAATTAATTACCAGATTTCTAAATTATGTCTTTTAAATATTTAATCAATGACTACATTGGTTTATATGAGGTTATTCATTTTCATATTATAAATAAATACTATAAAATTATTCCTAAATAAAGTATATATTTATCCTAATAATACACTTAGAAGTGTAAAACTAGATGTGAATTAATGACCATTGTTTGTTACCAAGTTACACCGAGTCAATCTCAACACACCTTGTCGAGGTTGTTAATCCTTAGTACATCTCTTCCCGAACAATGTCCACATGTAGTATACAAATAGGGATGAATTTATTTGAATACCCACATAATATCTACCTTAAAAAATTATAAAATGTTTTTCTATACTTATATTTAATTTATATATTGGGATTTTTCCATTAATCATTGTTTTCTAAATTTAGTTTTAAAGGGTTATGTTAAACATCCTCTGATAACAAATTTAATTCCCTAACCACATAATCCTAGGGAGAGTGCATTATTTTATTTTATTATAATGATTATTTGAATCAAATTTCGATGTAAAAATATGTTTAATATTCATATAAATCCATATTATATAATTTAATTCTATAATACAGTGGTAAATAAGAAATAAAAACATGACGAATAATATAATTAAAAAGAAAATATATTTGAACACTTATTAAATGATTTCTTCTACATAACATTGGGAAAGGAAACAAAATAAGGGTAAAAAATGATTAGTATGTGTATGTATATATGAATAAAGAAAGAATAAATATGAATAAATTATCATGTCATGGAAAATAATGGATAAAAAATTCTATTTAAATAACCAGATCTGGAAAAATCAATATGTCAAGGTAAAAAACTGAAACATGTTTAACTTTATCGATAAACTAAGCATTGAATACATCCATAAATATATAGATGAAAAATTTAATTGATAAATAATAATTTAAACATATATAAATTAATGCTTAATTATTGGAATTCATGTGTAAGGATCATGAAAATTATTCCATCAATACCATTAATAATATAGTCAAATCAATGGATAGAAAACTATTTAATTAGGCCATCTTATTTGTCTCAAGTGATCTTATCAATGCATCAATGGGAAAATTTAATATATGGGAACGACCTATAATAACTAATCCAAATTATTTATCATATAAATTAATCAAAATATATAATATTCTATATCTAATATTCATATTGAATAATGAATTTAGTTTTATTAATAATTCCCCTATTAATCCAATAACATTCAAATTGAATTCTGTATGAAAAAATGATATAATGTTTAGGATATAGAAATATTAATTGAATGGGAATGGGTACATTCAAGTAAATTTGAATTTAATAATGAATTAAATAATGTTAATTTTTTAATTGAAATTTAATAATCACAAAATAAATTGAGATTGAAAAGAATATTATTAAGAACATTCATTAGGATAATAGTCATTAATCATTATAAAGTGCGTCATACGACATTGAAACATTTAAAGAATAATCACCATGAATGAATACTAATAAATTAAACTTATAATTTCTATAGATCAATGAGATTCATGATATAACATTTAAAATGGTACTATATACACCAAATAAATGTGGCTTTGTCCATAATAACAAATAAGTCTAAATTGAATGTAAATTGAGAAGAAATTCTAATACCTTGACTTTATTTTTTATGAGTGGTATTTGTAATCTTGTATGGTTTTTTAAAATATGTAAATAAGTTATAAAATAATTATTACCATGTTTTTAATATTATATATAATCTTATTATAAAATCTTATAAGCTGCTTGTTAATATTCATTCATTATTTTTCAAATTTTTTTGTTTTACTTGACTAGTCTCTTAAGCATGTTTTTGACTTCATTTTTTATTCTCCTATTAAATAGATCCTGAATTCATCATATCTATAATTTAAACCATTTCATACTTTTCAAATATATTTAGTACATATGTATTTATTATATTTGATAATGTTTGGAGATAAGAAATGAAATGCACTATTTATGAAAATAGTAGGTTGTATGTACATATGCACACTACTTTGTTTTCATTTCCATATTAAATGAATTAAAAGTAATTGAGAAAATTTTATATTATAAAAATGGGATAAAATATATTTCGTATATCATACATAGTTTTATTAAAACCATCCCTTATAGATTCCATGTATGGTGTGAATGAGTTGCATCACTTTTGGAGGTGGTAGTCCACACTTCAACAGATGATGTTATCGTATTTACCAAAAATTTAATTTAAAGAGGTATATTTTATTAAATAATTAAATAATTATAAATAAATTATAAATATCATATATATAAAATATATATATATTCTATCTTAATTCCCAAAATTATGTACATAAATGTTAAAAAGAACAATCATCATTTTGTGAGGCGGTTGTTCGTCAATAAAGTAAATTGTATATACAAAACACATTAGATTGAAATCTATGTTAATTTATGTAAAACCATTATTATAATGAAATTATATTATATTTATAAAATTATTTTTATATAATAATTTAATATGTATATTTTAGGGTCTCAATAATAGAAATGAAACAAAAGAGCATGAGGAAGGACGTTAATTCTTGACTGGGTAACTTCTTTGGTTTGTACCAAAAGATTTATTTTGATTTCCTCCTGGACAATGGTGGATTCTGGGATGAGTGAAGGGATTTTTATGAGATATATTTTCATATATTTACCAAGACATTATCACATTAGAGGTGCGATAATGTGGGAGTAGTGGATTCCTTTTTATAGTGGAAGAGGAGTGACAGTCTAGTAAATTTTTGGAATAGGAATTATACCCACACTTTTACCAAGTAATGTTTATACCATAATGTTAATTATTCTGTAATATAGATTATATGGTCTATATATGGCCATAAACGGAATTTTGGGCATGTTTCTAGTTCATTTATTCCCATAATATTAACAATTAGTCAATTATTAACCATAATTTTACCTCAATCATTGTGATTAATTCTAATTACATTCATTAATGATTAAAAAAAAACATAATTGAAAGTATTTTAAATTATAAATTTTAATTATTATAAATATGGAATCTATTTTCCCATGTCCCAATCACAGAATTGGCAGAAATTAATTTAAATTTAATCCCACATGCAGGACGACATTGAATGTTTTCATAGTAAAAAAACCAAAAGATTACTATGATTTTATTGTCAATTTCAAAGATAAATTGATTCCAATGACCCAAATTTGACTCATTTATAAACAATTGATCTAATTATATTTTAAAATAAATTTATAAATTAATGTAACTAAATAAATAAATTATATGAAAATGTTGTTTTGAACTAAAAATCCTTATTTTTAACGATTCATTAAAAAATAATTTCCAATGGAAATATCAAAAATATACATTAGTTAATTTTAATGTTTCTATTAAAAATACAAAATCTATTTGGAAATAATAAATTTTCAATAGGGTAAATAATTTATTCTAAATGGGTTCTCCATGAAAAGGCATCCATACTACCATTATTAAAATAAAGTTTTTATGTGTAATATTGGGTTTTTTATCTTATGCCTATCAAATATATTAGATGTATGTAAAAATATTATATTTAATAATATATATATATATATATTAAATTTATATGACTCCCAAATTTTAATTAATATAATTTATTATGTTAAGATAGCTTTATAAGGATAAAAATAGTTTTCTATAAAAACATTCCCTTTATATTCAATTGGTTCATATTCATTTCTAATTAGTCTGTAACCAATTATCTAATTTTATATTACTGTGTAAACCATATATTTTCATAAGTTAATTAATTCTATTAATAAACACTAATTTATTTTCAAGGTTATGTCTTATTATAAAAAATAGTTTTATTTTAATAATACTCTATTGTTCGGTTAGATCATGGTCTTCTATGTAACACAAGATATATAACATCGTTTTTCTTGCATGTATGTGTATATAAAATATTTTTTTCCTGAATTTAATTATTTAGAATGTATTATATTGACTTAAAATAGCAATTATAAGGAAATATTATGGGATATTTTATTCTCTTACTTGCTTGGTGTCACATTACATGCATACTATCGAATATAAGGATTGTACATTATAATCTCGAGGTGTTTCATTCTCCACACCATAAATAAATTTCATACTCATAATTTAAACATTATCATGATAATATATGGGTTTAATGTAAACTATTTTTTAATGACCCACATTTTAAATAGGGTCATTAAAAATTCTAATTAAAAATACTGAAGTGAAAGTAGAATGACCATTCAACTTCATCCTTAAGACATTAATAGGGATAACTCAACATATTATGCAATCCTATAGTCCATTTACATTTCACAAGTAGTCTCATCATCATCTGCAATATAATAGTTGCTCATACTTCCTTTCTTTTTCTCATCACGAGCTTCCCACTTGGGACATAGATTATAATAATTACCATCCATTCCTTATTTAAATCATTTATCCTTAGATGATATTATAGAGAGTCCAATACTACCATATATTGCATTAATAAAACTCATCATTTTTCCTAAGTTGTCACATGATTTGGAACTTATTTTCCATAATCAAAACATCCTCTTTTTCCTATAATACACTCACTTGGATGATTTCATCAACATTCATGATAGAGAGGCAACAAAATATTCTTCCATGCATAGTATCGATTACCATATATCGTAGCGAACTATATCATTCTCATCCTTGGGGAGCTTGAGAATTTTTAAAGTAAATGTTTTTAATCATGTTCCATGTAAACTGATTAGGCATTATTACATCATCCTTTACTCAAGAGTTCATAATGTTTAACTAATGAGTATAAAGTTTTCTACAACATTAAAAATTAACACGGTTCCTTCTAGTTCCCTCCGTTGACTAAAACTGGAACACATACTGTGAGAAATAATTTTCAAAACATAAAACCACAGAATCGTGAATCATTACTTTTGGGATTACTAAATTATGGATCTTAATTAATTAATCTATGACACCATTGGTTCCTCCATGTTTATTCATAGTCTTCATATATTTAAATTCTTTATAATGATTGGTAATGAAAAAAAGAAGTTTATCCTAACCATATCCCATAAATGTGTCAATATAGGTGTACAATATAGTTTTTCTTTTATGTTCCATATTACATTAGGTTAGGTATGACACACATTTTCAAAGTTGTTACTACTATGTACATTTTTCCTAGAACCAGATCAACTTGTAGTGTCATGATATGGATGTATTTCTAGGGATTCCCACATAATATCTACCATAGAAAAATTCTAAGATATTCTTATATACTTATATTCAGTTTCAATATTAGGTTTATGGTCATTAATATATGTTTACTAAATATAGTTTCCAAGAATGTTTCTAAAATTCCTTTTATTCAATCTATAACAACTCAGACCTATAAGCCTAGATTATGTGTGTTATTTTCATGTATTGGAATGATTACTTTTAATTAAATTCAGTTGGATTGATCGGATTGGTTATCTTGAAATTCCATATTATATAAATTATTCCTGCAATACATCAATAAACAGTAAATTCATTATGATACATAATTAAATGAAATAAACAACATCCCAAAACATGTATTCAATAATTTGTTATTTATAACCTAGGGAAGAGAAACATTATAAGGGTGAGCTCAAATGATTAGTATGGGTTTGTAATGAAGAAGAAATAAATAAAAAATAAGAATAAATAAATATTTAAAGTTAAATAAATAATAAGACATTCAATTCAAATAAATATATAAGGAAAAAATAAATACGGAAATATAGGAATCATAAAAGCATGCCACTTAATCGATAGGATTTGAATCGAATACTTCTATAAATCCATCGACATAAAATACCTTGTATAAATTAATAACTAAAACATTAATGAAAGAAATTCATAATTTTTGGACATCAAGGATAAGGTACATGAAAACCTATACCATCATGACCATTCATAATTTGAATGAATCTACTAATATAAACATATTTAATTTGGCCAACTTATTCATCTTATGAGAGCCTATCAATGCATCGAGGGGATATATAATCTATAAGACCACCAATCATTACAAGTATAAATAATTTATCATATCAATTAATAAAAATAGATTATATGCCTTATGAAATATTTTTATTGAATAATGAATACAAATTTATCAGTAATTCTTGATAAAATTATTTAATTGTCAAAGTTAACACTATATAGAAAAATGATACATGATTTAAAAAATATTAATATATATTAAATGAGAATACATATATTAAAATAAATTTACAATGATAAATGATTAAAATAAATATATTATTTCAAGATAAATTCCACATTCAAAAAAGGATGTGACCTTGCAATGATAAACATTAAGAACATACTTTAAGAGAATAATCTTTAAACATTCCAATGTGACCCATACCATAGTGAAATAATTAAATAATAATCCCCATGATAGAATAATATTAAATTATACATATAATATTATTATAGTAAGTATATTCATGATATTAAATGTCAAAAGGAATTATATACCCTAAATAAAAGTGAAACTGTGCATAAAAACAAATAAGTCCATATAGAGTGGAAATTGAGTTGAAATTATATTACATTAACATTCCTTTCTGTGTGTGTTTTTTATCATAATATATGATGGCTTAATATATGTTACAAACATATATTATAACCATACTCATTTTTATATTTTTATATATTATCTTTTAATAATATTGAATTATCCATTTGTTAACAATCATTCATTATTTTTACTATTTTGCTTGTTAATTGCCTATTTTTCTTAACTATGTTTGGACTTTTTATTTGCTACTCATTTTAATTAGATAATTATTTCATAATATTTAGAATGTAAAACATGAATTAATTATCATATTTATTCATTAAATATGTATTTATAATAACTTATAATGTTTTTAGAGAAGAAATGAAATGCGCCTATCATAGAGATAACATGCCGTATGAATGAATGAATGATACACTCCTTTTATTGTTGTATTAAATGAATGAAAATAAATAGATAAATATATATATCATAATTATATTATAATATATATATATATATCATATATATTAATTTTTTTTATTTAAACCATACTTTGTATATTCCATGTATGGCGTGAATAAGTCATTTCACTTTGGGAGGCGGTAGTCCACATTTCCACAAACGATGTTATCGTATTTACATAAAATGGAATCTATAATGGTATGTTATATAAAATAATTTAATTAGTATAAAAACATTATAAATATAATATAAATGATATTTAAATAAATATTATTTCATATTTCACACCATGAGAGGTGGTAAAGGAAAAATTAACATTCATCATTTTCTGAGGTAGTAGTGTGTCATATACATAAATAGCATATTCTTTACATATTGCATGGAAGTGTGTTTAAGTTATTGTAAAAAAAATAGAATAAAAAATATTAGTATATTTAGGATACTAATTTTTTTATGTAATCATAAAATATGTTTATTTTAGGGGGTGTATAATAGAAATTAATCAAAAGATCTTGAGTAAAGATGATACCTCTTAATTGGGTATCTTATATTGGTTAGTACCAAAAGTCTTACTTGGGTAGCTTTATAGACCAGTGGAGGACTCTAGTATTAAGGTAGAGATATGGATTATATATTTTTCTAGATCTTGGTTGAGCATATATGGTTGGACCTATTGAAGTAAGTGGGAGTGGAGGAAGATTTTTTATACTGGAGGAGGAGTGAAACTCTTATCAATTTTGAGAAAGGTGATTCGAACCAGGTTTCCCAATGGAATTTCCTCCCATAGTAGCCCAATTATTTCTATGGGAGTTTATGGTATAAATCTGTCAATATAATGTCTTTTTAAATGTTTACAGGTCATTTGGGACCTTATTATTAAATTTTAGTGTCGTATTAAGCTTAATTTTGCCTCAATAATTGTAATTTATTTTAATTTCATTCAATAATTAATTTGGTCCAAAACAATGATTTAATTATTTTAAATTATAAATTTTCATGATTCAAAATAAGGAATCAATTCATTGAAATTACAAAAATATAAGTGATTGAAATTAATTTAAATATAATCCCCCATACCAGACGAAAATGCGGGTTTTTTAAGGTAAAAACATCCAAAATACAGTTTTGTTTTAATAATCAATACCAATTGTAAATTGATTCCAATCACCTAAAATATTATAATTGATAAAAATATGATCTATATACTTTTAAAAAAATGTAATACATAATTTAACCACAGAAATAAATTAGACGTAAAATCTGTTTTGATCTAAAATCTAGTATTTTCCCTGTTTTTTACAATTTGAATCTTGATAGAAAAATAACAAAAAATCACCCTAAGATATTTTCTATGTTTTTATTCCAAATATGAATATTATTTTGACGTATTATATATATAAAAGGGTGAAATGGGATATAAAATGGGTTCTACATCAAAAGGTGACAAACCAATATTTATTATAATATAGTATTTTATGTGTAATATTTTGTTTGTTCTTCTCTTATGGCTATAAAATATTTTAAATTATTGTAAAAATATATATAATATAATATATATATATATATATTTATATTAAATTTATGTCACTCAATAATTATAATTAAATTATTTTATTACGGTAAAATAACATTGTGGGCGGACAAATATTTTTCTACAAAAACAATATCGTTGTATTAAATCAGTTCTTATATTCATTCCAAAAAATTTTGTAACCAGTGAATTCATATTAGATATGTGTAAACAATAGATTTTCATATTATAGTCAATAATATTCTTAACCTTTAATCTAAATGCTAGGTTATGTTTTGTTATATTAAATAATAATATTTTAATTATATAACATTGTTTGGTTAAAACATGGTCGTGTGTGTAATGAAATTTATCGAAAAATTTCGGTAATGCATGTATGAAAAGATTTCTTAGTGTTTTAATTTATTTCAAGCTAATTAATATATTAAATTCATTAAATATTTTAATTATATATTATTTCATGGGATATCATATTGTCTAATGTGCTTGGTGCCACATGTCATGAATTATTTCAAATATAAATTTCTAACATTATAATTTAGAGGTGGTACATCTTAATGTTTCATTAATAATTAAATTTCACACTAAATAGTATGGGAAACGGTGAACTACTTTGTTTGATAATTTTAAAAATACTTATCTCGATGCCATAAGAAGGAAAAATTTCACATGGATAGTGGGTGGTAGAGGAATGTACATGTAGATCTATCAAATTATCATTATTATCAATAGATATAATAGAACTAATTTCAATTTTGGGGATGATATAAATATAATGGTAAAAGGATTTGATGAGGATATATTTAGAGGTTATTTTATAATCAATAGATTATTATAATTTCAATGTTTCATTTAGGTTATATAATTTATTGAAATCCATGGCATTGTGTCCAATTTCAATTTTTCATCAATATTAATAAATAAATTAAAATAACTAGATGACTGCTCCATAAAATCTAATAGATAGGGCCATTCACTTTTAATTTATTATTAATTATAATTTAGAATAACCTCATTTTTGTTTTAATTTCTTAATTTAATATGAGTCTCCTCTCATAATGGGTTGTTCGCTGGTTGGGAGGAACCAAGTGCGGATTCCATTAGATAAATCCATCCATGCTCTATCAATCTCCAAATGATGTTCTTGAATATTTTTGTTCTACTATGGAATAATCTACTAATTCACAATATTTTATATCAATCATCAATATGATATCATGTTCTATCACTATGTTGCTGAGAGGGAGTATAGGAGGATTTATATCCAATGATTTATAGAGTTCAAAACATGTATATTCTATTTCCACACATCTATAAAATAAAATATGGAAAATTTGGGAATATTAAATTAGGGTTAAATAATACATACTTCAAAATTTCCCCAACCAAAATATTTGTCCAATATAATTTCTCATATAAAATATAATAATAATAATAATATTATTTCCCATGATATATAATTATTTTAATATCATTTAATAAATAAATTAAATAAAATTTATTTAAATCATATAAAATGAAATATATCATGATCATCAGATCATTACGATCAATCCATTTCCTCCCATAAAATAATTTATTCCTTAAACCAAAAAATAAATATTTATTTTAAAACTGACATGAAATATTTAAATATTTAGTTGAATCCACTCACTAAACTCATGAATAAATAAATATTTATTACTTAAAATTTTAATAACATCATAAGAGATAAAATAAAACTCACATATTCCAATTTCAAATATCTCATGACTTAATTAATGTGATTTAAATTGACTTCAAAAAATACTATTCCACATATTATTAAATAAATTTACTCTTAAATTAATGTAAAATATAATTTTATATGATTCTAGATAAAGTTAGGGTATGAAAATTTATACCCCATTATTAGTAGTAATGTTTGAACTTACCTAATGTCCATTATCTACCTTTACAATCAAATCAAGGATCCATATTGATTGAAGTAAATGTACAAACCAAAAAATATCCTATAGATTATATTGTAAAATTTGATTCCATTTTCAAATAATATCACATCATATAGGACACATTACTTTGTTATCACCATATATAGTCGATTTCACATTCTTTAACAATAAAAATAAGAAGAATATGTTAATTAACATTGTAATTTAATTGTTCATAAACATCTATTTCAATAAAAGTGTCATCAATATATTTATTTATTTATATAGAAGGGTAATGTATTTATCATGACCTATTCAATGACTGTTATATAAATTATGATTCACCCAAGGTATGTTACCTCACAATAAGCATATGTCATCTTGATTTTCATCCACACATAGATGTAAATTATTCAAGGTATACATTATAAATTTTATCATTGGAAATACATGACCCATTGGGACCCCCTCTGGATGGAAGTAAGCTAAATTATCCAAGCTATGACTACATACAATAGGTTAGAGAACAGAGTAGGAATATCACATTTGATGGGTGGTCATATCATAATGCTTTTGTACACAACCACCACCTCTCCACAAGAAATTAAAATATGTGAAATATATATAAAAGTAAAAACCCAATATATATATATATATATTTATTTGAATCATTTCGAAACCACTAATATCTATAAAAGTAAATATCAATTAATTCCTATAAAATAACAGAGAATTATATACAACCAATAACCAAAAAGTAAAAAATAAACCTAATACATAAGATTAAAATATTCCTGTAATGAAAAATCTCTTGAAGAAATCATCATCTTTTACTACAACACTTAGATACCAATAAAATTAGTGAACACCATGTTTACTAAGATTTTCATCATAGTTACTAGAATTTTCATAAGACACAACATGTGCATCTAAAAATTACCATCATGGTATGTGTATAAAAAATAATAGTAGGATTCCCTACATCCCAAAATGCAAATAACAAATCTTTATCATCTTCTAAAATTAACAAGACCAAATGGAATGATTTATACTGTCTCAGATAACAACAAAAAATATATGATTTAGAATAGAGAAGCTTAATATTTGAGAGAGTATATCTTTTAACATAGTGGTATGGAAAAAATTAACTTGTAAAAAAAATAATCTAAAAAACTCGTATAAATAAACCCACATTAATTATTAAAAATTATTGATGAGTTCCCTCAACAAATTGAAGTCAATGTACTAGTCGAGGCATTAACAATCTCCATTGGAAGACCATGTCCCTTTTTTATCTCTTTGGTAGGGGTAAAAAACTCTATAGATAGAGGATCCTCACCCAAGGTGTGTATGTCAGTAACCATAACTATCACTATGATCATTGTGACCCATTACATGAAATAAATTTCCCACTATATGGTAAATACCCTGAGAACACTCTGATTATGTTTTTAAGTCCACATTATTATAAAAAAAGACCTATATCTTAAACCATATTATCAAACCGAAAGAATAGTATATGATGACCTAATAAACCGTCAAATTATATTCTACATTAAAAACTTATTTGTATAAGATAATTTTTCTATATAAGTTATGACCTTTGGAAAAGGTAGTAAAAATGTAACATTAGTGAATTCTATAATCTATAGAAGCCTCTAGATGCTCCATGTGGTTCACTTTGAAGTGGTTAATGATACCTTATTTTCTGTTTTTCCCCAAAATAACTATAGTGTAATAGCATTTGGTAATCACAAGTATTGTGAGCACATGACTTGGATTGTGTTAGACGGGCCCTATTAGGTTGAGTTGTCTAAACCACTATGCATCATGAGCATGTTTTAATGCTATCTTCCAATAATAATGTTGATATTTACCAAATTTGTGGGTATTTTCACTGGTCCACCACACCATATCATCCTCATGGTTATTGATTAATTTTCTGATCCTGAAGGACATGAATATGTCTTACAATTGGCACAAATAATAGATATAAAAAGAAACATTGATTCCTACATTCCATTTTATTAGTTGATGATTTTTTTTCATTTTCCATGAGATCTATTAGAATATAGATAGATAATATCATTCTTATGGTTTATAGGATCATCTAGATCACATCCTTAATCTCATATACCATTCCCTCTTTATAATTTTATTGTTTTGGTGGAAAACCATATAATTAGTGTATAATACTAATAAATGGAAAATAAATTAGATTCATACTGTTTAGTTGAATCCCATAACACCTTGTCCATTGAATGTAATTGATAAAGGAAAATCAAATAATAGAAATCCTATGGTTAAACCCTCATTCTTGACTCAGTTATGTGTTATAATTCATATATAATGATTAAATTTGAAAAAAAGAACTGTTTTCAATAATATGGAAGATTTAAAAAATTAATATATTATTTTTAATATATCATTATCAAGGTTTTGTAACTCCATAAAATAATAACATATATTGTAAAAAATTATTTAAATATTATAAATTATCAAAAAACAAGACCAAGTTCATAAAATCTTCCTGTCCTTCAAAAACAACTTCCCCAAAAATTATATCTTATACAAAAGTTGTGGTATTGAGATTTCATAAGGTTCTCACATTCCAATGAGTTCTCAAAAATATTCCCATGGTTCTAAATGATTTGAATTGATCAAATAGGTCACCCATAACGATTATGCTCATACTAATCATCAATTATAGTTGGGTACACTAATGTGGTGGTACCATCCATGATGTCTAGATTTCCCCAATCAATTACATACAACAACTCTTAAAATTATCTCTTTATCCAAAACATATTTAAGACACCATGCACCCTATTCAATAATAGAGATAATTCCATTATGTAACTATCCTCAACCAACTTATACATGATCTTGAATGGACAAATAACTATCTAGGATTTCTTATCTACTTTCCCAAATTTTTACAATCCACTAAATTATGGGATTCTGTTTGTGAAATATGATTTATATCCTATATATCTTATGGCCTATGTGTTTAGTCTATGTAAGAATTATTACAGTCCAGAGTAGTCCTCCTATGATTCTAGATCACCTACGCCTTCATCCTTGTTAGCTTAACCATCTCTAGTATAATAATTCATAATTTCCCTACATCTATCTTGCATAAGGTTTTCTTGTTGGGTCTCACAAACAGGTATTGAAAGGTAATTAGGCTAATATAGTAGTGGTAGTTTTTGTTCTATGTTATATCCAAAATAAAAAATAATCCTCCCAACTTCATCTTAAATCCATCATTCAAGCCAACAACATATCCTAAAAAAAATGGTTTCACCTATCAATAAATTAGTTTGGGAGTGTAATGTTATTGTCATCCATAACATATTCATGAACAACTTTGGATATATACTTTTTAACTGACAATTTAATGGATTTTCTAAGTTAGAAATGGTAATCTAGTATATTTCATGATATGGGATGATCTCCATAACAAAAAAAATGTTGATCGAAATTGAACTCTGTAACTGATTTTTATGTATGTGGGAAAAATTAGTCAGTTTTTTAGTGATAACGATAATTGAACTAGGAACATTAATTGAAAATGGGATAACCATCACAGAATACTTTAATAAGCAAGAACACACTTGTTTTTTCACCTCAAGGTGTTGATCTAGGATCACTGTAACATTGTACACTATCATCACGTACTAATAGGTGAGTCATCTAGAGATAAACTCAATAAAAAATCATATCACACATTTAAAAGAAAAATTAAGTTCCTAGTACTTATCCATCTATCCTTGAAGATCCATTATGGGTGAATTCAAAAAATTCACCCAGCACCTCCTCAAGAAATGTTATTGAAACAACTATCCCTCACCAGAAGATAATTTCTTGATCCCCACCATTGAAATACCCATTTTTTTCATTGTATGACAATATCCATCCCTAAGAAACCTCTCAATAAAAGTATCCCATTATGTCCCCCCTCATTAGTTGAATAATCATACCTTAAACCACCATCGATTGAATATAATAATCTTATTCATAATCAATTATGGATAACTATATTAAGTATAACTACTAAAATTTTACTTCAAAAAACTTATTATAGAACTTCATATTCAAGTATACTTCCACTACAACTCACTTTATCATAGAATAACCAATATCGAAGACATAATCCTATATGAACTCTTATCAATGCCTCTTCCCCATGTTAGGATTTCTTAATGTAAATATATTATGAATACTTTTACATCATATATAGACTAAAAAATAGTATTCCAGAAGGTAATCATCTAAATCATTGGGGAAACTCTACTACATCCAACTCCCAATCATAGGTATTGTATCTATTCTCAGGGATCCTCAACTATCTATTCCCATGAGAAATTATTTATTTCCTCTACATTAGAACACAATATATGCTAGATCCTAAGACATCAAAAATCACAATATACTCAACTCATGCCTCAGTAAACCTCTATATATAATTCCTCATCAACCTCCACTTAAATTCTTGGAATTATATATTACATAACTAGGAACTAAAAAGGGATTTATATTTTAGTAAACGATTCCATTTTGTCCCAAATCTATAATTATACCATATATCTATGATATCACCCCAAAAAACCTAATGAAACTCAAACCCTCAAACACACTTGAGTTTGGATCCCAAAATATCATTGTCTGAGTCTTCTATATGTCTAAAACTACTTTACCAAATTTGATGAAAATCTCTAGGATATTTACCTTTTATATCTATAGTAATCACATCGAGGTATTTTTGTATATATGGTGATCTCAATTTATGTTTAGAAAAAATTTCATATAAATAGGATGAACATCATTTGAATCTAAATTTATTTTAATTTAATTGATGAATAAAACCATGAATTTTTCCCATATATTTTTGATGATCCAATTCCTAACACCCCTGAATATATCTATGGTGTTTTTAGGATGAAGTAATAACCCTAAACACATAATGGTTGTTACAATATCTAAAATATTCCCCATAATAACCTTCTCATGAACCCAAGATGATTCTAGCATCACCTAAGATCATTATTCAAGGACCCCATATCTCCATTATTCTATTCAAATATATCATTGATTCTTTGAGAAGTTTATTTTTCATCATTGTCACCTAATTCAAGACGAGATATTCAACATAATCCCTCATGATCCCAACATACTTCTTGTAAAATAACTCAATATTAGTATAAGATGATATAGTAGTTCTAATAAAACAAATCTCTATAAGGTCTTCTGACATCACCTTTTTATCTATATGTTCTTTTGGGGTCATTCGATAAATAATGGATGAAATAATAGAAGAAAAATGGAGTGGATATTTATAATAATTGATCTCAAACTAAGTGTAAAATTATGGAACATCCTTATAAAATAGTTTCATGTACTCCTCCACTACATCTTGTAGCTGACAGTATGATGGATTTTCTGCACTTAATGTAAAATTCCCCCACTGGTGGGTGATCTGGTGAAAGATCCTACACATAGAACTAACTCATATCAATTTAATGTCCCAATATACCATGAAAATGAATCTCAAACCATCAACTCTTAACCATATAAAGTTTATTAAATATCATTCTATACATGAATATAATATAGATAATAAATACATACCACATATCAATTAGTACGACATGATAAAAACTACAATGACGTAACATTAAAACTTCTTGCCACTAAGAAGAGGAATAAATTATGGGTTGGAATGGGTGATCACAGAATTGCATCTAAAAAAATTCATTAACAAAATTTTTTAGGCTTGGGGACACATTGGAATCCATATCTCTCTAATAAATTATAAAACATATAGGAATGGCCTGCCCTGGTGTATATGTATAATGATTATAGTGTTTTGAACAAACTAACAATTCCGAGGATAATATTTGGAAATGGATGATGATAAAACTATAAAGCCTTCATCTACACACATCCATGATTATTAACCATTAAATCCTAGAATAGACAACCTTTGTGGGGGGTATTGGTGGATGAATATCACAAATATTGTCCTACTCCAACTCCTCTACCGAGTACACTATTTTCTTCTCATCCAATGTTTCCTCTATGAGGAACACCCTAACCGCATTTGGGATGTTCGTAATCATGATACTACCTCTTTCATAGATTTCAGTCTAATTTTTAGCATCCCTTTACTACATGACGGTTCTTCATGTTTGGAACCAGATAACCTCATCCTTATTTGGCATATAAATTTTTGTCACTAGGATTATTGGATCCCAAATATGACTCTTGAATTGTTGATCCAGTGGTCTTAGATCGAGTATGTGGATGGATCATATGTCCTGAATTATATGTCTGTATTTATCTATATGCAATAAATTATTTGAAATGGGCATTTCAACCACCACTTACTACTATTCTACCATTGAAAAAAACACTCCATTACTAAGGCATTCTCATAAATCCCAACATATATGGGAATGATGAGAGCTACAATAGCAGATCAAATATATTTGTTTATTCCACATTCAAAATTATATAATGTAATTAATCTATTATTAAACATGTCACAGACGTATCTCATGAAATCATTAAATCTCATCATATAATTAGAAACGCACATGGTACCAAGCTACAACTCCAACTGATCCTAGATGTGAATATATCTCAACTTTTGTTGGATGTAATCATCGTGAAAGTCACTCTAAAAGTATTCGTACTGAATCATCATACAATCGTGATTTTATATGATCAATTCCCTCAATGGTATAGACACAACATAAAGAATAATAGATATAAACTACACAATTTTTTTGTAGGAATCTAAATGAGTTGAAAAACTCAAACTACTGTCATAATATTTTCCTTGGTTACTTGAGGTTGTGATTCACCTTATTAATAAAACTATCTCTATCACATGATGTTAGAAAAGATTATTCCCTATAAACATAATATTTTTTTTCCAGTGGAAAATTTTGTACATAGAAAATGGAATAATATATTTCTACATGGTGGGAGGTGAGTTTACTCTCTTCTCAATGCACTAAGGAACTAATCCTTAAACTCTAAATGGAAACATCATAGGAAATGGTTCCTAGAGAAGAACCTAATCACATATCTAGTAATTGATAAGAGGATAAATGGATTTCATGGAAGCATCATGACCCTACCTCAGAATCCAGTTTGGATGCCAATGTAATTATCTTATTCAATTTAACATGATATAGCATGGTTCTTATGGAATATAAGAGGACTGAATCAGGAAAGAAATAAGATCAAAAAACCTTTCATATTTTGTATATAAAATGATTATTTCTCCTATTAACTAGTACATCAACATACTATGTAATATGAAGGTTATCATGAGCATTAAAAATATATATGCCATATTTAACACAAACCCTGAAATAAATGATACATTGACTCCTAACTCTATTTGGATATTTTGAAGATGATTTTTTCATCTATGAAGAAATTTGATTTAATTTCAATGGAGATATCATTCTTCAGGTTCAGTGGATCCTCCAGATCTCCTCCATGATATAATCTCTCAAACAAAATCTCTAATTACATGATTTTATAGTCGATAACTGTATAATTGGAGTAAAATAGGATAAAATATATAAAATATAATGTTTCAAAATTTTTAATTATAACACCCTATACTAGGTACTTACCTATGAAGATCCAATGAAAAGTTATATAATACCACTCTTAGGGTGAAACCACTATTCCTTACTCAATTTAAATTATAGAATTATCATCTAATATCATTATTTAAATGAAATTAATTTTAAACATGAATTATTATAAAAATAAATTTAATATAAAATTTTAATATTTCATTATATTTGGTCAAGAATTTTGGAGACTCCACATATTCTAGAAAATTAATCCTAAAAATATTATTTTAAATATTTTAAATGATAAAAAAATTGGTAGGTCACTACAATTATTTATATGAAATATTAGACACACTCATAGATAATAATAACCCATGGAACATAAAATATACAGAATTACTATTTTTAGTACAATCATCATAGACATCCTTCTTTGAGAATACCCAATGTAAACTTACTAAGATGAAGTATAATTGTTTTATGAGCCTATAAATCTTGATTGTCAATCAAAATATATTCCAAAAAAAAAATATGTACCGAGACCATAGGGAATATTAATTTAAGAATGAATTTATCGAATCACTTTGTTCCTATTAAAATAGAGAACTGTTATAATCCTTCAATTTGAAAACTACTACATTGATAATCCCACATTAATATTAAAAATATGAAAAATAATTATGTGATATGATATTCTTATATATATATATGGGAAATATAAATTAATATGTCGGTTGGTTTAAGGGAACCAACTCCAATATACTTCTATATTTCATAGAGTTAACTACATACAACTCTTAAACTGCTAGCTCTCAATTTTTTTTAATATTTTGAAAATATAAGGATTCAATTAATGGGTATGCTATTTTTTCTTTTTTTGAAACTATAATAATATATAAATAACCACATTGAGTAAACTATATAAATATATGAAACTTAAAAACTATATGTTTTGTTTGTAAATGTGGTCTAGGATTATTGGATTGTACCAACGATGTAATTTTATCATAATAAAATGAAATAATATGTTCATTACTATTTTTATCACTATGATCCTAGAAAAAATTAATACCCATAAAAAAATTAATTTCATCAGAATCCCCAATGTTCTCAAATTATTTAATTAGAAAACACTTTCTTCTCATACCTCTTCCAACTCACTAGTCATCCATTAAAGAAAGAAAATTATCTTGATTGATATTTCTTATATTTATGATGTATTTAAAAACTAAAATCTACTAATACCCTAACAAATAGTTTATTAACTACCTGAAACATTGAACACTGGTTTTTTATGAATAATATACTTTAGGATGATTTTTATGGGAGACAAATGTGCCCCTCTAGGGGTTTCTTGATATCTTCTTACAATGATCAACGAATAAGAAGAATAAAATCTTGTATATAATAAAAAATACATGAAATATATAATAACTATTGTATAAAGGATTATATATAGTGACACAAGATTTTTTACACCAATTATTACATGATTCTAATATAGTTTTACAGTCATAAAGGCCTAGTGTAATCGGAAGACTAGGTTCTTAAAATATAAAATGAATCTAAAACATGTAATCCTTGGTTTTTTCATCATAGTGAGATCATAAAATATATTTGATCACCTATATATATATATGGAATAACCTAGGGAATACTTATATAATTTGGTGATCAAAAAACCATGGTAAGTGAATAAACATGATAGAATCAAAAATTTATTCAAAGGTATAACAAGAAATCATAAAACAGAATATACATGAGTAATCACTTGGTAATATAAAAAATAACATGGTATCATTAGATCATGGAATAATATAAAAAGTGAAGTCAATATAAAACATGACATAATAATAATAAAAGTCCAACTTCTAAGAAAATAATACATGCTGGACAAAGTCCCAAAATGCAATAGGTTCACTCTATAATCAAATACCTAACATCTCATGAATCTAATGATTTACACATTGAATTGGAGTGCTATTTCAGCCCATACATCATAACATGATCATAATATATGTTCTCCAATTAATAAAAAACATTCATATGGAATGACATAAAAATATTATATGGAATGAAAATGGGATGCATAATCTTTCTTCATATCACAGTTTGAGGAAAGTTTCTGATAAAGATGTTTGAGAGATGATGAAAAGGCATGCATTATCACATAAAATAATGAGAGAATAATATAGTTATATATTTTATAGAAATACATCTAAAATTTAAAATGAATCAATGGCTTTAATTATGGATGTCATTAATGAATATAAATACTTATAATAAGATATTTTAAAAAAATTATTGAGTAAGATAACATTTCCACATTGGAAATTACTTTTTTTATATAAACATTAAAATTTATTTTAAAAATACTTTACTTTGAAAATTACTATAGAAATTTATAAAATATTCTTTAAATATTTTATTTTTTATGTCATAAAGAAATTAGTTTCATGTCGATATCTATTAAAACAGTGATTCCTTTCACATATTCAATAAAATAAAAACATGCCCATATTTAAACAATATGAATATTAAATTTAAAACTTCTTAAAAAATAACAAATAAGGGTAGAGTTACTATAAACAATCATAGTGGAACATTAAATCATTTTTTAAATCATTTCTAGAAAACACAAATATAGAAGAGTAACGAAATGGAGATATAAAACATGTTTTCCATAAAAACACTATTCTGTTATCTTGAGTACATAGGGAGAGTATAGTGAAGGTAAACTATGTATTACCAATGAATATATATAGTATAATTGTATTTATTATGTTATTGGGAATAATATCATAAAATTTCCTCACCAAACTAATAATCATAAAAAATACTGACAGATAATGAAATTTTAATATCAAACCCTTACCACTATGTTAACTATGGAATAATAATCCAAATTAAATAATAACATAAATTGAATGAGTAAATATCCTGAATATAAGGATATTCAAGCTATAATATGATAAAATGGAAGAATATACAACTTTTGGAAAATAATGTTTCATTGAATAACATATATCTCAAAGAAGACGATTTGACACAAAAATACCTCACCATGTTTCAATCACTAATGTGAGATTTAATAAATAATGTGATTACGTGTAAAATAATTATCTGAAAAAATAATAAATGTAAAATAATTAAATAAAATTTAATTACACATATAATCATGTCATAATATAATCAATGAAGTAAATATATGACCCAAGGAATGAAAATTAGGTCAGGAAAACCTCATACATTGCACTCAACATTTATTTATCACCATTTAACCACCAATATTATTGTTTTATAAATTATAGTAAGAAATTACAATTCATATATTTATTTATAATATTATATTTTATTATTTTATGTCATCTTATTATATATTCGTTAATAATTGTTCCCTATCACTATTGTTTCAGTTGGTAATTACCTTGTTTTATTAGGTACATTTCATCATGAGCATTCCAGATCATGACCACATAAAATAGTTACATCATATTAAGAATTATATAATTTTTTTTAAAAAAATTACTATTTTTTATAATGATATTTAAAATTATTATCTAATTTTGAACATGGGGAATGAATCAATCACTTCCCGTATATGATAGTTCGTATGTATGCATGAGAGACACTATCATTTACTTAAAGTTTGGAAAGGTAAGGATGTGGATCATATATTTGTTTTCTAGAAACATATAATTTCATATATATACCTCATATATAATCATTGAATTTTTCCTTTTTTACCTTCCATGTAAAAAATTTGTGAAAAACCAATCACATCGCTTGGGAAGGTGGTAGTTCGCCATACACATGAACGATCGTATAACTTCTTCAACATATGGTATGAATTTATGAGATATATTTATATTCTTTAATTTTTAATATTTTACTAATATAATATATCAACAATAAATTAATCCTTATTACCTTCCATGTAACATGTAATTGGAAAATTATTTACATCACTTTGTGAGGAAGTAGTCCCTTAAACACACAAGATGCATTATTGTATTCCTTATATAGTGAAAAGTATGAATTTTATATAATATTATTTTTAAAATTGTATATTTATGTAAAAATTATCATATATAAATATTATATACATCATTATATATTACTGTGAGAATCAGTTATGGAAAACAAATTATATCTATTCATGAGCCTGTAGTCCGTCTATCAAACAATCAATGATTTATTTTAAATTTGGGGGATGTGGAGAAGGTTTTAAGTCATTAATATAAGTTAAAAAGTCATTATATATGTATTATACTATGTTTTTTATATCATCATGCTATAATAAGTTTTTAATAATGTTGAAGAAGAAATAAAATAAAAAATTCACTTAAGGATGTTACCTCATCTGCATACAACTTATTTTGGATTACATCAGAATTATACAAAGGCTACATTCATTAATCAAACTAGGATTATAGGATGAATTTAGGGAATTAAGTATTTTATTTATGAATTAATTTTCTGAACCTATTGGTTTTGAATTTGTGTGATGTACAGGAATGGTGGTGGTCATTTATAAGAGGCAAATATGACAAAGCTGAAATTTTTGAAAAGAATGTATTCCACAGAAAATTTTATAATTATTAAGGGATTAAAAATGGATAATTTTAAAAAAAATTTAGATAAAATGACTAAATATTACAATACAATAGGAATTATAAATTTATTCAGTCATTTTTTATTCATTTATAGTTTGTTTGACCCTCGGTAACCCCGTTTTAGCCTTAACCATGTAAAATAATTTATAATTTTATCACTATTAATTAGGGTCAAAAATTATTTTATAAATATTAAATAATATAAATTATTATGATTCCAAATATAGAATAAATTTATCTAATTTAAACTCCCCTAAATTGTTGAATTAAATTTTAAATTAAACTTGTAAACTTGTAAAAAAATGATTTTCAAGAAATACATTTTTACGAAACGATGATCTCATATTAACTATATGAAAAGTAATTAAAAATATAGGAATTTAAATTCAAATTTATAGATATATAATATTTTAATTTTATTTAAATCATTATTTATTAGGGGTTATTTTACGTATTTAAAATCAAAAATTATTATACACATTAAAAGTATTTTTATAAAGAGTGTGTTTTAAATCCTATAAATAAAAATATACAAAAAAATAGTCTAAAGATTTATAAAATGTAATTAATTTTAATAAATACTAATATATAATAATAAATTTAGTTATAAATCAAATTTAAATAAAAATCGGACCTAATTGATTAAGTTGAAATGAAAATATTATATAAATCAATATTTTTAGTATTAAGTAAAAATTAATATTTTCCAAAATTATCCTAAAATGTAACCATAAGTAAATATCAAATTTCAGATTTAAAAAATGATTTTTTATATTCATTTATTAATAGTGTTAAAATAAATGTTTTATTATATTCCCAAAGAGAGAATAAACCGACTTCAAAAAAGTATGATTTCTCTAAAAACATTTTTTTTCTTTCAAATGATACTTATTTTATTTCTAATAAATAGATTCCCATAGAGTCTATTTAATACCTCTAGAAAAAATATAATATTCAACATTTAATATATCATATTCATTCCCCCTAACATAACAGAAATGTTATAATTGTTATCTTTAAATAATAATATTTTCTATGGGTATCATATTTTTCTAAAAGAAGGTGTTGCATGCATCACAATATTACGAAGAGATTGAATTTATTTAAAAATTAATATTTTAAAAAATAATATTAGGTTATATTATAACCTATTTAAATTAATTTTTCCGAAAAATTTGACATTGGGTTCATTAATGATGCTTTGGAATTTGAAAATCTATTTCTCGGAAGCCCACTTCGTAAGAACGGTTAATAAGTACTCTACATAAAAATAAGGAAAGATAAATATGAAGGTTATTTGTAATAACACATAACATGGGTACGAATTTAGTGAAAATTGTTGGGGAGTGAAAATATGTACATGTATGGAATGAATCAATAATTATAAAGGGTTTTAGAGATTATTGATCATAAGAGTATAAATGATCCCGATAAAGTCAACAACCAAAAAACTATATATCTGTGATGAATGAAAATATCATTAATTCATAAGATATGTAGGTAATATGATAACATTTTTTTCATGATCCTATTAATATATTTGAGGGATTATTTTTCTATCATGTTATATAAGACTATAAAATTTACATACATAATATAAATTTATTTTATAAACACAATTTCATCCTTTCATTGTTTATCGATCAATTTCCACTTCACCTCATACTCTATTGATTAAATATATAATATGATTTTTTTATTCTTGAATCAATGAAACTAACCTTTAATGGATCATATGATCCACAAAATTGTAAAAAACCATTCCCCATATATTTATTATAACTATGAAAATGGTTGGAACATTATAAGATAATGACAAAAAAGAATATAAAAATATTAATCTCTAAAATTCAATAATGAAACAAATGTTTTAACATAGATCATTCCATATATAGATAACCCTATATACCAAAAATCATATAAATAAAAAAATAGTATTAGGTGTTTTACTTCAATGGATATCTCATAACCTCCCAACATACATCTCTAAAAAAATATCCTTCTTCCCAACATACACATTCGGTTAAACAAAAAGGTTGGATATACTTAAAACAAAAAAATGTCAAATAAAATATAATTAGACACAGAATCAGACAATAATATCTTATAATATGATTCAAAAAATCCAATAAATATTTTACATTGAAATCATCTATGAGAAAACACTGTAATTTAAAATAGTACATCCCATAGGCTAGTGGTAGGTGTAACTTCCTTATCACCATTTTTTATTGGGATCTTGCCTTGTGGCCTTTCCAAATGGGATGAATTGTCACCTGACATGTGGATTGGATTTTTTCTAAAACTGTAGAAAAACATATTTGATGATCAAATTTATAATTCTCCATGATACTGTACTATTCTCTAGAAAATAAATATCATTTTCAAAAATAACATTTGTCATAAGATAAAATTTCATAACCACTAATGTATTCATTAAAAATTATTATTTTTAAAAAAACTTATTACCAATATATCAATCCCATTTCAAATATTATATTATACTTAATTATGTGTATTTTCCAAAGAAAATCACCTTACCATTAAATTAAGTTTCTAGTTTACTTGTAAAATTTAACAAATTATTGGAAATCCTTAAAAAAAATCTAAAAATATAAGTTTATATATATATATTATTTATATAATTCAATAATTCTAGTACATAAATATTACAATTTTAATAACCCAATATTTTTCAATGGAAATTTCTTTTCATATGAATATGTCATAATATCCTGAAATCCAAACATAATTAACTACTATGTGCTATGTGACCCTTAAAACAAACATTTTCCACTTCTGTGATGGGGATTTCGAAAATCTGACATACACGGTTGCAATCAGTAAGTTATTTGGTCTCCGATAAGAAAAACACAATTTTTGGTGAAGAGTAACCTAAAATTATGATATTATCATACCCTTATGAATAGTGATATACCATAATGAATAGTAAATTTACATATGATGGTATATAAAAAATATTCAAGTGAATGTATGATATACCTCTACTTTGGAAAAAGTAAATAAATGTTTTAAAACTGTTGTATTTAGAATAAATTTTAATTTTAATTAAATATTTAATTAATTATATTTATGAAGTTATTTTTGAAAAATGGTCTTCATATTTAGATTCTACATGTCGAAAAACGGTCATGGTGAATTTTTGGTATTTTTCTGAAAAATTCGAATTTTTGATGAATCGAAAATTACATTAAAATACCATATATAAAAATTATTAGTTAAATACACTATTTTATGACATCACAAGTGATGTAATCCCACTTGACTGTAATTCACAAGAATTTTTCACTTTTCATGGTCAAGGAAGACTCGATATTCCTTGTCTTGTGGAGAAATAATAAAATAATGAATATAAAATTAAGAAATCCCCTCTCCCATCCACTATAAAAACCCCTCATCACTCCATGTTCTCTTCAATACTCTCAAGCCCTTTGACTTATCCAAATTCTGTCTAATTATCCTACTATCCTCATATCCCACATCCTTTAAGCCTTGCCCACAAAAAAGTCCAAAACATCCCACTTAAGGAGGTTCCGAAAGAAGTTTGGTTCCAGAGGTAAATTCCTCTTTTTAATTCATTGTCTTTCCTTTATAGTTCATTTGTATTGTTTTTCTATTATTTCCCCTATTTATCCAAATTATTTTATGACACCATTACATTACATATACTGGAATTATTTCATTATAGTGGAATAAGTTATCATCATCTCTTCCTTTTACCTTATTTTTTTCTAGTTGCAAGAGCACTATCCGAGCTGTGTCAATTTACCACATTCAAGGACGATGGGTTTTCGACATCTATTATCATACAAAATTCTAGTCATGAATCCATTCATGTTATGGTTGAACCAGATTATTATATTTGTAATATACCGTATTTATGTTTCTATAATCCCTTTTTAAAAATGGTATTTAGTTATAGAGAAAAATGAGTTCGTTGTAATCAAAACACACAAATTAACAGGAATAGTAATCATTAAAGTTATATATAAAAACTCATCCTCAAAATATGTTACAATGTTATATAAAAGAGCACTAACACCGATGGATTATAATAAATATTATTCTAATTAAAATATGGAGATTTACATCCACTCCACATGATGTCCATTACTTAAGAACAAGTGTACCTATTATTAAAATAATGAAAACAAACACTACGGAACGACAAAATACAATATAATAACATATCAACAAGGGAATAAATTCACTAAACAGAATTATGATAAAAAAAATATATTTATAATTAGTTCGTAAGTATGTTATTAATAATTATAATTTCATATTCTAGAATCTTATGTTCGTGATCGGAATATGATTGTATTTAAGGTAAGAGTTTTCCACTTGAACATCCATTTTCTTTTGGGTTAATTTTATTGTCTAATTAACTCAATGAAATTCTGGAATATTTTTATGTTATCCTCATAAAATATGTCTAAGTGTTTACCAAATAGAACCCTTCTTTATTTAGTGGATAGTTACACATTTTAAAAGGAACTTTCAAAATTGTTTCTTGAAATACAAGCCTAATCCAACGAAATTTCTCTAATTATTACTTTTTCTTCAGGGGAACACTATAATCTATTTTTGGAATCCATTATCTTTATGAAATCACTCCTTTTATAATTAAAATACTACCTTAATTCACTTCTGATTTTTTGAAAATATTTTTCCAAAATAACTCTTCTTTTCAAAGTAAAGAAGTATTTATCTCCAAATTTACTCAATGATTTTTAAGGGTGTATTAACCTGTTTCAACACTCTTTTTGATTCATATTTATTATTGGGATTAGTATTCCATTTTATGGTCTAACATATTTAATTTAATGGTTTCTGATTATTTTGTCTATTGATGTGCTATATTATTACAATTCATCATATATCATCGAAAGGTTTGTGTTTTTGGTTAATGTTCAGGGAAATATATTTACATTTAATGTATTAGTTTCAATAGTAATGTGTATGTTGTTTTTTTATACCCATTCATATTAGTAATTCATTAGACAAATTATGTTCATGGCACGAGGCCTTCACAAAATGATTATTTATGGTCTTGGAACGAGGCGTTGACGGTATGGTTATGTTTTCCACCATTATGCATTCCCTCATTATGAAAATAGTATTAATGGTTCATGTGATTATTCGACTAGTAGAATACCCATGATTATGTTATGTTAGGTAAATTTTTAATCAGCTCATAATTCTGACATATTATGTTCTAGTTTATTTTTAAAGGCACGTGTTTTCAATTATTCACCAAATCTAATGTTTATATTATATTCCATTGTATTTCATACCCTTACTAAGAATTTTATCTCACCCCTTTCTTATGTTTAAATTTATTAGGTCATTAATAATTTTATCATGATTGACATGCTGAAATATCCTAGGAGTTAAGGATGTGGCTAAAGAGATTCTATGTTCTTTTTATTTCAAGTTGTAGCATTGAAATAATGTATGTATATTGTTTCTTATAATACTAAACTACTCAGTCATTTGGGATTCTTATTTCTTATTTTATTCCAATATAATTAAATAAGGAATCGGCTTCGGATAGCTGGGGCCAGGTCCTTACAGTTGGTATCAAAGGATGTTTAGTAGAAGACTTGGAAACTAGATTTGGAAAACATAGATTAGGGAAGAGTACCTATGTTAGTCTTTGAGAAAAACATACAATAATGTACAAGTGTGTTGGTAAGGAATTGATTATGTGGATATTTTAAGAAATATAACCATTCCAGTATATGAGGTGGTAGAGGCAGCTCTGGCACATATGTTCATATGAGTGAAAGCTCTGGCTTGGAGTTTCGAGCTTGACCCAGGATATCCAGGTACACAAAAATAGTAAATGCTACACTCTTAGTTATGAAACTCCCAGGGGATATTCTTAAGATAATTCACATTTTCTCTAAAATCCATTATGAAGTACTTAAATGCATAATTTTCTTTAAAGGAACCATTTTTTTGATTTTGGGATTAACCATTAGAAGGATTTCAATTTGTGATAAGTATTTTGTTATGTTAAGATTATTCATTATGATTCATAACTTAATCTAGTGTATGCCTTTATCTAGATATGGGGCCTAGTGGAAGGAATGGAAACCACACGAACACACGTCTCCCCTATAGGGATTTACTTTAAATGCAAGACAATGTTGTTTGCTCAGGTACTGTGATTGGTGATGAGAAACTCATAACTCTGCTGGGACAACTTACTAAGGTTTTGAATAATAACCTTACCCATATGGAGCATTCGGATCCACCACATGGAGTCACTATGGTAGTTCTCTTTATGTGGAGACAACCTCCATCATTCAATGGGACTACAAATCCATTTGTAGAAGAGTAGTGGACATGATCCATAGAGAAGATATTTCTTTCTTTGGGATGTAATGAAAGAGACAAGGTTGTCATGGCAGTTTATTGTCTAATGGGAGATGTGAATTGGTGGTGGCCATTAATCCAAAACACAAAGGAGGAGGAACAAATAGATGACATGTAATGGATGGATTTTATGAAAATATTCTTAGAAAAATATTTCACTCATGAACAATGAGCATATGTGGAGAGGCAATTCTTATCTTTGAGGCAGAATGAGGATAAATTTTTTTCCATGTATGAAGCCAACTTCACAAGGCTGGAAAGGCATGCTGCGGACTACATACATAATCTAAGGAGAAAATTTGATCAATTCATTTATGGTTTAAAACCTTTCCTTGGAAGTGATATATTCTCCCAAATATTATCATCAAATGAAGATATAGTCTCAAGTGATATCAGGATAGAAAATGAATTATTTAAGTCATATGACTATAAGAGAAGGTAAGAGAAGAATAGGGCTGATGAAATCTCTGGGAAAGGAAATAAATGGTATGGGGAATAAGGTAAGTGTTTAATTTTCATCATGTAGTAATTGTTGAATGAAACACCATGGAAATTTCTTAAAGGGAATTGGAGTCTGTTACATGTACAATTAAAAAGGCCACCTATCACAGGATTGTAAGGGGAAGAAAGAAGATACCAATGTTATGTGCTACAATTACTAGGAGATGAGACATTATTCACATGAATGTATTTTAAATTAGGAAAATTTTCCCTAAATAAGGCCAAGGGAGCAAGGCCAAGCTTATGGAGTCACAACTACGGAGGTCGAAGTTTCTAATGAAGTGGTGGTAGGTACATTTATTGTTTTATCCAACACATCCAATACTTTATTTGATTCTTGGATCATCACATTCAATTATATCTTCCCAGTTTTATAAGAAAATTATATATTTCCAATTTGATTTAATAAAGGAGTTATGAGTCAAAATCCCTAGTGGATGTACCACTACAATAATGGCGCGTCGATTAGTCCCCCTGATGACACATAAATGTGTAATAGTTTATATCCTTATCATCATACTAATGGTTTACTATCATACAATTCTTGGTATGAATTTTCTATCAAATTATTATGATAAGATCTATTTCAAGAAGAAGGATGTTACAATTTTTGAGAATGGTGTAGAGTCCCTTATTTTTAGAGTAGAAACCTCTCCATTTAATTCTCATCAAGATCCTCCACCATTAGCTCTACTAAATTCAAATATTGTGGAGGATGGGAATGAAATAAATATGGGTGAGAAGGTAAAGGTATAGATATAGGATATACCTATTATGAAAGAATATGTTAACATATTTCGAAAGGATTTACCTGGAAATCTTCCAGAGAAAAAAATTTATTTTTCCATTGACTTAATTCTTGGTTCACAGACCATATCAAATAACCCTTATATAATGGCCACTGTAGATTTATTGGAACTAAAGAAACAACTAGATTAATTGTAACGCCCCGACCCTAGTTGCCTAGAGTCGGTGCATTATTACATAACATTGGCATGATCACAAGAAAGATCAAATCTCGAAAGACCAATTGGTTTAGTAGCCTTGGAAACACTAGATATATTCATAAGTTTTACATTACATCATAAAATGAAAAACTACTACAACAACATAATGTTTCCACAGTCCACACTATAATCCCCTCATAAAATCCCTGCAGGTCATTCATAACTTACATCTTCACATCCTGGGAAAAATAAAACATAGAAAAGGGGTGAGCTCAAATGCCCAGTAAGGATAACAATATAGCAGAACATTCAAAAATAAGCATAAACATTTAAGGCAATGAATTACTAAAACAAAAGCCTTTTAAACTTGAACTTCAACATAGTATGGAAAAAGTAAAATGAAATAATGCCATTTACTTGTTCACATGGATATTCTACTAATCGAATAATCACATGAAAAATCAATAACCACTTTCATAATGTTGGAATGCATAATGCCAGACTATCATAACCACATAGCCAAGGCCTCGTGCCAAGACTACAAATAAGATTTTGTCAAGGCCTTGTTCCAAGACACTAGTTTGTCTCATGAGACCTACCGATGCATCGAGGAGCTATAGCGGGCTCCACCCGTCACTTATTAAGTCCAATGCATTCCCATATGAAAAGGTTTAAACATAACATAAACATTCGTATTAGAACTAGAATACGAAATGTCAATAATTTCACCATAAACTATGAATGGTATAAAAATAGCACATCCACAGTCAAACATATCACAAAACCTTCAATACAATATAGAAGTTTTGTATCATAATAAATCAACTTCAAATAATCTTAAAATCCATCAAAGGATGTTGACATAGATGAAATCAAAATTCTTTTTAAAGAAGTATCTCCTTTTATTTTGAAATCATTTAAGATCCATATAAAATAAAACATTTTCTTTGAAAATATTCTTATAAGCTTGTATGGGAAGCTTCAACGATTTTATAACGGCGGAAAATAACCGCACCCGCCGTATAAGTTAAAAAAACATTCTTACCTCAATTCTGTCGAAAAGGTTAAAAAGGACCTTGTTTTGAAAACGACGGAAAGATTCCTTTATAAACCTCTTATAAAAAGTCAAACAAGGGTATAAATGACTTTAACCCATATTCTTGTAAATAGTAAAAATGTTTTGAAATACATTTCGAAGAAACATGGATGTGGATGATAAAGAGATCCCAGTAGATTATTACGTATAATACAACCTCAGATAATGAAGAGATTGTGAAATAACCCTTACCTTGTACTTTTCCTTGGTTGGGGTAGGTTAACCTCCTGTATAATAGTGAAATAATTGTTACTAAATTATACAAGAATCATATACATTAATATGATATCATATATGATCTTTTAATACTGATTTGATAATAATATCTTAAAATTATCGTCGTTTCGGGTGTTAACTTACTCATTTTCTTTTATATGTTTTGTTACATAAGCCATCTTTGTAAAGGATAAGTTGTATATTATTCAAATCCAGAATGGTATCAAGTATTTAAACATCATTTTTAAATCATCAAATGATAATTATACTTGAATGGATACGATGGAAAATGAATCTCATCGCGTTCGTGGAGACGGTAGTCCGTACGTACGCACGAACGCTACTTCCATTTAATTTTTATTTTAAAAGAATCTAATACCAATGATACATAGGTATATTACTATTCCTGTATAATATAATATTTTATACATGTTACTTAAGTTCATTAACACCATCCTTTATACGTTCCATGTGTGGTATGAACGAGTCATATCATTTTAAGGGGGCGGTAGTCCGCACTTCCTCAAATGAAATTATCGTATGTATATACAACATGAAACGAATAATGGTATGAAATAAAATGGAATTACAGAAGCTTATATATAAAATATATATCATTAATATCATATTTAATTACAGTGCCATCATAATGGCCACCATGAGAGGCGATAAGATGTATTTGAACAATCATCGTTTCGTGAGGCGTTAGTTTGCCATCCACAGAAACATTATGTTCATCATCCATTAGATGGAGTTGTGTGTATGTGTAGTTTGAATCCATATTATAAAAAAATCCTAGTATATTGAGGATACTGGTGTTGTTACAAAAGAAAGGAAATAAAAAGAGTTTGGGGGTTGAAGAAGCAAAATAAATGAAAATAATTTAAGAGAAATCGTTACCTTTAATTTAGGTAACTCACTTTGGTTGGAACCAAAGGACTTGTTGAAATGCTTTCTGACTAAGGGGAAACTTCAAGGAGGAGGAGAGGGATGTGGGGAGCTTAGTTGGGCAGAGTTTGGACGAGCCAAGTGGCTTGAGAGGTGTGAGGAATGAGTAGAAGTGGTCTCCTTTTATAAGGGAGAGGAGGGGCTCTTTAGGAAAGAGTGAAAGTATTACTTTATAATATAATTATATTCGGTTTATAATGGTCCAAAAATCATTGAGGTCGAAGATAAGATGACTCATATTCTAAATAACATCAACCAATAAGAATTAGACTTGTTTTAGATAATATTTTAATCATTATAATATTATTTATTTCAATGATTTATTAATGAGGTAAACATTGCATCATTATTGTGTCATTAATAATTTAACTTATTTGATGTCTAAAAATTATAAATAAAATATCATAATGTAGGAAATCTTTTTATCTTTCTAATGAATATTTATAATCGAAAATACAACATGTATAACCCTATGTAAAAATTGTTCTTCTAAAAGATGTAAGCTTATGCCATTTTTATTTTTATTTTAACTTTATTAATATAATGTGTCCCTACCACATACAAGTGGCTCCAAGGGGTCCCCAAATTGACCCAAGGATGCCCATGGTCGGGTATGTGTCCACCAATAAGGTTAGGACACGTTTTAGGGTAATTTTTTATTATTATAGTATTATTTTTTAACCCTTATTTACCGGATTTACCCTTTAACCATGGTAAATAAAATATTTACCACAGTAACTATTCAAAATGTCTAAAAATAAAAGTTACCTATTTACACAATTTGAACATCCTGATTCCAAATATGGAATCCATTTTCCTAAATTCAAAACACAGAAGTGGCAGAAATTAATTTAAAATTAATTCCCGCTGTCAAAACAAAAAGCGTGTTTTTAAGAGATAATAACTATAAAAAGATTGACACTTGTTTATGTTCGGTTTAATTGTAAAATTATGTCCAATGACCAAAATTATATTAAATGGTAAAAATATATTCTAAATATACTTTAAAACCACTCAAATTCACAATTTATCACTATTAATTATTTTGATTAAAAAAGTTGTTTTTAATTAAAATTTAGTAATTTTCACTGTTCATCAAAATATAAAAGTTATCCGAAAAGTACCAAAATTTCACCCTAGGCTAATTTCAATATTCCGAATCCAAAAATGAAGTCCATTTTGAAATATAAAATATATATGATTTCAAAAAGTAGGTATTACTATTCACAACGGCTAGTTTAATTAGTTGTGGTGTGTGTTAGAACTCGAGGTTGCGTACAACACACGCTATCGATTATTCGAAGGGAAACGTACCGTGGATGTTTGGGGTGTTACATTCTCCCCTCCTTCAAATAATTGCGTCCTCGCAATTTCTAGGGTATTACTGCATAAAAAGACTCGGGTGGTTCTTCATCGTAAGTTCCTCGGGTTCCCACGTTGCCTCTTCCATCTTATGATTTCTCCACAAAACTTTTACCAGACGCGTCGTCCGGTTTCTCAGTACTTATTCTCTTGTATCAAGAATCTTGACGGGCTCTTCACAATAAGACAGATCGGGTTCCAATTCTAATTCCTCATAGGTGAGTACATGCGTTGGGTCAGGCATGTATTTTCTCAACAGAGATACGTGGAACACATCGTGAACTTTGGAGAGACTTGGCGGCATTGCCAATCGGTAAGCTACAGCCCCAATTCGTTCTAGAATTTCGAAAGGTCCGATCTACCTGGGAATCAATTTACCTTTCTTTCCAAAACGTATGACTCCCTTCCATGGAGATACCTTTAGGAAAACATGATTACCGACTTGAAATTACAAATCTTTCCTTCGATTATCGGCATAGCTCTTCTGCCTACTTTGAGCTGCTTTGATGTGATTTTGGATTACTTTCACCTTTTCCACCATTTCCTCCACCAGCTCTGGGCCTACAAGTTTTCTTTCACCAACGTCATCCCAACAGGTTGGTGTACGACATCTCTTTCCGTATAACGCTTCATATGGTGCCATCTGTATACTCGAATGGAAGCTATTATTATAGGAAAATTCTACCAGTGGTAAATATTGATCCCACATACCCTGAAAGTCAAGTGAGCAAGATCTCAACATGTCTTCTAAGGTTTGAATAGTCCGTTCTGATTGTCCGTCTGTCTGAGGGTGGTAAGCAGTGCTCAAATGAAGTTCAGTATCCAGGGATTTCTGAAGACTTTTCCAAAATCTTGAAGTAAAACGGGGATCACGATCAGAAACAATCGATAGGGGTACTCCATGAAGTCTCACAACTTCATTAATGTATAGTCTTGCTAGACGTTCCAGGGGTAGATCTTCTCTTATAGCAAGAAAATGTGCTGACTTGGTAAGACGATCAACAATAACCCATATTGTATCGTTCCTTCTAGGAGTCTTTGGCAGCCCCATGAGAAAGTCCATCGTAACATTGTCCCATTTCCACTCCGGTATGGGAAGAGGTTGCATGACTCCTCCAGGCTGTTGCCTTCCAGCTTTCACTTGTTGACAAACCATACATCTTGACACAAAATCAGCAATCTCCCTCTTCATGTTGTCCCACCAAAAATGTTCCTTCAAATCTCTATACATTTTGGTGCTCCCAGGGTGTATAGAGAAATTGGAACTATGAGCATCATCCAGCAATTCCCTTTTTAGATTAGGTAAATCGGGAATACAAAGTCTCTTCCCGAATTTCAAAATTCCATCTTCATACACAAAGTCTCTCAATCTCCCATCATTCACAGCTTTAATCTTCTTCTGAAATTCTTCATCATTGGTATGAGAACTCTTACTCCTTTCTAGTAAAGATGGTTTGGCAACCATTTGAAAAAGCATTGATGTTTCACCTTCCCTGGTTATTCCCATGTCCATCTTCACTAGATCCATGAAAATTGGATCCCTTTCAATTCTCATATTGTTCAAAACTCCATGGTCTTTTCTACTCAAAGCATCTGCCACCTTGTTTGCCTTCCCTGGGTGGTAGTGTATCGTACAATCATAATCCTTGAGTAATTCAAGACATCTCCTTTGCCTCATGTTGAGTTCTTTTTGTGAGAAAATATACTTCAAACTCTTGCGATCAGTATAAATCTCACATTTTTCACCATAGAGGTAGTGCCTCCATATCTTCAAAGCAAAGATCACAGCTGCCAACTCAAGATCATGAGTAGGATAGTTTTGTTCATGAATTTTCAACTGTCGTGATGCATAGGCAATAACTCTATCATTCTGCATAAGGACACAGCCAAGTCCTTTCTTCGATGCATCACTATAAATAACGAACCCATCATTCCCCGATGGTAGAGTCAATATAGGATCATTGACTAATCTTCTCTTCAGTTCTTCGAAACATTCTTCACACTCTTTTGTCCAAACAAATTTAACCCCTTTACGTGTGATCTTCGTTAATGGGTTAGCCAATCGGGCAAAATTCTGGACAAAACGTCGATAATAACCTGCCAGACCAATAAAACTGCGTACCTCAGTTATACTCGTAGGTGCTGGCCATTCTTGGATTGCCTTGGTCTTAGAAGGATCAACAGAGATTCCATCTTTTGAGACAATATGGCCAAGAAAAGAAATCTCCTGAAGCCATAATTCACACTTGCTAAACTTCCCATATAATTCATGCCTCCTCAGAGTCTTCAAGATAATGCGCAAGTGATTTTCATGATCGTCATAGGTTTTGGAGTATACCAAGATATCATCAATAAATACCACCAAAAATTCATCGAGATACTCCTTGAAAACTCTATTCATCAGATCCATGAATACAGAGGGTGCATTAGTCAATCCAAACGGCATTACAGTAAACTCGTAATGCCCGTACCTGGTTTGAAATGCTGTCTTCGGAATGTCTTCCTTCTTTACACACAACTGATGGTATCCAGATCGAAGGTCAATCTTTGAAAAGTATTGAGCTCCATGTAGTTGGTCAAATAAATCATCAATACGAGGTAGGGGATACTTGTTCTTTATCGTTATAGCATTGATCTCCCTGTAGTCAATACATAACCTCATAGATCCATCTTTCTTTTTAACAAAAAGAACAGGGGCTCCCCATGGAGAAACACTAGGGAGAATAAATCCCTTATTACTCAATTACTCTAGTTGTTTCTTTAATTCGACTAACTCTACAGTGGCCATTCTATAAGGGGTCTTCGATATAGGCCTTGATCCAGGAATCAAATCAATGGAAAACTCAACTTCTCGTTCTGGAGGATGTCCAGGTAAATCTTCCGGAAATACATCTACAAATTCTTTCACAACAAGTACATCCTCTATTTGAACATTCCTTTCCTCACCGACAGTTATTTCATTCTCTTCCTCCCCAATAATTGAATTATGTTGAGCTACTGGGGGTGGATCTAAATAAGAATTAGGTGGTGACGATTCTGCTCTAAAAATAAGGTGCTCCTTATCATTATCATCAAGAATCGTAACCTCTTTCTTCTTACAATAAATCTTCGCATCATAGTCCGAAAGCCAGTCCATACCGAGGATTATATCAAACTCAATCATAGGTATGACGATGAAATCAGCAGATAAAGAAAATTTATGTGCTCTAATGGGGACTGATTCACAAAACTTTGTTGCAACGATACTTCCCTTAGGAGTTTTAACTGACAACTCCCTTATTAAATAAAATTGGAAATATCTAATTTTCTTAGCAAACTGGGAAGATATGAAACAATGCGATGATCCAGAATCAAATAATGCATTTGCTAAACTTGAGGAAACCATTAAATTACCTGCCACCACGTCTTTCGGAGCTTCTACCTCAGCAGTAGTGATAGAATAAGCCTGGCCTTGATCCCTTGGCCTTTTCTGAGGTAAGTTCTCCTGACGCTTAGGACATGTATTTGCATAATGCCCCATTTCCCTGCAATTATAGCACTGAACGTTGGTAGCTTCCTTCTTCCCCTTGCAATCATGAGCTTGGTGGCCTTTTTCACCACACTTGTAACAGACTCCCATTCCCTTCAAGCAAGTACCAGTATGTTTCTTCCCGCATTTACCACAGGATGGATATTCAACCTTTCCCTTCTTCCCCTTATTTCCATTCCCAGATTGATCAGCAGGTCTCTTCTTCTCTTGCTTTGCTTTAATGTCATAAGACTTAGAGAATTCCTTTTCGGTCTTGATAGCACATGAGACAATGTCTTCGTACGATGAAAAGGATTGTGAGACTAATGCTCGATGGAGAAATGGTTTTAACCCATCAAAGAAACGATCAATCTTACTTCTTGGGTTGTGAATATAATCTCCATAATACCTCGCTAACCTTGTAAAGTTAGCCTCATACTTTGTGACATTCTCATCCTCCTTTTGTCTCAGACTCAGAAATTGCCTTTCCATATCCGCTCGATGGTCGCGAGGGAAGTATTTTTCTAAAAACAGATCTTTGAATTCCCTCCATTCCATATTTGATACTTCATCATCTTCCTTCATGTTTTGAATCAATGACCACCATTGATCAGCATCTCTAGTGAGGCGGTAAACTGCCATGATAACTTTTTCCCTTTCACTGCTCCCCAAAGCCTGAAATATTTTCTCTAGGGAATTTATCCATTGCTCAGCTACTAAGGGATTTGTACTCCCATTGAACGTTGGTGGTTGTTGCCTCATGAATCGATCTAACATTGATCCTCCACACTGCGGATCAGGGTGCTCCATACGGGTAAGGTTATTATTCATAACCTGAGTAAGTTGTCCCAGTATGGTGATTAGCTGATCGGCACCAGTTGCATCACCAGCCCTACTATAATTATCTTGAGCAGGAGGGCAATCCCTACATGGAGTGCGTGCATTGATACGGTTTCCATTTCTTCCACTAGGCGCCATTTCTAAACAATGGCATAAACTAGATCAGTTTATGAATCAAAATACATAATCCCATACTTATAAAACACTTAACATAAATTGAACTATTTATGGATATAATCCACAATCATAAAAATGTTTTCTTTGAGGAAGTATATACTCATAAACCCTTCATAATGATTTGTAAAGAAAATGAGAGTTATCCTAAGCATATCCCCCGGGAGTGTCGTAACCAAGAGTGCAGCAAGGCCCGTTGTCGTGCACCAGTTCCCGTTCGAGTCTAGCTCAAAGCGGTGTTTTCGGGTTTTACCCCTAGGTACATCTGTGCCAGAGCCGCCTCTACCTGCTCGTATCCAGACAGGGATGTATTGCTCGGAAAACTCACAAAATCTCTACAATACCAAAATTCTAGGAAGTTCTTCTATACTAATCCTAAAAGTTCATATTAGGTCTACGTGCTCTAATCAGAGTTTATCTAAATCTAGTTTCCAAGGTTTGTACTAAACTTTCTCTGATACCAACTGTAACGCCCCGACCCTAGTTGCCTAGAGTCGGTGCATTATTACATAACATTGGCATGATCACAAGAAAGATCAAATCTCGAAAGACCGATTGGTTTAGTAGCCTTGGAAACACTAGATATATTCATAAGTTTTACATTACATCATAAAATGAAAAACTACTACAACAACATAATGTTTCCACAGTCCACACTATAATCCCCTCATAAAATCCCTGCAGGTCATTCATAACTTACATCTTCACATCCTGGGAAAAATAAAACATAGAAAAGGGGTGAGCTCAAATGCCCAGTAAGGATAACAATATAGCGGAACATTCAAAAATAAGCATAAACATTTAAGGCAATGAATTACTAAAACAAAAGCCTTTTAAACTTGAACTTCAACATAGTATGGAAAAAGTAAAATGAAATAATGCCATTTACTTGTTCACATGGATATTCTACTAATCGAATAATCACATGAAAAATCAATAACCACTTTCATAATGTTGGAATGCATAATGCCAGACTATCATAACCACATAGCCAAGGCCTCGTGCCAAGACTACAAATAAGATTTTGTCAAGGCCTTGTGCCAAGACACTAGTTTGTCTCATGAGACCTACCGATGCATCGAGGAGCTATAGCGGGCTCCACCCGTCACTTATTAAGTCCAATGCATTCCCATATGAAAATGTTTAAACATAACATAAACATTCGTATTAGAACTAGCATACGAAATGTCAATAATTTCACCATAAACTATGAATGGTATAAAAATAGCACATCCACAGTCAAACATATCACAAAACCTTCAATACAATATAGAAGTTTTGTATCATAATAAATCAACTTCAAATAATCTTAAAATCCATCAAAGGATGTTGACATAGATGAAATCAAAATTCTTTTTAAAGAAGTATCTCCTTTTATTTTGAAATCATTTAAGATCCATATAAAATAAAACATTTTCTTTGAAAATATTCTTATAAGCTTGTATGGGAAGCTTCGACGATTTTATAACGGCGGAAAATAACCGCACCCGCCGTATAAGTTAAAAAAAACATTCTTACCTCAATTCTGTCGAAAAGGTTAAAAAGGAACTTGTTTTGAAAACGACGGAAAGATTCCTTTATAAACCTCTTATAAAAAGTCAAAAAATGGTATAAATGACTTTAACCCATATTCTTGTAAATAGTAAAAATGTTTTGAAATACATTTCGAAGAAACATGGATGTGGATGATAAAGAGATCCCAGTAGATTATTACGTATAATACAACCTCGGATAATGAAGAGATTGTGAAATAACCCTTACCTTGTACTTTTCCTTGGTTGGGGTAGGTTAACCTCCTGTATAATAGTGAAATAATTGTTACTAAATTATACAAGAATCATATACATTAATATGATATCGTATATGATCTTTTAATACTGATTTGATAATAATATCTTAAAATTATCGTCGTTTCGGGTGTTAACTTACTCATTTTCTTTTATATGTTTTGTTACATAAGCCATGTTTGTAAAGGATAAGTTGTATATTATTCAAATCCAGAATGGTATCAAGTCTTTAAAAATCATTTTTAAATCATCAAATGATAATTATACTTGAATGGATACGATGGAAAATGAATCTCATCGCGTTCGTGGAGACGGTAGTCCGTACGTACGCACGAACGCTACTTCCATTTAATTTTTATTTTAAAATAATCGAATACCAATGATACATAGGTATATTACTATTCCTGTATAATATAATATTTTATACATGTTACTTAAGTTCATTAACACCATCCTTTATATGTTCCATGTGTGGTATGAACGAGTCATATCATTTTAAGGGGGCGGTAGTCCGCACTTCCTCAAATGAAATTATCGTATGTATATACAACATGAAACGAATAATGGTATGAAATAAAATGGAATTACAGAAGCTTATATATAAAATATATATCATTAATATCATATTTAATTACAGTGCCATCATAATGGCCACCATGAGAGGCGATAAGATGTATTTGAACAATCATCGTTTCGTGAGGCGTTAGTTTTCCATCCACAGAAACATTATGTTCATCATCCATTAGATGGAGTTGTGTGTATGTGTAGTTTGAATCCATATTATAACAACATCCTAGTATATTGAGGATACTGGTGTTGTTACAAAAGAAAGGAAATAAAAAGAGTTTGGGGGTTGAAGAAGCAAAATAAATGAAAATAATTTAAGAGAAATCGTTACCTTTAATTTAGGTAACTCACTTTGGTTGGAACCAAAGGACTTCTTGAAATTCTTTCTGCCTAAGGGTAAACTTCAAGGAGGAGGAGAGGGATGTGGGGAGCTTAGTTGGGTAGAGTTTGGACGAGCCAAGTGGCTTGAGAGGTGTGAGGAATGAGTAGAAGTGGTCTCCTTTTATAAGGGAGAGGAGGGGATCTTTAGGAAAGAGTGAAAGTATTACTTTATAATATAATTATATTCAGTTTATAATGGTCCAAAAATCATTGAGGTCGAAGATAAGATGACTCATATTCTAAATAACATCAACCAATAAGAATTGGACAGGTTTTAGATAATATTTTAATCATTATAATATTATTTATTTCAATGATTTATTAATGAGGTAAACATTTCATCATTATTGTGTCATTAATAATTTAACTTATTTGATGTCTAAAAATTATAAATAAAATATCATCATGTAGGAAATCTTTTTAGATTTCTAATGAATATTTATAATCGAAAATCCAACATGTATAACCCTATGTAAAAATTGTTCTTCTAAAAGATGTAAGCTTATGCCATTTTTATTTTTATTTTAACTTTATTAATATAATGTGTCCCTACCACATACAAGTGGCTCCAAGGGGTCCCCAAATTGACCCAAGGATGCCCATGGTCGGGTATGTGTCCACCAATAAGGTTAGGACACGTTTTAGGGTAATTTTTTATTATTATAATATTATTTTTTAACCCTTATTTACCGGATTTACCCTTTAACCATGGTAAATAAAATATTTACCACAGTAACTATTCAAAATGTCTAAAAATAAAAGTTACCTATTTACACAATTTGAACATCCTGATTCCAAATATGGAATCCATTTTCCTAAATTCAAAACACAGAAGTGGCAGAAATTAATTTAAAATTAATTCCCGCTGTCAAAACAAAAAGCGTGTTTTTAAGAGATAATAACTATAAAAAGATTGACACTTGTTTATGTTCGGTTTAATTGTAAAATTATTTCCAATGACCAACATTATATTAAATGGTAAAAATATATTCTAAATATACTTTAAAACCACTCAAATTCACAATTTATCACTATTAATTATTTTGATTAAAAAAGTTGTTTTTAATTAAAATTTAGTAATTTTCACTATTCATCAAAATATAAAAGTTATCCGAAAAGTACCAAAATTTCACCCTAGGCTAATTTCAATATTCCGAATCCAAAAATGAAGTCCATTTTGAAATATAAAATATATATGATTTCAAAAAGTAGGTATTACTATTCACAACGGCTAGTTTAATTAGTTGTGGTGTGTGTTAGAACTCGAGGTTGCGTACAACACACGCTATCGATTATTCGAAGGGAAACATACCGTGGAAGTTTGGGTTGTTACATTAATTGAGTGATAATTGATTTATTTGACCTAGTGTTTCTCAAGGGGGAGCCCCTATCTTTTTTTTTTCAAGAAGAAAAATAGATCAATGAGGCTACACATTGATTATAGAGAAATAAATTATATTATAATAATGATTAAGTATTGTTAACCAAGATTTTATGACTTATTTTATCAACTTCATGGAGAACTATTTTTTGGAAGATTAATCTTCAATCGGGATATCATCATTTGATTTTGAGGAAGGATGACATTCCAAAAACAAAATAACGAACTGGGAATGAGAATTATGAGTTTACAATAATTCATTTTTTACTAACTAATGCACCATTTGTGTTTATGGATATGTTGAATAGATTTTTAAAGGAATATCTTGTTGAATTTTTGTGGTGTTTATTAATGATATACTGGAATACAATAAAATCCATTAAGATCATGAAAATCAAGTGCATAGTATTCTGAAGGCAGTTAGAAAAAATAAATTATATTGGAAGTTAAGGAAGTGTCATTTTTAGCTCCAATCAGTTACCTTTCTAGGACACATTATCTCTATGGATGGAATATCTGTAGATCCTGTGAAGACAATAGATCTGGATGAATGGCCTACTCCATCAAACGTAATTGAGGTATGTAGTTTTATTGGTTTAGCATGTTATTATTGATGTGTCATTCAGAACATTTCCCATTTATCCCCCCAATGACCATGCTTACATGAGAAGGGGTATGTTCATATGGACAATGGAATGCCAAGAATTTTTTGAAGAAATGAAGATTATGTTAGTGTATGCTCTGATCCTAACCCAATCATCAGGTAATGATGGGTTTGTTATCTGTAGTGACACATCAAAGAAAGTACTTGGTTGTGTCCTTATACAGAATGATCGAGTGATTGCCTATGCATCTAAGTAGCTAAAAATTCATGAAAAAAACTATCCAACTCACGATCTTGATTTAACAATGATAATATTTTCTCTAATGATTTTGTGGCATTACCTATATGGCTAAAAATTCTAGAAAAATACAGATCATAAGAGTTTGAAATATATATTCACACAGAAAGAACTCAACATGAGACAAATGAGATGGATTGAGTTACTCAAATATTATTATTGCATAATAAACTATGACCCAGGGAAGGAAAATAAGGTAGTGGATTCATTGAGCAGAAATGATCATGGAGTTATAGACAAGATGAAAGTAGAAAGGGAAACTTTTTTGCATGGATCTAGTAATGATGGATATGAGAATTATCAAGGAAGGTAACAAATCACTACATTTTCATATATTTTCTAAATCCACTTTACTGTATAGGATAAAAAGTTCACAGGATAATGATGAGGATATTTAAAAGAAAATTATTGTTGTAAATGATGGGATGTTGATTGAATTCATATATTATGGTGGCATTTTAAAATTCGGAAAGAGGCTTTTTGTTCCCGCTATTATTGAGCTAAAGAGGGAACTATTGGATGATAATCATTGATCTAATTTCTCTATACACTTTGGTTTCTCAAAGAGGCATAGAGATCTATGAGAAAACTTTTGGTGGGACAATATGAAAAGGGAGATTGCTGAATATACATCAAAGTGCGTGTTAAGTCTACACGTGAAGGCTATGAGGCTAAATTCTAAGGGGATGAAGCAACCACTACCCACACCAACATAGAAGTAGGTGAAAATTACCATGGTCTTTGTCATTGGAATTCCATGGACATCAAGAGGAAACAAGATATATGGATCTTTGTGGATCATTATACAAAGACAACTCACTTTATCATGATTAGAGCAGACTTCTCATTTGATCAACTTGCACTGATTTACATCAAAGAAGTGGTAAGGGTGCATAGAGTATAACTATCTATTTTATCCATACGTGATCCTATATTCACCTCAAAGTTCTGATAAATTCTCAAACATTCTCTATGAACTATTCAAAACTTCAGTACGACCTATCATTCTCAAACTAATAGTCAATATGATAGGACTATTCAGACACTGGAAGACATGTTATATGGAATTCAAAGGAGGATAGGACCAACATCTTCCACTGGTTGAATTCTTCTACAACAACAGTTTCCACTCGAGAATCTGAATGGAACCTTATGAAACACTTTATGGGAAGAGGTTTAGAACCCCAGAATGTTGGGATGACGTCGATTGCCATAAGATGATAGGACCATAAATGGTCAAAGACATGGTGGAGAAGGTGAAAACCATTTAGCAGCGTATCAAGGTAGCCCAAAGTCAATAGAAGAGTTATGCATATAACTTTTGATGAGACCATGAATTAAAATATGGAGACCTGATATTTCTATGCATATCTACATGGAAGAAGATCATGTGGTTTTTGAAGAATCGAAGTCTATGTCCCGGGTATACCGTCCCCTTCGAAATCCATGATAGAGTCGGAGTTGTGGCCTATTGACAGGAACTTCCACCAACCATATCAAAATTACTTGATTTCATTGATGTATTCCTATTAATGAATTACATACCAGACCCATCATATGTACTCTCATTAGAGGTCATACTGTTGGAGGATGATCTTTATTGTGTGAAGCAGCTATTAAAATAGTGGATTTTAGAGACAATGTTCTATGCAACAAGACTACTCATATAGTAATGGTATTATAGAGAAACCATAAGTATGAAGAGTCAACCTTGGAACTGGAAAAAGCAATGAAGAAAAGGTACCCCCACCCATTTTTGTCTTATATTGTAAAATAAAATTTTGAGGCGAAATTTCTGAATGGGGGGAGAATGTAATGACCTAATAACATTCAATAGAAATTAATTTCTTAGAAATATTTCTTAATCACATGAAATCACAACATAATTAACTTCTATGTGCTATGTGACCCTTAAAACATAATTTTGACACTTATGTGATGTGAGTTTAAAAAATCTGACATACATAGTTGCGATCAGTATGTTATTTTGAGTCCGATAAAGAAAACATAATTTTTTGTGAGTAGTAACCAACCCTTATGAATATTAACCAACCCTTATGAATATTAACATACAAATATGAATTATGATAAAACCTAATGAATAGTTATAATACATATGATTGTATATAAATAATATTCATGTGGATGTATGATATACCAAAGCTTTGGAATAAGTAAATAAATGATTAAAAACAGTTGTTTTTAGAATACATTATGATTTTAATTGAATATTAAATTAATCATATTTAGAAAATTATTTTTGAAAAATGGACTTCATTTTTGGATTCTACACATCGAAAATTTGTTTGTGTGATTTTTTGGTATTTTTCTAAAAAACATAAATTTTTGATGAATAGTGAAATATGGTAAAATACCGTATATACAAATTATCAGTTAAATACACTATTAATGACATCATATGTGATATAAGCCCACTTAATTGGAACTCAGTTGCATTTATCACTATTATTGGTCATTGAAGACTCAATATTCCTTGTCTTGAATAGATATAGTAAATTAATGAATATAAAATTGAGAAATACCCTCTCCCCTCCACTATAAAACCCCCATCACTCCTTCTTCTCATCACTCCTCTCATACTTTGAGACTTCAAAAAATTCTGCCCAATAATCCTCCCAAACTCCTCTCCCACGTCTATCATGCCTTAGTCTCATAATAATACCAAAACCACTCCCTTAAGGAGGATCTCAAGGAAGTTTGGATCAAGAGGTAAATTCTGCTTTTTAATTCTTTGTCTTTCCTTTCTAGTTCATTGGTTTTCTTTTTCTATTATTACCTCTCATTATCCAAATGTTGGGATGACACCAGTAACATATATATATTGGAATGTTTCCCTGACAGTGTAATAATTTATCATCATCTCTTCCTTTTACCTACTTTTATACTAGTAGCAAGGAAATTATCTGAGATGTGTCAATTTACCACATTCAAGGACGACGAGCTTTCGACATCTATCATCATTCTAAAATATGGTCATGAAACCATTATTGTTGTGGATGAAAAATATTAATATATATATGTAATATAACTTATGTATGTTTCTGTAATCCCTTTTTACAAATGTTATTATGTTATTATCAAAAATGAGTTTGTTGTAATCAAAACACACAAATGAACAGTAACATTAATCATTAAAGTTATATATCATAATTCATCCTCATGCCATTAAAATATGTTATATAAAAGGTCTCTAGCATAAATATATGATCATAAATAATATTATAGTTCAATTCTGGAGATTTATGTCCATCCACATGAACTCTATTACTTAAGAACAAGTGAACTGATTATGAAAATAAAGAAAACAAACATTGCAAAACAACAAAATTCAATATAAAAACTTATCAATAAGGGAATAAATGAACTAAAAAGAATTAATATATTCTAAATAAATTTCTAATATGTTCTGAAATAGGTTATTAATAATTATAATTTCATATTCTAGGATCATAATTTCATGATCGGAACATGTTCATATTTAAGATAAGGGTTTTTTCACACGAACATCCATTTTCATTAGTTTTACTTTTATTGTCTTATTACCTCAATGAAATTCGGGTATATTATTATTTAATACTTATAAAATCTGTGTGAGTGCTATATATATGTTTAACAACTAGAAACCTTATTTATTTTTTGGACAATAACATGTTTTGAAAGGATCTTTCAAAATTTTTTCCGAAATACAAGCCCAATCCAATGGAATTTCTCTAATTATTACCTATTTTAAGGGGCACTCTATAATATATTTTTAAAAAACATTATTTTTATAAAATCACTCATTTTATAATGAAAATAATATCTTACTTAACTTTGGGTTTTATATAAATATTTTTCCAAAATAACTCTTCTTTTCAAAGTAAAAGAGTATTTATCTCAAGATTTACTCGAGGATTTTATAAGAGTATATTAATCTATTTCAATACACTTGTTGATTCTTATGTATTATTGGGATTATTATACCATGATGTCATATAATATATTTAATTTAATTTTTTATTAGTATTTTGGATATTGATGTTCTATCTTAAAACCATTTATCATTTTACGTTGAATGGGTAGTGTTTTTGTTTAATGTTTAGGGATAACTATTTACATTTAATTTATTTCTTTCTATATGAATATGTATGTTGTTTATATTTATCCTCGTTCATAGGAGGAATTAATTGGAGAAAGTAAATGATGGGTGGGGCCCTCTATATCCCCTCAGTGCATTGATTGGTCTCATGAGACAAACAACTGTCTTGGCATAAGGCATTGACAAAATTATTATTTATGGTTTTGGAATGAGGCCTTGACTGTATAGTTATGTTGTCCCGTATTATGAATTCCCTCATAATGAAAATAGTATTTATGGTTCATGTGGTTATTTTTCTAGTAGAATACCCATGATTATGTTATGTTATGATAATATTTTCTCAGTTCATAATTCTACCATATTATGTTCTAGTTTATTTTTAAAGGATTGTGTTTTCTATTATTCACCATGTCTAATGTTTATGATATATTTCGATATATTGAATACCCTTACTTAGTGTTTGATCATGCCCCTATATTATGTTTCAGGTTTTTAGGACATGAATAATTTTATCATTATTCACATGTTGGAATAACCTAGGAGTTATGGAAGTGGCTAAAGATTTCCTATATTTTTTTTTCATTTCAAGTTGTAACATTGAACTTATTTAAGTATTTTGGTTCCAATAATACTAAACTACTCAGTCCTCTAGGGTGTTTATTCCTTTTTTTATTCAAATATAATCAAATAAAGAAATGGCTCCAAGTAACTGGGGTTGGGACGTTACATCAATAATTCCACTTTATTCTTAAACAATTTAGAATGCTTCATCATATTATTCCTTACTACCTTATTACATTCTTATATAATTTTATTCTCTTCATAATCAACTTCAATATAGTTTCTCATACAACCTTGTGGATAATATTATTGGGATTTACATGAAGTAAAACATTTTTCATTATGTACATTCATTCTGTATTTGAAACATTCAACTGTTTATGGCTCCATAGGGAAACCATTATTCCCATACATTTAATTAACTAAACATTTCATTTTTTCTAAACTATTACACACTTCTTTTACTTAATATCCACATGTAAAACATAAATCATGTTCCTTTTAGGTAATCATTTGAGTTCTTCATCCTACATTATTGACATATATGAAATTCTATATTCCTTCCTTCATGGTGTCCACAACCCGAAATCTTATTGAAATATATGATTCTCTTCATTTGTAAGTCTTAGAGTTGGTTATGGTATAATTTGTTAATCATATATCATGAAAATGGATCATGAATTATCATAATGTCATTTCCACTAATAATTACCCCATTTTGTTTCTCATTAAAATATTTTCTATAACATTCAACATTTTACTAGTTCCATCTTGTTCATCCATTGACTAAAACCAACAAACATAGTATACGCAATAGTATTTATATTAGGAGACAATATAACCATTAAAAATAATTTTTAGGATTTATAAATCATAAATTCTTATTTCCAATATATGACACCTTATGTTTACCCTTGGTCCATCATAATCATTTTATATTCAAATTAATAATGATGTTGTGTAAATTGTTTCGAAATTTCCAATTCATATCCCCCAAGATTATCAAACCATGTGAATAGTAAGGATCATTTTCATGTACCAGGTAAAGATTGAATTAATCATAACACACCATTTATAATGTTATTACCCATATGTACATCTATTACAAAACAATATTCACTTGAATAATCAATAAATGGATGTATTTTTTTTGGAAACCACTCAATCTAAACTTCAAAAAGATTCCATGATATTTTATTATACATTGAATTATCCCTACTCTTACCCACATACTTATCCATAGAGTTATCACTAATGTGTTCTCATCCTATTTTACAATGGTTAACTAATCCATTCCTATGATACCAACTATAGTGACACAATCATTTTTACCCATACTATTACATGATTTTTAATTATAATTATTCATTAATACATCCCATGGATTGAAAATCCATATCTTCATTGGAGGACTAGGATCTTGGTATATATAAGGAAACTAAAACATGGAATTCTTATATTATTCTCCATGGAGAACACCTAAAATATCTTTGAGCTATGAAATATATATGGGAAAACCAATTGAATTTATAAATAATGGGATGAGAAAAAATCCTTTTAATGGAATAAACATGATAACATAACATGTGAGTCAATGGTATAACATTTGAGTCAATGGTATAACATGTTGTTAAAAAATATATGTAACATGAGTAATCATAGGGAAAATTTTTATATATACATTGTATCATAATATTATATCATTATATGAGATGTGTTAGTAACAATAAGCAAGACATATGAACAATTTAAGTCGAACTACCAATACAAACTCATAAAGTGAATAAAGTCAAAAAATAGATTATGTATACTCCTCAACCCCCTACAATACCTCTAATTATTTTCATATTGAATTTGAGAACTATCTGGAAGAACCCATAATTTCTTGTATTTGATTAATGTGTACCACATAATGTAAATCCATCATAATGCATGAGATTAAAATTTCCCATTGACATAAAATGGGATTTATAATCATGTGTTATATCATAATCAAAAGAAATTTCATAATGAAGGGGTTTCAGAGATGAAAATAGAGAAGGAATTACCCTATCAAAGGATGAGATACAAATATTGGTAAATATCTATGAGGTATGTATATATTTATAATTTTTATTAAATCAATTACATTATTTTCTTTTTTCATTTATGAATAGAAATAATGTCAAAAATATTTAAAAACATTCTTGAAGAATATAACCATTCCACTTTGAAAATACCATTTTGAAAAAAATAATTAAAATTTTATATTGAAAATAGTTTTATTTAAAAATAACCTTGTAAAATTTTAAATTACTCTCTAAATGATTGATTCATCACAATTCATGTAAATTAAATTCATGTATTACATGTGTAAAACAATGATTCATTTATCTTGATCAGTAAAACCCATGTGGGTCTTGTTTTTTAAAATTCCATGATTATTCTTCAATATAAAAAACTAAAAATAAAATTAGGATAAATTTTAAATTAAAAATTAATTGATGAACATAAAAAAAATTTAAAACCTTGTTTTGAAAATATTAATATTCAATAAAATGGGTTTTCGACTGAAGTGAGAAATAAAGCTGGTTTTCATTAAAATATAATTTTGGTGTTTTAATTAAAAAATAGTGGAATGTAAAGGGAAAAATTATATTCTCATGTAATAAACATATGAGAATAAAATCCATGAATTTATTGATAATTATATATAAATATTTTCTTATAGAAACTATATTCACAAACAATTTAGATAAACAATGTGACTGTAACATCAAACTTTTACCTCTTTATAAAATTTTGAATCATAATCCTCCTTAAAGAATAAAATCAAATGGAACATTTAATATCATGAATATAATTAAATTAAAGATATAAAAAATCAATGAGGAGGTATATAAACCTCTTATTAGATGATATGGTCCAAACATAACAAACATCTCAAAGAAGGAAAATTGAGAGAAAAATCTCATATAAAATTTTTACCATTTATATGAGATTCACTAAATTGGGTTATTATATGTATAAAATGTATATAAAAACAAATAATAGTTTAAATAAAAAATAAATCAAAAAAAATACTAATTTAACACATAATTTTGGTATAATATAGTCAATAAATTAAAAGTATATGACTTTGAAAGAAAATTTAGTTAAGAAAACCTCTAACCTCACACTTCCATTTTGATGAAACTATTTTCCCTCTTATATAATGTTTTGGAACAATTTTTCTAATTATATAATAATAATAATATCATATATAATATCATATATGATTCTTCTACAACATCTTATTACCCATTCTTTAAAAATATATTATTACCACTATTTTTCAGGTGTTAATTGCTTTATTTTCTCCTACATGTTTCATCCTGGAAGTTCATATTTCCAATATAGGTTACTTCTAAATAATATTAATTATTATATTAATGTTTAATTTTTTTTTATCATCAGATATTTCATTATAATCATCATTGAATATTCAAGGTGGATAATTAATCACATTGCTTTGCTGAGATGGTAGATTATACCTAAGCATGTGAAACATTTTCATTTCCATAATATGATATATGGTAAAGAATTTGATGTTATATTAATTTTACATAATAAATATAATTATTAATATACCACATATATTCATTAAATTTATCATTTTACCTTCCATGTATTTCATTAGGAAAAAATGTATCACATTGCTTTGGGAAGTGGTAGTCTACCATCCACATGAAGGACATTATTATTTATTCAATAGATAGTAAGGTAAGAAATTATGTGATATATTTTCTTAAAATGATGTTAACATTTTAATTAATATAATATATTTTTTTAAAATTAATCCTTATAACCATCCATTTAAATTTTATGCGAATAACGAATCACATCAATTTGTGTAGCTGTATTCCGTCGAACACAAGAGTGACGATATCATAATCCCTAAGAAATGGATCATAAAAATGTGTATGTGATATTATATTTATAGAAGTATGATTTTATATTAAATATAATATATAATAAGTATATAAATCAAAATATATAGGATTTAGAAATGGTGATGTAAAATGAATTACGTGGGATTGTAAGCTGGTGGTCCTCTATTCACACTATCAACAGTTATATATCCCATTTGAGGGAGGAGGTGGTGTTTTTAATTATAAAAATAATAACATATAAGTATATATAAGATAAAAAATCCATTATATCATCATGTTTCTAAAATATATAAAGGATGAAGAGTAAGGAATAATATAAAATTATATGTTATGTATACTACCACTTATTTATAAAATACCATTTGCTCTATATCAAAAGATATCATAGGCTATTATTATGATCCAAGAAAGGCTTCATGTATGAGGTTATGGAAGTATTGATGTTATTTATATAGTTATTTTCAGATCAAATGTGTTTCTTATGTGTGGAATGGAGAGGTGAAGGGGTGGCCTTTTTTATGTGGGGTATCACATGTGGAATTTTTAAGAAGAAAGAATTACACTGATATATTTATCATGAAACAAGGATCAAAAATAGAAATGTTTAATATAATATTTTATAATTTTTAAATATTAATCTATAATATTAAATTTACATGTTTTGGTTCGATTTTTACCCTTATATGTTTAGTTAAACCCCCCGATAATCATTTTTACATTAACTATAGTAAATAATTTATACTCTTTCCCATATTTATTATGGGAAAAATTAAATATTAATTTACCAGAAATTAAAAAGATATTAATATTTATAAAGAAATTTATATCAATTTTTTTTAAAATTGGCCAAGTTATTTTTTTATTTTTTTCAAAAAGTTTCACTAAAACGCTATATAGAAAAATGAATTTTTGAAAAAACATTTCTTTTTATTTTAAATGGATACTCTTTTATTTGTAATAAATTTATAATCATTAAATTTATTTTAGATTTTTTTAGAGCAAATTATTTTGAAATTTTATTTACCATTATTCATACTAAAAAAACAAAACATATAACTTCTAATGTTATAGTTTGAATAAAAATATTTTTCTAGAGTATCGTGTTTTGTTTAAACTCAGTGTTTTACGTATCGTGAGATTTCAAAGAGATTGAATTCATATAAAAATATATATATTATAAATTAAATGAGTGTGACATTCAAATCATCCTTTATCTCTCTTCTTTTGTTTTATGAGACATTTTATTGGAGTGATATATACCATTTTTAGGTAATAAAACTATATAGTATTATTCTATATTGTACGTTTTAAATACGTAATAACTATATATATCTCGAAATATAAAATTTAGCCTTTAATTTATATATAAATGGATGTTGATCCCAATATTGTTGGATGCTTCTCCAAAGTCATTCATGGTTAAGAATTTATTTAACCATGTCTTAAAAAAATGAAAGAAGGATGTCTCATTTCAATCAGAAATATATCACCATCATTTAGAACTAGTAAAAAATATATAAGTCCCACTAATACTAAAATAGGTGCATTGATAAAATTGATTATAAATTAATCCAAACTCTGGTAAGGCTACCTCATTGAAAATATAATATCATTGTGGTGGTTTCTTTAACAAAAAAATGGACATCTATAACACGAATTCATTATTAGAATCATGGTATATCACAAAAATCTCTAATTGATTCATATATAAATATTAAACAATATTTCCATTATGGAAATAGGTATTGAAATCCATTATAAATTTTTTTGGTTCATTGGAGGCCATTGTTTAAAAAATAATTAAAATGGATCTTTTCTTGAAAACTATTGAAATAGTTTTTTCATAGTCCATTACATAATGTTTTTGAAACCTTTAACAATCAATGCTCACTTATTGGATATAAAAATTCCATATATGTATAATTTCTACTCAGATACCCATTTAAACCCAAATTTACTTACATCAACTAGAGTATCAACAAAAAACAGAAACCAAATTTTGGTAAATGGAATCTGTTTCAAAATTCTTGGCTACCTTCCATTTTTTAAAATCAATGTTTTTTGCTACAGCCATATAGGAATTTGGATAATTTTTCTTAATTATTAATGTATCACCTTCCATTGTGAAAATATACCAATATTTTTGGTTACTCAAACCACCCATGTACTCTTATAGAGTACATATGTCCCTCCAACAATTGTTTCAATAGATAATTTTAGAATTTATTCATGAAGAAACTCTTGTATATCATGTGTTATGACTTCATTAAAGTATAATTTTTTCTATAGTATACACTTAATATATTCTCCATTTCTAGAAGGGATTATTGCTCAAAATTATTACATATCTATCAAATGGAATGTGTTGATAATGTCATCTTATTTATTTAGGATACCTTATAAAGATACCCATTATGACTCAATTTGCAATTTATTTTCTATAAATACCCTTAAAATGATTCAAATACATCAACACATGTACATAAAAATAAAAATTTCATCCATTACCATAATTCATTTAGTATTTCTCATATATATTTTTAAAGAACTCATTTGGGTATTTGTGCTTCAAATTTTAATACATATACCTAAAAGGATGATGGAATATTTTTGGGGTCATAATCAATCTCACCATGGCTAATCAGGCATGGATCTAATTTTAAGTGTTGGTATATGAGTTATACTTAAATTAAATGGATGATAGTGATCCAAATGATTTATCAGCCGTTAGACTTGTTTAATGGATCTGGATCTCTCTAGTATATCGAATAGTGCCCACATAATGATAAAATTCAATGGATGTGATACAATGGTAATGGTCCAATAAATAATGAGAAAGACTTATTAATGAAAAGTGTTTGGGAATTATTCATAGAGATAATTGATACAGGTCCATGACATGTTTATAGACCATTATTAATCACTATAGTTGGAATTTACTCAATGGATGTTGAATATTGGTGTAACCCAGATGATTAATTAGGTGCATATATAGTAGTTAAGTGGTATCCTTATATAGATAAAGAAATATAATCATATTAGTTATTTCATATTAATAGAAATCAAATACCTATAATTAATCCAAAATTTACCATTTTTTTAGTAAAATTTAAATCCTTAAATATTTTTAAATAGAAATTGAAAAAATTATTTTTCAAGGATGTGGAAAACATTTTCTAAACAATGTAATTTTCTAGATCCTTAATATCATTTTATTATTATTATTTTTGTTTTTTAAATTATCTTTAGTTTTTTTAGGATTGAATTGGTGTGATGAGTGGGGTGAAAATAATCAATTCTTACGGTATATTTAGTTATGGTATTCTACTCAGATGACCAATGTTTCCACTAGGTATTATATGTAAGTTTGGTCTCTGGTGATTGGGTAATGGGAAAAGATTCTGAAAAAGTGTTATCAAAATTTATGTTTGGTTCATCTCACATAAAGAATTCTTTGATAAATAATAGGTTACATTAACTCTTACATTGATGTTATTCCTCTTTCAATGGGAGTTTACGATTAGTAGAAGTTATTAAATTATATGATTGTATGGTCATCATCAATATATTATATAGTATATATTCTAGCTTCTTGATAATTAATATTTCGTTTTATCTACATTAAAATCGTCAAGATGTGCCACTAACTGGTGTTTGACTAGGGAAAATTGTATTTAAATTATGGGATTTGTTTTATTGAAAGACATTTGAGATAGTGTTACAATCACTGGAACATAAAATGGCCTTAAAAATCCATGATATGAATATAATATTGGTGAACATGAAATATTTAGAGGATATATAAGAGAATCTTATTCAATAGAGAGATTTTTTCATTATGTGGATGTTATTTACGTATGATGTTGTCCTTAGGTATATTTTATTAATATAAACATAATAATTTCAATATGATTTGATGTTATCATTAATTTATAATGGATAAAATCATGGATTGTGTATGGGAATTTCTACAAAATTCGGGACTTCCAGAGTTATGGGATGTGATGGGAATGGTAGTGGGAAATTATTATGGGAAAAATAATTTACTATTTTTGGATGTCTAGAGAATGATCTTTATGGATGATATGAAGTGGATGAATATATAATATGTTGTGAAATTATAAGGCCCCAGCCTTAAACCTTACTTAATCTTGAGTTATTACAAGATTACACATTGAGGATCTTTTCAGGTTTAGAGTTTTAGAGAATTAGATCATAAAACTTGCATTACATTCCACATTTAAACAAAGTGGTTACATAAAAGTTAGTATTCATTTTTCCCATCAACAGAAACATATTTAAAATAAAACATGGATTCTTTCTTGACCCTTCCTTGACACTATCATCATATCATGTACCATTCCCTTGACCTGTGAAAAACATTTCAAAAACTTGGGATGAGCATAAAAAGCTCAGTAAGGGTTATAAAAAGTATAGAAAGGAAACATGAGTACATATATATAAAAGAATTAAATCATACTTTACCCATAAAACATATGCACTTTAACATACCTCATAAAATCATGAATAAATCATAGAAATCATAAGACATAAAGGTAAATTGAGGCATTCATAACATTCATACGTAGGGAGTAACCCTCTTGGTTACGTTTGGAATACCAATCATAGTATATTCCCTAAATCTCTTCGGAGAAACCTTAACGCTTAACTCCTTTGCGTTACCCAATGCATTGGAGAGCTATATCGGGCTCACCCGCCCTTAGTTTATCACGGAACCACCCATATTCATAACAATGCCCAAGAACCATAACATAATCATAGCACATAACTTAAGCATAAAGGAAAGATAACATTCCCACATTGAAATAACAATATAACATTTTAAGATATTGAAATAATGAATCCATTCTAAAAACCATTTTCAAAACCATTTAAAACATTTAATAAAGATATTTTTGAATCAAAGTGTCCCATACCACTTTGAAGCTTTTAAAATTTTAAACCATTAATATCCATATAAATAAATCCTTAAAACCATTTTGAAAACATGGATATTAATGAGAAATATTTATAATATTAAATCATTAAAACATTTAAAACGATATTTTAGTTAAGGGGTTTTTAAAAAAATGGGAGACACTTGAATTAAATAATTTAGGAATAACATTTAATAAAAACTTTATAATATCATGAGAATAAAGGGATTCATGATATAATATTCCAAATGATAGTATATACACCATATAATAGTGAATTTGTGCATAACAACAATGAAGTCTCAATGGAAATGTAAATTGAGATGAAATCCATTATAAAGATGGTATCCTAAAATTAAGGATAAATCAATCTCATAATTATGTGCGACAAATATAAATACACCCAATATAAGTGGATATTAAGTGTAAAATAATCAAAGGTCATTCACACATATTCAAAGGATGACATATTCAACAACTACATGTTGAACCCAAAGAAATCGAAATTGGGTTAAGAAGTTCCCTTGACAGCCTAACAACGTCACATCAAAATGAGTTGATGAGAGATAAAAAGGGTATCTAATAACTTGGACATAAAATTTACATAAATAAGGATATATAAGAACACATCCCAACATAACAATATGTAAATTAAAATACCCAACAAAAGAAGTCTTTTAAAAAGAGGAGGGTGAAAGGTTCCCTTACCGACTTGGGTAACTTTCAAAACGTACACCCCATTGAAGAAGGGTCATACAATGAATATGTAAATACCCATAAATGAAATTATATTACAAAAAGTGTATAATAATGGGAATTACATACACCACTCAATGGAAATGGTGGAAAATGTAGCATAAATCTCATGGGACTAAAAGTGAGATGAAAAATCCCTTATAAAAACTCGGCAGCCTAACGACGCCACTTAAAACTTAAAAAAAATGGATTGATGAGATAAAATAGGGTCTCTCATAATATTAAAATAAAATTTAAAGAAATAGTAATATAAAAGAACATCCCCCATCATAAAAAATAGGAGCTTAAAAGAAGTGACTTAAAGGAGAGTACTTAAAAAGAAAGAGAGAGGTTGGATCTCTTACGAAAATTCGGCAGCCTAACGGCGCCACTAAAAACATAAAAAATGGATTGATGAGAGAAAATAGGGTCTATCATCATATAAACATAAAAAATTACAGTAATAGTAATATAAAAGAACATCCCAATCATAATAAATATGATCTTAAAAGGAATGACATAAAAGAGTGTACTTAAAAAGAAAGAGAGGGGTAGGATCCCTTACCTCAGGTCCGACTTGACTCGATCGTTATTTAACGTACTGAATAATAAACTTGAGTTAATTTCTACTTGCTTAAGAAAATTTTTAAAGTTCATTATTCCTTTTATATCACTTATTTCCATGTTATAAACATTATGTAATCATTTAAGTTAATAATGTTTGTTTTGTCGATATTTGGTTCTTAAGTCAAAAGTGGACTTCTTACAATTACATGTTGTTCGTGTGGTCAAAGGTTCATTATATCCAGAATTATATTCATGATTTTGATATCCTATATATCATATATATCCAGAATATACATGTATTTATAATATTACATAATCATTTAGAGGTAAGAAATGAAATGCACCGTTCATGGAGACGGTAAGCCGTACGCACACATGAACACTACTTTCATTTCTATGTCATATTAATGGAATTAAAACCAAATGAGAGGTATGTATATTTTAATTCCCGAATTATATTCATCATTTATATATAACATACATCATATATAATAACTTTAAATACATCCTTTATACATCCGACATATGGCATTAACGAATCAAATCACTTTGAGGGGGCGGTAGTCCGCACTTCCTAAAATGAAATTATCGTGTTTACCCATAATGGAAACCATAAAGGTATGACAGAAAAGAAAAATATATAAGCCTAAGTAAAACATAAACATATTATATACCATATATAGTGACATATTAATGGCCACCTTTGAAGGTGTTATATGAGTGTTGAACAATCATCGTTTCGTGAGGCAGAAATTCGCCATCCACATAAACAGTATGTTCTTTAACCATTTGATGTAGGTGTGTGTAAGTGTAGCTCAAATGATTATTATAAAAACATCCTAGTATATTGAAGAAACTGGAGTTGTTACAAAAAAAAATGAATAAAAAGAGTTTAGGGGGTTGGAGAAGCAAAATAAAACAAAAGAACACAAGTGAAGACATTACCTTAAAATCGGGTAACTCTTTTTGATTTGAGCTCAAAGGCTTCCTTGGGAAGTCTTCTGCCCAAAGTGAGGCTTCTAGGAGTAATAGAGGGATATGGAGAGACAAAATGGGCAGATATTGGCCGAACCAAAGGCTTTAGAGGTGTGGGTAAGGTGGTAGTGGTGGGGGCCTTTTATAAGAGGAGAGGAGGGGCACTCTTGGAAAGTAAAGAAATGTTACTTTATTTTAAAATGAGTTTCGGATTTAAAAGGTCCGAAATTGATATAATTCAAGGATAAGGTGATAAGGGTTCTAAATATACCCATCCAATAGGTTTTTGATAAGTTTAGGTTTTAGTTTTTACATTATCTTTTCATTTTATTTAAATCGTTAAATAATGAGGTAATCACTGTATCATCATGATGTCATAAATAATTTAATTTATTTAATGTCTAAAAATTATAAAAAAAATACACTATGATGTAGGAAATCTTTTTATATTTCCAATGACTATTTATAGTAAAAAATATGACTTGTATAACCTCATTTAAAAATTGTTTTAGTAAAACAACTCATGTTTGTGTCATTTTTACTTTTACATTAAATAAAAAGATAATAATGTCATTTTCCTTACAAAGTGGCTCCATGGGGTCCCCAAGTTGACCCATGGATTTTATTGGTCGGCCATGGCACATACAATAAGGGTAGGACATGTTTCAAGCTCATCTCATATTATTAAAACATTATTTTTACCTTAAACTACACTAATTACCCCTAACCGCGATTAAGAACATAAAAGTTACTATTTACCAAAAAATTATTTTAATTCCATTGAACCAAATTTTACTTCTTAATGAAAACCATGTATGTAGTATTTTTGAAATTAAAAGCACAGAGGTGGTAAAATTTCATTTAAACGGAAAATCAGTTTTTATAAGTACCACTTAGTGGTTTCACTATTCATCAAAAATTGAAGTTCTTCAGAAAAATACCGAAACTTCACCCTAATCTATATTTGATATTCTGAATTCAAAAATGAAGTCTATTTTACAAAAATCAAAACATATAAGTTTCATTAATTAATTTAATAATTAATTCCCGCTGTTAGAGCAAATAGAGTGTTTTTATGAAACAATAAGTATCAAAAGATTGACACTAGTTTAAGTCCGATTTCAAAGTGAAATTAATTCCAATGACCACAATTGGATTAAATGGTAAAAATATATTCTAATTTAACTTTAAAACCAATTAAAAATATAATCTAATCATATAAATAAATTATATTAAAAAGTGGTTTTGAATTAAAATTCAACATTTTTCACTATTCATTAAAAAATGAACTTTATCGGAAAAATACCAAAAATTTACACAAAGTAAATTTTGATGTCACGATTCTAAAGAAGTATTTTATTTTGTAAAATATAACACATAAAATTGTTAAAAAGTGGATTTAAAAGAGGTTCTCCATCAAAAGGCGGTTAATCGACCTTTTAAAGAATATTAGAATGTTTATCCTTAAAAATTGAATTCATTCGCATTTTTAATCCTCTAACATTTATTGTAAAAAGTAAAAATATTTGACAAACATACATAATCATTTTTTAGTTAATTCCATTCTTTCCCGCCATTACAATGGCTAGGCATTAACTACCATTTAAAATAATATTATTTTCAAAGGAACTCGTTGTCGCGTATTGGGTACGCCATCGAGCACATCGTTCCCTTTAAAGTAATATTAACATTTTATTCACAAATAGGGATAAATATAAAAATGTCATATTCTTTATTTACCTGGGGAGTTACAGAAATTACCCAACATAAAATGTAAATTTCAATTACCAAATCATGTATACATAAAGTTATTCCTAATATGTATATACTATAATATTTTCACCAATTTTTCATCGAATATTTACAAGAGAATTACAGTATACATTAATTGGTTATAGTATTTCTTAGCTATAATGAGAACCTATAGATACTATTAAATTAATATTAAGTTGTCATATTATGGTCTATATATATAACAATGACAGGATATATATGATATATGACTATTAGGTGTGGAGGGATCATCATAATTTATTCATATTCTTATAATGTTATCACTTTGTGATCTTAAGCAGATGAAATAAATAGAATAAACCCACTAATAGGAACACACCATGGTTTATGTTTCATTGGGTATTACAATTTACTATCTTGTGTACTAGTATATAAACTTTATATCATTATTGTATTGTACAATTTTATCGCATACTTTGATTCAGGGAAAACCCCAATCAATTTATGTTTTGGTGAGTTATCTTTCATTGAGATCGTAATTTATGTTATGACATTGGTTGAATGATAAATAGAGTTTTTTTCAATTCCAAAAGAATGACATGTCATGGTCCCTATTGACCTAGATTATAGTACCATTAGTTAATCCATAACCATTCTGAATAATGGTATGCCTATCTAGTAACTCCATCAATAAATAATGTAGGAAAATATTATGATTGGACACTTGAATATAACATTATGATATATCAGGATAGAAATAGATTATATTATACAACATGTGTGTGTAGATTTTTTTCATTATGTTGACTAATACATACCTCTATAGGGACTTTGATTGGTTTCTAGGATACACTATTGGTCATTGAGAGTCACTCATGATAATTATGATTAGGGTATATAGGGTTACTCACAACCAATATTTATAATATTATATATTCTTAATAATTAGATTTTATGACATAGTGGGATGCATGAAAATGTTTTATTAATTCCCATATTAATTAAATCATAATGGAAATAAATAAAATTAATATTATTCATGTTTATAATAATAACTATTGATATTATTTACTATTTATTCTCACAATTTATTTAGTGTCTATAGGGAAAAATAATTTTCAATGGATTATTAAATATTAAATATGTAGGTTTTTTAAATACTAATTAGGAGATGAGTTGAGTTATTAGATCATAATTTATCATGTTTCATTGTTTTATTGTAACAATATAGTGATAAATTAATATGATCATCGCGACCCATTTTCGATGATAAGTGTGAAATTTTGGATATTAAATGTATAATAATCTTATTGAAGGGATTATTTGAAATTTTAGTAATTCTAAAACCAAACTAAAAATGATAAAATATCTGTATATTTTAGTGATGGATCAATCCATGGAATATGTGAAATTATTACCCATCTCTCCAATGTTATAGAAAGATAAAATGTGGTTTGATATACCTTGATCCATGATAACTTCTAGTAATGAGGATATAGTGATCACACAATCATTGAAACATCAGCTTAATCTTTATTAAATCATTAGTGCATTAGAAATAAAATTATTGATGATCAACATTCTTTTATAATGTGTGTGGATAGTCAATAGGGTTCCATGTTAAGTTCCATCAAACAAGAATCCCTCATTATGAGTGAAACATATTTCCTATCAAAATCACATGTGGTACATTTAAATATAATTCTTCATTTTTATTATACGTGATTGATTAATTTTCAAATAATTTATTGATGAACCAGATTTGGTTATATCAGATTTTATTTTTCAACATAAATTCATACCCAAAAAATTTAAATTTCCATTTTTCATGATTCTCCAAATACCCAATTTTTTCAATTGGTATCAATGTGAATAAAAATTTAATTAAACTTGGTAAATAAATTATATTTTCATTTATTTCAGAAGCAGGAATGTTCATGTTCCCACTTCCATAAATGGTTCATTGATCGTTGATTGGATGACAATGTTATGGTATTATGAAGATTGACATAATAAATTTTGGTACTTCAAAATATATATATATATATATATATATCAGATTTAGGATTATTTCTCTGATGATTGGAGGGTTTATGTTACATGCGATTGCCAAAACCTGACCTTGTGGGATCATTCTAGATGAGAAATAGTAAAAATGGTGTCTGAGTCAATGTGAAATTATTATTACAATAAATTGTAATTGACAAACACACACACACACAAACACACACACACACACACACATATGTTTGTTTTTTTCAAGTGCATTATAAGTGGGGAGGGGAGATTTCATTAATGGGATTAATTTTTAATAAAATAATTTTCTTCCTCAAGCCTAATTTATTTTATTTAATATTTTTTTTATATAATAGGATAATTGTGTATGGATTAGTTATCCCAACATTGAAAAGGAACCCCAACCACCCATCCCATATTTCAATGGTTGCAGTGCTGCCATATACTGACCCGTAGGATGAACAGTTCATCCCATCCTTGGGAAATTCATTTTTCTCAACCGTACCACCCTACCCTATCATGTTTTTCTATGCAACTCAAAATTCTTCCAATGGTTAAAAAATACCACTAATAACCAACACGAGCCCATAAAAAGTTTAATAAACTTTTTATAAAATATTATTAGTTTCATTAAATAATTTTTAAGACCATGTGACAATGATATTGTATATTAAAATTAATTTAACTAATATTAAATTATAATAAGAAAACCCTCACATTGAATTTATCATATATTTAGTTTATTTTAGTGAGTTTTTAAAATAGAAATTGAGGATGAAACCTTGTCCAACCAATTTATGTTCGTTATTTTCATAATTATTTGTTTAAATATTTTACTTCTTTGTTTTTAATAATTATTTAATGAATAATGAATTGTGTATACTCTTTTTTTATCATTATATATAAAATTTTCTATGCGTCCATATAAAAAATATTTATTTGTATTCCTTATTCGAAATATCCTATCAAAATTATAAATGTATTGTTGTATAATGATGAGGATGAAAGGTGAAATTGTTCATCGTATGATTTATTGATGTTACTAACAACATTTTGATGCATTATTATGGGTTTATTTCTACAACACAATTTGGGCATGATGTGACTCAAGGAGTTACCCCTATGTTCTAGTATGATCCATTATTTTCTCAATGGAACAACCACTAATATCAGCTCAACATAACATATTTTAATTTTATTTTTCATGGTTTATTACATTATATATATTTATTTTTTCTGTGAGATCCCATAAGATAATTTTTGATTTTGAGTGGATAAAATTAACAAGTGTGGTAAATATTTTTAAATTAATATAATTGAAAACATGTGAGTGTGGTAATATAGAAATGGAATTTGTATGTACAAAATGATTACATACATAGAGAATAATAAAAAACCTCAATGAAATATTATGTTATAATTCCTTCCATCATGTAGTTTTGAAAAAATCATATTGTAAAAGTTACTAATTATCCCATGTTAAGGGTGTATATGAGAATATGAGAGTTATTATAAGAGTGGTAGGTATACTTAACTAAATATTAATGCATACAAATATCTATATATATTTTTGAAACATTTTAGTAGAAGTATTGGGCAATGAAATGTTATCCATTTTAGGTGGTGGTAATCCACACAATAGTTCAAGGAGTCAGGGGTTAATGTGGTTGTCCAACTAATGTCCTATATTGATACTCTTTGATTAGTGTCATTGATATAGTTGGGACTATGAGAAAAAAAATTTAATTATCCATTCCACTTCGATATTCCAGAGGTAGAGTATTATAAATCACGTAAATGGGGAATTTTAGAATTCAATAAAATAGTTGGATACATTAAATATAATAAATCCAATAATTTCTAATAATCAATAATAATTATAAAAATACTAATCTACTAGTGTATTACTTTTTAGATACATGTATAGTTATACCAAATTTTCATAGTGATCAATTATCAAAACTGAACAAGTCCTAATATGCATAAATTTTCAACTATAGCAAAGGTTCTAGAATAATTTAATTTTATGTCAATGGAAATTCTATGTATTCGAGTCGACATAACCAATTGATACACCTCCATAAGATAACGTGAAAAGGATTATTACAATAGACACATGGATTATGAATATTATTATTGCATCATAATGAAATCAATAATGTCCAATGTTTTTAAAAAAAATATCTGGACATGGATAGTTTCATATGTTGTCTCAACTATGAAAATCATCTAATGTGAAATTGAAGTAAGATGTGAATGAGATTATGATTTTACTAACTAATGTAAATTTAACTATGTTTCCGGATCTTTCAACACATGACTTACCATATAATTTTATCACAATTACTCTAGTTTTATTTATAATTCTAAATTGGCTAATATACAAGAAAATATTCATTATATTTTGGGTATGTTTTTTTTTGAGAAAATAAGTACTTAAAAAAATATTAATATTATGTTCTTATGGTAAATGTTTTGAAATATAATGTGATTAAACAATAATAAATGTGAATCTAAAGTCACAACATTAAAAATGAGACAAATAATAGTGTAAATATATTTTAATTGATTATATATTTTTTAATGTAATTAGATATGTCAATATAAGATAAAATGTTATGAATTGACATAGAAATAAAAACATTCTTTAAATTATTTTATATTTATAATTTTATGTGATGTTACTATATTAATTTTTTTCGATACAGAATGTATGTCCTATATTTTTATCCAAATAAAATACACATGTATGTATAGAAACCATATAATAAGTAATGTGAATTATCCTTGTGGTTAAGAATGGGTGATTCCTAAGTTAGTTTTGAAAAGTGTAAAACATAAAATTTCAATGATTAATGATTCTAGTTGAAGGTTTTCTGAGTATCACCAAAAAAATTATCACTGGTCCATTATAAATTATAATACATTATTTTATTTGGCAATTAATTTTATTTTTGGTACCAAAAACTCAAAAAATATTTTAGAAATGATTGAAATTAAGTTATATGTGAATCAATTTAAATTTAATGCTGAAATACCTATATATGGTATGATTATTATCCATATAGTAAATTTGAAACTAGATTTCAAGGATATATCTATTATTGTATTTATAATAATTTGATTTAAAAAATAGTATATATTATCGACATAATTACATATCTGGGTTTGAAAAAAGATCTTTATAAATAAAGGTAAGATGATTTTTAAAAAAAAATCATTTTTAGAGGATGAAAAAAACAATGATAATATATGTGTAAATTGATATACATCATGGGATTACTTTTTTTTGTAATTTAAATGTAAACAATGAAATATACATTGTTATAATATATTTTCGGCTTCAGGCTGATGATATGAAGAATGTCACAACCATGATATCCTCGATTAAAATAAATATAGAGTGTATTTATATCTAGACTCACATTTCTTTTACACATACAATTTATGATGTTATTAAAAGGATGTTTGAAGATGAGTCATAAAAGAAAACATTCATAATTAAAATTAATATTGAGGCTACCCCAAATTACACATTTATTTACACACTTCAAATCCCTAATGTTAGTAAAATGTGGATTAATGATGGGACATTGATGTATTTCAACGTATTGCTTAATATTTTAAAGACATTAATATCAAAAAATGTAACTTACTCAAAACTATATTCTAATTATTATGAGATTTTATATCCTATGAAATATAATATGTTATAATCTATATGTTTATATTTAATTTTTTTGTTAATGATTTTTCAACAAACAAGCATGCGTCCAGAATAATGTAATGTTCATAAAAGGTAATTATCATGAGTAATATGAGTATATAATATAAATACAAAAAACAAAAAAGTTATAGTCCTATTATTGAAATTATTTCTATAAATATTTTCACATCTCTATTTGAGATATTAGGATAAATATTGAGTTGGGTTAATTTACCGTTGATGATGGACAAGTAGATTACAGAGGCAAAAGTTCCACAATTGATTATAAATAATTATTTTAATAGAGTCACATTTTATATATTACAGATAAAACCAAGAGATATGGTTTTATATTTACCATTATGGGTGATATTTTATGATACTATAATTGTATGGGATGTAAATTTTTAAAGGAAATTCAGTCTTCATTGACTGGGAATGTCAGTCATTGAATCATGACATAAAATGGTATTGAAAGAGTTTTAATTCCTAAAATATTTTTTAAACTAGGAATGAGGCTGGGAGGGTATCTTGGGTGTTTATGTGATCCTAAAGATATTTGGGGGATGATTTAGGGTTTTTAATATTTTTGGTGTCCATTTTAGGAGAAACAGTTTGACAACATGATTATAAGTGAGTTTTTAGTTCATTTTTATCTAATTATGATTACGATTAAATGTTATATCATGGTGTGTGGTAATCCATGATAGACAAAAGAGAATATATGTGAAGTATTGGGGGATCCTATGGAATGTTGAATGGTCTACAAAATATTTCCAACTAATTGTTATTCCTATTATAAGGAAGATGCAGATTTGTTAGATTGGATAACATATGATTTGGATAAATATGTGCCCTAACCATATGAGGCAACATGTAATTCCCACTAAAGGGAGCATGTTTAGTGCATTATTTGGAAAAGTCTGTATAATAATTGATGTGGCTACAATGAATTTTGTTTAAATTGGGGAATCAATAAAATTTCTCCTCATATTTTTTAGGAAGCCCCCTCTAACTCAACCATTATGATTTTGGGGTGTGTTAATGGAAATTGTTGTGTGTTTTTTGGGTCATTTAAATTCCCTAAAAACATGTACACTCTTTATTATCCTTAATCAGTAATTTTATAGTTCTTTATATTTTGTAATATTGAATATTCCACTACATTATGGGGGAATATTCAAGTTCCCTTTGGATTTTTGGTATCATTTCATAGAGGAGATCTTGAGAATACTTTTTCTCAATGTTACAAGGTATTTAATGAAGGTATGAATATGTTGTGATCTTCCATAATTTTTGTTTAGTTTTCTGGATTAGGGTTCTAAATGGTATAAAGTCATGGTTATTTTTCATGAAATGGATTTAGGATTCTTTTTTGGACTACCCACAATAGCTTATATGAGTTTATATAAGAGGTGAATGCCCAGTGTGAATGAAAACTGTTATGTAATATTAATTTTAATGGTTACTTTAATTGTTAAATATGGATTATATAATTTTTTATTGTTACTTGTAGTGCATTTATAGTTTGGGTAAAGATGAGAAAGTTTGGATGGAATTGAAATTTCAACAGGCTTGGACAAGCCTTGTAACGACCACCAAACCATATAAATATTAAAGGATGATTAATTATATAAGGTATGTTGTAAATGATCGGTAATATATGTCATATTAATTATTTACATATTGATGTAGTATATTACAAATTTTATTTGGGAGATTTGTTTTCTCACATTGGTTATGTTAATATTAATGAGTCTTAGATTAATTACATATACCACCCATGAACCACATGGATCCATTGGCTACTAAGAGACCATATCAATGGCCACCCTTGTGGTGTGTCAGCACATGAAAAATTATTTCTCTTTAAGTGTTAAATTTTCGGAAATGAAAATAATGTTTTATATAATGGGATTTAGTTTCTCATGGATTGGTATTTTAATGTCTGAAAATTATATTTTTTAGTGGGATTTATATTAAGGGGATTTATTGAAGTGCATGTGATTTTAAAATGGGTTTTGGGAGGATCAAAATTGTTGATTTGAGATGATTTTGTGTTTTCACATATATGTAAAAATACCTTGATGGCACTATTAATGGTATTATTGGAAAGGATGAATTTGGACATGATTGTGTTTTTAAAGATGAATACCACTTTTTATGGGGGGATTCAATGTGTTTTAATTGGGTGGTTAGGATCCAAAATTTCACAATGTGTGTTTAGAAATTGTGTATTGATGTTTGTGATTGACTCATCATTTTTATCTATATCTTGGGGATTTGGGTCAATTGGTACCTTAGTAAATTAAAATTCTTTGTGTGTTTTTTTGAATGTTTTGAATGGTCATGATGTTGATCCTTTCATTTTGTTAAATATGGTATTGGGATTTGTTTGGGAATTGCATTAAACATTAATGATTTAAGTATGGACATAAAATTATATATTTTTTGAGTTAATTATGGACATGTAATTCTGAATACATTATTTGATAATGGAAATGATGATTCAATCCCTTGGTTTATGATATCGGACGTGATAATCTATACTGGTAATGATATTTTTTTCATGATTTAGGTGTTTGACTAATTCTTTTGGATCTGTTCTTATGTTTTATGCTTTTAGATTTGTATAATTAAAATCCACATATGTGGTTTAATGACTTTTATTCAAAACTCCATAGGTTTGATTTCAAATATTGTACATGGAACTACACATCCAAGACCTAGAGATATGGATTGATAGTTTTTTTCAAGGGTTAGATGATATATTAATATACCCCTACTTTTATATAATGTTTTTAACACAATTATTTATGAATCAAATGACTGGATTGGTTTGATACACATTTGGACAATGTCGGTTTCACCATAGTACATAAGGGATAAATGGTTACAAGATTAGAAATTTATTATTTTCATATATACCGTTTCTTGAGTATTATTTCCTTACTTTACTATTTATCTGCATACACTACTACTATGACTATTATTTTCTTTTGACATTGTTGGTTAGGAATAATTGAGTTATTGTAACACCCCAAGATTTCATAGTGTGTTATTTCTTCAAAATAATTCAATAACTTGCACTACACGCAACACCGAGTTCAATCACACCATGACTTACAAAAAAAATCCATTCAAAAGAGGTTATGAATAGTATTATCTAAATTTTAAACTTTATATAATCCTTATAATTTTAGAATCCATATTATGAGTTTCTTAGATATAATGCAAGAACAAATTCATTTTCAGTATTGCACTTTTATCAACTTTTAATAGTGAACCCTTTTTAAATACAATATTTTAAACTTTTTGATTAAATGGGGACATCAAAAATTTAAAATGAAACTTCCCAAGCTTCCACGATACACTTTCTTTGAATAATACAGTAGCCTGTGTTGTACGCAACCTTGAGTTTTAACACACACCACAACCAATCAAACTAGCCGTTATGAATAGTAATACCTACTTTTTGAAATTATATATATTTTATATTTTAAAAAGGACTTCATTTTTGGATTCGGAATATCGAATTTAGCCTAAGGTGAAATTTTGGTACATTTTGGATAACTTTCATATTTTGATGAATAGTGAAAATTACTAAATTTTAATTAAAAACAACTTTTTTAATCAAAATAATTAATACTGATAAATTATGAATTTGAGTGGTTTTAAAGTATATTTAGAATATAATTTTACCATTTAATATAATTTTGGTCATTGGACATAATTTTACAATTAAACCGAACATAAACAAGTGTCAATCTTTTGATAGTTATTATCTCTTAAAAACACGCTTTTTGTTTTGACAGCGGGAATTAATTTTAAATTAATTTCTGCCACTTCTGTGTTTTGAATTTAGAAAAATGGATTCCATATTTGGAATCAGGATGTTCAAATTGTGTAAATAGGTAACTTTTATTTTTAGACATTTTGAATAATTACTGCGGTAAATATTTTATTTACCATGGTTAAGGGTAAATCCGGGAAAAAAGGGTTAAAAAATAATATTATAATAATACTAAATTACCCTAAAACGTGTCCTATCCTTATTGGTTGATACATGTTCGACCATAGGCATCTTTGGGTCGATTTTGGGACCCCATGGATCCACTTGTAAGTGATAATGACACTTTATTTTAATTAAGTTAAAATGAATACAAAAATGACACAAGCATATATCTTTTAGAAAAACAATTGTTACATAGGGTTATATATGTTGGATTTTAGATTATAAATATTCATTAGAAATATAAAAAGATTTCCTACATAATGATATTTTATTTATAATTTCTAGACATTAAATAATTTATTTTATTTATGACACAATGATGATGCAGTAATTACTATAATAGTGAAAAATTAAAATAATTGATATTATAAATACCCAAATAAATATAATATGAAACTTTTAATGAATTAAACTAATTTTCTAGGATAATATGATATATTAGGATTGATTTAATGGACTTTGTTCGAAGTAATAAATATTTTATGAGTTTCACAAAAATCAACTATTGGATAGTGTCAAAATTGACATAAAAGAGTTCTTAAAACAAATATTATATTATTAATTGATATTAAATTCATAAAAATCTAAGGTTCGTCCAAGAGACTTATATCATGATAGGTTCCTCATTAATGGACCACTTGGGGGTCTCTTGGATGTATATAGTATGTTTATATAAAAATACAAAGAGACATTGTAAAAGTGAAACTAATTAACTTAGAGTTAATACTTAGAGATAAGGTTAATATAAGTTCACAAACCTGTCTAAAATCTATTGGTTGAGTGGTGTTCGACCTATCCCCACCTTAACCTTTGAATAATCAACTTTGGAGCCATTAGAAACCGAATATAAATTTATTATAAATTAATATTTCTAACTTTTCCAAAGGTGCCCCTCACCCCTCTTATAAAAGGGCACTCCTCCTTCTCATTTCTTCACACCTTCAAAGCCTTTTGGTTCGGCCAAAATCTGCCCAAATACTCTCCCAACTTCACTCACTACAACCTAGAGGCCTTAGTTTGATCAGAAAGCCAACCTAAGGAGCCCTTTTGATCAAATCAAAAGGAAGAACCCGAAGAAGAGGTAATGATTTCACCACCCTTTTTCCAAGTTCATTTCTTCTTCCACTTCTTCTTCCTTTGTTGTTACCATTATAAAATAATAACTCCAGTATCTCACATATAATGTGATGTTATTATAAATATGTTACAACCATATTCAGTATTCTATCCACCCTTTGAATAACATGTCACCATACGTGCGCACGTACGACTTACCGTCTCCACGTCGTGGTGTAATTGTTATTCAATATATTATTATTTTGGATGGGTATAATAATAATATGTAACTCATGTAAATAATAAATATAACATGTTAATGATTCTGTATATATGATATACCATCCATTTATATATTATTTTAATATCAAAAGAATGATATTGTCGCTCGTGCGTACGTACGGACTACCGTCTCCATGAATGCGATGAGATTCATTCTCCATCGTATCCATTCAAGTATAATTATCATTTGATGATTTGAAAAATGATGTTTAAGGACTTGATATCATTATGGATATGAATAATATACAAACTATCCTTTACAAACATGTCTTACGTAACAAAACATATAAAAGAAAACAAGTAAGTTAACACCCGAAACAATGATAATACTAAGATATTATTATCAAATCAATATTAAAAGATCATATATGATATCATATTAATATATATGATTCTTGAATAATTTAATAACATGTATTTCACCATTATACAGGAGGTTAAACTACCCCAACCAAGGAAAAGTACAAGGTAAGGGGTTTTCATCTCACTCCTTATTCCCGTGAGATTCATGCCATATTGCCACCATCACCTTTTGTGTGGTGTATGTACTGCCCATAATTATATTCATTGTGTAATACACTCTAATTTATGTGTATTTACATATTCATTGTATGATACCTCTTTCATGGGTTTTATGTTTCATAAGTTACCAAATTAGTAAGGGTTATTTCACAATCTCTTCATTATCCGAGGTTGTTTATACGTAATAATCTACTGGGATCTCGTTATCATCCACATCCATGTTTCTTCAAAATTTATTTCAAAATTTTTTTACAAGAATATGGGTTAAATTAATTTATACCCTTGTTTTACTTTTTATAAGAGTAATCTTTCTGTCGTTTTCAAAATAAGGTCCTTTTTAACCTTTTCGACAGAATTAAGGTAAGAATGTTTTTTTTAACTTATACGGCAGGTGCGGTTATTTTCTGCCGTTATAAAATATTCAAAGCTTTCCTTACAAGCTTATAAGAATATTTTCAAGAAAATGTTTTATTTTATATGTCTCTTAAATGATTTCAAAAATAGAAAGAGATATTTCTCTAAAAAGTGTTTTGATTTCATCTATGTCAACATCCTTTGATGGATTTTACGCTTATTTGAAGTTGATTTATTATGATACAAAACTTATATATTGTATTGAAGTTTTTGTGATATGTTTGACTGTGGATGTTCTATTTTTATACCATTCATAGTTTATAACATTTTGTATGCTAGTTTTAATACGAATGTTTATGTTATGTTTAAACCTTTTCATATGGGAATGCATTGGACTTAATATGTGACGGGTGGAGCCCGCTATAGCTCCTCGATGCATCGGTAGGTCTCATGAGACAAACTAGTGTCTTGGCACAAGGCCTTGGCAAAATCTTATTTGTAGTCTTGGCACGAGGCCTTGGCTATGTGGTTATGATAGTCTGGCATTATGCATTCCAACATTATGAAAGTGGTCATTGATTTTTCATGTGATTATTCGATTAGTAGAATATCCATGTGAATAAGTAAATGGAATTATTTCATTTTATTTATGCCATACTATGTTAAAAGTTCAAGATTGAAAGGCTTTTGTTTTATTAATGCATTGCCTTAAATGTTTATTCTTATTTATGAAAGTTTCCGCTATATTGTTATCCTTACTGGGCATTTGAGCTCACCCCTTTTCTATGTTTTATTTTTCCCAGGAAGTGAAGAAGTAAATTATGAATGACCTGCAGGGATATTATGTGGGGATATGAGTGTGGATTATGGAGACATTATGTTGTTGTAGTAGTTTTTCATTTTATGATGTAATGTAAACCTTATTAATATATCTAGTGTTTCCAAGGCTACTAAACCAATCGGTCTTTCGAGATTTGATCTTTCTTGTGATCATACCAATGTTATGTAATAATGCACCGACTCTGGGTAACTAGGGTCGGGGCGTTACAGTTGGTATCAGAGGAAGTTTAGTACAAACCTTGGAAGCTAGATTTATATAAACTTTGATTAGAGCACGTAGACCTAAGATGAACTTTGAGGATTAGTATAGAATAACTTCCTAGAATTTTGGTATTGTAGAGATTTTGTGAGTTTTCCGAGCAATACATCCCTGTCTGGATACGAGCAGGTAGAGGCGGCTCTGGCACAGATGTACCTAGGGGTAAAACCCGAAAACACCGCTTTGAGCTAGACTCGAACGGGAACTGGTGCACGACAACGGGCCTTGCTGCACTCTTGGTTACGACACTCCCGGGGGATATGCTTAGGATAATTCTCATTTTCTTTACAAACCATTATGAAGGGTTTATGAGTATATACATCCTCAAAGGAGACATTTTTATGATTATGGATTATATTCATAAATAGTTCAATTTATGTTAAGTGTTTTATAAGTATGGGATTATGTATTTTGATTCATAAACTGATCTAGTGTATGCCATTGTTTAGAAATGGCGCCCAGTAGAAGGAATGAGAACTCCAGAAATGCACATGATCCAAAGAGAAGGAAGGATCATATCTTTCATGGTCTTAAGCTAGAATTTATAAGAGAAATAGTCTCCCATGTATTATCATCATATGAAGAAATAATATCATGTGTTGATAAGATAAGTAAAGAGTTTACTGAGTCCTATGGCTTTGAAGGGAAGCAAGAGAAGAAAAGGATGGAAGAGAGAAAGATGGATAAAGGGAAGAGGGAAAAGAAGAATTTTCCCATATGTGGTAAATGTGGAAAGAAACACCCTGGAACTTGCCTGAAAGGAATGAGAGTTTGTTATAAGTGTGGAGGAAAAGGGCACAAAGTACGTGACTGCAAGGGTAAGAAAATGGTTTTAAATGTACAATGCTTCATTTGCAAGGAGTTTGGACACTACGCGAACCTATGTCCTAGTCATCAGACTATGCCTCAAATGATGTTATTGGATAATAATCAAGTTATGATACTACCACAGATGAAGAGGAATGATTAGAGTTCTTATGTTGATTATGTCAATTGAGTGTTGTATCAACAATGTACTTGTTATAATAATTATGGAGTATATAAGGATTGTACTGCAGTACTATTTCATTAAGGACTTGAGATGTTGTGGAACAAAGAAAAGTGACTCAATAGCAGGATAAATTTTTGGAAAATATATGGTTGAGAGAATGATAAACCATAATATAGTTCTGATACCGAGGTAGTGATTTTCGAATAATACATGATTATTTTGGAAAAATTATATTGGATATTCTTGACTACCTTGGAACTGATTAATGATTTGTATATTCCATCATTGTTGGGGTTTAAAACATTTTTGGATTGATGAAGTATATCCAGCATTCTATATAAGGGATAATGAATGTAATCAATAAGGAATATGGTAATTCAGGATGTTTCAGTGTATTAAAAGAATACATGATGAAGGTATTCATATGCTATTACGGGGTAAAAAGGATCTGCATTATGTTTACCTTCCTTATAAATGTTGGACTGTGAGTTTGGACAGAAGTATTTTTGATAGTTCTAGTTTGGATTATTTTGGATTGCCATAAAAGGACAACCCGGAGGTCGGGCGGCAACTCGTCGCGTCCGGCAAGGCTGCGAGACTTGAACCCGCAACCGAAGGGCGACAAGGGTGTATCACCTACCACTGGCCCACGAGATGTCCTGGATTAAATAATGTAGTTTTTTTTAAAAGATCTGGTAGATGAATTATAAATTCATTTATTTTGGAACCCTGTACGAATAGTATAAATAGAAAAAAAATTACATTCTATTATCTTTTAGAGTGAAATATGAGTTTGTGGTAGAAATTTATTAATGGATAAAACTCTAATTATAAAGTAAGTATATATCCTTATGATCTTAGCCAATCTCATAAATAAATTCCTCAACATTAATAAAAGGAACTTAGAACAAAAATGTTGTCCTAGATGGTACCTTAAATCATCACTAATTTATGGCTTTGGGATTTTTGGCCTTTTCATAGCCATGTTCTCTACCACTCTCCATCAGATAATTTATGGTTAGATTTCTCTTCCATATCCATATTTTCCTACATGGAACCCTAATATGTGTTATTTTCGGTAATCTTCATACTTTCCACTCTTTGTTTTAAATAGAGGCCTCATTAATTCATTTTTCGATGTGGGATTTCAACTAAGATATTTTGAAACGTCAAAAATGTGTTATCCCAATACCCTATGTGTTGTTGAACCGATGGTATTTCAAATCATCATATATTGATGAGTTTAAGGACCTCAATTTTATACTTGTTTGTGATTGATGACCTCAATCACTACCTATAAATATTTACGTTTTTCCTCCAATTATATGTCTCTAATTTCCACCAATGTTCTCCTAATCGAGATCATAATTTGGTGGTGACCCTTTCATTTATCTTTTCCTCATATTAAGACTAAATTTTAGTAACCCAATTTCCGATGTGGGTTTTCCCACAAATATATTTTCTATTTTCAACCTTTTATTTTCGAAGAACAATTTCAAATTGCGAGGACACAATTTATTGAAAGAGGGGAGAATGTAACACCCCAAGATTTCATAGTGTGTTATTTCTTCAAAATAATTCAATAAATTGCACTACACGCAACACCGAGTTCAATCACACCATGACTTACAAAAAAAAAGCCATTCAAAAGAGGTTATGAATAGTATTATCTAAATTTTAAACTTTATATAATCCTTATAAATTTAGAATCCATATTATGAGTTTCTTAGATATAATGCAAGAACAAATTCATTTTCAGTATTGCACTTTTATCAACTTTTAATAGTGAACCCTTTTTAAATACAATATTTTAAACTTTTTGACTAAATGGGGACATCAAAAATTTAAAATGAAACTTTCCAAGCTTCCACGGTACACTTTCTTTGAATAATACAGTAGCGTGTGTTGTACGCAACCTTGAGTTTTAACACACACCACAACCAATCAAACTAGCCGTTATGAATAGTAATACCTACTTTTTGAAATTATATATATTTTATATTTTAAAATGGACTTCATTTTTGGATTCGGAATATCGAATTTAGCCTAAGGTGAAATTTTGGTACATTTCGGATAACTTTCATATTTTGATGAATAGTGAAAATTACTAAATTTTAATTAAAAACAACTTTTTTAATCAAAATAATTAATAGTGATAAATTATGAATTTTAGTGGTTTTAAAGTATATTTAGAATATATTTTTACCATTTAATATAATTTTGGTCATTGGACATAATTTTACAATTAAACCGAACATAAACAAGTGTCAATCTTTTGATAGTTATTATCTCTTAAAAATACGCTTTTTGTTTTGACAGCGGGAATTAATTTTAAATTAATTTCTGCCACTTCTGTGTTTTGAATTTAGAAAAATGGATTCCATATTTGGAATCAGGATGTTCAAATTGTGTAAATAGGTAACTTTTATTTTTATACATTTTGAATAATTACTGCGGTAAATATTTTATTTACCATGGTTAAGGGTAAATCCGGTAAATAAGGGTTAAAAAATAATATTATAATAATACTAAATTACCCTAAAACGTGTCCTAGCCTTATTGGTTGATACATGTTCGACCATAGGCATCTTTGGGTCGATTTTGGGACCCCATGGATCCACTTGTAAGTGATAATGACACTTTATTTTAATTAAGTTAAAATGAATACAAAAATGACACAAGCATATATCTTTTAGAAAAACAATTGTTACATAGGGTTATATATGTTGGATTTTAGATTATAAATATTCATTAAAAAGATAAAAAGATTTCCTACATAATTATATTTTATTTATAATTTTTATACATTAAAATAATTTATTTTATTTATGACACAATGATGATGCAGTAATTACTATAATAGTGAAAAATTAAAATAATTGATATTATAAATACCCAAATAAATATAATATGAAACTTTTAATGAATTAAACTAATTTTCTAGGATAATATGACATATTAGGATTGATTTAATTGACTTTTTTTGAAGTAATCAATCTGTTATGAGTTTCACAAAAATCAACTATTGAATAGTGTCAAAATTGACATAAAAGAGTTCTTAAAACAAATATTATATTATTAATTGATATTAAATTCCTAAAAATCTAAGTTTCACCCAAGAGACTTATTTCATGATATTTTCCTCATTAATGGACCACTTGGGGGTCGCTTGGATGTATATAGTAAGTTTATATAAAAATACAAAGAGACATTATAAAAGTGAAACTAATTAACTTAGAGTTAATACTTAAAGATAAGGTTAATATAAGTACCCAAACCTGTCTAAATTCTATTTGTTGAGTGGTTTTAGACCTATACCCACCTTAACCTTTGAATAATAAACTTTGGAGCCATTAGAAACCGAATATGAATTTATTATAAATTAATATTTCTAACTTTTCCAAAGGTGCCCCTCACCCCTCTTATAAAAAGGCACTCCTCCTTCTCATTTCTTCACACCTTCAAAGCCTTTTTGTTCGGCCAAACTCTGCCCACATACTCTCCCAACTTCCCTCACTACAACCTAGAGGCCTTAGTTTGATCAGAAAGCCAACCTAAGGGGCCCTTTTGATCAAATCAAAAGGAAGAACCCGAAGAAGAGGTAATGATTTCACCACCCTTTTTCCAAGTTCATTTCTTCTTCCACTTATTCTTCCTTTGTTGTTACCATTCTAAAATAATAACTCCAGTATCTCACATATACGGTGATGTTATTATAAATATGTTACAACCATATTCAGTATTCTATCCACCCTTTGAATAACATGTCACCATACGTGCGTACGTACGGCTTACCGTCTCCACGTCGTGGTGTAATTGTTATTCAATATATTATTATTTTGGATGGGTATAATAATAATATGTAACTCATGTAAATAATAAATATAACATGTTAATGATTCTGTATATATGATATACCATCCATTTATATATTATTTTAATATCAAAAGAATGATATTGTCGCTCGTGCGTACGTACGGACTACCGTCTCCACGAATGCGATGAGATTCATTCTCCATCGTATCCATTCAAGTATAATTATCATTTGATGATTTAAAAAATGATGTTTAAGGACTTGATATCATTCTGGATATGAATAATATACAACCTATCCTTTACAAACATGTCTTACGTAACAAAACATATAAAAGAAAACAAGTAAGTTAACACCCGAAACAATGATAATACTAAGATATTATTATCAAATCAATATTAAAAGATCATATATGATATCATATTAATATATATGATTCTTGAATAATTTAATAACTTGTATTTCACCATTATACAGGAGGTTAAACTACCCCAACCAAGGAAAAGTACAAGGTAAGTGGTTTTCATCTCACTCCTTATTCCCGTGAGATTCATGCCATATTGCCACCATCACCTTTTGTGTGGTGTATGTACTGCCCATAATTATATTCGTTGTGTAATACACTCTAATTTATGTGTATTTACATATTCATTGTATGATAACTCTTTCATGGGTTGTATGTTTCATAAGTTACCAAATTAGTAAGGGTTATTTCACAATCTCTTCATTATCCGAGGTTGTTTATACGTAATAATCTACTGGGACCTCGTTATCATCCACATCCATGTTTCTTCAAAATGTATTTCAAAACATTTTTACAAGAATATGGGTTAAAGTCATTTATACCCTTGTTTTACTTTTTATAAGAGGAATCTTTCTGTCGTTTTCAAAACAAGGTCCTTTTTAACCTTTTCGACAGAATTAAGGTAAGAATGTTTTTTTTAACTTATACGGCGGGTGCGGTTATTTTCCGCCGTTATAAAATATTCAAAGCTTTCCTTACAATCTTATAAGAATATTTTCAAGAAATTTTTTTATTTTATATGTCTCTTAAATGATTTCAAAAATAGAAAGAGATATTTCTCTAAAAAGTGTTTTGATTTCATCTATGTCAACATCCTTTGATGGATTTTACGCTTATTTGAATTTGATTTATTATGATACAAAACTTCTATATTGTATTGAAGTTTTTGTGATATGTTTGACTGTGGATGTGCTATTTTTATACCATTCATAGTTTATAACATTTTGTATGCTAGTTTTAATACGAATGTTTATGTTATGTTTAAACCTTTTCATATGGGAATGCATTGGACTTAATATGTGACGGGTGGAGCCTGCTATAGCTCCTCGATGCATCGGTAGGTCTCATGAGACAAACTAGTGTCTTGGCACAAGGCCTTGGAAAAATATTATTTGTAGTCTTGGAACGAGGCCTTGGCTATGTGGTTATGATAGTCTGGCATTATGCATTCCAACATTATGAAAGTGGTCATTGATTTTGCATGTGATTATTCGATTAGTAGAATATCCATGTGAATAAGTAAATGGAGTTATTTCATTTTATTTATGCCATACTATGTTAAAAGTTCAAGATTGAAAGGATTTTGTTTTAGTAATGCATTGCCTTAAATGTTTATTCTTATTTATGAAAGTTTCCGCTATATTGTTATCCTTACTGGGCATTTGAGCTCACCCCTTTTCTATGTTTTATTTTTCCCAGGAAGTGAAGAAGTAAATTATGAATGACCTGCAGGGATATTATGTGGGGATATGAGTGTGGATTATGGAGACATTATGTTGTTGTAGTAGTTTTTCATTTTATGATGTAATGTAAAACTTATGAATATATCTAGTGTTTCCAAGGCTACTAAACCAATCGGTCTTTCGAGATTTGATCTTTCTTGTGATCATACCAATGTTATGTAATAATGCACCGACTCTGGGTAACTAGGGTCGGGGCGTTACAGTTATTCTCATGCCATGCTCAAGGTTCCACATCACATGGATATCAGAGAATGTCTCACATGATTATTATAGGAAAATGATAGGGATATGTGTAGTGTTTTGGTTTTCACGATCAATTTGGATAGCACTAATGGTATTAGGAGGCTAGTTGAGGATCATCATAGTGATGAAGTATATCCATTTTCAAGGAATTTATAATTTTTTATATTTTCATAATATTCTTTATTTGTGGTCAGCTATATGGATTTTTTGTCTGTACATGAATAAATAAATTTCATTAGTTTTATTATCATGTTTTATTTGAAATCATTTTTAAAAATCTATTTTATATGTGAATATTTACAATTATATCCATGTAATAAAACTTCTATGATTATTGGATATTTATATTTTATTTCTCACTATCATATGGTGGTATAGTCTCCTCACTGTTCCACCGTAAACATCATTTCTGGACAATAGCCTCTAAAATATGAGGTTGCATGTCAGATGACATCTAAATAACCAGCAAGGGGAACTAGTTCAGTGGTATTTATTCCAAGATATTATGTTGTTTCATTATACAAGATACATTTGAGTTAATTTTAAATTTTGGATTCATTTGGTTATATATATATATATATATGAATGTGTTAAATCCTGTGAAGGTTATCATGTTAGTGTGTCTATAAGACTTTTTTCGATAGTAATTCAATGGTAGAATGGATGATATTATTGATCTTATTTATGATGTTGTGGGTTTTAATTATTTTTTCATTTAATGATGCACAAGTTGTTTGGATTCAATTAATTATGTTTGATTTCTTGTTCTTGGCCCATAGAAATGGGGTGTATTATTTAAATTTGACTCTTATACTATATAATAATGTTGGGTCTCATGAATCATATCCAGAATAGAGGATTAAAATGATATATATTTCTCCAATTGGGTGATTTTTATGTTGTAAGAGACATGTTTTTTAATGTGTCAAAAAATTTTCCCATGGTGTTTTCCCAAATAAGTACTTGGTGTAATTTTACTCTACTAGTATGAATTTTATATGGATTTTTTCTCAAGGTAGTTTATTTGGATCTATGGTGAGATTCTTGATATTAAGGTATTATATATTTGTTACTCATGAATTTAATGTGCATTGACCCTAGGGGGTCATTATGGTAAGGGTATATAAGTTTTTTTGCCCTTGTGACTGGTTTTGCTCAAAATCTGTTGTATGGCCTGGTCCTCTAGGGAGAAGTTTTATTTAATGATGCTCAAAGTGGATGATACCCATAGTTTTGGTTGATAGGTTTATCATGTGAAACAATTTAATTATGATACCCTAGATATGGGTGGCCTGACATGTTAATGGATTGTGGCATCAGGATTAGAGCTTTTCTTATGCCATGTGTTTTGGAAGTCTATGAGTTGGAATAGACCTAGGTGGCTTGGCCAAATGATTTTTCTTAATAAATGAAAGGTGAGTCTAGGTGGAAAAGTATAGTTTCCTACCTCTACGTGAATCTATTTTTGGGAGTCAGGGTCATATGAAAATCAAATCTGACCTGTGAGTGGGATATTCCAACTTGTGTGTTCCATGGAGATATGGGTCCATATGGATGTTTTTAGACATTTGAAAAAGGTAAATAATGAGTGAATTTTTTAATATGTTTTAGGTATATTGTATGCATTTTTATAGGATGAAGTTATGTGATACATTTTAAACCTTGTGGTTATTTTCATGAGGGGTAGCATCATTTTGGTTCATAGTCTGGGTAATGGTTGTGCAGTACCTGATGGTTATGGCCTATTATAGGATTACAGAGGTTTATCAATGGTACATGGTTTTTATTAGAGAGGCATTATTTATATTTAATCCTAATAGATTATTTATATATAGATTGTTCATATTAAGAGTATTAATGATATGTATTTTTTTCTTGATGTGAAATGCACTTAGGGTGATGATACATTAATGGAACATGTGTTTTATGTGGGTAGTAATGATTATAGGTCATGACTGGTTATCTCTAGAAGAATCTTTAATAACTCAATGAGTTTGTGAATTAACATATTGGAAAATATTAACAATTATCAGGTTTTGAGTGATTGGGCCTCGATGAGTTTTCTTGAGTTCTATAATGCACCAAGAGTTCTCATATTTAGGTGTGATTTCCATTTTTGGTCATCATTGTTAGTTTATGAGCCTTGTGAGCCTATATTTCAGGACAAGTGATGAGATAGATTTGTATGTTGGTTCTATGGTGGGGTTAAATAAGATTTATTTAATGGTTATTTGTTAATGGGATCTTATAGAAAGATGAATTATTGAGATGTTGAATTTCTTTTCTTATAGATCCAACATTATGACTTTGAATTCCCATGGATCTTGATTTTCGCTTGAAGATGTGTGTATAATGATAACTGAGATTGGTTTGAAATATTGAAAAAGTTAAGCGGGATGTCAAAATAGATGTATTTATAGGGTATTAATCAATGATATCTTATCATACTCTAATTCTTGAGATAATCAATCCCAATATCATAGCATCATCTAGAGTATGATGAGAGTGAATTGACTATAGACATGGATTTCTAAATGACTTTTGTGGTTCGATGAAAATCCAAATTGTAGGTAGTGCTGGTGATTTAATGTAAGTGAAGTCATATATTCAGATTTTCACCATAAAAAATATACCAATAAGGTCCTCCTAATGGATGAGATATCATTAGATACTATGGGTTCTATTAATTTATGTCAGGAATGGGTGATAGGTAATATTTCAATTTTTTTCCTTTGGTTAGAGTGAGATAATATTTACTACTTCTTGGGTTATATATGGTTGGATATTTGTCCTTTATTGTTGGATTATTTTACATTTGTGATTAAAATGAAAATATTATGGTGGTGAGTAATGTGTCAACCATTGTTGTATTACCATTAGGATGAATGGGAACATGATTTTAGAACTAACTATTGATCTAATATTTGTGGAAGTGTGATTCTATTGTGTAACTAATGAAATTCTTTCATAAATTATATAGGTAATAATTATAGGATATCAGTTTTTGTGGGTGATTGATCTAAGATTTTTTTTATTTTAGTGATTTTGAGAAGTAATTTGATGTTCTTATATTAATGGTGTGTTAGTGGTGTAGAAGAGAATTTAAAAAAAAATTAGTCAGTGGAGGATCTGACTATAGATCCTCATTGGAAGACATTTATGAACTCTAGTGGTAAAATATGGTTGGACATGGAATGCCTTTGGGTGTGCATGCATCATAATAAAGTGGAGTAGTGACATGTTGGTAGTTAGAGCCGAGAATTTTTGAATTATATCTTTTATTGATCTTTCAATTTTGGTGTGTATCGATAATGGATGAGGTATGTTTTGAACCACAACCGGCGATTCATCACTGAAATAGAACTATATTTCATAATTTAATCTCTATTTTTGTGAAAAATAATTTGTTTTATTTCTTCCATGGATATTTTGTGGGGATCCACACATATTACATATTGGTGAGGATGATTGTTGGAAATGAGTATTAGAAAAATTATGGGTGATGATTTCGGTAAGATGGGATCCTTTCAGAGAAAATGTGGGAGCATGATTCCCTGTTTTTTTTTGTTTTTTTTAATGGTGTGGATTAAACTCTTTATGATTTTGTTGTTATATGATGATTTTTATTATGGGGATCTCCATATATCCGATGAGTGATCAGGTGAAGACATGATGGATATTTCAACATTTCAGGGTTGGGTAAGATATATATTTTTATTCAATTTTTATAATTTTTGTTGGAATGAGTTATATCTTGTTGAGTTCCTTGAGATAAATTATGTTCCTCTATTTTATTTCTATAATTTCTAAATCAAATGAGGCCATTGGAAATATATTGTGTCCCCTATTGGTCAGGTGGAGTGGATAGATTAGCATTGAGACTTATCATGGATGATAAGTGTTCTTTATGTTATGTTTTAAGATCCTACATCTATATTAGTTGTAAAATATATATGTGATTTCAATTTTTTAATAATAATTTAAAATGATGAATTGTTACATGAAATGGGATTTTGAGAGATAAAATGCCTCAAATTGATGTTTTTGAGATAAGGAATAAGGATATAATTGTAAAATGTGAATTTTTCTGTGAGTTAGGATATTTGGGATATGTTTTAGGGGTTTTTTAGTTCTTTAGATAGAGTTCATATTTTTGTGAATGTGGTTAAGGATAAAACATGGGGCACATTAGTTCTCATGATTTTTATGGATCATTTTGATCCAAGAAAGGTTATATTACATGGTTACAAAATATTCTGGGTTAAATATTGTTGGACAAAGGATCAAAGATACATTTTGAGGGAACAATTTTTTCATAGACAATGATTTATGTATGTTATTAATAAAATTTTGATCCATACAACATATATGATGTAATGAAAATAGCACGGTTGGTGCACTATTTTCCTAACCGTATAGCGTAAATGTGAACTGAATATTTTAAATCCTAATGAGTGGAAAATAGTTAGTGCATAGTTTTGAAAAACATAATGTTACAAAAAATATCAATAAAAGCATGAAATGACCAATCCCACAAGATTTTTAGCCACTCCCCCTTCTCCCCCCATTAGGAATATAGAGTTAAGGGATTCGCCCAACACCATCCACATTGAATTGCTCCTAATTTTTCTGGAGTTTTTATAGATATATTCTGGTGTTAGTATAATCTTCTTAAAAACAATAATATATTACTTATTCCTCTCAATTCTAGTTGTTATCTAGATTAGGTTTTATTTATGATTACACCAGGGAATGGGGGAATCATCAGTTTATCAAAGGGATTATGGATGTCTTTCATGTAGGAGATCTAAAAAAATTCCCTCATCATTTCATCATTATTTATAAAGGGATGAACCCATTGTGAATTTCATTGAAATTTCTATAAAATTGGTTTTTTATTAATATTTTAAATGATATTTCCTCTTAGATATTATCCAAAAAATGGGGCAAGAGTCCACTATGGAACACCCATGGTGGTTTCTTGGAGTTTTATGAAGAGGAATGGATCTTGTGAGATTTGTGACTACTGTACCATTATAATTTAAATTTTTATGTTAATATTTAATATATATGATTGAATGTTTTTTTGTTCAACATAGAGATAGAGATTGCATGGATGGGATAGGAATGTTAGGATAGTTTTTTATTTGAAATACTCTTGAACATGCCATTGAAAGGCCATCAGACTTTCTAAATATTATAAAATGAATCTTTAAATTAGGTTGGTGGTCTAAGATATTTTATTGAATGGTTGGTAAATATTTAAATATGTATGTGGTATGTTCCTCAAAAACAATGTTTAGGGCGTTTTCTCTCTTAGTTTATGTTAGTTGTTTTGGGACATAGATTAATTCCTCATACCTGACATTGACCCCATGGATATATTATTTATTATAAGACTATATCTATGACTACCCATGGGGTGGTCCAACCATTGAAAAATTAATGTTTTTGTGTATTGGGTTTTTAGTAATTTTTATGAGTATTTTTAAATGGTTTTAACCATATAAATTTGGGTTTGAATTAGTTTGGAATTTCTATTGGTGAAACTTATGTTTTTAATTGGGTTTTGTTTTAACCTAGGTGTTTCCCTACAATGCGACACTCAAAAGGGGGTTTTTTTGGATCTTAAAAGATAAAATGAAATGATTTTGTGTATTCCCTTTTTGGAAAAAAATACACGATTTCACATTTAATGGTTCTGATGAAGACCAAGTCATTGGAATTTTTTTGGGTGTTGAAGAGGAAGACCCTTGTTTTAATAGTGGATTCAAAGTGTCTCAATTATATAAGAGAGACCCAAAATATTCTGAAGAGTATATGGAAATGGTTTTTCCCTGTGCAAGGGATCAACATTCTGATCCATGTTTGGTTTCAATTTTACCCCATGGACTTGATAAATGAAAACAATTTAAGATTATATTTTAAAAAAATACATGAAAGCTCATGATGATGAACCATGGTTTTTTGTAATTGAGGTAACTAGTTAATATTTATCATGTTATTCATCTATAAAAAAATTAATTTAGTAAATTAAATTCCATGATATTATGTTAAGGGTAGACATGGTGTTCCATGTTGAGGAATTATTTTCAAAAATGATGCACCCATCCCTTGGATTATGGTTTTAGATATGATTATCAATATATGTACAGGTAGTTATGTGCGTTTTTTAGGAGAAGGAATAATTCTATGCGAACCATATTTATGTTATATGGTTCTAGATGTCTGAAATTGTACCCCCAATACTAGGTTTATTGATTTTAAACGATGATCTAATAGTGTGATTCTAGATGATTGACATGGGGCTCCACATCTGAGGCCTATATAGATAGGTTTATTATTTAATTTTTCATGGGATATATGAGGGATATAACCCCTTACTTTAATTAAATTATGTTTCACCCTATGTATTATGAATTAGATGACCATCTTGGTTTGTTCCACATTTTCTTGGATCATTATTTACTATAGTAACTAAGGTTTTATGGGTGAAAAGAAAAAAAATCTTCTTTTGAGGTGTACCTTTTATTCAATAATTTCTAAAAACTCTACTTTTTTATCTATATATATGTATTCTATGAATGGGTTTTCCCTTACAAACTATTAGTTTGGGTCCATTGAGTTGTACTCAAACAATACTCAAGACACCAAAAAACATGGGTACATGATCATCTATAATATATTTATTATCAGTTCAGGTTTGGGATAAGGGATCTATTTTTTTATTCATGAACAAGAAGGATAACTTAGATAAAATCAAGAGATTTGATGTGGTTTGGATCAGAGCTGTGGTAGAGCCCTGTTTAATTGGTTTAATTTTACTCTTCTATTTTTTGTAATCGGATGAGTAAAATATAATCTTTATAGATTATTTTTTGTTCAAACCATACATCATATCATTATTTATTCTATCTGGTTATATTTTTCATTTGAAATTCCCAATTTAGTTGATATTTTTATGTTTATTATTCTATTTTCATACTCTTATTTGTATGATGCTTGGTTGTTTACCATTATATTGGGAACTTTGATATGGGGTTATTGTCTCATCATATGTCCACCTTAAACCCCTAATGTAAGTTAGAAAATAATAGAATATGAGTTGGTGCACTATAATATGGGGTTATTTTCTCCACATATTACAACCATAGACCCATGTTTCAAGTCAGAAACCTCTACTATACATAGAGGTGCACCCATGTTCTTGTGGTGAACCAGATCAGGAACTAGTTCAGTGGTATATGAGTCATGATATCACATATATATTATTTGATAAGAATAATGGATCTTATATGATATAAAAAATGGTAATCTATTATGATTGAACTAATTATATGAATCTAATAAAATGGATTCCATGAATCAAAATAATGTTTTTATTTTAGTGGTTTATCTATAGAGACCCAATATTTTTGGAAAAAAACAACATCAATTTAAATGAATAATGAACATGTAGCCTCTACATCCATGTTTATACTAAGATTTTTTAGATACTAAATAAATATATAACATTCAAAAGCTTATTATTCATATTCTCTCAAAATGATCTTCCTGATTTCAAACATTATTGACATACCCTACTTAAAAATCTATTCTTTATAATTTGTGGAAATGAAAAAATATGAAAGGAGGGGAACAAATTCATAGAAAGGGTAAATATTATATATATGATTCAATTATCATATGAAAAGTTAAGATAAACTTATAGGTATTAGATCAAGACCACAATATACAATTTTCAGACCTAATCTATCCTAGATCAAAATCATGAGTCAGGGCCTAAAAAATTATCAGTTCATTATTCATGAATAATATGAGTGATGAATCTTCATAAACAAATCATGAAATAGATAATCATATCATAAAAAAATTCATAAGATTGTTCAACCATCGTAGGTTTAGAAACCATTTCACATATCACGGTAAACATTAGAAGCTATAAAATGATAATTGGATAAGGCATCATCACATATTTCCCATATCTTACTAATTTAAGAATCAACACGTGTTTCCTATAATTTATTAATAATATAGATATTGCATATAATATAGATCAATCACATCAACCTGTTTCCCATTATAGATTTTTTTCATCAACTCATTTCCCATATTTATTTAATGAGATATACAACATTACCTAATATATTAGAGCGATATAAAAATTTATCCCACACATAAAATAATTAAAACAATCCATATGTTTACCACATGAATAATATTCATTTACCATAACATTATAACATAACATTTGTAAAGTAAATGTTTCTCCTAATCATTTCATCATTTTATTGTAGCATAATCCATTGAGAGTAAATATGTTTCATAATCTTCTCATTATGATAACCATAATCCTTCCCAATAAATAATACATATTGTATCATTTGATCATATTCTCTGTAATGCATAAGTGTCCTTAAAAAATGTTATCACATATAATAAATTGTATATGAAATATCACAAGAATATTTCTTGAGGAAAATAAAATTTCTAATTTAAAACCACATATTTAGAATAAAAAAATTTCCAAAATATTATGGAATTTTTTTTCTTTTTTAATAATCAAACAAACATGTAATGTAATATTAAAATATTTTATCAACTATTAAGTATGTAAATTTCCCTCAATTGTTAAAACAAATATTTTTTTTGTCTTTTGGTAAAATCCACCTCATTTAAAATTAAAAAAAGAAGATTATTTTAAAATTTTAATGCCAACATCATACATTGGTTGATATGACCTTAAAAATTTAGAAAATATTAAAAATTATTGTAATTATTTGTATAAAACATGGTCATGTTTGGAAAAAGGATTTTTTTCCAACGAGAGAAAAAAATTTTAATTTTTCTGTAAAAATGTCATTTCAGCCTCTTGAGTAAATAATGTATGGAAAATGATAATAAAATAAGTAATCTCTATAAATAATCTGTATAGAAGAAAATTCAGGCGATTTAGGATAAATAGTTACTAAAAATTCATCATTCTAATCTTAATCATAAAAAATATAGAAAAAATGAGGTTTTAACATAATCCCTCAACCAAAAATTTGTCATTATTCAAAATCGCATATAACATAATCTTCATTGAGAACCCTTATTTAGATTACACCATAATCCTTATAAGTATATTCGTTTAAATTTACCAACACCACTTAAATGTGGTGAAATAATTTTGATTTAATATTCTAGATATTTTTTATTCTATAAGTCCTGAAATATGCAAGGATGAAAGGACATGATGTGCCATTTTATTAGTGAGGTGATGGGTATAAGGACTCATCCATAAAACAATACATAATCATGAATTAAAAGAAAAATTCACATTTAGGATCTTTTCAGGTTTAGAGTTTTAGAGAATTTGGCCTTAAATATTACATTACATATCAAGAATTAGAAATTAGGCACTTCTACCCAGTTTACATTTTTCACAAAATAAAAACTCTTGAAAAAAAATATTCCTTTCAAGTTCCATGTTTTAGATAGCATGAATTTTCCTTAATCCCATCCTGGACCCTATTATTCCTTATATTCTGTGAAAAACATTTCATAACTCTGGAAGATCATCAAAACCTCAGTAAGGGTTATAAAAAAAAGGAACCATTATTTCGAGATTACATAAATAAAATAAACTCTTTAACATGCCTTGTGATATCATAATATTTATGAATAATACATAGAAATTATAAATTATAAAGGTAACTTGAGGCATCCATATCATACATACATTGTAGCTATCACAACTATGTATCGAGTTACATTTGGAATATCCATAATATTATATTACCTAAATCTATTAAGAGAAACATTCATGTTTTCCTCTGTCACATTACCCAATTCATTGGGGGTCTATCTCGGGCTCACCCTCCCTAGGTTTATCATGGAACCACCCGTATACGTAATGAATTCCCAAGAACCATAACATATTAATAGCACATAAAAAAACCTAAAGGAAAGATAACATTTCCAAATTGCAATAAAAATATATCAGTTAAATATATTGACATAAAAAAAACATTATCAAAACCATTTTCAATAACATAATATGTAAAATAGTTATGGTATTTATTTTTATTTTAAAAACATTACTTCTTGTTAAGGAATCCATAGATCAAATAATACTCATGGTGGTGGAAAAGGTCATTGTCAACGATTACGTTAAAAACAATCATTATTTTTTCCGTTTTGTAAAACACATCATAGAAAAAGATTGACTTTGAATGAAACAAAATGTCAAAGGTTTTTATATAGATTATAAATTAAAGTCATGTATAAAACAATAAAGTCCTCAATGAAAGTAGATTGAGATGAAGCCCCCTTACATCGTGTCTGATTTGACATGTTCATTCTTTAATATCATGAATAATAAAGTAATGTTAATTTCTATATTCATAAGATCCTTTTTTAGTTTTTTATTCCTTTTATATCACTTATTTCCATTTTATAAACATTTTTTAATCATTTATGTTAATAACGGCCGTTTTGTAGATATTTGGTAGCTGATTCAAAATTGAACTTCTTATAATTACAAATTGTTCATGTGTTCAAATATCCATTATCTCTCGAATGATATTCATGATGTAGATATCATATAAATCATATATATCCATTATATTTATGTATTTTTAATAGTACATAAAATTTGGAGATAAGAAATGAAATGCACTGTTCATGGAGACGATAAGACTTTTTTTGATTAAAACAGGAAACATTAACGACTTAGATCAGCAGAAGTACCTGTGAAAATCCATGAAGGGAAATTGTGTAGCCAGAGCTGGTTGGAGTCGAATGGGCCAGAGGCCGCTAGCTGATGGGCCACTTTGTTCCCTTCCCTTTTGGTAAAGGATAAGGTGCATAAAGAGAAGTGTTGGAAAAGTGAGAGGATTATCCTAATGATGATGCCTAAAGACTGGTGCCCACCATCATTGTGGTTAATAGAATCGATGACGGTAAGGCAGTTAGACTCAAAAATGATATCACTCCATACACATTCCAAGGCGAGCAGCATACTGACAAGGATGGCCATGGCCTCAGCAACTGCAGGTTCCCATAAATCCTGATGTGGTTCATACTTTGCAGCAAAGATTTTCCCCAGATGATTTTGGACCAAGAGGCCGAAGGCAACAAGCCCATCCTTTGGGAGTAATGCGTCCATGTTAATCTTAAGAGTCCCTTATGTTGGGGGATTCCAATGAGGGGGGGGGGGCGAGGAGAGGGTAACACCTCGCATAAAATGTCCATTGTGGTCTTTGCAGCCCTTAATCCAAGAGGTGGCCCATTCACTCTAGAATTCGGGGGGTTTTTTATCTTGATGAAAAACATCATCATTATGCTAGACCTAGATTATCCATGCTAGAGTGCAAAGTGAACCTGAAGAAGTCGAGGAAAGAGAGGAGCACCACCGCGTAAGAAGATCGGGATGGTCAGAGGCTGATGTCATTGAAGCGGCCAAAGCCAATCCCCATTTAGTCCAAAGGTATATTATAATTCTAGTATAAAATCATATATAATATCGTTATCTCTATCTTTTATATGTCCCAAATATGGAATTAATGAGTCATATCACTTTGAGGTGGTGGTAGTCTGCACTTCCTTAGATGAATTTATCACATTTAAACAAAATGGAAACAAAAAAGGTATGATAAAAATGAAAAATACAGAATCATAAAGAAAACATAAACCTAATATATATCATATATTAATATAGTTCCATTATAATTGCCACCATGATGGGCGGTAGGATATAATTTAACAATCATCGTTTTGTGAGGCATTAGTTTTTCATCCACAGAAACAGTATATTATTTACCCATTAGATAGAGGTGTGTGTAAGTGTAGTACGATTCCATATCTTAAAAACATACTAGTATATTGAGGATACAAGTTTTGTTATAAAATAAATGAATAAAAAGAGTTTAGGGCATTAGGGAAGTAAAATAAAAAAAGAACTTAAGATAAGACGTTACCTTTAAATTGGGTAACTCCCTTTGGTTTGAACCAAAAAGACTTCTTGAAGTACCTTTTTCCCGAGTTGAGGCTTCTAGGAAGAAAATTGGGATATAAAGAGCTTATTTGGGTAGGGTTTGGATGTGACAAGTGGCTTGATAAGTGTAAATAATGGGTCAGAGGTGACAACTTTTTATAAGGGGGAGGAGGGGCTCTTTAGGAAAGTGTTAAAATATTATTTTATTACATAATGATTTTCGGTTTCCAAAATTCCAAAACTAATTAATTTTTAAGATAATTTGACTCTTGGTCGAAATAAAATCATCAAATAAAAATTGTACAGGTTTTGGGTATTATTTTAATCTTTACAATATTATTTATTTAAATAATTTATTAATGAGGTAAACACTACATCATTATTGTGTCTAAAATAATTTAATTTATATAATGTATAAAAATTATAAAAAACATAATTTATGAAATATTTTTATCTTCCCAAAGAATATATATATTATAAATGATAACATTTATATTTCTATGTAAAAATTAATTTACTAAAACATATTTCTTTATGTAATTTTTTTCATTACATTAAGTTAATTAAAATAAAGTGTCATTATTACTCCCATGTGGCCCCATGATGTCCCAAAATTGGCCCAAGGATGATCATGGTCGAAATTTTATCAACCATTAAGATTAGGACACATGTTAGGGTATTTTTATATTTTTATAGTAATATTTTCTTACCCTTGTTTACCATATTTACCCTTTAACCATGGTAAATATAATATTTAATGAAGTAAATATTCAATAATATCTAAAAATAAAAGTTACATGATTAAAAAATTTGGACCTCATGATTAAAAATATGGAATCCATTTTTTCAAATTCAATATACATTAGTGGCATAAATTAATAACAAATTGATTCCGGCTGTCAAAAAAAAGATCTATTTTTAAGAAACTAGTACTCCGCCCGTGAAAATGCACTTGACTATTAAATTTTCTTTCAAATCACCTGGTTCTGCATCATTAAAAAAATTTCAATGTCATTGTACTCAATATAATGTTTAGAATAATGTGATGATAATGAAGTGAATGGGGTGTCTTTTACATGAGCAAATAATGTGAAGACTAATTATAATGGAGATGGAACACCGTGGAATGGAAGAGTTAGAGATAAGAGACATAGATGAAACATAAAGTGGAGGTGGAGGTGAAGTTGGAGGAAAGAGGTGAGATAGTGATAAATGGTGGAAGGCATCCTAGAGATAATTTAAAGGTTTATGGATTTTGAAGGGAGATGATGACCTTGAGAATATGATGGGGAGAGGATTAGTAGAAATCATGATTTGGTTTGGTGTGGTTTCTTTGAAAGCTAATATAGTTAGGAGTTCATATATTTAACATATCGTCATCGTAAATAAATTTCACTTTATGATGAAAATATTATAACACACCCTAGATTTAAATGCATTTAATGTCTCCAATAATAGGAATCCACATTCTTTATTCTATATAAATGTATCCATGAGTTCACTTATTGGAAATATATAATTTAAAATATATATATACAATTAAGTCTAAAAATAAATGTAGTTAATTTACCTATATTCAACATTAAAATAATTATAGAAACAATATAATTCATACAGAAGTAACTTTATATGGAAAAAGTACAAAACTGATTATATGTAAATGCTTTTATAGAATAGTTAAAGAAATCAATGAGTTGGAATATGTAGATCAAACATTTAGAAAAGTACAAAGTGATAATAAAAAAGGTATATACCTATGAAAAAGGATGTGTTAAGAAGATCTTGAGTTGTTGGGTTGACTCCATAACATACTTTATTGTGGAATTTGACAATATATTTCCCATAACAGTAGTCCATGATCAGCATTTCACCAAAACGATGCACTACCATCTATGATGTGCTAGTGTGGTTTATTTTCTACTACCTCAAAACATAAAAATGGTAGTGCTACAATAAATATCAACTTCATAATGTATTAGAACTAAAACAAAACAGTTTTTCAATATGTTAAAATAAATCAAACCCAAATAAAAGCAAATAATATAAGAGAGCATAATAAATCAGTCATGTAGCATACAAAATGTGTTAAACCATTTTTATTCAATCTTTTATCCTTCCTCCATATTGTAACTTCCATAGGATCTGATATCAACATTTCACTGATTGGGAAGTTCCCCATACTAAAAACATTGTGGTCCCCCCCATATAAATAAATCAATAACCAATAAAAGAGTGAGTTAAATATGTACATGTGATTCCATTCAAAGATCTAGCCATATATAGATTTGGTTATCTATGAGGTCCCATAAAAAGTGCATTATTTTGAATCTTGTACCAAAGTATTTGAACTAGGGGGACCTTCCATTTGGGGCTTCCAGACACTTTGGGTTCCCTGTTCATCATTGCAAGATCAAGTCCCAGAAAACTTGGAAGCAATATTCCCATTAATATGTCCCTTACTTGATGATTGCATCTGCTCGAGTGAAATCAAAAAATTATGTACAGAAATAGGGAATCCCTATAGTCATGAAATATTTAAAGAGACAAATGGATTAATATAGAACATAAAAATATTTAAGGGGGAAGAAACTAATTATCAAAACAGCTTGAAAATGAATACACCCACCCAAATTACGCAAAACATATTAAAAATATTAGTACTAACATTGGGTTGAAAGGTCAAATAAATCAACAATATTTTGCCCTTTTCCTTCTAGTAAAATTCCCTTATCCTACAAAAAAACAAGGTTTGTTAGGAACATTTCATGTAAAGAGATTGCAATATTATAAAATAATCACAGGGAAAATTATTGTATGTAATGTAATCCTGTAGTGTTTGGAAATGAAAAGAAATGGTTAAATATCATTAAATGTAATTGTATTGATAGAAATATATTCACATTACTACTATATTCATGTCAAATTTCTAGAATATCATTCAATAACAAATTTAAATTAATATTTTTTTCTATAGATTTTACAGCACATAACTACTTAAATTCAGATATTGTCTGCTAGTAAATCAGAAAGAGAAAAGGATAAGGAATGTATTAAAGGCTGAAAATCAAATGTAAGGAACTCTTTTTCCACTTATCATTCCATTTAATCATAATGATTTTTATTTTACAAAAATATAGTCATGGGATGAAAATGCATTCCATGACATCTAATTAACTCTAGAAAATATGTGTTGATGGTTGGAAATGAAATCTACATGATACTCTAAGCTTGAAATCTCAACGTAATGTCTGAGGGAGCAGTCTCACTTAGGTTGGCCATATTAATGTGGTTCCCATGGAAGTTATTATTTATTCCAATATGACTCTATAACGTCAAGCACTGGAATATTATTTCTACTTTACTAGTAAAAGTGGTGATTTCTATTATCATCTCCAGTTCTAGAGGTAATAGGTTGAAGTGTAAACCATGAATTCATTAAAACATATGAAATATTTTCAGTGATGACATGGAAGTCTATTTTTTCAGGAATAAGAGATGAGTTCACATCAGAAGAAACTGAAACTGAATCATCTAGAATATTATTAGTAGATGGAACAAACTGAAAGTAAGAGTTTTTTGAGATAGAAGACAGAAACTTTGGACAACCAAACTATCTGTGAAATACACGCACTTCTTTTTTCAATGTTTCGTCAGCTTCAATAGTAATCTCATTCCGAGAACAAATTCTGTGTGACATGCTTACAGTTTTGCATGTTTAAAAATATTGTACAAATATGATAGATTAAGAATCCATTATAATGTGTTGTACCTATATATAAGCAAATAATAAAATCATCAAATTGTAAAAAATTTAAATGAAAACATACCTATCATAGGTTATCAAAAATTTCTCTATAGACAACATTTTGTGTACAGTTAGAGGTAGGTTTTTCTATATCATCAACTACAATTTTTAAACCACCTGGTGACGTCACTCTAGATATGGAAACATAAAGTTGTCCATGATAGAACACAAGTTTGTGAAGATATAAACATACAGAAGATAGAGATTGTCCTTGACTTTTATTAATAGTTATTGCATAAGAAATAGTCAAAGGATATTGTATTCTTTGTAATTTGAAAGTCCATCTTATATCATTGTGTTTCATACTTATTCTTGGTATGAATGAAAAATATCTGGAATGAAAACCACTTAAAATTTCTACTCCAATGACATGATTAAACAAATTTGTAACAATTAGATGAGTACCATTTAATAGCCCCACTGATTTTTCAACATTTCAATGAAACATAATGGGTACTCTGATTTTCAAAGTAATTTTATGTGCAGGTAGCCTAGAGACAGTGATACCATTTAAGACATCAGTTTTATATATGTTCTCTGGCTGATCTGTGTCAAAACTGGCTTTTCAAACAGAATCAGATCTGAAATAATATTTTCCTTCAGAAGTAGTAAGACTTAACATGTAGTCAATGAATTCTTGCACAATGCCACACATTAGTGAAAATATAACACGACCTTTAAAATACGATACATCTGCACACTTTTCAGTGAAAACTAATTAAGAAAATTCAACAGATGCTGTCATAGGGGATTTAATTATTGCAAGAAGATAGGTGGGTGGTATTTCAATGCACGCCTCCCCATCACTATGATCTCCCATGTGACCATCGCCAATTTCCAAAATCCACTTTTCCAAATCTTGAACTTCATTTAGATCATCAACAGTATCTGGTGATTTCAACCTCATGTTCTGAGAAAATGCTAAAACCCGACAGTGCTGCCATAGATATGATGATCTTATACATTCAAAGACAATGTCACTTCTGTCTCTGCTAGGGATCACTGGTAGTATTTGTCTGAAATCTTCACCTAGGTCCACTTTTCTACCACGAAAAGATAAATTAGAAGATTTTTCATTATGTAATGACATAATATCTCTTAATGTACGATCTTGAGCTTCAAAACAGTGTTTATTAATCATTTTATCCTCATCCTAGAATATAAATTTGGTTTCCTATAGTAGTTGTGCAACATCACTACCCTATAGAATGTTATAGACCAACTGGTAGTTTATTTAAATGGGTATTCGAAATTTAGAATGAGATTTCCTCCCTCCAGGTATGAGTAATGATGTTATTCCACTTGAAGCAACTGCTATAACAATTTTTTTGGACCATAGTAAACATGTTAAAACTCTCCAGATGAAAGTCTTACCCGTACCTCCAAATCCATGCAAGAAAAAGAATCCACCCATAGGAGAAGATAACACAGAAATAATTTTTTGGATTACATTTTTCTTTTCACCAATAAGTATATTATGTAATGTTGTTTACTCAAGATACAGTTTTTCCCTATCGTAATTAAGATCTTCCACAATCAATTGATTCAGTTGAAGAGATATTTTATAATATGTAAGGGGAATTGGAGGATAACACTGTATATATTTTTCATTGATGCGAATAATGTTGTCTATTTCAGCCAAAGAAATCATTTGTTTTTGATGATCTTTCATTGTCAAGTCTAAAATACAGTGTGTTAATATTAGAAGGAAATATAATAATTGAAATATATTCAAGTCGAGAAAGCAAGATTTTTGTACCTTGTAATTGAAGTCGTTGTTGTTAGGAATATAAAATGTCATCAGTTATTATTTTCCAGGTTGTAAACCAAACAATGTCAGGTCGAGAAATAAAATTTGAGAATAACATTTCAGCGAATAGTCTTCGCAAAGAATATCCAATTCCCTAAGAAGATACATCCTATAGTGCTTGTATAAATTTGTTGTATTTAGTTAGAAGTCCCATGGAAGAAAATGTTTCTCTGAATGTAAGAAGAGTAATGTTGTTCACTGTTCTGATATATTCATATGAAGTTTCTCCTCTGACCATTGTTAATAGAATACACATGTAATGTAGTTCTCCAGAAGAGGTTTCCACATAGTATAGTCTGAAAATACTGAAACCCTATTTGTGCGGGTACCATTTATTCTCACGATAGTGGTAGAAAAATTGTGTTTGAAATTCTGCATACGTAAGATTTCTGCCCTCTGGATACATTAAATTTTCATTAAACCATGCTATGAACATGGTATCAGAAATGTTGCTCTTATTCAAGATGTCTTCAATTTTATCGCAGTCTGCATATGTGAAATTGTTTTCTCCTGGTTAATGAAATTGTAGTCTATCAACTGGAGGATATCTATAGTGGATATCATAAGAGAAAATCCTCTAAGAAGCTTCAAAAGGTGATATGTACTGACTATCATAATACTTTTTAATCTCATCGACAACATTGTCCTGAAATTTTTTATTGTTGCCGTCAAAGAGTGTTGTGGTAACACGATCGTGGCCATTTCTAATATATTTAAAAAGGAATTTGATAGAGTATGAATGATTTAAAACTTCGATATTGAGATGATCTATATATTTTAACAGTAAAGTTGGATTATATGGAAAAACAAACCAATTGTCCAATGGTAACCCATTTTTGAGAATAGTACAACCTGTATTTCTACTCTGATAGACGACATAACCGTCATCTTCTGTTGATGTATAGAGAAAAATTTTGGATAATACATTGATAATTTTCCACTCTTCATACAAGGTGAGCGATGGTTGGCTTCACCACAAGGTCCATGGATCATAAAATTGCCGACCACTTCATGTAGTCTAGGGAAGGCACCTTTGTTTCAAATTTCTACAGAAACAATTCTGTTAATGTCTGATGAAGTGACCACCTTTCTTTCTTGACTATGAAATAATAGAATGCGCACATGCGGAAATCATATTTTCTGAAACTTCACTATATGAACAACTACATTGGAAATACAACAGAAGAAGAAGAAAATTTCAAAAACATTTAACAAATTCTGTTTGATGTAGACATTAAAAAACACAAAGAGATTAGCGATGTAGTTACATACCTACTCGAGAATTTATGAATAAGGATCCTTATCGTAAATCATTCATGTTTTGTTGAACCATTATGTTGAAAATTCACGATAGTATTTGAGGAAATTCTGATGGGCGTAGGTTGTTTACTTTAACATATTGAGAAAATTCAGGGCACATTGGATTGCAAGTAAATGTTAAAAAAAGATTGGGATACCCAGCCCAATTAAAGATTGACATTGCATCTTGGTAATTCTGAATCACATATATTGGGCCTCCTATAAATGTTGAAGGTAAAATGATACACTTCCCACATAAGGAACCATCCTGATCACCCCTAAGGAAAGCATCTTGCAACCCATTGTATAGTTCTTCCCTTAAGCGCTTTTGGATGTAGCGAATAAAAGATAATCTCTGAGACTCAATAATTGTCTATGCATCCATAGTAAACTGATGAAGAAGCCACCTAGAAAAAATAAGACTGGAAAAATCATTGAAACATGATTGAAGGTGATAAGAGAAATATTCTCGCATTGTAACATTCCTTACTTTTGCATTGTCATTAAACGGTGTAGTGCGATAGGATATGTTGTCAACATATCTGTCATCTCCACCCGTGAAAAGCAATGGATCTTGATGGGGAAGGTATAATGGGTGAAGCACATCAATGCATTAGAACCCTCCATCGTTGCATTGAATGATGATATCACTTTCATTATTTAGATCTTCGATGTCGCCGACAGTGAGCATTGCAATCTCAGAAGTAGTTGATAAGTTATATGTTTGTGCATCCCTTCTTCGTCTTCTAAGAAGTAACAGTTTTAAATTTGTAATGCACTACATTTAAATAACATCCCTTGCTATTCTAAATTGATGTGATAAACTATTATGTTCATGAACCACATTCTGTTGCTTTTGAATAATACCGACATCAATAATAGAGTCTTTGTTTCTGTCATCAAAACTGCATAAGAAAGTGGGTAGTAGTAGTGAGAATTATAGGATACAATATTTATATATTCCCACCTACTGCATAACATACCTGATTTCCCATACACTATTCTGAGCATCATTTTCAGTGTCATATACATAGAGTTTATAAAACTTGGGTGGTTGTCCATCGGAAGAACATAAACTAAGAATGCAATGGTTGTTTTGTCCATTCACTACTGGAAACATGATCTTTCCCAACACTTCTATACCAACGGTTTGTAAAAACCGTTGGTATAGCAACTCTTTCCCAACGGTTCATCAAAACCGTTGGGAAAGGGCCTAAAAACACACCCTTTCCCAACGGTTTTGGTGAACCGTTGGGAAAGAGTGACCTTTCCCAACGGTTCACCAAAACCGTTGGGAAAGGGGAGGATTTTTACCCTCTTTTTCCCAACGGTTCATCAAAACCGTTGGGAAAGAGTACCCTTTCCCAACGGTTCACCAAAACCGTTGGGAAAGGGTGTGTTTTTAGGCCCTTTCCCAACGGTTTTGATGAACCGTTGGGAAAGGTTACTCTTTCCCAACGGTTTTGATGAACCGTTGGGAAAAAGAGGATAAAAATCCAGCATACACTCTACTAAAAATACACCCTATCCCAACCTATCCCAACGGTTCTGAAAACCGTTGGGATAGACCTATCCCAACGGTTTTGACAACCGTTGGGATATGTTCATTGATTTTTTTCCAGATCTACTAACGGAGAACATTATATAAATCAAAAATTTAAATAATTATGATAATACATATATATATTTATGAAATTATGTTTAAAAAGTGATGTTAGCCTAGTGGTTAAGTCGTTCGATTATAAACGAGGGGTCCTGGGATCAAATCCCAGCGGTGATTTTATTTTTGGAATTTATATACCAACGGTTCCATTACCGTTGGTATAGATTTCATATTACCTATACCAACGGTTTCCAAAACCGTTGGTATAGGTCTATACCAACGGTTTTCGGAGAACCGTTGGTATAGACCTATCCCAACGGCTTACTTGGCTACGGTTCTCCAAACCGTTGGTATAGGCTATACCAACGGTTTGGAGGCCTATACCAACGGTTCCAAACCGTTGGTAAAGGTTAGTTTTCCAGTAGTGATTTAATCTAAAAATATTTGGAGACCCCCCACAGTTCACAGATTTGTCTACTTTGCCTCCCAATAATTTGAATTCAAACATAGAGTTGTAAATTTCCATGTGATCTTGGAATGATTTAGAATTTGGACAGATTTTACTGAATAAAAAATTTCTAAGGTATTCAGGACTTGCTGGCAAAGGTTGTAAATCTATTTTTCCCATTGAGCTATATATTGAGTAATGGAGGACATGTCTATAGCTATATTTTTTATTCCTCTCTACATACCAGATTGTAGAACTGCAGTGCTCACATATGTTAGAAGGTTATCCGAAGTCGAAACATTCTTAAGAGAAAAGGATTGGAATAGATACTATGAAATCATAAATATAGAGTATGTTTAGCATTATATTACAAACACAATATGTGTAGTAATAAATGTGTTTAGTTATTATAAATAACTTGTTTGTTCAGCAGTTTGAAGTTGTATTGACATATCTGTATCATTAATCATCAAGTTATTTGTTGTTGATGAATGTTTACTATTAGAATAAATAGAGTTAAAAAGTGTAATGTTTGTAATAGAATTTCCAAGTTGATAATATCTCCTTTGGAAAACATGATATGTAAAGATGTCAGACGATATTACAATGTGATTATATATGAAGGTATTTATACATAATATATGTGAGATGATAGTTGTAATGTGAAACCTACCTGTGGATGAAAAAAGTATGTAGTTTCCAGTTGTATTATAATTAGGATTTTTTGACAATGTAGTATTATGCGTAAGATTCAATATTTTACTACATAGAAGACTTCACGTAGTGAGTTGTTTGGTGCATACTAAGATGATGATGCATCAGTTGACTCCGTAATAGTACAATCATTTGAAGTCGTACCTTGTAAGAGTTATATTAGGACTTTATGTTGTAAAATTGTAATCTATAGTATTCATAATAAATGTAATAGAAGTTTAAATGCGTAAATGTTTATAGAAAGAAAGCTCATGTCGTATCGTGGTGTTCGGTCGGTTTTTTTTGTTCTTTGATCCGCCGTATATTGTTGATAGCCTTGAATACTCTTGAGGGATTGTGGAACAGGGAATGGAATAATTGTAGGAATACATGGTTAGTATATTTTCAGATAGTAATCAAAACAATTAAATGAGAGATGGTAAGAAGAACTAATCATTGATGGATATATATTATAATGGAATGCGGCGACGTAATCTAGTGTTAGTAGATGTTGTGACCAGTTCTGGTGTAAAAAAATTTCTTATAGGCATTATTAACGTAAAACTATCATTACTGTTACAGTATATATTGTCAGACAACATTGTATTGTTTTAAATAGTTTAAATGTAAAGTTTGGTGATATTGTTCACAGTTGAAAAAGTAATGGGTAACGAAGACATACCCATTTGTGTTTGTCTCCTCCCAGATGGAGTCACAGGTTTAGGTGAAGTAATATTTTCAGTGGTCATTCTACCTATGGATTTGGTAATATAGTAAACATGTAAGCTGTTGATTCTTAAATAATGAAACTATTTTAGTAGTGGACAATATTTAGAAAAAAACCTGATTGACGTTGTTGCTGTAGTATTCTTCCTTGAAGTCATGTGTCTCTATATCTTGACGGGGAGTGCATATTTGTTCGGTGTATTTATTTATTTGATTGTTATGAAACTGAACAGGACCGCATAGCCATGATATACAGTGTTGTGATCTCATTACAGAAAATTTATAGTATGAGGAATATAATGTAAACCACTATAGTAACGACTCGTCAGAGAAAAAATGGCCGATACTAATTAACATGTTTACTTAGTTGATGTACTGTGCGAATAACATAGATCAGGTAAATTCTGCAGTCAGGTAGTACTTAGATTGTGCTTGTAGTAAGTGATATGGCTGGTTGTACAGTTTTAGTGACATAATATGAATATAAGACCATAGATGCCATCAAAAAAATAAGACTTCAGAGTATTGATATAGGATTATATAGTATGATAGTTTAGTAAACTTATGTAAACCCATAAACAATATATTTTAGTGTTGAATGGATAAATATCCTAATAGACTTAGATAACATACCTTGCGGAAGGTACTTTAGTTGTTGAACCAAGGACAACCAGAGTAAATTGTCCATTCATATTAGTACACATTATAATGGATAATGCAGGATAAAGGAGCAGAGTACTTTTTCGGGCTTACTGTTACTTTTTTTGGTGAATTAATTTCAGATGGTCAATGGATGCACGCACCCATATCATTAATGCACTAGAATCCTCATTTGTATACAAAAAAATTTAATGTCTTAGTTGTATTACTATGAAGGAAAGTAAAAAAGTAAAGTATAATAAATAACTAATCACACAGAATTTGAAACAATCATTAATGTAGAGAAAGTAAAAAGAAGTACGGAATCAAGAATTATGTTAGTGTTCAAATGTATAGTATTACTGCATAACTGAATTGTGTTTAACTACTATTAAATCAAAGAGGTCAGTAGGATTAATACGTCAATGATGAAAACATACATGATATGGAGGTATCATTTTTTACAGTCCGAATTAGGTACAATACATGGAGGATACGAAGTTGTGCAAGGATGATGATTTAGTTATTAGTGGAGATGGATATACAGAAATAAACATGAAACCCTAGAAATTTGATGGGGTAACCAACACTAGAATACAAAATATGTCTCTTGAGCGTAGTACGGAAGGATGATTTTAGATGTGATTCGAAAACCAATAATGTTACATAGGTTTATACCTGTGATTAGTCACAACAAATTGTTTGTCGTGGTTATAGTAGGTGGGGCAGAGGACCCGGTTGTGGTAGAGTCGTAGAAGGATTAACCGGTTGTTGAAAAGATGCAGGCATTGGGGATATAGAAAGAGGAGTCAATTACTGATGTACCACAATTGAATTCAATGCTTTAGAAGATAATAGAGATCACGGGGATCTCATGACTATCGTTGAAAGGGTTCTGGAATAGTCGGAGAATATGAGGATCGACTTCAAAGGGATACAGAATAGCTGAAACCCTATACACCGAGGAGAGGATACGCGAGAGGGTCGCGGGCAGAGGGTCGGGGATTTTAGAGGTAGTTTTGTGGGTCGTATACCGCGGATGAGTCGTGGCTTCTTCATATGATGATAGGTAGGTTTATAAAAGATTACTTTAGAAGATATATAGATATTAACTATCCAAAGATTGACACTTGTTTTTGTCCAATATCAATGTGTAATTAATTAAAATAACAAAAATTGGATTAAATGGTTAATATATAATCTAATTACACTTTAAAAACAATTAATAAGATAATATAAAAATATAAATAAATTATATTAAAAGGCATTTATGAATTGAAATACTTTATTTTTCACTATTCGTCAAATATTGAATTTTATCAGTAAAATAAATTTATTTTTACCCAATGTGAATTTTTATGTCCCAATTATAAAGAAGAAATTTATATTGTCAAATAGAACATATAAAAGTGACTAAAACTATATTTAAAGAGTATTTTCCATTAAAAGGAAATAAATCAACCTTTTAAGGAATATTAGTGTATTTATGCTTAAAATCAGATTAATTAGCATTTTAAACCTCTATCATTTATTGGATAAATGTAAAAAAATTTATAAAACTTGTATAATCATATTGTAGTTAGTTCTGTTCATTCCTACCAATACAACGTCTAGGCGTTAACTACCATTTTAAATAATATTTTTATTTTATTACTGTGCAATGTAATATTTCAAAGAAACCCATTGTTTTGTATTGGGTACACCATCAAACATTACAGAATCTTTAAGGTAAAATTAATAATTAATTCACAAAATATTAATTAAAATGAAAACTTTTTCATTTCTTTATTTACCTAGGATGTTACATCCTTCCCCCTTTTGGAAATTGTGTTTTTTCAATTTTATTCAATTATCAAATAAATGGGTGTATTTATCCCCCATATCATTTTAATATTCCCACATTGCCTTTTCAACAATATGGTTTTTCCATAAAACATTTACCCAGGGAATTACCTTATTCCACAATACATGCTCTCTTCAGTCAATAATTTGGACTAGTTGTTCCTCAAAAGGGAGATTCTCTTCCAACTGAACTTTCTCTAGGCTCAAAACATGAGATGGATCTGACATATAATTTTTAAACCTTGAAACATGAAAAACATTGTGTACCTCTGACAAACATAGAGGTAAATCTACTCTGTATGAAACTGATCCAACTTTCTCCTAGATTTCATAAGGTCCAATGAACATCGAACACAACTTTACCTTTATAACAAAATGCATCACACTTTTCTATGAAGAAACATTAAGAAAGATATGATCACCTACCTGAAAAGAGAGATCCTTCCTCTGATTGTCCGCATAACTTTTCTACCTACTCCGAGATGTTCTCATGTGCTTATGAATCAAATGATCTTTCTCTTCCATGCCTTCTAACAATTCTGGTCCCATCAGCATCCTTTCCCTTACATCATCCCAAAAAGATGTCCTTCGACACTTATTTCCAAATAATGACTCAAATGGAGCCATCTTTATACTTGAATGTAAACTGTCATTATAAGAAAATTCAACCAATGAAATATGTTGGTCCCAACTATCCTTGTAATCTAGTGAACAAGCACATATCATATCCTCCATGGACTGAATTGTTCATTCTGATTGACAATCCAATTGAAGATGAAAAGCTATAATAAAAGGAAATTCAGTACCAAACAACTTTTGAAGTCCCTTCCAAAATTTAGAAGTAAACATGGGATCATGATCAGATAAAATGGAGAGGGGAACACCATGAAACCTAACAATCTATTTAACATACAACCAAGAAGGTTGATCTAGAGAAAAATTATCTCGAATAAGAATTAAATGAGTATATTTATTCAATAGATCCACAATAACATAGATTTCATTGTTAACTTGAGATTTCTTTGGTAATCCCACAATTAAGTACATTGATATATTTTACCATTTACACTCTCGTACCAGTAAATACTGAAGCATCCCTTTCGGTAACTTCCACTCAGCTTTAACCTACTGAAAATTCGAACACATCATAGAAAAATCAGCAATATATTTTTTCATTCCATACCACCAGTAATACACTTGACAATCTTTGCACATCATAGTACTGCCAGGGTGAACTAAAAACGGGGAAATATGAGCTTTACATAACAACTAATTCTTCAACTGTGAATCACAAGGCACACATACTCTTTTCCCAAAACTCAAAAGAAAATCATTATCAATGTTAAAATTAGGCAACATACCCTTATTAACTAACTCTACCTTTTTCTATAACTCACTATCTTTGTTCTATGCTTGGTTAATACTTTTTAAGAGAGATGATTTTACTGACACCTAAAACAAAACAGAAGAATTTTCTGCACTAAAAACATCTATGCCAAAGTTCATCGAATCAAAAACAAAAGGATCTCGTTCCAAATGTATCATGGTGAATGAAGCATTACATTTTCGACTCAAATACTTATCCACTATATTTTATTTTCTAGGACGGTAAAGGATCGTGCAATCAAAATCATTGATTAATTAAAAAAACCTCCTCTATCTCATGTTTAATTCATTATGTGTAAATATATACATCATACTATTGTGGTCAGTATATATTTCACATTTTACACCATATAAATGATGCCTCCAACTTTTTAAAGAAAAAACAACCCCTGGTAACCCCAAATCACATGTACGAAAATTTAACTCATGAGGTTTCAACTGATGTGAAGCATAATCATCTACATGATCATTCTGCATAAGGAAACATCCAAGTCCTTTCAATGAAGAATTAATATAAATAAGAAACTCTCCATTTCTGGATGGTAGTTCCAAAACTAGAGCATTGACCAATCTTCTTTTCAATTTCTGAAAACAATCATCACATTATTTTTTCCAAACAAACTTAACTCTTTTTAGAGTTAACTTAGTCATTGGACTAGATAACCATGACAAAATTCCCAATATCCTCTATTAATAACCTTCCAAAGCAAGAAAAATATGGATCTCAGTTTTATTTTTGGGTCTTGGACATTCTTCAACAAATTTTGTTTTAGAAGGATCAACAGTTATGCGGTTTTTTTGAAACAATGTGACCAAGAAAAGAAATTTGCTGTAAACAAAACTCACAATTACTGAATTTCCCAAATAGTTTCTTTTCTTTTATGGTTTCCAAGATAGCTGATAAATGACATTCATTCTCCACATTACTTTTATAGTAAACCAAAATATCATCAATGAACACAACCACAAACTTATATAAGAATTCACAGAAAATACTATTCATAAAATCCATGAATACAATAGGTGAATTGGTTAAAAAAAAGGCATAACTAAAAATTCATAATGGTTGTATATATTACTAAACACAGTCTTTGGAATGTCTGGTTACTTTATGTTCAGGTGATGGTACCCCGATATCAATTGAATCTTCTAAAAATACTGATCTCCCTAGAGTTGATCAAACAAATCATCGATTTGTGGCAAAGGATACTTGTTCTTTACAATGATTTTTTTCAATGATCTATAATCAATGAAAGTCCTCATTGAACCATATATATTTTTAATAAATAAGATAGGGGAACCCCAAGGTGATGTACTAGGTCGAATGAAACCTTTATCTAATAACTATTGAAATTAATTTTTTAACTCTAAAATTACAATTTGAGATATTCGATAAGGGGGTTTTGAAATTGGATTAGCATTTGGAACTAAGTCAACATTAAATTCAACTTCCTGACCAGGTATAATAAATGGAAACTAATCTATAAAAACATCAAGATACTCATTTACAACTAGCACATCGTTATTCATAATTATTCCATTTTTTTTCAAAATATTTGCAAGGTAACATTCATTTCCATCTTTTACTAGTTTCTAAGCTTCCTGATATGTTATCGAAACTAAAGTTTCATTCTTATACACAAACTAAAATTATTTCTAGAAAGAAACCTCTTTATCTTTTTAGTCAATCATAGCATGATAAATAGAAATCCAATCCACACCAATAATAATATGAAAATATACTAGAGTAAAAACAATAAGTTTTTCAGGTAGATTCCTTCCTCACACAATTATAGGAAGGTTCTTATAATTTCTTTTGGTCTCAAAATTTCCTCCAAATGTTTTTACCATATGTTCAGGATTCATATATTGATATGGAATTCCCAATTTACTAGAAATCTTCTCAGAAATGAATGAATGTGTAGACCCTGAATCGAAAAACACATTGGAAAAATCCGAACAAACAAATAGTGTACATGATACTACTTCATTTGATGGCCAAACATCTGCTGAAGTAGTTGAAAAGGATTTCACCACCATTTCTTACTTATAGTCTAGCAAATTTCCCTCAGTTGATTTCATCAATGGACACTCATTTTTCATAATGACACATTTCATTACACAAAAAACATTTTTCTAATTCTAAATTAGATTTTGTCTTACCATTACCCTAATCATCATTAGTGAAATTATGAGCTTTATGTCCCATTTTACCACATCAGTGTCACTTACCATAATTCAAAATACATTCTAAAAAATTATTTTTACCACAATTTTCACAAATTGTAAATTAATAATTCATACCATCAGACTTTTTGAATAAATTTTCCATTTCTTCTACCACCTCAACCATTTATTCTATTGTTTTTCAATGAACACATGATCATCATAAAAATATATTTACACCATCTCCGCACATCGAACAAGTTTTTAATAACTTTTTAACTCATGAGAAGATAATGGATGTTGATAATTTGGATTTAAAATTAGTAAATACGATTGATTTTACTATCATGATCTCATATGAAATTTGAATCATACCTTGCATGTCGAGTGAATTTTGCTTCATAAGCAGCCACTGAGTCATCCTCCTTCTTTAATTCCATGAATTTTTTTTCCATCCTAAGACAAAAAACCTAAGGAAAATATTTCTCAAGAAACATACCTTTGAATTCATCCTAATCAAGAGCATCAATCTGCTCACTATCACATATATTTTTTACCATCGACCACCACTGATCAGCTTCACCTTGAAAATGGCATACAATGAGACTATCCTTTTGATGTTTTGAACACACCGTAACATCAAAAATCTTCTCATGGTCTTTATTCCTCCCTTCTTCTAGTACATGGTTAGATGATAATCTAAATGATGGGGGATGTTTCCCCATCAAATGCTCTACTATTGAAATATTCCTCTATGGTTGATCAGGCTGATCTCGTGCATGTATACCAACACCATTTATAGCCCGATTCAACTATTCTATCACTAAAAAAAATTGTTTGGTTCCAATTTCGATCACCTCAGGTTGCTGATTCGGAAGGTTGTCTTCCTCTTGATGTCGTCCCAACATATCTACCCTGTTTCCTCTACTGAAAACCATTTTGAAAACAATAATATCCAAGTCGAAGGAACATGGTAAACTGTAAATGCTATATCACTTCAATCGTTCCATAAATTAATTTATGGACATTAACTTAACAATATCCTAACTTCTAAAGTTATCTAAACCGAACTATGATACCAACTATAAATACTCTTACATGAAACACTACAGAAAAATGAATTAAATGAATAATTCACATTTAGGATATTTTTAGGTTTAGAGTGTTAGAGAATTATGAAATTACAATTACATTACATCTAAATAAATACAAAGTAGACACTTCGACTCAGTTTCAGTTTTTTTTCACACACTAAAAACTAGTGAAAAAAGTGTCATGACTAGTTCCATGTTTTAGACAGTATGAATTTTCCTTGCTCCCATCCTTGTCCCTATTCACCTTTAAGTCTTCTGAAAAAACATTTCAAAACATGGGATGAGCATAAAAAGCTCAGTAAGGGTTATAAAACCAAGAAAGAAAACATCAGTTCATCATTACATACATAACATAATCTCTTTAAAATACCTCATGAAATCTTATGATTTATGTATAACACATATAAATAATAAATATTAAAGGTAACTTGTGGAATCCATATCATACATTCATTGCAACTATCACTGCTATGTAGGGTGCTACATTGGGAATACCCATCATAGTATATTCAATAAATATCTTAGGAGAAACATTCAAGTTTACCTCTTTCATGTTACCCAATGAATTGAAGAGCTATCTCAGGCTCACCCGCCCTAGGTTTATCACAGAACCACTAGTATATGTAAAAAATTCCCATGAACCTTAACATATTCATAGAAAATTAAACAACCATAATTGAAAGATAACATTTACACATTGAAATAACAATATATCATTTAAATATATTGGCATTAAAAAACCATTATCAAAACCGTTTTCAATACCAAAATAAATAAAAGAGTATATGGTATTTATTATCCTTTTAAAGACATTACTTCTTGTTAGAGAATACATAGATCAAATAAAACTCACAGTGGCATAAAAGGTCATTGTCACCAAATACATTAAAAAACATTCTTTTTTTCGTTTAGTGAAACACCTTGTAGAAAAGAATTCCCTTTGAATGAAATGAAAAGTCAAAGGTGTTTATATAGTGTATAAATTAATGTTGTGTATAAAACAATATATGCCTCATTGAAAGGTGATTGAGACGAAGTACCTCACCTTGGCTCTGATTTGACTTGTTCATTCTTTAATCTCCAGAATAATTAGATAAAGTCAATTTCTAATGGTTAAAATCCCTTTTCAGTTTTATTATTTTTTAACACTTATTACCATGTTATAAACATTATGTAATCATTTAAGTTAATAATGGTCATTTTGTTGATATTTCATACTTGAGTCAAAAATTAATTTTTTATAATTACAAGTTGTTCATGTGGCCAAATATGATGTTCATGATGTAGATGTCATATATACCCAGTATATCTATATATTTATAACCGTACATATCATTTGGAGATAAGAAATGAAATGCACCATTCATGGAGACGATAAGTTGTATGTACACATGAACGATACTTTCATTTATATTTATTATTTCAATGGAATTAAAACATAATGTTACATAGGTATATTATAATTATATTATAATATAATATATAATATTTTTAACTACATCCTTTATATGTACCACATATGACATTAATGAGTCATATCACTTTGAGGGGGTAGTAGTCCGCACTACCTCTAATGAAATTATCACATTTACCATTAATAGAAACCATAAAGTTATTATATAAATGTAAAATATAGAAGAATAAAGAAAACATAAACATAATATATATCATATATAAATACATTTCCATCATAAAGGCCACCATGAGAGGTGATAGGAGCTAATTGAACAATCAATGTTTCATGAGGAGTTAGTTTGTCATCCACAGATACATGACGTTCTTTACCCATTAGATAGAGGTGTGTGTTAGTGTAGTTAAAAAACTTCTCATAAAAACATACTAGTATATTTATGATAGTTTTTTTATAAATGGAGGGAATAAAAATAGTTTGGGGGTTGGAGAAGTAAAATAAAAAAAAACAGATATTAGGAGAATACGTTACCTTTAAATCATGTAACTCTCTTTGGTTTGAACCAAAAGGACATCTTGAAGTGCCTTCTGCCTTAGTTAAGGCTTCTAGGAGGAAGTGAGGGATATTGATAGATTATTTGGGTAGATTATGGACGATCCATGTTACTTTAATAGTGTGAGGAATGATTTATAGGTGAAGGCTTTTTTATGGGAGAGGAGGGGCTCTTTAGGAAAGTGTGAAAATATTATTTTATTACATAATGATTTTCGGTTTCAAAAGAACCAAAATTAATTATTGTCTAAGATAAGATGACTCAGGGTCGAAATAAAATCATCCAATAAAAATCGGAAAGGTTTTGGATAATATTTTAATCATTATAATTATATTTTTTAAATCATTTATTAATGAGGTAAACACTACATCATTATATTGTCTTAAATAAATTAATTTATATAATGTCTAAAAATTATAATAAAAAAGACCATGATATAGGAAATATTTTTAACTTTTAAAATTGTATTTATAATCGAAAGGATAACTTATATAACCCTATGTAAAAATTAATTTACTAATAGTTATTTTGTTTGTCATTTTTTTTTATTTTAAGTTAATTAAAATAAAGTGTCATTATCAGTCCCAAGTGGCCCCATAGGGTCATGAAATAGATCCAAGGATGTTCATGGTAGGAAGTGTATCAACCAATAGGATTAAGACACATGTTAGGTTAATTTTACATAAATATAGTAATATTTGTTTACCCTTATTTACCAGAATTAACTTTTAACCATGGTAAATAAAATATTTACTGAAATAATATTCATAATGTTTAAAAATTAATGTTACCTATTTATAAAATTTGGCCCTCCTGATTCCAAATATTGAATTCATTTTTCCATATTCAAAACCAAGAAGTGGCATATAATAATTTAAAATTATTTCCCACTGTCAAAACAAAAGGCATGTCTTTATTAAATAATAACTAACAAAATATTTACAATTGTTTTTGAAAAATTTAAAAGGGAAATTAATTCCAATAATAAACATTAGATTATATGGTAAAAATATAATCTAATTATTCTTGAAATCAAATTAAAAATATAATCTAAAAATATAAATCAATTAGATTAAAAGGTAGTTTTGAATTTTAAATACATTATTTTTCACTATTCCCCAAAATTTTATTTTCATCATAAATATACCAAAATTTTACCCAAAGTGATTTCTGATATCCCGATTCTAATGAAGAGTTTTATTTTTTGAAATTGAACATATAATAGTGAAAAAAACTAGATTTAAGGAGGGTTCCCCATTAAAAGGTGGTAAATCGACCTTTTAATAAATGTTAGAGTATTTATGCATAAAATTAGATTAATTAACATTTTAAGCCTCTAAATTTTATGGGATAAATGTAAAAGCATTTAACAATCATGTATAATCATATTGTAGTTAGTTCTGTTCATTCCCACCAATATAATGGCTAAACATTTACTACCAATTAAAATAGTAATATTATATTATTATTTTGCAATGAACAATTTCAAAGTAACCCGTTTTTTCTTATAATGTATTCCATAGAACATAAAAACCCATTGAAGGTAAAATTAATATTTACTTCACAAAATATTAATTAAAATGAAAATTTATTATTTATTTATTTACCTAGGATGTCACAATGGGTTCTAATGGAATTACGAAATTTAATAAATTATTATGAACTAATTATTGAGTTCATGTGGAACCAGGTTGATATATTTAGATGATATGATGAGTATGCATAGAAATGCTATCATCTTGTAAAATTATGATAGGTTTTTATGATTTTTTACCCATATGAATTTTTTTATATCACCTGTTAACACCTTCAAAAATTACCACAGTATCAAAGTCTATTAAACTTTAAGGATAAGGATTTTCACTATAAAAATAAATCTAACCCATAAATGGAAAATGAGAGATTTTTTTTATTCATATACAATTCAATGGGATGAATATGGTACTTGTATGAATTTTAAATCATTTAATAAAATATTATTTAATAAAGGATACTATTAATGTTATTTTTGAGACACATCACAATGATTTACTTTAATGAAAGAAGGACTGAAAAGTAATCCAACTATAGATATTTGAAGCATCACAATTTTTTTATAATTAACTAAAACATTGAGGACCTAGATAATTTATCCATATGTAATTAATCTCAATATATTTAGTATCATTTATTTAATTTTTCTATTAATTTCATTAATATTATTTCCTAGTGGAGTAATAATTATTGGTAATTATTCAATATTTAAAAATTTAAAAATTAGCATGATAGAAAATTAAATTATCTTTCAAATAAAACATTATTAACCAACTTATCAACTTTTTATCCTTATATTAAAATTTTAGTAACATTATTGTTAAGAGAGTGATAGTTTGTATTTATTATTTTCTTAAAATAATATAAATTATATAACAAAATATTTATTTGGATAAAATATCAAATATTAAATAGATAGATGTAAATTCATAAAATATAGCTATAAAATTTGATAATGGAATGTTTTGAAGAAATATTAAAGCCGTATCCCAAAATATTAACCATATTTGTCATGGCCCATCCTTGAGGCCTGTGCCGTGACTACCCCAAGCCCGCCTTCCATAGAACATGGGCAGGAGACTAGCACCAAAGGCGCAAATCCCGATAAAAGGGAAGGAAATGACTTTTATATAAGTAAAGAACACAACAGAGTACGCAACTGAAGCAAGAAAAAAGTAAAACCGAGTACAAAGTAAGTGCAGGAAAGTGAGTGTGACAGTATACAAACCCAACTAAAAGTACAGTACAACTGAAAAGGGAAAAGTACAACAATAGTAAAGTAAAGTGGAAACCTTTGAGTCATCCTCTAGGAATCCCACCTAAAGGGTGTGTACAGATGGCCTCCTCGGCACCTCGGGTCCGTCCGTCCGCTCTGCGCACGCCTTACTAGGTGGTCTACCTCCGGGTACCATCCAGCTCCACAAGAATCCTCCACGATCAGTGCTATACATCGTCTGCATCCAACACAACGTAGTACAGGAAAGCTTGTGTAGGGGTGAGTATACGATACTCAGTAGGGACCCCGATACCACCGACGATCTCCCAGAACCCACAAAGGATAAACCACAAAGAAAAGATACAATCATGAAGTATCAACCAGCTCTAATTAGATATATTCCCATACATATATCTAAGTTATCAATCACAGTTTGACTCCATCTCCCGAGCCCAATTACAACCCAGTCCACATAGGAAATAAGTAAATCACATCATTGATAATGATTCGATGTTAAGACTCCGCTCACGCAGGTTTACATCTTTCGTAGCGATAGAGATGATCAAATGAAGCCACTGATTCATCTAAGATGTCAGAACCACATAGGATACAAGACCAGATAAGCTGTCAGACCCACAAAGGATACAAGACCAACTACTCTGCCGAACCCACTCATGATACAAGTACAGAGGTCATACTGTCGGACCGACGTAGGATACAAGAACAATAGTCATTACTATCGAACCCACTAAGGATCCAAGTACAGTCGTCATCATTGCCGAACCCACAGAGGATCTAAGTACATTCTTCCTCACTGCCAAACCCAAGGAGGATCCATGTATAGTCGTCATCACTACCGAACCCACAGAGGATCCAAGTACAGTCGACATCGCTGCCGAACCCACTTCAGACTGTTTTCGATCATTTGCCCGTAACTTGAGCTACGAACCTCCAATTGACGCACCTTCAGTTTTGTAGGAACCCATGGATTGATACGGTCGTTTCGGTATTGTACACTAAAGGTTTTGGTAATGTTTGGGTATGACCAGGTTGGTTCAGACCCGAAACCAACCAGGCCCTTGAAGTAGAAACACTTATAACTTAAGGAACAGACGTGTGATTGATGTGCCGCCAACTACGTTGGAATCCTCTTGATGAGATGGTCCTTTTGGCATAATACACTTGAGTTTTGGATGCAGATGGAGTACGTTCAGGTTGGTTTTAGCTTAAAACCCAACCGGGCCCCGGGGACGGAAAAGCTAATAACTCTCAGATGTAACACCCCTCGAAAAGTGAGACTTAAAAGGCTAAATGTTACTACCCATGTCAACAAGGTGCACCTTTCTTTTTGGGAGATTACCTGATTAGAACTCCACAGTTAAGCATGCTTGTCCTGTAGTAGTGATGAGGATGGGTGACCTTCTGGGATGTTTCCCAGGGTGTGTGTGAGTGAGGACAAAACACACTGAAAATAACATGTGTTGGCCTGCGGGGACAATCATTAGTCTGATAAGTGATCCTAGTGAGTAATAGCCGATGGTGTGCTGGGAAGGAAACCAAGGTATTACAGGAGACCCATGGGGTCAGATGATAATGTTAATGGCCCGGGTAGGCGGGTCATGACAAATGGTATCAGAGCCAATACCCAGCCGGAAGTGCTTAGGCACTGCCTGGGTTTGAGGCTTGGGGTCCACAATGAGGGAGTTGTGCTTTAAAGGTGAGTATAATGTAACACCCCTAGAAAAGTGAGACTTAAAAGGATAAATGTTACTACCCATGTCAACAAGGTGCACCTTTCTTTTTGGGAGCCTACATGATTAGAACTCCATAGTTAAGCATGCTTGTCCTGGAGTAGTGATCAGGATGGGTGACCTTATGGGATGCTTCCCAGGGTGTATGTGAGTGAGGACAAAACAGACTGAAAATAACATGTGTTGGCATGTGGGGACAATCATTATTCTGATAAGCGACCCTAGTGAGTAATAGCATATGGTGTGCTGGGAAGGCAACCATGGTATTACAGGAGACCCATGGGGTCAGATGACAAGGTTCATGGCCCGGGGAGGTGGGTATTGAAAATATTTTACACATTTTAACCTTATAGAGGTGAAAATTATTTACCATGAACATTACTTATAATGATCAAATTGGAAAGGTGAATATTCATCGAATTTTAAACTATTTATTCCAAAATTAAAATCGATTTTATAGGATTTAATTTCTTTATGTGGAAGAACTTTATTACAAAGTCAATGTGAAAATGAGGTAAAAATCATTTATTAGAATAAAAAACAATTTTGCATAAATTTTAATTTATTCTACTATTATGAATATATAAATATTCAATTTATTTTTAGAAAAAATAATTTAATATATAATATAGATATTTCATTAAAATAATTCACCAATATTAATTAATTTATATTATTAAGATAAAATTCCATTACAAGCATAGAAACATCTAAGAAAAAGATCATTTGCATTTAAAAAATTTTGATTTTAATTTCAAATCAATAATAACTGATGAATTCATTTTATACATGTTTTAACGAAAACAAAAAGAAATTAATTTATTTATTCATATTCATACACAGAAATTAAATTGACAGAATATTACATTTATTATTAATAATATTATTTGCCAAGAATATTTCATACCATTTAAACATGTTTTTTAGTGTAATGTATTCTCTCCAAGAAAAAAATTTATTTATATAAAAAATTATCATAAATTACAGGGGAGTTACATTCTACCTACATTGAAATTAATTTTCTATATAAATTTCCTTAATATAATACAAGAAAATAATAATGATATAAATGTTTCATTAAATATTTTGGTTATCACATGGCTTATTCTAATTTTAGTTTCCTCTTGATATCTTTTTCATGGTGACTATTATAGTTTCACATCACCTTATCTCTATAATTCATGATTTATATAGTATTTTATTCGTAGTAAAGATAATTCACTAGTTATAACACCTCAAGGATAAATATTTTTGAATGATTATATAAGTACATCCTCAAGAAAGATTCAGGGAACATGTTATGAACATTAGAGAGGTTTGGTGAGGAACCAAGTAATAAGATACCATTCCTACTCAACCAAGAATATAAAATGGAAAAATATTACCAGGGATCAACTTTAAAATTATCTTAAAGTATTAACGTTATTCTAGAGGGAAATTCATAGTAATACATTCTCATTAATAAAAAAATCAATATTTTTTCATCAATTGTCTCTAAAACATATATATTGACTTTAAGATAATTATAATTTTTATTGAATGGATATAAATTTCTCATCCATTTCATCACCTATCACAGGTCTCAATATCTTTCATTCAATAACTTATTCTTTTTATGTTGGAGTTCAATAATTATTTCTATAGGGGGCCTCACAAGGATCCATATGAATTCTTGTGTGAAATATATGCTTATAACAAAACTAAACTAGATGAATATGTTGTTCTCAACCAACATCATAATAGATAGAAAAATAACTCAACATATCCACTATTGTTTTAATTGTTTTATTTTATTGACTATATATCTGGGGATGATATATAGTATTGAATCCCAACTCTATTTCTAAATCTTATTTAAGGATTATCCAAAAAAGGCTTAACCTCGTATGCATATTATATAAAATAGAATTTGTTACTGCAAACAACCATATAACTTATTTAAGGTGGTATTTTTGTAATGAATTATATATTATCTAATCGATATGAATAATTTTTACATTATAAACTTTTTAACTATAACCTAAATAAATTTATAGAATATAAATGCTTTGGAGAGTTTGACAATATAATCCAGGGTGATTTTTTCCCATTTACATTCTAGTATGTGTTGTGTTTGAAACATCCCCTTAGAATTATGAATCTCATCCATAACATTCAAACATATAGATCAATGAGATATATACATTAAAATATATCTCAAAATTTCTTCCCACCATAAATAATCTTTTATATCTCTATAAATAATCATACTAACCATTTTAATCGATATGTTGAACTATGAAATTTATCCAAAAGCACATTAATCAAGTATAGTATTGATGGTAAACAGAAGTGGATCTTAGTCCTTATAATTAAATCAAAATTATCATTAAAATATAGAGCATTTATCACCGTCTTTTGTTTCTCTACATCTTCCATACGTGCCTCCTTAATATTCAATTGGATATATGGTTGAACACTCATCTGAGAAAGATATGATTTCTCTATTCCTTAAATAATTCCATATATATCCTTGGAAATTATTAAAAATATATTAGTTATCTCTTTATCTGAGAAAATCCAGAATGTTCATTTCACCATAGATCACAATCCAAATTTTTATCATTCGAATGGTGGTAATGTATTGGGAAACCATAATCATTAATCAACTCCAACCATATTCTTTGTCACATAATAAACTCTTTTAAAATGAATAAATACTATAGACATTAACAATCGATATATATATCACACCACTCTACATGAATGATAATTCCTCCATATATTTTATTGATAAATTAAAATAGTGAACTTAAAATCTTGTGTTCGTTAATTTTTACCCAGATCCATCAATTTTCAGATTGAAAAAATCTATCACCGTATCAATGAAAATGGAGATTCAATCCTCTCACTTCTTATATTTATCACAATATATCACCAAAACTCAATAAATGAAGTGTTTTTTAGTGATTGTTTTGAAGAATAAAATTTTCTTGAGTTCTATCAAATTTTCCTAAAATTCATATATCTAAAGGAACTTTTATCCAATTCTTATTAACATGTTGGTTGGATTGGAATTTTTTAAGAAATTATCTATGAAGAATAGACAATATCCCTCTAGATGAAAAACATCTATGGATCATGGTCATAGTGTTGGGTCTAGTCTAATATTAAATAACGTTTGCAATTTATGGATCCATCGATATACCGTTATTTTAGATTATATGACCAAAAAATGATAGTTTATATATATAAAAATCACCCATTTTTTAAATATTCATACATATTCTCCTAGAATGTGGTCGTTATTACAATCCTAAAATGATCATCATTGTCTTACATTATCCATTAATATATATGAATATTATCTATTAAGGCTATCATACACTAATGAATATTATTACTAGATAATCTATTTATTAAATCCATGTGTATGAAAGGGGAATAAGTAAGTCCAATTGGAATCACTATAAATTCATAATTTACATACCTTGATTGGATGGTTTTACTGGGTATATCCACCTTTTTAAACCACAATTTATGATATTAAAAATGAATGTAAATGTAATAACAATAGATATCACATCATAATTGATAAATAAGACCATATATATGGGGTAGAGGATACTTATTCTTGATGACGATCATGTTATGTTTCGGTAATCATTTCAAAAATGTATCGCCTCATATTTCTATTAGAACAAAATGAGAAAGTTCACCCCAATGTGATATACTAGGGAATATTAATACCATATAATTATTCTCTATGAGATTCTTTATAATTTTTTGCTACTCAAGATAGAATTAATTTTCATCAGATGTTTATATTTATCCTCATGCTGATAAAAATATATTTTAATTCAGACTCTGATTTCACTTCCTCATAAATTTATAAAGGTGTTATATAAATAAAAGAATATTATACAATGAATAACCTCCTAATTAACTAAAGAATGTATCAAATGATTTTCCTGAATATTCCATGAAACATTAATTAGAGTGGAACAATAGACATGAGATATTACTTTTAAAAAATTATGCATTTTCACTACTAACTCAACATATAATAATTATGTTTAATAATTAAAAATCATTGAAATTTTTTCCATTATACATGAAATTATATAACATGGGAAAAATAGTTCATTAATATTGGATAATAACTACTACCACAACAACATCATCATTTTATCGTCTTACCCATTCTAAACCAAAAAAACTGATCATGACCATCAATTATCAATAATGAGGGTAATAAATAATGAAACATCATACCTAGGACATGTAAATCATGACACCATATTTTTAACATATGACATCATTGGATTACCCAAATTCATCCAAATTCATTATTTATTTAAAATACTTATAATTTTTATTAAAATAATATGAATGGGGAAAATAATTTTCATTGTCAATGATAAAATATGAGAATAGTAAGGGCATAGTAACCATTTATTATAATGATGGTTGAGATATAATCGGCCAACTATATTTGAGGTAGATACCCTTAGATGTATATATTACAAAACTATATGTAGTTATAGTATCATGAAATGGATATACTACTACTAATTCCCCATGGTCCTTACCTCAATAATACTTTATGATGTTATCCTATACATATAAATATCCCTAGGGTTTTCCCTAATGTTTCTAACACTAATTTACTAGTATTATCCAAACACTACTATGATTCCTAATACAAAAAAACATGATATCAAACAAACATATTAAATATTTTAGATGAATATTCCATATGTAACATTTTGATCCAAGTTATAATTGACATGGTTTAGTGTATTTGGAATCATGATATGTAAAGTCTTATTTAATTACATTCTTCATCCTCTCTCATAATGATATTAAAAATTTGTTCCCATTATAACATATCCTATAAAAATATATTATTTATAACAGATAAAAGAGAACGTAATAAAAGGTGGTCTCATTATTTAAATATTGGTAAATAAGGGTGATATTAATCTATGATCATATGAAAACATAAGATAGACATATGGGTATAAGGTTATTATTGTAACATTCAATGTTCAAACCAAATCTATCAGGGATGAAAATCATAAGGCAAGGTATTCAATTCTATGAAATATATATACATGAATTATAATGGAGATTAATCATCATAAATAAATTAGGAACCCAAATATTACATCATAAACATGAAAATATGTCATAAGAGTGACCCACTGTTATTGGTTTAAAACCTATTCCTTACGTCCAGGTTAACTACCATGAAAATGAATTCATAGTTGATTAGGTATGAACACTTATTTCCCATATAATAATCATCACCTTTTCCCATAAATGATTAAAAACATTTAATTTTCTTCAATAGTGGATCAAGCACGTCACTTAGGTACAATAGAGTATCAAGAACATTAAATTATTTCCTACCATAATCTCACGAGATATAAAACATTACCCAATTCATTATAATGATATTTAATTCTAGTCCCACCCATAATATAATGAAATCCAAATATATTTGTACCACAATATCATGAATCAGTCATTATATCATCATAACATTTCTCATGGAATGGAAGCAGGTTTTATAAAAATTCCATCATTTCATCATAGCATAAAAAATGGTAAATAAACTATTTTCATAAACATTTCATCACAATAATCATAATACATAAAAAATTATAATAATGAAGGAATCACTAGATAATATCCCTAGTAACAAATAACTAACATTAAAGGATGTTATCATAGATGAAAATCATTCTTCAAAAATAATACGAAAATTTCTTAAGGCATATATATTTTTCATTTATAAATCACATAATTAAAATAAAAAATTGTATACAATATTATGGAATAAAATTTATTACAAAAGAAATATTTAAAATTTCGATGGATGATTCAATGAATTTTCAAATCATGAATGTTTAAAGTTATATTAATTCTGTAATTATTTTTATAATGATTTTTTACACCGTCAATAAAAAGTTCCTCATTTAGAAATGATAGAAAGAATATTTTAAATCATTTTTATAAAATTAAAATAAAGATAAAAATAACTCTAAAATCATAATATAATAGTAAAATATTATTTATAACATTTTTATAAAATATGGACATATAAGATAGAATATTTTAAAAAAATTGAAATAATTTCATTTTCCTTAAAAACATTATCTATGTAACATGACTATATATTGTGAAGACAATAAATGGAAAACATGTAATATCTAGAAATAACTAGTGGAGAATAAAATTCATTGGACTCGTGAGTGATTGGAGATAAATTTTCATCATAAAAAATATAATCATAATCAGTCCAGGTAGACAATGATGTTTTTACATTAATTCCATACCTCATGTATTACTATTATTGAATGATGTATAACCTCATGTTCATTGAGAAACCTTATTTATATTACATATTAAAACATTAATGGACGGTCTTTTAAAAATAATAGATGATATAGGTTGTGGTGAAGGAAAGTAGAAATGTATTATAGGAGGTCATGAATAATATATAAGGATCCGAATAAGTAGGGAATAAAAGAGAATGTTTTCCACTTTATAAGTGAGGAGTGAAGTACCCAGAGAAAAACATAATGTATTAAATTAACATAAATTAATGTTTTCTATTCCAGTAGATCCAAATTGAAATATATTGAATATATGATTACAATGAGTCAAAATTATCACATACAATAAAATATTTACATCATTAGGTGATTATTTAAACCATATATCATTTTTAATCCATTATTAACCCTTTCGACAGTTACCACAATATCAAAGTGTTATACTCATTAAGGGTCCTAAATGTTTCCATAAAAAAGACATGTTACTAATTAATATACCCTGGTAGATATTTTCTTACCAAATCTCATTAACATGTAATATAATGGTATTTTTATGAAACATAAATCATTTAATAAAATATTACATAATAAAAGATTCAATAAGACATTTTTGGGACTATTCATGAATTTTGAAATTAAAGGAAACATGATTGTAATTAAATTAAAATATGGACATTTAAAGAAACTATACTATACTATATGAGTCTATAAAAATCATGGAAGACAATAATTAATCAAAATTTTATCACCTTTAATATTATTAAAATAATTTAAAATACTTTTCATATAATTGATTAATATTATTTCAGAGGTGAATAAGAATTTATGATAATTATTAGTAAAAATTAATTTTAAAATGAATTAAAAACATATTAAAATTTACTTTTCATTTAAATTAATCATTTATAAATCATTTTATCTTTATTTGTTTCTCATGTAAAAAATTTAGTGATATTATATTTGCGAGAGTTACATTTTGTATTTATTATTTTTGTATATTTATATAGAGATCATAATCAATGATAAATGGATCCTAGTATCTACATAATTGAGTCATGGATAGAAATGAATGAAATATAACAATCTAAATGTATAATTTCATATTCTTGTGAACTTTTGAAGCCTTATCTGAAAACTATAACACAATTTTACCTTTTTACCCATAATGAGAGGACCAATATTTTCAAGGATTCCATTCATAATGACAGAATATAAAAGTGAATTATTTACCAAATGTTTAATTCATGATTGTATATATTGAATCCATTTATTAATATTCAATTAAAATATGTTTCAAAAATTAATTTTAAATAAATTTAAAAATTACGATGAAATCCATTTTTTTATAAAAAACATTTTTAAGAATAAAATTGGATTTATTAATTTTACTAAACTAAAAAAATTAAATGAATGTTAATAAATAATATTGAATATGTAGTATATACATTTCAAAAAAATCATCCACTAATAGTGATTATTTTATTTTATTTTTATAAAAACACATGCACAATGAAAATAGTTTTTCAGATAAATATCTCTTTTAATTTTGAATGATTTTTTTAAAATTATTGTCATTTGATAAGTAATAAATTAATTTTATACATTTTTTAAAATAAATAACTCATAATTTATTTATCCTTATTCATACACTCCAAGCCAATGTCTATGTGATACATACACATTGAATAATAATATTTACATAGTATATCATAGTTCATTTAAACTAGGTGTTTCTTGTAAACAAAACTTTAAAATAAATAAAAATTATTTGATGAAAATTATATCCTTACATATTGGCAAGTCGCATTCCCTAATTTATGTAAATCAATTGGATGTTTCTGAAGTTTAACTATTCTTGGGTTGTTATAATATTGGTTACAATAAGAATAAATTAGTTATTCCAATCATCTTTATTATATCAATTTGAATTCCACTTTTCATAAAAAATTTATATGATTAATTTATTATTTATTTGATATCACAAAAACCTTTCATGGAAGGTGTATATATAATTCAATAAAAAAGTACTGATGACACAAAATAATATCCATAACAAATTCATGTTTTAGTTTTCCATTTATGGAATAATGCAATATTTAGGATCATAGAATTTTTTTTATGGAAAGGAATTATTATAGGTGATATGAATAGGTTATTTAGAGTGCCAAAGACTCCATGTAAAATATGATTATCACATATGTAAAAAATTTATTTTTCATATAGTTATATAAGAAAAGGTTGAATAAAACTCTCAAAATATTGAATTATACTATCAAAAAAAGTTCTGGGAGACAATATATACTATCACTGATCTATGGTTTACATGGACCTAGTCAATGTACAAATATATAAAATGTATTTTAAAATTTAGGGATTTAATTATAAATAATGTGACATGTAATAAATCCCTCAAAGAATACATATTTGAGACAGAAGAGAATATTAAAATAGTTAGTATAACTACAGAATTTTCTAAAATGGATCTTTCAATTATATCACTTTATGTTCTATAAAATATATCCAAAAATTACATAATAATGTATAATAGATATTGAAAAATGAATTAAATAAAATTGAATTCAGGTTTTGGGGGGATAATTAATCTTTAAAAATATCAACCTAATCTAATATCAAATTTTGGAAAAGTAAATTAAGAAGAGAATCACATTCTAGCTAGTGGTTTCTGTATTTAAAAATACCAATAACATTAATGATTATACTATAACAGAATAATAATAAAATATGAAATTAATCATTCCTGATATTGGAATCATATCTTAATTACTAATAATTATTTTAGGATTATTATAGAGTAAAAAATTCTTATACTCGGTTATATGATCTCTTTGAAAGAGTTACACGACATTATTAAGTGAAATATAGAAGGGAAACCGTATAGGAAATTGTTGAATGACTAATGTATACCATCATAACATTGCCAAATCATAATCATATATTTGAGAGCTAATAATTATATTATTATAAAGATAGTTCTCATTAAATTATTAGTGTTTGTAAAAGTGGTCAACCAAAAAATTGAATAAGTTTTTTACCAAATCATGTTTACATTGCATTACGTGCGATATATACATACCATAACAGTTTTTTTATACACACACTATTTATTAGCTAATATCATTTAATTAGTTATTTTATCACCATTTTATACTAGTTCTCATCAATAATGAGAATATAGAGATACTATGACATTAATCTTGAACATATATCATGTGGTCATGACACATCATACTAACTATACAAAAATTTTGTTTGAATATCTTGTTTTGGGGGGTCATAAGCATTGATATTTATTTTCATGACGTTAAAACATGGTGATCTCATGTATAAAAGATCATTTCCAATGAGCCTACAATAGAAACCCAACATGTTTTAATTGTCATTGGTTGTTACAATTTACAAGAATTTTTAATGGAATTTCGACAAGATATCAATATAAATAAATATAATTTGAACAGGTACATTGATTAAATATTGAAACCATAGAATTTTTGTTTTAGTGAGTAGGATGGCATGATTCAGGAGGGACGAAGGCTTCGAGCAGTCAACAGACATGGTATGAAGGTCCGGATGGATGGCCCTGGCGATTGTGGGGGGCTTGTTGGATGCAGCGACTTTGCCCATGGGGATTAGAGCAGGATTATGGGAGTTGGATGGCGAGATTGGGTAGGTCTGTGGGTTCTTGGTGGTTAAAATATGACATTTCTAGGGTTGGATGGATGACATTGATGATAGTGGGGTGCTCCATGGACATTGATGCTTCAGGCAGATGGTTCAGTTGCTGTGAAACATCGTGGTCAGTGTCGAGTGGATGTTGGGAATAGATGACATAGACTGTATGAGGGAAAAAATACTAAACATGGGTAGGATGGTATGTCAACTTTTCAGTCAGTTATCATATGGTAGAGACCTCAACAAGAATTGAAAAAATAATAATTAATAATAATATGGATCAGATACATATCGCAGTCCCAGATGGTGTTTAGTGTAGGATTGTACCACAATTTGTAAAACTCAAATTTAGAAAAAATGAGTGGGTATCAGTTTTCCATCGGTTTAAGGACCATGTATTAATTTATGGGGATTTCATTCTGAGTGTCTTTGTTGGTCGGTCAATTTGAATAAAAAAATATCATTACCTGGGTGGGATTAGTTTTGGGTGTTTGGTATGTGGACAAGAAATGGTTGTTTGATAAGAAATCTATACTCTTCATATTTGGGCTATGTAATGGTTACAACTAATACTATGAAAGAGATTATAATAAATAATTAATAATATAAATCCTTCATTCATTTAGGAATGAAGTATATTGTGTTGGGAGATTCATTGATGGTATGATAGTTGTTGAATGTTCAACAGTTACTTTTTTTATCTTTTGGCATGACAAGATGTCTCAAAGACAATTGACCAGGAAGGTTGTAACTTTATTAAATCATTGTAAATTGTTATTTAATGTATGCTTATCTAGTATTTTCATGGATATATAATGAATTAATGGATAATAATATGAAGTGTGAATCCTTCTTCATGAGATATCAAGAGATACAGATATTATATTACATGTTGTGTGTTTGTATGTTTTTATCTTTGTTCTGATTAACCTTATATCCTTAGGGTATATATTAGGTTAATTCAATCCACTCCTAGTAGATGAGTATTAGTCACTACTATCGAGATAAGGGCTTAGGGGGTCACAGAAAAACTATAGTCATATGATTCTCTATTCAAGAGAATTAGAGTTTAAGACATGGTGGGACCTAAATTAATTGTTAAGTAAATTCGTAGTTTAGATAGACATATATTAAATATATAAATTCAAAATTAATTAATTTATAATAATAAAAATATAATTAATTTAGTTATTATATTCCAACGTTATTCAGATTATACAATGAAAAATAGTTTTTCAAAAAATAATTAATAATTAATATACTAGTTTATTGAATTTTTATTAAGAGATGAGTCAATTTAATGACTTTGAATTTCCCATATATAATTATTTAATTGTAATAATTAGGTTATAAAATACATATGATTTTTGTGGAAATTTTTTGAGTTTAACCTTTTTATTTTGTGAATTAAATGAATGGTTCAATAATTAATGGGATCATGTAAAATTTTACTAAGTTTAAAAACATACTATACATGAAAAAATAATCCAAAATTTGAGGTACTATTCATTTTCAGTAATTTGAGAGATTCTCTCCATTCCATCACATGTTATAGATGGTGGAACAAAGGTTTTGAACACCATAATACAATATTTCTCCCTAGATCAATGATATGGGGATCCCATGATTGTTATGTTGATGAAGATCTCTATGTTACTCTATAATATAACCTAGACCATGAAAATAAATAATCACCAAGATTCCACAACATGTGTTCATGATCATGAGGTTTCACTGTTTGGTTCCATAAAGTGATGATAATTGACGATGAGGGAAAATTGTTTCTGTCTGGAACCATATGAGGGGGGATTTTGATTAAATTATAATGTTTTATTCCCCATTGATAATTTTTTTATCATGATCCACATATGAATTTGGTTTTTCATATTCCATATTTTATGATTCAACATATATCCAACCATTAAAATATTAAAATACCATATTTTTAGGTTCCAAAAATCCTCCACTGCCTTCATAGTAACAATTTGGTTATTCTCTTAATGATGAAAGATAACGATTATCTCCCCATAGATTAAGTAAAAAAGTAATAATTGGATGAAATGTTTTGAGAATGAATTTTAGGTAAATATGATGGTCATATTTCTACATACAAGAGTTGTGTTGATAAATGAAACATCAAAACTGATTATTACAGTCTCAAGGACAAATCCAAAAGGGAATAACTATTTTTAATTTTAAACACCAAGACCAATTGAGGTAATAAACACATGGTTTCTCAGTTTCAATACAATTATAGCGTAATGGGTTATAAATATTGGAGAATAAATCCACTCAATGAGAGAAAAATTATTCATCATTAAATATGGGTCAACATGCTATAAAAATATTCATTTAGTTGATGAAAAAATTACTAATCATTAGAATGAAGATGTTTATATCATAATGAATAATTGGATATTCTTGAAGCTCGAGGAAGAAAGACACAACTACATATTGTAGAAGAACATAATAACTATTGGGAAACATGATGGTCCATGATCATGGACAATATTGTCTAATGTATATTGAATGGTATTCATTTTTTTATGGTTGTTACATGTGGAGTAATGACTGTGACCTTGTATATGATCAGAATATCAAATGGAGTTCTATTTTAAAAGGAATTCTTGTTTGATAGTCCAATATTGTGGCCCTGCTGATGTGGATATATCATTTAAAAATAATGTTCTAAAATATAAAGGTATGTTTAATCTTGATCAAACTAAGATCATCTATTTTCAATGTTGTGATCTGGGTAATTGGAGAAGGATTTTTTTAAAAATGAATTGAAAAATATGCAGTGCTCAAAAGTGGAATCGTGTTGACTTTGATTTTTGGGACATGAACCTATCTAGTCCCATGGTTGGTTCTTCACCTTACATTGAAAATTTTAAATATTTTTGAATAAGGAATTTATGTTTTTTCTATCTAAATAATAATTATATTTAATGATATTGAATACAATTAATGAAATTTGAAGAATTATAATTGTAATGAAAGGATAGTGATATAGAAGGCCATTACTGGAACACTTTATCAATAATGTTTTCATGAAATAATAAATCAAAACATATAATTATGTCTTGAAATATTCAGTTGATCTTTGAAATGCCTATGTAGATTTTGGTATTGGTAGTGAACACTATAGTATACCATGTTAATTAGAGTGCATCAATAGTTGATGTAAAGACCCGTAAAATTGAAGGGATTTTTTTAATTTTCTTTGGGATTTTACAAGAACGTAGTTTCTGACGGCACCTGATTCTGAGGCCCAGTGAGCCCAGAATAATTTTCCTAATTTTAGCTCGGGTACGTTCAATGAATGAACGAGTGAGATTTCCTAACTTTTGAACCGGTGCTCGGAATCAAAATCTGAGGACATCGATGGAACAACAGTTCCGTTAATTGCTTAAGAAGACCTTTACTGGGGTTGCGTTTTCTCGGGAGGAGTTGTTAAAAATTGCGGATTAGATGAAAAGTAAAATAAAATTGAGCTACAATTTTATTTCTTTTTACTAAGTGGTTATATCCTATGAAAGGGAGTTGGAGTGGGAACCACTGATAACCTAACTCCTAGGTAGGATATTAGTGAGGTGGGTCCCACATGAACCCCACCCCTTCATATTCCCTAACCCCCTTAACTATCCATTTAATTTGTCAACATAAGTTAAATTAATTAAGTGGTTTTGTTTTTGAATTTTGTAATTTTGAAAAACATGGAATAAACAATTAAAATAAGGGGTGACCTTATTTTAATTGGGTTAGCTTATTGAGAGAGGATTGGGGGAAGAAAGCTCTAAGTCTTGAAGTTCTTCTTCCACATCAAAGAACGTGAAGAACGCTGAGTCTTCGACGAAGAACTCTGTCACCACAAAGGGGAGTTCTTCATACCGTCTTCTTCCCTCTCCGCAGCCGGTGAGAGACTCCATCCTCAGAGATCGACGACACGACACTGTGTACTGCGACACCGACGATTCTCTTCTCCACGATGCCAACGATCCTCCTTCCACGACGCTGTCTTCCGCGGCGTCCCTTCCCCGCGACGAACCTTCATTCAACAACGCTCGAGGTAAAGGATTAATTGTTTTTGTTAGTGAATAATTTCGTCGCCATTCATCGTTTTCTAAATTTGGCCACCTGTTATCGCAATAATGGGAGGAGGTCAGACCACACGAACACGACCGACTCTCCTCCCCCCTTGATGTTTGAACTTGTTGCGGCACGAGCAAAGGTAGCGTGGTGCCATTGCACCGTGCAGAAACAATGAAGAATGGGTGAAGAAGCGCGGCGCCATCGCGCCACACCGGAGAACCTCAAAGAGGCCGTGGCTGGAGCGGGGCCATGGCGGAGGGGCGCGGTGCCGTTGCACCACGCCGATCGGACAAGGTCGTGGCCTATGGCCGCGGTGGTGCGGGGAACGGCGGTCGGAACCACCGGCCACCGGAGCAAGAAGGGCGGGACCCGCAGGGGGGTCCCGCGGTGACTCACCGGCCGGCCAAGCCGGCCAGTTACCGTGAAGGCTAGGGCTCGTAACCCCCGGATGGACAAAGAAGCGGCCCCCCACGTGGGGGCCACAAATCATCAATCAGGGGGGAAACGCGCCCCCCTGTTCCGTTCAGCTCGGCCAGCCGAGCTGGCCACGCGGGCCGCCCGAGCGCACCAGGCCGTCGGGCCGCCCAGGCCGGGCCATGCCCAGGTTGGGCCGGGCAGCGTCCACCAGTTCGGGTCAACCCGGGGGGGGGGGGGGGATCGGGCTGGGTCAGACCGGGCCCGAACCCCTATTTTCAGAAAGATCCGTTCAAACGCCCATAACTTGGGCTACAGACCTCCGATCGACGCACCATCAGCTGCAATGCGATACTTGGATTGAGAAGGTCGTTTTAGTATATTAAAATCAAGGTTTCAGAGAACTTTGGGTATGGCCGGGTTGGTTCGAACACGAAACCAACCGAGCCCTCGGTGCGGAAACGCTTATAACTTGAGCTCCGAACGCCCGATTAACGTACCATCGACTTTGTTGGATTCCTCTTAGTGAGAAGGACATTTTGGATTACTCCAATCATGGTTTGGATGCAGTTGGAGTGTGGTAGGGTTGTTTTTGACTTAAAAATAAACCGGGCCCCCAGAACGAAAAAGCCAATAACTCTCAGACTGGGCGTCCGATTGAGGCACCATCTATCACGTTGAGTTCCTTTTGATGATATGGAAATTTAGGATAAATCAACTATGGACTTCATGTCAGTTGATGTATCAGCCCCTTGGCTCGTGGAGCGGACCCTCCCGAAACGAGCTTTCTATGTGCGGGAACCCTAGAGCTGGCTGCGACTGCGACGACGATGAAGATTGTACAGAAATCCTCCGTGGGTTCGACAACGATGACTACAACCCTCAGCGATCCTGTGTGGATCAGTGCTTACTGATCCTGTGTGGGTCAGCGCTGAGCGGTCCTATGTGGGCCAGCGCATACCGATACTGTGTGGGTTAGATCTTGTGTGGGTCATTGCGGGGGTTAGTACCTATCGATCCTGTGTGGGTCCGACAGCTTAGATGAATCAGTGGCTACATCTGATCATCTCTATCGTCTTTCGAAGAAGTATACCTATGAGAGATGAGTCTTGACTTCCAATATTATCTTTGATAAGATTGAATTGTTTTCCTATGTGGATTGGGTTGCTAATTTCTATGTGGAATGAGTTATGTTTTTCTGTGTGGACTGGGTTGTACTTGGGCTAGGATGTTGGAGCCGAACTAGAATTGATGAATTAGGTATATGTATGGGCATATACCTAAGTAATGTCGGATGTTACTTCATGATTGTATCTTTCCTTTGTGGATTGTCCTTTGTGAAACTTGGGAGACATTCGGGGGTCTCGGGGTCCCTACTAAGTAGCGTATACTCACCCCTGCACGGGCAATGCCCGCACTACGTTGTGTTGGATGCAGAGGACGGACAACGCTGATCGCGGTTGAGGCTCGTGAAGCGAGACGGTACCTGGAGGTGGACCACAGGGCGTGAAGTAAACGGAGTGGATGGCTGGACCCGTAGAGCTGTGGAGACTATCTGTACCTACCCTTCAGGTGGGACTTCCAGTGGATGGCTCGACGTTGAGGCTTTACTTTTCAGTTGCTGTACTTCTTTTCCAGTTGTACTTTACTTTCAGTTTGGGTTTCTATTCTGGCCCACTTACTTTTCCGCACTTACTATTGTACCTAGTTTTACTTAGTGTTTACTTCTTCTTGCTTCCTCTGTGTGTTTGTTTACTTAATAAAGGCAATGCCTTCCCTTTTTATCGGGATTTACACCTTGGTGCTAGTCTCCAACCCCTGGCCTATGGAAGGCGGGCTTGGGGAGTCACGACACAGGCCCGAGGACGGGTCATGACAATTGAGGTGTAAGAACATCTGGAAAAGGTATGGTTTAAAATTTTTCTAAATTTCATCCATCTCAAAATCACAGGGAGTCTATATTTATCCCACAATGATTCTAATTATTAGGATAATATAGGGGAAAGATTCAAGATATGTTTTCTTATTTGTATTAGAGATGAAAAATTTGAATTGTGGATATAGGAAAATGATATGGTATTATTTTTCAAAATCTGTTACGATCTTATCAATTATATGGTTTTTTGGAAGGTATAATTTTTTTGCAATAATAGTGTGGATGGAAGGGACCCAAATATTGAATTTCATGATTATTTGGTTGGGGAAACTAGAAAAAGATATATTCTGAATCACTCGTACATATGTAGGAGAAGTAAAAATTTTAATAGGTGGTTCATATTCCAAAATGTTTGAGTGTTATTGAATCTTAAGTATGAGTAATAGAAGATAAATCTTTATTATAAAGAGATCTATATTTCATAGATAAATATAAGGTGGAAAATGAGGTGTAATTATGGGATTAACCAATAATAGAAATCCATTTGAAAGGTTTTTTTATTATTTGAAATTTTTTATACTAAAAGATAGTTTATACAAATAAAAAATATACAACTGTAGAGCATGGATAAGTCATCCACACTCAGTTACTCTCAATAGTGGAATTCAACTATAAATGAAAAAAATTCTTCATTTTAGTCCAATAGATCATGAGAGCATACAAACATACCCTAGGTAGAAAAGGAACATTAAAATAAGTGGTTCATCTTATTCAAAGAGGATGATGATTGAACGAAATAGTCAAGTGATGGAATTTGGTTAATGAATTTTAAAAACATAAATGGGTTCAATTCTAGTTGATTGTATCACATATTTCAAATAACAATATTATATGAAAAAACCATAGCATAATAAGATAAAACAATATTTATTTTGTATAGATGTGTGTAAATATTTAATTCATTAATATATATTGGCAGGAATAGATTAATTTTTAGTATTTAATGGGTTTCATGGATTATGGAAAATATGAAATTACAGGTATAATAAATAAGATTAATTATGTCTTAAATCAATCACCATGTAAATTGATTCAAAAAATAAACACATTTATATGAAGGAATAATTGAGAAGATGTGTTGAGGGACATTAATAAAGTTGGAATCCATGTAATGATGGTAGATTTATTCTTCTTATCATATATGGTAATGGAATATTTCTAGTTATAGTAGACAATAAAATTATTCATATGACATAAAAGGTTTTCCGAGCATGTTTGGAAGGAAGGAACCCAAATAAAAAAAGAAGATATTTTATATAAAGATCAAGAAAGATGTTAATGTAAGGGTTTTTGATCTATAATGGAGAGACTATATCTATAAGTTCATTGAAAGGATTGGAGTGATTATATTCTAGATGGTGTTGACTTCATTATATGAAAAAATTAAATTTACGAAGGATTAGGTTCCTAAAATGGATGAGGAGGTTTTATTGAGGGAAAAGAATGTATATTCATTAGTGGTAAAAAAAATTTATTTTTCTGATGTTATTTTCATGTTTGAAAATTTCTTTTTAGTGGAATTTATAATCTAATTCATGTCAAATAAAGAAATGGATCAATGGGTGTTTATGAAATGTATAATTATCACATTAAGTGACTGGAAAATTAATCCTTTATCACTTGAAAAATTGAACATTTGGGAGGTTATATTGATTTTTAATTCCCTATGAATTCAGATACTTACAAGAGAACCATAGGATTTGTTTTCAACAATGGTGGATTAGTAAGAAGTTTGACGTCATGGATAAAATTAATTATTACAATGAGTATAATAGAAGTAATGTATGTATATACAAAGGATGTAGGGAATGATATGGTTTACTTGATGCTATTTCAGAAGGATATTGAATTAATTCTGGAGGTTGGAGTCTTATTCAATGATAATCAGAGTGTGGTTCACATTAATTATAATATACTGTTCCACGAATAGATATATCATATTGAACTAAAATACCACTTCATCCATAAATATCTTTTGGATAAGAAGCTCGATAAATAGATGATATTAGTAAAATATAAACTAGTGGAATTATTTACTATATATTTAATTCATGAAAGGCTAAGAAAATATTATTCCGTATTGGGACATATGAAAATAAATTGAAAATGGAAAACACATAGAGCTATTAAAACATGAGAAGATGTTGTTTTTCCAATTTAATAGAGATTTTCCATAATTTCCTAAAGTATTATTCTAGTGGAAGATTATTGGGAGGTAAAATATTCATCATTCCACCAAAATATTGAGTGTCATTGGATTAAATATCTATGAGACTCCAACAACTATAACAAATCTCTCTAGTGAATGGTAGGGAGGTTTTGAAGATGATTGTGTTTTATTTAAGTGATGAACATATAATGTTCCATAAAATAATGACATTAAGTAACTAAGGATATATGTAACTTGAATTGTTGACTGTGGAACATGGTAAACATGTGGCATAGGCCTTGAGATTAGCATTCATCATTCCAAAAAAAGTGATGTCCACTGAATTTTGATATCTATAAACCTGGTATGAATGGATATTTAATTTCATAAAATGAATGTGATGAACTCATTAATTGTGATAAAGAGAATTAAATTATTAGTTCAAACTTATAGAAAATATAATTCATGAAAATAATTTAGTAAAACTTGTTATCATAGTCTAAGTGTAATTAATATATCTTCTAATTTTAATGAGAATGTGCATTAATTATTCTACTTTGGTTGTTGGAAACATTGGATGAGTCGTATAATTCCCATAATTTTTTTTCTGATTGAATATTTTTTTAAATCACTAGAGTCTGTGTGAGGGTTAACTTTGTTTTTTAATTAGGGATAAAAGTTTCTTATTTATCAAACACATAATGTATGGTTTCCATATAAACAACATATGTTTTTTTTTGCGAAACATCTATTGGGATTTCATCTAGTTAATAAAAAATTATGGAGGATTCTGAACATCTCCAACAGCATTACATAATGGTATATGTGGATGTGTTTGATAATTAAATATCTAATACACGTCTAGATAATTTATAAACAATATATTAAGATTCTACTCGCCTATATCTGAGTATAATTTCTATATCATCTTACAAATAAGAATAAATGATTCATTTTTCGTTTCCCAAAATTTCTAAAAAGAATCTGAACTATTACATAAAATGTAAAAATATACATTTATATTGAAATCATAAGTAATTTTATCAAATAATTTGAATACAACTGTAGATTTAAATTGAAAATTTTATACATTTAAAAGTGAAATTATTATAGAATATTTATGGATATATAATCCACTGAAATAAGCATTAGTAATTTTATTTATAATGAAGAATGATATATATATATATTGGTTTAAGTTTAATCTAATTTAGATTACCTTATAGATAGAATTTCATTAACTGATTATGGTATATATAACAAAGTCAATGACTCCAAAACATAGTGTAATATGAGTCATGTTAACTCGATTCATTATCCTTTACCAAGAAATGATATCCCTAATCTAGTACATATATATTTTTATTCAGATGTTCCATAAAAAGAAATATGAAAAAATTATAAAATTAGTAACTTTATTTCGTAACATTAAAATAAAACCATTTATATCGAAAAAGGTAATTAAAATTATTTCCACGGTTATACTAATAACATAATAAAAGTTCTTCAATACTAAAACCACTCTAGTTTTCACTATGATATGGTAATATAATATTTCTAACATATCCAGTATCTCTTTATTTTCATCTTCAAATATACCTCATCTTGATTATTTAATGAAATTTTACCTAGATTATATATTGGGATATAAATTTTATGACCAAATGTTTTTTGAAATGAAATATTCATATAAATGTAATGATTAAACATAATAATGGACATACTTGAAGCTTCTCATTTCTTATCTATTAAGGTTTAATTCTTCTTAAATTATCCAATATTTTTATAAGAAACCCATGCAAAATAATGTTATTTAGATGCACTCTTTATATTTTCATTATTATAATGATTTTTAGAAAGTATCATTTTATGAAAACATACTTTAGAACTTTTTTCCGCCCCTTTACATTTTTTTACTATGGAATGGACTACTTATATTGTTTCATTTTAGTATAATCATTTTAAATCAAAGTAAAAGGATATAGGATAGAATTATCACTAATATTTTTATTGAAATTTATAATCAAGCATGGGAAGAATGATGAATGTGGGTAGGGGTTGTGGTCTCTTCATAACTATTTGGGTGGTTTAAATATCAATATTTCTATACACTCAATGTAATAAATCATATTAACTATATGAGGTTTAGTTGGAACTCATTCTTCTAGCTATCATATAACATCCATGATTTACAACCAATATTGTTTATTAAATTATATCAATAAAATAATTAAGAAAATGGTAAATTAAATTATTTGTTAATATTTTTTTAATGATATATATATATATCACTAAATTAGTTTTCACTACATGTTATTACTTATAATTATAACTCATATATAATAGTGGATTATATAAAATTAACTGGTTTTATAAATAACATTTTTATTTTATGAATCATTATTATTTCAAAAAGAAATATATTTATAAATAAATTATTTTTATAAAATGATTAATTTTTCTATTAACATTTAAATGCTACTAAAATCATTTTAGTGAAATTTCAATCAAATCAATATATATGTTTTCATATTAATAAAAATATGTAAAATATCCATTTAAAGTAATATAATTGGATATTTATATGTATTATATAATAAATTAATTTATGTATATTGTATTTTAAAATAATTTTTAATTTAACATCCATTTTTAATATTGATTTTAGTACATTTAATATAAAAATTGTTTTAATCATATTATGTGTACAAGTTTAATAACAATACCAATTTCATTGTAATGTATTATGTACGAAATTTTATAATAAAATAAAATTATGATATATTTAATATTTTTCATTAAAATTGTAATTAATAATATTTATAGTTTCTTTTTATCACAAAATGATTAAAACCATTTCCATGTTTTTTTATAAAATTATAATGGTCATTGACCCTCCATTGTAATGATAAATTATTATATTAGTCATAGTAGAACTATTTTTCAATATATGCATTTTAATTTATAGTTACTAATAAATTTAAAAATAATTTTATAATGTATAAATTATTTACAGGTATAATTAATTATTTATAAATAATACAATAATATGAGATAAAAAAATTTCATCACTGATAACATCAGAAATATATATTATTCTAATAAAATAATAATTCCACATATAATTTGATTTTATTTAGAGATAAAATTTACAAATTAATGTATTTTAATTCGATAAAATGAAATTATTGTTTTTTATAATCTCATTAAAATTATCTTCAGGTGTTTTTCGGAATTTTTATGAAAGGATAATTTTTTCATAAATTGTTGAAAATATAACATTCTTTGAATTCCAAAATTTTTTGGACTTCATTGGGACATAAATTTTGTTTATAAATTTATGTATCTATTAAATTGAACTAGGTTGAATTTAATAAGAACTAAAATTATTTTATAAAAAATATTTTCAATTTATAAACATATATTTTACATTTTGTAACCTCTTTTTTATTTTATTCTAATAAAACACTATTTTTTATTCTTTATCATTAATTAAATGTTTTCATGTTTAAATTCAGTTTTAGATTTTTTTATAATAAATAAACCTAATTTTATGTTAATAAAATAATAAATACCTTGTAAACTCTTAATATTATTATTTTGTTCCAGTAATGATAAAATAATCATTAATTTTTTATAAAATACCTCTTCCCCTAAGAATGTATTGACACCCATATCCAACAATTTCTTATCCATAAAAAAATTAATTCCGTTTCTAATAATATATACAAAAACATCACTATAATTACCTTAAGTTTCTTATAAGACACTAGTTTGAACAATAAACCTTTCTCCTAATGCTTTAAGATCAATCCCGAATAGGTACTCAAATATAACAAAAAATGTTCATATTTCTTGACCTCCCCTTTCTTTTGAGATTATTAAATATTGATGTATTTTAAAAACTCTTTTCATATTACTCCACACATATTAATACATTGTTTTATAATCATTTTTATCTATAAATGATGATATTATATAAAATCACTTCTACTAAAACACTTTTTTTAAGGTTTCAATATGTCAGTGTAATGGTTTTGAAGCCTCATTCTTCTTTACAATTATTGATTCTCAATTCTAGAAAACATTTATACAAAACATTATATGGATCCCATGATTCCATATTTATTTTATTGGAGTCCTTTTTATTCTTAAATAATGATATATAATCAATTACACCCCACTAAGTTATTTTTTATAATTCAATACTATATCAAAATAATGGGTTTTTAATTTTCTCTTCCCCAATCATATATAAGATTATTTTATAATAAAATAATTTTAAAATCATTTTTATCTGTATATTTTTCTTTATTTAAATATAAATATCATGACTTTTATAAAAATTTTTATATATATTTCTCATTCAATAACTTTAAATAATTTTCCTAACTCATTACTATGTTAAATGTAGGTTTTAAAAAAATTTGGGTTCTTCATTTCATATCTCCCTATGCTATTTGCAATAATGTATGTAATATTTGAGAGAAACCCTAAAATGTATTATGATTCAAATAATCTTTTATGAAACTAAAATACATTGTTTTTTTCTATATTTAAATATTTTTAGAAAATTGTCGCTCATTACAATTGTTTTATGCTACCTACATGAATGATATTTTTTACATAAATCACGACTATAAAATATATTAATAAAAATTGATTTAATACATGAATATAAAATTAATTATAAATTTAGTTTGTTTTTTATTCATAAATGTTAAAATATCCCCCATGTGAATAAAATTGAAATTTAAAAAATATAAGAGTCTTTAACAATGAAAAACATGACACAAAAAATATTCTATAACTAAAAACTAATTTCAAAAATATTAAATTTTTTGGATTCTAAAATAATACGAAACAAATTAGTTTAAAATTATAGATCATATAGAACCCATATATATTGAAATTTTACCTGAACATTTATATGGTCGTGGCTTTAAAAGTTATAAACCGAAAAACAAAAAAATGACTAATATAAGAAATACCAATTTACTAACTGAATGAATGATGATAATACATCCATTAAAAGGAATATTAATAAGAAAATTTACAAGAAAATGTTTCAAAACTAAGTAAATAATTTATAAAATATAATTACTCAAATGGTTAGAGAATATAATAAGTGATCATGGACCCCTTATAAGGATTTTTATTCCAGTCTCACATTGAAATTGGGATCATCGATGAATAAGTTTATATTTATTGAAATTGAATGTTTTACCCATAAAAACCAATATATTTTCTTCTAACCAATGTACATATTATATATTTTATTTAATTCCATTTTTATACCACTATGATTTCTTAATTTCACTTTCTATTGACCAATAATTACATTAATTAAGGTTTGAAAGGAATCATTTTTTTAATATTATTTTCATGGAAAAATTTTTGAAACATTTTTCTGTGGTTTTATTTAAAAGTAAAGATCTAATATTTTTTATGTTCTTACTGTGTTAAATTTATTATAAATTTTTAAATATTAATTCTTCTTTGAAAGTTAAAAAATTAATGGATATGTATTTTAATTTTTTTAAATATTTTTGTACTTCTCTTATAATTTTTTTATTTATGTAAATACTCTTTCGTGTTCCCCCCTTTTTCATTAAATTATGTTAATTATATTTCCCCAAAATTAATAAAATTTATACTATGTATACACATTATGTTTATTTTGAGGAATTTACTATTTGAATATACTTAATTATTCGGATTGAAGGGTGTTCATCTATATACACACACATTTGATTCACTATGGAAATTATTCACTGAATATATTCTCGTTTCTATATATGGATTGAACACTCAATATTCCATAATCAATATTGTTGAGTAATCTAGAAAATTTATTCCATTTATTGACTATGGAAATACTGACAGAAATTATACTAGTTGCTTCAATATGAATAATTGTTCATTATTATAACATATTGACTATGTATTATATTTTTTATTCATTAATTTAAAAAGATGAATGAATTTTCCTGAATAAATGATGTTTGATTCCTTAAATTATATATCCCCACAATGAAGTGATATCTGTCATAAGTTAAAAATGTGTGGCTCTTTGTAATATGTCTGGCGTATTTATACAAAATGACTAAAATAAGGATTCAACCATATAATTATGTTGTTTAAAAATTTTCATTACATCACACTGAAATCATATATTTTTTTATCCTTGTTATTATTTATTTTATTTTATAAGATATCTATGGATATATTTCACACCCATGTTATTTGTTGTAAAAAATTATTATTATTTATTTATCCAAACAATTTTTTTATTCATTGTGTATTCCCTGACAGCATCAGTTATACATTATTCCTTACTAAAAGATTTTTGTCACTCATTTAATTTTGTACAAATTTTATGAAAAATATTATATGATGGAATTTATAATGAATAGTTTACACCATGATAAATTTTAGTTTGAGGGATGTATATTTTTTATAAGTTAGGTCAGATATGTTTCTAGTTCCAAATAAACTAAAATTTTGATCTTGGCATTTGTTTATAATTCTCATGATGTATATAAATTACCTATTACTGCATTGGATGTAGATTTTCATGTCTAGAAAATATCATTTCACAGAAATAGTACCTTAGAGATTTTATACCTCTCTTATGTTTATTTCTTTTAAAAATAATTTAGATGAGACAAAATTATGTAAGAATCTATATCTTCATGTATACATTTAAGATTAATAGTCATGGATGGTAAAAAAATGTATTATAAATCCAAAAAAACTATGTTTTTCTATAATTCATTTTTCATATCATCAATTGCCTCTGTATAAGGCTCAATATAAATTGTGCACTATAATACATATATGTTTTTTCTGGTTGTACTATAATGCATAGTCTCTTATTACACTCCTAGAATTTTAAAATGTTAATGTTATTGTTTTCTATATAATTGAACATAGTAATATTTCAGTGTATCCTTTCATTATCTATATCAAATAAAATATAAAATTAATAATTTATCATTGTTACACATTATGAAAAAATTACTACTACTATTAAGACATGAAATATGTTAGCAAGTCATTACATTACTCATTTTTGGGTATAGAATATATAATAACTGAAATAATCTAATGTAAAAGACCTATACATAACTTATCATAACAAATAATGAGGACATAATAGATTTTCCAATGGTATTTTGGTTAGTTTTTCCAAATTTATTAACACATATACCCTTTATTTCATATGTTTCCTCCATAATCTTGAAATCAGATACACTTGTTTCCTTACCAGTTTTCTCTATGTTACATCAAAGAGAAAATGAAAACTTATATTTATGATATGATGGATAACTCAACCCAATATTTTCAATAAAACTACATGATTTTTTAAAGCACCCTTATATGAACAAGACATGTACTTTGAGATATTATTATATTCTAACTCATGTGATGAAAATAATAATTATTACTTAATTTTTAGGCTATAGGATTTATTTAACCTATGTGTAATTTTTTAACAAATTATTGTTTATAATATATTTTCCTAAACTAAAATTTAACAATGTATAATAACATAATTTAAGAATTTAGATTTTATCCAAAAATGTGGTCTTATTTTATCCTATAATAATTAATTTATTTTAAACACAGATATGAAAATCATGTACACCCTATAAAAAACTAGTACACGTTATTATAAATTATTTAATAATTAATGTCAACAAATTTATAATATATGATCAAGTTTAATCCTACAAATAAACCATGATTCATATAATGAAATAAAAAACAATTTAGTGGTAAAATAAAATAAATATATAAAATGGATATGAGCATTTATATTTTAGTAGGTTAATTACATGATGATAAACCAACCTTTTACCTATGGGAAATAACTACATTAGGCTCTAACATGATTGAGTTATATAATTTCACTCTTCTACCACATATCTTCTTATTTTTATTCCTCTAGACTCGAGTACTAATCTACCTCCTCTAGTTAGGAAATCTATCATTTAAAAATATATACTCAAAAAACAATTGGGGAGTACTAGGGAAATAGTATTTCTAATAGTAATCTGCATATATTGATTCTCATAGATAATAAATAATGGTGTCATTATTCAATTAATCCTCATATTAAAGTCTATTGTAAATAAAATATAGTAAAATATGAAATAAATAATTATATTTAATAAATTAATCAAATGCGTACCCATTTTTCGCAATGCTGAAGATTATTCACTATATGAAATAACAATCTCATTTTGATTTTTAGGCATTGAATTTCTTTCTTTATAATAAATAAAAATAAAAAAATGGTAAAATTAATAGTTAAATTAATAATTTTTTTTCATCAATTATAACAAATTTATATACATCCAAATGTTTTACAAATCCCTTCAAATAATATTATATGATTTTCAAAAGTTTAATTATTTTAATTTTTCATAATTAAATATTAGACCTATACTTATGAGGGAACATGACATGTACTTCTAGAATAATATTAAAATTTTATATTTATAAAATAACATATCATATAATTTGACAATTTATTAACATTTAATTCACTATATGTAACCCCATAATGTGTTTCATGGAATACATGATGTGTTTTTCATTGAGGTTAAACAATATAGAGTACATGTAATGTTTGAGAACATGGTACATCCTTAGTGTGCATGACATGTTCCATTGGAATGTTCATGAAATATATGAAGTGTTTTTGATAGTTAAAATTCATGGGCTGGAATTTAATATTCAGTAACTAATCTCATCCAGTGTTTACTCACATTAAATAAAAAAATCTATCATCTTGTATCTGATGTGGTGTAACACATTTCAAAAGGCATGTGCACCAGTTTGACATCATGTAATTGGTGTCCTTTTTTTTTCTTCTAGGATAGCTTTCAATATTTAGAGTGTAATGATTCCCCCTATTAACCCACACAAGTCATGGTAAATTTCATGTCATTGAACATGTGTTCTATTACATTACATGTATATTCTAGGTACACATAGTGTATATTCTATAAAGTCATGGGTTTCACTAGAAATCAATATATGATAACTAATGATTTCATGTATTTACCCATAATAAATGTCTTTATACACATGGTATTTTTAACAGCCTAAAATTTTATGATATATATATATTTAAAAAAATTAATGTGTTTTAGATTTTTCATTATATACAATATTGAGCTTAAATAGACTACAATATAATTATGAAATAAAATTATTAATTTGGATTATTATTATATTGAAGTTGGGTCAATGGGTATGAATAGAAAATAATAAATTATAAGTAGTACATTGTGAAGATTATACTTCATGAAAATGTATTGATTAATAGTGAATAAATAATAACACAATTATATATGTTAATAATAATATTTTTTTATATTAAAAGGGACAATTGTAAAAATAATAGTTTATATTATATTATATTTATTAACCACTAATGAACTATTATTTTGATGATATATATTGTTATTTAATATAATAAAATTAATAATTATTAAAACATTGATTAAAAATTGGTTAGAGGTGAGGATAAAATCATTTGACGTTAAAAGGAGTTAGTTTTTAGAAAATTATAATTATTATGCACATTATATATTATATTAATAAATATAATTATTTATTATTGATGAATTATTTTAATGAGTTTTTTACATGTTAAATTCAATAAGATATAATAACATTCATTTAATGGTTTATATTATTATAGGAATAAAAATAAATTTTTTTTATGCATAAAAATTCATTTTCATGGAATGATATTCATTGAATACTGGAATGATATTTTACATAATAATGTATCATTGTTTTTAACCTTTATTTCCAAATTTATGAATATTTTAAATTTCTTTTTTCATCACTTTGAATTTTAAGTGACATAAAAATTAAGTACTATGGTAATGGATGGAAGTAATAATTAAGAGTTTAACAAAATAGAAATGGGTTAAATTGGCGTAACACTTTTCTCAATCTTTTAGGATGAATGTTTTTCAATATTATCACATCCCATAGTAAAATATGATCCAATATATATCCACTTTACCATGAGAGTGACCTTTTAAAATAATATTTCTAATAATTACATGTATTCCACTTCATTTTCTTATAAAAGGTTCCTCATATCCTTTATCATCCACACCACATTAGACATTTATCTCAAAAAAATCTCCAAAATTAATATACAAAAAAAATTCATACATTAATTTTTTTTTCTACTCTTCTAAAAAATCATGCCCATGAGTCATTAACATTCTTATCCAAGGAGGATACCCAATGAAGTTTTATATGTTTTTCCTAAACTTGTAAGTTTTCATTCTTCATGATGATCCTTAAAATGTTATATAACAATATTAACATTATGTAATCAGTATCTTCAAATTAATGATATGTTGTTATGTAGTTTAAATAGTTGTTTTCTCTCTGCATCATATCTAGTAGAAAAATGATAATGTCGATCCTATATTCATGTGGACTATCACCATCAATAAGTGTTGTGATTCATTTTTCATTTCATATTTACATGGATGTAAATATGGATAATTTTAATATTTATTTTATTTATTATATAATTTTGACTCTATAAATTTTAATTATTATACACCATTCTTTCATTTCATCCATTGAAAAGTTAAAACATCATTCAAGCGTATATACATACTGACATCTCCTAAGAGTGAGGTATTTAATTTTTTATAATATATTGAATAAATATTATAATTATTACATGATTAAAAATTTTTAGACTATATAACCATTTCAAATTTTAAAGGACCATAACCATATAATAAAAACATGAAAGTAAAATATATTAGTTATCATATAAAAAAGGATTCTAATGAAAAAATTTAATAAAATTATAGTTGAAAATTATAAGGGTTTGATATATATTTATAAGTATATGAATATGTGTATATAATATATTTATAATAAATTTAATTTTTTTATATATGAGGTGTAGATTTATAAAAAAATAATGGACCTGAAGTAAAAGTTTATCCTAAAATCACACTTCTTTTCAGGATTGTTATTATATGGATCCAAGATTAACAAATAGGGATATTAAATCCCATTATATGAATATTCCAAATATTAAAAAAAATACATGCATGAAGATCTCAATAGTTTACTATATTAGGAATCATTGACTAATAATCTTCTGATTCGGTTAAATATATTCAACATCTTATTAATGATCATATCCTTTAGTACACCTACATTCTTCCTTTAATCATATCATATGGAAAGGAAAGATAATAAAGTGGTGAGATCTTATGTTTATTAAGGGTATTCAAGGAAGACATGTAAGCATTTGATGAAAATAATGTTTTGATAACATGTTAATAACAATATATGATCACACCATATATATAAATTATAACAATCAATTTTCATGGAATAAATATTGGTATTTCATAAGACATGGATCATAAGTAAATCAAGAGTATAATGTATGAGATCATAACATAATCATATGACATGTTATTATTGAATACACATAATCATATAAAATGACTTCAATAATAGTTAAGGATTGATTACAAGGCTCTATTAGTGGAATGAGTTCACTACTCGAACCATATTAGTAGTCCAGGTTAACTATCAAGATCATTGTAGTGGAAAAATTCCATTAATGAACTAAGTTCTCTCCCTATTATAGAAATGTATTACTGAACTAGTTTCACCTTCCATTCTATCCCTTTATTACTGACTCTATTTCACTCCAAATCATAGCCCTCTAGAATAGAACCCTGTTCACCTATCACTCTGGCCCTATATTACTGAAATGAGTTCACTACTTATTTAATCCTTATGGTAGTTATCAAATTTCACCTCCTATTACACTATTATATTACTGAAATGTGTTCACACCTCATTCCTGACATGTATTTCTAAACCAATTTCACCTCACATTGCATCCTTGTATTATTGAAGCGATTTCAATATTCATTCCATCCATGTATTATGAAAATAATTTAACTCCTCATTCCAACCATGTCTATCTCTTGAGATACATAATTATTTTCCAAATATATTTCATATATTTATTGATCCCACCCCTTATATTATTAAAGTATTTATACATGTCACAAAATATAATAAAAAATTCATCATATCATGACCTATATAAATATTGGGTTTTCATAAACATCAAACCATAACCTAATAAATTTAATGTGTATTATAAGAATTTATCTATATCATAACATATGTAATAGATTCTGGATTCATACTAACATTACTATAAAATAACCCAAGTAATGAAGCGAGTTTCATAATAATTGTTTCATGGTATAAGCCATGGATGAGAAACAAATTTCATAAACAAATTATCATCCTAATAATTAAACCTTAAAATAAATATCATGAATTATCTCTTTTGATAACCATATTAAATCATAAAAAATATTAATTATAACATCTTACATGGAAATTATTTGGAAATAAAATTTGGAAAATAAATTGTCATTGAAAATAACGTTTTTAAATATTTTTTTGAAACAACATTGAGAGAATATAAAAAATGATGAAAAATAATTTAAAACATTTAATGAGGAAAATAAATATTTTATTTTCTAAATTTATTTTTTAAATGTAAACCATTTTGAAAACATTTTCGATTTTAAATAAACTTTCAAAAATGTAATGTAATCTTTTAAAAAATATTTGGATAAATTTTTAACATATAAACCATTTTTAAAAAAAATTTTATTTGAATAAAAATAAAAAATAGTGAATTCCAAGAATACTAGGAGAAACATTTACATTTCAATATAACCTTTTAAACATTAAAATTAATCTTCAAGGAAATTACATTGGGTAAACCCATACATGCCGAATTGTTCACCGTAAAATTCTTAGAAAAGTTTCTCTATCGGAAAACAACATTGAAATTCATTATCAAAACATTTTTATAAAAATTTTAAAACATGTATATAAATTTATTTTTCACATCATTCTAAAACATTTTTTAAAAAATTAATATAAAAAAATGCTTTTAAATAATACAAATTTCCAATAGGAGATAGAAATACATTCTCATATTCAAAAGAACACTTTCTTAATTAAAATAAGGAACATATAGGGAAAAAGTGATAAAAATAAAGAGATATATAATAAATATAATGGTTAAATTTAAATTCAAGATATATATAAATATATGGTTCTTAATATCTCATTATTTAAAGCATAATCATAAACAACCTCGATAAGAAATGAAATTGCTGCAATAAACTTTTTCCATTTTTATAACATTGAATTCCAATACAATAGAAATAATAAGATTAAGTGAAGTATAAAATATCATGAAAATAATTATATTCTTTATATAACATGTAAATGTGTATTATATAAACCTCATAGAAAAATATATGTCTATAACACGACTTGTGTCTCAAGGATAGAAAATTGAGACAAAATTACATTACGATTTGGGTAACTTTTGAACTGTAAACCTCATTAAAATAAATTTCCAAAAAAATATATGCAAATGAAAATAAATTTTGTTATAAAAATCATATAATGAATTAGTTTTTAATTAATATGGTGCACAAAATAAATGAGTTTTTAATAAAGCATAAGTCTCAACGAAATAAAAGTGAGACGTGAAAACCCTTATGTTATGTCTTTACATTCTTCATACACATTGAATACACCATTATAATATGTATAGTTTTATTATAAATCTATCATGTAACCATTATTGAATATATAATACCATATATAATTTATTGGGACTTTATATCACCCTTTGGATTACAATTACATGTTAATGTTACATTAAGGGTAATATAAAATTTATTTTTCATATATGTTTGGACATATTATTCTTGATCCTCTTACATATATAATTTTTTAATTTTGTCCAAAAATTTGAAAATTAATTAAAAATAGTATATATTATGTAGATTAATATTTATAATAATCTATAAAATATAGATATATGAAATGGAATAAACCGTTCATATAGACGGTAGGCCATACATTCCCCTGAACATCTTTTATTTTTTATTTTAATATTTAAGGAAATAATATAAATTAAATATGTATATATATGTATTTTAACTATATTATATTTTATATTTTATATATAATATAGTTTTGTGTGTCCAATATTTAATACATTTTATGTATTGTGTGGATGAATCACATCGCTTGGAGGATGTGATAGTCCATACATCTACAAATGAAGATATGTTATTTACACTAAAAGTAACAATTCATTGAATATTTTATGTAATAATTAAAATATCATAATTATATTAAATATATAATATATTTAATATAAAAATATAACATCGATCATAATTCCATACCATGATAGGTGGTAATAGAAAATCAAACAACATCATTTCGTGTGCTGGTAGTCCACCATATACACAAAAAATTTGTCTATTACACCATTTTTGAAGTGTCTATATGAGTAAGTAAGAACCATATAATATAAAAATATAAATATATTTAGGATACATAGTTTATAATATAACATGGAATAATAAATATGGGTGGTGTATACTGAAATTAAAATAAAAAAGCTTGTGGAAGGATGTTTCCTCTTCTTTTGGAAATTACTTTTGTTTTTCACCGAAGAACTAACTTGATTTTCAATCATCCAAAAGTGATTATTATAGGTTTATTAGAGTTAATTTTTGATATTATATTATAATGTTTTGTATGATAATATTTTTCTTGATATTTGTGAGTTGATGTGGGTTTCAATGCCTTTTTATAGTGGAGTAGGTGTTCCATTTTTGTAAATATAAAATGCTATATGATATTGAGAGGTCTCCCTTACATCATGTCCTTTATATATTTATATATTTTCTAACAAATAGAGAAAATATGGGTTTTTATTCTTGGGATGGGGAATAAAAAACACAACATCACTCTTTTAGAATATATAAGGAATATGAGTGAGGTAATCATATAAAGCATTAATACTCCACTAGATTCATTTCAAATGACTCTATGTTGAGGGATATTGATCATTAAGAATATTTGGAGGAAGGGATCATAGCGTTTTTTGGATGATGTATGAAATTGGATAAAAATTTATGTAATATTAATTAATTACATAGGGGGAATTTTAATTTCTTCTTCAGTAATGAGGTGCACGAATTCACTCCACCATTGGAAACATTGTTTACCAATAGGTAATCTCCCCTTATTAGAGAGCAATCCGGGGTTTCATATTTTTCTAGGGAGCATACATGGTTTTCCAAATCATGGAGTATCTATGCAAGTGGATCTACCCAAATATCTATGGTTTCATGAATCCCCATGAATGGTTTTTTAACTATACCCCCACCCAACCATGTAACACGGTTATTACTAATCATGAACCAACTATGAACCTAACCCAGTTTGGCCCCATTCCCTCAATTTATTGTACTGGACTCCAAGAATATCCATGATTTCCACAATACTATTGGAAAAAAAATTCTTGAACCAATATAATGCTAGTTAACACAAAATTTAGACAAAAACAAACATCCCTAACGTGGCATGATATTATACGGAAGTATCTATAACATTACATAATTTATTTTCAATCACAACAATAATATCATATTATCTCTCAAGGTTTATGTGTGAGAGAGAGAAGATGGATGCATTTCACTATTGGGATTGTGATAAGGAAAAGGATGCAATTACAATGTCAAGATAACTACATAATAAAAAATGACATATTTAGGGAATATAAATATTGTAAAATAATGAAAATTTCACAACTACACACAAAATTATTTATTTTACATTATCCCCCATGTAAGATATAATAATATTGTTGTTATTATTAGTATTTATCATACTTTGTGTTCATTATTATATCATTTTATAAATAAATAAATCTACAATTACTTATATGATAATAAATAGAATATATCATTTAAATATAATCATTAAACTCAATCCATATACCCCCAAAAGTATTATATTCTCTAAACTTCTGAAAATATATTTATTTTAATATACATGTAACATGAATTAATATTTATTTAAATATATTTTAAAAAATTATAAATAAATATATAATCACTTATTACCTTGTGAATAGTTAAATATATGATATAATTCAGACCAAATAATTTATAATAGAATATCTCTTCAATGAATTTATAGAATCAACATGAGCATTAAGAAATACAATTACACAAACCATGGAATTAATTTTTTTCTTAAATTTAATTTTAATAACATTTATTGAGATTTTGGATAAAATTAATACGTGACCCTATATTCCCATTTCATAGTGGAAATATGTTAAATTATCTAATACCAAGGATTAATGTCTTGAAACACATCAAAGAACCCATAGAAAATGTTATTAATGTAGAAAAATCAAAAAACATGCCTATAAATGTTACTTTATATTAAAATAGATATTTCTTATAATATCTCATAGTGAAAGATGAGTATTTATGTAATCAATGTGTATTTTTTATTTATATATCATTGAAATTCAAAATTTAACATGAATATAAACAACCACAACCCTGGATATTTTCAATCAGTTCCATTTCAAACAAAAAAACACAAATTTATATTCATCAATTATTATAAAATATAAAATTATTTCATGACTAATTATATTATTTTTTATATCACTTATCACACGCCCTATGTATACTACCATTCCAAGGGAATATGTCATCACAATTTTCGTCCATATAATGATGTCCATGAACATTGATACACATCATAAATAATCTAATTCCAAGGACCAATGAACATTATATTTGATAGGAACATGAAATAAAACATTAAAATGGAAATATTATTGGCAGGTCTATACTCATAACCTCCCTTCATACATATCTCTTAGTGGGATCATAATTAAAGAATTCATAATGTCTTATGAGCCTACTGAACCTGATAGTCAAACATAAATAAATTTATATCAAAAAATTTATTTATATAATAGGACATTTATATTTATGAATATTGTCATAGAATATATGGGTTACCATTATATATGGGAACTCTCATAACCCTTAAATGTAATAAATATTCTTCAAATATCATCACATTAATGATATGAATAATATTATTAATTTTATTAAAAAATATTTATAGAGAAATATTGTGGTAATTGAATGATAAAATATAGTTGGTTAAAGGGAACTAACTCCAACATTTAGAACACACCATAAATATTTTATCTCAACTATATGATGATAAGATCTCTATTAAACTTTACAATGATTGATTTTTTTTATTGTAACTAATATATATATTTTTATAATGATAATTTGTATACCACTAAATATGACCATTTTACCATGAAACATGTACAATGATTGCATATTATTTGGATGGAAGAAATATTATAGAATAATATGTATAGTAATTGAATTTTGATACCCTTATACTGGTTGAATTAACTACAATGGTTTATGTAACATCATTAATTATTTATGGAAAAACATCAGTTCTATGATCCTTATATGAAGGGAAAATGAATAATGATTCAATCAATTTGAATAAAAATTAAACACTAGTCAAACACTCTTGTTAGTATATTTCAATTTATTCAGGATAACTATGATTACAAGTCATGGATTGAATAATTATTCATTTTTTATATTTCATTACATTAAATTATTTAATTGGGTATAATATTTATCCTAAATGAGTGATACAAATACAATGTTCTCCAAATAACATAATCTAGTGTTAAATTGGAAATTATAATTGGAAATCATGATTAAAAAAGTCCATGTAAGTGAGTTTTGAACCCATAATTCTGAATATTTTTGTTTAGAGAACAAATACTCTAATAATAACTCATCATACTGAATTCCACAATATATTAGAGTTAATAGAGAAGGAATAGTATTATTTTAGATATTTAATGGACTATATTTATTGATTATTAGTTTCCTAAGTATTTTTATGAATAATCAATCATTAAATCCTTTTATATATATAACTAGAGTTTTTATAGACCTATTCGCAAGGATCATATTTATTATATTTGGATTGTAAGGAAACAAATTTTAGGACATTTTAGAGTATTTTCATGTAAATTATTATTCTTTTTCACTGAGGGTAATTTTGGTAAGATCAATGTCATGTCTAAATAAGTAATATTTCTAGGATAGTCTATTCACACTAAAGTCACTGTGGTAGTGATATTGTGTTTTTTTGATAAATTTGATGATAGGAACCTTATGATTAATGTATCTATGTTGGTTGAGTTGGAATATTTATTTGGATATTTTCAGCCTTTTAAAAATCATATGTAAAGTGAAACATCACTTATTAAGGGGGGACATACTATTACTTAATTAAAAACAAATAAAACACATAGGGACCATCCCATTCATATATTTGTTAAATATTTTTTTTTCTAAAATAAAAATATGGATTAAAATTTTTCTCCTATATAGAAATTATAATTTTCTTTCATATATTATTATAAATTATTTTTTATAAGCTTAAATAGACCAGTTTTGGGTATTTTATAGAAAAGGGGACTTAAATTATTTTAAAAAGAGAATTTTATGAGATTTATTTAGTACTCTTGTTGATTAATATGTTATTTATAAAAAGAAATTTTTTTATGAATAGTCTGGATGATTCTAGATAGATTATATGAAGAAAATACATAATATTGGAAGAAGGATATATTCAAGAAGAAGGTATAGACCTTCCATATATTTTTTCACTAATATTAATGTTGCAATCATTTATAATACTCTTTGTATATAATTATAAAAATGGATTCCAATTAAATAAAATTGGTATAATGAGTTATTTTATGAATGGTTTTATTTCATTAAATATATATATAAGATAGCCACATGGGTTTGAAAATGGATAAATTAAAAATCAGGTAATATTGAAATACTAAGGACTTTTATAAATTAATACAATTACTATAAGAATTTAATTAGATAATTTCATTATTATTTATATATCAATAATTTAAAATGAATCGTGGATCATAAAATCATTATTATAAGCTAATGAAAAATCATTTATATTTTTTTATTTATATGGTTGATATCATTTTTGGATCATTCAGTGATTCTATTTGTTGGGAAAAATCCATTAATAAAACATTACATCATTTTTAGATTGTTTGTGTTTGTTGGAAAAGCATGTAATCATGGTGAATTGTCTAGTACCAGATATGTTGTTGACAATTCATGTTGATAAAATAATAGACACATGGTGGCATCATTTTTAAGTGTTTTCCTACTTTTTGGGATCCAAAAATTGGAGTTTTGTTTTCATCATGGAAATTGGATTTTCTCAATGATCTCATCAAAATATGGAAAAGGAATGAATTTAGAAATAAAGGAATTTGAGAGAAGTGTTTTGTAAGGGAATAAATAATTCCGACAGAAGTTCGCAAAATTGAGGAGCTTTGTATTTCTGAGAAAATGGGGCTTCATGATTGGTGAAAGAGTTCTTCGCACTCTCTGACGGAAGGCTTCACAGTTCAAATGGGTGATGTGAATATAGAGTGATCTTCGATTACAATGTGCTTCATGAATGGAATATTACAATAGATCTTTGTGAATGGATATGAATTTCAAATGGGGATATGGAAAATGTGCTATAGGGGGTCAAGCATTACGATGGGCCGAGCCTATATATATGAGTCCACCTCCCTTCAAATGGATAGAAGAAAAACATATTAGAGTGACTCAATGAAAATTATAAGTCTTCGTGTTTGTAAAGGAGCTTTGTGATGGTGGTATGTGATGTCATTATTTAAGGCTATAAGACAACTGATTTTTCTGAGCAATGCGAAAGAAATGATATCACGAAGTCCCAAAAAAGCCAACTGAAACGTGAGAGAATCACAAAGGATAGTTGGTGCTCCAAAAAAGGTGATTTGTGAAGGCCATTTTGTGCTTCACGAAAGGAAATTTTCAAAGTCTAATTTGTTATTTTCAAAAAGGATATTTGTGAAGGCATTGAGCTTTGCAAAAAGAAGCCAAGAAGTATTGCCTAGTGTTCAGTCGAAAAGGTGTATTCATTAGTGGATGAAATTTTTACATCAAAAGATTATCAATATATAGTTAATTATTCCCTCATTTGAGATAATGAAAGGACCTAAAAGTCATTAAACTTCAATTGGATATTATGAAGAAGTAGTGAGCTCATATCACCTGAGAGAGTAGTGAGTTCTCATATTCTGAATGGATATAAACTAGGAGGTATAGTGAGTATGCTTTGAAATTTGTAAATAGAAGGGCTCTTTTAGTGGATTTGTTACATCAACACATTGTCAGTGTATGCTCCTTGGATGAATCCCGGTGAGGGTGAACAATGTCAATTTGACTTTTCATTTCCTCTATTTTAGTTTTGTTAATAGTCTACAACAGAAAGTATATTGATGAGATCTTTTTATAACAATGGAACAAAATAAATAGGGGAATTTTTTTTAATCTGTAATACCTTGAATAACCCCCCTCTCAGGGTATCTATAATAGTGGACATAAAAAATGGTATCATATAGAAATATTGTTATCAGTGTTTCTCTCTCAAATGGATGTCACCAATAGTAAAGGGATTCCCATAATAAACGAGAACAATTTTTTGATATATAAGAATCAAATGCAACACTACTTCTGTTATTTGGGAGTGGATGTGTTTACATCACCAATTCTTGGTATAACTACTAATATTAATAGTGGTGCATTATCAGAAGTTGATAAAATATAATTGGATGTTGACTCTTAGGAAATCAATGCATTCAGTGGATCCATATACAATGTTATCTATATGAATGTGATATCATGAAATACTTCACATTCCATATGGAAAAAACTATTGAACCTATATGAAGAAGATTCAATGGTCAGAGAAAAAAAGATGCAAGTGTTTTGGAACATGTATAAAGATATGAGAGTAAAACTGAATGAGTCTATTGATTCATTCTTGGACATGGTAAATGTTGTAGTAGAAGATATGTGAATTCTTCATGGAGTCATTAAAGATCTAAATATTATAATGCACATCCTAATAAATCATCAACATCTATTCCATCAAAAGGTTTTAGTATTGGAAGACAAGGATCTGAAACAGTTGACAAAGGATAACATGCACTGTACACTTATAGCATACGAAATGAGAAATAATGATAATGATGTTGTGGAAAAGGGAAAATTCAAAGAGGTGGAATTCAAATCCATGAAGAATCTTAGTATTCAATATTCTCATGAAGAAGAAGATATAGATGAATTGATTTCATTCCATTCCTCAAATACTCAATGAGGAAAAAGAATATTTATAGGGGTACATCCACTTTCCTACTTTAGATGTGGTAAGGTTGGTCATCATTTGGCATGGATCCCCAAAATGTTCCAAGATGATGATGATGTAGATGAATCCAAAATTCCCAAAAATAAGTCATTGGTGTATGTGAATGGAAAGAAAGTGTTCAGGAGAAATTTCATTACAAATTAGAATATTCTTTCACAAGAATAGGACAGTTCAGATGAGTTTCAGGTTCAGGAGGTTGAAGAGATAGAAAACGTCAAAGACTTTGGAAAAAATGATATAGTTGAAGGTATTGTTTGTACTCAGAAAAAGGATGAAACAGACAATGATGAATAATAACATGTTGAAGGAAGAGTTGATATGCAAGTTGATTTTGAGGCTACTCTTGAAGGGATATATGATTGGAGATCCAACATAAATAAATACAAAAAAGTACTTCGTGATGCCAGACTCTATATGCAATAGAATGAAGAAGAGAAGTATGATTTCATGAATGAAATTGATAATCTAAATTCATCAACACCAGAGGGATCAGAATCAGTTCGTGAGTATAAAATCAAGGTTGAAGAACATTAAATGGGGGTTTATGGCTTGAATGAAAAAAATGAAAGATCTAATCAAGCATATTACAGAACATAAATTATATGTTATTATTTATTTGAAAAAGGTTGAGGATCAAGAAAATATTGAATCCAAATATTCCATTGACAAAGTAGATAGCTCAAAATATGAAAAAATTTGAAGTGAATAATTATGGTCTAGATGAAAAGAATCAACAATCATCTTCAGATGTGATGACTGATGTGAGGCATGATCAAAAACAAAAGACTGTGAATGTTTATGTCAGACCGCAAGTACCCATTACAAGATTGAATGTTGACTTGGGCACAATGTGGAATCAGGATATTCAGAGATCCTGAGGGGAAACTAGTAGTAAAAAAGTTAAAAAAATATATCACCCTATATTAGGTGTTATTTTTGAGGAATCATATGGCATTCATAGTATGTGATTTCCATAGAAGATAAAAATTTAAGGGAACAAGAACAATATTGGGAGCCAAATAGAGCTCTACATTATTGAACATCCTTTGAGGGAAATTTCTTTGGTGTGGAGAATTTGGGGACATGGATAGATATTTCACATCAACCATGTTGAGGATTATTCCAAGGATGAATAAAAATATTCACAAATATAAAATAAGCATGCCAATAGTTGAGTTGAAAATGAAAAATTCATTTGAAAATCTGTAAGATAAAGACTTTCTGTCACACTCTAAGAAAGATAAATATTTTTAAACTATAGTGAGTGTGAGATTAAAGACATGGATCAAAAATAAAAATAATTAGAAGGTAGTATAACCAGAAATTTTCCTAAAAGAATCAGACCATTTTGGTGTATAGATCCATTATAGTGGTTACACATCCCACATGACATGTAATAGAGATATTTTTACAGGAATAAAATATTTCAATCAAGGAGTTTTCATGTTAGGAAAGGATGAAGTCTTGAATATTATTGCCATAGGAATGGCCATGTTCTGGGGAAACAAATTGAGATTTTATGTTATATTAATATTAGAATGTCTGAGTAACAATTTTCATAGCTTCAGTTAGCAATGTGACTCAGAGAATTCAATATGGTTTACTGAGGAAAAGTGATTCTTCAAAGGAAGAGATGATTAAATGTATATTTTAGGAAATATAAAAAAGGAAATCATTATCTGGTAAGTGGAGAAGAAGATTTCTTCTTACTATCCAGAAGGGAAGAAAAGAAGATGTTTCATAAAAGACTTGGTAATGTATTCCAAGAATCCCTAGAAGATCTGGTAATGTGTGATGCAACAAGTGACATCCCTAATCTATCATGTGATCGTACACATAAATTTTATCTATGTAAATAAAGGAATATTGTTATAATTACGTACAAGGAATAAGGAAATAAATCAAAAAGAGTGCATAAATTAGTGCATGTTTATGTTTGTCGGCCTATCACATCAAGAGAAATTACTAGAAAGAGGTGTTAAATTTTTTCATTAATGTCTATTGAATAATGGAATGGTTATTCTTTATTTCCGACAAGTTCGATTAGTTTAGTTTCCCAAAACAGTATGGAAGGTAATCTAAAAGGATTCATGGGAAGAAAATTCTGATATTTTGACCAAAAATGGTACGAAATTCATAAATAGTTTGGTGGAAGACTATCTCGAGAAAAACAGTATAAGGAAACAAGTTTATTTAGTGAGAACACTCCAATAGAATGGAGTGGTCCATAAGAGATGTTGGATCATCAATAACCAAGCTATAATAGTGGTCATTGAAAAAGACCAACCAGAAAAATTTAGGAAGGACACAGTTTTGACATCGATCTATATTTCAAATAGGGACATGTTATTTATGAATCCAATAATGACTTGTTATGAGATTTGGTATGTAATGAAGCAAATAGTTAATTACATTTGAATCTTTGGATGTAAGTTATTTATTCTCCAAAAATATAAATATCAGAAGTTTGAGTCATGAGGAGATGTAGGGATATTACTTGGCTACTACAAAAAAAGAAAAGAATAAATATGCTTTAATAAGATGATGAAAAACTAGTTGATAGAAATTATGTCACTATAGTAGAGAATATATAGGTAATTAAATAGCACAGTGAACCAATTCCCGATGAATTTGATGAGTAGAAAAGAAATGCAGGGTGATAAGAATTTGTTGATACTAATTTAGAAGAAGACTCTGATGATGAGCATGAAGATATAAAATCCGTATCTACATAGAAGCCAATGAGTAGTGCTGAAAATGATAGGTAGAATATCATTGGTGATCAGTCAACTCAAGTTCAGACAAGAAGACATAAATCACTACAACAGACATCGTTCCTATCTCAGGTAGAGCCTAAATGAATTGATGATATAGCTAAAGATGAAAACAGGGTTCATGCTATGAATTAATAGCTACATCAAATTGAGAATAATAAGACATGGGATATTGTGTCAAGGCCAGCAGAAAATAATGTCATCATGAATAAATTGGTATTTTGCAACAAGATGAATGAAGATAGAACAATGATTTGAAAAAAAGGTAACTTGTGTGCAAACGATTCTACCAGATATAGGATATATATGTTGATAAGACATTTGTACCGGTTGCAGGGCTAGAGACAGTTAGATTATTTCTAGCCATTTTAGAACAATGAGAGTTCAATGTGTTCTGGATAGAAGTCAAATCTGCATTTTTTGAATGTGGTTCTAGAGGAGGAAGTCTATATTGAGATGCCATATGGTTTTATTAGTCATAATGATGAGAAGAAAAATCGGTTGAAGAAAGCACTGTATGATTTGAAACATGAACCATGAACATGGTATTCGAGGATTGATCAGTATTGGAAGAAGCTTTCCATTATGTGTGGTGGAGTTGATTAAAAAATCTATTTCAACAATGAATGTAAACAAAATATGATGGTGCATGTTTATTTTGATGACGTAATATTTGGTGGATCAGATGAAGCTTAGTGAATACTGTTTTCCAAACTCAGGAAATGTGACATCAAATTATCAATGATTGGAGAGCAAACATTTTTCCTCGGTTTATAGGTGACCCAAGGAAGGAATGTAACATTAATTTTTCAATCAAAATATTCCAGGGATGTTTTGAGATGATTTGGAATGTAAAATTACAAAGAGATGGGGACCCCCGTTGCTACCTGATTGAATTTATCAAATGATGACGATGGAAAGGAAGTTAATTTAATAGAATACAAGTATGTTATTAGATGTTTATTATAACTTATAGAAAAAATGACCCAACCTTTTAGTTTCCACATACCATGAAGCGTGATATCAATAAAATCCCTAGGAAATCCACATGCTTACATTGAAAATAAATACTTTGTTATATTTATGGGACTATTGATTTCGGTTTGATGTATAATAATAAATCTCAGCCAGTGCTTTTGGGATATACAGATGAAGTTTGGGCTAGATCTGTAGGTAACATGAAATAAATATCTGGAGGTGGATTCTATCATTGTGGTTTGTGTATATCATGGCTATAAAATAAGCATGATTCTATTTCATTGAGCACTGTAGAGTCTGAGTATATTGCGGCCACTCAAGAATACACATGGAAATTGTGGATAAAAAAAGTGTAATTATATGGGATTTTATGTGAAGTTTCCAATAAGAATCTAGTGTGATGTCCCAAGTGCTATAAATCTCTTCAGAAATCCATTACATCACTCAATGATAATGCGCATTGATATAAAGTATCATTTTATCAAGTAGAATGTTTAGCAGGGAATCGTAAAGTTTGATTATTTTCCTATAGAACTACAAGATGAAGACATTATAACAAAGGCCTTACCCAAGGAAGATTTTGATAGGCATTGACTGGATTAGGGAGTTTAGTCAACTCCCCGCACATGAAAGTGTATGGATATGGGCTCCCCTATCCCTAAGGTATTTTGTATTTTTCCATATTCTGATGATTTGTCTTCTCTACTTTTTTTAGACCAAAAAAGAGTTACCTATGGGTTCATTGACAAAGGTTGATGAATATTGACTCTTAAATGGGGAGAAACTATATTCAAAGATGCGAGAAAATATCATAGTCAATGACATATGGAGAATAAATCATGTGGTGTAGTGAGATAAGGGGAGAAATGAGATAGGGGAAGAGTTTTAAATATGATGATGCTTGATGTGATCGATCGATTATAAGATATCATTGCAGCTAAGGATTGTGATGAAAGAAACTTATTATAATCAATATGGTATAAAAAAATCATGCCAAAAATATTGTAATTAATTGATTAACTTTTCATACTACTCATGTTTCTCATGATGAGAATTTCTCATGTGGGATTAGGGTATGTGATTAGTGAATATTTGGTCACTAAAAATCACATGAAGACAATGGTGGCTGATGATGGAAGGATCTTTAGTGAGGTATCAAAGTGATGAGAATATTTATGAGAAGGGTTTTCAAAAGACGCAAAGGAGATATTGTTGGGAAAAAATCCATCAAGATTTCATTGTAGCATTTTTGGGTTGGTTTTGTTTATTGGAAAATCAGGTTTTCATGGAGGTTTATAATGTTCTAGAAATGTCGTTGACCATTCATATTGACAAAATAACACACAGAAGGTGGATTTGTTTTTTAGTGTTTTCCAAATTATTGCGGTCCATAATTTTGAGTTGGGATTTCATCAGGTAATGTGTATTTCGTCGTGGATATCATTAAAATATGGTTATGGTATGAATTTTTCAATGATGGTATTTACGAGTTCTGTTTCGTGAAGGAATAAAGAATTATGGTGAATGTTCTCACAAAACCGATGAGCTTCTCATTTCTATGTAAATGGAGATTCGTGATCGATGATAGAGTTCTTTAAGGATGTTGATTAAAGGATTCACAATTTCAATGGGAACTGTGAAGATAGAGTGTTATATTATTACAAATGGACTCACTAACAGAAAATTAAAATGGATATTCGCAAATAGTGATGCATCACAAAAATAGATCCAAAAAATTCCCTTGGGGAAGTAGAGATTCATGGAGAGCCGAGCCTATATATATAAGGTCACATCCCTATAATAAAATTGTAGAACAATAGAGAAGAGAGACTCAATAAAAATTATAAGACTCTGAGTTTGAAAATGAGCTTTGCAAAGGTGGTATGTGAATTCATTCAAAAATACTATAATAGAACAAAAAGTTCTGAGCATCGTGAAAGAAATGATATTTTGAAGGACCTAAAAAACTAACTAAAACATTTGAAATTCACGAAGGCGCTATTGGTCTTTGTGAAAGGTTCACTGAAAAGGACAATTTGTGCTCTGCAAAAAAGAGCATCGCGAAGGTAGTGAGCTATGAGGAATGAATAAAAGAGGTTTTACACAGTGTTCAGTGGAAAATGGGTATTCATCAGTGGATGAAATTTGGACTTCAACAGAGCATCTGTATACATTGAATTATTCACTCATTAGAGATAATTAAAGGACATACAAGTCTTTAAACATTGATTGGATGTTATGAAGAAGTAGTGACCTCACATCATTTGGGAGAGTAGTGAGTTCTCAAATTGTGAGGGGTTGTAAACCAGGAGGGATAGTGAGTCCGCTTCAAATATTGTAAAAAATAGTGTGCTATTAGTAGATCTGGTAAATTGGTACATCATCGGTGTATGATCCTTGGACGTATCCTAGTGAGGGTGAACCAAGTAAATTTATTATGTCATGTTTTTGCCTTTAGTTTTGTTCATATTCCTCAACAAAAAGAATAGAGAAGAGAGTTTAATCTTACAACGAAACACGATCAATAGAGGAAGTTGATTTAGTATTTCATACCGTGACTCACCCCTAGGTATCTAACCTATTGGAACTAAAACAATATAATTTATTTTATTTAAGTGTTTTTTAAATGAGTTGTATAGAAAAGAGCATGTTATTTATTTGATTTAATATTTATCAAATAAATGGTGGTATTTTCCTAAAACATTATATGTACTATAGGGGAATATTAAAGGGGATTGAAAAAGATTCACAAAATTGAAATAGTACACTAATGAGAACTAAACGTTGTATGGTTGAGGGTCATATTTGAATTTTTTTTGAATATATTATTTTTGGAGTAATGATAGGTATTTGATGGTATGTAATTCTAAAAAAGATGAATGTAAAAAAAAAATCATAATTTCCATGTAATTTTTTTAAATATATAGGAATTTTATGAGTCTGTGAAAATTGACGGCGCTTGATTCCGAGGCCTGGTGTGCCCAGAATGAATTTCTGAAATTTTTTCAGGCACATTCAGTTTATGTGCAAGCGGTTTTTTAAACTATTGAACCAGTGCTCATAATTAAAATCCAAGTACACCGTTGAACTCACAGTGGCGGTATTCTCTTAAGGAGACCTTCACCTGGACTGCAGTAGGTCGAGAGTGAAAGATAGTTTTTCACTTTATTGTGGAGGAATAGAAAAATAAAATAAAAATGTTAACATTTTTAATTTTGAAACCTCTCTACATGGGTAATGGAGGTGGGGACCAACCAAACTAAAAACCCCAATTATAATTCAACGGTGGTGACCACACGACCCCCTTAATCTCCCTATTTAATGTAGCAAAGTCTATTGAACGTCCTTCACTTTAATTGTGTGAGCTTACATTAATTAATTAAAGCCAACTATAATTGTGCCATCAATTTAAAAATTAACAAACATATTTTATTTGGGTTGGAACTTAATTTTAGATTGGGATAAATCGTTGGCAGAAGGGAGGAATTAAGGGAACTTTGGAGAAACTCATCTCTAACGAAGAACGTGCCATCTACAACGAAGAATGAGGAAATGACCTCAAGCCATGATTGGAAGCACCTTGTGGAGGCAATGAACACTGAATTCTTCGACGACAAGGAACTAATGTCAGCCTTTCCCTCCTCATTGATCTACAACATTATATTCAAGGTAGGGATTGTTGTTTTGAATTCTTTCCTTTCTTGTTCAGGATAATTCTTCAAGATTCAAGAAATCTTTGAACTGCTTTCTACCACCATAATGTGGAAGGTATGGCCAAATGAATATTTCCCGACTCCTCCGCAAAAATATTTGTGGTTATTTGTATATTCTTCATGATGGAGGAGAACAGAATCCAACACCGGTGTGCTCGGGAATGGTGGAAGACACCATGGTCGACCACAAAGATGGTGGCGGCATGACCAGCCCGTCACAGAAGAGCCATGCCCATCCTCCGTGGAACTGGACAGAGGGTAGGCGGCGTTCGACCGACCATGGAGGGGCGGCCTAAGATGAGTCACCATCAGAGAAAGGGGTCATGACCCTTCTAGCCACAACAGATGGCGAAGCGCGACCTATGTACGACCGTTCGAGAAGTAGTGCCACATGACGCACTACCGGGAGGACCAAGGGACGACCGTTTTCGCTCGGACGAGCTGCACAAAGAGGGTCTCGCGTGCTTCCTGGAGACCAAATGGATTCGGTCATTCGATGTTTGAGAGTGCGGGGGGGGGGGGGGGGGGGGGGTGATTCCCCATTGCATCTGATCACTAATTAGTTGGGAAGCCTTACCCTTAGAGAAATGCTTTTGGAGAGTCCAAGATATCCTATAGATGTGGACCAATACAGAGTTTTATTCCTTAATGATGTTTTGGGTCTACCACCTTGTATAGAGGAGGACTTTTTTATTAACTTGTACCCTGGGATGGCTCCTATATCTACACTAGTGTTTTGGATGGATCCTGTGGAGCTTCGTGAGCTGCAGGTACAGCTGGAGGACTTATAGGGGAAGGGATTCATTCGGCCTACTATTTCTCCTTGGGAAGCCTTGGTTTTGTTTTCTAGGAAGTCATATGGGAGCATGAGACTTTGTGTTGAATATAGGCATGTGAACTTGGTGACTGTGAAGAACAAGTACCCACTCCCGAGGATTGACGACCTCATTGATCAACTGAAGGGAGCATGGAGGTTCTCAAAGATTGAACTCATGTCAGGCTATCACCAGCTCAGAGTGCGAGATGAGGATGTGTAGAAGATGACATAAAAATGCCGGTATGACCATTATGAGTTATTCATTATGCTTTTCGGTGTAACTAGCACTTCAGTTGTGTTCATGGGAGTCATGAACCATATCTTTCATCAATATCTTGATCGCTTTTTAATTGTCTTCATCGATGAAAATCTAGTCTACTAGGATACTAAGGAGGAGCATGCTTATCATTTGAATATTGTTCCAGACACACTCTGAGATAACCACCTATATGGTAAGCTCTCGACGATCCAGTTCTAGATCTGAGAGGTGGAATTTCTGGGACACGTCATATCAGAGGCTGGAGTTGTAGTGGATCCTGCGAAGATAGAGGCAGTACATTCTTGGGAGCCACCCAGGAGTGTGACAGAGGTACGAGGTGTTCTTGGTTGGTTGGATACTACTGGAGGTTTGTTCCAAATTTCTCTAGAGCTTTAGCACCTTTATATGTGTTGACTAAGAAGGGTCAACCCCTCTTATCATCAGAGAAATGTCAGTGGAGTTTTTAGGAGCTGAGGTAGAGGCATTATAGTGCTTCTATCTTGCATATTCCAAAGGAGGGCGTTGGGTATGTAGTTTACTGCGATGCATCAGGGACCAGACTCAGATGTGTCCTGACGCAGGAGCGAGCAGTGATCGCATATGGTTCTTCATAGTTAAGATAACATGAGTATAACTACTCTACACATGACCGAAATTTACCAGGAGTGGTCTTCACCTTGAAGATGTGGTGACATTACTTGATGGGAGAACATTTTCCAGTCTACTCGAATCACAAGAGTTTTGGTATATTTTCTATCAAAAGGACGTAAACTCGATACAATAACATTGTCTTGAGTTCCTCCAAAACTTTGTATTCAAGATAGTCTATACTCATGGGATGGAGAATATTGTAGTTGATGCACTCAGCCGGAGATCTTGAATACAACTACTAGGTGAGGCGACAGTGTAGCTGGCAGCTTTACAGATATCCTTTGTAGATCAAGATGGAGAAATTTTCTTCCTTCTCTTACAGTCACTCCCCCACTTATTCAGCGAGTTAGGAAGATGCATTAGGGGACACTGACTGAGAGACTCAACATGCTCAGATATCCACAGGTCAAGCACCTGATGGATTTTATAAAGGTGGGGAGCATGTCATCCTTTTTAGAGGACGTACCACGGTACCAGAGCCAATTCTGGAGGAAGTGTTGAAAGATATCCACACACCCCCTCTAGAGGTACATCCAGAAGTGGAAAAGTTGTACTAGGACCTCTGAAAACATCACTGTTGGCTAGGAATTATGAAAGCAGAAGCAGAGTTTGTATCTCGTTCCTCACTTGTCTTCAAGTGAAGGCAGAACGTCAGGTACCGGTAGGCTTATTTCAGTCTTTAGAGGTCCTAGAGTGGAAGTGTGATAGGATATCCTGTTTATCCAGGGGTCATGATTCTATCTGGAAGATCGTCGACCGAATCACCATGTCATCCAACATCCTACTGATCAGAGAGAATGGTTTAGTAGAGATCTTGGGGCGCCTTTATTAGAAGGAGATTGTGAGGCTACATGGAGTACCCTCGATGATTGTCTCAGATCATGATAAACGATTCACATCCCGACTATGGAAGTGGTTTCATGAGGCATGAAGGACACAACTTCGTTTGAGCACCGCCTTTCACCCTCCGACTGATGGCCAGTCTAAGCGGAACATTCAGACCCTCGAGTACATGTTGTGTACTAGCGTCCTCGGCTTTGGTTGTATCTAGAAGGATCATTAGCCTTTGGTATAGTTTTCATACAAAAAGATCTATCACTCTCCCATTGGGATGGCACCATTTGAGGCTTTGTACGGACGACCATGCATATCTCCTTTGTGTTGGATTGGCCTAGGGGAGTCAGCACTGATGGGACCAGATTTGGTATGGGCTACCATGGAGAAAGTACAAAATATCTAGTAGTGGATGTAGATTGGGAAGAGTAGGCATAAGTCTTATGCCGACAGGAGACAGAGACCTCTGGAGTTCGAGGATGGTGACCACGTCTTTCTACGTGTATCACCATGATGTGTTTTGTGGAGATTTGGCAGGGGAGGAATGTTATCTCTGAGATTCATCAGACCTTTTTAGGTCTTCATCAGAGTTGGTGAGTTGGCTTACCACTTAGCTCTTCCACCTCAATTTCAACTAGTGCACGATGTTTTCCACATATCCCAGATGGGTAGATATGTTCACTACCCATCACATGTCATCGACCATGTTGAGCTGGACATCGAAGATGGGGAGACATTTATAGAAGATCCAATAGAGATTGAGGATAGAAAGAAGTGGGTCCTTCCTGGGTGGTCGATACCTCTAGTGGGAATTCACTGGAAGCACGAGAACCTCTAGGAGAGCACATGGGAGAGGATGGATCAGACTCATTCTCAGTACCCCCTCTTGTTTTTCATGTTTTTGAGTTGTGGCTTACAGGGACACAAAGAACTGAGGTGCGTAGAATGTAAAGACTCGGAATTTCCATGTAATTTAAATTTTTATATGGGAATTTTACAGGTCCACAAAAATTGACGAGGCATGATTCCAATGCCCGGTGTGCCTGGAATTAATTTCTGAACTTTTTTTTAGGTACGTTCAGTAAATGTGCGAGCGGGTTTTGTTAACATTTCAACCGATGCACAAAATTGAAATTCGAGGACACCATTGAACTCGCAATGTTGGTATTCGCTTAAGGAGACCATCACCTAAATCGAATTTTTTCAAGGGTGAAAGATAGTTTTTCACTTTTTTATGGAGGAATATAAGAAAATAAAAATATTATCATTTTTATTTTTGAAACCCCTCTACATGGGTCATGGAGGTGGGGACCAACTAAACTAAAAATCCCAATTTGATTTCAATGGTGGGGGGGGGGACCACCTGGCCTCGTTAAAATCCTTCTTTAATGTGGGGAAGTCTCTTTATCATCCTCAATTTTAATTGTTCTACCTTCCATTAATTAATTAATTTCATCTTTAATTGAGCCAAAAATTTAAAACTTGAAAAAAAAATTAGTTGGGTTTTAAATTCATTTTTTCTTGAGAGAAATCATTGGAAGAAGGGAGTAATTGATAGACCATTCGAGAAACTCATCTCCAATGAAGAATGCGTCATCTCCAAAGAAGAATGAGGAACTGACCTTGAGCCTCGATCGGAAGCACCTTGCAGAGGCAACAAACGCCAACGTCTTCAGTGACAACAAAATTACATCCCTCTTTCCCTCCTCATCGATCTCCAATAGGAAATTCTATGTAGGGAATCTTGTTTTGAATTTTCCCCTTTCCCATTCTTGACAATTATCCGTGATTCAAGAAATATTTGAACTTCTTGTTACCCGTCTAATATGGATGGTACGGGCCAAATGACATGGCCCGAATCCTACGCAAAAATCTTTTTCATTCTTAGTATATTCTCTGTGATGGAGGAAGATGGTATCTGGAACCGATGGGGTCGGGAATGACGGTTGAACCCACGTCAGGCCATGAAGACGAAAGTGGTGCGACTGCGCCGCCAGAGATGAGCCACAGCCCTTAGGCTACGGCGGTGGAAAGAGGGAGGCCGAAAATTGTCCGGCCATGGAGGAACGGTCTTCGATGCTCCGCCTTTGGAGTAAGGGTTCACGGCCTGCCTGGCCACTACAGATAGTGGAGCGCGGCCGGCATACAACATGCCATGGAGAGGTGGCGCATGATGCACCGCCTGGGGGACCAATGGACGACCATTTTGGCCAGCCGAGAGAGACCGAATAGGACCCTCGGTGGGTCCCTCGTGCTTCCAGGAGACCTAAGGGATTTATCCGTTCGATGTTTGGGAGTGGGGGGCATGCGACTCCCCCCCACCCCCCGCATGTGGCCATCCGAGCCGCACCGGTGGGCTGGGCTAGACCTAGGGTGCCAGGCCGGATCCAACAGGATCGTGTTGAGCAGAACTAGGTCGGGTCATCCTAGGCCGGGTTGGGCCGGATCGGTCTGATTGAGTCTGACCAGACCCAGACCAGTTTCGACCCATTCCACACTTTCTGCCATATCATGAGTTACAAGCCATCCGTTTGACGAACCATCTATGGCACAAGAAACCATGGAGGGAGTTGGTATTTTTGGTACACCCCAATTTATATTTGGATAAAGTTGGGGTACATTCGGGTTGGAACGAGCCCAAATCCATCAGAGCCCTCAGGACAAAAAGGTTAATATCATACAGACCGGGCATCTGATTAATGCACCCTCTTTTGCATTGAGACCCCTATGACGTGGTGGTCTTTTGGGATACTTCTTCTAGGGACTTTGTGGAAGTTGGAGTATCGACCCGTGGCTTGAGAAGCAGAGCCTCCCGAAATCAAGCGAGTTTAGTTAGGTAACACAGTAGATGGATGTAACATGAGAAAGGGATCCTTTTTGGGTCTTTATTTTAGGATCCCACATGGATCCACTCCAAGAATCCATGAGGGACTAGTATTGGATTTTGTGTGGCTCTGTTGTACTAGGATATTGTGTGGTTCTGATGATGTACAAGGATCCAGTGTGGGTCTACTGTACTTGGACCCTGTGGGGGTCTAATGATGTACCAGGAACCTATGTGGGTTTGTTGCACTAGGATCCTATGTGGGTATGATTATGTACTAGGATCCTTTGTGGGATTTCTGTACTAGGATTATGTGTGGGTCTGATGATTTACTAGGATCCTATGTGGGTCTTCTATACTATGATTATGTGTGGGTCTGTTGATGTACTAGGATCCTACGTGGTCTTCATCTTAACGAAGTAAGATGATTCCGTAGTTACATATTATAATAAATTCTTCTATACATAAGTTATACCTGGTGTGGTCTATGTCTGTAATTTTATGGTATTCTTCTGTGTGGAGTACTTTTATGGTACTTACCTTCGTGGTGTTAGCATTGTGATATTCTTCTATGTGTCATACCTGGGTGGTACTTACCTTCATGGAAATCTTTCATTCATGGAATAGTTTTACATTGGCTAAGGAGTTGGGCCTTGTGTTTGCTCATGAATGATATGTGTAATATTTAAAAACCTAGGTATATGTATGGGAATATACCTAAGTGGAGTGGTCATTAGTTTATATGATTTTGGTTTTCCCTTATGGATTTTATGAGACCTTGAGGGTCTCGGGGTCCCTACTGAGTATCGTTATACCGACCACTTCACAGGTTTCTCCCACTCCTTGTTGTGTTTGGTGCAGACGAAGGACATCACTGATCGATGCTGAGGGTATGAGGACTGGATGGTGCACATAGGTTAACAATATGGCGTGTTTGTACGAAGAGGAGACATGAAGAAGTGGAGTTTTGAGGAGGTGATCTGTAACTAACATTCAAGTAGGAACCTCGGAGGACGACCCTGTAGTAGTCTTTCTCTATCATCAGTTGTATTGTATTTTCTGTTGTACTTGAACCTTTACTGGTGGGGTTGTATTCCAGCCCCTCTTACTTTCAAAACTATTTTTTCTATACGTTTTACTTGTGTTCATATGTTATTGTGTGCTTGTTTGCGTGTGTTTACATGTTATAAAGGAAATGACTTCCCAATTTTAGGTAAAATTAATTTCGGTGCTAGTAACTATCCCTTGGCCTATGGAATGCGAGCATAGGGTAGTCAAATCACGGGCCCTGGGGGACGGGTCGTGAAAATGAATCTCGTATATACTGTGTGACTGTTTACCAAAGCTCCACATTATATATTAAAAAAAGGGTAATCATTCAAGGAAATAATGATAATATAAAATTAAAACTAAATAATGGGCAATTATAACATGTGAGGATAACAATAAATTTGACGAGCTATTAATTTTCATGCACTAGATGATGTAATGTTTATGAAAAAGGTATATTTGTTATTTTCATATTTTGTTGAAAAATAATTGTATCATAGAGTTCACATTAGACATATTTTATATCTTTATCAATATAAGAGGTAGAATATATGGATGATCTATGTTAAGGTACATAAATACAATGTTATTGAGAATTTTTTTTTATTTTGTAATCAAATTTGTTATAATGAATATAATATGTTAAAAATCATCTGAAATTTTAATTTCCAAGACTCCTCCTCAATACTCAAATAATAATCACATATATTTGAAATATAATTTCATTTCAGGTGATGAAAAAAAATGGAACAGGTCAATAATATCGTTTTGTACTGAGCATAAATTAAATGATTAATTTAATAATCCCCAAAATACATCTATTCTGAAAAAAGGTTCAATCTGAAAATGTTATATATTTAATTATATTTCATATTTGGTTTAATATTTCCATTGAAATTCAAACTTTTGGACTATTCTGCTAATTCCCAATGATAGATACACGAAAACTGCTATATTGGAAAATATTTAAGTGGTTGTTTATAATTGTTTATACATATATTCTTAATATTTTTTTATGTAATCATGGAATCATCAAGAACTATACATAGTGACAAGTCAACAATGTGTTTATAATAAGTCATAATACTGTTTTTATTTTAAAAAATTTCTAAAATTTACTACCCTATATATGTTGTTACTCATAACAATATTTGTTGAATGAATTAATTTTTTGATGCAGTGATGGATTTCAATCTATTTATAAAGAATTAAGACATTGAGTGTTCGTTTTAAAGTACTGCATGGAGAATTAAAGTGAATTTTAATAGATGGAAACAATTTATAAATATATAATTCTAACCAAGATAGCTTGGTGTCACTAAGATGAGATGTGACCTAGATAATTAAACACATGATGATTTTATTCATGTTTCATGTGTAGAATACATTAAAATTGTCATGATGACCTATGTGAAAATCATATGTCAATGAATTGACTCATTATCTCTCTCTATTAAATATCTGGTTTAATGTGATATAATAGTTTTATTTTTAATATTAATATTTTTTGAACCTTTAATCCCATTGAAAAATATTTTTAGTATTCATTATTATTATTAAATTGTTTATCAGGTTTTTTACTATCCCTATATCAACATTTTGATTTGAAATATCAAAAAACCCAGACATGTTCTTAATATTTCATTTTTTTATCGTTATGATTTTATTTAAATGGTAAAAATAATTTATAATTATTATAATTTTTGATATTAAATCAAATATTTTACTGGAGAAGAAACACCACACAAAAACTCTTATTTTCAAAGGTAATAAAAAATTGATTTTAATTTACCTAAGAATAATATATCAGCAAATAAGCAGTAATCAATTAAATCTATAAGATTTAGTGGAATTTTATTTACTGGTTTTGATAAATAGATGAAGAGAGTAATCATGGTTTCACATATTATTGATAAGGGATTTCTATAAAATTATAAGCTTGTGTTATGGAATTTTTTTTTATTTTACCCAAGTGGCTCGATGATTTCAAATGATTAGATAATGACCATAGATTTTATATATAATTGGGTGTTTATAAATAAATATCTTAGTAATATATATGAATGGTTTTTATCAGGTAACATTATGGTATAATAGTGTCAAATTTATAGTAACTTTAGTGGAATTTGATAAGATACATTAGATGGTTCATGTTATAAATATAGCAATTAACACTAATGTGTTTCTAATGTGGATGAAATTTCCTCTATAGGGAAATCAAAAGGATTTTGTTTGATGATATATATATTTATAAATATTTATGGTTGAATGTAATGTGAATAATTTTTTAATAAGTTGTTCATACAACTAATATTAATAATAATGCCAGTTTATTATGATAAAATAATTATGAAGCACATTTATTTGATCAATTTCCGGACATTGATGTGAGTATTCAATTCTTCAATGATGATTCTCAAATTTATTAATACAATGAACTACAAAAAACGAGGGTTTAGCCTTGTCCTGATCTATGGATGATTCATTAACAAGAAACTTCATAGAAAAAATTTTAGTATATAATTCAAAAAGAAAAATTCCAAAAAGAAGCATTGTATTGTATAATTTCATCTTTGGAATATTAATATATCATAGGATCCTTAGGTAATGTATTATATTAATGATCTTTTTAGGCTATATATGATCCAGAATCCATTTTATTATTCTGAATCACAAAAATTGAATATGAAATATTTTCATTATTGTAAATCTCAAAGGGAAATTTTGGTTTCATCAACAACACCATAAGTTTAATGTTATATAGATTAAAAATTATAAATTTCTAAATAATTTCATCTCAATTATCTTTTTGATAATATGATAAATTTTGTTAATTAGAAAATAATTTAATTTAAGATTATCAATTTTATATATTTATATAGATTAGGAAATTTTATGTAAAAACATAGGGGAAAATAAATAGAATTATTAACAAATAAATCAATATGAAGCATTACATTAAAATATCTATAGTTAAAGGCATATATAACACCTATTAGGATTTTTTTTCAATTCACAAAAAAGGTATTTAAAACTACTATAAATCTACTTCATTTTAGGAATTAGTTACAATGATAATATACCTTACTAACCATTGTATTATGTTGTAGAGGTATCCAAGGTTCAAGATGTAGATTCATAAAAGGCATAGGCCGAGGAAGCTCCAAAGTTTCTAGATTTCAATGAAATAAACTAATGTATCTGAAAAATATGCTGATATATCACACATGAATGGAATGATTTAAAATGTATAGTCACCTATAGAACCATAATATGAAAATTCTAATGATTTGGATGTTGTAATGGATGTTAATACTAGAGAAGGTTTTTTACCATACATTTTAGGGAAAGATATTATGATTATTTCAAAAGTTATTAATAATATTGTTATAATAAATAATATCATTTTAAAATGTGAGTAGTTAGTTAGAGAATTGGATCAATGGAAAAGAATCTCATCAGGAAAAATAAGATTTGAGTTGTTGCAATTATTAATGATAGTGATAATTAATAATATGAGGTCAATATAATTAGTATTGTAGCATCAAATGTGTAGTATAAAACATTATTTCTTTTCATTTATCCTCTACATAGTCCAGTTTCAAGTGTTTGACCTATAATCACTCAAAATATTTTGATTTAATTGAATATTTTCTAACATAAAATAGAATTAGTGAAACATTTTATCATTATATTAAAATTCATTTGATCTTTTACTTCCTTTAATTCTCTATATTGTTTAAATTTTATTTTATAAATAATTTATTTTTTTAGTTTCTAATATTCAAGAAAAACTACTTATATATGATTAGAAAAATAATTTGGCTAAAGAGTTATAATATTATAATGTTTAATAAATTATAAAAATTAATTAAAATGATAAGGAAATAGTTAGAGAGTAGGAATACATTTTTGTTCAAGATATTATAAAAGGTATAGAAAAAAAAATTGATATTAAATTAGAATAAATTTCAGATTGTAAAATTTAAATAAGTTGTTTGGATGTCTTATTTTTCATTTTCTAACTTTATTTCTTAACTATGTAACTGTATGTATTTTAACCTAGGAATAATATTTGGGGGGGGGGGGGTCAAAATATGATTGTATTTTAATATTAATTGAATTTATTATAACATGTTATAATTAAATGATGTGATTTGTTGGATAAATTTATTTCCATGGTAATTATTTAAAGAAAATAAAATGTGATTCATAAAATTAGAAAAGAATAAATTCATATCTAATGTATTTTTTGACTGAGAAATAGAATTTTCCAATGAGTCGTGATTGGGGTGTTTTCCGTAATATATTTATTTCGGTAGTTTTTGGGTGTTCTTATAAAGTTGTTTTATCATTTAGAATTTTTTAAGGATTAATAATATTTATTAAAAAATTATTTGACATAATCACACAAATACTAATAATTATAACTTCTTATAGGGAGTATTGTAATACACAAATATCTGTGAGAAAAATCGAATTAATTTAGTCATTTTGTTATTTTACATTTCATGAATCATTGAATACTTCTTAAGATAATGAAAACACTATGTTTGGTGTGTGTGGAATACACGACCATGTAATTATTGTGCTATATGAAACCCTTTTATTATACTTAGGTATATTAAATTCTATATTTCAATTATGTTACATGAAATTTTGAGTTCCTTTGAAAGATTTCATTACCTACAAGGCCTAATTTTATATAACAACAATATACTATTAATATTTTTATTAAAATATTATTATAGTTACCATCTATCTGTTTTAATAGAAGTTTTGAATATGATTATCTAAATTGGGAAATTTTCATTTACACATTTATATAACAACAATCCATTATTCATTAATTAGTTAAAAATTAATGTGGGGTGAATTTGAAAATACAGAAACTAATATTCAAAAAATAATTTATGTACAAACACTCATTTATATAAAAAAATTAAAAAACCAAAATTGAATATTTTTTCAACAAAATTTATATATTATTTATTTAATAAATTTATTTTATAGTAATACCTTAGATTTTATAGGTATAAGATTTGAATAAAACCATTTTTATGAGAAAAATGTGTATTTTTTTAAATTGTAATTTTAATTCATTTTAATGGCCAACCCATTTTATGCATATTTTTTTTCACTATATTAATTACTATTTGAAAATATTAATATCATTTTTGAAATAATAAAATTAAATTTACCTTGTTTGAATCTTCAATATTTTTTTGAGAAGTTTTATTTTTTGCTGAATAGGGAAAAATATCGGATTTAAATGGAAAACATAATTTTATCCTATTTTAATTATATAGATAAATTTTATTTTTAATTTTTTTAAAGTTAATTTAGATAAATTTTAGATAAATTAATCCAATTTTGGTCATATAACATAATTTCACATTGAAATTTGACATAAAAAATCGATCTTGTGAACATTATCTCTATAAAAAACCATGTTGTTTAATACAATCTATGAGATTATTTTTAAATTTTTTTTCTGAGACATCTGTTTTTATAATTTATAAAAAATGATTCCATTTTTGGAATGATTATACATTATAATTTATAGAAAGAAAAATTTTGTTTTTGACCAAAAATATTAAGGATAATAATTAAAAATAATTACAACGATTAAGGTAAAACATGCTTACTTAGTGGAGAAACATTAAACATAAGGGGATAAATTAACTAGATACATGTCCAAAATCCATTTTATTAACAAATTTAGAAAATAATATTTCGTTTTATTGAAAATTTCCCATTGTTGGATTCGTATGATATATGGGAGACCTCTTAATATAGTTTAAAATTTGAAATTTATTAGAATGCCACTCTATGTCAAATTTTAGAAGGGAACGCAACCCCATCACTTCATTACACCACTCAAAAATTTTTTCTCGCAGAAAATTATAAAAACGGTATTGTAACCATTATACATTAATCCTAGAGGCCTCAATTTTCAAATAAATCTAACCAAGTAAGTACTTTTTTGAAAACCAAATTTAGGTACCCAATGAAGTTGTAAAATATATCCAGAGAAAAATTTATTTTATTTTCCATATCCGTAACCTAAATTATTTTTATTAATTTATTATATAATCAAAACTAAATCATCGTTATAATTCCATTTTTATTAAATGGGGGCTTACCTATACCTACACACACTTCTATTAAATGGGTAATGAATATATCATCCGTGTCTACGGGGGACTACCTCCTCATGAAATGATGTCATTCTTTTTTACATTACAACCTTTCTTGGTTTGGAGTTACTATGTAAATAATTATTTAATAATATATAAGATATTAATGATATATTTATATTTTTGGAATTATTACATTAATCATTCCATTATCCATTCCATTTTATGTAAATACAATAACTTCGTTTATGGACATGTGGACTTTCATCTCCTAAAAGAGATGAGATTCATTCACACATTACATAAAATATATTATGGATGGAATATGTAAATTTATGTAATATATATTAAAGAATAATTATATTATAATTATAATATATTTATATAAACATATATGTCATTTTCTTTCAATCATTCAATGATACAAAAAAACGCATTCAACATTCTACCGTACATACGACCTACGGTCTCAATGAACGGTGTATTAAATTTCATATTTTTATCATTTATATATTATTAAAAATAATTAAATAATTAATATATGTTATAATTAGTTCATTTTTTACATAACTTTTATAATTTAATTATGATCTATGTAATAGGATCCAGAATAACACGTTAACCCATATAAAAAAATAAGATATTACCCAAAATGAAACATTAATATTAAATTGATAAAAAAAGAGTAATATAATGTCCTAATAAAATTATATATATAATTATATATAGGAATATGTTGATTTAAAATATTTATTAAAAAAAATATAATTATCATATAGGAATTTAGAACATGTGCGAATAATGATAAGACTTATGGTAAGGGTTTTATCGTCTCTCTTTTATTTCTAAAAGATTTTTTCTTTATTCACCACTTATTTATTATGGGTGGTGTGTAAACATCCCATGAAGTAATTTTATTATTCTTATAAATAAATTTATTGGTATTGAGATATCCATTTAGTTATCTTTCATTCATGGGTTTTATGGTTTTGAATTTAACAAATATATAATGAAATTTTTGTGTCAATTTTCCTTCTTTGTGATACATTCCATGTTATGATTTTTTTTTCTATATGGTTTATATACTCACCTTTATCATGTTATATCATGACTATAATTATTGTCAAGATAATGTAATTTCCATTTAAGGTTTTCCTCTCATGAGTATTATGATTCAGATTTACCAAATTGGTAATATGTAATTGCTACAATCACATTGTTTATGAGGATTATTTATGATTATGATTCCATTGATGAAATATTATGATAAATATCTAATTAAAACTTAATAAGTTTATTCAATTATATTTATTCATTATAACATCATTTAATATTATCATTTTTCATTCTTTTTCACTTAGGATTATTAGTAAAACATTTTTAATTAATTCTATCATTATTACACTTTTTTTTATATTTATTTGTTCATCCAAAACAATGTTTTCTTAGAGGTTTTCAAAATAATTTTATAATATTATAATTTTTCCCTAAAATAAATTTTTTCCATTTTAAAATATTGTTTTTCAAATAATAATCTTCATTTTAATTTTTTGATCGAGGAAATTATCTAAACTATTTATGGAACTGATGGAGTGGTTGGGATGCATGGGGTTAATTACTGTCATGACCGTGATCTCGTTGAAGCATCCCTTTAGAGTTTACAAGACTAATTTCCTTAATAAATTTATTCTTTAAATTCTTGACAATCATTTTTTAATGTGGTTTTAATTGTGAAAATGTTTTCAAAAATGTTTACTGATAAATAAGTGTTTTAAATTGTTTTTAAATATTTCTTAACATGATTACAATGATGATTTCAAATAAAAAGGTTTAATTTATAAAAATAATTTAAAATAATTTTATCCATACATTATAAGTTTTTAAGGAAATTATTCAATATGGATTCAAGCTTTTTTTTTCTAGTAAAATGAATTTCAAATTGTTTTAATGGTTATTTTATATTTTTTTCATAATTTTTTTTCAAAAGGTATTAAATTATCCCTTGTTAATTCTCAAATATTATATATTTAAAATATTTTATACGATTCATTTATAAGTTTTCATGGAAAATTATTTTCGGAATGCATTCAAGATTATATTACAAGTTTTGAAGATTATTATCAAATAAAATGGGTTTCAAAATGTTCAATGTTCATGAAAGTAATTTTTCAAAGAATAATAGATATTTTCCTCAATAAATGATTTTAAAATATTTATCACAGTAATTTCTCATCGAAGATGAAACCCATTTTTGTAAATCATTATTTACTAGAGATATGATCCCAGGTTTCCATTCATATTTTTTCACTGAATGGTTTGTGTTTTGATGCATTATATTTATGAAACCCATTTCGCTTTCCTGGTTTATATGTTTATGAAACCCATTTCTCTTTAAGTGATAATATGTTTATGAAACCCATTTATATTTCATAGCTTATATGTTTATTAAACCCACTTTTTTCATGGGAAATTATTTCATGTAATGATTATCGAACATGTATATTTTCAAAAGGATATCAAATGATTTCATTTTTATGATAATCATTTTATTACATTTTCTATTATATGATTGTTTATGATCTTGCGGAACAACTAAATATGATTTCATTATGATATGGGTAGGGCCCATACATCCCTCTAATGCATTGGGTAAATATTTTTATATCATTTGATCGACATGGATTGAAAGGGGGTGAACTGATTTCAATAATGGTCCTTGTTCTCAAAAATGGTATTGGTAGTGAACCTTAACTACTAACAAGGGAATTGGAATAGACCATGACTACCATGATGGTATTTTTTAGTTAACCCATTACACTAATATGGATGTATTATTAAGCCATAAAAACTATAGAAATAATTTTTATATTCTTATGTGTCTCCAAAAAATTCAATGTTTTATTACTATGTAATGATTTTTTTATTATGATCCTGATTTCCTTAACATTCGTGTCTTATAAAATTTTTAAAATTACTGAATGATTAATTTTTATGATTTTTATATCTATGGTATGATATTATTATTTTATGATCATCTTCTCATACCCTTATAATCATGTTATTTTTACATATAGCCCCTATTTACCTTTACTAGGCATATGAGATCACCCATTTCTTATTATTCCATTAACTATGATATTAATAATGTATTGAAAATGGATTAATAATGGGGAATAATTTTAACAGATATTTTGATGATCTTTTATCATGATAAAGGATTATGTTTCAAAGATTCCAAATACACTAAAATATTATAGTCTACAAGATTTTTTTTGTAATGTGGTGAATAGTAATCTTAAATGACCTAATAACTGTGTTTTTTAATCATGGATATTTATAGATTTTGTCAAATTAAAGGTCTAGTTAAATATTTCAAACTAGGATTGGAAAACATTTGAGATACCCATAGGAATAAATCTATAGATATTTTAAGAAATTCCTTTAGGATTAACCAAGGGTTTCATGTATCCAAAAGTATGTTTAATGATTTAGGTATTGTATTACATATTTTTTATGATTAGGTGGTTTTATTCTATGATATATTTTTCTCACCATAGTATTTCTAGTCTTAGTCAATGGTGGGAACTAGAATCAACCTGGTTAAAATTGAATTTGACAGATGGTTTGCTGATGAGCTATCAAATGGGATGATCAACAAAGTGATGGATTTTACGATCATGCCTAATCAGTGTTTGTGGGAAAGTATAATAAATTATTACCATAACCCAATATAAGATTAAAAAATTAAGAGAAGAAAAAATTTCTCTAGATGTTTGGGTAATGGAGACCATCGAGGAATAATGGTTTAGTTTCATTTTTTTTGAGAATATAGAAATTATCATCAATGTTAAAATATTATAGGAACATAATAATGGTTTGAATATAGGAAATAATGACACAATGAATGTTAATTTTAATTAAAATTAATGGGTTGGTTAATTAAATGGATGGGAAAGTTTTCTTTTCTAGGACATTATCTATGGTAACATTCATTAACTGTCAAATGATTGGTCCGTATGAAAAATGATGTACCAATTCAAAATCTTCCTATGAGAATCAGAAAGGTGGTATGAGTAAAATTTATATTAATGGCGATGATAATAGTGTTGATGAAATTTAAAAGGAATGTGGTATTAAGAAATAGGATGAGGACGCCTTGTTAAAGGAATATCGATTAAATGGATTTACCAGTGTGATTATTTATGTGAATGTGGAATTATATAAGGGTTGATCTGATTAACTTTTTCAATAAGGATGTAGAATAATATGATTAATGGTTCCAATGAACTGTATAATGTATTTTAATGGCACAATGGAATTTTTTATAAGGGTATATTACACAAAATATGTTCCTAATTGTGAGATATTGATGTATAGATAATGATATGAATATAAAAATTGGACATTATTGATTAACTCAGAACTGAAAAATTATTTTTTTGTTATTATTTTTTGTTCTATCTTAGATGGGGTTTAGAAAAATTTTATTTAATGAATATATCTAGTAAGTATTGGAATATAGAATCATTCATGTTTTCAATATTTATTTATGGACTTTAACATTTTTTAAGAGAATACACAATGAAGGTATTCCCAGGTTTGGTATGTGACAGAAAGGAGCTACATCAATCGGGTTGGTGAGGACTCTACATGTGCATCCACGAGACCCAGGATCGAATATGGGAGGAGGAATAATTCCAGGAAATGTAGTAGTAATATAACAGATATAGTATTAGTTGCTCGTTGGTATAGTAGGATATGTAACTATTTATATTCAAGCCACTAGTGTGGTCCTAGAGTCCATAAGGCCTTCGAGACACCCATTCCTTGTGGTTAGTAAGACATTAGGGGATCTATAAGGTCATCGGGACACCTCATGGACGTCAGGACACCTAGGGTGCAGAGGAAAAATGGATAGATTCTAAATTAAGAAAATAACAGAAAAGGATTCAGAGAATGGGAAATTCACTAGAGAAGAGTTAACATATTTTGTGGAATGTAATGGTATGGAAATATTTTTTTGATATCAAGCATATTGACCTCTTCATATTATTTCTAGCTAAATAGCCACACAAATGTGGGGGTCTGGTCACAATACAGACACTGGGGTGGGACAGTTTCAGGAATCATATTATGTAATGAGTTACTTTAGGGCCTTTGGGTTGTATACTTTCACAGAGTCTATCGAATATGTATGTTTTACCCATCAAACCTTAAAATGGGGATCATCATAAATTTAGTGACCTTTTTTGTAATGTTTTTTACTTCCATCATTCTCAAGGGTAATAAGATTATCCATTTATTTACTGGTTTATATTAGTATTTAGATCAGGTTTTAGATATTAAACTACTATCACTCTATATGAGTATTTTCGGATATTGAAATACATGAGATATTATTTTATTATGATAAGAAAAAACCTATGGAATCACCTATCATTCTATCTGTGGATTGCATGATCTTTTAATTCTCATGAATGAAAAATTAACCTTCATTTCATGTAATAAGATATGAAGTGTAAATTAATCATGGTGTAACCCAAGGATTATATTATTTATATGAAATGGGAAAAAATCTAGTAATTACGTTTTATTTTTAAAATTCATCACCTTTAATAGAATGGCCTTTAAATAAAGAATTTCCGGCCATCATTATTTTTTTTGATATCAATGATAGTTTTCATGCCTCTTTGGGTTATGGATTTGTGATCATTAAATTGCTCATAACAATATTCTCTACCACTATCAATTATAACATGATATTTATATTTCTATTCTATGTTAATATTTTCCTTTTTTCTAATGTTATCAAATGTGGAAACCTAGTTTGGAATTTCATTTGGTAACTATTATGTTTCAGTCATTCTCTTTTTAATTAATGTTTTAGAATTTATTTTTATGATGTGGGTTTCAATTAAATGAATTTTTAAGTATTAATATGTTGATATCACAGAGGAATTTCATGGGTGAAATTCATTTTAAGTGGGATACAATCTAACACAGATATATTTTTTGTCAATTTTTTGTGATTTATTTTTCTTTTTTGAAAATTTTCATTTCACGAAACAAAAATTATAAATTTCATTATATGAATGAAGTAGTTTTTGATTGAGTATCATGCAATACCATGTTAATCAAGAACTACATGATACACTGATATAAGATATTTTTATACGAAACACTTTGTTTCACTTCAGTTTCACAAAATGTTCAGTTCCTTAAATAAATTGTGTCACACGCAGGGTCGAGTTTTATAATACTACAATATACAATTAATATAGTTATTAAAATATTATTATTGTTACCATATAAATGACGAAATGGATGTAAAAAATCTGATTTTTTTGAAAATAATATTTTCACATGTAATTGAAATGAATAATTTGGCTATCAATTTTTTATTAATAAATTCAATAACTATTTTAAAAAAATTTATTTTGTATGAAAATTATTTCTATGAATAAACCCAATTTCATCTCAATTAATTAAAAAAACCACTTTTGATGAATTTTATCAATAAAATTTATATATTATATATTCAATAAATATAATTTATAATTATACAAAATATTTTAGAAGTACAATATAAGAATAAATGGAAAGATATGAATAAAAATGTTTATTTTTCCAAAATGAAATTTTATAACAAATTAATTGAAAACTCATTTTAAATATAATTCCTAGAAATATAATTATTTTTATTTCAAAAATTAAATTTCATTTTTAAAACAACAAAATAACAATTTACTTTCTATGAACTGTTGTTATTTTTTAAAAAATATTAATTTTTTGATGAATAGTAAAAAATAATGCATTTTAATTGAAAGCTGCATATCATCTAATGTAATTAAATAGTTAAATTATATTAAAAAAATAATTGATATATATTATATATATTAATCCAATATATGTCATTGAATTTAATTTTACCTTGAAACTGGACATGAAAACATTTTAAACAATTGAGTATTTTCAAATTAATAATTCTCATAGTTTCGTCCCATCTATAAGAGTAATTTTAAATTAATTTATTAGAATTCTATGATTATAATTTCAAAAAATCGAGTGTATATTTTTAATTGTAATAAATTTTAATCTATATTATGTAAAAATTTATTTTTGACCAACAATATTCGAAAAAGTAATTAAAATTAATTACACTGATTAAGGAAAAATGATATTTCAAAGTGGTTAATCTTTAAACATATTGGGCCAAATAACCTAGATACCTGTCCAAAATAAATATTTTGGACATATATATACAAAATAATCCATCTAAAATAAAATATACAATTATTTTTAACATTTTATTTAAGGGATACCACTCAGTAGTGTTCTCATTTTTATATTTAGAAATATACCACTCCACTTCCACTATTAAAAAGCCACTCACCCGCTTACTTATTCCCACCATTCATGGTATTTTTGTGGTCAAAACACATCCCAAATAATAATTTATATTCTATACCTTCATAATAGAAGCCTAAAATTGGCCATAAATCCATCCAAGTAAAACCTTGGATGGAAACCCTATGGAGTAACCCAAATAAGATGTTACATCCTTTGACAAACACATTTGGTTTATTTTAATTCTACACTGACTAATTATTCTATTCGATTATTAAATATTAAATAAATATTATAAATATACTTATATTTTATTATTTTTAGGTTTATATGTACACATACACACACTTACGTCATATGGGAATCGAACTTGGCGTTCATGTGTGTGGTGTACTACTGCCTCACAAGATGATGTCATTCATTTATTCTTTACCATCTCACAAGGTTATAATGTATGATGGGGATAATGTTTTTAAATTATATATAAGGTATTTATATTATCTTTATTATTATTTATTATTAATATAGTATATACCATCATTATTTCTATTTAGTGTAAATATAACAACTTCTTTTGTTGACATGTAGGCTACTGCATCTTCAAAGCATTGTGATTCATTCACAAAATACATGAGACATGTTAAGAATGGGATTAGTGAATTTATATGATATATAAGACTTAATAGTTCACATATAATGATTATATATATACGTATATATATTCCATTTAGTTTTTTTCTTTCAAACGACCAAAAAATTAGAACAACATTAATGCGTTCATATGGCCTACTGTCCCAATGGGAAGGGTATTTCATATCATATGTAAATTTTTTTATATTGTTATAAATATTTATATATAATTTTTTTGATTATATTTATATCATTTTTAAATTATAAAATTATTTAAATAATTATCTAAGTAAGAGGATTAATAATAAAAAGTCAAAACATATTGGGAAAATAAAGTGGATATTACTTGACATGTAATATTAACATTGAATTGTTAATAAATGGGTAATATAAAGTCACATTAAAACCATATATGACATTATGAATAATAATTTGGTTCAATGGAATATTTATAATAAAACTACTAATTATATAGGATATTTCAACATGTATGGATAAAGTCAAGACTTAATTTAAGGGTTTTGTCATCTCACTTTTATTCCTCTTAGATTTTTTCTTATTCACCTATGATATATTTTTTATAGTGAATATACATATCATTAATGTATTATATGATTATTATTATAAATTTTATGGTTCTTTACATATCAATTTTATGATCTTTCTTTCATAGGGTTTGTGGTTCAGAAGTTACCAAATTAATAAATTAATTTTTGTCTCAATTTTTCTTCTTGGAGATACATGCAACGTTATTAACATATATTTTTATATAGGGTGTATGTAATTTTATTTTACATGTTTTATCATGTATATAATTATTTTTAAAATATTTTAATCTTCATTCAATGTTTTTATTTCATGGGGTTTCTGATTCAATGTTACTAGTGTGGTAAAAGTTTATTGCTACAATATCATCATTTGTTGACATCGATTTTTATTATGCTTCCATTGGTGAAATAATATAATACACACCTTCATAAATCTCATTAATATTATCCTACTATATTTAGTCATGATATCTTCATGTAATGGTTCCATTTACCAAGAAATTTAACAATATAAGGAAGAAAACCTTTTTATTAAAAACCTACTTTATTTCCCTTTTTGGACGGATAACTATTTTATTACCAAATTATTTCTTCTAAAAATGATTTCAAAAACATTTTAATACTATCCTATGATATTTTGAATAAATTTTTACCCATTTTTTTACATTTTTTAAAATTTTTGTTTAAAAGTAATATTCTTTTCTATATCTGATCATGGATATTTTATAATATTTTTACTTTGAAAAAGGATTGATCGGTATGTACAAATGTATCTACCATCATGAAAACAATTTCTATGAATCCTACTTTTCATTTATAATATAATTTTTTTAATGAAAATTGTTTTCCTAATATTCTATATATTAATTTTTAATGTTTTTTCAATGAAAAATATTTTCAATAATTTTCTTCCATAAAGTGTTTTAATTGATTTTCAATGATTCCATTAAATTTTTTGAAATAAATTTTCAATGAAATTTTTTTTGAATAATTTTTTATTTTTAAATTTTTTTTAAAAATATTCATGCTTCCATTCTAATTTCTCAAGGAAAATATATTTTGATTTTATTAATATTTATTTATAATTTTTTAAGGAAGATGGTTATCAAAATTTTGTCAATATTATTTCATAAGTTTTCGAGGGAAATGTTTTTAAAAAAATTTCAATATTACTTTTGAAGGTTTCAAAGAAAAATGTTTTCAATTTTTTTCTAGGTTATATTATTATTTTTCAATGATTAATTTTTTCTAAAATAATATCTTTTGTTTTAATTTTAAGAGGTTATTTTCTATAAACGTGATTTTCATAAATTTTGGGGTTTTAAGATGAATTTTTTTAATAAATAAATTATATTTTTCCCAATGAATGATTTTAAAATATTTCTCCAAATTATTTTCTATATAATGTGAAATCAGTTGGTGTTACTCATACCTTACTGTGGATATTATCTACGACTTCCATTCATTTTATTTCTCTGAATTGTTAGTGTTTTGATCGTCATGATGTTTATGAGACCCATTTCTATTTCATGGGTTATATGTTTATAAAACCCATTTCAATTTCGTGGGTTATATGGATATGATACACGGTTCTTTTCTTGAGTTGTACTTCGATGAAATTAAAATAAAACCTTTATATTTTCCACATGTTATGATATGATGACATGTTTATGATACCCATTTAATATAAAATCTCAAACCAAATTTCCAAATGAATAGTGCTTCTCGGCCGGTGGGACAGTAGACATAGTTCAACCCCTCCCCCCCAATGAAAAAGGCTGATGACAATCAGTGTGGGTGTAATTTAACATTTTTTGGGGGAATATTCCCTCTAGCACAACATTATAATATGGGTCCAATTATATATTAAAACATATCGAGGAAATTAGATTCATGATACTCGAACCAAACCCCCTAATCGTAGAAGCACAACTGTATAAAATAAATAGTGTTGTAAATAATAAACTATATGAAGTTGAAATTAATAATCATGACAACATTCTAGAAAACTACTTTTTTGACTAAAAAAGAAAAAAGAATAATGTTCATTTAAAAACAAGTCTTAAATATTAATAATCATTAGTGGGTTGGTAATTCATACCACAACATATACCAAATAATACAAGGATGAATTCCAAATTGAAAAAGAATGTAAAAAATAAACTACATCATCGAATGATCTCAAAGTCCCTTGACATTGTCCATTCAAGCCACTACTATGATATGGTTCCTGAGGATAATTTTAACTTATCAGAAATTCATAAAATGTAAAATATTTCTGAATATCAATTGTTGGGTGTGAGAAAATATCTCATTTGGATACCAACCAAATGTGCATAAATTATATCTTTGTTTAAACAATCATTAAACAAATTAAGTACAATATCTTGAAGAAATATATAAAAAATAAAACATCTAGGGTTCTCAATAGACACCAAGAAGTTATCAAATATTTCATACAATGCTAGAATCTATGAAGTAAAGATGGTCTTGGGACCATAGAACCCCTGATGTCAAAATAATAGGTGAACCATGTGGTTCCACCTTAATAAATTAACTTATCACCTCATGCATCAGGATACCTCATGTCTCAATATAATACCAAAAACTCCAAGGAAAAAAATAACAATTATTAGCATAGTACCACGAACCCCTAATCAAAATACCTCATCATCCACTAGTCCAAAATCTAATGGCATAGTGATACCTATCCTCAAATAAATATCCATGTCTCCTGCCTCAAGCAAAGCAAGCATCAGACCCCCAACTAATGACCTCATTGTTATCAATCAATGCCACTTCATCTAACACATGGAATTATGTGGATATCCACCCCAATACATTTTTTGTGCCACTATATGGGGGCTTATACCCACATTAGTGGTTAAAACCTCCTCATTAATAGAGTCAACCTATGTGCACATGACTCAATTCGGTGCTTTGGCGATCACTGGTGAGCGGAAGTCAACAAAAATAATTCCATAAGACATGTAATACCAGAAACATGTTAACCTACAATCATGTCACATAAATACAATGATTGGTTAATCAAATATCATGGGATATTTCCAACCTGATAGTCTCCCATCCTAAAAAAGGAATCCATGATGCCAAATCCTATGGTTCAAACAACTCAAGAAATTCAGGCCAAGCCCAACCAATGATCATCCTCACTAAATACTAAATTCCATGACACCTTGACACCACATTCCAATCCCATCATAACCCTTGGGTCACAATAGATCATCCATGGAAAATATATATAAAGAATAAACTTTCAAATATTAGGAAATTCAGTAAAATATAATTTTACATCATTAATTGAATTAAAAAAAACCATATAATTTAATACAATTGAACAAAATCATTTAAATAAACATATAAATTTTAATAGAGAGCATGAATGGCTCAAAATTGATTTAATAGAAGAGTTTTTTTTAAACAATTAATTTAAAAGAAGTTAACACCATTTTCTAGGTTTCCCAAAGTAGATAAGAACTTTAACCCATCATTTCTCACGAAAAATATGAATTGGGCTTGCACAATGGAATCCCATGGGTCCCATGGTCATTTTGATATAATGAAATAGATATAAATTAGTCTCTCTAAAAATACCCAAATGTGATCTTCAAGACGCACCCTAAAATCTAACGTGAAAACGAAAATCAAAATATTCCCCACATACCATGACCTCATATATATAGGCATGTCTGATATCGAGTTCCAACTGAATGCAGATTGGCGTAGATCTAATTTTCCATCGTAAGCCATAAAAATTGGTATATTGATAAATATATATATAGTTCTCTCTAGTGTGAATAAGAAATGAATATGAGTTTAGGGTGAGGTTATCATTATCATTTCAATTCCATTTCACATGAGGTAATTGAAAATGGAGTACTAATGGAGGGATGGGTGAAAATGAAGAAGATAGGAAGGAGGGATTATACTTTTACTATGGATGGCCAATAAGGGAGGAAATAGGGGAAGAGAAATATAAATTGGGAAAAACTAAAAAAATACCATGTAAAGGTCTCATGGAATAACCACATTGTTTTCCAAACCATGTTGTAACTGTGGGAGCTAAATTGTTGGGGTAATTCCCAAAAGGGAACCCTCACACATTTTGCACATTGTTTTACCTAAATGTTTTCAAATAGTGCAGAATCCCTCTAAAATCATATTCAAAAACCTAACCTGGTTGTTCACCTCCATAAAAAATTTACACAAACTATTATCCAATAAAAATTTGGAAGCATAATTAACTAAAAGGGGCCCCATAGAGTTCCCATAATCTGTGTTACCATACATGCATTGCCAAAATAGGTCATTTGGCCTCTAACGCCCCCAAAACCAAACCAAAACATTTTTCACAAATAAATCCTCTATAAAAACCCAAAACAATCATACAACGATAATTTCACTCTTAAAATTGTGCTATAACTATTAGATAAGAAAACAGCACCCCACTAACAGAAAATTCAAAATAAGTGTGGTTTTTCAACCCTATTAAAAAATTAGGATGTTCCAATATCCCCACCTTAAATTTTTTTATCCCCAATCTATAACACCAAACCCAAATATGGTACAGAAAGTAACCATCCTTGTTAAATTAACCCAGACTACCCTAGTTTCAAGGGTATAAGACAATTACATCGAGGGGTCCCCACCTTAGGAATTGCATAAAATGGTTTCAAGTTGACTGAATGCTCAATGAAAAAAAATTTCCATCAACCAATTTCCTAGACCAATGGTCTTCACATGATTCATAATTTACCCTAAACCTTGCAAAGTGACATCATTTTGTATAAAAAATACATTCATGCTCTGCACTGAATTAGTGCTCACCTTTATCCCAAGGAACCTATGGAAACATTGAGATCTTGCATCCCCACACATACTCCAATATATCTTGGTGCCTCGCACATCATCCAAGTATTACACCACCATGGTTCTAATATGACTAACACCTCAAGTAACATGCTTCAACAAATACCCTAAGACAGGTACCTCAATCGACCTATGCACCATTGAGGATCAAATATAAAACATTGTGCCTCTCACCTCATATATATATATATAAAATGATATGATATGATGCCAACCAATTGAAAATAATATGTTCAGTCTATATACAACCCGTATAGTTTATACAACAATACTTACATGTCTCAATAATTTACCCCAAACCCAAAAAAGGAAAATCATATCCACTCCAAGGGTTTAACTCAGATTGGCGTCATGACACCATCCTGCTCATCCCTAGGAAACTCCACAACATGCACCTTGATTAATTCTTGATTTTTTTATACCTAAATGCTCTACAATGTCACTGTAGCCACTATCCAAAAACCCCAGTGATAGGCCCCTCTATCTCTACCACATTATCATCATGCAGCTAATCCTTGGCTACCCTTATGTGGTATTGATTTTGAAACAACCTCAGACACCTAAGTCTGTCTCAGCCCCTATATTTGACTATCTGATAAGGATGATTGCAAAACCTATTTCGATTCCTGACCATTCCAAATGACTAAAAATATTTTGAAGGCCTCTCACATTGTGTCCATACATATACTAACTGCACACACTGAATGAAAACGGTAGAATATCTAATATGAGGTGGTCTAGCTATGTCATAAGCCAGGACACCTTGTTGGATATCATATCTTCGTAACTAAATTCCATATGAAATGTCTACATTGAGATCACTTGAAACTACGACTCATCTTGGGTAAGACCATTCTATGAGTTTTACCTTAGCTATGAGTGCCTAGTTCACTAACACATAGAATGAGCTCAATCTAAATATCTTTACATACACATAAATGGTAATCCATAAACCATACATGAAAATCCCCACGAGGCAGGTATCAATTCTCACCATAATGGTTGAGAATGAATATTATTCAGAGAATCCCAATTTGTAGTCCATTCTGGACATCTCACCATACTAAAATCATAATAACTTTGGATCCCTTCCATCATTCATCATTTAAAATAAGAGATACTGAAAGAAAGGGGCCTCAAAATGCTTCAAAGGCAATCCCTCAACAAGAACATGTTTATTCCACAAGTGCATTTCAATTATTCTGAACATGTCAGTCACCAGCTTGACCCTCCATCCTAGAGGCATCTCGAGCTACATCTAGAAAGTATGCATGATCTGATTCTGATTATAAGCTACATGCGAACCACACTCTCCATGTAAAAGCAGTGGGTACTACAACTGGAACTCTCTCATCAAGTACGCCAAATATTTCAATGCTCCCGGAGCACCCCTGTTGAAACCCTGGATCTCCAGAAGAATGATATCTTAGAGGTACATGTTGATCTATAGCCTATACCCTATATTGACTGAAATATTCCCTTCCATAACTGAAACCAATGCATGTACCTAAGCCTACCCCTTACCTAATACTTGCACTACCTAAACCTAAAAGGTATCAACCATATCATATACCTATAACAATGAATCATTACCCACTTTATGCACCATCTTAGCTATTTAGGAGGAACACATTTAATTCCATCAAATGGTCATACACCCCATAGACACACACACACACACACACAACGCAGATAAAAAACATTAAAAGGTAGTGTATACCCTTTACCCTTAGTATCCCATGCCGCAACCATGACAGATGTTATCCCAACCTCACGGCCTAGTTACCAACCCTCAACATAACTATGTATCAATAGTAACTTGGGCCATACTTGTCCTATCACCCAACATTGCCTCAATTGGAAAACCGAGTCTCCCTCCATAGTGATCAGAATCACCTCATTTTGTTGTACAATCCTACTCCTATAAGATCTAGACCCATTTCACATATGCCATAAAATTAATATACATATAACATCTCCCATGTCATAATAAAGTTTACACCATGTAATTTTACATTTAACAAGTAATTTTATATTTATCACATGGTATAAACTTTTTACAAACAATATGTGAAATTATAAAACTGAAATACCATAATATGGGCATATCAAAATCCAAAAATCAAGCAATCACACCATTCTTTCTCGGTTCAAGGGTCCAACTCATCAGTGGTGATACCAGGACAGTAGTCTGTTTCTTGTATCAAAACAAATTACACCACATTTCATATATGATACCCAAGGTGGACATCTTATAAATTGTAATTAAGTAAAATAGAATTTTTGATCCCACCGAAGTAAAATTAGTTCATCCCCCATTATTGGGGTTGCAGGCACACAAAAAAATGTTATAAACCTAGTTTTAACACCCCCTAATATCTAATATACCAGAATTTTTTTTAAGACTACCAAAAAATTTAAAGAAAGTGTTTTTCTCCTTAATAGATAGATAAACACTGCAATTAAATCTTGATCATGAATTTCCCTAATAATACATGTATATTTATGAACTGAATTTACACTCTATGTGAGTTTTTGGGATAGTGGGCCACTAGCCTTTGGCCTTCCTCTATGTGTGCCAAAGGGTTACGACTAGAAATGATCGGGTAATTGAACAAGATTGGGATACTATACTCTCCTAGAGAAGATAATAACACTGGTCCACATATATAATATAACATGTAGTAGAAATAATACATAGTAGACTCAAACTAGACCTTCCATTTGAATAATCACCACAGTATTAAATAAATAGTAGAAGTAATTAATTACTTGAATCCATGAAAATAAATAAACTTGTCCGCAATCCACTTATAGCCACTACAAAAGATAATATTAAAAATGTAAATTTTATAACATGAAATACATGCCAATATACAATATATGGTTACACAAGGTATACAACTACATATACATACTAATAAAATGAATTATACTCAACATGAATGGAATCTAGAATATAAACTCCAACTTGGAATAACTTCAATTTCCATTTCCAGTCTCCATGAATGTTGCTACTAATATACATATCATAAAGAAGATATTTTACCTAATCATAAATTCCTAAATTATACCGATTTAAATAAGGTCATGTGTAAGGGGTGATAGCATGTCTCAGAAGGATACCACCCAATCATGCATACTGGACATCTATGTCTAATCAAGAATCTAATGAAATATTTATAATACCTCGATACAATTAATAATCAATAAATATTTTGTGATGCCCAAAATCCAACAATATGTGGTCACAAACTTCATCCAACATTGGAATAAAAGAAGTAAGGAGGGTCCTTGGCCCCTTTCCCATGGAACCCCTAATGTCAAAAGTCCAGGTGAACCATCAGGTTCCAGCTCAATCAAGTTAACTGATAGCTCCAGCTTCCTGACACCACATGTCTCAATATAGTACCAACATACCAATGGAAATCCCAAAAAATTTAAACATGGTCCCACATAACCCTACCATAAATCTTTTGTTAGCCTAAGGCCTGATTTCATAAGGCACAATGATACATGTCGTTAAATAAATATTCAGTCCAACGGCCTCAAGCATAGCGATCCTCAGCTCTGAACTGATAGCCTCATCCTTATCATCTGAAAGCCCACCATATTTCAGAGGATATTTATGGAAATCACCATAAATCCATTACCTAATACACTCTATGGAGGTCTCTACCCAAACGAGTTATTAAATATACCTTATTGATGGAGTCAACTTGTGTACACATGTCTGCATTCATCACTTTGTCCATCACACGTGAGTGGAAATTACTATAAATAATTCGCTAAGACACATCAAATTCACACATCATGCCCCTTTGATCATGTTGGTCAATACTATTTTTGACACATCAAATATAAAAAGCCATTACTAACCTGAAAGTATCACTTCCTTAAACCAAAATCCATGATACCCAATCATATGATCAAAACCACTCAATTAATCTAGTCCAACCCATCCAATGTTCATTGTCACTCAGTCGTAATGGCCATAACACCTCAACACCCTAGACCATGTCTTTCAGAACCCCTTGGGTCAAAATAGTTCAAAAAAATCAATTATATATAAAATTTTTCAATTTCATTTATCAATCAATTCAATGAAATTGAATTTCATATCTCTAATTAAATAATAATAGAGATTCCAATTTAAAACCATGTAATTGCATCATATAAATAAACATAAATATTTATTATAGAGGAATTGAATTCCCCAAATATGAATAACTAATCCAATTTAGTTTAAAAAACATATTTAAATGAAATTCAAACCCCCTACCAATTTTCCCTAAGGTGTGATTGCCTCTAAATTGGTCTTGATGAATAAAAAAATGAATTAGGAATTCCCAACATCATCCAAAGGGCCACACCTTCATTATGATATGATGGAATAGATATAAATGGCTGTATCTCAAAATACATTAATTCACAAAAAAATTATACACTACTAAAATTATATCAAAAATACAAATCAAGATATTCACCTCAACCTTATACTCATAGATGTAGGCACATCTATCATCAAAATCCAATTCAAAGTGGATTAGTGTAGATTTGAATATCAATTATACATGCTGAAAATGGGAAAAAATAAATCAAATCTATTTATCTATTAGTGAGGATAAATAGAAACAATGAATTGTGTAGAGTAAGGTTACCATTACTACAACAGTTCCATTTCACATGAAGGTGATGAAAATGGAGCACAGATTTAGGGATGAGAGAAAAATAAAAATGAGAGGAAGGAGGGAACATCCTCCTGTTATGAAATACCATTAAGGGAGGAAAGAGTGGATGTTAAATATAAATAATTAATATAGAAAGAAAAATAAAAGAAAAAAAATAAAACGTATAGTCCATATGGTTTACCCACAAACTTTTCTAAACTGTGTGGTAATAGTGTAAGCTACAGTTTTGTAATACAACAAAAAAGGGAAACCTCACACGGTTTCAACAAGGTTTATCCAATCCATGATCAAACCATGTTTAATACTTCTAAAATATCCATAGATAAAAATGCATGGAAATTAACATCCCTATTATGGTTTACACAAATGTTTCTTTAGTACAAAATTTGGATGCCCGATTAACTGGAAGGGGCATCACAGTTCTCTACTAAACTACTCACTCGGGCCTGTAATTCCAAAACATTCCATTCAGATTCCAAATCCCTCAGAACCAAAAAAAAATCATGGAACTCCAAAATCCTCTATAATACCCCCCCAAATTAGATAAATCTAATATATCACCCATAATTGAGTCTTGATCATCATATTAGTAAACAGAAACCCCATTAATTGAAAATTCCGAATGGGATTTGTTTTTCAACCAGATTAAAAAACCTGTGTTGATAAATTTAATTTCAGGGATTATGGTATTATTTCTTATGATATTGTGTCACACATAAGTATGCTTCAATTATGATAGGAACTAGATATATATCTCCCTCTAATTCATTTGGAAAGATTTATATTTGATGAGATAAACATGGATGGAATAGAGAGTGACCTCATATCATTAAATGGATTTTTCTATTATGATTGTCGTGGGAGTGGACTTTCACCGCTATGATGGTCATGAGAGTGAACCATGAAGTCCAATATGATTTGGGGAGTTAAACCATTCCACTAAGATGGCCCTGTATTCAAGCATTGGGTACTATATATTTATTTTTTATACTCATATGTGTAAACCAACAATTTGATATATTATTCCATTGTTATTATATCATGGATTATTCTCATGTTTCCATTATGAATCTTGTCTTTTAAACTCCCAATATTTATTTTATTATTCATGTTCATGACCATTGATATACATGTTATGATATTATAATATTTTAATTTTTTATTCAACAATATAGTATTTGGATGGGTATAAGTATGATTATAAAAGATATGAATAATTGATATGACCTCATAATGATTATTTATAAATAATATAGTGTCCAATTCTATACCATTTAACCATTAATTGAATGATACATTTTCCCATGGGTAACTATGGCCTACCATATCCATGATGTGATGTGATTAATCCTCCACCAAAACCATTTAAGAATGATTATGAAAAAGTATATAATAACTTTATATAAAATTTATGAACATAATATAATTGTTGATATGAATAAGAAATATCTTATTCATAAGAAACATGACCTTCATGATGGACAAGCATAGGAAAACAAGGCATTTAACACCCAAAACAATTCTAATACCTGATGATAATTAACAAATATTTATAAGAGAATCATATAGGGTATTATAAATATTAATATGGTATTAGTACAACATAATAACATGATTTAACCGTTGTATAGGAGGTCAAATGACTATAAAAAATGTGATGTATGAGTTACGATTTAATTACAAAACCTCCTTATTATCTGAGGTTGTTTATATTTAAGTATACACTAGAACACATTTATCATCCTTGTCCATGTTTCTCAAATAAATTTCAAAATTTTTATTGACAATTTTTTGAAATTAAATTTTACCCATGTTTGAGTTTATATAAATAAAATTTAAATAAATCTTTCTGTAGTATATACTAAGATAATATTGTTTAACATATAAGATGTGATCGCCTATTTTCTGACATTTTGATGGGTAATCATTATGATGATTCCCATACATGCTTAAAATGATGTTTTCAAAATAAATGATTTATTTTATAATTATGTATATTTTAAATGATATGACATTAAAAAAGTTATATTTATCTCAAATATTTTAAATTAATTTATTAGATTATTTTAATCAATTTCAACATCCTTTTTTGTATTTTTTTGTTGAAAAAGGCTGATCTCGTATGATATAATTTACTATATTTTATTGAATGGTCTATTATATTTTGACTATGGGTGTTCTATTTTGATACCAACCATGATTTTTGGTTAAATTATTAACATTTCTCATGCTTATTTTAATATTAATTTTTATGTTATGTTTCACTCTCTTCATATAAAGAATGCATTAGAATTAATAAGTTCTTTGATGGGCCCGCTACAGCCCCTCGATGCATTTATAGGTCTTATGATAAAAATTATTTAGGGGTATTACCCATTTTATCTATGTTATTAGAACGTGGCCTTGATGGTATGGTTTTGATTCCTAGCATTTTGGATTCCATCATTTTGAGATAAGTTATTGATATTATATATGATTATTGGACTACAAGAATATCCATGTGAATGTTTAAATGTAATTATTTGATTTCTTCATTCCATATTATGCTGAAGATTATGTTTAAAGGGATTTTGTTTCATTTTTATACATTTCTTTAAAATTTTAGGCTTATTTATGATTTATTACACTATATTAATTATCCTTTCTATGAATATGAGATCACCCCTTTATTATGTTTCATTTTACCCTAGGATGCAAAAGAAGTTTATTATGAATGACCTATAAGGTTAATTTAAGGGATATTAGTGTTTTCAAATCATACACTATCTTGTTTTTTGTGACACCCCAACCCCTCTAGACCGGAACTAGTGCATTAATTGTTATATTGGCATGGTTAAAAGGAATGAAAGTCCTGAAGGAATGATCAGATTAGTATTATTGAAGAAACTAGATACATATATATAACTCAAATTACATTGGAAATGGTTACAAAATACAATACCTAATAAAAACTAAAGACTACATCAATAAAAACATAATAAATGATCTCATATTCACCACCTGTTGATAGTAAAAATGAATGGGGTGATCTCAAATGAATTGTAAGGGTTAGAAATAGAGGAATCATGAATCAATAATAACTGAATTGTAAACAATTTGACATTATTGAAATGGCATTCATAAAAAATAAAAAACTCACGCCATTAATAAACTGAGAATGAAACTGCATCCATAGATTTTGACATAGTGAAAACCTCATGGATAGTAATAAATGATAATGAATAAAGAGAATTATTATTAATTGGATATCAGGTATCTAGCACATGATACCATAATACCATTAAAAAGGTATATTTCTATGGGTAAAAACTCATTTGTTTTTTGGAAACAAACTCGAATAGTTTGTCATAAAACAGATTTGTCTCCTGAGACCTACAAATGAATAAAGAGTTTATAGCGGGCACCAACCACCACTGCATTTACAAATAATTCTTTATATATTTTTTCAACACAATATCAATATGCTTTCTCTATATATGTATAGAGTAGAGTATATAGATTCATCAATATTTCCATAGTTAAAATAATTTTCCCAATAAAACCGTATGTTAAATGGTATAAAGTTTAGACAGAAGACATATCCATGATATGATATTAAGGATATTTAATATAAATATAATTTCAAATGGAATTTTATCACAAATGTGCAGTATGTACACCACATAGGGATTATTGGGAGCACAATTCAATGTTAGTCACAACAAAATAGTAGTTGACATAAAGTCTCTTACCACAATGTAATCGGTCGAATCATTTGACCCGGACGTAATAACCTAAAAACGAGTCATCGAATTCCATGAATATAAAGGGAATAATTTTATTACATATCAAATGTAAGAAAAAATATACCACATAAATGAAATAATTGGGATACAATGGAAATCTCATGGAAATTAATGTGAGATGAGAAACCCCTTACAAACATTTTTTCATGGTAACGAGTGATCTTGAGAGGGATTAATGAGAGGTAAATGGGTATCCCATTATATATATATATCATTAGGGAAGTATGGGGTATATAGAAAAACATACCCCATCATTAGGTATTAAAAATAAAAGAGCACAACACATAGGATATTATTGAACAAAAGTGAGAGAGAGGATCCCGTACCTTATGGTCGAATGTGTTTTTGATTGTTCATAACGAACTAAATAATCAAATTTAGCATCATTAGTTAATAATTTCAGAACCACTTAATCATTTAATTGAAATTTTATAACCATATTAGGTTTATTAATGGTATTTTATATGGGTTTACGATATTCAATTTTATTGTTTTGGAAGCATTTTCTTCCTTGTTTTCATGATCCATTTACTTTTATTTAGGAAAGGATGTTCATTTGAAATGATGTTAAACATCCAGAAATGTTAATATATAGTATTAGTGAAATTAAAGATATATAAATGATCTTATAATGATTTGGGGTTATATATTTGAGGATGAAGCATTAGTTAAATGATTGTAATAAATGCTTTGATTTATCTCGACGATCTTGTGCAAAATAAACTTGTTTTGTATTATTATTCCATATTATGAGTGTGTAAGGATTACCAAATGTTAAAAAAGATAAAATACATATATTATGATCTTTTTCAACCATTTAAAAAGGTTTCATGATCATTATTAAAGATGGTAATGCTAATTGAAACCCCATATTTCTTGAGTTGATAAATTAACACATCTCAGATGGTGTTTTCATTTATTGTATAAAAGGAAATGAAGAAAAGAGATTACGATGAAATATTCCATTATCAAAATGAAAACCCATTAAATGTATGGTACTGGAATTATCATGGCATTTGGATGAGGTGAGGTGAGAAGAAATAACAAAATAATGGAACTTGTAAGAAAAATTGAAAGAAAAAGGAAGAAAGGGTCACCACTTGAGTACTCCTCCTTGAGAAACTCCTTATGGATTTTTTTTTGGCCTTTTGGTGAGAACCGTAAGTCTTAGATGTGTGGAGAGGGCTTGGGAAGATATTTTTTTTAGAATTTAGGCAAGGATTGAAGCTTGAGTTGTTTGGGAGGAAGAGGGGGTGAGGTGTGGTTTATATAGTTGAGGGGAGAGGATTTTTCTTAATATTAAAGTCATTAATTTATTATTTCCTCTCAAGACAAAAATAGTGACCATTAAATGAACAATAATAGTAATATATGCATGTGATTTATATATTTGGGTGCTTAGATCACTCATGATGATAGTAATAGTTAATATAAATTATAATATATTTATATGGTAAATTAATGTATTTTACTATTCTCCATAAATTCCATTATTTCAGAAATATTACAAAAGATTACCCAAACCATCTTTCGATGTGTAGAATCCAGAAATGAAGTCAAATTTTCAAAAATAATTTTCCATATATTATTATTTTAATATTTAATAAAAATAATTATTTAATCGAAAAATATAAACACTTGAATAATTCATTTTCATTTTTTAAGGTGCCTAAATTTATTTATACATTCATTGGTGTGGAAACCATTCATAAGAGTACTATTAATATTCAAAATGGTATGTTACTATTCCTAAGAGAAAGTTACTATTATTTAGGGTACATTACTATTCACCAAAAATTAAGTTAATTCTATCAGACTCTAAATATCATCTTGAACACAACAGTGTATATTAGAGTTTTAAAATTCAAATCACAGAGCTGGAAAATTTATGTTTAATGGTTATGTTATGGATATATTATATAAGTAACCATGTTTTGTTCCACAGAAGCTCATCGATTCATGAAATATATACTATCTAATGAATACAGTGTAGTTCATAGAAATACATGATAAAATGTTTGGGGTGCTACATCATTACCTCATTTAGAAATTTGGTCCTTAAAATTTTACGTATAAAGCCCACCAAAAAGATGTGGGTGGTTCTTCTTCAAAACATCCTCAAGTTCTAATTTTTATTCTTCTATATTCTAGTTTCTCCAAAGAAGCTTTACTAGACGAGTTGTCTGATTTTTTAATACCTTCTCCCTTGTGTCAATAATCCCAATAGGCTTTCCAAAGTATGAAAAATCAGGTTCCAGATCTATTTCATCATATGTGAGTACATGTGTTGGGTCCAGAATGTATTTCCTTAACAATGAAATGTAGAACACATCATGAACTTGGGAGAGATTTGGCGGCATCTCTAAACAGTAAGCTATAAGTCTGATTTTTTTCGAGAATTACAAATGTTCCGATGCACCTAGATCTCTGTTTCCCTTTATTTTTATACCATAAGACCCCTTTCCTTGAAGATACATTCAGAATGACATGATATACCACATGGAATTCAAAATCCTTTCTCTAGTGGTAAGCATAACTCTTCTGCATACTTTGGTCTAAAATAATACGAGCTTTAATTGTCTTTACCTTTTCCATGGTCTCTTTAATAAGTTCTGGGCCTATATGTTTTTCTCACCAACATAGTACCAATAAGTTGGAGTTCGACATATCTTCCCATATAATGCTTCATATTGAGCCATTGGAATACTAGAAAGGAAAATATTATTGTAGGAAAATTATACCAAAGGAAATTATTGATCCCATATACCTTGGAAGTTAATAGATCATGATCACATCATGTCTTCTAGAGTTTGAATAGTCCTTACAGACTATCCATCGGTTTGGGGGTGATAAGCAGTACTCATACAATGCTCAGTATTCGAAGCCTTTTAGAGACCATTAAATAATTTTGATGTAAACCGGGTATCTTGATTGGACACAATCGATAGAGGTGCACCATAAAGTATTACAACATCATTAATATAATGTATTGCCACATGATCAAGTGGTAAATCCTCCCTCAATGCAAGAAAATGTGCAGATTGTTTTGAGACGATCATCAATTACCCATATTTCATCATTGATTCTAGGAGTCCTTAGTAGTCCAGTGAAAAAATCCATCGAAATTTCACCCCACATCCACATAGGAAGAGGTAGAGGTTTCATCACCCCTCTAATATGTTTTCTCTCAGCCTTCACTTGTTTAAAAAATGAGGAACCTTGACATTTAGTCAGCAATTTATCGCTTCATATTATCCCACTAAAAATTTTCCTTTATATCTCTATAAATCTTTGTGCTAACTGGGTGTATAGATAAATTTGAGCTATGAGCATTGTCTAACAGTTCCTTTTTTAGATCAGGTACTGATGAAGCACATAACCTCTTTCCAAATTTTAGAACTTCTTCTTCATAAATGAATTCTTCCAATCTCCCATCCTTTAAGGCATTAATTATCTTATGTATATTCTCATAATAAGATTGATAGCTTTTTATATTCTATATTAAATATGGTTTTGCAATCATTTACAATTTGAAAGGCATTTCCCATTCCTTAACAATTCCTATATCCATCTTTGGTAGATCCATGAATATAGGATCTCTTTCAATTCCCATTGGTGTTATGAGTCTGTGATCTTTCCTACTTAATGCATAATCAAACTTATTTTTTCTTGGGTGGTAGTGTATTAAAAAATCGTAATCATTTATTAACGTGAGCCATCTCCTTTTCCTCATGTAGAGTTCATTCTGTGTGAAAATTTATTTCAAACTCTTATTATCTGTGTACATCTCACATTTTCCCTGTAAATATTATGTCAAAATATTTTCTAAGAAACTTTTATGGCTGTGAACTCAAGATCATGAGTTGGATAATATTTCTAATGAGTTGTCAATATTATTGATGCTTAAGAAATAACATTATCATTTTACAAAAGGACGCTACCTAGTCCATTAATTGATGCATCACTACATATTATAAATCCAACAATTCTAGATGGAAGTGTCAAAATTCGAACATTGGCCAATCTTATTTTCAATTATTCAAAGCATTCTATAAATTCTTTTTTCCACACAAACATAACTCATTTACGTGGGAGCATGGTAAGTGGGTTATCCAATCATGAAAAATTCTGAAAAAATGTCGATAGCAACCTTCTATGCCAATAAAACTACATACCTCAATTATGTTTATTGGCATGGGTCATACTTGGATTTCCTTTGTTGTTGCAGGATAAATTAAAATTCCATACTTAGAGACAATATGGCCTAGAAAAGAAAATGTTTGAATCCAAAAATCACACTTGCTAAAATTCCCATTTAAATAGTTTCTTTTAAGAGTTTTTATAAAAATATACAAGTGATTCTCATGGTCTTCATACCTTTTTGATTATACCAAGATATCATTGATGAATACCACACCAAATTTATCAAGATATTCCTTGAAAACTCAATTCATTAAATCCATGAAAATAGAGGGTGCATTTATCTATCCAAAAGGCATCACTGTAAACTCTTAATGCCCATCCCTAGTTCGAAATGTTGTCTTTGGAATATCATCATTTTTCACATGTAGCTGATGATATCTTGATTGAAGGACGATCTTCAAAAAGTATTGAGCTCCGTGAAGTTGATCAAATTAATCATCAATCCGTGAAATATGATACTTATTCTTTATCGTAATAGCATTGATTTTTCTATAATCAATGAATTTCCTCAAGGATCCATCTTTCATCTTGAAAAGAGGAAAGGGGCTTCCCATGGAGAAACACTAGGTATAATAAATCCATTTTCACTCAATTCCTCTAGTTTTTTATTTATATCAACTAATTCCACAGTGACGATTCTATAGGGAGTCATTTATATAGGTCTTTCACAAGGAATAAAATCAATATAGAACTAAACCTCCCGTTCTAGTGGATATCCAGGTAAATCCTATGGATGTATATCGATGTATTCATGCCCTATGTGAACATATTCAATTTGAATAATTCTTTCCTCACCCATAGATATTGGATTCCCTTCCTCTCCAAGAATTGCATTTAACAGATCTACTGGAGGTGGGTCTAGATAAGAATCAGACGGTGAGGTCTCTATTATAAAGATAATATATTCTACACCATTTTCAAAATTGTAACTTCATTTTTTGAAATATATATTCTCATCATAATTTTATTGCCAATTCATTCCAAGAATTATATAAAATTCAATCATTAGTTTGATGATAAGGTTAGCCACTACAAAAAATTTATGTTTCTCGAGGGGGACTAGTTGACATTCCTTTGTTGCAGTGATGCATCCCCTAGGAGTTTTGACTGATAAATCCTTTATTAAATCAAATTGGACATGTCTAATTTTCTTGGAAAACTGGGAAGATATAAATGAATGTGATTATCCAGAATCAAATAACGTGTTGGATAATATTGAGGAAACAATTAAAGTACCTTACAACACATCATTAGGAACTTTAACTTCGGCGGCTATAATCGCATAAGATCTCTCTTTATCTGTTGGCTTTTTTGAGGCATGTTTCCTTGGTACATAGGATACACATTTTCCAAATTTACCCTCTCTCGACTATTGTAGCATTGAACATCATCAAATTGTTTCTTCTCTCTACATTATGAGATAGATGACCCATTTCTCCACACTTATAGAAGACTTACATACATTTCAAGACTTTCCGAAGATGAATCATTCCACAGTTCTCGCATAATGGGAATTTCCTCAGTCCATTGTTCTTATTTGGTGCTTCACCTATCCCTTGGTTATTAGAGTATCACTTTTTATGTTGGTTTCACTTGAACAAATTTGATCTAGCAAATTACTTCTCTATTTTGATGGAAATGGATACAATTTCATCATATAATGAAAATGATTGAGAAGCTAGTGCCCTTAGAAGACATGTCTTAATACCTTCCACGAAATGATCAATCATGTCTACTATGTCACGTACATAATCTATGACATACCTGGCTATCCTTGTGAAGGTAGACTCATACTTTGCAACACTGTATTATTCCATTTTCTTTAAGCAATGGAATTTCTTCTTCATTTCAGTTCATTGCTGACGAGAGAAATATTTTTCGAATAATGTTACCTTAAAATTTCTCCATTACATATCTTCTATTTATTCTACCTCTATGGTATTTTTAATCAAGGACCATCATTGATATTCATTTCCCTTGAGGCAACATACTTCCAGTACTAAATTTTCATTTTCATTGCTTCGTAATGCCCTGAATATCTTTTCAAGGGAATTCATTCAATACTCCACAACCATTGGATTAGTTGTCCCACTGAAATATTGGGTCTTCTGCTACAGAAAACGATCCTACATAGGTGTGGGATGGTTATTTGTTACATCCTTAGTATGAAGTCCTAATATAGTCATGATCTGATCTACTCTAACATTGTCTATGTTGATTTGCTTAGTGGGGAGATCCCTACCTTTCCCACGAGTATTGATACACCTTCTTCCATTAGATGCCATTTCTACATAATGGAAAAAACATGATTAAGGTATGAATCACAATGTATAATCTTAACATAACAAAATACTTTTCATAAATTGAGATCCTACACATGGCTAATCCCATATTGAGAAAAACGGATTCTTCGGAGAATAATTTACATTTCATTAATTCGTAATGCCTTGTAAATAAAATATTAATTATCCTAAGAATATCTCTTGGGAGTTTTGTAACCATGAGTGCAGAAAATCCTGTTGTCGTGTAACATGATTCCCTAGGTCAAGCTCGAAACTCCTTGTCGGAGCTTTCACTCCTAGGTACATCTGTGCCATATCAACCTCTACCTTCTTGTATCCAGATTAGGATGAATTTATTAGAATAATTCACATAATCTATTCATTACCAAAATACTAGAATATTCTTGTACATTTATCCTCAAACACTACCTTAGGAATTTGGCCCCTACTATACATTTATCACTATAGTTTACATGTTTTCTACAAATCTTCCCCTGATACCATATGTTGCACCCCGACCCCTCGAGACCAGATCCAGTACATTAAATATAATATTGGCATCATTAAAAGGAATGAAAATCCTAAAGTAATTATCAGTTTAGTATTCATGAAGTAACTAGATACATATATGTAATACAATTACATTGGAAAAGGTTACAAAAAATACTACATAACAAAAACAAAAGACTGCATCTACAAGAACTCAATAAATGATATCTTCTTCGCCACATGTTGAAAGTAAAAAAATAAATGGGTGAGATAAAAATCTTAGTATGGGTAAAAAATAGTGTAATCATTAATCAATAATTACTATATAGAAAAAAGTTTAACATAATCAAAATTGCATGGTGAACAGATGAAAAAATCACGCCATTTATTAACTAAGAATGAAACTACATCCCTAGATTTTGTCATAGTTAAAACCACATGGATAGTAATAACTAATAACGAATAAAGAGAATTCTTGTTAATTTTAAGTCATGTATCTTGGACGTGATACAATAATAACTTTAAAAACTATTTAGTTCAATGGGTAGAAGCCTTTCTGAATTTTGGAAACAAACTTGAAGGGTTTGTCGCCTAACTGATTTGTCTCATGAGACCTACCGATGCATCAAGGGGATATAGAGGGACCCACCTAAAATTGAATGTACAAATAATTTATTATACTTTGATTCAATAAATAGAAATATAAATTTTAAATATCCATATTGCGTAGAGTATACATATTCATCAATATTTCCATAGTTAAAATAACATTTTAAATAAACACCGTATATTAAATGGTATACACTTTAGACAAAAAACATACCCATTATATGAGATTATAGATATTTAGTATAAAGATAATTTAAAATGGAATTTTATCTCAAATGGGTGGTAGGTACACAACATAAGGATTATTCTGTGCATAATAAAAAGTTGGTCACACAAAATAGTAGTTTAGACAATGTTTTTTTACCACAATGTAATCGATCGAATCATATGACCAGAAATTAATAAACTTAAAATGAGTCATTTAATACCATGAATATAAATAGAATAATTGTATTATATATCAAATATATGTACACATATACCACATAAAGGAAATAATTTTCAATCAATGAGAATCCCATGGGAATAAATGTGAGATGAGAAACCCCTTACAGACAATTCAGCATGGTAACTAGTGTTCTTGAGATGGATTAATGATAAGTAAAGGGGTATACCATTTTTTATATATCATAAGGGATGTATGGTGGAGATGTGAAACCATAACCCATCCTTAGGTATTAAAAATAAAAGAGCACAACCCATGGGAGATTCTTGAACAAAAGTGAGAGAGAGGATCTATAACCTTATGCTCGAAGGTGTTTTTGATTGTTCTTAATGACCTAAATAATATAATTTATCATAATTAATTTATAATTATAGAACCAAATCATCATGTAATTGTTATAGTATAACTTTATTAGGTTCATTAATGTTATTTTTGAGGGGTTTTAGATATTCAATTTTATTGTTTTGGAAGGGTTTTCTTCCTTCATTTTCATGATCTGTTTAATTGTATTTATGAATGGAAGTTCATTTAAAATGGAGTTAAACATCCAGAATTGTTAATATATATTATTAGTGACATTAAAGTTTTATATATGTTCTTATAATTATTCTATGATATAGACTTTAGTATGAATCATTAGTTACAATTTATTGATAAATTCTTGGATTTACACTACTAGAAAAATTGTCTTTTGCGCCTCTGGGTACGGGCGACCGCCATTGGCGGTCGCTATTGAAAGTATTAGCGACCGCCAAAGGCGGTCGCTAATACTAAAATAAATGGGCGGGATTTTTCCCGCCCCATCATTGTTGTCTTCCTCAAAATCTCTATTGCCGCCGGTGATGCCTGATGTTGCGCCCCGCCGTCGCACTACCTCCCTCAGTCACCGCCATCACCATCTCTCTTCGGCTCCGGTCACCCCTCCCTCACACGCCATCGCCCTACCACCCTCCGGCCACCCCTCCTTCACATTCCGTCACACCCGCCCCTCCCCCCGCCGCCGTAGATCTGCCATGGCCGACAAGTCGAGGTCTGGTTCCTCCTCGCGCCCCCGCGTGTCCGGTGTCGCACCCACCTACTATCCCGGACACATGAAACCCAATTTTTTTAAAAGGACCTTTAGCGACCCCCATTGGCGGTCGCTATTGGTTTTTACCAACGAAGAAATTGCAACCACCAAAAGCGGTCACAAGGCGGTCGCTATTGGGGTTTATTATAGTAGTGTTAACTCGGTGGTTTTGTGCATAATAAACTTGTTTTGTATTATCATCCCATATTATGAGTGTTTAAGGATTCCATAACATTAAAAAAGATAAAATACATATATTACGATCTGTTTAAACCATTGATAAATGGTTTCATGACCAGTATTAATAATTTTAATGCAAATTGAAAACTTGTCTTCATTGAGTGTGATAAATTAACAAATCTCAGATGGTGTCTGCATTTATTGTATAAAAGGAAAGTAAGAAAATATATTATGATGAAATATTCCATTAGAATAATCAAAACCCAGTACATGTACGGTAATGGAATTATAATGGAATTTGGATGAGTTGAGGTGATAATAGAGAACAAGATAATGCAACCAGAAAGAAGGATTGAATGAAAATGGAAGAGAGGTCACCTCTCGAGTGATCCTCCTTTAGAAACTCTGTAGGGATTTTGTTTTTGGCCGTTTAGTGATACCAGCAGGTCTTGGATGTGGGGAGAGGGATTGTGAAGTGTATTTGGCTGAATATAGGCAGGTCTTGAAGCTTGAGTGGTGTTGTTGGAATAGGGGCTGAGGGGTGGTTTATATAGTGGAGGGGAGAAGAGTTTTCTTAATATTATAATCATTAATTTACTATTTCCATTCAAGAAAATAAATAGTGAGTATTACATGACCATGAATAGTAATATATGTTTATGAGTTCGATATTTTGATGCTTTAATCACTCATGATGCTAGGAATATTTAATTTAAATTATAATGTATATATATGGTAAATTAATGTATTTTACTATTCAACAAAAATTCAAGTATTTTAGAAAAATCCTAAAAAATCACTATAACCATTTTTCGATAATAATTTCATAAATATTATTATTTTAATATTTAATTAAAATCATTATTTAATTAAAAAATATAAACTCTTGAATTATTCATCTTCATTTTTTATGGTGCCTAAATTTATTTATACATTCATGGGTGTGGATACCATTCATAAGAGTCATATTACTATTCATATGGGTATGTTGCAATTCATAGGGGCATGTTACTATTCATAAGGGTCTGTTACTATTCACAAAAAATTATGTTAATTCTATCAGACTCTAAATATCATCTTGAACACTATCGTGCATGTCAGATTTTGAAAATTCAAATCACCGAGTTGGAAAATATATGTTTAATGGATAGGTTATGACTATCTTCTATAAGTAACCATGTTTTTATCCATAGGGGCTCAGTGATTCATGAAATATAGGATATTTAATGAATATAGTGTATTTAAGTGAAACATACAATAAAATGTTTTGGGTGTTTATTTTTCATTTCAATTTGTAATGAAAAACTAATGATTGTATCTAGTTTTTACAGGGCATTTAAATTGATCAGTCCTTAGGGATTTGATTTCATAGGATCATGAAAATTAAATAAATTAATGAACTAACTCTATGTATCTTGGGTCGGGGTGTTACAATAGTTGTAACATTATTATGGTTATCATAGACCAACACTAGAAGACCGTCTATAATTTTAGCTAGTGTGGAATTTCTATGGGAGAAGGTAAATATTGTCGAATTAGTTATGAGAACCATTATAGTTGAATCTTCCACTATGACTACCATTTTTACATATCATATCAATGGGTGTCATATGTTAATCATGAAGGGTTTCTTATGTAGAATTTATGGTGATATAGTAACGTAATTATCAATTTAATAAATTATATACATATATATTCTATAATATAAAAAAACCACCCATACATTTAAATAAAACCACATTCTATTTTTTAAAAACGTTTTCAATTAATGTAATAACATAAAAAATAAATTCACTTTATGAATTTAAATTTATAGTATGAAAAAAATTAATTTAAATGTGTTATTTTTTAAGAAAACTAACTATATTTTGGATGAATTATGAGTTTAATAATATATTTACAGATATTTATTAATTTAATTATTTTAAATAATAATAATATTAAATATTAAATATTAATTTTCTTTAAAACAATATTTTTTCAATATATATTATGTTTTTAAAATTCAATATTCTAAAATTTATATGATTAAAAAAATTAATTATAATTTAAATTTATATTCATCAAAAATTGAAAATAAGGGGAATCTTATATTTTTAGTAAAATTGTTAATTAACATTATAATATTAAATAATGGTTCAATGGTATAAACAATGTCATATACTATGGATATAATATTACTAAATAAAATTTTATATTTTACCTTAATGAATACATTTTATGATGTTAAATCTGTACTCACATGTCTCACCAACAATTATTCACCAATCTCCCCTGGTATTCCAACTTTACATGTCACCTAACATTAGCTTTCAATGAAATGACACTCTTTTTCATATATGAAATGATCTCACTGACACTCTCTTCTAGTAACACATTTTCATTGACGTCACCATGAAAATATTTCCATTTTAAAAACCCTATATCCCTCTTTATCATTTGGTATCCATTGGTCATAAGATATTTTCCTATGTCATCCCTTTCTAAGAAGACTTTCAAGAGGCAACTCGTTCCCTCCAAATTAATATTATCCATTCCCATTCATTTTCATCACTATAATTATTTTACCATGTAATATAATACTATTATAACCCAATTAATATATTTAAATAATTAAAATTTAATTATATTTATGGAACAAACTTTATCAAAATCTCAACATACCATTAAAGAATGGAAACATCACTCATATCTTATGTGGTCTATTCCATCCTGGAATTTTCTATTTCATTATTCATCACATCCATACATTTATAGATCTAATAGTGAATTTATTCAATAAAAATTATATTTATGATTTGACTATGATTCTATAAATATATTTTAGCTATTATGTTAATAACTAACCCACCGTAAACATGGCTACTTTTGATCATTAAAAATATATAAAAAACTCATCGTTGATTTTATTTATATGAATCACATGTAAAAATATTATGTAGTGAAATTGGAAAATTATAAATAATTATGGAAAATATATTCAATTAAATTAATTAATCTCTGAATTAAAAATTTAGTATCAAATAATTAATATTTACATTGACATTGCATATCATGTGAAAAGGCAATCAAAATCACAATCATCTGATGCTTACAATAAGCAATAACTAAATAATAAATTTATAATGAATGATTATAATTGAAAATTAAAAAAATATGATATATTTTGATAGTTTTCTGAAATAATTAATTAATAATATTAATTTTATCAAACAGAATTTTGGAACAAGCCTAATCACAGAGGTCTCTAGAGAAGGGTTTTTACAACTCATCGATTTTTCAATGAGTCGCAGTTTTTTATACATTGACTATATTCTTAAAAAGAATCTAATATTTTAAAATTTATTTAATTTATATTTTTATTTAAATTTATATTTTTTAATTTAAATTTTCTAATCATAATAATTTTATTTTATTTTTTTCATCATCTAATAAAAAAATTAATATTATGAACAATTCTCATTCTCTATAAAAATCTCATTCTCTTAAATTATCATATTTAATCTTTCCAAAAAAAATTCAATTTCCCATTCTTGATGAGAAATATATTATTATATCAGGTGATATTTATATTTAACTTTAACCCTTTTCAAATGGAGGTTTTTTGAACCTTTCAATAGTGGGGGTTTCAATAATGATATTTTAAGAAATTTTTTTCCCTTACATGATCATATGTTTAATTTCCCACTCCAAATTTCCATTAGATAACCTTATTTATTTATAATGGATAAATTATATTTATTTATTAATAATTTGTTTTTTAAAAAATTATTCATGTAAACTACTCAATGATGATGATTTATAAAGTGACTCATAACGGTTTCTCCTTACGAATATGATTTGAAAGGTTTTCATAATTTTTTTTGATTTTTTGGATTCCATTTTGTTATCTAAATAAAAAAATTCTATATCATATAGTCTAAATTTAATTATAAGATTCTATTTGATTTAATTAAATTTATCATTTTCTAGATTTATTTCATGTATCAAATGATTTACTCATGATGTGAGGTTATGTTATACAATTTATAAATGATATGAAACCCATTGTATTTCCATTTTTTTCATGATATATGATATCATTAATTCCACATGGAATAGATTTATATTGATATTTAAGATCGTAATTATATATCATCCTCTAACAAATTGGTTGTGGTTCTATATCCCATAAGATAAGGAAAGGAATTAGAGATATGATTCTCAATCTATAAGTAGAGGTGTGAACATGATTCCAGATAAACTATGTGATGGGAGCTAGGTCTTCAATTCTTGATCCACTATGCTATGGGAGGTAAATTATTTATTCCTAATTTACAATGTTATTTTTTTTCATATGTTATAGTTTTTTCCATTATTATATTCCATGTTCTAATTTTATGAATCAATTCTATGTTCTGACATGACATTACACTAGGCTCTATGTATTTTATTATTATCACCCATATATATGTTCTTAATCAATGGTATGTGTTTCATCATTTGATATTACATGTTTTTTTATCATTACTTATAAAAAAGTATTATTTTTATTTCTTTTTTAATCAGATATTTCTCAAATTCTTATGTTTTCTCATAATTCTATACTCTAACCCTTAATAAAAATTTATATGTTTTCTTTCTTATAGAAAATTTTTCTCACACTTTATTATATTTTGTATTTCAAATTAAAATTATTTGAATTAATGTGTATAGAATGATGTATTATATATAGATGATGTGAGATATTTTGAATAAATTATGTGAAATAATGTTTTACACACCTCATCTCTAAAAGAACTAAATATTAGTTTTTTGGGTTGTAAAATTTTTTATGGGATATAATTCTTACATTATGAAAAAAGTGAAATATATTCATTTTTAATTTGGATTATCTAACATTGTATCAAGGATGTATTAAAAGTATTGTTTTATCAATATTCCTAGAATAATTTAAGTGTCATATTTGTTTTTATTAGTGTAGGTTTGAATTATCTTTTATTATATTAAGACTCAAGAACATTAGTGGAAACCATGAAAATAAGTCTAAATATAGAAAAATGTCATAAAATCTTGGTAAACTATGATGTGTGTAGTTTCCAAAGAATGAAATCTAATTATAGATACAAACAATTTGATTAATGATATTAATTGTATGTAGCTAGAGGTAATAACCCTGAAAATGTTTGGTTGAGTGTAAACTTGTTCCTCACTCGATAGAAAATTAATGGGCCTAAAATTACACATTGTATGACACTACCAAGGGATATGATTTGTATGAGTCACATTCTCTTTATAGAACGTTATGCATTATTTAAATGGATGTTTATGATATATGATATACTAGTTAGTTATGTGATCATAGTAGGAAGATGGCCATTTATTTTGTAGATTAAAACCTTGATATGAATAATATTTTTAATGAAGGTCATTTATTAATTATTTATTAAATGCTAAGGATTTTATTTTTACATATATATTAATTAAATTATTTTCATCAACATTCCACGATTAATGTAATTGTTATAGTAAGGATTAATTGGGAAAACAGTTGATGTGATAAACAATGTGGTGATAATCCAAATGACAAATCTAACGTCATATATGATGTAGAGAAAATTCATCTAGAAATTATCAGTCAACATTCCAATGAAATGTAAAAAATATAACCATTTTGAGAACCAGAATGCATCATGAATAGTGAAACATTAAATCAATCTCTTCATGTAAAAATGTTCAACCTCTATTAATGTGTATTATAACCCATAAATTGTTGAGAAATGGATCATTACAAAAGAGAATATATTTTTTTACCTAAGACTATCAATCAATGAGAAGGTTTTTTTAGTTATTATCATCTTTATTGTGAGGTAGAAAGAGTTTTTTATCTCCTTTATAATATACTGAAATTTATGAATTTGATTCAATAGTATGAGAGGGGTTCAGGATAATATTCTTCACTAAATACATTCCTTGAAATATTTTAATGATAATATAGGGATAATTAAATGAGTTGAGTAAAAATCAGCAATCATCTGTTGGTACATATGAGTAAAACTCCAAAAGACACATAAGGTTACCCATAGTTTTATAAGTAAATATCAAAGTTAGATAAAATAATTCTTTAATAATTAAATACAAGTGTTCAATAGTTGATAGCATTTCAATTATTTGGTTGATATGAATAAATTGTTTGATTTGAACATAAGATATCAATTTATGACATATACTCTTATTAGTCAAGATTCAATAAAATAAAACATATTTTCAAAGAAACATGAATGATAAATATCATTGAGTAAATAATTTACAATCACTATTATATAAAAGTGTGGGAGGAAGAATTTGAGAGATACCCTCAAGTATTCGAGATGATGAATTTTTTATAGTAAAATAGCCCTTCATGCACATAATTATAAAAATTAGGTAATGTTCCAATTGATTGAAAAGGATTATAAGAATGTAATGATAAATTTACCCCCAATACAATAATTCATTAAATGTAGGGTGTTTTGAAATTATGAAAATCTGTTCCTTGATCCTATGGAAAACATCGATATAGACCCATGAATCCTCTAAGCCCAAGGAAATAAGAGAGTCATAACTCAATAACTAAAAATATAGTGGATCTTGATTATGATGTGGTGAAATTTACAAATTCTCTCTACTGAAAATCCAAAACATATGATTTTATTCAATTTCATTATATTTATTTATATCACATCATTATTCTAACAATGTTGATTCATCAGATAGAACCAAGTACATTCAATTATCTATGAAAACACCAAGGGTAATTTTTATTTCATTCTTGAAATATATAAATATATATTATCATTTCATGTTTTGGGGGATAAAACCTCCAATATGTGTTTCCTTCCTTAAATTGGTATAATTAAATTTGATACTCAGAATTCACTAACATTCACTACATACATCTCATATAAATTTTCAATGTATGGACATAAATTTCATATCCCATAACAACGCCTTATCATGTATCACTAAAATGATAATTTTGAAATCTCATTTAAATAAAACCCCCAAACATGGGTCATGAAACCCTATAACAAAGGATACATGTCTTAAGTGATAATATAATAAACAAATGATTAATACATTGAAAAACTATGGGGGTATACTTATATATTTACAAATCAATTACTTGGAAATATACTAAAAAATAAGGTTGATTTTTTTATTAAACTTATACATAATTTTTGTGACTGTATCTATGAGTCCCTATATATTATCCATCATTGAATTGGAATAATTAATGAATAAAATTACAATGAATACATATAAGGGTTTTATATTCCCATGTGATGAAAAATTTGTTGAATTAGTCCTCTATTTCAATAAGAAATATGGATGAGTGAATATTTAAATATATTAACATGTTTTTAACAAGATAATTCTCAATAACAAGTGTCATTTTACCTATATTTATGATTTTTTTTTATTAAAATAGAGAAGGTCAAAACTCATCAATGGTGGATCTTCAATCTAGATTCCATAAATTAATGTGAGACAAATAATATATAACAAAGAGAAATTTTTTCATATGTTTTGGACCCTATGAATATATATTAATTCTATTCAGACTAAAAAATTCTGAAATTATCTTTATAAAATTGAATAATATAATCATTAGAGATTACTATGAAAAAATCATGCAATAATTTACTGTTGTTGTTCTTATATATTATTAATGTATGGAATAACATTAAGAAAATTGGAGTATTGTGGTAAAGATTCTATAGAAGGCTAAATTATCTACCATTTCAAGAAGGTGTAATTTTCTTCTTCAAAAAGTACATTTCCTTGGTCATGTGATCACAAGAAAGTTTATATATATCAATTTATAAAATACAATTATAATTAAATAATGTTCAAGAGAAACCACTATGATATATATCAATAGTTTTTTGGATAATGTTAATATGATCAGTGGTTTTTATGTGAAAATTATTATTATTATTCAGTCCTCAAACTGAGTTAAAATTGAAGTGAGTTAAGTTCTTATTTATATATTAATCTGAAGAAAGATTCGTAAAGATTAAAAATGGAATATCCCCCACACTTGTACTTACACTACCATTTAGAAGATGAGGGTTTGTAACATATAGTGATACTTCATTGAAGTGATTAGGATATTTATTTATGAAATATGAAATAGTAACTGATTTTACATCATGTTAAATACATAATCATGGTAAAATTACAAAATGCATGATATTCTTCTTGAGGTTGAAATCTTTCCATTGAAAATTTTGAATCATTATCTATATGACGAAAACTATGATATCTATACTGACTAAAAGATCTCAAATTAGATATTCACATAGATGGATTAGATGATTTTCTAGAGGAGATGGTTGGTATTCTTCAAAGATAATAAATTCTCAATACATTACATTCATATAATGGAAAATAAGGTGGATGATACTCTAAGAAGAAATTATAATGTTACATGATTCATTATGTTAAATTAAAGTTACCCAATATTTATTGATATAAAAATGATGTATATATATCCTAAATTAATCCAAGAAATCCTTCAATTCTCAATTTTTTTATCTACCATCCATCTATGAAAATATAAATGAGGAATTGTATGTTAATATAGAGCTACAAATGAAGATGTGAATTATTAATGATTTTAATCCTGATGAAGAAAAAGTTTTGAGATTTAAAACATAGATTTGTGTCTAATCTAAAAAAAAGAAAAATGATATTTTTATGAATAACATTTCACACTCTCTTATATTAATCCATTATTAAAAGAGATATATAGAGATCATAAGTAGAAATTTTGGAGGGATTAACTGGTGCGTAAGGCTATGTAGTATGATTTACGATGATTTTTATGTTAGTAACTAATGACTTAACATCATAAATATGAGAGGATGATACAACCCTTACCTATAAAATTATGAATTTATGAATACATCATGATGGATTTGATCATGTTTATTTAAAATTATAATAAATAGTAGCATTTTAATTTGGTAGTGGTTGATAGACATGTGAAATTTGAACACATCATTTATATTTTTAAGGATTTCTACCTCAATCAAAAGTCTATATCATTAATAAATGAAGTGGTAAGGTTGTATGGTATACCAATTTCAATTGATAATATCAAGATCAATGGTTCAATTCAAAATTTTAGTGGAGTATTCCATAGTAATTGGATATATAGTTTAAAATTAGCAAAAATATATATTTCCCAAAATTATGTTCAATATTAATTAATCATTCATACATTAGAATATATTTTTCAATCCATGTACATGGATTTAAATGTTAGTTGGGATCCACATCAAACACATATAGTGTTCTAATATAATAATATTTTCCTTGATGGATTTCAAATAGTTCCATAACACTCTATGTATGGGAGGAGATGAGGGAACCAACCATATTGGGATGATATTGGATAAAGGAAGTTAGTAGGATGTGATATTTTCCAATAAATTATTTAAATGGTTCAAAAAAGTTAAGAACAAATTAAACGAGGAACACTTTCAAAAGAAAATAAATTTTTATAATCATTGATGATATGTTGAGATTGATGTTTATTAAAATGCATTCTTTCAGATATATCCCTAAAATATGGATATTATATTTTATAGTAAAGGGGAGTTGAGCACTAGACCCATAGGTCCCTTCATGTTTCTCGACCAAGTCAAGGATATATATTATCACATAGAACATTTTACCCACATATGATAGCTGAATGATGTGTTTCAAGTATCAGATTTGATAAAGTAAATACTAGATCCATCACATATATGAAACTCAAAATCTATATAGATATTTTCTATCTTATGAAGAATTATTATCCTAAGTTAGATAATAATTGTGGGTTTAATTTATTTTAGAAAGTTAAAAGTAAATAATGTAATATACTTATAAAAATATGAGGAAAAATAAATTAAAAAAACTATATTCAATATAAGTTACATATACCAGTAATAACATAAAAAATTTAACATCAATGCCATTTTAATTTGATAAAGGTGTTTTGAAATAACTCAATATTATTTTCTATGTCTCTTAACATCAATAACATGAGTGGTTCTGGATTAATGAAATGTCTTGTTACCATGATTGGGTTCTTTCTTTCTTCTCTCAATGTTCACATTTTGGAGTGGAGGTTTAGTTATTGGATTCTGAATATTTTTATTCTATAGTAGATTTAAACTCCATGTAAATATGTTCCAAATTGTGTAATGGTGGATGGGTGCATCTCATGTTAAGGGTTCACACCATTAATGGTTACATGAAATGACATGATTTTACATGTCACGAGTTCAATTAAGATTATTTTTAAATCCATGGAAATTGATTTTTTTGGCTTATTTAGATATCAAGGAGTTCACAAAATGTAATATATTAAACTAAAAGTAATTTCCTGATTAGGGACTTCTAGGGCATCCTATGGGGTTTGAGTTCCTAGTTGGAAATCAATTCTCCTTTAATCTTGAACGAGGGAACCCCTCTAGTGATTTTTGGACACAACGTTCCTTTTTGATCGATCTATTCCTTGTTGAATAATTATTTCGGTTGATGTATGTCTCTTTGGGTGATTAATATTTCTATTTCTTCATTAACATTGATTACAATAGCTCATTTTAGTTTCATTATCAGATTCATTGGTCTAGAATGGTGTTTCTTCTTTTCTTCTTCCAAATTTGTTGTTTGATATCAATATGGAGGTCACTCAATTGTTTTTTGTTGTATAGAAGGTATTTTTTTCTTTAGGTATATTGTGTTTACACATCTCCAATGACTCTCTATCTAAGTTGGATCAATTCAAAGATGTGTATAATTGGTTCTAGGTCCATTTTCAACATTGTGGATCCTATTAAGGGCATGTGAAACCTAATATTCTAGGTAGGTTGTTTTGTTTCTAGCCAATGGTTGGGAACCTTATTGTTCGTTATTTATAAAATTGTTTATACATGGAATTTTCATGAATATTGTGCGTGTTTTAAAAAGTTTTTTTAAAGAAAAATTATTTTACCACTTTTTGGTAAATTCAATTGAATGGGGTATTTTCGAATCCTTTGAATTGATTTGTGAAATGATTTTTCAATTGTTTTCAATGAATTCGAATGAATAATGAGAAAGATAAAATGGGTTACCATGGTTACATAGGGGGATGGTTTAGCTTGAGGCCGTAGTCCATATTTTTTGGAAAATCAGTATGTTTTCTCTAGGGCATTTCATCAATTTCATAGACCCATTATTCTAGGGGACTGATATTGACATTTGGTGGGGGTTACCCATGGGGTATTCATCTTTCTCCTAGGCCTATGTTCTAGAAATCATATTGTGCACTTGAATGATTAGTGTATGAGTAGTATCCAGTATCATATATAGTGATTATTAGTGTTGATTCAAGTGATTCTATTTATTATTGATTTTATTTGTTACTCTAGCATTGATATTCATGTTTATGCTTATGAATGATGATATGGAAAATTTCCATTGAAATTGATATACCTAATTTTGTTTTAGAACCATGAAAAATGGAAATGTTTACCATGATTTTGGTAAGAATAGCTACACTAGTAATCATATCCATGTTTTATTAGAAATCAAAATATAGGAATTGGTATAAGGAGACATATAATTGAATAACTAGGTGGGACCTTATGTGTCATTTTGGCTCCCAACCTATTCACCACTTTAGGGGCATGTAGAGCTATATATGTCTTCTAATCTATAGGACCTTAGAGTGGATGAAATCATTGAATTTATGGCGACATTATAAAATATAATGGTTAAGTGTGCAAAGTTAAAGATCAGGGGTTCTGTTAAGCGATGGTGGGATCCCATAGTCAAGGAAGACAAACACGTGGACTTGGATTAGTAGGGTTTCAAAACACTATTATTTTAGTTGCTTTTTCCAGTGACCCTAATGATCACATTATCTTTATGTTTCTTATATTTTTAGAAGGGAGATACTTTAGTGTTGGTATACACCATCAAGTTGTCTAATATTTTCTATTTTTCTATAGATATGATATAAAATGCCTCGTTGAAGGCTCAGAAACACCTGCATGGGTTTTGAACAGATAACAAATGATATGTATATTTGTCAAAGATTTATACCTACAAAGAGATGGTAGTCAATGTTATTATGGTAGAGAGGAATATGTATGAAACTTTTGTTCTTCCACCCATTCTCTTTTATCCATATGAAGTTTCAATGTTGCTCTTGGGATGAAGAAGAAGTTGCAAGATCATCACAGAAGTGGTGGAGGTGGGTATCAACAATGAGAATCCTACATACTATTGTCTAAACCATTTTATGTCACTCTAAAATTCAATCAGTGTGGATGTGTTGGCCATACATGATTTTATTTTCATGTACCTACTAATATGTACAAAATCAAGGGACACTTTGGTTACTTACAACACTTCTCTTTTGCTATGACTATGCATAATTATAATCAGGGTTCATCATATTCACATGATACATTAGGGTAGTTATATTCCTCAAGGAATAAAGTAATCTAGTCAAAGGCTTCACGAGTGAATATATTTCTTGTATTATTTGAGTTCCCAGTTGAGGTAAATATTGGTCCGGGAATAGTGAGATGTACTATCATTATTTTATCCTTCATACAAATTTCTTTGTTTTATACAAGTGCCTCCCACTAATTATTATCTGCATGTTTTTTTGGTAGTCATAAAATTCTAATTTTACTTATTATTAATATAATTTAATTATAGATGCATCTTTTTAAGATGATAGATTAGGGGTTCTTATGTACTTTTTTCCATTAAATATAGAAGATATGGAGTTGGTTTGGTATTTTGACATTCTAGATCTGGATCTGTTTGAAATCATCTTCTGTATAGATTGGATTTTCACTCATAATGATGAGGTTGATTGTTATAATTAGCATGTGTCATTTTATTTTTTTATAGGAGGTAGCATGTGTTCTAAGTGTATTTGGACTCAACTTCTAGTTATGCTGGACCTTCCCTCCTATATCTCAGGAGTTTGATCTATTTTATTTTGATTGACCCCATGATGTTTCTTCTATTATTATTATTAAAACAATTGTTTGGGTCTTTTTTGATGTTTTCCCAAATGACTTCTTCTTCCTTCCTCTAGAGAGATAAATATGTAGAGTTTAAAATTGAACTTGTGCCTGGTACACAACTGATATCAGTATCCTTATATATTATAGAACTACTGAAGAAAAATGATCTGAAAATTCAGTTGGATGATAGGTTGGAAAAAGGTTTAGTACGCCCAAGGGTTTCTTCCTAGAAATCCCCTATGATTCATTCCTTGAAATTAAGTGGTTCACATCATTTACGTGTGTACTAACATAAGTTTAAATGGGTAACAATTAAGAAAAAATATTATTTTCCACTAGTGTATTATTATGCTCGGTCAGTAAAAGGTGTACAAGTGGCTTTCAAATACTAATCATTGTTCCAGTTGTCATCATCTTATAGTTCAGAAGTATGATATACCAAAGATATTTTTGGGAGTATGTATGGTCATTAGGAATATAATTCGATTCCTATTCTTCTAACTAACAATCATTCAATTTTTATGGCTTAGAGGAATCAGATATTTCCTCAATATCTTGATACTTTTTTGGTAGTGTTTGTGGATGGAATTCTGGTTTGTTCAAAAGATGAGTGTTTGAATGGTCACCAAATGTGTTTGGTTCTAGAAATTCAAATAAGCCGCCATTTGTACGTAATTATTTTGAAATATAGATTTTGTATTTAATAAATGATGTTATTAGGGAACAAGATTTATGAAAATGGATTATTATTTGATCCTGAGAAGATGATTGTTATATAGTCTTCGACGGAACCACAAAATGTATTTTAGATACAATGAATCCTTAGTCTTTCTAGATACTACATTGGGTTTGTTAATGATTTATCTAACCAAGAATCACCATTGAATGCTCTCACTATGGTTTGTCGTTAAATTCACATGGGATGTTATGTGTTAGTATTCCATTGATGAACTGAAGTGAATTATGACATCAGCTCCTTTTGTGATGTTACTCATGCTTTGTAAAGGGTATGTGGTGTTTTTTGATTCTTATAGTTCTACATTGGGATTTGTGCTTATGCAGTATAACCATGTCATATTTTAAAACTCCCATCAACATAAGCCTCATGAGTATAATTACCCACTCATTTTTTAGAGCTTATTGTAGTTATTCAACCGCTTAAATGTTGGGGAAAATATCATTATAAGGAAAGGTTCTCCATCATTTATGATCATAATAGTTTTAGTTGTATTGTTTCTTATAATGAAATTAATTACAAATAGATATGATTGTTAGAATACAATTTGATGTTGGACATCGATGTTTCCTACAACCCAAGGAAGGGGATACTATTGCACAAGATTTTAGTCGGAATGATCCATTGTATGATATTATGGAATTATAGAAGGACTAGAACCTTATGGTGTTTTTCTTATTTTCACCTGGATTCTCATGAGGATGTTTTATGTATGGTTCTAACTATTGTTATATTATCATCATAAATCCTAGAGACTATTATGCATATTTAGTGGGATGATGGTGAGTTGTTTGAAATTGAAGAATTCCATTATGGTGGGGAGACTGTTTTTGGTTGGACTCACACTTTAAATGGTATTCTCCACATAAGAAAATGTGTTGTCATCCTAGTATATGTGAGTATTTTATTCTTGTTTAATTTTCACATTTCTTCACAGGTCATTCATTTAGGTATTATGGAGATATTTTATTACATTAAATGTAAATTATGGTGTCCATGTATGAAGCATGACATTGCAGATTATGTGTCCCGCTGTTACCCCTACATGAGGATAAAGGAAGAGCACCAGAAACCCTATGGGTGGATTTCGACTCTTGTGGTTTCTATTTTAAAATTGAATAAGGTATCAATGTATTTATTTTTGTTTAATTAACATGGTCTCTTTGAGAGAATAATTCTATCTAGGTAGTTGTTGATCAGTTGATGAAGTCTTATCATTTCATTCTGATCAATGATGTCGTTAAAGCAGAAGATCTAGGTAAGGTATGTGTGAAATAGATTGTGAGGTAACATCGGATTATATCTTCCATTATTTTAAATATTGATCCTAAGATTAATATGAGGTTTTGTGGGGGTCATCAAGATGCAATGGGAAGTCTGTTCATGTTGATCATAGATTACCATCCATAGATAAATGGTTAGATGGAGAAAGTGATTCAAATCCTAAAGTATAGGCTTCTTTCCCATGTCATGGAATTCATTGGATAATTGTATATAAATTTTGGATTGATTGAGTTTTTTAGAGAAAAATTCATTATTATTTGATCATAATGGCTCCCTTTGAAGTGTTATATCGTCTCTTGTGCAAATCACAAGTCTGTTGGGATGAGGAGGATGAATTATCCTTAGTTAGACCAAGTTTGGTTTAGGAGATGTCAGCAAAGATTCAGGATGTAAATTCACATCTTGTTACATCCAAAAGTTTATAGAAATCATATGTGGATCAATAATGTCATCTTTTGGAGTTATCCATTAGTGACAAGGTTCTCTTCTAATCTTCTCATCGGTTGGGTCACCATCGGCTGGGAAAATAGGGAATGTGGGATCTATGATATTTTAGACCATTTTAGGTCACTAAAAGGCTATGGTATGTTGCTTATCAGTTAGGATTAATATTTTAGTTGATATGTATTCATGATTATTTCTCCATATCTATGATTGGGACGTACCATCCGGATCCCGCTAATGATTTGATTGGGATTGAAATTTAGTACTACCATGATGATTATATTTTGGAGAAAACTATTGAGATTTCTTACACTCAAATGAAAGTCTTGTATGGGTAGTCAATTCCATTGGTCAATGTATTATGGCTTCATGGATCATATTCCAATGAGACATGGGAATGTGGGTCATTGATAAGGGAGCAGTGGACACATCTTTTGTCCGGGGTAACATCTTCCACATGACTTCCCAGGGATGGAATGTATTTATGGAGGGAGATTGTAACATCAAGTTACCTTGATTGGGTACATGTTTTACTATCTCTAAGTTCCCTTTTTAGTGTGGAGTAATAGTTTTTTGGTTCTATAATTTCAATAGGTTTTAGGATATTTATATTCCATGTAACTAGGTTACACGATGTGTAATGGTTTATGGGAGAATTACATTACATGGGTTCACAATGTGAAAGGTAACACAACATGATGCTCTTTTAAACAATGTTAGTTAATTAAATATCAGATATGAACATGATGTAATTGGATTTTGGGTGTATTATGACATCATGGATTTCAGTAATGTTAATGGTAATACACATGGTGAAATTTCCTAATAAGGGATTTTAAGGGCACCACATGGGGTTCGATTTCCCATTTGGCAGTCGATTCCCCTTTTTTATGAAACGATAGTCCACCTATGGTTATTTTTTGGGACACCATTCCATACCCATCGATCCATTCAGTGTTTGATCATAATTACAATTGAGATACACCTCTTCATGTGAGTGACCGTTCTGCTTCTTCAGTGTCATTTATCATGGTACACTATTGCATTATGTTATAGGATTCATTGGTCTTAAGTGGTATTTATTATTGTATTCTTCTAGAACCATTGTTTCATCACATTTTGGAGGTCATTCTTCTATTGGATGTGGTTCATAGGGTGTTTGTTCTTCAGTTATATGTTTTTCTAAAATCTCCAATGACCCTCTTTCTCAGTTAGATCAATTATGAGATTTATGTATTGGCTTCTAGGTCCTTTTTCAAAATATTTGAGTTTCTGTTGTTGGTGGATCCCATTATGGCTGTGTGCAACCTTAGATTCGATGTAGGTTGTTCAATATTTAGCATATGTTGATGAACCATATTATTCCTATTTTATAATCTTATTTATACATGAAACATGAATGATTTTGTGTGTGTGTGTTGAAACTATTTTTTTTACAGATAAATGGGTTTTCTTATTTATAAATGGATTGAAAATATGTATTTTTAAATAACTGTAAAGGATTTATTAAATCATTTTCAAATAATTATAAATAATCATGAAAATGAGCATGTGTGTTACCTTGGGTACTTATATGAAAGGTTTAACTTCAGGCATCATCCATTTTCTATGATTATCAGAAGTTTTTCTCATGGGTATTTCCATTGTTTCATAGGACCATTTTCCAAGGTGAATGGTATTGAAATTTTTTGGGGGGTTTGTTCATGGGGAATTCCTCAACTTCCTAGAACTGTGTTTGAGGAACCAAATTATACACTTGATTGATCTTGGTATGAGTAAACTAGGATTCTGTCTTATAGTGTTCTTTGGGATTGATACATGTGATTCTGATTTTTGTTGATTTTATTTTATATTTTATCCATTATATGAATGTTAATTCCTATAAAAGATGATATGGATAATGTTCCATGAAATTTATATCGATTCTTTTGTTTTGGAAATGTTTAAAAAAATTACAATGTTTCTGATAAAAAAATCTTTACATTTTATCATGCCATGATTTATTTGAAATGATCATACAAGAATTTTTATGTAGAGAATTGTTATGGAACACCTATATGGGATTCTTTTGATCCTGTTATCTGACCTCATGTGCACTACTTTGGTGGTGTGGAGACCTTTGCATGTATTCTAATGTAGTCAATGGAAAGGAATCACATTGTGGCTGCAAGGATTCATGTCAGCTAAGATGGGTAGCCATTGATAATATTGTGGGAGTTTGTCAATAATATCACAAATAATAGATTTTTGGTTTTGGTCCATTGTAGTAGGAATTGTTTCTTATATATTTTGGATAATTTTAAAGTTGGTTATTTCCCTTATTTTCTTACAATTATAAAATATATTTATTTTATTTTCACTATAGTTTTCTTGTTTTGTGTACATATATATGCGATGCGTTAGTTCATGTTGGGAGAAATTCTACCCTCTGGCTTGTTTTTCCGGATTTGAGTGCTTTTTGTAAGCCCATGGTGATTGGGAATGCCCTTCTGGTATCTGTAGAAATGGGTTGGGTTCCAGGTTTTATGGTAACCGAGGTCGGTATGTTACATTTAATTCCTTGAATTTAATTATATTCATGAAACCTAAGATGAATATACCATTGATTTAGTATGACCCAAGATTACTAAGATAGATTACACATTATTTTTATTTTGTTGTATAATGAAACACAATTTAATAAGTGACATATTCTTTCTTGTTTCTTTCATAATAAACAAAAATCAATCACATTAATTGTTGTGAGAACCCATGATAAGAAGGAGGAGGAATTTCTACTTGGAATAACACCATTATAGAATAATTTCAATTATTCATATAAAATAATGGAATTCATGTGACAAACTGAATGGAAAATGAGAGATTTATTGTTTACATCAATGAATCATAAAAAATTCAATCTTGAATGTGTAATTATGGAATATTTTAATCTAGTTATCTATCAAAGTTAATTTTCTGTTTATAAGGCTCTTGGGGTCAATATAGAGGCTCTAAATCTCTCAAGTTTGCATTAGGGGTGTAAATGAATAAATATAGATCATAGAATTCATGTAAAGGTGGCCGAGTCTACTTTTATTTGATGATTATGAATTTTTAAATTAGATTTTCTAGAAATTTGTATGGTCCTATCAATAAGCTTTTAGGACCACTGAGTGGCCATTGTGTGGCCATTAGTTTGATGATGGATATTAGAGAGAAATAATGATTTGTTATTATCCACTTAGTAGCCATTTCCCCTCTACCATGTAGCCTATGGGCCTATCATTGGCTTGGTTCTATTCATCATGCCATATACTAGCCAATGGCTCTGCTCCATCTAGTCATTACTACTACTATGTGAGGCTCCTCAAACCCCCCCCCCCCCCAATTAATTTTTTTGCCTCTAAAAAATCTATCATTAACCTATATTAATTCCAAAAAAATAATGAAAATCAAAAAAATTAAATGTTTATATCAATAATAAGTCATTTAATTATTTAAAATAATGTGATGTGGAGTAAACTCCCCATTATTGATGATAACAATAACATTAAATAAAAATGATTAACTCAGTAGATAAATGAATATCAAGATTATTCATAAAACAAAAAAAATTAATTTCATAAATAATTTAAATATTTCATAATGAAATATTAAATTATATTTTCATATATTTTCAACAAATAGAATTTGAGTGAATATATATATATATATATATGTATGTATATATATATTGTTTTTGTAATGGAAATGTTAATTATCAAAAGTGTATCATTGAGAGTGTCAAACCAGTTGTGTGATAAAGACAATGTACGCCTACCCGTGGTGAATATCCTATTAATACCCAAGCATTTCTTTTCAAGGTTTTTACCACAAGGTGTATTTACACTATAATAACGTCTATTTATTTTTATCAAGGCATGTATTTCATTTATACGAAAATTCAACATAATTTTCATTATAAAAAAATATAATATATTTTTCCCCTTAAGGTAAAAAATCATTTCTCCCACTAGAAATTAAAATAGATATTAAATGAACTTATACATTTTTTTCCAAAAATTTATCTATCATTGATTAAGGTCTATATTGAGAGATTTATCCTCATTTAGTATTGTCGAATAATTTCTCAAAACCATGTATATCATTAACAATCTATAAAATAACACTTAATTTTGGAAAATGATAAAAAAATAAATAGTTGAATTAAAATTTAAAGGAAAATCATATTTAAAAATATGAAATATTTTTTATTTTAAATAAATATGGGAAAACATAATCCCCAAGTTTTCATAATATTAATGAAACATACATAAAAATCTATCCATAACACCCCTTAATAAAATAAAATCATTATAGTTAAAGTAGTTTTTGAATGATATCAATTATTTTTTCCACACCCCCAATTACGTATAAGTAACTCTTTCATTATGATTTTTAAGTACGTAATGTGTTTTGGTGATGTTTGGGATGCTTTATAGAAAATTTGGAATATCTTGTGGCTTTTTTTGGTGGTGAAAGGTTTGAATATAGTTAGTAAAACTGTGAAAATCAAACAAAATAACTATGATATGTGTGGTAGTGAGGTAGTGTCCTCTTGTTAGGGGAACAATTTGGTTCAAAGGTTTGAGAAACCGTGTGGAAAACAAAGATAAATGGTGTATTTGGTGACAAAGTCATTTTCATTGTTATCACACTATTTTCTATCCATGCACTATTATCATTAATAACACAAACAAGAATAGAAAATTTTGGACCTAATTATTATTTACTCAATAAAGTATTTTATTTAACTATGTTGACTCATACATGAATTCATATCTTCTTAAAGGCTATAAAGACCATTCCCCTTATCCAAGAGCAATCCAGTTGTGATTTATAGTGCGTTGAAGCTCATATTTCCATAGTAGGTCACTATTGTTGGTTGTTTTCCATATTGTTATTTTCCCCCATCTTGGAATGATAGATACAATATGTTGGGTTTGAATCTTGGTTTTTTTATTCCAATAATTATGAAATTTTTCTACGTTAAGGTTAGGTATTATGATTTATAGTGGTGTTTCGAAGTTTTAACCCTCCTTTGTTGAATAATTTGATTCATTCTTCATTTTTTCCATTCTTTATTAGTTTGGTGGCTTTACTCTTGAATTCTCTTCTTAGAACATGACTTATTGTTTTAAATTTGTTTTTTATCTTGATATCTATTTTGATATAATATTAAAATTCTTTACGGAGTAGATATTTATTAATGATTTATGGAATTTTGAAACAAATTGGGTGTTTTTTGGAAAATAAATGTCGATACATGATTTTTAAATGGTTGTTACTATTTTATATATGGATTTTTTTTCAATAAAAATATTGTTTTATTTAAATGGTTTATAAAAAATTGGGTGGCATGGTTGTAGGATTAAACGGTTATCTTGAGTTGAATGAAAGGAATAATTTTTGTGAAGTAGCACCATCAAAGGTATAGAGTATGGATGTGAAGTTACACAATCTAAGGTAACACCAAGCTTGAGTGTGTGTGTGAGTGGTTTTTTGAAATGAAATGGGTAATTCCAAATGAAGATGTGTAATGTCTAACCCTGACTAATCATAAAACTAGTACCTGGACCAGGGGGTCACATGGCCTCAAGCACATATCCCCTTATTCTAGAGGCTTATAACTAGTAGTGAGGGTCTCATGAGGTGATATTGGGGAGGAAATACCCTCCAATCAAAGTTAAAATAACAATAACTAGAATGAATAGTAGAAGCAGTAGATAACTAACAGACGAAAATATAGGATAGACAGTAATAAAGTTATAAATGTAGCCAACTCTAGTTTACACAATTAATTAATTCAATTTAATATATATATATATATTATTGTGATATATATGTATATGTAGCTAACCTTGAGTTGGAGTGGATCGATACATACACTCGCCATCCGAATTCTGGGGGAGCTCTCAAGATGGTCCCAAAACCCATGTCCATGATCCAGTTTAATCTCATGGCCTATATGTATATTAATATTTTATATCTGTCTTGGTTAAGAATTCCTCCCTCCCACATCTAAAAAATTTCACATGGTAGTAATTTCTCCCACCCAAATGTAAATAATGGGATGCTGTAGTAATGCCTCTATCCCACATGTAAATATTGTCACAAGGTAGTAATTCATCACTCCCAAATGTAAATAATTGAATGAGGTTGTAATACATCCTATATAAGGCCCCAACCTTAAACCTTACTTAATCTTGAGTTATTACAAGATTACACATTGGGGATCTTTTCAGGTTTAGAGTTTTAGAGAATTAGAACATAAAACTTGAATTACATTCCACATATAAACAAAGTGGTTACATAAAGATAGTATTCATTTTTCCCATCAATGGAAACATATTTAAAATAAAACATGGATTCATTCTTGACACTTCCTTGACACTATCATCATATCATGTACCTTTCCCTTGACCCGTGAAAAACATTTCAAAAAAAACTTGGGATGAGCATAAAAAGATCAGTAAGGGATATAAAAATATGGAAAGGAAACATGGGTACATATATACATAAGAATTAAATCATACTTTACCCATAAAACATAAGCACTTTAACATACCTCATAAAATCAGGAATAAATCATAGAAATCATAAGACATAAAGGTAACTTGAGGCATTCATAACATTCTTACGTAGGGAGTAACCCTCTTGGTTACGTTTGGAATACCCATCACAGTATATTCCCTAAATATCTTCAGAGAAACCTTAACGTTTCACTCCTTTGTGTTACCCAATGAATTGGAGAGCTATATCGGGCTCACCCACCCTTAGTTTATCACGGAACCGCCCGTCTTCATAATAATTCCCAAGAACCTCAACATAATCGTATCACATAAACCATGCATAAAGGAAACATAACATTTCCACATTTCAATAACAAGATATCAATACAACACATTGATATAAAAAATTATGAAAACCATTTTCAATACCAAAACAGAAGAAAAGTAAAACATGGTATTTATCTTTCTTTTAAAAAAAGGTATGGCTTGTAGAGGAAGCCGAAACTCAAATAATGGTCACAGCGGCGAAGAAGTCGTTGTCGCCGCATACGTATGAAAAAAACATTCCCTTTTGTCGTTTAGTAAATGCTTCGTATAAAAAAAGATTCATTTTGAATAAATGTAAAAGTAAAAGGGGTTTATACACCGTATAAATGAAAGTTGTGTATAAAACAAAATATGTCTCAATGAAAGGAGATTGAGACGAAGTCCCATACCTCGAGTTCGACTTGACTCGGTCATTCTTTAATCTCCTGAATAATAAACTTTAGTTAATTTCTACTTGTTTAAGAATATTTTTCAGGTTCATTATTCCTTTTATATCACTTATTGCAATGTCATGAACACTATGTAATTATTTAAGTTAATAACGGTCATTTTAACGATCATTGGTACTTGAGTCAAAAATAAACCCTTTTTAATTACAAGTTGTTCATGTATCCATTATATCCAGAATTATAATCATGATTTATATATAATATATATCATATATATCCAGTATATACATGAATTTATAATATTACATAATCATTTAGAGGTAAGAAATGAAATGCACCGTTCATGGAGACGGTAAGCCGTACGTACGCATGAACGCTACTTTCATTTCTATTTCGTATTTTATAGAATGGAATTATAATGATATAAAGGTATATTATAATTCCAGTTTAATATCACATATAATATCATAACTCCATCCTTTATACGTCCCACATATGGTATTTAACGAATCAAATCACTTTGATGGGGCGGTAGTCCACACTTCCTTGAATGAAGATATCACGTTTACCCATAATGGAAACCATAAAGGTATGCCCAAAATAAAAAATACAGAAGATTAAGGAAAACATAAACATATTATATATCATATATAAATATATTGTCATCTTAATGGCCACCTTTGAAGGTGTTAAAATAATGTTGAACAATCATCGTTTCGGGAGGCAGAAATTCGCCATCCACGGAAACAGTATGTTATTTAACCATTAGATGTAGGTATGTGTATGTGTAGCTCAAATACTTCTTATAACAACATCCTAGTATATTTAAGATACTATATTTGTTACAAAAGAAAAGAATAAAAAGAGTTTAGGGGGTTGGAGAAGCAAAATAAAACAAAAGAACACAAGTGAAGACATTACCTTAAAATCGGGTAACTCCCTTTGGTTTGAGCTCAAAGGCTTCCTTGGGAAGACTTATGCCCAAAGTGAGGCTTCAAGGAGTAAGATAGGGATGTGGAGAGACAAAATGGGCAGGGTTTGGCCGAGCCAAAGGCTTTGGAAGTGTGGGTAAGGAGGTAGAGGTGGGGCCCTTTTATAAGTGGAGAGGAGGGGAACTCTTGGAAAGTAAAGAAATGTTACTTTATTATAAAATGAGTTTCGGATTTAAAAAGTCCCACATTGATATAATTTGAGTCTAAGGTGATAAGGGTTCGAAATATACCCACCCAATAGGGTTTGGACATGTGTAGGTCATAGATTTTACATTATCTTTTTATTTTATTTAAATCATTTATTAATGAGGTAATCGCTGCCTCATCATGATGTCATAAATAATTTAATATATTTAATGTCTAAAAATTACAAGAAAAATACTATGATGTAGGAATAATTTTTATCTTTCTAATTAATGTTTATAGTGAAAAATCTGACTTGTATAACCCCATGTAAAAAGTGTATTAGTAAAACATCTCATGTTTGTGTCATTTTTACTTTTACATTAAATAAAAAGTTATTTATGTCATTTACCAACCAAAGTAGCTCCATGGGGTCCCCAAGTTGACCCATGGATTGTCTTAGTCGGCCATGACACATCCAATGAGGGTAGGACATGTTTCAAGCTCATATCATATTATTAAAATATTATTTTTACCTTAAACTACACTAATTACCTCTAATCGCAATTAAAAACATAAAAGTTACTATTCACCAAAAAATTATTTTAATCTCATTGAACCACATTTTACATCTTAATGAAAACCATGTATGTAGTATTTTTGAAAATCAAATCACAGAAGTGGCAAAGTTTCATTTAAACGAAAAACGAGTTTCTTTAACTACCACTTAGTGGTTTCACTATTCATCAAAAATTAAAGTTTTTCAGAAAAATACCAAAACTTCACCCTAAGCTGTATTTGATATTATGAATTCAAAAATTATGTATATTTTACAAAATTTAAAATATATAAGTTGAATTAATTAATTTAATAATTAATTCCCGTTGTCAGAGCAAATAGTGTGTTTTTATGAAACAATAAGTATCAAAAGATTGACACTAGTTTAAGTCCAATTTCAAAGTGAAATTAATTCCAATGTCCACTATTGGATTAAATGGTAAAAATATATTATAATTTCACTTTAAATCCAATTAAAAAGATAATATAATCATATAAATAAATTAGATTAAAAATCATTTTTGATGTAAAATGCAGTATTTTTCACTATTCATTAAAAAATGAACATTGTCAGAAAAGTACCAAAAATTCACACAAAGTAAATTTTGCTGTCCCAATCATAAAGAATAAGTTTATTTTTACAAACATAGCTTATAAAATTGTCAATAGATAGATTCAAAAATGGTTTTCCATTAAAAGGCAGTAAAACAATCTTTTAAAAATATTAGTGTATTCCATGCTTAAGAATGGATTTATGTTCATTTTAAGCCTCTAAAACACTATCTAACTCACTAATAGACATAGATAAAAATATCTATTATTAATTACTTACTTGGGATGTTACATCCTACCCAAATGAAAATAATTGAATGTGGTAGTAATTCCTCCCACCCACATGTAAATAATGGCACACAATAGTAATACCTCTCGGCCACATGTAAATAATGGAACATGGTAGTAATTCTTCCCTCTCACTTGTCAATTACAATCATTTTCACTGTTATAATATAATACATAAGAAAATACTTCTTATGCATTTCAAATGGTCATTCAAAATTCATAATATTAATCAATCATGTTCACATTAATACATAAGTATGACCATTATAAGTATCTCAATTAATATCAATAGGGTCATAGTAACAATCAAAGCATACCATGAGGCAAGGACATCTCATTTGTGTCATTATGAAATTTAGTTACATTTCAAGGAATCCATTACATTTAATCCCTTTAATACAAGGAATGTAAGTCAGTAAGCCTAATCCATTCAATTAAGACATGTCACTTGACAATAGCCATTACCCTCAAGGTAATATTACCCAATTTTCAAAAACATGGAAAATTTGTTAAAGGGTCAAATTCTGATGGTTTCCTTCTCATTATGATTAAATAATGTTTACCACATGCCTTTTTCATTCCAACCATTTCAGTCACCTTAACCATTTCTTTTAACCCATTGACTATTAGAAACTACACTTCAATGGCTCAAGTGTAAAATGTGGTGTCTAGGAAAGAAGGCATGTTCCAACATGGGAAAAGGAAATATAAATAATTCATTCAATCTAATATGTCATTTAACCATTTTACTATCATGCATAAAGAAACATCCTTGAATTAAGGTAGGAAATCAAGAATTCTATCACTACATTATTTTCCACAAGGAAGCGTACCTCCTATGGTAGGGTTTATTATAAAATCTTGTAGTTTTTAATAAACAAATCATTTATCTTGTTTTATATTTTATTTCATTTCACTAAAGGAAATATTTAAGAGAAATCCACTATATGAGGTACAGAATTAATAAAGGCACAATTAATAAATTAATGATTTTATAAGTAAAGAGGGAAATGGAAGGGGGGCCTACCTTTGGGTGGAACCAATCCATTAAAATTGGTCCTAAACAATTTCTAACTGAAATATGCAGCTCCCCCACTAAGAATATGAATCATTACATAAATGTAAGGTCACCTATCCTTTATGCATGCACCCACATGGCCATGGGCGTGCACAAGGGGATCATTACCTATATTCTTATATTAATATACCCATATTCACTTACATATGCTTGAATTTAAATTTATATACATGATACACCTATCCCCATACATGTGTAATAATATCCATGGATGATTATACATGTAACTGGTGAACCCACAGATATATATATTTACATAAATATGCAAATAGAGGTATGTCGCCATTGACGTGGTGACTTGAAATTGAAAAGAAGCAACCTATTTACTACAAGATAATTACTACTAACCATAAAACACATAAAGGCCCTAATTTACATGTGAAAACCAAGAAACAAGATAAAAAACCACCTCAGGTAATGGTGACCAACCAATAAAATTCGTACCGCCTCGCCTTCAACGGTTGTTGTCGAAACACACACCAAGTGTCCCGAGAGACCATTTGTACCAAACTAGAATAATAGAAAACCTAGAAATGGATCACTCAAAAACCATAGGGTTTAGTCACACCATACCATATGATGGAGAGGCTGAAAATTGGTTGGAATCAGGGAGGAGAGTGGAAGAGAGACTCTACCTTAGTAGATCCTGCGCCAATTTGGATTTTTTTGGCAGATTTCATTGTAGATGGAGGGTTGACTAAAGGGGGTTCCACACATCGAAGGGGGGAACCCATTAGGGGTGTTTTAGTTATAGAGAGAGAGAAGGGGAGGGATTGTTTTTGTTTTTAGGTTTTAATTTTATTTTTTAATATTATTAATTCCTTAAATAGACCAAATTGCATGGGTTGATAGGAACAATTTTCCAAACTATGTGCAAACCATGTCAAACCCCCTCTCTAATAGACACACTTTGCACACAGGGTAGGTGCATATTTTGGGAAACTATGCATAGTCCATGTGAAACACATCATCCACCCTAATTAGGGGTACTTGATTACCTGCATTTGGTCAGACGGTCTCATACAAGTAGTCTAATCTTACTAGTTTTCCAAAAACCATGTTTTCCTAGTTCGGGGCACCTGAAACCCTTCCAGACACCAGAGAAACATCACTTGTCTTCACCAATGTCCAAAAACCTACATTGAAGTAACCCAACTTTTGTAATTCTATTGTGGGGCTCGGTTTTAAAATTGGCCTTTTTGGAATTTGAAAATTTTAAAAATCCTTCTCTTTTCAGTTCAGTCCCAAATATGGATCATTACAACCTTCCCACCTTATAATTTCTTATTCATGAGATGTCATAGGGAACAACATACACCTCACCCGACCTATAGCTATCATGAGTCTTTTTCCGAATAGTTGTTTTAAATTTCTAAACACCCAATTGATCGTGAAAGTATTCAATTGAATAAAAAACTTAAGCCATCAATACTCAAGCCAAACCAAAACACAAAGACATCTCCTACCCAAGAATGTTTAACTATAGATAAAATATCATCATCACCCCATTAAGAATCCCGAAAAAGGTACATTACACCTTTGATTTTTACATTAAAAGTACAAGTTTTAATCCAATGATCCACCACCATTTTAATTTTCCTTACAAGAACGCCCTTATGTGTTTGTCTAGATCCTGGCATGATTTTTTAAATAATTGAACTATCGATTTACCTACCATGAAAAATACCAATTCATGTTGGTTGTTTGTGAAAATAACCAAGCAAAACCAACGACACTCATATTCACATATCAATGTTCCTTGAAATGGTTCATTACCAACCATAATAGGTAAACAAGAAAAGGAATAGTAAAATCACGGCGGCTGACTGACCAGGAAGATTCCCAACATATATGGATGGTGTTTTGTAAGCTAAAATGTGATGCCTTATCCCATGAAATCATGCATTTAGTTCCACCAAGCTCACCAAAACCCTACACCTGAATCCTTATATGGTCAACCATGAGGTGAACCATGCATTATTCATGAAGAACCGACAAATAACAACCCAAAAATTCCCACAGCATTAAAGAATTCAGTGCGGCATTAGGCCGATGCCCTCTTAGTGAATCCATGATGAAGGAAAGATAGAGGACATGCTCATTTCTTAGAATAGTAAAATATGTTGAATAAAATGGATTAAAGTTAAACAATGTCCTTTATTGGGGGGAATAAGAGTCAAACCATAACTAGTTGACTTCAAATTGGGAACTTGGATTCAACTGCAGACACAATATTATAACTATTCACAAGACACTACAACTCAAGGAAGTTCGGTGATTATTCAAACATTTTCACTAAAGCTCAACCAAATCCAACAGTTCTTATAGTGTCTTTCATACACAACAAAACATAAGAACATATTGTTTCAATGAAATCACCCATACATATTGAAAACATGTTTTCCTAAAAGAATTCAAATATGATCAACCATTACCAGAAGGCATATTATGTAATGTCCCTTCTACTTGGACGACCACATTTACAAGATTCGACCTGACGCTCCTTTCCATAATAGTTTTCTAGCATCTAATGAGATGATAACTAACCACTCACTGGAGTGAAAGTCAAAACAACACAAACAGACTTGTGACACTTTTTCAAGCTACCATCTCAATGTCAAAGGTAAAAAAAGATTAAGGACCAACTAAAACCAATAACAAAACTACTGGCATGTAAAAATACCCAATTATTAGAAACCAATCTCTATCATTACGATGATCCTATTTATGCAATACCTAGGTCACACTACCATGAGATCACCTAAGACTATACTCAATGTCACAAAACTCAATGATTTAACCAAACTCAATTGGTTCGTTAGGAAATTTAATGCTTGATGGTACTATATACATCATAGTATACCACCCAAGGAAAATAAAAAGGGTCTAATAAATGAAAAAGTATCCGACCATGCCAATGTCATGTAAAAACTATTGAAAACGAGCACTACCCGTTGGTCGAGACCATTAGATGATCCAGGAAAGCATGATAATCCATCCGAACATAGGAGTCACTATAAACTGAAAGTCCAATAAGGGAAAAAAGAACATGAATGACATTAATTGTCCTAATCCTGATGGTACAATAAAATCATTTGGGTTCTAAGGGAGCAACCAACCATGGGCTATCCTATTACAAAGAAAAAGTGTCAACCAAAGAATTTGGTCACAGCAAAAAAAAAGTCACAAGATCATCCACCAAACATATTAAGCCATTTATAATAATAAAATATCCTAGTGAAAGCACTTTTGGATACATTCCCTGACATTCAAAGAGAAACTCAAAACTACCCTTCCACATGGGTCTCAGGATAGAAATAGGGGTTCTATTTCAAAGAACTATCCATTTAATCACATTTATCCCTAACCAGAAAAACCATTACATTTAAAATAATCATTTACCCTTTAAAAACTCTTGGCAACCGATTTAGCTAATTTCACAAGGTAAGCAGATGAATGATTCACAAAACAACCTTTTAAACATTTAAACATTCGACGACATATCATCTAAATCATGCCATTTAACTAAAAAAATGTTTTAACAATTATCGAATCCTATGAGGGTTCTACCTGTATGACCCCAAGCTTCTATGGTATGTTTCCCTTTGAATAATGAAATAGCTTGCGTTATACGCATCTTCGAGATTTTAACACACCAAAACCAATCAAACTAACTATTATAAATAGTAATACCCACTTTTTAAAATTTTCTAAATTTCATTTTTCAAAATAGACTTCATTTTTTAATTTGGAATATCGAAATTAGATTAGGCTTAATTTTTGGTATTTTTTCTGAAAACTTTCAATTTTTGATGAATAGTTAAAACCACTGCGTTATTGGTTAAAACTGAATTTTTATTTAAATAATAATTTATGTTATATAAATTTATTTTCAGTTAAAATAGACAATTAATACTTATATATGTTCAATTTAATTCATTGGAGTCATTTTATAATAATTTTAGATATATAAAAAGTATATTGAACTTTTTACAATATTTTACCCACCTCCTAGGAGCATTTGAAAATTTGAATAAAACTTTATTTTACTACTTATATTAGTTTAATTTCAAAAATCCAAGGGACACTATGAATATCAGTATGTAAAATGTGGTTCAATAAGAAGAAAATAATTTTTTGTGAATAATAACTTTTGTCTTTTATTTACCATGGTTAAAAGTAAATAGGGTAATTAAGTGTAAAAATGATATCATAATTACCTAACATGTGTCTTAATTATATTGGATAAATTTAATTCTACCATAAACAACCTTAAAATAAAATGTGATATCCTTTGGTCCACTAGGAATAGATTAGGACATTTATTATTAATTTATTTAAAGAATAGATAAAAGAGTTAAATTCAATGTTAAAAAACTAAACCATTTTTAATATAGGATTACACACATTATAAATTCAACTATAAATATTCTCTAGAAATATTAAATAATTTAATACATCATGTTATTTTATATATAATATGTAGACATGAATTATTTTAATTTATTTATGACTAAATGATGATGCAGTAATTACCTTATTAATGAAATATTAAAATAATTTATATTATAAATATCCAAATAAATGTAAATTGAAACTTTTCAAGAATTAAACAAATTTTATAGGTTAATATGACTTGTTATGGTTGGTTAATGAGATTTTATTCTATGTGATAAAGTTGTAATGGCCTTCCAAAAATCAAATACTAAATAGTGTTGAAATTGACATAATTGAGTTTTTAAAACAAATACTATATTATTAATTGATATAATATTAATAAAAATATATGGTTCGGCCAAAGGACATATATAAGGATATAAATAATTATAATTATCCACAAGGGGTTCTCTTGGTAGTTTATATTATGCTTAATAATCGTATAATATAAAATACAAAGAGAATAGTAAATGTCAAACAATTTAACTAAGAGATAAATCTAAAAGATAAGGTTAATATGGTGACCTAAACTAGTTAAAAACCTATTGGTTGTTATTTTTTTAACCAATACCCACCTTATAATTTAAATAAATCATATTTGAGCCATTATAAACCTAAAATTATTTTGTTATAAAATAATATTTGAAGCTTTTCCTAATGTGACCCTCACATCTCTTATAAAAGGGAACTTCCCATTCTCTTAATTTCACACCTTCGAAGAAATTTGGCTCAGCCAAGCCCTAAAAAAATATACTCCCAACTTTCCTCCCTTAATTCTAGGGGCCTTACCTTGGTCATAAAGCCATCCTATGGATCCCTTTTGATCAAATCAAAAGGAAGAAGCTAAAGAAGAGGTAAATATTTCATCACCTCTTTCAAGTTCTTTTCTTTTTCCACTTCAAATTTCTTTGTTGTTTCCATGAAAAAATAATAACTTCAGAATCATATATATACTATGATGTTATTATAAAAATGGTACAGTCATATTCATTATTCTAACCATCATATGAATGACAAATTCACCGTACGAGCGTACGTATGACTTATCATCTCCATGTCATGGTGTAGTTTGTTATTAAAAAAATTCATTATTTGTATGGGTATAATAATTATCATAACTGATGTAAATATTAAATATAACATGCTAATTATTATATATATATTATATACCATCGAATTACATGATATTTCACCATCAATATAATTATATTGTCGCTCGTGCGTACGTATAGATTACCATCCCCACTAACGTGATGAGATTATTTCCCCATCATTATCATTCCAGAATAATTTTTATTTTATGATTAAAAATAATTTTTATGAATATAATATAATTATTTATATGAATCAAATACATCCTATTCATAAAAAACATGGCTTACATAACCAATCATATAAAGGAAACCGAAACAGTTAACACCCAAAATGATGATACTACTGAAATATTATTAACAAAGATATATTAAATGAACACATATGATATCATATTTATGTATATAGATAATGTATAATTTAATAATTTTTTTACCTATTATACAGGAGGTTAAAAAACCATCGACTAAGGAAAAGTAATAAGTAAGGGTTAATTTCACAATCTCTTTATTATCTGAGGTTGTTTTTACGTAATTATCTACTGGGACCTCTTTATCATCCACATCCATGTTTTCTTAAAAATTTATTTCAAAACATTTTTTTTATTTACTAGACTATGGGTTAAAGTTATTTATACCCTAATTTGACCATATATGTTTTGAAAGGATTCTTTCTTTCATTTTCCAAACATGGTACTTTATGACTTATTTGACAAAACTAATGTGATAATATTTTTTATCTTATACGGCTGGTGCGGATATTTTCCACCGTTATAACATTATCGAAGATTTCCTTACAATCTTATAAGAAGATTTTCAAATAAACTGTGATCTTTTATAATTATTTTACTTTTAAATTGTTTCAAAATAGAAAGAGGATTTTCATTCAAATAGTTATCATTTCATCTATGTCAACATCCTTTGATGGATTTTAAACTTGTTTGATGTTGATTTATTATGATACAAATCATCCATATTGTGTTGAAGGTTTTTTGATATGCTTTACTATGTATGTTTTATTTTTATACCATTCATGGTTCATGGTTAATGTATTGACATTTTGTATTCATGTTTTAATACGAATGATTATGTTATGTTTCAATATTTTCATATGAGGAATGAATTGGACATACTATGTGATGGGTGGAGCCCGCTATAGCTACTTGGTGCATCGGTAGGTCTCATGAGACAATTAGACATGGAATTGAATGAGGCCTTTCCCAATATGATATATGGTTTTGGCCGAGGCCTTAATCATTTTTAGACTTCTTGGCCGAGGCCTTGACAAAATGATTCAGAATGTCCGTCATAATACATTCCCTAATTATGAAAATAATAATGATGGTTCATGTGGTTATTAAATTAGTAGAATACCCATGATTATGTTTTATTATGGAATTATTTACTCAGCTAGTATTCCTTCCATAAAGTGTTCATGTTTATTATTGGTAAAGGCATTTGTTTTGAATTATTCATTATGCCAAATGTTTATGTTATCATCCACTGTATTTCTTACCCTTAATGAGTGTTTGATCTCACCCCTTTATTAGGTTTCATTTTCACAGGATATGAAGAAGTTAGTTTTGAGTGACTTTCAGGCATAATATAGGAGGCTTGGATGTTTATAATGGAATTAATCAGTGTTGTATTTCATTTCAAGATGTAATTTTGAACTTATGTATGTATTTTGTTTCCAATAATACTAAATTGATCAGTTTTTAGGACATGATTCCTAAAATCATGCTAATGTTATATAATAAAGCATTGATTCTGGGTAACTGGGGTCAGGGAGTTACAGTTGGTATTAGAGGAAGCTTATTACAAACCTTGGAAACTATATTTAGAAACAATTTCATTTGAGAACATTAACCTAAGATAGACATTGAGGATTAGCATTGAAGAACTTCAGTGAATTTTGGTTCTTTAGAGATTTTATGATCTTTCCAAGAAATACACCCCTATCTAGATACGAGTAGGTAGAGGTGGCTCTGGAAATGATGTACCATGGGGTAAAACAAAAAACCACCACATTGAGCAAGACTCGAATGAGAACTGGTGCACGAAAAAGGGCCTTGCTGCACACTTGGTTACGATACTCTCGGGGGATATTCTTTGGATAATTCTCATTTTCATTACAAAAAATTGAAAGATTTTTAGTATATAACTCCTCAATGAAAAATTTTTCTGATTGTGGATTATATCAATAAACTGTTCAATTTATGTTAAGTGTTTTACAAATTCATAATTATATATTGCAGTTAATAAACTAATCTATTGTATGACATTGTTTAGAAATGACACCTAGTGGATAGAATCAAAACTTTATCAACACACATAATTGATGTATGGATTGTCCTCCTTCTCCTGATAATTATAGCGGAGCTGGTGATGCAACTGGTGTTGATCATCTTATCTCCATACTGGGAAAACACACATGGGTTATAAATAATAACCTTACCAATATGGAGCACCCTGATCCACAATGGAGAGGATCGATTTTTGATCACTTCATGAGGCCACAACCACCAAAATTCAATGCGTATAAAATCCATTTGTAGCGGAACAATGGATATGTTCCTTATAGAATGTATTTCATGCATTGGGGGGTAGAAAAATGGAAAATGATGTCATGGAAGTTTATCACCTCACCAGAGATGCAGATCAATGGTGGTCATTAATCTAAAACAAAAATGATGATAAAGAAGTAACAAGTATGGAATGGAGGGAGTTTAAATAGATTTTCAAAGAAAAATACTTTCCTCTTGACCATCTAGCGGATATATAAAGAAAATTTCTAAGTTTGAGACAAAAGGAGGATGAGAATGTCGAAAATAATGAATCTAACTTAAAAAATATTGCAAGGCAAGCTACAGATTATATATATAACCCAAGAAGTAAGATTGATCATTTAATTGATTTGTTAGAACTATTTTTCCTTTGATCATTAGTCTCTTAGTCCTTCTCATCATATAAAGATATTGGCTCATGTTCTATGAAGACAGAAAATGAATTCTCTAAGTCTTACGACATTAAAGAAAATCAAGAGAAGAAGAGATCTGATGAACACTCTGGAATGGAAATAAGGAAATAGGGAATAAGGGAAGAGTTGAATTTCTACCCTGTGAAAATTGTGGAAGGAATCACACTAGTGCCTTTCTAAAAATAAAAGGAGTATTCTACAAATGTGGATAGAAATTTCATCTTTCTAGTGATTGTAAGGGGAAAAATAATCTACCAATGTTCAATGATACAATTGTAGGGAGATGGGACATTATTAAAATTAATTTCCTAAGTAGCAGGGAAACATACCTCTAAAAAGGCCAAGGGATCAAGGAAAATCTTATGAGATCACTACTACTAATGTTGAAGCTTCTAAAGATGTGGTGGCAGGTAATTTAATAACATTTCTTTAGATTAGCCAATGATTTATTTGATTATAGATCATCACATTGTTTCATATCTTCCCAGTTTTATATGAAAATTTGATATTTACAATTTGTTTTAACAAGGGATTTGTTGGTCAAAACTCTTAGAGTAAGTATCATTGCAATAATGTTTTTTGAATCAGTCGCCATTAATGCATAAAAACAAAATTTATCTACAGATCTAATCATCATACCCATGATTTAATTTGATATAATCATTGGAGCGGATAGGATTTCAGACCATTATGTGAATATTTATTGTAAAAAGAAGGAGGTTAGAATTCTCGATGATGATAAGTATTACAATATCTTTAGAGAAAAAACAGCACCATCTGATGGTTATCTAGATCCACCCCCAGCAGCTCTACTAAATTCATTTATTGGGGATGATAAGAATGAAATAATTATGGTTGAGGAAAATAATTTTCGAATATAGGATGTATCTATTTTTCAATAATATGTTGATGTGTTTCCAGAGGATTTACCTGGGCATCCTCCCAAACATGAAATTGAGTTTTCCATTGATTTAATTCCTGTTTCAAGGCCCATATCGAAGACCCTTTATTTAATGGCCACTGTAGAAATAATGGAAATAATGAAAAAACAAGAAAAATTTAGTAATAATGGATTTATTTTCTCTAGTGTTTTTACCAGGGGATCCCTTGTCCTTTTTGTAATGACGAAAGACTAATCTATGAGGTTTGGCATTGACTACAAGGAGATCAATTCTATAATAATAAAGAACAAGTATCCCCTACCTCACATTGATTATTTATTCGACCAACTTCATTGTAACACCCCAGGTAAATAAAGAATATTACATCTTTATATTTATCCCTATTTGTGAATAAAATGTAAATATTAATTTAAAGGGAACGCTATGCTTGATGGCTTACCCAATACGCAACTATGAGTTCCTTTGAAATATTACGTTGCACTATAACAATAAAATAATATTATTTTAAATGGTAGTTAACGCCTAGCCCTTGTAATGGAGGGAATGAATAGAACTAACTACAAAATGATTATATATTCTTGTCAAATATTTTTACTTTTTACAATAAATGTTAGAGGATTAGAAATATGAATGAATCCAATTTTAAGTGTAAACATTCTAATATTCTTTAAAAGGTCAATTAACCGCCTTTTGATGGTGAACCTCTTTTAAATCCACTTTTTGACAATTTTATGTGTTATATTTGACAAAATAAAATTCTTCTTTAGAATCGGGACATGAAAATTTACTTTGTGTAAATTTTTGGTATTTTTCCGAAAAAGTTCAATTTTTAATGAATAGTGAAAAATGTTGTATTTTAATTCAAAACCTCCTTTTAATCTAATTTATTTATATGATTATATTATCTTTTGAATTTGTTTTAAAGTGAAATTAGAATATATTTTTACCATTTAATCCAATAGTGGTCATTGGAATTTATTTCACTTTGAAATCAGACTTAAACTAGTGTCAATCTTTTGATACATTTTGTTTCATAAAAACACGCTATTTGTTGTGACAGTGAGAATTAATTATTAAATTAATTAATGCAACTTATATGTTTTGAATTTTTTAAAATAGACAACATTTTTGAATTCGGAAAATCAAATATATCTTAGGATGAATTTTTGGTAATTTTCTGAAAAACTTCAATTTTTGATGAATAGTGAAACCACTAAGTGGTACTTATAAAAACTGATTTTCCGTTTAAATGAAATTTTGCCATCTTTGTGTTTTGAATTTCAAAAATCTGACATACATGGTTGTCATTAAGAAGTAAAATGTGGTTCAACGGGATTAAAATAATTTTTTGGTGAATAGTAACTTATTAAGTTTTTAATCGCGATTAGAGGTATTTAGTGTAGTTTAAGGTAAGAATAATGTTTTAATAAAATGAAATGACCTAGACACATGTCCTAACCTCATTGGATGTGTCATGGACGACCAATAAAATCCATGGGTCAACTTGGGGACCCCATGGAGCCACTTTGGTTGGAAAATGACATAAATATCTTTTTATTTAATGTTAAAGTAAAAATGACACAAATATGAGATGTTTTACTAAAACAATTTTTACATGGGGTTATACAAGTAAGATTTTTGACTATAAAAAATAAATGGAAATATAAAAAGATTTCCTACATCATAGTATTTTTTTATAATTTTTAGACATTAAATAAATTAAATTATTTATGACATCATGATGATGAAGCGATGACCTCATTATTTAATGATTTAAATAAAATGGAAAGATAATGTAAAATATAAGACCTACACATATCCAAAACCTATTGGATGGGTGGACTTAGAACCCTTATCACCGTATCTCCAAACACATCAATGTGGGACCAATAAAATCTGAAACTCATTCTAAAATAATGTAACATTTCCTTACTTTCCAAGAGTGCCCCTCCTCTCCTCTTATAAAAGGCCCCCACCTCTACCTACCCACACTTCCAATGCCTTTGGCTCGGCCAACCCCTTCCCATTTTGTCTCTCCACATCCCTCTATAACTCCTTGAGGCCTCACTTTGGGCATAAGTCTTCCCAAGGAATCTTTTGAGCTCAAACCAAAGGGAGTTACCCGATTTTAAGGTAATGTCTTCACTTGTGTCCATTTGTTTTATTTTGCTTCTCCAACCCCCTAAAATCTCTTTATTCATTTCTTTTGTAACAAATCCAGTATCTTCAATATACTAGGATTTTTTATAAGAATAATTAGAGCTACACTTACACACACCTTCGTCTAATTGTTAAAGAACATATTGTTTCTGTGGTTGGTGATTTTCTGCCTCACGAAACGATGATTGTTCAATACTCTTTTAACACCTTTAAAGGTGGACATTATGATGTCAATGTATTTTATATATGATATATATGTTATTTTTGTTTACTATATACTTCTTTATTTTATATTTAAACCATACCTTTATTCTTTTCATGTTGTGTAAATGCGATAATTTCATATTAGGAAGTGTGGACTACCGCACCCTCAAGTGATGTGACTCGTACATGCAATACATGGAACGTATAAAGAATTAAATTAATGATCATATTTGACCTATATAACATATATATTATACTAGAATTATAATATATATATATATACCATTTATTTTTAATTCCGTTAATATGACAAATAAAAAAATGAAAGTAGCATTCATGCGTACGTACGGCCTACCGTCTCCATGAACGGTGCTTTTCGTTTTTATCTCCAAATGATATGGAATAGTATAAAATGAATATGTACTGGATATATATGATATTTTAATCATTAATACTATTATGGAAATTATTTACTTATAACTACATGGACAATCACTTTTTAAACAAGTTCATTTTTGACTCATGTACCAAACATCAGCAAAAACGTCTGATATGAACTAACATTATTAAACAATTATTATAAAATTATAATATGTGATATGAACTGAATAATAATCTTTAAATGAGGACCTTAGGCAATTATAAATTTACCAAAGTTTATTATTCAGGAATATAAAGAAACGAACAAGACAAGTTCCACTTGAGGTAAGGGATCTGACTCCTCTCTTTCTTTTAAAGTGCACTCTTTTATGTCATTCCTTTTAAAGCTCATATTTCTTGTTATTGGGATATTATTTTATATTAATATTATTTTAATTTTTATTTTCATATGATGAGATACCCTATTCCCTCTCATCAATCCATTTTCGAAGTGTTAAGTAGCGCCGTTAGGCTGCCGAGTTTTCGTAAGGGATTTTTCATCTCACTTTTATTCTCGTGAGATTTATGCTACATTTACCACAATTTACATTTATTGGTGTATGTACTGCCCATTATTATACACTTTGTGTAGTATAATTTCATTTATGGGTGTTCACATCTTCATTGTATGACCCATCTTCCATGGGGTGTACGTTTCGAAAGTTACGCAACTCGGTAAGGGGACCTTTCACCCTCCAATTTTTAAAAGACTTATTTTGTTATGTCCTTTAATTAACATAATATTATGTTGGGATATGTTATTTTATATCCATATTGATGTGAATTATATTTCCAAGTGATGCGATTCCCTTTTTATCTCTCATCAACTCATTTTCTGAATTTTGAAGTGATGCCGTTAGGCTGTCGAATTTTACCAAGGGAACTTTTTAACCCAATTTCGATTTCTTTGGGTTCAACATGTAGTTATTGAATATGTCATCCTTTGAATATGTGTGAATGACCTTTTATTGTTTTACACTTATTATCCACTTATATTGGGTGTATTTATATTTGTCACACATAATTTTGAGATTGATTTATCCTTAATTTAAAAATACCTTCTTTATAAGGGATTTCAACACATTTGACATTTTTATTGAGACTTCATTGTTGTTATGCACCAATTCACTCTTATATGGTGTATATACTATCCTTTGGAATATTATATCATGAATACATTTATTCTCATGATATTATAATGTTCTGACTAAATGTTATTCCTCAATTATTGTATTCAAGTGTCTCTAATTTTGGTAAAACCCCTTTAACCAAAATATCCCTTTAAATGTTTTAATTATTTGTTCTTATTAATATCCATGTTTTCAAAATGGTTTTAAGGATTTATTTATATGGATATTAATGGTTTAAAATTTTAAAAGCTTCAAGGTGGTATGGGACACTTTGATTAAAAAATCTCTTTATTAAATGTTTTAAATGGTTTTGGAAATGGTTTCCTTTTGAATGGATTCATTATTTCAATATACTAAAATGTCATATTGTGATTTAAATATGGAAATGTTATGTTTCCTTTATGCATGTTTTATGTGATACGTTTATGTTATGGTTCTTGGGAATTGTTATGAAAATGGGTGGTTCCGTGATAAACTAAGGGCGGGTGAGCCCGATATAGCTCTCCAATGCATTGGGTAACGCGAAGGAGTGAAACGTTAAGGTTTCTACGAAGAGATTTAGGTAATATACTGTGGTGGGTATTCCAAATGTAACCAAGAGGGTTACTCCCTACGCAAGAATGTTATGAATGCCTCAAGTTACCTTTTATGTCTTATGATTTCTATGATTTATTCATGATTTGATGAGGTATGTTAAAGTACCTGTGTTTTATGGATAAATTATGATTTCATTCTTATGTATATATGAACTCATGTTTCCTTTCCATATTTTTATAACCCTTACTGAGTTTTTTAGGCTCATCCCAAGTTTTTTTTGAAATGTTTTTCACAGGTCAAGGGAAAGGTACATGATATGATGATAGTGACAAGGAAGTGTCAAGAAAGAATCCATGTTTTATTTTAAATATGTTTTCGTTGATGGGATAAATTAATACTATCTTTATGTAACCACTTTGTTTAAATGTGGAATGTAATGCAAGTTTTATGATCTAATTCTCTAAAACTATAAACCTGAAAATATCCTCAATGTGTAATCTTGTAATAACTCAAGATTAAGTAAGGTTTAAGGCTGGGGCCTTATAGTTAGTATCAGAGGTCGGTTTAGATAACTTTAGAGGTTAGGGTATTCTCTAAGCATAAGTGACAGTACCATAATGGATAGGATTTCAGAAAGAGTCCTTGTTTTAGATAAAGTGAATGAGTAAGTATATCTTATTGATTATCTCCATCATTAGTACATGATGGTTTTGTTGATATACTCACACTGACATTTCTGTTTGTAGTGAATGGATAGATCTAGCAGGCACCAAAGTGACAATAGGTTTGAAGGAAACTGTTGTGGTTCTCTGATTAAGAGACTAGATGAAATGGGGTATTCAATAAGGAAACTCGTGGTTGTTCTAAACCAACTATCAAGGAGTCATGATCAACCACTTGAACCTTGTTATGTTCTATAATGCATCATGTACGAGATGACCAATTGATGTGGAAGTTCAGGTAATAATTATAAAGGTAACCATTAGGGTTTATATGATCCTTACCTTTTAGGTAATTATGGGTTACTCTATGATATGATGGAAAATGAAAGGCATGAGATAATCTTGATGATAAAATATGTTATGATTATTTTTGAATATTTTATCTCATTGTTGGGGAATGTTTTAAGAATTATATAGTTTTGGAAAAAGGACAACACACAGACTGTGTGACAACCCGTCGCGTCGGACAAAGCTGCAGGAATCGAACCCACAACCAAAGTGCAACTGGTATTTATCGCCTACCACTGGACTACGTGAAGTCCCTGGTTTGTTTGACTGATTCTTTTTAGTTAAATGATTTTATGAATTAAGAGTAAGTTGATTTTGGGTTATCTATGGAAATTTATTAACCTATCATGGAGGATATGTGATTAGGTTAATTATTTTTCAATACGAGACTTTAAGAGCAACTGGTGTTGTTTGGAGATAAATGTTACGATTTAACTTGGAAGACTATGTGACTAAATCCATCAAATATTTGGGTTTCAATCATAGTTTGGTTTACTTTGAATAATTTTATGGATAAATTGTTTATCGAATGGTCCTCGTTGAACTTTGGGTTTTGTTGGAAAAATTTTGGAGATTAAGAATAGATTTTCTTTTTATAAAGGATTATACTTTTGTGGATTATCTGACCTCATACTAACAATTTTGGTTTCCGTTTTTGTCTAAAGACATGGGAAATATATAGTTCTATTATGTGGATTAGTTGATTCTCAATAAGTTGATTATAGTACTCTTAATACAAACAAGTCTTCCTAAATACTCGTCTTTTGGAGAAAATATGTGTTTGATTAAGGAATCTAGTAAAAGTTGAAAGTCTACATGACAAGTAAGTATGTTTCATTATGATTTAGTTAAGCTCAAAAATAAATTCCTCAATGAAGAGTAACTTAAAACAAAAATGTTTTCTATTAACTTTTCCTACCGGGGAATCGAATACCGTTTAACCCATCACAAGTTTGTGATTTTCTTGTGGTTAACTTTCTCCTAAACATGTTTTCTATCACTATCCATCAGAACATGAACCTATGTTTTCTCCTCCATGTCCATGTTTTCCTACATGGAATCCTAGTATGGGTTAACTTGGGTGACCTCTGTACTTATCTTTCTTTATTTTAAAGTGATTGTTTTACCGACTTTTGTTCTGATGTGGGACTTTCAAGGATGTTTCCGAGCCCAATTTTGAAATTGCGAGGACGCAATTCCCAAAAGGGGGGAAGGATGTAACACCCCAGGTAAATAAAGAATATTACATCTTTATATTTATTCCTATTTGTGAATACAATGTTAATATTAATTTAAAGGGAACACTATGCTTGATGGCTTACCCAATACGCAACAATGAGTTCCTTTGAAATCTTACGTTGCACTATAACAATAAAATAATATTATTTTAAATGGTAGTTAACGCCTAGCCATTGTAATGGAGGAATGAACAAAACTAACTACAAAATGATTATATATGTTTGTCAAATATTTTTACTTTTTACAATAAATGTTAGAGGATTAGAAATGTGAATGAATCCAATTTTAAGCGTAAACATTCTAATATTCTTTAAAAGGCCGATTAACCGCCTTTTGATGGTGAACCTCTTTTAAATCCACTTTTGACAATTTTATGTGTTATATTTGAAAAAATAAAATTCTTCTTTAGAATCGGGACATCAAAATTTACTTTGTGTAAATTTTTGGTATTTTTCCGAAAAAGTTCAATTTTTAATGAATAGTGAAAAATGTTGTATTTTAATTCAAAACCTCTTTTTAATATAATTTATTTATATGATTAGATTATCTTTTGAATTGGTTTTAAAGTGAAATTTGAATATATTTTTACCATTTAATCCAATAGTGGTCATTGGAATTAATTTTACTTTGATATTGGACTTAAACTAGTGTCAATCTTTTGATACATTTTGTTTCATAAAAACACGCTATTTGTTGTGACAACGGGAATTAATTATTAAATTAATTAATGAAACTTATATATTTTGAATTTTTTAAAATAGACATCATTTTTTAATTCGGAATATCAAATATATCTTAGGGTGAATTTTTGGTAATTTTGTGAAAAACTCCAATTTTTGATGAATACTGAAACCACTAAGTGGTACTTATAAAAACTGATTTTCCGTTTAAATGAAATTTTGCCATCTTTGTGTTTTGAATTTCAAAAATCCCACATACATGGTTTTCAGTAAGAAGTAAAATGTGGTTCAATGGGATTAAAATAATTTTTTGGTGAATAGTAACTTATTAAGTTTTTAATCACGATTAGAGGTAATTAGTGTAGTTTAAGGTAAGAATAATGTTTTAATAAAATGAAATGACCTAGACACATGTAATACCCTCATTTTATGTATCATGGCCGACCAAGACAATCCATGGGTCAACTTGGGGACCCCATGGAGCCACTTTGGTTGGAAAATGACATAAATATCTTTTTATTTAATGTTAAAGTAAAAATGACACAAACATGAGATGTTTTACTAAACAAAATTTTACATGGGTTTATACAAGTAATATTTTTGACTATAAATAATAAATGGAAAGATAAAAATATTTCCTACATCATAGTATTTTTTTTATAATTTTTAGACATTAAATAAATTAAATTATTTATGACATCATGATGATGCAGCGTTGACCTCATTATTTAACGATATAAATAAAATGGAAAGATAATGTAAAATATAAGACCTAAACATGTCCAAAACCTATTGGATGGGTGGATTTAGAACCATTATAACCTTATACTCGAAACACTTCAATGTGGTACCAATAAGATCCGAAACTCATTCTAAAATAATGCAACATTTCCTTACTTTCCAAGAGTGCCCCTCCTCTCCTCTTATAAAAGGACCCCACCTCTACCTCCTTACCCACACTTCCAAAGCCTTTGGCTTGGCCAAAACATGCCCATTTTGTCTCTTCAAATCCCTATCTTACTCCTTGTGGCCTCACTTTGGTCAGAAGCCTTCCCAAGTAAGCCTTTGAGCTCAAACTAAAGGGAGTTACCCGATTTTAAGGTAATGTCTTCACTTGTGTCCTTTTGTTTTATTTTGCTTCTCCAACCTCCTAAACTCTTTTTATTCATTTCTTTTGTAACATATCCAGTATCGTAAATATACTAGGATGTTTTTATAAGAAGTATTGAAGCTAAAATTACACATACCTTCATCTAATTGTTAAACAACATACTATTTCTGTGGTTGGCGATTTTCTGCCTCACGACCCGATGATTATTCAATATTCTTTTAACACCTTTAAAGGTGGCCATTATGATGTAACTGTATTTTATATATGATATATATGGTATTTATGTTTACTATATACTTATGTATTTTATATTTAAACCATACCTTTATTCTTTTCATGTTGTGTAAATGCGATAATTTCATATGAGGAAGTGTGGACTACCGCACCCTCAAGTGATGTGACTCGTACATGCAATACATGGAACGTATAAAGAATGAAATTAATGATCATATGTGACCTATATAACATATATATTATACTGGAATTATAATATATATATATATATATCATATAATTTTAATTCCGTTAATATGACAAATAAAAAAATGAAAGTAGCGTTCATGCGTACGTACGACCTACCATCTCCATGAACGGTGCCTTTCGTTTTTATCTCCAAATGATATGGAATAGTATAAAATGAATATTTAATGGATATATATGATATTTTAATCATTAATACTATTCTGGAAATTATTCACTTATAACTACATGGACAATCATTTTTCAAACAAGTTCATTTTTGACTCATGTACCAAACATCGGCAAAAAACATCTGATATGAACTAACATTATTAAACAATTATTATAAAATTATAATATGTGATATGAACTGAATAATAATCTTTAAATGAGGTCCTTAGGAAATTATAAATTGACCAAAGTTTATTATTCAAGAATATAAAGAAACAAACAAGACAAGTTGGACTTGAGGTAAGGGATCCGACTCCTCTCTTTCTTTTAAAGTACACTCTTTTATGTCATTCTTTTTAAAGCTCATATTTCTTGTTATTGGGATATTATTTTATATTAATATTACTGTAATTTTTATGTTCATATGATGAGAGACCCTATTCCCTCTCATCAATCCATTTTGGAAGTTTTAAGTGGCGCCGTTAGGCTGCCGAGTTTTCGTAAGGTATTTTTCATCTCACTTTTATTACCGTGAGATTTATGCTACATTTGCCAAAATTTACATTGAGTGGTGTATGTAATTCCAATTATTATACACTTTGTGTAGTATAATTTCATTTATGGGTGTTCACATCTTCATTGTATGACCCTTCTTCCATGGGGTGTACATTTCGAAAGTTACCCAACTCGGTAAGGGGACCTTTCACCCTCCACTTTTTAAAAGACTTCTTTTGTTATGTCTTTTAATTCACATACTATTATGTTGGGATATATTATTTTATATCCTTATTGATGTAAATTGTATGTCCAAGTGATGATATTCCCTTTTTATCTCTCATCAACTCATTTTCTGAATTTTGAAGTGATGCCGTTAGGCTGTCGAATTTTACCAAGGGAACTTTTTAACCCAATTTCAATTTCTTTGGGCTCAACATGTAGTTATTGAATATGCCGTCCTTTTAATATGTGTGAATGACCTTTTATTGTTTTTCAATTAATATCCACTTATATTGGGTGTATTTATATTTGTCACACATAATTTTGAGATTGATTTATCCTTAATTTAAGGACACCTTCTTTATAAGGGATTTCATCACATTTGACATTTCTATTGAGACTTCATTGTTGTTATGCACCAATTCACTCTTATATGGTGTATATACTATCCTTTGGAATATTATATAATGAATCCATTTATTCTCATGTTATTATAAAGTTCTGACTAAATGTTATTCCTCAATTATTGTATTCAAGTGTCTCTAATTTTGGTAAAACCCCTTTAAACAAAATATCGCATTAAATGTTTTAATTATTTGTTCTTATTAATATCCATGTTTTAAAAATGGTTTTAAGGATTTATTTATATGGATATTAATGGTTTAAAATTTTAAAAGCTTCAAGGTGGTATGAGACACTTTGATTCAAAAATCTCTTTATTAAATGTTTTAAATGGTTTTGGAAATGGTGTCTTTTTTAATGGATTCATTTTTTCAATATACTAAAATGGTATATTGTGATTGAAATGTGGAAATGTTATGTTTCCTTTATGCATGTTTTATGTGATACGTTTATGTTATGGTTCTTGGGAATTGTTATGAAAACAGGTGGTTTTGTGATAAACTAAGGGCGGGTGAGCCCGATATAGCTCTCCAATGCATTGGGTAACGCGAAGGAGTGAAACGTTAAGGTTTATAAGAAGAGATTTAGGGAATATACTCTGGTGGGTATTCCAAACGTAACCAAGAGGGTTACTCCCTACGTAAGAATGTTATGAATGCCTAAAGTTACCTTTTATGTCTTATGATTTCTATGATTTATTCATGATTTGATGAGGTATGTTAAAGTGCCTGTATTTTATGGGTAAATTATGATTTCATTCTTATGTATATATGAACTCATGTTTCCTTTCCATATTTTTATAACCCTTACTGAGCTTTTTATGCTCATCCCAAGTTTTTTTGAAATGTTTTTCACAGGTCAAGGGAAAGGTAAATGATATGATGATAGTGACAAGGAAGTTTCAAGAAAGAATCCATGTTTTATTTTAAATATGTTTCCGTTGATGGGATAAATGAATACTATCTTTATGTAACCACTTTGTTTAAATGTGGAATGTAATGCAAGTTTTATGATCTAATTCTCTAAAAATCTAAACATGAAAAGATCCTCAATGTGTAATCTTGTAATAACTCAAGATTAAGTAAGGTTTAAGGCTGGGGCCTTATATTCATGGAGCTCAATAGTTTTTAAAGATTTACATTCGATTTGGATACTATCAGTTGTGTGTGAAGAAGGAAGAAATTATGAAAATAGCATTTTGAACCAGGTACGAGCATTACAAGTCTATAGTAATTCCTTTTGGATTGACTAATTCACTCTTTGTCTTCCTGGATCTAATTAATTGAGTTTTCATAAAATATCTTGATTAATTTTTAGTGGTATTTATTAATGATATCTTGGTATACTCCAAAAGCTACGAAGATCATGAAAATCACACGAGCATTATTATAAAGACTCATAAAAGAAAGGAATTATATGGGATGTTTAGTAGGAGTTAATTCTCGATTCAAGAGATTACATTTCCATGCCATATTGTCTCTAAGGATGGAATATCTATTGATCCTTGAATGAACTAGGAAATCCATGAATGGCTATAACCGATGAGTATAACTGAGGTACACAATTTTATTGGTTTAGTAGGTTATTATCGAGGGTTCTTCCAGAATTTTACCAGTTGGATAACCCATTTACCAAGCTCACATGTAAAGGTTTTAAATTTTTCTAGACAAAAGATTGTGAAGATTGTTTTGAAGAACTGAAGAGAAGATTAGTTAATTCTCATACCTTGACTATGCCGTCAGGGAATGTTGGGTTTTTTTATTTATAGTCATGCTTCAAATAAAGTACTTGGTTGTGTACTTGTGCAAAATGATAGGGTTATTTCATATGCATCCCGATAACTAAAAATTATTGATAAAAACTATACCACCCACGATCTTGTGTTAGTAGATATAAGCTTCACATTGAGGATATGGAGACACTATCTCTATGGTAAAAAAATGTGAGATTTATATTGATTGCTAGAGTTTGAAGTATATTATCTCAACGAAAGAAATCAACATGCGGAAAAGATGATGGCTTGAACTACTCAAGTATTATGATTGCACTATAAACTACCACCCATTGAAGTAAAATAAAGTGGAAGATGCTTTGAGTAGAAAGGACATTGGAGTTTTGAACAAGATGAGGGTTGAAAGGGATACTATTTTTATTGATCTAGTAAAAATGGAAATTAGAATAACTATGGAAGGTAAAACATCAATACCTTTTCAAATTTTTTCCAAACCATCTTTTATAGAAATGATAATTAGTTCTTAGACTGATGAGGAGGAGTTTCGAAGGAAGATTAAAGCTGTAAATGATGAGAGATTGAGTGAATTCATATATGAAGATAGAATTTTGATATTTGTGAAGAGACTTTGTGTACCCGATATATATGATCTAAAAAGGGAATTGTTGGATGATTCTCAAAGCTCATATTTCTCTATACACACTAGGAGCACCAAGATGTATAGAGATTTGAAGGAACATTTTTTCTGGGACAAAATTAAAAAAGATATTATTTATATTGTGTGAAGATTTATGGTTTTCAAACAAGTGAAAGATGGGAGATAACTTCCTTGAAGAGTCATGCAACCTCTTCCCATACCTGAGTGGAAATGGGATGATATTAAAATGGACATTGTCATGGGGATACCAAAGACTCTTAGAAGGAATGATTCAATATGGGTTATTGTTTATCATCATACCAAGTCAACACATTTTCTTTCTATAAGAGTTGATTTACCACTTAAACGTTTAACAAGACGATATATTAATGAAGTTGTAAGAATTCATGGAGTACCACTATCTATAGTTTATAATTGGGATCCCTATTTTACATCATGATTATGGAGATGTCTTAAAAAATCCCTAGATACTGAACTTCGTTTAAGAACTGCCTACCACTCTCTAACTGATGGACAAATAGAACATACTATTCAAACATTAGAAAACATGTTGAGATCTTGCTCACTTGACTTTCAAGGTACATGGGATCAATATTTACCTCTATTAGAATTTTTCTATAACAATATCTTTCATTAAAGTATTAAGATGGTTCCCTAAGAAGTGTTATATGGAAAGAGATGTCGCACACCAACTTTTTGGGATGATGTTGGTGAAAGATAACTCGTAGGTCCAAAACTTGTTGAGGAAACAATGGAAAAAAGTGAAGATTATCCAAACCCACATCTAAGTATCTCAATATAGGCAGAAGTGCTATGCCGATTACCAATGCAAGTATTTGTAATTTCAGGTAGGATATAATGTTTTCTTGAAGGTTTCTCTATGAAATGTAGTTATACGATTTGGTAAGAAGCGTAAATTAAGTCCCTAATTCATCGGACCATTCAAAATTATAGAGTGAATTGAGGCCATTGATAACTATTTGGAAAATCCTCCAAGTATCTCAAATGTTTATATTGTGTTCCACGTATCACTGTTGAGAAAATACATGCCTGAAACAATGCATGTACTCACATATGTGGAAATCGAACTGAAACCTAATATGTATTATTGTGAAGAGCCTATCAAAATTCTTGATACAATAGAACATGTACTGAGAAACCGGACGACTCATCTGGTAAAATTTCCTTGGAGAAACCATAAGATGGAAGAGGCGTCATGGGAACCAGAAGAACATATGATGACGAACCACAAAAATCATTTTATGCGGTAGTATTCTAGAAATATCGAGGACGAGGTTATTGGAAGGAGGGAAGAATGTTACACCTGATGCTTCCACAATATGTTTCTCTTTGAGTAATGCAATGGCTTGCATTGTACGTGACATCGAGATTCAAATACACCGTGACCAATAAAACTAGCCATTATGAATAGTAATACCCACTTTTTTAAATTTTTTAAATTTTATTTTTTAAAATAGTCTTCATTTTTGAATTCAGAATATTGAAATTAGCATAGGGTGATTTTTTGGTATTTTTTTAATAACATTCAATTTTTGATGAATAGTGAAAACACTGCAATATTGGTTAAAACTGACTTTTTATTTAAATAATTATTATATCAAGTAAAATATAGTTTATGTCAAAATAGATACCTAATACCTTATACCTATATATGTTCTATGTAATTCATTATAGTTATATTACAATAAGTTTAGATATATACAATTTTTATTGATCTTTTTACCATATTTTACCACCTCGTAGGAGCAATTGAAAATTTGCATAAAACATAATTTTACCCCTTCTGTGATTTGATTTTCAAAAAACAGAGATACACTGTTTATATCAGTAAGTAAAATATGGATAAATAAGATGAAAATAATTTTTAGTGAATAGTAACTATTGACTTTTGTTTACCACGATTAAAAGTAAATTGGGAGATTATGGGTAAAAATGATATCCAAATTACCCTAACACATATCCTAATTATATTGGATAAGTTTAATTCGAACAAATACATACTTAGGAATAATATATGACCTCTTTGGTTAACTTCGATTAGATTAGGACATTAATTATTATTATTTTTAAAGAATAGTTAAAAGATATTAATTAAAAGTTTAATAAATAAAAAAATTAATATTGGGTAATAGATTATAAATTCTAAAATAAATATTATATAGAAATATAAAAATATTTCCTACATAATGGTATTTTATTTATAATTTTTAGAAATTAGAAATTTTAATTTATTTCTGAAACAATGAGGATGCAGTAATTACATTATCAATGAAATATTAAAATAATTCAAATTATAATTATCCAAATAAATGTAAATTGAGACTTATGATTAATTATACTAATTTTATTGGTTAATATAACATGTTATTGATGGTTAAATAAATTTTATTCTAAGTGATAATGTTTTAATGGCTTTCAAAAAAATCAAATAATAAATAGTGCCATAATTTTCATAATTGAGTTTTTAAAATAAATACTATATTATTAATTGATATATTATTCATAAAATTCAATGTTTCTTCCAATGGACATATATAAGGTTATGTATATTAATAATGGACCACTTTTGGTTCTCTTAGTAGTTTATAGTATGTTTATTAACCATATATTATAAAAATACCAAGAGATATGGTAAATGTAAAATTATTTAACTAAAAGTGAAATCTGAAAGATAAAGTTAATATGGTGACCTAAACCTTTCTAAAACCTATTGGTTGAAAAGTTTTTGGCCCATCTCGACATTATACTCAAAATAAATGATTTTGGAGCCATTAGAAACCGAAAATGATTTTATAATAAAATAATATTTCAAGATTTTCCTCAAGTGATCCTCACCTCTCTTATAAAAGGGAACATAACCTTCTCTTAATTTTACACATCTAGAGCCATTTGGCTCATCCAAACCCTACCAAAATATCCTCCCAACATTCCACCCTTCATCCTAGAGGACTTACTTTGGTCATAAATCCAACCTGAGGATCCCTTTTGATCAAATCAAAAGGAAGAACCCGAAGAAGAGGTAAATATTTCATCACCTCTTTAATGTTCTTTTTTTCATCCACATCCTCTTTCATTTTTGTTTCCAATATATAATAACAAATCCCATATCATCTATATGATTTTATGTTGTTATAAAAATGGTACAACCATTTTCGTTATTCTATCCATCATGTCAAGGGCAAAGCCACCATACGTGTGTATGTACGGCTTACCATCTCCACGTCGTGGAGTAGTTTATTATTCAAACACTTCATTATTTGGAGGTGTATAATAATTAGTATAACTGATTTAAATAATGAATATAACATGTTAATGATTCATTTTAAATGATATACCCCCCAATTATATTTTATTTTCCCATCAATATAATGAAATTGTCGCTCGTGAGTACGTATGGATTACCATCTCTATGAACACGATGAGATTCATTCCACATCATAATCATTCAAGAATTATTTTCATTTTATGATTAAAATAATTCTTCTTAACATAATATAATTTTTTATATGAATAAAATACATCCAATCCATAACAAACATGGCATACATAACCAAACATATAAAGAAACATGAATCAGTTAACACACGGAATGATGATAATACTAAAATATTATTAACAATGAAATATTAGAGGATCAGATATGATAACATATTTATGTATATAGTTCTTGTATAATTCAATAACAATTTTTCAACTATTATACAAGAGGTTAACATACCATCGACTAAGGAAAAGTACAAGGTAAGGGTTTATTCCACAATCTCTTTATTATCGGAGTTAGTTTTTACGTAAGTATATACTGGGACCTCTTTATCATCCACATACATGTTTTCATAAAAATTTATTTCAAAACATTTTTAATATTTACTATACTATGGTTTAAATTCATTTATACCCTTATTTAACATTATATGTTTTGAAATTAGTCTTTACATCATTTTCCCAACAAGGTACTTTATGGCCTTTTCGACAAAATTAAGGTAATAATGTTTTTTTAACTTCTATGGTGGGTCTAGCTATTTTAAGCTGTTATAAAATCATCAAAGCTTCCGTTATAAGCTTATAAGGATATTTTCAAAATACATTTTTTCTTTTATAATTATGTAACTCTTAAATGGTAACAAATTTGAAAGAGGTTTTTATTTCAAATAGTTTTCATTTCTTCTATGTTAACATTATTTGATGGATTTTAAACTTGTTTGAAGTTGATTAATTATGATACAAATCATCCATGTTGATTGGAATTTTTTGAGATATTTTGGACTGTGGATGTTTTATTTTAATACCCTTCATGGTTTATTGATAATGTATTGACATTTCATATGGTAGTTTTAATATGAATGTTTATGTTATGTTTCAAAATTTTCATATGAGGAATTTATTGGACTTAGTATGTGATGGGTGGATCCCGCTATATCTCCTCAGTGCATTGGTAGGACTAATGAGATAATTAGATGTGGAATTTGCTGAGGCATTTCCCAATTTGATATATGGTTTTGGCCAAGGCCTTAATCATTTTTGGACGTCTTGGCCGATGCCTTGAAAAAATATTTCAGAATGTATGGAATTATACATTCCCTCATTATGAAAATAATAATGGTGGTTCCTATGATTATTTGACTAGTATAATACCCATGACTATGTTTTTTTATGACATTTTTTACTTAGCTCATATTCTTGCAATAAAAGTGTTCATGTTTAATATTTTTAAAGGAATGTGTTCTAAATTATTCGTCATGCCTAATGTTTATGTTATCTTCTGCTGTATTACTTACCCTTACTAAGCGTTTGAGATCCCCCTTTCTTATATTTCATTTTCCCAAGATATGAAGAATTTAGTTATTAGTGACTAGCAGGAATAATCAAGGAGGCTTGGATGTTTCTAATGTAATAAATTAGTGTGGTATTTCTTTTCTAGTGGAAATGTTGAACTTACATATGTATCTTTTTTCCAATAATACTAAATTGATCGGTCTTTTGGGAAATGATTCATTATATCATACCAATGTAATGTTATAAAGCACTGACTCTGGGTAACTGGGGTTGGGGTGTTACACTGCTGAACTAACCTAGATCCTTTAAAATCAAATCCAATAGTTGTTGGTCAAATATAATGGTCTCAAACACTCATACAGGATCATCTCATAACAACATTACCCAACTGACCAATCAGGGTCCCATTTCATTTAGGCAATTAACAAGTTCATTATTGATTAAAACCAATATCCCTAACATATAAATAATCATTTCAATAAGTTTCATGTCATTATATTTAACATGGTTTTCCATTTCCCAACTCATGTGGTTCCCAATCACTTAATCGATTGAAAAATGATGCCCATTTATCAAAAAAAGACCATATTAGATTATTAACATTCTTATATATATATATATAATTATAGATATACAGGTGGCCATATACCAGGATATAAATCACTCATACACCTTCTAGTTATGCATTTGGATGTATTTTAATCAAGGTAATTTTACCAATGTATCTAAACATTACAAAACTATTAAATTTTATTAACATCCTTAACATGTATTCATATTATGATAAAAATGATTTGAATATACTAGTTACCCTTTTGTAGTTGTAATGCACCCATACACCATACAATCAAAAATTGGTTCCCAAACATTCACAACCTAGACATACAAGGAAAACATGCTATCGTAAGAGTTAAATATAAAAGGAAAGATAAACATGTAAAATCATGTAATAAAACGTATGTAAAAAAAAATAATGTTATTTAATAACCTTTTCATGGTATAAAAACATGATGCATGGCATAACACTCAATGTTCAAAACCCAATCAGTAAGAAACCCATAAATGAAACTACTTGGAATAGACTAATGCATGACATGTTATATTCCTATGTGACTAGTATGATGCATGAAATGAAACTAACATTCCATATCTGTACAAGGATAAAATTCCATAAATTCCTTAAATTGTAAGGAGAAAAAATAAAACTGTCGCTCAAGGTAAAATCATATCAATTGTAATAGCGAACAACCTGAACAAAAAATCCTTCCCTAGTCACATGGTGATTTCATGTAAATTGGGAAATTTGTCCCAAGAATAACAATTTACCATGTTTCAATACATTCATAATCTCATTTTTGCCAACCCAAAATAGTATGACAATGGAAATTAACTCTCTGATAACACATTCCAACATCCCAGTCCAACAAACCATAAACCCATCAGTCGGACATATGGGTCACATGGAATAAAGCACACCCTCACATAGGATAGAGGATACAGACTAGATGTGAGGGTCTTTGGAGGTGATAGCTGGGTGACTATAGTCTCATATCAAATATCAAACCAAACGCAATATCCAAAATAGAAAAAAGGTGTATATAAATTACAAAGGCAGAATAAGATTGATAATAATCATTTTATAAAAGTGGTCAATGGCAGTTTATACAATAAATGAATGCATGTAATGGCCATGATTAATATATGAAAGAAGATAGTAGGACAACATGATTTCAATAAAATACAAATAAGAAAGAGATATCAATGCTCTACGGGCGATCTCCTTGAGCATCCCGAGCTCAAACTCGGTCCATTACTTCTTACTGCTTAGGTACAAGCATATAAAAATCAACCTAAGACCCAAAATTATAAGGTCTACTCAGGTTCCATGGGCACCCATGTAATGTGTGAGATAAAATCTCAGTCGGCCAGAACCCCCCTTTTCCATACCCAATCTAGTGCAATATAAATTAGACATTTTTGGCATGGAGAATTTGCAAACAGAACTATATAATGAATAACACCCAACTATGTTCTTAAGAGATACATGAATATTATAAAAGGTTCCGCTCATTTCAGGGGTATTAGTCTAATCATTTAAATTTAGCATATTTGTGTATATATATATATAACTATGAGTTGTGGTGGACTGGGACCTACCACCACTATCTAAATTCTAGGGGAGCTCTCATGGTCTTCCCCAAACACATGTCAAAGATCCCTTTTAATATCTTGGCCAATATATGAATTTATATATTATATCTGGCACATGTTAGAATTCCTCCCACACACATGTAAATAATGGCATGGGGTAGTAGTTCCTCTTATCCATATGTACATAATGGCATAGGGTAGTAATGTCTATTGACCACAAGTAAATAATGGCACGGGTAGTAATGCCTCCCACCCACATGTTAAATACTGAACGTGGTAGTAATTCTTTATTCCCTCATATAAATAGCGTAATTGGGTTGTAATTCCTCCCTACCACATGTAATAAATGAAATAGGGTAGTAATGTGTCCCTCCCACATGTAAATAACAGAATAATGATGTAATGACTCCCACCCACATGTCAATAATGATCATTTTCATATTTATAATATCATTCATATGATAGTACCACTTATTAAATTCATATGGTCATACTGTATTCATACTATTAATAAATAATCATCACATTAATACTTAGGAAAAACAATCTTAAGTATGTCAATTAATATCAAGAAAGATTTAATAGCCATCAAAACATTCAATGAGGCAAGGACTTATCATGTATATCATTATGACAATTGATTCCATTCTAAGGAAGTCGTTACATTTAAACCCTTTAATGAATTTCTAGTAATCCGATAATCCTAATACATTCATTTTAGACTTGAAAATTGATGAGAGTAATCCCCTCAATTTCATGTTACCAAATTTTCCTAAACATGGATTTTTTAAGGGCCATGTTATAAAGGGTTCATGCTTCTTCTTCTTATGTAATGCTATCAACTGACATTATTCATTCCTACAATTCCAATCACCTTAACCATTTCTTTTAAACCATTATAACATTACATCTACTACTCAAGGACACATGTGTAATAAGAGGTTTCAAGGCTATAAGACATCTTCCTATGTGGAAAAAATAAACATAAATATATCATGCTACCTATCAGGTCGTTTAATCATTATACTCTCAAGTATAAAGAAAAATTATTGAATTAAGTTAGGAAATCAACAATTATATCACTAAATTTTTATCTTGAAGGATGAACACCTCCATTGGGGGGGGGGTTATAAAATCATAATTTTTTAACAAAGAAATCATTTATCACCTTTAGTCGTTCCATCCATTTCACCAATGGAAAACAATTAAGACAAAGCCACTGAATAATGTACAACATTTTGTAAAGGTGCAATTAATTAATTAAACCTTTCTTATGCAAAGAGGTAAATCGAGTGGGACCCTAGAACTTGGTGGAACCAATGCATACACTTATACCCTTGTTGATTTCTATCTAAAATATATAGCTCCCCCTCTAAGCATATGCATTTTAACATACATGTGAGGACACATAGCCCCTATTCAAAAACTCGTGTGTCTATGGGCATAAACAAGGGGATCCTAACATATATGATTATATTCATATTCCAATCTACACAAACATATGAATGAATTTTTATATTTAAATATATACATGGGAAAACCTATCATCATAAATTTATATAATTTTCGTGGTTTTTTATACATGTAATGGGGGATCCCATATATATATATATATTACCTATGCACACAAAGGTGAGTCGCCCCTAACTTGGTGACTCAATACCAGAAAGCAGTGACCAAAGAACTCTAAGATAGTTATTATGAATAATAAAACACATAACGACCCTAATTTAATAGTTGAAAACCCATGAAATAAGAGAAAACCATCACCTTGGGTTATGTCGACCAACTAAAATGAGCCATACTACCTCTCATTCATCGGTGGTTGTCGAAACACGCATCAAAAGTGTCAAGAGAGTCCATTCGCACTAACCTAGATCATGACCAAACAAAGAAATGTATTATTTAAAAACCCTAGGGTTTAGCCGCACCATAACTAGCGATATCTAGGCTGAAAATTAGTCAGAATTAGGGAGGGGAATGTAATAAAGAGTCTACCTTGGAGGATTGTGTGATGATTTAGAAGAAATCCTGGTGATTTCATTGTGCATTGAGGGTTGGCCAGGGGGTTCTGTGCATTGAAGGGGAGAACCCCTTGGGGGTGTCATGGTTCTAGAGAGAGAGAAAGGGATAAAGTGTATTAGTTTTTAGGTTTTATTTTTATTTTATAAATTTAATTTATTTCATAAACAGACCCAACCACATAGTTTGGCCTACACGGTTTTCCAAACCGTGCACCAACCATGTGTGTACCCAAGTCTAAGAGAAACACCTCACATGGTCTGGGTGAATGATTTGGGAAACCATGCATATCCCTGGTGAAATTGATATTCCCCTCTTCATTAGGGTCACACAGTTACCTGTAATGGGCCACACAGTTTTAGACTACCTGTGCACCCACTACAGATTTCCAAAATCAGATTTTTTGGGTCTGTAATTCCTAAATCTCTTAGAGCCACATGGAAAACACAATGAGTCCTCTTCCAAGACAAAATCCACCACTTTAAAGTGACCCACCTCTCAGAAATATGTTCCAAGGCTCAGTTATATAAATAACCCATTTATAAATTTAAATAGTTCAAAAACCTCTTCTTTTATGTCTAGTCCAAAACACAGATTGTTACAATATGAGAAATTGTTGGAATGTACTATTTTAATAATTTTTTTTATAAATGGATTTGGGTTTTAAACTAGTCAGGTATGAAATTTGTTATCTATAGAAATTGTGTGGATTTGATATAAATTTTTTTAAAGAATTTTATATAATTTTTTTTAAATAAATTTTCAAACATGTTCAATCCTAGTGGTGCGATAAGGGAATTCATTTATGGAATACCTGTGGAGTTTAATTACTCTCCCCATACATGGGATCATATTTGAATTTTCAGATATAGTTTATTGGGACAAAGGTAAAACAAATGTATCAAATTTCATTAGTTATTCATCATAATACATTGGGAATGGCTTGTGGAATTGAATCTTATAGTAGACTTAGAGTTATGGAGTTTTGTCTTTTTTGTATTTGAGTTTTTTTAGCTATCAATAATAAAATTATACTCAGATATATTTTTTAGTTTTTATTTATGTTTTTTATTATATTGAGTTATATTCGGTTATTCTAATGAATCATCAATTTTTTTTGGATATTTTATTCTGGATGTGGGTATTCTATTTTCAAAGGAAAAATCATAACCTAATTGTGCTAAATCCTTTGAAATTTATTACCTATCTTCTATGTCTTAGGGATGTCACCTAAGGATAATTAATATTCTATGACCTTCTCAGGAAAATGAGGAGGGTTTGGATGTTACATATGGTATCATTCTAGGTTCGTACATATTTCTTTTAGGAAAAATGGTATTGGTTTTTTTATCATGGAGCTGGAAAATTATTCTTTATTAGTCCTCAAGTAGGATTGGTAGAATGGATTTGGATTTCTAGAACATGAAATGTGAAGAATATAAAGGAACAAATACCCTATTTATATTGAAAATAATGTTAAAATTTTGTTTGAATAAATGTGTCTTTTGAGACACTTATATGAGTTATAATCTCATTTTCAGTGGTTTATCCAATGAAAATAACATGACATGTATTCTGATATTTGTCTAATTTCTAAAATTTTGATAGAATTTTCAAAAATGTTTTTTAAAAATGAAAATTTGGAATTTATGAATGAAATGTTTTCATATATGTGATGTGGTAAATTTAAAATTTCTATGACTTCATTTACTATAGATTGAGATTGTGTCATTTTGTTTTGGGTATAAAAAACGTGACCCGATAGGTGTAGAAGAATCCAACCCGATGAGGCTGCTAAGAATATTGTTTCACCTAAGAAAATAGTGAACCAACAACTATTTAAAATTATATTCCAAGCCTTTATGGATATGGATAGAAGAAACATGAGGGATGAACCAACATAATTAGATCTATCCAGTATATTCTAGAATAAAAATCCACCCATTTTTAGGGGTGATTCAAAACAATATAAGGCTGAGGTGCAGATGAATAGGACGAATCAAATCTTTAATTTTCTCATCACACCAGTAGAGTTGAAATTAAATTTTGAAACATATATTCTAGAGGATCTTCCACAATAGTGTTAGTATTTAAATTTTATGTCTGGATTAGACCAATCATTTCATGGGAGATTTTTTATGAATTGTTCGAAAAACTATACCCTTACTTGATTAGGATTTCAAGATTGATGGCCTTCATCAGATTGAAGATATAATATATATCAGTGATATAGTATGCTGATAAATTTGTTAATTTATCCCAACATCATGGATTTTTTTTTATAATTCATCCTTGAAGGAACACTTTTTTTTATCAGGTCCAAGGATAGAGAATCTCTCAAATATTTTCATGTTTTTTATAATTGACTGTAAAAAGATGATCAATATAGATATGGTTGTAGAAAGGGAAATCTCAGTTGATACAGGTGAAGGGAGAATAATTATGCATATAGGAAATGATGGTAACACCAAATACTAGAATAATTGAAAGGGGGAAACCTTTTACAAAGGTTGTGTAATGACATAGAATCAGATGGTTGGGTCATTGAATCTTCTTCTTATCCCCAAGAGAATGTTGGGATTCATTAAATGGTGTTACATGGAAAACTTTATGTGATATTGTAAAAAAATATATATAGAATTCCACAATTTCAACTAGATGGGACATCTTAATCACTATTTTCATAGGTTTCCATTGTCGTGAGTTTGAGATACATCTCATGTGTCACAGATGTCGTATGCTTCGATGGAATGAGGGTAGGATAATGCCTCTCAACAGCTGAACCAAGATATCCATGGTGATTTTGGGAATAACATGACTCATCAACAATGTAAATATCAATATGGAAGTAAATAATATAGTGTATCGAATATGGAGTTACTTGTAGTTTAGCAAGTTATTATTGATGATCTATCTAGACCATCGACACTGAGAGGTATGATTATTTTAAATAATACCCTTATGAAGGATTTATTTGATTTAGGTGTATCCCATATTATTATGTCTTATTGCAATATTGATATTCTAGGTATAAATTTATAGGTGATTATTTTTATTTGGAATCATCAATCTCTTCTAGGTCAAGGAGAATGTCAAGCCTTTATGTGAATATATTTCTCTATAAATTATTTTTGATCTATGATGATATAATATTTATATGTGCTTTATATGGATGTCTATGATAGTATCCTTCGTACGGATTGTTTTATAGTGTTAATGGACCACATCCATTATTATACACGAATGGAAAGTTTTACCAAGGATGATGGTGTCAGGGATCTATTTAAAGGAAACATGATGTTAAAATAAGCAACAAATGATTTTTGGAACTAGCTGTTGGAACTAACTTCTACTAGTTGGCCGATTTTACCAAGGGAACTATAGAATAGTTCAACAATATTTGTTTTCTAGAATATTTTGAAATGTTTTCAATTTTTTTTAATGAATATCCTAGTGTATCTACCCAAAATTTATGTAAAGTATACTATTAATCTCAATATAGGGAACAATCCTCTATAACTTCCATCTTATCATTTGGAACCAAATAATTTAATGGAGAGGAATCTCTCATTAGAATAGTTTTAAAAAAATGGTTCTTTTGTCATAAAACAACACTTTTTATAGCACTAATATTTTTTTGTGAAAAAAGCATATGTAAATCATTGGCTCTGGGTAGATTATTTTATATTTAACCATTTAATAATAAAGAATTTGTAACACATTCACACAATGATGATTTTTTGATGAATATTTAGGAGCCGAAGGGCTCTTTAATATTGAATTTCAATATGGATATAACCAATTACATGTTTTGAATAAGGATATTCCAATGATATATTTTATGAGTAGATAGATCCAATATGAAAATTTGGTTATGTCTTTTTGATTTACAAATGAACAAAAAGTTTTTATGGAATTGATAAACCAAATATTTCATATATATATATATATACTCTTTCATAGTGTTTATGGATAATATATTGATGTATTCCGGGACACGTTTTAATCACAAACAATACATGGTTATATTATTGGGAATTTTTTTTGGAATAATCTCTTATATGCCAAATTTTTGAAGTGTATTTTTTGGGTATAATTAGAATGTTTCAATGGAAATGTTATTTATGAAAGAAGGATTTTTTAGATCAAATGATATATGTTTTTATCTTTTTTGAACCACCAAAAAATATATTTGAGATATGCAGTTTCCTTGGATTGACTATTTATCACAAACACATTGTTTGTGAAATTTCATGATGATACTCTCTAATGAAATATTTGGGAAGGAATGGTGTTCCATTCCAATTTAATGGGTGATTTACAAAGTCTTATAAAGAGCATAAATTTCACCTTACATAAAAATTTATGAAGATGTTTTTGGTATCATGAAAATGGTATGTGGTGTATTAGGGTGAAACTATGATTGTGTGGGGATGTTTTCTCATGAAGGGAAATCAGGTTTTTTACTTTTATATCATAGATGATATGGTTACATTACATTAAATACCTAAAAAAATCATTTGGAGTTTGTTTTTTAGTCCATTATTTGTAAATAAATACCTATTTGGTGAAGAATATATAGTTTTGATGGATCATAAGATCACGATAAACATTTTATCAAAAAGGAATTTCAATCCAAGACAAATTATTTAAATGGACTATCTCAAAAAGACCGACATTGAAATTATTTATACACTAGGTAAGGGAATTATAAAAAATATTCATTATGAATAAATGTTTTTGCCTAATAAGAAAAATAGGCATTAGATCAGTGGAAGGGGATTTATGTGAATGTTTAAATGCACATTTGTTATGATGACTGAGGCAGTATTGTAGTTTTCTTTTCAGTTTATTTTTTTCCTATATTAATTATTATCGTAAAATAGGTACAAATTTGTAATGATGAATGTGTTTCTATGAGATCAAAATGTAATGGGTTTGAGACCATTGAGGGACAAAAACTAAATGGGAGTTAATTTTTGTGGTTTTGAGATTTTATAGTCATACTTTTGGATCTCCATGAATAACATATTCATGCATACCACCATTCAATATTAGATGTTCATCCTGAAATACCGATTATGTATATGTAATTGAAATTTTAATTTTGGTTGGTTTGACTAAAGAGGATAGTGGTAGGGTTTGTGATGAGATGCCTCACCTTTCAGGAGGTTAAGATAGAGAACCAGTGACCAGTGGGTATGTTGCAGTCTTTACCAGTTATTTTTTTTCAAATAAGAGTATACATCCTTGGATTCTGTTAATGCAATACCAAGAGTGGATCAGAAACATAGTTCTATATGGGTGGTAGTGTATCGGCTCAAAAATTCAACTTATTCCATTCTTATTTTTTAATCTCAAACATTGGATGACTTGTATAAAAACAATATTTGAGAGGTTGTTAAAATACACCAAAAAAAAATTCAATAGTATCAAATTCAAATCGGAGTTTTATGTCTCATTTTGGGAAATCCATAAATAATTCCCTTATAACTCAGTTGAATATGAGTACGGTGTATCATCCTTATATGTATGGCCAATCCAAAAGGATTATAAAAATGTTATATGACTTTCTTCTCTCTTTTTTAATGGATTTTGGATACTCATGTGAAGATAACATAATGTTAGTATAGTTACTGTATAACAATAGTTATTATACATCAATACATGTGGATCCTTTTGAAGAATTATATTGGTTTCCATGTCATTCTATACTTCATTGGGTAGAAATTTGCACGAATTATCTTTTCTGGACTGAGCCCAATTCATGAAATTGAAGGGAAGAGTTAGTTGACCAGGAAGAGGAGAGAGATATCTTGGAGTCATATGAAATTTTTTGAAGATTATTTGTAGTGGAATTTTTTATTAGAGGTGAGTGATAATGTGTTCTTGATAATCTATCCAAGGCCTGTAATCTCCACATTGTGAAGAATGTAATTTAATATCTTCAATACCTAGGCCCTATTGAGATACTATAACGAGTTGGTCTTGTGGAATACTTGTTTTCATTTCCACCAAGGTTTAGTTCAATGCATAATTTTTTCATGTTTATCATTTTAAAAAGTATCAGCCTAATCCAGATCAAGTGATTATATTGGATTACATTGACCTAGATTTAGATGCTTTATTAGTTAATATACAAGTTTTGATTATTGATAATAATGATAATTTCTTTAATTAGAATATCATTGGTTTAGTGAGGTTTTTCTCCAACATGGTTAGATGAAAGAAGAAACACTGGAATGGGAGAAGGTAATGGTCAAACAATGGCCCAATATCTTTTTGGAAAATGTTGATTTTTTTCTATTTGATGATGTAAGGGAAATTTAGGGGGTTAATATAGCTCCCTAGTTTCATGTAAGTAACTATTTCATTGTTTATTCAGGTATGTAATGTGTTTTAGGTGATGTTTGGGAGGGTTTAGAGGAGTTTTGGAATGTTATTGGGGATTTTCTAGAGAATCATGATTTGAGGATGGTTAGTGAATATGATTCAACTCATACCAAAAACCGTGAAAATTTAGACAGTGGGATATGTGTAGGCACATAGTTTATCTGAACCATGTGTCTAATAAGGAGATACTATATGTTTAGGGTAGACTCCTATTCAATGTTATTGAATTTTTTTTAACAATTATCCCTAACTGTGCATAAAAAAAATTTCATCCGAATATTTAAATATAATTTGGTTTTATTAATAATCATTTATTTCCCCCTAAGATGACACTAAAAAAATTCAACTATTCCAAAATTTTATCTATTAAATTCTTATGGATCATGGAGAAATATTTTCTAAACTCATTATGTTTTGAAGCCCATATTTTCCCATTCATAGTAGTGTTTCATTAGATTCATCATATTACCTCCCATGGAATGATAGATCCATTCTATTGGGTATGGAACTTGGTTAAGTGATTATAATCATGATGAAATTTTTCTGTGATAATGTTAGGGAGGAAGATCTATGGTGGGGTTTTGGAGTCACAAGAGAATTTTTTTTGAAAATTTATGTCATTCTTCATTTTCTCTATAGATTTTGTGTTAGGACCCTCTCAGCTCATATACATATAGAATATAAGAAAAATTTAAAATTTATTGTTTTCATGAAATTTATTGTGAAATTGTTGTCAAGTACTTGATGGAAACCCTATATAGTGATAGTTTATTGAATTTAGAAAAATTTGGTGATTTGATGGATAGTGATAATGATAACTTGATTTTAAAATGGTAGTTTGGATTTAATATATTGAAAAGTGATTATAATAAAATTATTTTTTATTGAAATGGGTTGGTATAATTTATTTTTCATGGTTTTTTGAGTAAATGGTTTTCTGTGAGTTGAATGGCAGGGATAATGGTCATGATGTACCATAATCAAAGGGAAAGAGCATGGTCATGAATTTCACTAATAAATGGTATCACCAATCATGTGTGTTTTTGTGGGTGGGTTAAGTGAAATGGGTAATGCCAAGTGAATATTTGAAATGGTACAAATATATTATTTTCATACATTCCATGTAAATGGATTTACGAAGGAAAAAAATTTTATTAATAAATTGTTTTTTATTAATGATTGGTCATATATATAAACTCTTTTAAGGTGTTTTATATAAATTTTTTATATAAATCTTCAATCATGGTCTATACTAGGAGTGTGAGTAGGGATATCATTCACGAAAAAATTATTGAGTTTCATTTCCCAACCCCTACATAGGATCTTTGTTTAATTTTCATATATAATTTTTTAGACCCTAGGTAAAGAAAAATTATCTTATTTATTTACTGATACATAATAATAATTTGGGAATGGAATGTGCTGTTAGAGCTTAGAGTAGGCTGGGAACTGTGGAGTTATGTCTTTGTGAAATTTTTGTATTTCTAATTTTTAACATTTACTTTATACTTTGATATTGGTGTAAGTTTATTTGAGTTTGGTATTATATTGATTTACATTAAATTTTTCTCCTAAATCTTCTAGTAGTTTATTTGTTATTGTATTCATGGTTGTAGTTTTTGTAATTTCAAAGGAAAATCAGTCCCCAATTGTGTTGAATCCCATGACATTTATTTCTAACCATGTGTTTCTTGGGGATGTCACCAAAGGCCATGAAATATCCTACAGTCTTCTCAAGCCAATGAGGATGGGAAGAATGATACAAATTAATGTAAGGTTTGTGTTTAATGAAAAAAATAACTGCATTTTTATTATGGTGTCTGAAAAGTTAGTGCCTATGTTCAATGTTCTACGTACATGAGTTTGGAATTGGATTTATTGATATATTAATAGCACTAGTATTATCAAAATTAATAACAACGTGATCATAATTTATCATATAATTTAATGTATTTTATTTCATCCAAATAATTTGGGCACACAAACTCCCCATACGTATATATTATATATCAACTGTAGAAATAAAAATATAAGTTTGATTATTATTACACTAATAAATAATTGATTTTCTATGTAATATATAAGTCTCACTTCTACTTTTTATGTCTAACTAACACCCTTCAATTTAATAATAAAAAATATTTAATGTTAAATAAAGTATCATTTTTATAAAATGATATAATATTTAATGAACATTTTAAATATTTATAAAATATCATGATATTTTAAAGGTAATTTTATTATAATTTAATTGAAAAAAAATCACAAAGAAAAATAGTAAAAATAATTTCTAGTGAGGTTAAAGTAATGTAATGATGGTTCCCATTAGAGGCATAATAAATTTTTCTGGAAACCAGTTCTCCAACTGCATCTAGTGATTTTTAGAAGAAGTACTCATATATATAATTATTTAATATTTCTAATCGATTCAAAACTATTTTAAAATTTCATGACTGCAATTTATTTTGTTTATATAAATAAGACCCTAATTTTATTAAATTTTAAACCATGAAAAAATATTACACACCCATAAAACTCATTTAAAATTATCTTCCCATTAAAGAATAAAATTATTTATAGATGGTTTATCTTGACCTGAAAATAATTCCATAAAAAAATTTGACAAATTAATAAATAATTTCAATTTAATTTTAATAATAATGTCAAATTTTATTTTCTTATTTTAAAATTAATTTCTAAATAAATTTATTTTACCATTCATTACTAGATCATTAGAAATGTTTCAAATCATAAGGATTCATTATTAACAAAAAACATGATTTAAAGGTTTTTGAATCATTAAAAATGGATTTATTTAGAAAAACCATTTTTAAAATAAAACCATTTAAAAAATTAATTATAACATCTATTTGAAAAGGAAGATTTTTTAATTTAATATTTTAGTAATATTATAATTGATTAAATCCAATAAATATAAAAATGCATTTGAAATAAAAATTTCAAGAAATTGAAATTAAGACTAAAAAGAGATTATATATAAATAACAAAAACATTTTTAAAAGGAAAATATGGAAGTAAATTGTTTCCATGTGAATAAAAAACACTACGAGAACTCATATTTTGAATGATATTTTATAATTTTTGTCACAAAATTAACTAATACTTATAAAATTATGATTTAATCAATTATATAATAAAAAAACATTGATTATGGTATGTTTTCAACAACCAACACTTCTTAAATTTATGATATTACTCATTAAGTTATCACTAAATGTGACATGGCCTACGTCCACATTTTTATGCTGGTAAAACTCAGAGTAGTCAGTGAACCTATTCATTGATCACCCTCTATCCTTGTTCCATGTGGCACTATGGTATTTTCTCTTGTAAAAATTTTCTTCAATTGCATGCTTGAGAAATTTTTCATCACCGTCACATCATTTGGTTAAGAAGAAAGAATAATAACAGTATATCCATTTAGAATCCTTTATAGATTTAGTTATTTCCTTTTTGGATTGTAATTTCATGTTAATCTCATAGGTTATGGGAGATCTAATAATTTATTCAAAAAAAGTTTTTAATCTCCCCATATCATGGAATAATTTTGACCTTAGTTTCCCATAAAATTGGAAGAACCCATATTATTTTCTTGAGGAAAATTTCAAATAAAATATCAACTATAATATTTTTTATACCACTGTTAATATCAGTAAAATATATAAATATGTCAAAACTTTATTTATTATAATTCATTCTAAAATGTTAAAAATATTTGGAAAACATATCAATCTTAATATACATGATGTTATTAGTTACTTAGTGTGTTTCTTCAAGCAATTTTATAATTTAATAAGTGGTTTTACATTTTCAAATTACATTAAATGAATTATTATCTAAACCAACATAAAGTATATCTATTTATATTTAATTGAGTTAAAAAGTTTTAGTGTCATCAAGAGTCGATAATTATTCTTCTTGTTTTATAGGTGTTTAAAAATTCATAATAATTATCTATATAGAATAAAATATTATTGAAAGAATAATAGATGTGCGATTTTTCAAAAAAAGATGATTTGTGCCATCAAAGAATGGATCACAACCCATTGAGCATCTTTCAGGAGGACTGAATGTTTGAAAGGTATAGTCCATAGATTGGATATTGTTCCATTAAGATGACTATTATTTTTAAAATGATGTTTTTAAATCGATTAATTCCATTAATAGAATTTTTTTTGGAGTAATATGGAAAGAGAGGGGATAAATTACTTTCTAAAAATTACAACTATATAATGTGATTCAATTTGATATTGAGAAATAAATTAAAATAAAAAATAAGAATAAATAATATGAAATATTATAATAAATACAATTTAAACTAAATTTATATATAACACAATTTGATAAAAGACTTCTGAAATAACTCATGATGAGTTCCTATATATCCTATCTATTATAGCATGTGGGATTTTGTATTAATCCCATAATGATAATGGTAAATAAATACCTGAGAAGAAGTTACATTTGATTTATTGGAATCGAAGACAACTAATAAGGAGTAATTTTTTTTGATAGTATTGGAAAGAAACCCATTAAAATAAAGGGAAATATTCCTTTTATGTGATTATATAAAGAAAAAAATAACTCACATTAATAATGGTGGACAAAAATAAGAAGAATAAGAATAAGTATGGTTTGATAAGCTAAATATAATATAATAACACACTATATTCTCAATAATAATGAATCGAATAGATTAGTGAAATTGAGAGTAAAGTATTAGGGGGATATGGTGTACTAAAATTATGTACAAATAATGTCTCTTGGAAAGGATACAAATTGGTATATTTGAATATATGGATTTTTCAAAGATGATTCTATATTTACAAGCCTCATGGGGTTTATTTATAGTATTTTGATATCCATTTACTATTTTGGGTGCACAAATAAGTCAATAGGTCCATTTGATGTTTGAATCAAGGTGGAGAGGTCCAATTGTAATTGAATATTTTGACTTTTTGAATCAGCTCAATGATCTTTCTCTATAATCATACATGAAATCCTCTAGGACCTCAAGCTGGTCATTAGGTTCCCTATAACTGGAAGGTGGAATTCCAAAGATATATCTGTTATTTTTTTGAATTTATTAGATGGTTATCCTCCATCGGGTAAAAGGTAGACCTGGAAATAGACCAAAGCCATTGGTGATGACACCGACTAGTCAATGGATCCTCTACAGCTAGTTTATGGGGCTAGCTAGTGAGGGTCCTAAATGCAGTCATCCACAATTCATTTGATTCCTTGTTTTTATATATCAAAAACCATTCCTAGTTCCCTAACTAAATTATTTGTAAACACTCAAATGAAATGGTTACGTAAATAATATGATCCTGTGGTCATTGAAAATGTAGTTAGGTACAAAATAACCACATGGGGTTATCTTGGATTGGAGAGATAAAGTTGGGTGGAAGAGGACCCCCGACAAGGTGAATGTTCTATAGGGAATACATAATTTTGAGGATTATATTTTGGAAATTAAAGAAGTAATGAGACAAAATCTCCATTATATTATCATATTAGTAAAAACATTTCAATGAAAAAAATTCTTTTTATGTGGGTAGAACTTAACACTAATTTTTTTTATAATTTAAGGTTTTGATAGTCTTTTATATAAAAAATTGAATGAATATGCATTGTATTATAACAAAAATGATTATTGAAACATTGATTTGGAATTGAAAAGTATAAATAAGGATAACTATATTATGAAATATATTTAGAAATCCGAAGAAATATAATTATGTAGTATAAGTGTTTATTATGAGGATAATTTTTTTTGAGATTTTATGGGAGGTGGCGTCACTAGGATTTTTTCTCAACCAAGACAAAGATATAATAAAACAATTACATATTGAATAATATCATTTTAAAGATAATTTCAATATATTATAAAACACTATAAGAACAATGATGGAAAAATCACCATCTATAACTACCATAGATTCTTATCATATCCATTATTATTACCCAAATGATCCAAATGCCTTCATTTTTATTGATTTTTATACCCCCCCTTTCATGGGACATGGGGGAACCCTTAAAATGCCTTTAGTCAAAGAGATTTCATGAACCATATGCTTAAAAGACAATACATGACCCGAAGGACAAAATGAATTCAACCAGACTATAACAATAATGAACTCCCCTCCCCAGCATCTACAACGTGATGGTAGCTCTCCACCTTCACATGGATATCAAGATAAACATCCCATGAAATCACATGCTAGTCCCAATGGAATTTACATACCCTTTTATTCTTCCAAATCTGTTGGCTCTACTCTGGTAAGTTCGCCTACACAGAATCCTCATCTTGGGATGATCTTTCTATAGAGAATGTATAGGGAAACTGCATTGATAGTGTGGCCTGAAGGCCATGATGTGGGACAATGGCCTTAAAGGTGGTCGAAATACATCACAGAGCTAAAGTCATGGGTGGACCAAAGGATTGATGGGCTCCAAGCCCAAACCAGTGGCTCAAGATGAATTATTCTGACTGCTACAACATCAAACAGTACTAAACAATACCTACTACAGTAACTGCCAAAGTACCATGTAGTACTTCTATAGTTTTTTCTACAATGCCCAAAATAATTCCTCTACCTGGTTTCAAAGTTGGGTCTCGTGGATGCAATTAGAGATACCTCACAATCTGGGCTAAAGCTCATGTGATTTTCCAGAATTTTTACTTGAACATATAGAGGGGTTTTGTAAGTAGAATTTAAGATGATATAAACATGTAATTATTAATTTCATAAATTATATATATATATATTGTGTACATTTACAAATTTTTCATTTATATATTTAAATAAACAGAAAGAAATATTTACAGAAAATGTATTCAATTTATTTAGTTAAATTAAAATTAAAACATTTGATTCTTAAAATTATATATTGTTGGAAAATATATTTTCATATTAAATATTTAATATAGAAAGAAAACTAAATTTATTATTGTTAAATAATTATTTTAATAATTGAAAAATACCCATGTAATTAATAATTTATATTTTTAAGAGATATTTTTTATGTGAGGAATTTAGAGCCACATTTCTAACAAACATGTCATCACCTACAACTCATTTGATTCCAATATTACACAGTACCTAACTTTATTGTCAAAATAAATGACCCTCTTTTTCAACATTCAATTATGTTCACATACAACTGATTATAATAACAAATATTTTTCAAAATTAACATAATAATCTTCCCATTTTTATTTCCCTAGTTCCTTATTCTCCTTTTGGTATCCCTTATTTACCATAATTTCTACCATGTTCTCAATTTCCCGGAGGTCTTTTAAGATAAAACTCAATTCTTCAACATGCATATTATCCCCTCCCACACATTTTCTTATCAATCATTATAATTTTCAATACTCTAAAAAAATAATAAAAAATGTAATTACATATGTATGATATTTAAAAATCAATGATATTATACTTATGGGAAAACCTTTATCTATCTCCCACCAATCCATTATAAAATAGAATTTTCACCGAGGATATTAGAATAATACCATCTCCATTAATGATATATTTCATTTTTCATCACCACCTTAAATAAATAATTCTAATGTTGTATTAATGGATAAAAATTATATTTAAACATAATTATGACTCTATAAATACAATTTATACATTCTATTTATATCTAACATGCTATATATACAACCATTTTTCATTTAAAAACAGAAAAAAAATCATCACTTGTTTCATCTTTATCATAACGAAAACTATCTTTTAATTAAACATGATCATTATAAACAATGTTGGGAATGATATTTTATTCCCATAGATATAATAGTAATAGTTAACATAGTATAAAATAATAAAAACCAAAATCTACATTACAAAGTGTGTGTGAAACAATCAAAATCACAAACATTCGATGATGAAAATAGAAAATAACTAAATAATATATATATATATATATATATGTAAATATAATGAATTTTTGTAATTAGAGAGTGTAAAATATAATATATTTAATATTTTTATGAAATATGTAATTATGTTTTTTATTTTTATTATATATGAGTTTAGAGAATGTCTAACCATGAATTGAACCATGGTAAATGTTTTTTTTCAGCACAACCAAATTATAATAGAGTCAAGAGATTTATACCTTGACTATATAATGAAAATTTTTGTAATGCTCATACATTTAATTAAATGATTTTTTTACTTTATAATTCTCTCTGTACAATTTATTTTTTCTCATAAAAATATGACATTCTCTGTTATTTAATTTTTTATTAATAAAAGTTGTGAATAATAATTCTCATCAACTATAATAAGACCGTTATCATTTATATCCATGTTCATTAATTCCAAAATGATTACTTTCTAATTTTAAAACATAAATATATATTATGTTATGGGATATTAATATTTGTCTTCACCAATTATGATAATTAATTATTATTATCCATTTTATGATGTGGGTTTCAGTAAAGGTATTTTGAAATAGTAAAAAAGGTTTCACATTCATGATATTATATTTTTTGTCCCACCCCACATTTCCTCTAGATAATGATGTATCCATTATTATGGATATTTAATTTTGATTTGGTTCTAAATAATTTTAGAAAAAAATTTTCTCATGAAGAATTAAAAAATATTATCATTTTCAAAGGGATACATAACTTAATCATTTATAATAGTGATAATAAAATTTTTCAAAAAATTTATTTTATTTTTTTCTTTCAATTTAATGATTACCACAAATATATATATATATATATATATATATATTATGTTGAATATTTAATTATCAATTTATATGTTATTTTATAATATACTTCTTTTGGGAGGCTAAATTTAGTAATTGATTAATTTACTCTTGATTTCATCATATGAAATGAAATTAATAAATTATATTTAAACCATTTTCATTCAATGTGTTGTTTTTTGATATGGAGTATGATTCATTTAATATTGAACTCATATATGTTGATGTATATGAGTGGGGTCCTATATCTCCCTCCTTTTTAATATATAAGTTCATGTATCTCATTAGATAAAATATATAATGTGATTTATAATACTAAAAAAAAATTGGATGGGAAGATCATGGATCTTAATCCAATATGTTATAGGATGCAATATCATTACTCCTAGTCTACTATGCTTTGGGAGTTATATCATTATTACAAATCCAAGATCTATTTTTTTCTTATAGTTATGTTTTTTCAGCACACATATCCTACATTCCCAAGATATTACACTATTATATGTTATGGAACATGATTGTGTTACTATCTATTGATCATGATTATTATCTCATATCTCAATGTTTGTACAGCATGGTATATGTTTGATCATTTATGATTACATATTCCTCTATCATGACTTATAGAGAATTTTTAATTAATCACTATTGTTTTGAATTAGATATTTCCACAATTATCCAATCTTCTCGTATTCCTATTCTATAACCCATTATTATTTATCAATATGTTTTTTCCTTACTGAGGGTTATATACCACCCCTTATTATGTGTCCCATTCGACATTATTTTTTCTTAGGATTATGTGTTTAATGAAGTCTTAATTGGATATTTTTTTGATAGATATAGATAAATTTATGGGAAATAATATTTTAGGAACATCATCTAATAAGACAATAATCCTTCGGTTCTTGGGTCTATATGATTATTTGGGAGATTTAATATTTAAATAATAAAAATTAATTGTATTATATGAAATTTTGTCTTGAATCATCATAATATTAAACACATATGGTATATAATTAATGTGTCATTACTTCCAAACTAAGGACTGTATGTTTCAGGATTCTTATAGTATATCATTTCCAAAAAAAAGTTTATATAACACACAACCTGGCATTTTCAAGGTTTTTATTCTATTTATAGATGGGGAACATGCCAGGTACTATCCATATATAATTATTTTCCATATATTTTCACATAGGTACCAGTTTTAGTTGTATTAAAAGCAAATTATGATTATTTATTAATGTAGAATATGATGGTAAATGATTTCGTGATATTTGGTATTTTTTATAGTTTTATTGGATAAAATATGTTCTTTTACTTCAGGGAGATAGTGTGTGGACATGGGAAATGAATTAGGAAATTGTAAGGGGTCTGTAACAACATATATCTGGACTTTATATTGGGCGTGAAACATGTTGATTTTTATGATGTATTAATCATTAAATGTTTTAAATAATTCAATAGCTTGTTTAAAATGAAACACCAATATTTAATAGAATTTAGATATAATATAAAAAGTATTATCCTTTAAATGGTACATAGACATTAAATTAGTGAGTATGAACATGAGTAACCCCATTAATATATATATATATATAATCATTCGACTCAATAAATATTTTACTAATTTTTAGGAAATAATAATTTAATTTTTACTTATGTATTTTTATTCTTCAGATAAAATGTTTTCATCAAAATTTGTTTTTATTTTATTTTATGAGATAATGTTTTAATATATTTTCAGACTTTTTTAATATATTATTCCATAAAACTAATATAATTCCCAATCTCAGAAATTCTAATTTTCATTAAGATAAATTTCAGAATTTTCTGAAAAAATTGAATTTTTTAGTCAATACTAAAAATAAATTTTTGTAAAGCACTATCATTTATTATCATTATATAATGTAATTTAAAATTAAATTTATATTTTTGATTAGGGATTGATTTGATATGATAAATTGATTCATAAAAATGTATTTATTTTCATTTTAATTAGAAACATTATGGAATTGTATTTTTGTTATTTTTTATGTTTAAATTGCAATTTACAAAAATGTTTCCAATTTGAATTTCATTTTTTTAAATTAATTATTTTATGCCACTTCAAGGAACATAATCTTGAAATGTAGATCTAATAATTGTATTTATTATTCTCATTTTTGGTAAATAATATCTTTCTATTTTTGGTTATTATGAATAGTAACCATAATAAATTTGTGTTTCCACATTAATGATAAAATTAAATTATATTGGTTAGAGAAAAATGAAGAGGTATAAAAATCATCAACTTTTGTGTATTTAATTAGATGTGAATATATCATCCATAATCACAGAAACTTATAAAATGTTTAAATTTCTTTCCACTTCCCGTTGATTATAAAATTTCTATTAATTTATGTAAATTTGAAGTTAAAAATGTCACTCTCTTTCTTTAAATATCTATAATATTTTTTTATAGGGAAAAGTAAAAAACATGATTAGTTATAAATTTTAATTTGAGTTATAAATTATGTTTTATCCATGATAGTGAATTTTTAAATTTTAGAGATGAAATAATAAACATAAATGCTTACGCATTGCCCACAAAATTCTTGTTCATGGAGTAAAAAAATAAATTTAATGATTTTAAAAAATATGAATGTAATATAATATGCGTGAGTAAATGATATAATTTTATTTAAACATAATCATAATAGGTTATATTTTTTGAAAGGTTTATATTATAATATAATCATTTTAGTGAAATATTTGAAGTAAATTAATGGAATAGTGGAATAATTTAATTAATAATATTTTATGAAAATATTTTTCTATTATATTATTCAAATGTCATAAAAATAACGAAAGAGTTATATTTGAATATATATGGTATAAACTTTCATTCTTTTACCATTTATGTAAAAATTTATAACTTATAAGTAAAATAATTAACCTTTAAAATTTAAAATCCATTACTCTAGCTATGGTTAAAACTGTTTAATAATGTGGTTAAACTAAAAAATAAAGTTTAAATTATAAATTAAACCTATAAAAATTTCAATGGTTAAAGGGATTGAAACTGTATCTTATAATTATTATAAATAATGATAACATTGTTCCACTTACACATGAAAATGTGTTTATTATATTTAAATATTAATATCAATTCCATGTATACCCTTTTATTCATAGTAAAAAGACACATCCTCTCATTTCTTCTATACACCAAATTGACCCACATAACTTTAACAGGCCAAAAATACTATTCTGATCATCATTATCCATGTCATATACATTTTTTCTTCCCAAAATTGAATCCATGTGTCCCCTAATAGGATTCCTATTTGGTATATTTTAAAGAGTATGTAATATATTTTTCCAACACTTCAGAAAAATTAATCTTCTAATTATTATAAAAATATTGTAATCATCCTAAACTAATAAATTAAATATCATAAATATAAAAACATATATGTATCAATATTTATAATACACTTTCCTTCTCTTATCTATATTGCCAAAACCAAATTCAATGCTCCTGTATATATACATCATGCCATCTCAACGTAGTAGTGTAATTACTTTTTCATCACCCCATTATTTTGATGGAGATAAATATATAAATAATAATAATTTATGATATTTATGAATTAATTATTCTTATGTAATTATAATAACATATACACATTGTTAACATCTAATATATTGGAAAAAGATAGCTTCTCTTTTCAGTGCATATAGACTACCAACATTACAAAGCGATTTGATCTGTTTTCCATTTTTGTTATCCATAGATTATAATAGGTATGTTTTCAAGGAATTTTCATTATATATATTACATAAATTATTTTAATGTTTAATTATTTTTTAGTATAATTTCCTTCAATCCATTAAAAAGTGAAAGCATCATTCACGTGTAACTTCATCCTACCATCTCCATGAATGATGTAATTAATTTCTCCATCCTCACTATTCAATATTTATTATGAAAAATCAATATGTTGAATAAATATAATATTTATATTGTTAATATCATTTGTAAATTTTTAATTTACTTAATATTAATATAATCAAAACATTCATGAAAACTCATGTAAGTGAAAATGATGCATTTAACACTCAAAATACTTCTAATAATGAAACATTTTTAATAAACATGGGATTAGATGCTTTAATTGGATCATATATATAACACCCTGAGATTTTATGAAAAATATTCTTTTAATTTCATTAATGTCTTGTGTTGTACGCTACACCAAAAGGAGCTTGCACAACACGCATCCTTGACTTGCCTTGCATTACACGCAATCGCGATCTTCCTCGATAGCGTGTGTAGTACGCAATACCGAGTTTCACTAAACAACGATATGATATTAAAATATTATTAAAACTAGCCGTTATGAATAGTAATAACCATTTTTTGAAATTTTATAAATTTTATTTTTCAAAATGGACTTCATTTTTGGATTCGGAATATCGAAATTATCTTAGGGTAAAATTTTGGTACTTTTCGGATAACTTTCATTTTCTGATTAATAGTGAAAATTACTAAATTTTAATTAAAAACAACCTTTTTAATCGAAATAATTAATAGTGATAAATTAATAATTTGAGTGGTTTTAAAGTATATTTAGAATATATTTTTACAATTTAATACAGTATTGGTCATTGGATGTAATTTCACATTTAAACCAGACATAAACAAGTGTCAATCTTTTGATAGTTATTATCTCTGAAGAACACGCTATTTGGTTTGACGAAGAGAATTAAATTTTAAATTAATTAATGCAACTGATATGTTTTGAATTTGGTAAAATAGACATCATTTTTGAGTTCATAATATCAAATATAGCTTAGGCCTAATTTTTGGTATTTTTCTGGAAACTTTCATTTTTTGATGAATAGTGAAACCACTAAGTGGTAGTTAAAAAATTGATTTTTTCATAAAAATTAATTTTACCCTTTCTGTGAGTGGAATTTCGAAAATCCGAGAGACACGGTTAATATCAAGGACTAAAATGTGGTTCAATGAGATGAAAATAATTTTTGGTGAATAGTAACTTTTTACTTTTATTTACCACGGTTAAAAGTAAATAGGATAATTAAGGGTAAAAATGATATTATTATTACCCTAACACATGTACTAATTCTATTGGATAAGTGTAATTCGACCAAAAACAACCTTAAGAATAAAATATGACCATTTAGGCCCACTTGGATTAGATTAGGACATTTATTATTAATTTATTTAAAGAAGTGCTAAAATAGTTAAAATCAAAGTTTAATAATTAGATAATTTTTAATATAGTGTTATACATAAGATAAGTTCGACTATAAATATTAATTAGAAAGCTAAAAATATTTCCTACATAATGGTATTTTATTTGTAATTTTTAGACATTAAATAATTTAATTTATTTATGACACAATGATGATGCAGTAATTATCTTATTAATGAAATATTGACATAATTGATGTTATAAATACCCAAATAAATGTAATTTAAGACTTTTTATGAATTATACTAATTTTATAGGTTAATATGACATGTTATTATTGATTTAAGTAACGTTTTTCGAAATAATCATTCTGTTATGATTTTCACAAAAGTCAATTACTAAATAGTGTCAAAATTGACATAAAATAGTTGTTAAAACAAATACTATATTATTAATTGTTATTTTATTCCCAAAAATCTATTGTTCAGCCACATGACTTAGATAAGGTTATATATATTAATAAGAAACAACTTGGGGTTCGTTTGGATTGTTATAGTAAGTTTATAAAACCGAATATGGCTTTATAATAAAATAATATTTTTAGTTTTTCCAAAGGTGCCCCTCTCCTCCCTTATAAAAGGGCACCTCCTCCCTCTCTTCCTCACACCACTTTGAACCTTCAATCTAGGACAAACCCGGCCAAATTCTCTTCTCCCCTTCCCTAGAAACATCCTAGAGGTCCTGGTCTTCTTCAAAGACCAATTTTAGTGCCCTAAGAGGAGGACTCAAAGAGGCGCTTCAAAGAAGAGGTAATATACGTTACCGATTCTTTCAACTTTATTTATTCTTCCACTTCTTCTTCTTAGGTTGTTTCATTATGATTTAATAACATCAGTATCACACATATACTGATATGTTATTATAATTATGAAACATCCCTATTTCACCATCTATCCATCCTACGGAAAATGAAATCACCACGCGTGCGTACGTACGGAATACCGTCTCCACGCCGGGGTGTAATCTATTTTCCACCACCACCTTACTTGGATGGGTATAACGGTGTAAATAATAAATATATATGAATATTTTAAAGTGATATTTATTCTGAAATAGTATACATACACTCCAATACAATTCCACGATCATGAGAACGATATCATCGCTCGTGCGTACGTACGGACTACCGTCTCCACGACGCGATGAGATTCATTCTCCACGTTAACCATTCATGATTTATTATAAAGTATATATAATAAGTAATCATTAAATATATGACATAATAATGATACTGGATTTATGTGTATATATATTTATGTCATCTAATTAATTTCATTCAACTCAATAAGGAAATGAAAACAGCGTTCATGCGCACGTACGGCCTACCGTCTCCATGAATGGTGTATTTCTTTCCATTTACTGATCTATTATATATATGTATATTCTAAATATATATTATATATAAATCATGTTTTATATTCTGGAATTAACTAATCATGATCTAAGTAATCATATGAATAATTACAAGTCAAAACACGGATGACAAATGAAACGATTTTACCCAAAACACTCTTTAACATGGAATTTACAAAAGAACGGGTAATATAAAGTCATAAATGAACCATATATGATATCATAACAATGAGTATGATTCTGTAATAAGTCAATGACATTATTTAAATCATTATACAGGTGGTTTGTCCACTTACGAAGAAAATCATACCTAAGGTAAGGGAAATATCACAATCTCATTTTTATCCGAGATTGTTTATACTTTGGTATTTACAGGGGTGTATTTTATCATCCACATCTATGTTTCCTCAATATGTAATATTATTTCCATCCACCTACAATTGTTTAAATCCATTTTTACCCTTTGGTGAGTTTATAGTAACAAATATTAAAGGAATCTTTTGTCGTTTTTCATACGAGGTACTTTTTAACTTTTCCGACAAAAGTAAGAGAATAAAGTTTTTTTAACTTATACGACATGAATGGATTTTTAAAACATTATTTCCAAGAAGCTTCCTTTACAAGTCTTCAAGATTATTTTTAATCAACTTCTTTTAGTTTAAAATTGTATGACATGTTAAGAAAGGAAAATTTTTTTGAAGTAGAAAGCATATTCTCCTCAAGAATGGAGTTCAAGTGTTTTATCAAAATTATTTTCCATCTAAGATAATATAGGGTTCTATTTCTATCCCTATTATTAAATTGATTTGATTATGTTGTGATGGAATCATTTTTATGAATTCCTTTATCTTATATGAATTGTTTTATGATGTCATGTTGTCTAAGAATCCCATTTTTATTACATGGGTAATGCAATGATGTATAATTTATGATTTTGTGGCACACATATGAATGGTATCATTATGAGATGGGTGGGACCTATATCTACCTCCAATTAATTGGGTAAATATTTTATATCTCATGAGATAGACATGGCTGGAACGATAGGTTAAACCGGTTCAGTGAAACATGACTGAAACGAGGAATGAACTTGGTTCAGAAGTGGACTTTGTCCACTAAGATAGTCTTGAAAATGAGTCTTAAATAATAGGAAATGATTATCTATGATTATGTGTGTATGACACAAAGTTTCATGTTTTAATATATTATTATTGGGATTACATTTCACTACTATGATTTATCCCATGTTATGATATTATGATCTCTTTTGCAGGTTAAGATTTCCAAAATGTTATGTTCTTATGTATATGATGTGATTGATATTTCTTTTGTTTACCCTTAATGAGAATTTGAGCTCACCCTTTTATGTTTTCTTTTCCCCTGGATATAAAGAATGGTTTTAGGTAAAAAAAAGGAAGATCTTTATGGTAGATGTTGAAGATCTTTCACCACGATTAGAAGATTATATTCCGAGTTTCCAAAGACACTAAACTATTACGGTCCTTGTGTGTGTGTTTTTGTTACGTACTAAGTATTCCGCAAAAGTAATGTAATGTCCATGTATGTTAAGCTTTGGGTCTCTACAGTTGGTATCAGAGGAAAGGTTTAGTCAACCTTTGGAAACTAGGATGTGAGAAATTTAGTGAGATCCCTAGAGATATTTCTAAGGTATGTCTAGGGATATCCCTAAGGTTAAGTATAAGTATAGGTTATAGTACTAGAATTACGGTAACCCAAGATGTTAGATATTGAAGGTACCCCCCCTTTATTATATTGTTTTCCCTAGCGTGATTTTTGCCTCTCACACTATTCTTTTTGGGTTTTAGACGATGGCTGGAACCCAAAGGAACCGTGTTGATCAATGTAATGGACAATGCAATGATTGTCCTCCTGAACAAACAAATGTTATGGGAGATGGAAAGCAAAATATTATTGTTATACTTACACAAGCTATGAATCATTCTGGACTTCCAAATGAGCAGAGAAGGGAAGAATATTCTATTGAGTCCTTCATGAGGCAACGTCCAGCTTATTTCAGTGGGTCTTCTGATCCACTTGTTGCTGAACAATGGATCAATACTACTGAAAAGATATTTTCAGTTCTTCAATGTTCTGAACATGATAAAGTCATCTTAGAAGTGTATCGTTTTGAAGGTGATGCTGATTAATGGTGGAATCTTATCAAGAATACGAGGCCAAGAGATGAAATTGAGTCCATGGAATGGGATGAGTTCAAGAACTTATTTTTCAATAAGTACTTCCCTCGTATTCTTAGAACAAAGATGGAGAAGGAGTTTCTTGAACTAAAGCAAAAGGATGATGAATCTGTTGGTATATACGAAGCGAATTTTACAAGGCTTGCAAGGTATGCATCTGGATTTATCATCCATCCTGAAAGTAAAGTTGATCGATTCTTCAATGGCTTAAAACAAAATCTTCAAAGGGAATTAGCTATAAGAGACTTCAGTAGCTATGAAGAAATTGTGCGTTGTGCTATCAAGGTAGAAATGGAAGTTGGTGTTACTTATCTATCTCATAGTTTTGACAAGAAATGAAAGATGGAGTTCAAGGAGAAATCTCAGAATAATGGTGAAAAGAAGATGAATGTTTCCTTATGCTCAAGATGTGGAAAGAAGCATGGTGGAGATTGTATTAAAGGGACTAGAAAATGTTTTAAGTTTGGAAAAGAAGGTCATCGAGCAGTTGAGTGTCGAAGAAATGGGAAAAGGTTTCTAATGATGTGAATAAAGAAAAGACTGTAGAGAACGCACCACCAACACTTCAATGCTTCAAGTGCAGGGAAATAGGGCATTATGCTAATAAATGCCCTAATCCAAGGGTTAGTGATGATCAACATGAGCAACCACTTAAGGAAAAGGACAAAGGGAAGTCACATGTGATCACTATTGGAGATGTTGAATATGACAACGATGTGGTGGAATGATTAAGTGTTTATGTAATGGGATTCCAAAATAATGTTGTATATATTATCGTGGAATATTGGAATATTTATGTATTGGTCTATTGTGGTTTTCAATGGTACCGGTAACCCTGGAAAGTGATTGAGATATTTTTGGAAAAAAAGATGATATGCGCATAATGAAGGGAAAATGAGAAAATGAAATGTTTGACAGTATTCATGAGCTCATGATTGATATAAGGACTAAGTGATATCGTGGTTTGAGTATATAGAATTTTGAGGATTTTGGTATGTGGAAAGGGTTAAATTTTAATAGCATTCATGTTTTCATTAAGGTTCAATGTGTATTCATTTTTTTCAAGAGAATACATGATTAAGGCCTTCGAATGTTTGGAATGTGACCAGCAAGACATATCTCATAATATATGGGGATCAACAATGGTATTAACATGCTAGTTGTATGAACTCTTTGGTAATCGTTTTCACTATAATATGAGATTAGATAGTATTATTTTGGATAAGCCTAAAGATTGGAATGGATTATGTTGGACATAAGTTAGTATTATTTAAGGATAGAAGTTTTTCCGATATTATTTATGGGATGTTATAGTAATGTAGTTTTAGAAAAAGGAAAACCTGCAGGATGGGCGACAACCCATCGCATCAGACAAGGCTATGGGAATCGAACCCACAACTGAAGTGAGACTTTCCTTTATCGCCTACCATAGGCCTATAGGAAGTCCATGTTTAGTAGAAACTAGTTTTATTATATTAAGCAGTATGATATAAGAAGTATAAGTCCATTTTAGGAACCATATATGATTAATCTCAATATAGATGGACTTATGTATTTTTTGATAACTTTTCTAACCTTTTGTTTGAGACAGATGGAATGACCCATCATTCTATCACATGATCTTCTAACACATCATGAATGACAAATTCAACTTCATTTATTTAAGAGATGAAGTGGAAATTGTCCAAAGAACGACCAACGGTGAGACTATACCAAAATCACAAAAGTATTTCTTCTAATTCCAATTTCATCAACTTTAGGGAAATGATCTTGAAAACCAAAAATGTTGTCCTAGTGCTCTTATATCTGATGAATCAGATGGTACCTTAGATTGTCACAAATTTATGGCTATGTGATTGCTGGCTTTTCCATAGCCATGTTCTCTACCACTCTCCATCAGAACATGATGGTTAGATTTCTCTTCTATATCCATATTTTCACCTATGTGGAAACCTGGTGATTAGTTTATTTGGGTAACTGTTATGTTTCATACTTTTGTTTTTAAAGATTGGTTTTGGTATTCCTTTTTACGATGTGGGTTTCTATTAAAGAAACTTTCTACTAGTAAACCATTTATAAACCCGATGAATTTCGAGGGTGAAATTCATTTTAAGGGGGGGGGGGTAGAATGTAACACCCCGAGATTTTATGAAAAATATTCTTTTAATTTCATTAATGTCTTGTGTTGTACGCTACACCAAAAGGAGCTTGCACAACACACATCCTTGACTTGACTTTCATTACACGCAATCACGACCTTCCTCAATAGTGTGTGTAGTACGTAATACCGAGTTTTACTAAACAACAATATACTATTAAAATATTATTAAAACTAGCAGTTATGAATAGTAATAACCACTTTTTGAAATTTTGTAGATTTTATTTTTCAAAATGGACTTCATTTTTGGATTTGGAATATCTAAATTAGCTTAGGGTGAAATTTTGGTACTTTTCGGATAACTTTCATTTTCTGATGAATAGTGAAAATTACTAAATTTTAATTAAAAACAACCTTTTTAATCGAAATAATTAATAGTGATAAATTATTAATTTGAGTGGTTTTAAAGTATATTTAGAATATATTTTTACAATTTAATACAATTTTGGTCATTGGATGTAATTTCACACTTAAAACAGACATAAACAAGTGTCAATCTTTTGATAGTTATTATCTCTTAAGAACACGCTATTTGTTTTGACGACGGGAATTAATTTTTAAATTAATTAATGCAAGTGATATGTTTTGAATTTGGTAAAATAGACATCATTTTTGAGTTCATAATATCAAATATATCTTAGGCCTAATTTTTGGTATTTTTCTCGAAACTTTCATTTTTTGATGAATAGTGAAACCACTAAGTGGTAGTTAAAAAATTGAATTTTTCATAAAACTTAATTTTACCGCTTCTGTGGGTGGAATTTTGAAAATCCGAGAGACACGGTTAATATCATGGACAAAAATGTGGTTCAACGAGATGAAAATAATTTTTGGCGAATAGTAACTTTTTACTTTTATTTACCACGGTTAAAAGTAAATAGGATAATTAAGGGTAAATATGATATTATTATTACCCTAAAACATGTCTTAATTCTATTGGATAAGCGTAATTCGACCAAAAACAACATTAGGAATAAAATATGACCATTTAGGCCCATTTGGATTAGATTAGGACATTTATTATTAATTTATTTAATGAAGGGTTAAAATAGTTAAAATCAAAGTTTAATAAGTAGATAATTTTTCATATAGGGTTATACATAAGATAAATTCAACTATAAATATTAATTATAAAGATAAAAATATTTCCAACATAATGGTATTTTATTTGTAATTTTTAGACATTAAATAAGTTAATTTATTTATGACACAACGATGATGTAGTAATTATCTTATTAATGAAATATTGACATAATTGATGTTATAAATACCCAAATAAATGTAATTTGAGACTTTTTATGAATTACACTAATTTTATAGGTTAATATGAAATGTTATTATTGATTTAAGTAACTTTTTTCGAACTAATCATTCGGTTATGATTTTCACAAAAGTCAATTACTAAATAGTGTCAAAATTGACATAAAATAGTTTTTAAAACAAATATTATATTATTAATTGTTATTTTATTCCTAAAAATCTAAGGTTCTGCCAAATGACTTATATAAGGTTATATATATTAATAATAAACAACTTGGGGTTCTTTTTTCTTGTTATAGTAAGTTTATTAACCTTATAGTGTAAGAATACAAAAAGACACGGTAAAAGTAAAATTATCTAACTTAATGTTAAATCTAAATGATAAGGTTAAAATAGGAACCTAAACCTGTCCAAAATCTATTGGATGAGAGGATTTCTACCCATCCCCTCCTTAGCTTCGAAATAAATCAATTTGGAGATATTTAAAACCGAATATTTCTTTATAATAAAATAATATTTTTAGTTTTTCTAAAGGTGCCCCTCTCCTCTCTTATAAAAGGGAACCTCCTCCCTCTCTTCCTCACACCACTATGAGCCTTCAAGCTTGGAAAAACCCTAAAAAATTCTCTTCTATCCTTCCCTAGAAACATCCTAGAGGTCCTGGTCTTCTTCAAAGACCAATTTTAGTGCCCTAAGAGGAGGACTCAAAGAGGCGCTTCAAAGAAGAGGTAATGTCCGTTACCGATTATTTCAACTTTATTTCTTCTTCCACTTCTTCTTATTAGGTTGTTTCATTATGAAGTAATAACATAAGTATCACTCATATACTGATATGTTATTATAATTATAAAACAATTCTATTTCACCATCTATCAATCCTACGGAAAATGAAATCACCACACGTGCGTACGTACGGAATACCGTCTCCACGCCGTGGTGTAATCTATTTTCCACCACCACCTTACTTGGATGGGTATAATGGTGTAAATAATAATTATATATGATTATTTTAAAGTGATATTGATTCTGAAATATTATAAATGCGCTCCAATACAATTCCACGATCATGAGAATGATATCATCGCTCTTGCGTACGTACGGACTACCGTCTCCACGACGCGATGAGATTCATTCTCCACGTTAACCATTCATGAATGATTATAAAGTATATATAATAAGTAATAATGAAATATATGACATAATAATGATACTGTATTTATGTTTATATATATTTATGTCATCTACTTAATTCCATTCAACTCGATAAGGAAATGAAAACAGCGTTCATGCGTACGTACAGCCTACCGTCTCCATAAATGGTGTATTTATTTCCATTTAATGATCTATTATATATAGGTATATTATAAATATATATTATATATAAATCATGTTTTATATTCTGGAGTTAAGTAATCATGATCTAAGTAATCATATGAAGAATTACAAGTCAAAACACGGACGACAAATGAAACGATTTTACCCAAAACGCTCTTTAACATGGAATTTACAAAAGAACGGGTAATATAAAGTCATAAGTGAAACACATATGATATCATAACAATGATTATGATTCTGGAATAAGTAAATGACATTATTTAAATCATTATACAGGAGGTTCAGACACTTACGAAGCAAATCAGACCTAAGGTAAAGGAAATATCACAATCTCATTTTTATCCGAGATTGTTTATACTTTGGTATTTACTAGGGTGTATTTTATCATCCACATCCATGTTTCCTCAATATGTAATATTATTTCCATCCACCTAAAATTGTTTAAATCCGTTTTTACCCTTTGGTTAGTTTATAGTAAAAGATATTAAAGGAATCTTTTGTCGTTTTTCGTACGAGGTACTTTTTGACTTTTCCGACAAAAGTACGAGAAGAATGTTTTTTTAACTTATACGGCATGAATGGATTTTAGAAACATTACTTCCAAGAATATTCCTTTACAAGTTTTCAAGTTTATTTTTAATCAACTTCTTTTAGTTTAAAGTTGTATGACATGTTAAGAAAGGAAAATGTTTTTGAAGTAGAAAGGATATTTTCCTCAAGAATGGAGTTCAAGTGTTTTATCAAAATTATTTTCCATATAAGATAATATAGGGTTATGTTTCTATCCCTATTATTACATTAATTTGATTGTGTTTTGATGGAATCATTTTTATGAATTCCTTTATCTTATATGAATTGTTTTATGATGTCATGTTGTTTAAGAATCCCATTTTTATTACATGGGTTATGCAATGATGTATGATTTATGATTCTGTGGCACACATATGAATGGTATCATTATGAGATGGGTGTGACCTATATCTAACTCTAATGCATTGGGTAATGATTTTACATCTCATGAGATAGATATGGCTGGAACGGCAGGTTAAACTAGTTCAGTGAAACAGGACTGAAAAGAGGAATGAACTCGATTCAGAAATGGACTTTGTCTACAAAGAGTGTCTTGGAAATGAGTCCTGACTAATAAGAAATGATTATCTATGATTATGTGTATATGACACAAAGTTTCATGTTTTAATATATTATTATTGGGATTACATTTCACTCCTATGATTTATCCCATGTTATGATATTATGATCTATTTTGAAGGTTATGATTTCCAAAATGTTATGTTCTTATGAATATGATGTGATTGATATTTCTTTTGTTTACCCTTACTGAGAATTTGAGCTCACCCTTTTATGTTTTCTTTTCGCCAGAATATAAAGAAAGGTTTTATGTAAAAAAAAAAGGAATATCTTTATGGGAGATGTTGAATATCTTTCAACACGATTAGAGGATTATATTCCGAGTTTCTAAAGACACTAAACTATTATGGTCCTTGTGTGTGTGTTTTTGTTATGTACTAAGTATTCTGAAAAAGTAATGTAATGTCCATGTACGTTAAGCTTCGGGTCTCTAAAATATATGATATTAAGAATAATAATATGGTTATAGTATAAACTTTTCAAAAGTATAAAACCATTATAAATAAGCACAAATCATGTACAATAATGTATAAGCGTGAGGTAAGGGGTTTCCTAAATCAATCTCCGTTTATTGGGTTATAATTCTTCTTCTTTTACTATACAATGACAAGGTTATGTGTGAAATAATTTTTTATTAAATTTTTACCTACAACAATATTTTGTTAACATAGAGTTTATACACATTATAAAATCATGGATTATTTCCCACATCAATATTCTGAACATTTTATTGGTATTTGTCCCAACGTCCACTCCGTTGAGATATATTTGGTAATATTAACCTATTTACTTTTATAGGGTAAATATAATCTAAATAACCCAACAGTAGTGGCCTCTAGTAGATGTTTACATTATTAAATTGGTTCTAGATATAATAAATCTCATATTTTAGAACCTAATAGATCAGTAGTCCTAGTAGATGAATCACATTATTGAATCTCAAATTAAATTGAAATTATAAAATTCCAAATACATTAAATTTGAATATTCATTGTCCATAAACTCATTCAAATGATTATTCATAAAAAAACTTGGGATTTCAAAAAAAATATAGGTGATATAATATTATTAAAAATGGTGATTTATTTTTTATTATATCATGACTAAATAAGGAATAATAAATATTGAATGGTAAATAAATGAAGTAACATTCTGTTTAATCAACAACATGTTCCTGAGGAAAAATATGGAAATAATAAATAATGATCAAATTATTTCATACATTTTATTAGATGTCTTAGAAACGTATCCATTTATAATGTTAAAAATAAATTCATTATCATTAATAGATAATTCCATAATGATGGAATCATTAATTACAGGCATCTGAAACATTCGTTAGAGGCATTCTTCAATATCAGTTTAAACTAAGTGTATGTATTCAGTAAAAAACCATTAATAATGATTAGAAACTAATTTTTCTCAGAATACATATCAATTAATTGAGTAGATATATAATTATGTACCACAAATATCACTTAATATGTCTTATTCAATCACAATATACATAAAACAACAACAAAAAATATGCATTATAAATCAATAACAATCTATATTGGATGAAAAAGAATAGGTAATGCCTATAATTTTCCTAGAAAATAGAATATAATCTATCAATAAAATTTGTTGAATGTTAAATTTTGTTTATACACTTATTAAATAATAATATTTAATATATTATTTTTCAATATATTAAAATACATAAAAACCTTCCCTTGAAAATTTCTTAACAAAAATACACATTCACATTGAGGAATTTTTTTTAATCTCTAAATTTCCCAAATACCTGAAAAAAAATTATTTGAAATGAAAAATGGAAACCTATAGGTTAATAATAAAACCATTTATTTCCCATGATGGTTATAAATTCTATTCATGTCGTATATGTTAAAGTAATTCTTCCATTAGAATTTTCGATGAATAGCCTAAATGTACTTTGTTTGGAATGACACATAAATATTACATTGAATTTTTTTATAAAATTAATTTAATGGTAATTTTTTAAATTAAAATATAATATTCTAATATAGAAAACTTTATTGAAAAGGATTTACTGAAAATATGTACAAGGAATAAAATATTCCCAATCGAATTTTAAATATAACCAGATTTCTTTAAAATAATATTTCAATATCATGAATACATAAAAGAAGAAATTGGGAGGAAGACATGTAGTTTCCATAAATAAATATAGAAGATTAATACATATATATATTTAATATATTAAGTTGTAATATTTTCCCTGTAAGGTGAATACACATTAACAAACCCAAATAATGATTAAATTGTAAAATAAAATCATAGAAAAGTCGTATTATTGAAGTGAGAATAAATCAATGAAGTGATTATTAGTGAAGAATTTAAATCCGAAATTTTTAATTTAAAATATAACATAATACAATTATATTTCATTTCACAAATATTAATGGAAAAACAAAGTTAATGAAGTATACCTATATTCTAATGAATAGAAATTTAGTTATGAAACTCCTTACAACTTTGTTAATATTAAAATGAGTACCCTAAATAATGAAATATAAAAAATGAAAAATTATGTAATATGAATATTTATAGATTAATGATTTAAAATATCAATGGGGATATATATACCTTAAAAGTAAAATAGGTGTATAACATTACATATATTACAAATAAGACAATTTGGATTAAGAATCCATACCATAGGTCGATATTGCTTCATATGTGTTCAAACCTCCTATAATATATATATATGTCTAATTATTTGTTATAAATATATTATATAACCATAATAATATATATAATTTCATATATTATTTACTTATAACCTTTTATCACCCTTTTATTAAAAATAATTTATTAAAATCAATTTACCAAGTGAAAAATGTTTTGTCATCATGTATATTTTTGTTATATTATTTTTGTCCTTTTACTATGATCATGGTTAAATTATCTCAATATTGTTAATAATGATAAAAATACAATATTTATTCAGTAAATATACCCTGATTACATATATGTAAAGCGTAAATGAACAAAAGGTCACATCACATCCTAGAGGTGGTCCTTCACATGTACGTATGAGCGGAATTATCATTTTACAATGGATTTGAATGTAAGAAGATCTCACATAAAGGTTAATTCTCTATGTCTGCTAATTTTTTTTCTCATTTACAGGTGTTGTTGCAAGTTTTGTGTTTGTGTAATAGGAATGTGATTTTATCCTATTTATCAAAATTGATTAAAATTGAATTTCTTGATTTAATTCAATTGATGATTTAGATTTAATTGCTCAAGCATTTTTTCAATTGATGTAATAAAATTCCATTCTAGTGAGTAGAGATATTTGAAATGGTTTTGGCATGTTGTTTTGGAAAACCCTCAATTATATTTAATTGGGGTGTTGTTATGGAAACTGGTTAATTTAAATTTTTTAATTTAAATTATGTATTTGATGGAATGGGCTTCAATTAAAATTTTGAATTCAATTTTAGAAATAAATGGTGAAATCGATGGCATTGGTTTTTAATTGGTTTCAAATATGTGAAAATGGATTAAAATATTTATATTGAAATATGATTGATTAATCTTGTGAGTGAGGGATGTTTTTTTATTAATTTTTTTTAATTTTAAATAGGATATTGGAATTGAAATGGAAGAATTAAATTATATTTTACTTATTGATTTATTAAAATAAATTTCCCATAATTTATTGTGTAAGAGAACATAAAATAATTATGTAGTTGGTGAGTTATTTTACCACACTCTATGCTATTACAATGCTCTAAAACACACATGCAGGGGGTCACATCCCTGATGGGAGGGCGAAGAGTCACCTTTGGCCAGTGTTAAGGGGGCGTGTGTACACACATGTTGATGAGATCAATTTGAGAGAGAAGATTTCAATATATGAAAATACTATCGTACCTATTTGGAAGATGAAAACGTTTCTTGCTTGTTTTATATTTCAGAAATAAACGTATTCCAATGTTGTTTAAACTTCATTACATACCTTTTGGATTTACATAAACTGGTTTATGTATCTATTTTAATTATTTCATTGTTTTAGACATATTCCATCACCTATAACGCCTTTTCATAAATTATTTTTCCATCATTTGAATGGTATCTCATTATTTTTTTAAATATGATTTGAAAATTAAAACATATTTATTTTAAAATTGAAATAATTAATTGGGTTAATATTTTAAAGGAAACTCTTATGGAATTTTTGGTGAGACCCTAATAGGTTTTTTATCTCGTACACTACTTATGGATTCATGTGTATGTTGATTATCTCCATTAAGGTTTCGTCTAGAGGAATGGATCACTAAGAGGTGTATCCAACTCTTGAAATTAGGACATGGTATGTTGTGTCCTTAGAGACATATGCTGATTTCTTATGACGGTACTTGTGTTTTAGAATATTTTCTTGATTATTCCTTATTGTATTCTGGTTGTTTACTCCCAGTGGAGTTTCTTTTTTTATTCATACTCACTTTTCTCTTTTTTTACTTCTGAAATGATTATGGAAAAACATTTTCCACATTCAATTTTATGATTCCTGGTGCAAGTCACCGACTTCTGGGGATTTAGAACATCCTTCGAGCTATGTCGGAGCCAGTTTGTTTATAGGGTTACCAAGATACCTGGGATGGTATGTGATAATATACAATAAATACATTGGGTCACTTATGATAACACATACATAAAATTAATGTTGTATAATGATGGAATCCATGTTAAGAGTTGGATATCCATATAATCGAATAACTATTACATTACATATTTTTAATTTCCATTAAATATTTATGAGCATGAAATGGGGGAATCTATTGAGGATGAGGTAACCACTCTATATTACAATATATAAATCCTTGTGAATATTGTGGGGATTCTTTATTGTAAATAAGGTAATTGTTTGGTGTATTATGAACCTTATTATGGGATTCAACATGTGTTGTATGAATATTGATGGTTATGGGACACTAGGGCAGTTTTCATTACATATACCCTTAGACTACATAGAATGTTAGAAAAAAATATCATACACATATCACCCACTGATCATGGTATATATTGGGATGACACATATAAGTATGTTCCCTTACTCTTCCTGGGCCGAGAGAAATATATTATTGGCTATGAGATATGAGAAGATATATATTTCCACCAATATCATTTTTATTGTATAGGTGGATATGTGTAGTTAATTAAACATCCAAAATATGATAATGTGATAGATAATAATTCAATAGAGTGTTTACACTCTTTCTCCCAATGGATCTGGGATCAAGGTGGAAAAACATAAACAGGATGTTATCTCTTCTCCTACCCATAACAATAATTAATATGAGACCAAATATATAAATAAAACCTTTGTTATATGTAGTTTTACAAGTACCATGGTATATTCCTATAACATTAAAAATGTGTATTTACTCAAGCATCTTGATATGTATAATTCTTCAAGATTTAATGTTATGTATTTCCACTACAACTTCATATATATTTTAAGATATATATTTTCTCATATATCTCATGGATGGTGAGTCTATGGTGAATTATTTAAGTGGAAATTAATGAGTGGATATGATATTACATTAAAAATTTCCATTATACAATATAATTATCAATTTAATTTGGAATGTGGTTATCTTGAGAAATATTGATCCTCAATATTTTGATATATAATTATGAATTTATGTGATTATTATGTATATCTAGGCATGTACACTTATAAATTATTTTCCTTGTATCCATATCGGTCATCAAATTCATTTTATGTATGATCTCAAAGGCTACTGATGTGTGGTTTATGTTGTAGTATTTATCACATATTTCTAATTATGATAGTATCTCTAATGTTAATATTGATAATGATTTATTCTATTCAGGATGTGTTGGGTTTTTCCATTTATTTTTATACCATATAACATTGTATTAGTGTCTTATTAATATATATATATATATACATATGAATATTTTTTATGGAACAGTTTTTGTGTCATTTATGTCATTGTTGATGATGATTCAAGATAGTTTATTAGTACCATTTACAAGATGTAATTTCTTCAACCATTTTCTTTAGAGACCACATCACATATTTTTAGACCCAGGCCTATTATAGAGAAAATTATAGAGTTTACATATCTATACTTAATGACATGAAATATTGATATCATATCTTTTGGATAGATTTTAGAGTATTGATTATATGAGAATGGGTTGGGGTATTATAGAATAATTTTATTAAGGATTTCTTGGTCATGTAGTCATAATTAATGATTTTATATAGGTTGTGGGAAACTAATGTATTCCTAAGAATGAAACTTTTTTATATCTCATGAACAAGGCCTTATTTTGTAAAATATTATTTAAAGAATGGAAAAATGAATCATATTGATCCTATTCATGGTAATATGATTCAATGTTTTATTTCATTCAATTCATGAATAGTCTATATAGGCTAGATTTGTGGGAGATAATTCAATCTCCTTGAAATTTTTAATGATAAAGATGTAATATTGTTTTCTTAGAGACATTGGTTTGGGACTATAGGGATTGAGAAGTAATATTGTGTTTCAATGGACTTGGAGATGAGTAGATATAGATAATATAGGCAATATGCAATGGAATAACTCCTGATAATGATTTTTAAAATATCTTAGAAGACCTAAATTGTAGTTTTGTTATGAAGTGGCATCAATTCATTATGAGATGAAAAAAATTCATTTATGTTTTCAGACTTTTTCCTTTTTGTGTTATAGGTTTATTGAAAAATTCAATTCATTATTTCATGATATTAGAGACCCTATGGACATAAATGTGATTTTTATATTTATTCCACTAGTTTATTACTAATTATATAGAAACTTTTTGTTATTTATAGTCTGTAAGATCATTGTAGTCAATGTGAAAATGAGGAATTTTATATCAATTTATTATATTTATAGTGGTTATGAATGTGATTTTATATAATTACTTCAATAATAGAAAATCTTTTATTTAATAGATAAATAGAATTCACTAAAAGAAATAAAATTGAGTTATTTTTTCCTATTTCTTAGAAAAGTAATTACACAATAAAATATTCTATGATGTTTCACACATAGGCTTTGATTTCCTGTTGATTTTTTATTTTTTCAGTTATTGATAATGAAATGTAAATATTAATGCATTGATTATCTGAAGATGGATTCTGATCCCTTAATAGAATTTTTAATGTCCCTATTATCTTTTTATGTAGTATTTTGGGGTCTTGAGAAGAAAGCTTAATTTTATCTATATGTGGATAGGAACAACCAATTTAGATGTGATGATATGGTTCATAACAAACTATTAACCAATTTTTTAAGGGTTTTATGATGCATGGTGTGATAACATGGCCTTAATTTTAGTAGTTTAAACATCATACAACCAGTTGACAATGAATTTCCCATCCCTATATTGAGGAAATCTAAACTGATCATATTTAGTGATAGAATATTGTAAATAGAGTTAGAATATATTATTTGGTGTAATATCATGCTCATTGTGTGTTAGTATGATGATATATAAGACGTTATTTGGTTAGTGTGTTTCCTCTAAGAGAATTTAGACATATTATATGGTTATTTTTCTTGTGATTGTATGGATGTGAGTAGCTAAAAATAGTTTTTTATAGACTGAATAGTTACTATATAATATGACATAACATTATTAATAGGATATTGAAATAATTTCAAATAAAATAAAAAATTCTAGTTTGATGGGTTTCTCAATGTAATCAAGTGATAAATATTATATGAGATGAAGTTGACTGGGCATTGTTTCTAGATTGACTAATAGCCACGCAATGAGGGTTATTTTATAACATAGAAAAGGTATGATGAAATAGTCAATATGACTCCATGTGGTTGTTTTCTAATCAAATTCATATTTAAATGAATTAATTTAACAATTTTTGGGTTTTTTTTATTTTATTAAAAAATGATATATGTTTTTATTTCCTTTTGAGATCAACCATTGAAGTGCTTAATTAAAAAAAATAAATATTTAAATAATTTTTTCGAAGGTAAATATCAATTATTCTAAACTAATATTGAAATATAATGTGATTTCAATATGAGGTTATCACAACAACTAATGGATGATTTATTATGAAATTTCATTAAGATGTGATGTGAGATTTAAATTATTGTGACTATGTAGTAGAAGAACCCAGATTAATAAACGTAATATTTGCATTATAATTGATTCCAATAGAATTTATTGATGAAAAGTACATGATATAATGTTTTAATGTTTTTGATGAATGTGAGAGTGTTTAAATAATCATGGTTCTTCCATTGAATTATTCTTGAGTGTTATTCATAAAATGGAAATGTGATATTTATTTAAATAAGTTTCTTTAAATAAAAAAATAATAAAATTGGGTTATTGTTGAAATGGTCGGTATTAATGAAAACATGCTTCATAGGTTATTTGAATGGACACAACATTATATGTACGAATCATTTGGAATTTAAAATTGAAGTAAAAAAAATGATGATTCTATTTGGTTGGTTTTTCATTATGTTTTTAAAGGAGTATATGATACAAATGTGTTCAACATTAAAACAAACTAACTAGAAGGGGATCCAAGTGAACCACTATTAAGGTGGGAACTAGGAAAGACCCTTGGAATATGGCCATAAGGTAAAATAAAAGAGATAAAATTCCATATGATGCACAAAAATGACGTTCATGGAAGACTGGTAGGTCACCGTGCAGAGCAGCAAGCCGACATAAGAAAACATAGACATAGGATGGTTCAAATTTTTAATGGGAGTAGAGTAGTAACAATTCAATATAGAATAATAAATGACATGAATCTTAACATGGGAATAGAAAAAATCAAATTCTATATGGGATTTTATATTGTACCTCTATATTAATTGAATCCATTTGATCTACTGATATGATGATCCAGGTTGTCAGTTCAATTCAGTGCTATATGTCATCTTCTCCAAGAAGTCATCCAAGAGATTTAGTTTCTTCCAGTAATCTCTATTACTACATCACTCAATGATCAAACAGATATATTAAAACAAAATTTCATCATATTTATTATTTTAATGTAATCTAAATATCATGAAACATGGTTTTCATGATTCTATTGAAATAAAACAGGTAATATGCAGTTGGAATAAAATATTAATTTCCAAATATAGTGATATTGCATGATCTAAACCTAAAACGTTATAGTGTTTTACCTGCTGATGAAAAGGATGGATCTATGATATTTTTAGAGGTACTATTTTAGTGAATTATGCATATAAATTACATGGACAATCTCAATTTTTTTGTACATACCACTAATTCGAGATAATTTGAATGATTTTTAGAGGGAAACATTATTCAACATTAAATTTAAGAAGGATAAGATTCCCTATATTTATTTATTCATATTTATTTATAAAATATGATATTTTATATGATATATGTTTAACCTTTCAAAGTTTTGTGATCCATGTAAAATAGATAGGATAAGTAAATGAAGGGTTTATTTTGTAACATATGAATGTAGAACCCGTGAAACTATTTTTGAAGAAGAAGAAGAGGTTACCACATTACATCGATAATTATTTGATACTCTCAACATTGTTTCATGATGAAATTAGTTTACATGAAGAAATTTTATAGTTCTACGCATCTCCTCTGGATTTTGTGAATATCTGTAAGAACCACAAGTCAATGCATTACAATATTTCTTGATGATTATTAAAAAAAGTACTTATTCATTGTGACTTTTTTGAGAAATAAAAATTATAATAGTTGATACAGTATATTGCATAATTGATATTGGATAGTGTGTGTTTATATTCACATGAGAGTTTCATGCATCATCAACCACTACCCATTCATCTTATTTGCATGATAAGAAATGAAAAAAACACTCATGCATTAGACACATAGAGTGTAGTGAGTGCATGAATGGGATTGGATACACACAACAGGTATTCCCAAATGTTGAGAAAGTGTTCAGAATGTTCTTATATAGTATTATAATGAAGAGTTGGTTTTGTGGGTTGTGATAAGAACATGTATCAATGGCTATAGAATAGTGTACATACATCCAGTTTAGTGCGTACAATATTAATAATTTTGAAAAAAAATTCAAAGATGCGTGATGGAATGGTGAAGATACAATATGTGATATATGTGCATGAAGGCAATAAAATGTAGAAATATGATGTGAATTTGTTGTAGTAATGAAAAACAGGTAGGTTGGGCTGGGGCGGTCAATGTTTGTTTAGGATTAATGTAACAGCCCACGATTTTATGAAAAATATTCTTTTTTATTTTACTAATGTCTTGTGTTGTACGCTACACCAAAAGGAGCTTGCACAACACACATCCTTGACTTTTCTTGCATTACACGCAATCGCGACCTTCCTCGATAGCGTGTGTAGTACGCAATACCGAGTTTCACTAAACAACGATATGCTATAAAAATATTATTAAAACTAGCCGTTATGAATAGTAATAACCACTTTTTGAAATCCAGTAAATCTTATTTTTCAAAATGAACTTTATTTTTGGATTCGGAGTATCGAATTTAGCCTAAGGTGAAATTTTGGTACTTTTCGGATAACTTTCATATTCTGATGAATAGTGAAAATTACTAAATTATAATTAAAAACAACTTTTTTAATCGAAATAATTAATAGTGATAAATAATTAATTTGAGTGGTTTTAAAGTATATTTAGAATATATTTTTACAATATAATACAATGTTGGTCATTGGATGTAATTTCACATTTAAACTAGACATAAACAAGTGTCAATCTTTTGATAGATATTGTTTCTTAAAAACACGCTATTTGTTTTAACAGCGGGATTTAATTATAAAATTAATTAATGCAACTTTTATGTTATGAATTTGGTAAAATAGACTTCATTTTTGAATTCGGAATATGAAATATAGCTTGGGATGAAATTTTGGCATTGTTCTGAAAAACATCAATTTTTGATGAATAGTGAAACCACTAAGTGGTAGGTTAAAAACTGAATTTTTGCATAAAACTTAATTTTACCGCTTCTGTGAATGGAATTTCGAAAATCCGAGAGACACGGTTAATATCAAGGACTAAAATGTGGTTCAATGAGATGAAAATAATTTTTGGTGAATAGTAACTTTTTACTTTTTTTTACCGCGGTTAATAGTAAATAGGGTAAATAAGGGTAAATATGATATTAATATTACCCTAACACATGTACTAATTCTATTGGACAAGTGTAATTCGACCAAAAACAAACTTAGGAATAAAATATGACCATTTAGGCCCACTTGGATTAGATTAGGACATTTATTATTAATTTATTTAAAAAAGGGTTAAAATAGTTAAAATCAAAGTTTAATAAGTAAATAATTTTTAATATGGGGTTATACATAAGATAAATTAGACTATAAATATTCATTAGAAAGCTAAAACGATTTTCTACATAATGGTATTTTATTTGTAATTTTTAGACATCAAATAATTTAATTAATTTATGACACAAAGATGATGCAGTAATTATCTTATTTATGAAATATTGACATAATTGATGTTATAAACACCAAAATAAATGTAATTTGAGAATTTTTATGAATTCCACTAATTTTATAGGTTACTATGATATATTAATGTTGATTTAATCAACCTGGTTCGAACATTTAATTCTGTTATGACTTTCACAAAAATCATATATCAAATAGTGTCAAAATTGACACAAAATAGTTTTTAAATCAAATATTATATTATTAATTGTTATTTTATTCCTAAAAATCTATGGTTCGGCCAAATGACTTAGATAAGGATATATATATTAATAATAAACAATTTGGGGTTCGTTTGGCATGTTATAGTAAGTGTATTAACCATATAGTAAAAGAAAACAAAAAGACACGGTAAAAGTCAAATTATTTAACTTAGAGTTAAATCTAATTGATAAGGTTTAAAATAAGATCCAAACATGTCTAAATTTGATTGGTTGATGATATTACAACCCTATCTCATCTAAGCTTCGAATATGAGTCATTTTTGGAGGTTTTTAAGTGGGGTTAGATTTATTATAAATTAATATTTTTAAGAATTCCTAAGGTGCCCCTCTCCTCCCTTATAAAAGGGCACCTCCTCCCCCTCCTCCTCACACCAATTTGAGCACTCAAGCTCGGCCAACCCCTGCCATTTTCCCTTCTCCACTTCCCTAGAATAATCCTAGAGGTCCTGGTCTTCTCCAAAGACCAATCTTAGTTCCTTAAGTGGAGGATTCAAAAAGGCGTTCCAAAGAAGAGGTAATATCCATTACCGATCTTTTCAATTTCTTTCTTCTTCAACTTCTTCTTCTTTAGTTGTTTCATGATAAAGTAATAACATCAGTATTACTTACATACTGATATGTTATTATAAATATGAAAAAACCCTAATTCACCTTCTATCCATCCTACGGAAAAATGAAATCACCGCGCGTGCGTACGTACGGAATACCGTCTCCACGCCGTGGTGTAATCTATTTTCCACCATCACCTTACAAGGATGGGTATAATGGTGTAATCAGTAACTATATATGATTATTATTAAGTAATATTGATACTGAAATAATATATATATATATACTCCAATACAATTCCACGATCATAGGAACGATATCATCACTCGTGCGTACGTACGGAATACCGTCTCCACGATGTGATGCGACTCGTTCTACATGATCTTCATTTCATAATGATTATATAAATGAATTGAATGAATGAATATGGTATATAATACACTAATACCATTCTGGAAATGAATTATCTATAACCTAAAGATAAGAATAAGAATTTATTCGACAAAACACGCATAAGAACAAAAAGTTATAAAGACCCGAGTAACAAGTAACAATGAAATATTACTAACAAGAAGCTAATAATATGACCATATATGATCTCATATCAATATGTATGATTCTGGAATAAGTCAATAACATTATTTAAACCATTATACAGGAGCTTCGGACACGAACAAAGCAAATCGGACCTAAGGTAAGGGAAATATCACAATCTCATTTTTATCCGAGATTGTTTATTCGTAAGTATTTACTAGGGTGTATTTTATCATCCACATCCATGTTCCCTAAATATGTAATATTGTTTCCATCCACTTGAAATAGTTTAAATCCAATTTTACCCTTAGGTGAGTTTTTAGTAAAGAATATGAAAGGAATCTTTTGTCGTTTTTCCGTACGAGGTACTTTTTGACTTTTCCGACAAAAGTACGAAGAATGTTTTTTTTAACTTATACGGCATGAATGGATTTTTAAAACATTACATCAAAGAAGCTTCCTTTACAAGTTTTCAAGTTTATTTTTAATCAACTTCTTTTATTTTAAAGTTGTATGACATGTTATGAAAGGAAAAATATTTTTGAAGAAGAAAGGATATTTTCCTCAAGAATTCAATTCAAGTGTTTTATCAAAATTATTTTCCATCTAAGATAATAAAGGGTTCTGTTTCTATCCATATTTTTACATTGGTTTGACTATGTTGTGATGGAATTATGTTTATGAATTCCTTTATCATATATGAATTGATTTATGATTTCATGATGTTTCAAGAATCCCATTTTTGTTACATGTGTTATGCGATGATGCATGTTTTATGATTATGTGGCACACATAAGAAAGGATTCATTATAAGATGGGTGGGACCTATATCTCCCTCCAATGCATTGGGTAATGATTTTATATCTCATGAGATAGACATGGCTGGAACGGAAGGTTATTTCGGTTCAGTGATACAGGACTGAAACGAGGAGTGAACTCGGTTCAGAAAGGGACTTTGTCCACTAAGATAGTCTTGGCAATGAGTCATGACTAACAAGAAATGATTTTCCATGATTATGTGTGCATGCCACAAAGTTTCAAGTTTTATGTTATGATTTTGGGGATCTCATTTTCACTTCTATGATTTATTCCATGTTAAGATATTATGATCTCTTTTGCAGGTTTTGATTTTCAAAAAGATATGATATGATTTTTATTTCCTTTATTTTCCCTTGCTGAGCATTTGAGCTCACCCTTTTATGTTTTCTTTTCCCCATGATATAAAGAAAGGTTTTAGGTATAAAAAAAAGGAAGATCTTTATGGGAGATGTTGAAGATCTTTCACCACGATTAGAAGATTATAGTCCGAGTTTCCAAAGACACTAAACTATTACGGTCCTTGTGTGTGTGTTTTTGTAATGTACTAAGTATTCCGCAAAAGTAATGTAATGTCCATGTACGATAAGCTTCGGGTCTCTACAGTTGGTATCAGAGGAAAGGTTTAGTCAACCTTTGGAAACTAGGATGCGAAAACGTTAGTGAGATCCCTAGAGATATTTCTAAGGTATGTCTAGGGATGTCCCTAAGGTTAAGTATACGTATAGGTTATAGTACTAGAACTACGCTAACGATCATAGAATTAAACCTAAGATGTTAGATGTTCAAGGTACTCCCCCTTTATTATGTTGTTTTCCCTAGCATGATTTTTGCCTCTCACGCTATTCTTTTTGGGTTTTAGAAAATGGCTGGAAACAAGGTGATTCACGATAGTGGAGGAAATGATGGACAATGGAATGATATTCATTATGAGCAACCAAATGAAATGGGATTTGGAAGTCCAAACATCATTATTATGCCGAATCAGCAATCTCATAATATGATCAATAAAGTAAAATTTGGTACGTTTCCTGACGCGGCTAATAAGAGAAAGATGGAGTTTCATGATGATCATAGAGGAAAGAAAGTTCAATTTCCCCTATGTAAATCATGTGGGAAGAGGCATCAAGGAGAATGTTTCAAAGGAACTGGAAGATGCTTTGGGTGTGGAAAAGAAGGACACAAAGCCAGTAAGTGCAAAGGAAAAGGTTCAGTTAATACCAGGGATGAGGATAATGGTATTGCTACGACATCAAAAATGGTTAAGTGTTTTAAATGTGGAATGTATGGGCATTATGCAAACAAATGCCCTAAGGGAAAGACTCATGAAGAGAATCAGTATGGTCATATGGGAAGTATTTATGTGGATGATGATGAAGAGACTACAAATGATATGTGAGATGAAAGAATTGTTGAGGCTCTGTCAATGGTTTAAGAATGTAGTGGAATGATTACATGTTTATCATGTGTAATGTTGTATAAGTAATCTCATGGTACTATGGAATAAAGAGACATGTAAGGATTGTAACATTGTTGTCTGATTAATGTTACCAGTATCCATGAAAGGTTATTCAGATATTTTTGGAATGAAGATGATATGCGCATAATGAAGGGATAAGGAGAAAATGAAATGTTTGACAGTATTCATGAGCTCATGATTGATATAAGGACTAAGTGATATCATGGTTTGAGTATATAGAATTTTGAGGATTTCGGTATGTGAAAAGTGTTAACTTTTAACTGCATTCAAGTTTTCACTAAGGTTCAATGGGTATTCAAGAGAGTACAAGATTAAGGCCTTTGAATGTTTGGAATGTGACCAACAAGATATATCTTATGATATATGGGGATCAACGATGGTATTAAATCTCTGGTAATTGTTTTCACTTTGTTATGAGAGTGGACTGTAGTATTATGGATAAGCCTAAGGATTGGAATGAATTATGTTGGACATAAGTTAGTATTGTTTGTTTTTTCGATATTATTTATGTGATGTTATAGTAATGTAGTTTTAGAAAAAGGGACAACCTGCAGGACGGGCGACAGCCCATCGCTTCGGACAAAGCTGTAGGAATCGAACCCACAACCGAAGTGCGACTGGCCTTTATCGCCTACCACTGGCCTACAGGAAGTCCCTGTTTAGTAGAAACTAGTTTTATTATATTAAGCAGTATGATATATGAAGTATAAGTCCATTTTAAGAACCATATATGATTAATCTCACTATAAAATGACTTATGTATATTTAATAACTTTTGCTAACCTTTTGTTTGAGACAGATGGAATGAACATTCATTCTATCACATGATCTGCTAACACTTCACGAATAACAAATTCAACTTCATTTATTTAAGAGATTAAGTGGAAATTGTTCAAGGCACGAACAACAGTGAGATTGTACCAAAATAAAGTAAGTAATTATTCTAATTCAAATTTTCAACTTTAGGGAAATGATCTTGAAAACCAAAAATGTTGTCCTAGTGATCTTATACCTGATGAATTAGATGGTACCTTATATCATCACAAATCTATGGATTTGTGATTACTGGCTTTTCCATAGCCATGTTCTCTACCACTCTCCATCAGAACATGATGGTTAGATTTCTCTTTCATATCCATATTTTCACCTATGTGGAAACCCAGTGATTAGTTTATTTGGGTAATCGTTACATTTCATACTTTAGTTTTTAAAGCCAAGTTTTGGTATTCCCTTTTACGATGTGGGTTTCTATTAAAGAAACTTTCGAATAGTAAACCAGTTATAACCCCGACGAATTTCGAGGGCGAAATTCATTTTAAGGGGGGTAGAATGTAACAGCCCGCGATTTTATGAAAAATATTCTTTTTTATTTTACTAATGTCTTGTGTTGTACGCTACACCAAAAGGAGCTTGCACAACACACATCCTTGACTTTTCTTGCATTACACGCAATCGCGACCTTCCTCGATAGCGTGTGTAGTACGCAATACCGAGTTTCACTAAACAACGATATACTATAAAAATATTATTAAAAATAGCCGTTATGAATAGTAATAACCACTTTTTGAAATCCAGTAAATCTTATTTTTCAAAATGAACTTTATTTTTGGATTCGGAGTATCGAATTTAGCCTAAGGTGAAATTTTGGTACTTTTCGGATAACTTTCATATTCTGATGAATAGTGAAAATTACTAAATTATAATTAAAAACAACTTTTTTAATCGAAATAATTAATAGTGATAAATAATTAATTTGAGTGGTTTTAAAGTATATTTAGAATATATTTTTACAATATAATACAATGTTGGTCATTGGATGTAATTTCACATTTAAACTAGACATAAACAAGTGTCAATCTTTTGATAGATATTGTTTCTTAAAAACACGCTATTTGTTTTAACAGCGGGATTTAATTATAAAATTAATTAATGCAACTTTTATGTTATGAATTTGGTAAAATAGACTTCATTTTTGAATTCGGAATATGAAATATAGCTTGGGATGAAATTTTGGCATTGTTCTGAAAAACATCAATTTTTGATGAATAGTGAAACCACTAAGTGGTAGGTTAAAAACTGAATTTTTGCATAAAACTTAATTTTACCGCTTCTGTGAATGGAATTTCGAAAATCCGAGAGACACGGTTAATATCAAGGACTAAAATGTGGTTCAATGAGATGAAAATAATTTTTGGTGAATAGTAACTTTTTACTTTTTTTTACCGCGGTTAATAGTAAATAGGGTAAATAAGGGTAAATATGATATTAATATTACCCTAACACATGTACTAATTCTATTGGACAAGTGTAATTCGACCAAAAACAAACTTAGGAATAAAATATGACCATTTAGGCCCACTTGGATTAGATTAGGACATTTATTATTAATTTATTTAAAAAAGGGTTAAAATAGTTAAAATCAAAGTTTAATAAGTAAATCATTTTTAATATGGGGTTATACATAAGATAAATTAGACTATAAATATTCATTAGAAAGCTAAAACGGTTTTCTACATAATGGTATTTTATTTGTAATTTTTAGACATCAAATAATTTAATTAATTTATGACACAAAGATGATGCAGTAATTATCTTATTTATGAAATATTGACATAATTGATGTTATAAACACCAAAATAAATGTAATTTGAGAATTTTTATGAATTCCACTAATTTTATAGGTTACTATGATATATTAATGTTGATTTAATCAACCTGGTTCGAACATTTAATTCTGTTATGACTTTCACAAAAATCATATATCAAATAGTGTCAAAATTGACACAAAATAGTTTTTAAATCAAATATTATATTATTAATTGTTATTTTATTCCTAAAAATCTATGGTTCGGCCAAATGACTTAGATAAGGATATATATATTAATAATAAACAATTTGGGGTTCGTTTGGCATGTTATAGTAAGTGTATTAACCATATAGTAAAAGAAAACAAAAAGACACGGTAAAAGTCAAATTATTTAACTTAGAGTTAAATCTAATTGATAAGGTTTAAAATAAGATCCAAACATGTCTAAATTTGATTGGTTGATGATATTACAACCCTATCTCATCTAAGCTTCGAATATGAGTCATTTTTGGAGGTTTTTAAGTGGGGTTAGATTTATTATAAATTAATATTTTTAAGAATTCCTAAGGTGCCCCTCTCCTCCCTTATAAAAGGGCACCTCCTCCCCCTCCTCCTCACACCAATTTGAGCACTCAAGCTCGGCCAACCCCTGCCATTTTCCCTTCTCCACTTCCCTAGAATAATCCTAGAGGTCCTGGTCTTCTCCAAAGACCAATCTTAGTTCCTTAAGTGGAGGATTCAAAAAGGCGTTCCAAAGAAGAGGTAATATCCATTACCGATCTTTTCAATTTCTTTCTTCTTCAACTTCTTCTTCTTTAGTTGTTTCATGATAAAGTAATAACATCAGTATTACTTACATACTGATATGTTATTATAAATATGAAAAAACCCTAATTCACCTTCTATCCATCCTACGGAAAAATGAAATCACCGCGCGTGCGTACGTACGGAATACCGTCTCCACGCCGTGGTGTAATCTATTTTCCACCATCACCTTACAAGGATGGGTATAATGGTGTAATCAGTAACTATATATGATTATTATTAAGTAATATTGATACTGAAATAATATATATATATATACTCCAATACAATTCCACGATCATAGGAACGATATCATCACTCGTGCGTACGTACGGAATACCGTCTCCACGATGTGATGCGACTCGTTCTACATGATCTTCATTTCATAATGATTATATAAATGAATTGAATGAATGAATATGGTATATAATACAATAATACCATTCTGGAAATGAATTATCTATAACCTAAAGATAAGAATAAGAATTTATTCGACAAAACACGCATAAGAACAAAAAGTTATAAAGACCCGAGTAACAAGTAACAATGAAATATTACTAACAAGAAGCTAATAATATGACCATATATGATCTCATATCAATATGTATGATTCTGGAATAAGTCAATAACATTATTTAAACCATTATACAGGAGCTTCGGACACGAACAAAGCAAATCGGACCTAAGGTAAGGGAAATATCACAATCTCATTTTTATCCGAGATTGTTTATTCGTAAGTATTTACTAGGGTGTATTTTATCATCCACATCCATGTTCCCTCAATATGTAATATTGTTTCCATCCACTTGAAATAGTTTAAATCCAATTTTACCCTTAGGTGAGTTTTTAGTAAAGAATATGAAAGGAATCTTTTGTCGTTTTTCCGTACGAGGTACTTTTTGACTTTTCCGACAAAAGTACGAAGAATGTTTTTTTTAACTTATACGGCATGAATGGATTTTTAAAACATTACATCAAAGAATCTTCCTTTACAAGTTTTCAAGTTTATTTTTAATCAACTTCTTTTATTTTAAAGTTGTATGACATGTTATGAAAGGAAAAATATTTTTGAAGAAGAAAGGATATTTTCCTCAAGAATTCAATTCAAGTGTTTTATCAAAATTATTTTCCATCTAAGATAATAAAGGGTTCTGTTTCTATCCATATTTTTACATTGGTTTGACTATGTTGTGATGGAATTATGTTTATGAATTCCTTTATCATATATGAATTGATTTATGATTTCATGATGTTTCAAGAATCCCATTTTTGTTACATGTGTTATGCGATGATGCATGTTTTATGATTATGTGGCACACATAAGAAAGGATTCATTATAAGATGGGTGGGACCTATATCTCCCTCCAATGCATTGGGTAATGATTTTATATCTCATGAGATAGACATGGCTGGAACGGAAGGTTATTTCGGTTCAGTGATACAGGACTGAAACGAGGAGTGAACTCGGTTCAGAAAGGGACTTTGTCCACTAAGATAGTCTTGGCAATGAGTCATGACTAACAAGAAATGATTTTCCATGATTATGTGTGCATGCCAAAAAGTTTCAAGTTTTATGTTATGATTTTGGGGATCTCATTTTCACTTCTATGATTTATTCCATGTTAAGATATTATGATCTCTTTTGCAGGTTTTGATTTTCAAAAAGATATGATATGATTTTTATTTCCTTTATTTTCCCTTGCTGAGCATTTGAGCTCACCCTTTTATGTTTTCTTTTCCCCAGGTCAGGAAGATGGATATTAAGTAGAATATGCTAAAAGGGACCCTAGATATGATGAAATAAATGGGAGACACTGTAGAAGATTTATGAACCAGTTGTTTATGTTTCCCAGTTTCTAAAGACACTATACCTATACGGTCCTTTGTGGTTTTTGTCATATGTTGTAATAAGTGTGATTCAATTTTGAAGTATTAACAATGTATGTAAAGTGTGGGTCGTTATAATTAATCCCTCGCAGGTTTATCCAAAAAATCCCACATATAATGTGAATAAAATTTTTCAATCCCACCTTGAACTGCCTATGACCTTGGGTTGCCAACAATTTTTTTATAAAAATTATTTATAATCTTTAATTTTTTTTTATTTTTTAGTCATTCATAATAGTATTGTGGGGAGAAGTATGTATTGAAAATTACTATACATTTAAGTGGTGTGGTACCAATTTTCATTATGAGTTAATGGTGACATGTGGTGACACTGATGGGGTGATGAACTATTACGATGCCAAGTAGTTGAGTGACCATTTAGGGGAAATGAATGATGATGTTTATTATATAGTGATGTGAGTGGATATACCGTTGAATGATTAATTACATTCTAGAATACAACCAGTTTGAAAGGAGGATATTAGGGTTCTCATTAGGACATATCTTATATTCTTATTGAAAAATAAAATTAATAAATATTAGAATTAAATCAACCCATAAAATATTGTGATTTTAACCTCATTTTTAGAATTTAAAGCATGTTCATAGAATATTACTTCCATATTTCAAGATGTGATATGAAAAATCATGTGAATAGGGTGAATAAATACAATATAGATATTATAATATCATATTAAAAAATATAATATAAACCTTTATAAATATCACATGTGAATGAATGGTGAATTAGTATGTTTGTTTGGGTATGAAATAATATTCTATATTTTAATCATGTGTTTTTAGTAAATTATTAAAATATAAAAGAAAAAAATATTATTATAATTGTTTTTATTAAATTAGTCTTGTGGGTAAGCCCGAACATGCACCGTATCAAACCACCATAGCCTGCACTCGCGTGGGCTCAACCCAAATTGGACCGCACTCGAAACGATCAATATTTTTAGGCCCTACCCACCCTAAATTAGCCAATTACTATGAATCCCATACGAAGGGGATCATTTTTATCACTAATACATATTTTAATACTCATGAGGTGTTCTATTTTTTAATTAAATTATGTTTGTGCATGTGAAAAAAAACATTTCAATCAAGGGATGTTTTGGTAGTTTGTGTATTCTAACTGACTTGAAATAATTCATCCCTAAAATAAAAGAGTGCCATAAATTGATTTTTCACATTCATGAGGTACATTCAATATACTTTTCATGATAAGTGTTCAATGTGCCTTGAGATTTTGTGTCGAGTATTATATTTTAAGTCAGCATAAAATGTATTGAGAAATGTTTAATTTTATATTATGATATTGTAGTGAGTATAATTGGAAGTGTTATCTACTATAATTTAGAAGATTATACTGATAATACAATTATACATTGTTGTTTATGATATTTAGTTGTAGTTGAAGTGATGGAGTGAAAAATCATTTTATTTTCGGTGACCCAAACATGAAGATTAAATTTATGTTGTAGTGGATGCTTGATGTTATTGTGATATTTCACAATGGGTTAAGTGTTGTATTTATGAAACACATGTGGGATAATAGTGTAAAGAATTCTAGGGGGATTCCAGTATAATTTGAGAAAAGGTTTATACCTACCCACGATGTTTTAGAGGTGATTTATAACAAACCCAATTGTAATTTATAATTCATACATAGTAGAGAATATGTGTCTCAAATAATCTTGAACACAAAAAGGACATAGTCACCCAAATCAATGGAGAACCTTGAAAAAATAATTTTTATTGTGCATCATTTAATTTTTATCTTACTTATGGTAAAATTGTGTTTGTAAAATGGAATGATTCATTCACTCTTATAAGTGTAGTTGTTAAAATAGATTAGGGGTAAGAGAAGATAAAATAAAATTGGTAATGATTTTTTTACACTAATTCAACACCTCTCAGTGTGCATGTATGATCCACTAGATATTTTAATTGTTATCAAAGCATATGTTACACCATAGATTTGATCTATCTTATTTTCCCAGTTTTTTCTATCAGACATTGAAGTTGTATATTTTTGTATATAAATATGTAATAGTGAGTCCTCAGATTAAATGATAAATTCTGATCTCTATTAATGCCAACAATGAAGATTCTTCAAAAACCTTAAGAAATAGAAAGATAAAAGAGGCAAGAAAGATGATAATGAATTCAAATAAGAAATAGGATTCATCAAAATCTAAATATAGTAAAAGTGGTAGTCTATCAGCTGTATCTGTTAAATTATTTGATAAAGATACTTTTGATGAGTATATTTTATGTGGTGATGAAGAATTATTTTTTAATCAGTCATTGTTTTTTGTTCAGAAATAAAAAAATTATGAATAATTTTCCTTATGAACTTATCACTTATATATTTTCTTTTATCAAAGAATTATATGAAAAAATTCAATGCTAGATAAGAAATATGAGGATATGGAGAAATACTTGGAATTTTTTTTTTCATATATGTAAAATTATTACACAAATTAATTATCCCTAAGAAGAAAGTATGTAGATTTTTAATAAAAATTTTTCAAATGTTGAAGAAAAATAGAAAAATAATTTGTGTCGGAAAGAAGATAATGAGAATGTCCTCACAGGGATGATTCAAACAGTAGAAGAATATCATAAGTCTACCATGATGATTGTGGAATATACTATAGAAATCAGGTTCAAGTATGAAACATTCACCCCAAAAATAGAATAAAAAAATAGAACATATTTCATTATAAGGATTTATTCACTTTGGTTGAATATAAACGACGAAAGATTTTTTGGAGAATGATGTGATTGAAAAAATATATTTATAATTGATCTATTCATTTGAGAAACTATAAAACCATTTTAAATGTTAATTAAGTCCAAATAATGTTTAATATAATTAGAATTAATGATTACAATAGTTCAATATTGAAAGCAAGTCAAATGCATACTGATCATGTTTAGAAAATTTAGTTTCAATGGAAAGAAAAAACTTGAAGCTGTTGAACATGATGAAGATTTTCTCAATATTATTTATTTTGAAATTGAATAAAATTTGATAAATATGAAGGAAATGTAATTAAATAATTCAAAGAAATATTTGGAAGATATGGTGAAATCACTTTAAGATGATAAAAAATTTAATGATATGAAATTTCTTGAGTTGGAGGTCATGTTCAAAAATATGGAGAATAAAAAAGAAGAATATTCACAAAATTACGTAGATTATAAATCCTTTGATGTGTAATTCTAAAAATAATATAACATCATATAAGAATATTTTTAATAGAAAAAAAGCTCGAGATTATTTAAAGATATATTTTCAAAAATAATTGAAATAGGAAACCCCTAATCCAAAATATTTATTTTAATTATTACCATCTAATCTAATAGTACATGTTCCAAAATGAATTTGGGTAAAACATGGGTGAAGAAGATATATTAAAAATCTTTTATTTCAATGAATGTGGATATGAGGAAGTTAAAGAATTCACGTTCCTTATAAAGAGCGCAGATGGAGAATCATTCAAACCACAAAACAAAAATAATTCAATGATAGAAAAAATGAATAACTGAATAAGATTTCATGGGTTTTTATTATTTTATGTGATTTGGGAAATTTGGGAAGAAATAAATTTGGTTGTTCGCATAATTTTTCATACAATATAATTACAACAGATTTGATATGAAGATAAATCCTGCAATGTCAAATTGTAATTATAAGATTAATAATAATTTATCTATAAATAATAGATAAGATTATTTTTAAATACATATGTGGTTATGGAAGCTAGAGTGGTTGATATTATATTGAGTTATGGTTTGAACCAACAATGCACCATGAAAATTTTGATATGAAAACAATATCACAACAAATTCATATCTAATAAGAAAAGTCAAAAATTCATCATTGGGTATAAATAAATGAATAATGTTATGAAAACTAGTAACCATGATACGCCCAATATGAATGACGATTTGAAAGGCACACCGAAGAAGATATTCTTCTACTATTGAAGAAAATGTCACAATATAGAACCTTCCATGAAAATCCTGAAAAACAATTCCAGTGGAATCATGATGAAGAAGATGAATAAATTTATTTCTAAAAAAATATGATTTATTTAGTGGATAAAAATAAAGATGCGGAATTTTAATTTCATAATAGGTTGTCTAATAAGCATAATCTTATGGTTGATGGAGATTTATGAGGAAGGTGAAAAATGTCGAGACATGTTATTGGAAAATACATGAAATGGATTCTTGAAAAAATATAACGGGTGAATAATAATGGAAAAACACTGTTGTATACTTAAGTTAAAAATGCTACTGTATAGAAGGGGTACACACATAAGAAGAAATATGATCATTTAAAAAAAGTGTGTTTAGTCATATGGCTAGAGATACTAGATTTGGCAAAAAAGTTGGTGTAAGAAATGAATAATTAATGTCCATTACTTTTCAATTTGAAGAAGACCATGACATCTTTGATGAAACTTGAAGAAATAAGAAATTCCCTTTTTATCTTAAATTATATTGTTTTTAAAGTGAATAATGGAAAAATTGTGATGAATTTTCATGAATCTGGAGCAGAAATAAAAGGTGATTCTATGTATAGAGATAAATTTCATTCCAGTTGGTCTAACAAAAAATCATATAACAATCACCTTATTCATATATAGATATATATATATTGTGTTTTTTTCTTTTATGTAGGTAAGTGAAGGTGGTTCATATATTTAGGGGAGCCTTATATATATGAGTGATATGAAAATATTACATATTATTAGGGCCTATCCATCATAGTGTTCATCATTTCAATAGATATTAAAATTTAAATTTGAATTAATTCATTAAAGAATCCAATGATTATGATGAATATGGTTGAGGCCCATATCTCTACGGGTGGAATTTTGGAAAACTACATGAATTGAATATCTCCAATAGTATCATTTATTATTGAATGATCATGTATGGTATTTATATGATATTTTCGAATCCTATAAATTGATGGTGGTCACTAAAAATAATGTTCTAATTTTTTTATTATGAATGAAAAATCTAAATTAGAAGGAGAGAAAGTGATAATTTTCTAAGGAAATTAATATTTATTAGTTAAAGTTAATTACATTCTTGTAATATACTGATTTAAATCTATTTTTCGATAAGAATCTAGGAAATTATTAAGATCATTTTTTATAAATTTTTGTTTCAATGTTGACATCACATTGTGAAATATTTATTGATATCGTTTATGTCGAGATTGATTTTTATTGTTTTTTGTACCACTTTATCCCAAATGGACTTGTAGAAGATTAATTAGTGACTCATTTATTTAATAAAGGTATTTTTATCATTCCCTTAAGCATATCAATTTGAATTTCTAGTAAGTGGAATCTATTATGAAATAAGGATATTGTGGGAGTAATGAAGAAAATTTTAGTTATTATATAATAAGTTGAGTTAAATTATTTCCCATATATATATATATATATTTGGTTTTATTTTAAAGTATGAGGGATAATAAAACATTGAATGTGAATAAAAAATGGCTAACGAAAACAAATCGAATGGGGGGATTGAAGTAACCAAATTGATTAAAGTAATATTTGTGTAGACTATTTTCAATAGAATTGATGAATGAAAAGTAATTGTTATAGTGTTTTATATTGTTTTAAGAATGTAACATTGTTGGAATAATGTTTTTTCTACCGTTGAGTTATTGTTGAGAATTATTAATAAATTGAAAATGTGAATATGATTTCAATAAGTTTATTAAAATAAATATATAATTTAAGGGAACGATTGTGGAATTAGTTAGTAGATCATAGAACATGTGTCATTGGTCATTTTAATGGACACAACAATTTCAGAATTAAATATCTATAATTTAATATTTAATTCCAATAAATATGATTTTAGTTTGTTGATCTTAGATTATGTTTTTAATGAAGTATATGTTTAAAATATGGTCAGCATTCCAACTAGCCATCTAGTTGGGGATCCAGGTGCACCATTATTTAGGGGGGTTCTAGGATCAAACCTAGATAGTCACCCAACATGACTGAGCTGTGTGAGAGATAGCCCAAGGTGCACGTCCCAGAGGTTTATGGTAAAATGGTAGGCCACTGTGTAGAGAGGCACATTGGGAGATGTTCGAATAAGCATGAGATTATATAGTTGTTTATTGGGGGTGAAGTGATAAAAATTATATCTGTCAAAGATATGATATGATTTATAAATATTTTGATGTGGATAATCCCTTTTTATGTGGGATCATATAAAATAGATCTGAATGAATTGAAACTAGATGACCTACAAATATAGTGATCTAAGATGTCTATTATCTTCAATGAAATATGTCATCTTCTCTATCGAGGCATCTTATAACATTAATATATCAGAGAAATTCCATTTCTATGTCACCATATTCTCAAACTAAGACATTCAAGCTCATATACTGGTATTGTTGATTTTAATACGGCAGAAATTTTAGGAAACATAGTTTTCAATATTCTATAGAGGTAAAACTGATAATATGTTGTAAAAAAAGAAAATAATATTTTCCAAAGACAATGATATAATGTGAACTGATCCTATGACTGTGCAATATTTTAGTTGCTGATGAAATGGATGGATCTTCATTATTTTATAATGTACTAATTTATTGAACGTTTCCTTCAAAAACATTGTCAAATAATATTTGTGAGTTGGTACATATCTCATATCTGATAGAATTTATGAGTGTTTGATAGAGAAATATAGTCTCACTTTGTATTTAAAAAGGAGGAGGTTCCTTGAGTTAAATCTAGTCATATGTATTTGTGATCACATACAGTTTTCTACTAGATATTTTGAATCATGTGAGGTTTTATGACCCACATAAAATATTTATGTGATGTAGAGATATAGTGAATTTTTATTCATATTATTATAGAATACTTGACCCAATATTGTGAATTAAAATAGGTTGTCATGTGACTTTAATAATTAATTGATACTCTTGAATTTGATTCATGATAAAACTAGTTACATGAAGAAATAGGATTGCATTTGATGTGTCTATTGATGTCTACGATGATCTATAAGAACCACCACATAGTGCATTTCGCAGTTGTGTGAAGAGTTTTAAAACTATACATATTTTTTATCACTTGTTAGATAAGGTCACACACTCATCTTTGATATAGTATGTTTCAGGAGAAATAGTGTAAATTTTTTGTATGTATTCATGTGGTAGTTGCGTGCATCAATAAACAACATCCATTCGTATTCTATGTGTAGAAAAAATTGAACAACAAAACACTCACGAATTATACAAATGTAGTGTGTTGAGTGCAGGAATTTGAGTCAATACATGCACAAGGTATTCAAAATCATTGTATAATTTTTCATTGTGTGTGTTCATAGTATAATATTGGATAGCTATTATTCTGGGTATTTAGCATCTTGTGTATTGAAGGTAGAAAAATAGTGTACATTCATCATGTTGAGTGTGTAAACTGTTAATAATTTAAAATATTTCTAAGATAAATGAAGGGAAAATGAAGAGAGAGTACATGATATCTATGTATTAAGGTATTAAAATTAAAACATATGATCTATATTTTTATGGAAGTGCCATGAGGTGCTCTAATCTGTAATGGAATTGTGTTTGTGCATGAGGAACAAAAAACTACAATAGAATGTAGCATAATTTGTAAATGTATTTTCATAAACATGAAATAATTATTTCATTAAATTAAATAAGACATTCCATTGAAAATATAAATCCATTAGGTACATGAATTATATATTTCAAGATAAGTATATAATGTGTTTTGAGATTTACTATGGAGTATTATAATAGAAGTAAACTTTCAGAGTATTGAGAAATCCTTATTTTTTCATTTGGATAATGTAGTGGGTTGAATTGTATGTGTTATCTTCTATGATTCAAGAGAGTATACCGAGATGAAATGCATACAGTGTTGTTGATAAAATTTAGTTGTAGTTGAGAAGTTTCAATTTAAATAAGAAAGTGGAGAATCAGTTTATTCTCAGTGGGTCATAGAGTATGATCAGATTTGTGTTGAAGTGGAATCATTATGTTCTTGTGATCATTATAATTATGTTATATATTGTATTTGTGAAACACTGGGGGGGGGGGGGGAGGGGGGGGGGGGGGTTGGGGTTAGTATAAATAACACTACAAGGATCCCAGTATAATTTGGGTAAATGTTCTTATCTACCAACAATGGGTTCATCATGACTCTTGACCAACCTAGTTATAATAGTTCATTCATTCATAGTGGATAATATGTGTCATAAATCATCCCAAATATATCTAGGATATGTGTTCCTAGATTGGGGGAGAACCTTGTAAAAATAATATGTTCTAGACTTCATCTTCTTTCTTTCTTTCATATGGTATAATAGAGTTTTTAAACCAGAGAGATTCATTCACTCTAAAAAGTGTTGTGGTTCAAACTACAAATGGTAAGAGAAGAGAAAAAAAGTATGATAAAAACCTATGTACACTATTTCATCCCCCATTCTCAGTGTTCCTACATGATCCACTAGACATATTAGTTGGTATTAAATCATTTGTTACACCTCATGTTAGATCAATATTATTGACTTAGTTGTTTCTATTTGAATTATAGATAGTTTAGAATTGAATTTGAAGAAGTAATAGTGATCTATCATATGAAATGTTTAGTTCCCATCTCTTTCAATTCCAATAAAGATGTTTCAGTAAAAAAATAATTAATATAGATAGAATAAAGAGTCATGAAATCTATGAAAGAATTCATAGTGTAAATAGGATTCACAAGAATCTGAATTTAGTCAGAGTGGTAGTATATCAGTAATATAAGTTAAATTAGTTGATAATGATCCTTTGGAGGAGTGTGGTTCAAATTTTTATGAAGAAGAATTTACCTAACCACCCAATGATATTTTTTATGATATCTAAAAATATATGAGGAATTCTCTGATTTATTTTTTCAAAAATATATTTTCTTATATCAATGGACTATTTGAGGAAAAGTCACATCTTGAAAAGGAACATGATGATATGTAGTAATCCTTGGAAAAGAAGATTCAATGATATATAATTATAACACAAAATATTGATTCTAACAAAGAGACTATATAACTATTCAATGATCATGTTTCCCATGTTAAAGAATAATTGAAAAAAAATGTTTGTCCGAATTTTTTATTAAGATGGTTATTACATTGATGATTCACAAACATGAGGAATATAACATAGTTACCATGAATATTAAGCACTCTCAGTTGGATATAAAATCCAAGAATTAGATATTCTTCTTACATTAAAAAAAACAGTTTATATATCACAAAAATGATTGATTTTATTTTGTTGAAGATTAATTACATGTGACTATTTATGAAAATGATGTGATTGATAATGATTCTACCGAAGTGATAATTTCATTGGAGAAACTGCACAAAACCTCTATTAATGTTAATGAATCATATATTGACTTTGTGAAAAGGATAATTAATTATATTAATACTTCTCTATACAAATTATATCTAATGCATGATGATTAAGTTCAAAAAATGAAGAGTCCATGGGAAGACAATCATAAAGTAGTTGATGATGACAACATTTTCTATACATGTAGGGTGTTTAAATGGTACTCAATTTGAAAAATTAAAAGAAAACACAATTTTATACAGCCTAGATAAAATGTGAAGATATTTTGAAATCACATAATGACCCTAAGAATTTACTAAATTGGAAATTTATTGAGTTGGAGGTAATATTCTGAAATATGAAGAGATTCCAAGCTGAATCATCCCAGAACATGAGATTATAAAGCATCTCAACTGTATATCGTAAAAGATTCTAATGTTCTATAAGACTCATTTTAGTATTAAAAATGACACTAGATTGTCTACATATAAATTAGTTGAAAACTCATTTAAATAGATAACCATTAATGTAAATGTTTTTTTATAATACTATTTTATCTACCACTACTTGGTCCAAAAGGAATTCTAGTTACACATGGGTTAATAAGACTGAGGAAAACTCCACTATGAATTCAAATGTGTATATGAATTGGTTCATGAATTCCTGTTCCCTATGAAGTTCTCAAATAAAGAATAATTATATCCAATAATAATAAGAAGTAAACATATCCCAAATTCAATAACAGAAGAAGAGAGCAAAATTTGTGGGATAATGTTGGTTTTGTTCAAAATATGGTCCTTGAGCCATTATTTTATGAATAATTTTTCGATGCATGAAAATTACAACAAATATGATGTGAAGATAAATCCTTTATAGTTGAAGAATAATTCAAATTTTAAGAAGAATATTTCAATTAATAATATATTTTAGTCTCTTGACGAATCATGTTATTATTTTAGTAGTAGTGGTCCCAATTACAATGAGTGCTGGTATATACCATCTACGAACTATATAAAATATAATACAAATAAAAGATAACAACATATGCTTTGGGAATGATCAAGTGAATAAAATTCTTTCTTAGGGTATAAATAAGAGAATTATGTTATGAAATATTTTAAGCACAATAAACCTAAGAATAATTATTAAATTAATCTCACATATATTAATAAATTATTATATTATAGAATAATATGTCATATCATGGACCTTTTCATGAATGTCATAAAACCCATTTCTAGTGTAAGCCTGTTGAAGATGAAAAGAAATTATTTTAAAAAAAAATTAATAAGATTTATATGGTGCATGTCATTCAGGATTAAAAAAAACAAATTCAATGAGAGGTTTTATAAATATTATAAAATTATTATTGATGGATATTAGTATATATGGTTAAAAATGTCAAGATATGTTGCTGAAAAATTAATTACATAGTTTCCTGAAAAATTAATACCAATGAAGAATAAAAGAGAAGCACTAATGGATTCTTATGTTAAAAATGATAAAATGAAGAAGTAGAGTATATAAAATTATAAATTTGAGCATATACCAAAATATTATCCACTTATTTGGCCAGAGGTACTTTAATTCAATTAAAATTTAGAGCAAGAAGATAGAAATGAATGTGCTCTACTTTTCAATTTGTAGAGGGTTAATCCATCTAATATAAATGATAATGAAATAAATATTTATATAATATAATTAAATGATAAAAATTTTAATGTAAATAATAAAAAATATATATGAGTTTTCATGAATATGTGGTAAAATTGAATGGTTTTTCTCTGTTGATAGAAAACTTTCATCCATTCTGGTATAACTGAAAAGCATTGAATAATCACATTTTTAGTATGCATGTTTTTTGTTTTTGTTTCATTAATTCATTTAATTTAGGGTGGTAATATATTAAAGGGTATTCCTCAAGACATAATTTATATTAAAATATTATATAGTATTTTGGAGTCTATCCGTAATTTATATCTTTATTTAAATTTCTATAAAAATTAATCCTAGAATTCATTATTGAAGAAATACAATCATGATGAAGAAGATGGATGATGCTCATATCTATAGAGGAGAAAAGATGAAAAACTATCTAATTTTAATTTCTAAACTTTTACCAATAAAATTTTACATCTTTATAAGGGATTTTCAAATATTTTCAAATCATCAAAATTGAAGATTCACATTAAAAAGGCATGTTATTCTACTTTTTTCAATTTTCAATTCTGAATTTGAATGTGTGAAACAATAATTTTATGAAAAAGGTAAAATATATTGTTAAAAGGTAAGTACATTCATGGAATTGAATTCTATTAATATGTTTCTCAAGATGAATATTAGAGATTTGTTCAATTTATTTTGAATAATTTATGTTTTTTGTGTAGACATCACATTCTGAAAAATTTATGGAAAACAATGATGGTTTTATTCATTTATCATATTTTTAACATTGGTATATCCCACAACCACGTGGATATGATTAATTAATGACCACTTTCATTAAGAAAGTTTACTTTTACTTCTCTTAAGAAGATAAATTTAAATATTTGATATGTGTAATATATTATGAAATAAGGAGATTGAAGGATTGAAAATGAAAATAATGGTTGTTAAAGAATTATATGATTTAAATTTTGATCCATACTTATCTCATTGTATTTTTTGTTAGGTAAGGGGTAGAATAAAACAATAAAATTAAAAGTAAAATGGACATTGAAAAAAAATACAAAGAGGTATACTGAAGACGCTAAATTGATTAATGGAATATTTGTGTCGTAATTGTTGTCAAAAGACTTGATTGATGAAATATCAATGATAAAGTGTTTTATTGAGTAGAAATAATTTCAATATATTTGAATAATGTTTGATAGATCTTTTAATTAATGTAATAAATTATTCATACTTTGTAATGTATATATTTATTTTATGAAGTTTATTCATTTAAAAGAAAATTAAATTGGTTGATTATTGAACTAGTAAGTTGTACAAGAAAACTATTTCATTCATTAGTTGAATGGGAAGAACATTGGTTGAATGAATTAATTATCATTTTAAATTTGATGTCAAATAAAGGTGATTTTACTTTATTGGTTTTTAATTGTGGTTTTAATGGAGTATATGTTATAAATATGGTTTACATTCCATCTATCCAACATTCGGTGGATCCATGTGCACCACTACTAAGATGGTGAATATGATCGACCCATAAAAGTTAGCAAGCATCATTGATCCGGGAGAGAGATAGCTAATGTTTCATGACAAAAAGGTGCATGGGATGTTTGGTAGGCCACCATGCAGAGCAGTATAGTGGTGGATGAAGGAAGTGGCAGGGGGCAGTGCCAATGTTTAATGGGAGTAGAGCCGTAACAATGATTTTCATTCTAATATGTGATATTATTTATATAGAGGCATAAGGGAAAAATGATTTTTATATTGGGTAGTATATAATATATCTGAATTAATTTCAACTGTGTGATTTTTAGATATAATGATCAATGGTGTCCGTTATCTTATGCGCTACATGTCATCTTCTCTAGTAAAAAATATGAGATCTTTTTTTGATGTACAAGATCCATTGTTATGTAACCGACAGCTCAATACAATACATTAGAAAACATTTATTATTAATTTTGATTTGAATATAATCAAAATAACATCCCACACCATTTCTATCATTAATTAAAAATAAACCTGATAATATGCTATGCTAAGAATATATTCATTTGGGAATAATGTGATATCATGCAAACAAAACCTAAGAATATTTAGTGTTTGAGCCATTGATTAAATGGATTAATCTTTGTTATTTTCCTTAGTACTATGTCAGTGATGGTTTCCTATAAATACCATGTCTAGACACATTTTTTATTGGTAATTATCTATCTTCTGAGTGAACATGTGAGTGTTTGTAAGATAAAAAGAGAACCACTATGAATTTTTGATATTGGATGTTCCATATGGCCTTGCTAATCATATTCCTTTTCAATCACTTGATATTTTCCATGAGTTGTATTGAATCATTCAATGTTCTCTAAAAAATGTAAAATAGTTACATGATGTTTAGGCATTGTGTATTTCGGTTCATATTAAAGTAGAACTCATGAACCTATTTTGCAAAGAGAAAGCGTTTCTTGTAGGCCATCGATAATTATTTTATACTCTCAAAGTTTCTATATGATGAAAATATTTTTTTTGAAAAAATTGGATAACACTATGTTCCTCCATTGGATTTAATGTTGATTAATAATAACCGCATGACATTGTATTACAATGTTTTTCAATGGGTTTTAGAAATACACCTGTTTTGGTGAACTGATTAAAAAGGCTTCATACTCATATTTGACACAGTATGTTGCATGAAGTATATTGGATATTGTATGTGTATATTAATGTGAGAGTGGCATGCGTCAACATCCAACACCCATTAAGGATTGTTGTGAAAGATTAAAATGAAAAACAAAACCATCATGCATTATACACATACAATGTTGTTAGTGCATGAATCCATGATGTTACAATCATAAGATTTTTAAGACGTTTAAAAATTATTTCAATGATTTCATGAATTTTATGAATGTAAAGATGAACTATTTTGGGTAGGGAGAATATCATGTATTGAATAAATAAAAACAGTGTACATTCAACTAGATAAGTTTTCACAATATTAATAATTTCAAAAGGTGCTAAGATACATGAAGTAACAGTGAAGATAAAGTGCGTGGTATATATCCCTAAAGATAGTAAAATGTAGAAATATGATTTTCATTTATAGTGAAAGACCTATGAGATGTTTTATTTTGTAAATGAATTTTGTAATTTCATGTGAAAAAACTCAACAATCAATGGATGTTTAAGAAGTATGCGTATTCTCACACACATGATATAATTCATGCATAAAAAAATAAGACCATTCATTTAATAGTCACGTGCATGAGTCAAATAATATATACAAGGTATGATATGTCTAAAATGTGTTTTCTGATTTAATCTAGTATATAATGTTCTATGTCAACTTGGAGAGTATTGAACAATCATCAACTGTTTATTATAATATTTTAGTGAGTGGAATTATAAGTGTTATCTTCTAAAATTCATGACAGTATACTGTGTCGACTTGAATATAGTGTTGTTAGTCACATTCAGTGCATGTTGAAAAGTGTTTATTGATGCAAGCAAGTGAATAATCAGATTATTCTTAGTGGATCGAAGAGGAAGATCATTTTTGTGATGTAGTCGCTTCATAATGTTCTTGTGATCTTTTTCATTGTGATATTTTTTTTGTAAAACACAGTTGAGATTTAAGTATAAAAAACACAAGTGGGATGCCATAATAATTTAGGATTATTTTTATTCCCACACACAATGGTTTCAGGGTGATACCTAACAAACCTACTAATAATTTGTGATTCATTCATAGAAGAGAATTTGTGCCTCATATCATCCCAAACTTATCAATATGTAGTAACCCACATTGAGGGAGAAGCATGTAATAATATAGTGTTTTGTGGTTAATTTAATTTCTAACATTCATAAGGTATAATTTTGTTTGTAGACAGGAATGATTAGTCAATCTAACAGGTAAATATGTTCATATTTAAAATAGGTAATAGAATACAAATGAAAATTGGAAATGACTTGTGTACACTTCCAACATTCCCTCTTAGTGTATGTGCATGATCCACTACCAACATATTTCACATCATCATGTCATACATAATCTAGAATTAGTAGTGTTTTTTGGTTAATTCATATGATGTTTCTAAATATAATTTTAGTTATGATTAAAAATATTTTTTTAGAAATTCTAATAAATTTTTATATGTGAAAATATTGAAGTTATTTTTAATGATATATAGAAAACATTAATGTGGAATGAAATAATGTGGTGGAAATTACTCACACATTTATCCTATGTCATTTTACACATCCTAAATATTTATAGTTGAGTTGTTTTAAAAGTGCCTTCTTTTAGTCAATGTGTGGAAGAATGTATGGTTATTTTGGGTTGTAATAGATTTGAACAATTAATGTCATCGTTACTAGAAGTATGATTTTTATCTCATGATTGGACGAATGACTGAATTTTCCATTTATGACGCTTTTGTTTTTTATATTTTTATGGATAGACATATTTTAAATAGGTTCCACCATGCTTGTGGATTTTTATTCTAGTAGTTTTGATGATTAACAATTCAAATCATCCTTTTTCTTTTTTTTTGTTAAAAAGTGTATGTATGTCCATATACATACATGTTATAATATTTATGATTGACAGTGTTTATTAGGTTTTCATTAGTTTATTTAATTTCAATGGTGAAAAATAAAAAATCGGGAGGATATAATAGTACGATTTTCCAAAGTAAAATATCTTTTCTTATGCTACATATATGATGAATTTTTAGTTTTATTTAATTTTTATGTCACTATTTATAATTAAATTTTGTTACTTAAGAAATCAATTTATCTTCATGAGTTGGGTTAAGAAAATATGATACCTTTTTATTAAAAATGGTTTAACTAGGAATTCATCCTTGGTGGAGAGGCCAGATGAGAAACTAAATTTTTCAACGAGTCTATATTGGTGTGTTTTACCTAGGATATTAGTTTAAATACTTTTTTTGTTTTTTGAAGTTCTGTAATCATTAGAGGTAAATTTTTTTAGGAATAATATTATTTAATATTTGATTACTTGACGTAATCCACCTATATATTCAAATTTATGAGTGTTTATATGGTTTGTAGGGATTAAAACAAGATATTTTTACAATGGGGGTACCTAAAAGAGAAAATTTATATATATAATGACAATATATTATGACACCATGAAATTTTTTAATTGGAAAAAATGTTCGATATAAAAATTGACATGTAACACCGAGCCTAAATGAACCATGAAATATTATTATTTAAAAATGATTATTATAAACTAGCCATTAAAATATCATATATAAATATGGATTTAATCTATATGTAATATGCATATTGTTCCCACTAAATATAATCAATTTTTATAAAATAATAACTCAATCATTAGTAATGTAATTTTATTCTTTAAGAAGATGTTTTCATCAAAAATGGATTTAATTAATTGTCATGAAAAAATGAAATAAATTATTTATTGAACATTTAGAAATTTTACATTATAAATAGTTCATCCTTTTAAAAAAATAATACCAAAATTATATTTTGAGAAAATTTTTATATTTAATACCAAATAGATTGATTTTTTAAAAAATATTCCAAATTACCGATTTTTTTGGAAAATAATTTATTTTTTCCATTATTTAAAATATATAATTTTATATTTTAGAGTACTATTAATGATTAATAACTTAAATTTTATTAAAGATATTCTAATTATGGTCTTTCTAATTTATTATATATATATATATATATTATAAAAAACTTTTATACTAAAAATGCATTTTTCTATAAATCTATTTTTCATCACATATCATGAGTCTAATTTTAATTTTATTTATAAAAATTATTGGAAGTCAATATTAATAAACACATTCCATATATTGAATGAGGTTATCTAAAATTAAGAAATATTCCTTATTTCTTTGTAGCCAATATGAATAACTACTATAATATATAATTATTAAGCATTATTTAGGTAATTAAGGTCACAAATAATATGATAAATGTTAAAAATTTACTAAAAACATTAATTTATCCTATTTTCTGTGCTTATTTCTTCCATTTCCATGCATTTCACAAATATATGGCCATATGGTGCCATAATTATTTGATATTTATATTTATAATATTTACATTAAAAAAATGTCAAAATTGTAAATTGATTTCCTTTAAAAACTATTATATTTTTGTGATATAGATAAAAATAACTTAAGTTTTGTTCAAAATATTCATATCAAATATTAATAATTCATTTATCATTATAATTTATTTCTACTTTTTATTAATGAAATAATTAATTTAAATGATTATGCAACACTAACACGGTATATATTCAATTAATTGAAAACAAAATACAAAATTATAAAATTTTTAAAAGTAATATAAATAGGTTGGGTTATTATGTTCCATAAATTATTTGGATAAATAAAACATTTTACCATTTCTTTTAAGCTTTCTAATCTAATTTTTTTTATTATAAATTTTTTTCAATGTGAAATTATATGATTAGTTCCAAAAAATGTCATTATTAATATATTATAATAAAAATATTATATTAAGTGGTTTAAAATTCCAAAAAAATATTCAACTAAGAACTTTTTATATTGTTTAAAATATAAATAATTTTCAATTTAATGTAAAATTTCCCTATTATAAAATCTATCATGATCCGAGAAGTGAAATTTTTTTTAATCACGATAATTATCGAACAACGTTAATCCGAGATAAAACAAAGAGATAATGGTAAATACATTAAATAAATGTATAACAATTTTTTTGTATTAATTTTTAGACCCAAAATAATACTATATTGCAATAATAACATTTTTATCCATTTTCCATGAAAAATAATTTTTTTTAATTTAATATTTAAATAAATTCTAAAAGTGACCCCTCACATATAAAAGGGAACTTACTCTCATATTTTAATTAAACATAAAGGGTATTTTGGATTGTAAGTGACCTATAAATATTACTTACATAATCCTATTCCCATATCCTAGTGGAATTTTCTTATTATAAACCCCTCCTAGTATGGAATTTGTTTTCAAACAATAGTGTGTTTCGGAAGAAGAGGTATTGTTCTTAATTGTGTTTTTTTCTTTTATATATTCTTACACAACCTAAAAATATTTTCAAAATATTTATAAATATTATTATATAATAACAGAATTATATTCCATATATTGATATTTTTTATTATTACTTCATTTATTAAATATATCTTATATTCCATCAATTGTTAAATAAAAAGATTTAGTTTTGGTATAGCAAACTACCACCTCGTGAACCATTATAATTAATTTTCAGTCATCACCTATCATAGAGGTTTATGTAAATAGATTTAATGAAAATATAAGATATTAATGAAATACATATCATTAAATAAAATTAATATATCATAATTGTTCTGTATTTCAACTCATTGAATGATAGTAACATTGTTCGTGTGTATGTGTAGATTACCACATCAATGACGTGATATAATTCATTCTTCAATACTATATCCCATGGATTTTACATATATAAATTTATTAAAATAAATAATAATATATTTTTGATATAATGATAACTATAGATATATAAAATAACACTTAACATCTTTCCATGATGAATATTCGGAAATGGAAATGTTATTCATGTGTACATATGGCTTATAATCCCCATGTTAACATAGTTCGTTTTTCCGAACCATATTTTATGGTTTGTTTTAAAAGAATAATAAATTTATAAAATTTATAATTATTTCATTATTATTTTTTTAGATGATGAAATGATGTCCTCTTTGATCATAGTCAACTACACGAAGAGATTTTTGACTTATGAGCCAAATATCATCAAAACGTCTGACATGAACGTAAATGGATGAGTTGATGAATATAATATTTGAAGAAAAAAATTATAATATATAATAAAAGATAATTAATTTTTAAGAAATTAAATAATTTTCATAATTTTATTATTCAGGAAGATAAAAAATATATGTGATAATTTATACACAATTCAGGGGACTCTCTTTTAAAAAATATTCTAAAAAAGTTTTGCTTTCATATTTTTTTCATCAATATCCATGTTCTTATAAATGTTTTAGTAAAAAATATTTATGATTAAATGGATTATAAAAGTAAAATTTTCATATTTGGTAAATTTATAACTTTTTTCAAACGTAGGTTTTTACGGTGTTATATAAAAGACAATTTATTTAAGAACCATGTTTTGATGATTTTAAATACATATTGCCTAAATTTTTCATTCCCATGTCCATATTTATAAAATTATGTTATTAATGTATTTATTTATTATGAAATGAATATCAATGGAAATTTAATTCCTCTTTTGACTTTCATTATTATTTTTTAAAAATAATATTTTACGCATATAACACGTTAGAACTTCTGGACCATTACTTTTAAAAAAATTGATGTTTGATATTTCCATGGGCAGACCAGGGTGATTTTATGGACATGTGAGTAATTCCAATGGTGAATCGTTCGAACAGTTTTTAAAATTTTGAATTTTTTCGAAGGTTTCTCATCAAGAAGGTGGGTCCTGGGCGATGGATCCCTATCGGTGGCTACTTGGGCGTGGATCCCTAGTGGTGGAACCCTGGCGATGGCTCGTTAGCATTGTCTCCTTAACAGTGGAACTCTAGAGTTATCTCCCTCGAAGTGACTCACTGATGGTGGATCGTTGGTGGTGACTCATCTTTTAGTGGTGGTAACTCATTTGAATAGTTTTCCAATTTTCAAAAATGCTCAGTCTTTCTGGTTTTCTATTTTCATGTCTTTCAGGATTCTAAATTGGTTTAAACCCTTATTTAATATGTTTGAAAGTAGTTTCAAATGTTATAAATTATAAATTTAATTTTATAATTTTCCACAATTTTTTTTTAATTTTCAAGCCACATGGTTGGTTGAGATCCTCATAAAATGGAAATTCTAAACAGTATATAATCATAAACATTCCAAATATAGTCATTCTAATGAGAATATCCCTCTTACACACTTTCAGTCATTCATTCTCACAATATTCTATGTATTAATTTCTTCTTTCCCAGAGTTATAAGATGTACTTCTAGATTTTGATTCAGTTATCACTATTAAATAAGTAGTTACCTTTTATAAGCACTCTCTATTCTGGTGAAGCAAATTGGTGAAGGGGTTCATTCTTTAAATATGGTTTTTCCATTCTTTCTCTTTACGTGTATCACACGGTTTGTGTTTCTTTTTGTTAAATCATGTAAAAAATGTAAAAAATGTTATAATAATGATAATTAATTGATTTAAATAAAATTTAAATGGTGTGGGGGGGGGATTTAATTATAATGTTACTGCATTTTCTTATTTAACATAATGTGATTTTATATTCTTATCATATGGGTCTAATGTCGTGATAAATATACTATCTATTAGTGGCATGATTATACTACAATAACATCCTGTTGAAATCAACTTCTTTTATTATAAAATGTTTTCATAATAATTAACTAAAATATTAACCTCATATATTGGGATAATTTAATGGATTCTATAAGATCTTACAGATTCTATGAGAACAACCTTAAATAAAGAAGTTAAAGTGAATAACACCCCCTTTGTGAAACCTAAATGTGTTATGTTGTGATATATGATTTGATGTGTGGAATGTTTTTGGTTTTTGTGTGCGGGACTAATATATTTTGAATTATCTATATTGTTATGTGTGTATAGGAAGTGAATGACATGTGGTTGTACAATGGGGATGTGATGAGTGGGGATGGTTTTGTCACAATGTTGTGAAACTAGATGTGTCTATATGGTGATGTGTAATGTACTTTTGGGTTATGTTGTTGTTGTAATTTTATGTGGATGGTTCAATTATATCTACCCACGTATTAATGGAATTAATATTATATGTTAATACTTTAAATGGAATGTTTGATTAGTAAATTTATAATGGTTATTTTTGTTCAATTGGTTAATATTTGTAGTTAAACTAGTGGTTTAAAAATATGAAATATGGAGAATTTATAAATTATAAGTGTTTTCTAACATATTTCTATTACAAAAATCAATGTGTCTTATAAATTGGAATATTTTCATAAATTAGGGAATCTGGAAAATAGATTAAAGACTAAAAAATTGAATTGTGTCTTTCTTTTGTATGTGTGTGTTTTTATGCATTTAATGGGGGCGATAATTTTGTGTATTATATGAGATGGTTAGTTCTTCATATAAACCCTTAGGACAGGCCTATGTGATGTATATATATATATATACATTGTATGTTCTGGTGATTTCTATATTCACCCCCTTGTTTTTAAGAACTATGTGTCAACAATCTCCAAGTCACCTGGGGTGTCTTTCCCAGACTCCCCATTGGGAGGATGGTTGTGTGTCCCCCACTCTTCCCTTCTAACAATTACAGGTGATAATGAACCATTTTTCTTCATGTGAGTTCTGATATTTTGTCCCATCTTTCTTTAGGATAACTTTTACTTTTCTATCTCAACAGTCTTTTGAATGAGTTTTTGTGTTTTGTCTAATGTGTCTTTGAGATGGGATTTGTTCTGATGGTTCTTGTGTGAGCAGGTAAGATGTGATGTTTTGTGATGGAATAGGTGTGTGTGGGTGGAATGTGATGTGTTTTGACATTCTGGGTGTGTGGGGGAAGGATTTGATATGATGTGTTTTGGAATAGGTGGGACGACCAGGATATATACTTTGGGATTTGAGAGTGTCTAATCCATGAGAATGTGGTGCATGGTACCCTACCATAGATGTCATTTATTATATATTATAATATATGGATGAGTTATTTGTCGATTGATACATTGTGAGGTTGGGGTTATGGTTAGTCAACCTATTAGGTGCTGTTTGGTTCTTCCATTTTCTCATTGGTGCATTAGTATGCTCTCCCCACTTGTGCACTAGAGACTTTCATTTCCATTCTGAGTATACATGTATACTGACACTAGGAAAATAAAGACAGTTTTTAGGTTTCTTGGATGACCATGGATACTGTGTAGGAAAATTATAGTTCAATCCTTTGGATCCATTGTTGTCTCAAAGCCATAGCTTTTATTATTTGGGCCTTTAATTTGTAGACACAATATGTATCTATTTTAATATATTTATTCAATTTTGAATGGTTTGGGTTTGTTTCATTTTATATTATGGAGTATTTTGTCGTTGATCCATCCTATATCTCTATTATGTTTTCTTATAAAGGGTAATGCCTCCCATATAGTGAGATCTTTATATCCTTGGTGGTATCCTCCTACCTGAGGCCTGCTAGAGTTTGGACTCAAGGGTCATTATCTCACGTTTGGCATTTCTATCCTGGGGGGGTATCTTTAGAGGGAGGGGTCATGAATGAGTTTTATTAGAGTTGACATTGTAGAGATAGGTTGGATTTTGGAGTTAGGAAAAATGTAGAATGCAAGGGTTGGTTTGGGAACACTGTCGGTTGACCATTGTTCATGACTTAGTCCAGGGAGACTGGCTACGAAATTAGATTTTATGGCCCCCCATAATCCATTTCGTAAACACTGAGCCTGCAGAATGACCATGTGAGGTGACACTGCTTGCATGGTAGAGTGCTTGTATAGGTACATGCATAATGATTGCATTTGTTATTATTTTAATTGGTTGATTTTGTGAAGTTATATAGAATAAAATGAATCATGAAATTTTTTGTGAGTTTTTATGACTTTTCTAACGTTTTTATTTAAAATAAATTTTTATTTTCAGCTGAATTATTCATATAACCTAAAAAGTAATGAAATTATATTTAACTACCCTAATCTATTTTTTTAAAATATTCTTGTGGTTCGAATGTGATATTTCATTTATTATTGAAACCTGGATATTGAATTACATTATTTTAATTATTTTATATATTTATAATGTTCAACTAGTTTTACTAATGTTTGGAATTGTTATATAGGAATTCTTGGTGTATATTTAGGTATTAACAATTTGATTTTGGAAACCCTTATGACCCAGGTTACCTTGAGGTAGATTCCACAAGAATGATAAAATAAATTATTTTTAAAACATTATTAGATTTATTATGGTTATCTTGTTTGTTAATATTCCCTGTATTACTTCACATTTAAAATTTATAATAAGCTTATGTTGTTTTATTTTTGTAAAATGGATATTTAGACATATAAATTTAGAAATTCCAGAAAGTTTCCATTTAATTGTCGATAATTCCATTGAATTTTGAAACCTTAACAAGAATAAATTCAAAAATTAGTTTTTCTTGATTTTGGTTATACATTATTAATAAAACTATATGTTGTAATTGTGTGTTATGGTAAAAATACTTCTAATATATATTTTTAAATTTTGAAAAATGATAACCATACTATGTTGTAAATTGTTGATACATAAAAATTTCTAAATGATTTCCCATAGTCTTATATTAATTAAAATTATTTTTATGTACTGAAATAAAGTTACATAAAATATTATGAACTAAGTTATTTGTTATTAGCGACATGTCTAAAAAAGAAAAAAATAATTGTAGTGACTGGGTAAATTATAGTATAAAATATTTGATCATGTAAGATGATCGATATGGATTATTTAAATATCAATGTAGAATAAATTTATTCTTCATTAATTGTGGAATAATATTTTCCTAACACTAAAAATATTAGTGACTTTTTATATGAGCATGATAATGCATGGAACAAAGTAATACAGCACTAGGAGTTTTAATATTGTTTTTAGAAAGCATGTTTCTTAAAAAATTAAATGATTAAATAATGATTAACATCAGAATGATAAATCTTGAAATATAGTAATGTAAAATTTGTAGTTACAATCATTTTTTTCATAAATCATATTTCCTTGAGATATAAAATTATTAATGAATTTTATGATTGGGAAAGATAAATCATGGAATATAGAAATACAATAAGTGTAGTTTTTTATTTTATGTTTCGATATAATGTTTTATTTTTTATTACAATAAAAAATTTTTGTATAGTAGAATTATTGAATTTAAAATACGAACATATAATTTAAAATTTTTCAAATGAATATTGGATGTTCATTTCATTAATAATAAGATGAAGCACCAAATGTCTTTTTTAAACCATATGAAACATGATGAGTGAGATAACATGTGATTAGATTTTATATTTTACCTGGATGCATGTTAGAACCATTTAAATGAAAGTAATGATGTCAGAATTTAAAAAACCAAGAAATGTAAAGTGGTTTTGTTGTTTCAATATTATCACTGCTTTTATTGGTTTATATAACTGGTTGAAACTTATTGTTGATGGAAACCATGTTTGTGTTATGACTTTTGTAGATTATAAGACCATTTATAGGATTTATTTTCTAAGCTAACCATGAATTAAAAGGATAAAAACTTATGTTTGAAATTACCCACGATAAATAATGGGGTGAGGTAATATAAGAACCTATATAATTGTTGAAACTTGAAAGCGTTGATATTATTTTTTAGTGTCATTATTGTGTTTCCTTATGTGATGTGTGATTTAAAACATCAAGTATTTTAATAGGGGAAACCCTATAATTATTTGAAACGTATTTTACTTTGACAATATTATAACCGTTTGGGAAATTTAGTGCCCCACAAATTAGATAATAATAAACATCAGAATGGAAATTAGTTGATTATATTGTTTGGGGATTTTTCTTTGATGAGAATTGTGATAGTTGTATAGGGATGGTTTGGAGGATAATATAGTGAATATAGTTATGTGAATATTTTTAGTTTATTATTAATAATAAATGGTAATGGTGATGAAGTTGTGTAAAATTTTTGGTGGTCATTTTCATTGGTTTGTTAGTTTGGTATAGTGGTTGTCTTATGCAATGGTGGTTATGTGTGGTGGCAGAGATGTGTGGTTGTTTTGGTGATATGGATTGTGTAGTTTCATGGTGTGATTATGTTGATATGTTACATCCCCTCTCCTAAAATTATTAATAACATATTTTCTTTGATAATATAAATTGGTCGTTTTGGAAATTGTGAAATTAATCAAGATTGGATTACCTCCCAGGCATTATTTCTTTTATAAAGGAAGTGATGATATTGTTTGAATAATATCATATTGGTTGGGTTTATAGTGATTAATTTTATATTTATGAATTACGACCTTAACCAAATGAGAAAATGTAAATTGTCTCCTACATCTTGATGTGTTATATTATAGAACACTTTAAAATTGTGCAGGTGATCTTGTGCCACCCAAAGCTAACAATATTGCGGGGTGGTGGATGGGTTACTTTTATTTGTATACCTTTGGTAACACTATCAATATTTATATGAATTTATATGTTGGTTGTTAAATGATATGAAAAATTTATTCATTAATATTTCCAAGTAAATAATGTTTTGTTAGCAATCAAGGGAGATTATACAACTGGATAAAATGGATTGTTCCAACTTTGTGTTTTGTTTTATTTGTATAGAATTCCATATCTCAAATTTGAGACCCATATAAAATTAATTAAAAACTCATGGTGTCTATGATGAAAACCCATTATAATAAAAACACAAAGAAAATAATATAATTTTTTAGCTACATTTTCTTAGGGTGAAATAAAGATTTGAAGAAGAATACTAATAAAATTAAAAGGCATTGAGATGATTTATGCTTTGAGTTGGGATGATATGAAATGAGAAAAATAGTTTTTTAGAAATTATCATTATTATTTTTATTTTAAATAATGTCCATTGGGTACTTATATAATACTTTTACAATCTTTAAAAATATTGGATGGAAGGAAAATTTCGTAAAATAATACGTTATTTTATTTTAAATGAAAGATTAATTTTAATGTCATGTGATTGATTAACACTATGGATAATGAAATTTTTTGAAAAGAACATTTTCTCATAATTCTTTTATTTTCATTTCTTGATGTGTTTTTATGACCATCCATTTGGCCTTGTTCAGTTTGAGAGGTATCTCTTTAGAGAGATTATTTTAAGGTTTTGTCTAGATTTTCGCTTTATTTTATAAGAGATTATTTTCTTTTAAAAATATCAAGAAACGTAAGAGTTATCTCATGTGTTGGTTTCTCATACCACCATTCTATTTTTTTCAATTTATTTTGATCCTCGAGGATGAACCATTCCCTTGGTTCAGGTGTAGTGGAGGCATGGTGTCCTAGAGAAGAGTACATGGGAGCATGAAAAGTAGATGCACCTAGTAAGTAGAGTTATTTTGATTTTTCCCTTATTTTATTACCTTTGATGTTATGTTTGAATCATATTTCTTAATTAAATATGTTTTCCACCATGATAGTATTTTTGTGCTGTGATGTGTGATAAATTCATAACATATGAAATGAAGAGGAACTGATTCCTAGTGAAGATTCAATAACTGTGCCGATATTAAATCCATGACCTCAAGTCTGTGTTTCCCAGATCGGATGGAATCGTGACATGGAGGATAGAATTCAAATATTCATTTTTGGAATGGTGTGTTTTTTGTTTTCTCAATGGTTGTTTCAGATTATATTTTTTAGTTGTGGATTCATGGTGATGAGGTTTTTAATGAGGCTTGTGGTCATTTTTTTGTGATGTTTCATGTATAACAAGATCCCTGAGAGGTATCTCGACAGATGGTTATTTAGACAGATCCTCTATTTTCTTCCAATATGGTTTTAAATTATCAAGGGAGATAATAGTTTGGGAGGTATATAATGTAAAAACATGGACCATCTAGCCTATCACTTTTCCAAACATCTCATGCTCGAGGTTCATGGGGGTAGTTGTTCGTGCCTTGGGACATGAGAGTCATTCTAACGGTGATTAATTCCACCAGTTCTCTATATTTCTAGTTTACCAATGGTGACTCATCCTAGAAGTGGCTACCTGGAAGTGGCTCCCAGGTGGTCTCTCCCTGGTGGTGTCTTAATGGAGGTGGCACCCTGGAGGTCGCACCCCAGTGGAAGATCCCTTAAGGTGGCTCACTAGCGGTGGCTCTCCTATATTTGAATCACTGGTAATGACTCATCTGGTGGAGGAAGTCACCCATTTCAATAGTTTTCCATATTTCTAGAATTTTATAATTTCTTCACATTTTTCTTTTATACGTATTTCATTAAGGTAAATGGGTTTAAAAATGTCTTTATGTGGTTTTAATTATGTTTCAAATTCCACCAATCATATAATTAAATATATAATAGCTATACTGTCTTTTTAAATTGTCATACTAGGTGTTTTGTTAAGATACCAATTTCATGGGAATTCTAAACTATTCTAAATACTGAATGTTTTTGATATAGTCATTATATAGTGAAAATATGACATACTATCATTTCGTATTTCTTTATCATGATACGAGTTATACCAAATAATTATTCATTGGAGCTATAGGATGTACTACTATAATTGGTTTGAATTCTCACTTTTAATGTGGATGTTTCATTCTATCTGTGGGCCCCGATTTTTGTGCACCATTTTGGTTAATGGGTTCTTCATTCCACAACGGGTTTTCCATTATTTCTCTTTATGTGTATTATGCAGGATGAGTTTATTAGTATTAAATATTATGAACATGGTTTTCATGAGATTAATAAAGATAATGAATAGGTTTACATAAAATTTTATTTAGAAGGGGAATTTGACTTCTTATTTTATGATCATTGTTGATTTTATTTGATCATATTTGATATTATTATCATATGAGTATCATGCCATGATAAAATCCATGTCTATTTGGGGAATGAATATGATGCCACAACATCCTTTCAAAATACTCTATTTTTTATATAATGGAGTCATAATAAATAAATAAATGATTAATGACATGTATTTGGTTATTTAAATAGATTTCCAAAGATATTATGGTTTCTATTATGACACCCTTAAAGAAAGAGGTGAAATTGAATAAGATCCCCCTTTTCTAGAACTGAATTTGTTGTGTTGTGATATATAATCTAATGTGTTGAATAGTTTTGGTTTGTGTGTGTGGGACTTTTGTAATGTGAGGTATCTTAATGGTAATGTTTTGGGGTTAAGTGGATGAAATGTTTTTGACTAATGGGGTTGTGATTCTTGTGGTATGGTTATGTTTTGGGGATATAAAACTGGATGTGGCAATAATGTGATGCAAATGTGGAAGTTGGCTTGTTGTGTTTTTTATTATTTTATGTGTTTTGTTATGTAATATATACAGACATATTAATGGAATTAATAATATATGTTATTAATTTCAAATGGGAATTTTTAATGAAGAAATTTATGATGGGATATACTTTTTAACTGGTTAATGATTATACATATTCTAATAGGCTGGAAATATGAAATTGAATGTATTTTTTTTCAATGAAATAGAATTTATAGTTAATGTTTATTAATTAAATAAAAGTTGATAATAAAGTGGAATTTATTGATAAAATAAAGACTCTGGAAAATGACACAAAACTAAAAGATTAAAGTTAGTCTTGTGTTTTGTTTGTGTGTTTTAATATATTTAGTGGTGGCAGTGATTGGGTAGATTTTGTGAGATAGTTAGTTCTTATTATAAAACTATAGGATGAGATTGTGTGTTATAACTCTCTATATATATACACTATATGTTATATTTATTTCTATGTTCACCCAAACCTTGCTGATCAGCATCTGATGACACTCACATAGTCACATGTTGCTGACTTTCCTAGAATTCATGGTTATAAAATAGATGGATAGCTACACACACTTCCTTGCTCCCTCTTCCAAGCAATAATGGCCCATTAGTATTTGGGATATTGGTAATATATTGTCCCATCTGTATTCAAGATAAGTTTTTATGTGTTGTCCCAAATGTATTCATGTTGAGTAGTGGTGTGTTATCTATGGTGTCTTTCGGATGAGATGTGTTTTGATGGAAAATGTGTGTGTGGGATGGACGTGGTGTGTTCTGATAGACCGGGTGTGTGTGGGTGGGATGTGATGTGTTGTGCTGACCCTGGTATGTTTGGGTTGGATGTGACATCTTGTGATGGACCAGATGTGTATGGAAGGGATATGATGTGATGTCATTCGAAAGAACTAGGAGTTACAATAATTTTTTTCATTAAGGTATCAGAGTGGAAAATTAGTGGTAATGTGGTGTGGCCTACCCTATAATCGATGTCATTTAAAATATTTTTTTACGTAGATGCGTTGTTTGATAAGAGAGGCTTTGAGTGGTTAGGTTTATGGTTAGTACATTGATTATGTACTGTTTGATTATATTTTTTTATCACAAGTATATTACTATGCTCTTTATACTTATTCAAGATATACATTGGTTTTCTGATTAAGTATACATGTATTCCTACAACACTTATATAAAAACACTTTTTATGTTTCCAGAATGTCTTTGTCAACCATAATGGATATTTCTAGTTCGAATCATTGGAGATGGTGCCATATCACTACCATAGATTTTATTCTTTTGTTATTTCATTTTGAGACATTATATATATCATTTTTTATTTATACATGAAATGTGGGATTATTTGGATTCCATTTATCTTATTTCATGGAGTTGTTTACAGTTGATTAATTTTATCTCCCGATCAAATTTTCTTATAATGTTTTATACCTACAATATTTTGATATCCTTATTCCCTCACTGCTAGTCACCAACAAATGTCCTACTAGAGGCAGAACGTAAAGGGTAATTATCTCCCATTATTCAATACCATCCTGGGAGTGGAATCTTTCATGGGAGGGGGTCATTGAAACGTATTTTGTAAAAAAAACTATTGAATTACATTACCGAAGAAAAATATATGTTTTATTTTTAATGTATACGATGTTAATGTATTTTCTTTCCACCAAAACCGTAATTTGATTATGAATTACTTTATAAACATCATTGTTTTATTCAAATAAATCACCCTATATCTATTTTTTCATGTATATTATTAAATTTATTTAAATGAAATTGACATTTTCCATTAAGGATAAGTTCTTCTAATGGATGTAATTGAACCCTCTCTAAACCACATTTTTGGGTCATTACAATTCTATATCTAACTAACGTGTCATCTCTATTTAATGTTATGTAATTCCTATAAATTATATAAATATTTCGATCACATAGATACCAATATTATTATCTCTTCTATTAAAGTTTTAATACCATCCTTATGATCAGTTCTAAAATTCCTTATTTATGATATTTATTATGATTATGATATCAACTAAATTATTCAATCATTTTTATATCCAAGGGTTATTATTATTTTTATTCCATGTGATTTATATTCTTCTTATGGAACACTTAATCCTGATCATGTTATGATGGATTATTCTAAATAATGAAAAAATGTACTAGGAAAAGCTTTTCCCTCATGAGACGTTATGTATGAGATTAGGGAGTAAAACTAATCCATTATGGGACTTTTTCCACTTGGTGATTTTTTCATGGTAGTTATATTTTACTTATGTTTATGTGGTGTTTTGTGTTTCTACTGCATTTTATATGTTTACCAGATTTTATGATATTATGTTCATTATGTTATTCTCTATTTTGATGACTCATTATTATACATTTAAAAGAATTTATATGAAACTTCATAAGGTATAAATGCATAAAAAATATTTAAAAAAACAATATGTTTTTTCCAACTGAAAAGTAACCATTGTGAGTTTTTTTCTATTTAATAATTTTTATGAATTGTTTTGTGAAATTATTTGAGAAGAAATTTTAATATCTTGGAAAATAAAAAAAATTCATCCCAAGTTTTATCATTGAAAATGAAAAATCTTGTATAAGAATTCCTGAACTAACATTTTTCTATCATTTATTTTATATGTACCTTTGTAATCCTTTTTTTCTCATCCCATGTTTTTAAATGACATTGGAAGGGTTTTAGGGATGATAAGTGATAAGAATAAGGTCAAGAATAAAATTTTGAATATTCTTCATGAAAAGAAAACATTTTATTTTATAAAATTAAAATTTGTTTGGAAAATGGGTATAAATAGTATGTTTCGACTTCATTTTGTAATATTTATTTATTTAATGGTGATAGACTAAATATCAAAAACACTAAATCAAAAAAATCATTAAGTGTTTAAAAAATATTCTATGACTTAAATGTCATTATTATGTTATGTTTAAAATCGATACCTTATAGTTTATATTAGAAGAAATTAATAGATTTTATTGAATGTCAGGATTAGTTTCCATGGGTTAAAACAATAGTTTTACGCCTATGTTGATGATAATATACTAATTTTTTGGTAGGTTAGAGGTTGTGTGGTTTTCCTAGAAATACATCAATTTATGCACTATACAAGTGATTGTGGTTTTGTAAATAATGAGTCAAGGGGTAATAATCCAATAAAAAAACATGGTTGATTCTATCATAGCCATATTTATAATGCATGATGTCTATTCCCTAAATTTGAATCGAGTTAGACACTCACATGGTGTGTTTTTTAGATAATTTACATTTTCTTCATGAACCATCATGATAGATTTCAATAGATAATGATCATGGATGACCTAGGATAAACCTATGGATTCGTTGATAGAAAATAAGGTGTAATGATATTTAAATCTGATAAATTATTTTTTAAAATTATAATTATTTTTCCTCACATCATTTCTTTTTTATTTTAGTTAATGGATTGGTCGAGGTGAAATGATGTTAAAGCTAAATTTGATGAACAATTTATTAAGACTAAATAACCAAATGGGATGATGACTAAAGTGAAATAAATATTTATTATTTATAATTAGTGATCATAATAATTTATTAATAACAATACCTTAACCATCTCTTATAATCACCAAATATGAGAAGTATAACGTCCACTAAGATCTCGAGTGGTGGTCATCATCAAGGAAAGAAAGATCATTTTCATCATGAAAAAATGTGGCAAGAGACAGCATGAAAAAATGCATCAAATGAATATAAGAAGGTTTTGTATGCGGAAAATAAGTGCATAGAGTAGTGAATTATAATGGAAGAATATGAATTTCAATAGAGATAGAAAAAAAATCACCCTAGATATCTATTTATAGTTAATCATCTTAAATGGGGGGAACTTGGGAATTATCTAAGTCAATGTCATGTTCTAAAGGACCAATCCTCACCAATGAAGAACCTATGTTATACAAATCATTAATGTGACTTGATTGAAATATATATATATATATATATATTGTGAATCATTAAATATGATGTTGAATTATTTTAATCAATAATATTTTTGTAAATTGAATCACAACACATTTAATTATTTTTTGACAATAATATGTCATTAAGGATTTGAAAAAGAATGTTCAATGCTACTGATATCCATTAAAAGTGATTTATTCTTATGGAGATATTTTTTGAAAAAATGTTATTAATGGAATGATAAGCACTAATATTTTCCTTCTATTTGGATAATAATGTATAGTTGGGATAAAGGGGTTGTTGAAATACATGAGGTAAATTGGATATTAGTGGTAACATTGAAATTGGGTTTTTATTTAATGAGAAAGTTATTTAGGTAAAATTGGATAAAGTTTATTATATTTTTTGGATTTTTAGAAAATATTCAATAGTTTGTGACTGGTAATGATTGGGTTAATTTTTGGAAACCTATATGTATTCATGCTAGCTTAACTTCATTGTCATAGATAATATCATGGTTATATGAATTTAATGTTTCTAATAATTTTGAACTCAAAGATACTCTTTTTGAGGTTTCATGTTGTAGGATTTGGAGGGAATATGAAACTTTTATATGGATTTAGTAAGAATAATCAATTTTTGTTTAAAACCCCCTTCGGGTTAGTTTATGATATTATTTTATATAAATTGGATATTGATTTATAGATTTTATTGATAGTTGGAAAGTGATTCATTGATAAGATAATATTTTCTAAAGTATTTATCATCATGCTAAGGATTAATTTTTAGGGTAATTTCTAAACATTAGTTATAAAATTTTGGAGAATTTAAAAATATTATTATAATATATAATGATTTATCATGTTAATTAATGATATTTTCAGAGATTATTCTTGGGGTTGAGATATATATACCATTTATGATTAACATGTGATTTAAAATGAATGATTATTTTTTAATAAAAGAAATTCATTTTATTCAATGTAATATAAATGGTATAATATCATATTTGAGGATGAAATTTTAATTAATTTAGAGTTATTAATGTTATTTTTAGGGTGTGGGGTTCATCATTAAATTATCGATGTTGTCACAACCCATCCTCGGGGCCCGTGTCGTGACTACCCCTAGCACACCTTCCATAGGCCAAGGGCTGGCGACTAACACCTAAGGAGAATTCCTAATAAAAAGGGAAGGCATTGCCTTTAAACATATAACACACACAGTATGAACACAAGCAGTGGAAGAAACATGTAATAAAATAGAAAAGAATAGTGTGTTGAAAGTATGTGGGCCAGACTACAAACCCAACTGAACAACAAGTACAAGTACAAGTAAAAAGGGAAAACAACTCCTGGATCGTGCACCGGGGAATCCTACCTGAAGGGTAGGTATAGATTTCGATCAACTTGTCCCTAAGGTACACCCCGTCTAGTCCATCTCCGAGCAGCCTCCCGTCCACACCCTCAGCATCAGTTACTACTGACCATCATCTGAACAGAAGACAACATGGTGTGGGCAAAGCCCATGCAGGGGTGAGTATAAAAATACTCATTATAGGACCCCGAGACCCCCGAAGGCCTCCCAAAATCCACTAAGGATAAAACACAGAATAAATATAGAATCAAAAAGTAAAAACCAACCATAATTAGGTATATGCCTATACATATACCTATGTTACTAGTCACAGTCCATCTCCAACTCTCGAGCCAAAACACAACCCATTCCACAGAGGAAGTACAGTCAATCATCTCGATGATATCCAATAAATGTCAAGAACCATCTCTCACATGTATACTACTCATGTTCACAAGTATATAAGATTATATTTAGCCACTGAATCATCTCCTCTGTCAATCCCATGTAGGATATTTGAACAGAATCAGTTCTATCGAACCCACATAGGTTCCTGGTACAGAAGTCTTCACTGTCGAACCCACGTAGGATCCCAGTACTGTATTCATCGCTGTCGAACCCACAGAGGATACCGGTATAATAGTCTTCACTATTGATCCCATAGAGGATCCCGATACTGTAGTCACCACTGTCGAACCCACGAGGGATCCCGGTAAAAAAGTCATCATTGTCGAACCCACGGAGGATCCTGGTACAGTATTTTCACTGTCGAACCCACAGAGGATCCTTTCATCTCAGTCGCAGCCAGCCATAGGGTTCCGGAACACATCCCTTTCGATTTCAGGAGGGTCCGCTCCTCGGTCCAAGTGTCAATACATTATCAATAATGAAGTCTTGAGTTGATGTATCATGTAGTACCGCCTCAACATAAGGGACCCAACGCGACAGAAGACACGTCAATTGGACGCCAGGTCTATGAGTTATTAGCATTTCCATTCCAGGATACCAGTTGGTTTTTAGGCTTAAACCAACATGACCATACCCCAACTGCATCCGAACCTCAAGTGGAGTTTTCTAAAAAAATTTCCTCACTCCAAGAATTCTATCTTCACATATTTTTCATTAATCAGACAATCGAAGACCAAAATAGGCGTGAAAATGTTATAACTGGCTATAGCGAGTTTGGGTCTGATCCGACCCAGTCGGAGTGACCCAGCCCAACCTGGTCTGAACCGGGGTCCGATCCGGTCTGAGGGTCCGACTCGGTCCACGGGTGCGGCCCGACCCGAGTGGTCTGCCTGGCCTGAAGGTGAGGCCTGACCCGAAGGCATGACCCGACCTGAGGGGCGGCCCGACCATGGGGCAACCGACCCTTGGGGCAGCCCAGCCATGCTGGCCAAGCCCAGGGGCATCCCGGCCGTGGGGTCCAGGCCGAGGGGCTGCTCGGCCAAGAGGCTTCCCGGCCGTGGAGGATCGACAGAGGGGTTGGCCGGCCAAGGGGAGGCCCGGTCGAGGGGCGACCCGGCCATTGGGCTTCCTCGGCATAGCAGGACGGTGCCACACCTTCTTCGTTCGCTGTGGCCCACGTGTCCGCGAACAACTCATCCGGTGCAGTGCGATGGCATCACGCCTCTTCCATCCACTTTGGCTCGCATGGCCATAGTTCTTCTCCAGCGTGGTGCATTGGAACCGCACCCTTCCGGCTCCACCTCCGTCGTCAACCAATCAAGAACAAATCAGATGGATGTCGGGCTGTGTTTGTTCAGCTCGTGCCCTCCACATTAAATTATAATAGGTGGACATCATCGAACCCAAATAAACTATGAATAATGAGGGTATTATTCATACATTAAAATAATAAAATCCCCATACCTCATAATCGGTGTTTGCTCGGTGGAGTCGCGGGAAGGCGGCGTCGTTCCGTTGACGTCGGGAGGAGATGACGTTGTCATTGGTGACATTCTTCACAGTTGGGAACTTCCCTTTTTGTCCCATTTTGAAAGGTATAAGACGGAATTGTCATTCCTCAGTGGAGACATGCGTTCCTCATTGAGAGGATATCATTCTTCGTTGGAGAGGATGGAATTCTTTGTTTAAGAGGAAAGGCTCCACAAAGTCGCCAACCAAGAATTATTTAGGAGGAGTTTGTCATTTTTTGGCACCCCAACACACAAGAGTTGTGTTTAATTAAATTAAACAACTCATTAACTTAAATGGGGTGGAAGGATTAAAAAGTTTTCCAAAGATAATTAATTGAGGCATTAATTATATTATAGGTGTGTCGGCACCATTAAGGGTGCAGTTCAAGAGTTTCCCCATTAGTGGGGAACTCAAGGGGTCAAAGGGTGTTTAAGGGGGTTTGAGCTCATGTGGGCCCCGCCACATAATATCCTCCAATGGGAGGTTATGTGCATGTGGACCCCACCTCCAAAATTCCCTTGGAAGATTAAACCACCACTCAAATAAAAATATGCTTGAAATATTTTTAATTAATTTATTTAGAAACCCCAAAAAAATTAAATTCCAATCTCAACAAAATACTGCTGCGGTGAAGTTATCCTTAAGATAATACATGTGCTGCGATCTCAACGGTGCCCTCTGATTTCAATTGTAGCACCGATTAAAAAGAAATAAAATCTCGCACATACGTTTACTAAACTTACTAAAACAAAACTTCTGAAATTGATTCCGGGCACACTGGGCCTCAGAATTAGGCGCAGTCAGAAACTGCGGACTCGTAAAATTTCCATGTATTTAAAATAAATTCCACCAAAATTACATGTCTTTACATTCTCCCCACCTCCGGGCATTACGTCCCCATAAGCTACAACTCACACTAAGAAAAAAAATGAGGGTCTCTGAGCACGCATCTGAGCCTCTCTATCTCGTGTGCTCTCCTAGAGGTTTATATGCTGCCAGCGAACATGAAACATAGGAATCCACCATCCACTTAGGACCCACCCCGGTCAATCCTCAATATCCACTGGATCATCCGTGAAAGTCGCCCCCTCATCGATGTTCATCTCCCCATGGTCGATGATGTGAGAAGGGTCATGCACATATCTCCTCAACTAAGATACATGGAAGACGTCGTGTACCCGATGCAACTGAGGTGGAAGAGCCAGTCGATAAGCCTCCTCACCTACACTACTGTGGACCTGGAACAGTGCGATGAATCGCAGATATAACATCCTGCCTCGGTCAAATCTCCGTAGACCTCATTGAGTTGAGACCCGTATAATTATGTGGTTTCCATCCACGAACTCCTGTGGTATCTGTATCCTATCATCATAGGACTTATGCCTGCTCTGTGTAGTCTTCATCTGCTCCTAGATGATCTGAACCTTCTTTGTCATAGCCTGTACCATCTTCGGTCCTACAAGTGTGGGCTCCCTAGTGTCAGTCCAGCATAGTGGCAATCTCCAAGGTCAGTCGTCCTATGCCTCGTAAGGTGCCATCCCTATGGTGGAGTGGTATCTATTGTTATACACAATCTCTAACAAGGGTAAGTGATCCTCTCAGCAGCTACCAAATTCGATGATGCATGCACGAAGCATTACCTTAAGAGTATGAATGGTCCTCTCAGTCTAACCATCTGTCTGTGGATGGAAGGAAGCTCTCAAGTAAAGCTGTGTCCCAAAAGCCTCCTATAACCCCTTCCATAGCTGGGAAGTGAAACAAGAATTTCGATTGGAGACGACCGTTGATGGCACACCATGAAGTTGTACGATCTCATGTACGTAGAGGCATCCTAAGATCTCTACTGAGCCCTGCTATCTGATCGGTAAGAAGTGGGCTGACATGGTGAGTCAGTCTATGATCACCCAGATAGAGTCATGTCCCCTGGATGTATGTGGAAGTCTCGTCACGAAATACATGGATATCCCATCCAACTTCCACATTGGGACCTCTAAGGGATGAACCAAGCCCGCTGGAACCTAGTGCTCCACCTTCACTTGTTAACAAGTGAGGCATCATGAGACAAAATTTGCTACTACTTTTTTCATACCTGGACACCAGTGATATCGTCGGAGAGCCTGATACATCTTCACCACACCTAGATGTACCACTAAAGGAGATGTGTTAAGGTCCTGCAACACTTCCTCCTGAAGTGAAACTAATACCATGATACACCCTCTAAAGAGAATGACGTGCTCTCCACCCTCAGAAAATCCATCATGTGTCTGACCTAAGGATATTTGAGAATGTAACGTATCATAATCAATGTCCCCACGATGTGCCTCCCTAACTCGCTGAAGAAGTGGAGGAGTGACTGTGAGAGACCGTAGAAAGTCTGCTCCATCTCTATCAATAAATGATATCTACAACACATCTAGAGACTCTGTCACCTCACCTAGCAGCTAAATGACTGATCTCTTGCTGAGAGAATCTACTACAATGTTCCCCTTACCATGAATATATACTATCTCAAATTCATAGTCCTGGATGAACTCGAGACATCATCTCAATCTCAGGTTCAGGTCCTTCTGTGAGAAGATGTACCTAAGACTCCGGTTGTCATAGTAGACTGTAAAATGCCCGCCTATCAGATAGTGTCACCACATCTTCAAGGTGAAGACCACTGCTGCTAACTCCAGGTTATGGGTAGCGTATTTCTGCTCGTGTTGTCTCAACTTCTGAGAACCATACTTGACCACTACTCTATCCTGCATCAGGACACACCAGAGTCTGGCCTCTGATGCGTCGCAGTAAACTACATACCCAATGCCTTCCTCTGGAAGCCTCAAGATGGGCGCACTAGTTAACCTCTTCCACATCACCTGGAATCTCTTCTAACATCTCTTTGAACACACGAAGGGTTTCCCCTTCTTCATCGATGATGAAAGCGGTGGTGAAACTCTAGAGAAAACTGGCATAAATCTTTGACAGTACCCAGCTAGTCCCAGAAAACTCCACACCTCCGTCACACTCATGGGTGACACCCAAGCATGAAACACCTCAATATTTGCTGGATCCACTGCAACTCCAGCCTCCGAGATGACCTGCCCTAGAAATTGAACCTCTCGGATCCAAAAATGGCACTTCAAGAGCGTACCATAACTGGTGCTCTTGGATTGTATCCAGTACTACCCCAAAATGGTAGGCATGCTCCTCCTCATTATTAGAGTAGATTAGTATGTCGTCGATGAAGACTACGACTAAGAGATCAAGGTATGGTTGGAAGATCCTGTTCATGAGATTCATGAACACTGATGGAGTGTTGGTAACGCTGAAGGGCATAACAATGAACTCGTAGTGTCCATACCGACACCTGAAGGCCGTCTTATGCACATCATCGTCTCAAGAACTGAGCTGATGATAGCCTGACCTAATGTATATCTTCTAGAAACATTTTGCTCCCTTTAGCTGATCAAAGAGGTCTTCAATACTCGGAAGTGGGTACTTGTTCTTCATGGTCACCTAATTAAGGTGATGACAGTCAACACAAAGTCTCAAGCTCCCATCCACCTTGTTGGAAAACAAAATTAGGGATTCCCAAGGTGAAACACTAGGTCTGATAAATAACTTCCCCTACAAGTCCTCCAACTATACTCACCGCTCCCAAAGCTCAGTGGGAACCATCTGATATGCTCGAGTAGATATCAGTGCCATCCCAGAGTACATGTCAATTTAGAAGTCCACTACTCTGTGAGGAGGTAGTCCTAGAATATAGTCATGGAAAACATCGACGTACTGATCCACCATAATAGAAATACTTGGACAACACACATCAACCACCTAGAGGAAGAGACTAGACAACTGATTTGTGATTGGATTCCCCCTCCTCTGGGTATGTCCATACAGTGCTGCAAAGGCTCCCTTCTCTCCTGTGAAGGTAAACCTCATCCCATCCTCAAAGACACACCGAACTTTTCACCTAATACAGTAAATCTGAAAATGAAATATGGATAACCATTCCATACCCTAGATGACATCGTAAGGCCTCAAAGCCACTATAAGGAGATCCCAGCTAAAGCTCTTGCATCCTAGAGTATGTTCACACTACTGGAAGCAGTGTGTAATCATCGAGTCTGCTCCCGTAGGAGTCTCTAGTCGTATCGATCGATCCAATGGCTTTGTCTAAATCTCCAAGCACCGAATGAGGGAAGTAGAAATAAAATAATGTCTCGTACCTGTGTCTATAAGTACTGCAGCAAGGGTGTAGTAGATAAAGATAGTACCTAGAATCATCTCAGGTGCACCATGGTCGTAGGACTCGACTTCCTTGAGTCGATCTTGCCTCTGTTCGCCAGCTCCCTGTGGTCATGGTGGACCTCCTGGTGGTGGTGGTGGTAGGGCCTTGAAATGGCATCCACCACTCACTACTCGGCCAGCTCCTCTGCCTCGTCTGCCTACTCCCGAAGGACCACCACGGTCGAACCTCTTCCTCTACCTAAGAGTTACCTATACAGTCTGTAGCTCATCTTCATGGTGGTTCGGGAAGTCACGAGCAATGTGAACCTTCCCACCGCATGCATAGCACTACCTGTTCCCCATATGGATGGTTATGTATGATGTGCCCCCCACAATCGAACCTGTATCCTAATGTCGCCCACCTGACGACCTGGTCTTCTAAGACCTCTGCGACATATATCTACTGCGGGCTGCAGGAGACTTCACTATGTGTCACCCTATGGTGGGTCTCACTGCTGGTGTCTACTCATCAAGAAAACTCTCCACAAGAAGGGCTCGCTCTAGCACTCCCTCTTGCGTCGGGATGTTGAGGGGGATCATTGAAGCCCTGATCTCATGCCTGAGTCCCTGCTCGAATGTTTAGGGCCTAATGATTGGTTCTCGCACCATATTTTTGGAGTAGTGCGAGAGGTCGGTGAAACTTTCTGAGTACTGAGCTATAGTCAGGCTGCCCTACTGCAGATGAAGTAAATCATGTATCTACACCACACGAAGGGTGACTGAACAAACTATGAGTGGAAGAGACTCTCATAGTCTGCCCAGAGTAATGAAGCCTCATCACTCACTTAGAGAATTAGGCTCCACCATCGTCCTGCTACTTCATTCAGGAGACTCATGGAAAGGATCACCATATGGTCAATCGGTGTCCCTACCAATCTGAAAACTCTCATGACTGCCTACAGCCAATCCTCAGTTTCCTGTGGGTCCGTATATCCCTGAAACTTGGGCGGCCTCTGGGATTGGAACTCTTGTAATGCACTCAGACTACGTGCACTCTCTGCTACTGAAGATGGTGGTATTTATGGCCCAGCGAGTAGTGGTACCGCTATGATGGGGCTCTGAACCGTGGTCTCGTCGCTCGGTGGGCTACCATCTCGTAAGAAACTCGGAACCCTAGCTGGTAGCCTTTGTGGGGCCATCCTAAAAAGAATTAGGTTTTCCAATTTCGAAACAATATACTAGGTGAGATGTCACAAAGTAATCATGATGAAAACTTTTCAATGAAATCACACACGCAATCAGTGCTTTCATGCACTGAGTCGGAGATCAGAAATCAGAGTCCTAGTTTATGGATACGTCGGCCACCACACCAACACTGGTTTCCCTAATCTGATAACCACACCCAAAACACTTAACGCTATTACTATTAAAAGAATTAGATTCCATGTTCTGTGCTAGAACTGACTCCTCTGATACCAATTTGTCATGACCCATCCTCAGGGCCCTTGCCGTGACTACCCCAAGTCCGCCTTCCATAGGCTAGGGGCTGGCGACAAGCACCCAAGGTGAATTCCCGATAAAAAGGTTAGGAATTTCCTTTAAACCTGTAACATACACATTCTATACCCATGCAGTGGAAGCAGCAAGTACTAAAATAGAAAAGAAAAGTGTGCTGAAAGTAAGTGGTCCAGAATACAAACCCAACTAAACAACAAGTACAAGTATAAGTAAAAAGGGAAAACGACTCATGGATCGTCCACTGGGGAATCCTACCTGAAGGGTAGGTACATAACTCGAACAACTCATCCCTGAGGTACATCCTATCTAGTTCGGCTCTGAGTAGCCTCCCATCTATCACCCTCTACCTCGATCACTGTTGACCATCGTCTACATAGAACACAACATGGTGCGGACAAAGCCCGTGTAGGAGTTAGTACAACAATACTCAATAGGGGACCCTAGGACCCTAGAAGGTCTCCCGAAATCCACTAAGGTTAAACAAAAGAATAAAGATACAATCACGAAGTATCAACCAAACCTACATAGGAATATTCCCATACATATACCTAAGTTAGCAGTCACAGTCCAGCTCCAACTCTCGATCCCAAGAACAACCCATTCCAAAAAGGAAGTAAAGTCAATCATCTTGATGATATCGACTGAAAGTCAAGACTCGGCTCACACAGGTATACTACTCATGTAGAGGGGTAGAGATGATTATTTGTTGCCACTGAATAATCTCCTCTTTCGATCCCACATAGGATCCTGGTACAGAAGTCGTCAATGTCGAACCCACGGAGGATCCTAGTATAGTAGTTCTCTCTGTCGAACCCACGGAGGATCCCGGTACAGTAGTCATCACTATCAAACCCACGGATGATCTTGGTATAGTATTCATTACTGTCGAACCCATGGAGGATCCTGATATAGTAGTCACCTCTGTTGAACCCACGGAGGATCCCGGTACAGAAGTAATTTCTATTGCACCCACATAAGATCCTAGTACAGTATCGTCATTGTCGATCCCATGGAGGATCCTGTCATTAGAGTCGCATCCAGCCATAGGGTTCCCGCACACAACACGCTTGATTCCAGGAGGGTCTACTCCTCGAGCCAAGTGTCGATAAATCAACTATCATAAAGTCTTGAGTTGATATATCCCATAGTTCCATCTCAACATAAGGAACCCAATGCGAAAGATGGCGCGTCAATTGGATGCTCGACCTTTGAGTTTTTGGAATTTCTGTTCCAGGGGCCCGGTTGGTTATTAAGATTAAACCAACCCAGCCACACCCCAACTGCGTCCGAACCTCAAGTGGAGTATGCCAAAAGAATCTCCTTGCTCCAATAATTCCATCTCCTCAGGAGTTTCATCAATCGGACACATGAAGCCCGGGGTAGGGGTGAAAAGGTGACAATTGGCTATAACGGGTCCGGGTCTGGTCTGTCCCAGTCAGAGAAAACTAGCCTGACCCTGTCCGAACTAGGGTCCGAACCGGTTTGAGAGTCCGACTCGGTTCGCGGGTGCAGCCCGACACGAGTGGTCGGCCTGACCCGAAGGCGCGTCTCGGCCCGAAGGCACGTGCCGACCCAGGGGTAGAATGACCGTTGGTGGGCCTGACTGTGGTGGCCGGGCCGAGGGGCGGCCCGACAATGGGGCGGCCTGACCGTGGAAGCTCGGACGAAGGTCTACTCGGCAATGGGGCGGTCCGACCGTGGCGGTACAGCCGAGGGGCGACCCGGATGAGGGGATGCCCAACCGAGGGGCGGCCCAACAATGGTGGCTCGGACAAGGGGCTGCCCAACCAAGGGGCGGCCAGGCCGTGGGTGCCTTGCCGAGGGGTTGCCCTGCCAAGGGGCTGTCCGGCTGAGGGGCGACCGGGCCGTGGGGCTTCCTCGGCGAGGCACGACGACGTCGTGCCTTCTTAGTTCGCCACGGCCCGCATGGCTGCAGCCCCCTTCCTACGGCGCGACACTACAACACCATGCCTCTTTCATCCACTGCGGCCCGGATGGACATGGTTCTTCTCCGGCACGACCTGTCGGCACTGCGCCCTTCCTGCTCCGCCTCCATCGTCAACCAATCAAGAACCAATTGGAGGAATTTCGGGACGTGATTGTTTGGCCAGCGCCCACCGCATTAGGTTACAACAAGTGTCCATCATTGAACCCAAATAAACAAAGAGGAACGAGGTTATAATTCATATATTAAAATAATCAAATACCCTACCTCATAATTGGTGTTCTCTCAGCAGAGTCGAGTGAATTCGGCGTCCTTATGTTGAGGTCAGGAGGAGATGAAATCATTGTTGGTGACGTTCTTCGCGGGTGCTGTCTTCCCTTTATTTCCCCATTTCGAAAGGGAGAAGGCAACATCGTCATTCCTCGATGGAGGCAGGCGTTCCTCATTGAGAGGATATCGCTCTTCGTTGGAGACGATGTCATTCTTCATTGAAGAGGAAAGGCTCTACCAAGTCACCAACAAAAAATAATAGACGAGGAGTCTATTATTTATTGGCACCCCAACACACAAGTGTTGTGTTTAATTAAATTAAACAAATCATTAAATTAAATGGCGTAGAAGGATTCAAATGTTTTCAAAAGATAATTAATTGATCCATTAATTATCTTTTAGGAGTGTTGGCACCATTAATGGGGTAGTTCAAGATTTTCCCCCATTAATGGGGAACTCAATGGGTTAAAGGGGGATTAATGGGGTTTGAGCTCGTGTGATCCCCGCCACATAATATCCTCTCAAGGGAGGTTATGGGAGGGTGGGCCCCACCTCCAAACTCCCCTTGGAGGGTTAAACCACCACTCAAATAAAAATATGATAGACATATTTTTATTTAATTTATTTAGAAACCCCCAAAAATTAACTTCCAATCTCAATAAAATGCACATGTGGTGAAGGTCTCCTTAAGTGAATACTAGTGCTTAGAGTTCTACGGTGCCCTCAAATTTCAATTACGACCCCTGTTTCAAAAGATATAAAATCACGCACGTATGTTTACTGAATGTACCCGAACAAAACATCAGAAATTGATTCCAGGAACATTGGGATTCAGAATCAGGCGTTGTCAGAAACTGTGGACTCTTAAAATTCCCATGTATTTATAAAAATATTTCCACAGAAATTCTGGGTCTTTAAATATGTAAAAAATTAGATATGATTGTGGAAATTTATGAGTTAAACAAATTACTTCATTATATTAGGGTTTATACAGATTAGATAACGTCTTACCATATGTAAACTATTTAGTTTTGGAAAATATTTATTGATCGGAGGAGTAAATTGATATCCTTTTATGGATTATGAGTATTATTTTAGTGATTCATGCATTTAAAAAATCATCTTGAATACTCACTATTTGTCGGGAAAAATGAAATTGCTTTGGAAATTGAATAAATGAATAAATTCTATGTTTCATGTAAGTATATTCCATTGGGTTCTTATACAAGAAAGTAAATTAATTCTTTAACCCTAGTAAAAGGACCTGAAAACAAAAATACTATCCTATTAACATTATTTGATTAAAATTTTTGGTATTTTAACACAATTTTTGTTAATGGTTTTGTGGTTTTTAAGCTTCTGTTAATAATTTTATTTCTTGGGATTAATAATATCCTTCAATATTTTCATTTATTCGGTCATTAATATTTTCTTCATGTCCAAATTTTCACTTTCCATTAATGTCACATATTTTGAAACCTAATTGTGATATGGAATTCATATTTTCTTTATCTCTCTTTTCAAGAGGATGTTTTATGAACACTCTTTATGAAGTACGATTAGAGAAAAGTTATTTTGAAATTTCACACCATTTTTAACAAACAAAAAATTTAAATTTCAAATATAAAATTTATAATGTTGTAAAATGTCACACCATGAGTTTTTCTAATAGATAATTATGCTCAATAGCATAAAAAACATGCAACTCTATGCCAAAATGAATCGTTAAGTATTATTATTTAAATATGAAAATTATAATCTATATATTGAATTGGTGTGTATGAATAGGAATAACTAATTTATGAAATATATATAATGTTTTAACTCATTATAAATTTATTGATAAATTCTTACTATATAATCACTCTGTTTCCAGTAATGTCATTTTATTCATCAAAATTGAATTTTCTTGAAAAGCGGTTTAATTTATTTTAACGATAACATTTTATAAAGATATAAAAACATATAAATTTTATTTTAAAAATAAGATATTATTTTCAATGTAAAAATAAAAAAATTATATTATGATGAAATCTTGAGATTATCCTAAAAGGTTATATTTTTCAATAAATAGTGAGAAATGCAATTTTTTATTGATAATAGTATTTTAGTTTCATGTATTTAAAGCATAAAATTTTACTTTGGAATATTTTTAAAATTCAAATAATTTATTTTTAATTATACTTTTATAAATGTGTTATTTTGAGTGGATTTTATAAACATATATAGTAAAAAAAGATTTTATACTTAAAAAGTAAATTTTCAAAAAAAAAATCATTGCATCTCATGGGTCAAATTTAAAAAAAATGATTGATTATAATAATAAAAATAAATATAAATAAATTCCACATTTGAAATAAATAGGTTCAAATTTTTTAAATATTCCTCTTTTATTTTTATTCATTATTAATGGTAACTATAGTAAATAATTTTCATTATGGTAAAGGTAAATGGAGTATTTATGGGTTAAAATAATATTATAATGTGTAATAATTGACCTTAAATCATTTCTCTGTCATACAGAATTAGTTTTTTTTCATTCTTATTTATATAATTCTTGAATATATGGTATCTTGGTCTTATATTTCCTTGATTTTTACCTTTATAACATGTAATGAAAATATTAATAAAAAAGTTAACTTTTATTCTCTTAATAAATATATTATTTTATGACATGAGTAAAAAAACTTACGTACATTTATAAATATTTATTTTGAATAGAAATTAATTTATTTACCATGTAACTTTATTAATTATTTTTAGTAATTACATAATTACCTTATATTCATATACAATACTGAATTTTTTTTTATTCAATTAATAGAAAAACTAATGAATTTAGAAATTCAAAAAGTAATATCATTTTTTTGAATTATTCTGTTCAATTAATTTTTTATGATAAATATATCATAATAGTGGGGTGATAATGTTATATATTTGAATTAGATATTTTTGATATTTTTATCACAATTAATAGAAAATAATTGTTCCAAAAAAGAAATTAATGATATTTTATAATAATAAATATTTTATTAAAGGATTTAAAATTAATAAAAATACTATATTAATGATACATATTGGGGTATAATTTACAATTTAATACATGTCATGCTTATTTAAAAAAGATTTTATATAGATATCTTAAAACCAAAATGTTAAAAGATTCGATATTATGGTAATTTTCCAAAAAAGGTTCATGTTGGTTAAAAAGTTGAGATAATGGTAAAAAACAATCTAATGATGTAAAAATTTTGAATAATGAAGTGATATCAACACATATTCATCATATATTTTATCTTTACTAAATTGGATTCCTCTATTCATGAAAATTAATTTATATTAATTTAAATATTTATGATATTTCAAAATTTCCCTTTCCCACCCTCGAATATCCTGAAGGCCTTCTATTTTTATTAATTTTTTATAATATTCCTTATATGGGAAGCAGGGGAACCCTAACATAGACCACATGCATTGTGTAATTACCTGAACAAAAGGTCTTATATGAATTCATCCAGACTATAACTAAAAGAAACTACCCCTCCCCAACATCTAAATCAAGAAGTCAGCTATACATATTTACATGGTTGTTCAGCTAGGCATCCCATGCGTGCAAAATAGTGTACTAAAGGAAGTTTCCATAACCTATAATTCATTGAAACATGTTATCTCTACTCAGGTGAGTGCACCTTCAACAAATACTCATTTAGAGTCATGTCTTTATAGATTATTCATGGTCTATTTATGTATCATTTTATGTGGCCAGAAGGGCTTGAGGTGGTCCAAAATCCTAACAACTCGAAAGGCGTTGGGTGGCTTGATGGCTTTGAAGGACTTCATTAACAAACTGAATGCCCGAAATCCCAATGAGATGAATTGTTCCTTCGTTTATAGTACTGAAGAGTACATTCTACAATACCTCCTATAGTAATGCTAAAGTAACCCTGAAATTTGTCTTTACATGGATTTTATCTCAGGTCTCTCTTATGAAATTTCCATGTCCTCACCAATAGGGCTGAGGATCTTGTGAAAAGTTCCCCTCCCTACATTTTTCAATAGGAACATCCTCTAATATTTTATTCCCACAAAAAAGACTTTTCTTTATAAAATTTTCCAAAAAACCTTTAATTAATTCCTTTCTCAATTACTATAATACTTGATAATATTATAAATTCCTCTAATGAAGGATATTGGGTAACCCTTAAGATGATACCTCGTGAAGAGCTATAGTCCTTAATCATGCATTTTTTTGTTTCATATTACACCTCCATAAAATATTATTAAACCACTATGATATATTATCATCATTATGTCCAATATAATGATATATAATTATGTAAATGTTAAAACATACATCAATTTCCTCTTACATTAAATGGGAAACGAAACAATCATTCATTTATAAGGAGAACTTCATGCCCATGAACCAATATGATTTTTGTTTTCATCATCACCAATCATAGATTTTTAGGTTGATGGATTTAGTGTATACATACGATATTCAAGAAATATTAATAATTTTAAAAAAAATATATATAATATATTTTATTACATTTTAATCCAATGAATGTTGATAACATCATTCTTGAATACGTGTGAATTACAACCTCTATAAAGTCACATGATTCATTTTTATTACCATGTCATATTAAGGGTAAATATGTAGAGGTGATGATTAAAAAATAATACTATATTCCTTATATAATTTTTATTTTGTAAATATAAATTAATACATTCCCACTTCTCATTATGATTTTTTAATACTGGATTTGTTACTCATGTGTACATATGACCTACTAGATCCATTATTGTAATGAAGGTTATTTGTTATAACAATATTTCATAGTTTATATTAAATTATTAATTTAAGTATTAAAATTAATATTATTTCATGATTATTATACATTATATGATGAGACAATGGCCTCATTAATCATAGTCAACCTAATGAAACTTTTTTGGACTTATAAGCCGAATTTCATCAAAAGATTCAACATAAACATAAATAATTAATTTATTGATTATAACAAGATAATAAATTAGATAATATGGATAATAAACTATAAAAGGTTATTAAGTATGTCAATAACAAAAATATTTTTATTATTTATGAAGATAAATAACTTAAGTGACGATTTAGTCTCAAGGTAAGGGATTTATTTTAACATTTCCACTATCAATGCTTCTCATCCATTTTTTTTAATTTCCATGTTCATATAAATGATTCAAGAAAAACAATTAATTCTTAAATGGATTATAATTTTAATTTTTTTATCATATATTTAATAACCATGTCTTATAATTTTTCATAATTTATTTTTAAATACAACTCTTGCATGTCCTTATTCTAAAAATTATTTTCTTAATGTTTTTATTTGGAAATAAGTGAACTATAAAGGAATAATTATGTCTCTCTTTAATTTATTTAAATGTTTTTAAAATTATAATTTTTACATTTTTATTGAAAATTTTGTTTTTTTCCAAAACACAAAAGAAATGATTTATTTTTAATGTATATGGAATAAATACATTTCCCGCCACCTCAACCATTATTTTATATTTCAGTTTATTTAATATCTTAATTTTTTCTCCAAGTAAAACAACACTTTCAATTTTATTAATTATATTAAAATTGGTTTTAAATGTAATTGACATTTCTATATTATGAATTTTTTTTTCTAATGAGTGTATATTATCTCTCACTAAACCACCCATTATTTGGTTCTGAATATTCTCTCAATAAATCATTTTCTCTCTCAATCTCTTTAATGTTATTGAATGCTTCAAAATTCACTATATATATCTCTTACATATATACCTTTTTTATTATTGGTTTCTTTAATGGTGTAAAACATTCCTTATAATCATTTATTAAATTAATTCTTTAAGAAATCTCTTCAGATTAAAATATTTGGAATTAGTATTAAATCCATTCTCATTTAATGGTTTTATATTATTTTTATTCTCTATTATTTATTTTTGTTTTCTAGAACACATAACTATTAACATGTTATGATAGCTGAACCTAGATATACCTCTAATTAATTGGGTAATGATTTTGTCTCGAGTGAATTTATCTATGAGATAATTGATTAAAACTACTCCACTATGGGACTCTATCCACCAAGCGATGTTGTCTCGGATGTTATGTCGACTTATTCTTATGGCATGTTCTCTATTTCTGTCACATTTTATATTATTATATGCTATTATGATACAATGTTATCAATATTATTCTTCACTCTTATTACTCATGATCATACATTCAAATGAAATCATATTCTACTTTATAAGGGTGATATTTATAATTTTATGAAAATGTTTCACAATATTTACATTATTAAAAATAATCCTTAATGATTTTTACTATTAATTTTACTATTTCATATGATTTTTTTTGAATATATTTATTCATAAATGTTGGTTTCTTGGGTAAAGAATGTTTATTTTATTACCAATTTTTGATATTTAACACAAAAAATCCTGAATTGAAATTGAAAAACTAAATGCTTTCACTATTTCATTTTATATGTATCTTAATGATCTTTTCTTGGACATCCCATGATATATATTTATTTTCATAGGGTTTAATAGTTTAGTTGGGATTAATATCATGTAAAAATTAAAATTTTGAAGTCATTCATGAAAATAAAACATATTATAACATAAAATGATTATTTTGCTAAAAAATTTGTAATAAGTGGATGTTTCCAATTTTTTTCTAATATTTAATTATGTACAGGTGGCGTCATAATACTCTAAAAATCAAAACCATAAATATTTTAAAACATATTAAAATTAATTATTCACTGAAACTCAGTATTATATAAGGCTTTAATTTTTTTCCTTATTACTATCATGAATATGATATGGTTTTTTGATTCCAATGTGTTCGGTTAATAATTTTTATATATCTGATCTTCTTTCTTCTTTCACATATTATAAATCAAGGTATCCCATTTTTAAATTTATGTATGTTTAATTAGAAATAAAAATGGGAATAAGGGAATTGAATTTGTAAAAATTTTATGAATAAATTTTCTATAAATATATAGATAATGTAGCCTCCTAAAACAATCTCTTTATATGTCAGTGTCCCAAATGAAAAATTCACAAATCATGATTCATATATAATAATATTTTTCACTCAAATAATACTAAAATTTATATTCAATATTATTTATATTTATATCTTCATATATTTTAATGTGAATATTGTTTTTTTATATTTTCATTATCTACTATGATCTATGAATAATTACTATTTAAACATTATACCATTGCATATGTATTTCCTAAAAGAATCCAATTAAAATAACATTAATTTGAACTAAGGAATTGATTGGAAATTGTCATAGGGAAATTTTCTCAACATTTTACTATTGTACCTAAATATTATTCCCTTAATAAGTATTTCATAAGATAAATCATTTGTTACTATTATACTTGTATAAAATACAATGTTGAAAAATTAAAAATGATCAATAGAGATTATCTCTCATCAAAATGTTTGGATAGGTGTAAGTGGGATGATTCTAACTAGGTGATGATGAAACCTGGTAATGGATTCATAGTTGATCAATAATTAATAAAATAGTTGAACTGTATGAACATTTACTCAAATGCAGGCATATAAGAAGCTATATTAATGGGTGTATTTAGATGGCCTGAAATAGTTTGATCAGAATGAAGAAATAGTAATGGTGTTATCAAATCATTCCTTCCTAGAGGGGTGCCAATATCATTAAATATTATATAATCTTATACAATTATAATGATATGATAGATCCTCATATGGACACTCCATCCACCAAGTCATGTGTCCAAACATAGATTGGGGATGTCTAATTTTCTAATCAGATAGAAATCATTATAACCACATTGACCATAATTTACATGTCTAAAACTATATTGAGATTGTAAACCCTAGATACTGGACCTAGGATTGGACATACATTAATAATCTATGATATATACATGTTCGGGTTCCCATAGTGAATGTGTGGGTGTATCACATGGTACCCTAGTATTGGACGAGAGATATTTACACATGGGGTATGTGTAAGCTCTATTTTCTACGCCAAAATATATTTTTTACTCATATCATCCTCCTTAACCCAATGAAATGAGTTATACTCACTTTAGATACTTTTTATATATGTTTAATTATTTTAATATTTGATTTAATGATTAAATTATCATTACAAACATATTAATAATAATTTACCTTTGTTTGAAAAAATTAATTTTTTGATTTATTTATCTTAGTCATCAATATTAAACCAAATGAATCCAATGAACTCAACTACCAAGTAAGTGATTATATTATAACGGTAACCTAATTTTTGTTACTTGAGTAATAAATTATAATTATTGGTGATGATAATAATAAAATAAAATGTAATATTTTGTAAATTTTTTTAGGAGTAAAGAACCAATTGTGATGAAGTAGAAAATATATAAAGAAGACATGGAATAAACTATAATAGTATTTTAATTTTATATAATGAGATGAAGAATAATTATTAATAGTAATAGAAAGTAAATAATTAAACATTATAGTTAAATAAATTTTAAATAAAGAGTATATGTTTATAGAGTGGATAACAATAATGCATCGAAGTAATAAATGATAAAAAATAATAATGGGCATGAATTATGTTTATTAGAATGATAAATAATGTATTAATGTTATAGAATAAATAAATAATTGGTGAATTATAATTAATTAGATCTGGTAATTAATTTAAAGGCGTTTCTAATGAATAAACCAAATAAAGTCAATAGTATGATATAAATGCATTCATTTATATTAGGATTCAAATTGTTTCAATCCAATATGTGTTGATTAAAAAGTTACATTATAAATGTTAATAGTAATTAATAATGATTCATGTAATTAATGGAAATAAGATAAAGATATATCTATAATAAATGTTTATGATTCTAATTGATGATATATAATTTTTAATTATTTTTCAATACTAGATTATTGAACTATAATTAAAAGTAATATAAATAGGAACATTGTTTAGAATTTTTAATTTTTAAAATGATATAATATTTTTAGTTAATGATTTGGGTGATCAGATAATTGATTAGGAAAAATAGAGGAGTTATGATGGATCATTTATGATATAATGAACTTAATAGATAATTTTGTAATCCATGAACACCATGTTATGTTATAACAAGACATATGATTCAATAAATAAAATTAACAACTATTGAATTATCATTGGATTTATAGAAGAGTGGAATGTAGGAATTTAAGATGGATTGCCTTGTTATTTGGGGTGTATATATATATTTATATTTATATTATTTGTGGATGATAGGTGGATCCTTGAATGTGACTTAGGTGATGGTTTTATGTAAATTTCATCCTTGGGATGTGATGTATACTTTCCATGTGTATATTAGTGGGTAAAAACCTTTAAGTGGTTTCTTTTACTCCCACCCTCTAACTAGGGATTTTAATTTTCATTATCTAACATTTATCTTTGTAAATATTTCACTAGTATAAAAACATTCTTTCACATTGGGGTTTTATTGTTGATTATTTTAGAACCTAATTAAAAAAAGTCTTGGAATTTGTTATTTAGATAAAAAAAATTAAATCACTTTTCCAATTAGTTGTTAATATCAATTTTCTACTAACTAATGTGATCATAAGTTCTTAAATATGTTTTAAGATCCAAATAATATTAAATATTATGTTAGAACATTGGTTAGTAGATAGATGGAATTAAATCAACAACTGAAGAGTGATTTTAACATATTCTATTCAATTAACCAAGGTAAAAAAAAATTCATCTATTATAATTAATTTTTTTCAAAATATTCATATATGTCTTCATCTTTTTTAAATCCCACATTAAATTTATAATAATGCAGGACACCTTATAATAAATCCTATATATGTTTTAATGCACCAAAATTCAACCTTTTCAGTATGAACTTATGCCAAACATTATATTCCCTCCATCAGTTATCATTTCAATGATTTTTCCATGGAATATTTATGTATTCAATAATTATATTCATTTGATTATTTCTGTTAATTGAACTTATATTATAAATATTTGTTTTGTAATGATGTATATTTATTCTTCTGATTGAGTTAAAAATAATTTTAATCAATATGATACCCATCAAAAAAATTAAAAATTATTTTAAATTCACCTATGTGGTTGCCTCATGAGTTATTTCCTAAAAGGAAACTAAATATCAATAAATAATATATAGAATGGATGTATACTACATGGGTTGATGTAAATATTTATTATTATATTTTGATTTTTTTATTTGGTTTCTCAAATTTTAAACCTTTCTTAATTATTATTTTATTTTATCTAAGTAATCAGAATTGAAATATAAAGAATATGAACACTTTGTACATAGGGTTTTTTATAACCAATAGAGATATTAACATATTAAATCAGTTCTAATTATAAAATTGATATTATAAGTTATTTTCAATGCCGGCTATAGAATAATGTGAAGTATAATATCTTTCTTTTGTTGATATTATTATGTAATATACCATATGTTTTAATAACCACTTTTAAAAACGTATTTTTTTCTTTTCTTTCAATTATTTTTCAGAATAAATATGTTTTAAAAATAATAAACTGATATGAAATTATTTTTTTCTAGTGTTGGGATAACCCACACATGTATGATTCCTTACCCCCCTAAATTTTTTTTAATACCAATTATATATTGTCTAGAATATTGTTGGACATGAGTACTATTGGGACCAGATTGTCTTAAATCTTTCGAAGAGAGCAATGTGAATTAACATGTGAAATGATTATAACATTTCATTATTCATTATACCTTTTACCATTATATATATTTATCATTTATTGTATATAATAGATTTAATTTCTTTTTATTACTCTCTCATTCTATGAAGCACATGAAATGACAAATATTAATGTATAAATTAATGTACACATGACATAGTGATTTTACATGGAACACCACTATGAGATAATCTATGGGAAGTATGCTAATAGTGTGTCGACATACTATAAAATAACATTACACATTGAATGAGATATAATTTCATTCAAATTTTTTTACCTCCAATCTAGAAGAACTCCATCTTCTTTTATCTTTTAACAGTTCATTAATAAAAATATTGGATATTTTATAAACTTTTATGTATTCATAAATAATTTAAGGAATAATTGTTCCATTTATATATATTTTGAGACTCTTCATTCATAATTAATACTAAATTGATTCTATTTTTTTATACACTTTTTTCTGACCCAATAATTCAATAATACATGATATCCACACTCAATGTGAAGATTGAATTGGCTTCCTACACAATATCAGATCCAATGAACATGATAATTGTATCCCAATGAAAATGGTATTTTGTTTCATTCGAAATATATATAAGTAATTTCATACCAAAGGATCAAATAGATTAGTGGTCTTCTTATACATTATTTGAACATAAATATCACATTATATTTTAAAATATAAAATAAAAAATATTGTTGAACTAACTATTATACATCCTTTAACTCATTCAACAAATTATTTTTTCATGTCACGTGGAAATAAAATAAAATAAGGGAGATCTCATATGCTTAGTAAGGGTTATGTATATTAAAATCAATCATAAGTAAATAAATAATAATGAATATTTCATGGAAAAAAACTAAAAATGAACTCTATTTACTATATAACATGTGCATAAAAATTAAAATATTTCAAGTAAATGACGATATAATTATGTCATATAAACAATCACATGACATTGAATACATTCTATTGACATTATTTAATGTAATATCACTGACATTAAAAACTAATTTTAAAATGATGTAATGTATAATTTTGAATATTTGAAACATACAATGAATGCCTTATTCCAAAATGGTTTAAACTATAAGCGAGTATTAACAAAGAAAAAAATTTAATTAGGCTTTCTAACTAGTTTATCTCATTAGAAATATCAATGAATTTGGGAGATATTTAATTTTGGTCCATAAGTATCCCATAGTTAGTGAACTAAATTCATATTATGAATATAATATTTAGTATAATCAATATTCCAAAAAAATAAATAACTGTCCATATTTGAAAAAATAATAAATATGGAATATTAATACTTTCCCCAGTTAAACAGATTATAAACGAACTAGGAAAAGGATATGTGTGGTAATATTACAAAGTATCTCTATTGGAGAATGTCTAAAATAAGTAATTTATTTCAATGATGAAATTAAACACTATAAAAATGTCACTAAAAACATTCTTGATAAAAATATCTATTTCACCATGAAAATAAAATTTAAAAAATGAAAAATTGGAAAATATTACGGAATTATTGTTTTGAAAAAAAAATGTAAATGTTAAATGTATGATTAAAATTTTTTAGAGGTCATTATGGAAGTAAATTATATTCTTACTAAATACATAAAAACCCATCCTTTAACATGATTTAGGAATATTTGAAAATCATGACCTTTTAAAAATGACCAAAAGATTCATTATAAAACATTTTTTAATAGTAAAAAAATAGATAATTTTTTTTAAACATCATTGTAGAATATTAATAATACTATTCAAATAATTGTAAATAATTTATAGATATTGAATAAATATATTCCTGAATGTGTAGAAAAATAATGTTGGACTTACAATTAAGCATTATTTCCGTATCATGAGAAATCAAATAGTGGAAAATGAAAGGATAAATAATTTTACCATGAAATTGAAATAATAATATAGTATATATATTTTTAATATATAATAATAATATTATTATCCCACCATATACTTTAAGATATTTGTTTTTGAATAATAGCAAGATTGTGAAATAAATAATAAACACATTGGTAACTTTCTAATAAAAAATTCTTGATGGAAATAATAGTAACTATAACTTCAAATAACATAAATTATGAATGATCCATCATATATAATTTCCAAGGGGTTATATATAAAACTCATAAATATAAATAGTTTCATAACTTCAATGTTTTCTTAACAAAAAAATTTGGAGGCGAATAACCCATACCTCATGTCAAAATTCCTTCATATGTGTTCTAACCTCGTATATAATATTTATATATTTATTATACAAATATTATTGAACCAGACTCATATATATATATATATATACCATTAAATATATTATTTTATTATTACCTTTTTTCACTTATTAATTAACAAATCATTATTAAAATCATTATCATGGGTAATAACTTCTTTGTTTTTTATGTATATTTTGGTTCATTAATGTTAGTAATTGTATTTAGATCTCTATAAGATCATATCTATAATTTTAATAATTATATAATTATAAAATATATTCATTAAATGTATCCTTAATACCATCCTTGTAATTAGTTAATGAAAAACAAATCGCGTTACTTCGTGGGAGGTTGTAGTCCACACATACGCATGGGCAACGTTATCGTTTTACAATGGATTGAAAAGTAATAATTTATATATAATATTATAAGTAATTAAGCATTTTTTATTTAATTAATATAATATATATTCATTGTTCCATATTTTCGACCACCCATTTAAAATTGTGATGAAAAACAACTTACACAGATATATGGGGATGAAAGGATTTATGTATGCACAAGAATGTTTTTTATTTTTATAGGATGGAAAAGAGATGGAAAATGGTTTTAAATTAATAATAATAATATCTCAGTCTTTTTTCGATACTAAAGATACTATTTTAGGTTTTTTACAATATATTTAAAGTAATTTTTGTAAGAAACTATTTTTAATTATTTGGTAATGATAATTTCTTTTGCTTCAAAATATCCCCTTTAGATCCTCCAATAAAGGACATATGGTTGGTCTTTGGGATTACTGAAACTCGAAAACATGGAAAATGATTTTTATAGATGTTTATTCATGGTTTTTTTTGAGTTTGAAGGATCCAGGATATCTTTATAATAGAGGATAGGTGGTTCATTTTTTTAATGATCAAAAGGTCAGATACGAAATTAATAAAAATAATCATAAATAATAAATTAATTTTCATGTCCATGTGGAACAATGTGAGAAGAATTACAAAAATATGATAGGATATTGTTTAAAGACATTAAAATAATAAAAAAAATATATTATTTCATAATATTTTAATTATTATATTGTTTGACCCCTCTTTAACAAGTTTTTATTTTAATGACAATATACATTTTTCAATCTAAAAGGGTTAAAATATTTCTTATATAGTAATATATAACCTATAAATTTAAAATTTATGAAATTATGTAGCAAATTTTATTTTCCATGTCTTAAGTTATTTTTTTAAAAAATTAAATTTTTGAATAAAAAATTATTTTCCTAAAATATAAATAATGTCATTTTTTGACTCAAATACATTAATTTTCATTTACATAAAACAAAAAATAGTTAATTAGAATATAGAAATTTAAAAAAAATATGGTATATAATATATTTCATTACATTTTATGGTTCACTATGAGTCATATAGTAAATATTATGTTGATATTTTTTAAAATAATTTATTTTATTTTTTTTTAATTGAATAAATAAAAAATAAGTGTCTCATAATAATTTAATTTAGTTATTTAACAACTAAATTTTTTAAAAAAATTAATATTATTAAAAAATTTATTATATTTCTAATAAAAATTTATAACTGATATTTTCCTATATATATCCTAAATAGAAAAATATAAAGTTATTAATGTCAAGAGAGTGGAAATTTATATTAATTATTTATATTAATTTATATAAAAGAGATTAATCAAAGAAACAAGGAACCATTTTTTCATATATTAGATACTTTGGAGTACATAGTTATATCCTCTAATCAATTAGGTTAAAGGTATGTGTTAGGGTAAATTTTTATCCATTGTTATATCATTTTTAACCATAATTACCTGATTTACCTTTACTATGGTGAAAATTATATACTTTGGTTTCTATTCCTAAAGAACATAAATAAATGTTACAAAACAAATTTAATCTTATACCTCAAAATATATAATTTATTTTATAGGACTAAATCTATATAAGTAGAATAATCTTATTTAACATTAAAATGAAAAATTCCAAATAATATTATTCAGAAAAATTTATTTTGAAGAAAAAGCTTTTATAATAAAATAATCCATAATAACTATTAAATTTCATACAAATTAATTATTCATAATATTAGAAAACTATTTTTAAATTCAAACTAATAAAAAAAATGTAATTTTGTAAATTCGTAAAATAAAAATATATTTTTCAATGAAAATTAGTGTTTAACACTATTCACGAGAAAATTAATCATTTTAGAAAAATCCCAATAAATCATCCTAATATAACATTTATTTTTTAATTTAAAATTTTCTTCTACTTTTCTAAAATCTAATTTCTAAAAATAGTAGAATTTAATTATAATACCAAGAAATAAAATTAAAAATGAATTTCTTTTCTATAAAATGATTCTTTGATGTAAAAAATGAATTTAAAAAAATTAGTTAATTAATTATTATTATTAAATAAATTATATAAAGAAATTATACATATTTTCATGTTGTGTTCAACCATATCTGTACCTACCACTTCAAATTCTAGTTTATAATAGCTATATTTATCTAATAATATTTTGTGGTTCATTTAATCTTAGTTTTTTGTGTGGTATATGATATCTAATATAGTGTTTATTAAAACCTAATAGATTAAAAATATAACCCCCCAAAAAATTTCATCCTCATAATTTAAGTAGTGCTCGGTATTCGAGGCTATGACTTTCAAAAATTTCAATGTGGATATTCCAACTTTGTAAAAAGTTTTATTAAAACATCAATTAATATGAGGGAAAGGGAGATGTGAATTTCATATAGAATAACAAAAAATTAGGTCTTCAAATATTTTCGTGTTAGTGGGATGTGACAACATGTACATTGGGTTGAATTATAACACCTACTAACTATTACAGAGTTATAGATAATATGTTCATGGGAAAGTTAATGCCCATGAATCTATACATCTGTGACGGGTAAAAAGACAGTCAATTGATCCTAAATGTTAATATTAGAATAAAATTTTTGTTTCATGATTATTTTCTATATTTGAGTAATATGGTTACCATATAGATTAAGACAATAAAGAAATATACTTACCTAACATGTAAAATTTCATCTATTATTCATTTTCCACCATAATCACATTCCTTCTCCATAAAATTAGTTTTTAAGATTAATATTTCATACATGAAGCACTAAAATAAACATATAATGGAACACACTATCTATAAAATAATTACAAGATATTACTCTTATCATTAATTTTTAACCAAAACATAAATGGTCACTAAAAGATAATATATAAAAAATTACTAATCATTTCAACGAATATTTAATACATTTTTCATCTTGATTTCTATAATAAGACCAAATTTATTAAATAGAATTATTTTATAAATAAATAACTATACATCCCAATTGACGATAATAAAATCAAAATTAATGAATTTGTTAATCTAAAAAGTGATTTCATTCCATTTAAAATAAATCCAAAAGACAATTACTTACTAACAATTAAAAAACCTATTTAATCTTATAATTTGGCGAAAATAAATGTTAAATATCCTGATTCAAATTTAGATACTAACCTAAAAGTTAATCATATGTTTTAAAATATGATAATTTTAAAATATCACCTTTTTACTGAATCAATTTTCAACCATAAATATTATCTATATCCAATTATCTAATATTCTATAAAAAACCATACACTTAGTGAAATCGTTTTTTTAACATCAATAAATTATTCTATAAAAACCCTAGAAAAAGATTCAATACCCTTGAAAATCACATCATGTAATACATCAAAAGGAGTATCTAGGTCATTTATATTTTGGAAATATTAAACATATAAACTCATAATGATATCCATAACACATAATTTATCCTCATATGAAATTATATGTGCGTCCAAAAAACAAAATCCTTATTCCTCAAATAAAATGATATATTATTTCAATAAAACCAAAAAAAACAACTATCACCATCAAGGATAACCTAAATAAATTTTTCATCAAATCACTATCCAATTTCATGGTCACAAAAACTAATAAATTTATTTAATGATTTTCAATAATGAAATTACTAGTAAATATATTTTCATAGTTATTGGTACCTTTTCCAATTATTATAGTAAATCTAATATAGACCATTCATTAGATATCTCATGAGTTATATATCTCGAAACAAATTAATATAACACTTCTAAAACATAATTATCCTATCTTAGTACATAAAAATTAATACATTATAGATTTACAGTAGATATAACATAGGTTATACCTTGGAATAGGTTAAAATACTTGGAATAGGGAAGTGTCTGGGATAATTCCCATACTCTAAACACACAAAAGGTGAACTATAAATCTTACCTTATGATTAATATTATATTCCTCATCAAAATATTTATTTTTCATTATAAATTTCACTCTATATGTCCTTTATTTATAAATATAAAACATATTCTCATTCCTCTAATATGTTCCATTGTGTGTTACTTCCCATTTTCTTGACATATACAATGTTGAATCATGATTAATCCAAGGTCTCTAGAACCTAATGTCTCATAGAACTTGATCCTTCACTTCATGGGAGATTATAAGAGTTTTTTAAGATGAAATTTGTTAATCATATATAATTATTACTTATTAGGCATAGTCACAATATCTTTCACTCTTTCCATAATCAAATTGTATGCCTCATAATCACAAAAATTTCTATCAAATTCAACTTCAAAACATTTAATAATAGTTCTATTTGTTATCTAATCCCAAAAATCATCGTATTAGAAAAAATAATCTTATTGGTAAACCACATAATCATGAACATCATTTATAGGATATCTAAATCATGATACATTTTTTTCAATCTAAGATACTTTGTCTTTTACCTAGGTCCTTTATGGTAATCACCTATTGAAATACATCATTAGGGTTTATATTGAAAATTTTATCTAACCCAAGAATATACCCTGGGAGTATCGAACTAGGAATGTTTCTTGGAGGTAATCCTCATTCACTCTAATGATGATAGGTATATATTGGACCAACTATTTTTAATGACCCTTAGTAACATTAGTACCAAAATCATGCCCACATTTAATATCCATAAATGGATGGTTTCAAATGAAACCAACATAATATATACGCAAAGTAATCTTTAGTATGTTTTCCAATATTTACAATTATCCTCATGTTCAATTATGGGGCTGTGTTATCTTTTATGTGATTTCATAAACCGTGTTCCTAAGATTTATACTATGATTTATCTGATACCAACTATAGAGAACCCAAATCTTGTGGCCTAATATCAGTGGTTACATTATTAATTTGGAAGTAGATACATTTATGTGAATCTTAAAGCACTAAATAGTTTTTTAGTCATGGTGAAGCCGACACAAAATTGAATATCAAATCACATTCAAAAACATAAAATTAAAAACATGTAAAATTAAATATTTTAAATCCTTGAAATCATTTAATCAATAATTTTTTATATTCTATAGAAAGGAAAAAAATAAGGGCTAGCTTAGATGATCAATATGGGTTATGTGCATATGTAACTATCATGAGTAAACATGGCATAATAAATATAGATAACAAAATAATTGAAAAAACATTAACTTTGACCAAAAGCTTGATAATAAAGAATAATAAGATGATAGTAAAAGAATATTGATGTAAGACATATAAATAACCACATGATCATGAAACATATCCATAGATATTATTCAAAAAAATCACATGGACAATAATAATTGATTTCATAATGATGAAATTTATCATGTTTAACATTAAAACATACCATCAAGACATTATTCTAAGATAGTCTATGTTGAAGGTAGTTATTCTTAAAAATACAATTTGATAAGGTTTCACACATAGATTTTCTCATGATACCGACTCAAGCATTGAGGGGATAAATAATTTCAGAAACCACCCATCACTTAATAAGTATAATTAATTCATATTATGAACAATCAATAAACAATAATAAAATTTCCTAAAAAATTAATTACTATCCATATTGGGAAAAAATAATATGTAATTTTGGTACCTTCCTTGTAAAATGAATCATAAATAATTTAAATAATGGATAAGGATGGTTTAATTACAATTATAAGATATCATACTTTTCAAGGTAAATCATTCTCTATGTTTTACAATTCGTCTTTGGTGGTTGAACCTTGCTAGGAAAGAGATATCCTTTTTAGAGATAACAAATTAATGTTTGGGGATTTATTATTATTGAGTTAATAGAGTACGAGTATGAATGATTTTGTGTTTCATGGTTTCTCAGGGAGTTGACAAGAATTAAAAGACAGTTAAGAGAGGTAATTGGAAAATGGACTGAAAACTCAACAGTAGAATAGATACATGTCATGTGAAGGGACTTGACATCATGTAATTATTCATGGGTTTTAATGAAATATATATTACATGATTGAGGTTTTGAAAAATTCCATTAATTTCATTTACAAGGCGTTTGACCAATTTTCACACCATGTAAATACCCGACCTATAGTTTTAGACATCTTATTTGGAATACATTATTTCTAAATACACTTCAATGGTAAGAAATTATCAATTTGATTTTGAAATTCCAACATCCCTTTCAAAAGTCCCCTTTGTGTGAGAAATCGCTAATAACATGTTTTGGTCCCATTTAATCCTTATCTTCCTTCTAATCCAACCGTTGTCTGGATATGCATTGACTAATTTCATTATTTATTTTTATGTTCCTCAGTTTTGATCTGGAATCCCATTTATAGTCATCTGAACCATCTTCCTCGTGGGAGTATATAATTGGATGCATTATTGGATATTTGGTTAAATAAAGGGGGTCTAAATCATAACCCTAGTGTTTTTTAATTTCCAATTTTATTAAATACTATGATTTAACCATCATTTTTTGTGAAAAAATATTTAAAATAAATGAATGATACTATTCCTTGAATTCTTATGTTTTAATTGGATTTTGACCATGCTTATAACTACCCATGGGGAGAGAAAAATATGAATATAATTGAATTGTAAATAGGCTTAATGTATGTTTAGATTGACATATTATTTAATGTGATTTCTTTTTATAAAATCGTTAAATTTTGGTTTATCGGTTATTTATAATTTTTTAATCAATTATGAATTATATTTAGTGTTCCATTTTAATTAAGCATGGTAATCCACATAACTAACCATTTATATATATATATATATAATTTTATATTTTAATATCCATGTTGAATTGAAAGGATTGTGTTCTATACAAAAATGCTTATATACTAGGCTTGATACTGGATCCTACAAACTTATATGTTGTAATGATGATATTGAGTGGGCTCATCCTTCTCCCATGTTGTAATGATTATATGGGATGGGCTATGCCTAGTCCAATGATGTAATGAATATAGGGATTTTGACCTGGAATGTTGTAATGCTTATAGGTCATTGACCCGGATTATTTCATATGACTCCACCATGATCATATAATAGTCGTTGGAAATTTTATAAGAAACTCTACGAGTTATTCTAGAATGTAATCGAAGAAGTAATTTTACATTGTTTATATAGTTAGGATGTGAACTGCAATAATACATGATCCATGATGTTCCATCAGAGGGCTAAAGTAGATTATGGCAGTATATTTTTAATTGATGAGTTAATTAATACACATGTTCATATCTATATTTCATTCAAATTTTATCAGAATAGAATCTTTAGAAATAGTGATTTCAACCTTCTGAGTTATACTCATTCCCTATTCAGGCCACTATTTAATACATAAGTATATCATGTATACGTGGGTTTGGAAAAGGGAATTGGATATTTCTGTTCAATGATTTTTTATTGTTTGGATAGAGTGTGGAGATGGGACCTAAATGAGGCTCAAGACTCAGGACATTGAGTATTTTATTTTAAGATTCAATTATTTGTATAAAATTGTTCCTAAATGAAATTTAGTTACATTCCATCAGGTCATTACATTATTCCCTTACTATTCATTAGATTATTTCAGTGTATTTTATTGATGTATTCATCTATGTGTATTATTTATTTATTTGTATTTTGTTTTGATTTTTTCTACTATTAGGAAATATCATACTAGAGGGTATAGTTAGCCCAATATAAACATCAAACCCCTGCTACTTGTCAAAATCCTCTAGAATATGGGGAGGCATGCTTGAGGTCTCAAAACCATCCTTTTCAGCCACATTAGAGAGTTCCAGATTGGGGGACATTACAAAGGAGTATCAAAGGACCATGTTTGTCTTTATTTTTCATTACAATTTAGGAATTTTAGAAAGGATAAAATGTTCTTTTATGATCTGGTAAGGAGCAGGTTAAAGGGAGTATCAAACCCATTTACTGAGGAAAACCGAGTAACCGAGGAGGTGATTACATTTTTCCTGTTTTTTATGGTTGGCCTTATTTCATCGTGGGTGATTCACATGTTGTGTGAGGTTATTGTTTCATGCACATACTATTTCATCAGTTTTTCACTGAAGAACTAGTATGGTAATATATGAGAATACCTGAATCATAATAGGCACATAGTTAAATATTGATATGCTATGTTCTTATTAGGTAGATATATATATTTTATGTGATATATACATTCCTTTTGAACTGTTATATGATATATTTGTTCACTAGAAAAATAAAATGAGTGTTTGTGTCATTGTTAAATATATAATGTTTTTTTCTAGAGAGACTATGAGTTAGTTTTTCTATCTTTATATAACATTTTGGATTGAACTTATTTCTTGCCAGTTCTATATGGTGTGTATTTATTTATAGAGAAAATGAATCCACTTCATCTTTGACTTTAGAATCATGGGTGTGGAAATCAAAACAATCCAAAAGCACCAGAACAAGAGCTTCCTAATGTTTTTAAAGAGAATATAATTGTTCATCTTCAACCTAAGGCTTGTGTTTAGAGGGAATGGGGGACCCCAGCCAGCCATGTTCTGGATGGAGTCAGTCCAGATGATCATCAAGCATCTTGAGAAACCTATTGATTTAATTTTTAATATTGTTGTGAATATTCTTTGGGGAGCTTCAATGAATTGGTGGGATGTTTCGGAGGAATCCAAGCTATATGATGAACTATATTATAGTTTAATTGAGACATTGTTCCTTGTAAATTATATCCCAAAATCACGAGGGATGAAAAATATTGCGAGTTTATGCATCCGATCTATGAGGGTTTGTTATTTCTATACTATTCTGATCTTTTAACCAATGTATTGATTTTTTTTCAATCATTTCTAGCTAATGAGATATATAAGATGATACATTTATAAGATGGTATTCATTAAGAGACATGGTCACAGGTAAAGTTTTCCATTTAAGAGGGTTCAATGACGTGAGGAATCAACCACTCACCATGGAAGGGAATATGAGAGTGGAATTAAGCCGTGGTCAAGCTGTTTCAGTAGGCTGATCTAGTAGTTCATCTTCGAGTTATAAGAAACATAATTATGATGGATTCTTCCAATGTAATAGGGGAAATAGTAGTCATTGTGGTGGAAAACCATCTCGAGATCATGTTCTGTTTAAGAAACATTAGTTTGGAAGGTTCAGTCACAAGCGATTGTAGTTTCCTTGACGTACAGTAAGTTTCAATATATGGATTTTCGGGTCATATTACGAGGATATACATAAACATTCCACTGTATAAGTGTGTCAATAGACAAGGAAAAGAACTAGAGAGATGAAGGGTCTCGAAACCCCTGCAGAAGGTTGGTAGCTAGGGTTCCACAATTCATTCAGGCCGAGACATTGGATGTGGTACCCTAGTGAATGAGAAAAAGTACCATTAAAGGGATGTATCTAAAGGAATTAATAATAGATCTTAGGATACATGTACTATGTGGTTTCATCTTATGTAGACTACTCTGACTTTCACGAATTTATGACTATCTTCTATCAATGTCACAATTATACCATCACATACCTTAGCTTGTTTTTTTATATAGAATAATCTTTTTCAGTCCAATATATTCATTTAAAAATGGTTTTTTCATGTATGTTGAAATATTATATGGTTCTTTATCCATTTGAACACTATATGGTCTGCTGTCGGTAAATATAAAATGTTGTTGGACAGGTTATCTTGATACTAGATGTTACCATTTCTTTTGGGAGCCTCTCATGCTATAAATGACATTATTCAACTTTATTCATGATATGGATAGGTTACTTCTATACTTGGATCATGTTGAATATAACAAGAGGATATTTACCTTCCTATCTCAAGACTGAAGAAGCTATTCACCCAAGGGTGAGTTCATCTTTAGGATGGTTGTGTGGGACCGATTCAGTGAAAATTAAATTGTCTTAAAACTAAAATATTTGGCCATTATAAAGATAATATTATAATTTAGTAAGATTATTTTCCTTCAGTGGTATACCATTTTAAGTATTTTTTCCATAATGATTTTAATGTCTTTCTTAATTTGAGATAGATCATGTTCATGATGTATTTGGTGTTATGATTAAGGAGAATTTATATACCTCTCTATTAAATGTAACATGTATAGAATTAGGAGTTGAAATATTAGATGGAATATCTATAATCAAAAGGATTTATATGGATGAGTATGTATCCTTGGGGTTCTAATCTTCCCTACTCCAAAAATGATGATGGATCATTGTGATTATGTGTGGATTATTAGAAGTTGAACCCAATGGTGGCCAAGCACTGATATCATCTTCCATGTATTGATGGTCTTTTTGATTAGATGAGAGGTGTTAATATCTTCTCTAGTATTGACATGTGATTAAGAGAACAATAGTTTTGGGTGAGACATGTTGAAATACCTCAGACTGCTTTTAGGAGTAGGTATGGCTTGTATGAATTTTTAGTAATGTTGTTTGGGTTGAATAATGACCATGTGGTATTCATTACCTTAATGAATAGGATATTTAATCCTATTATAGATCATTTTGTGGTGTTTTTAATCAATGGTATCTAACTATAATCCCTATCAACTGAAGTTCATTCCAAACATCTTGATATCATCATGAGTAAATTGGTAGAGCATTACCTTAATGCCAAGAAAACAAAATACGATTTCTGGAAAAATAATGTGAACTTATTTGGCTATGTCCTTTAAGAAGTAGAGTGTTAGTTGACTCATAGAATGTATCAAACATCGTAACATTGGAAAATACCAACAACACTTTCTAAAACTCATCTGTTTCTGGGATTAGAATTTTAATACTAGAATTTTTTCCAATATTTCTCTTATTTGGAAACGCCAAAGTCTACACTGACAAATAAATTGGTGATGTTGGTTTGTTCAAATTATTGTGGGATATATTTTCATTTTATGAATTAATGGCTGACCTCATCACATATCCTGACATTAGCTATGTTAGTAAAAGAATATAATATTTACTATGATGCCTTTTATGTTAGACTCAATGATGTTCTAATACTTTAGGAGAATCTGGTTACATATGGATCTAGGAAGCTAAGACCACATGAGTGGAATTACCCAACTCGTGATCTGGAGTTAGAAATTATCTTACATGACATGAGAGTTTATAGACACTATCTCAAGGGAAAGATGTTTGTGGTATACACAAATCACATGAGAATAAAATACATCTATTCTCAATAAGACATAATCCTTCAGTATAGGAGTTGGTTTGATTATTTGAATTCAATCTACAATGAATTTGATTATAAATTCTATGAAGGGGAATTTTGTTTCTAAAACTTTGATATAAAATACATAGATAGAACTTGTAATGGAGTCCTGTGACGATTAGTAGGAAACAGAACTCATTGTAGATTTTCTTCTGGATGTTCAATAATCTCATGTATGTGTAGCTCTAACCTCAACATCTATTATTCCAATTCATTTTAAGTAGATTAATAATGATTAGTTGTCTGATCTTGAGGGTTCAATTCTAAGTGAAAAAATTATATGATGGGGACACTCGATCAGGATGGTCTCTTAGAATTTTAAATTCACATATTTTAGTGGCTGAGTATGTGTTATTATGAACCTGAATAAAGAGATTATGTGAGTTTTTATTGATTCTATATGAGCAGTACATTCATCTTTAACAATTATGTATCATTATCACTGTATATAGTATTTAATTTTAGGAATAATGAAGGAGGTGGCATTATATGTGGCTAGATGCTTCAATTTTTAGTAAATAAAAGTTGAGCGTCAATGCATAGGTGGGATTTTGTAATATTTACCCACTTCTGAGTGGAAATGGTATGATGGCATGACAGAAATTATGATAGGACAACCTAAGTCAGTGTAGAAGAATGATATCTTATGTGTTTTCATGGATCAACTAACTAAGGTATCACAGTTCATACTTAACAGGGAATCCATTAAAGTTAATGATATGGGAAATTTTTATTTGTGTGAGGTGTATCGATTGCATGACGTTCGGAGGAGTATCATTTCAGTTATAGAACCCAGTTTCACATTGCATTTCTAGTAGGGTCTCTAATAATCCCTTGGATCATGAGTTATTTTAAGCACATAAAATTATCAAAAAACTAATATTCAATCTAAAAGGACTATCCATATTCTAATGATATGTTATGATCTCATGAATTAGATTTTTTTGGTTTATTAAAGAAGAATATGGAACACAAGGAGTTCTCATATTATAATAGCTTCTAATGTTGGATAAAAATTGAACCTTTCCATTCATTGAATGGCAGGCCAATCATTTCACCTCTTTGTTGGTTCTAGGTTTCTTAGTCGACACCTATTGGCCCTAGTCTCATACTGTAGACTTATGAATAGCTTTAGTTGATCAGACAGATGTTGGTGATGACCCATAAAAAGCCTAAATTATACGCTGATAGTTATGGATGACCTTTCAAATTCATGGTTTGTTATCATCTTATCATTCGACTATTTCCACGGCTAGCGATATTCTATATTAGGAATTATGGAATTAATGTTCCCAAGTTTTTAGGTCCATTCGAAATAGTTTCCAGGGTTGGTCCTATTGCGTATAGTTTATCCCTTCAAAAACAATATAGGGAAATGCACTATGTCTTACATGTTTTATAGTTTCATAAATATCATCCAAAAACATATCATTTGGTATACATAGTAGTCTTTAGGATTTTAGATGACGTGTAATTTTAGATAAATTTTATATGGGTCAAGGATCACGGTGAGAAATATTCATTGGGTAGGAGTATACTGTTTGTTTAGGTGTACTGGTAGCATGGGTGTGTTTAAGAGGAGCCCTGGGAGATGGATTCTATTATGTGAACAGAGTGACTAATCATGGTTTCTTAGATATCTTAGTTCTTCTTGGAGATTATTTGGGAAGAGATATTATAAGGTTTGGAGTTTGTAAGATCCCATATTTTTTCAGCTAAGTCTTTCATAGTGTTTTTTTTTGACCCTTGGTGGATGATTCATGTTCGGATATAAAGAGACATTATTGTAGAAAATGACATATTATTTGGGGATGCATTCATGATGTGTTAAAGGATTTAATGTATAAATTCAAGGGGTTAAAAGGTTTCTTTATATGTAGAGAATCATTAAAGGAGGTTTGGATAGTTAAAGTAAAACTAAGCTGAAAACTCAAGTACAAAAATTTTTCACATCATGTAAAGGGGTTACACATCATGTAATTTCATGCAAGTTTTAATTGAATAAATATGAGGTGATGAATTTTTTAGTTATTTAAATCAAACTAATTTACATGTTGTGTAACCACATTACACACTATGTACATGGAAGACCTACTATATTTATCATGTTGTGCATATCATTTTGTAGAAAAAAAAATTAGTGCCATCAACCCTTCCATACGTCATTTTTGATTGAGAAATACATTATAAGAGGTTTTGATCATGTTTCATCATTCTCGCCAATATCACCAAACCATTGTGATGAAAAACGTTGACCAATTGCATTATTGATTTTGATCTTGATCAGTTTTGATCTAGGAACCTATTTTCAATCATCTTTGCCTTCTTCAACATTACTATTTGTCATTTGAAGTGTTGTTGTATTTTTGAATAATTTTTGGGTATAAATCTTAATCCATTGATTTGATAATTGGAATGTTTGTAAAATATTCTTATGGGACCAACGTTTTGTGTCCAACTATCAAATAAATAAATGAATGAAATTATTCCATAATGTAAATTGTTTTCAATTATCTTCTGACATGTCTTATGGATACCCTTGGATTAAGCGAATTAGGATTATAATTGAATTGGAAAATAGATTAATGTATGTTTAGGATAAAATGTGAACTAGTGTTCTTTTTCGTTATTGAATCCCTAAATTATGGATTATTTCCTATTGATAAAATTTATGATCAATTGTGAATTAAATTGCATGAAACATATGAAAGAAGAATATTAATTCTAATAATTAACCATTCAGATATATGTTGTGATATTATGATATCCATATTGTATTATAGGTTTTTTTTATCCATGGTGAAATGATTATATATCAGGCTAGGCCCTTTAACTCTCATAGTTATATATTTTAATGATAATATTTAGTAAGATGAGCCCATTCTGATAATGTAATGCTTATAGTGATCAGTTAATGCCCATCCCCATGATGTAATTCTTCTAGGGATATAAATTGAAATGTTGTAATGCATACAGGGCTTTGAATCTGATTTTTTGTTTTAACTATACCAAAGTTATATTGTGGTGGTTCGAATGGTCGTCAGAAATTATCATTGGTATTATGACATGGCTCTGAAGTAGGTTGTTTTCATTTTTTATATGGTTGTGGATGGAATTGTTGTAAGTTGTGCTCCGAGCTATTCTAGCATGATGCTGAAGCTGGTTATGGTCGCAATTTCACTATTGCAAAATGGGGCAAGGGAAACGTGTCATTTTATCCACGCTAAGTAGAATGTGCTGATAAAGGCTGTCCTTTATCAGCGCTATCTAGAAGAGCACATAAATTTTTGATTTATCACTGATATTCATATCACTGATAAATGTTTTATATAATAATTTATATACAATTATTATATATATATTCAAAAATAATTTTATTTGTATATTTAAAATAAAAAAGGCATGTTTATTATTAATATATATTTTTAAATAATTCAAATATATATATATTGATTTAAAAAATTATAAGTTTATAATTAAATATATATGTGTTTTTAAGGAATTTGGTCAGTTAATATATTGATCATGTGTGCTTATATGTTATTTATCGTCATGAATGTTATTTTATACATTACACTCTTCTAATTATTCATGTTGTCCATTGATGCCTCATTTTTTGTTACTTATATTTTACTCGTTGTATATGATTAATTCATGTTACCCATATATATAATATATTATGTTCTCAATACATATAAAATTACCTTTAATATATTTAATGATTAAACATATTTATTATATTTATAATTGTTAAATTTTATGTATATATAAATACCTTTTAATATTTTTTTTATAATTATAACAATATATATTTACATAATAATAAAATTACAATAAATACATATATTATAAATATATATATATATATATATAATTTATAAATGTATTTATTTACAGTTATAATTATAACTATATATATATAATTATATAATTATAATAAGTATATTTATTATACTACTTATAATGTTATAAATATATAATTAAATAAATATATTCATTAATATATACAAATATTTATCTATAAATTTAAATATTTATAATTATAATTACTAAAGAAATATAGATATATTTAAATAATTAAACAATTATAATAAATATATTAATTAGATATATTTATATGAAAATATAAATAAATAAATAAAAATACTTATAAATATAATTCTAAATAAATTTAGATATATTTAAATAATTTAAAAATTATAATAAATATATCAATTATATATATTTATAAAATTATAAATACATTTTTTATAATTTTTTAATTAAATATATATAATTAAAACTATAAATAATTTATTTATTATAATTTTTAATTCCAAATAAATATATATTTATTTATTAGTTATAAATATAAATAAATATTAATTTTTTTAAATAATTTTTATTTCATAAAAAATACATTTATTAGTTTTATATATAATGTTATATATATTTAAATAAATATTTAGTAATATTGAGAAATAAATAAAAATGTTTATATATATATATATAATACAGATATATTTAAATAATTATAATATTATAATAAATATATTAAATATAAATGCTAAAAAAATTATAAATATAATAAATATAAATATTAATAAAATTATAAATATTAAAAAATTTAATATTTTATAGTTTTATAATTATATATATATATATATATTCATATATATATATATATACATTTATATTTATATAAATAATTATAAAATTAGAAGAAATATTGTTATATACTCCTATATATCTTATAAATATATATAATTAATATATGTATTATATATTTTTCTGATATTAAAAATATAATATGTATATTTATTATAATTTTACAATTATTTAAATTATAATTTTAAAAAGATAAATATATATTTATCATATATATAATTTTATAAATATATATATTAATAGAAATAAATTATCACCATTATATCATTTTCAGTGCTGAAAAAGTGCTGAAAAAATGTTCACCTAGTTTTTAAAAAAACATTAACTTCCTCATCCTTCCGCACACCCATCAAGAACTTGCGGATGCTGATCACTCCCTTCATGCCTCCCCCTCCTCATTGTCCTCCTCAAATATTACCATGTATCCACTATCGTAAACCACACCTCCACTATGCACCTCTTTTTTCACCGTGAACCAAATCGTTGTGTACCTATCCTCTGCCAGGAGCCACACCTTCGCTACACACCACACCTCTGTTAGGCACCACATATCCATCGTACACCTCTCATCCGCCGTGTGCCCCTCCTCTGTCAGGATCCTCTCCTCTGTCAGAGTACTATTTCGTTGTGTGCCTCTCCTCTGCCATGAACGCACCTCCTCTGCACAATAAAGGACTCCTTCGCGGTGTTATTTCTCCTCTTTCTCTTTGTTTGATGGTGAGTTTTTTATTATACTAGAAAAATACCCCACTGAAAATAATGGTTGTTGGTGGTCCTTGTTTTCAAAGAAAATATATGTCATGTTTGTTGGGTATTGAAAATAAATTGTCGGTCCTTATTTGTGCACTAAATTAATTTCATGTCGGTTTCTTTTTAAAGGGGATTTGATTGTTATTTAACATAAGTGTTTTTTTGTTATCAGTTTATGAATTTTATATATTAATTTTATTTATTAATAGCTAAAGATATCTTATATGATTTTCTGACCCCCCATTATGTATGTTTTATATATTTATGTTGGAATTTAATCCATTTATTTTTTAAAGGATTTGTTTGTTATGTTTTAAATCTTATTTGTTGTCCAATAAAAGATTTTATATGTTCAACTTCGGTGAAATATTTAAGGATTGTTTAGAACATTCATAAAAATAATTTTATGTTTTTGTGATGAATGATTTTTAAAATTCCTGGTTGGAACATTAAAAAACTCATTTTTGATTTTAAAATATTTTCACAAAAATATTTTTGGATTATTATGGTTAAAAAAAGTGTGTTGATTGTCATTTAGAATTTTTTATACATGGATAAAATTGGGTTTTTATTCAGTGAAGGATGTTTAGAGGTTAGATGAAAAAAATAGGTCATTCAGATTTTATGTGATTGAATTCATGATTGATTTTGATCTACTCCATTTCTTTTATCATGATATCCCAAGTTACATAGGCGGGACCTAGGTCATATACATTTTAGACACCGATCCTCTATCCCTCATATAGTATTACATCCCCACACTTACTAGGAATCAATATTCCCTCCCTTGATATGGATCAAAATGCTTTACATTCTAGGCTTTGATACATTCTCACTAAGAACCACTATTTCACTAAAACCTTAACACGTCATACTCTTTGATCCCACTCTCTTCTACACATCCTACATTAATGCTCAACATCATTAAAGAATTTATTTCTTCCCAATTGGATCCATATTCTCTCAGAAACACATTTTAAAAAAATTCTAAATATTTCATCTCATTGTTTCCCATTATACTGAACACTTGTCTTCTGACTAATGGAAAATCAATGAAACTTTTGATCTCTCTAAGACTAGGAATACCATTTTCCGTCAATGTACGAATCCTCCACTATTGAATATCAGTACAAACCATACCCATTTTAATGGAAAAACCACTTTGTTTCAAGTTAAATTCTGCAAATTCATTGAAAATCACTTCACTAGAGGAAACCTAGTAGTCTTGAAACCAATAAATTCTATCAAGTCTTGATAAAAATAAAATCCATATGTTATGTAACCGTTCGATAATACCATGTTTTTTAAATGATAGTACAATTAATAAAAAGTGAATCTACCACAAGTTGGATTTGGTTCATGTCAACAATCTTAATATTAAACCCCCAATACATAAATTAAACACCCCAAACTTGCAGATAGTAGAAGATATTCAAGAACATAACTTAATTGAAAAAATCCCAAAAACTGATATACCATAACATAGAAGTAAAGCTTCAACTATGTCACTACATCTGATCTCTACATTCTAGTTCTAGTAACCTCATTGTTTTAAAAATACCTCCCATAATGTAATATGTGAAATAAAGGATAAACACATGATATAAATGGAATGATCCCACAACATCAAAATTATGCTGTTTGGATGACAATCCTACATCGTATAGGAATACATTGATATTTCTATAAAGGGGTTAATTTAGTCATAATGGAAACATATTTTTTCTTATCCCTACCTATCCAAAGATACATGAGACACTTTCAGGAAACCGAAGTCAAAATACCATAACAAGACATGTAACGAATCCATCCAACATCAAGCACATTATAGTAAATCCCCACAATGGGACAAATGATATAATTCATGTGATTATCAAATAATAATTTATTTTTAGCCTAATTTTAAATCAAAATATATAAATTATTATTTTATTACACCATTAACAAATTATATGAATGGGTTATTAACTATATATTGTCAATGTTTTGAAGTTTTCATGACATTTAGGTTGATGCATCCATCAATGGTACCAAAAAAGATTTTCATTATGAAATTTTCATTAAAAGGTTCTAGAATATTTTGGATATTTATGTTGTTAAATTCATGAATGTGTTTTGGAGAGGTAATAATTCATTTGAGATATAAAATTATACTCTCATCACTATGATTTTTGAGGTTAATGATTTGAGTTCAATTGATAATTTTTGAATGACTTGTATTTATAATGTTATTTATAAATTCATTTAGTTGATTTTAGAAAATATATTATGGAAATTCATAACATCTATTAGTTTAGTACCATATTTACTTCCATATTTTGACCTGACAAATTATGTACTTAAAAGGATGGGGAAAGTGGTGTAGTTTATTCTAGTGATAAGTGGCATGGAGAAATTATTCATGTGAATGGAATTAAACTTGAGAAATTCTTAATTATTAAATGGGTTCCTGATTAAATATTTTTATAGGTGTATTTATAATTTAAGGAACCAATGGTACCTTATGTTAGAGAAATATACATTCTTCAAAGACTCCTTTTTATGTTTGTTTCACTAAATATACATCATTGTAAGATGTACAAAATCTATATAATTTGAAAGAATACAATAGATAGATTGATCCCAGTTTTACAGAAATACATGCTCTCATGAATGACATGCTATTATAAGATAATGAGATCATGAGCCAAACATACAATACCAAAAGTATGTTATGTGTGATGGGTATGCTCTCTGAATAAATACACACCTACCTGAATGATTTAATTTTATTTCTTAAGGGTAAAAAATTATTTATTAAAATTTTAAGGTGTCATTCTTCTCGATACATGAAAAATGAATCTGGTCCAGTAATAATAAAATGTTACATTCCAATCATTAAATTGTTTAGGCACCTCTAAGTATTTGAGGAGACTGTAGGACAACTGACTTGGAATGAAGATATAAGAAAACATGATGGGAAACAATGTCACCCATCAGAATCTCCTTAGTGGAATAGAATAAATAATGAGTATCCTGATTTTGGAAATGTGTTGAGAAAATTTCATCTTGCAATTTTTATAGATTGAAAAAATCGTTTTTGGTTTTCAATGAAGCTCTCATTGTATATGGAAATTGATATTGGTAAATTATAACTTTCCATCATGGTTAATCATGAAATGAAAACAAATATTGTTATTTATGATTTTATCCAGATAAAAAAACTGGGTAATGATATTGATTTTTATTTGGATACATTGATTATGAATTTGAAATCATTATGGGATTCAGGTGTTGTGTTGTATGATGCTTATAAAAATGAAGATTTCACGTTGGGAGCTATATCATACAGGACAATAAAGGACATTCCTGTTATAGAAAATTTTCAGGATATACCATTAAAGGAAGTCGTTGGTGTCCTGTCTGTGAACAAGGTACATAGTCATTTATGTTGAAACATTCATAGAAAACCATGTTTCTTAGAGACCACATATTTATACCCAAATGACATAAGTACCGATAAAGTATGACATCAATAGATTGATGTTCATAATAACGTATAACACCTTATCCACTAACATGTGTTCAATAGTTTAATAAAGTACAAGATATGGACGTTGCTTTTGGTAAAAAATATTTTAAAATACCATATGACAACATGTTGGAAGAGGTCATTTTTTTAATTACCATACTTTGATTTTTTGTATGTTATACACTTTCTCGATTTTATGCATGTTGAAAAAAATGTATGTGACACTGTCATCATCACATTTCTAAATGCACCCAACAAAACAAAGGATATAATTAATTCTTATTTTGAAATTTATGAAAATGTAATATGAGACGAGTTGGTGCTAGTTAAGGGTGAAAAATGAACTTTTTATCCTCTAGATACTTACACTCTTTTGAGGTAGGAGATATATCAGTTTTTAAACTTCTTAAAGGATGTAAAGGTTCCCGAGTGGTATTCACTAAATATCAACAACATTGAGTCAATTATTTATTTAAAGTTAAAGGTTCTAAGATCAAATTAATTCCATGTAATGATGCAATATCTTATTCCTATATCTTTATGTTACATTTTTTTCGAGAATGTTCATTATACATTAATGAAGAACTATTTATTCTTTAAAGATATATGCAAAAAATACAAAGACTTGAATAAATTTCCAAGTATGTAAAGAAAAATTGTCATCATATTATGTGAGTTGGAAATGTAATTCCAACTGATATTCATTAATCTTATAGTTCACATGGTGATAGAGATTCGACCATGTGGCCCTATACACTATAAATGGATGTACCCCATTTAATATTATATTAAAATTTTAGGTTATTTTTTCAAAAATTGTTTTCGTCCATAGGGATGTATTGTAGAGTGATATATTTTTGTGGAATTTGATGAATTCTATAACAAATACCAGTATAGTGTAAAAATAATTTATCTTCTTAAATCTTGTCACATAGGGCGGCTTGCGGGTAAAGGAATCTATAGAAAAGAGGTTGTTACAATCAATATTACCAACTAGGAGCATGCCCACCAATATTTTGTTCATAATAGTTTAGTGTTTGACACATATAATGAAACCCATAAATAAATTCATGGGAATTTGAATCCATCAAGGGGGGAAAATGGATATAAAATACACATATTATAAAGTTTATATAATGGTTTCAGGATTATATATTTCAGGAGTTAAATGAAAATCTGAACTCAATATTAGATAGACTTCAAATGATAGTTGGAGGACAAAGTGTGTATATATTTTCGTATAATTCTTATGTAATTAACATTTATAAACTATATAATAATGAACATGATGAAGATAATACCATGCATAATTGTGTCATTACACTTGTTGGTGAAGCGATGCATGTTTTTGGTGATAAGGACAAAATTCAAATTTATGATAATATGTAATACTATTGAATCATGAAACAAATATAGGAGATGGATTATAAGAACATTCCCATTACTGTTATTTTAAGGAAAGTGAGTTGATAATATGAGTGTTGTTAAAAATAATAGTTCATATTCCTGAATGTTTATTTCAATAAAGATGGGTACAATGATGAACCATATATAAAAAAATCATAGGAAGTGAAAGTATTTTATGTTTTAGTTCCCAAAATCCAAAACAAGTCAATTATGATGTTATCCACCAAAACAGCTAAATAGTCAGATAAAATTTCATCTGAGGATGAATATTTCATTGGTACTTCACAATAATTTTACAATGGTCCCTATGTAGTTGGAATTTTGTATTTTAGAGGAGACCAAAATTTTGAGATTTGAACTGTCAATAGAGGGGTAAAATAACATTATCCTTTAGAAATAGAGTTCAATAATTAGGCAATATTTTTTAAACATACATCATGTAACATTATGTTATTATCTATTTGTTCCTACTTTTATTTAATAAAAATAAAATATTAAACCACTTATGTATATAGTGACTTTCATGTAATGATGCTCCCAGTCATAAGGAAAAATAGGTCTTGCCAACTATTTTTGGTTGCAGTGTAGAAGACCAATAGGTTCCTCAACCTGTTGCGGCTACATCTCCCAGTGTAGAGGTACCAACACCATATGTACAAGTCGATGCTAGTACAACAGAGGAATATATTGATGATTAAGAAACTATGTAAATGGTAGGCAACGAAGCACTGGTGGTGTAGAAAATACATGATTGATTTATTTTGATGGTCATTGAAAAAATCGTTAAGGAAAAAGTGAAAGGATACCAATACATGGTCAGATGGAATAAGTGGGTCTATCATGTTATCTCTTCCAATTATATGATAAGTACTTACATTGAAATCATCACTCGGAAACGTATGTCGATTGGAGTACAGTCATGGCATGATCTTGTTTCCTGGCACAAGACACTGATGTGGGGAGATATTATAGTAAACTTATCATATTATTTCTTTAATATACTAAAAACGAAAATAATGAAACATTGACATACTCTTCATCATCCCATGTAGAGTGCATTTTATAGTGGATGACTCACACAAGGACTATGTATTAAGGGTTTCTGGTAGGATTCACAGTGGATTTAACACAATTCTAATGAAATTTTATCTTAATGTTTCTATAGGGAAAATAAACTTTTACCCACATCCTATTTATGAAAACCTGAAAACCAATGGGGCATGGGATGTGTTTAATAGCTGCCCAGCTGAGCAGTCTTCTCAGTAACATTGTGGTTGGTAATATATTTTTTAACTATATGCATATTCATTACAATTGATTGATATTTTATTTATTATAAAACAACAATTGAGTAATGAAAATATGGAATGAGCATCAAAACCAATGTACCCCTAAAGTAATATAAAAATGGGGTATGCTTTAATTAAAAAAATGGGTACATATTTTAAATATATCGTAATAATTTTATGCGACATAAAACAACACCATAATTATGTTCCTGTGTTTATATGCATATTGATGAATCCAAATAAAATTTCACAACCATTATACTCCATGTGTTATGGAAGGAAAAACATGTAAATAATGACCAGATACAAATATATGAAAACACACAAAATGTGTGACAAACATGTGTATGTATTACATAATAAATATTTTTTTCTAATTAAAATGATTTTAAATAATAATGATTAATTATTTTTCTATATTTTCTATTGGACGTAGTCATAGGAATCCGTAACACCAAAACCGGATACCAACATTTTTATGGTGGCCTTGAAGCAGCCATAAAATTATGGATGTGTTATAGGTGAGGGTTTTGTGTGACACCTTGAACATTTTTTGAGAAAAAACAACAGGAGGATTAATGTGAAGAAATCAAAATTATGAGAGAAATAATAGCTATCCTTGAAGAAATTATGCAAATTCAAAGAGTGTTTATGGAAAATATAATAGTGTGGGGAAGAGAAGGAATAACTCAAGAAAAACCAACGTGTGAAGATCCCTCACCACCCCTAACTATCTCTGAGGTGAGTAATTCCCTTAAAAAGACTCTTTTACTAACATAATAATAGTTCTATTAATTTTTTTAGGAATTTTGAATCAGATATACAATGATACATTTTCTATAATGATATTTTATATAGTGAAAATGAAAATGATTTATATCTATCAACACCCAATAGTTCCCTTGTAGCAAGGGATATAGTGTTCAAAATCAAGAACACCATGTTATAAAATAAACCACTACCATGTGGTAATTTAAATGTATTGATTAACAGAGCCCAGGGGATGAGCATTGAGATACATGTTTCAATTGATGATGAAGATTTTCATATGGTCGAACAAGATCATGGAAAATTCATCTCTTGGCCATCACAACATTTAAAAATGAATGTCGATAAAAAAGTATTCATTTACAATGATTTTTTTAATATAAACCATTATCATTTAATGTAAAATGGTCTAATATGATGATTTTTTATTACAGACTGACATAGGGAAGGGGTGAAAAGAAAGAATGACTTAAAACTATCTCAAATATCAACCAACTGATTGAAAATATATATTGAAATCAACATAAAACCACCGATTCTATATCATAGTTTATTATCATTGCAGGATCATGTTAATATGAAGTTGAAAGTCGGTGGGGTTCACACAATTAATTTTAATGAAAATTTGTACAAAGGGGAAGATCTAGATTTTATTAGTGTTGAAAATGTGTGTTAATTCATGGTGTATGATTGGCTGGGCGACTTAGTTGTAAATGTATACATGAGGTATGTTTTTATGATTAGATATTCCAAAAGCTGATATACATTGATAATTATGACTAAATATATTTAATATGATTCAAAGGTGTATATGTGATAAAAAATTAAAGGTATTTCCCCATAAAAATAATCGGACTCAATAGCCCTCTCATCACCTCATCAAAAAAAAGAAATAAAATCAAAGAAAGAGTGTATAATAGTGTCCAACCTACTCAATTCAATTAACCGTAAAATTATATACAAATGACACTCCTTAATACCAATTTTGCAGGGTTAAAACTATACAACTTTTTATATCAAATGTAATTTATTTTCATTCATTAAATATTATTTTTTTGTTCTTTGGTAGCTTATGATGCGCGTTAAGGTTTATTTGAATACTCCATTAATTTTTTTTCCATGATTTGATGCATGAATATCCACCAAAATGACCACACATGCTGGTGTTTGTCAAATTTTAATACACTACAAACAAAATTTTAGAAATAAATATATAGTTATATAATTTCAATAATATTTTTTTGAGTATTCTATTATGATAGGTCGGTGCATGAATATCATCTATGTTAAGGAATTAGGCCAGGTGAAAAGGACAAAGAACATCACAAGTTCTATGACTAGATATAAATCAGGGTTTATACAATATGGTTTCACTATCCAAACACATATAATAAATTACTTCTTATTCATAATGTCTTTCTTATGTTTAAAACAAACAATCAATACATACAATGGTTATTATGTCCCTATATTTATGAAAAAGATCATATTTCATAAACAAAATAGAATCCATAAAGAGATAGTTTCGAACAAAATTACTATTTCATTTAAAATATTTAACAATCCTTTGTGTATTTATATATTTTTAGTACTACCATGATTTATAAAAATAATAATATTAAAAAAATTAGAATTATTTTTTTAGAAATGAATGGGAATCATTCCGGATGGATGAATGTAAATAAAATACATGAATTTGTATCCATTAAAACTAAATGTGCCTTTTTTATTTAAAATGATAAGTATTTTTAGTAAAAAGAACATGTTCCATACTAGAAACTAATAAAACACATTATTATTATTTTGATACATTACAAAAATGATATTTAAGTCATTTGAGATATGTAGGAATCAACCACAACTAAATCTAATTCTTGGTGTCACTGTTATGACTTTTCATGTGTATTTGTATTTTAAATTAATAATAAAATTAGAAAAATAAAAAGTGACGTACTGAAAACCCTGAAAACACATTCATATTGTTTTTATACCTTAATAGAATTATCCATCTATAATTTCTGACATTTAGTAATAATAAACAACTCAATTTGACGAATGGTGTGATCGATATGACTAAAAGTTCCTAGTATTAGTTTAAAATTCACATTTTATCTCAAAAAATATCACTCAATGAAAGGCAAGAAAACTCTCTTTTATTTTATTTATAATTTTGTAAAATAATTCTAAAGATATTTGGGACATGTATAAATAATTCTCATGTCAAACCGACACATGATGCAAATGGTATGTCTCAAAAAGACTGTTTCTAGTTTGAACTGTTATTTTACTAAAAATAACACAACTGATATACTAAAAACAAAGAAAATGCATTCTGATTGAGTTGATACTTTATAAAAACGATCTATATGTCATTTTAGATTTGTAATAATAAACAAAACCTCAATATGATGGACTGTGTGAACATTATTACTCAATGTTTCTATTTTTATTTAAAATTGACATTAATTTTAGTAAAAAACAGAACTGGAATACTGAATACTAAGAAAACAAATTTGTATTATTTTGATAATTTTGGAAAATGATATATTAGAAATTTCTTATGTGTATGAATCAACTACACCTTAATAAAATTCATGATGAGACCATTATATACAAAAATGATTCTTTTTATTTAAAATTAACCTTAATTTAAGTTAAAAAGAACAACTGACATATTTAAAACTATGAAAATGCATTAAGGTTGATTGGATACATTAGGAAAATAATAAGTAAGTCATTTATTATTAGTGGTAATCAACCAAACTTAAATATGATGCACAACATGTCCAATACATCTAAAATTGTGTATTATCAGTTTAAAATTTACATTTCATCTCAAAACATGTCACTCACAAAAAAAACATGAAAACACGTTCTGATTATCTTAATAATTTAGGACACAGATTCTTAAGTACATTCATACAGGAATGAATTACTCTCTCATTAGATCGATGTAATATGTAACCGATATGACTCAAAAATCATGAATCTATTTTCAAATGATATTTTTGTAAAAGAACACAACAGACATATTAAAAATCAATAAAACACATTTGTATTGTTTTGATACCTTAAAATAGAAATCCATGAGTCATTTTTGTCATTTATGAATCAACCAAACCTCAATCAAATAAATAATGCGACTAGTATAAATACAAATGTTTTTATTTAAAATTGACATTAATTTAAGTAAAAATTAATAATTGACATACTCAAAATTAAGAAAATTCTTTCGTAGTTTTTATAATTTTATAAAATGATTGAAGAGTCATTTTTGATGTGTAAGAATCAACATCACCTGAATCTGATGCACAAAATGACCAGTATGACTAAAGGTTTCTGTTATCAGTTTAAAATTTATATTTTAGCTCAAAAAGATTATTCTTTAAAAAAGGCGGAGGTTGTGCCTCTTTTATTAAACAAGAAAAAGAAAGAAGTCTAAGAGAGAACGGGAAAACATAGCAAAAACACCAAAAAAGAATCTAAATACCAAGATTTTTCTTCAATCTTTCAGTTAGTTTCCATTCCTCTTCACTAACTTCATGCCAACCAACTCTGCCACGTCCTCAACCACGTCCCCTACTGCGTGATCTCCCCCTACTCGGAGGAATGGATTTAAGCCGCTCAAGTAGTGTCTCAGCATCAGTACTATCAGAGCCAGATCTATCCTCTGGTTTCTCCTCACATTTGTCTTGAGATGTATCTCCTGTCGGTGGAGTCTTCATCCCCTCCCCCTTTAGTGCTTCAGTCGAAGTGGATCCCAAAGTAGTATCATGTTTCTCCACAAAACAATCAATAATTTGAGAGGCGGGATTAACCTATGTTGATTTCACTAAGGGTACAATCGGAGACTTCGCCTTCTTGCATGAAACAAGATGAAAGCCCTCATTATCCACAACCTGTTTGGGACAAGATTTTGAAATGATTGGCGAGTCAGATTCTAATTTTTTTACCCTTCCGAAAGACAGCCATACATTCATGTGAGAGCTGTTGATCAACCTCTTTTTGAATTTCTTCTTCATTTTCTTGCTCAACCATCAATTCATCGTCACTGCCTGGTGTCTGAGAGTCCAAGAGTTGTTGCAATTCAACATGTTTACCTTTGTGGGAAGGTTCATCATTTTGAGCATGCGCCTCTTCATAGAAAATGGCAGTCCAAGACTTCGTTGGGAGCCGAAGATGTGATTCAGGTGGCCTACAATCTTCAATCCTTTTATTAGCAACATCTTCAGAAATAAGTCCTGGCATATCTTTTATCTTCTTGACATTATCAATAGCAATGCCAACATCTTCACTCACTAAAAACTAAGAAAATGACATATGATTATCTTCATAATTTAGGTGATAAATTCATATGTTCGTGACCCATATGAATTAGTGTCACCTCAAACCGATGCACGATGAGACCGGTATCACTCAAAATGGGTGTTTTGATTTGGAAATTATATTGTAGTATAAAAAGAACAACTTTCATACTAAAAAACGTGTATACTCATTCGTATTGTTCTGATACTTTAGATTAACGACCCTTGAGTCATTTTTGATGGGTTAGAATCAATACCACCTTACTTTGAAGAACTATATGACAAGGATAAATCCAAATATGTCATTTAAAATAGATAAAAATTTTAGTTAAAAAATAAGGTACATTCTCAAAACCAAGAAGACCCATTTGGAATGTTTTGATATTTTAGGAAAATGATCCCTATCTCATTTGTGATGTGTAAGAATCAACCCCACCTCAATATGAATTATGCTATTAACAGTATAAGTCGAATTGTGTGTTTATTAATTAAAAATGAACATTTTATTAATTCAATAATTCATATTAATATTTATTTTATATATTAATAGTATAATAGAAAATATTTTTTTCGTATTATATAGGTGGAACCTTTTTTTTTGTTGGGATGATTTTTTCACCAACTAATACCATGGGCAGAAATTTTTAAGAGGGGATAACAGATCTTAAAGGATTAAAAATAATGTTTTTAACTATTTGTTGGATAAATTTTAATGTAATTATATACAACATATTTTTAAAATTTTATAGAATTTCTTGGCAAACCATCGTGTGCCCGACATTGTTCATGTGTTTGATTTTGTGTGCACTGATTTGTCCTTGTGTGCAGTGTGAAAGTGTTGTTTTGTGTAGGTGGTGTGTGCATGTTGTGTAGGTGCTGCTGGTGGGTTTGTTTTTTAAATGTGTAAGTACTATTGGTGGGTGTGTTTTTTAATTGTGCAGGTGTTATTGGTGGGTGTGCGGTTATATAAATAGCACATCAAATTTAGTTAGGCCTTCATCAGAGATATTTTGTGCGATGATAAAGTCTTACATTATCACTTCTATTTCATGATATGATAATGGAACCCTTTATCAGTGTTAATTAAAGAACGAATAATGTGGTCCTATATCATGGATTTTTTATCACTGTTATAGGGGACCCCCATTATTTTCCCTAAGAATAACATCGATTTACAAGCACTGTTAAAAGCATTTTATAGCTCTAATAAACTATTATATATAGTAGTGTTTATTATTTGTTGAATTAATTAATTCACCAGTATATCACTTTATTTTATACACTTATTATCATCTTGGTTGGTTTAGACATGGTGGTGTTGACCTGATATGTTATACTCACACACTATTTATGTAGTTGTTTGGTACTCGAGCAGATTTTCGGGATGCAGGATAGGATAAGGTGAAGCAACCATGTGGTTGATTGCCTATTTATTGTTGGGATGGAGTTTGGAAATAGGATCCACAGGGGTATTGGGACCTGGGGAATTGATCATTTTATTTTATTCTTGTAATATATTCCTTATATTATTATAAAATGGAATTTTGTAAGATTACAGCATGTTATCATATTATTACATAATTGTTTATTGGATTATTATGTCATATTTTATTATTTTCATCCACTATGTGTATACATTGATTATTTTCATTTTCTAATTATCTTGAACTCTTTTATTAAATTTCAGACAAAGGTTATTGTATCCCCACTATATATTTCACACCCTACTACTAGTAGGAACCCTCAACCATATGGGGAGGCAATCTTGAGGTTTCTTAACCAACCTCTAATGTCCCCATGAGAGCGTTCATGATTTTGGGACATTACAACCACATGCTTCCAAAGTAATTTATGTAAAATAAATGGTAGTTATTTTTGATTAATAGAAATACTATAATAATTCCATTAGAATCATTCTTGAGGGAAATACTTTTTTCATGTTGAAATTTGATTTTAAATATATTAAAAACTCATAAACATTATGAAATAAAGTCATACAAAGGAACCATATTATATTTTTGTAAAGCATTCAAATAATTCAGTTTTTATAATGCAAAGAATTTTCATTCACATTGTATATGATGAAAAAACATTCCTTTCACACTTTTGTTATAAACATTAGAAAGTCACCCATTATGAAAATGTGAGGAAGATTCTGTTTGAACCATTTTTTAATGGAAAAACATGGGTAAATTTTTTTACTAATTTTTTTATTATATTTAAAATATTCTTGAAGAAATTTTAAATAAAATATTAATGGGGAAAATATTTTCAACCAAGTTAAAAAAATGATGTCAGGTTTCCTCAAAAAACCAATCTTAGTTTCTTAAGTACATAATGAGTCGAAAATGATAAAAAATTATTATCTCAATAAATAAACATAGATGAATAAAATATATTTATTTTATGGTGTAAAAAATTAAATTTTTCCCCAATGTAAACCTTATTATAAACAATCCTGAATAATGATGCGATTGTGAATTAAAACCTTATCAATTTGGTAACATTCTGATAAAACCCCTTTGATGAAATAATCGGAATTCAACCTTCAAATACCATAAAATACAAATAATACTAGACAGGTAAATTAATAGGGGGTTTTATATACACATCATAAAGATATATTGCTTCATAATAACATCAAAATTGTATAGCATTAAAAATCGTAGTTAAAATTCAAGGGTTTAAATATAGTTCTTAAATATTCATAAAATGGATTAATGAGAGAGAAAGTAATATATCATTATTTATAAATAAAAATTATAGTATTAGGGATGTGAAAAAATATGTATAATAGAAATTGGAAATGAAATGGTATAAAAAATAAAGGATCAAGGATAAAGTGGATGATATGATCCCTTACCCAGGATGAACATCTAGATAGACTGGGGGATCCGTGGTAGGTCTATAGAGATCAATGGGATGAGTATCAAAGGGTTTTGAGTGATGAGAAAAGGGTTCTTCGGTGGATTTATATTGGAGAATATAGGGGAGTTCATTATTTTTTCCTAAACATAGGTTGTAAACCCTATATAATAATTTAATAAAAACCACAAACTGTACCATGAGTTTTCACATGGTTTCTACTAAATATTTTTGGTATTAATTATTTTATAAGGCCATGAACCTATGTGATAAAAGTATTAACTCTGGTGATGATGAAGAGAGTCTTGTTCATAAATAATAGTTTTTAATTACTAAATATATAGTATAGGTTTTTGTGGATTTATAAAGACATTGTAAAAATAATAAAATACCATAAAAAACACATTATTTTAATGAATAAATATATATCTAGTTGAATAAATTTTATATAATATTTTTCAAAACTATTTGTTCATTAGGATTTCATAATACACATCGTATGTATATAATGTATTTAATTTTTACCGGAAAATTATACTCCCTCATAAAATTATGAAAGGCTCATTATTAGATAATTTTGATGTTATAAATAAAAAAATTAATATTTACTTTATCCAAATAATTTTATAAATATTATTATTTAAATTTTATATCAAAATCATTGTTTATTGGAAAATGTTGTTTATTTAAATAATTCATCTATCTAACCCTTGTAAAAATTATTTTTACTTCATAAATATTTTTCATAAACTATAAATAATCAATTTTAGTTAATAATAATATTTTTTTTAAATATCATTTATTAATGATAAATCATGAATTATTCAAATGAAATGTATAAATTGAAAATTTCTATTACCCAAATATACAATTTTATTATTTCATGTTGAAAATATTTTTTTATAATACTCATTATTTAATCAGTTATATTGTAATAAATTAGGAATAATTATTATTATTATTTCTTATAAAATAAAATATACATATTCATGTTTTTAGGCTTGAGATACATATCCATTAATTACTCCAATGAATCCCTAAGATTAAGTTTTGTGACAAAGATATTTTCTTTGTATGGTTCGAAAAACATGGTTTGGGACAAGATATTGATGAGCATAAACTTCCCTAAAAAATATTTTATCTCGTGCTTTATTTAATGAATCGTTGACTTAGTCTTGGTCATGGTAAAATCCTAGAGAGTTATCATCCTTGGAATATTAGATAATTGAACTTCATAGGTTATGAAACTATTGTTCGATGCCATCACATCGATAATTTATATAAATTGGCTCAATCATAACCATGTATATATATATATATATACTAGTCATATAATCACTGTACAAAAGATATATTATAAATAATTATATTTCCTAATGTTCTATTAAATATGATGTAATATAATATTCCAAAATAATGAAGGTATTACATTTATTTATAACATCATTCTTTAATGATGCATTTATTTTGTTGAAGAGAATGAATTTAATTAATAAATTTCCATGTCATTAGAGTGAAATTTTTCTCTAGAATTAATGGTTCATTGGGATATGATCCTTCCTCTAGTGCAGTTTTTATACAATAATTTAATTCATTCTACCCTTGAAATTGAGTCTTATAATGACCTATATTGAATAATTATAAAACTCCAAGGTTTTGGGTTGATGTTAGAGATATAAATATATTGTGAAATATTTTATCCAAGGTAATAATATATAAGGTAAGAGCTGTTCCAAAGGACATCAATGCGGCTTAGAGTCAAGAAAATTGTTAAACTTAAAATCATCAACATGATCTTGAATTTGAAGTTTGTGAGATGGGTTTTATATGAATTTTCCATGGAAAAAGGTTATTAGATTAGTAGGTAAGGTAATATTGATCATTATTAACATTGGCCATTTCATGAATATTTATAGTGTATAGACAGTATCTTATCACATAGTGCCTCCATCAAACCTCTCCCTAGTTCACACTATATTCCACATATCTATCACAAGTACATACCTGTTCCACCAAATGTATTGAACATAGTAGTCATTCAAATAATGATATATCTCTCTCTTATGAGGGAATACTAGGGGATATTTTAGATTTTCAAAATAATGTTCAATAAAATTTGACTACTCACTTGATCAATGTTTTGTGCCAAACCACCAATTTGAGGAAGCTACATTGGAACCTATGTATATGATGAGGAAAAAGTATATCCTTAGTTTTTTATATCAATGTAATGAAATTTATAGGGATAAATTCAATTTAATGGTGTTATAATGTAAAACCATGAGATTTTTGAAACTTATTTTTCTCAAATAGATTTAATTTCATCGATTGTATGAATTTCACAAAACATTGAGATTAAACTAACCATGATATATAATTAATATATTATTATTATATGTTAAATTCGTTAAATTGACATTGGATTTATCTGTATGAGTAATAGTTAATTTATTAGGAATAACATATGGTTTAAATATCTATAAAATTAATTCTTTGGTTATGAATTTATTTGAAATTAAAATAAGAAAATTGAATGTAAATAAATAATTTTGTGTAAATATTTTTTATACAACCAATATTATTTTATATTAATAAATTAAAATATTAAAAACTAGTAAATTATTTTAATGAAATTTATATATTATATATTATATCAAATTTTTTATACTAATCTAATATCTTTAATAGGATTGATATATGAAATAAAACATTTTTATTGAAAAAAATCTATTTTCTCAAAAGAGTTGTTTCATCATATTTTTTATGTTAATTTAAAATTAATTTTTTTTAATTTTTGAAAATTAAATATAAATAATGAAATTAGGTTTTTAAATCAACATGTTAATATTATCATAAAGTGATTTTTTTTAACATTATCATATGAATAATTTCTGATAAAAAATTAAAAATAAATATTTTCCTCTAAATATTCATTTTAAATTAAATAATTTATAATGATACTTATTTTGAAATGGGTTTAGAAGAGAAACTAGGTCAATAATGTAACTACTACGAAAATTTAGATAATTGTAATTAATTTTAGGTTGAATTTTCATATAAAACCATTTAAACATAAGAAAAATTTTTCTTTGGAAACCCACTTCTTTATGTGTTTGTGGGTTTCAATTTAAATAAAATTAATCTATTTATATGAATTCAATTTGAAAAAATGGATTCTATATTTTTAATGAGATACGATAATATTTTTTAATATGTTTATCATAGTTTTTAGTGGTAATGAGGTGTAAAAAAATATATAAATCCTTTGTTAAATTTAAAACGTTTTTATCATGGGGATAAAATAAAATTATATGATTTTCAGTTACCTAGAAAATTTTCGAAAACATGTTTTTTTCTACATTAACATTATCACTTATTGATATGAGCCATTTTGGAGCCTTGTTTCCAAGAAGGCTATTTCACATTATTTATAGCATCCCAATACTTTTAAAATTTTCAATTTAGAAAAAATACAATTATTTTTTACCTTTATTTATATGAAAAACCACGTTAATATTATTCTACATAAAATAACGAGTTAGCTTATATTACACACTTGACTGATTTTTACCACCATTTTGTGGATCACCTATTTTAAAACTATATTTTTGACACTTATGTCATTTTTATTATTTAAATGAAACATAATTTTTTATTACATAGTATAATTTTTATCTTTGGGTGATTTTTGGTAATTTTATGAGAAGTTTAATTTTTTTATGGCTAGTGAAAAATACCACATTTTAGTTACAATATTCAATTTATATAAATAATTGTTATTGCTGAATTTTATTTTAAATATTTGTTTAATCAAAATAGATAATATATATATATTAATACAATGTATTGAATTATTCATGTATATATTTAATTTACATATAAATACCTAATGATATTTTGATCATTTTCACATAAAATCCCAATATCTTGACATGTGTGTGAGATTATATTTAAAGATGTTTTTATCACTTCTTTGAAATGAATTTAAAAAATTGAAAAAATGTTTTAATGAGAATAATATTTATATTATAACAATTTTAAGTTGATATATGACCAAAAAATATTAGTGAATGTAGTTATAGTTAGTTTCATCTTAATAGGAGACTAAACCATGCACATTAGGGCCCAAATGACATAGAAACATGTCTGAAATCCACTGTATGTAAATAATTTTAAAATAGAACTTATTTTATTGAATATAAATAGTTAATTGGATATATGTTCCTGAAAGTGAAAAATATAATATGTTATGTAAGGGAAAAAGGGGATCATTGTTACAATTAAAATTTATAACGATTTAGAGTATGGGATAATCTAAATAGTTTTATTTTAAAAAATATTTGAAAATTTATATGATTCATTCTTATCGTGATAATTTAGCTATAGTTTCTATAGATGATGTAACTATAATAAACTCTTAAGAAAATCTAACATGTGAATTATTTAGTTAATAATTATATTAGATAAATGAAGATAAAAACATTAAGTGTAAAGAAAAATTAATGAAATATTTTTTTCCATTATTTTTGTATTAAATATATCATGTAAAACCAATGTAAAATTTATATAATTTAATTCCAAAAATGATTTTATATTTTTAAAATTAAAATTAATTAAATAATTTCAAAATTTAAAATAAGGTTCTTTTACAATAAATGATGTTTATTAAATTAATTAATATTAATAAATATATTATTTTCATCGAAGCAATTTTTAATTTGTTTAATATCAAATATGTTCCATTACTGTACCAATTTTTATTTTATAATTTATGTATTTTCTCATAGATATTAAAAACAATTTTATCCTGATCTAGGTTAAAATGGTGTTTTTACAAGTTACATGTGATTGTTTGAACATTAATTTACAAGAAAAATGGTATTTATATTTTTTATATTACGTATCATATTTAGAATTCAATGGTTCTATATTTTCAAATAAATTACACTTTAATAAACTTTTATTTATTAAATTACTTATGATAGAAAAAAAGTTTCATTACTAATAACAAAAATGATAAATTTGGAGAAAAATAGATTTTAAGGAACATAATTATAATGATGAAACTATGTCTATGCGTTGGATGTTTTTTCGGCCATAAATATATTTTAATATAATATTTGTTAATTTTTGAAAAACATTATGTATGGAATACTTCTCAATATTGGATACATTTTAGTATTTACAAGAATGTCACTCCCCCTCTATTATAAAAAGGTATTCACTCTTCACCTTCCACACAAATCTCAAGATACATTAAATAATTAAACCCTAGAAAAATAGTCTCCCAACATCCATCCCCTTATCTTTTAATTCTCAAATATGGAATAATGAATTCCATGGAATTTTTTTGGTGCCATCGAAAAGGTGTTCCCGATAAAAGAGGCAACATTCCTCAATTTGCCTTTACATTTTATTTTTATGTAAAACACTTCAGTTAATATTATTAAATGATTATAAAATATAATTAATATAATAAATATATAGACATGTTGTTATTTAAATGGTTTTACAAACACCTACACACACCTCCATCAAATTTCTAATGAACTAACCCCTCAGATATAGAGAACTACCTCCTTGCGAAATAATGTCTTATGTTTTTTCATTTACCACATTTAATGGTTGGTAATTATGATAGAAAAATTGTTCATAAATGATAAAGATTATATATATTATAACATTATGCTTCTTCTATATTTATATAACAGATGACTTTATGTGTTCCATTTTTTGTAAATAATTTAACACTATTTGTGGACATGTGGAGTACAACCTCCTTAAATCAATGGGATGAATTAACACATTGCATGAAATGTATTAATGATGATTTTGATTTAATATAAGCCACATAATATAAATCTAAATGATATTTTGGAGATTAAAATCTTTATTTAAATATAATATCTCATTTTATTTATAATCGTTTTCACACAATTAAAAATGATAACATTATTCATGGACAAGTGGACTACTGCATATTCGATGAGAAGCGATTACTTTAAAATAGAATATTTATAAATATAATTACCTATGGTTAAATAACATGGTATTTTTTACATAATAAGTTTTCTATAATTATATAATGTTACTTACTCTCTCTCCATAATGGTTATTGAAAAATGTGAATGTTACTAATAAGTACATATGACCTACAACCTCTATTATTGTTATCTTGGATAGTTTTTTCAAAACAATAATTAATAATTCGTTTAAAAGTGCACATTCTATACAAATATAATAAATATAATATGATTATTATTATGTATATGTTTACATAATGACCCCTTTGACAATAATTGACCTACCAATGTTCTTTTTGGCACACGAACCCACATTGGTCAGAACACCTGAAGTAAAATTAATTTTTTATATAGTTATATAATAAATTGAAATAAGTGATGTAAAAGTAATAATAATCATGAAAATGTTTCAATATTAAATAAATAATTAACATTATTTTATTATTCAATAAGATAAATAAACACGTGACAAGTCACACTCTATATAATGGATTTTATCTCACTTTTTTCATCTGTGAGATAAATATCATATTCACCACTTACTTATTTTTTTAGTATATAATACTCATTTTGATCAATTATATCATAAATTTTATAATATTCATGGTATTTAAATGTTTCATTTGATGATTATTATTTTTGGTGATTCTTAATCAAATGATACCATTATTGAAAGGGATTATGGTCTCACATTTTCTTTCCATGAAGCACAAACAATTTTTTTAAATTAATTACATTTTTTGTATATTCTTTCACTATATCATTTAATATCATTATTAAATCATATTTTTTTGGTGTTATAAGTTTAAATATAAATTTCTTTATCTGAGGGGATTGACTTGATAATTTTCAACTGGTAAAATTTATCTTTATAATATCAATTTATTCTAGGGTTATTACCTTTATCTAAAAATAGTCACATACTTATGATATTTTTAGTGTACATTAAATTTAACCTAAATATACATTTTATCATTCATTTGAAATTAATATTTTATAAAATTTATAACATTTTTACGTACAATTTTCACTTTGAAAATTATTTGAGTATTTCGATGAATTTTGATAATACACATTCTTCTATTTAAGAGGGTTACCTATATTAATTAATTAAATCCCCTATCTGACATCTGATGACTGTATTTGATTAATTATTTGACAAGAGGGGCCAGCTATATCCCCTTAATGCATGAAGAGGTTTCATGAGAAAAACAATATATGTTTTTGGTTGAGTCCTTACCCATTTATATGATTCTTATCATTAATCCTTGATATTATCAGATTCTTGGAATAAAACATTGATAAAATTATATAATTTTCATGAATCATATATATTAATAGATTCTTGGAATGAATACTCATCGATTTTTTCTTTATATTAATCTTTAAAAATTATATCACTATAAAATCAGTTATAGTAATTCAATGGGATTAATTGATTAGCTATAATATTCACAGTTAACATTCATTCATAGATTATTGACTAAAATGCATGTGTTATAGTTATTTTCTTTTTCACATTGATTACACCATATCCATTTAGATAATTGAATTCATTTCTAGTTTATTTTAACTTTAGATATTTATTTTTATTATTTAATTATGATTACTTTTTTCTACCCACTTATACTGAGTATCTAACATCCCCCTTATTATGTTTCCTTCCCCAGGTTTTGTATAGTAATCCATTGAATGAGATTAATGAATTCAATGATTTTAATTTTAAAATGAATTTTTTTTCCAAAATGTAAATGGGTTTCTTGTATATAATAAAGTTTTCAAAAACTTATAATCTAATAATTCCTTTGGTATTTGATGCCCTGTAATCATACCTATGTAATAAACTAATACACTAGCTCTAGGCCTCTGGGGTTGGGGAGGTACAGTTTGTATAAAATAATTTTTGTTATAAACAATGTAAACTAGTCTTAGAAAACCAAAAATAAGGAATATAACACTAAGTTAGACATTGATATATGTTTATAAGAAAATAACAATGTATCCTTTTTTATGATTAAAGTATTAACTATATGTTTTTACAATATATGTTATGTATCACATTAGTTTTGGGATTATACATTATGTTTCATAGTGATAGGATATAATCATGCATATTCTATTATTTAGAGATGGAATCTAGTCGGTATAAATGTATCAATACTAATGTAAACAGTAGAGGTTACCCTACGGATGAATCTGATATAGTGGGTGTTAAAATTTAAAACATTTATGGATATATTAGAAAAAAGAAATCAGGTTGTGACACATAACCATTTTTGGGTATATAAACTTTTTCAAAAATTAAACTCTCCCATGATGGATCACTTTATGTGATAGAGTCCCACATCCATTACTGGGACTACTGATCCAATTACATATGAGCATTGTGTTAAGTCATTGGATAAGATTTTTTTGATTTTGGGAAATAGAGAAAAGTTAAATGTTTATATTTACATTGTACTGTATTAAAAAATATGTAGATCATTGGTGGACACTAATACAAGACAATATATAAGAAGATAAAAAGAAATTCATGTAATATAATGAATTTAAAGAGAAGTTATTTGATAAATACCTCCCTCATGAGAAAAAATTTGTTGTAGTGTACATTTCATTGTTTAAATAAAAATGAGAATGAAAGTGTTCTTCAGAATGAAGATACATTTACAAGGTTAGAAATTTATTCTAATGATTTCATACACAACATGGAATGGAAGATTAAAAATTTCATGTAAGGTATTAAGTGGTGTCTTTAAATTAAAATTATTTCTCAAAATTTATCTAAATATTATAAAATAGTTCTATCAACTATTACGAAAGAGAAATATTCTCTATGAAATATGAAATCTAAGGGAAGGAATAGAGGAAGAGGATATAAGAGACAAATGTGGATAAATAGAAAAGGTGATAAAAGGATTTTCCAACATGAAATAATTGTGGATGGTAACACCTTAGTAAATTCAAAAAATGGAATGGATTTTTCTTCAAATTTAGAGAAAAGAACACTATTCATATGATTGTAAGGGAATGAAATATTTTTTTAATAACCAATTATTAAACTATAAGTATTTGGGGAACTATGAAAATGAATTCCTAAATCCCCAATAAAATATACCTTAGAAGAAGTTATGGGACCAAATTTAAGCTTATGTTTTTGAAACAACCAAATTGGAATTACTAATGTGTTTTATTTGGATTCATTATTTATGTTCATTTTTTATTTTATCAAAAATGTAATGGTTATAAGAGTTATGAAATATACAATAATTGTTAACAAAACTATTTTATTAAGGATATGATATCATATTTTGAATGTTACCTTGAAAAGTTAATCAGTGGAAAGTTATTCTTTTTTAAAGAGACATGTTTGAGGGAAACAAATCCCTTATATGTTTTGGAAGATGATAAAATTATTCTAGGATAAAGAAACTACTGATATGGATAATTTAAATTAGATATTTATAACTAAATTTGACCTAATTTTAATTTTTGGGATCATAATGCTGGGAAGGATGATAAGGTTATCAATTTATAAAATGTATTATCTTGAACATTGGACATGGTTTTAATGATGTATGTAATACGTCCCAATATTATAGAAACTGTTCTAAAATATTAATCTTAAATAGTTCAAGGTACAACAAAAGTATAAGAATGTTTTTATGAACTAGAAAAATATCATGTATGTATAACTTATTATATTCTTACAGTGTAAAATAATTCATTAACTTTAGGAAAATGTTGTTGAAATTTTTTTGTCATGTTATATTGATTTTTTATTATATCAATAACCCTTTTCAAACCTATGTTCTTAGCCATTGTGGTCATCAACACTCATCTGAATATGTTCAATATCAATCACTATTAGAACATGATTGTAACGACACGAAATTTTGAATAAATATTGTTTCCTAATTTTGTGTGTTATTTTATTTTACACTCAACAAAACTATTTCATTTGATAAATTGAGTATAATTAAAATGAGACCATTGGGTTTTGACCATTATATGACCATTGGTCAATATAACTGTTAGAAACTAAATATTGTGATTGTTGTCTCTAAATCAAGTGATCTCGGTTAATTAATATAGGAAGAAGATTTGATGGCCTCATCCAGTAGTCTCGGGCCAATAGAAGCCAATCTAATAGATCTTGGGAAGAAGATAGCACCATTGGGCTTTGCTCTGGACCAAACCCAGGCCGAACATCATCGTGTGAAGATAGAATGGAATCACCTTCGCGAGAAGTTCAAGCTAATAGAAATTAATACTCGTGCGATGTTGGATGAGCCACCCTCTGATTCTCTCACCTTAGCACACCTTACACTTAGGTATTATTATTGGGTTATAAGGGGCTATGTAAGGAGACCGTAACTGCCTAGTGTAATCCTTTGTTTTAAATAAAATTTGTGATTTATTCTTATGATGAAGTTTATGAATTTTCAAATGTCCGGATAAATATAGTATGCATATTTTTGATGAATTATAGAAAAATGATATTTGAAATTATTTATGTAAACCTCAGATAATTAATTATGTGTAATGATTTTCAAAAAATGGTCTTCTACAATTATGTTTAGTACAAAATTTAGAGTCTAATAAGATAAACATAATTTTTGATGAATACTAAATTATGAATAGTGATTCTACACTTAGGATTAGTAATGTGATCAAATGGATTAGTAATCTCACTTAAAGAAAGTATTAATATAATTTAGGCACCTTGATTAAGTAATGTGATTCAATAAAATGGTAAAACAACGGTTTCATAAATTATTAGTCAAGTATTATTTTTTAGGGTGAATATTGTTTTTTAATTAAAAATTAAATTAAAAATATTTAGAAAATTATTTTTATAAAATTGACTTTATTTTTGAACTCAGAGCATCGATATTATGTTAAGGTAATTTTTGGGGATTTTTCTGAAAAAATGAATTTTTGGTGAGTAGTGTTTTTATTTAAAAATTAAATTAAAAATATTTAGAAAATTATTTTTAAAAAAAAATAGTTCATTTTTTGAAATCAGATCATCGATATTTGGTTAAGGTGAAATTTTTGGATTTTTCTGAGAAAGTTGAATTTTCGATGAATAGTGAAAATACGGTTCTTATGTTACGAGTGTGTAATGACATCATAACTGCATCATGATGATGTGATAAGATATTTTAAGGGATTTCTGACTAAAGGGGATGTATTATTGAATGAGGGGTACCATGTGGCTAAAAAAATGGGAAAATAGCACGGGAAAGCCCATGGTTTTGCCAAAACCACCAATGAGTTGTCCCTTGGCCATTAATGCCTTTTCCCCTAACTTTCCCTATAAATACCCACCCTTCCCTCCTTTAGTATTCACTCCCAACTCTCCCCCAATAAATATTTGGTCTCATTACCTCCCAAAGAGTCCTCCAAAGGTTCCCCCAAGCCCTCAAGGTCCCAACCTTTGAGTTTTAAGAGGTACATTTTAAGGTAAGGGATCCTACCTCTCTCCTTCTTTTCAAGTACTCTCGTTTATGTCATTTATTTTAAGCCCCAAGTTCTTAAGTTGGGTATGTTATTTTATATTCATCCTACTTTCCTATTAATTTTCATATGATGAGAGTTCCCCTCTTTCTCTCATCAATTCATTTTAAGAATGTTTAATGGGCGTCGTTAGGCTGCCAAATTTTTAAAGGATTCTTTCACCTTTCTCGATTTCAAGATCTATTTTCATGTCAAGTCTTTAAAGATCCTTTTTATTATGTTTGGGTATGATATATATAAAAATAATACTAATATTTTATGTTCTTATGATGAGAGACCCTATTTTATCTCATCAATTCAATTTTTTGATGTTTTAAATGACGTCGTTAGGCTGCCGAATTTTCATAAGAGAAATCTTATTTTTGTCTTCCTTAAATGTTTTTCATTTCATATGGTATGTCTTTCAAATTTAATTTCCATGTTCTTATATCCATTATATTCTGTCCCTCTACTAATTTATGGATCATTTATGAGTGTGTGACCCATTTCCCCTCTCTTTTCAATATTTTCTAAAACCCTGCAAGATAGCCGTTATGCTGCAGAATTTTCATCTCAAAATGCCCCTCTTTTTTTCTCAATTATTTTATTTTATTAAGTGAATACTAAAAACTCTTTATTATACAGGGTTATTCACATATATATCAAAATTTTCTATTTTGAATTCTGGGATTTACATACATGAAACCCTCTTTCCTTTTTCTGTGGGTTTAAAGTGACATAAAGATCATGTCTTAAAAGTAGTTTTAAAACGTTATGATTATGAACTGAAACCCATTTTTTTATGCTATATGGGTTATTTATGAAATTTTTGATGATTATATATGTGGATCACATGATAATAAAGGAAAATTTAAGGGTGCACCCTGATAGCGCTCTAATTCATTGGGTAATGATGTAAGCACTAGAGATTACAATTTTACCTCTACCTTGGTGAATAACCATGGTAATTTTCAAATGACACCTTGGGGACAGAACTTGGTGATATGTTCATGATTTTATAAGTTAAATGGTGTAGCCACATCTTCAAGTTAGGAAATACGTTATTTTTATTATGATATGGCTCATGATTTGTTTCTCATGCCTTAAAGTTTTTTTTCATGACTTTATTGATGTATCTCAAGTTCACATGTTAAATGTTTCCCCTTGTTTCCCTTACTGGGCCTTCTGCTCACCCTTTCTTTTGATATATGTCCCTAGGTTATGAGATGTAGTAATGAAACTAGGATGAACATAAGGATAATCCTTTCATGTGTTTATGAATAATGTATTTTGTTTTCATGTTTTAAGTTCTTGGTTTCCAAGACACTAAACCTTAAAGATCCTCAGTTTTGTAAAATGTAATGAAAAGTTATGTTATAAAAAGGCGGGATGTTATAGTTGGTATCAAAATATGGTTTCGTTATTTATGGAAATTAGGATATGAAAACTCTAGGAAGAACCCTATATAAAAGTTTAAATATAGGAAATCTTCCTGGTATTTCGGTGAGTATTGAGTAAGGGGTTGACAAGAAAATACATCCCTGTCTAGATACGAGCAGGTAGAGGTGGCTCTGGCACATATGTACATAGGGGTAAAACCCTAAAACACCGCTTTGAGCTAGACTCAAACGGGAACTGGTACACGACAACGGGCCTTGCTGCACTCTTGGTTAGGACACTCCCAGGGAATATTCTTTGATAAATTCATAAGCTAAGTAAAACCATTATTAAAGGAACAAAGATAAAATAAAATAAGGATTCACATAAGAATATATGATCATGGAAAACCTAGTTTGGAACCTAAGGGATCACAAGTTAGGATATACTTTTTTATCCTTCTATGTTTAAAGTTTCCTTTTCATGATTATTGGCTATGTATTTAAGCCCCTAATTATACATTATTTTCTTAGTTAATGGCGGGAAATAGAAGGACATGTCCCAACAACCAATGTGATAGGAAATATGACGATTTCTCTATTAATGTGACAGAGATGACGAGATATCATGTTGAATATATTGTGATTATGCCAAACCAGCTATCAAAAATAACAATTAATAATTGGTACCTAGTTGAATTCCCAAATTCATCAAGGAAGAAGAATAAGAAGTCTCAAGGATGTTCATCTAATAAAGTTGGTAAGGGAAAGAAGACCCAATTTCCTTTATGCAAAAAGTGTGTAAAGTGGAACCAAGAAGAATGTCACAAAGGAACCAGGATATGATTTAAGTGTGGTGTGATAGGGCATAAAGTATCCAATTGCTTCAAAAAAATTGATAATTTCATGAATATTGATAAGGTTATATCTAATGTACCACATACTCTTAAATGTCATAAATGCGGAGAAGTTGGAAATTATTCAAGGAAATTCTCTCTTGGAAGGGACGAGGAGCATGATGAGAATCAATAATCTTCAAGGACAAGGGAACAATGCATGTACTATACTGAGATGGATCATGATGACTAAAGTACATGCCACTTCTTCGCAATAATTGTCTACGTCATGTTGTATTCTAGTTCGTTCCCGATGAGTATATCTTTAATTGTTTCTAAGAACATCGAGTCGTTACCTAAGATGGTTTTATATCATTAAGGAAAACGTCTATTGTTATGTACCACATGTTGATGTAGTGAAGCTCTTCTTCAAGTGTGATTAGGGGATTAAAGGATGATTATTATTTTGGAAGACGTTCACTATTTTGGGAACCCTATATGATCGAGGTATATAGATTACTATGGTATTTTCTTTGAGGAGTAAAGATTGACTTATATTTTGAATAATCGATGAATTTAAGGTAAAATTATAGTAGTTTAGGTCACTTATGGAAATGATTAACCTATAATGGGGAAATATGTTTAGGTTAGTTACTTTGGTTATAAGATGTTAGGAGTGGTTGATGTTGTTTGGAGATAAACGATAAAGTTTATCTTAGAAGACTATGTTATCAAATCCTTCTTGTATTTGGGTTTCAATATTAGTTTGGTTTATTTTGAGGAATTTTAAGGACAGTTATTTATGGAACGGTCTATGAAGAACTCTGGGTAGTACCGTGGAATTTTTAAGATTTAAAACAATTTCCCTACCTATGGGGTTCTTTCTTTTTGAAGAATTGTTTTATATTACCCTTTCTAATTTTGTGATAACATTTAAAGATAGAAGAAATAGATAGATAATATTTTTTGGATTATGTGATTCTATAGAAGATGATTCTTGTGCTTTGATGAGACCAAGTAGTTTTGAATTCTCATCATTTGGGGAAAGGATTAGTCTTGGTAGAAACTTATTAAAGGATGAAACTCTACTTTAAGGTAAGTATACTTCCTTGTGTTCTTATTCTATGTAGTAAATGAATTCCTAAAAGGACCGTAAAACAAAAAAATTGTTGGTTTATGTTTCCTACTGGGTAATCAAAGACCGTTTACACACATCATATGTTTGTGATTTTCTTATGGTTAACTTTCTCCTAATCATGTTTTCTATCACTCTCCCTCAGAACATGACCCTTTGTTTTCTCTTCCATGTCCATGTTTTCCTACACGGAATCCTAGTGTGGGTTAAATCGGGTGACCTTTTTACTTCCCTTTCTTTCTTTTAAAGTAATAGTTTTACTAACTCCTTTTCCGACGTGGGACTTTAAATGAAATTTCCAAGCCCAATTTTAAAAATTGTGAGGGCGCAATTTCTTAAGGGGGGAAGAATGTAACGACCCGAAATTTTGAATAAATCGGGTTTCCTAATTTTGTGTGTTATTTTATTTTACACTCAACAAAACTATTTCATTTGATAACATGAGTATAATTAAAATGAGACCGTTGGGTTTCAACCATTATATGACCATTGGTAAATATAACCATTGGAAACTAAATATTGCGATTTTTGTATCTAAATACAAGTGATCTTGGTTAATTAATATAGAAAGAAGATTTGATGGCCTCATCCAGTAGTCTCGGGCCAATCAAAGCCCTTCTAATATAACTTGGGAAGGAGGTAGCACCATTGGGATTTTCTCTGGGCCAAACCCAAGCTGAACATCATCGTGTGAAGCTGGAACAGAATTGCCTCCGTGAGAAGTTCAAGCTTATAGAAATTACTACTCGTGCGATGTTGGCCGAGCCGCCCTCAGATTCTCTCACCTTAGCACACCTTACACTTAGGTCCTATACTGGGGTTATAAGGGGCTATGTAAGGAGACTGTAACTGCCTCGTGTAATACTTTGTTTTAAATAAAAATTGTGATTTCTTCTTATGATGAAATTTATGAATTTTCAAATGTCCAGATAAATATAGTATGCATATTTTTGATGAATTCTAGAAAAAGGATATTTGAAAATATTTATGTAAACCTTAGATAATTAATTATGTGTAATGATTTTCAAAAAATGGTCTTCTACAATTATGTTCAGTACGAAATTTGGAGTCTAATAAGATAAACTTAATTTTTGATGAATAGTAAATTATGAATAGTGATTTTACGCTTAGGATTAGTAATATGACTAAATGGATTAGTAATCTCACTTAAAGAAAGTATTAATATAATTTATGCACCTTGATTAAGTAATGTGATTCAATAAAATGATTAAATAACGGTTTCATAAATTATTAGTCAAGTATTAGTTTTTCCGGGTGAATAGTGTTTTTTAATTAAAAATTAAATTAAATATATTTAGAAAATTATTTTTATAAAATGGAATTTATTTTTGAACTCAGAGCATCGATAGTATGTTAAGGTAATTTTTGGGGATTTTTCTGAAAAAAAGAATTTTCAGTGAATAGTTTTTTTATTTAAAAATTAAATTAAAAATATTTAGAAAATTATTTTTATAAAATGGAGTTCATTTTTTTTGAAATCAGAGCATCAATATTTGGTTAAGGGAAATTTTTGGGATTTTTTCTGAGAAAGTTGAATTTTCAATGAATAGTGAAAATACAGTTCTTATGTTACGGGTGTTTGATGACATCATAAATGCATCATGATGATGTGATGAGATATTTTAAGGGATTTCCGACCAAAGGGGATGAATTATCGTATGAGGGGTCCCATGTGGCTAAAACCATGGGCAAATACCATGGGCAAGCCCATGGTTTTTCCAAAACCACAAATGAGGTGTCCCTTGGCCATTAATGCCTTGTCCCCTCACTTTCTCTGTAAATACCCACAATTAACTCCTATTGTTTTCCTCCCAAAACTCCCCCAATCAAGCTCTGGTCTCATTAACTACCAAATAGTCCTCCCAAGGTGCCCCCAATTCCTCAAGGTCCCAATCTTTGAGTTTTAAGAGTTACATTTTAAGGTAAGGGATCCCACCTCTCTCTTTCTTTTCAAGTACTCTCGTTTATATCATTTCTTTTAAGCCCCAAGTTCTTATGTTGGGGATGTTATTTTATATTCATCCTACATTACATTTCATTTTCATACTATGAGAGTACCTCTCTTGATCTCATGAATACATTTTATGAATGTTTAATGGGCGCCGTTAGGCTGCCGAATTCTTAAGGGATTCTTTCACCCTTCTCATTTTCAAGATCTATTTTCATGTCAAGTCTTTCATGTTCCTTTTTATTATGTTGGGGTTTTATCTATATATAAATAATACTAATATATTATGTTCATATGATGAGAGACCCTATTTTATCTCTTCAATTCATTTTTTTACGTTTTAAATGACGTCGTTAGGCTGCCGAATTTTCATAAGAGAAATCTTATTTTTGTCTTCCTTCAATGTTTTTCATTTCATATGGTATATCTTTAAAATTTCATTACCATGTTCTTATATCCATTATATTCTGTCCCTCTACTACTTTATGGATCATTTATGAATGGGTGACCCTTTCCCCTCTCTTTTCAATATTTTCTAAAACCCTGTAACATAGCTGTTATGCTGCAGAATTTTCGGCTCAAAATGCCTCTCTCTTTTTCTCAATTCTTTTATTTTATTAAGTGAATACTCAAAACTCTTTATTATACAGGTTTATTCACATATATATTAAAATGTTCTATTTTAAATTCTGGTATTTACATACATGAAACCCGCTTACGTTTTTCCGTGGGTTGAAAGTGACATAAAGATCATGTCTTAAAAGTAGTTTTAAAATGTTATGATTATGAACTGAAACCCATTTCTTTTATGCTATATGGGTTATTCATGAAATTTTTGATGATTATATATGTGGCTCACATGATAATAAAGTAAAATTTAAGGGTTCACCCTGATAGCGCTCCAATGCATTGGGTAATGATTTAAGCACTAGAGATTACAATTTTAATGATACCTTGGTGAATAACCTTGGTAATTTTCAAATGACACCTTGGGGATGGACCTTGGTGATATTTTCATGACTTTCTAAGTTAAATGTTGTAGCCACATGTTCATGTTATGAAATATGTTATTTTTATTATGATATGCCTCATGATTTCTTTCTCATGCCTTAAAGTTCTTTTTCATGACTTTATTGATGTATCTCAAGTTCACATGTTAAATGTTTCCCCTTGTTTCCCTTACTGGGCCTTCTTCTCACCCTTTCTTTTGATGTATGTCCCCAGGTTATGAGATGCAGTAATGAACCTAGGATGAACATAAGGAGAAGCCTTTCAAGTGTTTAAGAAGAATGTCTTATGTTTTCATGTTTTAAGTTCCTAGTTTCCAAGACACTAAACCTTAAAGATCCTCAGTTTTGGAAAATGTAATGAAAAGTTATGTTATAAAAAGACGGGATGTTATAATGATAGTTAAATTGCATTCTATGTCAATGTTTTAACTAATATTATACTATTATAAATCCTTTTTTTATATTTACCCTCACATTTTTGTTTCAATATTATAATGAATTTTTCTCTTTAACCCAATTTATGACGTGGGTTTTTACTAATAGTATTTTCAAATATCAATCCCTCTACTATCAAGATCAAGCTTAAATTGAGAGTGAATAATTTAATTAACATGTGGAAAATGTTACACCCTAAGACATAATAATATTTTTATTTTAGTATAAATTTAACATCATATTATATTTCATTATATGGAACACCATGTTATGGTTATGATGCACACAACACTGTGTTTTTTTATGTTACACACAAGAATTAACTTTACCTTTATTTAGTGGAACATCTATATTAAAAATAAATATTTATAATTTATAATGATTATTTTTTCAAAAAAGATTACTTTTTTATTTAACAATTTAAAAATTATCTTAGGGTGGATTTTTTGTATTTTCTTTACATGTCACATTTTTTGATGAAGAGTGTGAAATTCTGCATTTTAGATAAAAATTTATTTTTCATTTAAATAATTATTAATGTTAAATTATATTTTAAATTTTCAATAATGAAAAAATAGGTAAATTATATTTCGATTAATCTAATTTATTTCATTATATAATTTTTATTTTTATTTTTATATTATCACTCAACAAACATTAAATATTTTCACATAAAATCCCCTCTTTTACATGTTTGTTGGATTATCCTTATACATAATTTTGAAATATATGGGAGTAAAACTTAGAAAAATGGAAATACACGGTGAAAATCTATACAATATTTATATTATAATAATATTAACTTAGTGTTTGATGAATAAAATATTTTTTAATGAATATAAAATTAATTATAGAGTTTAAGGTAAAATTTAGCATAATAAAACACTAAATCGTACACTTTAGGGAAAAAATGACCTAGAAACTTGTATAAAAGAATTTTGATACAAATAGTTCAACCATAAGACCTATTTGTTCTTATTTTTTATATTATTTGGACACATAATCATGAAACTTACCCCTAAAATATGTTATGTAATGAAAAATAAAAAAGGAAACCTTTCATCCCTTTAACATTTTTAAATCCCTAGAGTATGTATGAAGCTACATAATTTTGGTTATAAACATAATTTTGAAATTTATATGATTTATTTAAAGCATAATAATTAATATATTATATTCATTGATGGTACAATTACATTAAACATATAACAAATGCTAAGACATGGATTTTTATGTTAATAATTAAATTAGAGAAATGATGGTAAAAACACTAAATGTAAATTAATATTTTTGAATTTGTTTGTTACATTATTTTTTAGATAAATATATCATGTTAAAAATATGTGAAATTAATATATTTTAATTCGAATAATATATTTTTATTTTTAAAATAAATATTAATTAATTAATTTAAAAATTAACATTAATGTTATTTTAAAATAAACATTATTTTATTATAAGATTTAAATTTAATCAAACAAATTATTAACCCAAGAGAATTTAATTGTTAGTAAATATGATATTTTTTCCACTAAAGGGAAAATTTATATTTTATAACTAACATATTTAACCATATATAGTGAAAACATTGTTTGCACGGTCCGAGTTAAGGTCCTGTTTTTGTGTGTTATATGCCCTTGGTTTAAAATTAGATTCCAACACACAAGGGAAATATATTTTTAAAAACTAGTTATAATATTTTTAATTTAATCAGTATATATTTTAGAATTAATGTAAATTTAATTTTTTCTTAACAGATAAATTAATTTGGTTAGAAAACATGTTACAATAATACAAACAAAAGTTATAAAATTGTGGTAATATAGTATTTAGGAATTCAAATTATACTAATTAATTTATTTATGTGTGTTTGAGTTTATTATTGACCATTATTCACCATTAATCAATTATAATTCCATTTTGGAGGAACATGAGGCATGTTAGACTTCCCAATTGTCTACACCTTTTGGAATTTACAAGAATTACACTCCCCCTCTTATAAAAAGGATTTCAAACATCCCATTTATCACACCTTTAATTCCACTTTATCACATCATAAATATACCCAAATAGTATCTCAACATCCCCACTAATATTAGAATCCCCACGTTTTAAAAAAGAAAACCAGTGAATCCCTTTTTCACAATCCAAAAGGTGTTATAAGAAAAAGAGGTAGCATTCTCTAATGTTAATTTATGTTTTATTAATTTGTCCACCCCTTCCTTTCTTATTATTCCAAGGTTATATTATAAAATAGGTTTAACAAATATACTGATATGTTTTTATGTTACGGTTTTGATGTAAACCTGCACACACTTTAATAAAATGGGTAATGAACATTACATTCATGTACAGAAAACTAACGTCTCGTAAAATGATATTGATTATCTTTACTTTACCACCTTCCATGGATAGTAATTATAATATAAAAATTATTTTATATAATATATATTTTATTTATTATGTGTTTTTTCTTCTATAGATTTTATATAACATAAAACTTTATACATTACATTTGGAGATAATACGGTAACATCAATTGTGGATGTTTGGACTACTGCACACTCAAAACAATATAATATATTCAAACTGCATGGAATATAATAAGTTTGGTTTTAATTAAATATATGTGACATAAAAGGCATATATTTTATATTAATGAAATAATTACATTTTTCTAAATATAATATATCATTTTCATTATTACCCATTTCACACACTAACGAGTGATAACATCATTCATGGATGTGTGGACCACCGACTCCTCAATGTGATGTGAATACTTGACATCACATAAATTTTATATACAATAATATATGATTAAAGAACTAATTATTTATTAAATAATGATAATTATGGAAAGATTTAATGTTACTTACCTTCTTTCCATAAATATCATTCAAAAATGGGAACATTACTAAAGCATATATACGGCCTATCATCCCCATATTTGTAACATTGGTTCATTTTTTATAACAAACATTCATAAATTTTTTAAAATTATAATAATTTTATACATAGGATAATTAGTTTATGATGATTATTTTTTAGATGTTTATATAGTGACCCCTTTGTCTATAGTAAGCCTTGAAAAGACATTTTTGACACAAGAACCGAATTTTCTCAAAACATGTTACGTAAATGTAATTGTTCACGTAGTTGTATAAAAAATTTTAATAAGTGAAGTAAAAATAATAATAAAATTGAAAAACATTATCAATAAATTAAATTATTTTCAAGTGTTTATTTTTAAGAAGATAAAGACCCACAATACAAGACAGAATCAAGGTATGATATTTTCATCTCACTTTTTGCATCAATGAGATAATTTTCATATTCACCAAAAAATTTATTTGTGTGGTATATCTACTACCCATTTTGATATATTATAAATTAAATTAATTTTTAATGATTTTATTTAAATGTTTTATTTTAAAAATATTTTTTTTAGTTTCTAATTAAATTGTTTCAACAATTGTAAGGGATTCTTGTCTACCTTTTTTAGTGAGTGACACACTATTTTACAACTTATTTCTTATGTGTGGTGCATATTCTTCCCCAATTTCTGGTAATATCATTATTCAATCTTATTTCTTGGTATTCTATGTTTATCATTGAATTTTATTCTCTAAGTAGTGTGGCTTTAAAATTGAAATGTGGTAAAAGTTATCTTTCCAATATCACTTTCATTTATGATTGATAAAATCACTTGAAATAATCACCTCATTATAATATTTTTTTGTAAATTACTTTTACCATAAATATATCAATTCTCATTGAATTTATATTATTATTTTCAAAACCATGTACTATTTTACATAATTTTTTAACTTTCAAAATTATTTCAGTAATTGGAGGAGCATTGATTAATATGTATATTCAATTAAATATTTATATATATATATATTGATTATTTAAATAAATTATTTGGAATATGGGGAATTCATTAGATTTAATAAGTGATGGGCGGGACCACTATATACCCTTGATGGATCAATAGGTTGGTTGAAACAAACTACAAATGTTTTTGTTGAGGCCTTACCGATTTATTAGATTCTGGAAATTAATTCGTGATACATTATGATTGTTGGCATGAAGTTGTAACAATATTAGATTCTTTTCAAAAAGACTTATCAATAATATATTCATCGTATGAATCCTTTATGGTACTTTTTATATATCTATAATTATTGATTCCATAATTAAGAATTCAGTTGATTTTATTTCATGTGATTATTCAATTTGTTATAATATCCATGTAAAAATTTCGTACACATATTTTTGATTAAATGGAATGTGTTTCATTTATATACCTTATTGTATTGATAATGCCTTGTCTAGTTGACTAAATAAGAAGGTGTGTCTAGTATTTTTTCTTTTCTACTTTTATTATTAATATTGATTCATGATTACATTCTATTTGGACACCCTTACTGAGAGTTTTATCTCATAATTATCATATTTCCTTTCTACATGTTGTTATGATAAATCCATTGAATTTGTTTCAAGGATGCATTGTTTTTACTTTTTTATAAAATATTTTCTTTCTTGAATATAAAATAGGTTTCATGTTAGTATTTTGGTTTTAATAAAATAAGAATATTTTGTTCCATTAAGATCTGATATGTTGTAATCATGAAAATTTAATAAATTAATGCATCTGTTCATGGATTGTAGGAATGAGGTGCAACATTATTATAAAAAACTGAAAAATTGAAATTGTTCCCCTAAACTCAATTTTAAATGGGAACCTCTTATTTTATTTTCATCACACTATAGTATACTCTTTATTTCCAGAATAACTACAGAAATATATTTTTTAAATCCACACCAATAACCTAGAGTATTTAGTTTTATCATAAAACCATCCTAGTATGATTTATGTGCAAATAAAATTAGTTTGTCTGAAGAAGAATAATTGTTATTAACCAAGTGTTTTTTACATTTTCTAATACCTAATTTAAATATTATTTAAATATTATTAAATATTATTAAATAATAAATTAGTTTTCTTAAATATAAAAATATTTTATTATGATAATTTCATATCATATATTTGTCGCGTATTCCAAAAAAATGGGAAGAAAAGTCGCCGATCGTGTGTATTATGAACTACTACAATGTGAATCTGGGAAATAAATTTTCAATCACCACCTCTCATGGATAGATATAGTGATATATTTAATGGATATATATATATATATAATATTTCATACATAATTATTCTTCTATAATTAAAATATAATATATACCTTCTTACCTACCAGGCTTTGGGAAATTGATAACGCTTCTCGCATTCATGTGTGAACTATCACCGTAATGAATCGATCTGATTAGTTTTTCATTTATGGTTTAAATGGATAGAAATAATGATATAATTAATTTATATTTATTATAAATGATATATAAGGATTTTATAAAGGTGAATTACTATATACCTTTCTTTTCATCAATTCATCGAGAATTGGAATCATTGTATATGTGTGTGTACGACCTATAGTCTCTATGAATGGTGTAATTAAATTATCTATATAAATTTGTTATATAACATTCTAAGTAAATAAATATTTCATTAAAATATTTATTAACATTCTTGTGATGATTGATCAATGATCAATGTACAAGGTCCAAAACTACATAACGAAAATATACATGTAAAAATAAGTAGGTATCATCTGGAATAATGATTTTAAAATATAATTATTAATAAATGGATGATAAAAGTATTTATGTAATCATATATGGTATTATATATTTTATTATTATTCTATCATATATGTATAATAAATCATTTTTTTATTATAAAGAAGGGATGGACAAATATGTAGGAAGTCAAACCTGTGTTAAGGGTTTTATGTTGCAATCTCATTGTTTATCTATATTGTTTATTGGTATGTCCAAATGATGAAATAATATATTGTATGTCTCAAGAACCTTTTAATATTATTCCCCTAAAGTTTTTTGTTTAAAATACATTTTTCCTTCAATTTTTGTCTATTTTATACTTATAAAATATATATAAAATTTTAAGGAAACATAAAATTATTTCTATTTAGTTAAAAACACATTGTCTTCCATATCCATGTTTTATAAAAATACTCAATATATTTTTTAATACTATAATTTAATTTGTAAATTTCACTTTTACACATGTCTCTTACAAAATGGTTGGAAGATAATATTATTTCCATTTTTTAATGAGGTGCTTTTTTCTTTTTTACAATGGTGTAAAATCAATGTTTTATTTTAACTTGTACAATCAAAATTGAATTTCCCACAATCATTAACACTAAATTATTTTTAAATTAATTTAAAATTTTATAGGGTTATTTTCTATGACAAGAATTCTGAAAATATTTTATGAATTTTTAATTTTAAAAGTGTATTTTTTAATTGGAATGGGGTCTTCCCTCTATAATTTTTAATGATTTTTTAATGGGATTTATATTCATCAATAAGAACACCCTTTACTTTAGTAATTAACTACCAGTTTTATGATATGAGGATAAAATCCTTAAAATTTCTATAGATGGTTTATGATTATATTGAAATGATGTTTACAGAACCCATTCCTCTTCCATGGGATATGATTTGATGAATTTATGAAATGTTTATGAAAAAAATTTAGCTTCCACAGGTTATTCCATGATGAAATTTTTATGAAACATTTTTTTTCTTGCATTTTAATAGTATTATTGTTTTATGATTTTTAATAAAACAACTATATGATTTGTATTATGTCATATCTGAACCAAAAATTATATATCCTTCCAATTCATTGGGTAAAGAAGGATATCTCATGAGAAAAAAAGGACTAAAATGGGTTGTGAACCCATTTATGTAAGGGACTCTGTCCACAATTATAGTCTTGGGAGTGACCACTGACAACTATGTTTGTTTTGGGAGTAAACACAAATCACTATGATAGTCTTGAAATTATCCTTGATAGATAATAAAAATTTTCTTTGCTTATGTACATGACACAAATATATGTCTGATGACAATTTTTTATCTCATGGATCCTATTCATTGATTATGTTACGATTAATGTATTAAAAAGATCAATCCATTATAAAAAGAGTCAAGATTATGACATATGATATAAATGGTATGGTTTTATAATTCTTATCTCTTGTTCTAAAACAAGTATTCTTTTATTATTCTCATGTGATCATTGATATATCCCATTTTATATTTACTAATCATTTGACATCACTCTTTCAAAAATATCCTTTCATCACGTTATAAATAATGATATTATGTTTTATATATCTTATAAGGTTTCTAGTTATGAAGAACATAGTGGGAGATGATGTAGTTCACTCATGAACTTGTTGTTTATAGATCCATGTATCCAAATATAATAGACCTATATAATTCTTGAGTGGTTCATTATGTTATGTAATTGATATTAATATAAAATGTTTTCATATATATGTATGAAATAATGGGTCCATATTGGATAAGGCCTCAACTATGAATATAATTTCCCTTTTATAATAGATGGGCATAGGTTTTGAAACTTGAAGTGCACCCAGGTGGGATGAGCATCTAGATTATCATTCCAATCTGTTGACATTGATACTAGTATATCTTTATGTAGAAATAATTAGTTAAGCCTAATTATGGATCCTCGTGATAAAATGAATTATAATTATATATTTTTTTTATTCAAATATCTACGTCATATAAATATTATTTCCATGATTTACTAATTATTTTCTGTAAAAAATATTCATTAAAGTAAATGATTATATTAATGAAAAAACATAATCCTATTGGTATTTTATATGTTTTGGAACCTTTGTTTTTTTCTAAATAGTATGTTATGCTGTCACCCAACATGTCCATTGTGGTGGACATGTTGCTTCATAGTCTTTCGTAAAGATAACTATTGTTATTAGTATATATTTGGATAAGTTATTTTTATTTATGTTATCATTATGAGTTTTATTATTACTATACTCTGTGTTGGATCTATATAAAATAGTATTTTATAGATCTTATCCATGTTAAATGGACTCCCATTTTTGTTTTTAACCATTACCAAGATGTTTTTCCTCCATTCCATTACATGTATTTGATTTATATATTGTGAGATTCGAATATTTATTTTGGACTATCCTTTAGTTCTGAATCACTCTTTAATTATTCATTGAGGCACAAAAGGAATGTATCCACCCCTTGAAGACTGGGTAGTGGTCTTGGGGTCATATAGCAACCAGATACTTGGGTTGTTTAGGTGATTCATGTATTTATCATTAAAATATTGTATCAAATAATGGTGTTATGAAATCATTTCTCACATAAATATGTTCGTATAGATGATATTGGTAGTGTATTGGATCTAGTATAGGTGTTACTTGAAGAGTAACCCAAATAAATGCATCAAAAACATCATTATGAAGAAATATAATGTTTCAAAGTTGTATTATGTTTCTAGGTAGGCTCTAGTAGTGTTTATGAGGGTGTCAATTTTAATACTTTGGTCATTTACAAGAAATAAACTATATGTGTCATAGGGATCAATTAGGGTCCATAATCACTAGTTTTTTATGAATCATAAGTGTATTCCATTGGATATGAATAATAGAGAATCATGATATACTTTTGGATTTACTTTATTTATATTATATTTAGAATTATTTAAAGGGTATTATTTACTAAAACATAAAATATTTATATATAGCTTATTATATACATATATTGTTGGTAATATTGTTAATAAGGACCACTATTGGTTATTTTGATTGAGAATATTTATTTAATTATGTTAATAGCTAAAGTATTATAAAACATATCACTACTAAGAACACTAATGTTGTTCTTTCATTAATAACATTATTAAATCAAATAATTTTTTTAGTAATTTATAATTATATTTCTATTGATACATGAGAGCCATGATATCAATTTTTTTATAAAAAAATTCCATGTTGGTACATATAATTGGTAATAACATTCTTCTACTCTTTAATAATATTTTATTCTTGCACATAGATAACTTGATTTTTAAAATGAATTTTTCATTTTGGTTATCAGAATTTTGAGATTTCCTACTATTTAGAATTGTGTTTTTTTCATTATCATTAGTATAAAATTCATGTCATTTGAAATTTAATACATTTTGTAAATCTTAGTTAAGGTGTACAAACAAAAACATCACTTTGAAATTAGATACATTGATATTATAAAATTATTTATTTTTAAAATGAAATTAATAGGGTATTTTAAAATGATGTTTTGAGTGTTTATAAAGGTATTAAGGAATGTTATTTTCCATTATAATGTGGAATGGGGTTTAATAAATGTAATTTATTCATTAATTTAGATTCTAAATTATTTATTTAAAGTGTATTTCATTGCTATTTAAATAAATAAACTATTATGATTTGTTGACATATGTGTAAAATGAGTAAGAGGAATTATTAGGTAATAATTATTTTGGGAGTATAAAACAATTTGTTGTTATTTATGTATTATCATCTTTATGGTAATTGTTTCCTAATAAATCATGGTATAAAATATTTTTGTATGTCTTAGCATGTAGTTATGAATAATTTTCGTATATAATTTTATGGTTATGTGGATATTCCTTTTGTGTTAAGAGTTTTTAATGTGAATGTATGAGGGGATATCAATGTGTATGTATTCCCATTTAATAAAATTATTTGATGGAACCTATAGATATGTACATTTATAGAGTCAATTTTTGGTTTTAATAAAAAATTGTGGTTGTATGTTGACATAAACCATGAAAATGAAATCACATGGGATTTATGAGAGGTAAAGTGGGATGTTTATTATTTTATAGGGGAAAAATGGTGGAGATTTTCTGAAGACATTAACATTAGTCGTTTGTTTTATTGAATTATATTTTTTATAAATTTATGAAGAAATTTGAATTTTCAATTTCCAATTGTGGGTTTTTTTTCAATATACTATTGAGATTTGATTTTGGGTATTCAGAAATAGAGTTAATGGAATATAAAAACCTGACATGTCATTAATTTAAAGCATAAGGGGGTTTATGTGTCCAATGGTTTGAACCAATTGTAGTCTTAAGACTCAAGGTGGTACCTAGTACCAGCTTTAGGGTACTAGGTACCTGATGCAGTGGCGAGAGGGATGACTCTCATAGTGGATCCACCAGATACCATATGGACCACAAGTGCCTACCATATAATTATAGAATTATTTTTTGATTAAATATTGAAATTTTAATCTTTTAAGATTAAATATTTTTTCAACATTGGTTTTCCTTTAAGATATCACTTAATCCCTATTTTTTGGAGGTCTTTCTTGGAATATTTTTTGTTCACTGATCCATCTCCTCCTTTTCCATTAATCCATGTATATTCTATGGGGGATGTTGATACCAAATAAATTGTAAAAGAATATATCATATCCTTTCTCTTTTCCTATATGATCTATTTTCTTATAAATTTTACTAGTTTTCTTTAATATAGTTCTACAATTTTGGATTTCACCAATGTCGTGATGAAATCCACCAATATGCCTATAGGTATTCTTACTTGTGTTATAGAATACCTAGAAAAGTTCATTCTTAACCTTTGCACATTATTTTTATATTTTTTAAGTTTGATTAAATTTTATTTAGTATTATATTTTTTTGAGACTTGATTTATGGTTCATTAGATATAAAATATACTGGTATTGATTTTGATTAATTGTTTTTAGTGATCTAGTGACATCCCTCCTAATTTGTTTCTTGGTTTCTATTTAGTTTTCATGATGTCATTTTATTATTAAGGTTAATTGATTATAAATTATTTTGAATTATGTTTTGATGATTAATAATATATTTTTTAATTATATTGGAGTACATGGGATGAATCTAAAAGTATTATTTAATGGTATATGGTTCTGAACTATATGAAATCCCATTATGATAGTTTAGAATTTTCTTCAACCTATTTTATTTAAAAAATAAAAAATATATTATATTTTTATAAAGTGAAAAATAATTTTTTTAAAGAAATAGTTGGATGTAAATTTAAATTGATTTTTTTTGAAACCTCAATTAATAAGTGTAATGAATCATTAAATGATATATTTTTCATTTAAAGATTTGTTTAATGACTTGTGATGAATTGAAAAATATAGTATGTAAAATAAGTCTTATTTTTGAATCATTGATATTGAAATGTTATCCAGTATGGTTAGCCTTATTACACATGATTGATGTTTTAAATTTTATTACCTTCATTTTCCTCTTGTGGAAGCATAAATTGGGTATAGAATATATGTGATAATAAAACTAGTTACTTGGTCCTGAACAATTATAATGGACATTAAAATAAAGAAAAATATGTATTGAAATTAATTATTATTTTGATTCCAAAGGCCTTCTAGGAAGTAACAACCTCTATATTCCTTTAATTATGTTTTTAAATCAGTACGTACATGCCTAAAACTGTGAATTATTAATCTACCATTGGTTTTAAATGGAATTTTGTTAATTGAATGTCATCACCACATAAAATTACAATTTTTCTTTTGAAACCTTGATGGTTAATAATTAATATGATGAAAACCTCCTTGGTGGAGTAATATACGATTATTGGGTTTGTCTTCAACCATTATATATAATAAAACCATCTTATGACATGGTATATTACCATTAATCTAATCCTTGATTTCTACATTTAATTTTATGAGTTACAGGTGAGTGATCCAAATTTAATTTTAGTTCAGAGTTGAATAAGAAGTGAGTTAATGAATTAGTTAATTCCAATTGTTAATAATGATATGAAACTAGATGTAAATGATTTGATTGAAATGATTTTAATCTGAGATGGAATCATAATTTTGAATGTAGTATTTTTTTCATAATGACCGATGTCATTTTTTATTGACAAGAAAAAAATTTCTCCTTAAACAAATTTCAAAAACCACTCCCCATTCTAATATATATTTTACAATATGGTTTTTTATTTAATAGAGTAAAATATAAGTTTTAGATAACATTATATCTCAAAATTAATTTTCCATTAATGATGGATCTAGTTGTAAAAATCTCTATTGGTTATTGTTTCAATTTCAAAAGAGCCTTAAAAGTTCAAAACCGATGTTTCCTTTTACTGTTTATTTAAAATGATTCAATAATTTATAGTTTATTAATATTTTTTAATTGGGTTATGTCACAACCTGTACCCAGGGCCCATGCCGTGACTACACCTATCCCACCTTTCATAGCCCACTGTGTGGTGACTATCACCAGAAAGGCATGTCCCTAAAATGGGAAGGCATTTCCTTTTAAACTGTACATACACATAGTCCAATAAACAAACTAAATAAACCATGAAGTAAACTACTATATTAAATGTGTGATTAATGTCTAGGGGCCGGAATAGAAGACCAACTGAAAAATACAAGTACAACTGAAACGTAAAAATATAACTGAAAAGAAAAAAACATCTCTTGGATCATCAACCGAGGATCATACTGGAAGGGTAAGTACAACCCATGATTAGTATTATCTGCTTCACTTCATTCCAAATGGTCCACCTCTTAGTACCATCCAGTCCTGTCTCCTTCATCCTCAATCATTGTCATCTGCCATATGCACAAGACACAACAAGGTGCAGGAGTATCCCATGTAGGTGTGAGTATAACGATACTTAGTAGGGACCCTAAGACCCCCGTAGGTCTCCAATAGTTCCACAAATGGAAAAACCCAAAGCAAGACATCAACTCAACTTAGGTATATGTCCACACATAAACCTTTGTTATGAAGATATAATCATCTCATACATGAGGGAATAATAACAATAAGTTTTCACCCCAAAGGTTGAAGTACCAAAAAGGTTACACAATGAAGTCAACACCACGAAGGTAGAAGTACCACATAGGTAACACCCTGAAGTTGAAGTACCACACAGGTAACACCATGATGATAGAAGTACCACACAGATGACACATCAAAGATAGAAGTACAACACATGTAACATTACGAAGATAGAATAACCACATAGGTAACACTACGAAGCTTACACCACAAAGGTAAAAGACACATATCACACCATGTATAACTTAATTACGGAAGTAAAGATGATTAGTCATATGCTGGATCATCTTATTATGTTATGAAGAACAATGGTTGACCCATACAAGGTCGATAGGTACAATCCCCCTCTGACCCACGTAAGATCTGACCCACACAAGATCGATATGCACTGACCCACACAGGATCGCTGAGCGCTAACCCACATAGGATCTAGTAGAATCTGACCCACATAGAATCAATGGATGCTAACCTACAAAGGATCGATGTTCTTTCTTCACGTTACAACTTTCCATAGGATTCCTCGCACCAGGTGCGCTTGAGTTCTGTAGAATATTCCCGTTGAGATATTGGTCGTACCTCGACCACCACTAAGATCCAAAAATGAGTAACCAAATGGACTGCCTTTTTGTAATAGTTCCAACACGATAGATGACACAGAAATCGAACGCCTGGTATGTGAGTTATAAGTGTTTTATTTCAGATAGTCTGGTTGGATTTGGGTTCGATCCAACTTGGTCAGACTCCAACTATTTCCAAAACACATGTAGAGTATAAAAAAGGTCCATATCCATCCAAGGATCCCAGTTCCATAGATTATTTGTCAAAAAGATGCCCATATTTCACGATACGGCCCCTTTAGTTTTTTTGGGCCTTGATGGGTCTGGGTCTAGTTCGACCTGGTCATCCAACCATGCCCGACCCAGTTTGGGCTGGGCTGCGGCAGCTTGGACCACAAGGCCATAGTTCAGCCTGGTCTATAAGGGGGTGGCCCAAACCGCATGGTGGTAGCCCGACCCTTAATGGGGTGGCCCGACCTGCAATGGGGAGGAATAGCACACCAGGGGGTGGGCCAACACACAATAGGGTAGATCGGCATTCATGGTGCTTCCTAGCCACCATGGGGGTGTAGCGCACTGAATAGGTGTCCCAGAAGGCAGGCAACCCACAGGGTAGGAATCCCACTTGGCAGGCAGCCCGACCGCATGAGGCGTGGCCCGCAGGAGGTGCATCCCAAGGTTCTCCTGATCCGGAAAAGGGGGGTGGTTTCCCCCCATTTGGAAATCGAAGTTGCAACACCATTGGTGCAACCAAGTCACCTATAGGACCCTTTACAAGTACCACCACCGCGGAACCACCTATGGTCCACTGGTCAGGCCACCCACCGCTTCCACATATGGCTGGTTTGTCAGCCACCTCTTCTGACTGCCTTGGCAGACGAGATGTGGCTGGTTCCTCAAGCATCAAAGTGGCACCACCTCCTTTATTGAGGCTTTCCGGGGGGGCCAGACACTGCCTTCATCCACCACAACATCATCCACAACCCCTTTCCCACCAGCAGTGCGAGACGGCGTGCCTTATCTCCTTCGAGGTTGGTCAGTTCCGATGACTCTGCCATCATTTGTCACCCCAGGACTAATCCAACCTGAATGCAAATCTTGAAAAGAACACAATATCTTTCAACAAAAGGGAGGGGGGACCAAGCCTTGTTCGTTTATCCCACACCTTCCGTGTTAGGTTGATATCAAGTGGGTCAGAAGGATTCAAATAAATCTTGAAAAACAAATCAAGATTAAACCCTACCATTAGAATGATGGAGAAACACATGATGTTGAGGAATTTGGTCGGTGTTCACTGTGCTCCGAAACTAGCCTCCAACGATGTCGCTCGATCATCAATCATTGGTTTGGGGTTTTCAGGCTGTTTTTCTTCACTCACTAGAACCGACTCTATCATCCAATGGTTTGGCGTCTCTGTAATTGGTCAGCAATTCATTTCTTTATGAAGATGTCTCGATACCTCTCCCTAAGCTCCATATAAATAGGATAGGGGGAGCATGAAAGATGTTCATGGAATTAATGGGGGATCATTAGTTTGGAACCTTCCTAATTCCCCAATGGTGATATTACATAGGATTGAATGGTCATGCAATTTATTGGCTTCACACATTGCTCGTCCCACATTGCCTCTTGTCTGTTGGAGGAAAAAGAAAAAGAAAACAAAAATAAAATAATATAAAATGTTATTTTAATAATTTTATTCAAAATACTACAATATTATATTTTTCACCCGACCTACTGTGATCGAGTTGACGCCTCCTTTAAGAGAATCTTCGTGCTGTAGATTAAATGGTGCCCTTAGATTTTTTAATCCGAGCACCGATTCAAAAGGTAGAAACTATCACCTGTGTGTTTTCTGAACGTAACTGAAAAATATTTAGAAAGTAATTTTTGGCACACCATGCCTATGAATCACATGCCGTCAATTTTTATAGACACTTAATAGTTTCATAATATTTAAAAAAATTACAAGAAAATATGGTTCTTTCCATTCTCCCCAGCTTAGGGCATTTCGTCCCTAAAAGCCACAAGATAGACAAAGAAAAATAATTGGGGTACTAAGCATGAATATTATCCTCCCGTTCTATAGTTCAATCCTAGAGGTTCCCATGCTGCCAATGAATCCACACTAGAGGTATCGACTGCCTACATAGGTCTCACTCTTGTCAATTCTCATTCTCTACTAGAACCTTCATAAATGTTTCCCCATCATCAAAGACCATATCTCCATTATTGATGGAATGTGATTGGTCATGCACATATCTCTTGAGATGGGATACATGAAAGACGTCATGCACCATCTCCAACAGCGATGGTAGTTCCAAGTGGTATGATACCTCCCCAATCCTTTGAGGTATCAGAAAATGTCTGATATGAATTGGTGAGAGTTGTCTTCCACAACCAAATCTCTACAATCCCTATCTATGTGAGACCGTTAAAAATATGTGGTATCCCTCCTCGAACACCAAGGGTGTCCACCTCCTGTTAGCATAAGACTTCAATCTGCTCTATGCAGTATTCAGCTACTCCTGGATGATCTGAACCTTCTCAGTGTTAGCTCATCCCAACATTGGAGCCATAAGTACAGACTCTCCTGGGTTTGACCAGCATAGAGGTGATCTGCATGGTCGACTGTATAGGGCCTCTAATGGTTCCATACCAATGGTGGAGTGATAGTTGTTGCTCTATGTGAACTCTACAAAAGGAAAGTGATCTACCCAACAGTGGCCAAAATCTAGAATTCATGCACATAGCATGTCCTCTAGCATCTTAATGGTCCGCTCTATCTGACTATCCTTCTAAGGATGAAATATGGTTCTCGAACATAGTTGAGTCTCAAACACCTCCTACAATCGTTCTGACAACTGGGAAGCAAAATATTTGTCACGGTCAGAGACGATCATTGATGGAACCCCAGGGAGTCCCACAATCTCTTGTACGTAGAGGCATTCCAATACCTCTACAAATCACTTCTATTTGGTAGGTATGAAGGTGGAAAACTTTGTGAGTCAGTCAACGATCACCCAGATGGAATCCTGTACCCTAGACATATTTGGAATCATGGTCAAAAATTCCATTGTGATTCTATCCCAATTCAAATCTGGAACCTCTAATGGTTGTGTTAAGCCTATTGAAACCTGATGCTCGGCTTTCACTTGCTGACAAGTGGGGAATCGGGAAAGAAAATCAGCCACTTCCTTCATCGTCCTGGGACATCAGTGCTGATGTTGGAGGTCCTGGTACGTCTTCACCACACCGGGACATACCTCCAAAGTGGATGCATAGAACTCCCTCAACACCTCCTCCTATAGCACCATTAGTACCATTGTATGTACTATGAAGATGATGACATGCTCCCCACCTTCAGAAAATCCATCAGGTGCTTGTCTTGAAGATATCTGAGCATGCCGAGTCTTGTAGTCAATGTCCCCAAGTTTCACCTCTCTGACTCACTGAAGAATTTGTGTAGTGACTATCATAGACTCAAGGTGTGCTGCTCTATCTCAATATTTAAATGATATGACCATCGCGACTACCTGCTTTGTCACCTCACTCAGCAACTACAGACCAGAACTCATGCTGAGGGCATCAGCTACTGTTTTCCCCTTCTCATGAGTATTGACTTTCTCAATGTCATAGTCCTAGAAGATCTCTAGCCATCTCCGATTTCTCTGGTTTAGGTCATTCTGAGAGATATTATACATGAGACTCTTGTGATCAGAGTAGACTGTAAAACGTTCACCAATGAAGTAATGCTTACATATCCTCAAGATGAAAACCACTGCTAATAACTCCAATTCATGGGTAGTGTAATTATACTAATGTTTTCTCAAATGTTATGAACCATAAGCGATCACCACTTGCTCATGCATCAGGACAGATCCATGTTTGGTCTCGGATATGTCATAGTAGACTACATACCCAACGTCCTCTTTTGGTAGGATCAATATGGGGGCACTCGTAAGTATCTACCACATCTTTTAAGAACTCTTTCGGAATCTCTATGTTAATATGAAGGCATGAGTCTTCATTTTAAATGCTGAAACATGTGTCGTAACTCTGGAAAATTTAGATACAAATCCCCTGTAGTATCCAATCAACCTTAAGAAACATCGCACTGTAGTCACACTCCTGGGAGGCTCCCAAGAAAGAACAACCTCTATCTTTTCTAAATCCACTGCAACTTTGGCCTCTAAGATAATGTGTCCCATAAAGTGGATCTCTCATATCTAGAACTGGAACTTTGAGAGCTTACTATAAAGATGGTTCTCTCAGAGTGTATCCAGAACAATCTACAGAGGATAAGAATTCTCCCTCTGACACCGAGTATATCAAGATGTTGTCGATGAAGACCACAACAATGTGTTCAATGTATTGAAGAAGATCCTATTCATGGGGCCCATTAACACTATAGGGGCATTGGTCATGCTAAATGGAATATCCAAGAACTCATTGTGGCCATAACGACATCTGAAGGTTTTCTTCTACAGATCCCCATCTCATACCCTAAGTTGATGATATCCTGATCTGAGGGCTATCTTCGAAAACCAATGAGCTCCGTTCAGCTGATTGAAAAGATCATAAATCCTCAGAAGTGGATACATGTTATTCATGGTCACCTGGTTCAGGCACCATAAGTCCACACATAGTTTCAAACTCCCATCATCCATCTTGGAAAACAAAATTTAGTATTCCCATGGAGAAACACTGGTCCTTATGAACCCATTCCACTAAAAATCCTCTAAATGTACCTATAAATCATGAAGCTCCATGGGATCCATCCGCTATGTTGGTGTATATAACGGTTCCATCCTGGGGTACATGTGGATGTAAAAAATCTACATCATACATAGAGGTATTCCCAGAACATCATCCAGAAAGACATTGGCATATTGTTCCACCACTACATGATACCTCAGACTCTCAACATCTATTCCATCAAGGGTAAGTCTATCCAACTGATGTGTGATCTGCTGCACCCTCCTCTGGGTAAGTCCATCCTCTGCCACAAAGGTTCCCTTCTCGCCGGTGAAGGAAAACCAGGTCCAATCCTCATGGACACACCGCACATTGTGTCTAATACAGGCAATCTGGGCACGGACTATGGAAAACTAGTTCATACCCAAGATGAAGTTGTAAGGACTTTATGCAACTACTAGAAGATCTCAGATAAATCTCTCGCCTCATATAGTAAGATCAAACTACTGAAACCAGTGTGTAATCGTCAAATCCCCTCCTGTAGGAGTCTCTAGCCGTAAGGATCAACCCAACAGATCTACCAAAATCTTTGAGCTTCGAATGAGGGGCATGAAAATAAAATATTCACTGGCACCCGTGTCTCTAAGTACCACAAATTAGGTAGAGTAGACATAGATCATACCTCTTATCATCTCTAGAGCGGTGTGGTTGTAGGTCTTAGCAAAATTGAGCTGAACTTGTCCCTATTCACCTGCTCCATGTTGTCGGGGTGGACCACCTAGAGGTGGTTGCTGTAGAACTTTGTATCGCTGCCCACCGCCGGCTGCCCGGACGACTCCTCTACTATGTATGACTCCTGCCTGTGGACCAACCTGATCGAATCTTTACCTATTCCTCAGCGTTACCTATACTATCTGTTAGTCGTTTGTATGGCAGGTCAGGTAGTCGCGAGCCTTGTGACCCTGACCACCCCACAAGTAGTGTTTCCTACTCCTCATCTATCCTCCTCTATCTCATGAGCCGCTGACCACCAACCATGTATCCTGAGGTCATCCACCAGATTTCCTTGCCATTTTGGGCCCCTGCGTCTTTCTTATACTGCCTACCTTAGATGAATCTACTACCCGATGTCCGGGGGTGGCTCTCTCTATCAGTGCTTTGTAAAGAACCGGAAATTTCAAGGAATTTTTTTTCTTAATTTCATGGAAATTTTACGAGTTTGTAGCTTCTGACGGCACTCAATTCCAAGTCCCGGTGTGCCCGAAATCAATTTTCTAAAGTTTAGCTCGAGTACGTTCAGTAAACGAACGAGCAGATTTTTCAATCTTTTGAACCAATGCTCGGAATTGAAATCGAAGGGCACCGATCAACTCACAGCGCCAGTAATTGCTTAAGGGGACCTTTACCACAGTTGTGTTTTATGGGGGGTTGTAATTTATTAATTGGGGAATTATAATATAATAAATAAAATAGATTGGACAATTTTATATTGTATATTTAGAAGTTAAACCCTCCCCTAGGATGTTGTTGATGGGGCCCATAACCACTCAAATTCCCATTTGTGGATAAATGAGAGGTGGGTCCCACATGAGCCCCAACCTTTCATTTTCCCCTAAACTCCTTAAACCCCCTTCATTAAATTGGAAACCCCTCTTTATTTGCCAAACTCTCCACCTCCCTCACTCCATTAATTCATGACAACCCCTTAAATTTATGAGGATGTCAACATACCTTAATCAATTAATGGAACAACTTCTTTTAACTAATTAAGTGTTAGAAAATGTTTGAATTTTAAATGTCTTTTGTTAATAAAATAATAAGGGTAGCTTATTATTTTATTGTGGGGAGGGCATTCGTTGTGTTAAGAGGGAGAGAGCAATTGAGAGAATATTTCCTTCTCCGATGAAGAACTGTGTCTTCTTCAACGAAGAGCACCAGTTCCATGAAGAACGATCGATGTTCCATCCTTTCTTTTCTCCGTGACAAGTGAGGAGACACCGCTTCCTCCTCAGACGCATTATGACATCACCTACGCATACTTTCCCCGCAATGCCTGACGTGCGACGTCAATTAGGTAGGGGATTTATGTTCTTTAATACCCGTCATTCACCGTGGAATTTATGGTTTGAGCCTCTAAAGCAGAGCGCACGGGCTAACGAAAAAGATCGGACCCTCTGTTGGTTGTTCGTTTTTTCCTAGGATGACGAGCGATGTAAAACGAGGCCACATCAGTGATTTGAAGCCGTCCCAGGGAAGAACAGGTCTCGGGAGAGCCGCAGGCGCAGACGGTGAGTGAATCGGACCACCGGAATGTGTCCGGTGGTCCGTGGAAGAATTTTCCGGCGCCCCTCGCCGGAATGGAGGCGCCGGTGACTGGAGGAAACGGTCGGCCGACCGCCTGGAGGTGGTGGCGCCCTAGTGTGCTGTCGGAGAAGACCCACCGCGACAACATCCGCGTCGGCTACGCGGTGGATCCCGCGGCTGCGCGGGGATCCAGGACCCCTGGGGGGCGGCGCCAGCTGGCACCGCCGGTGTCAATCAGCGGCGAGGTCGCGCCTTCCCCGATTCGCGTAATGCCCGGCCGGGCTGGCCGAGCCGTGACCGACTGTGGTCCGGGCCGTGGCCACCCGAGCCACGCCCTACCAGGGGGGTTGGGCCGGGTCGGACCAGGCCCAGACCCCCTATTTTCAGACCGTTTTCGGTTAAACAGGCATATCTTGGGCTACAGACCTCCGATCGATGCACCATGAGTTGCGTTGGATTCCTTAGATCGAGACGGTCGTTTCAGTAAATTACAGTCAAGGTTAAAGTGATGTTTTTTATGGGCAGTTCGGTTTGAACTCAAAACCAACCGGGCCCTCGGAGCAGAAATTCTTATAACATGAGGACCATACATCTGATTGACATGCTGTCAACTACATTGTATTCCTCTTGATGAGACGGTTATTTTTGTATAATCTAATTTAGGTTTGTTACAATTGAGTTATGGTCAGGTTGGTTCGTACATGAAACCAACCGGCCCCCTGGAATTAAAATGCTAATAACTCACAGACCGGGCGTCCGATTGACGCGTCGTCTGTTGCGTTGAGACCCCTATGACGAGGCGGTCCTTTGAGATACTTCCATATGAGATTATGTGAATCTTGGAGGTATCAGTCAGTATCTCGTGGAGCAGAACCTCCCGGAGATGAGCGTTTGGAGTGTGGAGACCTAGTACCTGTAGACCTGAAAACTGCTTGACCGATTCAACACGCAGTGATTCGATTATCCCAGTGGACGGAGCGCCTGGTATTTTGCGGCAGACCCATGGAAGACGGAGTTCCTGGTAGTTGGCAGCAGACCAGCGGTACTCAACAGGAGAAGTACCTCTGTAGGCTATTTGGTGGAGCACACGGTATTTGGCAGAAGACCCACAGCGGACGGAGTGCTTGGTATTTGGCAGCAGACCCACGGTACTGGACAGGAGGAGTACCTCAATAGTCTAAGGTTAGTGAGTAGTGCCTCAGAGTCGTGACAGGGCCACTGTACTCAACAGAGGAGGAGTTCTCCATCAGCAGTGGTTTCGACATCATGAATAAAATTCTGGTTTGAGCTGAGTCAATGACCTTTGTGTTTTCCTCATGATTGAGATGGTTTACTTGATAACATCGGTATATGTATGGGCATATACCTAAGTAAAGGTTATCTGTTGAGATCTTTCTATGTGGATTATCCTTGTTGGTTTTAGTGAGACATTGAGGGTCTCGAGGTCCTTACTGAGTATCGTTATACTCACCCCTGCACGAGCTATGCCCGCACCTCATTTTGTTGGTTGCAAATGACAGACAACACTGGTCGTGGTTGAGGCTAGTATAGATGGACGGTACCCGGTGGTGGATCTCACAACGAGTCGATACCCAGAGGAGACAGAGAGACATGGAGTGATGAGGAGGACATCTGTACCTACACTTCAGGTAGGAACCCGAAGGATGATCTAGGAGCTGCTTCACCATTCAGCTATTTTTCCTTTCAGTTGTACATTCTTTCAGTTGTAGCTATACCTTTCTGTGGGGATTGTATTCTAGGCCCCTTTGTACTTTCAGCAGACCTGTTACTTCTTTACTTAGTGTTTGCTTCCTCTTGTTCTCTGTGTGTGTGTGTGTGTTTACATTTAATAATGGAAATGACTTCCCTTTTTATCGAGATTGACGCCTTTGGTGCTAGTTTCCAGCCTCTGGCCTATGGAAGGTGGTCTTGGGGTAGTTACGTCACGGGCCCCAGGGGATGGGTCGTGACAAATTGGTATCAGAGGACGTCAGTTATTCCACAAAACTTAGGACTCTGATATTTTTCGTTTTATGAAGAAATAGTGTTATGGGTACTAAGTGTGGTCTTCAGTTCAGGGAGTCCAAAGTTGGTGCGGGTGGCCGACTTATCCATACACCAGGTGTAAAGACCCATAAAATTCAGAGGAAGTTTTATCTTAATTTTCTTTGGTATTTTACAGGAACACAGTTTCTGACGGAACCTGATTCCGAGGCCTGGTGTGCCCAGAATCTTTTTTTTCTGAAGTTCAGCTCAGGTACGTTCAGTGAACGAACGATTGGGTTTTTCTAACTTTTGAACCGGTACTTAGAATCAAAATCCGTGGGAACCAATGAAACTGAAGTTCCGGTAATTACTTAAGAACACCTTTTCTGAAGTTGTGTTTGCTTGGGTGAGGTTATTAATTAAATGGGTTAACTAAAGAATAAAATAAAATATTGTGCTACAAATTTTATTTTTATTCTAGGTAGTTTAAACACATGCTTGGTGGTTGGAGTGGAACCCACCAATATCCTAACTCCACTAGGTAAGATATTTTTGAGGTGGGGCCCACACGAGCCCCACACCCTTTATTTCCTTTTTAACTCCCACATGAATTTAATTTGGTAACTCACCCGCACCCCCTCTTAAATGCCAAGTCAACTCACGCATTTAATTGGATTATTAAACGCCTCATTAATTGGTCAACACATGTTAATTAAATCATGTTTTAATTTTGAATTTCAAATAAGGGATGGAATGAGTAATAAAATAAGGCAACTCCTTATTTTATTATTGTTGTTTCGTTGTGCAAGAAGGATTGGAGAGGAATTCCTCAAGCCTTGGAATCATCATCTTTCTCTTTGAAGAACACGAAGAACACACCATCACCGATGAAGAACGCTGACCTCCGATGAAGGATGACGATTAACGCTGATTCCTCAGAGATCGACGACGCGACACCGTGTACCGGAATGCCAACGATCCTCTTCTCCGCGACGCCGTGTAGGGCGATGCCGACGTTCCTCTTTCCGCGACACCGTCTTCCGCGACGTCCCTTTCCCGCGACAAACCTCGTTCGACAACTTCATCGAGGTAGGGGGTTTGGTTTAATTTAATTTATGTGGATTATATCCCCGGCATATGATTAAATTGTTGAAAGTCGTTTGAACCACTAACATGGTGGGTGCGGACCAACGAACAAGTCCGAATAAACCAATTCTCTATTCTTGATGCGCGGAATGTTGGACGATGATGAAACGAGACTGTTGAGAAATTGCAGGCCTTCACAGTAATCTACGGGTCCCGATACGACCCCAGGCATAGACGGGAGCAATAACGGACCACCGTAGCGGCTCTAGTGGCCCGCGGACTTCACCGGAAGTGCCGACGGCCGGAGGCGGCGGCGTCCTGGCACACCGCCAGGAGGGACCGCCGTGGCTGAAGTCGCGGCGGCAGGCGACCGGGATCCCGCGGCCGTGCGAGACCTGGGGGAGACACGGCACCCAGCGCCTCGTCCGCTGGCAAAGGAGTGGAACCCACGTGGGGGCCGCGGTTCCATTTAAGGGGGGAAGTCTCCCCCCCCTTCCCACTCGGCTCGGCCAGCACCGAGCTGGCCGTTTGTGGTGTGCCCGCGCCAGGCCAACCGGTCGCCCAGGCCAAACCAGCCGCACCGGGCCGGGCCGCCCAGGCCGGGCTGGGCTGTGCCGGCAGGGACGGGCCACGCGGGTTGGGCTAGGCTGCACCCTAAGGGGACGGACCCAGACTCGGTTCGGGTCGACCCCGTTCAGGCAGACCCAGGGGGTCTCAGGCCGGGTCGGTCCGGGCCTAAAACCCCCTAAAACCGGACATGTTCGTTTATTTGCCCATATCTTGGGCTACAGACCTCCGATCGATGCACCGTAAGTTGCGTGGTGATCCTTGTAATGAGACATTAATTTAGGTATATTACAATCAAGTTTTTGGAGAACTTTGGGTATGGCCGGGTTGGTTCGAACATGAAACCAACCGGGTCCTCAGAGCGGAAATGCTTATAACTTGAGCTCCGGACGACCGATTTATGTGCCGTTAACTTTGTTGGATTCCTCATAGTGAGACGGATCTTTTGGATTAATACTCTAGAGGTTTGGATGCAGTTGGAGTGTGGTCGGGTAGGTTTTGTCTTAAAAACCAACCTGTCCCCTGGAACGAAAAAGCCAATAACTCACAGACCGGGCATCCGATTGACGTGCCGTCTGTCAGGTTGAGTTCCACATATCGAGATGGAACCTTGGGATACCTCAAATCCGGACTAAGTTTAATTTGATGTATCTACCCCCATTGGATTGTGGAGTGAACCCTCCCAGAATTGAGCATGTTGTGTGTGGGAACCCTATATCTGGCTGCGACTACGATGAAGACTACACTGAAATCCTACGTGGGTTCGACAACGATGAAGACCGTACTGAAATCCTCTATGGGTTTGACGGCGATGAAGACTGCACTGAAATCCTATGTGGGTTCGGTAGTGATGAAGACCGTACTGAAATCCTCTGTGGGTTCGATGGCGATGACGACTTCACTGAAATCCTACGTGGGTTCGGCAGCGATGAAGACCGTACTAAAATCCTCTGTGGGTTTGACGGCGATGACTACTGTTCTTGTATCCTACATGGGTCTGGAAGTGTTTGACGATGTTCTTGCTATCCTATGTGGGTCTGGAAGAGTAGCTGGTCTGTATCCTATGTGGGTCTGACAGCTTAGCTGGTTTAGTATCCTACATGGGTCCCATCATAGATGAATTAGTGGCTATATCTGATCATCTCTATCACCTTACGAAGAAGTATACCTGTGTGAGATGAGTCTTGAAATTCAATCAATATCTTTGATATGACTGACTTTATTTCCTATGTGGATTGTGTTGTGTTATCCTGTGTGGTTTGGGTTGTACTATCCTGTGTGGACGTGATCGAAGTTGGGCTTGGGTGTTGGAGCCGAACTGGAATTGATGAATTAGGTATATGTATGGGAATATACCTAAGTAGTGTTGGATGTTACTTCGTGATTGTATATTTCCTTTTTGGATTATCCTTTGTGGATTCTGGGAGACCTTCGGGGGTCTCGGGGTCCCTACTGAGTAGCGTATACTCACCCCTGCACGGGCTATGCCCACACTACGTTGTGTTGGATGCAGATGATGGACATCGCTGATCGTGGTTGAGGATTGTGGAGAAATTCCGTACCTGGAGGTGGACCACAGGGAGGAACGTACATGGAGTGGACGGCTGGACCCGAGGGGCTGAGGATGCTATCTGTACGCACCCTTCAGGTGGGACTTCTAGTGGACAGCTCGACGTTTCTTCTTTACTTTCAGTTGCTGTACTTTCTTTCCAGTTATACTTTACTTTCAGTTTGGGTTTGTATTCTGGCCCACTTACTTTTCTGCACTACTTTTATTCCCAATTTTACTTAGTGTTTACTTCTTCTTGCTTACTCTGTGGTGTTTGTTTACTTTATAAAGGCAATGCCTTCCCCTTTTGTCGAGATTTACACCTTGGTGCTAGTCGCCAACCCCTGGCCTATGGGAGGCGGGCTTTAGGTAGTCACGACATGGGTCCCGAGGACGGGTCGTGACACCAGGACCCTGACTTCTGATTTCTGACTCAGTGCACAAAAAAACTGATTGCGTGTGTGTTTTCAAAGTTTCTTTTAAATCAGCTCAAACCAGGTCATCTCACTAGGTATAGTCTTTTGACCATGTAAAATCTGTTTTTTCAGGATGTCTTCACCTAGTCCGTCAGCATGGGTACTGAGTGGGGAGCACGATGATAGCTCACCGAGCAGTGAGGCCTCAGTACATGGACCTCTTCTAGTTGAGACACCAGCAGAGAGTTCATGCCACTTGAACGCGCTACATGAGTTCCAGTGACAGAGGCCTCTGATATTTCGAGGTGAGTCGGATTTTCAGACGGCTGGGCACTGGCTAGAGTTTGTAGCACGAGCTTTCCACACAGCTAGAACACCGGCTAACTTGATGGTGTACCTAGCTGTTAGTATCTTTCAGGGAGAAGTTGAGTGGTGGTGGATCCAGATTTTCTAGTTTTGTAATGAGACGACCTTCAATTGGGGAGACTTCGTGAGTTTCTTCAGGGTGGAGTTTATACCAGTGACTCTACACTCTAAGCATGCTCAGGAGCAGCTGCCCTTGCCGCAGGGTTTTCCAACTGTAGTGGTGTCTTCTGCAGCCGGTAGTAGACAGATCACATGAAAGTCCAATAAGACTAGGCGAATAGTTGGGCTACCTCGGGATACATGTTTGGTTGTGCGAGGCACACGAAACAGAGCCAGCCATACAAGGAGAAGGAAGTGCTATGCATACGGCAAGCATGGTCACTTATCACAATACCGCCTGACCTGTCCAGTAGATGGGTAGCAGATAGTAGAGGAACCAACCAGACCAAGATAGAGGAGCTGGACATACAGCCGGTGGTGTACGATTCTTTGAGGTGTTTACCCCACCCCCAGGGGGTCCACCCCGACCACAGGGAACAATTGGATATGGGAGAGCACAGCTTCAGGCAGCTGAAGCATACGACTATGGAGATATGGAAGTAGGTGGATGGGAGTTAGACTAGTTCCTGGCATGAAGGCCTTTGTTCTTGGTGCTTCTAGTTTCCTTGTTGTTGTTCTTTGTGGTTGTTATGTGTCTTTGTACTTCGATTTGCAGTAATAAAAGACATTTATCTTTGTGACATTTACTTTCCTATCCTTTTTGTATGGTTGATACTAAGAGGTTTTGGTTAAATCTATTGACTTTACCCTCACATGTGAGATTCCTACTGAAGGAGACCCAGTAACCACACACTGATGCTGAAAATATGACTCAACCCTTGGAGGCGAGAGTGATGGTTGGATATCTTAGTTGTACCATTGAGGCCATATGATGTTATTAAAGACATGAATTGTACCATTCATGTCAAGATTGACTGTATTAGGCAAAGAATGTGGTTCTTCTAGGGGATGAGTCTAGATTTCTCTTTTCGGCAGAGGAGAAATATCAGCAGCTCTTTGGTAGAACGTAGACGAATAAGGGAGGAGATTAGTTCTTACAATTGGATAGTCTCACCCATTGTTCATTGATCGAACAGTTTACGGTTCTCTCCAACTCAATTGTCTCAGGTGTATATTCACTCAGAAGGACATGAACCTAAGATAACCACGATGGCTTGAATTCCTCCAGGACTATGCCTTCGAGATAACTTATATTTCTGGGAAGGGGAACGTTGTAGCAGATGCTCTTAATAGGAGATCGGGCATTCAGCTTTTAGGAGAGGCAAGATAGCAGCTGGACGTGTTTTAGATATCTCTTGTGTATAGTGTTAGAATCAGAACCTGTAGAACTAGAAATGGTTCAGGCTACGATGGAGAAAGTGTAGATCATCCAGGAGTAGATAAAGACTGCACAGAGCAGACATAAGTCCTATGCTGATAGGAGAAGAGACCAGTGGAGTTCGAGGGTGATGACCACGACTTCTTACGGGTCTCACCTCGATGGGGCCTATGGAATTTTGGTAGGGGCGGTAAGTTATCTCCGCGTTTCATCGGGCCTTTCCAGGTCCTCAGTAGAGTAGGCGAGGTGGCTTACCGCCTGTCCCTTCCACCTCAGATGAACCGGGTGCACGACGTCATCCACGTATCTTAGCTGAGGAGATGTGTGGATAACCTATCCATCAGTATCGACCATGAGGAGCTGGGCATCAATGATGGGGCGACCTTCACGGGGTTCCAGTAGAGGTTGATGATCGACAAGAGCAGGTCCTACGGGGACGGTCGATTCCTCTTGTGCGCTTTCACTAGCAGTACGAGAACCTCCAAGAGAGCACATGGGAGCGGGAGGCTCAGATGCATTCTCAATACCTCTTTTAGTTTCCCTAGTTTGTTTTGTAGCTTTACAGGGATGTAAATCCCTGAGGTGTGAGTAATGTAAAGACCCAGAAATTTCAAGGAAATTTTTTTCTTAATTTATTTGGAATTTTAAGACTATGTAGCTTCTGACAGTACACGATTTTGAGGCCCGGTGTGCCCAGAATCTATTTTCTAAAGTTTAACTCAGATACGTTCAGTAAACGAATGAGAGGGTTTTTCTATCTTTTGATCTGGTGCTCAGAATTGAAATCTAAGGGTACTAATGAACTCACAGCACCAGTGATTACATAAGGGTACCTTTACCGCAGTTTCATTTTATGGGGGTTGTAAATTATTAATGGAGGAATTAGTTTAAAATAAATAAAATTGATAGGACAATTTTATTTTGTATCTTTGGAAGTTAAAGACTCCCATGGGAAGTTGTTGGTGGGGCCCACAACCACTCAACTTCGCATGTGTAGATAAATGAGAGGTGGAGCCCACACGAGCCCCAACCTTTCGTTTTACCCTAAACTCCTTAAACCCCCCTTCATTAAATTGTCAACCCCCCTTTAATTTCCAAACTCTCCACCTCCCTCAATCCATTAATTCAAGACAGACCCTTATATTTATGAGGATGTCAACAAACCTTAATTAATTAATGGAACCGCTTCTTTTAATTAATTAAGTTTTTGAATGTTTGAATTATAAATGGCTTGTGTTAAATAAATAATAAGGGTGGATTATTATTTTATTGTGGGGAGGGATTTCGTTGTGTTAAGAGGGAGAGAGCTCTTGAGAGAATATTTTCTTCTCTGACGAAGAACTGGGACTTCTTCAATGAACAACGCCGGTTACACGAAGAATGATCGACGTATCGTCCTTTCTTTTCTCCAAGACAAGTGAGGAGATGCCGCTTCCTCCTCGGATGCATTCCAATGTCGCCTAAGAATCCTTTCCCCGCGACGCCGACTTCTGCGATTCCCGATGTGCGATGTCAATTAGGTAGGGGATTTGTGTTGTTTAATACATGTCATGCGTCATTGAATTTATGGTTTGATCCTATAATATAGAGGGTACGAGTTAACGAACAAGCTTGGACCCTCCGTTGTTTGTTCGTTTGTATTCGGAATGACAGGCGATGTAAAACGGGGCCGCATCGGTGATTTGAAGTCGTCGCAGTGGAGAACAGGTCTCAGGAGAGCCATAGGTGCAGATGATGGGCGAATTGGACTATTAGAGCACATCTGGTGGTCCGCGGAAGATGCGGTCGGCGCGCATCGCCAGCGACCGGTAGTGGCGGCACCGCCCCAACGCGCCTCTAGAGATGGCATGCTGTGAGAACACCCACAGTGGTGACGCGGTAGACACCGCAGCTACGCGGGATCCAGGATGCCCGGGGGGCGGCGCCAACTGGCGCCGCCAGTGTGAATCATCGGGGAGGTCGTGCCATCCCTGCTCTGTGTAACGCTCGGCCAGGCTGGTTGAGCCAAAGACAGCTGCGGGCCGGGCTGCGCCAGCCGGGCCTTACCGAGCCGGACCCGGACCCGGGTCGGGTTGACCCGGTTAGGGCCGACCCAGGGGGGTCGGGCCGGGTCGGACCGGGCCCAAACCCCCTTTTTTCGGAGCGTTTTTGGTTAAACAGACATATCTTGAGCTATGGACCTCCGATCGACACACTATCAGTTGCATAGGATTATTTGGATCGAGGCAGTCGTTTCAGTATATTACTCTCAAGGTTTCAGAGATGTATGGGTATGGCCGGGTCAGTTCGAACTCAAAACCAACCGGGCCCTCGGAGCGGAAACACTTAAAACTTGAGGACCGAACGTCCGATTGACGTTCCCTAGAATAAGTTGGATTCCTCTTGATAATACGGTTCTTTTGGTATTATACACATGAGTTTTGGTATAGTTGAGTTACGCTCGGGTTGTTTCGTACACGAAACCAACCGGGCCCCAGGGACTAAAATGCAAATAACTCACAGACCGGGCGTCCGATTGATGCGCCGTCTATTGAGTTGAGTCCCATATCACAAGGAGGTCCTTTGAGATACTTCCATGTGAGATTACGTGACACTTGGAAGTATCGACCAGTAGTTCATGGAGCAGATCATCCCGGAGACGAGCGTACAGAGTGCGGAGAGCTAGTCGTTGTAGACCAGACGACTGCTTGACAGATTTGACTCGGAGTGATTCGATTAGCCCAGTGGACGGAGAGACCGGTATTTGGCGGTAGAACCATGGATTACAGAGTGCCTAGTAGTGGGCAGCGGACTTGTGGTACTTGATAGGAGGAGTACCTCTGTAGGCTATTAGGGGGAGCGCCCGGTATTTGGCGACAGACCCACAACAGACATAGCGCCCGATATTTGGCATCAGACCCGCGATACTCGACAGGAGGATTACCTCAGCAGCATTATGTTACTGAGTAGCATCTCAGATTCATGACAGGGCCACTGTACTCGACAGAGGGGGAGTTCTCCAGCAACTGTGGTTTCAACATCATGAATAAAATCTTGGCTTGAGCTGAGTCAATGAACTTTGTGTTTTCCTCATGATTGAGATGGGTTACATGATAACATTGGTATATGTATGGGAATATACATATGTAAAGGTTATTTGTTGATATCATTCTTTATAGATTATCCTTTTTGGTTTTAGTGAGACCTTGAGGGTCTCGGGGTCCCTATTGAGTATCGTTATACTCACCCCTGCATGGGAAATGCCCGCACCTCGTTGTGTTGGTTGCATATGACGGACATCACTGGTCGTTGTTGAGGCTTGTAGATATGGACGGTACCCGGTGGTGGATCTCAAGATGAGTCGGTACCCAGAGGATATGGACAGACGTGGACTGGTGAGGAGGACATATGTACCTACCCTTCAGGTAAGAACACAGAGGATGATCCAGGAGATGCTTCACCCTTCAACTTTTTATCTTTTCAGTTGTACTTTAATTCAGTTGTAGTTGTAACTTTCTGTTGGGCTTGTATTTCCGGCCCCTTTGTACTTTCAGCACACCTGTTACTGCTTTACTTAGTTTTTTCTTCTTCTTGTTCTCTGAGTGTGTGCGTGTTTACATTTCATAAAGGTAATGCCTTCCCTTTTAATCGGGATTTATGCCTATGGTGTTAGTCGCCAGCCCCTGGACTATGAAGGCGGACTTGGGGTAGTTACGACACGGGCCCCAGGGGATGGGTCGTGACATGCTTGCTCAGCTAGGAAGTTGTACACCAAGAGTTCTCTCTCTATCACCCCAGCCTAAATTGGAATGATGAGCGATATCATCGATACTCTAATATCCCATTAAAGACCCTACTCAATGGTTCAGGTCTTGAAGAATGGGCCACTTACCATGTCAGTGGAGTTTTGGGAGATATCAGTTAACCTCACTGAGTGCAGGGCCATAGTCAAGCTAACATACTGTAAGTACAACGGCACAGGTATACATATAGAGAATAAGGTTGCTTCGATGCACATTTCCCTTAAAAGGATCTCGAATTCTACCAAGATGAGGGTCACCTAGTTGTGTATCTAGAGTATCATGATCCACCATCTCCTTGTTGCATCATAAAATAGACTGGCTATTAGGATCAACGTAATGATAGATGGTGTACTAACCTGGCATAAAACTCTGACTACAACCTCCAACCAATCCTTAGCATCATGCTGGTCCATCTCTCTTCAAAACCTCAGAGATCTCTGATAATGATACTCGTACAACACGCTCAGTCAGCGTGCACCCTCTATGATTGGGTATGGTGGAAACAGATGCCCTATGGGTAGTGATATTGCTGGTACACACCATGAATGTGCTAATGAGGAAAGAGGGTCCTATAATGAGGCCTCATCGCTTGGTGGGCTATCATCACATACACTCTTAGGAATTCTATATTTCGGTCTATATGGAGACATCCTGAAAGAAGACATGTGTGCCATGGTCAAAAACTTATTCCTATTTAGATAACTCGAAGAAAGTCTAAGAAATTTTTTTCAAAACACACACAATCATTGTCTTAACCCTCTTAGTCGGAAATTAGATATCAGGGTCCGGGAGAATGGATAAACCCTCCGCCGCACAAACACTAGATTCTCCCAAATAAAAACCACAATCATTACACTTAACACTGTTTCAACATAGAAAATATCAGAGTCCTAGTTATTCAGTAGATAAAACTACTCTAATACCACATTGTCATAACCCGCCCCCTGGGGCCTATGTTGTGTCTACCCCAAGCCCCTGTTGAGTAGTCCAGGGATGCTTTTTAGCATTAGAAAGGCATATCACTAAAACAGGAAGTCATTTCCTTTTAACCCATACAGACATGCATTCCAAGAACACAATAAAATCAACCCTGAAGTAAATTGTAGTAATTAAAGTGTTCTAAAAGTAAAGGATCCATAATAAAATCCCAAAAGAAAAGTACCAGTACAAATGAAAAGTACAAATAAAAATTAAAAGTGAAAAACAGATCTTGGATCATCCATTGAGGATCCTACCGGAAGGGTAGGTACAACCCATGAGAGGTAGTCCCTGCGTCACATCATGAAAAATGGTCTACCTCTGAGTACAGTACTATCCTAGCTCCCTTAGTCTCGATCAATTTTTTCTTTCTTCTTCCCATGACATAACAAGGTGCAGGTGTAGCCCGTGCAAGGTTGAGTATAACGATACTCAGAAGGGACCCCGAGACACCTGTATGTCTCCTATTGTTCCCTGAATGAAAAAACACAATGAAAGACTTCAACTCAAGTTTGGTATATGCCCCATACATATCCCTAGGTTATCAATATATACTTATCTCATACATAAGGGAATAATACCACAAAGGTAACACCATCAAGGTTGAAGTACCAAACAGGTAGCACCATGAAGAAAACACCATGAAGGAAGAATTACCACAAAGGCAAAACCACGATGTTGAAGTACCAAACAGGTAACACCATGAAGATATATGTACCACACAGGTAACAAATCGAAGATATAAGTACCAAACATGTAACACCACAAATACAAAAGTACCACAAATGTTACACCATGAGGTTAACACAACGAAAGTAAAAGACTAAACTCGCACAAGGTATAACTTATGTACATAAGTACAAATGATTTGTCATAAGCTATATCATTTTATATTGTTAAGAAGCATTGCGTGCGAACCACAAAAGAAATATCTGTACTATCCCTTGATGACCCACATTGGATCTGAACCACATAGGGTCGGTATGTGCTGACCCACACCAGATCATTCAGCACTGACCCATAGAGAATATGATAGAAGCAGAACCAAATAGGATTGATGGATGCTGACACACATGGGATCAATTTTCATTCTTCACATTACATCCTGTCATTGGATTTCTTCCACCTAGTGCACACGAGTTCTGTAGAATCTGCCCCTCGAGATATCGGTTGTACCTCGACCAACACTAATCTCTACAAAGGTGTAAACCAATGTACTTCTATGTCATAAGGGTTCCAACGTGATAGATGGACTGTCAATTAGATGTCTGGTCTGTGAGTTATCAGTGTTTTAGTTTTGAGGGCCCGGTTGGATTCGGGTTTGATCCAACACGGCCGTACTCCAACCATTTTCAAAACTCAAGTGGGGTATACCAAATGTTTCATGTTTCTCCAAGGATCTCTGTGCCATAGTCATTTTGTGAAATGGATGATCGAATTTCATGATATTACCCATTTAGTTTTTGTAGTCCTGGTGGGGTGTGGGTCCGGTCCAACCTGGTTGGACTGACCCGACCCAGCCCAGACTAGGTTGGGCCGGGGCGTGTTATCCCCCTAGGCCACGGTCCATCCAGGCCGGTATGGGGGCCATATGGTCTGCATGGGGGTGGCCTGACCTATATGGGGACTGCTCGGCCCGCATGTGGAGGCCCGACCTACAAGGGGCGACCTGGCCCGCAAGGGGTCCACCCTTCCCGCAACGGGATTCCCGTCCTACAAGGGGACACATCCCGCCGAGTAGGCGGCCTACTGGTTAGGAGGCCCGACCATGTGAGGTGCGGCCCGCGGTCTGCCTGAGATGTCAAAGGGGTGTAGTTACCCCTTGTTTGGAAACTGAAGAGACAACGCCTTTGGCACTGCTAAGTCACCCACCTAACCCGCTGCGGTTCATGCCACCATGATATCAGAGTGGAGGCGCCATCGGCGGTGCATTAGTCATGCAACCCTCTGCTTCTGCAGCAGGCCGATGTGCCAACCTCCTCTTCCGATTTCCATGATCGACGATCCATGACCAGTTCCTCTAGCTGTGCGGGTGTTTCGCCTCCTCCCTCGTGGCTGACCGGTGTGTCGGTCGCCACCTTCATCCGTCGCAATTTTGGACATGAACCCTTGCTCACTTAAGGTGCGCGAAAATGTGTCGCACCACCTCTACGACCGGCTGGTGTCAGCTACTCTGCCATCATTTGTCTCCCCAAGACTCATGCATCCCAATAGCAATTCTAGAGAAGAATGCACCAACTTTTAACAAAACGGCAGAGGGACTAGGCCTTGTACATTTGTCTCGCGCCCTCCATGTTAGTTTGAAAGCATGGGGGTAGGAAGGATTAAAATAACTCTTGAAAAACAAATCAAGATTAAACCCAACCTCCACATCGATGGAGAAATTCCCTCGGTTGAAGAAGTGGATCAATGTTTCCTATCCCCTGACACTAGACTCCAACTACGTTGCTCGATCTTCAATCATCGATTCATGGTTTCAGTGTCGCTTGTCAATGCTCTCCAGAACTGGCCCCACCCTCCAAGTGTTTAGCATATCAGAACTTTTTTAGAACATCGCTTCTTGGGATTCTTTTCCTGATTCTTCTCCCCGAGCTCTATATTAATAAAAGAGCGAGAGGGTGAGCAACATTCGTGGAACAAATGGGGGATTATTTATTAAGAAACTTCCTAATTCCACAATAGTGTTGTTACATAGGATTAAATGGTCAATCCATTTATTGGATTGACACGTCGTTGGTCCGATGAAGCCTATTGTCCATTGGATAAAATTGAAAAAGAAAAAGAAAAGAAAATAACATAACATGTTATTTTATTAATTTCATTGAAAAGTCCCAAAAATGAACTTTCTCACCAACCTACTGTGATCGAGGTAAAGCCTCCTTTAAGAGAATACCTATACTATGGATTCAATGAGGCCTGCATATTTTTTAATATGATCACCGATTTATAAGATTGAAAACTCCACCCGTGGTTTTATTGAACATAGCTTAAAAAATGATCAAAAATTTTTTCTGGGCACACTGGGCCTCAGAATCATGCACAGTCAATTTTCGCAAACTCGTAATAATTACATATAATTTTAATAAATAAATTTAATATACAACTCATTAATGTTTACTACCTTTTAATTTATATATATAATCTAGTTACTACCCATGGTTATGTTATATCATTGTTTGTCTTGTTTTTGAGGTGCAATGAATCACATTTCATTTGAATATTTGTATTTTTATATCTTTTATATTATGAATAATTGAGATAGATAGAGAGATAATCCCAATTATTTACTATTTGATGTATTAAATTCCTGTATAATTTATTCTAAAATCATATTGTGATGTTCATGCCCTAAATTTTCATTTGTTAAAACTGGGTTAAACATGAGTGTATTTCATTATGGAAAATCCAGTTTGGGATATTATAGAATGTTTATAATATGTTTTTTGGTGTATTGGTCATTATTTTTGAACCCTAACATGCATGGATACATGAAAAAATAATATAAAAAATTATTTTACTTTGACTTTAAATGTTTTTAATCCCCCAAAAGTTTTATTTTAAGAGGAAATGTCTAATTTTAAGATTTTAGTTGCATTTTGAACTAAATCATAAAAATTGCATTTTTTGTTTTTAACTATTTTAAATCACTTAGGTATTTAGGTCATTACATTATATATAATTATTAAAAGCTTGGAATTACTTTTTTATGATTGTATACATCTTAGTATTTATTTCATACATCTATACCCAAATCTAAGTCAGCCATCTAGAAGCTCAAAACCAGCTTATAAGTGGGGCCTTGAAAATTGTTCACATATATGGAGATTTTTTATTTTGGGACCATATATCATATTTGGATGGACCAAATAACTATAATTATTATGCTATATGTAAAATAAATTTATGAACAAATGTCATGAAATCATTGACTAGTGAATCAACTATTTTAACGCCATTAATGGATGGAAAACCAATAATTTGTGATATGAAGATCCTACCTAGATAGAATAAATTTTTGAGTAAAACTTATATATCTTTATCGATCCATTTTTAAATATGATGATATTTGGATGACAGAATCAGAAGATATTATTGAAAAACATTTATGAAGACATTATTCCCCAAATCGGCCATTTAATGTGGCTAACATATTGAAATCATTAGAGAGAAAAATGGACTATAATAGGAGGAAAACACCTCCATTAAAAATAATTTCATACCATCCAGTCGACCACCATAGAGGAGAACTCCACCCATAAGTCACACAACACCATCTTCTTCATCTCCCTTTTTTTCGTAGTTTTTTAATGCCTTCTTCTTACACATTTTTTGTGATTACCCTTTCTGTGGGCATTTAAATATTTGAGTGATTGGGTAAGGGTTTGTTTTAAATTATGTAATTACTTAGTTCTTCAAATTAATTGAATGAAAACTCATTATCTCTTCTAAAAAGAAGTTTCAAATACCTATAGTGTTTTTTATCACCATTTATGATCATATTTGGTTACTAATTCTGTAATTTATTTTTTTCATCGGTCAATGATCTTTATCTCTCCTGACTAGGATATGGATTTTATATGATGGAAGAGATCAAATATTATTAGTGAAGTACATGATGATCATCAATATGTGTGAATGTGGTAGTGGCTTCTCTTGATTCTTTTGGATAAAAAAGTCATGGTCGGGTATTTCTTAAGTCATTTGATGATATTCATTACAACGTTTTATCTCAAGGAATGTTAGTAGACCAAACTAATATATTGGAATGGTTTTTTCTCACCATCACCATTTGAATATGGAAAGTAAGTAAAAATGATCATGGAATCTAACATTACTCATATTAGACAAAGTGTATTTAATTAAATAGAATAAGGACCACATTTCAATTGGAAAATTGACCCCGACCTAATAACTTTTCTCATATCACAGTTTTTGATAACATAATTTTATAATTTTATTTCTATAATTTTCTAAATTTATTACATTTATTTTGTTTCATTCAAAAACAAATAATCCCAAAAAATTATTCCGCTAACGAAAAAGTGAAAACCTATTTTCAATGAACTCCTCTTTTCGAAACCACCTATGGTTAATCACTTGACTACAATTAGATAATATAAATAATAGTTTTTTCCTTCCCCATAATAGGAATGTGTCAAACATGTCATCGTCACTAGGGAGGAAGTGAAACATATTAACTAAAAAGGTTTTTATAAATTAATGTCCCGTAGTTCAAGAGACCAATTATATAAATTTGATCCTAAAATTGAAAGAACATAGCCAAAATGAGAGAAAAAAATTTCAAACATATATTTTGGAAATAAATATATCTACAAAATTGAAAATCTATGTTTTCACTTTCTACATGAAATCTTACTTGAAAATGAAGGCCAAACCTTCTAAAATTTTTGATCACCTCAATTTCCATTTCAAAATAACCAACTCATTACACCTATTACCCCAAATGATTTTGTATTTCCTGGAAATATGAATCTCGTGCTTCCAAGATTTCATGGTATTGCATGAGAATACCCAAATCACCAAATGAAATAATTTAGATCCACTTGATCAACAGTTAGTCCTAGAGAATCACCTAAAGATCCATTATAATGGGTTTATTATCCTTACCACCTTAAGTCATATCTAAATAATTATTATAAAATCTACAACCAGATGATATCAATGACTGGTAGGATATAAAAAGCTTCTTTATGTTGAGATTCTTTCCTACATCCAAGAGGCCAACCATCAATAAGGACATTTATATCATAGCAAAATAAAATAGAGATACCCTATATGAGTACTAGGAGTGTTTAAAGAAGCTTTGTGATAAATTCCCACATTGAGAAATGAAGGAACAATAATATTTTTTTTGTTCTACTAAGTAATCATTGATAGTGATTGAAATATTATAGAAACATAATTAGGAGGATATATAGATGAAAATTCACCTGTATATTTTAGAGTTTTGATTGAGAAGATTTCACAGTGCTCATAATAATTTGGAATAATATGTACGAGAACCTGAGAGAAACATGAGATACAAACGTCGGATTCGTTTTCATTTATTGAAACTAATGTTTTGGCCTAACAATGTTAGTCTATCAAATAGTTTTCAACCATGAAAATAAAAAATATTAATCATATTAGTTTTTTTGTTTACTTTCTTCTTCCACTAATTATACTTACAAGTTTCCTAAGATACATGGGAAAGAATACTACGATGTGGCCTTTCATCCAAAAAAAATCTAGCAGAATCAACCATGTCAACCCCATGCCTAATAAGGATATGGAAACAATGAAAACTAGGTGACATCATCCAATCCTTTCTAGTAACATAGTCAACCTCCCTACGATAAAAAACGATATTAAAAACCCCAAACCACTATATCAACACTACAAATACTGTAACAATAGAAAACATATCAAACACCAATATTCCTAATACCCTATGAACAACCTTCCTCTTGTGCCCAACCATAAATACAAGATGAACAACATAAATCTGATATTGAGGGGATAAAAGACACTTTGAAATATTTTTGTGAAATTTAGTAGCCTCATAGAAATTATAACAAATAATGAAGGATAAATACTTTACCAAGAAAATAACAAACTTAATGTAGATTATCAACATGGTAAAAATAATAAGTGGAAAATAACTACCACATCTATCAAACCATTAACCTAAAATAATAACATCTATTATAAGAGATATTGAATTAAATAATAATAAAAATTCAATGAAAATTCACCAAAAAGAAGAAAACAGAAAGGAGGATAAGAAGGATAGATGAGGAAGAAATAAAAACCATTATAAAGGCAACAAAGGGGGAAGTAATACGTACATACCCCATTTCCATCATAGATGATTTAATCAATGATATTGCAGGAAGAAACACATCAAAATGAAAATGAAGCTGTTTTTTAGAAAGATAAAATTAATATCCCCGTACTTGATGCAATCAAAAAAAATCCATGACAATTATTTTGAATAATATTTTCACTAAGAAGATAAGACTTGAAAGGATTAATAGGGTCATTTACGGAAGATGTGTCTCAACCATTATAACACCATAACTTCCACCAAATTTTAATGGTCTAGATACATTATAAATTCCATGCACTATTATATCATTGATTTTATCTAATTATTTATTTGATCTTGGTTCTTCAACTAATTTATTTCCCCACTCAGTATAGACTTCTTTGAGGATGGAAGACTTTAATCCCACCCGAGTGGTCATCCAACTAGCAATTAGATCCATGTAATTCCCATTTTCAGGTCTACAAGAGGTATATAAGAATATAAATGTTATTTTATTCCAATATAACTTCTATGTGGTGAATATTGAAGCATATATGATCCCATCACACTCACCCATAATTTTATGGAGACCATTCATAAAATCATTGAAAGCCATCATCAACATCCATAAAAGTACACTTACCATGAAGTTTGGAGAGAAACCTATCCATTTTAATGTTTTTTAATACAATCGGCTCCCCTTAGATGACTACTCTCTATATTCACTCTCCCAAGAAGTTTTTTCTAAAAAAATTAAATAATTATGTATTCTTCATTAATCCATAGACATTGGGTAGAAATTTTTCATTGAAAATATCAATGATCATGTGAATGACGAATATGATTTTATATGGGAAGAAGAGATTATATTTTATCTATTTGATGAATTTTTTAATTTATTGAGAAGTTGATATGATTTCTATTCTCCTATAGGGACATCCTTTTGAAATGGGGAACCAAAATTTCATTTAATCCCTTGAAAACCCCTAGGCATGCAATTAAAACCACTGCCCACTAATTTGAAATATGTGTACCTCATGGAGGTAGATAAATTACCACTGATAATTGCTAATATTCTTAATAAAACCCAATAAGAATCTTTGATTGAATTTTGAGACTAAATGTATCATAAATTGGAATAATTTTAGGTTATATCCTTGGAATAATCCAAAAAAATTTATCTCATATAATTTATCTTGAGGGAGACTCCAAACCTATTAGACGGTCCCAAAGGATGGTGAATCCCATCATGATTGATGTTCTGAAGAAGATGATAAAAAATATTTTAATATATGGGATCATATATCCCATTTCAGATTCAAAGTGTCTTTCCCCTATTAATTTATATTCGAAAAAATATCGTCTGACCACTGCAATAAATAAAAAATGAAATAGTCCTTGTGATAATTAAAAATAGTTGGAGGGTGTGAATATAATTTAGGATGTTGTATAATTTCACACAAAAAGATCATTTTCCCATCTCCTTCATTAACCATATTTTTGATTGATTGGGAGGTAAAACACATTATTGCTTTTGGGAAGGATTTTTTAGGTATTTCCAACTACTCATTACTAAGGACGATTTTGAGAATACAAGCTTTTAAGGTCCTTTTGTAACATTTTCATATAAAAGGATTCCATTTGGACTATTTAATGCTCCATATACATTTCATAGGTTCATGGTAAGTATGTAGTGCATCTTAAAAAATAAAATCGCTATCATTCATGGACTAATGGACAAGTATAAGTGTCCAATAGTGAAATCAAAGTAACATTAAAAAAGAATGTTAATCCAAACATGATGGATTATAGAAAAACGTTATAGGATATATTATGGGATTACAAGACTAACTACAAAAATCCAATAGTTATGAGTTCATATATGATGATTTATCGGAATGTTTTTCATGTTCTGGTGGAATTCAAGCATAATGAATATTGTGCTATGAGTGAGATGAATTTGGATTTTGAAAGTACACAAAAAAGAGAACATTATAGTTATAGGAGTTATTGTAAATTAGAAGTGATGATTTTGGAAATTATATTATCAAAATAGAGGGAACAATACAATCTCATGACAATATGATCCAAAAAATATCTCTTCCATCCTAGAGACATAATGTTTTATTCAAATAAATTTTCAAGATGATGCTATGTAAGCTTCATTCTAGATGGAATGGCCCATTTATAGTTATTCATGATTATATTTTGAGATTTTTTCAGATAGTGAAGGATGGAGAGAATTATCTCATCACTATTAATGGTCATAGTCTAGTGATATTTTTTGAAAATATTCGATCACATCCTGTGGAGGATTTTACACTCCTCTAACCAGTTTATCGAATAAATCCATCAGGGCATAACTCTCTATAACAAATTAATTTTTTATAATACTATTTTAAATAAAAATATGTGATAAAATATACATGAATTAATTTATTAAAGTTCAAAAATTGTGTTTGTGGTAGAAAATATTTTAGTGTATTCTATTTAAAAAATATCCATTTTTGAGTTCAGCCAAAAACATTAAAAAGGTGATTTTGGGAGGAAAACCATATTTTTTCTATTATTTAACTCCTACCCTTAGTCATATAATATAATGATTGAAGAGGATTACACTTCCCATTGATTTTATTCTTAAATTTTAGGTGCATTAATGATGATTATGCAAGCCTAATATATAGATACTTAACAGAACTGATGTCATTAAAGTGATGCAAAATAGATATGAAGGAACATGACATGACTTAAATGAATGAAGAATCCTTAATCAAGAGTGTTACCTATTATATTCATTTTCATTTTTATTCAATATATTTTTTTTTAAAAAATTAATTTTTAGATTTTAATTAATATTTCATATGAACCTTTTATTTATTGTTTTACATTAATTGTCTTGGAAACATGAGTTTCATAAGTATCCAGTTATACCATGTTTTATATTTCAATGTTAATGATCTTTAATGAGAAAAATTTAGAGTCAAATTATTAATGTGAATACTAGATTTTAACATGAGGTCTCAGGATTTTTGGTAATTTATTGATTCATATAAATGAAATTTCCAAAAAAAATTTATTATTTGAATTTATGAAATTTATGTGTATTGATTTATTATTATTAAGAATTCCTTGTGTGATTTTTGAATATCATATTCCCATTACCAAGAGTATTTCATGATAAGAAACCTCCGATTTAATCTTGAGAATCATTCTGGAGTGATCTTGCTACATGTCACCTTCTAGAACAATCATTTCAATAAAAAAAATTTAATATGATTGAGGCATCTTTTGAAAATAGATTTTTCTAAAAATTCCACCTTTACAACAATAATTCCTTTTCCAATAGAGACCCTTAATTTTATTATAGGTATGATCCATGTTTTAATCTATGTTTTATCCATTTCAACCCCATTCTATGTATTTTCGTGGTATTTTAAATGGTGGAGTATAGATTAAAGTTAATCATGGTAAATATGATGATTTACATTATAAATTAGAAGTGTGGGGGTGCATATCATTGAAAATTTAAAAGGTATTGGAATCATTAGTTTCATTCTTTTTTCATTATTGAATAAATAATAAAAAACATGGAATAACCAAAAAATGATAAAAAAAGGTTGTGATTTGGGAAAACAAATCACAATTACTAGACCTATGATTTATTTCAAATGTGGTTATGTGGTGGGTGTGAGGTTCATTCCAATGAATAATATTCAAATACATGAAAAGGATCTTTGAAAAAAAATATTAATAAAAAAATGATATTCATGGAATGGAACAAATCACTCATTATACGTAAACAGGACATGATCATTGCTTTTTGTTTTGTTTATGGGGTAGTTGATACTATGTAGGTGATAATAAATTATAATTTTAACTTTGATATCATTCATTATTGTTAATTGATATACCTTTTCATTTAGGGATAATTTTCGAACATTAATTCCCACCAACCTGAAGCATTAGTATCCTTTAAATCTATAATGAAATATTTCATGATTTTATGGGGACTTTTCCTTTATAAATTAGATAGAGAAGTTCTGTTATCAAATGATAGATATAGATGATGTTCTAATTATTTGAATATTAGTCTACATGATTTTTTTCAAGAGTGATGATATAAAATAATCAATTGGGAGGTAGATCCGGATTTTGCATGTTTAGTAAAAAGTAATTGAATATCTTAAATGAATTAAATGATAATTTACACAATTTTTTTCATTGAAAAAAGTTAAACAAATTAATGGAATGGATATTTGAAAATGGGAAAATTAAATTTATGATTTTTGAAATATTTTATAATATAATTTTACATTTATTATTATTTAATTTTATTCCCTTGGAATGTTAATATTGGAAACATTGGAGCCCTAAAAATTTCAATGGTGATATTTTATGCATGAGGGTAATCATTTTTTATGTGTGTGGGAGTTGAAAGAACAAATATTTAAAATTATTTTACACTGAATTACAGTTCTTTTGATCCCAAGAAATATTATATTAAGGGAGTCATTCACATTTTATGATTTTAGTGGTATTTTCAGCTTAATAATAAATGGCCTATTATGGATATTAATATTTATGTATTTTGGATATAATATATTATATAATTATATAAATCAAGAAATTATTATTTTTTATATTTCAAACATACTTGGTTTCATTTCATTATTCTCGACCCAAAGCTAAATCCACTATCTAGAAGCATAAAACAAACACCAAAGGTGTTCCTTTAAAATATTCATTGCCCTTGTGATTTTATATTTTGGGAACATAAACATTATTTATATGGCCCAAACATGTTGATATTTTGAGGGATAATGGGAATAATTTTTATGAACCACATTCATTAAGGATTCCAGTCATGAATCAACCATTATCAAGGCTATTAATGCATGTGAAACTGAGGATTTTGAAAATGGAGGGTCTATTCGAGAAGACTAAATTCTTAGAGTAAATTAAAAATAACTCTCTATATCCATTGAAAAATACATTTAAATTTAATGTAGAAATGTGAAATACTTTTTCTGACAACATTTTTGAAGACATGATTTTCCAAATCTATCATTTAATGTGTCTAACACATGGAATATTTGGGGAAAATTCATCACTATAAAATCCAGAAATCACCTCCATTAAATATCATCTGGTATAATCCAACAAACCACTGATGTAGATATCTCCACCATGGATCTAGGTTGAACCATCTTCTTCCTCATAGTTTTTCTTCGTATAATTTTTTTAATGTCTTCTTCTTCCCCATCCGTCTTTATTACACTTACCATAATGGGGATAACATTTGAGTGATCAATAAAGGGTTTTATATCTATTTTTTAATGCTTGAGTTCTCGGGATTAATTGTTTGAAAACTCTTTATATCTTCTTCTATGTTTTTCTCAATTTCATGTAGCGGTTTTTATTAACAACTACAATCATATTTTTTTTCAATTTTTAATTTTGTTGTTTTCAATGAACATTATCTTACTCCGATAAGTTATGGTTTATATATGATGGAATATACCAGATTAGAGTGGTGAAGTAATCAATGATCGATAGTACATTGGGAAGGGGTGGTGGATGTTCTCTATTTTTTCAGATGTAAAAGTCCTGATTGGGTATTGCGTAAGTCATATGAGGATATTCGTTGCAACTCCCTTGCACAAGGAAGTATATTAGAGTAAACTAAGATCTTGGTAAGGTTTTCTATGATAAGAATCATTAGACTAAGGGGGTTAGAAGAAAATATAATTGAATCTATATTTAATCAACTTAGTAGAAACGGATTTAATTAAACAAAATATGGATAACATTGAAATCAGAAAAACAACCCTACCTAATCACCCTTATCATACAATAGTTTTCAATAATTTTAATTTCCAATTCCATTTCAATCATTTTCTTAATTAATTAAATTTATTCATTACATTTAATATGAAACAATTCCCAAAAGATGACATTTTTTCACTAATTAAAAAGTGAAATTTTATTTTCTGGGTAATACTTTTAGGGATACTTCCTAGGGTTAATCACTAGACTACACATAGGTAACATAAAAAATTGTTTTCCCACACCCGATGACAGGTGTTCATAAATACTAGTTTGATATTTTATAAGCAAATTATAATGGGGTATGTGTATATTATAATATCGTATAAGATGTTTAGATGTTATTTTTTATTTCATGTGTGGTGATATGATGAGATCAAGATTACATGACTTTTTATGCCCATTTTCATGTTCCACAGTATGGTCCAAGGCCCTAACATTGTATTTACAATCCCCTTTCCTAGGTAAAGGCTTAGGCCCTTACTGTAGAGTTTACATGGGTGGGATGGGATACAATATTACCATACCCCCATCCAAGATTCTCTGGGTTACAAGATTTCATTACTTCTAGACTAACATTGGTATTGAGATCTCCAAAAAATGTAACGCCAAGTATGTTTTGGTATATATCATCCAAAAGTATGGGTTAATTTTTAAATCATTTTATTCATTTATGTACTGATTTTGTTTATCCATGATACAATTTACTGATATTTTTTTGTAATACTCTGTTATTATAAATTTATATAAATGAATATATGGATTCGAATCCTAAAAATGAGGGTATTTTATATATATTATAACCTTTTTGGTTTCTTACTATGTTCTTTATGATCAAAAAATGTATGTGCACTCAAATGGACATGAAACTTCATGGTCGGTTTTTTAGGTACCTATATTTAGAAGTTGATATTTTGAAAATTTAGTTTGTTTTACTTGATCATCATTAGTGTGATTTGATCTCTACTAGTTATTGGATTTGGATACTATTGATTGTTTTGGAACATATCCATTTGTATTTGAGACCAATTAACCATTACTTGTGCATGCTTTACATTGAATTGAATTCATTTCATTTATACAGTTCATGTTTTCTATATTTATATTTGACTATACTTAGTCTATTTCACTCAAAAAATATAATCTATGGAATCTGGTAGTATTAACAAAACCCTAGGTATATGGGAATCCACCTAGGGATATATAATAGCTATATCATGCTTCTTTTTAGGTGATTTATATCCGAGTCATTATATCTAATCTCTCGTACCATACTTCATATCACCTCACTAGTCCACTTTGCATCTACCTATCAGACTGCCCATGTAGTATCTCAGGATATTTCCTAGTAATCATATTCCATAATTATAATTTTCTACCATTATATGATGATATATACCTCTAACAGTGCACTAATCTATAAGATTTGAAATTAATAATCCACATTATCACCATTGAGTGTGTCATGGAAATTTTATTACTGTGGTTCCACCTAAAGGTATAAAAACATTTAATATATCTATTATATCATCTACCAGTGGATTATCTATTCTCACCTAGATCTAAATCCACTATTAAACAACCCAAAATCATAAATGGGGAATATCATCACTTTGGGAAATAATTTTATCAACTAGACATATCATCATCCATGTGTGTTTTCTTATATCAAAACAAATTCCATCTATAATAAATCTGGTTTTTGATAAATGAGGTTATCTATGATGTCGCATCCCAATAGTTTTCATATTTGTATTACTGGGTTTATCATGAACCTCAATTCCATATCTGTGGTTCATCAAAACAAAACCCATACCCATTACGCTATGTTCCAACCGATCATTATCACATTGGTATAACAAACTACAATTAGTGAACAGAGTAAACCCCTATCGTGTGATATCATCCCCATATAATTATCAAACAAATAATTGTAATAATTCTAAAATAAAATTTATTATTACATCAAAAAAATATTGTCTCTAATCCATAATAATAAGATATTTCTCTCAAGGTCAATGGTGAACTTACCCACCATCTCTTAGTTAATTAATGATATATCCCACACCCAAATTTGAAATCCCATGAAATTATAACATTATACATGTGATCTTTAAATAAATGTCTCACATAACCTCATAGAAAACTCTATAAAGTCAGAAATGAGGTGTCTTAAACTCTCTAAAATGTTCCTCACAAGGTCCCATACGTGTGCATTTATATATGAACTCAATATATATCTCATCCTAGTATAATTAACCTATGACATATGGAAAGGATTCCTATTAAATATATAAATTATCATTTAATATGTGAATCCATTAATGAAAACTATTAATCAAGAGATCCCTCAGAAAAGCACTTGCATTAAAAACATTAAATTTCAAACACAAGTTAAATCCAAACATAACATTTCTCAAAAGTTTCACTCAAATTATTTATTTAAAATAGATGTCAAATACTTATTTTAAAAACCATTAAAATTGATTCTCATTTTTTATTTATTCAACTACGAACCATGATATAATCTAGTGAGTGCAACCATGTAAACCAATTGACTTTTTTCTAAAATTGAATTTTAAAAAATACAATTAAAAATATGTAGTTTCAAATGAAGAAAAATTTTAAAATAACAGATTACTTTTAAAATTAAATTTTACTGTTATATTATTTTTTAGTAATTGATAATTTTAATTAAAAAATTTGAACACTCTCAAAACACCATCATGAATTTGAAATCTTCCATAGATTTATGATTCTTTGGACTCATCACCCACCAATTAGGTGGTCCTATAAACTCTCATATAACATTATAAATCTATATATCATTCATTATATTTCAAGGGAAGCTTAATATACCATGATGTCTGCAATGGGTCCTTTGATGAATAAGATATATCATATATTAGGATAGCCTCTTATACTTACCACATGTTTTTCTCAAACTGGGTAGGATTTTGATTGTGTTTCTTTAGTGTTTGGGATTTCTGGAGATCTTTTTTGGTCTCTTCTTTTCATGATCACAATATTGTCTACTTATTTTTCCCAAATAGTCATCACTTGTTTATTTTATGAAACTTTTCAATGTTTCATTAGACCCGTCTTCCAAAAAAACATGTTGGGTTTTACATCATTAGAATTTACTACCATTGTTTAATATAACTAATAATTTTCAAATATATGAAAATCAAAATATCAGTTATTTAACAACCGACTATTTATAAATATTTATTGGTTATTGTATTTCAAACATAGTTGAGATGCATCTACAACTTCTTTATAAATCAATTTATCTAGAATTATACTCTTTATTCAGAACCCAATATCACTTTCAACCGTTATATATTCTCTCATGTGTTTAATGAATTATGATGATCAAAAATTTACTTTCTTTCACCCCATGTATATGTTATTTTTTTAAACTTTAACCACTCAAATGTTTCCAATGAAGAGTTCATCTAATGATAGGGGATGAAATGAATTTTTTTAAATGAATCATATAAGATTCTATACTTCAATTTGTCTCATAATATCACCTATATGGATATGTTGCTTCATACTATCATAATCTTGAGTGTCATTTAATCTCTAGAACATTTCCATTAGAGGGGGAGGGGTCTGAATATAGGGACACTAATCCAAAACATGATTCCATTAATTTGAAAACCTCTTCATATTCTGTAATACTATGTAATTTCATAATCTCCCTTTGTGATCAATCATATATTCCTTTATCTCCATCTGATTCAATAACATTATTGGTGTATAAGTCAAGCAAACTTCCAAGGGGATTTTTTATGAAGGATTTTTGTGTTGTTTAAAATTATCCTTTTGAAGGATTTATATAGTGGGATAAACTAATTACCCTCATTCTTACTAACATAGATTAGTATACCTCTATTATTCAGAAATAATATGTGACATAAAACTCATTAATCAAGCTTTAAGCCCATGTTGATAGAATCTAAAATGGAATATTCACATTAATGTTCCATGTTGTTAATTAAATCAGATCTTTGGCAATAAATGCTTATGAAAATTAATTTGATCATTAATAAATTTTTTTTATGAGAAAGATCTCATGGAAGTATCTTCACAATGAACATTTTGAGTATAGATTCATTTATAATAAGATATTTTTTCCATCACTCATAATATACACCTTTTGAATGAATGTTGCTATCTATAATGGGTTAAATAATAATGGAAAATTTTTATTCCAGATCCTCCCAATAATTATAACAAACTTTTTAGTATATAATATTAGAGGGTTTTTTGCATTAAATTTAATAATATTTTCACATTTTTTCTAATAAAATTAAATTTCAATATAGGAATTACATGAACATAGGCCCTTAGTGGAAAAACATCCATATTTTTTAATAAAATTATATTTCTTGAATTTCCCGCATGATTATCCTTAAAAATAATTTGTATTAAATATTTATACAAGTTTATGGATTAAGTGGACTTATTTAATGACTCATCTCGACATATTATAGTAAAACTCAATTTAAGTGGTCTTATTTTCTTTCACATTATCTTATGTAGTAGGTAAATAATTCTTTTAAGACAAGAACTATAGAGGGACCCTATATTATTTCTATCTCATATCTATTTCATATATCATTGGGGGTAATTTTGATATGATTTTCAATAAGGTGGGAAAATGAGGTGTAAGATTCCCTAGGATGTTGATTAATTAATTCATGGAGTACATGGGTTATTCAAAACATAAAGACTTGGGTGTTTTTACGGAATATTTTCTTGAGGTGAAATAATTAGAGGGATAATTAGAAGAAGTTGGGTTTTGATGATAATTTCATTAAAATACCCATGGAAATGATTTTATTCCTATTATGAAGTTATTTAATACGATTTTTTCTTTATCATGCTACTCACTAATGATAATTATGCTTGGAACACAAGTCAATTGTAAAATAAATTTAATTTCTCCCCTTATTGGGGAAGTCAAGTGGATTTTATGTATTACGTTGTGTAATTATAGAGTGAGGATATTCAAAAGAACTAATTTATTATTTTACAATACATTATTAGAAAAATTCTCTTTTCCATGATGGATTAGTCATTAAAGATGAATAAATATATTAAATTTATGTTTACCCTTCAAAAGGAATATCCATGATTTTGATATAGTAGTTAAGTCATTTTGAAAAGATTATTTAATTGAATAACTAAAATTCATAAAATTCATTATAGAATATCATATTTTACATAAGGAATTATGAGCTAGGGAACAATAAATATAGGTTTAGCTTTGAGTGGGAAGTTATAACATGGAGTAAATATATTCCTATATTAAAGAAAATGGAGAGTTTTATTCCTGAATATTCAATGTGTGTTAGTATCCAAAAACCTCATCATCCCTAAAATTAGGGATGATTGTGTTTACTCACTTATCCATTAGTTTTTATTTAGAGAATGAATTCTATTTTTTATATGGTAGTTAAAATCCATAATGAAATATAGAATTTTTTTAGAATATCTGAAATTAAATAATTTAGAAACATAAATATTATATGACTAGGATCCTAGAAGAATAAGAAATATTCAAGGTGGATAAAGATACAAATTTTAAAAGTTTATTAGGATTTTATCATTTCTTATGTTCATTAATTACCTTGGAATTGAAAACAATTAAGGGAGAAATCACCAGGCCCATTCAAGAGTTCTTCTAGTAGATTATATCTCAACATCAATCATATTGACCACTATTTACACATCCACAAAATCAGTAACCCTTATCAGTTTAAGTAATTTAGGGTACTCACTTTATATAATTTTTTCAATGGGATTGTGTTGAATCATCGTAATGACAATTTAGTAATGTTGTAATTGGTAATGATCCTAGACGAACAACATAGGATTTCCCTAGGTCATAATATTCTTGGATCTATATATACCTCTTAGGAAATAATGATGGATATGATCACATATTTCATAATGAAAATATTGTTATCAAAGTGGTTGTGGATAATGATTATGATTTTGTGATGTGGGGTTTTATCATTATTTTTATAAGTAATTTTATGTTATCTAAATTTTTTAATGACCTCCTATTCTACCACATGTCTTTTCATGAACTAACACTAGGCCACCTTTGAACTGAGAACCGAAGTAAGAAATTAACATATATAAAGCACATACAAGATTTCTTATAGGTAGAAATTAATTCTAGGTAATTATATTTTATTATATGGTAATAATTATATATAATAATTATAACTACTGCACTATATAATTTCACCAAAATCCTAGAATAACACATAAAGAGGATGGTATTCCAAGAAATATAAAATAAAATATTTTATAGACAATCCAAACCAAATGATAGATAACAAGAAAATAAGCATCCAATATAAGAAAATACGTACAACTAAATTTCAGCCATGTATAGGAGGGGATATCATGACCAATATGACCATAATAAATATTTATACTAATACCCCACCCTACCTTAATGTGATTCAATAAGTCACTATTCAACCTAAAATCCATAATCATTATAGATGGTAGAGACAATTAATTTTTAATATTAAATGTAATTATATCCATGATCACATATATTAGTAGGGAAGCAAAGGAAACCACATCCCATGTATAAAATTTAACCCAAGATATATATTGATATATTTTGAAATAATGTTTTAATATATTTTTTTTATTCTATTTTTATGTTTCATAACCAATAAAAATATTTTTTCCTTCTTATTATAATATGTTTCCACATAAAAATTTAATCATAAGGATTTTATAAGGGGCGTCCTTAAAAAAACAAAATATATTTTTATAGAAACCATAATTTAAAATGTGTTTATATATAAAAGGTCATGAATTAATTCCAATTATTGTTTCATAAAACATTACATCAGTAATTTCCCTTCAAAAAGGAAATAGAAAAACTTAAAAAGGATTAATCGCAAAAAAAATAATGGAAATAACAATGAGATAAGTTAAATGAAAAATATTATGTTTACTATCCCATATATAGTGGAAATTTAAAAAAAAATGTAATTGAAAACAAAATATCATAGAAATAATTATGAGATGACGGGAAGGTATAGAAGAAACTAAAACATGATCCCTAATAAATGAGTTTTTGATGAAATCAAATCACCCTAACACTTGGTTGTACCTCTGATAGATTTTTTTAGGGGATAACACCAAAAAATGGTGTAATTTTTATTAACGGTCACTATCCAGAGCATGATGCTGCACTTGGGTAGTATGTGGTATCGATAATTCCACTAGATAGTCTTGTTTTCCCATGATGTATAAAATCATGGTGAGCTAATAAATTCTAACAATATAAAATATGAAAATAAATACAATCCAACATACAGAAATTTGAAACATAATAAATTCACACTCTTGAGAAACCCTTCTTACTAGAACCATTTACTTATGGAGTTATCAATATAATAATTTTGTTACGTACTAAGGAAACACTAAAAAATTTAAAAAATAATAATGGAATATTCTACTATGTTTTTTCATTTTGAAAACATATTTTAATGATCCAAATGGGCCTCTCAAACATTATTTAGAAATGATATTATAATAACCATTTTAAAATAACCACATACACCAAAGAAATTCAAAGGAATGTTTGGAAACCAATTTTACTACCCAAACACCCCTTGTAATATCAAAACTCATTAATAATAGATACTCAATAATTTTACAAAAAATCTAGTATGCACAGTTTAGTAAACCAGATATTCCCATAGATTCTAAAAATGGAATCATTTTTGAAATCAATTAAAACCTTGTAGAAAAATGTTTTAATTTTCAGAATATATTTAATAAAATATAGTACTATCATTTAATATCAAAAAATAATTTAGCAACAAAAAATACGTTTCCTTAATTTAATGAATAAAAATAATAACAATCTTGCATGAATAATTTATTTCACAAAACAATTTCCATTACTCCCTTAGAGGACAAAAAAAATCACATAAAACCAATAAAATCACGAAAATAAAAAATAATGTAAAAAATGGATCCTTGGAGAACATTTTGATGAAAGTACGTCACTATGAAAATATAATAGAGAAATGAAAAAATAAGGGGAATATTAGTTCTTGAGTACATTACCTAGAAGAGTCATCAATAATTAGAGGAGGGAATAACAAAGACCATTGAGATAAAAGGGGTGTCACCTAAGGCTCCATTATAGTTATGTTATGTAGGGGAATGAGAGTAACTTCCCCAAATGGTGTTTTATATCGATAATGGTTATAGAGGAATTTCATCTTTAATAAAACATGACTGACATAGAACTTGACATCATCTCATTCACCATGATGCATTTCAAAATCTTAGGAACCTTTATAGTGCAACCATATGATTATGTAATGTTCATGTTTTAAGTATATGATCCACCATGGTGTAGCGTGAAATGATTTAGCGTGGTCTACCAATATGGGGGAGAGAATATGTGTGGTCAATCTAGGGAAAGACATAGCCTACTGCACTATTGATAACACCAGTTATCCAAATCTATGGATATTTCCCCCCACATTATATCCCATTATGAAATTCCATGACCTATTTCTACACATGATCTTGTGTATGAATAACATCAGTTACTCAAACATGGTGAAATCACCTAACCCTTACACAACTCCCAAAAAAATCATTAACTATGGCATATTATAAGGGAGGTGGTGTGGTAATTCATCAGTTGCATTAGAAGGGTGTGGTAATCTTTGTTACGGTGTGGTCAGCCGTGATGAGGGGGTCACAACATGCATCCGAATTTGAAAATTTGGCATAGTTTAGTCCTTCATTCACACCCAAATCACCCAAAAACACCATAAATCCCAAAAAGTCCATAAAATGTGATAAATAAAATTAGAAAGGGATAATTACATTATATAATAGGAAATTTGATGTTGGGGGTGTGATAATTATCACCATAATAACAATTTCATTGCCTATAGAGCATCGATTGATTCAAATGACTAGTAAAAAGAGAAAATTTTGGCCTTACCAGAAAAAAATTATACTTAATTTTAAGGGAAAACATGAACACCCCTAATAAAAAGAGAAAAACTCTAACCAAAATGAGAGAAAATAATCTAAAGAGCAAACATCATCTCAAAAGTATCCTCAAAGGTCACAAGTAACCACCAGATACTCAATCACTAATACAGTTGTTCAGAAAAACCAAAAAATGAAACCACTTGATAACTCAAGGTAAAGAAAACTATGGTGGCCTCCATATGCTATTATATTTAAATAATATCATTTAATTTATTACATGAATTAAAAAATTACAGAATTCTTATTAAAAATATGACACTGAACACAACTTTACCAATCAGAGAACATCATTAACCCAAATTGAAAAATCCATGTACGAAACCTAAAATTAAATGATTTCATAAGAGGGAACATTATAAAACAAAACATATAAAATTAAATAACTATTTTTCAATGAGGGGAGTATATTTTATGGAAATAAAAATATAACAAAGACTATCTCAAATAGCCACATTACCAGCCTTTGATCAAGGTAACCTTTAACGTGGTAGATCTAATTCAAATCATATTCAAAGATAATCCTATAAAAAAGCATTGTAGACAGCCGAAACATCAAAAACAATAAATATATATTGGATATTGTTTATTGATGTCTCTTAATCACGTGTCTTGCTGAACACATTGCATATCAGTGTTCTACCCCTAGAGGAATCCGATGACATACAAGAGGGCCTCTTCTTATGACTACCCATATTCTAATACTTATCCCATGTCGAATTTAATTTTTTGGAGCTCCCATCACCACTAAAGAATATATACGAAGTAACTTTAATCTAAATCATTCTTATAATGAATTCCTCAACATAAACTTTTCACCTAAAAAATTTTATATTTGGGGTTAAACTAAACAATAACATGATCAATTGAATAATAGTATGCTGCCAACTTTTTAAAACAATATTCCTTCATAAAATGTTATATGACTATCTTTATAAGATAAGGAACTAGATCAATGAACAAAAAAAACAATCCAACACTGATAGATTTCCCCATGTATGGATTCAAAATATCATCACCTTAACATTTTTTAATACCTATAAGGTATGACATTGGATAAAAAAGGCCTTAAAACAATCAAAAGAAACATACTTTCATGGTTCCATTTCAATAATGGGATTAAATATTTCCAGCACATACCATCCACATTAAAATAAACAAACATGATCTTTAGTGACTCATGAAGCTCAAGAAGACCAAAAATCCCATCAATATTCAACAATGAGGTTTCCACTTTATAAGGATCAAGTTGGATAATAATTGAGGGAGGATATAAAATAATAACTCTAAAAGTTAATCTATAGGTTGGTCAAGATATGATTTCTATTTTGGGAGACCACTCATAGTTTCCCAACGGAAATCCATCTAGATATGGAGGGGGGATCTCAATAACTATGAAATAAATAACTCAACTATAAATTAATCAAAATTAATCTATAAAAATCCCAAAGTATATCTCATCATTAAAAAACCCCACATCTTGATATTGAAATCTTAAAACATTGATAATTTTTTTTAAAATTATTTCAAATTTTCATATTTAAAATATTTTACCAACATCAAAATACCATGTTCATTTAATTTTTTAAACCCCTTAAAAATTGAAAAATAAAATTTTACTTGTTAAAATCTATTTAGATCATGAACCGCCTTATATAATTTCCAAACCATAATTAACCTATTAAAATCCATCAATCTCATTTATATATTCCAATTTCCTTCCATCCCACCTTTTTTTTTGAAAAATTTCATTATTAATTTAAAAAAACTTCTTCATTGTTTAAACATTTAAACCATCATTAAAATACCATAAAACCCCTCCATAATATTTCAACAAACCACACAATATACATATTTTTATAAGGGGGTAATTATCCTTTGATGAATCAAATAAGTGGCTTTGAGTGATATTTTCTAGCAATGTAACAATCATTGTGAGTTACATCAAACTGTGTAATTAGACATCATATGGTTTTGAAAACCCTTTGAGATCACCTTATACCTCTTTCTGAACTCTAATTTTATTTATAAAAATTAATGGAATCTATTTAATAATACCTGAATAAATGAATACAGATTATATTTCAAGACTCACAGTCTTACATCATCTAGTTAAATGATTCTTTAAAAAAATAGTAGTGTATGAAGATATCCTCACACAAACCAATTCTGTTTTGACATCCCAATATCCAATTTAACTTTACATTCCATGTATCAATGGAAATTCTACAACCTATTCCCTATTGATAACATACAGTATGATACAATTTTTTCTTGAAAAAGGCTCTGGGAAACTAAAAAACATGGTACCCAAGCTTGCCCATGACCAGACTAAGGTGGTTTATATATGACTATGGGAAAAACCTAGTCAAAAAAATTATGTGTGAACACATGGAAATAATTTCTCTAGCAATTATAATTACCAATAAAACATAATTTTACCAAAATCCCAACATGAATCTTCTATAGGATGGGTTTCCCTGAAAAAAAAGATTTGGTTATATAAACAATCCAAACAAAATGAATCATAAGAAGAAAATAAGAATCCAACATAATGAAATGAAAAATAACTAAAATAGATTCTCACATAGGATTATCCTTTTTGGATGATGATAAAATAATACAAATGCAAACTAATACCCAACCTGATCCTTGTGATACAATACAAATCACCATCAAAACAATAGTTTATAGATTCTTCCAGAGTAAGAAAAACTGTAACCTGAAAGCAAAATGTATTGATAGACACAAGGGTAAGGTTCAATGTATATTCCAAGGAAACTACACCCCATGAATAATAATTAAATAAAAAATTAATATTAAGCTAGTCTGAAATATATTTAAAAAATTATTATTTTTTACTTAAAATCAAATTATATCATATTAACGTTTATCCTTTAAATCATGTTCCACTTAAAACATGATGTATAATAATTTTTAAATAATAGTCCCTTATAATATAAATCTAAAAATAGTGCTCTTGTATTTTTTTTGAATAGTTTTCATATATAAAATCTTTTGAATGACTTAGTAATCATTTTTTATTAAATATAAAATCAATAGATTATTTTTAAAATGAAATTAGATCAATGGTAACAATGTGTAATAAAAATATAAGATGTAGTCAACAATGATTCAAAGGAAATAAAAAATAATATTATCTACTATCATAAATATAAAATTAATTTAGACTATTTAAGATAACCTACTTCCAATGATCATGGTAATACCTAATAACTGAGGATAATGTAATTAAATACTTAAAAATGATCCATCATATCATCATGACTCATGTCATCCAACCACCTTTACTCTGTATTCACCTTGCGTTTCTTATGTAAGGTTAAAATCCCAATGTTACACAAAATCCATACAAATTTTAATTAAACAGAGCATACTCATAACCTAATACAATGAATTCTCTATGAAATTACACTAGAAATTTTTGGTTTCGCATGATATATAAAATTGAGGTGATATCATTAATGGTAGAAAAAACAATGTGAACATTCATACATTCATCGATACACAAACTAAAACATAAGAATGAACCAGCCTTATGAAACCCTCTTATGAATATACACATATACATAAATAAATATATATAATAATTTTAACCAATATTATAGACACCCTCATCCATTTTAAATCAAAATATATTAGGGTAGTATTTCTATGGTGTTTTTAATAGTAAAACATTCTCTGGATGTTCCAACTGGGGCTCTAAAAAACTATTTAGAAACCAAGTTATAATAACCATTTTTAAATATCCAAGAGAAAAATAAAAAATAATAGAATTTTTTTAATCATATTTTGAGAACAAAACACCCCAAAAATATCAAACTTTATTAACAAATATCATTCAAGGATATTATCCAACATTCAGTGGGCATGGTTAAACGGAATAAATAATAGATGATAATAAAAAACGTGATCCAATTTTTTATTGAATGAATAATAATTAAAAACCTATTTTAATTTCCAAATAATCAATAAACATATCCAGTTATCTCATTCGTTATAAAAAAAGGTGTTTAAACTAGTAAGAAATAATGGTTATATAATTCTAAGACTAACATAATGGGAAAACTAACATGAATTTTATCTTCCAAAAAGTGATGCTAAGTCCAATCATAAGATTGAATGATAAATCCATAAGTGTGTAAGAAATCTATAAAATTATACAACCCTTATTAAAAAATTATTCAATTATATATTTTTGGTCATTGGGGAATCACTATGGTATATTTTAGAGAATGTAGAATATAACATGTATTTGATATGTTTTAGCGGTGATTACCTATAAGAATAATAAATAACTAATTGTAGTAAGAAATAAATAAAATAAAAGTTAATTGGAAGTCACATAAGGATATCATATCATCTAGGAATTTTAGGTATGGTGAATAAATTACCCAAATGGGGTTTTATGTTCAACAAGATAATAGAAAAAATCACTGTAAAAAAAGAGATTGACATAGAACAATATGTGGTCACATATACCGTGACACATGTAAGACCCTAGGATTTCCTACAAGTTATAGATATTTTTTTGGTTAAATTTAAATTCTTTGTTATGGAATAATTTTAATACCACTTGAGTTCATTGGGATTTCATGGTTGTCTAGGGCTTGTACAGAGCATGTAGACCATCTCTTGTTAAAAAATAGTGGGGCCACAGTGTTAGGATAAACAACATGTTCCAAGATGAAATGATAGAAGAAACCATGTCTTGCTGGATAAAGGATTCATGGAGAGGAATAATTTGAGAAGATTGTGAGGAGGGAGGCTCATAGGCATGAAAAATAGCAATGTTTTAAGTTGTAGGATTTTTCATTCTTTTTGATGGGTTAAGCAAACTATGCAGATTAACCATGCGAACCATTTTTTAAGTGAAACAAAAATTTTCCCATAAAATGTTTAAAACAAAAATTTAATTTTCATATCCTCTATTAGATAACATCTTAACATATAGGAATATATTTTGAAACCATTTCAAATATATTTCTCCTAGTTTGTTGATCTGGTCTCAAAATATTACGTCTTTAGTCTCATTGGATCTATGCCGGCGAGTACTCGTTTAATGGTTTATTATTATTTTTTCATACTGTTATTTATGGAGTTTTTTATGTAGAAGATAATATGACATATTTTCGAGGTTATTCATTTTTTATTCATTTTTCTTCTCATTTGGATTGAATTAGAAGCTGATACTGAACCACCACTGTAACACCCAAGACTATTATGAGAGATATTTGTTTTTATGTTACATAAATCATCAAAGGAATATTTCACTACACACAACACTAGCTTGGCTTGCTTTACACGCAATTGCGTCCTTCATCGATAGCTTTCCTTGTACATAATACCGAGTTTCACTAAACAACGATATGCTATTAAAATATTATTAAAACTAGCCGTTATGAATAGTAATACCCACGTTTTGAAATTTTATTTTTCAAAATGGACTTCATTTTTGGATTCAAAATATCAAAATTATCCTAGGGTGAAATTTTGGTATTTTTCTGAAAACGTTCAATTTTTGATGAATAGTGAAAACACTCGGTTACTATTTAAAAACCGACTTTTTATTTAAATAATTATTTATTTTATTTAAATTTATTTTAGGTCAAAATTGATACATAATACCTATATAAGTTCAAAGTAATTCATTGGAGTCATTTTATAATAATTTTAGATATATAAAAATTTTATTGAACTTTTCACCGTCTTTTACCCACCTCCTAGGAGAATTTTCAAATTCACATAATACTTAATTTTACCGCTTCTCTGAGTGGAATTACGAAAATACGAGAGAAACGGTTAATATCAAGGACCAAAATGTGGTTCAATGAGATGAAAATAATTTTTTGGTGAATAGTTACTTTTTACTTTTTTTACCACGGTTAAAAGTAAATAGGGTAATTACGGGTAAAAATGATATTATTATTACCCTAACAGATGTCCTAATTATATTGGATAAGTGTAATTCACCCAAAAACAACCTTATGAATAAAATATGGCAATTTAGGTCCACTTAGATTAGATTAGGAAATTTAATATTATTTTATTTAAAGAAGAGTTAAAATAGTTAAAATCAAAGTTTAATAACTAAAACATTTTTAATATAGGGTTATACATAAGATAAATTCTACTATAAATATTCATTAGAAAGATAAAAATATTTCCTACATAATGGTATTTAGACATTAAATAATTTAATTTATTTATGACACAATGATGATGCAATAATTATCTTATTAATGAAATATTAGCTTAATTGATGTTATAAATACTCAAATAAAAGTAATTTGAGATTTTTTATGAATTCCACTAATTTTATAGGTCAATATGAAATATTAGTATTGATTTAATTAACTTTTTTCGAACTAATCATGCTGTTATAATTTGCACAAAAATCAATTACCAAATAGTGTCAAAATTGACATAAAATTGTTTTTAAAACAAATATTATATTATTAATTGTAATTATATTACTAAAAATATAAGGTTCGGCCAAGATACTTATATCATGATAGGTGTATCATTAATGGACCACTTGTGGGTCGCTTGTATGTATATGGTAAGTTTATTAACTATATAATATAAAAACACAAAGTGACATGGTAAATGTCAATTTAATTAACTAAGAGTTAAAACTAAAAGATAAGGTTAATATAATGAAATAAATTTTTCTAAAATCTATTTTTTTAGAGGATTTAGACCCATACCTACCTTATCCTCTAAATAAATTAATTTTTAGCTATTAAAACCCGAATATGACTTTATAATAAAATAAGATTTTTTGTTTTTCCAAAGGTGCCCCTCTCCTCCCTTATAAAAGGGAACCTCCTCCCTATCCTTCTCACACCACTTTGAGCAATCAAGCTCGGCCAACCCCTCCATATTTCTATTTTACACTTCCCTATAAACATCCTAGAGGTTCTCGTCTTCTTCATATACCATCTTTAGTACCCAAACAAGAGGTTAAGAAGAGGTGCTTCAAAGAAGAGGTAATGTATGTTACCGATTCTTTCAACTTTATTTCTTCTTATACTTATTCTTCTTTAGTTGTTTCATTATAAAGTAATTACATCAGTCTCACTCATATACTGATATGTTATTATAATTATGAAACAACCCTATTTCACTATCTATCCACCCTACGGAAAATGAAATCACCGCGCGTGCGTACGTACGGAATACCGTCTCCACGCCGTGGTGTAATCTATTTTCCACCACCACCTTACTTGGATGGGTATAATGGTGTAGATAATAACTATATATGATTATTATAAAGTGACATTGATTCTGAAATAGTATACATACACTTCAATTCAATTCCACGATCATGGGAACGATATCATCGCTCCTGCGTACGTACGGCCTACCGTCTCCATGATGTGATGCGACACATTATACATGATATTCATTGCATAATGATTATATAAATGAATTTAATGAATAAATATGATATATATTACACTAATACCATTCATTAAATTAGGTATCTATAACCTAAAAAGAAGAATAAGAATTAATTCTACAAAACACGCAAAAGAACAAAAAGCAATAAACACTCGAATAGAAAGTAGCAATGAAATACTACTAATAAAAGTTAAGAATATAAGAATATGATCATATATGATATCATAACAATGAGTAAGATTCTGGAATAATTCAATAATATTATTTAAATCATTATACAGGAGCTTCAGACACTTATGAAGCAAATCAGACCTAAGGTAAGGGAAAATCTCCCAATCTCATTTTTATCTGAGATTATTTATACTTCAGAATTTACTAGGGAATATTTATCATCAACATACATGTTTCCTCAATATTTAGTATTATTTATATCCTCCTACAATTATTTAGATCCAATTTTACCCTTCAGTGAGTTTTAGTAAAAGATATGAAAGGAATATTTTGTTGTTTTTCGTACGAGGTACTTTTTGACTTTTCCGGCCAAAGTACGAGAATAATGATTTTTTTAACTTATATGGACTGAATGGATTTTTAGAACATTATTTCCATGAAGATTACTTTACAAGTTTTCATGTTTATTTTTAATCAACTTCTTTTAGTTTAAAATTGTATGACATGTTAAGAAAGGAAAAATATTTTTGAAGTAGAAATGATATTTTCCTCAAGAATGGAGTTCAAGTGTTTTATCAAAATTATTTTCAATATAAGATAATATAGGGTTTTGTTTCTATCCCAATTTTTACATTGATTTTATTTTTTTATTATGGAATTATTTTTTATGATGTCCTTTTATCTTATATGGATTATGTTATGATGGCATGATGTTTAGGATTCCCATTTTTATTACATGGGTTATGATATGATGTATGATTTATGATCTTGTGGCACACATAAGAATGGTTTCATTATGAGATGGTTGGGACCTATATCTCCCTCCAATGCATTGGTTAAATATTTATATCTCATGAGATATACATGGCTGGAATGGGAAGTTAATCCGGTTCAGTGAAACAGAACTGAAACGAGGAGTAAACTCGGTTCAGAAATAGAATTTGTCCGCTAAGATAGTATTGGCAATGATTCTTGACTACTAAGAAATGATTCTCTATGATTATGTGTGTATGAAACAAAGTTTCATGTTTTAAATTATGATTATTGGGATTACATTTCACTACTATGATTTATCCCACGTTATGAAATTATGATCTTTTTTGCAGGTTAAGATTTCCAAAATGGTATGTTCTTATGAATATGATGTGATTGATATTTCTTTTGTTTACCCTTACTGAGCATTTGAGATCACCCTTTTGTATGTTTTCTTTCCCCAGGTCAGGAAGAAGGTTATTAAGTAGGATATGCCAAAAGGGACTCTAGATATGATGAAATAAATGGGAGACAACGTAGATGATTTATGAACCAGTTGTTTATGTTTACCAATTTCTAAAGACACTATACCTATAGGGTCCTTTCATGGTTTTGTTATATGTTGTAATAAGTGTGCTTCAATTTTGAAGCAATAACAATGTATGTAAATTATGGGTCATTATATTTGGTATCAGAGGAAAGGTATAGTCAACCTTTGGAAACTAGGATGTGAAAGCCCTAGAAAGAACCCTAAGGATATATCTAAGCATAGAACACAATCTTAGTGTTTTAGAAATGGCAACGAATAACCTAAGATAAGACCTTAAGTGTAAAATTTTATTCTTGATTATGTTGTTTTTCGATTATAATTAGTATTGCTCACACTATTCTTCTTGGTTTTAGTCAATGGCTAGAACCTGAAGGAACCGTGTTAATGCAGAATGCGATGGGCAATGCAATGATTACCCCCCCTGAGCAACCAAATTCTATGGGAGATGGGATGCATAATCTTGTAGCCATGCTCACAAAACTTTCTTAAGCTATGAATCATTCAGGACTTCCAAACGAGCAAAGGAAGGAGTAACATTCTGTTGAATCCTTCTTGAGGCAGCGTCCACCCTCATTCAGCGGGTCTACTGATCCATTAGTTGCTGAAAAATGGATCAGTACTACTGAAAAGATATTTTCAGTTATTTAATGTTCTGAACATGATAAAGTCATTTTAGTAGTATATCGTTTGGAAGGTGAAGCTGGTCAATGGTGGAATCTTATCAAGAATACGAGGCGAAGAGATGAAATTGAGTCCATGGAATGGGACAAGTTTAAGAACTTATTTTTCAATAAGTAATTCCATCGTATTATTTGAACAAAGATGGATAAGAAGTTTCTTGAACTAAAGGAAAAGGATGATGAATCTGTTGGTACCTACGAAGTAAATTTTACAAGACTTGCAAGGTACGCTTATGGGATTATTATCCAACCTAAGAGTAAGATTGATCGATTCTTTAGTGGCTTAAAACCAAGCCTTCTAAGGGCGTTATCCATAAGATACTTTAGTAGCTATGAGGAAATCGTTTGATCTGCTCTCAAAGTTGAGATGGAGATTGGAGTAACCCATCAGTCATATGCGTTTGATAAGAAGAGGAAAATGGAATTCAAAGGAAAATCTAAAGAACACACTGAAAAGAAGATGAGTTTTCCCTTGTTCTCAATGTGTGCAAAGAAACATGGAGGGAGTTGTCTTAAAGGGACAAGTAAATGTTTCAAATATGGAAATTAAGGTCATCGGGCATTTGAATGCCACAATGATGGGAAGAAGATGTCTAGTGATGTGAACAAAGAAAAGGATACACAGAGTGCACCTCCTACACTTAAATGTTACAAGTGAAAGGAAATGGAGAATTATGCCAATTAATGCCATAATCCAAGGGTTGTTGATGATGATCGACGTCAACAAACTCTTAATATTAAGAAAAATTATAGTCACATGCAATTTCTATCAGCGATGTGGAGTACGATAACGAAGTGGTGAAAGATACACTCACCATCCACTCTAAAGTAGAAAATGTTTTATTTGATTCTGGATCCACCCACTCTTTTATTTATGAATAATTTTTTAAGGGTATCGCTGTTTTACCTCAACAATTAGATTTTTAGTTAGCCGTGACAACCCCTAATGGCACAACAATCACATCAAAAGTTTATAATTCTTCTTCGATTGAAGTTTGCGGGAAAGTGCTTCCTGCAAATCTTGTGATCATTCCTATAGTGGAATTTGATGTGATTCTTGGAATAGATTGGCTTTCTTTATATGAATCTCATATCAATTTACAAAGAAGGGAAGTCACATTTAATATTCCAGATCAATCTATGATCGTCTATCGATGCAAGGATGAACATAACCTTCCAGTGGAAATTTCTTCCATCATATGGGTCTTGATTCCACCAAATGAAGGTTATTTATCTCAAATGGTTGGAGAGAAACTCACGATTAAGAATATTCCCATTTTACGAGAGTTTGATTTTGTCTTTCTAGAGGAATTTCCTGGTCTTCCACCAAATCTTAAAGTTGAGTTTTCAATAGAACTCCTACCGGGTGATTTACCTATTTCAAAGACACCTTATAGAATGGCCCCAATTGAGTTGTAGGAATTGAAGAAGCAAATCCAAGAGAATCTTGATAAGGGATTCATACTCCCCAGTGCGTCAACTTGGGGAGAACCTATTCTGTTTGTTAAGAAGAAATATGGATCAATGAGAATCTGCATTGATTATCGAGAACTTAACAAGATCACTATCAAGAAAAAATATCCTCTCCCACGCATTGATGACTTATTTGACCAACTATGCAGAGCTCAATACTTTTCCAAGATTGATCTTCATTCAGGGTATCATCAAATAAGGGTCAAAAGGGAGGATATACCAAATACGGCTATCCGTACAAGGTATGGACACTATGAATTTATAGTGATTTCATTTGGTCTTACTAATGCCCCCGCTATCTTCATGGATCTAATGAATAGAGTATTTAGAGACTATCTTAATCAGTTTGTGGTAGTCTTTATAGACGATATTCTTGTCTATTCAAAGAGAAAGTAAGAACATGAATATCACTTGAGAAATGTATTGAAGACCCTGAGAAAGGAGAAGCTTAATGCCAAATTTACCAAGTGTGAATTTTGTCTTCAAAAATTTTCATTTTTGGGTCACATAATATCAAAAGAGGGGATATCTATGGATCCAGAAAAAACAGAGGTTATCAAAAGATGGTCGAGACCAACAACAGTAACTGAGATCTGAAGTTCTCTTGGTTTGGATGGATATTATCGACGTTTTGTGAACGATTTTCCATGATTATCTAACCCACTCACCAAATTGACTCTGAAAGGAGTAAAGTTTGTTTGGAAAGAGGAATGTGAAGAGAATTTCAAGGTGTTAAAAATAAGTTTATCCAGTGCACCTGTGCTCACACTGCCTTGTAGTGGAAAAAGTTTTGTGATCTACAATGATGCATCCAAGAAGGGATTGGGGTGTGTTCTCATTCAAAACGATACGGTGACAGCTTATGCCTCACGAAAGTTGAAAATAAATGAGCAAAATTACCCAACTCATGATTTGGAGTTAACTGCGGTAATCATTGAATTAAAGATTTGGAGGCATTATCTTTATAGAGAATGGTGGGATATTTATACGGATCATAAAAGTTTAAAGTATATTTTCACACAAAAGGAGCTGAATATGAACCAAAGAAGATGGTTGGAGATGATTAAGGATTACAAATGCTCAATTCATTACCACCCTGTGAAAGCAAACAAGGTGGCAGACGCATTAAGTCGACAAGACCATGCTAGCTTATCCATGACGAGGATCAAAAAAGATCCAATATTTATGGATTTTCAAAGGATGGATCCTGGAATTATAATGGAAGGGGAAAATCGTATCTTTCTAAAATGAATGTTCAACCATCTATACATGTGAAGATTAAAGTGGCACAGATAGAAGATGTAGAGTTACAAAAGAAGGTGAGAAATGTTCATGAATTCAACCTTGATTGTGATAGGATAATAAGGTTCATGAATCAAGTTTGTGTTCCTCCCATCCTAGAATTAAAGAAGGATCTGCTGGATGAGGCTCATAGTTCTTCATTCTCTATTCATCCAGGAAGCACGAAGATGTATAGAGACATGAAATAGTACTTCTAGTGGGATGGCATGAAAAGAGATATTGCTGAATATGTCTATCGATGCTTGGTATTTTAGCAAGTTAAAGCTGAGAGACAGAAGTCTAAGGGGATGTTACAACCATTACCCATACCTAAATGAAAATGGGAAAACATCACTATGGACTTTATCACTGGACTTTCTAAAACATCCAAAATTAATAATGCTATCTGGGTCATAGTTGATCATCTTACAAAGTTGGCACACTTCATTGTTATTAGAGAAGATTTCTCTCTGGATCATCTTGACAGGATATATGTAAAAGAAGTGGTAAGATTGCATGGAGTACCATTTTCCATTATATCTGATCGGGATTCGAGGTTTACCTCAAAGTTCTGGCAAAGTCTTCAGCATACTCTGGATATAGAGTTGAGTTTCAGCACTACTTTTCATCCTTAGACAGACGGTCAGTCTGAGAGAACAATTCAAACTCTAGAAGATATGTTGAGAGCTTGATCTATGGATTTCAAAGGTGGTTGAGATCAACACCTACCTTTGGTGAGATTTTCATATAATAATAGATTTCACTCCAGTATTCAGATGGCTCCTTATGAATCTCTCTATGGAAAGAAATGTCGAACTCCAACTTGCTGAGATGAAGTTGGGGAAAGAAATCTATTATAACCTGATCTTGTTGATGAGATGGTAGAAAAGGTAAGATCTATTCAACAACACATTAGAGCAGCTCAGAGTTGAAAAAAAAGTTATGATGATAACCAAAAAAAATAACTAGAGTTTGAAGTGGGTGATAATGTGTTCTTACGAATATCTCCTTGGAAGAGGGTAATGAGATTTGGAAAGAAGGGAAAGCTGAGCCCTAGGTATATCGGTCCTTTTGAAATACTGGATCATGTTGGGAAGGTAGCTTACCGATTGGCGCTTCCACCGAATCTCTCTCAAGTTCATGATGTGTTCCATGTATCTCTCCTGAGAAAGTACATACCCGATCCTTCACATGTACTCAGCTCAGAAGTTTTACCGCTGGAGCACAATCTTTCTTATGAAGAACAACCAATAGAGATTCTGGATCGTAGAAAAAAAGTCCTACGGAACAAGACGACTCGCTTGGTGAATGTTTTATGTAGGAACCACCAATTAGAAGAAGCTACATGGGAGCTTGAGGATATGATGAGGGAGAGGTATCCTCATCTGTTGGTTACAAAGTGATGAATTTCGAGGGAGAAATTCATTTTTAAGGGGGGTAGAATGTAACACCCGATATTTATATGAGAGATATTTGTTTTTATGTTACATACATCATCAAAGGAATCTTTCACTACACACAAAACTAGCCTGTCTTTCTTTACACGCAATCACGACCTTCCTCGATAGCTTGCGTTGTACGCAATACCGAGTTTCACTAAACAATGATATGCTATTAAAATATTATCAAAACTATCTGTGATGAATAGTAATACCCAACTTTTTGAAATTTTATTTTTCAAAATGGACTTCTTTTTTAGATTCAGAATATCGAAATTATCCTAGGGTGAAATTTTGGTTTTTTTTGAAAAACTTCAATTTTTAATGAATAGTGAAAACAATGGGTTACTATTTAAAAACCAAATTTTTATTTAAATAATTATTTAGTTTATTTAAATTTATTTTAGGCCAAAATTGAAACATACTACCTATATAAGTTCAAATTAATTCATTGGATTCATTTTACAATAATTTTAGACATATAAAAATTTTATTGAACTTTTCACCATCTTTTACCCACCTCTTCGGAGAATTTGCAAATTCACATAAAACCTAATTTTACCGCTTCTGTGAGTGGAATTTCAAAAATCCGAGAGACATGGTTAATATCAAGGAATAAAATTTGGTTCAATGAGATGAAAATAATTTTTGGTGAATAGTAACTTTTTGCTTTTTATACCACGGTTAAAAGTAAATAAGGTAATTACGGGTAAAAATGATATTATTATTACCCTAACACAAGTCCTAATTCAATTGGATAAGTGTAATTCGACCAAAAACAACCTTTGGAATAAAATATGACCATTTAGGTCAACATGAATTAGATTAGGACATTTAATATTATTTTATTTAAAGAAGAGTTAAAATCGTTAAAATCAATGTTTAATAACCAAAACATTTTTAATATAGGGTTATACATAAGATAAATTCGACTATAAATATTCATTATAAAGATAAAATTATTTCCTACATAATGGTATGTAGACATTAAATAATTTAATTTATTTATGCCACAATGATGATGCAGTAATTATCTTATTTATGAAATATTAACATAATTGATGTTATAAATACTAAAATAAATGTAATTTGAGACTTTTTATGAATTACACTAATTTTCTAGGTTAATATGACATATTATTATTGATTTAATTAACTTATTTAGAACTAATCATGCTGTTATGATTTTCAAAAAAATCAATTACCAAATAGTGTCAAAATTGACATAAAATAGTTTTTAAAACAAAATTTATATTATTAATTGTTATTATATTCCTAAAAATTTAAGGTTCGGCCAAGATAATTATATCATGATAGGTGTATCATTAATGGACCACTTGGGGGTTGCTTAAATGTATATGGTATGTTTATTAACTATATAATATAAAAATACAAAGTGACATGGTAAATGTCAATCTAATTAAGTAAGAGTTAAAACTAAAATATAATGTTAATATAATGACCTAAATTTGTCTAAAATATATTGGTTGATAGAATTTTGACCCACTCCCACCTTATCTTTGAAATAAATCAATTTGGAGCTGTTAAAAACCGAATATGACTTTATAATAAAATAATATTTTTTGTTTTTCCAACGGTTCCCCTCTCCTCCCTTATAAAAGGGCACCTCCTCCCTCTCTTCTTCACACCACATTGAGCCTTCATGCTCGGCCAAACCCTGCCAATTTCTATTATCCACTTCCCTAGAAACATCCTAGAGGTTCTGATCTTCTTCAAAGACCATCTTTAATGCCCAAAGAGGAGGTTATGAAGAGGCTCTTCAAAGAAGAGGTAATGTATGTTACCGATTCTTTCAACTTTATTTCTTCTTCTACTTATTCTTATTTATTTGTTTCATTATGAAGTAATAAAATCAGTATCACGCATATAATGATATGTTATTATAAGTATGACACAACCCTATTTCACCATCTATCCATCCCACGAAAAACAAAATCACCGCGCGTGCGTACGTACAGAATACCGTCTCCACGACGTGGTGTAATCTATTTTCCACCACCACCTTACTTGGATGGGTATAATGGTGTAAATAATAACTATATATGATTATTTTCAAGTGATATTGATTCTGAAATAGTATACACACACTTCAATTCAATTCCACGATCATGGGAACGATATCATCGCTCGTGCGTACGTACGGCCTACCGTTTCCACGATGTGATGTGACACCTTCTACATGATCTTTATTGCATAATTATTATATAAATTAATTTACTGAATATATATGATATATATTACACTAATACCATTCTGTAAATGAGGTATCTATAACCTAAAAAAACAATAAGAATTTATTCTACAAAACACGCATAAGAACAAAAAGCAATAAACACCCGAATAACAAGTAGCAATGAAATATTACTAATAAAAGATAATAATCTAAGAATATGAACATTTATGATATCATCACAATGATTACGATTCTTGAATAAGTCAATAACATTATTTAAATCATTATACAAGAGGTTCAGACACTTACGAAGCAAATCAGACCTAAGGTAATGGAAAATCTCACAATCTCATTTTTATCCGAGATTGTTTCTACTTCAGAATTTACTGGGGAATATTTATCATCCACATACATGTTTCCTCAATATGTAATTTTATTTATATCCTCCTACAATTTTTTAATTCCAATTTTACCCTTCGTTGAGTTTTTAGTAAATAATATGAAAGGAATGTGTTGTCATTTTTCGTACAAGGTACTTTTTGACTTTTTCGGCCAATGTATGAGAAGAATGTTTTTTAAGTTATACGGCCTGAATGGATTTTTAGAACATTATTTCCATGAAGATTCCTTTACATGTTTTCAAGATTATTTTAAATCAACTTATTTTAGTTTAAAATTGTATGACATTTTAAGAAAGGAAAAACTTTTTTTGAAGTAGAAAGGATATTTTTTTTCAAGAATGGAGTTCAAGTGTTTTGTCAAAATTATTTTCCATCTAAGATAATATACTATTCTGGTTATATCCCTATTTTTACATTTATTTTATTTTTTTATGATGGAATTATTTTTTGTGATGTCCTTTTATCTTATATGGATTATGTTTTGATGGCATGATGTTTAAGATTCCAATTTTTATTACATGGGTTATGCTATGATGTATGATTTATGATCTTGTGGCACACATAATAATGGTTTCATTATGACATGGGTGGGACCTATCTCTCCCTCCAATGCATTGGGTAAAGATTTATATCTCATGAGATAGACATGGCTGGAATGGCAGGTTAATCCGTTTCAGTGAAACAGGACTGAAACGAGGAGTGAACTCGGCTCAGAAATGGACTTTTTCTGCTAAGATAGTCTTGGCAATGAGTCTTGACTAATATGAAATGATTCTCTATGATTATGTGTGTATTCCAAAAAGTTTCATATTTTAACTTATGATTATTGGGATTACATTTCACTACTATGATTTGTCCCATGTTATGAAATTATGATCTCTTTTGCAGGTTAAGATTTCCAAAATGTTTTATTCTTATGAATACGATGTGATTGATATTTCTTTTGTTTACATTTACTGAGCATTTGAGATCACCCTTTTGTATGTTTACTTTCCCCAGGTCAGGAAGATGGTTATTAAGTAGGATATGCCAAAAGGGACTCTAGATATGATGAAATAAATGGGAGACAACGCAGATGATTTATGAACCAGTTGTTTATGTTTCCCAGTTTCTAAAGACACTATACTAATACGGTCGTTTCATGGTTTTGTTATATTTTTTAATAAGTGTGCTTCAATTTTGAAGAAATAATAATGTATGTAAAGTATGGGTCGTTATAACCACTCCACTACGAACCTACATTAGTTGTCTATATATTTACCTTGCGGGTTGGATATTTGTATGCATATATTCTATTATAACACATTCCATAATTTCCTACTACAACCTCATAATTTATTGAATCATTGAAATAATTTATATATAACCTCTTTCGGTTTCCCTCGAGTATCATTGATATAGTCAGAAGCTGTTTACAAAATTTAGGTAACCCATATGGTGTTCTATTTTTATTTCCTAATACTATAATATACATGGGATTAATTTAATACTTCATAGTCTGAGGAAGCCTTTTTGTAATTTATTGTAATTGAATTGAATTGAATAAAATGATTAGGAAATGGTCTGCAACATTTTTTATTTGATAGAATGATTTGAACTATTTAATTATTTAAATATGAATAGTTATATAAATGGGTAAACTCATGGATTTTGAGTAATTTTTAATTGATAAATAAAATTTAATGAATACAAATAGTAATAGATTCTTTTGTGGGTAAACATCGGGTCCTGATTTAATTATTTTCTATTGATGTTATCTCCATGGAGTATTATAGTAGTTTTCGATGCATTATATGTGATTACACCGTGGTTTATGATTACATGTTAAGAACTGGTCACTGATAAACCATGGAACTGAATTGTGTGGGCTTCAAATGGACATGGTATGACGACATGCTCCATGATCCCCAATAAAAGTCTAACCGAGTTTCCATTGTGATACTTCTGGGAGTCGACGTGTATGCCTTGGTTCACATTATCATGGATCTGATCCCATGGGATTTGAAACATCTGTTTATATGGCTCGGTCATGGTAATTTTGATGAGATTAATTGTAAATACATGTCTTTGTAAATGAGTCATGAATTATTATACGTCTCGATCATGGTTAATATGAAGTACCTATTATTAGACATGGCCTTTTATGATATTATATGATGTTTATAAATCATGGACGTTGTGTTTAAATAAATATTATTTACAGATTTTTTTATTATAGGATCTTGAGTAGTTTTTTAGGGATCTATGTTTGGATAGATAGTTTCACATAAATCCTTTAAAAAATATATGGGATCATGTATCATTATTTTATACCGGTGATACACATTGAATACTTCATAGCTTGTATTTCTGAACCTGGATTGTTATAGACACCATTTGTGATGGCCTACTAGGATTTTATCTCACACCCTATCTCAATATATAACCAGGTACTTAAAAAAACATCATGGAAAAAAGTAGTAATCTAGGAAAGCACCCATAGGTCGATGCTTTAAATTATTCCAGATTTAAGTGTAATGGAGCATAAGACCGAAATGAGGCTCAATATGCTAGCTGGGTTAACTTTTTTGGTCTTCTTGGTATTTTGATATTTTTATTGAACATATTCTTGAATAAATATTTTGGCTACATTTGAGATACATGACATATATCATCAACATTTTTATGTGATATTAATTTTTAATCATATGTTCTTTCATTGGACATTTATCTTCTTTCATGTTATTTATCTTCTTCTTATATTGTTTTGTATGATTTCTATCATTGTGTTACACTCTTAAATGAGGTACCAGTCTCCCCACAGTCATACATTAGGCCCTTGATGCTAGTTGGAATCTTTTAGCATTCGAGGAGATGCGCTAGAGGTCATTCTACCCACTGGATCAGGGAACTAGATAGTGGAACCCAATTCAGGTTGTTATATACTCATATGAGAGGATTTATTTTTTTTCCTAACTATTTTTTGACAATTAAAAGAGGATTAAAATGTGTTGGAATTTTTTAATGATCTATTTCTAGATGTGTCTAACCAATTTATATACAAAATAAAAATTACCTTGAATGGAAACTTTCATTTTCTATATTTTCACTATTATTGTTTACTTGATTCCATCGTTGTGTGACACATTTTAATTATGATGTTATCACTGATATAATTGATGATATATTATATCATTTCCCAATGAGATGATGGTATGCCTCTCATTCATCATTTTCAGAAACATTTTAGGATTAAAATTATATGATTTATTCCATGCCATGTAGGTTTAATTTCTTGATAACATGACATTTTGATATGTGACTTGTGTGATATACCCGCTAATTGATAAATGATCTGCACGTAGAATTGAGAAAAATGGTTTTTAATTTGATTGGTTACCAAAACCTAATTTTTTTACTAATTATGATACAACATACACCCAAATAATCCAATTGTGGAACATTGAGTGAGGTACCATTGGTCACATGAATTATAACACGATATGGTTTGGATAAGGAAGATTACATATTTCAGTTCATGAGGTAAATGGTCCCTTATGGATCAGAAGTGATGAACCAGTTGGTTCGTCCATTTAAAGTGAATCCTATAATAAATATAAATTCATTTGGAAATCGGAATGTGATATATAAAAATCGACACTGACTAGGATTTTGAGTGGGATTTAGTCAGTGTCTATAGTGAGGATTACAACTATTTACGTTTACCATATCATGAATTTAGGAGTAGTAAAAGGGGTGTGTATTTTTCATAGGAAGGTTTTCATTTGTCATATTTTTTAATATTTCGAAATTCTAGATATATATAATTTAGGAAGTATGTGTTTGGCATTGTACATGAATTCCACCACAATGACCTCAAATCGTATAATAAAAGGGGGTGACACCCTTGCTTTAGATGATGAGCTATAGTTGCTACCAATGGTTCCTCTTATGGTTACAACTATGACACCATCTATTTTACTAGACAAATGTGATGAGGAATAGTTCTATGTGTGATTCTTATTCTATATGAATATTATTCAAGGAGCACCTTATCATGTCTTGTTTATGGATGAGCTGACAGGTGTTTTCCAATAGTAGCATCCACCCTTTTATTTTAACGGATAGTATTCCATCGGATACTTACTTGTAGATTGAGAATAAGATGTATATAAGCAAGGATCTATAGTAACCTACTCATAGGAGAGTGAATATCGTGACTTAGAAGATTTTAGGAGTAGAAAAGTGATGATGGGATGTTTTGATCAAAGTTGACGGGATGTGATATATAGTTTGGGATGACTTCTAAATCATGTTCTTTGACTATATTTACCCCGAGACATTGAGAGAATATAGGGCTAGTGAATCTACATATCTATAGAAGGTTGTGGTGAATTTTATAGGGAATTCAACATGATTTACATAGATAAATTGTTTTGTGACCATATTTCGTATAGATGATGCATCAAGGGTGATATGCTTAAATGAAGGTATTTAGCATGTCATTAAATCACATGTCAATATGTTTATATTGAAGACTCTCACTGAGATAGTAAATAAAGCACTGATCACAGTGCAGATCCCGGTGGATGTCAGTTTTGTAGAGTAATTCACCTAAACCTATTAACCTAGTGATTTGGCTTCTAGTGGAAGGTATTGACATCTAGAGGCTTGCCATGAAATTTGTACTAGCTAGGTTTTTAGTGCACATAGTGTTGTTTTCTATCATCAGTGTGGAAAATGGGGACATATGGGTAATTATTGTGATTGGGTCCTACATGAGAGCCACTATTGTGTAAGGATAGTCCATGTAAAATATTTTCTCATGACCTTACTAGTAGCATTTAGTGGGAGGGGTTCACCTCTGACTCCTGGTTGCGAAGATGGTTTTATGGCTCCATTTTAGTGAGGAGCTAGTGTAGTACTACTTGATGAGGACAATGTGGTGGTCATGGATAAGGTATCAAGGCACTAGTTGTACAAATATAGTAGAGGGGGTCTACTATGTGTTGTGAGGTTGTGTCACAGGGTTGTGGTTCAAGCTAGATGTATTCAATACACCCCACACTTAAAAATTACAATTCCAAGTGGATTATAATGAGAGGTATGATCCTAGTAACCTATACACTTAAATCTACACTCTTTGATATAACTCCATCAAAGAATTTAATATTTTTTCATGTGGATGAAGGAATTGGGAATATTGTTTATTTCTATGAATATTTCATGACACATGATACTTAATTAGGTATAATAATATTTAGTGTATGCTAGTTAAGGGAGTTATTACATTGATTTTGGTGGGTTTCACTTCATATTGAATCATTTTTCCTTGAGATGACTGGGTTTTAAATGATACATATGATGGAAGGGGTAGTTTCTTATAAATACAAGGTTGTTTTTTATTTTCATAGGGTTACATTCACATCACTAGAGGATTGAGTTTTTCTTCTCAAGGGTGAATGTGATATCATGGAAATATATGCTGGAATAGAGAACCATGGGAATGTAAAAATGACTGTATAGATTACTAGATTATATCAAGATAATCATGAAATGGTCCATGAGTATTTTTCTAGTGTTTTATAGTTTCATGTATTTTTCCCTAAATGAATTATATAATTTACCTCCAAAGAGAGAGGTGGATTTCATTGTATTGAAATTTCTAGGAGTAGAAATGGTATACATTAATCTATATAGGATTGATTAAATGAAGTTTTAGGAGATTAATAGGAACCTAGGGGTATTGGAGACAATGGTTTTTATATAGCAAAGACTTTTCCATGGGGTTCTCTAGTACTTTTTGTAACATAAGTGGATAAAAATCATATTCTATATGCGGATTATCAAAAATTTATCAAATTTATAATTAAGAACCAGTATCCCTTTCCATAAATTGATGAATTTTTTGATCAACTCATAGGATCTTAGATTTTATTTAAAATTTATTTGAGATGTATCTTGTTATATCGTTCAATCTCATAAATGCACTTTATATTTTCAAGGCGCTAATGAACATAGCTTTCTATTCTTATTTGGGTTTGTTTATGGTAGTTTTCATGGATTATATCATGGTGAATTCTCACTATCGAAAAGACCGTTCCAAACATCTTGAGAAAATTTTGGATATAATGAAATTGAAATAGTCACATGATATGTAAACAATGTTCTAATTTTGGGTGGATGTGTTTCACTTAATTTTTCATATTATCTTAGAGGTTATTGTGTAATTTGACTCAAAGAATGCAAGAGTTGTAGTTTTTTAGAAAAATCCTAAGAAAATCATTGATATATGGAGTTTTAGGGATAGTTTTATATTATAGTCATTTTATATAGGAAATATCTTGCTTAAAAGATCCATTTAGGGACTTTAATAAGAACTTTTTGATGTTTATACAGTTAGAAATTTTTCATACATAGATTTAGGAGTTGAAATAAATACAGTCTTTAGAACAGGACTAGATTCTATCAGGGTCGGGAAGGAGCTATACTTTGTATTGTGTTGCATCCGGTGTTGATAATGGATCATTTATGATGTCAGGGATTGATTCATGGATTATAGTTCTCAGAATATGAGGACACATAAGAGTAATTACCAAACATATGATCACTATTTAGTTAGAGTTGTTTATGGTTTGCATTGTTGGATACATTAATTTTTGGGAGAGCATTTTTAGGTGTACCAGGACCAAAAAGCCACAAGTTAATATTTACAAAGCATGATATGAATATGAGGAAACAAAGGTGGGTTGAGTTCCTAAAATATTTTTTAATTTATATTTTCCAATATTCTTGTCATTGGAAATGTTGTGGAAGACTCACTATGTTGGTGGACTCAGATATAGTGAGTTCAGCAGGCTAGTTGTGAGTGTCATCTTATCGATTTATTTTTAGGGATGCACTTGGAGGCGGATGATGGTATGGGGTAAACATTTATTTTATCCTAAAAAATTACATATACCGTTCTAGATAGTTTAATGATATTGAATATGTCAGAATCATAGGGCTTACTATTTTGGAAGATGGTGGAAGGTGAGGACCCACCTCCTGGTTGGACCGTAGGAGAAGATGAGATCTTGGGTATACTTGGTCCCTTATGGGTTCCATCATACATATGTGAGGAGATGATGTGGTAGTTTCATGACTCAGTTTGGGATGTAATCACCGATTTAATGTAGATATATCTTGTCTTAAAATTACAGTACTTGAGGTTGGGTGGGAAACGTGAGGTAGATGGTTTTTTAAGAGGTGTTCTACCCATCAGTGTGTGAAGGTGGAAAATCACCGAGAAAACATACATTTACTAAGGTTACTCAGTACAAAAGTGGAAATAGGAAATTTTCATAATAGATTTCATGAATGATTTTGTGAGGGTTCATTAAGGTAGTGATGTTGTATCGATTTTTATGGACACACTCACGGTGGTAGTTCATTTCCTTCAGATTAGGGACATATTTAGTGTAGATGAGAATGGGATGTTGTGTATCCATGATAAATTATGAATTAAAGTGGTTCCTATGATAATTATATAAAATATTCATTCCCAATTTACATCTCCTTTAGGAAATATTTTTTAGTGTTATTTGGGTATACATGTTCTTCTAGTCATGGCATACCACCTTCAGACTGATGGCCAGTCAGAACGTACAATACATGTGTTTGAGGACTAGTTGTGAGCATACACCCATAATTATTGAGGCTATTGGGGGAGGAATATTCCCATCAATTTGATCTCCTAAAACAATACATATTAGGATACATAATATATAGTGCATTGTGATACTTTTTATGACAGGTCATACTGATCCCCCTTATACCGGTTAGAGGTGGGTGAGGGAGCTTTATGGGTACTGCCACTACTGTAGGTGACTAATGAGATTATTTATTTGATAAAGAAGATTATTTTAATTGAAATGTCTCTAAAAAATAGTATTTTAATCTCCATAGGATACATTTTGGGTTTGGGTTCATGGATCAAGACATTTTAAGTATCTCATTGGGGCTGGGAAATAGATGTATTTGGTAGAAGAGTGATATTTAGCTATGATATGCCATTCCATTCCAGATTCTAGTGAGATTATGGTCAGTATTATATCAGTTTGAATTACGATAGAGGTACCCTTACAATAATTAATTCTTCCACGTATCTCAGTTACACTGTTTTCACTTAGCACCATCCCACACTGTGTAGTCTAATGAGGTTGAGTTATTGGTAGATGTCTCATTTGAAGAGCATCATATTCATATCATTTATATTGTTATGAAAGTTCTCTAATTCTAGATTGTTCCTCTATTGTGAGTGCTATGTGAGCATGAGAATTTATTAGTTGAGACATGAGAGTTGGTTTCCAATATACATGCATAGCGGTTGGAGTTATTTCAGGCAATTCTATACCATCCATGAGAGGGTAATTCGGGGAAGAATTTCTGTAAGGGGGGAAGACTATATGAGCCCCATATTTCCAGTGATGTATAATTTTTTTAGATTAAATTCATGGTTATGACCTAATGTGAATAATGTTTCATCACATCATGGTATCAGGGTTTTCTAGGGATTTTTTGGAGACCAAACCACAACTCATATTGAAAAATAGCTGGTCTAATTGGATTGGAGAAATCCTACGACCCAGGATTCTAGATTTGATGAATCCATGTATGGCTAGATAGGGGTCTCTAGAAACCACATAGTTTGAGGAAACTATGATAAGGCAGGCACATGACCATGAATGAAATATACAGTTTTTAGTAGTTGGCTTTGGAACCATTTGTTTATGGTTAGAAAAGTTTTTTGCACTAAACGTGTGATCCATTTTTTTGAAAAAATTTACATTTTTATCATTAATGTGTAAAACCTAAATCTAATTTCCTTATCCTCAATTAGAAAGTGTCAATATGTTAGAAGCTAAATTTTTAATCAATTTCATTGTATTTTCTCTTGTTTTTTGATCTAGACTCAAAATTAGATGTTTTCTATCTACATTGATTCACATATGTGAGTAATCAATTAATTTTGTGGCATATTTCATTATTCATGGAATCAATGGTAATATTATTGTGGAATAATATTCTCTATTTTCATATTCATCATACATTCTTTATTTTCATTAGGATCTAGATCGAATTGAATGTATATACTAGATGAGTATTACACTATTAACTATGGTAGTTGGATTATACCATTCCCTTGTGGATTGGTGATTTATATGCCTATACGTTCTCGTGATTCATGTCATAATTTCTTGGAGAACCCTGATAATTAATAAATAATTTAGTTGAATCAATTGGAACCAATTTAGGTTTCCACGTTGTACCTTTTGAGATATATGTAGATTGATTCCACAACATAGGATGTCGATGGGTTGTGACATTGCCTTCCCTATTACTATTCGACCAATATGATGTATGTGACATTTCATAGTTACAATAAGCTATTTTGAATATATGGTAACCGAATTGGATTAAATAAATTTTTAAAAGATGGATTTCCATTATTCCCATGTGATATCATCATTTGAATTGTTACATTGTTTAAATTTGAATTGTTATATGAGTAATAAAACTCATTGTTAGGTCCACTAGGCTGAATACCCTGAGAGGGGGGTGAATCAGGGTATGAATAATTTAAAATTAGAGCCCGTTCAGATCTTGTTTCGCTGTTAAGAAAAACACTTTTCTCTCTGTTTCCTATTGCACAATATAAACAGAAAGTAAAGCAAGCACATGACACAAAAATTTTACTTTGTTCACCGATAAGGGCTACGTCCAAGGAGCATACGCCGACAGGTTTCCGTTTGTACCAAATTCCACTATACTTCACTAGCTGTGGATTACAATGTTCGGGCACAATCACTCTGTCCCAGGCTCACTTCCTTTACAAGGTTTTAGGGTCAGCTCACTACTTTCCCAAGGGTCACTCCCTATTTATCTCTCTCTAGCTCACTGCTGGTGGTGAGGATCACCTTCTTCCTCTTCCTTCGCTCACTGCTCTGGAAAGAATCCACTCACAGTTTATAGACCTGTAGGTCTCTTCATTTGCATGATGGAGTGCATCTTCCTCTGTAAGTATATGCTATGTTGAAGCCCAATTTTTACCTGTAGATGAATCTCTCTTTTCACCAAAGGTATCGGGCAAACTTCCAGATTCCATGTAGCCCGAAAATCACTGCTGGAAATAAACCTTACTTTTCGCGCAAGTCAATCTCGGCGCGCAAGTATCAACGTGCAAGTCACAATGGGCACGCAAGTCCTCCTCAGACACTTGTGCGACACAAGCTTCCCCAACTCCAAACTTGCGTGACTCTCTTCCTTTTACACCCAAACCAATATTGGCACACAACTTCCAACTGGCATGCAACTTCTCACACTGATGTGCAACTTCAACCACCGGCGCGCAACTTCACTTGCGCGACCCAGACACCACTTGCACATCCACCACACCTGCGCGACGGGAGCTCTGATTTTCTCAAAGTGTTGAAATCCGGTCAAGAATGAAGAGGGGTGGTCCATTATTTATAGGAAAATTGAAAACCCTGTGCGATGGCGGTCAAGTCACCTACGCGACCCAGTCTCGGCGCATAACTCTTCTATCCTCCTAGACACTTGCGCGACCAACTCCCAAACTTGCGCGAACCTGTTTCCTTTGCTATATTTTGATCTTCTGATCTTGAAAAACATATGGAACACAAGTTTCCTATACTCCAATTCCTCGGCGCGCAAGTCTCTTTTCCAAAAACACTTTTCTTCATTTGTGGATTTTCAGGCCCAAAAATTTGGCAAACACTGGAAAACGGTGCCACCTTGCATCTGTTATTTTTGTACTACCTCCAGATCATCCATTCCATTATTGACATTCGTGAATCAATCATGGATCGTTGACCAAATCTCTTGAACTCGATATTCCACCATGAAACCCCCTTTGTCAAAAAAAATTTATGTCATGGTTTTCATTGTCAACAATCACAACACAGATGTTCACTTTTTCAACAAACACAATCACCTCAAAAATACTTCAATGATGCCTTGAGGTATTTTGGCCCAAAACTCATTTATTATAGGAACTTATCAAATGATGGGTGAAATGTGATGAATCAAAATGGTAGTGGATGCCTAGGTTGGTATAACAAGGATCATGATTCCATTAGGTTCCATTCATGTTACCACAAGTATCATGATAACAGAAGTGGATTACATTGATGATATTCCTCCATGGATACTGATTCTAATAAATTATGTGGGGCATGTATCCCATTATATCTGAATTGGTTAGCTCATTGTGGAAAATTTCTGATGACATGAACCTTATACCACATTCCATGTCTAAGTTAGTTTCCATCGAGATGATTCTAGGACTATATGAGGATTACATTGTTCACTGTACCTTAGATTCGGCCCCATGAGGGTTGAATATCCTATTTATATAGCCTATCCATATTAACCGCAATATTATTGATTATATAGCATAGACGTGGTGAAATTGACATGCTTTATTATACGGCTCAACTATGATTGATAAGATGTAAAGAATATATGGAAGTGTTGTGGATGATATGTTATACTGTGTATAAAAAATGTTCATGGATTTTATGTATTCTTCGGAATATCTTCCTTGTTATAGGACCTTGACCATTACATTGATAGGATCCTTGTTATTGAAATTTTTTGTGGTGGCTACTAGGATTTTATCTCACCATCTTTCTCGAGCCACAATTGGGTATCTAGAATGATTTCATGGATGCAGGTATGGATTGGGGAAAGAAATAACATTTCGATGTTGGACATAGTTTCATTCTTATGATCAGAAGAGTATAGGACTGAGATGAGGATTTTGATGATAGATGGGATAACTCTTTTGGTCATTTGTGTATTTTGATATATGTAATGTAAATATTCATGTATAACTATTTAGTCTTATTTTTAAAGACATGATATGAATCATCACCATTTTAATGTGAGAATACTTGCAGTATTATCATATATTTATTCTTTGTATGTTTATCTTCTTTTGTGTTTTTTATCTTCCTCCTATATTGATCTCTTTGACTACTACCCATGTGTTACACTATATCATGAGGGAATAGTCTCCCCAAAAACACACTCTAGGCCATCAGTTCTTTTCTGAAGCCTCTGTTGTTTGGGGATATGATAATGAGGCTATGTGACTAAACAGATTAGGGAATAATATTGTGGTACTTAGTTTGGGACATTACATTAAAATAACCCTAACCCTATAAACTTCATGGAATGGGATTATGGTTGTAACATAGAGGTACTTTATGAGGAAGGCCCCCTCTATAGGTGACCCAGGCCACCATAGTACAACATGACAGATGTGACATGGTCTACTGGTATGATGGAGTTGTGGTGTGGTTAACCTTTTCGATGTAATATAATAGTAGACATACATAATGGTTTCCTTAGTTATAGTTATATAGACATGATACCCCACAACCTAGCTCTATAGGTCATTTTATGGTCTATTGTGCTGTATGTTCTTTTGTAAGGGAAAAAATAGTTACCATCACACAGTGTAGACGCTTAACTATATTCAATACCCTACAAAACACCTACTATAGAATAAAATAATGTTCTAGGCATGGAAAACTTATGTTATCATCACCACATTGCATTGAATCCAACTATTACAATTTTAACTAACATGGGGGGGGGATGTAGCATAGAATGCCTAGGAAATACAATGGCCTACAACAATTTGTAGTTTCATGCTTCAGTTAGCTTCCAAAACCCCCTAAAAACATCAAAATTAAAAGTAATACCTTGAAATAAGAAAACCTATTTTATAAATCAATAGTGAAGTAAAATATCAGGAAAAGTGATATTGGGGTGTAATATATCTTTACTTTGGTTCTCTATAGGTCTGATAAGCATGAAGAATGGGTTTTTCATGTTTTCAAGGGGCCTTTCACAATGGGAACCTCATTCCATGGGAATTTTTCATCATCAATAAGAATTTTATTAGTATAAAAATTAATCATATCATGAATGTCGCTCAGACTGGTTGATTCTAGGTAATCCCTTGGTTTCAAAGCATTTCTCTAATTATTTTCTTCAATAACATGATTTTATTTCATTAAAGAAAATTTATATTCAATTGAATCCTCCAATAATATAATAATAGTTATTATAAAGATACCATTTATTAATATAATGAAAAGAGTGCTACAATTGTTTAATGATTCAATTGATAGTTTAAAGGTTTAATTGTTTAGATGGTTTTTAGTTAATATATATAAATATATAAATTTTTAAAATATATTTATTATCTAAAAAATATTATTTAAATTTAATTTTATAATTTTAATAAAATAGAAATTTATTTATATATTAAATAAATATATGTATAGTAGGCATAATTCATAGACATGTTGGTCCATGTTCAATATCCGTATAAATTATTTAGGGGTTCTATTCACTAAAACAACCAAAAAATTATTGGGTTCATATATTAGTGGGTTGGGTTCGAGTTGCAAAGGGAATAATTTTTTTATTAATGGGAAATTATACTAGTTATGAGGATAACATGTTCAACCAAATGGTAGGTGAAAGTGTTCATTGGACATTGGTTACACTAGGTTAAATATAGAAACAGAAAAATTACCCTAACTAACTTGTGGTAGTTTGAATGTAGGATTTAAAATATTTGGGTTGACCTATTTTAGCTCTGTTAGGATGGACCGACTAGTCTATTTCAATTATAATAACTACAAATATAATACTTGAGTATACATGTGGGAGTGACCCACTTTGTAGTTGATCAAGAACTTATCTTTTTTTATTTATAACTAAATCACACATATTTTTATTGAGTCTCTATAATGTTAGTATAACATTAATAACATGTATCTAGACTTATTTTACCTTGGTTACTTTTTTAAATCACTTTGAATGATTCCACTAGGAATAAAAATCAGAAAACATTCATAACTAGGTTGGATAGAAATATGTTGATAATTCAGTGGATGACAGTTCCATTAACAACCAAATTTGGTAAAAATAGATGTTCTTATTCATATGATGATGAAATGAGATCACCTGGAATATAAATGAATTTTTTATGTGATACTTTTTCTTGAATTTTGACATCCTCTTGATCTGATCAATTGAGCCCAAAACATCATGTCTTCCGCTATCAGGAAATTAATTTGGTAATTTTTTTCTTATTCAACAACAAGAAATAGATTTCATGAGATAATCGTATTTCATTATTTAATGACAATTTTTTTATTACGGTTCAATTCTTCCAATTTCATCCCACTCCTAACATGGATCTCCACTTGGGTGGGATGTTTTATCCTATGATCGATAATGTCATTGATAACCCACACAAATGGGATATTCAGGTTATTTCTTAGGAATCAACTAAATTTGAACTTTCTATTACTATAATATTAATAAAAATATTATCAAATTATGATTTTTCTTATGTATATCATTAATTTGATAAAATTATTAGACTATTATTAACATAGAAGTGTTATAAATATTCTATAAATTAATGTGATCATGAATATTCTATAATAATATTTCAAATACTAGTTTTATTGTCTATATACATCTTCCAAATGATACGGAAGTATTCTTTAAATATCAAATTTTCGTGGTTCAAGCAACATTAATACTTATTATCATGAAGATTATACTTTTTGGTCTTCAATAACTATGGTCATGAGAACATACCCATAAAATGGAATACCATGTGTTTTATGTGTCATTCAGTATATATATCCATTAATGTTTTTATTAGTGCTTAAATATGAGATTATTATTAATTTATATCATAAATAGTATAATTTTATGTATAGAAATAACTATTTTGACTTATTTATGTTGTGAGGAAACATATGTTAACGACATTATAAATGGGAAAAATGAATTTATTATGTCAAGAAAGGATTTTACCTTTCATTGAATTGGAACTGGGGAACAAAAACCATGATCATGGTATTTTATAGATGATTTTATTTTGGAAAACAAAAGAAACATTAATAAACCATTTAGAGTGATTCTAATAGTAGAAAACATATTTGACAAGATAGAGAGATAGTTGTACTAAATTATAGAGTAATTTCATAAGAAATTCATTGTAGTCACTACATTAACATATTTATATATGGAATTAAAGATGTATTACTAGACACTAGTATTGAAAAATATATTAGTTCACATAATTAAATTGAGAATGATACATTTAGGGTCACACAATAAGTTTATCTTGAATTTGATTAAATCCTATTGAATTTAATATTGTAGAATAAATATTATTATTTCTTATTGAAATAATAATAATTATTTCTTATTGAAATAATAATAATTATTTCTTACTGAAATAATAATAATTATCATATTATTGATCCTAGAAATTTAATCCCATGATATTAGAGTTATGAATTTCCTACTTAGATTTTATACGTTTTTATGAACACTGAAAAAAATATTTATTCATTCACGTGTTTACTAAATTAAATCAAATAAATATGCATTTATGTTTAGTGAATATTAAAATAAATATTTCTTTGTGAGTTTAGTATATAATATATTTATTTATTTATCAAATTTATAATTTTATAGATGAATAAATATTTTATTATTCATGGTTGGGTAAATTCCATGGGAGGATAAAAGTTCCATTTTTAGTGTGTTTGTTAAAATGATATATATTATATTCATTTTAATAAGTATTAATTTATTTCTATAAAGAATGATATTTAAAATTAAACATATCCAGTAAATAACAATTTTATTCTTATTTTACAATGATTTTACATATATTAAATTTTATTCTATGGTTTATTATGTTATTATCAAAAGATATAAACCTAAGTATAAAATCCATAATTATTAATTTCTTAATTATGTGGTTGATATAAACAAAAAATACTTCCCCATCAGAATACTCTCAATACATATCAATGTTCATCATCCAATACTACCTCTCATAAACAATGATAGAATAAAATAATACCATATTGTGATCAACATTGGTCATCATAACCCAGCTGCTTCCCCTATGCAATCACTCATAACACCAGGAGTGTCGATTACAGATTCAAGGATCACACATGGATAAATATTGAGAGATCCTCACATGAATTATCCATCACAATAGTATAGAAGTGAAACATTCATAATAACATTGACCAAAATGAATACCATAGTTCTTGGTATTTGAAATGTGAAATTAATAATAATTTAAATGTGACCGATCCATTAAAATAGATATTGGGAATCATTTATGAAAGGTCTTCTTGGTTTTTGATTGATATCGATGAGAAATGAAAATATTATTGGACTCTACCTGACACTATTACAATTTCCAAATCTAACTACTGTTATTAGATTAGTGACATTCTAATATATATTTATTTATATTTTATTGGATCAATTTAATGTGTTGATTTTTTATTTTTTATGTTTTGAAAATTTTTGGGAATGAGTAGAGAAAATGCATTTATCCTATTCATATATCCAAGAATGGGAAGAAACACACAAAGATACATCTAAAAATCTATCTAGAGTTATTAGTGGTTATTTTATTTATTATAAAAATACACAATGTGTATCATTAGATTACTAATTTTGAAACCTTAGTCAACGAAACATTGAAAATGAAATTTAAATTTTGGTGCACGGTGGGTCGGTATTCCTTATAATTACATATCACATGTCAGTTACAACCTGGAACATTATTTTATATGGACTACATGCCATATTGTTGGAATGTATGCATCATTTAACATCACAATGATTTTATTCCATGTTAATTATTGTGAGTCTTGTAAGACCAATATGTTTTGTCATTACACATTGTGTTTCGACTTCTAGAAATATTTTTTCTGATATGTGAACCTAATAGCATGTTTCTAGAGTCTTGATTCATTATAACATGTGTAAAACCATGTAAGGTTTTTTTAGTGATTTTAAACATATCATGTGGTCCAAGACATGGGGTTTTATATTCTTAGTAAAATATATAGTTACATGACATGTAACAAACATTATACACATGGTCTAAATTTAATTCATTTTAAATGGTACATTTAGTTTATATTATGTTATGTATTGTTGAAATACACACAATTAAAACTGATCATATTTACCTAAATAAATACACATTGTGTATATCCCGACAAAATGTAGGGCCATACATGCTGTATAAGTACATATTATAGTATAAGAACCATACACAACATGTGCTACACAACATGTAGAGTGACAATAAATTTTTAGAAAATATTGAATTGCATAAATAAGACTCTAAAATAATTCAAACTATACATACCTTGTCTAGAGTATCTTGATTATAATATACATATTACATGATTTTTGACATCAAATGTCCTAAAACAGAATAATTAAATCTAAATGTTTTGTGTCTGTAGGATATTAGAGACCTAATTCATAAATATAGATTTAAATATTTTGAAACATTTTTTATCTTTACTAGGTTATTCTAAGGATATTTATTCATTTATTACTACAAAGGATACTATTGGTATGCATAAAAATAGGATGAATTATTAATTATACTAATGGAAAAATCACAATAGAGAAATATAAAAGAGGAGCTATAAGAAATAACATGATATCAGAAAATAAGATAATCCTAAGAACATATTGAATGAACAAGTATATATCATATAATAAGGAAATAATATTAATGTTGAAAAACATAAAATATTGCATCCTAATCCTATGTCATGTATCACTACCAAGACTACATAATAACGTGTTCCTAACATAATTCTCATGCACCATACGTGATATGTCAATAGATGAAAAAATTATCTAATTCATTCAGTGTTTAAATTTTTTATCCCAACCATCACATTATAATACGTTCATGTATATGTTTAACACAAAATGAAATCATTTATATGTCATAAATATAAAAAACCCTATTAAAATGAAATATATTACATAATCATTTACAAATAAACTAAAGTATATAACATAATGACTCTAGTGGTAAGAAATAAATAATTATTTTTAGTGTTTATTATTTTATTATGTGGTCTAGTTCCAAAATAAAAATTTCAAATAAAAAAATTCATATGAAATCAGTGGTGAAGTTGTTATATGATCGAACCAAATGAATGGTGATTTTAAGGGATGAGTGAAGAACCATTGAATAAAGTTATCTCATAGAGTTTTTAGTTAATATACAATAATTTCTTTCCACAAAATATTTACTGTTTATGAAAATCATGTATTGTAGAAAAATTTTAAACATTGACACATGAAAAAGAATACCAAAGGGAAGTTTTCTATTTAAAATAGTTTGTTTAAAATAAATATTTAAAGGGGAACCTAAAAACTAGTATAAAAATATAAAAGAAAGGAAATATAAACTTGATGTATATTTACAACACATTTACATAGAATAATAAGGAATTATATAACAATATTTAAGATATAATGTGAGATTGAGAGAGAGAATACATAACCAAAAGGAAAAGTGTTTGGTTCTAAATATTCCTTACCTTAGGGCTTGACTAAATTGTTATAAGAGTGTAATCTTGTGAATAATAAATTTAATGTTAATATATATATTCTTAAGACCATTTATCACTTATATAATATTTTTTTTCATAAATTTATTATCAATTTTCATTTATTAATTTTGTAGTTATCACCCTCATCAACCACTTGGGTTTTTTTGATAAATTTCTACAATTTTTTTTTGTTATGTTGAACATGATAAATAGGGTCATAAATATAATAACCATGAAACCAGATTCCGAGAACTAGTTCTAAAATTATTCTCATTTACATTACCCACTTCGATTCTGATGAAGGTGACCCAATATTCCCAATCCAAAATTGACAACATCAAATATAAATAATTTTTTGACTTACAATCACCAAGATTATTTCATTTTATATTTACATAGAATTGGGATAACATTAATATAAAAAATATCAATCTCTTTTGATAATAATTTTTCATAATTAACTATGGTTTTATTATTTCATGTTTGGTTATAATAATCATCCATGTGAAACAATTCATGAAATGATTCATTCTACACCATTATTGATTAACCAGTGTATAGGAAACATAAGCATTATGAGATTAAATTCTTAGTAATGGTAAACAAAAGCATAATGAATTAAATATCATCAATTGTATACAAAGAGAATAAGGTTATGATGACAAAACCACATTGCATGATCGTAAAATAATAATTTTCCTACACATTAATAAATTGATCATAAAACATGAAAACATGTCATATGGATTCAACATAGTCAAGATTCATAAAAATTAATAATCATGAGCCGAGTGATATCATTAATTATACAAGGGTATATTTAAAACCATACTAAGCACTATGTAGAAATTTTGGTGTCATGGAACATTATCTACATTTAATCCTTAAAAAACCATAAAATTAGAATATCCATATGACCGACTACAAATATAATTCTTTACTGATGACAACCATTACCCAATGTGTTAGAGTGATATTTAGGAAAACCCATAATTTAATCTATAACGGCCTCACCCAGTGCTATAGGGGTGTACCCATTGTATAATATATACTGGGATAAAAAGATGTTATTAAGGATAACGAATTAAATAAGAACATCCATGATTAATAAATAGTATACATATATATATTTTATATCATTGTCAAAATGAAATAAATTTTTTTTCCTTCAATAACATGATTGGCCCATAGAAAAGAAACGGGTTCCATTAAAATCACTTTGATACTTGATTAACTTGTAGAAAAGAAACATATTACATAACAGAATCATTGAAACATGATTAACACATTGAAACGAAATAGGTTTCATAAAAATATCACTCAAAGTTTATAAACCCATGTAATAATGTGTTATATAACAATATCTTTCAAACATGGTAACCCATGGAATATAAATGGATTCCATTACAATCTATTTAAAATATGAATAAATCGTGGGAATGAAATAGTTTTAATTAAAATATTTTTGAATAAAAAGTTATCCTTATAAAAACAATAATGAAGATGGTTTCATTATAAAATGTACCCCATTTATAAAAATTATAAAAATTGGTTGGTAAGGTTAATGAATGGAAATATGATTCAAATATTATTGAAAAAATTATTTAGAAAAATAACCTTTTCAAATATAAAATTAATATAAAAATTAATAATTCCAAAAATACTCTAAAAATAATTTTATTTTAGGGATCAATAGAATTATATAAATTAATGTTTTGAGAAAACAATTTCCATGATGGTTGGAAAATCCTTTAATGTTATAAATGTTCAAAATAATAATTATTTTCAAATAATTTTTTAAAATGGAGACAAAAGTGGGTCATTTGTAAAAGGATAAGAAATTTATATTAGAAAAAATTTAAAATTATGTAATAAACCATGTAAAATAGCCTTCAAAAAATAGTTTATATTGAAAATGAATAATTCAAAAAAAAAATTTAAAAAAAAAAATTGTTATGGATGAAAAAGATACCCAATCTGAAATAAATTATAAGATAGGTAAAACCGAAAAATAGATTTTTTTCATCTTCCATCATTAAATAAGGAAATTGAAATGAACAATGATAAAAAATTTCATAACTACTGGATAATAATTATATGTGGGTCATGAAAATATGATCATAAGATTTCATAAAAAAGAATCATTAACATAAAAAATATCAAAAAATTGAATACTGTAACATAAATCGTTTTCTAATTTAGTAATATTTTCTATCATAATCCCCATGAAAGAATTAATTAAAATGAAACACTAAATATCATGAAAATAAAGAGTTTAATAATATAAATTTTTAATATGGTCATTAGGTAATCCTCATAAAATAATATATGTGTGTAATGAACAATATACCTCAATAAATGTAAAATGAGATGAAGTCCCTTATGGCTTGGTAATCTCAGGGTAAATTCCCCTTGAATGGATGGAACCTCAAATGGATTTTTAAATCACAATAATTTTAATGAAAATAATAATAAAATAAATTCATTTTTATTATATACACTACATAATATAAATAAGTGGTGAATATGGATATGTCTTATTGAAGAAAATGTAAGATGAGAAAACCCTTACCTCGAGTCTAGACTTTCTAAGTGTCTCCTTTAACTCCAGTATAATAAACATACATAAATAATTTTACTTATTAAATGAAATTACCAGGTTTAATAAATTATACTTAAATAATTTATATTATTTATTTTTTATGTAATATTCAAATACCTAACCAGTTAAGTCTACACCAGGTTTTTTGAGGATGTTCGGTTCTTTGTTTCAAAACAGCATTGGCATGTCAAGTTTGATAAAATATATAATTTTTTAAAACATTCTAAATAATAATATTCATGAAATATATAGTATGCAAACATTATTCATACTGTTAAATCCTATCATGAAATATGTTTACGAGATTTTAACTATGTTCAATTATGAAGACGGTAGACTATATGTATGCATGTATAACATTTCATTTGTTCAATACTCATTTTGTAAAGAATGTATATAATATTTCATCATTATAAAAGGATAAAAATATCATAAAAATATTATTATTTTATTTTATATACTAATATGTATATATATATCCTCTATGTGTTCTGGTGATGAAAAATGAATCTCATTGCTTCGTGGAAGCAGTAGTCCATTCTGACACATGAATGCTATTGTCATTTATCAACGTAAGAAGAAAAATGATATATTATACCTTCAGAATGATAAATCTGGAATTAATATAATAATTATTTCTTTTAAATTACATTTATGAATTTAAATTATCTTTACAAGCTTTATGTAAAGCAATAGTGAAAAAGGAATCCCGCTGCATCGTGAGGAGGTAACTCAACGTGCTTACAAGTAACATTATCATATCGCCCATATAATGGAAATTAAAAGGGTATATGTGAAAAGATAATTATAAATTTAAAAATATTTTATAATTATACAATATATAATTCTAATACATCAATATATCAATCCTTTATTATCGATGATGGAAAATGAATGTCATCGGTTTGGGGGATGATAGTCCATCATACACACGTATGATTTTTTCTTGTGAAAATTGATTGAATAGGTGATGGATTTTTATTATGAAATTAATATTATAAAATATAATTATATGGTGGATATTAGTTTCAATATATTTTTACAATTTGTGAATATTTTTAGTGTTTGTATGAAGAAATATATTAAAAATACATGGTTTATCATGATTCCTCTTTTTTAAATATCCTCTATCAGTGAGCACCAAAAGTACTAGTATAGATTCATTATGATCAATATATTTTGGATATTTCACATTAGAAGGGATGTAATAAGTAAATTTTGGTATTTATTTTCAAAAAATATTTATTTTATTACTTTTAGTGGGGAGAAAATTAGCTTCTCTTTTATAATTGAGGTGAGAGGCACACTTGTAAATTTTTAAAGGAAAATGAAGTAACCATGTTTTCATCATTTTTAAAGGACAAAAAATAGACCATTATCTAAATGTATACATTTTTATGTTGTATTATGTCAATAAAATATATTTTAGGAATGTTTTTAATCCATTTGGACACTTATCGTTTTAGTTTAACCCCCGGTAAACCAATTTTCACCGTTACCAAGGTAATTAATTTTTAATGTTTACACAATTCATTATGGTCAAAAAATAAAATGAACTTATTATATAATATATTTTATCATTATTAGGATTATTTAATACATTTATAAAATTAAAATTCATATCATTTGTAAAATAAAATTTAAAATTAAACCTGTATATGAGATAAAATGAGGGTTTTCTATAAGTGTATTTTACTAGAAAAATATAATCATAAATTAACTCAATGACTAATTATATACATTGTGTGTTTAAATATTAATATTTATTGATATATAATCAATAAATTTCATTTTAAGAATTCTTTTTAGGTGGTTTTAATTAGTTTAAAGGGATATTCATTATACACTTCAAAAGGGTTTTCAAAAATGTCACACTTTTAATCCCAAATATATAATTATTGGAAAATACATTATAAAGAGGGATGAAAATGTAATTATGTGGAATAAATATTTCTGATTAATAATTATAATTTATTAAATCACATTCCAAAAATATTTGGTCTTATTTATTAATTAATTTATTAAAATGAAATGACAGTTTTAAAAATGGGTATTTTTAGTATTTAATAAACAATCACCATTTTCTAAAAAATTCCAAACTACACAAAATATTAATTTTGTTATTATAATTTAAAATTTTATTTTAATTTTATTAAATATATTTTATTAATTCTCAAAAATTTATTAATTTTATATTCTCACAAAAACAAATAAAATTATTTTTGAAAAATACATATTTTCGAAGTATAAAATTAATTTTAAAAAATGTTTCTTTATCTATAAATAATTTATCAATAATAAATATTAAATTGGTTATTTTAATATATATATATATATATATCATAATTAAGTTAATACTATTCATATATACTAATCTAATTCCAATGTTATAATGTTTCTAAATTCTAGTAGTCATTTTAAGTTCACTATTCTGTGTTGAATATTATTATAAACATAATGATTTTATTTTAAAATATATGGGTGTTACATCCTCACTCCAATAATATATTTCATACTCAGAATTATAAAATCAACTATTTAATAAATGTTGTTGAATTTAAAAATACAATTTTTCGGAAACCCAAATTGTATGATGGGTTAACGAAACATCCTCTTGATAAAAGAGAGGTAGAATTATGATTTTCACCATGTAAAACACCTAAATATTTTCCCAAGTAGGATAAAATATGTGAGAATTTAAGATATTCCATGAAATAAATTTTTAGTTAGAAAATAATTATGGGGAGTGAAAGGGATCATTTATCATAAGAATGAGAATGATTAAAATCAATTCAACAACCAACAAAACCATAAACAAAAGATATTTGAAAAAGATCATTCATATCATCAGAAATGATTCTAATAGGAAAAAATTTTGTTTGAATATCCATCTCATATTGTTTAGTAATTCATCTTACATCGAGAATAGGAGCATAAGGAAATATACTTGATGAGTATAATTTCATAATTTTATCAATTTCCACCACAATATCATCTTTTTCTCCAAATAATGTGTAATAAATATAAATTTTTTATGCTTGAATTGATAAATAATATTTTAAAAGATCCTATAACCATAAATGGGATTAAAATTTATTCTTTATATCATTAAAATTATAAAAAATGAAAATTCTCTGTATAGGGTTAGGTAATTTAAAAAATGAATCAACCGTTATACGAAGAAATAATAGATTAATCCTTAAAATTCAATATGAATTCCTAAATATTTAACTAAGAATTTGCAAATAAAAATGACCATATATATAAATAACATCAATATCCTCATAATTATGTAGTTTTTTAACCTCAAATGTTCTATAATAATTTTCATATTACACGTCCAAAATTATATATATATTCTAATGATTTTACATCAATCACTTTGTCATTAAATCATTTTAAATAACATAGATATATTTATTATAATGCCCTTTTACCCATAATTAACACAATAAAATATATCATATAAACCCAAAAGGATATTAATAACAAAAAAATTCTTTCCCCAAAACATAATTCCATACTTCATATTTACCTAAATAATTACATATAATCCAACCCACTGAAGCATCACCTAAAATGTTATTAATTAGGTATAATGTTTTTAACTTAAAAGTTGAAAGGGGTGTCTAAGACGTGAATATATGATTAAAATTAAAATTTTAATCCCATGAGAGAATCCATAACTCATAATATAAATTCACATAAAAACATTTTAATATATTTTTTTTTCTAAAACCAACACTTATACCAAATATAATATCCCAAAACCCACACTCCTCGATATGGTTCTAAAATCATAATCATTTACATTTTGTAATTGATATAGATAAATGTGATCCAATTTTCACCACCAAAAACACAAATCATCAAATGAAAATGTTGTATCCAATTACATTTTAAGGACCTTTTTAGATTAGAGTTTTTTAGAATTAGGAATACTCTTACATAATGATTACCCATGTATTTAAATGATCTGTTCTGCCATGTAACCCAACATTTATTATTTCACCTTAGGTCATTATAATCATCTATATGAAACACTTTTATACATAATTCAATCAACATAATTCTTGATATCCTAAGGAAAACGAATCATAAGAAGTCTGATATTAAATTTTCAGTAATAGAAAACATGACAATTAACAATTGAATATCATTAGTGAGTATAATAAGAGAATAAGTGTATGAAGACATAATCAAAGTGTATGAGAATAACATTAGAATATTAATACCCATTAATACTTGGACCATGGAACATGAAAAAATGGTATATTTCTTCAAACAAGGAAATAATAATCAAAATCATCATTCGTAATCCATTTGATATCAATCTGGATTAATGGAAACAATTATAATCATAATAAGCATAATGAAAATGTAACGGTATCATAGAATATTATATTTATTAAAACCTTACAGAACACATACAATTTTAAAAAACATAGGGAAAATTTATAATTTATTTCTTCATATATCACAATTCGTACGAAACTCACTGTAGGAATATCTATGTGCACCCATCGTATATTCTATAATAGTATCAACTAACGCTATTAGGGTGAACCCTTCATATAATCTATATCATGCACACCCAATACAATATGGGGCACCCATCATATCAAAAATCTCCCATAATAATAAATAATGTGCATATAGATTTAATTTAATCAAAAAACCCATATATGATATCATTATTCCCTTTATAACATGATTAAACTGTGGAAAAGAAATTAGTTCCATGACAATTTCTTAAAAATTATTAACCTGTGGAAAATAATCTTTTTCTCTTTCCATATCATTGAAACATGGTAAACTTGTAGAAAATAAATGGTTTATATAAAAATATATTTGTTACTTGAATAAATACTATAAAAGAAATGGTTTTCTTAACATTATCATATAAATTTTTTTACTCATATAAAATAAATGGGTTCTATAATAATCTCTTTGAAACATGATTAACCCTTGAAAATGTAATGGGCTTGATAATAATCATATTAAAATAATATCAATACATTTAGAGATACAATTGTTATGGTATCCTTATAAAATATATTTTTCAGAAAAAATATTACAATAGTGATTTATAAAATTGATGAATGAATGTTAAATTAAGTTATCCTTGGAATCATTCATTAGGAAAATAAAATTTCTACTTTGAAAATCACTTTTATATCTAATAATTGAAGCATTTTTGTGAAAAAAAAATTCATTAAAAACCATATGTTACTTATAAGGATGTGTTCAATGAAAATAATTTTCATGATGGCGAGAAAACGGTTATTGTTTTAAATGTTAAACATAACCATTATTTTCAAAGATATGTGTGAAATGTAGTCCAAAGTTACTAATTTTGAAAACGTTATGAAAATTAATCTATTTTTTAAAAAATAAGATCAAATAACTTGTAAAATATATTAAATAAATCATTTATTTTTAGAAATTTCATTTTTTCACATTTTTTAAAACATGAATATGGAAGAAAAATATAAAATATATAAAAGTAAATGTAAGATGTTTATCACTTAGAAATTATATTCATGGTATTTATTTGGAAAAAAAGGAGGGAAATAAAAAACAGACATCCCAAAATAATTTATATGCGGTGTTCAACAATTATTTCTGATGATGAAAATAATATCATATTATTTTATAAAAATATAATATTCAATAGAAACAATCCGAAAAAGAAAATATATTGTAACATAAAGCCTTTATCGCATTTGTTTCCATTTCATTTGTAAGAAACATGAAATAATAAGTTGAATGAAACATTAAATATCATGATAATAATGATTTTAATTATATAATATGTTAAAAGGTTAAATATACACACAATGTAATGTCCCAACATGACTAACCACTAAATCGATAGTCGAATGAGTCACCACATGGCCTCAAGTATGACTCCCCCTACACTATATGCCAAAGACTAGTAGTGAGGGTCTAATGGTGGTTATGTGGGGAGACTATACCCTCATTTTCAAAGATGTGCAATGGTATAACAGGTATAGATCCATAAAAATGGCATGTTAATAATAATAAATGACAGAACTATAGATGAAAAATATAATAGCTGAATAAGAGTTCCAAACACCCAATTACACTAACGCATGGATGAAAGATGATGCTATAATTTAAAGAATTAAGAGTAAAAATATGAATTAAAATGTAATAACGTAATTACTATACAATAACTAGATCCATGAGCATATAAAGCACAAAATTGGTCATATTCCCCAACTCGATTTTGGTAATGTAAAACAGACATTGAAAGCATGTTGCTTCCCTAAATCAATACCTATAGTAATAAAATCTACCCATGTGCTAATGGTTTCTGAGCAGGGTGTGAGATAAAATCTAAGTTGGCTAGCACCCACTATTTCAATACCATTCTATTTCGGTGTAAAATAATCAAGAAGTGTGTCAATATATGTAAATTCATAATAACAATAAATAATTAATTAAAATCATTTGTTGGGTTCTACTTGAAAACCCATCCAATTACCTTCTTTGGCCTAATATGGGGTGTCTAAACTAAAAGAACATGAATTGGTAATGTAAGTGAAATTAGGTGTGATGGGTTGGAATATCCTCAAGATTTTTATTGGGTATAGAATACATGTACCTACATTAAAATTTTACAAATATTCAATATGTTTATCAGTAAATGTTCACATACTATTAAATTAAATTCCAAACTCTTTATAAAACATTAATTCATTATTTATGACTATATTGTTACACCCTGATCCCATCTAAGGATATTCAAAGGGACCTTACATGCATCGCACAAGGGGCTAAACATATAACCAATGTCTTGGAGTTCGTCCATGGCCCCACAAAAAATGAAGTCTCACATGTCACATAGTCCATGATGTCAAAATCCATGTACTGGCCACTGAATCCATATGTGGTATCACATATAGGGGACTAAGTCCCACAGAAGGAATGGTTTAACCAGTCGTACCATCATGTTCGCCTAAAGGGTCTCCCCTAGGGAACAGATGTCACTCACCTGGTGGAAATAATGGATAATTCTTGTTGATCATGTCTTAGTAATTGCTGATTTCAATCTCTGTGCAATTAAAAAATATTTACAATTCAAACTAAAGGCATGAGGGACTAGACAAGGGGTCCTTAAGTTGTAACCCCTTGTTCAACCCTCTAATCCCAATTATGGATTATCATAAGAAACACACACACACACACATATATATATCCCAAATTTTTTATTTAGAATATGTCTCACCTCATTGTAGGGGTTTTATTACAATTACCTAACATTTTATTTAAAAAATTTATTTCATTTAATTTAAATAGTTAAAATCATCTCAATTCTTAATGAATATATCATACAAAACAAAGTAAGAGTGCAAGGAAAAACACAAGAGAAAGGTATGAAACACTTAAAATTTTAACAACTTGAAAATTCTAGATCAAACATCATATAAGGGATATTTAATATCGACTAATAAAAAGGGAATAAATAGTGAACCTAATTAAGGGTAAGGAGAACCAATAAAAATACTTTATAACATGGTGCATTCATCACAGACCACTATAAGATACTCTTTCCATCCTCGAAGCATATGCACCTTCACATCTACATATGAACACGTAACACCTATGTACATATTCACATGGTGATGAATATATAAAACATGATCTTATATATATTTTTATAAATCCATTTACATGTTTCCACTTATACCCTAATTCATTTTTCATATATATACATAAAAACACGGAGAACCAATATATATATATATATACTTTCCATATGGGTGAATATTTGTATAATGGGATATCCGAAATATATATAAGCCTACCTATGCATACATAGTTTGTTTCCTTTGACTTTGGTGGTTCACACTCGCATAAAAGATGACCCTAACACACAACAGATAAAACTCGGAACTCAAAACCACTAAAATAACCAAAATAAAATTGGGATAGAAAAAACAGTGGGAGAAAAAAATATCTAATATGGTGATGATAAACCATAAAGGACCCAAAATGTATCACCTTTATAAGTGAACACAAAAAGATACAGAATGGCTGCCTAAGAGGCCATTTGCTTGCCCAATCCAAGGAAGCCACAACCAAAATCGAGTAAACCATAACATGAGGATATATATTAATGAAACTAAGAAACATGGAGATGAAAAATCCGCCAAAACATGGAGAAGGAGGAATCCAGATATCATACCATGAAGAATCAAATGATAAACTATAAGAAAGATGGTTTGATCTCTAATTGAAAATGGAGTCGATATGGGGAAGAGCTATATTTGAAGGGGGATGTGTGCAGTCATGTTATATGTAGGGGGAGGGTAGCTTAAGATATATTTTATTTTATTTATAATTTAATAATTTTTTATGTATATACTATGGGAATGATTTGGGTCACATGGTTTGGTAAACTATGTGCCAACGATGTGCCCTCTACTTTGTTCCTAGAGAACCTAGCATGGGTGGGACACACTATTTATAAAAACATTCACCAACCCTATGGTTTTCTTTGTAAAAAATATCAGAATAATTTTCTCTTTTATTTGGCTCAATCCATAATTTTTTACTATATTTTTCTTCACTTTATGATCCATTTGATGAAGCCACACAGTTTATTGGGAGACACATGGTTTTCAGACATACAATTTTCCAATTATATTTCCAATAAAACATAGGTTTTCTAGTATCATCACTCTCGATACTCAATGAAACACTCTAGGGACCCCTGAATACTTGAAAAATGTCTAAAAATAACATGTTAGATTGATTGAACTCTTGGAATTCCATTATGAAACTCAATTTACTAAGTAGACTATCTACCAAAGGATAAAATTCAAATTCGATTGTATTTTCATCTAATCCAATAAAATAGGATGCTATAATATACCCTTTTTAGAACATATAATCATTGAAAAATCTTGGAAAAAATTATAAAACATAACTCATCATAATCAGGTCATGAATTCTCATTAAAACAGACTCATTGTGTTTCCAAATTCCCAACACATCATAAAGAATAACATTAGAAACTGGCATAAAAGCCATAGAAACTCAAACCAACACCCTAACTCTAACTAAATAAATTATACAGATCATAATCAATCTTGTTAAACTAGAGGTATGGTATCCACATCGACTATTTATCTAGATGGCATGTGGTTCTTCTACTACAAACCCTATAATTAATGTCCAATTCTAAAACATTTTATCCCCAGAGTCGTAATTTTTCTAACAACACATGATCGTTTCATTCCTTGATTCCGAAAACACATAACACACCATAATCAAAGGTCTATGTTAAGAAGAACATATTTTAAATTAAACAATAAGAATAATTTTCAATCCACTACTAGAATACCACTCTCAAAATTCCCAACATACATGGATGGTGTACTTCAAAACTAAAAAATAAAAAACATTACACAAAGGGTATCTCATTATTTTCTTAGGGAACACTCCTAAAATCCCATAACTAGCATCTGATGATAACTCTAAAAAAATTCTCATTCAATCTTTTCAGGAAATATCACTATAATGGAAACATTATTAGTCCAGTATATTTGGATTTCCATGGTAAAAACACTTCTTTCATGCCTGATAGAAAACGTGGGTAACCTAATAGTCAACGATTGCAATTTGAGGATCTCATACAAGGAAAAATGTGAATATTACAAGATGTTTCTTGTTACAAGTGAAACATCTAGAGTACATGGACATTGATGCACCCCCAAAGTGGATTCCACATGGGGTTCAATCGAAAAGGATAACAGTAGGAGTCCATGAGAATGTTGAAGATGTTCCTACATAGGAACCCATATAACACTTAGGACTAACCAATATTATAAGAACAAAAAAACTTCCCAAGAACAATACTAATAAAAAATAACTGAAAAAGACAATGGAATTTTAAAACATTACCATAGTGTAATACCAATTCTCCCTTAATGTGCACAAATGATACAATGGTAGGATATATAGTTTCTTTATGCTGAGAGTACACTAAAATGATTTGAATGATCACCAAAAAGTATATGAGACACTTCCTCCTTAAAGAGGTTGGAGTGACCCAAGCATTTCAAACCAACCCTACTAGAAAATGGAAGGAACATCAAACCATTATTTGTCAACTTCCATAGAAGGGATCAAATACTACAATTTTGCATCAAGAACCTGACCATGAAACATTCCCCACCCTATGCATGCCATCTTCACCCAAAAACAACCATTATAGACTATTTCTAGAAAAACATTTATTTATAGGTTGGACATACAACCAAGAACATCACTATCAAGCTCTCAAGTAAGCACTAACTTAATAATGGATTATTCTAAACTGGACATTCTAAGTGAAAAAGACAAGTTGAAATTGATATCTAGGTTGTGCACATTATACGTTATAGGACTCATTTAACTGGATTTGAAGAGACACACCCCAACTTAAGTGTTTCCTTAGAATCATATTTATAGACAAAGTTAACTCATTCTATGGTACATTCACTATCGAACACTAAATGTAGTTCCGAGAATGGATAACATGCTTTTAAAAAGTGATAAATAGAAGAGATAAAGACATCCACCCTATCAATCTATCTCTATTAGACTCATACTTACACAAAAATTTGATGATCCTCCAAGTCACATTCCCACACATCATGGAATTAGGCTTATAATTCACGAAAACTAATCAATATGTCACACACATGATTTTACATAAAACACTGTACCAAAAATTAGGATGATCCAATATCATTGATTCCACAAAGGTCATTCAACATCGGTGATGACCAACATTCAATGTGTAATAACTCATGGTTTGAGTAATTACCACCAAATTTAAATGGTTCACTAAATATTTGACAAGAAGATGGATACCGCATATATTGATGCATACTCCCCAATAATTACATGATAAAAAGGAAAATAATTGATTCTATCCTTATGATTATCATCCATATTCTGTTATATATCAGATCGACTAAAGAATGAACCAGATCTGACTAACATTAGTCCACAAGACTGTATAAGGAACTTATGATATCCTAGTTCATCCAACACTGAAAGGAAGAACTGTAGGATCATATGACCTACTAAGTGGCTAGACATTCCCCTAGGAATGTCTAACCCCAATGAATAAGGAATTTTATAATTCTCACACTTGGTGAAATTGATAAACAACTCATGAACAGCCATCAAAAAAGGTGTCATTTTAGAAACTATTAGTCTTACTCAGGACTATGACACCTGAATAGCACCATGAAAGAGAAACTACTCACAAAAACAGTGATAGGTTTTTAAGATCTCAAGGTTCTACCCATAATGGTATTTCCCATTTTTATCAAGATGAAAAACATGGGCCTAGAATGAGGTCACACCTATAAGGTTCACTCGGCTTAAGGGGACATTATTTATATTCAACTAAGTAAGGTAAAAGTATGTGGAAATTCTCACATTTCACCTCAAGGCATAACTAAAGATTCACTCAAACTACCCTTGCATGAGGGTTCTGTCAAAATACCACTTAAGGTTCTATATTATTGAATTAAAACGAAACTCATCTAATTACTTTAACATTTGAAGGTTATATTTTATGAAAACCTTACACAATCCATACAAAAAATTGGAAGGTCAATTGATCAATCCCTTTAAGGATTGTTATTCATTGACAACTTCTATAATTAGTCCATTTTACCACTAATCAAATTTTAAACACCATTCATTGAGTTATAATTCGTCAAAAAAATCTAAATAATATTAATGTTATTTTTTAACAAAAGGAGTAAAATTAATGAAATAATCTCTATAAAAGAGAAAATTATAGGTAACTTCATTTTTATAGAATAACATACCCTCATGGGTTTTGGCACTAAGGCAAAAAAATGTAAGTGATACCTACTAGTGTCCCATCAATCCATTTTGGGTTCAAATAAAGGAAACATGAATATTTGAATCATTTGTCTTTAAAACATACATAATAGTTCATTACATAAGAAACATTTGCCAACTGGCCTACTTGGGTCCAACTGTGAACTTAGGAGTTTATCCATACTTATCAAAATTCCTAATAAAAAATGTGTATCCCTTATAAAGTAAACAAAAACATTTTAGTTCAATATTGAGCAATATTTATCTTTATAAAAAATCCTATGAAAAATGATTATAATAGATGGTTTGATTCTATGGCTAACCACCCTTCAAATTAAATTTCACCCAATCATTATAAATGTAACATGAATTAACCAACTAACTAAAACCATTTTCATTTAGGATTAATGTAAATTTTAGCATTTTAACATTTTATTCAATAACATATGAATACCTAAGGTACAATTAAAACTGATTAGTTGCATGGGTCATCATTTTACAATTCATAAGGCACACATTCCTCTATCATGAGGGAAATTGACTACCCTTTAACTGAATCAAGAGTGATTCAACCTTTGAAAAACAAAAATTTGCATGGAAAATTATACAAGCACACTATCTGACTCACATAATGATTGTATTCAATCTGTTATACTAAAACAATCACTCAACATGTCAAATAATCATTTGAATTAAAATATTTCAAGGTACATTTCTACAAATGCTTGAAAACCCCATACGTGTAATATATTAGACATGCTAATTTTTTTTATGGAATATTAGTAATTTCAAATACATTATCAATTCAATCTACATGGTATAGCGTATTCATGGAATGTGAATAACCATGAGCCTATAAAGGTGCATGTAATGCCACCCCCATGCCAAACTAGTCAAAGTTATATTACTAAATATCTTAAATTTGTAAGAAATGAAATGTAATTCAATAACTCAATGTAAAATAAAATCAAGGGTAATATGAACAACAAGAATATAGTCCAATCCCATGCCACATGAACTTTTACCATATGTTCAATGATCACTCTTATGCACTACTATATACCAAGAGCCTTAATATTCCTAGTATCCTTTATAGTAGATATAAATAGTAATACAAATAAAAAGGGGCTCTTATACCACTTTGTGACATCCTGGACCATCTAACCAACAAACTAGTGGCTGTACATGTCACCTCATGGCCTCAAGAACACCTCCCCATATACTGCATGCTTCTAATTACAAGTGAGGGTCCAATGGGGAGGCGATGTGGAGACTATACACTCATGGATAGAGTTAAAAAATGGTATAAGCTATTTAGACCAATTAACAATAGAAGGTCAATAAAAATAAAGTATTAAATAGTGGAAGGTGAATATAATAACAGAATAAAAGTTCCTAAAACCAATTTACAACAATACGTGTATAATCGATGATTTTATATGAACAAATAATCAAAATTACAGTAATCAATACAATGTAAAAAATAAATAACGTCCTAATGATAGGCTATATGAGCATCTCGAGAACCAGCTCGATCTTCTACCCCAACACCATACTATTATATTAACACATAAATCGAATGGTGCTTGCATCCTCAAATCAATAACATCAGTCATAAATATACTAGGGTTCCAATTGTTTTTTTATTGGGGTATGATATCAAATATCAATAGATTTACACCCATAGTGTCTATCCCAATCCATTTCACACAATATAATTAGGCATTATGTCATTGTAAGTAAATGAGAGATAGTAATAATTAATTAATTAAAAGCTTGGGACTGGGTTTTACTTGGACAACCATCTAATTACATACTTCATTTTAAGCCTATGTGTTTTAAACATGTAAACCTTCACTGGTAAAGTATGTAAAATATGGTTCAAGGGGTTTGAACATCCCCAATATTTTAATTGGGCATGGCAGACACATCCCTACATTTCCATTCTCAATAGATTCAATTATTTTTCTTATAATGATGACTTGATATTAATTAAATTAAAAAATAATTATAAAAAATTCCTTAACTCTTTATAAACATAGTTGGATTCCTTGATCCTATCCGTGAAAATATGAAGAGAGTTTACATGTATCGCATGAGGGGGAAACATAAAACCAATTTCACAGAGTCCATCCATGGTGACCATGAATGTAGTCCTACATGTCACTCAGGTCATGGGGTCAATATTTAAGTACTATAATCTTAGTATGTACTTTCTATCACATATAGGGGAATTAGTCTTACTCAAGGAATGGTTCAACTAATAATTCCATTGATTCCATCCATGGTGTGTACCCTAGAGAACCAATTTCAATCATCTTTAGTTAAGAATAGATAACTATCATCGATCATGTTTCAGTCATCACTAATTTTTCCCCAATAATTATTACTAAACATTAATAATTCAAATGGAAGGAATGAGAGCCCGTCCATGTGGTCCTTAAGTTGTAAAAAATTGTATCACCCTCAACACTCTATAATTAAAGCTCATAATCAATGCATATATATTTATATACAACATGAAAAAAAATCTATTTCCTTTGTTCGAGAATTTATATTACCATAGTCATGTCGGTCAAGATAAAACAAAATAATAAATCATAAAATTAGAATTTATAAGAAAAAACATATCATCAAAGGGTTTTTAATATAAAAAAATGGAATGGTAGTTCAAAAATTCATCTCATTTAAGTTAAATAGTTCAATTCATCTCATGTCGTAAAGTATATATCATAAGTCCCAAAGTGAGAGTGAAATGAAAGAGATAAGAAAAATACAGTAAATGCTTAAAAAAATAACAAATTGAAAATGATAGATATTACATGATATAAATAATACTTTAATGTTTTTAACATAAAGGTATTAAACAAGGATCATACCATAATGGATGGAGAACCAATCCAAACACTTCAAATCTTGATGATTTCATCGGTGACCACTAGATGTTTCTCTTTCCCCCACTAATCATATTCACCAACACATATACATAAAGACACCAATCCACTATGTAAATACAGTTATTTACATGTATATTTACAAGGGGATCTTTACATATATACTTTATATGAATATACCCATTTCCACTTACACCCTCATGCATCTTTCATATATATAAACATATGAAAACCTAGGCCCATCATATATATTCATGCCCCCACTGGTGAATATAAATATAATGAGGGAACATACATACATATATATATATATACATTCCTACCAATGCATAAAATGTAAGTCTCCATTGACTATGGAATGCCAAACCCGCCTTAGTGGTGTCCAAAAAAACTATAGAAAAAACTATGAATTCAAAACCACTAAAAGAGCCCAAATAAAATGGGGATAGACAAAACAGTGGGAGAAAAACTATACCATGGGTGGTAATGAAAAACCTAAAGAGACATAAATTTCACGAAATATGATTGAGAATACCATAACATACACAAAGATGACAAGAGAGTCCCGTCGTATGCCCCATCCAAGGAAAAAATAACCAAAATGAAGTGAACTGTAACCCTAGTGGTCGTTCGGATAGAACCACATCATGGAGAGAGAACATTTTGAACAAATTTAGGAGAACAAGGGATCCCATGATCACTCCCCAATAAATAGAATGAGATACAAAATGAAATATGATGTATTTAATGAACGAAGAGGTAGTTAGGAGGTGGTGTCACACATAACTATAGAGGAAGGGTGACCGGTGTGCATCACAAAATATGGACCAGGAAGGGTAGATTAGGTTTTCTATTTTATTTTTAATTTAGTAATTATTATTTGTAAAAAATAGGACTTTTCATTCGTTTGGGCTTTATGGTTTGGTAAACTCTGCACCAACATTTCACCCTCTAATGTGTACTTGGAGCATCCGATATGGCCGGGATGCTAGGTTTGGAAAACTGTGTTCCATCCCTGTGTTAGGTTCTATCAAAAACTAAATTTTTTTAGATGGTCATATCGATTGTTCAGTATGTTTTATTGAACTTTTTGGAACTTCCTCCTCCTCTTGAACAAGATGCACAGTTTCCTAGGGGACTCATGATTTTTACAATAACCCATCACACCATACAGTTCCACCAAATCAAGGTATTTCAATGTTTATTACTCCCGAAACTCTACAAACACCCAAAGGACCCATCATGCCTTGAACGACGTCAAAATATATCACATTGGAGTACTGTAACTATGAAAATGCCTTTCTAGATCTCAATTTAACAAAAGGACAATCCACCACACTCTAAAACTCAAATTCCATTTTAATTTCATCCGGTCTAAAAACAGAGGATGGTACATTCCAAATAATGGAATATTGGTGTGTTATATTAAAATATATGTTAATAAATGAAAATTGAGCTGAAGTACTTTACTAATTTGGTAATCTCTTGATCAAAACTATATTACATGTGAGAATCTCATGTGGATATTTTATGAAAATAATTTGTATGAAGATAATCATAATATAAATAAATTTTTAGTATATACACCACCAATTAAAAATAAGGCTTGAATATGAATAAATATCAAAAAAGAGAAATAGAGATATGAAAACCATTACATCGAGTCAAAATATTCCTTTTATTTATTAAAAATAATATATAAAAAAATACAACATTTAATTTATTTTGTAAGAACTATTTACACATTTACCAATGTTTACATAAATAATTCTTTTTTCAATTTAGTTACAAATTGAAATAAGTAACAAATTATGATTATGTCATGCGTTTGGTTGTTTTTTTGTTCATTGATTTACAATGACTACAATTTTTTGACCATGGTAAAATAGTTATTTTTTTCAAAATATACAGATTAATAATCCAGAAATATTTATTATATTTATATTTAAATTATACTTTAAAACCAATCATAAAATATGGTAATGGAAAATTAACTACATTATAATCATGGATAGAGTAGGCTATACATAAACAAGAGTAATGTTTCCATTTTTCAATGATCATTATGAAAAAAATGTTTTTAATATTTTTTCTTTATATAATAATGATAATATAATATATAAATTCTTATTTAATTAAACATAGATACATATATTTATATCATCCATGTGTTTTGGTGATAAAAAATGAATCACATCAAGTCTTGGGTGAGGTAGTCCAAATATACACACAAAGGATATTATCTATTTTCATTCTATGAAGAAAATTGATGTATTACATTATAAGAATTATAAACATGTAAAAATTTCATAATTATTATATTTATTTCATGTATATTTATTTTCAGAATTTTTTTTTACAATCCATGTAAATATTTTGTGAAAAATGAATCACATCATATCATGAACCGATTGTCTACTATTGTAAAGATTTTTATTTTTCATGTAATGATTTTAATTATATTGAATTATTACGATTCTGAGAAAATTTACGCTGCTTGATTCCAAGGCCCGGTGTGCCCAGAATTAATTTTTGAACTTTTCTTAATACATATTTCATAAATGTGCATGTAGGAAATCCTAACATTGGAATCAGTTCTTGGAATTGAAATATGAGGGCACTGTTGAACTCATAGCTCTGGGATTCTCTTAATGGATAATTAACCTCGACCGTAGTAGGTTGAGAGAGGAAGTTGGTTTTTTTGGTTCCATTGAGGTTTAATAAAATAAATCTAATTTATTTTGAACACCCTTATGCTTTTGTTAGGTTTTGGTGGCAAGGACCACAATGGGCGGTTTTCCATTTTATGCAGAACATTAAATGCCTAGTTATATAAAAATGTATAACCATCCTACATGTGATTAAGGTGGATCATTAATTGCACCAATTAATGAACATCTAAAAATTATTTGTTTTGAATATAACTCCTCTCCCCTATATCTTTTTTCAGTTTATGGTTTTCATTGGAAGAGGAGAAGTGGATTTTGGAGGTTCCCCTTAATGAAGAAAAAATCCATCAAGCAATAACATAAGAACATTGTTTGAGCGGCATCATTGATGGACTTCTTTGGGATCGATGAACACAAACAAACATTCAAATGTGGGATGATCTCTAACAACTCCCGAGGTAGGGTTTTACCTTGTTTAATGATCAAGAGTTATTGAATCATTCATCGCCTCCCTTGTGAAGATGATAACTGAGAGGGAATGGGCCAAACGAACAAGGCTCAATCCCTTCACCACTTTTTTATCTCTATTTTATATGAAGGAGATATTTTGGGTTTGATGAAACCCAAATCTGAGGGTCAAGGAGTGAAGGAGATGGCCTGAGAAGGCTATAGGTATGATCAGATAAACAAACCGACCACCAGAGCTCACCTAGTGGTAGGCGGGAGACCCCTGACGAGGTGGCACCGGTGCCCACCGGGGCACCAGGGACCAGCGGGGCACCAGTGACTAGTGGGGCACCAGGGACGCGGCACCGATAGGCCATAGTGGCAGTAGACACAGTCCATCCATGAAGGTTATGTGGTGCGTCATTTCACACCGATGGAGGTGGTTGTGGCTTGAAGTCACAGAGGACGAGGGACCCACTCCCTGCATGTCCCATGGTGACTAGGAAGCACCGTGTGGGTTCACCACTCCAAGTCCCAAAAAACTTCATCATTTGGTTGAAATGGAGGAAACACATTCCCCTAAGCTAGCTAGGGTGGGTTGCGCGCCTCCCTCTGCCTGAGATTCACCCCCCTCTGGGTTTGGGTGCGCCCTCCTAGGGGTTGGTCTATGCCCTACCAGTGGGCCGCACCGCACCCGCCCTATAGGTCGGGCCACGCCCCCTTTCGGGTTGGGATACACCACCCAGCTTGCCAGGTCGTGCCCCCTGTAGGTCAAGAAAGACTGTGGCCTGGAGGGCCGACCCCACCCTAGGGCCATCCCAAACGGGCTGGGTCAGGTTGGCCCGAATTGTGTCGGGATGGTTCAGACTAGACCCGGACCCCACCAGGCCCAGTTTCACTTAAATTTCCATAACATGAAATCCAGAAATATGTTTGATGATCCTTTTATGGTGTTGGGATCCAAGGATCGAGATGGTCCTTTTGGTATTCTCCACTCAAATTCTAGTGAAATATGGAGTACGACCTGGTTTGATCGAACACGAATCCAACCCAGACTTCAGTACTAAAACACTTATAATTCACAGACTAAGATTCCGATTGACGTTTCATATATTGTGTTGGAACCCTTGTGTCATGGATTTTCATTGGGTTACTCTATTGTGGAGATTATTGGGTGATGAGGTATGACCGATATCTCAAAGATCAGATTTTACGGAACTCGAGTGCACTGGGTGCAAGGAATCCTGTAGCTAGCAGTCGTTGATGTAGCGACCCCATGTGGATTGGCATCATAGAGACCCTATGTGGATCAAAAATGTAGCTACCCAATAAGGAATTGTTTTATCGAGGATCGTCGAGGATCATCATCTTGCGACTTTGTGTTTTTCATCATCTAGCGACCTTGTGTAGATCAGCATAAAGCAACCCTATGTGGATTAACATTCCAAAGACCCTATGTAGATCAGTATTTGAGCAACCCAATGTGGATCAGTAGTATCATTACACAATGAGGACAAAACATACAATGGTCCTTTGTGGAATAGAAACTTACATCAAACAATGGACCGATAGTAGAATAACTACTTATGGATCTGTTACAGAACTTCTAATGGAATATAATGATATAGCTTAAGGAAAATCATCTAAAATCCGGAACTCTGATTTTTATACCTAGTGTGAGATGGCTATTACTATGTGATTTTTGATTGAGGTGTTTCTTGTGGTTTTTCCTTTGGGGATCTTTAGGAGACCTTTAGGGGTCTTGGGGTCCCTACCAAGTATTTTTATACTCACCCTAGTTTGGGCTTCACCTATACATTATTGTGTCTTTTTCAAATGATGTACATCTTTGATCGGTATTTGGGAGATAGGTATGGATGGTTCTCAGAGGTACACCTTCAGACATGATGTTCTGTAGTGATAACTAATCGTGATCTATACCTACCCTTTAAGTAGAAACCTTGGTGGGATATTCTAGGAGATATTTTTTTATTAAGGTTTTACTTTTCAGTTGGGCTTGTATTCCGCCCCCATTACATACAGTACACACCCTTTTTACATTTAGTACACATATTATTACTACTAATATTTTTCTATGTGGGTTGTGCTCATTCTTGGACTATGTGTCTACAGTTTTAAAGGAAATTCCTTCCCATTATTCAGGGATATGACTTTCAGTGCTAGTTGTCAACCCCTGGCCTCTGGAAGGTGGGTCTGGGGTAGTCACAGAATGGGGCCCATGGGACGGGTTATAACAATGATGTATCAATGGATTCAGTTCTACAAAAGAACTAGGACTCTGATATTTTAATGGAGTAACAGTGTTAACTATTTTGAGTGTGTTTTTCATATGGGGGGTCCAGTGTTAGTGCGGCTGCCGATGTATCCATAAACCAGGACCATGAATTTTGATTTCGAACTCGGTGCACAAAAACACTTATTGCATGTTTTTTGGATTTTTTTACTCGATCTATTTTGAGTCAACTCACATAATATTAGATAATGAATATGGAATAGATTTTTCTTTCCAGGATGCCACAACGTCTACAGCCATCCAGGATTCCTGAGAGAGTACACAATGAAGGCCCACTGAGAGACAAGGCTTCATTGTAGGGCCCTCTTATGGTAATAGTACCATCAGGTTGTGTACCCGTAGCACCACTACCCGTTGGGAAGCCATTGCCACCTACCCCACTAGCGGATGGTGAACAATGACTAAGTGTGGTACATGAGTTCCAGTGGCAGAGGCCTCTAAGATTTATTGGTGAGACATATCCCCAGGTGGTTGAGGACATGCTGGAGGATATGGAAAGAGTTTTTCACTTGGTTTGGACCCAACCGACTAGATGGTGATCCAACATGCCAGTATTTTCGTGGGATTAGCAGGGAGATGGTGGATCCTGAAGCTCTAGATACACGACTAGGCGACCCTCACATAGGAAGATATGGAGGGCCTCTTCTGGGAATAGTTCATTCCATCTACTATACAATATCTGTTTATACCTGAGCTATTAGACTTATAGCATAAAAGCATGACGGTGGCCCAGTACTCAGCGGGATTCACTGACCTCTTGCGCTACTCTACTGACATGGTTCCTGACCATTTCCTTAGGGTATGGACCTTCGAGAAGGGACTCTGATGGGAGATCATAGCTTCGATGATATCTCTCAGAATCCAGACACATGATAGAGTGCTGGAGAGTGCACTCTTGGTGGAGACATTCTTTGATTAGCAGACACGGACAACGTGACCCACCATTGAGTGACATGTAGCAGTTTCATATATGTCTTGTAAAAGGTATTTGACAAAGAGGTTCAAGAAGACCAGAACTTTTGGTGGATGACCATTTGATGTAGGTTGGGATGTGTGAGGGCTATGAGGTTGACTAGGCCAGCATAGGAGAAAACTATGTTTCACGTGCGGCGGGAAGGGTCTTATGGTCCATGACTGCCTGACCCACCGCACTAATGACCATCAATAATTAAAGGGACCACCGAGGAAGAGAAATAGATTAGGTCGAAGAGGTTTGCATGGCAGCAGACATGGCCTATGAGTGGGTCATGCCTCAGGTGGTGGATGACTATTCTACGTTCTACCGCCACCACCTCCAGGTGGTCCACCCCAACCACATGGAGCGAGTGGAAAGGGATGAGCTCAGCTCGAGGAAGATAGGGTCTACAACCATGGCTCTCCATATATGATTAAGGATATGATCTATGTTTACTCCACCTTAGATGGCGTACTTATTGACATAGGATCAAGTCACACTTTAATTTCCACGACACTCATTCAGAGCTTGAATATTCTGAAGGAGCCGTTGGATCAATCCTTATGATTAGAGACTCTTAGGAGACAATATTTGATTATTACACACTGGTTCAGATAGTGTGATCTCACAATAGGAGGCGAGAGCTTCAACTGGGTTCTCCAAGTAGCATCGTCGATGCCTTACGACATCATCATGGGTATGGAATGGCTATCCACAATCCATGCTCATATTAAATTCATTAGGTACAAAGTGCAGTGTTCCCCAAGGATGGTACCTGGTTTTCCTTCACTATTAATAGGGGAACCATTACTTCATAAGATAGAATTACCTGGAGGAGGGTGCAGACAATCACACATCTGTTGGCTTTCCTAACCATCAGAGTAGTTGATGTCGAGAGTCTGAGTTATCCTATAGTGGTGAACCATTATGTTGATGTATTCCCTAATTATGTTCCTAGACTACATCCTCACAAAGAGGTGGATATATACTTCTACATGTACCCCGAGATGAAAATGATATCTACCCCAACATATTAGATGTCTCTTGTGGAGCTTCGGGAGTTACGGGTACAACTTGAGGACTTCCATAGTAAGGGGTTCTTAAGGCCTAGTGTATCTCAATGGGCAGCCCTGAGTTTATTTGCCAAGAAGGCTGATAAGAGATTGAGGCTCTATGTAGATTATCATTGCCTTAACTAGCTGAACATGTAGAATAAGTATCCACTTCCGAGGATTGATGATCTTTTCGATCAGATGAATAGAGATAGTTGGTTTTTGGAGATAGATCTCATATCACGCTATCATCAGCTCAAGGTATGAGATTAGGATGTGCATATGAAGGGCTTCAAGTGTTGTTATGTCCACTATGAGTTCTTGGTTATTCCATTCAGCATGACCAACACCCATATAGTGTTCATGGAACTCATGAAAAATATCTTTCATCCATACCTTAGTCACTTTGTGGTGTTATTCATTGAATACATCTTGGTGTACTCAGTGATAGAGGTGGTTCATTCCTACCATATGTAGATAGTTCTGGATACACTCTGAGAGAACCATCTTTATGTTAATCTCTCAAAGGGCTAGTTATTGATAAATGAGGTCCACTTTCTAAAACATATTATCTTAGTGGCTAGAGTTTCATTGGATCTCGTGAAGATAGAGGTTTTGCATGCTTGGGAGCCACCCAATATTGTGACCATGGTGCGGATTTTCTTAGGGTAGTATGGGTACTACCATATATTCTTACTTAACTTTTCCAATGTTTTGGAACCCTTGTCATAATTGACTAATAATGGACAACCCTTCTTGTGGATGGAGAGTTGTCGGTAGAGTTTTTAAGAGCTAAGGAAGAGACTGATGAGTGCCCCCATCTTGAGGCTTCCAGAAGAAGGTGTTGGGCATGTAGTCTACTTCTTTTCATTAGGGAGTAGAGTCAGATGTTTCCTGATGAAGGAGTGAGTAGTAATCTTTTATGGTTCACGATAGCTGAGAAAACATAAGGAGAACTATGGTACACATGACCTGGAGTTAGCAGAAGTGGTATTCTCCTTGAATATGTGGCGACACTACATGATGGGAGAACTATTTATAGTCTAGTATGATCCCAAGAGTCTCAAATATATATAATCATTGAAGGAACTGAACTTGAGACAGTGGTGATGGCTAGAAATCCTCCATGAATATGACATTGATATAGTATATACTCCCGGGATGGGGAACGTGGTAGAAAATGCACTCAACAGGAGGTATTGTCTACAGTTTTGAGTGAGGCAACATAGAACCTATCCACATTGCAGTTATCCTTTATAGATAGAGATAGAGAAGCTTACCTCTAGTCTATGAGTGTCACTCCCCTACTTCTTTGGAGAGTTTGGGAGGCACATCTTGGGGACGCTGACTGCGGGTCCCGATGTGATCCTATATCCTTAGGATGGTCTTCGGAAATATACTATAAAGGTCGGGAGAACATCGTTATCTTCAGAGGATGCACTATGGTACCAGTGATGCTACGGGAGGAGGTTTTGAGGTAGTTACATACATCCCCTTTAGCAGTGAATCCTTGAGTAGTGAAGATGTACCAGGACCTCCAAAGTCAGTACTAATGGCCAGGAATGAAGAAAGAAGTGGTAGAGTTTGTATCATGTTTCTTAAATTGTTAAAACGTGAAGGTCGGGCATCAGGTACATGCAGTCTTATCCCACCCACTTATGGTTCTAGAGTGGAAGTGGAATGGTATATTTATGTATGTCCTGATCGGGATACACATACATCCAAGGTACGATGATTCCATCTGGGTGATCATTGACCGACTCACCTATTCAGCCCACTTTCTACCCATACGAGAGAAGGGATCAGTATAGGGCTTGGGTAGCCTCTAAATATAAGAGATTGTACGACTTCATGGGAAACTATCACAAGTCTTCTCAGATTGTGAAACATGTTTTACATATCTTTTGTGGAAGGGATTGTTGGAGATGTTTGGGACTCCACAAAATTTGAGCACCGCCTTTCATCTTCAGAAGGATGGTTATATAGAGTAGACCATTCAGACACTGGAGGACATGTTTCATGCTTGCGTCATAGATTTTGGCTGCAGTTGGGAGGATTCATTTCCCTTGGTGAAGTTCTCATACAACAACAGCTATAACTCCGCTATCATTATGTCACTATTTGATGCCTTGTATGGTTGACCATGAAGATTGCATCAATGTTGTACAGACCGAGGGGAGTAAGCACTTATGAGTCTAGAGTTGGTATGAGCTACCATTGAGAAGGTGAAGATCATCCAGGAGTGGATGATGACTGCAGAGAGAAGACATAAGTCTTATGCTGAACGGAGATGAAAACCATTGGAGTTTGAGGTGGTAGACCATGAATTCCTACAAGTCTCATCTCAACGAGGTTTTTGGATATTTAGCCGAGCTGGAAAGCTATCTCCAAGATTCATCGGACACATTCAGGTTCTCAATAGATTTGGTGAGGTGGCATATTGCCTAGCTCATCCCCCATATATGCATCGGGTGCATGACGTTATCCATGTGTCGTAGCAAAAGAAGTATGTTAATGATCCATCACACATTACTGATAGGGGATAGCTAGACATTGATGATGTGGAGAAATTTACAGAGGTTCTAGTGGAGATTAGGGATAGATAGGAGTGGGTCCTTTGTGGATGATTGATACCTCTAGTGTGAATTCATTGGAAGCACAGGGACCTCTAAGAGATAACATGGGTGGAGAGGCTATATTCATGCTCATTATTGCCAATTTGTTTCATCATTCCATGTTATGGATTTCAAGCAAGAAAATCCCTAAGGTGGGGAAAATGTAAATTCCCGAATTTTCCATGTAATTTTTTTAAATTATATGAAATTATTTCGAGTCTGCCAATATTCACGGCATGTGATTCCGATTCCTAGTCTGCCCAAAATGATTTTTTGAACATTTTTTCTGTATTTTTAGTAAACATGTGAGTTGGAAATCTTAACCTTTTTACCGATACTCAATATTTAAATCTGAGAGAACCGTTGAACTCATAGCACCGAGATTTGCTTAAGGGAGCCTTAACCTCGATTTCAGTGGGTTGAGAGAGGAATTTGGATTTATTGGTTTTCATGGAGGATTATTAAAATAAATCTTATTTATTTTCTACACCCTCCACATTTTTTAAGGTTTTGGTGGAGGGGACCACAATGGGTGGTCGGGATTTTAATGCAGGACATTAAATGCCGAGTTACAAAAAAAAGAGTAATCATCCTACATGAAATTATGGAGGTTCATTAATTACACTAATTAATGAACCTCTCATAATTATGTTTCATGAATATAACTCCATTCTACCCCATCTCTTCTGAGTTTTTATTTATGTTGGAAGAGGAGAGAAGATTTTGGAGGAGACCCTTGAAGAAAAATGGATCCATAAATCAAGAATCTAAGAAAAACGTTTGAGCGGCATTGTTATAGGCTTGCTTCGGGATCGAAGAACAATGTCCCACCTTCCAATGCATGATGCTCTCCAACAACTCACGTGGTAGTGTTTTTATTTCATTAAATTTCATGATTTGTTAAATATTTTATATTCTCCCTTGTTTAGAAGACAACGCGGAGGGCACAGGCCAAATGAACAACGCATGGTCCCTTCGCCACTTGTTTTATCATTTCATTCTACGCGAGAGAATTTTCATGTTCAACGGAACCCAAATACGATGGTCATGGAGAGAAAAAAACGTCCCGAGAAGCTTTTAGGTGTGTTCGGATGAAAAAACTAACCTACAATGCCCACCCAGTGGACCGAGGAAGACATCTGGCGTAGTGCCGACGTGATTACACCGATGACTGGAACAGGTAGGCGATGACTGTAGCCGACACTGACTGGTCATGGTAGAGGTAGCGCGTTGTCACATGCCACATGAGAATGATGTAGCACTAGGCCGCAGTGGTCAGCAGGGCGGCCGACACAGGCCGGCTGCAGAGGCAGTGCAGCTCACCATCATGTGCTGCCAGTTGTGGCTGGGACGTAGTAGGGAACCACTCCTTGTGGGTCTCGTAGTGACAACGAGGAACCTTGTAGGGCCACCACTTCGAGTCCTGAATGGTATAGTCGTTCAAAAGAAAGGGGGAAACACCTCCCCCCCGTGCCATCTAGGGCAGGCCCCAAACATCCAGCAGTCTGAGATGCTTCCCCCTGAGGGCTGGGTGACACCCTCCCTATGAGTCACGCCCCCTGATGGCTGGATGAGCCCCTTGCGGATCATGCCGCGCCTCCTGTAGGCCAGGCATCACTATAGCCCAGTGGGATGAGACCCCTCTGGGCCATCCCAACTGGGCAGGACCAGGTCAGTTTGGTCGGGGTCGAGTTGGTTCGGCTCTGATAGGGTTGGGCCGAGTTGGACCAGACCCAGACTCAACCAGGCAGTGTTTCACATATATTTTCATAACAAAAATTCCAGATGTCTGTTTGATGATCTATCCATGGCACTAGGATCCTTGGAGTGAGACAATACTTTTGGTATACACAACATAAATTTTGTAGAATGATGGAGTACGACCGATTTGGATAGAACCTGAATCCAATCGGGCCCTCAATAAGAAAATACTTATAACTTCAAATCGGGTGTCCGTTTGATGTGTTTTCTGTCACGTTTGAACCCTTATGACATGGAGGTTCATTAAGTTACTCCTTTGTGGATCCACAATTCGTAAGATGTATGAATGATATCTTGGGGAGCATATTCAACATAACTTGAGCGTAGTATGTATGAGGAATTCTCTGGTTGGCTGTCTTTGAAGTATCAACCCTGTGTGGATCAACATCACAACAGACATGAGTGGATCGACATCGTAGCTACCCGATGTGGACTAGTTTTATCCTGGCCCATTGAGGATCATCATTTAGAGACCCTATGTAGATCATCATCTAGCGACCCTGTGTGGATCATCATCGAGATACCTTGTGTGGATCAGCATTCCAGTGACCCTATGTGGATCAACATTATTGAGACCGTGTATGGATTAGAAGTAGCATGAATTGACGAGGATAAGCCTTACATTGTCCTGTTGTGGATCTGCGATATAATTCCAAGAGTGGGCTTATAGTAGAACAACTTCTTGTAGATCAGTTTGGGAACTTAAAATTTAATAATATGAAATTGCTTAAGACTAATCATCTATATTCCTAAACACTAAGTTGTCTACCTAGTGTGAGCGGAATATTTCTTTGTGCATTGTGATTGAGGACTTTCATTGTGGTTTTTTCTTTTGTGGAACTCTGGGAGACCTTTGGGGGGTTTTAGAGTCCCTATTGAGTATTTTTGTACTCACCCCTGCATGGGGTTCACTGACACCTTGTTGTGTCTTGTGCAGACGAAAGAAAACTTTGATCAGGGATTGGGAGCCAGGTCTAGATGGTTCTCAGAGGAAGACCTTTAGACATGGAGTTCCGTAGTGACAATCGACTGTGAGTTCTACCTACCCTTCATGTAGAAACCATGTTGGACTATTCTGTGAGTTGTTTTTATATTTATATTGTACTATTCAGTTTTTCTTGTATTCTATCCCCCATTACTTATTGTACTCACCCTTTTTACTTTCAATACACATCTTTTTACTACAACAGTTTTACTATGCATGTTGTGCTCACTGTATTCTTGGACTATGTGTTTGAAGGTATAAAGGCAATGCCTTCCTATATTGTATGGATATGAATTTCATTGCTAGTCACCAACCCCTTTCCAATGGATGACAAGATTAGTATAGTCATAGAATGGGCCCTAGGGGATGGGTTTGAAAGCCATACCAATGAGCGACATTATAATATGTCCCACAGAATGAAATGTAAAAATTTTTATGTGATATAATATTTTAAGAAGTATATATATGTTAAAAATATAATATATATTATCTTAATAGATCATTGTAACAATTTGTGAGAGGAAATGATGGAAAACTAATGACATTGGTGTAATTACCCGACCCAAGTTGCCTATAGTTGGTTCATTATTACATAAAATTGGCATGATATAAGGACTCTTTTTCCAAAAAACCGATCAGTTTAGTAACCTTGTAAGTACTAGATACACTAATAAGTTATACATTACATTATGAAATAAAAACATTAACGACATTTTGTCCCCTTTTTAAACAAACATATAACCTTAGCCTATCTCTATAGGTCAACCATAAAATATTTCTTCACATACTGGGAAAAATAAAACATTGAAACGTGTGAGCTCAAATGATCATCAAGGATAACAATATATCAGAAACTTTCATGAATAAGTATAAACAATTAAGGCAACATATATGACCAAAAGAAAAGCCTTTTAATCGTGAACGTCAGCATAATATGACAAAGTTAAAATAAAATAATGCAATTTACTCATTCACATGGATATTATACTAGTCAGATAATCATATGCAATATCAATAGCCACTATCATAATGATGGAATGCATAATGACAGACTTCATAACCATATAGTCAAGGCCTTGTACCAAGACTAAAAATAAGGTTTTGTCAAGGCCTTATGCAAAGACATTAGATTTTCTCATGTGACCTACTAATCCATCGAGGAGCTATAGTTGGCTCATCCCTTCACTTACTAAGTCCAATGCATTCCTCATATGAAAATGATTTAACATAACATAAACATTCATATTTAAACTATCTTATGAAATGTCAATACTTTATCCATAAACCACGAATGGTCTAAAAATAACAAATCACAGTCAAACATAACACAAAACCTTCAATACATTATGAAAGGTTTATATCATAACAAATAATCCTCGATCAAGATTAATATCCTATAAAGGATGTTGACATAGTTGAAAATGATCAGTAAAAATCATTGAAAAAAATATCCATTTTTAATGAAAACATTTAAAAGTCTCACTATTTATCAAAGAAGATTTTAAAAATAGATTTTTGAATTAAAGTGTCCCATAACACTTTGAAAATTTTAAAATTAATTTCAATTTTAAAACATTAATGTCCATAAAAATAAAACCTTAAGAAAAATATTAAAAAATGGACATTAATGAGAATGATTTAGATGAATAAATATTTTAATCATTTAAAATGATATTTTAGTTAGAGTTCCTATCCAAATGAGAGATGGCTGAATAAAAATAATTGAGTTTATAAAAACATTACAATATCATGAGAATAAAGTGATTCATGATATATTATGTCAAAGAATAGTATATATACCAAATAAAAGTGAATTGGACCATAACAACAAAAAGGTCTAAATGGAATTTTAGTTGAGATGAATTCCTTTATAAAGATTGTATCCTTATATTAAGAATAAATAAATGACCTAATTATGTGTAAAAATAAAAATATACTCAATATGATTGGATATTCAGTGTAAATCAATCAGAGAACATTCACACATATTCTTGTAAAAACAATACCAATGACTTGGATGTTTAGCACAATGAATAAAAATTGATTTAAATTTACTTTTATCATGTCTATATCAATGAATTATAAATTTATCAATAGAGAGATTATCTGTACAAAAAGTATATCCACACAAAGTGGAGTGGAAATTACTAAATAAGTAAATAAATAGTTATTTTACACATAATCTTGGAGTAATGTAATCAATAAAGTATGCGTAAATCCTAATGAGTGGAAATTGAAATTTGAAATTTCCTTACTGATTTGGTAACTAACAAAACATAAACCTCATAAATGAAGTATCATAAAATTAATAGGTAAATACCCATAAATCAAATTATATAACACAAAGAATAAAATCATGGGCAGTACGTACACCACACAAAAGGAAAAAGTGGCAATATAGCATCAATCTCACTAGAATAAGAAGTGAGGTAAAAACTCATTACCATGTTGTAATCATTCGAGTCATATGAAAAATAGTTAATAACCACCAAATGAATCACATAATAAAATAAATATATATAGAATAATGATAATATATATCATATGCAAGTAAACAATACTCCAAATGCAATAAATAAGTGGCGAAAAAAATGAAACCTCAATGAATTAAAAGTGAGATAAGAAACCCCTTACCTCGTAATTTTTCACTATGGAGGGTACATTAAACTATTTTATAAAAGTTAAATATTTTTTATTAAATTATAAATATACTATACACAAAAATCTGATATCATATATGATACTCTAATATTGCTTTGTTAATAATATTTTTGTAGAATCATTGTTTAGGGTGTTAACTGACCTGTTCTCCATCATAAAATTGGTTAAGTATGCCATGTTTATTATAGATAGGATGTATTTGATTCATATAAAGAATTCTAATATGTTCAAAAAAATTATTTTTAATCCTAAAATAAAAATTATTCTTGAATGATTATGAAGTGGAATGAATCTCATCATGTTCGTGGAGACGGTAATCTATACGTATGCATGAGCGACAATATCATAATGTTGATGGAAAAATAATATGTAATTGGATGTTATATCATATATAAATTATAATTAACATGTTAAATTTATTATTTACATTAGTTATACTCATGTTTATTCCCATCCAAAAAATGATGTGTTTGAATAACAAACTACACCACGACGTGGATACGGTAATCTGTACGTATGTACGTATAGTGAATCTATCATTTATAGGGTAGATAGAACAATTAATATGGTTGTTAAATTTTTATAATAACATCAAATTATATAGGAGATACATTATTTGTTATTTTAGAATGGAAGCATTAATGAAAGAGGAAGTGGAACAAGAAAAAACTTGAAAGAGGTGATGACATATTTACCCCTTATTCAGGTTCTTCCTTTTGATTAAATCAAAAGGGATCTTTAAGATGGATTTATGACAAAAGGAAGGCCTATAAGATGAAGTTAGGAATTTTTAGAGGATATTTGGGTAGGGTTTAGCCCAGCCAAAAGGCTTCAAAAGAGTGAAATTAAGGGAAAGGTAAGTTACCTTTTATAATAGAGGTAAGGGTCACTTTAGGAAAAGAGTGAAATATTATTTTATAATAAAATCCTTATCTATTATTAATGGCACAAAAATGAAGTATTTAAAGGATATGTTGGGGATGTGTCTAAAAAACCTCAACAAATATGTTATATAGAGGATTATGTAATCATATTAACCTTATCTTTTAGATTTATCTCTTAGTTAAAAAGTTTGACATTTACCATGTCTCTTTGCATTTTTATATTAGATGGTTAATAAACACACTATAACAAGCGAAAAAAACCCAATGTGGTTAATTATTAATATATATAACCTTATCTATGTCTGTGGGTAGATCCTTATATTTTTAGGATTAATATCAAATAATAATATAATATTTGTTTCAAAAACTAATTTATGTCAATTTTTACATTATTTAGTATTTGATTTTTTTGAAAGACACAAAAACATTATTACATAGAACGAAATTTATTCATATGAAATTTAAAAGACAAAATAACCTATAAAATTAGTGTAATTCATCAGAATTCTCAATTTACATTTATTTGGATATCTATATTATCAATTATTTTTATATATCATTACTAATGTAATTACTGCATCATCATTTTCGCATAAATAAATTAAATTATTTAAGGTAGAAAATTTATATAAAAAAAATTACATTGGAAATAGTGTTAGCATTTTAATTCATATTTATATTCTAATTTATATTTTATGTAACCCTCTTTTCAAAATGTTTTAGTTATTAAACTCTGAATTTAACTCGTTTAACTCTACATTAAATAAAATAATAATAAATGCCCGAATCTAATACATGTGGAAAAAATAGGTTCATATATTATTCCTAAGGTTGTTTTTTTCTAATTATACCTATCCAATAGAATTATAACCTATTTTAGGGTAATTTTTATATCATTATTACCCTTAATTACCCTATTACTTTTAACCGTGGTAAATAAAAGTCAGAAGTTAATATTCACAATAAATTATTTAATCTTATTGAAACACATTTTACCTACTGAAAATAATATTACCTCTATAATTTTTGAAATTCAACTCACATAAGTGGAAAAATTAAGTTTTATGTAAATTTGCAAATGCTCATAGGAGGTGGGTAAAAGATGGTAAAAAGTTCAATAAAATTTTAGACATCTAATGTTATTATAAAATGAGTCAAATAAATTATATTGAATTATATAGGTATTATATTTATATATTGACTTAAAAATTTTAAATAAAATAAATAATTATTTAAATAAAAATTCCAATTTAAACTTTAACGCAATGTTTTCCACTATTCATCAAAAATTGAATGTTTTCAAAAAAATACAAAAAATTTACCTGAAGCAAACAATGTTATTCCAATTTAAAAATTGAATTCAATTTTACTTAATTAAAAACATAGAATTTGTATTAATTAATTTAAAATTATTTCATGTTGTCAAAACCGAAAAGTGGGTATTTAAAAAGTAAAAACTATCAAATGATTGACATGTGTTTACGTCAAATTTAATGTGTAATTACTTATAATTAACTTCATTATATTAAATGATAAAAATATAATCTAATTATATTTCCAAACCATTATGATTAATAATTTAACACAATAAATTATTTTTATTAAAAAAAGTTGATTTCAATTAAAATTTAGTAATATTTAGTATTCATCAAAATATGAAAGTTATATGAAAAAATCAAAAATTTATCCTAAATAAGTTATTATGTCCCAATTGTAAAGAAGAATTAAATTTCATTTAATCTAATAAGTTAAAGTGCCAAATATTGGTTTTATGAAGGGTTTTCCATTAAAAGGTGGTAAAACATAATATTTAAAAAAATACTTCTTTTATTGGAAAAAAATGAATTTATTCTTATATTTTGTCAAAGAAACACATAAAATGGGTTAAACAATTATATGGAGTATATAAAATTCAAAATTTAGTTATTACTATTCAAAACTGTTTTTTGAACGGCTAGTTTGGTAAGTCGTGATGCGCTCGAACTCGGTGTAGTGTGTAGCACAAACTATTGAATTATTTTAAAGAAAATAACTTACAAGAAAATCTCATGGTGTTACATTCTTCCCCCCTTTTGGAAATTGCATACTCGCAATTTTAAAATTGTCCTAGGGAACTTCATTGAATGTCCCACATCGAAAAAAGAGTCAATGAGACTATCACTTCAGAATAAAGAAAGAGAAGTACAAAGTTTGACCAAGATAACCCATTCTAGGATTCCGTGTTGGAAAATAAGGATATTCAAGATAAAACTAGTGTCATGTTATGATGGAGAGTGATGGAAACCATGATCAGATGAAAGTTAAAAAAAAACAAAAATGTGATGAGATAAATAGTCATTCGTTTCCCTGTAGGAAAATTAAATGGACAATGTTTTTTGTTTTAAGTTCCATTTCATATAGTTATGAAATTTATTTTTGATGTTGACTAAGAAAATAAAGGGATATACTTACTTTTAATGTAGGGTTTCATACTTTAATAAAATTCTACCACTAACTCATCTATTTTTTTTTTCAAATGATGAGTATTTAAGATGACTTGGTCACACCTGAAGTGCTTGATTCAATTTCAAGAGATTCACGTGATCCAAAAATAATAAACTATATATTTTCCTTGTCTTTAGATATTAACCCAAACCAATATGGTTAGTATAAGATCAGATGATCCACAAAAATGATACTATTTTAGAGGTAGAAATACTAATCAAAATTTGTAAAATTAAACCAACAATTACAAAATATCAATAAATACCATTCCCTAAACAATTGTCCTTAAAATCAATTATTATAATCCAAACTAATATTGAAACCCATATCATAGATGAATTTGATTACGTAGTTTTCCATGTTAAATTGTATCTTCAAATAACATCGATTACTCTTAAAGTCACATACATAAAAGTAATTAACAGAATAATATATTCTCTATGATACGTTAATAATATTCATAAATAACCAAAATCGCAATAAATCCAAAATAAAAACATAGATAAAAAACCACCATTACTCTTAAAATGAAATCCCATAGTATTCTATTTTCCTTAAGCATGTAGTGTTTCCAATAGAGCGAAGGTCTTCCAAAATAACATTCATCACTTAATCACCAAATCATTTTCCTATAATATGGATATCCAGTTGAAAGACATGACATCCCAAATCAACTTTTTATTGATCAATAAAATAATTTACCTAAAAAGACCTTTTCACACTAACCAGGGAATACACGTAGTCTAGTGTTATGCAATAAATCCCAATCGAACTATGTTTGTTAGTTCGGTTCCCACAGTTTTTTCTGACATGATGGGTTGTCACATGGTCTGCATGTTTTTATTTTTCAAAACTATATTTTATAACATTCCCAAAGGAGATAAATTCTTCAAAATAACCATAACATAATTTAACCACAATTATTATCTCATGCGTCTCATTTTCATCCCAAAAATTAATAACCTTTAGTTTCCTCGAATTCAAGATTCATATAAGCCCAAATGGTTCTTTATAACTATATCCATCAAAGAAAAGATAATTCTTCCTCAAATATCATTTTCACATGACAAAATACATGGTTGCACATACAAGATAATAGTATTCCAAAGTAATCCAATAATTTAATCATTTATCCATCCATTTATTTCTATAATGGTTGTTCCTTGATATAGAGTTTGTCCTATAAAATAGGACATTGACTCAGGTAATTCCAAGGTCCATTAAATTTACAAAAAATGACTGCAATTGGATTCTTATGATCCTTTTTATTTTTTCTTCTATAGTTCTCTTCATATTTCCTCAATAATTCACTACTTTATGTCCTTTCCCACACATAATGTATTTCATTGTTCCATTGAGACACTTTCTTAGGTGTCTCCTTTCACATTTATTGCATGATATAAAATGATATTTCTTTTATTCATAGTCTCCACTGCTGAAGCTTTTATCATTCACCACCTTCCTCTTCATTATTGTGTCTAGGAGTTATTTAATATATATGTTGTTGATCATATTTTTGGAAAACTGATTCGTCATAAACATGATATCTTTTACTCCAATCAAAATTCCATTTCATGGCTCATTTCCACCGTTGTTCCCACCTTGTACATCATCTTCAATGTTACCATGACATCCTTGGAATCCTGCCATTTACTAGCACAAGAAAGAATAGTGTGAGTCATAAAATGATATGGAGGAAATCAGGAAACCTTATTTTCAATCTAAAATACCTTAGGATTAACCAAGGTTATTTATTTTCATCTTATATTAAAATCCTTCAAATCAGTTTGTAAATAAAATGTGAAATATCCTAAGAATATCCCCTAGGAATGTTGTAACCCAGATTGTAGTAAATCTCATTGTCATGAAGCAGTTCCCGTTCGAGTCTAGCACAAAGTAGTGTATTTGGATTTTACCCCTAGGTACAGCTGTGACAGAGCTACCTCTACCTACGCATATCCAGACAGGGATGTATTACTTGGAAAACTCAAAAAATCTCTATAGTAACAAAATTCTAGGAAGTTCTTCTATACTAATCCTCAACGTCAATCTGAGGGTAATGTTCTACAATCGGAGTTTTTTAAATCAAGATTCTAAGGTTTGTACTAAACTTCCACTGATACCAACTGTAACACCCCGACTGTAGTTACTTAGAGTCAGGGCATTATTATATAACATTGACATGATATTAAAAATCATGTTCCGAAAGACCGATTAGTTCATTATACTTTGATGTACTAGATACACCCATAAGTTTGACATTACATCATGAAATAAAAACATAAAAAACAATTTTTACCCTTTTTAAAAACACTTATATCCTTAGCCTATCGTTGTAGGTCAACCATAAAATACTTCTTCACATCCTGGGAAAAATAAAACATAGAAATGGGTGAGCTCATATGCTCTATAAGGATATCAATATAGTGGAATCTTTAATAAATAATTATAAACATTTATGTCATTGTATACGACTAAAAAAAGCATATGTAACTTGAACATAAACATGATATGGAAAAGATAAAATAAAACAATTCCGTTTACTTATTCACATGGATATTCTACGGGTCTAATAGTCACATGCAATATCAATAGCCACATTCATAATGATGGAATGCATAATCCAGACTTCATAACCACATAGTCTAGGCCTTGTTCCAAGACTACAAATAAGATTTTGTCAAGGTCCTGTGCCAAGACACTAGTACATCTCATGAGACCTACCGATGCATTGAGAAGCTATAGAGGGCTCCACCCGTCACTTACTAAGACCAATGAATTCCCCATATGGAACGGTTTAAACATTATATAAAAATTTGTTTAATAACTAGCAAATGAAATTTCAATAATTTATCCATAAACCATGAATGGTATAAAAATAACACATCCCCAATCAAACATATCACAAAACCATAACAACATTATGAAAGATTTGTATCCTAATAAATGTACCTCGATCAAGAATAATATCCCTTAAAGGAGGTTTATGCAGTTGAAAATTATTAGTGAAAATCATTGAGAGAAATATCCATTCTCCAAGAAAACATTTAAAAGTCTCACTATTTATCAAGAAGTTGTTTAAAATAGATTTTTCAATCAAAGTGTCCCATACAAAATTGAATATTTTAAAATCAATTTAAATTTTAAAACATTAATTCCCATATAAATTAAACCTTAAATCCAATTTTAAAACTTTGACATTAATAAGAAAGATTAAGGAGAATAAAATTTTAAAACATTTAAAATGTTATTTTAGTAACAGTTCCTAACCAAACGAGAGACGCTTGAATAAAAATAATTTATTTTATAAACACATTATAATATAATGAGAATAAATGGATTCATTATATACAATATCAAAGTACAATATATACACCAAATAAAAGTGAATTGGAGTATAACAAAAAAGAGGTCTCAATGGAATGTAAGTTGAGATGAATTCCGTTATAAAGATGGAATCCTCAAGTTAAGAACAAATCATTGACATAATTTCATGTGAAAATATAAATACACTTAATATGATTGGATTTTCAATGTAAATAAATTAGAAGACAATCACAAATATTCTTGTAAAATCAACACCGATAACTTGGATGTTTAACTCAATGAATATAAATTGAGTTAAAATTACTCTTTTCAAGATTATATCGATGACTTCAGAATTTATCAATGGAGTGATTATGTGTATAAAATGTATATCCACCCAAAGGGGAGTGGAAATTACTAAATAATTAAATAAATAGTGATTTTACACATAATCACAGAGTAATATAATCAATGAAGTATGGATAAATCCCAATGAGTGGAAAATGAAATTTGAAATTTCCATACCGATTTGTTATCATACGAAACATAAACACCATGAAAGAAGTATCATCCAATGAAAATTTAAATACCTATAAATTATCATATATTACACAAATAATACAATCATGCGCATTATATACACCACAATAAAGTAAATATTTTCAATATAGCATGAATTTCACTGGAATAAGAAGTGAGATGAAAACCTCTTACCATGTTGTAATCAATCGATTCATATGTCCAAGAGTTTATAACCATCAAATTAATCACATAATACCATTAATATAAATGGAATAATGATAACATGTATCAAATGGTAGTACACATTATACCACATGCATTAAATAAGTGGCGAATAATGGAAATATCACTAAATTAAATATAAGATAAGAAACCCCTTACCTTTTACTTTTCCATTATTGATGGTATGTTAACCACCTGTATAATAGTTAAATCATTGTTATTAAATTATTCATGAACTATATACATAAATATGGGTATCATATATGATCCCCTAATATTGCTTTGTTAATAATATTTTTGTAGTATCATCGTTTCAGGTGTTAACTGATCTGTTTTCCTTTATATACTTGGTTACATAAGCCATGTTTTTTATGGATAAGATATATTTTATTCATATAAATAATGATTTTATGTTCATAAACATTATTTTTAATCATATATTGAAAATGATTATTGAATGATTATTATGGGGAATAAATCTCATCTTGTTCGGGGAGACGGTAATCCGTACGTACGAATGAGCTACAATATCATTATATTGTTAGAAAATCAAATTTAATTGGATGTAATATAATATATACAGATTAATTAACATTTTATATTTATTATTTACATCATTTATAATCATTATTATACCCATCCAAATAATTAAGTGTTTGAATAACAATCTACACCATGACGTGGAGATGGTAATCCATATGTATGCACGTGTGGTGAATTTTTCATTTATTGGATTGATAGAATAAAGAATATGGTTCTAAAAATTTTATAATAAAATCACAGTATATAAGAGATACTGAATTTTTTATTTTATAATGGAAACTATAAAGAATGTGGAAGATGAACAAGATAATAACTTGAAAGAGGTGATGAAATATTTACCTCTTATTCGGGTTCTTCTTTTTTGATTTGATCAGAAGGTCTCCATAAGATGGATTTATGAAAAAAGGAAGGCCTCTATGATGAAGGGATTAAAGTTGAGAGGATATATGGGCTGGGTTTGGCCAAGCCAAATGGGTTTGGAGGTGTGAAATTAAGAGAAGGGGAAATTCCATTTTATAAGAGAGGTGAGGGTCACTTTAGGAAAAGCATGAAATATTATTTTATAATAAAATATTTTTCGGTTTCTAATGGCTAAAAATGAATTATTAAAAGGATAAGGTAGGGATGTGTAGAAAACCTCTCAACTAATAGGTTTTATAAAGGTTTAGGTCACATATTAACATTATATTTTAGATTTAACTCTTCGATAAATAGTTCAACATTTACCACGCGTCTTTGTATTTTTATATTATATGGTTAATAAATTACATTAAAAATCCAAGAAAACCCCATGTGGTTTATTATTAATATATATAACATTATATAATTCCTTTGTACGAACATTTGTTTTTTTGGAATATTATATCATTTAATAATATAATTTTTTTAGAAAACTCAATTATGTCAAATTTTTACCCTATTTAGTATTAGATTTTTTTGAAATTCATAAAAATATTATTAGTTTGAATAAAATTAATTCAACTAACCTTTACATGACATATTAAACTATAAAATTACTTCCATTAATCAGATGCCCAAATTTACTTTTATTTGGATATTTATGATATCAAATATTTTAATATTTCATTAATAATGTAATTACTCCAGCACCATTGTGTCATAAATAAATTAAATTATTTAATGTATAAAAATTATAAATAAAATATAATTATTTAGGAATTTTTTTCTTTTAAATTGATATTTATAGTCGAATTTATATTTGGTTTAACCGTATATTAAAGATGGTTTAGTTATTAAACATTGAATTTAACGATTTTGACTCTTTTTAAAATAAAAAATAATAAATGTCCTAATCTAATCCAAGTGTACCAAAGAGGGTCATATTTTTTATACTATATTTAGGTCAAATTATACTTGTCCAATATATTTAGGAAATTCATTAGGGTAATTATGATATCATTTTACCCTTAATTACCCTATTAATTTTAACCGTCCTAAGGAAAAGTCAAAAGTTACTATTCACCAAAAATTAATTTCATTTTATTGAGAAACGTTTTACTTAATAATATTAAACATTTCTCTTGGATTTTGTAAATTAAACACATAGAAGTGGTAAAATTATGTTTTATGTAAATTTTCAAATGCTCTAAGGAGGTATGTAAACGATGGAAAAAGTTCAATAAAATTTTATACATCTAATTTTATTATGAAATTACTCCAATGAATTACATTGAACTTATACAGGTATTATATTTCTATTTTTACTTAAAATAATTTAAATAAAATAAATAAATATTTAAAATAAGTCAGTTTTAAACAATAATGTAGTGTTTTTCATTGTTTATCAAAAATTGAATGTTTACAGAAAAATAAATAAACTTTACCCTAGGATAATTTTGATATTACGAATTAAAGAATGAATTATAATTTACCATATTCAAAAAATATCAGTTTCATTAATTAATTTTAAATTTATTCTCGTTTTCAAAACTGAAAAGAGGGTTTTTAAAAATTAAAAACTATCAAAGGATTTACATGTGTTTATGTCAAATTTTAATGTCAAATTTCTTATAATGACCTACATTGTATTAATTGAAAAAAATATAATCTATTTATACTTTTAAACCATTGAAATACATAATTTAACAATATACATTATTTCAATTAATTTTATTTTCAATTAATATTTTGTAATTTTCAGTATTCATCAAAATATGGAAGTTATCATAAAAGTACCAATTATTTATCCACAATAATTTTTTTAAGTCCCGATTCTAAAGAAGAATTTAATTTCATTAAATCGAATATATAAAAGTGTCAAATATTGGTTTTAAAAAGGGGTTTACATTAAAAGGATGTAAAATTTCATTTTTTGAAAAATACTTCTTTTATCTAAAAAAATTATTTTGTTATTATGTTATATTTAAGTAACACATAATATGGATTCTAAAATTATATGGATTATATACAATTCAAAATTCAGTTAATACTATTCATAACCACTTTTTTAATGGCTAGTTCGTTAAGTCGTAGTGTGCTCGAACTTGGTGTTGCGTGTTGCGCAAGCTATTGAATTACTTTAATGAAAATAACTTACTACAAAATCATGGCGTGTAACAATTGGTCAATGAGGTGATAGTTTGTCGTATACACAAATGATGATTTTGTATCGCATTTGAGTGAAGATTTGATGGATTTAGATTATGAAATTAAAATAATAACATATAATTATATTGTATTTAATAGAGTTATTATATTAGAATAATTTTATAATATATTATGTATGTGGGAGAATAAATAAAATATAAAATTCATGATTTATTAGTGTATATTTTCTTTAGAAAACCACTATAGCTGTGATGAAAAATATATTTTCCGATGGATTTATGATCTATTAAGGGAAATGGCTATGCTGGAGGTAATTTTTTAATAAATTTTTGTAGGTATTTTTGTAGGTGAAGGTAATTTATTGTGTTAATATTAGAGGAGAGTGGGTGACCTTTTAGAAGTGAGACAAGTGACACATCTGTAATTTTTTTAAAAAAATTTGTACCAAAATTTTCTCCTAAAAAAAGATTTAAAAATACAACATTTCCAATCCTTCAACATGATATGGTTATAATATGGGAGTGAAATATATATTTTATATGTTTTCAGTTCTTTTATATACTTATTTTTTGGTATAACAATCAGTAAACCCATTTTCAGCTTAATAATGGTAAACAATTATTACTGTTTTCACTGATCACTATGGTAAAAAAATTAGATGACCATATTAGATAATATAAATAATTATGATTACTAATATTGAATCCATTTTATAAATTCAATTCACAGAAGTGGAAATTTTTAATTCAAAATTAAACACGAATACCCAGTAAAATCACATGTTTCTGTGACATGTATTTTTCATGAAAAATATGATTATATATAAATTATATGAATAATAGAATTAATTTAATGATATAAAATTAATATTTAATAGTGTATAATATTTAAATTTCATTTAAATTGATCTTCATTTTGTTATTTATGAATTAATTGAATATGAGAATCATTTTTGACATTAATTTTTGTTCCATAAATTTCTTATTTTTATACCAATCAATAATTATATACTAAAATCCAATATAAATATGATTAAAAGTTAATTCTGAATATGAAATAAAATTAAATAATACTTATGTCACTTTAAATAAAAGTTAAATCACAATGTTCTTTTAAATTTAATCTATTTATTAAAAATAATTGATAGTAGTACAAAAATCAATAATTTTGACTATATAATGAAAATTCAATATATTTGAAAAACTCCAATAATTGAACCCCTTTTTAATTACTATATTATTATTTATAATTTTTTTATCTTTTAAAAAATATTTTCCATATTTTATAATCATTAATTATAATATTTTGTAAAAAAATAAATAAAAATCTTTTTTGAAAATACTATATTTTTTAAGAATAAATCTAATTTTCAAAAGATTTCTTTTTAATTTACTAATAACATATAAATAATTTATATTAATCTTGAAAAACATAATTAGACACGGAAAAATAAATATGAATATATATATATATATATATCATAATGTAGTTAATACTATTAATATCGGCTAATTTAACTTCTACGTTATAACGATGCTAAATATTTCGAATTTTAGGTTCAGTGTTGAGTAATGGATACACTATCAAACACATTAATAATATTTTAAAATAATTGGTTGTTACAATAAAATAGTTCCATAATATGCATAATTGGATAGTGATGGAATATTTATCATTAAAATAGCACAAAATTTATATAACATTAAATATAGGCTAAAATTAATTCAAATTATTACAGATATACTATTATAGTTATTTTCAATGGTCAAAATCACTAGGATAATTTATTATTTATATCCTTAAATAAATTTATTATTTATATTTAAATAATATTATTAATTTCTTAAGTAATATATAAATTCATTGAATTAATTTTTAGAAACATCCATATAATCTGGTGATGAGAAGTGAAATATATTATCCCTGAAGGTATTAAAGCATCCATTATACCACTGATATATTCATTTTTTAATACATTAGCTGAAGGTATTCAGTTTTTATTACATTAATATAATATAATTTCAATATATTAATGATATTAAGTTGTTATATTATTATGGTAATAATATATCTCTAGGAGGTATAAGAAGAAATTTTAAAGGAATACAAATGGGAATGTGACCATGAGTTCATAACTTATTTCTTAGGATAACTTATTTGTTAATTAAATTAAATTATTTAAGGGTGGGTTTTAATGGGAAAAAATTCTCTAGGATATTGATAAGATCAGTAGGGTGGAAATTTAGAAAAATAATTTATATCTTAAAGACTAAATTCCTAATGAAATGTGAGGTTGTGAATGGTGGTATTTTTAAGGGGAAGAGAGGGGTGTTATAGAATAAAATTGTGATTATTTTATCATTTAGGGAAATGATTTTAAATATTTTGTTTCCTATTCAATTTCAGGGTTTATGATTAAAAAAATTAGGTTATTTGAATTTCAATCCTTTCAAAATATGAATGGAAAATTTTGAATACATAATTAAATTAATATAAGCAATTTTTTTATTTCAATAAAATATAAGGTAGGATTAAAAATTTCAAACATTGTTTATTAATTTCAAATTAATATTTTTAAGAGAATAATTTTACTAAATAGATACATATTTGTCTGGTAAAAAGGTTTCATAATTTTTTATTCATAATAATTTAATGATAACGAAGTAAAAATTACTCACTTTTTAGAACCATTATTTTATCTATTCATAGAATATAATTTTTTAATAAAATTAAAAAAACAGTAAGTCAGTTCTGACATGATGACTAATAAAGTAAAAATCATTTTATCAAAATTATTGCCAAAATATATTAAATTTATTATCTAAATAAAATCTGTATTTGTTAAAAATTACTATTTTTATGATAAAATCAAATATTAGAACCTTAGAAATATAAACTATGCTTTAATAAAACTATATTATATTTTATATTAAAATTTTGTTTGTTTTATTTAGTTTTTTTTAAAATAAATTATATCTATAAAATTTAAATTTATTAAAAAAATGTTTATAAAAAATAATACATATATGATTTTCCAAAAATACAATTATGTTTTTATTTGATTTAAGCATTAATTTTATCATATTGAAAACATTTTGTTAACTATGTTGTGATTTAAATTTATTATATTATTAATTTGATAGGGTCCCAAAATATAATTTTCACACTCCATTAGTCATGTATTTCTTATTTTTACAAGAAAGACCTAATATTTATTTCATTCATACTTATATTTAATTTATTCCAAGGTTATATTTATTATTTCCCAAAAAATTTCTATTAATTTACTATTTCTAAGTGTTGCTTTTATATGTTAATATTCTAGGAGAACCAAATTATGTAAATTTAATTCATCTAGTTATTTTTTACTTTTTTCATTATTATCCCATTATAATAATTTTAAATTTTTTTATATTTACTCTATAAAGGTTATTTTCTGAATTAATATTCAATAATGGTGGTTTTTATTATGGGGCTAATTGTTTTATACTATAACATATTACGAAATATTAAAGAGATTTATTCCAAGTAAAATTCTTGATATAAATTTTTGAGTAATAACATTCATCACCCCTTTAAAAAACCATCCTTAAAATTTTATTTCACACACTATGATGGAAATTGACGAGGGTACCTCTATTTAATTAGATTATTGGGTTCCCATTTTTCATCTTCATAAATATGGTTCTTCTCATGTTCTCTTACAAGGTGAGTTATATTTTTGTATAGAACTATATTTCTAAATTTTAATACCTTCATCAACAAATCATCATTTAAGATATAATACTATAACTGGACCACCTATAGGTTTAGTACATGTGGGGGATCATTAATTTAATTTCTTAAGAGGGATATATGGAACTTGTCATTCACTTAAGATAGTTTTAGTAGACCAGATATTTAATAGGCCATATCTCGTATGTAGTCAAGAATCTCAATGAGGATTGTGTATCTATGACATAACAATCCATTATCCCCAATTATCATGAGTCTCTCCCACTAGGATATATGATAAAACTTCTAATCTAGATCGTTATACTCTAATACTCATCAATGATTTTCAACATAGTTACTATATTGACTAATTGATACCCTGATGTGTTTCTAATTGACCTTGACCTATTATGATGTTTATTAAAAAAAATTAATGTCCTAAAAGGATACATTCCCAAATTCAAGCAAACATGTTTGAGTTATTATTTTTTTCCATAGATATATTTAGAAATAGATATATCTATTCTTGGGTGGAAGATATTGTTTTATCATAATTTTTCTAATGGAATATATTTTTCCTAAACTACTTTAATGTCAATTTATAAATCTCTCATATGATTCCAATGTGTCTGGATTATATTATTCAGATTGACCACACGTTTTTTGTGATAGTTCTTACTAAGGATCATCCCCATGTTCATGGAAGGTTTAAGAGTTTTCCAAAATACTTAGGTTAGCCTAATATCTTGATCATCTATAATTTCTAGTGTTTCTCTATGAAACCTCACCATATCCCTAATATATATATTTTCATGTTGATTTAGTTCATTGTCTTCTAGAATAATGATGTATTGAGTAGTCTTTGTGAGATGGGCCACTATAATCTATTCGATAGTATTTTCTTTCAGATGCCCTCTAAAGATCCATGAAATAATCCATTATGATGATCTCCTATTTCTATATTTGTATGGGTAGTGGTTACATCCAATGTTTGAAATTTTTCCATTTTTTACATAAAATTATTTCATAATAAGAAATTCAATGTACAATAAGAAATCTAATTCATTATACTGTCCCACCATTATTAATCTCAAATATTTTTATACATATTTCTACATCCTAGGTGGATTTAGAATATTGTTCTATAAGAATTAGTCAATGTCTCTTTCTACATCAAACATTGATGGTATGCGTAGTCATGTCCCAAATCTCAAAACGCATTATCTATCTATGTTAAACTATGATACTTTCAACTTTCTTAACAAATAAACCTTCCTTTATATCTCCAAATAATCCTTTTGAGATTTATTAATTTTATAAAAAATGGATGGATAAGATATCATTTGATGATGGGAGGATATAATTCCTTCCATTATTATTCTAATGGCAATACTTTTACTTCCTAAAATGATCATATCACTCTCAATTTCATAATGGATAATATTTAAGTATTTTCTCAATGTGAAGTATTTGGAAATTTATCCTCCTTCCCATGATGGTAATGGATTGATCAATCATAATCCATGGTTAACTATAACCATCTTCATTGGCTCATTTTTAAATCCTTCTATGTGAACATATACATGGGGATCTTTAGATATTTATACATGTCACACATCTCTCCCTAGAGATAATAACTCCTAATATAAAATGTGGATATTACCTTAGCTTACACCATATAATGCATTGGAAAACATTTCTCCTGAATAATCAATTTTCTTAACTAATATGGTATCACATTATAATTTTTCCTGAGGAAACAACTAAATTTGTAATTTTAATTATGTTTTTATATAATAACACCTCCACTGTATGTGAGTAAAATATATATAGGTGTATTAATTATCCTCTTCTTAAACTCCATGATTATTTATTCAAATTCATAACACCAATAAAATTACACCCATCCATGTCAGCATGGTTAGTCAGTTTGACAATCAATATAGGTTTCTAAAATAAATTAATTACAAGCATCTATTATGAGGAAACAATGGATCTCCATTAAATATAATGGTGTAGAATACTTTATATTGTCATTGATTTTATTTATCTACTTATATATAGTTTCTTATGATAGAATTCCCCATGAATATTACTTGATCCATATGAAACACACATTTACTATACTTATATATGATCCCATCTGTTTCTAGGTACATTTTACTATATTATTTTTTCTTCTTCTCAATAAAACTTATTAGCCAATTCATGCTCACAGATAGAGCACCATTTTAGTGAAAATTTACTAACATTCAGTGATGTATTATTGTTTGAATTAATGGAGTCCATGTATGAATGAGATTATGTAAAAATGGTTCTATGGAGTGTTGAGAGGCCTTAAAGGGAAGATGGGCTGAAAACCCAACTGCAGAACATTTATGCATCATATGAGGGGAATATATGTAGCATATTTGTTCCTAGGATTTAATAGAATAAATTTAAGGTATAATATTTTATGGTACAACGATTAAAAAATTTTTCATGATGTGTAAGTCAATTAAACACACTGTAAATGACTAACCAGCCTTTTAACATGGTTGTGTGGCTATGTTTTTCTGGGAATACACTGCAACTCTTCTTCTCTCAAACAAGGGAAAACCTCTAGGAAATTATATAGTTCCAAACCCATTATAGACATCTTGTTTTTGTGATCAATCCCTAGTAAGTCCTCTTGTTTATATTTATTCTTCCTCATCATTCCTCTCCAACCCATTACAAGGAAATTCCTAAGCCAAATGTGTTTTTGGTTTTCATCTTGATCAATCTGAATATCAGAACCTCGTTGAAATAATCATCATTTATTCCTCATGTGAATTTTCTATCTGAAATGTTGTTGGATATTTGGATAAACTTTTATGGTCTTTATTTAAAATCCCACAATCTCGTTATCGTTTATGTGTATCAGATTATAGAATTTATAGGGTTTGTTAACCTATATAAATTTTATTGTTGAATTAATTTAATATGGTCAAATAAATAAGTATGGAATGATGGATTTGATTAAACATGGTATTTGGGGAATCAATATTATTAATTAAATAATTAATTATCATAATATTGAATAAAAAATAAGATTAATTATGTTTTGAATTAATTAATGGAATATTGATATTTTTCATGGAATTTGTTTAATTAATTGTCTAATTCATTATTTTGATTAAATGGATTTAATTAATTTTTGAATTAATTAAAGTAGTAAATATGATTGATTAATTATAGAATAAAATAATGTGATGAATGTGATTAATTAATTGTTTGTTAAATTAATGAGAGAAAAATTGATGGGTATATTAATATTGATTAACATTAAATGAAATGATATAGTGGTGAATGATATATGGTAATTATTGTGAACAAATTGTACATATGTATGGGACACAAACAGACACACCAAATTACAATGTGAAATTGATTGATATATGAGTATAGTATACATAATAATTCTCCAAATAACTATGTAAAATTGATTGATAAAAGAGTATAGGATTGAGACTGACTCTTCATGTTCCCATAGTGTGAAAAAGTGAATTCATGAGAATATTATGTGGGACAGGAATTGATACTCCATATACCCATGGGGCGTGTGACATGGACTATCATTACAAATACCCACGGGGTGCTAGACATGACATTTTATGCTAATGAGATTTGAATTTAATAGTGGTTTGAAATACCCAAGATATTAAATCCAAGTGAAATGGTTAACGAAATCCCATTAATTAATTGAATTTTGAATAAATAATGTGATATTTTTGAGACTATGGAATGGGATGAATTAGGTATTGGGGTTTAGGATTCCACAAGAACCATGGGTATGTGGTAAAATAAGAAATACTTTAATTATGTCATAATTGTTTACATATGAATTATATTTATTGCATTATACAAGTTCATACACAGGTTTTCTAGATATTGAGTTATATTTTTTGGAGGTGGCCTACTGAGTTGTAGTAACTACTTAATCAGTCTTCCTAAGAAGTACATTGATAGACATTATTGTTGTCAGTCATGGCATGGGAAAAAGCCCTCGGTTAGAATGTTTATTGGTGGTGGATCATGGATGAGGGAACTAGATGTGATTCAGTACCAACATGGTGATCCATAATTTTCATTATATTCATTTTACATCTACATACTTCAAACATAAATTAGTGTGACCTGTTTTCTCTTTCAGTTGTATATTTTATTTCTAGCATTGATTATCTTGAGTTATTGTTATTGTTATTAATATATAATTATTCTGTAATTTTTTATTATTTCCACTTATTTATTACTTTGATAGAACAATTTATAGACCCTAAAAAATGACATATCAGACCCTCGCTACTAGTCGGTATCCTCAATGATATAGGGAGGCATTCTTGAGGCCACATGACTGACCGACTCGGGGAACCACTTCTCGTCACCAGTGTCTGGATGTTAGAAACTGGTATTAAAGGTATTTTATTTTTTGATTATTTTTTATTACTATCGGGGAAAGGTAAACATGGTACTAGTAATATTTGAGGCTTTTTATGAGCTCATTCATGGTATGTGAAAACCAATGTATGGAAGATAACCCAAGTACTTAGGGTGGGATTATTTTTATTATCATTTTCTATTATAGTTGAATATTGTTTCATATTTGGGGTTTCACTTGTTTTGTGATGTGGGATTTTTTTTATATTTTCTAGTAATTTCCATGTCCCAAAATGGAGAAATAGTTAAATATTCATCTACAATACTAGGACCCAAGGATTATTTTGTGATGTGAATTATTTTAGGAATGCACAGGAAAATGGGTTTTTTGTATATTTTTGAACATGGCCTTTTTTCATTGATTGTGAAATTGCATTAAAAATGGTTCCTAATATGAAATTGAAAGTGTTAAATGAGTAAAAATTAAGTAACTGATTATATAATGGACTGTGAATAATGAAAATTGGTTTAGCCTTATTAACTAGGACCTATTCTTAGGGTTTTTAAGGGTAGTGATAGAACCTCGTCTTTTATCATGTGTTGAGGATCGGGGAAATGGTTTATAGTTAGATGTTTTGATTTTCCCCTATCTTAAATTTGTTCATATTTTTTTAATATGTCCTAAAGTGTGCATCCGTTATATACGAGTTATTCCTCCATGCAAAAGCTTATTGAGAGGATTACTAGAGGACGTGAATAGGGATGATCCTCCAATAGAGTAACTAGAGGCACCTATAGAGCTGGTTGAGGGAGTGGATGAGAAGTACTGTTATAACATTTGTCAATTAATGAAATTACTAGTAAGAGGCCAAGGGTGGGTTGAGAAGAGAATGTCTAACATGATGAAGGAGTTTTGGTTACAACACCCTCTGACTTTTATGGGAATGAGTGGACCTGAGGGTTAGAGTTCTAGGTTGAGTCCATCACGATGATACAAGACCAAAAAGAGACTCTTATAGAGAGGTGGGTCAGGTTGTCCTCTTATATGATACATGGATCAAGGATGTGTTGGTGGGATATCTAGACTCGTGATGGAGAGAATAAAGCAATACAATTACGGACTTACATAATATTTTCTAAGAGATACTTAATCCAGACACACTGAGATAGGAAAGTACATCAAATTTCATGAAAATGACATAGGGGAATATGTCCTTTTTGGAAAATGTGGAATACTTCAGATATTTTTATAACTTTTCCCTAATTTTGGAATGAGATGAATCTACTATTTCTATGGGGTTTAAATTTTGTATTAAATATAAGAATAATTCCAAGGACAACATCTTTCGGTTGAATAAGACATCATAAGTGGTAAATTAAGCTCTCATATCTGATGGAAACCTAAAGAAGGATTATAATTGAATACATAAGGTTTGAACAGGAATATTAGGGGAAAAATTCTATGAAAATAGAAATCATAGATATGATAAATTCATTCATAGTAGTGAAATTAACAGTGTATAATCTTGAGGATTAGTTACTTAGGATATTACACAAGTACATTGACACCATTGTGGTAGGATGGGAAACATTCATAAAACATTTCCCCAACCACCTATGGAGTCAAGAGGATACATATATATGGTTTGTCAATAGTAGTTCTACTATAACCCATGATAGATGGTATGTGATGAAGGAGTTAGGTAGAACCTGAGTATGGGATGGGGTTCTTCTACACAATATTCTTATTACAATTGGATTTCTATAGGAAGAGGTAGTAGAGGAAGTGGACAGAGAGCCAATGAGAAAGAGTCCCGTATGTGGAAAGTGTTGAAACTCTGGGGAGTTAGAATTATTTATAAGTAGGAGTGGAATAAAAGTTTCTTGCAGGGCATCCAGCACATGTGGATAACAAGGATAGACCATTAACAGTGAGAGGTTCTATACTTATAGATTCTATATTATCTATTTCATTATTTGATACAAGGTCATATCATTCCTTTGTATATAAAAAACGTTTTAATTGTTTGAGAAGTTTTTTGGAGTTATGTAGTGTGGTAATGAGTATTGATACAGAATCTTTATTAAATTATAGAGATATCTGTTTCTAAAAATGGAATTCTCTTGAGATTGGGGAGTATCATTTTTTGTTCGATATATATGTCCAAAATATTTTAGGGTTCGACCTAATTATGGGTATGGACTTTCTAGTCACATTAATTTTCCACATTTATTTTTATCACATGATATTAACTTTATATCTCTTAAGGGTGACAGTTTTATTCACGGTGGGGAGTGGGTTATCTAAAGAGGACAAGAAGGGACAATTTATTTGCAACTAAGAGAGCTCACGTCCCATGATAATATTATTTTTCTAGATGAAGAAGTAATAAATAATGATATATTTAAATGAGTAGTGGAACTATTTAAATTTTTTTCATGACGAGCTCTTAGGAATACCAAATGAGATAGATGTCAATTAAACTATTGAGATCATGCAGTGACTGGATGGGTTTCTATTTCACCATAAAAAATGGAACCAATAAAAATTCAAGAGCTCAACTCTAAGATGAATAATAAAAAGGATAAATGGTTTATCCATCAGAGTATTTCACCTTGTGGATCACCGATTTTTTCTCATTGAAGGTAGATGTGAATTTTCACTTTTGTGTAGATTACCGAAAGGTGAATAATATGATTGTGAATAACCAATATCCTCTTCAATGAATTGAGGATCTTTTTGGAAGATTTCGAGGATCTTGTGTCTTCTCGAATATTGAATTTTGATCGAGATATCATCACCTAAAAGTTTTTATTCTGATATACCACTGAATTATATCAGAATCATGTAGAGCCAATAAGAGTTCAATATAATTCAACATTGGTTGTTGAATGAACCGGTAGTGCATATACACCTAATGTATAAAATATTCTAGACATAACAATATCCGTTTATGTTAGTATTCATAGATGAAATATTGATGTATTGAAAAAATATTTATGATCATGAAAAACATATTAAAATCATCATGATTACACTGAGTGAGAATTGAATATACACCATGCAAACCATGTGTCAGTTTTGGATTGATCAGGTACACATATTGAGACACATAATCTCATAGGAAGGCATGTCAGTGGACCAGAGAATGATCCAGTAGTGGTTTCTAGGGATCATCCCAAGAAAATATTAAATATCATTATACTTTTGGGGTTTGATTGATGATAAAATAGATTCATCCATGACATTTCCATCATGGTAGTGTCACTCCTTTGCTTGTACAAAAAAGGGATCATGATTTAGTGGATAGAATAATGAGATAATGACTTCCAAGAGCTGAGGAAGGTTTTGAAAATCTACAAAAATCACGATCCTTTCAAATCCTTGTGAGGACCATATGGTGTATTGTGAAACATGTTGGATTAGGCTCAAAGAAATGATGATGCATGGAGATCTGGTTTTGGCGTATGGGTCATGGTAGTTAATGAAACAAGAATAGAACTACCATATTCATGACCATGAGATAGAAATAGTGTTTTTTGAATTGATTTTTTTGAAATATTACATTTTGGAAGATAAGATTATAGTTTATACAGATCAAATGATAATGAGATGCTTATTTTTTCAAATAGACTTGAATATCCAGGAATAGAGACGGGTTGAGTATATTCAATAATTCAATGTTGAACTAGAATATCTTCTTCAGGAATGTAAATAGTCTGAATAATTGTTTAAGGATGAAAAATCAGACTTAGGTAGTTCAGGAGTCTTGCATAGTGTGAAAAATGATGGAATTATTGTCTAAGATGTGCGTTGTGGTTCAATAGAATCAGTTTAAAATAACTCTCATATCAGTCTCAGTGGAATCAACACATTTATGTTCGATTAAAGATAGACAACACGATGATATTGAATGCCTGAGCTTGAGGTATATATATAAATGTGGGGTCTTACTATAAGGCCCCAACCTTAGACCTTACTTAGTCTTGAGTTATTACAAGATTACACATTGAGGATCTTTTAAGGTTTAGATTTTTAGAGAATTAGATCATGAAACTTGCATTACATTCCACATTTAAACAAAGTGGTTACATAAAAGACAATATTCATTATTCCCATCAACGGAAACCTATTTAAAATAAAACACGGATTCTTTCTTGACACAACCTTGACACAATCATCACATCATGTACCTTTCCCTTGACCTGTGAAAAACATTTCAAAAACTTGTGATGAGCATAAAAAGCTCAGTAAGGGTTATAAAAATATGGAAAGGAAACATGAGTTCATATATACATAAGAATGAAATCTTACTTTACCCAAAAAACATAGGCACTTTAACATACCTCATCAAACCATGAATAAATCATAGAAATCATAAGACATAAAGGTAACTTGAGGCATTCATAACATTCTTATGTAGGGAGTAACCCTCTTGGTTATGTTTGGAATACCCATCACAATATATTCCCTAAATCTCTTCAGAGAAACCTTAACATTTCACTCCTTCGCGTTACCCAATGCATTGGAGAGCTATATCGGGCTCACCCGCCCTTAGTTTATCACGGACCCACCCGTCTTCATAACAATTCCCAAGAACCATAACATAATCTTATCACATAAAACATGCATAAAGGAAACATAACATTTCCACCTTTCAATAACAAGATATCAATACAACACATTGATATAAATACATTATGAAAACCATTTTCAATACCAAAATAAAAGAAAAGTAAAACATGGTATTTATTTTTCTTTTAAAAATAAGGTATGACTTGTAGAGGAAGCCGAAACTCAAATAATGGTCACGGCGGTGGAGAAGTCATTGTCGCCGCATACGTATGACAAAAACATTCCATTTTTTCATTTAGTAAAACGCTTCCTATAAAAAGATTCCTTTTGAATAAACATAAATGTCAAAGGGGTTTATACACCATATAAAAGAAGGTTGTTTATAAAAAAAATATGCCTCAATGAAAGGAGATTGAGACGAAGTCCCATACAAAGACGATATCCTCAGTTTAAGGATAAATCAATTGCATAATTATGTGTGACAAATGAATACACCAAATATAAGTGGATATTAAGTGTAAAATAATCAAAGGTCATTCACACATATTCAAAGGATGCCATATTCAATAACTACATGTTGAACCCAAAGAAATCAAAATTGGGTTAAGAAGTTCCCTTGACAGCCTAACGACATCACATAAAAAATTCAGAAAAAGTGTTAATAAGAGATAAAAAGGGAATCTCATAACTTGGAAATAAAATTTACATAAATCAGGATATATAAGAACATATACCAACATAATAGTATGAGAATTAAAAGACATAACAAATGAAGTCTTTTAAAAAGAGGAGGGTGAAAGGTTCCCTTATCGACTTGGGTAACTTTTGAAAAGTACACCCCATTGAAGAAGTGTCATACAATGAATATATAAATACCCATAAATGGAATTATATTACAAAAGTAGTGTAATAATGGGTATTACATAAACCACCCAAAGGAAATTGTGGCAAATGTAGCATAAATCTCACGGGAATAAATGTGAGATAAAAAATCCCTTATGAAAACTCGGCAGCCTAACGACGCCACTTAAAACTTCCAAAATGGGTTGATGAGAGAGAATAGGGTCTCTCATCATATGAAAATAAAAATTACAGTAAGATTAATATAAAAGAACATCCCAATAAAAAGAAATATGATCTTAGAAGGAATGAGATAAAAGAGTGTACTTAAAAGGAAAGAGAGGAGTAGGATCCCTTACCTCGGGTCCGACTTGACTCGATCGTTCTTTAACGTCCGGAATAATAAAATTGAGTTAATTTAAACTTTATTTAGAAACTTTTTATAGTTAATTATTCCTTTTAGATCACTTATTTCCATGTTATAAACATTATGTAATCATTTAAGTTAATAATGTTTGTTTTGTCGATATTTGGTTCTTAAGTCGAAAGTGGACTTCTTACAATTACATGTTGTTCGTGTGGTCAAATGTTCATTATATCCAGAATTATATTCCTGATTTGGATATCATATATATCATATATATCCAGAATGTACATGTATTTATAATATTACATAATCATTTAGAGGTAAGAAATGAAATGCACCTTTCACGGAGACGGTAAGCCGTACGTACGCATGAACGCTACTTTCATTTCTATGTCATATTAGTGGAATTGAAACTAAATGAGAGGTATGTATATTTTAATTCTAGAATTATATTCATCATTTAGATTTATAATTCATCATATATATCTCTTATATACATGTACTTATAATAGTACATTACATTTGGGGATAAGAAATGAAATGCACCGTTCATGGAGACGGTAAGCCGTACGTACGCATGAACGCTACTTTCATTTCTATTTCATATTTTTATGGAATGGAATAATAATTATATATAGGTATATTATAATTACAGTATAACATCATATATAATAACTTTAAATCCATCCTTTATATGTCCCACATATGGCATTAACGAATCACATCACTTTGAGGGGGTTGTAGTCCGCACTTCCTTAAATGAAGATATCACGTTTACCCATAATGGAAACCATAAAGTTATACCCAAAATGAAAAATACAGAAGCTTAAGGAAAGAATAAACATATTATATATCATATATAAATATAGTTTCATCTTAATGGCCACCTTTGAAGGTGTTAAAAGAATGTTGAACAATCATCGTTTCGGGAGGCCAAAATTCGCCATCCACGAAAACAATATGTTCTTTAACCATTAGATGTAGGTGTGTGAAAGTGTATATCTAATACTTATTATAAAAACATACTAGTATATTTATTATACTGTAGTTGTTACAAAAGAAATGAATAAAAATAGTTTAGGGGGTTGGAGAAGCAAAATAAAACAAAAGGACTCAAGTGAAGACATTACCTTAAAATCGGGTAACTCCCATTGGTTTGAGCTCAAAGGCTTCCTTGGGAAGACTTATACCAAAATTGAGGCTTCAAGGAGTAAGAGAGGGAAGTGGAGAGACAAAGTGGGAAGTGGTTGGCCGATCCAAAGGCTTTGGGAGTGTGGGTAAGGAGGTAGATGTGGGGTCCTTTTATAAGAGGAGAGGAGGGGCACTCTTGGAAGGTAAAGAAAAGTCACACTATTTTAAAATGGTATTTGGATTTAAGAGGTCCCACATTAATGTGTTTCGAGGATAAGGTGATAAGGGTTCTAAATCAACTCATCCAATTGGTTTTGGACATGTGTAGGTCTTAGAAATTACATTATCTTTCTATTTTATTTAAATCGTTAAATAATGAGGTCATCACTGCATCATCATGATGTCATAAATAATATAATTTATTTAATGTCTAAAAATTATAAAATAAATACTATAATGTAGGAAATCTTTTTATCTTTCCAATTAATATTTATAGTCAAAAATATTATTTGCATAACCCCATGTAAAAATTGGTTTAGTAAAACATCTCATGTTTGTCTCATTTTTACTTTAACTTTAAATAAAAAGATATTAATGTCATTTTCCAACCAAAGTGGCTCCATGGGGTCCCCAAGTTGACCCATGGTATTTATTGGTCGTCCATGACACATAAAATGAGAGTATGAAATGTTTCTAGGTCATTTCATTTTATTAAAACATTATTCTAACCATAAACTACACAAATTACCTCTAATCGCGATTAAAAAATTAAAAAGTTACTATTCACCAAAAAATTATTTTTATCCCATTGAACCACATTTTACTTCTTAATGAAAACCTTGTATGTCAGATTTTTGAAATTCAAAACACAATGATGGCAAAATTTCATTCCAACAGAAAAATTAGTTTTTATAAGTACCACTTAGTGGTTTCACGATTCATCAAAAATTGAAGTTTTTCAGAAAAATCCAAAAAATTCACCCTAAGCTATATTTGATATTCAGATTTCAGAAATGAATTCTATTTTAAAAAATTCAAAACATATAAGTCACATTAATTAATTTAATAATTAATTCCTGCTGTCAGAGCAAATAGCGTGTTTTTATGAAATAACAAGTATCAAAAGATTGACACTAGTTTAAGTCTGATTTCAAAGTGAAATTAATTTCAACGACCACTATTGGATTTTATGGTAAAAATATATTCTAATTTCACTTTAAAACCAATTCAAAATATAGTCTAACCATATAAATAAATTAGATTAAAAAGAGGTTTTGAATTAAAATACAACATTTTACACTATTCATTAAAAAAATGAACTTTATCGGAAAGATACCAAAAATTTACACAAAGTAAATTTTTATGTCCCAATTCATAAGAAGAGTTTAATTTGGTCCAATAGAATGTATAAGAGTGAACAAAAATATATTTAATGATGGTTCGCCCTCAAAAGGTGATAAGTGAACCTTTAGTGAAAATTAGGGCATATACGCCTAAAATTTATTTATTTTCGTGTTTTAAGACTTTATCTTTTATTGGATAAATGTAAAAACATTTAAAAACATATATAATCATATTTTATTTATTTCTATCCATTCTCGCCAATAAAACGGCTACATGTTAACTACCATTTAAAATAATATTATTTTATTATTAGAGTGCAACGTAAGATTCCCAAGAAACTCGTTGTTGCATGTTGGGTACGCCATCGAGCATAGCGTCCCCTTTAAAGTAATATTAATATTTTATTCACAAATATGGATAAATATGAAAATGTCATATTATTTATTTACCTGGGGTGTTACATCCTTCCCCCCTTTTGGGAATTGCGTCCTCGCAATTTTAAAATTGAGCTTGGAAACATCCTTGAAAGTCCAACATCGGAACAAGAGTCGGTAAAACAATCACTTTAAAATAAAGAAAGATAAGTACAAAGGTCACCCGAGTTAACCCATACTAGGATTCCAAGTACGAAAATATGGACATGGAGGAAAAAAACAAAGGTTCATGTTCTGATGGAGAGTGATAGAAAACATGTTTAGGAGAAAGTTAACCACAAGAAAATCACAAACTTGTGATGGGTTAAACGGTATTCGATTCCCCAGTAGGAAAAGTTAATAGACAACATTTTTGTTTTATGTTACTCTTCATTGAGGAATTTATTTATGAGCTTAACTAAAACATAATGAAGCATACACAATTGTCATGTTGACTTTCAACTTTTACTAGATTTCTTACACGAACTCATATTTTCTCCAAAAGACGAGTATTTAGGAAGACTTGTTCACATTAAGTGTACTATAATAAACTTCTAGAGAATCACCTAATACACAAAAGATAACTATATACTTCCCATGTCTTTATACTTTAACCAAAACCAAAACCAAAAAGGTTAGTACAAGATCAGATAATCCAGAAAAGGATAACCCTTTATAAAAAGAAAATTCATTCTTAATCTCCAAAATTTGTCCAACAAAACCCAAAGTTCAACGAGGACCATTCTATAATCAATTTTTCCATAAAATTCTTCAATGTAAACCAATCTAAGACTGAAACCCAAATATTTGAAGGATTTAGTCTCATAGTCTTCCAAGTTAAATCGTAACATTTATCTCTAAACAACATCAGTTGCTCCTAAAGTCTCGTATTGAAAAGTAATTAACCTAATCACATATCTTCCATGATAGGTTAATCATTTTCATAAATAACCCAAAATCAACTTAATCTTAATTAATAAAATCATATAACTAAAAAGAATCAGTTAAACTAACCAGGGACTTCACGTAGTCCAGTGGTAGGCGATAAATAGTAGTCGCACTTTGGTTGTGGGTTCGATTCCCACAGCTTTGTCCGACGCGACAGGTTGCCACACGGTCTGTGTGTTGCCGTTTTTCCAAAACTATATAATTCTTAAAACATCCCCCAAAACGAGGTAAAATCTTTAAAAAATGATCATAACATATTTTAACCTCAAGTTTATCTCATTCCTTTCATTTTCCATCATATCATAGAGTAACCCATAATTACCTAAAAAGTAAGGATCATATAAACCCTAATGGTTACCTTAATAATTATTACATGAACATCCACATCGATTGGTCATCTCGTACATGATGCATTACAGAACATACCAAGGTTCAAGTGGTTGATCATGACTCCTTGATATTTGGTTTAGAACAACCACAAGTTTCCTCATTGAATCCTCCATTTTATCTAGTATCTGAATTAGAGAACCACCACAGTTTCTTTCAAACCTGTTGTCTCTTTGGTGCCTGCTAGATCCATCCATTCACTAAAAACAGAAATGTCAGTGTGATTATATCAACAAAACCATCACGTACTAATGAGGAAGGTAAACACTAAGATATACTTACTCATTCAATTTATCTAAAACTAGGACTCTTCCTGAAATCCTAACCATTATGGCAATGTCACTTATCCTTAAAGAATACCCTAACCTCTAAAGTTATCTAATCCAACCTCTGATACCAACTATAAGGCCCCAGCCTTAAACCTTACTTAATCTTTAGGTATTAAAAGATTACACATTGATGATCTTTTTAGGTTTAGAGTTTTAGAGAATTAGATCATGAAACTTGCATTACATTCCACATTTAAACAAAGTGGTTACATAAAAGACAATATTCATTCTTCCCATCAACAGAAACCTATTTAAAATAAAACACGGATTCTTTCTTGACACATCCTTGACACTATCATCATATCATGTGCCTTTCCCTTGACCTGTGAAATATATTTCAAAAACTTGGGATGAGCATAAAAAGCTCAGTAAGGGTTATAAAAATATAGAAATGAAACATGAGTTCATATATACATAAGAATGAAATCATACTTTACCCAAAAAACATAGTCACATTAACATACCTCATCAAACCATGAATAAATCATAGAAATCATAAGACATAAAGGTAACTTGAGGCATTCATAACATTCTTACGTAGGGAGTAACCCTCTTGGTTATGTTTGGAATACCCATCACAGTATATTCCCTAAATCTCTTCGGAGAAACCTTAACGTTCACTCCTTCGCGTTACCCAATGCATTGGAGAGCTATATCGGGCTCACCCACCCTTAGTTTATCACGGAACCACCCGTCTTCATAACAATGCCGAAGAACCATAACATAATCTTATCACATAAAACAGGCATAAAGGAAACATAACATTTCCACCTTTCAATAATAAGATATCAATACAACACATTGATATAAATACATTATGAAAACCATTTTCAATACCAAAATAAAAGAAAAGTAAAACATGGTATTTATTTTTCTTTTAAAAAGAAGGTATGGCTTGTAGAGGAAGCCGAAACTCAAATAATGGTCACGGCGGCGGAGAAGTCATTGTCGCCGCATACGTATGAAAAAAACATTCCCTTTTTTCATTTAGTAAAACGATTCATATAAAAAGATTCCTTTTGAATAAACATAAAAGTAAAAGGGGTTTATACACCATATAAAAGAAGGTTGTGTATAAAACAAAATACGCCTCAATGAAAGGAGATTGAGACGAAGTCCCATACAAAGACGATATCCTCAGTTTAAGGATAAATCAATTACATAATTATGTGTGACAAACGAATACACCAAATATAAGTGGATATTAAGTGTAATATAATCAAAGGTCATTCACACATATTCAAAGGATGACATATTCAATAACTACTTGTTGAACCCAAAGAAATCGAAATTGGGTTAAGAAGTTCCCTTCAGAGCCTAACGACATCACATAAAAAATTCAGAAAATGAGTTGATAAGAGATAAAAACGGAATCTCATCACTTGGACATAAAATTTACATCAATCTGGATATATAAGAACATATCCCAACATAATAGTATGAGAATTAAACGACATAACAATCGAAGTCTTTTAAAAAGAGGAGGGTGAAAGGTTCCCTTACCGACTTGGGTAACTTTCGAAAAGTACACCCCATTGAAGAAGTGTCATACAATGAATATGTAAATACCCATAAATGGAATTATATTACAAAAGTAGTGTAATAATGGTCAGTACATAAACCAATCAAAGGAAATTGTGGCAAATGTAGCATAAATCTCACGGGAATAAATGTGAGATGAAAAATCCCTTACGAAAACTCGGCAGCCTAACGGCGCCACATAAAACATCCAAAATGGATTGATGAGAGAGAATAGGGTCTCTCATCATATGAAAATAAAAATTACAGTAAGATTAATAAAAAAGAACATCCCAATAATAAGAAATATGAGATTATAAGGAATGAGATAAAAAAGTGTACTTAAAAGGAAAGAGAGGAGTAGGATCCCTTACCTCGGGCCCGACTTGACTCGATCGTTCTTTAATGTCCTGAATAATAAACATGAGTTGATTTCCACTTTATTAAGAACCTATTTCTAGTTCATTATTCCTTTTATATCACTTATTTCCATGTTATAAACATTATGTAATCATTTAAGTTAATAATGTTTGTTTTGTCGATATTTGGTTCTTAAGTCAAAAGTGGACTTCTTACAATTACATGTTGTTCGTATGGTCAAATGTTCATTATATCCAGAATTATATTCATGATTTGGATATCATATATATATTATATATCCAGAATATAGATGTATTTATAATATTACATAATCATTTAGAGGTAAGAAATGAAATGCACCGTTCACAGAGACGGTAAGCCGTACGTACGCATGAACGCTACTTTCATTTCTATGTCATATTAATGGAATTGAAACTAAATTAGAGGTATTTATATTTTAATTCCAGAATTATATTCATAATTTAGATGTATTATTCATCATATATATCCATTATATACATGTACTTATAATAGTACATTACATTTGGGGATAAGAAATGAAATGCACCGTTCATGGAGACGGTAAGCCGTACGTACGCATGAACGCTACTTTCATTTCTATTTCATATTTTAATGGAATGGAATAATAATGATATATAGGTATATTATAATTCCAGTATAACATGATATATAATAACTTTAAATCCATCCTTTATACGTCCCACATATGGCATTAACGAATCACATCACTTTGGGGGGGTGGTAGTCCGCACTTCCTTAAATGAAGATATCGCGTTTACCCATATTGGAAACCATAAATTTATGCACAAAATGAAAAATACAGAAGCTTAAGGAAAACATAAACATATTATATATCATATATAAATATAGTGTCATCTTAATGACCACCTTTGAAGGTGTTAAAAGAATGTTGAACAATCATCGTTTTGGGAGGCCGAAATTCGCCATCCACGGAAACAGTATGTTCATTAACCATTAGATGTAGGTGTGTGAAAGTGTATCTCGAATACTTAATATAAAAACATCCTAGTATATTTATGATATTGGAGTTGTTACAAAAGATATGAATAAAAAGAGTTAAGGGGGTTGAAGAAGCAAAATAAAACAAAAGGACTCAAGTGAAGACATTACCTTAAAATCGGGTAACTCCCTTTGGTTTGAGCTCAAAGGCTTCCTTGGGAAGACTTCATCCCAATGTTAGGATTCAAGGAGTAATAGAGGGGAGTGGAGAGACAAAATGGGCAGGGTTTGGCCGAGCCAAAGGCTTTGGGAGTGTGGGTAAGGAGGTAGAGGTGGGGGCCTTTTATAAGAGGAGAGGGGGGCACTCTTGGAAGGTAAAGAAAAGTCACTTTATTTAAAAATGGTATTCAGATTTAAGAGGTCCCAAATTGATTTTTTTAGAGGATAATGTGATAAGGGTTCTAAATACACTCATCCAATAGGTTTTGGACATGTGTAGGTCTTAGATATTACATTATCTTTCCATTTTATTTAAATCGTTAAATAATGAGGTCATCGCTGCATCATCATGATGTCATCAATAATTTAATTTATTTATTGTCTAAAAATTATAAAATAAATAATATAATGTAGGAAATCTTTTTAGCTTTCCATTTAATATTTATAGTCAAAAATCTGATTTGTATAACCCCATGAAAAATTGTTTTAGTAAAAAATTTCATGTTTGTCTCATTTTTACTTTAACTTTAAATAAAAAGATATTAATGTCATTTTCCAACCAAAGTGGCTCCATGGGGTCCCCAAGTTGACCCATGGATTGTATTGGTCGGACATGACACATCAAATGAGGGTAGGACATGTTTCTAGGTCATTTCATTTTATTAAAACATTATTCTAACCATAAACTACACTAATTACCTCTAATCGCGATTAAAAACTTAATAAGTTACTATTCACCAAAAAATTATTTTTATCCCATTGAACCACATTTTATTTCTTAATGACAACCGTGTATGTCGGATTTTTGAAATTCAAAACACAACGATGGAAAAGTATCATTTAAATGGAAAAATCAGTTTTTATAAGTACCACTTAGTGGTTTCACTATTCATCAAAAATTGAAGTTTTTCAGAAAAATCCCAAAAATTCACCCTAAGATATATTTAATATTCAGAATTAAAAAATGAAGTCTATTTTACAAAATTCAAAACATATAAGTCACATTAATTAATTTAATAATTAATTCCCGCTGTCAGAGCAAATAGCATGTTTTTATGAAACAATAAGTATCAAAAGATTGACACTAGTTTAAGTCTGATTTTAAAGTGAAATTAATTCCAACAACCACTATTGGATTTAATGGTAAAAATATATTCTAATTTAACTTTAAAACCAATTCAAAAGTTAATCTAATCATATAAATAAATTAGATTAAAAATAGGTTTTGAATTAAAATACAACATTTTACACTATTCATTAAAAAATGAACTTTATCGGAATGATACGAAAAATTTACATAAAGTAAATTTTTATGTCCCAATTCATAAGAAGCGTTTTATTTGGTCCAATAGAATGTATAAGAGTGAACAAAACTATATTTAATGATGGTTCTCCATCAAAAGGCGATAAGTGAACCTTTAGTGAAAATTAGGGCATATACGCCTAAAATTGAATTATTTTCATGTTTTAAGCCTTTATCTTTTATTGGATAAATGTAAAAACTTTTAAAAACATATATAATCATATTTTAGTTATTTCCATCCATTCCCGCCAATACAATGGCTACATGTTAACTACTATTTAAAATAATATTATTTTATTATTAGAGTGCAATGTAAGATTCCCAAGAAACTTGTTGTTGCGTGTTGGGTACGCCATCGAGCATAGCATCCCCTTTAAAGCCATATTAATATTTTATTCACAAATATGGATAAATATGAAAATTTCATATTTTTTATTTACCTGGGGTGTTACACTCACCTTCCAATTGGATAATCGATTAGGATGATATCATATGTGTTATTAATCGTGTTGGTGTGATTAAGAGAAAGCGAGAAGAGGTGATATATGAATTTAATCCCTCAACATGGGTGGTACATCTATGTGTGACCAAAATATAGAATGAAATATGATTATTTTTATGGTGGTTAAGACTAAGAATGATATAGGGAGGTTCAAGAAATGATGATGAACCTATCAACATGTGATGGTCAAGCATCAATGACCTATAGGTTTCCTAAAGACTTTTCATATTATTCAAAAGACGCGGGATGATGTAATAATGAAATTTCTGGTTGGTCTCCTGATGTCACCAAGGAATAATGAATCTTTTTGGGTTAATTTATATTGACTAATTAAATTATCTCATTTATTTACTATCCGGGGTAATTTTTCAATTGAGAAGCTATGATTTATTTATATTTAGGAGGTATTTTTTCTTCATGATGTTCCACGAACAATAGTTTCAGACCGAAACACATATATGACATCATTAAAAAATAAGGGATTGATTAATTCTCCAGATAAAAAGGTATTATTATATACAACCATTCATCCATAGATAGATGGAAAATCAAAACATACTATACAAGTGCTTGAGGTTATGATGAGATCATGTGTGCTTAACTTCAATGGGTCGTAGGAGAATAAATTTCCTTTAGTTGAGTTTTCCTATAAAAGAAGTTATCAAGAAATCATAAATATGCAACCATATGAGGATATTCCTGGTAGGACATTCATATTTCTTCTATTGTAGATAGAAGTATGTAAGTCATTACTTTTGGGACCGAGTCTTATGCACGATATGGTGTTTCTTGTATAACTAATTTAGAAATGTATTACTACAAATCAATATCGATATAAGTCATATTCTAACAGATATAAATTATACCTTGTGTTTATAGAGTGTGATCATGTATTCATTCAGGTTTCACTTAGGTTATGACACTAATGGATATATAATAATGGAAAGTTGGTGCCCAGGTTTGTTGGGTTGTTTGAGATAGTTGAGTGAATTGGTAAAGCGGCGTATTGATTGACACTTACATATAAATATTCTACTAGCACGATCTTTTCCATGTATCAAAACATCAAAAGTATCACCCTGAAACTTATCCTGTGATTGAGGTGGAGGTTGTGGATCTTGAGATAGATGCATCATTTTAGGATCATTTGATATCTGTGTTGGATCATGGGGAGGAAGTTTTGTAGGGAAGGATCATGTAGATAGTTCATGTATTGTGGAAACAAGGACATGCATGGAAAGATATATTGAATAAATATGAAGATATTATGGATTAGTGGCCCAATATTTTTGACATTGAATATTAATGATTCATTGGATTTCAAATCATGGATGAGATGTTATAAGGTGTAGAGATTCTAAGATTCCAACATTATTCAGCTATGATTCTCTCAGATTTTATTTTTATTTTTTTCATTGAAACATATTGGCCATATCTTGTTTTGATATAAAGAGAATTTGTTGGTGAAATTTACATAAATTTTAGGTATTTATTATTTTTCGAATTAATGGAGTCTGGGTGGGAATGGGCTAAGTATTAAAATGGATTTTTGGAGAGTTGAGTGGTTTTAAATGGAAAATGGGATGAAGACCCAACTACAGCACAATTACACATTGTGTAAGAAGATTATAAATCCTATAATATTTTATTTGTTTTAATAAAACAAAATTGAGGTGGTATACTATTTGGAGATAACCATTAAAAATATTTACACGATGTGTAACATAATTACACATCTTGTAAATGCCTGACCTACAGTTCAAAGCAGGTTTCTAATATATTTTTCATGGAAATCCACTACATCTCCTCAACTCTCATCCAAGGGAGACCCTCCCAAAAATTTTGGACTGAAAAACCCTTCTTATGGTCATATTGTTGCGATAACTACCAAGTAAGTCTTATTGCTTGGATTCTTCTTCACATCCATTCCCCTCTAACTTGGTGTGGGAAAATTCATTGTCCAATTTCATTATTGGTTTTTATCATTATAAATAATAATATAAGAAACACCATGTAAAATTATACACTTTTTACTCATTTGTGTTGACCATTGTAAACATTGTGGGATCATTGGATAATGTATGGTGGTCTATAGTTCAAATCTAATAGTCTGGATATTGTTTACATGCTGGTGATTTTGTAATTTCTATGTTTCTTTTAGAAATTGAAATTACATTTTCAAATTAATTTAATAAGTTCCATTAATTAACTGATGAATTGTAGATTTGATAGAACAAGTGATTCAGTGAATTGTGATAATTAATTGATGAATTACTTATCATAATGTTGAATAAATAAAAGGAATAATTAATTTTTGAATTAATTCTTAGAATATTGAGATTTTTAAATCAATGTGATTAATCAATTATAGAGTTAGTGAATGTGAAAAATTAGATTTTGTTAAATGTGGAATTAATTAACATTGTATATATAATTAATTAATTATTGAATTAAATAATGTTATAAAGAAATTAATAAATTATTGAATTACTTAAATATAGTTAATTTGTTAAGAAGATTAATATATAATAATTTTGAATGAAATGATATATTCGATCATGTGATTTTTTGATTCTTGCGAATGAATCATATATGAGTTTGGGACACTGACTAATGCTCCAAATACACATGTGAAATTGATTGATATGTGAGTATGTGACACAGATTAATTCTCCAAATACTCATTTGAAATTGATTGATAAATGAGCATGGGGAAAACAATGACACTCCAAATACCCATATTGTGAAAATTTAATGTATGTGAATTTTTTATGATATATGGATGGATACTCAAAATACCCTTTGTGTGTGGGGTAAAGACTGATGCTCCAAATACCCCTGAGGTGATAGACATGATGTTCCATGTCCATAAGATTGGAATTGGACTCTATTTTAAAATACTCATGATACTAAATTTAAGTGAAATGGATAACGAAATCCAATTTATTAAATGAATTCCTAATTGATAATGTGAGCTGGTTTGGACTCTAGAACAGGATGAAGCTGGTATTGAGGTTAGTGTGTCGATAAGAATCAGGGTTTATGTGGTTAAGTAAATAATACTTTGATAATGTGATAACTATTTAAATTTATATTATATTTTATGTTTTAAACAACTAAATACATTATTTTAATGGATATTGATTTTTACAACATTGGTGGAGGCCAACTGAGTTGTACTCACACTCTTCCCGGGATAAATGATCGGTACCCAAATAGATTGTATTGTTACAGGATAGGATAAAGGAAAAGGCCTAATGATAGATGGTTGACATGGTATGGAGATTGGATGAGGTAAATAGATGTGGTTTGGGACCTTCTTGAGAGTCATCAGTGTCTTAATTTTGTATTTACATCTACACACATGGCACATACCATAACATGGAATGTTTTCTATTTCAGTTGAATATTTTCTTCTTGCATTGATTATCTTGAGTTATTAATATTGTATTTTATATATATTACATCCTCTACTATTTTTTATTTTCTATAGATAATTAAGTTGATAAAATAGGGTATATTAGCCCCGTGAATGACTTAACAAATTCTTGTTACTAGTCAACAAACTATGGAATATTGGGAGGCTCGCTTGAGGTCATGTGCATGACCGGCTCAGTGCACCGATGCATGGAACCCATGTCAGTACATTAAAACATGGAATATAATGTAACCATTATTAAATTATTTAGCACACTCCATTATTTTATTTCCATCCATTAATTTTGATTATATGTAAATATAATCTTAAAAAATAACCAAAAAATTTTCAATGTAATATTTAAAGACTCCATTAATCATGTATTGAGAGGTTTCAAAAAATTTGTGCATATGAATGAAATTAGAACTAACTCATACTGTTAATACATTTAATATACTGAAATTTTTGGAATATCTTCATTCTTAAAACTTAATTTATGATATATTGAAAAACAAATTCAACTTATAAAGTATTGTACCCTACATAAGTGATCAAATAAGTACTCAATCTAAAGCGGGGGTACTAATTATTTATTGAGATCTTATTGAGTTAGGGTTAGAAAATATAGGGATTAATTGGATCACACATCTTCCAAACCAAGAGAAAATGTAATCTACATGGGGATAAACTTATTAGTACAAACCCCTTGTAAATATTTCAGTACAATTTCTTGTTTAGTTCTTCAAAATTAATGGTGTAATTCAATACATACTATTGGTTTTGGGAAAATATATAGGTATAAGTTTAATTCCTCCATAAACCTTTTAAGTAAGATCATGACTAGGAAAATATTTAGGGAAATAATCTACAATTCTATCAAAATTATAATGTCTTTAATGGTGATCCATTGATCTAGATATACTTATGCATATATAAACAATATCCTTTATGGGGAAGGATTTTACCAAAAAAATAATTATTCTATATACTCATTTATAGAATCAAAAAATGATTTAGGATATGTAAAGATGTTTTCATCTACCAGAAGATGATGTAGGGTTTATATAAAGGCATAGAATCCATGTCAAATAAAAAATTGAATTCCACTATGAGGATAATAATTGGGTTTACTAGGACATATATCACACAAATTTTATCTAAGTAAAAGGAATATACTTGGGATGAAAGAATTTAACTACATGGTTTTTTCACTTATATATAAATGTCCATGTATTGAGGTGGTTTTTGAAAATTGATTAATAACTAGTATGATATGAAAGAATACATAAAACTAGAATCAAATAGGATACTCAACATTATTGAATGAATAATAAACGAATTTAGCACCTATTCCTCTTCATTATCCACCTTAGTAGTAGTGATATCATAATCCCATTATTTCTCCCTTGAACATGAAGGTTGTTGTTTTTGGTCATCCTAAACAATATTTTTCAAATTAACCCAACTTGGATAGTGTACACATTACTTGAATTTGAATCATTAGTCCATTAGTGGAAGATTGAATCGATCCTCTTATTATTCTATCATATTTGATGTATCAATTAACTCCCTTTGATATTAATTACGTTGATGCTCCTCCATTCTATAGTTATAAAATCACTATGTTCCCATGACATAGATTATAGGTTTATTTTTTCCACATTTAGAAAGAATGGGTTTCTTTATATTCATCTCTCTACGAGGTTTAACCATTGATAATCCAAAATTGACCTGATGTCTCATATTTTTATCACCATCCCTAAAAAACCATTGATAATCACTAATATTTATGTCAATAATAATGTCACATAAAAATATTTCTTCATATCTATCAATTTATTGAATTACGAAATATTTTTCACTAATCAATTTTAGTTCCCTAAAATAGTGGAGAACCTTAATTAAAGTGGTAATGAAAAATACAGATACTTGATTTGAAATCCTTTTTAATTTTAGCTCATAATAATCGATTTATTTGTCATAATTTTTTTATTCTGAGACACTTTCTACATTTTATGAAGAAGAGTGTTGTGAAATATTTATTTTAAAATAATTTCATCAGCTAATTCAACAATATTGATTTTATTCCATCCATTGGTTACACGTTCTTGAATATTTTTCACCAAAAAACAAATTGTACCACTAAATCTCATTATTTCATTCATTTATATTTTGACACAAGTGTTACTGTAATTGTAAGATTTTTCAGTAATACAATTTTATTTTATTGAGTTTATAACAATCGATTAAACTTATTCTATATAAGATTGAAAATTTATTCTATTTAATTATATTATATTGTATTCAACAATTGATTAAATATTCACAAAATAACCCTTTTCAAGTGTATTTTTCTTTTTCTAGTGTATATCATGTAAATGATATTGATAACCCAAATCTCTTTTATTGTAGTTATATGGGTTTAAATTGATCTTTTATTTTATATTCATGGGTTCTCCCAACCAAATATTTTTATATATTATATTTTTTGGTCTATTTTTTTAAATTATGTATTATTAAAAATGAATGTTTTCACTCTTCTTATTATACGTGTTTTGAACAATGGTATTTAAAATATAATTAAAATGGTTTTTAATTCACTTTTTTATTTATTTTATTCCTTTCATTATTTCTAAAATATAAAATTTATGTCCATTAAAGAAAAAAATATTATAGATTATTTTTAAATTGAAATATTCTCATACAATTTCATGTCACTTTTGTAGAAGTTAAATACGAATGATACATATTAATTTGTATTTCCCATAAATGTTAAAAAGGATTCTAAAATATATTTTAATATTTATCCAACTTTTACATTCTTATTTTCAAAATTATTTACCATAATGGGGTTTATTAGTTATGATTTATCCAATATATATATATAATTAGTTTTGGGGGAATTAAACACATAGTATCAAAGACTTTGATTCTTGATTCCACCTTTTTTTAAATTTTTATAAGAATAATTTTAGTGAGACTATTTTCTATATATGTCAACACCATTCTATGTTTAAATTGTTAGGATGAGGTTATGTTCTTTAAAAAACATCCCCTAATATATCCATGTGGGTTATGATCATGTCACCACTTTTATTGACATGATAAAAATTATCAGTGTTCATTTTTTGTTATTACAATAAAGATGGTTAGGGTAAATACAACTATGTATTGTATAAAAATACACCTTCTTCCTCCAAACGGTTTATAATCATATTATCACTTCTATTGATATTGGTAAAGGTATTTAAATTTTTAATGATTATTGACTACTAATATATATTGATTTGGTATTAAAATTTCATATTTTTCATTAATTGGATATACACATTTTTATGCATCCAACGATTCCTTAATGAATAATATTAGATGTATTATTGAATCATGTGGTTAATAAATTATAACTAATCAGGTGATGGGTGGGGTCTGAAATTTTATTCCCCTTTAACGCATTGACAGGTCTCATGAACTAAAAACATGTGTTTTTATGTATAACACTCACTATATCAGTATATTGTCTTCGAAAAATCTATGAAATCATGTTTTTAATGTCTAGAATTATGTATTCTGTTAGTATGATATCAATTTTAATGGAATAAATGATTTTATTTATTATCATTGGTATATAATACTTTTAGTTTTAGTTGAGTATGGTATTGTTCAGATTATTTATTCCTACCATATTAGGTATATCAGGCTTATGTTTTTTAAAGATTCATATATATGTTTTAATTACTAATAATTTGATATCATCGCATATAATAATTCCATTTCCATTGGTAATAAATAAATTTATTACACATGATATTCTAAAAAAATATTTCTTACGTATATAATTTGTGGGAGATATCACAGTCTTATTATTGATTATGTAGTTTCTTATATATTGAAATAAATTACAATAGTTGAGAATGAAATGTAATTCATTAGTTTATAAAATTTCCTAATTATTTAAAACCCTAATCCTAAAAGGTATCAGGAATACATGCAATGAAATATTTTCTTTATATCATTTAACTATGGGAAGATTATTTCGGTTAATCTATAGTTTATATCGAAGCCAATATTTAATATATGTGTTCATTGTACTGGATATAAGAGTGTGGATTTGAGGAATAATAATATGAAGTTTTTATATTTACAATATTAAGGTTTTTCTCTTTTGATTCCTAAAAGTGTTATTATATTCTCGTAATGTACTTTAGGAAAATCCACTTAATGCAACTAAGAAAGTAGCCTAGAGTCCAAACACTATGTGTATCCAAAATATCCAAAATTTTTATTGAGTTTAAAATTAAAAAACAAATATTATCATATTCTACATGAATTATAATTGTTATAATGTTGCTGCTAATTTAAATTCTATCATGAGATATTTATGTTTAGAATATTGGAGTTTAATTTTATATTATCTTCAATTATACAAATTATAATAAATATTTATTTATTAAATAATAAGTTTAGTGGAATGAATCTGTAGAATACTTATTTTATTTATGTGAATATTAAAATAAATATTTAGTTATAACATTAGTGAATGTAATATTTTTTTATTGAAGAAATAATATTTATTTATATGAATAAATATTTTATTATTAAAGGATTGGTAAATTCCATGGGTGGATAAATAATCCACATTAACGTGTCAACTAAAATGATATATATAGAATCTACTTCCAATATATGTTATCTTATTTATTTATGAAATAATGTCTCAATGAGAACATTTCACAGATATAATAATTATAATATAAATTGACTTAGCAAATTACGTAGATTAAATATTAATATATGGGAAATTTTATAATTATCAAATATTTTAATCCTTATTAAAAATTAAAACATTTTTAATTGAATGTTTTTATAAAAAATGGATACATTCTCTCCGTAATATTATTATTCCAAACAGTTTTTTTATCATCCAATCATCATCAATAAAAAAGAGAGATTAATATAATTAGTTATTGTGAAAAACAATTAATGATGGGAAGCACATGGTTTAACTATGATAGAACAGGGAACACCAATAAGAACTTTCATATATTTTCCAAGAATATATGGATAGATGTAAGGAAATCCTTTCTGGATTCTCCACTAAAATAAAAATACAATGGGAGTGGAATGGAAACATATATTTAAATGAATTACTTAGTTAACCGTAAATCTAAATCTAAATTAATTAATCATTTTTTAATGAGATTCTATCAATTCTTATGGGATGAAATTTGTAAGTTATTTAAATTTTATTTGTAGATGACAATGAAAAAAATTGACCCTCCACACGACTCTCCTTCTAGGCCTGAAAAAATCATTGTTTTCATGAAACTTCATCTTCTCCAATTACACAAACCATCTAGTTCCTACAAGTATGGTGAATGAATCATTTAAATTATCCATTTTTTTGTTTATGAAGCATCACATTTGAAAAAATTTATAATGAAATAAAATATGGAATTACTATATCATAAAAAAATGAGTTTCTATTTTTGTAGAATTTGATGAAATGTGACCCCCATGATAAATCTATTCTGCACCTAGGGATTTATTTGGGAGTGAAATTTCATGAGAGTCCTTCATCATTATATGATCACATGGTGAATTTGTTTGTTGAATGTATTATTGTTTTTGAATCTTATATAAACATTGGTTAAATTATATTCCTCCACATAATAATTTAATCCTTAGATAATATTCATTACTATTTTTTTGGGTGTCATGGTTATTTCTCCCAACAGAATGATAGGGGTTATTGGGTTTCCTATTATATTGTATTTTATAGTATTTTTATAACTAGGTGTAATATGGATCTTGTTTCCCCTCATTTTCTAATATGGTCAATCATATCCATGTTCATTACATAAATTCTGTTACTACATTGGGTGTTATTAACTGCATATATTTGAAATATTTTTGAAAGGCAATTTATATTTTTTCACTAGACCAGATCATTAAGAAAAAGATTAGATTCCTAGGGTTACCGATTTGTATGTTCTTAAAACACCATTTGAATTGGTCTTCTGGTAATTTTATTATAAATGGGGTGTAATTACTTGAATATTATTTGAGGAGATCATTTTTTCCACTTCTTCTCTAATTAATGGCCATGTTTTTTCCTATATATTTCTTTTTTTGAAAAAATGTATTTATTCTAATTTTTACATTCCAAGGAGAGATGAATTATTTTATATATTTTTAAAGTATGCTCTTCAATTTCTTTCAACTATCATTCCTCACTATGTAATCTATAATGGTTTATTAGTTAAATTGTTCGTCAGTGTTGTCTTAATTTAGAGGTCTCTTATAATTCATCATATGTATCATAAAGGGAATACTATTATGGATGCACTATGATCATCAAGAAGATACTAGGTTTTTTATCACACCCCAATTTTGGCCCCCAAGGTTTTTAAGAACTGTAGATTGTCAGTTTCACTTGGGAATCATTTATTTTTACCCCATTGAGTTGATATATTATTTGTGTATATTAATTTTATAAAAGGTGTATGTTAGAGTGAGTTCAATTTTTATATTTCCTAAAAATTATAAAATTGTAACCCACACCACCTTAATATCACTAATATGGTCCACCCATACTCATACAACTAAGGCACCTCAAAATACTCCATTTATCCATGCTACGGGGTCATTGGATTACAACTAACCTAAATTGATTATTTTCAATTTATGGTGTTTAACAATATCACACAAAAATATTTCTCTAATAAAAATATCATACACAATTATAAAATAACAAAAAACATAACATCACATTCTAAGATATCAAAATTAACCAATGAAGAAATTACACATGTATAAGTTACACATCCATTTATAAATCCAACCTAATAATACCAATCCTTTATTCTCAGAATATCCTATATCATCATCAAAACTGATTTATCAATTACCAATCCATCCCAAATAAAATCAACAATCTCTATAAACCATGTAAACTAAACGAGCCATCTAAAACTTCTAAAACCTAAATACATTTAGTGAAGATAAATTTTAATAGACTCTTAAACCAACTATATATAGAATCCATAATTTCTAATAAAACAGTTCTAATTAATTTTAACCAAAATAAAAATAAAATTTAAGCATAACTCTTGTGCCCACATGTTAATTATGAAATGGAATCCAAAAATGTGAATCACATTCCTCTTTCATATCCACTAGCTACAATGGAAAATTACATTCTTTAGAGTCACATAACCATGATTACAAAAAAACACATATCAAAATATTTAAGTAAAACATCCCAAATTTGGGATAAAATGAATAGAAATAAGGAATGTAGAATAAAAGAGTGTATGTACATCATATTTGTGTACTAAAAATAATTTTAACACCATATATCATTGGTGGAATAATGGGAGGAAGGAGTAAGATTATAGAATCAAGATGCCTCTATTAGGATAGCAATGATATGAACTATAGAGGGGGAAATGAAACTAAAACCCCCAAAATAATAAAAAATAATTTACATAATGAGTGGGATATGTTTCTACACCAGTCACCTAGTACATCAGACTAGAGTTTCGAATGTCCATTAGGTTGTACGAGTTGTGGGTAATAACATTACAGTACTACCTATCCCAGAATATGCTCGATGGTTTACCATAGGGGTTCTTAGGGTTTTTATAGTTTCTTAATAAAATTAGGTTCTTTCCTATATATACACTACCTAAAACATCATGTTCATACCAGAAATCCACATGAACTCATGCATGCCTCCCATTATAAAATGGGTTTCCAACTATAAGGAAGGGTTATAGTCCATAAATGGGTATACTATACACCAAAAGACATGTCATAGAAAAAAAATAATATAACTGTTTATAAATAATAAAAAACCAGTGTAGATATGTGGAATACAAAATAAAAATTTTTCTATATAGAATGCATGTTATAAAATAATAAATAAATAGGATCTAAATGTGAAAATAAAAACAACAGTATATCATGTATGGAAAAGTCAATGATATAGTAATGGTTGGTGCATCCCCTAAAAGTTAACCAATAATGAAATCTACATCTCCTCAATTCCTGATCATAGGGTGCTTGACCATCAATAGATCTAAGTCCATTAATTTTTTACACATATTGAGATGTTCATGCTTGTTGTGGGTAATAAACCTAAAGGGACACCATCAATGTGTCATTAATATTCATGAACAATATATATATAATAGTGTATGAAATGATATAATAAATTATCAAATAAACACACAGTCACACATGTGTCATGTCTTCATGAGCTAATAAAACCACCAGGAACCATGTCCCCACATTATTTGGAATGTTGCTAGTAATGATGTTAGGGTATGTCAAACCAAGTATCATCTTTTAGGAAACACTACACACCCCTCCATTATTGTGGTTGTTATTAGTAAAATTACACTCCCTAACCAGGCTATGGTAATTATACAAAACCACGCGCAATCCACCTGGTATATAGTTTTTATCCTCAAAGGATGTTAGGTACCTCATGATATTTCCCACAAAATGAGATTACCCAAACCCCATACAATGAATTATACTACATTATTGGAATATGATGATTTCTCATCCCATGAATATTATACACTTTCATCAATAATCATTTTTTTAATCTAAATTATACAAACATGAACAATAGTTCATATCCCTCATCCTGTCATCAGACATCCCCTCCAATAGGGCATTTAACCAAGGTTGTAAAACCTATTCATCCAAACACACAAGGATAGATCCACATGATATTCACCATAATAATAAATACAAGTATTATCAATGAACAATAATGCATATCAATAATAAATATGTCAAGAGTTAAAATTAAACCATTTGATCACAATCAAATAATGTCTCAAGGTAACTCATCCATCCACACAAAAACAAATGACAAAAATTAGGTTTTATGCATAAATAATCATGTCATTAAAACATAATGTATATAGATCATATTGCAATAAACTTTATACAACATGGTTTTTGAAGAATAGATCTTGTGTTCCCAAAGAAATCATCACTCAGAACACATCAAAATACTCCTAATAAGATAATTATCACCAAGTATTTGTAAAATTAAATCCTGATATTTTATTTCTAAATCTAATAAAATATCACATGTGTTAATCATTTCTATCTCCTAGAAAATATATATTTAAAAATATAATTAAATATCAACCATATATAATATTCCAAATTATTTTTCATTTAATAATTAAAATTTCACTTATAATGATAATGCCTCTCTTTGGTATAATCTGTGAAAACAAAGAAGAATTATCAGTATAATTTTACTTGGTTATGGGTTATTATTGTTATAATAATTCATAAATATAATCCTGAATGATTCAAGAAGCTTATATCACATCATATTGAGGAATAAATTTATGGAAAACAAAATTGGGTTTTATCTTTGGAAAAATAGCACCCATAATAGAGGTGATAAAGAGAACATCTTCCCTGAATGGAAATATGATGAAGAAATCGGTTTGGATGAAGAAGTTTTTACCCAACATTAATAAAGGAAATATAAATATACTAACTCAATATGATAATTTGGAACCAAATGTTTTGAGGATTCATTTATTTAAAGTATATACCAAGTAGTTCTAGTTTCCCAGTATTTGGAAATCCCATTATTAAATTACAATTTAATTCATTCGTCATGTGGATCACGAAAAAAAGAGTGAATAAAATCATTAAAATATGATCTAATAAATTAAACAAATAAAGGGAATTAATTCACATTTTTTGGGTTCTTAAAATATAAAAAAACATTTATATGCTCATGTTGGGGATGGAGTGAAAATAGGGGTTTTAAAAAATTCTTGAACAGGGCAGTGCATAATGGTAACACAATTTAACCCTTATTCAAAATATATGAGTCTCATATTTGTATTTGGTTTCCCTTATATAAAAATTATAAAAGGGGAGTTACCCTTAACAAACTCAACCATACCCTTACACACAATTTAGAATATTTTCATTACACTTATGTAGCTTAGAATTTTCCCTTATGCAATCATCCAAAACTATAGGATACACATACATAGCCTTTAAAAAACTAGTATTTCCCATATAAAACTCTAGGTTAACTTTATACAGACATTTAAAAACAAAAGATTACTCATATTCAGCATTAAGATAACCTTTACATAACCTTTAACGACATAGGAATACCCTTACAAAGAGTCACCAGTACCTTTAAGAATCACCATTATTTTCTAATATAGTGTATAAAAAATATATTTACCCTTAATAACATATAGAGAAGTTATTTTAGTGTTATGAACACAAATAAAATTGTTCAACCCTTATATATAGGCATGTAATCCCATTTACCCCTTATAGGATCACTATAAATCCAAGATTACCTTTACAAATCACTATAAAACCAAAAAATAAGGTTATATTTTATTAAAAATGTATTTTTGACATAAAATACAATAAAATAATATCTAAAATAAGGTTTTATTAATACTTATAATTTTGGAATATTACAATTCTACAACGTATATGACCTATCATTAATGAGAAGTATTTATTGTGGTTTTTTTAAAAAGTATTCCCACTAATATTGAAAATCATACTCTAACTCACAATTATCCTCATGGATATGTCCATACTAATGAAATATCCATACAATTCATACTATTATCCCCTAATAAATAATCTCATTTGAGTCCATAATTCATATATGATACTCTTCATAATATTAATATAGCTCCAACTGAATACCATCACAGCCTATAAGATGTGTAGGATTGAGAATATGATACATAATATTGAAAATTTGGAATGAATAATCACTGAATTAATGATGCTAAGGATGGTCTATATAGAACACCACTATCCCAACATGTTCGGTGATCATGATGGGTAAATAAAACTACATTTCAAACCTCCACTACTTCAAAAAACAGTCATTCCCCAACCATGTTGACACTCATAAGAAAACCTAGTCACAAAAAGAGAACTCAAATGATCATCTCCTATAGTCTATATATAATATATGACTTCTCTGAGTGGTCACTATCTAAGTTGTTATCATTTGAACCATCTATGTTGTATTTTTTCGACATTTAGGCCAACATTTTCTACCTCACCAGCTACAAGCCAACACAATGGTGAAAATAATGATGATCAATAAAGAGCCTTAAATAGTTACATCTATATAAGATAATTGATTTTGACATAATAATTGATCATTATAAAGTCTATATAATCTCCCCAATAATCACTGATGACTATAATTTCTACAGGAATCATATCCTCTAGTATGTAGATCGCCATCTATGATATTCTATCTCCGTGTGGAGGGAACACTATACTCAATCTCAGCTAATTCCTTAGAGATTTCTATAAGACATTAAAAAACAATGACATGAAACATCCATATCTTTCTGATAAAATGATCAAGGGAACCTCATGTAATTTTACTATGTCACAAACATAAACCATTCATAGACCATCTACTTAGTGAGTGACTTTGATAGGTAAGAAGTGATAATATATCACCAATAGATTTAAAATCACCCACACCATATAGAAACTCCTCAAGGTCCTATATAAACCTTTTAAAATGTCTATCATGATGTCCTCATACATCCACATAGGAACTAGATGTGCATATATCAAACTACTAAGATATTATTACTCATTCATTACAATCTATTAGGTAAGGAATCGAGAAATAAAACTAGTGATATACCTCTTTATCCTAGATGACTAGAAATTTCATATGATTTTCCCAAATTTTTCACAATAGGATGTCTCAAACATGTAGAGGTATGGAATTCACTTGTCAACCCCTCTCTATAGAAATTATGGCTTACTACTCTACATGTACAAGGATAAAATTTTCATATCCCAGTGATCCCGAAGGTATCCGGTCAGCTCAATATCATTCATTCCTCTTCCAAATATCATATGATTCAATATAAAATATATCACTTTACCGGTATAACAAATAATATATGAGTGATAATAGATATCAATACATTGATAACTAGTCCTTAGAAGCATCCTTCCCATCATCAGCAAACAATATCATCAAGTGCCATTGTTATTCTGAAGGACACTCACCAAGCTTATTATCAAATTATGCCTTATAATTAAATAAATATTCAATGTCATTACATTTCCCTGGTACATATATTATTTCAAAATGAAATGATTGATAATATTCCACCTAGGTCCTCATCTATAATATTTTATCCCATTGTGTGATGATAGAACAAAGGTTCTTGTGCTATATTTATAATAAAGATATCTCATCGAAGAGGTTGTGTCACCAATTCTTTAGAGAAGTAATCATGGCTTCATGTTCTATATCATGAGTGGGGTAGTATTTCTCATGTGCTTGTAGATTTTATGACCCATATGCTTCTACCTACCCCGTGTTCACTAGTAAAACTCCAAAACCAATGGCTAATGTAGCACATTGTACTATATATCTGATTCCAAGAATGGGAATTATTATTACTAGAGATACATTCATCCTCCCCTTCAACTCATGATAATAATCTTCACATTAGTCTGAACATTTGAACCTTAATTGTTTCTTCATTAGCATGGTTATATGTGCTGATAATAGAGAGAAATCCAGTGTAAAATATCAATAATATCATACTAATAATAGAATTCTCTTAATCTCGAAAATGTTAAGGTTATTTCTATAAGAAATATCTTTAACCAAATTCTATGGGTCCTCAGATATAGCTTTCATAGATATTAATTTCCACAAAAATTCACCTCCTGAATCCAAAATTTACACTTTTAATTTTTGGTGTAAAATCGAAGTTGTTGTTGAATAATTGGGAATATTTTGAGATGTATGGAATGATTCCTTATTATTGGTGAGTAGATTGGGATTTCATCAATTAACTCTATGAAATACTTGTCTAGGAACTAGTAGATGATCTTATTCATGATATTCATGAGCAATAATGGTGCATTAGTCAATCCCAAAAGCATATCCATGTAAACATATTACACCTAACTACTTAAAATTAATATATTTAGGATGTCATCCTCTCATACCCGTAACTAGAGAAATATAGGATGATGATCAATGTTAGAGAACAACCATGATCAAAATTACTGATCAAAATATTTATCAATCAAAGGAAAGTGATAACATTTCTTCACCATCATCTGGTTCATAATTCAATAATAAATGCATAGTGGTAGACTAATATACACCTTATTAGATAAAAGCATATGTATCCCAAGGTTTATGTACTCAGATAGGTAAATCCCTTCCACTCTTATTCATCAAAATTCACCTTGAACTCATTCAGATTGGATAGCTCGATACTATATGGGGGTATTAGAACTAGATGTATGCCTAATTTGAGCTATATCTAAAATTCATCATCTCTATTAGATGTAATTCCTTTGAATTCATCCAAAAAAATCAACCTATTTGAGATCAATGACTATAGGATAGTTCAATAGGTCTACCACTAATCCTGCGGAAAGAGCCAATCCCACCATCAGTACCATGATTTTCCCTTGTTGACTCAAGTCTATTCAATCTCTATATACGCCCTATTCCCAATAACTGGTTATCATCTACATATCTAAATTATATGGAGAAAATAATGTCTATGTTATATACAAATAAATGTGATATGAGAGGTTTTTCATCCATCTTATAGATAGAATCACATCAAATCTCTTTTTCTCATGAATGATGAAGTCCCACATATTTTTGTAGATAGTAATAGGTATTGTACAATATATTAATCATTAAAGATGAACCAATTTTTTCCCTAATTGTGTATGAATGAAAACCTAATTTGTGGATAAGAAGACTGTTAAGTCATGTCCAATAAAGAATTGTGAATATACGAAGTATTGGGATGTATTGGTATCAAATAATTAATCATATAATGTAGATATTATTGAAACCATACAAAAAATGTTTATGGATCATCTATACCATATTATATAGTCTAGTACACTATAAAAATTCATCATGTATTGGATCCATAGTCTTCTACCTATGTTAGCACAGACTAGGGTTCATTCATCAATTGATGAGGCACTCATCTTCATAGTTTCCCTAATCTCCTAATACCCCTAAAATCACTCAAGAAAAAAACTCTAATATAACCATCCATTCGACACTAATGTAAATCCATTTATTACTTTTTATATAAACGATAATAATTTACATATTTTCAATAACTCAATTTATATTTTCAATTATATCAGATAATTAATACTTAAGATGTCGTAATCTTACAAGAATATCTATTATCCTACTGATCAAAGTCGGTATTCCTCTTCCTTCTACTAGAATAAAATCCCTTTTTATTGATAAAAATCAGAGTCTCATACTTTCTTTATTTTGTAAGAAAAAATGTTCCCATAACCTCATTGATCAACTTCTCATTATCAAGGACCTTGTGCAGAACCTATGTATATTTTGTCAAATTAATGACCCTAACATGACGTATGATCTATGATCATAGGTCTATCACAATCCTTTGATACTTTATACCATTTTACCTTAAAATAAAATTGAAATGAAAAGTAACTGCCTAAACCAAGAATAATATACAGTAGAATTCATAGAACCATGTCATAACACTGTGAACTTCTAGTATTGATCCATCTTTATCATGTTTGGAAATTAATTCATATAAAATCTCTCCTTGAAGGTAACCCAAGTATTTAATTCTCACATAACATTTTGACTCATGTTATTCCACTACCTCATAGTGAGTCTTTGGAATATGAATGTCATTAGAATCAGTTTCCCTTCATCTAGTGTCTCGTCCATCTTAAAAATTATCTTGATAAAATTCATCTAGTATTATACATCTAATAGGTCACTCGTACCTTAGAATTCTATAGGATAATAGAGTTGGAAATAAAAATCATGATCGGTCATAGAATTATTAATGGTTCTCCCTTAGAAGAGAACAATATAAATGAGTCCAAGAAGAACTATATTTATAGCATGATTAAACATTACTTGTACAAGATAGTGTCAAGTTACAACCTTCAGTTTCCTGAGTGATGGCCTTAGATCATCTTGGACTACCTCAACTAGATGTCACATCAAACAGATCTGACGAATCATGAAGAAAATACGTCTAACATTTTTGAGTGTTATTAACCATTTTATAGGCTCACAGAATAGTTTTCCATGGAGTCTACCATCAACCAATGGTATGCCCCTCCAAGAACAAAACAATGTCCCCATCCAAAAAACAATAGTTAAAATATTCACATCCATAAAATAATAAAAAAAATATTTTACAGTTCATATAATTGATGCCTACATAGATATATCATAATAGTAAAGTAGAATAAATATAGGACACAAAATATAATCTTTCCCAAATAGGTAGAAAAAATCAAAAAATTAAATTTATGAAAAAATATTTAATAAAACAAGATATAAATAATGAAAGAGTCACTGCCTATCTAAATATGATGCATGAACACAAATTAAATAATATAAATTTAGTCATAGAAAACTAATCAAAAGAAACTCATATGTATGTGAAATGTGTTCTTAATATGAATATTAAAACTCCCTTACTCAAGTCCAATACAACTATATCTTTTTTCCATGTCCTAGGCCATCCCAAAAAATATAAGAATAATATGTCCCCTTAATAATTATTGTAATATCATTCCCTAAACCACCACGTATTAAACAGAGAGCCTCATGATATCATGCATGCCTCTCCATATGCAAGTGGATACTAGCTAGAACTGCGGGTCTATGTCCATCTATATGGATACTATAACAAAAAAAAATTAATATGAAAAATGTAATCCCCGACCCCAAAATACAGGATCCAATGCATTTATTTATTATACATTCATGATTATATGGAATAAATTCACAAAGGAATGATCATTTTAGTAGTCTTGAAAAATCTAGATACATACATCGAACCCATTTTACATATTTGACGGAAACAAAATATGATACATAACAAAAGCTAATAAACAAAATCCTTGAATACTCAATAAATGATCTCTTCTTAATAACCTAGGTAAGGAAAACCAATGAATGGAGGGAGATGAAATGCTCAGTAAGGGTTAAATATAGAAAAATCATGAATCAATAAATATTATATCACAATCAATTAGAAATAATCAATATGATATTGTGAATATTAAAAAAACCCAAGCCAATAATAAACTGAGAATGAAAATACATCCATAGGTTTCTTCATAGCGAATACCTCACGGATAGTAATAATTGAGTTATAAATAAAGAGATTTCTTATTACTTGGATTTCATGTATCTCATACATGAACCATCATACCATTGAGAGAGCTTATGTCTTTGGGTATAAACCCATATGATTTTTTAAACAAACTCAAATAGTTTGTCGACAACTGATTTGTCTCATGAGACCTATCAATGCGTTGAGAGGCTATAGTGGGACCATATCATCAGTACATGTAAAAATGATTCATTATACATATGTTTAATACATGTACAACATGACTTATAATTAACCATATATATTATAGGATAGAAATTCATCAGTATTTCCATAGATGAAACAAAGTTTCAAATAAAAAACGTTTGTAAAAGTGTATACGTTTTAAGACAATAATTATATTCATGAAAAAATAATAGGGATATATAATATATTTAAAATTTAAACTAAACAATTATTTCAAAGAGGATGTAGGTACAACACATTAAAATTATAGGGTGCACAATACGAAGTAAATCACAATGAATTGGAAACCAAAACAATGTGTCTTAAAATGTTATCATCAATTGGGTTAATAATCATCATGTAAATAAATGAATACCATGAATATATGGAATGTAAATATATTATATATCAAATGGTATTAAACATACACTACATACATGAAATAGATGTCAACCAATGTAAATATCATTGAAATAAATGTGAAATGATAAACCCTTTCCTTATGCAATAATGTGTTCATTGATTGACCATAGTAACCTGAATAATGAAATTTAGCTTCATTAATTAAAAATTCTAGAACCAAATATAAATGTAATTTTTTTATTTAACAATATTTTGTTCATTCATATACATTTTAATGGGTTAAGAGGATTAATTTTATTGTTTTGGAATAATTTTCATACTTAGTTTTCATGATTAGTTTACTTGTATTCATGAATAGAACATCATTTGAAATGTGGTAAAAAATATGGACATTTTAACATATATTATTTGTGAAATTATATAGATATAAATGATTTTATATTGATTCTGGTTATACACTATGAGGATGACTCATAAGATAAATGTTAATGATAAATGCTTGGATTAACTTGGCAGTTTTGTACACAATGAAATAGTTTTTTATATTATATTTTATTATGAGTTTGTAAGTATTGTAGAACATTAAAAAATTTTAAATACATAGATTCTGATCTGGTTCAACCATAAAAATTATTTCATGACTAGAATTGAAGAAGGTAATAGATAATGAAAACCTGTCATCCTTAAATGGGATAAATTAACTGATATCTGGTAGTGTTTTCATTTTTAATATAAGAAGAGGGGGAAAAAGTTGATGTTGAAATATTACATTAGAAAAATAAAATTTTAGTTCATGTAAATTAATAGAATTGACATTTCCTTTGTGTTAGGGGAGGTTAGGAGAAAAAAACAAAACAATGGAACTTGTAATAGAAGTTGAAAGAAAAAGGAAGAGAAGTTCACCTCTTGAGTACTCCTTGAGAATCACTTTACGAAATATTTTTATGGACTTTCGGTGAGACCAGCATGTCTTTGACGTGGTAAGAGGTATTATGAAGGGTATCTGGCCGAACATTTGTAAGGCTCAAAGTTGGAGTGGTGTGAGAGGAAGAGGTGGTGAGGGGTGGTATATATAGTGGAGGGGAGGAGGGTTTTCATAATATTTTAATCATTAGTTTTTAATTTTTTCCGAAGAAAGGAAATAGTGATTATTACAAAACCAAAAATAGAAATAAGACAATATGAGTTAGAACTATTGGATTCTTACATCGTCCATGATGTATGTAATAGTTTTTTCTCTCAAAATTTATTTATATAATTATTACTATGTTTTAATATTCACAAAAAATTAACTCGATTCTATCAGACTCTAAATATTACCTTGATCACAATAGTGTATGTCCATTTTTTTAAATTAAAAATACAAATATGTAAAATTTATGTTTAATGGATAGATTTTGACTTTCTCCTATAAATAAATTTTTTTTATTTCATAGACACTCAGTGTATCGAGCAATATATTCTATATAATGAATACAAATCATTTAAGAGAGACATTCCTTAAAATGTTTTTGGTGTTACATCCTTCCCTCCTCCAAAAATTTTGTCCTCCAAATTGTTCATGTATATTACTATCTAAAAATATGTGGGTGGTTCTTCATTATAACATCCTTTGGTTCCCTTGTTTCGTCCACTAGTTTATGGTTTCTCTAAATAACATTTACTTGTAATGTTTCCTAATTTCCCAGTACTAGATCTTGAGTGACTAGAATGCCGATAGGCTCTTCACAATAAGAAAATAAGGTTATAGCTCCAATTATTCAGATCTGAGTACATGGGTTGGGTATGTCATTATATCATTTATAATGGCACGCAGAACACATTATAAACATTGCAGTGATGTGGTAGAATTACAAAAAAGTAAGATATAGATTTGATCCATTCTATAATTTCAAATGACCCGATGTATATAGGGCTTAGTTTCCCTTTCTTACCCAACCATAAGTCACCCATCCCAAGATATATTTTCCAAAGGACATGTTCTACAACATGAAATTCCAAATCCTTTCTCCAATTGTATAATAAATACTTTTTCTTACTTTGTGTTTCATTAATATGGTCTATATTTGTCATTACCATTGTTTTTGTCTCTTTGATATGTTCTAGGGCTTCATGTTTTCTCTTGAAAACATCATCCCATCATTTTGATGTTTTGACGCCTATTTCCATATAATTAATTGTATGGCACCATTTGAATTCTATAATGGAAACATTTATTGTATGAAAATTATACCAAATGAAAGCATTGATCCCACGTACCTTTAAATTCAAGAAAGTATGATCTCAACATTTCTTTCAATGTTTCAATAGTCCTTTCAGATATTCTATCAGTTTGTGGCTGATAATCAGTAATGATATGAAGCTCGGTAACAAAGGAATCATGGATAACTTTCAATAATTTTTATATAAATCTGGGATCTAAATCGGACACAATCGATATAGGTGCACCATGAAGTCTTATAGCTTCATAAATATAAGGTCTTTCCAATCACTCAAGTGGTAAATCCTCTCAAAATAAAAGTAAATGTGATGATTTCGTGAGATGACCCATAATTACCCATATTGCATCATTTCATCTATGTGTACATAGTAGTCCTATAACAAAATCCATTGTAATGTCATTCCTCTTCCAGAAAGGAATATATAAGGGTTGCATGACCCCTCTAGGATGTTTTCTCTTGGCTTTCACTTTTTGAAAAACTAGACACATAGACAGATAGTCATCAATTTCTCAATTTTTGTTGTACCACATAAAATATTCTTTCGGATCTCTACACATCACAGTCCTACCAAGGTGTATAGAAAAATTTGAGTAATGAGAATCGCCTAATAGATCCCTTTTTAGCTCAGGTACTGATGGAACGCATAATCTCATCCCAAATTCGTGAGCTCCATCCTCATAAACAAATTCTTCCAACCATCCTTCTTTAATAGCCTCAATCCCCATTTGGTACAAATGTCCATGATATTTTCTGTATAATACATACACCACTTTATTTTCCCTTACTTGGAGGCAGTTTATTGAACAATCATAATATTTGAGTAACTTGACCCTTGTATTTTGCCTCCATATGAGTTAATTATGTGTAAAAGTGTATTTCAAATTTTTGTGATTCAGATATATCTCACATAACTCATTATAGAGATAACGTCTCCATAATTTCAGAGAAAGGATTACAGAAGCTAACTAAAGATCATAAGTTCGGTAATTTTTCTCATGTGTCTTCAACTGCCTTTATACATAAGAAATCACTTTATCATTTTTCATAAGGATGCAACCCATCCCATTATTTCATGAATCAATCTATATCAAAAATACATTATTTCTAGATGGAATAGTTAAACATTGTGTACTGACCAATATTCACTTCAATTCTTCAAAATATTTTGTACATTCATTCATCTATACCATCATAACCCCTTTATGTGTGAGATTTATTTATGGGTTAGAAAATTGGGTGAAATGTTGAATGAAACATATATAGTGACCTTCTAGGTCAGTAAGACTACGTAAATCAGTTATGTTCATTGACATGGGCCATTCATGGATTTCCTTTTTCTTCACATGATCATCAATGATTCCATCTGTAGAGACAATATGGAAAAAAATAAACTGAATAAACACAAAATTGACACTTGATAAACTCTCCATATAATTAATTTCTTATAAGATTTTTTTAAAATTATCTGCAAGTTATTATCACTATCTTCATAGTTTTTCGAGTATACTAGGATATCACTGATAAATATGTAAACAAATTTATTTCGATATTACTTGAAAAATATATTAATTAGATCCCTGAAAAAATAGGGTGCATTAGTTTTTCTAAAAGGAATTTCTATAAACTTGTAGTGCACATTCTTGGATCGATATTCTGTAATTGGAATATATTCCTTCTTCACACACAACTATTGTGCGCCAAATCATAGTTCAATCTTCAAAAAATATTAGGCACTATTATGTTGATAAAATTAATCATTAATTCATGATAGAGGATTATTTTTATTTGTTATAATAACATTTATTTTCATTTCATCAATGCATAGACACATGGATACATTTTTCTTTTTGACCAAGAGGATAAGTACTCCCCATGGAGAACCACTAGGTGGAATAAATATTTTTCACTAAATTCATATATTTGTTTCATTAGATCCAATAATTAAACGATGTCTATTCTATTGGGTGACTATGTTATAGGTCTTGCACTAGGAATTAAATCAATAGAGAACTCAACTTTCTACTCTGGAAGATGTCCAGGTAAATACTCTGAAAATACTTCAATTCATTCTTTCACAATAGGTACATCTTGAATTTGATGATTTATTTCACCATACATTGATATTTTGTTCTATTACTCTTTAGGAATTTCATTCAGTGTAGCTATCGGAGGTGGATATAGATAATAATCAGATGTCAATGTTTCTAATCTAATCATAAGGATTCAACACCTTCTAAAATATTTAACTTCATTTTTCATGAAATAGATCTAATCATCATAATATGATATCCAATTATTATAGAAAATTATATCAAAGTTAATCATTGGTATGATGATATGGTTTTAAACAATAGAATTTTAAAGTGTCATGAGAGGGACTGGTTGATACATCATTATTGCAATGATACACCCCTAGGAGTTTTGATTAAAAAATCATTAATTAAATGATATTGGACAGTTCTAATTTTCTTGTGAAACTATGAATATATATATATGAATGGGATGATCTATAATCAATTAAATCATTGGTTATATTAGAGTAAATAATTAAAGTACCTACCACCACATCCTTAGGAACATCAAACTATGATGTTTTAATTGCATAATATTTTCTTTAATCTCATGGCCTTTTCTGAGGAATGATTCCTTGGTTCTTTGGACACTCATTAGCATAGTATCTCGTATCTCTAAAATTATAGAAATAAACATCATTGAATTGTCTCTTCTCTTGGTATTTGATAGATCAATGACCCTTTTCTCCACACTTATAAAAAACTCCCATGCTTTTCCGAAATATCTTAGGATGATTCTTTCTGTAGTACTCATATAATAAAAATTTCTTGATTCCCATCTTAATCATTAGCACATAATCTTTTCCATGGTTATTATAACGCCTCGTTTTATACTGATTTACCTTGAACAAATTTGATCTAGTAAATTCATGCTCTGTTTTGATGGCACAAAATACAATTTCAACATATGATAAAATTATTTCAAAAGCTAGTTCCCTTTAAAGACCTTCAAAGAAATTATCATCTTTTCTATGCTTATTAGAATGCCTCGTTTTATATTGATTTACCTTGAATAGTTTTGATCTAGAAAATTCATGCTCTGTTTTGATGGCACAAAATACAATTTCAACATATGATAGAATTATTTCAAAAGGTAGTTCCCATTGAAGAACATCAAAAAAAAATGATCAATCCTATCTTCCAAATCATGTACGTAATCTATAACATACCTGGATAATCTTGTCAAGGTTGCCTCATACTCCACATAACTCTCTTCTTCCATTTTCCATTGGCTAAGGAATTTCCTCTTCACTTCAATTTCTTGTTCACAGGGGAAATATTTTTTGAAGAATATTTCCTTAAAGGTTGTCCATTCCATATCTTCTATTTCTTCTTTCATTGTGGTATTCTTGATCATGTACCACCATTGTTCCATATCAATCATGAGTAAATATACAACCAGTACAACCATTTAATTTTCTTTGCATCTTAATGCCCATAATATCATTTCGAGGGACATGATCCACTTCTCATCTACCACTAAATTAGAAGTCCTGCAAAATGATAAGAGAATATACTGCATTAAATGACCTACTATAGTTGTGGCATGGTTATTCAACAATGCATGAATGAGTTTTCCCAAAATGGTCTGGATTAGATCTACATTAATATTGGCTATGTTAACTTTATCTGTGGTGAATACTTGCATTTTCTATTTGTATTTATTCCCCTTCATCCATTAGGAACCATCAATAAATAATGCCATACACTAATGTAGATCATTTTTTATAAATTCTAACTAGAAAATAGTTAAGATAACCTAAAAATTATAGCACAACTAATCTCATGATCATAAATATATTTAATATTTACTTTTAAATCCTACATAATTGTTTGAAAAGAAAATTTTAATTATACAATGCATATCCCCTATGATTGTTAAACTAGATGTGAAATAATTCGTGTTGTCATGTAACAGGATACCCCGGGTCTGGCATGAAACTCATTTTTGGATTTGTTACTTCTAGGTACATGTGTGCCAAAAATGCCACCACATTTAGTATCCAGGTAAAAATGTATTTTCTAAGAGTACCCACATAATCTCTACATTACCAAAATTCAAGGATGTTGTTATGTGATTATCCTCAAATTATAGCTTATGGTTATGTCCTATAATCTATGTATCCTAAATCTAGTTTTTCAGGTTACACCTAAACAACCTCTGATAGAAACTGTTACAACCCGACCATAGTATCCAAGAGCTGATGAATTTATTTATACGTTACCATAATTACATGGAATAAAATTCCAATAGAAGGATCAATTTTGTAGTCATTAAGAAACTAGATATATACAAAGAACCCATTTTTCATTTTGAAAGGAAATAAAATATGATACACAACAAAATCTAAAATAATGCATCCTTGAAAACTCAATAAATGATCTCTTCTTCATAACCTAGAGAAGGAAAAAATGAAAGGGGTGATCTGAAATTTTTAGTAAGGTTAATATATTGTATAATCAAGAATCATTAAAAGTTTTATCATAATATTTTAAAAATAATAAATATGGAATGTTGAATATACTAAAAAAACCGCAAAAAATAAACTAAGAATAAAATTACATCCCAAGATTTTTTTTCATATTGGAAACCTCACGGATAGTAACAAATGAATTCTAAATAAATATAATATAATTATTTTTATGTCATGTATCTGGATGATGGTCTAACATACTATAGAGGTGGTTTAAGTATGTGTGTAGAAACAAGTCTGATTTCATGAAACAAACTCGAAGGGTTTGTTGCTAATTGATTTTTCTGACAAGACATGTCGATCGATTGAAGAGATATAGCAGGCCCTGCATTCCACTACAAGTATAAATCATTATTTATAAATAGATTTAATAAATGTAAAATATTACGACTCAATATCCGTATAGAGTGTAGGATATAGATTCATCAATATTTCCATAGTTAAAACCACATTCAAATTAAAATCTATATCTAAAAGGGTATTTGGAATAAGGAAATAATCATAACCATGAAACCAAAACATCAATATATATTTTATTTACAATTTCAAATGAAAAATTATCTCAAAGTTATATTAGGTATATCACATAAGAATGATTATGTGCACAATACTAAGTTAATCACTATGAAATGGAAACTGAAACAATGTCCCTTATGCTATTATAATCAATCGAGTTAATAATCACAAAGTGAATCACTTGATACCATGAATATAATTAGAATCTTGATATTATATATCAAATGGTAGTAAACATATGAGACATAAAATAAATAGGTGGCGAACCATAGAGATCTCACAAAAATAAATGTGAGATGAAAATTCCCATACTATATATCTGAATGTGTTATTTGATTGACCTTAATAACCTGAATAATAAAATGTATCATCATTAATTAATAAGTATTTATCCACCTATACATTTAAATAATTTATTTTAACCTTATTATTCTCATTTAGGAAATTTTTATGGGTTTAAGAGGTTCGATATAACTGAATTGGAATCATTTTCTTCCATGGTTTTAATGATCAGTTTACTTGTATTTATTAATGGAAGTTCGTTTGAAAAGTGGTATAACATACAAAATTTTTAGCATAGATAAATATTGATATTAAAGAGATATAAATTATCGTATAATGATTCTAGTTGTATACCTTGATAATGACCCATTAGATAAATGTTAATTATAAATATTAAGATTATCTTGGAAGTTTTGTACATAATGAACTTGTTTTGTATTATTATATTAAATTATGAGTTTGTAAGGTTTACAAAACATTACATAAGAAGAAATATATATTCTTATCATGTTCGAACATAAAAATGGTATCAGGAAAACAATTGAAGATAGTTTTATAAATTAAAAACATGTCATCCTTGAATGTGATAAATTAAAAAATCATAGAAAATTCTTTCATTTTGAGTATAAGTGGATGTGAAAAAGAGATATGGTGATGAAATAGTTCATTACAATAATAAATTTTCAATTCATGTATGTTACTGGAATTATCATTTCATTTAGATTAGGGGATGTGAGGATATATCAAAAAAACAATGAAATGTATAAAATAAGTTCAATGAAAAAGGAAGATAGGTTCATCTCTTGAGTACATGTAACACCCCAAGATTCCACAATAATTTTCCTTTTGAATAATGCAATAGCTTGCGTTTTACACTACTTTGAGATTCTAACACGCCTTGACCAATCCAACTAGCCGTTATGAATTGTAATACCCACTATTTAAAATTTTAGAAATTTTATCATCCCAAATGGACTTCATTTTTGGATTTGGAATATCAAAATTATTCTAGGGTTGAATTTTGGTATTTTTCTGAAAGCATTCAATTTTTGATTAATAGGGAAAATTAAATTTTTTTAATTAAAACAACTTTTTTAATCGAAAAAATTAATAGTGATAAATTATAAATTTGAGTGGTTTTAAAGTATATTTAGAATATATTTTTACCATTTAATACAATGTTGGTCATTGGACATAATTTCACATTTAAACCGGACATAAGCAAGTTCGAATCTTTTGATAGTTATTATTTCGTAAAAATATGATTCTTGTTTTGACAGTGGGAATTAATTTTAAATTAATCAAAGAAACTTCTATGTTTTTAATTTGGTAAAATAGTCTTCTTTATTGAATTCTGAATATCAAAATTATTATAGGGTAAATTTTTTGTATTTTTCTGAAAACTTTTAATTTTTGATGAATAGTGAAAAACACTGAGTTATAGTTTAAAACCGAATTTTTATTTAAATAGATATTTATTTTATTTAAATTTATTTTATGTCAAAATAGATACATGATACCTATATAAGTTCAATGTAATTCATTAGAGTCATTTTATAATAATTGTAGATATATAAAAATTTTATTGAACTTTTCACCGTCTTTTACCCACCTCATAGGAGAATTTGCAAATTCACATAAAACATAATTTTACTACTTTTGTAAGGGAATTTCTAAATCCGAGAGACACGATTAATATCAAGGAGTAAAATTTGGTTCAATAATATAAAAATAATTTTTGGTGAATAGGATCTTTTGACTTTTATTTACCGCGGTTAAAGGTAAATAGGGTAATTAAAGATAAATAGTATATTATAATAATAATAAATTACCTTAACACCTGTTCTAACCTTATTGGATGAGTCATGGCAGACCATAAGAATCCTTGGGTCGATTCTGGAACCCCATGGAGTCACTTGAGAGTGATAATGACTCTTTAGATTAATTAATTTAAAGAAAAAAAGGACACAAACAAATATCTTATAGTAAATTAATTTTTACATGGAGTTATAAAAGTTATATTTTCGACTATAAATATTCATTGGGAATATAAAACGATTTACTACATCATGATATTTTTTTATAATTTTTAGACATAAAATTAATTAACTTATTTATGAAATAATGATGATGGAGTAATTACCTTATTAATGAAATATTAAAATAATTGATATTATAAATACCCAAATAAATATAATTTGAGACTTTTAATGAATTAAACGAATTTTATTGGTTAATAGTACATATTAGGATTTATTAAATAATTTTTTTGAATTAATAAATTTATTAAGACTATCAAAAATCAATTATTGAATAGTGTCAAAATTCACATAAATGAGTTTTTAAAAAAAATATTATATTATCAATTGATATTATATTCATAAAATTCTAAGGTTCAGCCAATGGACTTATATCATGATAGGTGTATCATTAATGGTCGACTTGGGGGTCTCTTGGAAGTTTATAGTATGTTTATTAACCAAATAATATAAAAATACAAAGAGACAAGGTAAATGTCAATCTAATTAACTAAGAGTTAAAACTAAATGATAAGATTAATATAATGACCCAAACCTGTCTAAAATATATTTGTTGAAAATATTTAGACCCATAATCACCATATAATTTTAAGAAACCACTTTGGATACATTAGGAACCGAATATTAATTTATTATAAATTAATACTTTATGTTTTTCTTAAAGAGACCCTCCCCCCCTTATAAAAGAACACCACTTCTAACCAATTATTCACACCCTCAAAGCCTTTTGGTTCAGCCAAAACCAACCGAAATACTCTATCAAATTCCATCACTTCAACCTAGAGGATTTATTTTGATCAAAATCCAACCTATGGAGCCCTTTTGATCAAATCAAAAAGAAGAACCTGAAGAAGAGGTAATGTTTTCACCACCGTCTTTCAAGTTCCTTTCTTCTTCCACTTCTTCATTATTTGTTATTTCAATTATAAAATAATAACTCCAATATATTATATATACTGTGATGTTATTATAAATATTTCACAACAATATTCATTATTCTATCCATCTTATGATTGATAATGTCACCATGCGTGCGTACGTATAGCTTATCATCTCCACGCCGTGGTGTAATTTGTTATTCAACACTATGTTATTTTATGGATATAATGATGATTAATATGTATATAAATAATGAAAATAACATAATAATGTCACTGTAAAATTAATATACTATCCAATTCTCCACCATTAAGGAAATGATATTGTCGCTCGTGCGTACGTAAAAATTACCATCTCGGCGATTATTACCCGAAATGTTAATTTAAAATGGAAATTATTATTAAATGGGTAGTAAAAAGTCATAAATGAATAATGTATTATATAATAAATTTTAATATGGTTCTGGTATAATTTAATAACATATTATGGTCTTCATATAGGAGGTTAAACGTACCCTCGACTAAAGGAAAGTGCAATGTAAGGGGTTTTCATCTCACTCCTTATTCTCATGAGATTCAGGCCATATTTCCACTATTACCTTTTGTGTGGTGTATGTACTGCCAATAATTGTATTATTTCTGTAATACACATTAATTTATGTGTATTTTCATATTCATTGTATGATACCTGTTTCATGGGGTGTATGTTTCGTATTTTACCAAATTGGTAAGGGTTAATTTCACAATATCTTTATTATCCAAGGTTGTTTTTACCTAAGAATCTACTAGGACATATTAATTATCCATGTCTATGTTTTATGAAATAGTTTTCAAAAAGATTAATTTAAGGGACTTTTTTGACTAAAACATCATTTCAAATGTTTTAGATATTTAATCTCTTAATTTTTTCTTATTAATGTCCATGTCATCAAAATGGTTTTTAAGGATTTCTTTATTTGGACATGAATGTTTTTAAAATTTTAATTCCTTTCAAAAGTTTCAAAGTGTTATGGGACACTTTAATTAAAAAATTTCTTTATATTTATTCATTTCTAAATTTTGTGACTTTTAAATGTTTTCAATAAGAATGGATATTTCTCTCAAAGAGTTTTAAAAATCATTGTCATCTATGTCGACATACTTTGATGGATTTTAATCTTGTTTTGAAGTTGATTTATCATGATAAACATCTTCCATATTGTGTTGAAGGTTTTGTGATATGTTTGACTGTGGATGTGTTATTTGTTATACCATTCATGGTTTATGCAGAATGTATTTAAATTTCATATTCCAATTTTAATACGAATGTTTGTATTATGTTTAGACCTTTTCATAGGAGGAATTCATTGGACTTAGTAAGTGACGGGTGAAGCCTACTATAGACCCTAGATGCATCGGTAGGTCTCATTAGAAAAACTAGTGTCTTGGCACAAGGCCTTGAAAAAATCTTATTTTTTGTCTTGGAATGAGGCCTTGGCTATGTGGTTATGATAGTCTGGCATTATGCATTCCATCGTTATGAATGTAATTATTAATATTTCATGTGATTATTTGATTAGTATAATATCCATGTGAATATGTAAATGACATTATTTCATTTTATTTCTGCCATATTATGCTGAAGTTAATGTTTAAAACTTTTTTTTAGTTTTATAAATTGTCTTAAAAGTTTATTCTTATTTTTAAATGTTTCCATTGTATTGCATACCCATAATGAGCGTTTGAGCTCACCCCTTTCTATATTTTATTTTCCCAGGATACCAAGAAGTGTATTGTGAGTGATATGCAGGGTTAATACAAGGGAATTATGGAATTAATAAAGGATTATTTATGTTGTTTTTTATGTTATAAAGTGTAATGTAACATTCATGTATGTAATATATTTTCCAAGAATGCTAAACTGATCGGTCCTTCGGGACATGATTCCTTGTAATCGTGCCAATGTAGTAAAATAATGCACCGACTCTAGGTAACTGGGGTCGGGGAATTACAGTTGGTATCAGAGGAAGTTTATCAATAACCTTGGAAACTAGATTTAGATAAACTATGATTATAGAACATTACCCTAAGATAGACTTGGAGGATTTGAATAGAAGAACTTTCTAGAATTTTGGTAATGTAGATATTTTGCGAGTTTTACAAGAAAACAAATCACTATTTGGATACGAGCAGGTAGAGGCGGATTTGGCACAGATGTACTGAGGGGTAACACCCGAAAACACCGCTTAGAGCTAGAATCAAATGGGAACTCGTGCACGACAACGAGCCTTACTACACTCTTGGTTACGACACTCCCGGGGGAAATGCTTAGGATAATTCTCATTTTCTTTAAAAAACAATATGAAGGTTTTATGTGTATATATCTTATTGAGGAAAACATTTTTGATTATGTATTATATCCATAAACTGTTCAATTTACATTAGGTATTTTACATGTTTGTAATTATGAATTGTGATTCATAAACTGACCTAGTGTATTCCATTGTTTCTAAATGGTTCCTAGTAGAAGGAATGAGATCTCTAGCAATACGCATGATCCAAAGAGTAATAAGGATCATATCATTCATGGTATTAAGCCAGAATTTAGAAGGGAAATAGTATCCCACGTATTATCATCATATGACGAAATAGTATAATGTGTTAATAAGATAAGTAAAGAATTCTTTGAGTCCTATGGCTTTGAAGGGAGGCCATAGAAGAAAATAATCGTAGAAAGAAATATGGATAAAGAAAATAAGGGAAAGAAGGATTTTCCAATATGTGATAAATGTGGAATGAATCACCTTGGTAAATTTTTGAAGGGAATGAGAGTTTGTCATAAGTGTGGAGAAAAAGGACACCAAGTACATGATTGCAAGGGTAAGAAAAAGTTTTCAAATGCACAATGCTTCATCTACAAGGAGTTGGGACACTATACAAACCATTTTCCAAATCATCAGAGTATGAACCAAATGATGCTATTGGATAATAATCATGTTATGATACTACCTCAGATGAAGAACAATGACTAGTGTTCTTATGTTTTTATTATATAATTATTTTATTTGAGTGTTATATCAACAGTATACTGGTTACATGAATTATGATGATAAATATGGATTGTAATGTAGTACAATTTTATTGAGTATTTGAGATTATATGGTTCTAAGAAAAGTGGCTTAATAGTAAGCTACACTTTTTTTGAAAATACATGGTTGAAGGAAAGGTAATCCTTAATAGGGTCCTGATAACGAGGTAGTGATTTTGAAATAAGAGATGGTTGATTCGAATAATTATATTGAATATTCTTGACTACCTTGAAACAGATTAATGAATTTTAATCATTGGAGTTTACAACATTTTTGGATAGAAGGAGTATATCCAGTATTCTATAAATAATAAAGGATCATGAATGTAATCAATAAGGTTATATGGTAATTCAGGATATTACCATGTTCTAAAATAATACATGATGAAGGTGTTCACATGTTATTACATGGAAAAAAGGATCTTCATTGTGTTTAAATTCCTTATAAATTTTGGAATGTGTGTTTGGATAGTAGTATTTTGGCTAAGTCTAAAGGTTGGAATGGATTAAGTTTGAAATGTTATTTTTGGATTTTTTATAAAAGGACAACACGCAGACCGTGTGACAACCCGTCGTGTTGGACAAAGCTGCGGGAATTGAACCCACAAACATAGTGGGATCAGGATTTAGCGCCTACCACTGGACTACATGAAGTCCCTGGATTGTATAATGTAGTGTTTTAAGGGTCTGATATGTTAATTATAAATTCATTATATTTGGAACCCTATATGATTTGGATAAATAGAGTATTTTTGAGTTGTATTATGTTTTGTAGAAAAAGATGAGTTTGTTGTAGAAATTTATTAATGGATAAAACTATAATTATAAAGTAATTATAATCTTAGATAATATCATAAATAAATTCCTCAACATTAAGAAAATGAACTTAGAACAAAAACGTTCTCTTAGATGGTACCTTAGATTATCACAAATTTATGGCTTTGTGATTGTTGGAAATTTCGTAGCCATTTTCTCTACCACTCTCCATAAAATATTGATGGTTATATTTCTCTTCTATATCGATGTTTTCCTACATGGATCCCTAGTATGTGTTATTTTCAATAACCTTCATACTTACCACTCTTTATTTTAAATAGAGGCCTCATTAATCCATTTTTCGATGTGGGATTTCAACTAAGATATTTTGAAATGTCAACCCCAAGTTCCCAATACCGAACATAAATTATGAGGATGCAATTCATTGATGGAGGGGAGAATGTAACACCCCAAGCTTCCACTGTATGTTTCCCTTTGAATAATTCAATAGTTTGCATTGTACGCAACTTCGAGATTCTAACATGCCGCGACCAATCAAACTAGCTGTTATGAATAGTAATACCCACTGTTTAAAATTTTATAAATTTTATCTTTCAAAATGGACTTCATTTTTGGATTCGGAATTTCAAAATTATCCTAGGGTGAAATTTTGGTATTTTTCTAAAAACATTCAATTTATGATGAATAGTTAAAATTACTAAATTTTAATTGAAAACAGCTTTTTAATTGAAATAATTAATAGTGATAAATTATGAATTTGAGTGGTTTTAATGTATATTTAGAATATTTTATTACCATTTAATAAAATTTTGGTCATTAGACATAATTTCACATTTAAACCGGACATAAGCAAGTGCCAATCTTTTGATAGTTATTATTTCTTAAAAACACGATTCTTGTTTTGACCGCAGGAATTAATTTTAAATTAATAAATGAAACTTCTATGTTTTTAATTTGGTAAAATAGACTTCATTATTTAATTCTGAAAATCAAAATTAGCTTAGGGTAAATTTTTGGTAGTTTTCTGAAAACTTTTAATTTTTGATGAATAATGAAAAACACCGAGTTATAGCTTAAAACCGAATTTTTATTTATATAATTATTTACTTTATTTAAATTTATTTTATGTAAAAATAGATACATAATACCTATATATGTTCAATTTAATTCATTTGAGTCAGTTTATAATAATTTTAGATATATAAAAATTTTATTGAACTTTTCACCATTTTTTACCCACCTCTTTGGAGAATTTGCAAATTTAGATAAAACTTAATTTTACCGCTACTGTGAGTGGAATTTAGAAAATCAGAGAGACAAGGTTAATATAAAGTAGTAAAATGTCGTTCAATAAGATAAAAATAATTTTTGATGAATAGTAACTATTGACTTTTATTTACCGTGGTTAAATGTAAATAGGGTATTTCATGATAAAAAGTATATTATAATAATACAAAATTACCTTAACACTTGTCATAACCTTATTGGACGAGTCATGGTAGAACATGAGCATCCTTGAGTCAATTTGGATACCCCATGGAGGCACTTGATAGTGATAATCACTTTTTAGATTAATTAATTTAAAGTAAAGACAAAAATGACACAAACAAATATCTTTTAGTAAATTAATTTTTACATGGGTTTATATAAGATATATTTTAGACTATAAATATTAATTTAAAAGATAAAACGATTTCCTACATCATTGTTGTTTTTTATAATTTTTAGACATAAAATAAATGTAGTTATTTATGACATAATGATGATGCAGTAATTACCTTATTAATGAAATATTAAGATAATTGATATTATAAATACCCAAATAAATATAATTTGAGACTTTAATTGACTTAAAAAAATTTTATTGTTTAATATGAAATGTTATTATTGATTAAATAAATTAATTTTGAATTAATAAAGTTATTAAGACTTTAACCAAAATCAATTATTGAATAGTGTCAAAATTGACATAAATGAGTTTTTTTAAAAAATATTATATTATTAATTTCTATTATGTTCCTAAAATTCTAAGGTTCTGCCAAAGGACTTATATCATGATAGGTAAATAATTAATGGTCCACTTGGGGTCTCTTTAAAGTTTATAGTATGTTTATTAACCAAATAATAAAAAAATAAAAAGAGACATGGTTAATGTCAAACTAATTAACTAAGAGTTAAAACTAAAATATAAGGTTAATATAATGACCCAAACCTGTCTAAAATCTATTGATTGAAAGTATTGAGACCCATCCTAACATTAGACTTTTAATAATCAACTTTGTATCCATTAGAAACCGAATATTAATTTATTATAAATTAATAATTTATGTTTTTTCTAAAGAGCCCCTCCTCCCCCTTATAAAAGGACACCACTTCTAACCAATTATTCATACATTCAAATCCTTTTGGTTCAACCAAAAACTTCCCAAATACTCTATAAACTTCCCTCAAATCAACCTAGAGGCCTTATTTTGATCATAAAGCCATCCTAATGAGCTCTTTTGATCAAATCAAATTGAAGAACACGAAGAAGAGGTAATGTTTTCACCACCCTCTTTCAAGTTCCTTTCTTCTTCTACTTCTTCATTATTTGTTATTTCCATTCTAAAATAATAAATTCAGTATATTATATATACTTTGATGTTATTATAAATATTTCAAAACTATATTCAATATTCTATTTATCTTATGATTGATAATGTCACCATGCGTGCGTACGTACAGCATACCGTCTCCACGCCTGGTGTAATTTGTTATTCAACACTATGTTATTTGTATGGATATAATGATGATTAATATGTATATAAATAATGAAAATAACATAATAATGTCTCTTTAAAATTAATATAACATCCAATTCCACTCCTTTAAGGAAATGGTATTGTCGCTCATGCGTACGTACGGATTACTGTCTCCATGACGGGATGATATTAATTTCAACATTCACCATTCATCGATGATTATAAAAATATATATCACTAATATGTTTGTAATATATGAAGTAATAATTCTACAGTAGAGAAATATATATATATATATATATGTACTTACAAATATTTTATTCACTTAGTTTCGTTCAATACGATATGAAAACGGAAACAATGTTTATGCGTACATACAGACTACCGTCTCCATAAACAGTGTTTTCAATTTCACAAATATACCTATTATACATAATTTTATTCTAAATATATATGATATATAAATAATATTTTATATTCTTGAAGTATTTAAACCATGATCTAAGTGATACAATCAACAGTAACAAGTTAAGACATGTACGATAAAGAAAGAAATTATTACCCAAAATGATAATTTAACATGAAATTATTATTAAATGGGTAGTAAAAAAGTCAAAAATGAATAATTTTTGTTATCATGAATATTAATATGGTTATATTATAATTTAACAACATACTAAGGTATTCATACAAGAGGTTAAAGGTAACCTCAACTAAAGGAAAGTGCAAGGTAAGGGGTTTTCATCTCACTCTTTATTCTCGGGAGATTCTTGCCATATTTCCACTATTACCTTTTGTGTGGTGTATGTACTTACCATAATTTTATTCTTTGTGTAATAAACATTAATTTATGCGTATTTACATATTCATTTTCTGATACCTCTTTCAGGGGGTGTATCTTTCTTAAATTACCAAATTGGTAATGGTTAATTTCACAATCTCTTTATTTATCCGAGGTTGATTTTACGTAAGTATCTACTGCGACATATTTATTTTCCATGTCCATGTTTTATGAAATAGATTTCAAAGGGATTTGTTTAAGGGACATTTGTTACTAAAACATCATTTCAAATGTTTTAAATATTTATTCTTCTAAATTTTTCTCATTAATTTCCATGTCTTCAAAATGTTTTTTAAGGATTTATTTATATGGACATGAATGTTTTTAAAATGATAATTCCATTAAAAAGTATCAAAGTGATATATTAAAATTTGATTCAAAATGTTTTACAAATCATTTTCATCTATGTTAACATCCTTTGATTGATTTTAAACTTGTTTTTAAGTTGATTTATCATGATACAAATCATCCATATTGTGTTGAAGGATTTGTGATATGTTTGACTGTCGATGTGTTATTTTTTATACCATTCATGGTTTTTGGAGAAAGTATTTACATTTCATATACTAGCTTTAATACAAATGTTTATGTTATGATTAGACCTTTTCATATGAGGACTTCATTGGACGTAGAAAGTGATGGGTGGAGCCCACTATAGCTCCTCGATGCATCGGTAGGTATCATGAGACAAACTAGTGTCTTGGCACGAGGCCTTGACGAAATCTTATTTGTAGTCTTGGCACGAGGCCTTGGCTATGTGCTTATGATAGTTTGGCATTATGAATTCCATCATTATGAAAGTTTTTATTGATATTTCATGAAATTATTAGATTAGTAGAATATCCATGTGAATAAGTAAATGACATTATTTCATTTTATTTCTGCCATAATATGCCGAAGTTAAAGTTTAAAAGGATTTTGTTTTATTTTTATACATTTTCATAAATTCTTAGTCTTATTTTTGAAATTTTCCGCTGTATTTATTACCCTTACTGAGCGTTTGAGATCACCCCTTTTTATGTTTTATTTTCCCAGGATTCCAAGAAGTGTATTGTGATTGATATGCAGGGTTAAGCCAAGGGAATAATAGAGTTCATAAAAGATTATTTATATTGTTTGGTTTGTTATAAAGTGTAATGTAACAGTCATGTATGTAATCTATTTTCAAAGACTACTAAACTGATCGGTCCTTCAGGACTTGATTCCTTGTAATTGTGCCAATTTATTAAAATAATTCACCAACTCTGGGTAACTAGGGTCGGGGCGTTACAGTACTCCTCCTTAAAAATCTATTTAATGCCATTATTTTTGTCATTTTGGTGAGACCAACTGTTCTTGGATGAGTGGGGGTGGTCATGGGATGTGTATTTGGCAGAACATAGGCATGGGTCAAATCATGAGCAGTGTAGAAGGAAGTGGGGGTGAGGGATGGTTTATATAGTGGAGGGGAGGTGGTTTTCTTTATATTTTAATCATTAGTTTATTATTATCCCTAGAAAATCCGTAGGGATTATTACATTACCTAAAATTGTATTAAGATCATGTGAGTTTGGACTAATAGTTTCATGCATCATCTATGATGCATTGAATAGTGTATTTTTCTAAAAATGTCTATAAAACATAATTACCATATATTACTATTCACCGAAAATTATTTTGATTCTATGTGACTCCAAATATCACCCTAATCATAACCTTGTAAGTTAGTTTATAAAAATTCAAAACACATAAGTGAAAAATTTATATATAATGGATAGGTTATGACTTTCTCCAATAAATAACAACGTGTTGTTTCACAATGACTTAGTTCTTCATGCAATATAAGCTATCTAATGAGTATAAATCATTGAAGATAAATGTTCCATAAAATGTTTGGGGTTTTCAAATTAATATATCATGATATAAAAAATAAAAAAATTGGGGTAAACATTTGACACTCTAAATATACCTAAAGTAATATGGAAAATATATCATATAAAAAACTAGTGACCCAAAGTGGCCCTAAAAACATAGTATATAAAGCGTACATAGTTATATGAAATATTAATGGTTAGAAAATTCCCCAACATGACATCCATATATAATCCCTCGTATCCTCTAATCCACATCATATTCACTTTCCCTTCATTAGATCTTTGTTCTTGAATTTTTCACATGTACAGATACTGTATTATTTGGAGTGATTAATAAACCAAGTAGGATACCACTAATTCGTCCTTAACATAAGTTAATAGTATATATAAATATAAAGGCCTATATATCAATGTATTAGATGAAATAATTAAATTCCGTAATAAACCAACAATCACACGTGCTCTATGTTATCATGAACTAACCATGGAAATATGAACCCTACCACCACATGCTTAATCTTTTGTCTAGTAAGGATGCCTGATTAAGTCAAAAAAGTACCACCTAAGAGGAAACACTTCCTGCCACATCATGATTGTGGCCATTTTTAGTAATACAGAACTCCCAATCATGATGATAAACATCAACTAAAACTCTGAATTTTCCACATTTTCAGTTTTTAATAACCTTGAATGATGGTTTGTCCCATCTAAAATGATGCACAAAAATGTAAAAATAAAAACCCAATACCTAGAATTATTCCATTATGCTCGAAGCCAAGAGATTGTTTTCCCATTCAGGGTCTACTACAATTTCAACAAGAATTTCCATGATCCAAACCATAAAACCACAATATATAGTTTTTCCCCCTCATGCCATAACACTTCCCCATTATCTAGTTATCTATCTAAGGTTGAAAAACCTAGTCATCTGGATACCAAATAATAGCTACACAATCTATGGGAAAAAAATAAGGAATACATATTATAAAATATAACAATAATGAATTTCAAAAATAATTCTCAAGAGGCTACAAAAAATAATATGATTACAATCACATAATCATATAATTCCAATCATCCACCATCATGAATACATAAAATAATCATGGGTTATTATGAAAAAAACGCGTGATTTAAATTATATATATATGGGCCATAATAGAAATTCCATTCCAAAAAAAGGTCATTGATAATGGAAATCATGTTTCATCAATCAATATTCACCAAAATCAAGTCCATGTACTCATCCACACAAAATTATAACTATGGATTACAGGAACTAAATCAATGTGTTTTATTTCCAAATGAAATAAAAAATTACATCTAATAATCATTTACCTCTCATGGAAAATCAATATTAAATATTATAATTACCTTCTATATTTATTGATAAATTATATTATTTCCTTCATAATAATTACAATTTCACTTGAGATGATAATCCTTCACTCTTGGAAAATCAATGATAAGAAGAAATAATTCTCATTATTCATTTCCATAAATCTAGGATATTATCATTAAATTACTTCGTTAAATGTTTCCAGAAATATTTGGGAATATTAAATAAAACCCTATTATGGAATAATTTTATATAAACAATATCTATAATTTATCTTTTCATGTCACAAAACCAAAAATATATGAAATTATGTGAGGATTTTCCAGGATTGGGAAAGAGATGAATAAATCTATTTGGTCGAAGAATTTATCACAAAATCTAAAAGAAAGAAATTTGTACTTATCATCTCAAAATAATTACTAAAAACCAATTGTATTAACAGTTTTAATGTTAAAAAAAATACCTAGATGTTTTAGTTTATAGTGTTAGGATACCCCAAAATTATATTACCATTTAATTAATTTTTAAAAAGGTTCTTGAAAGAAGAGTAAATGAAATATTGAAATTAGAGTTTACCAATCTTAAAAAAATATCGGTAATTAATTCCCAAGACTTTGGATATTAAAATATTAAAAAATGATTTATAGTTACATTCTAGGGAAGAAGTATTCAAAACATGTTTTTTGTGACAATATTTTCCAAAAAGGGAGGTGTATATGGGTTACGTGGTTTCACCCTTATGTAGATTCATTGTTTCATTTAAGTCTACAAGGATACACTTAAAAACCATTGGAATGAATTTAACCTTATGAAAATATACCCTAACCTTAATCAACCATTATATAATAGGTATTACCCTTACACATTTCAATATTTTCCCTTATGTACCCATTAAAACTCTACTTTACCCTTACAATGTTTTTTAGAAAATAAGGATTACCAATAAAAAACATAATTTTACTGATACATAACCATTAAAAACACAAATATTTCCTTTACACATCAATGGGGTTACCTTTAAACAACCTTTAATAAGCTAGGTTTTCCCTTACACAGTGCTTGGTCTACCATTACATATTGCCAATATTTCCCTTATTCAAAAACTAAAAAAGTTCTTTCACCATTAATAATATTTATATTTCCCATATTTAATTAATGGAATCCCACATTATCCTTAGAAATATTCACTGATACCCATTATACCAATATGTAACCCTTATTAATCAAAAGTTACCTTTATTCAATACCATAAAACATGAAAATAAACATTTTTTATTTTAAACAATATTTTCACATAAAGAGACCTATTTATTATACCCAAAATTTTCTTTTAAGAATAATTAAAATTTGAGAATATTAAACTTCTATTTTAGGATCAATAATATCTCCTACACATCCACGTGAATTTATATATCCTAATTTCCATTTTAATCTTATAAAAAACCTCTCTATGAAACCCTCTTAATCTAAATTTACAAAAATAAATATCTACAAAATTTTCATGACTGAAATCCATCACATTTATTATTCTCTAATAACCAATAAATATTTGTGATACTAAATAAAATAGAATAAAAAAATTTAAACACATACAATGATGTTAAATAAAAATAACTTATTCCATAAATAAGATAAAAATAAATTATTTTGATGATTATATAACTAAGTAATAATTCCGATTATATTTTGTGTTCTATGACACAATATAATTATATTGAGGCCCCACTGGTAAATGATTATAATTTTGATAGTGAATCATTATACCCACCTCTAATGGACTACGGGTCACTGACCAACATCAATGGCATAATTATAACAAATTAGGAATATTACTTTAAATAACCATTGATCAACAAAATAAATAAAATCCCAAATGTAAATGAATAAAAATATTCTTTTAACATTAATGATAATGTGAATAATAATATTCATGAATATGATGAAACATAATAACATTGAATAAAAACTAATAAAGATATATCCATAACCCATAGAGAAACTAATCATTCACAAAACCATTGTGTATACCTCTTGTGATGATATTGAAAATAAACATCAAATCCTATTATTAAAAACACATCATATCGAGCTAACATCACCTGAAACTCTCACCATCTCAATATAATATATTTTCAATGGAAGGAATAATAGAGACAATTTTTATGCATAATATTGACTAAAAAGCTATTTATATGTTCCTCCCATGAAACCATAGTGGTGTCAATGTGAGTTGATAATGTTAACTCTTTCAGGAATGTAATAAATAAGAAATAAAATAAAAATCAATCAAATGTAATTTCAAATGTTAAAATAGATTCCCCATAACTCAACATAACCACGCTCCCCAAACCTCATAATATATGCGTGGGTTCATCCACCACTACATACTATAAAAAACCCTTTAAAAAGATGTATATCAATATAGTAATTTGTGAAAATACATTCACAAATTATAGTACCCAAATGTTTTAATTGTTGTAATTATGAAACCACTCCCATAAATCATCACATACAACTTACCAACACAAACTATATCAACATCCACCATAAACACATCATCAATTTACCAATAAAATTAATATGGATCAATAAAATTCAAATTTATTATTAGAACATCAATAATATCCACATATGGAATACCTATATATGATGGGGGGATTGATCAACAATGTCGGTCATCCATTGTTCCACCTACTAAATAAATTTCTGTGAAAAATTTTAATCAATACTCAGGCGATGGTATATATTAAAATGGACTACATTTTTCATCCTCTCATATAAAAATTAGAAAACAAATACATGAAAAAACACAAACTCAATAAATAAAAAAGGACACAAATTATATCATTATCAAAAAGAGTATGATAAACCAAGAAAAAATAAAATCCAGTTAATCATATAAAAAAATAATAAAATTATCATTCTATTATGTCTAAAATTATCGTATGAAATACTGACTATATATTCATTCTTCCCAATGCTTAGTATTATAAAATATTATAGAGAAGACCCATCAGATCCGTAGTTACCTCTAAATCCAAATGTAAAAATACAAAACCATCATAAAAATGATATAAATATATAATAATACTATATAGTTATTGTAACCCAACTCACCAAGATCGACCTGTTAAAACCATGTTTTCTAAGGCATGTCAATCAAAACCATCTACATGAACCATATACTAAAACAATTTTTCTAGAACAATAACTTTCTGAGCAATTTATTGAAATGAATTAATGAAAACCATGCCTATTATCACTATAATATTATTTATACAAAATATTAACCACAAAAAATTAGGTAATGAAAAATTAACCCTATAGAATCAAACCATTTGTAAACTATTATTCAAAAACCCCAATTTGAATCAATTACCATCGTTAACCCCTTGGAAATTTATTATATCAAAATTATCTATATTGAACTCTATATTTTCATGTTATATTTTGAGAAAATTCAATCCATGGATAATTATGATAAATCAATGTCAAGTAAAAAAATCATATATGGGGAAAATTTCCCAAGATATAACCTCTCCCTAAAAAATGGGGAAAATCCTTCTGAAGGACCCACATTTTGTAAAATAAAAAAAACAAAACGTTCTATCAAACGGTCCCACCATTCGATAATTGAAAAAGGGTGTCATCACCACAAATTGTCTTATATTAGTGATGAATGAAATTCTCACTAAATCATAATATATATATGTGATATATGTTATCCCATATCATACTTTATGATATAAGGATTTATTATAGATTGGAATCCATGTTGAAAAAGGCGTGTAATTTCATTTATGGCTACATCATATCTTATAGTATAAGGATATTAAAAAGGACTTAGAACCAAGATAAAAATAGTGTTTTATTATGTAATATCATAGGGTAGTGTTGTGTGAATAATTATATTATTCAATTTACAAAACACACTAAACATTTTATATAGTTATTGGAATAATTGGTGTAAATTTTGGGGATATTTTATCGATGGATAATATTAATTATTTATATTTTGTATATTGAATCATATGGAAAATATATTTATCCAATGGGGTTATAAATATTTTTAAATATAAATTTACTTGAATCTTTCATAACATTTGATTTTATAATATAGATACTAGAGACACATACCGAAAGACTATAAAAGTATCCTAAGGCATTGAGATGGAGGATCAAACCAATGATTGTGTGATTACACTAATTATTGGATACAAATAAGTGGGTAGATTACTTTATATATTCATTAATTATATTTATCAAAAACCTCATTGAAATTAAGAATAATAACCATGTATAATCAAAGATACATTTTATTCATTTTATATTTACATTAATGTGTTTTTTGTGGATTAATGATATTGGAAATGATATTTCTAAGGTTTGATTCAACATTTATCAAGTGTTAATTATATTTAAAAATTCATAAGTGATATTAAATACTTTTCATACCTATTTATTCTTAAAATATTGTTTAGAAATAAATAAATGTCTATATTATTATATAGTGTATTTATTATCATTAAAAAAGTTGATGTTTTTTATGTTGTTGACCTTATGATATGTGATAGAAAAATATGTAATATGGTTATTCTATACAATTTGGGATATCATAGGTGGAGACATAGTGAAAATACATTGTTTTCCACATATCATACATTCGGATAAGTAGAAATCATATGTTATAATGGTGAATTTTTTATGGGTCATAGATTATGATTTAACCTTTCATAGTTGCTGATGATGCTAATATAATTGCCAAAAAATAGTGTGTCGAATCACATCCGTGATATCATTAATATCATCAATATCAAATAATTTTTTATAAAAATGGTTTTCAAAAATTTACATGTATAAATATTCTAATGAAAAAATATTAAATTATTACATATAACCTCAAAAATTACACCCTACGTTTAACATAAAACATTCCATAAATAACAACCACTAAAACACTTATGAAACACATGAACAAAAATAAGAACAAAAATTTTACAAAAATTTTACCACATGTTATTCCATACAAATATCTCTATGAAATATCATTTAATATTAAAGATACATAATAATAATATATATTTCATTATAAAATATTATTTAAAATATGACAAAAATTTCCATATATAACCTGAATAAAAAATCTATAATAAAATCATATATTCTTCCAAAAGTTACCTCAATATTTATTCGTAAATTAATATCAATAAATTAGACAGAAAATTTCATATTAGATAAAGAAATAATATTTTTAACTTAATCATATTATATTCCCAATATAGTGAACTTCTTCAAAAATAATTTTAATCACATAATAATATTATCACTTTTCCATACCTATGTTATATATGTCATAAAATATTTGCTCCCAAATTGTTATTACCCTTTATCACAATTAAAATAATAATCCCAATAACGATAATTATATTAATATAAATGTATATATATATATAATTCAATCATCTGTCATTCCTAATACCAAATAAAAATCAGCCAAAATATCATTAATCACATTTTAACACAAACATATGTGATCTCAAAAGGGTGTTTATATTTTTTTAAATATGATAATTCTTAAATATTATCAATACATAAATAAAATAAAACTACACCACAAATATTAGAATCCTATATTTAAAAACTCAATTATTCAACATAATCCGTTAAACATTAATAAGGATTTTCTATCTTTTTTTGTTAATACTTTATTCACACAAGAAGAATATGAGTCAAATTCTAATATTTCATAAATCTCAGTTAATAGATGTTACCTAATTTAATAATGTGATATCCTAATCAGGGTTCCAATCGATGGTGCCCTAAACCAGTGGGTCACATGGCCTCAGGCATGCCTCACAATACTCTCTGGGATTTTGGCATGTAGTGGGGGCCAAATTTGTGTACATGGGGAGACGATGATTTTATGTCAGAGAGGAACAAAATGGATATATAGAGTCATATAAATAGAGGAAGTATAATAATGAAAAAGAAACAAAGAACATGAATAAGCATCCAAAAATATTAATCAACTCATATCTAGAACTGAGTCATGTAAAATAGTATAATAATGTATTTAATGTCTCTAGAAAGAGAGAAAAAATGGGATCAAGGCAAGAGGAAATATATCATATACAAAAGAATAAAAAAGAATCCTAAAAATCTCTTGCATAACCTGAAATTTCGCATTCATAACCTATAAAGATTCATCAAATAAAATAAATAAATATCAGGTTTCTAAAGTGGGACACGTACAATTGTCGACAAATGCCTACTTGTAATCTCTTTGGCTTCCTACAATGGCCTAAACTAGGTGTGAGATAAATATCAATAGTCCACCAAAATTGGAATCTATAAAATCTATTCAATGAAATTTAATCGAACATAGTTTTCAAGGTATAAATATTGATGTAAGTACATCCCAGTATTGTAAATACCAAAATAGCTTCTTCAGCCTCAGCTAGGGTGTAAACATGTAACATTTAATTATTGATGTTTGAGTTTATAATACGTGATGTGAGAAGATATAAGGTATGACCAAGGAATATTATAATAATGTAAATAATAATAATGATCATCCAAGATAGTTACCAAGGAATCCTATGATTATTATAATAGTAAAATAGGATTCTAGGTACTCACCAATGCATCCTTGACCTCAACTGTCAAGTTAACATAGAATAAACAAGATTCCAAGGTATAATGGGTCGGAGTGTAATCCAAGGGGAATCACCCATGGAATTAAAATTTATATAACTCTAATTGAGTATAAGGATATATTCCAAGATAAAACATGTTATACATTACTAGGAACATTGGGGTGAATTCATTGTTCTTCCTGTCTGATGACTTCATGATGGATTCAAGGAGTGTATCAAAGGAATTAAAATATCAAGAAGATAGTGAAGGGATCCAATAGAGTAAATATGTGAATCATCTATTAGAAAATAATCATGTTTCATGGTGGGTATCTCCTAGGGAAGCTTTCTCTTGTAATTAGAATGGTGTCCTCTAAGTCCACAAGGAATTCTCTCAGGAATTCATGCATGTTAACCACTCATATAAAGAATAAATGGTCCATATAAGATATGAACTTTATATGTAATTAATTATTTAATTTACAATTATATTAAACACTCCTTTTTATAATTTAGATGGTTCGTTAATTTTCTATTCATACAAGGTGAAAAGGATAATATGACATGCCATCATTTCAAAATTCTATTAAATTTTTAATTATATATTTCATTAATTTACCTTTTATAAGTAATACAAGGATGGAAAAGAACAAGAAACCATATTCATCATAATTATATATAGTTATGACAATGACACAAGAACATATACTTTCCATTTAAAATGGAGAATTTATTAATATGATTAACCAATTACCTTATACGGGTCATGTAATACTATAATGTAATTACCATCAACAATATTTTCATTTAAATAGATCACTTGCCATTACTTGGACCAAGTCAAGAACACCTAAACGGTGGTGTAGATAGAAATAACAACCCACTAAAGTCAAAAAAGGAAACACCCTAGTTGGGGTGGTTTGTATTTAGGTTATAGCCTTCAATGAAGTGATGAAAATATATATAAGGGGTTATATAATACATAATTAATGATTATTAGATTTAAATATTAATTTAATGTTCAATTTATGATGAAAGAGGTGTGTGTAAAACAATGAAAATTTATCAAATTGTGAGACATGAGGGTTGAGTCATAGTTCACCTACCTCAAAACTATAAGACTCTCCTAGTCTAGTATCAGTCCATAGTGTGGCATATATTGAAATAAAATAGTTTAAAGAATCAACACCCTATTAATAACACATATGATCCTCCCCCAAAATAGGAAAAATAACAATATAAACAACGAAAATAAGGTAACATATTTAATCTCTTGCTGAGAGTGGTCCATGGAGAGGAATCATGCTTTGAGAAGACTCTAGATGGAAAATGTATCAAGAATGCTAGGTGAAACAATGGTGGTAGATCATTACACAAGGGGGGGCTCATTATATACACATGTAGAGAAATGAGAGGATTGGTGAGGTTTATTTTGATTAATAAGAAAAGGTAAAATATCATAGAGAAATTCTAGGTCACATGGTTTGGCTGCACAGTTGGCCAAACTGTTTACCAATAATGTGACTAACACTACTAAAGGAGGGACAACACATTGATTCATGTGCACATTTTAAAAAATCATGCGAATACTACATGAATGAATCTCTCAAAAACTACAGATGCTCCCTCAAGGGAGGGCTTTCATATCTGCACAGTTTCCTTAAACAGTTTGGCCTCCTGATTCCCACCTTTGAGCCCTCATATGGTTATGGATTCCAGGAATATTATATTTCATGGTTTCTAATAACCATTATACCCAATCCATTCCACTACGACTAGGGTTCTAATCTCCCGTAAAGCCTCATACCCCCAATACATCTATGAACTCATTATACATCCATATTATGTCAAAAATAAAGATTTATACCGAATTTAAAAGGATCTATACATAATATAAAAATTCTATTCATATTACCTTCCCGCATAAAAGGATTGTTTCCCTGAGTACACCTTATAGGGGAAGTGAATAATGTTATAAGAACAACTCTAACCACTAGGAACGTACAAAGGCTTCTCGCTCATAAGTTTCATCCTATACATGATTATTCTTGCATAGCACTTGTACAAAAGTTACATGCCTGCCTCAAATAGAAGTCATTATCTGATCAATGATGCATATAGGATACTACTCTAATAAATAATCAACATATAAATTAAACTCCTCATAATTAAAAGTATTATATGAGTCTGCATGTTACATGGAAACTTTGATAAAAGGAAGATTGTGTGCATGACCCGATGCCTCTCGGGTAATAGCATCAAATAGGGCACCGATCTAACTATATCCGCAATATAAAATGGTCCAAAATTATAGAAATATATTTCCATTCCAAAATATCCAGCTATTCCCATGAATGGAATGTATCTATAAGAAACAATGATCCTCGTACTCAAACTCAAAAGTTCATCAAGAACAATCATTATAAGATTTATGTCTTGACTGAAAAATTGAAATTTTCTTCCTGATCAGATGAACATTATCTGATGTTTCCCTACAAAAAACAAGGACCTAGTACCAATTTCACTCATTCCTCTAACTAAAATAGTGATGAACGGCATGACCTACCATTCATGACATCATAGGGATCAATTTAAATCATTTCTTGATATCTATTATTGTGGGAGAACTCGATAAGAGAGTTATGCTTCACCCAAGAAACAATGAAATCAAGGATACATTCCTAGATAATGTTCTGTAACAATTTAATCATCTATTCTAACTATCCCTTGGTATGGGAGTGAAATCCTATTATCAGAAGCACGTTTTTACTGATAGACCATTGTAACCCCTTTCTGAACTGTGATGTGAAATATGATTCCTTCTCTAAAATGATTGTATATTGTACCATAAGTCAATTTATATTCTCACAAACACAAATTCTTCCAAGTTCATCAACTGAGAATGTGTACATAATGGTAAGGAAGTGATCTTACTTTTTTAGTTGATCAAATACTGCCCGAACTATGACTCCAACTCAAGAAATACATGGTTATCCGACTACAATGTCCATTTCAACATCTTCTTATTTCCATTCTGTGACCGGTAATGGATGTAACACACCAGTATGTTACTAGTTATCTAAAATCACCTATTGGTAGGTGGAACAACTAGGGATAAATCCTTCTATATAAATTTTTCTCCAATTACACTGATACTAGCACCACATTTCTTCTTACATCATGGAGATTCATTGATGAAATACCCAATATTATTTGTGGGTCTCTTGCATCAATTATTATCCAATATCTATTATAACCCAAACATGAACACATATGTGTCTGATTTTATCTCCATTAATAGACCAATTTGGATGTGGGGCCTCAATAGAAATAGTCTCCCAGATAAACAACACTTCACGATCTAAAAAATACCATCTTTTCACCCTATCATGGAGAGTATAGACATCTATCAAGGATGATATATAATAATTTTCATTACTATAATGAAATTCTATATAGATCTCATAAAATAGGGTGGTCAATTTACATTAATCACTTACTTCCTACATGGATTGTGCCTATGTTTTATTACATAGGGTACCATACACTACATTTCTTTTTCAGGGCTTATGTGAAATCTCAAAACTAAAAGGCTGAAGATATTCAACCCATCATCACTATCTTATATTTAATTAATTCTAAAAAATTATATTTTTTAGGACCATATAGTATGTATACAACAAATATTTCTCACCAGTCAGATTGTATCTCCAGTAACATAAGGAATGTACAACTATTGATAGTTTGAGGATGTGTGTCAAGTAATTTCTCTATTTAAGTATCCACTTATGAGACCTGATTATAATGACTCGATCATCCTGCATTAGCACTACATATATTTCAATTCCTGATGAATCAAATAACACTATATATCCTCATCCAAGCACTTGGTGAATCAAAATTGGTTTAAAAACAATCCTTCCATTATCATCCTAGAATGATTTTTTGAATGCTACTGACCACAGGAACAAATCACCCTTCTAAGAAAAATGATTAAGAGTAACAAAACAGCATGAAAGTATCATCATGAAATGATTTTAATATATTTTTATCACATTAAAATCTTTATATCAAACATGTTATCGGGATTCTACCATGAAAACACAACACTCACCTTCTCTGGGACAACATATACTTCTGATTCCGATATAATATGACCCATGAAGTGAACTCATTCCCTAAAAATGTTGAACATATCTATATAATCATAAATTTGATGCTCTCCCAATGTATTCATAATGATCTCAATTTTTCAATCATGGTCACTATAAGTATAGGAATACCCAAAGATGTCATTAAAAAATACCATAACAAAGAAATCTATATAGGGTTTTTAAAACCCTAATAAAAATCCATGAAAACTATGGGAATGTTAATGATACCTAATGGGATAATGAGTCACTCATATATATCAAAACTACAATGAAAACCATTATAGGTTATGTCTAATGTCCTGACTCAAACATAATGATAGACCGATCATAGATTAATCTTAGGGAACACCCTAACTCCTCACCGATGGTCAAATAGATCATATATATGATATAATGGATATAGGTTATTAACCATAAGATGGTTCAACCATCAGTAATCCATAGATAGAAGAAGGGCCTCATCCTCTCTATTGGGGAAATAGTGGATGAAACCCAAGAAGAAGGGTTGGGTGGGATTAAAACATTAGACTCTAGATTGTAAAACTCCCTCTTGAACTCATGGAGCTTACTATGTGCCATCATGTTTGGAGGAACAGACATTGGATATTCTCCTAGGACAATATCAATAATAAAATATACTTATATCTCAAGAGGTTATCCAGAAAATTCATTAGAAAAGACATCCCTAAAATGATCTTCTACTGGAGAAACTTTTTTCTGATGTATTTTATTCTCCTCAAAGTAAATTCTATATATCATGGAGGTCACTCCACATAGCCAAGGAATCTTTTTTCCAGCTCTACCACACTCATGTTTATGAATATTGATACCACACCATATTGATATAAACAATAAAATTAGATGATTCTAGTCCACAATTGCATGATAGAGAACAAACCAGCCCATCCTAAGAATCACATTGATGACCCTCACTCGAGGAAAAAGTGATCTCTTAAGAAGGGATACCTTCCCACCAAAAGGGGAGAGTCACATAATTGATGTATACCTTTTTATTAGACTTTAAATTGTGTGTCTAGGGAAATTACACCACAATAATACTGATTTTTCAATTTGATACATTCCACTATCAATAAAATTTATACAAGTAAGAAGCACCATTATCAAATAAAGTATACAAAATATTCTAGAATACAAGAATAGTACTTTATACTACAGATAGTTATGCACTCTGATTCTTGTTTATATGTTTTAATGAAAAATAAAAACATTCAACATGGTCCAATTCCACTTATAAAATATCATTATCATGATGGGACTACTGGAACTGTTATTGAAAATCCTAGATACTATGACCATGACAACTTCTTTATCAAATATTTTAGGTACTACTCTAACTCTCTACCTAATACATCACAACTAATCCTCCTCCTTAAGGTAGAGTTGGTGCAGATCCAATTTTACAAGACACATAAAAAAATAACCAAGATAATCTATGATGATTTCCCATGTGGCTGCCAAAATCACACTCAAGAGGGTCTACATCACATATGGGATTTATATGACACGTTGTGTACATTGATCACATATAAAACTTATTCCATTGAAGATACTCTAGCATACACTACTCTAATGAGAATCATCAAGGGAAAACTTCCTACTACCAGAAGTACTACTACCCTATCTCAGCACTGTATCTATATTCATAGAACTATCTTGTCACGACCCGTCCTCGGGGCTCATGCCGTGACTACCCCAAGCCCGCCTCCCAGAATCCACAAAAGATAATCCACAAAGGAAAGATACAATCACGAATTAACATCCAACACTACTTAGGTATATTCCCATACATATACCTAGGTCATCAATTCTAGTTCGGTCCAACATCCGAGCCCAAGTACAACCCGGTCCAAACAGGAAAACACAACCCAATCCACACAGGAAAGAATAATGTAATCCATACAGGATATCAAGTAAATCTTATCGAAGATAAATATTGAAAGTCAAGACTCAACTCCACAGGTATTCTTCTTCGTAAGATGATAGAGATGTTCAGATGTAGCCACTGATTCATCTAAGCTGTCAGACCCACACAGGATCGAAAGGTACTAACCCCCGCAATGACCCACACAGGATCGATAGGTAACTAACCTCCGCGATGACCCACACAGGATCTGACCCACACAGGATGGGTATGCCCTGGCTCACACAGGACCACTGAGCGCTGACTCACAAAGGATCTGATCCACATGGGATCAGTAAGCACTAATCCACATGGGATTGCTGAGTGATGTAGTCGTCGCTATCGAACCCACCGAGGATTCCCATAATGTCTTCATCGTCGTCGCAGTCGCAGCCAGCTCTAGGGTTACCGCACACAGCAAGCTCCTTCGGGGAGGGTCCACTCCACGATCCAAGGGCTGATACATCAACTGACATGAAGTCCGGAGTTGATGTAACCAAATGTTCTGTATCTGCAACAGGAACTCAACGTCACAGACGGCGCGTCAATAGGACGTCCGGTCTGAGAGTTATTGGCTTTTTCGTCCCAGGGTCCCGGTTGGTTTTTAAGTCAAAACCAACCCGACCATACTCCAAATGCATCCAAACCTCGAGCGGAGTAAGCCAAAATGTCTGTCTCACTATGAGGAATCCATCAAAGTCGACGACACGTCAATCGGACGTCCGAAGCTCACGTTATAAGCATTTTCACTCCGACGGCCCGGTTGGTTTCGTGTTCGAACCAACCCGGCCGAACCCAAAGTTCTCCAAAACCTTGAGTGTAGTATACCAAAATGACCGTCTCGATCCAAGGATCGAATCTCAAATGAAGGTACATCTATCGGATGTCCTCATCCCATGTTATGAGGAAAATACCGAAAGAGGTCCGGAAATAGGGGGTTCGGGCCTGGTCCGACCCGGCCCGATACCCCCTGGGTCGGCCCGACCCGGGTGACCCGACCCTGGTCCGGTTCTAGCCCATTAGGGTGCGGCCCGGCCTGGTGGGCACGGCCTGGCCCGACCCTACTTGGGTGGCCCGACCTGGCGCGCTCGGGCTGGCTAGCGTGGCCAGGCGGCTCGGCCGAAACGCTCGAGTGGAAGGGGGGGGGGGCTCGTTGACCCCCTGTTTTTGTAACGATGGTCCCCATGTGGGGGGCCTCTCCTTTGACCAGCCAGGGGTTACGACCCATGGATTCTTGGAAGCCGGCTGGCCCGGTCCGGCCGGCCGGTTGCTGCTGCTGCGGGACCTTCGGGGTCCCGCCCTCCTGCTCTGGCACTGGCTGCTGGATGCCGGCCGCCGCTTCCTGCTCTGCCGCAGCCAAAGGTCGTGGCCTTGGTCCGACCAGCATGGCGCAACGGCACCGCGACCCTCCCCTGTGGCCCCGCTCCACCCGCGGCATCTTCGACGTTCTCCGGCGCGGCGCGACGGCGCCACTGCTTTGTTCGTCTTCAACGGCGCGGCGCGACCGCGCCACACTTCTCCGTCCATTCTTTATTATTTTCGCACGGTGCAACGGCACCACGCTGCCTTTCTCGTGCCGCAAAAAATTCAAACAATAAAGGGGGGAGGAGGGTCAGCCATGTTCGTGCAGTCTGACCTCCTCCCGTAATTGCGATAACAGGTGGCTCAATTAGAGACGATGATCAGCGATGAAAGTATTCACAAACAGAAACAAAATAATACCCTACCTCAAGTGTTGTCGTCGAGCGAGGTTTGTCGCGGAAAGGGACGTCGTGGAAGGAGAATCGTGAGCGTCGCGGAAGGAGGTTCATCGGCGTCGCGGAGAAGAGAATCGTCGGCGTCGCGTCGTCGAGCTCCGAGGATGGTGTCTCTCACTGACTACAGAGAGGGAAGAAGATGGTATGATGAACTCCCCTTTATGGTGACGAAGTTCTTCGTTGAAGGCTCGGTGTTCTTCGCTTTCTTCGACGAGGAAGAAGATGTTCTTCAAGAATTAGATCGAATCCTCTCCCAAAATCCTCTCGCACAACCAAACAACAACTTAATGAATTAAGACCTTGTCTTGTATAATTAACACACAAGCCAACTCAAAATTTGAAATTTGAATTGAATTCAAGAATTAATTACATTGAATAAGTTAATCAATTAATGAGTTGACTTTTCAATTAATGGGTGTGTGGGTGCGTTACCTAATTAAAATAAGGGGTTTGAGGAAGTCGAATAGGTGGGGCTCGTGTGGGCCCCACCCCACAAATATCATACCTATTGGAGTATGATATAGGGGGTCCCACTCCAACCACTTAGCTGAGGTTAAACTACTTTAAATAAAATAAAATTGGTTGCATCATTTTATTTTATTCTTTTACTTAACACAAAATTTTAATTACCACACCCGAGAAAACGCAACTCTAGAAAAGGTATTCCTAAGAAATTACCGGTGCTGGGATTCCATCGGTGTCCTCAGATTTCGATTCCAAGAACCGGTTCAAAATTTAGGATATCCCGCTCGTTCGTTCACTAAACGTACCCGAGCTAAACTTCGAAAATTTATTCCGGGCTCACCGAGCCGCGAAATCAAGTGCCGTCAGAAACTGCGTTCTTATAAAATCCAAAAGAAAATTAAGAAAAAATTTCCCATGAATTTTACCAGTCTTTACATTACTCCCACTTGAGGGATTTACGTCCCTATAAAGATACATCATAAACTAAGGAAACAAATGTCAGTACTGAGCACGCATCTGAGCCTCCCGCTCCCAAGTGCTCTCCTGGAGGTTCCCGTGCTTCCATTTGATGCGCACTAGAGGAATCGACCGTACACATAGGACCTGCTCCTGTCGATCCTCGATCTCCACCAAGACCTCTATAAAAGTCTCCCCATCATCAATTTCCAGCTCTCTATGGTCAATGATATGCATCGGGTCGTGCACATATATCCTCAGCTGAGATACGTGGATGATGTCGTGCACCCGGTGTAACTGAGGTGGTAGAGCCAGGCGATAAGCCACCTCACCAATCCTACTGAGGATCTAGAATGGTCTGATGAAGCGCGGAGACAACTTGCCACCTCGGCCAAATCTCCGTAACCCACGTCGAGGTGAGACCCGTAAGAAGACGTGGTCACCATCCTGGAACTGTAGTGGTTTCCGCCTCCTGTCAGCATAAGACTTCTGCCGGCTCTGAGCTATCTTCATCCGCTCCTTGATGAACTGGACCCTCTCTGTCGTGGCCTGTACCATTTCCGGTCCCACAAGTGCTGACTCCCCAGGGTCTGTCCAGCACAGAGGTGATCTGCAGGGTTGGACGTACAACGCCTCGTATGGTGCCATCCCGATGGTGGCTTGGCAGAAGTTGTTGTACGCGAACTCCACCAAGGGTAGGTGATCCTACCAGCTACGACCATAGTCGAGGACACATGAATGGAGCATGTCCTCAAGAGTCTGAATGGTCCTCTCCATCTAACCATATGTCTGAGGGTGAAAGGCGGTGCTCAGATGTAGCTATGTCTCGAATGCCTCCTGCAACCCCTTCCAAAGCTGGGAAGTAAAGTGAGAATCTCGATCGGAGATGATAGATGATGGAAAACCATGAAGCCGTACAATCTCTTGAATGTAGAGGCGTCCCAACCTCTCCACTGAGCCCTGCTCTCTAATGGGTAAGAAGTGGGCCGACTTGGTGAGTCGGTCAACAATCACCCAAATGGATTCGTGACCTCTGGAAGTGCGTGGAAGTCCAGTCACGAAGTCCATATATATCCCATCCCACTTCCACTCTGAGACCTCTAAGGGCTGTAACAAGACATCGGTACCTGGTGCTCTGCCTTCACCTACAGGCAGGTGAGGCATCGTGAAACGAACTCTGCTACAACATTCTTCTTACCCGGCCACCAGTGCTATCATCTGAGGTCCTAGTACATCTTCGCCACTCTTGGATGTACCGCTAAAGGGGAAGTGTGGAACTCCCTCAGTACCTCATCCCGTAAAGCAGCTTGTACCATGTTACATCCTCTGAAAAGGATGACGTGCTCTCCTCCCACAGAGAATACATCAGGTTCCTGTCCTGAGGATATCTGCGCACGCCACGTCTCACAATCATCGTCCCCACGATGCGTCTCTCTGACCCACTGTTGAAGTGGAAGAGTGACTGTGAGTGACTGTAGAAAGGCTTCTCCATCACTATCCACAAAGGATATCTGCAAAGAGGCTAGCTGCTATGTCACCTCCTCAAGTAGCTGAATGACCGTCCTCCTGCTGAGAGCATCGGCTACTACGTTCCCCTTTCCAGGAGTATAGACTATATAAAGGTCATAGTCATGGAGGAACTCGAGCCATCGCCACTGTCTCAGGTTCAAGTCCTTATGTGAGAAGATGTACCTGAGACTCTGGTGGTCAGAGTAGACTGTAAAGTGCTCGCCCATCAGGTAGTGTCGCCACATCTTCAGAGAAAAGACCAGTGCTGCTAACTCCAGGTCATGGGTAGCGTAGTTCTACTCATGATGACTCAACTAACGTGACCAATAGGAGATCACGACCCACTCCTACATCAGGACACATCTGAGTCCGGTCCCTGATCCATCGTAGTAAACTACGTACCCAACTCCCTCCTATGGTCGCCTCAAGATAGGTGCGCTGGTCAATCGTTGTCTCAGCTCCTGGAAGCTCTGATGACATCTGTCTGACCACACGAAGGGTTTCCCTTTCTTCGTCAAAGCTGAAAGTGGTACCGCAACTCTGGAGAAGTCTGGCACAAATCTCCGTTAGTACCCATCTAGTCCCAAGAAATCCTACACCTCCGTCATGCTCCTGGGTGGCTCCCAAACTAGCACTGCCTCGATCTTCGTAGGATCCACCACAACTACCACCTCAGAGATGACATGTCCCAAGAAGTAGACCTCACGTATCCAGAACTGACACTTCGAGAGCTTACCATAAAGCTAGTGCTCTCGGAGTGTGTCCAGTACAACCCGAAAGTGGTAGGCGTTCTCCTCCTCAGTCGTCGAGTATATCAAAATGTTGTCAATTAAGACCATGAAATATCGATCAAGGTAAGGCTGGAAGATCCTGTTCATGAGGCCCATGAACACTACTGGAGCAATGGTTATGCCGAATGTCATAACCAAGAACTCATAGTGGCCATACCGACATCTGAAGGCCGTCTTCTGCACGTCCTCATCCCGAACTCTGAGCTGATGATAGCCTGACCTGAGGTCTATCTTTGAGAACCACCATGATCCCTTGAGATGATCGAAAAGGTTGTCAATCCTTGGTAGTAGATAATTGTTCCTCACGGTCACCGGGTTCAGGAGACGGTAATCGACACACAGTCGCAAGCTCCCATCCGCCTTCTTGGAGAACAATATTGGGGAAGCCCAGGGTGAAACACTGGGTCGGATGAATCCCTTTCCCAGAAAGTCCTCCAGCTGTACCCGTAGCTCTCGAAGCTCGGCGGGAGGCATCCGATATGATGGGGTGGATATCGGGGCTGTCCCGGGGTACAGGTAAATATAAAATTCTACCTCTCTGTGAGGAGGTAGTCCTGGAATGTCGTTAGGGAAAACATCCGCATACTGATCCACTACTGCAGGTAAGCTCAGACTCCACACGTCAACTGATCCTAGGATGAGGCTAGCCGACTGATGAGTGATGGTTTGTCCTCTCCTTTGATTGAGTCCATCCTGTGCTACAAAGGATCCCTTATCGCCAGTAAAGGTGAAACTGCTCCCATCGGTGCGAACACATCGCACATTGCGCCTAATGCAGTCAATCTGAGCATGGAATGTAGATAACCAATCCTTTCCCAAGATGACGTCGTAATGACTCGACGACGCTACAAGAAGATCAAAGCTGAAGCTCTTGCCTCCTAGAGTAAGCTCACACTACCAGCACTAGTGCGTAATCGTCGAGTCTGCTCCCGTAGGAGTCTCTAGCCGTAAGGATCGAGCCAATGACTCCATCGGAATCTCCGAGATCCGAACAAGGGCAGCGAAAATGAAATAATGACTCGCTTCTATGTATATAAGAACTGAAGAAAGGGTGTAATAAAAACAGATGGTAACTTGAATCATCTTGGGCGCGCCGTGGTCATAGGCCTCCGCTTCCTGAAGCTATGCCTGTCTCTGCCCGCCAGCTCCCTATGGTCAGGGTGGACCTCCTTGTTGTGGTGGTGGTAGATCCTCAAAGCGTCTCCCACCACCTGCTGCTCGGCCAGCTCCTCTACCTCGACCGCCTGCTCCCTGCCAACCGCCACGGTCGACCCTCTGCCTCTGCAAGGGTGGTCCCACAACAGTCTAATGCTCCTTCACACGACAGGTCGGGAAATCACGAGCCATGTGTCCCTACACGCCGCATGTGTAGCACTGTCTGCCTCTCAAACGACTGGCTCTGCGCTGTGTGCCCCGTACCTCTGAGCCAGTGTCCTGAGGTCGTCCGCCTGAGGGTCTGGTCCGCCTGGACCCATGCGTCATCTGTCAACTGCCAGCTGTAGAAGACTCTACTACGTGCTGCCCTGCGGTAGGTCTCGCTGCTGATGTAGGCTCAACAAGAAAGTTCTCAATGAGAAGGGATCGCTCCAGTACCCCTGCCTGTTTCGGAATGGTGAGGGAGATTAGCGATGCCCTGATATCATGCCTCAATCCCTTCTCGAAGGTCTGGGCCTAGAATAATGAGTCCCATACCATGTCTGTCGAATAGCGCGAGAGATCGGTAAATCTCACTGAGTACTGGGCGACCGACAAGCTGCCCTGTCGCAGCTGTAGTAGCTCCTGGATGCACACCGCACAGAGGGTGGCTGGGACGAACTCCGAGCGGAAGAGGCTCTCAAATTCCGTCCAGAGGATAGATGCCTCATCATGCACCTGGAGCATCAAGCTCCACCATCTGCCTGTTGCCGTGTGTATGAGACTCGCTGCAAGGATCACCATGAGGTCTGCTGGTATCCCTACCAATCGGAAAACTCATACAACTGCCTCCAGCCAATCCTCGGCTACCTGAGAATCCGTCTCCCCACGGAACCTGGGCAGTCTCTGACACTGAAACTCGTGCAGTGTACCAAGGCGACGTGCACTCTCAGAGGCTAGAGCTGGTAACATAGGTGGCTTGGAGGGTAGTGGTACCGCCGGTGCCTCCGTAGTAATAGGGCCATGCACAGAGGCCTCGTCGCTCGGTGGGCTGTCGTCATGTACAAAACTCGGAACCCTAGATGGCTATCATCGTGGGGCCATCCTAAAAAGGGACAGGTGCGCCACGGTCAATACAGTATACCTGGTGAGCTGACACAAAGTAATCACAATGAAAACTTTAATCACACATGCAATCAATGTTTTCGTGCACTAAGTAGGAAATCAGAAGTTAGGGTCCTAGTGTACTGATACATCGGCCGCCACACCAACAATGGACTCCCTGGACTGATAACCACTCTCAATACTCTTAACACTATTGCTTCACATAGAAAAAGATCACATTCCAGAGTTCTGCGGTAGAACCGAACTCCTCTGATACCAATTTGTCACGACCCATCCTCGGGGCTCGTGCCGTGACTACCCTAAGCCCGCCTCCCATAGGCCAGGGGCTGGTGACTAGAACCAAGGCATAAAATCCTGAAAAAAGGCGAAGGTATTGCCTTTGTAAAGTAAACAAACACCACATAGTAAGCAAGAAGAAGTAAACACTAAGTAAAACTGGATATAATAGTGAGTTCCGAAAAGTAAGTGGGGCCAGAATAAAAACCCAAACTGAAAGTAAAATACAACTGGAAAGGAAGTACATCAACTGAAAGTAAATCCGCAACGTCGTGCCATCCACAGGAAGTCCCACCTGAAGGGTGGGTACAGATGGCCTCCTCAGCTCCACAGGTCCAGCCGTCCGCTCCGTGTATGTCCCGCCCAGTGGTCCACCTCTAGGTACCGACTCGCTTCACAAGCCTCCACCACAATCAGCGCTGTCCGTCGTCTGCATCCAACACAATGTAGTGTGGGCATAGCCCGTGCAGGGGTGAGTATAAGCTTCTCAGTAGGGACCCCGAGACCCTCGAATGTCTCCCAAAATCCACAAAGGATAATCCAAAAAGGAAAGATATAATCACGAAGTAACATCCAACACTACTTAGGTATATGCTCATACATATACCTAGGTCATCAATTCTAGTTTGGCTCCAACATCCGAGCCCAAGTAAAAACCAGTACACACAGGAAAACACAACCCAATCCACACAGGAAAGCATAACGTAATCCACACAGGATATCAAGTAAATTTTATGGAAGATAAAGATTGAAAGTCAAGACTCATCTCCACAGTTATACTTCTTTGTAAGACGATAGAGATGATCAGATGTGGCCACTGATTCATCTAAGCCATCAGACCCACATAGGATAGAAAGGTACTAACCTACAGAATGACCCACATAGGATCGATAGGTAACTAACCCCCACAATGACCCACACAGGATCTGACCCACACAGGATCGGTAGGCGCTGGCCCACACAGGACAACTGAGCGCTGACCCACACAGGCTCTGATTCACATAGGATTGGTAAGCACTAATCCAAAGGGGATTTCTGAGTGATGTAGTCGTCGCTGTCGAACCCACAGAGGATTCCCGTACTGTCATCATCGTCGTCACAGTCGCATCCAGCTCCAGGGTTCCCGCACACAGCAAGCTCGTTCGGGGAGGGTCTGCTCCACGAGCCGAGGGATGATACATCAACTGAAACGAAGTCCGGAGTTGATGTATCCAAAATTTCTTGTATTGTCAACAAGAACTCACTGTCACAGACGGCGCGTCAATCAGATGTTTGGTCTGAGAGTTATTGGCTTTTTCGTCATAGGGGCCTAATTGGTTTTAAAGTCAAAACCAACCTGAACGTACTCCAATTGCATCAAAACCTCGAGCAGAGTAAGGAAAATGGTCTGTCTCCCTATGAGGAATCCATAAAAGTCGACGGCACGTCAATCGGACGTCCGGAGTTCAAGTTATAAGCGTTTCCGCTCCGAGGGCCCGGTTGGTTTCGTGTTCGAACCAACCCGGCCAAACCCAATGTTCTCCGAAACCATGAGTGTAGTATACTGAAACGACCACCTCGATCCAAGGATCGCATCGCAGCAGACAATGTGTCGATCGGAGGTCCGCAGCCCAGGTTATGGGCAAAAGACCGAAGGAAATCCGGAAATAGGGGTTCGGGCCCGGTCCGACCCGGCCCGATACCCCCTGGGTCGGCCCGAACCGGTTCGACCCGACCTGGGTCTCGGTTCGGCCCATTAGGGAGCGGCCCATCCCGGTGGGCGTGGCCCGACCCTGCCTGGGTGGCCCGACCTGGCATGCTCGGCCTTGCCATCGTGGCCAGGCAGCTCGGCCGAAACGGCCGAGCGAAAGGGGGGGGGGGCTCGCTGCCCCCCTATTTGTGTAATTGTGGCCCCCCATGTGGGGGGCTTCTCCTTCGGCCAGCTGGGGGTTATGAACCCCGGCTTCATGGAAGCCGGACAGCCCGGTCCAGCCGGCCGGTTGCTGCTGCCACCGGACCGCCGGGGTCCCGCCTTCCTGCTCCGGCGCCGGCGGCCGGAAGCCGGTGGCCGCGGCCAAAGGCCGTGGCCTTGGTCCGACCAGCACGGCCTGACGGCGTCGCGCCCCTCCACCCCAGCCCCACTCCGGCAGCATCCTCTTCGAGGTTCTCCGACGCGGCACGACGGCGCCACGCTTCTCCGCCCATTCTTTATTATTTCCATGCGGTGCAACGACACCGCACTGCCTTGCTCGTGCCGCAAACAATTGAAAAAGTCAAGGGGGGGGGGAGTGTCGGCTGTGTTCATGCGGTCAGACCTCCTCCTGTAATTGCGATAATAGGCGGCTCAATTAGAGACGATGATCGGTGATGAAAGTATTCATGAACAGAAACAAAATAATCCCCTACCTCAAGCGTTATCGTCGAGCGAGGTTTGTCGCGGAAAGGGACGTTGCAGAAGGAGAATCGTGAGCTTCATAGAAGGAGGATCGTCGGCGTCGCAGAGAATATAATCGTCAGCGTCATGTCGTCGATCTCCAAGGATGGCTTCTCTCACCGGCTGTGGGGAGGGAAGAAGATGGTACGACGAACTCCCCTTTGCAGTGATGGAGTTCTTCGTCGAAGGCTCGGTGTTCTTCGCGTTCTTCGACGAGGAAGAAGATGTTCTTCAAGAGTTAGAGTAAATCCTCTCCCAAAATCCTCTCGCACAACCAATCAACAACTTAATGAAATAAGACCATTTCTTATTTAATTAACACACAATCCAACTTAAAATTTGAAATTCGAATTGAATTCAAGAATTAATTACTTTGAAAAAGTTAATCAATTAATGAGTTGACTTTTCAATTAATGGGGGTGTGGGTGTGTTACCTAATTAAAAGGGGGGTTTGAGGAAGTTGAATAGGTGGGGATCGTGTGGGCCCCACCCCACAAATATCTCACCTAGTGGAGTAGGATATAGTGGGTCCCACTCCAACCACTTAGCTTTGGTCAACTACTTTAAAAAAAATAAAATTGGTTGCACCATTTTATTTTATTCTTTTACTTAACAAAAAGTTTTAATTACCAATCCCGAGAAAACGAAACTCCAGAAAAGGTGTTCCTAAGAAATTATCGGCACTGCGATTCCCTCGGTGTCTTCAGATTTCGATTCCGAGCACCGGTTCAAAAGTTAGGAAATACCACTCATTCGTTCACTGAACGTACCCGAGCTAAAATTCAGAAATTTATTCCGGGCTCACCGGGCCTCAGAATCATGTGCCGTCAGAAACTGCGTTCTTGTAAAATCCAAAAGAAAATTAAGAAAAAATTTCCCTTGACTTTTACGGGTCTTTACATATCTCCATCCATCATGTTTTTCATAGTGATAATAGCATGACTGATGATGTCATAAAAGCTATAAAGGTAGAAGACATTCACTATAGTATGGATACAAGGCATAAGAATGTCATGAATGCATCTAGATCATCATGGCTAATTGCTAGTTAGAATTGGTGTAATTTTAATTAACTCAAAAAACAAATTGAATAATACATGAATGAAATAACAACTTAATATAGGTGCATGAACTCCCTATTTCAGTCAAATTTTAGCATATGAAGAAAAAATTAGTCTTAAAAGGAAATCTAAATGTTTTCCCAAATGATGCCCAGATGATGACCAGACAGGGTACTCATGTGCAACTTTAACTTGGATGAATTACAAAACATGCACGTGAAAATCATGTCCCATCGTTCTGGATCACAACAGAATTGGAATATTGAATATATGAACTGGATTAATGATTTGATATCGATCATATATTGTTTCCTTTTGAATTTATAGATAGAGTGTTTTCTATGCCATGTTTTTTATCATTTTGTTCTTAATGAAAATTGGTAATGAATGCAAACTTGGAAAAATTGTAAATTAATTGGCCAAAGATAAAGTTTTTTGTGTGTGAATGTGGTTGTTTTTATAATTTTTATGTTAATAAAATAGATATAGATGTCCATGTTTAACATAATTGATTGATAAACCTAAAGTGTGTTGATTCGTTTTTATTAAAGTAATCTAAAATTAGTTGTTTAAATTAAATTCCTATTGTTTTCTTTTTAGGTTGACCATAGTTGAAACATAAAATTAATTAATAGGTTAAATAAAGCTTTATTAAAGAACTTGTTTTTGATAAAATAGGATTTCTAATAGGTTTATGAGTCACCAATCTACTTTTAAAGTCCAAGAAAATTATTCTTTTGGGTAGTGAGTGCACGTTTTGTGTGAATGTTGAATTATTTATTTGGGGCCAAGATCCCAATTATTGATGTTTGTTTCTGCTACTTTTGTTGTAGTTTTATCTACATATGGATGATCCTATAAGGATTTTGTGGTATGTGGGGGTAGGTAGGTTCAATGGATTTGGTTTCATTAGTTGATTCCTAAAGTGGGGAGATGTATCGATTTATGCATGTGGGTTTCGGGGAGGATACTAGAGATGATGAAACAAGTTGGATTCAAATTTTGGTGGTCGAATCGTATTTTTTGTTTAAATGATTTAACCACCACAAAAATTGAGAAATATGGTCTTTCTTAACCTTTTTTTAATAGGTGATGATGCATGGGGTATGCCATGTTCTTTCCATGTCTAGATTCTTGAGGACCAATGGGTCTACACTACTAGTATAGGTGGCGAATACTCAATGGGTAGTTCATCTACTCATTGTTTTGAGACCCTCATGTTTTGAAGATTAGAATTTTTTCATTGAATACTTAGAATTACAGAAAGGTGATAAATATTTTAAATAAATGATTGAATAAATGATGGTAATTGATGGGGTTGGAGCATGGTGGAATGCAACAACGAGGTTACAACTTAAAGGAACTATTGATCTTGGTTGGAATGATAATGAAATGTAATGTGGAATGATAATGGTTAATTAATAGTTAATTAACTAATTAACATAAAGTAAAAGTGTTAAATGTGGATAATGTAATAATAATGTATCTCTTTAAATGGTTGTGTACATGTAGGATACATAGTCTTAACAGTGATTCCAGGGAGTCCGAGAGACGTTAGATGTTGTTTATTCTATGTCTAGGTTATTCCCATAGTGTGATTGTGGGCTATATTATATTCTATATTGTTTTTTTTATATTGTCTACTCCACCCTACCTATTAGGGAAACCGATACCCCAGGGACTCTATTCCCTTGGGGTGTTTTCCCCAACATTTTGGCAGGAGGATGGATGGTTCACTAGCCCTTTTAGCCCCACTCTCTTCTATTGGTAGTTATTGTGTTTATAGGAACACTAGCGTGTTTTACAAATATATGTGTGCAGAGGGTTGTAATGGCTTATGGTTATTCACACACATATATTTGGGATATAGTTTTCTATGGAGTGGTATAGGAGTAACTTGTACAGTCTATGATGGCTTAAGGTTCCTTACTCTATGTATGGACAATAATGGCAAAACATATAATACCCAATGTATGATACCTATTATGAGAGCAGTGGAGGGTCTAAGAAACTGCCTAGTTACTTTGGTTATGTTGGTTTAGTGGTTATGTTTCATGAGGTTCATGTAGTAGTACTTTTTCCAGGAGACTATGAGAAAGATTGTTGGAGGGGGATGCTTAGGACGTTCAATATTGTGGAAAAGCAGAAAACCTGTGGGGAAGTGGTAGCGACGTCCCCTTTATATTCCTATCATATTATATAATATTGTATTATATAATTGTTTATAGTATCCTTGGTAAGGCTGGGAATATAGTAGACTTGTTTAGGTGATGAGTTAGTTTCACTTATTGTTCTTTGTACTTTAGCATTCTTTCGTTAATTTTGCAGGATAGGATCTAGGGAGGATCCGACTATGTATACTATTATATTCTGCGTATGTATATATATAAATAATTTTTAGGAAACTTGGATATGGTTAAGGATCAGTCTTGTTACTACTAGTTTAGAGTTGGAGTATCTGTTAGGGCTTCATGGTCATTTTAGTTCAACATTCATTGGGTACTTGTACTTTTCCCTTTCAGTTTTAGTAGTTCTTGCATGGAATTACATATGTGCAAATGGGATTTATTTTATGTTTTATTCCGATTTTTAGTTGGTTTATTTCTTTATTATCTCTCTCTTTCGCATGTGTTCTCTTAGAGGGTAATGCCTCCCATTTGTGTGTTTACTATACCCATGGTGCAAGTCACCCTCCGAGGGCCTACTGGAGGTGGGACTCAAGTTTCACTATCTCCCTTCTCACATTTCCAACCCATGAGGGGTAAAACATTTGGGGAGGGGGTCGTGAAACCTAAATATTAATTCATAATAACCTTTAATAAAAATAATTACCTCCAAAAATATAGTTATAATCTCTTTGATCTAGGAATTAACTCAGGTCATAATGTGATATTTTTTAATAAATAAGTTACCTAATCTAGATCAATTAATTTTAATTGATGATATTTATCTATATATATAATTGTTATTCCCCTCTCTATAATAGGATTCACTCTTCTTTAAGGTAACATTTTCTACTTCCATCAGGCCAATTAACTAGTGAAAAGAAAAAAATATAAAATATAATGTTAAATCATTTAAAAACATGAACTACCATCACACCAAAATATTATCTAATAAAAATGAATTTAAACATCCAAAAAATTAATTATCAATATTCTTATATTCTTTTTTCTCCTCAATTTAATTACCTTATTTATTCTAAAAACTCCTACTTATCTTCACACAATTATGTAAAAAACTTCCCCATATTACAGTACTCTTTATTCACTCAAAATCGTATCAATTTTTATCAAAATTCTATATTTCTTTTTTGGTTAAAATATTTCTCAGTAAAAATCCATAAAGAAAACTCCCCATATTAAACAATGATCATATCCCTTCCCATTTTTTTAAAAAAATCATATAAGTAGGATCTTTCAACTCTTAATTGATACTAAAAAAGGAATCCTACTATAAAAATATAATTGATCCAAATTAAAAAAATGTTCAATAAAACATTATGGATATCTCAGATTTGGTATTCTAATAAAAGATAAAATCTTGTGATATTTATATTATCCAGTAAAAAATTAATTTTTATGTATGAAGTATTGTTCATATTCACTCATAGGTCACACAAGGATTTTCAAAACTGATATGATCCAATATTAATCACAAATAAAAACCTACCCATATAATGTTTTATCATAAATTGGATCATATATACCGTGACTAATATTTAGTTTGTGAGTGGTATTGTTTCCATCATTATGTTTCCATATTGTGTGAAAGTATATCATTCATCAATATAGATTATATGGGGATATTTTCTATAACTCTATAAATGAATAAATTAATTCTGCATTTCTTAATTATTTTCTAGAAACATACCTCTACATTCCTCAATATTCTCTAGCTCCATTCATTCTGAGGAAGGTATTTGGAGTTTGTAAGTTGAAGGTGCTTCCTTTCTAACAGCTTTATCATCTTCTTCCTTCATTTGGTTTCTCACTTCAAAATTTTCTTTTTTAATTAATTCTATTGTTTATTATTATTTCCAAAAAACTTTGTTTCATGGTCTAAGCACTTATAAAGGTGAAATAATTCAAATATCTACGTGGGGGGGGGGGCTCAGTGTGACACTATATCACCCATCTAGTCCTCTCCTTGAGTTTATTTTCTATTTTCTCTATTATAGAATTAATGATTTATCATGAAAGTAAAGTGATATTTTGAAAAATCATTCAGATCAATAACGATAGCCTCAATGGGTTTCATGAATTTTTACAAGGTATTTTTTAATAAACTAATTTTTATTTCAATATAAGTTTATTATTTTTCATGGATCCCTGATTATTTTTATTTCAACTAACCGTAAAACTATTTATGTTTTCTCTTCCAAGGAAGAATATCCCTATTCTTATAATATAAATAATTATAAAATTAAGTATATATAACTTGGGGATGTTTTATGGTACCATTACAACAATTTTCTTATTCAATGACTTCATTTTTCCACACATCCATTGGATGTTTTCTACCATTTGGACTCATATTTTTTATAAATATTTATTTTTCTATGTGAAACTATCTATTGACATATTAGAAAATAATTTATAGATATATTCTAATTGATTATTAATCAATAACACTAAAATAGTGGAATTTACTATTGATCTATTAATCTAAGATACATCCTTAAGGATCATTTATATAGACAACTAAATATTTATACAGGGATGGTGAAATTTATATAATATATCCTTAAATATATTCCATATATTGTAGAGTTATTCATCATTTAATTGAGAAAAATTTATAATTATTATGTGAATTTTATCTGATTTAGAGGGGAGAACGAATCTTGATCGGAACATTATTTCATTGTCATACCATTTTTCATGGAATTTAGTTGCATTCATTGGATCACCTATTAGGCTTTATCTTTTAGTGAAAATATAAATAATAACAATAATACCAAATCACATGAAATTTTATTAAAATGAAATGTGTCCTTGTGTTCAATAAAACCTCATACATGATCGATGGGATCTTTAGGAAATAGACTGACAAAATGAACTGAATTTAAGAACATTTTTAAGAACATCCACTTGATTTTGAAGTTATTCACTACAATAATTTTCCCATGAATTATATGTCAACCCTATACAATTGATGATTAACCACACTCTATTAGTGGAAATTTACCAGTATATATCTCTGTCTCATACACCATTTTTAGAACTTTCTTATCCTTTCTCAACTTCGTCTATAAATTACATATTTTCATCTTTTTATTCCGGAGGATCTTTTCTATCTTTATATCATATTCACAAACCCCATTTCCATTTCAATGAGTTGATTAATCATGCATCAATGGTTTTACATGAAAATCACAACATTAGAAGAGAAAGAATTAAAATTAAATAAATTTTTAAATGATATAAAAATAGTTCTAAATATCTTAATTTCCTTAAATAGCTATCAAAATAGATGAAACAAAAAATATCAAAATGTATATAGAATAATTAATTTCTGTTGGATTTCATGTTTAAAATATATAATATCCCCATTCCTAATAATTAACTAAAATATGTAGTACATGGTAGTCTAAGGATACACCCATAGAGACAACAATAGGATATAAATAAAAAAAATTATAAGATATCTATATAATATGAAAGAAAAATTAAAATAATTAATGAATGAGAAAAAACAATGAACTAGTATATCCTTGTTCATAATCTAGTTAAGTAAATAGGTAATGAATTATTCATGTCTCATCAAAATTCGGTCTAGTAAATAATTTGGTCTTGGTCCCCATAATATATCTTAAAAAATATTTTTTATCATGGTTAGGTACATAAGTCAATAAATAAAATTGTTGACCCATAACTATATTTAAATTTAATTACCCGAAACAAAAAATGGTAATGAATGAAACAAGGAAGAAATTTATTAAATAAACGAACAGTCCTTTAGTCACCACATAATGATCACATATGAATATGTGAAGGAGATATGAGAAAAGAAAAATATATATGAAAAGACAATCCTAAATTAATAAAAAGGTTTGAAGGATATTGAATCACTCATTAATAAATTGTTGTAACTGAGAATATTCACCCCTAATTCTAGTAATGAGAGAGTAAAATAGTAAGTTCAACCATCGAAAATATACTATTAGACCAAGGACTAGTCACATGATTCTCCTTTGATTGAATTATCCTTCAAATATTGAATGATCCAAAGATGTAATATATATATTGTATTTAATGGAAGAGTTATCCCACTTCATATATCAATATGTCTTTACAATATTTATTTCTCATTAAATATTTACTCAACTCATTACATATTTAAAAATGATCATGTATTGTTACTTATATCTCCCTAAAAAGATATCACAAAATTTTAATATGTGTAAGAGATAACCAATATATTATATTAATAGATAAACATATCATGTTGAGACTACAAACTTCATTTTCTAAAACATCACTTCATCCTTAACTCTCAAAATATTATATATAATCCTGATTATGTAACACATTAATCATAATTACCTAATCATCCATGTATGAACATTGTTTCATTACCTCAACATGAACATAGTGTAACATATCAAAAAACTAATGAAATTGTCTTGTATTTTCTATCATAAACATTATAATTGTTATAAAATAACAATAATTCAAGAATTTGATTGATAAAAACCCACCATAGTGAAAACAATTCAGCCATCACTTTTTTTCTACTCATCCACCTATAAATTCGAATCAACTACTACAAGAAATCAACGTTTTAGTGGTGGTTTTTGACAGTGGTTTTCAAAATTGATTTTAAATATTTTATTAAAAAACTTTTAGCGATGGTTTCCAAAACCTTTACAAAAAACTACAGTTAAATGTTTTAATTGTTTTAAATTTTTTTACAATTTCTTTCAAAATAATTTCTAACTTTTTTAGTCGCGTTTTATTCAAAACCTCCATAAAATGGTGGGGAAATTTAAAAAAATTATTTGTTAATGAATTATTAATTATTATTAAATATTTATAATCATATATAGTTTATTGTATATTTTTTCAATTATTTATAATGTGACAATTAATAAATATTTATAATTATTATTTAATAATATTTTTAAACTAAAAGAAATCATCAATAAGTTGATGAACAGACTTCAGCATTATATTACCAAAATTACTGATCAGGGGCTCCATTTTTACTCCAGAACTAGTTAAATAAAAAAATATCAAATGAGCTAAAACCAATTGAGAATAAAATCTTGTGATAATAAATGGAAAACAATAAAGTCAAATTTAAAATTTAAAAATTCAAAAATCAATCTCGATCATAAAATGACCATATCTTTTAATCTGGGTGTATGTTAGGGATCTACCACATATCAAATTGAAACCAATGATGAAATCTACCTTGTTTATGTTTAGTAACAAATCTTTGAGTATTGTACCACTTTTTATTGTGCCAGAATGGCTCTAAAGGCCTCTGAAATAGAGGTTTTAGTTAAAGAGATCGATTTAATAAAATTCAAATGGTTATAACAATCGATCCTAGAGTCCGTTTAGCTAGTACCACATATCATATTGAATCTCATTGCAAGACCCTCGATTTGACTAGTTTTGGCGCAATAAAAGGATTCCTAGATCACATTTTTTGGCCTTTTTATTGTTTTTACGGTTTTGAGAGGTTCTTAATGTTTTATGATTTATTTATTTATTTAAATATTTATTTATATATTTAATATAAAATAAATTATTTATTTATAATTAAATAAAGAATTATTTTTCTATTTTTTATTTTTTCAATTTTTATTTAATTTTTATTAATTAATTAATTAATTAATTAATTATTTATATATATATATATATTTATTATTTAGTTAATTTGTATAAATTATTTATCAATTTAATTTTTTAATAATTAATTAATTCATATTTATTTATTTATTATTAGTTTATTATTCATTTATTATTTATTTGTTTATTTATTATTTATTTAGTCTTTATTAGTTTTTTTAATTAAATTCTATTTATTTATTTATTCTTTATTATATATTAAATATTGAATATTAAATAATTACTATAAAATATTATTATTAATTTTTAATTTTTCATTAATAATTAAAAATTATCATTTATGAATTAATAATTAATAATTACCATTTATTAATTAATAATTAATAATTATCATTTATTAATTATTAGTTATTTTTAATTAGTAATGATTAATGATTAGTTAATTAATTATTTATTTATATATTTATTTATTTATGTATTTTTGTATTTATTCATTATTATTTATATGTTATTATCTACTCTTTAGTATTTAATATTTAATATTTATATTGTAATATTTATTAATTTATTTACAATTTAGTAAATTTTAATTTATATTTATTTATTATTTATTTATTATTTATTTATTTATTCAATATTAAATATTTATTAAACATTTATTATTTATTTATACCAAATATATTATTATTTTCTTAATTATTTATAGTTTTTTAATAATAATTATTACTTTTGAATTATTAATTCTTAACAATCAAATATTAATTATTAGTTATTATTAATTATTAATTATTTATTATTTAGTATTTGTTATTTATTAAAAATTATTTATTATTGATTATTGATTATTTATTATTAGATGTTTATTATTAAATAATCTTTAATTTATTTATTATTTATTTTTCTATTTTTTAGTAATTTATTTTTTATTTATTTATTTATTTATCATATATTCAATAATTTTTTGATTTTTTATTATTTATACATTACTTATATATTATATGATATATGTTATTTATTATATATTATAAATTAAATAATATATAATATATATTTTACATGATATATTATATAATTCGTATTATATATTATATATTATGTATTATAAATTAAATATTAAATATTAAAAATTTTATATTATCTATTATGTATTATTTATTATGTATTATAAATTATATATTATCTATTTTGTATTATATATTATATATTACATATTATATATTATATTATATATTATATATTATATATTAGATTTTATTTTTTATTTATTATTTATTATTTTTTATTTAATATAAATTATGTATTATAAATTATATAGTATATATTATATATTTTATTTTATATATTATATATTATATATTATATACTATATATTTTATATTATATATTATATATTATGTGTTATTAGTAATTTGTTAGTTAGTGTTTAGTATTAACTATTTAAAAGTTACTATTTACTATTTATTATTTTCTATTTATTATTTAATATTTACTTTTTACTTTTTAATTTACTATTTTTATTTTCCATTTCTTTTCATATTATATATTTCATTAATTATTATTCATTTACATTTTGTTTAATAATTAATAATTTGCAATTACTAATTATTAAACATTATTAATTACATATAAATTGTTAATTATTAATTATTAGTTATTAATTATTGATAGTTTATTAATCATTATGGATTAATAATTATTTAGAGTGTAAATATTTGTTATTTATTTTTTGTTTTTTCAAATAATATATATATGTGTGTGTGTGTGTGCATGTGTGTGTGTATTAAATTCGATTTAATGACCATATAATGAGCCTACTGAAGTGGTAAATTCATTGTAGAATAGACAAGAGGTAAGAGGATCAAATCTCACCCAACACCAAATTTCTATATACGACATGGGAATATGCATTGAAAAGGGCTTGTGCATGGGAATGAGCATGATAAATGTAATAATATATCATATATAACAAACAAAATATTAATATAAATAAATAAAGTACAAAAATTTAAAAAATAAAAAAATACAGAAAACACAAACACATAATTTTTTTAAAAAAGTTTAAAAATTGAAAAAGATTTAGAGAAGGTTTAAACAGCCCCTAAAAAATCCTATGAAAATTTTAAAAAACCACTAATAATTATTTCCGAACACAATATTTGGTGACAGTTTTCCAAAACAGACGTAGATTGATTCAACAAAGGTTTAAACCACCGAAATGTTGAAATATTGGCATAGTGGACCCATGAACACCATTAATAATGTCTACTTATATGTCATGAAATACCATATCATATACCTCTATACTTCTTTAGAGTTAATATTGTACATCATATTGTATATAAATTTATTAAAAATCCCTCACCAATGTCTCCAACCACAATGAAAAGGAGCTCTAAATCAAAAACATAAAGCTTCTAAGTTTCCTGTGAACATGCCCCATAGAAATGAATGATTTAACCCTACTCTATGTAGTACCTCTTCTTAACAAGAAACAATTTCCTTCAATAATATACAGGTGAACTAAACCTTCTAAAATTCTCTATTCCATCATAAAATACCAAAACTACCTCTCAAGGTGTCTAAAGAAATTATCGTAGCATGACTTAAACCACCACAAAATGAAAAAATCAAATTCAATTCAACTTCTTCAATGTGTTTCGATTTTTTTAGCCTCACTAAAATGTTTTTATATCTAAAAAGGTATCACTGATCTCATATCCTTCCTCAAATAAAATATTTATGATCATGTCCGAACAATAGAAAATGTGTTTCCTAAACCACTTATGAACCCTACAACAAGGGAAAGAAGACTAATATAATGTTTATTATTTATACCTCCTGTATGGTTTATTTACATTGAATTGTATTTAAATTTTTGAATCCCATATTATAATTTTCATTATATTTACCACTTTTATATCATACTAAATGCACCTCAATCGATTTTTTTACTTATATGGCACTTCCCCACAATATGATCACTCTCTTTATAATTATATGGTCACTAACCCATGTTTATATGTCTCTCTCATTCCCATCACTGACACTCACTAATCTCCAGCTCTTCTTCACTACAACTTAGGCTAACATCTCCATCAATGTCTATTTCTTACTCATGGTGGTTGGATACTCTGTTGGTATTATCCTAATTTAGCCTATCTTTTACTCCTTAAGATTAATTTATTTCCTTTTATAATTCATTTTGGTATACCAGATGTTTTTCAACAATTCCAATATACTCCATAATCATTACCTTTTATTAAAGTGTTTAAAAATAGTAGGTGAGAATAATTGAATATTTACTTATATAAATGAATTAAAAATTAAAAAATAATATATGAAATATGGTATCAACTAGTTATTGATAATTCATATCATGATACATCATTCACTTTGAAATTATGTTCTGAGACATCATTCACCACGAAATTTTTCCTTCCAACTATTATAATGTGGTGATACATAGTTCAATTAGTAATAGATCATTCTCTAGGTTAGTTTTTTTGGTTCATCATCCTGACATGATGACTTATGATACATATCATTCATGTTAGATATATCTCAGTGAATTAGTGTAAACATTGAGTAGAATGAGGTTGATGTGTTGTTCACCCATTAGTTATGATATGTCAATATTTTCTTCTCTAAAATTTATTATATGAGTTGTAATATATCATTTACAATCATGATATGTGTATAAAGTGGTTACATCATCCCATTATAATGTTAAGAGAGGAATTTATGTGTCAACCATTTAGGTTAATCCTTAATTACCCAGTGGGGCAACTACTATAAGTGTGTGATTTTATCCATTTCATTCCATTCCATAAATTTGATTACATATATACTAATTTTGATTAGGGTCATCATTTTTGGTGTCTTACTAGTTTTAAAGCTCATTTTATACATGGGAAACCTGGTGAATGTGAAAACCATTTGTTTGAAATGCATGTCTGAGTAGTGGCCCACAGACAGATTAACAAGCTTTGAGAGATCAATGGGGCTATCAAGATAGGTATGAGGAGAGGCTAGGGACAAAAAGTTTCTCCTATTGTTTATTTTTATTTTATTCTATATGTGGAAAACCATTAGGTGGTCTCACTACTATTGTAGGACTTTATATCCTTCTTGTAATTTTTTTTATATTATGTTAATGCTTCTATTATGTTATGATTTTCACTGTTAATCCATTTGATGTACTTTTATTTTATCTTATTTTTGGATTCTCACATGCATACCTATTATTATAATAATTATACTAATGGCTATAGTCTCCACATAAGGTTTATCAAACCCTCAATATAGGTTGGAGCCTATGGCGTATGGAGAGGCATGCATAAGGATAAATGGTTATATGAGTCTGGCATTACTCTGGTAGTCCATGATGTGACATTTCAATGTGGTATCAAGTCAGTATTATTTATCTTAAAATTTTGGTTACGGTATATGGATATAATAATGGTATGAAATTGTAATGGATGTTATGTTTTCTTCTTGGATAACACTTACATCAATAGAGTTTCCGATACAAGTGATTCAATATTTATATTCTTGATTTTTTGGGTTACAACTGATATGATTCTCTGCATGACAGATTATTACAATTTATTAATTTTTAGTTTTCCTTGTTTTCAAGAGTGTAACTTGTATTGTGTTCACACATCATATTTGAAACATATGATTCTAGTGATATTCATCTGCTCGTATATGATTGTTGATCTAGTTTCAATGTAAGGTTCAATTTCATATAGTGTCATAAAAAATTATATAATTTTTACTATATAATCTTTTGGTTTATTTTTACTCAAATATACAATGGTTTCTAGTTTGTAATTTATATATTATGACTAGTTTTATGAATCCATATGTATTTGATACCTTATATTAGAGTGGGTAGGATACGATAGAGTCATGCTCGAGTGATGTGAAATCCATATATCACACGGTGTGTATGGACTTCTAAGGAATTTTTTATACTACATCCATTAGTTTTTTATGTGTGAATGTGTCTTTTATGATAATCCTAAGAGTGTTATCTTGATCTGGATATATTGGTACCATTATTGGGGTACCTAATATTAATGATAGCCTAAAAATGGGGGATGGCTTGTGAGCTTCATTGTGACATTTGAGATCAAAATATAGAGTATACATGGTGGTAGGTGAACCATGGGGGATGTGATCCATAGTCTAGGTTATTGATAATAGTTATAGAGAAATTGAATTTGGATATTAGTTAGATTATTATGTGACATGAGTATCATGGAACTTCCATGTCATTTCTTGAGTTGAGTTATTCTATATGTGGGTATCACTAGGGAGTAAGATTTTCCTAGAAACGAGAATATATTCATTAATGGGAAGCATGGGTAGATTATTTTTGTTGTTATATTGTTGGAAATGATGTTAAATCGAGAATATAATGTGATCAGGTCTGTATTTACATATTTATGTATTGGAAATGAAGGTACATATGTGGATTTATGAATTAAATACATCTGACAAGAAAGTGATGCTTGGTTATCTATTTTATTAGGCATCTAAACTATAGATTGATAGGATATGAGTCATAATCCAATTATTCCAGTGGTATGAAAGGGTTTCACTAATATATATTTAATTTGGATATTGACCGGATTAGAAACATCGAACATTATTATGAGTGATCTTTGAAAAATCTATTCCCAGGAAAATAAGTGGCTTATATTTTACTCAATATATATTTTATGTGGAGTTGATGAAAGAAAAAAATATTTTAGATTGAAGATATTACTATTAGTTAATCAGGATAATCCAATATGACATAATGTATTTGAAAATTGGTGTATTTTTGGAAAAAAATCTGATTTTGAGAGATTGAGGGGTGAAGTCTCATGAGTCTTTGGGGTTTGATCATGTTCACGTTTTCATTGTAAGGTGATTGTAGATAATTATTTCTTAATATATAGGTTTGCTATTTTTGGTCATGTTTTCAGTTTCTTGAGATGTGTATGATATTTATGACCATGATGGGTTCATATATGCTACTATTGGTCTATTAATCCTTAGTTATTCCTCATTTCATAGAGGTAGGTAAGGGGTAAAATGAAATTTAGTGATTGATCATATTAGGATTATGATCAATTATGATGACATAGTAGAAAGGTTTGATTCACCTTATCTAAGATAAGTAATGGATAAAATATTTGGATCTTAACATTGTGTCATGTGTTGATTAGAATACGGGGTTCACTAGGGATGGTTATGGGTTATTATATAATAAGAACTAGTATACTGTTATATGAGTACTGTGTGAGACTGGGACATTATAAAATGTTTGTGAAGTGAATGATGGTTCTTGATTATTATGACCAAACTATAATGGATAACCCATATGAGGGATTATCTATGACTTAATATGTAATGTGATATGCGGGTTTATGATCGTTAGATATTTGTAAATTCCAAGGGCCTGAGTGAATAGATGATATTGATAAGGATTCAATAGAGTACCTCAACTTCATTGAATTGGGAACTTATGAGATGGACAACCTCTAACATGATTTATGTGCGGATGATGCATTGTTGTGATGAGAGTGTTGTATAGTTTTGAGAAATGTCATTTACCTTGAGTGGTATACATTGAGACTGGTCATTGTAGTAGTTAATCTATTGAATCATGTGGAATTAGTGGCATAGAAAACCTTTTTGTAATCGAACCTAGAGTGGGGGATAATTGGATGTGAATATTGAGATATTACAAGTAGGTAAAATGAGTTTCAGTTCATAATTGTTATAAACTTTTGAGAATTTTCATGCTCATTGAGTGAGAGTAAGTGAAATTTTATAATCCGGAACACATTTTTGTAGTCTTATGTGTCTAATGTTCATGTTAAGATAATTTTCGTAAATTTATATTGAAAACTAATATAAAAATAAACATGAATGTGGTAGTGGTTTATCATCCATGATTCAAAGTATTAATATCAATTATGATTAGTAAATTAAAAATACCTAGATAGGAATATAGAATAATTGTTTATGCATAAAGTCAATACATTTGATAGGTGAAAAACATGAATATTAGGCTATTTTCTAGTGTGATAATATTTTTTTATTAAAAAAACTTGTTATATTATTAGTATTATTTTATGATGTTATTTCAAAGGAATCATGATGACTAGTGTGACTAATAATGTATTAATGTTGTGAGAATTGCCTCTAGGGAAAGATTGTGAGATTTAGTGATTATGGTAGAGATGTTTTTTGGTATGGAACTAAGCATGTGATGGTATGGAATATATTAGTGATTTCAATAATTGTTGTATTGAGACAATAAATTATAAATTAAAAAATTCCATTTGGACTGGGTAATCAATTTAGAGTTGGCGGAAGTATCATACATCAAAATGAAGGAGGAATTGGGATTTCAAAGGTAGTCAGTTTGGTGGGATATTAACTAGAACGATACACACATATTTTTAGTATTTATTTCAGGGATATATAGATACACACATAATTCAATATATGATAAATGATTATGATGGAATATATAATGTGGTGTCTTATGTTAAGTTGGTTCTACTAGTTTGGGAGTAGTATTATCATGGTAATAACCGGTAAAAGATCATTTTTGGAATTTAAATCAACTATCCTTTATTGATGTAATTCATATCTGATGCATTTGGATAATTCTATGGGATTGAAAATGTTATTATGGGGAGGTTTTAATAACCTATATACGGTTTTATTTTTGAGTCACTATTAAAGTAGATTCCAATGAGTAAAAAATCAATGTCGATGTTAAATTTTAGATTTAGATCAAGAATTTTATTTTTCTATGATGAGAATTAAATGATTATGTTCATTTTTCGAAGGTCATGTCATTATTTTAGGAAGATAATGTGTGTTTACATTGATTATAATATATAATAGTATAGTTTGGTGGCTTTATAAGGTCCCCATATACATGGTTTGAAGGCATCATGTAGTCAGTGGGGGTGTATATCCTCATGTTGGGGTCATCATAAGAATATTGATGGTTTACTGGGTACACAATAATTTTGATGCCCATTTATAAAGAAAAAATTTTAAATTATAGATTTTTATATTTAAAACCTACTCTAGGGTTCTCATTTTAGGGACACCATACATTATGGTAGGTCAACTATCACTTACCCTTCCACCTTCTCAATGAATCCAATTATCCATGTTGGCTGGATCTTGTTTTCACAGTGATCAAAGAGATTTTTCTTACTTATCATTTTCCTATTTCATTATTCTCAACTAATATATAATTTCATAGGGTTGGATCTAGATATTTAGTTCAAATTCAACAAGAAATTGGTGGAATGAGGGTATGATAGTGGATATTTAGGGTGGATTGGGTTGGTGATCCCTTAAGAGGAGGAACACAAATGGTTTCTCACAGTGGTTTTAATTTTATGTTTCTACACAAAATTTATTTCCTTTATTCTTAAAATTTATATGAGTTTTTTGTAAATTTAATACTTATTTTTAAGTGTTTTTTTGTAATGGGTTTTGGGGTGTATCAGGTGTGATCCATACCCCATTGATTGAGGTTTTCAAATTATTAAATGATTATGTGACATATCCCTTATTTATTCTTAGTTGAATAAATGTTGATAACTTTTCAAAATTAATTATTGGTTTTTTATAAATAATCAAAAAGGATGTTTTTTTGGATATATTAACTCATATATGTCATTTGTTTCTGGTATTATCTTTGTCAATCATGAGAAGTTGTGGCCAAGTCTTGTTTTAAGGGGTTTCTCTATTGTTAATATAGGTGGTGACTAATATTACTATATAATATATTTTTAACATATTAAATGGATATTATGTGAATGTATGTCAGTATTTTTGATTCAATAGGTAATCATGTAAAGGGGTCCCCATATGAGGAAATGCAATGGGGATCGAAAAGACTCCTAGAAATCCCTTTGGAGTTGTTGATTTTTGATTTATCCATAGATGGAAAATTAAAACATGTTAGAGTCTTGGTTGGAGGATGGTGGAACCATGGAATTGTTTCCATTCTATGAGACTATATTTTATTTATATGATGTGTTTTATTGGGATAACTAGTACTCACATAGAGGGGTGGCTACAATTGAGTCATTTTGTTATTTGTTTTAGTGTTTTCTTGATAAATAAGATTGATTTGGTAAGTGAGAATGAACAATGATGGAGCCAAATGTAGTTTCTTATATCTTAACTGTAGAGACCCGAAGCTTATCGTACATGTACATTACATTACATTTGCGGAATACTTAGTACATAACAAAAACACACACACAAGGATCGTAATAGTTTAGTGTCTTTGGAAACTCGGAATAAAATCTTCTAATCGTGGGGAAAGATCTTCAACATCTCCCATAAAGATCTTCCCTTTTTTACCTAAAACCTTTCTTTATGTCCTGGGGAAAAGAAAACATAAAAGGGTGAGCTCAAATGCTCAGTAAGGGTATACAAAAGAAATAAAAATCATATCATATCTTTTTGAAAATCATAACCTGGAAAAGAGATCATAAAATCTTAACATGGAACAAATCATAGAAGTGAAAATGAGATCACCATAATCATAACATGAAACTTTAAACTTTGTGGCATGCACACATAATCATGGAAAATCATTTCTTGTTAGTCATGACTCATTGCCAAGACTATCTTAGTGGACAAAGTCCCTTTCTGAATCGAGTAACCCTCATTTCAGTCCTGTTTCACTGAACCGGTATAACCTACCATTCCAGCCATGTCTATCTCATGAGATATAAAATCTTTACCCAATGCATTGGAGGGAGATATAGGTCCCACCCATCTTATAATGAATCCTTTCTTATGTGTGCCACATAATCATAAATCTTACATCATCACATAACCCATGTAATAAAAATGGGATTCTTAAACAACATGACATCATAAAACAATTCATATAAGATAAAGGAATTCATAAAAATAATTCCATCACAAAATGATCAAATCAATTTAATAATAGGGATAAAAACAGAACCCTTTATTATCTTAGATGGAAAATAATTTTGATAAAACACTTGAACTCCATTCTTGAGGAAAATATCCTTTCTTCTTCAAAAACATTTTTCCTTTCATAACATGTCATACAACTTTAAAATAAAAGAAGTTGATTAAAAATAAACTTGAAAACTTGTAAAGGAAGCTTCTTGGAAATAATGTTTTAAAAATCCATTCATGCCGTATAAGATAAAAAAAACATTCTTCGTACTTTTGTCGGAAAAGTCAAAAAGTACCTCGTACGAAAAACGACAAAAGATTCCTTTCATACATATTACTAAAAACTCACCGAAGGGTAAAAAAGGATTTAAACAATTGTAGGTGGATGGAAATAATATTACATATTGATGAAACATGGATGTGGATGATAAAATACACCCCAGTAAATACTTACGAATAAAAAATCTCGGATAAAAATGAGATTGTGATATTTCCCTTACCTTAGGTCCGACTTGCTTTGTAAGTGTCCGAACCTCCTGTATAATGATTTAAATCATGTTATTGACTTATTACAGAATCATATTCATTGTTATGATATTATATATGGTTCACTTATGACATTATATTACCCGTTCTTTTGTAAATTCCATGTTAAAGAAGCGTTTTGGGTAAAATCGTTTCATTTATCGTGGGTGTTTTGACTTGTTGTTATTGACATCATTATTACTTATATCATGATTTACTTACTTCCAGAATATAAAATATTATTTATATATCATATATATCCAGTATATATATATATATAATAGGTAGATAAATAAAATGAAAAACACCGTTCATGGAGACGGTAGTCCGTACGTACGCATGAACGCTATTTTCCTTTCCTTATTGTCTTGAAATGGAAGTAAGTAGATGACATACATATATATATATATACACATAAATACAGTAGCTTTATAATGTCATATAATACATTATTATTTCTTATATATACTTTATAATCATTCTTAAATGGTTAACATGGAGAATGAATCTCATCGCGTCGTGGAGACGGTAGTCCGTACGTACGCACGAGCGATGATATCATTTCCATAAATATTAAATTGAATTGGAGTGGATTATACAATATATCAGAATCAATATGATGTTGTAATAACTATGTATAGTTATTCTTTACACCATTATACCCATCCATGTAAGGTGGTGGTGGAAAATAGATTACACCACGGCGTGGAGACGGTATTCCGTACGTACGCACGCGCGGTGATTTCTTTTTCCGTAGGATGGATAGATGGTTAATTAGGGTTGTTTCATACATATAATAACATATCAGTATATGAGTGATACTTATGTTATTACTTCATAATGAAACAACCTAAGAAGAAGAAGTGGAAGAAGAAATAAAGATGAAAGAATTGGTAACGGTAATTACCTCTTCTTTGAAGTGCCTCTTTGAGACCTCCTCTTAGGGCACTAGAATTGGTCTTTGAGGAAGACCAGAACCTCTAGGATGTTGCTAGGGAAGTGGAGAAGGGATTTTGGCAGGGGTTGGCCGAGCTTGAGTGCTCAAATTGGTGTGAGGTGGAGAGGGAGGAGGTGTCCTTTTATAAGGGAGGAGAGGGGCACCTTAGGAATATCTCAAAATATTATTTTATATTAAAGTCAAAATCGGTTTATAATGGTTCCAAAGGGTCTTATTTCGAATCTAAGGTGGGTATGGGTCGAAATCCTATCAACCAATAGAATTTAGACAAGTTTAGGATATTATTTTAACCTTATCAATTAAATTTAACTGTAAGTTAAATAATTTAACTTTTACCATGTCTTTTTGTTTTCTTTCACTATATGGTTAATAAACTTATTATAACATGCCAAACGAACCCCAAATTGTTTATTATTAATATATATATCTTTATCTAAGTCATTTGGCCGAACCTTAGATTTTTAAGAATAAAATAACAATTAATAATATAATATTTTATTTAAAAACTATTTTATGTCAATTTTGACACTATTTGATATATGATTTTTGTGAAAGTCATAAAAGAATTAAATGTTCGAAGAAAGTTAATTAAATCAACATTAATATATCATAGTAACCTAGAAAATTAGTGGAATTCATAAAAAATCTCAAATTAAATTTATTTTGGTGTTTATAACATCAATTATGTCAATATTTCATTAATAAGATAATTACTGCATCATCATTGTGTCATAAATAAATTAAATTATTTAAAGTCTAAAAATTACAAATAAAATACCATTATGTAGGAAATATTTTTATCTTTCTAATGAATATTTATAATCTAAAATCCAACATATATAACCCTATGTAACAATTGTTTTGCTAAAAGATATATGCTTGTGTCAATTTTGTATTCATTTTAACTTAATTAAAATAAAGTGTCATTATCACTTACAAGTTGATCAATGGGGTCCCAAAATCGACCCAAAGATGCCCATGGTCGACCATGTATCAACCAATAGGGTTAAGACACGTTTTAGGGTAATTTAATATTATTATAATATTATTTTGTAACCCTTATTTACCGGATTTACCCTTAACCATGGTAAATAAAATATTTACCGCAGTAATTATTCAAAATGTCTAAAAATAAAAGTTACCTATTTACACAATTTGAACATCCTGATTCCAAATATTGAATCCATTTTTCTAAATTCAAAACACAGAAGTGGCAGAAATTAATTTAAAATTAATTCCCGCTGTCAAAACAAAAAGCGTGTTTTTAAGAGATAATAACTATCAAAAGATTGACACTTGTTTATGTTCGGTTTAATTGTAAAATTGTGTCCAATGACCAACATTATATTAAGTGGTAAAAATATATTCTAAATATACTTTAAAACCATTCAATATTATAATTTAACCACATAAGATATTACAATGAAAAAAGTTGTTTTTAATTAAAATATAGCGTGTTTTTACTATTCATTAAAATATGAAAGTTATCGGAAAAATATCAAAAATTTATCTAATGTAAATTTTTACATCCTGATTCAAAAGAAGAATATTATTTTGTCAAATTGAACATATAAACATGTCAAAAACTATATTTAAAGTGGGTGCGCCATCAAAAGGCGGTAAAACTGCATTTTTTGAAAAATACTTATTTTACCCGAAAAATTTATTTTGTTCTTATACCATGTTCTAGAAATGTGTAAGATGAATAATAATGTTATAAAATTCAAAATTTAGTTAATACTATTCATAACGGCTAGTTCATGACAATATTATAATAATATAACATTGTTTATTAAAACCCGGTATTGCGTACAACACACGCTATCGAGGAAGGTCGTGATTGCGTGTAATGCAAGACTAGTCAGGGTTGCGTGTTGTGAAAGAATCCTTCGTTGTTTCGTATAACAGAATCCAACCATATTTCATTTATACATTTAATATATATATATATATATACTCAATGTTGCGTAGAATAACTATTATCAAAATTGTGTGTAACACGGTCCAAGAATAGTGTTGCGTATACTACAAGCTAATACGGTGTTGCGTATAGCGCAAGGTAATATTGGTGTAGAATACAACATAAGACATTAATGAAATTAAAATAATATTTTTCATAAAATCTCGGGGTGTTACATTCTACCCCCCTTAAAATGAATTTCGCCCTCGAAATTCGTCGGGGTTATAAATGGTTTATTATTTGAAAGTTTCTTTGATAGAAACCCAAATCGTAAAAGGGAATACCAAAACTTGGCTTTAAAAACTAAAGTATGAAATGTAACAATTACCCAAATAAACTAATCACTGGGTTTCCACATAGGTGAAAATATGGATATGGAAGAGAAATCTAACCATCATGTTCTGATGGAGAGTGGTAGAGAACATGGCTATGGAAAAGCCAGTAATCACAAATCCATAGATTTGTGATGATATAAGGTACCATCTGATTCATCAGGTATAAGATCACTAGGACACCATTTTTGGTTTTCAAGATCATTTCCCTAAAGTTGAAAATTTGCTTAGAATAAATACTTACTTTATTTTGGTACAATCTCACTTTTGTTCGTGCGTTGAACAATTTCTACTTCATCTCTTAAATAAATGAAGTTGAATTTGTTATTTGTGAAGTGTTAGCAGATCATGTGATAGAATGACTGTTCATTCCATCTGTCTCAAACAAAAGGTTAGCAAAAGTTATTAAATATACATAAGTCATTCTATAGTGAGATTAATCATATATGGTTCCTAAAATGGACTTATACATCATATATCATGCTGCTTAATATAATAAAACTAGTTTCTACTAAACAGGGACTTTTTGTAGGCTAGTGGTAGGCGATAAAGGCCAGTTGCACTTCGGTTGTGGGTTCGATTCCCACATCCTTGTCCGACGCGATGGGCTGTCGCCCGTCCTGCAGGTTGTCCTTTTTCTAAAACTACATTACTATAACATCCCATCAATAATATCGAAAATCTTCTATCCTTAAACAATACTAACTTATGTCCAACATAATCCATTTTAATCTTTAGGCTTGTCCATAATACTGCAGTCCACCCTCATAATATAGTGAAAACGATTACCAGAGATTTAATACTGTCGTTGATCCCCATATATCATAAGATATGTCTTGTTGGTCACATTCCAAACATTCAAAGGCCTTAATCTTGTACTCTCTTGAATACCTATTGAACCTTATTGAAAACATGAATTCTATTAAAAGTTAACTCTTTCCACATACCAAAATCCTCAAAATTCTATATACTCAAACCATGATATCACTTAGTCCTTATATCAATCATGAGCTCATGAATACTGTAAACCATTTCATTTTCTCTTTATCACTTCATTATGCGCATATCATCCACTTTCCAAAAAAAATATCTGAATAACCTTTCATTGTTACTCATACCATTCATCATAAACTTTCAAAACTTAAGGAAATACAATAGTGTAACAATCCTTAGATGTCTTTTTATTCTATAGTACAACATTACACTTGATAAACATGTAATCATTCCACTACCTTCTTAAACCATTGACCGAGCTTCAACAATTCTTTCATCTCACATATCATTTGTAGTCTCTTCATCATCATCCACATAAATACTACCCATATGACCATACTGATTCTCTTCATGAGCCTTTCCCTTAGGGCATTTGTTTTCATAATGCCCATACATTCCACATTTAAACCACTTAACCATTTTTGATGTCGTAGCAATACCATTATCCTCATCCATGGTGTTAACCGACCCTTTTCCTTTGCACTTACTTGCTTTGTGTCCTTCTTTTCCACACCCAAAGCATCTTCCAGTTCCCTTGAAACATTCTCCTTGATGCCTTTTCCCACATGATTTACATAGGGGAAATTGAACTTTCTTTCCTCTATGATCATCATGAAACTCCATCTTTCTCTTATTAGCCGAGTCAGGAAACTTACCAAATTTTACTTTATTGATCATATTATGAGACTGCTGATTCGGCATAATAACGATGTTTGGACATCCAAATCCCATTTCATTATGAAGAATATCATTCCATTGTCCACCATATCCTCCATTATCGTGAATCATCTTGTTTCCAACGATTTTCTAAAACCCAAAAGAATAGTGTGAGAGGAAAAATAATGCTAGGGAAAACAACATAGTAAAGGGGGAGTACCCTTAATATCTAACATCTTAGGTTAAATTCTAAGATCGGTATCGTAGTTCTAGGATTATATCCTATACGTATACGTATCCTTAGGGACATCCCTAGACATACCATAGAAATATCTCTAGGGATCTCACTAATGTTTTCGCATCCTAGTTTCCAAAGGTTGGCTAAACCTTTCCTCTGATACCAACTGTAGAGACCCGAAGCTTATCGTACATGGACATTACATTACATTTGCGGAATACTTAGTACATAACAAAAACACACACACAAGGATCGTAATAGTTTAGTGTCTTTGGAAACTCGGAATAAAATCTTCTAATCGTGGGGAAAGATCTTCAACATCTCCCATAAAGATCTTCCCTTTTTTTTAACCTAAAACCTTTCTTTATGTCCTGGAGAAAAGAAAACATAAAAGGGTGAGCTCAAATGCTCAGTAAGGGTATACAAAAGAAATAAAAATCATATCATATCTTTTTGAAAATCATAACCTGCAAAAAAGATCATAAAATCTTAACATGGAACAAATCATAGAAGTGAAAATGAGATCACCATAATCATAACATGAAACTTGAAACTTTGTGACATGCACACATAACCATGGAAAATCATTTCTTGTTAGTCATGACTCATTTCCAAGACTATCTTAGTGGACAAAGTCCCTTTCTGAATCGAGTAACCCTCGTTTCAGTCCTGTTTCACTGAACCGGTATAACCTACCATTCCAGCCATGTCTATCTCATGAGATATAAAATCTTTACCCAATGCATTGGAGGGAGATATAGGTCCCACCCATCTTATAATGAATCCTTTCTTATGTGTGCCACATAATCATAAATCTTACATCATCACATAACCCATGTAATAAAAATGGGATTCTTAAACAACATGACATCATAAAACAATTCATATAAGATAAAGGAATTCATAAAAATAATTCCATAACAACATGATCAAATCAATTTAATAATAGGGATAAAAACAGAACCCTTTATTATCTTAGATGGAAAATAATTTTGATAAAACACTTGAACTCCATTCTTGAGGAAAATATCCTTTCTTCTTCAAAAACATTTTTCCTTTCATAACATGTCATACAACTTTAAAATAAAAGAAGTTGATTAAAAATAAACTTGAAAACTTGTAAAGGAAGCTTCTTGGAAATAATGTTTTAAAAATCCATTCATGCCGTATAAGTTAAAAAAAACAATCTTCGTACTTTTGTCGGAAAAGTCAAAAAGTACCTCGTACGAAAAACGACAAAAGATTCCTTTCATACATATTACTAAAAACTCACCGAAGGGTAAAAATGGATTTAAAAAATTGTAGGTGGATGTAAATAATATTACATATTGATGAAACATGGATTTGGATGATAAAATACACCCCAGTAAATACTTACGAATAAACAATCTCGGATAAAAATGAGATTGTGATATTTCCCTTACCATAGGTCCGACTTGCTTTGTAAGTGTCCGAACCTCCTGTATAATGATTTAAATCATGTTATTGACTTATTAAAGAATCATATTCATTGTTATGATATCATATATGGTTCACGTATGACATTATATTACCCGTTCTTTTGTAAATTCCATGTTAAAGAAGCGTTTTGGGTAAAATCATTTCATTTATCGTAGGTGTTTTGACTTGTTGTTCTTGACATCATTATTACTTATATCATGATTTACTTACTTCCAGAATATAAAATATGATTTATATATCATATATATTCAGTATATATATATATATAATAGGTAGATAAATAAAATGAAAAACACCGTTCATGGAGACTGTAGTCCGTACGTACGCATGAACGCTGTTTTCCTTTCCTTATTGTCTTGAAATGGAAGTAAGTAGATGACATACATATATATATATATACATAAATACAGTAGCTTTATAATGTCATATATTTCATTATTATTTCTTATATATACTTTATAATCATTCTTAAATGGTTAACATGGAGAATGAATCTCATCGCGTCGTGGAGACGGTAGTCCGTACGTACGCACGAGCGATGATATCATTTCCATAAATATTGAATTGAATTGGAGTGGATTATACAATATATAATAATCAATATGATGTTGTAATAACTATGTATAGTTATTCTTTACACCATTATACCCATCCATGTAAGGTGGTTGTGGAAAATAGATTACACCACGGCGTGGAGACGGTATTCCGTACGTACGCACGCGCGGTGATTTTTTTTCCATAGGATGGATAGATGGTGAATTAGGGTTGTTTCATACATATAATAACATATCAGTATATGAGTGATACTGATGTTATTACTTCATAATGAAACAACCTAAGAAGAAGAAGTGGAAGAAGAAATAAAGATGAATGAATTGGTAACGATAATTACCTCTTCTTTGAAGTGCCTCTTTGAGACCTCCTCTTAGGGCACTAGAATTGGTCTTTTAGGAAGACCAGAACCTCTAGGATGTTTCTAGGGAAGTGGAGAAGGGATTTTTGCAGGGGTTGGCCGAGCTTGAGTTCTCAAATTGGTGTGAGGAGGAGAGGGAGGAGGTGTCCTTTTATAAGGGAGGAGAGGGGCACCTTAGGAATATCTCAAACTATTATTTTATATTAAAGTCAAAATCGGTTTATAATGGTTCCAAAGGGTCTTATTTCGAAGCTAAGGTGGGGATGGGTCGAAAGCCTATCAACCAATAGAATTTAGACAAGTTTAGGATATTATTTTAACCTTATCAATTAGATTTAACTCCAAGTTAAATAATTTAACTTTTACCGTGTCTTTTTATTTTCTTTCACTATATGGTTAATATACATACTATAACATGCGAAACGAACCCCAAATTGTTTATTATTAATATATATATCCTTATCTAAGTCATGTGGCCGAACCTTATATTTTTAGGAATAAAATAACAATTAATAATATAATATTTGATTTAAAAACTATTTTGTGTCAATTTTGACACTATTTGATATATGATTTTTTTGAAAGTAATAACAGAATTAAATGTTCGAAGAAAGTTAATTAAATCAACATTAATATATCATAGTAACCTAGAAAATTAGTGTAATTCATAAAAAGTCTCAAATTACATTTATTTTGGTGTTTATAACATCAATTATGTCAATATTTCATTAATAAGATAATTACTGCATCATCATTGTGTCATAAATAAATTAAATTATTTAAAGTCTAAAAATTACAAATAAAATACCATTATGTAGGAAATCGTTTTATCTTTCTAATGAATATTTATAATCTAAAAGCCAACATATATAACCCTATGTAACAATTGTTTTTCGAAAAGATATATGCTTGTGTCAATTTTGTATTCATTTTAACTTAATTAAAATAAAGTGTCATTATCACTTACAAGTTGATCAATGGGGTCCCAAAATCAACCCAAAGATGCCCATGGTCGACCATCTATCAACCAATAGGGTTAAGACACGTTTTAGAGTAATTTAATATTATTATAATATTATTTTTTAACCCTTATTTACCGGATTTACCCTTAACCATGGTAAATATAATATTTACCGCAGTAATTATTCAAAATGTCTAAAAATAAAAGTTACCTATTTACACAATTTGAACATCCTGATTCCAAATATGGAATCCATTTTTCTAAATTCAAAACACAGAAGTGGCAGAAATTAATTTAAAATTAATTCCCGCTGTCAAAACAAAAAGCGTGTTTTTAAGAGATAATAACTATCAAAAGATTGACACTTGTTTATGTTCGGTTTAATTGTAAAATTGTGTCCAATGACCAACATTATATTAAGTGGTAAAAATATATTCTAAATATAATTTAAAACCATTCAATATTATAATTTAACCACATAAGATATTACGATGAAAAAAGTTGTTTTTAATTAAAATATAGCGTGTTTTTACTATTCATTAAAATATGAAAGTTATCGGAAAAATATCAAAAATTTATCTAATGTAAATTTTTACATCCTGATTCAAAAGAAGAATATTATTTTGTCAAATTGAACATATAAACATGTCAAAAACTATATTTAAAGTGGGTGCGCCATCAAAAGGCGGTAAAACTGCATTTTTTGAAAAATACTTATTTTACCCGAAAAATTTATTTTGTTCTTATACCATGTTCTAGAAATGTGTAAGATGAATAATAATTTTATAAAATTCAAAATTTAGTTAATACTATTCATAACGGCTAGTTCATGACAATATTATAATAATATAACATTGTTTATTAAAACCCGGTATTGCGTACAACACACGCTATCGAGGAAGGTCGTGATTGCGTGTAATGCAAGCCAAGTCAGGGTTGCGTGTTGTGAAAGAATCCTTCGTTGTTTCGTATAACAGAATCCAACCATATTTCATTTATACATTTAATATATATATATATATATACTCAATGTTGCGTAGAATAACTATTATCAAAATTGTGTGTAACACGGTCCAAGAATAGTGTTGTGTATACTACAAGCTAATACAGTGTTGCGTATAGCGCAAGGTAATCTTGGTGTAGAATACAACATAAGACATTAATGAAATTAAAATAATATTTTTCATAAAATCTTGGGGTGTTACATTAACGATTATGATAGATTACCTATTTCTTGGTATGTAACTCAATCCTTATGTGTGGAGAATTTTTGAACCATTGAGTGTGATCCCTTGGGAAGTGTTGAGATACTCAGTGAATGAAACTTTTAGTGTATCCATAGTCCCTAACTGATGTTGTAGGCCTTTTAAAAATTTATTGAGTTTTTTATAGTTATTTAATATCATGTTTCTTTATCATTTGTGGGTAGATAGCCATTTTAATAAGACTTTTTTATTAGAACAACCTCTCAAGACGGACCCTTGTGAGATGGGTTATTGTACGAAATCTTGATGTGTGACATGGTGGGTGGGATTAATGTATGTGTACTAGTTATGATATTTCATAGGTAAGAATAGAATATAATGTGTTCAAGTTAGTTATAACAATACGATGGATGAGATATTTTTCACTATGGTTGTAATACATGTTCACATATCCTTTTATAGTTATTAGTAATTCATTGAACTTATTTTTTATAGTGATAGATCATTCAACTTTTTTAGGTATTAGTTGTAGATCATCCTTTTAAATACTTGTGAATTAGTTATCAATTAATATTCTTATACATTCTCAGTGATATGTCACTCATCTCAATGATTTTGGATAGGTACTGCCACATTCGACCTGAAAGGTCTCAATCCCCTTTATTGTTGATATGTAATTCCTCATTAACCCATAGATTCATTGTTATCCTTGTCATTGAGTTACGATTAATCATTCACAGGTGATATAATATTTTCATGTTTATTATATGGTAGTATATAATCTCAATGAGGTTATTCTTAATGATGTTTCATTCACATTTTTGATTCTTATGTTTATGGATTGGACTCCTATGAATGAATTGGATAGTGAAATATCATTTAAAAGGACATACTTTATCTTCCATAATGGGTTTTTATATCATTAACCAGGAAATACTTTTTCCTATAATATTGATGGTTGGATTCATTATAGAATGATTAAATATAGATATATCGTTTACACTATATTTGTGTGTGGATAAAACATGCACATTGGGATAAATCATTTTCTCCATTGTTTAATAATGATAAACTATTCAGCAAGTGATAAATAAATTTCCTAATAATTTTTTTGTGAATTATCCACCCACTATGGGGGATGGGATATATCATTCAATATTGATATGAGTTGGTGGGAAATTGTTCACTTTGACTAGTATGTGGTTCATGCATTTGTAAATTTTGTGTTTTGATATGGGGATTGTTTTCTCTTATAATATGATGATATTATTAAAGATATATCATTAAAAATTATGTTGTGTTTAGAATATGGGTATATATCCACATTCCAATATAGGTAGAAACACGCACGTGTTGTCAGTTAGTGTGATTCATCAAGTACCCAACATGGTGAATAGTGTATAATTGAGATGTGACATATAAATTTTCATTCATTAAATTAATTATCATATATAATGGGTTTTAATATGAAATATTTTTTTTATTATCATGTGTAATACTCGAAAAATTAGTGTTCACCTTGGTGCACAAAAAGATATTTTCTTTAGCCTATAAGTCTAGCTGATGGCCTAAGTTTGGGATAATGGGCATGGAGAGCCTATTGGGTTTGTAGATATAAATCACCAAAGATACCATACATAAATATTAAATCAATGTTGATGATTATTAACTACTAACATGAAAAACCACACCATCCCTATTTAGGTCCATGGCCTTTGGAATCTTGGACACATAAACAACCAATCAATAAGTGAGTAACATCATCACCCATTAAATTCTTCACTAATACCAATATTCGTACACATAAACTAAATAATACTTATATTCATCTCCTGGATAAAATAAATATAAAAAAATGTGATCTCATATACTCAGTAAGGGTATACAAGGGGTATATCAGCATAACATGATTCTATGCGAATGAGAACATAATAATAACATTTGAAAAACTTACCCAAAATATCACAGATCATACACATGATTCCTGGAATAAATCATGATAGTGCATATGGTATTAATAATAAAGGGATCAAAGAAAATGATCAATTACATCATAAAATTGGAGTAATACATATATTCTAGGAATAAAAAACAAGTATAATTTTTTTTGTTAATGATATCCACCAAGAAAATCATAACATGTTATCCTTGGATAACCACCTTTGTGACTACTTCAGTCTGGGGATAACCATATGTGTACCATATTTTTAGAATTGGGAAAACCTCTCTTGTACCCTCTAATATCAAGGAGCATTTATTATTACACAATTCATTGTATGGTTATATAGGTTCCCCTAGTCATTGGTTATAATGTGACCACAGTCCTTGGTTATAGTGTCACCACCGTTATATAATTTAAACCAAACATAGGTGTCCCAAAAATATAATTAAACATTCATAAATTTAAAATATATGAAAATAAATGGATTTTATAAAACATTAAATCATATAATAACATATATTTACGAAATGTAAATCATCATTTTATCATCAATTCACAGTATAATAACCTATGAAAATGTAATGGTATTCACAATTATAACTTCGCCATAAATATAAACTGCCTAGATAATGAATATTGATGGTATCATTGGATTATATCCACAATAATGATTAAATATAATCAAAGGATGTTATCTTAGATAAAAAATTATTTTTAAAGACAAATCACTTGGATTATTTATTGAGGAATTTAAAATTTCATTAAAAAAGAATTTTTAATAACACAAATTTATCAGTTATTATCAAAATAATATTTAATTTAACCTATCCTTGAAAATTAATAAATAAAGATTTAATAATTTTTACAATATTTGATGATTACAATATTAATTCTACTTTAAAAATAATTAATTTTAATACTTAAAATGTTTTTAATAAAATTTTATTATAATAACACTGAAATCTTATATAGTAATATTTTAAAAAATATTTAAACATGTCTTTAATAGAATATCATTTTCAATGAATTTTTTTAAAACATAAAACATTTTATAAATATTATTCATTTAAATAACCATTGAAAATCATATAGAGAGAAATAAAAAAGATAAAATTTTCATGAAAAGAATATCTTTTACCATTTATAAACAGTTTTTAAAACATAATAAAATTCAAAATAATTTTCCTTGTATATTACCTTGGAATCAAATATAAGAAGGAATAAAAGTAATTGAAAACATTTCTTTAAAAATATATCCAATATTATTTGAAAAAAATTTAAAAATTGTAAACATCTTCAAAATCAATTTATTTGAATATATACTTTGAAACACATAAAGGAAGATTTAAAACATTGAGTTCTCTTAACATCAGGAAGTACCATACATGTTAAAAAAAATATCCATCGACCATTTTCAATAAATGAAAAATTAAACATGTTTTAGGAATGATATTATTGTTGGTTTTAAAAAATATTTTAAAAATAAAACAAGGTCAAAAAAACTATTAAAAATCCTAGAGGAATATAGAATAATTTTTTAAAACATTCTAAAAAACATGGATATGGAAGAGAAATGGTTTTTTGACAAAAGGGATAAATAAAGTCTCCCTTCCTAACAAAATTATTCAGATTAATGTTTTCTTGAAGAGAAGAAAATAATCAAAAAACATGTACTCTCATTAAATAAAAGTTTTAGAATAATGGTCATTTTTTCATTGGATATTGAACATTTTATTTAATCATCAATAGAATAGTTATAAACAATGTTGATGAACAATTAGATTGTAACATCAAAACCTTACCAGGTTTATGACTAATGAATAGTAATCCCCATTAAATTATTACATCAAAAGACACATTAAATACCAATAATAGAGGGATATCTATGAAATAAAATGTCAAATGTTGAATTATATAGACCTCATAAATATCGATTTGTACATAACAAAACATATGCCTTGAAGAGGAATAATAGAGACAAAAATACATTACCACAATGGTATCATTGGAACTATAATCCCCATGAGATAGTGATACTGAAATGTTTAATACCCAAATAATTTTCATCATTGTAATCATAATATACATTTTTTTCCATTATATAGACCACATAAATGAAATAGGTGGTGAATATGGCATGTGTCTCAACAATGTAGAATACTAGATAGAAATCCTTTACTATGTGTCTTGAAATACATTGTACACAATATAAAATTATATATAATTAATATAGTCTTTTTTTAAAAATATTATAGAACATAATTATATATATCGTAGAATAAATTATTTACTTTGGACCTTTTATTACATCTTTATAAAAAATTCCTTGGTAAAACCACATTTTCGGTAATAACTACTTTTTTATCCATATATACATTGACTTGATATTGTCAATTATTTTAAAATAATGATTTTTAAATAAAATAAATAATTATATTTATATTTATATTAATCTATAAGAGTAAAAAATGAAAGATGAAATACATTGTTCTTGGGGACGCTATGTCTTATATATGTATTAACATTGTTTACCTTATTTAACAGATTAAAAAAGAAATTAAAATAATAATTCACCTTTATATTATAAATATCATTTCATATTTACCATTTATATTATTTAAAATTATCCATATTTCCTTCCATTCAATGATTTAGTGAAAAATGAATATCATCGCTCCGTGAGGCGGTAATCTACCATACATATAAGCTATATAATCATATCCGCAACAGAATTAAAATTAACTTTTTTTATGTGAGGTATAAATTAAAAATTTGTAATTAACAAAAAAAATCATATATATTAATTCAATATATCTAAATCTTCATCCATTGAAAAATTAAATGGAAAAAACACATCACATCAGTTCGTTGGGTTATAGTTCATTGTACACACGAGAGACATTATTGTTTGTTAACTGGTTAGAAGGAATGATGTTAGGTTTGAAAAAATAATAATATAAATGTAATAATAACACACACATATATATATATATATTAAATATATATGTATGTATGAAATCCATAATTATAACTAGCTGTGAGGGGTTGTGATGAAAAATGTATAACATTGGTTCTCCAGGACATAGTCTGATGTACACATGATCGGTAGTTTCATTTCCCATTTGACAAAATTTGAGAGGAATATTGGTTATGAAATTTACATAGTGAGAACTCAATATATGTTAGGTAACTATTTTATGATATAATGACATTTAAATGATATTAAAGGAGGTGGAAGAAGAAATAAATCTAAAATGCATGTTTATGAATTTTACCTCATCTTCAACGATCCTTTTTATGTTTACTATTAATACCTTACTATGAGGGATTCGTTACCAATATAAGGCCTATAGGATTATGGTTATGAATTATTTATAGTATTTGAGTATTAGTTTTATGAAAAAATAGTATTGGAAATGTGAAGAGGAGCAGAGGGTGAGTGGCCTTTTATATGTTGGATAGACGACACACATAGAATATTTTAAAAAAAATAAAGTGTAACCACATTTTTTACATGGAAAAGAATAAAATATACATAATTATAGAACCATACGAGACAAAATGACTAAATATGGATATTAAACTAGTTTTTGACAAGTTTATAGGCCATTCTACCCCTATAATCTTTTTTAACCCTCCAATAATGTCATTTTATCCTTCATAGTTGTAATTAAATTTTATTATATTTACTATTAATAATGGTAAAAAATAAGTTGAAATAATTATATAATATTAACGATTATTATGAAAAATATGGAATCTATATATTCTTGTTCTATTCATATAAGTAGAAAATTTTATTTTTAAATTTGTCTTGGGGATTCGATGAAAAGTGATTATCTAAAGAGAATTTTTTTAAATGTTTTAAAATATTTTATTTACTAAATTAATATAAAATTTATTCTAATAACCAAAATTCTATTAATATATAAATTATCAGAAAAATTAATTTTAAAACCATATAAATGTAAAATATATCTTGTCAATTTTTAAATGAATATGGTAGTTTGTCTAGTAGGAACAAATATTTTCTCTATTTTACAGAAAAACACATCTTTATAAAATTTTATAAAAATATACCCCATGATAATTTGAACATTATTTTTTAATAAAATATTCAATTTATAATTAAAATTTTATAAAATGGTGAAAAAATAATTCTAAAATAAGTGGCGAAATGGTGGTAAAACAACCTTTTATAAAAATAATGTTATAAGCATAAAAAATTGATTTATTCTTATCTCATACATAGAAAACAAATTAGATGAATTTTGAACACATTATTGAATATATAAGAAAAAAATACCTTAAAATAATTCTAAAAATGTTTTTAATTTAATTTATAGAGATAAATAATATTTGTTTATATAAAATATGTAGATTTGCTTAAAACAATTCTGTTTTCATTCATGGGTTATTTCATTTCCAATTAACTGGTCATCAAATAAAAAAAATTTAAATATTCATGTGTAAACAATATATTTTCATAATTTGGTTAATCATATACAAACAATAAATTATAATAACCATCAGATAACTAACATATAATAAATTTTTTATTATATGTCATATTTTTATTAAACTTTCTATTGTGGATTACTTTTGTGGAAATCAGTGTTTCATGATTCGAATGTTAAACTCAATGTTTTATGTAATGGATGTTATAGATGAAATTAAATTTATTTTAAAATTAATATTCAAAAATATCTCTTGGTGTAATATTATTTCCCCTTAAAATTAATCTCTCCCACCAAATTCATCACTATGATAAAACAATGTGAGGACACTTCTACCTCAGTAGATCCTCAGTACCCCATTTAGCATCATCAAACAAGTTTTTGTTTCCAAAAACATTAACCAGTGAGTGGTCTTATTTTATTTAATTATTTTCAATATGATCTAAAAAACCAAATGATTGTTCCTTAAATAACGATCATGCTATAGTGGATCATCCAAAAATTTTAATACATGTGAGAGATTTGGTATGTACTTTCTCAATAGAGATATATAGAACACATTATATACATGAGATATGTTTAGTAGAAGTGAAAATTGATATTACACTATACCAATGTGGTAAAGAAATTTAAGTGGACCGAAATAATTAGTTCTTATCATTACTTTATATCATAAACTCAAATTCATCCTTTTGTTATTCTTTCATCAATTTCCACTTTATCTCTCATTCCATGAAATGAGGATGAATGTTTTATGCCGGAAACACTAGTGGATCATAAGCGCCAAAATTAGTTGATAATTCATTCATTCTATATCTAGTTATATTCATTAAACAATGGTTATAAAAGGTTATAAAATATAAATAAATCATCACATAGTGATGTAGGATATTAATCTATATAATCTCATCCAATGTTCAAATTAAACCATTCAATAAATGGCTAACCTTATGATACTTCCAAAATATAAAATTTATGAAATATTTCCTTAAATTTCCCAAAATAAAATTATAATTAATCCCTCATACATAATTAATCATCTCTTGTTCAGATACCAAATATATGAATACCTTGGTCATATATTATCTCAAATAATATTAATAACAATAATTACAAAAATACTACAAAAGATATATATAGGCTTCTTCATTCATTAAATAATATGACATACTATTAAATATATTCCAAAAATCTAAAAATGTTGTTAACTCTTTCAGGGATAAATTATACCACATTGATAACAAATCATTAATCAGTTTTGGGGTTATCAATATTATACTATTTACTTTTGCAATAAAAATAATCTATTTATCCAAATAAACACCAATTTTCTTACATGAGGAAAATATTAAGGGTTATAGACTCATAATAATGTTTTTTTCCTAAAATATCACCTCTTTATTAGATCACATTTCATGTTTGTCAACACTGTTTACCATATTCATAAAAATACTTAATTCAAAACATCAATAGAAAAATACTTATATATATTTCATGATCCACATAATTCTAGAATTAAAATACATAATTAGTTCAATCATTCCACTTCATTATTAAACCACTAACTAGAATTCATTGTCTAATTCTATAATACCTACTTCCATTCATATGTCATTTTTTGTCTTCTCATCATCAAGGACAAAATAATTACCCACAAGGCCTTATAGATACTCCTATTATGACTTCCCACTATGACATTTATTTTAATATTCTAATATTTTCCACATTTAAAACATTCATCAATTGATAATTCCTTAGGTTGACAAATATTACCATTCATTTCATTGATTAATCTTTTTGATTTTTACTTGGAAATTACAAATTCTATTACATTATTTTCAAAATATAAAATATATCCTTGATTCATTAGGGAATTTCCATGAGTTATTCTTCCCAAATTACTGACATATAATAAACTACATATTCCCTTATCCGTTGTTGATACTACCTAATCTCATAGTGAAACAATTCCTTCTCATATTTGGTGTTTCTGAGAGTTGGTTAAGGTGAAAATTGTTAAATATATATCACAATAATTGAATTTGAATAATCATAATATACATTAATCGAGTCATAAACACATTTATTTTTTATCAACATATGTTCTACCAAATTTAGTGTTATCCAGGTGATTTTATTCCCTCTATTCACTAAAAAAAGCATATTCTAGGAAACAACATTCATAGTTGAAACCACACAGACCATAAAACCTCATAGATTATGTCAAAATCATGAAAAATATATTTCAATTTATTACACTTTAGATTGACATAGGTCATTTATGGTCATTATTCAATTCTATACAGATTTTTCATAAATAGATTTTAAATTTTTATATCACATCCCCTAGTAGTGTAAAACTCATAACAGAGTAGTGCATATTTTCATGTACTAGGAAATGCTGAAGTCAAGCTAGATATTACTCTTCTATAGTTATTACCGCATGGTATATTTTTTCTCAAACCATGACCATATTTAGTATCCAAAGAGGGATTTATTTCAAGGACAAACACACACCTTCCTTTACAATTCCATAAGATGCTCTCTTATTTTTAAAATTATCGTAAGGTTTATCACTTACATTACCCCTTCATATATTCCAATGATTTAATTAAACCATTATATGATTCCAATATGTGACCCAAAATTCACATTCATAAGTAATACATCTATTTAGACAAATATTCATTACATTAATAATGTTATTTGATAAAATTTATGAGGCATTGTCCCTTTAGAACCATGTACACTTAAACAAGTAGTCCATAAAGAAGATTTTCAACATCCACTAAGGTAATCCTAAATGGCATCATTATTATACATATCAAACATAATACCCTTCTTCATTTCCTATTGAACGGAAATATAATAATGGGGGAGCTTAGATAAACAGTAAGGGAAAAAAGGATGGAATTTTTATAACCTGAGAGAAGGAGAATTAGAACACGAAAATAAAATTTGAATCCATACCCTAAATATAATAGATCATAAATTTGAGTCATGGAATAAATACTAGTAGTTTTTAAGACATGAATAAAAATTAAATCAAAAAACCTGATTCACGAGAGAATAAAACTAGAATAAGACATAGATTTATGGCATAAGGAATCAATAAAAAATCATATGTCATTTATATTAACTGAGAAATTTATAACATGTTAGGCTTTAGCCAAGAACTTGTTTACCTACGTCAGGACTGGGATAATCTCACATGTAATATCTCATTAGGCATGGTATAAACCCACATGTACCCTATCATATCATAAAACATTAATCATTAAAAAATTATTTAGAGGGAGATATAGGTCATACTCATATTTGGTTATAACATGACGACCATACTTTGTAATAATGTAACCATTGTCATATAATGAAAACCAAATATTAGTGTTCCTTACAATTATAAATAATTCGAAACATCAAAACCCATGAAATAAAATGATTTTTAGAAATCATTCCATAATATAAAAACCTATAGAAAAGAAATAGGTCTCATAATTGTCTCATCATTATATCATTTCATAACCCACCAAAAAGAACTGAGTTTTATAAAAAAAATATTCATCATAATAATAAGCCTTGTAGATAATGAATAATTATTTCATCATTGCATTATATCCCTATTAAATATTTAGAAACATTAAGAAATATCATCTTGTAAAGAAATTTATTATCAAATAAAAGTTAATTGGATGATTTGTTGAGGGGAAAAATTATTTGAAAATCACCTTTTAAAAACAAGGTATTCATAAAATATTTCAGAAATAATTTTCCATTAAAATAACATTCAAATCATATAAATGAATAATTTTAATCATTCAAATAATTTTTTGGCGATAATATCCTTTCAACAATAAAACTATCATTTTAAAAATACATCATTTTCAGTATCATTTTCATTGTAAATAATATCAGAAACATATACATTAACCATCAAATAATTAAATATTATCATAGGGAACATCATTTCCAGATTAAAAACACTTTTTTAAACATAACATTTTTAAAATATTATTATTTTAAAATAAACATGGAATCATATAAATTATGATTTCGAAAATATTCTAAAAACTTTTATTGGGAGAAAATCCATTCAGGGTAAAAAAATTAAAATAATAAAACATTTTCAAAATCGTTTTATTTTAGAATAACCATATAAAATTAAACAGAAATCTTTAAAAATGATTTACAACATTACATGAAGAAAATCTTCTTTCAAATTTTATTTTTTTTAAACATAATAAATTTTAAAAATACTTTTGGTCAAAAATTAACTTTAAACATATAATGTAATCATTAAATCACTGATTTTTCATAATGGTGGTAATTTCACTACACATTAAAATTAATATTTCATTTACATTTTTGGTAAAATATAAACAGGTCTTATTTTGAATATGACATGAAAATTCCTTTTTAAAAAATTAAAAAATATAAACAAGTTTGAATATTTATTTAAACAATATTATTATGATTTTATAACTTTTTAGAAAAAAATTTAGTATTTATGGACATGTAAAAAAAAGTGTTTTCGACAATAGAGATAAATAATATCAATTATCTTCAAAACTATAAATTTTGAATAATGAGTAAATAAAGAGAATACATTAAAGGGAAACACGTGTTTTCCTTAAATAACTATTGGTGAATAAAATTAATTATTTTAATTATATATGGATCATAATATTTCATTTTGAAAAATAATCATAAATAATAATATTAAAAAAGTTGCATTGTAACATCAAAACCTTATCACATTTTAAACAAATTGAAAATATCAAAAATTAATGAATAAAATAAAAATTAACTTTTAATAAAATTAAAATAATGAGACTCGTGATATTAAATTTCAGTGGAGGAATTATATACACCACATAAAAGAATATAACTACATATCAAAACATATTACTTAATGAAATAAATTTTTTGATTAAAATCCCATACCACTTTTTTCACTTTTGAACTACAAATCCTATGAAATACAGAAAAAAATTGATATGTAAATGAAAATTATGTTTACTTGAATAATATTAAAATTCATTCAGGTTATGTATAAAAACCACATAAAATAAGTAGGTGGTGAATATGGCATCTCTCTCAAATAAAGTAACAAGTACGATGGAAATCCATTACAGTAAATTTTGACTACCTTTTTACACATTTGATAAAAAAGTATAATAAATTTAAGATTATTATAAATATATTTCATAAGAAAAATTATATATATAATACAATATACTATTTACTTATTTCCTTTTCTTATGGAAATATTAATAATTCCAAATGAAAATCATGTTTTGGGAAATAATTGCTTTGTTTTTAATTTATGTTATGATGTGGTATTTTCCATCCTTTTAGATTAATCATAGTTCAATAATCTATAAATATTAACCATGATTTTTATACCATATATTTTTAGTATATATATATTTATAGTAATTTATATATGATAGATATAAAAAGTGAAATACACCAGTCATGGAGAAGATATGTCATACGTACACATGAACGTTGTCTCTTTTTCTAACAGATTGACAAAAATAAACATAGAAAATAATTTGATATGAATTTACTGTTATTATTTAATATATATATATATGATATATTTATTAACATTATTCTATTTTCCTCCCATGAAATGTGTTAGTGAAAAACAAATTACAATACTTCTTAAGGTGGTAGTATATCGTATATACTAGAGACTTTTTCATATCCCCCATGGAAAGGAAAGTAAGAAGGTATGTGTGATATATTAATTACAGAGGTATAATTATGTTTAAAATTTACTATATATTTATTTTGTCTCTCCTTATTTTCATACAAGTATAATGGAAATGGAAAGCACGTCACAATAGTTTTTAAGGTGGTAGTCTGCTGTATACGTGAGTGACATTGTTTTTTTTCCAATGGGTTGTTTGTTTATAATGTATTTGTCATATAATAACTCTAGAAGAATATTTATATAAGATATATATTAAATAAACATTATATATACCATCATATCAATATGTGTGAGTTGGTTATGGAAAAAAATATCATTTTGCAAGGTGGTAGTCTACCGTAAACAAAATAATCAATTTCTTTTCCCATTTTATTGAAGAGGAGATGTATATAATTTATTTAATTTAAATAATTACATATAATATTATTTGATATATTAGTTCTATTATATCATCATAATTTAATATGATTATTTGAGGTGAGATAAGAAAAAAATCAAAAATGAATGTTTAATAATTTAACCTCTTCTTGAAAGAGCCTCTTTAGGTTTACAGATGATGTATTCATTTGAGGGATAAATAACGAAATTAATGAATATACCAGAAGTAGATTAGATTAGGGTAATAATTTTTTATGTTTTGGCTGATCCAAATTGGTTTTCATGTTTGAACTAGATAGGAGAGAGGGGTTTCTTTTATAATTGGGGGAGAGGACATGCTAGGTTTGTTTGTTGATGAATAATGTGTACCCATATTTTTTGTATTCTAAAAGGCCCCTAAAAATACCATTATCAATTCTTATATGAAATAAGATATATATATGTCCATAAAATGGATTCTGTACATTTTTAGGTCATTTTATCCCTTATATTATTTATTTAACCCCCTAGTAAACTCATTTTAACCTTAACCATTGTAATTAATTTTTACTTGTAATTGTTATAAAATAAAAAGTTAAATTTATTATATTATATAAATTATTATTATTATTAAAATTAGATCCATTTTTAAAAATTAAATTCACATAAGTATAAATTGTTAATTTAAATTTAAACTCATTTATGTGATGAAAAAACTATTTTACAAAGACAAGATTTTCAAAAGTATTAAATATTATTATATCAATATTAAATATGAAATTGAATAGAATAAAATATATTGGGTGAATTGATATACAATTTAACTAATATTACTTTTTATAATATATTAATTAAAATTTATTGTTGTAAACTCTTTCAATGAGAAGGTATTTTTTTGTTAAAACAAGTATTCTTCACTGTTCACTAAAAAGTTTATATTTTTATGAATATTTTGAAAAATTTGCCGCATAATAATTTTTACAAGAGAAATTAGAAATTATATTTAGTTTCTAAAATTAAATTTAACAAAACAAGAAATAATAATTTCAAAATCATTGTGGAAAAGGAGACAAATAACTTTTAAAAAAATAAAAAATATAAGAAAAAAATTATATTAACTCTTAACTCAAACATAGAGAACACATAATAAATGGTAAATTTTTAATAGAATATAAAATATATAAATTTTATTAAAAAAACCCTATTTTTTATTCTTTTTATGGACAAAAAATTTGTTTGTGGCTAAAAAAAATATTTTTTCAGAAAAAGATTTCCTCTATCTTCAAATGGTTTGTGTTTTCATTTTTAATTAATTGGCCATGAAACAATTAATTTTATATACATGTTTAGACCATATATTTTCATAATATAGTAAATTATATTCATTACCACCAATTTAATGACTAGGTTATAACTATCTGTAATCAATATTGTTATTGAAGAAATGATTCCACACCCTTATACCAAATGGGAAACAAGCCAAGGGGCTATAGGGGCCAAAAAATAATGCAGATAGAGAGAATAACCTATGAAAATGGTCACAAAATCCTTAGTGAAATACCCCAAACTACTAATCAATGTTAAATCATCATCCTGGGGATATTTCTATGTGATATTTTCATATGACCTATTTCCTTTGCGACTTTCGTTTGTGGTCTCCAAGCCATCATTTGTTAGTTTACCACTAATTTTGATTTACTATAAAATAGAGTGAGGAGTGGGACCAATTTCATATAGTATCTTATATAAAATAAAATATTCCATTTCCAATGTAATTAGAAGAATTTTTTTCAAAAAATATGTATTATATATAATCATAGTTTTACATTGTACCCCCTTAAAAAATTAACTTCTAAATTCTTCACTCTGATTCCAAAAAAATGAGATTGTGTATCCATTATCACATCCTAATTTTCCCACATAGCTTACTCACATTAGTAGTTTCACAACACAATATTAACTAAGAGTGTGGTTATATTTATTATAACAATCATTGTATGATCCTTAATTCTTACCAATTTTTCTTGATATGAAAGGTAATACTTAAATAGTGTGATCTATGAGTTTAGTTCATGTGATGGATCTGATATGTACTAACTCATGAGAGATATATGGAACAAATCATTGACTTGGGAGAGTTTTAGTCGAAGCACAAATTGATTGGATACTATCATGATATGAATAAGAATTTCAAAGAGACTAGTATTAAAGGGTCTTATAATTTATTTATATAGTGATAACATTTTCGTCTTTTCATTATGTATTAATTAAATTCCAGTTCATCTCTTACTCTAACAAATGAAGAAGAATTTTTATTCCTTAATCACTAATATATTGTAATATATGTAATATAATTTTAATCCATTCATTCAATCTCTAGTTATCATAATAAAAAATGGTTAACACATGTTATCAAATATCCATGAATTGTTATATAGTTAATAAATATATTAATATATAAAACCTCATCCAAAAATAAACTAAAATAATTCCACTAATTATTAGTCTAATAAACCTTAAAAAATAAAAAACATTATAAAAAATGTCATTAAATTTTCAAAAATAAACATTACATTAATTCCTGAAATATCATTATGTTTCACTTAATGGATAAAAATATATATGTATATAAATTTATCATATATTCTATTCATGGATGGTAATAGATTGAACTACCATTAAACCTAAAATAAATCATAAATTCTTGTACATTACTAAAATAAAACAAAAAACTATTTAATATGATAACTAAATCTGAAAATGATGTAAAATCCATAATTGATAACATATACTACTATGTAAAAAATCATTGATCACATATGGGATCATCAATTATATCAAGTTTACTTTATCCATACCATTCATCGATTTATCCAAAAAAACAAAATTATTCTAACAACTTGATCATTTTAATAATTATCTTCCTATTATCTTGAGTTTTCTATAGAATATCACAATCCCATTAAATCACTTTTTAATTTCATCAGTATCATTTTATATATTCATGAAAATATATAATTCAAAACATCTACAAAATAATCCTTCTATATATTTTATGATTCACATAATTCTATAATTTCAATACATAAACACTTCAATCATTCAACATCAACCTCAAACCATTAACGTGGATTTATTATCTTATCGCTTTATAACATATTCCTTTCCTATGAAATTTTTAGTATCTTTATAATGAATAGAAAAAACATAACTCATACATCGTTGTGGATCATACTATGGGGATTTAACCCTTAGTCATAAATTTTCATAATTCCAGAAACATCCACATTAAAAACAGTTTTCCAATGATGACACCTTACTAAGAATAACATTTTAATTCATTCCATTTACTAACCATTTCAATTTTTTCATGAAAATAACATTCGTTGATCCCTTCATATCCACAAATAACACATATCTTTTTTACTTTGATGCATTATCATAAGTACATATTTCCACATTTATGACATTTGTGAAAATGAATCATCTTTCCTCTATCATATCTGATAACCAATCTCTCAGCGAACAATTGTTTTCTCTTCTTTAGAATGTTTGAATGTGGGTTAAGGTGAATGTTTTCAGTAATATGTCATGATAACTGATTGGGAATAATCAAAATATTCATAAATCATGTAATAATTCCAATTGGTTTCTTTTAAATACAGTTTCGACCTCATACCATGTTATCCAATTTCTTTATGGTCATTTCCATTAACAAAAACAAAAAATAATTGTTTAAGAAACAATATTCATAAGTAATCCCCACGTAATCAGGGAATGATATTATAATATGTCTAGAGTATTTAACCATATTTTGAATTTATGAAACATTAGGATCAAATTAGGTCTTTCATAGTCATTATTCAAATCATTCAGGACAGTTTGAAAAGTTCTTGTGTGTTTCCAAAGAATATCCCATAAGGGGGTCAAAAAGGCTGTTATGTAAGTCACATATTCCTATAATAAGTAATACTTGAGTCAAGAATAATGTTCCTTTTTAAATTTCATTACCCTATGATACATATGTGCTAGCACCATGTTCAATTTTATTTTCTAAATAGGGAAACATTTCAATTAAACCACAATCATTCAATTACAATGTAATAGGACATTAAGCTATACATAGTATTATCCTAATGGTTCTCATTTATGTTTTTTATTCATAGATTCTAATATTATAACTAAATATTAATCAGATACCAAATTTAATTAACCAAATATCTCACACATAATTATTACATCCAATAATAAAAAAATTTAGTGCACAACATAATGATACATTATTAATATTTTTGGTGTTATGAAATTATAAATATAGACACATAAGACACTGATCCATAAGTGTTATATATCATCTCCCAATATGTTCTTTAAAACTAGATCCCTTCTTATACATAACATACATAATTCCATTCTTCACATCATGGGGAATGAAAACATAAAAAAGGTTGATTTCTCATTATGGGTACAAAGTGGAATATATAAAATGATTATATGGATATGAGAAAAAGAAAATAAATTTTTAAACAATAACCTGTATATCATAGACCATAAATGAGAGTTAGGGTATAAACCTTGGTAGTTCATAATATGTGAATCCTTATATAATCAAATAACATGATCCATGAGGGAGTAAAATTGGCATATGACATAGATTTTTTAAATTCTGTATTAATATGAAATCTTATGTCAATGATATCCACTAAGGGAATAGAGACATGTTATTCTTGGGATAACCACTAGTGTACCAACTTTGGCTTGGGATAACCTCAGGTACCCCTTTTTAGGGCATTGGATAACCTCTCACATATGCTTAGACTGAATTTTTTTTATTAATATACAAACACTTTGGAGGAAAAAGTGAGAATCCATACATAACTTCACCGCATTTCCTATTCACCACATTATCACATCACCACATATTCTTTTCTATCATATAACATTAATAATTACCCCATTAAGGGGAGGGAGATATAATTCTCACCCATGTTTGGTTATAACATTACCATTATTTGTTGTTATAATATAACCACCATCACATAATGAAAACCATAAATATGTGTTCTAAAAGATAATAAAAAATTCTTCACATCCAAACCCATGAAAATAAATATGTTTCATAAAAAATTCCATGATAGATAATCCCATAAAATGAAAATGGGACTCATAATTATATCATCAATTCATCATATCATAACCCATGGATACATAACAGTGTTTGAAAACTTCTTTTCATAATAAACAAAAAAATACATATAAATATTAAATATTTTATCATGGGATCATATCCCCATTAAATATTTATTAACATCATATGATTTCATATTAGAATAAATATTGTTTTGAATGGAAAATCACATTGAACATTTCATGAGGGGAAAAAACTAATTTAAATTGTTCTTTTTTAAAATGATAAATTCATAAAATATTTAAAAATTAAAATAAATAAAAATAAATTTCAAGACATATAATGTAACCACTATAAATCATTTAATACATTCCATGATGTTAAAATCCATTATGATTTAAAAAACTTCTTCAAACAAAAAAAATTATGAAAAAAAGTTTATTTCAAAATATCATTGAAAACCTTTAAAAGAATATTTAAAAAAATAAACCATTTCACGAGGAGAATAACGCTTCTAAATATAACACACTTTTTAAAACATAAAAAATTTTAAAAATTATTTAATTTGAATATAATCATTAAAAATTATATTGGAATCATTGAGAAAATACTAAATCATTTATTAGGAAAAATATATATTCCTTTTTAAAAATTTATTTTTAAAGAATAATATTTTTAAAATAATTCTTTAAAAAAACCCTTAAAACTTATATAATAATATATAAAAACTCTTTAAAAACTTATAGAAGAAAATATACTTTCAATTTAAAAAAATATTTTTTAAATTGTATAATATTTTAAAATTAATATTCTTTTAAAATAACCTATAAATCCTATAAATGATGCTTTAAAACTTTTATTGGTCATAATGGAGGAAAATTATAAACACATTAATGAAAATTCTATTCACATTTTTATTAGAATACAAATATATTTTATTTTAAAATAAACATGAAGATTAAATTTACATTTTTTAGAAATTTAAAAAAGATAAAATATGAGTTTTAAAAGTCATATATGAATAAAAAAATTAAGTCCCTTTTTACAAAACATGGACATCGAAATTCATGGGTTTCCTCTCCCTTTTCAAAACCCTTTGATTTTGGCAGCATTGGGTGATGCTTTGGGGAGTTTCCATTGTTCTGATTCGAACACAGATCTACTTTTGGACGCGACCAATCCTCCAATTTTCATTGAGATGAACCTTTTGGTTAAATTTCCTTCTTGGTTTATCATTAAATCAAATGAGGGATTCCAATGGTGGCAACTCTTGGTGTTCCATGCTCCGCCCAGGTTCTGCTCGATTTTTGGATTTCAAGGACATTCGGTGGAATTTTGTAGAAAGGGGAAGGCAAGACGTCGTAATCAGTGGTCTGGGCTTGTTATAGTGATCCGATGGAGGCTTCACTGTAGGATGAGGTTGGATCTTGTGGTAAGTCGTTATTATAGGGAACCTCTGGCTTGGTCGCAACTACACTGATTAGATCATCGTCTTCAGTGGAGGGTGTGGCTAAAACCATCAATGCACATGAGGGTCCTGAAATACCGAATTCTATCGGTCTCATGACTGAAATGTCTCATACTTCTATGGAGGGGAACCAGGTGGGCAGTCAATGGTCAGAGGATTTTGTGATTCCTAATTTGGCATAGTTACACTATGATGGATTGTTGACGGTGCTTTTGGAAGTGGGCTTACCATATCCTAAGCTGCCGATGGTGGCTTCTATTTTCTATGAATCACAGGGTCTTTCTCATGCTTGCAGGATTGTGGGAATACCCGGAGGATTTTCGAAATCCTTTTCCGGTGATCTGGATCCTACTCATTTTTAGTTTGGTGACCATCAATCCCAATTTCATGCCAAGGTGGGTCACTCCAAGGATAAAAACAATAATCCTTCGTGATTACCGGATGGGGTGATGAAGGAAATTGTTGTATCCCATAGGTCTCCAGGTCGGTTGATGTTGGATGGTTTCCACCAAGAGGAGGCAGATCCAGTTCTTCCTTTTTCTCTTGAGAGGAATAGGATATCCTTGCTGGATGAAGTGGATTGTCCATTGAAGAAGAAGATCTTGGGGCCAAAGAATGGTTTTTTTGCTGGATCATCAAGACTGGTTACAAGGTCAATGTCCAAGGATGAGTGTTGCAGAAATCTATTCGTCCCTAGTCTAGGTAGTAGTGGCCGGAAGGCCAAAAGCTTCTTATGTTAATGGTTTCTTTGATTATATAGAACACATGGGGCCTAAGAGTTTAGGAAAAGTGTTCTTTCTTGGCATCTGATTCTCGTAGATGTTGTGCTTCATTATCTGTGATTCTGGAACCTAAGAAAGATATTGGTAAAATTGATTATTTTGTGAAGAAGATGGGTTTTGGGCAGTCCATTCATGATCATCCCACGAACAAGAACATATGGCTGTTCTGGAAGTGGGGATTACAGGTGGTTTTTTTACAGGCAACGAGGTAGTACATAATGGTGAAGATTGAGGTCAAATGAACTGAATTTTTTTTTGTTTCAATTATTCTAGTAATGACATGCAGGAGAGAAGGGAACTCTGGGAGTCTTTTGAGGCTTTTGATCTAGCGGGATTACCTTGGTCCATCGGTGGAGAATTCAAGGTGATTGATAATGTATTAGAAAAGAGTGGTGGATCGGAGAGTCCTATCAATGGTTTGATCGACTTCATAAAATTCATGTCTAGTAAGGGCATATTGGATTTGGGCATCAATGGGTGTAAATATACCTGGTGTAATAATCGCAATGGGTAGAGGGGCATATGGAGTTGGCTGGATAGATGTCTTTCCCACAGACACAGGCTTGACATCATTGCTCGTTCCTCGGTTTCACACATATCGTGGGATTTTTATAACAATTCCCCACCTCTGGTTGAGCTCAAATGCGGGAGTCCAGAACTCAAACATTTTATGTACTCGTCTGAATGGAACATTGTGGATGGATTTATACAAATGATGAGGAATTCGTGGGAGCAAGAGATTGACAGGAGTTCTTGGGCAGGGCTTGCTAGGCGGTTAAAGCAACTTAAGGTATATATTGCTCAATGGATTTATAATAATACCATAGAGGATAGTTATACAGTATCTATTCAGATGGAAATTGATAATTTAGAGGAGAAACTCCAACAGATATGGGATGAGGTTACCTTCATTAGGATTTGCGAGAAGCATAGATTCCTGGATGAGAGATTACTGGAGATTGAAAAAGATTTGATGAAGCATTCCTAGGTGAGGTGGATTAAGGAGGTTGATCGTAATAATTCATTCTTTCATGTGTGGTTGAAGGAGTGGAAGAATATGAAAATCGATATAAAACATAAGGATGGGTCCTATAGCTCTGTTGTCAATGTAGCAAGTCGATTAGCCTTGGAACACTTTGAGAATCTGCTTGCATGGGATATTGAAGGGAACTAGTTGAGTGCTATTCTAGTGGAGGAGCAGGAGTCTCTCAAGTGGTCTATATCTAACAAGTTTTTGGTAGATGATAACAATAATCTCATGGCTACTCCAGGAGGTGATGAGGTTTGGGGAACTGTCCACAACATGTCTTTGGATAGTGCACTGGGTCCGGATGGATTTCCAGGTAGTTTATTTGTGGAGGCATGGGATTTTGTGGGGGGAAATGTGACTGAGGCCGTTCAAGATTTTTTAGGGGAGGAGCTATTAACAGGAGCATGTATTCATCAAGAGTGGTTATATTACCAAAAAAATCAAAGACCCTTCATATGTTGATCACTTTAGACCGATTTTCTTTTGTAATGTTTCTTACAAGATATTTTCAAGTTAGCTGTCTAAGAAATTGAACAAAATTATATCAAAAGTTATCTCTCATGAACAACATGGCTTTATCAAGGTAAGGGGCATTCATGGGAAATTTGAATTGCCATAGAGCCGGTGGAAGATATTAATAAAACAGTGATTCGGTCCAATTTCATCATTCATGTGGATACGGACAAGGCTTATGAAAAAATTAATTGGAGTTTTATTATTCATGTTATGAGAGGATCAAGCTTTACCGAATTGGTGTGTGACATATATCTTCACTGTTATTCATTACCATGGCTTACCATATCTCTTCTGGTTAAGGTATTTAGTTACTTCGAAAGAATGCAGGGAGTGAGGAAGGGGGATCCATTGTCTCCTATAATGTTTACCATTTCCCAGGAGGCACTTTCACAGAATTTTCACAGATCCTTGGAGAAAAATAGGATCCTTTCTTATCACTCCAAAATCTCAGATGAATCCCTTTCCCATATTACTTTTTCGGAAGATCTTTTGATATTTGTGAATGGAAGGAAGTCTTCCATTGTGAATATTTTGAAAATTATGGAGGTCTATAGTCACTTAAGTGGATAGCGTATTAGTGGGAGTAAGAGAAGTGTTTTCATTTCAGACAAATGCTCAAGAAGAAGATCTTTTGACATACAGAATATTTTAGGAATACCGAGGAAGCAATTTCCAATGATCTATCTTGGGGTAACTATTGCTAAGGTCGGATCAAAAAATATTTCTTTGAGGATCTCAATAATAGAATTTTAGGGAGGATTCTAAGTTGTAAGTACATATTTATCTCCTTTAGTGGTCGGGATTCATTGATTAACATTGTGTTGTCTTCAATTACAACGCCTGTAATGTATGTTATTTCCCCTCTCAAAGGTACTATTTCATTGATGGAGAAAGTTATGAACTGTTTTCTATGGGATTCCTATTCTTCATGAAGAACCCATTGGGCTTCATGGAATCGTCCGGAAAAGTTTATAGAAAAGGGAGGAGTTGGTTTCAGGGACATATTTTTAACAATAGTATCTATGCAAGCTCATATGGAATGGGATTTTATTATTGGTGAATCATTGTGGTCCAAAGTCCTCAAAAACAAATACTGACAACATAGGGAGGAGTTGAACAGGATAAGACTCTCCAGTATGGGGAAAACTGTGTGGCATCATCTGGAGATTAATTAGTACCACACATGTTGGGTGGTGGGGAAGGGTGAGATCAACCTTTGGCATGCCAACTAAATCGGTGAGAAGTTGATTTTTCCATTCTGTCCTGTTCCAGATATGACCGTTAATGAGGATTCTGGTTTTCCCAGATTTGTGGATTCCATTCTAAATGAGGAGAAAATGGTTTTCTTCAGGGAGATTGAATTTAATGAGGAGGAAGAATGGGTCTGTTTTACAAGTTCCATCTCAGGAGATTTCAATGGGCATGATTACCAGACTCTCCTTCAGAATGGAGGGGCTCATGATGAGTGTGTTACTTGGTTATAGTGAAATGAGGCTCTAACAAAGATGAATTTATAGGTATGGAGAGCCTGGAACACCACTCTACCAACTGAGGATAATATTCAGAGGAGAGGTATCCTCTTGGCATTGTGCTATTATTGTTGTTCTAACCCACAGTCCGAGACGACGTTCTACCTTTTTGTACAAAGTGAATGGGCCAAAAGTCTTTGGTCCATCATGAGCAACTGGGGATACTTCAATCCTTCCTAATATTCCATACATGAGTTCATGGTTTTATAGTTTCAGGGAGCATGGAATCTTGAAATGGAATGGAATAGTTGCAACATCATTGTTCTTGCCATGTTATAGACACTGTGGGAGGCTTGGAATAGGGCAAGGAGAGAAGTGACACCATCGGTTGCATTTCTGCACGTCAGAATGATGGGGATCGTTCATGAGCTGGGTTATTTGGTGAAAGGTGGAAAATAATCATATATAATATGCAAGCTTCTTAACAAGAAAAATGAGTCGATTATATTTCAGGGAAGCTGGATTGAATGGAGTCCACCGCAGCTCGTATATATGCTAAATGTGGAAGGATCTTTTATGAATGGTCAGATGTGTGGGGGATTTCTGTTGCGGGATGATTATGGATCAGTGTTGTTCACCTTCAGCAGTTTCTATGGGATGGGGAGTTCAATGGGTGTAGAGTTAAAGGTGATCCAAATAGGTAGTAGGCTTTGCAAGGACCTGGAATTGAGGTCTTCAGAGGTTGAATCAGATTCTGAAACTGATGTCTGAGCAAAAAATGGACAGATTGATCATCCTTGGCACATATCGTATTTGGTTTTCAGCTATTATATGGAACATACACATGGTTTCTCGGTCTGATATGTGAAAATGGATGCAAATTTTGTGGTGGATGATCTTTTTCGTGGAACAAGTCTGGAAGAACCGTTGATGGCGTTCTCTGGTTTGGGCTCCTTACCTCAGGAGTGTAATAATTTTGTGTTTGGGGACGCACTCAGGTTACATCATTATAGACCCCCATGACAACCTTTTGTATTTGGGTGGTGGTCCTCTTCTGGTATATTAAAAAAAATACAATTTTCAATCAATCAAAATCATAGAGATGGGTGAAGAAATGATTTTTAGCCGAAGTGAGCAATGATATCAGTTTTCTTCAAAAAATTATTTTGTAATATTGATTACATAAGGAGAAGACAATGAAGGGTAAATATGTCTTATAATGGTATAACCATATTTAAATAATAATCACATTATTCGTGAGATATTGATCATAATATTTCATCATCAAAAGAATTATCATTAACAGTCTTGATGAACAATGAGATATTAAAATCATACCCTTACCACTTTGGAAATGTTTTAATCATAAGCCCCATTAAAGAATAAAATGAAAAGAAATATTAAATATTAATAATATAATGACATTCATGATATTACATGTAAAATTTTTAATTTTATTTACCACATAAAAATAGCATAATAATAGAATACATATCTCAAAGAAAAAAAATTAAGACAAAAATACACAGCCTCTTTGGTATCTTTTGAACCGTAAACACCATGAAAAAGATATCCTAAAATTGATAGGTAAAACCCAATAATATTCAGGATAAAAATCATAAAATAAATGAATGGAAAATATTTATACTGTATAAAATAAACCTTTGCTGAATATGGCATGCGTCTCACAAAAGTAAAAAATGGAGATGATAATCCAATACCTTGAGTGTCTAATTTTTTCATTCTGATTCAAACCTCTTATATACTTAATATATAATTATATTAATTATATTACAATACCTTAATTTTATATTTCATATAAAATAGTATATACTTACGTCATTTTATTACCTATTTTTTAAAATCCATAATTATGTTCATATTTCAAGTAATAGAAACATTGTTTTTCATCTATGTTTTGATTTTGTATTTTTGACCCATTTAAAAAAATCACGGTTCCATCATTTTAAGAATGATAAAAATAAGATAAAAAACATATATATTCATTATATATTTATTAATATTATTTCATCATATTTCTAGACAAAAAATGAAATAAAACTTTCTTTATGACTATATGTTGTAAGTATATAGTAACATTGTCTCTTTTTTATCCAATGAAAGTAAATAAAAGTAAAATTTAATTTAAAAAAATGGGTAAAATTATTATTCCACATATATAACATATATTTATCAACATTATCCTTATTACCTTCCATGAAAATGGTTTTTTAAAAGTTAATCACCTCGCTTCATTGGGCGATAGTCCACTATACACATGAATGACATTATCATATCCCCAACAGAATAAATATTAAGAAGTTATGTGAGATATATTATTTATAAAGGTATCATTATATTAATGTTTTCATATATATTAATTTAAATATCTCTATTTCCATCCATGTAAAAGTGAATGGAAAACAAATCTCATCGTTTTGGGTGGTAGTAATCCTCTTTACACACGAGCATAATTATTTTCTCAAAATGGTTTGGAAGTTAATAAGTTAGGTGTAAAATAATAATTCTATAAGTATAAAAATATCATATTTATGTTATAAAAAATTATTAAATCCATTAATACTTCTTTACATGAGGTGATGATGGAAAAAGAATAACATTGGTTCGTGGGGTGGTTGTTCACCATACACTGGATTGATGATTTCGTTTCCCATTTGATAGAAGTGGAGATGTAAATAGGATATTCCATTAACATAATAATATATATATATATAATAGTTTTATTATTTCATGATACTGTAACTATATTAATGTATGTGGATGGAGAAATAAAATAAGAATGCATGTTAAAAAATTTTACATCTTATTGGGAGATCCTCATTAGGTATACTTAAAAATCCATCATAGAAGGGATTAATAACCAAATTAATGCATATTGGATGACTTAAGAGAATTAAGGATTGTATATGGGTAGGTATATTACAATATAAAATTTGTTGAATATGTGATGATGAGAGGTTAGTGGGTATCCATTTATAAGATGGAGAGAGGATACACATGTATTTTTTTAAAATACTAATGTATACCAATGATTACCATTTGAAAAAAGGATTATAAATGTGTCATTATTTGAAATTAGATGTTATAATGTCTATATATGTCCAGAAAATGGGATTTATAAATGTATATATCACATTTTACCCCTTATTAATTTATTTGAAACCTCGGTAAACCCATTTTATCCTTAACCGTGGTGATTACTTCTTATATTTTTTCTATTAATTTAAAACATAAATGTGAACTTGGTATTTATTTTTAATTACTATTACAATAAATAAGAAATACATTATTTGAAATTAAATTTATTTAATGGGAAATATTTATTTTAATATTAAACTCATAAACGGAATGAAAAGGTGGTATTAGAAAGAGAAAAGATTCAAAAGATTTAAATGTTTTGATATAAAAAAAATATGAAATTGATTAAAATTACCTAAATAATATTTCTATATGTAAAATTTACCTAATTTTTCATTTAAAATGACAACATAATAAAATTTATCTTGTATGCACTTTGAATGAAATTCCATTTTTAGTAAAAACTTGTATTTTCACAATTTATTGAAAAATTTATTAATCCTAAAAAAACCCTTACTCGATGATAATTTTTACAATGTAATTTCTAAATTGAGAATCATTTTATTCAAATAAATTTTATTAAATTAATAATTTTTTAATTTAAAATATGTGCACCAAATGTGAAATATAGTTTTTTAGAATAATATATTTTTTTAATGGTAGAATTGGATTTATTTTTATCTTCTATAGAAAAATCACATAACATAGTTGTTAAGAATATGATTTAAAAAATAATATATAAATTTCAATAATAATATTCAGAATTTTTTAAATAATCTATTGAGATAAAACATGTTTTCCATAATAAAATAGTTTTCTATAAATTTAAATTTTTTCTTTATATAGTTTTATTTTCATTCTTAATTAATTGGTCACAAATGAATTAATTTTATATACATGTGTAACCAATATATTTCAATAATTTATTATATCATATACATTCCAAAAATTCCAATAGCTAGATTATAATTATCATATAATAATATTTTAACAGTATGTCTAATTTCATTTAAGCTCGACGTTTTGTAGGACACAATCCAAACGTAGTGTTTTGTGTAATTTAAACAAATATAAGATTTTTATGTTACATGATTCATTGAATGAATAAATTTTAATATAAAAACTATATTTCATAAAATCTCTGGGTGTTATAGAGGTGATAATATTTAGGTGACGTCGAGGAAAGAGAGGGTCTCCCTTGTTATATTATTATTTTTATTTTATATCGTATATGAATTCCCATTTAGTGGTCTTAGATATATTTTATGAATATAATAATTTAAATTAATTTTTTTAATAACATATCTATATCGATATTATATTATTATTTACATTATAAATACAATATATTTACTACGATATTATCCTATTTATGGATACACGATTGCATTCCAGTTATTGTTGTGATGAAAAAAATGTATAGTATCCCAATGTGGATCGTCATACCCTCGTTGCTGGTTAGTAGCCTATAGAAGTTGATTTTGTGAGATAAAGGTTATGTGGCACCACCGATCTAATATTTTATTGCTTCTCTAGTCAATGGAGTTTTGTTTTATTTTTATATCATATACTTATTATTTATTTGTACATAGAATCAATATTTTATCACTCACTATGAACCCATTATCAATTATATGTGTATGTTTAATAGAGTGGTTATTTATTTCCACTCCCCACTCATTTATTATACTGAAATTTTGATGGTGATAAATCAATAATCATTGAATGTTACAATATTTTTAAAAATTGATTATGGTTGAGATATATGAAACCTGGCATTGGGAGTTCATGGATAAAATACTATTGATGAATGGTATATGAGGGATATTTTTTATATTTTCTCATCATATTATATATTATATATTTTATTTTAAAATTTTATTGACATTATATATTGTGTAAACTTAGTTGTGCGTCCTTACCCTATATTGGTGGGTTATCATGTTTTTATATACCATTCATTGATGCATTGAACTATATTATTAAAACGGTCTGATGAGATTTTTTGGGGAGGATTGTATTGATTATTTTTATATCCCCATCTATAATATTTATAAGGATATAAATTTAAAAAATATAGATAATGGATGTTTTTAAAAATTTATCTAAAATATAGGATGATTCAATAGTGTTATATCTTTTTAGTTGAGTCCATTTTCACTTTATGTATAGTCATTATTATGGTCAAATTTTCCCTAAATTTATTTTGGTATTTATAGTGTCATATAACATTAATGAATATTATTTTCCATTTTATATTCATAATTTATTTTACTCATTATTTGGGTTATAGAATTATTTTCCAAAGTTTAATGTCAAGTGTAGTATATTACCTATGAGTTATTATACCATTAATATTGGTTGTTATACTCTATCGGATTGAAGGAAGCCTTATATTTTTATTCTAATTGTCTTCATTAGCCTATGTGGGGTCTCATTATGGTTAATTCATGTAAAATTGGTATTATATATAGGTTTAAGATGAAACCTGGAGTAAGAACTAGGGATGATTTTATTAGTTTTGATTATAAATATTACTCTCAAACCGAGTATGTGAAGTAGTTTAGTGAAATAAATTATGACCACAAAAGACAATGTGATTCGATAAAAGAAATATGATCATATAGTAATCAATAATAACAGATTTTTCATTGACTATTGGTTATATTAATAAAAGATCACAATATTTTAGATTTATTTCATCATAATTTTGTGTGTTAATTATAGTTTAATTGTTCCTATAAGGTGTAATATGAGATAATATCATTAATAATTATCATTTTTGTAGGTTCCAATATATAAATTTACTTATTCAATTAGTATTTCATCATCATGGATCTCAATCATCAGAGGTCAACGAAACACATTGTTACGTTCTTTTAATGAAGTGGTGGACATTAAGTTTTACTTTTCAAAAGAAATTTTAATAATTATATAAATTAAAAAAACATGACATGATGTATTCATAACTGATCACGTAAAATATTATTCGAAGTAGGAGGCAGAGAGGGTATTTAAATTGAATTATATAAGGGATGAAATTTGAATTACATTAATGGTGAGTTTTTTATATTGAATAAAATTTAAGTGGTGGATAAACGTCCAAAGAAATTGAGATATATCCTTACATATGTAGGATCAATAGTAGAATAATTTTTATAAGGTTTTCTTATTTGAAACCATTCATATGGTTTGATAATAATATTTTTTATTCATTAAATATAGAAAATCCATCATATTCAAGGTCTATATGATATTTATGTAGTAATTAAAATAATATATAGATTTATTTTCTTAATATAATTGGATATATTATCATTTATTGAGATATTTTTTATTAGAGAACAAAAGATAAATAAGTGTACTTTCTCAGTTTATATTTATAATTGTATTAGAGAAATTTGATATGATAGGGAACTTGTTAATGTGAATGAGTTTCATTTAACAGTTGAAATAATAAAATTATTAAAATTTATGGGATAGAAGATGATGTTTTTTATAATATAATTGATGTATCAACGTATTCATTGATATTATATTTCACTATGTAATCATTTTATTTTATTGAGTTATGCCCTAAAATGTTTTAAAAGATATGTAATTAAATTTTTACCACGTGTAGTAATGATGCACTTTTCATTTTGTACCCTTATTTCTAGGATTTAAATAAGATAATTTATTATGTGTGACAATTTATAGACCACCCCATTAGTTTAATCATACCCTATAGTAAAAACTTCCACAATAGCAACCAATATATTTTTTAAAAAATGTTGGAAAGTTAAAATTAGACCACCTATGAAAGGTTTTTTTTATATAGGACATCATGGATAAACCTTTCTTCATCAAGGAATACATATTAACTATAGAAAATAATCATATAAAAATCATTGAAAATAGTTTTATGGATGATTTGGTCATTTAATCATTTAGTTGATAAAAGTTAAATATGTGGATGTTCTAAAGGTGGTTCATGGTAAAATTTATTCTTTCTCCAAAATTTCTTATGTTTTTATTGATCATGGTTATTTTTATTCATTCAGTGTACCAACCCTAAAATAATGGTTATTTATTATTATAGAGATTATATAAATAACCATTGAGTTCTGTACCCTAATTAGATGTTGATCAAGGTTGTTTGAGTTATAATAGTGTGAAAAATGGTTATGGAACATTAATAATAATAATTTAATCTATAATTTCTATATATTAAATGACCTAATGTTTTTAATTAAATGGATAAGCCCTATTTTATCCAATATTTTTTATGAATAATATAATTGATATGTAATTTTCTTTAATATAAAATTGGATAATTTTTTATATCTAGGTGAATTATATTTTCATATATACTATATATGTATCAATCCAAAAATATTATCCTCTTAGTTAATGGGATAAATTATTTCAATATTAGAGGAAAATGATATGGAGTTTCCCATATATGTAAGGTAATTTACTATCATTTATCTATAAGAAGTTACAACCTTTACCCATGATGTGAGTTTGGTTTTGGTAAGAATTTATACCCTGGTCTATGTAATATTTCATAGAAACAAATTCGATAACACATATTGAACATCCGAAATTTAAAATTAAAATTATTGACATTTTTTAAATAAGGTAATATTATTACATATACATAACCTTACGTGGATATAGTGTTATTTATTAAGAATGAAAATGTAATGTTGAGGTTCTACATATATTACTAATAACCTTATTAAGGGATAATAATTATTTTTTTCTTCCAAATATTAATTTTTTATTTTATTAGTTTAAAGTAGAATGTTGGATTTCAAATATTTATTAGTAATAAATTGTAACTTCAAGGGTGAGGGAAATGAATTTGTTTTTTCAAAAATAAAATCATTACTATTACAAAAGAAAAAGATAAAAATTAAAGAATTATAGTTATAAAATTTAACAGGTTGTAAATATAACAACCAAATGTAAACATAAATTGAAAAGAGCACAATAAACCACAATTTCTTGGGATAAGTAGTCCATATATCGTTAATACATTCTATTAATGGACCTGAGAACAATATTCTAAGATCCTCTTCATTTAGGATTGAAATATTAAGGGGGATATTATTCCCATATCATGAAAATCATTATTATACCAAAAATTCCAAATCATGTACAAATATTCCAAATATATTTCCTCAATATAAGAATGATATAAATAATAGAGTGATATAAGTGATGATAAATTCAAGACTTTCTAAACTGACATAAGTTAATAGAAATTTGAAATAATGTGAATATCAAAAATGATGTAAGTCAGATATCATATAATTATAATGTCAAAGGGTTTATTATTTGTGAATGAAATGATTATTATATGAATAGTTATAACGATTAAAACATTATGACAAGGAATAATAATATTTTATTGAAATAAAACTATAAATTTATGTTTATTGAATATTCCTTCATATAGACTTTAAAAGATGACCATGGTGGAGAGTAATCATTGATGAAGGGGTTTTAATTTAGTACTTATCATTTTCATAGAGTATTAAAATGACACTTTGATATTTTTTGATAACTATATTTTCAATGGAATGTTCCATGAAATGATATAATTTTTATTTTGTGAACATTTATTTTCAAAGATAAGTACAAAATCACCAAAAAATTTTATATAGATTATTTCATTACATACCATGGAAGAGTATATTTATAAAAATTTCAATAACTCATGGGTTTTATTTATTTTGTTGTTATCTTTAGTGCATTCATTTCATATATTGTTATATTAACTTTGTATAGTAGACTATACAATGGATTGATTATTTTTTAGTTTTAATTTGAAATTTCAAAAACTTAATGATATGTATATCATTCAAATAATAATATGTATCCATAAATTATCATCTTAATTGAATTTAATATACAGATATTCAAATTAAATCATTAGAAAAATAATAAGAGCGTTCTATGATTATCAAACACTAAAATAATTGATGGAATTAAGAAAATAACCAAAAAATATTCTCTTTTTGAAAATAAAATGTCTCAACAAGAATTAAAAATGGAATATAATTAATTAACATCTTCGTTTTTTAATAAAATTCCAATAAATTTAATGAAGTAACTAATATTTTTTGACTTCTCAACCAATATTTTTATCAAATGGACTTGATGGTAAGGAGGAATGGGGTGTTATATTTTAATAACATTGAAAAAGAGAAATTGTTATGTGAAAATATAAGGATAGGAAAACTAAAAATATAAGGTGATATCACGGGAGAAGTGAAAATTAGTTTATAATTGATCTCAAGATATTTATAAATGATTATTAAATCCATTTTTTCATTTACAAATCATCCTCTGAAATCGATTAGACTATTTTTTTATTTCTGGAAGTCACCCTTGAGAATATTAGTTTTCCATTATATCTCCTCATTCTAATTGTAAATTAAAATATTATGTAGAGGGATTATATATGATTAATGGGGTTTTAATGGAAAAGTATTTGAGGATGAGGGATGATTGGTCTCATTTGTGTCGGGAGCAACTAAAATGGGATTCATTTTGTGGATAAATATATTTCACGTTTAATTGATTTTTTGTCCAATTTTTTATATAATATAGGGGCATATTAATTTTATCTAGTTTGGATTGTTCAATTGGGTAAAGAAGAGGTATAGGATGAGGTATGGTTATGATGATAAGAACATCCAAGACAGTATATGTGGTTAGAATATGGATGATGGTATGGGGGATGTGGTTGTTTTTCCAAATACACTTTTTAAGAAGATGTTTAACTAAGGATACCAAGAATGAAAATAGTTTTTCATTCTACGATTCATTATAGTAATATAGGTAAATATATATCTGTTGATACAATGATAATATATGGTTTATTTAATTTAATTAAGGGTCGTGGTGGTGTTTCATGTTGAGTGGGAAGGCACAACTACAATTAGTTAGGTGGGAATAGTAATTGAGGAAATTGAGGATGTGGATGAAGCATGAAAAAGGGGTCAGGTTCTTGATAATTTAAATTGGGAATTCATAAAATTTATAAAAATTAATGTTTCATGTGAGATTTTACTGAGGGGATGGGATGTGTATGTGATAGTGGTAGAGGGGGATGGTTTGATTGGTGTAAGGGATAATGGTATAATTTTATAAGTAGGTAGGGTTGATGGGATATAGGTATTAATTTCCAAAGGAGGTGGTTTTACGGAACTAATAGGTTGTGTATGAGGGATATGAAGAGAAATTTTGGTAATTAGTTGTGTGGGAGAGGATTATGGGAGAGAGGGTTTAATTATGGGGTGGTAAGATAATGGGGGATAAGGAGAGAGGATATATTATATGGATGAGAAACATGTTTTATTGGTGAATGGGTGGGGATTATAATTGAAGTGCACTGTGTTGCATTTGTTGTCAATAAGGTATGTTGTTGTCAAGGAATGAATGGATGGATGTCAAGGAGTTTCAATATGTTAATGACAAAGGATGTGATGGTGATGGTGATGAATGGAGAATGGCCATGGTACTTAGAGGCATGTCACTTAGGAGATTCACTAAGTGACATAGGAGATGATGGTTGAAATATTCTCTATGTGTATCAGACGATTGTAGAACTGATCTTAATGTTTCAATACTTGTATCAAGATGATACTAAGTTACACCACTTGAAGAATGGATGATGATGGAGCATCATCATTACATTAGACGATTGTTGAGCTGATCATTAAGTTTCAAGAACTTGTATCAACTGGATACAAAGACACAACAATGATAGAAGACCATGCATTGTATTGACAATTCATGAGGAGTCAGTTGAAGGGATCCATCCAAATGTTCTAAGTGGATGATGTGGTTTAATGAAGTCCATGCACAATCACTTAGTGCATGATTAATTGAAGATGATCCAACTTGATATCTGAATGGATCATTGAAGATGAAGAACCTTCGGGAATTCCATTCTTAAATGTTAATTATATGTTGAAGAAGAATTGTGAATTCTAATGAAGAAGAAGACAAGAAATATAGAGGAATAATGGCTTGGAAGAAGTGGCTTGGCATTTGGCATTTGGTACTTAGTAACTTTGTTTTTACACAAAGTCGTATGAAAAAAATTAGCCACCAAGGGACAGCCTTAAGGGTTCAACCCCAAGGCACATGTGGGACTCGAGGTCGCCACGCCCAAGGGGGATCCCATGGGGCCAGCCCGAGAGGCCGCGACCGTGTGTAAGTCGGGGCCACGCAGAGGGTCAAGCCTGCGCAGCCGGGGCGCCAGAGCGCGTGCTCGTGTGTGCATAGTAGGCGCCAGTGGCGCGCCCGAGTGGCAGAGGTGGGCGCAGAGCGCGCCCGCAGAGAGAACACGGTGCGGGGTGGCACCGTGAGTGGAGAAGTTCAATTGTGGAATGGATGGCAGCAGATGTTTGATAAACCGCGGAAAAACTGGCCGCCGATTCGATGTGGGACACGCAAATTTCACCGGGAGCGCATCCTGGCCGCACGATCGATCGCGCGCCAGATCTCGACCGCACGATCGATCCTGCGCGAGATCTTGTGATCGCGGCCGTCCAATGTTTTCTAATTGCCCGATCCAACGGCTCCCAATGTGTCTCCTACCTCGAGCTCGACCGAGGCACCCGCGATATCCCCGCTGAACCAGAGGGACTTTGAGCACTGGATTTTGAGTTCCCGACCACCGTTGTTCGAGCTGAAGGATCCATTTTGTTCGTCTCGACGTAACGAACACGATCATGCAAGAAAATAGGCATGCATGCAATGTTTGGAAGATTTTGAAGAATGCTGAGGCAAACGAAGTTGTCGAGGCTTCATGTGTTCGTGTTTTGCATGGATTGGATTTTAATAAGGCCATGCATGCGTTCTAAGTCGCATGCACGTAGAGAAAAAATAAAGGAATAAACCCACGTGAAACAAAGAGAAGAAAAATAATGATTTGGAAAATCTTGAACGCACGAAAATCTCGGGGATTTGAGAGATATCTCACGCAGAAGTTTTGGACCTCCTCTGCCTATAAAAAGAGCGGCTGAGGTGCTTGAATTGCTTGCTGAAGTTTTTTTTAAAACACGAAGTCCCGTGAGTGCTCTCTGCCTCGCGAAGAATTTGAGAAGCCCGGAGCTACCCCTTGGCTCCGTGAGGTTCCTTTCGCGCACCCCTTGCACGGAAGAGGTGAAGGGAAAGTCCATGTGCACTTACCTTGCGTGACAGGAAGATCCCTCACTGCCCGCATACTTGCACGACAGGAGGAGCTTACGCGGCCGAGGTGCTTGACACCCTGCGCACCCGAGGCGTTGCACCTTGCACACCCGAGGACCTTGTGCGCTGCCTTGTGCACCCGAGTGTGCCTTTATTTGATATTTGGGCAGTGGGTGTGCAAAGGAGGAAGACCCGAGGCTTAGCCCTGTGTGTGCACCAAGTGAATACATACACCATTTGTGGCTACAAAGTGAACAAGAAGGCCGAGGCCATTCCTTGTGTGTGTGCCAAATTGAAGAACACACTTTGTGTGTGCATTTGTAGAAGAGGTCGTAGCCCTTATGTGGGAAAAGTGAAAGTGGGTGTGTGCTATGAAAGTGAACCTACGGGTTAAGTGTGTGCAAGAAAAGGAGGAAGGTCGTAGGCATTTTTGTGTGCAAAAAGACAAATAGGCCGAACCTTTGTGTGTGTTCAAAATGAAGTGTACACACGAATAAGAAGAAGTGGAAGACTCTCACACTAAAGTATAACACACTTTTAAGTGTGTAGACAAAAAGAACAAAGAGTGTGAAGGATGAAGTTGGTGTGTGTGCTTAAGGAGTTATTACCCTTTGTGGGTTTATTTCACCAAGAAGAAAGAAGGGGAGTGCATGCTCACACGTAAACAAGTCAAATCTGCTTGTGTGCATTTGAGTTGTACAAGACCAAGATTTCTTGAAGAGTTTTGAGAAGCCATGAAATCAGTGCATGAAGATGTAGAGATGCCATGCACTCAGTGCATGAAGTTGATGTGAAGTCAGACTGAAGCCAGACTGAAGTTAGAAATATCAGTTGCCTGAGTTTTCAGTAATTGAGAAGACCCTGATCAACAGAAGTGATCATAAGTTTTGAGCAAGACCAACATACCTTTTCAGAGGCTGTTGAAGATTCTTGAAGAGAGAGGCCAGTCCATCCTAAGAGAAAGGAGATAAATCCTGAGCAAGACGAGAAGACTTGTTCCTCACAAGTGAGCAGAGGTACAGAGTAAGGCCAGCAGCCTTTATCCCAGGCTGCTGAGGATACTTGAAGAGATAAAGAGAAGAAGAGCTACTCGTGTGACTCGAGGAGCCAGGAGAAGCCCCCTGTGAGACTTAGGGCGGAGGAAGTCTTCAGTGGGATTCTGGAGCAGGCCAGTGGGACTCTAGTAACACTATGAGACGCAGTATAAAGACCCTCCTGTGGGACTCAGGAGAGATATAGTGGGACTCTGTATCGACCATTGTAATTCTAACAAGTTATAATGGAAGAAACCATGTTGGGGTGTTTAAACAACATGGCAAGGACGTAGGCCTTTGGTGCCGAACCTTGTAAATCCTTGTGTCCTGTGCCTTTACATTTACTGCATCACTCGAGGAAAGGCTGAGAGATACAAGAAGAGTGGATCGAGGCCTTAACAAGCCATAGAGGTTTAATTGATAAAGAATCAATTAGTAAAAAGTTTTAAAGGATCACTTATTCACCCCCTCCCCCTCTCAGTGATCACACTGATATGGGCACTTCAATTGGTATCAGAGTGAAGGTTACCTATAAAAGATCCAAGGGAGTCTTTATGAAGTGTAGATTTGAGGAAATGAGCGACCAGCCTCAAATGGAGATATCTGCCAAGACTCAGAAAAATAGAAAGAAGAAACATGCCAAGAAGATGAAGAAAGCCTGTCCTAGCTGTGATGAAGTTGGAACAATGAAAGATCTTCAAAGTGAAATCGAATATCTTCAGAAGACAGTCCCCAAGGAAGTGGCAATGTGTATAGCTACAGGCATCCTTGATCTTCAAGAAGAAAAATTACAGCTAGAAGAAGAAGCCAATACAATGGAAGATCAGTTGGCTAAAAGGGTTGGCATAACCAACACTCTCAGAAAGCTGGTGAAGGCTAAAGATGAAACTATTTCCCTTTGCAATGAAAGATTTGAATACCCTGATGAAGAATTGCAAAGAAGCTCTTCTGAGAAAGAAATCTTTATGATAATGATCAAAGAAGTTTTCCATGCACTAGAGAAGTTGCACAAAGTGTCAATGAATGTCAGAGATTCTCAACTCGAAGAAAAAGTCAAAATGGTGAAGGAGCTTGACAATTCATTGCTAGAATTGAAGAAGGTGCATGAAGACCAGTTAGAACAGCTGAAAGAAAATTGGGAAGGAAGGCTAAGAACTGTTGAGGATGAGAAGAACTCCCTTAACATGAAATGCATAGAACTAGAGGTGATATTGAAAAATCTGCAATCACCCAAAGCTGAATCCTCCCAGTCAGCTGAAAGTAGAAATGTTGCTACACAAGTGTACTTTGAGAAGGATGATTCTAAAAGAAAGAAATCCTCTAATGAAAGGGAAACATCTTCTAAAAAGAAGGTACCATCCATACCATCTTGTACTCATGCTTCTAAAAGTGTTTCTACTAAAAGTGCAGGATGGAAGAATGAATCCAAACAAGTATGTATGAAGACAATGAAGAAAGAATGCTTTCCTGAAACAACACAGCAAGTCAAGAAAAGTACCCAACAATCAGAATGACTGAAGAGGTCAAGATTTGTGGGTCAATGTTGGTGTTGTAATAAGTATGGGCACTGTGCAAAGGATTGTTGGTACAATCCACTGAATGTCAAAGCACAAAGGAAGCCCATGCCAAGGGGGAGCAAGCCAGAAGGAAAGAAGCAACATCCACAGGTCCAGAGACATCTGTTTACTGCTAACAGATTTGGATTGCTTGATAACACCTGGGATGTGTGCAAAAGTGGTCAAATAGATACATGTCAATCTTCAATTGTATCCAGAGCTCAAAAGAAGAAAAGATCAGAGAACCTGGCTCAGAAAGAATCCTTGGGAAGCAAACAGAAGAAAGGTGACAATGCTCCCAAGAAGATGTTTAAAAAGGAAGAGAAGTCCTTGGATTCTAAGTCCAAGAAGGGTGATGCATCCAGAAGGACCACAAAGAAAACATGCTTCTATTATGGAAAAAAGGTCATACCATGGATCTTTGTGAACAAGCCATGGAACTTAATAGAAGTAGACTGGACTCAAGAATACAATCAATCCAGAATAAGCAGAAGGGATTGATTGAAAACAAGTTGCCTAAGAAAGGAAGCTTGAAAGCATCAAAAGAACCATGTGGAACTTCCAGAACTGAGGCCACACTTCCAAGTGACTTACTTGTCATATGGCCAAATCAGTTGCAACTTTCCAGAGAACTACAAAGATCTGAAGATAATGTTCTGGCAATTTCTAAGGAAAAAGGGAAGAAGAAGATTTCACATGAAGATCAAGTTCTGTGTGTGAGGTGCAATCAAGCTGGACATACTAGTGATAAATGCATGATATTCATTCCAGATCAGAAGGGATTCTTCAAAAGAATGAAGATTCCACCAGGAGACTCTAGTGTTCAGAAGGCACCTAGAAATAGAGGAGTCACACACAAAGAAGTTAAAGAGGTGTTGAGATCCACACCAGCACAAACATCATTGAAGATCAAATGTGCAAGTGTGAAGAATGGTGAAAATGGGACATCTCGGTTGAGAGAATCATCTCAACCTTGTTGTTCACAATGATGAACTAAGGAGGTTCCATATTATTCCCTAATCACTTGTATTTACATGTGCTAACATTGCAGGGAATTGAAGATGATGATCATTCTCAGGTGGAGGGTGGTTTTGGAAAGAATGGAGTGTACCCCTTGAGGGGGAGCCAATCTGTAGAAGATGGGATTCTGAGATTTAATACCATCTTGAGAAAAGTGAAGGTATTCCAATCATACTTTCATCCCTTGTTTCTTAATTGTATTCATCATGACAATTAAGGGGGAGTATTGATTGAAGACAAATGGTTGAAAGGGGGAGCTTTATCTTTGCACTGAAATTTCTAATGAGTTTTGTGGAGTATGTGAAGGATTTAGCAATTCACTGATATATTTGAAAATTTTCAATCCCCTGAAGCATGATCTCACATGTACAGTGAATGATGGACAACATTGAGTTCCTCGGTTCCATCACTCTTGTTTTCTACACCGGGTTTTCCCAAGTAGACTTAGAGTTGATTTACTAAAGGCTGTTTCCTAAAGAGAACATGTGACATCATCCCTCTCTTAGTAGTTGTGAAGAAAATGCTATTCAAAGGGAGGAAGTGATTTTTGAACCACACCACATCTTTTCATTTTATTTCCAATAATGGGGAGAAATATTGGCACACATATTGACCCATTCATATGTGTTCTAATGTATTTCCAACAAATACAAAGGGGGAGATTTAAGTACACTGTGTTCCATTTGTTTTCAATAAGGTATGTTGCTGTCAAGGAATGAATGGATGGATGTCAAGGAGTTTCAATATGTTAATGACAAAGGATGTGATGGTGATGGTGATGAATGGAGAATGGCCATGGTACTTAGAGGCATGTCACTTAGGAGATTCACTAAGTGACATAGGAGATGATGGTTGAAACATTCTCTATGTGTATCAGACGATTGTAGAACTGATCTTAATGTTTCAATACTTGTATGAAGAAGATACTAAGTTACACCACTTGAAGAATGGATGATGATGGAGAATCATCATTACATCAGACGATTGTTGAGATGATCATTAAGTTTCAAGAACTTGTATCAACTGGATACAAAGTCACAACAATGATAGAAGACCATGCATTGTATTGACAATGCATGAGGAGTTAGATGAAGGGATCCATCCACAAGTTCTAAGTGGATGAAGTGGTTTAATGAAGTCCATGCACAATCACTTAGCGCTTGATGAATTGAAGATGATCCAACTTGATCTCTGATTGGATCATTGAAGAATGTTGAATAATTATTTGATTCAGGAGCTTCGGTTGAAGATGAAGAACCTTCGGGAATTCCATTCTTAAATATTGATTATATGTTGAATAATAATGATGAATTCTAATGAAGAAGAAGACAATAAATATAGAGTAAGAATGGCTTGGAAGAAGTGGCTTGGCATTTGGCATTTGGTACTTAGTAACTTTGTTTTTACACAAAGTCTTAAGCAAAAAATTAGCCACCAAGGGCCAGCCTTAAGGGTTCAACCCCAAGGCACATGTGGGACTCGAGGTCTCCATGCCCAAGGGGGATCCCATGGGGCCAGCCCAAGAGGCCGCGGCCGTGTGTAAGTCGGGGCCACGCAGAGGGTCAAGCCTGCACAGCCGGGGTACCAGAGCGCGTGCTCGTGTGTGCATAGTAGGCACCAGTGGCGCGCCCGAGTGGCAGAGGTGGGCGCAGAGCGCGCCCGCAGAGAGAACACGGTGAGGGGCGGCACCGTGAGGGGAGAAGTTCAATTGTGGGATGGATGGCAGCGGATGTTTGATAAACCGCGGAAAAACCGGCCGCCGATTTGATGTGGGATGTGCAAATTTCACCGGGAGCGTATCCTGGCCGCACGATCGATCACGCGCCAGATCTTGACCACACGATCGATCCCGCGCGAGATCTTCTGATCGCGGCCGTCCAAAGTTTTCTAATCGCCCGATCCAACGGCTCCCAGTGTGTCTCCTACCTTGAGCTCGACCGAGGCACCCGCGATGTCCCCGCTTAACCAGTGGGCCTCCAAGCACTGGATTTTGAGTTCCTGGCCACCGTTGTTTGAGCTGAAGGATCCATTGGGTTCGTCTCGACGTAACGAACACGATCATGCAAGAAAATAGGCATGCAAGCAATGTTTGGAAGATTTCGAAGAATGTCGAGGCAAATGAAGTTGCCGAGGCTTCATGTGTTTGTGTTTTGCATGGATTGGATTTTAATAAGGCCATGCATGCGTTATAAGTCGCATGCACGTAGAGGAAAAATAAAGGAAGAAAACCACGTGAAACAGAGAGAATAAAAATAAAGATTTGGAAAATCTTGAACGCATGAAAATCTCGGGGATTTTAGAGATATCTCATGCGAAAGTTTTGGACCTCCTCTGCCTATAAAAAGAGTGGCTGAGGTGCTTGAATTTCTTGATGATGTTTTGTTGAAAACACGAAGTCCCGTGAGTGCTCTCTGCCTCGCGAAGAATTTGAGAAGCCTGGAGCTACCCCTTGGCTCTGTGAGGTTCCTTTCGCGCACCCCTTGCGCGGAAGAGGTGAAGGGAAAGTCCTTGCGTGCTTCCCTTGCATGACAGGAAGATCCCTCACTGCCCGTATACTTGCGCGACATGAGGAACTTGCGCGGCTGAGGTTCTTGACACCCTGCGCGCCCGAGGCATTGCACCTTACACACCCGAGGACCTTGCGCGCTGCCTTGTGCACCCGAGTGTGCCTTTATTTGATATTCGGGCAGTGGGTGTTCAACGGAGGAAGACACGAGGCTTAGCCCTGTGTGTACACCAAGTGAAGACATACACCATATGTGGGTGCAAGGTGAACAAGAAGGCCGAGGCCATACCTTGTGTGTGTGCCAAATTGAAGAACACACATTGTGTGTGCATTTGAAGAAGAGGTCGTAGTCCTTATGTGGGAAAAGTGAAAGTGTGTGTGTGCCATGAAAGTGAACCTACAGGTTAAGTGTGTGCAAGAAAAGGAGGAAGGCCGTAGGCATTTTTGTATGAAAAAAGAAAAATAGGCTGAACCTTTGTGTGTGTTCAAAATGAAGTTTACACACTAAGAAGAAGAAGTGGAAGACTCTCACACTAAAGTATAACACACTTTTAAGTGTGTAGAGAAAAAGAACAAAGAGTGTGAAGGAGGAAGTTGGTGTGTGTGCTTAAGGAGTTATTACCCTTTGTGGGTTTATTGCACCAAGAAGGAAGAAGGGGAGTGCATGCTTGCATGCATGCACGTGCACACGTAAACAAGTCAAATCTGCTTGTGTGCATTTGAGTTGTCCAAGACCAATAGTTCTTGAAGAGTTTTGAGAAGTTATGCAATCAGTGCATGAGGACGAAGAGATGCCATGCACTCAGTGAATGAAGTTGATGTGAAGTCAGACTGAAGCCAGACTGAAGTTAGAGATATCAGTTGCCTGAGTTTTCAGTAATTGAGAAGACCCTGATCAACAGAAGTGATCAGAAGTTTTGAGCAAGACCAACAGACCTTTTCAGAGGCTGTTGAAGATTCTTGAAGAGAGAGGCCAGGTCATCCTAAGAGAAAGGAGATAAATCCTGAGCAAGACGAGAAGACCTGTTCATCACAAGTGAGTAGAGGTACAGAGCAAGGCCAACAACCTTTATCCCAGGCTGCTAAGGATACTTGAAGAGCTAAAGAGAAGAAGAGCTACTCATGTGACTCGAGGAGCCAGGAGAAGCCCCCTGTGAGACTTAGGGCGGAGGAAGTCTTTAGTGGGATTCTGGAGCAGGCCAGTGGGACTCTAGTAACACTTTGAGACGCAGTATAAAGACCCTCATGTGGGACTCAGGAGAGATACAGTGGGACTCTATATCTACCATTGTAATTCTAACAAGTTATAATGGAAGAAACCATGTTTGGGTGTTTAACCAACATGGCAAGGACGTAGGCCTTTGGTGACGAACCTTGTAAATCCTTGTGTCCTGTGCCTTTACATTTACTGCATCACTCGAGGAAAGGCTGAGAGATACAAGAAGAGTGGATCGAGGCCTTAACAAGCCATATAGGTTTAATTGATAAAGAATCAATTAGAAATTTTTTTTAAAGGATCACTGATTCACCCCCTCCCCCTCTTAGTGATCACACTGATCTGGGCACTTCAATAATGGTAGCTTATTATATAATGTATGGTTAAGGATTCTAAACATCTATGGATTTCATTAAAAAAAATTCACTTACCTATTCCACACATTGCCTCTTCTAGGACTTTTGATCTATAATATATTCTTCTTCTAAATTTTCATATTCATTAGAATGAGAGATGGAAGTTTTAGGGTCCTTATAGAAATATTCTATGATATTTTACTCATTGATTATGTTATCCTAAATCTCTAATAATGATTTTATATCCATGTGATTATTCAAGAGAAATATAAATAGATATAAAAAATCCTTAACAATGTAGGATTTTCTAACCATTTTTTCAAAAAAGTAAGACTTTTTCTTATGAAAAATGGTTCATTTTTTGGATTAATAGTTCATCGACATGTTTCTTCATATTATTATATAAAGGATTCAAAGAAAATATTGGATCATTTTTTTAATGATCTTTAATACACATAAAAAATAAATCACTCAAAGAGAAATATTGTTTTCTCTAAGATTCGGAGAGGTGATTGGATGGATATGATAAAATATAAATTTTTAGACATTGAGGTTTCATATCATATAAAAAAAATATATGATATATATTTCATGTTCTTTAATGATTTTGGTACCCCCTTTTCATGTTAGTATTATCATTTTCACCCTTATGAAAATGAAAAGAAATGCATGTTTTAGGGTATCAAAATAGGGACTTGATCGATTTTCTTAAAAGATTACCCAAGGATGAGACCTTATAAAATATTCCATGTACATCATGAAGTTTCTAATTCTTGAGAATGGATTCACATATGATAGGGACATTGATATATTTATAAAATTTCATGATAGAGATAATGATTCCTTTATCATTGATACTAAATGTGGTCTATGGATTTTCCATAATGGTCTTGTCTAAGTGAGTGGAAAATAAATCATGAATTAGAAATAGGTTATGGAGTAATCTGTTGATATTTCTTAAAGATAAATTATCTATTTTTTGATTAGTGATTATAGAATTAAGAGTAGATATAAGGGTGTTATAACAATTCATATAAATCACTATTCCAAAGGTAACTTAGTTGATTGTCAGTTTTTATGTATATGGGAAATTAGTTTTAGGAAAGAATATGTGAAGAACTAAGTGACAATTTCTTCAAAAGATTATTATTAGTTTTTTTATATAGTAAATAAACTATTTGGGAAAGTTAAATTTTTTTTACGGGATTCATGTGCTCCTCATTCATATATTGATAAACTAATGAAGGTATTTTATTGAATCACATTTTACTATGGTTCCTGATATCAATAAAAGTCACTAAATTTTTATAAACTAATCACATAGAATTATGATTCTTTCATTCATATTCTGAGGTAAATTACCATGATATGACATAGATAATATTGAGGTAATGTCTTATATATTTACATCATAATTAATAAAAAATGTAATAAATATAAAGGATCATTAATTTTTGTCACTCAAAAAAGAATAAAAATATATTGAAAATCAAATTTTGTTAGAAAATCAAAATATTCAATAAAATATTTACTTCTTTGAAAGATGATCACAGATTCGGAAGATGATAGTCTTATATTACATTTTCAAATATTTTGAAAAGAGAATAGTTCCCTAAATAAAATGTGTGATCCCCCTTTCTCGAGGATTTGGTTCATTTTTGGATTATATCATATTATATAAAATTATAATTTAATTTCAATCATCAATGATATGTATTAGATGAATTCAATGACATAAATGTTTAATTTTTTAAAAAAATTGTCAATTAGTTATCGTCCATTATTGAAAAGATGAGTGTGATATTTCATTTTTTATGAGTGACCCAAATGGAAATATTATAAAATATAAATATTCTTTTCCTGGAATTGAGGTGATATATTATTAACTGGATATATGACACTAGTGTTGTCATAAATAATTGTTAAATGTGTATAAGTGATACCTAATTTATAATTTTTTTGTTTTATCTAAATAGATATGTGAAATACTTTACAACTACATAATATTAACAATTAGGTTTTTAATATGAATTAATGTTTTGCTTCTGGATAAATAATGACATAATTCCTTCTCATTGAAAATGTTGAGTAATGTTATTACATATTCTATCAAATATAGATCCTCTAATGTTAGTATTTGAATACCCTTTGATAATGTAACATCCTCCAAGGAGATAAAATAAACAAATATATAATGTAAATTATAAGTATTAAAAGATCCTTTTCAAAACTTTTAGAGGGGATACTTTTTTCATTTATTGGAATATGGAATATATACATAAAAAAATATAATCTCTACATAAATTGGTAATACTTATAATAGATATTTGATCATTATTTTTTATATACTTTGATCGAAAAATATCCCAATATCATTAATATCAAACATTCATGAGGTTATTCCCAATGTACTTATACAAGAGGCCTTGGATAATAAAAAAATGATTTAGCTTCTCAATTAATCATTTGTATTGTAACTGTATGTTACCATAGGAATCCATAAAACACTGAAAGAAAAGGAGTAAATTATGTTCACACATTTTGGTCAATTGAAATTCACTCTGCATAACATAAAAAAACAAATGTGAGTGTTTTATGAGTTGAAATAAATATAGAGAGATACACATTGATGTGACAGATATAAATTTATCTAAATATTTTATTGATAAAAAATGTGGTATATTCAATTACCTTTTAAAATGCATTTTGTAAAAGAAATTTTTATGAACAACTATATTAGGCTATTATTAATTATTTATGTTTGTTTAGAGAGATTTTTTTTTGTTTAAAAAAATGATTCAATAAATGTAGATTTTCAAAACCTAGATGTTGTATAACAAATAATTCCACCATTAAAAAATATTTTACAAAATCTCTTCTAAAATCAATTAGAAAACAAAAAAAAATTATATGCACCATAAAGGCTTGTATAATACGAATATATTTAAGTATATATACCAGGGTAAAGGATTCACCATATTGAAATCATTATTCTATTTATACACTTTGATAACCATTCCACCCTTTCAGTCACCCTAGATAGTCACTATGATATATAGGGACAAAAACATATTCATTAAACACACTTATTATAACAAATTCAGATGATCCTATCATTATTTTATATTATTTCTATAAGCTAAACAACAAATCTCACAAATAAAAAACAATACCATGAGTGGATGATTTGGGGTATTCAATGATCATCTTTATAAAATAATCATTTTACAATACTTTTCAGAGTTTCTCCATAGTGTACCTTGAATACAATTTTCCCTATACTCATCATATGTTACACTAATAATTAAGACATAGATAATGAAAAAAAGAATTGGGTGATATTAAATGGCCAGTAAGGGAAAAACTCACAATAATTTCATCAAGGGGAAGATCATAATAATATTATATAACATGAACAAAAGAGAAATATCATATTAAAAATAACACGAAACAATAATAATTGACTTTAAGTCAAGATTCAATTACATGTTATACAATATTAATAAACATGTACCATGATATTAGAGTGTGACATAATAAATATGGTCTAGGGGCATAATCACATACATATTGAAATATATATTTTCATTGAAACATAAAATAATAACGAATTAGAGGGAATACATAAGTCTATAAAATCATGTGACCAAATATCATGAAATAATATTCACCAAAAAATGATAAAAAATATTCCAGTATCGCATTCACAAAACAAAATTTTGAAAAAAATCTTATCTCAGAATCTTATATGAAATTTTTAAAAAACGATTCTTATAACATAGCTACACAATAGATTTAGAAAATCAAACCACATCATATTCAAATAATTAATATGGTGTTGTTTCTTTTAAATACATTAAACATTTGGTGCATTCTAATACCAATTTATATCTTGTAGGTTATTTAAATGTTTATTTTCATTGTAATAAGATATTTAAAACATGGAATGAAATAATTTCATCAAATATACATGAATCAATTCTTCATAGATTCACCTTATGTCACTCTTACTAAATCAAATATCCTAGGAATAAACATTAAATTAATAGGGTAAGCATAGAATTATTTAAATGAATAAAAATGAAATATTTTCCATGAGATCATTAGGAAAAAAAAATTGAATGATTATAAGAAAATGAATAATAAAATAAAATAAATATAATGAATCATAATAAGGGAATTTTTATTACACAAAAAGTGATACATTTATAAGAACATGACCTTGTTTTATCATCGATGTGGCATGGAACTAATTTATGAGGTTTGTTCAGCAAGTTATCATAAGAAATGTAATCTTGTGAGATTATTTATTTACAAAATTTATTGGATACATGTTATGATGCACACTTCAAATTTCAAAACTAATGCTTCCTATATAGATTCATAAAAATAAAACTTTTTATTAATAACACTTGGGAAATGAAAAAATGGTTTCATGTAAAAGTTATTAAATTTTTAAATGCATAAAGATATTGGTGTACCATTTTTTTAACCCATGAGACAACAATGTGGGTATCAATTTTTGAATTCCCAAATTAATGAATCAAGATTAAATCTAGTTGAATACCCATGATTAGATATTGGGTTGAGTATTCATAGTATATGAATATTCCATCTAATATATAACTTTTTATCAAAAAAATTTGATAGTATGATGGGTTTACGTCATAAATTATGTAATGTGAAAATTGTTAGGTAATGAGGGTTTCCCATTAAAATAAAATAAATAAATATATAATATAATAATAAAATGTCTTTAAAGGAATGTAATTAAACATTAATAATTCATATAAAAAATATGTGATTCAATGTAAAAGAAGAGGTGGGGTGCTCTCTTACCTTGGGATGTAACTTCTAATGTCTGGATAAAGAAAGAATTGGTCTTTTGAGACACCTTGAATAAACATTAAAAAATTAAATGATCATAATTCTATTACGAAGGTATTTAGTGTGGATATTTTTAACTAAACAATAATTTAGAATATTTATATTTTTAAATAAATTAAATATCATCAAATGATTATGACGCACACAATAATATGTTTAAATGAAATGATATAATATAAAAATTAATATTATTTAAACATTACTATTATTAATATATGTAAATATCATTAAAAATTAAGTAGTATTGATTTATTATGTGTAATATATTCTATTAAATTTTCATACCTTTTCTTGTTTAATGATTTAGAGAATTAGAAAATAAATGATGTATAAAAAAAATAAAATAAAAATTTGACACTTCCAATTAGTATTCATGTTAACCATTATATAGATATTTTATAATAAATCATTATTATGTTTCTTAGAAAATATCAATGACTTTCAACATGACATCTTTCATTTCCTTTAACCATCCATAAAATCCTGGGAAAATATTTTAGAAATATGGGATAAGCGCCCAAATCTCAATAACGATTAAAGTAATGAAAACCATTAGTTCAATAAAAACTTGAATATTCAAGAAATATTTAACATTAAATATATTTTATTTGATAAAAATAAATAAAACATTTTTATAAGAATTTATAAAACTATTTTTATAAAAAAATTCATTAAAACCAATAGTAATAAGTTAAAAGTCCTTTTTCATGACTAAGAGAATTATACTCATGAAACCATTTTGAGGCCATTTTAACTATAATAACCATATAGTTGACTTCCAATATAATCATTAACTGATGAATTTGAGATCTATAATGGGATCACCATTGTTATATATTATATTGGGATCAAATTTGAGCCATAATGGGTTTAACCCTTCATTTATGTTATATTAGGCTCACCCATGAACTATAATGGTTCTCAACCATTCATATAAGCTATATCAGGCTCACCCATTACATTTAATTCTCATGTAAAATATCATGAATAAAATTCATTAATCCTAAAATCTCTGAAGAAATATTTTAAACATATATTAAAAACAATTTCAAAACAAATACATTTTTATTTTATAAACCCATTTCAGATACCAATAAACCATTTTATTTGAAAACCCAATTTCAATACCAAAATACAAAAAAAATTAAATATGGGTTTTCATTTAAGAAAACATTTATGCTTTAAAAGGATGAAAGAAAAATAATAATATTCATGGTTGATGAAAAGTAATTTCCACCAAGTATATTATGTAAATGACATCACTTTGCTTATTTGATGAAACCTTCCATATAAAACAACTAAATAATTTCAATTTAAAAACCATTGAAATAAAGTATAGAGACATAAAATGTACTTTATAAATCTTTTATATCCAAATAAATTTATTAAGAAAACCATTTTTAAAAAATAGTAATAGAATGTGAATGGTTTTAATGAAAAAATCAAAAGAAAACATTTAATACAATAGTATTTAATCACTTAAAAAACACAATAATCTTAAACGAAAAGAAATAATAACATTAAACAATACATTAAATATCATGAGAATAGATAAATTCAGGATATAACATATCAATGGGGTAGTATATAGTCTTTTCAATATAATAATGGGTCATTAAATCAAAATATTCCTTAATGAAAAGAAATTGAGTTGATGTCCCTTACCTTGATTTTGATTCATCATGTGTTTCTTTCTCTTTCTCTTGTTTGGGTAACTTCTTTTGGTTTAAAAAAATAGACTTATTTGCATGAATTTTTAACAAATGTAAGTATTGTAGGATGATTTTTGGAAAGTAGAGATGTTATTTGGGAAGTTAATGGTGATTTAAATGGGTTGAGTGGTGTGATGTGGGTGGGAGAGTTGGTTGCCTTTTATAAAAGGGTTGAGTAGAAAACATGTAAATTCAGGAAAGAGAATATTCCACTATTGTCTTCCCCATTTAATGTGGCTCTAATAATGAAAAATATCTAAATACTATAAGGGACCAGGTTTAAATATAATCAATAAATGGGTTCTTGACATGTTTTAATGTCATTTAGAACATTATGTTTAATGTTTAATCACTATGTAATCTCATTTTTACCCCAATCAATGAAATTAATTTTAATTATTTCTCTAATAACATATCTTAAAAATTATATTAACCTTATTATAAATTATAAATTTTCATGATTAAATATACGGAATCCATTTTACCAATTTCAAATAAAAAAAGTGGTAAATATTAATTTAATTTTAATCTTGAAATTGTGGTGAGAGAGTTTGTTTTTAAGAAGAGAACTTTTTAGAAAATGTTGGTTCTATATTAAAGGTATGAATTAAAATAACCATTTTTTGAAACTAAATTAATATCTAAATATATATAATCTATAAATTTCATTAAAATAATTCAACAATATGTATTATTTTAAGTAATTTAAAATGATAAAAAGCGTGCATTAAATACAGTATTTAGAGAAACCCGTTTTTAATCCCAGAAAACAAAATTGAATTAAAAAATAAAATGTTGATTAAAAATTAATTTAGGGGATTAAATTTGAAAAAATAATAATAATTCTATATAAAAACATAATTTAAATATATTTTGTCTCTTTAATTAAATAATTTATTAAAAATATAAGATTTTTATAAAAAATGATATTTTTTCACTATTCACAGAAAAATCAATTTTTTTTATTTTTAAAAACCCCAAAAATTTCAACAAATGTAACTTCTATTATTCCTTTTATAGAATTGATTTTAATATTTTAAAATAATTTTATAAATGTTTTAAAAATATTTTTTAAAATAACAATTCCATAAAATTGAGACAAAACTATTTTTTAATTTATAGTTTTATGCATAAATTTGGGTTTATTTTTATACAATTTATAGAAAACATGTATAATATATTATAAATAATATATTGAATATATTTTATTGAAATTAAATTAATATAATTTAGAATGTGTTATTTATCTATTTATTGGTATCAAAAACACTTGTGAACATTAAAAAAAGTATTCAGAAAAAAAAAACTTTTATTTTAAAAAGGTTTTGATTTTAATTTATAATTAAATATTCATTAAAGAATATATATATAACTATTTTCATAATTTAGTTAACCATTTTCATACCCTCTATTCCAACTTCTATGTTATAGAATTAATATATATCATCGGGTTTATTAGGTTTGATGTTGTGTGTTGTATACGCCATCAAACAAAAAAACATAGGGTTCAATGTAATTTCTACTAAACTATGCATAGAATATAACACTTGATAAATATATTATTAATTATTATTTATACTATAGTATATAATTTTATTCTTTTTAAAAATAATTTTTTGTTAAATATTCCCCATTTTAGAAATTACTGCCTCACAATTTGAAAATTATATCAGAAATCAGAGGTTAAGAATTTTAAAATACTATTGTAATAAACAAAAATTCTAAAAAAAAGGTTAACAAAACGTCATAATCATAAGTAGGTGAATGATCAATCGAATGATAAGGTCCTGATAACCATAAATAAATGATGATAAGAAGACAGTTTCATTCATTGTATATGAATTTAATATGATAACATTTTTTCAAGATAATGTTCTTAATGCCGAAGAATTATTTTACAATCCACGAATAGAAGGAAATATACTTACATGGAAAATTCTATTTCATAAGTACAATTTCATCCATTGGTTGTGATTTCATAATTTTCCAATTCATCCCTTACTCAATGAAATGAATATCCAAAATTGATGAAGAACTAAAATTCTATTTTATTGTATAATAAGATCCATGAAATAGTGAAAAGTGTTTTTTTATGAAAATATACTTTTTAAAAAATCTAAATAGTTTTCAGAATTTCTTTAAAATATTAAATTAATCCCTAAACCTTAAAGGTAATACAACATGGTTATCATTGATATTTTTAAAAAAATGTTTAACTAAATAAAATTAATTAATTATTTAGCTAACCCTAAAGGCTATCAATATCTATAAAATTGTTTCTATAACAGGTAAAGTAATTATTCCTCATATAACATCTCCAATAAGACATATACCTCATTTATCTATGAAAACTCAGTAAATGACCCACAAAATACTTCCATTACGTAAAATATCAAACAAGGGGGTCCTAGGTTGTTGAACTTATGATCAACCATAAAAAATACCAAGCTTCCCAGATCTGTCACCAGATTACCAGAAGAAAAAACATCAACTGTAGAAGAATAAAACTATAATCCCTATTTCTAATCATGATTATTTAGACACTAAGCATCTTTAAGTATATACTAGAATAATTTCCCAATAGTTACAACTAAATAATATTATTGTTGATTTTATTTCAACTATCTCATTCGTTTACTATTCATGGATCATTTCCTGGTATTTAAAAACCTTGTAACTAAACAAACCACATTGGTAATGGGTTTTCTTCCATCAGGATCTTGGCCTACTTAACAATAAGGCAATGTGTCTCTAGACCTTTGAGTTTTTAATGAGTTCTACCTAACCTAGGTCAAAAAAGGGTTTTCTTTTTTTCTTTTTTAAAAAAGGTTAATTACACTAACCCTGTTAATAATATCATTATATCCTCTTGTAATCCAAACTGAAGACCCCATTGACAAACTTCACCTTCAAAATTATAGATTTAAAAAATAATCTTGCGGTGTTATGAATGTCCAATGACATCAAATATATTTTATGGGTCATTGATTCATTCTTCGGCCACCACTATGTTAGATGATATATTAAAATATAGGAGATTTTTCCTCATGAAATTATCCACTTTAGACATGTTGTTATTTGGAAGATTAGGTTCCTCTCTTGCATGGATACCACAACCATTTATCGCTTGTGTAATCTATTCTATCATTGTAACAAACTATTCTATTCTATTTCAATAAATATGGGGTTAATAATTTGGAATGATATTATTATCTTTGTTTGTATCGACTACATATTACCTATTTCCTCAGTGGAAACCCATTTTTAATAGATATTGTTTATTCAAAGAAACATGGTAATATTTAAATGCTCTATAATTTCATCTTAACCATATAGTAAAATATTTTTAAGGTCATGTTATAGTACTATATGAACATCTAAATGTTTGTAAACCATAATTTGATTCCAATAATAACAACCCAGACATAAACATTACATATTCAATATTTTTAGTCTTGAATTTATTATCTTACATTTGAGGAACATTTCAGAGTTAGTGTTTTATAAATTTGTTCCATAAATCATACATAAAAACCTGTAATATTCAAAGTGGGCACTTCCAATTAGAATATATGTTTCCTGTAATATAAACCTTTTCAAATAACACATGATTTATTTTCACGAAAAATTTCTAAAATGTTAAAATTTACATCATCCTTTCCCTTAAACATCATTAAAATCCAATGAAAAAATCTTTTGAATTTTTGACGAGAACAAAAATATCTTTATGGGTTAAAATAAATCAAACCATTTGTTTAGTAAAAACCTAAAAAACCATAAATTTTTTATCTTCACATCAATATTCTTTGATCAAAAGAAATAAATTTTTTCATAATATAACACACAAACACAAAAAAAAATTCTCAAATAAATCAATTAAAACACATAGTAATAAATTTAAATTTTTTTTAGGGACATAGATCCTCATTTTCATGAAACCGTTTAAAAACACTTTTGATTGGAATGACCATATAACTAAATTATAATATAATAATTATCTAATTATTGGTGATATATAATGGTGATAACTATTTTTATAAGGTAAATTAAGCTCAAATGTGAGATAAAATGGGCAAAAATCTTTTGTATAAGTTGTATCAAGATCTCCTATTTCTCAAGATCTATAATGGGTCAAAAAAATTTGTATAAGATATATCGGGTCACTTGCGATCTATAATTTGGTTCAACTGTTTTAAAAAGTTTTATCAGTGTCACACATTTCATATACTACTCGTTTACCATAAGATGAATGAAAAAATTTCATTATAAAACCCTTTGAAAATATATTTTAATCCCATATGAGAAAAAATTTCCAAAAATTCCATTTTCTTTTCAAACCCATTTTAATTATCAAAAACTCATTTTCTTTGGAAACCCATTTTCAATACCAAAATAACAAAAAGGTGAATCGATGAGTTTCATTTTTTAAAATATGTAACATTTAAAAGGAATATATAAATAAAATATCTCTCATAGTGGTAGAAAATTTATTTCACCATATTTGATAATACTAGAACATTTATTTTATCAATCGATGAAAATTTTTGTATAAAAGACATGAAAGGATTAATTTTTGAAAATAATTGAAATAATGTTAGGAGAAATAAAATTTAATTTATAAATAATTAATATCTATATAAAAATTTCTATAAATGCATTCAAAAACCAAGGAAATTGAATATTAAGAGTATCAATGAAAACATAATGTGATGATTTTTATGATAAATGTCCCTTATATCTTGTTAAAAACATGAATTTTAAACCCAATTTAATGAGTAACATTAAAAAATTATATATTAACGGAGTTGATAAATTAATTATATTATATTTAAGATGGGATGTATGTACAAATTATAAAATAATAAAGGATTATTACATCCAAATATTCCTCAACAAATGGAAATTGAGATGATGTTCCTTACCTGGAGTTTGATTCATCACATGTATCTCAATATTTCGCTTCTTCAGGTAACTCCTTTTGGTTTATACCAAAGTCTTTTTGTGAATGAATTTATGAAAAAATTATTTTCTCTATTTTGAAGGGAGGTAAGTAGAAATGTTATTTAGGTAGTTATTGACAAGGAAAAATGGCTTTAGAGGTTTTAATAGAGGAGGATAGTGGGTGGCCTTTTATATGTTGTTTGAGTAGGAATCTTGTAAATTTTTTAAAGAGTGAATTCCATCCTAGCTTTTCTGATATCAAGTGGATTAAATAATGAACCAAAATGAAACCTATATCTGATAAGGTAGACATATTTCAATCCAAATAGTGATTTATAAGATTATCGATCATTTGGAACATTATGTTTAATGTTTAAAGACTCCGTAAACTAATTTTTACACATATCAGTATAATTAATTTTAGTTGTTTTCACTAACGAATTTGGTCAAAAAAATTATTAAGACCCTGTTTTAAATTTAAAATTATCTTAATTCCAAATATTTAATGAATTTTTTGATACTACAATCAATTAAGTGGAAATTTTTAATTTAATATTAATCTTGTACTCATAGTGAGATAATGAGTTTTTAAGAAGAATATTTTTAGAGAAGGATTATTCTATATTAACATTATGACTAACAATAATCATTCATTTAAACTCAATTAATATTTAATATTTAATATTTTATAAATTTCATTCAAAAAATTCACCACTAAGTATTTTTCAATTAATTAATAAAGTCAAACATTATTCTCTATAAAAATGTTTTAAAAAACACATGTTTAAACCCAAAAACAATATTATATTAAAAAAAATATAATATTTATTTTAAATTAATTAAGAGGATTAAATATAACTAAATATTAATTATTTTACTTTAAAACATATTAAATCATATTTCTAATAATAAATTACTTAGATTTATTAAAATTAATTGACTTTATATAAAAATGGGTATTTTAAATATTAAATGAAAAGTCTTAATTTTCTAAAAACTCATAAAATTTTACCCAATGTAAATTTTTATATTCTTCTTCCAAAAATTCTTTTTATTTTTTTAAATAATTTTATAAAAGTCATAAAAATTTGTTTTAAAATAAGTGAACTGTATAAGGTAAATAAAATAGTTTTTTACAATATATATTTTTAAGGGTAAAATTGGGATTATTTTTATGTATCGTTTTTGACACACATACAATGAATTTTTATCATTATATAAAATTTATCAAATATATATGCACTACCATAATCTAATTCAAAAAAATTATATTTTCTTGATTTATTATTATAAAACAGAGTTTTTCTTATTAAAAATAGTTTCTTCATAAAAATATTACCTTTTATATCTAAAAGGGTTTTATTTTTAGATATAATTAATTGGTCACCAATTAATAAATGTAAAACATGTTTTCAGAATTTGGTTACTCTTGTTCATATTCTCCATTCATAAGTCTAGGTTATAATGTTAATATATACAAGGGGTCATTTTAGGATCACTGTCATATATTGAGTACCGCATTGAACATAAAAATTATAGAGTTTTATTTAAGGAATTTTAATTGAGTTTTTCATGTAATTGGAGCTAAATATTGTTTTTCAAGCTCTTTAAACTATTGAAAATAATCTTCTTCTTTTTAAAATCCTAGTGTGTCATAATAAAAAACACATTTTTTGGACGGTATGAATAGGTCTACCAAAATTATGAACGTTATATAATTTATACATGTATAAAATATATTAATGGTTTATGTATTAATTAGAATTAAAATAATAAAAATTTAAAATAATAAGAAATTTTTTCTGAATAACATTATTTTTAAAAAAGAGAATTTTGTCACACTAATTCTGCATAATCTAAAACAAATATCAGAACTTTGAGATATTTTATGTAATAAATGACATTATTTTTATAATCCACACATTGATATTAACTTCAGGTAATATTTTAAGATTTTTCATAATATTTTAATTCTTAAGTGAAAATGGAATTATCAATTTTTTATAAATTATCATTTATTTTTATTTAATTTTGGAACATTATTGTTTTAACCTGATATAAATTTAACATAAAAATTATATAGTTATACCAAATTGAATTAATTATATTTAAATTGTCTTTATACTAGATTTTAGTATTAGGTAAATCTTGGGATTTAAACATCCTTTTTATGAACATTGATTTAATGTTTATATTGTTTATACATTTTAAATAATTAAAATAACCACTAATTTGAAATCATTTAAATAAAATATATATTACATATCTATAAATATTTATTTAAATTCATTTAATTATGATGACATGTAAAATAGTTAATATGAGATCAACTTTTCCATAAAATAATGTATTTGTATAAAATTTATTTCTTATATGACTTTCAGTTTAATTATAAATTGAATTCATCAAGCTATATTAGTTTAATTTGAAAAAGATTATTCCACATTTTATATCAAAATCATATATATTATCTTATAAGGTAAAATAAAATTATTACCATAATGAAGAGTGAAAACATAAAAAATTACATTTTGGGTAAAAACGGGACAACCAAGGGGTTAAACTAAAAATATATGAGTAGAAAAAACCCAATATTTTATAATTCTTAATAAATATTCATATTTCATTATTATATATTATATGGCTTGGAAATGGTTCTTTTTGGTGCTATGTGGAAGGATAAAAAATGGGTGTATTTCTAATTTTTTTCAAAAAAATTCAAGTGTGTCCTCCTCACCACTTATAAATAGACACAATATTTTCTCTCATTTAAAATCATTCAAAAATCTATTATTTTATCCAATAACTTCAAAAATATGATTCATATTATCTCTCATCATAATAGAATCCTTTTTTTGGCTAGAAATAAATCCTTGTACATCTTTTTCTATAATCCAAAATTAGTTGTCTAGAGAAGAGGTAATGCCCTTAATTGGGTGTTTTATTTTATTTACTCTTCCAAATACATCATATATATTAAAAAATGAGGATATAATGAATTAAATAACTTCCATTTAATATTTTTTTAATGTTAAAGTAATTACAACTAACCATATCCCAATGCCTAAAATGGGAAATGATACTCTTTGTCATTTGAATGATAAACTATATCCTTAAGAATCGAAATAATTCATTTTCAATCATTTATTCTAAAAAATGTAAATAATTTTTTATATAATTTCCTTTTATAATATTTATTATATAAGTATACTTCTGGAAATTTAATATAACACAAACCTTCATACACACTATTTCACTGGGAATATGATAATGTCACATTTGTGTTTGGTGGACGACTGCCTTGTAAAGACATGTAATGTGTTTTTTACTTACGATTTAAATGGAGGGTAATGATGTTTATCATGAAATTGAAATATTAAATTATATATATAATAATCATTCTACAAAATTTATATATCAAATAACTTATTAGTTTTCAATTTATGAAATAAATTATAATTTTGTTCATATGTACAGTTGATTATCATCTCGTGAGGCAATGCAGTTAATTTTTCACCAACTCATTACATGTAACATAAGAAATCATTGATTTTATGAATAATTTTGATATTTATGAAATGTTATATATTTGGTAAAATTAATATAAAATCCAATTTCTTACCCTATAACCTATTAAAATGATATTGTCTCTCATCCGAACGTACGACATACCATCTCCATGAAGCATTTTGATTCATTTTCCATGTTGAAAATTAAATAATGATTCTAAAAAATAATTAATAAAATAATTATATATATAACATTAATATCATTATAGAGGTTATTAAATAATGACCTATGTTTAAGATCTATAACTTCCTGAAGAAAACAAGAAAGAGACAATTATTCATTTGACACCCAAAATAATAATGATAATGATATGTTATTGATTAATAGGTGTCAATACGTAATAAAACAATCATATATGATATTATAAATAATTATATAATTAATTTATATGTAAATAACATTTTTAAAAACAATATAAAATTGTTTTTAAAGTTCTAAACTAAAGGAAATCATGAGGTAAGAGGTTTTCTTAACTAGATTTTCATTCATTAGGTTATACGACTACTATATTGATTATATTATTCAAAGATTATGTGTGAAATAAAATTTGATTGATTTATATTTTATAAAAACATTTATTTTTGTTGTTATTAAATTTTTCAAAAAATCATTTAACTTATTAACACTCTCCTCAATGATAAGAACATTGTAAGTGATTTTTATCTCAATTTTCATTCATTGAGACAAACATTATATTATGCAATAATTTTATTTTTTCAAGATGTACATACTAACATGTTTTAATTTTATATAATAATCCAACTTCTATTAATATCATTTACAGATTCATTGTATGATATTATTTAATTGGTTTTATCATTCAACAGTTACCAAAGTGGTTTGGGTTTTATGTTTCAATTTCATTGTTTACCGGGATTGTTCATGATTATGAATTCATTGATGATATCTTATGAAATAATTTTCATGAACATCATGAATGTTCTAATCCTATAGTTATTCATTAATAATACATATTTTACCATTACATTCCTCTCTTTTTTGTACTCGAGACTTCAAAAACATGTTTTTAATGAAAAATGATTTTATATGATTCTTTGACCAGAAACACGTTTTCTTCCTCATCCATGTTTTTGAAAAATGTTTTCAAAAATGATATAATGTTTCTATATGATTATTATGGTGTATTTTATGAATTTTATGATTTATGAAAATTAAAAGAAATCTTATTGTTTTCTTAAAACAAGATTTGTATTATTTTTATGGAAAATTTGAATAAGACATTTAATTCAAACATGTACGACATAAATAGAATTTTCCTCTATTATGACCAATAAAAGTTGTAAATAATAGTTTATATGTTTCCAAATCTATTTTAAATGAAATTTATTTTCTCCAATTTTTTTGAATGTTATTTTTTGTAAACAAAATTTTGAACAGGGTTGTTTATTTTCATCCAAAATGTTATTTAAATATTTTAAAAAGTATTTATATTCATCAATGAAAACAAACATTAATTCCATTGATTTTGTAAAAAATATATATATATGACCGTAACAGATATAAAAAAATATTTTATCTTCATCTATTGGGAAAGTAAATTCCTTATTTTCATAACTCAATCACCTACATAATGGAATTTTCTTTTATTGTGATATGAATCACGATTATGTAAACAATTTTCCTTCCATGGAAAATATTTATGTTTTTCTTTCTCATTGATTTTATTTTTCTGGAAGACATAGATCATTAATATGTTAAAATTGGTGAACAAATATATCACTCTAATTTATTGGGTAATGTGGTTGTCTTATGATATTTCATGTATGTTATTATGGAGTGAGACTAATCCATTATGTTACTCTTCACACCATGTGATGTCTTCTTGGATTTTTTCCTTGAAATATGCTCTTGAAATATTTTATGTTGTTGACATATTTCTTATAATTCCATATTATTATGATATTGTGCTCTTTATGTTATGTTTCAATGTAATTTCTCATGAACCTTCTCAAATATGATATCATGGTATACCATTGACTCAACTGGGATGTAATCATGTCAATTCCTTTACTGGGATTTTTATCTACCCCCTTTCATTAGGTATTCCCCTGGTTATTCCATGAAAATTTTGGAGCTCAAATGGATTTTAGAATCTCACAATAGATAATAAAATAAGGATTCTAGATTTCAGTTCCTTTTTATATATTCATAATTTAGTCTTCCAAATACACTAGTATGTTTTGATCCTTATGATTCATTATGGATATTTATGATTAAGAATCTAGTCATACTCAGTGTAACATGCTCGGGATGCTATAGTTGTTATTAGAGGTATGTTTAGTTATTCATGGAAACTCAGATGAAAAATCCTTATGGATAAATCTATGGAGAATTATAAGGAAAAATATATATAAATGTCTATGTAAAGGAAAATATCATGGAATCTTGGTGAGGTATAGAGAAAGTGATTTCAATTAAATTGCATCCCTATATGGATACTATGAGTGGATGTGGTTCTGGATTAGATTTAACTAGGGGTAATAACTCTGAAATTTGAATCTTGGGATTCACTCAAGTGTTACCTAGTACACAAAAAAATGCCTTACTATAGACCTGGTCTAAGACACATGGGAGGTATTCATAGAGAGTTCAAAAACATTATAAAGGGTGTCCTTAATGATTTGAATAAATTATAACCATGAATATCCTATGATGAACATGAGGTTACCTATATTGAAATAAATAATTAATGATTTATAAATCATTGAATTTATTTTTATGATTATTTGGTTTCCAACATTAATTATTATTTCCCATTATATGCTTGTTATTTTAGTCAATGGAGACAACTATAAGTAATTGGGTTAAAGTTTAATAAGATAGAAAATTATTTAATTTGAAACTAAATTAGATGATGACGAATTTAAAGGATACTATGATTATTCTTAATATCTTATCCTGATATATGATTACCAACATGTGCTTTAACCATCCATGCCCACCAAAGAAGTGATGGATAGAGTTTACTCAGATTTTTGTCTGTGGTGAATATAGTGGAATAGGGATTTAGTTTTTTGTATATTAAGAATGCGGGAAAAATATCTCAAGGGAATGAAAAAATGGAATTATAAGAGGTTTTATTTGTAGAGGATAAGGGAAAAAGGTAAGTAATTTCAAAGAAAAATGAAATTATTTTTTAATGTAATGGATAGGAATACTAGTTTCTCTCATACGTCATCAACAATTGAATGTTTCAAAAGATGAATAGTTTGGGACATTGAAATTGAAATCTTAGGTAAAAGCTCTAGATTATGGTCAACACAGGTTTTTTGTGGATGATGAAGAGACTAAAAATAAAATATAAATGAAAAGAGGTATTAAAGAATATAATTATGTTTACTAGTTATTGATTTAATAATTAATTAGAATGACTGAAAGTTTTATATACTAGAATTCTTTAATTCTATGAATATATATTTATATATGTATATATATATGGATATTTCTGTATAAATGTTGTGTTAAGTGTTCTAAAAAATATGTTGAATTGTAATAAGTATCTCTAAAGGTTATTTGATATTAATTTGATACTATATGAAAAAAACTGAATTCTAGAAACGATAATCTTGGATATGTGATTGATTTTGAGGTAATTAGTTAGATTTTTTTGAAAGAATAAGCTATATATAAATCCATAGTGGTTAAAAAAGCGATTTTATGAATATTTTTTTAATATGATCATCTTCTTAATTATAATTTTATACGATCTAGCAGAATTATAAATATGATCATCATAGAAGTTTTTCCATAGTTCCAGAAAAAATGAAACCAATAATATAAGTGACAAACCCATCACATCTGGTAAGGATATGATCTGGAAGCAAATATTTTTATGGGAGATAAGGGTGAAACACTGAACACTAGCATATGTGATGTATTATTTAGTATAATTATTTTCATTATATTCTTTGAAGGATAATTATTATTATTAGATGGGAAATAATATGATAGTATCATGTTATTAGATTTTGTGGTGAAAGATGATATTTAAAGAGATTATTTATTAGTTTTAATCATATATATCATTTATTTTAACATAAAGTATTATTTGGGAGGAATCCTATCATATTTTTGATATTTATGATAAAACTTTATGATATAAAATTATGGTAAAAACCTTATTTCATGTTTAGTTTTTGATATTATTTAGGATATGATGTTATTTATTTAAGTAATGGTCATTGTTAATCATTTGGATTCATTTTTTAGTTTAAGATGATAATATATTCATATTTATTTTGGTTATTCTCTTACATCATCCCAACCATTTTATTGTTTCAAACAAATATAAGAGGAAAATAGTATTACTCTTTTGTGGAAATTATGAACTTAAAATCATTACTTTTAGTTCTTTATAACTATAAAATTTATATTGGATAAACATTCTTTAGAGTAACTACTAATATGGATATTGAAAAAAAGAATAATAATGATTGGAATTCGGCTTATATAACTAAAATATATCAAGACTGTATATTTTCAGATGATCTCTATATTGATAGAAAAATAATCCCGAAACTCTAGGAAAAGGATCTTGAAACAAAAAAATAGGATCCTATTTCCATCATTTATGATTAATAAATGTTGTTATAATTCATAACCAAATTTATGGTTTTATTGTTTTTTTGGATTCTTATCTTTATCTACATTCAAATAATCAATGATCTCTACAACTCTCTAATTATCTGAAATTTTATTCCATGTCTATATTTTCACACACCACTAATGTTCTCATATATGGAACCCTAATTATGTGTTATTCATGATGATCATTTGATTTCCCCTTCCCACTATTAATTTTTTTTTTAAAACTTCTTTATGACGTATGTTATCAATAATTGAATTTTTGAATGCCAAACCACTGATTACTGAGACCATGTTAAAATTTCAATGATGTAATTTATTTAAGGCATATATAATGTAACACCCTAATAATTTTAAATATTATTATTTTTAAATAAATTGAACTTCATTGATATCATTTGATGTGTGCATCATCAGATTTAAACAAAATATTATACACTATTATAAAATAAATTTTTAAACATGATCATAATAACCAGGCCATTATGTTGGAAGGTATGAATGATATTAAATAAATTATAAAGATTATATTATTCATACATGTATAAAATAAAATCAATTGTTATATTTTTTTTATAAATGATATAAGAATAATTTTAATTAAAATGAATTTTTTTCGATGGACTTGTAATTTTAAAAATGTTTGTTTTATCATACTCCATAAAAAAAATTAAAATTAATATTTCCTATTTCATAAATTTTATTTTAAAAAATAAATTTAATTTTTTAAATCAAAATATTTATATTAATTTATAATGAATTTTGTGGATATTTTGGAAAATATTTCTTTTTTAGTGAATAGTTCAAAACTATTTTTTATAAAACTATCATTAATTTTTTTAAAATATTTCCCATTATTATATAATTTTAATTCTATTTTAAAATTAGTATTATTTTGTCATATTAAATAAAATTAACCAAATTAAAATCATCTTTTAAATAAATATTAGCTTACATTTATTCTTAGCCTTTAAATCTTCTTTTTTCAATGAAACCTATTTCAATGTGTATAATGTCTATCCATTTTAAAAAAATTAAATAAACATAATATTGAAAATGTTAAATTGAAATTAGAGATTTTATATCTATTAATATGAATTTAAATTCATCAAATAATGATTACATTTTATATAGTTATTATGAGATATTATTTTCATTAAAAAATACATTTATTGCAAAACAGTTTTTTCGAAACATCTATACATATAAATTTTAATTGAATTTTTCCACTTATATGAGTGGAATTTGGAAAAATGGATTCAATATTTTCTATAATAACAATTTATGTTAGATAATAAGGATTAGTTTTTACCAAAATGAATATTGAAAACATTAATATTTATTTAACATAGTAAAACTTAAAACATATATACTGATGGTTTGACTAAAAATATAATAGTTATAAATGACCAAAAACAAGTCCAATTTCATATTTATGGTCATATTTATACCTAATATATTCTTATAATTTAAAAAGATCAATTTTTTCCAATGGAGTGTGAGAAATTTTTGTGTGTTTCATTCCATTCAAAACATCCAACTGTGTCCTCTACCCAAATTATAAAATGGAACCCCTATTCCCTCAAATATACAATTCCAAAACCCATTGGTTCAGATAATAGATACCAAAATAAAATCATAAATTACTTAAATAATCTTACAATCCTTGGTGTGGTTTTAAAGCAATCCTCAGAAGGCTTCTGGTGAAAACTAAAATAAGTTGTCCGATGAAGAGGGAACATCCTTAAATGAGTATTAGGTTTTATTTCTTCTTCCACTTAATTAAAATATTATAAAACCATTATGATATAATAACATCATTATATTATATGTAAATATATTTTATATGTTATGGTGTTGACATAAAATCATCTCCTCCTCCATCAAATTGGAAATGAAACAATAGATCGTGGGAACGATTGGCTACAACTCACGAACCGACGTTATTCATTCTCTATGACCACTTCTCAAGGAAGAATATAATGATGTATATAATTATTATTTATGATATTTATAAAATTATTTTACATATTTATATGAAAAATATTCTTTATAATATTAATCTTCATTATTTATGGAATATTATAACGTCAACTATGTGTACAAGAGACTAATGCATTGCAAATCGATTTGATTTGTTATTCAAATAATCCTTAAATCATATGTAATATGGATTAATTTGATATTTATATATTATATTAATGAAATATTAATCTCTCTATAAAATAAATATATTATGTAATTTATTACCTTACCATCTATTTAATAAATGGTAATGTCGTTCGTGTGTATGGAGGACTTCGTCCTCACAAAGTGATATAAATCATTTTTAACTACCAAATTACAAAAAATGTAACAAAAGAATAAATATAACTAATACAGTTGATATATATGAAACAATATTTAATCTATAAAATTAATATACAGTCCCCTTCCTTACCCTTTCTCCCATTAATGAATTAAAAATGTCGCTTAGGCATACGCATGACCTAATATTTCTACGAAGCGATGTGATTAAATTACTATGATAAATTTTAAATAAGGATTATAAAGATGCATATAATGAGAAAACTGATATGTATTACATTAAAATATTTTTTATATGCTGGAATAATATCATATTATAATGATCTTGAATGTTCATGGTGAATCATGTAGGAGAAAATAGGGAATCTAACACTCAATACAAATTTGATAATGAAATATTATTAATGAATTTGTAATATAATGTTATAAAATAATAATATGTAATATAATAAATAATTTTATTGTTTTTGTATAAGCTAATAATTTTTTAAAAATATATATATATATGGTTAAATATCACTTAACTAATGGGAAATGTGATGTAATATTGTTTTTTTAAATCAATTTTCATTCATTTAGGTATACGTTTACTTCATCAATTTTATTATAATAAGATTAAATGTAAATTCATTTTTTATAACGTCATGTTTTATTAAATATATTATTAATATACAATTATTACACAAAATCACCACATTGATTTAATATCACCTCAATGATATGAACAATGTTAGGAATTTTATACAGAATTTTCCTTCTTTAAGATAAATGTTATGTTAAAAAATATATATTATTATATTTGGTGCATATACTATGACATTCATATGTTATATAATAAAACTAATTATTTTCATGAAATTCAATATTTCATTTGATTTTATTCTTTAATGGGTATTACAATTCAAAAGTTATCCAGTGGTAAGGTTTTGATGTTATAATTTAATAATTTGGAAGGATTGTCTATGATTATGTTTTGGTGACAAAATAATATGATATACGTCTCAATAAAATCATTAATTTAACTTTCTGTTGTTTATTCAATAAAAATAAATGTTTCACTTCACATTACATTCTTTCTGTACTCAAAACTCTAAATAGATTTTTAAATTAAAACTTATTTTTTATCTCTTCGATCAAGACCATGTTTTCTTACATTTCAAAATATTATAAAATAATTTTCAAACAGTTTTAATATGCCTAAATTATTCTATAATGTGAATTTTACCATTGTTTTGAAAAGATAATTAAAAAGAATCTTCATGGAAATTTAAAATAGTCTTATTTAGAATTTACCAAAAATGTGAAAGGAATATTTATTTTAATCATGTATGATATGAACAGAATCTCATTCCATCATGGGAACTAAATTAATTTAAACATACGATGTATGTTTCATAGGTTATATTGAATGAAATTTATTTTAAAAATTATTTTTCAATGCTCGTTTTTCAAAAATAATTATTTTCAAATTGGAATGGTCATTTTCCTCCAAAAAGTTTTTAATTTTTTTAAAGTACTTATATTCATAAAAAAAAATTAACATTTGATGCCATGTATTTCTTAAAAATTCTTTTTGTATGACTCTAACATATATACCTATTTTATTATATATTCATTTGAAATGGTAATACATGTTTTATGTTGATCCATCAAACACCATTGTCATAAACTTTCCTTGGATTATGATATGAAGTAATATTATGAAACCCATTTTCATTCCATGAGAATTTTTTTTGTTATTATTATTTATTTATTTACATTATATAACACACATTAATCAGGAAAATTTTATGATTAATGGACTCATACAACCCTGTAATTCATTGGGGATATCATTTGTCTAATGATACGTATAGTATGGGATTATGGTTTAAACCTAATCAATTATGGGACTCTAGACACCATGTGATGTTGTCTTATAAGTTATTCCCAAATTATTCTTATGTCATTTTTTTCACCACATTTACTATGATTCCATAATTGTATGATACTATATTGTTTATGTTATTTTCCTAGGGGATTACCCTTGTGGCTTATTTTTAATGATATCATGGTATACCTTTGATTAACATGCTATTCTATAATATTTTTTTACCAAACTATGATTATTAACACAACTGTTTATTTATTCATTACCCATTTGTTCTAATTCATATTTACAAGCACTAATATATTTTAGGAGGTCCATATGTAGAATTAAATAATAAATTCATGTTTTATTTTTCTTTTATTTATTTGAATATAGTCTTCTAAAGAAACTATTCTTTTATGATTCATATGTTTTATTATATTATATTTATTTTTTAGAATAATGTATCAATAAGTATAAAGTTATTGGGTCTCTATACGATTACTATGGGATTTGTGGGTATTTATCGTAAAATTGGATGATTTTTTTTTTATTAATTTATAAATATTTATTTAATAATTATTTGTTTTGGAAAATAAAAAACAATTGTTTTACCCATCATTGTGTTCAAGGTTTTATTAATTCATATATATTTTATAATAAGTTGATACATTAGAAATGAAATTAATTTTTCAATATTAATTGAGACGTGGAAAATATATTTTATAAAATATATATTTATTAAAATATTAATATACCTTTTAGAATTATGAAAACAAATTGTAGGTTCGAAATGAGAATTACATCCATTAATATAAAAAATATTAATAAAATAATATATTTTGGTTAATTGATTCAGTTTAACTTACTAATTTAACATCACCCATATATGAACTCATAAAACATACTAAAAACAAAAAATAATATTTTTAATATTCAGAGAATAATATATATATTTTTGAAATTTTCCAAAATTTAACCCTAAATTATATTTATAAGATTACTTAAATTATATGGTTTATTTTATGAGAATGATACAATAAATATGAAAATTTTAACTTTTAATAGGAAAATACTTATTTATTGAAAAATCAATGTCTTTTTGAAAAAGTTAACCCTATGAAACCAATAAAAATTTCTTGAGAAATTTATAAATTATAGTATAACTTATATTATAATAATTTATATTTTAAAATACTATTTCTTGAGAATATATTTATGTAGAATAGAAAAGTTAAAAATTATTGAATATATATTTTATTAAAATACATGAATGATTTATTTGTGTCCAAAAACTATTTATCATGTTAATATAATATTCATGTGTATTTTATTGACGAAAATAAAAAAATGACTGAAGAAATAACTATTTGGTATATAAAAATTGAAATTACACTTTTATTAACCTATGATCATGATAAAAACTCCTTATTACATTGGCACACCCCTAAGGGTGAGGTTTGCGAGTGAGGTAGTATCATGGGTTGACTAAGCTAATAGTGACCTAGTGGTAGTCTCCACTAATTTTAAAATCTTATATAACACCCTGATATTTTTGAATAAGGATATTACGTTTGATATCATAGAAAACAAGAAACACTAATCCTAAACAAACAACGATTTGTTATTGTTTAAATTATATAGTTATAACCATGACACTAAATTTGAACGTATTAATAGTATTTTACACTTTTTGAAATTTATATAAATTTCCTACATGATATAAATTTATTTAAAAATTCTGAATAACAAGTCAATCAATTTTAAGAAAAGTAATTTAATACCTCGAAAATAAGCTTTCGTTAAAAATGGTTTTCACCACATTATGAGAGAAAATAATATAATATATATTTTTACATTTAGAAAAATTATTTAACAAAAATGAAAATAATTTTTGATATCAGGATACTGATATTTACTTAGTACGATAATAATGGGATTTTTTGGAAAATATTCATTTTTATTGAATATTGTGAAGTATTGTTTTTTGGTAAAACAATCATTTTTTATTAATTATGTAATTTAAAAGGCCAGATATATACTAATATTATATAAAAGTAACAAAAATATTATAAAATTTTATTTTATAAAATTAATTACTTCTAAATCATCGTTATATTATAAATTAATATAAGATTATTTCTAGACATTGAGACAGTTTTAACAAAAAACAATTTTATAATGCATAATGTTTTTCCATTTTTATTAATTAAAATGACATGTATTGAATAATGATTTAAATAAAATATATATAATATATATATATAGAAATAGGAATATATATTCATTTAATAATTATTATATATCAAATACTTAATGTCAATCATATTATAATTTAAAAATGAATTTCTTGAAAACCCAATTTTTTTGACACGAGTGTGGGATTAATTTTAAATTAAATTATTCCACATCTATTAATTTAATTTAATAAAATGCGTTTTGAATAAGAATAATTTATTTCATAAAATACGCTCAACTTAATTTTTTGTCATAATTAATAGTAAAAACAGAAAAACAATAGCTACTATTATAAAAAAATAATCCTAAAAAAAATTAATAATTGTAGCGGTAAAATAATTAAAAGGTTGATAACTTGTTCATTTCTAATGATGTAGGTGTTTCATGGAATTAATTTTTCAAAATTAATTTTTAATTCAATTATAGAATCACTTGGAATGAGAGTGGTTTCCTGTTAATTGCTTTGGGTTTTTACAATAATGCAACTCCTCCTCCCTTTTAAAAGGGTGCACCCTCCAGTCATTTTCACACATTAAAACCCCATTGGATTGAACAATACCATTCCATATCACTTCATTAATTCCATAACTTCATCCTAGATTCCATTTTATAATAACAAATTCTATATTGGAAGTAATTAGATATATTTCTCTAGTAGTAGTCCAAAAAAGATGTAATCATCATCAATGAGGCCTTTCTTTTTTCCCTCTTCTTCTTTTCCTCCACCTAAAATTTTGTCATAAAAAATACAGCATCATAATAGAGGTATATATTGAAAACTAAGAAGTTATTATATGTACGGAATATAATTTATCCATCTTCTCCTCTCTCAAATGTGAAATGAAACTATTGAAAATTTCTATAGAAAACTTTGGCCTCATAAATACATTAATTCACAATAATAAAAATATGTGTTTAACCAATGCAATGATTTATATGAGCTAGCTAAAATCACTAATGAATTTACCCATTATTATTCTTATTATGGTCTTATAAATGGTGGCCTTTATTAGTCCAAAATTTGTAAGATAAAGGGGGTATTATTAGATCATAAAAAATCTATAATAAATAGTGTATTTCATAGAAGAAACTATATTTCATTAAAAATAATATATATATATATATATATATTTAAATATTATTTATTTAGTGATAAATATGATTTTATATGAAATTTATAATATATATGTAATGGAAATTTATTATCAAACAATTAAAAATAATTTTAATTAATAATTTGAAAATAATTTTTCATTAATAGTCATTTAATATCAATTGGATGACATAAAATTTAATTAATTAATGAAGGTGCTAATATTATTTGAAAACTAGACATCAACATCAAACCACCATAATATTTGATTTGAGTGACTATATTGGATGTACCATATATGAAATCAAAACATGCTAATATATTTACTCAATGGTGACCTTGGGAAACCCAAATCACTATATTTAAATCCCAAAAAATTCTTAGAAAAAAATTGATATTTTAGCCTGTCTATCCCATTTTTTTTAACATTAGATTGAATTTTGGCCTCATTTAAGGGGATTATATGGTGTTTTTTTCAGTGGATAATGATTTTATTCCTTGGAATCAAATTCATATTGTTATAATGGATTTGATGTTTTATCTTTTTTCTATAATTTAGTTGTATTTAAAATTATAATTGTATATATAATTTTATAGATATTTACATGTAATAAATAAATTTTATAAATATATATTTACATAAAAAGTACATTTTAAAATTTATAAACAATTTGGAAATAATTATTTATATATCTATATATCATTATAAATTAATGTTGTATATGAATGAATATATAGAAAAATTATTTGAATATATTTACATATTTATAATGTATATTTATAATCATGTGTATCGATAAACATAAACATATATATTCATTTATTAATATATTTAAATGAATATTACTATATTATATATGTCTATGTGAGTTTCAACCATAATGATATATGTAAATATATATATACTAAAATAAATAAAATTGTATCATAATACACAATAAAATAATAAACTATATTTCTAAAGTGGTTCTATTTGAACATGGAGTTACCATGATCATATCAAGGAGCACATGTTGGTGGGTGAGTACTTGTCTAGCACAAGAAAATGTGGTCACAGGAGCTGGGGATGGGGCCGATGCGCTACAGTCAGTTGGAGAATAAAGAAAGGGGGTCTCAAGAACTGATAAAGTATATAAATTTTTTTTTTCAATTTTTATCAGGGCTAGAAAAAAGTAAAAATAATGGAACCCATTATCGATGCTAGAAAAAAAAATAGATGATAAAGGATTCCTTTGTCAATGATTTTTTAGTGCTGATAAGGACACCATTTATTGGTGCTGAAAAATATTGATAAAAGGGACATTATCAGGGATATATTAAAGTGATGATAGAGGGGGCTTTATCAATGATAAGGAAAATTGCTTTTAAAAGATCCTATTATCATCTATTATTGACATCAGTCATAACTGTTAGATTTTATGCTCCCCTTGGAAGGTGGTGCAGAAAATGGTCATTTACTAGAGCTACAAAAATTGTGTTTTATGGTATTTTATTTTTCAACCACCACTTATCATGGGTGGATATATTTGTTAATTAAAATTTATATAGTATATTATTAATATTATTAACTTATAGAATTATAATATCACATATAACATCTTACATTCGATTCTGTAAGTAAAATTTTAATGTAACCCATGTGTATGGTGGACTACCACCTCACAAGGCGATGTGATTAATTTTTCACTTACTCCATACATGGTTGGTAATAATGATTGTTTTAATGATTTTATATTATATTAATTACATATTTGTAATTATGGTAAAAAAATGTAAAATATAATTTCTAACATTACCATTTAGTGTTTTAATGATAATGTTGTTCGTGTATATCATAGACTACCATGTCATGAAGTGATTCGATTTTTTTATTAAAACATTACATATATTCTATATACACGGGTATTTAGAAATATTATATGATACATATGATATAATCATAATCCTATAACGAAAATACAACACCTACCATCATTCATTCTTTATCTTTGAAAAAATGTAATGGTTACACATACATACATACAAACTACCATCTCCATGATTTTAGAGAAGTTCATTTTTAATGATTGTTTTTTGAGGTTAATATTATTTTAAAATGATTATTTTTTCAGGATTACCATTTTTTATATTATAAAAAATTACATCTTTTACCATAGTCAACATAAAAAATTTATTTGGAACATATGTGTTGTATGTCATTAAAATGTACAGCCTGAGATTAATTGGCTGTATATAGAAATATGAAATTGTTAAAAAAGGAATAATAAACTTGAAAAAGGTTTAGAAAAATTTATAATTAATATTAATGTATCATTTAGTAATATATGTAACATGAAATTTTATTGAGGCTTGAGGTAAGGGTTTCTTCCCAAAACATACTTATTTGACAATTTGCACTCTTATCTACCGATTTTATTATATTTGGAGTATATAATTCCTATTTATATTAAATATAATGAATCTTTTATTCTTTATTTTATTTTATGTTACTGTTTAAATAATTCATTTGTGTGGGTTAAATTCAAAACTTACCATTGTGGTAAGTGTGTATTCATCAATATCTTTTTAATTGGGATTATTTATGTTTGAATATACAATGAAGGAAATTAATTAAGTGTTTTCTGAAAATACCAATTAATTTTATCAACCACTGATTGGTTATTATATATTCATGTAATAGTAAAATTTTCAACTCATATTTAATATTAAAAAAACTCTATAAATGTTTTCTAGAAAATATAGATTATCGAAGGAAAATTTTGATCGACATAAAAGAGAAATAATGTTGGATTTATTAAAATAATTTACTCAATAATTCATGTACCTATGAGAGTAAAATGGTACTATTACAAGATAATTTTATAAGTAAATAGTAGTGAATTAAACTAATGTGGTTTATTATAAAACAATTAAATAATTTATTTCAATGGTAATTCACGCTTAAACAATCTTGATTAAAATGAGATTAAAGAATAGACCACTTAATCTTTGATAATTTTAAAATTATAACCCCCATTAATGAATTATGTTAATATTCAATTAAAATAATATGAAATAATAAATTATTTATTATATAATATGTAAATTGATTTTATATACACCATATAAAAAGAACTAGGTACATAAAAGAAAATGTGTCTCAAATAAGGGTGTTTTGAGGTGAAGCCTTGACTAAATCCCAAATCATCACTTGTGTTCCTTATATTCCCGAATAATTGACATAAATTAACTAACTAATTTTATCAAAACCATTTTCAATTTTAGAATTCATTTTTTTTTCAAAAATACATAATAAATTACATAAAAAATTAATTTCACTTGTTATGTATTAATATCAAATGTCTCTTATGCCCAAAATAAATTTGTTATATTGAATAAGGTAAAACTTTATTTAATAAATCATATATATAATGGTAAACATGCATAAAGTATAACTTATATTCATAATTTATTCTTTTTAAACTAACCATTAAAAAATGTTATGAAAAAAGAACTATGTTAAAAATCATGTAGATGGAAGGGCATACATATGCATGGGTAATGTTTCCTATATTTATGATCATGATATTAATAAGGTAAGTGATACAAAATATTTCCTAGATGGTCATTGTATCATTAATATAATAATCCTTCTTCATATACTGTTACACACTCCATCAATATGATCAGAAATAAAAAACGAATCACATCGCTTCAAGAGGCGGTTGTTTACTATAAACACGAACGACGTTATCATTTATTTAAGGGATGGTAATTTAATAAATTATAATATATATCTAACTTATATAACCATTAATGTGTAATTAATATCATATATAAAAATAAACTTAACCCACTTTACCTTCTATGTAATGCATTTATGAAAAATGAATAAAATTATTTTGTTAGGCGGTAATTTGTCGTACAAATGAGTGACATTATAGTATTTCATAAAGAATAGAAAGAAGAAATGTATATGTAATATTAAAATTAAAATATCATAATTATATCATAAATATATAATATAAACATTAAATACAGCATTATATCCATCTATGGGAAGCAGTGATGGAAGATGAGCTACATCAGTTTGTGAGACAGTAGGCCACCAAACACAAAATCAAACCTTTTTTTCCCCATTTTATGGAGGAGTTTAAGTATCAATAATAATAAATAAAAACCATAAAATAAAAAATTGCTAAAATGGTGTTTTCATATAGTCATTTTATGAAATTTTTTAGGGGGAAAATCAAGAAGAATAAAATGTGTTCAGTGAATATTGCAACAACTTCTTCAGACTAAATCTTTAAAAGTATTCCTAAAGCCATATTATATTGGATTTTTGAAAAAGATAATAATATTTTGAGATGAGGGTGTGTAATGAAATTTAATTGATTTTATTCACTGAACTAATGTATTTTTTTGTTCAAAATATAGAGGGGAGGGTATCCCAATTATGTGGGAGGAGCCATGATATACATGTATATACAAAACACTATTCCATAATGTGATGTCACTATCATTACAAGTGCCTCACATAATTATTGAACTATATATAAGGCTGATACATACCACTACTACAAACAATGTTCAAGTTTAATTCATTTTATTTCATTTACCTCCACGCTTACTCACTTTTTAACATTTCAAATTTTTTCCACAGAAACATTTTTTAAATATTTTACTGTTCATTTTGACACTAAATTATATTGAACTTATTATATAATATAAATTTTTATTATTAAAAATATAATATCAGTTTTATCATGGTAAATTCACAAGATTTTCCATAATTAATGAAAAATAAACCTATACCCTTGTTATAAAACCCATTTATCAAGAAATTCACATTTCAAGCATAAGATTATTTTATTTAAACTATTTGAAAACCCATTATAATTAAATGAATTTAAATTAATAATTATTGAAATATAATATATAAATTTCAATTAAATCATTCCCCATTTGGGGTTAAATTTATATGTAAAAATGTTGAATCATTATTCCCATTAAAACTATTTTATGAATATAATTGATTTAAAGCTATAAAATAAAATAAAATAAAAATAAATTGTGATGATTTTTGAAATATAATTAAATGGTTGAAATATATAAAGTTCATAATTATGTTAATTTTAAATCATATTATATAATAATAGTTATTTTAAATAACATAATTTATTAAAAGAATAACAGTTTTACGAATTATCGATACTATTAACTATTCACTAAAAAATAAAACGTTCAAAAGACATCAAAATATTTCATCCTATATAGATATTTATATTCCGATTTCAAAAATTATTTTCATTTCATCACATATATTTTATAAATTTAAATAAAATAATCATCTTATTTTCACATAAAATGGAGAAAAAATCATTTTTTGGACAACATATTTTTTATGAATAAAATAAAATTTAAAAAAAATTGTGTTATTAGTAAATAGAAATTTATAAATTAATTTTCCATTATATTAATACTTTATATAAATTTCATCAAGTATTTAATCCTATTAATTAACTCAAATTTAAAATCTAGGTTATAATTTAATAATTCAATTAATAATAATTTTATGTTCTTTTAGGATCAATGTTTCATATTGTGTACAATGTCGAATTTAATGTTATTCTTTAATAATATTTTGAAATTAAATGGAAGCCTCATGATGGTATTAATCCTCTGAGAGAGGAACAATACTTTATTGTAGGTCTTCATGAGGTTCTTAGAGTACACGTAGTATGTTTTGGTCCAATCCATTATATATGGTTGTATGCCTTAGGTGAGATAAACGTTGTTCTAGGAACTATTTTCATGTTTCCTACTTGTATTCATGCCTTGTTTTATTTTGGGACTAAAAATTCCATCATTTCACCTACTAACTCCATTTATTTGGAATTTTGGTGGAGAGACTTTGAGTACCCATGATATTTACTACACCATTCAGATGGTAAACATGTTTTTATAGAGTATGTAGAGAACATGATCTTATGTTGCACATCTCCTCTCTTATGAAGACCCTATATGTTTTCTGATATTTCCATACTACATAATCCTCACTACGAATTCATTTTATTTGATGTAAGACATTATGCATTACATAATGAGGTGTATTATATTCTATGTTATTGATAGAGAGTTCAGCTAGTTCATTGGTGAGAAAGACCATTGAATAGCTTATATTAATGCCTTGAATTTTTATCTTACTTGATGGAAATGTAGATAATAAGTTTGGAATAGGTATATTTATCGGTGTGTCCTAGGGTTTTGAATGATTAACATAATGTCTTTCCTAAATAACATTGATTTATATCCACTCAATGGGTGGTCATGTTCGGTATGGATCTACATTTGGATGTGGATAAGGTTTTAATGTCTACATATAAAATAAATGATTCTATGTAGTGGTAGCTTGAGATATTGACCAATTATCTTTTATAATGATTTTTTGTTTGGATGATCGTGCCACTATGAGCTAATATGGGTTTTCTATTAAAGATGCAATATGTAATTTGATGCTTAATTATATATTTTTGTATCTTGAAATAGGTGTAAGTGAATATTATCAACCATATATAGTATATTGATGATTTATTTGATGAACTAAATAAAGGTATTTGGTTCTCGAAGATCAATCTATGGTCAGGATATCACCAAATGCACTTAAAAAATCAGAATATTATAAAAAACTATTTTTGATATTTTTGTTGGAATTATGAGTTTAATGTAATGAAATTAATGTGAATAATTATCCATATTTATTCATTGGATTGATTTCTTTAGTGTATGGAGTGTTTTTGGATTGGGTCATGCTGGTTTTCATCGATGAAATCCTCATGTACTCTATATTTTTCGAAGAGAATGCATAGAAACTGTATGATTTTTTGGGAGTCCCTTATCATTAGTATCTGTTTAGAATAATATAAAAGTGTGATTTATAATATTTCTAAGTTCATTTCATGGGGTTTTTCTTGTAATATAATTGAGTATACATGAATATTTTGAAGATCGAGGAATCCATTTCTTGGGAATACCCCAAAACTGTTGAATATGTGTATAGTTTACTCATTCTTTCAAACTACTATAGGATGTACATACCCAACTACTCTCATAATTAAACACCACTAATATCAATGAAATTATGTTTTTGTGTTCTCTTATAAAATGAATATTTTTAAGCCACTTTCGAGTACCAGAATGATAATATTGTTAATGCCCTCGTTCATTATTTACTAGAAGAGGGTGTCTAGTTTAAGGATTACTATGAGACGTCACATACTATATTGTGAAGTTTCTTGGTTTATAAGAAATATATTTCTATAGGTATTGGACTTTAAAAACCTATGAGAATTACAGTTCCATCCATAATATCCTGTTGGATGTAGTTGTGTTTTCCTAGAAGTTTTGGTGACAGAACCTCATTATAGATTTCTTTCTGGGATTCAACGGTCACAAAAGCAAGAGTTGTGTCTTCTTCCAGCATGAAATAATCTTTTCATATATATTTTTAATGTATTTATTTTATTATTATATATTTGATATTTACTAAACACTACGAAAGGGTAATGGAGTATATGGTTCATTATACAAGAAGTCATGCCATGGTGATGTGAGTGAGTGTGGATATTATTGGAGAATGATGAAACAAATCTCTATAAATCATCATGACATATTATTTGTTACTGGTAGAGGAATAATTTATCATATGATGGTGGATTCATTTTTATTTATGTGGATGGAAGAGTCCCGGATGGGGGATAATGAGGTGTATGTTTCACATGATTAATATGTGTGTGGTGATTCCCTTGATGGATGGTTTGAGAGTGATAACCACAATGTTTTGTTCCATGGGAGGCTTTAAATCTTCCATTTATGGACTATTTGGTTCTCTATGAGTTCCTAAAGTCACAATTAGTATTAAATAATGTTGTTACATTGATTTACCATGCACTGATATGTCATTTTTGGATTCAAAAATTGTTCCATTAAGTCACTGAATTTATGTCCCGATATTTGGATTAATAGTAGTTTATGGAAGAGCACCATGGTCTTTAGCATTTCTATTATGCATTGGATGTTTCTCAATAATGGTGGGGGAAATTTTAAATTTCATTCATCACTGACCCCACTGATGATTGGGGATGTTGATATTAAAGATGGTTTGTAGTGGACCATTTGAAAAACTCTGCATTATTATTATAAACTAATGATTCAAGATATGTGGAGGTTTATTTGTGTAATTATTTCAAGATTTAGTGAGGCTTAAAATTTTTATTGGATAAATTTAGTATAATGATTCAATATGGGGGTTAATTGATTCCATCAAATTATCATCAATGACAACCACACTGTCTTAAGGAAAGAGGAATTATGATATTCTATTAAAAAAGAGTATAAATATATTGAAAATCATTATGATAAATATTATAAATATATAATTTTAAATGGTTTCTTGCACAAATACCATGTAGTCCACTCAACCAACATTCTGATCCATGATTTTGTTGATATTAAGTGTACCACCTCTTTTTATGTTGGTGCCTAGCTGAGTACAAGTGGTTATTACTTAGAGAAATAATCAGAAGTTATTTAAACCAAGATATACCATTTAAAAACCTATGAACTCTCTAAGAATACTAAATCCAATAACATCAAATAGATAAAAATAATAAATTAAATATTTATACATATTTAGCATGCAGTTTCAATCCATAACTATCAAATGAAGAATAAAGTTTAAGATAATAAAAATATCTTCAAAGATAAATATTGAATGATCTTCTATTAAAAAATATAATATTGTAAGCACATAACTTGATATGATCAAGAATTTAGCATGAATAAGATGAAAAAATATATGATTATATATTCTTTATATTTATATATGTATTTTTGTCACCCATCTATGTGATCTCATTTTAATGTCCCCACTATTGACTTTAAATTAAGGACACATGGTAATATCAACGGTCAAGAGGATAATCTTTTTGAAAAAAGAAGAATTAATATCATAGTTATCATGTATCCTTGTTTTCAAATAAGTCAGAAACAAAATGTGATAGGGGGCATATATGATTTTATATTCATTAAATTTTTTCATTCATGGAAATGGGGTTTTCTATCCAAATCAACATTTACCTATCTAGACAACATTGTTTATAGTGATAAAAATCATAAGTGGACTTTTAAAAAGATATGGAGAGTTAGAACATATTTTAATAATACCTTAACTCATCATGAAAAAAATCAGTCCTCGATAAAATAAATTGATCTATATATGATAAACGTCTTTATTTTTTATTTTCATAAAATAATTAATGATTCTTGAGATATATGACTTTTATAAGAAAAATCAATTTTTTTATATAAATTTATCATCTCATTGAATTAGTCTATTATTAATATTCTTTATTTACAATTTTCATTTCCACAAGCTATATTGATATCCTTATAATAGATAATTGTTTTTTCTACAAATCAATGAAATATAGTTTTCTTGGATTGACTTCTTTACATAATACTATTATTATAACCCATATGACAATTTACTTACATCATAAGATAAATAATATAAAAATTCATTCTCGACGATAAATACCATTAAAGGAAATTGAAATACAATGTAGGTGATGAGTCTATCCATATGATAAATACCTAGCATGTAAGATAAATTCAATCTCATAAGAAAAATTCCTTATATTAATTATTGATGAAAACTCAATCCATTCAAAAGAGTTAAGAATATAAAATTAGATCCTGGATAACCTAAGATTAACATATCATCAAAATAAATTAGGATGACATGAGCATAAAATATACATTAGTTTCTGATATATGGTGGAACATTATAAATATTTCCAACAATCATTCCCTATTTGGTGATCAAAAACTAAAAAAAACCAATAATCATTGAGATCTTATAAATACATTCCCTATATGGGAAAAATAGAAAAAAAAATATTAGTATTATATCATTAAATGTGTCAACCAATACTCCCATTAATACCCATGAACACCTCCACGAATACCCACATTTTTATGACATTAAAACAGTTGGTGAATGTACAAATAAAGATATTTAATATAAAATATTAAAAATTATAATCCTTGAAATAGATAACTTAAAAGAATTAATATTTTCAATCAATATGAGAGATAAAAAATATCAAATAATAAAATTGTTAAAATATAACTCATGTAATAAAAATCATGTATAGAATAAACAATAAAAATTTATAAACAGTCACAGAAGAAGTATCAAAAAATAAATTTATTAAAAAATATAATTAGTTAAATATAATTTAAAAATGAATTAGATTCATGGATGAAAAATTTAAGTGAGTTTTTAAGAGGTTAATTCCAAAAATAACTATATTGGATGGGGGAGTCAATGATGATGTTGAAAATGGACTATCATTGTTTCACCACACAAATATATTAAGGGAATATCTGATCTTAATTGACTTCAAATTTCAACTCTATCATGAGGAACCATCTTAAAGGTATTATAATTTTTTTGTAATATTCTTCCTATGTATTAGCTAAATCAAATCATCCCATGGAGGATAACATAAATATAGATTATTAAAAAAACATGTGTAGTTATGAATTCATAAAATATAGTCTCATTCAACATACAATATTGGGAGGATTGATCAAATATATCTTTCAGGCACTATGAAGTGGTATAGTGGTGATCATTAATAGTTTGTCCAAGTAAACATCATCCATGTAACTAAAGAATTTCATCTTCAAACATGCCAATTCACATCAAAATTTCATAATAATATAATTAATGAATAAAAAGAAAAACATTCCATGAATTTGGTCCCAAGATACCAACAAAACATATAACGTTTGAATTACTTTGGTAACTATTTATTAAACCATTATAAATATCTATTTGACAATATAAAAACTATGAATACTATTTACAATGATATAGATAACCCCAATATATTATGAAACAACCACAAAAACAACATTTACATTTTTAACAACATGCAACTCTTATTTTTCAGAAAATATATCATCATCAAACAGTGATAAATTAGTTGTTCACGATATGGAAGCAAGAATATAATGTTCTGTATGATTCTCTCCTATAAAAGATAACTTATGGAATGTGAAGAAAAAAACATTCCATGTCAAGTTACAATAATTACATTATCTTTCAATTTCATTTAATAACTATCATTCTCTGTAGATATAATATCTTGAAATAAATAGCAATAATCCTTCATAGCCTTATTTAAAAATTGGTAGAAACATTTCAAAAAATTGTTTATAATTCATATATATATAAATATTATGATAATTTATATAATTTGGTGATATAATATTTCATTTTATCCGATAAATTATTGTAGTGAGGGAGATAAGAGAATTATAGAAAATTACCTACATCTCTCCCATTGAAACATGATTCATTATTCCATCCTTAAAAGATCTAGAAACATTCCACTTCTATGATGAATCCATGAAATATTGTGTCATTCTTCTAAATGATAAAGAATCATTCTTAGAGACTAGGTTCAGTTAAATGGTTGGAATCTTTTTTCTATATACTCAAATTGAGATTATAATGTGTTTATTAAATTATATGAATCTACATCTTAAAAAATTTAAATTACAAAACATCAATTCTATATTAAGGTATAAAATCCATTAATGAATTTACATCATCCAAAAAATAATTAAATTGAGATATATTTTGATCACATTAATTTAAAACATTTGTAGTGCGCACCTCACTGCTACTATGACCAACTTCAACATTGGAAGAAGAAGAGTATTCTAAATTCCCATTTAATTATTTATTTTCTTCTACACCATGATATTATTCTATATGAGAGGGTTTAATTAAATCTATTATCTTCTTCATCAAATAAACTAATGGAATATCCCTCTTCGATATGTATTATTCTTCTTGAAATCCTATAAAATCAATCCTAATAAATCAATTTTCCCTCTTTTGATTCAATATTGAACCATAAAAATTCTAGATAATTAAAAAATAAAATATTACTAGAAAATATAGAGTTATTAATTTATAGAGAAATACTAACATGCCTTATTATGGTTATAGAACAAAAATAATGTTACATAAAACAGAATACCCTTTTCCATAATTGGATTTGCAATATTAACTTCAAATTGAAAATTTGGGTTGATGCTCTAACAACTAAAATATATACTGAAGCATGATTCACTATAGATTGAAATCTTGGATCAGAGTACTCACTTATAATAATAGTTTCATATTGAATCTAATATTATACACCCACATTAACTCTCCTTCTTCTATCCTCCAAAGATACATCATCAAAATTATTATCCAATTTTACAATGGTAAAACAATTAGGTCCTCCAAAAATGAAGATTACTTCATATTACCCCCAAAAAGATAACCAGGGTCCACCTAAAAATTTTCCTCCATTCCATTGGGGAAAATAGTCCCCATGGAAAACTCATGATGTATCTGTTTATATTAATAACAACACCATTGAGTTTTCTCATTCCAAAAAAATGAGTGTCAATAACACCATTTAGAAAAACACTAAATTCCAAGAAAAGAAATCCAGAATAATTCCAAAATGATATAGTTTCATAGAATTATTTTGATCATGATAAAAATATCACATGAGATATCTTTATAGATTGTTGTTATTATCTATTAAAAACAAATACTTCAATACAATATCACGGAACCAATTCCTTTTTCAACTCTCTAACTCAAAGAGAGATTATAGATTGAGTGATTAGAATGGGATCTTTTTATTATATTTATATATAAATTACAAATTATTTCTCCATATATATAATTCCAAAATTTTGTTTCATAATCTAATGAGGGATTACCTCATCAATGACTACAACTGAGGTATTACAGTCAATACTACACTCATGAGTACATCAAAAAACATTATCCATTACCACTAATGAAATTAATAAATCATTCAGACTTACTATCACGATTACAAGGTCTTAATTATTTCAAAATGAAGTAAAAAATTCTTATAAAATACTATTAATTAATTTTCAAAGAATTAATATGTACACTTATCATACTATATATACTCCCAACCTTGCTAATTTATGACTTTGATTAGAAGTATGTCCAATAAATCCAAACAACTTTTGTCTATTTCTTTTTCAATGAGAACATTTCTCAGCGATTCCATTCTCTTTAGTCTACTAGAAGACAAAATATAAGAATATACCATTTTTAAAATAATATAATAATAAAAAAGACAATCGGTTTAAGGGGTGAGGGTAATAAATGTGAGATAATGAAAAAGAAAATCTATGGGGTTCACAGGGGCCTAATGTTTTTATTTCTATAACACAAATTTAGACACACATCTGAGATATAAAAAATGTTACACAGAGTGAAATTAAAAGAAAATATATCAAATAATAGACATCATGAACCATTATGACACACCCAAAATAAAAATTATGACTCTAAATATTACCTGAAAAAAACATTTAAGTAAACAAATATTTTCACATTAAAGATACTAGAAATATATTTTGAATGAAAACTATTTAAATTAAGTCATAAAAAATTTGATAAATTCATATAGGTTATGTGTTAGGGGGTTAGTAAAATAGTTTTCCAATAGATTTTATGAACACATGAATTAAAATGGGATAATACATTTTGTGAATTATCTAAAATGAAGTGATTCATTAAGTTTGTGTGAATTATTCTGTAATGGGTTATTATATTTTAGGAAATAATAATAGAACATAGGTTAATAAATTACATTATTATAAAATAATTATTAAAACCAAAATACAATAGCATGTGATTTGTACATAATAATTGATTATAATAACTACCGGTATCAAAATATTCATCTTTTATAGTTGATAATGAAACTATGTTTTGTTTCTTACTACACTGTTAAACTGATGATTTTTTAGAAAAAATATAGGTTCTTTAGATACTCTTTATATCTTTCCAACACCCACAAATATCATCATCTGAATTTAATGTGAAATTAAATTTAGAGTTTTGGTAAATATAAAGGACAAGTAAATTATGCCATTAAAATGTATTAATATTAACCTATCGGATTTTGATTTTGATTCTATTAAAATATATTGAAATTTTGTAAAAAGATAAATTTAAAACAAAATATCTGGTATACATGCAGTGAGAGTGAGTAAAATCAAAATTATTCTACAATATTTCATATTTTATATATGTTTTCTAGCTTTATCCATGTGATGATTAATATTGTAACTCATACATGTTGAAAAATTATTACTTTATTCAAGAAAAAATAATTAAAATGAATCATGAATGAAATTTATTTTATTTAAAATAATTCTAAAATCCTTTAGGTAAATTTTAAATCTAATGAAATCATTTTAATCATCCTTCATTCTAATTTCAAATTTTTTTCCAAGAGTTTTAAAATGTAGTTGCATATATTTTTGGTTCTTTTGAACCAAAAATTATATTATCAATATATATTTATACTAGTATATATTTTTTTGATGACGTTTTATTAAAAAGAATGGGATCTTCCAATACCTCCTTAGAGGTATTTGATAGAAATAAAACATCATAGTATTTCTTTATAAGCTCTAGGTGCTTATTTAAAACCCTACAAATCATAGGAAACATTGAAAAAGAATTTTGATAATGGACGTCTAACAAAAAAAATCTATAACATGTTCATTTTGAATAGTTTATATCATATTATTTATAAACTACCAAATTTTCATCATCTAGGTCTTATTTTATACTTTTTGGTAAAATAAATGAAAGAAATAAATAAAATTTAGGATGTTTTACACAATTATCCTATTCCTAAAACTCAATATCTATTTATAAATAAAATATTCTAGAATATGGTGTTAAAGGGTTATATGTTTTTTATGGATCACACATTATGGATCTTATTATGTAATCCCTTTAATTCTGAATTTTTCATTGTCATATTCCAAATCATTATAATGTTTTCATTGAATAGAGGTTCTTGTTCATAGTTGTTTATACAATCACTTAATATATATCAATTAGAGTCATTTTCTGATCAAAATGATATCTTTCATTAAATTTATCATGAGTATATATTTTCAACTACCATTGTCTTATTATTAATAACCCAATGACATTTCAAAGTAATATAATATCATTGGAAATTTTTGTCATCAAACATTGGATCAAATTTACCTAGTGTCTCTTTAGTGTTCAAAATATACACTTTTCATCCATAAATGATAAAGTATTGAAGATTTTTTATATTATTTTATAACTCGTATGGTTATTTATTTTTCATAGGGATTATCATAAATCTATTAATTACATAACATGGCATGTTGATACTTTAATATATGAAGTTATTTAGCATTCTATATTCAAATAACATCATTATGGATATTTCTTTTAAATTAGTATTCCTCTTTTCAATAACTACATTATATTGAGGAGTTCTTGGTGTAAAAAAGTTATCATTAATTCCATATTTTGTGAAAAAATTATTTAAGTCGTGATTTTTAATTCCCCACCCAGCCCCATTTTTACTCCTCAATATATCAGTTTTGGAAATATTTTCATTTTGTAGAAGTTTTCCAAAATTATTAAACATTGATCACGATGTGAACACAAGGAAATTGAGAGAAATAATAAACTAATACAAAAAATTGATTTACCACCAAAGATTATTATTCTATTTGGTATTAACAGATCTCTATGGATAAGTTCATAGGTAATAAAATTTGAAACCTATTTAATTATTGTAAAATTTATTTATTTTATTTATTTCACATTTACAGGTAAAATATTATTTATTTTGGACAAATTTTTGGAGAAGAAATTAGGAAATAAAAAATATTTATGGATAGTTTTTCATTAAATAAAGAAAATATTATATAATAATCATATTCTAGATCCATTATTCATTTCTTTAAGTATACAAAAATATTACATTTCTCGGAAACATTCAATTAAGATCTATGCTATTGAAATTTTAAATTTATAGATCATTAAATGTAAGTGATATATTCTAAAAATGAACATGAATTGTTATCAAAATAAATAGAATATACAAAAAAATTTATTAGTTAAATAATTAGTAGGTTTTGGTTGAAGGATTCAATATAAAGTACTTAGTTTATGATGATTCTATATAAATCTCTCATAGATCCAATACATACTATCTAATTCATTGTAATTATCACTAAATAATACATGTCATACATAAAAATTAGATAATAGGTGATGTTTTGAAAAAATATCTAATAAAATATCTCAAAAAACACTACCTATAAAACATTTTCCATTATTGTTGTTGTTGTGAAATTTTTACTTTAAAAATTTTAAGAAACCAAATTGGTGCCCAAATGTTCTTGGAAATATTAGTTTTAGCTAAAAAAATATTTGTGAATCTAAATATAATTACTTTTTTAGAAATTATCATAATTAGAACTTGATATCTTTGTAGAAGTAAAATAATTCTTTATTTAGCACAAATGAATGTTTCTTATAATATAGTCATTTATAAAATGTATATTATTTCTATAATTAAAACATGTAATATTATTCATATTTCTATTTTTTTAATTAGTTATAAAAATTATATATTTTCGTTTTTCTCCGATTACTCCTATACTATATTTTTTTGACAATTTTTTTCATAGCAAGGTTTTTGTTAAAAAATTCATCAAATATAGTAAAAACACTCACAATATCATTCATATTTTTTTACTTGAAAAACTAATAATTTAATTTTTTGGTCATGTCTATCATAAATAGATGTATAATATTCTATTTTAACATTTTTTTAAAAAAATATTAATGTATAAAATAGTGTTCTATTGATAATAACATCAAGTGATTTATTTAGTGTCTTTTAATTTTTCATTATAGATTTATAGATATGTTTTAATGCTGAAAAGTACTCATGAAATTTTTAATAAGAGTACTTTCCATGTTTTGATTTAGAGAAATTTATTTTGGGAAATTAACCTCATTAGTATTTTCTATAAAGAGCATGATCTCCTTATGATTAGATAATTTATCTTTTTAATCAGAGTTGGACTCATTACATGAGTCCCCCAAAGAACTCTATGAGTCTTTCATGTCATTATTTTCATTCTTCTAATTTCTATACTTTTTGAAGAACATATTTTTATACATATTATTATCATATAATTTATGGCAGTCTATCTTGGTGCCCAACATTATTTCACTCTTAACATTAGACATCCATAGACAATTGATCATATATTATTAACTTGTTAATGAATTTATTAATTTATCTCCATTAATTTGATAAACTTTTGATATTATTGAAATAATGAGAAAGATCAAAATACATCTAATTATTTATAGATTTTCCTTTATCATGTGAATGTAAAAACTATGTCTCTATTTTTCTTATTATCCAATAATGTAGATTCCTTTAAAAAAATATTCTATATTGTCATCATCTTATCCTCTATGACCTAAGAATCTATCTCACATTCATATGTCATAATTGTTCCAATAATATCTCTTATTGTGAAATCATTCAAAGTAGTAAATTTAATAATGAAAAATGAAATTACACTCAGTTTTTTTGTAAAACTATGAAAATTTAAGCAGTTTTTTAATTTCGAGACAAGGAAAACCTAATATAAAAATGTATTTTAATTTTAGTCTACTATCTATTCATTTGAGTGATGGAATTCCTATAAATAATTATAAATGTATGAAATCATATCTTTTTATATTTTTAAATTAATTTTCATACCTAAATGGTAACATTATATGATACCAATATAGTTTTAAATATTTCATTTTTTGATCTCATTGAGAAGCCCTGATAAAATCATCAAACCTAGTCCATAAATGACTTCATTTATATCTTTATAGTTCCTATCATTATAGAGTTCATTAGTATAATCCCATGTATCATGTCCAGTTTCATTGATTTCCCAGGGATTAAAATCCTTAAAATAAACTTTTAGCTCATGTCTTTCAAATATATAATCATCTAATCCTTTTAGAATCCATGATTTTTGTTCATTAAAATATTTTTCTATGACCATATAAATTTATTATCTATTTTCATACATTTCATTCATATGAGGATTATAGTAATGAAATTAACCTTTTAGATTTTATAAATTTAGAGTATAATTATTTGATAACAATTGGTGGTTGGATATATGTTGTTTAATGAATCCAAAGGAGGTGAAACGATTTCATGAAATTTTCATCGTTTGAAAACCACCCACTCACATGGAATGGTTAGTTATGGTGTTATATTATCAAAAAAATAGAGACAATGATAATAATTAAGGTAAATATTGAAAAAGAAATTATAGTAGTTTAGGTAATAAATAAATCATTGTCCAGCACACCAATATTACACTCCAAAAATTTAGTGAATTCCAATATACAAACCATTTTTTGGAGGGGTTTTCAAGTGAGTGGAACCAACTCTTACATGGTAAACAGGATCAATGATAATTTAATATGTTTCTCAATTTAAAATAACTATATATTATCGTATAACATAAAAGACAATAGGTGCATATAGATGCAATAAAGAAAATAAATATTGATACGGATTCATCACATAGTTACATGAAATATATTATAGATGAAAAAACAATTTTCTGATAATAAGAATAAATTCAAAGATAATATTTGTGCATTCAGTATGTTAGTAGTACTATGGTAGGTACTATTGGTTACTATAGAAGTTGGCACTATTCATCTGATTTGGGCCTTCCAGCCACCGGTTTGTGCCTATGGGTCTCATGGCCTTCGTGCCACCAAAGGCCTTCGGACCATAGGGTCTTCAGGATGTTGGGCCTTTAGGACAACAATGAACTTTGGGTCATTGAACTTTCATTCCATAAAAAGGATCAAGAATCCATGAAGGCCACACAAGGAGCATGCCCAGATAAGTATTCAAAGACAAATAGCAACCACCAAAACAATAGCTAAACGGATTTGAAGAATGTGATGGTATTGAAACTGCCATTGGTACAAAGCATCGTGCAGATCTACATACGGAAAATTTAGCTGATCATTCATGGGAGGATCAGGGAAAATCATCCTCAACATATAGATACAAGGAAGGGGTTGTTTCATGTGTTTAATGTCTTAGGGAAATAAGGTCATGTCTGGGACTTATTTCTTGGGACTCTAGGTGATGTAAGGGTTCTCCGTCAACCCTTAAAAGGGGGAATATCCATACATAATTAAATAAATGGAAATCATTCAATTTGGAGTGTCTATCCTCTTTAATTCTTGATAAAAAGTCTTGTAACACCAACAATCAAGAGAATATCCCTTTTGAAATTTCATAAGAAATGTTCTAAATTAGCAAGTTTCCATCATTTCTAAATTATTTATGAATAAAAATTGCATAATGTAGCATATTGAGTATCCATCAAATATCTATATTCTTGGAAGATAGATATACTTCCAAAATCAAACATTCTGTAGTTATATTACTTATTCTCTATTGAACAAAATATCATAATAATACTTTTAAAAAAAATATGTTAATGGTCGATAAAATTTGAATAATACTCATTATCTGAGTGTAAAATATCAATCCTTTATAAGATAAGTTGATATAAATAAGATTAACATTTTGATGTATAGTTTTAGATAAATAATTAAATCTTCATGTGATAAAAATATTTGAGAAGATAATTCAGTCTAATGTAAATATATTTATCTGTTCCCTGAATTCTTCATCATATAATATAATTAATTTATTAATTTCCTTTTTTATGATAAATTGATAAAAATGTATCTGAAATTAATTATCTATAAATTCAAATTCATTAAAATTATATTATTGACTTATTTACACAATACAATTCATCAAATCCATAAGATAATTTACTTACATCTTAAAATAAATCATTTTAAATGTACTCAATATGGTAAATTATCTAAGAAAAAAGTTAAATTCAATATAAGTGATGAATATTTAAGTAAGCTAATTATTTATAATGTAAGATAAATTTAGAAACATAGGAAAAAATATTTATTAATATTATTGAGTAAAAATATATGTATTCAATGAATTAAAAAATATAAAATATGTTCTTGAAACACATAAGATAAAAATATCAGTAAAAATGAGGATTTTGTGAGTATAAAAATATAGATGACTTTATGAGTTATGATATGAAAATAAAATTATTTATAGCATAATGGTGTCCCAAGGATGATCATCAATGATCTCAATCATCGTTTCACCTATAGGGACGAGAGAGGTATCCAGTATGAATTTGGATTCTAGTTGATCCTTAATGTCTACATTCTTCCATAGATGGATATTTAGATAGAGTAATCCCATAGAATCTTGAAGACAAGATTGAAACATCTGTCCAATATTTTGGATGTTTTTGGGTGTGAAACATAACATTGGTCAAGTTTAATTACAATTATAGTTTCTAATCCACCATTGGTAAGAAACGTTATGTTAATTTGTTTCTATAAACTATCTATTTTCTATTTTTCTATACTAGGATGAATTATTAAGTACCTCTCAGGCTAGAACTAGTGTAGAGAACTATTGAAATGGAGCTGGTGTCATGAGAAAATGAATGTGGAACATGGTCATCATATTTCATATAATGACTATAATATAAAACCTATATAGATTGATGTTGGATATCATGTGTTAATAATGGTGGATCCTAATTATGGGAAGTAAATGTTTTATTTTGGGACTAATATTTCTCCTTTCTTTATTATGCATTTTGTTGTTTTGGATTATGTTATATCCATTTAATTGTTGAAAACACTTCCCTAAGGGATGATAAGGATTCCTGATGTCTTTCATGAGTCTCATTATCAATTATATCATTATTATAAATAAGAAATCAATGATTTTATTGATATGGATGTCAATGATGACATGACCATTGATTAATCACTTTTTAACATCCCAGACTGCCATGATAAGGTTATCGATGAGCATGATATTCTGTTAGATTAAGTGTAGTGGTGACATGATGACATGGATTTGAAAACATGGGTTCATTATCCATAGATACAAGATCATTAACTTGGGGATTTTGATTCAAAATTCTCATTTTGTAATTATTTTTCAATGATGTTGACCCTTATCTATATTTTAATATATATTACCTTCATTGATTCTTTGTTTTTTAATATCCTATAGTTTGAGTGTTATCTCCTCTGAGAGAGTGTTGTGTAGTTTTTCACCTTGGTCCTCTAAGTGGGTTGGGTGTGTTCCTAAAATAGATATATTGTTGAGAGGTATCTTGTGTGATGGTTTTTTAGAAGTCCTTTTCCTTACCTAATCTCCAGGATTGGTTTTAAATTTATAAGGTATGGAATTTTATCAGAGGTATCTAATCTATGGGCTTGGACACTTATGTCATATTCATTTTCCTGTTTAAAAAAAACGTTCATCGAAAATTATTAAAGTGTAACTGGTGGTGTTTGGGAGGTAAAATATTACTTCAATTAGAATTTTTGGTTTGAAATGTTATCTATGACCTGAGATACGAGGTTCTGGGCCAAAATATACTTCATGTCTTTAGTAAGGGTGGTTCATAGTGTTCATTTCATTACAGAAACCATTAGTTCATCATTTTAATGGATGAGGGGTCAAATTTTGGTATGTAATATAGGAAAACTCAGGATGAAAAAATGAATTTTATGACATGAATTTATCAAGATTTATATGCCTTATAAAACATGTTTCTTTATGGGTAGTAAACATGATCCGTCCTAGACATGAACCTCCAATTCACAAAGTGAATGTGCATATAGAATTATTCATATAAATCATTCTTCACGCTCTAATTCTTAAAAAACCATCACATTTCCCAAAAACAATATTTGTTCAGATGTAATTGTTCACGGTTTTTCAAATCGCGTTTTATTAGGATTGATCTATGACGTCCCATGTTTGATCGGTGGTGATATGATGTGGGTTTTCATCTTTTTTTTTTGTGGTTTATTCTTCCTTAGTTTCCATTTATCTCATGTTACACTATCCCATACAATGAAATATAATATTTATTATTTTCATGGAATTATTTTGATTTTAATTGGATTTTTCATGGCATTTCATCTAAAAGGATCATATATTCCTTACATGTGAGGTGATTAGAGATCAACTCTTATTTTTAACATATTTTTTTAATGTACATTAGAACCCTTTAGTAAGGGGATTAATTAATTTTTGATATTTTTATGTGAAATCAATAGGTTATCATGATTTATCACATTTTGAAATGGTGTAATTATCCCTAATTTATATTATACCAAAATATAAAATTAATTGGTTTCAGGTGATATATATAACATATTTTTATCACGTGTTAATAGTTTTCCCCTTGATTTTATAGAAAACATGATATCTTCTTCTTATGATATGGGTTTTTAAGTTTTTTATGTGTGTAATTGGGATAAAGAACATAAATATGATAATGATGGATAAACTAAATAATAGAGAGTCATATTTAATTATTACTATTATTATATATTATAAATTGATAAGAAAATTCGTTAAGGTCAAATCATTTTAATATAAATTTATTAGTTATGGATTGTTGATTCTATAGATTTCATAGGGTTTTAATTGGGAAAAGTGAATTAGATTATTCAAGATGGTAAAAATTATTTTTCTTGTAAAGGATATGATTTTTGGGATAAGTGACCATATTTTCTGATTATGGTTGAATTCCTTTTTATATAAATAATAGATTCCATAATAACAATATTATGTTTTTGTCTATCTATTTTCATTAATCTTGTTTAGGAGGATTGCAATGAAATATTTTGTTAGCCTAGTATAGCTGATGGTTTGGCAATAAATTTGTGAAATCTCCAATATTTTGGTAGTAGAAGATTCATGCGATGTCATAAAGAATGGTGATATTCATAATCATGTGAGGGATGAAATTGGTACTATTTGGGAAGGATGAAATTGTATTTTCCATTTTTTTTCAAATAATTTTTCTTCTTGTCAATGTCTTTCCTTATAGGATAAGTGATTAGGTTTCTTGTATGTACATTCCCTTAACAACAACTTATAACAGTTGGATGATTGTGCTTTATAAATCTTCAATCATTTCATTGAAAGAGTCCTAGAGTATTAAGAATTATGATATTAGAATGGATATTAAATTTTTTAACCCTTGTAGTTTGGATTACAATGGTTGACTCAAGAAAATAATGTTTTAATTAATTTAATATGAACATTATAAAATAAAAAATTAAATGAAATCCCTATAAAATTATTATATGTATATAGGATATCTAGTCCTTAGTGGTGCATGTCGGGTGTCCGATAGATGATAACTATTGTACAAGTTAAGGTTAGGTATTTCCCCATAGTTTATTATTATATATATATATATATCATATGTTTTGTGATTTCATACACTAACCCACCCATTTCAATTAGGATATTAACACCTGGAGGACTCTATCATGGGGTTTTCCCCAATATCTAGGATAGTGGGGATGGATGGCTTACTACCCCCTATCCCCTACTCACATCTCATGGTGGTATTATCTATTATTATCCATATCGGTTACATTTTCTATATTTGTACCTAGTGGGTTGTGAAGGATTTTGGTTATTTCAAACAAATATATCATTAGATATTGTACCCTATGATATATATATATATATACTATTTATGGGGTATGATGGATTTAGATCTTCTGAATAGTGTATAGGTTGTGGTGGATTATATAAAAAAACACATGTACTATTTAGTGATGCGGATATTTATGATGATATAATGAGAATCACAATGAGTGTGTTATGGTACATCGTACATTTCTAGAGGTGGCTTATTAGAGAGAGATACATCTGGATGCAATACATTAGGGGTAGAGAGAGAAACTATGGGAAATGGAAGCAGTGTAACTTCACATTAATATTAGTTTATATTATATTATATATTCTATGAGATACTTGGTTATAGAGCCATGGTGATCATGGAATCATACTATTCATGATTTGCTGATGATTGGGTTGAATTTTTTATTCAGTGTGAGTTATTATTCCATCATTACCTTTTCAAGATAGGATCCTAGGAGGATCCTATTTTAATATCTATTATGTTAACCCTATGTAATATAATGTTTTGTATTTGAAGGATTTTTCTGTTGATTGAGAAAAACATTATTTACTTTTGATGTTTTTCAAGAGTTTTTTAGATTTCAAGGTCTCTATCAATGATTTTCCTTTCATACTTATAGTTTTTTTCTTCCTGTTGTTCAGTTTTTATAATTCTACATATATTTATTTGGATATTTCATATCCTTTTTTATGAGAATTACTTGTTTTAAGTTTTTTTTCTTATAACTATTTACATATTATTCTTAGAGGGAAATGTATCATGTTGTTGTGTGCGACATGACCTTAGTTATAGTGGCCTACCAATTTCTCGCTAAAGGTGGGATTTTGGAGTCATCATCTCTATTCTTTCATTTCCTTCCGTGTAGGGGTACCTAGGGGGTTGTCAGATGTAGTTTTCTGTTATCATAAAATTCATATAAAATTAAGATAATGTAATTTTTAGGAAATTAAAATGGACACTGACATACAACTAAAATAATATGGTGTAATTATTTTTACACTAAATCTATTTTATTTATTATTAATTTAAAAATTAATTTAAAAATAAACAAAAGAATAATATAGTAAAATTTAAATTATTTAAAAGGATAAATATTTAATTATAAATCATTTAAACATTTAATGAGATGATAATAAATAAAAATGTAACTACTGATATCAAAATAAATAGTTTTAGTTCATAATAAATAGAATATCAAAATATTTTATGATCTAATTTAAAAGTAAAATTCATAAATTTCAGAATTTGGATTTTACAATATAGAAATAATTTTTAATTTCATCATACAAAAATAAACTAATGTTGAATTTTTTGTATTTTTCTTAAAAGTTTTAATATAACTGAATAGTTGAAAATTAATTTTACAAATACATTTGATTTTAAGACAACATCATCATATAAAAATGACATAATTGTTTTAAAAACCTTCTTTATGAAAATAATTTTTATTATAAATATAGAAATAAATTACATAAAAATATTACATTTAATTTATAAATCTAAATTTAACACATTTTAACAGAAGTTTTATTTTATTAAAATGAAAAACTATTTGATTGTTTTCTATTATTGTGTAATTAATTGGTTACATTACATTTTTTATTGGTTTTAATGTCATAAAAATCTCTGTTATTTATTGATAAACCAATAAGTATCATTAGAATAAATTATATATATATGATTATAGTGTGAAATAATTTTTATCATAGAAATTTAATTTTTAAATATTTTTTTCTTATCTTTTTTTTAAACTTATTAAATTTAACCATTTCCAACTATATGATTTTATACAGGTAAATTTAATTAAATATTTTTATGTTTCATAATAAATATTAGTTAATAATTCCAAATTAATCTTTGGGCATGGAAATAACTCACCAGGGTAAACAATTATCCATTGTAAGGGTTAAAAGGTGTCAACCTAAGAGATAAGGCTATAAATATTAGTAACACATGTCTCAATTTTATTGGTTGAGTGTACATACACCTTAACATATCCTTTATTATAAACTTGAGTCACTATAAATGAGAGAGAATTTTATATTATTTTAATGGTCATAACATTTACAAGATTTCCACTCCTCTTACTTATATGTGGTACCTTCCTAAATCCATTCAATTACACTCTAAAAATATCAATTCTTCCCTATATTATACCTCATTTTCTTCAAAAAAATCATGTCTAATTTATTTGAGCTCGTATTTCTAATATATTTCCATCATAAACTCTAAATAAAGTTAGTTTCCATTAGAAGATTGTATTTCAATATGTAAGTATTTTTTTCCTCTCTTTTCATTCTTTCATTTCTTCTTCGTCAACCTATTATTTAATATTTTCCCAGAACCATGTAATAATGTTATTTTAAAATATTTTTTTAAAATTAAATTGTTAAATTGCTTGATATTATTCATTCAAGCATACATACCCTCCCATTTTGGCTTGTTTTACAAACTAAGAAAAGATATTATAATTCGTAAATCATGAATGACTGATTATTAAATATAGATAATAATAAGAAAAAATATTGATTTTCCATGTCATCATAATTTTTGAATGAAGATAGTATAATTAAATCATTCCAAAGTCATACTTATCTACTTAATTTTAGTATGATCTTTTTTTAATTTAACAACCTATACAGGCATTGATATGAATATTTATCATAGATTGTTATAAAAATATAAATTCAAATAAGATATGAAATTCATTTAAACGAAATTATTTTTTCAAATGGTAATATTCATATTAAAATAAATATTAATAAAAAATATTTTTTAAAATAAATGATACCAAAAGAAACTAATTTTAAATTTTATCTTCACGAATTATACATCAATTTCCCATAAAATAAACATGGAAATTTTAAAGTAATTATGGAAAATCTTTTTTCAATACCATGGATCAGATATATAATAAAAAATTATAATTATGGAGTGGAAAAACGTAACATTATACCTAAAAAACATGTAACAATGAAAACCACAAATTACGAAAAATTTATATCAACTGAAACTAGTAAAAAAGTTTAATGAATGAATCTAAAAAAATATTAAAAAAGGAAATAAATATGAATGAATTTATTTAGTATATTCTTAGTGATTATAAAGTAATTATAGAGGTTTTTATAAAACTTACAGTTGAGAATTTATCTATTGTTATACTTTTCATCAACTTTATCTTCTTTCATGGTGTAAAATTCAACATTATTTATCTAATATATTGAAAATCCTTTTTATTTTACAATTTCACTATAATTTATTTTTTTTTCAATTTTTATCTATAGAATTTAATTTTTACTCTAAAAATTTCTCCCATTGATCAATTTTTTCCATTCAAAAAATTATATGTCATTTAAAATAATTCCTTCGCATTATATGACTCTTTCTATTATATGTATATAATTTTAATCCCACCAATGTAATCCCTTATTAATTGAAACCCAAATATGTTTTATCCCTAATGATATTTATATTCCCATTAAATTTATTTTAATAGAATATCTATTATCGTTTTAAATGATGGTTGTTTTAGTAGGGGTAATTTAAAATAATAAAAGTACAATTTTTAAATGTACAGATTGATATAACCCAATCCACATTTATTAGAAAAATAATTATTTATTTTCAAGGATTCATTGATGAAAATAAATTTTGGGAAGAAATTTTTAAATATCTTATATTTTACATCAAAAATTTATTTTTGCAAGATACACGCAATTTCCTCTATTATGAAAACATTTAAATGGTTCCAAGAAAACTTTTCCATTTTACATATATTTATCTTTATATGACCAACCTATTATGGATAAAAATTATTTATCATTATCAAAATTAACTTCTAAAAGTATATTTTTGGTTTATTGGATTTTGGTGTCATCTGATAAAATTATTGAAACCATTTTTATATCAGAATAGTCTAAAAATATTATGAAAACTGATTTCTTTCCATGTGATCTTTATGATATGATGAATGAGTGTTTTTATGTGGATAAAATATATATAGGTATTGATTTGTGATATCTTATATTGGAAACAAATACATTGATGAGTGATTTATATCTCAGGATATAATTAAATTCGTTGACATGATTTTGTTTTCATAAATTATTAATTTTTGGACAAGATTGGGTTTGTTCATAATGCATGGACCTGACTGGGTAAGAAAAATACGTTTTTCTAGTCTTGTTTTATGAAACATTTCAAATGATTTTCATTATTTCTATTAAATTACACATTTTCAGTTTATTCCATGATCTATTGTTAGGTTTCAATGGAATGTGATTAATTTCATTAATTTCAAAGAAATTGTATATGTCATGTGAATCTATAGATATTATTTTATCTCATTCCATTATAAATAAAATTCTAAAATTACATAGAATAATCTCATATGATTGTGATTTTCTTATAATAAAAATTTCTCATATTATTCATGTTTTATCACAAGTTCGAGATCGCATACCATGTGGATCATTAATAAGATTACCTTACTAAGAATTTGAGCTCACCCACTATTTTTTTTATTATCTATGATGATATATATATGAATATGTTTAGAAGGAAGTGTTATGCAGGGATTATTATTAGAGGATTTAATGTAAAAATTTGTAATAAGATGTTTGAATACTATATCACCAAAGAATCTAAACTTGTTAGTCTTAAAGATTATGATATTACATGTGAAATTTATGGATTAAATCAACAAATGATATATGATATAGATATTTATATATGTTATTATTTGGTATTATTAGTTTTTATTAATGTACTATTTACTTTTTTAAGGAGTTGGATGATATTACTTTAGTAAAAACAATAAGGATATGTTAACAAAATAAATTTCATCTTAATTTTTTTAAAATTTTTAGATTGTTGGATTTATTGGGAACTAAAATCATTCACTAGATGCAAAAAATTCATATAGGATTTTCAATAGATACACCTATGGGTACAAATAATTAAAAGGCTGGTTGAGTATTGACTTTATTATCAGTTATTTCATGAAAAAGGGGCCCAAATTCACACATATATTGATCCTCCCAAGGGATATTATTAAGATAATTAACATTAACTTTATGATCTGTTATGGAAGATTTAAAATTTATGTGTTTATAAATACCAAGAGATAAATTTTTGGAATAAAATATATTGAACAACATCATTTCATATATAATAGTATATAGGTTAATTATATGTTATTTATTATTTCTTCATAAATTAATTTTATGAGTAATATGAATCCTAATTCCCCTCAATTTTAGTAAATGGATGAAACCAGTAAATACCATGTTAACAATGAGTGTGAATGAATGTTCTATGAGTTTCTATATGAGAAACAAAAGAGAATGGGATTTGGTGTGAGAATTCATATGGTAATGCCTTATTAGATATATCAAATTATGATTATAAACTGGAACCATTATTACATTGAAAACACACCAATTATGTGAATTATAGAGTTTTATTGATTATTTTGGTGTAAACACCATGTTGTAATGAATATTAAACTTCATGCTTGTCAAGAATGGGGTATGAAACACTCAGTAAATATCACAATGAAAAAAAATACTTTTAATTAATTTTAATTGACTTCATTAGGATATTAATTATAAAAGAAAATTCAATAGTTTAGTAAACATAATATTGGAAAAAATGAATCCAGTTTTACCACTAAAGGTTTAGTGTCTAAAATGCTGGGAAGTGGATAATTATCCATGATTTTAATGTCTAAACCTCATTGAAAAGCATACCTAAAGTCATTACTACGTTAAAAACATTTACAGACACTCATTTAGGTGGGTAAGAAAAATTAAAATGATACAATTAAATTTAATGGGGGTATAAATTACCTCCCCATATTTTTATTGAATACTTTTATGAATATATTTTCGTAAATTAAAAAGGTAAATATTAAATTCATTTTTTTAATATTATAAAATAAGAATGTGTGTACATATATATTACCCAAGTTGTTTCCTTTTATATTTTTCCCATATAATTTAATTTTTTCCCTAAAATATGTTTTTAAATAAAAGGGAATCCATAAATCCAGAAGACAACACATACATCTTTTAAGGAAACGGGACACAAACCGATGGTTGAAGGTTAATAAATGCACAACACCTTCCACTTGACTTTCTATAGTCCTACATCCATTTTTTAATCCATTATATTTATATAATTAGAAATTCTATACTAAATTGATGATTATATATTACATATATATGTTTATTTGATAAATAAATATATTTTATTAACTATTTTATTATAAAATCATTATTATAATATATTCATTTTATATTTATGGGTTGACCTAGTATGATGCTTTTTTTACTATAGTCCCATAATCATAGAATATAAATTTTAAATTTATATAAAATTTTATGTGAGATATTTTAAAAATGAATAAAATTATTCTAGAAAAAATAATACATTTATACATTTTTAGATTATATTATTGATCATTGAATTAATAATTGTTTTTACCATTCATTTTGAACGTGTTTTATTACACTATAAACCAATTTTTAACACATAAAGTAATATTCTCTATAGAAAAATAACATAATAAAATAATTTAAAATGTAATTAATCTTATCTATAGTGACTTATTATCATAAAATATTTATAAAATTTTGATAATGAAATTTTTTTAAATGTAAAATGGTCATTGACATTCAATTGCAATCATAATGCATAATATTTGTTACAATAAAATTTTTTTCATTATCACCTATTTAAAATATTATTAAACTTTCTTTGAAGAAGAATTAAATGTAATTTTAATAATATTAATCATTAAATAAATAAAACTCAACCAATTTGAAAATTATGAAAGATAAAAAATATAAATTTAAAAAATTATATCAAAATAAATCGTTTTATTCCCTAATATATAGTTTTACTATATATTTTACGATTTTGTATATAATTAAAATTACTATATATTAAAAAATTGTTATAAGAGAATTGATTTATAAATTCAGCATATTAAAAATAAATTAAGGTGAATTTTTGGGATTATTCTAAAAATATTATTTTATGTGAATTGTGAAAAATAATGTTTTACAAATACAATCACATTAATAAATTCATCATCATATAAGAATGGGCAAAAAGTATTGAAAAAATCTTTTAAAAATATGTATTCAAAATTAGGAAATAATTTTAAATTTTTCTATATTTATATGTTGGACTATTTTTATTATAAGTGGTATTTTATGCTAATAAAAGTACTATTTATGACTATTTTATTAAATTAAAAGATTTTAATTTTAATTATTTTTTTCAATATTATATAAAGTCACATTATTTTAATTTTTTATCCTTAAACCAAAATGTTTCTTGATAATTAATTCTATGTAGAATTTTGGGGTAAAAAAATATTTATACAAAAAAGACATATTTCAACGACATCAATCGATTTCAATGTGTGTATATATATTTAAAATAATTTTTACCACATCTATGAATTAAATATTTTAAAATTTATTATGTATTTTTTATTATAATAATCATAATTATGTAATATGTTTGACCTTGTATCTATTTATATAAACCACTTACCATGTTAAATTTTTTTCACTATATTAAGGGAAAATGGTCAAATGGGTGTTTTCCAAATACATAAATCCATAATTACAAATAAAACATTATACCAATATGATTGGTTTAGTTCATTTGGACCTAAACATATATTATAATATTTATTGGTCTATATTGGATATACATTTCATGAGAAAAAAATTAATTATTATTTAATCCTTATTATATTTACAAGAGTGATACTCACCAAACATATAAAAGGAGCCTCACACTACACCTTCAAATACACTATAAAAATTATAATTAATCCTTATAATCAGACTCATATATTTCCCATATAATCCTATCCAATATTTTAGATTTTATGGTCACCTTATTTTTCTCAAATCCCTTCTAAATCAATAATTTTTTAAATAAAAAATGAAAATCATATTTGTAAGTATTTCCTCCTCTCTTATAATTATTTTATTTCATCTTCATAGTACTTTTCATAAATATTAATTCTCACGAAATTGTTATTAGTTAATCATTAAACATATGTTAATGTAATATTAAAAATACAATATAGCATGATCTTTTCCACATCGGTCTTTTTAAATTAAGTTTTATTTTATTAATTTTTTATTTCGGGTTCTCGTGCCAAGGTCTGGGTTGGGTCCCAGATTAAAATTTTTGTCTTTTTATATTTTTAGAGGGCATCAGACCCCATGCACGGTCACCGCATGGTGGGTAGCATCCACGCGATCACCCCAAGTGCTTGTGTGAATTCCAAAGTGGTCTGAGTTGAGGCGCATAGCTTGCACGTGATTTATTAAGTCGTGTAGCAAGCGCTCAGTGACCCTGTTTTCAAAATAAGATAAATAAATGGATTAAAATTAAAAAATATAAAGGAATGTTCTATAATAATAATAATAATAATAATGTGTTGTCATTTTTATTATTATTATTATTATTAATGTTATTAATGATATTATTATTATTATTTTATTATTATTATTATTAGGATTATTGTTGTTGTTTTTATTATTATTATTATAATTATTTTTTTTATTATTAGTATTATGCTTATTAATAATATTATTAATAATAATATTATTATTATTATAGTTATTTATATTATATTAATAATGTTATTATTATAATAGATTTACAAAAAAATAAGAGACCAAACCCTAAACTACTGGTGGCATCCCCCCCTCCAAGCCCTTTGTTCAATATTTGGAACTCAAGTCCCCACCCCTATTTTATCATTTCAATGCACCACCCAGAATCCTACTACACTATCCCATCATTTTCTCTCCCAACATAGTGCCGCCAGTAAGCCACCATTAACCTCACCTCACGCTGCCTCTAGGTCACCTCTACCTTGCCCCCACCCCGCCCTGACCTACATCACTACCCACAACCCTGAACCTCCATCTTGCACCAGCTCCAGCAAACCCCACACCCCCTACTGCGATCCAGCGCCAAGAAGACTAGTCGGACTCCTCCCGAATACCCGCCTCCTTCCATTATTCCTTTCACCCGCCAACCCTATGCTTCACCTTTTTCTAGAAAACCTCGCACCCCCTGCCCAAGGTTTTAGCCTCCCTAATGCCGTTCCTAGGCCCCAGCCTTGCATCAACTCGTTCCAGCCTCCCAAGCATCGTTCTTCCCTCACATGGCTTCTTCTGACCCATTGGGTGCCCATCCTAATCATGCCCCTCCCTGTCGGTGACTTTTCCAGCACCCCACAGCTCCCCACCATCCTTCCGAGGTGGAACATCCATCCCCATCATCTCTCGTTCCATATTCACTAGCTTGGCCAGCCTGCAACATAGTTATCATAGGTGTGTTATACTCTAAATATTTATTTTCCCCCTTTTTGGAAGTTTTTCAATTGTTAATGTTCATGTTTTAGTGTTTGGTTTTGATTCTTTGAATTTTATTCCCATGATTATAGTTTTTTCTCAACCAACAAAGGTGTGGTTGAGGTGCAAATGAAGATTCTCAAGAGTTTCGGGTTGGAGTCATCTTTCCACCATGGTTCCAGGGTAAGTATTTTCACCTACCACATGTTTCCACTTAGTTTATATTTTGTAATTTTAGTGTTTTGAGGTTCTTATAATTTTAATTTTTGTGCGTTGATCATTGTTTTGTGTTTTCAGGTGTCTTCAGTCCTTGTCCCATGACTTTCAAGTAGGTTTCCCTATCCATTAACCTTTAAATTAAAGAGTTATTGATTTCTTGTTTTTCTCACTTTTATTAAATTCTTGTTAGTAATTAAGATATTTTAGAATAGTTTCTTGTTCTGAATTAAAGTAAGACCCTTTCTATTTGAATATCATGAAGTTGTTTTATTAAATTTTCTTACTAAGTGTTTAATAAAATTCCCCTTTTTCCCTTGAAAATGTGCTTCAGATTTACAGTGGTGAATTGAGTTTCTTAAATGGGTTTCCAAGTGAGTTTGGTTATAAATGTAATGATGTGTATTGATTTATTTGGAAATGATTTAGGGTTAAATGATTATTTGAAGCATGTTTGGCCACATTGGTAAAAAGAATATGTTTGGTAATTTTTTTCGAAAACGAAATCTAATTGTTTTTGAAAAATTATTAAATGTAGTGATGTTAATGGCCCATTTGGAATTATTAAATGACTATTTGGAAAACCCCTATTAGGTTTAATCTCATGAGTATTTGGTTGATTGTGTGTTGGGAGGGTCCTCGGTATGAGACCTCTTTTGAATAATTATTATTTAAGACATGGTACTAGCTTTGAGGTGGTTAGGGTGGTGTCGGTCTGCGCAGTGTGTGTGTGTGTGGAGGGAGATATATATATATATATATCTGTGTGTGTGTGTGTGAGAGAGAGAGAGAGAGGCTTATTGTTTAAATTGCAAGGGACACCCGTCTATGAAATATACATGGAAATCTAGAATAGAAAAAAGGTTTACCAAGAAAGATTGATGCACTAGTTAGTGTATATAATGATAGTGCCCCATAGTAGGGTGATGTTTTGTTTTTATTAATATGGGATTGGGCCCCTCGACCAAGCTATATAGGGTGATGGTTGGGCATTAGGGCGTTATGACGTCATGCATTAGGTCATGCCTTCTCGATGAGTCACAATTATATTTTGTTCTGGTCTTCCTCTGAGTTCTGAGGTTTTCCCAAGTTCATTTGACACCATTATAGTTATTACCATTATAGTCACCATATGTAGTGATGCCGATTTTTCTTAGTTTTGGTGTTTTCTTATTAAATAGTAAATGTGTGGTTGCTAAATATTTTTTCAAGAAAAATGTTTTAAACGAACAATCACTCTTTCCTTCAACACATTTATGAAAAATGAATGAATCCCTTTTGGTCTCCTTTTCATTCCTCCTCTTGAACATTATTTTAAAACTTGAGAGAAATGGATTATGATAGTGATTTTTTACCTTAAAAATGAAACATGTAGAAAAATCGTTATTTAAATTTTTTATTTCAAACCTGAGATCAATGTTTTCTTTATTTAAAAAATTTTCATTGGGAATTTATTATTCGGGACTACCTACTATGTTTTATTACTCATTCCTATAGTGTTTTCTTGTTCATAGTTTCACTTGCAGGCTCCAGTCTGGTTTTGATCTCTTTGAGTGACGTTTTGTTTAGTACTGGAGAGGAACTCATGGGGTTATGTGGTGTTTTAGATATTGACAGGATAGTCGTGTTGTTGATCCTACTTTACTTTTATTTTCGTTTATTTATTTTGGATATCATATTAGCTTCTACAATTTATCTTATTTTTCTTCATGGTCCAAATCCTTCCCAACAAATTAATTTTGTTGCCAGGCACTAGTTGTCATCCTGTGGAGATCAGGAACACACCATGGGCCATGTCGCAGATCTTCTCGGGTGACCAGTTCAGGGTCGAGCAGGGTTGGATCATGAAAAAATGTCATCAGAGGAGATTTTTGTTATTTGGGGTCTCTGGTAGATGGAGATTAAAACTGTCAGGACTGAAGAGGGAGGTACAGGAAGGACATCATGAACCCTTTCCTATTCCAAACCTCGAGTTTTCAGGTGTAATCCGGTATTTGAGCTATTGATTCATTACGGTTTGTTTTGGATTGAGGGATGACAATGGAGGCAAGCCAATGATACAACATGGCATCACATAGAGAAGTGACCCACATGGAGTCTGATTTCAGGATTGATCTTCTCCATGTCATTTACGATTTCATGGGGTGTGGCTCAATACCATGATTCCATGTTAATCATAACTTTTTGTTTCTCGTCCCAATGGTTTGTTTTAAGTTGGGTTTTATTATGGTTTTGATTGATGTAAGTGTTATTTGATAATGAAAAAGAGAAATGATTTTTGGAAAATTTAATTTGGTGTGAAAAGAGGGTTTGATGTTTGGAAACTGGCCTCGAAAGAAGGCAGTTTTGAAGTCTAAAATGGAAAAGAGATTTTTTTTTGTGTTTTTTTTGTTTGTTTTTTGAGCTAGAAATTTTTGGATGAAATCAATTTCATTGATATTGCTACTATTTGAAAAAAAATTGGCTTTTTATTTTATATGTTCTTTAGAAAATGTCTCCCAAAAAAGTCCCCAAGGATTCAGATAAGTCATGCCTAGTTGTTGGTCCTTCTTGGAAGTTGTATGTACTTAACAGTGATCGGGGGCCATTAAAGATAGTGATGTGCTTTGAAGAGGTCGATTGTGATTTTAGGATGTTTGGAGCTACAGTCTATTAGAGTTTGAGCTATCCTGGGATAATATGAGGGTCCGGATTTGGATGAATGAGTGTTTCTTGCCCCACCGTCAATACAATTTGGGATGACATGGGATGTCTTTAAATTCTTCTTCGTCTTATGGTTCATACATGATGAAGTGAAGATGAAGAAAAGGGAAGAGCTCATACATATTCAACAAGGCTAATAGATTGTAAAGGAATATGTTGACCATTTCAAGGAACTAGTGTCCTTTTCTCCAGATCTAGCAACATAGGATTTAATGAATACTTATCTCGTCATAGGGGGTCTTCATACAGAGATTATAGAGAGTGTCCTCCCTTCTATGGACCAACTTTTCGAGATGATGGTGGATGAGGTGTTCATATCTGAGTTGTTCTCCAAGGTTCATATGGTTAGAAATCTAGTGTATCCAGTTTCTTGCAAAGGTTCCCTATATGGTGAGCAGGGTGTTCCTGAGGAAGCTATTGCTAAAGAGTCAATTGTAGTGATTCTAGATTCCCGTTCATTGGACCACTATGTGGTGTGCCACCATTGTGGATGGTTTGGGCATGTGAAGCCTTCATGTCGCATCCCTATGAAGACATGCCATCGGTGAGGTTGTCTGGGTCACTCAGGGAAGTTTTGTAGGAAGCATCACCTGAAAAGGACACTATGACAAGAGGAATTCCATTGCCTGACTATAAGGTAGGAAATACTTCAGCCATCAGAGCCCCCGCCAGAGGTCTTTGGGTGAAGCTCACATGTAGTTAGGAGTTTTTGGGTGTGTGAAGCCTCAGTTTGAGTTTTGTGTTTTGTGTTGGCAGTGGAACATTTAAAGTCATTATGTTATCGTTCTCCAATAATTAATGTTTTGATGTTGTAAGTTCATTGTTTTGTCAAGGATTTATGACTTACATTCTCTATTGTAATCTAAATAGTTTTGTTTGTCAGTTTAGGGTTTTTTGAATTGTTTTTTTTTTCTTTAGAGGGTGTATGACCCTTGTACTGGTCGATCTTGGTATAGCGGTGTTCATTTGGAGATGTAAGTGCCAATAGGGGGGTCAAGGCTTGTGATTGTGATCGGGTTTACCACTAGGATCATGTTTTTCCAATAGAGTTTTGTAAAGACTGGGAAATTTCAAGGAAATTTTTTTCATAAATTCTTCAGAATTTTATGAGTACGCAGTTTTTGACAGCACCAGATTCTGAGGCCTGGTATGCCCAGAATAATTTTCTGAAGTTTAGCTCAGGTATGTTCAGTGAAAGAATGATCGGGTTTTTCTATCTTTTGAACCATTTCTCGGAATTGAAATTTTAGGCCACCGATGAACTCGCAGCACCAATATTTTCTTAAAGGGACCTTTACCGCAGTTGTGTTTTATGTTGATTGAATGATAAAATTGGGGTTAAATTAAGAATTTAAATAAAATTTTTGGAACAATTTTATATATATCAATGGAAGTGAATTCCTCCCATGGGAAGATATTGGTGGGTCCCACACCCACCCAACTTCCCATGTGTGGATATTTGAGAGGTGGGGCCCACACAAGCCCCAACCCTTCATCTCCCCATAACCTCCCTTAAATCCCCCTTATTTAATTCTCTGACAAATCCCCGTATTGAATGAGAACTCTTCCTCTACCTCTCTCTCTCTTTATTTTTTTTCAACACACCTTAATTAATGAATTAAACATCTTCAATTAGTTAATTAAGTGATTTCAATTTTGAATTTCAAGTGCTAACAAAATTATATCCAAAATTATTATTTTATTTTGGCACCCGTTGTGTTGGGAGGATATTTGAGAGAGCTCTTGTGTAAAAAAAGAAGAGAGATCCTTTTTCATTGAAGAACACCATCCTTCCATGAAGAACGAAGCCTCTTAGATGAAGAACGTTGACTCCATGAAGAGCGACGATGCGCCTTCCTTCTCCTTCTCTGAAACTAGTGTGGAGACACCGCTTCCTACTCGGACGCACTCCGACGTCATCTACAAATCCTCTCTCCACGATGCCATCTTCTGCGAAGCCCGACATGCGACTTAAATTATCTCGGTAGGGGGATTATATTCAATTTTAATGGATTAAAATTGTGCCTCATTCGTCATGGAAAATCTTTGTTTGTCTCATCCTATTTATATCGCATAACACGGAGGGTGCGGGCCAAACGAACACGGCCCGATGACCATCCGCTGGATCTTGATTATTTTTTTGGAATTAGAGAATGGAGGCGGAACGCAGAAGAGACCTGTAGAACAAGGGATGCCGTCGCACAAGCAAAGAAATACCGCGACCAAACAGGCCGTGGTGGAGGATGTCGACGTCATCGCGCCTGCTGTGAGGAAGGAACCGCAGCCCGCTTCGGTGGAAGAACCGGCCGGTCCGTCGGCCGGTCGGGCGGAGGAAATCTGCGGCTCTAGGAGGGCGCCATGCTAGATAGACCATGACCCACCCTTGCGGGCCGCTTGCACCATGATGTCCAGCCGGCTGGTTAGGGAGGGCGGTGCCACTTGGCCTCATCGGTTCAGGCAGGAGGGGGGTCACTCCCCCTGCCGTAGACCGATCGTCCCCCTCAGGCCGAGCCGTGGCTGGGCCGCTCCATGATGGGCCAAACTGTGCGTTACATCGGGCTGGTCTGACACCCCCACTAGGTCAGACCTTCCAAAACTGTGTTAAACCGACCTGTCGGCCCACTCGGCTTAACGAGCCGGGCCCGTTTTCACATAAAGGTGAATAACATGAAGACCGCACGTCTGATCGATGTGCCGTCTAAGGTACTAAGACCCTTATGGCAAGGAGGTCCTTTCTATTAATTTAATTTTGTTTTTAAAAACTTTGGATAACGGCTGGGTTCGATACGAGTGTATTTCTAACCGGGCCCCTGGAACGAAAAAGTCAATATCACTCAGACTGGGTGTCCGATTGATGCACCGTATTTCGCGTTGAGTTTCTTTTGACGAGACGGAACATCATGATACATCAACTCTGGACTTCATGATATTTGATGTATCGAACACTTGGCTCGAGGAGCGGACCCTCTCGGAATCGATTGTGTTGTGTGCGGGAACCCTCGAGCTGGCTGCGACTACGTTGACTACCGTACAGGGATCCTCCGTGGGTTCAATGACGATGACTACCGTACGAGGATCCTACGTTGTATTGACGATGATGTCTAATTTACCTAGATCCCATGTGGGTTCGGCAGTGATGACTACTGTACTTGGATCCTACGTGGGTTCGACAGCGATGGTTACGGTATTTGGATCCTCTGTGGGTTCGACAGTGACGACTTCTGTACAAGGATCCTACGTGGGTTCGATAGAGGCGATGATTCAGATGCTACATCTAATAATATCTACCCTTATTTGTGAGTATTATACCTATGTGAGCTGAGTCTTCACATGAAATCATTACCAACAGTGTGATTGACTTCTTTCTTATGTGGACTAGGTTGTGCATGGGCTCGAGAGTTGGAGCTGAACTGGAATTGATGACTTAGGTATATGTATGGGAATATACCTAAGTAGAGTCGGTTCATACATTGTGATTGTATCTTTCCTCTGTGGTTTATCCTTCTTGGATTCTGGGAGACCTTTGGGGGTCTCGGGGTCTCTACTGATTATCGTATACTCACCCCTGCACAGGTTATGCCCGCACTACATTATGTTGGTTGAAGATGACGGACAACACTGATCGGGGTAGAGGTTTGTGGAGCTCGATCGTTCCCAGAGGTGGACCACATAGTGGGACTTACACGGGGTAGAAGGCCGGACCCGAGGAGCTAAGGAGACCATCTATACCCACTCGCCAGGTGGGATATCCGGAGGACGACTCAGTGGTTTCCACTTTACTTTACTTCTGTTGTACTTTCTTTTCAGTTTTACTATACTTTTAGTTGGGTTTGTATTCTTGCCCATTTTCTTTACATCACTTACTTTTGTACATAGTTTTACTTAGTACTTACTTCAATTGCATACTATGTTGTGTTTGTTTACTTTTATAAAGGAAATTCCTTTCCTTTTACAGGTATTTACGTGTTTGGTTCTAGTTTCCAGCCCCTGGCCTTATGAAGACGGGCTTGGGGTAGTCACGACACGGGCCCCGAGGATGGGTAATGACAAATTGGTATCAGAGGAGGTGGTTCTACCGCAGAACTTAGGACTATGATAATTACTTCTCTATAAAGCAATAGTGTAAAGAGTATTGAGTGTGGTTATTATTCCAGGGAGTCTAGTTTTGGTGCGGTGGCCGACGTATCTATACAACAGGAACTTGAATTCTGATTTTTGACTCAGTGCACAAAAACATTTATTGCATGTGTGTTTCAAAAGTTTTTTTGTGATAACTTTGTGTCACCTCACTAGGTATACTGTTTGACCGTGGTGCACCTATTTCTCTTCAGGATGGCACCACAAAGGCAGCCAGCTAGGGTTCTAGGTCGCGTATGAGATGACAGCCCACCGAGCGATGAGGCCTCGGTGTAGGTCCCCATCACAGTGGAGGCACCAGCGGTACCATTACCCACTGAGCCACCGATACTACCAGCCCTAGCAGCCGAGGGTGCACGCCAAATGAGCACGTTGCATGAGTTTCAGCGACAAAGGCTTCCCAGGTTCCGTGGAGAGACGGACCCTCAAGAAGCCGAAGATTGGATAGAGGATATTGTTAGAGTCTTAAAATTGGTAGGGACACGAACTGACCTTATGGAGATCCTTACTGGGAGTCTATTGCACACAACAACAATAGATGGTGGAACATGATTCTCTCGGTGCATGACAAGGCAACTCTACTTTGGATAGACATTGAGAGTCTCTTTTGCTCGTAGTTTGTTCCAGCCACCCTTCGTGTGATGGTCATCCAGAAGTTACTTCATATGCGGTAGGGCAACATGATAGTAGCCCAGTACTCACCGAGGTTTAATCACCTTTCGCACCACTCCACTGACATTGTATGGGACCCATTCTTGTTGGCTCGGACCTTCGAACAGGGACTGAGGCATGAGATCAGGGCTTCTATGATCTCCCTCAGCATACCAATGCTGGAGGGAGTACTGGAGAGAGCCCTTCTTGTAGAGATATTCCTTGCTGAGCCGACACCAGTAGCGAGACCTACCCCCAGGTGACACGTAGCAGAGTATTATGCAGCCGGATGTAGACAGATTTTTCAGAGGTCCAAGTGGACTAGGCCATCAGGAGGGCGACCCCAGGATACCAGTTCGAAGGTGCAGGGAACACGAAACAGAGCCATCCATTCGAGGGGTAGGCAGTGCTATGCATGCGGCGGGCATGGTCACATTTCTTGCGACTACCCGACCCGCCATGCAGATGAGTATAAGACAGTAGAGGGACCTCCAAGGTAGAGGCAGAGGTTCGACCGTGGTGGTCCGCAGGGAGCAGGCTGACAAGGCAGATGACTTGGCTGAGCAGCTGGTGGTGGACGACACTTTGAGTCTCTACCACCACCACTACCAGGAGGACCACCCCAACCATAGGGAGCTAGTAGGCAGGGGCAGGCTCAGCTTCAAGCAGTCGAGGCCTACGACCATGGCGCACCTAAGATGATTCGAGGTACTATCGCTGTATACTGCACCCTTGCTGCGGTACTTATAGACATATGATCAAGTCATTCTTTTATTGTCGCTACCCTTGTTCAGAGCTTGGAGACTCTGACAGAGCCGTTGGCTCAATCCTTACGGCTAAAGTCTCCTACAGGAGCAGACTCGACGATTACGCACTGGTTCTGGTAGTGTCAGCTTACTCTAGGAGGAGAGAGCTTCGACTGTGATCTTCTTTTAGCGGCTTTGAGGTCTTAAGATGTCATATTGGGTATGGAATAGTTATCAAAAGTTCATGATCTGATCGACTATAGTAGTCACAATGTTCGGTGTGTCCACACGGATGAGACCAGGTTCACCTTCACTAGTGTGAAGGGAACCATTGTAGTGTAGGATGGACTTACGCAGAGGAGAGGGAAGCCGATCACACATCGGTTGTCTAGTCTCATCCTTGGAGCAGTTGATGTGCATAGTTCGTGTTTTCTTGTTGTGGTGGATTAGTACGTGAACGTTTTTCATGACGACGTTCCAGGACTACATCCTCACAGAGAGGTAGAATTCTACATTGACATGTACCCCGAAAGAGCACTAATTTCTACACCAGCATATCGGATGGCTCCCGCTATGCTTCGTGAGCTACGGTTATAGCTGGAGGACTTGCAGGGAAAAGGATTCATCTGACCCAGGGTTTCACCCTAGGATTCTCTGATTCTGTTCACCAAGAAGGCGGATGAGAGTTTACGACTATGTATCGACTACCATCACCTAAATCAGGTGACTGCAATGAACAAGTACCCACTCCCGAGGATTGATGACCTCTTTGATCAGCTCGAGGGAGCACGATGGTTCTTGAAGATAGACCTCAAGTCAGGCTATCACCAGCTCAGAGTTCGAGACGAGGATGTGCAGAAGATGTCCTTTATGTGTTGGTATGGCCACTATGAGTTCTTGGTAATGCCTTTTGGCATAACCAATGCTCCAACAGTGTTCCTGGGTCTTATGAACATGATCTTCCAGCCTTACCTCGATCGTTTTGTCATATTCTTTATCGACGAAATACTGATTTACACAACTACTGAGGAGGATCACGCCTACCACTTACGGGTTTTACTAGACACACTCTGAGAGCACCAGATTTATGTTAAACTCTCTAAGTTCTAGTTCTGGATTTGAGAGGTTCGTTTCGTGGGACACGTCATCGCAGTGGCTGGGTTTGTTGTGGACCCAGCGAAGATCGAGGCAACACATGCTTGGGAGCCACCCAGGAGCATGAAATAGGGTGAAGAGTTTTCTATGTTTGGCTGGGTATAATCGGAGATTTGTGTTAGACTTCTCAATAGTGGCAGCACCGCTTTAAGCTATGACAAAGAAGGGGAAACCCTTAATGTGGTCAGATAGATGTCATCCGAGCTTTCATGAGTTGCGATTGAGATTGACCATTGTGCCCATCTTGAGGCTACCAGAGGAGGGCGTAGGGTACATATTTTACTATGACACATCAGGGACCGGACATGGGTGAGTCCTGATGCAGGAGCGAGTAGTGATCACATATAGTTCATAGCAATTGAGACCGCACGAGCAGAACTACGCAACCCATGACCTAGAGTTTGCAGCAGTGGTCTTCGCCTTGAAGATGTGGAGACACTATCTTATGGGCGAGCTCTATACAGTCTAATCTGACCACCAGAGTCTCAGGTACATATTCTCACAGAAGAATCTGAACCTAAGACAGTGGGGATCGCTCGAGTTCTTCCAGGACCACGACTTTGAGATAGTCTATATTCCAGGGAAGGGGAAATTTGTAGTTGATGCTCTCTGCAGGTGATCAGAAATTCAGCTACTAGGAGAGGCAATATAGCAGCTAGCCGCATTGCAGATATCCTTTGTGGATAGAGATAGAGCAGCCTCTCTATAGTCACACACAGTCACTCCTCCACTCCTTTAGCGAGTCAAAGAGTCACAACGTGGGGACGTTGAATGTGATATGCGACGTTCTCAGATATCTATAGGGCAGGCGCCTGATGGGTTTTCTGAAGGAGTGGAGCATGTCATCCTCTTAAAGGGACATACTATGGTACCCGTGCCTTATAGGAAGAAGTGTTGAGGGAGTTTCACACATACCCTATAATGGTACCTTAAGGAGTGGCGAAGATGTACCAGGACGTCGGATGACAGCACTAGTGGTCAGGTATGAAGAAGGTTGTAGCAGAGTTCTTTTCACGATGCCTCACTTGTCAGCAAGTTAAGGTGGAGAACCAGGTACCAGCAGGCTTGGTACAACCCTTAGAGGTCCTGGAGTGGAAGTGGGATGGTATATCCATGGATTTCGAGATGGGGGATCCATGTACATCTTGAGGATATGACTCAATCTAGGTGATCTTCGACCAACTCACCAAGTAGGCCCACTTCCTACCGATCAGAGAGAAAACCTCAGTAGAGAGCTTAGGATGCCTCTACATCCAGGATATCATACGGATTCTTGGTGTTCCATCGTCTATTATCTCTGATCGAGACGCTCGCTTTACTTCTCGGCTTTTGGAAGGGATTATAGAAGGCTTTCGGGATGTAGCTACGTCTGAGCACCTCCTTCCATCCTCAGATGGATGGCCAGATGGAGAGGACCTTTCAGACTCTCGAGGACATGCTCCGTACATGTGTCCTTGACATTGGTCGCAGCTGGGAGGATCACCTACCCTTGGTGGAGTTTTCATACAACAACAGCTACCACTCCAGCATCAGGATGGAAACTTACGAGGCACTGTACGACAGACCTTGCTGATCACCTCTATGCTGGACTGACCATGGGGAGTCAGCACTTGTAGGACCAGAGATGGTTCAGGCTACGACGAAGAAGGTGTAGATCATCCAACAGCGGATGAGGACTACAGAGAGTAGACAAAAGACCTATGCTAATAGGAGATAGAGACAACTAGAGTTCGAGGATGGAGACCACATTTTCGTATGGGTCTCACCGCGACATGGATTACAGAGATTTGGCCGAGGTGGAAAGTTATCTCCGCACTTCATCGGACAATTCTAGGTCCTCACCAGGGTAGGCGAGGTGGCATACCGCCTGGCCTTTCCACCTCAGTTGCACCGGGTGCACGACGTCTTCCATGTATCTCAGCTGAGGGGATATATGACCAACCCTTCAAACATCATCGACCATGGAGAGATGGACATTGGTGAAGGGGAAACATTTATGGAGGTCCTGGTGGAGATCAAGGATTGACAGGAGAGGGTCCTACATGGACGGTCGATTCCTCTGGTGTGCATTCACTGGTAGCACGGGAACCTCCAGGAGAGCACCTAGGAGCGGGAGGCTCAGATTCATGCTCAGTACCCTCATTTTTTCCCCTAGTCTCTTTTGTAACTTTACGGGGACGTAAATCCCTGAGGATGGAGTAATTTAAAGACCCGGAAATTTCATGGAAATTTTTTTCATAAATTATTTTGAATTTTATGAGTACATAGTTATTGACGGCACCTGATTTCGAGGCCCTGTGTGCCTGGAATAATTTTATGAAGTTTAGCTTGGGTATGTTCAGCGAACAAACGAGCCGGTTTTTCTATCTTTTGAACCGGTGCTTGAAATTGAAATATGAGGGCACTGATAAACTCACAACGCTAGTATTTGCTTAAGGGGACCTTTACCACAGTTGCGTTTTATCAGGTTGAATGTTAAAATTGGGGTTAAGTTAAGAAGATAAATAAAATTTTTGGAACAACTTTATATATATCTATGGAAGTTAATTCCTCCCATGGGAAGATATTGGTGGTGCCCACACCCACCCAACTTCCCATGTGTGGATATTTGAGAGGTGGGTCCCACACGAGCCCCAACCCTTCATCTCCCCATAACCTCCCTTAAAACCCCCTTATTTAATTATTTTACAACTCCCATTATTTAATGAGAACTCTCCCTATCCCTCTCTCCCTCTTTATTGTTTTCCAAGACACATTAATTAACGAATTCAATATCTTCAATTAATTAATTAAGTGATTTGAATTTTGAATTTCAAGTGTTAATAAAATAATATCCATAGATATTATTTTATTTTGGCACACATTGTGTTGGGAGGATATTTGAGAGAGCTCTTGTGTAAAAAAAGAAGAGAGTTCCTTTTTCATTTAAGAACACCATCCTTCCATGAAGAATAATGCCTCTTCGATGAAGAATGTTGACTCCATGAAGAGTGACGATGCGCCTTCCTTACCCTTCACCGCATATAGTGTAGAGACACTGCTTCCTCCTCAGATGCACTCCGACGTCATCAAAGAATCCTCTCTCCACGATGCCGTCTTCCGTGACACCCGACTAGCGACTTCAAATATCGAGGTATGGGGATTATATTAAATTTTAATGGATTTAAATTGTGCCTCATTCATCGTTGAATATCTTTTTTTGTCCTGGACTTTTTCTATCGCCTAAATTGGAGGGAGCAGGCCGAACGAACACGGCCCGATGACCCTCCACTAGATCTTTTTTTTTGGAATCGGCAACCGGAGGCGGAACACGGAAGATACTGGTGGCATAAGGGCCGCCGTCACATATGCAAAGAAAAGCCACAACCAAACAGGCGGTAGTGGAGGAAGAATGTAGAGACCCGAAGCATGACGTACATGGACATTACATTGATTTTGCGGAATACTCAATACATAACAAAAACAGACACACTAGGACCATAATAGTTTAGTTTCTTTGGAAACTTTGAACGTAATCTTCTAATCGTGTTGAAAGATCTTCAACATCTCCCATAAAGATATTCCACTTTTTGTTTCCTTACATAAAACCATTCTTTTGATCCTGGGGGAAAATAAAACATAAAAAGGGTGAGCTCAAATGCTCAGTAAGGGTATTCATGGATAAAATAAAACATACCATATAAATTTGAACTCAAAAACAAGAACATAATGTTTAAACATCAAAATCTTGAGCAACGACATAAAACATGGAAGTACATAAGGCATAGATCATAATGGAACATAAACCATGATAAAATAGAATGTGAATAAAACATATAATTGTGGCATCCATTAAGAACATGTAATGATTTCCATAGTAGCCAAGGCATTGCTGCCAAGACCATCTTAGTGGAAAAAGTCCCATTCTGAATTGAGTTCACTCCTCATTTCAGTCCTGTAACACTGAAACGGATTAACATACCATTCCAGCCATGTCTATCTCATTAGATATAAAATCTTTACCCAATGAATTGGAGGGAGATATAGGTCCCACCCATCTCATAATGAAATCATTCTTACTTTTTCCACAAAATAAACTTAAAACATTCATCATAACCCAAAGAATAAAATGGGTTTCATAAATATCATTCCATCATAACATAATCCATATAAAACAAATGGATATCATTTCATCATAAGAAAAGTGAATCCATGTAAATCATAGAGACTTTATACTTGAAACATACACATATGAAATAATGTCATCTTAGATGGAAAATGGTTTTGATAAAACACTTGAAATGGATTCTTGAGGAAAATATCCTTTCTTTTTCAAAATCAATTTCTTTTCACAAAACGTCATGAAATTTAAAAAGAAAAAGATTTTGTTTAAAATAGTCATGATATCTTTTGTAGGATTCATCATGAAAATATGGCTTTATAAAACCTTAAAAATCCTTTCATGTCTTATAAGTTAAAAAAAACATTCTCCTGATACTTTTGTTGGAAAAGTCAAAAAAGTGCCTCATACGTAAACAAAAGAAAGATTCCTTACATACCATGTAGTAAAATTCAAAATGGGTAAAAAATAAATTAAAAATTCATAAAAACACTTTTAGAAAACATGGACATGGAAGATAACAATAACCCCAGTAAATACTTACGAATAACCAATCTCGGATAAGGATGAGATTTGCAAAATTATCCCTTACCTTAGGTCCGATATTCTTCGTACGTATCTGAACCTCCTGTATAATGATTTAAATAATGTCATTGACTTATTAAAGAATCATATTCATTGTTATGATATCATATATGTTTCACTTATGACTTTATATTACCCTATCTATTGTAAATTCCATGTTAAAGCATCGTTTTGGGTAAAATCATTTTATTTATCGCATGTGTTTCGACTTGTCGTTCTTGATATTATTACTTATATCTTGATTTAAATAATTCCAGAATGTAAAACATGATTTATATATAATATATATTCATCATATACATATATATTATAGATCGATAAAAGGAATGAAATACACCGTTCATGGAGACAGTAGGTCGTACGTACGCATGAACACTGTCTTTGTTTCCCTTTTGAATTGAATGGAATTAAGAAAATGACATACATATATATATATACATAAATCCAGTATCATTATTATGTCATATATTTCATTATTATTCATTATATATACTTTATAATCATTCATGAATGGTTAACATGGAGAGTGAATCTCATCGTGTCGTGGAGACGGTAGTCCGTACGTACGCACGAGCGATGATATCATTCCCAAAATCGTGGAATTGTATTAAAGTGTATGTATAATATTACAGAATCAATATCAATTTACAATAATCATATATATTCATTACTTTCACCATTATACCCATCCATGTAAGGTGATGGTGGAAAATAGATTACACCACGACGTGGAGACAGTATTCCGTACGTACGCACGCGCGATGATTTCGTATTCCGTTGGATGGATAGATGGTGAAATATGGTTGTTTCATACTTATGATAACATATCAGTATTTTATTGATACTGATGTTATTACCTAATAATGAAACAACTAAAAAAGATTAACTGGAAGAAGAAATAAAGTTGAAAGAATCGGTAATGGACATTACCTCTTCTTTGAAGCGCCTCTTTGAGACCTCCTATTAGGGCACTAAAATTGGTCTTTGAAGAAGAACAGGAGCTCTAGGATGTTTCTAGGGAAGTGGAGAAGAGAATTTTTCAGGGGTTGGCCTAGATTTAAGGCTCAATGTTGTGTGAGGAAGAGAGGGAGCAGGTGCCCTTTTATAAGGGAGGAGAGGGGCACCTTTGGAATAACTAAAATTAATATATTATTATAAAGTCAAATTAGGTTATTAATAGCTCCAAATTTATATATTTCTAATCTAAGGTGGTTATGGGTCAAAAGCCTCTCATCCAATATAATTTAGACAAGTTTAGGTCATTATATTAACCTTATCTTTTAGTTTTAACTCTTAGTTAATTAGATTGATATTTACCATGTCACTTTGTATTTTTATATTATATAGTTAATAAACATACCATATACATCCATGAGACCCCCAAGTGGTCCTTTAATGATACACCTATCATGATATCAGTATCTTGGACGAACCTTAGATTTTTAGGAATATAATATCAATTAATAACATAATATTGTTTTTGAAAACTATTGTATGTCAATTTTGACACTATTTGGTAATTGATTTTTGTGAAAATCATAAAAGAATTATTAGTTCTCAAAAAATTAATTAAATAAATACTAACATGTCATATTAACACAGAAAATTATTGGAATTCATAAAAAGTCTCAAATTACATTTATTTGGGTATTTATAACATCAATTATGTCAATATTTCATTAATAGGATAATTACTGCATCATCATTGTATCATAAATAAAATAAATTATTTTAAGTATAAAAATTACAAATAAAATACCATTATTTTGGAAATCTTTTTATATTTCCAATGAATATTTATAGTTGAATTTATCTTATGTATAACCCTATATTAAAAATGATTTAGTTATTAAACTTTGATTTTAACTATTTGAACCCTTCTTTAAATAAATTGATAATAAATGTCCTAATCTAATCCATGTGGGCCTAAATGGTCATATTTTATTCCTAAGGTTGTTTTTGGTCGAATTAAACTTATCCAATAAAATTAGGACATGTGTTAGGGTAATAATAATATCATTTTTACCCTTAATTACCCAATTTACTTTTAACCGTGGTAAAAAAAAGAAAAAAGTTATTATTCACCAAAAATTATTTTCATCTCATTGAACCACATTTTAGTCTTTGATATTAACCGTGTCTCTTGGATTTTCGAAATTCCACTCACAGAAGTGGTAAAATTACATTTTATGAAAAATTCAGTTTTTTTAACTACCACTTAGTGGTTTCACTATTCATCAAAAAATGAAAGTTTCCAAAAAAATACCAAAAATTATTCCTAAGATATATTTGATATTATGAATTCAAAAATGATGTCTATTTTACCAAATTCAAAATATATCAGTTACATTAACTAATTTAAAAATTAATTCCCGGCGTCAAAACAAATAGCGTGTTTTTAAGAGATAATAACTATCAAAAGATTGACACTTGTTTATGTCTGGTTTAAATGTGAAATTACATCCAATGACCAAAATTGTATTAAATTTTAAAAATATATTCTAAATATACTTTAAAACCACTCAAATTAATAATTTATCACAATTTATTATTTTGATTAAAAAAAGTTGTTTTTAATTAAAATTTAGTAATTTTAACTATTCATCAGAATATGAAAGTTATCCGAAAAGTACCAAAATATCACCCTAAGCTAATTTCGATATTCCAATTCCAAAAATGAAGTCCATTTTGAAAGTTAAAATTTATAAAATTTCAAAAAGTGGCTAGTTCATAATAATATTATAATAATATCTCGTTTAGTGAAACTCGGTATTGCGTACTACACACGCTATCGAGGAAGGTCGCGATTGCATGTAATGAAAGTCAAGTCAAGGATGCGTGTTGTGCAAGCTCTTTTTGGTGTAGTGTACAACACAAGACATTAATTAAAAATAATACTTTTCATAAAATCTTGGGGTGTTACATTCTACCCCCCTTAAAATGAATTTCGCCCTCGAAATTCGTCGGGGTTATAAATGGTTTACTACTCAAAAGTTTCTTTAATAGAAACCCACATCGTAAAAAGGAATACCAACACTTGGATTTAAAAACTAATGTCTGAAATTTAATGGTTACCCAAATTAACTCATCACTGGGTTTCCACGTAGGAGAACATGGGTGAAAATATGGATATGAAAGAAAAATCTAACTATCATGTTCTGATGGAGAGTGGTAGAGAACATGGCTATGAAAAATCCATCAATCACAATGCCATAAATTTGTGATGATCTAAGGTACCATCTGATTCATCGGTTATATGAGCACTAGGAAAACATTTTTGGTTTTCAAGATCATTTCCCTAAAGTTGATGAAATTGGAATTAGATGAAATAATTTCATGATTTTGGTACAATCTCACCGTTGGTCGTTCTTTGGAAAATTTAAACTTCATCTCATAAAGAAATGAAGTTGAATTTTTCATTCGTGATGTGTTAGCAGATCATGTGATAGAATGATGGGTCATTCCATCTGTCTCAAACAAAAGGTTAGAAAAGTTATCAAAAAATACATAAGTCCATCTATAGTGAGATTAATCATATATGGTTCCTAAAATGGACGTATACTTCATATATCATACTTCTTAATATAATAAAACTAGTTTCTACTAAACAGGGACTTCTTATAGGCTAGTGGTAGGCGATAAATGCCAGTCACACTTCGGTTGTGGGTTCGATTCCCACAGCCTTGTCCGACGCGATGGGTTGTCACCCATCCTGCAGGTTGTCCTTTTTCTAAAACAACATTACTATAACATCACATAAATAATATCGAAAAAACTTATATCCTTAAACAATACTAACTTATGTCCATCATAATCCATTCCAATCTTTAGGCTTATCCAAAATACTGCTGTCCAATCTCATATTATAGTGAAAACGAATAGCAAAGAGTTCATAAAACTTAGCATGTTAATACCATCATTGATCCACATATATCATGAGATATGTCTTGTTGGTCACATTCCAAACATTCAAAGGCCTTAATCATGTATTCTCTTGAAAAAAAGAATACCCATTGAATCTTAGTGAAAAAATGGGTGCGGTCAAAATTTAACTCTTTTCACATACCAAAACCTCGAACCTTGATATAACTATTTCCTTATATCATTCAAGAGCTCATGAATACTATCAAACATTTCATTTTCTCGTTTTCCCTTCATTAAGCGCATATCATCTTTTTTCCGAGAATATCTTAATCACATTCCATGGTTACTGATACCATAAAATTATTGAAAACCACAATAGACCAATACATAAATATTCCAATATTCCACGATACTATATAAAAAATTATTTTGGAATCCCATTACATAAACACTTAATCATTCCGCCACATCATTGTCAGATTCAACATCGCCAATAGTGATCGCATGTGACTTCCCTTTTTTCCTTTGTCTTAAGTGGTTGCTCATGTCGATCATCACTAACCCTGGGATTAGGGAATTTATTAGCATAATGCCCCATTTCCTTGCACTTGAAGCATTGAAGTGTTGGTGGTGCGTTCTCTGCAGTCTTTTCTTTATTCACATCATTAGAAACCCTTTTTCCATTACTTTGACACTCAGCTGCTCGATGACCTTTTTTTCCACACTTAAAACATTTTCTAGTCCCTTTAATAAAATCTCCACCATGCTTATTTCCACACTTTGAGCATAAGGAAACCTTCATCTTCTTTTCACCATTATTCTGAGATTTCTCCTTGAACTCCATCTTTCGTTTCTTATCAAAACTATGAGATGGATAAGTAACAAAAAATTCCATTTCTACCTTGATAGCACAACGCACAATTTCTTCATTGCTACTGAAGTCTCTTATAGCTAATTCCCTTCGAAGATTTGGTTTTAAGCCACTGAAGAATCGATCAACCTTACATTCAGGTTGGATGATAAAGCCAGATGCATACCTTGCAAGCCTTGTAAAAATAGCTTCATATACACCAACAGATTCATCATCCTTTTGCTTTAGTTTAAGAAACTCATTCTCCATCTTTGTTCAAAGAATACGAGGGAAGTACTTATTGAAAAATAAGTTCTTGAACTCGTCCCATTCCATGGACTCAATTTCATCTCTTGGCCTCGTATTCTTGATAAGATTCCACCATTGATCAGCTTCACCTTCCAAACGATATACTACTAAGATGACTTTATCATGTTCAGAACATTGAAGAACTGAAAATATCTTTTCAGTGGTACTGATCCATTGTTCAGCAACAAGTGGATCAGAAGACCCACTGAAAGAAGGTGGACGTTTCCTCATGAAGGACTCAATAGAATATTGTTCCCTTCACTGCTCATTTGGATGTCCAGAATGATTCATAATTTATGTAAGTATAGAAATAAGATTTTTCACTCCATCTCCCATAACATTTGTTTGTTTAGGAGGAAAATCATTTCATTTTCCATTGCATTGATCAAAACAATTCCTTCGGGTTCCAGCCATCGTCCAAAACCCAAAAAGAATAGTGTGAGAGGAAAAAATCATGCTAGGGAAAACAACATAATAACGGGGGAGTACCTTCAATATCTAACATCTTAGGTTTAATTCTAAGATCGTTACCGTAATTCTAGGACTATAACCTATACGTATACAAATCCTTAGGGACATCCCAAGACATACCTTAGAAACATCTCTAGGGATTTCACTAAATGTTTCGCATCCTAGTTTCCAAAGGTTGACTAAACCTTTCCTCTGATACCAACCGTCGAGACCCGAAGCCTGACGTACGTGGAAATTACATTACTTTTGCGTAATACATAATACATAACAAAAACAGACACACAAGGACTGTAATAGTTTAGTGTCTTTGGAAACTTGGAACGTAATCTTTTAATCGTGGTGAAAGATCTTCAACATCTCCCATAAAGATCTTCCACTTTTTGTTTCCTTACCCAAAACCTTTCTTTTGATCCCGGGGGAAAATAAAACATAAAAAGGGTGAGCTCAAATGCTCAGTAAGGGTAAGCATGGATAAAATAAAACATACCATATACATTTGAACTCAAAAACATGAACATAATGTTTAAACATCAAAATCTTGAGCAACGACATAAAACATGGAAGTACATAAGGCATAGAGCATAATGGAACATAAACCATGATAAAATCGCATGTGAATAAAAAATATAATTGTGGCATCCATTAAGAAAATTTAATGATTTCCATAGTAGGAAAGGCATTGTTTCCAAGACCATCTTAGTGGACAAAGTCCCATTCTGAATCGAGTTCACATCTCGTTTCAGTCCTGTAACACTGAGCCAGATTAACTTACCATTCCAGCCATGTGTATCTCATGAGATATAAAATCTTTAACCAATGCTTTGGCGGGAGATATAGGTCCCACCCATCTCATAATGAAATCATTCTTACTTGTGCCACAAAATAAACTTAAAACATTCAACATAACCCAAAGAATAAAATGGGTTTCATAAACATCATTCCATCATAACATAATCCATATAAAACAAATGGATATCATTTCATCATAAGAAAAGTGAAACCATGTAAATCATAGAGACTTTATAGTTGAAACATACACATATGAAATAATGTCATCTTAGATGGAAAATGGTTTTGATAAAACACTTGAAATGAATTCTTGAGGAAAATATCCTTTCTTTTTCAAAATCAATTTCTTTTCACAAAACGTCATGAAATTTTAAAAGAAAAAGATCTTTTTTAAAATAGTTATGAAATCTTTTGGAGGAAGAATCATGAAAATATGGCTTTATAAAACCCTAAAAATCCTTTCATGTCGTATAAGTAAAAAAAACATTCTCCTCGTACTTTTGTCAGAAAAGTCAAAAAAGTGCCTCATACATAAACAAAATAAAGATTCCTTACATACCATGTAGTAAAATTAAAAATGGGTAAAAAGGATATTAAAAATACATAAAAAACTTTTAGAAAACATGGACATGGATGATAACAATAACCCCAGTAAATACTTACGAATAAGAAATCTCGTATAAAGATGATATTTGCAAACTTATCCCTTACCTTAGGTCCGATATGCTTCGTACGTATCCGAAACTCCTGTATAATGATTTAAATAATGTCATTGACTTATTACAGAATCATATTCATTGTTATGATATCATATATGTTTCACTTATGACTTTATATTACCCGTTCTTTTTAAATTCCATGTTAATGCAGCGTTTTGGGTAAAATCATTTTATTTATCGCATATGATTCGACTTGTCATTCTTGATATTATTACTTATATCCTGATTTAAATAATTCCAGAATGTAAAACATGATTTATATATAATATATATTCATTATATACATATATGTTATAAATCGATAAAAGGAATGAAATACACCGTTCATGGAGAAGGTAGGTCGTACGTACGCATGAACGATGTTTTCGTTTCACTTTTGAATTGAATGGAATTAAGCAAATGACATAAATATATATATATACATGAATAAAGTATCCTTATTATGTAATATATTTCATTATTATTCATTATATATACTTTATAATCATTCATGAATTGTTAACATGGAGAGTGAATCTTATCGTGTCGTGGAGACGGTAGTCCGTACGTACGCACGAGCGATGATATCATTCCCCAGATCGGGGAATTGTATTAAAGTGTATGTATAATATTGCAGAATCAATATAACTTTACAATAATCATATATATTCATTACTTTCACCATTATACCCATCCATGTAAGGTGATGGTGGAAAATAGATTACACCACGGCGTGGAGATGGTATTCCGTACATACGCACGCGCGGTGATTTCGTTTTCCGTTGGATGGATAGATGGTGAAATATGGTTGTTTCATACTTATAATAACAAATCAGTATTTTATTGATACTGATGTTATTACCTAATAATGAAACAACTAAAAAAGAATAAGTGGAAGAAGAAATAAATTTGAAAGAATCGGTAATGGACATTACCTCTTCTTTGTAGCGCCTCTTTGAGACCTCCTATTAGGGCACTAAAATTGGTCTTTAAAGAAGACCAACACAACTAGGATCTTTCTAGGGAAGTTTAGAAGATAATTTTTCAGGGGTTCACCGAGATTGAAGGCTCAATGTGGTGTGAGGAAGAGAGGGAGGAGGTGCCCTTTTATAAGGGAGGAGAGGGGCATCTTTGGAATAACTAAAAATATTATTTTATTATAAAGAAAAATTCAGTTTTTAATAGCTCCAAAGTGATATATTTAGAATATAAGGTGGGGATGGGTCGAAATACTCTCATAAAATATAATTTAGTCAAGTTTAGGTCATTAAATTAACCTTATCTTTTAGTTTTAACCCTTAGTTAATTAGATTTACATTTACCTTGTCACTATGTATTTTTATATTATATAGTTAATAAACATACCATATACGTCGAAGAAACCCTCAAGTGGTCCAATAATGATACACCTATCATGATATAAGTATCTTGGAAGAACCTTAGATTTTTAGGAATATAATAACAATTAATGATATAATATTTTTTTGAAAAACTATTTTATGTCAATTTTGACACAATTTGGTAATTGATTTTTGTGAAAATCATAACAGAATTATTAGTTCGAAAAAAAGTAATTAAATAAATACTAACATGTCATATTAACATAAAAAATAATTTTAATTCATAAAAAGTCTCATATTACATTTATTTGGGTATTTATAACATCAATTATGTCAATATTTCATTAATAGGATAATTAATGCATCATCATTGTATCATAAATAAATTAAATTATTTTAAGTCTAAAAATTACAAATAAAATACCATTATGTTGGAAATCTTTTTATCTTTCCAATTAATATTTATAGTAGAATTTATATTATGTATAACCCTATATTAAAAATGATTTAGTTATTAAACATTGATTTTAACTATTTTAGCCCTTCTTTAAATAAATTGATAATAAATATCCTAATCTAATCCAAGTGGGCCTAAATGGTCATATTTTATTCCTAAGATTGTTTTTGGTCGAATTACACTTATCCAATAAAATTAGGACATGTGTTAGGGTAATAATAATATCATTTTTACCCTTAATTACCCTATTTAATTTTAACCGTGGTAAAAAAAGTAAAACGTTACTATTCACCAAAAATTATTTTCATCTCATTGAACCATATTTTAGTCCTTGATATTAACCATGTCTCTTTGATTTTTGAAATTCCACTCACATAAGCGGTAAAATTAAGTTTTATGAAAAATTCAATTTTTTTAACTACCACTTAGTGGTTTCACTATTCATCAAAAATGAAAGTTTCCAGAAAAATACCAAAAATTAGGCCTAAGCTATATTTGATATTATGAATTCAAAAATTATGTATATTTTATCAAATTCAAAACATATCAGTTACATTAACTAATTTAAAAATTAATTCACGTCGTCAAAACAAATAGCGTGTTTTTAAGAGATAATAACTATCAAAAGATTGACACTTGTTTATGTATGGTTTAAATGTGAAATTACATCCAATGACCAACATTGTATTAAATTGTAAAAATATATTCTAAATATTCTTTAAAATCACTCAAATTAATAATTTATCACTATTTATTATTTCGATTAAAAAAAGTTGTTTTTAATTAAAATTTAGTAATTTTCACTATTCATCAGAATATGAAAGTTATCCGAAAAGTACAAAAATTTCACCCTATGCTAATTTCGATATTCCGAATCCAAAAATGAAGTCCATTTTGAATGTTAAAATTTATAAAATTTAAAAAAGTGGCTAGTTCATAATAATATTATAATAATATCTCCTTTAGTGAAACTCGGTATTGCGTACTACACACGCTATCGAGGAAGGTCACGATTGCGTGTAATTCAAGGAAAGTTAGGGATACGTGTTCTGAAAGCTCCTTTTTGTGTAGCGTAAAACACAAGACATTAATTAAAAAGAATAATTTTCATAAAATCTCAGTGTGTTACAAAGCACGGGGCCGTTGCGCTGTGCCAGAGACACATAGTCGCGGCCAGTGCAGGCCACGACAGAGGAGGTAGGCGTTGTCACGCTGGATTTGCGGAAGGATCTGTGGCCCGCTTCGCGGGATGCTTCGGCGGATGAACGAGTCGGCCCGTCAGCCGGTTGGGCGGAGGAAAGCTGGGGCTCCTAGAGGGTGCCGCGCCGGACGAACCGCGACCCTCTCGTGCGGGCCTCTTGCGCCATGAAGGCCGGATGGTTAAGGAGGGCGGCGCCGCTTGGCACCACCGTTTCGAGCAGCCGGCCGAGCCGCGCCCCACCTGGCCGGGTCGTGCCACCTCAGGTCGGGCCGCGCCCCTTCGGGCATGGCCACGCCCCTCGAGCTGATCCACACATTACATCAGGCCGGTATGACACCCCTGCCGGGTCGGACCCGGCAAAACTGGGTTAACCTGACCTGTCGGCCCACTGGGCTTAATGAGTCGGGCCCGTTTTCACTTAATGGTGAATAACTCATAGACCGCGCGTCTAATCAATGCACTGTCTGCGGCATTGGGACCCTTATGACGAGGCAGTCCTTTTTCAATACTCTAAGTGTGTTTTGGATGACTTTGGATAATGGTCGGGTTAGAAACGAGCGTATTTCTAACCGGGCCCCTAGAACAAAAAAGTCAGTATCCCTCAGACCGGGCATCCGATTGATGCGCCGTTTGTCACGTTGGGTTCCTTTTGATGAGATGGAACATCAAGATACATCAAATCTGGACTTAATGATAGTGGATGTATCGAACCATTGGTTTGAGGAGCGGACCCTCACAGAATCGAGCGTGTTGTGTGCGGGAACCCTAGAGATGGCTGCGACTATGTCGACTACCATACTGGGATCCTCCATGGGTTCGATGACGATGACTACCGTACTGGGATCCTCCGTGGGTTCGAAAATGATGACTACTATACTTGGATCATACCAGGGTTCGGCAACGATGACTACTGTACTTGGATCCTACGTGGGATCGACAGCAATGGTTACTATATTTGGATCCTCTGTGGGTTCGGGAGGGACAACTTCTATACTAGGATCCTACGTGGGTTCGACAGAGTAGATGATTCAGAGGTCACATCTAATCATCTCCACCTTTCTTTGTGAGTAGTATACATGTGATAACTGAGTCTTGACTTGCAATCATTACCAAAATAGTGATTGACTTCATTCCTGTGTGGACTGGGTTGTTCTTGGGCTCGAGAGTTGGAGACGAACTGGAATTGATGAGTTAGGTATGTGTATGGGCATATACCTAAGTAGATTAGGTTGATACTTCGTGATTGTATCTGTCCTTTTTGGTTTATCATTCGTGGATTCTGGGAGACCTTTGGGGGTCTCAGGGTCTCTACTGAGTATCTTATACTCACCCCTGCACGGGCTATGCCCGCACTACTTTGTGTTGTATGAAGAAGAAGGATAGGACTGATCACAGTAGAGGTTTGTGGAGCTGGATGATACCCGGAGGTGGACCACATGGCGGGATGTACATGGGGGGGACGGCCGGACCCGTGGAGCTGAGAAGACCATCTGTACCCACCCTTCAGGTGGGATATCCAGAGGAAGACTCAATGGTTTCTGCTTTAATTTACTAATGTTGTACTTTCTTTTTAGTTGTACTGTAATTTCAGTTGGGTTTGTATTCTGACCCATTTACATTTCAGCACTTAATTTTTTACACATTTTTACTTAGTGCTTACTTCACTTTCATACTCTGTTGTGTTTGTTTACTTTTATAAAGGCAATGCCTTTACTTTTACTAGGATTTACGTCTTTGGTGCTAGTCGTCAGCCCCTGATCTATAGAAAGTGGTCTTGGGGAAGTAACGACACGTGCCCTGAGGACGGGTCATGACAAGTTTTCTTTAGTGTTGGGGGTTTTTGGTCTGGGTCAAGAGTTCCATGTTTCAGCAGAGGTGTATTTTACCTTGTGCTATAAGAGTTAGTCTGGATCAATTGACAGTTCCCGGGTCACCCCCCCCCTTCCCGGGGTGGTATGTTTGTGTGTTAAATATTCCGCACTAGTTTAGATTATGTGGTGGGAAGAAACCTCTCATGTTATCCCACTAACTTTTATTGTGGTTTGTTTTGGTTTCAATTGGGCATGAGTTATTGTTTGGGTTATTGCCCGGATGGGTGACTTTCAGGGGGTAGAAAGTTCCTGTGGTGGGGAGACATATCAGATCAGTCTTTTTAAATTAAATTTTATTTTAGTAATTCATGGCATCAGGTTCTCGCACCCAGGACGGGGCTGGGTACCAGATTAAAATATTTTTTGTTTAATAATTATAGTGAGCTTCGGACCCGTGTGTGGTGACCACATGGTGGGCAGTATCCGCACGATCCCCCCAGGTGCTTGTGAAAATTCCCAAGTGGTCTGAGTTGAGGCATGTATCTTATGTGTGGTTTATTATTCCATGCAACGTGTGTGCGGGGATCCGGTTTTCAGAATAATATAAATAAATAGTTTAAAAATAAAAAAATTAAAAAAAATTCAATAATAATAATAACAATTTGTTATTATTATTATTATTATTAATTTTATTAATGATACAATTATTATTATTTATTATTAGTATTATTATTATTAGGATTAGTGTTGTTGTTGTTGTAATTATTATTATTATTGTTGTTGTTGTCTGTATTATACATATTATTAATATTATTTTTAGTATAATTATTATTATTAATTTTTATAGTTATTTAAATTATTGTAATAATATTATTATTATAATAGATGACAAAAAAAAAAGAATCCAAACCCCAAACTACACATGGAACCCCCCCTCCTAGCCCTGTATTCCCAGTTCAACACATAGGTCGCCACCCCTACTTCCAAACCATGGTTTCTTATTTCACCGCACCACCCACTAGCCTGCAACCATATCCACTCATTGGATTTCCCTACAGAGCGCCGCTAGCAAGCCTCCCTTGACCTCGCCTCATGCCGCCTCTAGGTCGCCTCTGCCTTGTCCCCACGCTGCCTGCCCTACAGTGCTACCCACCACCCTGAACCTCCTCCTTGCACTGGCTCCAGCAATCCCTGCACCCCCTAGTGTTATCCAGTGCCCAGCCGACTAGTCGGCCTCCTCCCGAAGCCCTGCCTCTTTCTGTTCTCCCTATTACCCTCCGACCCTATGTCATGCCTCTATCCAGCTGAACCTGTACCCCCTGTCCAATGCCTTCGCCTCTTGACTACCTCGTCTAGGCCTCAGCCTCGCCTCGACTCGTTCCAGCCTCCCCAACACTAACCTTCCCTCACCTCGTGCCTTCAGACCCATCGCGCGCCCTTGATGGTCACACCCTTCCTTGTTTGTGGCTTTTTTGGCACCCCGAAGCTCCTCACTATCCTTCCAAGGAAAAACGACCCTCCCCATCATCTCCCATTCCATCTTCGCTCACTCAAACAGCCTCTAGCACAATCGTTATAGGAGCGTTCTACTCTGAATATTTATTTACTCTATTTTCGGTATTTTTCTAGTAGATAATGTTCATGTTTGGGTGTTTGTATTTGAGTATTTCCATTTGATTCCCATTATTATAGTTTTTTGTTGACCCACAAAGTTGCTGGTGAGTTTTGAATGAAGATTCACATCGGGTTCGGGTTGGAGTCATCTTTCCTTCTTTTTTTTAACGAACAGGTTTTTACCAACCGCATGTTTCTACATTGTTTATATTTTGAGATTTGGGTGTTTTAATATACCTAAAATTTTTATTATAGTGTTTTGAGCGTTGCTATGTGTTTTCAGGTGTGCATCATCCTTGAACCATGACTTCTAAGTAGGTTTCCCTATGCATTATCCATTAGAATAAAGAATTACTAATTTCTGGTTTTTTTCACTTATATTAAATGCTTTATAGTAATTTAGGTATTTAAGAATAGTTTCTTGTTGTGAAATAAAGTAATACCTTTTCTATTTGAATTTTTTGACATTGTTTTATTAAATGTTCTTACAATGTGCTTGATGAAATACCCCTTTGACCCTTGCAAATGTGCTTCAGATTTAAAGTTGTGAATTGAATTTCATAAATGGATTTCATGTTTGTCTAGTTTTCAAAGTAATGTTGTGTGTTTCTTAATTTGGAAATAGTTTAGTGTTATATGATTTTTTCAGGCCTGTTTGGCCTCATTGGTAAAAATATGATGTTTGGTTATGATTTTGGAAAATGGTTTCTAATTGTTTATAAAAAATGGTTAAATGTTGTGATGATTATGGAACATTTGGAATTTTTAAATGAATATTTGTAAAACCCCTCTTAGGTTGAGTCTCATGTCTAGTTGGTTGATTATGGATTGGGAGGGTCCTTGGTATGGGACCTCCAATGAGTAATTATTATTTAAGGCATGTGACTAACATTAAGGTGGTCGGGGTGGTGTCGGTATGTGGGGTGTGTCTTTGGGGTGATATATGTATATGTATATGAGTCTTGTTGTTTAAATTTCATGGACCACCCCTTTTTTAAATATACGTGGAAATCTAGCCTAGTAAAGAGGTTTAAAGAGAATGATTACTACACTAGTTAGGGTATGAAATGATAGTGCCCAATAACAGGGTGATGTTTTGTTTTTATTGCTATGGGATTGGGCCCTTTGACCATGCCAAGTAGGGTGACAGTCGGGCGTTAGGGAGTTATGAGGACATTGAGTAGGGCATGCCTTCAGGATGAATCACATGTATAGTATGTTCTGGTCTTCTTATGTGTTCTTAGGTTATCCCATGTCTCTTTAAAACTAGTATTTCTAGTACTGTTTTCCTCGCCATATGTAGTGAACCCCATTGTTCTTAGATTTGGTGTTTCCATGTAAAATTGTAAATTTTTTGTTCCTAAATATATTTTCAAGAAAATTTTTTCAAACGAACAATCACTCTTTCCTTCGACACTTTTATGAAAAATGATTGATTATTTTTTAGTCTCCTTTTATAGCCTCTTCTTGCACCTTATTTTAAAACATGAGGGCAATGGATTGTGATTCTAATTTTTTTACCATAAAAATGAAATGTATAGAAAATTAAATATTTATAGATTTTATTTCAACCCTAAGATCAATTTTTTCTTTATTTAAAGAATGTGCATTTGCAATAGATTAGTCTACCCTACCTACAGAGTTTTAATACTCACACATATAGTGTTTTCTTATTTTTTTTGTTTCACCTACAGACTCCATTGTAGTTTTCATCACTTTTAGAGACATTTGTTTCAATACCAGAGAGTAATCCATGGGGTTATGTGGAGTTTTATACGTTGACAGGTTAGTTGTGTTATTGATCATCCTTTACATTTATTGACGTTAATTGATTTTGGGATGTCATATTTTCTTCTACTGTTTAGATTATTTGTATTTATGGGTAAAATGTTTCTCAACCTTTAAATATTGATTCCTGGCACTAGTAGTCAGCCCGTTGGGATCAAGATCACCCCTCAGGCCATGTCGCTGACCAGCTCGGGTGACCAGTTGAGGGTCGACCCAGGTTGGTTCATGAAAATCTTGTTTTTTATTATAATATAATGTCGTTTGCCTGAGTTTTACATCCAATGTGAACAACGTTGTAATAATTATATCATGAATTACTAATAAATCATAAATAATTGTTACAATATACAATAATAATTAATTTATGACTTTATCACTATTATATAATTATGATCCTATAACAAAATAATTCCATTATCATACTTATCTAAATAATTATGGTATATTCTGGTTTTGGTTGGTTTAGCCACTTAAATGAATGACGCAATATATTTTATTCATGGATCGTTATGGCAACATAATTTCAGATAATTTATGTTATTAATATAAATTTTTTTTTAAATTATAATACTATCATTTAACATAATATTACTAAAAAAATTTGTTCAATAATTTGTTTTTGAAACAAGATCAGATTTAATTTTATCTTTATGAATCATTTTCCTATGTTACATAAAATTAACATATATCATTATAATCCCTTACAAAACTTCTATTTATAATACATTTACCATTTTAATGAGGAAAATTTAAAAAAATGAAGTGAAATATAGAATTTTTATACCAAAACAAACATGGAATGGTTAATATCAGTAATTACCAATAACTAATATTAATGAAAAGAGGAGAAAAGTATGTAATGAAGGAGACAAAATAAAAATTAAAAAATTTAATAAATATGAATGACATTATGAAATATATGAGTAATGATTCCATAATTTTTTTATAGTATGGTATTAAATTTTTGATCACATAGGGATCCACGGTAAGGGAATTGATTAAATTATTTTTGTTTATTTGATTCATATACTACATTCCTTTTCTAATCACATCCATATTTATTTATTTTTTTACTTATCAATTATATAGGATATTTTATCTTTTTTATCTCATAAAGTATCATTTTAAAATGAATATATTCCTCTACGATCAATTTACACTATCTTAAAAATGATATATAATTAAAAATAATTCCTATAATTTATATTAGAACATTACCTTCCAAATCCATAATTTTATACCCATAAATTTTATCCTTTATTTATTTGAAATCAAATTTTTTTATCATCTATTATCTTTTAATTTATCTTTATTTTCTCCAAAAATCATTATTATCAATTTTATTGTTTTATATTTCAATAAATGCATTTTAAAATAATAATGGACTTTCTTTTTCACAAGATTTTTTTATTGTCTGTAGCACATTTAGAAGTTAAATCAATATTCTTTTTCAAGGTTCCTTTAATAATAATATTTTAGGGGGAAAATGTATAAATATATTAAATTTCATTAAAAAATTATTTGTGAGAGTACTAATTTCTTGTATCACAACATCGTTACAAATAATTCCATAAAAAATTTGATTTTTTTATTTTCTTTTATATGGTTAGAATAATATAGATAAATGTTATTTATCACACTCAAAATGATCTTACTAAATTATTATTTTCGGTGATTAGATTTTCATGTCATCTAATAGAATTAATTTTACCTTTTTTATGTGATAACAATATGAAATATTATGAATAATATTTTCATTCAATGGGTTGTTTATGATTCATGGAATGATTCTATTAATTTGGAACAAATATTTATAGATGCTATTGTGTGAGTTAATAAAAAGAGAAATAATACATTAGTTATGATTTTCTATCACATGATATAATGAACGGTGTGGTTATTACCGTGTTCTATCACATTTTTTATGCATGGACATGATTGGGTTTGTTCACAATGTATGTGAATGACTGAATTTAATAAATATTTATTTGGAAGATAATGTTTTTAAAATATTAAGAATTATGTGCCTAATTTATAAGATATTCCATTTTAATAGGTCTTTCAAGATCTAATGTTATGTTTCCTTATATTATTATTATTTCCATTTGTATCCAGGATGTGGTATATGTTTTATTCTTCTACAATGATTATTTTACCTCATTCTGTTATGTATGATGTTATAACATTTATTATTACTATATCTTATGATTACAAAGTCCATTTACTAAGACATTTCTCCTTGAATTCATGTTATCTCAAAAGTTTATGATCTGACCCATTAGGGGTCATTGAAAACATTCCCTTACGATGAATTTTATCTCACCCCTTATTTTCTAAAATATTATAATCAAAATTATATGTTGGAATATTGGTAAAATAATATCTTCTGAAGAGTTTTTATATAAGATATGATGAAGTAATAATTTATAATAAGATACTTATGTACCAAATAGATATTGAAACTAAACAATTAGGTTGTGACAATTGTGAGATTACATTTTAAAAATTATGTTTAAATTGTGAAATAGATTTATGAAAGATATGTGTTTGTATTAGTCTATATTAGTTTGTTTCTAATTAGGTTTTATTTTTTGGCATTATATTGAGATAAAGTTAGTGAAAAACCTATAGATAATTAAATTTATAGTATAACATCTTTATGTTCTAGTAAAGTAGATATTTCCTAGTTTCTCATCCATAACATATTGGATAAAAATAACTGGATTTCGGATTTGGAATTGATGATCCTATGAGTAATAACCCTAAAAGGCTGGAGGGGTATTAAATCAAACATCACCTTGTGAATTTTAATGGGACTAAATACACAAATGGCTAGAATCTCTTAAGTGGTATTACTTGGTTAATTCCAATTATCATTTTGAACCATTATGTGGGAATTAAATATATTTAGATTTAAAATACTAAGTGGAAATGACCATGGTTAACCATGATTTCAACCTAGAGGTCAATAAGTTATTTTATTTTCATTATTTGTGATTTATTTCATCTAAGTTATTATTATTCATTTTATTGGTATTCTCAACCCTAATTTCCCTCTATTTTATTAATTTTATAGAAAAAGGAGGAACAAATTTTATAATGGGTGAAAAAGAAAACATGGTGATTAACTAAATGAGAATCCAAAAATAATATGATCAAAAGTGTTAAATATTATGGCTATAACTAATCATCAATCAATAATTATGATTAATAACTTCATCCTACTAAAATTTAAAAACATACTAAATAATTATATGATGATGTTTTATGATATTTTGCGGGATAAATACCTTAGAAGAAAGAATATTAAATTATCTATGTGTAAATATTTTTGAATGAAATATCCTAGTAAATTTCTCAAAGGAACTCAATGGTTTTTTATATATGTTAAAGGATGTCATCAAATAACCAATTTTAGAGGAAAATTGATAGTTTGTTTAACATGGGGGAGGGAAATAATGTTCATCCTATGGTACAACTAATAGTTAAATAACATAAATGTGGGAATATTTGTATTTAAAAATTTAAATTCATTTATCCAAGGGATTACAATAATTATAAGAAAAAATAACCTCATAGAACAAGGGTATATGTAAGTGAATATTTTCTTACCAATACTGAGGGGTATTGTTATAATTAATGTAAAATTATCCTCCCCATAATTTTTTAGATGTCTTTTCAAATTCAAATTTACATCCACTCTAGTAGGATTTATTCAAGAATTTAATTACTACCACATAAATTTGATATATAAGAACACCTCTAGTAGTATGGTTATTCTATCACATGTGAAATTTTGGGGGAATTTGCATCATGAGAATTATAATACTATTAATGTATATAAATTTGATGTAATTTTGGTAATGTACATTAGATCTATAAATATCCCATAATAGATACAAAAATAAGTAAATCACATTTCATATTTAAAATCAACCCATAATAAACCCATCTATCAGGGATAACTATGAGCCCTCCAGAAAATAAATTCCATTGTATGTGTCTTAATTCCTAAACATAATGGGTATTTATGAAAATAATTGTAGAATAAATGCCTTTATTATGGTCACAAAATACAGTAATATAGATAACACATTAGAAATTATACCTCAAGTTATGACTATATTAAAAATAGCTTTATTGATTTTAAATTTTAAGAGTAATCAAAATTTTAATATTGTAATTCATATAATGAGGAAGAATGTAACATCCCATATTGCTAGTTAATTGTTTGTTTTTTATTAAATCAATTAGGTAAACTCTAAAATATATATTTTATTAAATTTAAACATTAAAATAGGTACATATATATCATTAAACACTTTTACTTAGATATGTTACAAGTATAATGGATTTTTATTCATTAATATTGAAAAAAAGTATTCTCATATGCCACGTGAAAACCTATTCCATCCATAGAGTCCATGGGGCTTGAACCTATGGCTGAAGAGTGATAAGGGAACCTCATCAACCACTAGCCTATGTATTTTCCTAGTTCCCATTTTTTCATCATTTATATTTATACATATATGTATTTTACTATATTAATTATTTTTTTCACATATATATTTTTATTTTATAAATACATTACTTTTATAAAATTATATTATTTTAAAATCATCATTGTAATTATGGAATTTTAATTTGGGGGTCTACATAGTATGATATAAATTTTTATAGTTACAAATTTATATCATATTGGTAACAATATAACGTCATATGTGAAACATTTGATTGATGGTTAAGTATCATTTAACAAAAAAAATTCTTTATCAAAAAAATATAACTTACATTATAGGTCATTTAATTTGTTAATGGTTTTACTAGATTTTCTGTGAATGTTTTATTACTATAAAACCCACATTTTAAACATATTATAAAATTTTTATAATAAAATCACATTATTAAATATTTAAATAATATATTTCTCTTATGTATAGTGTCTTATTTTAGTAAAATACTTAAAAAAAATGTTGATAATGTTGTTTTTAGAAAGTTAAAATGGTCATTGATAAAAAATTTCAATCATAGTGTATAATGTTTGTTACCATAATTTTTTTTCTTCCTTATTTATTTAAAAGGTAAAATAAACATATTTAGAAGAATAATATACCAAATATTTTAATTTTCCACTGTGTAAATAATTAGCTATCAACCATTTCAAAAATTATTAGAAGATAAAAAATATAAAGTTAACCACCCATAACAAAGAAAATATTACAATTTATTTAAATATATTTTCTCTATGTATAATATGATTTAATTAACAAGTAAACATGAAAAAAATAATTTTAATTTAGTAAAATGTTCTTCATTTTTAAATAAATGAAATTAATATTAAAATTCTTTTAATGTTTTAGATTTTTATAAAAATGGAATATTGTTATATGAATGGTGAAAAATATAGTTTTACCAATACCATCACTTTTAAGACATCATAATGATATAAATATGAAATAAAAAAATTATTCCAAACTTTTCATACATAAATATTATATAGTATTAGGTGAATATTCATTACATTATATAATATTTAATGTATAAATCATATAGGTCTAGTATTATTGGAAACATGGATACACAAAAAACTAGTTTATAAGTGAATGGATTCATACCCCGTTGATTTATTTATAACAAGTACCGTTTTTAGCCCTATAATACATAATTAAATTCAACATAACCAATGGAAAGAAAAGATAAGAAATGGTGAGATCAGATGCTCTGTAAGGGAAAATAGAGGATAAATTAATGATATATTAAACATTAAATGAGTATAAGGGTATGGGAATATGATGATAACATATGAAAACTATGGCCTTCATATCATAGATAATATTAATGTGTCGGGAAATAAATTATGATAGTTATTAATTCTTGATACATAAAAAAATCAACATATATAACCCCTAAGAAAATAACTTTTCCATAAGACAAAAAAAACTTGGCCAAAAAATAAAAATTCATTTCCTTAGTATTCAAGTATTTCCAGAGACTCTATCATAGTGGTTTAGGTATAATCTCCAACCATCATTGAAATGATGGTTCACTCCCAACACTATCATACTGTGTTGATTCCATTACTAAAAAAGGTTCACTCCTCATTGAAGTCTAATTTAGCTCATGATATATTCATATTTACCTAATGCATTGGAGGAATATATAATTATGGGCCCACCTATAACATAATTAAATCCATATGGATGCATTCCAAAAGTTAATAAAACATTACTCATATCAAAACATTTGAAAATAAATCAGTTTCATAAAAATTTCATCATGACATAACAAGTCAAATTGAAGTGGGTTATATGGTCATTTCATTTATTCATAATATCATAACCTATGGAAAAGCAATGGTTTTCATAAAATTATAGTCCATGTAATCAAAACCCATCGAGAGAAAGAATAATCGTGATATCCTTGGTTCATATAACTAGTTGAGAATAAGTAAAATCAATTTTTTAGTTGTGCATGAATAGAAATACCATTAAAATATCATCAAAATATTCTTGAGGGAAATAACCTTTAATCTTTGAAAATAATGTTCTAAAACTAAAAATTAATAAATTAATTTTAAAATTTATTTCTTTTTAATTAATCATTGAAATGTATAATTTAAAATTTAAATAAAGTAGTGGTCATTATGTTGGGAAATTCAATTCTTGTTATATAAGATAAAATAAAACATTCTCTCCACACCTTTATAAAAAATGCAAAAAGTATCGTACTAAGAAAATGAATAAAATAATCATTTTAAAAGATTTTTTAATATTAAATCCTGTGTAAAAATATATTTAAAATATCACTATATAATAGTTAAAATATTCTTGAATCCATTTTTAAAAAACATGTACAATGAAGTAAAATGAATTTCGTCCTAGGAGATAGATAAAGTAACTTTCCCTTTCAATTGATCATCTAGTCTATTGAGTATATGAAAGGAGTAAAATGAAATGAAAACATATATTATCCATAAATAAACATTGGAGATGAAATTTCACGGGATTATTGAGATCTATACTATAAGATTTCATCATCAGATCATAACCATAAAAAATACCAATAAAAAATAACGTTGTAACATAAAAACATACCAATTTGTTAAATATTGAATAGTAAGAACCGTAAACAATTTAAATGATATGAATATTTAATAAAATTTTCTGTAATTTTATTCCTAATATAAAATTTCCAAGGTTCGATATATACACCTCATAAGAAAATATACTTTCATGGAATAACATATTTATATAACAAGACAAATTTAGATAATAAACGTTCCCCACTTGTTACAAATCCTAAATACGTATTTCAACCTCATATATAACAAAAATATAATTATTATAAATATATTTCATAACCATACATATATATATCATACTAATTATGATTACATATTAAATTTTATCACCCATTTATTTACAATTTTCTACTAAAATCGCTATTTGGGGTTATAACTACTACTTTTACATATTTGTTTTCATTCGGGGGTTTTTGTCATTATAAATTGATCATAGTTCTATCATATAATAATTTTTAATGATTTTATAAATATAATATTTTTTCATTTTATATATATTTTTAGAAATCTACAAAATTCATAGATATAAAAATAAATTACACTGTTCAGTGAGATGGTATGTCTTACAAACCCATTAACGTTGTTTTATTTTTTTGAAAAATAAAAAAAAAATAATGTTAAATTGTAATTCACTATTAAATAATAAATATTATATCATTTATATTTTTTAAATCATATAAATTCTTTCAATCTATCCTTATTTAAATCTATTTAAATCGAGAATGAAAAAAGTATACATCGCTTCGTGGGGATGGTACTCTACACGTACGCAATATATACATTATCTTTTTTCCATCAAATATGTAGGATACATGGTAGTGGTGAAATTGTAATTAAATATGTTTAATTATTTATGATATATGAGATATATATATATATATATATAACAATTCCATCATTATATCTATATGTGAGATGTGGCGATGGAAAACGATTTACATCGGTTAGCAGGGTCATAATCCGTCATACACATGAATGAAATTTTCATTACAAATACGATCTAAGAGCATATGGATATAAGATATTACATAAAAATAATAAAATAGTTGTTTATATAAAAAAATGGCATTATTATTTCATTATAGATGAAGAATATTTGGAAGACTTTGTAATATATGTGCTCCATGGAGGAATGTCATTGTTTAAATTTTGATTTGAATCCAATATTTTCATTTAATTAAATTTTCATCAGTTGTATAAGTGGTATTAGGGTTATTCTAGGGGTTTTGGAAATTGAATTTAGGAAAACTAGGCCAATCTGGTTTTGGAATATAGTTTTCACATGGTTAAGAAAACTGTGGGGCATTCCCCAGAATCTCGTGCAATATAGGACAGTGGTATTACACATGGATGGAACATGGATATTAAAACTATGAGAAAATTCCATCATAAACATGGGAACTCACATCCCTTGCAATGTTTTTTTCATATGATTTATGCATAGTTGGGAAAATGGTGCGGGTTATCCGTGCTCCCCATTAATTATGAAAGTATTATAGAATTTCAACTTCAAGATTCATAAGTCACTACTCCTTTTCCATACCAATTTACTCCCTTCCATTACTAGTGATGAAACTTTGTGACCAAGAATACCCAAGGATGACTCTCCATAATTTAATGTCTGTTTAGACTGGTGGTGTATAGATATCGAAGCACCGAGTAAGTCTAATCCTCTTCTTTTTTCTCCTTTTTAGATTATGGTTTGTATCATGGACAATCATCTTGTGAATCCCTAAAACCCTCTTTCTCTGATGGAATCTTGGTTAAGGTTTCAAATTTGGTGAATGGATTGTGATATCAAGTGATGATTAAGTGTGTGTTTATCTAAGCATTCGAGGTTGGTGGTCTACAATTTATATCCCATAGACATTGTGTTGATTTGATCAGGTTAGGTTGCATTCGTGGATACCCCTTATTGTGCTTTAAATTATTTTGGTGGGATTTGAAAAAATGGGAATCTAAATGATGATTTGAACCCCACAAGATCCCCATGGGATGTGCTGAGGTGTATATTACAAATTTAGGGAATCCAAAGGGGTTCACTGATATTCCTCAACCTAGAAATTAGTAAAATCATATGTGGAATTTAAGTGTGATGAAATACATCCCTTATTGAACATGTGAATATTAATAGTTGAGTTAAAAATAGAACATTTACAATTGTTCGAAGGTTTGATAATGGATTATGGAGTCTTTTGGCATAGTATAGTAATGGGATTGTTGTGTAAATCATGTGGGAGTCAAATAGCATATGAACTATATCGAAATCCCATAGAGGGTCAGTGTATATGAAACATTGAATATGCTGAATTGATAAAGACTTTTAAATTGATTAATATGATAAATGAGTTAATATAATTTAATTTATTAATATACTTAAGGTGATGAGGCATGAAAATGGGAAATTGGCTAAATGGGCTACGTGTTAATGGGTTAAGACATAATACAGATTACCACGATTATTTTTATGGTTTATTATATAGTCAATGTGGTGATTGTATATATATATATAGATATATATATATAATCATGTGCACATGGCATGGTAGTGTGGGGTATAAAATTGGGTTCTACACCCACAAGTCATGTTAGATTGATGATCTAAAATCCACCGCACAATTCCAATGTTAGCATCAAGTATAGATATTTATTCCCCAAATGGTTTCATTCCACTCGGAGTGAGGCATCAATATGTGGATATTGTGTCTATTGTTATTTTTTTATCCCAATGATATAGGGGCTCAGTATATTCATGTATTTTTGATATTTTACTACCTTATAAACTTGTTTAAATGATTTAAATTCCAAACCAATGACTGGATAAAATTTTATTAAATAAGGAATATGGTATACATGATGAAAATAGTAATATCCTTATAAATGGTGTATGTATACATTATTAACTAACAGAACTCGATTTTTCTTTTTGTTTATAGGTCATTCATTTCATAACTTCATGCCCTATCTATTTAAATTGGATATTTGTTAGACAACACTATTGGTGGACTATTGAGTTGTACTCACACCCTTCTAAAGATGTTGTTGCATACCCGAACAGACTTCCTTATTGCAGATTCAGTTAAGGGAACAGGCATGGTGTTAAGGAGTTGATTAAAGCTTTAGATATGTATGGATGTGGATTCAGACCTAGAGTTAGGATCATTTTGGGGATTCAATTATTTTTCCTTATATCGTGGGCCCTTCACTTTTAAAACTATTAATCGGAAATTTCATGTTTATTATTGTTTTTTTGTTTGTTCCATATTTGAGATATATTTGGTTATGCATGTTTATTGGCTATTACACATTTTATCCACTTTGTAAATTGTTATCTGTTATGATCTACACTAGTAAAAGGGTTTATAGACTCCCCACATGACTTATTTGAACCTCTATATAAGTTTATGAAAACCCCTGGTATATGTGGAGTCAAGATTGAGGATATGTGACAACCCATCTCAGTACGCCGATTAAATATATTATAGGTCAGGGTCATTACATAGTGGAATCTGATCAGTTTTTTCTATCGAATTATTATTTCAAATGGTATATGGGAAAATATGATGTGTTGGGTCATGGAAATAAGCATGTTCTTGGGATTTTATAACCCATGTAAGAGGGAAAACCTTTGAGTGTAGGCTCTGGATTATTGTTCTCATTGTGTTTAGTTTCTATTGAAGGATATTTCACCACTAGTTGATGCAGTTGTTTTTTGGAAAGAGTGTTTGGTGATATTTTACTCATGGATGAAATGCTACGGGAATGTGAAATCATGCATAATTTTTGGAACCAATGGACATAGGTTGAATGAATCATGATAGGATGGAATGGGGTGGGTGTGTGGGATATAGAATGTGGAATTCATATTACCATCATGATAAATTTAAAGAATATGAAGTCTAATAAGTCTGACAAAAAATGGGTAAAATGTATAAATTTCAAACAAATAGTTAAATAATTTTATTTAATGAAAAGAGTATATGATTTAAAATTTGGGTTTTACAATGATTATAAATGGGGAAATATGCTTAAGATTAAGGATTTATGATTTGAGTGTGGAACTAATTTTAAAAAATAATTAGTGAAATATTATGGCTATATAAATTTGTTTAGATAATGTTGAACATGACCCATAGTAGGTATTATGGAAGTTAATGATCTTAGTGATATGGTATAAGCTGAGATTATAAATGATAATGGTTTGTTTATGGGTGGTGAAGAGCCCTATTATGTGTAAATTGTGTATGTTTTGTGATATGCATTATAATGATCATATTTGGCAGTGTCGAGAAATCACACCACATTGGCGTGTTTTTCCAGAGATAAATGATAAAGTTGTGATTAATTATCCTTGATTACTAGAGTAAAAAAATGTGGTGATCCCTATAAATAACGAAGAGTTTTTTTTGAGATGTTGGCTGTGTTTATGCTAATGATAGAAGGAATCTCCAGGCGTGTTGTACCAAATCTGTTTCAGCTGAATAGAAGATTTTTACTACAGTACCCTCTGAAATTCACTAGGATCGTTGGGCGATAGGTATTCTAATTCTAGATATATTTCATCCAGATTATTCATTACCATTTAGAGATCCATTTTGAGAAGTGGGTCTAGATGGTGTAATATATGTTATGAGGTCAAGCCAAGTGTTGTTGAGAGATAATGGTTTAGTAGTACATGCCAAATGAATGATGTGGAAGGATATATAGGAGAATTATCTAGAACCCATCTCTCCATGAAACTTGAGTAAGGTTTAGACAATGTATTTAATGGTTTTGACCCAAGTGGTTGGGTCGATAATGGAATATTCTAGTTGTTTCACTAACTTCCTCCACTTCTTCCCATCATTAGAACGAGATGAGGCTACTATGGATAAAAATTTCAATGATGTTCTTAGGCACTAGATCAAGTCCAAGGTGAATATTATCAATTCTAATAGTTTTAAAGATATCATGGATTAGGCCCTTACCTTTAAAGGGAAATTTAATGGGGATTTAGCTCATAGACATTTTATTCTGGCTCAGCGGATGGGTGGTGTAGCTTCAGAGTGTAGGAAACATTATTTTGGGAATTTACACTAGGGTGAGAGTGTGTATACTAGTATTAATAGAGGTATAGTCACTTAAAATGGTGATTAGGGGTTATGTTACCAGTGTTGAAGGTCATGGAACCTACACAACAAATTACCACGACCAGCAGTCGAGTGACAATCGTGCCTTATATTGGGACACATACAATTGTTCTTTACGAACCCTTAATAGATGGGCACGGATAGAGTTTATATGAATATTCCAAGTGAAGTCATGGGTTGGATACCCCATATCATGAAGGAATTTGGATCTCCCTGGGTTGTATCAGTTGGGGGTGGAGAATGGTGCCACCTTGTAGGAAACAAGAGACAAAGCTAAATCTGACGATGCTAGAAGTGATCGATCAATGAATAGATATCACGACAGCTGAGGATCGTGATAAAAGCAGAATAGAAGAGTGGTGTTGGAATGTGGTATGAATATTTCCAAAAATTGGTATCAGTGAAGTATCAACAATTGGTATCAATTTGGCAATTGGTATCAGTTCAGTGTCAATAGTGGATGTCAAATTTTAATTGATTCATTGATGAAATTTTCATTTACTCTTGTTTCTCACGCTGGGTATTGCTCATGTTGGCTTAGAGTATGTGTTGATTAAATCCTTGATTGCTATCAGAATCGCAATGAGGTTAATGGTGGCTGAAGATTCAAAGACGTATCTTTTTATGGAAGAGTTTTCAACAAACCCAAAGTTGGATATTTTTGGGAAAAAACCCCTCAAGGTATCATTGAAGCATTTTTTGAGGTGATTGTGTTTGTTGAAAAAGTGGACATCTGAGTGGTGATTGTTGAAAAATCAAAACAATGACATAAAAATTTGTTGATAAAGAGGATTTCATGATGGAATGTCGAGTTCAAGAGATGAGGTCAATGATCTATGTTTGATTCAAGAACGTCGATAAGAGTAATGGATGATCTGGAGGCGGTACAAAAGAACAGATACAAGGTGGCACCGTTTTCCAGTTTTTGCCAAATTTTTTGGCCTAAAAATCGTCAAATGAAGAAAAGTTGTTTTTGGGAAAGGGACTTGCTCGCCGTGTACTTGAAGGCTTGGAAACATGCACCCCATATGTTTTTCAAGATCACATCATCAAAATGTGGCAAAGGGGAAAGTTTCATGAAAGTATTGGTGGTGTCGCGCAAGTGACTTACGCGCCGGGAAAGAGTCTTGCACGCCGATGACTTGGAAGCTTGAGAACATGCACGCCTGTGGTTTTTAAAGATCAGAAGATCAAAATATTGAAAATGAAAGAGTTTCACGCTAGTTTGGAATTAGGTCGCGCAAGTGACTTGCAGGAGAAGAGACATGTGTGTCGAGACTTGCGCGCCGAGGAGAGACTTGCGCGCTGTCATGCAGGGTGGTCAATTTGCCTATAAATACTGGACCACCTCTCCACATTTCTAACTGGAGTTCAACCCTTTGAGAAATCATAGCTCCTGTCGCGCAGGTTTGGTGGTCACGCAAGTGGCGGTGTGTCGCGCAAGTGGGACTTGCGCACCGGATTTGAAGAAGGGCGATTGTTGGAAGTTGTACGCCAATATTGTATTGGGCATTAAAGGAAGTGAGTCGTGCCAGTTTGGAGTTGAGGAATCTTGTGTCATGCAAGTGGTTGAGGAATAATTGTGCAGTAGTTGTGACTTGCGCACCTATATTGACTTGCGTGCCAAGTATGGTTTATTTCTGGCAGTGATTTTTGGGCTGTGTGGATGCTAGAAGTTTTCCCGATACCTTCGGTGCAAAGAGAGATTCATCTACAGGTGAAAGTTGGGCTTCAACAGAGCATCTTCTTACATAGGAAGATGCATTCTTTCATTCAAATGAGGAGACCTACAGGTCTATAAACTGTGAGTGGATCCTTTCCAGCGCAGTGAGCAAAGGAAGAGGAAAAAGGTGATCCTCTCCACTGACAGTGAGCCAGAGAGAGAGAGAAATAGAGAGTGACCCTTGGTAAAGTAGTGAGCTAACCCCAAACCTTGTAAAGGCAGTGAGCCTGGGACAAAGTGACTGTTTCCGAATCCTTGAATCCACATCTAGTGAAGAATAGTGGAATTTGGTACGACTGACAACTTGTCGGCGTATGCTACTTGGACGTAGCCCAGTGAGGGTGAACCAAGTAAAAATCTTTGTGTCTGCATGACTACTTCCCTACATTACATTTAAATCATCATCATCTTCTAAAGAAGAATGTAAGTGATCATAATAAACACACAAGTGCAAACAAAGTGACCCTTGTAATAAAGAGGTCAAGAACCAGTGGGGCAGAAAGAATTTTGAAAAAGAATATCCATACCATGATTAACCCCCCCCCAAAGGGTATATAGGTCCATATTGGTTCTAACAATCTAATCCTATCAGTTATTCTTTTTTACAGATTACTGTTTATATCTTGGGTGATCTTTATTCAAATCCCTAAAAACCTCTTTTCTTATGGGATCTTGTGTAAGGATTCAAAGGGGGTTTGGATAATTAATTATTTAAATTATTAATAGTGTTTTCATTGATGGATTCAACATAGGTGGTCTGCAAGTTACATCCCATAGACGTTGAATAGACTAGTGCGTGTTTGGTTGCGTTCATGGATATATTTTAATTTTCATTGAATTCATATGGTGATATTTGGTAAAATTAGCTTCTTGGTGATGATTTTAATCCTTCATGATTCCCATGGGATTCATTAAGGATGATTTGACTAATTTATTACTACCTAATGGGTGCGCCAACATTCTCAATCATAGAAATTTTTAAATTTATTTTTTGAATTGAAGCATGGTAACATAGATCCCTTCTCAAAAATGTGAATATGGTGAGTTTAGTTGAAAATGGAGAATATATAGTTTTTTATAGATTTGATATTGTATTAAGGGATCATTTTCCATAGTTTAGTAATGGATTAATTGAGAAAATCTAGATGGTGTCAGATGTCTTATGAACATTGTTGAAATACGAAATAGTGTTATGGAATATGAAATGTTGATATTTTTGAATTCATAATGTCTTTATAATTGATAAGTACGATTAATGGGTTAATATATGTGAATTAGTTAATATGCCAAATTGTATGAGGCATGATAATGGGATATGTGTTATAAAATGGTAATGTCTTAATGGGTTACAGAATAATATTGGTTCCCATGTTTTTTGTTATTGTTTATGATATAGTATGTTTGGTGATTAGAAATATATAATCATGTACACTATTCTTGGTAGTGTGTGTTATTGACTTAGGTTCTAGGCCCATGGGTTGAGTTAGACATACACTCGAAACTCCACCCCAAAATGCACTGGTTGGGGAAGGGGAAATGGCTCTCTTCCCCTAATGGTTGCATTACACCCATACTGATGCTTCAGTGTGATGATATTTTTGTTATTGTGATTTCTTTATCCATAGAGAGATAGGTTCATGACTTATTCTTATATTCATGACGTTTGACTACCCTAAACCCTTGTGAAAATGATGTAAATGTCAAACCCATGAAACACATGATGAAAATGGATTGTGTAATGAATATGGGATATGTGATGAATGTTGTAATAATGTTAAAAATGGTTTATGTATACATTTTTATCTTATGGAACCCATGGTGTCTTTTGAATTACCTTGTTTTTCATTTTATACTTTCATGCAATACCTATTTAGACTAGATATTTTTCACACACCATTGGTGGTGGCCTACTGAGTTGTACTCACTCCCTGATCAGTCCACTATTAGGTACCGGAAAAGACTTCATTATTTAAATTTTAGAAAAGGTAAGAGGATTGATGCTAGGAAGTTAAGTCAGAATTTGGATATGCATGGATGTGGATTTGGACTTGGACTTAGGTCCATTTTAGGTATTCCATTGTTTGTCTTTATTTTGGGTTTCCTTCACTTTTAGAACTATTACCATTACATGACATGAATATTGTTGGTTTTAAGTTATACTACGTTTGGGAGATGATTGGATATACATGTTTATTTTTTAATACATATTTTTAAACTAATTACATTATAAACTTTTGTAGACAACTCTAGAAAAATGGGTTATAATCTCCCCTTGTTATTAGAACAACGCTGCTAGTTGGCAACCTCTAATGTTTGAGAAAGCACACTTGAGGTCATGTTCTGAACCATATCAAAAAACTAGTTCCATGCCTTTTGGGATAGGGATATTATAGAGATAGAAGATGAAGTAAAATAGAAATGAATGTTTAGGAACTATACCTATTCCACAACAAATTCATTATGATTACACCAAAACACTCCCTAAAAAATTTTATAATCCAACCAAGGCCTCTTGGAAGTGCGTGGCTAATTATGTATGGTAATTGGGTATGTATTAGATAAACCAAAATTATATTTTATTATGAATAAAATAGAGAAGGAGGTTCCCATTTTATGTGAATGGTGGAGAACTTTTGGAATATCCAAAAATAACGAAATAAAATTAGTAATTATTGATCAAAATTAATCAAAATGCCTTAGGAGTTGCATATATAATAACATTATTTGAAATAAAAGAAACAATTAAAATTTTTAAAGGTTCATGTGGGGTTTTAACCCTTACCTTTTGGTTCAACCCCTTAAATAACCTATTTTAACCTTAGGCGTGCTATCAACACTTTCAATCATAAATGTATAATAATATTATAATAAATGGTCAAATGACTCAAAAATGAACCATGGATTATAATTTTAACAATATTAAATTCACATAAACAAATTTTATATTATTTTTTTATTAATATTACAACATTTAATTAAAAAAATATAAAAAATATCATTAATTTTAATTCTAGTAGTTTTTTTTAATTTGACTTTGAAAACAACATGACATAAAAATTGAATTAGAACATAATCCCATAACACATCAATAAAAATTATATTTATCTAAAAAACTCATGGAACACAATAATTATTTCAATTTAAACTGCTATTAATGTTTTTCAGATCATTTGATTTATTTTTATATTAATTGAAAAAAAAACTACGTTAACATTGCATAAGAATTTAATGTAATTACTTTATTAATGAAAATAAAAAAATTACCATCATGAAATTAATATTATTTTACTCCAAATAAACATTAATTTTAATTCAATCATTATTTTTTCACTATGTTTAAACATAACTGAATTTTAAATGTAAGAGTGTGACATTTAAATATTTTTTAAAAACATTATAGTGGTAACATTCGTTGGAAAATGTCATAGAAAAAAATAAATATTGAGTCTATGGTGGTTAGGGACAAAATAAATTTTTCTAATAATAGTGATGACTAAAAAATGAGGGTCATATCTCTTATTTCAACCAATGTTAACCTGGTTTACAATTTTATTATGGTGATAATTTTTTAATGTTTTTTCTATTTATTATATCCAAATATTTTGTTGATAAAATTAAATAATATTAATTATAATGAAAATTATATGGTATAATCTTTAACAAATTTGACGTATATAAGTGGGTGATATTAATTTTATATATAACCTACAAAATATGCAGAAAAATGGTGTTAGGAAAAAATTTCATTTTTATTCTAAAAGTATTTTCATAAAAATAACATATTTAATGACGATTAATATGTCATTAATTATAATATTTATAAATAGAATAAAATTATATTATTTTTTAGAAAGATTCAAAATATTATGAGGAATTTTGACGAAAATAAAAGACAAATATAAAAGTTTTACTATTATTAAATGTTCATTAAGAATTCTATGTGTTCATTAAAATCATTAAATTTCACCCTATGTTAATTTCGACTTTGTGATTTCAAAAGTGAAGTTATGTTTTCAAAATTAATATAATTAAAATTATATAATTTAATTATATATCAAATAAAAAAAATACAATAAAAACTTTTTTGAAGATAAACGTGTTTTCAAAATTTCAATAATATTTTGAAAAATTATGTACATATTTTATATGAATTATTGAAGACATTTTATTATGTTCTACAATTATATAAATTTCAAAATATGGTTATTAATATTAATACATTCATATTTAATGGGTATTTTATAATGGTCATGTTTAAATAACAATATTTTAATCATTTATTAGGTTTTATTAGAACATAGTGTAACATGTTACAGAAGATATCAAAAAAAATTAAATTATTATGAGTAAACATTATTAAATATCATGGTGTTAATTTAAAATTCTATAAAACAATTTTTGGAAAAATATTTATAATTAAGTGTGAAATAAATAATTTAAAAATAAAACACTGTATTTTTATATGTGTGTTTAACACTTCGAAATATTAACAACATTTTATTCTAAAAAATGCAATATATCTGATATTTTTCATTAATTATGTAATTAAATAGTTAAATTTAATTTTACATTAATTATTATGTTGTATAAATCTACTTTATGTATTAATAAAACAATAAGTTTCATTAGAATCATTTATAAACATGATTCTAGAGTAAAATCATTTGTATGCTTAAAATGTATTTTTCAAAAACTCATTTTCATTGCATTTTGTGTTCTTATATAAAAATTTTGTTTTTTCACCTCTAGAAATTTAATTGTGTAAAATGGATTCAATATTTTTAAATAAAATAATAAATATTAGGTCTTAAGATCAACTTAAAATTTGTCCATTGAAATAAGTTACAATTATAAATGTTTATCACAATGATATGTGCTAAAAAGTGTTAAAAGATAAGTTTTCAAAAGATAGAAAACCAAAATTATCCCTTACACATGTCCTTATTATAAATTTTGAGTGTATTTATACCTTAAGACATATTATATTACAATTTTTATCTACTTTTAATGATAAATACATATATTATATTTAATTATTCTTAAAATTAATATGAATTCCAATCCCCTCACAAATTATAGGAACCTTCCACCACAATTTGAAGAAACTGTAAAAATTTAAATTTTCTAATATAATATATAACATTTTGTTCCCAAAAAATATTATCCAACGTTTTCTCACCCAGTGAGAGAATATATTTTCCAAATTCCATCTAAATCAAGATGATTTCTAAAGGATGATTAATTTCAGCTTTGTATGTATTTTATTCTCTTAGGTTATTATTTAATTTTTTCTTCTCCTACCTCTATATAAATTTTATTTATCATATAATAACATTTTTTTAAAAATTTATTCTTTAATAAATTTAATATTAATACTATTAGATATAGTGATCATAATTTTTTATTCATTATAACAAACCATCATTTGGGTTGGTTTTACCACCAATGTTAACCATGTTATAAAAAATTAATCATTAATGATTAAAATATCCTAAATATTATAAATATTATATAATAATGATGAAGATTTTATTTTAGTGTAATATTATAAGGACACTACTATATTAGAATCAATTATTAAAAAAATTATCCAATTAATTCTATCATATTCTTGATTTAGTCAGTTTGGCCTCTTATATGAAAAATGATTTGAAATTTTATCATGGGAGGTTATGGAATCATAACATAATGTATGATATTATTCTTTTATAGTGAATAAAAATTTTGGAAATTTTAATATTTATATTTATATCAATATTACCAAAAAAACATTCCTTCAATAAATTTTTTTGATGAAAACTCATATAAAATTTTATCATTATGAATTAGACTTCAATGTTACTTATAATAAACATGGATCTCACTGACTCGTCATGAAACCAACAATTTTAGTACCCTCACAATTATTGAGATGAATGAATTTAAAACATGGGGTTCAAATAGAATTGTTCTACAAAAAAACATGGAATTATTAAAACCTCTAATTACAAATAAATATATTAATTAAAAATAACATAAAAATATTTAATGAATAAACATACAAGACTATTAAAAATATAAAATAATATGATTAATTTTATATTATAGATTAATAATTAGTATATATTTATTATATGTGGGTTAAAAAATTCTCCGATGTGTATGAATCTGTGGAATGGGTTTTCATCAGCTCAATTTTTTTCATTGAGTCATAAAAAATTTTCACTAACATGTCAAAATATATTTTTATTCTACCATTTCTATATTATATAAGATATTTTCACTTTTGATTTGAATAATTTACAGTTTCCTTTCCAAATATGCTCCATTGATCAATTTCCATTACCCTTAATATTTTGGGTTTTGAGGATTAATTTGTATCCTTTCTAATGGAACATTCTCTTCAGTATCCGTATTATTTTTCCATACAAGGACCTATTTTATTCATTGGGAAATTAAATATTTTTTATCTTATAATATTTATACTCATATTTAATTTATTTATATAGATTATTTTTTATCCTTGTTATGATCTGTGTAACATCATAAGAAAATAAAGGGTTAAATGGAAAATTATTGATACCCTTGTCAATAATGTCCACTATTCCTCTCGAGTGTTTAAATATTTTGGATTGTGGATACAATCTTTAATAAAATTATCTATTTGGGATTTTTTTTCAATCTTTTAATTGTACAAAACATGTCTTCGTGGAAATTAGTGTGCCTTTTCGGCTCAATAATTACAATGGTGGTTTCAATAATGTTATCTCAAAATAATAAGGAATTTATTTTTCAGACACATATTTTCATCATCCATTGAAATTCTATTATCTTGAACATTTTTTCATTCCATGTAGCTATTAAATAATACCATTTTGAGATTAAATTTTTCATATTCATTATTTTTTCCAAAAGACTCTTATTCTTAAGAGTAACTTATAATTTTTTACTTATTACATCATTAAAAATGTTTGGTGAAAAAACATAGCATCATTCTATAAATTTCGCAACAGGATACCCCTATAAGGTATATATTTCATTAATATCCCTTTAAAATGTGTTATTAAATACTCATTCTGGATTATTTGATTATTGTATCATTTGATCTAATTCTTCAAAACAATTGTGTTTTAATTGTTAGAAATATTAGGAAACCTAGTTCCTTTCCAAGGGTTATTTATAATATGATGAATTATTGTTTCCATGTGAAACACATGTGTATTGGTGATGATATGTGGTATAATTTATATCCCATTGGTGTATTGGTTAGGGTTTTATATCTTTTTATATAATTAATGGAGTGGAAATGATTGTGTTTGCTCAAATTTGTAATATTTGGATATGATTGGGTTCTTTCTCAAAGAGTGAGAATGATTGAGTTTTCGAGAAATGTTTTCCTATTATTATGTTCATTTAATATTTGTAATGATGTTCCTCAATTCATAGTTATCGAACATTTCTATGTTCTTTAATTATATAATTTTATAATATCATGGATCATAAATATTTTCATCTATTTCCATCAAATGGTTTATGTTTTACAATTCTATTGTGACATTTATATTTCGTGCCATTATCCATGATATTATATCATTATTATGATTATCTATTATGATTAGAGGGTCCCCTTAATTCTGTATTTCTCTTTGGATTCATTTTTTTGACATTTTTATTATCTATCCCACTATGATTCATTGATACATTTCCCATACTAATCTTTTGAGAACACCCCTTCTTTATTATCCATCTATAGGAAACTATATTTTGGAATATATATTGTAGGAATCCGTATAGAGAGTTGATTATGGGAGGCGTTGATGTAATAATGTGTAATAAAAATTTTTATAAGACCAATCGCCAATGTCACAAATTTTTTTGTCTTCATGATTGTTTTTTTTTCAAAATATAGTATTTAATTTATATAAATGATGATATATATATATATTGGCTCATTTTAGATTAATTAATTTAAATTTTAGAATAAATATCTAGGTTATAAATTATATTCAGAATGATAATATTGTTTCTGAAAAAAATTAATGTTTCCAATATTTTAGATTTCTAAAATATCATAATTCACAAGGAGTTGTCTTTTAAATATAGTGATCTATTTCTTGATTTATAGTGTTTCATGAAATATTTATAGCCCTTTAATATTAATCCACAATGAGACCTTTGTAGTTCTCAATTGTATTTATAATATCCAATCTAATAGTATCACATTTTACTACATTGAATCATATTATTCTATTTTCAAAAAATATAACCAATTTATTATTTATATACCCTAGTCTATTACCCATAACATTCTAAGATGAATGGGTCTTATCTCTAATAAGATGAACTTTCTTCACATGTTGCATGAGGGTAACAAAGATTCATATTTAATCATATAATGGTGACCATAGGATAATATTTACAGAATTTGGTTTATCATGAGATCCATTACCATGGGTGTTTTGATATTAAAATATTAAATTATCATTGTCAACATAACATCATACCCCAGATCCAATATTTTTAGTTCCATTAATTAAATTTTAATAACCTTTGATGGAAGGGATATGTTTTTATTGTAAAACCATGAGATTTTATGGAAAATACTCTTTTAATTTCATAGATGTCTTGTGTTTTATTCCACAACAAAAATATTTTGTTCTATATCCAACACCGTATTAGCTTGTATTATATGAAAAAACTATTCTTGGCATGTGTTGTACGCAAAAATGAGCTTCCTCAATAGCATGTGTTGTATGCAATTCCATGTTTCACTGAACAATGATATATTATTACAATATTATGAACTAGCTGTTATGAATAGTATCAACCAAATTTTTATTTTTATAACAACATAATTCACCTTACACATATTCTATAATATGGTATTAGAACAAAATAATATTATCGGGTTAAATGAGTATTTTACGAAAAATGGTGTTTTGCCGCCTTTTGATGGTGCACCCTCATTAAATCTAGTTTTTGTCATGTTTATAAGTTCAATTATATAAAATAAATTTAGTTATTGTAATAAGGATAATAAAATTTACTTTGGATAAATTTTTTATATTTTTCTATTAACTTTCATATTTTGATGAATAGTAAAAATATGCTTAATTTTAATTAAAAACAACTTATTTCATCAAGATAATTTATATGGTTAAATTATAATATTTAATGGTTTTAAAGTATAAATAGAATATATTTTTACCATTTAATATAATTCATGTCATTGCCATTAATTTTACATTGAATTAATAGGTAAAAACATTTCAATCATTGATATTATTTTAACTTTTAAAACCTGTTTTCTTAACAATGGGATTAATTATAAATTATTTACTGCTACTTCATTGTTTTGAATTTTAAAAAATGGATTCCGTATTTGGATTTAGTGGGTCCAAATTATGATAATAGGTTACTTTTATTTTTTTGACATTATGAATAGTAACTACGGTAATTTTTATTTACTATAGTTAAAGGTAAATCAGGTAATTAAGGGAAAAATAATATTATAAAATTACCCTAACATCTTCCAAAATTATATTGGATGAATAAAAGTTGGCTCATATTACCGAAGGGTCAGAATAGATTCATTTGATGGACTTTTGACCATGAAAATTATATAATTATTATTAAAACCAAAGAAAGTGACTACATGTCACTCTCTTATATCTTATAAGTATAATAATTATAATTTATATATAAATTTCATAAAAAATAGATAATGAATAGTTTACATAAATCTAATAAATTTATCTAAATCATTTGTATTTATTTATAATTTTTAAGGGTTAAATAATAATCCTTAATTTTGACACAATAGTGATAAAGAAATTATTTTATCCATTGTAATATCAAATAAATGGTTTTAGAATTATTAAAATAAACCTTATATGAACTATTTAATGTTTTCCACAAATTTTCTAGATAAATATGACATGTTATGAATATATTAAATCTTTTTGTTCAAACATATCTTTTATGTGGATTTTAGTTATGTTCAAATAAATGAATACTATCAAAATTGACACTGTTGTTATTCTATAAAAATAACATATTATAAAATTATTTAAAAATAAATAAAAAATTAAAAATTTTAAATTGAAATTTATATGGTCTAAAATTTCATAATGTAACCAATTATGGACAATTCACAACACATAAGTTATTATTTATAACAATTTATGATTTATAATATTATAAACTCTAATAAAATTAAATAGATTAAATAAGGATAAATCAAGTTGATATGTTTTTAAATAAATTACCAACATGTCTAAATCATATTGGTTGATGAGATTACAACCCTATATCATCTAATATTATGATTTGAGTCATTTTATGATTTTTTATGTGGGGTTTGAGTTTATTATAAATTAATTTTTTAGAGGTTTCCAAAAGTACCTCTCTCCTCTCTTATAAAAGGGAACCTCCTCCCTCTCTTCCTCACACCACATTGAGCCTTCAAACATTCCCAACCCCTGAAAATTTCTATTCTCCACTTCAAAAAAACATACAAGAGGTCCTGGCCGTCTTCAATGACCAACTTTAGTGACCTAAGAGGAGGTTTAAAAGAGGCGCGTCAAAGAAGAGGTAATATCTTTTACCAATTATTTCAAATTTATTTATTATTCTACTTAATCTTCTTTTGTTTTTTCATAATAAAGTAATAACATCATTATCACCCATATAATTATATTTTATTATAAATATAAACCAAACTTATCTCACCTTCTATCCATCCTACCGAAAACGAAATCACTGCGTGTGCATACGTACGGAATACTGTCTCCACGCCGTGGTGTAATCTGTTTCTCCACCACCACCTTACATGGATTTGTATAATGGTGTAAAGAATAACTATATATGGTTATTATGACAAGATAATAATTTTGAGATATTTTATTATAGACTCTAATTCCATTCAATAATTATTGGAATGATATCATTGTTCGCGCGTACGTACGGATTACCCTCTCCATGAACGCGATGAGATTCATTTTCCGTGATTAACCATTCAAGTATGATTATAAATTCTATATAATAAATAATCATGAAATATATTACATAATAATGATACAAGATTTATGTACATATATGTTTCATTTACTTAATTCCATTCAATTCAATAAGGAAATGAAAATAATGTTCCTGTTTACGTATGACCAACCGTCTCCATGAATGGTGTATTTCATTCCATTTATCGATCTATCATATATATTAATATGATGAATATATATTATATATAAATCATGTTTTAAATTATGTAATTATGTAAATCAGTATTTATGTAAAAATATCAATAACAACAAGTCGAAACACGTACGATAAATGAAAAGATTTTACCCAAAACGATGCTTTAACATGGAATTTACCAAAGAATGGGTAATATAAAGTCCTAAGTGAATCATATATGATATAATAAATACTATTCTGGTTCTGTTATAAGTTAAAAATATTTTTAAACCCAATATATAGGAGTATCAGACACATAAGGAAGTAATTGGACATAATGTAAGGGATAATTTTGCAAATCTCATTTTTATCTGAGATTTCTTTTATGTAAGTATTTGCTGGGGTTATATTTTTCATCCATGTACATAAAAATGTTTTTCATAATGTTTTTAATATTCTTCCATGTGTGTTTAATTTCATTTTTACCCTACTTTGACTTTTTCATTGTGTTATGGAAGGAATCTTTCTTTAAATTACCAAACAAAGAACTTTTTGACTTTTCCAGCAAAAGTAAGAGAAGAATGTATTTTTAACTTATACGGTGTAAATTGATTTTTATGGTTTCATAATGACGTATTTCAATGAATCTTTCACTAAAAAGTTTCATGATTATTTTCAAAAAATATTTTTCTTTTAAAATTTCATGGCATTTTATGAAAAGAAAATTATTTTCAAGAAGAAAGGAAATTTTTTTCAAGAATTTATTTCAAATGTTTGGTCAAAACTATTTTCCATCTAAGATGAAATTATTTAGTATGATTATGAAGGGATGATGTTTATAAAACTCATTTTATTCTTTGGGTTATGATGAATGATTTATGTTTATTTTGTGGCATAAGTAAGTATGATTTCATTATGAGATGGGTGAGACGTATATCTCACTCCAATGCATTGGGTAAATATTTATATCTCTTGAGATAGATGTGGATGGAACGACAAGTGAATCCAGTTTAGTAATACAAGGCTGGAATGGAAATTAAACTTGTTTTAGTAATGGACATTGTCCACTATGATGGTCTTGGTAGCAACACCTTGGCTACTATGGAAATCATATCATGTGCTTAATTGTTTTCCACGATTATATGTTTTATTCCTATTAAATTTTATCATGATTGGTGTTAAATTATGATCTATGACTTAAGTACTACCATGTTTTATGTCATTGCTCTAGATTTTCAGGTTTAAACATTATGCTCATGTTTTTAAATTCAAATATATACAGTTTGTTTTTTCTCCATATTTACCCTTTCTGAGCATTTGAGCTCACACTTTATATGTTTTATTTTCCCCAGGATTTAAAGAAAGGTTTTAGGTATGAAAACAAATAGGTAAGAACTTTATGGGAGATATTGAAGATCATTCAACATGACTAGAAGATGATGTTCCGAGTTTCAAAGACACTAGACTATTACGGTCCATGGGTGTCTGTTTTTGTTATGTATTTAGTATTCCTAAAAAGAGATGTAATGTCTATGTATGTCAAGTTAGGGTCACTACAGTTGGTATCAGAGGGATGTTTATTTAACCTTTGTAAACTAGGATGCAATAACATTAATGAGATCCCTATAGATATTTCTAAGGTATGTCTTGGTATGTCCCCAATATTTAGTATAAATATAGGTTACAGTCCCATAATTATGTTCATGATCATAAATAACCTATAGTGAAAATAAGGTGTCATGAATTAAAGAATGTGTGATAAGTTAAACATCCCATACATCCCATAAGTGACTTTTTATGAGTATTTGGTTCCGTGTTATTTTAACTGTTTCATATACTATGGTTTCTGGTTTTATTCAATGAAGGGAACGAGAAGGACTTTGGTTAACATTGATTCCAATGGACAAATTGGTGATAATGATCAACAAAATTGTGTAACTTCTGGAAAGAAAGTTATTATGATTTTTTCGAATCAGTCATCACGATATATGATTAACCAAATAAACATTAGTTTTATTCCTAAGTCATCAAATAAGAGGTATATGGACTTTTATACATGTTCTCATGGTGAGGAACATAGAGGTAAGAAGATTATGCTTTATACATGTCAGTAAGAAGGGAAGAATAACCTTGAGGAATACCTCAAATGGGGGGGGGGAATATGTTATTTGTGTGAGGAAAAGGGTCATAGAGTGAAAAACTGTTATGGAGTTCAATGTCTTATCTGTGGAGAACATGGGAATTACCCAACTCAATTCCCTGACCTAAGTGGTTACTTCTAAATCAAGGAAGGACTTATTCCATGACAATCACTGAAGAGGATGTATTTATTTTTTTTGTATTTGTATTCAAAAATAATGTTTTTGAGTTAATTTTATGGTATAATGGAATATCTATGTATTGTTCCATAGTGGTTTTCCATAAGAATATGGTACTGGTAACCATGAAAAGTGATTCAAATATTTTTGGAAAGAAGATGATAAGAGAATAATGAAGGGATAAGGAGGAAATAATATATTTGACAGAATTAATGAGCTCATGAGCGATATAAGGACAATGTTATATAATGGGTTGAGTATACAGAAATTTTGTGAATTTGGTATGTGGAAAGTGTTGACTTTTGATAGCATTCATGTTTTCATAAAGATTCTATAGTAATTAATGTTTCAAGATAATACACGATTAAGGTATTCACATGTTTGGAATGTGATCAACAAGATATATCTTATGATATATGGGGGATAAATGATGGTATTCACATGCTTGTCATGTGACCTTTCCAATAATAGTTTTCTTTATACTATGAGACAGTACAGATGTATTTGGGATAAGTCTAAAGATTAGAATGGATTATTTCGTACATCAAATAGTATTGTTTAAGGCTAGAAAATTTTTCAATATTTTTATTATAATGTTACAAAAAGTGTATTTTTATAAAAAGGAAAACCTATAGGACGGGTGACAACAAGTCATATCGGATAAGGTTGTGGGAATCGAACCCACAACCAAAGTGCGACAGGCCTTTATCACCTAACACTGGAATACATGAAGTCCCTGGTAAGAAGAAATTAGTTTTATTTTTTTAAAGCAGTATGATATTTGAAGTATAAGTCCACTTTTGGAATCATATGTGGTTAATCTCACCATAAGATGGACTTATATATATAACTTTTTCTAACCTTATGTTTGAGATAGATGGAATTAACTATCATTCTAACTCATGATCTTATAACACTTCATTAAAGACGAATTCAAACTCATTTCTTTATGAGATGAAGTGGAAATAGTTCAAGGCACATACAAAAGTGAGATTATATCAAAATCAATTATTTATTTATTCTAATTCCAAAATTTTCAACTTTAGGGAAATGACCATGAAAACCAAATATGATGTCTTATTTCCCTCATGTCTAATGAATCAGATGGTACCTTAGATCATCACAAATTTATGGGTTTGTGATTGTTGGATTTTTTGAAGCCATTTTTTCTACCACTCTCCATCAGATGTGGATGGTTAGATTGCTCTTCCATATCCATCATTTCAACTATGTTCTCCTATGTGGAAACCTAGTGATGAGTTAATTTGGGTAACTATTACATTTCATAATTTAGTTTTAAAATTATGTTTCACTATTCCCTTGTATGATGTGGGTTTCTATGAAAGAAACTTTCATGTAGTAAACCATTTATAACCCCGATGAATTTCGAGGGCGAAATTCATTTTAAGGGGGAAAGAATGTAACACCACGAGATTTTATGAAAAATATTCTTTTAATTTCATTGATGTCTTGGGTTGTACACCACACAAAAAATACATTGTGATACATGAAACATCGTATTAGCTTGTATTATACGCAAATACTATTCTTGTCTTGTGTTGCTCACAAAAGCGATCTTCCTCAATAATATGTGTTGTACGCAATACCGAGTTTCACTGGACAATGATATATTATTATAATATTATTAATAAGCCATTATGAATAGTATTAACCACATTTTGAATTTTATAACAATATAATCTATCTTACACATATTCTAGTACATGGTATGAGAACAAAATATATTTTTCGGGTTAAATGAGTATTTTCCAAAAATTGATGTTTTGCCGCCTTTTGATGGTGCACCCACTTTAAATATAGATTTTGACATGTTTATATGTTCAATTAAAAAAAATAAACAGATTCATTGAAATAAGGATACAAAAAATTTAATTTTGATAAATTTTTTATATTTTTCTGTTCACTTTCACATTTTGATGAATAGTAGAAATTCAATATATTTTATTTAAAAAGAACTATTTTCATCAAGATAATTTATATGGATAAATTAAAATAATTAATGGATTTAAAGTATAAATATAATATATTTTTACAATTTAATATAATTCAAGTCGTCGCCATTAATTTTACATTGAATTCATAGGCAAAAACATTTCAATCTTTAACAATATTTTAACTTTTAAAACCTGTTTTCACCACAATGAGATTAATTTTAAATTAATTACTACAAATTCTGTATTTTTAATTTTGAATAATGGATTCCATATTTGGATTCAGTGTGTCAAAATTATGTTAATATGTTACTTTTTTTTGGCATTATGCATAGTAACTACGGTAATTTTAATTTACTGTAATTAAGGGTAAATTGGGTAATTAATGGAAAAAATAAGATTATAAAATTACCCTAACACCTGAATAAATTCTATTAGATGAATAAATGTAGACTCAAATCACCTAAGGGTCGGAATAGATTCATTTCATGGAATTTTGTCCAGGAAAATTATATAATTAATATTAAAACCAAAGAAAGTGACAACATGTAAGTCTCTTATATCTTATATGTGTAATAATTTTAATTTTGTGATAAACATCAAAATACATCGAACATGAATATTCTACAGAAATATTATATTATTATCTGCATCATGTGAATTTATTTATAATTTTTAGGGGTTATATAATTATCATTAATTCTGACACAATAGTGATGTTGAAATTATTTTATTGATTGAAATATCAAATAAATAGTTTTAAAATTATTGAAATAAATAATATATGAACTATTTAATGTGATCCATGAATTTTATAGATAAATATAACATGTTATGAATTAGTTAAATATTTTAGTTTTAACATAACTTCTGTTTGGATTTTATTTAAATTCAAATAAATGAATAGTGTCAAAATTGACACTTGTTATTTTATAAAACTAACATATTATAAAATTGTTTAAAAATCACATAATTTTATAAAAATTATTAATTGAAATTAATATAGTCTAAAATTTTATGAAGTATCCAATTATGGATAATTCATAGCACATAAGTAAATATTTATAACAATTTAAAATTTAAAATATTATTACCACAAATAAAATTAAATAGATTAAATAAGGATAAATCAAGTTGATAAGGATTAAAATATATTACCAACATGTCTAAATATTATTGGTTTATGAGATTAAAATCATATATCATATAATATTCATATTTGAGTCATTTTTGGTGGTAGTTATGTGGGGTTTGAGTTTATTATAAATTAATATTTTAGAGTTTTCCAAAAGTGCCCCTTTCCCCTCTTATAAAAGGGAACCTCCTCCCTCTTCTCCTCACACCACTTTGTGCCTTCAATATCACCCAAAACCAGACCATATCTCTTCTATATTTCCCAAGAAACATACTAGAGGTCCAGTTTTTCTTCAAAGACCATATTTAGTGCCCTAAGATGAGGTTTAGAAGAGGCGCATTGAAGAAGAGGTAATATCCTTTACCGATTCGTTCAAATTCATTTCTTCTTCTAATTCTTCTTATTTTGTTATTTCATAATAAAGTAATAACATCAGTATAACTCATATACTGATATGTTTTTACAAATTTGAACCATCCTTATTTAACCTTCTATCCTTCCTACGGAAAATGAAATCACCGCACGTGCGTACGTATGGAATACTGTCTCCACGTCGTGGGGTAATCTGTTTTCCCACCACCACCTTACATGGATGGGTATAACGGTGAAAAGAATTACTATACATGGTTATTATATAATGATAATAATTCTGAGATATTATATCATCCACTCTAATTTGAATCAATAATTATGGGAATGATATCATCGCTCGTGCGTACATACGGATTACTGTCTCCATGAACGCGATGAGATTATTTTTCCATGATTAACCATTCAAGTATGATTATAAAGTATATATAATAAATAATAATGAAATATATTACCTAATAATGACACTGTATTTATGTACATATATGTTTCATTTACTTAATTCAATTCAATTCAATATGGAAACGAAAACAGCATTCATGCTTACGTACGACCTACCATCTCCATGAACAGTGTATTTCATTCCAATTATCGATCTATCATATATATTTATATTCTGAATATATATTATATATAAATAAGGTTTTAAATTCTGGAATTATATAAATAAAGATATAAGTAATAATATCAAGAACAACAAGACGAAACACGTACGACAAATGAAATGATTTTGCCCAAAACGCTGCTTTAACTAGGAATTTACAAAAGAACGGGTAATATAAAGTCATAAGTGAAACATATATGTCAAACCCCATCCACACAAAGTGTACCCCTCCTGGGATAGCAATGTGAGAAGGGAGATAATGACCCCTAAGTCCTACCTCTAGTAGGCCCCGGGTTGGTGACTAGCACCGAGGGTATAGTAAACACACAAATGGGAGGCATTACCCTCAAAGAGAACACATGCGGAAGAGAGAGATAAGATAGACACCAACCAACTCCAACTCAGAACTGAAATATTAAATAAACCCATTTACATATATGAAATACCATGAAAATGTACAACAACTGAAATGGAAAACTACAAGTTCCCAAAAGAAAGTAAAACGGTAGCGACCGCAAGCCCGAACAGCTCCTCCAACCACAAGCTAGTGGTAACCAGCTTGATCTCCATCCTGCTCCAAGTGACCTGAAAAAAAGTTTACATATACGTAGGGTGAGCACAACAGTATACTCAGTAGGATCCTCCCTAAAGCCTCTTGTGAAAATGTAAATGAATCTTGCTAAAGCACAATGTACAATAGTGAAACTAACTCGTCCCCTAAGTAGGTATACTATGTTCCCAAGCTCACCATGGCTACTCTCTCCAAGTAACGAATAAAAGAATATATCATGTAGTAAAGGATATCAAGGGTACCCCGCTACTAATTCCCCATTGGTTTTCCACTTTTCCCCAATGACATACGTCCTGTGCATCTCTCTCCAAAGGCTCCCCCGTATAAACTTGAGCCAAGCTCTACAATCTACACCTTGTGCACCAAAAAGGCTTACCCGCAGACACCTGGGCTAAGCTCCACACCATCCTCACAACCAAAAGTAACTAGGTAGTTTCCGAGAGCCACCAAATCCTGCATAAGATGTATCATACGTCGGGTATTATACTTCAAGAAATTATAGCCCATACACCACGTAAGGATCCTCATGCCATTACAGCCTATACACGTTACACTTATAGTAGTCCATAGGATACTACATCCAGAATATATGTGTGGAAATAACCACAAGCCATTACAGCCCAATACACACATATATGGGGAAAACTAATCGCTATTCCAATGGCACTAGTATCTACCAAGAGAAGAGAGCAGGGTCAAAGGAGATAGTCAGCCATTCAACCTCCCATCGGAATGTAGGGAAAAACACTACCCAGGGCTCATAATCCCTGGGGTGTCAGTTTCCCTTACTGACAGGGTGGAGTATCATATTGAAACACAAAAAGTACAGATTATATATAACTCACAACCACACTATGGGCATAACCTAGTCTTAGCCCCAACTGCAGCAAATGTCTCTCGGTATCTGGGCTGCTATTTCTAAGACTAGGCATCCTATAAGCACAAAACCAGTGAAAGAACTTCATTAGGTTACTTTATTCCATTTTCATCAATTCCACTTAACGTTAATTAATTCATTGCACATTAATTATCCATGAACTAAAACCACATTTAAACTTCATTATCATTACACCCAAAGTCAATTGTTCCTTCCAAATATCACAACCTCATCATTAAATTCTAGCATCTCCATCCCCATGGATTATCACAATTTAATCAAACATTAAATTCAGAATTACTTTCCCATATTCCTAGGCATTCTAGAAAATAATCCTATGCTACTAAACACAAGGGGGATCAACACGGTGAGTAGATATACAACCCTTCGAGTCTTTACCGCCTATAGAAAGAGCGTAGGCCCATTCTCCCTCAAGAGGAAAAACACAGAAAGCAGGTGGAATACCCAACGCGTCTTCACCTCCTTCAGATGAAGGGTAAGCAAGACCAGCTTCCTTGAGCAATGGGGAAAAGTAAAATAGGTAAACAACCAATTAAACTACCAAAGGTCCAGCCAACACATCCATTCAATACCATCTTCCCTGGTGTCCTCCCCGACACCCACATGCATAAACCGATGCATCTCGCCACTCTAGGCGTCATCCGCTACCACAACCAGAAGGCCTCCCTGCCTCCACATATCACAACACCCCTCCAGGGTCACATCACAACACAAGATATCACAACACCCCTCCAGGGTCACATCACAACACAAGCAGCAGGAAAAACAAACATCACATCAAATGGAATTTTAGCCATAATTCACAACAAGAGGGTAGCTCAAAACCCTTCAGGGAATTCAATCAATCATGTTCATAATCCATATTGAATTAAAATATTCAATTTGTTGGTTCCAATATAATGAACCAAAATAGTAAGCTATCACAAAGAATAAAAATTCTTACTATGCCAACTTAATCAACATCAAAAATTACCACAAGAACTAGATTCTTTTTCACGCCTCATTATTTTTAGCCAATTAGTTATAAATTAATTTCTGGATTTACGTTTTTTATCAATTTCAACAAGAGAAACATGCTGAAAATCAAGGCATATATATCACACTATCTAGAAAATCAAGAGGAAAACCGTTATCACGGCACAAAGCAAAAACATGTGATCAAGAAAATTCTTTTAATTCAGTTCATGTATTTAATTAGGTCAATTCCTTTGTGATCCAAAGGGATAAAACATGATAACTCTACAGTTGCACATAAACAATTAGAGAAGCCACTAATCCCCAACCTCAATGGTTTTTAAGGGAAACCACAACGGTCGATGAGCACCTATAAAACCGGGTTTATTCTCCACGAATCCTCCTTAGATCTCCTCTCCTAACCCAACCAAGACCAAATATCATCATAAACGACATCCAAACACTTAGATATACCCATAACGGGCATAGATCTAAGATCCCAATAGAAGAGGAGGAATAGATATAGGTAGATCTAAGAAACCAAACAAAAAGGATCACTTACCTCGAGGAACCAGCTTCGATTTGCGAAGAGAAGCCTCCAGATCGTCTCCAAAACGATTAGGAGAGGTTCTTCTACCTCCAAGGAAAGTTAATCTCGATTTATGGACGATTAGGGGCTTAAATGAGGTGATTAAAGTCAAAACGATTTTGATCCAAAATTTTACGGTCTTACTTTAAGTGCCCACGTGGTTTGTCTGCACTGTTTAACAAACCGTGCACTAATTATGCGTTAGCGTTTTCCTAGAAAAACACTCCTCGCACGGTTAGCCCACATGGTTAGGCAAACCGTGCGCTAACCATGTGTTAGCCACTGCCCTCAAGACCAGCCTTTCACATTTTTGCCGCATGGCTAAGGCAAACCGTGCGCCTCCCGTTCGAAGGCTATAACCCTTTTGATTTCCTTAAAAGTCCACCCAAATGCACCCCGAAGTCACCTTGAACTCTCGGAACACCTCAAGAACCGGATTTTCACAATGTAATGGACCGGAGAGGTCCAGGCCATTACATCAGATACCTCTCAAAACATTCTCATCCTCAAGAATCCAAAACCCACCTAAGAGAAAACGAAACAGGGTCTGAACAACTACCCAACAAGATACCTCTCAAAAGAGATCAAGCCACCAAAGCAACAAAGGATGCCATCTCATAAACATGATAGTTCCACAACCACATAAGTTACAATGATACACGAAAATATTTAAACATCAAAAAACTCTGGGTAATGAGCACGTATGTGTGACTTATGTTCCCATGTACTATCCTCCATTCCACCGTGTCGCCACAAGACACGAACTAATGGAATGGAACATCTGTGCAACACCTTCTCCCTGCGGTCTGGGATCTCCATAGGTCGCTCCTCAAAGGTGGCATCATCATCGATATCAATCTCTCCCCAATCGATGGCGTGGGAGTCATCATGAAAATAATGTCATAGGTGTGATACATAGAAAATGTCATGTATCTGACTCATCCGAGGAGGAAGTGCTACTCGATACGCCACAGCTCCAACACGAGCTAACACCTCCAAAGGCCCAAATAAGTGGGGATAAAGCTTACCCCCATGAAAAAACCTTCACTGCCCATGACGAGGAGTCACCATCAGAAACACATGATCCCCCAAATTAAACTCTAAGGGTCTCCTTCTTTGATTGACATATGATTTCTGATGATCTTGTGATGTCTTCATCCTCTCACAAATCACCTGAACCATCTCTATTGTATTCTTCACTAGTTCCGGTCAGAGAATTGCTGAATCCCTGACCCCTGTCCAGCACAACGGAGAACGGCAAGGCTGGCCATACAAGGGTTCAAATGGCGTTAAACCAATGGTGGAGTGGAAACTATTTTTGTAAGCGAATTCCACCAAGGGTAAGTGCCTCATCCATGAACCTCCAAAATCAAGAACACAAGAGCGCAACATGTCTTCAAGAGTCTGGATGGTTCGCTCTGTCTGACCATCCGTTTGAGGATGAGAAGTATTACTAAGGTATAGTTGAGAACTGAAAGCATGTTGGAGACCCCCTCTATACCTTATAGGTAAAATGAGGATCTCAATCATAAATGATCATCCTTGGGACTCCATGAAGTCCCATCACCTCCTCCAGTTACGACCTCGACAAAACTTTCACGGAGCTCGACTCATTGATCACTATGAAGTGGGATGATTTTGTTAAACGGTCCAGTACCACCCAAATAACATCATGTCCTCCTAGAGATCGATGTAAACAAGTAACAAAGTCCATTGATAAATCCTCTGACTTCCACTGAGAAATCTCTAATGGATGGAAAATACCACCAGGAACACGATGTTCGGCCTTCACCTTCTAGAAAACTAAACATCGAGACACAAACTCCACAAACACACGCTTCATCCCAGGCCACCAAAACTAACTCCTCAAGGATCTGTACATCTTCGTCACGCCAGGATGTACTGCTAAGGGAGAACTATGGAACTCTCTAAGAATCATCCCACACATCGCCAAGGGAACCAAAAGCATTCCATGATACAACTATCTATGTTGTTCATCTTCAGACCAACCATCAGGGGCCTCACCACAAACAACTCAGTCTCTACAGACCTCCACCTCAAGATCCCCCAACTGGGACTCTTCCACCTTCTACATCAGGGATGACTGCACCGTCATCAGGAAAATACAACATCTTCCCCAGACTTCTCCCATATCAAGATGCAAAGCTAATAGTTCCTCCATTACTCTCCAGAAATCACCAGATTCATGCACAGCATCACTACGTGACTTTTGGTTCCGCGTATCAGCTACAACATTCCCTTTTCCAGGTGTATACGATATTTCAACGTCGTATTCCTATAGGAAATATATCCATTGACGCTGCTTCAAGTTCAGGTCATGGTGGGAGAAAACATACCTCAAACTCTTATGATCAATGAAAACTACAAAGCGTTCACCAATAAGGTAATGTCTCCACAACATCAGAGAAAACACCACGGCTACCAAATCAAGTTTTTGGGTGGCATAGTTTTTTTCATGGGGACGTAACTGCTGAGAACCATAAGAAACAACTGACCTCCGATGCATGAGAACACAGCCTAACCTCAGATGTGAAGCATCACTGAAAACATCAAACTGAACTCCCTCAGCTGGAAGACAAAGGACTGGAGCACTTACTAACTTATCCTTTAGATACTCAAAAGCTGCATGACACATATCATTCCATAAAAATGCCTGATCCTTCCTGGTCAATTCTATTAGAGGAGTCACAACTTGTGATAGATTTTCTACAAACAACCTGTAGTAGCCTGCGAGACCAAGGAAACTTCACACCTATGAAACTGTCTTGGGGGATTCCCAAGACACAACTGTTTCTATCTTCGATGGATCCACAGAAAATCCCTATTGGGATACCACATGCCCCAAGAAACAGACTTTTTGGGCCCAAAAATCACACTTCAACAACTTCCCGAACAGCTGATGTTGACGAAGAACTCCCAAAACAACTCGTAGATGCTTTTCATGCTCCTATTCAAATGTGGAGTACACAAGGATGTCATCGAGGAAGACTACCACAAACTTGTCCAGGAACTCATGGAACATAACATTCATCAATCCTATGAACACAACTAGAGCATTCGTCACGCCGAACGACATTACAACGAACTCATAATGGCCATGACGACAATGGAAAGCAGTCTTCAGAATGACCTCATCCTTCACACGCATCTGATGATATCCTGACCACAAGTCGATATTTGAGAACCAACTTACACCCTTCAGTTGATCGAATAAGTCATCAATCCGCAGAAGAGAATAGCTGATATTTATTGTCACTTTATTTAACCGATGATAATCGATACAAAAACGCAAAATTGCATCTCCCTTCTTCACAAACAGAATAGGTGCACCCCATGGTGACACACTTGGTCGAACAAAACCGCACTACAACTGACCATCAAGCTGTATATGTATCTCTCATAACTCAGAAGGGGCCATCATATATAGAGACATAGAGATTGGAGATGCTCCTGGTTGTAGCTCGATCCCGACCTCGATCTCTCGTTGAAGGGGTAATGCTACAACCTCTTTTGGAAAGACATCAGGGTACTCCTATACGACCCTTGGAAATGACAATTGTTGCACCTTTGAAGAACCCAACATCAACTTGGCCATCCTGGACGATAACGATGGAACACGCCTATGACCCATCTAAGGATATCGCTCACTAACAAACACCACCTGCTCTCCATCGGCACCAAGGAAAATGACCTTCTTCTTGAAGCAATCCACAACAGCCTGCACCAAATACAACCAATCCATGCCAAGGATGAAATCATATGGTTTTATTAGTAAACATAGGAAATCTCCCCAAGAGAGGTGTTTCCCCAACACTAGCTCACAGTCTCTACATACATCAAATAAGTTATGTCGACCTCCATCTGGCATAGTCAACGCCAAGGGCACTGGAAGCCTCTCTACCTCAAGTCCCTAGGCATGGACAAGGGTAGGTGATATGAAAGAGTGTGTTGCCCCTGAATCAAACAAGGCATACAACAAGGTCGAAAACAAGAAACGGGTACCTCGAACGAAGTCTGGATCATCTGGAGCTAGCAACGCTAGAGCATGAAACTGACCATGGCCTCCTCCACAGCCTCTCTGACCCTGATGACGACCACCACCATGGCCACGCGCTGCTCTCTGTGGATGGGGAGCATCATGGGGATGTCCTCTGCCTGCCCCATCTACCCTCTACTGATCAAAACCTAGTGCAAACTGATTTTGTTGCCTCAGATGGAACTATCTCAACGGAGGAACCTGGAACAGAGCGCCCGGTACACGATGACTGCTCTGAATGGTTGGGCACTCCCGCTGCTGATGACCACAATGACCACAAGAAAAACAAGCGCCTGATCCCTTGGCATAGGCCTGGGAGTTTCTGCCTCTGGAGAAACGAGATGTGAAGGGCTGGGACTTACCCCCAGCTGAACGTAAACTCTTCTGTCCTGGAAACCGGGAACCCCGGACCACAGCTATTCTCCATGAGGAATCATGCTAATTTCCCTCTCGTGATGATCCGGTCCTGGCCAAAGCCCTCTCAACAACCTCTGCCCTCGCCAACACCTCAAGATATATCTTCAGCATAAATGGGGTGACCTGGAACTGGATCTCTGGACGCAAATCCTCCTCGAAATTCCTCGCCCTGGCCTCCTCATCTAGTAACAGGTCCGAAGCATATCGTAAAAGGTTCCTGAATGGGATTCCAAACTTTCAAAAACTGAAGCTCCCCTTCCAAAGGGTAAGAAGCTCTTGATGAATGGACGCTTTCATAGTCGAATAAAGGAACTCAACTCTAAACTTTTCTCGGAACTCCTCCGATGAGATCGCCGACTCCTCACGATCCCCGATGAACAGAAGCCACCACTGCCTCACTGCTCCACGCAGCATCGTCACAACCAAGGACACCCAGTGCTCCTTCTGAGCACTGATCGAACTGAATCCTATCTCGACCTCCTCCAAGCAATCTTACGTGGCTGCATCTGAAACTGATCCCTCGTACTTATGCAGACTCTTGCTCTAAAACTCTAAGAGTGTCTTCCTCCAAGTGTCATCGTTGTCAACCTCTACCTTGCGGCGATCTTCTAGAATAGCCTACTGGAAATCCTCTATGAAAACATGATGAGGAAGTCAACCTAGATCCATACCTGTAAAATAAAAAACCGTTAGAGCTCCTAAGCCTAGAATATGGATGAATCAACATTAATTAATTAATTGTTTTCTTTAATTTGTTTTAGTTTAACCCATCCCAATGTCTACCCATTCTAACACAAGCACAATGAAGAATTATGCATGATCCTTTCCTAGGTCTCTACCCTGCAACTAGTATCACCCTATTTAGTAGTTGTTGCAAAGTTAAAGGTCCATACATCAGATCATAGGGGTCCCTAAATGCCTATGTCTCACCTAGTATCCAGTGTTTACCCCACTTGCTAAACATGAATGACACCGTTTCCCTACCAACCCATGCATCCTCACATGTGCCTAGCTCCAAAATCCATCTGATCTCTTAACCTACCTCTGATACCACTCTGTCATGACTCCCTCCCCACAAAGTGTACCCCTCCTAGGCCAGAAATGTGAGAAGAGAGATAATAACCACTGAGTCCCGTGTCTAGTAGGCCCCGGGTTGGCGACTAGCACCAAGGGTATAGTAAACACACAAATTGGAGGCATTACCCTCTAAGAGAACACATATGGAAGAGAGAGATATGATATAAACCAACCAACTCCAACTCAGAACTGAAATATAAAGGAAACACATGTACATATATGAAATTCCATGGAAAAGTACAACAACTGAAAGGGAAAACTACAAGTACCCAAAATAAACTAAAACGCCAGCCACCGCAAGCCCGAACTGCTCCTCCAACCACAAGCTCATGGTAACCAGCTTGATCTCCAACCTTCTCTAAGTGACATGAAAAATAGTTTATATATACATAGGGTGAGTATAATAGTATACTCAGTAGCATCCTCTAAGAAGCATCTCTTGCAAAAGTAAAGGAAGTATGCTAAAGCATAGTGAACAACATTGAAACTAACTCATCCCTTAAGCAGGTATATTATGTTCCCAACCTCACCATGGATACTCTCTCCAAGTAACACATACAAGAATATATCATATAGAAAAGGATATCAAGGGTACCCCACTACTACTTCCCCGCTAGTTTTTTGATTTTCCCCAATGACATACGTCATGTGCATCTATCTCCAAAGGATCGCCCATATAAACTTGGGCCAAGATCCACAATACGCACCTCGTGCACCAAAAAGGCTTTCCCATAGAGACCTGGGCTAAGCTCCACACCATCCTCACAACCAAAAGTAACCAGGTAGTTTCTAGGAGCCACCACAGCCCGCATAACGTGTATCACACATCAGGTATTGTACTTCAAGCCATTACAGCCCATACACCGCGTTAGGATCCTCAAGCCATCACAGCCTACACACGTTACACTTACAGTAGTCCATAAGATACTACATCCAGAATATATGTGTGGAAATAACCACCAGCAATTACAACCCTCTAAACACGTATATGGGGAAATCTAACCGCTGTTCCAACAGCACTAGTATCTACCAAAAGAATAGAGCGGGGTCAAAGGGGGTAGTCATCCATTCACCCTCCCATAGGAATGTTAGGGAAAACACCCCCCAGGGCTCAAAATCCATAGGGTGTCAGTTCCCCTTACTGACAGGGTAGAGTAGCGTATAGAAACACAAAAATTAAAGATTATATATAACTCACAACCACACTATGGGAATAACCTTGTCTTACCCTCAACTGTAGCTAACATCTCTCAGTCTGTGAGCTCCTATTTCTAAGACTAGTCATCCTATAAGCACACAATTAGTTAAAGAACATCATTAGGTTACTTCATTCCCTTTCCATCATTTACACTTTACATTAATTAATTATTTTCATGTTAATTATCCATGAACAAAAATCACATTTAAACTTCATTAGTATTACACCCAAAGTCAATTGTTCCTTCAAAAGATCACAACCTCATCATTAAATTCCAGCATCTCCATCCCCATGGATTATCACAATTTAATCATACTTTCATTTCGAAATAACATTCCCATATTCCCAAGCATTCTAAAAAAGCACCCTATGATTCTAAACACAAGGGGGCGTAACACGGTGATTAGATATACTACCCGTCGAGTCTTTTCCGCCTATAGCAAGTGCGTAGGTCCATTCTCCCTCAAGAGGATAAACACGGAAAGCATGTGGAATACCCCGCGTGTCTTCGCCTCCTTCAGAAGAAGGGTAATCAAGACTTGCTGCCTTGAGAAGTGGGGTAAAGTAAAACAGGTAAAAAACCAATTAAACCACCTAACGTCCAGCCAAAACATCCATTCCATGCCATCATCCCTAGTGTCCTCCCTGACACCCACATGCATAAACTGATGCATCTCGCCACTCTAGGCGTTATCCACTGCCACAACCACAAGACCTCCCTACCTCTACATACCACAACACCCCTCCAGGGTCACATCATAACAAAAGATATCACAACACCCCTCCAGGGTCATAGCACAACACAAGCAGCAGGAAAAACAAACATCACATCAAATGGGCTTTTAGCCCTAATTCACAACAAGTGGTTAACTCAGAACCCTTCAGGGAATTCAATCAATCAAGTTCATAATCCATATTGAATTAACATATTCAATTCATTGGTTCCAACATAATGAACCAAAACAGTAAGCTATCACAAGGATTAAACATGCTTTCTATGCCAACATAATCAACATAAAAAATTACCACAAGAACCAGATTATTTTTCATGCCTTTTTATTTTTAGCCAATTAATTATCAATAAATTTCCGGATTTACGTTTTTTTATCAATTTCAATAAGAGAAACATGATAATAATAAAGGCATATATATCACACTATCTAGAAAATCAAGAGGCAAACCGTTATCATGGTACAAAGCAACAACATGAGATCAAGACAATTCTTTTAATCTGGTTCATGTATTTAATTAGGTCAATTCCATTGTGATCCAATGGGCCAAAACATGATTACTCTACGATTGCACATAAACAATTAGAGAAGCCACAAATCCTCTACCTCAAAGGTTTTCAAGGGAAACCACAACGGTCGATGGGCGCCTAAGAAAACGTGTCGATTCTCTATGAATCCTCCTTGGATCTCCTCTCTTAACACAACCAAGACCAAATCTCATCATAAAAGACATCCAAACACTTAGATCTACCCATAACATGCATATATCAATGATCCCGAGATAAGAGGAGGAGTAGATCTTAGTAGATCTAAGAAAACAAACAAAAATGATCACTTACCTCATGAAACCGGATTCGATTTGTGAAGGGAAGCCACCGGATCGCCTCCAAAACACTAGGGAGAGGATCTTCTACCTCCAAGGAATGATAATCCCGAGTTATGGAAGATTAGGTGCTTAAACGAGGTGATTAAAGGAAAAACGAGTTAGATCCACAATTTTAGGATCTAACTTTTTGTGCCTACATGGTTAGTCCGCACGGTTTAACAAACCATGCGCTAACTGTGAATTAGCTTCTTCCCTGATAAAAACTCCTCACACGGTTAGTTCACACGGTTAGGCAAACCGTGCGCTAACCGTGCGTTAGCCACTACGCTCAAGACCAGCCTTGCACGGTTTGGCCGCATGGTTTAGGCAAACCGTGCACCTCCTATGTGAAGGCCATAACCATTTAGATTTCCGTAAAAGTCCACCCAAACGCACCCCAAGTCACCTTGACCTCTCAGAACACCTCTAGCACCACATTTTAACAAAGGAATAGACTGGAGAGGTCTGGGCCATTATAATATATGATATCATAAATATTATTATGGTTCTGTTACAAGTTAATAATATGTTTTAACCAACTATACAAGAGTCTCTGACACATTCCAAAAAAAATTGGACATAAGGTAAGGGATAATTTTTTAAATCTCATTTTTATCTAAGATTTCTTATATGTAAGTATTTACTGGGGTTATATTTTTCATCCATCTCCATAATTTTTTTTATAAAGTGTTTAATATTCTTCCATGAATTTTTAATGTCATGTTTACCCCTCATTGACTATTACATTGTGTTATGGAAGGAATATTTCTTTTTTTACCATATGAAAAACTTTTTGACTCTTCCAACAGAAGTACAAGAAGAATTTTTTTTTAACTTATATGGCGTGAATGGATTTTACGGTTTCATAATGAATTTTTTCAATGAAGCTTCCCCTAAAAAAAATCATGATTATTTTCAAAAAATCATTTTATTTTCAAATTTCATGGCATTTTATGAAAATAAAATGATTTTAAAGAATAAAGGATATTTTCCTCAAGAATTCATTTCATGTGTTTTGTCAAAAACTATTTTCCATATAAGATGACATTATTTAGTATGATTATGTTTCAAGTATAATGTCGCTATTATTTATATGGTTTGAATCTTCTTATTAGGAAATGAGATCCATTTGTTTTATATTGATTATGTTATGATGGGATGATGTTTATGAATCCCATTTTATTCTTTGGGTTATGATGAATGATTTATGTTTATTTTTGGCACTAGTAAGAATGATTTCATTATGAGATGGGTGTGACCTATATATACCTCTAATGAATTGGGTAAGGATTTATATCTCATAAGATATACATGGCTAGAATGATAAGTGAATTCAGCTTAGTAATACATGGATGGAACGACATGTAAACCCGGTTCAGTAATGGACTATGTCCACTATGATGGTCATGGAAGCAATGCCTTGGATACTATGGAAATCATATCATGTGTTTAATGGTTTTCCACAATTTCATATTCTATTACAATGCTATTTTATTATTATTGAGGTTCCATTATGATCTATGCCTTACGTACTAACATGTTTTATGTCATTTCTCAAGATTTTTATGTTTAAACATTATGTTCATGCTTTTAAATTCAAATGTATATGGTTTTTTTATTTTATCCATACATACCCTTACTGAGCATTTGAGATCACCCTTTATATGTATTCTTTTCCCCGGGATTTAAAGAGTTGTTTTAGGTAAGAAAACAAATAGGGAAGACCTTTATGGGAGATGTTGAAGATCTTTCACCTTGACTAGATGATGATGTTCCGAGTTTCCAAAGATAATAAACTATTACAGTCCATGGGTGTCTATTTTTGTTATGTATTAAGTATTACACAAAAGAGAGGAAATTTATATTTATATAAAGATAGGGTATCTACATTTATTCAATTTATAAATTTATATAATATTATATATTAATTATTTCCCTATGTGAAGATGTTTTATTATACCACTATCATTCCACTCATGTTGTATCTAAATGTGAAAATTCAACCATACTTTTTATTTACATATTTAAAGATTTATTTATCATCAATAATGTGTATGGGTAAACCATTGTTTATGTACTATAAAATCATATTTCATCTTCATTTATTGAGAAAACTATCCTATAAGTCTTGTTACTAATTATTTTACTAACCAAATTTTACTGGGGTTAGAGTGATTATAATGTAAAGCCATTAGACACATTATTGTTTTTAAATTATAAAATTTATAGTTTATAAGATCCCTTAAAACATAAATAATTTTATAAGTAATGGATTACGGTTTTATTATGAGAGAATATATTCATTCAGTTCCCTTTGGATTGATAATAAGTGAAAAAATGTTTTCCATATAGTAACATTATTCTAGGGTATCCAAAATGATTTTTATTATATTTTTTTGTAAAATAATACTTTTTTTATTCATTATACCCAACTTGAAAAGTTATGAAGCTTTACCTGGGCATTGATTCTCCTAATTAAGCTAAATAACTTTTTCCTACTCACTGACAGATTGAGAAATAGATGTCAAGAAATACATTTCAATATTTTATGTAGAAATTTTTATATTAGCCACATCCAAATTAGAATGAGATAGTTGATATTTATTTTCAAGGAGATTAAAGGTACATTTAATAAATCTAATATATTTATGGGGTTATTCTATATATTTGTATTATTCTATAGAAATAATGAGAGTAAAAAATGTGAATATTTGAAGTTAAGTGAGTCACTAATCATTTTCATTAGGAATAGAATCACTAAAAAGATGAAGAAAAGTGAATTATTTTGATTATATTTACTCTCAATGAAATTTATAGATATTGAGTATATTTAGAAACTGTATGTTCATCCCAATAGTGTCTTCTTGCCTTTTATATTTAGGAACATCCTCAGATCCTTCCATTTGTTCTGAGGGAAATATAATATTATCCGTTTTGGTTTCTGACATTAATATAAGATTAACACTTCATTCTATTTGATATCTTATTTATCCCTAAACTTATATTGTCAAATTTTAATAACTGATTGACTATTAATTGATTTCATTTTCTTTAACATTATACACATTTCTTTGGAAAAATGAAAAATATCAACATCTGACATTTTCCGCTCACAAAAATTAGTTGGATCCATATTAGTGGATGTATTTAACATTATCCCACTATTTTTATGTTTATCATTTGGTTAATTTAATTTAAGGCATATCTCACATTTTATTAGAGTGATAATGAGTTCATCGACCTAAAGTTTGGGATACACAATATGTACTCAATGGTGGTATACTTTGATACACATTATCTAGGTTGTATGTATATAGGTTCTCCATATTTATGAGGGTGAATAATTCATTTAGATGGAATATTTGTGTTGACATAAGGTCTACAACGATGATCATTTCCATAAAAATGAATGACTATTTCATGAAATTCATCTTGGGAAATCTAACTCACACTAAAGTTATTTCATTCTAGTTTTTTTCAAACATGTTCTCATATGTCCTCAAGTTATTCATTCACCATTCATTTCCATGATATGTTTTCTTACAGAAGGCTCCCAACTGCTGGTGGATGAGAGGTTTCTACCCACCTTGCCTTGTGACCTAGTCTTACATTTCCTATAAATACACCAATCCATGTCATTTTGAGGAGAACATAGGAGGAAGATAGACATGTACCAATGCATATGGAATTGATAGAATAGATCCCATATTCCCAAGTATTCTTACGTTTTAGGTGACTTACAGTATCAAATTACAAGGATAAAAACATAAATTAAGGGTAATTATTTCATACAAATACTTTTACACTTAAAAATTCATGAAATGACACATACCTAATAATACATGAGAATAAAAGTGATAGACTCCATCCCAAGATCTCCATAATAGGGAGACACATCACCCTACCCTCGGTGCTAGTGTAAAATTTCTCTCTACCCTCAATACTAGGTCGATAATTCAACCTCCATTTATACTAGGGAGATAGTTCTACCTACCCATTATATTAATGTGACTATTTTCAATACACTATAAATGATAAAATAATGTATCCCTCCATATAAATATAAATTAACTACTCACAGCCATCTCACATTGGATATGCTTCAACATGGAACCATCATATCACTAGTTATTATCCTTGGATATTACTAACCTAGGAATCCTCCCCAGCCCCCTATTGTATGTGATAAAGCTATAAACACAATTTTACTCCCCAGTGATCTAGTATTCTATTGAAAATGAGGATAAGTACCCTACATTAAAGGACCACACCATGTTTTCCACTGAAATATATATCACAATCATGATGTTTACAATCATGTATTCCCTTGAAAATATGAGTGAAAAATATAATGATACTAGTGGAACATCTGTTGGCCATATAATCTGTTCTTGGATACCTCATATAAATTATTTTTTCAAACTCTACATCTTGTGGACCAAAATTATCGACTAAATGATCTGGGTATTATATGGGCCTCCTCCTAATGTATAAACCCCAACTTCTCTTCATGGTCCATATTTATTATAAGTTTAGTCTATGGTATCTATCAATATACTAAAAATTGATGTGTGGAGACACATATATATAGCCCTCCTTCTACGGTATAAGCTCTACCTCCACATAGGATATATTTCAAATGAGCCCAATTTTCATTCCCTAACATATTACCAAAAAATAGGGGTGGGAATATATATATATATATATATATATGCCTCCTTCTAGGGTATAATACCCCAATTCAACACACATGACTATATTTCCCCTGAGTCAATCATCCTTTTCAACCTATTTACAATAACATGAGTGGTTGATGCATATATATTTGGGCCACCAATAGTGTGTGAGCCTCAACTAAATCCATATTGGTGACCTCATCCCTGGTCCACTCAATAGGACACACACAATTGGCCCTATAATCTATTGTAATCCTCACAACCATCCATAACCAAAGCTGTATAGAGATTTGAAGAGTTAAGGACAACACTCAATGAGATACATATTGGTCAACCATGTGTGTTACCCTACGCTTCCTCGTTTGTCCATATTCCCTATAATCCATTCTACCTTAATGGGACATGTTCTATGAGAGTTAAAATACCATAATCAGTCTCCGATGAATTCCAGATTCTCAATATTTTCATAGAAAAATATTACATCTTTTTAGATAAATATTTAATATATAACATTATAATCCATGCCAAAACTATAATGGTTTAGCGTCTTTCGAGACTAGATAGAAAAATGTATTATTTAAGTACATTATACATAATTTATTATAATATTGTTCTAAGATTATATCCTTAGTGACATGCCCAAGATAAAAAAATTATTCCTAACATGGTTAATGGAAACATCAAAAAGGGTTGAATCAGATTCAATGTAAGTGTAAACATGGGAGATATAAATCAATGATTAGATAATATCTTAAGATAAGAATAATGAGATGAGAATATGATAATAAGATTATATTTTTACACATAGTATGTCATAGATCAAAAATATGAGTCATTCAATAAAACAATACCATTTAAAAATTAATATATCATAATCGTGATAAAAACATATTAAATAAACAACAAACCATATGTTGAAGTCATAATCATGTTGTAAAAGTATGGAATAACCAAATTTATAAAAATAATTCCATATTTCATGGTTAACCTCCATGACCATGTAATAATAATGGATTGGTAATAAACTCTTATTTCCTATTTTATAATGATTTCAAATTTATCTAATGTTCCCCTTTCTAGATTAGGAATCCCAATATATTCTCCATAGTGGATAAATAACATCGAATCATTTCCCATAATTTTCTCATGAGATATAAAAAATTATATAATTCAATATAGGTTATATAATTCAAGAACACACATATGATAATGGAAACCATATATATGTTTTCTATAAGATCAAAAATATTTTTATCAAAACAAAACTATTGGAAGGTAAAATAGGTTTCATTGATATTTCATCATCGTCACCATAAAACATAATGAATAATGAATAATGATTGTATCACTGAACCGTATCCATAGTAATGACGACCTCACATCAATGTATTTTATTATTGATGAAAAATTAGGTTAAAAGATCAATGGAATAAATATTTTTGGAAAATACACATTTTATTTACAAATTTCCTAATAAAATTTAAATATTTAACAAATATCATAGAAACCAATTTCTTTTGAAATAATATTATAATCCAATAACGTTTTCTTTAAATAATAGACCGGTCATAATGAATTTAATTTTTATTATTTCCTTGTACGATAAAAATAGTAAATCATTTCACATTTTAGATTATGAGTAAAAATATCAATGGTCAAAAATTAATAAATAAAATCCTATTAATTTTTTGATAGAAATTAAAACATGGTAATAATTTACTTTTAATAATCACTTAATAATATTAAAATATTTTTCAGAAAATAAGAACATAGAATAAAAATATTCCCAACCAAATAGTAAAATATAAATCATTTTCCATATAACAATTCTCCCAGTCACATGTGTACATAAAATGAGAAAAATAAAATAAAAATATTTATTATTGAGAAATAACCATAGGATAGGAAAGTCATGAAATTTTTTAGAGATAGTTTATAACATTTTTTCCTCAGAAACATAATCATAAAAATTATAGATAAATAATGAGATTATAATATAAATCCTCTACATCATTTTTAACATTTTTCTAAAAAAATGAAAGATTGGATCATATATAGATATGTAAATATCCATAATTTTAATTTGAATAATCATAAAATACACCCATGGGATGTATATACACTACATAAAAAACATGTGGTTAATATGTCATCTGTCTTAAAAAAAATTAAACTGAGATGAAAATACCTTACCTTAAGTATCATATTTCATCGTTCATTTTTGAACCACTTTTATAATAAATACATATTAATTCTATATGTCATCAAAACCACATATTATATTCTTCTACCCTATTATCTCCCTATTACTGACAATTTTTTATTAAAATATGTATCTGGTTTATAACTGCTTTGTTCTTTCATTCATGTTTTGTTTGGAATTCCCAGTCATTATAATTTTATCATGGTTCTATAATCTGTATAATTTTAATCAATATATATATATATATATATTCATTATATATATTTATATTTTTAAATAATAGGTTGAGATATAAAAATCAATTACACCATTCCTGGAGATGGTAGGCCATGCGTACCTTTGAAGGCAATAATTCATCTTTATAGAATCATTACTATATCATATATATCATATATATCATATATAATATATATAATAAATTTTTATTAACATCTATGTAAATTGGAATTGATAAATGAATCATATCTCTTGGTGGAGGTGGTAGTCCACACGATCATATGAGTAACATTATTTATTACCAAAAGATGAGAAGGCTAGAAGGTAGAGATAATATTTTAATTATAGAATCGTAATTTTAACATAAATATCATATATAAAAATGAAACTGATCATAATAATTATCCATGTAATATGGTCATGTAAAATTATTTATATGTCTATTTGGAGGTGGTAGTCTACATGTACACCTGAACGATACATTCACTTCCCATTTGATGGAATAGTGGGTAAATATTTGTTATTCCATAATCATAATATAATTTCAGTATTTTAGGGTACATAAGTTATAATTTCATTTTGAATACAATATAACAATATTATATATAATAAGAAGTAAATTGAGTTTGTTCAGGTAATACGATTACCTATTCTACAATATGGCTCTTTTAGATCCTTTATTTATGTCCCTTGGAATGTTGTTTTTAGGAGAAAAACATAACTTATTAGTATATAATGAATTTTAGATGATAATTGAGTATGGGTTTGTCAATATAGATACCTCAATGGGTATATGGATGATATGAGAAGATATACCATTTGGTATTTTTGGAGAGGGTATTGGGATCAGGAGCAATGGAAGTATGTGATGGTGGGCGATATATTATAATTTCAATTATTATTGAGTTTCAAAAAACCATAGACATGATCATCCAGAAAGTAGTTATAACTAGTTTTTTTAATATCAGAATAAATCAATACGTGGTGTTAGGATAATTATTCAATGTGTAATATTCATCATCTAAAAATAACCCTTCATATTTCTTTCCTTGCGCTGTGAGGATCCAAATATAGAATCCATCTTGTGATAACATGTACATGATCCTTTTATCGCTATGTAACTCCAATATATCTCTAAGTGATAGTTCAACAACTCAATAATCTTCCATCATTCATATTGAAATAAAATTCCATATTTTCAATAGATATAATTGTATATTTAAACATCTAGAGTTTACTTTTATATAACTATTGTAATTAATCCTAGCCCTTAAATAAAATTATAACCTATAGTAAACAAAATGGTACATATTATTAAAAATTTTATTATGTGTCACACACCAGCATAGAAAATAAAAAATTATTTAAGAGGCCAAATTATTAATATTTTTCACTGAACACATCATGGTCTATTCAATATTAACTATATTTAATGAATAGTATAATAAATATATAATGTATATTTTTCATTATTTGATAAATATGTGTGACTGATAAAACTTGAATAAAATTATACATTGTTTTTTAGAATAAAATATTTTTATTTACATAAATTGAAATATAATTTAATCAAAATCATTGGAAACAATCTCTGTGTGTCCTTCTAGGATTTGTTCTCATTATCATTATGTGGACTTGGATAAATTCTAATTTTACTACACAAAAACAGGTCCAGGAACCCAAGATAATGATATTAATGTTTTACTAAAAAATTCCCCATATTAAATATCACTCAATTATAAATTACATTTTCAGAAGTTCTTTTCATATATGATGCACATCAATGTCACCAACCTATATTCTTAATAGATATTCGATTTAAAATCCGGAATAAAATGTCATTAAACCATGTTCATGGAATTTAGGGTGAATTATAAATTCTTATAAAATAATTAGATATATTCTTCCATAAATATATAGGGAAAAAATCCTTCATCTTAATATCCACTAATGAATTTTCAGTTAGGATGCACCCAACGCCTCCTACCTCACCAAAAACATATATTGTCACAGTTTTCATTAGAAAATACAATTTTCAGAGTCATGACATGAATTAATGAAAATTTTAATATCTAATGAACATTATGCATGCATTTAGATTTGAATATCTGATTACATCAAAATATGTGGAATTATTATTAGCGGAATATTTTTCATAATCTCATTTCATGGATATTACCATGTGTGAACTTCATGAGAAGAAGCACCATCTGCATACGAGTACTCTCACATGACTATATATATACCATGTGTCCCATCATAGTATTTTATCCTAATATATTACAATTTTTAGGGACATTTTTATAGAACATTAATATTTTAATCATAGTGGGGAACTTTTATGACATAATCAATGTGACTTATACTATTGGGAATTATTACATTAAAGACATATAGAATAATGGTCAATATGTAATAAGATTTTTTTATTAATATTCATCGTATTAAATATACATTTACTCAATGTAAAATAAATACGGTACATGGACACAAAATACAATAAATTCCAACTTGGAGTAGACCTCACTGGAAAATCATGTTTTTTAATGCCCTGAAAATCAAAAGTGGCAATATTTTATTTGGTAGTGTGTATAATATGCAACACCATCCACATAATGTAATATAGTCCCCCAAAACGTTATAATATATAATCTATTTTAAATTAATTAAATATAATTTAAAACTCTCAATTAATGTGATACTGATTTAGCATGTGACCTATGCATCAATGTGTTAATTCAATGGTTTGTGTTACAAGTAATATCGAGTTTTACTGAACAAAAATATATTTTTAAATATTATTATTTAATATAATAAGGCATTACCTTAATTATGAAACTATAGGTTATTAATGGTATTAACTATCTTATAAAAATATTTCATTTACACGAAATATAAAATGAATTTATTGATTAATGATTAAGAAGAAATTAATATAAGAATTAATTGAATATAACTTCAATATTTTTATAGAAAACTAATTTTATGCTCAGTAATATGGCTTATACTATTAAATTAATTAAAATTAGTGATTAATTTTAATTATATATATATATTATAAATTTAATATATATATTTTTTACACTCATTTACTAACTTTGTTAGAGAACATGATACGAAGAAACCAGGTACTACCCATAAAATCCAAAAAACATTTTAAGTAACTTTTACTCCCTTTTAATAGTGTCCCTAATTTAAATCACTTTTTTGAAGTTTTATAACATATATATGAATAAAAATAAACTTCACATTTTTAAATATATACGGAAAAAATAGTTTGTGGCATATTTTTGTTATTTTTTCGTGATGTTTATTTTTTTAATGAATAGTGAGAATAATACATTTTAGTTCAAAACTAATTTTTCATATAATTTTTTTATAAGGATAAATTATATTTAAAATTTATTGAAGTCTAATTATAATAAATTTTAATCATTTAATTCAATTTATGTAATTTTACTCATTTTTATTTTAAATTGACTATAAAAACATTTCAAATGTTTTGATGTTCTTACATTAAAAACCGACATTGTCATTACATCTGCATGATTAAATTTAAATTAATTTATACCACTTACGTAATATAAATTTAGAAAAATTGAATCATTATTTAGAATCAAAATAAAATATAATTTCTAATAGAGTCAATTTTTTTATCGAAAGTATTATAGAAAGTAATAAAAATAATTACAATTATTAAGGAAAAATTAAGAATAGCAAGAGACTAAACCATAAACATAAGGGTCCAAATTACCTAGAAAATTTTCAAAGAGACTTTTAATGGACATATTTGAACCCTATACCCCATTTTCATTATTTTTACCATTATTTGAGACATGTTTAATGTGAAAAATGGGTATGGAATTCCTTTTTCATAATATTTCAAGAGTTACACTCCTCCACTATAAAAGGCCGCGTCTACTCCAAAATTATCACCCCTATCAAGTCACTTATTTTAATCCATGATATCCCCAAATCAATCATAAAAATTCATAACATAAACCTATAACCATCACTTTATTCATATATCAATCGAAAAAACTTTTTGGTACAAACCAAAAGAAGTTTCCCGATTTTGAGGTAATATCATTCCTTAATTTCTTTAGCTTTGTTTCCATTATCCACCTCCTAAACTATTATTATAAACTTATAATATAACAAAAACAGTATAATAAATATAATATTATGTTTTAACACAAATATTTTGACCTACACTGTCACATAATACCATCTACTAGATAAGGGACATAATGTTTTGGTGTACGTACAATTATCGCCTCACGAAATGTTGATTGTTCATTATTCATTTAAAACCTTTCATGGTTAGATTTTATTATATAAAATCTATTTAAATATTATATATATCAAATATATTATGTCTTTACTCTAATTTATTTTTTTTATATCACACATCCTTATACATTCCATTTTATTTAAATACGATAACATCGTTTGTGGATGTGTGGACTACCACCCCTCAAAGCGATGTGATTCATTCACACTATATATGGAATATATAAAGAGTGGTTTTAAATGAAAAGTTGAGTCATAAAAATATATATATTATATTAATTACACAATTAACTTTCCATAAATTTAATATATCATTTTCTGTATTACCCTTTGACACAATTAAAAGTTATAATGTTGTTCATATGTGTATAGACTACCCCTGCCTAGACATAATGTTATTTATTTTATATAAAAATAATTCAAAATATATGTCTTTAAGATTAAATAATATATTATTTATGATATATTTATCATTGTGTAAATTCACTTTTTTACATACCTTCTTTCCATAACAATCATTGAAAAATGGGAGTGTTACTCATTCGTACGTATGGCCTACCGTCTCTGATATTGTAACACTGGTTCAGTTTTCATAACCATGTTTAATGATTGGATTTAAAAGTATAATTGATGTATAAATATAATAATTACATAATTATTATTATTCTGGATTTGTTATATAATATCCCTTTGACTATAGTTGAGTTGCCAAATTTATTTTGGAAATATAAACCACATTTGATCAAAACACCCGATGTAAACTTTATTGTTTAAGTAGTGGTATAAAATGTTGTAATAAGTGAAATAAAAGTTATTATAAACATGAAAAAGTTAATGAATAATCTAATTGTTTAACATAATTTTATTCCATATAAATTTAAATGAAATTCATTAAAAAACAAACATGAGGTAAGGGATTTCGTCTTAATCTCATTTTATCATGGCATGTGGTATTCATATAAAGATAGTTTCCTTTATATATTGTATATAATACATATATAAAGTTTATATAATGAATTTAATTTATTTCATGGTACTAAAATATTGAATTAATTTTATGTTTTCATAATTATCACATTTTCAATGTTACTCAAGTTGTAAGGGATTTTCATCTCACTTTTTACATCTGTCAGATAATCATTGTATTTACCACCTAATTATTTTTGTTGTGTATTGAAATAATTATATATATGTAATATAATGAATTAATTTATATTCAATTAATATTTATGTGTAATTTAATGATTATTATTTCAGGTTTTTTAGTGTTTGTATGTTACCAAATTAGGAAGGGACTTTTGTCACAATTATCCTTATTTAAGAAATTTGATATGCTATAAACCTATTATATTTTATGAGGTAAATATAATTCCCCATTAATATGTTATATCATTAATTTTATTATTCCCACAATATTTCTATCTTTCATTTATTTCCATTTCATTCATGTGCTTAATAGCTCAATTTTCTATTGTGGTATTGGATGTTCTGGAATGTTTAACGATTATTATCCTCAAGAATAATTTATTTGATCATTAATTTCCATTTTAGGATAATATATTACTAGTATTAAATAAATCATTTAATTTCATTTCCATGTATTAATCATTTATTAAAATATATTTTTATTTAACACATTTCTTTCTATGAGATAATATTGTTTTCACTGTGATTGTTATTTATCCAATTTCTGTTCCATGTGTTAATCATGTTTCTAAAAAGAATTTAATTTATCCCATTTCCATTACCTTGGATAATTATGTTATAAAAAGTTATTTTTATTTTATAAATTTCCTTTCTAAGAGTTAATAATTTTTTCTAATATATTTTTATTTCACCCATTTAATGTGTCGTTGTTAATCATGTATTCAATGAGATTTTTATTTAGACCATTTCATTTCAATGGGTAATCATGTTTCTATGAGATTATTACTATAACAAATTTTTTTCCATGGGTTAGTTATGTGTGATAATTTTTGTATAGTATATGGATAATTAATGGATGGTTACATTAAAAACCATGGATTGGTGGTTCAATGATCGACCAATGATTGGTGGGTCCATGATATCCCTCAAATGTATTGGGAATGGAAGTCGTTCATATGGATATTCCATTTATAAGAGTGAAATATATAGAATTAAAACACATGGTTATTCCATTTATAATTCTTAAAAGTATAATTATGTCCCAAAGAATCATTCTTTTTGTTTTTTATGCTTGTTATTTTTTATAATGGTTCAAATGATTGATATTCATATCACAACGATGATGATAATTGACTTTAATGGTTGTTGACATTTCTATATTTTAAAATTTGAAGGTTGAAGAATTTATGGGTATGAGTTATTTAATGTTTCTATCATAAAAAACTATTAATTAATCATTCTATTATGAACTCTTATTCTTATTGATGAATTTTTTCATTATTGTTTATCTTTACCCTTACTGAGTATTTGAGATAACCCTACTTATGATTCCTTTTCAACAGGTTTTGAAGATTTATGTTGAATGATTTGGGTCTATAAAGAATATCTCAAGAATTATATTGAATACATAGTTTAAACTAATAAATTATAGTTTAAATGGGATAAATGTATTTTAGATGACTTGTGATTTCAAGTTGATAACAGTAGTTATAAGGGATTTGGTCTTAATTAAATTTCAATATAAACATAAAATGTCCTCCAGTATATAAGTGATCCATTTTCCCTATTAATGAGGTAACGTTTGATGGATAAATTTGTTTCACAATTATCCGCATAAAATAAGATAATATAAAGTTATGATTTTCAACATCAGATCTGGGAGATAGGGTTTTTGAATTTTTTTAGTTGGAAACAATGGATAGTTTTGTTATCTTTAGAGATTATGGGGTTTTCATGTGAGGTTATTTTAATAGTTATGGATACTATCATAGGTCAATAAGATTAAGTATTATAACAAGTTCAATGTATTATACACACCCTTGAGTTTTTAAGCAATGAAATCTTAATGATATTTTTGGAGGTGTTTTTTTCGGATGAGGTATTTTAACCCATAGAAAAAAAATTATGTTTTTAGGGGATATTTGGTTTTGATGTTCAAAAAAAAAAACATGTATGCTCAGTGAAAACTTGTCACATATTTCTTGGTGATATTTCTGAAACCCATGACTGATGGATTATAAGGGTTTCATACACTACCACTAGCCTATATGATGTTTTGGTTAGTATGAAATTTTTCAAGAAAAGTATATAATTTTTTTGGAAAACAGATGGTATTTTTAATTTGTAAAAATTGTTTTTTTATCTTAGAAGAATATATCTTCAAATACTTCTATATTTTGGATTTCAAACGTTGTAAAAAAATTTAAATTAATCTTAAGGACAATTATTTGTAGAATAATTTAATTTCAACTTTAAATATTACTATTTAATTTTTATGGTTATTGTATATTTTGAAGGGTTATTCATTTTTTGAATTATCTTACGATGTGATACATTTTTTTTGTATTTAGTTAATGTCTAAATATAGTTAGAATATATGGACTATCTATTTTAGTGACATGTGGTATTTATAAGACTCCTTTAGTTCTTTAATAATTTAAACTTCATCTCAAGTACTCTTTATTTGGAGAAAAATAGTATATTTTGGGGAAATAATACTCATCAATTATGTATGATTCTTCTTGGTCAGGATGGTATGATTATACTTTAACTATAGGAGAAGGATAATGAAACATAAACTGTATTATCCTTGTAAAATAAATTTTAACGAACTAATTGTCTTTTATATTATTGAATATTATTATTTTTAGGCCCTCAACATTCTGTTGACCGTTCACATGTTTGGGATTTATTACCTCAATTACACTCTATAATTATTTACACTTTTCACCCATTCTCACATATGTTATCCCTTAGTTGAATCCTAGTACTATGTAAATTTTGGTGACTATCATGTTTTCAACATTCCTTTTTATGACAATTCTTTGTTATCTATTTTTACAATGTGGGTTTTAATGTCGTAAAACTAGAAAAATTAGAAAATTGTTAACCAGAACTAATTTTGAGTGAAAAGTTAATTTTATGGTGTAAGAATGTAACACCCAAATATTCTAAAGTAGAAACATTTTATTTGATAGCATGTATAACATGATACACTATGCTCATATGGTAATATACTTTCTTAATAATTAATAATATATTTACTATTTTCGTTAAATTAAATATAATATATAACATTCAATAGCCATGATACTGAGTTATCATGTTCCATGAGAAACAAATAGTTTTTTCAATGGCTTGCGTTACACGTAATAGTGGGTTTTACAAAAAAACATATTATTAATATATTATTATTTGATATAATCATAATTTTCATAGCTATTTATATAAGAGGTTATGAATAGTAATAACTAAATTATGAAAATAATTTTTTACAAAATATAAAATGAATTAATTGGTTACAAATTATTGACAAATGAATAAAAGAACAAATTGAATGTAAAGGGAACATTTTTAGAGAAAACTAATTTTACACTCACAAATCCATTTATAAAAATAAATTAATTACAAATAGTGATTAATATTATTTTAATATATGTAATATATATTCAAATAAATATATTTTTAAACTCAATTAACATATTTTATAATAAAAAATATAAGAAGAACCCAATATTATACATAAAAACAAATATTTTTATTAAGGTAGTTTTATGGCCTTTTAATGGACACCATTTTTTCAATAATTTTTTTTGAACCCTTATAAATATTATATATTAAAATAGTGATAATATTTTAAACATAAAAAATATATTAGGGTTACCATTTTGGAATTATTCCTTTAAGTTATATTTTTAATGAACAATGAAAAATAATAAAATTTATTTTAAAAATCAATTTTAATCAAACTATTTTTTAGGGATAAATTATATTGTAAAATTGCTTTAAAGATGATATAGATAAAAGAAATTTATAATTTAATTCAATTTATGTCATTTTAATAAATTTCACATTGATATTTAATATAAAAAATAGAACTCTTTCACACATTTTGACATTAAAAACCTGCATTATCATCCCATCAACAGGATTTAATTTAAATTATATTTTACCACTCATGTTTATAGAATTTTGAAAAATGTATTCAATATTATTAATCATAATAATTTATAACTTCAATTAATTTCAACATATTTTTTTGACCAAAAATAGTAGTGGCTATAATTAAAATTAATTACAATTATTAAGGAAATTTTTAACTTTCCAAGGGAATAAATCATAATTTTAAGGTCCATAACTACCTAAAAACATGTCCAAGAGGAATTGGATGTCCATATTTTGATGATATCATACATTTTATCTAAATTTTACCATTATTGGATCCACATTAAATGTGAAAAACATTTATGGAAATCCATTGTCAAAATATTACAAGAGTGTGACTCCTCATCCACCCTAAAAAAGCATACTCTCCTCATGCTTCCCCACACCTCTCACCACACATGGGATAATACAAGATATACTTAATTAAATTTTCAATATCCCTCCCATAATAATATAATCCTCACCTTGTTAAAAATCAATCCATGAAATCCTTTTGGCACAAACAAAAAAAAGTTTCTTGATTAAGAGGTAATATCTTTCCTTAAGCCCTTTAGTTTTATTTCTCTTCTCCACCAGCTAAAATCATCTTATTCCATGATAATATAACAAAAAATAGCCATATTATAGTATTATTTTTTTATTATATTTTTTTAATATCACTCACAGACACAAACTTCTAATGGGTAACAAATATAATATTTCCGTGTATAGTGAACTACCACCTCATTAAACAATGATTGTCCATTTTTTCCTTCAACAAATTTAAAAGATGGAAATTATGATGAAAAAACTGTTTATATATTTTATGTATTTTATTAATTATGTATTTAGTATTGTTTAATTATATTTAAATACATACTATTATAATTTCTATTTTTAAAATATGATAACATCGTTTGTGGATGTGTGGACTACTGCCCCCTCAAAGCGATATGATTCCTTCACAATGTGCATAGAACATATTAAAGAATTTTTTAACTAAACATATTTGACATAAATAAAATATATATTATATCCCTAAAATAATTACCTTTCACTAAATATAATATATCATTTCCTTTTTTACATTTTCATAAACTTAAAAGTTATAATGTCACCTGTGGACGTGTAGATTACCGCATCCTTGGCATGATGTGATTTATTTTACATAAAAATAATTATATATTAAATTATATATTATTGAAAAAATTATTTTTATGAAATAATTATTATTATTTAAATACATATTATTAGTTACCTTCTTTCGATGACAATCATTGAAAAATATGAGGGTTACTCGTGTGTACATACAACCTACCCTCTCCGTGATTGTAATGTTAGTTCATTTTTCATTAGCATATTTAATGATTGGTTTTAAAAGTATAATTTGTTTATAAATATGTTAATTATTTAATTATTAGTATTATTTATATGTTATATGATGACCCCATTGATCCTAATTGTCCTACCAAGGTTATTTTTGGCACATAAACTATGTATTGCGAAAACACCCAATGTAAAATTATTTTATTAAGTATTTGAATTCAACATGGTAGAATGTGAAATAAAATTAAAGCTAAACATGATGAATTTTATTAATATATTATATAATTAACATGTGTTTATTAAATATTATGTGAAATGAAATTCATCTGGAATGAAATGCAAGGTAAGAAATTTTGTATCAATTTCATTTCATCGAGGCATAATGTATTGTTATGAACCTAGTTTATTTTATATAGTTTATATATTTATCCTAAGATGTTTATATAAAGAATATAATTTATTTAATTGTATTAAAAATTTTCACTTTTTTTATTCTTTCCTGGATCTCATGTTTTAAAAGTAACTCATGTTGTAAGGTATTTTAACCTCACATTTTTACATTTTTTAGATAAATGTCTTGTCAGACACATAATTATTTTGTGTTGAATATCTAATTAATTTTTTGTATATTATATCATAGATTAATTTATATTAATGGGATTTAAAATTTTTTAACTATTATTCTTTCATATTTTTTATGGTATTTAAGTTACCATGGTGGTAATGGAATTTTTTAACAATTTTTATTCTTTGATATATTAGATAGTTATACAAATATCATCTTTTACGAGGTGCATATACTACTAATTTGATACGTTATATCAATAATTTCATTATTCTCGTAATATTATATATTTTAGTTCCTTTTATTCAATTCATGGGGTTAATGGTTTATGTGTTTCAATGTTGTAAGGGATACTTTGCATTTTTTAATGATGATTATCCTCAAGAATAATTTCTATGGTACTTCATTTCAATTTGAGGAAATTATATGACCAGTGTACAAAAAATCCTTTAATTTCCCTTCCATGTTTTAATCAATTTTCAAATATATTGTTATTTAATCCATTTCCTTTCAACAGGCTATTTATGTTTTCAATGTGATTGTTATTTAACACATTTCCATTCCATGGGTTTATCGTATTTTTAAATATACTATTATTTAACGCATTTTCATTATATGGGAAAATAATGTTTTCAAAAGAGATTGTTATTTTACCCATTTCATTTCCATTGGTTAATCATGTTTTCAAAGATATTGATATATAACCCATTTATATTCCATTGTTAAATAATGTTTTCAAAAATATTATGTTTTAACCCATTACCATTCCATGGGAAAATCACATTTATATGGGATTGTTATTAAACACATTTCTCCATGGTTTAATTATATGTGATGACAGTTCAGTGTTACATAGACAATTGAGAGGTGTTTATGTTATAAATGAATGATGGGTGGTTTAATGATAGACCAATGATGGGAGGGTCTGTCATAACCCTCCAATACATTGTGTATGGAAGATGGCCATATGGATATTTAATTTATAGGAGTGACATGTATGGAATTTGACTGCATGGTAATTCCGTTTATAAGTGTGAAATTATAATTATGTCCCAAAGTTCATTTATGTGTTTTATTGTACATTATATATATTTATAATATTTCTAATGATATATATTGATATAATATGGATCCTGATTGTTGATTTTGATTACTATTTTGTTTTCCATGTTTTCATATTTGATGGTATAGGTATTGAGTTATAAGAGTTATTTTATTATTTAAATGCAAAAATTAATTAATTAATCATTCCATTAATAACTATTATTCTTATTGATGGAATTTATTGTTAATTATTATCTTTACCCCTACTGAGTGTTTGAGCTCAACCTTCGTATGTTTCCTTTACCCCTGGTTTTAATGAATTATGTTGAATAATGTTTATATATAAAGGATATCACAAGGATGATATTGATGAGTTATTATGAAATTATAAAAGAATCATAAAATGGGTGAAATGTACATTTGATTACTTATGAGTTGAGGTTGATATTATTTTTTAATGTAGAATTGTTTTCTAATTTTCTAAAACATTAAACCTAAATGGTACTCCAGTATATTGGAAATCCATGTTCTCCATTGATGAAGAAAGGTTTAATGAAAATATTTGGGTTGAAATTATTGTCATCACAACAGGGAATTTAATGTTATGATTTTCAGTACATGATCTGAGAGTGCAAGTTTTGGGATGTAATGTGTTTATAAAAATTCATTGATTTAGTTGGGATTTTAGTGAAATTATTATCCATGGAAATACTCCTAATTTCAAACACACCCCTATAAGATATATCTACCATAACATGGTACAATTTAGCTCTCTTATTTATCCACTGATGTGGAATTATCTATTTTTAATGAACCACCAATATAGTATAATCGCAATAGAATGTTATTAGATTGACACTACTAGGTACCACATCATTATATTGGATAAAGTTTGGACTTCATACTTATTTTTTCCTTCCGTAGAATCCGAAATATACTCAAAATCTTCTATAGAATGTGGGACCACAACCTACATTGAGCTCTTCTAGCTCACAACACCTCTATTCAGAGTGAATATGTATCCTATTGATGACACCATATCTTCTTTATCACTTTCAAAACACTATTATTTATATCATTTGATCTATAGTTTCTTATCTACTTCATAAACTAGGAACATATCCTTAGTATTCCTTAGATACTTATTTATTGTTTTGACTTCCATCCAATAGTGGTCACTTGGGTCAGATTGATATCATCCTATGACACATAATGAATAGGAGATATCAAGCATAGTACAAATCAAAACATACATGAGTGACACAATAACTACTATATATGGAATTATTTTTATTTTATTTAATTCTTTATTTTTCTAAGGAATGATTTTCAAGGAAACATGAATTTCATGTGACACTAGAAACAATCTCATATTGTATTGTTCCATGCTATGTCTCTTAAGTATCTCATCAATGTTTGTATTTTGACTTATTTTGAGAAACCTGATGGATCAATTACAATGTATCTTGATCTCAATATTATATACTATCTGACACACGTACTTTGTATAGAATAATTTATTCATCAATGCCACAAAATTATATAATACTAGAATTTAATTTTCAATGAGCAATATGTCATCGATATAAAATATTATGAAAACGTTTTCAATCCCTCTAAACAATTTATAGACATAAGGATTATAGTCATTCTCTATGAACCAAATTATGTTATGGGTTCTTCAAAATGAATTTCCCATGACCTAGATTTTTAATTTAAAGATTGATTTTTTAGTTTTTAATTCTTATTGGCATCCTTTGTGGTCACAAACCCTTGGGCTTATGGGATAGAGTCAACATTTAGTAATTTCACATTAATAAAGGGTATTTTTATATACATATTCCAAATATCATATTCATTTCATGTCTTAATGTTTATTAGATTAATAATTTTTTTAGAATTTTAACTGGTGAAATTTTTCCTTATAGTAAATTCCTTAATCTTGGATTGAAAACATTTAAAACAAATCATGCCTTACAGGATCTTACATGTCCTTCCATTTCCAATTTATTATTGAATACCCATTTTCCACTAATATTCTTTATATATTATATACTATCATCCCAAATAAAATGATGGTTTTGGTATGTGGAATCCATTTCATAATTGAGGGATTCTTGCAACATGGAAATAATTTTTGCACCTACTGATTACTTGTAGGTTAGAGGATCATTATTATCAACTTATAATGAGTCACCGTCTTTAATGATTATAAAACAAAATTATTATTTTTCTCTAAACACTCTAATACTGTTATAGATTACTTAAGTCTCTGGAACAACGTATACATCCATAGGGATCTATGAAATCTATTCATATTCCAACACTTGTATACCATGATTATCTGCACGATGTAAATATATCATTGTTCCACATACTCTTTTGGAGATGTTATCCCTCACAGATAATATGGATTTTCATTCCAATGATAATTTATTTATGAGGGGTGATATTGGTAATATCCCCTTATATCATTGGGTATTCCTATATACGTACACTTTTATCCTAGGGGTGAATGTTTTTTTAAAGAATCGTTAAGAAAATTTTTTTCAACCCCACACATGTATGTATAAAAACATAGGACTCATTTAATTCCATAAATGGTATGGTATACCGTATACTACATTATTTGTCACATGGTTTTGTATTTGTGCTATTTTTTGTAACACATGTCCCCAAAAAGATTATAGAATACTTGCATGAACCATCATTGATATCACCATGTCAAACAAGGTATAGTTCCTCCTTTCACTTACACCATTCCACTATGGTTTATAAGGAAGTATGAGTATATATATGTTCCCAATATCTCATAAGTAATAAATTAAGTTTTCATTAAGATAATATCCACCATGGTATGAGTTGTGCTTCTTAATATTATTAACATGTTGGGTCCTAATAGAATTTATGTATTTATTCAATTTAATAAAACAATATGACTTATATGTTATTTTGTATACATATAAATATCTTATAAGATCATTATTAAAAGTATTTAATAATGGGTACCCACCCATTTCCTCAATCGAAAATGATATGCACATGTGTATGGACTAAAATAAGAAGATCTATGGACCTTTCACCTTTTCCACTAAATGGGTCTTTGTCGATTTTTACTTCTAAACATTAATCACATAAACTAATTGTTTTATCTCAGAAGAATCTATATATACATCATTGTATAATTTAATTAATCACATTTTTTTGCATGACCCATCTTGTGATGCCATAGTTGTGTGTGGTATGAGTCATGTGAAGTAACCTCATAATCCTTTTCTACTATATGGTTCATGTAATATAAAACATAGTGATAGATATTTAAATGTGTCTTACAATAGAAAGTTATATCTTCGTAAAATAGGAAACATTTATTCCCATATTTGAAAATATATCCTTCCATATCATGTCTAGAGATAGAATTAATGTTTATTGTAACAGATGGAACATAATAACATCCCTTCAAAACCAAGATCAGGAAGGTTAGAAATGTGAGTTTATTGTCAATTGTAGATACCTTAGTAATTTTTGTTACACAAAGATCTACCACCCATTTTTCAATTTCTCTAAATAAACATGGTTCGTGTATCTAAATACATATGTTGTCACCGCCTGATGTGTCATATAAATATTTTTTATAAATATATTAATTTACCTCAACAAAAAAATGCATGTGAATAATCATCGTGCTTTGTTGGACATGTGATGTTTTTCTTCCAATGTTCCTTATTTCTATATGTGAAACAAACAACTTATTTACCTTTATTGTCCCTTAATTATCCCCTTATTTGAAGGTTGTGAAGAAGATTTGGGCTTAAATATTTTGTCTTTCCCTTTCAATTTTTTCACTATAAATACCAATGGTTTCTCATGATTATCCTCATTATCTAAATGGAATAGAATAGAGAGAAGATCTACAATATACTTCTCAAAGTAGATTATATTAAAATTTATTAAAAATACATATACTACCATAAAGAGTGATTTTTGGAATGAGAACGGTGCATTATTCTTGGGGGAGAGTAAAATCTAAAACCTCTTTCATTTCAATATAGCTGATGAGATTGATTATGTGAGGTCATACTAGGGAACCTTCCCTATGAATACTCTAAAAAGAACCTTATAAATTGAAAATCATTCATGTATATATCTCTACTAGTAAATACCATGGAGGTTCCTAAGCATGATACACATATCAATGTTTTATTATGACATCATGATTTTATTAAAATTGATGAAAGATTAAATCATTTAATTTCGATCGATTGAATTTTTTTTGTCTGTACATGTAAATTTTATCACTAACCACATTTAAAGGTGGATCTAACATTGAGGATTTAAGCATGTAATATTTTTGTTCACGGTGTTGCACAAAATAAAGGGCTTTAAACTCATCCTAGAAGTTACTACTAGTGAGGAGGTTTTAATTATCTAAGATTGGTAATAAGGATAGTGTGGATGATAAGATTTACTTTTTGTTCTATAATTAAAGAAAATATCATTAATTCCAATTATTGGTTAGAGATTATGTGAGAAATGATAAATTAAATGAAATTTATTAAATCTACCACTATTTTATGAATTCATAATATTGATATTTTTTAATGAAAAATAAAATTTATTACGTTTTAAAGTGTATTTGTAGTATAGGGAAGACCCAAGATCATCTCTCAAATATATTTGATAGGTTTAGAGTGTGCATTTTTAAAAAAAGTACTAAAAGATATGGCGGGGTTGAATTTTTTTAAGAAAATATCTTAATCTAAAAAGTTAAATAGTAGAAAACCCATGTGAATTGTGAAAAATATAAGATAAAGGGGTTGTTGTGATTTCAATAAAAACATTTACAATTCATTTCTCTTAGATATTCATTATGGTTTGGAGTAATTATTCGGTTGAAATTAATTGAAATCTTCATAATTAAAAAGATTTTATTTCAATGCTTATAGAACCAACCCTTAAAATAATAATCATATTACTATGGTAAACACTAATTCACAGAATAAGAGATTTGAACTAATATTTAAATCCCAATAATTGTGGTAAAAAATGACTCTTGTGTTTTCCAATTGAAATAATACATATCATGCACTCAAAACTCACACTAATCAAATAGAAATTAAGATCATATCTATCACATGCATCATAATAAGAATTAAAAATACAAATAATATAAGATGCATGAAATAAAATATATTAACTCTAATATTAATCCAATACAGAATAAAATATATGTGTCTTAAATCCCTTTACATTTTTTTCTCCCTCACAGTGAAATCCAAGCATTTAACATTATATCAAGAGGAGGAGAAAGCTCAGGTGCGTCTAAATATTCTTCAATGACACCCATATGAGTATTGGGGCCTTCATAACATATAGGATTAGTAGAGTACTCCTCTGTAACTCCAAAATTACATCACATCACCCCTTCTCTATACTATCACATGGGGTTCCTAAGGTTCTAATTTATAAGAAAATTAGAAGTTGGTTTTGGGAACCTGGATTTCGAGAAACCACATGGGTCATAGTTTTCAATGGATAAAATGTCTTATCTCCCATTAGAAAAAAATAATAATACCAACATATAGAAAAATTTCAGAAAATATTATGAATCATTTATATAACTACATCCCACGCTATGGACGGAATACAAAACATCACTTTTGAATTCGATCATGTTCCATTTAATAAATGAATTTGTTTGTTTTGTCCCATTATTGGATGAACTGGGATTCAGTTCCTTCATAATATTTGTTATCATTTAATTTTGCATCATACCAATTACATGCACTTATTAGTATAAGTATGCGATTCATTGCACATCCGTAAAAGGATTTCTATATAATTAGGCCCATTTTTAATAAAGTTTGTATGGGCCCTCAAAATCACCTCCACATACAATGAAAACATACCAATAAGGGAGTTATCCTTTTTAACATTGACGAACAAAAAATTATTGAATAAAAATGATGTTAATATTGTCATAATATTTTTAATTTACACACAAAATTGGTTTAATACAATGGTTTTAGGGAGAAATGAAATCATGAATTGTTGTGCAATCGTACCACCACTCCTAAGAATCCACACTCCTAGTTCAAGTCACATTTCCAAAAACAATGCAAGGATATATTAATAACATAATGAGTAATATACATCAAATGAAAATTTAATCCTTGATTGCAATGTGATCAGAGGAAAAATCCCACCAAAGAGTTATTTTGAGTGATAATGGAAAAACATATCTTGTAAATTATTTTAGTATTAAATTATAAGTGATGCATGATAACAATATATAAAAATAATTAAAAATAAAACCTTGTCACTAATTTTCCATGTGTGTTTGTGAAAACCATTTCTTGCAATTCTTTCTCCTTTTTATCAAGTAAATATAGGTTATTTTTGAAAATTTATTCCTAAATCATTCCATCCACCGAACCTGTCCTCCATCCATTACATTAAAATTTCATGTACCACTCACATAAGAATTTCTAAAAGTCAAATATTACTATAAAAACCTATATATACTCATATATTTTGCATTTCAAGACTCCATTAATTTTTTATTATTAATATTGTTAAAAAATTTTACTAAGAACAAAATTCACAATCATCACTCAACACTTTATTAATCTCCTCATAACATTAATTATAATATTTATAATCATATAAAATGTTGAGGAATAGTTGGTTTGACATCCCCAAGACAAACCCATATTTTTGAGTTTTTAAGGGCATACAATAGATAGAAAACATGTACACATGCATAGTTAAATTGGATATAGTGATTAAAAAGATCAGATTAGCAATGAATGTATGGAAAAATAAATTTAGAATGCTGATAAATATATAATAAACTTTATATTTACCTTCTATAGAGTAGTAATATTTTGAACATCGTGGTTCGGGGAGATGATATTTTGAGATATTAAGTGACATAATTTTTCTATAAACTATTCTCACAAAGTGAACCATTCTTCTCAATGGTTGAAAAATGATATAACAATTTATATCATTGAAAAACAATTCATGAAGAAGTCACACATGAAGGTTTAATTGATTCTAAAATTCATATTCTATTGGTGAGAAGAAAAAAAATGTTAAACCAACAAGAAATAAATAAATTCCTCACGCATTTTCAGTAATTTTCATCATTAAGGGGGGAATAATTTTACATTATTATGTGGAAATATTTATCCATTATTAAGTGGCAATAATTAATGATTATTATATGAAAAAAAGTTATGTGGTATGTATAGAAGTAAAAATACCTTTCAGAAAGTGAAAATCTGAAAAATATTATGATGAAAAATTCCTATCTAACTCAACAATATACCAATCCACCCACACCTAGAGTGTATAGAGTCCTCACTATAATAATAGAGAAGTTGGGATGTAAGGATAAAAACCTAATAGTTTAATTCATAGGTTTCTTCTTGAACTTGGAGGTTCTCCAACAGGGACTCCAGAATATTTTATTGAAAGTGCTTCATCCACTACCCATTAATAGTGAATATTTTTTTGTTTCTTAATTTGTAACATGAAAAACACAATATAGATAAACATTATAAATAGTGAATTTTCCAAACCATTTGTAAGAAAAAATATCCAGATGTATCATTATCCTTCATTGAAAAAGAGGAACTTTTCCCAATTTTGAATTGATGATGAAGGATGAGGTAGTCATGGGAAGCCATGGATCTCTCATTGTAGATCTGTAATCTGTTATATGAAGCTCTTCTCATTTTCCCTAGCTATTAAATTTATTACTACCTTTGAGCACCTATAACATAAATATTTTAATCTCATTTTATAGTTTCCCTAGTGGCTTGGTTCTCTACCTCAATAGAAAGGTGACAACACCTTCCAAAAACTACCATATGTGGGGACATCCCAGAATGAGTTTTGAAGTTAGTATAGTAAGCATATAATAAATAATATAATCTAAGACTCTAATATTTTACATTGACTTGTACCATTTCATTAAAGAAGATATTTTTACCACTAAATTTTACACCTTGGATTGATCATTGGGTTATGGGTAATATGTAGTAGACACGTTTTTCTTGGCCCTATATGGATGAAAAAGTTATTACATTATTTTGTTGTAGAAATGAGAACCCCGGTCACTGATAATGAACCAAGGTAATCCAAACCTATAGAATATTTTCGTTTTAAAAAATTCTACAACTCACTTGTAATCATCTATCCTCAGGGATCATGCCACTACCCATTTTTTCATGTAATCAACTACCAAAATAATGTACAAGTTTCCCAAGGAGATGTAAAATCTTCCCAATAAGTCAATGCCCCAAACATCAAATATTTTAGGGAATAGAACTGTTTTTTGGAATTTCATTTAATTTTTAGAAATTCCACATTATTTTACAATATGGAAAATATTTATAGGAATCATGTGAATTAGGAAGTAAGGATTTCCAAAAGAGTCTAGAATCAAGTACCTTGTGTGCAGTCTGTTGGAATCCAAAGTGAACCCTATAAGAATGTGAGTTGAATAACCTAAGGACATAATAAAACCTGCTATTTGGAATGAACCACATGATTAATTAATCACTATATGTTTTACAACAGTATGGGTCATCCTAAATGTACCAACAAGACTCAAGCCTTAGATGATCATCATTGTTTTTGTTAAAATTAGTAAGAAAGGAAAATGCTACCAAATATTTTACAATTTCAGTATACCAAGGAGTAGAATCATTCACTCAATAAAATTACACATCAGGAAACATATAATTTATGGGAATATAGGGGGATGCAGAAATTTATGGGGATGTTAAGATCTTACTAATATAGTTAGTCGCCACATTATCTATCCTTTTTATCCTTAATTTCTAGATTAAATTTTTAAAGGAGGAGCCTCTAATGAATGAGTCGTGTATGGATTCCATTTTTTTAGAATATATTGGAGGGTTTAATGGTCTATGAACACAACAACTTTGGACCCTACAATGTATGACCTAAATTTATCCAATGAAAACACAATAGAAATAAATTATTTTTTGTTCTGTTGTTTTAACAATCCATCCCTTTATAACACACATAAACATGATTTATTACACAATATTTCACATAATAAAACAGTAAGGATCTATAGGTTTAGTGTCTTTGAAAATTACGAACATTACATGAAATATTAAGATATAAAATGCAACTTATTTGTGGAAAAAATCTTTTACCTAACCTCAATGTTCCTTTGCTCTTTTCATTCCGTGGGATAACCCGAGGACATACATAAAAATGGTGAGCTATAAAGCCTAGTAAATGAGTAAACAATGAATAACATGAAGAATAAAATACATGTTATGAAATATTAATATCAATGGAGTATAAGAGGAACATGAACAAAAAGGCACGATATAGCCTGATTATCATAACATGGAGATGTGGCAACAACATTTAATATGATATTATCATGAGCCAAGGCTCATTGCATGTGGAGAATGAGTAAACCCTCATTGAACATAAATTATCATGAGTAAACCCTCATTGAATATAATTTAAAATGATTAAACACTAATCTCATGTGATTTATCATGATACTATTATTTACCCAATGAATTGGAGCACTGTCAGGGCGCACCCTTCTTAATCATTTCATTTCATGCATAAATGTGCCACATAGATCATACAACCTCAATTCATTAAAATTCATAATTTATTACCAATATAAGAGATCTGGAATACATAAAAGTAAGTCCTCAATCAATAGGTACATGTTCATAAAGTTTAATACCCTTTATAGATAAATGGGTATGGTATTTATTTACACGATGATTTTGGCATTGGAAATTTTGGTGATACTTCGGCAGCATAACAACGTCAAATAGAAATCATAAAATGGGTTGATGAGAGAGAAAGGCGTATCTCATCATTTATACATGAAATTTATAGTCAGGGAATCATGTAACCTAATATACCAATATATTTAATGGAATTTAGATCCATAAAATAATATAGTTTATTAAATGTAAATGAGGTGAGCGAAATCCCTTATAGAATTTCAGCATGGTAACAGGTGTACATGGAAGAAATTAATGAGAGATAAAGGGGTTTCTCATCATTCAAACATTAGGAGGGACATATATGGGATGTTAGTAATCATACACTAACATTTTTAATTGAAAATAAAATTACATAATAGTATAAGTAAACATGGGCATAAATAAGGAACGAAGGAAAGTGAGAATCCCTTACATGGAAGTGTGTGACATCAAGAGCATCAGGAGGGGCTTAATGAGAGATTAGGGAGCCTTGGGATGGTTCATGAGAAATGAGTATAGAGTAGGGGCGTTTTCTAGGGGTATTGAGTGAAAAGCAGTTGGAGATTTGGTGGGTTTATATTGGAAAATAGAGGGGAATTCAATAATATTTAACAAACAAGGGATTTAGAATCTATATAATTAAATATTCAAAACCAAAAACAAATCCATAGTTTTTACCTAAATTATGTTCCAAAGGTTGGTAGAAAAAACTATTTTATAAGGAAATGGATGAAGTTGTTAAAATATTAGGCTTGATTATGTAGAGTAGAGTCACACTCTCAAGGAAATTATTTTAATAAGTTTAAATATTTTATAAGTCCTCGAGGGTCCACTAAGAACCAAAAAATTAATAAAAAAAAAATAAAATCGCATTATTTTAAAGATAAAATATATATTGGACCAGTACCCCTTTTATATAATTTTATCACATCACTATTGTCTCATTATGATGTCATGAAAGACATTATATATTTAAACGGTATTTATTTTTTAACCAAAAATTAGATTGTCTTAGAAAATTATGAAACATTCATTGATAGATAATTTCGACGTCCTAAATCCAAAAAAAAATTATTTTGTCTAAATAATTTTATAAATATGTGAATTTTCAATTCGAATATAAAAACCAGCATTTACTAAAAATTGACGGGTTTCGATATAAAGAGTTTTTAACCATAATAAAAATTACATTGGAATTCATAAAATTTATATAATAATTTATTATTCATAAAAGTAAATTGATAATAATGTATTATTAAAATATTAAATATTTAAAAAATTCATTAAGTCATTAAAAAAGATTATTTAATTAAAAATAAAATTTTTATTTTTATCATATAAAAATATAATTCTAATCAAACATAATACTTAATCTTTTGTAAAGAAAAAACAATAAATATAATCATAATTTTAACTAAAAGGAGTGTTCTTATGTCACTATTATAATAACATTATTAATCAAAACATAGTTTAATATAATAATTTATATATCTCTGAAAAGTAAAATTTTAGACAAAAAATTCAATTTATCTAATTCATTATATTTTTTAGATAAACTGTTCCTATAAATGAATTTATGTAACACATTATGCTTCCACGATATGTTTCCCTTTGAAAAATACAATTGCTTGAATTGTACGCAACTTCGAGATTCTAACACACTACGACCAAGTAAAATCAGTCATTATGAATAGTAATACCCACCTTTTAAATTTCTATAAAATTTATCTTTCAAACTAGACTTTATTTTTGGATTAAAAATAACAAAATTAGTTTAGGGTAAATTTTTGTTATTTTTTTGAAAACAATTAGTTTTAGATGAATAGTGAAAAATACTGTGTTATTGTTTATCACTGAAATTTTGTATAAATAATTAATTATTTTATTTAAATTTATTTTAGGTCAAAATAGATACATAATAACTATATTTGTTAAATGTAATTCATTTTAGTCATTTTTTAATAATATTAGATATATAAAATTTTATTGAACTTTTCACCGTATTTTACCAACATCCTAGAAGCATTTGAAAATTTTCATTAAACATAATTTTACCGCTTCTTTGAGTGGAACTTCAAAAATCGGAGGGACATAGTTGATATCAGTAAGAAACATTTGGTTCAATAAGATGAAAATAATTTTTGGTGAATAGGTAATTTTTTAGTTTTATTTACCACTGTTAAAAGTAAATAGGGTAATTAAAGATAAAAATGATATTATTATTACCCTAACACATGTCCTAATTTTATTGGATAAGTTTAATTCGGCCAAAAAATCTTACGAATAAAATATGATCCTTCAGGTCCACATGGATTAGATTAGGACATTTATTATTATTTTATTTAAGGAATAGTTAAAAGAGTTAAATTCAATGTTTATTAACTAAATTTTTTTAAATATAGAGTTATACATAATATAAATTCGACTATAAATATTAGTTGGAAAGATAAAAATATTTCCTACATAATTGTATTTTATTTATAATTTTTAGACATTAGATAATTTAATTTATTTATGACACAATAACGACACAATAATTAGGTTAATGATGAAATATTAAAATAATTGATATTATAAATATCCAAATACATGCAATTTGAAATTTTTGATGAATTAAAATAATTTAAGTGGTTAATATGACATGTTATTATATAAAATTTCAATTTATTTCTAAGTAATAATCTTTTTAAGACTTTAACAAAAATAATTTGTTAAAAAATGTCAAAATTGACATAATTGAGTTTTTAAAACAAATACTATATTATTTGGTGATATAATATTCCTAAAAAAATAAGACTCAGCCACAATGCCTTAATAATATTATATATTTCATTAATGAACCTATTGTGGTTATCGTGATAGTTTATTGTATGTTTATTAACTATATAATATAAAAATACAATTAGACATGGTAAATATCAAACTATTTAACTTAGAGTTAAATCTAAAAGATAATGTTTATAGGGTGACCCAATCCTATTTAAAACCTACTGGTTGAGTGGATTTAGACCTATCCCCACCTTATCCTAGAAATAAATCATTTTGGAGCCATTATAAACCAATAATTATTTTATTATAAAATAATATTTCAATATTTTCTTATGGTCCCCCTCACCCCTCTTATAAAAGGGCACTTCCCATTCTCTTAATTTTACACCTACAAAGCCATTTGGATTGGCCAACCCATGTCCAAATATCCTTTCAGCTGACATACCTTCATCTTAGAGGCATTCCATTAGTCAAAAATCCATTTATGAATCCCTTATGGTAAAAGCAAAACATAGAACTCGAAGAAGAGGTAAATATTTCATCACCTCTTTCAAGTTCTTTTCTTCTTCCACTACCAATTTCTCTATTGTATTCATTATAAAATAAAAAATCCAGTATATTATATATACAATGATTTTATTATAAAAATGGTATAAACATATTCATTATTCAATCCATCCTATAAATGACAAATTCACCATACGTGCGTACGTACGAATTACCGTCTCCACGTCGTGGGGTAGTTTGTTATTCGAACATTTCATCATTTGGATGGGTATAATATTGAGTATAAATTATGTAAATAATAAATATAGCATGATAATTATTTATTTATTTATGATATACCACCTAATCATATACTATTTTAAAATTAAAAGAATGATATTGTCACTCGTGCATACGTACAGATTAACGTATCCATGAACGCGACGAGATTAATTCCACATCATAATCTTTCAAGAATAGTTTTCATTTTATGAATAAAAATAATGTTTATGAACATAATATAATTCTTTATATGAATCAAATACATCATATCCCTCATAAACATGACTTACGTAACCAATAATATTATGGAAAATGAATCAGTTAACTCTGGGAATTATGATACTCCAAAAATATCATTAACAAAGCAATATTAGAACATCATATATGACATCATTGTAACATATTAGTTCCAAAATCCACCCAGAGGCACCCCATATCTAGTTGTTCATATGGCCTCAAGTGAATTTCCCTAAACACCAGAAGCTTCTGAATAGCAGCGAGGGATTTGGGTATGATAGTGGGAAAACTATGCCCTCTTTTGGGGAGTAACACAATAGAAATAAAACAAATTGCAGTAGAGGAAGTAGGAATTATCCATAAAAATGTAAACAGTAGAAGACTTGAAATAATAAACTAGTGAACACATATATATATGAAGTATTCAATATACATATGTCTATGAATGCATCCAAACAAATCACAATGTTGGAATACAACAGTACTAAACCAAAGTACAAAAGAAAGCAAGTAAACAACTCCTAAGCATCACAAGCCATATCTTGGTACCATGCTCTCCAGCACCATAAAAAATAAATTACCTAAAGTAGAAGGGTTCATGCCCTTATCTATACATGCAATAATATAATTTTTTTGGGCCCAAGAGCATGGACCAAATAGGGTGTGACACTAAATCCTCATAGACAACCACCACAAAATAAGTTCCTAACAGTTAGTGAATATATGGAAGGTAATAAGTAAAGAAAGTTGTAAACTAGGATGTACTCAGTAGTAAACAATCCACAATCTCAATGCATTCAGTTTCTTATATAATGCTACAACTAATCAAAATAGGTAATCACAAACAGGTAATCACAAATCGTTAACCCTCTAGTAAGTACTCATAGCCTATACCCTCTGGCCCTACATAGAAACACAAGAAATTAGCTAAACATTAAACTTAACCCTTTGGGATGTACTCACTTCCTATACCATCTAGTCCTTTATATCTACACAAGACACCCTCTCATCAATACACTCATTCAATACCCTTTGGTTCAACTTATGAATAGACTCTCTGAGAAAGCACTCGTCATCAATTAATCATATAGTCTCGTATAAGTAACTAATGGGGCTCTATGGAAGAAATTATGTCACATTCCCTCTATGGCCCACTTTGAGGAACTAAAAACACTCTGAGGAAGCCCTTACGTCAATACCCCCTATGTTCTCACATCATATGTAAAACATACACTATGGAAAATAACTTACCTCCATTCTTCCTATGGTCTATCATACTAGGTTCTCATGGCCCTATGTAAGACAAACTGGTATAGTAATGTGTATTGTCCAAAGTAATCATCAATAAATACTTGGCTAGCAGTCTACAACATAATAGTATGTAAGGATACAAACACAAAATCCTACTATACTAGGCATGGAAGCCAAACAGTAGCCTAAAAGGAAAACTAGACCCAATGGTAAAAAAAGGCAATCATGCATGGGAAAAAACCTCCAAATCATAGAAATTGATGCTATTCACATTTAATTATCCTCAACTATAGCATACAATCATAGAGGGAAAACAATAGGTCTAAAATAGTAAATGTTCAATACCCATTTCAGGGGTATTGGCGATTTTGAACATATAACTAGAAGACATTCAACTGAAAGCATCAAACCACCTACCCCGACATTGGAAGATCAGTATAAATGAGTCTTAGAACATTAAGCACATTAGAACTCTAAAGATCTATTGAAAATTCTTAAACATTCAATAGATGATAACTTTAGAAGGGGGAGGAATTGGAAAACGTAGATCAAGCAGAATGGAGAACATACCGAGGTGATCCCAACACAATCGATGATGGTCAAATCCGAGATCAGATGCTCAGTCAGGGTCTAGGAGGAAGATCACGGTCGTACGGGAGCTCACGGATGGACTAGGTTGAGAAGAAGATGTTTCTGGTGATTAGACGTGACCCTGGTACGTTTAATGGAAAAAATACACAGCATGTACATTGGAAGTACACGACATGTACATTTTGTTTTCGTACTCTGCTTTAGGTGGCCTCCAGGTCACCCCCACATGGCTGTGTGTACGACCATCACACGGAGAGCACAAGGTCTCCTACGGTGACCCATACATGGAATGTACTCATAATGTGCATGACGTGTACTTCATAAATTTCCAGAAATTACCCTTTTTTCTTAAAAAGAGACCAGAAGAAAAAAAAACATACCTAAATGAAGATATGGGTTTTTACAAATAGCCCCCTTAAATAATTTCATCCCCAAAATTCCCTAGTAAGGCTGTTTAGAAAAAGAAATCTCAAACAACTATAGCCACTACGATCGTACATTCGCTTCCCTCTCCCAAGTATCATACAGTACTCCCTCGTGATTCCATTTCACTCATACTAAAGGAATAAACCGGCCACATAGAACCTTCATACTGTGATCAACAATCAGGATACGTTGCTCCTCAAAATAAACATCCACTTCAAGCTCAACCTCCTCAGGTTGGAAAACATGAGACGATTGTGAGTAGTAACGTGGATGTTGATAAACATGGAAAACGTCGTGCATAGCCTGGTACCTCTGAACTAACTACAACTGATAGGCAACCGGCCCAACTCTCTTCAAAATCTCAAATGGCCTGGCGTGTCTCAGTGAAGGCTTACCCTATCTCCCAATCCCCCTACGTCCCAACATTGGTGTGACAGGTAGAAAAACCTTATCCTTTACATCAAACTCTAGACGCCGTCTCCGTCGATAAACTTAAGACTTCTGTCGAGACTATGTAGCATCCATCCCCTTCTGAATCAACTCTATCTAATCTGTGGTCTCCTAGAAAATAAGAGGTCCCAACATCGATGCCTCTCCTTCCTCTAGCCATAATAAGGGTGATAAGCATGTCCTACTGTTCGAAGCCTCAGAGGGCGCCATCAGAATAGTTTTTTGAATACTATTGTTGTAGGAAAACTCGACAAGAGGGTTTTGCTTCACCATGAACCTCTAAAATCGAGGATGAATGATCAGAGCTTGTCCTCAAGCACCTAAATTGTACACTCGGATTATCCATCTGTCCAGGGGTGGTATGTTGTACTCAAAAGTACTTGTGTAACCAAAGCCTTCTAAAGCCCATGCCAGACCTAATAATTAAAACGTATATCCCTAGCTAAAACAATTAAGTGTTGAACTCCATGAAGATGTACAACCTCCCAGATGTACACCCGTCCCATCACATCAACACAGAATGTCTTCTTGATCGGTAAAATTTGAGTAACCTTCATGAGTCTATCAATGACTACCCAAATTGCATCATTCCATCAAGGGGACCTCGATAAACCTGTCACTAAATCCATCGTGACATCATTATACTTCCACATGCGAATGTGTAACTGTTTTAAAATCCCAACAAGTTATTGATGCTCCACCTTCACATGTTGACAGGAGGAACACATCATAACGAAACCAACAACATCTCTCTTCATACCTGGCCACCAATACTGACGGTGTATATCACGATACATCTTGGTGACACCAGGATGAACTTCCACAACTGAGGAATGAAATTACTCTATTATCTCCTCACGTATATCTACTGACTCCCATACGCATCCATGAAAATGAAAGATCTCATATTTTCCTATTGTCCAGTCAGGAATAGGGTCCTCTCCTGATACACCTTCTCGTAGAACTAGGCCTTCAGAATCTAATACATGCCTCATTCACACTCAATCATGTAGAGTAGAGGTAACTAATATAGAAGGAAGAAAAGTATACCCTGGTCTATTGTGCACCTCCAAATTCATCTCAGAGAACAGACCCATATGTTTCCACTCACTACTGGCCTCCTAAACTTCATGTATCTGACTCCTCTTGCTCAATGCATCAGCCATTGCATTGCCTTTTCCAGGCATATAGGCAAGATCAAAGTCAAAAGACTGAAGGTACTCAACCCACCTTCGTAGTATCAAATTCAAGTCACACTGAATAATGAAATACTTCAGACTCTTGTGGTCAGTGAAAACCACCAAAAACACTCATAGAAGGTAATGTCTCCAATAGCATAAGTCATGAACAACTGCAGCCAAATAGAGATCATGCATTAGCTAATTCCTCTCATGTAGTTACAACTATCGAGACCCGTATGCAACGACTCCTTCTCCCAGTATAAACACAGCTCCCAGCCCAATGTCTGAAACATCACAGTATAAGGTGTGGGTCTTTCCCGGCACTAGAAACACTAGTATCGGTGATGAAGTCAATATCTCTTTTAGCTCCTTAAAGGCTGACTCACATGAATATGACCACAAGAACATTACACCCATATTTGTAAGATCCTTCAATGGTACTTCTTAGTGTGAAAATTATTGAATTAAGCATCTGTAGTATCCATACCTCCCTTCAAAACTATGTACTTCAATGAAGTTCTTGGGATGCTCCCAGGAAAATACTACTCTATCTTTTTCTGGATCTTCTGAAACTCTTTTCTCAGAGATAACATGACCTAAGAATTGAATTTGATCCTTCCAAAAGTGGAATTTTTATAGCATAGTATATAAATGATGCTCTTTTAGTGTACTAAAAATGATCTCAAGATGTGTGGCATGGTCATGTCGAGTGTGAGAGTACACCAAGATATCATCCACGAAAGCCTCCCTGATGAAACACAAGTATGGATGGAACACTCGGTTTATTAGTGCCATGAAAACTGTTGGCACGTTCGTGAGACCGAACAACATAACCATTCACTCGTATAGACCATACCAGCACTGAAAGGCTGAAAGAGGTATATCTGATGGTCTAACACACAACTGATGGTAACCGGACCTCAATTCAATCTTCATGAACACTTGGGCTTCTCAAAGTTGATCAAAGAGATCATTAATCATTGGTAATGGATATTGGTTCTTGACCATCAACTTGTTTAACTTCTGATAATCCACACTAATCCTGAGGGTACCATACGCCTTTTTCACAAAAAGGATAGATAACCCCCAAAGAGATGTACTGGGTTGGATGAATCCCTTTGCCTGTAACTCCTCCACCTGCTTCTTGAGCTCCTGTAACTCTGGTGTCACCATCTTATAAGGAGTAATGGAAACCGGTGTTTCTCCTGGAACCAATCTCAATAGAAAATTCCACCTCTTCCTATAGAGGAAAACGTAAAAATTCCTCTAGAAATACATCCCTTGAATGATCCATCACTAGTGGAAAGTCTAACTGTGAAGTCCCAAGGACATCCAGATATAGACTAGAAATCTGGGGTATTGCTCCTCCAAACCCATGATGTTCGAGTCACACTCTACTCTCCTAGACATCCCACTCAACCTTATGAATAAAAGATCAACCCTCTGGTAATATGAAACTCACACAGTAGTGATAACAGTCGATGACTTCCTGGAAGGGAACTAGTAAGTCCATTCCGAGAATCACATCATAGCTTGTCATCTCTAGGACATAGAGGTCCCATAAAAAGTGACACCCACCAACCTCTAGAGGGAACTACTTGCACCGATGTACAATCATCATTCTAGTCCCCAACATAGTGTCTAGTGTCAAGATATCAGAAGAAGAAAAGATACAGAGCCCAAGGATCTCCACACCCAAAATAGATATAAAGCTATGGGAAGCCCCTGTATTGAAAAGAGAAGAAGCTAAAAAATGAGGCTACTAAGATCATACCTCGCACTGTAGAGGGTCCAAGATCCTGCTCTTGCTGGGTCTGCTCCACTGCAAAATTATAACCTACATCGCGGCCCTATGACCCTCTATGGACACCCTGAGCTAATCCACCCTATTGTCGCTGAAAACCGGTTGACTGGAAACCACATCCATATCCTCCATCTAGGCCTGAATGGTTAGAAGAAATCAAGTCCCAAACTGGTGAAATACTGGTGGTGCTTATCCTAAACGAGGAGTCATAGAAGAATCAATGTCACCAACTACTAGTGAGAAGATCTAAAAGAAGCACTTAAGATGACCCATTTTCCGCACGATCGACACTCCAATAGGTCTCTAGGGTTGTGTTTCCTCATAGGCCTTCTCTTCCTACACTAGTAGAACACCGCCTGACTACCAGTAGAGGAATCTCAGCTCCTTGTATTTCCAGGCGTAGACTCTATTTAGAACTTCATGCTATTAGTAGGAGGAATAATAACTCCAAATGCCGAGCCACCCTGGCTCACAACTCCTAAATAAATCAGATTGTGCTCTGTAATAAATTCCTGGTAGATGATAGAAGTGATATAATTCAACTTGAAGATGTTTCCCTGTGATCAGATGTCACGCCTCTGACCATCCTTGAACTTCCTTGTCAGGAATAATTGTTCTCCTCCTTGAATAAACGTGAAATGTTGCAGCTCGGTAAAGTGAGAGGAATACTACAGAACCGAAAGAGTACCCTGCATCAGATTCATAAACACTCGAGATCAATCATCCCTCAACGTCTCCTGGTAGAAGTGGTCAGAGAAGATACGCTGGAACTCCTCCAAAATCATAACCTGCTGGTGTCCCACCTGTGAGATTACAACCCACCATCTCCTGGAGGAATCCCAATCCATATATTTAGAGTGCTTAACCCGCCTATCTGGAGGCATCTCCAGATTCTCAAACATCGAAAACATGGATTCTTTCCATGAATCTATATCCAGGGGTCCTCCTTCCCCTATAAATGTAGGAGGATATTGCTGCTGAAAAACCCGCACCAGCTCTTCCATAGATGGGGCAGGATGTGGTACTCCGTAGAAGGTCTGCATGAACCTCATCAAGCCCTCTCAGAACTGTGTGTCAGCACCTATGTCCGGAATGACAGCTGGTGCCAAGATTGGCACAACTGAAGGATCTGCATGTAGTCCCTGGTCTACAATAAATGGGTTCTAATCACTACCATGAAACAGTCGTACAACCGGAGGATGTCTCGGTGGCATGACTCTGCATGGTCAAACACACACCTCAGATCAAGATTATCAAGGACTAAAAACTGAAATCATAATAAGGGAACTGGAGAAATAAATCATTCATGTTTTTCCAAAACAAAACTACATGGTGTGTATACCCCCTACATGGTGTGTTCCCTTCAACCATTCACATGGGTATGTACTCCTGCCAAAACAGGTCATGTAACAACCCATACACATGACATGTTCTCCAGACACACAGTTTTTAATTGAATCCTCTTCCCCTTCTTGAGTCCTTCTACATGGCTATGCCACATGGTTCTCCTTAGAACGAGACTACACAGCGTGTTAGTGCCAAACATAGCATGTACCAGATGAACCTCACCAACCCTTGTTGTTAGATACACGGTCGGTTACATGGCTCGCACTTCACTACATGTTCTAGGTGGACATGGAGTGTATGAGAAAGGATAACACATACCCGTGTTGTTAGATACACTACCATGTACCTGGGATACACCACACGACGTGTTCCAGATGAACAGAGCATGTACTAAAGAATATTTTTCTGAGCCATGTTGTTAGTGACACAACTGGTTACACGGTTCTATGACATGGCATGTACATCCTCTACATGTAATGTCTTACCAATGATTCCAAACCCCCTATCCCCTCCCACACAGTCTGAGACACGGTTATATACTACATGGTGTGTACATATAGTACATAGCGTGTACATAAGAAAAATAGTTTCTTCCCGAACAGAAGAACACATGGCATGTAGTTAACATTACACACCATGTATTATATGTTTTTCTGAACAGTATGCCTTAGAAACTACTCCGGAGCCCAGAAAAACATTAGAAAAATACTCAAAGTGACATATTCTGATCTGTGAGGGCCCATACTCCCCGCAAATCAAATATTGGCATATTATACTTGTCATAACAAGGTAAAAATGTCAAATATCCACCAAATTCTGATTCATGAGGGCCCCAACACCTCAAGAACCACTATTTGACGTTCATTCAAAAAAATCCTTGCACAATGAAATAACCTATCAAACATCACAAATTATATCAATGAATCTATAAAAACCGCAAGAATATCCAGCACAACAACATGAAACTACTAATGCACCCTAAGTGGCATTGAATGAATGAATGACATGTGATTCGTACCAAGTGCCTATTTGATGCATGAGATGGAATACCCTCATCTCATCTGAAATAGAAATGGAAGCTCAATAACATCAACAAAAACAGAACAAAACATGTGAATCACTCAATGTGAAATCAAATCAACTATAAATTTGAAAAACCAGAAAATTATCAATAATGATGTAGATTGGATTTTCCCTGTACACAGGTTAGCTACTCCATAGCACAACTTATTACCAAGTACCTATTCCACCCTATCCCTGATTATAGGCCCCATACATTAAGTCAAGTGAAAATTATCTACTTTGATACACCTTTAAACATCCATATTCCGGAATCCACCTAGAGGCGCCCCATAGCCGGTTGTTCACGTGGCCTCAAGCACATTTCCATGAACACTAGAGGCTTCATACTAGAAGTGGGGGCCTTGGGTGTGATAGTGGGGAAACTATTCCCTCATTAGAAGAGATACATAGAAGAAGTAATATAAATAGAAACAGTGAAAGAAGGAATAATCCATACAAAAATTAAATAGTACAAGACCGGAAATAATAAACTAGGGAACACATATATATTTGAGTGATGCATGACACATATTTCTAGGAAAGCATACAAACTAATCACAATGCTGGAATACAAAAGTACTAAACCAAAGTACAATAGAATGCAAGTAAGCAACTCCTCAACATTGTAAGCCATAGATTTTTCCCATATTCTCAATCTCTATAGAAATCATGTACCTAAAGTAGAAGGGAGCTTGCCCTTATCTATACCTACAACAATATAATCTTTTTGGTCCCAAAAGCATGGCCCAAACAGGGTGTGAGACTAAATACCAGTAGGCAACCACCACAAGACTTGGTCCTAACAGTTAGTGAATATATGGTGGTTAATAAGTATAGAAAGTAGTAAATAAGGAAGTACTCAGTAGTATACAATCTACAATTTCAATGCATTCAGTTTCTTATATAAAGAAACAACTAACAAAAATAGGTAATCACAAATAGGTAACCCTATGGGAAGTACACACCCTTATCCCCTCTTATCCAACCTAGAAACACAAGACAGATACTAAACACAAATGGTAACCCTTTGGGATGTACTCACAACCTATCCCCTCTATTCCTACCTAGCAACACAAGAAACCCTTGGGGCAGTTCAATCAGTCTAACCCATCTTGTTCATCTTAAGCAATGAATCATTGAGGAAGCACTCACCATCAATTCCTCTTAGAGTCTCGTATCGATAACTAAAGGCACTACAAGGAAGCATGTAAGTCCCTTCCCTCTATGGCCCGCATCGAGCAAGTACAGACAGTCTGAGGAAGCACTTACGTGAATTCCCCCTATGGAATCACATTAAAAGTAAAACAGACACTCTGGAGAAGACCTTACATCCATTCTCTATATGTTCTATGACACTAGGATCTCACGGCCATGTGTAATTCAAGCATGTATAGAAATGCGTAATGGACAAAGTAAACCTCAAGAAATACTTGGCTACCAGTCTACATCATATCTGCATGTAAGGATACAAACACCACATCCTACTATACTAGGCATGGAAGGTAAACTATAGCCTAATAGGAAAACTAGAACCAACATTCAAAAAAAGCAATCATTTATGGTAAAACACATCAAAAGCATTGAAATTGACCTTATTCACATTCAATTAACCTCTACTCAAGCATAAATTCATAGCAGGAAAAAAATATGGCTGAAATAGTAAACGCGCAATACCACATTCAAGGGTATTATATATTTTTCACATATAACTCAAAAACCTTCATAAAAAAGGTACAAACCACCTACCTCAGTGTTGGAAGATCAATATACTTGAGTCTCAAGGATTGAATCACCTTAGAACAACGAAGATCTATAAGAAAGTCTAAAATTTTTAATAGATAATAACATGAGAAGGATGAGTAATTTGGAACTGAAGCTCAAGCAGAAGAGAGAACATACTGAGGTGACCCCAACGCAATCGACGGTGATCGATTCAGAGATTTGATGCTCGGTTGGGGGCTTAGAGGAAGATCATGGCTATACAAGAGGTCTCAGATGAACTAGGTCGAGAGGAAGGTGTTTATTGTGATTAGAGGTGACCCTGGTATGTTTAATTAAAAAATAAATAAAATACATGTCGTGTACTTAGGAAGTACATGGTGTGTACTTCCTATTTCCGTACTCCGCTTTAGGCAGCCTCTAGGTCACCCCGACATGGCTGTGTGTGTGGACATGACACGTCTAGCACACGGCCTCCTGCAGCGACCCAGTACATGGCATGTACTCATAAAGTACACAACATGTACTTCAAAAATTTCAAGAAAATCCCTTTTTTCTCAAAAAAATGACCAGAAGAAAGAAAAACATACCTGAAAAAAGATCTGGGTTCTTACAATCATATTAATGTATATGGTTCTTATATAATTTAAGAACAATTATTTCACCATTATAAAAGAGTTTAACCTACCCTCGACCAAGGAAAAGTATAAGGTAAGGGTTAATTTCACAATCTCTTTATTATCTGAGGTTTTTTTACATAAGTATCTACTGGGACCTCTTTATCATCAACATATATGTTTCTTAAAAAGTTATTTAAAAACATTTTTATTATATATATGACAATGGGTAAATTTCATATATACATTTTTTTGAATTTTAATAAAATGGTTTGAAAGGAATCATTCCGTCATTTTCCAAACAATGTACATTATGACCTTTTTGAAAAATTTAGGTAAGAATATTTTTTTTAACTTATACAGAGGGTGAAACTATTTTTCACTGTTATAACATCGTCGAAGAGTCCCTTACAAGTTTATAAAAATATTTTTCAAAATAAATGTTTTCTTTTATAATTATATGAATTTTAAATGATTTCAAAATAGAAGGATTTATTTCTCTAAAAAAAGTTTTGATTTCATCGATGTCAACATCCCTTGATGGATTAAAAGCTTATTTGAAGTTGATTTATTATGATACAAATCTTCCATATTGTATTGAAGTTTTTGTGATGTGTTTAACTATGGATGTGTTATTCTTACACCATTCATGGTTTATAAATAAAGCATTTACATTTAGTATGATAGTTTTAATACGAATGTTTATGTTATGTTAAAACTTTTTCATTTTAGGAATGCATTGGACTTAGTCAGAGATGAGTGGAGCCTGTTATAGCTCCATGTTGCATCGATAGGTCTCATTAGACAAACTAGTGTTTTGGAACACGACCTTGAAAAAATCTTATTTTTAGTCTTGGAACATGGCCTTAACTATGTGGTTATGATGTCTGGAATTATGAATTCCATTATTATGAAAGTGGCTATTTATATTGCATGTGATTATTCAACTAGTAGAATAGCCATGGAAATAAGTAAATGGAATAATTTGATTATATCTATTATATATTATACATATGTTTATGTTTAAAAGGATTTCATTCTAATCTTATAAATTTCCTTAAATGTTTATGCTTATTTATCAATGTTTCTGCTACATTGTAATCCTTACTGAGTATCTAAGCTCACACATTTCTATTTTATAATTTACCTAAGATGTGAAGAAGTATTTTATGGGTGACCTATAGGGATAGGCTAAGGATATAAGTGTGTTCAAAATGAGACAATATATAGTTGATATTTTTATTTAATGATGTAATGTAAAACTTATGTATGTATCTATTACTTCCATTTCTACTAAAATGATCGATCTTTCGTGATTTGATACCTTATGATCATGCTAGTGTTATGTAATAATGCACCAACTCTAGGTAACTGGGGTCTGGGTGTTACAATTTATGGAATAAGAATTTTATTTATTAAAGTTATTACACAATATGTAAATAATACCTTGTTACATAACCCCTTGTAACACCCACATAAGTCCTAATGGTAAGGTGTACGATTGTGACAGACTCAAGGGGTGGATCAGATAAGATCTCTAGGGTGGTAATATATATTTATTTGAACTTCTCTCATAGAAGATTCCATTCAAGCATAACATGTTGATGCTCATCTTGGTCATGGTCTAGAGAGAATCCTAGGGATACTACCTCTTTTCTGAGCTTCGAAAAATGAGCTTTGTATGGCACAATTCTACTAGACGAGACCATCACTTCCATTTTCCGAGTAAATTGGAATTGTTAAAGCCTTATATTTATGCTAATCATTTAATCACTATTCAACTTCTATATTAGCAATAGTAACAATTAATAATGGTATTTTAAAATCCCAAAAAATAAAACCAAGGAAGTGCACATGTTTTATATAAACATTTTACATAATTATACATTTAATTATGTCAAGAAAAATTTTCATTAATAAAAGATTGGGTCGTTACAATCTTTCCCCCTTAAGAAATCTCACCCCAAAAATTTTGTTTTTTATACTAAGGAGAAAAAATTTGAGCATGCATCTCATTCATCTCTTCAATGGGGTCTTTTGTCATTATTATTATCAATGTCTTTAGGTAGAAAGTGATCATGTGTCACAATTCTACCTCAGGATTTTTTCAATATTATTTACTTTATTTTCCCAATAACTCCTCATCAATATTGAATTATATTGATCGAAACATTTAAATGTCACAAAAAAGGTATTTCCAACAAATAATTTTGTGACATCATTTTTTATAGGTTTTTTTATTAAAGGGTCTTACAGATTCATCTGAAAATATTTCAAAATTGGGGTTTGGTAAATAATTTTACATATATCCCAAAAGACATAAATCAATAATTTGATAAATTTAGGCCTCTCCAAGGACTCCCTCTTTTTTATCATCAAGAAAATCATTTAGTGAATTATAATTGAGAAATAATGTGAAAAATTTTAAAAGACATTTTCCCATGCTTATCATGGTGAGAAATATGAGAGTGAAAGATTCGACAAAATGTGGTACTTTATCCTTGAATTACTAGTGCAATGCTATAGGTATTGGATGCTTCATAAAGTATTTTTCATGTGCCATTGATATTTTAAAAAGTTTTAAAGTCATCTGAGCATGACTTGAGGATAATCTCTCCAAATAACTCTTTAGGAATAAAGAGAAGAGTAGTTCATGATCTTCCCCCTTCCATGTTTTAAATATGAAAAAGAAAATAAAATTAGGGGGATTGAATTATTAGATATTATGAATAAAAAATTAAAACACTGGACATAAAATGATAAACATGTATAATATATCTTTACTTTTGTTACCCTATGTTTCAATCTATGTTTTACACGATCTATTTCATAATATATGTTCTTTGGGGAATTTTTTCATTCCCCTAAAAATGGTTCATACAATTCTTATAATTTTACCAAAGAATGACCCTAGGGAGTTTTGAACAAATAGTTTATCAAGGACCTTTTTAGTGCCCCAATTTTCATTCATGTCTAGCTCAATGTTGTGTTTCTGGATTTTACCCCTAGATCCTTCTGTGCCAGAGCCACCTCTACTTGTTTTTGTCTAGACATGGATGCATTTTCATGATAACCTATAGCATCCCGCCTTTTTATCACATCAACTTTCATTACATTTTACAAAAACTGAGGATCTTTTATGTTTAGTGTCTTGGAAACCAGGAACTTTAAACATGAAAACATAAAAGATTCCTCTTAAACACTTGAAAGGCTTATCCTCGTGTTCATCCTAGGTTCATTACTGCATCTCATAACCTGGGGACATACATCAAGAGAAAGGGTTATAAGAAGGCCCAGTAAGGGAAACAAGAGAAACATTTTACATGTGAACTTTAGATACTTAAATAAAGTCATGAAAAGAACTTTAAGGCATGAGAAATAAATCATGAGATATATCATAATAAAAATAACATTTTTCATAACTTGAAGATTTTGCTGCAACACTTAATATTGACAATCATTTCGTTTCACCAAGGTCTATCCCCATGGTGTCATTAAAAATTACCAAGGTTATTCACCAAGGTATCAGTCTAAAAAGTCATCTCTAGAGATTAAGTCTTTACCCAATGCATTAGAGCGCTATCTGGGCGCACCCTTTACATATCTTTATTATCATGTGATTCACATATATCATCATCAATAATTTCATAAACAACCCATCTAGCATAAAATAAATGGGTTTCATTTCATAATCATAATGTTTTAAAAACTGCTTTAAAGACATGATATTTAGGTCACTCTAAACCCACGGAAAGGGAGAGTGGGTCTCATGTATGTAAATACCAGGATTTAAAATAGAACAACTTGGTATATATGTGAATAAACCTATAGAATAGATATCTTTTAGTATTCACTTAAAAAATAAAATAACCTTAGAAAAAGAGAGAGACATTTTGAGACGGAAATTCTGCAGCATAACATCTATGTTTCGGGGTTTTAGAAAACATTGAAAAGAGAGGGGACATGGGTCAAACATTCATAAATGACCCATAAAACAGTAGGGGGACAGAATATACAGGATTTAAGAACATGGTAATGAAATCTGAAAATATACCATATGAAATGAAGAACATGAAAGGAAGACAAAAATAAGATTTCTCTTATGAAAATTCGGCAACCTAACAACGTTACATAAACTTCAACAAAAATTAATTGATGAGATAAAATAGGGTATCTCATCATATGAACATAAAATATCAGTATGATAGATATATAGATCATGCCCCAACAAAATAAAAAGGAACTTGAAAGAATTGACATTGAATTAGAACTTTGAAAAGGGAGAAAGGTGCAAGGACCACTTAAAAATTCAGTAGCCTAACGACGCCACTTAAACATCAAAATACTGAGTTGAAGAGATCAAATGGGGTCTCTCATCATATGGTCATAAAAGATAATTATGATAGATATAGAGATCATAACCCAACATAAAAAAAAGGAACTTGAAATAATTGACATGAAAGTAGAACTTCAAAACGAGAAGGGTGAAGAACCACTTAAAAATTCGGCAGCCTAATGGCGCCACTTAAAACATCAAAATATTGAATTGAAAAGATCAAATGGTTTCTCTCATCATATGGTCATAAAAGATCAGTATGATAGATATAGAGATCATACCCCAAAATAAACAAAAGGAACTTGAAAGAATTGACATGAAAGTAGAACTTCAAAACGAGAAGGGTGAAGAACCACTTAAAAATTCGGCAGCCTAACGGCGCCACTTAAAACTTCAAAATATTGAATTGAGAAGATAAAATGGGATCTATTATCATATGATCATAAAATATTAGTATGATAAATTTAGGGACCATACCCCATCATAATAAAAAGGAACTTGAAACACATTACATGAAAATAGATCTTGTAAAATGAGAAGGGAGAAAGAATCTGTTACAAAAATTTCGGCAGCCTAACGACGCCACTTAAAACATCATAAAACGAAATAATGAGAGTAAGAGGGGATATCTCACAATGTGAACATGAAAAGGGCAGTAATATAAGTATAAAATAACACCCTTTAACATAAGAACATGGATCATAAATGAAATTACATAAAAGAGATTTCTTGAAAAGAAAGAGAAAGATCAGATCCCTTACCTTAAAACGTAACTCTTAAAACTCAATGGTTTGGACCTTGAGGGCTTGGGGGAACCTTGTAAGGACTCATTGGGAGTTAAAGAGACCATAACTTCGTTGAGGATGGTTTTTTAGTCGAATGGATGAGAGGAGGTCTTGGTATTTATATGGAAAGTGACGGGACAAGGCATTAATGGCCAAGGGACACCTCACATGTGCTTTTCTCAAAACCATGTGCTCTCCCATGATATTTCCCATTAGGTTTGGACACATGGGTCCCCAATACAAATATCCATCACCTTAGGTCATCCAACCCTTAAAATATCTCATGACATCACCATGACACATTTATGATGTCACTAAACATACCGAAACCCGAAAACTATATTTTTACTATTCACTAAAAATTCAACTTTCTCAGAAAAATACCAAAATTTCACATTAACCAAATATCAATGCTCTGATTTCAAAAATGAACTCCATTTTATAAAAATAATTTTTTAAATATTTTTAATATTATTTTTAATTAAATAAACTATTCAGCAAAAATTCATTTTTTTCAGAAAAAACCCCAAAAATTACCATAACATAATATTGGTGCTCTGAGTTCAAAAATGAAATCCATTTTATAAAAATAAATTTTTAAATATTTTTAATTTAATTTTTAATTAAAAACACTATTCACTCGAAAAAACTAATACTTGAATAATAATTTATGAAATCGTTATTTAACCATTTTATTGAATCACATTACTTAATCAAGGTGCCTAGATTATATTAATACTTTCTTTAAGTGAGATTACTAATCCATTTGGACACATTACCAATCCTAATCATAAAATCACTATTCATAATTTACTATTCATCAAAAATTATGTTGATCTTATTAGACTCTAAATTTCATACTGATCATAATTGTAGCAGACCATTTTTTGAATATCATTACACATTTTTAATTATTTAAGGTTTACATAGAAATTTTTTAAAATATCCTTTTTCTAAAATTTATCAAAAATATGCATACTATATTTATCCGTTCATTTAAAAATTCATAAACATCATCATAAGAAGAAATACCAGTTTTTATTTAAAACAAAGGATTACACAAGGAAGTTACGGTCTCCTTACATAGCCCCTTATCACACCCGCATATGACCTAAGTGTAAGGTGTGCTAAGGTGAGAGAATCTGATGGAGGTTCGACTAACATCGCACGAGTAGTAATTTCTATCAGTTTGAACTTCTTGCAAAGGCGATTTCGTTCTAGTTTCACACGCTGAAGTTCGTCTTGGGTTTGGTCCAGAGCAAAGCCCAGTGGTGCTACCTCTTTCCCAAGTTCTGTTATATGGGCTTTGATCGGTCCAAGACTACTGGGTGAGGCCATTGAATCTTCTTTCTATAACAATTAACCAAGATTACTTGTATTTAGAGACAATAATCGAAACGTTTAGTTTCCAGTGGTCATATTGACCAATGGTCATATAACAGTCAAAACCCAACGGTCTCATTTTAATTATAATCATGTTATCAAATGAAACATTTTTGTTGAGTATAAAAAATAAAATAAAATGACACATAAAATTAGGAAATAAGATTTATTCAAAATATCGGGTCGTTACAATCTTCCCCCCTTAAGAAATTGCGTCCTCGCAATTTTTAAAACTGGGTTTTGAAATTTCATTGAAAGTCCCACACCGGAAAAGGACTCAGTAAAACTATTACTTTAAAAGAAATAAAGGGAAGTAAAAAAGGTCACCCGAGTTAACCCATACTAGGATTCCATGTAGGAAAACATGGACATGGAAGAAAAAACAAAGGGTCAAGTTCTGAGGGAGAGTGGTAGAAAACATGATTAGGTGAAATTTAACCATAAGAAAATCCCAAACATATGATGTGTATAAAAATTCTTTGATTACCCAGTAGTAAATGTAAACCAACAACATTTTTGTTTTACGTTCCTTTTCATAATTATGAGGAATTCATTTACAACATAAAAAAAACATAAGAAAATATACCTATCTTCGTGTAGAGTTTTATCCTTTAATAAGATTATACCCAAATCTAATCATTTCTCCAAACTATTAGCATTCAAAACTACTTGGTCTCATCAAAACACAGGAATCATATTCTAGAGAATCACATAATCCACAAAAGATTAACTAGCTATTTCTTCTATCTTTAAACATTATCCCAAAATTAGAAAGGGTAAGGTAAAACAACTCTTCAAAAAGAAATAATCCTATAGGAATGGAAACTACTTTTAAATATTCAAAGTTCCATGGTACTACCCAAAGTTCATCATAGTTCATTCCATAAATAACGATCCTTAAATTTCCACAAAATAAACCAAACTAATATTGAAACCCAAATACAAGAAGGATTTGATAACATAGTCTTTCAAAATAAACTTCATTGTTCATCTCCAAAACACATCAACCACTCCTAACATATTATAACAAAAGTAGCTAACCTAAACATATTTTACCCAAGATAGGTTAATCATTCCCATAAGTAACCTAAATTACTATAAGTCCACCTTAAATTCATCGATTCTTCAAAATATAAGTCAACCTTACTCCTCAATGAAAATACCGTAGTAAACTATTTACCTCGATCATATAGGGTCCCCAAAATAGTGAACGTCTTCCAAAATAAAAATCATATTTTAATCCCCTAATCATCCCTGTCATATTAATACGGCAATCGTCACATTTCCTATCACATTGGTTGCTGGGACATGTTCTTCCATTTCCCACCATTAACTAAGAAGAGAAAGCATAATTAGGGGCTTATGTACTTAGATAATAATCATAAAAAGGAACTGAAATCATATAAGGATAACTTGTAGAATAAAATTATACCCTAAATTGTGATCCCCTAGGTTCCCATCTAGGTTATCCATGATCATATATTCTTATTTGAATATTTATTTTATTTTATCTTTGTTCTTTTAACAATGGTTCATACTAAGCTTATTAATTTACCAAAGAATATCCCCCGGGAGTGTCGTTACCAAGAGTGCAGCAAGGCCCATTGTCGTGTACCAGTTCCCATTCGAGTCTAGCTCAAAGCAGTGTTTTCAGGTTTTACCCCTATGTACATCTGTGCCAGAGCCACCTCTACCTGCTCGTATCCAGAAAAGGATGTATTTTCTTGGAAACCCCTTACTCAATACTCACCAAAATACCAGGAATATTTCCTATATTTAAACTTTTCTGTAGGGTTCTTCCTAGAGTTTTCATATCCTAATTTCCACAAATAACTAAACCATCCTTTGATACCAACTATAGCATCCCACCTTTTATCACATAAACTTTCATTACATTTTACAAAAACCGAGGTTCATTAATGTTTAGTGTCTTGGAAACCAGGAACTTTAAACATGAAAACATAAAAGATTCTTCTTAAAAACTTGAAAGGCTTGTCCTCATGTTTATCCTAGGTTAATTACTACATCTCATAACCTGGGGACATACATCAAGAGAAAGGGTGAGCAGAAGGCCCAATAAGGGAAACAAGAGAAACATTTTACATGTGAACTTGAGATACTTAAATAAAGTCATGAAAAGAAATTTAAGGCATGAGAAATAAATCATGAGATATATCATAATAAAAATAACATTTTTCATAACTTGAATATGTGGTTGCAACATTTAATATTGACAATCATTTTGTTTCACCAATGTCCATCCCCATGGTTTCATTAAAAATTACCAAGGTTATTCACCAAGGTATCAGTCTAAAAAGTCATCTCTAGAGATTAAGTCTTTACCCAATGCATTGGAGCGCTATCTGGGTGCACCCTTGACATGTCTTTATTATCATGTGATCCACATATATCATCATAAATCATTTCATAAACAACCCACATAGCATAAAATAAATGGATTTCATTTCATAATCATAATGTTTTAAAAACTGCTTTAAAGACATGATCTTTATGTCACTCTAAACCCACAGAAAGGGAGAGCGGGTCTCATGTATATAAATCCCATAATTTAAAATAGAAAAACCTGGTATATATGTGAATAAACCTATAGAAGAGACAGCTTTGAGTATTTACTTAATAAAATAAAATAACTTTATAAAAAGACAGAGACATTTTGAGACGGATATTCTGCAGCATAACAGCTATGTTTCGGGGTTTTAGAAAACATTGAAAAGAGAGGGGACATGGGTCAAACATTCATAAATGAACCATAAAACAGTAGAGGGACAGAGTATAAGGGATTTAATAACATGGTAATGAAATCTGAAAATATACCATATGAAATGAAGAACATGAAAGGAAGAAAAAAATAAGATTTCTCTTATGAAAATTCGGCAGCCTAACAGCGTTACATAAACTTCAACCAAAAATGAATTGATGAGATCAAATAGGGTCTCTAATCATATGAACATAAAAGATCAGTATTATAGATATAGAGATCATACCCCAACATAATAAAAAGGAACTTTCAAGACTTGACATGGAATTAGAACTTTGAAAATGGAGAAAGGTGCAAGGACCACATAAAAATTTAGCAGCCTAACAACGCCACTTAAACTTCAAAATACTGAATTAAAGAGATCAAATGGGATCTCTCATAATATGGTCATAAAATATCATTATGATAGATATAGATATCACACCCCAACATAAAAAAAAGTAACTTGAAAGAATTGACATGAAAGTAGAACTTCAAAACGAGAAGGGTGAAGAACCACTTAAAAATTCGACAGCCTAATGGCGCCAGTTAAAACTTCAAAATATTGAATTGAAGAGATCAAATGGGGTCTCTCATAATATGGTCATAAAAGATCAGTATGATAGATATAGAGATCATACCGTTACATAACAAAAAGTAACGTGAAAGAATTGACATGAAAGTAGAACTTCAAAACGAGAAGGGTGAAGAACCACTTAAAAATTTGGCAGCCTAACGGCGCCACTTAAAACTTCAAAATACTGAATTGAAGAGATAAAATGGGGTCTCTCATAATATGATCATAAAATATCAGTATGATAAATTTAGATATCATACCCCAACATATTAAAAAGGAACTTGAAATACTTTACATGAAAATAGATCTTGAAAAATGAGAAAGGAGAAAATCCGTTACAAAAATTTCGGCAGCCTAACGACGCCACTTAAAACATCATAAAACGAAATAATGAGAGTAAGAGGGGATCTATCATTATGTGAACATGAAATGGTAAGTAAGAGGAGTATAAAAGAACACCCTTTAACATTATAACATAGAGCATAAAAGAAATTACATAAAAGAGATTTCTTGAAAAGAAAGACAAAGATAGGATCCCTTACCTTAAAACGTAACTCTTAAAACTCAAAGGTTTGGACCTTGAGGGCTTGGGGGAACCTTGGGAGGACTCCTTGGGAGTTAAAGAGACCATAACTTCGTTGAGGATGATTTTGGAGTCGAAAGAATGAGAGGAGGGCTTGGTATTTATAGGGAAAGTGAGGGGACAAGGCATTAATGGCCAAGGGACACCTCACATGTGCTTTTCTCAAAACCATGTGCTCTCCCATGATATTTCCCATTACGTTTGGCCACATGGGGCCACCAATACAAATATCCATCAGCTTAGGTCTGCAAACCCTTAAAATATCTCTTGACATCACCATTACACATTTATGATGTCACTAAACATACTGAAACCCTAAAACTGTATTTTTACTATTCACTGAAAATTCAACTTTCTTAGAAAAATCCCAAAATTTCACATTAACCAAATATCAATGCTCTGATTTCAAAAATGAACTCCATTTTATAAAAATAATTTTCTAAATATTTTTAATATTATTTTTAAATAAATACACTATTCACCGAAAATTCATTTTTTTCAGAAAAAACCCCAAAAATTACCATAACATAATATCGGTGCTCTGAGTTCAAAAATGAAATCCATTTTATAAAAATAATTTTTTAAATATTTTTAATTTAATTTTTAATTAAAAAGAACTATTCACTCGAAAAAACTAATACTTGAATAATAATTTATGAAATCGTTTTTTATCCATTTTATTGAATCTCATTACTTAATCAAGGTGCCTAGATTATATTAATACTTTCTTTAAGTGAGATTACTAATCCATTTGGACACATTACCAATCCTAATCATAAAATCACTATTCATAATTTACTATTCATCAAAAATTAAGTTGATCTTATTAGGATCTAAATTTCATAATGAGAATAATTGTAGAAGACCATTTTTTGAATATCATTACACATTTTTAATTATTTATGGTTTACATAGACATTTTTTAAAATATCCTTTTTTCTAAAATTCATCAAAAATATGTATACTATATTTATCCGGTCATTTAAAAATTCATAAACTTCATCATAAGATGAAATCCCAATTTTTATTTAAAACAAAGGATTACACAAGGCAGTTACGGTCTCCTTACATAGCCCCTTATCACACCAGCATAGGACCTAAGTGTAAGGTGTGCTAAGGTGAGAGAATCTGAGGGAGGCTCGGCTAACATCGCACGAGTAGTAATTCCCATCAGTTTGAACTTCTCGCAAAGGGGATTCTATTCTAGTTTCACACGATGAAGTTCGGCTTGGGTTTGGTCCAGAGCAAAGCCCAGTGGTGCTACCTCTTTCCCAAGTTCTGTTAGATGGGCTTCAATTGGTCCAAGACTACTGGGTGAGGCCATCGAATGTTCTTTCTATAACAATTAACCAAGATTACTTGTATTTAGAGACAATAATCGAAACGTTTAGTTTCCAGCGGTCAAATTGACCAATGGTCATATAACAACCAAAACCCAACGGTCTCATTTTAATTATAATCATGTTATCAAATGAAACATTTTTGTTGAGTATAAAAAATAAAATAAAATGACACATAAAATTAGGAAATAAGATTTATTCAAAATTCCGGGTCATTACATAAACCACTAAATATATACTCACCAAAATTTAGGGATATTTTTATTATACTCAGTATTATACATAAGGCATTCACTATGGTTTTCAAATCATAATCCATAAAATAACTAAGCCAATCCTCTAATACCAACTATAATAACACTTATCTTTATTACGCTCATAATAATGATTTATTATATAATCACGCGCTTAAGGAAAATTTGATGATTAATAGGTCTAGTGTCTTGGGAAATTAGGAACATTACATCAAAAATTAATACATAAAATATAACATCTTTATTGAAAACTTCTTTTACATGACCACATCATTCATTCATACTTAGCATTTCATGGGATAACATGAGGACATACATAAAAATGGTGATATATAAAGACTTGTAAAGGAGTAAACAAGGAATACAATGAAGAATTCAATAATTTTTTGGAAATAGTAATATCAATTTATTATAAGATAAACATAAATGAATAGGAATGATACATCACAATTATCATAACATGGAGATGTGAAAACTACATTAAACATTATATTAGCATGAGCCATGGCTCATTGCACATGGAGCATGAGTAAAAACTAATTTTACTTGAATTATCATGATTAAAACCTAATTTCAAATGAATTAGTATGATTCAACATGACTTGTATATGATTTATTATCAAACCATTCATTACCCAATGCATTGGAGCTCTATCAGGGTGCACCCTTCTTACTCATTTCATTTCATGCCTAAGTCTGCCACTTAGATCATACAAAATGGATTTATTTTACATCGTAATTTATTCCACAAATAAGATATGTGGAATACATAAATTTATGTCCTATATCAAAATTTACATGTCCATAATGTTGAATAAAATTGACATAGAAATGTGTATGGTATTCACTTATATGATGATTTTGGCATGGAAAATTTTGGTGTAACATCAGTAGCCTAATGACGTCATATAGAAATCATAAAATGGGTTGGTGAAAGATAATGGCATATCTAATAATTTATACATGAAATTAAAGTTAGGGGTTAATTGAACATAAAATTCGAACATATGTAAAGGAATTTATATGCATAATATAAAACAATTTCTTGAATGTAAATTAGGAGAGAGAAATCTCTAATGGAATTTATGCATGGTAACGGGTGTACATGGGGGGAATTAATGAGAGATAAAGGGGTATACAATCATTAAAACAAAATGATGGAATTATAGGGGAGGGGATAAATCATACCCCAAATTTTTTAATTGAAAATAAAAAGGCATAATAATATACAGAAACATGGATATTAATAAGGAAGGAAAGTGAGGATCCCTTACTTGAAAGTGTGTGACGTCAAGAGCATGAGGAGGGGCTTCTTGAGAGATTGTGGTTCATTACAAGGATTATATAGAGTGGATGTAAGAGTAGAGACGAGAACTAATGGTTTTGAGTGAAGATAAGTGTGAGTATTTGTGGTATTATATAGGAAAGGAGAGGGAAATTTGTTAATGTTTCATAAGATTAGGTTTTGGAATCTATATAATTAAATATTTAAAACCAAAACCGACACATTGTTTTTTGACCATGGTTTTTTTTCAAAGGGGAGTGGTAAAAATTATTTTATATGGCCAATTTCAGAACTTATTAAAATGTTAGGCTATATTATGTGGAGGTGAGTCACACTCTCAAAAAAATCATTTTATAAAGTTAAAATATTTTATGTGTCTTGGAGGGTCCACTAAGACACCATAAAATTAATCAAACAAATATAAAATCACATAATATTAAAGGTTACACATATATTTTCCTACTAACCCTTTTATATTATTTTATTAAATCACTATTTAATCATTATGAAGTCATAAAGAACATTATATATTAAAACGGTATTTTATTTTTACCCCAAAGATTGACTATCTCAGAAAATTATTAAAAGTTAAACATTAGATAATTTAGACATACTGAATCAAAAAATAATATTTATTTTATCTAAATAATTTTATAAATATTTTAATTTTCACTTTTAAAATAAAAAACAAACATTTATTTAAAATTGACGGGTTTTGAATAAAAATGTTTTTAACTTTAATAAAAATTACATTTGACATCATAAATGGTATATATTCATTTATTATTAAAAAAATAATTAAATAATAATATTTAATTAAGATATTATTTATTCCAAAAATTCATTAATTCATCAAAATAAAATCTTTAATTAAAAATTCCAATTATATTTTATTGTATAAAAATACAATTCTTATCAAACATAACACTTAATCATTTATATAGTAAAAACAATAAATATAATCATAAATTAGAATTAAGTAGTGTTTTATTATGACACTATTATAAAAAATTTATTAATAAAAACCAAGTTTAATATAATAATTTATATATTTATTATAAGTACCATATTACCCAAAAATCAATTTTTATAATTCATTACATTTTCAATAAAAACTATTATAATAAAGGAATTAACGAAATAAGAAATTTATTTATAAAATGGATAACATAATAACTAACTAATAAGTTGTCACATAACCCCTTATAAAACTCACATAATACCTCAGGTTAAGGTGTGTTATTGTGACAGACTCACGGAGCGGCTCAGATAACATTGCCTGAAGGGTAATCTCTATTAACATGAACTTCTCCCATAAGTGATTCCAATCAAAATTAAATTGCTGAAACTCGTCTTGATCTTGATCAAGAGTGAAGCCCAGGGATGATACCTATTTTCTGAGCTCTGAAAAATGATCTTCTAAGGGCACAATTCTACAAGATGAGGCCATCTCTTCCTTTGTATGAGTGAATCGGAATTGTTAGAACCTTATGTTTATACTAATAATGTTATCACTGATCAAAAATTTATTTGAAATGATAAAAAATAATAGGGGTATTTTAAAATCTAAAAAAATAAATCCAAGGATATTCACATTTTTTATATAAACATTTTACATATTAATACATTTAATTAGATTAATAATAATTTTCATTAATAAAAGTTTGGGTTGTTACTAGGGCAGTAAACCCTGGTAGGGTCCAGCGTGTGTGAGGAACATGATATAACATATTGATCTGAATCCAACCATTGTGATTAGACTTCCCCAAGTGCATAGTTAGAGGTGTCACACATGATCACAAATGTTAAATCCTTTTGAGGTGGTTGGATTATAGGGGTGATTTGAGAGTCTATGTCAATTTATTAATATCTTCCTCACATTATTTATAAAAAATAACATCTTTTTATTTTTGGATAAATTATGGGTGGGGGATTGAAATATTACAAAATTCCTGAATGAATAGATAGTAAAATTCATCCTGAACTAAGAAAACCCACACATCCCATACATTTTTAGGGGATTTTAGGGAATAAATGGAATTCAGTTTTTATTTACCTACATAGATACCATACCTAGAAATGAAATTCCTAACTATTATTCTTTGTTTCTCCATGAAATTGAATTTCTCATAATTTAATAAAATATTCATTTCAATATATCAATGTAGAATAGAACCATGACAACTCAAACATTCATAAAAAGATGATCCATACTCTGTAAAATTATCCATGAATAATTTCATGCAATTCTGTTGGTAATCTAAAAATTAATAACCATGCATCACTAGATTGTAACTAGATCATTGTACAGGCCAAATGGAATTCTCATATTGGAAAATGTGGTAATGGGGAGATATAAGTCATTATTTTCTTGAGCCATCTGAGAAATATGGATTTGAAAGTATCCAGAACACCCATTAGGAAAATAGATATGGGACCTTCATGCTAGCCTCTCCAGAACATTGTCATTGAATGGAAATGGAAAATAGTTCTTCCTAGTGTCTCAGATTAGTCAATGATAGTCTATATAGACACTCTAACTATTATACACACTGGTTGTAAGAAATTAATTGTTTTCAATTTAATTTACAATTAGTCCAGTTTTTGTAGGGACTACAAGTAACAGATTGAAACATTGGCTGTCATAAATGTGGAAAATTATTCTAGTAGTCATTAATATTTTTTACATCCTTTTTAAATACATTTTGGATGTTTAGTATTTGTCTTTGTGCCATCATCATTGGTTTAGCCTCATCCTTTAACAATATATGATGTGTGAAAATTGATCAGCTAATACCTAGAATATCTATAAGTTTCCATCCTAATGCTTTTTTATACTCCCTGAAAAGGTAAAGCATTTGTAATTAATTCTCTAGAGTGAGTGGACTATCAATGATAATAAGTATCATGTTTTCATTCTGAAAATATAAATACATCAATTTTTTAGGTATTTTTTTACGTTCTATTTTAGGGGGATTATGGATTAGTGGTAGTGAATGTGAGTTGGTGGTCAATGATCTCATCTAAAATCTCAATGGTTACGTCCTTAGATATGGAATGAGATTTTACAATAATAACTGAACCATCGATCTCCATGGAATTCTTAGTGCTCAAGAAATAATCAATTAACAAACATGTTTGATTTTTTTTCTAGACCAGTATAACATTATATGCATAAATAATTACCCAGAAATTCTGTCAAAGAACATAACACTGAAAGGGGTTAGTGGAATAAAAATAATGTTTTAGGATATGAGAGTACATTAATAAAATTAACTGAGTTGGAGGAATATTATTCGGAGTGGATCCACATGGAATCATGGATGTTGAAGTATATAGTTACACCAATAAACTCCATAGAAAATCATCCATTGTGGACATTATCAATGGTTTTGGTAGTTCACAAGAATTTCCACCCAAACATAATTTTTTCTTTCCCATTCATATTATCATATTCCATTTTAATCACATGAAAATCTATAGGAATAATTCAATTTTACACCCTAACAAGAACATTTTCTAACACACCTGTGGGGTGTGTGGTACTCTAATTTTTTAGTTGAACAAAATTTTTTTTGGGCTTCAATTCTCTGTACTATAATGTAGAGTAAATTGAATGTGGAATAATGTTTATATAAGGACCCAAATCAATCATATCTTCAGAAAATGACTACTCCCCTTTGGTGCACAGAATCAAGTAGGTTCCAGGATTGTTGAATTTGGAGGTAAGTGATGTCTCTATAAAATCTGAGATGTTCATTCCAAACCTCACAAAAAAATTTCCATCTTCATGTACACATAATCTAGAAAATAATTTCATATCGCATAATTTTCTTCCTTGAATCGATCAACGAGATTTCAACCTGTATGTTTGGGGATGTTTCATTGATTTATTTATCAAGATGAGATAATTTATGTATACTTGTTTTGGTGGCCCTTTATTGAAATGTAAAATTAATGGTTTTGGATAGTGGGTAATCTAATGAAACATTATTTATATTGTAAAGGCTTCCCTCAAGACATGTTTTTTCACTTTTAGACACTTTTCAGTGGTTAGGATGGTGGTTTCCTTAGGGGGTGGATCTAATTGACATGTCATTTTGATTTCTAGTATTGTCCCAATCATAATGATTGTTGAACATAAATTTCCCTTATCCCTAGGGTTGACTAGTGGTTGAGAGGGTAGTTTACCTGACACATGACTTTGAATTCCCCCCCCCCTCTAAGTTGTAATATTGGCCTAATTTAGACAGTATGTATTTTACGGTTTGTTGGGTGGTTTGATCCAATTTTATATTGATTGAAATAATTTTTTCATTAGGTATTATGTTCTTGGATCGAGTTTTTGAGGGGTGGGGGTTGCAAAAGCCTTTATGGTGGTTGAGGATTTATTGGTGATGGTGATGGATTACAAAACTACCATATTCGTTCATTGTATGTTGAGGATGGTTTGGATACACCATTTTATATCAGTATGGATTTCTTTCCACTGAGGGTTGGGTAGATATTATTGTTTGTGCCTATTGGGTATGTTATAGGGGAAACGTATAAATAATTCATCTCCACTATAATGAGTTTCTCTACTTTGAGGGGATTGATAATAATAATGGGTGTTAGAAGAAAAAATAATATAGTGGATTGGAGGAGGAGATTGGTATTTCTCGTGGGAAACAAAATGTTTTCAATGAATGGTACACACCTCTTTAAAATATGCATCCACCATATTCTCAAGAACAGAAACCTACACCACTTGAACAACTCAAATGGGTACATTTTCCATTGAACTGAATTGTTGATTATTATGTGCCATGTTTTCAATGAGGGTTTGTATAGAGATTGGTGTTTTATCAACTAGAACAACACTTATTGTATCATCAATCATGTTTTGATCAATTGTAATTATACGTTCATAAAAATACTATATTAAGAGGTGATAATGTATTTGGTGGTGTGTGATATTTGAAAAAATAATTTTAATTAATTCCCAAAATTCTTCTAGTTTTTCCATTGGATTTTATAATTCCAAAATTATCATCCTTCATAGTTGCAATTCAAGAGGTTGGGAAATATTTTTCCAGAAACAGTGTTCCATTTACACCCAACATTTAATTGGGAAATTAACATTATATCTCTAATCCTTTGCATTGTCTTCTAAAAAAATTGAAGGCAATTATCTGTACTTGTTATTCATCCACATTAGTGGGTTTTAATTTGGAACATAGAGTGTGAAATTATTTTAAGTAATTATATAAATAACCCCTATGAAGATCATTGAATCATGGTAATAAGTGAATTAAATAGGATTTTAGATCAAATTTTGTTTCTTTACATTTCATTTGAACATACATATGTTAGACATCAACATAAATTGAGCGTAGATATTTTAATTCACAATTAATTTTATCTATATTATATATTTTAGTTTTAGTTTTAATGTGGATTTCAATAGAGTAAGAATTATTGAGAAGAGTTTTAGTTTGTCTTGTGTCCTCCATCAAAGTGTTCTCTAGTGTGTATCATTTTTGGTAACGTAGGATCCCATTTGATACAAGTTTGAAAGGTGGTAAATCTACCAGATTAAGATGATTCATGAATGTAACAAATATATGAAATTAATTAAACAAAAAAATATATGTAAACATAGAAGATAAAAAAAATTAATATTCATAACCTTTAAAAATAATTACCTAAAACATGCACTAAAAACCAATGATCTACCTAGAAACAATGCCACAGTTCGAATGTTTTTTCAAGAATGTTCAAATTGATTATGTTTTGAATGTTTCTTTATAATATATGTTATAATGAACCTCATCTACGAAGGAGTTATTATAGGTTTATAACATGTATTGTTAATTAAATATACCAAAAGAGGGGTCATATTTGAAAATAAATTGAGGAAAATTGCATTATTTAAAGATTATAATAGTTGAAAACCAACGTGGATTTTGGAAAAATTGAGATAAAGAGTTATTTTTTATTTCAAAACCCACATTTCAAGTTCATTTTTATTTGAAATTAATTTAGTTTTGGAGTAGTTCATTGGTTGAAATTATATATAATCATTATTAGTTCTTAATTTTCTATTTCAATGCTTGAAGAACTAAACCATAAAATAAAAATCATACTGAAAAGGTACATAACATATGCATGGAATAATAGCTTCCAAATTATATTTAAATATTGAGAAATTTGGTAAGAAGATGTCTTGAAGAATCCTGGGTACACTGGTATCCCAAAAACTGAGCCGACCCTGAAATGGCCCAAATGGCGTTCCCGATCCCCATGGGTTGGAAACTGGCAGATGGAATCATACAAAAAACATGTGGGAACGTTTTTCCACAAGAATTCAAAAGTAAAAGATAAAATATAATATCCATATCATTAAGAAAACTCCACTATGAGTCAATTTACCAAAATTCGATGAGGAATAAAATCCAAATTACAACAAACCAATGAACCATATAGAAACAATAGCCCCAAGGTCCCTAAGGCGACAAATCGCCATGTCCAAAGCTCAACAACTGGATCCAACTCTAAGAGATCACATCCCATTTCTTGAGCCTAGATGATGTAAGTCTACAAACTCCCCAATGAAAAAATTAGGGTGTGAGTCTATGCCCTGTAGGATACCCCCAAATATTCCATACTAGATACCATATATTGATTTTCCAAATAATAGCATTCAATATTTTAGAACAAACAAGTTTGGTAATTTAAAACCAAATTAATGCAAAACATACAATACATTTTCAAAATAATGAAAAATAAATTCAAAGCACAAGATTTACATTACAAGGTAATAAATATTTAAAAAAATTGCTTAAGTAAATAATTTATATAAAATAGTTTATATAATTCAATAGGCATGTAAATCAATTCAAATAGCATCAGCATACATTTATATCTCATAAATAAATAAACAATTGAGCTACATGGTCAACTACCAAAAGGAATGAGAGTATTAATCAGCTATAGGATTTTTAACTCTCTATGTGAACTCTACAAAATTTGTATACATACATCCCTATGACAATAGGCATATGGGTCTCATCACCAACCGGTTAGGGATGTGACCTATTGCTTGTATGTTTTAGAATGTTGTAAAAGTGTAGAGTGTATCCAAATAATTCGGTGACTACCTAAGTCTTGCATACACTCATACATTATGGGAAAACTATTTTAAGATTTCTTAAAAAAATATCAATCTCATTATTCCATTTCAAAAATTATAATTCCATTAAATTTAAAACCCAAACAGGTTTTATTCAAAAACATGACTTTCCCACAAGACAAAATCACTAGGTTTCTATCAAATAATTTTAATCCATTTTCATGATTTAGAAAACCATTAAAAACCAATTATATCTTTTTCCCAATTCATTTCCCCAAATAACTTCAATTATTTATTTGAAAAATTTTTATATGCATTCAACATTTAAATTCAACAGTTTAAATTAGTTAACTTTCTACAAACTCACCCCAATTAATTAGAATTTGGAGTTTTCAAAATTTACATTTCAAAAACATTTAAACATAATCTAATTATTTGGAATTCTGTTTAATTCATGAAATTGAAATCAATTTTATGAAATTGAATTTAAATCAGTGATTGAAATAAATCAGGCAGGCTAATAGTAATTAATATGGTATATTGGGACAGAAACACATACCTCTTTATTGAAGATAAGACTCGTAACGACAACCACCAATGAGAAAAAAGGCGAAAGGGATTTTGAAACTAAACCTAGAAGCAAGATAAAACCCTACATGGCATAGAGACATCAATCCATTGATGATCTATTGAAAAACCAAGATGAGATAAGGAAAGAAACATGGAGAATGATGGGGAACCCATACCCTAAAATTAAACCACATGTGAAGAAATGATCCAAAGATGATATGATCTAACTAGAAGGAGAATAGCCTTTAAATAATTCCTAGTAATGGTCTAGGATTGATATCCTAGAGGTCCATAATGAAAATGAATAAGTACAATTGTTAATCGTGTGTTTTGAAACTAGACACGTGTTGGGTCATGACGTGTACACCAAGTTCATGACGGGTAGTCCAAACTAGAAAACATATGTTGAAAAAGATGTCCCCTCACATTAACATGTGATATTTAACCCCTAAAATATGTTAACCTACTCACAACATGATCTCCTCTTTCAGGACATGATCACCTAGTCCACGACATGCATCCAATACCATGTACATGATGTCTACTTTTGGTACATGGTGTGTACCTATTCTTCAGTATACAATGAAACTAGAAAAATAAAATAAAGGATTTGTAACCAAATGGAAACTTAGGAAAGGTTGAAAGCTATCCTGATAAAGGAAATATGAAGTTATAACCTCCCCACCATAAAAGATTTCTTCCCACAGAAAGCTTAAGAATAAGCTTCCATGCCAAAGAGATGAGGTCAATGTTCTCTAATCATCATCTCACATTACCATATCTCGTAACTATCAGAACCATTTTCCATAGCACCCAAAATAAAGGAATTTTTCCCACAAATCACCTTTGTCTCTGAATTAACTATCCCAATTGGTTGCTCTGTCAATGATAAATCAGTCTTGATCTAATGATCACTACATAATGAAATGTGAGATGTTTTTGATAGATACATTCTCATCTATGATACATGGGACACGTGATGTATCATGTTCATATTCAGTGGAAGTATAAAGTGGTACACAACCTTCCCCACTATCTCAAAAACTATGAAAGGTCTCACAATGTGAGAAGCAAGATTCCCTTAACTCTAATGTCATCGATGACCCAACTGGGGTGAAGCCTTTAACAAGACCAAATCACTAAGTAAAGACACTAATGGTCTATATCCTGGATCATCATTAGACTAATATCATATTTTTTTGTCAATGTCCTTTGATGAAACAAGTGAATATTTGTTGTCGTCTCCTTCTCCATGTGTGGTCTAACCAAAGAACATTCACTGACCTCAAACAAACACTACAGGGATTTACAAGGTCGGCCATACAAGGCCTCAAATTTTTTTATTCTGATAGCATACTAGTAACTATTGTTATAAGAGAACAAAACAAGACCCATGTGGTCATCCGAAGCCCCACCAAAGTTGAGGACACGGGTGTGAAACATATCCTCAAGAATCAATGTATCACTTTATGTTTGTCCATAAGACTGTGGATGGTAGATCATGCTCAAATGAAATTGAGATACACAAGCCTCCTAAGGGCCTCTCTAAAAGTGAGAAGTAAAATGAAGATCCATATTAGAGACTATAGCATATGGGACTCTGTGTATAATGAAAATATCTTTCTCATTGGGTTCGCCAAACTTCCAACATTGGTCATATCACAAATGAGTATAATGTGAGCCAACATGGTGAGTCTATCGATCACAACCTATATGGAATTATTCATCCTCTTGGCGCAAGGAAACCTATAAACAAGGTCCATAAAGATCTCATACCACTTCTAAGTAGGGATGGGATGCTGTTGAAGCAAAAACAGAGGTTTCTTGTGCTTGGACATCATTTGTTGGAATGTATAGCAAAGAGAGACAACTGAGCAATGTCCCACCACATGCCTAGAAACCTGAAATTCCACCTCATTTATTAAAACATCTTATTGGTTCCATTGAGAACAACCCACTAATAATTATGGAAATCCCTCATAATTTCCTTTATTTCCTATAACATAACAACGAAGCAGTTCCAATAGCATAGAACACCATCTTTAGAGAATGACCACTGGGAAATTATCACCCCACTATTAATGTATTATCTTATACAACTGAACTCATCATAGGGCTATTGATCCTGAAGAATAATCTCTAGAAGGTTAGATTTCAATCACATGATGGCTAAGGAAATGTCATCCTCTTTCTCCTGAACACCAAAATACAACTATGTAAAAAGATCCATCAAATTACACTCTTTTAATGATTCATTCACTACCTGTTTTGGATGTTTCATAATCAAATTTTCATCAATGAAAATCCCTTTTACCAGGGTATAAGTGATTCCAATGTCAAAATAAAGCATGTACTCCAATTAATTACTCTATCAAAGATTCAAATATTTTTTGGAAAGGACATGACATTGGATTTTGTGGTATGAATACACTATAAACCATTCGCCAAAAAGGTAGTTCCCCTAAATCTTATGTACGTACATGATAGCTACAAGTTCACAGTCATGGTTAGGATAATTCATCTCCTGTGGCGCAGGCTGATGAGATCTATATGGTACCACATGATCACTATTGACGGTGTATTTCAGATATTCCCATTTCTAGGAACATTTAATGAAACCGAATGCATGTTTAAAACCAATGGATAATTTCTCAATGCAAGAGGGAGTTGTGTGTAAGAAATAAGGGTTGCATGAAAGAGTCCATATAGAACACAAAATCTTGCACATCCAATGAGATGTAAAATTAAGGATTCCATGGATACCATATAAAAACCCACTAGGGAACTATCATGATGTTAGTATGGTGGGCATGCAAGATTATATATGGCGCACAAACCATTGGACTCCCAATGCAACGTCCAATGAAGGTTTCTACGATGATCATCCTAAAACACGCTAAGGCACTAACGTGAAGGTAGAACGGTGTGCTAGAAATATTCCCTATAGCATGAAGACCCGTTCACTCCCAATGAAATTTCAAATGAAGGATTCTGTGGAAACCCTCTAAACACCTTCCAAGGCACTGGCGTGAAGGCAGAATAGTGGTTGTTTAAGCTTCTCTATGGTGCGCGAACCCTTGTGCGCCCATTGTGATGTCAAATGGTATTTTGCACATTGAACCTCTTGTGGGCCACCATCGATGTTTTTTTCTATAAATAGAAGGGTAACCCCACCCATTGGGGATGGTTATAGAAGATGAACTGACACTCTACAGCTTTAAAGACACATCTTCTATGACTGTGTGAAAAACACCATGGCCTGAAGGTATTGGAACTTGCGCAACATGTCTCCCATGGGTCCTCCTTTGGGTTGGCCCACTTGGGATTGATCCTAACTCATTTTCATTTATCCCAAGTAATTTATGTGAAAAAGATACTTCTTATTCGTAGGTTTCTCTATACGTAGAACTATTTTTCGCGCATTTATTTATTTTTCGTGCAACATTCCCATATTCTTGCACAGCCTCTAATCTTGTGCACTCCCCTAATCATATGCTCCATGTGATTTCCTCACCCTAGGGAACCATTTCTAAACTAATCTTATGTGAGAAACTGCTATCATGCACATGATTTTCTGGTTTAGCCCTCCAGGTTTGTACGACATGATTTTAAGGTCTCCAGTGTGGTGATTCGTGTTTCATTGCTTCACATTATGATTCATAGAATAGAAACACTAACAGAAATTATTTATTCACATATACATGCTAATGTGTGTCCCTCAATGGATCACTCTATATCACTGCCCCACCATGGAATTTTTAATGCCTCCACTTCCCCGAGGGTGTGTGGGAATCAGTTCTGTAAGTCCTTGGGGTGTGGAGTTAACCCTCCTCATATGAGAAGCAAGATGTAAAACTGATAAGCACATTATTCATTAGAACATGATGTTAAACTACATCCTCTCCCCATGAAATATACATAGGGTTCCCTATCTCAGACAATCTCAACGCCCGCTCGTCTCTACAAAAGTGAGATCTTCCTCACATGGAATGAGAACCTCTTTTCTAGAATGACATTTGTCCATGAGTAAGGGAAACCAATTCGGTGTAAACCCCAAACCATTATTTCTGTATCTAGAATATTTACTCTTCATTTTTTCTTTAGTTCCAAAAACTAGAGGATATGTGGCTACTTGGGCCTTTGTTACCCCATACCTCTCCCTATGGGATTTGTCTCCATCAGGCCTCCATTATGGAGTAGGTGCCAATATCCATCTCCATGGGAAGGTAACCAAGTAGGAACCTCTATTTCTTCTTTGGGATTCCAACCATGTATTAGACCCATCTTCATTCCCTACATTTTTACCATTCACAACATGATTGTTGAGTCTTTTCTACCTCTTGTTTCCCACACCGTCCATGACTCATGTGGGATTACTGTAAGAATTGACCATGGAATCCTTCTTGATCTGCCTTAGCCTGTAAGCCCCAATCATACCTTTTAAATAACGTGGAATTCGATCCTTTCCCTTTACCTAAAAATTATGTTGGAAGCATCCCTGAGGTTCAAGCGCAACACCAAATTGTCCCGACCCCTTAACGCCGGTTCACCTTTGTCATGCGTGACGTTAAAATGTATCCTCCACTATTAACTACATGGACTTTGATTCATTAACTTCTCAAGAAAGGTATGTAGGAATCATCTCTCAGGTTGAATCCCATCACCTATCAGTACTAACCACTTCACGTCGATTCACCCTCATCCCGCATGATGTCAAACAGTATCCCCCAATCGTCCCGCATGACGAAAAAATGTACATACATGAACTAAATGGGTTTTTATCATGCTCTCCTAGACTAGTTATGTAGGAATACACCATGATGATCAGCCCCATATATCATTAAAATTTGGTTTCCCCATCATTGGGACCGACATCCTTGGTTCTTCCTAGTGAGGTAAGACCAACCCTCAGGCCACTAACCACCCATAAGCCCCGACTTCATCTTTGGGTCTCTGTTATCTGAGAACACCTCGATTGTATTCCTTAATATAATATACATGGGTTTTTATCCTTTTATCCTAGTCATGGTATGTAGGAATCCTCCCTAAGGTTCATCCCCACCAAATAGTAAGCTTTTGTAGTCCCCAACCAATAGTTTGTCATTATAGTCCACTTTGTTGGGACCCACATATCCAATTCTTCTCAGTGGTATCAGAACAACTCCAGGGTTTCTAACCATGCATAAGACCAACCATTTCATCAAGTCATTCTTCCATACGGACACCCTAATTCCATTACCCCATCCTAAACTACATGGTCTTTCATTTCCTACCACATGGATATGTAGGAATGCGCACTGAGGTTCAAGCCCATCAACCCTATCTTATCTTGGTCTCTCCCTTGAGGCTATATGTTTCTGGAAGGTCATGACCCCACCTGAAGGTTACACTTCCTCTAGGTCCCATCCATGCGTCTAGCATCACGAGCCTCCTCTTTTGGTGTCCCATAACCCTACTTAGCTACGCGGACTTTGATTCCCCATCACTGTGATATGTAGGAAGCCTCTCCAAGGTTCAATCCAAACATCACCATCGTCTTCACACTGGTTCCATCTCATTCTCCATAAATTTCTCTCAATCATTCATTGTATTGTATGGTGTTACCCAGGCCACCACATACCTATGAGATCATTTCATCCACATCCTCACTGATCGTAGCGGTACATGGGAAACTAACCTTGCATAAACCACAGCATGTCATGAGGTTACATTCCTCTACCCACACCCTGATTCATCACCTCTTTGAACTACGTTAGTTGTGATCCCTCTCACTCAAGATAGGGTACGTAGGAATCCTCCCCGAGGTTCAATCCCATCCAATGGATAACCTAGTCATACACTTTATAGTGACACAAGAATCCTTGGATCCATCATCATTGGACGTTTTGATCTGTAAATATAGTAGTAGTCTCAGGTATTCCATCTTTAGGATGCCCCCACCAGATCCACTCCCATCTATTTTCTCATCAATCTGATCCATCCCCACTAGATGACAAACCCACAACATACCCTTTGTTAAACATGGGAAGCAGAAGAAAACCTCAGAGACATTCCTATGGCATATAATTCCCCACACTCGACGTGGGATTTTTCAGGCTTACGAACCCTTGAGAAGCAATATCATAAAGGGAATAAACCCAAACGCATATGTGTTTTAGTTTCCAGACATGCCAATGATGTCCAACGTGACTGTTCCCCCAACCGAAGTTAACAGCCATAACATGACCCCTTTGAATGTTCTAATAGAAGTAATGTTATTAATGGGAGTCCACATAGGTATTTCATGGAGAAGAGTTTCACGAACAACATCTTAAACATTAAGGGAGACCCTGACTAGGTGATGAGTTCTAAGGAGGAATCCATTGAAGGAGGAACCGGTATCCTATTATCCCATTTTGATCAAGGAGAAAACGTCCCTAAATAAGTGACACGTGTGAACCCGGAAAAAGGAGTCAAAAACAGTGATGGTGAACCCAACATGATGTTCTTTTCCACAATGTATATATTAGTAGAATTCTTGAAAATAGTTGATTAAATTGACACCATATCCATGTATCCAACACCAAGTCCCACCACGAAAATAGTTATCCTGGGGTGAATCTCACTAGTGATTGGGGCAGTTGAATGTTGGACATCCTGGTCTATGGAGTTGTCAGCATTGATCCTTCTTACCAACAATGGGAGAAGGGAGAGTGTTCGGGCACTGTATGTCACTTTCCTTCTTTCAGCACTAATATTTGAATCTCTGTACTTTTCTGAACCCAAGTTGTCATGACAGGAACCCAATCACCCCCACCCATCCATATAGGGGCTATGAAAATACCAACGCAAAAATCCCGCCCAGACTCATCTCTTCAATGAAGACCTCCACATCTAAAACTTCTAGGTACCAACACCCCATTTACCTATCATAAATCATTCAGAGAATGGTGATTAATGACCACATATGATAATACGAGGAATAGGGGATTATCGAAACCTATGATATGGCCCAACATGACATAGAGTCTTTTGTACCTCATCGTCATCGCCTCCATCAAGGGCCACGTAGGGAGCCACTGATCCCCACTCTGACCTACAATCATTTTTGTAGCCTCTCCATAGATCACTTTGATGACTCCCTCCCCTAATATATTGATGTGATTGATGTCCAAGCCATCCCAATGGTAATCACATCCCAGGGGCAAACATGGACGACTCCCATATGGCCATGTCAGCACCGCCTCCCATCCCCAATGGCTATGATGTAATTGATTTATGCACCTGCGCTATCGGCCCCAGTCTGGTTAACCCGACGCCAACGTCGGGCGCATGCTGAAAAGGATGCCCGCACGGGGGAATCATCATTAACAACTACCGCAGACCGTACCACCAACAAAACATACCATCAATTCCTCATTCATAATGAATAGGTTCACATACATGTCTGGCTAATATCGAGGCCTCAACCACCCAATGGGAAATTTGGGAATACTCTCCCGGTCACCGACATAGGAGGCGTCTATCATAGGCCGCCCCTTGAAAATGAAACCCAACAAAAAGGTCCTACACATTCCACCAGCTATGAGAGAATAGCTCATCACCACTCCCAAAAAAGGTGTCAAGGTCCTCCCCATTCCAAAATGAGTTCGAGATAAGGTCCTCTTTGCCACACAGACGTTCATCACAGATGTCCCTTTCGCACTTGTTCCCTCAGTTATGGAGCCATTCCTCCAACTACAGTTCACCGATTGGATGATCCTACTCTCCAGGTCAACCATCAGTGTGGGGGTCTTCCACATGTTTTTATAGAAACCAATAATTGTATTCCAAATCCCAACAATCATAGATCATAGGTCAGCCTCACCCCATTAGCACCCATCACAGTGCTCTTCCCCATGTTCTGTTCAACCAGTATGAAGGCCCCCATCATATTGTCTCCGTTAGGGGGAACAAACCAAAAGATATTACCCACGATACTACAAGTTATATTGGAGGTCCTAGACTTTCCAACACACCCCATTGAGATTCTATCCATGTGACAGCCATCAGACGTGGAGGTCATCCCCGTGTTCCATTTGACATTTGTCTGGGTGCGCCTCACACCCCGACTCACCTAGGAAGGAGTCCTCTCCACCCCAACATCAATTCAGCTGAAGGTCCTCCTCAAGTAGAAAACCAAAAATGTCCCGAAGAACCATCTTAGGGAAGGAGGGTGGGGAATCACCTCCCTAAAAGTAATACTGATATGTTCAGACAACGATTAAAACCATATTCTTCTTAGATTCTGAGTCAGAGTGCAATTTGAAAATGGATCACTCACCCAGATCTTCTGTGTCAAGGGTCGGGGTTGGAACAATGCATATAATCCTCATCCATCTGGAGTGTCATGTCCATATTATCCCTACCTCCCTCTGAGAATACATCCATTTGGAGCAATATTTGCCTCTTTTTAGGGAATTTCCATGCAATAAACTATTTCATCACCATGATCATTCTCTAGCTCAACCAAAGAACATGTGGAGTTATTCAGGGGACAAATAGAGAATGAATATCATCATGGATGACCATTAGTAGACACAGCCCCTATTCTATATGTAGTGGTTTCCTGCCCATCCCATAGGGATGTGGTGGCTATGTCCTTGCATTTTTCGGAGGACAACCCAAGATGTGGCGGCTTATCATGTCACTTGTCGTATTCTCCACTGCCAGTCCAGGATCTCAGCAGCCTACATCATTACAGCTACTGGTCTCTCAAGCACCCCAAATCGATGAATGGGGAAACCAAGGGCTACATCCCATGTATGAGCCAAGGATCCTTTGGGAGTCCCTATAGTGGACCATTTCCCAGAGATGTTCTAATCAGTAGAGACAGTGAGCATCAGTGCGCCAGAATCTCATAACCAGAAGGAAGTCGCGTGTTTTCGACAAACCCTTTGGGTGATGCACTCCCATCACCATTATCAACAAGTGGGTTACCCAATGATTTAAGAGAACATCGAAGATATTGGCCAACAATGTTTTATGGTTGACTTGGCCTCCATCCATGCGGCCCAACATCCTTAGTCACCTTGTCACAATCGGACCCTCTAGGGACGATGCATCCAGAGCATTAAAATGCAACTTGGGGTTATAAAGGATTATTCCCCCCATGTTCAGGTCCATGGATGGTGGTATTATGTAGCCCTTAATTTCATCATTATTTGGATGCAGCATAACATTCTAGACGATATTGAGGATATTCCTCTAGGTAGAGTCGTGGTTAACATGGTTGACCTATCAGAGGAAGAGAACGAGATAGAGCTCTTCAAAGGTATTTTACCCCCTCTTGGAGTGCCACACTTATTGGATCCCCTTGGAATGGTTACTCACTAGTAGAGAAATATACTAGGTCATCCCATGCCTACAGAGTCGTTAGCCCTCAGCCGAGAATCCCAATAAGGGAATATAGCATCTTTGGACCGTCAAACCCTATGACCCACCTGACTCAATGCAGAAGATCAAATATGATACCATAAAAAACACATTGCATCATATTATCATGGAGAATAAGAAAATGGTTGATCACCTCATTTCATAACGTTTTGTGGAGTAGTGACCAGACTATGGTGATCCCCAACTGGGGTAGCAGAGGTAGGTACAACTAAATCCCATTGAGTTGTCTCCAGGTGACACTGAGCAACTTGTCCACATAGACAGGGTAATATATAGAGATTATGGCTAGATTTAAATGTATGTATCACTAAATCCACCTGAGTGGCACGTTGAAATTCAGGACCCAACTCAGGTTCCCCCAGCCGCTCCATTGGTCATTCCACCAAAAGTCCCACATGTCCTCCCATGAACCACTCCACGAGCCATTAGTCCTACTCTTCATGTCGAAGAACCTGCCAATGCACTGGTGGTTAGGGATCCTCTTCCATACAGGAACCCCCACCCAGATAATCCCATTGTAGCGCTCATTTCCCATATCAAGGTTTTTGAAACATGACAAGTGGAAATTCCTCTCGATGGTAAGCCATATCTGGCATGGGTGGATGATATGCCAGCACCCCCTATTTTTGGAAATCCTACCTTTTCCTCAATCAATGGGATAGGTAATAAATTTCATCATATGTCCCAGTTCATATCAAGGTACAGACCCATGCTGGGGACTCTAGTGTAGTAAGAGGCCACCAAACTCTGGAGTTCTGTAAAATCATTGAAAGGGCTGTCATTTGTCTCCTATAACGAGCTACCCATTGGGTCAGTAGCCAATTGGGAGGATCTTCATTGGATGTTTCTTTACCAATTAAGCTCTACCACTAAGAATATGACTATTTAAATCATATTCATGTGAAATAAGATGCCTAACGAATGTGTTGAGAACATTTTTTCCTAGTGGAAAGGACTCACCAATCCCTTGACAAGTTGCTAACCCAAGAAATGATTCTGACAATGTGTGTGGGGAATGTCAAAACTACACTAGTCCCCTCCCTCATCACCCATAATAACCCTATGGGATTATATGATTTATTTGAAAATGACCAACGTCTAAAGGAATCCTTGCTGCAGGCCAAACAACCATGTCGATTTCCTCTTCGGGTTCCCATGAGAAGGGCAGCTAAGGCTGATCCCATTATGGTAGCCCAAATAGATGCCCCTACATAGTTGGATTTTTTACTAGTGGAGAATCCTCCATAGTTTGGTAGTGGTCTCCCACCTCAGGCGCAACCTCTGTCCTAGCAGCGCCCACCCTAGAATCGACAAGTTTCCCCGCATAACACGTCGGCACCACCTAGGAGAGATAACCAAGTCCCACCACTTTGGAAATCTCCTCCAACCCCTCGTTAGGGACATGATACTAGATCACCCTTCATTTATTGATGGAATTGTACATACTCGTTCAATTAGGATCAAGTCCACAGGTATATCAGAAGTTCATTGAATAGAAAATCCTACGTTTTCTAGAATACAAGAGGCCTGAAGAGGATGATCTCACTAACCACCCTAATTAATAACCCTATCATCGGATCCTTAGGCACTCCCTCATGTCGGGCTATCTATTTAGAAACTGGATTCAAGACTAGGTTAATAACAACATAGTCAGGTTTGGCCCAGCACTGGCACATGTGGCATGTGTATTCATGATGCCTAACGACGATAGTGATTACGAAGGGGACTGAAAGCAGATTCATAAACACGTATCTCACAAATATTAAGACTGGATGGCTTGTGAGGAAGTTTCCCATGATCATGGTATTATCCATGCATGATTAAATTGACCCAATCCAGTAGGTATCACTACATCATCTACAACCATTACATCGGTGTCAACATCCAAGCCTTCCTCCTCCCAGAATGGCCAAAGTCGACGGCACAAGGGAAAAAACATCCCCCACTGATGCCATCATCATGTTGTACTCTAAGAAACTTCATTCCTATAGATATTGCAATAAACCCTAGATTAATCTAGTGGAGGAGGATTTTTAATGTAACGAACAAGGGCACACTTCGATTAACACCATGGAGTTGGTAAACCTCTACATGAATCATGAAGACAAGGAGATATAGAAAATCCTCCAAATGTCCCCAACCATCGCCAGCATTGATAGAGTCTTGGATATGTCAGTCATTGAATTACACCAGTCAATACATATAGATAGGCTATGCATGCCACTGAAACTAGACAATAGGCCTGACATGGATCTCAACCCATCTAGCCTTCTCATCTAGTTTCATCTAGTCTTCCATCCCCACCATTTGTGCTACTTGATTAGGAGAAGCCTCTATGAATGCACCAAGATAAGAAGGATTCTGTTACAGACCAATCTCATTCATCTTTTCCTCATTCATTAGATACTACATGAGTATTTTCGAGCAATCAGTGGGACATTCCCAGCTCCAGTCAGCCTCCGGTTCAGCCGGAAGGGCCCTCCATACCTCCTACCATAGAGCGTCCTACTGATATAGAAGTTCCCACTTGGAACAAAAGCCTTATGTTATTAAACATCTTTCTAGTATAATGGTGAGACTATCTATCCTCAATGCTCTTCTTCTATTAGTAGATATGATTAATGATCATTCCAAGTCTTTAAGAAGGCCCATCTAGTTTGAGACAGAGGTAGAAGCTACGGAATCCATTCATAGTGAGGAAGGAGAGCACACAAAATGTCATGAAATCATCTATCTCTCTAGGTAAGAGGAAGACTCTCCAATATATGGTCACATCCTTACATTACACATCAGTATCCAATTCAATGGTGTGGATGTTCATCACTGTCATGTCAACACAGGGTCAGGGGTCAACCTTATCCCGGACCATACACATTGAAAAATGGGGTTTTATAAGGATGATATGAGTCCCTCTAACCCAAAAATTAATGGTAATGATAGGGAAGAATAAACACAGTTTGACCAGATCTGATTTAAGACCTCGTTTATTGTCTTGGTACCCAGCACCATGTTCATGGTCGTCTCATAGGATACCAAATACAATGCGTTGATGGGTAGGACAAGAATTCACTTTCATGTAACGGTCCCTTATTCATATCACTGATGCCTTAAGTTCTCCCTTAATGGTTCATTAGGCATAAACCATGGTGATGCATCTCCCTTTTCCTCTTTAAAATCATGTTATCTAGATTTTGACTATTATAAGAGCAAGTAAAAGAGGATTCTGGCTAGTTTGGATGAACCCTCTTTGACTATGACCGACTCGTGGAATGGCCAAGATGATGGATACATCCTCTCGATAAAATTATTGTAGGCCACAACTCCAGATATGGGGAAATGCATTTTTGTTTCTATAAAAAGAGAAAAACACATTCCAATGATTATGGGATTATATAAGATCACTTTGTATTCCTACACAAATCAGGCTCGGGTGATCCCAGATCCCCCCTACTCGCATAATGTATCAGCATGTCCACCCCATGGAAATATAAATACATCATACATTCTTGTTTTGTTGGGAAAGGATAATCCAGATCAATCCAACACACCACTATTTCATTGATATAATCAAGATTGGCCCCTCGGGTTGAATACCAGATTGGATTGGGTTTATGGATTTCATTGTAATGGTTCTTGCACTATAGGTGATCCATGATGTGGTGTCCACTACTGATCAGGTTAGCACCAGTGACCCATCAGTGGTGGATGACTTGAAATAATTGCCTCTCATAGAGGAACCCTCCTCCATAATTAAAAAAAGAGTATTTAGAGAAATCTCCTCCTGCTTTTGTAGAGGGTCTCTCTGTTAGGTCCACTAGGTCGAATACCCTAAGAGAGTGGTGAATCAGGGTATTCCAGATTAAAACTTTCTACCATTTGATCTTGTTTTGTTATTATAAAAAAATCAATTATCTCTTCCTCCCATAGAAATATATGAATTGATATTAATCAGGGGCATGATATAGATATTATTACATGGCTCACCATCACTGGTCTATGTTAATTTATCATACAACAACACTATGTCGATGTTCCAAATTAACTAAGGATTACTTCCAATAATGTGTACAATGTTCGGGCCAGATCTTCTATGCGCAGACTCACTGCCTTTACAAGGATTAGGATCCGGTCACTACTGTAGAGACCCGAATCTTGACATACATAGACATTACATTACTTTTGCAGAATACTTAATACATAACAAAAACAGACACACAAGGATCGTAATAGTTTAGTGTCTTTGGAAACTTGGAACGTAATCTTATAATCGTGGTGAAAGATCTTTAATATCTCCCATAAAGATCTTCCACTTTTTGTTTCCTTACCTAAAACATTTCTTTTGATCCTAGGGGAAAATAAAACATAAAAATGGTGAGCTCAAATTCTCAGTAAGGGTAAGCATGGATAAAATAAAACATACCATGTACATTTGAACTTAAAAACACGAACATAATGTTTAAACATCAAAATCCTGAGCAATGACATAAAACATGGAAGTACATAAGGCATAGATCATAATGGAACATAAACCATAATAAAATAGTATGGGAATAAACGGGGTAATTGTGGCATCCATTAAGCACATGTAATGATTTCCATAGTAGCCAAGGCATTGCTGCCAAGACCATCTTAGTGGACAAAGTCGCATTCTGAATCGAGTTCACTCCTCATTTCAATCCTATAACACTGAACCAGATTAACTTACCGTTCCAGCCATGTCTATCTCATGAGATATAAAATCTATACCCAATGAATTGGAGGGAGATATAGGTCCCACCCATCTCATAATGAAATCATTCTTACTTGTGCCACAAAATAAACATAAAACATTTATCATAACCCAAAGAATAAAATGGGTTTCATAAACATCATCCCATCATTTCATAATCCATATAAAACAATGGACATTTCATCATAAGAAAAGTGAACCATGTAATTCATAGGGACATTAAACTTGAAACATACACATATCAAATAATTTCATCTTAGATGGAAAATGGTTTTGATAAAACATTTAAAAAGAATTCTTGAGGAAAATATCCTTTCTTCGTCAAAATCATTTTCTTTTGAAAATATGACATGGAATTTTAAAATAAAAGTATTTTATTGAAAATAGTCATAAAATCATGTAGAGTAAGCTTCATGAAAATGAGGCGTTATTAAACCATAAAAATCCATTCACACCGTATAATTTAAAAATATCATTCCCGTCATACTTTTGTTGGAAAGGTCAAAAAGTACCTCATAACGTAAACAAAAGAATGATTTCTTACATACCATGTAGTAAAAGTCAAAAATGGGTAAAAATGACTTTAAACATACATGAAAACAATTTTATAAAACATGGACATGGATTATAAAAATAACCCCAGTAAATACTTACGAATAAGCAATCTCGGATAAAAATGAGATTTGCAAAATTATCCATTACCTTAGGTCTGATATGCTTCATACGTATCTGAACCTCCTGTATAATGCTTTAAATAATGTTATTGAATTATTATAGAATCATATTAATTGTTTTGATATCATATATGGTTCACTTATGACTTTATATTACCCGTTCTTTTGTAAATTCCCTGTTAAAGAGCGTTTTGGGTAAAATCGTTTCATTTGTCGTCCGTGTTTTGACTTGTAATTATTCATATGAGTACTTAGATCATGATTACATACATCAAGAATGTAAAACATGATTTATATATAATATATATTCAGAATATACATATATATAATAGATTGATAAATGGAATGAAATACACCATTCATGGAGACGGTAGGCCGTACGTACGCATGAACGTTGTTTTCATTTACTCATTGAATTGATTAGAATTAATTGGATTACATACATACATATATATATATATATCCAGTATCATTATTATGTCACATATTTCATGATTACTTATTATGTATACTTTATAATCACTTATGAATGTTTAATCATTGAGAATGAATCTCATCGCGTCGTGGAGACGGTATTCCGTACGTACGCACGAGCGATGATATCGTTCCCATGATCGTGGAATTTTATTGGAGTGTATATATACTATTACAGAATCAATATCACTTTATAATAATCATATATTTTTATTATTTACACCATTATACCCATCCATGTAAGGTGGTGGTGGAAAATAGATTACACCACGGCGTGGAGACGACATTCTGTACGTACGCACGCGCGGTGATTTCGTTTTCCGTAGGATGGATAGATGGTGAAATAGGGCTGTTTCATACTTATAATAAAATATAAGTATATCAGTGATACTGATGTTATTACTTTATAATGAAACAACCTAAGAAGAATAAGTGGAAGAAGAAATAAGGGTGAAAGAATCAGTACTGGACATTACCTCTTCTTTGAAGCGCCTCTTTGAGTCCTCCTCTTAGGGCACTAAAATTGGTCTTTGATGAAGACCAGGACCTCTAGGATGTTTCTAGAAAGGTTTAGAAGAGAATTTGGCAGGGTTTGGACGATCTTGAAGGCTCAAAGTGGTGTGAGGAAGAGAGGGAGGAGGTGCCCTTTTATAAGGGAGGAGAGGGGCACCTTTGGAATAACTAAAAATATTATTTTATTATAAAGTCATATTCGATTTTTAATAGCTCCAAATTGATTTATTTAGAAGATAAGGTGGGGATAGGTCGAAATCCTCTCACCCAATAGAATTTAGACAAGTTTAGGTCATTATATTAACCTTAACTTTTAGTTTTAACTCCTAGTTAATTAGATTGACATTACCATGTCACTTTGTATTTTTATATTATATAGTTAATAAACATAATATATACATCTAAGCGACCCCAAAGTGGTCCATTAATGATACAAATATCATGATATAAGTATATTGGACGAAACTTAGATTTTTAGGAATATAATAACAATTTTTAATATAATATTTGTTTTAAAAACTATTTTATATAAATTTTGACACTATTTGGTAATTGATTTTTGTGAAAATCATAACAGAATTATTAGTTCGAAAAAAGTTAATTAACCCAATACTAACATGTCATATTAACATATAAAATTATTTTAATTCATAAAAAGCCTCAAATTACATTTATTTGGGTATTTATAACATCAATTATGTCAATATTTCATTAATAAGATAATTACTGCATCATAATTGTTTCATAAATAAATTAAATTATTTTAAGTCTAAAAATTATAAATAAAATACCATTATGTAGGAAATAATTTTAGCTTTCTAATGAATATTTATAGTCTAATTTATCTTATGTATAACCCTATATTAAAATGATTTAGTTATTAAACTTTGATTTTAACTATTTTAACCCTTCTTTAAATAAATTAATAATAAATGTCCTAATCTAATCCAAGTGGGCCTAAATGGTCATATTTTATTCCTAAGGATGTTTTTGGCCGAATTACACTTATCCAATAGAATTAGTAAATGTGTTAGGGTAATAATAACATCATTTTTACCATTAATTACCCTATTTACTTTTAACCATGGTAAATAAAAGTAAAAAGTTACTATTCACCAAAAAATTATTTTTCTCTCATTGAACCAAATTTTACTTACTTATAGCATCCGCGTCTCTCGGATTTTCGAAATTCCACTCACAGAAGCGGTAAAATTAAGTTTTATGAAAAATTCAGTTTTTTAACTACCACTTAGTGGTTTCACTATTCATCATAAATTGAATGTTTTCAGAAAAATACCAAAAATTAGTCCTAAGCTATATTTGATATTATGAACTCAAAAATGATGTCTATTTTACCAAATTCAAAACATATCAGTTCCATTAATTAATTTTAAAAATAATTCCTGTCATCAAAACATATAGTGTGTTCTTAAGAGATAATAACTATCAAAAGATTGACACTTGTTTATGTCTGGTTTAAATGTGAAATTACATCCAATGACCAACATTGTATTAATTTTTAAAAATATATTCTAAATATAATTTAAAACCACTGAAATTAATAATTTGTCACTATTAATTATTTTGATTAAAAAGGTTGTTTTTAATAAAAATTTAGTAATTTTCACTATTCATCAGAAAATGCAAGTTATCCGAAAAGTACCAAAATTTCACCCGAAGCTAATTTCGATATTCTGAATCAAAAAATGAAGTCCATTTTGAAAGAAAAAATTTATAAAATTTCAAAAAGTGGGTATTACTATTCATAATGGGTAGTTCATAAAAATATTATAATAATATCTCGTTTAGTGAAACTCGGCATTGCATACTACACACGCTATCGAGGAAGGTCGCGATTGTGTGTAATGTAAGGCAAGTCAGGGATGCGTGTTGTGCAAGCTCCTTTTGGTGTAGCGTACAATAGAAGACATTAATGAAATTAAGAAGAATATTTTTCATTAAATATCGGGGTGTTACATTCTACCCCCCTTAAAATAAATTTCGCCCTCGAAATTCGTCGGGGTTATAAATGGTTTACTACACGAAAGTTTATTTAATAGAAACCCACATCATAAAAAGGAATACCAAAACTAATCTTTAAAAACAAAATTATAAAATGTAATGGTTACACAAATAAACTAATCATTGGGTTTCCACATAAGTGAAAATATGGATATGGAAGAGAAATCTAACCATCATTTTCTGATGGAGATTGGTAGAGAACATGGATATGGAAAAGCCAGAAATCACAAAGCCATAAGTTTGTGACGATCTAAGGTACCATCTGATTCATCAGATATAAGAGCACTAGGACAACATTTTTGGTTTTCAAGATCATTTCCTTAAAGTTGAAGAATTTGAATAAGAATAAAAAGTTACCTTATTTTTGTACAATCTCACTGTTGTTCGTGCCTTAAACAATTTCCACTTCATCTCTTAAAGAAATGAAGTTGAATTTGTTATTCGTGAAGTGTTAGCAGATCATGTGATAGAATGACGGTCATTCCATCTGTCTCAAACAAAAGGTTAGTAAAAGTTATTAAATATACATAAGTCGATCTATAGTGAGATTAATAATATATGGTTCCTAAAATGGACTTATACTTCATATATCATACTTCTTAATATAATAAAGCTAGTTTCTACTAAATAGGGACTTCCTGTAGGCCAGTGGTAGGCGATAAAGGCCAGTCGCACTTCGGTTGTGGGTTCAATTCCCACAGCCTTGTCCGACGCGATGGGTTGTCGCCCGTCCTGCCGTTTGTCCTTTTTCTAAACCTATATTACTATAACATCCCATCAATAATATCGAAAAAACTTCTATCCTTAAACAATACTAACTTATGTCCAACATAATCCATTCCAATCTTTAGGCTTATCCATAATACTGCAGTCCACTCTCATAATACAGTGAAAACGATTACCAGAGATTTAATACCATCGTTGATCCCCATATATCATAAGATATGTCTTGTTGGTCACATTGCAAACATTTGAAGTCCTTAATCATGTATTCTCTTGAAAAATGAATACCCATTGAACCTTAGTGAAAACACGAATGTAGTTAAAAGTTTACACTTTCCACATACCAAAATCCTCAAAATTCTATATACTCAAACCATGATATCACTTAGTCCTTATATCAATCATGAGCTCATGAATACAATAAAACATCTCATTATCTTCTTATTCCTTCATTATGTGCATATCATCTACTTTAAAAAAATATTTGAATAACCATCCATGGTTACTGGTACCATTCAACATATACTTTCAAATACTTTTAGGAAAAACAATAGTGTAACAATCCATAGATGATTCTTTATTCCATAATACCATTAACTATACAACATAACTCTCGATAAACATACAATCATTCCACTACCTTCTAAAACAATTTACTGAGCTTCAACACTTCTTTCAGCTCATATATCATTTGTAGTCTCCTCATCATCATCCACATAAATACTACCCATATGACCATGCTGATTCTCTTCATGAGATTTTCCATTAGGGCATTATTTTGCATAATGCCCGTACATTCCACATTTAAAACATCTAACCATTGTTGATGTCGTAGCAATACCATTGTGCTTTCCCATGGTGTTAACTGAACCTTTTCATTTTCACTTACTAGCTTTGTGTCCTTCTTTTCCACACCCAAAGAATCTTCCAGTTCCTTTGAAACAATCTCCCTGATGCCTCTTCCCACATGATTTACATGAGGGAAATTTAACTTTCTTTCCTTTATGATCATCATGAAACTCCATCTTTCTCTTATTATCTGAGTCGGGAAACTTACCAAAGTTGAGATTATTGATCATATTATGAGATTTTTGATTAGGAATAATAACGATGTTTGGACTTCCATATCCCGTTTCATTTGGTTTCTCATGAAGAATATCATTCCATTGTCCATCATATCCTCCATTATCGTGAATCTTCCTGTTTCCATCCATTTTATAAAACCCAAAAAGAATATTGTAATAGGAAAAAATAATGCTTGGGAAAACAACACAGTAAAGGGGGAGTACCCTCAATATCTAACATCTATGGTTAATTTCTAAGATCTTTCGCGCAATTCTAGGACTGTAAGCTATACGTATACTTAACCTTAGGGACATCCCTAGACATACCTGAGAAATATCTCTAGGGATCTCACTAATGTTTTCGCATCCTAGTTTCCAAAGGTTGACTAAACCTTTCCTCTGATACCAACTGTAGAGACCCGAAGCTTGACATACATAGACATTACATTACTTTTTCAGAATACTTAATACATAACAAAAACAGACACACAAGGACCGTAATAGTTTAGTGTCTTTGGAAACTTGGAATGTAATCTTCTAATAGTGGTGAAAGATCTTCAACATCACCCATAAAGATCTTCCACTTTTTGTTTCCTTACCTAAAACCTTTCTTTTGATCCTGGGGGAAAATAAAACATAAAATGGGTGATCTCAAATGCTCAGTAAGGGTAAGAATGGATAAAATAAAACATACCATGTACATTTGAACTTAAAAACATGAACATAATGTTTAAACATCAAAAACTTGAGCAACGAAATAAAACATGGAAGTACATAAGGCATAGATCATAATGGAACATAAACCATAATAAAATAGTATGGGAATAAAACATGTAATTGTGGAATCCATTAAGCACATGTAATGATTTCCATAGTAGCCAAGGCATTGCTGCCAAGACCATCTTAGTGGACAAAGTCCCATTCTGACTCGAGTTCACTCCTCATTTCAGTCCTATAACACTGAACCGGATTAACATATCGTTCCAGCCATGTCTATCTCATGAGATATAAAATATTTACCCAATTCATTGGAGGGAGATATAGGTCCCACCCATCTCATAATGAAATCATTCTTACTTGTGCCACAAAATAAACTTAAAACATTCATCATAACCCAAATAATAAAATGGGTTTCATAAACATCATCCCATCATTTCATAATCCATATAAAACAATGGACATTTCATCATAAGAAAAGTGAACCATGTAATTCATTGAGACATTAAACTTGAAACATACACATATCAAATAATTTCATCTTAGATGGAAAATGGTTTTGATAAAACATTTGAAATGAATTCTTGAGGAAAATATCCTTCGTCAAAATCATTTTCTTTTCAAAAAATGCCATGCACTTTTAAAATAAAATTATTTTGTTGAAAATATTCATAAAATCATGTAGAGTAAGCTTCATGAAAATGAGGAGTTATGAAACCGTAAAAATCCATTCACACCGTATAAGTTAAAAATATCATTCTCCTCATACTTTTGTTGGAAAAGTCAAAAAGTACCTCAAAACGTAAACAAAAGAAAGATTTATTACATACCATGTAGTAAAAGTCAAAAATGGGTAAAAATGACATTAAACATACATGAAAACACTTTTATAAAACATGGACATGTATTATATAAATAACCCCAGTAAATACTTACGAATAAGCAATCTCGGATAAAAATGAGATTGGCAAAATTATCCCTTACCTTAGGTCCGATATGCTTCGTACGTATCTGATCCTCCTGTATAATGATTTAAATAATGTTATTGACTTATTATAGAATCATATTAATTGTTATGATATCATATATGGTTCACTTATGACTTAATATTACCCGTTCTTTTGTAAATTTCATGTTAAAGAGCGTTTTGGGTAAAATCGTTTCATTTATCGTCCGTGTTTTGACTTGTATTTATTCATATGATTACGTAGATCATGATTACTTACATCCAGAATGTAAAACATGATTTATATATAATATATATTCCGAATATACATATATATAATAGATTGATAAATGGAAAGAAATACATCGTTCATGGAGACGGTAGGTCGTACGTACGCATGAACGTTGTTTTCGTTTCCTCATTGAATTGAATGGAATTAATTGGATGAAATTAATATATATATTTATATACATAAATACAGTATCATTATTATGTCATATATTTCATGATTACTTATTATATATACTTTATAATCACTTATGAATGGTTAATCATTGAGAATGAATCTCATCGCGTCGTGGAGACGGTATTCCGTATGTACGCACGAGCGATGATATCGTTCCCATGATCGTGGAATTTTATTGGAGTGTATGTATAATATTACAGAATCAATATCACTTTATAATAATCATATATAGTTATTATTTACACCATTATACCCATCCATGTAAGGTGGTGGTGGAAAATGGATTACACCACAGCGTGGAGACGGTATTCCGTACGTATGCACGCGCAGTGATTTCGTTTTCCGTAGGGTGGATAGATGGTGAAATAGGGATGTTTAATAATTATAATAACATATCAGTATACGAGTGATACTGATGTTATTACTTTATACTTAAACAACCTAAGAAGAATAAGTGGAAGAAGAAATAAAGGTGAAAGAATCGGTAACGGACATTACCTCTTCTTTGAAGCGCCTCTTTGAGTCCTCTTCTTAGGGCACTAAAATTGGTCTTTGATGAAGACCAGAACCTCTAGGATGTTTCTAGGTATGTGGAGAAGAGAATTTGGCAGGGGTTGGACGAGCTTGAAGGCTCAAAGTGGTGTGAGGAAGAGAGGGAGGAGGTGCCCTTTTATAAGGGAGGAGAAGGGCATCTTTGGAATAACTAAACATATTATTTTATTATAAAATCATATTCAGTTTTTAATAGCTCCAAATTGATTTATTTCGAATCTAAGGTCGGAATAGGTCGAAATAATATCACCAAATAGAATTTAGACAAGTTTAGGTCATTATATTAACCTTAACTTTTAGTTTTAACTCTTAGTTAATTAGATAGACATTTACCATGTCACTTTGTATTTTTATATTATATAGTTAATAAACATGCCATATACATCCAAGCGACCCCCAAGTGGTCCATTAATGATACAACTATCATGATATAAGTATATTGGACTAACCTTAGATTTTTAGGAATATAATAACAATTTTTAATATAATATTTGTTTTAAAAACTATTTTATGTCAATTTTGAAACTATTTGGTAATTGATTTTTGTGAAAATCATAACAGATTGATTAGTTTGAAACAAGTTAATTAAATCAATACTAACATGTAATATTAACATATAAAATTATTTTAATTCATAAAAAGTCTCAAATTACATTTATTTGTGTATTTATAACATCAATTATGTCAATATTTCATTAATAAGATAATTACTGCATCATAATTGTTTCATAAATAAATTAAATTATTTTAAGTCTAAAAGTTATAAATAAAATACCATTATTTAGGAAATATTTTTAGCTTTCTAATGAATAATTATATTCGAATTTATCTTATGTATAACCCTATATTAAAAATGATTTAGTTATTAAACTTTGATTTTAACTATTTTAACCCTTCTTTAAATAAATTAATAATAAATGTCCTAATCTAATCCAAGTGGGCCTAAATGGGATTATATTATTCCTAAGGTTGTTTTTGGACGAATAACACTTATCCAATAGAATTAGTACATGTGTTATGGTAATAATAATATCCTTTTTACCCTTAATTACCCTATTTACTTTTAACCGTGGTAAATATAAGTAAAAAAGTTACTATTCACCAAAAAATTATTTTTATCTCATTGAACCACATTTTACTAACTAAAATCAACCGCATATCTCGGATTTTCGAAATTCTACTCACAGAAGCGGTAAAATTATGTTTTATTGAAAATTTAGTTTTTTTAACTACCACTTAGTGGTTTCACTATTCATCAAAAATTGAAAGTTTTCAGAAAAATACCAAAAATTAGGCCTAAGCTCTATTTGATATTATGAACTCAAAAATGATGTCTATTTTACCAAATTCAAAACATATCAGTTGCATTGATTAATTTAAAAATTAATTCATGTCGTCAAAACATATAGCGTGTTCTTAAGAGATAATAACTATCAAAAGATTGACACTTGTTTATGTCTAGTTTAAATGTGAAATTACTTCCAATGACCAACATTGTATTAAATTATAAAAATATATTCAAAATATAATTTAAAACCACTCAAATTAATAATTTATCACTATTAATTATTTCGATTAAAGAGGTTGTTTTTAATTAAAATTTAGTAATTTTTACTATTCATCAGAAAATGAATGTTATCCGAAAAGTACCAAAATTTCACCCTAAGCTAATTTCGATATTCCGAATCCAAAAATGAAGTCCATTTTGAAAGATAAAATTTATAAAATTTCAAAAAGTTGGTATTACTCTTCATAATGGCTAGTTCATAATAATATTATAATAATATCTCGTTTAGTGAAACTCGGTATTGCGTACTACACACGCTATCGAGGAAGGTCGCGATTGTGTGTAATGTAAGGCAACTCAGGGATGCGTGTTGTGCAAGATCATTTTGGTGTAGCGTAGAACACAAGACATTAATGAAATTAAGAAGAATATTTTTCATAAAATCTCGGGGTGTTACAACTACATTCCCAAGGGTCACTCCCTATGACTCTTTCCCTGGTTCACTTCCAGTGGAAAGGGTCATTGTCTTCCACTTCCTTTGCTCACTACTCTTGGAAAGGAATCCACTCACATTTTATCGAGTAGTAGGTCAAATACAGTTTTTGGACATGTACTTCCATTCATTTTTATGAATCCATGCATCCTTAACTATAGGTAGATGCTTTGTTGAACTTCCCTTTTCACTCATAGATGAATTCCACCTTCTAGGGTACTACTAGGATAAAAAAAACACTTTCACAAACTAATTCTATGATTTCACAAGCTTACTTGTTGAAAACTCAAACCACTTTCCTCTCCCGCATGATGAGTACCGGGTTTGGTATGTGGGACACCTTCTTCAAGTACCATGGCAACTACCGCGAACTTCCCTTCGTCTACAGAATGGATCCTCTTTCGCAATCATGTACCGCTTCCATGTACTGACTCAGTGAAACTCCTATGTGAAATCCCTCCTATTCATGAACTGTTCTATATTCATAAACTACATTTTCCAGTGCATATTAGAACACCCTCTCTGTATACCACTTTTGGAACTCTCCCTCGCGTGTACTAGAGAATCCTCCACCACGTACCGAGTCAATAATTTATGCATACCAGACATCCTCCTCTACATACCGGACATTCATTGCGGTTTAACTATCCCGGCAAACACCTTCGGCAAAATTACTTCTTTTCAATCCACTTTAACATTCACAAAACACACTTTGCGATCTTCCTTTGGACATTTCCTAATTTCTGGAGAAAAATATTATTTCTAATGATTTTCAATATCCACAATAATAAATGGGATTAATAATTCATATATTGGAAAATTTTATGATTAATCCACTAAACCATGAATTTTCGAATCTTCATTTCAGCCTGTACTGCTAACCGATCCTTCTAGCACCACAAACCACTAGTCATCTGTCAACAGTTTTCCAATGTGCTATGCATACTGCCTTTTCTATTACATGGTCAACCTCTTCCACCAATGAAAACACATCTGTTTACCTCATCACTGCTCAGCCAAGAACCATTTTTGGTTTTGTGAACCTCACCTACATACTATTTCCACCACTCTGCATACCATTCCCGGAACATGGTACAAGACCCATGAAATATGGTACACAATTCTCATCCTTTTACATATATCTTCAATGTTATTCATTATACTCACTCCAATAGAATAAATTCATCCATTTCCAACATTAAGGTCATGATTTTAAGACCCTAAAATTTAGAAAACATTTGGAAACTACGCCACCTTAAAAACCTGTCATCGAAAAACCCCAACCATACTGATATGCAGTTATCTGGCATCGTCAACAAACTGAACCACACCAAAAACATACCGAGAGGATGTATCCAGGGATTTTTCCCAAAAGAATCCACTATAGTTTATGAATTAGTAATGGAGAACCTCAGTAACAAGACATATCTAAAAACCACATAAATCAGTGCCATTATGCCTGTTGAAGAGAAACAATGATAATTGGTCTTCATAAACAAGCATCGTGAAGTGTTTTCCAAGAGTAAGGACAATATTCCAAGACTAGATACATATATTCCCAACCACTGCCTCAGCATTCTAGAAAAACCATTGCAGGTTCAAACAACCTCCCAGAAAGATGCAACTTTATCATGGTTCCATGATCGAGGCCGAGGTTGATTGTCTCATAAGAGCTGACATCATCAAGGAGGTCTAGTACCTGAGATAGTTATCCAACATTATGCCTATTAGGAAGAAGAATAGATAGGTTAGAGTCTGCATCGACATAGGGGATCTCCACCGTCATTGTCTGAAGGATGATTTTACCCTTCCTAGGATATAATTGTTGATTGAAAACACTACTAGGTTATAGGATCTCTCCATCATTGGTGTACATTCTGGGTAAAACCAAATTCAAATGTCACCAAAGGACGAATATTATAAAGCCTTTATGGATCTAGATTGTACCTTTTGGTACCAACTAATGCCCTTATAACTAAAAAATGTTGGTTCCACCAATCAATGTTCCATGTACTTCATATTTTTGCTGATCCTCAGGACATTGGTGGAATGCAATGTGGATGATCTGGTGGTCAAATCACACCAGCAGCAGGACCATCTCAAAGATATCGAGAAAGTGTTCAGATTACTCTAATCCCGTCACATGAAGATGAACCCCTTGAAGTGTGGCATCAGGGTCACATCAAGAACGTTTATCAGCTTCATTGTCAGATATAGATTCATTATGATCAATCTAGAGAGGATCAAGGCCATCAGTCAGATGTCTACTCCGAACAACAATCAATAGATTTGAGGGTTTAAAGTCCACTAATCCTATATATATCAATTCATTGCGAATGTGTCTTGAAAGTTTTATACCTTTTTCTGAATCATTAAGAATGGTGCCTATTATTGGTGAGATTTATAGTATTAGACTTCTTTCAAGGAAATCAGTCAGTACCTATTACAGCTTGTGGTCCTGATACCACCTATTTCCAGAAAGCCCTTGGCCCTTTATGTGACCACCATAGAATGATCTCTCAGTGGCCTTCTCACCATGAAAAACAATGATGTGACAAAAAATAGTCCATACTATCTCAACCATATTCTCCTCAATACTGAGACCAGATATTCCTCTATCGAGATGATATTTATCATGTTGGAATTCATAGTGTAGAAATTACGACAGTACTTGTTGCATCATGAGATATATCTAGAGTCCCGAGTGGATATGATGAAGTAAATTTTAAATCACCCTATATTGACATGCCATCTATATCAAAGATTAGTGAACCTCCAGTAGTTCGATATCATGTTTGTCCCCCAAAATTCAATTAAGGGATAGTAATTGGCATAATTCATGACCACCCATCCAGCTCCCGTGGACCAGGCTGTAGATCACAATTTTCTCATTGAAGAAATTCTCTCAGTAGAACAAGATGTCTCATGTTAGAAAATGAACATTGATAGTGCTTATCAAATCCCTACTAGAAGAATACTCCATGTACCCTGAATCAACAAAGTGGACCAAAGTATCGTCTTCATCATGCCAGCATAATAAGTTCTACTATATTCATTCATGATGTCAAATGTCTATACCAACAATAGGGAATAGTATAAAAAATTCATTATTGGTCCTGATATGACCCTCGAGATTTATTTTCCCCACTTATATGTGTAGGGGGACTCTAAATTAGTCATCAAGTAGATAAAATGTTATTATATCGTCAGGATTCTAGAACTCGTACATCTGTTTGAAATCACCCACCAGTTGATGACCTATTTTCCATCTCATCAAGAGGTTACTCATGTCCTTGATTCATAGAATGGTTGAATCAATGCCTTGGCCAGCCTGGCTACATCGCTTATTGAACCTGAATATGATGATTTGATTATCCATGTAGTGCATCATAGATTCATTGCTATTGTTACACTAGACGATGATGATAGACTGGAGCGAGCCACCTTACCACCATAGCCTACGCGTCAGGACCGCCCAGGTCACCCGCCATAGTATTGTAAGTGACTTTTTATTAGAGGACCCCCTATATTGAGTACCTAAGTCATTGTAATCTCCTAGAAGATTGAGCCGAGTGTGAGAGAATATTACGTCGGGCATTATAGTTCACCCTCCACAGTGGTCTCGATCTTGAGACCATTCTTCAAAAGATTTGGTTTTGATGGTATTATCCTCCATTTCATTTACAAAGGTAATTATTCTCAATTCATGTAGGAGGTTCTTGTTGGTTCTTGCAGGGCTCGTCAGACCGGGCTGAAACTATCTCACCAAATCTAGTGATTGGTGTATTTTTTCCAATAGTGATCTGTGACTGTATCGAGTTTTCCAAGATGTTCCATGCGGGCCAAATCCATGAAAATTTTTATAATGGGCTGCCAAATCCTATTTAGTCTATCAAGTTCTATTGGCCCTTCATCATCTAGGGAATCAATGTTGTGGGAACCTATCCATCGGTGACAACTCAACATTCCATATTCATCCTGACCAATACATATTTTTTTCCAATGGGGAAGAGGCAGTTCCTCTCAAGGATGTCAATTCCCATTCTATCATTGAATTTGTGAGCTCAAATATCATCTATTGATTCAGTTTCCCTCATGAAATACTTACTGATAATGTCACCAACATACAAGAATCCAAACAAAAGAATTTTTACACCATGTACAAGATCCGTTATAACAATACCTCCTACTATCACGCCCAAGAAACTTGTTAGATCGTGGTGTTAAAAAAATCCTCTCTAACATTATGCAGAAGATGGTTGGTCAAAACAAGAAGAATTGGAAAAATAAAGTCCCCAAAAATCTCAGGGCTTATCAGTCACAGACTACAAATTCATCTCAGGTGACTCATATTCCCTGGTGTATGGAATAAACACAGTTTTACCCATCGATATTCAATTTCCTTAATTGCGCACAACTGTCCACGATCAATAGACACTAGGAAAGGTGGCTAAAATCCATCTGGATAAACATGAAGCACTTGACGAGAACAAGATGTGTGTTTTATAAAATTATGAAAGGCATCAGAACAATATAACCAGAGCATTCAATAAAAAAAATCCCCCTCCGCACTTTCTTACAAGGTGACATGGTGTTATCCCTATGAACACCAATTATACCTGGTCTGAAATCACCCAAACTAGAACCCAAATTAGAAGTACCATAAATAATTTACAAGTTTCACCACAATGGTGCGTAGTCCCTGGTTACCATAGATGGTGAGTGTATAACTGCTCCCATTAATTTCAAATTCCTCCATTAGTACATTCCATGAATTATATATGGTCTTACATGACAATAAAATGTGATGACATTACCGCATGGCATTAAAATGAATGATCTATCTGATTGGAAGAAAGTAAAACTACTCAGAACTTGTCCTAGATGAAATTAAAATGTACTTCTTCCTTCATGATGTTAAAATTTATATGGTCCTAGATGACCTTAAATTTCCCCTTCTTCTTCACATGATATTAAAATACATGTTCTTCCCATGTTGAAGGACATAAAAATACCTAGAACCCATCCTGCATGATGATAAACTTCAAAATAGTCCGAGATTAATGACATTAAACTAATATATATCTAGGTTCTTTCAGCATGATATAAAAAATAACAACATATCAAGAACTATGCTTGGATTGATTATCATTCTCATGTGATACGTAGGAATTCTCAGACACTTTATCTTATAGTCCATACCCCCAAATTCATCCACTATAATTCCCCCTAGGTGTACTTAAATTGGAGTATTGTGCGTATTATCGTGTATACTTCTTTGGCCCCCCATTTGTGTTAGTTTTATGATGATCGCATCATGTGCCCCTCTCATTCTTCCTTCCTCTTACATCCTCACCACACATCGTTAAACTACATGGCCCCTTCAGAAATACGTATGGATTTATTCCTTCCCATCCAGGATACATAGGAATGATCAGACATTTAATTTGTAGGACCAACCCCAAACATCAAGGTCTTTCCTCATTCATGTCGGGCTATTTTTTCAATGCTGCATAAATTTTCTTGAGACACATCTCCATCCATCTTCCTTTCCACAACATTTAAAACTTCACAGGTCCCACCACACATTATTCATCCTATCATTTGGGTTTTCATCTTTATTAATATTTGAAAGAAACCCCACGAGACATGGATTGTTGGCCCTAAGTATCTCCAACCATCTCAGGAGAAAATCCTCGAATATGATAGATGAAAATTTGATACATGTCTCAAGTTACAAATATGGTCGGAAGTCAACATTCGTTGTTTGCCCCATTCTGAGAAATGTCATGGATAATGTGTGGTGAACGTGGCCAGTATTTATCCTCATTCAGTTTGTATGTTCTATGGTCTCCCTCATGGAATGTGTGATGATTCTGTCTTTTCACCCATATGTCCCACACATATGGCTTTAAACTAGGCATCTAGGGTCTGATTTCTATGACCATAAATTATGATCTACCACATGCTCATAGCCTGACATTAAACTTCACCCCATGTCTATAAATACATATGGCTGGATTCCCATTCACATGGGATTAGTAGGAATGTCCATAAATTTTTTCTTCAGGTCCTTCCCGAAGTATTTCGAATCTTGTCTTCTTTTTGGCCCCGTTAGACCAAACTCTGTTGGGAGAATATGTTGTGTTGAGTACCACTTGATTCTTCATTCACATTGGGTTTTTTAAAAAATGCATCATGTGCCTCCCTTGTCTCTTCCTAACCTAGTTTGAGCTCTATGACCATAAACTAAGAACTAATACATCCTTTTCGCATGACATTAAACTACATGGAATCTCAAGATATATGTGTGTCTTGATTACCATCCTCATGGGATACATAGGAACACCATAACGTTTTATCTACAGGTCCTTCCCTATTTCATAGAAACCTCCTAATCTCTTTGTCCCCTTGTCATAATTCCTCATGTAAGGCGGTATGTGGTGTGGTATAACCTTATGTCTTCATTCACGTCTTGTTTGTGACAGCCACTCCATCTACCTCTCCCTCTAGAGAGATCTTCCTTCCCCTTCTCTCCACTCAACTTTTGGGGTCATCTATCCTTGAACTATACCTCTTCTATTTATGGAAACTCAACAACATTCCAGGAAGCACTATGGTTTTGGACCTAGAGTGTTGTGTTCTACATAGACATGTTTTAACACATTTTCATGCATCACGTTCCCCTTTATTTGGGTTTCCATCATCTTTCATGTCTGAAAGGACTCCCAAATGACATGGATACAAGGTACCAGAGATCTCCTAGGATCTTAGTCCAACGCACCTGAGTATTTTTGGATGATAATTTGACACAATTCCCATGTTGCAAATGTGGTCAATGTTTGATGCTCATTTATTATTCACATTTCAGGTCACACGATATGGATGCTATGTTTTGAATTTGGTTAACATTTACCCAATATCATTACTACACCCCCCATTAATCCCTAAATATTAGTTTCATGATTCACATCTTCTACTTCATTATGTCCAAGTGGATTTCGGACACTCTAGGTGTTATGCCTCAGTGCGTGTTTTCAAATTAAGAGGGTTAATCCATGGTGTGGTGCCATTTTGGACAGTGTGACATTTCAGATTTCTCTATAGTCCCCAAGTCGTGAAGTCCATATCCTCCCTTATTTTCCACATCATTTTCTTCTCACATTGGATTAGTGATTTGGTCATGGTTTACCCCCATTTGGAAGAGTCCCACTTCACATGGTTCGAACTCTACAACCTTATTCAAATATCATATTACGTCCTTGTAATATGATGTTAAACTATACAACATTTTCAAGAACTATGTATGGATTGAATATCCCCTTTATTGTATGTGTAGTAATGCCCAAACATTTCTCATTTAGCTCCAGTTCAGATTCCACTAATTACCTCTTCTATTTTCCCTTTTGACCCTAACTCATATAAGATTTCATGGTGTGGTGTATGTGGGATTATGTCCTTAATTATGTTAGTTTTTCAATAGTTCCACAACGTAATCCTCTTTCCGGTGCTAGTCTCTCCTACCTATCTTCCCACATGATATTAATCACCACTCTAAGAACTACTTATGGCTTGATTCTCATCCTTATAGGATACATATGAAAACATGGACATTTAAATTTTGGGTCCATCCCCATATCCTTGGATTTTTTCTGGCCACTCAACCTGAGGATTCTCTACTAGAATTGCATGTGGTGTGGAGTGGAACTGGTCCTCATTCAAATTGGTTATTCTTATTACACCATGCCCATACCATATAAAGACTCATTCTTCTTTATGCATCCATGTAATATGACCTTAAACTATGATTCCTGGTCCCAATAGACTCTAAATTGTTGCATCTTCATTGTGCGATGATAAGATTCATGGGATGGTCCTATCATATTACACTAAATTATGAATGACCCTAAGCTATGAAATTATCATCCTAGGAACATGATGAAAAATTGCACTCCATTTTGGTATCCTTGCTCAAGGAGATATCATGTTTGGTATCGGTTCTCCACCATGTCATTTTTCAAGTCCTACATGTGGCTCGATTCCTATAGATAAACCTAGATTATCCTTCCTAGGTTTGTTGCTTCACAAAAAGACACACCTCCATCATACATAAAAAACAAGATCCATCAAATGCCTCTTCTTTTGGTGCGTGGTCCAGAATCACACGACAGTTCTAGAACTACATATGGCTTGACCCCCATCATATTGTGGTATGTAATAATTACAAAACATTTTGTGTTAGGCCCATAACAACATTAACCATTAGTCCCTCAACCTAAAAAAACATCCCATGAGGATACATGGTGGGGTTCAGACTCCTTATTTCCCCATTCACGTCGGGTTTATCATTACTTCATCACATACTCCCCCTTTTGGGCTCTCCACTTTCACTCTCTATCCTACTGTATGATGTTAAACTACACATGTCCTTCAGAACAATGTACTGCTTGATCCTAATCCTTGTGGGATATGTAGAAACACCAGAGAACATACCTTCGGGTCTAATCCCAATATTTGACACCTTTTTTCTATGGTATAAAATCCCATGAGGAACACGTGTTGTGGTGTGGGCGCTTATGGTCTTCAATCACATCCGAATATATACCACACCGCACATTTTCTATCTGGGTATCCCTGTTCTCAAAATAGGAATTGAAACAACGGTTCTATCATAAATAAGTTCATGATGCCTCATGATAATTATGGGATGTGTCAAAATTTTATCCATAGATAATTTCCCATACTATTTTTGGTTTCTAACCATGATGTTCTCAAGGACTATGTTCAGTTTTATTCTCATCCTTAAGGGACATGTAACAACACACAAAAAATTTTCTATCGGCCCAGCCTCAGGTCATTAAACCTTCTGGCCCCTCGGCCCCCATCACGGTCTAGTATCTATGAACTTAAAATAAGGGAATACCGTCTAAACAACATGAATTTAAAATATTATCCTTCTTCCAGAAAGTCTGACCTTAAAACTATGTGATCCTTCCTCACCGTACAACATTAAGTTGTGTGTCTTTCATTCTAATTGGTATTACATAAAACTACAAGGCATTCTAGGTACTCACTAGAGAGATCCTATTTAGATTTCAGTATGATCCCTGATCAGACCGATGCTTTCACCAAAAGTGTTTTTATCAAGGTGGTATAAATTCATGAGTGATGAACTTCATTCAAACAACCCATCACTCCACTATCCAGGATTTATGGGCCCTTTATTTGGATCCTCGTCCTCTTTCACACTTTAGAAAACCCCATAACAGTAGAATTTCTCAGCTCATGGCTCACCTTATATCTCGGGCTAGCATTCTGGAAGACTAATTGTTGATATTTTAAGTCAGGCCCTTTGTATCAAACATAGTTAATGGTCGGCCCTTGTTTCTTATCCCCATTTCATGATAAACAAATAGGGATATTATGTTTCAAAAATGGTCCATAGTTATAACTTTATTTTCATTACATCCCTATATTGTTCCTAATTTTTTGGTATAATTATACACACATTACACTCCCCTCTGTTAGGATTTATTCTAATGCCCCTAGTGTTACCATGTTCATGCATTATAGGAAATTGGGAAAAACAATTCAACTTACTAAGAACTTCATTCTCCATTCAAGCCTCCCACATTCTTCCCAGCTACCTAGATTTATTATTTATACCATGGATTCTCGGAGGATGGTTGGAACTCCCACATTCAAACAAAGTAACAATTTTTCCATCCATTTTTTCTCGCATCAGGAATGAGCCACATGAGCTAAGATATGGATTACTATTTATTTAATATTTGGGGTCAAAATGCATTGAAATAAACCAGAAAGTGAATAATCTATCAAAGAAAATAGTTAAGATGAAAAAAACATATAAGGATAAGATTACAAGTTCAGAAAAAATAGGGAACTTAAGGATCAGTACCTTTGATAGATTGCTCCAATGTTGCCACCTTCTAGACCATATCCCCCAAGGCTACCTCCCACCCTTAGATCCCTCTCTTAATTAGTAGTTGTAAAGAATAACTCATTTTCCATGGCCTGTGCCCATTCTTTTTTAGCTTGAATATCAATTATTTTTAGACTATCCTTCACTACCAACTCCAAAGAATCTTCTAGATAGGCCCTAAACTATTCAATGAGTTCAGAATGGCTTGCGATAAATTATGTTCTTTCATTTTCATGCTCCTAAGGTAGTCAGACTTCTTTATTATCCTTGAGAAATTCCTAGGTATTCCTTGACACATTATGGCATCAGAAAATATTGGAGCATTGGCTGTTCGGTCGTATTTTTTTTCATCCATACAATCACAGATCATTATATCAAGGCAGTGATAATCCACCCCTCTAGATAAAAGAAAGCATATACATGTGTGAAGTGACCACATCCGGAATAGAAATTCTGTCTATAACTAACTGATATAGAATTTTATGTACATCCATACCTTGTTCTGTATCATATGGATCTCTTAAACCACATATGGGTCAGAATAGTCTATCTCCATATAGTCTGTAGACCTGTACATAAGAAAGGAAACATGGAGTTCAACAATAGTGTCATCTATTGCAATTTTTTCTTCTTAGGAAACCTTACCCTAGATAGACTGGATCTCCACCCTGGTAGCATTATCACACATTATTGTAGCCTATTGCTCACCAAGTAGTTTGGTGGGGCCAGCTTGAATAATTGGCTCTGTATGATATTGTGTAGTCACTGGAAGGGATCCTGCAGATGTTTCAGACACTATGGTTTGTCAAGCTACCAACATTGCCATCACTATAATAGGAATTGATATATTGGTCATACGTGTTTCCCCAATAAAGTATGAGATCCAATGAAGGAAAATACTTACAAGAGCGAAGCATGGTGGTATCGAGTGACTACGTCTTTATCGGAGCCTCCACCATAAGAGATCCCTCGACACTTGTTAGCTCGATCACTGAAACTAGTTATTTATAAATGGATGGAAACTCAGAGGCCTCCATTTCATCTCTACCTTTGGGTACATCATTGTTTGCTTCAACAATATCAAGTTGCCCTCCATGCATGGTCCTGAATGTTGGATCTTGAGGATGTTCTCCCACATTTGTGGGAACATTATTATCTACTACAGGAAAGGATTCTAGGCCAACATCATCAATGTGTTCCTATGTAAGTCATAATTTGTTTTGGTAGGTTAAAATTGAAAAATAATGAAATTCCAGTGGAGATAAGCACTAAAAATCTCACCTTGAGCTGCTCATCCATTTCTGCATTAGATCATACAATTTCACCAATCTACCGTGGGTTTCATTGGAAAGATGTTTTTTCTGAAATTACTTCACCATAATCAACCTTAAACCTCTTCCTCATCTTATTCCTCTTCATCTATGTATTATTCATCTTCTTCCTCCACTTCCTCTTCCTCTTCTTATTCTTCTTCCTCAACATCTTTATCCTCAGATGGCAGATTTTATACGTCATGTTCATGGACAAGAATCACTATCACCATGATATATGGATCTTCATACCGACGTCACTGGAATGAATACATATCCATGGCTTTTAGGTTTTTAGGCCGGTGATGAATGTTTACCCTATCTGCCACCTCGATAAACCCTATGTCTGGCAGGTTGAGCCTGACACGCACCAGTCTCCACCACAACACTTTGATAGACATAGATTGTCACAGTGTCCTCCAAGTAGACCAGATATATGGGAAGATATTTTTGTTAGGTGGATCTAGGAGGTGCCTAATCTACTTCCTAGGAATATCCCATGTTGGCCCACAACGCCACCCGCGGGACCACCCCTCTTTAGAAGGAGGATGCACATTTTTGCCTTGTGATGCTCCTGCTGACGAAGTTCGAGCCTATTATATTCTATCCACGTAGAACATTATCTGTCTCCCCACCCCTAAAACATCATTTTTTCCTCATCACTCTCCGGGCTTTACATGAGCTTCTTTGATTTCTCAGATGTATTTTTTTAGAATCTCCTTGGGTTACATTTTTGTCCAATGGTCAGTGAACTCTATTGACATGCCATCACTTACATCGCTGGGGGGGTGATGATTTCACTGAGGATTTCTATTTTGAACATTATCCATATTTGGTGTAGGATTCAATGATTTATCTCATCTTAAGCCCCAATTAATACATTCTTTGACATCTGCAGCATGCACCTGAATTGCCTCGCAAACCTGGTCGGGACATACGGTTCGCAGAATATTTTTCCATCGATCTGGGCTACAAGAACAACACCATTAATACTCTATAGGTATTACCTCTACACCAATGGGCCCATCCCATCATCTACCATATGACCAAATGATGTCTGGAAAGATTGAATGTCTAAATTGTTCTGGCTTATGATCATGAGCTTGATCCATTCTTCTATAAGCCTTAGTGAGTGGATTCTAGAAATGTTCAAGAGGGATGGATACATGCCATCACCTTGAGGGAGTATAGAATTACAGAATTCATAACTACTACAGTGTGATGCGACCCATCCATAAATATCTATAATGTCCCACATATCCTTCTGATCATACTTCCCCACGAGATGCTTCCCAGAATGATGTATAGCCTGGATAGTATTGGAACCACCAGGTTAACATTGTTCGTCATCTCCAGGATCCCGAACATCACTAGAATCCCTAAGTAGACCCCCATCCTCGTGTCCCTCACTAGAAATAGAAAACCACTAAATAATTCTGAAAGGAACCTGGAATATCATAAATTCAGGTACCAACATTCATTTATGTCGATGCCCCATGATCGGTACTCTACTACTTCCAAGACAATCCATTATGATACCACCTTTCCCTTCCGTGATGTGTTCGGGGACATCTTCTCTTGGTCAAGAATATTCACATCCTTGTACTATATTAGAAAAAGACATAACCATCCCAGATAGAATATTTACTTCAAAACAAATTTTATTTTGAACTTCTCCTTATCCAACGCCAGCAGATGCCATGTCGGGATGGGGGTGCACACCCTATCCCCCCCAGACGTTCTCTATGGAGAGGATCTCGTCATACTAGTACACCTCCCAGTGGATTACTCTAATGAAAAGGATGTCCCAAAGACTAATACAGACCTCCCCATGGTAGATGTGGAAGGTGTTGTTATTGGGAGACATCCTTCTGAATAGCTTCAGAACAATGTCCTGCTACTGATAGAAGTGAAATTGAGATGTCCAAACAGCTTCAAAAAGCTCAATAGAATGTAGCTCTGGACCAAATTCCTCGCATGTCTATTGTGACCAGTAAGAATATTCCAATTAACATTCTACGATTCCTCACAGACCTTAAGTTCCATTCATGCCAACCCTTTGTCTCATGAGTAATGCTTCTTATGAATGTTCTCACATAATGTGCAGGAGATTCCTCAGGAACCAGGTCACATCATACAATAGTCTTACATTTGATATTCAGGATTTAAATGGATATGATCAATGTTTACTTGGCAGTATGGCCATTTCTTGTGATGTTGAACTGTGAGAGACTATCCTCGTGTGTCACCCATGACCGTGGTGTATCAGTTTTAAAGCCAGGCCTCAGATGTAACACCCGAGACTTTTATGTTATATAAATCATCAAAGGAATCTTTTTCTATACAACACTTGCTTGGCTTGCTTTACACGCAATCGCGACCTTCCTCGATAGCTTGCGTCGTACGCAATACCGAGTTTCACTAAACAACATTATGCTATTAAAACTAGCCGTTATGAATAGTAATAACCACTTTTTGGAATTTTATAAATTTTATTTTTCAAAATGGACTTCATTTTTGGACTCAGAATATCGAAATTAGCCTAGGGTGAAATTTTGGTATTTTTCTGAAAACTTTCAATTTTTGATGAATAGTGAAACCACTAAGTGGTAGGTTAAAAAACTGAATTTTGCATAAAACTTAATTTTACCGCTTCTGTGATTGGAATTTCGAAAATCCGAGAGACACGGTTAATATCAAGGACTAAAATGTGGTTCAATGAGATGAAAATAATTTTTTGGTGAATAGTAACTTTTTACTTTTTTTACCGCGGTTAATAGTAAATAGGGTAACTAAGGGTAAATATGATATTAATATTACCCTAACACATGTCCTAATTCTATTGGACAAGTGTAATTCGACCAAAAACAAACTTAGGAATAAAATATGACCATTTAGGCCCACTTGGATTAGATTAGGACATTTATTATTAATTTATTTAAAGAAGGGTTAAAATAGTTAAAATCAAAGTTTAATAAGTAAATCATTTTTAATATGGGGTTATACATAAGATAAATTCAATTGTAAATATTCATTAGAAAGATAAAAAGATTTCCTACATGATGATATTTTATTTGTAATTTATAGACATCAAATAATGTAATTTATTTATGACACAAAGATGATGCAGTAATTATCTTATTAATGAAATATTGACATAATTGATGTTATAAACACCAAAATAAATGTAATTTGAGACATTTTATGAATTCCACTAATTTTCTAGGTTACTGTGATATATTAGTATTGATTTAATCAACTTGGTTCGAACATATAATTCTGTTATGACTTTCAAAAAAATCATATATCAAATAGTGTCAAAATTGACACAAAATAGTTTTTAAATCAAATATTATATTATTAATTGTTATTTTATTCCTAAAAATATAAGGGTCGGCCAAATGACTTATATAAGGATATATATATTAATAATAAACAATTTGGGTTTCTTTTGGCATGTTATAGTAAGTGTATTAACCATATAGTGAAAGAAAACAAAAAGACACGGTAAAAGTTAAATTAATTAACTTAGAGTTAAATCTAATTGATAAGGTTAAAATAATACCCTAAACTTGTCTAAATCCTATTGGTTCATAGGATTTCGACCCATCCCCACTTTAGCTTCGAAATAAGACCCTTTGGAACCATTATAAACCGATTTTGACTTTAATATAAAATAATATTTTGAAATATTCCTAAGGTGCCCCTCTCCTCCCTTATAAAAGGTCACCTCCTCCCCCTCCTCCTCACACCAAATTGAGCACTCAAGCTCGGCCAACCCCTGCCATTTTCTCCTCTCCACTTCCCTAGAATAATCCTAGAGGTCCTGGTCTTCTCCAAAGACCAATCTTAGTTCCTTAAGTGGAGGATTCAAAGAGGCGTTCCAAAGAAGAGGTAATATCCATTACCGATCTTTTCAATTTCTTTCTTCTTCAACTTCTTCTTCTTTAGTTGTTTCATGATAAAGTAATAACATCAGTATTACTTACATACTGATATGTTATTATAAATATGAAACAACCCTATTTCACCTTCTATCCATCCTACGGAAAAATGAAATCACCACGCGTGCGTACGTACGGAATACCGTCTCCACGCCGTGGTGTAATCTATTTTCCACCATCACCTTACAAGGATGGTTATAATGGTGTAATGAGTATCTAAATATGATTATTATGAAGTAATATTGATACTGAAATAATATATATATACTCCAATACAATTCCACGATCATAGGAATGATATCATCACTCGTGCGTACGTACGGAATACCGTCTCCACGATGTGATGCGACTCGTTCTACATGATCTTCATTTCATAATGATTATATAAATGAATTGAATGAATGAATACGGTATATAATACACTAATACCATTCTGGAAATGAATTATCTATAACCTAAAGATAAGAATAAGAATTTATTCGACAAAACACGCATAAGAACAAAAAGTTATAAAGACCCGAGTAACAAGTAACAATGAAATATTACTAACAAGAAGCTAATAATATGACCATATATGATATCATATAAATATGTATGATTCTGGAATAAGTCAATAACATTATTTAAACCATTATACAGGAGCTTCGGACATGTACAAAGCTAATCGGACCTAAGGTAAGGGAAATATCACAATCTCATTTTTATCCGAGATTGTTTATTCGTAAGTATTTACTGGGGTGTATTTTATCATCCACGTCCATGTTCCCTCAATATGAAATATTGTTTCCATCCACTTTCAATATTTTAAATCCAATTTTACCCTTAGGTGAGTTTTTAGTAAAGAATATGAAAGGAATCTTTTGTCGTTTTTCCGTACGAGGTACTTTTTGACTTTTCCGACAAAAGTACGAAGAATGTTTTTTTTAACTTATACGGCATGAATGGATTTTTAAAACATTGTTTCCAAGAAGCTTCCTTTACAAGTTTTCAAGTTTATTTTTAATCAACTTTTTTTATTTTAAAGTTGTATGACATGTTATGAAAGGAAAAATGTTTTTGAAGAAGAAAGGATATTTTCCTCAAGAATGGAGTTCAAGTGATTTTCAAAATTATTTTCCATCTAAGATAATAAAGGGTTCTGTTTTTATCCCTATTATTACATTGATTTGATCATGTTGTGATGGAATTATTTTTATGAATTCCTTTATCTTATATGAATTGATTTATGATGTCATGACGTTTCAAGAATCCCATTTTTGTTTCATGTGTTATGCGATGATGTATGTTTTATGATTATGTGGCACACATAAGAAAGGATTCATTATAAGATGGGTGGGACCTATATCTCCCTCCAATGCATTGGGTAAAGATTTTATATCTCATGAGATAGACATGGCTGGAACGGAAGGTTATTTCGGTTCAGTGATACAGGACTGAAACGTGGAGTGAACTCGGTTCAGAAAGGGACTTTGTCCACTAAGATAGTCTTGGCAATGAGTCATGACTAACAAGAAATGATTTTCCATGATTATGTGTGCATGCCACAAAGTTTCAAGTTTTATGTTATGATTATGGGGATCTCATTTTCACTCCTATGATTTGTTCCATGTTAAGATATTATGATCTCTTTTGCAGGTTATGATTTTCAAAAAGATATGATATGATTTTTATTTCCTTTATTTTCCTTGCTGAGCATTTGAGCTCACCCTTTTATGTTTTCTTTTCCCCAGGTCAGGAAGATGGATATTAAGTAGAATATGCTAAAAGGGACCCTAGATATGATGAAATAAATGGGAGACACTGTAGAAGATTTATGAACCAGTTGTTTATGTTTCCCAGTTTCTAAAGGCACTATACCTATACGGTCCTTTGTAGTTTTATCATATGTTGTAATAAGTGTGCTTCAATTTTTGAAGTATTAAAAATGTATGTAAAGTATGGGTCGTTATAGTTGGTATCAGAGGAAAGGTATAGTCAACCTTTGGAAACTAGGATGTGAAAGCCTTAGTAAGAACCCTAAGGATAAGTCTAAGCATAGTACACAATCTTAGTGTTTTAGAAATGGCCTTGAATAACCTAGGATAAGACCATAAGCATGAAAATTTTATTCTTGAATTATGTGGTTCCCTATTATAATTAGTGTTGCTCACACTATTCTTCTTGGTTTTAGTCAATGGCTGGAACCCGAAGGAACCGTGTTAATGCGGAATGCGATGGGCAATGCAATGATTGTCCCCCTGAGCAACCAAACGATATGGGAGCTGGAATGCAAAATCTTGTAGCCATGCTCACACAACTTTCTCAAGCTATGAATCATGCAGGATTTCCAAACGAGCAAAGGAGGGAGCAACATTCTGTTGAATCCTTCATGAGGCAGCGTCCACCTTCTTTCAGCGGGTCTACTGATCCATTAGTTGCTGAACAATGGATTAGTACTACTGAAAATATATTTTCAGTTCTTCAATGTTCTGAACATGATAAACTCATCCTAGCAGTGTATCGTTTGGAAGGAGATGCTGATCAATGGTGGAATCTTGTTAAGAATACGAGGCAAAGGGATGAAATTGAGTCTATGGAATGGGACGAGTTCAAGAACTTATTTTTCAATAAGTACTTCCCTCGTATTCTCCGAACAAAGATGGAGAAAGAGTTCCTTGAACTGAAGCAAAGGGATGATGAATCTGTTAGTACCTATGAAGCAAATTTTACAAGACTTGCAAGGTACGCTTCTGGTATTATTATCCAACCTGAGAGTAAGATCGATCGATTCTTTAGTGGCTTAAAACCAAGTCTTCGAAGGGCGTTAGCCATAAGGGACTTCAATAGCTACGAGGAAATCGTTCGATGTGCTCTCAAAGTCGAGATGGAGATTGGAGTAACCCATCAGTCACATGGGTTTGATAAGAAGAGGAATATGGAATTCAAAGAAAAATCTAAAGAGCACACGGAAAAGAAGATGAAATTTTCCTTATGCTCAAAGTGTGGAAAGAAACATGGAGGGAGTTGTCTTAAAGGGACAAGTAAATGTTTTAAATGTGGAAAGGAAGGTCATCGGGCATTTGAATGCCGTGATAATGGGAAGAAGATGTCTAATGACGCAAACAAATGAAGGGATACACAGAATGAACCTACAACACTTCAATTTTTCAAGTGCAAGGAGATGGGGCATTATGCCAATCAATGCCCAAATCCAAGGGTTGATGATGATGGTCGACGTCAACAAACTCTTAAGGCTAAAGACAAAGGAAAGTCACATGCAATTTCTATCAGCGATGTGGAGTACGATAACGATGTGGTGAAAGGTACACTTACCATCCACTCTAAAGTAGCAAATGTTTTATTTGATTCTGGATCCACCCACTCTTTTATTTCTGAAAAATTTTCTAAGGGTATCACCGTATTACCTCAACAATTAGATGTTGAGTTAGCTGTGACAACACCTAATGGCACATCAATCGCATCAGAAGTTTATAATTCTTCTCCGATCGAAGTTTGTGGGAAAGTGCTTCCTGCAAATCTTGTGATCCTTCCTTTAGTGGAATTTGATGTGATTCTTGGCATGGATTGGCTTTCTCTACATAGAGCTCATATCAATTTCCAAAGAAGGGAAGTCACATTTCATATTCCAGATCAACCTACGATCGTCTATCAATGCAAGGATGAACATAACCTTCCAGTGGAAATTTCTTCCATCTTATGGGTATTGATCCCACTAAATGAAGGTTATTTATCTCAAATGGTTGGTGAGAAACTCACGATTAAGAATATGCCCATTGTACGGGAGTTTGATGATGTCTTTCCGGAGGAATTACCGGGTCTTCCACCAAATCGTGAAGTTGAGTTTTCAATAGAACTCGTACCGGGTGCTTTGCCTATTTCAAAGACACCTTATAGAATGGCCCCAATTGAGTTGCAGGAATTGAAGAAGCAACTCCAAGAGAATATTGATAAGGGATTCATACGCCCTAGTGCGTCACCTTGGGGAGAACCTGTTCTATTTGTTAAGAAGAAAGATGGATCAATGAGACTCTGCATTGATTATCGAGAACTTAACAAGATCACTATCAAGAACAAATATCCTCTCCCACGCATTGATGACTTATTTGACCAACTACGCGGAGCTCAATACTTTTCCAAGATTGATCTTCGTTCAGGGTATCATCAATTAAGGGTCAAAAGGGAGGATATACCAAAGACGGCTTTCCGTACAAGGTATGGACACTATGAATTTATAGTGATGCCATTTGGTCTTACTAATGCCCCTGCTATCTTCATGGATCTAATGAATAGAGTCTTTAGAGACTATCTTGATCAATTTGTGGTAGTCTTTATAGACGATATTCTTGTCTATTCAAAGAGCAAGGAAGAACATGAAGATCACTTGAGAATTATATTGAAGACCCTGAGAAAGGAGAAGCTTTATGCCAAATTTACCAAGTGTGAATTTTGGCTTCAAAAAGTTGCATTTTTGGGTCACATAATCTCAAAAGAGGGGATATCTGTGGATCCAGCAAAAACAGAGGTTATCGAAAGATGGTCGAGACCAACAACAGTAACTGAGATCCGAAGTTTTCTTGGTTTGGCTGGATATTATCGACGTTTTGTAAAAGATTTTTTACGATTATCTAATCCACTCACCAAGTTGACTCGGAAAGGAGTTAAGTTTGTCTGGACAGAGGAATGTGAAGACAATTTCAAGGAGTTGAAAAGAAGGTTATCCAGTGCACCTATGCTCACACTGCCTTGTAGTGGAGAAAGGTTTGTGATCTACAGTGATGCATCCAAGAAGGGATTGGGGTGTGTTCTTATGCAAAATGATATGGTGATAGCTTATGCCTCACGACAGTTGAAAATCCATGAACAAAATTACCCAACACATGATTTGGAGTTGGCTGCGGTAATCTTTGCATTAAAGATTTCGAGGCATTACCTTTATGGTGAAAGGTGTGATATTTATACTGATCATAAAAGTTTGAAGTATATTTTCACACAAAAGGAGTTGAATATGCGTCAAAGAAGATGGTTGGAGCTGATTAAGGATTATGACTGCTCAATCCATTACCACCCTGGGAAAGCAAACAAGGTGGCAGATGCATTAAGTCGACAAGACCATGCTAGTTTATCCATGATGAGGATCACAAAAGATCCAATATTTATTGATTTACAAAGGATGGATCTTGGAATTATAATGGAAGGGGAAAAATCTTATCTTTCTCAAATGAATGTTCAACCATCTATACATGTGAAGATTAAAGAGGCACAGAAAGAAGATGTTGAGTTACAAAAGAAGGTGAGAAATGTTCCTGAATTCAACCTTGATTGTGATGGGATAATAAAGTTCAGGAATCGGGTTTGTGTTCCTCCCATCCCCGAATTAATGAAAGAGATGCTGGATGAGGCTCATAGTTCTTCATTCTCTATTCATCCTGGAAGCACGAAGATGTATAGGGACCTGAAAGAGTACTTCTGGTGGGATGGCATGAAAAGAGATGTTGCTGAATATGTCTCTCGATGCTTGGTTTGTCAACAAGTTAAAGCTGAGAGACAGAAGTCTAAGGGGATGTTACAACCATTACCCATACCCGAATGGAAATGGGAAAACATCACTATGGACTTTGTCACAGGACTTCCTAAAACATCCAAAGGCAATAATGCTATCTGGGTCATAGTTGATCGTCTTACAAAGTCTGCACACTTCATTGCTATTAGAGAGGATTTCTCTCTAGATCAGCTTGCCAGGATATATGTAAAGGAAGTGGTAAGATTGCATGGAGTACCACTTTCTATTATATCTGATCGAGATCCAAGATTTACCTCGAAGTTCTGGCGAAGTCTTCAGCATACTCTGGATACAGAGTTGAGTTTCAGCACTGCTTATCATCCCCAGACAGACGGTCAGTCTGAGAGAACAATTCAAACCCTAGAAGACATGTTGAGAGCTTTCTCTATGGATTTCAAAGGAGGTTGGGATCAACACCTACCTTTGGTGGAATTTTCTTATAATAATAGCTTTCACTCCAGTATTCAAATGGCTACTTATGAAGCTCTCTATGGAAAGAAATGCAGGACTCCAACCTGTTGGGATGAAGTTGGGGAAAGAAAGCTATTAGGACCTGATCTCGTTGATGAAATGGCAGAAAAGGTCAGATCTATTCAACAACACATAAGAGCAGCTCAGAGTCGACAGAAAAGCTATGCCGACAACCGAAGAAAAGACCTAGAGTTTGAAGTGGGTGATAAAGTGTTCTTACGAATATCTCCCTGGAAGAGGGTTATGAGATTTGGAAAGAAGGGGAAGTTGAGCCCTAGATATATCGGTCCTTTCGAAATATTGGATCGTTTTGGGAAGGTAGCTTACCGATTGGCGCTTCCACCGAATCTCTCTCAAGTTCACGATGTGTTCCATGTATCTCTCCTGAGAAAGTACATACCGGATCCTTCACATGTACTCAGCTCAGAAGTTGTACCGCTGGAGCAAGATCTTTCTTATGAAGAACAGCCGATAGAGATTCTGGATCGTAGCGAAAAAGTCCTACGAAACAAGACCACTCGCTTGGTGAAAGTTTTATGGAGAAACCATCAACTTGAAGAAGCTACATGGGAGCTTGAGGATATGATGAGGGAGAAGTATCCTCATCTGTTTGTTGCAAAGTGACGAATTTCGAGGGAGAAATTCTCTTTAAGGGGGGTAGAATGTAACACCCGAGACTTTTATGTTATATAAATCATCAAAGGAATCTTTTTCTATACAACACTTGCATGGCTTGCTTTACACGCAATCGCGACCTTCCTCGATAGCTTGCGTCGTACGCAATACCGAGTTTCACTAAACAACATTATGCTATTAAAACTAGCCGTTATGAATAGTAATAACCACTTTTTGGAATTTTATAAATTTTATTTTTCAAAATGGACTTCATTTTTGGACTCAGAATATCGAAATTAGCCTAGGGTGAAATTTTGGTATTTTTCTGAAAACTTTCAATTTTTGATGAATAGTGAAACCACTAAGTGGTAGGTTAAAAAACTGAATTTTGCATAAAACTTAATTTTACCGCTTCTGTGATTGGAATTTCGAAAATCCGAGAGACACGGTTAATATCAAGGACTAAAATGTGGTTCAATGAGATGAAAATAATTTTTTGGTGAATAGTAACTTTTTACTTTTTTTACCGCGGTTAATAGTAAATAGGGTAACTAAGGGTAAATATGATATTAATATTACCCTAACACATGTTCTAATTCTATTGGACAAGTGTAATTCGACCAAAAACAAACTTAGGAATAAAATATGACCATTTAGGCCCACATGGATTAGATTAGGACATTTATTATTAATTTATTTAAAGAAGGGTTAAAATAGTTAAAATCAAAGTTTAATAAGTAAATCATTTTTAATATGGGGTTATACATAAGATAAATTCAATTGTAAATATTCATTAGAAAGCTAAAAAGATTTCCTACATGATGATATTTTATTTGTAATTTATAGACATCAAATAATGTAATTTATTTATGACACAAAGATGATGAAGTAATTATCTTATTAATGAAATATTGACATAATTGATGTTATAAACACCAAAATAAATGTAATTTGAGACATTTTATGAATTCCACTAATTTTCTAGGTTACTCTGATATATTATTATTGATTTAATCAACTTGGTTCGAACATATAATTCTGTTATGACTTTCAAAAAAATCATATATCAAATAGTGTCAAAATTGACACAAAATAGTTTTTAAATCAAATATTATATTATTAATTGTTATTTTATTCCTAAAAATCTAAGGATCGGCCAAATGACTTAGATAAGGATATATATATTACTAATAAACAATTTGGGGTTCGTTTGGCATGTTATAGTAAGTGTATTAACCATATAGTGAAAGAAAACAAAAAGACACGGTAAAAGTTAAATTAATTAACTTAGAGTTAAATCTAATTGATAAGGTTAAAATAATACCCTAAACTTGTCTAAATCCTATTGGTTGATAGGATTTCGACCCATCCCCACTTTATCTTCGAAATAAGACCCTTTGGAACCATTATAAACCGATTTTTACTTTAATATAAAATAATATTTTGAAATATTCCTAAGGTGCCCCTCTCCTCCCTTATAAAAGGGCACCTCCTCCCCCTCCTCCTCACACCAAATTGAGCACTCAAGCTCGGCCAACCCCTGCCATTTTCTCCTCTCCACTTCCCTAGAATAATCCTAGAGGTCCTTGTCTTCTCCAAAGACCAATCTTAGTTCCTTAAGTGGAGGATTCAAAGAGGCGTTCCAAAGAAGAGGTAATATCCATTACCGATCTTTTCAATTTCTTTCTTCTTCAACTTCTTCTTCTTTAGTTGTTTCATGATAAAGTAATAACATCAGTATTAATTACATACTGATATGTTATTATAAATATGAAACAACCCTATTTCACCTTCTATCCATCCTACGGAAAAATGAAATCACCACGCGTGCGTACGTACGGAATACCGTCTCCACGCCGTGGTGTAATCTATTTTCCACCATCACCTTACAAGGATGGTTATAATGGTGTAATGAGTAACTAAATATGATTATTATGAAGTAATATTGATACTGAAATAATATATATATACTCCAATACAATTCCACGATCATAGGAATGATATCATCACTCGTGCGTACGTACGGAATACCGTCTCCACGATGTGATGTGACTCGTTCTACATGATCTTCATTTCATAATGATTATATAAATGAATTGAATGAATGAATATGGTATATAATACACTAATACCATTCTGGAAATGAATTATCTATAACCTAAAGATAAGAATAAGAATTTATTCGACAAAACACGCATAAGAACAAAAAGTTATAAAGACCCGAGTAACAAGTAACAATGAAATATTACTAACAAGAAGCTAATAATATGACCATATATGATATAATATAAATATGTATGATTCTGGAATAAGTCAATAACATTATTTAAACCATTATACAGGAGCTTCGGACACGTACAAAGCTAATCGGACCTAAGGTAAGGGAAATATCACAATCTCATTTTTATCCGAGATTGTTTATTCATAAGTATTTACTGGGGTGTATTTTATCATCCACATCCATGTTCCCTCAATATGAAATATTGTTTCCATCCACTTGAAATAGTTTAAATCCAATTTTACCCTTAGGTGAGTTTTTAGTAAAGAATATGAAAGGAATCTTTTGTCGTTTTTCCGTACGAGGTACTTTTTGACTTTTCCGACAAAAGTACGAAGAATGTTTTTTTAACTTATACGGCATGAATGGATTTTTAAAAAATTGTTTCCAAGAAGCTTCCTTTACAAGTTTTCAAGTTTATTTTTAATCAACTTCTTTTATTTTAAAGTTGTATGACATGTTATGAAAGGAAAAATGTTTTTGAAGAAGAAAGGATATTTTCCTCAAGAATGGAGTTCAAGTGATTTTCATAATTATTTTCCATCTAAGATAATAAAGGGTTCTGTTTTTATCCCTATTATTACATTGATTTGATCATGTTGTGATGGAATTATTTTTATGAATTCCTTTATCTTATATGAATTGATTTATGATGTCATGACGTTTCAAGAATCCCATTTTTGTTTCATGTGTTATGCGATGATGTATGTTTTATGATTATGTGGCACACATAAGAAAGGATTCATTATAAGATGGGTGGGACCTATATCTCCCTCCAATGCATTGGGTAAAGATTTTATATCTCATGAGATAGACATGGCTGGAAGGGAAGGTTATTTCGGTTCAGTGATACAGGACTGAAACGAGGAGTGAACTCGGTTCAGAAAGGGACTTTGTCCACTAAGATAGTCTTGGCAATGAGTCATGACTAACAAGAAATGATTTTTCATGATTATGTGTGCATGCCACAAAGTTTCAAGTTTTATGTTATGATTATGGGGATCTCATTTTCACTCCTATGATTTGTTCCATGTTAAGATATTATGATCTCTTTTGCAGGTTATGATTTTCAAAAAGATATGATATGATTTTTATTTCCTTTATTTGCCTTGCTGAGCATTTGAGCTCACCCTTTTATGTTTTCTTTTCCCCAGGTCAGGAAGATGGATATTAAGTAGAATATGCTAAAAGGGACCCTAGATATGATGAAATAAATGGGAGACACTGTAGAAGATTTATGAACCAGTTGTTTATGTTTCCCAGTTTCTAAAGGCACTATACCTATACGGTCCTTTGTAGTTTTATAATATGTTGTAATAAGTGTGCTTCAATTTTTGAAGTATTAAAAATGTATGTAAAGTATGGGTCGTTATATCAGAACCTCTTCCAAAATGCTTAAGTTCTATATCGGTAGACTATCACTCAAGATGTAATCTTTTTTATCATGCATAAGCATTCCAAAAAGGTTTTTATTATAAGATAATACCTTACTAGTATGAATAATATATGGGTTCATGATCATCTGAGACCTCATTGCGGCTGTCGTTTCCTCCCTCTCGGTGTCAGACTATTGAGAATCCATTTCTATTGTGTTTTGAGAAACTCAATGAGATGTGCAGGAAAAAAGGGGGATCAGCACAAGGAATATCCTATTTCATGAAATAATATCATGATAAATATGGTGCAAGAAAGAAATGGTTGGCGGCATGAAAGTGCATGGGGTGTGTGAAAAACATGGAATCATCCGTCAGAACATGTGCATGGATGTGGAAATTTTTAGTTCACGATATCCAAGAACCTGTTATAAAAAAAAGTCTATGTGGTGTCCTAGGTGGGGACCTCAATGTATTTATAGTCCCAGACCACACCTTTTCCCTAACGTGGAAGTGGTTTGTGCACCAAGACAAATTTTTTCAAGCACTAACAGGTCACTACTCCACTTTTCGGCATGAACCACATAATCCAACCTTTAATGCCCCTTCATCACTGATTCTTAGGGGGGGGGATTTGGATGCCCATTTTTTTAGGTCCATGAGTGGGCACTTTCAATGAAACATAAGACATGTTGAAAATCAACGGATAATTCTATGATTCCCAAGGGAGTTGTGCGCAAGAATTAAGGTGTGCAAAAAAAATTCCCTACAGCGCACGGACTCTTGCTCACCCAATGTGATGTCAAATGAAGGTTTCCATAACAAACATCTAAAACCCCACCATGGAACTGGAATGAAGGAAAAATAGTGGGTGTGTAAGATTCCCTACATCCCACAAACCCTTGCACGCCTAATGAGACGTTAAATGAATGTTTGTGCAGAATCCAATAGAAAAACCATCAAGGAACTAGGGTGATGGTATAAATTTTAGCGTGAAAGATTACCTATAGCACACAAACCCTTGCTCTCACAATCCGATATCAAATGAATGTTTCTGTGGAAACCGTCTGAAAACCTCCTAGGGCACTGGTGCGAAGGGAGAACGGTGGCCTGTCATGATTCCCTATGGCACACAAACCCTTGAGCACCCAATGTGACGTCAGACAGACTTTTTCACACCGATCCTCTTGTGTATCACCAAATTTTTTTTGGATATAAATATATATTTATCCCCACCCTTTAAGGGATGGTTAAATAATTTTAACAGATACTCTTCTCCACCCAATACACCTCTTATACCACTGCGTGAAAAACACCATGGCATCAGGGTATTGTATCTTGCATGACAGGTCTCCTAGGGGCCTCCTTTGGGTGGGCCCATATGGGCATTATCCTCCACATTTTCTTTTACCTCGTGGAATTTGGATGAAAAATATCCCCCTTGAGTTCATGTTTCTCCTTGCATAGGAACTGTTTTGCACACATCTATTCGTTTTGCACGCAATTGTCCCACCTTTCATGCAACCTCTCATCTTGAACACTCTCCTCCTCAGGTGCCTCATATTCCATCCTCACCATAAGGCACCATGTATGAACCACTCTTGTGTGAGACAACCTTGTCATGCACATGCTTCTCCTATGAAGCCCTCAAGGTTTGTACAAAGTGATTTCAAGGTCTCTTATGTGGTTCTTCATGTTGGATTACTTAGCCTCATGCTTCTTAGAATATCCACAATAACATCCATTGATTCTTCATATATCCCCAATAATGTGATACCCTCAATGGGTCACTCCATAACACCACCCCACCATAGAAATGGTGATGTCTTCCCTTCTCCATGGGTGTGTGGGTATTAGTTACGTATTTACTAGGTGTGTAAAGTGAACCCACCTCATCTGGGTGGGAGGATGCTAAAATACCAAGAACCATCATCCTCAGTGCATGACTTTAAACTATAGCCTCTTCCCATGAAATATACTAGGATTGCCCCATACCGGACATTCTCAACGCCCGTTCATATCCACGGGAGTGAGATCTTCCTCACATGGAATGAGATCCTCCTATTTGGTATGACATCTGTTCACTGGGATGGGAAACCATCTCAATGTAAGCCCATATCTTTTCTTCGGGAGGTATCATCCCCACTCTTCCTTTATTCTTTTGTTCCAAAGACTAGAGGAGACATGGTCACAGAGACCTTCGTTACCCTATACCTCTCCCTCCGTGATTTTTCACCATAGGTCCTCCATCTAAAAGTAAGTCCCAATATCCATCTCCCTAGGATGTTAACCAAGCTAAAGCCACTATTTCCTCTTTGGGCATCCAATAATGTATAATCCCAATCCTCATTCACCACGTATACACCTTTCACAACATGATCTTCAGGGATTTTCTGCCTGTTGTTTCCCACACTGAGCATTAATCAAGTGGGATTATTATAAGAATTAAACATGGCATACTTCCTGGGCCACTATTTCTTGTAATCCCTTATCTCCCCTTTTGAACTATGTGGAATTTTATCCATTCCCTTACCCTGCAAGGAAAGTAGGAATCTTCCCTAACGATCAAGCCCAACACCTACTTGTCCAGACCCCTTCACATCGGTTCACCTTCGTCCTGCATGACATTAAACTATATACTCCCTTACAAACTACATGTACTTTGATCCTTTCCCTTCCCAAGAATGGTATGTTGGATGCCTCCAAAAGGTTCATTCCCATCACCCATAAGTCCTGAAAACTTCATGTCGATTCACCCTCATCCTGCAAGATGTTAAGATGTTGGCCCCTCTTATCCTGCATAATGATAAACATTATGTACATGTACTACATGGGTTTTGATCATTGTATCCTAGGAAGGGTGCATGTGAAACCTCCCTAAGGTTCGAACCCAAACATCGGTAAACTTTTGTGTCCCCTTCATTGGGACCCACAACCTTGGTCCATCCCAAGGATGTCAGACCAAATCTCAGGCCTCTAACCATGTGTGTGCTGCATCACCATATTTGGGAATATATCCTTTAAGAACAACCTGATACTATGCCTCACTACGAACTATGTTGGTTTTGATCCTTGTCCCCTAGGTAGGGTACGTAGGAAGCCTCCCCGAGGTTCAGCCCCAACCAACGGTATGTCATTGTATTCACCAACCCATAGTATGCTTTTGTAGTAACTTTTGTTCGGACCCAAATCTCTAATTTGTCCCTGTGGCGTTAGACCAACTCATGAGATTCTAACCATGCATGATCCCTAGCTTGTCATCGGGTCATTGTCCTCTGTGCACACCCTGATTCTATTCCCCATCCTGAACTACATGGACATTGATTCCATGCCACAATGATATATAGGATGCCTCCCAAAGAATCAAGACCATCACCCGTGTCTCATCCTTGTATATCCCTTGAGGCTATGTGTTTTGGTATTGTCATATCCCATCCTAGAAGTTCCACTTCCTTTGGTTCCCATCCATGCGTCCATCCTCATGGGCTGCTTCCTCAAGTGTCACATCCCCCCACCGAGCTATGTGGTTTTTGATTTCCCATCACAGTAATACGTTGGATGTCTCTATGAGGTTCATTCCCTATATCAACATTTTCTTCATAGTAGTTCCATCTCATTCTCCATCAACTTCACTCAATCATTCATCATCCATCTAGGATTTACCTGGGTGGACACATCCCAGTGAGATCATGTCATCCACCACCTCACTAATCCTAGTAGTAAATGGGTTTCTATCCATGCGTAAGCCCCATCATGTCCTTGGGTCATTGTCCTCTACGCACACCTAGATTCATCACCCCTTTGAACTACCCGAGTTTTGATACCTATCTCTCAAGATAGGGTATGAAGGAAACCTCCATGAGGTTCAATCGTAGATAACGGAAAACCCTGTATTCCTATTTATTGTGACCCAAGCATCATAAGATCCATATTCATTGGGTGTTTTGATCTTCCCATCTAGTAGGACTCTCAGGTGTTTCCTCGCGGTGATGCACCAATATGATCCGCTCACATCAGTGTTCTAATTAGAATGATTCATCTTTTCTAGATGTTAAACCCACGACTTAACTTGTGTTAAACATGAGAAGCTGAGGAAAAACTCACAGACATTCCTATGGAATACAATTCCCCACACTCAACATGGGATTCCTTGGTATTTTGTGCCCTTGAGAAGCCTTACCATATGGGGGTGAAACCCAGATGCATCTATAATCTAGCGTCTAGACGTGCCAGTGATTTACAATGTTAATACTCCACCAACCAAAGGTTGATTCCCTGACTTTCCCCCTCATAATGTCCTGATAGAAGTAGGGTAATTAACCGGCATCCACAATGATATGGACCCCTGGAAGAGTTTCACGAACAACGTCTTAATAATTAAGGGAGACCCTGACTAGATGACAAGTTTAATGGATGAATACCGGGAAGGATGAACTGACATCTCATCATCCGGTTTCGATCAAGGAGAAATGTCCATGAGTATGTGATAGATGTGTGTCCCGATGAAAGAATCAGAAACAATCACCCAACATAAGAATGTAGCCCAAGCCTGAACATGATGCATCATCAAATACCACATAGCCATACATAGATTTTGGAAGAGTCAAAACTGGTGTATTATTCAACAGATGCTTCATCCAGATAATATAACTTTGACAATTATCATCCAACCCAAACATCCCCCCTTTTGAGTTAGAGTAATTATTAGTGAAGCCAACTACGAGGATTCGTTCACTAAACAGCATTAATATCTAGCTAATCCCATGAGGCTCTCATTCTTGAAGACATATCATCGTTTATACCACTTTATAAGAACATTCACCTTTATATGATCAACAGATACACCCTTTTTGGACTACACATTTCCCAAAAACTTCACTTATTGAATCCAAAAATCACCCATTCAAAACATGGAATAAAGGTAGTGATTTATTAGTAGATTCAGAACTATTCTTAGATGTTTCACATGATCCTCCTCCTGCATAGAGTAAACAAGAATTTAATCCTCAAATAATACCCCATTGTTATTTAGATACTCATGGAATATCTTGTTCATTAAATCCTTAAAAACAACAGAAGAATTTGTTAAACAAAATGGTATAACAAGGTACTCATAGTTATCGTACCTACACCAAATCATGGTTTTTGAAACATTAGATTCTTTTATCCTCAACATATGCTAACCACGTCAATTTTTTATCCTTCAATATATTCTTTCCCCTTTTATCTGATCAATAATATCTTCAATACATGGAAACAAATATTTTTTCATTATTTTAACTCGATTGAGGTTTCGATAATCAACACATAAGAGAAGAGAAAAATCAGCCTTCTTAGAAAAGAGATCTAAAACTACCCAAGGTGAAACACATGGATGAATAAATAATTTATCAAGGAGATCATCCAACTAAGTCTTCAACTCTTCCATATCAGTTATTCCATGAGGTAATAGGGGATAGAGAATGGTTGAATTCCATGCAATAAGTCAATAGAATACTAAACCTCTATCACTGATGGAAAACAATAGAAATTAGAATGAAACCCATAGGAAAACATGGTGACGACAATAGGAAGATCAATACCCATTGAATCTTTCTCCATGTCAAAGTTAAAATCTAATGTCACTTTCCATGACTCGGGATAAAAGGTTTCGGCTCTTCTCTATCATGGGTCCCATCCTCCTTGAAAAACAACATGCACACCATTAGGTTTATTAAAGTAGGCCTGTCAAAGGTATAAATTAATTCTTGATTTTTTGGAAATTAACCAATCCATATTGAATAGGAACTCAATAGATTTCCTATCAAGAACCAGAAAATTTCAAGATAGCTTGATATTTGACATAGATAAGAAACAAGCAGGGCTACGGAGACCCTGCTCCCACTTCATTCCAAGTTGTATAGTAATATTCATTAAAAAATATATTTTCTCCAAAGGATTATTAATAATATTTAAAATAAGGATTGAAATAAGAGAGTTAGATTAACATATATCGATAGAGGAGTCACTATTGACGATGATATAGTAATGGTACCTCAAATAGTCATTGGACATGTGACTTCTTCTTCTAGAGAATCTTCCACTGCATGATAAAGCTTTATTCTAGAAGCTTATGGCTGGAACCATTTAATCATAGAATAATTTGATTACCCCACAATTTTTGGAGGAGATGATGATCATTTCCCACTATGTGGAGTAGAGAAGTGATGGTAGAACCTCTGCAAGTTACTGAAATTTCCATATGAGCTATATTTATTGGGTTCTTCTTTGGAAACCCTCATAGAATGTCCTAGCATACCACATTGATAGAAAGTCAATAAAAATACTCCTAGAGCCTTGCGAGGTCTGGAATGACTTGTCCATTGAGAAATACCACAAGGATCATCACACTTCCATTTTTCATTGAAGAAACCAATGCTACCACTGGAATAAAAGGGAATTCCATGTCTATCTCAATGATCATCAACCTATCCAACACATCATCATAAGTGGGAAGCTTTAGCAAGATTACATGAGAATGGAGATCTAATCAAATCCCCAACTCAATATTTCAACCCTTAATCTTCTTATTAGATACAATTTTAGGAGATAACAGGACCATCATAGAAAATAGATTTGAATACTCAGACATAGTTTTGTTAGCCAACTCAAGCTTAAAAAACATTACATCCTTATTCAATGCTATGGAATCTAGATAGAAATGATTGTTGAAAAGAACCATGAATATTTACATAGTAATCCCTCATGTCTCTTTTTCATCACCATCATGTCCCACCATCTTCTTCTTCGTTCCTCTATCAAGAAGGAGGCACACTTCACCCAGATCACTTTTAATGTCTCCATGAACTCAAACAGACGTTCTATATATCCATACCATTCCTCACCATGTTGAGGATCATTAGAGCCTTTGAAGACTAGTGGATTATTGAAAAGGGACTCTTGGGAACGATTCTAAAGAACATCACACTAAGGATCCATAGTAGGAGCATGAGTGGGAACTGGAGGTGGTGTCTATCCTAGAGCTTGGATAGTGCACACAATCACCTCCACCTAATTCGGATCAACAATAGGATTTTCTTGAGGATATTCAAAAGCAAACTATTCTTGTATTTGATTCACATGTATTCTTAGAGGAATGATTCTACACAACATCAACAGATAAAAGGATAACTTTATCCTAACTCTCAAAATTTGTAGAAACATCAATTATTATCAGCAGAAGGGACAAACAAGAATAGAATTTCAACCATTCCAAATCTCTATAGGTAAATGACTAGAACTAATAAAAAAGGAATCTTTACCTAACTACGCTAGGTGACATAAGGTTCATAATGGTGAGATCTATCTAAGAACTCAATCATAACTACCTCTGAATTCCTGAAAAGATTTAAAAAATCTATGTTGACTTCAAAGAAAAATCAGCAGCCTCCTATGATACCACGTTGTTATTAAGTAGCCTGGGTACCCTAGAAACCCAATAATCGAGCCGACCCTGACGTGACTCAAAGGGCATTCTTAATCACCATGGGTTGTCAAATAGAACTTTTCTTCTTAAATAATACAAGTGGAAACAATTTTTCCATAAGAATGAAGAAGGAAAAGATAAACAACACTATGCATATCAATAGGAAAACTATACTAGGAGTAAAAGCACTAGAATACAATGAGGAATAAAAGAAAAAGTAAAAACAAACCAATGTACTAATTTTAAGAAAAATTCCCCAAGGTCCCTAAGGAAATAACTCACAATGTCCAAAGCTCAACTCCAAGATCCACCTCCAAGAGATCCCTTACCTTCTCTTAAGCCTAGAAGAAGAAAGTCTACAGAAACCCGATGGAAAAAGTAGGGTGTGATCTTATTCCTCTTAGGATAAAACCAATGATTCCATAATAGTTGGAGAATATAGATTATCCAAAGAAAGGATATATATTTTTTCAGAACAAATTTTTTTATAAATTTAATATCATATTTAAACAAAATATGCAACACATTTTCAAAATGATGGAAAATATCTTCAAATTATAGGCATTTCATTACAAGATATGAAATTTTCTTAAAACAATGGATTATATAAAAGATTTATATAAAATAGTTTATATAAATTAAGAAGGATTATAATGTAATTAAAACAAAAATGTCATATATTTATATCTCGAATATAAACAAAACAAGAAAGATACATGGTCAAATGCCAAAATGTACAATGGAATTAACCATATATTAGATTCTTCACTCTCTATGTGGACTCAGTAAATTTTGTATACACATGTCCCTATGAAACTGGCCAAAGGAGACTCTTCCCCAATCCATTAGGGATGTAACCCACTGCATGTATGTTTTTGAATGTTTTAATAGCATAGAGTGTATCCAAATAACTCACTAACTACATAAGGCTTCCATGAACTCTTACATGATCGGACACTATTTTATGATTTCATAAAATAAGATCAATCCCATTCTTACATTTGAAAACATATCATTTCATTAAATTTAAAATCCGAATAGTGTTTATTCAAAGTCATGACTTTTCCATAAGATAAAACCACTAGGTTTCTATAATATAATTTTAAGCCATTTTCATGAGTTTGAAATCCATTCGAAACAAATTAGATCATTTTCACAATTCATTTTCACAATAAAATTTGAAAATTTAATTGAAAAAATTTCCATAAAAATCCACCATTTAAATTTAGATATTTAAATCGGTTAGCGTTCCACAAGCCCATCCTACTTCATTGGAATTGGGTGTTTTTACAAATTAACATACCAAAACTAAGTCAAATCATGAAATTAATTGGAATTGTGTTTCATTCAAGCAATTGAAAAAAAATTGTGAAATAAAATTTTAATCAATGATTGAAATAAATCAATCGAAGCTATAGTAATCAATTTGGCATATCGGGATCGAACTACCTACCACTTTCCCACAGAACGAAACTCACAAAGGCACCCGCCAAAGAAAATGTTGGTGATAGAGATATTGAAACTCAACATTAATTAAAGATACAACACCTTATGGAATATATATATCAATCCATGTATTTTACATTGAAAACCCAAGAGGATAGAAAGAGAGAAACATGAATAATGAGGGAGAACCCTTACTCAGGAATCGCACTGCAAGTGAAGTAGTGACCCAAAGCTGATCCAATCAAATCAAAAGGACACGAACTGATAAAAAATGCCTAGGAGGGGTCTAAGGTTGAGAGAAAATAGGTATAGAATGAAATGGGCTGAGTAAAACTACCGATCCTGCATTTTAAAATGGGATGCGGGTCGGGTCATGACATGAACCCCAAGGTCACGACTTGTAGTCCACATGTCGATAAGGTATGCCAAAAACCTTGTTTCCTTATATTAAAACCTTAATTTTAACCCCTAAAAGAAGTTTAGCATCTCATGATATGATCTCCTAGTTCACAACATGATTTCTTAATCTACGACAAGCAACCAGCACCAAGTACCTGACGTGTAGTTCATGTACACAATGTATACATGTTCTGCAGTCTACAGTAAACACATTAAAATCACATAAATGGATTTTTAATCGAAACAGAACTTAGAAATGGTTTAATTAATTTCTCATCCTAGTAATTTGATGTTACCAAAAATCATTCATGTGTTTTCCAATCGGAGAAATATATATAACACACTAAAAACCTCACACTGATTGGTAAGAAACTAAGATTACATCAATCACATGCATCAAAAAATGAATTCAAATATGAAATAATGTAATTTAAAAGTAATTAAATGTTTTAGAACCCTAATTAATACTACATAATAGCTAATATATTTTTTGGAACTCCCTTCATATATTTGTAGCTCAATTACAATGAATGCCCAATGTTTAGCCCAACATCGAGATGAGGAGGAAGCTCATTTGCATCTCCTTCGTCATCCTTGATATCCCTATAAATATATACCCCCAATACTTATATTATTAGGAGATGAATTCTTTGTAACTCTAAAATGTTATCACGTAATTCATTGGTATATCATTAAAATGTGGTTCTCAAGGATCCAATTTATAATAATGTGGAAGGTGGTTTTGGGCACCTTGATTTTGAGAAACAAATTGGATAATAGTTTAGGTGGAAATGTAGTCTAATATCACATTAAAAAAAGACTAATTATTATTACCTCTTATATTAAATAACTCTATAAAATATTTGACATCATTTGGACAACTAAAACCTAATATATTGACGAAATTCAGAACACCAATTTTGACTTTTAGAAAATTCTTTTTCGTGGGTAGATAATTTTTTATCCCCCTTAATGGAAAAATTGTGTTTGGATTCCTTCATACGAGTTGAAACCCATTTAATTTTGTATAATCCACCAAATTTTTATCCCAATTATATTCACTAAAATGTATAATTTTTTATTCGGTCCACAAGTGTTCTTGTATTTGTATGAAATTATACCAATTTTTCATAAACATTCTATGGGACTTCCAAATAACGTCCACCTACATTTAAATAATCCAAATTAGTAAAATTACTATTTTTAACGGTGATAAACACAAAATTATTTAATTAAAAACAAATGAAATTTTTTATAATACTTCTAATTTACAAACAAAATCAGTTTAATACCATGTTGTATGGGTTAAAAAATATAGTGAATCAAGGTGAAATCAAATATCCCCCACCATAGAACAAATAATGCCATGTTACTAGGGTATTATGGATTAAAGTATCCATATTCTCCATTTACTAATTTTAATGATGGCATGTCAAGATACATGATGGTATTTAGGTAGGTAGGTCGTTACTAACTACATGCTTGTAGATCCTAGATACGTTTACTAGGCTCCGTTATTTGGAAATCCTAACATATTTTTCATCAATACTTACCTATATGTCGAATAAATTATATATATTGCTACTTATTTATATGTAAAATGTTTAAGTGACCCAATAACCATCATAAGAACTCAATGTTAAATGTATGTGTATAATAGTGGGTCGGTAAAATATTTTGTTCCCATGGTTATAACCCTAATCATGTAATGGATGTCCAAGTTTGAATGAACATTTAACTAAGTGGTAATAATTTTTTGTGAATAATTTTTATATTTATTACTCATTTAAATTCATTGTTAATATTATGTAGATGATTCATAATTAAAAAAAATATACTTCATAAAACATTTACCCATAATCCATTTATTTAAATTTATATCATGGAACATTAATTCATTAATTTATGTGATCATAGTCTTTAATCCATAAAACAAATAATTTCATAGTGGGTAAAAAATATTTAATTAAATTACATCTTAATGAAATTAATCTAATCGTTAATTTATGAGTGTGCATTACATCAAACTATTAACTATTCAAAATAACTCATGTTGTGGCTCTAGTCTCGAGTTACAAAAATCCTCTTATCCACCTATGTAATAATTGGGTTGGATTCATTATGGTTACCTCTTGAACATCCCCCACACATCATGGGTAACACAATTTATTACTATTTTTTATAAATCACATATTGTTCAGGGGAACCATAGGATTTGTTTTGGGGACTAAATAAATATCTGGGGACATACAGGTTCTACCTAATAATGGAGGGAGAGATGATACATAGTCCATCCAATTTTGTTTAATAATAAATAATTGAATTTTTTTGCACTAAATTAAACTGATACAACAAACACATAAATAGGTCTTCATCATTCTCATGAACAGTCATCCATGCAGTGTAAACATAGAGTAAATAGCTAACATTCAGTCCATATTTGTTATTTATTTATTCTGATAAACCTACATTCATTAATTAACTAATTATATTACTATATTCGATCTTAATAACCATTCAAATCTTCTTGGAGATAACCATCATTAAGTGGTTAATCTAAAAGAAATCGTCAAACCAATATTTGAAGATTTGTTTCAACAAATTATTTAAGATTTTAAAATTCATTAAATCATATATTATGTTGTAATAACACATAATGTTATAATCAATGAAATAATCATTTATTTTACCTATTTTCACTTTAATGTAATGTCATGAAACTAGTGTTAGTGAAACTACAATACATGTACAATCCAGCTACATTCCATGAACCTCTATTGTCGTACGCCTTGGTCACATGCATTGGGATTCAGCATGTCGACTTGGGAAAACTGCATTTTCTGTACATCATATATAAACACCATTCATCCATTTTACATGTTCACAAGATAGAATCCCAGGTTCTCATGTGTATATCAGTGGATTAGATGGTGTGTAAATGCAATCTAGGCATTGTGTGGCCTGAATTCCACAACCCCATGAAGCCACCTGAAATACTCTTTGTGTTCTTGGTGGGGAAAATATACAATGTGTTCCTCTTTCTATGTGTCATGTATCTCTAGTTCCATTTTTCTCAAAAAATCATCATATATCTCGTATGGGGGAATTTATGAATTACATATCACATACACCACATAGACATCATGTACATTATAAATGCTCCATATTTTCTGTATCGTATGGTTTGACTATGTATTTTGAACACACATATTTCAATATTTATGCATGTAACCCTTGTATATTACATGGCGTGTACACCATATATATGCCATGTAATACCACAATTGTGTGCTAGGTTGGAAAGTGAACATGAGGTGTATATCATGTGTAATAACTCAGTGACATGCCATGTATCCCACAACATACCATGGTTCATTGTACTATGGTATATGAGAGGTACACTGACTACACACCTTGTAACCAAGTCTTACTGGTAAAAACTTTTATAATTACATATGAAATATCTGATCATTATTCTTATTTTAATAGACTATTAGTAAAATTATAACACTGAACGAACATGTATAATATGTGGATAACATGTTAATTCAAATTAAATTAAATAATAAATAATATGAAATAAATATTAAACCACTATATCTTATTTATCTCCAATAAAATAAGTAATTGTGAATTAAATTGTGTACGCTCTAATATAAGTAGTTTATTTTGGGCATAGAGAAAGCATGTGGTGGTATGTGGTATATCAATTTTTTTTTAAAAAAATTGGGATTCTAGAAACACCGATCTAGGTTTCATCACATCAAACTTCTAATTTATTTATTTAATATCAGAAGAAATGAATACACGGGAAGAGGATATTTCATCGATATGAATTTTGATCATTCGAAAATAACTTTTTGGGTTGAATAAATTGCATTGTTATGAACTAAGGATTGAATCCCCATAGTAGTGATCCACATATTCCAGGTTTATATATAATTAATGCCAATCCATCTTCAAGTTCTATCATTGGTAATATTTTTTTTTGATCTATTCATGTTGTTCACTCATAGATCGATCTTAATGTAAATTCTATTTCATTTATTAATCTTGGAAGGGAGAGGGAAAATATGAGTTGATATAGAATTTTGTGTTTGAAATAATTCTCTTTTTTCAATTGAAAAACCTAAACAATAGATATATATATTTATTGAGCTAGGGTTTATTATAAAAATATTATTTAATTTCATTCCAGACATTAAATAAAATTATATCCTTTAATAAATTTCATTACATATAATAATAATAATATTATTTTGTGGTGTGTTACTAGATGGGAAATAATTAATATTATTAAAGAGGCTTTTTAATTAATATTTTCCACCTGACAAGATCTTGGTCTAATCAAAATCCAATATCATTTATTAAAAAATTGGATAAATATATAATTTATATATTTCATTAATCCATAAAAATTTATGTTGATAATATGTGAAAAATATTATCCATTATCCTTGAGAATAATATATATTCAATTATTTAAACTTGAAAAGAATTTTATTGAGATTATTAACGACATGTAATGTGTGAACCTCAAGGATTCACTCTCATTTTCATTTAGCCAGGGTTAATTAAATCCCAATATCACTATCTAGAAATGAGTCATAGAATCAGAGATAATGATATTAATGTCATTGTGACGAAAACCACATATAAATGCTCACTATGATATATTATCCCTTTGTAAGAATATATCTTCATGAAGGTTGCATATACATGTCACCAACCTATATACATGACACATCATTGTTTGTCTATATCAGATAAATATGTGTTAACACCATGGACATGTATTTTAGTATGAATATTCAATAAATATGTTTCAGGAAAATCCTTCCATAACGTATCCATTAATGATAAGTCAATCATCACACACCCAATGTACCCTACCTCACATAGAACATAGTTGTCATAATTTTTATAAGAAAATATAATTTCACAATTCATGACATGCATTAATGATAATCTGAAATTTTTAGGACCATTACACAACCTCATAGATAAGAATATCTTAGGATACTTAAACATGCTGAATTCCAACGGGTGGGTCTGTTCTCATAATCACTCATATTGGTGATTACCAAGTGATAACTTAATGTGAAGAATTATCATCAGCTTATGAATGCTGACATATGACAGTATATATATTATGTGTCTCATTATAGTACATTATTTGACCACATAAATATACTTAATATTATCATCATTTCCCTTCATGGTTCTCATCCTAGTAGGAAATTTCTATGATCTTATCAATGTGAATTATAATATAATAAATTATTACATTAGAGATATGATAAAAAATGAAAAACATGTGATAATATGTTATGTTAATATTCAGTTATCTGAGTTACATGAGAAATGGGGGAACATTTCTGAAGATGAACAGGGGAAGGTGCGTACCCCGATCAGGGTCTCGGGCAACGGTGGTCATGCCTCTTATAAGGATGCAATATTGAGTGACAAGCCAAAGACTACTGAAAGTGAGGGTCTTCCCTTTAAGAGGAGACCACGTAAGGATTATTATAATGTACCTAGAACTATTTCTACTAGATCGTCGTCTAAGGTGTCAAGGAATGTGGATTTGGATATCTTGAAAATCCTCAATAGGGACAAGTCTCAATCTGAGTGGGAGACTGCTGGTGATTCTGATTATAGAAATGACATGTCTTTTTATGATCTCTAGACTTGCTCTTGGTGGATGAGGGCATGTACGTTGTTTGACCCCATCCACCGCCCTATTGTCCTTTTTCTTTCTCTTAATAAATTGTCCATACCTTAAAAAAAAACTAATGACAATTTTGGAGAAAAATGAAATTATATGATATAATATATGTCTAACTCTAAAACAATTCTACAAAATGACATGTATTATAATATAATAAGTTTTGGTATAAAATAAATAATATAATAACATTTTAATTGATTTTGAAGTCATTTTTAACCTTATATTTTATATTAAACCCTTCATTAAACAATTTTAACCATAACCGTAGAAATGACTTTTTCTATATTAAGGGGTTATTAGTTTAATTATAATTTAAAAATATGCTCATAAATGGATAATGGATGAAATATTAGTCCATTAATAACTATAATTCTACAATTTAATTACATTTATGATTTTAAAATAATTGAATAAAACATTATTTATAATTAAATATCATTAATAACGTTTTTACACTATTCACTTAAGTTGAGTTTAAATACATCAAGATAGTAATTTATTTTGAATATAAACTTTTCAAACATCCTTGATATATTATATTTATCTAAAAAAATATAATAAATCAATTTATCAAAAATCTATTATATCTATTATTTTTTTAAAAATTTAACTTTAATTTTCTATTAACTAAATAAATTGAGGGTAGACATTGTGTATGAAAATATGATAACTATTAAAAAAATAAAATACAAATATAAATTACCATTATAAAAAATTAATATTTAAAATAAAAATTTATAATCAAATTTATAACTTATTTATCGTTATGTAAAAAATTTAGAGGTATTAAATTCAATGGAGTGGTATTTTTTATTTATTATTTTCTGAAATTAATATAATTCCCAATATGAACGTTAAAGAGAACAATGTAGCCATATATTATATAATGTTATGTAAATGGAAGATATAATCACATAAAATTGGATAGAATAATGTTTTATATAATTTATAAAGCTTTATATGAGTGTTTTTAACCTAATTTTACACATTTACCCGTACTAAGGTGAAAAATATATTCCAAGGATACTACTTACAACGAAAAAAATTTAATGAGACCAATTTATAAAATTTAAAACCCATGATTCGAAATATATAATTTATTATTTTAGGTTCCATCCATATCAGTGGTATAATTTTATCTAAGAATAAATCCCCAAAACCTAAAAAACAAATGTTTTCGAGGAATTTTTTTTGAAAAGTATTAAACAATTTTACAAAAAAATCAATTATGAAATTAAATCCAATCAATTAGATTGGATTATTAATGATTCAAAATAAATAATTTTAATTTTAAAACCATTTTAAATTTTCTTTGAACTTATTAGATACATGAAACGAAAATATAATATTCAATAGAAATATGTGATTTCATTGTTAATCAAAAAATAAATTTTTATAAAATTACCTAAAAAATAACTCTATGATGATATTTCCATGAATATTAAAAAAAATTAGTTACTCTTGTAAAATAATTTCACTAAAATTTTAAATTCATATATTGAATTTTCTAAAAAACCTATTCTTATTTACTCATAATAAATTACTACATTTGTATTGATAAAGAAAATATACAGAATTTTTATAATTTAGTTACTCATATTCATACCCACTGATTCAATTACAAGGTCACATTTAAATAAGATAAATTACAATACATATGACCACTCTTAAAGTTCATTTTTTAATGTTAAGAAACCTATCAAGGATATTATTATTTTATAATAAATAATTATGGCATTATATTATCCCACACATAAATAAAATTTTCCCATACACTTGTATCATTGTCAAAATATTTTAATATTTAAAAGTTACATTAATTAAGTCACACATCATACAAAGGGATAATAACACTTATTTTCAATACAGGATGTGAGAAAGGTAAAGGTAACTTGAAAAAAGGCATAATCAGGTACCTGGATATGAAGATAATTGGTGGGATATTTAAATATTTAAATGGAGGAGAAAACTACCATTAAAGAACATGGGCATGAGAAATTTGATAACTACAAATCAATAAATTAGTGATGGGTGAAAGGATGATCATTTTGTCTGAAATTAAAGTTATATGATAGAATTTTTATTTCAATATCATTTAAATAACATTGAATTATTCCTTTACAGTTAATATATTTAACAAGATAAAATCTACTAAATTATTTATTTCCCCTTTATCAGTAAAAAATCATCCATTGTTTGTGCTTCACTTTATTTCCACTTTATCTCTTATTTCATGAAATGAATATTCAAGATGAATTCATTATTACTAACGAACTAAAATTAAATTTTAATGGATTATAAGACCCATAAAATAATGACAATTCAATTCTTATTTCTCTAAATATTTATTAAATATAAAATTAGTAGAAAATGTTGTCCAATATTGATTAATATTATACAATAATCTATAAAAACTCAATAATTATCCCACCTACTAAACATAATATACTAAATAAGTAGTTATCCTTAAGGATTCTAGAAAAATGGATGGCTAAATTTAATTTAAAAATACAAAATATTTTATCATGAATTTTTTCCTAGACATTATAATGTATCTCATAATGTCACATAGTAAGCATTTGAAAATAATAATCGTAATTCTATTCCTACAACCTAATAATCTAAATAATCATAAAACAACATTGAAAAAATATATACTTCCAAATATCAAAAATATACTTATTTCAAAAATAAAACCATAGACTATTGAATATATTCAATAAATCATAAAATTTAATAAACATCCTTATAGTTGACCTAAATCACTTTTTCATTAAATAAATATCAAATTTCATTATCACCAATACTAACCAATTTACTTTATCAATATCAATCATCTATTTATCCCAACTAAACCTTATTACATCACCATCAAGCATGTGTTAAGGGTTGTCTTTAAATCCATCATGTGTTCTCTAAAACTATCACATCACCACTAAATCACTTCCCTTGGTTATCAGAACCATTCAAAATATTCATGAAAATACGTAACAAAAAATTAATATGTTATAATCATTAGATGTATCATGATACTGATAACTGGAATATCATTGAGAGAAAACATCTAAAAATAATTCATAAATCCCAATACATAAACACTATAATATATTCACATTAATGATTATCATAGAATAAGTCCTTCCTTGATCATGGAGTTAACCCTTGGATTATGGAATTTCTATAGATAATTATAACATTCCCCCAACATAATGTATTGAACTATAAATGGGACCTTAGGATGAAATATATTTACCTCTATAAAATTTTTACTTTTCCTTCCCCAATTACATTCTATATTCCCTTATGTTACACACATTATAAATTTTATCGTTCTTATGAATCATCTCCCTGAGAGGGTTTCCCAAATACTTTACATATAAAAATATTGATATTCTTCCTTCCATATAATTTTAAAATTCCTTTTTTCTCTTATTATGTATGTTAGGTTACTCACCCAAGTTGGTATTGTTAATCATATTATTGGGTGGGTTATTAGGTATAATCATTTGTTATTAAATTATACCTCCAATTTTATTAGGTATCTCTTGAGGAAAATTAATTTTTTTTCATAATATTCATTGTTAACTAAATTCATTCTAGTTCAAGTGATAAATTAAAACCAAAAATAATACAGCGAGAAAAAATAATCACGATTCAAACTCATATATTCATAATAATATTTTATAACATGCCTAAATGACGATAATTTTTTTTCAATATATAACTCCTTTTTTATATATTATATCAGACATGATCATTATCTATTAAAATCTATCACAATGATTTATAATGAAAATGTCTATTAATCTAGGTATTTCCCCCATTACTGTCAAAATAAGATCACAGTGTGGGAAAATTCACCATCCACCGGAATTATGGTCGAGATATAAATGACTAAATCATTTTAGGGGTTTTACCCATAGATGAAATTGTACTAAATCCATGTCTACTTTTAGTATCCATACATATATTTTTTTCTATTAAACATACATAATTACTACCTTGAGAAAAAAATAATAAGTTATCATATATTGGAAATTATTCATTGGAGTTTTACAAATGATTATTATTTGTAATGATAAAAATATTAAGTAATTCATACTATGATACCAACTATAATGATATAGTATTTCTATAAATAAATATTATATGTTCTTAGTTTAATATTTAACATTTAAAATAATGAACTATTAGAAAAACAAAAGGGTTTATTATGTATTGATACCAACCAAAGGATCATAATTAAATATGGGTATGTTCTTGTGAATTGCATAAACATTAGCAATACTTGTGATAGAATAACCATTGAAACATCACACGAAGTGTTATACCCTCCATGTGATCCATTCAATATTCACGAATATCCCCATTAGTAATCCCTCCTAATCATTTGAATCCCCTAAGATAAGTCATCCTAATCACATGAATTCCTTATACAAGTATATCTAATCCTGTGAAATGTCAATTGAAAAACTATTAAAACACATCAGGATATTCATGAAAAATCCCTTGACATGAAATCATGTCATGAAAATAATTTTATGACGTTTCAACTGAAATACCCTTGACATGGATGATTGATATATTTATGGCCTGATTACATGAATCCTAATGTATTGAAAACCATCTAATATGTTTCAATTTCTCATGAAAGACCTATGACATGGGGATTTATATCATGACGGCCCTAGGCATGATCTCGCGTAGTCTCAAACACATTATAGTTCTATCATGCTGAATCCCTTTGAAACCAGATGGGTTCAAGATTAATGGTAATGATGGAGTAATAAATTGTGAAATTTTTATCAATTGGAAAATTTATGAGGTAATTGATGGAATACTTTTTGATAATGAAAAAATAGATGATATATTATCAACTTATGTGAAAGTTCCCTCAACCGAATAAATCCAAGATATGGAACACAATTTCATAAATATTTTCCAATATATAGGATTATTAGGCCATTAGAGATCCCCTTGAAATGAAAAGTAACCCAATGAACACATAGTGGAAAGAGAGTACATTTAATATTGGAGGGATGCACTATATAAACAGTTATCCACCTAAAATTGTTGGTGAGTAACATAATGAATTATCCAATTTGTTTATGTTCTTTGAATGACCATTTCATTTTTCTTTGAAAGGAACTTTGACATGTCAGATATATCATAAGAATAAGATTTATAAATTCTTCTTGATCATGAAATGAATCAATAGTAAAACTCTATAAAACATTGACTCATTTACATAATTAAAACTGAAAAAATGTTTTATATGAAGGAAAATGTTATTATTATTTCTGAAAGGGTCCTATGTTTCACATAATCTATTCATTAATCACGTGACATAATTGTTATGTGTTAGGGAGATAATCTGAAAAACATCGGAGATGAAATTGTGGTTTATATGAAACCCCTAACAGTGTACACAAGTTCACACAATAGTCCCCATACATTTTTCCTTGATCATGTGATCCCCTTCAGACAAGTTGTCGAGATCACATATTGACCATTGTAATTTGCATCCTTGTTTATTTAAATCCCTATTTAATGACCAATTAATCACATGAAATGAATCATAAATATCTATAGATTTACACAAAGGCTCTAAAACAAGATGGGTAGATTATTTATCAAACTCTATACATGTGAGACTAGTTCATGTGAGGCCCTTAGGCTTGTCTTCTTTATCAAATAAAATCCCTCAGACATGTCATCTGGTTTGCATGAATGATCTCATACATTTCATGAAGATCATATGATGTCTCTTGGAAATATTTTCCTGTCCAGACAAAATACCAAACACATGTCAATATTATCACATTAAGTCTCTCATAAATATCATCCTAGTGATAAATACATCTTTTTACAAGTCAAGAAGACATCCATAGACATGAAAATAATTTTTAGAAGATATACATAGACATGTAATCCTTCTGAGACATACATAATCATACATGTCATCAATGATAGACTGACATACTCAGATACATCATCCATATCAATTAGACATCATCTTACCTACTATTCATGTCTGGTAGACACCCTTCTACATGTCAGCCTTTTCAGAAAGTGCGCCCTAGATCCTTGTAAACCTTCAATCATGAGACAATAGATGAGAATTCTCCCATTATGTAGGGATTCATCATAATGGAATATGGTTATTCTCTCATGAAATATCATTCACATCGTGTCCTTGAAAGGGTTACTCAATCCATCTAAACAAATTCAATTGACCTTTAATGGTCCCCCTATATTTTACGTTTAAAGGATAAAATCTAGATAAGTTAATTGGGTATCAACATTTGTGAATGTCCCTAAATATTACATTTATTAAAACTCATAGTTCCCACCTCTTATGGGGTAATTGTCTTTCCTCATCTACCAATGGGTTGAGGAAAATGTGAACTTTGAGTTATTTTAATCTTATGATAAGAAGGATATGTTGGATTCCTTCATATATCCCAAGTTCTATATAAAACATGATAAACCATATATATCATCATGAATCCATATACATTACAATCTTATAAGACATGTTCTATTAGGGATACCTCACCACATATGTCTTATACATATAGGTAGTTCATGTGATCTCGTGTTATCTATTGTTTCTAACGCCAAGCATGAGTCACATGATTTTATGGATTTTAAATCATCATAAAACTGTCATTATAAATAAAAAACATTCATGGAAATCGTTGTGTGTAAGTGTCACTTAAATATCATGAAAATCTCAGGGAACTAGCCATACTCAAATATTTGGGAATCCTCAGTTTCTAAGCCCTAATAAAATATCCTGCAAACATTCTTGTCCATTCCTCATTTAAATATCCTATAAGTCATAGAGTGTAATCCCCTATCTAATATTATGGAAGCCTTAATACGTAACCCCCACTCAAATATTCTAGAATCCTCAGTCAATAAGCCCCATAAAATTTAATTTTTTCATCCCTTGTGAGGTGTTTGATAACTATGTTATCTCTTATTTCTCAAAACAAGAATGAATCTAATGGGAATTTATTTTTTCTTTGTAATCATGAAAACATCAAGATATAAAACCCTCAAAGCATGGTCATCCATAATGATTTAAGCCCAAAATTTTCCTAAACATTGGGTTAGTATTACTAACAATAATTAAGTAAGCTTTCTCTCCCATTAGCACGTTAGGGTAAAGCTGAACAATGAAGAAACTAATTACTACTATAAAAAGGATACATAGGAAGATTTAATAATGCCTTATATCCATATGAAATCATTAAATGATCTTATATATGACATTTATTATTTCTTTTTAACTCCATGAAATGGTTCAATATGAACTACATGGGTTTCAATTCTTATTCCCACATGATATATTGGACACCTCTTGAATGATTAATGTAACACCCCGAGATTTTATAAAAAATATTCTTTTAATTTCATTGATGTATTCTATTATACACTACACCAATTTTAGCTTCTACTATACACAACACTGTATTATCTTACCGTATACACAACACTATTCTTGGCTCGTGTTACACATAATTTCAAGTTCATTTTGTGGAAATTATTCTACGCAACATCAAGTATAGATTTGGTTTAATGTATAAATGAAATAAGTTTTGACTATGTTTTAAGCAACACCAAACAGATATTTCACTACACACAAACCTAACATGGCTTGCATTACACACAATCAAGACCTTCCTCGATAGCGTGTGTAGTACGCAATACCGAGTTTCACTAAACGAGATATTATTATAATATTATTATGAACTAGCCATTATGAATAGTAATACCCACTTTTTGAAATTTTATAAATTTTATCATTCAAAATAGGCTTCATTTTTGGATTCAGAATATTGAAATTTGCTTAGGGTGAATTTTTGGTATTATTCTGAAAACATTTGATTTTTGATGAATAGTAAAAAAACACTTAGTCATAGTTTAAAAACGAATTTTTATTTAAATAATTATTTATTTTATTTAAATTTATTTTAGGTAAAAATTGATACATAATTCCTATACAAGTTCAATGTAATTCATTGGAGTCATTTTATAATAATTTTCGATATATAAAAATATTATTGAACTTTTCACCGTCTTTTACCTACCTCCTAGGAGCATTTTGCAAACTTAAATAAAACGTAATTTTACTACTTCTGTGAGTGGAATTTAAAAAATATTAGAGTCAAATTTAATATCAAGGACTATAATGTGGTTCAATGAGAAGAAAATAATTTTTTTGAATAGTAACTTTTTACTTTTATTTACCAAGATTAAAAGTAAATGAGTTAATTAAGGATAAAAATGATATTTTTATTACCCTAACACATGTACTAATTCTATTAGATAAGTGTAATTCAACCAAAAACAACGTTAGGAATAAAATTTTACCATTTAGGTCCACTTGGATTAGATTACGACATTTATTATTAATTTATTTATAGAAGGGTTAAAATAGTTAAAATCAAATTTTAAATTATTTTTAATATAGGGTTATACATAAGATAAATTATAAAATAAAACATCATTAGAAATATAAATTTTTTTCCTACATAATGGTATTATATTTTTCATTTTTAGTTTTAAATAAGTTAATTTATTTATGACACAATGATTATGCAGTAATTACCATATTAATTAAATATTAACATAATTGATGTTATAAATACACAAATAAATGTAATTTGAGACTTTTTATGAATTAAAATAATTTTATAAGTTAATATGACATGTTAGTATTGATTTAATTAACTTTTTTCGAACTAATCATGCTGTTATGATTTTCACAAAAATCAATTAACAAATAGTGTCAAAATTGACATAAAACAGTTATTAAAAAATATATTATATTATTAGTTGTTATTACATTTCTAAAAATCTAAGGATCGGCCACGTTACTTATATCATGATATTTGTATCATTAATGGACCACTTGGGGGTCTCTTGGATGTATATCGTAAGTTTATTAACTATATAATATAAAAATACAAAGTGACATAGTAAATGTAAATCTAATTAACTAAGGGTTAAAACCAAAAGATAAGGTTAATATAATGAACCAAAACTATCTAAAATATATTTTTTGATATTAATTAAACCCATACCCACTTTAGATTCTAAATAAATCATTTTAGAGCTATTATAAACCGAAAATGACTTTTTTTTATAAAATAATATTTTGAGTTTTCCCAAAGGTGCCCCTCTCCTCCCTTATAAAAAGGGCACCCCTTCCCTCTTCTATTAAAACTCTTTTGAGCCTTGAATCTCGTCCAAACCCTGCCCATTTCTCTTCTCCACTTCCCTAGAAACATTATGGAGGTTCTGGTATTCTTAAAATACCAACTCTACTTCCCTAAGAAGAAGTTTAATGGAGGTGCGTCGAGGATGAGGTAATATCTTCTACAGACTCGTTCAAGTTTCTTTCTTCTCATACTTACTCTTCTTTAGTTGTTTAATTATAAAGTAATAACACCATAATTAATTATATACTGATATGTTATTATAAATATGAAACAACCATATTTCACCTTCTACCCATCCAACAGAAAATAAAATCACCGCGCGTGCGTACGTACAGAATACCGTCTCCACGCCGTGGTGTAATCTGTTTTCAACCACCACCTTACTTGGATGGGTATAATGGTGTAAATAAATAACTATATATGATTATTTTAAAGTTATATTAATTATCAAATATTATACATACGGTTCAATACAATTCAACAATCATGCGAATGATATCATCACTCGTGCGTACGTATGGACTACCGTCTCGACGATGCGATGAGATTCATTCTCCATGTTAACCATTCATGAATGATTATAAAGTATGTATAATGAATAATAATGTTATATATGAAATAATAATGATACTGGATTTATATATATATATATATGTCATCTACTTAATTCCATTCAATTCAATAAGGAAACAAAAACAACGTTCATGCGTTTGTACGACCTACCGTCTCCATGAACGATGAATTTCATTCCATTTATCGATCTATAATATATATATGTATATTCTGTACATATATTATATATAAATCATTTTTACATTCTGGAATTAAGTAAATCAGCATATAAGTAAAAATATCAAGAACAAAAAATCAAAACACATACAATAAATGAAATGATTTTACCCAAATCGCTACTTTTACATGAAATTTACAAAAGAACGGATAATAAAATGTCATAAGTAACCTAAATATGATAACATAACAATGAATATGATTCTGTAATAAGTCAATGACATTATTTAAATCATTATACAGAAGGTTCGGATACATACGAAGCATATCAGACATAAGGTAAGGGATAACTTTTCCAATCTCGTTTTTATCCGAGATTGTTTATTCATAAGTATTTACTGGGGTTATATTTATTATCAACGTACCTGTTTTATAAAAATGGATTCATGTATGTTTAAAGTCTTTTTTAACCATTTTTTACTTTTACTACATGGTATGTAAGGAATCTTTCTCTTACGAGGTACTTTTTGACTTTTCCGAAAAAAGTACGAGGAGAATGTTATTTTTAACTTATACGGCGTGAATGGATTTTTACGGTTTCATAATGACTCATTTTCATGTATATTCCTATACAATAGTTCATTATTATTTTCAAAAAAAACCCTACTCTTTTAAACTTTCATGGCATTTTTTGAAAATAAAATGATTTTAAAGAAGAAAGGATATTTTCCTCAAGATTTCATTTCAAGTGTTTTATCAAAAATATTTTCCCTCTGAAATGTCATTATTTAATATGTTTATGTTTAAAGTATAATGTATCCATTATTTACATGGTTTGATTCTTATTATTATGAAATGATTTCCATTTTTAATATATGTATTATGTTATGATGGCATGATGTTTAAGATTCCCATTATATTACATGGGTTATGCTATGATGTATGATTTATGATTTTGTGGAATACAAAAGAATGATTTCATTATGAGATGGGTGGGACCTATATCTCCTTACAATTCATTTGGTAAAGATTTATATCTCATGATATATACATGGTTGGAACAGTAAGTTAATCCAGTTCAGTGTTACAGGACTGGAACGAGGAGTGAACTCGATTCAGAAAGGGACTTTTTCCACTAAGATGGTCTTGGCAACAAAGCCTTGGAAACTATGGAAATCATAACATGTGCTTAATGGTTTCTACAATTACATGTTTTATTACCATGCTATTTTATCATTATTGATGTTCCCTTACGATATATGCCTTACGCACTTCAAATATTTGTGTCTTTGCTCAAGATTTTTATGTATAAAAATTATGTTCATGTTTTTAAGTTCAATGGTATATGGTTTTTTTATTTTCTCCATGAATACACTTACTAAGCATTTGAGCCCACCATTTATATGTTTTCTTTTCCCCAGGATTTCAAGAATGGTTTTAGGTAAGAAAACAAAAAAATGGATGATCTTTATGGGAGTTGTTGAAGATCTTTCACCATGATTAGAAGATTATATTCCGAGTTTCCAAAGACACTAAACTATTACGATCCTTGAGTTTTGGATTTTGTTATGTATTAAGTATTCCACAAAAGTAATGTATTGTCCATGTACGTCAAGATTTGGGTCTCTATAGTTGGTATCAGAGGAAAGGTTTAGTTAACCTTTGGAAACTAGGATGCGATAACTTTAGTGAGATCCCTAGAGATATTTCTAAGGTATGTATAGGGATGTCCCTAAGGTTAAGTATAAGTATAGGTTATAGTGCTAGAATTATGGTAACGATCTTAGAATTAAACCTTTTATGTTAGATATTGAAGGTAATCCCCCTTTATTATGTTGTTTTCCTAGCATGATTTATGCCTCTCACTCTATTCATTTTGGGTTTTAGAAAATGGCTGGAAACTAGAAGATTCATGTTAATGGAGAATATGATGGACAATGGAATTATATTCTTCATGATCATGAAAATGAAATGGGATTTGGAAGGAAAAACATCATTATTATGCATAATCAGCAATCTCATAATATGATCAATAATCTCAACATTGGTATGTTTCCTGACTGATCTAATAAGAGAACGATGGAGTTTCATGAGGGTCATATAGGAAAGAAAGTTCAATTTCTCCCATGTAAATCATGTGGGAAGAGGCATTAAGGAGAATGTTTCAAAGGAACTGGAAGATGATTTGGGTGTGGAAAAGAAGGACACAAAGCCAGTAAGTGCAGAGGAAAAGGATCAGTTAACACCATGGACAAGGATAATTTTATTTCTACGACATCAACAACGGTTAAATGTTTTAAATGTGAGATGTACGGGAATTATGAAAACCAATTCCCTAAGGGAAAATCTCATGAAGAGAACCAACATGGTCGTATGGGTAGTATTTATATTGATGATGATGAAGAGACCACAAATGATATATGAGATGAAAGATGTATTGAGGAATAAAATGATGAAGCACGGTCAATGGTTTAAGAAGGTAGTGGAATGATTTATGTTTATCAAGAGTTATTTTGTATAGGAATAAAGACACATCTAACGATTGTTACACAATTGTTTTTCCTGAAGTATTTGAAAGTATATATTGAATGGTACCGGTAAAAATGATAAGTTATTCAAATATTTTTGGAAAATAGATGATATGCGCATAATGAAGGGATAAGGAGAAAATAATATGTTTGATAGTATTCATGAGCTCATGGCTGATATAAGGACATTGTGATATCATGGTTTGTGTATATAGCAATTTTGGGATTTTGGTATCTGGAAAGCGTTAAATTTTGACAGCATTCATGTTTTCACTAACGGTCAATGGGAATTCATTTTTTAAGATAATTCAAGATTAAGTTATTCAAATGTTTGTAATTTGACCAACAAGATATATGTTATGATATATGGTGGATAAATGATGGTATTAACATGCTCGGCAGATGACATTTCTAGTAATTGTTTTCTTTATACTATGAGCTAGGACAGATGTATTTTAGATAAGAATAATGATTGGAATGGATTATGTTGGACATAAGTCAATATTGTTTAAGGATATAACTTTTTTTGATATTATTTATGGAATTTTATAATAATGTAGTTTTAGAAAAAGGACAACATGCAGGACGGGCGACAACCTGTCGCGTTAGACAAGGCTATAGGAATTGAACCCACAATTGAAGTGTGACTGGCCTTTTTTGCCTACCACTGGCCTACAGGAAGTCCCTGGTAAGTATAAAGTAGTTTTATTTTATTAAGCGGTATGATAGATGAAGTATAAGTTCATTTTTGGAATCGTATACGATTAACCTCACCATAGATGGACTTATATATATTTGATTACATTTACTAACCTTTTGTTTGAAACAGATGGAATGAACCATCATTCTATCACATGATCTACTAACACTTCATGAATAAAAAATTCAACTTCATTTCTTTAAGAGATGAAGTGTAAATTGTTAAAGGCACGAACAATAGTGAGATTGTACCAAAATCAAGTAAGTATTTCTTCTAATTCAAAATTTTCAACTTTTGGGAAATGATATTGAAAACCAAAAATGTTTTCCTAGTGCTCTTATATCTGATGAATGAGATGGTACCTTATATCATCACACATTTATGGCTTTGTGATTGATGGCTTTTTCATAGCCATGTTTTCTACCACACTCCATCAAAACATGATGGTTCGATTTTTCTTCCATATCCATATTTTCACCTATGTTATCCTATATGGAAACCCAGTGATGAGTTACTTTAGGTAATCGTTACATTTTGTACTTTAGTTTTTAAAATTAATTTTTAGTATTCCTTTTTACGATGTCGGTTTCTATGAATAGTAAACGGTTTATAACCCCGAATAATTTCAAGGGAGAAATTCATTTTAAGGGGGGTAGAATGTTACAGATAGAGATTTTATAAAATATATTCTTTTAATTTCATTGATTTCTTCTATTATAAAATACAACAAGTTTAGCTTGTACTATATGCAACACTGTATTAGCTTACAGTCTATGCAACACTATTCTTGGCTCGTGTTACACACAATTTCATGTTCATTTTGTGGAAATTATTCTACGCAACATAAAGTATAGATTTTCTTTTGTATAAATGGAATAAGTTTTCATTATGTTATATGCAACACCATACATATCTTTCACTACACGCAACCCTGACTTGGCTTGCATTACACGCAATGAAGACCTTTCTCAATAGCGTGTGTAATACACAATACTGAGTTTCACTAAACGAGATATTATTATAATATTATTATGAACTAGCAGTTATGAATAGTAATACCCACTTTTTGAAATTTTATTAATTATATCTTTCAAAATGGACTTCATTTTTGGTTTCATAATATCGAAATTAGCTTAGGGTGAATTTCTGGAATTTTTCTGAAAACATTCAATTTTTGATGAATAATGAAAAAACACTGAGTCATAATTTCAAACCGAATTATTATTTAAATTATTATTTATTTTATTTAAATTTATTTTAGGACAAAATTGATAAATAATATCTATATAAGTTCAATTTAATTCATGGGGTCATTTTATAATAATTTCTGATATATAAAAATTTTATTGAACTTTTCACTGCCTTTTACCTACCTCCTATGATCTTTTTTCAAACTTACATAAAACATAATTTTACTACTTCTATGAGTGGAATTTCGAAAATACGAGAGACACGGTTAATATCAAGGACTAAAATGTGGTTCAATGAGATGAAAATAATTTTTGCTGAATAGTAACTTTTTACTTTTATTTACCTCGGTTAAAAGTAAATAGGGTAATTAAGGGTAAAAATGATATTATTATTACCATAAAACATGTCCTAATTCAATTGTATATGTGTAATTCGACCTAAAACTACCTTTTGAATAAAATAGTACCATTTAGGTCCACTTGGATTAGATTAGGACATTTATTATTAATTTATATAAAGAAGGGTTAAAATAGTTAAAATCAAAGTTTAATAACTAAATCATTTTTAATATAGGGTTATACATAATATAAATTAGACTATAAATATTCATTAGAAATATAAAAATATTTCCTACATAATGGTATTTTATTTATAATTTTTAGACATTAAATAAGTTAATTTATTTATGACACAATAACGATGCAGTAATTACCTCATTAATGAAATATTAACATAATTGATGTTATAAATACACAAATAAATGTAATTTGATACTTTTTATGAATTAAACTAATTTTATAGGTTAATATGACATGTTAGTATTGATTTATTTAACTTTTGTAGAACTAATCATGCTGTTATGATTTAAAAAAAATCAATTACCAAATAGTGTCAAAATAGACATAAAATAGGTTTCAAAACAAATATTATATTATTAATTGTTATTATATTCCTAAAAATAAACGGTTCGGCCAAGATACTTATATCATGATAGGTTTATCATTAATGGACCACTTGGGGGTCAATTGGATGTATATGGTATGTTAATTAACTATATAATATAAAAATACAAAGTGACATGGTAAATGTCAATCTAATTAACTAGGAGTTAAAACTAAAAGATAAGGTTAATATATTGACCCAAAACTGTCTAAAATCTATTGGTTGATAGGATTTTGACCCATACCCACTTTAGCTTTGAAATTAATCATTTAGGAGCTATTATTAACCGAATATGACTTTATTATAAAATAATATTTTGAGTTTTCTAAAGGTGCCCCTCTCCTCCCTTATAAAAAGGGAACCCCTTCCCTCTTATCTTCACACCCTTTTGAGCCTTGATGCTCGGAAAACCCCTGCCCATTTCCCTTCTACCCTTCCCTAGAATCATTATTGTGGTTTTAGTATTCTCAACGGACCAACTCTACTTCCCTAAGAATAATTTTAAAGTAGGTGCATCGAGGAAGAGGTAATCTCTTCTACCGACACTTTCAAGTTTCTTTCTTCTTATACATCCTATTATTTAGTTGTTTTATTATAAAGTAATAACACCAGTATTACTTATATACTGATATGTTATTATAAATATGAAACATCCATATTTTACCTTCTATCCATCCTACGGAAAATGAAATCACCATGCGTACGTACGTACGGAATACCGTCTCCACGCCGTGGTGTAATCTGTTTTCGATCACCACCTTACTTGGATGGGTATAACTGTGTAAATAAATAACTACATATGATTATTGCAAATTTATATTGATTCTGAAATATTATACATACGCTTCAATACAATTTCACGATCATGGGAATGATATCATCGCTCGTGCATACGTACGGACTACCGTCTCCACGACGCGATGAGATTCATTCTCCATGTTAACCATTCATGAATGATTTTAAAGTATGTATAATGAATAATAATTAGATATAATACATAATAATGATACTGGATTTATGTATTTATATATATTACATCTACTTAATTCCATTCAATTCAACAAGGAAACAAAAACAGCGTTCATGCGTACGTACGACCTATCGTCTCTATGAACAGTGTATTTCATTCCATTTATCGATCTATCATATATATGTTTATATGATGAATATATATTATATATAAATCATTTTTTACATTCTTTAATTAAGTAAAAAATCATATAAGTAATAATATCAAGAACAAAAGGTCAAAACACGTACAATAAACGAAATGATTTTACCCAAATCGCTACTTTTACATCGAATTTACAAAAGAACAGGTAATATAAATTCATAAGTAAACTATATATGATATCATAACTATGAATATGATTCTTTAATAAGTCAATTACATTATTTAAATCATTATACATGAGGTTTAGATAAATACAAAGCATATCATACATAAGGTAAGGGATAACATTTCCAATCTCGTTTTTATCCGAGATTGTTTATTCGTAAGTATTTACTGGGGTTATATTTATGATCCATGTACCTGTTTTATAAAAATGTTTTTATGTATGTTTAAATTATTTTTTAACCATTTTTTACTTTTACTACATGGTATGTAAGTAATCTTTCATTTACGAGGTACTTTTTGACTTTTTCGACAAAAGTACGAGGAGAATGTTATTTTTAACTTATACAGCATGAATGGATTTTTACGGTTTTATAACGCCTCATTTACATGAAGATTCCTATACAAGATTTCATTATTATTTCAAGAAAAACATTTTCTTTTAAAATTTCATGGCATTTTGTAAAAATAAAGTTATTTTGAAGAAGAAAGGCTATTTTATTCAAGATTTCATTTCAAGTGTTTTATCAAAAATATTTTCCATCAAAAATGTCATTATTTAATATGTTTATGTATCAAGTATAATTTCTCCATTATTTACATGGTTTGATTCTTCTTATGATGAAATTATATCCATTTATTTTATATATGGATTATGTTATGATGGCATGATGTTTAAGAATCCCATTCTATTATATGGGTTATGCTATGATGTATGATTTATGATTTTGTGGAACAAGTAAGAATGATTTCATTATGAGATGGGTGGGACCTATATCTACCTCCAATGCATTGGGTAAAGATTTATATCTCATGAGATAGACATGGCTGGAATGGAAAGTCAATCTGATTAATTGATACAGGACAAGAACGGGGAGTGAACTCGATTTAGAAAGAGAATTTGTCCACTAAGATGGTCTTGGCAGCAATGCTTTGGCTACTATGGAAATCATAACATGTGCTTAATGGTTTCCACAATTACATGTTTTATTCCCATGATATTTTTTCATGATTGATGTTCCCTTATGGTATATTCCTTACGTACTTATTGATTTATGTATTTGCTCAAGATTTTGATGTTTAACAATTATGTTCATGTTTTTAAGTTCATTGGTATATGGTTTGATTTATTTTTTCCATGATTACCCTTACTGAGAATTTGAGCTCACCCTTTTTGTGTTTTCTTTTCCCCAGGATTTCAAGAAATGTTTTAGGTATGAAAACAAAATCGGAAGATATTTATGGGAGTTGTTGAAGATCTTTCACCAAGATTAGAAGATTATATTCCGAGTTTACAAAGACACTAAACTATTACGATCCTTGAGTTTTGGATTTTGTTATGTATTTAGTATTTCAAAAAAGTAATGTATTGTCCATGTACGTCAAGATTTGGGTCTCCAAAATTAATCCCAATCATGAAACACCAATCACCTCCCTATATGGAGGTAAAATCCAATGTTTTATGTTATAGAGATTCAAAGAACCTCAGGTCCCTCATTATTTATAAATAAAAGGATAAATATAGAGATCTAATGATACATATAGATTGTGTCATTAATCGGACACCCCCTCTCATGTATAGCTATTTAACACCCAATCATTTTATTAGGGTAACCAGTCATATAACATGATTTTGGAATGATTCAAAAACATAACATAATCTATAAGAGATTTCCTAGGATTGAAGTAATTCACCCAAATGGGTTTGATTTTCCTGACCTCCAAAACTCTTGACAAATGTGAGTTCTAAATAATTCTTGGGTTTGAAAACCCAATAATTACATTCATTTAGAAAGAAGGATTGTAACACATAATTGTTATTGGATCCATTGGGATATTATTTTGGAATAAAAAATGGTGAACCCAATGAAAAATAATTAAACTTTGTTAATGCTCTAATGAATATAAAAATATTTTCTCTGATTTCATGTTGTAGAATTTTTCCCAACCATTTTTATTAAAATAAATTATGAACTCAATGTGAATCCACGATATAATATTATAAATTGGTGACCATAGACACTAGGAATATTTTTTCTCAAACATTTATATATAATAAAAATATAATAAGAACATAAATGGGGAACCTAACAAAAATATTTCAATAATATAATATAATCTAGTTTCCCAAGGGTTGTCCATTTCACATATTCCAGGAATGAAAATGTCGAAAATGATATTGAAATTAAAAAAGTATTCCCCGTAATTAGAATATTAATAATGTGACATAGTTACAATGATATACTGATCAATAAACTTGATTTTTGTTTTCCCTATGATTACATATACCGTACTCGAAATATTTACCATCATTTAATGTTATATAATCATAAAACAATTGGTTTGGAAACTCAATGGTGTGAGGGGCCCCACAGATCATTATACAACATCACCAACTTTTTGCCTTCGTCATTGGTTGGAAAACTTAATTGTTAGGTAAAACCACCGACATTTTATGATCATGACACATGATGAAGATTTTAGGGTCCTCCAGGCACTGAATCACATAATCCTACCTATCTTATTATAGATTTTAGTGAAATGGGTGACACCTATCCCCAATTATTACCACATAAAAAATTATTATTGGGAGGAAAACTAAAAAGAATTTGTATATTAGGAAGGAATTTCAAGTAGTTGACAATGGATACATCCTAAATTCAAAAATACATATGAGAGCTCTAGTCAACCCTCGTCACCCACGACATCTGGCCAATGCCCTTCATTTACTTATTTAGGGCACTACGGAATATGTCGTTACCCTGAAAACTGATACCCAAGCACCAATGAAATCTTTTAGGGTACATAAATATACAAATCAATGTGGGAGGTCTCATATCCTCACTTACACATATGAAACTTGTTAGTATATTCATATTGTATCTAATGAGAATGTTCATATTCCATTACACTGAGAATATGTTTGATCACATATTCTTGTATCAATCATGGGGGAGGAACATATCCACATGAAATTCAGGAAGATCATAATTATATTCTAATTTTATTAGTAAGAAAATATTGAGAACATATCCCAACACTAGTGAAATAATTTTCTGATATATCATATTGATGAAGAATGTATAAGACTATAGAGTTGCATACATCTTGTAGAAGTGAACATACATTCTAAAAGTGATAGAGGATTCTTTCTAGAATAACACCTGAATAATATATTTATATAAAAATATTACTATCTATATAACCATATAATAATATCAACATGATCAAAATGAATAGGTGGGTACTCTAGAGTATTCTCATATTTTTGCTCCCATATTAGAGGAAAACTTCCACATCCTAATAAAGGATGTGGCACAAGGATTTGATCACATGCCATTTATTACTGGGTACAATCAACATAGTTTCTTAATAACCTTATAAAAAGGATAAAATTCCTATCAAAGGAATCCAATGATTTATTACAATTTAAAACCAATATTGGGCCCACATCCCCATTCCAGTCATGGTCTGACAAACATAGTTTGGAAGTCCCCTCAAGGTAGTCATATATCCCTACTAATGATGGTACTCAACATATTCTATTTGATTATAAGTGATACATTCTAATTTATTTTCATTCTAATGAAAAACCATACAAGAATATTTCGAATGCTATACAAAAGAAGGAACATGTCACTTCTCCCATTTCAGAGGCATATCCATACATTTCGATTAAGAATTCATATCTAAACTAGGATCAATCCAATGTTCTACAATAGATTACTATTATATTCCAAAAACAAACCTACTAAAACCTTATTTACCCACTAGAGATATATTATATTGCCAACATACTCTAGTATCTTATCTAAAGTGGTTTGATATTCCAATAAAAATAGATGGTCATCAACATATTCTGGTGACCCTCATATAGATGGTTCATATTCCAGATCAATACCAAAATTTAGGTTTGTATATCATTACATAACATCAGATGAGGCTTATATTTATAATTTTTTTAGTTCTAGTGTTCTCAAGGATATTCGATATTTATCATCAACACCTAGAGGGTATTTTGACTCATTATCTAAATTAGATGGTGATAAATACCACTATAGTACTCTTGATGGTAGTATAATGATAGAAAATTATGACTCTACCCCAAAATTATATTTTATGGAACCTAAATATTGTCATATCTCACATAGAAAAGTAAATCCCCCTTCAATGAAACCTTTTTATAAGGAATTTCTTGAAACACTAGTACTACTGTATATAGTTCACCTTAAACTCCCCAAAACACCTCACCTCGGTCAGCAAGAGAGCGAAATAACAGTCCTTTGTGGTCTGATATGGTGCATGCATTTGATGCTAATGAATATGGAGTTTACATGAATATATATAGTGAGATGGATATAAACATTCTTACAACTATGTTTTGTCCCATAGTAACTTCTGATTATGATGTCCTAGATAAGGTGAAGAATTAGGGTCTCCCTCAATTACCATAGAGCATATGGGAAATTTTTTTGATACCTATGGTTTGGAAAAAACCCTTATCATTGATATGAGGTTAATATATAGTATATAAAAACAATCTATTGTCAGAGATACCTATACACTATATCCACTGTTTGAGAAACAAAATCGAAAAGGCATGACCAAAACTTACAACATGCTTTCCTATATAGAATGGGATCGCTTGGGAAATTAATAATTGAATCAAAATAAGATTTAGATTTCAAAATAATATACTAAATACCAGTGGTTCCACCATCCATGAGAAACACCTTATTCATTCTGGTCCCACTTGGGAAAAAATTAGAAATACCCTTAAGGTCACTATTCATAGGTAAAGATTGAATGAATTTTTGGAAATGAAAATCAAACCCAATAGGTCTTGTAAGAAAAGATGGACCAACATGGTAATGGTCCTAGTGTACAAACCCTATGAAACTATTGAGGTGGTAACATATGGTATGAAGTTCCCCTTCTATTTGTTCAATGAAGGGGGAACTACTGTAGAGAGGTACACTAAAGAGAATTTTATCATAATCAATTGAAAAAGGATTCATATAAAGACCCAAATATATAGGTGTGAAAATTAAAAAATGAACATCGATATGTAGATTATATTGACGCACATACTGAGGCAACACATACGCACAATCGAAGAAGGGTCTATAACTTGGGTCCTCTAAATATCAATTGGCCAAATTGTTGGTGTCATTCCACCAAGGATAATGGGAAATGTGTGGCTACATACCACTCCCCACCTAGAAGAACTGAAATCCCACCACCTAGGAATGACCGACACAGTATGATAATGATATACCCAACCATTGACAACTCAATGAGTAATTAATCATATGAAATAATACTACTATGTTTCTTTTTTATTCAGAAACCTATATCCCTCCTCCAAACAATAACAAGAGTTCTAGTCCACTTAGACAGGTAGATCTTTAGGTTTAGGTGTGATCAAGTTCCTTGAAACAAGTCTATGATACAGAGGATGTAGAGAATGAAAAAAAATCGTCTTTATGTAGATAAACTCCTCTTTATTGGGAAAATCATTAGGTCTTGTTATAGATTTAAAATCATCAGGATATGAAAGTAAGAGAACTAAATCCATCTTATACCACTCCCCGCACATAGTAGGTGGTCTATATAGTAGTACCTATGGAACTCATCAACTCTATTGAGTCCCCAGCTGCTCAAATGGAATCTAATGAATAGTGGAATGCCATTATATTGCTATAAAGGAATACATAACCTTTTTTGGTGGAAAAAACATTCCACTATCCAAATTTTATAAATCCAATATTAAAAAAATTAATAGATGGTATACCCACAATAATATATCACTCACGTTGTATCATGATGAGGCTGTATGATAGGACCTCATAATGAGAAGGAGTTGAACAAATTAAGATTATTTGTACAAGCACTAGTGGGATAACCATAGTCTTACTCAACACCCCTCTAGAAGGATCCTTAATGGATAGGGAAAAATATCATCATCAATTCATTTATAAATTCAGCATAATTATATGAAAAAAATTGATTTTTAACCGCAATAGTCAAAAATAACATGGAAATGAGAGAGAATTTCAATTTAATACCAGGTCAAAGGGTCTAACATAATCACTCAGTATTTTAATCTAATAAGAGAAATTGTGTGGACATTGTGCTAAAAACCTTTACGTTGACCTATATAAATATAACAAATTTGTGAAACACATAGTTGTATTTCAAGAGTTCATATAAATTAAATAGTGCATAGAAGATACCATTTCATAAAATTGGGGAAATTCTCTGCCCACAACCATAGAAAAGGGAAAATTCCTAGCTAAGAATAGACTCTTACTGCCAACCCCAAAATAGTAATGGTACCCTCCAGAGCCCACAAGTAGTCCAAAAACATTCCAAAAGCTCCCATTCAGTATAAATAGAATAAATCCTACCCTAAAGTAGAGGTAAATATAGGTTAAGTATGTCAGTGATTTTATGGATGGAAGAATGATGTATATTCCTCCTAAAATGAATAGGTTTATTGTGATTTCCTTACATCAATTGAGATTTTCCTCATTAAGATATCAGATCCAAGTAAACCAAATGAGGTCAACATCAGTGGCCTCCATAATTATTTACCTTTTCATATAAAACTGGTTAACATAATCCATGATCACTTTTTCTTTAAAAAAAATTTCGGGGCACAATTGATTATGTATAGGTGATGTTTGGAAAATATTAGGAATAGGTGACCTATTTGACAACCCACAAACTATAATAAAAGGGTTACTAGAAAAAAATTAATCTTCATATGAATATAATATTGATAATGAGATTATTCAAAATATTGTGGATTGATCCCATGTGACCTTGAGAGATCAGCTTTTACAATCAGTTACAATTATGAAACATAGAGAGAAATCATTAAATCCACCACCCATAGAAATTATTAATCATCATATAATTTAAATCAAATAAGATAAAGAGGAATATACAACTCCCACACAAACTATGACATTTTCATATTATATCTTCATCATCTGGAGAATGGGTACCATCCAACTAAAAAGAATACTCATCATATTAAAAGGGAACTAATTGTTATGTCAATATTATTCACTTAATTTAACTTATTTTTTGACGATGAATATAATCATGAATATGAGTTCCCTCTACCTTATTATGGTTCTACAGGATGACATTATATAAGATGAAGGTATAATTTATATCATGTTCATTGTCGAACCAAATATTCTGGTCACATCCCCCCCAATCCAAATTTGCATTCAAGGGTCACCAAAGTTCACTCACTCAAAATTATTTATTTAGGAAGGGCAAGGAAAAAGCAAGCAGTCTGAAACCAAAGGGAAAAGGAGGAGGAGAACAAAATCATGGGGGTCTGAAATAGTGTAAGCCAAGGGCGTCCCCTCTCACAAGATCCTCTCCCTCAGCCTTGAGAGTGCTCCTACCGTCGAGGCCCAAAAAGACCGAATTGTTGGATGCAATATAGGCAAGGTGGTCGGCCACTTTGTTACCCTCGCGCCAAGTGTGAGCCACTTTGGTATTGCTTGTCAGGAGGCCTTTGCATTTTATGATAGTGTAGGAGATAGACCAGGGGGTATTACCTGTACCTTGCAGAGCGTTGAAGAGGTCCATGCAATCTGTCTCTGCTTCACTGATGATAATATTATGATGTCAACATAGCATGAGACCGGAAAGCATGGCTAAAGACTCCGCCTGGAGAGAGTGTCCGTGCCCATACTGGGCTGTGAACAGCAGGATGACAGAGCCCCTGTAGTCACGGGCCACTCCGCCACCCCACATGATGCCTTGACGGAAGGAGCCATCCGTATTCAGCTTTATACCTGTGGAAGGAGGCATCCAGCGTACCCAGTGACCTGCACCAGCTCTGAGAGAAGCAGCGGCAGCCGTTGCGTTCGGTTGAAAGGGGCAGAGCGAAGGAGCAAGCTGCAGCTGGCTGTTCGACCTGAGGAAATCAATGAGCAGACTCTGAGTTCTGATGATGATGGATCTCCCAGACGGGCGAACACCTTCATGCCTGGCCATATTCCGTGCTTGCCAGATGCACCAAAGGCCAGCAGTGAAGATAGCGGCCCGAGCCTTCCACTCCGTGCTCTATTCCGGTGCTCCCTGGAACCACTGATCCAAGAAGTTAGCTTCAGAAAAAACCTGCCCATTATAAGCAGTGAGACCACCAAAACAACTCCACACCGCATGTGCCCATGCCCCTTCGAAGAAAAGATGGAAATTTCTCTCCTCCTTAGCATGGCAGCACAAACATCTGGACACAATAGGGATGCCGAGCCTTTTGATATTATCGTCAGTTGGAACCGCACGGTTTTGGATGCGCCAGGAGAGAAAACTATACTTGGATTGAATTTTCCTGCACCACATGGTCTCATGCCATGGGTCGGTACTGTCGTGATAGTGAAAGGTTTTCCGAAACTCTTTGGTGGAAAAAATTCCTGAAGCTGAAGGAGTGAAAACACACTGGTCAGGCTCCATATTTAACTCAATACTCTCATAGGTTTCCTGCTGATCTTGGTTCAACACTGCCCTGATAAAAGAGGGAAACCTGCTTGCCTCCTTAAAATAAATCTGAGGGGCCGGACAGCCAGGAAAACTAAGCCTTGAGCCAGCCCAATTATGGTGCCAAAACAGGATATCCCCTTTACCAATGACCCAGCGTGATAGGGGAAGGAGGGAGGGAAGGAAAGCGGCAATCATGGATCAGAGGGGAGAGGTGAAACGAGACCCAAGAGCAGAAGCATCACTGCAACGAGGGCTCATTACCCTGCCCCACAAGGACCTACCCTCAAGGGCCTCCCAAGCCAGTTTAGCATGCATGCACTGAATGGTGTCAAAGAGGTTTCTGACATCAATACCTCCATTCCGGATAGGTTGGGACATTCTCCTCCAAGAGACCCAGTGACGTTTCCCTTCAGAGAGGGCATCCCAGAGAAAACCAGCAAGGATCCTGTCAATGGACGTAATGACTCCCTTAAAAACTTTTATGGATGCCATCGCGTGAACAGGAATAGAAGACGGCACGCTATTGATGAGGATGATCCGGCCGCCGAAGGAGAGAAATCTGTTCTTCCAATTGAGTATTCTGCCTATGATTTTCTGCACGATGTGATCAAAGTCATGGATCTGGAGTCTTTGAGGGGAGATAGGTGCACCAAGGTAGTCAACAGGAAAGTTTCCCCTTTGCATGTTCAGACTGTTCTCTAAGGTGACAACACGCCTTGCCTCGCACTTATTGGATATAAAAAGGTTACTCTTAGAATGGTTGATGAGTTGGCCGCTCCAGTGGAAATATTCCTCCAGAACTTTAATGAAACTTCGGACTGATCTTAAGCTACCATTCAAGATGACCAATGTGTCATCAGCAAACATGAGGTGAGTCATGCTGGAGGAGAGTGTACGACTCCGATATGGAAGAATCTGCCCTTGGTTCCTGCTCCTGTTAAGTAGACGGCTAAGCACATCCTGGGCAATAATGAAGATGGTAGGGGATAGGGGGTCCCCCTGCCTGAGACCACGGGTGGCTTTAAAAAACCCATGAGTCTTTCCCATGAAGGAGACAACCAGCCATGAAGAGCTGAAGCATCTAAAGATAATGTCGGTGTCCCGGGAAGAAAAGCCCATACCTGTGAACACTTTGTTGATGAATCTCCATTCAATTCTGTCATTGGCCTTACTCATGTCCAATTTTATGGCCATATTTGAAACATGAGATTTGATGTTAATGTCCGAGATCAGCTCCTGGGCCAAAGCTATAGCTCCTTGTATAGACCTGCCTTTCCCAAAACCATGCTGCTCCAAGGAGATCCAATGGGGAAGAAAGCGAGAAACCTTTTGTTGATGATGCAGGAGAGGATTTTATAGGGGAAGTTGCACATGATGATAGGCCTATAATGATTCAGAGAAGATGGGTCTTTGATCTTAGGAATAAGCACCAACGTTGTTGCACTGGCCACACGAGGGAGAATGACACCCCGAAAGAAATCTTGGATGGCTAGGACAACATCATGCTGAACAACTGACCAGGATTCCCTGTAAAAAGACCCCGGAAAGCCATCCAGCCCCGGAGCGCTCTCGGGGTTAAGGCTCATCATGGCCTCATGGATCTCCTTCTCGTTCGGGATTACTTCAAAGGACTCATTGTCTTGGCTGGAGACTTAAGAGGGGATCACATCAAGGAAGGGGGCCCTGCCACTTGGGTAACCCTCAGGCATACCAGGGTTAATTCCTGCAAGCAATGCCTTAAAATGGGAGAAGGCCAACCCTCCAACCACATCCCTATCATCAGTGTAAGAGCCATCCTCCAGTCTCAGATTGGGTTTGAGATGACGCCGCTTTTCCTTAATGCAAGCATGAAAATAGGCAGTGTTTTTGTCCCCCTCTCGAAGCCATTGAACCCTGGATTGCTCACGGGCAAGGCGCTCTTGTGTTAGGTGAGCTTCCACCAAACTGTCTTTCTTCCTAGCAAGATCTTCAAACACCTAGTCATTCCATCCATTTTCAAGACTAGCTTCAAGTTGTTCAACCACTTTCAAGAGCACATCTGTATCCTTGTCAGTTGGGGGAACCTGTTGAAACCAGACTAATATGTCATTCCTTAGGCTTCTCAGTTTGTTGTGGAGCCCGATCCATAGGTGACCAAATTCAGGAGGCCCCCACGAGCTTTTGACCACTTGATTATAGCCTTCCATGTGAGTCCAAAAGTGAGAGAATCTGAAAGAGTTATTGGTCTACTGTCTTGAGGACAGGGAGAGTAGCAGGGGGAGTGATCAGAAACACTGCGGGTAAGATGTGTTACCTGAGCATTGGGGTAGGCGGAGATGCCATGAATATTATCCAAGCACCTATCAAGGTGGCTCCAAGATCTGCGTCCTCCTCTTTGATTGTTACACCAAGTGAAGCGGTCCCCGGAATAACCCATGTCGGAGAGACCCTTACCGCCCATGAATTGTACAAACTCTAAGCTCCCCTTCCGAGGGAAGGGACATCGCCCCCTCTTCTCATCCGGATCAGCAATGACATTAAAATCGCCGCCAACAAACCTGGGAGAGTTTCCTGGGGCAAAATAATGGATCCCCTGCCATAAAGAGCACCTTTTGTGGGGATCACAACTCCCATAAATGAAAGATGCAAAAATGGAGTCATTTCCAATTGTCACTTTGGTCGTGATGGTTTGGTCATCAGCAGCAAGCTTGGCCACTGAGATATCCTTTTGCCAGAAAATCCAGATGTGGGTATTAGTTGGGTCCACATGCATAAAGCCATGCATCCTGATTTTGCGGGCAAACTCCCCAATTTTGGAATGATCTTTCCTGTGCTCCAAGATCACGACAATAGAGGCCCTATATTTCTTTGATTCCATAACAATGTAGTCAGTTTTTACCCGGGCCCCTAGGCCGCGGGAATTCCATATGAAGATGCACGTCATTGAAATAGGGGGCGCCTGGCTTTGGCCCCAGGCGAACATAGCTCACGCGGAGGATTAGAGGGGGAAGCAGAAAGACCTCTGCGTTGAGATCTCGTGCGCACACCAGAAGGAGGTGGCAGGTGAAGAAGCCCCTACGGAGAAGAGAAAGCCAGCTGATTGAGGGCAGGAACCTCGCCTCTATAGAGCTTGCCATGAGGGGAAGTATCCTGAGCAGCTGGAGAGAGAGCACCCGTGACCCTCTTCTCCTCCCAAGTAGGAGGACCGATGGTGAGAAGCATGGCACCCTTAGAAGTCTGGGAAAGGAGAGAAAGTGACTGCTCCTCGGTCGGGAAGAGGGATGAGCAACTGGGTGCTCGAGAGGAATCACTTTGGAAAAACAGACCGCCCATAAGGTTCTCACGGATCCAGATGGCTTTGAAAAACGGTTCCATGGGAGGATGGAATGACGCCAAGCCTAGAAGAGCCTGCTGCATAGATGAAACCAGAGGAAGGCAGGATTGGGTAAACTCATTGAGGTGAGGCCCCGCCGATAATGATCCGCGGTAGACAACCCGTGGAGCAGCTAGGCCGATGTCAGGAACAACATTGTGAGCGTACTCCAGGGAGACCACTGGTTGGGGGCCACGAGTAGGGGCAAGAGGATCAGACCTACTAGCAACACTCAGCTGGCGCTGAGGTTTAGGATCACTGGCTGGGGGCACCGATTCCTACACCGGCCTTCAGAATGGCCTTGAAGCCGACAGAAGGGGCAGTAGCTCGGAAACACTGGATAAAGGATGTCCTGCTTCCAAACCAACAAGTCGGGCACCCGCAGGCAGAGGCTTTCCGGAGGAGGGAGGGAGAGGTCCAAATCCACGCAGATGCGCGCGACCGAGGACTCCTCGCACCTTGCTGTGCGATCATCGACACAAAGGAAACCCCCAAGAGAATCACCAATGGATTTAAGGAAACCCTTATTTTGAAAAGGGAGCGGGAGACCCGATAAGCTGAGCCACACCGCCGCATAGGGACCCTCTTTCCCTGTGTGAATCTCCATCGACCAGCGCACCAGGTTGAAACGCAAGAGCCCAGCCACCCGCGGAGCTTTGCACCAAGCCTGCACAAAGTCTGCTTCCGAGGACAGAGCCACACAGAAGGAATTGCGGTGGATTTGCGAGATCTGGGCAGGCGAGGAAAGACCCCACGAATCCACGAGGACCCGAAAGATCGCCAGAGAGGGCATCGCGCCGCCAAATCTAGCCACAAGAGTCCATTGCAGGCAACCCACCGCCTCCTCAAAATCCGCCACAGGGACATCAAGGGAGATACGGGGACCAACCCGGGACAGAGAGGGAGAAATCCGTCCGATTTCTGGATAGAAGGGGATCGAGAAGGCCGGGGAAGGGCCACAGAGGGCATCCTTGAAGGAACAAGGCAGATTCCCAGCCTGAGGGGCATGAAATGGGGGAGGAGAGACAGGCGGGGAGGCCTCCCGGCGGGGCTGACTAGGGTCAAAAACCGCCAGAGGTGTGCAACACAGTGGAGGGGGAACGGGTGCTGGCGCGCAACCAGACGAAAAAATTTGAATCTCAGGAGGCGCGTGAGGCGCGTTCTGAGGGGGGGAAGCCATCGGGCCCCCAAAGATCACTTAACTTAGACCAACATAAGAATTAATAAGCCTCATATCCTTTCAATGGTCATTTAAACACAATCCTTCTAAATGATCTATTGGAGGGGGTATAATTATTTTATCATCTAAAATGATGGGGTAGGACAACACAACCTATGCCTCTTCCAACACGTAATCCCTCAGCCTCTATCTATGAACCATACCCATCCACCTCAAACACATTATCACCTAATATGAATGATAAGAAGAAAACCCACATTGTTAAAAATATACCTCTAGCACACAAATTTGAAATTATAAAATATTTGGTGGTTATACAATCCATATTGTCAATACGGGTTGATCTCCATCATTTAAAAGAGATAAGAGAGGCATTCATCAAAACCAGTGGATTTATGAGTTGAAATTAATCTAGAATTATGTCATACAACCATTTCATTCACATATAAATATTGAGAAGACATTCTTCAGGGACATATCAAACCTATATGTGTTTTATGAAAATAGAAAATGTCGACATATAATGGGATATAAATGAAAATACTTAAAGGATTAACCGTATCCTTGTTTTGAACTACTAAATTTTGGGATATGGAAAAGAGGATGTGTCTACAGTGATACTGACCTTTCAACCATAAGAAAAATGTGATGAAAATCTTTCAGAATGATGAATCTCATAGATCCATTTGGTACATCATGTATAATTCTGATATCATAGTTATCTTGAATGAAACAACACACCATATCCAACTCAGATGATTGAGAAATCATAATCCCATGGTGGTTCCATCAACAATACACTAATGGTTTAGTTAACCCAATAATGTAAAGGAAACATACAACATTGTGATTATGCCCCTAACAATATTGTGAATCAAAATATATTGAAGAATGTTTCAACTATAGGAAATTAAAAAAAACCAACGATAAATGGTGATATGTAGGTAGTTACTTCAAACATCACGGGAACCACACTTGAAAATCCCAAGAGTATGATCATCAGTGATTATTTGTTTCTTATAAAATTAAATAGTGAAGAAGGCTCTAATTTAGAAAGCCATTATGAATTTAAACATCATTTTCCAATGTACATGTGTTAGATATTGTTCCATCTAAAGTATGTTTGTCAAAGGATATTCAAATTAGTTCTCTATTAGGATATGAACAATTCAATTATTCCATTAGAAGAAACTAAAAATACCCTCAAGAAATTATTTTCAACTTAGGGTGTCAATACAAATCCTACACCTAGAGGCTATCAGATGGAAGGAATGTGTCAGTATGATGACCTGAAACATTCTTTGTGATTTAGGATACCAAATCATTTTCTCATAGCCTCTCAAAATTTTTATGGGATTTCTATTCACAGAAATTATCCATCATTCTTGAAGATTCCCCCATTGACATAATTATTTAATAACAAGATTATGGCCTTAGAAATTCCCCTCCAACATTTGAGGAAGGCATATCCACCACCCTCGATGAGCCTAGGATGGTGAATCTTTGAATTGAATAAGACTCATGGCCTATACAAGTTATTGAATACATGAATCTCTAAAAAATATAGATTTATATTTAATTTTTCAAGACGGTCCGATTAAATTTCACCTATAATTATATCAAGATTAATGTGATAAACCATGATGTTGCAACTCATTATATTGGGTTTCTAGATGACCATCATGGTTTCATGTGGGCATTAATGGGAATAACCCCCCCCCTCATGCTACCAAGGTAGAATATGATGCAGTAACATTGATCAAAGATATATTTTATAATAAATGAAGTACCAAAAATGGATTTCCAAAGTCACCACCATCATGAATAATAATTATAAGATCAAAGTCTACATAGATTTCAGGTACCATAATATACACTTCTCAGATTATGATTTCAAGGTACCGATCATGGATCTTTTGATCAATACAACTAATATATTCAAATCCCTAACATTTTTTGATGTGTTTTTAGTGTATAACCATATCATTATTTCCCTTAAATATGGGGAATTCACTACCTCTAATGTTCCCAATGCGATATTTTTCTACTGGGTCATTCCCTCAGGATTAAGAAATGCTGATTCTACTTATAAATTTTCCTTGAATAACAACATTAAACCCATAATGGGACAAATGAATGAGTGATACATGAATTACTGGGAGTTTAAATCTCTACATCATAATGATAACATTAATAATGATAAAAAATATATTTGAAAATTTTCATCCACATAGTTTTATGATAAATCCTATGAAGTGTTATTCTAATGTATCGTCAAGTATTTTATTTACTTTGTGGTTTGAAACTATGACATCATGGATAATCCATAGAATACTAGGGAGATCCTATAAATTACACATCCTTGGAACAATAAACAATTGATAGGTATTCAAGGTAACAACACTTATATTATGTGTTTTATAGAATACATGGCCATTAAATCTACCATCTTAATAAAATTAATGAAGAAGGGAGTTCCCTGCCGTAGGATGATGGTTTCTGGAAATATTTTCAGAATCTCTTGTAGTAAATTATATATCAAATAGTGTTCATGACATTTTATAAGGATATTCGCTCATCCTATATGTCGCCACCATGGTAAATCACTAAGTGGCAAAATTTCATAAAAAATTCATGCAATTAAAATATTTTTTACTATCTCAATCAAATAACTCTAGATATTGAGAATTGATATTCAGATATTAATATTAACTATTTGAATATCATCTCAGTTGTGAAAAATAAAAGGCATTACACACAACATCATGAAGTCCACCGACACTCTTGGGTCAACCTACTCAAGTGTATTATTGATCGCCCAATGTTTACGGGTTGTTTGGTCAGATGGGTGGTTATTCTAAAATAATATAGCATTCAATTCATTTCAATGAAGGAAATAAAATTGAATGTACTAACTAATTTCCATACTACACACCCTACCCTAAGAAAAATGATTGTATTCACTAATCATATAAAATAAAATGTTATAAATTCCCATGACACTCCCAAATGTGGGAAATATATTTTGATGGAACCTCCTAAATCTTGAGTCACTAAAAAATGAAAACACCAAGATAACCTATGTTGGTCTAGGTATTCTAATTGGTTACCAAGAAAAAGTATTTTTCCTTATTCATTATCATTTTCTGAAGGACACACTAATAATGAGGTGGAATACCAATCCATTTGTACATGCCTAAAGCTAGGATTTCCACTCTAAATATCCTATGTAAATTTCAAATGTGACATAAATTTGGTGACCAAATATATGAATAAATAATAATCCATCATGAAAAAATAATTGGACCCTATCATAGGTTACATGAGAAGATTAATGGTGTAATTAATATTTGAAAAAACACTACTTCACATACCTCTATCCTTGAATGGTCTTCCTGATATAGTGGTTAATTTAGGCACACCTTTGGATGCTCTAAATTAAGCAGAGGTTGTCTTCCACATCACACACCTATGGGTGGTCACACCATTCGTCAACTATGAAAAAGAAGGAATACATTTCATCAACACTATCCTTGTGTAATATGATCATCTTTCCTTGCACGGATGGATGGATAAAATATTATATTTTCTAAAAAATGGGACTTTCTGATCAGGTCAAGCTAAAAGAAAACATATTTCATGTTGAGTGAAGAAAATAACCCTTTTGGATGAGAAAAATGATAAGAACCACCTCTATAAACAAGGTTTCAATATAGAAAAACTATGATACATTATAAAAGGATAGATTACCTAAATTATAAAGTATGTTAATGTCGGCTCTTGTGGATCTCACCAACCCATAACTAGACTCTCCCCCAAAATTAGAAGGCTTCATTAATAATGGATGATTATGATACAATACTATATAATATTCACTAAGAAATGTCACACATCATTTTCAGGTAAATTTCATCCATAATCTCCTGAGGTTTCTACATGAGACTATATATTCCTGCGTGTTTTCTATATGAACAACGCACATTATGAGGCTATATCCCCCAAATTTATCTACGAATTATAAGTAAATACTTACTCTAAATGACTTATTTTACAAATGGGGTGACGTTTTATCTCTTAGGTATGTTGGGATGAATAATATCGTCAACTTATTAAAGTTAAATATTATCACGAGATTTATTTTCCCTCACAGGACACCAGTGGATAATAGAATTAGGTTCTCTTCCACTATGTTGAAGAGGTATTATTTATAGTAAAACATCAAGTCCAACCATTAATATTGCTATAATGAAGTCAAAAATGGATTGATAGAGGCCTCTAATAAAAATTTTATTAATATAAATTATAAAATGTTGGAAAAATATAGTATGTATTTATTGGAAATACTCCTACACACTTTATGGTCCGACCATACAACCAAACACAATGTCATGGATGTTATTCAATATTAATAAGTTTATATGATATTGTAATAATTACTCAAAATATTAGAGATTCCCTCAGTTTGAATATCTCTATATAGATAACTCTCATACGAAAAAATCACAATACCTACAAGATGACATAGAACAACTTGATGATAAATGTTTCGTACTCTTTACAACATTGAAATATACCAGTATCAGATTAGATGATCCTTCAAAAATATGGTTATCCAATTTTCCTTCCACGAAGTGGAAGTTGTACTATTTCATAGAACCCATATGGCACTAGGGATGAAAATAAAGATGGAACCACTGTGTGAGGGGAATTACACCATACCCCAGTTCTCTTCCAATGGGGCTTAATCAATGGCCATAATGGATGAGTAATGCATTAATACCCCACACACAAATGTGAGGTTTCCTAAAAAGTAATTTCTGGAAATACCACCATGATAAAAATTTCTTGGAGTGAATCATATATACTATAAAACATATTAATATCCTTAACTTGTTACATTAAATGGTATACTAGACATCATTTCTGCATGATGTCAAACTACATGTAAGATGGCTTTACAACATGAATTTTTAATGCATGAAATAAGTCATGTCAACATGACCTTAAACTGTACAAAACATAGTTATATTCCATAAAATGGGTAATAAGAAATAAAACTACAAAATATTTTCCCACCCCATGGGACCAACCTACTCTAATTATGTATTTTGAGGATCGGTATCAAAAAATTCATCATAGGGTTTTACCATCTCATTCTGATCTTTCCCAAAAAACATTACAAAAGGTGAAACTTCTATCACATGATTTCAGAATAGAGACATCTAATAATAAAGGATTCATTATATTTTAGTCCACAAAATCATATCATTATATATTCCCTGCACATGAGCCATATATATGTATTAGAAAATAATAATTCACCCCATCCCTATGTGGGAGTCAGATTTGAATGAGTAATCATATATAAGTACTACATGTGGCTTGATTCCATTTACTACAAGATATTTAGTGATTCCAAAATATCATATCAAGGGTCTAGATTAAATAAAACGACAAATACCATAGATATAATAGTTAGACCTTTGTAGGTAATTTTCATAAATTAGAACTATGTGCGGATTGATTCTCACTACCATAGGATACGTAGTGATGCATGTGTTTCCAATCATAGGCCCATCTATAGTGAAAAAATATCCTTATCTTGCATATTGTATAGAACTCTAAAGGGGGTTCTTATATAAGATCTATGTGTTTATTGATTCCCATCATTATTGGATACATACTAATTCCAAGATCTCAAATCATGGGCCTAGACATAAAAAAAAATAAACCCTCCCTATATATAAACCAAACATGTGTAGAGAAGTTTCATAAATATGAATTACATGTTGGTTGATTCCTATTGCCATAGGATATGTAGTAATATATGGTTTTCCAATCCTGGTCCCATCCATAGTGAAATATAAAAAAAAATATCCTCTCCCTGAATATGTGTCAGACCAAAATATAAAATTTTCCATATTAGAACTATTTGTGGCTAGATTTATATTATTAAAGGATATATAGTGACACATTGAACATCTATTTTCGGAAAAGAAATAGGATTTTTTCACACAAAAGCATGCCCCATGAATGTTATAACCATTTAGAGGTTCATGTCCACAGTAAAATGTGAACACTCCATTGTATTTATTATTATTCACTCTCAAGTGTCCAGAAGAAACCCAATTGTCCCAGGTTTCTCTCATCAATAATGTCTCATATAAGCTTACAAAACCTTGCAAGAAGATTTGACTATGGTAATCTAGGTGATTTCTAGACATGAAATAATATCTTATTCTTATGAAATTAAAATACTCCATAGTCATTTCACTTTGAAAAGAAAATAACAATATGAAATAAGGTATTCATATTGAAAATATAATCATTCTCATAATTATGATCTCATGAATCATAAGTTTTAACCATTTGATGAAAAAAACTATTCAATATATACTGGATTATCCTTTTGGGTTCTCAAACCATTCTTGAATTTTATTTTCTCAATTAAACCACATTATACGTTTCATATATGAGTTAATTCCATCCAATTACATGACTTTATGCGTTTATATTAGTACCCCGAGGACATTTAGCATGCATACTCTCAGTAATTACTTATATTGTATTAGATAAAAGTACTAGATAGGCCAAAACAACCCCTCTATGATTTCATGGTGAATAAAAAATTACTCTAGTCATGTTCATTGTTTATGTCTTGGTCTCAAATAAGAGTCCCACCATAAATCATGGTGTTATTATCCTTACTACACATGATATGAGTTTCTTCTGTTAATAATGGTTGACATATACCAACCATTCATCATCTCCAATGGTCTCAGATATTCTTTCATTATGATTTACATATTCCTTAACAAAACTACTCAAGTGGATACAGAAACCCCTATTGTTAATCATCATTTCATCATACTCAATGGAAAAAAGTAAGATTATAACATCATAATCTTGTACTATTTTATTTTTTGGTAAATATACCCTATGAGAATCCAACTTCATTGAGTTTCTAAATCACATTTGAGATCCTCTTATACAAGAAAAAAACATCATTCCCAATTTTCTTATCTAAATTATAAAATGACATGATTGCATATTCCCGTGGCATTTTAGGGACCATGGTCCCACATACACTTTTTTCTCCCTTGTGGAATATGTTTAGTAGGTATTACTAATTATGAATGGAACCCACTATGACTAGGTATTGAAGATCACAACTCCTATAAACTTTTTTATAGAGGATTGTTTTGGTTCATGAAGGGAACCCACTTTGATTTCATGGTGAATAACACAATAAGTAGGATCTTGTGGTTGATGGATGTTTTGGTTCCTAATGTGAACCCATAATGATTAACTGATATAATTAAAAAAAGATTCTGTATAGGGTATGTTTTGATATTAGATTAAATGTCTCCCATAACTCCATGATCTGTTTGTACAATAGTGTGACATTAATCCAACCAATATTCAAGAAATTATCTTATATATATATATTTAATGAAAAAATATATTTCTTCAATATTACCACATATATGTGGGATTATGAATGAATCGGTGTTATATAAAATTATTCTTAACTCTTGGTGGAAATACTTTTTACTGCACTCGGTCTTACATATAAACCACATGACTTTATAATACATAGAAATTGGCATGGTGGGAAAACCATAATTTCCACAGTAAATTTTTTCCTTATCAAATGAATTGTATCTACAAAAAAAACATCCTAGAAGAAATACATTAAACAACACAACATATCCACATCATTACAACATGATGTTAAACTTTATGGAACAAATTATCACTTCAAGATGTTAAACTACATTGAATGCATCCTTATTTCTCTAAGTATGATAATTATAAAATGTAAACATATTATGAATAAGAATGATCTATATGTAAAATAAGATCCCCCATTCTTATGTTATATTCACATCTGTACGAGGGATCAGATATATATGTGTGTGTGTGTTGGTGTGTGTGTGTCTGTCTCCATAAAAACAACAAGATTAGTATATGGGGGTTTATTTTATCAGAACTATGTGTGTCATGATTCTCACTCTTATGAGATACATAGTGACACTCAAATGATACATCCTAGCCTAGTTGCAAAAAGATAACAATTTTCTCTCTTTATAGAAGAAAATGGTTAGTTTGGGAGATCTTCTTTTCTTCATAACTATGTGCAGCTTCATTTCTATTACCACAGGATATATTGTGACACCCCCATCCCCTAATCATGTTCCCATCTGCCATATAAAAAGGTAAAATTCCCCTCCCAACATTTGAGGTAAACCTTCATAGGGATGTTTCAATATAAGAACAATTTATGGTGTGATTCTTATTACAACGAGATACATAGTTATTCTAGGATCTCAAATCTTGGGTCCAACCACAATATTTAAGGAAAAATCATCTCCTATTGGAATATTATCCATGTACATGTTGGTAACCTTATTTATAACTATTTATGGTTTGATTCCTATTACCACAAGATACATAGTCATTGCCAGGTCTGCTAATCCTCTTCCTAACCACAATATAAAATATAAAATTCTACCACCATACATATAAGTCAAACATGCATTTTGAATTTTCAATATAGTTGATATATATAATTTTCTTCTTAATACTATAAGATACAAATTGTTTCCTAGAAATCAAGTCCTATGTCCATATTCAAAATAGAAAAACTATATTTCCCCATACCTATATACGTGCATGGTCTCTATAGGGAATATTATCTAAGACAACATATAGACTGATTCCTATCATCAAAAGATAAGTAATTGTGCATGGATCATACCTTTTCAGCCCAACCATGAATTTTCATCAGTGAAAACACAATTCCTAAATGAAAACCAATTTTGTATACGGGTTTAATCTCAAATCAAAATGTTAATTTCTCTCACATATTTTATATCATGCACTATCATGTGGCTAAATTGACTACACATTTTCACAATTATGTCATACTGATCACAAATTATGTGATCTTAAAAATCCTAGAAGGTCACTCTTACTAGAACGTTAAAGGTGTGTTCTATTAAAAGATGGATAAAAAAATCCATGTGACATGATTTTATACCATATTTCATGAGGTATACATATTGAATAGATCATCACATTGATGATTTTGTGGACAATAAGTGCATGTTTTATCCCTTCAGCTAAAAAATGTGTTTGATACAACCCAGAGTAGCCTTTATGGCGATTGAACACTTATTAAAAATTGTGTTCTCCATGAAAAAACATCATTACTCACATATATGAGGTATTACCATCCAATTCCATGAGTAGATTCACTTATCTTGGAGTCCAATAGACCATGATCCCATATACTCTTCATTCTCTATGTATATAATTGCTAACAGGTAATGGATAATTAGAATAGAACCTTGTAGGATTCACTTTTGAATAACATAATTCCACAAAGCTTGTGCCTAGTAGATTCTTTAGTCCTAATGGAGAGTGCCTCACCTCATTTAATCATGAAGCTACTATCCTATATGTTTCATATATAAGATTCCAATATCATTAATGGTTAATTTGTACCCTCTATACTCCACCTACTATTAACATTCATTTTTGGGTTATGATTTACACATCATGTAACCCAACTATTCAATATGATTTAGACACCCCCGATGTCAAACATATGTACATCATACTCATTTTCAAAGTAATATTATAAAATCACATAATTTTACCCTTTAATTTAATATTATTTATATACCTTTAATACCCAAACACCTTGAGAATACTAGATCCTCTAGGAATTTTTTTGTCATGGCTATTGACCATAAACATTAGCATGTATAGGGTCCATTTTTTATGACATAAAACTGCATTTAATGGGCTATACTATTGATAAATCTATGCTAGATAAAAAAAATTAATATCCATGCTAGGATGATACATGAAAATTCCATTAATTTATGTATGATATATATTTAATTATAGGACCATTTATCTAACTATGATGTCATGTATCGCTAAGGGAAGAAAAAAAATTCCTCATATATTCTTATGAGTTAGATCCATGTCGAACATGTGGCTTGATTCTCATTGCCATATGATACATAGTGATTCACTGGTTACCTAAACCTAAGAACAATGAAAATATTCAAAAAAATAAAATTTCTACTTCCTTATGCATGATCTTAATTGGTTCATGAATCCTTCTCAAATGAGAAATGAATGCTATGAGATTTATTGTATTAAAAGATACATAGTGGCGCTAAGGATACATCAATCCTTTTCCAAACTAAAAAATAAAACAAAATATAACCTTCACCTTGTTTCATTTATGATCAAATATACTCATGAATATTTACTTGAAAGAGCTGAATATGGGATGATTCCAACCATAATGAAGCCAATAAGGATAACCAAGGGAGCCTATTCTTAGAAACAACAATTACACATTTATTTACCCCAAAACATATATGGTCTTTTGTAGGATAACTAAATAATTTCACTTTGATTACCATTTAATTACCATATGATGTTAAACTATATGGGATATTCCCTTATCACTTGAAATTGAACTAGAAAAATCTTCATTATTGTATAATGACATTAAACTTCATTGGGGGAATTTCCCATAATAGATGATGTCAAAATATGAATAATTTCATCCATAATAACTCCTTATCAATGGACCAAAATATCCTAACCCTGGTCAACCAATGTTCAGTATGATTCCATCATCAATCTGATCACATTAGTCCATAAATAACACTTCATTCCATGAGCATCACAGGATTCCATAAACCATCCACAAACATAAAAAGGTGAAAATATATCAATGTTTGACCACTTATGAACTGAATTTTTATAAGTTGCTTAGACCAATAAACCAGAGGTATTATAGACTTACTAGAAGGTAATTACAGTCCATATGACCCCTTGAATCATCATAGTGGAACACATCATCACAGTGTGGTTTCAATCATCTATGGCATAACTTTCTCATACTATTACTAAGGATTCGAGAACCTCAATATACATTTTAAAAAATATCATTTCCTTCTCAAAATAGAGTTACATTATTCTTTCTTTTTGGATTCCTATTTTTTCTATTTTCTAACACTCCCTCGATAATACATCCACATAAAAGGAATATAATATATCTTCAGCCTAGTAAATGTTGTTTGACCATTAACATTATCCCTTGACAGTCTAAATCGCAAGAAATTAAACTACTAGTAAATGTGACATAAAAATTATCATGGTGAAAACCTGTAAAGGTAAGTATGAGAAAAAATCTATTATATACGTATTAAGCTCTCAATATCCTAAGATTTAGAAAATTTTGGTTTGTAAATAAAAAGGATCAATGTACATACGGCCCATCCAATATAAATATTAAAAGTTTATCCATGCTCACTAAAACCCAATGGTCTCGGAAAATTTTAGAGTAATGATTTTCTTCATCCCTTATTAATGATAATGTGTGTAATATGTAGTTAGAAAACTTTTATGGTTCTCATAACCTTCTTAAATATTATATTTTTGACGAAATAAATTTATGTCCTAAATGTTTGAGCTGAGACCAACTAATACCTTGATTTTATATTAACTAGTACCATACTCATGCATATGCACAGTGATATAAATGAATTGTTATTTTCTATCAAATTCAATAATAGATTGAAAAATTAAGAATGCATTCAAATTATTTTTAAGTTAAAATGAGAAAGTACAATAAAACAACAATTTCAGACACCATAATCATGGACAAAAATTATATAAAAGCAAAGAAATGGAAATTTTGACAAATGAATTATTCTCATATTCATCAGTATAGGACAGTTCTGAAACTATCAGGAAGAGTCGAAACACATAATGTAAACCAATCCACGATGAAATTGAATAAAATTATGAGAAATGATATTGTATGAATGGTTAATTTTAAATTATATAAACTCTATAAAGGCTTGATATGGTATATACATCATAGATAACGAATGTACACCAATGCATAAAAAGAGTCTAGTGATGGTTGATATTAAAAAAGGTTATGGATAATATTGATAAGAGGTCAGAATAATCCATGTGAGGGTAAGGCATCTGTGATAGAATTAATATAATGAAAGGATATGGATAATATTGAGATATGGTCAGAATAATCCATTTGATGGTAAGCCATCTAGAATGAAGTTAATATAACGAAATATCACACAAGAAATAGAGTTATGAAACATAAAGTCACAAGAACAAGAGATGTTGTAGAGTAGATTTGGCCATTTATCGAGAAAATACAGAACACTACCCATTCAACCATGATTTTTATAGAATAAAAATTATATATCATACATAATTTTGAAATATAGGTATATAACCTTGTCAATGTCAACATATTCAAACTGAATAAGTGGGATATTTCTTCCAAGATCCAGTGAAAACAGGCATCAATACCTCACTAAAAAGGCTAGAATAATCCATGTAAGGGTAAGCCATCTACGATGAAATTAATAAAATGAATGATCATACATGGAATTGTGATATGAAAATTACATGCACAAGAACACGAGATGTTGCAGAGTAGATTTGGGCATTTGTTTATAAAAAAACATACACATCCCATTTAACCACTATTTATAGGGCATAAGAAATCTAAATCATAGATAAGTTTGTAATACAGGTACTTATCCTTGTCAATGTCAACTTCTTAAAACACAATAAGTTGGATCTTTCATCGAAGATCTAGTGAAATAATCTTCCATTGAACATTGAATTTACAAAAAAATGAAAATTCTTATAAAGTGATATTAAAGAATGCAATCATCGTGTTAAAAAATTTTGAAAGACCTTAACCACTTGATTTGACCAGACCACACAGAGCCACTTCATTTGACTATAGCACACTTGAAGAACTAAAAAAATATTTTTGATAGGAAACATACTTTATAAATATATACATGAATAAGTGCTATAAGAAGTTTTTAGAATGTGTTGTGAAACAGATCCTTACCTTCATTATCCATAGATGACATTTCCATCTTGTTCGAATTCAGTACATTTATATCCTATGTTTTATATAGAATCTCAAAATGGAAAATAATGAAAAATGTTTATATGATGTTTCAACTTTAGAGATGTGTAATTTTACAAAATAACTTTGTATTTATGTACCACATAATCATAAGGTGCAGGGGTAGTTTAATCCCCATGGTTTTATTTAATGATCCTTAATAGGCCAAAAAATGCCTCTCCACTTGAAACATGGCAGGTATTATCCTTGCAATCCAAAAAAAATGACTGAAACACAAATAAAATATAAAACATAAACAATGATGGGATTAAAGTAATAATATTATTAATAATAATTTAGTAATTACTGGAGTGTGAAAAATGCATTATGGGATAACAAAGATGTAAAAAATCATTCCAAATTATTGAAAAATAAACTATTTTTTTGAACCAACTCAAGTTTGTTATCACTATAAACAATATATATTTCACATAGAGCACACTTCATTTCACAAAGAGATCACTTAATTTGAACATATCATGATTTAAGTTGTACGAAAATATATTTTGGTTAGGAAACATACCTTATAAATACAAAAAGGAATAAGTGCTATAAGCAATATTTAGAAAGTATTTCTAAACTGACCATTACCATTTACATCCATACATGGTATTGTCATATTGTTCAAATCCAATACATTAATATCCCCAGTTTTATAGAGAATCTTGAAATATATCTTGAAATTATGAAAAAACGTTTATATGAAATGTGAACTTTTGAGAGGTGGAATTTCACACAATACCTGTGGATTTATGTACCACATAATCACAATGGGTAGGGGAAATTCTGGGCACAATATTGTATTTAACGATCCTTAGTAGGCCCCAAATGCCTCTCCACTTTCAACATGGAAGGTATTGTCCCCTAACATCCAAAAATAATGACTGGAACACAAATCAAAGACATGCCTAAATGATTCCATGAAAGTATTAATAATTATTAATAATAATGTAGTTATTATAATAAAGTAATATGTTATATAAATGAAAAAATGAATTTAAAAAAACTTTATCTGGGATAGAACTGTTTTAAAAAGAGAATCATGTGGGCAGTGGTAGGTGTTTTATGCTTGAGTCAACACACATTGTGTCATCTATGTAGAGGAAGAGACAATATTTCCAAGTAGTAAAAGTCTGATAATATCCAAAATCAATGCGAAAAATCATATTATATGTTGATAAATTTCAATACATGAATACATAAATCATGACACCAATATGATACATCGGATAATCAAATAACTCACAGGATCCCAATGTTCTTAATATCTTCACTAATTTCCGATATTAAATTTCTTAAAGAATTGTTTGTTATTATCCATAAATATGGAGTAAAATGGAGGAATGCATGATGCTTTTACATTGGAAGAGATGATTGAACTTGGATTTTGATCCAGACATAAGAAAACAATATAAATAGCTTGCTATTACACAGCTTTCCATCATCCATGAAAAATTTCATTACAACGTGGTTTGGGACATTCATGTGGCTTCCATCCTCTTTCGCATTATGAATGTATCACTATCAATTAAATGATAGTAGGATAAAGAATATGTGTATCTTGAAATGCATTTAGAAGAAAGGATGGTACCTCAATATCCTTGTGATGAGTTTATCTCAAGAAGTTTCATGTAGTTTTAGAATATGGATCATGTTTTGAAATGGAATTGGAAATTTATCTATCATGAAAGTTATTGTATCTTTGGTAATCAGGTTGCAATATCATCTACATGGAAATTCAAAAACTATTCTACAAGAAGAAAACAACTCAATAAATTCTTAAATCAGAAGAAAAATAATATGAATATAATCTCACTATGATGTCACTGTTGAAACAGAATAGAAAAATGGAGACATGAATCACTATTGAACATAAAAGAGGATTTTATTGTACAAATTTTATAAATAAATATAAAAGAGATTAACCAAGTAGAACCCAAGTGAACTGGATGAGTAGAATAGTGTGGATTTTGGAGAAAAATGGAGGAGAAGTTGGTAGTGGTTGAGTTAGATGATTCCATATCTGAGGGACAAGAAGGCAGTAATCAATTTTTTTTTTGGAAAAACTGATATAAGTGAAAAAATGATGAGTAGAGAACATAGATTATATGAATCAAAAAACATAAATTACAATACACATGTAATGAAACCCTATTAAAAAATTTAAAACCCATGAGTGTATAAAATATACAAGTGAGGAGCAGAAATATTTTTGTATATACAGTCTAGTGAATAAATCCATCTAGACATACCTAAACTGAAACACGTTTAGATGTGCACAAACAAAAAGTGTGAACCTAGAAAAAATTAATATGTGAATAAATATTCTCACAGAATAAAATAGTTTTTTTTAATTTATGAATTAGAAGAATAGTTTTACTATAATGACATTAAAATATTCTTAAGTAAATGCAAGTACTAAAAATTTATCAAAAGATATAAAAAACTACAGAACGTTTGAAGACGAATAGACATTATGTGGTGGAATGATGAATAGAGAGTTGGAATGTGAACGTAGGTAGGGAGATGGAGTGCAATGAACATAGGTAGAAAGGCTGGAGTGATTGAGGTTGTAGCGTTGAATGGAGAGTCAAAGTGATGGGCAGGAGTTCTGGAGATGGGGAGTCAGATTACGGTGAACGGAGAAAGAGATGAGGAGATAAGGAGATAATGAATAATGAATATGGGAAGTAGTAGGAGACAGAGAAGAGGATACAAGAGTGTCAGATATGCGTAGAAAAAGAGTGGTGTTTATAGATGGAGTTCTGGATGTGGGAGCGGAGATGAGGCAGAATCCCTAAAACATGGAGATGGAAATCTCTGGCTGGATAGGGTAGATATCAAGGGAGTGAAACCGTATGGAGAGGGAATATGGAGATGACCAGATGAGGAGTGCTGGAGACGAGAAACAGGCGGAGACAAAAATGAGTATCCAGGAGTGCCTCATATGGGAAACCAATGGTTGATGTCCATACATGGAGTTCCTGAGGCAGGATCAGAGATAAGGAAGAAACCTGAATATAGGAAGAAGAAAATCACGTGATGGAGAGGGTGCAGGTCTAGGAAGTAAAATCTGATGAAATGGGATTTTTATGAGAATTGCTGAGAAGGTAACACATGTTGAAAAAAAGACTTCTTTAGTAAATATATAGATATCATGGAAAACCCATAAATGTGGTTCATTATTATTATATATTTCTTATATATTACTGGTAACAAGAAATTAAATCTCTAAAGGGACCCCACAAGGATTTACTACATGATAACTCAACAGCTAAAAGTTTTCACCTAATAGATGTTTTGTTCCTAGAAGAAAGGACACCTATAAATCCATTATCTATTACCCTTACTATTTAAGATATTATTGTCAACCTATACCTAGTATCCATAATTTTATGTAGACTTTGATATTCATAAATCATGATTTATAATTCCAATGTTCAAACTATTCAAGTGAACTCAATATCCATGATGTTACATCATTGTTTATTGTATTGTTTCTCAATGAAGGAATACAATACTCCATTATCAAATGTCTTGGTATCCCCCATCATTTGAACTAAAACCACGTGATATAGGTCACATTCTTTATGATCATTAAATCGAACAAAAACTTGTGTTTTTGAACCATGATCAGATATTCCTATTTCAATATCAAATTTCTTCATCAAAATGATAAAATATTCAAAATTATTATATATACCTTAGAAAGGAGCAGGGATTCCATTATTTTACCATTAATTAATGAAATATGGGATATTGAAAAATTGACCTTTACTAGTCATCTAGAAGCATCTCTTACGTATAATAATTCTTCTCTAATCCATGTGATCATTAGAAATATTGTACCAGAACTCAACACCTCAAAGGGTTTTTCAATTATCTCTAGCACTTCAACGCCATCCCATCATCTGTAGTTCAAACTCACTATGAAATGTTTTAACCAAAAAATATTTTAAATATCCATGTGGATCTAAAATCCCATAAATTATTTCTGTATCTTACAAGAACTTTTTTGGCAAGGATATAGGGTTTCAAAACCCTTCATGAGTATCCATCCTTTATAACATCTGCAAAATGAAGGTTTACAGAACCCTTTATGAATATAAATTCTTCATAATCTCAACCAAGATATAGGGTATCATAATCCGCTATTAATATACATCCTTCTTTCCTTCATCGTCTATAAAAATAGATATTCTCAGCTATAAGGCCATAAACTTCATTAATAGAATGTCAGAGTTGTTAAACCAAAAAACAATAGCACTTTTGTGGTTCAAGATATAAGAACCTAAAAAACAAAAACCAATGGTCAAAGATATAAAAACCTAAAATAATGAAATAAAGGTTCCATATTGTGTGACCCAAAAAATATTAACATTTCAATGGAACTAATTAAAAAAACCAAAAAAAACAAATTGTAAGAGACATAATATTATCTAGATTAGAATCCTGTGAAGGGATCCATGGAAAGAAGTTGAGTATATTCTCCCTAGACACACAATTTGTTTCGTCCGAGAATATTTTTTGCACTTATGAAAAGTAAATGTAAAAATCATGTCTAGATGAAATCCAATACAGTGAAAATTAAGAAAAAATCCATTTCCATGCATGATAAGTCATTCATTTAATGTATTAAGAAAAAATATGTTCTCAAAAGAAGATATATACAGACTTTAGGGACCCATATATGGCCCTAAAAAAATAGATCTACATTTTCTAGGACATTTAATTAATAAATTTTTAGAGGACTCTCAATTTTGTACATATCCACCCAAAAGTTTCGGGTTGAACTACACATTATTTGAATTAATGGTGAAGAAAAATAAATGAGGATGCATTTTCCACTAATAACTCATTGAACATTCTCATAATAGTTCTATTATGATTAGAAAATTTGATTTTTTATTTTAGATTTTCATGAAATTATGGATTTTTCTTGATTTTTAGGTTTATTTTTATGATCTTAAGATGCTAAAATTCTTAACAAGAGATGAAAAAAATAAATATTGGAAACAACATAAAAATATTGATGTATTTTTTTTTAAATTATAGTTGATTAATTAATGGATGAATCATCAATATCTAGGTTAACTATCAAGAAAATTTATGAAATAAATTAATATAATTATTAAATTAGTCAATATAATTCTGCAGATCCGAGAGAGTCCCCCAAGTGGTGTCAATCAAATGCTGAACTATAATAATGTTGCTCTTTGTTTTGCATTTAAACATGATTTTTTTACATAAAATTACACTTCATACCACCTAGATGATCTATAGTTATTGAGTATTTGGTAATATAGGTACATTACATAACAACATAAAATATGAAAAGTAATTTCTTTATCAAAAAATTGTTTAACACGACCATAATGTTCCTTCTTACATAACACCGCATGGGATAACCTAGGAAAATTCATAATAAAGTGATTAGATGTAAAGACCAGTATGAAAATAAACATTTCTTGACATGGAAAAGACAATAAATGTTATAAAAAAGTCATTTCAATGGAGAATAAATCTAATATGAATAATAAATCCTGATATAGCATGATAATCATATCAAAATAATTTGTGGTGACAACATAAAACACTACATCATAAACTTATGTCAAGGATAATTCATCCAAGACAACATTTTGGACAATATAATATAATGGAATCAGGTAAAAAGCATATCCCAACATGATTTATCATATTACTAAGCATTAACCAATGCGTTGGAGTGCTATTTTATTCGGTCAACACCCATCACTTTTATTTCATTCTAATGCTTAAATGTGCCACATAGATCAATCAACATGGTATCATTAATTATAATAATTTATTCCATGATAAAAGAATTTAGAATAAATAAATTTATGTCATAAATAAGATGATTATATTTGTATAAAATTTAATTCACATGACAAAAAATGGGAATTGTTCACTACACAATTATTTTAGAGTCGAAATTCAGGGTGCAATTTCCATAGCATAACGACATCACATAAAAATTCATTAAATGGATTGTTGAGAGAGAAATTGGAATATAATAATTTATAAATGAAATGTAAAATATCATGGACATGTAAATACGTTTAACAACATATGAAATTAAAAAAATAAGGTGTAACATAAAAAAGAATCTTGATGAAAGAGGAAAAATGTAAGAACCATTAATGTATTTCAACATTGAAACAGTTGTGAAAAATGATCATAATAGGGATAAGATGGTGTGAATGAAAACTAATAATTTATAAATAAATTTCAATTTATTGAAAATATGGAATAAAATATCCCAACATAAGAAAATGGAAATTAAAATACTTTATAATATTAGTAGTGCAAGATAAAAGAGGATAGTGTAAGATGAGGTTCCCATACATGAATGTGTGACCCCAAAGGCTTGGAAGGGGATACATTAGAGCTTATGGAACCTTCGGAGGACTATAGTTAGTGATGGAAAAATATATTATGTTCTCCATGGAGTTTTTGTAAAGATAAATGGGGGCTTGGGTGGGTTCATAATGGAAAAGAGGGGGACTACTTTATTATTTTAGTGTTGGAAAATGCATAATGTAATATCCAAAAACCCAAACCATACATTTATTTTTCCAATGTATTCAACAAAATGGAAGTGGTATACATTATTCTATAAGTACAAGGGCCAAAAAATATTAAAATATTATCATTTGTGATGTGGAGGGGAGTCACCCTCTTAAAAAAATGATTTTAAAATCATCAAATATATTATAAGTCTTGGAGGATGCATAATGGCATTAAAAAATTAATCAAATAATCCTAAAATCACGTTATTTTAAGGGTAAAAACGGATATATATATATATATATCCATTTATCCTATTTATGTTACTTATTACATCACTTTCGGGTTTTTTTCATGACCTAAAACACAAGCTATATTTATATAGTATTTAATATTTATCCAAAATGTCAAATTTCTCAAAAAATGAAAAATTAACTATTTGTAATTTCAACATATTGATTTAGAAAATGATATTAATTTTTACTCAATTACTTTTCGAATATGTGAAGTTTCCCTTATAAAATAAAAAATGTTAATTATTGAAAATGGAGGGGTTTTAGAAAATAACATTTTTTAACACTAATAAAAACTACATTTTACATCATAATAATTATATGATTTTTAATATTTAATAAAATTTATTAAATAATTATATTTTATTAATGTTTTAGTTTCTTCATAAATCCTTTAATTCGCAAAAATATATATATTAATTAACCAAAAAAACTATTTTGGATTTATTAAATCATAAAATAAAACATTTACAAAGATACAATAATAGGATGAATATATATTCATTATTATATAAAAAATAAAGTATATATTCCTATTCATATATTCTTGATATATATCCATTTAATACAGCTGCATACACCCAAAGAGTAAGATAGATCATGGTGGGGCTTCCATGGGGTTGTCCGGGGATAATGGTTTTGGATGTGATCTCTATGAGATTTTACTTCTCCTGAAAATGGTTTTACTCATGCTCATGTTTTTGGATATTATGTTGGTCATTGTATATTGAAAATTCATGTAATACTATATCGCTCAGAAGCTTTGATAAATGGTCCTCATAGGGTATGATGCTACTGGTTGAGGCCATCACATCCTTCTTCTATTAAATATTTATTTGTTAAAACCCAATATTTATTCTAGTCATGTGAATACTATTCAATAGTTATATTATAAATATTAATGATACTTGATGGTCATTTAAATCCAATTGGATATAACAAATAAATATAATTACATGTGTTTTATATTACCATAATACATTTAACTAAATGAAAAGGTGAAATTTTATTCATAACTGTTTGGGTTGATATAATATTCCCCCCTTTAGAAATTTTACTCTCAAAATTATGTTCCCTACCCTAAAACAGTTGAGGGTAACTAATCTTCCTAATTACCTTTGGTTCACTTATTTCTTCTTGAATGTTTTGGTTTCTCCACATAACATTTTCTTGTGGCATTTTCTTATTTTGTAGGTCCATGAATATATGATCTATGATCCTCCATGGTTGTTCCTCGTAAGAAAATTACTTCTACAATGGTACCACATCCAGATTGAGTACATGTGATGGGTCTGGTATGGTCTTTCTTAAAAGGAATACATGTAATACATCATATACATCAGATAGGTTCAATGGGAGTGTTAGCCGATATACCAATTCTCTGATGTGATCAAGGATCTCAAATTGAATGACATACCTTGGACTAAGACTTCCCTTGTTAAAAATTTTATAACACTCTTCCACGAAGATATTTTGATAGAATATCATGTCTCCAACATCAAACCCCAAGTCACATTAAAGATTTACAACATGGATCTTTTATTAACTCTGAGCACATTTTATGTGATGCGGAATGGTCATAACCATATCTGTAATTGTTTAGACGGTATCATGACCTATAAATTTTTGTTCCCCAACTTCATCCCATCATTCTGGTGTTTCACACCTCTTCCTGTATAGGGATTCATATGTTTCCATTTGGATGATGGATTGGAAATAGTTGTTGCAAGAGAACATTACCACATGAATATGTTGGTATCATCCTACATTTATGTCAATTGATAATTCTCTCAACATGTCCTCAATTGTATTGATAGTCTTTTCAAATTGGCCATCATTTTGAGGGTAGTAATCCATAGTCAAGACCACATCATTGTTTAGATCATGCTAGATTATTTTCCAAAACATAGATTGGAATTTTTTATATCGATTTGAAATAAATGATATTGGTAATTCATACATCCTTACAAATTATCTGATGTATATATGTGTTAGTTGATCTAGTGAGAAATCCTATTTGATTGCAATGAAGTGTTCAATATTTGTAAGACGGTCCACAACAACCTAGATAGCATTGTTTTCTTTGGATATCTTATAAATTCTAGTGACTGAGTCAATGGTGATGTTTTTCCATTTACATGTTGATATGGGCAATGGTTACATCATCCCATTAAACATAAACCATTCAGACATCACTTTCTAAAATACCATGCACATTGGTGTATAATCAACGATCTCTTTCTTCATGTTATCCCACCAATTGTGCTCTCGATGATATCAATACAACATTTTGTTTAATTGATTAATACAAAATTTTGAACTATATGGATCATCCAATAGTTACTTATTTAACTCAGAATTTGTTAGAACAAATAGTCTAGTCCCAAATGTCACAATACATTCTTCATTAAAATTAAACTAGGAGTATTTTACTTTTCAAATAGTTTCTACTTCTTCATCATTCCCACATTATCTTTTTGAGCACCCATTAAACTTTCAAGAAGAGACTATTGATAAATAATTTTTGAAAGTATTGATGATCTTTATTTATTTATGATTCCATTTTCCATCCACATAAAATATAAGAAAATTAGATCCTTCGCAATTCTAATTGATGTTAGAATTTCTAGATCCTTTAAACATGGAGAATCATCCATTGTGTTTACTTTCTCAATATGGTAGTGTATTGACCATTCATAATGCTTGATGAGATATAAATATATTTATTTTGTGAATATTCATTTCTTTCTATGTGAATATATATTTTAGATTTTTGTGATCCGTATATATTTTACACTTCTCCCCAAAGAGATTTTTCCACAAAATTTTCAAAGAGAATATCAGTTATTCTAACACCATTTCATGCATGGGATAATTTTTCTCATGAAATTTCAACTATCTTGAATCATATGATATGAATTTTTTAGTTTTCATTAACCCACATCCCAAAACCTTCATCGAAGCATTGCTAAAAATTATGAATAGTTCCCCACTTACAGATAGTGTGAGAACATGAGCAATGATAATCCTATTTTTAATCTCAATGATGATTTATTAAAATTCTCTAATACTAGAAAATTAAAATCCCGTCCATTTTATCTTGGTAAGATATTTTGACAAGGATAATAAATTTCTTAGAATTCAGATATAATATCTAGTTGACCCAATGAATCTATGAATATCTACCATTGATGTTGGACTCAACCATCCTTCAATTTTTTTTCATTCAATGATGTAGAAATATCCCATTACTTATGATGATATTCCTAATGAATGATTATTCCCTTAACCAGAACTCACACTTCACGTACTTTGCATAGAGATTCTCATTTCACATGGTCTTTAGTAGAGTAATCAGATTCTCCTCATTCTCCTCTTGGTTTGGTAATGTATTAGAATATCATCAAAAAAGAATACCAAATTTTTTTCAATATAAAGAATAGAGACTCTATTCGTCATTTTTATGAATATTTTTTGGTAATTAGTGAGTCTGAATGGAATCACTATGAACCGATAATGCGCAAACCTCAGAAAAATATAAACCTTTGGGATGTCCTACTTTACCCTAACATGGTAACATCCCGACAACCAATCCAAATTGGAGAATTATTAGGATCTATTTAGATGATTTTACAAGTTGACAATCAGTGGGAAATGATAATTTATCATTATGAATATATTTTTGAGCTCACGATAACCAATGAAAAGGAACATTGACCCATCATTATTTTTGATTAAGAGGACTGGTGCACCCCATGGTGACGAACATGGGAATATGAATCCTTTATCTAGATTATCATGTATTTGTTTCTTGAGTTACTCGTGTTCTAAAATAGCCATCCTATATGGATTCTTTGATATTAGAAATGATCCAAGTACAAGGTTGATTTAAAATTAGACATGTCAGCTATGAGGAAGACTGAAAAATTCCTCAAGAAACACATCAGCATATTTCATCAAAATAGGAATGTATTTTTATATGATCCCTTACCACCAGATGATAATTTGATCTAGATACGCTTTCTTACAGGGAAATAATATTCATACTTGAGACGATGGTGATAATATGCATTTATCCTCCTCCATGAACCTGTATAGAATCACGAGTTGATTCGCTATAGGGAGAGTGCTTCATTCTCGTCCCAATTTTTGTTGGATATATATAGGTAGGGCCAATATGTGCCCATAATTACATAAAATTCCACCAAAAGGACTATGAAAATGTTCTATGATAATTTCATTCCACAAATGCTGACAGGGGAGGAGTTATATATTTAGAATGTAATAATTTCTCAATTTCCCATTTTTACCAAAAACTCTTTGTGAAGGAATTGTGGTGGTTTTTTGATAGTTCTACTAAATTTTTTTTATATGAAGGCATGTGTGGAACCAAAATAAAAAATTTATTTCTCTATTATTGGATGAATAAATACCGTACCACTCACAACATCATTTTCAGGATTCACATCGGTGGTAATGTTGGAGAAAGCTAACCTTTTATACTTTGGAGTTTGTTGAGTGCCTTGGAAAAGACTTGACTTAGAGCATTTGTTCGAAAAGTGGAATGGTTCTTTACAATTGATCTAGTGATAAACATGTTGAGGTTTTAGAAGAGCATTACTTTCCTCTATCAATGTGGTGGGTTTCTCATGTCAATAATCATTATCATGCTTCCCATCTCTTCTATACCTAAAGCATTTCATTGTCCCCATTATAAAATTTCTATGGTGATTCTTTCTGAAAACATGTGGGATGGAGAAATTTCATAGATAAATTTTGATTTATCCATCAGACCTCTAGAATTAGACTTCAGTTCCCACTTCATATCCCCATAATACCCTGGGAATTCTCTAATATCCATTTCAACATTGAAGGAACATCCAAAAAACGTCTTCATAGCTCCCAAATTCATGGATCTCCAATGTTTTTTTAGACTTGGATTTAGCCCACCAAAGAAGCAGTCAACCATGCATTCAGGGGTAATATCAAAACCATAGGTGTATCATGAATTTATAGTGACATTATCCTCATACTGCATAATATATTCATCATTACATTTTTGTGGTAAAGGAAATACCTTTCCTTTTTAAGTAATATTGTACGGGGAAAATATTTATCGAATTGTTTTTAGAGAATTATTTCCACTCCATTTTTTGATCTGATCCTCATGATTTTTATTCACCATCAATTCCACCACTAATTAGATTTCCCCTCCAATTTATAAACAAATAGAAAAAAAAATCTCTAGTTTGGAACATTAATGGATGAAAAAGATCTTATAAATCATGTTGATCCATTTTTCAGTGATTAAGGGACCAATGATCCACTAAAAGTTGGAGGTCTTTGATTCATGAAACTCTCAATTATATATTGTTACCAATTTGGTGGGTTAGGTCACTCTTCTTGGTCTATTATTCTATTTATAATGTGATTTTTATAAGAAAGTATCTTGACAAATTTTTTGATTCCTGATCCTCTCAGATTGGGAATATCTTTGTAGTAGTCATCATATTTTCCTTCTCATTTTTTGTAAACCCGATACATCATATTACCAACCATTAGGTAGAATTGATGAAAAATCAAAGGGGATTATTTTAAAATATTATAAACAGAAAGGGAAATCCAATTACTCTAAATGGATAACATATAAATTATGTTTATCTTCTTAATTCATGGGTTTTTAGGCTTCAATATAGGTTTTCAATAATATGTTTCCAAATATATATTCTTATGAGAATTTTTTTTTATACCATAATAATGGTTTATAATGATCTTATAAATTTTGAAAGTAACCCATCAGATTATTGTATCACTGAGATGGGGAGGGGGGAATCTGTGATACCATTATTCATTCATGTTTTTTTCAGTTGAAACAACCTTCTCCTCCTGGTCATGATTTTAATACCCTTCTGATAAAAAATCAACAGAAATCCAAAAAAACATATTGATATAAAATTGACACTATTAAATAAGAATATATGCATCCTTGGTATGGTTTTGAAATGATATAATTCCATACAATCCACAAGAAATAAATCCTTGGAATAAAACTAGTAGGATTTACCCTTTCACTCATGTTGCACTTTGAAACAATACAACAATTGCATGTGAATACTCTTAGCATAATAAGATAATTCAATCATTTTCTAAATATTCATGTTAGATGTTGTTATTATCAATTTGAAAAATTTATTCAATTGAAATATAATTCATCAATTCCTCACCCATAAGAAAGGAATTAACTGCCGGAACTTTGTTATGAAACTCTGAGTCTGATATTTCTATGTCCAATTCCTCCGAGTCTGATTCTTACAAAACAATACTCAAGTCTGATTTTCTGATAGATAACAGTAGAGTAGAAATGACGCCACCTAATTTCACAAATATTATTGTTAATCTGATTCGAATATGAATTAATTGGTAAGACCCAAAAAAAAGTTCAACCCAAATAGAATTGATCTCTTTATCTCTATAGAAACCCGGATAATCTCTCTCTTCTCTAGTGAATAGTGAAATCGTCAAAAATTACAAAGTACTTTCACTTTTTATAGGCAACCCAAAAAAAGATTACTTGGGAATCCAAAAAAAATCCCCGCTCACCTTAATTAATCAATGATTTTATTTCCACTAAAATGTAGAAATTATTTTTGAGTTCTTTAATGCTTATCATCTCTTCTCGAAACATCCACAATCTTCACGTCTTCTTCTTTACTATCTCATTCCAATTGTTGAGACCAATTTCAATTGACAGGAATACTTGGGTCCGGTCAATTTAGATTGATTCATCTTACATATAGATGAATATGATTCTCAGAATTATTTGCATCAAAATCTTGTATTTTAAAGTTCATCTCCCACTCAACAAATAATTCTACAATATTATTCTCTTCATATCCTGATGGATCATGACCTAATTGAGATTTATCATAAAAATATCATAAAAAATTCAACTCTAAAACCAATTGGTGAAGTCATTTGAAAACATACTAATGTATGATACATTATTAAAAAGAATAATAATCACCATCTCTTACTCTTCAATTGGCACCACCTTTTCAATCAACACCCCAACAATAGTGAAATCATAACCACACTGTTACAGGGAAATCATAAACACCTACTACAATAAAATCATAAACAGACTGCTATAGTGAAATCACAACTAGCTGCTCTAGTGAAACTGTAACCACATGCCATAGTGAAATCATAACCACCTGCTATAGTGTAATCATAACCAACTGCTGTTGTGAAATCATAACCAGCAGCCATAATGAAATCATAGCCAACTGCAATAGTGAATTGGTAACCATCACCTACAGTGATATTGTAACCACCTACTGTAGTGAAATAATAACCATCTATTATAGTGTAATCGTAACAAGCTGCTATAGTGAAATCATATGCAGATGCTACTGAAAACCCGTAATCAGCCGCTATAGTGAAATTGTAACCAACTACTATAGTAAAATCATGACCAGTTGCTAATATGAAATCGTAAGCAAAAACTATTGTGAAATTGTAAGTAGTTAGTATAGTAAATTCATAAAAAAGGCTATAATGAAATTGTAACTTGCTATAGTGGAAATAGAACCCCTTCTATTACTTCCACCCCGAATCCAATTGTTCTAAAAAATAATTGATACCGCCACATACTCTTCTTATCGGTACACCTTCTTCAATCGACACCAGCTCTTCAATCTGGATACGATTGTGTTGTAAAAAATTGGTACCACTTCATTCTCTCTGCCATCCAGATACGATAAATCTAATTACCATTATTTTCTGATTGGCAGCATCTCTTTCACTCTCTCTTTCTTCTATCAATATTTCCTCACAGGTTCCCAATATAACTCATGATTTATGTGAAACAAAAATCAGAAATTCCTTATGATAATTACATAGTAATGTATCATAACTTTCCATTCACTCAAGTTTCATTGATTCCATCTCATTCTAATTCTGATAGCAAACTTTCTGAATACACGAGTCAAATTTTCTAAAAGCATGGGTCTTATTCTTTTCAAAATAAACCCGAAAAAATTGTTCTCAAAAAACAACACAACATGATTTCATTTCTTCAAATCATTCCTTGACAATAAAAGAAAACACAAGAATAAAAAACATTCTTCGTCAGTTGGGTCCTAATAATCTCCCCCTTTGGATTTTGTTTTCAACCAAGTTTCAAAAATTACTGAACATTGTATCCTCAATAAATTTATCGCATATCAATAATTCTTAGCCTATGTGAGCAAACTCATTGTAGGAAACAATAGAATTTAATAGAAAATAAATTTTATCAAAAAAATAATCATGAAATCCACTTTCTTTTCTATTTCCTTTATTCAATATACATGAAAAAATCAATTTATTTTCCTACAACCACTCTGACAAACAATTAGAATAGTTCACACAGTAAACAATGTTGATTTCAAAGCTTACCCACAAGTCTCTCTTTTGTGCAATAGATTTATGAATAAAAACAATGCCCCCTTGAAAAAACAATAAAATGGTAAGATGAGAGAGGGGAAATATACCCACACCTCATCCTTGATGAGAAAGAGCATGGAAACCCTTGTTCAACCTCATTTTTAGAACGATTCCTTTGATAAAGGATTTTTAAAATTATCAGCATATTATCCCAATGTGGGAAAATACTCCAGCTTCAATTCATTGTTTTCCACATGCTCTTTGATTTAATTATATTTGATACCAATATTTTTTAATGATAATATTGAACAAGATTCTTTGTGATATTGATTTTACATTTATTTTCAAAACCTAATAACAAGGGTTACATCACTTCAAAGAGTAAATCTTCTAATTGTGTTTTCATCCACATAAATTGAGTAGTGTCCTGAGTAGCAGAAACATACTCATCTTTTTCTATACTGAGAGTTATTGAATTTTGTTTCCTTGAATTATAACTAACACAAATAATTCCTAGAATGAATACACCACCAGAGGTGGATATTCTATCATCAAAATTTCTTACACAATCTCCATCTGAATACTCAAATAATTCAATACAATTGGAGCTATCATATTTGATTCTAATTTTTTTTATAACTTTGACATTTCTGAAAATTGTTCCTATAGAAATTAATTGTTATTATTTTGGAGAAATTTGAGATCCTAAACATAAGGTAACAACATACCCAATGTTAGGTCTTTAAGAAGTCAAATAAAATTGAACTCCAATTAGTTTCTGATACTCTTTTGAATCAACTTATTTTCCTTATCAATATTTACTCAGTTTTGATTCCACTGAAATGGGTGGGGGAAAAAGTTTTTTATTCTCTATGCCAAACCTCCAATGAAGTTATTTTTCACACATTTAATGGGAGATGAAAATGTGTTATTTCATTTTATAAATTTTTAAACCAAGAAAGTATTTCAATTTTCCAAAGAAGGACATTTCAAATACATTTCTCATTTCTTCAACTAATCATTCATTGCTTCATCCATTATTTCATGAAAGATAATATCATCAACGTAAACAATTATAATGAGGTAATACTTTTCAGTTTATCTCATATTAATATTTCTCTACACTCTTCCTTTAATATAGTTCAAATTTCTTAAATATGTATCTAATTTCTAATACCATTCCCTTGGAGCTTGTTATAGGCAATAAAAAGCCTTTTTTAATCTGTAAAAATAACTTTAATCTTTTACAATAAAAAATCCACAAGGTTTTTAAATATAAACCTCTTCTTCAAAATCTCTATTTTGGAAAGTAGAATTAACATACATTTTAAGGATCTTGTAGCTTTAATTTTTGGAAATAGTGTGAAAAATTATGATTGTTTCAAGACATTCCATCAGAGGAAAGTTTTCATCCAAATCAGTACCCTCAATCAATGAATACCGTTTTCAAACCAATCCTGATTTGTTGCTTATAACGTCAACTTTTTCATTCATCTTGTTTAGAAAAAACCATTTTGTGCCAATGATGATTTTGTTTTCATTATTGTGCACAAGTTCCCATCTATTTTTCTTTTCAATATGATCAAATTCACTATTCATGGATTGAACCCTTTCCAGAAGCTTAGAAGCTTATATCACATCATTTGGTTCTAATTTTGAATACAAAGAAGTAAGTGTAATGGAATAGATTGTTATTCATGATTGAACCTTCTAATGTTGATCAATAATTATATTATGTGCTCCACAAGTTTCCTAAACCTTAGATAGGATTTTAGATTTTCTTCCTCATCATTGGAAATAGCTGATTATGACATTCACCTTTATTAGGATTACAATAGTCTGTATCCTTATCTGAATTATCTTCTTCAACTTTCTGAACTTCATTGTTCTCCTGAACATGTTTATCTTTCAAATATAATTCAATAACTTTTACATAAACTAAATAGCAAATTCTTTTTTTCTTTTTTGAAGCATTTGTACACTCTTCCTTTCGATGAATGACCAAGATAGATTCTATCCTCATGTTTCTGCTCAATCTTAACATAGATTCGACCTTTCTTTTTTTTAATAAAATGACTCCCAATGACTATAATGTGATTCAAACATGGATATTTTCAATAAAACAAATCATATGGAGTCATTCCTAATTCTGGATATAAGAACAAGGTTTCTAAAAATAAATAGTAATTTTCATGGATTTCCTCAACAAGTAACGAGAAAGTCCATGATCCAGTAACATGTTTATTCCCATTTCCACCAGTCTTCTATTATTTATTCCAATAAACCCATTTTTGGGGAGTGTATTGAGAGTGATATTCATGCGGAATTCCAGGCTTCCTAGGATAGTATTCAAACTCTTCACATCTGTATTGACCACCATTATTAGTTATCATCTTCTTCACTGAATATTCATATTCTTTCTTTGCTTCTCTTTTGAAACATTTAAACATTATCAAAGCATCTGATTTTGGTTTCATGTACATAACAAAAATAATGATTTTAAAATCATCAGTAGAAGAAATGGTGTAATTATCTAAATCTATTTATTATTTTGTCATTGTCCCATATGTATCAGAATGGATCGGCTCTAGAGGCTGAATTGATCAAATATCAACTTTCTTATGAACACCATTTTTAATTTTTCCATTCATGAAGATAGTTAAATACCAATCTATTCTTCTTGGAAAATCAGGAATGTCTCAAATGAATTTTTTTTTAGATTACATTCTCATGTTTCACTGGAACTTATATTAAATCATTTTATTACATAACTAACTCTCTTGTAGCATACTCATGTAACAAGAGTTTTATGAATCACGAGCCTCAAACAAATTTCCTTTTAGACATTGGCCTCTTTTAATAATCCTTCCATATTATTCACTCTTTAAAAAAATCCATATTTCTTGAAGATAGAATTGTTACCCTCATCACACAATTGTGAGACACTTAGAAGGTTTTGTCTTATCCCATCAACATACAATTTTTTATTAGATTTCATCTTTTCTTTCCCAATAATAGCTTACCCAACACCTTTTATTTTCAACAATTCAAAATTTCCAAAAGTCAGTGGACCTTATTTATAATCATTCACATCCTTCAACAATTTCATGTCTTCTTTCATGTGAGAATAACACCCTCAATAAAGTATCTTTGGTTATCCTCCATTCATGGATTTTAATGCAGTTTAAAAAACACGCATATTTTCTCCATTCTTTTTATTCTTAAACTTTTTCTTTTGAGAATTGATATTCTTTTCCTAAGACTATAAAAAAACTAGAAATCCTTTTCCAGGTTTCCATGTAGTAAACATATTCCCCAAATAGTTTCCAAGGGTTGGAACCTATTTTAAATCTTCCCTTCATTGTTTTCAGATTTCTTCAGAACAACCTTTTCATTTTTCCTTATTTGAAAAGATTGTCTCCCTCTCAATCTAATCTTTCCATAACCTATGGGGTAATAGTAATGTTGTTGATTGGACCCACACATATATGATGTGTGTTTGATTCTCACACAATACTAGTAATACACATAGAAATATTATTTGCCTCTAAAACATCTATGCTAATAAAAATTTTGAAAACACTTCTCAACCATATTCTTTTCACTTTAAATTGGATTATTCTTCTTCTTTTCAGAATTGATAGGTTCAGAAGTATTTGAATATTTTCTGGATCAAAAAAAAACCTTTTCAAATTTATGATGTTTTGTAACATCTGAATTCTTCAATTTAACCTGATACATTACATTCCCAGCATTCCTCTTTCCAGATACAGTTCCATTCTACTTGTCATCCTTTGAAGGAATAATTCCTTGAACCTTATAAATGTTCTAATTATTATAACATTTACCTACATCAGTGATAGAGTTTTGAAAACAGAAACATTTCTTTTTAGCATCATAGAGTTTTTGTTCGAAAATATTCTCCTCTTAATTCTCTTTTATCTTCACTTCCAAATGCACATAACAATTCTTTTCATATTCAAAAGACTTCTTCAAGTAATAAATATCTTTAACTAGCTTTTCTTTTTCACCAGCATAACATTCTTGGATTCTGGAGCATACATCTTCAAACATTTTGTTTTTCTATTTAATTCTTCTAATATTTCCAATAAATTATTTAAATTCTTCTTTAAAATGTATTTCAAGTTGAGTTTGTTCTCCTTCAGAACTACTAGTTCTAAATTATTCATCAAGAACTGTAGCAATGAATGTATTTTCATTACCATACTCAATGGATTGTTCGGATTCATCATCACTTTCTTCTTCTTTAGTGTCTTTAGAAGCGAATCTTCAACTTTTTTATTAGAAGAATTTATTTTATTTTCCTTAGTCTACCTTTTTCATTCATGATTTTCCTATAAATATTTCTTCAAAATCATTTTTCTATTCTTTCTTTATTCGAGAAAAATTAGCCAGAAAGCTACCGGCACCTCCACTTACATAATATTTCAAGGGTTGTTTCCCTTTTTATTTCCTTGTACCTAGTTTCACATTGTTAGAAAATAATTATATAATTTCATTTAGATTTTTACATAACTAATTTTAAGAGTCCGAATCACCAACTTCAAATTCAATATCAATCTTTTTTAAATTTTTATTCTTCATATCCTTAAAAAAATTTCTCTATCAACCATAGTTTTTCTCCTCATATCATTCTATCTTATAATTTCATAGGTGATAATAGTGCTATGTAAATTATCAAGAGATAATGTTTTAGGATCTATGTCTTCCAATGAAGAATATTTTGCATCGAATTTTTCATGTATGATTCTCAAGATCTTTTCCACAGTTTTAGAGTCATTCATCTTTTCACCCATACATATGATAGTACTCACAATGTCATTCACCCTAGTAATGAATTCCCTAATAGATTGATTCTCAACCATCTTCCAATCTTTATACCTAAATATTCATATTTGTAACATCACCTTCTTAAAATTTGTATTGCCTTCTTATATGTTTTCAATTTATCCTATATACCTTTAGTAGTGGAAACACCTTTCCCTCTAAAGAATTATCTTTCAAAAATTAATGATAATATATAATTCATCGACCTTCCATCATTATCAATAAACTTCTTATCAACCATTGTTAGTGGAGCACTATCATCAATGGGAGTAAATCCAACTATTTTAGCTTCAAGAACATCATAATTGATATGCATAAGATATAGAAACATTCTATAAATCTAGATGTGATAGTTTATTCTATAAAATACCATAATACCTTTACTATTCATATAGTTCACATTCGCCTTCTGCAATGTATAATGAAGGGAACCTGGCTCTTATCCCAATTGAAAGTACCAATTCAGAGTATTGTATCACCGAGGGGGGGAGGGGGTGAATCAGTGATACCATTTTTATTTCATGTTTGTTTTCAATTGAAACTACCTTCACCTACAGTTAAATATTTAAATTCCTTATTGATAATGAACTAAACACACATTCAATGTAACAAAAATATTTACAAGATTCACTATTAAATAAGAATAGATACGTCCTTGGTGTGGTTTGGAAATGATACGACACCCTAAAATCCACTGGAAATCAATCATTGGATTACATGGAGAAGGATATACCCTTCACTCATTTAGAACTATGAAACAATAAAACTAGTACATGTGCATCATCTTAACACAATAAGGTAACAAAATTGTTTTGTAACAACTCATGTTACCAACTATTCTTTTAAATTCAACAAATTTATTTAATTGAAATTCAATTCATCAATTCCTTACCCAGAAGAATGTTAAGAACTTCTAGACATTGTTATGAAATACTGAGTTCGATCTTTTCTGAGTCCAATTTCATTGACTCTAATTCTAACAAAACAATACTCCCGATTTGATTTACTAATAGAATCCAATAGATTAGAATCACCCCCACTTCAATTCTCGAAAGCAATTGTTAAGTAGAATAGTATATGAATGAATCAGCAACACCCAAAACAATTATAATGCCAAATTGAGTTGATTTATCCATCTTTCTAGGAACCTAGATCTTCTCTATCTACTACAATAAACAGTGCAAGAGTCTGAAAGTAAAAATTACATTTTCCTTTTACTAGAGATCCAAAATAGGTTTAGGTGGGAAGGACAAAACATTTTCCCGCTCACCTAAATTAACCCAATATTCTATTTCCCCAGAAATATCAAAATGTATTTTGACTTAATCAATGCTTCTTGATTCTTATCAAAACATCCACAATCTTCACCACTTCTTCATTTGACTCCCATTTCAATTGTTATGAAATATTTCTGTTGAAATAAATTCACGGGTCCAATCAACTGAGTCTGATTCCAAATTTCAATTGTTGAATATGTCTCTCATAAATGATTTGAATAAAAATGTTGAATGAAGGTCATCCCCCTTTGAAAAATCATTCAGAAATATTCTTCTCTTCATACCTTGATCGATATTAACACAATTGAAATTTCTCATGAATAGAACATAAAACAATTTAACTCTAAACCCACATAATTAAGTCATTTGAACATAAACCAATGTACAATCCTTTATAAAATATGAATAATCAGCACCATCTCTTACTATTCAATCAACATCACCTTTTTAATCGGCACCCCTACTATTGTGAAATTGTAACCACACTAGTATAGGGAAATCCTAACCACCATCTATAGTGAAGTCACAACCGCCTGTTACAGTAAAATTGTAATCACACTACTACCATGAAATTATAACCTGCTGCTATAGTGAAATTGTAACCACCATCTACAGTGATATCGTAACCAGTGCATATAGTGAAATCGTAAACACCTGTTATAGTGAAATTTTAATGAGCTGCTACAATGAAATCGTATCCAACTACTATAGTGAAATCATAACCCGAAGATATAGTGAAATTGTAACCACTTACTATAGTGAAACCAAAACTAGCAGCTATAATGAAATCGTAACCAACTACTACAGTGAAATCATAAGCATTCGCTACAGTAAAATCCTAAATATTTTCTATAAAAAATCATATCTAACTACTATAGTAAAATCGTAACAAGATGTTACAGTGAAATTGTAAGTAGCCGCTATAGTTAAATCGTAAGCAGCTGCTATAGTGAAATTGTAACTAGATGTTACAGTAAAATTGTATCTTCTATAATGAAATTAGCACGACTTCTTTTAATTCCTCCCATAATCCAATTATTTTGAAAAATAATTGATACTCTCAATTTATCTCCCTCTTGATATAGGTTCTTCAATTGTCATTGCCTCTTCAATCGGGATATGATTGTTTTGAAAAACAATCGGTACCACTTATTTCCCTCTTCCAACTAGATATGATAAATATGGGTACAATAATTTTCTGATAGGCAGTATCTATTTCACTCCCCCTTTCTATTTTCTGGCTTAAATCAAAAGATCTCAAAACAACTCAGGATTTATATGAAACACAAATCAGAAATGCATTGTCACAATTATAATGGAATGTATCATAACATTCCATTAACTCTTGTTTCTATCATTCCTTTGAATTCTCATCCTAGAAAAACATTCTCTAATACATGAGTGAAATTTTCATAAAATATGGGTTAGATTCTTTTCAAAAAAACCCAAAACAATTGATTCCACAAAACAAAGTGAAGTGATTTATTTTCTTAAAAGAATAAATTGACAACAAAAGATAACACTTGAATACAAAAAACCTTCATCATCAGCTGGGTCCTAACAAATTTTTTAAAGAATACCCCAGAGAGTGTAACCATGTGCATAGTAAGGCTCATTTCCATGTAGCGGATTACCCAGAGTCAGGCTAAGAACATCTAGTTGGATTTTATACCCCCTGGTAGATCTATACTGAAACCACATCCAATTGATGTATCTAGATAGGCATTTGTTTTCTTGATAACGCACTTAGTATATACTTACCAAAATCTTGTTATGTTTCTTTATACATAGTCTCATCCTTATGTAATTATATATAGTTCTATAATCCAATGGCTTTCTCTAGTGTTTTCTAACCCTTATCCCAAAATATCTTAACGTATCTTATGATAAAAACTATAAAAACCCTTTTCATTATTTTATATTTAAACATGATTTATGACAGAAAATTAAACTTAATACAACCTAGATGATTGAGAGGTCATGTATATTAGTGAAATTAGGTACATTACATTACAACATAATGCATGAAAAGAAACATATTTATTGCCAAATTCATTAACAAGATTGAAACAATACTTCCTAGATAACACTGCATGGTAGAACCTGATAACATATATAAGAAAGGGGTGAGCCATAAACCCTATTAAGGGAATAAAAAGGTGTAAAATGAACATGAAAATAAATTTTAGACAATAGGCATATCAATGGATCATAAAAGTAACACAAATAATATTTCATGATATAACTTGATAATCATAAATGGGAAATATGGAAATTTCATAAGACACCACATCATAATAATAGGTTGAAGATAAAACTATCATGGAAAGATGGTGGATAATGTCACATAAAAATTAGGTAAAGCATTTATCCTATCATAACATATCATTAAACTAAACATTATCCAATTCATTGGGGCGCTATATAATTCTAGTCACAACCATCACTTTTATTCCATTCTCATTCTTTAGTGTTCCACATATGACTATAAATATGGATTCATTCAAATTCCTAATTTATTACTTGATCAATTATTGTGGAGTAAATAAATTTAATTCCCCAATGGAATATATTTATTTTTATATAGATTAATATATATGATATAAAATGATCATGGAATTCACTATAAAATTGTTTTTGAAGTGGAAAATATTGCTCAATTTCGTTATCATAATGGTGTGACATAAAATTCATAAAAATGGTTGGTAAGAGAGAAAGGGAATGCTTATAATTTAGATATTAAATTTACAGTAATATGGGAATGGGAATAATTTTTTCAAAATATTGAATTAGAAAAAGAAAGGGGTATCATAATAGATAAACTTGATGAAATAGGTGAAAGTAAATAACCCTTACGAAATTTTGACATGGTAACGAGTATGTTTAAAGGTTCTTGGGAGGTATAAATTATATTTAAGGGTGGTATCATAATTTATAAATATAATGGACAGTAAGGGGTATGGAAAACATATCCCAAAAATAAGAAAATGTAAATTGAAAGACATAACATTAGAATGAGTTATAGATAATAGAGGAATGTGGAAGATGAGGTCCCCTTACATGAATGTGTGACTCTAATGCCTTGGGAGGGGCTTCTAGAGAGAATTAGGGAGATTTTTAAAGACTCTAAGGAGTGTAGGGTAGATTACGGAATGTTCTAAGGGGTTTGAATAAAGAGATATGGGTTCTTGTGTGGGTTCATATAGGAAACTTTAGAGATTTCATTATTATTTTGGTTTTGGAAACAACATATTAGAATATATTAATTATTCCATTAAAAATAATGTACATATTATTATGGATAGGGTCTTGATGAATATCTTTTTAATACACAAACATAAAACATAACAGTAAGGTGTGTGTAGGTGGTGCTTTCACGGGGTCGTTCAAAGAACATTGGTTGGGTCACGATTTCGTTAAGCTTGAATGTCTCCTGTAAATGGGTTTTCTCATGATTATGTTGTTGGTTCTTGGCATTTTCATGGGATTGGTCTTGGGAAAATCTCAGAAATTATATCTCCCTCAGAATCTATAATAAATGGGATTTATAGGGTATGATCCTACTGGATGAGACCATCACTTCCTTTTTCTATGACAAATGCATTTGATAACACCATATATTTATTCTAGTATAGTGATCACTATTCAATAGTTATATTACCAATGATAATGATACATAATAGTCGTTTGATTTTTTGGGTATAATAAAAAAAAGTGCATCTGTTTTATATTACCATATTATTTTTAATTAAATCAAAAAGAGGAATTGTATTAATAATTGACCAAGTTGTTAAATGAAGTGTCTCTTTCTCCATTTCCTCTATCATCTCTAGTAGACATTGGGCCTCAATAGAGATGATAAATCCTAGTCCTATTTTTGTGCAAAGTTTATCAAAGTAGACTATTATGAGAAATAACCCTTCACCCAATCAATTATAACTTCATATTCAACATTATGTGTGGAAAATTCACTCATTTTATCACACAATGTGATCTTTATAAGATGTTTTGGATCATGTTCATTTGAGACACAACTCATAGATTGAAGAAGCAAATATTTGTTGTAAAAATCATAGAGCTCTTTCTCACATGATGATAGTTGATTCCATACTAGGACTATCCATATTGTGTTTTCATATATTCAATATTAATTTAATACACCTTCCCCATGGTTAAAAAAATATAGTATAGGCTCTCCCATTGACAAAAAATTTCATCTAATAGAGTCTCGATAAATAAGGATTTATTTTGGTTCCGAATTACCCATTGTGACATCATGGACTATATTACAATTTCATAGTTTGATCCAGCATGTTGAATAAAGGAAACAATATATTAAGGTATAATATATGTCCAATAAATCATAATTTATCTGAAAGAATAGTTATAATAGCATCTTGTATTCTGCTCCCTTCTCTACAAACATGCTTTATTCCTCATCTTATTAGCACATCATCTTCTATTTTCATTGAGGGGATAGATTAAAAAATATCTTCCTCATTTCATGATGAATCTTTTTAATGAATATGGATTTTTTAAGGGATTCCTATGTCTTGAACTAGATCCATCAAATCCTCAAACAAGGGGTTTGGAGAGGAGAAGATTGTATCTACCCATCGAACTAGCCGACTCACCAATCGATTAATATAAAATTCCCTCAAATCTTGGGGACATAATTATAACCAAAATTTTTGAATATTGAAAGAATGAAAGAAAATCATGGTATTTGTATGATTCTATTCCAAAATCATCTATAATTGATATATAATCTTGAGATGTAATTCCCCTTAAAATCCAGTAAAAAGATGTGAAGATTGTTTTTGAGTGTTGTAAAACCGATGATCCTATGGGTATGAGGAGTATGACTCAAAATGATTAGTAATTATAAATAGGTTTAAAAAACCCCATCCTAAAATTATTTTTCATATGGCCTCTAATCAATGGAACAACATTCATCATCGATGACCATCCCAGATGGAGATGGTTATGGAAAAAAATTAAAAAAATTTATTTTATCAATATTTGGGCAACCTAATTGGCATATTACAGTATTTCTTCAACACTGTAGTCAATTAGTAGTCATGTTAAAATTAGGAAGTGATGTATTTCTATTGTATTTTGGAACATATAACACCTAAAATTATCTTTTATCTAGACAAATAGAAACTGTATGGGCCTTCTAGTCTAATAAGGGGAATTAACCTGTTGAATATAGTTATAAAGCTGATAAAGATTAGATACTGTTAGAAAAGGTAGGTTGTGTTACCTCTATTATTATAGACAATATTTTTTTATCGGTGATCTACCCTGAATGAAAATAAGTTGTTCCCCAATAGGTAAAATTCATCCATATAAAATAATGACCAAAAATCCCACCAACCAATGCCTTTGGGATACCGACGGTCACACCTTATAGCCCCATTAAACACACTCTTATGCATTCATAATGCCCAAATAAGATCTCATTTCATTCCAAACTTGTTAAGAGAGAAAACGGTGTGGATTTATGTTAGTAGGTCGATCCCTAATATTAATAAAATGTTAATCCCATCATTGAATGAAATGAACGAGCAAAGCTTCAACTCTATATTTAGCCTCTACTTCATAATTTTGGTCATATCATGTGCCAACATTTTAGTATTTATATGATGATATATGATGATAGTGGAAGGGAGGAATTCATCATACATATTCTAAAGTGTATGTATTCACCCAAACAGATAGATGTCCAATAGGTTTATTCCTACCTCACCATGGGGTATATGAAAAGTGTTAGTGTCAGGAAACCACTGATTGATCACTTATATAAGGAGTTCTAGTTTACCCAACATGATGAATTGAGAGATCCATATCACCTCATAGAGGTGGATGGGGTGTATTCAATCAAAATATTCTATATAGATTCATCGATCCCATAACAAAAACACTCATTTGTTAGAAAAAATGATACCGACACATAGATCCTATTTCGAACTCCAACGACCATTTCAGTCATCCAAATAACATATAATAATATTTTAGTAACTCTGAGAAATAGTATAACGAAAAAGATCACAATCATCTAAGCTCATAGAGTTGATATTCAATCTAGGGGATGACCCTTGGAATAGTTCAAGGATCTATTGGATATTCACGGAATCAATTGCATGGATATATATAATTAAAGATGAAAGCCACCAGGTTAGAGGATTTTGGTTGGGAAAAGTGAGGGAGAAATGATACAATGTTTGATGCTACAAAGATTCTTCCTTTTTGATAGAGAATATTTAGGAATATAAATCAAAAGGAGTCTATTTTAAAACTGATTTTCATAAAAATCCCAATTTATGTGATCATAATTGTGGATCACAATGAACATATCCCTCCAAGTGGGAATGTTGGATGATGTTTCTGTGGCGAAATACATCTGGGAAAAGGCATAAATAAGAATTTATTAGACTAATTTTGAAACTAGAGTAAGGGAGGAAAATTAGAAAAGTGCATAACATGGATGGAGCCACATAGAGAACAAGATTTATTATGGGTCTCATGGTTGTGACACCCTTGTTAAGTATCATGATCATATGATCTATTTTGAGAATCATGATTGCATGACCATTTAAAGGTTATATGAATCACATGAAAAATTAACCACTATGTGATGCCTAATTAAATCATGTGAAGAAACCACATGGCCAAGGAAATACAACATGATTCATGAAATTTACTAATTATTATTTGTCAAATTCATTGTATAGATTGTTTGGATTTGGAAATTATGTGATGAGGTCACCTGATCAAATCAATTATGTTTTCATAGTGACATGGATATGTGGTGCAGTAATGGGAAGGATTCATGTTAATGTGATTTTATATAGTGTTGAGTAAAAGATGAAACAGATGGGACCTTCTAGTCCTATATATAGGGCATCTAAAAAAATATAAAAGGACCCCTAGGAGGCCAAATAAATCATGGAATACTAACTAGGGGATACCTATGGTACTCAGTCGAGTATTTAATTTTGAATAACCTAGTTTTTATTCCTCAGGGATACATTTATCAAGGGATTCACTTATTTCCAACATCCAAATGGGAATTATGAAATTTATGTCAATGTAACACCCAAAAAACAAGTATTATATTCCTATTTAAGGAAAGAATAATATAGAATATAATTATAGGGATCAATCACCATGATCATAATAATTAACACCCTTCAAAATGAATTGAAATTACATAACCCTTAGAACATCACATGAAGGGTTCCATATTTTACGTGATCAGTGCACTAATCATGAGATTCCCCATTATTCAATACCTCCTTATCAAATGATGTCTAGTTTAAAAGTATTATTAATCTTGAAAATGACTTATAAAATCCATTCCAGTCATGTTACTTATTATTAGGCAGACTATTGATAGTTATCGAGGAATTCACATGATAAAATCTTGAAATTATGGGATTAATAGGTGAAGAGAGTTATTTTGATCATCGTGGATATGGATTGTGTTATTTCAATTATTATTTCATGGATCACATAAAGTATATTTTACATGATATTTGTATCTTAAAAAATACATTTGACATCCTGAATTAATAACAAAAAGTCCTTGTACATTTTATTTAGAACACATGATGCACCATAAACATGTCAAATGGTTCTTTTGAAATCACTTTTATATTGAATCTTGATCCTTTTAAGGCCCTTTGACCTGTTTACAAAGCTCTTAAAGGAAAGAAGACATGAAATATGATTTTTAATAGGCTCTTTGACATAAGAATTAATCCCATAAAGGCCTTAAAATGGATCTGAGTCTTTATTTTAGACATGTTGGTTTGATCATGTGGAAAACCATTCACAAAACATGTGTTCCAAGAGGATTTTATTGATGAAGTAATCACATGGTCACTATTTTAAACAAAAAAAATAGATGATGTCATTGATGACATGCGGGTTGATCATGAAATGTTTATAGAAAATATTATAAAATAATGTGAAATTTACCTTCACCTAATAAATCGAATATATAATAATTAATAACCATAAAAAATATAATAGTTATAGATTTAATAATACTAGAAATTCTCCATAGTAAAGAGATATAAAAATATGAACACACATTGGAAAGAGAAGACAATATAATGTGTAGGATTTTTTGATCTCATGAGTCATCCAATTGATATGTCTCGTGAGTAATTTAACGGATTACATAGTACGTTTATATGATGGGAATGATCATATCAGTGATTATGAAAAGATACATAGAAATTTTATCTGAATCATGTTAAGGACCATCTGCCTGATAGCTTAATCATGTGATGCCTCAGTAGGAAAATGCATGAAAAAATGTGGTGTCTACATCAGGATACCTAAAAACTAGAGGAGTAATATAAAAATCCTGATATAAGGATTTTAATATAAATTTGAATTTTATTTCACGTGATATAATAATTTATAATATGAAACCATTGAAAAAATTTGTTCATATCACACAATCACCATTGGACATACCTTATTAGTTAATGTAAATCCCCTCAGTCTGTCCGTCTAATCACAAGACAATCACTAGACACATTTCCTTGATCACCTGACATATGTCAGACATGTTGGGAAGATCACACAATGATCATTGGACATGTTATATGGATTCATGAAAACCCCCTAGGTGTGTCCACATTATCCTGATACACCCCTCAGAAAGGACACCTAGATTATATGATGATTCTTAAACATGTCAATTAGATAACATAATAACCTTTGGACATTTGAACATAGAAAATGTGATTCCCCTGGATGTGTCCTCCTAATCAGACAACATACCTTGGACATGTCTTCAGGATCAGTTTAAGGTTATTAAATAGGTCAAGTAGATATTGTGATGTCCCTTAGACATGTCAGCCATATATCATGAAGGCCTTTGAAGATATATAACAGATCATGTGATGGATCCCATACATATAAACCTTGTTTTATAAACATTATCAGACAAGTTAGGAATACATCATCAAACATTTCAGTAATATCAGTATAACATGTTTGAAAATGTTATACAGTCCATAAATACATCCTCAGACATGTTATCATTCTTAGACATACATATTTAGATCATTTATCCTTGTTAGAAAATAATCCCCTGATATGTTATTTATGTCAAGAGGAAATCCTTGTTCATGTAAGCCTTATGATGTAGTGTTCCCTCAATCCAGGTGAACACCCAAACATGAATCTTTGGAAGAGAATTCGCCCTTTTTTATTATGTGATAATATTATACTAGGGATATGCACTCTTGTATCCACGTTTATTCCATGTAATTTATAGGGGTAATCATTTACTCCAAATATATTCAATAGACCTTTGATGGTCCCCCTAAATTTATTCATTAGAGGATTAAATCTGGATATGTTACATATAATTATACCTTGGTGTATATCCCTTAACATTCTATTCATTCATTATCATAGGACCCACTTTCTACGTATCTAGCATTATTCCACGTTCATCAATATGTTGTGGAAAAAGTGAACTATGAGGACACTGATTACTATTATAAATAGTATACATAGAAGACTGTATTGAAGAATGATATCTATATAATACATAAGTAACCATGTATTTATATTGGGGTTAAATACATTACAAGGTTTTCAACCATATTCTATCAGGGAAGCTTCAACCCATTTGTGACACACTTATAGAAAGTGCATCTAATCCCATTTAATATCTTATTTCTCACACCGAGAATGATTGAAGTATAATTAGTGATTGGAAAAAGTTATTTCTCTGACAACATAAAAGTTCCCCAATATGGGAAATAATTGTTTGTATTCCCAACTCAAATATCATGGAATCCCCAACATGTAATACACACTAAAATATAATGGATACCTCAACATATAATCCCCGCTAAAATATCAAGGAAACATAACTATTTACGTCTTCCGGAAATATCTCTGAAATCTCAGTGTGTAAGCCCTTATAATATATCAGGGAATATTTAGTGTGTAAGCCCCAATATAATATCATGACATCCTTATTTTTTTAGTCCTTATTCAAATATCAGGTTAGAATCATTGTGTAATACCTATACCAATCCAATATTGTATCCATTAAGGAATGTTTTATCATTCTATTATCTATTGGTTCTCACAACAATCATGTATCACATGGGAATAGATATTTTTGGATATCGTATCAAATACATGATATAAATGCCCCTAAAAATGGGAAAATTTCTTGGTATAACACCCTATATTTCCAAAACATTAGGACAATAATTCCCCGAAATGATAATTACACTTCCTCATCCATTAGTGGGTTCAGAAGAAATGGAACAATGAGAAATGTGATTCCTATTATAAGATTGATATATTTTATGCCTTCCTAAGGCATATTCTCTATATTCTATGACTATATTCTCTCATATATGTTGTTTCTATAAGAAATTAACTTATATAGCATGGTATTATTTGAAATATGAGTATTTTTTACTTTTTTTCTCACATTATGCATAAGTTATGTCTTAAGAGGTTACAATAAAATATTAAAACACTAATTTCTTCCCTGGATATTAGTAAAAAACAGTGATCCTAGTCATATGGATTCAAATCACAATAGTTCCCTCATTATTTCATTATAATCAGAAAAATATAGAGAACATATTATATATGTATACGGTATAAATAATAGAATACGCTCTCTCTAGTATAGTTATTAAACACCCAATCCTTTTATTAGGATAACACATATCTTACTAGAATTAGATAATCATTCATAAAAATATCTACAACAAAAAAAAGGGACCCATCGTAGGATTTATACCTCCCATGGATACAATAGACTAGCCCCCCATCCCCTCAAATAATATGATGTCATATGTATTGTTGATTTTGAAACCCCAATGATCACCATCCTTCAGAATTATGGCCAATAACTCATTATAGATTCTGGTTACATTGGGAGTTTCCAATGAAAAAAAATTAATGCTAAAAATAAATAATTTTTTCTAAATATTGTCAATGATTTGAAAAAAATTAATGGATATATTTTCCTATTCCCATGTCTTAATTTTTTCCATCTTTTTCCATAACTAAAATGATAAACTCAATGTGAAATCATGTGATAATAGAATAAATTTGTCAACATAGTTTTTAGGAATCTTGTATCCCAATCATAGAAAAACAATATTAATATGAAAGAAAAAAATAATTTAGAGACTAGGCACAAAAAATATTATATATTCATATCCTTCAATATCAATCCTAACATTCATCTTAATTTTTACACTATAAGATATTCCCTATTTAAAATTATTCTTCATATCATGGGGATAGTAAACAGATGAAAGGTTGATCTAGGATGCTACGTATGGGTAAACATTAGAGATATAAGTCAATTATCCTATGAATTAATAAGATAATAATAAGGGTGTGATATTATTAACATAATGTGAAAATTGCTACCCAATCATATAAAAAACATAAACACGATTCACATCTTAAAACATTATCATTTCACATGGCATGAATCATACGAGTGATAAGAACATCCAAAATCAATCAAAAACCATATGTTTTAATCATAATAAATTAATAAAAGTCAGGAACCACCATATCTATAGAAACCATTACATATTTCATGTTTGACTTCCATGACTATTAAATCACAGTGGATCGTGAATAAAAACTTGTTCCCGTGCCATAATGAATCATGCATAATCATTTATTTCCCATAATATATTATTCATCCCTGCTAATTTACCATAGCGGATCAAGAAAATAAAATTGATTCCCATAATTATATCATAATATATAAAACACAACATAATGAATAAGAGATTAATATAGTAATGGTTCCACATTTCACATAATAAAATCCATACATATGTGTGCCATAAGATCATAAAAACAATCATCATAACTAAACCCATAGAAAAGAAAATGAGTTTCATTGATATTTCATAATCATAACTATAATTCATCATGAAAAATTATAATTATTATATCATTATATAATATCCTCAATAAATAATAAGTAACATACAATGTTATTATCATAGTTAAAACATTACATTAAAAGATCACAAGTATATTCCTTGATGAAAATACTATTTTCACATTGAAATCATATATTAGAATATAATACTATACTAAATAAATAATGAAATTTTTTATTGTAAATTATAAATTAAATCTTTTATCAAAGGATTAAAAATAATTAGTGTTCATGATGATGATAAATTTTTTTCGTGTTGTGTACAATAAAATTAAGATACCTTTCAAATTTATGGTAAAAATTCTAAGGTATATCATTTAAAAAATTACCAAATGATTACCTGGAATTTATTTTAAAGGAAATTAATAAATTGGTAAAAATTTATTTAAAAAATAATATTATAATAATAATACATTATATAATAATTTTTTGGGAAAATATTGACATAGAAGAAAAATATTCCCCATTGAATTATAAAACATATTCGATTTTTTAATAAAATATTTCACATGAGTATATATATAAAGACACTAAAATGATAAAAAATATTCTAGATAAATAAAAAGAAATGAATAAAAATCATTATAATATATAGAGTTAGATCATGAAATTCAATATCTCATATTTAATAATAAATAATTCCAGAAAACTATGAGATTGGATTATAAATCCCTTACCACATTGGTATCTTTCAAATAAAACCCACATGAAATAGATAACCATATATAGATACGTTGATAATCATAATTTTAAAGATAAAAATCATAAATTAAATTCATTGGTAGTATATATATTACATAAATTAAACAATTATTGAATATATCGTGGGACTTACAGAAAAAGTGATAGGAAAATCCCTTACGTCATGTATCATTGGTCTTCAAACATAATAAAATTTCTTGTAAACTAAACATGAATTTCTTATAGATATATTAGATAACTGTACTAATATATTTCATACCATATATGATTTAATTATAATATATTATCACCAGTTTACTAAGAACCTGTTATTTGAGTCATTATTTTGGGGGAAAACTTCTTCAGTTTTCCTACATGTTTTGGTTCAGATGCCCCAATATTTATACTATGATCATGGTTACATCTTAGAAAAAAATTTATTTATATAATATTGAATTTATATTTTATATATAAAAATATATATTTATATTCATCAATTATAGTTAGATATTGAAAAATGTGTTACGCCATTCATTGTGACGGTAGACCGTATATACGCATGAATGCTATTTTCACTTTTTGGTGGATGATATAAAATAATGGAAACTAATAATTCACTGTAATAGAGTAATTATTTTAAAATATAGATCATATATATTCATTAAATATATCTTTATCACCTTCTAAGTAAATTATATGTAAAAAAACCAATCACATCACTTCATGGACGTGGTAGCCTAAATGTATGCATGAGGGATTTTGTTGTTTTCCAAAAGATGGGATAGTGAGAAGATATATATGATATGATAATTAAAGAAGAATAATTATAACCAGAATATCAAAAATAAACATTTAAACCATCATAGTAACCATTAATCAAATATTGTTATCGGAAATGACTTGTACTGTTACGTGGATGTGGTGGTCCACAAGTGCAAATAAGTGATACCTTTACATACCCTTTTCTGAAATCGAGGGTGGATATTGGTGTTCCCATAATCATAATAATATTAATACATATTTAGAAAAAATATTTTTATTATTTCATTATAAATACAATTGATCTATAAGATTTAAATGAAGAATTAAATTGAATGAATTTGGGTATGATGAATACGTCTTAAATAATGGGACCCCTTTAGATCCCTTCATAAAAACCCTAGAAATAGAATTTTACCAAAAAAACCCTATAATTTATGAATAGGGATATTTCAGAGTGAATTTGGGTGGTTTTGTTAAAGCTCAATGGGTGTGGGGAAGAGTGCAGAAGATGATCCCTTTTATAAGTGAGAAGAGGGGTATTCATATAATTACATAAAGTGATAAACATTTATAAATTAATTTTCCAGTAAAAGTGCTTCCAAATTGATATATATTTTAGATTTAATAATGAATGGGTGAAAAGACACAAATTCATTAATATATGTATAAGTTTAGGTGCTGTTTTCACCCTTATCTCTTTATTGTTACCCACAATTACCCATTTTGAGAGTTACCATGATATCAATGTCGCACACTCATTACGGGTCAAGAATGTAACCATAAAATGAAAAGTGAAGAATAAATTCACCATGGAGTATATTTTAAACCATATTACATTCACATTGAGGATGATATAATTTTTATAATTTTTATATCATTTAATAAATTATTTTCTTTATAAAATATAACTAATATCAATTTTTAGAAGTATATGAATTATTATAATATAATATATGTATCACTCATAAAAAATAGTTAAAAAATTAAATTTCATCAAATATATGGAGTATTTGGATATAATATAATCATAGAATCAATTTTTTTCTGTTTGAAATCATTTAAAACGTTATATTTTAGATGAACCCATTCATTAACAAATATTAAAATTATCCATAATATTGAATTTTTCTATATTAAAGGGTTTTAATTTTACATAGAAGGTATCAATTGACATATAAATGTAAAATGTATGAAATTTGAGAGTTTTTATAATAAAGCTTATATATTTTTTGGATTTATATTACTTTTATGTAATTTAGTAAAATAATATTTCCTATAAAATATCATTAATGTCATTTTGGACACTATTTGTAGAATTTTTCCTTAAAGACATCATGATAGAATTACATTTATGTAATAAACCTTTTAATCAACCTTAATATATTATATTTATGTAAAAAATGACATTATTATATATCCAATTAATATTGGTTTTAATATTTTTTAAATCATTTATATTATTTTTTAACTAGTTTATGAAATAATATGTCGACACTGTGTATGAATTTAAGATAAATATTGAATTTATAAAAATAAAAAATAAATTAAGATGATAAAAAATTAATCCAACTTTCTAATAAAAGTAAACAATCAATATTATCCTCCTTTGATCCATATGTGTAGATTTATTGATTTTAAAGTTTGGAATGTGTCATTTTGTATTAATTAGTTTCATTTATTATTATAAACCTTGTAATCAAACAGAAATAGCACCAATAAGACATATATATTATAATTAAATATAAATAGATGAAAAACACAGAGGTGCAAACTATTTAACAAGGTTAGTATTCTTAATTAATAAGGATATTATTTACCAAAATTCAGTCTCCTAATTTAAAAAATGGAATACATTTATAATTTTTAATTTAAATATGTTACAAAATTTAATGTAAAATTAATCTTTTAAAATCCAACGACGAGTATTTTTCATGATAAAAATGTTTTATGAAGTAAAATGAGTTTTTATACCAAAAGAATATATAAAATTACTTAAAATTAACTTTATTGGATTATTAATAATTTAAATGAACTAATTTAACTTTTAAACAATTTTTTTTTAAAATGGACATTTTTAAATACATAAAATTAAAAGGCATTTTTCAATAAAAATAAGTATTTTAACTATTCATCAAACAACTAATCATTTCATAAAATAATAAAAAAATATTTCGAATATAATTTGGACATGATTATTTCAATTATTTCATTTTATCCAATAAAACGGCTAAGATGATAATTAACTATCTACAATATTTTCTTTGAAAAATAAATAAAACAAAATTTGTGGGAAAATGTATTTTAATGCATATAATGAATTTACAAAAAATTAACTACCAATTTCCTATGAATTAATAAATAAATTTGTATTCATTTGGTAAAATGTGAATATATGTTTAATAATGTTGTTACTAATATTAATACCTTCCAATTAAACACCCAGTTTACATTTAAATAATAATTTTGTATAATACAACTCAATTTAATTAATGATCAATATTGTGTGTTAAGAAAGTAATTGAGATTATTACATGTTTTAATGAATTTCTCAGTTTTTACATGCATAATCATAACTAGATCGATAATCCATATTCAGGTTATCCATTCTACCTAAATGGGAGATGTGATTTCCCCTATCTCAATGGTACATATTCAAGGTGAGCCACTCTACCTTAATGGCCCATAATTCCAATGAAAAAAATCCACCTTAATGGGACTTATTCCCTATGAGTTCCTCTTCATTACCAATATATATCCTTTGTCTGAATTTTTTAGGTTTTTTAATAAATATTTGGATGGCTTTAACAAAATAGGATACACCAAATCCTAGTCAATTGGAATAGTAAATTAGTAAGATAACATAAGTGATTCCACTTGCATACCAAAGGTCATGTTGATAAGGGGATTCCTAAAAAATCAGAAATTTGAAAGAAAACATGTATTGTGGGTACACATGGTGGATCTCCAAAAAAACATTAGAAACTTACCATGTTATCTATTGAAATTGTATGGTCATGGTTAGAATAAAATGTTGAACTCTATTAGAATATTCCATTATTTGTTCATTGTGATCTTACCATCCTCCAAATATCCATGGTGGATCATTCTATGGGTGTGGATCAAGGTATTTTAGTTCAATAATTCACCAATGAATGAAAGGAAGACATTATTTGACTATTTTAGAGGTCAGAGTTTTGATTTAGGGAACTTCTGTGGAACAATTTATAGTATAATTCCATAATAATGGTGTCCTTCATGTTGATGGAAGAATCCAAGTTGTTTTTCTACACCATGTCATAATCCATTACAATGTTCATGCTAATAGATTTATAAAACCATGTTTCAACAATATAGGGCCTTTATATATGATGTATCATTCAATCAATTGGTTGTTTTGAATTTAATTTTAATGGAATTTATTTCATGAATTTATGATAAGAAGAGAATATTCATTAAAGTGGTGATTTAAGAAGTGGATTTTGATAAAGGCTGGAAAGAGAGACCAAAATTGATGATAAATTGAAATGAAATATTTAATATCTCACTTTAATTTTAAATTTTAATTTTATATCTTTTCAATAAAGGATATATAATACAATATGGTTATCTCATTTCATGTTCAACTCAATATTTACAAATATGAAACACAATAATTTTTGAACATTTGGATCAAAATTATCCGGTAAAAAGGTTTCATCATGAGAGGAAGTGGGATACCCAGTGTGAGAGTTTATTAAGATTTACAAATGTCAGTGCCAATGAACCAGGAGGGTCTGTGAGGCCACACAATTTCTATAAAAAATTTTAGTTGTGGGTGTTATTAAAATTGGTTCATAGACACGTTACAATGCATGTTCCTTTTGATGTATCCAAGTTCATGTGAACCATGTGAAATAATGTATTTCATTTGTTAATTTACTCACTATTTAATAAAATAAAGGGTGAGATTGAGGTGTTCTTAATGTTTTGAGAATAATATAAGTAGACATAGATCATACATAATTACCATTGTTCAACCTCCTTTAAGGTTATATTTTTTGAAAAAAAAATATTACATGTGGTATAAAATGTTTTTCTTTTATGGTGGATTTATTTCATTCATAAAGGCATGGAATAATGTTTCAACAATAATGGCATTAATATCTTTTAAGGAAATAATTTTCAATTAAGATAGATTCATATGAAACACTATTTTTGATATTTATCCATTGATGTATATTTGTTTTTCATTTATGGTATTTTATAATAAAACAAAATGTATATTTAATAGAAAATGGTCATAGATTAATAGATGTAGATTTAAATAAACAAAATTCATTAGTATTCACATTGAACAATCATGTTTTACAAAATGATAAAATCTGGAAAACCCTATCATGTCATCTAGAAAAAGCACTAAAATATCTTTTATAAATATTCAAAATTTAGTGAGGAAAAACACAAGGATTTATATAATAACTATAATAATCTTATAATGGGAATAACTGATATGGTTAATTATTTTTTTGATCAAATAAATTCTCATATTCCTGACATGCATGGTCATAGTGAAGCTCGCAATGTTAGGAAAAGTATAAATAGAATCATGATAATAAATCCTCCCTTGTTTAGTGTAAATGTGTCTTTTTATAATATACCTATTAAAATGAGATTTATATCGACATATAACATAGATCTCTCATTTAATACGAGATTATACTTGAATACATTGATTCAAGGTTGATAGAAAATTCAAATGAAGTAGACTTTAAATCTATTATGAATCTCTGGTGAATGAAGATTTATAAAATGTAGAAGTAGATGAAATGGATTCCTTTAATTCTTATATATTTATAATAGGTAATTTATATATTAAAGTAAAACATCAACATTCATTCATTAAAAGTGGAAAATTGGGGAATGGAATACATAAATGTCCTATAAAATATCAAATGGGTGGTAAGGAATATGTGAAGGGTAAAGGAGTGTTTTTATAGAGATCCAACCATAACAAACATATTTTTTGGATGATTATATTAACATTAAATATAACTCTAAGATATATAGGGATGAGGTCCATAAAGGTTTAGTTTCATTAGATTTTGGGTATATAAAAAAGTATTTCATGAAATTTCATCAACATCTCCGAAACAATTCAAACACTGTTTAATCCTTCTAAGTCACACCTCTTATCAATATTTTCATCATTACTTAGGTAATGGAAACATAATAAAGTGTGATCATAGATGAATAGAAATGGGAAACATAAGAGAAATCAATTAATTATCATAAATGATAGTAGGATAAATATAATTTTATGATTACATGACAATAAAATATAAAAATAACACCAATTCAATCATGTATCATTAATCAGGAATCATAGAATAAAGATTTCCCATAATAGTGAAAAATAGTCATAAGAGTGTGAAATCATCAATAATCAATCATAATACATGAGGAAATAACATAAGCATAATATAATGTATTTTTGAATAAAAAAAATCTTTGAAAATTATTTTCTTCATAAACGATCACTGCCTAAAATATCGGAGATGATTTAGTTCATTCCCCACACAATAATTTCTATAGTTAGGGTTTACTCCCATGACTATCCATGTTGATAATTTCACTTACAAAATAAGTTTCAGTCCCCATTTAAGTCCTTATAATCTCAGGATATATATATCTTAACTCAATACATTGAAGGACTATAAATTTTGATGCCCACCTATTACATATTCATAATCCATTCATAAGTGTTCTAAAAGATTATAAAACATTCATCATAATATCATATCATAAACCTCAGAAAATAAATGGGTTTTATAAACATCTCATCATCATAATAATAAAAATTTTATATAAAGAATAAGGATTTTATCATTGGATCATATCCCGAGAAATTTGTAAATAACATCATAAGATTTTATCATAGATGAAAAATTTATTTAAATGACCACTAGAATGTTTCTAGAGGAAAATACAATTTTTATTTTGAAAAAAATATTTTAAATCATAAAATTTCAATAATATTTTGGAAAAAAAATACAATTTAAATGAACAACAGATACATTTAATGGAATCGTCTAATCAAGGAATGGTCATAGCAGTAAGAAAATCCATTCAGACCAATATGTCAATAGTGAACATTCCTTTAACACATAGTGATGAAAATGGTTCTAATATATAAAAACTATAAAAATAACTATATTATATGAATATATATTGGGTTTAAAGGCCATGAACCATACAATTACAATCAATGGAAATTTAGAATAGACAATATCAAAAATAAATATCAACTTTTTTATATTTTTATTCATAAGACCCATGAAATAATAAAATAAAATGAATCATTAGATATCATAAAAATAATGATATTTAATATATAACATGTGAAATGGGTACTATTTACACCTCATAAAATAATACAGGTTTGTAACATGACATATTCCCCAAAGAAGATGATTTGAGACAATAAATCCTTACCACTTTGTTAAATTCTAAATAAAAATGGCATAAAAGATAAAACCATATATATATTATCAAATACCCATAATTTTAATGAATATAATATTAAAATTCAATCATGAAAATCATATAAACAACACAAAATGATCTAGTGATGAATATAAAATATGTCTCATAGAAATAAAAGTGAGATTATAACCCCTAACCTTGTGTATAACTTGATTCATAATCACAATAAAATCCAATAAAATAAATATGTAATTATTATAATTCCATAATATAATCATATAAATACTTACAATAACATATATGTTTTACTTATCATATATTATAACCCATTCACTAACAATTGTTTTATTTAAATCCATGTTTAATGTGATTACTAATTCTCTTTTTATAGATATTCCATGTATGTACTCGTACTTTTACTTTTGTCCTGGTTTTATTATATCCATAATGTTATTCATAACATAAATATCTTATTTATTAATTATATAATATGTTATAATAATTTATATAAATTATTAATGAAAATGAATTACATCACTCAGTGGAGATGGTAGTATGTACATATGCTTGAGTGGTGGTCTCCCGTTTTGATGGATGTAATGAAAGAAATGATGATATTAATTCACCTTTATAGAGTTGATATTATATTAAAAATAAAATATATATTCATTAAATCTATACATATTACCATCTATGACAGGGAGAAATAAAAAACTAATCACATCACATTGTTGAGGTGGAAATCCCCACAGACACACTGGTGACAATGTAGTTTTCTAGTAGATTGGAAGGTAAAATGGTAGATATGATATTATACTTCCAGATGAATAATTATGTACAAATATAATTCATAAACCTAAAATATTTCATAGTAACCTACCATGAAATATGGTTATGGAAAATAAATCATATCGCTATATTGATGTGGTAGTCCAACCATACGCATGAGCAATAGATTCATTTCCTATTTTATATAAATGATGCACTCATTTCATGAAATGGTATAGATGATGATTGTTTAGACTTCACTTATACTCCCTTGAATATAAGGTCAAGGAACTATAACTCTAACACACCTCCCACTTTGTTCACCTGATATTTTAAGAGCTCCGGAAAGTTCAATTCTAATAATATTAAGGTCCTCAATTAGGGTAAGTCCTAGTCTAAATGGGAAACAGTTGTTGACTCTGATTATAGGAATTATATTTCTTATTATGATTTGTCAAATTTTTCTTTATAAATGAGGGAATGTACCTTTGTTTTACATCACTTGTCTCCTTTATAATTTTTTCTTTTATTTAATAAATAGTCAGAATCATAACTTCTAGATGGATTTTCTGGTAGGTAATAAAATGTTATTAAATCATAATAACAACATATCAATATGTTGATAATACTTTATTCATCATTTTTTCATTTTTTATAGGATAAATGGAATATTTAATGGATAAAATGAAATAAAAAATCTTAGCAAGATTATATACCTCTTCTCAGAGTGACTCCATTAGATCTATAATTTAGCACATTGGGGATGCTATTTTCAGAATAAAAAACACTTATAATGTGGATATGTGTGTTTGGAAGAGATATTATATGGATATGTTTTAGATTAGTGGAACAATAATGTGTCTATATGTGAGTAGAAGAGGTTCCCTTTTATAAATGAGGAGAGGGAAAATCTTGTAATATTTCAAAATATTAAAATATCATATATTCACATTAATGGAAAGTTGTATAAAAAATGGATTAATTTGGTGTTAAAACTAATATATTGGCTAAATTAACTAATATAATATTATTTAAAGATGTTTCCATTTCATTTTCACTTGTATCTACATAGTTTAACTCCTCGTTAACCCTTTTTTATCCTTAACCACTATAACACATTTTTAAATCATTATGGGTAATAAATTTACTAATATGTTAAAAATGGTTAATAAATAGTCCAAATATTTAACATTAGTTCCATTTTCATTCAATATGTACTATTTTAATATTTTTTTTATTTTTAAATCACATTATAATATAATTTATAATATAAAATATCAATAATGTAATTTTTCAGATTATTCATTTTAATGGAAATTAATCATAGGAATATGACATTGTATTTCGAATCCGGACCCTTTAACCATAACATACACACTAAAATTTAAAATAAAATTCATGCAACAACATAATTAATTAAAAATATATATGTTTTTAAATATGTTTTAGTAAATTTTCCAATTTATTAAACATGCACTCTATCAGAATAACATGAACAGTTAAATTAATTTTTCTATAAGTAAAAACTATCATTTGAAAAAAATAATAAGAATAATTTATTGATATTAATATAACCATTTAGAATCTAAAATAGCCTCATTTAATTCCTATTAAAAATAGTATAATTTTGATCACAAAAAGAGTTACATTTGGTTTTTTTCATTACTTATAATAATATATCTGTTATTATCAATGAAAAATGATATAAAATTTCCATAATAAATAATGGATAAGTAAATTTGAACCCCACTTATAAAATTTATCATACTCAAATATTAGAGTTTTTTAAAGGCTTTTTTCAAAGTTTTAAACTCATTTTACCCATTTTATACATTAAGAGGTGATAAATATTTATCTTGATTACTATTCAGATTGAACAAAAAGAAAAGAGGCCCTTTGATAGAATTTTAAATTACATATTCCAAATATGGAATATATTTTTCAAAATTCAACTTTTATAAGAAGTGAAAATTAATATGAATATAAATTTATAAAACACAGTGAAAATAATTTTCTGATAAATGTGCTTTGAGGCTATAAATTAACTTATATCAAAATCATGAATGTTAAACATTAGAACGGATTAGATTAAATTTTTATAAATAAGAGTTATTTTATTTACCATTAATAAAAAATAAAAAATATAATCAGTCATTTTAATATTTATATTTAATGAAAAGTAAGGGAAATATTTGGGATATTGAATTTTTCTACTATTCACTAGAAAATCAGTCATTTCCTAAACATTCCAAAATCACATACTAAGTTAATTTTTATTTTTTAATTTATAAATATTCGTTTATTTTATAAAATTAAATTTCTTAAAGTGAAAAACAATTATTTCTATTTGATAAATTAAATAATTTGTTTTGAAAAAATGTATTTTGGATGCATAAAAATTCATTTCTAAATTTTGAGTAATTATTTTCCAGGATTCATTTTATACATTTTCATTAAGAATATAAATTATAGAATTAGTTCATAATGTGATTTAAACAACTTTTACCCACTACTAAAATTGAGCATTTATAAATGTTATATTCTAATAATAATTATGTTATAGTATTTCACAGTTTGTTTTAGCTTAATTTTTCTTATAAAGAATGAGATTTATTAACGAATATTTATTTAAAGATGATATATTCTAAAATATTAAGGTGTCACATTCTACCCACTTTAAATAAATCCTGAATTGAAAATTTTTAGTATCACTTACTAGAATTATAATGTCATAAAATAGTAATAAAATATTATTATGATTGTATATTCATAACAAATTTATATATACCTAATAGGAAACATTCTATTTAATAATTATGTATTTATAAAACCATGTGTGAGTCTTTATAGAACTCTTGGTTTTCCAAAAACGTACCAGGATAGCTAAGTTATACATTCCATATATGAGTTGATAGATTTATCTTCCTCTCAGTTTAGATGACAAATTATTTTACCATCTTGGTAGAGAATAGAAGATAACCAACTTACTAGATTTATTTCCATTTTATATTCACTATATCATCCATTGGTTATGATTCAATCAATTTTTTGTTCATATCTTAATCAATTAAATGATTATTTAAGAATAAATTTTCAAAAATGAATCACTAAAATAAAATTTTAATGGACCATTTTCTTCATAACACAATAACAATTCATTTTATCCATCTATAGATATTTACCGAAACCAAATGGCCTGAACATGTTTTCTAATATATATAAATATTCATTTGATGAAATAATCGATTTATCTCTAAAACATCAACAATAATACACAAAGTTAAACATAAACCATTCCATACAAAGTTATTAATAATACTCTTATAAAATATGACTTCCCAAATTTAGAACCCAAAAGTCTAAACAATTTATTCACTTGTTTTTCCATAGTGATAATTTAACATTTGTCGCTGAAAAAAATAATATGGCTCAAAATTTTACATATCAAAAACAATAATAACATGATTCTATAATTTCTTAAAATATTTTATTCATTTCCTAACATAACACAAATCATCATAAAATACAATACAATATTATATGATTCCATAATATTACACAATCTTAATTCAAAAGATTATTTTTACCTTTATTATAAATTGTTCCTAATATAGTTTGCATAATAAAAGAAATTATAGTAATCACATAGTCAATAAAATAATTTTAAATCTCATGGTTATCTATATGATCAGTTTTTCCCCAAATTTAATACTAATTTTCTTCCAATTATCTACTATTTCATCCCCCCAAAAGATCATATTAGATATAAATGTTATTAAAAAATTTAAGGTTATGTCTAAAAATTTAAAATCATTATTCCAAAAAATTTACATTTGAGTAAAAAACATTCAATAAGTATTGTTTTTATTCTCATTTATGTCTCACGATATATCCACAACGACATAAAACTCCCTTCATTTGAAAACTCAAAATGGTATCTATTTATTTGAATTTATGTCCAACCATAGAATTATAAACGATGGAAAACTTAGTTTTATCCTATATCATTATGACACATCATAAGTTTCCATAGGTTATATCCTATCATTCATCATAATGGTTCATTAAGAATATATGAATTAATCTAGTTATATCCCTCAAGACTGTATATCTTGGTGTGTGTTATATGGACCACTCATCATGAACCATCAGTAATCATGTTAATACCTAATCCAAAATTTTCAATTTTTTACCCCATGTTCCATATATTCCATAACATCATCCACATGCTTGTATATTGAGATGAATGTATTTTCTATAAAGTCTCAAATCTCAAGTATGACCATAACATTAAGATATTATCATATACTCAAATAAATAAGGATTTAGAAAAAATTTAGTAATTCCAATCGAAAAAATAAAAAGCATACTATGATACTAAATGTAGAGACCCAACAATATTATACACAATAATTACATCTTTTTTATGAAAATTTAGTGTTTATCTCTAATAAACATGTCTATGAAACGTGATCATTTAGTTTAATTCGATATTAGATGTGTAAAAAATTTATTTCATGAAATATATTCAACATAAGCTTGAAAATTCATTTTTATTTTTACCCTTCATTGGCATTCCCTACTTTAATCATTTATTCTTAACCTAGGTAAAGGAAACATAAGGATTTTTGAGCTTATATTCTATGTAAGAGAAATCATATTATATATCAATCGATTATCATAAATGTTATTTTTACAACTATATGGTAATGATAATATGATTATTAAATAAAACAATACAACCTAGTAGTTCAAATATATTTACTCATTAATAACAACATAAATAATTTTTATAATATAATACATAAGTCATATGAATTCATAATCTTCAATAGTTAATCATGAGAAATGAGAATATAACATTAGCAAAAATGTTTTTTTTCTTCAGAAAATCACATAAACATTGAAAATATTTTACATAGTCAAGTATCATTTCCAATTCTATCATAGTGGATTGGGTTCACCCCTTATTCCATAATTTCTTAACTCAAGGATTACTCCAAATATAATCATAAGGGACTAAATCCATTCCAGAACTAGTTTCAGTCAAAAATTATAACTTTCTTCTCTCATCATATATCAATATTTTTCCAATTCAGTGTAAGTATATATAATTCTATTCCCCAAATCACATAATAATAATCCATTTATATATATTACATAAGATCATTAAACATTCATTATATCATTGGGGAATAACCTATGAAAATAAATGGGATTCATAAACACCTTCTCAACATAGTAATAAACTATCAAGATAAATTATAAGGATTGTATCATTTGATATTATCCCATGTAAATCGTAATTACCATCAAAAGATTTTATCATATATGAATAATTACTTTAAAAGATCCCAAGAACACTTCTTAAGTAAAATTCCCTTTTCATTTTAGAATCGATTTTTTACAATCTAAAAGTTTTGAAAACATTATAAAATTATTTTTCATTTTATGGTACCATGATTTTTTTAATATAATCATTAATTATAGAAAGCGTTTTGATGCTGGTAAAATATATTTATTCCATATACATTAAATTAATAAATTCATTTAACACCTTTTAAAAAAGTAAACATTTCTTGCTTAGAAAAATGTTTCATTAAAAAGATTCCCTATTAAAAGATTTGAAATATATTTAAATGTTATAAAAAACATTTTTTCAAAAATTTAATGTATTAGTAAGAAATTTTTAAGAATAATTTTTTATGGTATATATATGGATGAAAATGTTTGATGACCAATGCACAAATAAGGATTTCTTTTCTATAAAACAATTTTTTGAATCATTTTGAGTACCAAAGAGAGTGAAATGGATCTAATAAATAAAAAATCATTAATTATACATATAATTATAGAAAAAATATATTGTTTAATAATTAATTTCATTATAACTTATCTTAATAAAAACCTAGCATATATAATCATGAAAAGAAAATATATTACAATGAAATCCCTTACCAATTAGAAGATTTTTGAATCACAAGGCACACGAAATATTAACCATAAATGAAACTATAAATATCATTAAATTAATTATATTATTTATATAACATTTAAATCATGTGTTATTTTCACACAAAAATTGTAAATTGGTTAAATCATAACTTATTTTCAAAATAATATTTTTTTAGATAACAAATCTTTACAACATTGGTAACTTATGAGTCAAAACAACATGAAATAGAGGTCCTTATATTTATTTTCAAAACACCATAATTTTAATTATTATAAAAATTAAATTCATTCTTTGTAAGTATATATACCACAAAATAGAAATAGGTGGTGACTATTTCATATGTCACACTGAAACACAAGTGATATGAGAGCCTTTTACCTTAGGTTAGACTTTATTCATAAGATTTCTAATATTCATTATAATATGTATATATTTTTAAAAATTCTATATAAAAATACCATATAAATAAATATAATACCATAAATATTTTCCTGATAACCTATTCTGAACCATTAATTAATAATTTTTTATTAAAATAACTATTCTGGGTGAAAACTGCTTTGTTTTTTGCTTGTTTCAGTTCTGCAGTCCCAATCCCTATATATAGATCATGGTTTTATCATATAAATTATATTTAAAAATACATGATTATTGTATATATTAATTTTATGTTTTTAATAAAATTTCATATAAATCAATGATGAAAAATGAATTATATGACTCTTTAGATATAGTAGTATGTACTTATGCAGGAGTGTTGTTTCAAATTTTTGATGGATGATATATAATGAAGGTGAATATTAAATCACCTTCCCATAGTCATTATTATATAATAGATATCTAATATTATCATTTAATTTTATCTTATTACCACCCATGTAAATAGGAAAGGAAAATGATTGACATCACTTTGCATAGTTGTTAATCCTTATGTACACAAGAGCTACATTAAACATTTATAATGGGTGGGAAGTTATGGAGGTAGATGATATATTTTAATTATATAATCATAATTAGATAATTATTATACTTTATAAAAATTAAATACATCATAATAAATAATCATTAATTATGGTTATGGGAATTGAATCGTATTTCTATGTGGAGGTTGTAGCCAACAGGTATGGAAAATAGATATATTCATTAATTATTGGATGTAAAAGATGTTGAAAAGTTTTTTCCATCATAATAATAACATCCCTATATAATTTTATTACATTATTCATAATTTAATTGTATTCAATGAAAATTTTTAGAATATTTAAGGAGAAAGAGACATGAAAATATAAGTAAGAACATATAACAGTTATTCCGATGTCTCCTTTCGATCTCTTATTATGGAAATTATGGATGATATTATTATTAGAAAACAACATCCATATAATGTGAAATTTATTTAATATAATATTTTTAGGATTTTTTTTTATCTACATTACTCAATTATTTGTATCAAATAAAGGAGATACTGTATTCTTTTATAAGTGAGGGAAAGGAAAATTTTTTAATTCTAGAAAACATTAAAAAGTTTGAAAGTCACATTAATAAAAATTTAATTTCAAATTAAATTAAATTATAAATAAATAGTATATAGGGTGGAAATAAACTAATAAAATAGGATTTAGACAAGTTTTTAAGTCATTTTAACCCTTTCCCCATAAGTTGGTTAACCCTTTTTATCCTTAACTGTAAAAAATATGTTCCAAACATTAAGGGTTATAAATTTTCATATAAGATAAAAATTGTTCATAAATTTTCCACTGATTAAATTATTGACCATTTAAAATTCAACATTCCTTATTTCACTAAAATTTATTTTTAAAACATATAATAAAAAACTATCTAACATAAATTATCATTAATTTTATTTTCGGACTATTTATTAAATTTTTAATTAATGTACAAAGACAAAAATATATTTCAAATAATGATCAATTACGAATAAAATATAAATTATAATTAAACATAAAATTTTTTTCACACCAAAATTAAACCAAAACATTTCATTGTATTTAAAAAATAATTCTGTGAATTTTTATAATGCTTGTATAAGAAATGTGTCGGTGTTGCATAAAAATATAAGTTAATTATACCATAAATAATGTTTGTATATAAATTAATAAAATATATATATTATTAATAATAAAAATAGACATTTAAAACGGGTCATATATTCATTTAATCTCTAGGGAAATATATTATATATTTTAAAAGAAAAAAGTGTAACATTTTTTATTTTAAATTACATAAAATTATGCATAACTCATTATCAATGAAAAATTAAAGGAATGGAAATAACATAGAATATTATATGATTATGTACATAACCCAATAATAAAATATATTAAAGGATTGAATTATGGTTTTTTATGAAGTCTTAGGTCATATTTTTAACAATGTTTTACCCTTTTATAGGTGAAAAATAATTACCACAATTACTATTGTAATTTAAAAAAATAATAGAGGTATATTTAAAAATATATAACATACTAATTAAAAATATGTAATCAATTATTCTATATTCAATTTGAATCTGTGAAATAAATTAATATTAATAAAAAATCATAAAACACAGTAACAAAAAATCATAGAAAAATCTGTTTTAAACCTAGTAGTTAGCTTGTATCAAAATAATAAATATTAAAAATCTAACAACAATTAATAATATTATTATAAATAAAAGTGTACATATATCACTTTAATACAAAATAAAAAATTTAATGGTATATTAAAATTATTTTACAAAATGAAAAAATGGGAGTATTGGAAAAATTGGTAATTTTTAGTATTCATTGAAAAATACACCATTTCAAAAAAAATAACAAATTCCACCATAAGTTATTTTTAATATGATCAGATCAAAAATTATGTTTATTTTATATAATATAATTCTAAAATTTAAAAAAATAATAAATTTTATTTTAAGAATCCCAATTTTAATAAAAATAATTTTTAAATATACTAAATTTTTTAAGCAGAAAATGACTTTCTGTAAATTTAAGTGTATACAACCAAGAATAAATAAATAAATTTTATATGATGGAATTATTAATAAATTTATTTTAATATTGTGATGAACTCTATTCATACACTCTACTTCAATGAAATGGTTATAATGATTTTGTTTAAATAATAATATATTACATCATACCATTGTTTCTTTTATCATGATGTTTCATATACAGAATGAAATCAAATAAAAAAAATTATCTTAAACTGAATATTGTCTAAAATATAAGGGTTTTATTATTTTGAAAAAGAAAAAGTTTCACACCCAAGAAGATAGAGTTTTTGATTAATTTTACATTAAAGAGGCTAAATATCGGAATGATATTTATAGAGATGCACTTTTACTCACTGAAAAAGATTGTAATAGTTATAATAAGAATTATATTAATGGAATATTTGATATTCAATTTGATCTAAAGTAATCACATGATGAAATTATGGTTTTGGGTCCATGAAAATGAATACAAGTGTAGTAGTTCATTAATCTAAAATCTATATTCAACGAAAAGTGGAAGAGATGTCGGAATTCAAATATGAAATTGAGAATATCAAATACAGAAATTCAGGAAGTACAAATATTGAGTATGAGTTTGAACTCAGTGATGGTATCAATAAAAAATCCTTTATACCCTATCTAAATAATAGAAATATATGGATAATAGGATTGAAATACTTTATGAGGAAATCTTGAAGTTGAAACCTTGGTGTAAAGATTAATATTGACTTGTCACGCCTGTAATGGAACCAAGTATTTCAAATATTTTTTCATCTCTCAATTATATAAATTTCTATGAGGAATTAACTAAAGAACATACATCTATTTCATATATTCAATGATTCAATTATTAATTTAAACCTGATATAGAGTGTGATAACATAAAGAATGAAACTATTGTTATCTATAAACCTCACATTATAATAGAAAAAAAGAATGTCAATCTTTATTGATCTCCATAAGGTATATTTAACAAATACAATACTGAGAAAATTATTTCGAGAATTGAATGTTTATTTTACAGAAATATGGGACACACTTGATATGTGTGTCTTATATCCATGAGACATATATGAGAATGGGTGTTATAAAACAAGAAATAAAATTTCTTACATTTTCTTGTGATATTAAGGGATATTGTATCTATTTTGGTTTTTATAGGAACAATTCATTAATTTTTTTATCATGGGTAAATAAGAGGATTCCAAGAGACTCTCAGAAAAAATGAAAAAAAATACTTTTAACCTTTATCTAACAATCTAAATATTCAAAATCGATTCTAATTTTTAAAATTATAAGAATACTCGTTTGTGGTAGAAGAAAAAAACATTTTCACACACAATAGGTGTGGAACAAAAATAAATGGTTAAGAAAATAATGTAGGAGAATTATTTTGTTTATAATATTCCTATAAGAGTAGAATGAAATAGGTTATTTGGATTTTAGATAGAATAAATTCATCAAACATGACTACAAATGAAGACCAAATTATGTGAATAAATATTTTAATAATGGTACAATAATATTTGGAGACAATGGGGATCTCAATATAATTAGATATGGAAATGTTAAAGTTGGTGGTGGGGGTATTAGGATAATATATTTGATCTTGGAAAAATTATCCAGTCATAATTGTTTTAGTATTCTTCAATAATGTTACAAAACTCAAGTTATTATGTTAAAAAAAGGTATCGATAGTTATAGAAGGATATGGTTCATTCGTTCTACAAGGAAAAAAAATGGATATTTATATTTTAGGTCGAGAGAATGAGTGATTTATGTTGAAATAAAATATAAATAAACTATGACATAAATTACTTGGACACATGATCCAATCATACTTTGAATATTTGGTGAAAATTAATGCATCATGAGATATCCCAGAGCTTATATATGATCACAATCAAACATGTGTCTCTTTAAAAAAATGTTGTATTTTTAGAAAGTCTTACATTTAAAATAATTTGATTTCATTAAAATATGTTGAGATCATGCTTAGTGATTCTTGTGGGACAATCACACCAAAATTCATGATTGGTAATAACTTCCATGTATTATTTATTTATTATTTTAGTAGAATAGCCTAGACTATAGCTATTACTAGTATATCTGAAGTGTTTTAATATAACACATGATACCAAAGTCTATCTAAAAAAATGGTTCAAAAAAAATTAACCGTTTTAACCAAACAATGGTAAAAAAATTTAAATACTAAAGTGGAATTATATCTATTAGGTATTGGGACTTAGAACCAAGATTCAATAATTATAATTCCACAACAGAATGTATTTATTGAGATAAGGAATAAAATCATCAATAAAATGGCTTGTAATATGACTACTAAGTAATTAAAGAATGATATATATTGAAGATAAGTAGTATATTTAATGGTTTGTATATCCAATAGATATTTATTATATCTAAATGGAGACAACCCTTTCTATGAAATTTGTTATGGAATGAAACCTACACTAAAATACATCATATTTTTTGGATTAAGTGTCTCATTCCAAATAAGGAATCAAATATATTGTATGAATATCATCATGAAAAAAGACTATTTATTAGATATTCATCAATTATTCAATAATTTATTTGATTAAATAAAATTATTTGAAAATTATTGAATGTAATGATATATTTTTTTGATAAAAATGAGGTGGTTATAATAAAAATTGAACAAATGTCAAACACTATTGAGATAGTTTAACTAGAAAAATATCCAATTTTTATGATGATAGTGACAATGTATTGAATTAACCAAGTGGTGTTCAAAAAACTATACAAAACATTAATAATATATCTAATGATAACTAAAATAGATTCAGAATAATATGTTCAATATTTGGATTGACCAGGGATGAGATTATTCAAAAAGGCATTATTATAGATTGTTCACCCCCCATTTAAAAATAATGAAGGTACAACAATAAGAGTACCACTCGAATTTTGCGTGTAGAAACATTTTTTAGATGCTTATAAGGATGAATTAATAGTAAAATATGTGAATCAGGATCTTGAACAAATAAAAAATAACGTTACATGAGATTTTTTTCCATGGAAATATGATAGCAACATCTTTGAGATAATTTTGAGAGTTCGAAAATAAATTAAATGAATATAAAAAAGACAATAGGTACAAATAAACACTTGTGTGGAAGAGGACTTCCCAAATGAAAATAATTTTGTGGATAAAACATTTTTCATGATGGAATTTTGTAAAAGTGTAAGATTAATCATGGATATGGAGGTGAATAAGGGATTCATAGTGTTTATAAAATCAAATTTATTTAATAGGCTAAATCCAAGAAGATGTATACATCAATCAAACATATGGATTTATCATTACTAATAATAAATATAAAGTATGTCAATAGAATTAATCCTAATATGGGATAATTAATGATAAATGGTCTTGATACACATGGAATACCCAATATCTAAAAAAGCATGCAATTCAAGGGGGAGGGGATAGTCAGAACCTCTTAATAATGAAAGAAAATGGTAAGTGAATGATGGTTCTTGAATTTTTTGATGATAATGATTCGGGATTATGAGATGACATACAATACAATATGTTTTTAGATTATATGGGGTGTTAATTTGAAATATCTTTTATTATAGCATAATTTTTTTACTTTCCCTATGTTTGATTCAATTAATATATGGACTATTCATATATATCCAAAAATATATTCCAAGTAGGTACTGAAAAATATAGATTCATGGTTCGAGATTGAATAAATCATTTTTTAGGAACTAAAAAAAATACATTGAAATATAAAGAAGTCAAAGTATTCAATATAACTATTTTTATAAAAATAATTAATTGTTTACTCTACTAAACATCCACTCGATCATATATTTTTTTACCCTATGTAATTCCACACAAACTACTATTCCCTAAAGAAAGTCACATGATATCTGAGAAAAATATACCTTTCAAATATAATATAACATTTGAATGTGAACTATTATACTATAGAAACTCACAATAACTGTTATATATATATATTCTTATGTAGATTGATTGGGTTTGGTTGATGATAAATAATCAATGCCTAGTGGTGTATTATATCATGTGAATTCATGAATCTCATGCTTCAAAAATAAAAAAAATACATTCTATCATTAATATCCACAAATTTTGTGTATATTATCATAGATCAAGAATTCAATATATTAATTTGGATGAAACAATTAAATAAATAAATTATCATTGATCTTTCTATTGTGGAAAACCATGATTCTATGATTTATTAATTTTTAAATAAATTTAATCTCGTCAATAGCTTGTCGTACAAGAAAACCTAAACTTAAATTTAATATAATATAGTATACCATAATAACATGGACATTAAATTTGTGGATATGAATAGGATTACATAATTTATGAAAAATGTTTGATTTAAACATGTGGAAGAAATAATTTATTTATCAGTAGATTATAAATAAAAAATTGAAATCAATTGAATGTAAAAGAGATGTTTTTAAAAGAATTACATGAAATGTAAGTTTGTCTTAAAAAATTAAATTAATCACTATACTTGATTTTTAATGAAATTTATATATATTATAATCAATCATATTTTTAATATGCATAGAATAATAATTAATCATCTATTATACTTAAAAACAATATTTTTATGAAAATAATTGTTTAACATGATTTTTTAACATATTTAAAAATTAATTTCTGCCACTTATATATAATAAATTTTAGAAAATGTATTCCAATATGGATTTGAAAGGATAAATTTTTTTAATAGATCACTTTTAATTTTTAGACATTATGAATAGTAACTGTGGTAAAATCTATCACTACGGTTAAGGTAAAATCTAGTCAATCGTGGTTAAAATATGTGTTGAGGACACAAATCTAAAGATAAATTCCTATTTTATGAAGGGTAATTGACCCTTATAAGATTATTGAAGAACATTTATTATTTAAAAGTAACATTACCATTAATATTAAATATAGAATATTTAATGAATACAATGTTACAAAATACCATTCTCTTAGTTTTATATATTTTTCTATGTGTTCACATAAGATAAAAATCATGTTTTCAAGGAATTATACGAATCATTTTGAACATAATAAAATTTTATTAAAATTCATAACTTATTTATAATTTTTTGTGAATATATATTTACATTAATTGTGTGCACAATGATAATACTATATAAATTTAATAATTTAAATGAAATTAATTAAATTATTATAGAAATATTATATGTAACATAATTTGAGTGTGTTACAGCATTCTAAAAATTTTCGAGAAAAATATAAATATTAGTGATGTTTAAAAAAATTAGATTCACATTCCATCTTTTAAGTGGGGTTTTTATTGTCAAATTAACGGAATAGTTCCAAATTGAAATTAATGATATTTTAAAATAAATATTATTTTATTAAACATTTTGAATTCATAAAAAAATTATATTTAGATAAGTGAATGGAATATGTATGAAAACATCTTCCAAGTTCATTTATGATCCATTTTTTAATTAATGGTTACATTCTTACAATTTAATAATTAAAATAGTTGTTTCCATTGTAAGTGTTAAAAAAAGTTAACAAAGTGTATAATATAAAAGGTAATGTTTTAAATAACACCAAAACCTATCTATATTTTACTATATTATATTATTTCAACACTATCCTTTTTTTATTTGAATTAGTGCCCATTATGAAGCATTTTTTTCATAATTACTTTATTATATTACAATCTTTTTTGAAATTTCAAATGTGTCATCTCTCTATTTTATAAACTGTAACCCCTCCTTCCCCTTCCTTACAATATATTGAGCCATATAGATCTAATATACCATAATAAACCCCATTATTATATTCTTCATCCAAATTCTACAGGTGATTTTTTCCGAAATGCAAATCATAAGTCCCATAAGAGCATATTAATTGGTGTTCTTTATTAAATTAGATAATCACCTTAATTGATAAGTTTAACTTTTACTTCATTATTAAATTATCTAAGTATGTTGAATTTATCATAAAATAATAACATATATATCATAAATATAATTTAATTTTATTCTCATTATGAAATCACTATTATCCACCCTCATTCCCATAAAATTGGTTGTGTAATTGTTTCCAACGCATACGTACGACTTATAATCTCCACGTAGTGATAAAATTAATTTTCTACCACCATACATTGAGGATGGTGATTATGTTGGGTTTAATATTTACGTTTAAAAATTATCAAATAATTATAATACTACAATTATATTATAACATCTACATTCTTAATTAACAATTTTTTAGAAAACTATAATGTCGCTCGTGCGTAGGTGTGGACTACGGCCCCCATGAATCAATGTGATTCAATTTTGTGAATGGTTTTCATGAATTTTAATAAGTATATAATTAATTAATATATATTAGTTTTATTATATAATAATAATTCTATAATGTTAAATTATTATCTACATTTCATTCATTCCACCCATTGAAAAATGAAAACAACATTCATATATATGTACGACATACGATCTCCATGAATATTATAACTCATTTCTCTATCAATAAATTTTATAGATGACAGTAAATATGTATATAATTAATATATATGATATTAATATCATGAATAAAAAAATTTATATGATTAAATAATGATTAATGTATAAAGAATAAAATAACCAAACTAAAACATACATGAAAAATGAAGTTGTTATTACCCAGAACAATAATTTTAAACCATATTTCCTAATAAATATTTGATAAATGTCAATAAATAAATAATGTATGCTATGAAATAAATTATTGTGGTTATATAATAGATTTATAATAAATCTATATTTATTATTGCGTAATTTTGATGCATTTGAATGAAGTAAAACCTAATGTAATGGTTTTTTTCACGACATCATAATTATTAGGGATTGTTTAAGTTAAAATCTCTATTAGGGAAATTATATGAAAATTATATCTCAAATATAATATATTTTATTCTAATTTTGTTACATATGAAAAATACATGTTTTACATTATCTTCCACACTTTATGAACACAATATACCATAACCATATTTTTTGGGAAATCAACATTGTATTTATAGTTGGTTAGGTATCCATTTATTTAATATCCATATTCTCCATAAATTATTTTATAGAATAAATTTATTATTATATAAAAATTTATTAGATAAATTTTTATTCACGTTTTAATTTTCAGAAATGGGTTAAAATGAATATTCCTATCATTTTCTAAATGAGGTAATTATTAAATTTTTATTCCGAACTATAAATTGAATATATTTTTTAATTTATATAACATGAATAGATTATCATTACATCTTGACAGATTAAGGTTTTGAGTATTCCATTACATGTTTATAACGTTATTTCAAATAGAACTTTTCCCTTAATATTTATGAAATTTTAAGATTCTAAACACATGATTTCTATATTAAAATGGAATTTTCTTCATGAAATATTCTATTTATCCAATACTGTATAACCAACCATGAAAATAATACATAGTGAATGTAATGATTTAATAGACATTTAACCTTCTCATACCATTATCCATATTACACTATATGGATTATTATTAGGTTTATTAATTAGGGAATTATTTATATTTAGTGTGTAGGTTTTCCAATATAAATTTTCATATTGATTATATTGTACCCCTTTCATATGAAGAATACATTGGGATTAATAAGTGATGGTATATGCACACTATATCCCTTAAATTAATCAATATTTATCAATATAAAAACTAGTTTGGCATAATAATTACCTTTTTATATATGTTGTTTTGGAAAATGGCCTTGATAGTTAGATTATGATGTTTGGCGTTATGAATTCAATCATTATAAATGTTTTAATTATTATACATGTGATTATTTATACTGTTATGTTTTCCATGGATTTATTCACCCCTTTTATGGTTTTACTTATATTTCTTATCTTAATATTGTTCATCTATTCCGTATTATTAATATTTAATTTAAATTGTGTTACCATTTTCTATATGAAAACCCTTAATGTATATTTTATGTCAATCTTTTCTTATATTTCCTTTCCCTAGGATTTATTTAAGTGTATTATGATTAATATGATTGGATATGATAATGTGAACAATGTTTATCACAATTAAAATACTATATTTTACTTTATGTTTTTGAATATAATATATGTTTCATGTATGTGTCTAGTTTTTACCGGACTTCTAAAATACACTATCCAATGGGATGAAAAAGTATTTATCTAGTACCAATTTAATTAATTAACAACTAAACCTAGGATAGTAGGTTATGGTTTATTGTATTTCACATTAGAATAATCTATGAAGCTTGGGAATAAGATTTAGGAAAATATAAACTAGGTAATATAACCCTATGAATGTCTTATGTTATATTATTTATGATACTTTGTTTTTTATTTTTAGATTAGTTATACAGAAATATTCATCTTGTCATATGTTTTTCACTTTTCAGTAATTACACATTTTCATACATAATTTAATTATATAATCTAGTGTATTACATTATTTATAAATGGAACCTAGATAATTTAATGGAAATAATAATAATGCACATAATATATTTAGGAAATTCCATCCTTAGAAAGATAATGATGTTGTATATGATTCTATATTTGTAGATGAACTAATTATAACTAATTTTTGAAAGGTGACTGAGGTTATAAAAAATAATATGGCTTGAATGGATGTTATAAAAGATCGTCAATGTGTTAAATTACTGTTATACATCTTCATGCATCAAAAACCTTCATCATTCAATGGCACTACGAATCAATTTGTTGATAAGAAATGGTTATGTTTTATAGATAAGATGTTTCCCACTTTTGGAATTAATAAAATATATATGGTTTCCATTTTAGGAAATAAAATTTATTTGAATATAGATTAATGTTCTTTTTTAGTTTTAAACAGGATAGATGGGGAGAAAATATAGAGAATGTAATATAATTATTTGAAAGAACATATTTGGAAAAAAAATTCCTCTTTAAAAACTAGTGGATATGAAGGTACAACTCATGAGTCTGACACGAAAGGAAGTAGAAAATATTTAAATGTATAAATTCAACATTAAAAGGTTATCAAGGAATTCTTTGTATTTTTAATTTAATACCAAGAATATGATTGACCATTTATTTTATTGGAAAAATCTAGTCATTTGAAGGAAAGTAGTCTCCCAAAAATTCCTGTCCTAAGTTGTCATAGTATCATGTGTTATCAACATAGGGGAAATTTATACAATTATTATAACATTGAATAAAATTAAGATAATAAATCGGGGACTAAGTAATTTGGAAATGGCTGTAAAAAAGGAACTTTAGAATGATGGAATTCAAAACATGTAACAAATTTGGAAAGAAAAATCATTAAACGTGCTGGATGATAATTATATTTTCCATCAAGTGTGGAGAGGAAATACAATGGGCACATGATTTCATGTGAAATAAATATGCTGAAAATTTTTAATTCAAAAACTACACAGAGATGGGGAACTATGAAAATGATTTTCTATGGTGTTAGGGGAATTTCTTCCAAAAAGGTCAAGGGAGGAAGGCAATGCTTATGTGATCACAACATCTGAGGTTGGTGTTCATAATGATATAGTGGCAGTTACATTAATCATATCCAAAAATTCATATAATGTTTTATTTGATTCTATATCATCACAATATTTTATATCTCCCATGTCAAACAATAAAATATTATATTTTACTTGATATTTTAGATTTGAGTTATCAGTCAAGGCTCTTAAAGTAAGTCTCACAATAATAAAGATGTATCTATTATCTGCCATTAAGATATAAAAATTTGTCCTATTTTTTGAATTTAGCATTATACCATTGGTAGAGTTCAATATAATATGTTATTTGGAATGTATTTCAAAATATGATGAAAAAATTATTTCACATAGAAAGAATTTATGATTTGTGATGTGGATGTGGAATTCATTATCTTTAGAGTTGATAATTCATAATCTTATTCATGTCTAGATCCACCCTCTATATCTCCACTAAATAAAGATCTTAGAGAAGAAGAGAAGACACATCCTATAAATTGAAGATTCAATATTCAAATTGAAAATATTCCTATTGTAAAAGAATAAATTCATATAATTCATTAGGAATCAGTTTTACATCTACTAGGTCAATAAATTTATTTTTCCATTGATTTAATTTCTGATCGAGGAGCAATATCAAAAACCCCATATTGAATGCCCACTACAGAATTAATGGATCTGATGAAATAGCTAGAGGAGTTGGGTAATAAGTGAATTTATGACCTAGAGTTTCCTTATGGGTATCCCCATTTTCTATAATAATAAAGATGGATATATGCGGATTTTCATTGATTATAGGGAAATCAATGCTACTAAGTTAAATAATAGGTAACTTATTTAACACATTGATTACTCATTCATTAAAATTCTTGAATCTCAATATTTATGAGATACTGAACTTGTTTTTAGGTATCTAATATGTACTATAACAACATAACATATTTTTTAGAAAACATTTGAAATGATGTATGGTCATAAAATATTAATGTAATTCCATTTAGATTGACTTGTTCACTATCTATTTTTTATGGATCCAAGGAATAGGTTACTCAAGGACTGTATTAATGATTTCTTTTTCATGTTTATTGAGGATATATTGGTGTACACTAAGAGATATGAGGACCATGAGAATAAATAAATAATCCTTATTATGGATATTTGACAAATATAATTATATGAAAAATTTGAAAAGTGTGAATTATGGAATTAGAAGGATTCATTTCAGGGACATATTTTATCCAAGGATGGAATCTCAGTTCATCATGTGAAGAAAAAGTTATTCTAAGAATGGAATATACTGATGAATATAACTGAGGTGTGTAGTTTCATTGGTTTTATAGGATATTATCAGTTATCTATTCAAAATATTTCAAGAGTGACGAACTCATTAAATAAGATTACCCATATGGGTGTTTTGATCATATGGTAAAATGAGTGAGAACAGAGTTTTTTAGAATTTAAGATGATATTTCTGAATGCTCCAATCTTGAAAATATTATTAAGAAATGATGAACTAGTTATTTATTATGATGTTTCGAAATAGGGACTTGGTTGTTTCCTTATGAATAATAATATATATATATATATTGCCTTTGAATCATAGAAGTTAATGATTCATGATTATAACGACCCAACACATTGTATTTAGTTGGATTATTTGATACTTTCTTTGAAGATTGGTATATTTTCACTCTATGGTGAAGAATGAAACATATATAATGATCACATGAGTTTTAAATAAATATTTTCCTAGAATGAGCTCAGTATTTGGAAAAGTAGGTGGCACGAGCTACTCAGGGATTGTGATTTATCAATAAAAATATTCCTTGGGAAATAAAATAGGGCATCATATGCATTTAGTAATAAATATCATGGAGTTCAGATCAATATTTGGATTTATTGGGATCTTATGTTCATTGATTTTTAAAATATGGATTTGATAATTATCATGGTTAGAGAAACCTAAATAATTTTATATATTATTACCAAACATTATCTGTTTGAAATTTCAAAAACATCTCCTCAAGATGATGATAATTTCTTAAATAAAATTATTTCCATCAATTATTGTAAATTTCTAGACTTCTTTTATGGAATTTGGGTTTTAAAATTGGAAAATAAGTTATTTGTTCTATCTTTACCATAGCTAAAAATAAAATTGATTGATGATTCTCTTAGAAAAAATTTCTCAAAAAAATACTTGTAAATCCTTGATGTATATATATTTGATGGAACATTTTTTGTGGGATAATAATATGTGGGAAATTTTAGATAATTTTTCATGTAATTTGGTTTGTAAATAAGTGAAGGTTAAGATACAAGGTCTTAGATGATTCATGAAATGTTTACATATTCCTATATGAAAATGGGATGAAATTACTATAGACTTTGTCACTTTATTACTAATGGCTGATAGAATGAATTGTGTAATATGTTTTATTCGTGAATGTCATATAATATATGTATATTTTTTCTCTATAAGAGAATATTTACCTTTAAAGAAGCATTGATGACTCTATATTATTGATTTTTTTAGACTTAATTGTATATATATTTAATTTTTTTTCCTTGATCAAAATATTTTATTAAAATTATGGAAAATTATTAAATATTCTCTTCATAAAATGTTTCATTTAAGAACCTCTTAATATCCTCAATATGATTAGTATCTTTAAATGACTATCCAAACATTTTTAATCTTGTTGAGATTCTTATCACTTGACTATCACTATGTGTGGGATTAGTAGTAAAAATTGGTAGGGTTTAAATGTAACAATATATTCTTTTCAAGTATTCCAATTTCACTATAAAAAGCATTATGGAGATTGACGTTGCACTCAAAATTGTAGGGATGAAGATTGAGAAATAATTTTTTAGGCCGAAAACAAGTTGAAGATATAAAAAAAATGGTAATGACTATTCAATCTTATATTAGAGTATCACATTTAATGAAAATGTGTTATGCTGATAAGTGGAGGAATGATTTTTAATTCCAAGTGGGTGATCAAAATTTATTGAATGTATCTCTATTGAAGGGTTTTATAGGGTTTGGTAAAAAAGAGTTACTGGGAACATGATTAATTAAAGATTTTGAGATTCATGATAGAATTAGATATTTGGCCTAGAATTTTGAAATTTCTCTAATTCTCTATACAAAAATGATGAATATTTATATGATTGTTAATAATGTGAATTCTATATATAACACATGTTCTCTCCTTTAATGAAATATGATTGGAACTTGGATTATCTTACATTGAACAACCTATTAATATTAGGGACACTAGATAACAATTGTTGGGGGATGAGAAGAATCTATTGGTAAAGGTAATTTGGAGAAGTCATAAGATTAAATATGTAATGTGGGAACCTAGAAATATTATGATAATGAACCACCCTAATATTATAATGAGGTCACATTCTTGAAATTTCAAAAAAAATAGTGATAAAATAATGTAACACGTTATGATTTTATCATATACTATTATTCAATTAATGTTATTATCTTTGATATCCTGTAACAGAGGAAACCCTAAGTCTAAATAATTTAAAATATACTATCTCATTATAACCAAGATATTAAATTTTTGAGTATGAATTGGATTAACTAATTTATTAAACAATTATGGTTTACACATGTGTAAATTAAATTATTTTGTTATCATTTGATTAGAAATTAAAAAATTGAAATCATTTTAATGTGAAAAATTTTTTTATAAAAATTTATTTATTTTTCATAAAATAATAATTTAATATAAAAATTAAATTACTAATTATTATTTAATTATTTCAATGAAATTTATATATTATATGTTCACTCAAACGTTTTTAATATCCATATGATAATATTAAATACATCTTTATTCTTGAAAATAGTATTTTTCTAAAAAGTGAGTTTTGTAGCTTTTTGAAAACCAATTTTAAAATTACTTTTTTCCACTTATTAGTAATTATTTTCATAAAATTTATTACTTAATTTGAATTAGGAAAATAAAATTTGGTGAATGGTTTCCTTTTTTAGACACTATGAATAGTAACTGTGGTAAAATCTTTCAATTTGGTAAAAGGTATACCAAGTTAATATAAGTCAAAATTAATTGCTAGAGTAACTATTCATATCTAAATTCATATTTGATTAATTTAATTAAACAATTATCCTATTTGGATCGTAAACTAAATATTTAAAAGTCACTTTTACATAAAAGTTTCTTATATAATATTTAAAGAAAAGACGGTTACAAAATGACCCTCTCTTTGTTTTAAAAATATTATATGTGTTCCCATAGGGTAAAAATCAGGATATAAATGATTAGTAATTGTAATTTTTTGAATAATTAAATTATATTTATGATTTTAATTTAGCTATAATTTTTTATGATTATAAATTTACCTTAGATGCTTTTTAATGGTAATAGAGTATCTATTCAGTTAATAAAATTTTAAATAAATTATTTCAAAAATATTTAAAGTAATAAAATATGAGTGACTTATAGTTTTATAATAATATTTAGATAAATATAACTTAATATTTATGTGTTAAATAATTATATTTTAATTGGGTTATTTAAATCCAAATTAAATGAATACATCCAAAATTGACGATAATGATATTTTATAAAAGAATAATATTTTATCAAATGATTTAAAATTAATAAAAATATTATAATCTTCCAATTTAATGTAATATGATTAGGAAACTCATACATGGCCTATTTATGATTAAATTTTCCATTTATGGTATCATTCATAACCATTGACAATTAAAACAGTTGTTATTATTGTAATGGTCAAAAATACTTTTTATAGGGATAAAAAATTTATAATGTTTAAAATGAAACAAAAATCCATGTAAACATCATTATATTATTTTATTTCAATTAAATAAATATTTTATTCAAATTAATTATCATTTTGGGGAATTATTTTTGAATTAATTTATTATATCTTAATATGTTAAAAAATTTCAAATGTGTCCTTTCATAGCAATATTAGTGGGAACCCATCATTCATCATACATTCAACACTTTGAGCCATATATATCAACCATAACATTATAAAATATTATTTCAACTTTCTCATCGACGTTCTGGAGTTCTTTTCATCCTAAAATACTAACCCTAAGACCTTTAGTGCAGATCTAGATATGTTATTTCATCGAAGTGGTACTCCCCTTATCAGATCACATTATTATATAATATATTCCTAAACTCCAATAAATATATTTAATTTATGATAAAATAATTACTTATGAATAATAAATATATTAAATTTCCATTATTATTTTTAAATCAATATTATCCATCTATTTCTCATAAAATGGGAAGTGAAACAATCACTTATGCATAGGTACGACATACCCTCTCCACGTAGTAATAAAATTAATTTTTCCGTGCCCATATTTTAGGGAAGGTTATTATAATGGGATTAAAAATTATAAAGAATAATTATGATATAATTAATCATATTTAATTATAATATCACATCTTCCATCTAACATTCCAATTCATCAAGAAATGTAAATATCCCTCGTGCACACGTGTGGACTATCACATCCACAAAACGATGTGTTTCAGTATTCATTTCATATTTAATTGGATAGTAATAATGATATATTTAGTGAATAATATATATATATATATATTTGTGTGTGTTTGAGTGTGATTTAATAATTCTGTAAATGTGAATTTTTATTTTTCATTCTTTGGTTCCATCCATTATAAAATGAAAACAGTGTTCATGCGTAAGTATGGCCTACCATCTCCATGAAGGACATAACTAAATATTCTACCTATAAAATTTAGGGATGGCTATAAATATTTATATAATGATTATATATGATATTTTTATCATGAATTACATTATATATATGATTAAACCATGATCAAAGTATAAGGACCAATATTACCAAACAAAAACTTACATAACAAATGAAGTAGTGATCACACAGAACAGTAATTTTAAAAATGAATTATTAATAAACATGTGATAAAAGTTATTTTTAAAATAACATATCATATGATATATATTATCAATGTTCTTTAATTTGTATAAAATAAATATATATTTATTAAACAAGAGGTTTTTACACATGAAAAAGATTTTGAGCCTTATGTAATGGTTTATCTCAAAATCTCATCATTATTAATTACTATTTATATTAAAGTATTATCTTATGTAAATATATGATATTTGTATCTTACAAAAAATATATTTTCTTATATTTTTATTATTTAAGGATTTTATATGCTTTAATGTCATTTTATTCGCTTTATGTAATAAATACACTAAAACAATTGTTTTAGGGAAAACTGATTTTCCTTTAAATTCAGTTTGGGAAATTTTCCTTCCATGTCTATTTTATCCTTAAAATATCTTAATGAATATTTTTCATATTATATAATTATATATATATAACTTTTAAACCATTTTAAAATTTTAATAAATTTTTTAAAATTAATCATCATTTTATTCTGAATATTCTTCTTTTTTAATTGTCACATGAAAGAGTGAAAGGAGTGTTTTTTTAACTTATATGACATGAAAAAAATTTCCCACTATCATGACCACTTAATGTTTAGAATATTACTTTATAATATTTCATGTATCATTCAATGATTTTTTTTAATAATTAGAAAAATTTATATTTCAAATTAGTGATATAAATGATAAAATGGTATTTTTCTCAAAAAATATTCTAGTGTTTTTTAATATATTTTCATCTATTTCAACATTACTAAGTTAATATTATGATTTATTGGGGATGTACACTTCTAATTCCAATAACTATTTTACAATTAATGAATTGTGAATATGTTTATTGGTTGGGTATCTATAATCATTTTGTATTCTAGTCATTTAATACAAAAGTTTACAATGATTATAACACCCTGAGATTTTATGAGAAATATTTTGTTTTTTATGTATTATGTTATAAATACCCAAATAAATGTAATTGGAGACTTTTTATGAATTAAAAATAAATTTCTAGGTTACTATAACATATTAGGGTTGGTTAGATAATTTTTCTTCGAAGTAATAATGCTGTTATGAATTTACCAAAAACAAAATACCAAAGAGTGTAAAAATTGACATAAAAGAGTTTTAAAAATAAAAATAATATTATTAATTTTTATTTTATTCCTAAAAATCTAAGGATCGTCTAAAAGACTTATATAATAATATATATGACATTAGTGAACCATTTTGGGTTCTTTGGAAGTTTATAGTATGTTTATTAACCATATCATATAAGAATTCAAGAAGACACTGTAAATGTTAAATTATTTAACTAAGAGTTAAATCTAAATGATAAGTTTAAAATGGTAACCTAAACATGTCTAAAGCCTATTTTAGGAGATTATTTCGTCCCATCCCCAACCTAGATTCTATATAATCCACTTTGGAGCCATTATAAACCGAATATGACTTTATTATAAAATAATACTTTAAGTTTTTCCTAAGGTGCAACTCTCCTCCCTTATAAAAGGGAACCTCTTCCCTCTCCTCTTAACACAATTTTGAGCCTTCATTCTCGGCCAACCCCTACCCATTTCTCTTCTCAGCATCTCTATTTATATCATAGATGTTCTGGTCTTCTCAAAAGACCAACCCTAGTGTCCTAAGAGGAAATATAAAAGAGACACATCAAGAAAGAGGTAATCTTTTCTATCAATTCTCTCATGTTTCTTGCTTCTTTTACTTCCTCTTATTTATTTGGTTAATTATAAAGTAATAAAATAAGTACCACTGAAATATTGATAAGTCATTATAAATATGAAACAACCCTATCTTATCTTATATCCATCCTATGGAAAACAAAATCACAGCGCGTGCGTATGTACGGAATACCGTCTCCACGCCGTGGTGTAATTTTTTTTTCCACCACCACCTTACATGGATGGGTATAATGGTGTAAATAATAACTATATATAATTATTAAAACCTGATACTGATTATGAAATATAATATCATCAACTATAATTCCAATCATATAATTACGGGAATGATATCACCGGTTGTGCGTATGTACGACCTACCATCTCCACGATGTTATGCGACTCATTCTACATGATCTTCATTGTATAAGGATTATACAAATGAATTGAATGAATATAAAAGATATATATTACACTAATACCATTTTGTAAATGAGGTATATATAACCTAAAAAGAAGACTAATAATTTATTCGACAAAACATGCATAAGAACATAAAGCAATGAACACCTAAATAACAAGTAGAATTGAAATATTACTAATAAGAAGATAAGAATATGACCATATATGATATAATAACAATGAATATGATCTTTTAATAAGTCAATGACATTATTTAAATCATTATATAGTATGTTTGGATACGTATGAAGCATATCAGACCTAAGGTAAAGGAAAGTCTTGCAATCTCATTTTTATCTGAGATTGATTATATATCAGAATATACTAGGGCATATTTTTCATCCACATCCACGTTTCCTCAATATGTAATATTATTTCTATCCTCCAAAAAAAATTTATATACAATTCTATCTATTGGATAATTTTAGTAAATGATATGAAAGGAATATTTTATCTTTTTTAGTATGAGATACTTTTTGACTTTTCCGGCCAAAGTACGAGATGAATGTTTTTTTAACTTATACGGCTTGAATGGATTTTTATGATTTCATAGAACATTATTTCCATGAATATTACTTTACAAGTTTTAAAGTTTATTTTTAATTAACATTTTTTAGGTTAAAATTGTTTGACATGTTGTGAAAGGAAAAATGTTTTTGAAGTAGAAAGGATATTTTTCTCAAGAATGGAGTTCAAGTGTTTTATCAAAGTAATTTTCCATCTAAGATAATACAGGGTTCTGTTTCTATCCCTATTTTTACATTAATGTGATTATGTTATGATGGAATTATTTTTGTGAAGTCCTGTTATGGATTATGTTATGAATGAATGATGTTTAAGCATCCCATTTTTATTACATGGGTTATGCTATGATGTATGATTTATGATTTTGTGGCACACATAATAATGGTTTCATTATTAGATGGGTGTGACCTATATATCCCTCCAATGAATTAGGTAAAGATTTATATCTCATGAGATAGACATGGATGGAACGACAAGTTAATCCGATTCAGTGAAACAGGATAGGAACGAGGAGTGATCTCAGTTCAGAAATGGACTTTTCTCACTATGATAGTCTTGGAAATGAGTATTGACTAATATAAAATGATTTCCTATGATATTGTGTGTATTAAAAAAATATTCATGTTTTATTTTTGGATTATTGGGATTACATTTCACTACTATGATTTATCCCATGTTATGATATTATGATCTCTTTTGTAGGTTAATATTTTCAAAATGATATGTTCTTACGAATATGATATGAATGATATTTCCTTTTCTTACCCTTACTGAGAATTTGAGATCACCATTTTGTATGTTTTATTTTCCCTAGGGTAGGAAGAACAGTAATAACTAGGATATTCGAAAATGGAATTTAGATATGATGAAATAAACAGGAGACAACGTAGATGCTTTATAAACCGGTTGTTTATGTTTCCCAGTTTCTAAAGACACTATACCTATATAGTCCCATCATGGTATTTTTATATGTTTTAATAAGTATGCTTTATCTCTGAAGTAATAAAAATGTATGTAAAGTATGGGTCGTTATATTTGGTTTTAGAGAAAATGTATTGTCAACCTTTGGAAATTAGGATGATAAAGCCTTAGTAAGAACCCTAAGGATATGTCTAAGCATAGGACATACAATTAGTATTATAGAAATGGACATGAATAACCTATGATAAGACCTAAATTTTGAAATTTTATTTCTGATTATTTGGCTTTCCTATTATGATTATTGTATCTCACACTATGCTTATTGGTATTGATCAATGGAAAGAACCCTTAGAAACTGTTTTAATGCTGAATGCGACGGGCAATGCAATGATTGTCCCACTGAGCATCCAAACATTATGGGAGCTGGAATGAAAAATCTTGTAACCATGCTCAAACAAATTTCTCAAGCTATGAATCATGTTGGACTTCCAAACGAGAAAAGGAAGGAGCAACATTATGTGGAATCCTTCATGAAGCAGTGTCCACCCTCATTTAGTGGGTCTACTGATCCATTAGTGTCTGAACAATGGATCAGTACCACTAAAAAGACATTTTCAGTTCTTTAATGTTCTGAACATGATATAGTCTTCTTAGTAGTATATTGTTTTGAAGGTGAAGCAGGTCGATGGTGTAATATTATCAAGAATACGAAGCAAAGAGAGGAAATTGAGTCCATGTAATGGGACAATTTCAAGAACTTATTTTTAGATATGTACTTCCCTCGTATTCTTCGAAAATAGATGGAGAATGAGTTTCTTGAACTAAAGCAAAATGATGATGTATCTGTTGGTACCTACAGAGCCAATTTTACAAGACTTGCAAGGTATGATTCCAGAATTATTATCCAACCTGAGAGTAAGATCGATATATTATTTAGTTTCTTAAGACCATGTCTTCAAAGGGCGTTATCCATAAGGGACTTCAGTAGTTACAAGTAAATTGTTCTATGTTCTCTCAAGGTTGAGATGGAGATTGGAGTAACCAATCAGTCATATGGGTTTGATTAGAAGAGGAAAATGGAATTCAAAGGGAAATATAAAGACCACATTGAAAATAAGATGAGTTTTCTGTTATGCTCAACGTGTGGAAAGAAACATGGAGAGAATTTTCTTAAAGGGACAAGTAAATGTTTCAAATGTAGAAAAGAAGGTCATTGGGAATTTGAATGTTGCAATGATGGGAAATAGATTTCTAGTGATGCGAACAAAGAAAAGGCTACACTAAACGCACCTCCTACACTTCAATGTTACATGTGTAAGGAAATGGGTCATTATGCTAATCAATGACCTATTCCAAGGGTTGTTGATGTTGATTGACGTCAACAAACTCTTAAGGCCAAAGACAAAGGAATGTCACATGCAATTTCTATCAGCGATGTGGTGTACGATAACACAATGGTGAAAGGTACACTTACCATCCACTTTAAAGTAGCAAATGTTTTATTTGATTCTAGATCCACACTCTCTTTTATTTCTGAATAATTTTCTAAGGGTATCACCATATTACCTCAACAATTAGATGTTGAGTTAGTTGTGACAACCCCTAATGGCACAACAGTGGCATCAAAAGTTTACAATTCTTCTCCGAATGAAGTTTATGGGAATGTGATTCCTGCCAATATTGTGATCCTTCCTATAGTGGAATTTTATATGATTCTTGTCATGGATTGGATTTCCTTATATGTAGCTCATATCAATTTCCAATGAAGGGAAGTCACATTTCATATTCCTGATCAATCTATGATCATATATCGATGCATGGATGAATATAACCTTACAGTGGAAATTTATTCTATATTATGGTCATGATTCAAATAAATTAATGTTATTTATGTCAAATAGTTGGAGAGAAACTCACGATTAAGAATACACAAATAGTATGGGAGTTTTATGATGTCTTTATAGAAGAATTATAGGGTCTTCCACCAAATCGTGAAGTTGAGTACTCAATAGAACTCATACTGGGTGCTACGCCCATTTCAAAGACACCTTATAGAATGTATCCAATTGAGTTTCGGGAATTGAATTATCAAATACAAGAGAATCTTGTTATGGGATTCATACGCCCTAGTGCATCACCTTAGGGAGAACCTGTTCTATTTTTTATAAAGAAAGATGGATCAATGAGACTCTGCATTTATTATCAAGAACATAACAGGTTCACTATCAAGAACAAATATCATCTCCCATGAATTGATGTCTTATTTGACCAACTATGCAGATCTCAATACTTTTCCAAGATTGATCTTCATTCAGGGAATCATCAATAAAGGGTCAAAAGGGAGGATATACCAAAGACAGATTTTTGTACAAGGTATGAACACTATGAATTTATATTGATTCCATTTTGTCTTACTAATGCTCCTGATATCTTCATGGATCTAATGAATAGAGTCTTTAGAGACTATCCTGATCATTTTGTGGCAGTCTTTATAGATGATATTATTGTGTATTCAAAGCACAAGGAAAAACATGATGATCATTTGAGAATTTTATTAAATACCCTAAGAAAGGAGAAGCTTTATGTCAAATTTACCAAGTGTTAATTTTGACTTCAAAAGGATTCATTTTTGAGTCACATAATTTCAAAAGAGAGGATATCTGTGGATCCAAAAAAAAGGTTATCGAAAGATGGTCGAGACCAATAACAGTAACTGTGATCCGCTATTTTGTTGGTTTGGATGGATATTATCTATTTTTGTGAAATATTGTTCATGATTATCTAATCCACTCACTTGGTTGACTCAAAAAGGAGTTATGTTCATTTAGACGGAGGAGTGTGAAGACAATTTCAAGGAGTTAAAAAGAATATTAACCTATGCACCTGTGCTCACACATCATTTTAGTAGATAATGGTTTGTGATCTATACTGATGCATCCAATAAGGGATTGGGGTTTGTTCTCATGCAAAATGATATGGTGATATCTTATGCCTCAATATAGTTGAAAATACATGAGCAAAATTACCCAACTCATGATTTTGATTTAGCTGCGGTAATCTTTGCAGTAAAGATTTGGAGGCATTATCTTTATGGTGAAAGGTGTGATATTTATACTAATCATAAATGTTTATAGTATATTTTCACACAAAAGGAGCTGAATATGTTCCAAATAAGTTGGTTGGAGCTGATTAAGGATTACTACTGCTCAATTCATTACCACCCTGGGAAAGGAAACAAGGTGGTGGACGCAATAAGTTGACAAGACCATGCTAGTTTATCCATGATGAGGATCACAAAAGATCCAATATTTATGGATTTTAAAAGGATGGATCGTGGAATTATAATTGAAGGGGAAAAATATTATCTTTCTCAAATGAATGTTCAACCATATGTACATGTTAAGATTAAAGAGGCACAGAAAGAAGAATTAGAGTTAAAAAAGATGGTGAGAAATGTTCCTGAATTCCACATTGATTGTGATGAAATAATAATGTTCAGGAACCGGGTTTGTGTTCCTCCCATCCTAGAATTAAAGAACGAAGTATTGGATGAAGCTCATAGATATTCATTCTCTATTCACCCTAGAAGCACGAAGATGTATAGGGAACCGAAGGAGTACTTCTGGAGGGATAGCATAGAAAGAGATGTTGCTGAATACGTCTCTCGATGCTTGGTTTGTTAGCAAGATAATTCTATGAGAGAGAAACCTAAGGGGATGTTACCACTTTTACCCATACAGAATATAAATTGGAAATCATAACTATAGAATTTATCAGTGGACTTCCCATAACATCCAAAGGCAATAATGCTATTTGGGTTATAGTTGAACATCTTACAAAGCCAGCACACTTCATTACTATTAGAGGGGATTTCTCTCTTGATTAGCTTTCCAGGATATATGTAAAGTAAGTGGTAAGATTGCATGGAGTACCGCTTTCCATTATATATGATCGGGATCCGAGGATTACCTTAAAGTTCTGCTGAAGTCTTCAGTATACTCTTGATACAGAGTTGAGTTTCAGCACTGCTTATCATCCTCAGACAGATGGTCTGTCTGAGAGCACAATTAAAACACTAGAAGACATGTTGATATCCTGCTCTATGGATTTAAATGGTGGTTGGGATAAACACCTAACTTTGGTGTAATTTTTTTATAATAATAGCATTCACTCCAGTATTCAGATGGCTCCTTATGAATCCATATATTGAAATAAATGCAGAACTCCAACCTGCTGGGATGAAGTTGGGAAAATAAAGCTCTTAGGACCTGATATTTTTGAAGAAATGGTAGAAAAGGTCATATCTATTCAACAATATATAAGAGCAGCTCAGATTAAACAAAAAAGTTATGCTAACAACCAAAGAAAAGTCCTAGATTTGGAATTGGTTGATAAAGTGTTATCACGAATATCTCCCTGGAAGAGAGTAAAGATATTTGGAAAGAAGGGTAAGCTGGGTCCTAGGTATATTGGTCCTTTTGAAATACTGGATCTTGTTGGGAAGGTAGCTTACTGATTGGTGATTCCATTGAATCTACCTCAAGTTCATGATGTATTCCATGTATCTATCCTGAGAAAGTACATACCTGGTCCTTCACATGTACTATGCTCAGAAGTTGTACAATTGGAGAAAGATCTTTCTTATGAAGAACCGCCAAGAGAGATTCTGGATCGTGTTGAAGAAGTCATATAGAACAAGACCACTCCCTTGGTGAACATTTTATGGAGGAACCACCAATTATAATAAGCTACATGGGAACCTGAGGATATGATAAGGGATAGGTATCCTCATCTATTTTTTACGAAGTGATGAATTTCGAGGGCGAAATTCTTTTTAAGGGGAGTAGAGTTTTACACCCTGAGATTTTATGAGAAATATTTTGTTTTTATGTATTAAGTTATACACACCACAAAAGTAATCATTCACTACACACAACACTATCTTGTCTTGCGTTACACTCAAGAGCAACCTTCCTCGATAGCTTGCATTGTACGCAATACCGAGTTTCACTAAACAACGATATGTTATTAAAATATTATATGAACTAGCCGTTATGAATAGTAATACCCTATTTTTAAAATTTTATAAATTTTATCTTTCAAAATGGACTTCATTTTTGAATTCGGAATATAGAAATTAGCCTAGGGTAAATTTTTTGTATTTTTATGAAATCTTTCAATTTTTGATGAATAGTGAAAACACTAAGTTATTGGTTAAAACTGACTTTTTATTTAAATAATCATTTTTGAATTTAAATTTATTTTAGATAAAAATAGATACATAATACCTATATATATTCAATGTAATTCATTGGAGTCATTTTATACTAATTTTAGATATATAAAAATTTTATTGAACTTTTGACCGTCTTTTACCCACCTCCTTGGAGAATTTGAAAATTTACATTTAAAATAATTTTACGAATTTTGTTAGTGGAATTTAAAAAATTTGAGAGACACGGTTGATATCAGTAAGTAAAATGTGGTTCAATAAGATAAAAATAAATTTTGGTGAATAATAACTTTTTACTTTTATTTACCATGGTTAAAAGTTAATATGATAATTGAGGGTAAAAATTATACAATTATTACAGAAACACATGTCCTAATTCTTCTGGATACGTGTAATTCGACCAAAAACCACATTAGTAATAAAATATTACCCTTTAGGTCTACATGGATAATATTAGGACATTTATTATTATTTAATTCAAAGAAGAGTTAAAAGAGTTAAAATCAAAGATTAATAAGTAAAACATTTTTTATATAGTTTTATACATAAGAACAATTCAACTATAAATATTCATTACAAAGGAAAAAGAGATTTTCTACATAATGGTATTTTATTTATATTTTTTAGAAAATAAATAATATAATTTATTTATGACACAATGATGATGCAATAATTACCATATTAATGAAATATTAATATAATTGATATTATAAAAACCCAAATAAATGTAATTTGAGACTTTTTATGAATTAAAATAATTATCTTGGTTACAATTACATATTAGGGTTGGTTAGATGAGTTTTTTTCGAAGTAATAATTCTGTTATAAATTTATCAAAAACAAAATACCAAATACTATACAAATTGACATAAAAGAGTTTTTAAAACAAATATTATATTATTAATTGTAATTCTATTTATGAAAATCTTAGATTCAGAGAAAAGACTTATATGACATATATATGACATTAATGAACAAGTTTGGGTTCAATTAAAAGTTTATACTATGTTTATTAACCATATAATATAAGAAACAAGACGACATAGTAAATGGTAAATTATTTAACATAGAGTTAAAATCTAAATGATATGGTTATGATTGTAACCTCAACATTTCTAAAGCCTATTGGTTGAGATTATTTAGACCCATCCCTACACAATCTTCGAAATAATCTACTTTGGATCCATTATAAACCGAATATGAATTTATTATAAAATAATAATTTTTGTTTTTCCTAAGGTGCCTCTCTCCTCCCTTATAAAAGGGCACCCATTCCTTCTCCACTTCACACAATTTTGAGCCTTCATGCTCGGCCAACCCATTCCCATTTCTCTTCTCAACATCTGTAATTATACTATAGAGGTTCTGTTCTTCTCAAAATACCAACCCTAGTTCCCTAGAGGATGTATAAAAGAGACACATCAAGGAAGATGTACTCTCTTCTACCGATTATTTCATGTTTATTTCTTCTTATACATCCACTTATTTATTTTTTTAATTATAAAGTAATAACATCGGTATCACTAATATACAGACATGTTATTATAAATATGAAACAACCCTATTTCACCTTCTATCCATCCTATGGAAAACAAAATCATTGTGCGTGCGTACGTACGGAATACCGTCTCCACACCGTGGCGTAAATTGTTTTTCCACCACCGCCTTACATGGATTGGTATAATGGTGACAAGAATAACTATATATAATTATTATAACAAGATAATGATTCTGAAATATTATATCATTAACTCAAATTCCATTCATACAATTATGGGAATGATATCATCGCTCATGCGTACGTACGGCCTACCGTCTCCACGATGTGATGCGACTCGTTCTACATGATCTTCAATGAATAATGATTATATAAATGAATTTAATTAATATTTATGATATATATTACACTAATTAAATTCTATAAATGAGGTAATTATAACCTAAAAAGAGGAGTAAGAATTTATTCGACCAAACATGCATAAGAACATAATGTATTGAACACCCGAATAACAAGTAGCAATGAAATATGACTAATAAGAAGATAAGGATATGACCATATATGATATCATAAAAATTAATATGATTCTGTAATAAGTTAGTGACATTATTTAAATCATTATAAATGAGTATCTGATACATACAAAGCGTATCAGACCTAAGGTAAGGGAAAGTCTCACAATCTCATATTTATCCGAGATTGTTCACACTTAAGAATTTACTGGGGAATATTTCTCATCCACATCCATGTTTCCTCAATATGTAATATTATTTCTTCCCTCATATAATTTATTTGATACAATTTTACCTGCTGGCTAATTTTAGTAACATATTTGACATGAATCTTTTATCGTTTTTAGTATGAGATACGTTTTGACTTTTTCAGCCAATGTACGAGAAGAATGTTTTTTTAATTTATACGGCTTGAATGGGTTTTTATTATTTCATATCACATTATTTCCATGAAGCTTCCTCTAAAAGTTTTCATGTTTATTTTTAATTAACTTATTTTAGTTTAAAATTGTATGACATGTTATGAAAGGAAAAATGTTTTTAATTTTGAAAGGATATTTACCCCAAGAATAGAGTTCAAGTGTTTTATCAAAATTATTTTCCATATAATATAATACAAGGTTCGGTTTCTATCCATATTTTTACATTAATTATATTATGTTATGATGGAATTATTTTTTAAATTCCTTTTATAGATTATGTTATGAATGCATGATGTTTAATAATCCCATTTTTATTATATGGGTTATACTATGATGTATGATTTGTGATTTTATGGCACACATAAGGATGGTATCATTATGAGATGGGTGGGAACTATATCTCCCTCCAATGAATTGGGATACGATTTATATCTCATCATATTGGAATGGATGGAACGACAAGTTAATCTGGTTCAGTGAAATAGTACTAGAAATAGGAGTGAACTTGGTTCAGAAATGGACTTTGTCCGCCATGATATTCTTGGCAATCAGTCTTGACTATTATGAAATTATTTCCTATGATTATGTTGTATGTCACAAAGTTTCATGTTTTATGTTAGGATTATTTAGATTACATTTCACTACTATGATTTATACCATGTTATGATATTATGATCATTTTTGTAGGTTACGATTTTCAAAATGATACGTTCTTACGAATATGATATGACTGATATTTCCTTTTCTTACCCATACTGAGCATTTGAGCTCACCCTTTTGTATGTTTTCATTTCCCCATGTTAGGAAGAAGGTTATTAAGTAGGATATGCGAAAAAGGGAATCTAGATATAATGAAATAAACGGGAGACAATGTAGATGCTTTATGAACTAGTTGTTTGTGTTTTCTAGTTTCTAAAGACCGTATACCTATACAGTCCCATCATGGTTTTGTTATATGTGGTAATATGTATGCTTAAACTCTGAAGTAATAGAAATGTATGTAAAGTATGTGTCGTTATAATGATTATGCTTCACCACATTCATATAAACAATTCATTGGACATAATGAATTATAGAGGGACCTTCTATATCCTATCGATTCAATGGTAGTTCTTATGAGACAAACTAGATTGGGTATTTTGTATATTCTTTATCTTTTCAAATATTTTTAATTACACATGGCCTTGATTTTAAGATTATGATATCCATAATTATGCATTAAATCAATATGTAAATAGTTATTATTATCCATGTGATTATTGATGTTGTTTTTTATAAATTGATTCCTCTCCCAAAGTTATTGTTTTAGTTATTTGTAATATTTGAATATTTTTTATCTCTTTCTTATTATTCATGTTTTATTTACTTTGTGTTAGCTTCCAATATATGTGTACCTCTATTGATAATTTTAGGTGGCTCATTTATTATGTTTACCTTCAACATGATCCGAGGAAGTTTATTATAATTTATATAGTGGGATATGCTAAATGGATTAATGGTATTCACATATACAAAAATATGATTTATTTTATGTTTTTTTATATAATGTGAAATTTATGTATGTATCAATTTTGTTCAAGACTGTTAAACTACTCTATCCATTGGATTGAGAACACATGTATATAGTACCAATGTAATAGTATAACCACCAACCCTGTTCTACTTAGGATAGGGTGTTTACACATATTCTGATTATGTGTGAAAATATTACAGATATAATACTTTTTGAAAATATCATAAAAACATTTGAAGTATATAAAATAATATTATGAACAATTTCATAAGGGAGAAGGTTAAGTAAGGTTTTGTTGAATTATAGTATGGGTCGACTCAATATAATGTCTTAAATATCATTACAAAATTACAACTAAAGGGGGATTATTGAAAAATATCAGTTAGCTCTTGAATTAGAAAATCAATCTCGTAATATAGACATTGAAGAAACCAACACATGCCCTAGGAATTTTCTATCAAGATAAAGGTACATAAATAAATTTTAAATAATTTTAATATTTCTTACCTTATCATTTTACCATTCAGATAGGTGATATTTTTGGCTTCATTGATATTATGGGAGAGATATCATAATAAAGAAGCTTTTAATATTTGTCTCATAGTTGAGTGAATAACTCAAATAAAATTACGAGGAGTGAAAAAATGGAAAAAAGTACATTTAATGAAAATATTTTCATTCAAATATTTTTTCCCATGCTAATAATTTCTCACTTGGGCTTTAAATTTGTGATTATTGAATCATTGATTAATGTATATAAATGTCCAATTATATAGGTACTTTTTCATGTATAATTTGGTCGTTGTTGTGTGTTGTGAATTTTCAAAAAACCCAAAGGGGGAGATTTCAAGAAAAATACCCTTTTATAACATATTTGGGTTTTGTTTTTGTAAAAATATGGTGAGTTTACCTATAGAGGAAACACCAAAATGTTGTCAATTTGTGTGTTTAATAAGGAAAATATGATAGGTGTGACCTCACCCATATCCTACCGAGTATTTGAAAAGGGGATACCAAAATCATCCTACAAGAAAGGGATGATGGCATGGGGGTCCCCAAAGTGGATCTCTAGTGATCCATTGGGATTACATGGTAATCTATGTGTGTTTTAGTTGTTGTGGTTTGAGAAATATGAACAACCAAATTGTATCGTGGCATTTGATTGGGTGTAGTGATTTTTCCATCCACCTATAACCCATGGGGACTCACACTATAGGAGTGGATAAAGGTTTGGAGGTATTGAGGTTTACATATTATCAATGAGGAGCCACACAATAACTGTTTTAGAGGTAATGGGATATATGAAGTGAAATATTTCAAAATATCTTACTGAATAATTCCATGGTTTTTGTGTTATATGGGTTGAGTTAAAATGGACTTCTTATTGTCACCACACTATAGAGTAACCTATTTTGTAATTCATGCTAGAATATGTAAAAATGTTTATTACAACAGCTTCAAGGATTTAAGGAAGATTTATCCATCCATTAATGAGAGATTTCATGTATGTTTTTGAATACCATAACTTCATTCATTGATGAAATTGAGGGAATTTCCATTAAAGAGGATATTTAAAAATAATATATAAAAAATGGGTGGATACCCTGTAGAAAATAAAATAGGATGATAGAATAGATAATATATATCTCCATAAAAGATAAAATTGAATATCAGATGTCCTTTGGAATGAAGAATTAGATGAAGTGGGAGATCATAGAGTTAAAATATCTAAATGGATGTTTGAATTAATTTCTCCCATTCAGAAAAATTATCATTGTAGAACACATACAAAATTATTTTTTGAGTAAAAAGTTATAATCATAAGGAATAGTGATTTATTTGGTGTGAGAAAGTAGTGAGGTTTCTGAACATTCATGATTGTGAACCAAAATGGTCAATGAGACAACTTGAAACATGTATAACATATAAGAAGTAATATTTTATTGATATTTTGGAATAAAAACATTATCACACAAGACCCATCGATATAGCCCAGCGTGTATGAACTAATTAAAACTATTTAAGTCATTTAATGCATTACCTGATTTTGAGTGAATCAAAGGGAGATGTTGAGGTGCTTTTAAAGTTGACACAATAAGATGAAACTAAAATTATCATGGGTAAATAACATTGTTCACCTTAAGTAATGTATTATTACCTGATAAAAAATTATCAATGTCTAATAACCCATTATGGTTATGTGTGTTTCCCTTTGGAATAAATTTAAAATGATTGATAACTTCTGATTCCTGCAACCCCAAATAATGAAAATAATTATTTATACTATATAAATTCAAACACAGGAAACATATTTATAAAAAAAAGAATTATTTATATTAGCTATTCATTTATAATTAAAATATATTTTTTTATATAAATAATACAATTGGATTTAAAAAAATGATTTTATGAATATTAAATTTTTTCATAAATTTACCAATTTTAGGAAATTATATCAATAAAATAAACTTATAATATTAATGGGATATTTTTTTTAAAAAAATTACACCCATGAAATAATTAAGTAATTATAAGAATTACTGATTTATTTATTCATTTCCAAACAAAAAAGTTTATTTAATTTTTTTGGAGAATATTTCACATGAAATATTTGAAGAAAAAATTATTTAAATTTCATAATTTAAATTAAATATGATTAATTTTTTATTTATAATATCTAAATTATCATAGGGTGAATTCATAAGGTTTTTCTAAAATGTTTTTTTGTGAATATTGAAATACATTGTTTTTATAAATAACATAGTTTTGAAGATGTAATCATAATATAAAAATGGATTCAAAATTAATGAAACCTCTATCATGTCCAAATATATTTTTAAAAAGTAAAAAATATCATCTAAAAATATTATTTATAATTTTGAAACCAATTATTGACTTTTTGGAACTAAAGTTCTATTTAATTCTAATATAAACTATTATAATTCTTTTCATATAATTAGTTATTAAAAATTAAACATTATATTTTAAATTTCATTTTAAATAACAAAAATAATATTTTTTAATCATTAACTAATAAATTATATGGGAATCATTCATATATATGATTTAGGGTAAATTCTATTTTATTCTTAAAATGAAATTTGTCCTAAAAAAATTATTGTGTTATGTGCTCTTATATAATAAATAATTTATAAATTTTATATAAATTTAATAATTTATTTTTTTATATTTGGAATCATATTTTCCAAATTATTTTATGATTTCTATTTTATTTTGGTAAATAAAAAATGTTATCATTGTAAATGTTAGTCGCCATTGTAAAAGTTCATACAATTAATAAGGGTTTCAACTAAGTTATAAGGTCATGAATAATGAAAAAACATATATATAATTAATTTTAAATTTTTTTGTATAATCACTTTTATTATCTTATAAATTTGGATAATTTGTTTCTTTATTCCTTTTAGAATGACATTTATTTTGTTTAATATTAATATTTTGTTCAAAATTTCCACCCCTCTCGCCTATAGAAGAAATATCCTCTACCCATATCAAACCACAGCATTCCATTGAATTTATATTTAATCTATTCTCAAATTATATCCCTTGTAATTCTCTCTCATTTTTGTAACCTCTAGTCCCACCATAAATTTTTAAAACTCTCATTTCCATGAAGTACATTAAGAGGAGATCAAACTCTCAATGTAAGATATTTCTTATTCATTATTTTTTCTTCTTTAAAATATTCATATAACTATTAATAAATATTACATATCATTTTCATAAAAAAATTACATAGTTAAAAAAATATATTAGTGTTATTATCATAACTAAATAGCTTGTTATTATCTAGTTAGTTTATATAACGCACTCATGTTTGGGTTAGCTTTACTACATAGTTGAATGTTGTTAAAATGAGTATGTAATGAATGATAAATTAATGCTATATAATGGTACAATTATGTAAAAATAATTAATTCAAGATCTTTTAAATGATTCTAAAATGGTTTTATAGATTTTCTATTAATTAATAATAAGTATTCATTTTATGGAATCATAACTTCTAAGAAAATGTGCTTTTGATGACCTCCAAGAAAAGTGTAACCGTAAGATAAATGAGATGAACATGGGACACATGAACTATATAAAAATATAAAAAACATCATGAAAATTATATATAAGCTGAAACCATAACCAAGGTGCAAAGACAAAACCATAGAAACTAAATATACTTGGATGACTAAAAAATTGGAAAAAATGATTTTATCAAATAATTATCACTAAGTGGGTAATAATATATCATAAGTAATTGTTATATAGTATGATACGTATAAAAAATGTTTATATTTATATATTTACATTATATAAAAAATTATTATAATACTTTTCATTACATGTCTGAACAAGAGAATGTCCAAGGTAATGGTTTTACTCTGCTCAATTTTTAATTATTAAAATATTTTATATATTAAAATACTTATTTATTTGGTGTTGTGTATATACCACCCATGAACTTATTTTAAAGACAATTTAATTAAAATTATAGTCAATTAAACATGTACATAAGTTTCTAACATTGATGATATTTTTATTCTACTGTTACCAAATCAATAAAGAGTTTTAATAAAAACAATTGGTTTCAATGTTTTGAAGTCTCTTAATTAACTCTTTTACATCCATATACATATTATTTATATTTTTTAAGTATTAATTTTATATATACACCAATTATTTTCAAATATCATTTTCAAGTCTCATTTATTTTCTCTTTAAATTTTTAGATGGAACCCCCTTATCATTTTACATATGGGTTAAATTTAGTTTTCATTAAGAATGTGTGACATGATGGTTTTTTAAACATTTAACATTTGATATAATTTTACAACCATAATTACCATAAAATGTTATTATTATTACATTCAATTTTTGATGATTTTTAAAACAATATTATATTTCCATTTTTTATGATTTTTTAATATGAAATGTCACACAAAAAAAATGAAATAACTTATTTTTATTTCAATGTATATTTATAATGTTTTTATTAATTATTTCTTAATCTATTAAAAATAATATTAATTTTTCTCTTGATTATATATGAATATTCCCTAGATAATATATCCTCCATCCTTCAAGTTATCACAAGTAGAAAATTGGGCAATTCCCACGGACCAATAGCCATGGTTTCATAACCATGGATATATGCCATTTTTTCAAGTTCTATAGCCACATTATTCAAAATTGTGGCTATAGGTCTCCCTCCCTTATGCAGTAAAAGACTTTTCCCATAGAAAATAAATTATGAAGACCTATAGCCATGGTTTTTATACTTGAACAATAGTATTTAATAATATATATAACATATTATATTTATGTATATATATACATGACTATAAGAGTGGTGTTGTGGTTTTGAGATTGAATCCTATGGGTTGGGTACATTGATTGAATCTGGTAGGTGAAATATTATTTTTCAGATATTTCCACAGTTTTCTATGGCTATAGTCACACTTTTCAACCATGGAAATAGAACCTATGGCTATAGTTTTAACCATGGATATATGTCAAATTTTATGATTGATAATGATGAATCTTATTTACCATAGTTTTGAAATCATTGGTAACAGTTCAAACCCTATTTTCATAGTGATAGTACACAGCGTTAGGAATACCCATTGAAAAAACATGAACATTCTTATTGTGTTTGAAATTTGATAATATTTTTTATATGTTTTCATGAAACCAATTTATTTCCCATATATTAATTATGATATTATGGGATTATAAATGTTTTACTATTCTTGTAGAACAAATATGTATAGTTTCCATTATGTGATGGGTGGGATTTTAATTATGTACGTCCAATGCATTTAGAAAAGAATTATATCTAATTATATATCTTATATGTGACTAGGTAGTGAACCCAATCCCCCATGGGACTCCATCAATTAGGGTTTAAACGGAATGTGTAGTGAACCCAGATCACTATCATACCGTATAAACTAGGTGATGTTGTTATTGAATGTAATCATTAATGATGGTTAATATTTTTTAGGCTTATTAATGTGTAACACATTTATGACATTTTCTTATTCTTTGGTTATACTCACATAGATCATGATTATTTAAATATGAATTATGATAACACACATCTAGGACTCTTTTCTTATGTTATTGATAAGTATTATAACATGACACATGACTTATGATTTATAAATTTTTGCATGTATTTTAATTATGTTATGATATTCTACATTGATTATGTCCACATACCCTTATTTTCATCTTATTCTCAATTATGATATTTATTTATTATCTCCCATTTTATCCGTAACAAGCATCTTAGTTCACCACTAATTATATTTTGATTTCTCTAGGTTATAACGAAGGGAATTAAGTATATTATATTATGATGGGTTCCATTTTTGAAGAGTATTTGTGGAAAATGTTGAATAATGACCATGAAATAAATTAATTATTTATCTAATATTTAAGTACAATAATAATTAAAGTTACAGTGTGTAAAATATATTTATATATGCTGAATATTAATATAATAAGTTTTGATATTGATGTATTCATTTCTTGGGATATATAAATTTATATATGAGGATGGTTTATTTATTTTTTTGGATTATGATATAAATAACAGCAGTATAGAACCTAAAACAACCCATGATTAATATAATGTGATATAGGGTGAACCTAAAATGGAAATGGTAAAAATAATTGGTCAAAATTTTGGGTATCATATGATTATTTTTCCTTTTGACGTGATTTATCACCTTGATTACTAATTATGGATACTCACATTAACCATTTTGGTCTTAGTTAATGGAGGGAACCCAAAGGAATGTTGTTAAAAATGAATATAATAACTAATAAAATGACCATCCTGATGAGAACCCAAAAGTCATTATATCTAGAATTAATATTATTATGGTTATTCTTACCTAAATATCCTAAAAAATAAATAGTAACATGAATTATGTTGAACATCCAAATGTGAAAAATAAGGAACAAATCACCATTGGATTGTTCTTGTAGAAACATTCACCATTATTTAGTTTTTTATTAAATCCAATAATTACCTTGAAATATATCGACGTGATCGAAATTATATTTTTAATTTTCCATTACTTAGATACTAAAAATATTTTTCCTCTCAATTTACTATTAGAATTGTTGAAATTATAAAATGTGGACTCTTATCATGTATACAATGAAGGAATACATAATTGTCTTCATGAAATATAATTTGTTTAAGAAGTTATCTTTCAATAATAATTGTCTCCAAACTCTATATACAAAGAAATAAGAGATAATTATTAGATTTAAATTTTAAATTTGAAGTTTTTATTGGAAATTGTGAAGTAAAATTTCCAAGGTATTAAAGCTGTGATTTCAGCTTAATCATCGACGATAAAATATAATTTCATTAGTTCAATTATTGAAGAAAACAAATTCTAAAGAAGGAATTGACTTTAATAGATTTTTATATCTAAAAGGAAACCATTATATGAGATCTCAATATGCTATTAGTGATCGTAGACTCCCATTATTCTTTTGGTTTTGGGATATGAAGAGGAAATATAGATTTAAGGGAATTCAAGCATTAAAACTCAAGGACGAATAAAAATAAAATTTACTCTACGAAGAAAATGTGCAAAGAGGCATGGAGGAAATTTTCATTAGGGTATTGTTAAATTCATCAACTCTAGGAAAGAAAGATATCAAATAAATAAATTCTTAAGAGATATAAAAAGATCTACCAATGAACTGAATAAAGATAATGATAAACTATATTCACCACTCAAACTCTAATACTTCAATTAAAATGATGAAATGAATTATGAAATGTAGTGCAAGAATCTAAGGATAATATTGTAAATTGACTTTATTAGCATCATAAGACAAGGGATAAATGGAAATCATGTGAAATCAAAATTGAATATGATGGTTGTGAGAATAGATTTATAAAAATTTCACTTATTATCCACTCAAGATATATTAATTACTTTTTTTATTATGGTTCTACCCACACATTTACATCTAGGAAATTTTATAAAGGTATCACATTACCCTACTAAAAAATTTGCCTTTAGCAGTGATAAAAATAGAATTTATTAATATTAGGGAACAATTGAAAAAAAGAGATATTAGAATCCCTAAGATATTATCATCACTAAAAAGGAACTGATAAGTGTGCCCTTTATCTACACAAAAAAGGCACTAATAATGGGGTCCTTTTTCAGCACTTTTATTTAGCAGTGATAAAGGCTTCCTTTATTGACCCTTACAGTCATGCTGATTAAAATTTACTTTATCAATGTTTGTAAACACACTAATAAAGGATCCATTTTTTAGTTCTTTTAAGAGGGGTGATAGTGGACCCATTCTTTAGTTCTCTTAAAAGTTTCGAAAAAGGATCATACTATACTGTGATGTAACATAAATAGTGCAATGTGATGTAACAACACACTGCATCACCAAAGACACCTCCAGATATCAAAATAATCAAGTACTAATATATACTTAAAATGGAATAAAATTTACAACACAAATACTAGAAAAAAACCATATTATAGAAATTTTTAATACTAGTTTACCCAATTACATAAGTAAAAATTATTATATATATTCAAAAAATAAATGGTTCTTTGTCTCTTGATCCTGATCCTAAACCAATATATTATTGAACAACCCACCCCTGCTTCCAAAAATAATGCACCTATATAAGAAAAAATTTAATATGTTTGTAAATAATAAAAAGAAATAAATTAACAAAATGTGTTCATTTTAAACTAAACTATTAGTCATATGATAACATGTTTATGTAATAATGATTTAAGGGTGATTACCCCATGTCACACGATTTATTTTATATATTCAATAATTATCTACTTGAAAAATAATTAACTATGTATAATATAAATCCCCGTAGGCATAGCCTAGTGGTTGCATCTTATGGAGGTGTTGGGAGGTCTCAGTTTCGACCCTTCATGTTTTATTTTTTGTAGGTTTTAATTTTTTTATTCTACCTCCCCAGAATGATGTAATGTAAATAAGTATAAGATAAAAATAATAAATAACTAAATTATATAATTTATGGTAGAATGATGAGAAAAAAATCAACTTTCATTTTCCAGGATTTGGTGATGTGATGTACGTTTTAAAATAAAATGACCCTTATATATTGAAAAGACTCACATGAAATCATACCAATCAAACCATGAATCTAATTGAGGTGAAACTGATTCCTACACATCTCAAATGACTTATGTATTGTTTTCTTAATGTATCAAATCAATCGAAACGTGTTTTTACCGTTTTGAGTACATAATTTTTCTTTTTTATGAAAATGTCATTTTTAACTAGAAATTCAAGCATTGTATAACAAACCTGCTCTTTATAAAATATTTAAACATGACTTATTACATTAAATTTTACTTAATAATACCTTCAGTTTCAAGAGGTATAGTGTCATGGGAAATTAGGAACATTACATGACTAAATAAAACATAAATACAACATCTTTATTGGAAACATCACTTACATGACCAACTCATTCCGTCATAATTAAAACTGCACGGTATAACATGAGGACATACATAAGAAAATTTTGAGATATAAAGCTGAGTAATAAAGTAAACAATGAATAATATGAAGAATAAAGTACATGTTAAAAAATATTCATATCAATGGAGCACAAGATAAAAATGGACATAAAGTCCTGATAGAACATCATTATCATAACATGGAAATGTGGATACAACATACAACTTGATATTATCATGTTAAAATTCCCATTTCACATGGATTAACATGATTAAACATTCATTAAACATGAATTAGAATTGGTAAACTCTCATTGCACATGAATTAGCATTAGTAAACCCTTATTTCACACGAATTAGAATTAATACACCCTCATTGAACATGAATTACAATGAGTAAACCCTCATTGAACATGGAGTATCATGATACTAATGATTACCAAAATCATCAGATCATTATCAGGGAGCACCCTTCATAAGCATTTTATTTCATGAATAAGTGTGCCCCATGGATCATATAACATGGAATCATTAAAAATGACATGTTATTCCATGATTAGAGGATGTGGGAAAAATATATGTAATTAACATTCAACACGTATATGTTCATAATGTTGAGTCACCATGATAGAGAAACATGTATGGTATTCACTACGTGATTATTTTTTTTTAAAATTACTGTGTAATTTTGGTATCATAATGACATGATATAAAAATTCATAAAAATTGTCCATCAGAGATAAAAAGGTATATAATCATATGTACATGAAATTTAAAGTAAGGGGGTGATAGATATACATGTCCCAACACATGAAATTTGGAAATATATGGAATAACAAAATAAATAATCTTCAAGAAAGTGGATAAATGAAATAAATCTTACAAATTTTTGGGAGGGTAATGGTTGTACATGGGAGGGATTAATGAGAGATAAATAGGTATCTCATCATTAAAACATAGTGAGGGAAGTATGGGGTTGTGTGAAATCATACCAAAAACTTTTTAATTGAAAAATGGGAATAAAAACTTAAATAATTTAGGACAAAATGAGAATGGAAGAAATACCTTATGAAAATTTTGAATGGTAATAGGTAAACATAAGGGTTCATAAGAGGGATAAATGAGAGTGAAAGGGGTATCATAATTTATAAATAAAATGGTCAGTAATTGAAATAAATAGAATAATATCCCAACATTGATAAATATTAAATTAAAATACCTAACATGAAAATAATTCTTGATAAAAGAGGAGGGAGGAAGATCCGTAATGGAATTTCAATAAAGTAACGGGCATGCTTAAAAAATCATAGGTGGGGATTATGAGAGTAAAGAGAATATATCATCTAATTTACATAAAATAAAATGTATGTGGGTTTTGGAACATCATAAACCAACATATAAATATTGAACATAAGAATCATAGTTTAAAAGATTAACTTGAATAGAAACAGAATGTTTGAAATACCCTAAGAATGTTTGGCATTGTAACGGATTAGGTAAGGGTCAAAAGGAGGGAGGATAAATAATACTTTATTAAAATAACATAAAATGGATAGTTATAGAATAATTATATAATAATAACATTATAACCATTCAAAATTAAATTAACTACATTTAAATAAGATTCTTGAATTTGATTGGATGAGAGGAAAGTGAGGATCCCTTACATGGAAGTGTGATCCTAATGTCATCAGAGAGGCTTCAGAGAGGATTATTGGGATCTTAGTGCACCATATAATGATTATATGATATTAGGGTAGAGGTTGGCCGAGCTACAAATGGTTTGAGTGAAGAGGAGTGTGAGATTGACTGGGTTTATATAACAAATGAGATAAAATTCACTATTATTATTTAGTTTTTGGAATTCACAAATTAAACTAATAAAATAGACAAACCATATGATGGTTCTTGCCAATGGTTCCTAAAACTTTTTAGTGGAATAAACTATTATATAAGGCCAGGGGTAAAATATATTAATATATTAGGCTTTCTTATGTAGTGGTTAGTCACACTCCCAAGGAAATCATTTTAAAATATAAAAATATTTTATAAGTCTTGGTGGGTCCACTAAGGCATTATAATATTAATAAAAAAATCTAAAATAACAATATTTTAAATAATTATAATATATTTTATGAATAAACATTTTATTTTATTTTATTACATCATTACTAGGATCTTATGATGTCATAACACACTTCATATATTTATTCAGTATTCAATTTTTACCCAAAATTTTGACTGTCTTAGTAAATTATTAAACATTAACCATTAAATAATTAAAAATTAATTATTCAAAAAATAATATTCATTTTATCTAAATAATTTTCTAAATATGTTATTTTTCACATTAAAAATAAAAAACATTATTTATTGAACATTGATGGATTTTGACAAAAACAGTTTCCAAACCATAATAAAAGTTACATTTGACTTCATAAAAATTATGTGATCATTTATATTCAATAAAAATAATATAATAATAATATATTATTAAAATATTATTTATTCCAAAAATTCATTATTTTATAAAAATAAATTCTTTAATTAAAAATATAATTTTTGGTTTGTTGTATAAAAATTCTATTCTTATCAAATTGTATATTTAATCATTTAGAGAGTAAAAGAAATAAAAAATATATAATCATCACTTTTAAATTATATTAGTGTTCTTATAGAAATATTATAATAATATTATTAGTAAAACCTTAGTTTAATATAATAAATTATATATTACTAATAATTATCATTTTACGGGACGAATCAATATATCTAATTCATTAAATTTTAATGAAAAACTTTTATTTTAAAGGACTTGATGGAATAATAATTTTATTTAAAAAATGTATTCCACAATAAGAAACTAATAACATGCTACATAACCTTTTTCACACCCCATAAGACCTAAGAGTATGGTGTGTGATGGTGACAAACTCTTGGGGATGCTCAGAAAACATCACATAGGTGGTAATCTCTATTAACTTGTACTTCTCTAGTAGGTGATTACATTCAAGACTAACATGTTTAAGATCATATTTGGATTGGTCCAAAGAAAATCCCATTGATGTTACCTTCTCCGAGAGATCTGAAAAATGAGCTTCGTAGGGGCCGAGTCTACTGCAAGAGGCCATCACCTCCATTTTATGCATCGAAAGGATATGTAAAGCCTTATATTTTTTAAAGTCTTGTGATCACTTTTAAATTGATATATTATAATTTTCAATGATAATTAATCATCATTTTAATCACATTGGATAAAATAAAAATAGTGAATGCGATTTCAATAACATTAAGACATTTAATTAAATAAATTAATTTTAATTTTATTCATGAATTTTCTGGTCATTACAACCTTCCCCCATTAGAAATTTCTCCATCGAAATATTCTATTCCAAATCTAAAATAGACGATGGTATCTATGCTTCATCTCCACGTCTAGTTCCCTTATTTATTCTCCAAAATTGTAGTTTTTTCAAAACACATTGACGATGGGCATTGTCTTATTTCATAGAACTTTTACCTATGATATAATATCTTCACTAACTATTCCAAATAAGAGTGGTGATTCTGTAATAGTACCACATCTGGATTGAGTACATGTGATGGTTTAGGTATGTACTTCTTCCAGAGTGAAACATGGAATACATCATCTATATTAGATTGGTTTGGAGGGATTGATAGTTGACAGGACACTGCTCGACTGTGATCAAAGATCTCAAAAGGGACGATGTACCTTGTACTATGCTTTCCCTTCTTCCCCAATATCATATATCCCTTCCACTGAGATATGCAGAAGAATACTATGTCTCCAACATTAAACTCTATTTCACATTTATGATTGTTATCATAACTCTTTTGTCGACTATAAGTAGCATTGATGTGTTATTGAATGATCTTAACCTTCTCCACCATTTCTTTGACCATTTTAGGTTCTACAAGATTTTGTTCCCCAACTTCATCCCGACAAGTTCGGGTTATGCACCTCTTCCCATAAAGGGCATCATAGGGAGCCTTTTGGATACATGAGTGGAAACAATTTTTGTAAGAGAAATCAACCAAAATATTTATTGATCCCATCTTACATTGAAGTCCCGTGAGCTTTATCTAATCATGTACTCAAGTGTTTGAATATTCCATTCAGATTGGACATTAGTTTGAGGATGTTAAGCAATAATTAAGTTTAGCTCATAATTCCGACTGTGTTAGAGACTCTTCAAGAACATATAAGTGAATCTGGGATATCATTAAAATACAATAGATAGTGCTATTCCATTCATCCTTACCACATATCTTATGTATATTTTTTCCATATGATCCAATGAGAAATCCCCTCAAATTGAAATTAATTGTGATGTCTTTGTATGACTATTCACAACAACCAAGATAACATTGTTTCTATTAGATGTCTTCAAAAGTCTAGTGACAAAGTCTATGGTGATGTTCATCCATTTCCATGTCGGTATGGGTAATAATTTCATCATCCGCTTAGACGTCTACCTCCCAGCCTTCACTTGCTGACATACTAAGAAATTTTATGTATACCCAATGATATCCTTCTTTATGTTATCCAACCAATAACTCTCTCTGAGATCTCAATACATTTTTGTGTTTCTTGGGTGAATGGAGAAACTTGAACTATGTGCATGATCCAAATGTTCCTTCCTTAAATATATAATTGATGAAATATACAGTCTTCAAGAAAATCTCACAATCACTTCTTCATTAAGATTTAACTCCGAGGATTTTACTTTTCAGATAGTTTCCACTTTCTTCTGAATTCCCACATCATCTTTTTGAACATCCATTAACCTTTCCAAAGGAGATTGTTAAAAAATAATTTATGAAGGGATTGATGATGTTATATTTTATATAATTTCCATGTCCATCATCATCAAATCTAAGATGATTGGATCATTTTCAATTCTAATCAATGATAGAATCATTAGTTCCTTTAAACATAGTGCATTTTACACCTTCTTCACTTTACCAGGGTTTTAATTGATTTAGGAGTCATAGTCATCAATCATCTCAAATAGTCTTTGTTAGCGCATGTTCATCTCTTTCTATGTGAATATATACTTGAGGATTTTGTGGTCTGTATATATTTCACTACTCCACCCAAAGAGATAATTATACCTAATTTTAATGCAAATATCACTTCTCCCAACTCCATCTCATGTGTGGGATACTTTTTCTCATCAATTTTCTACCGCCTTGAGGCATAGGTAATGAATATGTCATATTTCCCCAATTTCCACCAAAGAGATACTTATAAAATTTTCAAGAAAAATATTCCCACGAACATCAACTTGTAATACAACACTTATAGATGTTTTACTTAATAATTTAATATGATTTCTATTGGGAACTAAAATTTCTTAGAAAACATAAAATATATACTAATAGAACATGAATTGAAATACATTATGACATACCCTACATTGAATTATAGGTTACATGCATTTCATTCATCATTATCCATTTTAGCATAGGACTTCTCATGCTCTATTGATCATGGAGATTGTTTATACTCATCATGATTCTTAGCCCTTGCAATAGATCATTGTATTGGGTGAAGCCTGAACTCTCCACATTTGTATAATTTAATTCTGTAATATACCTTAGATGGATATTTTTTTTAAATCCAGAACATTAACCATTATTTCATAGAAATTGGATACTTTGTTCCCTTACTTCCCGCACATAAAACATCTCCTTGTTTGTTTTTGAGATTTACCTTGGTGCATCTTTCCACATACAATGCACGAAAGAAATAGGGTATTCTTCACCTTATCAACATTATCAGATGGAATTTCAGGAGATGTTATCATCCTCTTCCTTGATTTCCTTGGGCATTCAACAATGTGCCCATTGATAATTATGATTTTTGATTGCGGGTTTGGTATAATCACGAAATGTCCTACTAGAGATCCAATTTGATTGTGAATATCACTAAAAAATTCATCACACTTCCCTTGGAATCAGTTTTTAACCATATTACACATATTATCGGCCATTGGCTAAAATAAAAGGAAAATTGTTGACGAGTATCTTAAAAATTTTAACACATAATCATGAAGCCAATAAATAAAAGGGATTACATATAAATTTCATTTATTTCCTTAACTTATGAATTTATAGGCTTCAATAAATGTTATCAATGATCTAAATCCCAATATATACTCTTAGATGAGTTTTATATTCTTTTAATAATGTTTCTTACTAATTTTATGAATTTTAAAAAGCACAACCCATGAGTGTGTCGAACCATGAGTATAGCAAGGCATGTTATTAGGCACTAGTTCAAATTGTTTTTTTCGGGTTTTACCTATAGATACATTTGTTCTAGACCCACCTATACTTGTTCGTATTTAGTCAAGGATGTATTTACATTATAAACCACATTCTATAAACTCACTAAAATTTAGGGATGTTTTCCTTATACATAGTCTTATCCATAAGGCTTTAACTGGGGTTTTCTAATCCTAATCCCTAAAATAACTAATCCTATCCTTTCATAACAACTATAACAACCCTATTAATTATTACATATTGAAAAGTGATTTATTACATAAACATTCATGTAATACAACTCTCATGACCGAGAGGTCTAGTGTCTTGGGAAATGAGTAACATTACATGACACCATAGAACATAAAATACCACATCATTATTGAAAACAACATAGACATGAAAAATGAATTCCTTTGTACTTAACACTACATCGGATAACCTAAGGATATACATGAGAAAATGGTGACAAATAAATCCAAAAAAGGGAGTAAACAAGTCATATCATGAAGAATAAAGTACATGTTAGGAAATATTCATATATCTGGAGCACAAGAGAAACTTGGAAATAAAGGTATGATATAGCATGATTATCATAACATGGAAATGTTGAAACAAAATACAACATGATATTATCATGTTACAAGTCCCATTTAACAAGGATAAGCATGAGTAAACCCTCATTTCACATGAATTAGCATTAGTAAACCATTATTGCACATGAAATATCATTAGTAATCCATAATTTCATATGAATTAGAATGATTAAACCCTCCTTACACATGAATTATAAGGATTGAACCCCCCTTGAACTTGGATTATCATGATACTAAAAATTACCCCTAGAATTGGGGCATTATCAGGGAGCACCCTTTATAAACATTTCATTTCATGCATTAGTGTGCCACATGGATCATATAATATGGAATCATTAAACATCATAAGTTATTCCACGATCATGGAATTCGGAATACATACATATAAGTAATATTCAATATGTATATGTTTCTGAAGGTGAATAACCCTATTAGATAAATGGGTATGGTATTCACTACACGATAATTTTTCATTGGTAAATAGTGGTGCAATTACGGCAGCATAACGTCGTGACATAAAAAATCATAAAAAAGTTTGATGAGAGGTAAATGGGTATCTCATTATATGTATATGAAATTGATTGTAAGGGGGATCATATAGATACATTTCCTATCACATGTAATTTTGAATTAGAAGGCCTAACATAATAAATAATCTTAATGAAGAGGGGAGAAATGGAACAACTCTTATGATATTTCCGCACGGTAACGAGTGTTCATGGGAGGGATTAATGAGAGATAAAGAGGTAAATCATTATTAAAAAAATAAGGAGAGAAGTATGGGGGATGTCCTATGTCATACCCATACATATTTAAATGAAAATAAAAGGGTATAATAACATAAAGAAACATGGAAAATGAGAAAGGAAGAAATACCTTATGAAAATTTTCCTGGGTAACAGTTATACAAAAGTGTTTATAAAAGGGATAAATGAGAGTGAAAGGGGATATAATAATTTATAAATCAAATAGTATGTATGTAAGATATATAGTAACATATCACAACATTTTAATAAAATAAATTAAAAGATATAACAAGAAAATAATGATTAATAAAAGAGGGGGTGGAAGATCCCTTTTGGAATTTCAGCATAGTAATCGGTCTTCTTAAAGGATCATAGGGGGATTCATGAGAGTAAAGGGATAATATAATCATATATACATAAAATGGACACTATGAAGGTCCTGTAACATCATAAACCAACAAATAAATATAGAACATAATAATCATAATGTAATAGAGTTGCACGAATTGAAATGGGGTGAGTGAAATCCCTTAACAAATTTTGGAATATTAATGGATTATGTAAGGGTCAAAATGAGGGAGGATAAATAATACCACATTAAAATAAAATAAAATGGACCTTAATATAATTATTATAAAGGATAACATTATAACCATTCAAAATTACCTGAAATTATTTTAAATAAGATGCTTGAATTTGAATGTAGAAGAGGAAAGTGAGGATCCCTTACTTGGAAGTGTGATCCTAAAGTATTGGGAGAGGCTTAAAAAAGGCCTCATAGAAGCTTGGGATTACTTTTAAGGATTATAAATAGAATTTTATAGAAGTTTTCTGAGCTATAAATGGTTTTAGTGAAGAGGATAGGGAGATTGAATGGGTTTATATAAGAAAGGAGGGGATATTGATTATTATTTTTGTTTTGGAAACTACTCATTAAACTAATTAATACCAAAAACCATACCATGGCTTTTTCCCATGGTTTCTCTCAGAAAGGATTGGTGTAAAATATTTTATTTGTACAAGGGACTATCATATTAAATTATTTGTCTTGTTTAGGAGGAGATGAGTCACACTCTCAAAGAAATCATTTTAAATTTTTTAAATATTTTATAAGTCTTAGGGGTCCACAAGGGGATTATAAAATTAATCAAACAAATCAAAAATCAAAATATTTTAAAGTTAAAAAAATATATTTTCTGAATATACCTTTTATATTATTTTATTATATCACTATTGGGTTATTATGATATCATAAAACACATTATATATTTATTCTGTATTTAATGTTTACCCAATTATTCAACAATCCCAAAAAATTATGAAAAAATGACCATTGGATAATTTCAACATATTGATTCCAAATATAATATTCATTTTTTATAAATAATTTTCTAAATATGTTCATTTTTACCTTTAAATTAAAAAACATCATCTATTAAAAAATGACGGCTTTTTACAAAATAAGTTTCCCAACCTTAATAACAGTTATATATGACTTTATAAAAACTATACGTCCATTTATATTCATTAAAAATTATATAATAATAATATTTAATTACAATATTATTTATTACAAAAAATTAATAATTCATCAAAATAAATTTTTAATTAAAAATACATGTTCATTTATATCGTATGAAAAATAATTCTTATCAAACTTAATACTTAATCATTTAAAATTTAGAAGAGTAATGAATAAATATAATCCTCAAATATAATTAAGAGGGTTGTTCTTATAACCCTATTATGATAAAAATATTAATAAAACCTCAGTTTGATATAATAATTTATATATTTATAGAAAGCACCATTTGACCCAAAATGTAAATATATATAATTCATTTTATTTTTAAGAAAAAAAATTCTCGTAATGGAATTGATAAAAAATAATATTATTTTTAAAAGGGACTAAAGAATAAGTAACTAATACCTTATAACATTACCCCTTATAAAAGCAGCTTAACACCTAAGGGTAAGGTGTACGATGGTGATAGTCTCTTGGGGCGACTTAGATAACATTGCCCAGGTGGTAATCACTATTAACTTGTACTTCTCGTGTAGGTGATTCCATTAAATATTAACATGTTGATGCTCGGATTAGGATTGGTCAAGAGCAAAGCCCAGTGATATTACATCCTTATCAAGCTCCAAAAAATGAGCTTCACACAGCACAAGACAACTTGATAATTCCATCAACTCTTTTTTCTATGTCGAAAGGATTTGTTCAAACCTTATATTTGTACTAGTAATGCGATCACAATTAAATGTATATATTATCAATGGTAATGAAAATTAACGATAATTTAAATATAAATAGATAAAATAATATATGTGAATGTGTTTTCTATATTTATAAGACATTTAAATAAATAAACAAAATGTAATTTTATTCATGAATGTTTGGACTGTTACACATTGACTCATATTGATCACATTGTGAGTCGGCTTGATGTGAAATTGATTAATACACATAAAAATTAAATATGAATCATTTTTCAAAATTATCATGAAAATCTGAGAACCTTTTCTCAAATTATATTGAGTGACACTTTTTGAACTAAAATATTGACATTAAACTAATAACAGACACATTGAGTCATATCGGGCACACCATGCATGAGATTGTGGTGTGGTTGAATCCTATATATCAAAAATGACATATAGATTAGTTTAATAAAAAAAATAATCCAAATGATTTATCAGGGTTTTGAGTAGGTCAGTTTTTCTTTACACTAAAATTGATATCAGTTTAAAAAAACATGCACTTAGAGTCATACCAGTCACACCGTATTTCAAATTGAGGTGCAGAAAATTATTTCACATTTCAAATTAATTATGTATCAATTTACTAATGTACCAAAACAATATGAATTTTTTTCTTAGTTTTGATAATCTCACATGTCTTTTTTAATAAAAGGTCGTTTTGAACTAGAAACCTGATTTTTGACTCATATCAAACAACTAATGTATGGGTATTATGTGATTCATATTAATACACAATATAAATGACTTATGAATAATTTTTCAAAATAATCAAGAAAATTCAATCATGTTTAATCCATTTTCAATGAGTGACACTTTTTGAACTAAAATTCTGATTTTAAACTAATTACAAACACATTGATTCATATTGTGAACATTATGTATCAGATTAAGTTGTGTCTGATTCATACATAAAAATGACTTATGGACAGTATTATTGAAGCACAAAACAACTAAAATGTATTTTAACTATTCTGAGTAGTTTAGATTCCATTTTTACTAATTTGATGTCAATTTTGAATAAAAAAATGAATTTTGATACATATCAGTCACATCATACATTAGATTGATGTAAGGATTTTTCTACACATCTCAAGTGACCTATGGATCATTTTCCTAATGTATGGAAATAATGAAACTCTTTTTTCATGTTTGGAGTATGTAACAAATCTTTTTAACTAAAATTATAATTTAAACTAAAAACATACACATTGACTCATACCAATCACATTGTATTTTGGTTTGACATCAGACTGATTCTGACATGTCCAAAATTATTTATGAATCAATTTCCTAAATAATCATTAAAATTTGGGTTTCTTTCCTTGGTTTTAATTGAGTGATGATTTTTGAACTAAAATATCAATTTTAAACTTACAACTGAAACAATGAGTCATATCGGGCACATCATACGTCTGATTGAGAGGTGAAAGATTCATACACATCAAAAATAACTTAAGGATCATTTTATTAATGTATCTTTATATTTCAAATGTGTTTTCCTTGTTTTCATTAGGTTAATATTCCTTTTTCTACTAAAATTGAGGTCATTTATAATTAAATACATACGTAGAGTCATAACGTTCTCAATGTATGTCATATTGAGGTACGTATGATTTGTACACATCTCAAATGAATTATGTATATTTTTACTTAAGTATTGAAATTATATAAGATTGTTTCATCTATTTTAATTATTCCACTGTATTTTTTACTAAAATTTCATCATAAATTGAAAACAAACACTTTGGATCATTCTGTTCACATCATGTATAAGTATTATGTGAGACCAATTTCTGAACATCAAAAATAATATTTGAATAGATTTCATAAATTTTAAAAAGATATATGATCTTGTTTTATTGGTTTTTAGTGAGACACACTTTTTGAAATAAAATATAGATTTTAAACTGATAACTAACACATTAGGTCATACTGGTCACACCGTGCATTAGATTGTGTTATGATTGATTCTTATAGGTAAAAAATTACTTATGTGTTGTTTTACAAAAGTGTGAAAACAATATAAATTCTTCTTATTGGTTTTTCAGTAGGATAGTTGTACATTTTTATAAAATTGATCTTAATGTTAAATAAATTCACACTTATAGTCTTAACAATAACATAGTGTATCTGATTGAGGTGTAGAAAATTTATACACATCCCAAATAACATATGGATCAATGTCTAAATGTATAAAAACAATCTGAATGTGTTTTAACATTTTTAAGTATGTATCTTTTATTTTTTACTATAATTTCATTTTAAAATTAAAACATTCACTTTTACTCGTACCATTTACATCTTGTATTTGTTTGACATTAGAATAATTTCATCATATTACAAATTATTTATGATTCAGTTTCCTAAATTATCAATTATACCTGATCTTGTTTCATTAATTATCAACTTGTCACAATTTTATAACAAAAATATATATTTTAAACTAAAAATATAATTTGAGTCATACTAGGATCATTAGGTATTAGATTGACGTGTTCATGATTCCTATATATCACAAATTACCTATAGATTAGTTTATTCCAATACCAAAACAATATGAATATGATTTCTTGGTTTTGAGTATGTTAGTATTAGTTTATACTAAAATTAATGTCAACATTAAATAAAAAGAGGAACTTGGGGTTATACCATTTATTACTTGAGTTAGATTGAGGTGAAACTTATTCATATACATCTCAAAATCTACAAATTTCTAACTGCTATAGTTATCTCAATTTCCATTGAAATTAATTTTCAAACTATCAACACTAAATACTGAGTCCATGTTCTTATCTGAAAAAAAAATTCATTATTGAAATCCAAAATAGTAGAGGAAGCTCATGTGCCCATAATATAAAAAGATGACACTTTAAGGGTAACATGATCTTATTATACTCTTTTGGATTTTAATGAGAATGGTTTTTCTACATTGAACATCTACTCAATATGCTTTTTAGAAGATCGACAATGAACATCAATGGAAAGCATAATACCATTGGATTAAAAGTAATATTTTATCCTTTTCATGGCCTGTTGTATATATTTTAAACAAAAATATGAATTCCCTGAATATATATGAAAATACAAAATATGTATTGGATAAAAATATTAAGGATGTTATCTTATAAATATTATATAAAATGATGACAAAATTAATTTAATAAGTAGCAGGAATTTACCATTAAATGATGGTTGTATGCAATATTTATGCATTTCCATGTAGTCATTATCTCAGTTGTAGGCTCAAATTCGAATCTCTCGTGATCATGAGCAGCTATGAACAAACCACACCAACTTAGAAAAAAATAATCCATCTATATAAGATAACAATTATTACATTGGTAATATTAAAAATAAATATATTAAACATAAAAATTAAATAATACATTAAATCTATTGATAATGATTTTATTATGGAAACATTGAGATTACCTCAATTATTTATTATTGAGAGTGCATGATGGAAATTCATAAATTCCAAAATAGTAGGGGTGAAAAGGTTTTAAGGGAGAAGAAGTATGTTAATGTTTTTGTGAAGAAAGGCATGAAAGATGGATAAACCACCCCAACATGAACAAAATAATCCACCTATATAAGAAGAAAAGTATTATGTGAGTAATTCTAAAAATAAATAAATTAATCATAAATATGTTATTATACATTAATTCAATAAAAAATGATTTTAATATGAAAACACCTAGATTTCCCCTATGATTTAAAAGGAGAATAATCATTATTCTTCATGCGCAGGTCCTCGACATAACATGAAGGAATGTAATAAATTCAAATACTATAGTGGTGAAAATGTTTTACTAGAGTAAACTTTTGCAGATTTTTTAGTCTAAAATGGCATGAAAGATAGAAAAACCACTCCAAATCGAACAAAATATTCCACAAATATAAGAAAACATTTATTATGTTTGTAATAAGAATAATAAAAAAATTGAACATTAATACGAAATAATACTTCAATTATATGGATAATTATTTTACTGTACAAACATCATGATTAGATCCTTGATTGAGAAGAGGACGCATCATTTGTCTTCCTACAATGAAAGTGGAGGGAACATGAAGGAAAGTGATAAATTATAATAGTAAAGGGGTGAAATGTTTTTGGGTGTGAAAATGTTTGTGGATGTTTTGGTGAAAAAAAGGAATGAAATATGGGGAAATATCATCAAAAATCGCTGAAAAATCTATGGAATAATAAAAAAATAATTCAATATTTCATAATATAATTTTTTTTGTGAAATTTAGAAAGTATATCATAACATTGCCTTTAAATATTCCCAAAGGGTTTCCTTCATTATATTTTGTTCTTATGAGAAATTGATAACATCATCATGTGTAGAAGATATCTTCTACATGAGTAGACAAACAATGAATTTCTATTTTGTGAATTTAGTAGATAGCATAAAATATTATGAGGAAAAATAGTATATTAAAAAAACCTCTAACTTTTCATTTAAATCGCATACTTTGTTAAAGGTTTTGTGGGTTCAGTTCCTCTATTAAGAATAAAAATCCGCTATTTGTGGTCCACTATGTACAATCCATTGTCCACATTGGGATAGACAATAATTGATTCAAATCTCCCAATAAAAGGGTTATCCTCGGATAAAATTTCATCTAACCCAACACTTTGCTTTGTCACCATGAAGAAAATTGATCAATTATTGTTTAATGGATCATATACAACAAATTCATACACTGCGTGTGATTCTATAATGAATGGCTCTTCATTTTCCCATTCCATATTAAAATTCACATTCATAAATCCCATTTCATCAACATTAACTATACTCATATTTTTCACAAATTTCCAATGGAAAATGATTATTGAAAGGTTGTATAATCCAACTCATTATATATTAGATAAAACCAAAATATGAAATATTTTTATAAATCTTATTTCTATTATTGGAAGTTAAATATGCATAACATCTTCTAGATGCATAACACCACTATTTTTCTTCATACTACTATCATCATTTTATTTAATATATAACATTTAACCGTTGATTACAAAACCATTGTAAGGAATAAAATTTTTATCTAGTCCCATGGAAATCCATTAAAGTCATTCAAAATTGGAATTTAGATTTAATGATAAATTTTTATAAATTTTTTCTTACAACTACCTAATAAACTATTTATTATTTGTATTCGATGTCCATACTTCTATCCTTGACAGATTCAAGTATCTAATAATTTTATTTGGGCTTCAATGTATGGATCAACATCTATACTATTGTGTAAAATGTAAATCTATAATTTATACTTATCTATTAAGGGAATTTTAAAAAAATATCATCCATAAATCCCTTCTTCTATTAGAAATTTACTATTGTGATATATTGGGAGACCAATGGTGTAAACATCTGATATGTGATCGTTGTAGAATTTAATAGAATATTCAATAATATATCTTTCTGCAATACAAAATTTTAGCCTACATTTATTCTTGACATACACTTTTAAAATATTTATATAACATTCATTGGGGTGAATCCATATATAATGTACGGGACCACATAGTTGAACCTCTCTTACAAAGTAAACCATTAGGTGCATCATTATATCTAAGAATAATTGTGGGAAGAATATATCTCAAATTCACATAATGTGACTGAAACATCCTTATTAATGATTGGAAAAATCATCTTTTCTATAAATTTACTACATATGGCTTTGAAAATTAATTTTATTCTTGTTAATAATTGTCATACATTTTGAGAATGAATTTTTAAAAATAAACATGCCTCAAATATTGCATCAAAACATGAAAGTCATGTGATTGTAGTTCCTGTTACATAAAATTGGTCATTGAAAAAAAATTAATTGTAATTTAGGTATGGCCCTATAAATTTTTTACAGTATTAAAGAAATAAAAAATTTCAATTTTTCCTTTTTGGATAGAGTATAATCTACTTGAGTAAAATAAGTCTTCCCTTTATCCTTCCCTGGTGCCAACATTTCCCTTATTCCCATGTCAATCTTGTCTATCCTATCCTTGATGCCATCTTTATTTTTTCAGGAACATTTATTAATGGGATAATAACACAATAAAAAATATTTTATATATGCATGACATCAATTAAATGTGTGACATATAGACAATTACAATGTAGTAATTAAAAGAATATTGGTCATTTCTTCTAACCTGATTTCATAAGTATTTTCAATAATGGTTTACTAGAAACTGTGTAAATATACATTACATTCTCAAATAGTTTATCACACATTATTTGAGATGATGTTGTCCCTTGTTCAATATTCACATCAAATGATTCCATCTAGGAACAATATTTATGTTTTTGAGGTAAATTTTTTTATTTTTTAAAAACACACTCTTTGAGGAATGCTTCAACTGAATTAAGTGTGTTAATTTTTCACAAATGTGACACTCCAAAATCCCTATAATGATATAGCTTGATAAATTTCCATAAGTGTGTAATTCGTTTATTATCCCATAAAACATGGTTTTCAATGGTAATTACTCACTTCAAGGAGCATCATACTTTATAACACTCGTATCCCACATTAATTTCATATCATCGATCAATGGATCCAAATATAAATAAATATCATTAATGGGTTCATTTTATCAAGATATATTCGAAGATAATATAATTTATTTTTACTGCATGCATGACCATGGAGGAAATTTATAATTTACCAAAATGAAGGGTCATGTATTGTGAGTACTACTTTTTACAAAAAAAATGATTTATTCCATCTATATATAATGTAAGATGACTGTTTCACACCTTATTTCAAAATTTATTATTTTCATAATCAACTTTCTTCCACTGAGGATAATCTATTAAATAATATAGGATCCCATTATTAATTATTTTATTTTCATTCCATGTCAATTGTATCCTAGTTTCATGACATCAACAAATTATTCTAATAAATGTAAAGATAAGAATTTACCATAACGATTTTGAATTACTTGATTCATTTTTCTTGTATCAATCTATACCATAAATATGGCATTTTATGAGTGATTCATAGTCCTTTTGAAAAAAATTTGAATCATTTGGAGAAGAATTTATTTTTTAGTTATCATTAAAATTATACATAGAAATTTTTTAGAATCATATGTTCATCGTGGTAGTACATTTTCTTTTTATATCATATCATTCTAGAGACCGAGTAGTTCTATAAAGATGGTGTTACTCAACCTGCTTCTATAATTCAAATTATATAACATCAATATAGCTGCACTATTATTTATTTAGTAATTATAATATACAGTGGTCTCTTAGCACATCCATTTCAATTCTCAAACAATCATTAACTTCATAATGGTATCTTAGCACAACATTGGACAATCACTAAGGTCATATTCAACTGTGAATGTCATTTCTTCCAAGCAATGTCTATCATCATTTACGTTGGTATTCATATCAAATGATCCATATACCTTAGTATCATCCCAATAGTATCCACATTCAGTTTTTCCCCATGTTTTGCCCAATATTTATTGTTATGATATATTCTATGATAAATTGGATATTCTTCCAACTCTTTCAGAATAATGTTTTTGAATAAAAACATTATAATAATGGAAAAAGAATTTGATAAGGGTCATATGAATTCTTTATTGAAAACATGATGAACTACTTAACTACATATTCATACACTTTTTTCATATTAATAGCGTGCATCCATTTTCAATTCATATCCAACCTATTGCATTGTTAAAATATTGATTCTGTAAGATAAATAATTAAATACACATAAAATATTCATTTTCAAAAGTGAATGTTAAAGATAATTCAAATAAGGAAACTGAACATTTGATTGTTTCAAGTAATATCAGTATTGTAATGCCCCAACCCTAATTACCCAGAGTCGATGCATTATATTAATACATTGGCACAATTACAAAGAATCAAGTCAAGAAGGACGGATCAATTTAGTAGTCTTGGAAAATAAACTACATTCATGAATGTTACATTACACTTTATAACATACAAAACAATATAAATAATTTTTTATGAATGCCATTATTCCCTTGGCTTAACCTTGCATATCAATCACAATACACTTCTTAGAATCTTGGGAAAATAAAACATATAAAGGGGTGAGCTCAAATGATCAGTAAGGGTAAAGAATACATCAAAAACTTTCAAAAATAAGCATAAACATTTAAGGAAATGTATAAAACTAAAACAAAATCCTTTTAAACTTGAACTTCAGCATAATATGGTAGAAATAAAATGAAATAATTCCATTTACATATTCACATGGATATTCTACTAATCGAATAATCACATGAAATATCAATAACCACTTTTGTACCGATGGAATACATAATGCCAGACTATCATAACCACGCAGCCAAGGCCTCATGACAAGACTACAAATAATATTTTTTCATGGCCTCGTGCCAAGACACTAGTTTGTCTCTTGAGACCTATCGATGCATTGATGAGCTATAGTGGGCTCCACATGTCACTTACTAAGTCTAATGCATTCTTCAAATGAAAAGGTCTAAACATAACATTAACATTCGTATTAAAACAAGCATACGAAATCTTAATAATTTCTCCAAAAACCATGAATTGTATAAAAAATCACACATCCATAATCAAACATAAATGTGTCCCATACCACTTTGAAATATCCATTTTTTTGGAAAACATTTAAAATAAACACAATTTAAAAAAGAATAATTTTAATAATTTTTTTTAATAAATGTGTCCCATACCACTTTGAGACTTTTGAAAGGAGTTAAGATTTTAAAAACATTCTTGTCCATATAAATAAATCCTTGAAAACCATTTTCAAGACATGGACATTAATGAGAAAAATTTAGAAGAATATATATGTAAAAAATTTGAAATGATGTTTTAGTAAAAAAAAGGTTCTCTTAAAATAATCCCTTTCAAAGCTCTTTCATAAAACATGGACATGGATAATAAATATGTCCCAGTTGATTCTTACGTAAAAACAACCTCGGATAATAAAGAGAGTGTGAAATTAACCCTTACCAATTTGGTAACTTACGACACATACACCACAAGAAAGAGGTATCATACAATGAATATGTAAATACACATAAATTAAACTGTATTTCACAAAGAATACAATTATGGGCAGTACATACACCACACAAAAGGTAATAGTGGCAATATGGCATGAATCTCACGAGAATAAGGAGTGAGATGAAAACCCCTTACCTTGCACTTTCCTTTAGTCGAGGGTATGTTTAACCTCCTATATGAAGATTGAAGTATGTTATAAAATTATACCAAAACCATATTAATATTTATGATATCACAAATTATTCATTTATGACTTATTACTTCGAAATTTAAAAATAATTTCCATGTTAAATTAACATTTCTGGTAATAATTGCTTTCCTTATCGTACATGTTTTAACTTGTTACTCTTGATTGTATCACCTAGATCATGGTTTAAATACATCCAGAATATATAATGTTATTTATATATCATATATATGTAGAATATAATTATGTATAATAGTTATATTTTTTAAATGGAAAACACTGTTTATGGAGACAGTAGTCCATAGCTATGCATAAATGTTGTTTCCGTTTTCATAACGTATTGAACGAAACTAGTTGAATAAAATATTTGTAAGTAAATATATATATATATATCTAGTATAATTATTATTTAATATATTACAAACATAGTAGTAATATTTATTTTTATAATCTTCAATGAATGGTGAATGTAGAAATGAATCTAATCGGGTCTTGGAGACGGTAATCCGTACGTACGCACGAGCGAAAATTTCATTTACATAAAAGATTGGAATTGGATGGTATATTAACTTAACAGAGAAATTATTATGTTATTTTAATTATTTATATACATATTAATCATCATTATATCCATCCAAGTAACATAGTGTTTAATAACAAATTACACTGCGGCGTGGAGACGGTAAGTCGTACGTATGCACTCACTGTGACATTATCAATCATAAGATGGATTGAATAATGAATATAGTTGTGAAATATTTAAGATAAAATCAAATTATATAAAATATACTGGATTTATTATTTTAGAATGGAAATAACAAATAAAGAAGAAGTGGAAGAAGAAAAGAACTTGAAAGATGGTGGTGAAAACATTACCTCTTCTTTGGGTTCTTCCTTTTGATTTGATCAAAAGGGCTCCTTCAGTTGGCTTTCTGATCAAACTAATTCCTCTAGGTTGAAGTGAGGGAATTTTGGAGAGTATTTGGGTAGGTTTTGGCCGATCCAAAAGGCTTTTACGGTAATAAGAAATTGATAGAAGTGGTGTCCTTTTATAAGGGGGGAGGGGCACTTTAGGAAAAACATAAAGTATTAATTTATAATAAATTCATATTTGGTTTATAATGGATCCAAAATGGATTATTCAAATTCTAAGGTGAGGATGGGTCGAAATCATTTCAATCAATATATTTCAGAATGATTTGGGTCATTATATTAACCTTATCTTTTAGTTTTACCTCTTAGTTAATTAGTTTGACATTTACAATGTCTCTTTGTATTTTTATATTATTCGGTTAATAAACATTCTATAAAAATCCAAGAGACCCCCAAGTGGATCATTAATGATACACCTAGAATTATATAATTCCTTTGTCCGATCCTTAGAATTTTAGGAATAGAATATCAATTAATAATATAATATTTTTTTTAAAAACTCATTTATGTCAATTTTGACACTATTCAATAATAGATTTTTGTTAGAGTCTTAATAACTTTATTTATTCGAAAAAAATTTATTTAATCAATCCTAAAATGTCATATTAACCAATAGAATTCTTTGAATTTATTAAAAGTCTCAAATTATATTTATTTGGATATTTATAATATCAATTCTTTTAATATTTCATTAATAAGGTAATTACTGCATCATCATTATGTCATAAAAAACTTATTTTATTTGATGTCTAAAAATTATAAAAAAAATAACATGATGTATGAAATTGTCTCAAAATTACAAATAATATTTAATTTCTAAAATATAACTTATATAAACACAAATAAAAATTAATTTACTAAAATATATTTGTCTGTGTCACTTTTGTCTTTAATTTAAATTAATTAATCTATAGAGTCATTATCACTCTCAGGTGGATCCATGGGGTCCCAAAATCTACCCAAGGATGGTCACGATCGTCCATGACTCATCTAATAAGGTTAGGACGAGTGTTAAGGTAATTTTTTATTATTATAATACACTTGTTTTCTTGAATTACTCTATTTACCTTTAACTGTGGTAAATAAAAGTCAAAAGTTACTATCCAACAAAAATTATTTTTTTCTTATTTAACCACATATTACTCATTAATATTAACTGTTCCTCTCGAATTTTTGATATTCCACTCACTGAAGTGGTAAAATTACATTTTTTTTGAATTTGAAAATTCTCCTAGGAGGTGGGTAAAAGACGGTGAAAAGTCTAATAAAATATTTATATATCTAAAATTATAATAAACTGACTCGAATTAATTTAATTCAACTTATATAGGTATTATGTATCAATTTTGACATAAAATAAATTTAAATAAAATAAATATTTATTTAAATAAAAATTCGGTTTTAAACTATAACTTGGTATTATTCACTATTCATCAAAAATAAAAAGATTTCAGAAAAATACCAAAAATTTACCCTTAGCTAATTTTGATATTCAGAATTCAATAATGATGTCTATTTTACCTAAATAAAAACATATAAGTTGAATTTATTAATTTAAAATTAATTTCCGTTGTCAAAACAAGAAGCGTGTTTTTAAAAAATAATAACTATCAAAAGATTGGCACATGCTTATGTCCTTTTTAAATGTGAAATTATGTCCAATGACCAAAATTGTATTAAATGGTAAAAATATTTTCTAAATATACTTTAAAACCACTCAAATTCATAATTTATCACTATTAATAATTTCAATTAAAAAAGTTGGTTTTAATTATAATTTAGTAATTTTAACTATTTTTCAAAAATTGAAAGTTTTCAGAAAAATACCAAAATTTTACCCTAGGCCAATTTCAATATTCTGAATCCAAAAATGAATTCCATTTTGAATGATTAAATTTATAAAATTTTAAATAGTGGGTATTACTATTCATAATGGCTAGTTTGATTGGTCGCGGCGTGTTAAAATCTCGATGTTGCATACAATGAAAGCTATTTCATTATTTAAAGGGAAACATACTATGAAAGCTTGGGGTGTTACATTCTACCCTCCGTCAATAAATTGCGTCCTCGCAATTTATGTTCAGTATTGGTAACTTTGGGTTGACATTTCAAAATATCTTAGTTGAAATCCGACATCGAAAAATTGATTAATGAGGCCTCTATTTAAAATAAGGAGTTGTATGTATGATGGTTATCGAAAATAACAGATACTAGGGTTCCATGTAGGAAAACATAGATATGGAAGAGAAATATAACCATAAATATCTTATGGAGAGTGGTAGATAACATGGCAATGAAAAGTCCAACAATCACAAAGCCATAAATATTCTATGATATAAGGTAACATCTAGGACAATGTTTTTGTTCTAAGTTCCATTTCTTAATGTTGAGGAATTTATTAATGATATTGGCTAAGAATATACTTACTTTATTATTAGAGTTTTTTCCATTAATAAATTTCTTTCACAAACTCATCTTTCACTACAAAACATAATACAACTCAAAAATACTCTATTTATTCTAATCGTATAGGGTTCCAAATATAATAAATTTATAAATCATATATCAGACCATTTATAAAAACTAAATTATACAATCCAGGGACTTCACGTAGTCCAGTGGTAGGCGATAAATCCAAATCGCACTATGGTTGTGGGTTCGATTCATGCAGCTTTTTCCAACACGACGGTTTGTCACACGGTCTGTGTGTTGTCCTTTTATTAAAAATCCAAAAATTACCTTTTAAACTTATTCCATTCCGACCTTTAGACTTATCCAAATTAGTACTATCCAAACTCAGAGTCCAAAATTTATAAGGTAGTTAAACACAATGAAGAATATTTTTTCCATGTAATAACATGTGAACACCTTCATCATGTATTATTTTTAAACATGGTAACAACCTGAATTACCATAAAACCTTATTGATTACATTCATGCTCCATTATTCAATATAGAATATTGGATATACTCTTTATATCCAAAAATGTTGTAAATTCCAACGATGAAAAATCATTAATTAGTTTCACGGTAGTAAAGAATATCCAATATAATTATTCAAATCAACCATCTCTTATTTCAAAATCACTACCTCATTATCAAGACCATATTAAGGATTTCCTTTCCTTCAACCATGTATTTTCAAAAAAGTTTAGATTACTATTACGTCACTTTTCTTAGAACCATATAATCTCAAATACTCAATAAAATAGTACTACATTACAATCTTTATTTATCTCCACAATTCATGTAACCATTATACTGTTGATACAACACTCAAATAAAATAATTATATAATAACAACATAAGAACACTAGTCATTCCACTTAATCTGAGGTTGTATAATAACTTTATTATTATCCAATAGCATCATTTGGTGCATACTCTGATAATTTGTACATTGGTTTGTATAGTGTCCCAACTCCTTACAGATGAAGCATTGTACATTTGAAAACTTTTTCATACCCTTTAAATCACGTACTTGGTGTCCTTTTTCACCACACTTATAACAAACTCCAATTTTCTTCAATCATTTACCAAGGTGATTAATTCAAAATTTATCACAAATTGGAAAATCCTTCTTTACCTTATTCCCTTTATCCATATTTCATTCTACAATCCTTTTCTTCTTTGGCTTCCCTTCAAATCCATAGGACTCAAAGAATTCTTTACTTATCTTATTATCACATGATATTATTTCTTCATATGATGATAATACGTGGGAGACTATTCCCCTTCTAAATTCTAGATTAAGACCATGAATGATATGATCCTTCTTAATCTTTGGATCATGCGTATTTCTGGAGTTCTCATTCCTTCTACTGGGCACCATTTCTAAACAATAGCATACACTAGGTCAGTTTATGAATCACAATTAATAATTCCAAACATTTAAAATACCTAACGTAAATTAAATAGTTTATGGATATAATCCATAATAAAAAATGTTTTCCTTGAGGAGATATATACTCATAAACCCTTAATATTGGTTTGTAATGAAACTGAGAATTATCCTAAGAATATCCCACAGTAGTGTCGTAACCAATAGTGCAGCAAGGCCCGTTGTTGTGCACCAGTTCCCATTCGAGTCTAGCTCAAAGCCGTGTTTTCGGGTTTTACCCCTATGTATATCTATGCTAGAGCTGCCTCTACCTTCTCATATCTAGACATGGATTTATTTTCTTGGAAAACTCACAAAATCCCTACATTTCCAAAATTCTAGGAATTTCTTCTATACTAATCCTCAAAGTCTATCATAGGGTAATGTTCTCTAATCTGATTTTATCTAAATCTAGTTTCCAAGGTTATTTCTAAACATCCTCTGATACCAATGGTAACACTCTGACCCCATTTACCCAGAGTCGGTGCATTATTATAATACATTGGCACGATTACAAGGATTCAAGTCCCAAAGGATTGATCGGTTTAGCAGTCTTGGAAAATAGATTACATACATGAATGCTAAATTACACTTCACGACATACAAAACAACACATATAATCCTTTATGAACGCCATTATTCCTTTGTCTTAACCATGTATATCAATCACAATACACTTCTTGGAATCTTGGGAAAATAAAACATAGAAAGGGGTGAGATCAAACGCTCATTAAGGGTAAGAAATATAGTGGAAACTTTCAAAAATAAGCATATACATTTTTGGCAATGTATAAAACTTAAACAACATTATTTTAAACATGAACTTCAGCATAATATGGCAGAAATAAAATGAATAATTCCATTAACATATTCACATGGATATGATACTAATCGAATAATCACATGCAATATCAATAACCCTTTTCATAAAGATGGAATTCATAATGCCAGACTATCATAACCACGTAGCCAAGGCCTCGTGGCAAGACTACGAATAAGGTTTTGTCAAGGCCTCATGCCAAGAAACTAATTTGTCACATGAGACCTACCGATGCATCGAGGAGCTATAGCGGGCTACACCCATCACTTACCAAGTCCAATGCATCGCTCCGATGAAAAGGTCTAAACATAACATAAAAATTCATATTAAAACTAGAATACGAAATGTAAATACTTCCTCCATAAACCATGAATGGTATGAAAAATAACACATCTATAGTCAAACATATCACAAAACATTCAACACAATATGTAAGATTTGTATCATGATAAATCAACTTCAAAACAAGTTTAAAATCCATCAAAGGATGTTGACATAGATGAAAATGACATTGAAAACTCTTTGAGAGAACTATCCATTTTTCTTGAAAACATTTAAAAGTCACACAATTTATAAAAGAGTAAATTTAAATTAATTTTTGAATCAAAGTGTCCCATACCACATTGAAACATTTGAATGGAATTAAAATTTTAAAAACATTCATGTCCATATAAATAAATCTTTAAAACCCATTTTGAAGACATGGACATTAATGAGAAAAATATAAAAGAATAAATATTTGAAACATTTGAAATGATGTTTTAGTAAAACAATTCCCTTAAAAGAATCCCTTTGAAAACTCTTTCATAAAACATGGACATGGATAATAAATATGTCCCAGTAGATACTTACGTAAAAACAATCTCGGATAATAAAGAGATTGTGAAATTAACCCTTACCAATTTGGTAACTTACAAAACATACACCCCATAAAAGAGGTATCATACAATGAATATGTAAATACACATAAATTAAAGTTTATTACACAAATAATACAATTATGGTCAGTACATAAACCACACAATAGGTAATAGTGGCAATATGGCATGAATCTCATGAGAATAAGGAGTGAGATGAAAACCCCTTACCTAGCACTTTCCATTAGTCGAGGGTACATTTAACCTCTTGTATGAAGACCGTAGTATGTTATTAAATTTTACCAGAACCATATTAATATTTATTATATCATTCATTATTCATTTATGACTTTTTAATACCCATTTAATAATAATTTCCATGTTAAATTAACATTTTGGGTATTAATTTCTTTCTTTATCGTACATGTTTTAACTTGTTACTCTTGATTGTATCACTTAAATAATGGTTTAAATAATTCCAGAATATAAAACATGATTTATATATCATATATATTAAGAATATAATTATGTATAATAGGTATATTAGTGAAATGGAAGACACCGTTTATGGAGACGATAGTCCGTACGTACGCATAAACGTTGTTTCTGTTTTCATAACTTATTGAAAGAAACTAAGTGAATAAAATATTTTTAAGTACATAAATATATATATATCTCATGTATAATTATTATTTCATATATTAAAAACATATTAGTAATATATATTTTTATAATCATTGATGATTGGTGATGTGGAAATGAATCTCATCGCGTCGTGGAGACGGTAATTCGTACGTACGCACGACTGACAATATCATTTCCGTAAAGGTGTGGAATTGGATGATATATTAATTTTACAGATACATTATTATGTTATTTTAATTATTTATATACATATTACACATCATTATATCCATCCAAATAACATAGTGTTGAATAAAAAATTACACCACGACGTGGAGACAGTAAGTCGTACGTACGCACGCATGGTGACATTATCAATCATAAGATGGATAGAATAATGAATATAGTTGTGAAATATTTATAATAACATCAAAGTATAGATAATATACTGGATTTATTTTTTATTAATGGAAATATCAAATAAAGAAGAAGTGGAAGAAGAAAGGAACTTTAAAGAGGGTGGTGAAAACATTACCTCTTCTTCGAGTTCCTCCTTTTGATTGGATCAAAAGGGATCTGTGGTTAGATTTATGATCTAAATAATTCCTCTAGGTTTAATTTAGGGATGTTCAAAGAGTATTTAGGCAGGGGTTGGCTGAACCAAAAGGCTTTCTATGGATAAATAATTGTTTATAAGTGGTGTCCTTTTATAAGTGGAGGAGGGGCTCTTTAAAAAAACATAAAGTATTAATTTATAATAATTTTATATTCGGTTTATAATGGATCCAAAGTGGATTATTAAATGACTAAGGTGAGGGTGGGTCTAAATCCTTTCAAAAATAGATTTTAGACAGGTTTGGGTAATTATATTAACCTTATCATTTATGTTTTAACTCTTAGTTAGTTAGTTTGACATTTACCATGTCTCTTTGTAGTTTTATATAATTTGGTTAATAAACATACTATAAACTTCCAAAATATCCCCAAGTGGACCATTAATGATAAAAATATCATGATATAAGTCCTTTGGCCGAAACATATAATTTTAGGATTAGAATATCAATTAATAATATAATATATATTTTTAAAACTCATTTATGTAAATTTTCACACTATTCATTAATTGATTTTTGATGAAGTCTTAATAACTTTATTAATTCAAAAAAAATTATTTAATAAATAAAAACATGTCATATTAACCAATAAAATCAGATTAACTCATAAAAAGTCTCAAATTATATTTATTTGGGTATTTATAATATCAATTATTTGAATATTTCATTAATAAGGTAATTACTGCATCATCATTATGTCATAAATAACATAATTTATTTGATGTCTAAAAATTATAGAAAACTATAATTATGTATGAAATAATTTTATCTTTCTAATGAATATTTATAGTCGAAAATATAACTTATATAACCCCATGAAAAAATCAATTTACTAAAAGATATTTGTTTGGGTCATTTTTGTATTAACTTTAAATTAATTTATTTAAAGACTCGTTATCACTCTCAAGTGGCTCCATGGGGTCCCAAAATCTACCCAAGGATGGTAATGGTAGTACATGACTCATAAAATATGGTTAGGACAAGTGTTGAGGTAATTTTGTATTATTATAATATACTTTTTATCTTGAAATACCCTATTTACCTTTAACTGCTGTAAATAAAAGTCAAAAGTTAATATTCTCAAAAAATTATTTTTATCTTACCGAACCACATTTTACTCCTTGATATTAACCGTGTCTCTTAGATTTTTGAAAGTTCACTCACAGAAGCGGTAAAATTATGTTTTATGTGAATTTTCAAATTCTCCTAAGATGTGGGTAAAACACGGTGAAAAGGTCAATAAAATTTTTATATATCTAAAATTATTATAAACTGAATCCTATGAATTAAATTGAACTTATATAGGTAGTATGTATCTATTTTGACATAAAATAAATTTAAATAAAATAAATAATTATTTAAATAAAAAATCAGTTTTAAACTATAATTCAGTGTTTTTCACTATTCATCAAAAATTAAAAGTTTTCAAAAAAATACCAAACTTTTACCCTAAGCTAATTTTGATATTAATAATTCAATAATGAATTTTATTTTATGAAATTAAAAACATAGAAGTTTCATTTATTAATTTAAAATAAATTCCCGCTATCAAAACAAGAAGCGGGTTTTTAAGAAATAATAACTATCAAAAGATTGACACTTGCTTATGTCCGGTTTAAATGTGAAATTATGTCCAATGAACAAAATTGTATTAAATGGTAAAAATACATTCTAAATATTCTTTAAAATAATCAAATTCATAATTTATCACTATTAATTATTTCGATTAAAAAAGTTTTTTTTAATTAAAATTTATTAATTTTAACTATTCATCAAAAAATGAATGTTTTCAGAAAAATACCAAAATTTCACCCTAGGCTAATTTCGATATTCCAAATCCAAAAATGATGTCCATTTTGAAAGGTAAAATTTTTAAAATTTTAAATATTTTGTATTACTATTCATAATGGCTAGTTGGAATGGTCGCGATGTGTTAGAATCTCGAAGTTATGTACAATGCAATCTATTGCATTATTCAAAAGGAAACGTACCATGGAAGCTTGGGGTGTTACAAGTATGCATTGAATAAAATTGATTATTTAATTCAATTATAGATTTACTCCATGATGGTAGGTGTTATCCTCTGAATTCATTCAACAATAATCTTTATAGAAACATTTTATTATCATCATCACATCTCTCGAACATTTATCATTTCATTTTATTTTTTGACACACATCCTACATCTCTTGTAGACATGTTCCTATTTTAGATTAAATAATATAAGATATAGTCATCCATGGGATGAATAAGGATCATAGTAGTACAAGAAACCTAAATATGATGGGGGATGAGTCTCAAGAATGAAAAATTAATAACTTATTTGGAGATGAAACTAATGAGGATGCAAGTTGTATAGAATTATGTTCTCTAAAAGGTGTAATACTTACCATTTTATATAATTACACCATTGGAACAATTAAGAAACCCAGAAATGATAAACAAGAGTAATAAACTATCATTTCGTCAACTAGGAGGTATCAAAATGTATTGATAAAACGTTTTAATAAATAAATAGTTATTTGATATACATTGATGGTAATCATAGATTTCTATGGGTGTAACCAATATATGTAGATCTAAAATGATGAATACCTTAAAATAATTTCTAATAATTATTTCAACATATATATAATTTCATAACCTCAACACTATTAATTTGAACACATTATGTGACAATTTAATGAATTATTAAATTTAATATTAATGGTATGTCAAATATTTTAAAATATTTCAAAATTTTAATTTCAATTAAAAATTGATAAGAATGAAAAAATTATTTTTTTGAAATGAATATACCTAATAATGTTAAAAGTGTTAAATATCTAAAAATTCTTATCTGATATATATTGATTCACTGATTATGTCAAGATAGGTTGAAAACAATAATTATATTAAAGCAGACGAAGACTATGGTATATAGGAAAATTTAATTTTTATGGTCCTTATGGATTCTATAGTGATTTCGGGAACATTGTATAGAATTTTACTCAAAATTAAATAAATAATAGTAATTATGGAATATATACATGATTTATGTAAAATGGGAGATGACCCACTTTTAAAAAATAGTTTTGAAGAGAGACGAATCATCATAAGTAAAAATGGATGACAAATTTCAACCATTGAATGAACTCTGTTGAATAAATATTGTATAATATAATTGTACAATATATTTTTATAATATATTTGTAATATATATTTGAATAATATACTTATATAATATATATTTCCATAATATATATTTTTGTAATGTATAATATATATATATTTATATTTATAATATATATTTGGTTAATATACATTCATAATATATATTTTTATAATATAATTGTATAAAATGTTTATATTTTATATTTTTATAATATATTATTATAACATATTTGAATAAAATATATTTGTATAGTATAATATATACATGAATTTTTATAATATATATATATATTCATATTGTATTTGAATAATATATATATTATGTGTATTTGTATTTGTATTTTTAAAATATACAAGCGTGTATCTGTGTATATATATTTATAATATATAAATATTTAATATTTAATATAAACATATATCTGTATTTTATATATATTTGTATTTTTATAAATTTCTACATATAAATATATAAATATTTAACATATTTATATATTTAATGTGATAAATCCATTTAATACCAAATTATAAAAAATATGTAAATAAAATCATATATACACACACACACACACACACACACACAGAGAAATATGTATTAACATACATAAATATAAATGTATTTATAAACATGTGTGTGGGTATGTGTGTGTAGGTAAATATATTTAATATATTAATTTACCATTATATATATATAATTATATTGATAAGATTATGGTGTGGTGGGAATGCACATGGATTTCAATCCATACACCCCGTGGTCGAGTTTAATAGGAAGATAATTTCTTGTTTGGGGTTGTCTGTGTGTAGAAGGGTGGTGGTGGTCGCCAGTGCTGGAAGGAGAATGAACATGAGGGGGGTCATATATAGAAGGATGGAATGATGCAGATATATTTTTTTTATATTATGAAAAATTTTAAGGTTCGACAATCTCATGAAGCTATATTAAGTAGAATTGGGGTGGGTGAGTTTTACATAATTGGAAATTGATGCAGGTGGGAGAGTGTGAGGAATGATATACCAATCTACTTTCAAATAAAATCCCTAATAAACATTATTATCTATAGGGATATTCCAATGGTAAAGAGAGACTGATGATAAAGAAAATAGAAATATATATCTCTAAACAAGCAATGAATGAGTGATGAGGAGGAGAAAATAATTACCTTGGATTAAAGCATTACATCATTTGAAAGAAAGTAGAGATATCAAAAAACAAGAAAATGATCGAGCCTTAGATTCATTTGTCCCTTGAATCATTCAAGCCTTAATTTTTTTCCTTGAAATTTTTCAAGACATGATTCGAGCTTCAATTCAATGAGGAGGTGCAATTGATGAGGGTGGCTTCTATGAAGAACTTCAGATAACACAGTGAGTATATGATTGGTTAGGATTAATTAAATAGAATGGGATGCTTTCATCGGAATAGATTAATATTCCTATTATCAATGCTAAATTTACTATTGTTGATAAAATAAATATTAATCATCACTTTTTTAGCATTCCTAAGTGTCCCTTTTCTCATTGCTATTTAATTAAGCTCTCATTAAGGATTAATAATTTAAAATATGAAAAAAATTATAAATATATTTATATAATTATTCATATATTTAATAAATATATATAAATATAAATAAATATATATAAATATAAATATACAAAATATGTTCTTTATTTAAATATACTTTTAACAAAATTAAATTTATTAAAATATATATTTTTTTAAAATAATATTTTTTTTAAAATAATATTTATATCATTATATATATTTATATAATTACATATATATAATAAATATATATCAATATTAATATAGTAAATAAATTAATTATTTAAATAATAATATTATAATTTTATGAATATTTAAATATATATAAATTTTTGTTTATAATTATATGAATACTTTTTTAAAAATATAATTTATTATTTTATAATTATAATTATATAAATATATAGAAATAGTAAATATAAATTTATAAATATTTTTATTTATTAATACTCTTTTTCAAATAAATTTTTAACCTTATTAATTAATATTTAATCATAATTGCATGCATGTAAAAAATGAGTGAAGTTGAATTAAAAATGAGTACACATTAAAAATTTTAAGAAAATAGATATGCTTTATTAATAAAATTTAGATTAGTAAAACATATTTTCGTAATTGATATAAAGATAAATACATAATGAAAATATTAAAACATAGAGAATATATATATAATATAAATTTTATAAATTGATTAAATAACCAAAAAATATTTGTGTCTTTGTGTTGTATATTAATATCTATTAGTTACATATATGTGAAATCAAAATAACACATGTTTTATCTACGTAAATTTGAAAAATCAAACAACATTCAATTATATTAGTTACTCAAAGAGATTATTTAGTACTTTTAATTAATATAAATTTTTATCTATAAAAAAGTATTCATTAATTATATTACTATTTAATGTTGAGCATTAATATTTGGTTTTTTTAATGGTTGGGGCTGGAGCCTCATTTTACTTTTAAAGAAAATCAAATTCTTCTTTTAAATGGGTACAGGGAGACCCAATAAATAGCCAAATGGCCCAGTGGGCTTGTAGCCCATTACATAGCCTGTAGGCCCAAATTTTTGGCCTAAGGCCCATCTTGTGAATAGTAACCCGACTACTACAGTGCATGTCGCTACTATAGGATCTTGCCGCTGCTATAGTACCCACCGATCAACAGTACCACTACTGCTACAGTACCACTACAGTACTAATAGAGTAACATGTGCCCCATGGGTTTTGAACCCCCATTTTTCATGTAGGATTATGGGGTGCTTACTAATAAGCCAAACCCCAACCCCAACTACCTTTGCTATTTTGTATATATTATATAATTAATATTTATATATGATCATATATATCTATATATTTTATAAATATTGTTTATTAACATTATCAATAATTATAAAATTAATAAAATATTTAATATTTTTAACAATTTACTTATTTTTAATTATTATTTGATTAATTTTAATTATACATATATCTTTATATATAATATATACAATTTATTAGTATTCATAATTTATTTATAGTGTAATCAATTTATTCATTTTTAACAATAATTATTTAATTGATAAAAATTTTAATATATTTCTTAATAATATCATTTTTATTTTTTATTTATTTCATTATTTCATTTTATTCAGACATTTATTAGTGCTAAAAAAGTGTGAAAACAAATCCATTTTTGGGGCTAAAAATAAAGTGTGGATAAAGGTTACCCTTTATGAGTGCTATAAATAAAGCACTGATAAAGGGTACCCTTTATCAGTTCTACAAATAAAGCGCTGATAAAGGTCATCCTTCATCAATGATAAGAAAGTGCTGATAATGTGTGACATTTATCATCACTATAAATGTTGGTTATAAAAGGTACCCTTTCTCAGTAGTTTTTCCAGTGATGATAATTTTTAACACTACTAAAGGCCTATTTTGTAGTAGTTTTTTCACAATAATGATAATATTTTGTTTTACTTGTGAAAAATGATAATAAAATGGAGATTTAATCTCTATTTTATAACACATCCTGATAGATGTTTGTTAGAGTATTCTTCTTTCAAATCATATTATTATACCTATTATCAAATTTGATATTATTTTTTAAGGGATTGTCTCTCAGAATATAATGCCCATGTCAGCTCTTGTGTTAGGAACATCACATTTCAAATCATAAACTATCTTATTATAATATATCCATTCAAGGATGACTATAAACATCCCCTGGAAATTAACTTAGTTATACAGGTCTAAATAGCTATTCATGTGGGGTATCAAGCTCTAATGATTGGGACTAAACTCAACAATGAAGAGAAGCTAATTATATGAGAGTTTTTGGATGTATTTACTGTAGTGTTACATGGTATTTTCCATATCTTTGAACATTTATTTTTAATTTAGCTCATACAAGGTTATATAAATACTTCGAAGACTCATAGAATTTTTCTGATTAATTTTCATGAATTAAAGAACAAAATCCAATAATATATAGGTAATTGATTCTTATTCTGTATTTATTAACCATTGGAATGGATTAGTTATTTTTTTATAAGAATATTGTTGTGTCATGTAATATCAATATTTATTATCGTGAAGATAACAATATCATGACTAAGGAAAATTGCCCTTTAACCATTTTTGTTGCCTTGTATTGACAACAGTTATGGGATTAATAGATCTCAAATATTAACCTTAAATATAGATATCATACATTAAGGTTTAAAAGGAAGGATATACCTACTATATCCATCAATATCTGGTATGTAAAAAGAGAATTTATTGTAATTATATTCAGACATTAAATTCCCTCACAATGGTCACATATCTAATGAACAGAGTCATCAAGGATTTACTAAACAATTTGAGGTATTATTTAAAGATAAAATTATTGTATACTATAATTTTAAGGAATATAATGAATATAATATGTGCATTTTTTTGAATTCCATGTGAAAGAGTAAATAATATTCTAAATTTATCATTTTTTAATTCTAGGTATAGAAAGGATCATTGTTTTGTCATGTAATAAAAAAATATTTTATATCTATAGATCATTCAAAGATAGAGGTTATTAGAAAATATCTCAAATATATTAATATGATATAAATCTATATATTTCATTGATTATATTAATATTATTTATCATCTGTGAAAACAATTTCATGGATATCAAATCCATTGAACATTTTATCTCGTAAGGGATCTATCACTCAATTGATGTGTGAATATGAAAAAAAATCAATGATGTTAAGAAAAGATTGATCACTAATCCTATACTCATGTAACCATTTATTGTAGAAGGGTTCATGATATACAATGAAAAATAAAATAATGGATTATATATGGTATGTTTCCATATGCAAAATGACTTGGTGATAATATATGCATCATGCTAATTGAAGGTTCATGAGCAAACATACATCACTCATGGAATGAAAATAGTAAATTATTATTTTCTTTAAAAATATGGAGGAATTGTATATATTGTAAAATATGTGACATATATACTAATCTTAAAAACATAATGTATTAATTAAAACCGAAGGAACTCAATATGAAATATACATAGTTTTGGATAATCAATGATTATGATTTATTAAAACATTAAAACCATGGGAAGGTAAACATGGTGAATAATACTCTATGTTGAAAAGATCATGCTAACATATCTTTGACTAGGATGGAAAAAAATCTAATACACACAGATTTTTACTAGACTTACCTTGACAAAGTAATGAAAGGGGATAAATTTTTTATTTCTCAAATGAATGCTTGACCATTAATTCATGTCAATATAAAAAATATATATGAGCAAGGGATCAAAATGAAAAAGGTGTAATATAATGTTTTAGTGACAAACTAAGATCACTATGGAATGATAAGGTACTTGAAATTAATATGTGTTCTATTAAAACAGTAATTGAAGATAGAGTTATTTGATGTGGAAAATATCTCCCAATTCTTTATCCATCCTGAAATATCAATGATGTATTTAGGTCTAAAAAAATTGTGAGGGAGCATATGGAAATATATACTGGAGTATATATCACAATGAATGGTATGATAAGAGGTTAAGGTTTATGTTCAAGAGCCTATGTAGATGATTCATCCATTACCAAAACTAACATGGACATGGGAAAACATCACCATTGATTTTTTATTAGAATTTCCATGACATATATAATTCATAATGTTATTTATGTTGTAATGGATGTCCTTAAAAATTCAGTGCATCTAATTTTTATGGGATAATAATTCTCACTTGACTATCTGTATAATATATATATATTAAGAAATTGTAAGACTGCATAGAATATCAATCCATTTTTTTCTTCATTGAATCCATCTTTCTCTATAAATATCCAGAGAAGTATTAATTAATAATTTAATAAAAATTTGGGATTTATAATCTAATACCATCCTCATATAGATGATCAATCTAAGAGGATCATTCAAACTGTAACATTCTGACTCAGAATACACTAAACAGTTCCCTAATCTAGTGGGTCACATGGCCTCATGCATGCATCCCCCTATGCAATAGGATTCTAACCAAAATAAAGGGCATATGATTGTATGGTAGTGATACTATACCCTTATGATCATAGAAACATAATGGTACCATAATTTATGTAATAGTGGAAGTATAAGATAAATCATCCAGACAATAGTAATAATAATAAGAGACATTGAAAAAATTGTATACAAAATAGTCATAATGTCATTGATATATAAAAAATATAGGAAATACATGTGAATAAAAAACTAGTATAAAAACTATATCAAAATTACAAATGACCAAAACATCAATCTCTTAATTTTCACTTGATCCATGGCTCATTCCTATGATCCCATTCTCCCGTGACATAATAAAAAAAGCATTATCAATAATGTTATTTTACAAATACCTACCTTTATCCTTGAAGTATATCTAGATACTAATTGGTGGTTTCAACAGGATGTGACATAACAATAAATAGGGAACCACTAACGATGCCTATAACAAGTCCAGTATGTTCCTATAAACTAAATCAGTGTGGATATATAAGATGAGTAATTTTAATAAAGTTAAATAGATATTATCTAATCTACCATATATCATTGGGATCAAGAAACCATGTCATAATATCTAAATATAATGAAATGAAAAACCTCATTAACATTCTATGTTGTGTAATCATGTATCAGACCTACACTTTCTAGGATCTAGGATTATAAATGTTCATGGCATCCTAATGGTTTGGATCAATGGAGTAGAAATGTATGATGAATACTAATGGGTTGGATCCAATGATTATAAATTTCCAACACATTCTATTAGGTAAGATAAAAGGATTATAAATGTTCATGGAATCCTAATGGTTCATATCCAAGGTGTTGAAATGTATAAAGAATTCTAATGGGCCACATCCAATGAGTATAAATGTCCAAGTCATTTTAATGGGTCGTTTGTGATGTACCATGAGTCATGCAACTATTATATACCATTCTATTCATTATCATCGTAAAATATTCAATAATAATTTCATATATAACATCCCTAGTAACTTAATAATTAATTACAAGATAGTTTATTATCTGTTTCATACATTTCATATTAAAAAATGTGATTTTAGGTTCATACAACCTTTAATTATCCCCACCATTACCATATTCTATTCCCAATAATGAAATGTGACGTCAACTCACCCCAACGGTGACATAATCATGATCTGTGGTAAGAACACACCCAATGGGTAGTTTTTGGTCGGGGAAACCAACCACCAACCAAGTATAATGGTTTCATAAATGTATTCAAATATAATTCAACATTAAATATAAGGTTCTATCAATTTGGAAAGACATTCCTAGGAGTTCTAGCATGGGGAGTGATGAAAAAAATGCATAAACAATTTTATTTCTATGGAAAAGGTATAGACCTCCTACCTTATGCCTATCAAGGAGTACTCATCCTACATTGACCTCTAATTCTATCAAGAATATAAGGAAATGAAATATTTTATGGACATCCTAAAAACAGAGAATAAGATCCTTCTCCAAAATATCGTTATCTATGAAGATACAAACAAAGGGAGGTAAAAAATATATAAGATCTCTTACTTTTGGTGATCCAATGAGATGAACGACACTTGAAACAAATTTTAGAGAGAAGAAAAATACCAAAGACAAGGTATGTCTTGAAGAGATGATCAAACGAGAGTGAAATGGAGAGTGTTGTCCACAAGAGGAATAAAATAAAAGGGTTGGTAAATAATATATTTATATGGGAATTTTCACCATTTCACTCAACTATTATGAGGTACACATGTTGGTGGCATAATGGGGGAAACATTGTGCCATCTATATTCTGGGATCTACCTCAGTACAACCCTCACATAGGCTAGGCACATGGTTTGATAGAAAAGGAACATCGCTTTAGAATACCCTCTATTTTATTCCTGATAAAAGTTTCAAGGAAATGGATCATAGGTCTCATTGTTTGTGGACCTCATCTGTGCATTGAAACATCCTTTGTGGTTTAATAAAACCATGTATTCTGGGATTCAAAACATCTACTAATCATGTGGCCTGGCTATTTTCACATAATGTTTGGGCATTGACCTCTACAAATCCCTTAAAACCTTTTATTCCATCAAATCCTTACTAAGAAATCATTTATGGGAAAAACATGGAATTAAAAATAATTTAAAATGGTCCATATATCTCAAGAATAACCTGAGATCCTAAATTCATCCACCATTAAAGTAACTCATCTCTAAGATTCCCTTCTATGGGGGGTAAAACATCATTTGAGAAATACTCTAGCCACTGAGAATCTATGTCGGCCTCGCAATCTCATGTCTCACCCAGTTTGTGATAATTCTTCCATAGAACTCATGTAAAAGGGAAATACCTACCTTGAAGTTCCTTCATGCTCTGATAAATGATGTGAATGGGATAACCCCCCAAATGAAACATCAAAATCGAATTTTACATCATTATGATCAAAAAATGTGATGGGCCATCATGGTAATGAAAAATCTATTAAACCTGGGAGACATCATGCATGGAACAATACCTATAAGTTATCAATAACTGATATTCTACCAACCCAGATATATACATGACCTCCAAAGGACTGAAAATATGAGGAAACATATTCCCATTCAATTGTAATTGTCTATGACCTAGCCTGGGTAATAATTACAATGAATCGTGATATCCATCCATTAACTCCAGAGGTAATGTATGGTGATTGACATAAGAATTCTATCAAGACTGATAAGTATCCATACATTTCATTATCAACTAAACATTCTATAAGTCTCCTAAATAAGATGATGACCTATTATCACTTCCTCCCCTGCCTTTAGTGATCAGAAATGTGAATGGAATGCCGTATCTTATAAGGAATCATAGGTTTTAATCGATATAGTTTCATGTAACTCTTATTGTAGGTAAATTTTATCATGGGTATATACTTCCCACCAGAACCCCCAAAATAATCGACACATGATCTATGTATTTCATCATAGAACTGTATAATATGATCTGACAATATATCTATCCGAGAGTGGTATTTCATGATCAAATTTACCTGTGAACACAATTACCTCAATAAAATATTCCACAACCAAGTTTTGAATCTACCATCCCTATCCAACATACTGGTTTGTGGAACCCCAAGAGGGTGTACAATCTCACATATGTAAATCCTCCAATCTCAAATACTGAAAAGATCTTTCTGATAGGTAGGAAATGTGAGACCATTTTCAATATCTATATAATGACCCATATGACATCACTATCTCAGGGTGTCATCAGAATCTAAATCGTGAAATACTTGGTGACATTATCCAATTTCCACTATAGAATGGGTAACTGCAATAAATTTCCCACTGGTCAATGGTGTTCTTCCTTCACTTATATAAAAGTAGAGCACCATGTAACAAAACCAGATATATTATTCCTCATAGTAGGACACCAATACTATATCCCTAAATCACGATTCATCTTAGTAAGATAAGGATGCACTGCCTAAGTTAATGCATGAATATATCACATTATTTCCTCACACACACATTCTGTAACCCATACTGATCCATGAAAATGTATAGCTTTATCATAGCCACTAGTTCATCCATGTGTTGGATCCCCAACATTCATGTTCTACTTTAGTATTAATACTTTAGGATTTTATTCTATCTCATATTCACCCTATCCAGATGTGTGGAAGTCACAATTAAAGATAAGGGAAAATTGTTCATGTGACTATCGTACACCTCCACATGGGTTTCATAGAACAAGTCCATTAATTTCCATTCACTATTGACCTCCCCTACTACATGGATTTGAGTCTTCCAAATTAGATATTAAGATACTACATTAACTGTACCATTCATATAAGCTAGAATAATGGAAAGACTAATGAAAATCCAACCACATTCTCCATTTTAGGTTTAATTCCCTCTATGTATATATGAATTTGAGTAATTTTTGGTCTTTGTATACCAGAAAACTCTCTACATAAAAATATCTAATCCAAAAATGCAAATAAATAAAAAATATATAAATTGTGGTAATTTGTTTGATAATTTCCCTCATGGTTTCTCAGCATGCAATATACATATGCCATTATAAGACCCCCTTCCTCAAGACATCCCCTAACCGGATGATTGATGAATCATAAAAATCATTATATCTTTATCTAGGATTTGGAAGAATGAGGATCGATGCTAAATTCAACCTACCTCTTATATCCTAAAATTCCTTTTCACACACCATAGACCACATAAATTTCACCATTTTTAGTAAATCTTTTTAGATTTGTAAATATATTTGAGAATTCATGAATGAATAAACTGTAATAACCATCCAGGACTAAGAATCATCAGATTTAAAATAAATTCATGGGATTATCCCAAGAAACCACATCACTCGCCTATTATAGAACATTATATACTCTTGTCTATATGATAATGTTACCTTGGATGTGAACTTTTTCAATCCAGAACTGTTTTTGGCCTAAAACCTATGCTCTATCATAGTATTTAGAATCATTTTAAAGAGTTTGGAAGGATAATGTTGAGTATGAGAATACATTAAGATGTATTACACACAAAAATCACCATGAATTAATCTAAATACATTTTGAAACTACAATTTGTTTTTGTTATAAAAATAGCTAGTGCAGATGTGGGACCAAAAAACATGAAAATAACTCATACAGGACATATCTACTGCATAATATTATACCTATATATCTAATTGTCCAACATGAACCTAATGATAACATGGTCTCAGGTCAATCGTTGACAAAACCTTTTCTACTTAGATCTAGTCGAAGAGATAATCTATAGGGGAAAGGGATAACGATTGATAATCATCAACTGGTTCAATTTTTAGTAATTCACCCATAAATGAAGGGCTCGATCAACCTTAATTAACAAAAAAGTACTATAAAACACCATATAGAAATGTTGGTTCATATGAAACACTTTATTTTTAAGTCCTCTAGCATCCTGTTGATCTTCTACAACTTAGTAGTACCCATTCTATATTGAATAATGGATATGGTGTAGATCCAGACACTAGCTTTGTAGAAAACTCTACCTCTCTCTGGGGAGGTTGTCTTTCAAATTCAACAAATAAATCCTCCCTATAATAATCAAAACTAGAAGGAAACTAATCTAACACATTCTAGGATCATCAAGAAAGAGGCTATAAATCTAGACTCTCATCTCACCTATCTCATGATGATATATTTTAGATAAACATTCCTAGATATCTAATTCACATTTTTTAGTAAAAACCACACCCTATGGTGAGGTGAAAGTCACCCTTCAAGGATATAAGACAACATATGCATGAAACAAAACTAATAAGTCGATCCCGATAATGAAATCAAAAGATTTCATCTCAATGATAAGTTTGTCTCATAAAAAGTGACATGAACTTAACTCAATGGGGTACTCCCTTCCCTAGCATACACTTTCGGATCGAATCCCAACAGAGTATCAAGTTTCATCCCCCACAAGATAACTTAACATCAAACCCATGTCTCTAAAAAATAGTCATTAATATAAATGAATGTGAATCACCTATATCAAAGTGATCATGCATTGATTTTGAGGCATCTAGAATAATACATACCACTGTAGATTGGTAGGAACTCTACTCTTTATGTGTTAGTTACAATAAATATATTTGGCATGATCTATGGACCAAAGAAATAACCTGACTACTCTATGAATCCCACTCTACTATGATTGGATATCTATTTCCCACTCCCACATCCCTAACCAACACCTCAAACATATCATCTTACCACACTCTAGCTCCCTGCCTAATGAGAAGGTTTTATACCTAATAATATACATGGATTCCGTGAAGACCCTATCTCCTTGGATTCAAAAGGTATGTTCATTGAAAACAAGTGTGGATGTCCCATCCTTCAATAATCATGACTCTCAATTGGGTTTTTATCATATTGGATTCTCATGTGTCCCTTCCTTCCACTCTAGTGACAGAACACAATACAACCAGCACTCCTGATCAAGATTGTATTCCCCTTCACAGAATTCTCAAACCCTCACTTCTTGCCTCCTAATATTGTGCCACTATTTTGAGAAGCTGAATAGCCCTACTCTATAATAGTAGATTCTCTAAGTTTCCGTTTTCTAATCAGAACTATATTTACTATTTTAGATATGAAATCTAACCAAGAATACATTAACCTTTGATTAAACTACATAACTTTTCCCTTCCTATAATAGTATCACACTAGAATTCTCCTCATCATGATAGATAGTCATGAATCACTGAATCTATGTAACGAGATATGAATACTCCATAACAGACATAACACCCAACTTTATATTAATAAAATTTGTTGCATGTTCAACCCTCAATGTCTATAGGAAAAACTTGTCACAAAAAAATTGAAATCCATTCAAACCATATAAAAATGGATATATTTCTTTTTCAAAACATCTCACTACTAGTTAGTGGCTCCCCCAGGTATATATGTCATGATATTGAACCCCATTTATGATGGCATATATACATTCTTGAAAATTGATATGACTGTATCAAGCCATAGTTCTATAGACTGAGGGCCACCATCTATATAGAATGTGGGTGGATGCTACTATTAGAACTCATAGATCCACTATTTCATCACTACTACAACATAAGACATTAACAACTCTAAAAATTATAATTATCATCTCTAGAGAAGAACAGAGTATTGGATCAATATTAAAAGCCTGGATATTTTATCATCACTAAAAATCACTAATAAAAGACTCATTTTTAGTTCCTTTAGAAGCACTGGTGAAGGGGCATAATGCAGTGTGTTGTATCAGTGCACTACAACACCAGTGTAGTGTGTTGTAACAACAGAAAGAAACACCCAAAACACCACAAATATTAAAAATAAATTATAATTATATAATTTAAATTAAGAGAAAACAATCTAGGGTCATTTCCACAATTTTTGTGATGTAATGCTCATTTTTAACTAAAATGATACTTATATATTAAAAAATGTACTTTCTGTCATATATGTCACACCATGGGTTAGATTTAGGTGTGTCTTATTCATAAATGTATCAAATGAATTATGGATCATTTTTCTACAGTATCAAAACAATCCAAGTGTTTTTTCTTGGGATTGAGTACACATCTTGTAATTTGTATTGAAGTTTTATCATAAAAAATATTCACATTGAAACATATCAGTCACATCATGTGCCTCTATAATGTGATACCAATTACGACACATCATAAATGACATGTGAATCATTTTATTAAATTATATTGATAGTCTGATCATTTTTTCATGGATTTTCGGGAGTGACAATTTTTGAATAAAAATGTTTCTTTTAAACTCATAACTGACACATTAAGTCATACCAGACACATCATGTATCATATTAATGTGTTTCAAATTCCTAAATCTCACAAATGACATGTAGATTTTTTTTAATGTATAAACCAATAAAAATGTTTTTTCTTGGTTTAGAGTGTCTGAGTTGTCTTTTTATCTAAAATTGATTCCAACATTAAATAAAAAGAAGCACTTGGAGTCATATTGACCACACCGTGTATCATATTGAGATTCGTCGAATTTATAAATGTCTCAAATGACATATCTATTGTTATAATAATGTATTAAAACAATATAAATGTGTTTACTTGGTTTTCAATACGACATTTATCTTTTTTACTAAAATTTCATTTTAAAAATGAAAATGCACATTGAATCATACCTCTCACATCATGCATCATTCTAATGTGAGGTTGATTCATACACAAAATTGATGAATAATGAATCGATTTACAAAATTACCATGAATATTCAAGATCGTTTTATCTTATTTCATTGAGTTACAATTTTTTAAATAAAAAGTCAATTTTAAACTGATAATAGACACATTGAGTCATACCAGGAACAACATGTATTGAATGGAGATAAAACTATTTCCAACACATAAAAAATGACATATGGATCATTTAACTAATGTACCAAAACAATTTCAATGTTTTTCTTGGTTTTTAGTAGGTCAGTTGTCCATTTTATTAAAATTGATGTCCTTTTAAAATAAAAAGTATGTACATGGAGTCATACTGGTCACATCGTGGGTCATATTAAGGTACTGAGGATTCCTACACGCCTCATCTGACATATGTATCATTTTATTAAAGTAACAAATTAATATGATTGTTTTTTTGGTTTTGAGCTTGTAATTTTTATTTTTTTATTAAAATTTATTTCATTTTTAAATAAAAATATGCACTTATAGTCATACTTGTCACACCATGTGTAGGATTGAGGAACAGGTGATTCATACATGTATCAAATGAATTATAGATAATTATCATAAAGAATCAAAACAATCCAAATGTTTTTTTCTTAATTTTATGTTAATCAATTTTTTTGATATAATGTCATTTTAAACTGTTAATGCACACTTTGACCTATACTGATCACATCCTATATCAGTTTTATGTGACAAAAATTCCTACACGTCACAATTGACTTATGAATCGATGTCCAAAATTATCAACAAAATTTGAGCATGATTTCTTTTTTTATTGACTGATAATTTTTGAAATAACTATCAATTTTGAATTGATAGAAAAATAATTAATTAATAGCAGTCACACCATGCAACGAATTGTGGTATGTATGATTACAACACATCTCAAATTACTTTTTTATTGTTTCCAAAACGTATTAAAAAAATCAGAATATATTTTCTCCATTAGGAGAATGTTAGTAGTACAACCCGAAAGCTTGGCTAGAGACAAAATCTCTGACCATTTATTAAAATAATAGAAACGTACAATAAGCAAGAATCACAAGCCATGAAATCACCTACATGTCATAAAATCCATACCCATCATAATTTCCATAATCAACTGCTTCATCCGTAGTGGCTGACTCCCAGTCTCAGCTTTCACAATTCTTCATAGTCTTAGCATTCCTTATCCTAAGATTTTACATTTCCAGATATAAAAACTCTTCTGAAGGTTGGGTACCTCTACATTTGTGGACAGAAGACCTAGTGGGCATTGGCTTTGACATAGAAGAATAATCATTTCTTTTCCTTATTCTTGTTGGAGTGGTCATAGCCTCTTCCTTCCTTGATGGTGTCTTCATTCCAACCAGAACAATATCACAATAAGAAGTCATAACCATCCTTCCTGCATGCTAATTTTCACTGTCAGATATATCCCCCATTTTTCGGGGATATTCACTGTATAGAAACCATCATTCACACCTTGCTCTTTTAAGAAGAGATTGTTAGCATCAACCATTGCTATGAATTGCAGATGTTCCAAAATCTCAAGATCACCATGAATCTCCTTCTGCCAAATATCTTCTCTAAACACAACATTTGGGGATTGAAATTCAGGCTGTATTTTTTCAACATCATTTCTTTGATTTTCCCCATCATCAATATAAATCTTCCCATGATAACAATATTTTCTCAGATTCTGAGACCTGCTGCCATCAAGTTTATCAAAAACTTCTACCAGCGTCTAGCCAGGAGACAATAAAGATGAATTTTGTTCCAACACAACCTGCTCCTGAGTCAGATCCAGACCATAAATCAGACCTACAAATCAATTTCCAAGTGCAATGCTGGTGACCTACATTCCATGATGTGTCGGTATCCCAGCAGAATGCTTCTCCCATCCTCCATTTTCAACCAATTGACTACATTCCTATAAACCAATAGAAGGCATTCCCCTCAATACATTAGTAATACCATCAGATTCAACTGTAGTATTCACAGCTTCCACCACATAACCTATATTTGGTAACTCAATAATTTCCTCATTGATCCTAGCTGGTTTCATTGTAGCATGATCATTGGCAACCAGACTTCTTGTTTTGATCACACTAAGATCATTCATCAAACATCCAGCCACCACATCCACCCTCAGGTGTAATGACACCTCAATTGGCTTTAATAGGTCTCCATGCATAGGTGTCTCACTAACATGACTATGTACCTGTTTCCCAAGACGAAACTACAAGTTCTCCACAATTAGTCCATCTGATGCCACATGCGATTCCACCCTTCCTCACCTATAAACAACCTTATGATTCCCAACTCTGAGACACTAGGAACGGTAATAAAGGCATGACTCAAACACCACATATTGCTTATACCTAAACTCCTCACACACTGCGATGAAAAACAACTTAACCAGAGGGTTCAAGGGATCAAATCCTATGTATATTCTGGATGAAACTGGATGGAACACAACCCTAGTTCTGCTATCAGAACAAAGATACCGACTACCATGTTTCCAAGCATACAAATAATAGCGGGGTTCTGAAATACAAGTGGTAATTCAGAAAATATTACTCAAATTGTAGAGGTAGGATAATCCTTCTTCATGTGAAAGTCAAGATACCATCAGAAAAGAAAAAATGTGTGCCATCACATGTTCACGAAGCATAGGACCATTCCATAATCAAATCTTCCTCTGAATGAAAACAAAACATTATGTTATTTGAGTCGAGTGGACCGACAGTTTGATGTTCTTTTAGATTCCATGAATTGATGATAAAACAATCAATGATATCCACATACAGGAGTCGTATCTCAAATTGCACTATCAATGTCATGTTCAGTAGAGATGAGGTATCAGTGAATTCCCAGCTTGTGATCGACAGTTGTGGGATCCCATCAAATAACTCAGGGGCTTTGGAAGAGATAAGAATTTTCAAAAATGAAGGAAAGTGCTTGGGATTTGAAAAAGGAAGAAAGCGTTGAGTAGTATCCGGAATCAAAGATCCCCCCTACACCTTTGGAGGATGGATCCAATCAGAGGCCATCACCGCCTACGACGGCGATCGCCAAGCTCGAACCAAAACGTGCTCCATAAATCTTTTTCTTAGTAGTCCTATTTACAAAAATTAATGTAAATTTTAAATGAAAAGAAGAAATTGGAGTCATACTAGCCGCACTATGTGTCACATTGAGGTGTGTATGAATACTAAATGTCCCAATGTTTCAAAAAAATTCTAACTATGAATGCTACCACGTTTCAAATTTATTTATATATCAAACTTTTGATATTGCGTATTGACTCTATGTTCATATGTAATGACCCACTTATTCCCATTGGATTGGGAATAAAATAAATCATTATATAGCCTTAAGGGACACCCCAATATTCCAAAGGCTGGTAATAAATGATTAAGGATTTAAAATTCAAGTGGGGGATTATTTACTCTTCCAGAACAAAAACCATTAACCTTAAAATCCATAACAAAAAAAGTCACTATATGATGCATGAATAAATGAGAGACAACAGAACCCCATTATTTATATCAAAACCACAACATGGTGTACTATAGTAGAATAAAAAAACCCATCAAGGTGAATATTGGGTGATAACTACAAGAACTCAAATGAAACCACAAGACTCTATGCTCTAGAAGATCCAAGCTCCCACATCACCAAACTACCTAGGCATCATGAGGTGGTGTTAAATACGTGTGATACATTACCTTTTACCATGTACCAAAAGATAGCTTCTACAAAATAACCGAAGTGACAAAGCATGGGTGAGTATAAAAATTATTAAGCTATCCCCAATGACTAAGCTACTCACCCCACTAGGATAGAATGTTTAGAAACAATTATATAAAACAGTTTATATATAATAATTTCCCAAAAAAATTTATAACTAAATATAAAAAACTACCAAACCATTTGTAAACAAGTGTAAAAAATATTTATACTCAAAAAATGTATAATTGGTCACCTTTCAACATAAAAAACGAAAAAATTATATAAAAACTATCCATCAATATCATTTTGGCATACCCATTCCATGGTTCACAACACACCCACCTATGCATGCTTTGTTTGAATGATCTATACTCATGAGATTCTCTCATCCAATCACCTTTTGTCCCACTGACAGATACCCCCTATTTAGGGTCATGCAGATTTTACCCCAATTGGTACACATCCCTTATTTCTAGGCACGTCGAACATTAACCCACATAACCTGTATATTCCAAAACCACTCAAATAACCCAATTCAAACTATTTCAATATAACCATTATTTAACTAAAAACCACTAAAAAATTGATTCAAAACACCCATTCCAATTCAATGAAACCATTACCTTGAGTTAAAACCCTTTAATAAAATCCATTTTTCATAATTCCATGAAAATCCCATTTCAAAAAATCATTTTAAAATCAACAATAAAATACTTTATTTTTAAGAACCAAATTTGTTGATTTTCACAACCATCACCAAAAAGGGTTTCAATCAATTATAAATCATCCATTTCCAAATAAATTCCACCCAGTGAAATCAAAACCACACTATTTAGTTATACTAATAATAATCAATAGTGAATCCACCTACCTTGACCATTTTGATGAAAACAGTAAACAGAAGAAGAATGCTCATGAAATTGTGTTGACTATCTAGGAAACCACCATAGATCTCCTCCCACATAATTATAATGTCCAAATATCAATCTATCTGGAATCGATAATCTTAGATCTGACCCTAGTGGGTGTTGATATAAGAAACTAATAGAAGAAGAAAAGTAGATCTAAGACAATGTGTTAAGAATGATGAAGAACAGAACTTACCACAATAATCCGGAATGAAAACGCTAAATGGGGGATCCAAATTGACTCCAAATCACATAGTAGAGGTTCTCCTACCTTAAATAGGGATTAATTTTAAAATAGGGTGGAAAAGGAGAAAAAATGAAGGAGTTAGAGGAAAAAACATGGGAGATCTACTTTTTTAGGATCTCACTTTATCCCTGTGCATTGTTTAGTCACACTGTTAGAAAAGTCATCTGACAATCATGTGTTAGATACTGCTTGAGTATACCCTCTAACGATCTCCTCACACATCCTCTTTAACAGTGAACCTACCATACTAAAGCACATATTCTGAACTGCAACTGAAAATTTTTTCTCCTGGTATTTTGGCATGTTTAGGAAAAACCATGTTCCACTCCTTTAGCCCCCAAAAAACTTATTGAATGTTCACCAAACTCTCACAACCTCTCCCATAAATGATATATAAACTAAAATAATAAATAATGGGTTACAAACCAGAAAATGAGGGTACTACATTATCACCACCATTGTTCATTCCATACATAGAAATTAAAAAACCATCATTTCCTTGAATGTGTTATGGAAATTGGTCTTTCATTACCTTCTCGCATTCCCAAGTCTCTTCTTAAAAATTACCATGTTTCCATAAAACCAACACTAGATTGATCTTTTATTCCATGAAATAATTTCTCTTTATTATCCATAATCCACACTGGGATATGTAGTAATGAACCATCTAGCTATAGGTCAACATGATCCCATCTAATCACATGGCCAGGATCAGGCTGATACTTCTTCCAATGAGACGGGAGGAACACATTATGTGCCAAACTAAACCATAGTGTCAACACCAACTTATATTCATCCTCTCCAACAAATTCCAGTTTCAAAAAAGGGCCAATGTATCAAGGAGATAACATTCCCTTCTTCCCAAAAATATGTTTTCTAAGCCTTGGTGGGATCCTCAAGAACACATGATGACTTTCCATGAAATAAAATGGTCTACATCAGGGATCTACATATGAATTCCAATGACTCAGAGCCGCCTCCATCCCCTTACTGATCAACTAAATCCTCTATGTCATTTCATGGACATGTCTCGGCCTAACTACTAATGATTCACTAGTCTCCAACCAAAAAATTGGAAAACAAAAAAGAAACCCATATAACGCTTCAAATGATTCCATTAGTGTTGAGGATAGAGAGATGTTATTTTATCAGAACTCAACTAAGTGTATATTCTCTTCCCGTGAACCACCAAAATTCCTTTCACAATCCCACAACGTGCATTCTAATGTTTGTATTAAACTTTCATATTGTCAATCCATATAAGGGTGATACATCATACTAGGAGTCAACTAAGTCCCCATGTATTTTTGTATTAATTTCCAGAAATAAGACATAAACCTCCGATCTCGGTCTGAGATGATAGAAACTGATATTCCATATCACTTTACCTCTTCTTGAATATAGATTCTGGACAGATCCTCCATAGTATGAGTTTCAATAATAGATATGAAATTAGCCTACTTTGTAAGATGGTCCACTATCACCCATATGGAATCGTGTTTCTGAACCATTATTGGGAGGCCAGTAAAAAATCCATAGCTATCTGCTATCATTTCCACATGAGGATAGGTAAAGACGGCAACATATATGCTGGTCATTGATGTTTTTCCATAACATTCCATTAAGTTGAGCACTGGGAAGTTAAATCTACCACTTTTCTTTTCTTGATGCTGCACAAAAAAAATTCCTTCAATTATTTATAAATATATTTTATTTTTGGATCTATAGACCCTCTCGAATGGTGGTAATCAGGAAGAAGTTGCTCCTAAAAATTCATAGGTGTGACCATCCAATCTCTGAACCACAAAACTAAACTCCCATCAAGTTTCTATCCCTCAATGGTCTCCCCACCATTGAGTTTTGAACTCATAACTAGGAATTATACATCATATATTTACACATATCTGACAATCACTACCATATTAGAAACCACATCAATTGAAAAGAAAACCACAACACCACCTTAGTCTTGAAATTCCATATGCATATCAGCTAAGACTGACATTAACTGCCACTAATCTGGTGCTTATTTCTCCAACTGTGCATATGACTTTCTACTTCATAAATTTTCCACCCAATTATCATTTCCTAGTGTATACAACAATTTAATGTCAAACATCTGAAGATACTCTATCCATCTCTTTTTCCTCAGATTTGAATCTCGTTGTGAGAAAATGTGTTTCAAGCTCTTATAATCAGTAAAAACAGAAAATTTATCATCAAATAGCTAATGATGGAAAGTATTAATGGCATGTAAAACCATAGCTAACTCCAAATCATGTGTTTGGTAATTATTCTCATGTACTCTTAACTGCCTTCAACCATAAGAAACCACATAGTTTTCGTGCATTAGAATATATACCAACCCAGATCACAAAACATCAAAGTACACCACATACCCCTATCCTGATTCTATAAAATTCAATATATGTGTTGATGTAAGACAAACATTCAACTCTTATAAATATTTATTTCATTCCTCCATGCATTGGAATAAAGAACTATTCTTTTTCAATGTTGTTATTGGTGAGGCTATTGGGGATATGTCATACCCAAAGCATCAGTAATAACTAGATAGACCAAGAAAATTTTGTACCTCAAAGACATTCATCAATGGTTGCAAAGAGGTAAAATTTTCTATCCTCTATAGATCTTAAAAAGTCCTTTTTTATAAATAACACATCCAAGAAAGCATTCCCCTTCTACCCAAAAATAACAATTTGATAATTTGGAATAAAACGGTGGTTTCTTAAGATTCCCAACACTATCTCCAAGCATTACTCATGCTCATTATCTTTCCATGAATATAGAAATATGACATACAAATTCACCACAACAAATGAATCTATATTTCTTTGAAATATCTGATTCATTAATTCAATAATGACAATTGGTGAAATCCTATAACTAAACTGCATGACTGTATATTCATAGTGTCTATATCTTCTTCAAAAAGATATCTTTAGAATACCCTACTTCTGATCTCACAATTGATGAAATCTGGATCTCCAGTCAATTTTAGAGAACCACTGAGTTCCCCTCAATTGATCAAATCGATCATCAATGGATGGAATTTGATACCTATACTTGATCGTAACTTGTTTAATATTATGATAATACACACACATCCTTAGAGTTATATCTACACTCATCACGAACAAGATGGGTCATTCCCATGGAGATGTACTTAGATGAATGAATCCATTGCTTTCCTACTCTTATAACTACAATTTCAATCCCACAATTACTTGGATGGAGTCTTAAAGACAGAAGGTAAATAGGACTCATCCCAGGAAAGATATGAATCTCAAACTCCACATCCCTTATAGATGGAAACCTTAATATGTTTTTAGGGAACACATCATGAAATTGATCTATAACTGCTAGAAAACTATTTTCCTAGATATCTTATATGAATGAAAATGTCAAAGATACCAACTGGAAAGATATTTTCCCACTATTGGTGCAAACAAGAATATTTCACCTATCTTTATAACCCTTTGTCCTCTGAAAAGATGATTAACGCAGTCCTTAGTATTTTAACTAACTATTATTCTATAAAAATTAATGTGATCTTTGAATATTTTCAACCAATCTATACCTACGATTACATAACAAACATCCATATTTAACACTGATAAGTCCCATTTTAGTTCTACTCCATAAAAGGTTAGTGAAAATTCTCTACACACAATGCCACGACATTATCTTTCACAAATAGGGGATTGAAATTTAAACCCAAAAGAAATCGTCTAATGTTTTAAACCTTGAAAATAAACAGTAGGAGAAACAATGAAGAAATGTGATGCACCAAAATCAAAAAATTGTTCCATAAGGGTAGAATTAGAAATAATCATACCCATCACCATATATAGTCCAACATGATCATCTACAATCACCCACCAGGCTCCATACAACTAATTTGTCGTTGCACACTTCCCTTTTTTTCTTTCCTTAGATTTTCCTTGTAGATGAGTCATGATATTCCTAGAACCATGATGGATAACTCTATTATTTATATGGGTCTTATTCTATTGGCCCCATCCTATTGAGTCATATGATGCTTACGACTACTAATAATTTTCTTGAGCACCTTACCACAATGCACTATGACAATAGCAATTAATATTCCTCATATTCTTACAATTATGGAATGATCTTGGTTGTACAGTACACTCTCACTTCATGAGGTCAAGAAAACCACATTGGAAACAATATTATTTTCACTTTGTTTATGGAGGATGGTAAATTGGTCCAGTCATATGAATTTTATTCATTCTTACACCTTAGAAATAGGTGTATCTCTTCCCCTTTCTCCTAATGTTCGAGATCCCACCATTTATTTATGTATAATCATACATCCTCCTCTCATAGATCATGAGATATATAATTCATCTATAGTCTCTATGTTCAACATTTCTGTATAATTTATAATATAAGGAACTATAATCATTTAGAGAAACTCCCACCATAGCCTTTATTCAAATATGTGTGCCTTCGAGGCCACAATCGCTAAAACATCGGGTGTGAAGCACCCTGAATTCATTAATTTAACCGCATAATCAGTGGAAAAGATATTTTCTTTCATTATGCTTAATAATTATATCATTATATAGATCTTAGATGTGTGATGATAGAATTGTTTGTTAAAACATTCTTAAAAATCTCACCAACGAAGATCGTGATATATTTTACCCTTCACCACTAGATCCCACCATAGTAATTCAAGATTATCAAGCATATATGTCCATTTTTTGACCATGATATCTTCTAGTGAACTGATGAAATTGAAGTTATGGTTCATCTTATTTATCCACACCTCTACCATTTCAGGTTCAAAATCACCTCAAGAGATGGTTGGATTCTTTTTCATGAACTCAATGGAATGATCTCCATGCTACAACTCATCCCTATAGTTCTTGGTGTCCATTTCTTGGAATGCTTGAATGACACTCTAAACCTGCTGTTGGTTCACCTATGGATCATGTTTAACCACATTCTCTAAAACTTCTTCATGTTGGTTTCTGTAATTTCAATCAGGTGCCATTTTCTAAACTAAAAACAAACTCTTTACGTCTCACTCATTAGTGAAAGATGGCTTATCATTTCAAATTTGATCACATCAACTGTCAAAAAAAATTATAGAAACCACATTTTCTCCAGTTCAACCAGTTCTCACAAATCCCATTCTTACTTTTTAAAATCTATACATTTTCAAATTACACCGACCATTACCTTTTTCAAAATATCTCATTTAAAATATATTTTTATTTTTCAAAAATCAATACAATTCAAAAAATTGTATATCATATCTAAAAATTAAATATACCATCATAGATAGAATTCAATTATTTAATTCATGTCTTGGTTATGTCATTAGCTAAACCCCTAACAATGAGATTCCTATATCTTTGAGGTGTCTCTAAAACACTTATGTACCCAAATCCCTAGTAACTTTATGTTCAACATAAAATGGTTAACTACGTGTTTTATGCTCTAAATTTCAGGTCTCGATAGTCCTACTCATGTCTAGGATTCCAACCCAAGGAATTGATAAAATTAATTCAACCCCAACACTAAGAATTCAAAGACCACTTAGATGTTATGGACCAATCAATATTATACCATGTTTAGTGTCCCACTTATTCTCATTTAATTTAGAATACAATGAATCATAACATGGTTTTAAGTGACATACCCAAGATGCTAATGTTTGGAAATAAAGGCTGAACTATTTCCAATTCATATGGGGGATGATTATCCCATTAAGAACTAAAATCATTATCCTAGTAAACAATAAAAAAACCCACTATATGATGCATCAATAAATTATAGACAACTCAACCACTTTACGTATATCAAAACCACACCAAGGTGAACTATAGAGGAATACAAAAAAACAATCAAGGTAAACAGTTGAAGATAACTACAAGATCTCCATGAAAACCAAACGACTCAATGTTATATAAGGAACATGCTCCAACATAACTAAACATCCCAGGTATCATGAGGTGGTGCTAAATATGTGTGATGTATTACCTTTTCTCGTGTTCTTAAAGATAGAATCTTCAAAAGCACCAAAGTACCAAAGAATTTGTGACTATAAATCTCAATTGGATATCCCCAATTACTTCCCAACTCATCCCAATAGGATAAAAATGTTAGAAACATTTATATAAAATATTTTTTGTAAATGAATTCCCAAAATAGTTTATGACTAAATATAAACATGTTTCAAAACCATTTGTAAACAATATTAAACAAGTTATATTTTCAACAAATTTTATAGAAAGTCACATTCATAGAAAAAAAAGAATCTTTAAAAACCATTTCCCAATATCATTTTGGAATAATCATTCCATGGTTCCCAACAAACCCACACATGCAAGATTCGTTTGATAGTTCCATTCTCATGAGTAGCCTCTTCTCCAATCTCCTTGTGTCCCACTTAAAAACACCACTGATCTAAGATCACACACCTTGTACCCCACAATTACATGTCCTTTATTCATGGTCAGTTTGAACATGAACCCACACAATCCATATATACCAAAATCATTTTAATAAATCAATTCAAACCATTTCAGTAAAACCCATTCTTTTATTCAAAACCATTAAAGAAAACAATTCTAAACACCAATTAACTTTCAATAAAACCGTTCCTTTCATTGAAACCCTTTTCATCAATTCCATTTTTCATAATTCTAATAAAATCCCTATTCAAAATAGATTTCTAAAATCACAAATAATTAAATTATTCACAAGCTCTAATTTTCTGGATTTCCAAAACCCTAAAAAAATGGTTTCAATCAATCATAAAGAAAACAATTTGCAACCAAATCCACACAATGAAATAAATTTTAAACCATTACATTTAATTCTACTAAGTGGAATTAAGAGATATTCCTCCTTCTTCAACAGTTTTGACTAAAACTGAAAATGGATGAAGAAAGCTCACAAAATTTGGTCAATTCTCCATCAAACCCCCTTAGATCTCTTCCCCTAACATTATCAAGACCGAATATCTACTTATTAAGAATCCATAATCTGAGATATTACCATAGTGGGTGTATATCTGAGACACCGAGAGAAGAGGATATGTAGATCTAAGAAACCATGGCATGAACAATGAAGTATGCCACTTGTCTCATGAATTGGGATTGGAAACAAAAAAGGGGTCCAGATTGATACCAAATAGCTTGGGAGAGGTCCTTTTACTATAAATGGAAATGAATCCTGAAATAGGGCCATAATGGAGAAAAAAACAAGGGAGTTAGATCAATAATGTGTGACATCCACTTTTTTAGGATCTCACTTTAACCCTACGCCTGGTTTTGTTGCACGGTTGGAAAAATTGTGTGCTAACTTTTCTTTACCTACAACTTGAGTAGAAAATTACACATTCTCCTCAAATAACCTCCTTAAATGTGCACCCACTATGTGGAATCTTTCTTCCAAACCTACTATTATGCATATTTTCTCTTAGGATTTTTGCACAGTTTAAAAAAACCATGTTCAGCATGTGCGCCTCTCCTTTTGCCCCAAATAAATTATTGGAAGGTCACCAACAATCCCAACGATCATTAATAACATTTATATACAATAAAATCATAAATAAAGTGTTACATACCAGATAATAAGTTTACTACCTCATAGCTAAAAAATATTTCTCATTGTTGGATGTCTGAAGAGAAATGTATTTCAATAATGAGAATGGGTTTTCCGATAATAATAAGGAATCAATATGTTGTGTTGGTAGTTTGATATTGAAAGGAAATGAATATGAAATGCATGGTTACATTGGTGGAAAGAATAATTTTATCTTTTTTGCGTCATGTATCAGATAGTTGTATATAAAATATGACTTCCCAAAAGATATGTGAAAAAACTATAGAAGTATTACATAAAAATTATATAGAAATTAACCTAGTGGTATTAGATAAAATTATAACAAAATTAATTAAATAATTGGTAGGAATTAACCTTTCTATGATGGTTTTATGAACTTTTTATGAATTTAATTATTATCATTATCTTAGTTGTGGCCTCATTGTCCAATCCATCAGGACCATGATAAGCGTTGAACAAACCACCCCAACTAGAGCAAATTAATACACATGTACCAAGAAAACAATTATTATTTGAGAACTACTAAAAAAATAAATTAAAAATAAATATTCAATATTCAATTAATTCTATGGATAATGTTTTTTTTATGAAATCATTTTTGACCACAGGTATATATCGATGATAAAGAGATAATGGTGATAAATAAAAATTAATATAATAAAAAATCATTCAACGAGTGAGGATGATGAGGAGAAAATAAGATACATTGGATTGAATCATTTAATTGTCAAAGATAAATAAATGATATCCTATTGGGTTCATAATATAATCATTTTTTACAATATATAGATAAATAAATGTAATATATTCATTATCAAAGGTTAATGTCTCATATTTTTTAGAAATTACAAAAATGGTAATCAAAGATTCCTAATGGTGGAACCAAATGGAAATGATAAAGAATAGTCTATTTTTAGATTGATTAAAGTAAAACACACATAGTGTTTATTAGATATGTGATGAAAGAATTGAAGTTAATTTTAAGAAGAACTAATGAGTGAGTTATCATTTCAAAGATGGATATATTTTTTCCACTATAATAGATACAAGAAAGAATGTAATCAATGAATAAAATTTCAATGGTGATTGGAATGTTTTTTTGAAAATCAAAAGAAGTAAGACACTACAAAATTATACATTTTTTCAAAGTATATCCTAAATCATTTAGAGTGGCTGAAATGGATGATAATTGGATCAAATATTTCCATGAAAATAGTTATCCTAATAAGAACAATGTGACATGAGGAGATTCACCTTAATAAGAACGATACGGGTTTATTATTGATCATGATGTATTATATAATATTCTAAAAATATTGATTATTTTAAAAAGAAAAGATTTTTTCAGTTAATTTGATTACGTCATTATGTAAAACTCATAACCTAAAATGTCATGGTAATGTATTGCAATGAAACATTTTTTATGTCATGTAATTGAGAAGGTCGCATCTATGGGGAATCATATTACCACTTTAAGGACATAAAAATGGTTTTAAGTTTATTTTAGTAGACCATAAAATTTAAATAATTATGAATCCACAGTGAACATATCAAGTTAATAAATTATTAGTTCCAAACAAATAACATTGACTATAAGTAGGATTCTAAAGCTGTAAGGATTTATCCATGATAAATAATTATTTCAACAAAATAGTATCTATGAAAAATTTTATATTAAATTTATAACAATCAATGTTAATATTTTATTTTATAATAAATAGTTAAATATAGTGGTATAAGATTTATTCTATACTGATTTAAAATATTCTTTATGATTTAACTAATAGGAAACTTTTATATTTTAATAAGTTGCATTTTATAAAAAAATATCAAATTTAGAAACATTTTGATCAGTCCTAATGGAATGAGAACGAAAAATTATGTCAATAATTTAATCCTTTTGTTGCACATAATGAAATATTTTTTTGTTTCATAAAACACCAGGATGCTAATGTTTTTCGTAGAAAGTGACTCATTACAATAGTTAATTTTGTGACTGTATTTCAACAATAAAAATCAAAATATCAATTAAAGTTTATCTCGAAATCAACTTTTTCTTGTATAATATAGTCCAATGATTAAAGAAACTTAAACCACTTTGTTTTTTATTTTTATAGAATTTAAGTCTTATCATTGAAATTAAAATTAAAATATTTCATAAAAATAGAAATATTTTATATTTTTTCAAGAAGTAGATAAATAAACAAAAAAAAATTAAACATATAGTTTTGTAATATTATAATTTTATTGATTCGTCATAATAATTTGATTTTTACAATTCATATTTGACCCCTAAATCTATCCAAAACCATATCAAATAGTACATAGTCATCTTAAATAAATCTATTAAATATAATCCATATTTTTATTCTCATTATCCATAGAAAAAATTTCATTAAAAAATAATTATATGGTTTTTCCCATGTTCCAAATATTTCATCATACATTTTTTGAAAAAAGATCCAGATTTACCATTAAAATAGAAGGGTATAACCCTATATTTTAGTTCCTCATCACTTAACCCTTCAGTTCCAATTGATTCATGAAAAAATATAAAACCCTAATGACATTAGATATTTCATCATCCATGTAATTTTCAAAGTAATTTTCCAAACCAATGACCACACCGACCTATATATGGATGAATTTTTTATATGTTGACCGAAGAAAAGATGTAGATTTAATGGAATATATGTATTGAGATCCTATTATACCTCAAAACTATATGACCCAACATTTGGTTTGATATATTTCAAGTCATGTAGTGCGAAGTTTTTTCCAATGAGACCCACATGATATTAGGGAAGAAGATACTTAAATATATAAAATAATTATTATTTTTGGGTTTGTTTTAATATAGTATAGTGAAGCATGACATGTTTGGATACATGGATGTGGGATGATATGTTTTAGTGGAAAACCGAGGGAAATTAAAGATATAAAAAATCTTAGATTTGATTCATGTCATGGTTGTGTTCAACCCTTGAATCTCTTTAGACTTGTATTCAATCTATGGAATAGTTGGAGCCTTGATTCTATAGGATATTTGAGCATAGATTCAATAATGAGGACTGTCTGCATCAAGTTGCTTCCCGAGAGAGCTTTGGATATCGTGAAATGGTTCGGGATGGTTAGGGTTCTTAAAACAGATCATGAAAAATTTAGCAATGCATTAAAAAATTAAATGATAAAGATACATTGTATCAGTACTATGTGAATAAGCATGGATAAAATTAATCTTTGTCATTGATTTTTTTATCACTCCTAAATAATTATAATAATTTTTTTAAAATTAAACTTTTTACAAAAAATGATAATTATTAAATATATTTATAATTTATAAAATAATATTTAAATTACAATTTTATAATTCTCTGAATATATAATTATTTATCTATAATTATATATATAATTGTTTAAACATTAATATTAATGTCATTAAATATATTTATATAATCATATATATAAACATTGTCAATATATTTATTATTTAAAAAATTGTATTATAACATTGTAATTATGTATTCTTAAGTACATAAATACTTTTAAATAAAATATTTTGTATTTATTTATAATTATAAATGTATAAAAATAGTAAATATACAATTATAAATATATTTTTCGATAAATTTATTTTTACAAATGTATTTTTAACATTATTAATGAATATTTAATCTTAAGATCATGCAAGTTAAATATGAGTAAAATTGATTGATTAAAAATGAGTAAAATATTGAAATTATGGAAAAGTTTGATAAACATAAATCATTGGAAAATGGATATATATTGAAATAAAGATGAATACTTATTGAAAATTTTAATACATAGTAAATATATATATATATATATATAATAAATACTATGAATTGATTTAGTTCCAAATAAATTTTGTGTGTGCGTATGTACATAAAAATACATTAATTATGTATTTTAAAAATAAATATAATATGTTTGTTCAATTTTATAAATTGAAAAATAAAATGACATTCAATTATGTCTGTTACTAAATGCAATTTTTCAGAATTGTTAATTCATATCAATTTTTATTGATAAACCATTATACAAAAAATATATTACTATATAATTTAAATCATAAATAATATTTCATATTACATAAATCATAATTATATACATTAAAATATATTATTTATTAAATTGTTAATAATCATTTAATTAATAAAATAATTAATATTTTTCTTAAATTACTTATTTTTATTTTTATTTTCAATAATTTTCACATTGTATTCATCAGTATATTTAAAATATTCTATTTATTGATATTTATAATTTACATGTAGTATAATCAATTTATTCATTTTTATCACTTATTATTAAATTAATAAAATTTGAAATATTTTTTAACCAAAATCATTTTTATTTTTATTTATTTTATTATTTTATTTTATTTATTTAGAATTTTATCGATGCTAAAAAATGTCGATAAAGGATTATTTTATGAGAACATAAATTATAGGGCTGAGAGGGGGTTAAATTTAATAGTTCTTTCTTTAGAACTATTAATGATGGCCTTTATTAGCACTTTTTTCTGGCGTAGATAAATACTAGCTCTCTTAAATGCTTGTTTTGTAATAGTGAATAGATAAAGAAAGATGTGGGTCTCCCATAATAGACTGCATAAGTCATTAAAAACTCTCTATGAATTGGGGATCAAACCCCATATAATTTATAGATGGAGTTACTACAGCTTTCACTATAGGAGTTTCTATGGGTGGCCTAGGGCCCACTACCCCTATATAATTGTCATCGCCAACCCCCTGGTGCACAACTAGTGGTGTTCATGGTAGAGTATCTCTCAAAATTCCAATCACATTCTGCATCCAATATTTGGTAATGAAAATATCATTTGTATATGAATAGGATACGTACAACCCATCCGATATATGAACCACACCCCTCTTCATACATCTAAATCATAGTCTTGGAGGCATAATGATCATAATTATTTAAGATATATTCCCTACGTACCAATACTAAGGTCAATTCAAGGTCAATATCTCAACTATAATCCATGGGTTCTGGTATATACAATGTCAATTTTACATTATAGAGGAAACCACCCTTTATGCTACAATTGGCATTTCAGGCCCCCATAATGTTGGGGTGCCACGTCGTTGTTTAGACCTTTTGGGCCCCCACCCTTTTTTTGAATAAAAATTCTAATGTTGGATGGAAAAAACATTCATAAATGGATTATTTATATATATTAACATTCCAATTTATAATAACCTATACTCTTTATAATTTTAACCGTGTAATCCATTTAATCAAATTCATAATCATGTTCCAGCCCATGAAACCAATGATCAAAGATTAGTGATTCGATAATTGACTAATTAAGGTTACTGCATCAACCAATGAAAGAATAAACTGTTATGTTGATGCAGGTATATTATGTAATCAATTATGTTTCTCATTCCCTTACATTAGTTTTTTTTTATAACAAATTTATCATTAAAGTAATATAAAAAAACTACCAAGATGTCATGTAATGAAACAAACATGGAATTGAATAATGCATGACATATTAGCCCTATATGGTGCTGAAAATGATGCATAATCAATGCATCATTACAATACTAGGCCATTGACACAACATAATCTGACATCTAAATATTAAAAAACATCACATATCATGTGTGTCACCTAATAGTGAAATTAAATCAACTATAACAAGAACAAACTAGAACATAATATCCCATCCCAGATAATTTGGATTTTCCATGTATGTGGGGCAGCTACTCCTAAGCATAGTTCATTACCAAATACAATCTCTTTTCTAATATCCTATCTAATATTCTAAAAAGTTATGTCAAAATAAAATAAATTCCTATAAGTATAACATTGTAACGTTCGGAACTATAATCCACTAAATGGTTCCTTGAGTTGGTGGTTCACATGGCCACAAGTGTGCCTCCATGTACGCCATAGGTTTTCTACCAGAAGTGAGGGTAAATGTTGTCATTATGATGAAATTATACCCTCATTAACATATTAACCCAATGATACCATAATTGAAATAAATGTAGAAGCATAATATCAACCAACAAAAATATATAAATCATCATGAAAATAGTGATAAAAATCCTATGTGAGGAAAATGTCATATACAAAATTATTATAATGTAATGGTGCTATGAAAAAATATATAAAATTCAAGGAATCAGGGATCCAGTACAAAACATGTGTCAAAATTTAAAAAATTCTAAAATTACTCTCTCAATATAGCATCACAAACCGTGAATAATTCTTATTCACCCCCGCTCATATGCCACAATTAAATTTGTCACCTTGAGGAAGGTGATTTCCCATGTCCCTTCCTATATCCATGAATATTGTATGAGTACCAAACGGTGGCCTAAATAGGGTGTGTGGTAACACTATGTAGTCGACAACCAATGGTTTCTATAACAAGTCCAGTCTATGCCTATATGCTTAAGTAGTGCATTGATATAATATGTGTAAAATTAATAAATGTAAATAGATAATGTCTAGTATACCAAATATCACTATGATTAAGAAACCATGTCATAAGGGATAACTATAAATCATGAAAAATAACTATCATTCGCTTGCTCCTTTAATCATCTATCTGACCAACATAGGTCAGGATCCATGGAGTATAAATGTCGAAGGCATGCTAATGGGTATAATATTAGGATTATAACAGTACATTAAATCCTAATGGGACTGATATAAGTTGTATAAAAGTCTAAGGCATCATAATGGGTCACATAAAAGGAGTATAAATGTCCAAGTAATCCATATGGGTTAGATCCAAGGAGTACAAATGACCAAGGCATCCTATTGGGTAAGATCCAAGGAGTAGAAATGTCCAAAGATTCCGAATGAATCATTGGTACCATACCATGATCCCAACATCAATTCCATACCATTCCATTCATTATCATAATATCCAATTCATTAACCATGTCATAAATCATTTAATTAATCATTTCACAATCCATTACAATCCAAAGGATTTTTTATTTTATACTTTTCATATAGAAATGAAAATATGATTTGAGGGGCATATAACATTTAACAATCCATTTTATTACAGTAATCAATTCTTAGTAATGAAATGTTATCTAAAATCTCATGAAGGGTGGCATAATCATGAACCAAGGAAAGAACCCAACCCATGGGTGGCTTATGTTGGGGCCAACAACCTTCAACCTAGTATAAGGCTGTAATTTTATGTCTTAAATAAGAAATCCAAATTAATTTTCTGGGTCTACAAATTTGCAACAAAATGGCTACGAGGTTCGTTTTGTGGAACAATAATGATATGGTATAAGCAAATAGAATTTTTAGGAAATGGCATAAAGAACAAACCATATCCCTATTTTGGATTACTCTTCCATATGTAACCAATAATTTTTTCTAGAATAGAATAAAATAGAATAATAAAAGAACATCCTAAAAATGTGGAATACATGACTACACTAAAATAGCATCACTAATAGTGAAAAAATGAATGAATGAAGGTAACAATGTAAATATCTTACTGGTAGCTATCTAACGAGATGAATGACATTGTAATCAAATGTATAATAGAAGAAAGTCACTAAAGCCTATGTGAGTCTTGATGAGAAGATCAAATAAAATCAAAATGGAATTAATTTACAAAGAAAGAGGAAAATAAAATATGTCTAACATTAAAAGAGATAGAATAAATTTAGTCATTTCACAAAATTTTAAGAGATAGTTTGTTTGAACACAATTTTTACCATACCATGCACCTACCATCCACCCAAATATGCATCTGGACACCCATCGCATGGTCAAGGTGCACATTTTGAATAACTATGTGCATCCCATATGAATCACATCTATCTAATGTTTGTGAAAATTCACACAACCTTGCGGCTGGGGTCGCGTGGTTAGGGAAAACTATGTGACCCATAACTATTCACTGAATCACCCCTCATATTTTTTTCAATTTTCATAGCATAGGCGGTATAGTCCCAAAAACTATTCTTCTCAACTAATTTCTCCAAATAGCAGGACTATGGGCTCCAAAAAATCCCTTGATAACCACATTTCATCCATTGCCTTTCTAGGAACTCATTTGTAGATAAAATAATGAAATTAAAGAGAATATAAGAAGGTTCATACATCTTGGAAAAAATTGGGATATTAAAGAACCCCTGGAATATATTTTAAGAACGTGTTCTGTGGATTTCAAAGATATTTGAGATCAACATATTCTATTTCTATAGTTCTCATATAATAACAGATTCCACTCTATAATTTATATAGAACAATAAGAGACTATATATTGGAAGAGGATAAGAACATGTACATATTTATATGATTTTTTATAGTGTATTCTTTTGGGATTAAATATTTTGTAAGATATGTTAGAGAAAATTCAAACCATTCAACAATATATTAAAATTGTATAATGTCAGAAGAAGAGCTATTCTAGTTATCATCAATGAAATTATGAATTTTTGGTAATAGAAGATGTAATCTATATAACACATACTCAAAAGAAGAATATGATATTGGTAAATATGTGAAACTTTTTCCGTATCCATAATTCAATTTTTTAAATCCTTGATAGATTGGGAGCTATGGTTTATTTTATTTCACAGAAACTGAAACTCTCTCATATATATAATGTGTTCAATTTTTCAATTATGAGGAAGTATATACCTAATACATCATATGAATTGAAATAATTGGTTACACAATCAGATCCCATCCGTGATTATGAGAATAAATATTTGAAAATCTTGGTTATGAGATATATTTTTTTAAATAAGAACACTCAAGAGGGTGGGGTTTTATGAAGGATTCATAAGCTTGAGGAAGAAACCTGGGAATCTAAGGATATAATGAGGCAGAGTTATCTACAATTTTGTTTTTCATAAAATTGAGTTTATTTTTATGGAAAAATTCTTTTAAGGGGCTATAATGTTACACCTTGTGATTTTAGTATTTACATCCCTTTGGAATAAATTAACATATGAAATATAATTTATATTAAAGAATTTTTTTATAAATTGTGTTTATTGTTAAATTTTTTAATTTCTATAATTCATATAAATAATTTATATTGATAAAATTATCTAAATAATTTGTAAATAAATTAGATACTATTCTAGGATAGTTATTTAAATATATATATTCAAAATTTGGCTAGTTTGGTGCAATATTTTTTATAATGACATTAATTCTATTTAAATTTGTTAATATTTATAAAAGTGAAACCCCTATCACCTATAAAAGGAACCCTCTTCTCCTCACGATAAATAAATTGAATATATATAAGTTATCTTTAATTATAAAAAAATCCTTCTCATAATTATATATAATTATTTGGAATCTTTTTGTCTTATGAATAATCCTTAAACGTCTCATTTCATGGTTTTCCTTACTGAAGAGATTCATGTTATCAACATTGGTGATATATAATTCAATTTTAATTCTATATAATATTCATATAAATATTTTAAAATATGATCTATGATTTTCATAATATTTTTTTGAAATAATTATGATTTTGTGAAAGTTATGTTATCATTATAAATTTGTGTGTTATCACTTGTTCTATCATTATTCCTTGCTCTTATTTAGGTCAGTTTTACAACAAACATAAATGATGTTATAATGTTTATATCAACAATGATTATGAAATGTCAGATATTATAAATTTTTTTTAAAGTTATTAATTCATTATTTTTTAATGATTCCGTAATAGATGTATATATATATATATATATATATTGAGTAATAATAACAATAATTTTTTATAGAATAATTTTTTTTTTAAAATATGGTTTCTGATAATTCCATAAAAATCATAACAAAAAGTACCATTAAATCTCCGTATAAGTATTGAAATATTTTAAAAACGTACTATATACCTAAATAAAAATTCTGGCCTCAATAAAAACATCAATAAGGTGCATGGGTTTGAACTATTGAATTACATCATGCATGGAAACTAAATAGTCTATAGGAAAATGTTGACTTTTAAAAATAATTATTAACATCTGGGTAATAAGAAATTATATGTGAATGGTATATAGTATTAAAAAACAAATTTTATTTTGATTTATATTTTTAATAAAAATAGATTTATTATACAATTTATTAGAGCAATTATTCTCTAGCTGATGTTGGAGGAAATTGTTTTTATCATATAAATTTACCTTCATAAAGATATTATCTATATTAATCACCTTATTTACTTTTTCTAGTGTATATACATACCATGAAATTATTTTATAAAAAATTTATATAAATTGTAGGGGTTTTTAAATCCATATAATGTTCTATATATTATGAATTGTTTATTCAAGGGATACCCAATATATAAGAGCGTTTTCTTTAAAATCATTACTTTAAATATTTTGAAGTCTCTTACAAAACATTTTTTACATAATTTCCATATTTATTACACTATTTCAAGAATTACCCTATATATAATAAAAATATTTACAGAGGTAATTTTAAACTACATTTTATTTTCATTACAATGATTTAAAAATAAATTTCTTAACATTTTCGGCACTGGTAATATTTGAATTTCTTAAAAAATGTGTGAAATGTTTTTGTTAACATTTTTAATTTGGCCAATTTTGTCATTTTCATGACCTTATGACATTATAACAATCCATTTCATTATTCCAATGTTTTTATAATGAAAAATATATTTCGATTTTTCTAGGGATTTTTAATTTTCAAATGTTACCAAAACAAATATGAATTGTTTTCATTTTTATATAGTGTTTCTGAAATTATATTTCCCTTCAATTCATTTTTAGTGATGTATATCTCATGAAATTAGTTTTAAGAGACTGATATATGAACCCAATAAACTATTGGTCTATTTCAACCATTGTCTAATAGGAATGGGGAGTGAACCCAATCAACTATAGAACTCTTTATATGAATTGAAAATTGTTTTGGAAGTGATATTTCGTGAAGGACGTGATTTTATATGATAATATATATGAAACGCTTTTATTCAATATTTTTAGGTCAATATTATCCTCTCATGGATCAAAATTATTAACTTATGGATCATATTTATGAAGTATTATGAATTAAGACTTATTGTATTCTAAATTTTTATTTATGAAAAATAATTTATGATCTATGACTTGTTAAGAAGTATTATTTTATGTTCTGATCATGTACCTTGGTTTTTTTCTCAAAACCCTATTCTCATATGATTCTCCCTTATGATATTATATTTTTCTCCCATGTTTACCCTTATTAAGGATATGAGGTCATGTATTTTAATTTTTACATATCTCTATCTAGTAAAGAAGGGTGTTATGTATTATTTTTTTTGAAGGGTACTTAGTTTTAAGAGTTTTAATGAGAAATGTATAAAAATTCTTGTGAAATAAATCTATTATAAATCCAATCATCAAATACACAATAATATTAAGTTATGTTTTTTGAAAAATTATGATATATGTAAAATATTCATCCAAAATGACGTAATGTTCTAGTATGTTATGATCATGTCACCTGTATAATCCCCATTAAATCATATATTCCCAATATTTCCCAATAATTAATTCCTTACTATATGAAATTAAATTATGTGGACTGTTCTAGATATATAACCTTAATCAATGGAGCTATATATGTATAGGATTATACTTATTTTATCTAATATATATATCATTCCTCTCTGGGTATCAGTAAAAACACCAAATATGTTTTAGATTCATCAAATTAAAAGGATCATAAATAGGTCGTAGATGGATAACCTTAGAAGGAACATCATCTAATCATATATGTATCACCTCAAAATGAACCACCATTATCCTTTTCAAATGAACCTAAAATAAATGGAATCCCGTGTTTTTTTATATAACTACCCATGTTTTGATATACTTCATAGGGATATATATGAATCCTCTATCATAGTCCATATCTCAACATCAGAACACATAACACCTCCCTATATAGAATTAAATTCCATATATCCCAATAATGATTCTTTAAAACATAGTATAATTAACTAAAAAATTCATTTTTTGATTGATCACTTTCAAGTAGGTAACTTGTAGTAATACAATTACTAGGAGGGATTGATGAAAAAATATTAAATAATTAATAGATTCATATTTTTGGAATCAAACCAACTAAATAATGTTCCAATATCCCATTCTCTCGACCGATTCCCAACAAAAGTGTCATTGGTATATTTTGTACAACCATTTTTTCTATAAAGTTGGTCCATTCTGACCTGAAATGTTGTATATACTAGGGAGAATTGTAAAACTTATGGTGAAAACAAGTTTCATCCTATAAAACTATAATATATTGATCATGTATGATTTTATATTGATGATACATCAACGATTTTTTATTTTTGGATATTTTCTCCTTTAGGAATTACTTCAGGCCAAATGGAATCATGAAGTGAAATGTTAAATTCTAAACTCCATTGGCAAGAAGGTAATGGTTGTAGGGTAGATCAATTCACTCATAATTACCAATCTCCCCACTATATTTAAGTCTTGACTATATTAAATATCATTGATTCACAATTTATAGAGGGTATATCACTGAAAAGTGTCTCTTGAAAAATTTGGTGAACACAATGGCATGGGAGTATAATATGAATGGAAATATCCCAACTCTAGAGAAGTCAAGTGAAAGGCGTCATGATTTGAAGCCCTATAAAGTATCTAATCATTAATTATATACAACGATTTAGTTAAAAAAAAATTCAACCTCTAACAATTTTTGGAGCCTCTCCGAAATGTGTGACAATAACTACCTCCCTTTTGTTGGTCGGTGTAATAGGAAATTGAAATATCTAAACTACTACTCGGGGGAAGCCTAGGAGAGAAACACCTAACCATAGCTATCACAATCATCATCCAAATTCAACCTATCATGAATATACTGAGTATGATATTTTAAAATTCTAGGTTATGGTTATATAATCTAGGTCACCCATTAGGACGGACCTCCAAGGATAGGTGATAACATGAACTCGGAAGTAGGAAAAAATTCTAATTCCATCCTATGAGGCTCATCACAAAATCTTAAAAGAATATGAATATATATAGTGGGATAATATTATTACTCCTATACAAATATATAAAACCAAATGGGATATTCTAGTAGAGACATATAATATTAAAATTTCCATACTCCAATCTAGGAAGATTATTGAAATATCCCATTAATAATATAGGATACATATATTCACAAAGAAGACCAATATTCCTACCCAAATTCAAGAAACATATCTTCCCATACTAATGGAAACCAATAAATATAACCATAATCATTCTTTTACCCATGAACACCACTGCCATATTCCTTGAAAAACCAAGAATCATTCTCATATCCTATAATTCATACAAAACAGTCATTAGTATATTTTGATGCTAATTTATGAGTCACCTTGGAGGGATTCCACTCAATATGTTCAAATACCACACAAAATTAACTCGATCAATATCGAGGTTCCAAACTTGATCACCTGAATAAATATATATATAAGGGAATATCTCAAAGGAATGTAAATCTAGAATCTAGAATATATATATTCCCCTATAAATGTTGATAATCTTGAGCCCCTTAGTATATTTTTATAGTGGTCTAAAAATATACCAACTCCCTATCAATAAGATAAATAATTCATAAACACAATGGTCCTCCATATGATCCCATCATCAGATAATCTATAGTTACATCCCAGAGTACCCACTAGAAAATCCCTCATAGTGGATATTTAAAGATGAACCATTAAATTCCGACATGTGAAAAGGATTTTATCATCCTAACCATTCCAATTATTATGAAAATTGTAACTACATATTCCATCTATGTGATAATCATGACAATAACTCTAAGTTTTACCCATGGTATATGTTTAAAATTCATTCCCTTTGAAAAAGAAAATAGATAGAATTGAGGTCTTCCTAATGATGGAGAATCAAAAATGTGAAACAAATAAGGTCCACCCTTAATTTATTGTTATGAAGACCCTCCTCACAATGACTCATCTTCTATACATTATTGATCTAAAAATTTCGAGTCCACTCTAAAATTTTCAATGTATTAAGAGGAACTTGGGAAATAGTTTCTATCTACCCAATCTTACTCAAAATTTATTAGTGACATCTAATCTCATTTGAAATATAGCCTAAGGTGACATTCATCATTTTTACCTCCCTCAGATCCAATATCCATTTACACAACTGAGTAAATTTAGAATGATTAAATCCTTGTAACAAAAGATTGTAGAAGAAACATTTATGTTCAAATTAGGGTGACGACCAATCATAGTGGATGAAGAGAAAACATTGTTCATATGGGAAGATAAGACTGAGGAAAAAAATACCAATCTTGTTTATCCCCTCAATACCCAATTCTATGGTATAAAAGAGGAATTTATAGAGGAGTTACATTACTATTTTCACAACTTGTAGGAAACCCTCAATTAGATCAAGAATATATTTTTTTATTAAAGGGATTATTATAAACAGTCAAAGGAAATTAGTGAATTATAATACTGAGTTGATTTTTATAACTTTCCAGTGGTCCACAATACCAAAGTGGGTAAATAACTTAAGGGTCTCAAACATGACCATATTGGTAGCATGATATAAAATAACTATATCATTAATAATATCCATCTTGAGCTGAGTTTTAGAGGGTTGGTTGAATATAGTGCGATATATATCAACCCATTGATAGGTTATCAAGGTCTATTAATAAAATAGGCCTACAATGTTATCACCTCATAATAAGCCATAAGACTAGAGTCTATGTATGTTGTTAGTATATAGTGAAAAAGTATGCTATTCCAAATTTTTGGAATTAGTGTACTCGATTGGGGTGATCCATTGATATTATCCTACATCAAGCTACCATGAAGGTCATATAGGCCCCAAACATGAGAAAAACAGATCTTATAATATTAAAGAAACCTTTGGTGATGGGAAGTTCCCATATTAAAATTGTGGTGAATGTCAATAGTAACCAAATATAAGCTAGAATATTTTAAAAAGATGATATATGCTTCATCGATGTAATTATAAGAGTGACACTGGATCTTAAGGAACGAGATAATTTTATCCCCATCACCACCTCTAGGGTCATTAAATACAAAATCAATCATGGACCGAATGGTTGTAAATCCAAAAATAACCCAATCCAAAAAGTCAAGGGGAATTATTACAATATCCCCATACTCTATGTAATTCAACTGTTTTTATGTTTTGGAGGATGATCATAATAAGATCCCTCATAATTCCTTTCACATCATTATTTTCTCTCTCATTGGGATAACATTTAATGAAATCTATTAGTGACTCCCTCAATAGTAACAACCCAAAATTGCATCCAACAGAACATAAGGGATACAATGTGAATCACCATAGAGGATTTAAACCAAAATGACCTACTAAGAAGGAAAATATCATGGAGGATTTTTTATTTCCCCCTTAATGGATATTTAAAGGTTGATATATTCACCTACAAATATAATAATGATTTAGCATCTACTACATACTATAAATCATGTAATGACTTTAAAGTAAACCCCATATATGATCTAGATAATGATTTCATCATAAAATAGTTCAATGAGGAGGAATATTTCTAGAATATGGGTCACACTGATGTCAATGAAAAATGTGTTGTCACCAAACATTAGAGTCAAGCTCATAATATGGTATCTCCTTCATACATTTTGTTACCACCAATATATTGATATTTGATCACATAAAAATATAAAGTCATCATAATTTCCCTCCCAAAAAATGAATAAGTTGATCCTTTTTCCACTGAAGTTGGGATTTCCCAATATTAAGTGAAACTAGAGTAGATAATGTAGCTCAATTCATAGCTAATGAGAGGAAACATACCCTTTGTGTAACTACCATTCTGATGCTAAAAGCACAACTCCAATTTTTTATATCTCATAAGAAGGTACAAGTAAAACATTGAAAATGGATTAAAACGATCATACACATAGGTGGAATAGAAAAATAGTTTTTCTGACCCTATCTTCCATAAACTAATAATAATCCCCAACATTGGTGCAAAACAACCACAATTTCATAAAAGCTAACCCATGATGACTCGAGTCAGACATAACAAGTAATAATAATTTAGGAGATAATTTATTCACCACCAAATAAATTAATTAGGGAATCATCCAGGTATATACTGAAACATAATCTTTTGGGATCTTTAAAATCCCTAACTGCATCAATGGAATCTATGGAATGGTGTACTATAACAATACATCCAAAGGGGAAACCATATTTATGATTGGATGAATAGAATCCACTACCCAACATCCTAAATCTAATGTACCAAATATTTCATGATATATATTCTCTAGAGTAGAATATCACTCATTTTCCATCATGCTGTGGACCAATAGTGACAACCACAAATGCAATGGTTGAATAAAAACACAGTTATTTTAAGAATAAACTAGAGGGTACAAAATTAATCTAGTATAACAATATACCAACCATGTATATCTCCAATAGGAAATATCAATGAAATTATTTCTTTAATTAATTCACTTCCATGGTAAGGAAATAAAATATCCTCAATGTATTAAATTACCAGAAATGTTAAAATGTAAGACTCTAAAATTTTATCAATGGGATGATAGGAACGAACATGTCAATGAATATGATGATTTAGTAAGAGAAACTTCTATAGTGATTCATAGAAAATATATAAGATGAGTTTTAGAATCCCTTAATTCTTTTAATGCACCATGTGGGTATTTGTGAATTTTTTTATAGTAACATATTTCTTGAATTATTCCATTTGGAATTCTAAAGACAAGTTCCAATCGACACCATCAATAAAATAAAAGAAGCCTAGTTGTTTGGAGGACAAAAATTTCATTTTTAAATCTACATCAATTCCCACCCCAATTCCCAATCCCACTCAATATCATGAAATTAATCCCCTTCTACAAAAAAAAAGAAAAAATCTCTCATCGGGATCAAAAACAGTGAAGATTCATTGAAAATTTGAATAATTTAAGCATAAGGTCTATTCCATCATAAAATATAATGTTATAAGGTTATTTATAGATTCCTTACATAATAACATTATAAAATTTCTATAGGAAAGGATGCTTAATTAATTTGGGATTAATAATTATCTGGACAACATTCCATACCACCAAATGTTTGGGGATAACATCCATGAATTATTCATATTCAAGGATACGATCAAAATTATGGATGAATCAACAATAATTAATTTATTTAAACCATATTTGATGGTGACCATTTTTTTATACTCTATTTGTAGAAGAAGAGAATTTCCATGTATTTTTTATCAAAAGGGCATGGATGTTTTATTACTAGGTGACAAGGAAATCATTTATCTATGAACATTTCATTCTAAATGAATAATTATATCAATCGGTTGTGAATCTAATCCCACTGTAGTATTTGAGATCCCATATTCACCATCACGTCCATTCAAAATTAAATGTAATCAATATAAGTAGAATAATTTTAATAATTATATCCCTTTTGTAACAAATTATGAATATATTGTTTTGTTAGGTATTAAATTATTTTTAATCATGATGGAAATCTTTATGGGTAGGTTGTTTGGGGTGTTGTTCCAGGTTTGAGAACATACTTTTAGAATTATATGGGGATCTTATCAATAATTCAATAGTTGATAAGTTATCATATTGTGGTATATTTTAATTATAGTATGTGGTCTGACCAAAGGAATATGGTCATAGAATGGTGGGGCTTTCACGACATGATGATTTACAGCTAGGGTTCTAAGCTACAAATAATTATGGGTTTTACCATGAGGACCTATTGGTTGGATTTCTCATAGTGTTTCTTCAATGAAAATGCTACCATGGTGATCTAGAGGGGATTTAATTCTAAATTTTGGGGGTGACGTATGTCAAAACCAATCAGGCATTACCACAATTCCTCCTAGCGAGGAGGTGTGGTAGCATATCTATCTCTAGCCACAACATGTCTTAGTACTAAGGAAACTGGTTTTTAGGTTGTATATTTTTAACTTCCATATAGACCCATTTAACTATTACCCCTTCTTATCCTTTGACCAATATGTGGCATGGATGATTTTTGGAGCTTACTAATTCGTTTTATAGCTCCTCTACTCAAATCCCTTATCCATATAATGATTCATTCATTTTAGAGAGTCTTATTGAATTTCTATGACTATTTATTCCTTATATCTCTTATTAATTAATTTTATCGTTAATTCTCCTTCATAAAATCTATTTTTTTGGTTTTTGGCATAATATTAATGTTCTAAGGTATTGGGAATAAATTAATTGGTCTAACATTGATAATATTCTACATTACGCTTCTAGTAAGAAGTCAAAAGTATGTTATTACTTCCATATGAAATTGTATGTGTTGTATTTCATATAGGCCTTCATGTAGCCTCTAGATACATTACAATTCATAAAAAACTAACTAGGTCAGATGGTATGGATTTGGTTAACACCTTTGGGGGTGAGGAGTTAAGAGAAAATGGTGTGGAATGTGAGGAATATTTTTCCATTCCACGGCTACAGGTTTGCCAATCTATAGAAGTAAATTAATAATAGAGCAAGGAAGTATTGTTTTTTTAATAATATGTTGTTCTACTAGGGTGAAAATTTCATTTGATATATGAATTCACTAAATTTTTAGGATTTTTTTATGTTGACATGTGTGTTTTGGAAAACATAATATTTTTTATTAGGAGAACCTTGACAGCATTCATTGGTTGTTTTTTATTATTCCTCTGCATTATATATACTATTGAAATTTATTACCATGAAGAAACCCCGAGGTGATAGAGGATGACATAGGAAATTACAGTACGGGATCCCCTGAGTGATACGGGATGAAAAAAGTTATTAATATAAAAAATTTAATGAGTGTAAGTTGATGATAAAGAAACTAAATATACAAAATACTTTGAGTAAGAGGGGAGGGGTATTGAACATATAGTATAGCATTACCTGAGTGACGGTGTGTGGACATGGAACATAAAATATAACATCTTTTATGTGATAGAGGGTAGTTAGGGAACTTACTATGCTGCCACCATTGGGTGATTGGTGATGAATATGAAACATAAAACATGGAATACCTAGAGTAAGAGGGAATAACCAATAAAATATTATGGTCTCAATTAACACTCCCTCCTAGGATATAGATGAAGAAGGCATGGCCCGGGTTCATGATGTCATGAATAACACATAATGTACCAATAGGACTTGTATGATGTTCCATTTTTGTTTTTTGTCAGTGGAAACACCATTATTTAACTATTGAACTTATGTTAAGTACCCATTGGGGGTATCATACTTGGTTTATTACTCAATCCCTATATGATTATCTCGATGTGCATGAAAAATTTATTATTAGGGATCCAACAAAGGGTTGGGATCCAATGATAGTATTTTGAGCATGAGGAGGATATTGGGTACTGAGTGGGTATTAATAATAAATTTAGGTAATTTACTTCTATGATTATTTAGTTTCTTTGATCATTTATTTATTTCATGTACATTTATCTGATGTAATGGGGTTTCTATTATGATGTGTATACTTAAGATACCATTATATTTTGATTTTACTCATTAATTTATTATTAGATTAATTCTATTGTATTTATTTCTTCTTCTTGTTCGTTTATTATTTCTTTGACAGTTTATTGATGTATAGGAACCTGATATGGAGTTCATTTTATCCCCATTGTTTTTCTTACGCCCTTATTATCAGTTAAAAACATTTTAAATGGGGGTAGGTGAGCATGAGTTAATGTGGATATTTGATATAAACCTTATTATCCAAGATAGTGTGTTAGAAATTGTATTAGACACCATTATTAATAATTAAATATTTTTTTAATGGTATAATTAAGTTAATAATTTAGGGATTCAAGTATGAATCTATTATCATATCTTTCCATCACCTGTATATTGGATGATGAAGTATCAATAGTAGTGATATTTCATTAATTGGTGTGTTATTGTGATTTTAGAATATTTATAAGTACTATTATTTTATTATGGATTGAGGGATTTAACTGGTACCAATATTGGTGAGAGTTCAAGAGTTATTTTATTATGAATTATATTTTATGTTCACATGTCATGTGATGGAAATTAATTAAATTTCGGTGATAATATATACATTACTTTCACAAACATATATTTTGCGACTTCTAATCAATTCAATTTGATCGTGTTAGGAATCTTCTTTTCAATTACTATGACTTACATGAAGGTTCCTATGGTGTGAGATTCATTATGGGGTAGTTGTGTATAGACTCGTAAGCATGTTTCCTAGGATCTTATCATGAATATATGCATATTTATTAGTTAAATATTATGGATTTCTGAGCTATTAAAGCCCTTTTTCAGTGTCTATTTGATAATTTTAGAAACAAATTTGACTCAAGGATATACCATGTTTCCCACTAAGGAAATGGTTTGGAATGTTATAGGGGTTGATAATTAACATTTTATACCTCAATATGTATAAAAGGGTTAGATTGAGAATGCTTTCAATGGTAACCCAATGTATTAGGTAGTAGATTTTCTTTAAATAAATATTTTTCTATTAGAACTAGATTTTGGAGGAGTCTCCCACCAAGGGGAACAAACCATGTTGTATTTTTCATTGGACTTATAGATACAGTGTCCAAAAAAACCTAGGTTACAAGTGGTACTCAGAATACCAAGGTATGCATTGTAAAAATCATGGGTGTTTTTTAGATTTCAGAGACACATGATGACCAGTGGGTGAAACAAGAAGCCTATATACTTTATGCACCTACTATGAAATAGTGGGGGGTTATGATACATTATATGAGTCATGAGAATATATTATTTTATTTCCTTATATAACTATTTATTTAAGAGTTTTTCTCTAATTTATTGTCATTGTACTTAGCTGAAGAGTTTTTAGAGATTCAATAGGTTATGATGTCCATGGAAGACTATATTATACACTATGGGGATTGATATTTTTTTTGTATTGTTGGATAAGAATGGGGATTACAAGACAAAGAGTTTTGAGATTGTTATTCATCCATTGGAGAGGAACCATGTTAGATAATTTGACCCATTATCCTACTATAACATGGTCTATAAGGTTTCCACTATCATGAAGGTATTATAGAAGGACAATGTAGAAGGTATCATTCACCTCATCATTGGGATAGGTGGTGTAATTACATGTTGATTTTTTGGTTCCCCTTGTAATGATCAAAATTAGAGGTTAGATGAAGTGTTGTGGGGTGATGAGAGGAAGACATGATAGAGAAGGGGTTATTTACTTCCACCAATGGGAGGATATTGTTTGGTATGTTTTTAGTGCTGACGAAAAAGGTATTTTTTGAAATATATTGGAAAGTCGATTTTGTGAGTTCAATACATTTTCTATGATATGATATATTTTGTGGATTCATTTAAGTATTTAATAGTATGGGATTAAAAAATGTATTGGATAGATATAAGCCCTGAGGTCCTAGTATGGGCGACAATAGATGCATAGAATGTATTCATTTAAGAGGCTAGTCTCTAGTGATGAATAGGGGTATAAGGTAAATATGAATTTCAACTACCTTAGGGATCAGTTGCACACGTGATTTAGGTTAATGGGATTAGAGACAAGCATCCTTAGAGGGAAAATTATATTAATTAGAAAATATTTTTATGGATGGGGTGACAGTTACATCGATATTAAAAGGTATAATTTTTATCACAGTAACACTCCCTAGAGATTTATTTGAAATTATGATATCCTATAATTTTATTTCTAATTTAGTTCACTCTATTTTGGAATTGATCGGGGAGTATTCCCTTGGGGTATTAGAATTTGATTCAATAACTTTGAGGAACATGGACCTTGTTGAGAGGTTCCAGCATATTCCATATTAATGGGGGTATATAGCCAATATGATATTTTTATGTCCTAGATATGATTAGATTTAATTTAATATTTATGAAATATAAGTCAATAATCATTCGGGATAATATTTATTGATACTATAGGAGAGTGTCTTTTACCTCCCTTGGAGGATTTTATTTTTTATCATGGGAGATTGGGATATGGAGGCCTGTAAAATATGAAAATAATTTAGATAGATATAATAAACTATAGTATAAGTTTTTTATATGGTTCAAAAGGGGAATCATTTTATGGTTCCAACAACTTTACATCTATGGGTGTACCATTTTCATGATATATTTCTAGATTATTTCTCTTGACTCCATAATGACCATGATATTTATATTTTAATTGATATATTTATTAGTTCAGATCCCATATGGATTCATCCTTATCTTATGTTACTAATCAGGTTGGTAGAACTGGATGTTTAGATCGATGACATAGAGTTGAATGGTTTTAAATTCCTGACTACCTCTCTTTAGAGGGCCCTTTATTATTATCAAAGAAGGATGATGATTTTCTCCAATTGTGTTTAGACTACCGAGAGTTGAATAATGTTATATTAAATAATACGTATATATTACTAAAGATTTAATAGATGTTTTATTAAATGAGTGGATATTGATGTTCGTTTTTCAATATTGACATATGATCTACATACTATAAATTATGGGTTAGAGTTGGGGACGTAATGAGAATTGAATTTAGGAATATATATTTATTTATTTATTTATATATAACTCCCATATGACTCCATTAATCATGAAAAACGCATCACCAATATTCTTGGTTCTCATGAACTATATTACATATAACAACACAACTACCATTTTCAAGGTTTTCGTGGAAGATATATTGGTATTTTCATAAACATAAGAGATACATGATGATAACCTTATTATTGTATTGTATACTCTTTGATCACATCATATTTCTAATAATAATCAATGTGTCACTTTTTAATTACTAATATTTACTTTTTTAGGCATGTGATCCCAAAGGAAGAGTACTAAGTTGATCTACATAAATTAGAGGCGATGATGTCTTGGGTGATACTACGAACATGTTTCAGTTTTATAGTTTTATTTTTTTGGTTAGGTATTATATATGGTACATTTAGGACTTATATTACATGGAAGATCCTATGGTAGGGATTAATAATATGGGTTATGGTTTAAATAGACTAGTCAGTGCGATGAGGCCTTTTATGATTGGAGTAGGGGGTGGAAGATTATTTTTATTCTAGTACTTTCATGACTAGGGTTTATTTATACCTTGTAATACAATGTCATATGAGGTAGACTATGATTTATTTTATGGGATAAGGATAAGGTTGTTGTTTATGGGTCGTGTTGGATATGAATAAACAATATGAAAACCCCTAAATGTGAATTGTTGATAATAAACATAGTGAAACCCTTAATAAATTTACATTATCATCTCTTATGTAATAAATGTTTCTCTTATATATACCAAAATAGCTTTTAGAATATTATATCCTGGTGGTAAAAGAACATGATATAGTAGAAATGCGACAATTACCTCCAATCATTGACTATTAAGAAGAAATATTCCCCAATAGGTGAGATTTTGTCATTGTTTCTATAAGTAAGAATACATTGGATTATGGAGTGCAAAACATTGATGAGGAGTTTAAGCCAATGTTAACATTCAATGATTGGAAGATGGATTTTGAAGAAGACATGGAGCCTATGTATTTTTCTCCCTTTTTTATTTCCTCTTCATTGGTTTACTAGATAAAGGCATTCCCAGGGATTAATTATAATTAAACTATGATTTGAAATAAATGAATGGGAGATGATGCAGTTTCAATATTGTATTAGGATGGGAATTTTATGATTTACATGCACAAAAGGGTGGTGTTTTTAGTGACCTGAATTTTTCTAAATGGAATTCCATTTTTGATTGAATCTAATTCCCCAATAAATAATGTACTTATATAAAAAACATGATCTAATTTTGTTTTATCCTATCATTTATAATAGAATGTTGAGCATCATGACCATTGATGATATATGAATTGACCATTGAACGTATTATCATCATATGTCATGATTTTCGATAAATTTCTATTGACATAGAAAAAATAAGTTATGGCATCGACCAGTAGGATCGTACCTCATTAAGCCCACTTATCAAAGATTCAAAGGAAGATATAATTTGTTAGATTTTAACTTGTCCAACCACAATCTGATATTCCATATTAAATCATGAGTGAAATAGTTTACGGGAGATGTTCAAGTTCATCCACATCATGGCCCAAAACATATATGTGGAACCACCCCATTAATATCTCACCATTGCACACCTTACCCATTGAGTGTTCACAGGTATAATAAATGTCTATGTATCTCAACCCTAAAATTATTAATATGAAGGTTTTAATTTCAATAAAATAATCATTATATTTATTCCTTATTATATTTAATTTATAAGTTATTGTAAAATAAATTTGAAAAAATTAAAATTTGATACAATAAAACACTAATTTTGTTTTCGGTAAAATGAAATTTAAATTAAGAAAGTCATTTTAAAAAATTCATTAATTTTTTAAATAAAATATATTTTAATAAAATATTTTTATTAAAAATTATATATTAAATGTAAATTTTAATATAATCTTATGAAGTGAAAATGTCATTTTTCTAAGGGTTAGAGAAAGGTCGTTATGAAAAACACTAGTATTATCTATAAGTTGATATTTTAATTTAAAAGAGTAATTTATAATATTTAAATAATTATTATAATAAAATAAATATTATATTTGGAATTAGTATGTCTAAATTAACCCATGGTGAATATTTCATAATTTTCTAAGACAATCCAATTTTTGCATATTCATTATATTCTGTATAAATAAACGATATGTATTATGAAATCATAATGAAAAAAAGTGAAGTAATGTATTACATAAAAGGTATAAAAGTCCAAATCTATATTTTACATTGAATAATGCCTTTTTAGTATTATTTATTAATTTTTCAAACCCTTTATGAATCCTCTAAAACCTAAATTATATTTTACGTTTTTGAAATCAATTCATTATAATAATGAATCAATTACACATCACCAAGTGTATTATTTTGATATGATTTATTCATGGATTTATAAAAAATAATGAAATATACTCCACCTTTCAAAAAAATTAGAATAATACATCTGACTGTTTCTCCTTTTGATTACATTATTATATAGAGTGAAAACCCTATGTTTAAAAAAATAACCCCCTCTCCTTAATTATTTAATCCCACAAAATATCCAATTTATATTCAAAAAAACATTGGCCCATGACTATAAAATTCCCTTTACTCTATATATCTATCTAAAGGTTCCCACAAGATCTCAAAAAACTCCTCCCAGACTATTCTAAACACACTCTCAAGGTAAGGGATCATATGATTCTCATCTTTATTCAAGCGCCCTCTTTATGTAATGACTTTTTCCATCCAATTCCTATTATTGGGATATTATTTTTAAATATAACTCTTACTCATGTCTTTATTTAAAAGTGATGAGATACCCCTTTCACTATAATTATTCCCTCCCATGATTCACTATGTACCCTTTTTATGCTGTAGAAATTATCCAACAATATTTCTATGTCAATCTTTTATTCAAACACCCTTTTAGTCCTATGTATTTTAATTAAAAAAATATGTCGTTTTACATTCCTACATATCATTAATAATATATTTATTATTTTCTTGTGACTAGAGTCCAATTTTACTCTTCATTAATCCCTACCATGATTCGTTATACACCCCTATTTAGCTGCTAAAATTATCCTATGATTTTCTATACCAAAGAATTATACTGTGAATACCGTCACCATTTTCTCCCAAGGGTATTCACCTAGACATACCTATCCAAATTTTATTTTGAACCTCCATGTATTTATTCTAAAATAACTAATCATGGGATTAAATTAAATAGAATATTATCCTATGTTGAATGACCTATGTGTCCTAGTTATTCATCTAAAATATAATAATGTTATTGGTTTTCCCAATATTACATAGATATGAAATGAATTGGGTAATGATTTAGTATCATGAGAAATCATGTATGGGATTAGAGAGTAAACCAAATCCTTCATGGTAATTCTTAATAATGTTATATGTCTTTTTATTTAGCTTAGAATTATTTTTATGATGTCTGGTTTAATAATGTTTCCCTATTCCAAGGTTTCATTTCTGCTATCATGATGTATGACACCCCATTATTCAAAATTATGACTCTCACTCATTTAATGATCCATTGAAATTCCTTTCAACTATCATGTTATCCTATGTTTTTTACCTTTGGGGGTCATTATCTCACCAATTTCTTATGTATTTCCTATGTTTATACTGCTCAATTTTAAATAGAAAATGTACATTTAGAATCATGTAAATTATTTTCTTCAATAATTTTATTTATCCATGTTTCTAGTTATTGTAATTTATACCAAATTTATAATTTAAACTAGTATTCCCAATAATTTGGGATGTACTAAGTGTTATTTTATATAATAAATCTTAAAATAATGTGTCTTAGAGACAAGGGTGGTCATAGTGAGTATCAATTGAAAGTATTTTAATTTATGGGATATGGATCAATAAAAATCTAGAGATATCCTTAGGTATTATACAAAACATAAGAACCCATACATAAATTTAGACTAAGTGGTTTATAAAAAAATACATCCCTTTATGTATACTATTTTTTTATTTCTCTCTGTCAAAAAGGTACCTAGGTGTAATTACACTGAAAAGAGGGAAATGAGTGGTACTCGATTGTCACATTGTGTATGAATACATGCCTTTCTACACACCTATTTTCTAACTACTAGGGTATATAGTTTGGAAAATTACTAATCTCATTATGAACCATTATTAATGGTAAAATACATATAATATTTTACGTTAGGAAATATATCATTTATATCAATTATTTGAAACCTCTAAATTCATAAGATATAGAAGAAATTTCATCTATGAGATATCTCATCAATGTTAACAATCTTTTTTTAGTGTTTAATAGTATAAAAATTGTCATACAAAAGTTTCATACTATTATATTAAATAGTTAGAAATAGGAGAAACCATGTAAAGAACCAATATATTTGTTAATGTGATGACCGCCCAATTGAGATCTCTAACATATTGGGATACCATGTAAGGAATATTGTCATTATAGAAAACTAGCTATCCGAAATCACAATTAACAACTCGAAGATAGTTGAATATTCACACACATAAATGAATATAAGGATGGAATATAATGTAAGATAATCACATAATGGTTATAAAGAAAATAAGATGCAATTCATATTATGTACGAAATGTGGGAAAATGCACCAAGGGAAATCTCACCATTGAACTAGGAGGAGTTTTTTGTTTAAAATTTTTGGAAAAAGGTATCCAATTTCCATAGAAAAATGAATGACATGATGAATGGAAATAAATATCAATCTAAGGTAGAATTAAGGATTCTATGTAATAAATGTGAGCAACATGGGAATTATCCAAGCCAATGTCGTATTCTAATGGGATAACAAGCATTATGCGTAATATTGATCTCCAAGACCAAGAGAACGAGGAAATTCTTATACTAAGAAGCATCATGGTATATAAATTACTTCTAACCTCAAATATAGATTTGGGCATGTAATGTTTTATTTAAATTCATACCATAATTGCATATCATGTATGTTTTCTTAGAACATTGATCCACCACATAAAACTATATAATATCATTGGGTAATATATTCTATGATTACATTATCCAAAGTTGATGTTTCTGGTAATGTTATTATTGAAAATATTATCAATATTACCTTAGTGGGATTTTATGTTATCCATGTTATGGAATGGTTTTTTTTATAAATCCAACATAATTATTTGGGATAAGGAATAAAACCTCCATACCACAAATCACACATAGATTCCTTACAATTTTAAGGAGGAGGATAAATATCATTTGTTATCAAGATCTAAACCACATATATTTTTTCCTTGTGAGAACTAATATCTTGCTCAATTGATTGATATTAGAGAAACTATCATCGTTGAAGACATATTGATTCTGATTGAATTCAATAGTATGTTTCTTAAAGAATTTACCAATTTTACTCCTAGTTGAGAGGTTATATATTAAATTGTTCATATACCTTAGAATTTTCCAATTTCCCATACTCCTTATATAATATTAATTGTTTAAATTAAGGATATTAATAAAAAACTTTATGATAATTTGGATAAATAATTTATATTCCCAAGTGAATCTATGTGGGTGCATTGTTCTACTTCATCAATAAGAAGGATTGCCTCGTGCACCTCTTCATTGAATTTAATGAGCTCAATAAGATCACGATAAAGAACATGTAACAACTTCAATGTATTGATGGAATATTTCATTATCTATATGGATCCAAATATTTCTCTATGATATATCATCATTTATGATATTATCATTCAAATTTGATTAAAGAGGATATCCCCAAGACTACTTTTCCTACAAGGTATGGGAACTACGAGTTCATTGTTATGTCATTTGTTCTCACTAGTTCCCCAAAAAACATCATGCACTTGATTAATATAATTTTTAGTGATTACCTCAAAAATAACTTGTAGCCATTATTGATTATATTCTTATCAACACTAAAACTAAGGGGAAATATGAAGAGTCTTTTAAAGGTATAACTAATTCATTAAAGAAAAAACATATATGAAAATAATAATAAATGAATGTTCTAGTAGGATAAAGTTAAATTCCTATTTCGTTTTATAACTAAAAAAGGGATATTTTTTTATCTATAAGGAGTAGATATGATTCAAGTGTGTCCTAGAAAAACCTCTGAGATAAAAATCCTATTTTCCTATGGAATATCTAGGTATTTCCATCGATTTGTGATGAAAATCTCACAATTTCAAGCCCACTAAATATCCTCACTCAGAAATGTGTCATGTTTTTCTAGAATGATGAATGTGAGGGATGTTTTATATGGATGAATAATAGTCTATTCACTACACCTATACTCATATTACCCACCAGTGGGGATGTATTTATGATTTACAATAATGATTCCAAAAGGGATTCAGTTGTTTTCTCATGAAAAATGATAATGTGATAGCCTTAACCACCCTCCAACAGATTATCCATGATATGAACCACCACAATAGTGATCTAGATATAGATTTAGTGAGTTTATAATTAATTATTTGGAAACACATCTCTATGGGTAGAAGTAAAATATATATATATATATCATCAATTACTATGTATATATTCACATAAAAGGATCTTAATATGTTCTAATTGAGGTTGTTAGAGAGAATCATGGACTAATATTGTTCAATAAATTACAATCCTGGGAAATTAAACCAATTCAAAAATGATTTTAGAATAAAGGATTATGAAACTCCATCCAGTATGTGTATTGCAAGGGACCCAATCTTTGTGGAAATGAAAACTATGAATATGAGAAAAATAAAAGTATAAACATGATAACTTATCTAAAATAAATTCACAATAATATATACTTGATATAATAAAATATGTTCGAAAGAATTATGAGTTTTTATAGAATATGTTAGAAAATATTATGGAGATCGAAATTGCTGATGTAGGAATTATCAAATTTGGAACCCAGATTTAAATCCCATAAAAACTAGAAATTTAGAGGGAACTTCTAGTTTATGTTCATAGATAATCTATCTCTGTTAATCATGGAATCACTATGATGTATATATATTTTTAGAAATTTTTTTGTGGTGTAATATAAATATATATATTATAGAGACTGTATCTCGATTATTTGTATATAAGTAAGTCCATGAAGGAAAATTGAATTCTAAGGTTATAATGCATCCATTTCATATACCAATATTAGAATGAGAAAACATATCCAAGTATTTTTTTCATAGGACTCACCGAGACACCTATAGGTAATAATGAATTCTTGGTGGTAGTCAATCACCATACCAAGATAGCAAATTTCAGTTCTATCAAGGAAGATTTATTTCATAACTAATTTCATAATAAATACTAATTGGAAGTGTAAATAATTCTTGGAGTGACACTATCAATTTCATTTGATAACGATCTGAGTCTTACCTAGAGGATTTGGTGAATCCATTAAGAAGCATTGAAAACAAAACTGACCTTCAGCACTTGACAACAACATTAGATAGATGGACTATCTAAAATAAAAATTCAAACGTTATTGGATATTCTATGATAATGTTCGAGTAATTTCCATGGATGATGGGATCGACACCTCCCCTAAGTGGATATAACACATAACAAAGGTATTCAATATAGAATTTGAATGGCTCCATATGAGGCTCTATATAGGAAGTGGTGTTAGACTCCAACATGAAGGGATAAAGTTAGATAGCGGAAGCTTATAGGACCATAACATGTCCATGAGATGATATAAATGGTTTAAAACATTCATAATCTTATGAAACCCACACAACTTCAATAGAAAATATATGTTGGCAATCACCGATGATACCATGATTTTGAGGATTGAGATAAAATGTCCCATTATATATCTTGATGGAAGAATAACATGAGGGTTGGAAATAAGGGAAATCTTTTTCCAAGGTATATCATCCACTTTGATATCCTTGATATCATCAGAGTTTTAGCCTATTGACTATCCCTTCCATCAAGCCTATCTCAAGTACCTTATATGTTCCATGTATCCCTCATGCTAATGTACATACTAAACCTCCCACATGTACTCAATCCATAGGTGGTAGTATGGTAGAATGATATTTCATATAATGAGAGATTGTTGATGATCTTTTAGCATAGAGGCAAAGTTCAATGAAACAATAAAACTAAACTCGACAAATAGTTGTTCTGGAACCATGGGTCCGAGGATGTGACTTAGGAACCAAAAGTGGTGGTTGAACCTAAGTATCCTAAGAAATTTTAGTGTATAAAAATTAAAATATCAAATTAATATTTCTGAATGGGGGATTGATTTAATGATTCAAGTATTTATAAATTAAATTCCCTTTGTGATTCAATTACAATCTCTATTATGTAACTTATTTGAAGAAGATACATACACATTCATGGTTTTATCCTCCATAATTTAAAAAACCTCGGAGAATAATTTTGTATTGAACATTAACAAGTAGGATCATACTCCATGAAACCCATTTATCAAAACTTCCAATGGAGATAGTATCTCTAGGATTGAACCATGATAAATAGAAATCAATTATTAATAAACTAAATCATGGGTAACATAGTTTATGGGATATGTTCTAGATCATCGAGATCATGTATTAAACCATATACATTAAACCACCCCATGAAAATATCACCATTTCACATGATACCATTAGAAAGTTCACTGTTGTATTAATGATATTTTTAGGTAAAACCTAAAATTATGAATTTTTATATTTTATTTTAAATAAAGTAATTATTATATTTATTTTTATTTGGTTTAATTTATCAAAAATGTAGAAAATATTTTTATGAAAATCTGATTTTGATACAAAAAACACAAATTGTATTTTGGGTAATATAAAATTTCAATTAAGACATTTCTATTGATGAATTCATGATTTTTTGAAATAAATTATTTTTTAATAAAAACATAATATAATAAATTATATATTAATGGCAAAGAATATTATAATTTTTTGAAGTGAAAATGTAATTTTAATAAGGGTATGAAGACTATTATTGTCAAATAAAAAACGAATTTATCAACAAATGGGGATTTAAACTAAAAATTGATAATTTTAATATTTATAGAATTATTTTGAAAGTTTGAGATTATTTTTGGGATCATTGCGTTGAAATTATCCAATGGTTAATTTTTATTAATTTAGTAAGACCACATAATTTTCCGGTAAAATGTTAATATGAATGAAATATACAGTATGTATTATGAAATCGTAATGAACCAAAAGTGAGGTAATATTAATCAAAAATGATATCCATGACCAAATATATATTTCCACTTAATTTTTTTCTTGAGGAAATTTGATTAAATTTATAAATACTTTCTGAATCCTCCCAAACCTATATCATATTTTTAGGTTTTAAAATCATTTACTTGTAAACAACACACACATCCACAAAAAAATAGTATTATTTTAGTGTTCACTATTCATAGATTTTTAATGTACTTAAATTTACTAATATTTGGTATAAATCATGATAAAAACCATTAGATGTTTTTTTGGTTTTGATTACATAATTATATAGAGTCTATAACCTATGTTTGGAAAATAAAAAATAACTCCCCTTTATTTTATAGAATAAACCCACCTGATATATCATGTATCTTCGCTAAAACCCTTTAGATTATGATTATACACTTCTCTTTCTTCTCTATAGACCTTAAATGTTTTCCCCATGCTCTTAAGAAGCTCCTACCAAGCATTTGGAAACACCCTATCATGTTAAGTGAGCCTCTACTTCTCCTCGTTATTTAAGAACCTTCATTATGTGATGCCTTTTGTCAACCAATGACCATTGATTGGATAGGATTTTACATATAACTCATAATAAACATATTATTTCCATGTAATGATATACCTCTTTAAATCTCATTATTTCCTCCTAATATTCATTATGTATCCCCGTTATGTTACCAAAATTATTCTACGATTTTTAAATGCTTTACTTTTATTCAAGCATACATTTTTCTTATGCTTTTTAATTAACAACAGTTCATGTTGGATTGTGTTGTTAAATATCCAAATTAATACCCTTATTATTTCCAATTGATTATAGTCCACACTAACTCTAATTAATCAATCAGGTGATTAATTATGTACCCATGTTATGGTGCTGAATTTATCATGTAATTTTACCTACAAAAATGTTATTTTGTGAATACCATTACCATTTCCACTAAATGGTATTATCCCTAACATATATGTAGTTATTTTGTTTCTCATATCCATTTATTTATTCCACCATTGTAAATCATGGGATTATGTGTGATAAAATGTGATCATATATTGAATTATTTATTTTGTGCACATATATATGTATATGTTATAAAACAGATGTGTGCACCCTGAATTATATAGAACTCCAATTCTGTGGGTAATGTTTTATTCTCATGAGATTTAATTTATGGTATTGGAATGTAAATATAATCCATCATGGGAAATTTTTCACCATGATATTATTTCATGGTAGTTATCCTTGACCAATGTTTATGATGAAATTTTAAATGTTGTTTCCACATTCCAATATTTCCTTTATCATACCATGTTATACCATGCCTAATTATTTATATGTTTTATTCAAAAATCTTTTATATTACATTATTATTTCTATTGACTACCATTTAAACCATTCATCATTTTATTTCTTTTTAATCCTTTATTGAGATTTATAGCTCACCATATTCTTATGTATTTCCCTAGGTTATCTTGTACATCTTTTAAAGTAAAATGCAATATTATAAGCATGTTAAGGAAGTTTTCAATAATTTTTATATATCCCTATATCATGTTAGTGTAATATATACCTAATTTCGTGAATACACTATGATTCGTAATCTTTTTCGTGTTATAAAGTGTTCTTTTATGTAGTAAATCTAGAAATAAAATATTTTGGAGATAAGGGATGTCATGGTAGTCCCTTATTCCATTAGAGGGGAGTTAAAGAGAGACTCTCTTGCCTAATTATGGGTGGTTCATCCTAGATTCTCTAATATGTATCATTATATGACATTCTAGTTGTAGTTTCCTAGAATGAATTTGTATTAAGTGTTTTTTCCCTACTTCCTTACCTCTTAATGGATAATATAGGAGAATCAATTACCAGGTGGCTTCCTTCAATCATTTTAAGAATCAATATAAAATTAGGAAAATGTGGCTTTGAATTTTTCATGAGACTACCACAGATCACCTTTAGTTTATGATATATTTTAGCTGGTTATTGTTGTTAGATAAATGTATGAAACTTCTTTCCTATTTAATAGACCCATTAAGTTGATGATCTTGGAATATTTTATGTGTATGGGTTATTGTTGCTACGCTGGGTACCCATGAGTATAGTTCTATATCAATATGAATGGTTAACATCTATAATATAGTAGGTCATGAAAGAATTATTATTGAATTATTGTAAGATAAGTATATAATATGACCAATATATGGATAAGGTTTCATGTATGGAGATCTAGATACTTGGGGGTATGTTAAGGGGGTGTGTTTTTAATTTTAGTAATGCATTAGATGAACATCTGGACATTGATGAATTTATATATAATAGTAACATTCATGAATCAATATATATTTAACTGTCAATGTATGTTTATAAAAACCATGTAACTTTCTATTTTGTTGGTTGGAGGTGGGGTTTAGTGATGATCTGGTATAGCTTTGTTTAGGAAACCATCAAGGAAGTGAAAATAATCTACAAGGTGTTGGTTTGAAATTAAATTTATTAGTACTTTTATTCATCAAGAGGTGATGAACCTCATATTTTTTCATGGGATAAAAGAAATTATTGAGGTTATCTCATTGGTTTGGGAACCACCATTTGTAGAGGTCAGGGAATCTCATGCTATTGTTTTTCAGTCTATTCATGATTGATGTGCGGATTAGAGAATCACATTACTAGTTACATCTTCCTATAATATATCAATGTATTAATGAAATATTTCATGTTTCGTAGATCCATAATAAAAAATAAGACCCTATAAAAGTGATTGATGTTGTTGAGGTCATGCTAGAGCTTAATTCTTCATTTATGGAGTTCCGGGTCGAAAATATGGACTAGAGAAATAAGGTGATGTGAGAGACGACATTACCTATCATCCATGTGTTATTTAAATGTGATTGCATACAAGAGGTGATGTAGGATAGGGAATCATATATATTTATGCAATTTTCAGTAAAAGTTTTCAAGTACCCTAGTGGATTCTCTTCCTACATCAGATGTCCTTGGTGGGGGGATTTATAATTCACCTAAAATTTTATGGTGTATTGGGTATTATGTTTTATTCAATTTTGAGGTATCATTTTGTTTAAGGGATGATTTTTATAACATAATATTATATTATTGGATATTTTATTGGGATTAATGCAATAATTATATTGATAGAAAGTGATCACATTGTGATTTATGGGATTAACATCATTTGGGTTGACTGAGAGAAGGTGGCATTGGCATGGAGAGGGTGTTATGGCGTGTCTTCCAATTGCTAAAGAGGAATTTAGCATGACATGATGGTAATTTACAATGAAACCCTATGAGGTTGAGGGCGTGCATTGTTTCCATGGTGTCCATGACACCAAGGTGACTGGGAGGGGATTAAACCCTATCCTTTTGGGGTTTTCTTTCACCATGTCTAGGTAGGACACACCACAATGCTTTCTAGTGTGGTGGAATCATGACATGACTATCACTAGTGATAATTTTACTAGACACCTGGGAACCATTAATTTTAAATTTGTATATAGGAAACTTTACATTAAACCCCTATAACTCCCCCCTCCTTCTCTCTTTACCCCTATGCGAGTTATATTATTTTTGGATATTCTTTTAGGGTTTTGATCTCCTCCACTCCCATCACAAATATATTTGATGAACTATACATTTATATGAATTTGTATTCATAAGAGTAAGAATATATATTCCCAAGATCCATTATTCTCCCATTAATTCTAGTCGTACCGTTTAAGATTATCATCATGAGGTTTTGAGGTTATATTATCCTTTTAGTTATTTATGTGTAAATTATAGGTAATAACATGGATAATACAATCTGTTAAACCAATGGTAGGTCATCTAATCCATGTAGTTGTTTTCATATGGTATTTTATGGAATTCTATTCATGTTAGTGTGTGTGTGCACCAATAAAACAATGATTTTGGAATCAATGTAACTAGGTAAGACCATAGATAAGCAATTGAACCATTATAGGGAGAAATATGGGAGAATTTCATGGAAAGAGGGGAATCAAGAATTGGATTTACCCATGGGTATTTTGGAATAATAGATAGATGTTTGGGGTCATCTGTGGACTGGATGATATAGAAGAGTGATAATTTTTTATCGGTGAGGAATCCACTAACATAAGATGATGTTGGGTGTACGACTCCTTATATGTATGATAACTTGATCAATTTTAATTGCACAAACCTCTAGGATAAATTTGGTTTCTTTTTTTATTTTTCCATTTCATACTATATGACATATTGGAATTTCTTACTATGAAGAATCCCTTGAGTGAGAGGGGGTGACTAGGGAACATTCTATGAGGAATCCCCTATGTCATAAGGGAGTACTAGAAAAATAACATTATGGAATCCCCTAATTAATAGTTGATAAATAGGAGAAATTAATTGGGATATCCTCTATGTGATATAGGATGACTAGGGAACGCAATATGAGATGTACCTTGAGTGATATGGAATGAATAGGGAGATAACTATGATGAATCCCCTATGTGATAGGTAGAGACTAGAGAACATACATTGTGGAATCCCATAAGAAATTGGGGATGTCCAAAAAATTATTACTGTCTGACTTCTCACATCATTCTAGTATGGAGACGAATCATGTATGGCAGAGGTTCATGGTGACCTGTTTAGAACATTATTATCCTAAGAGTGTTGTACACACATATATAATATATATATATATACTCATTTATATAAATAGTACTCTTATGGTAATGAATAATTAGTTGTTTCCCACTATTTTTATTACTCACACACTATACATGAATCTTGGAACAAGGAAATTTTTTTATTATAGATCTATCCAAGGGAATGAGACCTATGAAGGGCTATATTGCCTAAGAGGATTTTTGGAGACTGAGGGGACACTGGGACATACTATGGGATCAATACTACTATTCATCATTCAATTTTTATTTCGTTCATTATATATGTGTTGATATTACACATGTGGATAATCTTTTTAAATTTTTGTATTAGTGATTATATTATATTTTGATATTAAATGTGATGTTCTTATATGTTATATTATTATATGTTTATTTCCCATGTTCATTTATTTATTAGTATATTCACTTTATTATAATGTATGGTTATATTATATCTAAGTAATAGTCTCCCACTGTATATCTTGGTCCCTCACCACTTTTTGGTAACCTCTTGTTTGTGGGAAGACACACATGAGTTCACAAGTTTCATTATCTCAAACTCAATGATTCTGGTTAAGGAAGTAAACCTTTATAGTAAACAATATAGCCAATTCTCTCTTGAATTTATTCTCCTTATCAATAATTGGATTAGAAATGCCCCACAAAAACTTATTCTCATTTAATGGGAATTAATAATATGGATTAGTAAATGTTATCCACCTTGCTGACCCCTTCAATGATGAAGATAAAGGCTCTTATGATACTAATATACATATAAAAAATCAAATAAAATATCATTCAGAATAAATAAATGATATAAGATCAATTAAATATGGAAATTTATGTTCATGAATCATTTAATCATAACCCATATATTCATATGAAACTCAAATACATACACCACGATAGAATTAATAGGAACAAAAATCTAATTATGAAGAATCTAGCGTTTATTGAGACCCATTAATAGCATATGATAAAATAGAAGACATGAATTCTTTTTATACAACAGTGAGGTGTGAGAAGGCTTATTTAGACCAACATGTTCCCGACAATGTTTCCCCTAGTTTTATTCAAGTAAAATTGAATCTGACATAGTTAGTATCAACCCCTAATCCTCAAGCTAATTAATAACCTACAATTACGATTCAAAAAAACTTTTTAAAGAAAATTGACATCTTGAAATAGATTTCTACCATTCCATCCATGTTTTTTATATTATATTACCTTCAACAATTTTAAAAAACTACAGGAATTACTCAAAATGTAAATTTTATGACCTCAAGATATCTAGTTTGATGTTGTACTGAATATGGTATATTACAAAGATAATTATTTTACCCAATTATATATAGTTATTTTCATAATAGATAAAGTTTATGAGGTTGGAATACATGGACACATCATACCACTAAATATGTCAGAAAATATATATAATGTTGACATTTATCTGGCCTTGGTTGAAAATTGTTTTGAGATTAACCTCCTCTAGATCTAAAACCTTCAAATTCCTAGGTAAAATAAATATGAATATTCTCTCTCTAACATGGAAATTAAAGGGCACGAAAGGTGTGAGGAGAGGAACCTTATAATGATTAGGTTGAGAAACCATTTTTTATCTTATTTTGGGAACAGAATTCATGCTGGTACACCATGAAAAAAAATTATTTTCCATGATGGGTATTCCAAATCTCTATATTCATGCAGCAGTCACTCATTATGTTGGAAATTCCTAAAATACTTTATTAATGTGAATATAGAGTTTTTATATCTATATATCCCCCTATGATTCTTGAAAGTATCAATATATTGATGGATGGTTCTATAAAAGGGAAATGATAAAAAATGTAAAATATAATAATTTATATTTATATCCCTAATATATTAGAAACCACTCATACCATTACATGGAATTAATGGAAAATTCTAAGTGTTTCTGTTCAACCAAACTGAGAGAAAATTGCATGATTTTGGAAGTCATCGGCTCACACATCCGTCCAAATAAATTTTTATTCAATGAAAGAAAACAAAAAAGATAACCAGTAAACCCCTATCTTAGGGAGGTCTAAAGTAGTTTAGGTTGAGGACATACCCTCTAATAAAATTAACACCCTCTAGTTTCAAGAAATTAATAGTAATGATACTAGTGTAGTTGGAGTTCTAGTTCGCCAAAGAATCCATTTGATCTGTGACCTTATTACCATTACGCCATATGTCTTTCCCTTGGGTATTATTTCAATCAATGGATCTACATTTGCTGACGAGGCTATGGAGTGGAGACTTTAAAAAGTAGAGGATCAAGAAGGATCAAGCAGCCTATATTCACTTAAGATATATCCATATTCTCGTGATTAAAAATGGTGAGCCTTTTGAACATAGCTTTGGCCTCATCCAAGAGGGATATACCATTACCAAAGAATGGAATGAAGGCCAACCCCCCCCCCCCCCCAGTTCCATGAACCACTCCCTTTCCTTTTATCAAACCCATTGTGAAGGAACCATCTATGTATAGTTTGTAACTAGTGTCAGGAAGTTTCTAGCACACCCTATTCCCTATCAGTTTGTTAAGGACGGATAAATTTGAGAGGGTATTGACCTATAAAAGACTAAAAAAGGAAAGTCTCAACATTTTTTTATGAGATAATCCAAGTCTATCAATAGGAAATGATCCCTCACGATGATGGACCTCACCATTGGAACAGATCCTTCAATCCTCACCTAGATTATATCTTTCCACATGCACCAGCTCCCTGCACTGAATCTCACAAAATTATCCATTCATTACTTCATAGATAAAATAATTCCATGGAACCATATCTCCAAGAAAGTATTGTCATTCCACTCACATAAGAAAAATTAGAAAGTATATTATACCATCTAATAATGATTTCTAATTTGACGACCACGAGGGTGTCTCTATTGAGTTATCATTGATGATAAAGTAATTGGATCCCAAAAAATCCATGCATATCAATCTGGCCTCAGACTATCAATTCCATTATATAGGTCAATCCAAAATCCAGTAAACTCTATTGAGTATATTTTAAAATATTTATAAAAATCCAATGAGGAGAAGGGCTTTTGCATTAGAAAAAGCATCTCACATACTCAATGTAACAATTTCATCAGGTGTATCCAACCACTTAGATGAAAGATTTTATTCCAATAGGTAATAATAGTTTCCTAGTATTCTATGATATATCATAGTATTCTATAAAATATTCTACTATTAAAATTAATTAAGATGATGTCAAATATATCAAGGATTATCTTTTAACATTAGAGGAATAAATCTATACTGGTAAAGACAATATCAGAAATATGAATCTGGCTTCAAAAAAATATTTTTATCATATGTTGATTAGTGACACAACATCCCATAAAGAACTTTTAAAAACATATCCAATATTAATAAACACAAAGTTTTAATTTTATATTAATACACATAAAAACAATGATAAAATCCTAACATGGATTACCATTATCTAGGATTTTTTTATTATCGTTATGGCTATAAAATTAACCTAAATAAACTGCATCTAACTCACTCTAATAAAGTGGTTTCTGATGTTGTTAAGATGATAAAATAAAACATCCTTCAAACAGTTTAACACCCAAATGCCTCACAATAATAATCACAATCATGAAAATAAGAGTAAAATTTGATTCTTCATTAGTTCCAGATACCCTAACCAGCACTATAAGTATTATTTCGTAGCCACAATCATAGAATTACTAATCGATTCAATAGAAATATTTATAAACCATTAAATTATTTATTTATATTAGAGATATAACTAGGTCAAAATGTAACATGGGGGAAAAGTTTCCACCAACTTTAGGGAACACCAAGTTGTATATTATACAATGGTAATTACCATTGGCATGAATAATATTAGAACCACATATTAGTATTCCGTATACTCTGTTTTAAAGACCTTCTTGGGAATATATGTGTAGTTCTATAGGAAATTTGGGTTTTTAAACCTATAAACATCTATGATCATCATAATAATATTGAAATGAATTTTAAAAAAATAAGATAACATATCATGATGATGAGCCCATTGAAATTATATTTTTGTGTTACATCTAATTTTTTTCGTCTTTATAGTCTTTTATTAACACATCTATGTCATCTCAAAAAATATGATGGTGATAATGTATATACCACCTCCTTGAAAACATATATAATTTAAGATAATCTAGGGATATATTTCTTACAATAAAAATTTCACAGAAAACCTCACAAGAAAGTGTTTTCCCATAAGAAAAATGATGAAGAAATGGGTCTCTTCCCATTGAGATTAATATGGTTAGAAATACTTTAATTTTTTCATGAAATATCTCCCATGTACAAAAGTCTTGATTCCACAGGTATAATTGAAGGCACACTTCCTCTATATTGAGTCCCTAGAGAGACCACTTAGTTCTTAACTTTCATAAAAAATGATACAGGTAAGGAAAATATTCTCCAAAATCTTAAAAAGAAACCATTGGATATAGATACCCTATACTATAATTTCAATAGTTACTAGTTCAACAAAAAATATATAGTGAAATATCCAAGACATTACTTGAAGCACCACGAGCTCTTCTTGATCTGTCATGTTGGCATGCTCAAATATATCCTTATTCATCAAATGATAATTAGGAATCTCACATTGTGGATAGTAATTTTTTAGTTTTTTTACATCATATTATTTTCACAAAATGTGAAAAAAGTAAATCACTTCTTTATTTTTCTCACCGTGAACCATATCCTAGGGAAATCACTATTGGAAATAGATTTATCTAAATAATATTTTTACTCAATTAATTAATCATCTTGATCATGGGAGAAGTTCCCTTATAGTGATTATAGAAACCTAATATGTAAAACGATGGAAGCCATTGAACTCAACTAAGTTATCTTATGTGGTTTATTATTATACCCCAAAATGATGTTTTGTCGTAATCTTTCCTCTCTCAAATGGATGCACCGGTATTGAGATAATTTTTTTAGTTTCTCACCATGGGCTTGAAACTAAACCTATATATTCTTGTAGACTAATTTACTATCAAATGTGATTTTGATTTATTAATTAAAATAATAATTGGTGATTATGATGTTAGTATATATGAACTAATTCCTTTGATTGATTTCATATTGTGGTTGGTATCTAAATTTTCCTTCGACCCAACACTATCTAACATTCCAAGTTCATAAATATCAGAAGAATAATTGATATACAATGAAAATATAATCTAATAATATCTGAATTTGGATGAGGGGTTTATTCACATCACACATCACAATATTGTCTCTCCATTCATCATTAGCATAACAAAAGATGTCAATATAACCAACACCAACCTTGATAAATGTGAGCCTATATCATTAGTAATAGATGGTATAACTAGACGGATGCCTCTGAAACAAAATATCTCTGAAATAGGATTCACCAACTGGATTGAGCCTTGATGTAACTGATATATTGATGAGAAGAATTCATCATACATTATGATATCTTGAATTCCTAGAATGTCCTATAAAGTGATGGATTTAATGGATTCCTCCTTAAGAGTATTAAATGAGGAATGAACCTAATGATTATAAATGATTTCTAAATTAAAGCATGTGGAGCCCAAATGATAAGAGTGAAACATTCTAAAAAATCAAGATTCATATATTCTTTTGGAAATCAATTATGGATGATATCATAGAATCTCTAATGAAATTTATTACTTTTCATATACAATATAAATGTATCCATAAACGTAAAGAGTTTATTCACACAACCAAATATTTATATCCATTTTCAAAATGTGTAAAATATATAAGGGGTTAATATTCGCTAGTTATATATAGGTAGTTTAAGTACATATCTACATCCACTAATAAATTATTTATGTTTGTTGATGGAATATTTCTCAAAAAATAAAAATATTTGGATATCATTAATTTCACAATGTCAAATATCATTACAATTTTTGGTGTCCCTCAAAAAAATATTGATGGAAAATGATGAAAACATATGCACATTCAAATAAAATTTGTTATATTTGGAATAAAATATCCATTCTAATCACTCGTCCTACTTTTATGTAGTTTAAATTGATATATAGTGTCCTTATGAAAACTCACTATAATATCCTTTAAAATATGGTTTCAAGGATCATAATTATTGTCTAGAAAATCTCTTATATAGAATGAGATCTTATCACATGACAACTAGTAGTGACATAATCCTGATAGGTCATTGTAAAATATAATTATATATTTTTATACCTACAGAAAATTAGTATAGTGAGATAGAATGGTCAATCCCAATGGATGTAGGGTGAATTTGTAGATGGATTTATTAAAATATATTCTACTGGTAATAATGAAAGGATGTGGTGATCTAAAATGACTTTTATGGATGATTATTAAAAGATATTAACAAGGTAGATATTAATGTTATTTTTCATGGTGATTCAGAATGCAAATGGAGGATGAGTTTAGGTTTGATTGAAATAATCTATTTAAGGTTTAATATTTATGAAAATGTGTTCAACCAAACTAGAAACATAGATAAACCATTAATAGTTTGAACTATCAACTACCTATGAATTATAATTCATAAAATTACATTACTAAATATATTTATATAGTTTAGTGAATAAAATAGATTCAAAATAGTCTCATTTCTAATTTTCCTCTATCAATACAAAAAAAATCATTATACTATATAAAATTTCTCAAGAAAGTGAATCCTTGTTGGAGAAGAAAGAAAAAATAGTATGTATGAATGAATGACATGAATCAATCTATTCTCATCCTAAAACCAAGTTATTGTGAATTTCTATAATATAAAAGAATTTATGAATGAATAATATAGTAATATAGTTAAAAAGTAAATAAGTAGTGATGAATTATTCTATATCATGATGGGATCTCTAGTATACCATTTATCTTATTCTATGTTACTTTTTTAATCTTGTCTCTCACCTCCTAGCACCATCAAACTTCTCTATAGTTAGCTGGTTTTGTCCTAATAACATTCACCTTTTATATGATCAGTGAATTCTTTGATAAATATTCGATATCCCCTTTTTAAATAATTTTTCTACTAACTTAGTTGTTTACTCTACTTATATAAATCATGAAATTAATTTCATTACACATGAATGAGGTTTTTTTCACTTTTACCCTTAGATCATCCATATAATTATTCAAATAGTATTATAATAATTTTAAAATAATTTTAATTTAGTATTTAAAATTCATATATCATTAAGTTCTTTTTTATTCCCTTTTATATTTCCAACATCAACAAGTAGTTGAATTGCTTTGAAAAAAATTAATAATCACCCACAAAACTCACTCTACCACAATCTCAAGCTTCTACCACTATGAATTATCATCCCTTACTAATTTAAATATAAAAAATTTATATACATCCATTACCATATTCATAAAAGATATTCAATAATTTTGATACCATTTATTTTCATTAATATAAATAAAAAACATTGAGTGTTACTTATTATTCTGAACTCAAATCAAGAAGGAAAAATGAACATGGTCTGGAAAACAATTATTGAGTTTATCATATTGGAAAAACACATAGAAATAAATTCATCCTATATCCTTTCTTCACCAATTTTGTATTTTCATATTTACATATACAAAATTAAAATAATGTGTGATGAACTAATATCCTTAAATTGGACCGGTGTTCATGGATATAGATCTGTGTAAGGTAAAGGTTGAACACCTAGTGTGAATTTAGTTTAATTCAAAAACCATAAAAATTTGAAACCTTGAGGGCCCCGCTTTTAAAAAATATATACATGGAAAAAAAATTATCTAGTGATCACCAATCTATAGTAGGTTATCCATCTAAAACATTCCCCACTTCAATAGAGGGTTATAATGAACCTATCAAGATTGTAAAAGTCTAGAGAAGAACTTATTTTCCCTTGTTTAGAATCAAAAACAAGATAATTCAAAAACCCACAAACATAAAACAATAATATAAACATATTCATCTAGTAATCACCTTCATAAACAAAATATTTCATTGAATATTCTTTATTCCACTATGATTTGGTCTAGTTTCCACTTCCCTATATTTTTATTCAATAGCTTGATTTGTGCACAACCTATCCAATCAATCCCAATTAAAAACATATCATATATTAAAAAGTGAATCATCTCAACAATGAATGTAATAAATATTACATGAAATTAGTTTTCATTTTATCTTTGATCATACGGATCAAGATTTCATATTCAAATCTGAACAAGTTTTACCATGATTTGAATGTTTCAACCTGAACATCTTTAACCTCGTGATCAAGATTCACTTGAAAGGTTTGGATACCATCCTTTTTACTTTTAAATATGGAACATTTGATTCCTCATTATAATGATATATCATCTTTATGAACATTTGGAAAATAATCCTTATGTTTATTATATTTCAACTTTATGAATGTGGCATTGAAGAATCATCCTTATAGATATTTGAACATCATTTTTACGAAATAGTCTAGAATCTTTATTCACGTAGAAATCATCCATATAAAAATTATTCATTTTCAAAACATTACTACAATTTAAGGAAATATTTATCATTTCAAAATTTTATCTTGTCCATACTATTATTTTGATATCAGCCTTTTATAGGGGGACTAATCCATCCAGTTGTGGAATTTCATCCTTCAAAAAATCAAATTAATTCCTCAATTCATAAATTAGTGGAAATTATGAATTCAATGTTTGAAATTAAAGCTCCATATAAATTTAACAGTGAAAATACATATTTAAAAAGATTTATTTTTAAAAAATGATTTCTAATAATGTATAATATAAATATAAATATTTAAATTTGAAATATTAATTCAAGGTTAAAAAAAATTCTATAACCGCGTTTAAATATTATTTTAATGACTGATTTATTAAGAACAATTGAAACATTTATTTTTAAAATATGAGGAATTGAAAATAGATAGCATTTAAGTAATTAAAGACCAAAAAACTATTTTCATTTATATTTGGGAATAATTAAATCCACAATCAAACTGAATCAAATACAATTATTTATCAATTAAAGAACATATGGACATAAGATATAAAAAATTACATAAAAAGTATTGAAAAATATAAATCAAAATGAATCCACCTTAGTCACTCCAATATTTCATTCATTACATATCGTAAATTAATTAATTAAATATATTTTTTTAATGGAATTTAGTCTTAAAAATAAATTATTTAAAATAAGAACTACTAGGTTATTTTCATAAATGCATTCTCACATGAATATTCTAGGGAAAATATATATGATTTAGAAAAAAAAATCATTTTCTATTTTACAATGATGATGAAATTCTAAAATATTGAACAAGTTTTAACTAACATCATTTTGGATTCAATTGTTCTTTAAATTTCAATTTTTATCCTTGGAGAGTGGAATCACGTAATTTAGTGCACAGAATAATTAGATATAATTAAGTGATTAGTTATTTTAATAATTAATTGAGAAATATAATTAATCTGATCCAATAGTTATATCATAGATTTAAAAATATTAAACCATATTACCAATCCATTTTACACCTACTTTAATAAATAAATTATGAGTTTAAATTATGTTAAGAAGTCAAAATTCTAGTTTAGTTACAAAACATACTCCCAAAATATCACCAAATAATTTTATTTTCATGTGTTAAATAGAAAATATTTTTCCAAATGTAATCCCCAGATAGTTTGAAATTACTAACCACATAAAATTAATCCAAAATATAAATTACTTTTCATAAAAATATTTGACCCTAATTATGTAAACTAAATCCATAAATATTGAAATAAAAACTAATTTATTTTATATTGAACCCAATAAAATATCATCAAACAAATAAAGACCCCTTACCCACACATAAAACTCTTCATTATCCCTGATGAGGAACTCTATGTTAGGATGATGATTTAAAATTGTTTAAGTTCATTCTTTTGCTAATGTGATGTGAAAATCACATGTGAAGTGACATATTCAATAAAAAATCATATATTATATGGTTTAAAATGATAAATCAGTATATTTTATTGATCACACATGAATTTTTTTACACACTAATCATTTTACAAGAAATCTAAAAAAATCATCATGTTTAGAAATTAAATGAGTTTAACTTATTTTTCTTATCCGGATATAGTATATAAATTAGACTTAAAAAGTTTAATTTCCATAGTAAGATTCATAATTAAATTTTATGTTTAAAAAAATGATGGAAAAAACATATTGACCAAGTACAATTTTAGAAAACAAAAATAAAAAATGGTATCATCAAATAACATTATTTTTCATGAATTTAGCATGAAACTGAAACTCTATATAGACTAAAATATTATCCATGTTAAAAAGTTGTTTTATGGTTCTAGAGTATAATTTCAATTATGATGAATATTTATTTTCAATTGTATAGACATATATAAGCTTAAACTCCATCATTTTTCATAATAATAATATGCATTCAGAGTCAAAATTTGATAAATTCCCTAAATCTCATAGTTTACTATCATGAATAAATTTCATAAAAATATATAATAAAAAATTAAAATCAACTATCAATGAAACTGGTAGTAGTTTAAAATAGAAATTAATTTTTGATAAGGTTGAAAAACATTTAAAAGAAATCTCCCATGATAGTTAGAAATTTATTAAAATATTTCTTAATCCAATATGTTTTTATACATAAATAATTTAAGTAGAAAATGGAATTTTCATAAAATTACCTACAATATAAGAATAAATTAACCATTATATTAAACCATTAAATTTAAAAATATGAAACCATGTTAAAATGGAGAGGATTTGGAAATGAATCTCCAAGCCAATGAGGACACATTTAACACTACAGTGGACTATATATTATATTCTAGACCATATAAAAGTTGTGTAAGTGACTATGAAAGTTAGTTTTATTTAAATGAAAATAAATCCAATAAAAGTAATTTAATAACCCATGGGATTCCTCCCATAAATATATAATTTTATAGTCTTAATTGAATCATCTCTATAAAATTAACCATAGTTACGTCAATGGTGTTGTTTATTATCCATAAATCCCCAAATATTGACATACAAAACATTTCTAAATTAAAAAACAAATCTTGCGAGCATAAACATATAAGGGAATAGTCAGTTCCCTTTAAACATATAATGCCCCTTCAGAAATATCACATTATTGTGATGGATAACTAGAAAATATCTCATATAAAACATAATAAACCCCATAAATTTCCACTAACATAGTGTCTTCCATGAATTCATACATATTTTCAAAAGTTCTGACAGGAATTATTGGTGCTAAAAAAATTGGTCTTCAAAACCAATAATGGTAGCATAATCATGAATGTTGTGTAATTGTATAAAGAATTAATAATTGTAAAACATTACCCATTTTTATGTTTCATTACTAAATACATTGATCCAAGGTGATTAGAATCATCCTTGCAGTTCTCTTCCTCATTTAATACATCTTATTCATTAGAAATAAGTGTGAACATGGATGTGTTTTAAATAATTGATCTAGAAGTATTTTTTCAGTGAAGGTTTTAAATTTTATTCAAACTTCATAAAAAAGTAAATCCTATTCCTTATTACCCTCAACTTCTAAGTGAAATTTATAAACCAGGATAATTAATAATTCTATGGAAAAGTAAAGAATTGTTTTTTTAGTTAGCATGAAATTTTTCAATTTCTATTTTTCTTAATTTTGATTTCCACGAAAACCATAACTTCAAAAAATAAATAAAATCTAAATCTTAATAAAAATATTTAATAAAACCAAATAGTTGTTTCTTATGTTTATCATCGTTTAAAATTTCCAATACATCATCCAAAAAAGTCAGATCATTTGTGTGTTTCAATTCATGTTTAGGGGAGAAATTTTCTACTATACTTTTATAAAAATTTTATCAAATAAATTCTAGATTAATATTTTTCCCATATATGATCAAGAAATAATTTCATTAAATTCAGTAAAAATAGAAATAATAATTAGTGAGTGGATATATACATGAGTTCTTAAAAATTAATCCCTTTTCAAATTTCAATTCTTCAATGCTTTCATCATGAACGGGTTAGATTTTTTTATTTATCACTATTATAATATTTAATATCCATTTGAAGTAATGTATAAAAAAATTAAACAATAAAATTTCCATTATTTTTTATTTCTATTAAAAAATATAAAACATTCAACTCTTAATCATAGAACATTTTAGAAAATATTTTGAGCAGTTTTCAAAATTTAAATTAATATTATCTAATTTCTCCCCATCCCAAGATTCCATAGACTTTTATCATGTAAAATATTTGATAAGGTATATATTTTATAATGTAACACTCTTCATATTCCTCCTTTAAAACAAGATAAAATTATTTTGTAAAATTTTTATTGAAAATTTTATAGCTTTCATATTCTAGATCCTTGTTTTTATTTTCTTATTCTCTTTAAACAACATTCTCATTCTTAATTTCCAACAATTTAATTTATTTATTTGTACATTTAATTTTTTTATCATTTAATTAATTTTCCAAGATCCTAATTTTTATTTTATCACATTTGTATTCTCGATACACCAAGCATTTTTTTCAATATTTGAGTTCATTTTGGTTATTATTTATTTTATAATACAATCACGTTCATGTTATGGATAAATTTTTTTTTGGGATTATTAAAATTGATTAGGATTTTGAGTCTTTTAATAATAACACTACCAAGAATTATTCCCAAAAAAACACAAATAATATAGTAAATTCAACATTGTTGATTCATTCCCAAGAATTGATTCATATTTAACAAAAAAAGAATTAAAATAACTTTGATACTTAAATAAAATTCATAAGAACCAAACATTAATAATAATAAATAATTGTAATATATTAAATAAAAAATTAAAAAATAAAAAGGATTTTTATATGTTCTAAACAAATGATGAAAATTATATTTTGAGCTCAAACACCCAAAAAATACAATAGATTTTAATCCTTCATTCATGATAAAATATGGTACAATAAGGATTCATTTGTTTAATTTATTTTTTGAGAAAAAAGAAACACAAAGAAAAGCCTTAATAATTAACAATTGTAAAATCTTATAGGTCATTGAAGTATAAATTTTTTTTCTACGAACCTATACCTCACTAGTATAGTGATATAGTAAGTTAAACCCTAAGGGAACGACAATAAACATTCAAATGTAAATTTTGAAAAATATTCTACTATAAATTGGTAGATGAAGTTGTGAAGTGAATGGTGGTGAGTAAACATAGGGTAAATGGGAAAAACCATGTTTAAACGTATATTTATTGGTATTGGGAGCTATATTTGATAATGGTTTATGAGGTGGATCTTGATTGAAATTATCTATTGATGGTATGAAATTCTTGAAAATGAGTTCAACTAACCATGGAATCTTGAGGAGTCGCTCACAATTTCATTTTTTCTACCTAAAAATGTTTATTAATTTAATTTAGTTAAAAAATATATTTATTGAAGTTGTTGGATAAAATAAAATAAAAAATATCTATTTTTATTTCTATATATTGACACATTATTTAAATTAATGAATTAGATCAAAGAGAAATTACGAGGAAGGATTAATTTCTATTTTAAAATAAACTGATGAGAACATGAATTAATGAATAACTTAAAACTATAAATTCCTTTTAATGATATTAATTATATCGAATGTCTAAAAAAATTAATGCATGAGAAAATAATGTTGTAATAAAACCTAAAATGAGATAAATAAGAAGGAATTATTTTTAATCGAGATGGTATCCCCACTATCTTATATATATATATATATATATATTATTTTCAATTCCTTTTTAAATACACGATCCACCCCCTATATCATTCCTTAATCTCTATATTTATTCAGTTTGGTGTCAATATAATTTGATTTTTACTTGATAAAACAATGCCTCAATCAATCTTCAACTCTTGATTCTCCAATAATTCTTCCACTAACTAATTTTCTATCTTTAAAAAATCAAATAATCACCTCAATAAGTTTTTTACATTACCATTAATTTTTCCAATTTTATTCTTTGGTGGCCTATATTAAATTCTTTAACTTTTATTATTATAGTTTTTTATAATTTTTATTCCAGTATTATAAATGACTAGGTTAGTGAGTTCTGGTAGTTCTTTATTATTCTCCTTCCACATTAACCAATAGTTCATATCCCATTAACTAAAATGAATAATCATTCACAAAAATAACTCTTTATCGATCTCGTGTTCTAGATACTAAGAATGATCATCCCATTGCAATTTGGATGTACAAAATTTAAATGCATCCAATTATGGATAAAACAAAGATCATTAAACATTTTGCCAAATTTTCTTTATCCGAGCACCTAAAAAATTGTAAGAAAGGTTTTTTTCAAATTCAGAACTCAAACTATGTAGAAAACTTGCCCAATAATATAACAATCTCATATCCACTATTCCTCAGTTTCAACTAATTATTCTTCATCTGTAATCACACAAACCAAATCCCAAAAAACCCAACTCCTAAAATAATATGAGAACTCACATATTTATATTTTGTTTAGAAAATTGCATATCACCTTGTATTAATTATATTTTAAATCCACAAACAGAATAATTTGTTTTATCAGATTCTATTGTTTATCAATTTGAAAACATAAAAAAATTGATCAATAACTTAAATTAGATTCATTAATCGATGAATTTCACTTCTAGGAATTAGGAATATAAAAATGATCATCTGTGGTTCAATTTATTAGGTAGCACCTAGTTTCCAATATTTAAATTTGACAACCTAATAATTCAAGAAAGCTAAAACTTAATTGTGTTCTTGAAAATTCTTAATCTATTAATCCTCAACCTTGAAAAAATATTTATTTAATGTTATTTAATTTAAATAAGCACAGATTACGAGTCAACATCCATGTTATTTTATTATATTACTTGATTAATGTAAAAAGGGTCAATCAATCACAATTCCAAACTCATTTTATTTGGGGTAGTTTTCACCTCTACTAGACATTGATACTTCATAATAAAATATTGGTTCTCAGTTTTTCAAAGATCATTTGGTTTATATTTCATGGTCAGAATCTCTATCACTTTTCACCCAATGTGAATTCTTTAGTCATAATGTCTTTGATATCATCATCAATATTCAATCGACAGATTCTGTTTTCCTTGGCTTTATTTTGGAAGAGTGAACATGTGAGGCTAACTTATGAAAGTAGATCATCATTACAAACATTTTTAAAGTGATCATTATATTAATTTTATATCATCTTTATGAAAGTGAGAAGAAAAAATTATCATGGTAGAAATTTATAATTAATTTTTATAAATTTTCTCAGCATCCTTTTTGTAGTTGAAATCATATTTACAATATTCATACATTTCCAAATTCCACTATAATAGAAAATAAAATAGTTTCATATAAACTATTATAAAAAACCCATCAGTGATTTTTAAATCATCCTCACAAAGGTACACATATCCTTATGGTCATGGAAGTTTATCCTTACAAAAACACAAACAATATATATTTCAATATTTATTGAAAATTTTCAAGTTACAAAAAGAATAATTTTACAATGAAATTTGATATTTTAAAATATAATTTTCAAAAAATGGATTCTGAAAATTTATATTAAATATTAAGAAAATGTAAAATGTAATTATTAATTCGTGTTCTATAAACAATTCCTAAAACACATGAAAATACTCTATCATCTAATTTTTTGAGAAAAAACATTGAATTTTTTTATTAAAATATATATAATTAAAATTAGAGAACATTTAAGAAACATGAAAAAGAAAACTTTTATTTTCATTCAAATTTGATAATAATATAAATACTCACTCAAAATGATCCAGATATACTTATTTATCAATAAATCATATTTAGAAACAATGTTTTAAAACATCCTAAAAAAATATTTTTTAAAAATGTCTAAAAATAAATCTATATCAATAGATGACCCTATATTCACCAATATAAGGGAAAGAGGTATTTTTTCCTATTTTGGATCACCTTCTTATACTTCAAATTTCTATAAACATTTATCTTTAAAAGGAATAGTACTCTTAGATACAACATAATGAACTTGTTAGACTTATAAATTAGTTGTTACACTTGATGCACACCCTTAAATTCTAGCATAATAAATTTATACAAACATTTCACAAGAATATTGACCTCCACACATTAATCTAAGGGGAACTGGTGTTAGGCTTGAAAATTCCAATGATACGTCGGAATAATCCTATAAATCTAGAGGATGATTGGGAATGAACTTATGCCATAAATAAATTATACTTCAATTGAGCATATTCCTTGATTATCATGAATAAAGAGTGTATGATTCCCACCCCAATGAAATATTTCTCAATAAGTACTTTTGAAAACTCCATATTGGTATCACATTTTTCCTAAATATATGACATTAAACTACACAACACATTTTCCTTATTTCAGGACGACAAACTAAAATACATATAGCTTTTCCCAAAAATATATTAACAGTTCATAATGGTCTGTCCTGCATGACCTTAAACTACTCTGCGAATTCTATTCCATGAGACCTAAAACCATACAATCCAAAAGTCGGTCTATTTCTTCTTGGACCATTACATTTCTTGATTTTTAGATATCAATGTTCATAGGTGGCGTGGGTAGTTTTGATTTCGCTTAGAGGTGTAATTCTATTATAGTGTGTGGTTCATGGTATGAATATGTATTGATGATATTAGAGGGTTTTCAATGATTGGAGTCTAGTGATTCATGACTTATATTTTTAGGTGGGATATTTATTCAAAATTGAATCATGGCATGAATGAATAATTCATTATGTGAATTAATTAGAGAATGTGGCACCATTAAAATTGGATAATATTTGTTTTGTTTGGAGTTTGGTCAATTTAAGTGTTGAATTGGACGATCTCATGAAAATATGAGACATAAATTTGGTTTTTATTTCATTAATTGGTTGAGGTATGCGTTTTTATAATTTAAAAAGATCTCTGAAATTCAGTCATTCTTCTCTGATTTCCCTCGAACCCTGAATAAACCCTAGGAAATTCTCAGGGACATTCCTTCTTAAATCCTCTTTCATTGATCCTTGGCTTCTAGAGGTTTATCATTAGATATCCAAGGTGAGTAAATTATGTTTCTCCCTCATTTTCTCTAATTACATCCTCTGCGAATTTATAATGGAGATTATTCCTTCTTTAGTGAGTGTTTGAGGTTGTGATTTGGATGAATCATATTGTGGTTTAGATTTATATGATGTTTTCATAGTCATGTTTTCCCCTAATTTATTTATTATTGTGCTTGGAAATTCAAAAATATTATATCAGTTACAGGGTCCACATTCCCTCCGTATATACAAGCATGTGTATATATTGTATGGTTTTTTCGTCCTTTGGGTGGATAGTATGTTTTGTATTAAGAAGATAATTAATAGTATAAATACATGATTGATCTGAATGGGTATAAATAACATTAATTACTGCAGATATTATATTGATATCGATAATATATATGTAGTTTTCATTTTAGTGAATCAGAGTGGTTGGGTTCCTTTACTATGTTGTAGTTGTGATAAATGTTAAACTGGTATTATATTTATTATTTGATATTACACTAAATGAAACAAATATTCACTTAATTAACGATAGTGAATTGGATGTCAATGAAAATAAGTAATTGTGTGATTATACCAATGTAATTTAAGATAAAAAGTATTAAGATAGCTTATTTGGAATCTTTAATTTGTTATTTTGGAATTTGGAATGTGTTGTTATGTGTAGATTTGATCACAATGTTTCCTTACATGATATGAGATATTATGCAGGGATGATGGTGATTGGTTGGGTTATTGAATATGATGGGTAGTGATATGATGGTTGGGTGGAATGGGATATTATATGGAAAATTATGTGCTAGCTTTAATGTGTAGTTGTTTTGGTATGATGGTTATGATATGATATAGGATGTTGTGTGGTGGCATTAATGTGTGGTTTTTAGTGATTTGGTTAGGTTTTGTTGAGATGGATTAGTATACATAATTTTGTGGATCTGGTGGATTTCGGATTGATTAGTATTATATAGTGTTGGTTTTTAGGTTCTTGGTTATTCATGCAATGAAATTGTAATTTTAAAAATATAATTATATGGATTGGTAAATAAAGATTAATGGGTGGTATTGATATGTTTAATTTGATTAAATGAAATCAATACGCTATTATAATGTAAATAAAACATTATAGTAAATGTTTGTTAACGGTAACTTGTAAATTCTTGAAGTGGGGTATATTGTAATTGTAATAGGAATTGTTTATTTTTGTGTGGGGTGATGGATTTAGTGGTTGTAGTGGTTGTGATGAATTTAATTTGTAATAGTAGTTGTGATTTAGAGTACATTAGTGAATTTTATGTAAATCCACATGTTCGGAATTTTGTATTATACATCTATAATATAGTTTTTATGTTATTTATATATACACACACACCACCCAAGTTAGATAACCTTAGGAATTCCCATATGTTTTGGGTTCTAGGTGATTTATCTAACATCTATGCTTTTGGTAATTTAGATGGTTTTCTACCTAATATCCCCAGTCTCCCATCAGTATAAGTGAGGTTCTGAGTTGTTGTGGGAGATTACCCATTTTGGATATGAGGTTGTGTTATATATTTCCTAGTGATGATTTGTGTTTGTTTAGTATAACACCATATAATTTTGAGGATGTATTGTGTGGTGGAATTCAGGTGTGTTTTGGGGAGGGAACAAGGTTTATTATTTTTTGAATAATATTAAAATAGTGACCTAGTAATTTTATGAGGCTGTGATGTGATTATGATTGATTCTAATATTAAATGTTATACCCTATGGTATTTTGGTATAAGTATGAATCCATCCCCACCCAAATAAGATAAGGCTGGACTTGTGATGTGATATGTATGGAAGGGATGGGAGCATTTGAAGATTCACATTAGGGGATGATAAACTCAAATAAATGGTGAAGTATTTTCAAGGTACATTATATTTTATATTTCTTTTTATAGAATTTTAATATAATAGATTGTGATTTGGGGATTATTCCATAGTGATGCTGGGATTGGTTACTTTACCTCTTTAGGTGCATGATGATTCTGATGTTCATTCACTGGTGATTTTGTATAACATGTAAACATGTGAACTAAATAACTTTTGTATGATACTACCATGTATCCATATTATTCTCACCATAAGTATACATAAAAAAGTTTCTCGTTCCCAGGGGGCATTGGGGATCATGAAGAAAATTAATTTCTTGGATTTGGAGCTACTATTGTGTCACTTCAATAGGACATGTTATTGGTATTCACATGGAGACTTTTATTTTTATTTTTTCATTCATTCCATGATATGATTTAAGGTTTAAGATTAATTTTATATTACTTGGTTGGGTTTATTTTTTATTATTAATTCAATATCACATTCCCATATTATTTTTGGTGGTAACTAATTCAATATGTTATATTTTTATACCTTTTATGGTAGTCGCTAACCTAGGGCTATATGAAGGCTTGGATTGGGGATCTTTGTATATTTTTCTTCATTATTGGACCATGAGGGGTAATTTTGTATGTAGGGTTTCATGATAGATTACTATCCAAGGATTCAGTGAAGAGATCTGATAGATGATAGATTTAAAATCTTTAAGGATTTCATGGATTTGTATGGAAACATATCTAGTTGATCTTTCTGTGTGACCTAGTCTATGGAGATCAGTTAGAACATGACATTTTAAAGAATCCCATTAGTTGATTAAAGGACTCTAAACATTCAGAAAACCCATGATAGGTGGAACTATTTATATGGAAGATACATAGGATAGGTACATAAATCATGATTGGTTTTATCTATGTCTAGATTGAGGGTTATTAGGAAATTAAAATGAAAATAATTATATAAACCATGATAAAATTATATGCTTATGGGATTATGGCGTCTCCTTTTATTCAATATTGGATCATAGTCATGATCCATGTACAACTCATACAGTGTAGGTTTAAATGGTTGATTTGGTTGGTCGTCAGGGGATCAACCTTCTAAAGAAGGATGATCCATGGAAGATTAAATATCATTCATTTTAGTGGTAGATATTTGGGATATATGATGATAGAATCCATAATATTGAGATAGAAAACATATTGTAGGATCGTGAGATATTATTTAGTCTAATGAACACTCATGATTTGGTTTGGGTTCTGTTAATAGTTAGTCAAACTGAGGGAGAAAGATGTTAGTGGTGGATGTTTTATCTTAGTGGACATAAGGAATGATTAGGTTCATGAGATTACATTAAAAATATTCTCAATTATTAAATTATGTTATCAATAATGATATTGTAAATGAGGTAAGTAATTCTCTCTCTTTATCTAGGGATCCGGTCTCTGTTGAATCTTTGGATCAGCTCCAAGTACCACCTCCCCTTTTCATATAATACCTCTCTATATTAGGTGTCCAACACATGGCATCTAAGGTAGGAGTTTCACCCATTAATCAGGTATGAAATCATATCATATATAGTATTTCTATATAGGTGGTGGTGTAGATGATGGTAGATAATATTGATTAGATTATTTTTTAATTAGGTTATCCTCGAGAGATTGTACAGTCTGGTTCTTATAGAGTAGGCTCTAGATATTGAATCATGAATTACCAAATAGTTAGGGTTCCAACTGGTGCGGATCCAACCTTAACAATCCTTTACATTATATTTTGGTGTATTTTGATACTAATAACCTCCTAAAGAGATCGTATTTTAATGTTTTATATATAGGGTTCATTGTATAGGTCTGGATCAACATGGATTGACCCTATGCATGTTTCTAATGACCGAGGATATTAGAGGATGCTGAAGAGAATTCATGAAAATTTTGGATGATAAATGTTGGAAACATGAATAATTATTCATCCTTTGATTATTAAACATTGTGTAGGACATGTTCATGACATGTAAGTTTTTGATGATAAAAAGTAATAAGGCATTTCATTTTTCACTAGAACTGAACCCTAAGGATTACACGATTAGAAAAGGGATAGAATGTTGTGTAAATCACAAATGATGTATGTTTCAAACCTTTTCATCCACTTAGGTTGTCAGACCCAATGGATATATCACCACTCTCTCTGGAATCGATGCAACCCAATAACCATATATTAGATGTTTTTGGGATTCCAATGTCAAAGATCAATCCCAAGATTCCCTTCATTGATTTTTGAAAATCTACAGTGATCCAAGGCATGTTCTACATCCATTATTATGGTTTATTTGAGTTTTTTCCTCTCATTCCTCTCTTTTATGTTATGAAACATGATCTTTTTGTTACTAATGGAGTTTTTATAGTTCTTTTTTGTCAAGGTTCTGGTGTGACGTCCTCTAAGGGATATAGTTCTTGCGGGATATGTTATTGGGATTTACAAATATCGTTCTTTTATTGTGTGAAGAATGTTGGCAACATTTTTATGTTGGGGATTCGTTTCTTCTCTATTTATTTACTTGCAAACCTAGAGTAAACATGATTTAACTCCTTGGATCACAATGAAATTAACCTAATAATTACTTAAACTTGATCAATTAATTGTTATCGATTGTGTGGAGATATTGTTATTTTTACAATGATAATGGGTTTCCTCCTTATTTTCAAGATAGTTTTGTTTCTATGATTTTCTTTTTATGATTGGTTAATCATTAGTAATTTGTAAAGACCTCAAATTTTGAATAAATTCTTAATTAATTCTCTAAAATATTTAAAGAGGCATGTTTATTAAATCTAGTGTGTTGAAATATCACTGATGTAGCAATATTTAAATGGTTTGATTCTCCATGTGTTAATGTAAATGTATAAACATGTGAAGCATGTTGGTGGTTTTTGACAAAAAAAATTAAAGGAGTGTTAAATTAAATGATCAATTAATTTTTGATGTCTTGTGATAGCTTTCTGGTTAGGTTTCCCATAGATTCATCCTATAAATAATGAATCAGTTAATTCAATATGGAATAATAATCGGTTCTTTGATAAATTATAATTCATTGTATGGCCTGAATTTAATACTTTTAAGTAATGATTGAGTGCCTTGTGCTTGGGAGATGTGAGGGATCAATGTGTGTGAAGGCTAGGTGCCTTCTTTTATGTCCCAGAGCATGATTTCAATGATTTTTTTTCTAATTATTGTGATGTGATGTATACATGAGATGGATGATTCTAAAAGGTTGTTATAATATATGGTGAGGGGAGGTCTATATGTGATATTATCATAGGATGGATGAGCATGGAGGGTTGTTATGGAATGTGGGATATGGAGGCTTACTTTTGGTTGTATAAGTTGATGCTTATAAAGGTGGGATGCTTTGGGATATGCATGCGGGTGTGGGGGAGGATACTGAGGATTATATAATCGGTTGAAGTAGGTCTTACCCATTGATATAAAATTTATATGCTTGTTTAATATATTTTTTGGATTATCTCCATGTTGTTTGTTTATCTATTTTCCTTTCACCCATGCTAAAGGAATATGGATGTTCTTGGTTATTTACCTTGGTTTGTAGCTTTAGATGTTTCCCAATAGTACCTAGTAATATGGAAGGAGATAATCATAATAAATTAATTAATTTTTAACCCATTGGGTTGGATATTGTTGGGATGAAATTATCATGTTATAACTATAAAAAGTCATAGACTCGGTTTCCTTGTACCAGGAGGGAATGGAACATTGTGGCGATGCTAATGTAATGTAATGTTGATAATGTTAATGGTTAATTAATGTTAAAGAATTAATCAACATAAAATGAAACTGATTAATTGTAATCAAATAACATAATGTATATTCTTAAATGTTTGTGTTCTTATTGGATATTTGGTCTTAATAGAGAATCCCAGGAGTCTATGAAACGATAGTTGTAGTTCATTCTGAGAGTAGTTTTTTCCCATACTGTTTTTTTGAGCTATATTATATCATGTAATTTTTATGTTTTTATTTGATAGTACGCCCTGATGGTAATGAAAACTAACACCCTGAGGATTATCTTCCCTAGGGGGTGTTTTCAACCCAACATCCTGATGGGAGGAAGGATGGTTGACTACACCCTTGGCTCCCAATATCATATCGTGGTTGTTACATATGCTAGAATGAATGATAGTTAGTTTTATCATACATGTCGATAGGGAGATATAATGAAATGTGGTTATTTCACACACATATATTCTGAATATTGTTTCCCGAGGACTAATATAGGTATAATGTTGATAAGTTGTGATGGATTGAGGATCCTTATTTGGTTTATGGGATCTGATGGATTGTGGTATAATACATGATTTATGATACACATTATATGGGTTTTGGTGGCACTTAAAAACTATGTTCTCATGTAGATGTGGTGTTGTGTTTCAGGAGTTTCACATTGTGGTGATTTTCCCAGGTGCTTTCTCGCTAGCCATTTTTTAGAGATATTCTCAGGACATGTGTCATTGGGGGACAACGAAAAAATAGTTGGGAATTAGTAGACGGGTACCCTTGAAATTATTTATTTTATTATAAGCACTTGTATGAAATACTTGGTGAGATTATCCATGGTGAGGATAGTAACATATTACACATGATTAGATGATATGTTAGTTTCACTTGTTGTTCACTGTGCTTTAGCATGCTTTCTTTACCTTTTTCATTAGAGGTGCTAGTGAGGATCCTGCTGAGTATATTGTTATACTCACCCTATGTATGTGTAATTTATTTTTTCGGGCAAGTTGAGGCTGGTTGGAGATTAGGATATTTACTACTAGATTGTGGTTTACATATGCTATTTGGTCATCAGGGTCATTATTGTCTTTAGTTTTTTCTTGAGGTACTTGTAGTTTTTGTTTGAGTTGTAGTGGTTCTTGAATTTCATTACATATGTGAACATTTCCATTACTTTTATATTGAGGTTTGATTGGGAGTTGAATGGTGATTGTCTTATCTCTCTCTTTCACATGTGTTCTCTTAGCGGTCAATCATTCCGATATCTATGTTTACAATATCCCTGGTGATAGTATCCAACCAATAGACTATGTGAGGCAGGACTAAGGTTTCACTATCTATCTCCTCCCATTTTTGGCCTTGGAGGGGTAGTCTTTGTGGGAAGGGGGTCATGACAGAGTGGTATCAGAGTTCTGGTTGACCGATAGGATGGATTTTGGAGTTAGGAACAGCTAAAGTTTTCTGAGAAAGAAAGAAAACAATTTCATCTAAGCTGAGAAAGCATTGTAAACTCGAGATACTAGCATAGACATTGGTGTTTAGGGACCCCTAAAATTTAAGGCATGAATAATTTATATTACACTAGATACTAAACTAAGTGATACTAGATACAGTGTAGAGACCTATTAAAGGATCATGCATCATATATCTTTGAACTTGTGTCTAAATGGGTAGACCTTGGGATAGGTTAACCTAAAATGAATAAAATAAAACAATTATTTAATGTTAATGTATTTCATATTTTGTGTTATGGATCCCTAATTGCTTGTTATTTTTTATGCATAGATCAAAGTCATCATCCTCATTAGGTACACAAAAAATATGTTCAACATGTAGCTCCAACATATCATTTTTGAGTGTAGGATGACAATGAAGGCGGTTGGAGGAGAAGAATTCAGTAGTTTCAGTTCTAGAGTCTATAGAGGTACGAGGTCTCTGTTTTAGATACTATCATGGAATATTAGTTAGAAGAGGTTATTATAAACATATTTTGGATCCATTATCAAATGGTTCATTGGGTATCATTTGTTGTGATGATGGTTTGTGGTGTAGTGAGGCGGTGGTGGTTTTTATTCCTCATAGATAACAATGAGTTAGCAGTCACGTGGGAGGATTTCTAAGACTAGTTCAACAAATATTTTATTTATTCAACCACAAAGGTGTCCATTCACGAGGAGTTGCATACCCATTCATATGGGAGCTCCAATTTGAGATACTTTAGGATCTATTTTTGGAACCTTCTGTGATATGATTCTGAGCTATTTCTAAATGAGGTGGCTAGGATAAGGCATTTCAAGGAGTCCTTTCATTCAGAGATCCAGAAACAATTCACCCTGTTTATATTGATAACATTTCTTAATGTTCTTATGAGATCACTATTCATAAGGAGAACATTATCCCAAATAGAATCATCCTAAGAGGGTAGTCATTAGGATTCCCCACATAGAAGATATGTTGTCTGAGGTTCCTAGTTTTCTAGATAGAAGAGTTTCCTATTAGCCATGGGTAGGTCCCTTACATCAATTTCTAATTTCACTGGGGTTGGGAACTCTAAATCCAATTAAAAGGGATCATACACATGTTTTTCTTGTGGAAGAATAGGTCATTAGTGGATAGAGTGCCTAACCTTTCAAAACAGACCATGTGTGCCAACTATTCTTCTACAAGTTTCACTACGAAGGCAGTTCCAGCTGAGGCAACAGCAACAGGTTTATCTATTTTGGGATCAAAAGAGAGTAGATGGGGTAGGTAGAGGACAACCATAGGATTTTCCCCATCCTCAAATTGTAGAGACGACTATAGAGGTTTTTTTTAGTAGGTTCTAGAGAGGTAGTGATCAGATTCGTGCTTTAGCATTGGCAATGGCAGGGGAGCCAGATGTCGTTTGTGGTACCATTTGATTTTTTTATATGTGGGTGCATGCATTGTTTGATCAATGAGAGGTGCACTCCTTCATATGACCTATATATTTTCATGATTTGGGACTTGTTTTAGAGTGAATTATATTGACCTTAGTGTTATCTATGTTAGTTAGAGGTCCAGATGACTTGTTTGATGTAGATGTAGAGATTGTGATCTACCGTTGTGGAAGTACCATCTTGGGGAGATTCTATATGATTACATATAAAACCATATGACATCATACTAAGTATGGATTTGTTGTTTATTTTGGATATCATGTGTTTTTTAGGAGGTGGGTTGTGTTCTTCGATGCTGATGGATATTCAGTAATTTTTGTTGGGGAGCGAGACCCTCGGATGGGTCATAGGTGTATTCCATACATTTCATCCTTGATGGATGAGATGATGTTGAGTTTCTAAAAGGATCATCTATTGGTGTTTCCTAGGGGAGTAGAATAGTACACTTATGTATTTCCAGATTAGGTTTTAGTGTTACACCCTTGATGAGAGATTGTGTTTACGATCGAGTCACTTCCAGGAATGTGTCTTATCTCAATGTCTCTATATAGGATGTCACCATATAACTGGTGAGAGATAAGTATATATTCTTTATGGTCTATTGTGAAGTAGTTTTGTTCGGCCGAATTTGTCACTGTGGGGTGAACTAGTTTATTTGTGGAGAAGATTGATGGATGTTTTCAATTGTGTATCAATTATTGTCACTTAAACCATGTATTAGTGAATAATTGCTACCCTCTTCTACGGATTGATGATTTATTCGATCAAATGATGAGTGATATTTGGTTATCGAAGATATATTATTTGTTAGGATCAGATATCAATGAATTCATGTGTAAGTTAACGATATATCAAAGATTATTTCCTATTGTCATCATGGGAATTACGAGTTCATTGTGATGTCATTTGGTTTTATTATTCCTCTAGTTGGGTTCATCGGGTTAATGAATGTTGTGTCTATTGAGTTCATATATATTTTTGTGGTGATTTTCATTAATTGCATCATTGTGTAATGTGTGTCTGGGGAGGATTGTACATATCATCTACATGTCGTTCTGTGATTTAATCATCATGATCAGTTCATTGTATTTTGTCAAAGTGTGAGTTTTGGGAATGAGATGTTCATTTAGTGGGGAATGTGTTATCCCAATAAGGAGTAACTATGGATCTATCCTATGTTGAATCAATTGTCTCTTGGGAATACACCCAGAAAGTGGAAGAGGTGATATGTTTCCTTTACCTTGTAGGCGATCACCAAAGAATCATAGCTGATTTATCTCAGCTTGTGACTCCTTTGATGGCATTGAATAGAAAGGATCATGAGTTCTTGTGGACTCTTTAGTGTCAGACATATTTCGAGTATATTAACGGGAAGTTTATTAGTACTCTAATTATTTGTCTTCAAACAAAAGGAGTTCAGTTTTAGGATTTCTATTATGATATTCATATTGGGTTGTGTTGTGTTTAGAAACATCATAGATCAATCATTTCTTATGGGTCTTGGATGTTCCATCCCCATGAGCTTCATTATGCCTCCCACATTCTCAAATTTGTAGTGATACTGTTTTCCCTAAATTTTTGGACACATTACCTCATCATAAAGCGTTTTTTTTTATTCACCAATCATAAGATCCTGAGGTATGTTTTCTCCCAACATTACAAGTAATTATTCTAGTTTTAGTGGATGAAGTTCTTACATGGTTACAACTTCTAGATTTTCTATTCACATAAAAAGGGGAATGTTATTTTTCATGTTCGGAATAGGAATTAATTTAGTGATGAAGTTTTTTCATCAGTATATTCTTCGAGGGTGGTGGAGGAACATTCAACATTGCATCTAGATATAGTATAATTTTTGTGCAGTGGTTGCCTTTTTTAGATGATGGTGTAGTCATAAATGGTATATAATTTGGAGGAATCCCATTTATTGGATCCTTAGATAGAAGTATGGAGGGACCATTTTGCTAATGGAGAGGTCCTTAAAGGTTGGTGTAGGGATGAACAACAATCAGTATTGTTTCCTGGAAGGTTTTTTGTTCCTTTGGTGGTGTGTGAAAAGTTTCTCATGGAGTTATATAGTATGAATTTGGCAGTATATCCTATCATTAAAATTATGTATCGATCCTTTATAGGTCAGTTTTTTTGGATTGGGTTGAAGCGTGTAGTTTTAGATTTTATGTCTCGATGTTTAGTAGCTAGAGGATGAAGGTCTAGCACCATGTTCCTGGTGGTTGTCTTCATCCATTAGATGTTCCTCGGTGGAATCGGGAGGACATCTGAATAGAATTTGTTGTTGGGTTCCATAAAGATCTAGGATGTTTGACTCTATATGGGTTGTAGAGGATCATTTGATAAAATCAACACACTTTATAGTGACCATGGGTTTGAGATCCGTGGAGGCTTAATTGAGGATGTATCAGGAGGAGGTGGTGAGACCCCTTGAAGTCCCAAGGAAGATCATTTTCGACCGAGATACTTGTTTTACCTCTTGAGTGTAGAGAAATCTACATAATTCTTGTATTTATCAGGTATTCCTGAGTAAGGTTTTTCATCCATAGATTGACAGTCATACATAGTGGAAAATTCAAACTCATGAAGACATGTTGTGATCTTATGTCTAGGATTATGGAAGTCTATGGATGAGGCACCATCCCTTTGTAGTGTTCACTTACAACAATATATTTCACTCTATAATTAATATGGTGACATTTGAATCCATGTATTTCTGACCATTCCATTCTCCATTTTTCCCGACTGGGATTATAGAGTTTGATATTCTGGGGCTGAAACTAGTAAAAAATACTAGAGAGATGGTTTAGTTAATGAATGAGAGGATGAAATCAGTGTAGGATCATCAAAAATCATATTTCTATCATAGGTGGATACCTATAGAATGCAATGTTGGGGATTTTGTGTTCCTAAAGCTGAATCATCATCATGGGTAGTTAGGTTTTGGTCATAGGGGTAATCTTTAACCCATGTTTCATGGGCCATACGAGGTGTTCAATAATGCTGGATTCATTGAATATTATATAGCACTTCCCTCATAGATGACCAAGATACACAATTTTTTAACGTTTCACAGCCTTTTCATTATATTCTTGAAGACTCTAACATCATATATTGGGGTGAAATCAAGGTTGAAAATGATGCAACCTTCAAGGAGCAACCTGTGGAGGTCCATTACTACCATGAGAAGGTGTTGTGTGGATGTGATATCCACTTGGTTTGTATCTTTTTGTGGTACAATCATGTGTAGGAGAGTACATGGGGATGTGAGTCATAGATAGGCTCTATGTGTGCCATGATTTTTTATATTTATATGTTCTCTTATATCATTTTTTGTGGTTTTTGAGATTTTTTGGATTATGAGATATATTTTCCTTGTTTCCTGTTGTGGATTACACACTTTGAGAGGTAATGTCCTTGGGAGAGTGTTTTTTATATGGTTTTTATTGTTATGTGGTTTCACAATGTTCCCTTGATGAGTTGTTTGAGCTCCTATAATGGCGAGATCCTTGAGTGGTATCTCATGAGTTTTTTGTTAGGATAACACTTTATTGTTTCCTCAATGGGTTGGTTTTGTATTCTCTAGTATGTGAATGTTATGAGAGGTATATAATGTAAATCTTCAGATCCATGTGGACTGACCCACTGTGTTTCCAAAGATCAAGGTGCACAGAAGAGGCTCAAAAGGAGTCTTAAATTGTTCAGATTCAAAAATCTAGAAATATGAATAATTACATGTCATGTAATTATTACACATTATGTAATTCAATTTCATGATCTGTATGTTATAAATGTAACAAAATAATAAGGAGACATGTTTTTTTTTCAAACCGAATGCGGTTGATTACAAAATGTAAAATGTTATTACACATCATGTAAATCCACGATGTTATACCTTTTAACATTTTTAGATTCCAGGGTTTTCAAACCCTATGGCTACAACACCCCTCTCTCCATATTATAGGTGACCCATTAACGCAGCTCATCAATTGTTTTGGGATTCATTTGTCAAGGATCGATCCAGAGCTTCCCATCATTGACAGGCGGTGATCTGTGGTGATCTAAGGTATGTTCAACCTCTGTTCTTGAATTTTCCATGATATATTTCCTCACATTCCTTTTTTCTAAATGATATTTCTTGATTTCAATGTTACAAATGATGTTTTTGTTGTTTTTTGTTGGTACATTTATGGAAGATATTCCCTTGGTGGATGCAATTCTTGTGGGAGAGATGATAGGGATCTACAGAATTTGTCCATTCTTGTTCAAAGAATGTTGACAACCTTTTGAGGTAAGGGATTTGTTTCTTCTCTATTTATTTAAATGCAATCATATTGTTACCATTATTTATCCACTTGGCTCATAATGTAATTAAACTAATAATTTATTAATCCAGATTAAAGAATTGGTATAGTTTTCATTATTATGTGGTCATTTGTACCATGATAATAGGTTGCATCTTGATTTTCAAGATAGCATCGTATATATGTTGTTCTTTCTATTCTCAGTTTAGATTGTAGAATTGGTAAAGAATGTAAAACTGTAATTATTTGATAATTAGTTGGATAATTTTTTAAAGATGTGTGTTAAAAAAATTTGGTGTGTTGTAATCTCAATGTTGTAGGAATGATTAAATGATTTGATCTTCCATGCCTTAATGGAATTGAATAAAGATTTGAATCATGTTTATTCTTGTTTATAAATGAATTAAATGAGTTTTATGTTAATTTTTTAATTAAATTTCCATATCTTGGGCTAGATTGATGATTATTTTACTTGTTGTTGGAACATGTAAATAACGTGTCAGTTATTTCAAGATGAAATAATAATTAGTTGTGTGATAAATGAAAATTCCTTGTAGGTCCAGAGTTTCCCATTTTATTTTGAAGGATGAGTGCATTGTGCTCTAGAGTCATGAGGGAATGTAGTGTGTAGGGGATATATGCCTTGTTGTAGGGCCATGATCCTAGATGTTGTGTTTATTTCCTACTTGTGATGTGACGTGATCTTGGGATGTTTGAGCTTGGAGGTCTATTGTAATATGTGGGGTGGGTAGGTCTATATGTTACATGAGGCTATGATGGCTTACCTATAGGGTTTTTTGTGTTTTTTGTGGTAGTGAGGCATGGTTTTAGTGGCTACAATTGATGGTTGTAATGGTGGGATGCATCAGGATATGCATGTGGGTTTCGGAGAGGACATTAAGCTTGGTGGAATGGGTTGAATCTAAGATTACCCATTGATAATAAAGTTGTATTCTTGTTCAATATATTGTTTGGATAATGGACATGTTGTTTGTTTATCTATTTTCTTTTCCCCACTACATGGGGATGATATATGTCATAGGTTGTTTACCTTGTTTGGTATCTTAGGATGTTTTCCTGGAGTACCTATTAATATGGAAAATGAAAATATTAGTAAATGAATAAATGTATGACCCATGGTGTAATTGTTTACTAGGATACAGTGCTAAGGTAATAATTTTGACAAGTTATGGACTCGGTATTCTTATATCAGGAGGGAATGTATCTTTTTTGTGATGCTAATGTAATGCAATGCGGAAAATTTTAAAGGTTAATTAATGTTAATAAATTAATCAACATAAATTGAAGATGATGAAAACTAATAAAATAATTCAATGTATATCCTTAGATGTTTGTGTGATTATAATATATATGGTCTTATAAGAGGTAATCGGATGTCTGGGAGATGTTAGATGTAGTTCAGTCTGAGACAAGGTTATGCCCATAGTGTGGTCATGAGATATATTATATCATGTACTTTTTATATTTTCATACACTACTCCAACCTTCTAGTTATGGAAATTGATACCCAATTGATTATGATCCCAATGGGTGTTTTCCCCCAAATCCTAATGGGAGGATGGATGGGTTAATACCCTCCTTTTCCCCACTCTCTTCTTTACGAAGATAAAAGTACGGGTATGTACAAAATTTATTTTTTCTCCATATATGTGTGTAGAGGGTTGTAATTGATTGTGATTATTTCACACACCTGTATTCTAGATATAGTTTCCTTAGGTTTACTACATGTATAACATGTATAGGTTGTGATGGGTTAAAGAGCTTACACAGTGTATGAGTTGTGATAGATTTAGGTACAATACCCAACGTATGATACACATTATATGGGATGTGGTGGCTCTAGGAAACTACCTTGTTACATTTGGTTATATATATGTGGTGGTGTGTTTCACTATGCCCACATTGTGGTGATTATCCTAGGTTTATGTAGGCTATCCTTTAGGAGAGATATTCTTAGGACATGTGATGTTGGGGCAGAGTGAAAACAAGAAGGGAAGTGGTCATAGGATACCATTGAAATTAATTAATATATTATATTCTATTGTATGTGATACTTGGTGAGAGTATACATGGTGAGGCTGGTAACTTAGTATACATATTTTGAGGACTAGTTAGTTTAACTTGTTGTTAATTGTGATTTATCATGCTTTATTTTCCTTTTGTGTGAGATTCTATAGAGAGGATCCTACTGAGTATATTGTTAAAATCACCCAATGTTCAAATAAACTATTCTTCATGTCAGTTTCAGTAGCTTGAAGATCAATCGGGTTACTACTAGCTTTTGGTTTGCAGGAGCTATTTGAGCTTCATAGTCACTATCATCTTTACATTTCCTTTAGTACTTACAGTTTTCTTTTCAACTGTAGTAGTTATTTCTTTTGATTATTGATGTGAACTTTATATTTTTTTTTATATTTTGGTCTGATCATGAGATGGTTGATTTTTTTTTCATCTCTATTTTTTCATGTGTTCTTTTAGAGGGTTATTCCTTCCATTAGTGTGTTTAATATACCCTCGGTGATAATCGCCAACCCAAGGCCTACAATAGACGATAATTGAGTGTCACTAACTCTCTTGTACCATTTCTTTCCTAGGAGTACACTTTATGGGGAGTTGGTTGTGATAGTCATAGACACTACCAGGATCATTTTCAAATGAGTCGTTAAGTATTTCATTAGATGTGATATCATTCCCCTTTCGTTAATAAGAGAATCTTCCTCGAAGTCTATTTCACCCATAGGGACCAAAAATGTTTCTTTAGTGTATTAGTGAATATTTTTAATGGGATCCTTCAATCTTTTCCATGTTCTAAATGACTTAGTCTATATAATGATCATGGAGGCCTTTAATAGGGAACTAGAGGTGCAAGGCATGGGGGGTTTCATGTGATAGATTCTCTATAACCCAAACGACCCAATGTATTGTTGAGGTACAATTATTTTTTCATATACCATAATTTGTAACTTTTTTTATTTAGTATACTCACACTTCATTTATGGTTATACATTTGTATTTTCATTTCTAATGGATTTGGGAAGACTTCCAGTTTCCATGTGTTATCAATATTGGTTGGTGGTTAGACTATTTTTTTTGATGTGTGCCAAGGATATTAATTATTGATGGAGAAGAACCATTTATTTGGGGATTACTTCTTAGAATTAATATATCCCTATAATGTTATAATTGGCATCGATTTCATATATTACATGAATATAGTCATTAGTTTCATGAAGATGAGAATTTTGTTCTCATATGTGGAGGGCCATTGTGACGCATTCGTTATAGAGTGGGGTTATTGAGGTTATCGTATGGGTGGTTTACAATAGGTTTCTTTAATATCTCTATTGAAGGATATTTTAGTGAACTACTAGAAAGGTCATGTAATCAATGTTTTGGAGGGTTTCCATGATGTTAATTCATATGCGGTTATGACAATAACCACTCTATGTGATGTTGAGTTTTGGATAATGTTTCAAAAAAGAGTATCTTTGGTTTTAATGTATCACTATAAAATGAATCCTACATTGATATTTGAGTTGAGGTTTAAGGTTGATGATATGATGTTAAGGGGTTTATTATGACATAGTTTGTCTCCTTGGGGTGCTCTAGTGTTGTTCTCTAAGAAGGCAGACATTATTATGGGGTTGTGCATAGGATACCATCTGACGAATTAGTTGACAAACAAGATCTGTTATCCACTTTTATGGTAATTCCCTAACATCTATTAACTAGAGTTGTTGCATTGTTAAATAACATTGGCCTGATCACAAGGGATAAAATCCTAAAAGAAAGACTAGTTTAGTAGCATTGGAAGTACTAGATACATATATAAGTTTTACATTACATCATGAAATAAAAACAACAACAACATTTTGTCTCTATTGACCAAATTAATTTCCCATAGCATATCCCTATAGGTCAACCATAAAATAATTCTTCACATCCTAGGAAAAATAAAACATAGAAAGGGGTGAGCTCAGATGCTCTGTAAGGATAACAGTATAGCAGAAAATTTCATAAATAAACATAAAAATTTAAGTAAATGTATAAAAGTAAAATAAGATCCTTTTAAAATTAAACATTATCATAATATTGAAATGATAAATCAAATAATTCCATTTAGTTATTCACAAAGATATTCTATTAATCGAATAATCACATGTAATATCAATAGTTAATTTCATAATGATGGAATTCATAGTGTCGAACATCATAACAACATGGTCGAGGCCTCGTGCTAGGAAAAAAAATAATATTTTGTCAAGGCCTTGTGCCCAAACACTAGTTTGTCTAATGAGACCTACTGATGCATCGAGGAGCTATAGAGGGATATACCTGTCACATACTATGTCCAATGCATTCCTCGTATGAAAGGGATGAAATAGAACACAAACATTCGCATTAAAACTAACATATGAAATGTAAATACATTAACCATAAACCATGAATGGCATAAAAATAACACATCCATGGTCAAAGATATCACAAAACCTTCAATTCAATATTGAAGATTTTTATCATAGTGAATCAACTTCAAGAAAGTAAAGAATCCATTAATGGATGTTGACATATATGAAATCAACACTATTTGAGAGAAATATCTCTTTATATTTTGAAATCATTTAAAAGTCATGTAATTATAAAATAGAACATTTATTTGGAAATATTATTATAATATTTTAAGGGATGATTCAATGGTTTTATATTGCTGGAAAATAAATGCACCCTCTGTATATGTTAAAAAACATTCTTATCATAATTTTCCTAAAAGGTCAAAAAATACTTGGTTTGGAAAATGACAGAAATATTTCATTGAAACTATTTTATAAAAAGTAAAACAAAGGTATAAACGAATTTAACCCATAGTATTATAAATAGTAAAAGAAATTGAAATTAATTTTTAAGAAACACATATGTGGATGATAAAGAAGAACCAGTAGATACTTATGTAAAAACAACCTTAGATAATAAAGAGAATGTGAAATTAACCCTTACCTTGTACTTTTCCTTGGTCGAGGGTATGATAACTTCATGTACAATAGTTAAATCATAGTAATTAAATTATACAACAACCACATTAATAAATATGATTTTATATATTATCTTCTAATATTGATATGTTAATAATATTTTAGTAGTATCATTGTTTTAGGTGTTAACATATTTGTTTTCCTTTATATGGTCTATTATGTAAGCCTTGTTTGTTTTGAATAAATGTATTTGAATCATATCCAGAATGATATTTTATTCTTATATATTATTTTTAATAATCAAGTGAAAATTATTATTCAATGGTTACGATGGGCAATCAATCTCATCGTGTTCGTGGAGACGATAATCCTTACGTACGCAGGAACGCTACTTCCATTTCATTTTTATTCTTTTAAATGGAAAGAAGACAAAATAAAACATAGGTATATTATTATTACAGTATAATATAATATTATATATATGTTACGTATGTTTATTAACACCATCCATTATACATTCTATGTATGGTATGAACGAGTCATATAAATTTGAGGTGGTGGTAGTCCGCACTTCCTCAAATTCAATTATTGATTATATACTAAATGAAAATAATAAATGTATTCCATAAAATAAAATTATAGAAAATTATAGATAAAATAAATATAAAAAGTATCATATATTATAATAGTTCCATCATATGAGGTGGTAGTAGAAGATTGAAAGCTCATCGTTTCGTGAGACATTAGTTCTCCGTCCATAGAAACATTATGTTCTATACCCATTTGATGGAGGTGTGTATAAGTGTTGTTCAAATACTTCTCATAACAAAAACCTAGTATTTTAAGGTTACTATTGTTTTTATAAAGGAAATAAATAAACCGGGTTTATGGGATTGATAAGTAAAATAAAAGAAAAGAACTTAAGAAGAGATGTTACCTTTAAATCAGGTAACTCCCTTTGGTTTGTACCAAAAGGCTTTCATGTAGTGCCTTCAGCCTATGGTAAGGAATCTAAGAGGAAGAGACGGATTTAGGGAGCCTAATTCGTCTGAGTTTGGACGATCGGCGTTTCTTGAGAGGTGTGATAAATAGGTTAGAGATGAGGTCTTTTTATATGGGGGAAGAGGGGAACTTTAGGAATGTTTGAAAATATTATTTTATTATTTTATTATTTTCGGTTTTTAAAGGTCCAAAACTCATTAAAGTCAAAGATAATATAACTCATGTTTGAAATAAAATCATAAAATAAGAGTTGGAAAAGATTCGGATATTATTTTAATTATTATAATCTCATTTATTTAAATCACTCTTTGATTAGGTAAACACTGCATCATTATTATGTAATAAATAATTTTATTTATTTGATGTTTAAAATTATAAAAAAAATAACCGTGATTTTGGAAATATTATTATCTTTAAAATGAATATTTTTAGTTGAAAATAGAACTTATATAACCCCTTGTAAAAATTATTTTACTAAGAGATTTATGTTTATGTCATTATTGTCTTTACTTTAAATTAATTAATATAAATTGTCATTGTCACTCTCATGTGGTTCCATGGGGTCCAAAAAACGACCCAAGGATTCAAAGGGTCAGACTTGTAACAAAAAATAGGAATAAGACATATTTGGTTAATTTAATATTATTATAATATTATATGTTACCTTTATTTACTGGATTTACCCCTTTACCATAGTAATTAAAATATTTAACAAAGTAATTATTGATAATTTCTAAAAAAAGTTAGTTATTTAAAGAATTTTGACAACCTAATTCAAAATATGGAATCCATGTTTTCAAATACAAAATACATAAGTGGAAAAAATTAATTTAAAATTAATTCTCGCTATGAAAACAAAAAGAGTGTTTTTAAAAATAAAAACAATCAAAAGATTGACACATGTTTATGTCCAGTTTAAATGTTCAATTACATCTAATGACTTAAATTAAATTAAATTATAAAAATAAAATCTAATGAAACATTAAAACCACTCAAATTTATAGATAACACTATAAATTATTTTTATTAAAAATGTTTTTTTTAATTAAAATTTATTGTTTTTCACTATTCATAAAAAATTGAATGTTTCCCAAAAATACCAAAAATTAACTCTAAGATAATTTTGATATTCTGAATCCAAAAATGAAGTCCATTTGAAAAAAATATAAAATTTCAAAATGTAGGTATTACTATTCATAATGGCTCGCTTGATTGGTCATGGTGTGTTAGAATCACGAAGTTGCGTACAACACAAGCTATTGCATTATTCAAAGGGAAATGTACAGTGGATGATTTGGGTGTCACATTATTCCCTAATTAAAATAATTTCATCCTCTAAATTTCTAGAATACTACTATATAAAATAATTCTGGTGTTTCTTCATTATAAGTTTCTTGGGTTCCCATGATGCCTCTCCCATCTTAGGATTTCTCCATTGAACTTTCACCCGACGAGTCATCCAGTTTGTCAGCACATGTTCTCTGGTATCAAGTATTATGATAGGCTCTTCGCAATAAGATTTATTGGGTTCCAATTATATTTCATTATAGGTGAGTACATTCATTGGGATAGGCATGTATTTTATCAATAGTGATACATAGAAAACATCATGAACTTTGGAGAGACTTGACAGCATTGAAAAATGATAATATACAACTCCAATTCATTCAAGAATTTCAAAAGGTCCTATGTACCTGAGACGTAATTTCCCTTTCCTACAAAATTGTATAACACCCTTCCATGGAGATATCTTCATGAAAACATGATCACCTACCTGTAATTCGAAATCTTTCCTTCAGTTATTGGTATAGATATTTTGCCTAATTTGAGCTACTTTGATGTGGGTTTGGATAACATTCACTTTTTTCATTGTTTCCTCAACAAGTTCTATGAATACAAGTTTTCTTTCACCAACATCCTCTCCAAAAGTTGTTGTGCGACATCTCTTTCCATATAATGCTTCATATAGTGCCATATAAATACTTGAATGGAAACTATTTTTATAATAAAATTATTCCAAAGGTAAATACTGGGCCCACATACCTTTACTTTCAAGTGAGAAAGATCTCAACATGTCTTCTATGGTTTGAATAGTAAGTTCTGATTTTCCATCAGTTTGAGGGAGGTAGGTAGTGCCAAAATGAAGTTCAGTATCCTGTGACTTTTGAAAACATTTCTAGAATCTTGATGTAAAACATGGATCATGATCAAAAACAATAAATAAGGTTATTCCATGATGTCTTAAAACATCATTAATATATAATCTTGCTAAACATTCAAGTAGTAAATATTCTCTTATAGAAAGAAAATGTGCTGAATTTGTAAAATGATCAACAATGACCCATATTGAATCATTTCTTATAGGATTCCTTGGCAGTCCCATGAAAATGTACATCATAATATCATCCCATTTCGACTCAGGTATGGGAAGTGCATACATGACTCTTCTAGGATGTTGTCTTCCATATTACACTTATTGATAAACCATACATCTGGACACAAAATTAGCAGTCTCTCTCTTCATGTGGTCTCACCCAAATAGTTCTCTCAAGTCTCTATACATCTTAGTGCTACCAGGGTGTATAGAGAAATGGGAGTTATACACATCATTCAACAATTCCAATTTTTGATCGGGTATGTTATGAAAACAAAGTCTCATCCCAAATTTCAAAATCCCATATTTATATATGAAGTCGATTAATCTCCCATAGTTCACAGCTTTAATTTTCTTTTCAAACTCCTCATCATCATTATGAGAACATTTTATCCTTTATAGTAAATATAGTTTAACAACCATTTGAAAAAATATTGATGTTTCACCTTTAATGATTATTCCCATATCCTTCTTTACTAGATCCATGAGAATGGGATCCCTTTTAACTATCATCTTGATCAAAAGTCCATGATCCTTTTTTCTCAATGCATCTGCTCTAATGACCCGAAATTTTTGAATAAATCTTATTTCCTAATTTTGTGTGTTGTTTTGTTTTATTTTATTTTTATACTCAACAAAACTGTTTCATTTGATAACATGAGTATAATTAAAATGAGACCGTTTTGTTTTGACTGTTATATGACCATTGGTCAATATGACCGCTGTAAACTAAATGTTTTGATTATTTTATCTAAATACAAGTAATCTTGGTTAATTAATATAGAAAGAAAATTTGATGGCCTCACCCAGTAGTCTTGGACCGATCGAAGCCCATCTAACAGAACTTGGGAAGGAGGTAGCACCACTGGGCTTTGCTCTGGACCAAACCCAAGCTGAACTTCATCGTGTGAAGCTAGAACGGGATCGCCTTCACGAGAAGTTAAAATTGATAGAAATTACTACTCGTGCGATGTTGGCCGAGCCTCCCTCGGATTCTCTCACCTTAGCACACCTCACACTTAGGTCCTATGCTGGTGTGATAAGGGTCTATGTAAGGAGACCATAACTGCCTTGTGTAATCCTTTGTTTTAAATAAAAATTTTGATTTCTTCTTATGATGATGTTTATGAATTTTTCAAATGACCGGATAAATATAGTATGCATATTTTTGGTGAATTTTAGAATAAGGATATTTTAAAAATGTTTATTTAAACCTTAAATAATTAAAATTGTGTAATGATTTTCGAAAAATGGTCCTCTACAATTATGTTCAGTACGAAATTTAGAGTCTAATAAGATCAAATTAATTTTTGATGAATAGTAAATTATGAATAGTGATTTTATGCTTAGAATTAGTAATGTGACTAAATGGATTAGTAATCTCACTTAAAGAAAGTATTAAAATAAGATAGGAACTTTGATTAAGTAATGTGATTCAATAAAATGGTTAAATAACGGTTTCATGAATTATTATTCAAGTATTAGTTTTATCAGGTGAATAATGTTTTTTTAAATTAAAAAATTAATTAAAAAATTTTAGAAAATTATTTTTAAAAAACTGATTTCATTTTTGAACTCAGAGCACCGATATTATGCTATGGTTATTTTTGGGGTTTTTTCTGAAAAAATGAATTTTTGGTGAATTGTGTTTTTACTTAAAAATTAAATTAAAAATATTTAGAAAAATATTTTTATAAAATGGAGTTCATATTTTTAATCAGAGCGTTGATATTTGGTTAAGGTGAAATTTTGGGATTATTCTGAGAAAGTTGAATTTTTGGGGAATAGTGAAAATACAGTTTTTAAGTTATGGGTGTTTAATGACATCATTAAATGATGTATTAAGTATGTAATCAATATGGTCGACTTATGAATATTAATATAAGGTATGAGGTGTCCCAAGTGGCCAATACCATGGGAAAATACCATGGGCAAGCCCATGGTTTTGCCAAAACCACTAATGAGGTGTCCCTTGGCCATTAATGCCTTCTCCCCTCACTTTCCCTATAAATACCAATCCATCCTCTCATCCATTCGACTCCCCACTCTCCCCAAACTAAGTTCTGGTCTCATTACCTCCCACGTAGTCCTCCCAATGTTCCCCCATGCCCTCAAGGTCCCAACCTTTGAGTTTTAAGAGTTACGTTTTAAGGTAAGGGATCTGGCCTCTCTCTTTCTTTTCAAGAAATATCTTTTATGTAATTTCTTTTATTCTCCATGTTCTTATGTTAAAGGATGTTATTTTATACTACTCTTATTTCCCTTTTCATGTTAATATAATGAGATATCCCCTCTTGCTCTCATTATTTCATTTTATGAAGTTTTAAGTGGCGTCGTTAGGCTGCCAAAATTTTTGTAAAAGATTCTTTCTCCCTTCTCATTTTTCAAGATCTATTTTCATGTAAAGTATTTCAAGTTCCTTTTTATTATGTTGGATTATGATCTCTAAATTTATGATACTGATATTTTATAATCATATGATGAGAGACCCCATTTGATCTCTTCAATTCAATATTTTGAAGTTTTAAGTGGTGCCGTTAGGCTGCCGAATTTTTATGTGGTTCTTTCACCTTTCTCCTTTTTCAAAGTTCTAATTCCATGTCAAGTATTGCAAGTTACTTTTTTATTATGTTGGGGTATGATATCTAAATATATCATACTTAATTATTATGTTCATATGATGATATTTCCTATTTTATCTTGTTAATTCATTTTTGGTTGAAGCTTAAGTGACGTCGTTAGGCTGCCGAATTTTTAAGGGATTCTTGCACCCTTCTCGTTTTCAAGTTCTACTTTCATGTCAAGTCTTTCATGATCCTTTTTATTATGATGGGGTATGATATCTATATCTGTCATACTGGTCTTTTATGATCATATGATTAGATACCCTATTTTATCTTATCAATTCATTTTTGGTTGAAGTTTAAGTGACGCCGTTAGGCTGCCGGATTTTCATAAGAGAAATCTTATTTTTGTCTTCCTTTCATGTTCTTCATTTCATATGGTACATCTTTCAAATTTCATTACCATGTTCATATATCCTTCATATTCTGTCCCTCTACTGTTTTATGGGTCATTTAGGAATGTTTGACTGATGTCCCCTCTCTTTTCAATGTTTTCTAAAACCCCGAAACGTAGCCGTTATGCTGTAGAATTTTCATCTCAAAATGCCTCTCTCTGTTCTCAAAATTATTTTATGTTATTAAGTGAATACTCAAAGCTCTTATTTATACAGTGGTATTCACATATATATCAAAATGTTCTATTTTAAATTATGGTATTTACATACATGAAACCCGCATTCCCTTTTTGTGGGTTTAAAGTGACATAAAGATCATGTCTTTAATGCAGTTTTTAAAACGTTATGATTATGAAAAGAAACCCATTAATTTTATGCTATATGGGTTATTTATGAATTTTTTTTTGATGATATATGTGTCTCACATGATAATAAATGAAAATTTAAGGGTGCGCCCTGATAGCGCTCCAATGCATTGGGTAATGATGTAACCACTAGAGATTACAATTTTCACAATATCTTGGTGAATAACCTTGGTAATTTTCAAATGACACCTTGGGGATGGACCTTGGTGATATGTTCATGATTGTATATGTTAAATGATGTAGCCACATCTTAATGTTATGAAAAATGTTATTTTTATTATGATATGCCTCATGATTTCATTCTCATTCCTTAAAGTTCTTTTCATGACTTTATTGATGTATCTCAAGTTCACATGTTAAATGTTTCCCATGTTTCCCTTACTCGGCCTTCTGCTCACCCTTTATTTTGATGTATGTCCCCAGGTTATGAGATGCAGTAATGAACCTAGGGTGAACATGAGGAGAATCCTTTCATGTGTTTAAGAAGAATGTTGTATGTTTTCATGTTTTAAGTTCCTGGTTTCCAAGACACTAAACCTTAAAGATCCTCGGTTTTGTAAAATGTAATGAAAGTTTATGTGATAAAAAGGCAGGATGCTATATTTGCCACCTTATATTCCTTCCCCGGGTGATAGTGTATGGGGAAATCATAATCATTGAGTATTTAGAGCCATCTTTTTTTCCTCATGTTGAGTTCTTTTTGTGAGAAAAAATACTTCAAATTATTGGGAGCAGTATAGATCTCACATTTTTCACCGTATATACAGGGTCTCCATATCATTAGATAAAATATTAAAGTTTCTAACTCAAGATTATGAGTATGATAGTTTTGTTCATGAATTTTTAGCTTCTGTGATTCATCAGCAATAACTCTATATTTGTACAAAAGGACTCAACCATGTACTTTCTGTGAAGCATCACTATAAATAAAAAACCCATCATTACCTGATGGTAGAGTCAAGATAAAAGCAATGACTAATATTTTATTCAGTTCTTCAAAACATTCATCACACTCTTTTGTCCAACCAAATTAAACCTCATTACGTGTGATCTTGGTAAATGGGTTATCCAATCGGGAAATATTTTGGACATTTGCCGATAATAACCTGCTAAACCAATAAAACATCGTACCTCATTTATACTTGTCAGTGTTTTCCATTCATGGATTTCCATGGTCTGTCAAGGATCAACAAGGATTCCATCCTTAGAGACAATCTGACCAAGAAATGAAATCTCCTGAAGCTATAATTCAAACTTGTTGAACTTCCCATATAATTCATTTCTTCTAAGAGTCTATATAATAGTTTTCAAGTGATTTCCATGATCTTAGTAGCGTTTGGAGTACATGATGATATCATCAATAAATACCACTACAAAGTCATCAAGATATTCCATGAAAAATATGTTAATTAGATCTATGAAGAAAAGGGGAGCATTAATCCATCCAAAAGGAAATATTGTAAACTCGTAATGCATGTACCTGGTTTGAAATGATGTCTTTGAAATGTCTTCCTTCTTCATGGAAAACTATTGTTATCCATATCGAAGGTTAATCTTTGAAAAATATTTATCTCCATGAAGTTGATCAAATAAATCATAAATGTGTGGTAGGGGATACTTTTTCATTATTTTTATAACATTGATCTCCCTCTAGTCAATGCACAACTTCATAGATCCATCATTATTCTTACCAAAAAGAACAGGGGCTCCCCATTGAGAACAAATAGGGAAGATAAATCCTTTATTATTCAACTCCTATAATTGTTTCTTTATCTCCAATAATTCCAAAATGGCCATTATATAAGGGTTCCTCGATATGGGCCATGAACCATGAATTAAATCAATGGAAAACACATTTATCATTCTGGAGGATGTCTAGGTAAATCCTATTGAAACACATCATCATATTCTTGTACATTAGGTACATCCTCTATTTGAACATTAATTTCCTCACCCATATTTATTTCACTCTCTTCCTCCCGAATAATTGAATTTATTAGAGCTATGTAACACCCCGAGCTTCCACGATATGTTTCTCTTTAAATAATGAAATAAATTTCATTGTATGCAAGTTTGAGATTCTAACACACTACGGCCAATAAAAATATCCATTATGAATAGTAATACCCACTTTTTGAAATTATATAAATTTTATATTTCAATATGGACTTCATTTTTGGATTCAGAATATCGAAATTAGCCTATGTTGAATTTTTGGTATTTTCTGAGAACTTCCAATTTATTATGAATAGTGAAAAATACTTAAAAACAACTTTTTTAATCAAAATAATTTATAGTGATAAATAATACTATTTAGTGGTTTTAAAGTATAATTAGAATATATTCTTAAAATTTTATCCAATGGTGGTCATTAGAATTAATTTCACTTTGAAATTGGACATAAACAATTGCCAATCTTTTGATATATATTGTTTCTTAAAAACATGCTATTTGTTGTGACAACGGGAATTAATTATAAAATTAATTAATGCAACTTATATGTTTGGAATTTTTTAAAATAGAAATCATTTTTGAATTCGGAATATCAATTATAGCTTAGGGTGAAATTTTGGCATTGTTCTGAAAAACATCAATTTTTGATGAATAGTGAAACCACTAAGAGGTAGTTAAAAAACTGATTTTTCGTTTAAATGAAACATTACCACTTATATGATTTGATTTTCAAAAATCCTACATACATGGTTGTCATTAGGATGTAAAATGTGGTTCAATGAGATTAGAATAATTTTTGGTGAATAGTAACTTTTATGTTTAATTAATCGCGATTAAAGGTAATTAGTGAAATTTAAGGTAAAAATGATATTATAAAAATATGAAATTACCTTTACACTTGTCCTACCCATATTTTATGAGTCATATACGACCAATAAAATCCATGGGTCAACTTGGGGACCCCATGGAGCCACTTTGGTAGGAAAAGGACATTAAAAACTTTTTATTTAATGTTAAAATAAAAATGTCACAAACATGAGTTGTTTTACAAAAACAATTTTTAAATGGGGTTATTCAAGTCATATTTTTTACTATAAATATTCAATAGAAATCTAAAAATATTTCCTAAATCATTATATTTTTTTATAATTTTTAGACATTATATAAATTAAATTATTTATGACACCATGATGATGCAGCGATTACCTCATTATTTACCGATTTAAAAAAATTGAAAAGATAATGTAAAATCTAAGACCTACACATGTCAAAAACCTATTATATGGGTGGATTTAGAACTCTTATCACCTTATCCTCTAAATATTTTCTTTTGGGACATTTTAAATCCAAAAATCATTTTATAATAAAGTAACCTTTTATAACTTTCCAAGAGTGCCCCTCCTCTCCTCTTATAAAAGGCCCCCACCTCTACCACCTTACCCACACCTCTCAAGCCTTTGTTTTGGACAAAACCTCCATATTTTGTCTCTCCACATCCTACTATTACTCATAGAAGACTCACTTTGGGAATAATTCTTCCAAAGGAAGCCTTTGATCTCAAATCAAAAGAGTTACCCGTTTTTAAGGTAATGTATTCTCTTATGTTATTTTATTTCATTTTGCTACTCCAACCCCTTAAACTATTTTTATTAATTTATTTTGAAACAACACCAGTATCTTAAATAAACTAGGATGTTTTTATGATAATTATTTGATTTACACTTACACACACCTTCTTCCAATGGTTAAAGAACATACTGTTTCTGTGGTTGGCGAATTTTTGTCTCACAAAACGATGATTGTTGAATCTTCTTTTAACACCTATCATGGTGGACATTATGATGACACTATTTTTATATATTATATATATTATGTTTTTTCCTTATTATTCTATATTTTTCATTTATGGCATACCTTCATGATTTCCATTATGGGTAAACGGGATAATTTCATTTGAGGAAATGCGGACTACCGCCCCCTCAAAGTGATTTGAATCGTTAATGCCATATGTGGGACGTATAAAGAATGGATTAAGTGATATTATATATGATATTATAATGTAATTATAATATAACTTTATATCATTATGTTTCATTCCATTAAAATACGAAATAGAAATGAAAGTAGCGTTCATGCGTACGTACGGCTTCCCGTCTCCATGAACGGTGCATTTCATTTCTTACCTCTAAATGTTATGTAATATTTGAAATGCATGTATATACTAGATATATATGATATATATGATATCTACATGATGAATATAATTCTTGATATAATGGATATTTCACCACATGAACAACTTGTTATTATAAGAAGTTTATTTTTAACTCAAGTACCAAAGATCAACAAAATGATCGTTATTAACTTAAATAATTACATAATGTTCATAACATGGTAATAAGTGAGATAATAGTAATAATGTACTTGAAAAAGGTTCTTAAGCAAGTAGAAATTAACTCTAGTTTATTATTCAGGATGTTAAGGAACGATCGAGTCAAGTCGGACACGAGGTAAGGGAACTTCTTAACCCAATTTCCATTATTTGGATTAATCTTTTACTTTCAAATTATGTCATGATATAATTATGTCCTATCTTGTATTTGTACATTATTTATGTGTACTTATAGTGAATACACATAATAGATCAATTTTATTTAAAAAATTATCTTTGTAAGGACTTCGTCTCAATCTCCTTTCATTGAGGCATATTTTGTTTTATACACAAATTTCTTTTATACTGTGTATAAATCCCTTTGACTTTTACGGTTATTCAAAAGGAATAATTTTATACGAAGCGTTTTAATAAATGAAAAAAAGTAATGTTTTTTTCGTACGTATGCGGCGAAAACGACTTCTCCGCCGTCGTGACCATTATTTGATTTTTGGCTTCCTCTACAATCCATAACTTTTTTTAATGAAAAATAAATACCATGTTTTAATATTCTTTTATTTTTGTATTGAAAATGTTTTTGATAATGTTTTTATTATATCAATGGGTTGTATTGAGATATTGTGATTGAAATGTGGAAATGTTATGTTTTCTTTATGCATGTTTTATGTGATACGATTATGTTATGGTTTATGATATGTTTAAACCTGTTCATATGAGGAATGCATTGAAATTAATAAGTGACGGGTGGAGACCACTATAGCTCCTCGATGCATCGGAAGGTCTCATGAGACAAACTAGTGTCTTGGCACGAGGCCTTGACAAAATATTATTTGTAGTCTTGGCACGAGACCTTGTCTACGTGGTTATGATAGTCTGGCATTATGCATTCCATCATTATGAAAGTGGTTGTTGATATTTCATGTGATTATTCGACCAGTAGAATATCCATGTGAATAATTAAATGGCATTATTTTATTTTACTTTTTCCATATTATGCTCAAGTTCATGTTTAAAAGTGTTTTGTTTTAGTTACAAATTGCTTTAAATGTTTATGTTTATTTATGAAAGATTCCGCAATATTATTATCCTTACTGAGCATCTGAGCTCACCCCTTTCAATGTTTTAATATTTTTCTAGGATGTGAAGAAGTATTTTATAAATGACCTGCAGGGATAGTCAGAAGAGGATATGAGTGTGGACTATGGAGACTTTGTTATTGTAGTTTTTCACTTTATGATGTAATGTAATATTTATGAATGTATCTAGTGTTTCCAAGGCTACTAAACTAATCGGTATTTCGAGACTTGATCTTTTGTGATCATGCCAATGTTACACAATAACGCACCAACTCTGGGAAATTGGGGTCGGGGCGTTACAGTTGGTATCAGAGATAGTTTAGTACTAACCTTGGAAGCAAGATTTAGATAAACTCTGATTAGAGCACATAGACCTAAGATAATATTTGAGGATTAGTATAGAAGAACTTCCTAGAATTTTGGTATTATAGAGATTTTGTGAGTTTTCTGAGCAATACATCTCTGTCTGGATATGAGCAGGTAGAGGAGAATCTAGCACAGATGTACCTAGGGGTAAAACCCAAAACCACCGCTTTGAGCTAGACTCAAATGGGAACTAGAGCACGACAACTGGCCTTGTTGCACTATTTGTTAGGACACTCCCAGGGGATATGCTTAGGATAATTCTCATTTTTTTTACAAACCATTATGAAGGGTTTATAAATATATACTTCCTCAAAGAAAACATTTCTTTTTTATGATTATGAATTATATCCATAAATAGTTCAATTTATGTTAAGTGTTTTACATGTATGGAATTATTTATTTTAATTCATAAATTAATCTAGTTTATGCCATTGTTTAGAAATGGCGCCTAGTGGGTGGAATGGAAACTGTATCAATGCACACACTCCATGTAGGTATTTCCCTCCTGCTCAAGATAATTATTGTCGATATGGAGATACAACTGGATTTGATCAACTTATTATCGTACTGCGACAACTCACTCAGGTTATAAATAATAACCTTACTCTTATGGAGCACCCTGATCCGCAACGTGGGGGATCAATTTTAGACCGCTTCATGAGGCAAAAACCACCAACATTTAATGGGGGTACAAATCCATTAGTATTTGAGCAATTGATAAACTCCTTAGAGAAAAAATTCCACACCTTGGGGAGTAGCGAAAGAGAGAAGGTCATCATGGCAGTTTACCGCCTCACTGGAGATGCCGATCAATGGTGGTCTCTGATTCAAAACACAAATGAAGATGATGAAGTATCAAATATGGAATGGAGGGAGTTCAAAGATCTTTTCTTAGAAAAATACTTTCCTCGTGACCATCGAGAAGATATGGAAAGGAAATTTCTGAGTCTGAGACAAAAGGAGGATGAAAATGTCGCAAAGTATGAGGCTAACTTTACCAGGTTAGCAAGGCATGCAACTGATTATATATGTAACCCAAGAATTAAGATTGATCGTTTCTTTGATGGGTTAAAACCATTTCTCCATCAAGACTTAGTCTCACAATCTTTATCACCATATGAAGATATAGTCTCATGTGCTATCCAGACAGAAAAAGAATTCTCAAAATCTTATGACACTAAAGTAAAGCCAGAGAAGAAGAGAGCTGTAGAACAAGAGACAAATAAAGGGAAAAAGGGAAAGAAGGATTTTCTATTATGCGATAATTGTGGGAAGAATCACCCCGCTAGTTGCATAAAAGGAATGGGAGTTTGTTATAAATGTGGAGAAAAAGGTCATCAGGCTCATGATTGCAAGGGAAAGAAAGAGGCTATCAATGTTGAGTGCTACAATTGTAGGTAAATGGGTTATTATGAAAATGAATGTCCTAAGGGCCAAGGAAAATTATCTCAGAAAAGGCCAAGGGATCAAGGACAATCTTATGATGTCACTACAGTTGAAGCAGAATAATTAATGTATTGGTGCTTTTGGAAACAAGGATTATATTCTGGTTATAAGAATAATGTGATATATATAAGGATTGTACTACAGTACTTGTTGTTTTCATTAAAGTTTTAATATGATGAAGGTAATCATATTTTAAGTATGTGACAATAAGAGAACCTTTACTTTTTTTGGGGAATCTGATGTTACAATTGAGTTTGGAATTTAGAGACCTTTTAGAGAATGTCTGGACAGAGGTATTTTGGATAACTATAAAGGTTGGAATGGATTATGTTAAACCTTGGATAGTATTGTTTATGATTAAAACATTTTTGAATATTTTTTTTGGAATATTATAATACTATAGTTTTAGGAAAAGGACAACCTACAGGTTGGGGGATAACCCATCGCGTCGGAAAAAGTTGCAGGAATCGAACCCACAACCATAGTGCGATAGACCTTTATTACCTACCACTAGCCTACAGGAATTCCCTGGTTAAAAAAATATAGTTTTCCTGATCTAAATGGTATGTTTCATTATTTGGAACCTTATACAATTATGATAAATAGAATATTTTTGAGTTTAATTAACTTTTATAGTGAAATATGGGTTCGTGGTAAAAATTTATTAAAGAATGAAAGCCTACATGACAAGTAAGTATATTTCCTTACGTTCTTAGTAAATCTCTTAAATAAATTCCTCAACTTTATGAAAGGTAACTTAAAACAAAAACATTGTCAGTTAACTTTTCCAACTGGGGATTCAATGACCGTTTAACCAATCACATGTTTGTGATTTTCTTGTAGTTAAACTTTCTCCTAATCCTATTTTCAAAAAATCTCCATCATACCTGGATGGTCTGTTTCTCCTCCATATCCATATTTTCATAGAATCCTAGTATGGGCTATCTCTGGTGACCTTTGTACTTATCTTTCTTTCTTTTAAAGTTATATTTTTATTAAACATATTTCCGATGTGGGGTTTCCACAAAGGTATTTTCTATTTTCAACCTTCTATTTTCAAAGAAAATTTTCAAATTGAAAGGACGCAATTTATTGAAGGAGGGGAGAATGTAACACCCCAAGCTTCCACGATACACTTCTCTTTCAATAATGCAATAGCTTTCATTGTACACAAGATCGAGATTCTAACACACCGCGACCAATCAAAATTGCCTTTATGAATAGTAATACCCACTTTTTGAAATTATATAAATTTTATATTTCAAAATGGAATTCATTTTTGGATTCAGAATATCGAAACTATCCTATGTTGAATTTTTGGTATTTTTCTGAGAACTTCCAATTTTTTATGAATAGTGAAAAATACATAAAAACAACTTATTTAATCAAAATAATTTATAGTGATAAATTATACTATTGAGTGGTTTTAAAGTATAATTATAATATATTTTTACCATTTTATCCAATGGTGTTCATTAGAATTAATTTCACTTCGAAATTGGACATAAAAAATTATCAATCTTTTGATATATATTGTTTCTTAAAAACATGCTATTTGTTGTGACAGCGGGAATTAATTATAAAATTAATTAATGCAAATTATATGTCTGTAATTTGTTAAAATATATATCATTTTTGAATTTGTAATATCAATTATAGCTTAGGGTGAAATTTTGGCATTGTTCTAAAAAACCTCAATTTTTGATGAATAGTGAAACCACTAAGTGGTAGTTAAAAACTGATTTTTCGTTTAAATAAAACATTACAACTTCTGTGATTTGATTTTCAAAAATCTGACATACATGGTTGTCATTAGGAAGTAAAATGTTATTCAATGGGATTAAAATAATTTTTGGTGAATAGTAAATTTTAAGTTTAATTAATCGCGATTAAAGGTAATTAGTGAAATTTAAGGTAAAAATGATGTTATAAAAATATGAAAATAACTTTACACTTGTCTTACCCCTATTGGATGAGTCATGGATGACCAATACAATCCATGGGTCAACTTGGGGACCCCATAGAGCCACTTTGGTAGGAAAATGACATAAAAAACTTTTTATTTAATGTTAAAATAAAAATGTCACAAACATGAGTTGTTTTACTAAAAAGAAAATTTAAATGGGGTTATACAAGTCATATTTTTTACTATAAATATTCATTAGAAATATAAAAATATTTCCTACATCATGATATTTTTTTTATAATTTTTAGACATTAAATAAATTAAATTATTTATGACACCATGATGATGCACCGATTACCTCATTATTTAACGATTTAAATAAAATGAAAAGTTAATGTAAAATATAAGACATAAACATGTCAAAAACCTATTGGATGGGTGGATTTTGAAATCTTATCATCTTATCCTGGAAATATATAATTTTGGGGCTTTTTAAATCTGAAAAGAATTTTATAATAAAGTAACCTTTTATAACATTCCAAGAGTGCCCCTCCTCTCCTCTTATAAAAGGCCCCCACCTCTACCACCTTACCCACACCTTTCAAGCCTTTGTTTCTTCCAAAACCTGCCCATTTTGTCTCTCCAAATCCCACTCTTACTCCTAGAAGCCTCAATTTGGGCAGAAGTCAACCCAAGGAAGCCTTTGAGCTCAAATCAAAAGAGTTACCCGTTTTTAAGGTAATGTCTTATCTTATGTTATTTTGTTTCATTTTTCTTCTCCAACCCCTTAAACTATTTTTATTCCTATATTTTGTAACAACACCAGTATCTTCAATATACTTGGATGCTTTTATGATAATTATTTGATTTACACTTACACACACCTTCATCCAATGGTTAATGAACATAATGTTTATGTGGTTGGTGAATTTCTGCCTCACTAAACGATGATTGTTCAATCTTCTTTTAACACCTCTCATGGTGGTAATTATGATGACACTATTTTTATATATGATATATATTATGCTTTTGTTTTCCTTATGATTCTGTATTTTTCATTTATGGCATACCTTTATGATTTCCATTATGGGTAAACGCGATAATTTCATTTGAGGAAGTGCGGACTACCGCCCCCTCAAAGTGATTTGAATCGTTAATGCCATATGTGGGACGTATAAAGGATGGAGTATGTGATATTATATATGATATTATACTGGAATTATAATATAACTTTATATCATTATGTTTCATTCCATTAAAATATGAAATAGAAATGAAAGTAGCGTTCATGCGTACGTACGGCTTCCCGTCTCCATGAACGGTGCATTTCATTTCTTACCTCTAAATGTTATGTAATATTATAAATGCATGTATATACTGGATATATATGATATATATCATATCTACATCATGAATATAATTATGGATATAATATATATTTCACCACATGAACAACTTGTAATTATAAGAAGTTTATTTTTAACTCAAGTACCAAAGATCGACAAAATGACCGTTATTAACTTAAATAATTACATAATGGTCATAACATGGTAATAAGTGATATAAAATGAATAATGAACTTAAAAAAGGTTCTTAATAAAGTAGAAATTAACTCTATTTTATTATTCAGGACGTTAAGGAATGATCGAGTCAAGTCGGACATGCGGTAAGGGAACTTCTTAACCCAATTTCCATTCTTTGGGTTAATCTCCTACTTGCAAATTATGTCATGATATTATTATGTCCTATCTTGTATTTGTACTTTCGTTATGTGTACTTATAGTGAATACACATAATAGATCTATTTTATTTAAAAAAATTATCTTTGTAAGGACTTCGTCTCAATCTCCTTTCATTGAGGCATATTTTGTTTTATACACAACTTTCTTTTATATTGTGTATAAACCCCTTTAACTTTTACGTTTATTCAAAAGGAATCTTTTTATACGAAGAATTTTACAAAATGACAAAAAGGAATGTTTTTTGTCGTACATATGTGGCGACAACGAATTCTCCGCCGCCGTGACCATTATTTGAGTTTTGGCTTCCTCTACAATCCATAACTTTTTTTAAATGAAAAATAAATACCAAGTTTTAATTTTCTTTTATTTTTGTATTGAAAATGGTTTTGATAATGATTTTATTATATCAATGTGGTGTATTGATATCTTATTATTAAAATGTGGAAATGTTATGTTTCCTTTATGCATGTTTTATGTGAAACGATTATGTTAGGGTTTATGATATGTTTTAACCTGTTCATATGAGGAATTCATTGGACTTAATAAGTAACGGGTGGAGCCCGCTATAACTCCTCGATGCATCGACAGGTCTCATGAGACAAACTAGTGTCTTGGCATGAGGCATTGAAAAAATATTATTTTTAGTTTTTGCACGAGGCCTTGGCTACGTGGTTATGATAGTCTGGCATTATGCATTCCATCATTATGAAAGTGGTTATTGATATTGCATGTGATTATTCGACCAGTAGATTATCCATGTGAATAAGTAAATGTCATTATTTCATTTTAATTTTTCCATATTATGCTCAAGTTCATGTTTAAAAGGCTTTTGGTTTAGTTATACATTGCCTTAAATGTTTATGTTTATTTATAAAATCTTCTGCAATATTGTTATCCTTACTGAGCATCTGAGCTCACCCCTTTCAATGTTTTAATATTTTTCCAGGATGTGAAGAAGTATTTTATGAATGACCTGTAGGGATAGTCAGAAGAGGATATGAGTGTGGACTATGGAGACTTTTTTATTGTAGTTTTTTCACTTTATGATGTAATGTAACATTTATGAATGTATCTAGTGTTTCCAAGTCTACTAAACTAATCGGTCTTTAGAAACATCATCTTTTATGATCATGCCAATGTTATGCAATAATGCACCGACTCTAGGAAACTGGGGTCGGGGCATTACAATCTACTGGGGGTGGATCTTGATAAGAATCATATGGTGACGTTTCTTATTTAAAGATAACATACTCCTTATCATCATCGAAAATTGTTACCTCCTATTTCTTAAAAAAAATTCTCATCATGTTCTCAAATCCAATTAATACTGAGGATTATATCAATGTCAATCATGGGTATGACGATGAGATCAGTGGATAATAAAAATTTATATTCTCTAATGGGGACTGAATCACAAAAAAATTTGGCAATGATAATTCCCTTAGGAGTTTTGAATGATAACTCCCTTTTTAAATCAAATTGGAAATATCGAATTTTCTTATCACACTAGGAAGATATGAAACAATGAGATGATCTGGAATCAAATAGGGAATTGGCTAAACATGAGGAAACAATTAAATTACCTACCACCATGTCTTTCGGAGATTCAACCTCAGCTGTAGTGATCTTATAAGCTTGGCCTTGTTGCCTTTGGCTTTTCCATGATATGTTTCCATGGCATATAGGAAATTAATTTTCATAATGCACCATTTCATTAAAATTTTAGCATTCAACATTGACAGCCTCTTTCTTTCACTTGGAATCATGTTCTTGGTGGCCTTTTTCACCACACTTGTAACAAACACTCATTCCCTTCAAGCAAGTACGGGGTGATTCAACCCACATTTACTACAGGATAAATGTTCAAATTTTTACTTCTTCACCTTATTTCCATTTATAGAGTGTTCATTAGATCTCTTGTTCTCCTGCTTTGATTTAAATTCATAAGACATAGAGAATTCATTTTCTCTCATGATAGCACATGAGACAATATCATCGTATGATGAGAAGGATTGTAAGACTAATTCTTGACAGATTAATGGATTTAACCCATCAAAAAATTGATAAAACTAACTCCTTCGGTTACAGATATAATCTGTTGAATGCCTTGTAAACTTTGTAAAGTTAACCTCATAATTTGCGATATTCTCATCCTCCTTTTTCCTCAAACTCTGAAATTTCATTTCCATATCCTCTCGATGGTAATGAGGAAAGTATTTTTCTAATAAAATATGTTTAAATCCCTCTATTCCATATTTGATACTTATTTATCTTCCATTGGGTATTGAATTTATGACCTCCATTGATCTGCATATCCAGTGAGGCAATAAACTGCCATAATAACTTTTTCCCTTTCGCTACTCCTGAAATCATGAAATATTTTCTCTATGGAACGTATCCATTGCTCATCTAGAAATGGATTTTTAGTCCCATTGAATGTCATGGGATATTTCCTCATGAATTGATCTAACATTTATCCTCCAGATTTTGGATCAGGGCACTCCATATGGGTATGGTTATTATTCATAACCTGAGTGAGTTATCACAATATGGTGATAAGATGATCAAAACAAGTTTCATCACCAACTCCACTATAATTATCTTGATTAGGAGGGAAATATCTACATGGATTAGGTGCATTGATACAATTTTCATTCCTTCTACTAGGCTCCATTTCTAAGCAATTTCATATATTACATTAGTTTATGAATCATTATACATAATTTGAAACTTGTAAAACACTAAACATAAATTGAACAGTTTATGGATATAATCAATAATCATAAAAATGTTTTCCTTGAGAAGTTATATACTCATAAATCCTTCATAATGGTTTGTAAAAAAAATGTGAATTATCCTAAGCATATCCCCCAAGAGTCTCATAACCATGAGTGCAGCATGGCTCATATTCATGTACTAGGATACCCCGGGTCAATACCAAAACTCATTGTCATAGTTTTCACTCCTAGGTACATATGTTCCATATTCTCCCAAACCTACTCGTATACATACAAGGATGTATTTCTTGGAAAACTCACAAAATCTCTACATTACCAAAATTATAGGATGTACTTCTATACTAAAACAAAATGCCTATCTTAGGGTAGTTTTCCCTAATCCGAGTTTTTCTAAATCTAGTTTCTAAGGATTGTACTAAACTTATTCTGATACCAATGGTAACGCCCCAGCCCTAGTTACCCAGAGTTGGTGCATTATAACATAACATATGCATGATCACAAGGGATCAAATCCCGAATGACCGATCAGTTTTGTAGCCTTGGAAGTACTAGATACATATATAAGTTTTATATTACATAATGAAATAAAAAACAACAACATTTTGTCTCTATTGACCACATTCCTAACCCTTAGCCTATCCCCATAGGTCAAACATAAAATACTTCTTCACATATTGGGAAAAATAAATCATAGAAAGGGTGATCTCAGATGCTCAATAAGGATAACATTATAGCGGAAACATTCATAAATAAACATAAATATTTAGGGAAAAGTATAAAACTTAAAAAAAATCTCTTTAAACATAAAATTCATCATAATATGGAATAGATAAATCAAATATTTCTATTTACATATTCACATGCGTATTATACTAGTCAAATAATCACACGTAATATCGATATCTAATTTCATAATGATGGAATCCATAATGTCGGACATCATAACCACATAGTCGAGACCTCGTGCCAAAATTAAAAATAAGATTTTTTCAAGCCCTTGTTTCAAGACACTAGTTTGCCTCAAGAGACCTATCGATGAATTAAGGACCCATAGTGGGATCCACCCATGACTTTCTAAGTCCAATACATTCTTCATATGAAAATGTTGAAAATAACATAAACATTCATATTAAAACTAGCATACCTAATGTTAATACATTAACCATAAACCATGAATAGTATAAAAATGACACATCCAGAGTCAAACATATCACAAATCCTTCAATACAGTATGGAAAATTTGTATAATAATAAATCAACTTTAAAGAAGTATAAAATCAATTAAAGGATTTTGACATAGATGAAATCAAAAATATTTGAGAGATCTATCTATTTCTATTTTTAATCAATTAAAAGTTATGTAATTATAAAAGAAAAAATTTATCTAGAAAATATTATTATAATCTAGTAAGGGAAGATTCAAAGGTGTTATAATGGTGGAGAATAAATGCACCCTCCATATAAGTTAAAAAATATTCTTACCTTAATTTTTTGAAAAGGTCATAATGTACCATATTTGGAAACCGATAGAAAGATTACATTAAAAACTTTTTATAAAAATTAAAGCATGGTCATAAATGAATTTAACCCATATTCTAGTAAATAGAAAAAAAATTGAATTTTTTTAGGAAAAACAAATATGGATGATAAAGAGGTCCCAGTAGATACTTATATAAAAACAACCTCAGATAATAAAGAGATTGTGAAATTAACCAATACCTTATACTTTTCCATGGTTGAGGGTACATTAACATCATGTATAATAGTTAAATAATTGTTATTAAATTATACAAATACCACGTACATAAATATGATATAATATATGATCTTCTAATATTTCTTTGTTAATAATATTTTAGTAGTTTCATTATTTCATGTGTTAACTGATTCGTTTTCCTTTATATGTTTTGTTACGTAAGTCATGTTTGTTATGGATAGGATGTGTTTGAATTATTTCCAGAATGACATGATGTTATTAAATATTTTTTTAGTAATCAAATTAAAATTATTCTTGAATGGTTTCGATGGGGTATGAATCTCATCACGTTCGTGGAGACAGTAATTCGTATATACACATGAACGCTACTTCCATTTTGTTTTTTTAAATGGAAAGAAGAACAAATGATACATAGGTATATTGTTATACCAGTATAATATAATATTTTATATACATTATGTATGTTCATTAACACCAACCATTATATGTTCCATGTATGGTATGAATGATTCATATCACTTTGGGGGGGTAGTCTACACTTCCTCAAATGAAATTATCATATATATAAAACATATAAAGAATAAAGGTATGGAATAAAAGTGAATTAAATATGATTATAGGTAAAATAAATATCATATATAATTATAGTTCCAACATAATGGACACCATAAGAGGAGGTAGTATAAGATTGAACAATCATCGTTCTGTGAGGTAGTAGTTCACCGTCCACCAAAACATTATGTTCTTTACCCATAATACAGAGGTGTGGGTAAGTGTAGTTAAAATAAATCTCATAAGAACAAATCATTATATTGAGGATACTGGTGTTTTATAATATAAATTAATAAATAGAGTTTAGGGGGTTGGAGATGTAAAATAAAAGAAAATAACTTAAGAGGAGATGTTACCATTAAATTGGGTAACTCACTTTGGTTCGAACAAATTGGCTTCTTAAAAAGCCTTATGTCTATGGTAAGGATTATAAACGGAAGAGAGGGATGTAGGTAGATTAATTGACAGAGTTTAGACGATCCAAGGGGATTGAGGGTGTGAGAAATGGGTTAGAGGTGAGGGATTTTTATAAGGGGGAGGAGGGGCTCTTTAGAAATTTTGTAAAACATTATTTTATTATATAATTATATTCAGTTTATAATGGTCTGAAACAACATAAATTTGAAGTTACGATGACAAATGTTCAAAATAAAATCATCTAAGAAAGACGATATAGGTTTTGGATATTGTTTGATTTTTTATAATCTCATTTATTTAAATCATTCATGAATGAGGCAAATACTGCATCATTGTTTTGTCATAAATAATTTTATTTCATTCATGTCTAAAAAATATAATCAAATAACCATGATATAGGAAATAATTTTAGATTTCATATGAAGTTTCATAGTCTAAAAGATAACTTATATATCCCCTTTTAAAAATAATTTTACTAATAGATATATGATTATGTCATTTTTGTCTTTACATAAAATTAATTAATATAAGCTGTCATTATCACTCTCAAGTGGCTCCATGGGGTCCCAAAGTCAACCCAAGGTTGACCATGGTCTGAAATGTAACAAAAAATAGGAATGGAACACATTTTAAGGTAATTTAATATTATTATAATATTATTTACTACCCTTATTTTCCAGACATACCCCTTTAACCATGGTAAATAAAATATTTTCCACAGTAATCATTCTTAATGTATAAAAATAAAAGTTAAAAAATTACAAAATATAGACCTCCTGATTCAAAATATGAAATCAATATTTTCAAATTCAAAACACAAAATTTGTAGAAATTAATTAAAAATTAATTCCCATTGTCAAAACAAAAAATGTGTTTTTAAAATATAATAAATCTCAAAATATTGACACTAGTTTATGTCCAGTATAAATGTGAAATTATATATAATGACATAAATTATATTAAATTATAATAATATAATCTAATTATACTTAAAAACCCTTCAAATTTATATCTTAACACTATATATTATGTCTATTAAAAAAGTTGTTTTTTATTAAAAAATTTAATTTTTCATTATTCATTAAAAGATGAAAGTTTTCAAAAAAGTACCAAAAATTCACTCTATGTTAATTTTGATACATTTAATCCAAAAAATGATGTCCATTTTAAAAAGAAATTATAAATTTTCAAAAAAAATGTGTATTACAATTCATAAGGGGTAGTTTGATTTTTCATGGTGTGTTAGAATCTCGAAGCTGGATACAATACATGCTATTACATTAGTCAAAAGGAAATGTACCATGGAAGCTTGTGGTGTTACATTTATTTATTGAATATATATTTGACTAGGTGAAGGGAGTAAATTTTTATTTGATAAAAAATATATATTCTTGAAATCTTTTTATTATAGTGAATGATCTGGATATCTAGAAACTACATTCAGGTGCACATATAGGTACATTGTGTTCATATTTATTCCATTCAGTGTCACAAATTAACTATTTATGTTCATGGGGATAATTAATAATGTATTCTATGTGTACATGCACGGTTTCATTATCATGTTCATCATTGAAATCATGATATACAAGAGTTCATAGGAGGATTTCATTGATCATCCCATTGATGTGTTGCAGACTAATTGACACCATCAACGCTATGGGAAACTACTTGAGTTATTTTTTTGTACATGAGATGTGTACTCCCATGGACATGTGGTGTCTCAATAGGGTGTAGAAATTGACCAATTGAAGTTTGGGGTGTATTTTTTGTAGGAACCTTAAAATAGGATAGATTTTCAGAGTTTCAATGTTCTCGTGGGATATTAACAGAGTTTTTTGTACCATTTCTCAAAGGGTTTTTCCCTATTGACCTCTTACCCCTAAAAAATACATCATTTTTTTTGGAAAAATTAGTGTCAAATAGAATTCATTAACCGAAAGAAGATTCGGAAGAATTCCACGGTTCTTCTGTTTCCTATGGAATGATGATTGAAGTCTTCTATAACATGTACCATCAGGGATTATGATGTGATTTTATGTTGTGTAGGGTGATGATCTCTTGTGGTTCTATGAAGTTATCCCCCCATTAGTTTTATTATGCTGCCCATAATTTAGAGGTTGTGGAATTTGGGTTTTTACTCATGGTGTAGTATAATTACCTCATCGATGAGAACATTCTGGTTATCACGAATGACAAGATCCTAGATTTATTTTCACTATGCAAGATCTAAATTAGTTCTATCAAAGAGAGATTTTATTTTTTAGGAATAAAATTTGTATATCTATTATGCCTATGGAAAGGGGAATGTTATTGTTGATGCACAAAGTCAAAATTTCCTAGGACATGTAATTCATGACTCCATGGTTGTTTGGAATGGGATGGAGGATCTTGTAATAATGCTTCTTGATGTGGGTGAAATAAGTGACTATGTTTCTCATTGTCATATGAACATGTAATATTCCATGATGCAGTAATAGGGGTGTCTTTCTGGGGAGAATGAGAGGTAGAGGTGATGCATGATCCGGTTGGAAATAGTGATTGTCAACATAGATGGTTAGAACCAGATGTCGTTTTATTGGGGGGTCGGGGTTGTGTCGTAATAGTGTGTTCCCTAGACCAAAATATATAGTACATTTTGATTATGATTTCATGTATACAATGATAAATTCTTGATGTAAACTTACCATTATAGTGTTTACATTTCTACATCCCCTATATAAATGGTAATTTTTATAGATTATTTGTCATATAAAAAGCTTATAATAGATCCCAAGCTATAATAAGAACATCAAGATACTATAACATGAAACCTAAATAAATTTCGTATTGTATATGTACATCATAATTACTAATAACAGTTGATGTCTAAATATCAGGTGATGGGGTATCATTTTTATTGAGACTTTATCTCATAATGTTCTCACTTCTTGATATCTGGTAGGTATGATCATGTGAACAAACTCTCCCGTAGGAACACCTCATATTTCTGGTGTTATTGGTTGTTTCTAACTACAAACACGTGCATTAGAATCCTAAATTGAGATTATTATGAATGTGTTCATTTTGATCACATAATTTGATGCACAGAAAAGACCATGATAATGAAAATGAGGTGAGATAAATTTTGTTTGGTGTGTCCTTGGTGTTATGGAATTAGTTAAATGGTAAAGATAAAATTTATCTCTTTTGAGTTATTGAAGTAATATCTTATGCCTAGTTGATCTGAATGGTATTATCTTCATAAATCCTTGGAAAGGGTAGTAAGAGGTATGTTTATCCAGTTCGATCAACAAATAACAAAGTAAGAAATGATGATGACACAACTGTGCATCTTGTTTTGTGAGATATTGAATACAAATAGAATATATTACATGGTAAGTGTTCATAGGTTGGTTTTACTTACTATGATTATTCCATTTCATTTTATGAGCATTAATGGGATTCTAGACCCCACCTCTTGGTCTATTAATACTATTTAGTTCTATCTAGTTAAGGTCCTAGAGGGTCTCACACAATATATCATTCAAAAATCAACCCAAATTTGGTGAATATGTATATAAGACATCATGGTCCCCACCATGGGTCCAGGAGTTTTCAATGTAAATGATCGTCAAATAATAAATAAATTCATTATTATTAGAGTATATAATTATTTGGTATAATTTATTTATTAAAATTATTTACATGTTATTTAGTGAATACAAGAAAATTATTATAATGATTAATATTATGTTAATATTCCATGGTCATTTAATAATAGTGGGAATTAAGATTCATGTTAAAAGAATCAGTTTTATTATGTAATATATTTAATATGTATTACTCTTATGTTAAAAATATAAACAATATTTTGGATTCACTTTATTTCGTATTAATTACTTGTTTATTACTTATAATGTGGAAGTTTAATATATGGGGGTCATGGAACCCTATCCGCGTATTTTATGAACCCACTATATAAGTATAATAGGAGCTACCTTACATTCACTATTAATGCATTTGTAATTGAGAGCTTTACTCGCCTCTTATATCCTGTAGAGAGAAACTCTCTGTCCAGGTGAAAGATCAAAGATCACCTTTGTGAATCGAACTCAGGGGTTCGTGGTTATTTTTGTAAGGTCAAAGAGATCATTAAATCTCTATTCTTGCCCTTTGAATTTTACGAACATTGGGTTTGTACATTATTGAAGTGTGTTTGGATGATCTAGAGTGGTTCAGCTTCGGATACATCCAGAAAAGTTGTCTTCTATAAGCAATAGGAAAACATTATTAGAATTAGAAGGAGGTATATTTATTTTTTTTATTTTCGTTCTTTGAATAATACATGTGAAATCCATGGCCCTCTATAAAGGATCAGATCAACAGAGATGAAACTTTTCATCACTTTAATGATGAAAAATTTTAAATTACCTGAAAACTAGCTTATGAGGAGCACCGAGTTACCAACTATTTGTATCAAAGGGTTGTTTTAATTTCTTAATCTATGAATAAAATATTATTAATTAAATTAAGTGCATGGTTTTAATTTGATCTCAATGGATCGAATCATTAAATGATACAATTTTTGATGGACATGTTATGGCCATCTGAAATTTCTAATATGGATCCTTTTACAGTTCTCAGGTATTAAATTTTGATGAACAATATATATATCACCACATTATTATTTTCTTCCATTTATATAGGGAGTTCTAGTTAATTCCCTCTTCTGGCCAAATTTGAATCACCAGAGAAAGCAACAGACAGTGGTGAATTGATCAGTTGTGGAATCAAATAATTACTAAAATAATAATATTCTTTGGATTTTACAAAATAGATATTTTATCCTATGTTTGAAAAAAAATAAAATAATGACTTATAAAGGTTTTTTTACCTGGTGTAAATAGAATATAAGGGTAATCTTGGGAGGCTGAAATTAATAAACAAATGTGTTTCTTTGGTTAGATAAAAAAAATAAAAAGGTTTGTTTAAATAACTAGTTCTTCCTCAAGAATACATTAATTAAAAAAAGGGAAGGCTTCTTCATGTAGCCTCTATATGCCACCCCTACAATAGACCCGCATCTTCCTCATCATCCAATCCTTAGTCGTCCACCCACTGAGATTGTAGTTGTCCACCTCCCTTCCAGACATAGCTCACCTCCTCCCAATTAGACCATTCATCGAGACCCCAAGGTCACTACCCTCCACTATGTTGGACTGTCACCCTGCATCCAGACACCATAGCTCCCTTAAAGGACCAATCCACCACCCGACCACCTCAGTTGCACTATGACAAGGTCTTAGTCACACCCTACTTGAGATAGAGCCTCGTTGACCATCGTCCAAGCCTCCTGACACTTCTATAGCATCCCGGACTAGATCCTATATAATTCCCATCATATAATACTAAAAATTACCCCTTATTGGTTTGAACGGTACTGTTTGAATCCCCTTGTGTCGTTGCCTCATATAGCTCTATCCCTAGATCATCAATCCACCATGCACTACCATATTGACTGTAAGGACCCGAAATTTTGAATAAATCTTGTTACGTAATTTTGTGTGTTATTTTTTTTATACTCAACAAAACGGTTTCATTGGATAACATGAGTATAATTAAAATGAGGCTATTGGGTTTTGACTGTTATATGACCATTGGTCAATATGACCGCTGAAAACTAAACATTTCGATATTTGTCTCTAAATACAAGTGATCTTGGTTAATTAATATAGAAAGAAGATTTGATGGCCTCACCCAGTAGTCTTGGACCAATCGAAGCCCCTCTAGACAGAACTTGGGAAGGAGGTAGCACCATTGGGCTTTGCTCTGGACCAAACCAAAGCCGAACTTCATCGTGTGAAGCTAGAACGGAATCACCTTCGCGAGAATTTCAAACTGATTGAAATTACTACTCGTGCGATGTTGATCGAGCCTCCCTCAGATTCTCTCACCTAGCACACCCTACACTTAGGTCCTATGATGGTTTTAGAAGGGGATATGTAAGGAGACCGTAACTACATTGTGTAATCCTTTGTTTTAAATCAAAAAATAGATTTCTTCTTATGATGAAGTTTATGAATATTCAAATGTCCGGATAAATATAGTATGCATATTTTTTGTGAATTTTAGAGAAATGATATTTTAAAAAATGTTAATGTAAACCTTAAATAATTAAAAATGAGAAATGATTTCCAAAAAATGGTCTTCTACAATTATGTTCAGTACAAAATTTAGAGTCTAATAAGATCAACATAAGTTTTAATGAATAGTAAATTATGAATAGTTATTTTATGCTTAGGATTAGTAATGTGACCAAATGGATTAGTAATCACACTTAAATAAAGCAGTAATATAATCTAAGCACCTTGATTATGTAATGTGATTCAATAAAATGGTTAAATAACGGTTTCATAAATTATTTGTCAAGTATTAGTTTTTTTGGGTGAATAGTGTTTTTTAACTATAAATTTAATTAAAAATATTTAGAAAATTATTTTTATAAATTGGATTTCATTTTTGAACTCAGAGCATCGATATTATGTTAAGGTAATTTTTGGGGATTTTTCTGAAAAAAATGAATTTTTGGTGAATAGTGTATTTATTTAAAAATTAAATTAAAAATATTTTTGAAAAATATTTTTATAAAATGGAGTTCATTTTTGAAATCATAGCATCTATATTTGGTTAAGGTGAAATTTTTGGATTTTTCTGAGAAAGATGAATTTTTGATGAATAGTGGAAATACAGTTTTTAAGTTACGGGTGTTTAATGACATCATTAAATGATGTATTAAGTATGTAATCAATATGGTCGACTTATGAATAGTAATATAAGGTATGAGGTGTCCCAAGTGTCCAATACCATGGGAAAATACCATGGTCAAGCCAATGGTATTCCCAAAACCACTAATGAGGTGTCCCTTGGCCATTAATGCATTGTCCTCTCACTTTCCCTATAAATACCAAGCCATCCTCTCATCCATTCGACTCCAAACTCTCCCCCAACGAAGATCTGGTGTCATTACCTCACAATAATTCCTTCCAAGGTGCCCCCAATCCCTCAAGGTCCCAAACATTGAGTTTTAAGAGTTATGTTTTAAGGTAAGGGATCCAACCTCCCTCTTTCTTTTCAAGTAATCTCTTTTATGTCATTTCTTTTATGCCCCATACTGTTTTGTTGGAGGATATTATTTTATATTCATACTACTGTCTTTTTCATGTTCATATGATGAGACACCCCCTCTTTCTCTCATCATTTCATTTTAAGAATGTTAATGTGGCGTCGTTAGGGTGCCGAATTTTTAAGGGATTCTTTCACCCTTCTCAAGTTCTACTTTCATGTCAAGTATTTCAAGTTCCTTTTTATTTTGTTGGGGTATGATATCTATATCTATCATACTAGTCTTTTATGTTCATATGATGAGAGACCTTATTTGACCTTTTAAATTCTGTATTTTGAAGTTTTAAGTGGCGTTGTTAGGCTGCCGAATTTTTATAAGAGAAATCTTATTTCTGTATTCCTTTCATGTTCTTCATTTCATGTGGTATATCTTTCAAATTTAATTACCATGTTCATATATCCTTTGTATTCTGTCCCTATACTGTTTTATGGGTCATTTATGAATGTTTTACACATGTCCCCTCTCTTTTCAATGTTTTCTAAAACCCTGAAACATAGTCGTTATGCTGCAGAATTTCCGTCTCAAAATGTCTCTCTCTCTTGTTCTAAAGATCTTTTATTTTATTAACTGAATACTCATAGATATCACTTATATAGGGGTATTCACATATATACCAACATTTTCTATTTTAAATTCTGGTATTTACATACATGATACCCACCTTTTTTCTGTGTGTTTTAAAGTGACACAAAGATCATATCTTTAAAGTAGTTTTTAAAACATTATGATTATGAAATGAAACCCATTCCTTTTATGCTATATGGGTTGTTTATGAAATGATTGATGATGATATATGTGGCTCACATGATAATAAAGACATGTCAAGGGTGCTCCCAGATTGCGCTCCAATGCATTGGGTAAAGACTTAATCTCAAGAGATGACTATTTTTTAACGACGCCTTGGTGAATAACCTTGGTAATATTTAATGACACCTTGGGGATGGACCTTGGTGAAACAGAAATAATTTTAAATATTAAATGTTCTAGTCACATCTTCAAGTTATGAAAAAAATTATTTTTATTATGATATGCCTCTTGATTTCTTTCTCATGCCTAAAAGTTCCTTTTCATGACATTGTTGATGTATCTCAAGTTTGCATGTTAAATGTTTCCCCTTGTTTCCCTTACTGGGCCATCTGCTCACCCATTCTTTTGATGTATGTCCCCAGGTTATGAGATGTTGTAATGAACCTAGGATGAACATAAGGAGAAGCCTTTCAAGTGTTTAAGAAGAATGTTTTATGTTTTTGGTTTCCAAGACACTAAACCTTAAAGATCATCGGTTTTGTAAAATATAAGGAAATTTTATGTGATAAAAAGGAGGGATGCTATAGTTGGTATCAAAGGATGGTTTAGTTATTTGTGGAAATTAGGATATGAAAACTTTAGGAAGAACCCTATAGAAAAGTTTATATATAGGAAACATTCCTGGTTTTTTGGTGAGTATTGAGTAAGGGGTTTCCAAGCATATATATCCTTGTCTGGATACGAGCAGGTAGTGGTGGCTCTGGAACAGATGTACATAGGGGTAAAACCCTAAAACACCGCTTTGAGCAAGACTCGAACGGGAACTGGTACAAGAAAACGGGACTAACTGCACTCTTGGTTACAACACTCCTGGGGGATATGCTTTGGTAAATTCATAAGCTTAGTACGAACCATTATTAAAGGAACAAAGATAAAATAAAATAAAGATTCACATAAGAATATATTATCATGGATAACCTAGATTGGGACCTAGGGGATCACAAGTTAGGGGATACTTTTCTTCTACAAGTTTATCCTTTTATGCTTTAAGTTTCCTTTTAATGATTATTGGATAAGTATTTAAGCCCCTAATTTTACTTTCTTTCCTTAGTTTATGGAGGGAAATGGAAGAACATGTCCCAAAAACCAATATGAAAGGAAATGTGACGATTTCCGTATTAATATGACAGAGATGATTAGGGGATTAAAAGATGATTATTATTTTGGAAGACGTTCACTATTTTGGGAACCCTATTTGAGCGAGGTAAATAGATTACTATGGTATTTTTTTTGAGGAGTAAAGGTTGAATTATATATTGAAGAATTGATGAATTTAAGGTGAACATATGGTATTATAGGTTACTTATGGAAATGATTGACCTATCTTGGGGAAAATATGTTTAGGTTAGTTACTTTTGTTATAAGATATTAGGAGTGGTTGATGTTGTTTGGAGATGAACGATAAATCTTATCTTGGAAGACTATGTTATCATGTCCTTCTTGTATTTGGGTTTCAATCTTAGTTTGGGTTATTTTGAGGAATTTTAAGGAAAGTTATTTACGGAATGGTCTATGATGAACTTTGGGTAGTACCATGGAACTTTGAAGATTTAAAAGTAGTTTCCCTTCCTATGGGATTCTTTCTTTTTGAAGATTTATTTTATCACACCCTTTCTTTTTTTGGGATAAATATTTAAAGATAGATAGTTTTTCTTTTTTGGAATACGTGATTCTCTAGAATATTATTCTTGTGCTTTTGATGAGACCAAATGTTTTTAAATGCTCATCTTTTGGAGAAAATATTAGTTTTGGTAGAAACTTATTAAAGGATAAAACTCTACTTGAAGGTAGGTATATTTCCTTATGTTTTCATTTAATGTAGTAAATGAATTCCTCAAAAGTATGAAAAGGAACATAAAACAAAAAAACGTTGTCTGTTAACGTTTCCTACAAGGAAATCAAATAACATTTGACCCATCATAAATTTGTGATTTTCTTGTTGTTAACTTTCTCCTAATTATTTTTTCTATCACTCTCCCTTAAAACGTGACCCTTTGTTTTTTCCACCATGCCCATGTTTTCCTACATGGGATCCTAGTATGGTTTAACTCGGGTGACCTTTTTTACTTCCCTTTCATTCTTTTAAAGTAATATTTTTATTGACTCCTTTTCCGGTGTGGGACTTTTAATGAAATTTCAAAACCCAGTTTTAAAAATTGCGAGGACGCAATTTCTTAAGGGTGGAAGATTGTAACAACCTGATATTTTGGAATAAATCTTGTTTTCTAATTTTTTGTGTTATTTTTTTATACTCAACAAAACTGTTTCATTGGATAACATGAGTATAGTTAAAATGAGACTATTGAGTTTTGACTATTATATGACCATGGGTCAATATGACCGCTAAAAACTAAATATTTTGATATTTGTCTCTAAATACAAGTGATCATGGTAAATTAATATAGAAAGAAGATTTGATGGCCTCACCCAGTAGTCTTGGACTAATCGAAGCCCATCTAACAGAACTTGGGAATGAGGTAGTACCACTGAGCTTTGATCTGGACCAAACCCAAGCCGAAATTCATCGTGTGAAGCTAGAACAGAATCGCCTTTGCGAGAAGTTCAAACTGATAGAAATAACTACTTGTGTGATGTTGGTTGAGCCTCCCTCAGATTCTCTCACCTTAGCACACCCTACACTTAGGTCCTATGCTGGTGTGATAAGGGGCTATGTAAAGAGACCGTAACTGCCTTGTGTAATCCTTTGTTTTAAGTAAAATTTTTGATTTCTTCTTATGATGATGTTTATGAATTTTCAAATGTTCGGATAATTATAGTATGCATATTTTTGGTGAATTTTAGAGAGATGATATATTAAAAAATGTTTATGTAAACCATAAATAATTAATAATGTGTAATGATTTTCAAAAAATGGTCTTCTACAAATATGTTCTGTACGAATTTTGAGTATAATAAGGTCAACTTAATTTTTGATGAATTGTAAATTATGAATAGTGATTTTATGCTTAGGATTAGTAATGTGACCAAATGGATTAGTAATCTCACTTAAATAAAGCATTAATATAATCTCGGCACCTTGATTAAGTAATGTGATTCAATAAAATGGTTAAATAACAATTTCATAAATTATTAGTCAAGGATTAGTTTTTTCGGGTGAATAGTGTTTTTTAATTAAAATTTTAATTAAAAATATATAGAAAATTATTTTTATAAAATGGATTTCATTTTTGAACTCAGAGCATCAATATTATGTTAAGGTAATTTTTGGGGATTTTTCTGAAAAAAATGAATTTTCAGTGAATAGTGTATTTATTTAAAAATTAAATTAAAAATATTTAGAAAATCAGTTTTATAAAATATAGTTCATTTTTTAAATCAGAGCATCGATATTTGGTTCAGGTGAAATTTTGGGATTTTTCTGAGAAAGTTGAATTTTCGATGAATAGTGAAAATACAGTTTTTAAGTTACGGGTGTTTAATGACATCATTAAATGATGTATTAAGAATGTAATCAGTATGGTCGACTTCTCAATAGTAAGATAAGGTATGAGGTGTCCCATTTGTCCAATACCATGGGCAAGTACCATGGGCAAGCCCATGGTTTTTCCAAAACCACTAATGAGGTGTCCCTTGGCCATTAATGCCTTGTCCATCACTTTCCCTATAAATACCAAGCCATACTATCATCCATTCGACTCCCAACTCTCCCCCAACGATGCTCTGGTCTCATTACCTCCCAAGTAGTCCTTCCAAGGTTCCCCCAAGCCCTCAAGATCCCAACCTTTGAGTTTTAAGAGTTACGTTTTAAGGTAAGCGATCCTACCTCCCTATTTATTTTCAAGTAATCTCTTTTATGTAATTTATTTTATGCTCCATGATCTTATGTTGGAGGATGTTATTTTATATTCATAAAACTGTATTTTTCATGTTCATATGATGAGAGACCCCCTCTTTCTCTCATCATTTCATTTTAAGAATGTTAAAGTGGCGCTGTTAGGCTGCCAAATTTTTAAGGGATTCTTCACCCTTCTCAAGTTCTACTTTCATGTCAAGCATTTAAATTTACTTTTTACTTTGTTGGGGTATGATCCCTATATCTATAATACTGATATTTTATGTTTATATGATGAGAGACCCTATTTTATCTCTTCAATTCAGTATTTTTATGTTTTTAGTGGTGCTATTAGGCTGCCGAATATTTATAAGAGAAATCTTATTTTTTTTCTTCCTTTCATGTTCTTAATTTCATAGGGTATATCTTTTAAATTTCATTACCATGTTCATATATCCTTCATATTCTGTCCCTCTACTATTTTATTGGTCATTTATGAATGTTTTACCCATGTCCCCTCTCTTTTCAATGTTTTCTAAAACCTCGAAACATAGTCGTTATGCTGCAGAATTTCCGTCTCAAAATGTCTTTCTCCCTCTTGTTCTAAAGTTATTTTATTTTATTAAGTGAATAATAAAAGATCTCTCTTCTATAGGGGTATTCAAATATATACCAAAATGCTCTATTTTATATTCTGGGATTTACATACATGAGACCCACCTTCCTTTTCTGTGGGTTTTAAAGTGACACAAAGATCATGTCATTAAAGCAGTTTTTAAAACGTTATGATTATGAAATGAAACCCATTCCTTTTATTCTATATGGGTTGTTTATGAAATGATTGATGATGATATATGTGGCTCACATGATAATAAATATATGTCAAGGGTGTTCCTTGATAGTGCTCCAATGCATTGGGTAAAGACTTAATCTCTAGAGATGACTATTTTTTTAACGACGCCTTGGTGAATAACCTTGGTAATTTTTAATGACACCTTGGGGATGGACCTTGGTGAATCATAAATGATTGTCAACATTAAATGTTTTAGCCACATATTCAAGATATGAAAAACTTTATTTTTATTATGATATGCCTCATTATTTCTTTCTCATGCTTTAAAGTTCTTTTTCATGAAATTGTTGATGTATCTCAAGTTCGCATGTTAAATGTTTCCCCTTGTTTCCCTTACTGGGCCTTCTGCTCACCATTTCTTCTGATGTATGTCTCCAGGTTATGAGATGCAGTAATGAACCTAGTATGAACATACGTTGAATCCTTTAAAGTGTTTAAGAATAATTTTTTATGTTTTCATGTTTTAAGTTCCTGGTTTCTAAGACACTAACCCTTAAAGATCCTCAGTTTTGTAAAATGTAATGAAAGTTTATGTGATAAAAAGGCGGGATGCTATATTGACTCCCCTGGTGGCCAGATCTAGGGAGCTACCCACCATGAGCATGAATGATCTACAGCATGCAGCCTCCCAGTTTTTACGTACACCACCAACCACCCTACTTAGCCCATGTGCACAAATATCATACCCCAACTAGATTCTTCTCACTCAGTGTGGGGTCATATCGACCTCGGTGGATCTATATGACCTAAAATGGGTTTTTGCTGGTTGTCTCATCCCAAAACACCCTAGAAAAGGGATTTACCTACCTAAACGGGCTTGTGTGGGGTTAGAATGACCCACTTTGACCCTCCATGGGGTTTTAAGCTCTTTATATTTTATATAATCCAAATTAAATAAATTTATTCCTTTTATTTCATTATTAATGTAAATAAATAAAAAATAATATTTTTTGGTTTACAAATGTAATATTCTTATACTTGGGGTTAAATTAAATTAATTTAATTATTAAATTAAATTATTTAATTAATTAAATATAAATAAATATGATGGCTAAATTAAAAAAACTTATTTGAATTTAACTAATTCATTTAGTTTATTTAATAGCCTTTGTACTTTAAAATTACTACAATTTAATTTTTTTCACCCTTTACTTTTACCCACTAACCGGTCATAATCATTGACTGACCAGCATAGGACTAGTTATTTTCATTTAATTATTTATTATCTGTATGAAATGATTGTAAATATTTAATTATTTTTACTGATGACCTCAACATATTAATTTTTATTCAAAAATTTCTAAGAGCATGTGGATCCGTCATTGTACATATTTTTTACTCTTGAGACCCCCTCACCTATGTGTGAGTATTTTTGTACTATTATGATGATAGAGTATGTTGAGGACCAAGCCATGTCTAGGATAAATACCTATGAGAAAAGGAAAATGGATGGGGATGAGCAACATCATGAGTAAATCAATGGATTAAGTATCATTCCCCTAGGCCAGACATGCCCCATTTAATTTAAATGGTTCACCCTTTATTATATTCTCACGACCAATAAAGTATATTTATTTCTTTTATGCATTTATTTTTTGTTCTATGAATTTTCATGATAGTAGAAAACTCTTAAAATAATAAAAAAAATCATAAAGATGCAATGAATGTCTTTTTTGTGAATGTCTAATTGTGAGCATGACAACATAGAATGAATAGATTAATTGAAATGGATTACATTCATCGAATAAATATAAAACCCCGTCAATGAAATATTAACTTTTAAACACCCTCCATCATTTTAATTTGATAAAACTCTTACTCTATTGGGTTCTCATTATCCAATGTTGAGGGTTCTACTACCGGGGAGTTTTAATGAGAGTGATGGGATGACTTCACTGATGTTAGAAGAATAGAATATGACAATCATATCTTATTTCATCATTAGAGGAATGTGATGTATAAATATTTTGTATGATTTTAGAATATGATACATAACTCAATAGTTAAATGGGTCACAAGTTAATGCAGTAGGCCAGAGAAATGGCTATTTAGAAACTCCCCATGTAGTGGTGTATCCAAAGCTTGTAAACTATGTGAATTGTTTTCAGGGTTTCATTCCAATAGAATACTCATGCGACAGAGTATTCTGATTCTAATATAGAGGTTTCATAGTGTTTTATAAAATATTTGGAGACATTTAATAATTTAATTGACCAATAATATCTAATTGGTAATAAAGAAAAAAGAAAAAATTGAAAGATTTTTTCCCTTAAAAATGGAATTTAATTTCACATGAACACTGTGATAATATTGGACAACTACAATTTTCCAACAAGAATGATTTCTCAAAGAGTGGTATAGGTTCTTGCCTAAAGTACTAATACATTTGAAATTCAAGGTGTCGGTGTCCCTGATACCAGTTAATCCACTTTTGAAAGCAATGACATAAAAATTCTTACATAAGACTCGTGTACAATTCATATGATGATATGTCATAAAATTATTGTCAATATCCATTGTGAGTTTTGGATAAAACATCATTACATGATTGATTTCAAAAGTATCCACATCTCTGATAATCTTTCGAGGATAAAGATAATAGTGGTATAAATGTGTGATGATTACACTAAATATATTTAAATTGAATGATGGATCAAAATATTTCAATGGATCCCTTTCACATATCATTTTCATCCATTTACATAGGGATCATTAATTATTGAAAAAAATTGTATGGATAAAATTATTCATTACCTTTTCAGTATAGTTCTCCATGAAATATGAACATTAATCAAACACTAATATTTATGTCTTATAGGGAACCAATTGGAAGACAAGGTGAAAAGGATAAAAGAAAATTGTGATGTCAATGGAATCATCACAATGTCCTTCAGAGAAATTTTACTTTAAACCATAGGATATTTTTATTTCATATCATCAAATAAATTGATTGAAGATTAAATGAAATAAACTGAATTGAAGAAGAATGGAATTTCTTATTTTTTAGGCATATTAATCAATTGAATTTAATTTTTATATTATACTTTTTGTTTATTTTATACTATATTCCAATTACATGTGTGTATTTATATAGAGTATCCTTATAAGTATATAAATGTTACATGAAGTAAGGTTTATTCTCCAAGAGGTAGAGAAAAGTTGGTTCTTGAGTCATTTATGTGAATTACTTGACTTATTATTTCCATGTCATTGATTCTAGTTTAACTATTGTTATGCATTACCAAAATAATAATCTTTGGTCATTTAGAAACTAGGTGAAATTATTATGGATTTGGAATGATTGTTGTTCAGAGTATTTTATGATAAATAAATAGTTCATTAGTACATAAATCATTTGAAATAAAATTTGAATATAATATTTTATAATTATATACCTAGTTGTGTAAAGTTAATTATATTTCATGTAAAACAAAAAGTATACATTGAGGATTTTTTATGGAAATATTTGGTTGCTCAATGATTGATTTTGGGTGGTTTCTGTTTTACGCAATCATTCACATTGGGTAAATCATTTTGAAACTACTTCCAACAAGATCCATTTATATAGTAGGATACTCCAAATAGTTCTATATCCATAATGACTCAGGTACTTGCTTTCAAAAATCAGGTTCCTATAGGGGAACATGGGAAATGATACGTAATAACTCAAATTGTTCGAGAGGATGGGAGTTTGGGATCATCATACCATTTTGAGATAATTTTTCCTAGTTTGGGACTCTCTTAATGTTTTAAGATAAATTCTTGAATGATTCATTTATTTCCAAGTATAACGTGGCTCACCATTTAATTAACAAACAATTAGTTCCAAGCATCGAATTGAGAATTATCATTATATAACTGATATTATTCTAAAATTACGATATCTCTATGTTTGCAAGGATCTCTATAAATGGTACCCTTTTGATAATGGATTATAGATTCTTTTTTCATTTATTATCATGAATCTTTTTTGATACACAATGGGGTGTTCTCTAGAGTGGGTCATTATCCAGGGAGATGGGACTTGTTTTGATGTTGGGATCATACACAAATGATGGGATTCCTAAGTACACTCATTCGACAAAATAGAACCCATGTAGTTCGTTGCCACTTAACAAGTAACAACTTACCTTTTATGGTCATTTCTTAAGGACTAAACCATGAAGTTTAACATCATCAGGAAAAGGAAACCTAGGTAGAGTGTTACTATTCATTGTTTGGTGTGGGACCTATGTCGATGTGGACCAAGGGATGTAGAAGATATGTTAAATCCCATGTTAGATAATAATCTACTGTAAATGTGGCATACTGTGAATTAATGTTTTTTGGGTGTTGGGTTTGGACCTCATGGAGGCTTCCCACGTATCAAATTCGAATGGGAATCCATGTCCTCACAGTTCAGTATTGAGGACCCACACCTATGGGTTCCCTATGAAAGATAGTTTTGTAGCAAATATTTCCCTTTATAAGGATTGACGAATGATTTTAGGGATTACACCATATAAGAGGATTCACAATTTTGTTTGGAAACATGGATTCAAGTACTCAAACCTATTATAACGACCCATACTTGACATACATTGTTATTACTTCAGAATTGAAGCACACTTATTACAACATATAACAAAACCATGAGAGTACCATATAGGTATAGTGTCTTTAGAAACTGGGAAACATAAAAAACTTGTTCATAAATCCTCTACACTGTCTCCCTCTTATATTATCATATCTAGAGTCCCTTTTGACATATCTTACTTAATATCTTTCATCCTGACCTGGGGAAAAGAAAACATACAAAAGGGTTAGCTCAATTCTTCAGTAAGGGTAAAAAAAGAAATATCTATCACATCATATTCATAATAACATAACATTTTGGAAATCATAACCTGCAAAGGAGATCATAATTTCCTAACATGGGATAAATCATAATAGTGAAATGTAATCCCAATAATAATAACTTAAATCATGAAACTTTGTGTCATACACACATAATCATAGAGAATCATTTCTTAGTAGTCAAGACTCATTTCCAAGACTATCTTAGCGGACAAAGTCCATTTCTGAACCGAGTTCACTCATCGTTTCAGTCCTGTATCACTGAACCGGATTAACCTGCCCTTCCAGCCATGTCTATATCATGAGATTTAAATCATTACCAAATGAATTGGAGGGAGGTATAGGTCCCACCCATATCATAAATAAACCATTATTATGTGTGCCATAAGATCATAAATCATACATCATAGCATAACCCATGTAATAAAAATGGGATTCTTAAACATCATGCCATCATAACATAATCCATATTAGATAAAAGGACATCATAAAATTAATTCCATCATAACAGAATCAAATCAATGTAAAAATAGGGATCAAAATAGAACCCTATATTATCTTAGATGGCAAATAATTTTGATAAAACACTTGAACTCCATTCTTTAGAAAAATATCCTTTCTGCTTCAAAAACATTTTTCCTTTCATAACATGTCATACAATTTTAAACTAAAAGAAGTTGATTAAAAATAAACTCGAAAACTTTTAAAGGATGATTCATGTAAATAATTATCTAAAAATACAATCAGTCAGTATAAGTTAAAAAAACATTCTTCTCATACTTTGGCCGGAAAAGTCAAAAAGCACCTCGTACGAAAAACGACAAAAGATTCATTTCATATCTTTTGCAAAAAAACTCACCAAAGGGGAAAATTGTTGTAGGATAGAAATAATTTTACATATTGAGGAAACATGGATGTGGATGATAAATATTCCCCAGTAAATTCTGAAGTATAAACAATCTCGGGTAAAAATGAGATTGTGAGATTTTCCCTTACCTTAGGTCTGATTTTCTTCGTATGTGTCTGAACCTCCTGTATAATGATTTAAATAATTTTATTGAATTATTCCATAATCTTACTCATTGTTATGATATCATATATGGTCATATTCTAAGCTTATTATTAGTAATATTTCATTGTTACTTGTTATTCGGGTGTTTATTTCTTTTTTTGTTCTTATGCGTGTTTTTTTGAATAAATTCTTATTATTCTTTTAGGTTTTAGATACCTCATTTAGAGAATGGTATTAATGTAATATATATCATATTTATTCATTAAATTCATTTTTATAATCATTAAGCATTGTAGATCATGTCAAACGAGTCGCATCACATCGTGGAGACGGTAGGCCGTACGTACGCACGAGCGATGATATCGTTCCCATGATCGTGGAATTGTATTGAAGTATATGTATACTATTTCAGAATCAATATCACTTTAAAATAATCATATATAGTTATTATTTAGACCATTATACCCATACAAGTAAAGTGGTGGTGGAAAATAGATTACACCACGGCGTGGAGACGGTATTCCGTACGTACGCACGTGTGGTGATTTCGTTTTCCATAGGATGGATAGAAGGTGAAATAGGGTTGTGTCATATTTATAAGAACATATATGTATTTGAGTGATAATGATGTTATTACTTCATAATGAAACAACTAAAGAAGAAGAAGTATAAGAAGAAATAAAGTTGAAAGAATCGGTAACAGACATTACCTATTCTTTGAAGCGCCTCTTATTAACCTTCTTTTAGGGCACTAAAGATGGTCTTTGAAGAAGACAAGGACCTCTAGGATGTTTCTATGGAAGTGGAGAAGATATATTTTCTGGGTTTGGCCGATCTTGAAGGCTCAATGTGGTGTGAGGAGGAGAGGTAGTAGGTGCCCTTTTATAAGGGAGGAGAGGGGCACCTTAGGAAAAACATAAAATATTGTTTTATTATAAAGTTGTATTCGGTTTTTAATAGCTCCAAACTGATTTATTTCGAAGCTAAGGTGGTTATGGGTCTAAATCCTCTAATCAAATAGATTTTAGACAAGTTTAGGTTACTATTTTAACCTTATCATTTATATTTAACTCTAAGTTAAATAATTTAACTTTTACCGTGTGTTCCTATTTTCTTACACTGTATGGTTAATAAACATACTATAACAAGACAAACAAACCCCAAGTTGTCTATTATTAATATATATAACCTTTAATAAGTCATTTTATAGGACCGTAGATTTTTAGTAACAATATAACAATTAATAATATAATATTTTTTTTAAAAACTATTTTCTTTCAATTTTCACACTATTTGGTAATTGATTTTTGTGAAAATCATAACAGAATTATTTGTTCTAAAAAGTTGATTAAATCAATAATAACATGTCATATTAACCTATAAAATTATTTTAATTCTTAAAAAGTCTCAAATTACATTTTTTTGGGTATTTATAACATCAATTATGTTCATATTTCATTAATAAGATAATTTCTGAATCATCATTGTTCCATAAATAAATTAAATTATTTAATGTCTAAAAATTATAAATAAAATACGATTATGTAGGAAATATTTTTAGATTTATAATTATTATTTGTAGTTGAATATATCTTATGTATAACACTATATTAAAATGATTTACTTATTAAACTTTGGTTTTATGTATTTTAACCCTTCTTTAAATAAATTAATAATAAATGTCCTAATCTAATCCAAGTGGACCTAAATGGACATATTTTATACCTAAGATTGATTTTGGTCGAACTACACTTATTCAATAGAATTAGGACATGTGTTAGGGTAATAATAATATCATTTTTACCCTTAATTACCCTATTTACTTTTAACCGTGGTAAATAAAAGTAAATGTTACTATTTACCAAAAATTATTTTCATCTCATTGAACCATATTTTACTCCTTGATATTAATCGTGTCTCTTGGATTTTCGAAATTCCACTCACAGAAGCGGTAAAAATATGTTTTATATAAATTTTCAAACTCTCCTAGGAGGTGGCTAAAAGACGGTGAAAAGTTCAATAAAATTTTTATATATATAAAATTATTATAAAATGACTTTAATGAATAACATTAAACTTATATAGGTATTATCATTAAATTTTTACCTAAAATAAATTTAAATAAAATAAATAATTATTTAAATAAAAAGTCGGTTTTTAAATAGTAACCTAGTGTTTTCACTATTCATCAAAAATTGAATGTTTTCAGAAAAATACGAAAATTTCACCCTAGGATAATTTCGATATTCCGAATCAAAAAATGAAGTCCATTTTGAAAGATAAAATTTATAAAATTTTAAAAAGTGGGTATAACTATTCATAACGGCTAGTTTTAATAATATTTTAATAACATATCGTTGTTTAGTGAAACTCAGTATTGTGGACAACGCAAGCTATCGAGGAAGGTCATGATTGCGTGTAAAGAAATCGAAGCTAGTTTTTTGTGTAGTGAAAGAATCATTTCATGATGTATATAACATAAAAACAAAATATTTCTCATAAAAATCTCAGGTGTTACATTTTACCCCCCTTAAAATGAATTTCACCCTCGAAATTCATCACATTGTAACAAAAAGATAAGGATACCTCTCCCTCATCATATCCTCAAGCTCCCATGAAGCTTCTTCTAATTGGTGGTTCCTCCATAAAACTTTTACCAAGCGAGTGGTCTTGTTCCGTAGGAATTTTTTACTACGATCCAGAATCTCTATCAGCTATTCTTCAAAAGAAAGGTCTTGCTCCAACGGTACAACTTCTGAGCTGAGTACATGTGAAGGATCGGGTATGTACTTTCTCAGGAGAGATACATGGAACACATCGTGAACTTGAGAGAGATTCGGTGGAAGCGCCAATCGATAAGCTACCTTCCCAACACGATCCAGTATTTCAAAAGGGTCGATTTACCTAGGGCTCAGCTTTCCCTTCTTTCCAAATCTCATTACTCTCTTCCAAGGAGATATTAATAAGAACACTTTATCACCCACTTCAAACTCTAGGTATTTTCTTCGGTTGTTGGAATAAATTTTTTGTCGACTCTGAGCTGCTCTTATGTGTTGTTGAATAGATCGGACCTTTTCTGCCATCTCTTCAACAAGATCAGGTCCTAATATATTTTGTTTCTCCAACTTCATCCCAGCAAGTTGGAGTCCTACATTTCTATCCATAGAGAGCTTCATAAGGAACCATTTTAATACTGGAGTGAAAGCTATTACTATATGAAAATTCCACCAAAGGTAGGTGTTCATGCCAACAACCTTTGAAATCCACAGAGCAAGCTCTCAACATATCTTCTAGAGTTTGAATTGTCCTCTCAGACTGACCGTCTGTCTGAGGATGATAAGCAGTGATGAAACTCAACTCTGTATCCAGAGTATGCTGAAGACTTCGCCGAAACATTGAGGTAAACTTCGGATCCCGATCTAATATAATGGAATGTGGTACTCTATGCAATCTTACCACTTCCTTTACATATATCCTGGAAAGCTGATCCAGAGAGAAATCCTCTCTAAAAACAATGAAGTGTGCAGAATTTGTAAGACGATCAACTATGACCCAGATAGCATTATTTCCTTTGGATGTTTTAGGAAGTCCGGTGACAAAGTCAATAGTGATGTTTTCCCATTTCCATTAGGGTATGGGTAATGGTTGTAACATCCCCTTAGACTTCTGTCTCTCAGCTTTAACTTGCTGACATACCAAGCATCGAGAGACATATTTAGCAACATCTCTTTTCATGTCATCCCACCATAAATACTCTTTCAAGTCCCTATACATCTTCGTGCTTCTAGGATAAATAGAGAATGAATAACTATGAGGCTCATCCAGCAGCTCCTTCTTTAATTCGGGGATGGGAGGAACACAAACCTGATGCCTGCACTTTATTATCCCTTCACAATCAAGGTTGAATTTAGGAACATTTCTCACCTTCTTTTGTAACTCTACATCTTTTTTTTGTGCCTCTTTATTCTTCACATGTATATATGGTTGAACATTCATTTTATAAAGATACTATTTTCCCCTTCCATTATATTTCCAAGGTCCATCCCTTGTAAATCCATAAATATTGGATCTTTTGTGGTCCTCATCTTGGATAAGCTAGCATGGTCTTGTCGACTTAATATGTCTGCCACCTTGGTTGCTTTCCCAGGGTGGTAATGAATTGAGCAGTCATAATCCTTAATCAGATCCAACCATCTTCTTTGACGCATATTCATCTCCTTTTGTGTGAAAATATACTTTAAACTTTTATGATCAGTATAAATATCACACCTTTCACCATAAAGATAATGCCTCCAAATCTTTAATTCAAAGATTACCACTGCTAACTCCAAATCATGAGTTGGGTAATTTTGCTCCTGGATTTTCAACTGTCATGAGGCATAAGCTATCAATATATCATTTTTCATGAGAACACACCCCAGCCCCTTCTTGGATGCATCACTGTAGATCACAAACCTTTATCCACTACAAGGCAGTGTGAGCACATGTGCACTGGATAACCTACTTTTCAACTCCTTGATATTCTCTTCACATTCCTCTGTCCACATGAACTTAACTCCTTTTTGAGTCAACCTGGTGAGTGGATTAGATAATCATGAAAAATCTTTCACAAAATGTCGAAAATATCCAGCCAAACCAAGAAAACATCGGATCTCAGTTACTGTTGTTGGTCTTGACCATCTTTTAATAACCTTTGTTTTTTCCGGATCCACATATATCCCCTCTTTTGAGATTATGTGACCCAAAAATGAAACTTTTGAAGCCAAAATTCACACTTGGTAAATTTTTCATAAAGCTTATCCTTTCTCAGGGTCTTCAATACAATTCTCAAGTGAACTTAATGTTATTACTTGCTCTTTGAATAGCCAAGAATATCGTCTATAAAACTACCACAAACCGATCAAGATAGTCTCTACAGACTCTATTCATCAGATCCATGAAGATAACATGGGGCATTAGTAAGACCAAATGGCATCACTATAAATTCATAGTGTCCATAACTTGTACAGAAAGTTGTCTTTTGTATATCCTCCCTCTTGACCCTTAATTGATGATACCTTGAACGAAGATCAATCTTAGAAAATTATTGAGCTCCATGTAGTTGGTCATATAAGTCATCAATGCGTGGGATATGATATTTGTTCTTGGTAGTGATCTTGTTATGTTCTCGATAATCAATGCAGAGTCTCATTGATCTATCTTTCTTCTTAACAAATTAAACAGGAGCTCCCCAAAGTGACGCACTAGTGAATATGTATACCTTATCAAGATTCTCTTGGAGTTTCTTCTTCAATTCCTGTAACTCAATTAAGGCCACTCTATAAGGTTTCTTTGAAATAGGCAAAGCACCCGGTACGAGTTCTATTGAAAACTGAACTTCACGATTTGGTGGAAGACCCAGAAATTACTCCGGAAAGACATCATCAAACTCTCGTACAATGGGAATATTCTTAATCGTGAGTTTCTCAATAAACATTTGAGATAAATAACCTTCATTTAGTGGAATCAAGACCCATAAGATGGAAGAAATTTACACTAGAAGGTTATGTTCATCCTTGCATCGATAGACGATCATAGATTGATCTGGAATATGAAATGTGACATCACTTCTTTGGAAATTGATAAGAGCTCTATATAAAGAAATCCAATCCATGCAAAGAATCACATCAAATTCCACTATAGAAAGGCTCACAAGATTTGCAGGAACACTTTCCCACAAACATCAATCAGAGAAGATTTATAAACTTTTGATGCGACTGTTGTGCCATTAGGGGTTGTCATAGCCAACTCAATATCTAACTATGGAGGTAATACGACGATACCCTTAAAAAATTCTTTAGAAATAAAAGAGTCGGTTGATCCAGAATCAAATAAAACATTTTCTACTTTAGAGTGGATGGAAATTGTACCTTTCACCACTTCGTTATCATACTCCACATCGCTGATAGAAATTGAATGTGACTTTCCTTTGCCTTTAGCCTTAAGAGTTTGTTGACGTCAATCATCATAAAAAACCTTTGTATTAGGGCGTTGATTGGAATAATTCCCCATTTCCTTGAACTTGTAACATTGAAGTGTAGGAGCTGCACTCTGTGTAGCCTTTTCTTTGTTTGCATCACTAGGCATCTTCATCCCATCATTGCGGCATTCAAATGCCTAATGACCTTCCTCTCCACATTTGACAGATTTATTTGTCCCTTTAAGACAACTACCTCCATGTTTTTTCCACACATTGAGAATAAGGGAAAGCTCATATTCTTTTCAGTGTGCTCTGTAGATTTTCCTTTGAATTCCATTTTCCTCTTCTTATAAAACGCTTATGACTGATGGGTTACTCCAATCTCCATCTCAAATTTGAGATCACATCGAACGATTTCCTCATAGCTATTGAAGTCCCTTATGGTAACGCCCTTCAAAGACTTGGTTTTAAGCCACTATAGAATTGATAGATCTTACTCTCAGGTTGGATAATAATCCTAGAAGCGTACCTTGGATGTCTTGTAAAATTTGCTTCGTAGGTACCAACAGATTCATCATCCTTTTACTTTAGTTCAAGAAACTCTTTATCCATATTTTTTCGAAGAATACGAGGGAAGTACTTATTGAAAAATAAGTTCTTGAACTCGTCCCATTCACTGGATTCAATTTCATCCCTTTTCCTCGTATTCTTGATCAGATTCCACAATTGATCAGCTTCACCCTCCAAACGATAAACTACTAAGATGACTTTATCATGTTCAGAGCATTAAAAAACTGAAAATATCTTTTTAGTGGTACTGATCCACTGTTCAGCCACTAATGTATCAGTAGACCCGCTGAATGAGGGTGGAAGTTGCATCATGAAGGATTAAAAAGAATCTTTCTCTTTCCTTTGATCGTTTATAAGTCCTGCATAATTCATAGCTTCAGAAATTTGTGTGAGCATGGCTATAATATTTTGCATTCTAGCTCCCATAACGTTTGGTTTCTCAGGGGGAAAATCATTTCATTGCCCGTCACATTCCGCATTAACACGTTTCCTTCAGGTTCCATCCATTGACTAAAACAAAGAAGAATAGTGTGAGAAACACTAATTATAATAGGAAAACTACATAATCAAGAATAAAATTTCACACTTAAGGTCTTATCATAGGTTGTTAATGGCCATTTTTAAAACACTATGATTGTGTTCTATGCTTAGACTTATCCTTAGGGTTCTTACCAATGCTTTCACATCCTAGTTTCCAAAGGTTAACAATACCTTTCCTCTGATACAAAACTATAACGCCCCATACTTTACATACATTTTTATTACTTCAGATTTGAAGCACACTTATTACAACATATAACAAAACCATGAAAGGACCGTATAGGTTTAGTGTCTTTAGAAACTGGGAAACATAAACAACTGGTTCATAAATCATCTACACTGTCTCCCTTTTATTTTATCATATCTTGAGTCCCTTTCGTTATATCTTACTTAATATCCTTCTTCCTGGCAAGAGGAAAAGAAAAAATACAAAAGGGTGAGCTCAAATGCTCAGTAAGGGTAAATAAAAGAAATATCAATCACATATTATTCATAATAACATAACATTTTTGAAATCTTAACCTATAAAAGAGATTATAATTTCATAACATGGGATAAATCATAATAGTGAAATGTAATCCTAATAATTGTAACATAAAATGTGAATCTTTGTGTCATACACACATAATCATTGAGAATCATTTCTTAGTAGCCAAGACTCATTTCCAAGACTATCTTAGTGGAAAAAGACCATTTCTAAACCGAGTCCACCCCTTGTTTCAGTCCTGTATAACTGAACCGGATTAACCTGCCTTTCCATCCATGTCTATCTAATGAGATATAAATCATTACCCAATGAATTGGAGGGAGATATAGGTACTACCCATCTCATAATGAAACCATTATTATGTGTGCCACAAGATCATAAATCATACATCATATCATAACCCATGTAATAAAAATGGGATTCTTAAACATCATTCCATCATAACATAATCCATATAAGATAAAATGACATCAGAAATGTAACAACCCGAGATTTTATGAGAAGTATTATTTTTAATTTATTTAATTTTTTGTGTTGTATGCTACACCAAGATTATCTTGTACTATACGCAACACCGTATTAGCGTGTAGTATATGCAACACAATTCGTGGATCGTGTTATACACAATTTCAAGTTCATTTGATAGAAGTTATTCTATGAAACATTGACTGTATATATATATATTCAATGTATAAATGAAATATGGTTGGATTCAGTTATATGCAAAAACAAAGGAGTCTTGCACTGCACATAACCCTGACTTGGCTTTCATTACACACAATCGCGACCTTCCTCGATAGTGTGTGTTGTACGCAATACCGAGTTTCACTAAACAATGATATATGGTTACAATATTATCACGAACTAGACGTTATGAGTAGTATTAACTACATTTTGAATTTTATAACATTATTATTCATCTTATAAATTTTCTAAAACATTTAATGTGAACAAAATAATTTTTTCGGGTAAAATAAGTATTTTTAAAAAAATGTAGTTTTGTCACCTTTTGAGGGCGCACCCACATTAAATATAGTTTTTGACATGTTTATAAGTTCAATTTTAAAAAATAATCTTCTTATTTTGAATCAGGATATAACAATTTACATTGGATAATGTTTTGATATTTTTCTGATAACATTCATATTTTAAAGAATAGTAAAAACACGCTATATTTTAATTAAAAACAACTTTTTTCATCGTAATAATTTATTTGGTTAAATTATATTATTTAATGTTTTTAAATTATAAATAGAATATATTTTTACCATTAAAAATAATTTATGTCATTATCAATTATTTTACCTTGAATTCATAGGTTAAATCAATTCAATCTTTTGCAATGTTTTAAATAAAAACCCGTTTTCTTTCGACAACATAATTAATTTTAATTTAATTTCTGAAAATTTTGTATATTGAATTTGGAAAAATGGATTCCATATTTGGAATAAGTGGTTCCAAATTATGTTAATAAGCTAATTTTTATTTTTGGGCATTATGAATAGTAATTACGGTAAAATTTATTTACCATAGTTAAAGGTAAATCGGGTAATTAAGGGTAAATATAAGATTATAAAATTACCCTAACTCCTGCCAAAATTCTATTGGATGACTAAAAGTTGACACATATCACCTAAGGGACGGAATAGATTCATTTTATGGACTTTTTTCCTTGAAAATAATTTAATTATTATTAAAATCAAAGAAAGTGACAACATGTCACACTCTTAAATCTTATAAGTATATTTATTTTAATTTAGTGATAAACTTCATGAAACATCGAACATGAATAGTCTCCAGAAATATAATAATATTATCTACTTCATATGAATTTATTTATAATTTTTAATGATTAAATATTTATCATTAAAGGTGACATAATAGTGATGTTGAAATTATTTTATTAAGAGAAATATAAAATAAATGGTTTTAAAAATATTAAAATAAATATTATATGAACTATTTAATGTTATACACTAATTTTATAGATACATATGACATTTTATGAATCTAATAAAGATTTTATTTTGAACATATCTTCTGTATATATTTTATTTAAATTCAAATAAATGAATAGTGTCAAAATTGACACTAGTTATTTTATAAAAATAACATATTATAAAATTGCTTAAAAATCACAAAAATATTTAAAAATTATAAATTAAAATTTATATGGTCTAAAATGTCATAATATTTAAAATTATGGAAAATTCACAACACATTTTTAAATTTTATAATAATTTAAAATTTAGAATATTTTTACCACAAATAAAATTAAATTGATAAATAAGGATAAATCAAGTTGATAATGATTAAAATAAATTCCTAACATGTCTAAATTTTTTTGGTTGATTTGATTACAACTCTATCTCATATATTATTTGTATTTGTGTTATTTGGGATGTTTATAAGTTGGGATGGGATTTAATATAAATTAATATTTGGGATATTTTCTTATATTTCCAAAGGTGCCACTTTCCTCCCTTATAAAAGGGCACCTCCTCCCTCTTCTCCTCACACAAATTGGTGCCTTTAAGCTCGACCAAACCCAGCCCATTTCCCTTATAAACTTCCCTAGAAACATACTATAGGTCCCGGTCTTCTTCAAAGACCAATTTTAGTACCCTAAGAGGAGGTTTCAAAGAGGTGTGTTAAAGAAGAGGTTATATTCGTTACCTTTTCATTCAATTTTCGTTCTTCTTCGACTTATTCTTCATTGGTTGTTTCATTATTTTGTAATAACATAAGTATCCCTCATATACTGATATTTTATTATAAATATGAAACAACCCTATTTCATCTTTTATCCATCCTACGGAAAACAAAATCATCGCGCGTGCGTACGTACGGAATATCGTCTCCACGCCGTGGTGTAATCTGTTTTTCCACCACCACCTTAATTGGATGGGTATAATGGTGTAAAGAATAAATACATATGATTATTATAATATCATACTGATTCTGATATATTATACCAATTCTATTCAATAATTATGGGAACGATGTCATCACTCATGCGTACGTATGGATTACCGTCTCCACAACGCGATGAGATTCATTTTTCATGTTAACCATACATAAATGATTATAAAGTTTATATAATGAATAATAATGAAATATTTGAAATAATAATTCTACTATATTTATATATATATATATATTCCATCTATTTAGTTTCATTCAATTCAATAAGGAAACAAAAACAGCGTTCATGCGTACGTACGGCCTACGGTCTCCATGAACTGTGTATTTCATTCCTTTTATCGATCTGTAATATATATGTATATGATGAATATATATTATATATAAATCATGTTTTAAATTCTAGAATTATGTAAATCAGGATATAAGTATTAATATCATGAACGACTAGTCGAAACACATACGATAAATGAAATGATATTACCCAAAACGCTGCTTTAATATGGAATTTACAAAAGAATGGGTAATATAAAGTCATAAGTGAAATATATATGATATCATAACAATGAATTTGATTATGTAATAAGTCAATTAAATTATTTAAATCATTATACAGGAGGTTTGGATACGTACGAAGCATATCATACCTAAGGTAAGGGATAATTTTGCAAATCTCATTTTTATCCGAGATTGCTTATTCGTAAGTATTTACTGGGGTTATTCCTATCATCCATGTCCATGTTTTATAAAAGTTTATTCATGTATGTTTAAAGTCATTTTTACGCATTTTTGACTTTTACTACATCGTATGTAAGGAATCTTTCTTTTGTTTACGTTACGATGTACTTTTTTACTTTTCCGACAAAAGTACGAGAAGAATGTTTTTTTAACTTATACGGCATTAAAGGATTTTTATGGTTTTATAAAGCCTTATTTTCATGAAGCTTCCTCCAAAAGATTTCATTACTATTTTCAACAAAATATCTTTCTTTTAAAATTACATGGAATTTTGTGAAATGAAATTGATTTTGAAGAAGAAAAGATATTTCCCTCAAGAATTCATTGCAAGTGTTTTATCAAAACCATTTTTTCCATCTAAGATGACATTATTTCATATGTGTATGTTTCAAGTATAATGTCTCTATGATTTACATGGTTTAACTTTCCTTATTATGAAATGATATCCATTAATTTTATATCGAGTATGTGATGATGGGATGATGTTTTTGAAACCCATTTTATTCGTTGGGTTATTATGAATGATGTATGTTTATTTTGAGGAACAAGTAAGAATGATTTCATTATGAGATGGGTGGGACCTATATCTCCTTACAATGCATTGGGTAAAGATTTATATCTCATAAGATAGACATGGATGGAACGGCAAGTTCAACCGGTTCAATAATACAGTACTGGAACGAGGAGTGAAATCGATTCAGAAAGGGTCTTTGTCCACCAATATGGTCTTGGAAGCAATGCCTTGGCTACTATGGAAATCATAACATGTTCTGAATGGTGGAGAAAATTACATGTTTTATTCCCATGCTAATTTATCATGATTAATGTTTCTTCATTATCTATGCCTTACATACTGCCATGTTTTATGTCATTGCTCAAGATTTTGAGGTTTAGATTTTATGCTCATGTTTTTTTACATTAAAATGTCAAAGGATTGTTTTATGTTCTCTATTCTTACCCTTACTGAGCATTTGAGCTCACCCTTTATATGTTTTCTTTTCCCCAGGAAATAAAGAAAGGTTTTAGGTAAGGAAACAAAAAGGGGAAGATCGTTATGGGAGTTGTTGAAGATATTTCAACATGATTAGAAGTTTATATTCTGAGTTTCCAAAGAGACTGAACTATTATGGTTATTTCATGTCTATTTTTGTTATGTATTAAGTATTTCGCAAAAGTATGTAATGTCCATGTACGTCAAGCTTTGGGTCTCTACAGTTGGTATGAGAGAGAGGTTTAGTTATCCTTTGGAAACTAGGATACGAAAACATTAGTGAGATCCCTAGAGATATTTCTAAGGTATGTCTAGGGATGTCTTTAAGGATAAGTATAAGTATAGGTTATATTCCTAGGAATATGGTAACGATCTTAGAATTAAACCTAATATCTTAGATATTGAAGGTACTCCCCCTTTATTATGTTGTATTCCTAATATGATTTTTTCCACTCACACTATTCTTTCATGGTTTTAGAAAATGGATGGATACAGGAAGATTCACGATAATGGAGGATATGATGGACAATCGAATGATATTCTTCATGAGAAACAAAATGAAATAGGATCTGGAAGTCCACATATCGTTATTATTCCTAATCAGCGATCTCATAATATGATCAATAATCTCAACATTGGTAAGTTTCCTGAATCATCTAATAAGAGAAAGGTGGAGTTTTATAATGATCATGGAGGAAAGAAAGTTCAATTTTCGTCATGTAAATCAGGTGGGAAGAGGCATCAAGGAGAATGTTTCAAAGGAACTGGAATATGATTTGGGTGTATAAAAGAAGGACACAAAGCTAGTAATTGCAATGGAAAAGGTCCAGTTAACACTATGGACAAGGATAATAGTATTACTAAGGCATCAACAATGGTTAAATGATTTAAATGTGGAATGTACAGGCATTATGCAAACCAATGCCCTAAATGAAGATCTCTTGAGAAGAATCAGCATGGTCATATGGGTAGTATTTATGTGGATGATGATGAAGAGACTATAAATGATATATGAAATAAAAGAAGTGTTGATGAATAAAATGATTAAGCTTAGTCAGTGATTTAAGAAGGTAGTGGAATGATTGTATATTTATCAAGAGTTATGTTGTAGAGGTAATTTAATGGTACTATGGAATAAACAATCATCTAAGGATTGTTACACTATTGTTTTTCATAAAGTATTTGAAAGTATATGGTGAATGGTACCGGTAACCATGAAAGGTTATTCAAATATTTTTAGAAAGTAGATGATATGCGCATAATGAAGGGATAATGAGATAATGAGATGTTTGATAGTATTAATGAGCTCATGAATGATATAAGGAAAGTGTGATATCATGGTTTGTGTATATAGATATTTTGGGATTTTGGTATGTGCAAAGAGAGAACTTTTGACAGCATTCATGTTTTCACTAAGGTTCAATGGGTATTCATTTTTCAATAGAATACATGATTGAGGTATTCACATTTTTGGAATGTGACCAACAACAAGATATATCTTTTGATATATGGGGAAAAATGAAGGAATTCACATGCTCAGTAGATGAAATTTCTAGTAATCAGACAAAAGTGTTTTTGATAACCCTAAAGGTTGGAATGCACATCATATAGTATTGCTTAAGGATATAAATATTTGTTTTTATTTCTAAAATGATATGATAGTATAGTTTTAGAAAAAGGAAAACCTGCAGGACGGACGACAACCCGTCACGTCGGACAAGGCTGTGTGAATCGAACCCACAACCGATGTGCGACATGCCTTCATCTCCTACCACTGGCCTACAAGATGTCCCTAGTTAGTAGAAACTAGTTTTATTTTATTAAGCGGTATGATATATGAAGTATAAGTTCATTTTTGGAATCGTATATGATTAACCTCACCATAGATGGACTTATGTATATTTGCTAACTTTTGCTAACCTTTTGTTTGAAACAGATGGAATGACCCATCATTCTATAACATGATCTGTTTAAACTTCACGAATAACAAATTCATCTTCATTTCTTTAAGAGATGAAGTGTAAATTGTTCAAAGCACGAACAAAAGTGAGATTGTACCAAAATCAAGAAAGTATTTCTTCAAATTCAAAATTTTCAACTTTAGGGAAATGATACTGAAATCCAAAAATGTTGTCCTAGTGCTCTTATATCCGATGAATCAGATGGTACCCTAGATCATCACAAATTTATGGCTTTGTGATTGTTGGCTTTTTCATAGCCATGTTCTCTACCACTCTCCATCAGAACATGACGGTTAGATTTGTCTTCCATATCCATATTTTTACCTATTTTCTCCTATGTGGAAACCCAGTGATTAGTTAATTTAGGTAACCATTACGTTTCATACATTAGTTTTTAAATTCAAGTTTTGGTATTCCTTTTTACGATGTGGGTTTCCATTAAAAAAACATTCAAGTAGATAACCATTTATAATCTCAACGAATTTCGAGGGTGAAATTCATTTTAAGGGGGGTAGAATGTAACAAACCGAGATTTTATGAGAAGTATTATTTTTAATTTATTTAATGTCTTGTGTTTTATGCTACACCAAGACTATCTTGTACTATACGCAACACCGTATTAGGTTGCAGTATACACAACACAATTCTTGGATCGTGTTATACACAATTTCAAGTTCATTTGATAGAAGTTATTCTACGCAACATTGAGTGTATATATATATATATTCAATGTATAAATAAAATATGGATGGATTCTGTTATATGCAACAACAAAAGAGTCTTTCACTACACACAATCCTGACTTGGCTTTCATTACACGCAATCGCGACCTTCCTCGATAGCGTGTGTTTTACACAATACCGGGTTTCACAAAACAACGAAATATGGTTATAATATTATCACGAACTAGCCATTATGAATAGTATTAACTACATTTTTAATTTTATAACATTATTATTCATCTTATATCTTTTCTAAAACATTTTATGTGAACAAAAAAATAAATGTTTCGGGTAAATTAAGTATTTTTCAAAAAATGCAATTTTGCTGCATTTTGATGGTGCACCCACATTATATCTAGTTTTTGATATATTTATGAGTTCAATTTTACAAAATAAACTTCTTATTTTGAATCAGGATATAAAAATTTACATTTGATAAAGTTTTGATATTTTTCTGATAACTTTCATATTTTAATGAATAGTAAAAACACGCTATATTTTAATTAAAAATAACTTTTTTCATCGTAATAATTTATATTGTTAAATTATATTATTTAATGGTTTTAAAGTATAAATAGAATATATTTTTACCATTTTCTATAATTCATTTCATTATCAATGATTTTACCTTGAATTCGTAGGTTAAATCAATTCAATCTTTTGCAAAGTTTTAAACAAAAACCCTTTTTCTTTCTACAATGGGATTAATTTTAATTTAATTTCTGCAACTTTTGTGTATTGAATTTGGAAAAATGGATTCCATATTTGGAATCAGTGGTTCCAAATTATGTTAATAAGATACTTTTTATTTTTTCGCATTATGAATAGTAATTACGGTAAATTTTATTTACAACAGTTAAAGGTAAATCGGGTAATTAAGGGTAAATATAAGATTATAAAATTACCCTAACACCTAAAAAAATTATATTGGATGACTAAAAGTTTACCCATATCATTGAAGGGTTGGAATAGATTCAATTTATGGACTTTTTTCTTTGAAAATAATTTAATTATTATTAAAACCAAAGAAAGTGACAACATGTCACTCTCTTAAATCTTATAAGTATATTAATTTTAATTTAGTGATAAACATCATGAAACTTCGAACATGAATAGTCTCCAGAAAGCTAATAATGTTATGTACATCATATGAATTTTCTGATAATTTTTAAGGATTAAATATTTATCATTAAAGGCAACATAATTGTGATGTTGAAATTGTTTTATTAAGATAAATATCAAATAAATGGTTTTAAAAATATTGAAATAAATAATATATGAACTATTTAATGTTCTACACTAATTTTTTAGATACATATGAAATTTTATGAATCTATTAAAGCTTCTATTTTGACCATATCTTCTGTATATATTTTATTTAAATTCAAATAAATGAATAGTGTCAAAATTTACACTATTGCTATTTTATAAAAATAACATATTATAAATTTTTTTAAATATCACAAAAATATTTAAAAATTATAAATTAAAATTTATATGGTCTAAAATTTCATAAATTGTAAAATTATGGAAAATTCACAACACATATGTAATTATTTATAATAATTTAAAATTTAGAAGATTATTACAACAAATAAAATTAAATTGATAAATAAGGATAAATCAAGTTGATAATGTATAAAATAAATTCCTAACATGTCTAAATTTTATCGGTTGATTAGAGTACAACCCTATATCATATAATAATTGGATTTGAGTCATTTTGGATGTTTTTATGTGGGGTGGAGATTTAATATAAATTAATATTTTCTTATATTTCCAAAGGTGCCCCTCTCCTCCCTTATAAAAGGGCACCTACTCCCTCTTCTCCTGACACTATTTTGAGCCTTTAATCTCGGTCAAACCCGGACCATTTCCCTCTAAACGTCCCTAGAAACATACTAGATGTCCTGGTATTCTTTAAAGACCAATTTTAGTACCCTAAGAGGAGGTTTCAAAGAGGCGTGCAAAGAAGAGGTAATATCCGTTACCTTTTCTTTCAATTTTATTTCTTCTTCAACTTCTTCTTATTTTGTTGTTTCATTATATTTTAATAACATCGGTATACCTCATATACTGATATGTTATTATAAATATGAAACAACCCTATTTTACCTTCTATCCATCCTACGGAAAACAAAATCATCGCGCGTGCATACGGACGGAATACCGTCTCCACGCCATGGTGTAATCTGTTTTTCCACCACCACCTTACTTGGATGGGTATAATGGTGTAAAGAATAAATAAATATGATTATTATAACATCATACTGATTCTGATATATTATACCAATTCTATTCAATAATTATGTGAACAATATCATCGCTCGTGCGTACATACGGATTACCGTCTCCACGACGTGATGAGATTCATTCTCCATGTTAACCATACATGAATGATTATAAAGTTTATATAATGAATAATAATGAAATATATGAAATAATAATGCTACTAGATTTATATATATATATATATATATGTATGTCATCTATTTAGTTTCATTCAATTCAATAAGGAAACGAAAACAGTGTTCATGCGTACGTACGACCTACCGTCTCCATGAACGGTGTATTTCATTCCTTTTATCGATCTATAATATATATGTATATGATGAATATATATTATATATAAATCATTTTTTACATTCGGAAAAATTATTTAAATCAGGATATAAGTAATAATATCAATAACTACAAGTCGAAACACATACGATAAATGAAATAATTTTACCCAAAACACTACTTTAACATGGAATTTACAAAAGAACGGGTAATATAAAGTCATAAGTGAAACATATATGATATCATAACAATGAATATGATTAAGTAATAAGTCAATGACATTATTTAAATCATTATATATCAGGTTGGGATATGTACGAAGCATATCATACATAATGTAAGGGATAATTTTGCAAATCTCATTTTTATCTGAGATTGCTTATTCGTAAGTATTTACTGTGGTTATTTCTATCATCCATGTCCATGTTTTATAAAAGTGTATTCATGTATGTTTAATGTACTTTTTACCCATTTTTGACTTTTACTGCATGGAATGTAAGGAATCTTTCTTTTGTTTACATTATGAGGTACTTTTTTAATTTTCGGCAAAAGTACGAGAAGAATGTTTTTTTAACTTATACGGAATTAAAGGATTTTTACGGTTTATTAAATCCTTATTTTCATGAAGCTTCCTCCAAAATATTTCATGACTATTTTCAACAAAATCTCCTTCTTTTAAAATTGCATGACGTTTTGTGAAAAGAAATTTATTTTGAAGAAGAAAGGATATTTCCCTCAAGAATTCATTTCAAGTGTTTTATCAAAACCATTTTTTCCATCTAAGATGACATTATTTTTTATGTGTATGTTTCAAGTATAATGTCTATAATATTTACATGGTTTCATTTTTATTATAATTAAATGATATCCATTTATTTTATATGGATTATTTGATGATGGGATGATGTTTTTGAAACCCATTTTATTCATTGGTTTATTATGAATGATGTATGTTTATTTTGTGGCACAAGTAGGAATGATTTCATTATGAGATGGGTGGGACTTGTTTATCCCTCCAATTCATTGGGTAAAGATTTATATCTCATGAGATATACATGGATGGAATCACTACTGGAAATACACTATTTCCCAACGGTTTAGAACCGTTGGGAAAGCCCCTGAAACCGTTGGGAAAGGTTTTCCCAACGGTTCTGATAACCGTTGGGTAGTAAGCCGTTGGGAAAGGTTTTCCCAACGGTTTACTGGCAACCGTTGCAATAGGCCCATAGAAGTTACCCTACCCCAACGGTTTGGGTGAACCGTTGGGATAGTTTTTCCCAACGGTTCTCCCAAACCGTTGGGAAAACCAAATACCATGGAACATTTTCCCAACGGTTCCAAACCGTTGGGAATTGGTGAAGACTTTCCCAACGGTTTAGAACCGTTGGGAAAAGACATGCTAAAAACTTATATGCCAACGGTTTGAAACCGTTGGCATACCCTATGCTGCAAATTGCAGCACCCTGCAATTTGCACAGCCCCTGTCCCCTGTCCATCACCACCAGTCATCAGGCCTCATTTTCACCTCATTTTCACCTCATTTTCACCTCATTTTCGATCCAACTATTGTACCAGTAATAAAATAAAACATACATATTCAATTACGAACAAATTCATACACATTTAACATATAATGGATCCTGAAACTATACAAATCCATAATTAAATTACAATTCATAAACATACATAATTCATATAGAATTCAATTTAAAATTTAGATGACAATTATACGTGGAATCTGAAATTCAATTCATAATATGATCGGTTTTTTCTATACCATATATTTTTACCTCAAATGATGTCCATTTTAAACAAAATACATACACCTGAAGTGATACCGGCCACACCGCACCTCAGATTGAGGCGGGGTTAACTCGTACACGTCACATTTGACTCATGGATCGTTGTGCTAAAGTATCGACAGAATCCTAATGCGTTTGGTCAGTTTTCCGTATGCCAGTTGATGTTTTTCACTTAAAATGGCGTCCTTTTGAAACAAAAGACGGACACTATGAGTGGTTCCGACCACACCGCATCTCCAATTGAGGCGGGGTTGATTCGTACACGTCACATATGACTCATGGATCGTTCTCCTAAAGTTTAAATGGAAACCGAATGCGTTTGGTCGGTTTTCCGTATGTACTTAAAATGTTGTCCATTTTAAACAAAAGAGTGACACTTAGACTCATCCCGACCACACCGCGACTCAGATTCATCCCGGGTTGGCTCGTACATGTCACATATGACCCATGGATCATTGTGATAAATTATCAAAAGATTCCGAATGTGTTTGGTCGGTTTTGCGTATGCCAGTTGTTCTTTTCATTTATAATCATGTCCATTTTAAACAAAAGAGACATAGTTAGAGCGGTGTCGGCCACACCACATCTCAGATTAAGACGGGGTTGACTTGTACACGTCACATATGACCCATGGATCGTTGTGCTAAAGTATCGATAGAATCCGAATGCGTTTGGTCGGTCTTTCGTATGTCAGTTGATGTTTTTCACTTAAAATGACGTCCTTTTGAAACAAAAGACGGACACTTTGAGTGGTGTCAGCCACACCGCATGTCGGATTGAGGCGGGATGATTCGTACACGTCACATAGGACCCATGGATCGTTCTCCTAAAGTTACAATGGAAACCGAATGCGTTTGGTCGGTTTTCCGTATGTACTTAAAATGGTGTACATTTTTAACAAAAGAGAGCCATTTAGACTGATCCCGGTAACACCGCGACTCAGATTGACCCGGGTTAGCTCGTACACGTCACATATGACCCATGGATCGTTGTGATAAATTATCAAAAGATTCTGAATGTGTTTGGTCAGTTTTGCGTATGCCAGTTGTTCTTTTCACTTATAATCCTGTCCATTTTAAACAAAACAGACACAGTTAGAGCAGTGTCGGCCACACCGCGGCTCGGATTGAGGCGGGGATGATTCGTACACGTCACATATTACTCATGGATCGTTCTCCTAAAGTTTCAATGGAAACCGAATGCGTTTGGTCGGTTTTCCGTATGTACTTAAAATGTTGTCCATTTTAAACAAAAGAGAGTCACTTAGACTGATCTCGGCCACACCGCGACTCGGATTGAACCCAGGTTTCCTCGTACAGGTCACATATGACCCATGGATTGTTTTGATAAATGATCAAAAGATTCGGAATGCGTTTGGTCAGTTTTGCGTATGCCAGTTGTTCTTTTTCACTTATAATCATGCCCATTTTAAACAGAAGAGACATAGTTAGAGCGGTGTCGGCCACACCGCGTCTCGGATTGAGACGGGGATGATTGGTACACGTCACATATGACCCATGGATCATTCTCCTAAAGTTTCAATGGAAACCGAATGCGTTTGGTCGGTTTTGCGTATGCCAGTTCTTTTCACTTATAATCCTACCCATTTTAAACAAAACAGACACAGTTAGAGCAGTGTTGACCACACCGCGCCTCGGATTGTGGTGGGGATGATTCGTACACCTCACATATGACCCATGAATCGTTCTCCTAAAGCTTCAATGGAAACCGAATGCGTTTGGTCGGTTTTCCTTATGTACTTAAAATGATGTCCATTTTAAACAAAAGAGAGCCACTTAGACTGATCCCGGCCACACCGCGACTCGGATTGAGCCCGAGTGGGCTCGTACATGTCACATATGACTGATGGATCGTTGTGATAAATTATCAACAGATTCAGAATGCGTTTGGTCGGTTTTGCGTTTGGTCGGTTTTGCGTATCCTGTCCATTTTAAACAAAAGATAGACAGTTAGAACGGTGTCGGTCACACCGCACCTCGTATTGAGGCAGGATTGACTCGTACACGTCACATACAACCCATGGATCCTTGTGCTAAAGTGTCGACACAGTCCGAATGCCTTTGGTCGGTTTTTCGTATGTCACTTGATGATTTTCACTTAAAATGACGTCTTTTTGAAACAAAAGACCGACACTTTTTGAGTGGTGTCGGCCACACCGCGTCTCCGATTGTGGCGGGGTTGATTCGTACACGTCACATATGACCCATGGATCGTTCTCCTAAAGTTTCAATGGAAACCGAATCCGTTTGGTCGTTTTTCCGTATGTACTTAAAATGGTGTTCATTTTAAACAAAAGAGAGCCACTTAAACTTATCCCGGCCACACCGCGACTCGGATTCATCCCGGGTTGGCTCGTACACGTCACATATGACCCATGGATTGTTGGGATAAATTATCAACAGATTCGGAATGCGTTTGGTCAGTTTTCCGTAAGCCAGTTGATGCTTTTCACTTAAAATGACGTCCTTTTGAAACAAAAGACGGACACTTTGAGTGGTGTCGGCCACACCGCGTCTCCGGATTGAGCTGAAACCACCGTGAAAAATTCTAATTATTATTCGTGACGTGTACGCGCAGACGGTACGTCAACCGGACGTGCGGTTTGCCCGGTACGGATCAATATTCATGTTTTAAGTGATGCGAGTGCTTCGAAACGCGCGTGAGGGGGTCCAAACGGGCCGAACGATGTCGGAATGGCCTGAAATCAGACGATAAATACGGGAGAGTGATTTATGAAGTGGTCGAGCAGACGGCACGTCAATCGGACGTGCCGTGTACCCGCGGTGACCGACAACGCAGTTATGGTGTCATAAACGGCCAAAACGGGCGTCCAACGGTCAAATTCATAGCGGAAGACCACGGATTCACCCGAAACCACCGTGAAACATTCTAATTATTATCCGTGATGTGTACGCGCAGACGGCACGTCAATCGGACGTGCGGTTTGCGCGGTACGGCTCAATATTAGTGTTTTAAGTGATGCGTGCGCTTCGTAAACGCGCGTGAGGGGGGTCCAAACGGGCCGAACGATGTCGGAATGGCCTGAAATCAGACGACAAATACGGGTGACTGATTTCTGAAGTGGTCGAGTAGACAGCACGTCAATCGGACGTGCCGTGTGCCCGCGGTGACCGACAACGCAGTTCTGGTGTCATAAACGGCCAGAACGGGCGTCCAACGGTCAAATTCATAGAGGACGACCTCGGATTGAGCTGAAACCACCGTGGAACATTCTAATTATTATTCGTGACGTGTACGCGCTGACGGCACGTCAATCGGACGTGCGGTTTGCGCGGTACGGCTCAATATTAGCGTTTTAAGTGATGCGCGCGCTTCGTAAACGCGCGTGAGGGGGGTCCAAATGGGCCGAACGATGTCGGAATGGCCTGAAATCAGACGACAAATACGAGTGACTGATTTCTGAAGTGGTCGAGCAGACGGCACGTCAATCGGACGTGCCGTGTGCCCGCGGTGACCGACAACGCAGTTCTGGTGTCATAAACGGCCAGAACGGGCGTCCAACGGTCAAATTCATAGCGGACGACCTCGGATTGAGATGAAACCACCGTGGAACATTCTAATTATTATTCGTGACGTGTACGCGCAGACGGTACGTCAATCGGACGTGCGGTTTGCGCGGTACGGCTCAATATTCGTGTTTTAAGTGATGCACGCGCTTCGTAAACGCGCGTGAGGGGGGTCCAAACGGGCCGAACGATGTCGGAATGGCCTGAAATCAGACGACAAATACGGGTGACTGATTTCTAAAGTGGTCGAGCAGACGACACGTCAATCGGACGTGCCGTGTGCCCGCGGTGACCGACAACGCAGTTATGGTGTCATAAACGGCCAGAACGGGCGTCCAACGGTCAAATTCATAGCGGACGGCCTCGGTTTGAGCTGAAACCACCGTGGAACATTATAATTATTATTCGTGACGTGTACGCGCAGACGGCACCTCAATCGGACGTGCGGTTTGCGCGGTACGGCTCAATATTCGTGTTTTAAGTGATGCGCGCGCTTCGTAAACGCCTGTGAGGGGGGTCCAAACGGGCCGAACGATGTCAGAATGGCTTGAAATCAGACGAAAAATACGGTTGACTGATTTCTGAAGTGGTCGAGCAGACGGCACGTCAATCGGACGTGCCGTGTGCCCGCGGTGACCGACAACGCAGTTCTGGTGTCATAAACGGCCAGAACGGGCGTCCAACGGTCAAATTCATAGAGGACGACCTCGGATTGAGCTGAAACCACCGTGGAACATTCTAATTATTATTCGTGACGTGTACGCGCAGACGGAACGTCAATCGGACGTGTGGTTTGCGCGGTACGGCTCAATATTAGTGTTTTAAGTGATGCGTGCGCTTCGTAAACGCACGTGAGGGGGGTCCAAACGGGCCGAACGATGTCGGAATGGCCTGAAATCAGACGACAAATATGGGTGACTGATTTCTGAAGTGGTCGAGCAGACGGCACGTCAATCGGACGTGCCGTGTGCCCGCGGTGACTGACAACGCAATTCTGGTGTCATAAACGGCCAGAACGGGCGTCCAACGGTCAAATTCATAGCGGACGACCTCGGATTGAGCTGAAACCACCGTGGAACATTCTAATTATTATTCGTGATGTGTACGCGCAGACGGCACGTCAATCGGACGTGCGGTTTGCGCGGTACGGCTCAATATTCGTGTTTTAAGTGATGCGTGCGCTTCGTAAACGCGCGTGAGGGGGGTCCAAACGGGCCGAACGATGTCGGAATGGCCTGAAATCAGACGACAAATACGGGTGACTGATTTATGAAGTGTTTGAGCAGACGGCACGTCAATCGGACGTGCCGTGTGCCCGCGGTGACCGACAACGCAGTTCTGGTGTCATAAACGGCCAGAACGGGCGTCCAACGGCCAATTCATAGCGGACGACCTCGGATTGAGCTGAAACCACCGTGGAACATTCTAATTATTATTCGTGACGTGTACGCGCAGACGGCACGTCAATCGGACGTGCGGTTTGCGCGGTACGGCTCAATATTCGTGTTTTAAGTGATGCGCGCGCTTCGTAAACGCGCGTGAGGGGGGTCCAAACGGGCCAAACGATGTCGGAATGGCCTGAAATCAAACGACAAATACGGGTGACTGATTTCTGAAGTGTTCGAGCAGACGGCACGTCAATCGGACTTGTCGTGTGCCCGCGGTGACCGACAACGCAGTTATGGTGTCATAAACGGCCAGAACGGGCATCCAACGGTCAAATTCATAGTGGACGGCCTCGGATTGAGCTGAAACCATCGTGGAACATTCTAATTATTATTCGTGACGTGTACGCGCAGACGGCACATCAATCAGACGTGCGGTTTGCGCGGTACGGCTCAATATTCGTGTTTTAAGTGATGCGCGCGCTTCGTAAACGCGCGTGAGGGGGGTCCAAACGGGCCGAACGATGTCGGAATGGCCTGAAATCAGACGACAAATACGGGTGACTGATTTCTGAAGTGGTCGAGCAGACGACACGTCAATCGGACGTGCCGTGTGCCCGCGGTGACCGACAACGCAGTTCTGGTGTCATAAACGGCCAGAACGGGCGTCCAACGGTCAAATTCATAGCGGACGACCTCGGATTGAGCTGAAACCACCGTGGAACATTCTAATTATTATTCCTGACGTGTACACGCAGACGGCACGTCAATCGGATGTGCGGTTTGCGCGGTACGGCTCAATATTCGTGTTTTAAGTGATGCGCGCGCTTCGTAAACGCGCGTGAGGGGGGTCCAAACGGGCCGAACGATGTCGGAATGGCCTGAAATCAGACGAAAAATACGGGTGAGTGATTTATGAAGTGGTCGAGCAGACGGCACGTCAATCGGACGTGCCGTGTGCCCGTGGTGACCGACAACGCAGTTCTGGTGTCATAAACGGCCAGAACGGGCGTCCAACGGTCAAATTCATAGCGGACGACCTCGGATTGAGCTGAAACCACCGTGGAACATTCTAATTATTATTCGTGATGTGTACGCGCATACGGAACGTCAATCGGACGTGCGGTTTGCGCGGTACGGCTCAATATTAGTGTTTTAAGTGATGCGCGCGCTTCGTAAACGCGCGTGAGGGGGGTCCAAATGGGCCGAACGATGTCGGAATGGCCTGAAATCAGACGACAAATACGGGTGAGTTATTTATGAAGTGGTCGAGTAGACGGCACGTCAATCGGACTTGTCGTGTGCCCGCGGTGACCGAGAACGCAGTTATGGTGTCATAAACGGCCAGAACGGGCGTCCAACGGTCAAATTCATAGCGTACGACCTCGGATTGAGCTGAAACCACCGTGAAACATTCTAATTATTATTCGTGACGTGTACGCGCAGACGGCACGTCAATCGGACGTGCGGTTTGCGCGGTACGGCTCAATATTCGTGTTTTAAGTGATGCCCGCGCTTCGTAAACACGCGTGAGGGGGGTCCAAATGGGCCGAACGATGTCGGAATGGCCTGAAATCAGACGAGAAATACGGGTGACTGATTTCTGAAGTGGTCGAGCAGACGGCACGTCAATCGGACGTGCCGTGTGCCCGAGGTGACCGACAACGCAGTTCTGGTGTCATAAACGGCCAGAATGGGCGTCCAACGGTCAAATTCATAGCGGACGATCTCGGATTGAGCTGAAACCACCGTGGAACATTCTAATTATTATTCGTGACGTGTATGCACAGACGGCACGTCAATCGGACGTGCGGTTTGCGCGGTACGGCTCAATATTCGTGTTTTAATTGATGTGCGCGCTTCGTAAACGCGCGTGAGGGGGGTCCAAACGGGCCGAACGATGTCGGAATGGCCTGAAATCAGACGAAAAATACGGGTGACTGATTTCTGAAGTGGTCGAGCAGACGACACGTCAATCGGACGTGCCGTGTGCCCACGGTGACCGACAACGCAGTTCTGGTGTCTTAAACGGCCAGAACGGGCGTCCAACGGTCAAATTCATAGCGGACGACCTCGGATTGAGCTGAAACCACCGTGGAACATTCTAATTATTATTCGTGACGTGTACGTGCAGACGGCACGTCAATCGGATGTGCGGTTTGCGCGGTATGGCTCAATATTCGTGTTTTAAGTGATGCGCGCGCTTCGTAAACGCGCGTGAGGGGGGTCCAAACGGGCCGAACGATGTCGGAATGGCCTGAAATCAGACGACAAATACGGGATGGTGTTCCATCAGATTTTGACTTCCAGCGGGATGTGCCACATTTTATACAATCATTTCGTTCAGCGGTTTCCTCCCAGAATAAACTGCAATCTTTCGGGCAAGCATGAATTTTGTTTCTTGAAAATCCAAGTTCCTCAACTAACTTCCATGCCATATAGTGGTTTGAGGGAATATCTTCATCATCTGGAAGTAAATCCTTCAAGAGGGTAAGAATGTAATCGATTGCTGTATTAGAAATCCCATACATAGTTTTCCCATGAAATAATCGGATTAAAAATTCCAGCTTTTTCATTTTATCGCATTGCCGATATACTGGAGTCGTGGCAGCATCATTCAATTTTTTCACCCTATCAATATCATCATTTTCACTAGATGCATTAGCTGTCCTCATATCGAAGTCTTCTTGAGTCGAAATCCTTTCTTTTTCATGATGACGAATAAACGGAAACCGATCATCTAACAAATTCTCCATTCCAGTCTTTTCATTTCGATCATCACCAATTTGAGATTTCGTTTTCTCCCCATTGTGATACCACAGAAAGTAGTTTTCTTGAAACCCATTTTTGGTTATGTGGTAGCTGACTTCTTCACGGCTCAACCAAGGTCTACCAACATAATTGGAACATGGGCAGTGTATGCGACCACTATCTGAAGCATTGTGAAATGCAAAATCTATAAAGCTCTCCAAATTGTTTTGAAAATCATCTGAGATCCGATCGGTTTCATACATCCAACTTCTGTCCATTCTGTAAAAAGAATTTATATAAGTCATTTTGTCATAATCAATTCAATAGGCATTAACTATAATAGAATATACATTTAAGTAAACGATAAAGGAAGAAAATAATCAAGGTATCAACTACACATGTCAAAAAAACATACAAATGTGTTATTGAAAAAATGTAAAACCAACAAGAACTTAATGTGTTATATCACATAACAGCATGACTCATCCCATAACCATATTAGTAGGGTATCATGAACATGAATAACATCAACCTTGTGCCATCCTCCTACCCTACATGACCCCAACCACATGCCACATCTTATTATAGCCTTATCACATCACACCTCACCGAAAAACACTAGGGAAATCATAGTACATCTCACCTGAAGACACATGGACAATCACATCGCATCTTTCCTAAAAACACATGGTCAATCACTTTTGAAGGAAGAGTACGGAAGACATGGTAGCTATCCAAACATATAACCACCATCCTAGATATTAGAAAAAATACCCATAACTCAAAACCTCTGATCGTTGGTAAGTTTATCCAACTCTGGTTGGGAATGTGTAGAAATAACATAAAAATACATAATATATAGATAGCACAAAATACTCAACCTATGGGTTCACATTAACTAAATAAATGATATTAACACATAAATCATTTTGAATCAAATTTCTCCGGACATCCCCCCACTCACCCCAGACTCGGACAACTCCCCAATTACCTCGGACATCCCCCACCCCTCGGACAGCCCCCCACTCACCCCGGAAATCCCCCCACCCCTCGGACAGCCCCCCACTCACCCAGGACAACCCCCACCCCTCGGACAGCCCCCCACTCACCCCGGACAGCCCCCCACTCACCCCGGACAGCCCCCCCACCCACCCCGGACAACCCCCCCACCCCTCGGACAGCCCCCCACTCACCCCGGATAGCCCCCCACACACCCCGGACATCCCCAACCCATCGGAAAGCCCCCCACTCACCCCGGACTCACCCCGGACAGCCCCCACTCACCCCGGACAGCCCCCACCCCTCGGACACCCCCCCCACTCACCCCGGACATCCCCCCACCCCTCGGACAACCACCTGGATAGCCCCTAGCAATACCAAGATTTCTAAGAACCGAAAATTTATAAATGATATTAACACATAAATCATTTTGAATCAAAACAAGTCATACACCCAAGATTCAATGTCCCAACACACACCCAAATAAAACACACACCCAAAACAAGTCATACACACCCAAAACAGTAGATGAAAAACATCAAAATGATAGATTAGAAGTGTAGAACTAATAAATTTAATGAAAACAGAAAACAAAAAACAGAAAACAAATAAGATAAAGATATAGCCGTGTCCTTTAGGGAAAATCAAAATAGAAAATAAAAAATAGATTAACAACATTAAAAATAACATATGACTTACAGATTTGGAGTTCTCACCTAAAAAAATGACTAATTGAAGATGGGGAAGGAGTTCTCCAACCTGGGTGAGAGCACCTGGGTGAGAGCTTCGGCAGAGGGGATGAGAGCTTCGGCAGAGGGGATTTAGGGCTGCAGTCGCACGGGAAGGGAAAGAAACCGAGCTTCTGTTTGTGAGGGAAACATTCCCAACGGTTTTAAAAAACCGTTGGGATATGAATTCTATACCAACGGTTTAAAAAAACCATTGGTATACATCCTTCCCAGGAGACTTTTACCAACGGTTTAAAAAAACCGTTGGTATACATCCTTCCTAGGAGGACTTTTACCAACGGTTTAACAAAACCGTTGGTAAAAGATGGCCTTTCCCAACGGTTTGTGAAAACCGTTGGGGAAAGGCTTGGATCTCCTTCAAATACCAACGGTTGACAAGAACCGTTGGCAAAACCTTGCTAAATCTCAAATACCAACGGTTATACTAAACCGTTGGTATGTAAGTGTTGGGAAAACTCCAGTTTCCAGAAGTGAATGACATGTTAAACTAGTTCAGTAATACAAGACTAGAATGAGGAGTGAACTCAATTCAGAAAGGGACTTTGTCCACTAAAATGGTCTTGGCAGTAATTCCTTGGCTACTATGGAAATGATAACATGTGCTAAATGGTTGCCACAATTACATGTCTTATTCCCATGCTAATTTATCATGATTAATGTTTATTCATTATCTATGTCTTACGTACTGCCATGTTTTATGTCATTGTTCAATATTTTTATGTTTAGATTTTATGCTCGTGTTTTTTTACATTCAAATGTCTAAGGATTGTTTTATGTTCTCTATGCTTACCCTAACTGAGCATTTGAGCTCACCCTTTATGTGTTTTCTTTTCCCCAGGAAATAAAGAAAGGTGTTAGGTGAGGAAACAAAAAGGGTAAGATCGTTATGGGAGTTGTTGAATATATTTCAACATGATTAGAAGTTTATATTCCGAGTTTCCAAAGACACTAAACTATTACGGCCCTTGTGTGTCTATTTTTGTTATGTATTAAGAATTCATCAAAAGTATGTAATGTACATGTATGTTAAGATTTGGGTCTCTACAATAAAATTAATTCCATCATAACAAAATCAAATCAATGTAAAAATAGGGATAGAAACATAACCCAGTATTATCTTAGATGGAAAATAATTTTGATAAAACACTTGAACTCCATTCTTGAGGAAAATATCCTTTTTAATTCAAAAACATTTTTCCTTTCTTCACATGTCATAAAATTTTAAACTAAACGAAGTTGATTAAAAATAAACTTGAAAAATTTTAAAGGAAGATTCATGGAAATAATATTTTAAAAATACATTCAGGCCGTATAAGTTAAAAAACATTCTTCTCGTACTTTGGCCGGAAAAGTCAAAAAGTACCTCGTACGAAAAACGACAAAAGATTACTTTCATATATTTTACTAAAAACTCACCGAAGGGTAAAATTGGATTTAAACAATTGTAGTAGGATATAAATAATACTACATATTGAGGAAACATGTATGTGGATGGTAAATATTCCACAGTAAATTCTTAAGTATAAACAATCTCGGATAAAAATGAGATTGCGAGATTTTCGCTTACTTTAGGTCCGATTTTCTTCGTACGTGTCATAAAATCCTGTATAATGATTTAAATAATGTTATTTACTTATTCCAGAATTGTAAGCATTGTTATGATATCATATATGGTCATATTCTTAGCTTCTTATTAGTAATATTTCACTGTTACTTTTTATTTGGGTGTTTATTGCTTTTTTTTGTTCTTATGCGTGTTTTGTTGAATAAATTCTTACTCTTATTTTAGGTTATAGATAACTAATTTCTAGAATGTTATTATTGTAATATATATCATATTTATTTATTCAATTCATTTATATAATCATTAATCATTGAATATCATGTAAAACGAGTCGCATCACATCGTGGAGATGGTAGGCCGTATGTATGCACGAGCGATGATATCGTTCCCATGATCGTGGAATTGTATTGAAGTGTATGTATACTATTTTAGAATCAATATAACTTTACAATAATCATATATAGTTATTTTTTACACCATTATACCCATCCAATTAAGGTTGTGGTGTAAAATAGATTACACCACGGCGTGGAGAAGGTATTTCGTACGTACGCACGCGCGGTGATTTCATTTTCCGTAGGATGGCTAGAAGGTGAAATAGGTTTGTTTCATATTTATAATAATATATCAGTATATGAGTGATACTGATGTTATTACTTCATAATTAAACAACTAAAGAAGAATATGTAGAAGAAGAAATAAAGTTGAAAGAATCGGTAACGGACATTACATCTTCTTTGAAGCGCCTCTTCTTAACCTTCTCTTAGGGCACTAAATACGGTCTTTGAAGAATACCAGGACCTCTATGATGTTTCTAGGGAATTGGAGAAGATAAATTTTCAGGTTTTGGCCGATATTTAAGGCTCAATGTGCTGTGATAAGGAGAGGGAGGAGGTGCACTTTTATAAGGGATGAGAGGGGAACCTTAGGAAAAACATAAAATATTATTTTATTATAAAGTCATATTCGGTGTTTAATAGCTCCAAAATGATTTATTTCGAAGCTAAGGTGGGTACGGGTCTAAATAATCTCATCCAATATATTTTAGACACGTTTAGGTTACTATTTTAACCTTTTCATTTAGATTTAACTCTAAGTTAAATAATTTAACTTTTACGGTGTCTTCTTGTTCTCTTACACTATATGGTTAATAAACTTACTATAACTAGCCAAAAGAACCCCAATTTGTTTATTATTAATATATATAACCTTATATAAGTATTTTTGCCGATCCTTAGATTTTTAGGAATAAAATAACAACCAATAATATAATATTTGTTTTAAAAACTATTTGATGACAATTTTGACACTATTTGGTAATTGATTTTTGAGAAAATCATAACAGCATGATTAGTTCAAAAAAAAGTTAATAAAATAAATACTAACATGTCATATTAACCTATCAAATTATTGTAATTCATAAAAAGTCTCAACTTACATTTATTTGGGTATTTATAACACCAATTATCTTAATATTTTATTAATAATATAATTATTGCATCATCATTTTGTCATAAATAAATTAAACTATTTAATGTCTAAAAATTATAAATAAAATACAATTTTGCAGAAAATATTATTATCTTTGTAATTAATATTTATAGTCGAATTTATATTATGTATAACCTTATATTAAAAATGATTTAGTTATTAAACATTGGTTTTAACTATTTTAACCCTTCTTTAAAAGAATTAATAACAAATGTCCTAATCTAATCCATGTGGACCTAAACGTTCATATTTTATTCCTAAGGTTTTTTTTGGTCGAATTACACTTATCTAATAGAATTATGACACGTGTTAGGGTAATAATAATATCCTTTTTACCCTTAATTACCCTATTTACTTTTAATTGTGGTAAAGAAAAGTAAAAAGTAACTATTCACCAAAAAGCATTTTCATCTCATTGAATCACATTTTACTCCTTGATAATAACCGTGTATCTCAGATTTTCGAAATTCCACTCACAGAAGCGCTAAAATTATGTTTTATATAAATTTTCAAACTCTCCTAGGAGGTAGGTAAAAGACGGTGAAAAGTTCTATAAAATTGTTATATATCTAAAATTATTATAAAATGACTCCAATGAATTATATTAAACTTATATAGGTATTATGTATCAATTTTTACCTAAAATAAATTTAAATAAAATAACTAATTATTTAAATAAAATGTCGGTTTTTAAATAGTAACCCATTGTTTTCACTATTCAATAAAAATTGAATGTTTTCAGAAAAATATGAAAATTTCACCCTAGGATAATTCCGATATTCCGAATCGAAAAATGAAGTCCATTTTGAAATATAAAATTTAGAAAATTTCACAAAGTGTGTATTACTATTCATAACGGCTAGTTTTAATAATATTTTAATAGCATATCATTGTTTAGTGAAACTCGGTATTGCATACAACACAAGCTATCGAGGAAGGTCATGATTGCGTGTAAAGCAAGCCAAGATACTGTTGTGTGTAGTGAAAGATTTATTTGATGATATATATAACATAAAAACAAAATATTTCTCATAAAAATCTTGGGTGGTACACCTATCGAGGCCCTTTGACGAAACAAGAGGAATATCCAAAGACATATTCCTTTTTAATACACCAATCAGATAGAGTAGCTGTTGTGATAATGGATTACCTCTATTCCCATGTTATTTATGAATTAATTCTAGAAACAAGAGGAAGAAAAATATCTGAAAAAACAAATGGTCCTTCTTTCGCTAGTGGATGAGGAAAGGGTTATGGGAGAAGAAGAATTGGCTTTGTCATCTCCATCCCCACCTGTCATTGTATCCTGAGTAGTCACATCTAAATACCAGTGTGGATATAGCCCATGGGAATGGAGAATGAGGAAGGGATGATGTCATAGGGGTCCTGTAAGAAAGGATACGTTCTTATTATAGGAGTTATTCTTTTCTATTTTTTCCAAAGAATATAGGTGGATACAATATTGACTCTCAAAGTAAAAAATGTGTGATCCTTTCCCTCCACACATAGAATTGGAGGTCCATGATCTTATAGAAAACCAGTGAAGGACATTTTCCAAGACATTGTATCTATGATTTAGAATTTCCTAACACCTCCACTAGGGTCGGGGTCCCCATGACTTAGGGAATTCATATACCCAAGAACCCCTAAGATCTTAACTATCTGGTAGGAAAATTGTCGGACACCTATAACCAATGGAATGCATTTCAAAATGAGAGACACACTTGTGTTCCTCCTATAATGGTCTCACAAGTTTAGATGCTTCAGTGGATGTTTTAATTTGGTTCATGTCAAATGAAAGATCCAAAATAATATGAGACATATTATTGAATGCTTGAATGAAGTCTTGAATGTGTCTCATGAAAGTCTAGTCTGGGAAAGAATGGGGTGCTTCACACATGACCTATGTGGAGTTTGAAGTTCTTCTCCCATGGGGAGTAGGGCTACATGAGATGCAGGTACCATGGGAAATGAATCACCTTGGTGATGCCTAAGCCTAGTCCCCACAAGTCTCTTCATGTGTCCCTAGAAGTGTCTCATATAGGTCCCAGATTAGGGGTGGGACCTTCATACATGTTTGTTTTTCATAAGGGGGTATAGATTCTTCATACCTATGTCTTTTTATTTAGACACTAGTGGTACATTGATCTAACTATCCAGCTTAATTTCGTCTTCTCTCATGTTTTGGAGAGCAACCATGGGGATTATGGAGGACCTTGCTGAAGGGGTGTATGAGCAAAGCTTGGAGGATTCCTCTGATATTACAGTTCTATGAATGTGGTTACCTAGGGTCCTATTTATATAAAAATAAGATACATTGGTCAAATGAGTTACCCTATGCTTGTTCATGGAAAATATTTTTAGTGTAGGTACTATGTGCAGGGGTGGCCTGGATTTCATTGTCATGTAGGGGGGATATGTGAGACTTCTAGTGTGAAATGATTATTTGTGAAGGCCATATTTGGAATGTTCTTATGACTCTTATTGGGGATATTCATCTTTCAAAAATAATGGAGTAACTATTCATAATATTTTCATCTGATGATAAAAAAAAGTGTTAATAAAATCTCGTCCTCAGGAGTAGATCTGGTAAAATAAAGAGGGTCTAGTCTTGAGGTAAAGGGTGGAAAAGGTTATGAATGTGGCACAGTCCTATTGCATATATTACACACACATGTTAGTGGTGTAGTCCTTGTGTGGAATTCAGGCACATATGTGTCTTAGAATTCATGTGCATGAAATAAGTGTCTATAAATTCAGTTATCCCTTCCCTAAATTATTACTTTCTCACCAGCTCTTCTTTCTCTTATTGCATACATTTTCTTTCCAACCAGGTTTTGCATGCCATTTTGTTCTAGTATTCCGAATATCCCCTTCACATATGTACATGGTACAACTTCGTGATAGACTGTTTCTATTGAATTTTTTTATTGAGGGAAATAAGTGGGATCACAAGGTCCAGGGACCTATGTGAAGTACATGTTGGAGGAGCACGTGTGAAGGATCATTCATTTCAAAAAAAATTAACTTTTACCAATGAGTACTTTAACTTAATGATCAAACTCTATTCCTTCATGTAGGGTTTTAATGTCTTCCTAGATAGATTCTCCAATGTAAGCTACTTCATTGAGAGATTACTATGAAATGTGTGAATCCACTCTCCTAGATTTACAGAATCATTTGACATGATATCATATTGAGTATACATGAAAATCTATCTTCCTTTATATGATCACGATCTTCTGAGGGATTCAATCATCCAAAAGGCTTAGAGGTATATTCCAAAATCATTCTTTGTGAAGCAAACCAATTGTCAGGCCTCTAATTTCTTATATAAGGGATTCTACATAAAAAAGGAATGGTTCCTACTACCTATTTCATGAATCAAATCCACTTAACCTGAGATATGATGTCTTATAATATTGATTTAAAGCCTCACTATTATGATTTATCCTTCTGTGCTCAATAAATAGATCATTCATAAGGTTTGAAGGAGGATTGGGACTTTTTCTCTAGAGGGGAAGTCAGACCTAAATTGATGTGGTAGTATGTTGTGGGCTTCACGTGTGTAGAGTTCAGGAATAAGCTACATGAAATTATTATTTAAAAGGTTTTTGGGTGGAGAACACATACATTAACTAGAACCTAGGTATAATCCTCAACTTGATGAGGTGATGGATTACTTAGAAAAATTATTTTAATATGATTCATGGTATATTTATCATTATCCAGGTGGAATTGTAAATTATTTATGGATCACATATCCTTAGGGATAAGTATGACATGTTTTCCTACTAAAGGAAACACGAGATGATGTTGAAAAGACACAACCCTTTGCCCAAGATATTTTTATGGTGGCCCGAAAAGTGAAGAAAAAAGACCCTCTCCCAAGGGGTAAGATCTCTCTTGGGATATGGATGAATGATTTCCTCATGACAGAAGGAGACGGTCCCATTTTCTAGCGCCCTATAGGATTTCCCACTAAAGAGGACCAGAGTTCTATAAAATTTTTCCTACACTAGAGAATGTCTAGTATATCTATTAGGGTTAAAAGTTCAATCCAAATGTTTTTATAAAAATCCATCACGTAGGTTTCCTCACAATGTGATTTATGATATACTTTCTACCAGTCCACAAATTTATTGGTGGCGTGTGACCAAGGACATTTTTCATAGAATCTAAATTAGAATAAGGGAGCCACATTGGGTTTGTTACTCCTATCCTATATATGATTTAATAGTTTTTAATACTTGAATACACCAGAAAGGTCCCATTTATAATTATAGGTACATTTTATGTGATGTGGGGTGGATTTCATCACACAATAGTTTTTATACACTGTATAGTGGATTTAGAGTCTATTAGGGTTGATTTCTACCTGTTGTTAGACTATTTCTAGGATTCAACATTTAAAATTGAAGATTGATGAATTCATGAGGATTTTGAATGTATCAAAAGAGTTAAAATTCTCCTTATAAGGTGATCCAAAGACAATGGCATTCACTAATGTCAGAAAAGATAATTAAGTTTTGAAGGAGTACATGATGGTATTCAGAGACAACATAAGGGTGGATTGTGTTGATAGTGAAATTTTATATGTGTAATACACTCCTTATCAATTTACCCATCACATAAAAAGTCTTAAAATATCAAAAATAATTCCCCCAATGTATTTTTTGATTTAAAATTAGCCAATTGTGTCCTAAAAATTCAAGATCTTGATTTCCATGAAGGTGTCCAAAATGTCAATCATGTTGCCTCCGTCAGATGAATCCATTTGAATGGATCATGGGTATTCCAATTCGTGGATTTATTTCTACCCAAAGGGGATAATAAAAAACTTAATTCCTTGGGTTGTGGCTATGAAAACTATTGGTCATGAAAGGAATAGTGTAAATGTCAAACTGAATGCGGAAATGTTGAAGCTCTGATGTCTTAAAGGAAATCATGGAAAAACACCACCATGCTTGCTAGGGTTTAGAAAAAAAGTATCTTCTAATCCAAGTATATCCAATAATCATCACCTAGAAGAGACTTGGGTCCTAGTCACCCAGTACTCTATGAGAGCATAGAGGCTTGAAATGGTTTCAATGTTAAAGGATGTTGGGTATTACTTATATCCAACTATATTAACACTAGAATATGTATCACCCTTAGTGATCCAATATTTTTAGAAAATATCTAATGACATAAGAGACACGTGGATACTTCTCCAGGATAGCTGATACATCCCGAGGTTATGTGATATCTGAGGACTATTTGATGTCCACCCTAATAGTAATTTGATTTATGTGGAACAATATGTGTAAGATATTGGGATGTTGATTTAAAAAACCGTTAATCAAATATTATCCACAAAGGGAGTGCAAGATATGTTAGAATGAGGAAAACATTAGGGGGTATTTGGTTACACTAATGAGGAAGTGGATGACTTCATTAACCATTATTATGTATACTACCTTATTAATTTTTTTATTCTATTTCATCCAACATCATTAATTTTAATGTGATCTATTTATCATTTTGGAGGAGAAGAAGATTTTGACCTAAAAGAAAATGTGATACTATCCCAGGAAAATCAGTTCATGGGTACCCCTATCGGTGTAGTGGATGAGTCTCATTAATCCTCGAAACAATACCTAAGTTACAGAATGATGGTGGATGAAATGTCTAGAAGTAATTATTGATGGCCACACCAAGTGACCATTTTCAAAGGGGACTGATATTGGACCCTCTCTATCCTGAGAGGGAAAGTGTAACACCCGAGACTTTTATGTTATATAAATCATCAAAGGAATCTTTTTCTACACAACACTTTCTTGGCTTGCTTTACACGCAATCGCGACCTTCCTCGATAGCTTGCGTCGTACGCAATACCGAGTTTCACTAAACAACAATATGCTATTAAAACTAGCCGTTATGAATAGTAATAACCACTTTTTGAAATTTTATAAATTTTATTTTTCAAAATGGACTTCATTTTTGGATTCAGAATATCGAAATTAGCCTAGGGTGAAATTTTTGGTATTTTTCTGAAAACTTTCAATTTTTGATGAATAGTGAAACCACTTAGTGGTAGGTTAAAACTGAATTTTTCATAAAACTTAATTTTACGGCTTCTGTGAATGGAATTTCGAAAATCCGACAAACACGGTTGATATCAGTAAGTAAAATGTGGTTCAATGAGATAAAAATAATTTTTTGGTGAATGGTAACTTTTTACTTTTTTTACCGCGGTTAATAGTAAATAGGGTAACTAAGGGTAAATATGATATTACTATTACCCTAACACATGTCCTAATTATATTGGATAAGTGTAATTCGACCAAAAACAACCTTATGAATAAAATATGACCATTTAGGCCCACATGGATTAGATTAGGACATTTATTATTAATTTATTTAAAGAAGGGTTAAAATAGTTAAAGTCAAAGTTTAATAAGTAAATCATTTTTAATATGGGGTTATACATAAGATAAATTAGACTATAAATATTCATTAGAAATCTAAAAAGATTTCCTACATAATGGTATTTTATTTGTAATTTTTAGACATTATATAATTTAATTTATTTAGGACACAATGATGATGCAGTAATTATCTTATTAATGAAATATTGACATAATTGATGTTATAAACACCAAAATAAATGAAATTTGAGACTTTTTATGAATCCCACTAATTTTATAGGTTAATATGACATGTTAGTATTTATTTAATTAAATTTTATTGAACTAATAATTCTGTAATAATTTTCACAAAAATCAATTACTAAATAGTGTCAAAATTGATATAAAATAGTTTTTAAAACAAATATTATATTGGTAATTGTTATTTTATTCCTAAAAATCTAAGGATCGTCCAAATGACTTAGATAAGGATATATATATTAATAATAAACAATTTGGGGTTCTTTTGGCATGTTATAGTAAGTGTAATAACCATATAGTGAAAGAAAACAAAAAGACACTGTAAAAGTTAAATTATTTAACTTAGAGGTAAATCTAATTGATAAGGTTAAAATAATACCCTAAACTTGTCTAAATCATATTGGTTGATAGGATTTCGACTCATCCCCACTTTAGCTTCGAAATAAGACCCTTTGGAACCATTATAAACCTATTTTGACTTTAATATAAAATAATATTTTGAGATATTCCTAAGGTGCCCCTCTCCTCCCTTATAAAAGGGCACCTCCTCCCCCTCCTCCTCACACCAATTTGAGCACTCAATCTCGGCAAACCCCTGCCATTTCATCCTCTCCACTTCCATAGAATAATACTAGAGGTCCTGGTCTTCTTCAAAGTCCAATCTTAGTTCCCTAAGTGGAGGATTCAAAGAGGCGTTCCAAAGAAGAGGTAATATCCATTACCGATCTTTTCAATTTCTTTCTTCTTCAACTTCTTCTTCCTTAGTTGTTTCATGATAAAGTAATAACATCAGTATTACTTACATACTGATATGTTATTATAAATATGAAACAACCCTAATTCACCTTCTATTCATCCCACAGAAAAATGAAATCACCGCGCGTGCATACGTACGGAATACCGTCTCCACGCCGTGGTGTAATCTATTTTTCCACCATCACTTTACAAGGATGGGTAGAATGGTGTAATGAGTAACTATTTATGATTATTATAAAGTAATATTGATTCTGAAATAATATATATATACTCCAATACAGTTCCACGATCATAGGAACGATATCATCACTCGTGCGTACGTACGGAATACCGTCTCCACGATGTGATGCGACCTGTTCTACATGATCATCATTACATAGTAATTATATAAATGAATTGAATGAATAAATATGATATATGTTACACTAATACCATTATGGATATAATGTATCTATAACCTTAAAAGAATAATAAGAATGTATTCGGCAAAACACGCATAAGAACAAAAGGCAATAAAGACCCGAGTAACAAGTAACAATGAAATATTACTAACAAGAAGCTAAGAATATGACCATATATGATATCATATCAATATGTATGATTATGTAATAATTCAATAACATTATTTAAACCATTATACAGGAGCTTCAGACACGTACAAAGCAAATCGGACCTAAGGTAAGGGAAATATCACAATCTCATTTTTATCTGAGATTGTTTATTCGTAAGTATTTATTGGGGTGTATTTTATCATCCGCATCCATGTTCCCTCAATATGTAATATTTTTTCCACCCACTTATAATAGTTTAAATCTAATTTTACCCTTCGGTGAGTTTTTAGTAAAGAATATGAAAGGAATCTTTTGTCGTTTTTTCGTACGAGGTACTTTTTGACTTTTCCGACAAAAGTACGAAGAATGTTTTTTTTAACTTATACGGCATGAATGGATTTTTAAAAAATTATTTCCAAGAAGCTTCCTTTACAATTTTTAAAGTTTATTTTTAATCAACTTCTTTTATTTTAAATTCGTATGACATGTTATGAAAGGAAAAATGTTTTTGAAGAAGAAAGGATATTTTCCTCAAGAATGGAGTTCAAGTGTTTTATCAAAATTGTTTTCCATATAAGATAATAAAGGGTTCTGTTTTTATCCCTATTATAACATTTATTTGATCATGTTGTGATGGAAATATTTTTATGAATTCCTTTATCTTATATGAATTGTTTTATGATGTCATGTTGTTTAAGAATCCCATTTTTATTACATGGGTTACGCTATGATGTATGGTTTATGATTATGTGGCACACATAAGAAAGGATTCATTATAAGATGGGTGGGACCTATATCTCCCTCCAATGCATTGGGTAAAGATTTTATATCTCATGAGATAGACATGGCTGGAACGGAAGGTTATTTCGGTTCAGTGATACAGGACTGAAACAAGGAGTGAACTCGGTTCAGAAACGGACTTTGTCCACTAAGATAGTCTTGGAAATGAGTCATGACTAACAAGAAATGATTTTCCATGATTATGTGTGATTGAAACAAAGTTTCAAGTTTTATGTTATGATTATGGGGATCTCATTTTCACTTCTATGATTTATTCCATGTTAAGATATTATGATCTCTTTTGTAGGTTTTGATTTTCAAAAATATATGATATTATTTTTATTTCCTTTATTTGCCCTTGCTGAGCATTTGAGCTCACCGTTTTATGTTTTCTTTTCCCTAGGTCAGGAAGATGGATATTAAGTAGAATATGCTAAAAGGGACCCTAGATATGATGAAATAAATGGGAGACACTGTAGAAGATTTATGAAACAGTTGTTTATGTTTCCCAGTTTCTAAAGACACTATACCTATACGGTCCTTTGTGGTTTTGTCATATGTTGTAATAAGTGTGCTTCAATTTTGAAGTATTAACAATGTATGTAAAGTATGGGTCGTTATAGTTGGAATCAGAGGAAAGGTATAGTCAACCTTTGGAAACTAGGATGTGAAAGCCTTAGTACGAACCCTAAGGATAAGTCTAAGCATAGAACACAATCTTAGTGTTTTAGAAATGGCCTTGAATAACCTAGGATAAGGCCTTAAGCATGAAAATTTTATTCTTGAATTATGTGGTTTTCCTATTATAATTAGTGTTGCTCACACTATTCTTCTTGGTTTTAGTCAATGGATGGAACCCGAAAGAACTGTGTTAATGCGGAATGCGATGGGCAATGAAATGATTGTCCCCCTGAGCAACCAAACGATATGGGAGCTGGAATGAAAAATCTTGTATCCATGCTCACACAACTTTCTCAAGCTATGAATCATTCAGGACTTCCAAACGAGCAAAGGAAGAAGCAACATTCTGTTGAATCCTTCATGAGGCAGCGTCCACCTTCTTTCAGTGGGTCTACTGATCCATTAGTTTCTGAACAATGGATTAGTACTACTGAAAAGATATTTTCAGTTCTTCAATGTTCTGAACATGATAAAGTCATCCTAGCAGTGTATCGTTTGGAAGGAGATGCTGATCAATGGTGGAATCTTATTAAGAATACGAGGAAAAGGGATGAAATTGAGTCTATGGAATGGGACGAGTTCAAGAACTTATTTTTCAATAAGTACGTCCCTCGTATTCTTCGAACAAAGATGGAGAAAGAGTTTCTTGAACTGAAGCAAAGGGATGATGAATCTGTTGGTACCTATGAAGCAAATTTTACAAGACTTGCAAGGTACTCTTCTGGTATTATTATCCAACCTGAGAGTAAGATCGATCGATTCTTTAGTGGCTTAAAACCAAGTCTTCGATGGGCGTTAGCCATAAGGGACTTCAATAGCTACGAGGAAATCGTTCGATGTGCTCTCAAAGTCGAGATGGAGATTGTAATAACCCATCAGTCACATGGGTTTGATAAGAAGAGGAAGATGGAATTCAAAGAAAAATCTAAAGAGCACACGAAAAAGAAGATGAGCTTTTCCTTATGCTCAAATTGTGGAAAGAAACATGGAGGGAGTTGTCTTAAAGGGACAAGTAAATGTTTTAAATGTGGAAAGGAAGGTCATCGGGCATTTGAATGCCGTGATAATGGGAAGAAGATGTCTAATGACGCAAACAAAGGAAGGGATACACAGAATGAACATACTACACTTCAATGTTTCAAGTGCAAGGAGATGGGGTATTATGCCAATCAATGCCCAAATCCAAGGGTTGATGATGATGGTCGACGTCAACAAAATATTATGGCTAAAGACAAAGGAAAGTCACATGCAATTTCTATCAGCGATGTGGAGTACGATAACGAAGTGGTGAAAGGTACACTTACCATCCACTCTAAAGTAGAAAATGTTTTATTTGATTCTGGATCCACCCACTCTTATATTTCTGAAAAATTTTCTAAGGGTATCACCGTACTACCTCAACAATTAGATGTTGAGTTATCTGTGACAACACCTAATGGCACAACAGTCGCATCAAATGTTTATAATTCTTCTCCGATCGAAGTTTGTGGGAAAGTGCTTCCTGCAAATCTTGTGATCCTTCCTTTAGTGGAATTTGATGTGATTCTCGGCATGGATTGGCTTTCTCTACATGGAGCTCATATCAATTGCCAAAGAAGGGAAGTCACATTTCATATTCCAGATCAATCTACGATCGTCTATCAATGCAAGGATGAACATAACCTTCCAGTGTAAATTTCTTCCATCTTATGGGTATTGATTCCACTAAATGAAGGTTATTTATCTCAAATGGTTGGTGAGAAACTCACGATTAAGAATATGCCCATTGTACGGGAGTTTGATGATGTATTTCTGGAGGAATTACCGGGTCTTCCACCAAATCGTGAAGTTGAGTTTTCAATAGAACTCGTACCGGGTGCTTTGCCTATTTCAAAGACACCTTATAGAATGGCCCCAATTGAGTTGAAGGAATTGAAGAAGAAACTCCAAGAGAATCTGGATAAGGGATTCATACGCCCTAGTGCATCACCTTGGGGAGCACCTGTTCTATTTGTAAAGAAGAAAGACAGATCAATGAGACTCTGCATTGATTATCGAGAACTTAACAAGATCACTATCAAGAACAAATATCCTCTCCCACGCATTGATGACTTATTTGACCAACTACGTGGAGCTCAATACTTTTCCAAGATTGATCTTCGTTCAGGGTATCATCAATTAAGGGTCAAAAGGGAGGATATACCAAAGACGGCTTTCCGTACAAGGTATGGACACTATGAATTTATAGTGATGCCATTTGGTCTTACTAATGCCCCTGCTATCTTCATGGATCTAATGAATAGAGTCTTTAGAGACTATCTTGATCAATTTGTGGTAGTCTCTATAGACGATATTCTTGTCTATTCAAAGAGCAAGGAAGAGCATGAATATCACTTGAGAATTATATTGAAGACCCTGAGAAAGGAGAAGCTTTATGCCAAATTTACCAAGTGTGAATTTTGGCTTCAAAAAGTTGCATTTTTGGGTCACATAATCTCAAAAGAGGGGATATCTGTGGATCCAGCAAAAACAGAGGTTATCGAAAGATGGTCGAGACCAACAATAGTAACTGAGATCTGAAGTTTTCTTGGTTTGGCTGGATATTATCGACGTTTTGTAAAGGATTTTTCAGGATTATCTAATCCACTCACCAAGTTGACTCGGAAAGGAGTTATGTTTATCTGGACGGAAGAATGTGAAGAGAATTTCAAGGAGTTGAAAAGAAGGTTATCCAGTGCACCTATGCTCACACTGCCTTGTAGTGGAGAAAGGTTTGTGATCTACAGTGATGCATCCAAGAAGGGATTGGGGTGTGTTCTTATGCAAAATGATATGGTGATAGCTTATGCCTCACGACAGTTGAAAATCCATGAGCAAAATTACCCAACAGATGATTTGGAGTTGGCTGCGGTAATCTTTGCATTAAAGATTTGGAGGCATTACCTTTATAGTGAAAGGTGTGATATTTATACTGATCATAAAAGTTTAAAGTATATTTTCACACAAAAGGAGTTGAATATGCGTCAAAGAAGATGGTTGGAGCTGATTAAGGATTATGACTGCTCAATCCATTACCACCCTGGGAAAGCAAACAAGGTGGAAGATGCATTAAGTCGACAAGACCATGCTAGTTTATCCATGATGAGGATCACAAAAGATCCAATATTTATGGATTTACAAAGGATGGATCTTGGAATTATAATGGAAGGGGAAAAATCTTATCTTTCTCAAATGAATGTTCAACCATCTATACATGTGAAGATTAAAGAGGCACAGAAAGAAGATGTCGAGTTACAAAAGAAGGTGAGAAATGTTCCTGAATTCAACCTTGATTGTGATGGGATAATAAAGTTCAGGAATCGGGTTTGTGTTCCTTCCATCCCCGAATTAAAGAAGGAGCTGCTGGATGAGGCTCATAGTTCTTCATTCTCTATTCATCCTGGAAGCACGAAGATGTATAGGGACCTGAAAGAGTACTTCTGGTGGGATGGAATGAAAAGAGATGTTGCTGAATATGTCTCTCGATGCTTGGTTTGTCAACAAGTTAAAGCTGAGAGACAAAAGTCTAAGGGGATGTTACAACCATTACCCATACCCGAATGGAAATGGGAAAACATCACTATGGACTTTGTCACAGGACTTCCTAAAACATCCAAAGGCAATAATGCTATCTGGGTCATAGTTGATCGTCTTACAAAGTCTGCACACTTCATTCCTATTAGAGAGGATTTCTCTCTAGATCAGCTTGCCAGGATATATGTAAAGGAAGTGGTAAGATTGCATGGAGTACCACTTTCTATTATATCTGATCGGGATCCGAGATTTACCTCGAAGTTATGGCGAAGTCTTCAGCATACTCTGGATACAGAGTTGAGTTTCAGCACTGCTTATCATCCCCAGACAGACGGTCAGTCTGAGAGAACAATTCAAACCCTAGAAGATATGTTGAGAGCGTTCTCTATGGATTTCAAAGGAGGTTGGGATCAACACCTACCTTTGGTGGAATTTTCTTATAATAATAGCTTTCACTCCAGTATTCAGATGGCTCCTTATGAAGCTCTCTATGGAAAGAAATGAAGGACTCCAACTTTCTGGGATGAAGTTGGGGAAGGAAAGCTATTAGGACCTGATCTCATTGATGAAATGGCAGAAAAGGTCAGATCTATTCAACAACACATAAGAGAAGCTCAGAGTCGACAGAAAAGTTATGCCGACAACCGAAGAAAAGACCTAGAGTTTGAAGTGGGTGATAAAGTGTTCTTACGAATATCTCCCTGGAAGAGGGTTATGACATTTGGAAAGAAGGGGAAGTTGAGCGCTAGATATATCGGGCCTTTCGAAATACTGGATCGTGTTGGGAAGGTAGCTTACCGATTAGCGCTTCCACCAAATCTCTCTCAAGTTCACGATGTGTTCCATGTATCTCTCCTGAGAAAGTACATACCAGATCCTTCACATGTACTCAGCTCAGAAGTTGTACCGCTGGAGCAAGATCTCTCTTATGAAGAACAACCGATAGAGATTCTGGATCGTAGCGAAAAAGTCCTACAAAACAAAACCACTCGCTTGGTGAAAGTTTTATGGAGGAACCACCAACTTGAAGAAGCTACATGGGAGCTTGAGGATATGATGTGGGAGAAGTATCCTCATCGGTTTGTTACAAAGTGACGAATTTCGAGGGCGAAATTCTTTTTAAGGGGGGTAGAATGTAACACCCAAGACTTTTATGTTATATAAATCGTCAAAGGAATCTTTTTCTACACAACACTTGCTTGGCTTGCTTTACATGCAATCACGACCTTCCTCGATAGCTTGCGTCGTACGCAATACCGAGTTTCACTAAACAACAATATGCTATGAAAACTAGCCGTTATGAATAGTAATAACCACTTTTTGAAATTTTATAAATTTTATTTTTCAAAATGGACTTCATTTTTGGATTCAGAATATCGAAATTAGCCTAGGGTGAAATTTTGGTATTTTTCTGAAAACTTTCAATTTTTGATGAATAGTGAAACCACTAAGTGGTCGGTTAAAAACTGAATTTTTCATAAAACATAATTTTACCGCTTCTGTGAATGGAATTTCGAAAATCCGACAGACACGGTTGATATCAGTAAGTAAAATGTGGTTCAATGAGATAAAAATAATTTTTTGGTGAATAGTAACTTTTTACTTTTTTTACCGCGGTTAATAGTAAATAGGGTAACTAAGGGTAAATATGATATTACTATTACCCTAACACATGTCCTAATTCTATTGGATAAGTGTAATTCGACCAAAAACAACCTTATGAATAAAATATGACCATTTAGGCCCACTTGGAATAGATTAGGACATTTATTATTAATTTATTTAAAGAAGGGTTAAAATAGTTAAAATCAATGTTTAATAAGTAAATAATTTTTAATATGGGGTTATACATAAGATAAATTCGACTATAAATATTCATTAGAAATCTAAACAGATTTCCTACATGATGGTATTTTATTTGTAATTTTTAGACATTAAATAATTTAATTTATTTATGACACAATGATGATGCAGTAATTATCTTATTAATGAAATATTGACATAATTGATGGTATAAACACCAAAATAAATGTAATTTAAGACTTTTTATGAATTCCACTAATTTTCTAGGTTAATATGATATATTAGTGTTGATTTAATCAACTTGGTTCGAACATATAATTCTGTTATGACTTTCACAAAAATCATATATCAAATAGTGTCAAAATTGACACAAAATAGTTTTTAAATAAAATATTATATTATTAATTGTTATTTTATTCCTAAAAATCTAAGGTTCGGCCAAATGACTTAGATAAAGATATATATATTAATAATAAAAAATTTGGGGTTCGTTTGTCATGTTATAGTAAGTGTATTAACCATATAGTGAAAGAAAACAAAAAGACACGGTAAAAGTTAAATTATTTAACTTAGAGTTAAATCTAATTGATAAGGTTAAAATAATACCCTAAACTTTTCTAAATTTTATTGGTTGATAGGATTTCGACTCATACCCACTTTAGCTTCGAAATAAGACCCTTTGGAACCATTATAAACCGATTTTTACTTTAATATAAAATAATATTTTGAGATATTCCTAAGGTGCCCCTCTCCTCCCTTATAAAAGGGCACCTCCTCCCCCTCCTCCTCACACCAATTTGAGCACTCAAGCTCAGCCAACCCCTGCCATTTTCTCCTCTCCACTTCCCTAGAATAATCCTAGAGGTCCTGGTCTTCTTCAAAGACCAATCTTAGTTCCCTAAGTGGAGGATTCAAAGAGGCGTTCCAAAGAAGAGGTAATATCCATTACCGATCTTTTCAATTTCTTTCTTCTTCAACTTCTTCTTCTTTAGTTGTTTCATGATAAAGTAATAACATAATTATTAATTACATACTGATATGTTATTATAAATATGAAACAACCCTAATTCACCTTCTATTCATCCCACGGAAAAATGAAATCACCGCGCGTGCGTACGTACGGAATACCGTCTCCACGCCGTGGTGTAATCTATTTTTCCACCATCACTTTACAAGGATGGGTATAATGGTGTAATGAGTAAATATTTATGATTATTATAAAGTAATATTGATACTGAAATAATATATATATACTCCAATACAGTTCCACGATCATAGGAACGATATCATCACTCGTGCGTACGTACAGAATACCGTCTTCATGATGTGATGCGACTCGTTCTACATGATCATCATTACATAGTAATTATATAAATGAATTGAATGAATAAATATGATATATGTTACACTAATACCATTCTGGATATAAGGTTTCTATAACCTTAAAAGAAGAAGAATAATGTATTCGGCAAAACACGCATAAGAACAAAAGGCAATAAAGACCCGAGTTACAAGTAACAATGAAATATTACTAACAAGAAGCTAAGAATATGACCATATATGATATCATATAAATATGTATGATTCTTTAATAAGTCAATAAATTTATTTAAACCATTATACAGGAGCTTCGGACACGTACAAAGCAAATTGGACCTATGGTAAGAGAAATATCACAATCTCATTTTTATCCGAGATTGTTTATTCGTAAGTATTTATTGGGGTGTATTTTATCATCCACATCCATGTTCCCTCAATATGTAAAATTGTTTCCACCCACTTACAATAGTTTAAATCCAATTTTACCCGTCGGTGAGTTTTTAGTAAAGAATATGAAAGGAATATTTTGTCGTTTTTTCGTACGAGGTACTTTTTTGACTTTTCCGACAAAAGTACGAAGAATGATTTTTTTATCTTATACGGCATGAATGGATTTTTAAAACATTATTTCCAAGAAGCTTCCTTTACAATTTTTAAAGTTTATTTTTAATAAACTTATTTTATTTTAAATTCGTATGACATGTTATGAAAGGAAAAAAATTTTTGAAGAAGAAAGGATATTTTCCTCAAGAATGGAGTTCAAGTGTTTTATCAAAATTGTTTTCCATCTAAGATAATAAAGGGTTCTGTTTTTATCCCTATTATAACATTGATTTGATCATGTTGTGATGGAAATATTTTTATGAATTCCTTTATCTTATATGAATTGTTTTATGATGTCATGTTGTTTAAGAATCCCATTTTTATTACATGGGTTACGCTGTGATGTATGGTTTATGATTATGTGGAACACATAAGAAAGGATTCATTATAAGATGGGTGGGACCTATATCTCCCTCCAATGCATTAGGTAAATATTTTATATCTCATGATATAAACATGGCTTGAACGGAAGGTTATTTCGGTTCAGTGATACAGGACTGAAACGTGGAGTGAACTCGGTTCAGAAAGGGACTTTGTCCACTAAGATAGTCTTGGCAATGAGTCATGACTAACAAGAAATGATTTTCCATGATTATGTGTGCATGCCACAAAGTTTCAAGTTTTATGTTATGATTATGGGGATCTCATTTTCACTTCTATGATTTATTCCATGTTAAGATATTATGATCTCTTTTGCAGGTTTTGATTTTCAAAAAGATATGATATGCTTTTTATTTCCTTTATTTGCCCTTGCTGAGCATTTGAGCTCACCCTTTTATGTTTTCTTTTCCCCAGGTCAGGAAGATGGATATTAAGTAGAATATGCTAAAAGGGACCCTAGATATGATCAAATAAATGGGAGACACTGTAGAAGATTTATGAAACAGTTGTTTATGTTTCCCAGTTTCTAAAGACACTATACCTATACGGTCCTTTGTGGTTTTTTCATATGTTGTAATAAGTGTGCTTCAATTTTGAAGTATTAACAATGTATATAAAGTATGGGTCGTTATAGGAAGTGAAATGTGGTGATCAATTTTCCCTGAGATATCTTCGATCGTAAGTATATGTGCTATCATTTAATCTGATGAATTTCTCAATATACTATATTGACCATTCTATCATTCAAATGAATATACATCAATTTATTCCCTTAAGGGATTTGACACAGGTCCTTCAAGGATCAAGGGTGACACACTAGAGGAGGAATAGACCCATGATGATGAATCCATCATCTTGATGGAGGATGCAAAAATATATGTTTTTGTGTCCACTATTATTCATATATAGAGTTAATAGAGTCATGGTAATTTTAAATTCACACCCCAAGGTTTCTTATGTTTATAAATTTTCTCTCCTTGTGGTTTTTTAGATCCACTTCCCACACTGGAATATTTTTCAGCTATCAATGTTGGTATCATTGTCATTCTGTAAGGGTAAGACAAGTATCTTAGGTATCCTGATGAAGGTTCCAATGTTCACCCTGACATATATGAATTTGATGATGTTGTACCACATGAGGAGTCGGTAGAGATAATTGGCAGCGTAGCCAATTCAAGTCCTAAGCAATGATTCTCAAATACCCCTACTAGTGAGGATTTTGGGAGATGTAAGGTATTATATAATTAAATAATGGGAGAACTGACAAGGCATTAGGATAGATTAAAAATATTTTACATTCCCACCACTCTAGAGGATTTGTAGAGTTTAGTAGATTATTATATGAACATTATTTATCTATTTCTTGTATTATTTTCAAATAAACTCATCCTATTTTCATTGGATGTCTCACATCAGATCTCAATTTGTATAGATTTTTCTACAGATAAAATCATCAAAGAAATTTATGACTAATAACTTCAAATCCATCCTATTCTGATTGATGAGGTAGTGACAACTAAAAACCCTGATGAGGGAGATTCCCGAGATCCCGTGATCATGGTTTCTAGGAAATCCTAGTATGATCTCCTCATCAGTATGTCCTTTCTCCCAGAATTGAGTTCGGGAGTAGTGGGGAGGTTACAATCCAAACTATTTACCCAATAATGAATTAGTTTTGTTAACCTTTTTAGTTACATTTTTTATTTTAAATCATTTAACATTACAATATTGATGAGGGGTTTTATTTTCTATTCCATTTCCATCAACAACAATAGTTGATCGTTGGAGGGTGACTTATATACGAGTTCATTCAATAAGGGTAGCCAAAACTGAGTCTGTTTTGGAGGAAGGAAAACAAGGTCATTAGTTGAATGAAAAATCCCAAAACACAACTCTACCTCCAGGAGATGATCTTAGTCAGACATGGAAATGTAGGATTATCTTCACACCAAGCATTGTATTTTTTAAAGGGACATCTAGAAGATAGTCATTGGGATTCCTCTAGAAGATCTACCTTCACAATTCACTGAATTCCACTCATTTTTTCCATGTTGGGATATGGTACATTTGATTACTTTGTGATCCATCATGTAGTGAAGTTATTCATTCTGTATCAGAAGAAAGATAATATATCACAGTAGGATGAGGCTAGCTAGGAGGCCAGTTTAAGGATCTTAGATTTTTTGTATCCCAGTATAAGCTCAGCGATACCAAGGATGTGGAGGAGTATCAAAATAACCATGATGGAAAATATCTATGAATGGTGTTCCTATGATAATAATTAAATTTTGTGAAGGATGATATTTTTCAACTCCACTAATTAGTGACTAAGGCATTGGAACAAAGCAGTGATTATGTTGCTTCAGAGTAGCAGAATCTCCCTGACACTGAAGATGCTATTGTTACCCAATTGTATGGGTTTTGAAAAACTAAATAAAATTCATGGGACTTATTCCAACAACTCATAGAATCTGTTGAGTAGATTTTGGAGAAATTATTAGATAGACAATAAAATGTGGAAGGACTTATTCATTCGATAACATAAATGAAAAGGACTTTTTTCACTCAATTACATGTTCATGAATTTATGTCCTTGTTGTAATAATCATGTTACTCTAAAAATGAATCACTTGATCGAATTTAACTAGTTGTAATTAAAATGGTAATGGCGAGGAGGTCCTCTAATTTTTTTCTAAGCATTGGTGCCTAGAAAAAATATATTGACTATTTCTAGGGTTATATAGAAAACCCTATGAACGTTGTTTCATTAATTTTATTACCCTAGTTTCTACCAAACACAAACAATAATAAGACATGTTGGGGGAGATATGGATTTTTTATAGGCCAACCTTGGTGGGTTTTTGACCTAAAAAGTTTTTTTTGTGATTTATCTTTTAATTTCTCAATTATTTACAATACCATGTAGAGGATAGGTCTAGTGAGAAAAGAATAAAATTTTATTCCAGGTCCCCTTTTGGGGTTTCAACTGAGAGAGTATTATGTCTCTTTTTGTTGGTAGTTTAATTTCATTAAATATGGACTAAAAATAATTATGTTTTAGGTTGAATAGATTTTACCATGTGTTTGGAATGATGTCCTAATGATGTCATGTTATCCAAGAAAGTAATAAAATTATTAAAATAACCCATGTTTAATTTTGAGTCATGAATTTGTGATTTCTGGATAAAAAACATTGTACATGACATTTATGTGGGTAGTGGCTAGGGAAAAAGTTCAAAAAATAGTTTTTGGCACAATGTTGTTAGGGATTATGGGAATATATTATTTCTCTCTTGATGATGAATGTAATTCCAATTGAAAAACACATTTTCTATGTGGCTTTATGAAAATACAACTAGGGAATATTATTTCATTGTAAAAAAATGGAATCCTCCATTTGACAACCCCTAGAATTTTATGATCACCTTATAGAAATCCAACCGGGATATGTTACTATATATTTAGACAATGGAGTTAAAAGGAATTATTAAAATTTAATATCAACCACTGGTAAATTTTTAATGATTTAAAGTTTTTAAGACCACGATGTGCAGTTTTTCAAAGAAGTGTGTCTGAGAAAGAAGAGAGTATTTTTTTTGGAATTTTACAAAAATGGGAATCCAATCCCCCAAAAAAATTTATTGTGTTAAGGAGGGTATATTTTTGAAATTTATTGACATTAAGGGAGGCCCCTTAATGAAAATGGTTAATAAATCGTGCAGTTTAATTTCATGTGACAGAGACAAGGACTATGCAGCATAACATCTTACAATGATGACTTTCTTATATAGATTAATGTCTCTTGACTAGGTTTTTGTGCTAGGAAGTTTAAAATCATATTGTAAGGGAATAATAGGATATAAATAAAGGTCTACTTATATTTTATTGAAATATTTTTATATTTTCATTGTATGGTGATCAGATTTAAAATGTTAAACCATCTCTAGGTTTGAAGGGGGGAAAGTTTAAGTTATGTCATCTAGGGGCTTCAAAATACAAGAAATTAGATGGGATAATTATAAAATAATTCAAAATGTATTTAGGGGTTATAGAGATATAAGAGGCTTCTCATTAAGATGAATATCACTTGTTTAAAAACCTTTTTTAGGAGAGAATTTATGTATATACAACTAGGCTAAGTCACATGATAGTAAAACAAATAAATCCTTTCCGTTTTAAGAAAATTACCATGTGGATTTATGTAATGAAAACTAGAGAATGTTATAGAATATTCAAACAGAGTTGTCCCCATGTATCAAAAATTCTGTTGCAGATGGATAATGAATGCTTATAGGGTTTCAGTATTTCTTATTCATAGAGTCTATTTTCACTGAATAAAGGATATTAGTATAGAAAGAAATTTCCATACCAAAATTACTTCTGAATTATGGTAAACAATTCCTAATGTGGGTTCAGCCCATACATAGGAGATTTGGATTGTCCTTTTTTCTAATGTATGGGTCAAAGATGCAAGATTTTTTATCACTATGTATCTTAATTGAATGATAATCAAGCTATATGTAGTTCTTGACATACCATGTAGATTAACAAAATGAATAAATGATGGTATGGTGTCCTGTAGTTTTGGGTCTTTTTTAGTTTGACCATGGTATTATAGAAATAATGAGAAGCATCAGGCCAATCCAGTCAATGATGTTATGTCATACTTCATACATAAAGGATGAAAATTGTAAATCATGATCATGGGATTTATTGGTTAGGGAGAGGTGACAAGGGAAAATAAATGTCTTTAAGGATTAAAAAAATATAATAGTCTTCTACTAAAGAAGAATGTCATTCTAGTTGAAAACCCATTTTTGTGGTTGGATTTTTTCAAATCCAATTGGGGAGTGTTATAATGTAGTCAAACAATAACATCCTATGGACGATAGGCCCATTAGAGGGTGAAATTATTTAAATCCAATAGGGGATTGTAGTAGAATAGTCAAGACATAAGTGTCTTTAGGTATCTAAAATTATATTTTAAATAGAAAGGGAAATCTTATGGAGATTATAAATTTCCTAGGATTATGAGTTTTATGTCTTGAAGGAACATATCCAAGAATAAACGAAGAATTTGGTCCAATATTGGTCAGGAAGTGTGGAGTACCCTAAATTGATTTTGACTATTTAATGGATTCTATATTTTTGTCTCCTTATTTATCATTCAAATGCGGGATCATAAAATAGTTGCATAGAAGAGGGGGAATTTTCCTTTACACTATGGTTGGTCCTAATACATAAAGCCTAGGAGTTGCTATGTATCCCATTGAAATACAAATCATGCAATATATTGTTTTGGAATTGATGTGTGGTGGGAGATTGAAACCTAATATAGCGGTACTCTCCTGCAAGTTCGAAAGTTATGTGATGTTTTAATTCATGGAAGGGATAACAAATTTACAGTCTAAGGTCATGCGAAAAGGATCTATAGTGTGACTTTTAACAACTAGAATTTAGAAAAAATGTAACAATATCATACACTGATATGCCTTGTTTTTTAGGAAGACCCATATCGAAAATTCTACACTCTTGTGAGCTATAGTCGGTGTGAGAAACAATAAATCAATAAGGATATTCATACCATTCATATAAAATCAATTAGAGGATAGGTGAACTTTTTATCATGTGGTGGATAGACCATGATGTATGATCAACACATCCCTGGGTATCTCATTAAATGTGGATCAGGTTGTATATAGTTATAGAAACCAGTTTATTTTAACTTCATGTGGTTAGGATGAATGAGACATGACATGAAAGATGGGGAATTTTGTGGGTGGGACCATAAATGGATATCTAGGTATCCCTTAATATCCTGTGATAGATGGAATCAAGCCACGTGTAGTTCTTGAAAAAATAGTCCCTCACATCAATCAGGTTTTTGATTCAGTGAAAAGGGAACCTTTTTATTTTCTAGAATGAGGACTAAGGTCTACACATATATTCTAGGTATCACTATGTTCTCATTTGGAATGAGAATAAAGATGAATTTATCTCTTAGAAGGTTCTCTGTAGAGTTTCAACCCATACACAGGGTGGGGTATTTTTCTCTACGGATAGACCCAGGGATAATGATTAGGTTTTTAGTATGTATATCATTGGAATGAGAATCAAGAAACCCACAGTTCATGAACAAAGATATGGTGGGTCTCCAACACTAATGATTGTGATCTGCCCAAACATGGATCAGAATGATAATCATTTTTACATCATCCAACCAGGCTGTGAATGATGCAGCTTTACACCATGTAGAAAGGATATTTTAATACAGTTTATCATCATATGAGTAAGACAGTATACTATGATGTATAATGTCCTATTTATTGGATTATGATTCCTTGTAGTTTTAGGTTTTTTGACTAGGACCACATATTGTGCATTTACGGCTGTTCATAGAGGACCATGATGCTATATAGTTTGAAGTCATTAAACAAGGACAACAGTGTCATGAAATTTATTTTATTGTGACATGTATTATATTTCATGGTTTTTAAGGTCATGTGACAAATAATGACAATGTATTTTAACATCATTCAACTGATATGTATTTATCTTTTTTTCACATGATGTATTTTTTGAGAAACCTTTCATTTTTTACAGCTATAATGATCTCTCCATCCATTGAGATCAGTGAATAAGAATCATTAGAATGGTCCTTCTATATGGAATAACCCCCCTCCAACTTTGGATAATTATTTATAGTCATCATTCCCACTATCATTAGTGTTTGGACAACCAATTTATGTTCTCCTTATAGATATTAAAATAGTTGTACCTTCTTGTTAAAATATCACACTATCTGATTTTGATGGAAACCCAAATGATGCATGGTGTGAAATATTCCCTCATTGAGTCACTCATGTTCATCCAGTCATTTATAGGATCACTCATCAATGGATATCCCATCATATATGGAAATTATGAGTGGTGGAAACTAGACTTCAATGGGTAGGACCAATAATATTCTATACAAATGTGAATACCGGGTCTCCCTTGTGGCAGTAGTGGTGGTTGTCAGGTAATCCCATAAAAAATAAACTATCTTCTCAGGATAATACTTCATAAAAATCTAGTGTATATTTAATAGGGTCTTGTTTAATTCATATATATATATATATATATATATATCCATTAACTAATGCATGATAGTGGTAAAGTAGTTTAATATTATATTTTTCTCCTAACAAAGTTTTCCTAAATCAGCAGAACAAAAATTGGTTCCATTTTTTCTTTAGTATTGAATTGGGAACACCACATCTAATAATTATGTTGTCCTTCATAAAGCTAGTGATTCTTTTAGTCCCAACTACTCTGAGGGGTGATGCCTCGTCCCATCTGTAGATGAAGATTGTAGCAAAAATGATGTATTTTAATTTTTTGAAGTGTTAGGAGGATATTATCCTATGAAATCCATTACCCATATAGAAAATGATCAATACTAGTTGTCTTTAAATATAATAAACAGAGTTTTATGGATAATATTTGCGTGCAACAGGCATGAATGATTTTTTTTTGTAAGCTTTGTGCAATCATGCATCATAATGGTCCAATAATAACTCATCCTCCAAATTTGATGAGAGATCTCGAGACATAACTGGTGGGAACAACATGATCTTATATTTACTTCATTTATGACAGCCACAAACTCTTCCCCATCAATGAACCTATGAATTACTCCATCAAAGCCTCATTTATAGAGTACTTTCTAGTGATTTAGTCCACTATAAATAGTAAAATTCGTTTCTCACCATCAGATTTTCTCTTTCTCAGCTCTGTCCAAGAGAAATAATGCTTTTTGAAGGTCTTCCATGATGGGTGTCACCACCTAGTGGTAGGACCACATGGTTCAGTGATTGGACTAATATCATCAATCTCTTCCCTAAATACATGTGTAAAATGTGAGACCACTTAGTGATGTGCAATGATGATGAATGGTTCATCCTGGTTCGGATATACCAATGTCATAGCTGCATTTTCCAATGCATATTATTGGGAATTGTAAGTTCTTAGGACATTATTTAATGTTGTATTCAAGAGGATATCTTCCATTAAACCATTTAAATAGTCAAGCAATGGGATTAGCTCTTATTCTATGATGGTTTAGTCCCCATTGATTTTTTAATTACCTACTCTCAATAACATTTCACCACCAAGGTGGTCCATTAGTATATAGAGTTATAGCTACAGTCTTTCAATGAGGGCTTAATAATTATATTTGTTATATATAAAACCTTCTTACAATAGGTAGGAATAAGGAACAACTTAGTTTACTGGAGAGTTGAGCACAACCCCTAATATGAAATTATTCATCTTTGGGTATTGTATCCTCTTATTTTTTGGGCTTTTGGATGCATCGTCAAAATACATCACCCATGTATTGGGGACATATTGAATATAAATGTTCACTTAATCAAGAAATTCATAATCAAATGACGTTGTTTCAACAGATGGATGTTCTCCAAGAAAATATTCCAATTCTTGTACATTCACTGATTTTTGAGGCACAAAATATATATTAAACTACTGTAGGATAACTTCCCAACATGTCAAACACCCTGTAAACATAGGAAAAATAATGATATATTTGCGTTGGTTACTTCAAGAGAAAAAATAAACGTTGTGATGATCAAAAAATTTCCTTAGTTTATGAACTATTAAGATTAACTCTGGGAAACTATTCTTGATACGCCAATAATGAGCCTCAACATCGATCATGTTTCTATTTGGATAATACATGTTGTTTTCATTTTCATATCCATTATTTTGTGCAAAGAGAAAAAAAGTGATGAGTCTAAGGACATCACATATATGATGAGAAAATTCTCCTCAATGAGTTACATTAACCCTAGAGGGCTCAAGAGATACTTCTTGAGGTTTTCATATATTTGCTGACATTCACGGGTCCGCTGATACGTGAACCAATTTTTTTTCAACATAGTGAAGGGAAAACATTTCATGTGAGGTTAGATATAAAGCACCAGATATATGAGATGTGTACCTATATACCCCTCATCACATTTAGGTTCTATGGTGGTGATATACTATGGATAGCCTTTGTTATCACAGGGTCGACATTGATGTTGTGATGGCGAATGATGAAGCTAAGAAATTTACCTGAGGTAATGCCAAAATCAAATTTCAATGGGTTAATATTTATGTAATGATGTTGTAGTTAGTTGGATATGGTCGGAATATTATTCAGGTGGTAAGAACATTTTCATGGATTAACAACAATTTCATTAATGTAGAATTTGACAAATTTTCCTATTAAGGGTTTGAAGATGTGATGATTGGCATGTTGGAATTTAGCACCTGCATTCATCAAGTGATATGGAATTGCCCTATAAGAAAAATACTCCTTGTGGGGGCATGAAGATAGTGGATTCTTTATCTTTTGGGTCCGTATGAATTTAATGGTACCCTGAATATCCATCCATGAAGGATATTTCTTGATAACCAGACGTTTCAACATTCAATATCTCTATGATTTGAATTGAGAATTAATCATTCAGAAAATACCAATTGATATCTATGAATTCAATTATGACCTTAATTTTACCATTATTCTTCTTCACTAGGACAATATTTCCCAACTATTTCAAATACTAAACTTCATGGATGAAGTCATCATTGATAATATTTCCCACATCCACCTCAATTTTGGAGGTGGGAGTCAAGTGTGTCCTTCTGGCTGCCTATTTGTATCCTAAATGGTTTTCCATAAAGCTCATGTGGTGAGTCGTCACCTTAGGATGAAGGCATGTTATTTCTAAGTAATTACGAAAAATCATGTCTCGATGTTTCATTAAGTAGGATGTGTATTCCTCTTCTTCATTAGAAGAAATGTCCACACTAATCAATGTAGGTTGTGGATCTTCTACTGTACCCAAATTTATTTCTCTGAGTTCATAAATAGTGGTAGAGAAACCACCATTAAATGATAGTGGGGAATCCCTATCATCTTTACCCTCTTATTATTCCTCTTTATTTTCATTTTACACAACTTCCTTTCTCTTAGGGGGATCCTATGATGAATAAATATTTTATAGTTTTAGGAGGAGTCAACATTTTGAAATATGGTAGAAAAATAATCAAATTCTAACACAGCTAATGAGACCATGATTTTTCAATCCTAAATGGGTGGAATGAGGGAATTATCACTAATGTCTTTATCACTATCTAGAGAGTATAAAACCTCTCTAATAATTATGGATTTAGTTTCTATGACTCATATTGTAGAAGTCACATAAATTGAACCTAAACATGGACCCATCCATTTGATTTGATTAATGGGAATCACATACTCTACAGTGAGCTATTTGAAGGGATTATATAGGGTTATTTGCAGACCTCTTTTGGAAATTATTTGAGCAACATTGTTGATCATGGTTTTTTCCCTTCCCTATAATATAGTCATGCATTAGTCTATTGTGATTCACATTGTTTAAAAGGGGATTTATCACAATGAAGTGTCCCAATTTTTTCTTCAATGAAATAATTGAGGCATTTGTGTTATGATGAAGGTATAACCCTATAATTATATAACTAAGGCCTTCCTAAAAAACATTGAAGGATGTGTCTTGTTTAACAACTAGGAATTACGATTCAGATATGATATACCCGAACTAAGTGCCAAGCATGATCTTTCCAAGATGATTTTTCATGCTCTTGTCAAAACCCTATAGCATTAAAGTAGATAGGGAAAATGGGACTCATTGTAACCCATTTGATGAATTGTTCAGATTAGAATAAGATTGAATCCTAATCCATATTAAATAAATACTCATCAAATATCAACATAATTTATCTGGCTATATACATACAAAGGTTTTATGTTTCCCTGTATAATGATGCCTTTTTTCTTCTATGTGAATGATATGATCATGTGGAATTATGCCAGATCTGGATCTACAAGATATACCTTTGTAGCAGCAGCTTCATCCTCAAATTCTTGGGATCAGGAAAATATATCTATTAGTGCTACTTGAAGGTCTCTAGATAGACTTAAATCATCCTAGATTGATATCATGGATGAAAATAGGGATAAATACTTTAAAATACAATACTTATATTCTAAATGATTGTTCTTCCCCAAATGATGATGATGCTTTCTAGATGATTTAGTAAATTAAGTACTTTTTGTAGGATGGTATTCCCTTAGAACTATAGTTAAGGGTACTTCAAACATTGTTGTATTAGTTTGGGTAAGTCTGCATCTGCATTGGGGTTGATTTGGGGATAATGTATCCTCTAGTTGATTGTCCATAGCGATCTAGTATTGGAAAACTCTGGATTGTGGGGGGGGACATTCAATCCTTTCATTACATTGATAGAGGTCTATCCTATGATTTTTACCTCCATATAATGTCTGAGCGGGGATGTGACCAATGTAAGGACTTCTATAATTACATCATATTACCGTATATCACTAGGTCTGGTGGCCTCTTCCTGAAATTACCCGAATGTAGGGAATTCAGTTTAATAGTAACACTCATCATCAGAGAATAGTCTATTAAGTAATTAATGATAATGAAACCCCAAAGATAAAATCTTCGTCGGATGATTACTCTGTCTGGAAGGTTGAATCTTATTACAAAATTTAGTGGGGGGGAACCCATTATTTTGGGACAAATGGCCTGAAGTATAATATTTTGAAAGACAAAATTATAATTAGAATATGTTCACCTTCCTTTTTTTATTATTTATACTCTTACCATGTTACTTTTTTGAAGATTTTATTTCAATGGAATATGACGCGGATGAAGTCGACTGTGACATAGAGAAAGTGGATGAGGAATAGTTGGTTGTTTCGACTATTCTCAATGGATATCATGATTCTAGTTGATCATAATTTGGACCTTCCAATCATTAATACTTTGAATACCCATATTGTTCACATACTCCCATTCAATATCTTCCTCTGGATCAGCTGTAGAAACACATGCCTCTTTAACAGGTGGATTTCCCAACATCACCTATCTCGAGTCCACACTCTTCTATTAGATTTCTATGAATATAATTAATTCAATGATTTTGTGCCCCAATGATCAATAAATTGGGAAATAGTTTGGTAGATATTCATTTCCATTATTTATAGGCTTCATGGGATTTTTAAACATTATAATGTTTTCCCCAATGTTGAGAGGAATTAGCATGAGACTTGGTCACTTTGAAAAGAAGAAAAAAAATTATTCAACTCCTCAAACTATTTTTAACTATTCTTTATTTGATCATATTAATGTGGTGGGCATTAGTTTTGATACTTATGAGGGGAATTCATGATATGGTGCTAGTTTTTATGTTAGAGCCAATGCATGGGATGGATTAAGTGTTAAATTGGAAGACTTTAAATTTCATATTATATTTCATTGACTTGATTAGATTACTCAGGACAAAGCCCTTTTCCATGCGATATAGTCTTCCATCCATTGAGAAATTATAGTATGGTCCCAAAACCCTCCTATATATATAATAATAATGAATGGTGTGTGAAACATTCCACGAAAATTATCGATATATATTGCCAAAAAATAATCCTAAAAAATCTATAAACATTAAGAGTATGTAATCCCCTTTTAATGAGCAATGAAGTATAAGACCATCTCATTCAATAATTGTTTGTAGTTTGAGTGGTTAAAGATTATTTTATTCTACCGCATCAATAAGATTTGTATGGTAAAATTACAACAAAAATATTCTCATCCTATAATTGACTTTGCTAGAAATCTGGTATACTATACCAAGGCTGGGCCGAACAATGTTTTCACAAAGTATCCATGTTTTACTAAATTCTTATATGAATGGTTCAAAAATATTGGATCATAGTGGGAAACAAAATATATCAAATTCTACTTTGGTTATCCTAAAATATTAAATCTCCAAGAGGATGATCCTTTTTGTCAAGTGAGAAACCAATGGGGGGAGAACATTCACATCACATACCATTATGTGGAGGATTACCATTATGGCTTGTCGCCCGACGACAAGGAGCGTTCCAACAAAATATACTATAGGGATGACCTTCATGGTATATGGAATCAAGTGGAATACCTTTTTTCTTGTTCTTATATCCACATGGTGGGTTATTGTGACTCTCAACAAGAGAAGGACTCTCAAGATCAATCTGATTATGGACATGTATCCCACCTTCTTGGTGATGATTCTATGGAGGACCTTCAGAATATTTGGTATTATTCCCATAATTTGGAAGAATGAAATAAGTATCTTGAGTTGGCATAGATAAAGGTGTAAGGGATTAATTGACTCCAACATTTAGTATAGTTTGAATCACTGATCCAAACATCTTTTTCAAGTCACCTCTTATGAGGAATCTTTAAGGTCCCCTTCTAGTAAGAAATTGGGGCCACAGGATGAGAAAATTTGTTTTTAAGTATGAAAGATTGTTTTACTAGCTCCCATGTTGAATAAAAAAAATTATTACAAGGGTATATAATTTTAGATGGGGTTTGTGACCTCCTTGGACACACCATTAGAATAGGATAATTACTTCTATTTGGAAATGTTGTATGTACCCAATATGGGTTTCTATATATCATTGTGAATTTTTTCCCATGAAATTCCTAAATGATAGTAGAGGAAATCATTTTCTTCAGAGTAACATGTTGTTGAGCCACACAATTTTTAGTGATGGATTTGGTATCAACACCTCCAAAAAAATTCTATTTAAATATCATGGTATATATTTAAGATGTGGGGGGGAATTTTTTTCTTCCATTTCATCATTGTTAGGATGTTATGGTTGACATCGGTAGTTGGAACAAGGATATATTCCCATTTCATAATGTAACACCCCAAGCTTCCACGGTACGTTTCACTTCGAATAATGCAATAGCGTGTGTTGTACGCAACCTCGAGCTCTAACACACACCACAACGAATTAAACTAGCCGTTGTGAATAGTAAAACCTACTTTTTGAAATTTAATAAATTTTATTTATCAAAATGGACTTCATTTTTGGATTTGGAATGTCGGAATTAGCCTATGTTGAATTTTTGGTATTTTTATGAGAACTTCTATTTTTTATGAATAGTGAAAAATACTTAAAACAACTTTTTTAATAAAAATAATTTATTGTGATAAATTATACTATTTAGTGGTTTTAAACTATAATTAAAATATATTTTTACCATTTTATCCAATGGTGGTCATTATAATTAATTTAACATTGAAATTGGACATAAACAATTGCCAATCTTTTGATATAAATTGTTTCTTAAAAACACGCTATTTGTTGTGACAGCGGGAATTAATTATAAAATTAACTAATGCAACTTATATGGTTTGAATTTTGTAAAATAGACATCATTTTTGAATTCAGAATATCAATTATAGCTTAGGGTGAAATTTTGGCTTTGTTCTGAAAAACTTCAATTTTTGATGAATAGTGAAATCACTAAGTGGTAGTTAAAATAACTGATTTTTTGTTTAAATGAAATATTACCACTTCTGTGATTTGATTTTCAAAAATACGACATACATGGTTTTCATTAATAAGTAAAATGTGGTTCAATGAGATTAAAATAAATTTTTGGTGAATAGTAACTTTTAAGTTCTTAATCGCGATTAGAGGTAATTAGTGTAGTTTAAGGTAAAAATGATGTTTTAATAATATGAGATGAGCTTGAAACTTGTCCTAATTCTATTGGATGATTCATGGACGACCAAGACAACCCATGGGTCAACTTGGGGACCCCATGGAGCCACTTTAGTTGGAAAATGACATTAATATATATTTATTTAATGTTAAAATTAAATTGACACAAACATGAGTTGTTTTACTAAAAAAGTTTTTAATTAGGGATACACAAGTCCAAATTTTGACTATAAATATTCATTAGAAACCTAAAAAGATTTAATACATCATATTATTTTTTTTATAATTTTTGGACATTAAATAAATTAAATTATTTATGACATCATTATGATGCAGCGATGACCTTATTATTTAACGATTTAAATAAAATGAGAAGATAATGAAAAATCCAAGGCATACACTTGTCCAAAGACTATTGGATGAGGAGATTTCGAACCCTTATCACCTTATCCATGAATTATATAAGTGTGGGACTTTTAGAATCCGAAAAGCATTGTATAATAATGTATCATTTCAATCTTTCCAAAAGAGCCCCTCCTCTCCACTTATAAAAGGCCCCCAACTCTCCCACCTTATTCACACCGTCAAGCCATTTGGCTCGGAAACACTCTTCTCAAATACTCTCCCAACATCCCCCTATTACTCCTAGAATCCTCACTTTGGGCAGAACGCTTCCCAAGGAAGCCTTTGGCTCAAATCAAAAAGAGTTACCCTATTTTGAGGTAATGTCTTCTCTAATGTTGTTTTGTTTTATTTTTCTTCTTCAACCCCCTAAACTCTTTTTATTCATTTCTTTTGTAACAACACCAGTATCCTCAATATACTAGGATGTTGTTATAAGAAGTATTCGATCTACACTTACACACACCTACATCTAATGGTTAAAGAACATACGGTTTCTGTGGATGGAGAATTTCTGCCTCACGAAACGATGATTGTTCAACACTCATATAACACCTTCAAAGGTGGCCATTAAGATGTAAATATATTTATATATGATATAAAATATGTTTATGTTTTACTTATGATTCTGTATTTCTCATTTATGGCATACTTTATGATTTCCATTATGGGTAAAATGCGATAATTTCATTTTAGGAAGTGCGGACTACCGCCCCCTCAATGTGATTTGAATAGTTAATGCCATATGTGGGATGTATAAAGGATGGATTAAATGGTATTATACACTATATTATACTGTAATTATATTATAAATTTATATCATTATGATTTCATTCCATTAAATACGAAATAGAAATGAAAGTAGCGTTCATGCGTACGTACGGCTTACCGTCTCCATGAACGGTGCATTTCATTTCTTACCTCTAAATGTTACGTAATATTATAAATGAATGTATATACTCTATATATATGATATATATGACATCTAAACCATGAATATAATTCTGGAGATAATGTATATTCGACCACATAAACAACTTGTAATTATAAGAAGTTTATTGTTGACTCAAGTACCAAAGATCGACAAAACGACCGTTATTAACTTAAATAATTACATAATGTTCATATCATTGTAATAAGTGATATAATAAGGATAATGAAATTGAAAATGGTTCTTAATAAGGTATATATTAACTCTAGTTTATTATTCAGGAGGTTAAAGAATGGTTGAGTCAAGTCAGACATGAGGTAAGGGAACTTCTTAACCCAATTTCCATTCGTTGGGTTAATCTCCTACTTTCAAATTACGTCATGATATTATTATGTCCTATCTTTTATTTGTGCTTTCTTTATGTGTAAATATAGTGAATACACATAATATATCTATTTTATTTTAAAAAGGATCTTTGTAAGGACTTCGTCTCAATCTCCTTTCATTGAGGCATATTTGGTTTTATACACAAATTTCATTTATACGGTGTATAAACCCCTTTGACTTTTACGTTTATTCAAAAGGAATCTTTTTTATACGAAGCGTTTTACTAAACGAAAAAAGGAATGTTTTCTTGTCATACGTATGCGGCGACAATGACTTCTCCGCCACCATGACTATTATTTTATTTTCGGCTTCCTCTACAAGCCGTAACCTTTTTTTAATGAAAAATAAATACAAAGTTTTAACTTTCTTGTATTTTGGTATTGAAAATTGTTTTGAAATTGTTTTTATTATATCAATGTGTTGTATTGATATCTTGTGATTGAAGTGTGGAAATTTTATGTTTCCTTTATGCATGTTTTATGTGATACGATTATGTTATGATTTATGATATGTTTAAACCTGTTCATATGAGGAATGCATTGGACTTAATAAGTGACGGGTGGAGCCCGCTATAGCTCCTCGATGCATCGGTAGGTCTCATGAGACAAACTAGTGTCTTGGCACGAGGCCTTGACAAAATATTATTTGTGGTCTTGGCACGAGGCCTTGACTACGTGGTTATGATAGTCTGGCATTATTCATTCCATCATTATGAAAGTGGTTATTGATATTGCATGTGATTATTCGACCAGTAGAATATCCATGTGAAGAAGTAAATGGAATTATCTCATTTTAATTTTGCCATATTATGTTGAAGTTCCAGTTTAAAAGGCTTTTGTTTTAGTTATACATTGCCTTAAATGTTAATGTTTATTTATGAAAGCTTATACTATATTGTAACCTTACTGAGCATCTGAGCTCACCCCTTTCAATGTTTTAATATTTTTCCAGGATGTGAAGAAGTATTTTATGAATGACCTGCAGGGATAGTCTGAAAAGGACAGAAGTGTGGAATATGGAGACTATGTTATTATAGTTTTTCACTTTGTGATGTAATGTAATATTTATGAATTTATCTAGTGTTTCCAAGGCTACTAAACTAATCAGTCTTTCGAGACTTGATCTTTTGTGATCATGCCAATGTTACGAAGTAATGCACCGACTCTGGGTAGCTGGGGTCGGGGCGTTACAGTTGGCATCAAAGGCAGTTTAGTACTAACCTTGGAAGCTAGATTTAGATGAACTCTGATTAAGAGCACATAGCCCAAAGATAGACCTTGAGGATTAGTATACAAGAACTTCCTAGAATTTTGTTATTGTAGATATTTTGTGAGTTTTACAAGCAATACATCCCTGTCTGGATACGATCAGGTAGAGGCGGCTCTGGCACAGATGTACCTAGGGGTAAAACCTGAAAACACCGCATTGAGCTAGACTCGAACGGGAACTGGTGCACAATAACGGTCCTTGCTGCACTCTTGGTTACGACACTCCCGGGGGATATACTTAGGATAATTCTGATTTTCTTTACAAACCACTATGAACGGTTATGAGTATATACTTCCTCAAATAAAACCATTTTATGATTATGGATTATATCCATAAATAGTTCAATTTATGTAAAGTGTTTTACAAGTATGGAATTATGTATTTTTATTCATAAACTAATCTAGTTTATGCCATTGTTTAGAAATGGAGCCTAGTGGAAGGAATGGAAACCGTATCAATGCACGAACTCCGTGTAGGGATTTCCCTCCTGCTCAAGATAATTATTGTAGATCTGGAGATAAAACTGGTGCTGATCAACTTATTACCATACTGGGACAACTCACTCAGGTTATGAATAATAAACTTACTCGTATGGAGCACCCTGATCCGCAACGTGGAGGATCAATGCTAGACCGTTTCATGAGGCAACAACCACCAACCTTCAATGGGAGTACAAATCCTATAGTAGCTGAGCAATGGATAAATTCCTTAGAGAAAATATTCCATGCCTTGGGGAGTAGTGAAAGGGAGAAGGTTGTCATGGCAGTTTACCGCCTCACTGGAGATGCCGAACAGTGGTGGTCGCTGATTCAAAACACAAAGGAAGATGATGACGTATCAAATATGGAATGGAGGGGGTTCAAATAGGTTTTCTTAGAAAAATACATTCCTCGTGACCATCGAGCGGATATGGAAAGACAATTTCTGAGTCTGAGGCAGAAGGAGGATGAGAATGTCGCAAAGTATGAGGCTAACTATACAAGGTTAGTGAGGCATGCTACCGATTATATACGTAACCCAAGGAGTAAGATTGATCGTTTCTTTGATGGGTTAAAACCATTTCTCCATCGAGCTTTAGTATCACAACCTTTCTCATCATACGAAGATATTGTCTCGTGTGCTATCAAGACAAAAAAGGAATTCTCTAAGTCTTATGACAACAAAGTAAAGCAAGAGAAGAAGAGAACGGTGGAACAAGAGACAAATAAAGGGAAAAAGGGAAAGAAGGATTTTCCATTATGTGATAATTTTGGGAAGAATTACCCTGGTACATGCCTAAAAGGAAGGGGAGTTTGTTATAAATGTGGAGAAAAGGGTCACCAGGCTCGTGATTTCAAGGGAAAGAAAGAGGCTATCAAAGTTGAATGCTATAATCGTAGAGAAATGGGTCATTATGCAAATGAATGTCCTAAGCATCAGGGAAACTTACCTCAGAAAAGGCCAAGGGATCAAGGACAATCTTATGCTGTTACTACAGCTGAAGCAGAATAACTAATGTATTGGTGCTTTTGGACTCAAGGATTATATTCTGGTTATAAGAATAATGTGATATATATAAAGATTGTACTGCAGTACTTTTTGATTTCGGTAAGGTTTTAATATGATGAAGGTAATTATATTTTTAGTATGTGACAATAAGAGAAAATTTACTTTGTTTGGGGAATCTGATAAATTGATTTTGGAATTAAGAGACCTTTTAGAGAAAGTCTGGACAGAGGTATATTGGATAATCATAAAGGTTGGAGTGGATTAATTTGATCTTTGGATAGAATTGTTTAATTTTAAAAAATTTATGATGATTATTTTTGGAATATTATGATACTATAGTTTTAGGAAAAGGAAAACCTGCAGGGTGGGGCCTAACCCGTCGCGTCGGACAAAGCTGCAGGAATCGAACCCACAATCATAGTGCGACAGGCCTTTATTTCCTACCACTAGCCTACAGGAAGTCCCTGGTTATTACAAAATAATTTTACTAATCTAAATGGTATGTGTTAACATTTGGAACCTTATACAATAAGGATAAGTATAATATTTTTGAGTTATATTATCTTTTTGAGTGAAAGATGAGTTGAAAGTTGAAACTCTAATTGTCAAGCATAAATATATATATACCTATCTCTTATTCAATGAATAAATTAATTCTTAAACTTTTGTAAAGGGATATTACAACAACAAAATGCGTTATCCTAATACCTTATGTCTTGTTGAACTGATGATATTTTAAATCAACATAGATTGAAGGCTTTGAGGCCCTCAATTTGAAAGTTGATTGTAATTGATGACCTCAATCACTCCCTACAAATATTTACGTTTTTCCTCCAATTATATGTCTCTAATTTCCACCAATGTTCTCCTAATCGAGATCATAATTGGGTGGTGACTTTTTCATTTCCTTTTCCCTCTTATTAAGTATAAATTTTATTAATCTTATTTCCGATGTGGGTTTTCCTCAAAGGCATTTTCTCTTTTCAACCTTTTACTTTCAAAGAAAAATTTCAAATTGTGAGGGTGAAATTTATTGAAGGAGGGGAGAATGTAACACCCCAAGCTTCCACGGTACGTTTCACTTCGAATAATGCAATAGCGTGTGTTGTACGCAACCTCGAGCTCTAACACACACCATAACGAATTAAACTAGCCATTGTGAATAGTAATACCTACTTTTTGAAATTTTATAAATTTTATTTATCAAAATGGACTTCATTTTTGGATTCAGAATGTCGGAATTAGCCTATGTTGAATTTTTGGTATTTTTCTGAGAACTTCTATTTTTTATGAATAGTGAAAAATACTTAAAACAACTTTTTTAATCAAAATAATTTATTGTGATAAATTATACTATTTAGTGGTTTTAAAGTATAATTAGAATATATTTTTACCATTTTATACAATGGTGGTCATTAGAATTAATTTAACATTGAAATTGGACATAAACAATTGCCAATCTTTTGATATAAATTGTTTCTTAAAAACACGCTATTTGTTGTGACAGCGGGAATTAATTATAAAATTAACTAATTCAACTTATATGTTTGGAATTTTTTAAAATAGACATCATTTTTGAATTCGGAATATCAATTATAGCTTAGGGTGAAATTTTGGCTTTGTTCTGAAAAACTTCAATTTTTGATGAATAGTGAAACCACTAAGTGGTAGTTAAAATAACTGATTTTTCGTTTAAATGAAATATTACCACTTCTGTGATTTGATTTTCAAAAATCCGACATACATGGTTGTCATTAAGAAGTAAAATGTGGTTCAATGAGATTAAAATAAATTTTTGGTGAATAGTAACTTTTAAGTTCTTAATCGCGATTAGAGGTAATTAGTGTAGTTTAAGGTAAAAATGATGTTTTAATAATATGAGATGAGCTTGACACTTGTCCTACTTCTATTGGATGAGTCATGGACGACCAAGACAACCCATGGGTCAACTTGGGGACCCCATGGAGCCACATTAGTTGGAAAATGACATTAATATATATTTATTTAATGTTAAAATTAAATTGACACAAACATGAGTTGTTTTACTAAAACAGTTTTTATGTGGGGTTACACAAGTCCAAATTTTGACTATAAATATTCATTAGAAATATAAAAAGATTTCCTACATCATAGTATTTTTTTTATAATTTTTAGACATTAAATAAATTAAATTATTTATGACATCATTATGATGCAGCGATGACCTCATTATTTAACGATTTAAATAAAATTAGAAGATAATGCAAAATCCAAGGCTTAAACTTGTCCAAAGCCTATTGGATGAGGATATTTAGAACCCTTATCACCTTATAAATGAATTATATAAGTTTGGGACTTTTATAATCCGAAAAGCATTGTATAATAATGTAACATTTGAATCTTTCCAAAAGAGCCCCTCCTCTCCACTTTTAAAAGGCCCCCACCTCTCCCACCTTATTCACACCTTCAAGCCATTTCTCTCGGCCAAACTCTGCTCAAATACTCTCCCAGCTTCCCCCTCTTACTCCTAGAAGCCTCACTTTGGGAAGAACTCTTCCCAAGTAAGCATTTGGCTCAAATGAAAAAGAGTTACCCGATTTTTAGGTAATGTCTTCTCTAATGTTGTTTTGTTTTATTTTTCTTCTTCAACCCCCTAAACTCTTTTTATTCATTTCTTTTGTAAAAACACCAGTATCCTCAATATACTAGGATGTTTTTATAAGAAGTATTCGAGCTAAACTTACACACACCTACATTTAATGGTTAAAGAACAGACGGTTTCTGTGGATGGCGAATTTCTGCCTCACGAAACGATGATTGTTCAACACTCATATAGCACCTTCAAAGGTGGCCATTAAGATGTCACTATATTTATATATGATATAAAATATGTTTATGTTTTACTTATGCTTCTGTATTTCTCATTTATGGCATACTTTATGATTTCCATTATGGGTAAAATGGGATAATTTCATTTTAGGAAATGCGGACTACCGCCCCCTCAAAGTAATTTGAATCGTTAATGCCATATGTGGGATGTATAAAGGATGGATTAAATGGTATTATACAATATATTATACTGTAATTATATTATAAATTTATATCATTATGATTTTATTCCACTAAATACGAAATAGAAATGAAAGTAGCGTTCATGCGTACGTACGGCTTACCGTCTCCATGAACGGTGCATTTCATTTCTTACCTCTAAATGTCACGTAATATTATAAATGAATGTATATACTGGATATATATGATATATATGACATATAAATCATGAATATAATTCTGGAGATAATGGATATTTGACCACATAAAAAAATGTAATTATAAGAAGTTTATTGTTGACTCAAGTACCAAAGATCGACAAAACGACCGTTATTAACTTAAATAATTACATAATGTTCATATCATTGTAATAAGTGATATAATAAGGATAATGAAATTGAAAATGGTTCTTAATAAGGTATATATTAACTCTAGTTTATTATTCAGGAGGTTAAAGAACGGTTGAGTCAAGTCAGACACGAGGTAAGGGAACTTCTTAACCCAATTTCCATTCTTTGGGTTAATCTCCTACTTTCAAATTACGTCATGATATTATTATGTCCTATCTTGTATTTGTAATTTCTTTATGTGTAATTATAGTGAATACATATAATATATCTATTTTATTTTAAAAAGGATCTTTGTAAGGACTTCGTCTCAATCTCCTTTCATTGAGGCATATTTGGTTTTATACACAAATTTCTTTTATATGGTGTATAAACCCCTTTGACTTTTACGTTTATTCAAAAGGAATCTTTTTTATACGAAGCGTTTTACTAAAGGACAAAAAGGAATGTTTTCTTTCTGTACGTATGCGGTGACAACGACTTCTCCACCACCGTGACTATTATTTGATTATCGGCTTCCTCTACAAGCCGTAACCTTTTTTTAATGAAAAATAAATACAAAGTTTTAACTTTCTTGTATTTTGGTATGGAAAATGGTTTTGAAAGTGTTTTTATTATATCAATGTCTTGTATTGATATCTTGTGATTGAAATGTGGAAATTTTATTTTTTTCCTTTATGCATGTTATATGTGATACGATTATGTTATGGTTTATGATATGTTTAAACCTGTTCATATGAGGAATGCATTGGACTTAATAAGTGACAGGTGGAGCCCGCTATAGCTCCTCGATGCATCGGCAGGTCTCATGAGACAAACTAGTGTCTTGGAACGAGGCCTTGATAAAATCTTATTTGTGGTCTTGGCACGAGGCCTTGACTACGTGGTTATGATAGTCTGGCATTATGCATTCCATCATTATGAAAGTGGTTATTGATATTGCATGTGATTTTTCGACCAGTAGAATATCCATGTGAAGAAGTAAATGGCATTATCTCATTTTAATTTTTCCATATTATGTTGAAGTTCAAGTTTAAAAGGATTTTGTTTTAGTTATACATTGCCTTAAATGTTAATGTTTATTTATGAAAGCTTCCGCTATATTGTTAACCTTACTGAGCATCTGAGCTCGCCCCTTTCAATGTTTTAATATTTTTCCAGGATGTGAAGAAGTATTTTATGAATGACATGCAGGGATAGTCCGAAGAGGATAGAAGTGTGGACTATGGAGACTATGTTATTATAGTTTTTCACTTTGTGATGTAATGTAACATTTATGAATGTATCTAGTGTTTCCAAGGCTACTAAACTAATCGGTCTTTCGAGACTTGATCTTTTGTGATCATGCCAATGTTACGAAGTAATGCACCGACTCTGGGTAGCTGGGGTCGGGGCGTTACAGTTGGTATCAAAGGTAGTTTAGTACTAACCTTGGAAGCTAGATTTAGATAAACTCTGATTAAGAACACATAGCCCAAAGATAGACCTTGAGGATTAGTACAGAAGAACTTCCTAGAATTTTTTTATTGTAGTGATTTTGTGAGTTTTCCGAGCAATACATCCCTGTCTGGATACGAGCAGGTAGAGGCGGCTCTGGCACAGATGTACTTAGGGGTAAAACCTGAAAACACTGCTTTGAGCTAGACTCGAACGGGAAATGGTGCATGACAACGGGCCTTGCTGCATTCTTGGTTACGACACTCCCGGGGGATATACTTAGGATAATTCTCATTTTCTTTACAAACCACTATGAACGATTATGAGTATATACTTCCTCAAATAAAACCCTTTTATGATTATGGATTATATCCATAAATAGTTCAATTTATGTAAAGTGTTTTACAAGTATGGAATTATGTATTTTGATTCATAAACTAATCTAGTTTATGCCATTGTTTAGAAATGGTGCCTAGTGGAAGGAATGGAAACCGTATCAATGCACAAACTCCGTGTAGGGATTGCCCTCCTGCTCAAGATAATTATTGTAGATCTGGAGATACAAATGGTGCTGATCAAATTATTACCATACTGGGACAACTCACTCAGGTTATGAATAATAACCTTACTCGTATGGAGCACCCTGATCCGCAACGTGGAGGATCAATGCTAGACCGTTTCATGAGGCAACAACCACCAACCTTCAATGGGAGTACAAATCCTATAGTAGCTGAGCAATGGATAAATTCCTTAGAGAAAATATTCCATGCCTTGGGGAGTAGTGAAAGGGAGAAGGTTGTCATGGCAGTTTACCGCCTCACTGGAGATGCCGAACAGTGGTGGTCGCTCATTCAAAACACAAAGGAAGATGATGACGTATCGAATATGGAATGGAGGGAGTTCAAAGAGCTTTTCTTAGAAAAATACTTTCCTCGTGACCATCGAGCGGATATGGAAAGACAATTTCTGAGTTTGAGGCAGAAGGAGGATGAGAATGTCGCAAAGTATGAGGCTAACTTTACAAGGTTAGCGAGGCATGCTGCCGATTATATACGTAACCCAAGGAGTAAGATTGATTGTTTCATTTATGGGTTAAAACCATTTCTCCGTCGAGCTTTAGTATCACAATCCTTCTCATCATATGAAGATATTGTCTCGTGTGCTATCAAGACAGAAAAGGAATTCTCTAAGTCTTATGACAACAAAGTAAAGCAAGAGAAGAAGAGAACGGTGGAACAAGAGACAAATAAAGGGAAAAAGGGAAAGAAGGATTTTCCATTATGTGATAATTGTGGGAAGAATCACCCTGGTACTTGCCTAAAAGTAATGGGAGTTTGTTATAAATGTGGAGAAAAGGGTCACCAGGCTCGTGATTGCAAGGGAAAGAAAGAGGCTATCAAAGTTGAATGCTATAATTGTAGAGAAATGGGTCATTATGCAAATGAATGTCCTAAGCATCAGGGAAACATACCTCAGAAAAGGCCAAGGGATCAAGGACAATCTTATGCTGTTACTACAGTTGAAGCAGAATAACTAATGTATTGGTGCTTTTGGACTCAAGGATTATATTCTGGTTATAAGAATAATGTGATATATATAAATATTGTACTGCAGTACTTTTTGATTTCAGTAAGGTTTTAATATGATGAAGGTAATTATATTTTTAGTATGTGACAATAAGAGAAAATTTACTTTGTCTGGGGAATCTGATAAGTTGATTTTGGAATTAAGAGACCTTTTAGAGAAAGTCTGGACAGAGGTATATTGGATAATCATAAAGGTTGGAGTGGATTAAGTTGATCTTTTTATAGTATTGTTTAAGGTTAAAAAATTTATGAGGATTATTTTTGGATTATTATGATACTATAGTTTTAGGAAAAGGACAACCTGCAGGGTGGGGCATAACCTGTCGCGTCGGACAAAGCTGCAGGAATCGAACCCACAATCATAGTGCGACAGGCCTTTATTTCTTACCACTAGCCTACAGGAAGTCCCTGGTTTTTAAAAAATAATTTTACTAATCTAAATGGTATGTGTTAACATTTGGAACCTTATACAATTAGGATAAGTATAATATTTTTGAGTTCTATTATCTTTTTGAGTGAAAGATGAGTTGATGGTTGAAACTCTAATTGTCAAGCATAAATATATATATACCTATCTCTTATTCAATGAATAACTTAATTCTTAAACTTTAGTAAAGGGATATTAAAACAAAAAAATGTGTTATCCTAATACCTTATGTCTTGTTGAACTGATGATATTTTAAATCAACATAGATTGAAGGCTTTGAGGCCCTCAATTTGACAGTTGATTGTAATTGATGACCTCAATCACTACCTACAAATATTTACGTTTTTCCTCCAATTATATGTCTCTAATTGCCACAAATGTTCTCCTAATCGAGATCATAATTGGGTGGTGACTTTTTCATTTCCCTTTCCCTCTTATTAAGGGTAAATTTTATTAATCTTATTTCCGATGTGGGTTTTCCTCAAAGGTATTTTCTCTTTTCAACCTATTACTTATAAAGAAAAATTTCAAATTGCGAGGACGCAATTTATTGAAGGAGGGGAGAATGTAACACCCCAAGCTTCCACGGTACGTTTCACTTCGAATAATGCAATAGCGTGTGTTGTACGCAACCTCAAGCTCTAACACACACCACAACGAATTAAACTAGCCGTTGTGAATAGTAATACCTACTTTTTGAAATTTTATAAATTTTCTTTATCAAAATGGACTTCATTTTTGGTTTCAGAATGTCGGAATTAGCCTATGTTGAATTTTTGGTATTTTTATGAGAACTTCTATTTTTTATGAATAGTGAAAAATACTTAAAACAACTTTTTTAATCAATATAATTTATTGTGATAAATTATACTATTTAGTGGTTTTAAAGTATAATTAGAATATATTTTTACCATTTTATCCAATGGTGGTCATTATAATTAATTTAACATTGAAATTGGACATAAACAATTGCCAATCTTTTGATATAAATTGTTTCTTAAAAACACGCTATTTGTTGTGACAGCGGGAATTAATTATAAAATTAACTAATGCAACTTATATGTTTGGAATTTTGTAAAATATACATCATTTTTGAATTCGGAATATCAATTATAGATTAGGGTGAAATTTTGGCTTTGTTCTGAAAAACTTCAATTTTTGATGAATAGTAAAACCACTAAGTGGTAGTTAAAATAACTGATTTTTCGTTTAAATGAAATATTACCACTTCTATGATTTGATTTTCAAAAATCCGACATACATGGTTGTCATTAAGAAGTAAAATGTGGTTCAATGAGATTAAAATAAATTTTTGGTGAATAGTAATGTTTAAGTTCTTAATCGCGATTAGTGGTAATTAGTGTAGTTTAAGGTAAAAATGATGTTTTAATAATATGATATGAGCTTGACACTTTTCCTACTTATATTGGATGAGTCATGGCCGACCAAGACAACCCATGGGAAAACTTGGGGACCCCATGGAGCCACTTTAGTTGGAAAATGACATTAATATATATTTATTTAATGTTAAAATTAAATTGACACAAACATGAGTTGTTTTACTAAAACAGTTTTTAAGTGGGGTTACACAAGTCCAAATTTTGTCTATAAATATTCATTAGAAAGATAAAAAGATTTCCTAAATCATAGTATTTGTTTTATAATTTTTAGACATTAAATAAATTAAATTATTTAGGACATCATCATGATGCAGCGATGACCTCATTATTTAACGATTTAAATAAAATGAGAAGATAATGCAAAATACAAGGCATAAACTTGTCCAAAGCCTATTTAATGAGGAGATTTAGAACCCTTATCACCTTATACATGAATTATATAAGTTTGGGACCTTTAGAATCCGAAAATCATTGTATAATAATGTAAAATTTCAATCTTTCCAAAAGAGCCCCTCCTCTCCACTTATAAAAGGCCCCCACCTCTCCCACCTTATTCACACATTCAAGCCATTTGGCTCGGCCAAACTCTGCTCAAATACTCTCCCAACTTCCCCCTATTACTCCTAGAAGCCTCACTTTGGGCAGAACTCTTCCCAAGGAAGCCTTTGGCTCAAATCAAAAAGAGTTACCCGATTTTGAGGTAATGTCTTCTCTAATGTTGTTTTGTTTTATTTTTCTTCTTCAACCCCCTAAACTCTTTTTATTCATTTATTTTGTAACAAAACCAGTATCCTCAATATACGAGGATGTTGTTATAAGAAGGATAGAGATACACTTACACACACCTACATCTAATGGTTAAAGAACATATGGTTTCTGTGGATGGAGAATTTCTGCCTCACGAAACGATGATTGTTCAACACTCATATAACACCTTCAAAGGTGGCCATTAAGATGTCACTATATTTATATATGATATAAAATATGTTTATGTTTTACTTATGCTTCTGTATTTCTCATTTATGGTATACTTTATGATTTCCATTATGGGTAAAATGCGATAATTTCATTTTAGGAAGTGCGGACTACCACCCCCTCAAAGTGATTTGAATCGTTAATGCCATATGTGGGATGTATAAAGGATGGATTAAATGGTATTATACACTATATTATACTGTAATTATATTATAAATTTATATCATTATGATTTCATTCCATTAAATACAAAATAGAAATGAAAGTAGCGTTCATGCGTACGTACGGCTTACCGTCTCCATGAACGGTGCATTTCATTTCTTACCTCTAAATGTTACATAATATTATAAATTAATGTATATACTGGATATATATGATATATATGACATCTAAATCATGAATATAATTCTGGAGATAATGGATATTCGACCACATAAACAACTTGTAATTATAAGAAGTTTATTGTTGACTCAAGTACCAAAGATCGACAAAACGACCGTTATTAACTTAAATAATTACATAATGTTCATATCATTGTAATAAGTGATATAATAAGGATAATTAAATTGAAAATGGTTCTTAATAAGGTATATATTAACTCTAGTTTATTATTCAGAAGGTTAAAGAACGGTTGAGTCAAGTCAGACACGAGGTAAGGGAACTTCTTAACCCAATTTCCATTCTTTGGGTTAATCTCCTACTTTCAAATTACGTCATGATATTATTATCTGTTATCTTGTATTTGTACTTTATTTATGTGTAATTATAGTGAATACAGATAATATATCTATTTTATTTTAAAAAGGATCTTTGTAAGGACTTCGTCTCAATCTCCTTTCATTGAGGCATATTTGGTTTTATACACAAATTTCTTTTATACGGTGTATAAACCCCTTTGACTTTTACGTTTATTCAAAAGGAATCTTCTTTATACGAAGCATTTTACTAATGGAAAAAAAGGAATGTTTTCTTGCCGTACGTATGCGGCGACAACGACTTCTCCACCGCCGTGACTATTATTTGATTTTCGGCTTCCTCTACAAGCTGTAACCTTTTTTTAATGAAAAATAAATACAAAGTTTTAACTTTCTTGTATTTTGGTATTGAAAATGGTTTTGAAAGTGTTTTTATTATATCAATGTGTTGTATTGATATCTTGTGATTGAAATGTGGAAATTTTATGTTATCTTGATGCATGTTTTATGTGATACGATTATGTTATGGTTTATGATATGTTTAAACCTGTTCATATGAGGAATGCATTGGACTTAATAAGTGACGGGTGGAGCCCGCTATAGCTCCTCGATGCATCGGCAGGTCTCATGAGACAAACTAGTGTCTTGGCACGAGGCCTTGACAAAATCTTATTTGTGGTCTTGGCACGAGGCCTTGACTACGTGGTTATGATAGTCTGGCATTATGCATTCCATCATTATGAAAGTGGTTATTGATATTGCATGTGATTATTCGACCAGTAGAATATCCATGTGAAGAAGTAAATGGCATTATCTCATTTTACTTTTGCCATATTATGTTGAAGTTCAAGTTTAAAAGGCTTTTGTTTTAGTTATACATTGCCTTAAATGTTAATGTTTATTTATGAATGCTTCCGCTATATTATTAACCTTACTGAGCATCTGAGCTCACCCCTGTCAATGTTTTAATATTTTTCCAAGATGTGAAGAAGTATTTTATGAATGACCTGCAGGGATAGTCCGAAGAGGATAGAAGTGTGGACTATGGAGACTATGTTATTATAGTTTTTCACTTTGTGATGTAATGTAACATTTATGAATGTATCTAGTGTTTCCAAGGCTACTAAACTAATCTTTCTTTCTAGACTTGATGTTTTGTGATCATGCCAATGTTACGAAGTAATGCACCGACTCTGGGTAGCTGGGGTCGGGGCGTTACAGTGGGCCTACTCATTTCATCCATTTCTTACAGGTGGATACTAGATATACATAGGTGTGGGGAAAGAGATTTTATTCCACCATGGTTTGTCATTAGGACATTCCATCTGACTAAAAAACTTTTCACATGATGAGTCTTCTTGAAGGCTTTGATGATGTGGGTGTGTGTTTTTCCTTATCACAGATTAAAACCAAATTTGACTCGAATTCTTTCTGGGTATGAGAAGATATTTGTTCCGTATTATTGTGTGTTGGTGTATTTGGATTGTGGGATTCTATAGATGCTTATATAGGCATCCCCTAGTATAATAGATTAGTTTTGGAAGGTCTTTGCGTGTAATCACAGTTTTCCACCAACTATGATTTGAGGGCTTCTCTAGAGGAGAAAAAGCTATCTCTATGTTCCATATTAACATGTGGCTTCCCTTAATGTGACATATTGCATTACCATGTCTATATGACATGGTCTATACTACAAATAGTTTTATCCTCATCATTTTGAGGGTTCACTACCATGTTGAGTTGGACTCACGAATTATATGTATGATCCCTTTGAAACAACCTTTTCGTATACTGGGCAAGGCCATCTTGGGCATCTTGATTTTCCTCATTGAGGTAAGTGAGGAGACGATTGAAGTGTCTTAAGGATAACTCCCAAAACAGTTGGAAATGGTGATTGGTTACATCACTGAGTGGATGAATGGAAGGGATTCATAAGCTATATGTCCTATCACGAAGCCTCTAGGGTCGGGATGGTTCCATTTAGGTGGTACTCCTTGTTGGCCATGTATTTTCTCAACAATACTATATAAATCTTATTGATTTTGATGATAAAAATAACCCTTGTTTGTTTCACATTTGATATTAATTAAAGTTTATTTCAGAAAATTAACATTCTTTATGATATTGATTTTTTAATTATATTCAATCTTATTATTCATGTGGAATATTCGTCAAAGTGTTCTAAATTTTCTTAAGTATATTTTGGAAACACTATTCATACCATACATTGAGGAACACAACCTATGGATCAAGACCTACATTTGTATCAAACCATGTGTAAAAAATAAGTGTGTATATTTAATCAATGCTATTTTGAAAGAATAGTATGGATAAATATGTAACACCCCAAGATTTTAAGAGAAATGTTATTTTTAATTTCATTGATTTCTTGTGTTGTATGATTCACCAAAATTGGATTGCGCTATATGTAATACCATATTAGCTTTTATTATACGCAAACACTATTCTTGGCTTGTGTTTCATGCAAGAGTGACCTTCTTCAATAGCGTGTGATGTACGCAATACCGAGTTTCACTAAACAAGGATATATTGTTATAATGTTTTTATGAACAATCCATTATGAATATTATTAACCACATTTTTAATTTTATATCATTATCATTTGTCTTACACATTATCTAGAACATGGTATGAAAACAAAATAAATATTTCATGTAAAATAAGTATTTTTCAAAAATTATAGTTTTGCCGCCCTTTGATAGCGCACCCACATTAAATCTATTTTTTGACACATTTATGAGTTAAATATGAAAAAATAATGTTATTAATTGCAATAAGTATATACAAATTTACATTGGATAATTTTTTAATATTTTTCTATTAACTTTCTTATTTTGATGAATAGTAAAAATACGGTAAATTTTATTTAAAAACATATTTTTTTATCAAGATAATTTATATGGTTAAATTATAATATTAAATTATTTTAATTTATAAATAGAATATATTTTTACCATTTAATATAATATAATTCATTATCATTAATTTTACATTAAATTCATATGTAAGAACATTTCTATCTTTTGCAATGTTTTAACTTTTAAAACATGTTTTCTCAATAGTGGGACTAATTTTAAATTAATTATTGCCACTTATATGAATAGAATATGGAAAAATGGATTCAATATTTTTAATCAGTAGTTCCAAATTATATTAATAGGATACTTTCTATTTATTGGCATTATGAATAGTAACTACGATAAATATTATTTGCTATAGTAAATGGTAAATCAGGTAATTAAGGGTAAAAATAAAATAATAAAATTACTCTAAAACATGAATGAATTTAATTGGATGATTATATTTTATCCTAAAATATACTTGGGTTGAAATGGAATCTATTAGAAGCCACTTGGATTTGATAAAGACCTTTAATTTATTTTATTACAAGAAAAGTGAAATATGTCTCACTCAATCATTAATAATTAATTTATTTTTAAAATAAGGTTATACAGAATATAAATTCGATTATAAATACACATTTGAAATATAAAATGTTTTTCTTTATTATGGTAAATTATTTGCAATTTTTAAGAAATATATAATTACCTAAATAGCTTATACATTAATGATGCTGAAATTATTTATTTAGTGGAAAATAAATAATATTGTTTTTATTCAACTAATAATACCCATTAAAGGTCCAAAAACCTGAACAAAAAATTATTGGTCGTGTATATATAAACAATAATAAACCAATGGTCGAATTGTGGACCATTTGGAGCCTTATAAAAGCAATTATGACACTTATATTATTTTATTTTAAAAGATGTAAATGTTGGCACCTTCATAATTAATGAATATAACAATTTAAATGTTGTGATTTTAAGATGATAAATTCGAGTAAAGGTATTTTTATGTAAGATATTAAATTTATCCTCATAATAGTATTTTATTTTTTATTTTTATTCAACAAATACGTATATTAAATAATTATACAAAAATGTTGTAGTATTTATTTTGTTAAGAGAGATATCAAATGAATGGTTTTGAAAATATTAAACTAAATATTATCTGAAAAAATTAATGTTATACATGAATTTTTTAGATAAATATGACATGTTAGAAATCTATTAAATATTTGGGTTTGAATATATCTTCTGTGTGGATTTTATTTAAATTAAAATAATTCAATAGTGTCAAAATAGACACTATTGATATTTTATAAAAATAACATATCATTAAATTGTTTAAAAATCACGAAAATATTTAAAAATTAGAAATTTAAAATTATATGGTATAAAATTTAGTAATGTATCTAATTATGGAAAATTAAAAACACATAAGTATGTATTTATAACAATATAAAAATTATAATATTATTACCGCAAATAAAAATAAATATATTAAATAAGGATAAATAAAAATGATAATGTTTAAAATAAAATAAAAACATGTCTAAATTTTATTGGGTGATGATATTACTATCATATATTACCTAATATCCTATATTTAGTCACTTTGCATATTTTTATGTGGTGTTTGAGTTTATTATAAATTGATATTTTAGAGGTTTCCAAAAGTGTCCCTCTCCTCTCTTATTAAAGGGAACCTCCTCCCTCTCCTATTCACAACATTTTGAGCACTCAATCTCGGCCAAACCAAATCAATTTATCTTATCCACTTACATGGGAACATTCTAGAAGTCCTGGTTCTCTTCAAAGACCAACATTAGTACCCTAAGAGGAGGTTTAGAAGAGGCGCGTCAAAGAAGAGGTAATATCCTTTACCGATTATTTCAAATTTATTTCTTCTTCTACATCGTCTTATTTATTTGTTTCATTATAAATTAATAACATAAGTATCAATAATATACTTATATGTTATTATAAATTATAAAAAACCCCATTTCAATTTCTATCCATCCAAAGGAAAATAAAATCAACGCGCATGCGTCCGTACGGAATACCATCTCCACGTTGTGGTGTAACATGTTTTTCCACCACCACATTACTTGGATGGGTATAATGGTGTAAAGAATAAATATATATGATTTTTATAAAATGATAAAAATTATGAGATATTCTATCATCCACTCCAATACCATTCAATAATTCGGGGAATGATATTGTAGCTCGTGCGTACCTACGGCTTACCGTCTCCACGATGGGATGAGATTCGTTCTACATGATATTAATTAAACAGTGATTATATAAATTAATTTAATTAATAAATATGATATATATTATACTAATAAAATTCTGTAAATGATATAAATATAACCTAAAAAGAAGAATATGAACTTATTAGATAAAACATATGTATGAAAATAAAGCAGTTTATACACTAACAACGAGTAACAATGAAATGTTACATACAAACAGATGAAAATATGATCTTAAATGTTTTCACAAAAATAATTATAATTCTTTAATATATCCTTAAAATTATTTAAATCATTATACAGGAGGTTCAGATACACATAAAGCATATCGGACCTATGGTAAGGGATAATTATTCTAATCTCATTCTTATCCAAGATTGTTTAATTGTAAGTATTTACTGGGGTTATATTTGTCATCCATGCCCATGTTTTATAAAAATGTTTTCATAAAGTTTTTACTATTATTCCATGATTGTTTATGGTCATTTTTACCATTTTTTTACTTTTACCACATTTTATAGAAGGAATCATTCTTTTGTTTACCATACAAGATACTTTTGGACTTTTCTGACAAAAGTACGAGAAACATGTTTTTTCTTAACTTATATGGAGTGTATGGATTTTCATGGTTTAATAACACCTAATTTCAATGAAGCTTCCTATAAAATATTTCATGATTATTTTCAACAAAATCCTTTTCTTTTAAAATTGTGTGGCATTCTGTGGAAAGAAAATGATTTTGAAAAAGAAAGGATATTTTCCTCAAGAATTCTTTTCAAGTGTTTTATTAAAAATATTTTCCATCTAAGATAACATTATTTAGTATGTTTATGTTTTAAGTATAATGTATCAATTATTTACCTGGTTTTAATTTTCTTATGATAAAATGATGTCCATTTGTTTTATATGGATTATTTTATGATGGGATGATGTTTATGAAACCCATTTTATTATTTGGGTTTTAATGAATGATTTGTGATTGTTTTGTGGCACACATATAAATAATTTCATTATGAGATCGGTGGGACCTATATCTCCCTCCAATGCATTGGGTAAAAATTTATATCTCATGAGATAGACATGAATGAAATGGAGACAGAATCTAGTTCAGTAATACAGGGCTGGAACGTCAAGTAAGCTCAGTTCAGTAATGGACTTTTTCCACTATAATGGTCTTGGCAGCAAAGCCTTTGCAACTATGGAAACCATAACATGTGCTTAATGGATTTCCACAATTACATGTTTTATCCTCATACTACATTATCATGATAAATGTTCATCTATGATCAATGCCTTTTGTACTTCCATGTTTTAGGTTATTGCACAATATTTTGATGTTTAGATTTTATGTACATGTTTTTACGTTCAAATGTTTATTGATTGTTTTATGTTCTCCATCTTTACCATTACTGAGAATTTGAGATCACCCTTTTTATGTTTTATTTTCCCTAGGATATAAATAAAGGTTTTTTGTAAGGAAACAAAGGTGTAAGATCTTTATGGGAGATGTTGAAGATCTTTTACCATGATTAGAAGATTATTTTTCGAGTTTCCAAAGAAACTAAACTATTACAGTCCTTGGGTGACTATTTTTATTATGTATTAAGTATTCCGCAAATGTAATGTAATGTACATGTACGTCAATATTTGGTCTCTACAATTGGTATCAGAGGAATTTTTTAGGTAACCTTTGGAAACTAGGATGCGAAAACTGTAGTGAGATCCCAAGATATATTTCTAAGGTATGTTAAGAGATGTTCGTAAGGTTTACTATTACTATAGTTTATAGTCCTATGATTATGTTGACGATCATGAATAATGTAGGGTGAACCTATGGTGTCATGGATTGAAGAATCTTTGATAAGTTAGACATCCCATAAGTGACTTTTTATGATTATTTGGATCCTCGTTATTTTTAATCTTTCTTACACTATGATTTCTGGTTTTAGTTAATTGAGGTAATAAGAAGGAATTCACTTAACATTGATTCCAATGAAAAAATTGGTGACTATGATCAAAGAAATTTTGTAATTCCAGGAGAGAAAGAAATTATGATTATATTAAATCATTCATTTCAATATATGATTAACAAGGTGAACTTTAGTTGTATTCTTAAGTCATTAAATAAGATGAAGATGGAATTTTATGCATGTTCAAATGGTGAGGAAAATAGAGGAATAAATATTAAGCATTCTACATATCAAGAAGAAGGGAAGAAGAACCTTGATGGATACCTCAAATGGAGGGTAAGAAGTTATCTATATGGGTAAAAGGGGCATATAGTGAAAAACTATTATAGAGTTTAATGTCTTATCTGTGGAGGACATGGGTATTACCCAAATCGATGCCCTGACCTAAGAGGTTACATCTAAATTGAGGAAGGACCTATTCCATGTCAATCATTGAAGAGGATTTATTGAAGGTCTTATGTATTGGAAGTAATGAATAATGTTTTTGAGGTACTTTTATGGAATATTGAAACATCTATGTATTGGTCCATTGTGGTTTTCTATAGGAATATGGTATTGGTAACCATGAAAAGTGATTGAAATTTTTTTGGAAAGAAGATGATATTTCCATAATGAAGGGATATGGATAAAATAATATGTTTTATAGTATTAATGAGCTCATGGATGATATAAGGACAAAGTGACATCATGGTTTGAGTATATATAAATTTGGGGATTTTGGTATGTGGAAATAATTATCTTTTTACAGAATTAATGATTTCACTAAGGTTATATGGTAATTCATGTTCCAAGAATACATTATTAAGGTATTCACAAGATAGTAATGTGACTAAAAAGATATTTCTTAGGATATTTGTGGGATAAATGATGATATTCACATGCTTGGTAGATGACCTCTCTAGTAATCTTTTTCATTATACTATGAGATTTGGATAGAAGTATTTCGAATAGGCCTAATGATTGTAATGGACTATGTTAGACATCAGATAGTATTGTTTAAGGATAGAACTTTTTGATATTATTTCTAAAATGTTATAATAGTATAGTTTTAGAAAAAGGAAAACTCATAGGACGGGCGAAAACCCATCGCGTCGGACAAGGATGCGGGAATCGAACCCACAACTGAAGTGTGACATGCCTTTATCACCTACCAATGGCCTACAGGATGTCCCAGTTTAGTAGAAAATAGTTTTATTTTATTAAGTGGTATGATAGATGATGTATAAGTCCATTTTTGGAACCATATATGATTAATATCACCCTATATGCCCTTATGTATATTTGATAACTTTCTGAATCCTTTTGTTTGAGACAGATGGAATGACCTATCATTCTACCACATGGTCTGCTAATACTTCCTGAATGAAAAATTCAACATCATTTCTTTAAATAATTGATGAATTGGATATTTTTCATGGAATGACAAGTGATGAATTTACACAGAAATCAGGTTAGTATTTCTCTATATGCAAAAATTCCTCAACTTTAGGGAAATGATCTTGAAAATAAAAAATGTGGTCCTATTACCCCATATCTGATGAATCAGATTGTACCTTATATCATCACAAATTAATGTCTTTGTGATTGTTAGCTTTTTCATAGCCATGTTCTATACCACTCTTCGTCAGAACATGATGGTTAGATTTTTCTTCCATATCCATATTTTCATCTATATTCACTTATGTGGAAAGCCAGTGTTGAGTTACTTTGGGTGACCATTATATTTCTAACATTCCTTTTAAAATTAAGTTTTTGTATTACTTTTTACGATGTGTGTTTCTATGAAAGAAACTTTTATGTATTAAACCATTAATAACCCCGACGAAATTTGAGGGGGAAATTCCTTTTAAGGGGTGTACAATGTAACACCCCCAGATTTTATAAGAAATATTATTTTTAATTTCATTAATGTCTTCTGTTGTACACTACACCAAAATTATCTTCCACTATATGCAACACCATATTAGATTGTATTATATGAAAACACTATTCTTGGATTATGTTGCATGAAAAATTGATGTTCCTCAATAGCGTGTGTTTTACGCAATACTGAGTTTCACTAAACAACAATATATTGTTCTAATGTTTTTATGAACTAGCCGTTATTAATAGTATTAACCAAATTTTTAATTTTACAACATTATCATTCATCTAACAAATTATCTATAACATGGTATGAGAACAAAATAAAATTTTCAGGTAAAATAAGTATTTTTAAAAAAATGCAGTTTTGCCGCCTTTTGATGGCGCACCAACATTAAATATAATTTTGACATATTTATGAGTTAAATTTGAAAAAATAATGATATTTATCGCAATAAGTATATAAAATTTTACAATGGATAATTTTTTAAATTTTTTCTGTTAATTTTCATATTTTGATGAATAGTAAAAATACGCTAAGTTTTAACTAAAATCAACATTTTTCATCAAGATTTTTTAAATGGTTAAATTATAATATTTAGTGGTTTTAAAGTATAAATATAATATATTTTTACCATTTAATATAATTTTAGCCATTATCATTAATTTTACACTGAATTCATATGTAAAAACATTTCAATCTTTTGTAATGTTTTAACTTTTAAAACCCATTTTCTCAACAACAGGATTAATTTTAAGCTAAATACTTCCACTTATGTGTATTGAATTTGGGAAAAATTGATTCCATATTTTGAATCAGTAGGTCCAAATTATGTTAATAGGTTACTTCTTATTTGTAGGCATTATGAATAGTAACTACGGTAAATTTTAATCACCATAATTAAAGGTAAGTCAGGTAATTAAGGGTAAAAATTATATTAGAAAATTACCCAGAAACTTGTATGAATATAATTGGATGATTATATTTTGTCCTAAAATATAATTTGGTATAAATAGAATCTATTAGAACCCACTGGGATGTGATTAAAACATTAATTTATTTTATTTAAAGGGAAGTGAAATATGTCTCACTAAAACTATAATAATTAATGTATTTTTAATATAAGGTTGTACATAATATAATTTTGATTATAAATAATCATTTTAAATCAAAATTATTTTTCTATATTATGGCAATTTTGTTTCAATTTTAGGAAATATTTATTTACCTAAATATCTTATACATTAATGATGCAGAAATTATTTATTTAGTGGAAAATAAATAATAGAGTTTTTATTCAACTATTAATACCCATTAAAGGCCCAAAAACCTGACCAAAAATTATTTTCCGTGTATATATAAACCATAATAAACCAATGGAATAATTGAGGACCATTTGGAGCCTTATAAAAGTGATTATGAAACTTATTTTATTTTATTTTAAAAGATGTCAAAGTTGGATCCTTGATAATTTAATAAATATAACAATTTAAATGTTGTGATATTAAGATTATAAATTCAAGTAAAAGTATTTTCATGAAAGATATTACATATATATTCGTCATAGTATTTTTTTAATTATTATGCAAAAAATAAGTATATTAAATAATTAAACAAAAATGTTGTAGTAATTATTTTATTGGAAGAAATAACAAATAAATGGTTTTAAAAATATTAAACTAAATATTATATTAACAAATTAATGTGCTCCATCAATTTTTTATATTAATATAAAAATTTAGGAATCTATTAAATATTTTAGTTTGAATACATATTCTGTGTGGATTTTATTTAAATTCAAATAATTGAATACTACCAAAATAGACACTATTGATATTTTATAAAAATAACATATCATTAAATTGTTTAGAAATCACAAATGTATTTAAAAATTATAAATTAAAAATTTTATTGTAGAAAATTTAATAATTTATCTAATTATGGAATGTTAACAACACATAAGTATTTATTTATCTCAGTTTAAAAATTAGAATATTATTACCGTAAATAAAATTAAATAGATTAAATAAGAATAAATAAAAATGATAAGGTTTAAAATAAAATAAAAAACAAGTCTAAATTTTATTTTTTGATGATATTACAACCCTATATTACCTAATATCCAAATTTTAGTCACTTTGGTTGTTTTTATGTGTGGTTAGAGTTTATTATAAATTAATATTTTACAGGATTCCAAAAGTGCCCCTCTTCTCTCTTATAAAAGGGAACCTCCTCCCTCTCCTCTTCACAACATTTTGAGCCTTCAAGATCAGCTAAACCCTATCCATTTATTTTCTCCACATCCCTAGCAACATACTAGAGGTCATTGGCTTCTTCAAATCCCAACATTAGTGCCCTAAGACGATGTTTAGAAGAGGCGCGTCAAATAAGAGGTAATATCCTTTACCAATTCATTCAAATTTATTTCTTCTTCTACATCATATTAATTTTTTTGTTTCATTATAAATTAATAACATAAGTATCAATAATATACTTATATGTTATTATAAATATGAAACAACCCCATTTCACCGTCTATTAATCATATGGAAAATGAAATCACCGCGCGTGCGTACGTACAGGATACCGTCTCTACACCGTTGTGTAATCTGTTTTTCCACCACCACCTTACATTATTGGGTATAATGGTGTAAATAATAACTATATATGGTTATTATAACATGATACTAATTCTGATATATTCTATCATCTAATCCAATACCATTCAATAATTATGGGAATGATATTGTCGCTCGTGCGTACGTACAGCTTACTGTCTTCACAATGTGATGAGATTAGTTCTACTTAATCTTCATTAAACCAGGATTATATAAACGAATTGAATGAATAAATATTATATATATTATACTGATACCATTCTTTAAATGAAATAACTATAACCTAAAAAGAGGAATATGAACTTATCTGATAAAACATGCGTATGAAAACAAACCAGTTAATAACCAAAAAATGAGTAACAATGAAATGTTACTAACAAACGGATGAAAATATGATCATAAATGTTATCATAAAAATAACTATAACTATTTAATTTATCCTTAACATTATTTAAATCATTATACATGAGGTTCAGATACACACGAATCATATCGGTCCTAAGGTAAGGGATAATTATTCCAATCTCATTCTTATCCGAGATTTTTTAATCGTAAATATTTAATGGGGTTATATTTATCATCCACGTCCATGTTTTATAAAAAATTATTCATAAATTTTTTACTACTAATACATGTTGTTTTAAGGTCATTTTACCCTTTGTTGACTTTTACCACATATAATGGAAGGAATCTTTCATTTGTTTACCATACAAGGTACTTTTTGACTTTTCTGACAAAAGTATGAGAAGAAGGTTTTTTATTAACATATACGGCATGAACACATTTTTACAGTTTCATAAAACAATATTTAAATGAATATTCCTTTAAAATATTTCATGATTATTTTCAACAAAATCCTTTTCTTTTAAAAATTCATTACATTCTGTGAAAAGAAAATGATTTTGAAGAGGAAAGGATATTTTCCCCAAGAATTCTTTTCATGTGTTTTATCGAAACTATTTTCCATCTAAGATGAAATTATTTAGTATGTTATTGTTTCAAGTATAATGTCTCTTTTATTTAAATTGTTTTATTATTATTATGATGAAATGATATCCATTTTTTTATGTGGATTATGTTATGATGGGAGGATGTTTATGAAACCCATTTTATTCTTTGGGTTATGATGAATGATTTATGATTTTTTTGTGTTATACATAAAAATGATTTCATTATGAGATGTGTGGGACCTATATCTCCCTCCAAGGAATAATGTAAATATTTATATCTCATGAGATTGACATGGCTAAAATAGCAAGGGAAACTGGTTCAGTAATACAGGGCTGGAATGGCATGTAAACCTGGTTCACTAATGGAATTTATCCACTATAATGGTCATGGCAGTAATGCCATGGATACTATAGAAATCATAACATGTGCTTAATGGTTTTCCAAAATTATAGGTTTTCTACCCATAATAATTTATTGTGATAAATTTTCCTTTTTGATCTATGCCTTGTGTACTGCCATGTTTTAGTCATTGCCCATGATTTTGATGTTTAGATTATATGTTCATGTTTTTACGTTCGTATATTTATGGATTGTTTTATGTTCTCCATGTTTACCCTTACTGAGCATTTGAGCTCACCCTTTTTATGTTTTATTAACCCCAGGATATAAATAATGGTTTTAGGTAAGGAAACAAAAGGGGAAGATCTTTATGGGAGATGTTGATGATCTTTCACCATGATTAGAAGATTATGTTTTGAGTTTCCAAAGAAAATAAACTATTACGGTCCTTGGGTGTCTATTTTTGTTATGTATTATGTATTTCAAAGATGTAATTTAATTTCCATGTATGTCAATCTTGGGACTCTACAAAATAACATCACATTTGGAAGGAACCTTACATTTGGATTGAACCTTCTATTTTACAATGAGAAAAAGTATGGTTTAAAAACCCTACAATTATACAGAACTCTACGTTTGAGAAGAAAATGTATGGATCACCAACCTTAATTTAGGGATCAACATTATGTTGTAATCCCTACATTCTGAAAATGAATGTTACATAGTTGAAACCTATGTCTGGTATTTTTTGTTTTGCGAGGGAACCATAAGTTGGACTTTTCAACATTGGAGATTTGAATTTTTGATTTTATCAGAGTTTCATGAAATGGTCTTTATGGAATATCATGCTGATTTAATGAAAATTTTAGATAAATTCAAATATATGTATTATTGATTCAATGAATCAAATTAATTAGATAAATTTTATACTAATCATAAGGGATGTTAAAACTACTCTAATCTGTATTTTTTAATTTGAATTCTCACAGTTTATCAGGAAATTTTCATTGATTTGGAATTGAAAATGAAGCTCTCTGAGATATTTATTATTTTTTCGTATTTATTATAAATGTATGTATTATTTAAAGAAGTTGTGATATATGTACCCACATATTTCAATACTATTTTTGTTATTGAAACTTCATTTTTGTGAAGATCTTTTATAGATATAATACAACAATTGATAAGAATATGTTTTCTATAGAATAGGATCCACTTTGGAGATATAAATGTTTTTAATCTCTTATTTTCTATAAGTCTACCTCTTCTAATCTTTTCAACATTAATTTGATGATTTATTGCAACTATATCATTTTTTAACTTCTCTTTATTGAAGAAACTATTTTCTGAAGAAGAAGATTCGTCCACTATCAGTTGTTTTTACAACAATGAAGTTCAATCAAAACAATTTTAATAAATATATTTCTATTGAGAGTTTCAACTGATCATACTCAGTTGTGGTGGAGTATCAGCTTCCTATCCGAATTTGCGGTTTTTTCTGTTCTCTGTTAAAGAACAAGAGGGATCTAGTTTTTCGCCTTATTTGTAATGGTTTCTATAGTCTGTACTTAGTTGTGGATTGGTCTTATGATATGAGGACCTGACTAGTTAAATTCACCTAAATAACTGATAGAGTAATTGGGGGAGTCGGTTTGGGCATATTTATTCCCCAAACCACAATATATAGGTGTGTTCTGTATTTCTGTTTTATCCGCTACTCGTACTTTCATACAGAATATAAACACCGCTAATCTGCATAATCTATAGTTGACATCAAAAGGGAGAATTATAATGACCCAAAGTTTCATTAATGGAAATCTGTCATGATCTAATTAAATGTCTCTTTATGTAAAATGTTTATATAAATTTTCACCTTCTTCGGATTTATGTTAAGAATTGTGATCGTTTCTTTTATAGTCGTTGAACTATGATCACATGATGAGTATAAATATAGGGATTTAACAAATCCAATTTACCCAGACAATGGAAGTAATGGCCTCATCCAGTAGAATTTCTCCATACAAATCCCATTTGTCAGATCTTGGAAAAGAGGTGGCTTCTTTGGGCTTTTCTCTTTACCAAGCCCAAGATGAGCTTCATCATGTCAATCTCGAACGAGACTGTCTACGGGAAAAGTGAAAGATGATAGAGATTACCACTCGAGAAATTTTATCTAAGCCACCCCAAGAGTCTGCCACCATCGCACACCTTACCCTTTGGTCTTATGCGGTTGTTTTAAGGGGTTATTTAACAAATCCCTAGTACTATGTTCATGTTCATTAGTTTTGTATGTAATAATGAATATACTTTCTTGCCATTGTTGATACATTGTAAATAGTATTTAAAGTACAAGTAGTGTTTTTAGTTATTATTTAATAAATAAATCTATTTTATTAAATTAATGTATTTTTGAATTAAATAATATTTTAATAAAATATTATTTTTATTAATAAATTAATTTTATTATATATAAATGATCATATAATTTTATGAATGCAATTATAATTTTTATTAAGGGTTGAATGCCATTTCTTTCAAAACATGTGAATTTTCGATTAATGTCAGTTTTTTTAAAAGTGAAAATTAACATATTTATAAAATTATTTAAATAAAATAAATTATATTTCTGGAATTAGGACATCAAAATTATCCAACGGTGAATTTTTCATAATTTTCTAAGACAGTCAAATTTTTGGGTAAAAATTAAATATCGTTTTAATATATAATGTGTTTTATGACATCATAATGACCCAATAGTGATGTAGTAAAATACTATAAGCTTTATGTTAGGCCAATATATGTTTTAACATTAAAATAATGTGATTTTGGGTTTGTTTGACTTACTTTGCAAAGCATTAATAGACCCCTCAAGACTTATTAAACATCTTGTCTTTTTAAATTATTTTCCATGGGAGTGTGACTCACCTCCACATAAGCAACCCCATTATTATAAGAAGTCCGGACTTTGGAATTATAAAATATTTTTTCCTATTCTCTTTTCGAAAAACCATGGGCAAAAACCATGATCTTATTTGTGGTTTGGATTAGTTTAATGTAAGAGGTCCCACACATAAATAATAAAGAATTCACTCACCCTTCCTATATAAACCCACCCAAGCACCCACTTCCTTCCCACTCAAAGCCTTTGGAGTTCGTCCAACCTCTTCCCTAATCTCTTTATAATCCTCCCAAGTTGCCCCAAGCTACCAAGAATCCTCTCTCAAGCCTCTCTCAATCCTTGGAAGCACACTTCCAAGTAAGGGTTTTCCTTCCTTTCACTTTATTTTGTCCAATTTTATTAATATTGTTATTCCCTTTTAATTTCAATTATAAATTTTGGGGTATGGTTTCACACCTCCCCCATACTACCCTATTATTATTTTAATGATGGGATACCCCTTTCTCTCTCATTAAATTCCTCCCATTTACACCTGTTACTATGCCGAAATTCAGAAAGGAACTTCTCTCTCTTCATTTACATTCAAGGAATACTTTTGTATCATGAATCTAAATTACATTACAATTGTTTGGAGCTGCATCTATATGACCCCCTTAATTTCCATTTCGTTTAAATATGTTGAGACACCCCTTTCTCTCTCATCAACCATTTTTATGAATTTTTATGCCATGTCGTTACACTACCGAAATAGCACCGATTTTCTAAGTGAATGCCTTTGTGTAGTGAATACCATGCCCATTTCTCCATCAAGGGTATTCACCATTATGCACATTTACTAATTGATTATAAAGATTCATGTATGATTTCCACAATCCTTTATCATGGAATAAATGATTAGGTTTAATGAATCCATGTTTTATGATCCATGTGGCACACTTATGCATGAAATGAAATGTTTAAGAAGGGTGCCCCTTATAGCGCTCTAATGCATTAGGTAAAGTATAATATCATGATAATTTATGTGCAATGAGTGTTGACTCATGCTAATTCAAGTTCAACTAGGGTTTACTCGTGCTTCATGTGCAATGATAATTTACTCATGCTCCATGTGCAATGAGCCTTGGCTCATGCAAATCCCATGTTAACTGTTGTTGCCACATTTCCATGTTATGATTATCATGCTTTATCATGCCATTATGTTCATGTTTATCTTGTGCTCTATTGATATGCCTATTGTCTGACATGTATTTTACTCCTCATGTATTCAATTTTTATTCCATTACTGGGCTTTATAGCTCACCCCTTTTCTTATGCATGCCCTCTGGTTATCCCATGCAATACTAAGTACGAGGAAATGTAGTTGTCATGTAAAGGATGTTTTAAATAAGGATGTTATATTAAATGTTTTATGTTTTTATGTAATGATCCTAAGCCCCAAAGACACTAGACCTATCAATCTTCCATGTTGTATCAAGTTAATAGTTTATGAAATAAATCATGTTTAAGTTTGTAATAAAAGGAGGGTTGTCATAGTTGGTATCAAAGGACTGGTTTAGTTATTTTTGGGATTAGGATTAGAAAACCCTAGTAAAGCCTTAGAGACAAGACTAAGTATAATAAAACATCCCAAAGTTTTGGTAAGTACTGATAGAGTGGTTTATTAAGAAAATACATCCCTGTCTGGATACGAGAAGGTAGAGGCGGCTCTGGCACAAATGTATCCTAGGGGTAAAACCCAAAAATATCGCTTTGAGCTAGACTCGAACGGGAACTGGTGCACGACAACGGACCTTACTGCAATCTTCGTTAAGACACTCCCGGGGGATATGTTTTGATAAATTCACAAGCTTAGTATGAACCCTTATTAAGGGAATTAAAAAAATGCCCCTACGAATATTTATTAGAAAGTAGACCGTGAAAATCCTAGATTGAAGCCTATGGACTAATGAGTTAAGGAAATAAATGTCTATTTATAATTCATCAACCATTGTCTTTGGATTATACTTTTTTTTACCCCTAATATTCCTTTTATTCCATCCAATGGCCGGTAATAGGAGGAATTAGGCTAACAACCGATGTGAAGATCATGGTGATGACTATACTAATGAGATTCCCATTCCAATTGGAACGGGAATCACGAACTTTGTCACTCTTCTCTCTCAGCTAACACAACATTTTAATAGAAACACGGGTCAAGATGAACATACAAACCCCCCAAAGAAGGAACACATACCTATTGAGAGCTTCATGAGACAAAGGCCTCCTACTTTTTGTGGATCATCTAATCCCACAATCGCTGAAAAATGGATCAACTCCATTTAAAATATCTTCTCTATCCTTCAATGTTCTGAACAAGAGAAGGTTCTCCTGGCGGCTTATCGTATGGAGGGTGAAGCTGATCAATGGTGGACGTTGATCAAAAATACAAATCCTGAGGAGGAGATCGAGGTGTTGGAATGGAATGATTTCTTGAAGATGTTTTTCGATAAATATTTTTCGTGCATCCTCTGGCGTAAGATGGAAAGGGACTTCCCTTACCTCAAGAAAATAGATAAAGAATCTGTTGGATCGTACGAGGAAAACTTCACAAGGCTTGCACGATATGGTTCTGGCTTTTTCGTTACCCTCGAATGCAAGGTTGACCGCTTCTTTGGTGGGTTGAAGCCTAGCCTACGGAAAGAATTAGTGATCTGTGACTTCGACAGCTATGAGAAAATTGTCTGATGTGCCCTCAAGGTTGAAACGGAGATCGGGGAATCACAAGGGTATCATGGGGACAAGAAGCATAAGGTTGACTTCAATGATGGTGGTCCGGTGGATAAATCCAATGGTGCTAAGAAGATCCCACACCCCACTTGCCAAAATTGCGGATAGAAGCATCCTGGAAATTTCTACAAGGGGATGAGGAAATGCTTTAGGTGTGCAAGAGAAGGGAACCAAGCTGTTAACGGTCGGCAATAAAGACCCGCGGCTACGACAGAGGAGAGGAATGCTCCATTCGAACCTCAACGCGTTGTTCATTGCTAAAACTACAAATAACCAGGGAATTTTTCAAATCAGTGCCCTAATCCAAGGGTTTTTAGAGGCAACCAACAACCTCCAAGGAAGCAAGGAAGAGATTTTTCCATCACTTCTACCAACGTGAACCCCGACAATGAAGTGGTGACAGGTACGCTAGTTATTCATTCAAGAATAGGAAAAGTAATTTTTTGATTTATGTTCTCCATATTCATTTATATCTTGAAAGTTTAGTAGAACAATCCAAGCACCACCAAAAATCATGGAAGTGAATATGTCGGTGAGTACGGAATATGGGGAAATCATTGCATCCCTTGAATATAACTTCTCCCCTATCATAATCTATGGATTGAATTTCCCGGTGAACCTCATCATACTCCCTCTAGTGGAATTTTAAGCAATTATTTGCATGGATTGGCTTTCCTTATATAGAGCCAACATAAATTATCGGGAGAGGTAAATCACACTCCATATGGAGAATCGACCCCCGATTCTTTACAAGTGTAAGGACAAAGATGAATCTCCTTTATCTCCATCATCTCAAGCATAAATATTACTGACCTATGAGCACGCGTATCTGGAATAGATGATTGAGTCCAAGGAAGAAACCATCCTTGAAGAAATGCCTATTGTGAGGGAATTTGTTGAAGTGTTTCCCGAGAAACGCCCTGGTCTTCCTCCAAAAAGAGATGTTGAATTCTCAATTGAACTTATACCAGGGGAGCTACCAATATCCAAGACTCCATATAGAATGGCTGTCGTGGAGCATGAATAGCTGAAGAAACAAATACAGGAGAATCTAGATAAATGGATTATATGCCCAAGTGCTTCACCATGGGGTGCACTAGTCCTCGTCATCAAGAAGAAGGATGGGTTAATGTGGCTTTAGATCGATTATCATGAACTTAAAAAAATCATGATAAAGAAAAAGTATCATCTTCCACGGATCAATGACTTGTTCGATCAGCTGTGTGTAGCACAATACTTCTCCAAGGTAGATTTGCGGTCGAGATATTATCATGTAAGTGTGAAGAAGGAAGATGTCCCCAAGACTGCTTTTCGTACACGATATGGGCACTATGAATTTATAGTAATTCCTTTCAGACTCACTAATTCTCTAGATATATTCATGGAATTGATGAATAGAGTCTTTATATATTACCATGACAAATTTGTGGTAGTATTTATAGATGATATTCTAATATACTCCAAAACCAAGGAGGATCATGATGAGTATTTAATAACTATACTAGAGACTTTGCGCAAGGATAAGATCTATGCAATGTACATCATGTGTGAGTTCTGGTTGAAGGAGGTCTCATTCTTGGGCCATATCATCACAAGCAATGGGATATCTGTGGATCCCTCCAAAATAGATGTAATTAAGGGATGGCTGAGGCCAACATCGGTAACAGATATCCGTAGCTTCATGGGGTTAGCTATATATTATCGGCAATTTGTGAGAAATTTATCATGATTTTCCAACCCTTTTACCATGCTTACACGAAAGGGAGTAATGTTTTCTTAGAGTGATGAATGCGAAGAAAGCTTCAAGGAGTTGAAAAGCAAGATTATCTCTACACCCGTGCTCACTTTACCCACAAGTGGGGAACCTTTTTGTCATATTCAGTGATGCTTCGAAGAAGGTCTTAGGACGTGTGCTGATGAAGAATGATAAAGTGATATCCTATGCCTCAAGACAGTTGAAAATCCATGATCAAAACAATCCAACGCATTATCTAGAGTTGGCGGCGGTGATCTTTGCCTTGAAAATCTGGCGGTATTATCTCTATGGGGAGAAATGTGAGACATATACTGACCATAAGAGTCTTAAATATATATTCACACAGAAATATCGTAATATGCGCTAGAGAATATGGATCGAGCTCATCAATTATTATGACTGTTCAATATATTACCACCCTGGGAAAGTGAACAAGGTGGTTGATTCCCTATGTAGAAAGGACCCAGCGATTCTATCAATGATGAGAATTGAGAAGGATCCAATCTTCTTATACTTGATGAAGATGGACATGGGAAACATAAATAAGGGAATATCATCAATCCTTTTACAAATGATTTCTCACCCATCTCTTTTAGAAAGGTTAATGCATGCTCAAAAGGATAATGTGGGAATTCAGGAAAAAGTGGAAGCTATCAAAAAAGGGAAATCCTAGGAGTTTAATGTTAATGAAGAAGGAATTGTGTGATTTGGGAAATGACTATGTGTTCCGTCATGTATGGAGATGAATAAGGAACTTTTGGATGATGCACATAGTTCAAATTTATCTATTCACACAGGGATCACAAAGATGTATCGAGATCTCCGAGAAATTTTTTTGTGGGATAATATGAAGAAGGAGATCGTTGTATATACATCATAGTGCCTGGTGTGCCAGCAAGTGAAGTTAGAGAGGCAGAAGTCTAAGGGTATGATGCTACCATTGCCTATACTAGAATGGAAATGGGAGAACATCACCATGGACTTTGTCACTGGACTTCCGAGAACATCCAATGGCTACAATGCAATCTCAGTTGTTGTGGATCGTCTAAAAAAGATTGTACAATTCATTTATATTTGGGAAGATTTCTCATTGGATCAACTGGAAGGGATATATATCAGGTAAGTGGTAAGGCTTCGTGGAGTAACACTATCTATTGTGTCTGACTGTGATCCAAGATTCACCTCTATGTTTTGGAAGAGTCTTCAACATGATCTAGATACTGAACTGAACTTCAGTACGGCATATAATCCTCAAACTGATGGCCAATTCGAGTGGACTATCGAAACACATGAGAACATGTTGAGAGCATGATCAATGGACATTAAAGTAGGATGGGATCAATATCTTCCTCTGGTTGAGTTATCTTATAATAATATTTTCCACTCGAGCATCCAAATGGCACCATGTGAAGCCCTTTATATGAAAAGGTGCAGAACACGGGCGTGTTGGGATGAGGTTGGTGAACATAAGCTGCTTGGACCAGAAATGGTCGAGGAAATGGGGGAGAAGGTGATAACCATTCAACATCATATCAAGGAATCCCAGAGTCGACAGAAGAGTTATACAGATAATCGTCGACAATAACTTGAGTTTAAAGTTAGAGACATGGTTTTTCTATGCATATCTCTATAGAAGAAGGTCATGAGGTTTGGAACTAAAGGTAAGTTTAGTCCAAGGTACATCGTCCCCTTCAAGATTCTTGATCTTGTCGGGGATGTGGCCTATCGACTAGCACTTCCACCTACCATGGCCAAAGTACATGATGTCTTTCATGTATCCCTCTTAAATAAGTACATACTGGATCCGTCACATGTACTCTCTTCTGAGGTGGTACAGTTGGAGGATGATCTTTCTTAAAAGGAGAAACAAGTGAAGATCATAGATAATAGAGAAAAATTTCTAGGAAATAAGACAATGCCCCTCGTCAAGGTGTTGTGGAGAAACCATAAGTTTGAAGAAGCGACTTGGGAATCAGAGGAAATGATGAAGCTGAGTTACCAACATCTGTTTTATTGTGGGAAATGGAAATTTCGAGGGTGAAATTTCTTAAGGGGGGAATATTGTAACGAACCAAATTTTCATTAATGGAAATACCTATTTATCTAATTAAATGTTTCTTCATGTAAAATGTTTATATAAAATGTCAAATTATTCGGTTTTATGTTATGAATTGTGACCATTTCTTTTATAGCCGTTGAACATTGATCACATGATTAGTATAAATATAGGGCTTTAACAAATCCAATTTACTCAGACAATGGAAGCAATGTCCTCATCCAGTATAATTGCTCCATACGAAGCCCATTTGTCTGATCTCGGAAAAGAGGTGTTGTCTTTGGGAATCACTCTTGACCAAGACCAAGATGAGCTTCATCATGTCAAGCTCAAACAAGACTATCTACGTGAAAAGTGGAAGTTGATAGAGATTACCACCCGAGCAATGTTATCTGAGCCACCCCAAGAGTTTTTCACCATCGCACACCTTACCCTTAGGTCTTATACGGTTATTTTAAGGGGTTATGTAACAAATCTCTAGTACTATTTTAATGTGCATTATTTTTGTATATAATAATTAATATACTTTCTTGTCATTATTGATACATTGTAAATAGTTTTTAAAGTACAGGTAGTGTTTTTAGTTATTATTTAATTAAGAAATCTATTTTATTAAATTAAGGGATTTTTGAATTAAATAATATTTTAATAAAATATTATTATTATTATTAAATTAATTTTATTATATATAAATGATCATATAATTTTATGAATGCAATGATAATTTTTATTAAGGTTTGAAAGGCATTTCTGTCAAAACCCGTGAGTTTTTGATAAATGTCGGTTTTTATTTTAAAAGTGAAAATTAACATATTTAGAAAATTATTTAAATAATATAAATGATATTTCTGGAATCAGGATGTTGAAATTATCCAACGGTGAATTTTTCGTAATTTTCTGAGACATGCAAATATTTGGGTAAAAATTAAATACCGTTTAAATATATAATGTTTTTATGACATCCTAATGAATCAATAGTGATGTAATAAAATACTATAAGCTTTATTTTAGGCCAATATAAGTTTTAATAATAAAATAATGGTATTTTGGGTTTGTTTGACTTACTTTCCAAAGCATTAATGGACCCCTCAAGACATATTAAGCATCTTTTCTTTTTAAATTATTTTCCATGGGAGTGTGACTCACCTCCACATAAGCAACCCCATTATTTTAAGAAGTTCGGAATTTGGCCATAAAAAATATTGTTTTCCTCTTCCCTTTTCCGAAAACCATGGGCAAAAACCATGAGCTGATATTTGGTTTGGATTAGCTTAATGTAAGGGGTCCCAAACCTAAATAATAAAGAATTCACTCACCTTTCCTATATAAACCCACCCAAGCTCCCAATTCCTCCTCACTCAAAGCCTTTGGAGTTCATCCAACCTCTTCCCTACTCTCTACATATTCCTCCCAAGGTTCCCCAAGCTCCCAAGATGCCTCTCTCAAGCCTCTCTCAATCCTTAGAAGCACACTTCCAAGTGAGGGTTTTTCTTCCTTTCACTTTTTTTCCAATTTTCTTAATATTGGTATGACCTTTTAATTTCAATTATAAATGATGGGGTATGGTTTTTCACCTCCCCCATACATTCATCTTATTGTTTGAAATATGGGAGACCCCTTTCTCTCTCAATAAATGCCTCACATGTACACCTGTTACTATGCTGAAATTCCGAAAGGAACTTATCTCTCTACATTTACATTGAAGCAATACTTTTGTATCATGAATATAAATTCCATTACAATTGTATGTTCATGTATCTATATGACCCCCTCACTGTCCATTTCATGTAAATACGATGAGTAACCCCTTTCTATCTCATCAACCATTTTTATGAATTCTTATGTTACGCCATTATAATGTCGAAATTGCACCGATTTTCTAAGCCAATGCCTTTGTGTAGTGAATACCATGACCATTTCTCCATCAAGGGTATTCACCTTTATGCACATTTAATTATTTATTATAAAGTTTCATGTATGAATTACACATTCCTTTATCCTGGAATAAACGATTATGTTTAATTAATCCATGTTTTATGATCCATGTTGCACACTTATGCATGAAATGAAATGTTTAAGAAGGGTGAGCCCTTATTGCGCTCCAATGCATTGGGTAAAGTATAGTATCATGATACATCATGTGCAATGAGTGCTGAATCATGCTAATTAAATTGCAATGAGGGTTTACTCGTGCTTCATGTGCAATGATAATTTACTCATGCTCTATGTGCAATGAGCCTTGGATCATGCTAATTCCATGTTATGTGTTGTTGCCAAATTTCCATCTTTTGATTCTCATGCATTATCATTCCTTTATATTCATGTGTCTCTCATTATCTATTGATATTCCTATTGTCTAACATGTATTTTACTACTCATGTATTCCATGTTTATTCCCTTATTGGGCTTTATAGCTCACCCCTTTTCTTATGCATGTCCTCAGGTTATCCCATGCAATGATAAGTACGAGGGAATGTAGTGGTCATGTAAAGGAAGTTTTCAATAAAGATGTTGTATTTCATGTTTTAAGTTGTTATGTAATGATCCTAAGCCCCAAAGACACTAGAACTCTCAATATTCTATGTTGTATCAAGTGAATAGTTTATGTAATAAATCATGTTAATGTTTGTAATAAAAACAGGGTTGTTATAAGAATTGTAAATGATTTTTAAAAGACAAAATCCACCCCCCTTCTTTTGTATATTTTTATATTCTCACATAACAATTGGTATCAGATGAGAGATTTTGGAAAATGATATAATAAGATAAAACTATAAGGTTTATAATAAGATGGAAATGATTGATATAAAAGAAGGAATATCAATAGTTCATGCACAATATTTTAATAGAGAAAATTATGGATTTTGGAAATCATGAATGATTATCTATTTAAAGAATATGGGATTTAAAGTATACTCAAAGATTATTACTTCTTTTATAATTCATGAATATCCTAAACCATGGACTGCAACTATATAGGCTGATTGTAACATGAATTATAAAGTAATGAATTCTATTATCTGTGGTCATTGACCAGATAAATTCAACTGTGTCTCACAATGTACTACTGCTTATGAGACTTGGAAAACCATTGTAGTTTCTTATGGATGAACATATAACGTATGAAAAATGATGTTTTCAATAGAAAAATATAAATTTGGAACTTATTTAATATTTGATGGAGAAAGTATCCCTCAAATGATTGGAAGGGTTATAGAGATTATCAATAATATTACAGCCTTAGGAGGTACTATCAAACCAAGTAGATCAATATTTGAAAGTACTGAGATTACTAGCTACTAAATGTAATGGATTATCAACTACTATTCAACAATAATCACCTATAAAAAATCTGAAAATAAGAGAATTAATTTGGACACTAATGATGTATGAAGGTGAAATGCAAGATAAATTTGACGATCATAAAGTCCCAGTAAAAAAGGATAATACTGATATAATGGTAATAACTCAGAAGAAAAGGCAAAAAATAAATAAACAAGTCAGAGAAGAAAATAATTCAGATAAATCTGATTTTGAATTGAAACTAGCTCAATTAGCCATAATTCATAGAAATATTTATTATAAGAAAACAGGAATTAGAAAACCATTAAAAAGGGATAAGAAGGACTCAAGGGAAGTCAGATTCTATGAATTCCAGAAATTAGGTCATATAATGTCATGACACACATTCTTCTATATGAGGGAAGGAATAAATAATTGTTAAACCCTTCCTTATTCACGATCATGGAGAGATAATGACTCCCCAAGTCCCTCTTTCAATAGTCCTCAGAGTGGAGACTATCCCCAAGGGTATAGAATCTCACAAATAAATGGATGGCATTACCCTTTTTATAGAACAAGATCCGGAGATGAGATGTAAATCCAAAAAAACTCCAAATACTAAAAGTAAAAGTAAACAGAAAATAGATTCCCACACAAATGTTCAAAAGTGAAGCTGATATAATTTACAGTGAAAAATCCAAAGGAAATTACCAAATGAAAAGATTCAATGTAGAAACAGCAACAAATCCTAACACCCAACCTAGTAATGTCCAACACTGTCCTCTAAGTCCACATAGAAACTTGAAAATAGTTTAATATATTTAGGTTAGGCATACAAGTTTACTCAGTAGAGAAATCTGATGCCACCTATGAACAAGTAATGTAACATACTAATTCCCCTATGGAAAAAGAGAAGAACCTCAAATAACCTTCCAAGGAGTATTAACCAACCTTGGCCCTCCAAGGAATTTTCACCAAAAAATGAACGTAAAGTAAATTAATATTATCTGCACATCAATATTTGTGTACCTCATACCACTTTCCCACTTGTTGAATTATTTTCTCTAATGGATAATGTCTTGATGCTACCACTCTTCACATATTAAGTCCTAATCCCATAACCTACCTAGGAACACTTGGGCCTCAACTGCACACTATCTTTCCCACAGACACCTGGCCCAAAACAACCACACCTCGATCCCAAAGACAGATGAGACTCATCCTGAATACACATGGGAAAACACACCCAACCAGCAAACACCTAGGCCTATCATTTTAAAAAAGAACCCTCACCCAAAGAATCTTGGAATATGGTATGCCTCAAGCCATTAAAGCCCACCGGGATACACTCAAGTGGTATGAACTCAGAAGGGGGTGTGAGGAAGAAGATTAGTAACCAGCCATCCATCCCCCCACCAGGATGTTGGGAAAGACACCCTCCCCCATTACATGGAGGCATTCAGAACATAGTTCTCAACAAGGGTACGGTGCGTATAGAAATCACAATAAAATAAAATATATATATATATAGGTGAATAAACACTCATCCCAACCTATATGTTTCCAACATGCAACCAGCCCACAAAAACCACCTTTTTTCCACCCCTCTATGCACAACCTTCCATAATAAAACACCAGACTAACCCCTTTTTATTTGACCACATTACATTTATTAATTATGTGGTCCATATTAATCTATTATAGAACTACCAGGAAACTAACTACCACTACTATATCAAAACAACACAAAAAAATAGACATACAGTTCCACTATACGAACCACCTAATCATTCAAGACACTTGTTCAGCCTTTTCCAGCAATCATTATTCAAAATTAAACCACACAACCCCTCTCTCACAACCTATCCTCACAGCCCCACTAAACAAAAAACTCCCCAATGTAGTCCCACTACATAATTAGTTCATAACCACACCACAGTCCCACTGCCCAGCATTGCTCCGTGACTAAAACACAACAAAGGCAGTTCAGCTGCCTACAAGTTCATCCATTCTAAAATCAATCAATCTCTCAAACTCAGATTCTATCATACCCCCCCCCCCCCCCTATACCACCCCACACGCAAAGCCCGATATAAATACCATTAACCCTTAACCTCTTTTTATAATCATACTACACCCATATCCTTGATTTCACTCCACTAATCCAATGTGTACCAAAAATTGTGATCCCAACGGCAGCACCACATAACTCACCCACGGTTGAAAAACACCACATAGCATAGTACTCACCCACACCTATCAATAGAATTTTTGTAAATTCAGATTTTACCAGTAGAGTTTATTTAATTAAACATAATTATAACTCAGGTGATCAAAGAACATGCTTGATCCGTGGGCATGCATTTATTTAACTATGTATATGTGATTTACCATATTTAATGTCATAATCATTATTCTAGAATCTAAACAAATGAAAACATCACTTGTGTGAAAACAGAGACCACCAACAGCCATGATTTTCAGAAGGCATATAACCATTACAAACATAATATAATCAATGGTAACAAATAAAATAGTCTATCAGCATCGAACCACTCTCTGTAAGTTATATTATTTATTAGTTTTATCTTTTGATCAAATCCAGTTCTTATCTATTTCTTGTTTTTATTAAATTTATCAGTCGTTACTGAAAAGGATTCATTTTTATACACACCCCATATGGTGAAAAATTAAATGGAAGAGAAATAAATCCCTACTAGGATGATCAAAGGATTGGTGTTCTTCCTTGCACTATGAATACAGGATCATGTGAGCCGCAGGATGCATCTTAAAGAAACCTGAACCAGAGATCTTTGGCACATGTGCATGACTCGTCTGAGGAGGAAGACACTAGGCACACCATGGGAAGAAAAGGAAGAAGGAAATAAGAGATCTCCATTTCTGAAAGGGAGAGATCCTAAAAATCAAGGAGACAAATTCAAAGTACATGAAAATATTTTCAGGGTTTGGTAGCTAAAAGGATGGTGGAATGTTATGACATATGGGGAATTTAATAATTCCCCTTGGAAATAGTGGAAACAACCCGGTGCACCATTGTGAGTTGATAGATTACTATTTTATGGACACAAACACATAACAGGGGTGGAAATGAATAATTTAATAAAAACTAGAAAACTAGAAATGATTTACCAAGGTGTTAGTCACTTATGTTGAGCCACCGATGGGTGAGATTCTGACAGGATGACATACCAATGCTAAAACCCTTTCTTTCCAATGCCTAGACCTACAGATGTCTAGCCTATCAACACCCTTGACCTAGCGACACCTTGACCTACCAAAGCCGATGTCATTGAATCACCAACAATGATGCCCTTAACTCACTAATGTTGACACACTAACATGTTGACACACATACATGCCAACACAATGACATTCCAACTCACTAACATACCAACACATAGACATACTAAGACACTGACATTCCAAAAAATGACATGTCGAGCCAAAAATCTGAAAATTTGGAAAACATTTGAAATGATTCATCGTTGCCTCCCCTAACACCCTAAGCACTGGATTTTCCCAAAGTAAAGGGGTGGGGGGAATCTTGGTTATTACATATAATGCCTAACTATCTTCGGTTAAATGATGAAAATAGAATGATATAAAAGTCATAACAGAATAATTTTGTTTATGAAAAAAAGGAAAAATAATAATGAAGGCCACTTGGAGTCTTTTTGAAGACTCTAATAGCTCATAAAAATCTAATTCAAAAAAGGAAGTGTTGGGACAAAGTTGAAAATTTTAGGAAGTAAGAAGTGTTTTTTGTTACAGAGTATTGTTTATTGTTGTCAAAGAAGCTAAATCAATTCACTTTGTAAAAGACATGGAAACCGGAAAATGCTTTTCTAATATGTATTTAACAAATATCATAAGTTTTGAGAACGTGTGATGCAAGACTTTTGAAGGAAAGGGGGAAAAATGATGATACCAGTCATATACAGTTTTTATTCGAAGGACTGATATTGTGGGAAGATGGGGAAGGTTCAGTACTTTCCATTGTAATTCTGATGATGCTAAATCTGATCTATCAAAGGATATATATAACGATAGTGGAGTTCGTGAAAAAAGATGAAGAATGGTTATGAGAAGCAGTGAAGAGAAAAATTTCAAAGGAATTGACAATCTGGAGATGGCACAAAAGAACAGTTTAAGGTGGTGTCATTTTCCAGTGTTTTCCAAATTTTAGGGCCTTAAAACCGGGAGATGAAGGTGAAGCTAGTGATATGAAGGTGAAGCTAGTGATATGATGTGAAAATGAGTTTATGGTAGAAATATTATTCAAGGAAAGGTGATAGATTTCAAATGGATATACCAGACCAATATTCTTCTAAAATAGGCGTTATCATTTCATGGTCTGTAATTTGTGTTTAATGAAGTAATACCAAAGTTCGTTTATGAGGTAGAACTGAAATTATTCTACAAAATCTAATAGTTTATTTTCAGTGGTTCAGAAGATATTGTTTTTTCAAGAATATAGGATACCAATTTTTTCTATTTCTTCCACTAAAATTTCCTAAATTTTTATATTTCATCATGAAGGAGTCTTTTATTCTGATCTACGGTTTTTAGAGATAAGGATCCTAATTTTGAAGACATTGTGTATTTTAATTTTGGTTCAAAAAATATTAGGAAGATGTTTTTCAAGGATCTTGAGGCAGATCCGAAAATTTTGGTTAAGTTTATACAAACTATTATTAATCCAAGGATGGCCAAAATGGAGAAGATTCAATATCCATACATGTATATCATGATTATGTTTTTAAGTGAAATAAAGATGAATTTTCCAAGATATATGTTCAGATATCTTCACTACTATTGTCAGCCAGATGGAAGGATTATCCTTATGGAAGGATAATTTATTCAATTCTATTTAATAAGAATATGATTTTTTAATATATTTGCAAATAATATTTCATCATTGCAATATTCTCAATGCGGGGACACTGGGGAAGCTATGTTTTTATTGAAGTGTAGTAAAAGTAAAAATCGTGCAACTTGGTGAAGATGATCAACAATGATCTAGAACATTTTCATAAGGGGAGAAATGTGCTATTGAAAATGAAGGAATTGGTGAAACCTGAGGTGAAGGACTTTCCAAACCAACCCAAAGAAGACTGAGATTTTTTTAAGAATAAGAAGAAGATGATAAAATTGTTATTCTAGAATAACTGGTTATAAAACCATGGAATGTGTAGATCCACTTGATTAAGAATCGGTGTTGGGTTTAGGTGAGGCAACTAGGTTAGTTCATTTAGAATCAAATTTTCTTGAGGATAACCAATATGTTGAAAGTCAAATTTGATTTTTGCAGGCTTTTTCTAGTCTAGTTGACCGTGATGAATATCCATCTATTCAATAAGGGTAACAGATGCTAAGATCAGAAAATTTGGCTAATAAAATTATTGAGAATATATTTTTCTCTATTTTTGATCATGTGGATGAAAAAAATAAATCTAAAACTGAAGAAAATATATGTGTTCTTGAAAATATCACCTTTTCAAATGAAATTTAAATTGAAAAACCAGTGGAGAAGTATGTGGGAATATCTCCTTCAAGATATTTATCAATTATTTCATTTGGTTAGCCACAACATCCAGATGAAGGTACCTTAGCTTCCCTATCTAATTTGGTTAAAGATCATATGATTCAGTTTAATAAGTCTCAAGAAGTATATATCAATATTCAGAAAGAGCTCAAAGATTCAAGGAAAAAGTTATAGGATAATAATGTAAATTATTTTACCAATAATGAATTTGATGCTTTCAAGAGAGATATGTTGAATAAACATTGAAATATTAAGTCTGTCTTTTTTTCTAAGTCATACATTGCTGGTATCCCATGGTATTTGGGGAGTTAGTTTGAGTAAATCAAGAGTAGTGTCAGTCAGACTACTACTTATTTTTATACTCCTATATCCAGTCCAGATATGATTCAAATATTTCAGGAAATCATCTCTGTCAGGGATAACATGAATGATCATCTTAAAAATCTCCATGTCAATAGTTCTCCTTATTCAGTTCTATTGGACTATCGAATATTTTTTGATGAACAATTGACCTAGAATGAACTAGGTATCATATTTCTACTGAACAAATTCATAGAAAAATTGGTCCAATTTATGCAGAAAGAAGAGAGTTTTCACGAATTTCTGTAAGTCAATATTGTTTAAAATTTTTACATAAGTCCAGATTCCATAGGATTGATTATGAAGTTGGGGGAAAGTCTAATGAATAATTTGAGGATATGGATAAAAAACCTGAAATTCATGATTGAATCTTTTTAGAATCTTGTAGAACCATAACTAAGCCAAATCCTACCCAACAGTTGTACCCTGACCTTATCATTTATCTAACTTATTTCACAGTCACACTTGCTATTGTACTTTTAAAAATTTTGGTCAATAAAATTATTTATATATATTTCCATTTCATTATTTCATATTCCTTTATGTTTATTTCTACATCCAATGATTCAGTCATATTTATTTAAACATATTAATATAACATTCACATACTAATTTAATAAAAATTAAATGTGCTTTAATATTTCTCTAAACTTTCTTTTTATCTATAAAAATCGAAGGACATTGGATAAACACAACTTATCTTTTTATTAAAATAATTATATCAAATGTAATTTTGAATTCTTTTCATTTATTTTTTTGAAAAATTCTAAATTATGTTATTAATTTAATGGGTTTTGTGATCAACAAAAAGAGGGAGATTTTTGGGAATGTGTTTTCTCAACAAAACTATATAAATCCTATTGATTTTTACTCTAAAAAATAACCTAGTTTGTATTACAAATGATATTATATTATGTGTATTTAAATATATTAATATTCATTTTAATCCTTATTTTGGAATTATATTCAAGATTATTATTCATTTGGAATATTCATCAAAGTGTTCGAAACTCTCTTAAGTGTATTCTGGAAACACTAATCATATCGTATGTTGAAAAATGTAATGTAAGGAACAAAACTTACATTCTTATAAAACCTTATGTTGAAAGATCAGCATGTATGGTTTATAAACCCTATGTTGAGAAAAAAAATATTGATAAAGAACCTTATGTTTGAAAAAGAGAAAAATTATGGTTAATGAACCATCAGTAAGTATGGAACCCTGCGTTTGAAAATAAAATGTATGATCATCAACCTTACTTTTGTGATTAATCGTACATTGGAAACCCTACATTCAGAGAAGTAATGTTACGTATTTAAACCCTATGTTGGGTATTTTTATTATTCTGTGAAGGAACCTTGCATTTTTCATTACAATGCCAAAGATTTGAATTTATGATTCTATCAGAGTTTTTTTCAATGGTCTTTATAGAATATCAGGAAAATTTAAAAATCCTTTTTAAAAGATTCAAAAATTTTTGTGATTGATTCAAATAATTGTATTTTGTAGAGAAATTTTATCCTATTATTAAGAGAAGTTACAACTTCTTTAATTCTTATTTTAAATTTAAATTCTCATGGTTAATTAAGAGATTTTCTTTGATCTATAATTGAAAAGTATGTTCTCAACTTTTATTTATTCTATCACTATATTTTTTTCAATATCGATGTAGGTATGATTCAAAGAAGCTATGATATATTGTGCCACATATTGAGACACAATTTTTGGGATTAAAACTATATTCCTGTGAAGATATTTTAGATATCTACTACATAAAATCTATCAAACACTGTTTTCAATAGAAGATGATACAGTTTCGAGATATTCATGTTTTTAATGTCTTATTTTATGTAAGTATTTGGCTACTAATCATTGCTTATTTTATTTGAAGACCAATTGCATCCAGATTGACTCGGAGCTGATCTTTCTAGATGAAACTATTTTTTGAAGGAGAAGATTCATATAAATAATGTTTTTGTTAAAACGGTGATGTTCAATTGAAACATTTTTAGTCAATTTAATTTTATTGAGAGTTTCAAATTCTCGTACTCAATTGTGGAGGATTATAGATTCTTAATCTATGCTGTTTTTTCGGTTCTCTATTAAAGAACCATAAGGCTTTCCTTTAGGATTATTTGTAAAGGTGTCAACATCCTATACTAAGTTGATAATTGGTCTTATGATATGAGTACCTGACTATTAAAATTCACCAAACTCGCTTAGAGAGTAATTGGTGGAGTGGACTAGGGGTTCTTTATTCCCAAAACCACTATAAATAGTAATGTTATATATTTATATTTTTTTCATTACTCAAAATTTCATACAGAAGATAAACACTGCTCATCTTCATAATCAATAGTTGTCATCAAAAGGAATAATTGTGAAATATTTTTGAAAGACAAAATTCATCCCCCTCTTGTGTATATTTTTATAATCCGACCTAACAGTCATAGAAAATTACATTTAAGACCCAGAGTTTAAGACACTAGGTTAGTGACAACATCCTCTTTTTTGGAGAGAACCCAATATAAATTTTATCCAAATAATTCATCTTTCAGAGTTGGTGTACATTTTTCTTATTTAAGAGAGATATTATTAATAGTTCCTGAAATATTGGTGATAGACAAAAATAATAAAAAACATTCAAAACTGGATCACACTAAATGAACACATGCACAATTATTGGCCTCATTTTCCCCTTTTTCATTTTTATTGCAAAAGTGGCTTCATAGGTGAGTGACACCACCATCATGGATTTAAATTCACATCAGTTTCACTATTTTTTATTTTTGACAAAAATATCAAGTCACCAATGATTGATTATGTGGTGTTTGAGTTTTCAAGATCATTCACATTGGTTCCATAATTTTCAAATGAATTCCAATTTGTTTCATTTGTGGATTCAAAAACACTGAACAGTAATATATCTATGATGTCTCATGGACCTATTTTCTAAAGAAAGGTTCTTTTTAGGGATCTTGTCAAATAATACTTCTAAAATAACATTGGTAGGTACAATGCGAGGTCATTCTCATGACACCCTTTTGGGAGAAATTTTTTCCACTCCAGGACTCTCCTAATGATTTATGATATATTCCAAAATACTTCATTAATTTGCAAGTATGAACTAAGTCGGCCTTGAATTAACAATCAATTATTAGCATGAATGGAATTTAAAATCATATTTATGTATATGAAGTTCTTCTTCAATGGATATATCTATCTGTATATGGGTTTCTCCATCAATGGAACCCTTTTTTGAATGAATTGGATATTTTTGTCTATTTCTTATGATGATTCTTCTTTTGAGCCACACAGTAGAGAACTATGGAGTGTGGAATTATCCATCATTATGGGAATTTTTTTAATTCAGGATCAAACAAATAAGAAGGGATTCCTATATATCTTCCTAAAAGTAAATAGAACATGTGTAGTTCAGTTATACTTAATGGGGAACATTATACCTTTTATGATTGTATGATAAGGACCAAACCATGTTGTTTAAAGTCATGTCACAAGGATGTCTAGGTGGAAGGTTCTAAGTCAATGTTTGGTTTGGGGCTTATGTTGAAGTATCCCAAGGGACCCAGAAGAGATTTGAGCACCTAGGTTGGACCTGGCCCAATAGGGAATGTAGACAAGAGATAATTAAGTTTGATTTGGATCTGTTGGTTTTGAACCTCATGGAGGGTTCCTACCTATCCCATTTAGATAGTAATTAATGCCAATGTAGTTCGATAATGAGTAATCATGCCCATAGAGGCCCTCATATGGTCTGTATCAAAGTTAATGTGACCCTGTGAGAGGATTGAAGAATTATTTTAGGACTTAAACTATTTAGTATGATACCCAATTTGGTTTGGACACAAGGAATAAAGGACCCCAAACTATGGAGGCCCTCTAAAGAAGGGTGAGAGGAAGATCCAGAGATAAATAATTTGAAAGAGGCTTTAATTTGATTGTGTGGATGTATTGATAGTGGCTATCCAATAAGACCATGTGAGACATTATCAAATTTGATAAATAAGATGAATTGGATGATCCGTCAAACCAAATTATACATATCATGTTGGTGGAAGAGATTGGGGAAATGGGAGACGAAGAAATGGCTTTTGCATGCCCATCCCCTACCATCGTTGTGTCCAGGGTAGTCATGTCTAACTATCCATGTGAATACAACCAACAATAAAAGATAAGGATGAAGAAATGAAATAATTTGAGTTCTAAAAGAAAGTATAAGAGCATAATCAAGGGTGGATCCCCATTCATATTGCCAAAAAATTGAGGAGGATATGACTTTAACCCACAAAAGAAAAAAACTACTATGATCATCTCACTCCCTAACTAGAACCAGATGTCCCTAATCAAAGAGAATAATAGGGAAGGAAATTATAAAATCCCTAGTTTCCTAGATTGATAAATACATAAAACTTTCCCCAAGTTTTGGGTCTTTGTGATTGAGGTAATTTTTACCCACATGAACCTTGAGGACCCTACCCATCAGGTGGGTCAAGTGTGGGATACCTCGAACCAAAGGAATTCATATCCAAATGGGAGACATTTTGTTCTTTCTTATACCATGTGCTTGCATGTCTTCATGCTTCGGTGTAGGTTCTAATATGGTTCCACTCAATTAATGGATCCAAAGGAATTATATCACCATAATTGGAGTCATGAAAGTGGTCTTGAAGGTATATCACACGGGTTAAGTCTTTGAGAGAAGGGGGTGTTTCATATAGAACCTGGGGGGATCTATAAGCTCTTTCTGTTGGGGTGGGCTTGCGTAAGTTGTAGGTTCATTTTAGAATGGATCACTATGGTGACAAGACTTTGTTGAGGCTTTATCCTAGGCACTGTGGGTCAATTTAGGTGCCACAAGAAGTGTCTTACATAGGTCCTTATTTGGGGGAAGTACCTTCATGTAATTGGTTATACTCTAGGTGGAAAGGGTTACAAACACAATTTTCTTATCATTCATACCCTAGTGGGACATTGATCTCACTATCCCATGTAATTCCCACTTCTATCAAATTTTGGAGATCCACCTATGGGGTTTTGGAGGACTTGGGAGAAGGGTTTGTTTGACCAGAGCTTCGAGGCATCATCCCATTTTCTAGTTTTGAAAATGAGGAGCCCTATGGTCATATTTATAGGATGATAAGAGACCATGTTCAATGGATTCATCCCGTGAAGGTTCATGGAATAGGTTTCTAGTTCAGGTACCATATTTAGGGTTGTCTAGTAGTATAGTGTCATGCATGGGGGTTGCACAAGACTTTTGTTTCATAGTGGTGGTGTGTGCATGCCAAATTAGGAAATTTCCTATTACTATTCTTAGGGTTATTTTCCTTTCTAAAATAATAGGGGCACTCTTTATAATATTTTCATTCCATGTGAAAAAATGGAGTGTCGAAAAGGATATACTCGATATTGTATTGAAACTCAGTGGAGATATTATTGAAGAATATACTTAATTAGTTTGTATAAGGAAACCTTTATAAATAATGGTATGCCACAATGCTTTCGTAATTATTTCAATAAGAGAGTGTGAACAATTGCAAGGGTAATATAGTGGTAAATATACATCATAAGATTACATTAAGTGTTTATTAAGGAAATATAAAGTGAATTATGTTATACACTTGGTTAGAAGATATTGATTTCTTCAAGATGGTATGATGAAGAATATCTTGATCAAGAATTCATCAATAATTATAATTTTTCATTGAGTAATTCTTAAACACCCATTACCTTATGCACATAAAAGATATTTTTCTAATGATGATAATTGATGATGAATCAAACATGATAACATTGATCAAAAAAATTTATCTTGAAGTAATTCATAAATGCACATTTCTTTATACACATTAGATTCATGATGAAAGTAAAAGAGTGTCAATGTTGGGACTTAAATCCATTAAAAAACATCGATTATTTTCAATTCATGAATCATAAATAACGGTGTTATCCCATAAAATCTATAACAAATTAATGAAAATGGACATCAGATAATTTATTATATGATATAAATACATGATATCATAAAACAAATTAGATGAAATGAGTTTTTTAGGATTAAAACAAAAATTCATCAAGAAAATTAAAATGTGAATCTAAATTAATTACCCAAAAATATTCATAGTATATTAATAAAAGTCCATATGATAGAATATATTTATTCATTTTATAGAATACAATTATATAAAAGGTTTCAATTATTTACCAGAAATAGTGGGAAAAATATTATCTTGGGTTTACTCTATGCAAAAATTGAAAAAATTAGTTTTCATAGGAATCTGTTCTGCAAGAGGTGTGGAAGAGGAATGTTCTCGAGAAACGTACTTTGTAGGGGGGGTAAAAACATTGTGATGGTTTTGTATTCATAGAAACTGGTGATACATTATTAATTAAGAAATAATAAATCTTATAAGTAAGTTGTATATAAAAATTAGTTAAAATTTACACAATCAATTAAAATTCAATAATGTATTCCATGAATCAAAGTTATGCATGATTATAATTTTGAATACTACGGTGGGTATTCCTGTGATATGATACATGGGTGGTTTATGTATTGTACCGATTAAAAATGACTTGTAAAAAGATTTTAATTATGCCTAAATCCATTAAAATTTAATTTTTCATAACTAATTTCTATGATCATTGATAATTGATTTTCATGACCACCAATTGTGGAAGGTGTCTATATGACTCAATTAGAATGACATGGTGACATAATAGAATTACAAAAATTATAAAGACCTGGAAATTCCATGTAACATTTTTTAATTATATAGGAATTTTACGAGTCTTAGAAAATTAACTGTGTGTGATTCCGAGGCCCAGTGTGCCAGGAATGAATTTCTGAACTTTTATTATGTACGTTCAGTAAATGTGCGAGTGAGTTTTTTTAACTATTAAACTGGTGCATTGAATTGAAATATGTGGGCACCTTTGAACTCGTAGCACCGATATTCTCTTATGGATACTTTCACCTTGACAGTAGTAGGTCGAGGGTAGAAGATAGTATTTCAGTTTTTCATGGAAGAAGAAAAATAATATATTTAACATTTTATTTTTCTTTTGAAACCCCTCCTTTTAAGTTATGGGGGTGGGGACCACAGGAACTAGAAAACCACCATTTTGAATTCTGGTGTTGGGGACCACCCTAACCCTTCTTTCATGTGGGGAAGTCACATGGAATCCTCCCATTTAATAATGTCAAGGAAATAAAATTAATTTTTCCATTTAATTGTGCCAAAGCAATACAATTAATTGTGCCTTTTAATTGTGACAACGTTAATTGTGCCAATGTTAATTAAATTGATAAATCTAAATTTAATAAGTTGGATATTCATTTGTTTTGGAATTGGGGAAGTGTTGGAATAAGGTGAGAGTTGGGAGAACTTTGGAGAAACTTATCCGCCAATAAAGAATGCTCTCACCAACGAAGAACATTCATCGGAGTCAAGAATGAGGACAACGCATGAGCCTGACTTCAGAAGCGTGTTGCGGAAGCGATGATCATTGGAACCCTCATCGCCTACACCAACATCATCTCGCAACACTTCCAACGAGCAATCGAGGTAGGTTTTATTGTTTTTTTAACTCACATGCCCCTTTCTTGTCGTCCATCATGATTCAAGAACATTTAATCCACTTGATATCGTTCTAACATGGATGGTGTGAGCCACACAAACATAGACCGACCTCTCCACAACCTATGTGAATTTTTGGTGGTCTTGAATCGTTGGAAACATCCCATGGCAAGTGTGGAAATTTTTATAATGATGATCGATCCACCGGGGCAAACCTAGTGACCCAAAGAACGTCGTGTGGTGACCCTGCCAACGACCGACACCACAGGGCTTGGAAGCAGCCGTCGGCCATCAAGCCAGCTACGAAGAAGATGGTTGTGAGGCCGCACCACCAGAGAAGGGCCACTGCCTATTGGATTTGGCGGAGCAAGGGGTGGGGTCCAGTGGTGCCCAGCCGCATGAAGGGGCGGTGATGACACCAGTCCGCACCCCCGGGCGTGCAGGACTCGTGGCCTTCTGTTGCAGCGGTGAGGCGAGGGTGTTCAGCGTGCTGCTGGCTGACAGTGATGGCACGAGGCATGATCGCGCTACAAAGAGTAGGTCGGCCGACCAGCCAACCGTGAGCCTAGAAGGACACCGCCATGCGGGCCTCCTAGTAGTCCGGGCCAGGTCAACCCATACCAGGTTAGGTCGGCCCTAGCCGGATCAGACCGGACCCGAACCAACTTCGACCCTTTTCGTTCTATTGGCCATATCTTGAGGTACGTGCATCTGTTCAACAAACTATCTATGGCTCTAGAAACCTTTGATTGAGATGGTCCATTTGGTACACCCCACTTGAGTTTTGGATAAAGTTGGGGTACAGTCGGGTTGGATCGGAGACGAATTCAATCGGGCCCTCGGGAAAAAAGGCCAATGAATTACAGACCGAGCATCTAATTGACGTAACCTTTATTGTGTTGATACCCCTATTACATAGCGGTCATTAGGGATACATCTTCATGGGATTCTGTTGTAGTTGGAGTATCGACCTATGGCATGAGAGGCGGATTCTCCTAGAATCAAGCGAGCTTAGTGCAGGAACCATCTAGCTGGCTATAACATGAGAAAGATATCATTTTTAGGTTTTTGCTTTGGGATCCCATGTGGGTCTATGTTCGAGACTCCCACTTGCATTTTCTCTAGGAAATCCATGTGGGACTACTCTAGGATCCTATGTGGGTTGGCTGTATTAGTATTCTATGTGGGTCTGATGATTTAGGATCCTACGTGGTTGTACCTTTTAACAGAGTATGATGATTTAGTAGTTACATCTAATAATCTTTACTACTGAATCTAAGTTATACTTTGTGTGAGCTGATCCCTTATCTTCATGGTAATACCATTGTGGTATTATTTTGTGTGGCGTACATTTGTGGTACTTACATTCATGGTGATACCATTGTTCTATTATTCTGTGTGGCGTACCATTGTGGTACTTACCATCATGTTGATTCTTTCATGGTATTCTTTTGTGTGGAATTACCTTCATGGTACTTACCCATGTGGTGTTACCTTCGTGTTATTCTTTCCTACGTGGAACAATTGTACTTTGGCTATGAGTTGGGCCTTGTGTTTCCTCATGAATGAGTTAGGTATACATGATAACTTAGGTATACATATGGGAATATACCTAAGTAGGGTTGTTAGATGTTTTTATGCTTATGGTTATCCTTTTTTGGTTTTTTGAGACCTTCGAGTGTCTCGGGGTTCTTATTGAGTATCATTATACTCACCCCTGCACAGGTTATGCCTGCACCTTGTTGTGTTTGGTGGAGACGACAGACAACAGTGACTGAGGACGAGGGTATTGGGATTATAGGTATCTCATAGGTGGACATTATATGAGGCATACCATAGAGACAACCATTCGATATCTGTACCTACCTTTCAGGTAGGGTACTTGGAGGGAGTTCACAAGAGTTGTTTCAGTTTACCTGTACTGTTATGTTTTCTTGTACTTTCCAATTGGGATTGTATTCTAGCCCCTTTTTCTTACTATACACACTCTTTTTACTGTATAGTTTAATTGTGTTCGTATCTTTATATGTTCTTTGTTGTGTGTGTCAACAGGTTTTAAAGGCAATGCCTTCCATGTTTTTAAGGAATACGCCTTTCGGTGCAAGTCCCCAGCCCCTGGCCTATGGAAGGTGGGCTTGGGGTAGTCACAACATAGGCCTCGATGGATGGGTCATGACAAATTGGTATCAGAGGAGTCGATTCTACGATATAACATTAGAATCTGATTGTTTCAATGGAAATAGTGTTATGTTTACTGAGTGTGGTTTTCTGTTTAGGGAATCCAGTGTTGGTGTAGCAGCCGACGTATCCATACACCAGGACCCTGACTTCTAATTTTTAACTCAGTGAATGAAAAAAATGATTGTGTGTCTGTTTTGAAAATTTTTCTTTGTGAACTATTTGAGATAGCTCACCAGGTATAACTTATTGTCCATGGAGAACCTGTTTAATTACAGGATGCCTCCATGCAGACATCCATCTAGGGTTATTGGTATAGTACGCGATGAAAACTCACCATGTGAGAAGGTCTCTATGTAGGGCCCTTTATTAGTAGAGGCATCAGCGGTACCATTACCCATTGGTCCATTAATTCCACTAGCCCTAGCTGTAGCAAGTGCATGCCTCTTAAGAGATTTTCACAAGTTCCAGCGCTAGAGGCCACCGAGGTTCTGGGGGGAGATGGACCCACGGGCGGATAACGATTAGATGGAGGTCATGGTGAGAGTCTCTTTGACTGGTAGGAACACTAGCTGATCTCATTTTAATCCTTCCCACCAGCCCTCTACAGACAGTAGCATGTAGATGGTGGATCTTGATGCTCTAGGTTCACGATGAGATGACACTTCTCTAGGCAAACATTTAGAGCCTATTTTGGGTAGAGTTTGTCCCATCGACCCTTCATGCAGTGAACATACAAGAGCTTCTTCATCTGTAGCAGGGTAGCATGATTGTGGATCAGTACTCAGCGAGGTTCACCAACCACTCACGCTACTCCACTGATATGGTGCAAGACCCATTATTCAGGGCCTAGTCCATTGAACAAGGATTCAGGAAGAAGATCAGGGTTCGATGATTTCTCTCAACATCCCGATGCAGGCTGGGGTGTTAGAGCGAGCCCTCTTAGTGGAGAGTTTTATTACTAATAATTCACCAGTATCGAGACCCACCACCGGGTGTCACATAGTGGATTATTCTGTAGCTGGCAGTAGAGAGATGTCACAGAGGTCCAAGAGGACGATACCTACAAGTGGACGGCCATAGGATTCATGGTCGGTTGTGTGGGGCACCCGAGATAGAGCCAGACATACGAGGAGCAGGCAGTGTTACGCATGCGGCGGGCTGGGTCACACGGCTCGAGACTACCCACCCCACCATTTATATGATCATCAGACTGTCAAAGGACCACCTAGGTAGAGACAATGGCTTAACAGAGGATGTCCATGGGGAGTAAGCAGATGTGGCAGAGGATCTGGTTGTGCAGCTGGAGGTGGGTGACGATTCGAGATGTTACCGCCACACCCCAACTATAGGGAGTAGGTGGATAGGGGATAGCTCAGCTCTAAGCAGTTGGTGCCTACGATCACGGTGCTCCAGAGATGATACGAGGTATGATCTCTGTCTGCTCTACATTAGATGCAGTACTTATAGGCACATGTGTCAGTCTTTGTTTTATTTCCACAACCCTCGTTCGGAGCTCAGAGACTCCGACGGAGCTGTTGGCTTGATCCTTATGGCTAGAGAGTTTTATGAGAGTGGATTTGATGATTACGCACTGGTGCCATAAATGTGGGATTACTCTAGGAGGCGAGAGCTCTGGCTTGGATGTCTTATTAGCAGCGTCTTGGCCTTACGACATCCTCTTGGGAATGGACTGGTTATCAACATTCCATGCTTGTATTGACTGTATTAGGTGAAAATTGTGGTGTATCTACAAGGATGGGACTAGTTTTACCTTCACCTGTGAGAAGGGAGCCTTTGTATCATAGGATAGAGTTAACCAGGTGAGAGTGCAGCCGATCACTCATTAGTTGGCTACCCTTACCCTCAGAGCGGTTGATGTGGAGAGTCTGAGTTATCCGGTAGCTGTGTACTAGTACACGATTGTCTTTTGTGATGATGTTTTGGGTTTACCTTCACACAGAGTGGTGGAATTTTACATTAACTTGTACCCTGATATAGCACTTTTATCTACACCAGTATATTAGATGGCTCCCGTGGAGCTTCGTGAGCTGTGGGTACAGCTAGAGGACTTGCAAGGGAGGGGATTCATCCGGACCAGTGTTTCTGCTTGGGAAGCTCTAACTTTGATTTCCAAGATGGAGGATGCGAGCTTGGGAAATTTTTTTCAATCAGTTCCTAAACTAGGTGACTGTGAAGAACAAGTACCCACTCTCAAGGAATGACGACATCTTTCATCAACTGAAGGGATCACGGTGGTTCTTGAAGATAGACCTCAGATCAGTCTATCACCAGATCAGAATACGAGACGAGGATGTTTAGAAGATGGCTTTCAGAAGTCGGTATGGCCACTACGATTTTTTGGTCATGTAGTTCGATGTGGACAATTCTCTAGTAGTGTTAATGGGACTCATTAATATGATCTTCCAGCCATACATTGATCGCTTTGTAGTAGTCCTCATCGACAACATTCTGACCTACTCAGCTACTGAGGAGGAAAATTCCTATCATTTGCAGATAGTTCTAGGCACACTCTAAGAGCACCATCTTTATGGTAAGCATTCGATGTGCTGGTTCTAAATCCGAGAGGTTCACTTCATGGGAATGTCTTCTCGGAGGCTGGAGTTGTAGTGGATCTATCATATATTGAGGTGGTACTTCCGTGGGATCCACCCAGGAGTGTTATGGTGGTATGGATTTTCCTAGGTTAGGTAGGATACTACAGGAGGTTTGTGATAGATTTCTCCAGAGTTGTATCACTTTAATCAGAGATGATAAAGAAGGGGAAAATCATCATGTGGTCGGAGAGATTCTAGCGGAGTACTCAAGAGAAGAGGCAATGGCTGAATACTGCCTCCATCTAGAGGCTTCTTGAGGAGGGTGTTGGGTACGTAGTTTATGACGATGCATCAGGGACTGGACTCATATGTTTCATAATGCATGACCGATAAGTTATCACATATATTTTTAGACAGCTGATATAGAATAAAAAGAAATATGCTACCCATGACCTGGATTTAAAAGTAATGGCCTTCGACTTGAAGATGTCTCGACATTACTTGATGGGAAAACGTTTTATAGTCTACTCGGACCACAAGAGTCTCTGGTAAATCTTCTCTCATAAGGTCCTAAACCTGAGACAGCGATGTTGGCTTGAGTTACTCCTTGACAATGACTTCGAGATAGTCTATAATCTTCGAAAGGGGAATGTTATAGAAGATGCACTAATCAGAATATCTGGTATACAACTGCTAGGTGAGGTGACAGAGAAGCCGACCTCTTTAAAGATATCCTTTGTGGAATTATATGGTTCATTTCTCTTCAGTATCTTATAGTCATACCCCTACTTCTTCAGTGATTCAGGGAGGTGAAGTGTGGGGACACTGACTACGAGGCTCGATGTGCTCAGATATCTACAGGACATGCACCTGATAGATTTTCTGAAGGTGGGAAGCATGTCATCTTTTTCATAGGATGTCCCATGGTATCAGTTTCTCTTCGGGAAGAAGTGTTGAGGGAGTTCCACACATCCCCTCTAGTGGTATATATATGAGTGTAAAATATGTAACAGGATCAATGAAGACAACACTGGTGGCTGGGAATGAAGAAAGAAGTAACATAGTTTGCTAATCAGAGCATCACTTGTCAGCGAGTGAAGGCGGAGCATCAAGTACCAGCAGGCTTATTTTATCCTTTAGAGGTCCCAGAGTGGAAGTGGGATGGGAAATCAATGGACTTCATGAAAGGTCTTCCACGTACATCTTGGGGTCATGACTCTATCTGGGTGATCGTCGACCGACTCACCATGTCGGCAAACTTCCTACCGATCAATGAGTAGGGTTCCGTAGAGAGAATGGGACACCTCTATGTGTAGGTGATTGTGCAGCTACATGGAGTACCCTCAATGATTGTCTCCAATACTGATAAACATATCACTTCCAAGATATGGATGGGGTTGCAAGAGGCTTTCAGGACACAACATCATTTGAGCACTGCCTTCCATCCTCAGACGGATGACCAAACTGAGCGAACCATTCAGTCCCTCGTGGACATGCCACTTGCTTGCGTCCTCGACTTTGGCTGTAGTTGGAGGATCAATTTCCCATGGTGGAGTTTTCATATGAAAACATCTACCACTCCACCATTTTGATGGCACATTTTTAGGTGTTTTATGACCCACCTTTCTGATCTCTTTTGTGATGGACTGACCTAGGAGAGTCAGCACTCATGGAACCAGATATGGTACATGTTGTAACAAATAAGGTTTAGATCATCTCGGAGCAGATGAAAACTGCATAGAGTAGGCATAAGTCTTATGATCATAGGAGATAGAGACCTCTAGATTTTGAGGATGGTGACCACGCCTTTATACAGGTCTCACCCCGATGATGTTTGCGGAGATTTGGCCAGGGTGACATGTTACTTCCAAGGTTCATCGGACCATTTTAGGTTATCAGAAGAGTTGGCAAAATGTCTTACCACTTAGCTCTTCCACCTTAGTTGCACCAAGTGCATTATTTCTTCCACATATCCTAGCTAAGGATATAAGTGCATTACCCTTCACACATTATTGACAGGGGCGAGTTGGACATCAGAGATGGGGCGACAAGTATGGAGGTTCCAATGGTGATTGAGGATTGACCAGATCAAGTCCTTCATGGGAAGTCGATACCTTTGGTGCACGTACATTGGCAGCAAAGGAACCTCTTGGAGTGAACATGGGAGTAGGAGACTCAGATTCAAGCTCAGTACCCCCACATGTTTTTCTAGTTTTGTTTAATGTGACTTTCACAGATACAAATCCCTAAGGTGGGGAGAATGTAAAGTCCCGGAAATTCCATGTAATGTTTTTAATTAAAAGGAAATTTTATGAGTCCATAAAAATTGACAGCGTGTGATTCCGAGGGATGGTGTGCTCGGAATAAATTTCTAAAATTCTTTTTATGTACGTTTAGTAAACGTGCAAGCAGGTTTTTGTAACATTTGAACTGGTGCCCGGAATTGAAATATGAGGGCACTGTTGAACTCGTAGCACCAATATTCTCTTCAGGAGACTTTCACCTCGAACGTAGTAGGTTGAGGGTAGAAGATAGAATTTCAGTTCTTTTGTGGAAGAAGGAGAATAAAATATTTAACATTTTTTTTTGAAATCCTTCCTTTTGAGTTATGGGGGTGGTGGCCACCCTAACTAAAAAAACCCCATTTTGAATTCTAGTGGTGGGGACTACCCAAACCCCTCGTTAATGTGCGTACGTCCCTTATAATCCTCACATTTAATTGTGTCAACACAATACAATTAATTGGTCCATTTAATTGTGCCAACAAAATACAATTAATTATTTCATTTAATTCTCCATACATTAATTGTTCCAATGTAAGTTAAATTGATAAAACATAATTTAATAAGTTGGATATTCATTTTTGGTGGAATTTGAGAAGTCTTGAAAGATGGTGGGAGTTTGGAGAACTTTGGAGAAACTCTTCCTCCAATGATGAATGCTTTCACCAGTGAAGAACATACTTCGGAATCAAGAATGACGACGACACATGAGCCTGACTTCAGAAGCGTGTTGCAGAAGTGATTATCATTGGAACCCTCATCACCTTCACCAACTTCATCTAGTGACACTTCCAATAAGAAATCAAGGTATTGTTTATTTTTTTTGTATACTCCCTTACCCTGTTCTGGTCATTCTTTATGATTCAATAACATTTAATCCACTTTCTATCATTCTAACATGAAGGGTGCGGGCCAAAAAAACACGGCCCACCCACTACACAACCTATGTGAATTTTTTGTGTTCTTGAATCATTGATGACGTCCCATGTTGAGTTAAAAAAATTTCAGAATGACGATCGGGCCACTGGGGCACACCCGATGACCCGAAAAATGTTGGCAGCAATCGTGACAGTGACCGACACTGGAGGGCTCGGAAGCGGCGATGGACAGTCCGACCAGCCGCGATGAAGACGGTGGCATGACCACACCACCAGAGAAAGGTCGCAGCCCATCTACCATGATGGAGCAAGGCCAGCGGCCGACATCGCGAAGGGGAGGCAGTGGCGCGCATCCTCGCTGTCAGGCGTGCAGGAGCTTCAACGTTGTGTCGCAGAGGCGTGGCGAGAGCAGCAGGCTCACTGCCATCCACCGGTAAAGGAGCAACACGTGAACAGTCTGTGTGGAGGAGGCTGGCTGACCGACCAGTCGTGAGTCTAGTGGAGACCAGTCGTGAGCCTAGTGGACCACCACACTACGGGCCGCCCAACTGGCCGGACCGCACTGGCAGGCTGGGCTGGACCCAACAGGTCACGTCGGCCCGGGCCAGGTCAGATCTATCCCGAACCATCTTCAACCCTTTTCATTCTTTCATCCATATCATGACCATTAGGAATTCATTTGACAAACCGTCTACAGTGATAGAAACCTTGGATCTAGATGGTACCTTTGGTATACCCCACTTGAGTTTTGGATAATGTTGGGGCATAGTGAGGTTGGATCGGACATGAATCCAACCTAGCCCTCGATATAAAAAGGTCAATAACATACAGACTGTGCATCTGATTAACACACTATCAGTTGCATTGAGACCCCTATTACAAGGAAGTCCACTGGGATACTTCTTTGTGGGACTTAGTGGTAGTTGTAGTATCAACCTATGTCTTGGGGAGTTGATTCTCCCTGAATAAAATGTGCTTATTGTGGGAATCCTATAACTAGTTGTAACTTGAGAATGGAATCCTATGTGGGTCTGTGCTTTGGGATCCTATATGGGTATGTGATTTGGGATCCTACATGGGTCTATGTTCGAGAGTCCCACTTGGATCTTCTCTTGTAAATCCACATAGGACTACTCTAGGATTCTACGTGGGTCTGCAGTATTAGGATTCTAAGTGGGAATGACAATTTAGGATCCTATGGGGGTCTTCCTCTTAATAGAGTAAGACGAATTAGTAGTTACATAATATAATATTTACTACCATACATATGTTATAATTGGTGTGAGTTTAGTCCTTACCTTCATGGTAATAACTTTGTGGTATTCTTCTGTGTGGTGTACCTTTGTGGTACTTACCATCATGGTGATACCTTTGCGGTATTCATCTGTGTGGTGTACCATTGTGGTACTTAACTTTATGGTGAAACCTTCGGGGTAATATTCTATGTGGTGTTACCTTCGTGGTACTTTCCCTTGTGATCTTACCATCGTGGTATTCATTCCTATGTGGAATTGTTGTACTTTGGCTAAGAGTTGGTCCTTCTATTTCCTCATGAATGAGTTGGGTATAGATGATATCTTAGGTATAAGTATGGAAAAAAACCTAATTAGGGTTTTCAGATGTTTTCATGAGTTTTGGTTATCCTTTTTAAGTTTTTTGAGACCTTCGAGGGTCTTGGGGTCCCAACTGAGTATCGTTATACTCACCCCTGCCCGGGCTACGCCCGCACTGTGTTGTGTTTGGTGCAGATGACGGACAAAGCTAACTGAGGAAGAGAGTATCAGGACTAGAGGTATCTCGGAGTTGTACATTAGACGAGTCATACTGCAGAGATGACCTTTTGAGTGTTGTAACTACCCTTCGGGTAGGGTCCTTTACATGATTTCAAATGATCTGTAACAGTTTACTTGTACTTTTCAGTTTTCATGTACCTTCTAGTTAGGATTACATTATGGCCCCTTTTTCTTACTGTACACAATATTCTTAATATAAAATTTACATGTGTTTGTATCATGTTGTGTGCTTGGTTTCATGTGTTTACATGTTATAAAGGCAATGTCTTCCCAGTTTTTAGGGAATACGCCTTTCGGTGATAGTCGCCAGCCCCTAGCCTATGGAAGGTTGGCTTGTGGTAGTTAGGGAACGGGCCCAGGGGAATGGGTCGTGACAAAAAATTTCAAAAATCATGATCAGGATTAATGGAAGAAACAAGACGGAAGAATATTCATTTGGAATAAATCTATTCTGGGTCTTTATAAGAGGATATTTGGAGTACTATGCTTTTACAAGTAAAATGTGTTTGGTAACATATGGAAAACAACTACAAGTATTATAGTTATCTAAGACCATTATGAATAAAATATTCTAGATATTGAAATAATGTATAAACCCATGTTCAAGTGAACAAGACCTATTAAGGTAGATATAATGGTTACTTAGACCAAGATAATTGTAAATATACTATAATTTTTTTGAAAAAAATATGTTGGAACAATTATAGAGACAATTGTTACAAATATCAAATGAAATAAATCTCTCTATGTGGACAAGAATAAGTATAATAGGATATTAAATTGGTTAATTGAATTCCACACAATTTTTTGTGAGATCAATAACATATTTCAGTTTATGAATAAGAAATTATATTTCCAATATATGATTAATTGTATTAAAATTTTAGATATATCTATTAGAACTACACAGGAAGCTGTTAGAACAATATGATAGTACTTGAATGAGTACATAGGCTATATAACTCATATGTAGAGTGGAAGGGATACTAGTTTTGAGTTGAAAAAACTAGGCTTCATTGGATCAATGTGATCTAATATCACAGTATGGCTAAGGGAATAAGCGATACAATATCATATATGTGATTCGTATTCATAAATACAAGTACCATATTTGTCAAATCTTATATGGGTGGTAAATAATAACTTTATAACATTTAATGATTTTTTATAGTTCATTCAAATTTCACCAATTAATTAAGTTATCATCATATTTTTAAATTATGGTACTCCCACAAGTCAATATGTTAGGTTTTGACAGTGGAAAAAATATACTTAGGGTTTTCATATCTTGAGATATTTTACTCAATAATGTGTGGTCTCACATAGAAGGAAAACCATGTAGGAGAGAAATGGTCGGCCTAGTTACTAAATCCTTGAATTAGTAGAAAAATGATCTTAATCATGTGAGATCAAAATATGATATTTAGATTGTTGGATCTTGTTTATCTGGGTGTGTTGTAATGGTGGGTTCTCTGGATCCAACCATACAATAATTTTTTATTCCAATTTCATATATACATATAGATATTCCTGATGTACACTTACCATTATTGTGTAGACATTTTTTCATCCACTTTTTAAATGGTAATATTCCAATATTATTATTCATATGAAAATGTTATATTAGATCGAAGGATGTAACAATAACCTCTTGATACTATGAAATTAATATTAGATATATTTCAAATGGTCTAGAAACATCATAATGACTAGACATAATTGATTCCTCAATATCTGCTAATGGAGGATTATAATCCATGAGAACTTTTCTCATTTTGTTTTCACTTGTTTATATTTAATAGGTGAGTTCATGGGGGAAAATTTTCCAATAGGAACACAACATTTTTCTGGTTTCATTGGTTGTTTCTATCTATGGACATGTGTACTGGTCTCTTGACTTGAGATCATTATCAATGTTATCTATTTGATCATATACATTGTTACAAGGAAAAACCCATGATAATGAAATCATAGAGAGGTATATTGTGTTTGGTGGTTAATTGGTGGTATGGAATTTCTGGATTGGTCAATATAGAATTTGGATCTTCTGAGTTTAGGAATTAATATCTCGAGTCTTGTTGATTATAATGGTAGTACCTTCATAAATCCTTATCCAAGGAAGTTAGAGATAAATTTATCTAGTTAGATCAAAAAATAACAAGTCATGAGTGAATGATGAAACAATTATGAATATTTCTTATGAGATATTAAATACCAAGATATTATTTTATATAGTTTGTATTTTTAGATCAGTTTACATTGTTATAATAATTACATATTTATTTTTGGGCCTTGATGAATTTCTAGAATCTGATATTCGTCTCTGAAAACTATTCACTTATTTTAAGAAAATGGCCTAGGAGGTTACATAAAATATTGCATTCAAGAATCTTCCATATTATGGAAAATATGTATATAGGATATGGTTTGGAAAACCATGGGGTCTAAGATTTTCCCATGTGAATAATCACTGATGAATAAATAAATTCATTATAATTCAAGTATTGAATAATTGGTTTCAATTTATATTATAAATTTAATCATGAGGTATTTAGTGAATACATGAAAAAAAATATTAACAATTATTATTTTAATATTTCAAGATCATTAAATATTGTCCAAAAATAAAAATTTAGTTAAATATATCAGTTTTATCACCTATTATGTTTAATATATATTATAGGTATGTGATAAAATAAATATAATATTTATAATTCCATTTAATTCATCATAATTATTTATTGATTACTTATTTAGTATATGTCAAAAATATGGTGGTTGAGGAACCATAACCAGGTATTTGAGGAATCCTCTGTATAATTAAGATATGAGCATAATTACATGACAATTCATGCATTTTTTACTTAGATATTATCTCTAGACCCACATCCTAGAGAGATAAATCCTCTCACTGATTGAACTATTTAAGACCACCTTCAATGATCGAAGACAAGTGATCATGGTGATAATTTCTATGTCGAATAAATCATCGGATCTCCATACCAGCTCCCGAACATTTACAAAAATAAAACAATAGGATTTCTAAAGCATGCGGGGATTATATATAAGGGTTTTTCTTCATCTAAATTGAGTAATAGTTTCTAGTTATATGCAATAGACTAAGACACATTGATTCATAATGGGGTTCATATTCTGATATAATTTTTCTTTGAATAATTCACTTGAGATCCAAGTACATCTATCAGAAATTTTATCTTTGAGGATGAAATTTTTATCACACCAATGATGAAATTTTGTTAACCCTAGCCCACATACTTTTTATGTGCACCCTAGTAATTTCATTTTGTTCCCTTGGTAATGTGAGAGGTAATTCCCTTTGAGTTTCGATGCTCACACATTGTGGTACTTCCTATCATGGTTAAAATATATAATGGCTTAAGAAGATAGATTTGGTGTCTTGGTCTGAAATGGATGGTGTCTTTGTTTTTAGTGATGTGTCTGGTTTGTTAGAAGGTAAAATCCAAAACTCCGCATTCTTCGGGGTTTTCGGAATCCCTTGGATGTCCGTTAATGTTTTTTGTGTTTTTGATAATTATTATATCATTAAATTTTATAGTTTACTATGTAATAATCATATCCCAAAATCATAGATATGTACAAGAATATTTTTACATCGTTGATTGGGGTAATTGTATATAAAAGATGACATGACATTTTTTGAGAAACTGGTAGAGATCCAGGATCATATAGATAATGTTCTACATGGATGAACCATCACCTTAGTTTATGTACGATTGAGGCATGGTGTATTTGAGGGGAGTACATGTGATCATGATATAAATCTGTGTTCCTATTACCCCATTTTTTTATAGTTTTTACGTGTTATATTTTTCTTTAATTTTTTTATTTTTGAATTCTGCTGATTTATGAGATGTTCTTTCTTTAATAGCTGGAGGAATGTTTTATGGTTTCATGTTTATGAAGTTAAAAAAAACCTTCCTAATAAATACACATTATATTTATGAAAATTTTCAAAACCATTTGGGTGATATAGTGTTTCATAAATTGTATTATATATTAATATAGAGTGGCTGACCTGATTTACCTTCTTGGGGAAGTATTGTAATGAAATTGGATGGTTGTCCGGTTGGGATATGTAGAGGATTAAATTTTTATGTGAGTGGTTATATGGAATAGAGGAGGGTTGTTTCTAGTGTGATGTTGTGTGATTCTATATATTGTGAGATTTTAATGAGGTTTTTTGGTGGTTTAGGGTCCTTTGGTATCAAGTTGTGTTTATATATAGAGGAAATACTTTTCCAGTTATTATTTCTTGATTTTTAATATAAATGTTACATTAAATACAAACAATTGACTAAGAGACCTATTTTTCATTGAATATTTGGTACATAAAAATTTATAATGAAACTAAAATAAAACAACTTATTTTATTCTTTATAAAGGTCACTTAAATCCCTTTGATCTTCTAAAACTACATAACATGACCTTGGGAATACATAAAATAATTGGGTGACAAATAAATCCCAATAAGATAAATATCAAGGTGGAGAGGCATAGAATACCAATATAAGTCATAACATGATTTCATTGATTAGTATAGATCATGAATAGTCATATGGAAACATAAAAAAACACAATAAAAAAAATGATGGAATCATTGGAATGTGTTAGAAACATAAAAAAATGACATAAGAATAAGTTATGGTCAACTATCAAGACAACATCACATTGTGGATGGAGTCCCATAAGTGATTATATTCCCTCCCTTTTCACGTACATATACACTCATGGGAAAAACTCATAATCCAATTCATTGGAGTATTTTCTAGGTGTACCTATCATAACATGTGCATGATTTTGTGCTCTATAAAGGGGAATAAATCATAATGAATAAACAAAAGTCATCTAAAAAATTATCCTAAATCAAGGATTATCTCATAAAAGAAAGATATAATAAAATAGTTATATATATAAGAGATGTATATATAATTTGAAATTATGTTTTAACATCAATTAGGGTGATAATGTTAGTTAAAGATTGAAATGTTATAACATAACAAAAAAGGTGGTTTAGAGAGATCCACCCCCTTATGTTCGAGAATCATTCAACACTTTCACATAAGATCCTAGATAATAAAATAAGATTCATTACATAAATAATTAAGAACATTTTAAATCTATATATAATTTAATAAAATATTATTATTTTCATTTATAATAATTTCAATGAGATATAAAATTTACAGTTATTATTCTGAGGGTGTTTGTTTAATGGTTTAATGGGAAAATAACTTGTGGAAAATTAGGTATATTCTTGTTAAATAGGAAAAAACTCCAAACGTGAAATGAAATTTTATTGATAGTCTTCTATAAATTGAAAAAGTCTTAAATAACCAATTGTTTTCTTATATTTGGATTATTATTTTAGAAAAAAAAAGATAATGTTATTTTGTTATTATATTTTGGTTGTTTTTGTGAACATAAAGAACTAGTTTTATTTTATTTTTTATTATAGATATGCATTAATTTAATAATGGGGAAATATATATTATACATATTTGGTTCATTTTAAACCATTATATGTGAATTTAAAAAACTATTAAAGTGGTAGTGGAAAATGTTAACTCATCATCCATGTAGGTAGTGAACCAAAAAAAGTGGAAAAACATTTCATTTTCCATCATATATAATGTACTTTAGTTATTATTCCACATTCATTGAGAGAAGTGAGGTTAGGTTATAAGAAGAAATGAGTTCAGAAGAGGTGAAATGAGAATATTACCTCTAAATTGCCACCTCTTTGAAATAGTATATAAAGAAATAGAAATTGGTCTTTTAGTAAGACAAAAACCTAGGACATAAGATATATGATGGGGAAGGGTAATTGATATAATTTTTGAAAAACATGAAGGCCTAAAATTTGTGAGGATAAGGGGCTATGAACGGTGTTATTTATAAGGGGGAGATGGGGGATTTTTGAATATCAGATACATTAGTTTTTTATTTCAGATCAAGACTACCAATACTACTAATTCTTTTGAAAATATATACTAAATTATGAATGTGATTTCTAACTATTCAGTTATAAAATCATACATGGCTCAAAAAATCATGTATATTGATTATAATGTTAAATTTAATATTTTATTGTACTTCAGTACTAATCAAAAATTCTACTAACTTATAAAAATAAAAAAAATTCATCATAAATTTTTTAATTTGGGTATATTAAAATAAGAAATCTATTTAAAAAATAATTATTTGATGAATATTAGAAAGTAAATTTTAAAATAAAATCCTTGTTTATTTGAAAAATAATACTTTTATTATTATGATAAATTTTTAGACACTTTGAAATATTAATTATGGTCTCATAAAAGTAAAATATAATTATAATAAAGAATAATTTTAATTTATAATTCCATTGTATGAAAATATAAATCATTTTAAATCATTATTATTTTTATAAAAATAAAAATAAAACATACATATTTTACAAATAACACAAACAATCACTTTATCATTTTAAAAAAAATATATTTACAGGTACCATAAAATAAATATGATATATTTTCATTTTATAAGATAAAAAAAAATAGTGTTATATTTATCCATAGGTTAGGTTACTATTCTAACAATCATGTAACTATTCTAATTATCAGATATGTATTTTATTGGTCATGTTATTATTCAAATTGTTTGGTTACTTCTCCAATATCCAGATTTGTGAAAATCATATGACATTCTTATGTTTTATAAATTCCTCAGATTTCATTAATAATTTATCTAAATTACAATTTATATCAATATTATATATATTTTCATTTTTAAAATTAATATTAAACTACAAATATTTTGTCTAATTTATATAGTTTTGTTTTTTAAGGAAGCAATTCTAGTGGAATTAACACATCCAAATAATCATTTTTTAAATATATTATTTTTTATTTTTTATACTATTGTAATAATTTAAATTATTATGGAAATTTTTATCTAACTATAATGTTGAAATTAATAAAATTTAATTGGTTTCATCATGTTTAGATTGTTCCCTATACAACATTTTAAAACATTACACAATTATAATATTGGAAATTCCATTGATAACAATATGGGTTTTTAAATTATTCCCCCTTTAAAAAATTTCCACATTGAAAAATATTTTTTATTTCTAAGGTGAAATAATTTGAGGTTACATGTCCTTCATGTCCTCCTAAAATTCCCATATTGACTCCACATAATAATCATTTCAACATGATCCTTTGAATAGTCGAGTTTTATTATTTTATAGAACATTATCTCTACTGTATAATTTCTTCACAGATGCTCCTCATTATATAGATAATTTTTCCTATGTTACATCATATTAATTTAGTATGTGTGAGGGATTTGGTATTTAATTTTTCAATAAGATTATTTAGAAAACACAGTTTACTTGAGAGAGTTTCGGTTAGAGGAATTGTCGATAGTCCACAACTCTAATACAATCTAAAATATAAAATGGGGATATGTAATTAGAAAATATCATTAGCATCTTCCAAATACACTTAACGATCTTCCTTGTAGATATTCAGAGGAATAATTTTCTTCTAACCTCAAAATATTGGATTAATTATTGATTGTAAACATTGATAGTCTATCGACTTTGAGAACCCCTGATGTAATACTGAATGGTCATGACATTTTCTACCATATACTTGATCATTTTAGTACCTAAGAGCTTGTATTCGCCGTGTTTTTCCTATCATTAAGGTGTTATATATTTATTCACATAACGGTCTTTAAATGGAACCATTATTTTCCTTGAGTAAACGTTATTATTATATGACAACTCAAACAAAAGAAGATGATGATCCCATTATCCTTAAAACACTATCTAGTATGCTCTCAACATATAATTAAGTGTTTCGATTATATACCCAGACTACCAAATATTTTCAGGGTAATAAGACATATATAAGTCCAAATCAGACTACTTATCATATTGATGTATTTTATAGAAAATAGATGTAAGTAATATATCGCAATTGAATACGATCAATCTTGGTGTTCCATCCAGCCTCATCACTTCTTTGATGTATATCCTTGAAATTTGAAAAAGTGATATTTCCTCTCTAATTGAAATGAAGTGAGTAGTCTATGTAATTCAATGAAAATAAACCCTATATAGAATTATTTCCTCTTGATGTTTCTATAATTCAAGGGTAAAATTTTATGGTTACATTCTATTTCCATGTAGGTATGGGTAATGGCTGCAACATCCCCTTGTAAATTTTTTACTTTGGCCTTCATCTTCTATCAAACTAGGAATTTTAATGTATGTTATGTTAGCCCATTCTTCTTATTGTCCCACAAATATCACTCTTGACGATATCAAAAAACATATTAATTCCACCATGGTGGTTGGAGAAGGTTGTGCTTCGTGCATCATTCAATAGATCCTACATTATCTATGATTTGGGTGATACATTTATAAATAACCCAAATTTTACAACTCCTTCATTAATTTAAACCTTCAGGATTTCCATTTTTTATAGGATCGATGTTCTTCTTCATTTTCACATCATCTCTTTGAGCCTCCTTTATATTATACCAAATGGATTTTGTGTAATCATTTTAGAATGGAGTGATAAATTTCGTACCATGTCCATTCATTGGATGTGTAAAATAATTGGGTCCTAATCAATTATAATAAATGATATTTTTGATGTATCATTTATACATAGAGTATATAAAACATTATTTTTTCCCAAGAAGGTAGTGGATTGTGTAGTTAGAGTCCTTGATCAACACTATCCATCTTCCCTAGGGAATGTTAATGTCACGACCCGCCCTCGGGGTCAGTGTCGTGACTACCCCAAGCCCGCCTTCCATAGGCCAGGGGTTGGCGACTAGCACCAAGGTGTAAATCCCGATAAAAAGGGAAGGCATTGCCTTTGTAAGGTAAACAAACACCACAGAGTAAGCAAGCAGAAAGTAAACACTAAACAAAAGCAAAGTACAACTGAAAGTGCGGAAAAGTAAATGGGCCAGAATACAAACCCAAAACTGAAAGTAAAGTACAACTCGAAAGGGAAAACAGCAACTGAAAAGTAAATGCCGCTACACCGAGCTGTCCACTAGAAATCCCACCTGAAGGGTGGGTACAGATAGCTCCTCTGCTCCACAGGTCCCACCGTCTGCTCCGTGCACGTCCCGCCCAGTGGTCCACCTCCGGGTACCGTCCCGCTCTGCAAGCCTCAGCTAAGGTCAACGCTGTCCGTCGTCTGCAACCAACACAACGTAGTGCGGGCAAAGCCCGTGCAGGGGTTAGTATAAGCTACTCAGTAGGGACCCCGAGACCCCTGAAGGTCTCTCAAATCCACAAAGGATAAACCATTAAGAAAGGTATAATCACGAAGTAACAACCGACACTGCTTAGGTATATTCCCATACATATACCTAAGTCATCAATTCAAATACGCTCTAACCTCCGAGCCCAAGTACAACTCAGTCCACATAGGAAAGTAAACGTATTCCACACAGGAAAGCAAAACGCAATCCACACAGGATTGCACAACACAATCCACACAGGAAAGCAACAGGATTCAGCTCACACAGGTGTACTTCTTCAAAGGACGATAAAGATGATCACTGATCCATCTAAGTCGTCGGACCCACGAAGGATCGATAGGTAACTAACCCCCGCAAAGACCCACACAGGATCGGGCCCACACAGGACCTGTAGGCGCTGGTTCACACAGGACCGCTGAGCGCAAGGACCCACACAGGATCAGACCCACACAGGATCGGGCCCACACATGACCTGTAGCACTGATCCACGTAGGATCGCTGAGTGCTGTAGTCGTCGTCGTCGAATCCACACAGGATCTCTGTACTGTCGTCGTCGCAGTCACAGTAGCAGTAGTAGCAGTAGCAGTCACAGTAACAGTCGCAGCCAGCACTAGGGTTCCTGCACACAGCAAGCTCATTCGGAGAGTCCGCTCCACGAGCCGAGAGGCTGATACATCAACTGTCACGAAGACCAGAGTTGATGTATCCAAAAGTTCCGTATCGTCAACAGGAACTCAACGCAACAGACGGTGCGTCGATCGGACGCCCGGTCTGAGAGTTATTGGCATTTTCGTCCCCGGGGCCCGGTTGGTTTTTAAGGCAAAACCAACCCGACCGTACTCCACCTGCGTCCAAAGCTCGGGCGGAGTACGCCAAAAGATCCATCTCACTAAGAGGAACACAACACGGCTGACGGCACGTCAATCGGACGTCCATAGCTCTAGATATGAGCGTTTCCGCTCCGAAGGCCCGGTTGGTTTCGTGAACGAACCAACCCGGCCGAACTCAAAGTAATCCGAAACCTTCAGTGCGATATACTGAAACGAGCGCCTCGATCCAAGGATCGCATTGCCACAGACGGTTCGTCAATCGGAGGTCCGAGGCTCAAGTTATGGCCAAAAGACCGAAACTGGTTCGAAACGGGGGGGTCCGGGTCCGGGCCGACCCGGCCCGACCCCCCCCTGGGTCGGCCCGGCCGGCCGGCCGGCCGGCCGGCGGTGCGACGGTGCGGCGGCGGCGCGGCGGCCGCGGCGGCCTGGCGCCGCTCGGTGGCTGCACGCGGGGGGCTAAGCCCCCGCTTCCTGGGAAGGGCGGCGGCGGCTACATGTCGCACCCCCCTTTTTTTTAAAACGCCCCCCCCCCCCACGTGGGGGGCCTGTTTGGGCGGAACCGAGGGGCCGGCTGCCCCCCCCCCCCCCCTCAAGAAAAAGCTCCCCCCTCATAAAGAGGGGGGTTTTATGTGATGGCCGGGGGATTAATTCCCCCGGTTTAATGCCATCCGGCCGGCCAGCTGGCCGGCCGGTTTTCTCCAACGGGACCGGAAATTCCGGTCCCCCCTTCGGCTTCCGACGCCGGCGGCCCGGCCGCCGGTGTTCTCTTCTGCCGCGGCCCGGAACCGGCCGCGGTTTTCGTCATCCGGCGCGGTGCGACGGCACCGCGCCCCTCCGCCGCACCTTGATTTCTTCAACGCGGCGCGACGGCGTCACGTTCCTGATGTTTCTTCCATGGCGCGGCGCGACGGCGTCGCGCAATAAGGATTGGCGAATATCCGTGTGGTGCGTCGGCAACACGCCACCTTGATTCATCCACCCGCAAGCAATTCAACAAGAACGATGGAGGGGGGTTCGGCCGTGTTCGTGCGGTCCGGCCCCCCTCACGTTAAATAACAACAAAACATAAAATATTCAAAATTCCTCACGTTAGTCATGCGATCCACGAGCAAGAATAGAATAATTAAACAATAAACAAAAACCCCTACCTTGGGTATAAGTTCGAGGATTTTCCAACGTCCGCGGAAGTCGACGTCGCGGAGATCGGGCGTCGCGGTCGTCGTTCGTCAATTCCGTTGACGAAGAGATGCATCCGATGTGATACGTCGTTGGCGAAACCTCTTATGTCGACGAAGGGAATCCGAGGAGGAAGCGGCGTTCCCTCTCGTTGACACGGAAGACGAAGAAGAGCGGAGCGGCGTTCTTCGTCGGAGCTTGAGCGTTCTTCGTCATGATGAGCGTTCTTCGTCAAGATGAGCGTTCTTCGTCAAGATGAAGAAGATGGAGGAGGAGCTCTCAAAATGAAATCCACACAAGTTGGCTAACAAAATAAAATAAGGTCCCTCCTTATTTTATTTACCAAGCCTAGGAATTCAAAACATCAAATTCAAAAACATAACACTTAATTAATTAACATGTCATGTGTAATTAATTAGATGTTAAGTTTACAAACATTTAAGAGGGAGAGAGGGGAGTTTAAGGGGGAAGTTGAGAGGTTTAGGTTCATGTGGGTCCCACCACACTTAATCCTCTCAAGGGAGGTTAAGTGGGTGTGGGTCCCACCCCTAACTCCTTTTGAGAGGAGTTAACCTACAAAAGTGAAATAAAAAGAATCCACATTTTTTATTCAACTTTTTATAAATCTCCCAAAAACTAACTTTCAACCCGCAACAAACGCAACTTCCGAAAAGGTCTCTTTAAGTGAATATCGGCGCTGCGAGTTCATCGGTGCCCTCGGATTTCAATTACGAGCACCGGATCAAAAGTTAGGAAATCCCGCTCGTTCGTTCACTGAACGTACCCGAGCCAAACTTCAGAAATTGATTCCGGGCACTCCGGGCCTCGGAATCAGGTGCCGTCAGAAACCGCGCTCTTGTAAAATTCTAAAGAAAAATAAGAAAAAATTTCCCTTGAATTTTACGGGTCTTTACATTACTCCCACCTCAGGGCTTTACGTCCCCGTAAAGATACATCAAAACTAGGGAAACAAATGAGGGTACTGAGCACGCATCTGAGCCTCCCGCTCCCATGTGCTCTCCTAGAGATTCCCATGCTGCCATCTGATGCGCACAAGAGGAATCGATCGCCCACGCAGAACCCGCTCCTGTCGATCCTCTATCTCCACCGGGACCTCCGTAAAAGTTGCCCCATCGTCAACGACAAGCTCCCCATGGTCAATGATGTGCGTCGGGTCGTGCACGTATCTCCTCAGCTGAGATACGTGGAAGACGTCGTGCACCCGGTGCAACTGAGGTGGTAGAGCCAGGCGATAAGCCACCTCACCAATCCTGCTGAGAATCTGGAAGGGTCCGATGAAGCGCGGAGATAACTTGCCGCCTCGGCTAAATCTCCGAATACCACGTCGAGGTGAGACCCGCAAGAAGACGTGGTCGCCATCCTCGAACTCTAGTGGCCTCCGCCTCCTGTCAGCATATGACTTCTGCCGGCTCTGAGCTGTCCTCATCCGCTCCTGGATGACCTGTACCTTCTCTGTCGTGGCCTGGACCATCTCCGGTCCCACCAGTGCTGACTCTCCGGGGTCTGTCCAGCACAAAGGAGATCTACAAGGTCGGCCGTACAACGCCTCGTACGGTGCCATCCCGATGGTGGAGTGGTAGCTATTGTTGTACGCAAACTCCACCAAGGGTAGGTGGTCCTCCCAGCTATGACCAAAGTCGAGGACACATGCACGGAGCATGTCCTCAAGTGTCTGAATGGTCCTCTCCATCTGACCATCCGTCTGAGGATGAAAGGCTGTGCTCAGACGTAGCTGCGTCCCGAACGCCTCCTGTAACCCCTTCCAAAGCCGGGAAGTAAAGCGAGCATCTCGATCGGAGACGATAGATGATGGCACGCCGTGGAGCCGCACAATCTCCTGAACGTAGAGACGTCCCAAGCTCTCCACCGAGCCCTGCTCTCTGATGGGTAAGAATTGTGCCGACTTGGTGAGTCGGTCAACAATCACCCAGATGGAGTCGTGACCTCTGGAAGTGCGTGGAAGTCCAGTCACGAAATCCGTAGATATTCTGTCCCACTTCCACTCCGGAACCTCCAAGGGCTGTACCAAGCCTGCTGGTACCTGATGCTCTGCCTTCACCTGCTGATAGGTGAGGCATCGAGAAACGAACTCTGCTACAGCCTTCTTCATGCCCGACCACCAGTGCTATCGTCTGAGGTCCTGGTACATCTTCGCCACTCCAGGATGTACCGCCAAAGGAGAAGTGTGAAACTCTCTCAGCACTTCCTCTCGCAAAGCTACTGGTACCATGGTACGTCCTCTGAAAAGGATGTCGTGCTCTGCTCCAAGGGAGAAACCATCAGGTGCCTGTCCCGAGGATATCTGTGCACGTCGTGTCTCACAGTCAGCGTCCTCACGCTGTGCCTCCCTGACTCGCTGCAGTAGTGGAGGGGTGACTGTGAGAGACTGGAGGAAGGATGCTCCATCTCTATCCACGAAGGATATCTGCAAAGAGGCTAGCTGCTCCGTCACCTCTTCAAGTAGCTGAATGCCCGTCCTCCTGCTGAGGGCATCGGCTACTACCTTCCCCTTCCCAGGAGTATAGACTATCTCAAAGTCATAGTCCTGGAGGAACTCGAGCCATCGCCGCTGTCTCAGGTCCAGGTCCTTCTGCGAAAAGATATACCTGAGGCTCTGATGATCGGAAAAGACTGTAAAGCGCTCGCCCATAAGATAGTGTCGCCATGTCTTCAGAGCGAAGACCACTGCTGCTAGCTCCAGGTCATGGGTAGCGTAGTTCTGCTCATACGGCCTCAACTGACGTGATCCATAGGCGATCACGGCCCGCTCCTGCATCAGAACACATCCGAGTCCGGTCCCTGATGCATCGCAGTAGACTACGTACCCTACTCCCTCCTCAGGAAACCTCAAGATAGGTGCGCTAGTCAATCTCTGTCTCAGCTCCTGGAAGCTCTGCTGACATCTGTCTGACCACACGAAGGGTTTCCCCTTCTTCGTCAAAGCTGTTAGTGATGCCGCAACTCTAGAGAAGTCTGGCACGAATCTCCGATAGTATCCAGCTAGTCCCAAGAAACTCCAAACCTCAGTCACGCTCCTGGGTGGCTCCCATGCTAACACAGCCTCAATCTTCGCGGGATCCACTGCAACTCCCGCCTCAGAGATAACGTGTCCCAAGAAGTGGACCTCACGTATCCAGAACTGGCACTTTGAGAGCTTACCATAAAGCTGGTGCTCTCGGAGTGTGTCTAGTACAACTCGCAAGAGATAGGCATGCTCCTCCTCTGTCGTAGAGTAAATCAGAATGTCGTCGATGAAGACCACGACAAACCGATCGAGGTATGGCTGAAAGATCCTGTTCATGAGAGCCATGAACACTACTGGAGCATTGGTTACACCGAATGGCATAACCAAGAATTCATAGTGGCCATACCGACATCTGAAAGCCGTCTTCTGCACATCCTCGTCTCTGACTCTGAGCTGATGATAGCCTGACCTGAGGTCTATCTTCGAGAACCACCGTGCTCCCTTGAGCTGATCAAAGAGGTCATCAATCCTCGGTAGCGGATACTTGTTCCTCACTGTCACCTGGTTCAGGCGACGATAGTCAACACAAAGTCGCAAGCTCCCGTCCGCCTTCTTGGAGAACAATATCGGGGAAGCCCAGGGTGAAACACTGGGTCGGATGAACCCCTTGCCCTGAAAGTCCTCCAACTGTACACGTAGATCTCGAAGCTCGGCGGGGGCCATCCGATATGCTGGAGTGGATATCGGGGCTGTCTCGGGGTACAAGTCAATATAAAAGTCTACCTCTCTGCGAGGAGGTAGCCCTGGAACATCATCGGGAAAAACGTCCGCAAACTGATCCACCACTGCAGGAAAACCAGGACTCCGCACGTCAACTGCTCCAAGGATAAGGCTAGCCAACTGATGAGTGATGGGCTGTCCTCTCCTCCGCGGAAGTCCATCCTGTGCTTCTAAGGCTCCCTTCTCGCCGGTGAAGGTGAACCTGCTCCCGTCGGTGCGTACACATCGCACCTTGCGCCTAAAACAGTCAATCTATGCATGGACCGTAGATAGCCAATCCATACCCAAGATGAAGTCGTAAGGCCTCGACGCTGCTACAAGAAGATCCCAGCCGAAGCTCTCGCCTCCTAGAGTAAGCTCACACTGCCGGCACCAGTGCGTAATCGTCGAGTCTGCTCCCGTGGGAGTCTCTAGCCGTAAGGATCGAGCCAACGGCTCTGTCGGAATCTCCGAGCTCCGAACAAGGGCAGCGGATATGAAAGAGTGACTCGCTCATGTGTCTATAAGAACTGCAGCAAGGGTGGAATAGACACAGATAGTACCTCGAATCATCTCGGGTGCGCCGTGGTCGTAGGCCTCTGCTGCCTGGAGCTGTGCCTGTCGCTGCCCGCCAGCTCCCTGTGGTCGGGGTGGACCTCCTGGTGGTGGTGGTGGTAGTGCCTCAAAGCGTCGGCCACCACCGGATGCTCGTCCAGCTCCTCTGTCTCGTCCGCCTCCTCCTTGCGGACCGCCACGGTCGACCCTCTGCCTCTGCCTCTCGTAAGACTGGCCCCGCGCTGTGTGCCCCGCACTGCTGAGCTAGTGCCCTGAGATCGTCTGCCCGAAGGTCTGGTCTGTCTGGATCCCTGAGTCATCCGTCGACTGCCTGCTGCAGATGACTCTGCCACGTGCCGCCCTGCGGTGGGTCTCTGTGCTGGTGTAGACTCAGCAAGGAAGCTCTCGATCAGAAGATCCCGCTCCAGTACTCCTGTCTGAGTCGGTATGCTGAGAGAGATCAGTGATGCCCTGATCTCGTGTCTCAAACCCTGCTCGAAGGTCCGGGCCCGGAAGAATGGGTCCCGTACCATGTCGGTCGAGTAGCGCGAGAGATCAGTAAATCTCGTCGAGTACTGTGCGACCGTCATGCTGCCCTGCCGCAGCTGTAGAAGCTCCTGGATACGCACCGCACGAAGGGTGGCTGGGACGAACTCCGAGCGGAAGAGGCTCTCAAAGTCCGTCCAAAGAAGAGATGCCTCATCGTACACCTGGAGCATCAGGCTCCACCATCGTCCTGCTGCTGCGTGTAGTAGGCTCACAGCGAGGATCACCATGAGGTCTGCTGGTGTCCTCATTAGCCTAAACACTCGTACTACTGCCTCCAGCAAGTCCTCTGCTGCCTGGGGATCCGTCTCCCCACGAAACCTGGGCGGTCGCTGGCGCTGAAACTCATGCAGTGCGCTGAGGCGACGTGCATCGTCAGCGGCTGCTGCTGGAAGCATCGGGGGCTCGGCGGGTAAAGCTACCGCCGGTGCCACTACTGGCAAAGGGCCCTGCACCGAGGCCTCGTCGCTCGGTGGGCTGTCGTCTCGCTCGACTCTTGGAACCCTAGCTGGCTGCCGTCGTGGGGCCATCCTGAAAAGGAAACAGGTGCGCCACGGTCAGAACAGTATACCTGGTGAGCTGATATAAGTAATCACAAAGAAAACATTGAAACACACACGCAATCAATGTTTTTGTGCATTAAGTCGGAAATCAGAAGTCAGGGTCCTGGTGTACGGATACGTCGGCCGCCGCACCAACACTGGACTCCCTGGACTGATAACCACACTCAATACGCTAAACATTATTGCTTCACATAGAAAAGATCAGAGTTTGCAGTAGAACCGAACTCCTTTGATACCAATTTGTCACGACCCGCCCTCAGGGTCCGTGTCGTGACTACCCCAAGCCCGCCTTCCATAGGCCAGGGGCTGGCGACTAGCACCAAGGCGTAAATCCCGATAAAAAGGGAAGGCATTGCCTTTGTAAGGTAAACAAACACCACAGAGTAAGCAAGTGGAAAGTAAACACTAAACAAAAGCAGAGTACAACTGAAAGTGCGGAAAAGTAAATGGGCCAGAATACAAACCCAAATCTGAAAGTAAAGTACAACTCGAAAGGGAAAACAGCAACTGAAAAGTAAATGCCGCTACACCGAGCTGTCCACTGGAAATCCCACCTGAAGGGTGGGTACAGATAGCTCCTCTGCTCCACAGGTCCCACCGTCTGCTCCGTGCACGTCCCGCCCAGTGGTCCACCTCCGGGTACCGTCCCGCTCTGCAAGCCTCAGCTAAGGTCAACGCTGTCCGTCGTCTGCAACCAACACAACGTAGTGCGGGCAAAGCCCGTGCAGGGGTGAGTATAAGCTACTCAGTAGGGACCCCGAGACCCCTGAAGGTCTCTCAAATCCACAAAGGATAAACCACAAAGAAAGGTATAATCACGAAGTAACAACCGACACTGCTTAGGTATATGCCCATACATATACCTAAGTCATCAATTCAAATACGCTCCAACCTCCGAGCCCAAGTACAACTCAGTCCACACAGGAAAGTAAACGTATTCCACACAGGAAAGCAAAACGTAATCCACACAGGATTGCACAACACAATCCACACAGGAAAGCAACAGGATTCAGCTCACACAGGTGTACTTCTTCAAAGGACGATAAAGATGATCACTGATCCATCTAAGTCGTCGGACCCACGAAGGATCGATATGTAACTAACCCCCGCAAAGACCCACACAGGATCGGGCCCACACAGGACCTGTAGGCACTGGTTCACACAGGACCGCTGAGCGCAAGGACCCACACAGGATCAGACCCACACAGGATCGGGCCCACACAGGACCTGTAGCACTGATCCACGTAGGATCGCTGAGTGCTGTAGTCGTCGTTGTCGAATCCACACAGGATCTCTGTACTGTCGTCGTCGCAGTCACAGTAGCAGTAGTAGCAGTAGCAGTCACAGTAACAGTCACAGCCAGCACTAGGGTTCCTGCACACAGCAAGCTCGTTCGGAGAGTCCGCTCCACGAGCCGAGAGGCTGATACATCAACTGTCACGAAGACCAGAGTTGATGTATCCAAAAGTTCCGTATCGTCAACAGGAACTCAACGCAACAGACGGAGCGTCGATCGGACGCCCGGTCTGAGAGTTATTGGCATTTTCGTCCCCGGGGCCCGGTTGGTTTTTAAGGCAAAACCAACCCGACCGTACTCCACCTGCGTCCAAAGCTCGGGTGGAGTACGCCAAAAGATCTGTCTCACTAAGAGGAACACAACACGGCTGACGGCACGTCAATCGGACGTCCGTAGCTCTAGATATGAGCGTTTTCGCTCCGAAGGCCCGGTTGGTTTCGTGAACGAACCAACCCGGCCGAACTCAAAGTAATCCGAAACCTTGAGTGCGATATACCGAAACGACCGTCTCGATCCAAGGATCGCATTTCCGCAGACGGTTTGTCAATCGGAGGACCGAGGCTCATGTTATGGCCAAAAGACCGAAACTGGTTTGAAACGGGGCGGTCCGGGTCCGGGCCGACCCGGCCCGACCCCCCCCCCCCCCTGGGTCGGCCCGGCCGGCCGGCCGGCGGCGGCGCGGCGGCCGCGGCGGCCTGGCGCCGCTCGGTGGCTGCATGCGGGGGGCTAAGCCCCCGCTTCCTGGGAAGGGCGGCGGCGGCTACATGCCGCGCCCCCCCTTTTTTTTTAAAACGCCCCCCCCCCCCACGTGGGGGGCCTGTTTGTGCGGAACCGGGGGGCCGGATGCCCCCCCCTCAAGAAAACGCTCCCCCCTCATAAAGAGGGGGGTTTTTATGTGATGGCTGGGGAATTAATTCCCCCGGTTTAATGCCATCCGGCCGGCCAGCTGGCCGGCCGGTTTTCTCCAACGGGACCGGAAATTCCGGTCCCCCCTTCGGCTTCCGACGCCGGAGGCCCGGCCGCCGGTGTTCTCTTCCGCCGCGGCCCGGAACCGGCCGCGGTTTTCGTCATCCGGCGCGGTGCGACGGCACCACGCCCCTCCGCCGCACCTTGATTTCTTCAACGCGGCGCGACGGCGTCGCGTTCCTGATGTTTCTTCCATGGCGCGGCGCGACGGCGTCGCGCAATAAGGATTGGCGAATATCCGCGTGGTGCGTCGTCACCACGCCACCTTGATTCATCCACCCGCAAGCAATTCAACAAGAACGATGGAGGGGGGTTCGGCCGTGTTCGTGCGGTCCGGCCCCCCTCACGTTAAATAACAACACAACATAAAATATTCAAAATTCCTCACGTTAGTCATGCGATCCACGAGCAAGAATAGAATAATTAAACAATAAACAAAAACCCCTACCTTGGGTATAAGTTCGAGGATTTGCCAACGTCCGCGGAAGTCGACGTCGCGGAGATCGGGCGTCGCGGTCGTCGTTCGTCAATTCCGTTGACGAAGAGATGCGTCTGATGTGATACGTCGTTGGAGAAACCTCTTATGTCGACGAAGGGAATCCGAGGATGAAGCGGCGTTCCCTCTCGTTGACACGGAAGACGAAGAAGAGCGGAGCGGCGTTCTTCGTCGGAGCTTGAGCGTTCTTCGTCAAGATGAGCGTTCTTCGTCAAGATGAGCGTTCTTCGTCAAGATGAAGAAGATGGAGGAGGAGCTCTCAAAATGAAATCCACACAAGTTGGCTAACAAAATAAAATAAGGTCCCTCCTTATTTTATTTACCAAGCCTAGGAATTCAAAACATCAAATTCAAAAACATAAAACTTAATTAATTAACATGTCATGTGTAATTAATTAGATGTTAAGTTTACAAACATTTAAGAGGGAGAGAGGGGAGTTTAAGGGGGAAGTTGAGAGGTTTAGGTTCGTGTGGGTCCCACCACACTTAATCCTCTCAAGGGAGGTTAAGTGGGTGTGGGTCCCACCCCTAACTCCTTTTGAGAGGAGTTAACCTACAAAAGTGAAATAAAAAGAATCCACATTTTTTTATTCAACTTTTTATAAATCTCCCAAAAACTAACTTTCAACCCTCAACAAACGCAACTTCCGAAAAGGTCTCTTTAAGAGAATATCGGCGCCGCGAGTTCATCGGTGCCCTCGGATTTCAATTCCGAGCACCGGATCAAAATTTAGGAAATCCCGCTCGTTCGTTCACTGAACGTACCCGAGCCAAACTTCATAAATTGATTCCGGGCACTCCGGGCCTCGGAATCAGGTGCCGTCAGAAACCGCGCTCTTGTAAAATTCTAAAGAAAAATAAGAAAAAATTTCCCTTGAATTTTATGGGTCTTTACAGTTAATATCATTTTATATGAATATATTTTTTAGGGTTATATGATCCATATATATGTCACACTTCTTCCAATATAAAATGTTTTACCTTATTTTCAATGTGAATATTATTAAACAAATCTCTATATCATGGGTAGTATAGTTATTTAAATGAAATTTCATCTTCATTGAGGAATATTTTATCACTTAATCATTATACATTTGTACGCAGTCTAATCCTTTCACTGAAGCATTTCTATATACCATGAAAATTTTCACACATGAGGGTAGTTTGAGTATTTTTCTACTGATATGCCTCATTTTCAATTCCTTGAAGTTCTGTTCATATTAAACTATCAAAAAAAACATTACCCTTTTACATTTTTGCTTCTATAGAGGGTATTAAAATCATGAGAAGTTTCTCGAAAATCATCGGCAATAACTTACAAGTCCAATAAAAAAATAGATTTCCATTATAGATGTTGGTCTAAGCCACTCGTCAATTTCATTTATCTTAGATACGTATATATATATATATATATCCCTTTACTAGTGATAAAATTCTCCAATAATGGTATTTTCACCATCTAAATCTCACATTTATAGTACTTTGAAAATATATTTCACAATCAAACAGTATTTAGTATAGAATTAAAATTCTCCTCATTATCTTTGTTAAATTTTGAATATATCATAATATCATCTATAAAGGCTACCTTAAATTTTCAAGGTAATCGATAATGACACTATTCATTATTTTCATAAATATTACAATATAATTAGTGACCCCAATGGTAATCACTATGAACTCATAATATCTATACCTTGTTGAATGGCAGTCTTCATAATATCTTCCTCCTTCACCTCTAATTTGTATTATAATGTTTTGAGGTCCCCCTTATAAAAACTCTATGCCCCTTAATGTTTATTGAATAATTAAGCCATCCATAGAAGGTGTAACTTTTTCTATGTCATTATTTTTTTGAGTTCCCAATATTTGATGAAGAGGCACATTGACCAATCCTTTTTCCTGATAAAGAGGACCGGTACACCCCATAGTGACACACATAGGAATATAAATCCCTTTTCCATAATCTATTATAATTGATTCATCTATTCTTATAAATCAATAAAGTCTATTAATTAAGTGTATTGGATATTGGAAGATATCTATGTAAAATTTTATTTGAGAACTCGACATCTCCGTTAGGAGGAAGACCTGACTATTCTTCAAGGAATACATCTGTATACTCCCTCACAATGGGATCATCAGGAATTATTTTCTCTATTGTATCAATCATTTGGGCTTATTATTTTTTCTAATAATGAAATACTATAAACTCCACACAAGAAGATTCCAAATGAGATTCATCATCCTCCTGACACTTATACAGAACCAGAGTATGACTTAGGATGTGTAGAGTGATATACCTTTCTTGATAGTTGATGTTGGATTTATATAAAACATCATATCCATGCATAATGTAGCATGAATCTCTGCTAAAGTAAGTAAGAAAATATTTTTTGGGAGGTCCATCCTACAAAAAATGACTGGGGAGGAGTTATATTATTTTTATTCAATAATGTATCTATATATCATTCCCACAGATAGATCATCTAAGATGTTTTGAGTTAGTGTTTTAATATTTATAAAAAACATGAAATATGGTATTCACTATGTAAAATAGAATAGAAATATACATTTTCTATTTGATAATGAATAACTAGTGTACCTATCACCTCATTATTGTCGCAATTCATCTTAGTATTAAAGAAGAATTATTCCCTTCCTTTCTCTCTAGGACATATAAGATATTTTTGTTGGTTATCTCTAAAAACCCATCAATTAAAATAGTAGATTGCATAATTCCCTTGTTTCTTGTACTTGATATACTATACCATGTGCTATGGGTTGATCTTAACCGTCTTTTTTCTATATCATTTCTGGGATTCATTATCTCCATTGAACATTGATTATTATAATGAACCTCATTCCCACAATTAAAACATCTCGTAGTTCTATTAATAATTTTTCTATGATGATTCATCCCCCACTTCAAGCGTGTGGGGTGTTGGTTTTTCATTCCAACATCATCTTTATCTATAGATCTTCTTGAATTAAACTCTATTTTTTCATTTATTTATTCAGACCCATAATGTCACGACCAATCCTCGGGGCCCGTGCCATGACTAGCCTAAGCCTTTCTTCCTTAGGCTAGGGGCTGGCGACTAGCACCAAAGGTGTAAATCCCGATAAAAGGGATTGCATTGCCTTTATAAAGTAAAAAACCCCACAGAGTATGCAATCTGAAATAAACACTAAGTAAACTATGTACAAAAGTAAGTGATAGAAAGTAAATGGGCCAGAATACAACCCCAACTAAAAGTAAAGTACAACTGAAAAGAAAGTACAGCAACTGAAAAGTAAAGCAGCGAGTCCAAGTCCTCTTCTGGAAATCCCACCGGAAGGGTGGTTACAGATAGTCTCCACTTCTCCTCGGCTCCGACTGTCCGCTCTGTGTACGTCCCGTCCAGTGATCCCCCTCCAGGTACCATCCATCTCCACGAGCTCCAACCCCGATCAGCGTTGTCATTCGTCTGCATCCAACACAATGTAGTGCAGGCATAGCCTGTGCTGGGGTGAGTATACGCTACTCAGTAGGGACCCCGAGACCCCCGAAGGTCTCCCAGAATCCACGATGGATAATTCACAAAGGAATGATTCAATCACGAAGTAACAACTAACTCTACTTAGGTATATGCCCATACATATACCTAAGTTATCTATTCCATCTCGGCTCCAGCACACGAGCCCAAATACAACCCAGTCCACACAAAGAAAACATAACCCATTCCACATAGGAATTCACAATCCAATCCACACAGGAAAGCACATCCCAATCCACCCAGGAAAGAACAAAAATCATATCGATGATGATGATTGTAAGTTAAGACTCAGCTTACACAGGTATACACATCGTAAGAGGATAGAGATAATCATATGTAGCCACTGATTCACCTATGTTGTCGGACCCACATAGGATACAAGACCTGCTAAGCTGTCGGACCCAAAATGGATACAATACCAGCTACTCTGCCAGACCCACATAGGATACAATTACAGAGTCAAATACTTCCGGACCCAGATATGATACATGAACAGTAGACAAATACTGCCGGACCCACCTAGGATACAAGAATAGTATTCATCGTCGTCGAACCCACGGAGGATTCCAGAATGGTTGTCGTTGCTGCCGAACCCACGGAGGATCCCAGTACTGTCGTAATCATCATCGCAGCTGCAGCCAGCTCTAGGGATCTCGCACACAGCACGCTCGATTCCAGGAGGGTCCGCTCCACGAGCCAAGGGGGTCGATACCTCAACTGTCACGAAGTCTAGAGTTGATGTATCAAAAATTTCTGCCTCGTCGAAAGGAACTCAAAGTGACAGACGACGTGTCAATCGGACGCCCGGTCTGAGAGTTATTGGCTTATTCTTCCCAGGGGCCCGGTTTCTTTTTATGCTAAAACCCACCCGACAGTACTCCATCAGCATCCAAACCTAGAGTGGAGTAAGCCAAAAAAACCGTCTCACAAAGAGGAATCCAAAAAAGTCGACGACATCTCAATCGTACTTCTGGAGCTCAAGTTATAAGTATTTCCGCTCCGAGGGCCCGGTTGGTTTCGTGTTCTAACCAACCTGGTCATACACAATGTTTTTTGAAACCTTGAGTGTAATATACCAAAAATACCATCTCGATCCAAGGATCGCTATGCAACTGACGGTGCATCTATTGGAGGTCCGTAGCTCATGTTATGGGCGTTTGAACGGATCTTCCCGAAAATATGGGGGTCCGGGCCCAGTCCGACCCGGCCCGATACCCCAGGGTCTGCCCGAACCGGGTCGACCTGAACCGGGTCCGGGTCTAGCCCGTTAGAGTGCGGACTGACCTGGCTGGCGCAGCCCCTCCCGGCCCGGGCGCCCCGGCCCGGCGCGGGCCGCGGCTCTGCTCGAGGCCGAGATGGATGCGGAGGGGGGGCGCCGCCCCCATGTTTTCCCGAAACAGCGGACCCCTGTGGGGTCCTCCCTAGGTGGCTGCTGGGGTTTTCAAACCCCCAGCATTCCTGGAAAAGGTCGGCTGGTTGTGCCACGTGGGACCCGTGGGGGGTCCCGCCACCTTTAACGCCGGCGGCCGGCTGCCTCCTGCTGCTCCACTACGGCCGAAGGTCGTGGCCCCTGTCCGACCGGCGCGGCGCGACAGCGCCGTGCCCCTCCACCGTGGCCCGCCCCGGCCACAGCGCGACGGTGCTGCGCCCCTTCGCCGCGGCCTGCTCTGGCCACGGTTCTCTCGTTCCCGTGCGGTGCAACGGCACTACGCCATCTTCTCCACCATGAAGAACAAAGGTAAACAATAAGGGGAGAAGGATCGGCTGTGTTTGTGTCGTCTGACCTCCTCCGGTTGTGATGAGATCAGGAGGCCAAAGAACGAGTATACACATAGACGAACAAGTGAAAATTTATTTGATTAAATTTGAACAAAACCCCTAGCTCAAATAAGACTGTGGAAGACTGCGTCGTGGAAGAAGGCATCGCAGGGTGAGGCTTTGTTTACGTTGATGGGGAACTTCTGATTAAGAAGCGGCATCTCCCATTCTTTGACGTGGAGAGAAAATGGAACGACATGGCGGCGTTCTTCGTCGAAGTCTCGGCATTCTTCAACATAGAAGATGATGTTACTCAAGACATAGAGTAATCTCTCCAAAATCTCCACACAACGAAAAAACAAAAATAAAATAAGGCTTTTGCCTTATTTTATTACTCATGCCAACATTTTTCAAAATTCAAGAGTTGAATTCACCTAATTAATTAAACTTGTGTTATCAAATTAATTAGTTGTTTAGTTGGAATGCATTAATGTGGAAGAGTTACTTAACTGATGTGGGGGGGGGGGTGGGGGTTAGAGGTGTTAGGGAATTTGAAGGGGTGGGGCTCGTGTGGGCCCCACCTCACTAATATACTATCAAGTGGAGTTAGAAAAACCCGCTCGTTCGTTCATAGAACTTACCCAACCTAATCTTCAGAAATTGATTCCGGGCACACCGAGCTCGGAATCAGGCGTCGTAAAATACTACGTACTCATAAAAGCCCAAAGAAATTATGAATAAAAATTTCCTTGAAATTTACAGGTCTTTAAATTACTCCCACCTCAAGGATTTACGTCCCTGTAAAGATACAACACAAACTAGGGAAACAAATGAGGGTACTAAGAATGCATCTGAGCCTCCCCCTCCCATGTGCTCTCCTGGAGGTTCCCGTGCGGCCACCTGATGCACACTACAGGTATCGACCATCCACGTAAGAACCGCTCCTGTCGATCCTCGATCTCCACAGGGACCTCCGCAAAAGTCTTCCTGTCATCAATGTACATATCCCCATGGTCGATGATATATGTCGGGTTGTGCACGTATCTCTTCAGGTCAGATATGTGGAAGACGTCGTGCACCCGGTGCAACTGAGGTGGAAGAGCCAGGTGATAATCCACCTCACCTATCCTACTGAGAACCTGGAATATTCTGATGAATGGCGGAGATAACTTTCTGCCCCGACCAAATCTCCATAATCCACACCGAGGTGAGACCCGTAAGAAAACGTGGTCACCATCCTCGAACTCTAGTGGTCTCTGCCTCCTGTCTTCCTAAGACTTATGTCAGCTCTGAGCTGTCCTCATCTGCTCCTGGATGACCTCGACCTTCTCTGTCATGGCCTAGACCATGTCTGGTCCCACAAGTGTTGACTCCCCAGGGTCTGTCCACCACAGAGGTGATCTGCAAGGTCATCCTACAATGCCTCGTATGGTGTCACCCGATGGTGGAGTGGTAGCTGTTGTTATATGAAAACTTCACCAAAGGTAGGTGATCCTCCCAGCTACGACCAAAGTCGAGGACACATGCACAGAGCATGTCCTCGAGAGTCTGAATGGTCCTCTCCGTCTGACCATCCGTCTGAGGTTGAAAAGTGGTGCTCAGGCGTAGCTGCGTCCCAAAAGCCTCCTGCAAACCCTTCCAAAGCCGGGATGTAAAGATAGAATCTAGATCAGAGATGATATATGATGGCACACCATGAAGTCGTACGATCTCCTAAACGTTGAGGTGTCTCACGCTCTCCACTGAGCCCTACTCTCTGGTGGGTAGGAAGTGGGCTGACTTGGTGAGTCGGTCGATGATCACCCAAATGGAGGCGTGTCCTCTAGAAGTACATTGATGTCCAGTCACGAAATCTATAGATATCCTGTCCCACTTCCACTCCGGGACCTCCAAGGGTTGTACCAAGCCTGTTGGTACCTAGTGCTCCACCTTCACCTGCTGGCAGGTGAGGTATCGAGAAACGAACTCTGCCACACCCTTCTCATACACGGCCCCTAGTGTTGTCGCCTGAGATCCGGGTACATCTTCGCTACCCCTGGATGTACCACCAAATAGGAAGTGTGAAACTCTCTCAACACCTCCTCCTGTAATGCAGACGGTACCATGGTATGTCCTCTAAAAAGGATGTCGTGCTCTCCTCATATAGAAAAACCATCAGGTGCCTGTCCTGTGGAAATCTGTGCACGTCGCGTCTCACAGTCAACGTCCCCATGTTGTGCCTCTCTGACCTGTTGAAAAGTGGAGGTGTGACTGTGAGCGACTGAAGGAAGGCTTCCCCATCCTTATCCATGAAGGATACCTACATAGAAGCTAACTACTCCGTTGCCTCTCGAAGAAGCTAAATGCTCGTCCTCCTGCTAAGATCATCGGCTACTACGTTCCCCTTTCCAGAAGTATAGACTATCTCAAAGTCATAGTCCTGGAAAAACTCAAGCGATCGCCGCTGTCTCAGGTTCTGGTCCTTCTGTGTGAAGATGTACCTGAGACTCTGGTGGTCAGAGTAGACTGTAAAGTGCTCACCCATTAGATAGTTCCGCCACATCTTCAAAGCGAAGAACACTATTGTTAACTCCAGGTAATGGGTAGCGTAGTTCTGCTCATGCTGCCTCAACAATCATGATCCACAGGCGATCACTGAACTCTCCTACATAAGGACACACCTGAGTCCAGTCCCTAATGCATTGCAGTAGACTACGTACCCTACTCCCTCCTCTGGTAGCCTCAAGATGGGTGCACTGGTCAATCTCTGTCTCAGCTCCTGGATGTTCTGCTGACATCTATCTGACCACACAAAGGGTATCCCCTTCTTTATCAAAGCTGAAAGTGGTTTTTCAACTCTAGAGAAGTCTGTCACAAATCACTAGTAGTACCCAGCCAAACCTAGGAAACTCCACACCTCCATCACGCTCCTGGGTGGATCCCAAGCTAGCGCTGCCTCGATCTTTGCAGGATCCACCGCAACTCCCACCTCAGAGATGACGTGTCCCAATAAGTGGACCTCACGTATCCAGAACTGACACTTCGAGAGCTTTCCATAAATCTGGGTCTCTCGGAGTGTGTCCAGTACAACCCGCAATTGGTAGGCATGCTCCTCCTCAGTAGTCGTGTATATCAATATGTCGTCGATGAAGACTACGAAAAATCGATCGAGGTAAGGCTGGAAGATCCTATTCCTGAGACTCATGAACACTTCTGGAGCATCGGTTATGCTAAAAGGCATAACCAAGAACTCATAGTGGCCATACCGACACCTGAATGTTGTCTTCTGCACATCCGCGTCCCGAACTCTAAGCTGATGATAGACTGACCTGAGGTATATTTTCGAGAACCATCGTCCTCCCTTGAGCCGATCGAAGAGGTCATCAATCCTCAGAAGTGGATACGTGTTCTTCACAGTCACATGAATCGGGTGATAGTAGTCGACACACAGTCACAAGCTTATGTCCTCCTTCTTGGAAAACAAAATCGGGGAAGCACAGGGTGAAACACTAGGTCGAATGAATCTCTTTCCCCGCAAGTCCTCCAGCTATACCCGTAGCTCTCGAAGCTCAGAGGGAGCCATCAGATATTCTAGAGTAGATATAGGGGATTTCCCGGGGTACATTTCAATATATAAGTCTACCTCTCTGCGAGGAGGTAGTCCTGCAATATCGTTAGGAAAAATGTCCGAATACTGATCCACCACGACAAGAAAACTCAGACTCCGCATGTCAACTGTCCATAGGATGAGGCTAGCCAACTGATGAGTGATCGGTTCTCCTCTCCTCCACTTGAATCTATCATGTGCTGCAAAGGCTCCCTTCTCGCAGGTAAAGGTGAACCTTCTCCCATCGGTGCAGACACACCGCACCTTGCGCCTAATACATTCTAACTGAGCATGAACTGTAGATAACCAATCCATGCCCAAGATGACGTCGTAAGGCCTCGATGCCGCAACAAGAAGATCCCAGCTGAAGCTCTCACCTCTTAGAGTAAGCTCACACTGCCGGCACCAGTGCGTAATCGTCGAGTCTCCGCCCGTAGAAGTCTCTAGCCGTAAGGATCGAGCCAACAGCTCTGTCGGAATCTCTGTGCTTCGAACAAGGGCAACAGTGATGAAAGAATGACTTGCTCCTGTGTCTATAAGAACTGCAGCAAGGGTGGAATAGAAACAGATAGTACCTTGAATCATCTCAGGTGCACTGTGGTTTTAGGCCTCCCCTGCCTGAAGCAGAGCCTGCCTCTGTCCACCATCTCCTTGTGGTCGGGGTGGACCTCCTGGTGGTGGTGGTGGTAAAGACTCAAAGAGTCTCCCAACACCTACTGCTCGGCCAGCTCCTCTACCTCGTCTGCCTTCTCCCTACGGACCTCCACGTTCGAACATCTGGCTCTTCATGGGTGGTCCCTCAACCGTCTGCTGCTCCTCTGCATGGCGGGTCGGGCAGTCACGAGCCAAGTGGCCCCGCCCGCTGCATGCATAGCACTATCTGCTCCTCATAAGGATGCCTCTACGCCGTGTGACCCGCACCTCTGAGCCAGTAGCCTGAGGTCATCCGCCTGATTTTATGGTCCTCTTGGACCCCTGTGACATCCGTAAACTTCCAGCTGCAGAATAATCCACTACATGGTGCCCTGCGGTAGGTTTCGCTATTGGTGTCAGCTCAGCAAGAATGCTCTCTACAAGAACAGCTCGCTCCAGTACTCCTGCCTGCGTTGGAATGCTGAGGGAGATCATCGATGCCCTGATCTCAGGCCTCAGTCCCTACTCGAAGGTCTGGGCCTAGAAGAATGCGTCTTGTACCATGTCCGTGGAGTATCATGGGAGATCTGTAAATTTCTATGAGTACTGGGTTACTGACATGCTACACTGCCGCAACTGTATAACTCCTAGATGCACACCGCACAGAGGGTGGCTGGAACGAACTCTGAGTGAAAAAGGCTCTCGAAGTCCGACCAAAGGAGAGATGCCTCATCGTGCACCTGGAGCATCAGGCTCCACTTTCTACCTATTGTTGCGTGTAGGAGACTCAGAGGAAGGATCACCATGAGGTCAACTGGTGTCCCTACTAATCTGAAAACTCGAACAACAGCCTCCAGCCAATCCTTGGCTACCTGAGGGTATGTCTTCCCACGTAAGCTGGGTGGTCTCTAACGCTGAAACTTGTGCAGTGCACTCAGGCGACGTGCACTCTTAGCTGCTGGGGCTGGTGGCATCAGTGGCTCGGCGGGTAGAGGTACCGCCGGTGCCTCCGCTGTAATAGGGCCATACACCGAGGCCTCGTCACTCAGTGGGCTGTCGTCGCGCACAAAGCTCGAAACCCTAGCTGGCTGCAGTCGTTGGGCCATCCTGAAAAGATACAGGTGCGCCACGGTCAATACAGTATACCTGGTGAGATGACACAAAGTAATCACAAATAAAACTCCTGAAACACACATGCAATCAATGTTTTCATGAACTGAGTCTGAAATCAAGAGGCAGGGTCCTGGTATATGGATATGTCAGCCACCACACCAACACTGGACTCCCTGCACTGATAACCACACTCAACACCCTTAACACTATTGTTTCACATAGAAGAAAGATCAGAGTCCTTAGTTTTGTGGTAGAATAGAACTCCTCTGATACCAATATGTCACGACCCGTCCTCGGGGTCCATGCCATGACTACCCCAAGCCCTCCTTCCTTAGGCTAGGGGCTGGCGACTAGAACCAAAGGCGTAAATCCCGATAAAAGGGAAAGAATTGCCTTTATAATGTAAAAAAACACCACAGAGTACGCAAGATGATGTAAACACTAAGTAAACTGTGTACAAAAGTAAGTGCTGGAAAGTAAATGGTCCAAAATATAAACCCAACTGAAAGTAAAGTACAACTGAAAAGAAATACAGAAAATGAATAGTAAAGCAGCGAGTCCAAGCCATCCTCGAGAAATCTCTCCTGAAGGGTGGGTACAGATAGTCTCCTCTGCTCCTCGGCTCCGGCTGTCCGCTCCGTGTACGTCTCATCCAGTGATCCACCTCCAGGTACCGTCCAGCTCCACGAGCTCCCACATTGATCAGCGTTGTCAGTTGACTACATCCAACACAACGTAGTACGGGCATAGCCCATGCAGGGGTAAGTATACGCTACTCATTAGCGACCCCGAGACCCTCGAAGGTCTCCCAGAATCCACGAAGGATAATTCACAAAGGAAAGATACAATAATGAAGTAACAACCAACTCTACTTAGGTATATGCCCATACATATACCTAAGTCATCTATTCCAGCTCGGCTCCAGCACACGAGCCCAAATACAACCTAGTCCATACAGGAAAACATAACGCATTCCACATAGGAATTCACAAGACAATACACACTAGAAAGAAAAACCCAATCCACCCAGGAAAGCACAACAATCATATCGATGACAATGATTGTAAGTTAAGACTCAGCTCACACAGGTACACACTTCATATGACGATAGAGATGATTAGATGTAGCCACTGATTCACCTAAGCTGTCGGACCCAGATAGGATACAAGACCAGCTAAACTGTCGGACCCACAAAGGATATAAGACCAGCTACTCTGCCGGACCCACATTGGATACAAGTACAGAGTCAAATACTGGAAGACCCATATAGGATACAAGAATAGTAGTCAAATACTGCCAGACCCAGATAGGATACAAGAACAGTAGTCATCGTCGTCGAACCCACAGAGTATTCCAGTATGGTCATCGTTGCTGCCGAACCCACGGGGGATCCCAGTACAGTCGTCATCGTCATCGCAGTCGCAACCAGCTCTAGGGTTCCCGCACAGAGTACGCTCGATTCCACGAGGGTCCACTTCACGAGCCAAGGGGGTCTATATATCAGCTTTCACGAAGTCCAGAGTTGATGTATCACAAAGTTCTGCCTCATCCAAAGGAACTCAATGTGACAGACGACGAGTCAATCAGACGCCCGGTCTGAGAGTTATTGGCTTATTCGTCCGAGGGGCCCGGTTGGTTTTTAAGATAAAACCATCCTGACCGTACTCTAGCTGCGTCCAAACCATGAGAGGAGTAATCCAAAAGAACCGTCTCACAAAGAGGAATCCAACAAAGTCGACGACACGTCAATCGGACGTCCGAGGCTCAGGTTATAAGTGTTTCCGCTTCGAGGGCCCGGTTGGTTTCCAGTTCGAACCAACCTGGCCATACCCAAAGTTCTTCAAAACCTTGAGTGTAATATACCTAAACAACCGTCTTGATCAAAGGATCTCTATGAAACTAACGGTGTGTCGATCGGAGGTCCGTAGCCCATGTTATGGCCGTTTGAACGGATCTGCTCGGAAATCATGGGGTTCAGGCCCGGTCCTACCCGGCCTAATACCCCTGCGTCGGCCTAAACCATGTCGAACCGACCTGAGTCCAGGTCTGGCCCGGTGTGGCCCGGCTCTGGTGGCCTGGCCCAGCTCGGTGCGGGCGGTCCAACACAGTGCGGGCCCCAGCTCGGCTCGAGGCCAAGCTAGACGCGGAGGGGGGGGGGGCTGTCTTCTCGAAATGGAGGACCCATATGGGGTCCGCCCTAGGAGGCTGCCAGAGGTTTCAAACCCCCGGATTTCCTAAAAAGGGTCGACCATTTTGGCATGCCGGTTGTGCCACACGGGACCCGCGGGGGGTCCCGCTTCCTTCAAAGCAGCGCGGACGACTTGGTCGGCCGCCTCCTGCTACACCGCCACGGCCGAAGGCCGCGGTCCCTGTCTGACCGGTGCGGTGTGACGGTGTCGTGCCCCTCCATCGTAGCCCGCCCCGGTCGTGGCCCCTAGATGCTCTGGCGTGGTGCGACGGTGCCGCATCCCTTCGCTGCGGCCCGCTCCAGTCGCGGTTCTCTCGTTCCCGTAGGGTGAAACACCGTTGCGCCGTCTTCGCCACCATGAACAACAAAGGTAAACAATAAGGGGAGGAGGGTCAACCGTGTTTGTGCGGTCTGACCTCCTACCATTGTGATGATAGTTGGAGACCAAAGAACAAGTATACACAACGACGAACAAGCGCAAATTTAATTGATTAAATTTGAACTTAACCCCTACCTCAAAGAAGATCGCGGAATCTTGCATCGCGGAAGATGGTGTCGCGAGGTGAGGCTCTGTTTACGTCGATGGAGAATGTCTGAGGAGGAAGTGGTGTCTCACTTTCTTTGACGCGGAGAGAAAATGGAACGACATAAATGCGTTCTTCATCGAAGCCTCAGCGTTCTTCAACGTAGAATATGATGTTCTTCAAGACTTAGAGCAATCTCTCCAAAATCTCCACACAATGAAAGAAAAAAATAAAATAAGGATTTTTCCTTATTTTTTTACTCATGCCAACATTTTTCAAAATTCAAAATTTGAATTCACCTAATTAATTAAACATGTTTTGTCAAATTAATTAGGTGTTTAGTTGGCATGCATTAATGTGGAAGAGTTACTTAACTCATGGGGGGTAGAGGTGTTAGGTAATTTGAAGGGGTGGGGCTCATGTGGGCCCCACCTCACTAATATCCTATCAAGAGGTGTTAGAAGAACCAGCTCGTTTGTTCACTGAACGTACCCAAGCTAAACATCATAAATTGATTCCGGGCACACCGGGCCTCAGAATCAGGCAGCGTCAGAAACTGTGTACTTTTAAAATTTTAAAGAAATTAAGAAAAAACTTTTCCTTGAAATTTACAGGTCTTTTCACATAATACCACTTAGAATTACCAATATCCATCTCAACATTAAGGGATAAGTGAAAATATATTCATTTTTATCAATGTATTTAATCACTAATGTTTTTTATTTACTTGGATTTGACCCAAAAAAGAAGCGGTCTAGCTTATTAATGGGGTTGATGAAAAAACTAGAGGCGAATCATGAAGGCCGTGTGAATTTTTCCTTGTACACCCCAAAATACATATGTTCAATTTTCCTTATTCATAGGAACTCCCTGTTCACTTGAATAAATATTTTATAAGGAAAATGTTTATTGAAAAATAATTTCTTGATACCTTCCTATAGCATGTATTCAATATCCTCTTTCAATGTTTTTTTATAATCAGTTTCAACCCCTGGTCGGCCTATCCTTCAAGATGGTAGATAGAAAATATTAATTTCTCTTTTTATGCACATCAGAGGATATATAATATATCTTTAATGGAGTTAATCCATATTATAGGAGGAGCGTAATATAATATCTACTAACAGTATGTGCCCTTTGATACATAATTAAATCAACCACAATGTTCCCTTTCTTAGGAAAATAATGGAGTTCCACATGATTCAATTTATTATTTATAGCATGATTTAGTTGATCTAGTACATCCATTGAGTTTCTTTCACCCTCTCACAGTATTTTAGACATATAATTATGGAAATCATCACATTTTCTATCTTGTGGGTTGTTTGAACGGTTTCTTCTATTTCAGACCAATATCTAAAATAAAATAAAAATTTGATGATAATAGTCAAAAAATAATATGTAAGGGAAATTATAAAATTAGAGTGAAAATATTATAAATGGCACATAAATACTAATTTTTGAACCTATAGGATTTAATATATGTTATCCATATTAATTTTTACTGTCAAGATATCTATCTAAACAATCTATTCAATTCAGTCATAATCTTTCATAATGATTTTTTTAATTTTCTAAACCATATCCCCTAAGAGTGCCAAAATTGGTGTTCAATAAGGCCTCTTTTTCATGTACGAATTAGTGATTAATTTAATACCATTTTTTTATTTCCCAAGGAACAATTATTCTATATCCACAACCACTAGTTGTGTCTTGATAGGGACACAATTTCTTGGAAACCCCTCTCACTATACTTCACCAAAATTTAATGTTATTTTCTAATACCTAGACATATCCTTAGGGTTTCCACTAATGTATTCTAGTCCTAATCCAAAAAACTAAATATACCTTTCCCATATACCAACTATATCACCCCAACCTTTTAGACATATTATTACATTATTTTAAACGCAAATATTATATTAGATACAACCAAATGACCTGAGGCCAATTGTAATTCGAATAATAGGTACATAAAACATTAACATAAAGAAGAAAATCTGTATTTTAATATCCTCAATGTGATCTTAATTCCCAATAATATTCCAAATAAAACATAGAATAACATGGAGAATTGATAAAATAAAGGAGTGTGATATGAAGACTAGAATGGGAATAAACATGGTAGAGAAGCATAACATATTAATCAATGGTAATAAAATTATATCATAATTAATAAAGGATCCTGAATAATAATATCTCATAATAATACAAAGATCATGGAATCATAAGATCATGGAATCCTTAGAATTTATAAGCAACATAAAAGTGACATAATCCAAATTAATGGATAACCACTTAGTCAACATCACTTGGTGGAAAGAGTCCCACCCTATATTAGGTTTACCCCCCCAATCCCATTTGTCCTATATAATTAGAAAAAAACCTTACCCAATGCATTGGAGCACTATATTGGTGTTCCCGTTATAACATGTTCACTCTTATGTGTTCCACAAATGAGAATCAATCACAATGGATGAACATAATGCATTTGAGAAATGATCTTAGTGAATGTATTACCCCATAAAAATAATAAAGATTAAGAAAATTATATTTTTAGAGACATATATATAGAATTTTGAATCATTTCAAAACATCATTAGGAGAAATAATGTGAGTTATAGGGAGATTGTTCTTAACCTAATTAAAAAGGGTAGATCAGTGAGATCTCATGATTTTGTTCCTCAATAATTTTTCACTTTCAATTAATATCATAGATAAAAAGATTATATTAATTAATTAAAAAAATTAGATTTGTCTTTTATTTACTGTAATATTATTATATTCATTTAATACCATTTCATTGAGATGTAATGTTTAATTTTATTGTCTTGGAGGTATTTGTTCCATGGTTTCATTCTTGGATAACTTGTGTAAGATTATTAAATTTCTTGATAAATGTGACAACAAATATAGAAGTGGAGTAAAATAGTATTCATTTAATTCTAGAAATTGAAATGGTATTAAATTCTTGTATTTTTTCTAACATGGGGATGATTCTTTTAGAAAAAAAGATAATTTTATATTGTTAGTTTATTTTGGTAGATTTACTTACCATAATGAACATGTTTAGTTTTATTTAATATTATTGACATATATTCGTTCCATAATGTCAAAAATATACATTATTTTAATAATTTGTTCATGTTAAACCCTTATAGGTGAATTTAATCATTCCAAGAGGTCAATAGGGGAAAATGAAAAGTCATCATCGACAAAGGCAGTGGTCCAAAATAATATGGTAAACATTTTCATTTTTTGATAATAAGATAAGATTATAATGGTATAGATGGTATAAATTCCATAAGAAATACAACCCTTCCAATTATATATGGTAGATTAGTTATTATTCCCTATTGTGTGAGAGAGTAATGTATTTGGTTGAAGATGGATTGGGTTTAAGAGATATAAATTGAGAATATTACCTCGTCAATTTCACCTCCATGAAATACTTTTATAGAACATGGAATTCATATTTTTGTTAGAAGATAAGAACTAATACATGTGGTAGATGATTAGGAATATAAATGAGTATAAATTTGAAAATTTCAAAGGAACAGATGTTTTCGGGAGAAGGCATTGTGAGAGGTGGTATTTATAAGGGGGAGTTGTATATTAAAATATTCTATTCATTTATTTATTATTTTGGTACAATAAAATCAATAAAAAAAATATTAGGATTATACACAATAAATTAAAAATGTAATCTTGAAATAGTGGGTGATTAAATCTTTCATGACTCAAAAACTAAAATATTTATCTTATAATGTTAAATACCATTTATTTCTATATTTCAATATTCCCCAAAAATCATCGATTTAAAAAAACCTCAAATTCAACGTGAATTTTTTTTTGATTATATTCCAAAATTAAAATTAATTTTACTTAAATAGTTTTTTAAATATGAGAAATTTAATGGTTAAATAAAATTATCATTTATTTGAAAGTTTATCAATTTTTAATATTATTATGAATTTTATAACCCCTTGAAAAATAACTTGTGGCCTCATAATATTATATTGTCATTATAATGAAACTAAATATTACCTTATTGTTTCATTTTATGAATATAAAAAATATTTTATGTCATTATATTTAATATATAAATGAAAATAAAACATACGTGTTTTAAAGAAATATAAAAAAATTATTTAATCTTTTATAAAATATTAATGTAATTGTAGCGTACTATAAATATTATATATTTTTGTTTTAAATGATACATAAATATTATATTTATTTTTGAAAGATGAGGTTACTATTATAAAGTTCATGGTACCATTCATAACGGTTAGATTACTATTACAACAGTCCGTTTTGTATAGGTCATGTCGAACCATGATCATGGAATTTATATTATTTTATTCTTTTATTGACATTTGATCTTTTGGACATGGATTGGGTTGAATCACATATTTTAGTTTTATATTTTTTTGAGTTTTAGGATGTCTTTTTGGCATATGCATGGTTTGTTTGCACGGTGTTGATGTTAACCATGTAGTATATTAAGGAAAAAGTTATATTCAGTTCATTTTCTTCATCCAGGGAATGACTTGAATGATTTTAGGATATCTTGTGCTAAACATTATGAGGACTAGGAAAGGCAGTGAGGATTTCCATTGGTTTTCTGGTTCATGAAGCACGGCGTTCACACGGTCAGAAGAAAGCATGCACAATCCTATGGGGAGGCTCTACAATTAAACATAGCTGAATCAAATGGTTGTGGAATTATTTCCCAAACCATATGGAGAAACCATATGGGGCACCCCTCTTCTTTAGAAGGGTGTGCATGGTGTTGCATAGTTTTTCAAACACTATGGTCAAACCATACAAGTCTCTCATGTCATTAAAAAGTTAATATTACATCCTCTCCCTCTTCTTTTTAAACCCTATTTCATTTTTCCTCCCCTTGCTCAATATAGATGAATTAGGGGGATTTATAAGACAATCCTTTCTTGCTCTCTATCCACCATTGGGTCTTCTCTTAGGTTCATAGGTATGTTTTTTTTGACTTTTTGGTTGTTTTTTCTTCTCCTCTATATTCTATCTTGGATTCTTGGTTTCACTTGGTAGGTTTTTCTCTAGGAAAAATTGTAAGGGTTTAGGTTGATCTATGCATTTCTTCTATTTTGGTGACATGGTGTTTGGTTTTTCTGTTCAGCTTAGTTTTTCCTTCTCCCAATGCTTCATTTCATTCAAACATTGGGGAATTAGGTGTTTAGATTATTATCCTTTACGTAAAATTCCATTGATGCTTTATCTTTCCTTTATTTTTCCAAAAATGTGTTAATCATATTTTTAGTGTGAGAGATTGAATTTTTTTCATCATTCATGTTCAAAAATTGGTGCAAGTTAGTTTTCAAAGGGGTTTCAATAATTATTCCTATATATAAATTCATGCATGGTGTTTTATAAAATTATCTTTAGTTAATAAAGAATAATTTGTGTGTTTAGGATGTTTTTACCCTTTATAAATCATTGATAATTCTATTTAGTTGTCAATTGCATCTTCTGTGTGAGAATTGGTATCATTTATGGATTTGATATTATGTGTCAGTTGTTGACTATAGTGGTAAATAATGTGGTATTTCTTTTAAAATGGTATTTTTTGGTGATTTTATTGGTACTTGAATAGTTTCCTTGGATGTTGGAAAATCTATTTGTGCGTGTGGTGTACATTGGGATGGGAAAAAAATGATAATAACCCATGGGAATTTTGGTTACCTTAAACGTTATTTTTCAATGGTTCCTCTCTATTTTATTATTTATTTTATTTTCCCTTTTCCTCAACTCAAATGGTTCATTCAAGTACTATTATTCTCAAAATAGGTCCTTGAATTATGAATAGTGACTTGGTGGTTCAACTAAATTTAAATATTGTTTCAAGTTTTTTCTCTAGGACATGGATTTTTGTTTACATTGAGGTGTTTTTTGGTAACTGAATTTTATAAAGGCTTTCATGGTACATTTTTTATTTTTTAGTTCTTTCACCATGGTTTGGGAATGGTTTTGGAAGTCGATTGGTATTTGAGATGTAAAATTAGTAGTTGGTATTTTATAGTGTTTTGGAATGTGGATTTGAAACTCATATAATGTAATGGCCCCGTTGGAACATGTGAGTGGTTTGTTGTGATAAGGAAACCACTATGGTGGATTCTCTAAAGAGAGTTTCATCGCATAGGTGGTGTTAGTTTTTGTGCTAGGAAATCATGGATGTTTTAGGTTTCGATTTGATCCAAGCATGTGAGGACCTCTCCATTCTATGTGTACAACTATCTTGAGATTATTAGTCATCATCGGGTGGGTCAAGTGAAAGTTTCATGTTGATCCCGATTAGATGGGTTGGTAACCCCTAGATTAGCTAAGAGGAAAAATGGAATTTTCCACTAGATTGTTTAGTTTAGAGTGTCTATTTGATTATTGATTGTGGTGGTGCACCATATGTCAGTAGGTTAGTAAGATCATAGTAAATTCATTGATTAATTCTAGATATGTTTTGGAAATGTCAATAATTCCTCTCTGTATGTTCTATTTTACTAATGCTGCATGTTTTTTTCTAGGCCTATTTTTTCTATTTCCTTTACCATTATGACGGCCCTTCTTATCATATATTATGGTTTATTTTTTTGGGGTTTTGGTTAAATTATTGGGTTTTGGTATGGACAATGGGTTTTTATGATAATCCATGTGTCTGTGTTGTTCTAAGAAGGGTATTTCTAGAATGGTGTCTTTGAATTTTTAATGTGACAACATGTGTTCTATATTTCTTCCAAATTAGTGTGTTTGGACTTTTTTCTAAAAGTGAAAACATATACTGTTTAGTGATTTCCTATGAAGTTTTTGTATCATCATGCCCTAATTTTTCCACTTAGCATTGGTAGACCCTATTTTTTTTCATGTTCATGTGTTCTTGTTCGTATTCCCTTGGAATACGTTGGTCTGGTGGTAGGTGGTGACCAAGAGGTCATGTGGATATTTTATTAGTGTGGTTTGATTAAAGTTTTGTATACAATTTATATATTTTTCATTAGTTGTTTTATATGTATTGGATTTAATATTTATTGATACTCAGCTGTTGGTTGTGTCACATGATCTATTCATTTATTTGATCCTAGTTTTTGGCGTATAAATTATTCCCCTTGGATTATCATTGATTCTTGACGCTATTCCCTAGTACAGGATGATCAAGAATGCCTCCTGGGACTTGTCTTGGGTTGGTTCATGTGTTAAGGTGGATGTCATCCAATCCTAGTTCATGAAAAATTTATATCATTACAACCCTTCTTTATTTGGAGAATTAGATAAATTGGAGATCAGGACTATCCAGACTTAATAGGTTGTAATTGTAAGGACTTCATGAACCCATGTTATTTCTTATCATCAAGTTGATAGGGGTAGTTTGAGATTTAAGTCTTTGTTCTTGTATTGGTTTTTGTGGATGGAAAATGAACATGGAGGTGAGATTGTGTCATGTAGTGATATCATATAGATTAGTAACCCATGTGGAGTCTGGTTTCATGGTTTAAGGTCCTCTTACTGTTTGGTTCTTTCTTAGGGCATGTCACACTAACCATTTATCTGAGTTATGCAAGGACATTAGTTCCTCATCCCAATAGTTTGGAGTGAGTTATAAAGTGGTAAATGATTAGTGAGCATGTGTGGAGTTTGAGCACATATTTTAAGGTCCTATTAACGGTTAGTTCTTCCCAAGGGTGTGGCCCACTAACCTTGTTACTGAGTTATGCATGGCCATTAGTTCCTCATCCTAGGATTTTGGTGAGCCTGCATCATGTATTGGTCTCATATGGACTAGTGACCCAGGTGGATTCTGAGTGCATGGTTAAAGGTCCACATAGTGGCTGGTTATTTATTGGGGCGTAGCCCACAAACCATTTCATTGAGTTAAGAATTTCCATTAGTACCTCATCCAATGATTTTGGTCGGTGTGGTTTGATTTTCATGGTGAATTTTTTTTTTGAAAAAGTAGTTTATACCAAAAAGAAATGATTATTTGAAAAGAATTTTTGAAAAGAAAAAATTTTATTTTGTGTATGATTTCTTTTTTGAATGTGAAATTTAATGATTGAGTTAGATTAAAAAAATGTTTCTGCTTATTTTGAATCAGTCCTTTGAAGAAGCATATTTTGGATGAATTGAATGTAATAACTATTTTTGGAAAGAGAATATTAGTTCTTTTTGTGATTTTGGGATTATGAGACATTTCTGTTGTTGTAATTGTATTTTGGCTGATTTTTTATTGGATTTTGATTTTGGTTTGTCATTTTGATGCTGTTCAGAATATGAATCCCAAAAGAATCCCCAAAATTTCTAGTGGGTCTCATCATGTTTCTTATTCATCTTAGTGTTTAGCTATTTTCTATAGTGACTGTGGTCAGTTTCAGGTAGTATAATGGCTTGAGAATGTTGAAGGTGTATTCATATCATTTGGAACTCCTGATTTTGTTAGAGTTTGGGTTATTATGAGCTCAATTTATAGTCAATATTTTGACAATTAGAAGGTGATCGTCCCAACAACATTAAAATATGGGCTGTCTTAGGAAGTTATTAGGACCACTTTGATTTGATGGTTTATACTGTAGGCAAGAAAGGTGAAGTTAGTGGTACAGATTTTTGGTGTTCAGAAAGCCTAGTAGGTAGTGAAGGCCTATATTTAACATTTAAAGGAGTAGTTTTCTTTTTCTCTAGAGATTGCATCAGATGATTTGCTGAAATCTCCTCACATTATTTGGGCTCTTTGACGAGAGAACATGGAGTGAGTCCTCTAATCAGGTGAAGTATTTCTCAAGAAGTTAGTGGATGAGGATTTCATAGCTAATCTAGTTCCCAGGGGGATGTTGGTGGTGGTTGATTCCCATGAACGTTCCCTACCTAGCGGGAGGTGTTTTCTAGAGAATCCTATTTCTAAAAGCCTCTTTCACAAGTTCTAGATTCTCACTCATCGTACCTTTCTTTTTTTTTCTTTTTTTTGTGGTCGGTTTTGGTACTCAAATCAATCTTTTCACAATCCTCCATAGGTGTGTCATCACTAGGGTTGTTTGGGTAATTAGGGGATGTTTTGTAAAAGTATTTCCCAAAGAAGAAGCCTTGGTCGGAGGGTGTTATCACATAACAGTGTGGAAGAAGATGCTTCATTACATTATGGTTCCAACCATTGGCCACAAAGTGAATCTCTTTACACACTCGGGTATCACCTAGGTTGTTAGACACCTTGGACCCACTATTTTATCTATTTCCAGAATGTATATTGATAAATTTTCTCTATTATTGATTTTAATGTTGTTGTATGTTTCTTCTTTTGTTTTGAAAATTTTTGTGGTCTTGTTCTCTTGTAATTCTAGTGGTTGGGTCATATGTGTATATTTTTTTGAATTTTTTATCGCTATTATGTGTGATTATCCTTTTTCGGTTTGTATTTGTTTTATGTTTTTTTCAGTGGGAGATACAATAGTCTTGTAAAAATGATGAATCATTGTTTGGATTCATAATTATTTTGATTTCCTTCTGATGGTTTCTCCAATGTGTTGATCGTTTTTGGTTCTTATTGATAATTCCCAAAAAAAAATTAGTCCAATGTAGTTCCATGATGTAATATGTGATCTTATAGTGGAGATCCCCCCCTCTCCATGAAGTTTATCTTAGAGTCATTTGGGTTTGACTTTTTCAGAGAATGGTCATTCCATGGTTTTTGATTTCATTCTTCTTCATTCTGGGTTGGGAGTGAGTTTTATTTAACGTATTTTGGGTTAATTTATTGGGGAATAATATTTTTCTATTGGGGAGAATTTCCACATCCCATCCTTAGATGTTTAATACTTCATTCTTTTCATGACATTGGATATTTTAGTAGAGGTTTGGATTGAATTAATTGTTTTTTTTTATTTTTTTAGTTTTTAGGTGGATGTTTGGCATATGATAAATTTTTAGATAAGGTTTGGAGGTTAACAGCACAGCCTTTTCAGGTCGAAGGTGTTTTGAGTTAATTTTATTCTTGCAGAGTTTAACATTCATGGTTTATTATAGGCTTGTATTAAATAGGGCAATGTCTATGAAAAAAATGTGTCTTGAATTTGGGTGTTCGGGGCATGAAATATGGGTTGCATGTGATTATGATAAAATTTGTGATAAGCTTGTAGTGACGCTCAATAATTTGTTAGAGATTTGTCATATGGTTGGTTCATAGTTCTCCAAAACATACGGCCATACCATATGGGGTATCCCTATTTTTCTGTATGTTGGGCACAATTTGTGCTCAGTTTTCTCAACCGTGCAAGTTTCCCAAGAAATTAAAAATTTTAAATTACCTACTTTCCCCTCTAATATTTTAACCCCATTTTTTTCTCCCATTTATAGACCTAGGCGCAATAGGGTTCTCAATAAAACCCACCTCTCATTCTCTTGGTCCCCCAATGGATATTCTCTAAGACCCCTAGGTATTTTTATTTCATTTTTTTGTTGATTTCCATATCTCCTCTTCCTTATCTCATGGATTTTTAGTTTATCATTTTTAGGTTTTCACTTTTCCAAAAACAAAGTGATAAGGTGGATTTCTGGGTTTCTTTTCTTTTGATAATACGGTGTTTGGTTTGTATGTTGTTATGTGTTTATCTTTCTCCTAAATTTACCTTTCATTCACACATCATTGATGTAGTATCTTCCATTATTTTTCTTTTTATAACATTCCATTGATTCTTGATAACTCCATGATTTTTTTTCTTAAATGTTTTAATCATATTTTTTGTCTGATAATTTAATTTTTTTTTATTTTTTCATGATGTAAAATTAGTATCAATTGGTTTTCAAAGGGGTTTATGTTGTCATGATTATGTATAAATTCATTAAGGATGTCTGATAAAGTTTCCATTGGTTATTAGGGATGATTTTCGGTGTTTTTATGGTGTTTATCCTTTCTAAATCTTTGGTAATTATATTTGGATGTTATTTGGGTGTTGTGTGTGGGAATTAGTTACTTTTATGGCTTGGTGATTATGTGTGGTTTGTTTTGTTTGGTGGTAAATAATGTGGTTTTTCTTTAAAAAATATTTTCTTCTTCTATGGATACTTGATGATTCTCATTGGATTTTGGCACATCTGTATGTTCATGGAGTGCACATTGGGATGGGAATACAAATTATAATGACCCTTGAGAATAATGGTTCCCTTAAACCATTTTTTATAAAAGATTCTCTCCCTTTTCCTCTTTATTTTTCTTATCCATATTCCTCTTATCAAATTTTTTATTTCAATAAACTATTGTTCTGAAATTAGTTCCAAGGATTCGAAATGGTTACTTTGTTCTTTATGAAAATTTAAATGTGGTTTGAAATGTTTTCTATAAGACTTTTCCCAATTATAACCTATAGTTGTGTTTTGGTAACTAAATGGTTTCAATTCCTTCTCTCAATTATTATATTTTTGTGTGTATTCACCTTGGTTTTGTGAATGGTTTTCTAAGTACATTGGGATTTGAGTTTTAAAAGGATCAGTTGGTATTTTTTATTGTTTGGTAAAGTGTTTTGGTCACGCGTATGATTTTATGGGCCACTTTCTAATTTTAAATGGTTTGTTTTGAGATATCCACCTCTATGGTGAATTATCCTAGGATAGGTTCATCACATATGTGGTGTCGGTGTTGGGGCTTGGAATGCATAGTGACTATGGGTTTTGGAGTGAGCCACGCATTTGAGGATATCTCCATTCACTATGTACTATTATCATGGGATTCCTAGGAATCATCTAGTGGTTTGAGTGAAGGATTCTTTTTGGGACCAATTATAAGGGTTGGTACCCAATGGATTAGTTTAGAGTCCGTGCGAGACGTGCTACTAGATTGGCTAGTTTAGAGTGGCTAGTTGGTTATGGACTATGGACATGCACTATACACAGGAAGGTGAGTCAAAACTGAGTACATTCATGGATTTCTTCTAGGGGTGTTTAGGAAATGACCATGTTTTTTATCAATATTTTTAATTAAAATTTTATTGATTTTGTATTTTATTTCTTCATTTTCTATTTCATTTAATTTCAGTTAAACCTTTTTTATCATTTGTCATGGTTTCATGTTTGGGTTTTTGGTTGTATAATTGATTTTTGGAATGGAAAATGGGTTTTTAAGAGAAGTTGATTGTCTTTGTTGTTTTAAGAAGTGTATTTCTTTAATATTTTTATTGGACTATGAAATTAGAAAACCTATATTAAATATGTATTTAAAAATTGTTCTTGTTGACAGTTTTGGGAAAGGAAATTCATGGACTATATGGTGATTGCCTAATGAGTTGTATTATGAAAACACACATGTGCCACTCCGAATTGGTATTCATGAGATATTTTGCAGTTTTAGATCATTTGGTTCGGTTTTCCTTTGATTGGGTTGGTCTTGTGGTAAGTTTTGGCCAATTGGTCACATGAATATTGTGTTAGAGTGGTTTAGTTTTTTTGTCTTTAGTTTATGTTTGGGTAATCAATTATTATATCTAGATTAGTTTCAATATTTATTGAAGTTTATTTGTTTTTTGTGATGTATTCTCTATTTGGTTATTTTATCCTAATTTTCTAGGCATAAATCATTCCCCTTTTATTATATTTGATGTTCGTCACTAATCGCCAACCTAGGAGGATTGGGAACGCTTCTTGGGCCAGGTCTGTAGTCGAGTCAGATTTTGGGTTAGAAGGCATCCCAACCTGGATCATGACAATTCATTTGAGATATTTACATTTTATTAATACCTTATAATTCATTAATTATTAATTTATTTTAATTTTATCTCAATGATATATATATATTTTCATTTTTAAAATGAATATTGTATTACTAATATTTTTTCTATTTTTAATATAATTGTTTATATGTAATATTTTTTTGGTAGCTTTAGAAGATTCATATTTTCATATTTATGTTATCCTACCTTCAATTTTTATCCCATTGTAATATATTCATTTCTTATGGAAATTTTTATTCTATAAATATACATTTTAAATTAATAAAAAAATTTGGTTTTATCATGTGGTGTATGTGCGTAATACTACATTATAAAATATAACATAATTATAAGAATGTAAATTTTGTGGATAAAATTATGGGCCATTGCAGTTTTCCTAGTGGTAGTGTTTGAGGAGTCATGAGAACCCTAATAAGTATCTTACATGATGGGTATTTAGACTCTTATGTTCCTTTTTTGTTTTTTATTCTCAATTAAGATAATTTTTTGAGATATATATAATGTAATAGTTCATGGTTTACCAACCCTTAACATTTATTTTATAAGAGTTTGAGGTATTTGGAGGAGGATTGAGAAGGGTTAAATGGATTATGGAGCTATAATTTTACTATTTTGGTTGGTTCATAAAGTTAATACATCTTCAAAGTATGAGAAGTTTTACATAATTTAGAATCTAGGAATTCAAATCATAAATATCTATGTTGGAATTTTTTGATTTAGTGTCACGTGAATTGAAATAATAGTTCAGGAAGTGAATTAATTTAGGAAAAAGGCACCATGATAATTTTTGGATGTTTCTGGGGTTTGGAATTTGAGGGAATTATGTCATGAATATATTTCATGTCCTAAATTTGGGGGAATGAGAAAAACAAAAATCCTGAATCTAGGTTTCACATCACAAATTTTCCAAGGTCATTCCAATCTATAGATAATGGAGTATTCATTGATTATTTCATTCCTCTCTAGTTTCCCTCAATACATGGTATAACTCTAGGTGATTTTGGAGGATTACCAATAAAAATTCCTCTGGATTTGATCCTTGGATTCTTGAGGATTATCATTTACAATCTATGGTTAATAAATTACCCTTATACCTTGTTTCCTCATATTTTTTCCTCGTGGAATTTGAAGCATTGATGATGAATTGTTCCAATTTAATTTGAAGCTATGAATTTTATGAAACATTTTTTGATTTATGATGATTCAATGTTTAATATACCGTTTTAGTCTCCCAATTGTTTCTTATTTTTATTGATAATAACAACAATTCAAGAATAATTTTTGTGGAATGGGGTCTACATTCTCTCCCAATATATATGCATGTGTCGAGATTAAATGTTTTTATTACTTTAAGAGGATATTAACGGTTTTCAAAAGAATATAATTAATTTGATAAATCTAAAATTGATTTGAATGGGGATAAATAAAAATTATTATTGGCTTTTAGGATATTATTGTTGAGAATATACATGATTGTTACCATTTCTAAAAAACACTATCATTGAGATCCTTACATGGGTTGTAGTTTTGATAACTGTGAAACCCTTATTGAAATGATTAATTAAACTCACACTTAATGAAATGGATAATCAATTATAAATCGATTCATAATATGGCCCTCATTAATAGATGGCATTGATTGATAATACCCAATATAATTAATTAAGTAATGAAATAAAATATTTTTTGTTGAATAAAAAATGTGGTATTGTTGAGGTAAGAATATGTTGTTATGTGTGGATGTTATTATTATTATTTTGCTTTTGTGATGTGAGATGTTTTGTGGAAATGGTGGTGACTGACTCGGTTATAGACATTTGATGGGATGTGATGGGATGGATAGTAGGAATGAGATGTGATGTTTGATAGTGTGTTGTGGTTGTGATGTGAGGATATTGTGAAGAGATGATTGGGATATGTTGTTGACTGGTGTGTAGTGGTTTTTATATGTGGTTATTGCATTTGGATAGTTTTGTTTTGATGATATGGATTGGTTTATGTATTATTGTTGTAAATAAGGATTTGAGGAAAAGAAGTTTTTATGTGTTTTGGTTGTTTTAGTTTCCTGGTTAGTGATATATTAAAATTGAAATGATGCATCTAAAAAGAAATGGGTGTGTAAATGAAAAATAATAAGTTAAAATTTATGTGTTTCAATTATATATAATTAAATGTTAATGAGATATTTTAATTTAAATGAAACTTCTTAGTAAATGAGATTTAGTGGGAACTTGTTAATATGAATTAAACCATTGGTTGTGTCTAATATTGAGGGGTGTAGTGGCGGCGATGTAGAGTATATTAGTGAATTTAAAGTCAACCCATATGTTAGGTATTGTGTTTTATCCATATTTCCTTTATCTTTTATTAATTTATATATGATCCCCACCTAAGATTAATAATGTTACCAATTCCAAATAATTTTTGGTTCCATGTGTTTTCTCCAATGTTTGGACTAGTGATGAATCACGTAAATAGATACCTCTCTTCCTTGATCTCCCTTAGGTAGTAGTGATATTTTGATTTGGTTCTAGAGATTACTCAGGGATGATACACATTGGTTTCAAATATTAACAAGTAATAACATAGATTTGTGTACAGTATTACCCAGTGATGTTGAGGATTTGATATGTGATGGGGGTCATGTGGGATGGGTGGAGGGAATGTGTTTTTTCCCTTAATGTTCATGATTACCTATGGATCTTCTAATGGTATTTGGTTGTGATATGATGAGGTTTTGATGTGATGGTCACTTATGATAGCAACAAATGTTATACATTCCAAGTGGTTAGGATAGGTAAGGACATATCATGACCAAAATCATATATTTTTTGATATGTGATGCCATATTTATGGAAGGAATGGGAGAAAATGATGACTGACATTGGGGAATGAGAATTTAAAATAGGTAGGGAAGTGGTTTTAGAGTGCCCTTTCATTTTATTCTTTTGATTCTATGTTACCATATTGTATGCCTACTTTGTAGATTGTTCCATGGTGAGAATGATATTGGTTTGTTGTCCTGATAATTGGCATGTTGGTTCAATTATTTTTTCCATGTTTTATTTTTATTCTCATTCCACATGATCACCAGAGACCTTTGGTATGATCATACTATATATAAATGTTATTATCAACATATATATAAATAGATGATTTTATGGTTTTTATGGGGACTTTGATGACCGAGTTGGATATTACTAGCTTGGATTTGGAGATTCAGTTGAGTCACTACCAAAAGTCTTATCTTTATTAATTAAATGGAGAGTTTAATTTTTTGTTTTTTACATTTTTTATACATTGTATTATGGGTTGGGTTTAATTTTATATTATGTACTTGGGTTTCCAAGAATTTATTCATTTAATCTTTAGATAATATATTATTAATGGTTGAACTATATTCTATATGTGATATTTTTATTCCCTCAGTGATAGCCCCTAATTGGGGGCCTAGTGGAGGTCGTAATCTGTAGTAATTATCTCTCTTCCACCATTTAAAACCAATTGGTGGTACCTTTGGAGGGGGGTCAAAACAGTACCTCATTGTAATAACTTGATCCACAATATAGTTTTTATTTCCTTGGTAATTTGATGGGTGTGGAAACACTGGCCAAAAAATGTCATGGATCACCTAACATATCAAAAATGCATCATATAAGAACTACATGCGTCTTAATCCATAATTTACTGGTATATACAATGATTCATATATCTCTTATTCCAATCCCAGTCACAACATCCACTTCTCTATCTGGTTATGAAATAGCGATAGGATTTTCCATGTCCACGCCAGATTTTATCCATCTCTTCCATAAGAGAATCTAAATACTTATCCCTTATCTATATTTTACATGTTCTATTTCTCGATATAGATATAACCTATAATATAATTCCTATAGTTTGATTCATGTTACCAAAAAATACATAGAGACACCAATATATCCAAACTCAGTCCTAGTCATAGATTCTGTATTCATTCATGAAATTTCCTAGGATAATTAACATGAACCAGTTAACATTATGTCTTTACACAACTCTTTGTTAGGATCAGAATATTTTGAGTTTTCTTTCTATTTATATTTTATTCATGTTGCTTTTAATGCCTTTTAACGTTAGGATAACCATCTATTAAATTTCAATTATCTTTACACAAGAGTCTAGTTTATATAAATTACATCAAATTACTACACATGGACGGACTTCTGTCGTCGTAGAATATATGGTGACTCTCATGCACTAACCATCGTCAAGACATAGACCCTGTCATGTTTAATTTCTACTGCTTGGGTTCTTACTTGTTCATGTAAGTATTATCAAGGAGGCCTAACATCAAAACAAAACCACCTTAATTATCCTAACACATGAACCTTATCAATAAGAATCCACTTATATAAAGACTCTCTATATGTCCCCTTACACTGTATGGAATTTTATTATTTATTTCATGATGTTAAATGCCATGATATATGTTTTATCCCACCTGAACATTAAACAACATGGAGTTTTCCATGATCAAGGCCAAATTTATACACATGACAAATAAACATATTTATGATCCCGTAGATTGTTCCTATTTATATATAAGCTTATTCAATGAAAAAACTTCCCTATTTAAACAAAATTTGTAAAAATATTTAGATTATCTATGTTATTATCAAGTATTCCATTTTATAGCCCAATTGTAGGAAACTACCATCATATCTTCCCCTATATATGATTATGATATGATCCGAGGATACATATATAAACTATGTGTGGATTTATTCTTATCATTTAAGGGTATATAGTGATTTCTGAACCATATATCATAAACCAAGTGACAAAATGTTCATTCATCAAATATCACTCATTGTGATGGAATATCTCCATTTATATTGGATTATTTAATTTTACTGTGCAATGAGATAATATAGAACAAGATCTATTATCACAGGTCTTAACATAGAGATTAATTCTTGTTCTAAACTAACACTGGAATAACAATTTCTTGATATGATAATTATACGTGGCTTGATCCCAATAATCATAGGGTATGTAGTGATACCTACATATAATATCCTTGGAACAACCATATATTCCATAATTTTCAAACCCCTCCATTGTGGTGGTATAGGTGGTAGTTAGGTATACCCATAAAAAATCAAAAACTTATAAGGATAATACTTTTTCTATTTGTCCATCATATTCTATTTTATATTTAATAGGGTCTTATTGAATGCATTTATATATATATATACATTAACCAATGCATGATAGTGGTAAAAGTTGTTGAATTTGATATTATGCTTCAAAAAAATATTTTCTAACTCTGTAGAATAGAAATTGGATCTATTTTTTCATTAGTATTGTAGGGGGAACACCACATCAAATAACTATATTGTCCTTCATAAAGATACTGATTATATTAGTCCCAAATTCTCCGAGGGGTAATGCCTCATCCCATTTGGAGATGAAGATGGTAGCGACAATGATGTATTTGAATTTCATTGATGTGTTAAGAGGATATTGTCCTACAACATCCATTATCCATCAAGAATAGGTCCAGGAGAATCTGTATTTATATATAATAAATGGGGGTTGATTGATAAAGTTGGAGTGCACTAGGTATGAATGAATATTTTTTGTAATCTTTGTGCAATCATGCATAATAATGGTCCTACAATAACACATCCTCTGAATTTGATGAGAGATCTCGAAACATAACTGGTGGGCACCACATGCTCCAACATATACATCCTTTATGATATCCAAAAACTCTTACCCATCAATGAACCTTAGAATTACTCTATAAAAGCCTCATTTATAGAGTACCTTCTTGTGATTTAGTCCATTATAAATAGTGAAACTATTTTCTCACCATCAAATTTTCTCTTTCTTATATCTGTCCATCAAAAATAATTCATTTTGAATGTAGTACATGATGGGTATCATCCACCCAGTGGTAGGACCACATGGTTCACCTATTGGACTAATTTCATCGATCTCTTCCATAAAGACAAGTGTTAAAGTTGAGACCATTCAATGATGTGAAATGATGAATAATGTCTCATACTGGTTTGGAAATACCAATGTCATAAATCCATTTTCCAAATAATATTCTTGGTAATTATAAGTTCTTAGGATGTGATTTAATATTGGATTCGAGATGAGAACTTCTATTCTCCTTATAAATTGTCAAGTAATAGGATTTTCACTTATTTTATGATGGTGTAATCCCCACTGATTGCTTTAATTACCAACTCTTAATAATTATTCACCACCAATGTGGTCCATCAGTATTTAGTGTTCTTGTTCTATTCTAGAAATGAGGGCCTGATAATGAGCTTTTATATATTTTAAAACGCTTTATAATAAGAAGGAATAAGGAACAACTTACATTGATGGAGATTTGAGCAAAACCCCCAATATAACTTTATTCATCTTGGGGTATGGTATCCTATTATTTTTTCGGATTTTGGATGCATCATAAAAATATATATCCCATGTATTGGGGTATATTGAATATAAAGTATCACTTAATCAGGAAATTCATAATCAAATGATGTTGTTTCTACAGATGGATGTTCTCTAAGAAAATATACCAAGTCTTGTACTTCCACTGATATATGAGGTACAATCTATAAATCAAGCTATTGGAGGATAACTTCCAAACATGTCAAACACCCTGTAAACATTGAAAAGATAAGGATATATTTGAGTGGGTTATTTTAAGAGACCAAATGGACCTTGTGATGATGTAAGTAGTTGCATAGTTTATGAACTGTGATGATTAACTCTGGGAAACTATTCTTGATATCCCAATAATGATTCCAAACATTGATCATGTTTCCAATTGGATAATTCATTGTTGTTTTCATTTACATATCCATTATTTTGTGCGAGGATAAAACCAGGTGATGAATTTAAGGACATCAGATATATGATGAGTAAATTATCCTCAATGGGTGACATTATCACGAGAGGTCTCAATGGATACTTCTTTAAGTTTTCATATTCTTCCTGAAATTCATTGGTCCACTGATACGTGACCACCTTTTTCATCAACCTAGTTAAGGGAAAATATTGTCTTGTGAGGTTAGCTATAAAGCTCCATATATTGGAAATATGTACCTATATACCCCTCAAATATTTTAGGTTCTGAGGGGTGATATATTTTGGATAGCCTTTGATTTCACAGGGCCAACTTTGATGCTATGATGGAGAATGATGAAGCAGTGAAATTTACCTAAAGTAATTCCAAAAGCACATTTCAAATGGCTCATATTTATGGTACGATGTTGTAGTTAGTTGGATATGGTTTTAAGATTGGCCATGTTCTTTGAACATAGTCATGGATTAACCCCAAGATCGTGAATGTCGCATTTGAAAAATTTTCCCATGAAGGGTTTAAAGATATGATGCATGACATATTGGTTTTTGGCACCTACATTCTTCAAGCAATAGGGAATCAACCGATAAGAAAAATACTCTATATGGGGTCCTAAAGATAGTGGATTATTTATCTTTTGGGTCTGTGTGAATTTTATTTCACCCTTTATATCCATCCATAAAGGATATGTCTGGATAATCATACATTTCATCATTTAATATCTCTATTATTCGAATTGAGAATTAATCATTCAAATAATACCAATTGAGATATATGAATTCAATGATGACCTTAATTTTACCATTATTCTTCTTCAACAAGACAATATTTCCCAACCATTTCAAATTCAAAACTACCTGGATGATGTTATCCTTGATAAGATTGTCCTCTTCCACCTCAATTTTGGAGTTGTGAGTTATGTGTGTCCTTATGGATAACTATTTGCATCCTCGATGGTTTTCTGGAAAGCTCAATTGGTCAGTCGTCAATATAGGATCAATGAATGATATTTCTATATAATTATAGGAAATCATTTCCTAATTTTTCTTCATTGAAGAGGTATATACCTCTTCTTCTTTAGAAGATATGGACAAATTAATAAATGTGATTTGTGGATCTTCTACTATACCCAGATTTGTTTCTCTGAGTTCATAAATAGTGGTAGAGACAACTCCTGAAAGTGATGGTGAGGAATACCTATCATCTTTCTCCTATTCCTCTTCCTCATTATTTCCCTATTACACCACTTCCTTTCCCTTAGGGGATTTCAGTGATGATTAAATTTTTATAGTCCGAGGAGGAGTCCACATTTTCACATCTGGAGGATAAATAATCTAATTCTAACCCGACTTACGAGACAAAGATTTTTCAATCCCCAAGGGGTGGAATGAGGGAATTATAACTGATGCCTTCATCACTGTCTGGTGAGTATAAAACCTCTCCAATACTGGTTGATTCAATTTCCATGATTGATATCCTATAAGTCACTAAAAATGCACCTAAACATGGACCCATCCATTTGATCTGATTAATGGGAAATAGATACTCCACACTAATCTATTTTATGGGATTATCTAGGATTATTTTCGGACCATTTGTGGAAATTATTTGAGAAACATTATCGATCATTGGTTGTTTCACTTCCCTATAATAGAATCATCTGTCAGTCTCTTATGATTCACAAGATTAAAATGTGGATTCATCATAATGATGTGTCCCAATTTTTTATACAATGAAAATTTTGAGGCATTGGTGGTATGATGAAGGGATAACCAATAATAATGTAACCAAGGAATTCCTAAAAAAAATTTAAGAATTTTTCTTATTGAACAACTAGGAATTATGATTCAGATATGAGATCCCCAAACTATGTCCTAAGAATGATCTTTCCAAGTGGCTTTTTCACGCTCTTGTCAAAACCCTATAGTGTTAAAGTAAATAGGAAAAAATATGACTCATGATAACCAATTTGATGAAGTGTTGAAAATATAATTTGTTTCAACAATAATCCATTTTCAATGAATACTCATCAGATATCAACATAATTTATCCTTCCATATACATACAAAGTTTTATGTTTCCCTGTTTAAATATGCCTTTTTATACTCTGTGAATGATATGATCATGTGGAATAATGCCAGATCTAGATCTGCATAATATATATTTTCCGTAGCAACATCATCTTAAAATAATTGAGATATTGAAAATATATTTATGAGTTCTTATTTAATGTCTTTTTATAGACTTAAATCATCCCATATTGACATCATGGATGACACTAGGGATAACTTCAATAAAATTTCATACTTCTAGTCTAAATGATTGTTCTTCCCCACATTATTATGATACATTCAAGACACTTTAGTAACTTAAGTACTTGTTTTAGGATGGTTTTCCTTTAGAAAAATAGTTAAGGGTACTTCTAACATTGGTGGTTTAGATCAGGTTTGTCTGCATCTGCACCGTGGTTGATTCGGGGATAGTGTCTCCTCTTGTCAGTCGTACAGAGCGTTCGTGTATTGGAAAAATCTAGATTTTGTGGGAGAACATTTTATCCCATGATAAGATTTACGGATGTATCTTCTATGAATTTTACCTGCATAAAAAGTCTATGCGGGGATGTGTCCAAGATAATGACTTCTATAATGACATCATCATCCCCTGTATCACTGGGTCTGGTGGCCTCTTCCCAAAATTCCCAAATCGAATGTAGGGAATTCAAGTAAATAGTCAAACTCATCATCAGAGAAGGGTCTATTAAGTTAATAATTCTAATGGAACCCAAGATCAACTTCTCATCTAATAATTACATTTTCTGGAAGGTTGAATCTTATGAAACCATTTAGTGGGGTGGCACCCATTATTTTGGGACAAAAGTTATGATGTATTATAGAGTGAAAGACAACATTGGTCATAGAATAGGTTCACCTTATTATTTTTTATTCATTATACTCTTACCATGTCATTATTTTAAAGACTGTATTTCAAAGGACAATGATGTTGATGGAGTCGGTTGTGATGTAGAGGAAGTGGATAAGGAATAGTTTGTTGTTTCAACTATTACCAAAGGAAATTATGATTCCAGTTGATCATAATTATTTCCTTCCAATCATTATTATTTTTAATAAACATGCTGTTAAAATCCTCACATTCAATATCTTCCTTCTGATCAGTAGGAAAAACACATGCTACTTGTGCAGGTGGATTTCACAACATCACCTGCCCAAAGACCACAATATTTTTTAAGCATTCTATGAAAACAATGAATTCCAAGATGTTGTGCCCCAATGTTCAATAAAATGCGAAATACTTTGGTAGATATTCATCACCATTTTATCTAGGCTTCTAGGTCATTGTAAATATGATCAAGTTACTCTCCAATGATGAGATGAAGTATCATGTGACTTGTTCACATTGAAAAGAATACAAAAATTTCATCAAATCCTACAACTATTTTTACCTCTACTATATTTGATCTTCTTAATGTGGTGTGAATTGGTGTTGATGCTCAGGATTAGACTGCATGATATGGTGCTAGTTTTTATGCTGGATTCTGTGCATGGGATGGCTTAAGTTTAACCTTGGAAGAATTTACTTTACTTATTATCTTTAATTGGGCTGATTGTATTACTCGGGACATAGCCTTGGTCAATGCGATATAGTCTTCCATTCATTGAGAAATTGCAGCAAGGTCCCAACCCCACCCTTTATATTTCATAGGAATGAATGGTGTGTGAAACATTCAATGAAGAATATCTATAAATATGGAAAAAATATTCCTTAATGAATCAATATACTTAAAAAGTATTTCAACCCCTTTCAATGAGAAATGAAATATTTGACCCCCTCATTCACCCATTATTTGCAGTTGAGTGGAAAAAGATGATTTTCTTCTACTACATCTAGAATAATTGGAAGATAAAATTATGAGAAAGAAATTCCTATACCATAATTGAATAATCTAGAAATTTGGAATACTATATAAAGGTTGTCCCAAACAATTTTTGAACAGAGTAACCAGGTTTTATAACATTCTTCTATGAATGGGTCAACATTATGGGATCACAATGGGAAACAAAATATATCAAATTCTAATCTGAAACACATAAACCATTAAATCTCCTAGGGGAGGATCCTTTTGGTGATGTGAGGCACTACTGGGGAGAAATCATTCATAGAGCATACCATTATGTGGAGGATTACCATTATGTCTTGATGTCCAAGTACAAGGTGAGTTCTCACGAAATATACTCTAGGGATTACCTTAATGGTTGATGACATCTAGTGGAATACCATTTTTCGTTTTCTTTTTTCCACATGGTGGGTTGTTATGACTCTCAAAAAGAGATGGAATCTCAAGATCAATCTCATTATGGACATTAATCCATCCTTCATGGTGATGTTTCTTGGGAGGACCTTCAGAATTTTTGGTAATATTCCCATAATTTGGTAGTAGGAAAGAAGGATCTTGATATTCAATAGATAAAGGTGTAAGGTATTAAATGTCTTAAACATTATGTAACGATCGATCGCTGATCTGATCCTTTTTTTCAAGTCATCTCTTGTGAGGAATATTTATTGTCCCCTTTATTCAAGAAATTGGGGACACTTGCTAATAAAATTTGTTTTAAGTATGGAAGTTTGTTTTACTAGCTCCTATGTTACAAAAAATTATTATAGGGGTATAGAATTTGGGAAGGGGTTTGTGACCTCCATGGAGAAGGTATTTTAATATGACGATTACCTCTAGTTATAGTGGGTGTTTGTACCCAATATGGGTTCTTATATATCATTGTGGATTTTTTACCATGACATTACTGAATGATAGTAGAGGTGTGTGTTTTCTTTGGAGTAACATGTTGTTGAGTCACCCCATTTGTAGTTATGGACTTGGAATTGACACATCCTCCATTTTTATTGATATTAAAATATCATGGTAGATATTTAGGATGTGAGGAGGAATCTCTTTCATCCCTTCCATCGTTTTTAGGATATTCTTAGTGAATTCTGAAGTAGAAACAAGGATGTATTCCCATTCCATGGCAGGATAAGGGTTGGGTGGCTACTCATTTCCTCCATTTCCTACTATTGCATACTAGCAGTACATAGGTGTGGGGAAAGATATTTTAGTCTCCCCTAGTTGTTCATCGATACATTCCTTATAACATATATAGATTATACTAGATGAGTCTTCTGGTATGATTGGTTTATGTGGGTGGGTGTTTTTTACTGCTCACGGATTACAACCAAATTTGACTAGAATGATTTCTGGGTGCGAGGAGATATTTATTCCTTCATGCCGTGTGTTGGCGTATTTGGGTTGTGGGATTCATTGGGGGATTCTATAGGATTCCCCTAGCATAATTTATTAGTTTGGGAAGGTGTTTGTTTGTAGTCATTGTTTTACACCAATTATGATTGGAGGGATTCTCTAGAGGGGAAAAATAAGTCTCTATGATCCATATTGACATGTCCCTTTCGTCAATGGGACATCTTACATGCCCATGTCAAGATGGACTGGTCAAGGATGCCAATTTTTTTACCGTCATAATGTTTAGGGTTTACTAACGTGTGGAATTGGAGGAAAAAATTATTGGTAAGATACCTTTGAAACAACCTTTTTGTTAACCGGGCGAGGCTATCTTGGGCCTCTTTATCTACCTCATCGAGGCAAGTGAGGAGATGATTGACGTGTCCTAAGGATAAGCTCCCAAAACGTTTGGGGACAGTGTTTGGTTTCATTGCTAAGTGGATGAACGAAAGGCCTTCATAAGTTGGTTATCATATCGGGAAGCCTCTAGGGTCTGGATGGTTCTATTTAGGTGGTACTCTCTATTGGGATTGCATTGTCTCAACAACACTCTATAAATCTTATTGATTTTGATGCTCACAAAAAACCTAGTTTTTTTACTAATGATATTACTTTATGTTTATTTCAGTAAATTAATATTCTTTATAATCTTGATTTAGGAATAATATTCAAGAATATTATTCATGTGGAACATTAATAAATGTGTTAGAAATTATCTTAAGCATATTTTGGAAACATTATTCATACCGTAAGTCGAATAACATAAACTATGGAACAAAACCTACATTTGTATCAAATCATATCTTGAAAATAAGCATGTATAGTTATACAACCCTACAATGCCAGAAAATTTTGCATAAAAACCTTACATTTTTAAGGAACCTTATGTTTTACAAAGAGAAAAAGTATAGTTAAAGAACCCTATATATTTATGGAAACCAATGTTTAAGAAGAAAACATATGGATCATCAACCTTACTTTTGTGATCAAACATACTTTGTTAATCCTAAATGTGGATAATGAAAATTACATAATTGAAATCTATGTTTGGGATTTTTTTTGAAAGAATATTATGTTTGACTTTTCAACATCAGAGATTTGAATGATAAATTTTATCAGTGTTTAGTAAAATGGTATTTCTAGAATATCAGTCCGATTTAATGCTCATTTTAGAATAATTAAAATCTCTTTCTGATTTATTCAATGAATTGTGTTAAGTAGATAAATTTTATTCTATTCTTAATGGATGTAACTACTACTCTAAGATGTATTTTGAATTTTAATTATCATGGTTTATTAGGAAATTTTCTTGGATCTGGATTTAAAATGAAATATCTCTCCTATATTTATTCTATTTCTTTATTTATTAGAATATATATGTATATATGATTCAAAGAAGATGTGATATATTGACCAATATATTGCGACACTTTTTGTTTGTGATTGAAACTACATTCTTGAGAAGATATTTTACAGATCCATTGCAACAATCAACGAGACTCTGTTTTCTATAAAAGAGGCTACACTATTGTGATATAAATGTTTTGTATCTCTAATTTTCTATAAGTCCACTGATAATATAATCATTTCTATATTTATTTAAAGATATATTGAAACCAAATCACTTTAGAACTACTCTTTCTCAAAGAAACTATTTTCTGAAAAAGAATATTCATATGATGTTAGTTATTTTTACAACTATGAAGTTCAACAGAAACATTTTTAATCAATATATTTTTATTGATATTTTCAACTGCACATACTCACTTGTGGTAGAGTATTAGCTTCCAGATCTAATCTTTGGTTTTCATGGTTCTCTATTAAAAAACTACAAGGATCTATGTTTAGCCTTATTTTGATGGTTTCTACTTCCTTCACTCAATTATTTATTGGTCTTATGATATAAGGCCATGAAGAGTGAAACTCACCAAACTAAATTACAGAATAATTGGTTGAGTGTACTAGGAGATATTTATTCTCCAAACCACTATAAATATGCGTGTTTGGTGTTTATGATTTATACATTTCTCATACTTTCATATAGAATATAAGCAGTACTTATCCGCATAGTCTACAGTTGATGTAAAAAGGAAGAACTGTATATGATTTTTAAAAGACACTAATTCAAAAGAAATGAAGCTATTATCTATGTTCATGGACTAGATGAATTAAATTTTGTCTCGTAATGTCCAACTGCTTATGAGATGTGGGAAACCATTGCAGTTCCCTATGACGAAACAGATAATGTAAAAAAAAATTATGTAAGGAACAACGAAACTAAAATTTGACACTTTTAGAATATTTTATGGAGAAAGTATCACTAAGATGAAGGGATATCTTATAGATATTATCAATAATATTATTTCCTAGGGTGGTTCTATCAAACAAGCATAGAAATCGTTGAAATTATGGGAGTAATACCAACTAAATGGAATGGTATATCAACTGTAATTAGACAATTATAACCTATCAAAAATCTAAAAATAATAGAATTAATTGAGACACTAATGATGTATGAATCTTAAATACAATATAATGTTTATGATCATGAAGTATTATGGAAAAAGGATAATACTTATCTTAATGTAACATATTATAACCAATGAAAATGAATAAAGAAATAAGTCAAAGAAGAAAAGAATTAAAATAAATATGATTCTGAAATGGAACTGGCTCAATAAGCCATAATTTTTAGAAAGTTTTATAAGAAGAAAAGAGTATTTAGAAAACCCTTAAAAAGGTATAATAAAGACTCAAGGGAAGTCACGTTATATGAATGAAAAAAATTAGGTCATATAATGTCACGACACACCTTCTTATTTATGAGGGAAGGAAAAAAATATTGATAGACTGTTTCCTCTTCAAGATCAGGGTGATATAATGACCCCCAAAGTCCCGCATTTAATAGGAATCCATGTTGCGACTAGAAACAAGGGTATATAATCTCATACATTAATGTAAGGAATTAACCTATTTATATAACAAGATTTAGAGATGTGATGATAAATCCGAAAAAACTCCAAATACAAAAAGTAAAATTGAATCCAAAATCTATTCCCACATGCATGTTAAAAAATTAATATAATATAAGGTTTAGTGAAAAATCCAAATCAAAGTACCAAAAGAGAAGAATCTATGGAGAAACAATAACAAATTTGGATGCCCAATCTAGTAATGTCCAGCACGGTCCTCTATGTCCTACCAGAAACATGAAAACATATTTATATACCTAGGGTGAGAATACAAGTATACTATGTAGACAAATCTAAAGACACCCATGAACAAGTGAAGTAACATACTAATACCCCTGTGGGAAAATAGAAGAACCTCAAAGCACCTACCAAAAAGTACAAACCAATCCAGGCTCACCAAGGCACACTCACCAAATAATGCATGTAAATTAAAGTAATATTATTTTCATATTGATATTTGGGTACCCTATACCACTTTCCCACAAGTTGACTTCTTTCCCTAAAATATAACATCTTGAAACTAAACCTCTTCACATACGTAGTCCCACTTCCACAAACCACCCACAAGCACCTGGGCCTCAACCACACACAATCTCGCTCGCAGACACGTGGTCCAGAACAACCATACCTCTGTCCCGAAGACACGTGAGCCTCATCTCGAAGAAAATTGGGAAAACAAACCCAACTTGCAAACACCTAGGCCCCTAATCTACAAAAAACCCTCAGCCAATGAATCATGTACTATGGTAATACTCAAGAAATTATAGCCTGTGCGGATATGCTCGAGTGGTATGAACGTAGAAGACAATGTGAGAAAGAAGGTTAGTAACCAGCTATCCATCCTCCCACTGGGATATTGGGAAAGACGCTCTCCCGCATTAAATAGAGGTTTTTGGCACATAGTTCTTAACAAGGGTGGGGTGTATATAGAAATCACAAGAAAATACTATTTATATATATAGGTAAACAAACACTCAACCCAACCTATAGGTTTCCAGAAAGCAACCATCCCACACAAACCACCTTTTCTGCCACTCGTTTATACACAACCTTAACCACAATGAAACACCAGACTAGCCCATTTTTATTTTACCACATTAAATTTATCATGTATGTGGTTTACCATAATATATTCTAGCAATAACGAGAATCTATCAACCAATAATATATAAAAACAACACAAAAAAGTATAACTATAGTTCCACTGCACGAACCCCCCAATCTTGTTAGACACCTGTTCAGCCATTTCGAACAATCATTCTTCAAAATTATACCACAAAATCCCTCTCTCACAACCTAGAATAATAACCCCATTGACCAAATAATTCCCCAATTAATTCCCACTGTATAATGAGTTCATAACCTCACTCAAGTCCCACTACCCAACATCACTCCATGACCAAAACACAACAATGGAAATTCAGCTGCCTATAAGTTCATCCATTCCACAATGAATAAATCTCTATAAAAACACCACAGAACACAAAAATCAACCACACCTATCAACAGGATGGGTATACATTCGGATTTGACTATAAGAGATTCTTCAGTTACACTTAATTATAATTGGGTGATCAAAAGACAACATTGATCCTAGGGCACTGATTTATCTAACTAAATATACATGGTTAAGTAGATTTAAAGTCATTTTCATTGTTCAAGAATATCAACAAAATAGAACATAACATGTGTGAAAAAATGACCACAAACGTTGATGATTTTCAGAATTTGTATAGCCAGGAAATCCATAATAGAATCAATGATAACAAATAAAACAGGTAGTCAACCTCAAACCACTCTCTACCTATTATATTATTTACCTGTGTTATCTTTTGATCAAATCCAGATCTTATCTTCTTTATGTTTTTATAAAATTTATCATCTATTCCTTATAAGGATTCAATTTTATACACACCCCGCAAGATTAAAAATTAAATGGAATCAAATTAAATCCCTACCACAATGATAAAAGGATAGAAGTTCCTCGTCCCACCAAGAATAGGGGATCACATGAGTCACATGAAATATCTTCACGAAAACAGAGTCGGAGAGCTCTGGCACAAGTGCGGGACTCATATGAGGAGGAAGGATCTTGGAACTCCATAGGAAATAAAAATGAAGAATAAAATAAGAGATCTTAGTTTATTAATGGGAAAGATCCTAAAAATCAGGGAGAATATTTTAATGTACATGAAAATAGGATCGTGGTTTGGAGATTACAAGGATGGTGGAATGTTGCGAGATACAAGGAATTTAATAATACCCTTCAGATATAGTAGAGACAACCTTGTGAACTATTGTGAGTTGGTAGATTACCATTTCATAGAGATAAACACATAACAAGGGAAAAATTGGAAAAACTAGGGAAAACTAGAAAACTGGAAATCAGTCACTAGGGGGTGAGTCACTGATGATGTGCCACCAGAGGGTGAGATGTGGACGTGAATACCTACCAACATTGACTCCACTGACTCACCAACACCTCGACCTACTAATGTCCTAACCTACCAACATCCTCGACCTACCGATTCCCGGACCTGCCGACACTGATGCATTTGAATCATCGACATTGATTCCCTCAACTCACTAATGCTGATGCACTGACATGCTGACACATTGACATTCCAACAGAATGACATGCTAGAACACTGACATTATGAAACACTGACATATCGGCGCACTGACATTCTGACGCACTAACACGCCAACCCAAAAAAACTAAAAATTTTCCGAACTCTGGAAATGAGATGCCATTGCCTCCCATAACACCCGAAGCACTAGATTTTCCAAAAGTAAAGGGCTTAGGGAAATCTGGGTAAATAAATATAATACCATGCTATCATTGGCTAAATGGTGAAAAGAGAATGATAGAAAAGGAATATCAAAAAAATTATGATTATGTAAAAAAGGAAAAAGAGTAATGAAGGCTACTTGGAATGTTTTTGAAGACTCTAGTATCTCATCAAAATCTTATTGAAAAAAGAAATAATCAAATTTGAATGAAAATACGTGCTTCCTGGAAAAAGAAGATAAGTTTGAAACCAATTATTCATATAATTATAATTCTCATTCTAATTTAAGTTAGTCAAATAATAAATTGGCTACCTACTGTACAATAATAAAAGAAAAATATGACTCTTTCTTAAAGAAACGCGTATCCTTAAAGAATATTCACTATACTATTTTATGAGAAAGAAATACCTTAAACAATATCAAGAGTTAATTGAATAATTTAACTCATCTAACAAAAACAATAATGATCATAAAAATAATATTAAAGCATACAAGATGATGTTGAAACTTATAAAATTTAGGTTATCTTAATTATAAAAGGAGAAAATATTCGGATTGAAATCATTGGTAATAATTTAATTAAAAAGGAAAGATTCAGTAGATAAAATAAGGGTGAAAAATATAAACTATATAAGAATCGTTTTGGTCCCATCTCAGAAACGGTTACATGTCACTTTTGTGGAAAATAATGATAAATAAAAAAACTGTTATTTGAGAAAACCTCAAATAAGTGGTTTTAAAAGATATTTAATTTCAAAAAGCCCATATGATGCAAATGATATATGTTATGGAAAAAATCAGATCATGATTACATGATGTATTATAGCTAACACTAATGGGCCCATGAGGATATGGCTATTAAAACAATGTTTTGTCTAAATATTCTTTGAAGGAAACATGTCGCATAAAAAGAGATGCTATTCATTATATAGATAGTGCATGACCCAATAACCTTAGTGTAAACTCATCATACTTCAACACAATGAATCAAATATAAGGAGGTCTTTCCACCATTGGTGATAAATCTAAAGGAAAAATAATTGGAATTGGAACAGTTGGAGATCCAAAAATTGTCTCAAACGAAAAAGTAGTATATGTACAATGGATGAAGCACAGACTTATAAGTATATCTCTACTTGTTGATGATGGATATTATGTTGATTTCTCTAAAAATTCCTTCCCTATATTTAATGGTAATTTACATATGTTTAGAGCAGTTAGAACTGATAATATTTATACTTTGGATTTAAATTCCTTTTGTAAATAGAAATTTAATTGTTTAACTACTAAGATAAATGAATCTTAGATCTGGAATAGTAGACATGGCCATTTTAATATTTATTATTCACATAAATTATCTAAGAAAGAGCTAGTTATTGATTTTCCTTGTCTTAAATATGATGGTGACAGATTTTGTGATGCGTTCTAAAGTGGTAAAAAAATAAATCTTCCTTCAAATGTATTAACAAGATTATAACATTGAAACCTCTAGAACATATCCGCATGGATCATTTTGGACCCTCAAGAGAATCAAGTTTTTTGGTAAAATTATATGTATATGTTTTAGCTAATGACTATTCAAGATTTACATTAACCTATTCTCTAAAACTCAAAAGTGAAGCTTTTACTATTTTTGAATGTTTTTTGTAAAATTGTTCTAAATGAAAAAGGATTTAAAATAGTTTCGTTAAGAAATGATCATGGTGGAGAATTTTAGAATCAATAATTCAATTCCTTTGGTTCAAATCTTGGTATTAAACACACCTTATCTACACCAAGAACACCTCAAAAATGGAATTATTGAATGAAAAAATAGAACTATTAAAAAATGGCTAGGACTATGTTGAACGAATACAGTCTTCCTACTTACTTATGGGAAGAAGTTTTAATCGCATCCTACTATATTATGAGTAAATTTTTAATTCAACCTATCTTCAAAAATACACCATACAAACATTTCAAAAATAGAAACCCTAAAGTAAAGTACTTTAATGTATTTTGATGCAAGGTGTATATCATAAACACCAAGGATAATTGTGGTAAATGTGACCTAAAATATGATAGTGGAATACTTTTAGCTTATTCTTCTACCTCTAAAGCCTATAGAGTTTTTAACAAAAATTCAAGGAATTTTTAAGAATTAGTTCTTGTGATGTTTGATGCAACTAAACCTTTTATTAAAGAGAATGATAAAACTGATGAAATTACTGACTCTTTTGACAACATGAGACTTTAAATTCTGTAAATTATTTTTAAAATAATATAAATAAAATTCAGTCTAGTTCAAAATAACATGATACTGATGATAATAAATGTATTTTACCTATAAAATATAGAACCTAAAATAATTATCCTTTAGAAACTGTTATAAGATACCTAGACATATGAATAAGAACTAGTTGAAATATAGGAAACCTATTGGGATTCCTTTCCTTTCTATCTCACCTAGAAAGGAAATCATTTGACGAATACATAAATGAAGAGAGTTGGATTTTAGCAATGTAGGAAGAGCTAAACCAATTAAAAAGGAATGGAGTTTGGGAATTAGTTAAAAGACCATAAAATAATCTAGTTATAGGAACTAAATGGGTCTTTTGAAATAAATAAGATGATAAAGATATTATAACATGAAACCAAGACACATTAGTAGCTAAATTATATAATCATGAAGAATATATAGGTTTTGATGAAACCTTTTCCCCTATCATTATATTAGAAGAAACAATAATCATTTTACTTTATGAATCTCATATGAACATTAAATTATATTAGATTGATATTAAATCTACATTTTTATATGGCTATAAAATGAAGGAAGTTTATGTTTAACAACCTTCTGGTTTTGAAAATTATTAAAAACTAGATTCAAATTTTAATCTTATTAATTTTATCTACAGCCTTAACTAGCACCTAGAGATTGGAATGAAAGATTAAGTTCTTTTATTTTAAAAAATGGATTTACTATTAGAGATGAAGATCCAACTCTTTTTAAGAAAACCAATTGATCTGATATATTTTTATCTCAAATCTATATGATAATTTTATTTTTCTATCAACTATACAAAAAAATTGTAATGATTTTTCTGAACATATGAAAAAAATATAAAATTTGTATGATGGGGGAATTAAATTTCATTTGGGGACTTCAAATTTATCAGAAACATTATTGAAATTTTTAAAACCAATGTAAATATATTTTTGATTTACTAAAAAAGTTTGTTCTTGAGAACAATAAGAAATATTAAAATATCATGTGTACTAATATAAAACATGATTTGGATGAAGATGGAAAACCTGTGTAAAACATGTTATGTAGTGGTATGATTGGTAGTTTATTATATCTTACCACTATAAGACCAGATATTTTGTTTTGTTTATGATTGCGTGCTATATTTCAAACAAATACTAAATAATCCCATATTATTATTGTCAAAAGGATTATTAGATATTTAAAAGGAACTATTTTTCAATCTCTTATTTATCCAAAACATGTAATTTGAATTTAATATCATATTCAAATGATGATTTTGGAGTTTGTATATTAGATAGAAAAACTTCCTTTGCAATGTGTCACTTTTTAGTAAAATATTTAGTATCATGGTTATATAAGAAACAACACTCAGTTTTACTATCAATAGCTGAGGTAGAATATGTATCTTCCTGATGTTTCTATGCACAAGTATTTTGGATGAATAACAGACTAATGGAATTTGGATTAAATTTTAATTATAAACCTATTTTACGTGTTAATAATGCCATCAATATTTCAAAAAAACATATAAGTTATTCAAGAACTAAGAATATAAATATTTGAAAACATTTTCTATGAGAGCATATTGTTAAAGAGGATATATATTTATATTTTTTCAATACTAAATATCAACAAGCTATTATTTTCAATAAACCACTTCCAACTGTATGTTTTCATTTTATTAAAGAGGTGTTAGTTTTATTTAAATTTTAAATAAATTTTAGTATTTTTTTATTATATTTTACAATTTATTTATGTTAAATTATTTACTTATTACTTTAAATCGGTTTTGTTTTAAAAACTTTTACTAAATATTTTAGTTAATTTTTTTATCTTATATTGTTTTATGCCATGTGTTTTAATTTTTTTTTCATAATTATCTTATGTAATGACACGAGAAGCATGGTACTAGGAGAAACCATTAAAATACCTAATATTTTTGTTTTTCAAACAATTTTCGAATACTGAACCCTTATTCTACCTTTGACTACCTCTATTTTATTTCAAAAACCTAGAAACTGAGGACCTCAGAGCTTTTGTTTCTCAAAAATTGATAAAAACCAAGAGAACCGAAGATAGTGAAGCCATCGATTCGAAGCAACAAAGAGTTAATGGGAGAAATATTATTCAAAGAAATGTGATAGATTTCGAATGGCTATACCAAACCAATATTCTTTTAAAAAAGGTGTTATCATTTCATGGTCTGGAATTTGTGTTCAATGAAGAAAAATCAGTTTTCCATTTTGATATAAAACTAAAATTTTCTACCAATGCTACTGTTTAGTTTCAATGATTCAGAATAAATTTTTTACAAGAATATTGGATATTTATTTTTCTATTTCTTCTACTAAAATATCCAAAATTTTGAACTTCCTTCATGAGGGAGTCTTTAATTTTGATCTATGTTTTCTTGGAGATAAGGATCATAATTCTGAAGACATTATGTATTTTCTTTTTAGTTCAAAAATTTTTAGGAAGTTGTTTTTAAAGGATATAAAGGTAGATAAAAACATTTATGTTAACTTTATTCAAACTCTTAATGGACCACAGATAGAAAAAATGGAAAATATTTTGTATCCAGACATGTACATCTTGTTTCTTTTTTTATGTGAAATAAAGCTTAATTTTCCATGATATATGTTCAAATATCTTCACTAATTCCATTATCCAGATGCATGGATTATCCTTATGGAAGGATAATTTCCCGAATTCTGTTTAAGTATAATATGATTCATTTAAATTATTCTCAATTAAAATGTCATCACAACAATAAACTCAATGCTGTAACATTAAGGAAGATTGGTTTTTACAGAAGTATAGTAAAAGGAAAACTCATGCAACTTGTTGAATATGCACAACAAAGATCTTGATCATTTTCTTACGGGGGGAAAGTGTATTTGGAAATGAAGGAATTTCAAAACCAACCCAAATAAGATTGATATTTTTGAGGAAGAAGATTATGTGGATGAAAATGTTATGCTAGAATAACTGGTTGTAAAACAAAGAAAGAGTGTAGATCCCCTTGATGAAGAACCGGTGATGGGTTCAGGTGAGGCTACTAGGTCAGTTCATTTAGAAGAGCCTTTTCATAAGGATGGCCAATAAGTTGAATGTCAAATTTGAGTTGTGTAGGATGTTTTTATTCCAATTTACTGTGATGAAGATCTAGCTATTTAGGCAGAGTAACAGATGTTAAGATTAGAAAACAAGGATAATGAAATTATTGAGAATATATTTTTCTCTATTTTTTGTCATTTTGATGAAATAAATCAATCTGAAACTGAAGAAAAAACAAATTTTCTTGATAGTACCTCTTGATCAAGTGAAAATTCAATTGAAAACCCAGTGGAGAAGTCTGTGAAAAAATCTCTTTCATGATATTTTTCAATTATTGGAGTTGTGCAGTCACAACATGAAGATGTAGGGACCTCATTCCCTATATAATTAGTTTAATGAGATTATTATTATGTTTAATAAGTATCAAGAAGAATATTTAAATCTTTGGAAAGAGAAAAAATTTTCCAAGAAAAATTTATTGAATTATAAAGAAAATTCTATTTCTTATAAGAAATTTGATTCTTTCAAGAGAGAGATGTTGAATTAAGTTTGAAAGATTTAGTCAAAGGTTGTTTCTAAGTTATACATTGCTAATCTCTAGTGGTATTTTGGGAGTTAGTTTGTGTTAATCAAGAGTAGTTTTATTGAGACTAGTACATCTACCTCTTCTCTTGCTACCAGTCTAGATCTTATTTGTAGATTTCATGAAATCACCACTGTCATGGATGACATGAATGATCATCTTCAAAATATCTTCTGAAATAGTGATCCTTGTTTAATTCTGTTGGACAATAAGAAATTTCTTCTTAATCAACTAACTTGGAATGTATTGGGTATCATATTTCTTCGGAACAAATTCACCAAAAAATTGGTCCATTTTATGTATCAAGAGGAGAGTTTGCATGAAATTTTGAAAGTCATTCTTTTTGAAAATTTTTACATAATTCCATATTCTATAGGTTTGATTATTGAGTTGGTTATTATGAATAAGTTGTGGATATAGATGGAAAAGCTGAAATCCAGGATTAAAGCATTTTATAATCATGTATAACCATAACCGAACCAAATCCTACCCAACCTTTTGTACCCTAACATTATTAGTTTTCAGACATGTTTCCAGGTCACACTACCTATTGTACATTTACAAATTTTTACCAAAATATTTTTTTATTCGTATTTCCAGTTCTTTATTCCATATTAATCTATCTTTATTTCTACAGCCAAAGATCTAGTCATATTTATTTAAAAGTATTATTATAAAATTCCCTTAATGCTCTATGAAAAATTAAATGTGATTTAATATTTTTCTAAACATTATTTTGATCTTTCCAAAAACGGGAGAACTTTGGATAAACACGGATTTTATTTTTATTGAAATAATTATGTTAAATTTAAGTATAAATTATTATTATTTTAATTATTTTAAAATTTTAAATTATGTAATTAATTTAGTGGGGTTTGTGATCATCAAAATGGGTGATATTTTTGGGCATGTATTGTCTAAACAATAATCTATAAATCATATTGATTTTGATTCTCACAAATACCCTTGTTTTTTTCTAATGGTATTACTTTAATTATCCTTCATGAAATTAATATTCCTTATTAACATTTTTTTGGAATTATATTCAGGCTTATTATTTTTGTGGGATATTCATCAAAGTGTTTGAAAGGATCTTATGTTTATTTTAGAAAAACTTCTCCTACCATTCATTGAATAATTTAACAGAAGGGACAAATCCAACATTTTTATCAAACCTTAGGTTGAAATATCATCACGTATAGTAAATAAACCATATGTTAACAGAAAATTATTGATAAAGAAACTTACGTTTAGATGGAACCTTATGTTTGACAACGAGAAAATTTTTTGTTAAAGAACCCTATGTATGTATGGAACCCTACATTCGAGAAGAAAACATATGAATCATCAACCTTAATTTTGTGATAAACCTTATATTGTAAACCATACATTTGGAGAATTAATATTTCGTAGTTGAAACCTAGGTTTTGTATTTTTATCATTTTGTAAAGGAACCTTTTGTTTCTCTTTTCAACACCAGATATTAGAATTTATATTTTTATTGGAGTCATGTGCAATGGTATTTGCCGAATATCAGGCTTATTTAAAGCTTATTTTTAAAAGATTCAAATCATTGTATGATTATTTAAAATAATTGTATTAAGTAAAGAAATTTTATACTATTATTAATGGATGTTACGACTACTCTAAGTTGGATTTTGAATTTGATTTCTCTCTATTTATTAAGAAATTATCTTGGATCTAGAATTGAAAACATGCACTCTACTTTTATTTATTCTTTCACTATATTTGTTAGAATATCGACATATGTGTTGTTCAAAGAAGCTATGATATTTTGATCCACATATTGCGACACTATTTTCGTGATTGAAAAAGCATTCTTGATAAGATATTTTACAGATCTAGAGCAAAAATCTATCGGACTATATTTTCTATAGAAGAGGATACACATTGGAGATATAAATGTTGTGAATATCTTATTTGAGGTAAGTCTGTTGCTGCTAATAGTTTATTCTTATATATGAAGACCTATTTCAACCAAATCGATTTAGAGCTATTCTTTTTGAAGAAACTAATTTTAGAAGAAAAAGAATCATCTACTTTCAGTTTTTGTTACAACTTTTCTGTTTAAATGAAAACATTTTAATCAAAATATTTTTATTGAGAGTTTCCAATTATTTTACTCAATTGTGGTGGATATCAGCTTCTTGATCTAAGAGGTGGATTTTTAAGTTCTTTGTTAAAGAAACATAAGGCTATGTTTTAGGATTATTTGTAAATTTGTCAAGTACATGCACTCAGTTTTGGATTGGTCTTATGATACGAGTACCTGAGTATTAAAATCCACAAAACTCTCTTAGAGAGTAATCGGTGGAGTGGACTAGGGGTTCTTTATACCACGAACCACTATAAATAGTCGTGTTCTATATTTCTATTTTATCTGCTACTCATACTTTCATACATAATATAAACACAAATCATCCACATAATTGATCATTGTCATCAAAATGAAGAATTTTGAAATACTTTCAGAAGACAAAATTCACACCCTCTTGTGTATATGTTTATAATATAACCTAACACTCATAGACCATTGAATTTGTGACCCAATGTTGAATACAGTAGGTTGGTCATAATATCCTCTTTTTGGGAGAGAACCCATCATAAATTTCATCCAAATAATATATCTTTTAGAGTTGGTGTACATTTTTTGGACTGAAGAGAGATATTGTTAATAGTTCCTGAAATATTGGTGACTCACACAAACAATAAAACCCATTCAAAACCACATCTCACTAAATGAACACATGCACAATCATTGGCCTCATTTTCCCCATTTTCATTTTGAGTGAAAAATCATCCTGACAGGTGAGTTACACCATCATCTTGGATTGGAATTCACATCGGTTTACAAATATTTTATTTTTGAAACAAATATAGAGTCTTATAATGATTGATTATGTGGTTTTTGAGTTTTTCACAATCATTCACATTAGTTCCATCATTTTCAATTGAATTCCAATGTGATTCATTATTGGATATAAAACTAAACAGTTTAATATCTGTGGTGACTCATGGACCTATTTTTGAAGGAAGGTTTTTATTGGTGAATTTGGAAAAATATAAATTTGAACTAACATTGGTCTATAGGAAGGGAATTCAATATTATCACACCATTTGGGGGGGAAATTTTCCTACTCTAGGACACTCTTAAAGATTTATGATATGTTCAAAAATACTTCATTAGTTCACAAGTATGAAGTGGGTCACCCTTGAATTAATAATCAATTATTAGAATGCATTAAATTGAGAATCATATTTATGTATTTGGGGTTATTCAACAATGGAGATATCTATCTGTATTTGTGGTTCTCCATCAATGGTACCCTTTTTTGAATGAATTAGAGATTTTCGCCTATTTATTATCATGATGCTGGTTTTGAGCCATATAGGAGAGAACTATGGACTGTGACATCATCCAACAATATGGGATTCCTAAGTATCCTCCTAAATGAAAATAGAACATGTATTGTTCAATTATACTTAATGGGGAACATTATACCTTTTATGGTTGTGTGATTTGGAACAAACCATGATGCATTACTTCATGTCACATGGATTTCTAGGGGGAAGGTTCCAAGTCAATGTTTGGTGTTGGACTTATGTTAATGTATCCTAAGGGACCCTGAGGAGATGTGAGCTCCTGGGTTGGACCTAGACCGACTCAGAATGTGGACCATAGAGAATTAATTTTGAATTGTGGGTGTTGGGATTGAACCTCGAGGAGGCTTACAACATATCCCATTTGGGAAGAAATCAATGCTAATGTAGTTTGATAATGAGTACTCATACCTATGGAGGCCATCATAAGGTTTGTATCAAAGTTAATGTGACCCTCTGAGAGGATGGAGGAATTATTTTGGGACTTACACTATTTTGTATGATGCCTGATTTGGTTTGGACACCAGGAATAAAGGACCCACAACTATGGATGACCCTTAAATAAGGGTGATAGGAATTTCTAGAGATATATTGTTTAAAAGGACATGTATTTTATTGTGTGGGTGTCTTGATCATGGATATCCTCTAAGACCATGTTGGACATGCTCGAATTTAAGAAACAAGAGGCAGTGGAAGATCAATAAAACCAAATGATCCTTATTCTATTAGTGGAAGAGTTTGGGGAAATGGGATAAGAATAAAGGGCTTTGGCATGCACATCCCCTCCCGTCTTTGTGTTCTGATTAGTCATGTTTGACAATCCATGTGGATAAAACCCAAAATCATGGATAAGGAGAAAGAAATAAAGTAGTATGGGTTCTAAAAGAATGGATTAGGAAATAATCAAGGGTGGATTACTCATTATTGTTTTCAAATAATATAGGATTATATGAAATTAACCATCAAAAGAAAAAACCACTATGATCATCTTCTTCACTTCCTAGAACTGGATGTTCCAAATATTAGAGAATACTAGGGAAGAAAATGGTCAAATCCCTTGTATCCCAGATTAAGAAATACCTAACACATCCTCCAAGTTTGGGGACCATATTACTGAAGGAATTTTTATCCACATGCACCTCGAGGACTCTACCCATCATGTGGGACAAGTGTGTGACACCTCTAACCAAATGAATTTATATCCAAATGAGATACATGTTGCTCTTACTTCTCCATGGTCTTTCATGTCTAGATTCTTTAGTGGAGGCTTCAATTTGGTTCCACTAAAATAATGAATCAAAAATAATTATAACCCCGTAATTGGAGGCTTAAAAGATGTCTTGAAGGTGTATCACACATGTCAAGGCTAGGGAAGAAAAGGTTTCTTCATGTAGAACCTGGGAGGATCTAGAATCTCTTTGTGCATGTGGTGGTCCTACGTGAGTTATATGTTCCTTTTAGAATGGATCACTATGGTGAAAACACATGGTTGAGTATTTATCCTAGGAACTATGGGTCTCATTAGCTATGATGAGAAGTGTCTTACATATTCCCTAGTTTGGGGGAGGTACCTTCTTGTGATTGGTTATACTCTACGTGGAAAGGGCTCCTAACAAAAGTCTCTTGTGTTTCATACCCTAGTGGGAAATTTATCTAACTATCCCACATAATTACCTCTTATATAATGTTTTGGATATCTATCTAAGGGGTTTTGGAGGAATTGGGAGAAGGTGTTGTTCGACCAGAGCATCTTGGATTATTCTCGTTTTATAGTTGTGAATATTAGGATCCCTATGGAAATATTTATAGAAATATAAGAGACTATGTTCAAGGGATTAATCATGAGAAGGATCATGGAATAGGTTTCTAGTGAAAGTACCATGTGTAGGGGTGGCCAGTATTTCAGTGTCATGCATGGGGGCTGCACAAGCCTTATGGTGCATAGTGGTGGTGTGCACAGGCCATCAAAGGCTAGTTCTTATTACTCTTCTTGGGGTTCTTTTACTTTCTAACAAAATTGAGGTCCCCTTCATAATATTTTCATTCCATGTTAAAAAATGTAGTTTCAATAAGGATATAATCAATATGGTATTTAAACTCAACAGATCTATTATCGAATTATATACTTATTTAGTTTGTATAATGAAGCCGTTATAAAAAAAGGTACACCACAAATCATTCATAATTAGTTCATAATGTAAGAGTGTACAATTTCAAGGGTAAGATAGTGGTAAATATACTTCATAATATTTCTTTAATTTTTTATTAAATAATGATAAAGTGAAGTATGTTATACACTTGGTTAGAAGATATTGATTTCTTTGTGATGGTATGCAGTATAATATCTTGACCAAGAATACATCAAATATTTTAATGTACCATTGAGTAATTCCTAAACACCCATTACAATATGCATATCAAAGATACATTTCTAATGAGGATGATCGATGATAAATCATACATGATAACATTGTTCAAAAAATTTATCTTTGTGTAATTCAAAAACGCACATTTCTTTATACACATTAGATTCACAATGTAAGTAAAAGAGTGTCAATGTTGGGAATTAATTCCCTTATAAACAACCATTATTATCAATTCATGCACCAGAAATAATATTGTTACCCCATAATATCCAAAAAAATAATTAAAAATGGATATAATATGAGTTATAGTATGATAGAAATATATAATATCTTAACAACATGTTTTTAGATGAAATGAGTTTGTTAGGATATAAAAAAAATTCATCTACAAAATGAAAATGTGAATCTAAATTAATTACCCTAAAATATTCTTAGTATATTAATAGAAATACATAGGACATGATATTTTTATTCAAGTTATATAATTCAATTATATAAAAGTTATCACATCTCTACTTGATATAGTGGGAGAAATATTTACTTTGGTTTACTCTATGGAAAAGATGAAAATAAGTTTTCATAGGAATGGGTTCCACAAGAGGTGTGGAAGAGAAATGTTTAGAGACACATACTTTGTAAGAGTGGGGGAAAAACCATAGTGATTGTTTTATATTCATAGCATCTGGTGATATATTATTCATTGATGAATAATAAATCCTATTAGTAAGTAGCATATGAAAATTAGTATAAATTTACATGATCAATTCGAATTCAATAATGGGTTGCATGTATCAATGTAATGGTGGATTTTAATTTTGAATATTTTCGTGGGTATTATTATGATATGATACATGGATGGTTCTAGTATCGTACCGATAAAGAATGACTTGTAACAAAATGTAATTATGTCTAAATCCATTAGAATTTAATTTTTCATAACAAATTTCTATGATCATTTATAATTGATTCTAAAGACCACCAATTGTGGATGGTGTCTATATGATAGAAATATAAACACATAGTGAAATCATAGAATTCCCAAAATTTACTAAAATATAGAATAAGATTAATGTAAGAAACAAGATGGTAGAATATTCATTTGGAATAAAAAATTTTTGTGTCTCTACTAGAGGATATTTGCAGTGCTATGGATTTACAAGTAAAATATTTTTGTAACATATAGAAAAAAAGTATTGGTATTATAGTTATCTAATACATTTTTGAATGAAATACTCTATAGATTGAATTAATGTAGAAACTTATGTTCAAGGGAACAAGATCTATTGGGGTAGATATAATGGTTTCTTAGACCAAGAGAAATTTAAATATTCTAGAATGTTATTAAAAAATATATGTTGGGAAAATTATATAGATAATTGTCACAAATATAACATGAAATAAATTTCTGTAAGTGGAAATTACTATGTATAATAGAAGATTAAATTTGTTAATTGGATTCCATACACTTTTTTGTTGGATCAATCACCTATTCCAATATATGTATAAGAAATTATATTTCCAATATACGGTTAATGGTATTAAAATTTCAGTTATACCCAGTATAAAAACACAGGAAGCTATCAGATCAATCTGATTGTACTCGAATGAGTACATAGGATATATATAGCTTGTACATAGAGTTGAAGGGATACTAGTATTGGGGTGAAAAAAACTAGTCATTATTGGATCACTGTGATCTAATATCAAAGTATAACTATGGGAATGAGTGAGACAATATCATACAAGCTAGTGGTAGTCGTAACAACGAGTACCATGTTTTTTAAATATTTTATTGAAGGTATAGAAACATTGAATAACATTTAATTATTTTTTATAGTTCATAAAAATTTCACCAAGTAATTAAATTATCATCATATATTTAAATTATGATACTCTCACTAGCCAATATGTGATGTTTTGATAGTGGAGAAAAACAAGAAATATACTTAGGGTTTTCATCTCTTGTGATGTTTTACTCTAGAAGGTGTGGTCTTACATAGAAGAACAACCGCATAGGGGAGAAGTGGTAGACTGAGATACGAAATCATTGAATCGGTAGAAAAATGATCTTAATCATGTGAGTTCTAAAAATGATAGTTAGATTGTTGGATCTTATGCAACTGGGAGTGTTTTAATGGTGGGTTCCCATGAACCAACCTTATGTTAATTTATTATAACCATTTCATGTATACATAGTGATATTCATGAGGTACACTTACCATTATAGTGAAGACATTTTTAATCCACTATTTAAAGGGTAATATTCTTATATTATTTTTCATGTAAAAGGTTATATTTGATCCAAGGAAATAATGATAACCTCTTGATACTATGAAATTAATTTTAAATATACATCATATGGTCTAGAAACATCATAATTATAATACACACTTTATTCCAGAATATCTGGTGGTGGGGGATTATAAGAGATGAGAAATTTTATCATTCTCTTTTCACATGTTTATCTTTAGTTGGTGAGTTCATGAGGGATAATTCTCTAATATGAACACCACATGTTTCTAGTTTAATTAGTTTATTCTATCTATGGACATGTGTACTAGTATCTTGACTTAGTATCATTATCAATGTTATCCATTTGATATTGTACTTGGATTCATGAAAAACCCCATGATAATGAAATCATAAAGAGGTGTGTTGTGTTGGGTGTGTCATTAGTGGTATGGAATTTCTTGATTGGTCAATATAGAATTTTGATCTTCTGAGTTAAGGAATTAATATCTCAAGACTTGTTGATCAGGAGGGTAGTACTTTCCTAAATCCTTATCTAACGTCATCAGAGATAAGTTTTTCAAGTTATATCAAAAAATAATAAGGCATGAACAAATGATGAAACGAGTATAAATCTTTCTTATGAGATATTAATGACCAAGAGATTTTATTATATAGTATGTATTTGTAGATCAGCTAACATTGTTATAACTATTACAAATCTCTTTAAGGGCCTCGATGATTTTCTAGACTCTGATCATGGTCTATGAAACCTATTCATTAAAATTAAAAAAAAAGTGCCTAGGAGGTAACAGACAATATCACATTAAAGAATATTCCTTATTCTTGTAAATATGTATATATGATACGGTAGGTCCCACCATGAAGTCCAAGAGTTTCCCATGTAAATGATCACTGGTTAATATATAAATTCATTATAATTAGAGTATTTAATAATTGGTTTCAATCTATTTACTAAATTTATTCATGAGGCATTTAGTGAATACATGAAAAAAAATACGAACAATTATTATTTTAATATTTCAAGATAATTAAATATTATGAAAAATTAAAAGTTGAGTCAAATGAATCATTTTTATTACATATTATATTTAATATTTATTATAGGTCTGTGATAAAATAAATATAATATTTATAATTCAGTTTAATTCATCATAATTAATTATTGATTGCTTATTTAGTGGCTGTTAAATATATATTGGTTGAGGAACCCTAACTAGGTATTTGAGGAATCCTCTATATAATTAATATATTAGCATAATTATATGTCTATTCCTAAACTTTTGATTGATATATTCTCTCTCGACCCATATCCTAGAAAGATAAATCCCCTCTCTGATTGAAATACTTAAGAACACCTTCAATTATTGATGACACGTGATCATGGTGATCATTGCGATGTCAAATATATCATCATATCTCCATGATAACAATGGATTTTTTACAAAAAAAATACAATAGGATTCCTAAAACATGTTTGTATGGTATATAGGGTTCTCTTCTTTAGATACATTGAGCAATAGTCACTTGGGACATGTAATAGACAAACACACATTGATTCATAAAGGGGTACATCTTCTGATATTTTTTTCTTTTAATAATTCACTTGAGATCCTCAGACATCTACTGAGGATTGTGTCACTAAAAATTAAATTATGATCACTCTAATGATGAACTTTTTTTAACCCCAGCCTGCCTACATCTGTTGTGCACCCTGGTACCTTAATTTTGTTCCATTGGTATTGTGAGAGGTAATTCCCTTGGATTTTCATTGCTCACCCATTGTGGTACATCCTATCCTGGTTAATATGTACTATGGTTTGAGGAGATGTATTTGGTTTCTTCAGTTGAAATTGTTGGTGTCTTAGTTTTTCGTGATATTTCTGGTTTTTAGTATGTGAAATCCAAACTCTGCATTCTTCGAGGTTTTTGGAATCCCTTGTATGTCCCTTAAAGTGTCAGGTTTTTTGGATAATGATTCTAACAGGACTTGAAATGGTTTACAATGTATTAATCATGTCCCAACATCATATAAATTTTTAGGAATATTTCTACTTCTGTGATTGGGGTAATTGTATATAAAAGATGTCATGGAATTTTTTTAGAAACTAATAGAGATCCATGATCATATAGATAATGTTGTACATGGATGAACCACACCCTTGGATCATTTACTATGGAGGAATGGTGTATTGGTGGGGATTACATGTGATCATGATATAAATATGTGTTCCCAATACCCTATTTTTTATAATTTTTCCTTGTTATAGTTTTTCATTAATTTTTTTAATTTTGATTTTTTTTTGATTTATGAGATGTTATTCCTTCATTTTCTGGAGGAATGTTTTATTGTTTCATGTTTATGAAGTTGAAAACACCTTATTAGTAAAGAAAAATTATATTTATGAAATTTTTCAAAACCATTTTGTTGAGATAGTTCAAACTAAAGTGGAAAATATATTGATACATAGGGGGGTTCCCTGATTTGCCTTCTTGGGGGAGTATTCTTATGAAATTTGGGTGGTTGTTTGATTGAGATGTGTAGAGGTTTGCATGGTTATGTGAGTGGTTATATGAAATAGAGGAGGGATGTTTATAGTGTGATATTGTGTGATTATTTTGATGGTGAGATGTTGATGTGGTTTTTTTGTTGTTTTAGGGTGAATTTTTTTATCATGATGTGTTTATATAGAGAACAAATACTTTTACACTTATTATTACATGATTTTTAACATAAATGTTCCATTAAATACAACCAAAGGATTAACAGACCTATTTTTAATAAAATATTAGGTACATAAAAAGTCAAAATGAAAATAAAATAAAACAATATTATTTTAATCTCCATAATGGTCTCATAAATCCCTTTAATCTTCTAAAACTACATTAACTAACATGGGGAATACATAAAATAACGAGGTGAGATATAAATCCCAATAAGGAAATAATCGAGGTGGGGAAGTATAGAATATCAATATAATTTCATAACATGATTTTAAAGATTATAATTGATCATTAATAGTCATAAGAGATCATAAAAAAATACAACACAATCATAATATCATAGAATCATAGGAATGTGGTAGAAACACAAAACATGACATAAGAATAAGTCAAGTCAAACTGTCATGACAACATCACATCGTAGATGGATTCCCATCATGGATTTGATTCACTCCCTATTCACATACAAATCTTCTCATGGATAAAACATGTAATCCAATTCATTTCAGTATTTTCTAGGTGTACCCACAATAACATGTGCATGATTATGTGTTCTATAAAGGGTAATCAATCATAATGAATAATGAAAATTCATTTGAAAAGTAAATATAAGTCATCTAATATCTCATCAAATAAAGATAGAATAAGATTGTTATATATATAAAAGTGAAAGATATATATATATATATAATTTGAAATAATTTTTAATCATCAAAGTGGGTGATAATGTGAGTGGGATATTGGAAGGTCGTAACCTAATGAAAAAGGTGGTTTATAGAGACCCCTCACCTTATGTTCTAGAATCAGTCAGCACTTGCACTTAAGATCCATGATAATAAAATACGATTCATTAAATAGATAATTATGAAAATTTTGAATCTATATATAATTTACTCTAATATTATTATTTTCATTTTTATTAATTTCCATGAGATATAAAATTTAAATTCATTATTCTTTTCCTATTTGTTTCATGGTTTAAGGGTTAGATCCCTTTTGGAAAATTAATGATGTTCATGTAAAACAGGACAAAAAATCTATAAGTGAAATGAAATTGTATTCATATACTTCTATAAATTTAAATAGTCTCAAATAATCATATGTTTTATGACATTTTTATTATTATTTTAGTAAAAATGCTAATGTTATTTTCTTATTATATTTTGGTTCTTTTTTATGAACATCAAGAACTAGTTTAATATTATTTTTTTATTACGGATATACAATAATTAAATAATGAGAAAAAAGTGTATTACACATAACTTGTTAATTTTAAACAATTATATGTGAATTTAATCCAAATATTAAAGTGGTAGTGGGAAAAATTAACTCATCATCTATGAAGGTAGTGAACCGAAAGAAATGGGCAATGATTTCATTTTTTAGAAAAATAAAAATTGAAAAATATATATATTGTATAAATTAATTTATAAAAATAACACTCCATGATATATAACATACGTTAATTATTTTTCCTTCTTATTTGAGGGAGGTGAGGTTAGGTTATAAGATGAAATGAGTTCAGAACGGGTAAACTAAGTATATTACCTATTAAATGCCATCTCCTTGAAATAATATAAATGGAAATAGAAATTCGTCTTTTAGTGGGACAAAAAAACAAGGAAATATTTTATATGATTTTGAAGGGAAATGCCTAGATATTTTGAAAAACATTATGGCATAAAAGTTTTTATGAGAAGGGGATATGAGTGGTGGTATTTATAAATGGGAGAGGGGGTCTTTTTGAATATTAGATACATTAGTTTTTTTATTTCAGATCAAGACTACCAATACCGATAATTCATTTGAAAATATATACTAAATGATTAATGTGACTTTTAACTAGTCAGTCATTACATCATCCATAACTCAAAAAACAAATTTATATTGATTATATTATTAAATACAATATTTTCTCATATTTCATTGTTAACAAAAAATTCTACTGTCTTATAAAACTAACTGAAATTCCTCATAAATTTTTTAAAATGGGTTGATTCAAAAAAATAAATCTATTTTATAAACAAAATTGATAAAAATAAGAAAGTAAACTTTTAAATAAAATCATTTTTCATTTGAAAAATATTACTTTTATAATTATGATAAATTTGTAGACACTTTTATATATTAATTTTTATGTCATCAAAATATAATATCATTATAATAATGAATAACATTAATTTATAATTTCATTTTATGAACATATAATTCATTTTAAATCATTATTATTTTATAAAAAAGAAAAATAAAACATAAATATTTTAAAAAAATACAAACTCTTACATTATCATTTTGAAAACAATTATTTACATGTACTTTGATATAAATATGATATATTTTCATTTTATAAGATAAAAAATAATATTATATTTATCCATAGGTTAGGTTAATATTCTGACAATCATGTTATTATTCTGAATTTTCATATTTGCATTTATATGGTTATATTATTATTCAAAGGGTGAGATTACTGCACCAAAAATGGATTTTTGATAATCATATGTGATCCTTAATTTCCATAAATATATCATATTTCATTAATTAATCATTAAATTTCATTTTATATCAATAATATATATATTTTCATATTAAAATTAATATTATACTACAAATATTTATTCTAATTGCTATAGTGTTGTTTGTGAAGTTATATATTCTAATGTAACGATCATATCCCAATAATCATTTTTAAATAAATTTTTTTTATTCATAATACAATTTTAATAATTTATATTATTATGAACATTTTTATCTAAATATGATGTTAAAATTAATAAAATTTAACTGGTTTCATCATGTTTTTCTTATGCTTTGTACAACATTTTAAAACATTACACAATTATAATATTGAAAATTCCATTGATAATATTATGTGTCTTTAAATTATCCCCCCCTTAAAAAATTTCCACATTTATTTTTTTCATACTAAGGTGAAATAATTTTAGGGTATGTATCCTTTATATCTTCCTCGGTTTCCTATATAGCCTCTGTATACTAATCATTTCACGATAATACTTTGACGATTTGAGTTTTCTTGTAGCAAAGAACATTATCTCTACTATCTAATATCTTCACTACATTCTCCTCATTTTATAGATAATTTTCATATGGTACAAAATATAAATTTAGTACGTGTGATGGATTTGGTATTTACTTTTTCAATAGGGGAATGTGGAAAACAATGTGTACTTGAGAGAGAGTTGGTTAGAGGACTTTTCTTTTCTCCACAACTCTGATGTGATCCAAAATATAAAATGGGGTAATGTAACTAGAAAATATCATTACCTTCTTCCAAAATCACATAAATATCTTCCTTTTAGATATTCAGAGGAATAATTTTCTTCTAACCACAAAACTAGGAGTCATTATTGATTGTCAACAAAGATATTTTGTCGACTTTGAGAAGCCCTGATGTGCTATATAATGGTAATGACATTTTTTATCATATCCTTGACCATTTTAGGACATAGGAGCTTGTGTTCACCAAATTCATCCTCAAATGAATGTGATATATATTTATTCACATAAAATCACTAAATAGAACCATTTTTTTCTTAATTAAATGTGATTATTATAAGAGAACTCAACCATAGGAAGATACTGATATCATTCCACATAAAATTCCATTGATCATGCTCTCAATATATCATTATGTATTTGCATTGTATACTCATATTACCAAATATTATCAGGTTTATAAGACACGTATAAGTCCAAATTAGTCTATATATCATGTTGATGTATTTTATGGAAAATGGATGTAGATATTTGACCTTAATTGAATATGATCAATCTCGGTGTTCCGTGCAGCCTCATCACTTCTATGATGTATATCCTAGAAATTAGAAATAGTGAGAAGTCCTCTCCAATCTAAATGAAGTGAGTAGTCTTTTTAAGTAAATACAATGAATCCCATATAGAATTATTTTTTCTTGATGTCAATATAATACTAGTTCCAAGTTCTATGGTGACATTCAATTTCCAAGTAGGTATGTGTAATGGTTTCATCATCACCTTGTACCTTTTCCCTTCGTCCTTCATCTACTAATAGACCAGTAATTTTAAGGTATGTTATGTTATTCCATTCATCATATTTTCCCACCAATATTTCTCTTGAAGATATCAAAACACATATTCATTTCACCAAGGTGGTTGTGGAAGGTTGTGCTTTGTGCATCATTCAATAGATCCTACAATATTATGTCATAGGAGATCCATTTAGCCATAACCCAAATTTTACCACTCCTTATTAATTAATTTAAACTCTGGGGATTACCTTTTTTAATGGTTTGATGTTCTCCGTAATTTTCACATCATCTCTTTGAGAATCCTTTATCTTCTACAAAAGGGATGTTTGTGTAATCATTTCAGAGAAGAATTATAATATTCCTTCCATTTTGATTCCCATGTCCATCCATTGGAGGTGTAATATGATTGGGTCCTAATAAATTACAATAAAAGATATTTTTGATATATACTTTATACATATGGCATATAAAACGTTATTTATTTCGTAGGATAGTAGTGGATTGATCAGTTACAGTCCTTGATCAAGTCTAACCATCTTCTCTAGGGAATGTTGATATTGTTTTATATGAATATATATTTTTGGGTTATATGATCCATATATATTTAACACTTCTTACCATTTAAATAAGGTCACCATATTTTCAAGGTGAATATTATTACAACAATCTCCATATCAGGGGTAGTATAGTTATTTGCATGAAATTTCAACTTCCTTGAGGCATAGTTTATCACTTAATCATTATACATTTGTACACAGTCTATACCTTTTTTTGAAGCATTTCAATATACAATAAAAACTTCCCCACATGAGGGTAGTTTGAGTATTGGTTTAGTGATAGACATACTTTTCAATTCCTTGAATTTCTATTCATATTCAACTAACCAAAATTACTTTACCCCCTACATGTTATCTTGTATAAATGGTATTAAAATCCAAAGAAGTTTCTCAAAAATCATCTACAATACCTTACTAGTCCATGGAAACAATAGATATACATTACAGATGCTGGTATAAACCACTATTCAATCTACTTTATCTTATAGAAGTATATATATATAAATATATCACTTTATTAGTGATAAAATTTCTCCAATGATGATATTTTCACCATCTAAAACTCTCAATTATACTAAGTTGAAAATATTTTCCTCTATAAAATTTTCTTTATTATAGAATTAAAATTCTCCTCATTCTCTTTATTACATTTTTTTTATTTCATAATGTCATCTATAAAAGCTACCATGAATTTATCAAGGTAATCTATAATGACACTATTCATTATTTACATAAAGATTACAGGATAATTATTGACTCTGATCGTAATCACTAGGAACACATAATGTCCATACCTTGTTGAAAGGTGGTATTGATAATATATTCGATCTCACCTCTAACTGGTGTTATAATGTTTGAAGGTCCACCTTATAAATAGAATAGGCCACTTGTAGTTGATTGAAGAATTAATCTATACATAGAAGGTGTTACTTTTTCTGTATCATGATTTTTCTGAGTACACAATAATTGGTGAAGATGAACATTGACCAATCCTTATTCCTAATAAAGAGGATTGGTACACCCCATAGTGACACACGCAGGCATATAAATCCCTTTTACATAATCTTTTGTAATGGATCCATCAATTCATAAATCTCAATAGTGTTCATTAACTAATGTGTATTTGATATGAGAAATATTCCTGTATAATTTTATTTCAGAACTCGACATCTGAGTCAGGAGGATGAAAGGAATACTCTTCCAGGAATACATCTATATAATTCATCACAATTGGATATTCAACAATTATTTTCTTCGTTGTATAAATAATTTGGTCTTATTATTTGATCTCATAAGGAAATAATATCCACTCTTAATTATACGATACCAAATGAGATTCATAATACTTATGACACTTATACGGAACCACGGTATGACATAGAGTGTGAAGAGTGAAATCCCTCTCATGATAGATGATGTTGTATTTATATAAAACATGCCATCCATGCATAATATAGCATGAATTTCCACTAAAGTAAGAACATATTTTCTGGGAGGGTTATCCTGCAAAAATTGACTAGGCAGGAGTTATATGCATTCAATTCAATAATGACTCTATATATCGTTCTCACAGATAGATCAACTACCATGATTGGATTTGGTGTTTTAATAGTTATAAAAAACATGAAATATGTGATTGACTATGTATAACTAGAATAAAAATCTACATTTCCTATTAGTGAATGAATAACCATTGTATGTATCACCAAATTATTGTCGCAATACAACTCAGTATTAGTGATAAAATTTTCCCTTTCTTTATCTATAAGACATATAAGATGTTGTTTTCTGGTTATCTCAAAAAACTCATCGATTAAAATATTATATTTCATAATTCCCATGTTTGTTGTACCTGAAATAATATACAATAAGCTGAGTGTTGTTCTTAACCACCTTTTTTCCATATCATTTTGGGGTTTCATCATCTCCATTGAACATTGATTAGTATAATGACGCTATTTTCATAAATTAAAACATATCCTAGTTATCATCATAATTTTTCAATATGCTTCATCCCCCACATCTATCATGGGGGGTGTTTGGGTTTTCTTTCCAACATGATATTCCTTTATATATACTCTTGAATTAAACTATTTTTTTTATTTTTTTATTGAGACCCATAATAGCACTTAGAATCACCAATATCCATCTCAACATTATGGGATAATAAAAAATATCCTCAGTCTTATCAAAGTATTTAATCTCTATAGTTTCTTATAAACATGGATTTAAACCACTAAGAGTTCGGTCTAGCTTACTTATTGCACTGAAGAAAAAGCTAGAGGTGTATCGTGTGGGCCCTGTAATGTTTTCCTTGTACACCCCTATATACATATCTTCAATTTTATTTATTCATAGAAACTACCTCAACACTTAAACAGATATTTTTTAAGGAATATATTTATTGAAAAATACTTTATTGGGACCTTCCTATGGAATGGATTCAATATCCTCTTTCAACATTTTTTTCTTGGTCAGTTTCAACCAATGATCAACATATTATTCAAGTTTATTGATTGAAAATACGAATTTCTCTTGTTATTTGAATCACAGTATATATAATATATTTTCAATGGAGTTAATCCATATTACATGATGAGGGGTTTTTAATATCAACTAATGTTCAGTGTTCTTTAATTCATAATGAAATCAAACACAACATTCTCTTTCTTAGGAAAATAAAGTAGTTCCACATGATTGAATTTATTATTTATAGAATGAATCTGTTGATCTAGTACTTCCTTTGAGTTTCTGTCATCCTCTCCCATAAGGTTAGACATATCATTATGGAAGTCATCACATTTCCTACCATATTGGTTGTTGAAGTGGTTTCTCTAATTTCCGACCAGCAACTAAAATAAAATAAAAATAGGATGATAATAGTCAAAAAAATAATATAGAAAGGAAATTATTCAATTAGAGCGAATCATTTATAAATGACACATGAATCTTTATTTTAGAGCCTCTAGGATTGAATATATGTTATCCATATTAATTTTTTCTATTATGTAATCTATCATAACAATCTATTAAATTCCTTCATAATGTTTCATAATGATTTCTTGGATTTTCTAGACCATAACCCCTAAGAGTGCCTAAATAGGTGTTCAACTGGACACCTTATCATGTTATGAGTTGTGATTAATTAAATACCAAATGTGATGTTTATTTCCCTAGGAATAACTATTCTAGAACCACATCCACTGGTTGTGTCGAGATTGGGAAGCAATTTCTTGGAAACCACTCTCACTATACATCCCCAAAATCTCATGGTATTTCCTAATACATAGTCACGTCCTTTGTGTTTACACTAATGTATTCTAGCCCTAATACAAAAAATAACAATACCTTTTCCAGTTACCAACTATATAACCCTAGCCTTTTAGATATATTATTACATTATTTTAAACCAAAATATTATATTAAATTCAAAAAAAATGATCTAGAGGCCTATTGACATTAGAATATTAGGTATATAAACATTAACATAAATAAAAAAATCATTAATTTTATATCCATAATTAGATCCTAAATCAATATAATCTTCCAAAAACAACATATAATAACATGGATAATAGATAAAATAAATTTGCGTGATATAAATCCCGGTATGGTAATAAACATAGCGGAGAAGAATAACATATTAATCAATAGGAATAAAATTATATCATAATGAAAAAAATATCTTGAATAATAATATCTAATAATTATAAAAAGATCATTTGATCATAAGATCATGGAATCATTATAATTTTTAAGCAAAAAAAGTGATATAAGCATAAGTCACGGATAACTGCCGAGTAAACATCACATGGTGGAAAGAGTCCCATAATGGAATAGGTTTACTCCCTAATCCATTGAGTACAATATCATGAGATAAAAAAATTACCCAATGCATTGGAGCACTATCCCTGGGTTCCTATTATATCATGTTCATTATTATGTGTTCCATGAAGGGGAATCAATCATAATGGATAAACATAAGTAATTTGAAAACTGATCTTAGGGAATGTATTACCCCATTAAATGAATAATGAATAAAAAATTATATTTTTTAGAGACATATATATAGAATTTTGAATCATTTCAAAACATCATTGAGAGAAATAATGTGAGATTTAGGGAGAAATTTCATAACCTAATGAAAAAGGGTAGTTCAATGAGATCTCATACATTTATTCCAGTATCAGTTCACTTTCAATTAATATCCTATATAATAAAATTATATTAATTAATTAAGGACTATTTAGATTTTCATTTTATTTACTATAATTTTATTATATTCATTTATAACCATTTCATTGAGATATAATGTCTAATTTTATTATTTAGAAGGTGTTTGTTTTATGGATTCATGGTTGGATAACTTGTGGAAGATTACTAAATTTCTTGTTAAATGGGAAAAAATATATAATTTGAAAAAAAAAATTATTCATTTAATTCTATATATTGAAATGGTCTTAAATTCCCATATTTTTTATAACATGAGGATGATTCTTTTAGAAAAAATAATAATTCTATATTGTTAGTTTATTGTGGTAGATTTACCAACCATCAAGAACTAGTTTATTTTTATTTAATATTAAGGATTTATATTCATTCCATAATGCCAAAAATATATATTATTTTAATAACTTGTTCATTTTAAACCATTATCAGTGAATTTAGTCAATACAATAGGTTATTAGGGGAAAATGAGAACTCATCATCGACAAAGGTGGTGGTCTGACATAATATGGTCAATATTTTCTTTTTTTTTGATAATAAGATAAGATTAAAAAGGGATTGATGGTATAAATTCCATAAGAAATATAACCCACCCAAAAATATGTGATACTTGAGTTATTATTCACTATTTTATGAGAGAGTAAAGGAGTTGATAGAAGTCAGATTGGGTTTAGGAGAATTAAATTACCAATATTACCTCCTTAATGCCACCTCCTTGAAATAATCTAATAGAACATGGAATTAATCTTTTCATAAGAACATAAGAACTAATACATGTGGTAGAGGATTGGGATGATAATTTAGTAAAAATTTTGAAATTTCAAAGGAAAAAATGTTTTAGGGAGAAGGTGTTGTGAGGGATGGTGTTTACAAGGGGAAGAGAGTGGTGTTTTAGAATTTTCTATTAATTTATTTATTATTTTGGAACACTAAAATCAATAATATAAATTATTATTATTGTACATGATAAATGAAAAATTTGATCTTGAACTCGTGGGTGCTTAACTCTTTCATGACTCAAAAATTCAAATATTTATCTTATAATGTTAAATACCATTTTTTGATATATTTCAATATTCCCCAAAAGATCATATATTTGAAAATAAAATTAAAATTCAACCTAAAAATTTCTTCTGAATATATTCAAAAATTAATATTAATATTATTAAAATATTTTCTGAAATATGAGAAATTTAACGTTTAAATAAAATTTTCATTTATTTAAAAGTAATCAATTTTTAATATTATTATGAAATTTAGGACCCCTTTAAAAATTACTTATGGCCTCATAAAATTATATATCTTTTTTAATGAAAATTAATATTAATTTATAATTTAATTTTATTAATATAAAAATTATTTTACGTCATTATATTTATTATATAAATGAAAATAAAACATACATGTTTTATGAAAATTTAAAAATAAATATTTAATCCTTTTTAATACATTTATGTAATTGTATCGTGCTATAAATATTATATATTTAAATTTTATAAGATAATTAAATATTGTATTTTTTTCAAAGATGAGTTTACTATTATAATGGTTATGATACAATTCCTAACCATCAGATTAATATTCCAATTGTCTGATTTGTTTAGGCCCTGTCAAACCTCAATCATGGAATTTATTTTATTTTATGAATTTATAGACATCAAATCTTTTGGATGAGGTTTGGGTTGAATTAATGACTTTATATTTTGATTTTTTGACTTCCTGGTTGGCTTTTGGGCCTATGCACAGTTGGTTTACATGGTGGGGAAGCTAACCATGCTGTCTATTGAGGAAAAGGTTTTATTTAGTTCATTTTATTCATGCGTGGATTTACTCGTATTATTTTGGGATAGCTTATACTAAACATTGTGAGGAATCGGATAAATAGTGTATATTTTATTTGGTTGTCAAGTTTATGAAGCACAGAATTCACACAGTTAGCAAAAATCACGCGCAATCATGTGGGGAGGTGCTAAAATTTGACATGGCTAAATAAAATGGCTGGGGAATTATTTCCAAAACCATATGGCCAAACCATATGGGGTACCCCTCTTCTCCACTAGTGTGTGAATGGTAGGTGCATGGTTTTTCAAACTCTGTTCCCAAATGGTACAAGTTTACCATGTCATTAAAAAGTTAAAATTAAATTATTTCATTTCTTATTTTTTAACCTTATTTCATTGTTTCCTATCCTTTATCTATATCAGTTCACTAGGGTTATCTAGAATGCAATCCTTATTTGTTATCTATCCGCCATTGGGGCTTCTCTAAGGTTACTAGTAAAGTTTATTTGACTTTTTGGTTGTCTTTATCCTCTCCTCTTTCTTCTCTCTTGGATTCTTGGTTTCTCTTAGTTGGTTTTTTCTCTTGGCTGAACACTAAGGGGTTTTGTTGATATATGGGTGACTTTTATTTCGGAGATAGGGTGTGTGGTTTGTTTGTTGGGCTCGGTTCTTCCTTCTCCAAATTCTTCGTTGAGTTTTCACATTGTTGAAGTAGGTGTTTCCTTTATTTTTCTTTGTGGAACATTCCATTTATTCTTGATCTTTCCTTTATTGTTCCTAAAATTTGTTAATCATATTTATGATGTGATATATTAAATTTTTTTTGTTCTTTAATGATCAAAAATTAGTACAATTTTTTTTCATAGGGGGTTTTTAATTATTCCTATATATAAATTCATGCATGGTGTTTTATAAAATGATAATTAGTCATTAATGAATAATTTGGTTGTTTTGGATGGTTTTTACACTTTCTTAATCATTGTTAATTCAATTTGGTTGTGAATTGGGTGTTGTGTACAAGAATTGGTAACTTTTATGGCTTGGATATTATGTGTGGGTTGTTGTGTTTGGTGGTAAAGAATGTAGTGTTTCGTTAAAAATGGTATTTTGGGGTCATTTTATTGATACTTGAATAGTGTCCTTAGATGTTGTAAAATCCATATGTGCATGGGGTGCAGATAGGTATGGGAAAAATGATAGTATTATTTAAGAATGGTGGTAACCTTAAACATTATTTTTCTATGGTTTCTCTATATTTTCATCTTTCTTGTTCTTTTCCTTCTTCCTCATATCAAAATATTTTTTCAAGAAACCATTACTCACAAAATAGATCCTTGGCTTCAGAATAGTGACTTGGTGGTTCAATTGAAATTGAATATTATTCCAAATTTGTTATCCAGGACAAGGATAATTTGTCACATTGAAGTTTTATTGGTAACTAAATGGTATAAAGTCTTTCTTGTTATATTTAGTATTTTGTGTGCTTTATCTATGATTTGGGAAGTTTTATGGAAGTGGAGTGGTATTTGAGATGTAAAAGTCCTGGTTAGTATTTTATAGTGTTTTGGAGAGTGAATCTGAAACTCATATAATTTAATAGCCTAGTTGAAACTTGTGAATGGTTTGTTGTGAGATGGGAACCTCCTTGGTTGATCCTCTAAGGAGAGTTTCATTTCATAGGTGGTGTCAGTTTTTGGTCTAAGAAAGCAAGGATGTTGTAGGTTTTAGTTTGAGTGATGCATGTGAGGACCTCCCCATTCAACATGTAAAACTATCATGATATTCTTAGTCATCATCGAGTGGGTTGAGTGACAATTTATTGAGGACACCAATTAGACGGGTTGGTACCCCCTGAATTAGATAAGAGACCCAATGGAATATTCCACTTGATTGTCTAGTTTATAGTGTCTAGATTGTTATTGACTGTGGAGGTGAAACATATGTCAGTAGGTGAGTTAAATAATAGTACATTCATGGATTACTTATAGAGATGTTTATGAAATAACCACAATTCTTATCTATATTTTGTATTTTACTTTAGCTGCTTGTTTTTTGTTTGCCCAATTTTTTCTATTTCCTTTACCTTCATTATGTGCATTTTTATTATCTATTATCGTTTCTTGTTTGGGGTTTTTGGTTCTATAATTGGGGTTTGGAATGGATAATGGTTTTTTAAGATAATCAATCTGCGTGTATTGTTTAAAAAGGGTATTTCTTGAAATTTGTGTTTTAATTTTAAAAAGTGACAACCTGTCTTCTATATTTATTTCAAATTAGTGTTTTTAAAATTTTTCCTAAAAGGAAATACATATACTCTCTAGTTCTTTCTTATGGTGTTTTTAAATTATCACAACCTACTTATGTCACTCCGTATTGGTAGGGCCAGTCTGTTTTTTAGGATTAGGTGTTCTTTTTTGGTTTCCCTTATAATAAGTAGGTATTGGGGCCGATGGTGACCAACAGTTCATGCGGAGATTGTGTTTGTGTGGTTTGGTTAATGTTTTGTATTCAACTTCTATCGTGTTCATCAGTTTTTGTATCTAGATTGGATTGAATATTTATTGATGTTCAGTTGTTGGTTGTGTTACATGATCTATTTTTTTATTTGATCCTTGTTTACTGGGTATAAATAATTGAAATTGGATTATACTTAATTCTTGAAACTATTTTCCTACACATGATAATCGATAATGCATCTTGGTACTTGTCTTAGGTTTGGTCATGTTTGAAGGTGGATGGAATCCCAACATACTTCATGAAATTAATGGTATCAAAACAAGCCTTCATTATTTGGATCTTCAAATAAAGTAGAGATTAGGGCTATCCAGACTTGATTGGTTGGAATGGTAAGGACATTATGAACCCTTTTTATTTCTTATAATCGATTTGATAGGGGTAGTTTGAGATTTGAGTCATTGTTCTGGTATTTTGTGTGGATGGAAAATGAACATGCAGGTGAGCATGTGTCATATAGTGATATCCTATAGAGTAGTGACCCATGTGGAGTCTGAGTTCATGGTTCAAGGTCCACTTTGTGGTTGGTTATTTCTAGGGAATGGTACACAAACCATGTATCTGAGTTATGCATGTCATTTAGTTCATTATCCTCTGAGTTTGGTGAGAGTTGTGAAGTGGAAGATATGTGGTGAGCTTGTGTGGAGTCTGAGTGCATGATTCAAGGTCCTCTTAATGGTTTGTTCTTTCTAAGTGTGTGGCCCATTAACCATTCCACTAAGTTATGAATGGCCATTAGTTCCCCATCCTAAGACTTTGGGGAGCCTATTTAATGTAGTGATCTCATATAGAGTTGTGAACCATTTGGAGTGTGAGTGCATGGTCCAAGGTCCTCTTAGTGGTTGGTTATTTATTGAGGAATAGCCCACAAACCATATCATTTAGTTTTGAATTTCCATTAGTTCCTCTTCCATGGATTTCGATTAGTGTGGTTTTATTTTGAAAGGGAAATTTTCTTCCAAAAAATTAGGGTCTTTCAAAAGGAAATATTTATTTGGAAAAGAGTTTTTTAAAGTTAAAAATGATTTTGGGTATGACTTATATTCTGAATTTTAAATTTAATGATTGTGTTAGATTAAAAAATGTGTCTTTTTATTTGGATGTTATCCTTTAAATAAGGTTGTTTTGGAAAATTGGAATGAAATAGTGTTTTTTGAAAAGAGGATTTTTGTTCTTTTTTTGATTTTTGGATTATGAGACAGTTTTGTTGTCGGGATGGTATTTTGGCTGAGTTTTGATTGGATTTTGATTTTGGTTTTCCATTTTTATGTTGTTCAGTATATGAATCCCAAAAGCATCCCCAAAATTTCTAGTGGGTCTTGTCCTTTTTCTAGTTCATCTTAGTTTTAGATAGTTTTCCATAGTGATTGAGGTCAGTTGGAGGTAGTGGAATGGCTTGAGGAAGTTGATAGTGTCTTCATATCGTTGGAAACTATAGAAAATGTTAGATATTGTTCTATTATGAGTTCATTTTATGACCAATATTTGGACCATTTGATGGTGATTGTCCTGACAACATTACAAGATGGGGTTTCTTGGGTAGTGATTCAGACCACTTTGGTTTGATGGTTCATACCTGAGGTAATTAAGGTGAAGATAGTGATACAGCTATTGGGTGTTCTAAAAGTCTAGTTGATTGTGAAGGCCTACATTTATCATTAAAAGGAGTTAGTTTCTTTCTCCCCAAAGATAGTATTAGAGGATTATCTGTAAGCTCATCACTCCATTTGGGGTCTTTGACAAGAGAACATAGAGCGAGTCATGTCATCATGTGGAGTATTCCCTAAGAAGTTATTGGATAAGTATTTCATATATAATTTCGTTCTCAAGGTGTAGTTGGTGGTGGTTAATTCCCATGAAGGTTCCCCATGAGGTGAGAGGTGTGTTCTAGGGGAGATTATTTCAAAAATCCTCTTTCACTAGTTATGTATTCTCACTCAACATACCATTATCTTCTTTCTTTTGGTGTAGTCAGTTTTGGAATTCAAATCAATCTTGTCACAATCCTCCATAGGTTTGTAATCACTTTGGTTGTTTGGATAATCAGAATATGTTTTCTAAAATCATTTTACAAAGAAGAATCCTTGATCGGAGTGTGTTAGCTTCTAACAGTGGAGAATAAGATGCTTCATGACATTATGGATCCTACCATATGACACAATGTGAATCTTTTCACAGTCAGGTATCACTCATGGTGTTTGAAACCTTGTCCCTACTTTTTTATCTAGTTTTATAGTGTATATTGATGATTTATCTCTATTATTTATTTCAATGTTGTCGAAATTTCCATCTTTTCTTTTGAAAATTTTGGTGGTATTTTTCTCTTATAATTCTAGTGGTTGTGTCTTATTTATGTGTTTTTTTGAATTTTTTTCACTATTATGTGTGATTTTCTTTTTTTGGGTCTTTATTTATTTAATGTTTTGTTCATGTGATAGATACAAAATACTTGTTGAATTTATGGATCATGGTTTGGCTCGATAATTAGTTTGAGTTCCCTTTGATGGTTTCAGCCATGCGTTGATGGTTTTTGGTTCTTATTGATAATTCCCACATTATGTTAGTACAATGTAGTTTCGTGGTGTTAGATGGATTCTTATGGTGGGGAGACCCACATTCTCCTTCTTCATGGTTCTCCTCGTTAAATTTTAACTTATATTTTTTTGGGTTTGACTTCTAGAGAAAAAGACCAGGACTTGGTTTTAGATTTTGTTCTTCTTCATTCTGGTTTGGGAGTGATTTTTATTTAACATTGAGTTTATTGAATTTCTTAGGAAATAATATTTTTATGGTGTAAAGAATTTTCAGACCCCGTACTTTTAATTTTATTATTTTATTAATTTCATGACATTAGATATTTTGGTAGAGTTTTGGGTTAATTTAATGGTTTTTTTGTTTTTTTGGAGTTTTTGGGGGGATTTTTGACCTGTGAAAAATATTATATAAGGATTTGATGTTAAAAATGTATCCTTTTGAGGTAGAAGGTGTTTTTATTTCATTTTATTCTTTCATGGTTTGAATTTTAGGGTTTGGTATTGACTTGGCCTAAACTATGTGAGGTATTTGAGAAAACATGTGTCTTGTATTTGTGTGTCTAGGGCCTGAACTATGGGTTTCATGTGGTTATGTGAAATTGTGTGAGAATCTTGTGGTGAGGACCAACAATTTGTTAGAGATTCCTCTCATAGTTGGCACATAGTTTCCCAAAATGTATGGTCATACCATGCAGGGTATCCTTATTCTCCAGTATGTTGGGCATGGTTTGTGCACAGTTTTTTGAATCATTTGAGTTACCCAAGAAATTAAAAAGTCTAAATTTCCTACTTTACTTTCATATATTTTATCTTAATTTTGGTTTTTCAATCCTTTATAGAACTAGGTACACTAGGATTCTCAATAAAAACCACCTCTCTTTCTCTCCATCCACCATTGGAGCTTCTCTAATGTTCCTAGGTTATTTTATTTCATTTTTCTTATTGATTTCTATATCTCCTATTCATAATCTCTTGTATTCTTGGCTTCTCTTGGTGGTATTTTCTCTTTTTCTAAACCTAAGTGATATATTTTATTTTTTTGTTTATTTTCTTTTGATAATAGGTTGTTTGGTTTATATGTTGGGCTTGGTTCTTCCTTCTCATATATTTTCATCGCATTCACACATCGTTGAGGTTGTAGATTCCATTATTTTTCTTTTTAGAACATGCAATTAATTCTTGAGAATTTCAGGATTGTTTCTAAAACGTTTTAATCATATTTTTTGTGGAAAAATTTAATTTTTTTGGTTTTTTATGTTGTAAAATTGGTATGAATTAGTTTTCAAAGGGGTTATAGTAGTCATGACTATGTATAAATGCATGAAGGATGTTTTATAAAATTTCAATTGGCCTTTAGGGATGAATTCTGGTGTTTTATAGTGTTTATCCTTTTTTAATCTTCGGTAATTCAATTTGGTTGTTAATTGTGAGTTGTGTGTGGGAATTGGTAACATTTATGGCCGGGTGATTTTATGTGGGTTATTGTCTTTTGTTGTAAATAAAGTGATGTTTTTTTAAATTTTTTTCTTTTATGGATACTTGAATAGTCTCATTGGATGTTGGCACATCCATATGTTCACAGAGTTCACATAGGGATGGTAAAACAAATAACATAGTCCCTTGAGAATAAGGGTTCCCTTAAACCCTTTTTTGAAAAGTTTTTCTCCCTTTTACGCATTATTTTTTCCCTACTTCCTCATCTCAATTCATTCTTTCAAGAAACTATTGTTATGAAAGTATACTATTGAATTATATATGGTGACTTTGTTCATAAATTAAATTTAAATATGGTTTCAATTGTGTTCTCTATGACTTGTACCATTTGGAACATGTAGTTGTGTTTTGGTTACTAAATGGTGTCAATTACTACTTTAAATTTATATATATGTGTGTTTATTCACCTTGGTTTTAGAATGGTTTTATAAGTGGATTGGGATTTTAAATTTAAAAGGCTTGTTGGTATTTCTTTGTTTGAGAAAGTGGTTTTTTCTCTCGTATGATTTTATGGGTCAGTTGGAACTTGTAAATGTTGTGTTTTTAGATGGACACGTAAATAGTGAATTTATATAGGATAGGATCATCACATAGGTGGTGTTAGTATTTGGGCTATGAATGCATGGTGACTATGGGGTTTAGATTGATCCATGCATGTGAGGACCTACCCATTCATTGTGTTCTATTATCATGGGATTCCTAATAATCATCTAGAGAGTTGAGTGAAGGTTTCTCATCAACCCCAATTAGAAGGGTTGGTACCCAATGGATTAGTGGAATGTCTATGTGGGGCATACCACTATATTGGCTAGTTTAGAGTGTCTAGTTGGTAATAGACTATGGAGATGCATTATACACCATAAGGTGATTCCAAACTGAGTATGTTCAATGATTTTTTATAGGGATACTCGGGAAATGACCATGATTATTATAAATGTTTTCTATTATACTTTTTATGGATTTTGGTTGTTATTCGTTCTTGTTTTATTTCATTTAAATTCAGTACACCCCTTTTTATCCTTTGGCATGGATTTTTGTTTGGGTTTTTGGTTCTATAATTGATTTTTTGAATGGAAAATGTAATTTTAAGAGAACTTAAATGTCTTTATTATTTTAAGAAGTGGTTTTCTTGAAAGTTGGGATTATATTTTAAAATTATACAACCCACTTTGGATACGTATTTAAAACTATTATTTGTGCCCTGTTTTGGGAAAGGAAATTCCTGGACTTTATGGTGATTTCCTAATTATTTGTTTTATGATCACACCACACATGTGGCACTCCGCATTGGTAATCCTGATCTATTTTGTAGGGATAGATATTTTGGTTCTGTTTTCCTTGGATCGGGTTGGTCTTGTTGTTAGTTGTGTTCAATTGGTCACATGGATATTATGTTAGAGTGGTTCAGTTTTATTTTTGTTTTAAATTCATGTTTTTTTCATAAACTATTATATCTATATTAGTTTCAATATTTATTTATGTTTATTTGTTTATTGTGTTGTGTTCTATATTTGGTTATTTTATCCTTTTTTTGTCATAAATCATTCCTCTTTGATTATATTTGATTTCCATCGCTAATTGCCAACCTGGGTGGATTGGGAAAAATTCTCGGGACTTATCTCTAGCTGAGTCATTTTTTGGGTTAGATGGATTCTCGTCCTGGTTCATGACAATTCATATGGGATCCTTATATTTTATTAATACCTTATAATTCATTCATTATTAATTTACTTAAATATTATCTCAATATTATATATATTTTCTTTTTTAAAATTAATATTGAAATTATAATATTTTTTCTATTTTAAATAGAATTTATATAAGTAAAAAATTTATATTAGATTGATAAGATTCATATTTTCATTTTTTAGTCATCCTACTTTCCATTTTTATTCCATTTGAATATATTCATATCTTATGGGATTTTATTCTCTTAATATAATGTTAAAATTAATATAAAAAAAATTCGTTTATCATGAGTTTTACATGTGTAATACTAAATAATAAAATATAACATAATTATAGTAATGTTAATTCCATTGATAAAATTATAGGTCTTTGGATTTTGGTTGATGGTAGTGTTGGGGGTGTCATGAGAACCCTAAGATGTATCTTCCAAAATGGTTATTTAGACCCTGTTGTTCTTTTTTTATTTTTTTATTCTCAATTAAGATAATTTTTGGAGATATATCTAATGTATTAGTCCATGGTTTACTAACCCTTTACATTTATAGTATAAGAGTTATAAGTATTTGGAGGAGGATCGAGGAGGGTATGATATAGTATGGAGCAATAAATTTACTATTGTGGGTGGTTCAAGATGTGAATATGTCTTCACAATATGAGAAGATGTTTATAATTTTGAACATTTAAATTCAAATCACTAATATTTATATAGAAATTTTTTGATTTAGTGTCTCATGATGTGAAATAATAGTTCATAAAGTGAATTAATTTAGGACTAAGGCCCCATGAAAAATTATCGATGTTTGTGCGGTTTTAAATTTGAGTGAATTATTGCCTGAATTAATTTTATAACCCAAATTTGATGGCATCACAAAAACAAAAATCTTGAATCTAGGTTTCACATCATGAATGTTTTAAGGTATTTCCGATCAATAAATAATTTATATCCCTAAATTCATTCATTCCTCTCTGGTTTCCCTCAATATGTGGGAAAACACTAGGTGATTTTGGAGAATCTTCAGGAAACATTACTCCTGATGTGATGCTCGGATTCTTGAGTTTTATCATTTACTATCTAAGGTTAATAAATTACCTTTATACCTTGTTTACTCTAATTCCTTCCTTGTGTAATTTTTAGTAGTGATCTTTCATTGTTCCAAGAGAGTTTTAGGATATGATTTTGATGAAACGTGTTTTGATTGACGATGATTCAAGGTTTTAATATACAGTTGTTGCCTCCCAATTGTTTTTTCTTTTTCTTGATAATATCAACAATTCAAATAGATTTTTTTTGCTGAAGGTGGTGTGAATTATCTCCCAATATATGATCATGTGTGGGGATTTAATTTTTTTATTACTTTGGAGGATATTAATGGTTTATATAAGAAGATAGTTAATTGGATAAATCTAAAATTGATGGGAATGGGGATAATTCACAAGTATTACTTGTTTTGATGATATTATTGATGAGAATATACATGATTGTTACCATTTATAAAAATAATTATCATTGGGATCCTTACATGGGTTATAGTTTTGATAATAGTAAAACCATTATTGTACTGATTAATTAAATTCACACTGAATGAAATAGATAATAAATTATAAATGTATTGTTAATTTGGTTCTCATTAAAATATGGAATTTATTGAAAATACCCATTATAATTAATTTTGTAGTGAAATAAAATCCTTTTTTTATTGAATTAATAATGTGGTGTTATGCAAGTAAGAATATATTTTTATGTGTGGATGTTATTATTTTGTTTCCTTGTATGATGTGAGATGTTGTGTGGTAATGGTAGAGACCAAATAAGTTAAAAATATTTGTTGGGAAGTGATTGGATGGATGGTTGGAATGAGATGTGATGTTGGATAGTTTGTTGTGGTTGTGATGTGATGTTGTTATGGTGAGATGATTGGGATGTGTTGTTGACTGGTGGGTTGTGGTTTTTATATGTGGTTCTTTCATTTGGATAGTTGGGTTTTGAGGAGATGTCTTGGATTATGTATTAGTGTGGTGGTTGTGGATGTGGGGAAAAGAAGTTTCTATGTGGTGTGGTTGTGTTAGTTTCCTGGTTAGTGATGGATTAAAATTGAAATGATGAAACTAAAAAATAAATGGGTGTGTAAATGAAAAATAATTATTTGGAATTGATGTGTTTTAATTGTATATAATTAAATGTTAACTGGATATGTTAATGTTAATAAAATGTCTTAGTAAATTATATTTATCAGGAACTTGTTAATATGAATTAAACAATTGGTTGTGTTGAAAATCAAGTGATATAGTGGTGGTGATGTTGAGTATATTAGACAACTTGAGGTCAACCCATATGTTAGGTATTGTATGCTATCCATATGTCATTGATTTTTTAGTTATTTATATATGATCCCCGCCTGAGATAAATATTGTTACCAATGCCAAATAGTTTTTTGTTCCATGTGTTTTCCCCAATGTCCAGAATGGTGTTGAATTATATGTATGGATACCCCCTCTTATTTTTTCTCCCTTAGGTAGTAGTGATGTATCTATATGTTTTTATAGATTACTTATTGATGATAAACCTTGGATTTGGAGATTACCCTATGATAAAATGGATTGGTTTTTGATATTACCGAGTGATATTGAGGATTTGATATGTGATGGGGGTTATATGGGGTCGGAGGAGGGAATGTTTTTTGTCCCCAATGTTCATGATTCCAAATGGATCATCTAATGGTATTAGGTTGTGATATGATGAGGTTATGATGTGATTATCACTGATGATACCACCAAATGTTATACATTCCTAGACTTTATGATATATAGGGACATATCCTGACTAAAATCAGAGATTTTGTATATGTAATCCAATATGTATGGATGGTATGTTAGAACATGATTTTTGACATAGGGGATGGAGAATTTAAAATAGGTAGGTAAGTGGTTTTAGGGTTCTTTTTCATTGTCTCCTTTTGATTCTATGTTATTGTATTGGATGCCTAAATTGGAGAATCTTCCATGGTGAGGCTGATATTGGTTTTTTGTCCTAATTATGTGCATGTTGGTTCAACTATTTGTTACATGTTTTATTATTATTCTCATTAGACATGTTCACTTGATACTTCTGGTATGATCATACTATGTTTAAATTTTATTATCACCCTACATATAAATAGATTATTTTATGATTTTTATGGGGACTTTGATGACTGAGTTGGAAACTACTATCTTGGATTTGGAGATTCAGTTGATTCACTACCATAAGTGTTATCTTTAGACCTTAAATGGAGAGTTTAATTTTGATTTTTAACATAGATCATCCAATGTTCTCTGGCTTGGGTTTAATTTTATGTTATTTTCTAGGGTTTCTCAACCATTATTAATTTTAACTTGAGATACTATATTATTAATGGTTTTATTATATTTTATTTCACATATTTTTATTCCTTCAGTGATAGTCCCTAATTGGGGGCCTCGTGGACATTGTAATCCCTAGTAATTATCTCTCTTCCTTCATTTACAACCAATTGATTCTACCTTTGGAGGGGGGTCATAACAGTACCCCATTATAAGAACTTGATCCACAATATAGTATTTCTTTCCTTGGGAATTTGATGGTTGTGGAACCATTTTCCTTAACAAATGTCATGGATCACCTAACATATATAAAATTCATTATATAAGAACTAAGCATCACTTAATCCATAATTTATTGGGATATACAATGATTCTTAGATATCTTATTCCAATCCCAGTCACAATATCCATTTCCCTACCTAGTTCTGAATTAGTGATAGGATTTTACTTGTCCACACTAGGTTTTATCCTAATCTTTCATAAGATAATCTAAATAATTATCACTTATCAATATTTTAAATGTGTCTTATCTCTATATAGATATTACCTATAAGAAATTCCTATGGTTTTATTAATATTACCAAAAAATACATAGAGACACAAATATATCCAAACTCAGTCTTAGTAATATATTCTGTATTCATTCAAGACATTTCCCATGAGAATTAACATGAACCAGTTATCATTATGTCTTCCCACTACTATTTGTTAGGATGAAACTATTTTGAGTTTTATTATTGTTGATATTTTATTAATGTCACATTAAATGACTTTAATCATTAGGACAACCATCCATTAAATTGCTATTATCTATACACAAGAGCCTAATTTATGTCAAGTACATGAAATAACTACACATGGACAGACTTTAGTAGTCATATAATATATGGTGACTCTCATGACCCAACCTTCTTTAAGACATAGAACTCATCCTATTTAATTTATACTGATCAGGTTCAAACCTATTCATGTTATTATTGTAAAGGAGGCCAAACAATATAACAAAAACATCATAATTTTCCCATCACATGAACCTTATCAATGATAATCCGTTTATATAAATACTCTTTGTATGTCCCATTACGTTGTATAGAATTATATTCTTTATTTCATGATGTTAAACTACATGATATATGTTTCATCCCACATGACCATTAAACTACATGGAGTTTTCTATGATTCAAGACCTAATTTATATAAATGATAAATCGATATATTTAGGATACCCCAGTGTGTTCTTATTTATCTATAAGCATATTCTATGAAAAAAAATTCCCTTTTTCAAAGAAATGTGTCAAAATATTTAGACTCTCATTGTTACTATCCATTCTTCCCTTTTATATCCCAATATTAGGAAACTACCATCATATCTTCCCTAGTAAATGAGTAAGAACTATGTATAGGTTATATATAATAATTATGTGTGGATCTATTCCTATCATTTAAGGATATATAGTGATGTTTTAACCCTATATCATAGACATAGTAACTAAATGTTCATTCATCTAGTATCACTCAATGTGTTGGAATACCTTTATTTATGTTAGATTATTTACATTTACAATTCAATGAGATAATGTCACGACCCTCCTTCACTAAAAAGAGGGAAGGGACAAAAGATTTCCATTCCGTTCCTTCATTAAGATGAAGGAGATATAATGACCCCAGAGTACCGCCTCCAGTAGGCCCTGGAGTGGCTACTAGCACCAAGTGTAGAACATTTTCACATTATGGGAGGCATTACCCTTTTTTCATAGTTAACCAAGATTGGGAGAAAGAATGAGTCAACTCCACACACCACCAAGTATAGAGAACTCAAAATAAAACCAAACTACAAGCATGTTTTAAATAATAAAACTGAACAAGGTACAAAGAATTCCCAAGTACAAACCATCAGCAAAAGAAAAAGGCGAAGCAAAAAAACAACAATGACCAACAACAACTCCAACATCTAGAAAAGTAAGGTCCCGCACGACCTCCGAAGTCTTCCTGACAACCGGAAAGTAAACGTAGGGTGAGCATACAAATCATACTCCGTATGAAAACCCTATAGCTCTTGTGCACAAGTGGGGAGACATACTAAAGTCCTGTGAAAAGAATAAAAACAAACATCTATCAATGAGTCTATCCATCCCATCTCACCGGCCACGATCACCAAATAACACAAGCAGTAAGGTAATAGTAAAGAACAAAACATTTGGTTACCCCACACCACCATTTCCCCCACTAGCCAGCTGGTCATCCCTAACGGCAAACGTCCTGACGCTACCACACACTTCTCTCCCACACACACCTGGGCCTCAAAACCACACATCCATGCCCACACACACCTGGGCCTCATCCCGAAGACACCTGGGAAAATCAACCATAACCAGAACCCCTGCCCAAAAACACCTGGGCTAACAACACACCAAACGAAACCTACCCGAATAATATTGGGTGAAAGGTCGCCTCCAGCCATCAAAGCTGAGGGAAGAGGGAGAAAGAAGGCAAGTAACTAGGGGAAAAACCCTTCCCCATGAAATGGGTTGTCCGACACTAAGTTCCCAACACAAGTGGGGTGCGACTAAATAGAAAACATATAGTTATACTTATATATATACCAGAACTCAGCCCAACCTAGGGATCCTCAAATAGATACAAGCAGGTGCACAGGCACTGCAACCTCAGAAATTAAGCACACAACCAACAGTTCTCAGTTCCCCTGTTCAAGTTATCATTCGTAATAGTTCAGTATGAGTTAATCCCTTCACTACTGGGAAACTAATAGGCACATTCACAGATGAAACAGAAAAATCAACAGAAAGGAAAACCTCAGGAAATTTAAGCATTCACACCCGGTTCTCTTGTGGAGTCACAACATATGGGGATCATTTGAGATCCCTTAAAGTACTGGGAACAAAACTACCCTGAGACACAGCCCCATGTCCCCAAACTCCAAATGCCAACGGTTTCTCAACAATAGAGGATTCCACCCCCAATTCATGATATAAGCAGAGTAACCCCCAACAGCCTCAGATTCACAACCAGTGAAAGTATAACAATAGGGGATCCCATCCAAGAAAACCATAAAGTCACCCGTAATCGGCCCCTGATGGAAAATAAACCAAACCACTACCACCAAAACAAGGTAGGCCCTTGCTGGTATTTTTCAGATTTTAAATTTTTAACACACTCCATCGTTTCAATTCCACTATGCTTTAACCGGTGTTATCATAGAAAGGGTTAATCCTGGGGATTTAAATTTATTTAACCGAGTTTACGTAATTAACCAATTCCTTCTTATAGTTATTTAAACATCCAAGAGCACCAAGGTTCCTTAGTGCACATAGAAAACCACCAATGGCCATGATTTTCAGTGAGCATAGGCCCATGTAATTCACAACACATCAACAAAAAATAGTATAACAAAGCATGGATCGCACCCCCCGTTTTATTCTTTAACGGTCCGTTCATTATCTTCCTTAGTTTGGTTTCATCAATTTTTATAGAAACAAAAACATGCCCGCCCTGCATGATTCACCGAAAAAAGAGACAAAGGTAAGATCCCTACCTGACTGATCAAGGATCGACGTTATGTCCTCATGTGAAAACTGGAAACATGAGTAGCAGGAACTCCATGGAACGCGATCAAGGAAAACTTCTCAACGGGCGTACAATTCGTCAGGAGGAAGGGTACTCCAACCAGAGGGTGATCGAAAAAGGAAACGTACGGAGAATCCTTTAGGTTATAAATATGAGAAACCATTCCCGGGACAGTTAAGATACAGAGATAAAAACTCAAAACCACGTAAGAATTCGGATCGTGGGTTGACCACGCAGTTGGGACACCTCACTTGCCATTAAAGGGTCCCTGCCTGTTAGGGTGGTTTAAACCGATGCACACCTCATGGGTTTTCCCATCATTTAATTTAAACACCATTAATGGGTATTAATGATCTTTAAATAGGATTAAAGGGGTCAAAACATGGTTTAAAAACCAAATTACACAAAAAAGGAGGAGCTACTGGAAAACCCATGGGGGTAGGTGAGAACCACCGGTAGGAGACAGCTACCGGTTGGCGACAGCCACCGGTAGCCGAGAGCTACTGGTCGTCGAGAGCCACCAGTAGCCGAGAGCTACCGGTAGCCGAGAGCCACCGGTAGCCAAGGGCCACTGGTAGCCGAGGGCTACCGGTACCCCAAGGTCACCGGTAGGCTAGGTCTATCAGTAGGCTGAGGCTATCGATAGGCCAAGGCTACCGCTAGGAGTCACCGAAAAGCTGGTATGGCCTTCCAGACCACCCAGACCACCTCAAACAACAGATATTTACCATGTAATGGACCCCAAAAACCCTGGACATTACATTAGGTACTTCTCAAACTATTCTCGTCCCCTAGAATATAAGAACAAACCAGAACGGATAAAAGAGGGGTCTAAACAACCACCTTTTAAAGATACTTCTCAGGGGAAAACCCCTGAGTTGGAATAATCCCCCAAGAGTTATCAACCACAACATTCACAACAAGCACAAGGATCACACTATCCAACACATGAGTTAGGGAGTCCCCTCCTACATGGTTGAATATTATCCACTTTGGGTGGCACTGACTCGCCTTCACGGGTTTAATTGCATCCACATTAATGCGTCCTGATTAGCAGTTAGGTTTTCCCATCATCACACATTCGTACACACATACAGAGAATAGGGAACAGATCATCTAATATCTAAGAAAAAAAATCATTTCAGATATTAAGGCACAAGGTAAAAAATCTCAAAAAGTATCAGAACAAAAACAACAAGGAAGTCAAAATAGCTCTGGGTACTAGACGCGTAACTGGGCCTCCAGCTCCCAAGTGCTCTCTTCCAGGCCAACAAGCCTCCACAACACATGATCCAAGGGGATGATTCGTCCATGAAGCACTTTCTCCTTATGATCCTTGATCTTGATTGGTCGTTCTATGAAGGTCGCATCGTCTTCGACATCTAATACTCCCCAATCGATGATGTGGGATTCGTTGTGTAGATATCGACGAAGATGGGAGATGTGAAAGACGTTGTGAACTTTCTCCTACTAAGGTTGCAATGCCAGCTGATACGCCACCTCACCATCTCGTCCCAATACCTCGAAAGGTCCGATGAACCTAGGGGAGAGCTTACTCCCCTTTCCAAACCTTCACTGCCCACGTCAAGGTGAAACCTTCAAGAACACATGATTCCCAACCTCTAACTCCAAGGGCCTCCTCCTATGATCGGCATAAGACTTCCGCGAGTCCCAGGCTGCCTTAATCTTCTCACGCACGAGCTGAACATTCTCAGTGGTGCCCTGCACCACTTCTGGAACAAGAATAGCTGCTTCCCCAATCTTTATCCAGCAAACGGGTGAACGATACGTCCTTCCATAAAAGGCCTCAAACAGTGTCATACCAATAGTGGAGTGGAATCTATTGTTATAAGGAAACTCCACTAGAGGAAAGTGTTGTACCCATGATCCCCCAAAATCCAGAACACATGCCCGTTACATTTCTTCCAACGTCTGGATTGTTTGTTCTATCTGCCCATCTATCTGAGGGTGGAAAGCAGTTCTAAGGCATTGCTAGGTGCCAAAGGCATGCTGTAATCCACTCCAAACTCGTGAGGTAAACCGCTTGTATCGATCGGAGACAATAGTTCTCGGGATCTCGTGCAATCGTACCACCTCATCGATGTACCTCTGGGCTAAGGTGCTCACCGGGCTTGACTCCTTAATCTCCAAGAAGTTTGCTGATGTTGTCATCGGATCCGCCACTACCCAGATGGCATCATATAATCCCTGAGCCCTGGGAAGCCCTATGACGAAGTCCATCGAGATTTTATCCCACTTCCACTCAGGAACATCTAACGACAATAACAACCCTCCAGGAAAAAGGTGTCCAGCCTTTACTTGCTGACACACGAGGCACTTTTCCATAAACTCTGCCACCTCCCGCTTTACCCCGGGCCACCAAAACTGTCTCCTCAGGCCTTGGTACATCTTTGAAACCCCAAGATGTACCGCTAAATCCAATCCATGGAACTCACGAAGAACACCATTACGCATCATCTTCGGAACGAAAATCCTTCCATAGAAAAGCATCTGATGCTGACCATCCTCCGAACATCCCTATGGAGCATTTTCCTGATAAACATGATCCCGCATCACTTCCACCTCTGAGTATCCCCACTGAGACTCTTCCACCTGCACCACTAAGGAGGAAACTATAGTCATCTAAAACAAACAACCTCTTCCACCTTCCACCCTTGAATCTAAATGCAAGGCCACCAACTCTTCCATCACTCTCCAAGCATCTGCAGATTCCCAAACTACTTCCTTCTGTGATTTTCTACTCATTGAATTAGCCACAACATTGCCCTTGCCCTCAGTATAAGAGATCTCGAAGTTGTAATATTAGAGGAACTCAACCCATATCTGCTGCTGCAAGTTCAGATCTCGCTGGGAAAAGATATAACACAATCTCTTGTGATCTGAGAAGACCACAAAAAGCTCTCTGATAAGATAATACCGCCACAACTTCAATGCGAACACCATGACCACAAGATCCAGATCATGGGTGGCATAGTTACGTTCATGAGGACATAACTGGCTAGACCCAAAAGAGATCACTCCTCACTGCTTCATCAGCACACATCCCAACCCAAGGATACAAGCATCACAGAACACTTCAAACAACACCCCTTTCTCTGGTAATATGAGTATTGGAACACTAACCATCTTCTCCTTTAGGTAGCCAAAATCTATCTGGCACTGGTCGCTCCCCACAAATTCCTGGTCTTTCCTCGTCAAATCTGTCAAAGGAGTTGCAACTCGAGAGATGTTGGGCACAAACCTCCGGTAATAGCCTACCAAACCTAGGAAACTACGAACTTCCACCACGTTCTTGGGTGCTTACCATGAAATGACTGCCTCGACCTTCGATGGGTCTACTGATATTCCCTTCTGAGACACTACGGGTCCAAGGAAATGTACCTCTCGCGTTAAGAACTTTCACTTATATAGTTTCCCATAAATATGGTGGTGTCAAAGGACTCCCAAAACGGCCCTAAGATGTTCAATGTGCTATTCCTCTGATCTTGAGTAGATATGGATGTCGTCGATGAACACCACAACGAACTGGTACAGAAACTCTCGGAAAACAGAGTTCATGAGGTTCATGAATGTAGATGGTGCTTTTGTAACACCAAACGGCATGACCACGAACTCAAAGTGGCCATATCTGCACCTGAAAGACGTCTTCAAGATATCATTTTCCTTTACTCTCAACTTGTTGTATACAGACCGCATATCGATCTTAGAGAACCAACATGCTCTCCTCAGCTGGTCGAAGAGATCGTATATCCTCAGGAGGGGGTAACGATTCTTGATCACCACTTGGTTCAACCTTCGGAAGTCTATGAACTGTCATAGACTACCATCTTCCTTCTTTATAGAGCACCCCATGGTGACATGCTGGGTCGAATAAATCCCTTCTCCATCAAATCGTCAATTTGTATCCGCAACTACCGCAACTCTGATGGTGCCATCCGATAAGGATCCATCGAGATCGGGAAGACACAAGGTTGTAAGTCTATCCCAAACTCAACGTCACTTTTTGGGGGTAGAGTTACAACCTCATCGGAGAAGACATCAGGGAAATATCTTACGACCTCTAGGACATCCATCATTCCTGCATCTTCCAACTCCACTCACATCCCATTTAGCATAGAAAGGAGTGGCTCCACATGTCGACTCCCTTCCTGATAACTCTATTCCCTAAAAAAAGCCACATGCCATCCATCCTCGTTGGAGAGTTAAATCCTTATCCGATAGAAGTGGATGATGGCATGAACGGAGAATAACCAGTCGATGCCTAGAAGTACATCGTATTGCTTCATCTGCAAATAAAGAAGGTATCCACTAGACTGATGCGGTCCTAACATTAGTCTACATCCCCGGAAGAAGTAAGATATGATGGTCTGACCCCCAACTGGTGTTCTCAACACTAGGGGCATAAAAAGTCTCTCGGCATCCAGACCTAGAGCATGGGCTAATTTAGGAGTAACGAAGGAGTGCGAAGCTCCCGAATCAAATAAGGTAGAAACAAGAGTGCTAAACAAACTGATCGTACCTCGAACAACCTCTGGTCCTGTCGAAGCTACCAACTATGCGGCATGCAACTGTCCACGCCCAGCTTCTTTACCATGCTATTGTCGACCACCTCCCTGACCACGCCCGGGTCGAGGTCCCTGAGGATCACCCTGGTGTCGGTATCCTCCCTCAAGGTCGTCCCTCAGAGGGATAGGGGCCTGCTGTGGCTACTGGAAAGGCCTCACTGAAAACAGATGCTGATGAGGTGGGTGCTGAAACTACCCACCTCCACCATGTGGGGCTCAAGTCGGACACCTGCTCTGGACGTGCCCGAAAACTTTTCAAGAGGATCACTTTGGTCATGGCCCTGCGAGAAAAGGGCGAGGGCCAGATGCTCGAGACTAGAACTGGTGAGGCCTAAACCCTTCTTGTCGAAACCTGAAAGGCCCTGTCGCTAGAGACCTACTACCGACCACCTTCCCCTTTGATGAACTAAGTTGGTTCCCTTCTCATGGCGTGCCTCCCTTCGCGTGCATCTTCTCTACTATCTCAGACTTCTTCTGTACTGCTAGGTATTTCAGAAGAGTGAAGGGTGTGATATCGTACTGAAGGGAAGGACGGAGTGCCTCCTCTAACCCTCTTGCCCGAGACTCCTCATCCATAAAGAGATGTGGGGAAAAGAACAAGAGGTATTTGAACTTGATCCCCACATCCCTCACTGACATGATTCCCTGCTGAAGGGAGAGAAACTCTTGTCTCTTCTCAGCCTTCGCTGTAGAGGAGAGGAACTCCTCACGAAATTCCTACTCGAAACTGGCCCATGAAACCTCTACCCCTATCTTCTCTCCGAGGAAAAGCATCCACCACAAACGCGCTGCTCCTCTCATCTGACTGACGGACAACAGAACCCAGTACTCCCTCGGGTCACGGATTAAAGAGAAGGTGATGGCTATCTCCCCAAGCCATCCCTCCATTATGAGTCAGAAACACTGCCCTCGTACTTCTCGAGGGTTTGTCGCTGGAATGAGCGCAGAGTCCTCTGCCACAAGTCATCCTCCTCATCTCGGTCAACCCTATGCTGGTCAACTGTCTCGATCCGCTGGGCCTCAAATGCCCGAGTCGCTCGTGGATAACGTTCGGGTGCCATAGCTGCAAGGTAAACAAAGAATGCCTTAGCCCGAGCAGCAAGGGAATTATTATCATTATTATTAAATTTTTCTCCCCAAGGTGCCCCATGTGAAATAAAAACACAATCAGTATGATTAATGTACCTTCCCTAGGGTCTCTACCCTCCAATAAATGTAGTCTCACTTGGTCATTTAGTAGGGTCAGAGTCCATGCATCGGATCACGGGGGGACCTAAAATCTCGTGTCCTAGCCGGTCCTCCTTGGCCTATTTCACAAACTAAGATCACCAAACATTGTTTCTCTACCATCCCATGTAATCCTCATTGTGCCTAACTCCAGACTCCATCCTATCCCTCAACCTCTACCTCTGATACCATTCTGTCACGACCCGCCTACAACAAAAAGAGGGAAGGGACAACAGATTTCCATGCCCTTTCTTCTTTAAGTTGAAGGAGAGATAATGACCCCAGATTCCCGCCTCCAGTAGGCCCCGGAGTGGCCACTAGCACCAAGGGTATAACATATTCACATTATTTGAGGAATTACCCTTTTATTTTCTTTGTGAACCATGATTGGGAGAAAGAATGAGTCAACCCCACACACCACCAAGTATAGAAAACTCAAAAGAAAACCAAACTACATGCACGTTTTAAATAATAAAATTGAACAAGGTACTAATAACTACCAAGTACAAACCATCATGAAAAGAAAAAGGTGAAGCAGAAAAACAACAACGACCAATAGAAAATCCAACCTCTAAGCTAGTAAGGTCCCGCATGGCCTCAGAAGTCCTCAGGACAACCTTAACGTAAATGTAGGGTGAGCATACAAATCACACTCAGTAGGAAAAACAGATAGATCTCATGCACAAGTGGGTAGATGTACTAAACTCCTGTGAAAAGTAGAAAAACCAACATCTATACAGGAGTCTATCTATCCCATCTCACTAGCCACGCTCACCAAATAACCCAAGAAGTAAGGTAATAGTAAAGAACAAAACATTTGGTTACCCCGCAGCACCATTTCCCTCACTAGCTAGCTGCTCATCCCTAACAGAAAATGTCATGACGCTACCACACTCTTCCCACCAGCACACACCTGGGCCTCATAACCACACATCCCTGCCCACACACACCTGGGCCACATCCCGAAGACACCTGGTAAAATCAACCATAACTAGAACCCCTTCCCAAAAACACTTGTGCTTACAACAAACCAAACAAAACCTACCCGAAGCATCTTGGGTGAAAGGTCACCTCCAGCCATCACAGCCGAGGGAAGATGGAGCAGGAAAGAGAGTAACTAGTGGGAAAACCCTTCCCCATGAAATGGGGTGTCCGAAATTAAGTTCCCAACACAGGTGGGGTGCGACTAAACATAATAAATACAGTTATACTTATATATATACCAACACTAAACCCAACCTATGGCTCCTCAGACAGATACAAGAAGGTGCACAGGCACTGCGGCATCAGAAATCAGGCACACAACCAACATTTACAGTTCCCCTATTGAAGTTATCATTTTTAACATTTCAGTATGAGTTAATCCCTTCACTACAAGGAAACTAACAGGCACATTCATAGATGAAAAAAAAAATCGACAGAAAGGAAAAAATCAGGAAATTTTACGCATTCACACCCGGTTCTCTTGTGGAGTCACAACAACTAGGTATCAACTGAGATCCATCAAAGAACTGGGAACAAAACAACCCCGAGACACAACCCCATGCCCCCAAACTCCAGATGCCAATGTTTTTTCAAAAACATGGGATTCCACCCCAATTCATGATATAACCAGTGTTACCCCACACAGCCTCAGATTCACAACCAGCGAAAGTATAACAACAGGGGATCCCATCCAAGAAAACCATAAATTCACCCATAATCATTCCGTGAAGGAAAAACAACCAAACCACTACCACCAACACAAGATAGGCTCACACAAGTATTTTCAGATTAAAAATATTTAACACACTTCATCGTTTCAATTCCACTGTGCTTTAACCGGGGTTATCATAGAAATGGTTAATCCTGGTGCTTTCAATTTATTTAACCGAGTTTATGTAATTAACCAATTCCTTGTTTTGGTTATTTAAACATCCAGGAGCACTAGGGTTCATTAGTGCAAAGAGAAAGACCACCAATGACCATGATTTTCAGTGAGCATAGGCCCATATAATTCAAAACACATCAACACAAAAGAGTACAACATAACATGGATTACACACCCCATTTTATTCTTTAAAAGTCTGTTCATTATCCTCATTAGTTCTGTTTCAACATTTTCTACAGAAACAAAAGCATGCCTACCCTGCATGATACACAGAAAAAAAGAGATTAAGGTAAGATCCCTACCTAACTAATCAAGGATCGACGTTAAGTCCTCGCGTGGAAACTGGAAACAGGAGTAGCGGGAACTCCACGGAACGCGATCTAGGAAAACTTCACAACGAGGGTACAATTCATTGGGAGCAAGGGTACTCCGAGAGCATGGTGATAGAAAAAGTAAACATAGGGAGAATCCTTTAGGTTATAAAGGATGAGACACCATTCCTAGGATGGTTAAGATATAGAGATAAAAACTCAAAACCGCGTAAGAAGCAGGATCGTGGGTTGACCACACGACTAGGACACCTCACACGCCATTAAAGGGTCCCCACCTTTTGGGGCAGTTTAAACTGAGTCACACCTCATGGTGTTTCCAATAATTTAATTTAAATGCCATTAATGGGCATTAATGAGCTATAAATAGGCTTAAAGGGGTCAAAACAAGGTTTAAAACCCAAATTACGCAAAATAGGAGGCGTTATTGGAAAACCCATGGGGGTATGTGAGAACTACTGGTATGCAACAACTATCTGTTGGCGATAGCCACCGGTAGCTGAGAGCTACCGGTCACCAAGATCTACCGGTAGCTGGGAGCCACTGGTAGATGAGGCTGACTGGTAGCTGAGAGTGACAGGTATCCAAAAGCCACCAGTAGTAGAGAGCCATCGGTAGCCGAGAGCCAACGGTAGTCGAGAGCCACCGGTAGCCGAGAGCCACTGGTAGCCGAGAGCCACCAGTTGCCAAGAGACACCGGTCGCCGAGAGCCACTGGTGGCCGAGAGCCACCGGTAGCCTAGAGCTACCGGTAGCCGAGAGCGACCGGTAGCCGAGAGCGACTGGTAGCCGAGAGCTTCCGGTAGCCGAGAGCGACCCGTAGACGAGAGCTACTGGTAGCTACCGGTAGCCGAGAGCCACCAGTAGCCGAGAGGGACCGGTATCTGAGAGAGACCGGTGGCCAAGAGATTCCGGTAGCCGAGAGAGACCGGTAGCCGAGAGCTACCAGTAGTCGAGAGCCACCGGTAGCCGAGAGCCACCGGTTGCTGAGAGCGACCGGTAGCCGAGGGCTATCGGTACCCCAAGGTCACTGGTAGGCTAGGTCTATCGGTAGGATGAGGCTACCGGTAGGCCAACGCTACCGCTAGGAGTCACCGAGAAGCTAGGATGGCCCCCAGACCACCCAGAACAACTCAAATAACGAATTTCTACCAAGTAATGGACCCCAAAATCCCGGGCCATTACAGATAATATTGGCCAAGATCTCTTATCTCAGGTCTTAACAGAGAGATTAATTATTCTCCTAAACTAAACTGCAATAAAAAATTCCTGATATGAGAATTATACATGGCTTGATCCCTATCATCACAGGGTATGTAGTGATACCAACATCTAATATAATTGGTGCAACCATATATCCTATAATTTTCAAACCCCTTAATGGGTATGGTCTCATTATTCATGTTTGGTCTTATGTTATTATAATCCCAAATCAGAATACATATCTTATAATAGTACTTTGTGGGGATTGGATACTTCAATTTCATGATACATAGTTTCTTATTAAACATATATCTCAAAACCATATATATGTCATTGTCCACCTACACTCCACATCACTATCCTTTAACATTTTGACCATAGTAATTTTGGGATAGGAGATTTCCCATTATGTTTAAATTTTTTCCTCTTATAGATCATAATTAATACCATAAGTGTTTGGATCACCATAAATAATAAATTACTATTAGTATTGAGTGAATTTTACTAAAAAAGTAAACCACTTATTGATAATTATTTTTGTGCTACCAAATTCAAAACAACCATCACAATTAATGTTCTTTATGGAGGGTAAGTTCCAATAAAAAAATATTCTCTTGAAAAAATTATAGAAAACCCCATCATTAAAATAGAATTTAGTGGTTATCCTTGACATGTTTGTTCAGTCTCATCACTTCTTGAAGAAAATAAACTGTTTTATGATTTACATAATTTAAAATATTAATTTAACGGTGTTAGGGAACATATATATATTTATATCCATCTGGGTTTAAATATCTTACACATCACTCATTGGTTGGAGTGAAAATAACATAAACTAGGCGTTTCATTTCATTGGAAATCTATTATGATGATTTCAACAACTCAATTAGATAAGATCAACATTGAATTTATATCAAACACACAACCTCACCCATCTACCTAGTCTGAACACTATGACCTCAAACTACCTAAACTATCCCAAGGAGGTCCATAATGGCATATATATCTCATTCACATAGTGTTTTTCCATCGCTTGGTTCTATGGAGACTAACATGTATTTATATTAATGTTTGATATACTTAACCCATATAATATTTTTTTTGATAACCATGACATTAAATGGAATACTTTCTAGTCATGGATCGTATATATTGGCTTTGGTCTCTTATTCCCATAATTTTTAAAATTTTACCATGGTATAAATATATTATCACATTTTAGTCATACATGTATGACCATAAACATAAAACCTTAATGGACAAAATTGAAGGGAAATAAAATGTAAATTAAATGGAAAAAATACATGTTAGGGTGAAAACTCATATAGGGTGACCTGATAAAAATTCATGTCTCAAATCACTGTGTAATTACATTATATTACATAGGTAAAATTCAAAGCACAAAATTTAAAAGGCATAATGATTTTAGAGATTGAAAATTGTCCCTATAAAAAATCCTGTTATGTTTTCTAGATCCATGAGAATATGAAATAGTTTGAGATGATCTCCCCCTCCCCCAAGTGAGCTTAAATATTTCCATGGGAATATTTTCATTCATGGTCAAGCCATGTCTTCATGTTAAGAATAACATTTTATTATAAAAATTGTTTTCTTAGGGAGTCATATTTTATATCCACTATCCCTATGAATTTTTTCAATATAGGTTGGAATAACTTTTAAAATTCTGGATACATTCTTGAATATCCTTTTCTCGCTAAACCTGCTTCATTGCATAATTGCATGAATCATCAAATACTTTTTATTTTTTTTACAATGAGTGTATACAGCTCCAAAATTTAATGTGTTCTTGGTAAATATATTTTTTCATAAATATATATAAATAAAATATAATTTATGTTTTCATCCCTAGAATAAGTCCCTCTAACCTCATATCACATTGATAAGACTACAACAGAGATCATCATTCAAATATCTGTCATCATTCATCCTAGACATGTTTTTTCCTTCCCATCACATACATATTAAAATGTATTAAGTAATGTTTTATACATTACAATATCTAGATATCACATGGATTCATGTGTCCCTATTATTTAGAATTAATTAATCATACTCCCCTTCAAAAGAATTATGAAATATTATTGCAGTACCCCTTCATAATAAAATGGATCAAATTTTTATTTTGTTGACGGTACATGTGTTTCCATATTAGATCAAACTATATCAATTTGAGTGTACAAATCTATGAGGGAGAAATCAATCATATATGAATGAGGTAATATTGGATTTAAGTTAGAGTAAATATATTTCTAGATTCAGTTTTTCTTATATCCATACAAGTAAACAAGAATAATATGAATCAATGAAATACATTAATCTATCTCAAGAACTACCAATGTTCTATGGTGACTTTATATTTTCCATCATACCAAGATTTCCTATATCCAAATGAAGGCAAAAATTATTGTATTTATTAAGAATCATATTTTTTCTAATGTTTTGTTGTTATGGTCTACATTATCCATTTCAATAAAATTCTCAAATGGATATATTAAATATAGTGTTACCCATTGTGAGTTTCAAAAATAATTATAAATTTTTTGGTTAATAAAATAAATGGGATATAAAACATAAAATGGTTTATAATATAATTTCATAATTTATTAAAAAAGAATAAATTTTAAATATATTGGATTATCACATCAAATTTCAAACTGGAATGGGATTTTTAGGTATAAGAAAACAATATATGACACTCCATAGAGGATTGGTTTTCAACAAGAAATTTTCTAGATTAATCAATGTTGTGTTGAGGTTCTTCCATCTTTGTAACTTCATCTTATTCAGTAGGGTGTAATATCTATGATATTGTGATGAAACTTTCTTCCTCAAAATTTTAATCATCATGTATAATATAATTCCATCATAGTCATCCTTTTACTTCATTAATTTATTAATAAAGGGGGCTTATATTAAATATTTTCTGATTTTATAGTTATTCTTATCTAAAACCACCTCCATGTAATAATACGTTTTATACAATGCTACATCTCTAATGATCATGGAATGTGTTTTACATTCTTCATAGGATGGTCACAGTTGAGAAATATCGCATACTCCCTCTCATAGATGATTTGATATACAATAGATTGGGTTGTATGGTTGATAAACCTACCTTATCGTATGATCATGAACATATGATGAAGCCTGTGTGGTTTCTCCTAGAGACCCTACACAAGGGTTTTGTGGACCAATTTCCAAATATTGTCCCATATATACTTCTATGATGTTCATTTAAAATCATGAAACTATTTTTCTATTCTAGAATCACTCCTGAATATTGAAATATATTTTTTGGATATGTCACATAAATAGATCACATGTTCATTATCTTTTAAGCTTGTTGGTGCAGGAATAATCCCAATATTTTAATGCTCTGACAATTGAGTCAATGGGACAAAAGGATTTTCAAATTATACGTATACTTACAATTAAAACACTTCAAGTAACATAAATGGGTACACACATTATCCCATGAGTGTCAGAGTATATTATGGACATTATAGATATTCACCTTTTTTGGTTGGGGTATTAATTTCATAAGATACTACCACCTTCCTTGGGATAAAACCTATAAATCCTCACTAGTAGGTTCTTAATTATATAGAAAAATGGAAAAATTATCACCTCATATCAATTATTCTTCCAATGGTGGATCATTATCAACTCCCAGGATGGTCACCTCAGGAATTTTTTTGATATAGATATCCTGACAAGGTGAAACATTTTTGGTGTGTTCATTGAATGCATTCTAAAAATTGAACGAATCAACACATTCCAAATCTTAGGAAATAAATTTCTCATCCCTTATAGTTATGAAGGATAAAATATATTATATTTTTATTATACTAGTGATATTTTCAGTATAAAAGTTTGTATCTTCTATGAATCAAAATAATTATTCCATATAGATAACAAATTAGGTAGGCATAATCAAAAAAGGCTTAGTTCCCTACAAATCTTGTTTGATGTCTCTAAATTCATCAGGAGGATATGAATTATATCAATGAGAATATATCATTAATTATAGTCACATAATAAATGATTTCAAGAAACCCTTCCATGATATAAATAATTCCCATGGTGATAATTAACATGATTATGACACACACATGTCATGTATGATCCTTTCACTAGTTCGCTCATAGGGGTGGTCAGAATAAAACATATTGATATGCCCTTCACCATTAATGAAAATAAATCTTTATTAATGGATGTTATAATATCTTGAGACTCCCTTTCATCATAATCTACCATCTAATAATGTTGTAACATTTTAAAAAATATATATTCTATAACTAATTTGTTACAACATAAGTTTTTTAAAAAAAAATTAGTTTGAGTTAAGGATGAGGACTATCTGGTCTCACATTCAAGGGAAATGGTCCTAGATGCAACATAGTGTAGAGTGAATACCTTCCATTCTCCATAATAGTCATCCTTTATCTGGATGATAGTTTCTCTTCATCTAGAGTAGCTGACCTCATGGAACTACGAATAGAGGTACCACCCATAGTATGTTTAGGATAATCTATAGGTTCATTTAAAAAAACCTCCCTCTATAAAAACCAATGTGTCATGTTAGGAACATAAATGAAATTGAAGAAAATAAATCAATAGGAATATTATCAATACATTATTGCGGATGATTGGGTTATCCAACTTTTTGTGAACATATTGACTAAATTCCCAAACAGTGGATCTATGATCTTCCATATATTACACCCATCTTGAATCAAGAATCCTTTATTTAGTGGAATATATCGACCTTTTAAACACTTTTAGATAATTCATAACCCATTTAATGTTATTTGAATTTGAATTTTAGAGGATTATTCAAGTTTTTATGTTAAGGAATATAGATGAAAATATGAATGGTGTGGGAAACCCCCCATAATCTCGATATCTAATGTCCACAACTACAAGAGACAAAAAACATTAGGGCCGAGTTAGTAAGAAGAGGTGTTGGGGAAATATCCCATGGGTCTTAAAGAAGAATCATGATCCTTTGAATTCAGTTTCACCCTAGACCTATCATACACATCTCGAACATCACCTCATGTTCATCAATTAAAATTCCATGGAATAGACTGAGGATTTAGTGGTTATTAAGTGTGACGTTTTCAAGAGACCTATGAGTGAGTTTAATACAATTTTCCTAGAATATCACTGGACATGCTCATATTATGGGACTTTCTTGTAATATTAATTCCCTTATTATGGTTAAAAGTAACATTTACCATGAGAACTTATCCCATAATCATCCCACAAGGATACAATGACAAACAAGTTTGGATGTATCAATGAATCCCACTAGTCAATTCTTTCAAGAATGGAAACTTGAACTTTTCTCAGGGGGTATCTCAATCTATAATCAACCATAACAATCATGACACTATTAGATGACATTCTCTCTTGACAACAATCAATTACACCATTTCTTAATATTTCTTACAATAGATTTTATGAAAAAATCTATATAAAAAATTATCATTTATGATTATATATCATTTAACTCGGTCTACTAAGATGTTACCTCTCATTGAATTCATACATGACTATTCTTCTAAGTCTCTATTGAAATCATTTAAAATTATATATGTTACTGGGAGTTGTTGGGAAAGAACATGGACACTTAGTATAGACTAAGGAGTTTGAAATCATGTTCATCCTTCAACCATTATTTCTTGTTATGGGAAATATCATGGATAAATTATTTGAAAATACACATTGGGATATAGACCTCAACATGGAACTCATATATATTGATGGGTGTTTCTATCCATCCCCAAAACACTTGAAATGTCTATGAGATACAGAATGAAGACTTCATGTTATATACATAAATCCTGCACTAATGGATCTTGTCCAACATTAGTAATACTATTCTAAAGAGGATCCACATTCAATGATTATCAACCATTTCAATGGTTATCACCTTGAAACCATTATGAAATGGTTCACTAGAATAAGGTACCAAATCATCCACATGTTGAGGAATCTGGCTAGACATGTTTTAGAGAGGGATCATATGTCCTCACCTCACTCCTCATGTTGAACCTAATCTATATATACACAAAACATTCATCAAATTACACTTTTTCATGTAAGGGGAACCTATTGAATTCTCCATAGTGGACCCATATACACATGGAATAAAAAAAACATCTATTATTCAATGCCAATCTATGTCCGGTGGTAGGGTCTCTTCACTATATATTTGACAACATCCCATGAAATACATGATCTAGTGAAGTAATTCACCAAATATATCCCAAGGAAACCTTTGGGTGTATCACTTCATCCATGTATTTGAGGAATGAAGTACAAGATACCTTTTACACATACCAAAAACAAATTTCACCTTCCCCACATTTTTTCTGGAAGGAGTTTTCTAAAGGATAAATTGACTCATGAATCCTATAAAGACATCATATCTATTTTTATACATATATTTGATAAATCTAGGAATCCTTGTATATCACTATTTTCCTTTGTAGAATTTTTAACTCGCCAAATTTTTATATGACCCAATATTCCTATACATACTCAATCTTGAAACAACCTCCATGATATAGGTACTAATGATTATTTTATTCTTTGAGTTGTTCAATAAATGACCAAAAAAATATAGGAGTATTAGTATGTATATAGTTTTAGTAAAAAATCACCATTGTTTGTGGAATCCATGGAATAATAAATTATGGTTTACTATATGCTCTTCATTTTTTTATGTAAGAGATGTTTCATGAGATGTTTTCTCTTACAAGATTTGTGTACTCTATAAAATAGGAGTTTTTAGGTTATCATCTGTCCTTATACCATCAAATACAATCAAGGTAAAATAGAAAATAAATTTACAAATGTCATATAATATATATATATATATATATATTGGTTATCTCCCATGACCTATGTGAGATCCAACTAGTGAGGCCTACACTATCAAGCCTAACCTTATTAAATATGTTCAATTAGTAGAATGTTGATTTTGGAGGCTTCAGTGTCTAGGATGTTATTTTAAGAGAGAACCATTTATTCCTACAAATGAGAACCTCTAATGAGGGTGAAAATGGATAAGGAGATGAAAAATGAAAGTTTTTATAGAGAGAACAAAAACTAAACATGATAAAAAATAGAAAAAATTTGATACAAAATGTTTTTTTTGGTAATGTGTGTTTGCATAACCAACTTTGATAATATTTCTTCGAAAAACTCAATTTTATAAGTTGAATCACCCAAATGAAGGTGATACATTAATATTAGATATGACCATGCTTAGTATTATAATCCCATAGTGAATTATGTAGACAAGATCACTTAGAATATTTAAAATGACTAAAGCTAAAATAATTCTTTAGGTTTTGATGAACTCAATTAGATTCATATAAGTGAAGTGGACCCTAATTATTTATAAATGTGGACCCACATTAGGTTCCTAGATTCTAGTTCCTATTTAACACCGAAATATTTTAAATATAAATTGAAATGCATGAATTTTTTTTTAATAATATATTTATAACATAAATTAATCATAATGTTTTCAAATCTAGGATTTGAATTTTAAAAAAAGGTCATCTACATTTGGGATCTATAAGTTACTTGAATTCTGATATAACTAAATTGTTTTCTTGATGAATAGTAACATACATTTTTGAATCGTAATATGAATAGTAATATTTTCCTAATGAATAGTTAATTATATTGTTATTATATTTTCTTAAGGCTATAAGATAATGACATATTGAATAATTTTTCAGGGTGATAAAAAGGGAGATATAGTTTTAAAATTATTAATTTTTGAATAAAGTATGATTTTATTTAAAAATTAAATTAATAATATTTATAAAATTATTTTCAAAAAATATAGTTCATTTTTGAATTCTAAAAATCAAAAAAAAAATGTTGATTTTTTGGTATTTTTCTGAAATTCATTAATTTTTGATGAATAGTAAAATACGATAAATTATGATAAATGATAAATACTTGTATTACCACAACATAGGTGATACAAGATTGATTTAAGCACGCATATTTAGAACTCAAAAGCACTTATTACTATTTGGTGTCACATGAATCAATACTATTCATATTATTAAGAAAAAAATTAAACCAATGATTAAAATAATGTTAAATCCCTCCTCTCCACCACTTTAAAAACCACCCTCATTCTCCTCTTCCTATCAGACCTCTAAAGATTTGATAAATATATAATTTCTATAAAATACCACCCCCAAGGCTCTTCCCCATGTTTTACACCATCTGGTCTCTCCAAAATGCCAAAACCAAAGGGCTTAAGGAGGATCTCATTGGGGAGATATCAAGAGGTAAGAATCATCTTATTTGTTCATGAGTGTTATTTTCTATTAATTTATTTTCATATAATATATTCCACTCCCCTTATATAGGAAGTATTAAATCTCTATAATCTTATATATTATGTATGTTTTCATGTTAAATTAAGAAAATCAACATCTTTCTTCATCTTATCTTCCTCTTATTCTAAAAATAAATTAAAACATAGTTCGTGTTGTGTCTTTTACCAAAATATTGAATGATAAGCTTTCAATTTCCATTACTACCTTTATAGCTAATCATAAATCCATTTTAATTGTTGAAAGATATTTTAAAGTGTATTACATAACTTATTTTTTGTTCTATAATGAACTTGTATGAATCACATTAAATAATATAATGAAACCAGTTTATAATTTTAAAGGAACAACCAAAAATGATCTAAACAAATATCATTAATGTTTTATCCAATGATTCGTCATCATATATTATATAAATGATCTGTGGTATCATTATATATTCTAGAAACATGTCATTAAAATTTCATTCATCTTCTGGTATTTCATTTCAATACAACTAGAAAATGAAACACATTCCGTTCATGGAAATCATATAAAAAACACACCAAAAACAATGAAAGGAACAAAATACTAATGATTAAAGGGTGAAATAAATTTATTAAATGATCATATAAGGTGATAAAAAATAAAAATGTTTCTTTAAAAAACAAATAAAACTCTTTTAACCATTATACATGAGGTTTAAAATTTTTTAATTAATATAAACCTGAGGTATATGGAAATTATTAACCAAATTTCCATTCATTTGGGTTAACCATATACTTCATTAATTGTGTGGGTTTAGGATCATTTTTTATGATCAATTTTTTATAATATTATGTTTTATTATTAAATTTATTTTATTCACATATTAATTTCATTCTATTTATTCTCATATTAACTATATCTTATTTGTAAGTGACTTTTCTTAGAAAAGATCTCTTTTAAAATTCTAGTTTTTCAAAAATTCAATGTGAATGTTTTTATAAAATTATTATTGTTTTATGATTATTTTATGGTTATTATGAATTTCTTATGATTAATTGTGGGAACTATATCTCCCTCCAATTCACTAGGTATGTGTAATGTTGGAAATCAGTCATATGGTTACTCCATTTGTAGTTGTGATTGTTACACTATATGGTATTTGTGAGGGTTACATTGTATGTTAGTCGCGATGGTTACAAAAAATATAGTTTCTACGTGGGTTAAAATATAAGTAAGTAATTCAAAAATATACCTTCATGTTTCTATTTATGTTCTATATGGTTGGTGAAAATCTCGTGGAAATCTCAAGTTTTAGAAACTATGTTTACATGGGTGACAAGTATGTCTTTTTGAAAATGATTTCATAATTTACAAGTATTCATGGACTACTATTTTATTTCCTTATTTTTATATACCATACTAAATATTTTGTTCTCATACAACGTTTTTAAATTATATTCATAAGTTATAAGGATTTGTAAGGAAAATTTGGATTCCAAGTTAAATGTTATGATGACTTTTCAAAGAAAACATGTTTATTTTGAAATGTTTTACATTTTGGAAGAATTAGATTCTAGTTTTCTTATATCCTCACTATCTAAATCAGGGATTTTAGGTATTTTTTATATGATTATTATAAAAAACTATGAACTTAAAAATATCCTCAATGTTAAAGGATGTGATTTCTTGAATAAAATTCAGGATTATGTAATTTAATAATAGTGGGTCCTTATAGTTGGTATAAGAGGATGGTTTAGATAAAATTAGGGGTTAGGATGGTGTTAATAGAATACCATAAATTATTTTTACTCTATGTTTCATTTTAAATGATATAGAATATAAATATTACCATGTTACTTTGACTAAGATATTTTATTCAGAGTGTTGTTTCAGAGAATAAATAGTGCAACAGAAGTGGAGAGTCACCAACAGAATGATATCCTTCCAAATCTGTAGCCAAGAAAGGTAGGGATTGGAACCAAGAAATTTGTGATAGTAATGGATCATCTAATTCAATAAATAAATTTTGGTTGAATCCATATAAGAGACAACTAGAGGTATCACAATGAATCATGATGATAGTGGAACATTTTATAATAAAACACCCTCTTCCTTTCAATGGATCTTCTAACCCAGTAGTGTCTGAAGGATAGATAAAAGATATTGAAAAGATATTAGATGTTATGGGATTTTTATATAATCTAAAGGTAATTCTTTTCATTTTTCATTTTAAAGGTGAAGCTAATCAGCGGTGGTCAATAGTCAAAAATATCAGCGATAGAGAGGAGATTGATGCCTTTGTGTGGGATGAATTTAAAAGTATTATCCTTGAAAAATATTTTCCTATGGAAGTGAGGCCTAAGATGTAGAATCAATTCCTTGAATTGGAGAAAAAGTATGAAGATTTAGTGGTCACATATAAATAAATTGTCACCCAATTGGTGATTAATGCCCCAAATCTTATTCTAGAACATGAAAAAAAAGTCAACTATTTTTACTTAGGATTTAAGCTAAGTTATTGAAGGGAATTTACCTCCCATTAATTCAAAATCTATGAGATAATTTTATGATGTGCGGAGAGGGTAGAAATGCAGTTAGCTAATTATCACATGCACTTTGAAAATAAGGAGAAGAAGGGGTCCATATGGAATGCAAAGGATATGAATCAATCAAATAAATCTGATGTTAAGAAAGTCCAAAATACAATTTTGGAAATGTGTGGAAAAAACACCATAGGTAATGCCTTATAAAAATTGTTAAGTTTTATAGATGTGGTAAGTTTGTACATATGGCTCGGGGTTGTAATGAAAATGATCATAATAATATTCCTAATAAGAAAACTATTAACTATTTTAAATGTGTTGAGATGGGTCATTATGAAAATGCCTTCCCAAATAAAGACCTAAATAATGAAAATAATCCATAGTATAAGAAGAAATGTGTAGTGTAATCCCTTATGAATACATCAATGGATTTCAGGCCATCCAATGAAGTGGTATACGTTACCTTATATGATTACACATATTTTTCTATAGTCTTGTTTCATATGAGGTCTACACATTCATTTATTTCTAAGTAATTTTCTGGTAAATTGGAAATATCACCTCAACAAATGAGACAAGAACATATTTTTAAAAAGACAGGGGGAAATATATAAACCAAGAGGGATTATTATAATCATTCTATTGTGGTATGTGGAAATACATTACTTACAAACCTTGTTTTTCCCATAGTAGTGTTTGATGTCATTCTGGGTATGGATTTGATTTTTGTTTATCATGCTAAAATTGATTTTAGATCTAAAGTATTTTTTAGAAAGAGTTTCACTTTTTATACAATAATGAACCCATACAATTGATAATATATGAAGAATATATGGAACTATTTAAATATGAAAATAAATCTTATATATATCATATTGTTGAAAACAAGGGGATTGTCCAGATTAATGATGTTCTAGTGGTAAATGAATATAGTTATATTTTTATATTGAGTAACCTAGTGTTATACCTAATCGAGAAGTCGAATTCACAATTGAATTAGTTCCTAATGCAAATAAAACTTCCAAACCCCCTTACTAAATGGCTCAAATAGAACTTTTTGATTGGAAAGATCAATTGAAGGATTTTATTGATAAAGGATTCCTTCATCATAGCACTTCACCATGGGGTGATCCTGTTTTTTTCATTAAAAAGAGATATGGTTCAATGAGGCTTTTGATTGATTATTGAGCCTTGAATAACATCTCTATTAAAAAACAAGTATCCATTTCTTTATATTGATTACTTGTTTGATCTTCTATAGGGATGATAATACATTTCCAAGATTGACTTGTGATCTAAATACCATGAGATAAAGGTGAAGTAGGATGAAATCTAAAAAAGAAATTCAAACAATGAATGGGAATTACTAGTTTTTTGCTATGCCATTTGGGTTAAATAATGCACATTTTGTATTCATGGAACTTATGAATAGATTTTTTAATGAGTTTTTGGATTATTTTGTGGTTATATTTATTGAAGACAATCTGGTATTTTCTAAGAGTAAAGAGGAGCATGAAAAAAATCTAGGGGTTGGTTTTAAAACCATAAAAGAAAAATAAACTGCATGGAAAATTCAGAAAGTTTTATTTTTGTTTGCAAAGGATATCTTTTCATGGGAACATTGTAAATAAAGATTGAATAATATTTTTTCATTCTAAAAAAGTGGTTGATGAATGGCCATGACTTTCCAATGTTACAGAGATTCATAGTTTTCTTAGATTAGCATATTATTACTGGTAGTTTATTAAAAACATTACACATTTATCTATCCCACTAACTATGATAACACAAAAAGGATTTAAGTTTGACTGGATAGAATAATTTGATCTTTGTTTTCGATAACTGAAGAAGAGATTGGTGACTTCTCTATTTTTGGCATTGCCTTCTCGAAATAGAGATATTATCATCTTTAGTGCTGATTTTTTGAAGGGCCATGGTTCTGTTTTGATGTCGAATGATCATAAAATTTCTTATGCTTCAAGAAAAATAAAACATCATGAGATATATTATCCTATACATGATTTGTAATTGATAACTCTGGTTTTTTCCTTTGCTGATTTGGAGGCATCATTTATATGGAGACAAATGTCAAATATATAATGAGCAGAAAATTCTAATGTATATACTCACCTAGAAGGAGTCAAGCATGTGGTAGATAAGATGGATTGAATTGATAAAATATTATTATTTCATAATCAATTACCATCAAGGAATGAAAAACGAATTGATAGATTTCATGAGTCAAAAACATCATGCATCATCAACCATGTTAGATTTTGAACAAGATCCCATAATTAATGATTGGATGAATTTTGGATTAGAAGTTATTAGTGCTGGAAATAGAGTTATTTTGTTTTAGTTTTCAGTTGAGTCATCATTATCAAACAAAATTAAGTAATAATAGAAGGAGGATTATGAGCTACATGAAAAGCTATAATTGCTTAAAATTGGAAAATTTATAAAATTTAACCTCAAAAAATATTTTGTTTTAAGATTTGGAAAAATATTGTTTTTTCTTTGTGATTCCCATTTGAAGAAATATTTATTTTTTGGAGATCATAGTTCTCAATTTTTAGTTCATCCAGGAAACACTAAGATGCATAGAGACCATAGAGAGTATTACTGGTGGGATGGAATGAAAAGATATATTGAAGAATTTACAGTGAAATGTCTGACATGTCAATAACTTAAAGAAGAGTGGAAGTTACCGAAGGGTATTCTTAATCCTTAACTAGTACCTAAGTGGAAGTGGGAAAATATTTCAATGTACAACACTGTGGAACTACCAAGGAATTCTTGTAGTAACAATGCAATCTGGGTTATTGTGGACCGATTGGATAAATATGCACATTTCCTCCCTATTAAAGATACAATGTATTTGGATTGTATTTCTAGAATATACCTTAAATATATTATTAGGTTACATGATGTTTCTATTTACATTGTATCTAATTTGGATCCCAGGTTCACTTCCAACTTTTGGAAGGGACTCTAGAAGTCGTTGGGTAAAGAATTAAATTTCAGGACATCTTTTCACCCATAATTAGATGGGCAGTCAAAATGAATGATTCAGACATTAGAGGATTTGATTTGATCTTATATAATAGACTAACAGAGATTTTGGTATCAGCAACTATCTTTATTTGTGTTTTACTATAATAATACTTTTTATTCCAATATTTTTATGGCACCTTTTGAGGAATTACATGGGAAGCGGTGTGGAACTCTTACATTTTGGGATGAAGTCAGGGGAAAGGAAGTTGATGGGACTATAATTATTTGAGGATGTGTATGAAAAAGTGAATATGATCAAAAAACACATGAGTATAGCTCAGAGCAGGTAAAAAAGATATGTAGATAACAGGAGGAAAGACATTTCTTTTGAGGCCGATGATCATAATTTTCATAGAATATCTCTTTAGAAAAGTGTTATGTGTATTGGTAAGAAAGGAAATCTATGTTCAAGGTTCATTTGAAATTATTAAATTATGGATAAGGATAGACCAGTCACCTACCGAGTAGTTTTTCCTTTGATTTTATATCAGCTACACAATGTTTTTCATGTTTTGATGTTCAGAAAGTATGTACCAGATTCAACTCATGTCTTGATCTCAGAAGTAGTTCAGTTGGAAGAGAACCTTTTATAATAAGAGATACCTATTTACATACTTGATTGAAGAAAACAAGAATTAATGAATACGGTAATACACATGGTTACAGTTTTTTGGAGAAACCACTTGTTTGTAGGAACAACATGAGAATCTTAAAATTCTATGAGGGAAAGGTACCCTCAATTGTTTAATAAGTAAATAAAATTACATGGATGAAATTTCTAGATGGTGGGGAGAATGTAACACCATAGGGTTTTAAAACTAATTTGAAATTCAAGATACTTTTTTTAATTATATATTTATATCAATCCTTTAAACATAATTTTTCCACTTCTATGATTTTAATTTCAAAAAAAATGTTCATCTACGGTTGTGATCAGTAAGTTTTTTAGATTCTGATAGAAGCAACTTATTTTTTTTGTGAATAGTAACATGCCCTTATGAATAATAATATGAATATTAATATGAACCAAATTAATATCAAATTGAATTATTATTCTATTATCTTAAGTCTTTATGATAATGACGTCTCGATTAATTTTTCAAGGTGATATAAAAGGAGTTATAGTTTTAAAATTGGTAACTTTTGAATAAAGTATGATGTTATTGAAAAATTAAATTAATAATATTTAGAAAGTTTTTTTGAACAAATTGAGTCATTTTTTAATTCTACCCATTAAAAATGATCAGGGTGAATTTTTGGTATTTTTATGAAATTCTTGAATTTTTTTATGAATAGTAAAATATGATAAATTTCAATAAATGATAAATACTTGATTTACTACATCATAGGTGATTCAAGGATGATTTAAACACAATTTCCTCAAACTCACATTTAATTATTACTATTTTGGGTCACATGAATCAATACTACTCATTGTGTTGAGCAACAATATTAGACTAATCATTAATATAATTTTAAACCCCTTATCTCCTCAACTATATATTCCACCCTCATTCCCCTCTTCCTCTCACACCTCTCAAGCATTGATTATTTTCTATGTTATTGTAAATACCCTCCCCAAGTCTCTTAATAACGTCCAAACCCTTTTAATATAACCAAAAGTCCAAAACCAATGGCCTTAAGGAAGATATCTTGGAGGCGAGATAAAGAGGTAAGAATCCTCTCCCTTTTTCAGGTGTTGTCCTTTCAATTCCTTTCTTTTCGTATACTCTCTTCCCCTACCCTAATCCAGGAGATATGGAATCCCTAAAATATTATATCATATTTATGTTATCATTTTCATGTAAAAAGATTAATCATAATTCTTCCATTAATCTTCCTCTTATTCTAAAAATAAAAAATAAAGACATCGTTCGTGATGTGTCATTTACAAAAATTGTGCATGATGCGCTTTCAATTTCCATTACATCCTTAAAATCAGATCATAAAACCCTTTTATGGTTTAAATATAATTTAAATTGTATTATTTAACCTATTGTATTTTCATTAATGAACTTCTATTCATGATATTATATAATATAATGAAACAAGTTCATGATTATCGAAGAACTGCCAAAAATAATCTAAACTAATATCATTAATGTTTTATCTAATGATTAATACTCATAGATGATAAAAAATGATTTATGGTATCATTTCATATTCTATAAACATAAAAATAACATTTTATTCCACTTTTTTATTTTCATTTCCACATGATAATATTATCAAATAAAAACCAGCCATGGAAATCATGTAAAAAACACTATTGAGACAATTAAAGGAACAAAATACTAATAATAAACGGATGAAATGATGTTATGAAATGATAATATAAGGTGTGATAAACATAAAAAAATTTAATTAAAATAATAATAAAACTATTTTAACCATCATACATTATTTTTATACATGTTTTATGTAAGTCAACCCGAAGGTAATGGAATTATTAACCTAATTTCTATTCATTGGGATAACCGTATACTTTTTTAAATGTGTGGTTTTAAGATCATTTGTGTGATTATTTTTTGTTTTTATTTTGTTTTATTACATTTATTTATAGTGTATACAAACATTCCTTTCGTTCAATTGATTATCATAAGAATTATATGTTATTTGTAAATGAGGTTTCTTATAAGATCATCTTTTAAACCTCTAGTTTTACAAAATTCAAAGTGATTGTTTTATACAAGAATTATTCTTTGATGATTATGTTACAATTGTTAGGATTTTTTTATTATTAAGGTTGGGACCAATATCTTCATCCAACGCATTTGATATATGTAAGTTGGTGGTCATCTATATGGTTACTCCATGTGTAGCTGCGATGGATACACCATAAGGTAACTGCCATGGTTACATTATAAGGTGGTCGTGAGGTTTACAAATCATAATTTAGCCATGAGGATTATAATATAAGTACTTAATTCGCCCAAAAACCAATTATGATTCTATTTAGGTTCTATATGATTTTTTAAATCTTATGAAAAACTCATGTTTCACAGAGTATGTTTATATGGGTGACATGTATGTCTTTTATAAAATGATTCCATATGTTGCAAGAACCAATGTTTTCTTTCTTATTTTTATATATCTTATTGAAATTTTTTTCTCATGCCATGTTTTTAAATTATTTTCAATGGTTATAATAATGTGTAAGGAATATAACGAATCCAAGTCAAATGTTATATACATTTGTCAAAGAAAACATGTTTTATTTGAGATGTTTTACATTTTGGATCAAATGGATACTATTTTATGGTATCTTCTCTGTATAAATGTAGAGTTTTATGTATGTGTTATATCCTAATTCTCTAAAACTCTATCCTTGAAATGATTCTCAATGTGAATGGATGTGATTTCATGACTAAAATTCAAGGTTATTTAATGTAATAAGGTTGGGTCCTTATAGCGCATCCCGTGATCAGGTACCAAAGGGCATGACAAGCCAATCATGGACACATACCATCCCTTGATATTTAAACTATGTGTAATAATCTTCCTTATAAAACAATATCATGTCAAAACCAAATTGGACTAATAATATAACCCTTTGTGTTCTAATTATAACCAATTATGGGGGGGGGGGGTTTATTGATTCTCTCTATTATTACGAAGGAATACACTTTTCAGATGGAAAATACTAGGTGATGAAAGAATTAAATGGAGATAATTTTATTTATCCAAAACAATTTGTAGACCATTTATTTGAACTCAAATTCTTGGACACCATGTACAAATCTCGAGTCCATATGTTCACCATGGTTCTCTTGCATGGTCAATTCCTTTATGTTTCCCTCCATCGCACGTTGATCTTTTTCCATATGGTTCCTATTCAATATTTCTTAAGTGGTAGTTAAATTCTTAGTCATATTTCCTAGTCTCCCATTGGATAAAAATATTCCCCAAACATCACATTTTTATGGACACATAGGAGACATGGTAATTTTTATGGTCACAAAAGGATATGAGTTTCCTTCAATTAAAAAAACATTCCATCTCTATCAACTGACTTCTTTAGTCAAAGACTAAGGATAACAATGGAAATCAAGGGTAACTATATCATCTGATGTTTTTAACAAAAAAACCTTAATAATGAAAAAATAATTAATGTTTCTTGTGAAATATATTAGAGGAACTCATCTTAGGATGCTCATACAAGAGAGACACAACACTTTAACATATATACTATGGTGAAAATTCACCCTTCCAATCATAATATGGTGAAACATAAACCTAATTCTATAATACAACTCCACATCCTGCTACAATATATACTAATTTGACATTTCTCCAACCCATCTATCTAGGTTGTCACTTTTCCTAGCCATACAACTAAGGTAAAAAAATTCATTTCCATCCAACAAGGGAGATTCCTTGTTGAGGCTACCCAACAAGGGTGCTTGTTCCCCCAGGTCATATACCATGGAGCAATATTCCCATGGACCATTCCTGGGTACCATTTCAAAAAATTGTGTTTTTAGGAGTCCATGTCACCATAATACTATGTCAGGTATAACCTTTACCTAGGTATCATATGCATGCACCACCTTAATCCAAGTAAACATCCACTGATATTACCTAACCATTCCACCACCACAACATCTTATGGTATATAAATGGGATGTTAAAATTATTATACACCCCATAAATCATATATTCCACTCACAATGAGGATCAATCCCTCCAAAATAGGCCATCCCTAAATTTTCTTTCTAGAAAAATATGACCCCCATATTCTTTATAATCATGTATTACTAAATAATGAGGTTTTAAAACATGAAGATGTCATATTAAATTGCATTAAGTCAATATGATCTTATGGGATTCCCCATATAAATCATGATCTCAACCATTCTATCAAGTGTATCCCATTTCCCCAATCAATGATCCATGGATTATATGTACCTCTTTGTCTGGTATAGAAACCTTTTATTCAAAACTAGGCTATATTTTCCTCGATTATATGATTTATATGTCATCCAATTACCAAGATATTAGTAATGTACATACATATATATGGGCATCCTCCTGAGGTATAAGCCCCAAATCCTACACACTGGTCCATATAATCAGTGATTCCAGTTTTCCTTTCCCATCAGATTACAAATATACAATGACTTGATGCACATATATATGGGACTCCTCTTAATTTATGTGCCCTAAATCTACTAAACAGTGTTATATTTCCCCAAATTATATCCAACCACACCCATATAGTGACCAAAAAATAATGGGTGGGAATGAATAGATATGGAACTTCTATATGGAGTAATCTGTAACCACATCCTCACTGGTGACGTCATTCCTTGTTCACTAAATGATCCACATACATATTTACCTAATGTTATATTGTACATTTTTTATTATTGAATAGGTTTATGATGTTAATATGATTATGATAATAAGAGGATTATGGGATAAACTTAGAGTGCCCAATAATGTTGAGAATGATAATATGTTTTAAAGGAATTATAATATTTAAGTTATATGAAATGAATTAGAAGGGACATTTAGGAAATAGGTATTGAATGTTTCATACCATTAATTATATAATAAAATAATTGTGAGTGTTCCCATCACTAAAAACATGGAAATCAATTATTACATGAAAAAGTGTTTGAATATATAAGCAGTTACATCTATAGTTATTAGAATCATAAAACAAGTTAGATGAAGTTGAAAAGAAGAGGATAATTGGATTGAATTGTTAGTCTTAGGTTTATAATATATTATATTTGTTTACAACAGAAATATTAAGATACATGGAAAAAATATTTCAATATCATGGATGGTCAACACCTTAGTAGCCATAATTTATTGATGTAAAACACAAAAATGATCAAAGTATACCCATCTATGAGTTTCCTAAAAGGTTCATAGGTAAGGAAGAGTTTCATAATAAGGTGAATTGAGAAATTATATTGATACTCATGAGAGGAAGAGTGGTCAATTTCACTCATGTAGTTTGGAATAGATTACTTTAAGAGACCATTGGCTCTAGTCAGATTCCACTGATCTAGTAATGAATAATACTTGTTTTATAGTGGTGATAGATCCCTATATTTAATATGATGTGGGACATGCATAAACATGGTATTTTGCACCAATTTAAAATAAAGTAATATGTGTAGTTTTAAGTGATATGACCCAATATCAATTCATCTTCAAACTCATGTAATATTCATTTGAATTTTGATTTGTAAGAATGATTTTTGGAATATTGAGACCATTGTTTGTGTATCCATTAATATACATACACATGACTTAGTATAAATATTATATATCACTCTATATTTATCATCTCTTGATTTTTAGAATGTTTTCATCCTCTATAAATATTATAATTTAAATATTAACACTTTATTCTATTTTCATTTGGTTTTTCATGTAAGATATAAATTTATATATTCTCTTGTGTGTTATATGATTCGTTTTAATGATCATCTAGTCGATTGGATCTCTAAATTTGGTCGATCTTGAAATTTATGGTCAATATCTTTAGTAATGTTTTCCTCATACATTCCCTTTAAATCATTATTTCCCTTTAAAATGATTAATATTTTTTAGCATATTCTAGATGATACTATACAACTACTTCATTGATGAAATACTATGATGAAGTTACTCATTATTCAAGAACGAATGAGGTTCAAAATGATAATAATGATGAATATAAAAATTTATAAATAGTATATGGTTGTATCACCCTAACACTAGTTACAAAAATATGGTTATTATTGTTTTATATTGACATAGGATATGAGAGAACTCATCCCAATGGATCAAATAGTTAAGAGGTCTTGGGAGATTTTATACAGAAAGAATTTATAACTCTATATTTGAAATCATTCAATTCTACCTAAAATTATATTGATAGTTTTAATATTTCTTTTATTATATCCATAAAAACACTAATATATCATATATTTGTATTATGGATAAATGAAATAAATAAAGGATGAAATCAAATACTGGGTAAGGAAATAATACAACATAAGCTTTTATAGAAAAAAATAACTAAACAATAATAATGAAGAGATAAAAATAATAAAAATGACATATAAAATTATAATAAATTGGGAATATATCCATGGATTACAAAACAAAAATAAATATTATCATATATAATAATAACTTGTTCCGTAATGATAGATTTCATAATATCATATATCATAATCATACAGCCAAGGACACATTCCAAAACATGATTATATAAATAAGTAAGGCGTATTCCAAATACCAAAAATAGTTTGTCTCAGGAGACTTACCAATTCATATATGGGATATAATTAGGTTATCTGGTCACATACAATGTCTAATCCATTCATCATAAATATGAAATTAATAATGATTGAATACATAGTCAACATAAACATTCATATCAAAAAAATTAACATATAAAATATTAATATTTTCCCCTTTAAATAACCAAATAAACATTATAATAATCCAACCAATGATATATAATAGATGGTGTAATTATATAATATCTTTATTAATTCATATGATTCATCAAAGGATGTTGGCATAGATGAAAATATTTTAAAAATATTATAAGAACATTTCTTACTGAAAATATCCTTTCCTTTTGAAAGAACACCATTAAAATAATATTTCATAGTAAATGATTATAATTTTTTACAATAAAATATATAAAAAATTAATGTTTTCTTCAAGAAAAATAATAAGCATTACAATGAGAAAATCTATTCAGGCGGTAAATATTAAAACAAATATATCCTTCACACCATTAGTAAAAAGCACCCAAAACAGAAAATGACAAAAAGATGATTTTATAGATTTTAAAATTAAATCATGAGTAAAAATTAATTTATTCAATAAATAAATAATAGTATCAATTATTTTCAATATATTTCACAAATAAAATGAACATGGAAGAAAAATATTTGGACTGAATATACCAAAAAATACATATATCTCTAAAAAAAAATTTAAACCATTGAGTAGATTGAAAGAGGAAAATGACAAGGAGAATTGAAATTTTGAAAAATAAAAATAGGATAATAAAAGGAATATTTTTTAGAATATATATTATATAATTTTATCATCATAAATTTATGCATAAACAATCTCGATAAAAATGTTATATTGTAACATAGAACCCTTACGCCATTGGAATCATTTGAATGGTAACCCCTAGAAGGAAATAATGTCAAATAAAAATTTATATACCCTTAATATTAGAATATTAATAATATAAAATATCAAAGGGGAAGTATATACACAACATTATTGAAACAATTGGTGAATATAGTATTTTTCTTAGAGAAAGAAAAATGAGATATCAAAACCTTACCTCATGTCTGACTTGCATTGTAGGTTCTTTCAAAATCATGCATAATAAATTTAAATATATTATATTATATAAAAGAATAATATTAATACTTATAATTCAAAACATGGTTAATTTATAACATTATATCACTCATTTAAGACTAATCATGTGTTTTCATCATCATTTTGGTTGTTAGTTGCTTCATTCTTCAGATAAGTTTTGATTCAATATTTATGGGCCATGCATCATTATCAAGTTCAGATCGTCAATAAAATTTTATTCATAATATTAATATCATAAATATATATTCATTTAGAAACTATTTTTAACTTTTCATAAATGGTAGATATAGAAAAATGAATGTTATTATTCCTAGAGATAGTAGTACATATGTATGTGTGGACATTATTTTGATATTCTAATGAAATGATAAAAATAAATATAGAAGATATTATATATATATATACTCATAATTATATCGTAAATATAATATATTTTTATTAAATCCATTATTATTTCTATCAATGTGAGGAGGTGACTGAAAATTAATCAAATCGCTCTATGGAGGCAAAAATACACATGTTTGGGTGAGTTATACTTTCATTTCCAATTTCATTGAAAGGATATGGGAAATGGATGCCCCTAATCATAATACCATATTTTTATATTTATGATACTGTATTTACAATGTTAAACTATATATATTATATTTATAGTAAGTACAAATAATAATATTTCAAAGCGTAGGGTGAGATGATTACATCTTTTTTAAGGGGCCTCTTTTGGCATATACATGTAGCCTTCTTAATATCATCTTAGAGTAAGAATAAAAGAAAAATAACAATTTTAATTTGTATAGTATGGTTTTAGGTAGTTATTTTTTAATATATGTGGCTCCAAATTTGTAAATAATGGTTGAGAAGAGGTCCCTTTTTGTATGTTGGGGAGGGACGCACAAGGAATAATATAAAATATTTGTATATTATAAAGAAATTTTCAGATGAAAGTTGAAGAATGATTCCATAAATTAATAGGTAAGATAACATAAAGTTTAAATATCTTCTAATAATAATAATTAGTCATTTTTATATGGAATTATATCCCTTTTCTTTTATTTTATCCCCTAGGTAAGCCATTTTTATGTAAACTGTGGGAACAAATTTTTTATTCTTTTATTATTATTTATGATAAAAAATATGTTTAACTTATTAACTAAAATTAATTATTATAATAAAAAATATTGAATTCCATTTTAATGTTTTAATTTCCACAGTTGGTAAAAATTTAATTTAATATATGTTCGTAAAATGCAACGAATCCCAGTTTTAGAATAAGGCTTTTTAAGCCTAAAAATAAATATATTGAAGAATAAAATATAATGTTTATTAAAATGGAATTAATTAGATTATGTGTACTGAATTTGTAGATATTTTTTTAAAGAAATATAAAAGAACCTAAAGGAAACTATAACATACGTCATTAAATGAAATAACAAAACATAGATTTTATTTAGAAAAAACGGTACAAAGATTTCCAAAATGTTATTCATATTTTTCTAAGTACATAATTATTTTTTATAAGAATTATATTATTATATATATATAATATAAAATATTTTCATAAAAACTTATGTTAGTTTTATATCATTATAATGTCCTAAAAGTGACTGTTTATTTTAAATTTTATTTTAAATATCAACCCAAAAATAAAATATTACTAAAAAATTTAAAAAACATTAACACTATGATAATATTCACATGGTGAATTCAAATATGAAATTCATTTCATCAAATTAAATATATAAAATTTGGTTATTTAGGATTAAATTAGATTCTTGAATAATGTTATGTGCATTATTTTGTCATGTCATTAGTAATAAAGGATTACTTACTATAATTAAATCACAGGTGTTACATTCTTCCACCTTTAAAAATACCATCCTAGGAAATTCCATAATATCACATCATGAATTTATGTGGGTATTTATTAATTATAAACTATTCAGGTTCCCTTGTTTAAAATTTTATTTTATGATTTCTCCAAAGTACATTCACTATGTGAGTCATCTGTTTCAACCACATTTTTTCTAGTGTCTAGATTCATGATTGGATCTCCACAATAAGATAATTCTGGTTAAAATTATATTTATTCATTCATGAGAAAGTTCATTGGGTTTTACATGTACTTCCCTAGTAATTATACATAGAACACATCATAAACCTTAGTGGGGAAAGGTGGAATTTACAAATGGTAATCTAAAACTCTAAATATGTCTAGAATTTCAAAAAACCTGATGTACCTAATATTTAGATTCCAATTCCTTTAAAACCATATAACACACTAAAAATAATATTATTTTAGGAATAAATTATCTCCCACTTTAAACTATAAATCCTTCTTTTCGTCGTTGTCATTACTATTTTTTCAACATAAAGCTTCCTTAATAAGAATTTTAAGTCTTCACTATCGTTATTGTATCTTCCAAGATGTCTGGTCCAATAAGATTATTTTTACTGAAATCATCACAAAAGGTTTTATCACAATACCTTTATCCATTAAAATGCTTCATATGGTTCCATTTTAATTCTTGAATGGAATATTTTATAATATGAAAATTCCACCAAAAGTAAACAATGATCCCATATTCATTTAAATTCTAGCGAGAATTAACATTTAATGTCTTTTAGTATATGAATATAATTTTATACTACTTATAATATTTAGGATTGTAGGGAGTTCTTAAATGTGTCAAGATGTTTACAACACTCTGGAGACACATACAAAATTTCAATATAAGTTTCAAGTCATTATCCAATACAATCAAAATAGGTGGACAATAAAGTATTATAACGTAATTAATATAGAGTATCATGATTCAATCCATAGTTATATCATCCCTTATAGTGATGAAATTTCTTGATTTATAGAGATGATCAATAATAACAAATATGTAATCACTTTTTTCTAGGAATATTTGGTAATCTAGAGAAAAATTTCATAGTTATATCATCAAATTTCCACATAGGTAATGGTATAGGTTTCATGATTATTTAAGGATGTTATCATTTAACATTTACTAATTAACATACCATAAATAATTATACATATTTTTTAATTTTACATTTCATATTATCTTGAAAAATAATTCCTTCAAATTTCAATATATTTTTGTGCGACCGGGGTATATAGGGAAATTTGAGCTATGAGATTCATATTAGAATTATCTTTTCATATTATTCATGGATGGAACATAAATACTATTTCCAAATTTGTATATACAATAATCATATATGTAATCTACCAACATACCTTCATTCATATCTTTTTTACCTTTTATATATTAGTATCATCATGTTGTGATATTTTTTAAACAATAAGGATGGTCTAAAAATAATTTGGAATAGTTGTGTGGTTTCCCCTTCTTTAATGACTCCCAAACCTATCATTACTAAATCCATGAATATACGTTCATTTTCAATTTTCATTTTAGTAAAAAGTATCCACGATATTTCCTACTCAACACATGAACCACCTCATTTTCCTTCCAATTGTGGTAGTATATAGAAAAATAAAATCTTGGTCTAGTTATAACAATCTCCACTGTCACATGTTGATATTTTTTTGGGAGAATATGTATTTCCAACTTTTTTGATCTATATATATTTATAATGAATCACTATATAGGTATTGCCTCAATATAGTCATTGAAAATATTTTGTATTATTGTCCAATAACAAGGGTTGGATAATTCATTTCATGAATATTTTTATGCCTAGATTCATAGGTAAAAAATATATCAATATTCATAATCATACATCCAAACCCCTTCTTTGATGAATCACTATATATCACAAATTCACCCCTTCTTTATAGTAAATTCAGTATTAGTGAATTGAATAATAAAATATTTAATTAATAAAAAAGATATTTACATTGTTATATCCATATAAACTTATCCAATTTACAATTCAACTTGGTTAATGGGTTATAATTATATGTGTTGACAATTGCATCACTTATTTAATTCACTAAATGATAAACTTATATTTCATCATTAGAGATAACATTTTTATCAAATGAAACATCCAAATGATTTAATTCAAATATAATAAATTTTATATAATACTCATTTTCTCAAAAATTCTATGAATGAATCAAAATAGATCCATTTAATCAATAATTTTTATTAAACCAATATATAACTTATAAATACATTAACGAATATTTTGAGGCAATCCATCAATACTCTATTCTTCATATTTATAAAAAAAGGGTTCAATATTCAATCCAAAAGTGAATTTCTGTAAACTTGTAATGTCCAAATCTCATATGAAATTTCGTTTTTGTAATATCATCCATAATTACTTGCAGTTGATGATACCCAAAATCGTAATAAATTTTTTTAAAATATCTATCACCTTGAAGTTGATCAGAGAATCCATTAATGTGGGGTATATGATTATTTTTCATTAATGTAATGATATTATTTTCCCTATAATCAATGAAAAGCCAAATAGAATAATCATCCATCTAAAAATAATAATAGGGGCTCCCCATAGTGAAACACTAGGGTGTATAATTCCCTTTTCACATAAATCATAGAGTTTTTTCCTCAATTCCACGAATTCCACTATGGATATACTATAATGATTCTTAGATATAGGTTTCATGTCATAGATTATATTAATGAAAAAATAACCCCACAATTAGGTGTATGTCTAGGTATATCATCAAGAAACACATCAATGTATTATTTAAACATTAATATATCCTTTATTCTTTGTATACATTTTCCATTTATTTGTTGTGTCTACTCTTCATCCCTGAGAATTATATTTTGGAGAGATACTATACATGGATCCCTACATGGTTTATATGATGTATTATCCACTATGAAGATAATGGGTTCCATATATCCAATTAGAATAATAATATACTTCTCTTGGTAATAAATTTTAACATCATTATTTAAAATATAATCCACACTTAACTTAATATTAATGCCAACCATATATATAATAATCATGTTTTCAAATTGGGAATATCTATGTGTCATATTGGGAACTAATTGAATATAAATATAAAAATAATTTTCATACTATATGTATTTAAAAAAACTACTATCTAAAGGAACTAGAAAAATATTTAAATTTCATAGAAAAAAAATAATACTTAAAACAGTGTGATAATATAGAATCAAATAATGAATTATGTAAATTTGAAGTTACAATAAAATTACCTACCTCTACATATTTAGGATCTTGAACCTCATCTATAGTGATCAAATAATCTATGTCTTTATCTCTTTTAATTTTTTAAGGAAATTACCTCAGCACATTGGAAACTAATTCGAACTGTGACCTATCTCATTATAGTTCATGTATTAGAGAGTAACATATTTTTATTTCCCTTAAAATCAAAACCATGTTGTCCTTTTTCTCTAAATATTATGAAAAATCTCATTCCCATCAAGTATTTTTCATAGAGTTTCCTTCCACATGTATTAAAAGATGGAAATTCCACCATTCTCTTCTACCATTAAACCATATTAATTTTTTCAAAGTGATTAGAAACATGATATATTTATTTTTTCCAGGAAAATTTATGATTTTGATAATTCCTTATCTAAAATTTTGGAAATTGATATTATATCCTCTTATATAGAAAATTTAGGAGTGGTTAATTCCCCTTGATTTCTATAATTTAACCCATAAAATAAGAAATAAATTATACTTCTTGGATTACTGATATAATCAACAACATGAGTTTCTAGTGTTACAAGGATTGATTAATATTAAACACTATTTTCTAATTTATTTTCCTATATATATCTGAATTATATTCCATATCATCTTGTTTATCATGAGGAAACTATATTTCTAATAATATCTCCTTGAATTTATTCCCCTCAAAAATATTTATTTCTTCTAATTTCTTGGTGTTTGGGATCTGTGATCGCCATTGAACATTCCCCCCCTTAATATGATAAACTTCGATGATAATAGTCAATCTTTCACTACACCCCAAGGTGAGAAATACCTTCCCTATGGACATTATTCATTTGATATATATTAACATATTAGAAGAGTCATTGAATGATAGAGGTTATTTTTTGCATGAAGCGATTCAATATTATGGAACCATTTTGGGGATCAATAGGATTCTTCATAGAGATAAGGATATTGTTCATAACATGAGTTAGATTTCCCAATATATTTTTAATATTTTAGTTATAGATATATCTTCATTATCTTACCCAGAACTAAAATACCTATGTAGACAATGTGCATTGATACTATTTACATTTCGTATACAAGGATCAATTTCTGAATTGTGACATTTATTAAATTTGTTTTTGAGATTACTATATTTAAATCATTTTATATAATTCTAAATATTGATTAAAAAATAAAATAAATTGAAATTTAATGCATAAAAAATATCACAATCATATTCTACATATCATTTGGAATAACCTTATATCATAAAACTATTTTTGAATCATTCATAGTGGTTTTTAATGAGAATATGAATCAACCAAATCATATCCCCTATGACTGTCTAGCTAGATTTTTTTCTTAGTCCCACTCATCATGCATCGAGTGAAAATAAATTTCATAATGAAATGAACATTTCTAGTGTGTTTAACCCTAGATGCAACTATTGAAAAACCAAATCCAGTTTATAATATCCAGAAAATCATATAATTTTAAGGATACCTCACATTATTTACCATACCAAATATTTTATATATAATCATATACGTATAATAATTCATAGCTTCTTTCATAGGGTTATATTCTATAATATGTGTTTTATTAAATGTAATTCAAGAGGTTTAATTTAAAAATCATCTGATACTAAAACTATCATCCCTACTACATTAACTCTTATATGGTTATAATTTTACTAAATTATAACATAATTTAATAGGCCACAACCTAAATATATCATAGAATAAATAATGAATAAATATTATGAATGAGATAAAAAATAATAAAATATTACATATAAATAATTTTGAAAATGTCGTTCATATTCTTGGATTAAATAAAAACATTAATAATCACGTGGATAACTATAACTAGTTATACAATGATATAATTCATAATGTCAGATATAATAATCTTACTACTATGGCCTCTTGAAAAGAAATATTAAATAAATAGGTAAGGTGTATTCAAAATACCCAAACTATTTTTTCTCAAAATTTTTACTAATGCCTCAAGGGTTTTTAATGGGCCACTCTAGTGACTATTTAAGACTAATTAATTCATCATTTTAATTAAATTAATAATAAATCTATAAAAAATCATCATGCATATTCGCATTGAAAAACTTATATATGAATTTTTAATATTTCCTCTAATAAATCTCTATAAGACCATGATAATAAGCCTTAAAGAGTAATTTGGTGGATGTTATCATTATATTACAACCACATTAACCAATAAAACTCATCAAAGGATGTTTAAAAAGATTAAAATTCATTTGTAAGATCACTGGTGAATTTCATGAGTAAAATATCATTTTATTTAAAAATCACTTATTTAAAATCTAAAAAATTATAGAATATTTGGAAAAAATATCTATTAAAATAACCTGGGAAAATTAAATTGGAATTTTCAAGGAAAATAATATTCATGATGATTAAAGAATAATTTTTTGTGGTGAATGTTAAAACAATGCTTTAGATAACACCTTTGGTAAAATGTACCTCGTTTGGAAAATAAAAATTTGATTCCTTTTATTTTTTTATATAAAAAAATAGTGGGTAAAAGTTAAATTAATTAATCATTATATAATATTAAAAACATTAAATAAAACATTTCAAATAAAATATATTCGTAAAAGAAAATGATTCCTCATTGATTAGAAAAACAAAGTTGGGTTTCCTTAAAAATATTATTTCATAATTTTTTGAACTTAGAGATAATAAAATGATAGGAAAATTTGTGATTAATTGAATTGAATAGAGGAGAATATAATATATAATATTTTTGAGGGATATATTATATAATTTCATTTGTGTAAGTTTTAGCTTGAACATTCTCAATAAAAAAGAGATTGTAAGATAAAATTGTTACCGCATTGGAAACTTTTAAATCATAATACCTATAATATTAATAAATTCAAATGAAACATTAAATTACATGAATATAAATATATTCATTATAAAACATATAAAATGGTCATATATATACCACATGAAGGCAACAATTTGTGAATATCGCATGTCCAATAGAAAAAAATGAGATGAGAAACCATTACCTCATGTTTGAATTTCTTTATAAGTTATTTTAACTACATGTATAATAAATAATAACTTATTATAACTCTATACCATAATAATATTCATATCTATAATAACATAAGCATTTTACTTATTTTAACACCCTATGATTTGATGATATTTCTCCTTTTAAATAAATTTAATCTCTTTAATAGTTTACTTTGTACATTACACCGAGCTTAAAGAGACTCCAAAATATTTTTATTTTGAGATGAAAATTATAACATAGATTTTAAATTGGATTGAATAAATAATGTTACAAAATTAAAAAATATATAATTTTCCAACTCATTTTTAATTTATTAATTAATCATTTTTTAATATGAATATATTTTTTATTATACATTTTATTCTTCAAATAAATTTAATCTTTGAAAATAAATTTGTATAACTTTATATGAGAAAATAAATATAATTCGTTTTAAACTTTTAGAAAATGTATTTTATAAAATTTAAATAATTTTTATATTCATAATTTAAAATCTATATTAGGTTAAAGATTTCAGAATTTTTTAAAGAGTATCATTTTTTAGTGGATAATAAGAAATAATGGTTTTTTATAAAACGATCATTTTAATTATATTTAAAATAAATTTTATTATTTTAATTTAATCAGAAAGTAACTTAATTAATTGTTTATAAATATATAATATAACTAATTTCATTTAAATAATAATTACACATTATCTTGATATAAGTACATTTTTCATATTAAGAACAATTTTTTTCAAAAAAAAATTCATTCCATTTTAAAGGTTGTATTTTAAATTAACTTTTGAATCATAATTATTATGAATTTATAAAAATAAATTTTGTATTTGGAATTATGAGGTAGAAATTAGGTTTTAATTTTCTTATTATTTTTTGGAATAAAATGTAACTATGGTAAAAAAATTACTTTAGTATTGGTGAAATAATGTTTCGAGATAAAGTTAAAAGGTAAAAGCTTAAAATACCTAAAAACTAAAAAATTTAATGGTTAGATGATGTGTCTATAAACCTTTAAAAAAAATTAAAAAATTATTTATCATCTTATTTTTTTAATTATTTCTATACAAATTTGGTTGTCTTTAAATATAAAATAATCATTTTTAATAATATAACCCCCCCCACTCCTTAAGTATAAATACCACTCCTCACCACCTCATTTATACTCACAAGCATTGAATCTTTTCAAATACACGAAAACCCCTACCCTGTATACTCTCCCCACATCCATGTGTTGATGGTCTCACCCATTTTCGTATTAAATGTTCATTAAGGGGTCCTTCATGGAGGTGATATTAAAGAGGTGAATTTCTCAAACAACCACACTTAATTTATTTTATTATTCTAACTTATCTTAACCTCCATAACCCATAAAATAATAATAACTATAGTATCATTTATATAATATAATTTTATTATTTCTAATGGAAAATATTCTATCGACCACTTTTCTTATATCCCTTTATTCAGAGAAACAAAACCGTTGCTAAAATTGTAGAGGTTAACTCTCTCCATGGATAATGATTTTTTGTTTCTAATTACCACCCTCCATTACGGTAATTAAATTATTAATACGATTAAATAATATTTTAATAGGTATATTATAACCTATTTAATATTATGAAACTAATATATATATTATTATTAAAAAACTAAAGTAGTTCGTTATTTCTAGAAAACCACTAAAATAAACTAAAGATTTGTCATCAAATTATTTAAAATAAATCATCCTCATGTCAGTAGAAGAAACTATTTATAGGAAAATTTTAAATTTATACATTATATTAATAAAAACTCATTACTCTTCTATAGTATTATTAATTTTCAAAATGAAAATGTTTAATTATACACAAGTGAACGAACCATGAAACCAAGAAACAAATGCACTTGAAACAATGTGCATAATGAAATATTATCAAATAGCATGTGGTATGGTGTTATAAAATTATCATATATGGTATAAAAACTATAAATTTTATTAGGAAATTAATTTATAAAATTATTTACACGTTTATATAGTATGTAATGTACACAAATCTAAGGGGAAACAAGAGTAAATGGTTTATCGTCTCAATTGTACTTTAGTGAGATATATGCCTTATTAACCACTTATTTTTTTGTGTGGTGTATATAATGAAGATTGATATATAAATTTATAAGTCTCATTATTTTATTGTTATTTAATATTTCATTTGATAATTATTATTTTCTAGGGCCAATGATTCAACTGATTAAAAAGTCGTAAGGGATTTCTTAACTCAATTTTTATCCCCAAGGTTAAACATATACTTCAATGACTGTGTCATATAATTATTATGTGTGGGATGAAATAACATTATATGATGTTTTATTTAAACTTTTTTAAAAAAATTGACAGATGATACACTTACTCGGTTAATTTTATTAATGATCATTTTAATTATTTGATATTTATAAGGGTCCTTTATTTAAAAAGTGATATTTTAATGATTCCCTTAAAACCCTATTTTTATTACATGTTCATGTTTTCAAATAAAAATCAAAAATGTTTTTAATATTCAATTATGAACGATGAAATTAATTTTAAATAATTTTTTACTTTTTACAAAAATGGTTTGAATGAATTCTTTTTTTCATTTTCTAAATGAGGTGCTTTATGACTTTTCCAACAAAAATATGAGAAGAATGTTTTTTTACTTATAAAACATGAGAATATTTTCCCAAAATCATGATTAATTATTGATTTTATGTTTCCTTTACATGTTTACATGGTTATTTTCAATTAATATTTTATTACTTTATAATTTTATGTCTCTTTAAAAAGAAATCATTGAAAAATGGAAGTGTTATTTTTTTCAAGAATTATTTCACATGATCTTTCAAAATTATATTCCATATAAGATAAAATTATTTTTTGGTACTAATTTTTTAATGGTGATTTTATTCAAGGATAATATCCTTATTATTCTTATGGTTTGTTTATTTTTATGATTTCATGATATTTCTGAGACTTGTTTCTTTTTAATGGGTTATGTTGTGAAGAAATGTTTATGGCAAAAAATTTCCTCCCATGGGTTGTGATATTATTTATATTATTCTAGGAAACATATATATAGTTTTAATAATGTGATTGTTAGTACTTATAACTCCCTTTAAATAATTGTTTAATTATTTATGTCTCATGTTAAATAAAGGGTTGAAACAAGTGAACTTGGTTCAGTAAGACATTCCTTGAATGTGTTGTTAACTCATTTTAGAAAGATAGGACATGAATAGGGAGTGAACTTGCTTCATTAAGACAACAATTGAATGGGTGGTGAACTTGGTATTGTTATATGGGACTGAAATATGAATTGAACAATATTTAGTATGAAAAGATAGGAATGGGGTGTGAAATCGGTACAGTAAGAGACTTTGTTCACTATAATGGTCTTGGGAGTGAAAATTTCCTACATTGATGGTTTGCAGATTGAAATAATTACACTTTGAGGAAATTAAGACCACTTTGGATGGTGGTGTGTCCTACCCTAGAGGTGTATCCACCCATAGAGTTCCCTTATATGTTATTTAAATGAGCCTTACTATTAAGGGAATGAATTTCTTTGCTTATGTGTATGCCACATTCCATGTCTTATGCCAATTTGTTTCTCTCATGAATCATGTTATTTTATTAATAGTGTCTTATAAACTTCTATGATATATTTCATGAATCATTTTTATGATCTTTGTTAAGAAGGGTATAATTTTCAGATATTATGATCATGTTAGTAGTCCCTAATGCTTGTGTTATTATTGATATCTCACTTGATTACCATTAAAAAGAATATGAGATCCCTATTTTCATAAATATATTTTCCTCATTATATAAAAAATTTATTAATTATGATATTTAAAAAATGTTCTTGTAATAAAGGAATAAATGGGAGATTATTTGGATGTTTTAAAAATCTATTCTTTATGTTACCATGTATTCAAAGACACCAAACCCATATGGTACCATCATGATTTTTTATGTTATGTATTTAATATTAATCTATTTATATGTAAAACCTATGTATGAATGTAATGTGTATTTTCTTTGGTATCAATGCATTGTTCAATTATCCTCTAGGAACTAGGATGAGAAAACATTAAGTAAGATCCCTAAGGATAAGTCAAAGTATACAGCAAAATTCTATAATTTTGGTAATGATCTCGAATAACCTAGGATTTAACCTAGGGTATCGTAGATTGAAATTTTCTTAGAATATTTTCTTCAATATGTAGTTTCCGACAATTATTATTATTTCTGACACGCTATTTTTTGGATTTTACACATTGGCTAGTGGCAGGAGGGTTCATGTTAATGGTGAATCTGATTCACAATGGAATGATCTCCCATATGGGGAATAAAATAAAATGGGATTCAAAAGGATAATCCTTGTTATTATTAATAAAAATAAATCTCATAATATTGTCAATAATATAAAATATGTTGTGTTTTTTGACCCATGTAATAAGATAATGACAGATCTTCATGGTGACCAGAGATGAAAGAAAGTTAAATTTTCCTTAAGTAAATATTTTTGGAATAGGCATCAAGGAGAATATTAAAAATGATCTGGAAGATACTTGGGTGTGGAATATAAAGATGAAAATAAGGTAATTTCAAATGAAAAGTGAATGGTATAATTAACCCAATGGATAAAAATATTGGTATTCTTAAGACATCATCGAAAGTTAAATGTTTTAAATATGGAATGTATGGGAAGTATGAAAATCAATTCCATATGGGGTAAATCCCATTAATATAATCAAAAAGGTTATATAAGTAATGGTTATATTACTTATTATGAAGAGACAATGAATGAAATATTATATGGAAGAATTTTTAAGCAATAAAATGACAATACTCGTTTAATGGTTTAATAAGGAAGTGGAATTATTGTGTGTTTATGTATTCTAATTTAAGAAATATGATATAGAAGTAATTTTATGGTATTATTGAATAATGAAACATATAATTATTGTTCTATTTAATTTATTACTTATGTATTTGAAAGTATTTTTTGAATGGTATTGGTAACCCTGGAACGATATTATGGTGGTAAGGTGGTATTTTTAGAGAACACATGATTATAGGAGTTATAGCCCTTATTATGATGATGATGTTTCAATAATAATGAGACAAATACATGTTTGATTAAGATAAAATAAATGGGATAAAATTTATGACCTTTTAACTGGTTATCAATATATTTAAAAGGTTCTTTATGGATTGAGTTTATAGAATATTTGGAATTATGGTAAGGGGAAAGAGTTAATTTTTGAAATATTACATGTTTTCAGTAAGGTTTTATTTAAAATAAAGTTATTACCATATTTCAAGAGAATAAATGATAATTGAATTCACGTTTTTAGTGTGTTATAATTAACATCTAAATGAGGTTATTTTGGTGATTAATGATAAATTGAATTTGAAAATTTTTTAAACTACTTTTGAGATATTTCTATTTTAATCATTGGGATGGTTCATAAGTGTAACCAATTCTAAAATTTTTTATACTGATCATTGGAGAAGTTTTTAGAGATTAATGTATCAATTAACCATATGAATGTTTATGTTTATTGGATAACCTATGAAAAACTTTTTGTTATGATGTTAATTGGAGATAGAAGGAATGAATTTCCATCCCATTTTTTTTTATAATTTGATCCACTTGTTCTTTATGCATTACAATTTCAACTTGATTACTTGGTGAAAGAAATGAATCTAAAATTTATAATGCCACAAAAAAGGTGATATTTTATGTATTAAATGAAAATATGTAATTATATATTCTCAATGAATTTTGAAACAAAATTGTATCCAATTATCATCATTTTTTATGATAATGATATTTTATTCAGTCCTATTTGGTCTATGGAATTGTTGTCATTAAACTAGTCTTGACCTATTATCTATCACTCTACATCATAACATTATATTTATAATTCTCTTAAATGTCCATATTTTCACTTTTTACGGTTTTTATTCTAATAATAATCCTATTTTTATGGATACATTAACCTTTCACATTCCCTCATTATAAGAAGTTTTTTTACTAAACCTTTTTATGTTGTGGGTTTACCATGAAATAAATATCAAATATAAACCTTTGATATTAGAAGTGAAATTTAAAATATAGAGGATATAATTTACTTAAATTATTGATCATATTGGTAAAATTTGTTATCAATTAGCACTTCTATCGAACCACTCTCAACTCCACATTATGTTCCACGTTTATCTCCTAAGGAAGTACACACCAAATTCATGAAATGTACTAAACATAGAGGTCATACCACGAGAGAAAGATATTTCTTATGAGAAAAAATTAGTAGATATTATGTATTTAATAGATAATTTATTATGAAACAAGACCACCCACTTGGTCAATATTTTGTGGTGAAACCTCTATCCTAAAGAAGCTACATCGGGACACGGGGATTTGGTGAGGTAGAGGTATTCTCAAATATTTTTATCAGATAGATGTGTTTTTTAGTGAAACTTATTTCATTGGAGTTATAATTTTACACTCAATGGTTTTATGCTATGTTCCTTTTTGAATAATTTTAATCTCTTTGATAGACTACCTTAGAAAGAACATCGATCTTAAACAAACTCCAAAATATTATTATTTTTACAAGACAATCATAATATAGCTGTTAAAATAGTGGGAATAAATAGTGTTAACCACACTATGAAATATATAAGTTTCAAAATCATTTTTAATATATTAATTTTGAATATGAAAGTAGTTTTTATTAAATTCATTTTATTCTTCCAATAAATATTTTCCTCTAAAAGTTATTTTTATTAATTTATATTTGAAAATAAATGAAATTAAATTTTTACCTATTTATAAATTTTATTTTTTAAAATGAACATAATTTTTGGATTCATTATGTTAAAATTATCTTGGGATTATTTTCTAAGAATTTTTTTGAATCATTTAACTTTTTTGGAGAATAGTATATAATACAGATTTTTCTAAAACTATCATTTTATTAATATTTTAATGTCATTTTTTGATTCAAAATTTATCTAAATGTCACTTAATTAATTATTAGTTGTATATAATCTATTATTTACTCTTAAAAATATTTATTCATTTTTTGTGATAATTATATTATTTGGATTTAAAAAAAATTCAAAAAACCCCTATTTTTCATTTCATTTTGATGGAATAATTTATAATGATTTTTTAAAACTTATGTGTTTTAAATTTTTAAAAATGGATTAAATATTTTTAATCTAGAGGACAAAATTATATATAATTTTATTTTCATTTTTATGAATCTAAAATTTTCCATAGTAAAAAATTATTTACTACATTATAGGTAAAATAATGTAGTAGGTTAAATTTAAAAGGTGACTTATTATAATACATAAAAAATAAAACATTAAATTGTTGTTTGATGTGTTTTTAGACCTTAAACATCATTTACAGAATTAATTATCATCAAAATTATTTTGAATTAATTCCACACATATGTGGTTTGAATTAAATTTTAAAAATATCATTATTTAATCTCTTAACCCCCCCCCCCATTCTAAAGTATAAATACAACTCCTCACCCATCAATTTCTAATAAAAAAATATAAAATGTTTTAAATCTATACCAAAAACTCTCTACCCTAGTCTTACCATATTAAAGTGCTTCTCATCTCACCCAAAGACCAATCCATGTTCCATAATGTGTCCTTCATGTGGGTGATATTCTAGAGGAAAGTTGTTCGAATAACCTATCTTAATTTCTCTTTTTATTCTACATTCTCTTCAACTCCATCACCAATAGATTCATACTAACTATATTATCATGTATATACACTAATTATTTATTTCTTATGGTAAATATTTTATCGAACCCCTTCTTTATCTCTTATTATTCAAATAAATGATACCATTGTCCAAATTATGGAAGTTGACCATGTAAGTGGATAATGACTCTTTGTTTTCAATTATAGCATTATATTATAGACATAAAATTATTATTATAGTTAAATAATATTTTAATAGATAAAATATAAAATATTTAATGTTATATAACTAATATATATGCATAATATTAAATAAAATATAACTAGTTCATTATGGTAAAAAACTGAAAATTACTAAACACTTATCATTAACAATTTATCAAACTAAGCATCTTCATTTCATAAGAAAGAATGTTATATGGGAAAATTTTAACATCGATAAGTGAATTAATACAATTTAATTTAAATTCTTGATCAAAATTTCCATTTGATAAAAAAATATATAATTTATGTTGGTGAACCAACCATGAAATAATGAAAAGAACACAAAAAAATCAAAAAAAATAATTAAATATTATTAATCAACTGGTGGTATAGTGTTATAAAATTATAATATAAGTTATTATAAATATTAATATGGATATATAATTAATTAATAACCTACTTTAAACTATTATACATGAGGTTAAATTATCTAAAACTAAAGGGATATGTGATGTAAGGGTTTATCATCTCACTTTTACTTTTGTGAGATATATTCTCTATTTTCCACTTATTTCATTGGTGTTTTGTATATAATTACCATTGATATATAATATATTTTAATTAATTATAATAATTTTTTTATATTTTTAATTTCATAAGTATAACTTTTTGGAGTATATGATTCTACTGATTGAAAAGTGGTAAGATATTTCTTAACTCAATTCACACTAATTGGGTAAAACTTATACTTCATTGATTATAACATGTTGATATTATGTGTTGGATAAATTTTTATATTATTATATTTTGTTTTATCCTTTTATTTCAATTTATATCAAATAAACATAATCTATTCATTTTATTAATGCACACTTAAATATTATGATATTTATAATTATCATTATTTTAAAAATTATGTTTTTATAGATTACCTTTAAAAAGTATTTTTATTCAATAAATTTTTTTCTAAATATATTTATAAAAATGTGATTAAATTTCTCATATTACTGTGTGGTGACATTTTTATTCATGTTTTACCTTTTACATAATGTTTTAAAATAATTATTTTTTTCACTTTTTAAACAAGGTTCTTTTTTAATTTCTTGATAAAAATATGAAATGAATGTTTTTTAACATATATTACAAGGGAGGATTTTATTGAGGCCATAAAAGCTTAATATGTTGATTTTTTACATTATAATTTTAAAAGAATATTTGAAAATAAATTTTTTCCTTTTTTAATTGGGCCGCTCTTTAAAATAAAATGATTTAAAAATGGAAATTTAATTTTCTTTAGAACCATCTCTAGTGATATTTAAAAGATATTTCACATATAAGATAGTAATATTTGATTTTAAATATGCTTTAATATAGATTATATTCATGTATATTATCCTTATTATTTTTATCTATGGATTATGTTTATGATGTAATGTTATTTATGAAACTTGTTTCTTTTCAATGGGATATGTTAGGATAAAATTTTAATGAAACATAATTTCTTTTTTTGGGTTATGAAATGATTTATATTCTTCTATAACACATATTAATGGTTTTTATTATGTGATATGGGGGACCTATATATCTCTCCAATTAATTGGATGATTATTTGTATCTCATGAGATAGATAAGACTGAAATGGGAAGTGAATTTGATCTGTAAGACAAGAATAGAATTGGAAATGGACACAGTTCAATGAGATCAAAATTTAATGGTAAATTAAATCGGTTTAGTATCACTTCAGTATAATGTGAGTGAGAATGGTTTTGTAATAGAGGACATGATTGAGTAGTGAACTAGGTTAATTATGAAAGTACTAGAATCGGAAGTGAACAGGGTTCAGTAAGGGAATTTGTTTGCTATGATGGTCTTGGGAGTGAACCTTCACTACTATGATGGTTTGGGGAGGGATCCAATTCCACTATAAATAAATAAATTCTCATTGTTATGGTGGTTTTTCCTACTTAGGAGGTTTAGATACCCATATATAACTCTTACATTTTTTTTGGAAATGAGACTTGACTAGTAAGGGAATGTTTTTCTATTTTTTTTTGTATTCTATATTCCATGTGCCCTGGAAAATTTATACCCTCATAGATCATGTTATTTTATGATTCAACTCTTTTGAAATTATTTAATTTATTCCATGACTCGATATTATGATATTTTTTATATAAGATATAATTTTCAAATGTTATTCTCTTGTCCATGTTCACTTATGCTTGTGTCGTGATTGATATCTCCATTGTTTAAAATTAATTAGAATATGAGCTCACCCTTTAATTATTTTTATGTTTTAATAGGATATAAAAAAAAGTATTATGTATGATATTCCAAAAGTTTTCTAGTTTTTGAAAGAATTAGACTAATATGATGTTGATTTTTATGAACTAGCTGTTTGTATTTCAATGTTTCCAAAGACACTAAAACTATATGGTTCCGGCATGGTTTTCTTAAGTTTTTTAATGAATATTAATATATTTATATTTAACATATATGTATAAATATAATGGTTTTTTATATTTATATCATCTTATCATTAATCTATTAAAAGTGTTTAATTATCATCATCAGCCCGGTAGTTAAATTATTGTGTTTATATATATTTCAATTTGGAATTTATAATCCTTTCATATTGATAATCCTTAAAAAAAAATATAATTTCAGTCATGATATAGGTATCATATATGATCATTATATACCTATGTATAACTATACTTAAATATAATAAATATAAAAATGAATTACATTGTTTATAGATAAATTTTTTCATACGTTCTCATGAACACTATGTTCATTTTCTATAAAACATTTGTCAATAATGGTAACAAATTTACCCTTAAAGAATCATAATAATATCCTAAATATCATATATATTTATTAAATTCATCATTAAAACCATAAATGTGATGTAAATATATAAAACAAATCATATATCTACGTGGAGTTAGGATTCAACACATACTCATGAGTGATACTTTCATTTCCCATTCGAGGGAACTGAGGAGGGAAATGGTTATATTATTCTCATAATAATTGTTTTTATAGTTATGATGTTGTATTAATTATTCTTTTATGAAATAAATATTTTTATGGTTGTAGAAAAATAAATAATATTGGAAATATTTATATAAAATGATTACATATTTTATGGGAGACCTTGTTTGGCTTACACCAAAAGCCTTATTAAGATGGTCTTGGGATAAGAATAAAAGAATAAGAAAAATGGAAGGGATTGAGTAAGATTTTTTGAATTGGAAATGGTTAGTCTTGAGGGATAATTTTTTTTAATAAATGTGGAGAAGAGGACTGGTTTTATAAGTGAGAGGAGGGACATATTTGAAATTACATAGAAGATTTAAATATTATGAAGTCATTTTCATGCTAAAGTGGTTACAAGTTTATAGTAATTATTTTTTAGAATTATTTAATGTCATAATCACTTAAAATAATTATATTTACAATTTTTAAGTGACTTTTTACCTTTATCTTCTTCTATAACCCCTGATAAAATTTTATTATTAATAGTGGTAGAAAAATTTATTGTTTTTACAATTCATTATGAACAAGTATTATATTGAACATATTAAATTATATTAATTATTAGTAATACTCCAAATATAGATACCATTTTAAGAGATTAAATTTATAGAATTGATAAAAATTACATTGATCATATGTTCTTTAAATGAAATGAAAACCATTTTTATAGAAATGTCAGTTTAAAGCATAAAAATAATTTTATAAAAAAATCCTTTATAATACTGATTATAAGCGAATTTATTTATTTATTTTAAAAGATAGGAGAGTTATTTTTTATTAAAAAAATTTGAACAAAAATAAACCCTATAAATACATTATTAATGTAGAATAACAGAAGGTAATTTTAATTTGAGAGAAAATATTACTCAGACCTCCAAAATGTAAAACATATATGTCTATGTTCAAAAATATACTTTTATATACATTATATTTATTATTATATCTTTTTTTCTATAAAAAATGTTTTATAAACATTATTGTTTTTATTTTGTCCTTATAATTAAATAAAAGTGACAGTGAATATAAGAATGGTATTTTTACAATTCATCAAAAAATAAAACATTTTAGAAAAATGTAAAAAATTCACCATAAGATAATTTTAATATGATGAAATTAAAATGTTAATTCATTTAAATTAATTAAATTTAAAATATTTGTGAATTTATGTTTTAATGATACTCTTGTAAAAATTTATGCGTGTCATGTAATTGTTTCTTGGGAAAGAAAATATTTATTAGTATAATTTAAGATCAAGTATTATAATCATGTTGTAGAAATGATGGAAGGAATTATATTTAAAAAATGATTTTTATTATACCAATAAATATTGAAAACCATTGTTATAAGTGTTGTTTCATAATTGAATTATTAGAATCTCCATTTTATATTAAGGAGAATTTTCGATGAGATGATTCGTGACAAGAATAAATGGACTAGTATATGTCATCATATATAATAAAATGAATGAAATATGATCATTCCATACTATAAACCATAGTATTATTCATGGTTTAAAATGTGAGTTGAAGGAACTACACACCTTCTGAAATACCATGCTTCTACATGTCACACATGCTTATGTGGAAGATTATAATAAAAACTATACGCTCAAATTTTTTTGAATACCTAAATAAATAGGAAGACTATGATTTTTTTGTAAATATTATGAGCATGGAAATAACATATTCATATTCTGAACATTTAGAAAGTACAAACATAGATCATTGACTAAAATAACATGAGTATTAATGTTTTCAATCCTACCCCAATCTAAAAATATTACCATAACATTCATAAAAATATTATTCATAAAATAAATGGTAATATATATTTATAAGAAACTAAAAGTAAAAAAAATACAGTGAAGTGAGTTTACCCTATTCATGTTGTAAATTATATTTTTTAAAGAAAATTAAGGTGTTCCTATTCTATTCTTATTCACTAAGGAAGAAGATAATAGAGAGGTTTTTTACACAGTGTTCAAGATGATATATTTTGTGATTTGAAGTATGCTTATATGATGAAATTTTTTTGTTGTAACACACAACATGTTGAAGTGAAAGAATAATATGGGTGAAAATGGAAAACAATATTTGATTATTCATGAGATTATATTCGTATAAAACCAACCTAAACTTTCATAATTTAGAATTATAAAAAGTTTAAGGTATCCCAATGGATTTTATAATAATGGAAAATTTTCAATCCATATAATCTAGGAGAGAATCTAATCATCATAATTGATATTACTTAATGAAATTTTAATCCAATTCACTTTTTTAAAAGGATAGGAATCCATCACTTCTATTGTGCTTCGATAGTGCAAAGAAGATGACTTGACAAAAATAACTTTTCTAAATACTTATTTGATAAAAATAAGTATGTTGTAAATAATGGATAATTAATCTGATTTTTTAGTTATATAATTATTCTTAAAGAGACAAACCTAGTTAACACACCATGGTGATCACTTTTAGTTCATTCCTATTCAATATGATTATACCAACCAAGTGAAAGATAGAGAGAGACTGAATCACTAAATAATGTTAGTGGTGCAATGGGGTAAGAAAAGAAAATTATTTTAAAAGTATGAAAACAATGATTCACCCCCATATAATTGTTTAAATTATACTAATGTGATCCTAAAAATTCCATTCAAATTAAACTCTCACTTCTATTAGATTATCATGTTTTAATATTTTTTATGAATTGAATATCACATTGAAAAGTATATATGTTGTGTAGATTTTAATAATATGATTAGTTTAATACCAATTTCATGATGTAATGTATATATTCTAAGACATTAATAAACAAGAAAAAAATACTAGGTAATAAGTTGATAAAGATTTCATACAGGAAAGGAGGAACAATGACTCTATGGTAATTTAAAGCAATAAAAGAATATTTAATCATAATATTTTTGTTGATATTTTTTCATCCAAAGGAACAGTTGACCAGAATCCATCACTCTTAATAAAAATAATAATAAATATTTTCCCTATCGACAAATCTCTATAGATAAATATCATTCATTTGAGATAATGATCTAGTGTATGAATTGACCCCTGAGGATTTAGACAATAGTCTAGTCTCTTTTATTATATCATATATATATATAATGAAGTGGTATTAAAAATTTCTTTTTAAAATTATCCCACTGATGAACTGTTTATCCCTGAGTAAAATAATATTTTTCAGGATTCACAAGCTGAACCAATTATTGAAATAAAATATATCCTATGTAACAACCCAAATAAATTATCTAAAATTTGTATGGAAAGAATGAAAGAATTTATTAACCACCATGATGATGAGAATTAATGAATGTATAACTCTATGAATTAGTGGGTAAAAATATAAGTTAATATCTCTATATTTTTTAGAGTCATAATTTAAATGAATATATAACATGTGGAAATATGCACAGATCAAAAGATGTTGGATAAATACATTTATGGATAGAGAGGAAGCCAATGAAAATATTAATGAAAGAATCCATGAAACTAAAGAATAAATTTCTATAAAAAAATATCATTATAAGTTTAAGGACAAGGGGTTAAAAAATCCTAAACATATTCTAAAGAAAAATAGATAAATGAATTAATATCATGTTCAAGATATATGAAATACTTATAAAGAAAAATTAAAATTACTAAATGTTGAGAAATGAATCATTATTATCAAATTCGTAGATCTTGTAATTAACTTTATGAATCTGAAATTGGTTCAATCCATGTATTCCCAATAAGATAAAAGGAATGATTCTACCACCAAAACACAAATAATGAATCTAATTATGATTTTTGGATATGTGATTGAAACAATGTCCATGGATTATCTATGAATCTACTTGTAGTATTCACAAAAGGAAAGGTATCATCCACTTTAGAAAATAAAAGTTTTGGAAAATATAGTAGAATGTAAATTGTATGTTTCATACATAAATCTTTCAAAAATTGATTGATGAGAAATTATTTAGAACCCACCATAAAAAAAATATGATTAGAAGCATGTGTATGAGTATACTTTTCCCTATAAAAGAAAATTTAGGGAACGAGAAAACAAAAAATAGAATATATGTAATTATGGGTAGATTGGATTTTAAAGATAATGATAAATGTTTTGGGATATATTTCTTGCTTTTTTATGTTTATGTATATAGTTATGAAATGTTTGAAAAAAAATTCAACAACTGGATAAATATAAAGGCGTACAATGAGGGGGGGGGGGGAGAAATCATAAGAATATGTAGCATCCATACACTTCGAAAAATAAAATATTTTTTAAGAAAAATAAATACTTATAAATATCTTTATTTATTTCAATGAGAAAGGTCACAATGAAGAAGAATTAAATTATAGATCATTCAATTGTGAAAATAAAAAATTATAAAATATTATAGTTATAACAATATAGTAAGGAAAACAATGGAAAAAATCATGAGAATGATGCTAAAAAGAACATTCACCAGAACTATATAATGAAAAATAGTGAGTTATTTATAGGAATTAAGTGGAATAAAAATATAGAATCAAGCACATCAAATAAGATCTATATAAATAGCACGCCCAAAGGGAGAGGATTCTTCTTTTAAGGAAAAAGTGGTCACATCATGGACACTTGAAAACACACCATGGGTGTGGGAGTTGAAAAAAATCAGAAATAGAATAGAATAGTAGACAAAGAGAGAAATTTAAGGATAAAATATGTAAAAATACAACCAAATAAGCTATGTTTAAAAACAAAAAATGTGGAATGATTTCTAAATATTTTTTTTAATTTTTTTATCTCATTTAGGTAAAGAATGATAAATAAAATCATAAGATAATGAATGATTCAAATATAAAGAAAATGATCCACCTAAAGTGGAAATCATATTTCATGATAGGTTTCCCAAAAATGATAATATATGATCTCATGAGGAGCTATGTTGAAGTTGAAAGAAGTCTGAACATAATTACGGTTATTAGGTAACATTTATTTATACCTTATATGAAATAATAATGAACATTAATGATTCAAATATTTATGTGTAGTACCTCATAGATCATGTAAAAAAAGATCCCACATAATAAGATATGAAAATAATCAATCCTCCCATGTGAAAATTTATATTATAATAATAGTGTTGATGTAATGAAATGTATATGTAGAAATATATATAAATTTGAGAGGTAAAACTATTCTGAGAAGGAATTATCAAACCAACTACTCACATTAATGAGAATGGAGGATCCACACTCTTCCCATTTTATAATTTTTTTATTTTTTAATTAAAAGTTTATGTAATTGAAGGTTATTATGATTATAAAATTGATAAATAAATAATAAAAGTAAGATTAAATAACTACTATGGATCTAAAATTCACACCATCATGTTTTCTTGATATAAAGTCATTGAAAATGTATGAATTTATTTTATGAAATAAATGTGTTCAAAGAAACAATACAGATGTTAATATGGGATTTAAATTAATTAGAGATATGAAAAAGGATGAATCCTGAAGAGTTCTAGGCCTATTTGAAACTAATATATTCTAGTTACACTTGAATATTTTAATCAATGTGTTGAGTGAATTCATGAAATTTGGTATGAATGATTTTTGATAATATATAAAATAATAGATATCAAAAAGTATTTTTATTATTGATACATGTGATAATCCCTTAAGAAACTTAATTAATAAATATTTCATTCTCTGAATGGCCTGAAGGCATTCATTTTTTTTGATTTTTGAAAACCTCCCTTTCAAGGGATGAGGGGGGACCCTTAAAAGGCCCGTAGCCTCAGAGATTATAAGGCCAGTAGTGTTAGAAGATTACATGACCCGAAGGTCTTAGAGAATTCAACCAAACAATTTACAAGGAACTGCCCCTCCCCAGTATCTATATCATGATAGTTTCTCTCCACCTTATCATGACCGTCAGGCAAGGATTCCCATGAAAGCACAGGCTGGTACCTATGGCATAGGCATAACCTCTCATTATAACAATCCATTTGGTTCTACTCTGGTGAGTGCACCTGATCTGAATCCTCTTCTGGTGCTGCTCCATTTATTTAGTGTGTTTGGGGCAACTGCATGTGGCCTAAAGGCCTGGAAGTGGCCCAAGGGCCTTAAAGGTGGCCTGAAAGCCCTACTGACCCGATGGAATTAAAGGTGGAACGTTTCTTATGTTTTAATTCATACCACCATCTTATATGTAGTTCATATTTGTTATCAAAAATGGTGTATAACAAATTCAGATAGGGGGAGAACAATAAACTAATTCTGATCTAATATTGATATAATATTTCCCAAGATGTATTGAAAACAAATATAAAAAGAGATATTGTTGAAATTATCCTTTTTTGAATTACTAAATATTTTAATCATGAAAATATGGTTATGAGAAATAAAATATACTTATATGATATAAGAGAATTTATGTATTTTTAGAAGTAGAATTAGTTCACAAGGAATTATGCTATTTATTTTATGTGAATAAAATTGGAAGGAACACCTTTCAATGAAGAAAAATGGCCCTTTCATGGCGGTTTTTTGGGATATGGTAGCGGTTTAAACTACCCCCATATGCTTTTGCGGTGGTTTTAAAAAAATTGCTGCAAAAATGTGTGTCAGCATACAATATGTAGTAGTTTACTCTATTTAGCGATAGTTTATGGTAACCAACATATTGGAAGAATTTATCAACAGTTTTAAACACCTCTAAATAGAAAAATACTGAAATTGTAGTGATGATTAAAACCACAGTAAAATATAATACATTTATTTCATTGCGGTAAAAACCGTCGCTAAATACATATTTACAAAAAGAACAACTAATTCTGCATCCCCAGTAACAGTTCCCTGAAAAAAAACCATTCCAATTTCACATGCACATACATCCCACATCACAAATAATCCCAGAAGACAAAAATGTTCATAATAATCCCATAGTAGATAATTTAATAATAATTTTATTTTTATTTGGGTATATAAAATTTATTCTATGTACATGAAGTGTCACTTTTGAATATAGTGGTTTCACAACCAAGGATTGCAGTTCATCTCAAGTATGTTGATGTATTTGTGTATCTGTCATATCTGAGGAATTTAATCCATAGTTGATGCTTTATTGGATTGTATATGAATTAAAGGATAATCATTTTGTAGTTCTCTCACATAGAATTTCTAATGGCCACAGTTACCATGAATGGATTCATGTTTGACTGTACATAAAAGTGTGTAGAAGTTTCCATAGTGTTGAAGAAGTGGTTGTTGTTAGCTCTAATCCTAAGCATTCCTGGTCCTAACATTGGACATGTAGTAAAATTTGATGCATCTGGTTTTGTCTTAGGATATATTATGATATATAGTGATAAATTAGTGACTACAGGTTTCATAATCTTTTTACCCACAAGAAGAAATTTTCTAATCCTTTATTTTTGTTTTTAGTGTGTTCCATGCATTGAAATGATCTTGACAGAACCTCTTGGGAGAGATTTTTTTTGGTTACTTTGGAACCTAGAGTGCATATAATATTTTCTCATTGTATAACCATATTCTTTATCAGATGAATTTCATAGAGTACTTATATATGTTTTACATTGATAAATAGTATTCAACAAGAAATGGAAATGAAGTGGAAAATGCATTGGGCTCGAAAATGTAGAATATGGGAGAATAGATTTCATTAACTAAATAAAGGATCTTATCTTCACTGTAAGACAAGATGGTGGGTGTATTTGAGCGTTTAGGGGAAGCAATGTGGGTATCCATAGAGATAATTTTTTCATTGTTTAAACATGTGAATACAAGTTAGAATATTGTTCTGGAATGTATCATGATGTGTGATAGGTTGGAGGAATGTGAAACTATTTCAGGATTGAATTTTGATATTCATGGAGGTTTTATAGTTTGTAGCATGGTAATGGTCACATATTTAATGAGATATGAGTTTATGAGATCCTATAATACTTTGAATTGGGATTTTCACCCAAGGATAACCATGATTTATAATAATGAAAATTTGATGTTCTTGTGGCCCTCTATAGTAAGAGTCATTTAAGGATTTTTTCCCATTGATAGACTTGTCCAAAAATTATCCCTGAGTGTCTGAGTTGATATTTGAAGTGGGATGTTCACCAATAGCTGACATATTTTACCTCATAGTTTTTGTAATTATAATTGAATTCTATGATTTTATAGTTTAATTTGTTTATAACCTTTTATCCTAAGATCGATGAGTTGTTAGGAAGGATGTTCCAAACCATATAGGACATGATTTAGGTTTGTGTTGTATATTTTCTCCACAAGATGAATATTTTGGGGATATAAAAATTCTGGTAGTGTAAGACACTCAAGTGTTCAAAATATATTCATAAATTCATGTCGAAAATATATTGAATAAGATGAAAGCATAAGTGTGAGTGATCACATGACAACTATAAAACAGGAGTAGATAATACAATAAATTTTGAGGAAAGAAGGTCTACCCATTAAAAAAATTTAAGGGAGTTACAAAATTGGATATTCCCAATAAAATCAAAAAGAAGGTTGATCATTCATCCTTGGGTAACAAAACAATAAATTTAGGAAAAATGAATCAAAAAAAATTATTCATGACAATAAAGAATCGATATATATGGTGAATACCATAGTCAATAAATAAAGACATAAAAGGAAACATTAGAAATCATGACAATATATAAAAGGAAACATGAGAAATCAAGAAAATTTTAGGTCATGAAAATGTTTACTGGAAATTACGCCCAACACATGATGCATATAAAAACTGACTATTAGCATATTTGTCCTACATATCATCAATTCTACTAATCACGGTCCCATGTTAAACATAGCTCGTCACCCTCTCCACCTCCATCTCTACTTCCCGCAACCTCCTATAAGAACATTATATTGAAATTTAAATATGGTTGTATATTTTTATTTCATCTTAAAACAAATAAAAGTTTCAAAACTAAATGATTTTGAATTTTTTTTTAATTTACCTTCTCACTATCAGTCGATGAAATACCACCAAGGGCATATCCTATCATCTTATGATATAAATCAACTAATTCTTTCTACAAAGAAGATATCTGATCCCCCTGGTCTTGAACTGTGCTTTGTAGAGAAACAATCTCTCTCTGAGTATCTCGGGATATATACTAACTACAACTAGGAGTAGATGCAGCTGCAATCCTAGGTGGCCTTCCAAAGGCCTCAGATATTACGGGTTCCAAACCCATCCTACACACTCTACCATGATTCTCCTTCCCAAGGACATTAGCAAACAGGTCATCCTGGGAGACTTAGTAGGACAGTGTAGGATTGGCATCCACAATTTTTTAATTTTTACCTATAAATAAAATAGCAGTAATATAATAATAAATTTATATTAACATAGTAACAATTGGTAATATGTTATTATAATGAAAAATGAGTTGATACACCCACTTCTTTGGCAGGATGATTAATAAAACTTCCATCATATTTTTGGTAAACATTAAACCACACTTCTATTCGGGATGCTTCGTGCCCTAAATTCTGTGACTGCATTAAACACACATAATTCAAAAATTTCATATATTAAACAAAAAATATTGTCTTATACATATTTAAACTAATGAATATATTAATAGATAAGATTGTCTTCAAGAAAAATTCTTTGACCCTGTAGTGGGAGGGATGACCTTCTTAGCCTGGCTTGATTCATTCTTTCTTGAAAGATCCTGAAATAATTAAAATTCAATCTAATATTAAGGTATTAAATGTTATATCCACTTCATATACATGTATAAATATAAAATTAGATTAATATAGTAATACATATTTAAATACCATATGATTCCCATCATGATGTCTATAAACAAAAACATTCCATTTTACATTGGGTACCCCATAGGGTACCTTATCACACAACTATTTGGCAGTCAATGACGTATTGTTTACATCGACCCACAATCTTCTTTTAAAGTCTATCCCATTTTTCTATGATTTTTAAATTTCTACTTTTATGTTATCACATTAGCAACTGTAAAGTAAAAAAAATCTGTACACATAATTTTTTTTTGAAAATATTAATAACATGACATTTAATTGCACCATAATGTATTAAAATTATCTTTATTTGGGAATCAAAAACTTAATTTTTCAAACTTTTAGGCATATGAATCCAATCTTCATTTGAAATAAGAAGGGTAATGGGTTCCACTGCCAGCTGGTGTAAAATAAGGCCAAGAAATCTTGCAGCATCATTAGTAGGGACCCTATATAAATCAAATAGGAAAAATATCTCTGTTTTGATTCCACACATCTAAAATTTCTATAATTTTCACAACACCTTAAATGTTTACATATTTAATTAACAATCATTTAGTATGAAAAAATATTATAAAATTTTTTCCTAATAAAATTTATACCTATAACAGTCACCCTCCAGTATCCCCACGAAGAACTAGAAGTGACGCGCTGCTCCCCAACTACTAAGGCTCTTGAATCAGAAGCCAAAGTCTGAGCTACTGAAGGGATACTCACCTAGGGTGTGAGATATGATTAATGGGGAGATGGTGTAGAGGGGTATGCGGATGGTAGCTCAGATGATGTAGGGATGGAGATAGATAGTTCGTCATCTGTCGTAGTGGTCGATGAAACGGTATCTCGCTTCCTCCTTGAAAATTTTGTCATTTAATCAAATGAAATTCAGTTTAGAACATATATTTCAGAAAATTATGCAGAAAAATAAATTAAAAATGATAAAATATGCATATTACTAACAAACAAAATATACATATTAATGATAATGAATGATTGCAAAAATTAAATAAGTGGTTTTGAAATGAATACATAACTATACATGTAATCATTTTCTCCTTCAATGATGTCAGTTTCCAACTATATTACTTCATCCACTTCATCCATCCTTGCTAGAATAATATTTTCAATATCATGATTGAAAAATATTTCTTATTCTTATTGTTGATGAGATTCAATGTCAGATGTCAAATCTTCCACTTCGTTAACCATATAATACAAATCTCTTTGTTTTATGTGAGAAACTACACTCCACCCTTCATCAACAAAATCATTCACATAATATTTCATTTCTTCATTCTATGATAAGATATATGGATCATGTAGTTCATGATCACAAACATCCATCAAGCGATTGAAGTTCACATATATAAATTTCAAGGAATCTCTTTTAACACCTCTGATAATATCGACCCAGTTGCATTTGAATAAAACAACTAAAATATAAATGTGGTAATTTAATCCAATAATACCAGTCAGCTTTCCATATTATCCCACTTTAAAAAAATGTAAATATTCTATGATTCTATGTTTTCCAACCCTCTTCTCGATCGATTTTACAAAATCTAATGCCATTCACGTTGTAAGAATCTAACTTTCTAACTTGTTTTAGAGAACCTCAAGAAATAAACTTCAAATCTTCTGAAAACATTGGTCAAGTATCAGTATTCATGATCTAAAAAATTAAATATACTTTATTATAATTACAAAATATATATTTCATCCTAATATTCATATTAATTTCGATTTTTAAGAACTTACATGTCATGAAAACCATATTACAAGATCTTTATTAACATATTTTGTTATATCATTTTCATTTTGTGTTCGGCCTCTCATTCATCTATTTTCTTGTATCATCAACTCTTTAATAAATGGATCTATAATTTTACTTTTCAATAGTACATATCTATGTTCCTGTAATAATTCTATTTTTATCAGTGTAACATTTGAGGTCCTCTCAACTACTCGACTTATAGTAGGAAATATTTTTGATTAACCACATATTTTTGATTGAGTAGATGTTTATTCAACATGTCCAACTCAATTAAATATTGACTAAATATCATCCAAGTATGTAGAAAAAATGGTAAGACACTCCTCTGCCAAATAGACTTCAGTAATAGAGCCTTCTGGTAGAGCTTTATTTCTCACATATGATTTCAAATGCCTAAGATATCTGTGAAATAAAATAAAAAATCATAATTATGCATTTAATTAAGTGCCCAAAATTTTTTACTTAACTGAAAAACAAACAAATAAATTGCCTCTCAATTGGATACATCCATCTATAATGAACGGGGACTTCGAATTTTTGTTCCTCACCCAAATGGATAGTTAAATACATCATGACGGTAAAAAATGGCAGAGAAAAGATCATATCCATTGGAAAAAGTGTTAATGCAAACCTCTCCTGAAGTTTATCAAGCTCAAATGGATGTAGAGATTTCTCACATAGTTTCCTAAAAAAATGTGCAGAATTTGAGTATAATATAAGAAGCCTTTTTATGTAATAATGTACGTAATGGAAATGGTAGTAACTGCTGTAACAAAATATGTGAATGGTGACTTTTCAATCCATGTAACCTAAGATTCTTTAAGTCAAAACACCTCAATATATGTCTTGAATACTCATCAGATACTTTCACATTATTTTAAATTCAAATGAATGTATCTTTATCAATATTTTTCATTACAAAAATTGTCAGAGCATACTTTTCATTATCATCTAGCCAGAGATCACGTTTTATGTTCATTACTTGTAAGTTTTTCCAGGAATTTAGAAGATCCTTAAACATTTAGTGTTCATTAAATAATTTAAAGATGAAATTTTCATAGTAATTATTCTCTATATGCATCACATCAAGATTATACCATAACAAATTAAATTTTCAATATGTAATTTTAAATAATATGCATTTTTTCATCCATTGTTGCGTTCCGATTTCACTTGACGATGCACTTTGAACCCGTTTCTCGATATCATTCAAATTATGAACCTCCCCAAAATCTATTTCAACATTTACAAGTTGTTTCAATGTTTCAAATCCCATTTAACAACTTTGGAGGTGGTCTACGATCAATGATACTGTAAACTTTTTATTTGTTTAGCCGAAATCTATGAGATGCATCGTGAAATCTTTGATGGCGCACGAAGCACAATTTTCTCCTGTGAGGTAGACGTTTGGGCTCAAAATCAATGTTTCAAAAATGACATGACAAACCGCTGTAACTATTCCAACTAGAAAAATTGCCAGTCCCAGAGAAGTCATTGAAGGTCTATATTAAAGTTGCATGCATTTTGAACTTTGTTTTAGAAGAAGCATCAAATTTATCAAATCTATTGATCTTTAACTCCTGTAATTATTCAATTAATGTCTGAAATTATATGTCAATATCATTTCCATGAATTTTTTTTCTTGGAATAAACAATGAAATGAAAAAATACATTTTTTTCATACACATCCCTGGAGGTAGATTATAAGGGATGAAAACAATCGGCCAAAAGCTATAACTGGTCCTCAATGTCCCAAATGGGTTGAATCCATCGACAACCAATCCCAGTTGAACATTCCTAGAATCAGCTCTGAAATCTGGATGTAACGAATCAAATGTCTTTCATGATTGTGAATCTCATGCATGTCGCATTAATCCATGATTGGTATTATCTATAGAATTCCACTTCATGTGTTTGGTGGTTTTTAATGACATGAATAATCTTTGCAATCGTGGATTTAAAGTAATGTAATGAAAACCCTTATAGTTTTGTTCCATTTCTTCTTCTTTATGGTAGTATGTTGATTCAGGCTTCCAAAATTGCATATTGAATTCCATATAGAAGAAATGAATTTTTTACAATCCTATCTACTCGAATCCTATCACTAATAAAGCATACCATCATTGGGACACAAATGTATTTCTGAATAATTCAAATCAAGCCTATTAACAACTTTTTCATATCATAAAAAGACTCAGGTATGTTTGATTTAGGAAATGAATCACGCAACAATTCCAATATCATGGACATTTTTTTATTTGTAATTCCACATAGACATTTGATGTGGTACAACTTCAGTAGAAAAGAATGTTTTGAATATTTCAAACATCCACTATACAACTCTTTATTTCCATCATCAACTAAATCCTGGAACTTATTTTCCTTTTTGAAGTTTTCTATTACATTAGTCTCCACATAATCAAGAGGATCCACTGATATATTAAAGTCTTGATTAGGTTGTCATACTGTCTCAAAAATATCCCATGTAACATTTATATTTGTATCACCCTCATTTGGTTGTTCTGATATGTTTTGATGTTGATGGTGGTGTCTTGCAGTGTTGAATGCAACATTTATATGGTTTTGTATTTTATTTTCCATTGTCAGTGATGTTGGGAGATCATTATATGGATTGACATCAGTGCTCAACCATTCTGTAATGGTTGATTCACTGTTCCAAATCCAACACAAATATTGACCACAAAATTGCTTCAATATTAAATGTTCATAAACTTCATCTCTCTTCAACCATATTCTAAATTTATATTTAGGACATGGACTTATTATTCTCCCATCAATGGATTGATTTCAAATTGAAAAATCTAAAATTTCCTCCAAACCCTTAACATACTGAGGTGTTTTCCTCAGTAATATTATCCTTCTTTTATCCATGTATATCACAATGTGCCTACAAAATATTAAAAAAAATTAAAACACCAAACTATTAATAAATAGAGAATTCGATTGATATATACTAGTTGAAAAAATATATAAATGTGTTAAATATGGTTTTTCTATATAAATATATATGGTAAATAATGAACCCACCCACTAGAAAACCAATGCATGCAAATTAAAAAGATCTATAAAAGAATATAAAGATATCCTAAGTGCTTGGACCAATTTTTAAATTGGAATTAACCATAAAAGTGATTTCCAATTTCCCTAATGACATTTCCTAAGTGAATCATAGAGCCAATATCTATCCAATTTAATCATGACTTGAAACCAATTATAGATGACCTAAAATATAGTTAGCGTAAACAATGAATATCATACATATAAAACCCAACACACCTAATTGTAAACACACCTCCAAATTTCATATGTGGATCAGATTTAATCTTCCACTCTAAATATCATACATGAATTCTAAAAAACACATAATTTTAAACACACCTCCAAATATCATATGTGTATCATATTTTATCTTCCACTCTAAATATCATACATGATTTCTAAAAAAACACACCTAAATGTAAACACACCTCCAAATTCTGAGCTAGGTATGTGTCTTATTGATGCCATGAGAGGATTGTTGGGAGCAAATTCCAGGTTGTGATACAAGGTTTAAATATATTATTTTCTATGTTTACCAAATTTTGTGTGTCTATCAAATATGATCATATGTATGTTTTTAGGCATATGAGCCATGTTTCGATGGGACACTACTCATGGGAGTATGAGCCTTGTTATATCATTAGGTGATATAGAGATGTAAAATTTTAAAATTTGTATGAGATCAATATGGATAGTGGATAAGAACCTAAGTGAGATTTATATGAAAAGATCACTTCTTCATGGAAGGCTAAGAGTTATTGTTGTTATGTAACCTCATGAAAAGTCATAACAGGTGAAAGAAACTACACATTGGTTATATGGGATTCATATTTCTGTGTAGAGTGTTGGAGTGGACGACCCACCCCCTCCCAAGACAGCACCCCCCCATCCCCCACCTAGACTCGCCCCATACTGCCTAGACATCCCACACCCACTCCTCCACCTAGATAGCCCACCCCTACCCCCTTGGACATCTCGACCCATGATAAACCACACCCCTCCCCTACCTGGACAGCACAACCCCACCCCTGGAAAGGCTACCCCCTCCTTGGACAGCCCAAAACCCCTCCCCCACTCCCCTACACCCCCCCACACACACCTAGATAGCCACCCCCCCCCCCCACACACACACTTGGACAACCCTCCACCTAGACACCCCCCACCCCAACCTAGACAACCCACCCCCCCCCCCCTCCAACTTGGACTACCCCCACCCATCCTGGATAGCCCCCCACCCACTTCATGGATATCCCACCCCCTGTAGCCTCCTACCCCCACTGTATCACCCCTACATATCCCCCCACCTCACTTGGAGATCCCCCACCCACCTGGAAAACCCACCCCACACCCCACCTGGATAACCCCCCCCCCTCCCTGGACATCCCACACCACCTCCCCCCCCCCCCCACCAACCTGGAAGCCCACCCCACCCCCTCCTCCATATGCCCGCATCCCCCTACCACCCTGGACTACCCCCCCCCCCACTTGATACCCCCCAACCCAGATAGCTCCCACCCATACCAAGATAACCCCCTCCCCCCAGACAGCCCGTACCCCCACCTGGACAGCCCCCACCCCACCAGGCCAACACACCCTCCCTCTCTCCTTGGACAACGCACAACCCCCCCCCCCCACCCATGTATCCCCTACCCACTTCATCCTCCCTATGGACCCCCCCCCCACCTAGAGATCCCCCACACTACTTAGATATCCCACCACCACCCCCACCTAGACAACCCACCTACTACCTAGACATCCCACACACCCTCCCCAACCTAGACACCCCACCCCCACCCCTAGAAAAAAACACCCATAGAAATCCTACACCACTCCCCCACCTGGATAGCCCACCCACACCCCCTTGGGTTCCCACACCTTCCTGGACATCCCACACACCCTCCCCCACACCCCTACTATCCCCCTATCCCCTGGATAGCCCACCCACCCTGACCTAAACATCCCACCCCCTCCCCCACCTGGACACCCCCCCAACCTGGACTGCCCCCACCCCCACCTGGATAGCCCACCCCCACCATGAAATCCCCCACACCCCACCAAAACATCCCAACCCCCTCTCTAGGAAACCTAAAAATGTCTAGGGAACCTAAAAAATAAAAACATAATATTTTTATATATCTAATGATATATATAGGGTGTCCGAAAAATTAATCCCAATAGGGATCTCAACAAGGATTTTGTGAAAGTCTTCTTAGAACAGATCTCATTTATTATAGTTTTAAATATATATAGAAAATAATTTTTTATAAATAAATGAAAAAACAAATATCACCTTCACATCCATTTTACAAACCTCTATTTTCTTCTTCTTTAAATGAATATAATCATTTTAAAGATATTACATTAAAACCCATACATTCTTTAAAACCATCGATTACAGTTTCAATTTTAAAAATAATTTAAAATCACTCTTTTTTTGAACATTTAAAAAACAATTTAATGAAACAAATATATTCTCATAAACTGTAAAAATAAATCACCAAGTCACCATATCACAAACTAGATATGACTACATAATGAAAAAAGATCATGGTTCCCACCACATTAATCAATATAGGGGACACGAGGAAGGAGAGTCCCCAAATGGGATCAATATAGTATCATGGGACACAAAACAAAGGTCATAAAGTAAGTTAGTCCAAGACCATACCAATAAATGTTACCTACCAGTAACATATATTTCATCCAAACAACACAAGTCACTTGAGTATCCTACACCTAGAATCACAGAGGGAACTCCCCACTGGCCACGTTTTAAAGAAAAACTAGGGGACACCAATAGTGTGTGACAATCTAGTGTAACATAAATATATACCTCTATATCATTTCTTAGTGAACCCATGATAGAAATAATAGTATATGAGTAATCAAACATGTTCCATGATTAATGATACAACATAATATAAATCTAACCTCACCTATAACACCATTCTAATAAACAACATCAAAAATATCATCCATGTCATAAAAGTACATCTAAGAAGAAGGGGGAATCATTGATGGTATTACATACATTATAAGTTGTTCATTATGAATGTTACAAATGAGACTTATTAAAATAATCATAATTCTAAGTCACCTTAATCATCTTTGAAACCCAATTTCAAATAATTCTTTAAAACTATCCATTTATATAATTTACTGACATATGAAACAGATGAATGTCTCTTAATTATACACATACTATAGAATATATAGTGATCAAAATATTTTGGGATTTAAAAAAATATAAAACCTAAATATATAAAAGTCCAAGAGGAAAATGAAATAAAAAACATGTCATTTGAGGATCTATATAGATCAATCATGAAATATGATATCACAAAAAAGTTACATGCTAATAAAAAATCCAAATAATCCAATAATAAAATAATATTTTCTTTTAATGAATTTAATGAGGAAACCTATAATTATGATGAAATAGATCATCAATCAAAGAATATGAACATATTATTCAAAATAAATAAATCATAAAATTGTTAAAATATGGTAGATAATGATAGATAACAACAAGTGATGCCCGTAAAATGAAAAAAAAGGAACTCATAAGGTCTTAATTCTATATGACTAATAAACGGAACAATGGAAAGAATAAAAAAAATCAAGGAAACCATCAATTTCTCAACATAGTGTGTAAGAAATGAAACCCTCCTGTAAAGGGAATTAATGGAAAAATGTTCCTAGTATCTCATGACTAAAATAGAGGATTGTCATGATGTAAAATATAACTCTTATTAATATTCCACTATAAATTAATCCTCTTCCTCTTATTATTTAACCAATCACCTATTCTATAAATATCTAAAATATGCCTATTGGAAACATGATAAAGGTTTTTCTAAACTGAATTTACTATTAAAATATTATAAAAATAAGTATAATCAATCCCTCAATGATAAGTATGAACTCTCAATCAAAAAAAATAAATTATAAAAAATAATGTTCAATATAATGTGATGATGTTACAATAGAATATTGATTATATTAAAAAAATATTTTCAAATTCACCAAAGTATAGAAAAATATATATAGAGAATTGGGTTTGAAATGTTGTGAAAATAATAATATTCATTGGGATTTTGAAAAAATATGTTCTTTAAAAAGAAAAACTATTTATTAATTGATCTAAAAAAGACATATAATTACTATCATAAAATAGAGAATATAATTCATGAAAATAAAATAAATTAATGGTATCCAATTAACTAGATGGTGTGGGTGGACTTTTATGGGGCAAGGATATTTTATTAAAGTTCAATTTGATGATGTGGACTGTTAATAATCATACACTTCCAACTGATGAAAATATCAGGTGCATTTTTTTGAGTATGTCCTCTAGGTGATACGGTTATAACTAGAGGGAATAAGAAGAAGAAAGATGATACTGAGGGGTGGTGAGAAGCATCGAATGCCACCACATGTTAGGACCTATAGTGGGGAGGTGAGCTATGGCATCAGGGGGGTTCAGTGGAAATGGGCGGCAATCCATGATGAGGGGTGGAGAGGCGGTGCGGCACGTTGAGGGGAGGAGTAGGGCTTCAGGGGTTTCCAAGGAAACCAGGGGGTCTAGTGGTTGTTTCTGGGCTGGTGGGGGTCTAATGGGGGTCGGGGTGGTGAAGGGGGTCCCATAGGGGTTGGGGGAGAATTGTCGGGGTTGAAAAAAACTGTTTAGTGGGGGTGTATTAAAATTTCCGCTAAACCATTTATCAAAAAGTAGCAGCAGTTTTGTAAACCACCAGTACATAACCACTACAAAGGTCTATTTATGTTATAGTGATGGTTATTGGTGTTTTATGTGTCTTATCATTTATTATATGAAAAAAAATGTTTTTTTCTTTCCTTTGATGTTATTTAAATATATAATTATAGGGAACAATTGTTTAAGTATTTTATCTATTCCATATATTATTATAGGAATCACTGGTTTGCTTGGATGAGAATTATAATAATTATATAAGTGAATAGAATCTTGGTCGTTCTACTCACAATATATTCTATTATTTTAAAAATTAAATCTTAAGAGTTAGGAAAAAAAATATTGCTAGCCCAAGGCTATAAAAGACCCAAGATGCCATGCCATCAAAAATGATAGCTCAACCAAGCTCAAATACTACCCATCCTTTAGAGGATTTGAATGTGAATCGATAAGGTACAATATATATATATACCATTAATCATGTGAGTCCACATTATTATAGGTGAGGGTCGTTTTCTTCAACTGTTTTCTTTATCCCAAAATAGTATTGGAGACCACCAATACTATTCAAATTTCCCAGAGCCAGTGACGAAGTATGTTGTTTTCTAAAGGAGTGGCCTCCCAATATCTAGTCTAATGTGGCACACACATAGACATGGTACTATCCATGAATTTATAATATGGAAACACATAGAGTTTTATAAGATGTGATGCCATCTTGACTCGTCATAAACCTCACATTATATTCATCAAAAATAATGTATGTAATAATGATTTTGGGTTTGGAATAACCATCATTTGAATATCCATCACCCTACATAGACATGCCTCAACATAAATAAGATATGATAGTATGTAATAATCCTATCATCCTATATATTATTTATGTTATAATTATTATACATCATACATTATATTCACAAATATCAAGACATATTCAATTAGTTATTCTTGTGCTAGATTCATTGATGTCGTCACTTGTTTGTACAATGGTCAATTTAAATGATCATTCAGTTGATTGGATCTTTACAAACAGCAAATAACAAAGGTAATCGTTTGTGATTTTTGTAATATTTTACATATATATTCTATTTTTGTCAGTATTGTTCTTTATATGGTCAGATATTTTTAATAATAATCTAGATGATTTTATAATATACATTAATTTCATAAATATCTTACTTATGTCACCCATTATTGAATATAAAATGTGAATGATAGTGAAGACTAATATGAATTGGAGGAATTAGAAGCAGACTATGATGTTGTAGAAATAATGATGAAAATGATATCATGAAAACAATGATATGTTTGATAACACCCCATTTGAAAAAACCATGGCGAGAATTCTGGTTGAAAAATAATAAACTATAAGTTCTATTCCAGAGCATTGATTTTTTCAAATGATCTACATTGATATTTGGAATAATGAGACTATTATTAGTCATCACGATTGTAATACGGAGATATAAATATGGCCACACAATAGTAGAAACCATGGATGAATTCATGGTTTGAAAGAAACTATTTGACGGAGCTCAACACCATAGGACACACCATGATGTTCCATGTCACATATTATTACATGAATTTTTTCAAAATAAAATATGTTCAGTGATATTTTTGTGGATTTCAATGAATCTTATGTCCCCGATATTTGGAAACATTATGAGGAAGGAAAGAACAGAGTCTTTATCCAAGAATTCAAGAATAATTAACATTATTCTTTTACATGAAGATTATTATTATGAATATATTGAATCCTTACATAATCCAAGGATATTTTAATAATATTAATGGAAAAAATATTCTCAAATTTTTTTTGAATATATATTCATTGAAACATGAATGAAATTTCTATCGAAGCTATAGAATTTTTTCATGTTACAAATAATTTGAGTTAATTGAAACATTTTTGTTCCAGTGATATTATTATACACTAAGAAAGAGTGGATGATGAATGGAGGTTGAATGCTGAGTTGAAGAATAGATATTTTAGGTGTTAAGTAAAACTTATATAAAAATGTATCTATGATAGAACATACTAAAAATTGAATAAGAAGATGATAGAAAATTTATTATTAGTATGTTACAATAAGTGATCACTCAAATGAAGAAATTTTGAGAAATCAATGTTATAACATCCTATTTTATAATTCTAATTATTTTTTATAAGAACCCTTTATTTTTATTAGGGAGGAAGAAGTATTATCTCTATAGTCCATGAGGGATTTGACCTATCAAATGTGATCTTTATTAATGGAAATCCAAGAATATCATGTTTTTCAAATGGAAAACAAGACATAGAATTCATTAAAACTAGTGATTCTTAGTTTTAGATTACAAGTATGTAACAATTATCATGATTTCCTTTATAATAATAAGTAAACTATGAATGTGGGTTAAAACCGACAATGCATTAGGGATGTATTCATCCTTAGGGAGGCGATATTTGTTACCAAACCTTGGTTTTCCCTTATGATGCATTCCTATTCTATATCTATAGTGAGGCCAAATGAGAGATAAAAAGAGAGCGATGTATATGTTCATTAATTTATTATAGACTTGGAAAGCATTAAAATGGAATTTAGAGAAAATGTATATGAAAATTGATTCACCCCGCCCCCTCATAGTCTAGAAAAGAACCCTATGTGATCCAAATAGTCTTTATGATCCTCTAATTAGGTATAATAATTAAAATATTCCTTCACACCATATTATTTACAAATATTAATCATAATGGCACATAATTTATTGTATTCTCCAAAACCATTCCTCACCTTAGTCATTCACCAACTCAAATGGTTATGGGAATTCTATCTAGTATAATCCCAAATCATATCATCATCACTGACCTTATCCATGTTGTACTCAATGAGCCATAAATGGGACACCCATGGCTAATCCCCAACTCTTCCCTGTAGTTCTATATTACTTATAATCCATTCAAACTCAATGGGATATGTTTCCTATGAGTTTATATACCTTAATGGGTCACCCATGCCAAAGGCCTAACACTACCTAAATTAACCATATTCCTTTTAATCTACTCTACCTCAATGGGCCATAGTCCCTATGAACTTCTCTAACATGATGGTTCATATTCTTTATGATGAAATCAATATAAATAGTATATATTATCTATGATTAATTCTACCTCAAAGGGTTATATTACCTTCTACTTCCTCTTACTCACTAATCCATAATCCCCATGAGTCCAACCCTCCTTGTTTTTTTAAAACAGATATAAGTTAGACATCCATATGATTCTCCTACAAGTTCAAGACGCAATCTTATACCATTATGTATAATTACCAACAAACATGATGAACTATAAAAGGTCTACTCATTCATTACCCATGTTAAATCACATATTATTTCACCTTAGATGATGTTAAAATCCTTACAACGTGACAATAAACTACATGGTATTGTCCTAATATAAAACCTAAAATTGGGCTACATGGCCTATGTGGTATTTGATTTTTATTTATCAAGATACATAGTTCATCTATCTGGGTTTCAATAAAAACAATCAACGAATAATACAGACATGACCTTAATGTTAATTAATAGATCCCAAACGCACAACCATAAATGGATCACCATTATTTCCTGGATTTATGAAATTAAAACATCACTTCATTTAGTCACGGGTAACCAAATCTAAAAGGAACTAAATCAGACATTATTACCTTAGCTTTAAAGGAATAGTGAGTCAAGTTAAGGGACACAAACCAAATACAATAAATGATTATCAAATATTTCATAAATCATTTAGAGTGTCCCTAAATACACATCCCAATCCTTAAGGGTTGATCTAACATTCCATACTCTCAACAAATGTGCACCCCAAGTCTCATTTGTGATGTCATAGAATCTTCTTATATTTTTACGTCAAGTCCACACTGACTTGAAAGGTCATAGGTTGGGGGTACATCATTATTTTCGATGGAAACACTTACATGATCATGCATATGTGCCAGTTAAATATGTATTTTATTTTAGTCCTTTATTCTAAATTTTGTTGTTTACAAGAGTTTTTGGAAGATTATTCTTAGGAATGTTTATTTTTCAACAGGATGGGTGGTTAGTCTCCTCGTACCCTTTTAGTTGGGATTAATGTGTACTCTTTAACGCTCTTAAAGAATTTCAAAATATTTAGTAATCATTATTGAATTGAATTTTAGGAATGGTTACCCATGAGACAATTATTTAATAAAAAACATTAATATATTTGAAAAACTCTATATATTTGAGTTTTCAATAATTATATTATATGTTCTTGATGACTTGGATTAAATATGACAACCTTGACTCACTAGAGTTTATCACCATCTAGGGATGCCATAGGTGTTGTAGAGTTGAAAATGGGGTCATGAGATGGATTCAGTAATATACCTATATAGGTAATCCTAACCCATATAGTTTCATTCCACACAATGTATCTTTTAATGTCATTAGAAAAAGGCCAATACATGTAATGTGACGTCATGAGTTAAAGACTATTAGGGGAAATGATCTTAGAAATGGTCGGTGTGAGGATTATGAATGAGTATACCTCTTAAGTTTTTCCTATAATGAGTTACCTAAAAAATAAAATGGCATGGATTACCACTAACTCATCCCAAAACACATCAATTGAGTATTACTACAGAATGATTGTTGTCCTTTCGGACATCAATATTTGGAGCTCATATGATCATCACATAAGAAGTATCCTGATTCAACAGGGTATTACACCAAATCGGAGTCATGTGTATAGGAAAACTAAGACGATTATCTCAACTAAACGTTAGACATGTCATTTATGAACATCACATAAGCTAAAGGGTTTGTTTAGAATGGGAAAAAAAACCTTAGATAGTAATCCTATTAAACCTATTTCACAAGAATTAAATCCCGTGTAGTTTTAGTGACATAGTTTTTGGTCATATGTGAGGACCAATCCTTATTGTTTTACAATATTATGTATGGATGTTATCTAGGATTTTTAAAGTAATTTTAATAAAAATTAAATGTGATACATGCGATTCATATAAACTATAAAAACAAAATGACCAGCTAAACCTCTAATTACAAGTGATTCATGCTTATCATGAAAAACAAGAGTCAAAAGATCAGAAATATTGTAATGGAGATAACATTAGAGGACTGATTGAGGCTTATGAACGAGTTACCCTAAGATATATTTTTCATAAAATGGAAAATAATATGGGAATGAGTGCATATTATTCAGGAGAATCCCATATATTTTTGATCCATAAAAGGGGATACATTAGGACAATGAGATGGTCTTATTCTTGAGTTTCCTTAAGATTCCTGGCTCTTTAGGTAACACAAGGTAAATGTATATTTTGGGGCTCACATGTAGGAGGGCTAACATTCAAGAAATCATGGATGAATATATTTAGTTCAAGAGAATAATAAAACCTATACGAGTATATAAACTCTATAGGAATGATAATACAATAAGAGTATATCAACTTAATGTGAATGTTGGAACTAAGAGGAGTATATCAATTAAAGGTGAATGTGTAGGACTTATTCCTAGGTACCTCCCATATATATATAACATGGTTAGCGAAATAGGTGATGGTAGGTAGATAGATAATATTTCACCTATGAGGACTCCCTTGTATAAGGAAACAAGAAGAATATATTAACTCAAGGGGTTATGATAATCTATAAATAGTATCTGGACTGAAACAATAATATAAGAGAAATGTTAGGGTCAGAAAAAATGTGACAAAAAAATTCAATCCTAGTGTGAAAATTTCACTATGTGACCCTCAATTTTTATAGGGGTTTATGAATAATATGTTAATTCGTGAAAGAGTAGGATCATGTATAGTTCATGAAAGTGAATTATAATAATTTTCATGTAAGTCTATTTGTATAGTTTTTTTGACATAAAACCTTTCGTAAGGGTCTTCACATAGCATAACTCGCATAAGGCGAGTAAGGTTGGTCTCAAAGATCTGTTTGCAAATAATTTCGTGAAGTTAAATTATAGTGGGATTTTCTTATGGATTGATTTACATATTTAGGGATTTAATTATAGATATTCTTTATTGTATTCCATTATAAAGGCCTTTCCAAATTTTAAATAATGAAATTTTACCTCAGTAAAAATGTTTTTGACCTTAGAAATCCCTCCTTGTCTCCAATTGAGCCCCTGAGAGTGTCTGAGACTCTCTATTCCTAGAGTGTGTTTCTATATTGATATGAATTATAAGTTATATCCCATATTTATGGAAATATATATTTATGTTAGATGAGAACATAGAAAAATTTCAGGTCGTGGAAACAAGAATAACGCCTCCAAACCACAAACAAAAAAGTGTTATCATAACAAATAAATTTCTACATGAACTATTAAGAATTCCATGAGTTGGGCACAAAGTTGATTTCTATAAATAGAAAAATAAATAGTGGTCACATATAAATTAAAATTATATATGAACCATGTATTAATACACATGTTGGGAACAAAAAAATTCACATATGAAACACAAACTATATTAGAATTAGAGATAAATTGAAGTCTTATGCGAACTAAGTAAAATTTCAAACATTGGGAAAAAAATTAATTACTCTAAACCAAAAATGATATAATGTTTCCATAATTATTAAATTTATATGTCAACCAAAGAAATTATTTTTTTCAGACATTTTTAATCTTATTTCAGACCAAAATGTAATCTGACTTAGAATGGTCATATATTTTGATCTGTAATATTATTTATTCTTCGCAACCAGTCCAATAGAAAACTGTGAGGTGAAACATGCCATTATGTATAGTTTATACACCATATAAGTATGTTTACAAGTAAAAATTATTCATAAGAACCAGAAAATTTCCATCTTGGGTTTTCACACCCTTTTGGTTATAGATTGGTGAAATGTACATCCAACTTATGTAGGGAGGTTCTTACCACAATGTCACCATCCTATGAATTTTTTTATTTCTATGGATTCTCCATCCCTTGGTGTGTGAGTATTCATGTAGAACATGGAGATATAATTTCATTCTTATTCATGTATAAATATATATTTTTAGTCAATATCGATTTTTTTATATTTGAAGATAATATCCTTGTTTCTATAGTAAATTGTGTAGACTTATTATGTTGTTCCCAAACTAAAAAAAACAATGTTAGTCACTTTTTTAACTAGAATTTTGTCATCATGTTCATTCTCAAAAATGTATATACAGGGCGTATTAATGATTTTGATGAGGAATTATTACATAATTGGAACCAATTTTGTGTTAAGGGAATTATAATAATTGATATTGAGAGTGAATTATTTCCCATTTTAATTGGATATCCTTTTATTTTTAAATTGTTAGTTTTCATGCTTTGTCTAAATCACGTGATCAATCATACATGAATATACTTATTTATTTACATGCTTATAAATGGATTATAGGATATTATATTTTCCAATGTTTTCAATAAATTATTCCTCATTTTATTTTTCAATTTATATTTTGGTCAACTTTTTAAGGATTTTATAATACTTCTTGAGGATGAACAATCACATTATTCTTGATTTGACACTAGATATTTCCATTATTCTCTCTACTATTTGTTTTATGTTCTATAAAATAAATGTTATTAGATGATATTCTGTGAATTGAGTATTTATTAATTAAATTATATAAAAACAATTATATCATTTCTTGAATATAGGTTAGGGTTATATTGTAGTTACTTAGTGACATTTCCTTAATACAAATAATTTTCTAAAAATATTAATTTCAATAGGGGGAGTTGAAAAAAAAATTGAGTACAATAAAAAAATAATTTATAAAATAATATGTATATTCTACAGTTTTATATTGGTATGTAATAGATAATATGACATGGTAGTTAGTAGGTGAGTAGAATATCAATATTTAATATAGTTCTATTATTGCGGAAACGAATGAATAATAAATCAATAATAGAAAATGAATGTGAAAAAAATAACATAATAAATTAAAATGGGTTTTTGGATAAGAGGTATCAATATATCATATATTTACTAGTAATGTATCCAATGTTCTTATGCATGAACCTTCGTTACTTATTACAAAAGGTAAAATGGGGATCTTGTGTGAAAATATTATAAATCACCACTAGGTACAAGTAGTTTCTACTCATATAGTAATTTTATAAAATATAATTATTTATTAATAGAATGATATAGAGAATAGAGTGACAAATATTATAATTATGTCCTAAATTTTCTGATCTAGAATAGTTAACCAAAATAGTGTGTAGATGGTTTTCTTAAAAAATCAAGGAAATTCTAAATATAGTAATTTTAATCATCATGGTATAATATCTTAATAATTCATGGAGTATTCTATGAACATGTATAAATTTTATAAATTCATCTCAATAAGTGATATGGGGTTATAAATATTAATATTCATCTTTAATTATACTAGTTATTCCATTATATAGCCTTTATAATATGGTCATCTTAATGAGTTTTTGTTGATGAAGATTGTGTCATTTATTATTCATAATTTTCAGAAAGGTCTTCAATAAAACCATCAATTTTTGGTTCTGAATTGATTTTCATAAAATAGTTTTAAGAAATTATTTTTAGTAATCATTTATCAACATTATTTATTTTGGAAATAAAATAATAATTGATATTTTTTAGGTGAATAATTTTATTACCTTTTATAGTACATATTATTTTTCAGGTTTATCAAAACATTACATTCTCTTTTATAGGAAAATATCTGATTTTCATACATGTCAAAAAAATTAATTTTACTTCGCTTTGATAGGTATTCTCATATATTTATTAATCTATAATTTACCTTTGGTCCTTTAGATAACTTTCGAGAAATTAATGGTTCATATAATAATATGTCAACATATATTTTTTTCTGGTATAAATTTATCTATAGATATTCAATGTGAACAATTAGATAAATAATAATCTTGTTTTTCTATTATGAAAAAAAAGGAAACAATTAAGGGTATTTTCATAATGACGCTACATTATTTACTTGATATCAATCTATCTTTATTTCAAAGTTAAATATGATTACATTTTTGAGACAAATATTTAATTTTATTATAAATTTTTTTAATTATTGGTTATTATATTTGGACTCATTAATGATCCAAATCTTTTTGTGGGATTTATACACTAGGTACTATAACCTTATATTGGTCAATTTTTTATGATCTTCATTAATAATATTATTGTTTAGAAAAATATAATGAAAAATAAAAATATTCATCTTATATTGCTTCAACGATCAACCCCAAAAGCCTCCACTATATAAATATATTTCATTATGTCATTTTTGGACATGTAACAATGACAAATTATTTCATGGTATCTCAGTGTATGGTATTTTGGTTGACATAAAAGGATTAAGGTAGTTATTTTATAGAGCACATAGAAGAATAATTATTTTGTTTGCGTTTCTTAGGCTTGTTTAATAATTACAAAATAAATGATCATGAATTTTTAGGAATTTTTAATCCATTTTAAATATTTACTAAGAAGTTATATAAATATTTTATTTAGACTAATTTCAAAAAATATTTGAAAGCATATAGTTGAAGTCAATGAGTTTTCTAATTCCAGAAATACAGAAAAATGAAATTACATGGGATGTATATTTTCATTATTCACATCATGGATTGGTTTGTGCATTGATTAATGAGATTGATGTCAATTTTTTAGGGTATGAAAAGATAAATTTTCATAAGAAGATATTTTCTAATCATGATTTGGAGTATTTAGTAAGGATTTTAGTACATTACTTACGAAAAAAATATCTTCCTGGAGAGTATTGCATGTTCTTCAAGGATCATAAATATCCTTATATTATCTTATCAAAAATATATTTAGACATAAGATAGAGAATATTGATGGTGGTTCTATAGTAAAATGAATTCTTGGTCATATAAATCTCTGTAATAGGTAATGTGATTCTTGATACATTGAGTTATAATTCTTATGGAAATAATAAACACCATGTAATGAATGAATAAATAACATTGATGGTTTTTATTTGGGAAATTTCTTGTCCAAATATGGTGTAAATAACCAATAAAATACTTTTCTATATGATCCAACCATATTTTCCATGGACTTAATTTGAAATTTATAATATAAGGGAATTTTTACTTGTTAAGAATCTTATCCTTTTTCTCCACATAGGGTAGAAGGATATATCTCATAAGTAGCTATAAAATTCATTCCATCAATGTTATCTGTAGGATTTAGTATACAAAATTCTTAATTTATTGGAATAGATTATCCCATACTCACTATTTTCCATAATCTTTGAGTCAAATATATTAGATAAATGATATAAATGACTCATATAATTTCACACACTATTAAAAAATAATATAAAAAAACTATGTGAAATTACTAAGGATTTCATCAGCTTATATATGCATGTATGTTTACTCGACAGACTCTAAAATGTTTCATATAGAATTTATCATAATCGAAATATTTAGAAAATGATTCAAAAAAAATCAAATCCTTATTACATTTTTTCCAATCATTCATAAATTATTAATGTCTACAATTTTAATATGAATGTTTTCAGATATAATTATAATTATTAAATAATTATAAGCTTGTTGTACACTTATTTAAAAAAAGATAATATAATTATGATATCATTAAAAAATGTACTTGTTATAGTAGTAAATTATCACATAATTTCCAAAAAACCATGCATTAAATCATTGGGTAGTGACCTTAAATACTATGTGAATTTATTCAATATAAACCATGATACAGTTATACTCATCTCATAGTTGTTCTTCATTTGGGATTTTTTATATAAATTAACCATTTTCAAGAAAATTGTCAAAAATGTGATTCATTTTCACCTTATTTCATATTATATAAGAAAATTATAAAACCATATCTAAAATACATTTCAGATATCCTTCCAAACAAAATTTAGATAATATTTCATTATGATCAATGTGTTTTTTCTGGAAAAATTATTATAAATTTTTTTTCATTTAATGTGTATACCCAAATGAATTTTAGAGTGGACAAGATTTATGAATTCTCATATCCATATATGTATGAATGGAATAAACTGTATAAAAAAATAAATACTAATCATTATATAAATGGAACTATAATAAAAATTATCAAATATTTATATCTCCATACTAGTGTCTAAAAATTTTAACACTTACATCATGAATAATTATACAATACCATTATCCAAGACATCTTGTGACCAAAATACATGAAAAAATAATCTTGTATAGGATTTATCAACATTCATATTTCTCAATGTAAGGCCAAATAATATTGAATGTAGATATATTAATTCATTTTAGTTATTACATCACATGCCACTAACTTAAATAAAAAATAACTTCACTTGTTATTTATCTAGTTTTGGAAGTATACTTCCTAAAAATCAAAACTATTTTTATTCCTCTCTCTCTATCCAAAGAATGGTTATTTAATAACATTAAGAAGAGTGGATCTTTACAAGTAATTTGTAGATTCATAAGGCCCTTAGATACCTATGGAGGAATAATTCCAATGGATACTTTCCAATTATACCTATCAAGATCATGTTTATATTTTGTATAGATTGGATCATAAAGAATTATAACACCGTATTTATTTATATTATCCTTTCCAAATAAATGGAATGACCTAGTGGAATTAACTAATTATGCTTAAATATTTCCATGAAATTTTTCTATTATTTTTCTTATAAAAAATATTTAGTCATACCGGAGCCACATTTATCTAATTTGTATTCATTTTCATAATAGAAAATGAAATTTGGAAAATGAGGTTTTCCAAAGCCAAAACATTTTTTATTAAACCAGAATTGGTTCATCCAATTTCTATATGCATGAAATTGAATTAAATAAAAAATAGTGTAGCTTTATAAATATTATAACACCATATAATAGTTTGGTAAAATGAGTGTGTAAATGTTTCATGGAAAATATTTCATCAAAAGTTATTTATTAATGTTGTTGTTTACTAGAAAAATTGTCATGGATAGTATTGAAATATGATTCCTTATGATCACCTTGACATAAACATGTGAATACAAATCATGGTTTCAGATATAGTAATTCTGAATGATTTTTTTAGAATAAATTTTTAATAAGAAAAAATTTGTGGATTCCCAAAAAATAGTTGTAATTTAGGAGAAACCGATCCTTATTTTTTTATGAAAATGGTCATGGTTTTTTATTTAAAAATAATATTTATGTTGTTAAAATTATAAAAAAAACAAGACCATCATAGACCTAAGGGGGGATTTAAGGCATACTCGAAATGATTTGGTGGTTGTTATGTAGTTTTAAGGAAGAATTTATTTGGAACATTTATAAAGTTTATAAATTTAAAAATTAATTAAATATAATATAATTTATATTTATTTATGAAATTGTTGTATGTAATAACTTGAAAGATTCATATTAGAAACCATTTTTCAAAACTTCATTAAACCATTCCAAAATCTATTATATAGATTTTATAAAATTTTAAATTATATAAAATATTTCTAAATTTATTTATATAAAATATGTATATAAAATATGAAATTTTTAAATGATAATTAAAGTTTCCATAATTATCACATATTTTTTATATAAAATAGACAATATTAAATTCAGTATCAATTAGGTATGTAATAGATATTTTATTGATATAAAACTTATATTTTAATGCATTTTTTATGAAATTTATATAAAAAATGTTTTATTTCAAATAGATTATTATTTTTAAATTTTTAAATTTTCATGAACTATTTTTTTTATATGTAATTATTTAAGTTATTTATTTAATTAGATTATTATTTTCATTATTATATATGAACGTGAATTTTATATTAATAAAGTATGTGTTATTTAGTTTAATGTAAAAAAAATCATGCTATAAATTTCATTCCACGCTTATAAATAATTATATACTATATATGAAATAATATTTAGTTTCATTTGACCCTAAAAATTATTTTTTTATAAGTTATAAACATCAATGTAAAATATAGTAATGATTTATAAATATTATTGTTTAGGATTATATTGAAATAGAAGTCCCTCTGGAGTAATGATCTATAAGTAGTTAGACATTGGGTCACATTCCTAATTGGCATAGGGATGTAGACCCTGACTAGAGAAGTACAAGTTAACTACAAGTAAAAAAATTCTTGGTATTGTGATATAATTTATTTACTATGATTCTAAAACATTACATATAATGGTTTCATTTTATTTTTCCATCAGATGAATTCATATATATGTGTACATAATTACAATTCATATTTATGTAAGAAACACATATCATGATTTTTATAATGTTTTTTAAATTAATATACTATGAAAATATTAATTTGGTTAATTTTATCAGTTAACAAAACAAAATCATTAAAATAATGCTAACATAAAGGTAATATATGAGATGATCTGTAAATATTTATATCCTTATAAAAATACTATGTGTTATATTCTTTATGATGTAGACACAAGTCAATAATTTCATCATTGAACCAGGTATGTTCTTTCCATAGAATGTTTTCCATGAATAACATTGTGTATGTCAATAAGGTATTAACCCTAAGAGATATGAAAAAAAATCCTGTAGTGATATTTGGGTCACAATTATCTAGGAAATTATAATAGTTAATATAATAATTGGATATATTTGGCATAATCAATTTGATGGAATGAAAATGGATTCTTCTTCTCAATTTTAAAAGTGTTGGATATGATATTATTAGCATGGTAGTATCCCTAAATAGCTATGTTTTGAGATAGAGACATGAAATAAGAATCGTTTACTTTTTAAATGTGGAGGATTGACCACTAATTAAATTGATGTAACATTATAAGGCATTTTTATTTCAATAAGGTCAATTTCCATAGAAGTCCCAATTAAATACTTTTAAATAAATTATACTCATTTGATAAAAACTTATATTGTTTAAAAAATAGAATCATAATTATTGAACATGAACTTGATATCAATTTTAGAGAAATGAAATATTTATTAATGGTAATTCTAGATAGGTTTTATGACCCCCTCCCTCCAAATATTCCCTTCCTTAGCAGGAAATGAAAAAAGGGAGATAAGGACCCCTGAGTCCCACCTCCAATAAGCCATGAGGTGGTGACTAGCACTAAGGGAATGAAGATCTCACAATATTGGAGGCATTACCCTTTAAAGGAAAAAAATATCAGTAGATAAGATGTATTTTCCTGAAAACAACTGGAATAAATAAATATATAATATATCCAAAATCCAACTCACATGAATGTTTAGAAATAAAACTATTATAAATGAAACAAAACATCAGGGTAAGTACCAAATGAAATTCTATGTAGCGACACAAAAACTACCCCAAAGTCTAAGCTAATAATTTCCATCACGATCGATGTAGTCCTTCTAGAATCCTAAAAATAATTTTATATACATTGGTTGATCATACAAGTATACTTAGTAAGGAAAAAATCTCTCATGAAAAATTAGAAAAGCATACTAATTCCCCTATGAGAAAACAACAAAACCAACAACACCTAACAAGTCGTACTAAACATCCCCACATCACTAAAGAATTCTAAAAAAATAACACAAATCAAATGAAGTAATATATTAAGAACACTGATAATATGGTACCCACACCACTTTTCCATTGATTAGCCACTCTCACACCCAAACAGAACATGCCATAGCACTCCTACCTCTTCCAAAAAACCACAACACATATTTCCCACACACACATGGTCCACATACCACATCCCACCCAACCCAAAAACACCTAGGCCACATATCACATCACATCCCACCCACAGATACCAGGTCTATGTACTACATCACATCCCACCCATAGATATCTTGGCCTAATACCACATCACATCGTGAAAATGGTTAGGAAGGAACAACACATCTCATCCAAAAGACACCTGGGAAAACCAAAATCACCCGCACACACCTGGGCCACATGAACCACAAACTACCCAAAATGAAACACCCCAATATTTTGTAGTATGTTACTTTCTTTATAATAATTTAATTGCATGAGCTACACACAACACCGAGTTCGAGTGCACCATGACTTACCAAACTAGCCATTCAGAAAGTGGTTATGAATAGTATTAAGGGAATTTTTATCTTTATATACTCTATATAATTTTATAATCCATATCATGTGTTTCATAGACATTATATAAGAACGCATATTTTTTCAGTTAAAAAAAGTATTTTTCAAAAAATGCAATTTTACCACCTTTTAACGGAATATGATTTTTAAAACCAATATTTGAAAATTTTATATATTCAATTTAATTAAAATAAATACTTATTTTAGAATAATAACATAAAAAATTATTTTGGATAATGTTTTGGTACTTTTCTAATAACTTCCATATTTTTATGAATATTGAAAATTACTAAATTTTATTTGAAAAATCTTTTTTAATCAAAATAACATATAGTGTAAAATTATGTATTTTAGTTGTTTGGAAGTATAATTAGATTATATTTTTATCATTTAATAAAATTTAGTTCATTAAATGTAATTTCACATTAAAATTTGACATAAACACATGTCAATTTTTTGAATGTTTTTACTTTTAAAAAAACCAATTTTTAGTTTTGACAATGGGAATTAATTTTAAATTAATTAATAAAAATTATATATTTTTAATTTGGTAAAATATAATTCATTTTTTGAATTCATAATTTCAAAATTATCTTAGGGTAAATTTTTGGTATTTTTCTGAAAACATTCAATTTTTGATGAATAGTGAAAAACACTGCGTTATAGTTTAAAACTGACTTTTTATTTAAATAATTATTTATTTTATTTAAAAAGATTCATGTAAAAATAGATATATAATACCTAAATAAGTTCAAGGAAATTAATTTTAGTCATTTTATAATGAAATTAGATGTATAGAATTTTATTGAACTTTTTACCAACTTTTACTCACCTCCTAGGAGCATTTGTAAATTTACATAAAACAAACTTTTACCACAACTATGAGTTGAATTTCAAAGCTCTAAGAGACATGGTTAATATCAGTAAGTAAAATTTGATTCAATAAGATGAAAATAATTTTTCGTGAATAGTAATATTTTCTTTTATTTACCACAGTTAAAAGTAAATAGGGTAATTAAGGGTAAAAATGATATAATAATTACCCTAACACATGTCTTAATTCTATTGGATATGTGTAATTCGACCCAAAACAACCAAATATATAAAATATTATTCTCTTTGTTTAACTTGTATTAGATTAGAACAATTAATATTATTTTATTTAAAGAAGAGTTAAAGGAGTTAAAATCAAAGCATAATAACTAAACCATTTTTAATATAAGGTTATACATAATATAAATTCTACTATAAAATTAATTATAAAGATAAAATCATTTATAAATAATAGTATTTTATTTATAAATTTTAGACATTAAATAATTAATGTTATTTATGACACAATGATGATGCAGTAATTGCCTTATTAATGAATGATTACAATAACTGATTTTATAAATACAAAAATAAATCTAATTTGATACTTTTATTGAATTAAATTAAATTTATAGATTAATATAACATTTTTTGGTTGATTAATTGAAATTTTTTGAATCAATAATGTTGTTATGAATTAAAAAAACAATATTCGAAATACTATCAAAATTGACATAATTTTTTTTTTAAAAAAAATGTTATATTATTAATTGTTATTCCATTCCTAAAAATATAATGTTCTAACAAAGGTCTTAAATAATATTATAAATGTCATTAATTAACCATTCGGTGTTTTCAAGTAAGTTTATAATATGTTTATTAACCATATAATATAAAAATACCAAGAGACATGGTAAATGTCAAACGGTTTAACTAAGATTTAAACCTAAAATATAAGGTTAATATGATAACCTAAACCTATAAAAAACATACTGGTTGAGATTTTTTCTACCCATACCCACATTTTACTTTAAATAATTAATTTTGGATCCATTAGAAACCGAAAATGATTTGATAATAAAATAATATTTCAATCTTTTCCTAAAGTGACCCTCGCCTCTTTTATAAAAGGGCACCTCCCATTCACTCAAATTCACACCTTAAAATCCATTTGGTTCAGCCAACCCTTGCCCAAATATCCTCCCAACATTCCTCCCTTAATCCTAGTGTCCTTCCTTTTGTCATAAATCCAACCTTAATATCCCTTTTGATCAAATCAAAATGAATAACACGAAGAAGAGGTAAATATTTCATCACCTCTTTAATGTTATTTTGTTATTCCACTTACTCTTTATTTATTGTTTCCATTATAAAATAATCACTCTAGTATATTATATATATTTAGATGTTATTATAAAAATGGTACAACTACATTCATTATTCTATCCATCCTATAGATGACAAAGTCACCATACGTGCGTATGTACGGATTACCGTCTCCACGTCGTGGTGTAGTTTGTCATTAAAACACTTCATTATTTGGATGGGTATAATAATGATTATAACTGATATAAATAAAAAATATATCATGTTAATGATTATTTATATTTTATATAACATCAAATTACATATGATTTTTCCATCAATATAATCATATTGTTGCTCATTCGTACGTACGGAATACCATCTCCACGAACGTGATGAGATTTTTTCCCCATCATAATCTTTCAAGAATAATTTTAATTATTTGATTAAAAATAATGTTTATGAACAAAATCTAATTCTGTATATTAATCAAATACATCCTATCCATAACAAACATGGCCTGTGTAACTAAGTATAAAAGGAAAACAAATCTGTTAACACTCGACACAATGATACTACTAAAATATTATTAACAAAGAAATATTAGTGGAACATATATGATATCTTATATATGTATATAGTTCTTGTATAATTTAAGAACAATTATTTGACTATTATACATGAGGATAAAGTACCCTCGGCAATGGAAAAGTACTAGGTAAGGGGTTTCTTATCTCACTTTTAATTCTGTGAGATTTCCATTGTACGCCACTTATTTATTGCACGTGCCGTATTGTGTGCTGCCATTTGATATATATTATCATGATTCTATTTATATCTATGGTATTCCATTATTAATTTGCTGTTTATTAACTTTGGGTCATATGGCTCTATTGATTACAACATGGTAAGGGGTTTTCATCTCACTTCTTATTCCCGTGAGATTCGTGATATACTGCCACTATTTTCTTTTGTGTGGTGTATGTACATCCCATGATTGTATTATTTGTGTAATATACATTAATTTATGGGTATTTACCTATTCACTTTATGTTACTTATTTTATGGTTTGTATGTTTCGTAAGTTACCAAATTGGTAAGGGAATTTCAAATTTTAATTTCCACTCATTGGGCTTTAGGCATACTTCATTCATTATTTTACTACATGATTTTGAAGGAAATCACTATTTATTATTTGTATATTAATTTCCACTATCATTTATGTGCATAAAAGTTTTATACACATAATAACTCCATTTATAAATTCTCAAGTCATCGATATGAACTGGATAAGAGTAATTTTAACTCAATATCCATTCGTTGAGTTTGACATCCAATTCATGGGTGTTGTTTTTACAATAATATGTGCGAATGTCCTCTGATTTATTTACAATGAGTACCCAATCATATTGAGTCTATTAATATTTTTCACACAAAATTATTTCATTGATTTATCCTTTAAATAAATATAAAGTCTTTATAAATAATTTCCTATCAACTTACATTCCATTGAGTCTTTTTTTTGTGCATCAACTCACTTTTGATTTGTATATATTATGTACATTTACATAGTATATCATGAATCCATTTATTCTCATGATATTATATAGTTTTAATTACCTCAATGATTTGTATTCAAATTTCTTTTATTTTGTTTTTAACTCAAACTAAAATACCATTTTAAATGTTTTAAAATTTTATTCTTCCAAATATTTCTCATTAATGTCCATGTATTAAAAATGGTTTTAGGGATTTATTTATATGGACATAAATGATTTAAAATTTCAACTAGTTTTAAAATTTTCAATGTTTTATGGGTAAATATGATTCAAAAATCTATTTTAAATAGCTTCTTGATAAATAGTGAGACTTTTAAATGTTTTCATGAAAAAGGGATATTTCTCTCAATGATTTTTATTGATGAACTTCGACTACGTCAAAATCCTTTATGGGATATTATTCTTGATCAAGGATGATTTATTATGATGCAAATATTTCAAATTGTATTTATGGTTTTGGGATATGTTTGACTATCGATGTTTTATTTTTATACCATTAATGGTTTATGGATAAATTGTTCACATTTCATATGATAGTTTCAGTATGAATGTTTATGTTATGTTTAAACCTTTTCATATGAGGAATTCCTTGGACTTAGTAAGTGACAGGTGGAGCCCGCTATAGCTCCTCAATGCAGTGGTAGGTCTCATGAGACAAAAAATTCTCTTGGCACATGGCCTTAACAAAATATTATTTGTAGTCTCGACACAAAACATTGACTATGTGGTTAAGAAGTCTGGAAATATGCATTCCATCATTATGAAAGTGGATATTAATACTGAATGTGATTATTCGACTAGTAGAATATCCATTTGAATAATTAAATGGAATTATTTGATTTTATCTTTTCCATATTATGCTGAAACTCAAGTTTAAAAGGCTTTTTTAGTCTTATATATTTCTTAATGTTTTATGCTTATTTATGAAAGTTTCTTCTATATTGTTATCTTTACTGAGCATCTGAGCTCCCCCCTTTATATGTTTTATTTTTTCCAGGACGTGAAGTAGTATTTTATGTTTTACTTACAGGGATAGTCTAAGGGATATGAATGTGGAATATGGAGACTATGTTGTTGTTGTTTTTCATTTTATAATATAATGTAAAACTTATGAATGTATCTAATATTTCCAATTCTACTAAACTAATTGGTATTTTGAGACTTGATTGGTTGTGATTATGACAATGTTATGTAATAATTCACTGACTCTGGGTAACTAGGGACGGGGAGTTATAGTTGGTATCAATGGAATTTTAGTTCACACCTTGGAAGATAAATTTAGAAAAACTCTGATTATAGAACATTACCCTGTGATAGACTTTGAGGATTAGTTTAGAAGAACTTTCTAGAATTTTGGTACTATAGATATTTGGTGAATTTTACAAGTAATAAATACCTTTCTAGATATGATCAGGTAGAGGAAGATCTGGAACAGATATACCTAGGGTTAAAACTCAAAAACCCCACTTTGAGCTAGACTCGAACGGGAACTGGTGCACGACAATGGGGTTTGTTGCACTATTGGTTACGACACTCCTGGGGGATATGTTTAGGATAATTCAAATTTTCTTTACCAATAGATTTGAAAGATTTTAATATAAGATGAGAATAAATAACCTAGGTTAATCCTAAGGTATTTTAGATTGAAAATAAAGTGTTATGATTTTCTCTAAATTATTCCGGGACACATAATATGATTTCATGTGTTAGTCAATAGCTGGATTCCTAGGAAGACATAGTGTCATTGAACATGATGTACAAGGTGGGCACAAGAGTGGAAATGAGAAACGAAATGGAATACTGATAAGAGTAATAGATATCGTGTTCTTGCTGAATCAGTTTTCCAAAAATATGATCAACAAATTATATATTAATCAACTCCTGGACTTAACAAAGAAAAGAAATGTGGTGAATGATAATTTCTATAGTAGTCGAGACCATGGAGAAAAGAAATCTCAATTTCCATATTGTAGGAAATGTGGAATGAGATGTCTATGATTGTGTCTCAATAGAACAAAGATATGCTTTATGCGTGGGAAAGGACATAAATTTAATAATTACTGAGGAAAAATGAAGAGTACTATAGAAGAAAATAAAAAGGATCTGAAAAATACAATTACGATCATTTTAAGTAAATGTAAGTGACCTTGGCGTTACCTGAGTCAATGCCATATTCTATAGGATAACCTCTATGTTAAGGAATAACCTATGCGGAAATAAATTTCTGTAGAAATGTTTAAAGTATGGGATTATAGTGGAAAAATATTCTCTTGTATGTGTAACCATGTAGTTTGTTATGTGAAAATGATATTTGAGGAATAATTAACTTTTATTTTTTGGATATAGTTATAAAGAACTATTTGAGTTTTTATGATCCTTGAATTTGAGGCAATTATAGGTTATTAATTTCTGGGATGAAATGGCGAGGTATGAGACAACATTTTTGGTTAAATTATCTTACTGTTATTTTGAGGAATTTATCACATTTTGGGAATATTATAAAATATAGCTTTAGAAAAAGGGAAACATGTAAACCGTATGACAAACCATCGTGTTGGACAATGCTACAGGAGTCGAACCCACAACCAGAGTGTGACTAGGATTTATTATCTACCACCGGACTACATGTAGTCCCTGGATAGTGGGACTAATTCTTTTTTAGTTAAATTATTTTATTGATCAATAATAAGTTTATTTGGGATATTATGTATTATAAAATGGATATTTTTAGTATAGGAAAATGATTTAGTGATTAAGTGATAAATGTTATTTTGAAGATGTTTTCTCTATTGGGAACACTATATACCTAAGGAAAATAGAATAATATGGGATTTCATTTGAAGAGTAGTGGTGGATTTTTATCTATAATTTTATTGTGAATTTATTTCGATTTGGGTTATATATAGAAATTATTAACCTATCATAGAGAATACGTGAATATGTTAATTACTTTTAATTATGATAGTTTTAGAGTAGTCAATGAATTTGGAGATACAATTTAATGTGGAAGACTATGTAATCAATTTCTTCTATGTTTTCTGTTTAAATATTAGTTTGGATTATGTTAATGAATTTTAAAGACAATTTTTTATTAAATCGTATTTATTGAACTTTGGGAATTGTTGGTATAATTTTAGATATTAAGATTAGTATTTCGTTCTCTAAAGGATTATCATTTTTGGGGATCATCTGATCTTGTACTAACCATTTTGGTTTTAGTTAATCTCTAAAGACAAGGGAAATATATATTTTATCCTTTGTGGATCATGTGGTTCTCTAAAAATTTATTCTAGCACTTCGGGTGTGACCAATTCATCATGCATACTCATAGTTTGGAAAAAAAAAGAGATGAGTTAGTGGTAGAAATTTATTATAGGATTAAAATCTACTTAAAATGTAAGAATACCCCTTTATGTTCATAGTTAATATCAAAAATAAATTTCTTAACTGTATGAAATGGAACTAAAAAACGTTTTTTATTTTCTTTTCCTACTGGGAAACTAATAACCATTTACCCAATCACATGTTTGTGGTTTTCTTGTTGTTAAATTTCTCCTGATCATGATTTATATCACTCTCCATCAGAACTTGACACTTATTTTATCTTCAATATCCCTGTTTTCTTACATGGAATCCTAGAATGGGTTATCTCAGGTGACCTTTGTACTTCTATTTCATTCTTTTAAAATGATAGTTTTATTGAATCTTTTTCCAATTTTGGACATTCAATGATGTTCCCATGCCCAATTTAAAAATTTCGAGGATGAAATTTCTAAAAGGGGTGAAGAATGTAACACCCCGGGATTTCCTAGTAAGTTATTTTCATTAATGAAATTCAATAACTTGCGTTACATGCACCTCCAAGTTCGAGCGCACCACAACTTACCAAATGAGTCATTCAAAGAGCGGTTAGGAATAATATTTACTAAATTTTGAATTATATATACTCCATAGAATTACTTTTTGAATTTTTAATATCAAAATTATCTTAGGTTAAAATTTATATATTTTTATGAAAACATTAAATTTTTTATGAATAGTTAAAAGCACTGCGTTATAGTTTTAAACCGAATTTTTATTTAAATAATTATTTAATTTATTTAAATTTTTTTAAGTAACAATAGATATATAATACCTATATAAGTTAAATTTAATTCATTGGAGTCATTTTATAATAATATTAGATGTATAAAATTTTATTTAACTTTTTACCATCTTTTACCCACCTCCTACGAGCATTTTCAAATTTACATAAAACTTATTTTTACTACTTCTATGAGTTTAATTTCAAAAATCTGAGATACATGGTTAATATAAATCAATAAAATTAGGTTCAATAAGAAGAAAATAATTTTTGGTGAATAGGAACATTTAACTTTTATTTACCACTGTTAAAAGTAAATAGGTTAATTAAGGGTAAAAATGATATCTTCATTACCCTAAAACATGTCCTAATTCTATTGGATATGTGTAATCAAACCAAAAACAATGTTAATATTAATATAATATGATCCCCTTTTGTCCATGTGGATTAGATTAGGACATTTATTATTATTTTATTTAAAGAATAGTTAAAAAAGTTAAAATCAAAGTTTAAAAACTAAACCATTTTTAATATTGGGTTATACATAAGATAAATTCGACTAAAAGCATTCATTATAAAGCTAAAAATATTTTTGAATAAATTTATTTTATTTATAATTTTTAGACACTAAATAATTTAATTTATTTATGACACAATGATGATGTAGTAATTTCCTTATTAATCAATGATTAAAATAATTGATATTATAAATATCCAAATCAACATAATTTGAGACTTTTATTGAATTCCATTAATTTTATAGGTTAATATTACATGTTTAGGTTGATTAAATGAATTTTTTTGAAGTAATAATGTTGTTATGAATTTAACAAAAAAATACCAAATAGTGTTGAAATTGACATAAAAGTGTTTTTAAAACAAATATTATATTATTAATTGGTATTATATTCCTAAAAATCAATGGTTCGGGAAAGAGGGCTTAAATAATTTTATATATGTCATTAATGAACCACTTGAGGTTCTCTTTGAATTTTATAGTATTTCTATTAATCATATAATATTAAAATACAAAGAGACATGGTAAATGTCAAACTATTTAACTAAGAGTTAAATCAAAAAGATAAGGTTAATATTATGAGATAAACCTGTATAAAACCTATTGGTTAGAGTTTTTCGACCAAAACATGCCATATCCTTCAAATAATTCATTTTTGATCCATTAGAAATCAAAAATTATTTTATTATAAAATAATATTTCAAGCTTTTCCTAAAGTGACCCTCACCTCTCTTATAAAAAGGCACCTACCCTTCTCACAAATTCATACCTTAAAAGCCATCTGGATCAGCCAACCCCTACAAAAATATCATCTCAACTTTAATCCCCTCATCCTATAGGCCTTACTTTTTTCAGAAATCCATCTTAATGAGCACTTTCGATCAAATCAAAAGGTATAACTCGAAGAAGAGGTAAATATTTCATCACCACTTTCTAGTTTTTTCTTTATTCCACTTTCTCTTTCTTTATTGTTTCCATTCTAAAATAATCACACCAGTATATTATATATACTGTGATTTTATAATAAAAAATGTACAACCATCTTCATTATTCAATCGATTCTATAAATAACAAAGTCAACATACGCGCGTACGTATGGATTATTGACTCCACATCATGGTGTAGTTTGTTATTCAAACTCTTAATTATTCGGATGGATATAATAATGAGTATAACTGATGTAAATTATAAATATAACATGTTAATGATTCTGTATATTTGATATAACATCCAATTACAAATTATTTTTACATCAATATAATTATATTCTCACTCGTGTGTACGTACGGATTAGCGTCTCCACGAATGTGATGAGATTCATTCCCCATCCTAATCATTCAAGAATAATTTTGATTTTATGATAAAAAATAATTTTTATGAACATAATATCATTCTTTATATGAATAAAATACATTCTATCCACACAAAAAATATGGCGTACGTAACTGAGTATATAATGGAAAACGGATCAGTTAACACCTGAAATGATGATACTACTAAAATATTATTAACAATGAAATATTAGAGGACCATATATGATATCTTATTTATGTATATAGTTATTTTATAATTTAATAAAAATTATTAAACTATTATACAATAGTTTAAATTACCATCGACAATGGAAATGTTCATGGTATGGGGTTTCTTATCTCACTTTTAATTCTGTGAGATTTTCATTATTCGCCACTTATTTATTGAATTTGGTGTATTGTGTACTAAAATTTGATATATATTATCATGATTATATTTATATTCATGGTATTATATGATTCATTTGGTGGTTATAAACATTTTTTACACGACTCTATTTATTAAAACATGGTAAGGGGTTTTCATCTCACTTCTTATTCTCATGAGATTCATGCTATATTGCGACTATTTCGTTTTGTGTGGTATATGTACTACCCGTGATTGCATTATATTTGTAATATACGTTAATTTAGAGGTATTTACATCTTCATTGTATGATACTTCTTTTACGGGGTGTATGCTTCGTAAGTTACCAAATCTGGAAGGGGATTTCAAATTTCAATTTCCACTCATTGGGATTTACGCATACTTCATTCATTATTTTACTCCATGATAATGTGTTGAATAACGATTTATTAATTTTATAGTAATTCTCACTCCCCTTTCAGTGGATATACTTTTTATACACATAATCACTCCATTGATAAATTCTCATGTCATCGATATGAACTTAATAAGAGTAATTTTAACTCAATCTCTATTCATTGAGTTAAACATCCAATTCATTGGTGTTGTTTTTACAAGAGTATGTGTGAATGTCCTATGATTTATTTACACTGAATATCCAATAATATTGAGTGTATTTTTATTTTTTATGTATAATTATTTCATTGATTTATCCATTACCTAAGGATACGGTCTTTAATAGGTATTTCATCTTAACATACATTACATTGAGTCTTCCTTGTTGTTGTGCGTCAACTCACTTTAGTTTGGAATATATACTATACATTGAGATAGTATATCATGAATCTCTTTATTCTCATGATATTATAATTTTTTTATTACCTCAATTATTTTTATTCACGTGTCTCTCATTTGGTTGGGAACTCTAACTAAAATACCATTTAAAGGTTTTAAAATTTTATTCTTCTAAATATTTCTCATTAATGTCCATGTTTTAAAAATAGTTTTATGGTTTTATTTATACGGAAATTAATTATTTAAAATTGAAGTTCCTTTTATAATATTCAAATTGGTATGGGACACTTTGATTTAAAAATCTATTTTAAACAGCTTATTGATAAATAGTGATACTTTTTAAATGATTTAATGAAAAAGGGATATTTCTCTCAAAGATTATTACTGGTCACTTTCGGCTACGTCAACATCCATTAAGGGATATTAATATTGATCGAGGTTGATATATTATGATATAGATCGTCCATACTATATTTCAGGTTTTGTGATATATTTGACTTTGGATGTGTTATTTTTATACCATTCATGGTTTACAGATAAAGTATTGACATTTCGTATGCTAGTTTTAATATGAATGTTTATGTTATGTTTAAATTTTTTTATATGTGTAATGCATTGGACATAGTACGTGATGGGTGGATCCCTCTATAGATCCTCGATGCATCGGTAGTTCTCATGAGACAAACTAGTTTCTTGGCACAAGGCCATGAAAAAATCTTATTTGTATTCTTGGAACAATGCCTTGACTATGTGGTTATGATATCTGGCATTATGAATTCCTTCATTATGAAAGCGGCTATTGATATTTAATGTCATTATTCTACTATTATAATATCAATGTGAATAAGTAAATGGAATTATTTGATTTTATCATTTCCATATTATGTTGAAGTTAATGTTTAAAAGGCTTTTGTTTTAGTCTTATACATTGCCTTAAATGTTTTTTCTTATTTATGAATGTTTATGATATATTGTTATCCTTACTGAGCATCTAATCTCACCCCTTTCTATGTTTTATTTTTCCCAGGATGTGAAGATGTATTTTATGGTTGACCTACATGGATAGTCTAAGGGATATGAGTATGGCCTATGGAGACTATGTTGTTGTAGTTTTTCATTTTATAATGTAATGTAAAACTTTCATCTAGTATTTACAAGGCTATTAAACTAATCAGTCTTTCAAGACTAGATCTTTTGTGATCATGACAATGTTATATAATAATGCACTGACTCTGGGAAACTAGGTTTGGGGCATTACACAAAATATCTAAGGATATCATTCCCTAGAAAATGGAGTAGGGAAGTTAAGGTGTCCATACATCCATCCTACCACTATGATGTTTATGAAAGACTCCCTCCCCTCTGATGATGGGGATGTTCATCACATAGTGCACAACTAGGATGGGGTGAATATAGAAATCATAATGGATATACATGTATATATATAATACAAAACACTGAATACCAATGTATGAGTTTTGAAACAACAACCAACTCATGATACCACCCCTAATGATACTTCTAAATGCACAACCACATAACAGGTCACAATTTCAATCAACCCTCGTCCAATTCATTTGAAAATGTCTCATTATTTATTAAAAGATTCATTTATTTCATTACAATCTGAGAAACTACCAAGCATGAAACATAACCAGACACATTAAAATAAGTCACACAGAGGATGAAAACCATGGTAATTTTACCCACATCATATTTATTTTTTGTTTAAAACCCATTCATATAATAACAAAACTAATCATGGGACACAAGTGAATCTTTGTCCATGCCACTCATGGAGAAACTCTGGGAGAATTTCCTATACTAATCACGTACATCGTAATTATTTAAATTAATTCTTCCCAAACCATCATCTCAAGAATACCCATTATAATTAGCTCTATTTCATAACCACACAACACTCATCCCATCCAAAAACAAAAATAGACCACAACTCGAACCTACTGCCCCACTTCCCAAACTTACCATACCCAGATTACCATATCCGTAGAACTAACCCCCCTACACGAATAGCTGTGAAACCCACAAAAAATACATAACCATTATTATAATAGCATCACCACTCAAATCACATAGAGCACAAACATATTCAGATTTAATAGATCATATGTTCCTTAATTCCACTTCTTAATTCGGGGGTTATCATAGAAACTGGGATATACTGGGGTATACGTTTATTATCCATGTATGCATAGTTAACAGTCATCATGTTGAAACATTCATCAAAGGAAAAACATCATTCATTATATAGATCATCCCATGAACAAAAAAGACCCCCAATGACCATGATTTTCAGTAGGCATAGAGCCCAAATAGTTCACAATATCAATATGTTACAATTAAGAACATAAATCACTTTTCATGGTCCCACATGTTGATCTTAAACAGATTAATTTTACATTATTTTGTTGCTATTATGGTATCTCCACAATGGAGAAATTCATACACCCACCCTGCACGATACACAAATTAAAGGGAGATAATAGAAACCTACATCGAAGAACAGATCACAAACATTTCCGTATGGTGCCAAAACAGGGGGCGTGTAGGAAGTAGGAAGAACATCTAGGGAAAATGTGATCCAAGGGATATAGAAAAATTCATGAATCATCAGGGAATAAAAGTTCATCTCACACCAAGATAAAGGGAAACACATAAGGAAGAGAAGATATCATCTTTAGAATTTCCATATACTAAATCAATAGAAGAAATAGTTTTTAAAATCCATTAATGTTTTATTTGAATAATACCATGCGGTTTGGAAGTCAAGGAATGATTCATGTTTTTATAAGATACATACTATATAAATTGTCTCCAAAAATCATTAAATATGGGATTAAACTCATATTAGTTCAAATAAAACATTAAAGGGGAAAATTGTAAAAACTAGAGAAAACCTAGAATTGTGACAAACTGTTGGGAGTGACTCACCATTAGGTGAGTCACGAGTGCAAGTGACAATAGAAAAACACAATTGAATGAGATCCTAGTGGATGATTCACCATTGGGTGACTCACTATTGAAAAATTCACCATTGGATGAGTCACTATCGGATAACTCACCATTGGGTGAGTCAGTATCAAATGACTCACCCCTAGCGACCTATCGCCACAACCTATCGTCGTGAATAACCTTTAGCGACTCATCATTATGACTTGCTGTTGTAACTCATTGATATAAGTCACCATACTGAATCACTGACACTAACTCACCAGTCCTGGCTCGCCATCATGAGTCACCATTGTGACCTATCGTCTCCACCTACTGTTTGAAAAACTAGTAAAATTTCTTACTGTTGAAATGAGCCTGAATAACCTCCCAGAACACCTCCAACACAGGATTTTCACAATGTAAAGTAAATGATAGGTTTGGGACATTACATCAGGCACCTCTCAAACTATTCTCACCTTTGAGAATTAAAAACCTAACTCGTAAGGAAAATAAGGGTTTGAAAATACACCCTATGAGATAACTCTCAAGGATATCAGTACACTTAAAAACCCATTATTGACATCAAGGTTCAACGATAAACCACCCGATTTTGTTCGAAAGCTGGAGTGATACTTGATAATCCAAGAACCCCTCCTCCAACATCTTTTAACCCAACTAATAAGAATACACACCACAGAGTCACAACCACTACATTGTCCAAAAACACGAATCAGAGAATCCCATCCTCCATGTCATGATACTATCTGTTATAGATGAAAATGACTCACCCACATGGGTTTGATTGCATTTCAATTAATGTGTCTCGATTAGGAATATTTTCTTCCAACTTTCACATGGTAGTACTTTATTAAACATTATGGAATGAGTAAACAACTCCTTTTTAAAAAACATGTTTCAAAAATTACACTCCAAAGAAAAACATTACAAGGAATAAATCAAAATAACTTTGGGTACTGGGCTCACATCTATGCTTCCTGCTCCCATGTAATATCATCTAGGATGCCATTCCTCTACAACACATGAACCAATGGAATGGTCCATCTACACAGCACCTTAACCTGATGGTCATGGATCTCTATTAGCTGCTCCATGTACGGTGTGTCGTCTTTGATATCCAACTCTCCCCACTCAATGACATGGGAGTCATCGTGAAGTTCCGGATGAATTTTTGAGACTTGGAATACATTTTGGATTATCTCCAACTATGGTGGAAGTTCTAATTGATATAAAAATTTTCCAACTCACCCCAAAACCTCAAAGGTTCTGATAAATCTATGAGAAAGCCTAATCCCTATATCAAACCTCCTCCTCCCATATTGAGGGGAAAACATGAAGAACATGTATTCCCCAACCTCAAAATCCATGGGCATTATCCTATGACTGACATATGAATTATGATGTTCTTTGTCTTATTTCATTCTCTCTCAATTGAGCTGAAAAATCTTTGTCGTACTTTGAACTAACTCAAGTCCAAGAATAGTTGTCTCCCCAACCTACATCCAACACAACAAAGAGAGAAAAAGTATTCTATACAAGTAATTGAATAGGGACATTATAATGGAAGATTGATATCTATTATTAAAATAAAACTCTACCGAGTTCATGTTTCATACCCAAGATCCACCAAAGTCCAAGACGCATGCTCAAAACATGTCATCCAGTGTTTGGATAGTTTGTTCTATCTACCTTTCTGTATGATGGTGGAAGGTAGCGATGGGGCATAACAAAGTGCCATAATCATGTTGAAATCCTCTACATACTCAATAGGTAAATCTTGTATCCATATATGAGATATTGGATCTAATAACTCCATGTAGTTGCACCACCTCATCCACAAACCTCTTTTCTAAGGAATCCACTACGCTTGACTCCTTAATCTCTAAGAAATGTTCTCATTTAGTCAGATGATCCACTAATACCCCAATATAATTATAGCCTCCATATGATATGGGAAACCCTATGATGAAATCCATTGAGATGGCATCCCACTTAAAATTTTTGATATCTAAGGGTTATGAAAAACCACTGGAAACAGGATGCTCAGTATTCACCTACTGGTACACTAAACACATCTTCCAAAACAATGGCACTTCATAATTTATCCTTGGACACAAAAACTACATCCTCATTCCATGGTAAAACTAGTAAATTCTTGGGTGTACTACCAAGGGTGATCTTTGAAGCTCATAGAGGACTTCCTCATGAATCACCACTAGAATAAAAATCCCCCACAGAATAGAATCTGATTCTGAACATCCTTCGACCATCCCTCTAGAGAATCAGCTTGGTAAACTTGGTCGTACATGACCTAGGCCTCTTATTCTTCCCACTGATACACCTCCACCTGTTGCATCTGATAACATTGAACTATCATCTGAAACAAACAGCATCTATCTTCGTCCATTCCAACATCTAACTGCAATAATGAAAACTCCTCCATCACCTTCCAATAATCTTCAATTTCCCAAAATACCAGCATTTATGAATTCATGCATAAGGAATCAGCCATGACATTCCAATTCCCTGAGGTGTTGGAGATCTCAAAATCATAGGCGAGAAGAAAATCAATCCAAATATTCTTTTTCAAGTTCAGATCTCATTGGAAAAAATATATACCTTGAACTCACTGATCTTTAAATTCCACAAAGCACTCCCAAATGAGGTAGTATCACTATAGCATCAGCACTAACACAAATGATAAAAAATCTAAATCATTGGTGGCTTAGTTATGTTTGTGGGGACATAACATCCTTTACCCATAAGAGATAACTCATCGCTACTACATCAGCACACATCTCAAGACTACATGGGAAGCATCACAAAACAACTCAAAAATCTCCCCTTCCTTTAGAAATTGGAGCAATAGAGCACTAACCAACTCCCCCTATAGATAGATAGACACTACGTAGAACATCTTGGTCCACACAAATGATGTGTCATTTCTAGTCAGAGCTATCAACTGAGCTACAACTTGAGATAGATTGGGTATAAATATCCTTTAATATCCTACCATACCAAGAAATTTTTGAACCTATGCAACATTATTGGGTGCTTCCTAAGAAACAAATTCCTCAAACATCGATGGTCCCACTACTACACCCTCCTAGGAAACCACATTCTAAAGGAAAAATGCCACTTGTGTCCATAACTATCACTTGGAAAACTTTATATAGATATGGTGGTGTCAAAGTAACTTCAAGACAATAATTAGATTGCACAGTATGCTCCTCCTAGGACTTCTAGTAGATAGAGATATCATCAATGAATACGATAATGAACCGGTCAAGGAACTAACAGAATACAAAGTTCATAATCCCTATGAACATGGAATGTGCATTCATAACACCGAACAACATGACTAAAAACTCAAAGTGACCATAAATGAATCTAAAAGAATTCTTCCAGATATTTCCCTCCTTCACCCACAACGGGTGATATCCAGACCATAGATAATGTTATAATCCCAACTCGGTCCTCTCATCTAGTCAAAAGATCATATATCCTCAGGAGTGGGTAACCGTTACTGATTGTCACCTGATTCAACCTCCATTTTTCTATCCATAACCTAAAACCACCATATTCATTCATTTCAAACAAACCCAAAGCACCCCATGATGGCCCATTGAGCCGGATGAATCCCTTCTTCATCAGGTCATCAATCTGAATCCTTAACACCCATAACTAAGAGTGTCTCATCCGATAAGGACCCATCCAAATCAGAGAAGCACCGGGCCACAGGTCTATCCCAAACTCATCATCATGCTGTGGGGTTAGAGTCACAACTCCATCATGAAAAAAATAAAATAACACCCCAATAACCCTAGGGACATCATCATACACTAATTTTGCTAGCATCTCAACAAAAAAAGATGTAAGATACTCTACATGTCGACTTCCCACCAGAGAGCTCCGGTGACCAATGAAATACACACACTGATCATCCATGTCTGGAAACACAACTCTTCTCCAGAAGTATTTGATAACATAATGCATATAATAAACTATTTGATGTCGAGAATGACATTGTATGGATACATCTGTAGTAAGAAAATATATCCATGTGACTGATTCGGCCCCATCATCAGTCTACATCCCCAGCACACATCAAACCAGTTGGTTTGAACTCCAATTGGGGTACTCAACACCAGGGGAACACAAATTCTCTCTATGTATAGTGTAAGAACCTGGATATTCCTTTCAAGTATTTATTTCTTTTCTAGTTGTTTTTGAGAAAAAAAAGATTTTCTGGAAATTTTTTAGTACACATTGTGTACTTTATATATTCACGCCATGTACTCGGTTGTCGCATGAAGCCATGTGCTGGTCCTATAATGGCCACACACATGGCTATGTGGGTGTGACCTAGAGGCTGCTTAATGTAGGGTGCGGAAATGACATGTACACTCCATGTACTGCAAAGGTACACGTCGTGTATACGCTTTTTTCCACTAAACGTATCGGGGTCACATCTGATAGACAGAATTCCATACTTCTCGACATAGTTCATCTGAGAGAGAACTGTACGGCCAAGAATCTTCTTTAAGCCCTCGATCCACTGTCTGTTCTCTGAATCGACCTCCGTCAATTACGTTGGGACTGCCTCGGTAAGCTCTTCCTTCTTCTAGAGCTTTGTTTCATGATTCATCCTCTTTCTCAAGTTATCATCAGTTGAAATTTTTTATCATTTTTGTAGATATAACATGTTCTAAGAAGATTCAAGGCTTTAGGTTCACATATAACGATACCCTATCACCGAGTTGGGTGTTTTATGCCTTTATATTGAATGTCTTTGAGTTATATGTGTGAAATCACCAATACCCATGAACGGGGTGTTGCGTGTTTATTGTTTTACCCCTATTGTTTTCCTGTTATGATTGTATGTTTGAGTGTAGGATAAATTGATTCTGAATATGGTTAATTTATATTATTTGGAGGTGTTTCCCATTCATGTTTTGGTTATGGCTATTTGGTTTCGCTTAGCCAATTATGCTTCTATGTTTTTTCCCATGCCTAGTTTTGTAGGATGGAGTGATCTTGTTTACCAGACATGTTGTTGTTGTGGACTTCTAGACAAGTAGTTCATGAGGATTAATTTGGCTGATTCATGTTGCCTTATTTTCTTAACTTACATAGGGTCGTGAGAACTCGGTGTATAGACCATAGGGATAATGGACATAAGGGCTTCTCCAAAGTGTCTCTTTACTTTTACGATGCGAGACCACATGGAGAATTGACGTAAGTGCTTCCTTAGTGTGTATGTAGTTCCTTGACACGGGCCATAGGGAGAACGTGACATAAGTGCTTCCCCAAATTTCCTTTAGTTTCGATACGAGACTATAGAGGAAGTGACGACGAGTGCTTCCTCATAGAGTCTATGCTAAAGCTGAACTAGAGGGGTTAGGATGTGAGTACTTCCCAGAGGGTTACCTTTTGTGTTTAGCTATTTTCTTGTGTTTCTAGGTAAGACTAGAGAGGATAGGCGTTTAGTACTTCCCAGAAGTTTACCTGTTTGTGTTTATCTGATTTGATTAGCTGTTTCTTGATATATGAGCTGAATGCATTGAAACGGTGGATTGGTTACTGCTGAGTACATCCTTGGTTACTGCTTCCTTTACTCATTACCTATCATATATTCAATGACTTTTAGGCACAAATCATGTGGTGGTTGCATATTGGGATTAGTCTCACACCCTGTTTGGGTCATGCTTTTCGGCCCAAACAGATTATATTGATACAAGTATAGATAAGGGAAAGCAGCCATCTACTTTAGGTACTTGACTGTTGTAGAGCTAGAGAGGATGGGACCAAGCTGAGGCTTGCGAGGCTGAGGATATGTTTATCCATTTTCTTATGTACTTTGTTTTAGTACTATTTTGTATTCAATCATTACAATTTTTTGGATTTTTCATAGATATTTGTATCATGCATCCTTTTTATATATGCGCTCAATCTGTTTATTTCTTTCGTCCTCCACTATTTCTTATTGTTTGGAATTACTATTGCTTCAACTATATTATATTATTTACTTCTAATGTGTTACTACACCAATGAGGGCATAGTTTCCCCACTATCACACCCAAGGCCCTCACTACTAGTCGGAATCCTCTGGCTTTTTGGTAAATGTGCATGAGGCCATGTGACCAACCGAGTACAGGGCGTCTCTAGGCATCTTCCAAAATCAGGACATTAAAAAGTGGTATTAGAGGAATTATATTTTCTTGACTTAATGTTTGTAGCCTACAACCAGGGATAGGATGGAATAGGTACTTGTTAATAAGCTCTTCTTGGGACTAGCTAACCCGTGTACAGGGAAAAGCCAATCTACCACGTTATTGAAAATTTCCTGGTTTTGAAAATTTACAGTTGATTTGATTTTCACCATTGGGTGACTCACATGTTTTGGACTATTATTGTTTATGTTATTGAGGTTCTATTTCTATTACAATCTGATGAGATGAGGGTATTCCATCTAATGCATCATATATACACTTACTAGAAACCACATGTCATGCATTATTTTCATGCCATTTAGGGTGCATTAGAAACTGCATGTTGCTGTGATAGATGTTGTGATAGATATTCATGTTGTTGTGATAGATGCCTTGATAGAATACCTTCTGTTTGATAGGGTACTGTTTTTTGTATGTTTTTTCTTGAATGGACGCAAAACATTGGTTTTTGAGGTGTTATGGGCCCTCATGGACTAGAATTTGGTAGATCATTATAGTTTTATCCTTCTTTATAACTTTTATAAGAATCCAAACATTGATTTGGGGGAGTATGGGCCCTCATGGATCATAATTTGGCACTTTGATTTTTGCTTCAGTGTTTTTCTGGGCTCCGGAGTAGTTTCTGTGGTTTACTGTCTGGAAAAAACTGAAATACACACCGTGTAGTTTTGACTACACTCCATGTGTTATTCTATTCGGGAAGAAACTATTTTTCTTGAGTAAACGTTGTGTACCAAATGTACACACTTTGTAGTCTCTAACCATTTCATAGGATGTGTGGGCAGAGACATGGGATAGGGAATTTTTTGTGGGAACACGCCATTTACTAGTTCTACATGCCATGTTGTGTTGAACCTATGTATGCCCGTGTGACTAACAACATAGACGAATATATCTTAAGTAATACATGTTGTGTCAGTCTTTAACATGTCGTGTTGTGTAATCCCTAGAATCTAGCCATGTAGCTAACAACACGGGTCGGTGGAAATCCTTTGGTACACACAATGTCCGTATGGAACACGTCGTGTAGTGTGGGTCGTGTAACCGGTCATTCCACTAACAACATAGGTTGGGGAAGCTCATATAGTACACGTCGTGTCTAGTAAGAACATGTCACGTAGTATTGTTCTAGGAGAACCGTGTATCTCAGTTATGTTGAAGAACTCAGGAAGGGGAAGAGAAGTCGAGTACACATCATGTGTAAGGACAACACACCATGTATGGGGTGTTACACGACCTAGGTTGGCAGTAGTACACGCACATGTGAAAGGATTAAGGGAACATGCTCTGTAGGCATTATACATGTCATGTATCCTTGTTTTGTTAAACTTAAATGCTTTCTTTCTCCTATTCCCGCTTTCCTAGTCAAGTTTTTAGTCCTTGATAATTTGATATAAGGTGTGCATTTGACCTTACTAAGTCATGCCACCAAGACATCCTCCATTTGTATGCCAGTTATAGGGAAACGATCAAAAACCTAACATGGATGATCAAGGACCTCTAGTAGATCCTCTTATAGTGCCAATATTTGCACCAACTGTCATTCCGGACATAGGTGCTGACACGTAGTTCCGAGAGGGATTCATGAGGTTCATGTAGACCTTATATGGATTACTGCATCCTGCCCTATCTATGGTAGAGTTGAAATGGGGTTTTCAATAGCAGCATCCTCCCACTTTCATAGGGGAAAGAGAACCTTAGGCTGCAGAGTCATGTTTGGAACCAATGTTATCTATCTTGGAGCATTAGGAGATGCCTCTAGAGAGGAGGGTGATGCTCGCTATGTACATTCTTTGGGATTCCTCCAAGAGATGGTGGGATGTGATCTCACAAGAGGGATTCCAATAGGTCATGGATTTGGATGAGTTCCAGCATTCCATCTATGACTACTTCTATCCAGTGACTTTGAGGGCAGATCGAGCCAGAGAGTTTATGAGTCTGGAGGAGGGTACTCTTTCTATTATGGAGTATCCTTCTCACTTCATCAAGCTGTAGTGCTTCATGCCTATTCTAGGAGGTTATGAGTTATTCCTATTAATGAAGTTTGAAGATTCTCTAAGGCACAAAATCTAATCACAGGTGAACATCTTCAAGCTGACTTTTTTCACTTATATCGCCAACTAGGCATAGATTATGGGGTGAAATCTGAGGGATTATGGAGTTTTGAGCCAGGGCATTTCGACATCCGGAGTTAGTATTTCTCCTACTAATAGTAGTAAGTGCAATAGGGGGTCTTCATGCGGTGATCCCAAGTGGCAACACACTTCTTCTGGAAGCCAAGTGGTGTGATACCAGTGTGGAATGAGCGGGCATACAGGGCCACATTCCCCAAGAGACCTAGTGCAGTGCCGATCTTGTGGAAAGATGGGTTATATTCAGAGTTTATGTAAGATATCCACACCAACAGCTAATGATTGGGGTTATTCAATGACTCTGTATTCAGGAGTAGCACCACAATTATCTCATCAGTGTGGTAAATAGAGTTCTTCCGGCAATTCAAGTCAAGGTGGAGGTTGCGGCCATGGTAGATAGTTTCCAGGCTTTCAGTGACAGCATGGTGGACTTGTTCAGAGTGGTTAGGCAGGGTCACAGGGTTACTGTGCAGATTAGACATTTGTGGTGGAGAAGACCCAGCAGGAGCAGGATCCCAGACCCTCTACAGTTTGAGGTATGATCTTATTTTCCTCTAATTTTCCTTTTACTCATTTTGATACAGGGGCTTCCCAAAACTTTATATATGTTTTTGTTGTGGAGAGCCTTAGGCTCAGCATTTTTTCTTCTATTGATATCTCGACACTAGACACTCCTTTGGGGACTTGAACAGCTAGAGTGCGACAATTTAAGGAGTTCCCTTTAGAGGTTGGTGGATGTCACTTCTTGTGGAACCTCTATGTCTTAGAGATGATATGCTATGATGTCATTCTCAGAATGGACTCGTTAGTTCTATTCAAGGTAGTTTTTGATTTTTATCATTATAGGGTGAGTTTCACATCACTAGAGGGTAGATCGTTACTTTATACAGGTGAATGGGATGTCCAGATGTGAAGAGCGGGACCAGAGAACCATGGGATGGGAGGATTTATAGTCCATATTTATAGTATATATTTGTTTGACCAGGGGACTTCCTAGAATGAATTTCCCCCAGTGGTGGATCATTTCAAGGATGTCTTTATAGAGGATTTTCAGGTTTGTCTCCTGACCGAGAGGTGGAATTTTATATTGAGCTTGTGCGAGGAGTGGAACTGGTGTCCATTCCTCCTTAGAGGATCGCTACAGCAGATTTGCAGAAGCTCAAGAAATAGTTTGAGGAGTTGCAGGCTAAGGGTTTCATCTAACATAGTACATCTCCTTGGGTTTTGCATATCCTGTTTTCAATGAAGGAAGATGGTATCCACATACTTTTTGTGGATTATCGGATGTTGAACCAGTTGATGGTCAAGAACCGATACCCCTTTCTGATAATTAATGATCTCTTTGATCAGCTTTGAGGATCTCAGGTGTTCTCGAAGATTGACATGAGATCCGATTACAATCACTTGCACATTATAACATCTGATATACATCTTACATCATTCCAGAGTAGGTATGGTCTATTCAAGTATGTAGTTTTGCTATTCAGTCTCACGAACGCACCTGTAGTTTTCATGGCACTGATGAACCGAGTGTTCCATCCATACATGGATTTGTTCATTGTGGTCTTCATGGATGATATCTTGATGTACTCCCACACTCAAAAATACCATGCTACCAATCTTGAGATCATTCTGATTAAACTAATAGAGAATTATTTATATGTTATTCTCTCAAAATTCCACTTTTGGATGGACCATATTCACTTCTTGGGTCATGTTATCACAGATAATGGAGTATCTGTAGACCTAGAGAAAGTGAGAGTAGTAGTTTCCTAGGATCATCTGAAAAACGTATTTGGTGTGCAGAGTTTTCTTGGGATGGATGGATACTAAAGATGTTTCATATAGTACTTTTCACCCTTAGCAGCGCCACTGAAAAATCTGACTAGGAAGGGTGCAATGTTTTTGTGGTCAGATTCTTGTTAGTCATCCTTTCTGGAGCTAAAAGGGAGGTTGACTATAACATCGATACTAGGATTTCTAGATCCAGGAAATAGATATATTATTTATTGTGATGCTTCAGGTATCAGTTTTTTCGTTTTACATATGAATGGAGAAGGATTCATTGTGTATGGTTGTCGGCAGTTGAGGCCACATGAGAGGAATTACCCGACGCACGATCTCGAGTTGGCAGTTGTTGTTCATGCCTTGCCCTGTGGGAGACATTATCTTCTGGGAGAGAATTTTGATCTTTTCATGGACCACAGAGGTCACATGTATATCTTCACTCATTGTGACTTAAATTTGATACATCAAAGGTGGTTTTAGTGCCTTCAGTCTTTTGACTTTGAGCTTACCAACACGTCGGGAAAAGGAAACATCGTGGCTGATGGTCTGAGAAGGAGGGCTCAGATAAAGGTAGTTCGGGAGGCCAGCAGTGAGTGGAAGCTTATGTATTTGTTATCTGAGATGCATTTGGAGGTTCACGATATACAGGGGAAGAATTTTATTTCATTTGTAGTGGTTACCTCTACTCTTATTGATCGAGTGCGAATGAGGCAGATATTAGATTCTGAACGCCTAGTCCTATGGTAGGGTGCATCAAAAGAGGACCCTATTCCTAGATGGACCATAGGCGAGGATGAGGTCTTGCAATTTTATGGGAAAATATGTGTGTCAGCAGACATATGTGAGGAGCTGATGCGGGACATTCACTCCTTAATTTGGGCAATTCATCCTGGTGTCAACAAGATGTATCGTGAACTACACCATCAGTATCGGTGGCCTAGTATGAAAAGAGAAGTTGTGGGTTTTTTCCTGAGGTGTTGCACCTATCAACAGGTGAAGGTGGAGCATCAAATAAAAATATGGATTTTTTAGCAGTAACCCATTCTCAAATGGAAGTGGAATGATGTTGTGGTGGATTTCGTGACAGGTTTGCTGAGGTCGCCTCGAGGGAATGACGTTGTTTGGGTTTTCATTGAAAAACTCTTGAAAGTTGGTCAATTATTTCCGATCAAGGAGAATTAAAATGTTGATGATATTGGATGGTTGTACATCTGAGATATTGTATGTTTCCATGGATTTCCACACTTCATTGTTTCAGATAGGGATTCCCTATTTACTACTCGGGCCTAGCAGGGGCTTGAGAAGGCTTTGGTTATACATGTGCTTCTGAGTATAGCTTAACACCCCTATACATATGGTCAGTCTGAGCGTACGATTCAACTGCTTGAGGACATGGTTCAATCATGCATTATGTATTTTGGAGGTTCTTGGGAGAAGTACATACCTCTTATGGAGTTTTCCTACAATAATAGTTTTTGAGAAACTATTCTGATGGAACCTTATGAGGCTTTGTACAGTAGGTCATGTCGATCACCCTTATGTTGGCTGGAGGCCGGAGAGGTAGATATGTTGGGACCTCGTCTTGTCCAGGAGACCATAGTGTAGATAGAGATGATTTGGAAGAGGTTGGATACTGCACAGTCTCAACAGAAGTCTTTTGTTGATCAGTGGAGATGACCTATAGAGTTTGAAGTCAGGGATTAGGTTTTCCTATGTGTCACACTGAGGTTGGAACATAGGAGGATTAGGAGACATGGTATGCTTTCTCCGAGGTACGTCGGGCTGTTTGAGGTTTTGGAGAGAGTTGGGTCGGTTTCCTATCAACTATAGTTACCTCATATGTACCAGGCTATGCACTGCGTTTTCCACATTTCTCAGCTTCAACATTACTTCTCAGACCCATCTCATGTCTTCTGACCTAATGAGGTTGAGTTGGAAGTGGATGAATCATTCAAGTAGAATCCTATCACAATTTTCTATTATAGTACAAAGGTTATCATTGGCTGATCTGTTCCTCTGGTAAGAGTTCAATATCAGCATGGGCGAGTACAAGATGAGACTTGGGAGAGGGAGGCAAACATACGATCGCAGTGTCCGGAGTTGTTCGGGGTTTCATCTTCTACATTGCCTTGATAAGGAAATTGAAGGATGAATTTATTTAATGGTGGAAGTTTGTAATAACCTAGATCTTCCATTCAGGTGTGTTTTCCATTTCTGTTCAGTTTTGATAAAATAATATTTTCTGGAAATTTTTATAGTACATACCGTGTACATTATAAGTATATGTCATGTACTCGGTAGCCGCATGAAGCCATGTGCTGGCCGTGTAATTGACACCTTGATGGCCATGTGGGGGTGACATGGAGGCCACCATATGCAGGGTATAGAAACGGAAAGTACACACCGTGTATTGACAGGGTACACTCTGTGTATTTTCTTTTTTTTCCATTAAATGTACCTACATTGCGTCTGACGGACATAATTACCTACTTCTCGACCCAGTTTGTCTGAGAGAGAACCGTATGGAAATGAATATTCTCTAAGCCCTTGATCCACCATCAGTTCTCTAAATCAACTATAGTCGATTGCATTGGGACCACCTTGGTAAGCTCTTCCTTCTTCTAGATCCTAGTTTCATGATTCTTCGTCGTTCTCAAGTTATCTTTGGTTGAATATTTTGAGCATTTTTTTGTTATAGCATGTTCTTGGGAGATTTATTGTTTGAGGTTCGCGTGTAACGATCACTGAACACCGAGATAGGTGTATTGTGACTTTCTGTTGAATGTCTTTGAGTTATATGTGAAAAATCTCCAATACCCATGAACGAGGATTTGCGTGTTTACTATTTTTACCTATTTTTTCCCTGCTATGCTTGTAAGATTGTGTAGAGGATGAATTTATTGTGAATAGGGTGAATTGATATGCATTATAGGTTTTCCCATTCTTTTTTTGATTGTGGCTGTTTGGTTTTTCTTATCTTATTAGGCTACCTTATTTTTTCCCATGCATGGTTTTGTAGGATGGAGTGATCTTGTTTATCAGACAAATTGTTGCTATAGAATGCTAGCCAAGTAGTTATTGAGGTTTACATTGGCCGATGTGTGTTGTCGTACTTTCTTGACTTACACAGGGCCGTGAGAACCTGGTATATAGGTCATTGGGAGAATGGACGTAAGGGCTTCTCCATAGTGTCTCTTTACTTTTACAATGCGAGACCACAGTGGGGTATTGAATTAAGTGCATCCTCAGAGTGTCTTTAGTTCCTCAATGCAAGCCACAGGGGGAATATGACAGATGTTTTTCCCCAGAGAACCATTAGTTATGATATGAGGCTATAGGAGGAATTGACGATGACTGCTTCCTTAGAGAGTCTATGCTTAAGTTAAACCAGAGGGGTTAGGCTGTGAGTACATCCCAGAGGGTTACCGTTTGTGTTTAGCTGTTTTCTTATGTATCTAGGTAGGACTAGAGGAGATAGGCTATGAGTACTTCATAGAGGGTTACCTGTTTGTGTTTACCTACTCTGATTAGCTGTTTCTTGATATATGAACTGAATGAATCGAAACTGTGGATTGGTTACTACTGAGTACTACCTTATTTACTGATTCCTTTTCTCATTACCTTCCATATATTAACTGACTATTAGATACATTTCGTGGGGTTTTTCCCTACTGGGATTAGTCTCTTACCCTGTTTGGGTCATGCTTTTGGGCCCAAACAGGTTATATTTCTTTTGGTACAGATATGGGTAAGTTCCCTTCTACTTCAGGTCCTTGACTGATGTGGAGGTGGAGAGCGTGGGACCAAGCTGAGGATTACGATGTTGTGGAGCTGTTTTTTGGTTTTTGTACATGGGTTTAATGCTATTTTTTATTCTAGAATTGTGATTGGTTTGGATGATTTCGTAGACATATGTATCATGCATCATTTTTATATATGTGCTCCAGCTGTTTATTTCTTCAGTCATTCATTTTTTATTTTTGTTTGGAATTATTATTGCTTCCAGTATTGTATATTGTTTACTTCCACTCTGTTACTCTACCAATGAGGGCATAGTTTCCCCACTATTACATCCAAGGCCCTCGCTACAACTCGGCAGCCTCTGGAATTCAGGAAAATTCGCTTGAGGCCATGTTACAAACTAGGTACGGGACGTCTCTGGGCAGCTTTTGGAACTGGGACGTTACACAACGTCTTAGAGAATGGTCTAGAATGGGTGAAATAATGGAGTGTGAACCTCCTGAATCAAACAAAAATAAAGCAAGAGTACTAAACAAATTGATCATACCTATAACAATCTCCAGACGTACTGTAACTACTTTCTCTATGGTTTCTAACTGACCACGCCCAGCTCCTCTTCCCCTCTACTAATGACTACCTCCATGACCACTCCAAAGTTGATATCTATATAGAACACCCTGAGGCCAGACACTACCTTCTCTATCTCCCCTTAGTGGATCTTTATCTTGATATCCCTACTGATGAAATGTTGTAGCCGACAAATACTACAGATGATAGGGAAAAACCTACCAACTTCCACCAAACTGAGATCAAACAGTCTTTGGGCACTGGATTTGATGATGTCCATGGACTCCATAGAGGAAACAAATCATACCAAATCCTTTTATAAAGGCACGAGGACCATAAGCTTGAAACAGAAACTGCTATGGATGACTCCCCACTAGTTGGAACCTCAAATGTCATGGTGCCTAAGACCTGTTATTGATGGACCTACATCTCAATGAACTATGTTGTCTCCCCTCTCAGGGTAGACCTCCCCACAAGGGAATATTATTCAATATCTTTTACTTCTTATGGACCTCAAAGTACTTCAAAAATTTAAATAGGGTGACCAAATACTTGATATAATGATGAAGTTCCTCATCTAGGCATGTCACACAAGAATCTTTGTCCAGAAAGAAATCCTGAGAAAAAAGAAGGAGATCCTTGAACTTGATACCTAGATCTCATACCGACATACTCTCGTACTAGTGGGAGAGTAACCCCGGCCTCCTTTCTTCCATCATGGTCAATGAAAGTAATTCATCTCAGAATTCCTTCTCATAATAAACCCATAGAACGTCAACCTCTTTCTTATCCTCTAGTTATAGTGTCCACCACTGATGCATAGTTCATTGTATCTAGCTCTCCACTAAAGGAACCCAATACTGTAATGGAGCCCAAATCATGATGATGGTGATCTCACGACCCTAAATCCATATTTTTGTCTCCATGTCTGAAACACTAACTTTTTACTTTTCAACAGTCTACCACAGTAAGGCACATGACACACTTTTCCACTAGTCCTCCTCCTCTACTGGATCAACTCTCCATTGATCAACTGGCCCTGCCTGATGAACCTCAACTTCCCGAACTACACATGGACGATGACCGATGTACATAATTGAAAAAAGATAACAAGTAATTCTTAAGACTGAGTATTATGGAATTTTATTTAAGATTCATTTGAACTCATTTAACTCATTTCATAATCCATTTCAAATTCCCCAAAACAACCCAATTCAGAAAATATTATAATTAATTATGATGGATGTACCTTTCCTAGGGTCTCTACCCTGTAAATGGCGAGGCCTCACATGGTTATTTTTTATGCTCTATGTCCTTGAATTGGATTATGAGGGCCCCTAAAATCTGTTGTCCTAGCTGGTATTCCCTGTCCTATGTCATGCTTCATGGTCACCTATAATGTATTTCACCAACCCATTAAATCCTCACTATGCCTAGCCCCGGACTCAATCTTCTCTCTAATCTATCACCTCTGATACCATTCTTTCACAACCCCCTCACTCCATGTTTTCCCTTCCTGAGCTGGAAATAAATAATGGGAGATAATGACCCCTAATTCCAGCCTCCAGTTGGCCCCGGGGTGGTGACTATTACCAAGGGTATGAAGATATTACCATATGGGAGGCATTACCCTTCATAAGAAAATATGATCTGGAGATAATATGTATCATCCTCAAAAAGATTCCATGAAATAAATATAAAATAAATAAAAATTATCTCCTAAATTAATGTTTATAAATAAAACTATTACAAATGCAACCAAACTAAATTGTATGTACCAAAACAAAATCTAAGTAGTGACACAAAAACTATCCAAATGTGAGAGATAGTAATGCCTAGAATCTTCCACGTGGTCCTCCTAGAATCCAAAAACAGTTTTATATATTTATGGTGAGAATACCTATATACTCAGTCCGAAAAACCAAAGTCTCTCATACACAAGTTGAAGAAGCATACTAATTCCCCTATGAGGAAAAAACATATCCAACAACACATAACAATTCATATTAACCATCCACTACTCACTAAGGTATGGTAACCAAATAACACATTTCATGTAAATAAATATTTTAAGAATGTTGATAATAGGGCACCCCACACTAATTTACCACTGATTAGATGCCCTCACACCCTAACAGAAAATGTCCTAGTGCTCCCAACTCTTCATCAAAAACCACATCACATACCGCCTGCACACACCTGGGCCCTATACGACATCACATACCACCTGCCGACACATGTGATACGTGCCACATCACATCCTTCCCGTAAACACCTGGTCCATGTACCACATTACATCTCACCCCTAGACACCTAGGCCTCAAATGATGCTAAATCCTAAAAACACCTAGGAAAGCGCAACACACCTCATCCTGAAGACACCTTGGAAAACAAAACACACCCGCACACAGATGGGACCCCCAAAACATAACTTACCCGAAGAATCTTGGGCTATCACCACCAGGAAGAGTGATCATGGAAAATCATGTGTCCCGTCATCCATCCTCCCACCGGGATGTTTGGGAAAGACACCCTCCCCTATGTTGATAGGGGTGTTTCGAACATATTTCTCCACTATATAGAGGTGTGTGTTGAAATCACCAATGAAAAACATTTATTTATATATAATACAAAAAACTCAACCCCAACCTCAATGTTTTTAACTAACAACCATCTCACAATACCACCCCTACAGCTACTTCTAAATGCACAACCACACAATAATTGACAACTCAAATCATACCCCAGACCATTCATTTAACCAATTTTCAGTCTTTATTAAAGAATTCATTTATTCCATTACTATATGGGAATCTACCAAGAACACCACCTAATAATCCACATAGAAAAAGTAACACAGAGAGAGAATAACCATAGTAATTCTAACAACTTCATATATTCACACAGTTCAACATTGATTGTTTTCATACAAAAACTGATCTTAAGGTATGGAGAGAAGCATCAGGCATGCCATTCATGGAGAAACTCTGGGAAAATAACACATAGCAACCACTGTCATCATTATTCTTCAAATTCATTCCACCACGCCTCATACATATCTGAGAAACCCACACACAAAACACAATCGTTCTTACAATAGTATGACCACCCAAACCACACAGATAAACAACATATTTATATTTAATAGGTTATTTATTCATTAATTTCACTTTTTAATTTGGGGGTTATCATAGAAACTAGGTTATCCTAGGGAATTCATTTATTAGCCTTATATATGTGGTTAGAAGTTCTCATGTGGAAATAATTATCCAATAATTAACATAATTTATTCCATATATCATCCCTTACAAAAATAAGGACCCCCAATGACCATGATGTTTAGTAGTCATACATCCCATACAATTCACAATATCATCATATAACAAAACAGAACATAAGTAACTTTTCTCAATCAGGCATGCTGATATTAAACTGATTCAATTATATTTATTTATTTGGAATTATATTATATTCACAAGGCCTAAATTACTACACCTACCCTACATGATACACAAATAAAATAGAGATGAAATAAAATTACCTCAAAGAACAAAGGACTCCCGCTTCCTTACTATGCCAAAACATGGGGCACACATGCCGCAAGAAGAACCACTAGGAAAAATAAGATTTAAGGGATACATCATAATTCATGACTTCTCATGTAATAAATGTTCAGGATACACCATTTGAAATGGAAATTCACAAGGAAGAGAAGATATTGAATTTTGAAAGTCTAGATCCTAAATCAACTGGAGAAACGATTTTTAAAATCCATTAAAGTCAAATCCTGACCAAAACCACATGGTTTGAATGTCAACGAGAGATTCATGTTATTAGTAGATAGATATGATTAAAAAGGTCTCTAAAACCATTAAATCTGTTATTAATCTCATTTCACATTTAATAAAATGATAAATGGGTGAAACTAGAAAAATCGGATAAAATGAGAATTTTATAAAATTGTTGTGAATGACTCAACATTTGCTGAGTCACCACAGGGAGTCACTGGTGCAAGTCACCATTGGATGAGAAACTAGTGGATGAGTAACCAATGGGTGACTTTCCATTGGATGAGTTTCCATTAGATGATTCACCATAATGTGACTCACTATTGAGCGAGTCACTATCGGAAAACTCACTACAGGTGACCTACCGACGTGACCTATAATCAACAACTCACCACCACGACTCACCATTGCGAGTCACCAGTTTCATTCACCATTATGTCTCACCGGTCCGGACTCACATGTCCTGACTCACCATCTTGAGTCACCATTGTGACCTACCATGTCCACCAACCATTGGAAAAACTGTAAAAACTACAAACTATTGAATTGAGCCCCCATGACCTTCCAAAACACCTCAAACACTATATTTTCACAATGAAATGGACCATAGATTTCCAGGCCATTACAATTGGTAAAAAACATATGAATCATTCGTAAACAAGAACAGAAATTCTATGAGTTATAGAAAGCCTTTCAAGAATAGTCAACTAGTGAATCTCTACAATAAACTAACCTAGATTCTTGTGATAATCATTTAACAGATTAATTTGATTAATCTGCCCTCATAAATTTATCCTTATAGTCTAAGTTGAAAATACATCATGGAAACATTGATGCATTTCAAATAATAAATAAAATGAAATGTATGTAATAGGAATATTCTAGGCATGATATGTATATTATTTTAAATGCATTTTTTAGATATAGGATGACCAAATGATCTTGGTATTCCATCATATACTAAATATTATTGGGTGAATTAATAACATAGTGTGGATGGTGGATCCTTAAAAGATTGATCTGGATATAAAACCTTTTCTACAGTCATTTATAGAATGGTTCTGATAATTCATTATGAACTATGATATGGATTATATCAATAAGATTTTACATTTTATCCTCAATAAGTTGAGGGTAACTAATTTGGAAATTGGGGCTCCATGATTTATTTCTAGGATGATAGTAAAAATAAGTTAAATATTTTTATTTTAAGAAGAATATTAGAGGGTACAATGGTCGACTTAGGATATTTCAACATAAGGGAGGATTTCAAAGATGGTGAAATAATTCCATTGCCACAAGCCTTTTCATTAGATAAAGAATTACCTTGAAAACCTAATGGTTTATAAAAAAACCATGGAGATTTTAAAAATTATATTAATATTATATAATTTAATAACTCCATTTTTCAGTGTATATAATATTAACTAAACACTAAATAATTGTTTTTTGATATGTATAAGAGTTTAAAAATAAAAAAAGGATTGACGGTTAGTGCTTCAAGTATGTATTCTAATGATAGAGGAATATGTTTCTATATTTATTATTTGGATACTACAGATTAATTTAATGATATATTTGATTAAAATGGTAGTTTTATGTTTTATACTTATTTTTATTTATTGTGAAATTAATAATTATTTGTAAACAATGATTGTTATGAATAATATGAGATGAAATGGTTTATAAAGATTGTATGACTGAACCAATTTTATAACATAGTTTGAACACAATATATGGGTAAAAATGTATTACTTGATGAAGAATATTTTTTCTATGATATTTTTTAAAATAAGATGGAAAAATTTCCCACCCACCATCAGTTTTATGTTTTATTGAAGAATATGTTATAATCAACATATAGATTCCAATACGTAGAAAATAAATTATGAAAATATTATTAGTATTTTTTGAGATAAATAATCCCATAAGAAATATGATTCATTTCATAATAGAAAATATTTTCTCTATTAAAAATATATTTTAATGAAAATAAATGTTTTAATATTCTAACAGTAGTATGATTTGTCTTGAATAAGTTCAAAATTCAAAAAAAAGATTATACCAATATAAATAAAACCTAATGTAACTTTTAAACCAAAATAGATTAAATTTTATTGTTAAACAATGGCCTTCATATAAAGAGTTAAAAAATTATTAATAATTATTTAACGATTAAATGAAACATTTACAGGATGATTATGATTAACAAATAAAAAGATCTATATAGACAAAAAGGTTATTAATATACTAGCATTGGATGTTATGATGTAATATTGATTGAAAACTATATTTAAATAGTTCTCTATAAGAATTATGAATCCTGATGTCACAATTATTCAAATAGGATTTATTTATAGATTTAATAGTTTAATGGAGTTTAATGTGAGGCATTATCAAATTTTCTTATAGAGATGTTCCTAAAATTATATATATATATGTAATGAGTGTTTTAAAAACAGAAATGTAAAAAAATATAAGGTATTTCTAGTGGTCAAGCATATAGGATATGACTATACGGGTTCTTATGTATGGGTTTACATGTATTCTTAAAAAAAATTAAAATAAAAAATATATCATGTTTCATAAAATGAAGTCTCAAATATATCATTTTTTTCATAATTATTTCATATATATCGCGATGTTAAATGATATTTTACCCTGAAATTTTTTATTTTTAGTTATACTTAATTTATAGTTATCATGGAGTCTAATATCATTTCATGACATGTGATTATTATTGAGGATTTTGTTTTTTATAGTGAAATAAGATTCACTCATGATCCAAAAAGGAATTATTGCTAGATGAATACTCACTAAATATAACACATGTTGTATAATAAAGTATATTTTTTTAATATTAGGGGTTTTTATTCATATTGAATACCAATACCTAAAATTTAATAGATACATATAATGAGAACCATTATACTTTCATATCATTCTTATGATAATCTAGAGGATTACCAAATCAAGATGTGGTTGGATATGTTGTTGATCATGTTTTCGATTGTGGTTTAATAATGATGGAATTTATCCTCTCATATGATGAGTATGATATTTCAATCCGTGATTGAGTTATATCAAGTAAGTGTATGATAATACCTAGATATGTAAAATGTGACATTATTATATATTTATATGAGGGGAATGTGATGTGATAATCAATTTGGGTGAATGAGAAGTGACATGTTCATCCATTTGGATTGAGGAATAATGAATATAAGAGTAGGGTATATTAGATTTAAATACTCCATATTTGATGTTTAATTAAGGTATTGGGTAAAGGGAATGTATAATCATTTATAATTTTATTTGATACAACTGGTGGAAAACGGTATTGAGGTACTTGGGTTTAATAAAGATCATATCATCCCCCTATGTAACATTAAAAACATATTTTATTTCCTAGAGGTTATTATTTACTTACAATAATTAGTTAGAATGATCATAATTTGTATTAATATTACAGACACCATGGGGTGTAACTTCTTGGTTGTGTGAATTTTTATTATATTTTTTTAAATGTTTTAGTATAAAATAATGAAATCATCCCCAATGTGATTTGGATAATATCAAAAATATTTTTTGGATGTATTTTCATATGTTATCAAAATTTATGCAATATGTGGTGAAAATATATCATAACTCTTCTAAATGATTTTTTATAAGATATCCAAAACAATTTTTAAATCAGGATTTAGAAGTTATTGGATATAATGTGATATATGGTGATAGAGAAATAAGTAAATGAGGAAATAGAGATAAATAGTGATATATACAGTAAATCCAAACCACAATGTTGTAATATAGACAATTTCATGTTTTTATATTTTCTAAACAACAATCTAGTGATAGTCACTACAATGTGGTTTACTGTATGTCAATAAAAATGTCTTGTGATGATACTTGAACATACTATCTCACTTACGTGTAATATATCATATTTATTTTTTTAACTTGCGATGATGATTTGAAGAGATTAAAAGTTACAGTAATTGTAAAAATGAATTTGAAATCATTTATCAATTATGGACAAACAATTTAATTTCAATGGGAGTTTTTGGATGGATACATAAATATTTTTACCCTATTAAAATGTGGGAATTTCAAATACAGTATTAATTATACACAAATTATGAAAATCCATATATCTCTTGCTAAAACTATATCTATCTCTCCAAACAAGGGTTCTATTATACCATGAGGAAGATAAGATGTTTCCAAAAAAATATGATGTTCACACGGCCCATGGATATTATAGGATGAAGTAGTATATTGGATACATGTTATTGATCTTTATCAATATCATATAGAATGGTTTGGTTAGTTTGGGTCAACAAAAAAAAATATTCATTCATCATTAATTTTATTTAATTCAAATCAATGGGTTGATTATATGACATAAATAATATTTGTTTGAATGTTTCCATTATACATGTAGAAGTTGTCTCCAATTTTAAAATGATTCAGTTTATATAGTGGGTCATTCATTACACAAATATTTCTGTGTGCCTAATGGGTCAGACTTAGTATATACATTTGAGCCATAACTCATGAAAATATTTACATTTTGTCTCTATTGTTTGGTTGTTTCATAATGTAATGATTAAACCTCCTTTCCAAAACCAACTTTAGGTTTCTATGACCCTGGATGACTATTATAGCATCTAATAAAACTCTTATTTTATTACATAAACATTTAATATTCTATACTACCATCAAATTATAATACCACGTACTCCCCTTGTCTTTTTAAACTACCCTCAACATATTGAGTATATTATATGAACTTTTACTAAACTCATTTATATTATCATTTATAATAAATTGTTTAAACATGTTAAAAAGTGATTGTAGAATGAATTTAATAAATAAATACATCCCTAAGTATTACTCCAAGAGATTTTAATGAAATTTTTTTGATAGAATATATTGAATTCAAAACCATTACGAGATGAAAATACAATAGAAAATACTTTAAGAAATATATTTTTTAATAAAATTTAATCACATCGATAGCTTGCAGAACACACAACCCCAAGGTGAAATGAACTATAATATAGCATGCCATTATAACCTAAAAATTAAGTGTGAATTTATGAATATATATATCAAAATTATAAAAATTATGACTATGAAATGATTATAATTAAAATAAGATTCATTTAAAAGAAAAAGAAATGATTTCTGAAAAATTATATTTTTTCTTAAATAAGGGTTTTCACGCTTCATCCATATTATCTAAAGTTAATTTTTACCAAATATTAAATATATATTTTAAAATATAAAATTAATTTTTAGTTCATTATATCAATTTTGTATTAGGGTTATCATTTGTGTTTTTATGAAATATTTCATTTTTTGATGAATTGTAAAAAATTCTAAATTTTAATTAAAAACAAAATTTCTATTTTAATTATTTAAAAACATAAATTATATTTTTAATTAGTTTTAAACAAAAATTAGTTAAATTATCTATATATATTAATCCAATTTAATTAAATTTAATCTTTTAATGTTAAATTTCGATATAATTATTTTTAATCTTCTTAACATTTTCTCTTCGAAAACCTGCTTCCTCACCACTTCTATTGGATTATTTTTTAGTTACAATTTTTCATTTATATAAATGGAATTATTATAAATTGATTATATAATTTAAATAAAAACAATTTATATTTGATAATAATTTTAATAACTTATTTACCAAAATTAATAGTGGAAACAATAAAAAATAATAATCATAGTTAAGGAAAACATTGATTTAATAGGGGCTAAACTAAAAATATAATGTATAAATTGACCTAAAATCTTCCCTAAATTATATTTTATGGAAATATCTCAACACTATAATGTATATTTCTTGAAAATAAGTTATTTTGGACCCTTTTTTCATGTCAAAAATATTGGTAAAGCTTTTCCATCCTAAAATTACAAGTGTGACACTCACCTCACTTATAAAAGTCTATCCCCATCTCCACTATTTTTAACACTATCACACCATTTTAGTTAGTACAAATATTACCAAATCACATTCTATATTCACTAATATAATCCTCAAAGTCTAATATTCTATATAATTCCTACCTTTGATAGATTTGTTTCAATCATAAGGAGGTTACCCAAAGAAGAGATAACAATATTCAAAAACTATTTTTATTTTATTTATTCTTCCACCTCCTTAAATTGTTATAAAACAATGATGATATAATAAAATTTGTATATTAAATATAATAACACCATTTTATAATAAATTAATAAGTTAAGACAATCTCTCTTTTTACAAATTTATTAGGAAATCATAATTTATTTATACGACCAACCACCACCTCGCGTACCAATGACTTTCGTTTTTCAATTTCAAATTCTCACTGTTGGGTGAGATGATGGATATTAAGTATATATATGATATTTATAATAACATTATATATATTTATTCATTATATCATATATATACATTTTTTTCCTTTCCATTCCCTATGGGATTCTATAATGGAGTACGTTTGTATGGCATACCACTACCTCATGATGTGATGTGATTCATTTTTCACTAATGCTTTACAAAGACGGTAATAATGAAAATTTTAATTAATATACAATTTTTAATTAAAATACATTTTATATGAATAAAATATTTATCATTGTTAAAATGAAAATATTTATTTTTCTTTTTTTACACAATAAAACACTTGTATCATTTTGGTATTTGTGGACAACTATGTTCATGAGGTGATGTCACTCTCTTTTATCACCTCACAACTTGGTTGATATATATATAAGAATACCCAATAAAATGATATTATATGTATGATATTATGATAAATATGTAATGATAAAATATTACATAACTTATTTCCAAAATGATCATTGAAAAATGGAAAATTTTACTCCAGATTACACATGACGTTCCATATCCTTGAATGTAACGTAGTTCATTTTTCATTAACATAATTCATGATTGGTTTTAGAATTAAAATTTATGTATAAAAAATATAATTATCTCATTATTATTATTCGAGAGATAATATAACTACGAAATGTGTGCAAGAATTGGATCGTTCATGACAAAACACGCATTATGAAGCCGGAAAATTAACACATAAAATAATGAGAATTAAGAAATATTATTATTTACCAGGATATAAGAAGTTATAAGGATCATATATGATATTATAAATATTAATTTGTATCTATAATAAGTTATTAAGATTTTTAAAACCTCTATACATGTGATTAATGTATGTCAAACCAAAAGAAAGTATGAGGTAATGGATGATGTCTTTCATTGAGTAACGCTTTTATATTATGAACCAATATATTTTATATGGCGTATAAACATAGCATTTAAGATATAATATCATGAATTATTTATACTTAGAATGAATTTTAATTATAAATTTGACATATTTAATCTAAGTGTATTTGACATGAAAATTACCAAGTTGTAATGAATTTCTTAATTCAATTTATTTTTATAAGGTTATAGTACTTATTTTTATCATTGATATTATAAGATTATGTGTCTACTTACTTTTTTTATATTATTATGTATTTCTAGTTATGTTAGTTGGATGTACATTTGATACAATTAATTGTTTCATTATCTAATTCTTACATAAATGTTATGATCATTTCATGGGTTTAGTTCACAATTTTATTTTAATCAGGAGTATTTACAATTTAATTTCCATTGAAGGATGTTATTTGATCATTTCATAATAAACCCTTAAATTTTATTCTCTTTTGGTTATTAATTAATCTTTTAAAGAAATATTACCATTTTCCTATCTTTGGTACTTAAAATTATTAATAATATTTTTTAAGATATTTCAACATTATTTCTCTCCTCGATCGAAAAATCATTTTTCTTCAAAAACCATATTTTTAAAAAATGATTCAAATTTTTTTTAGAATTGTAAATATGTTTTATTAAATAAATTTTTACTGATTTTTCGACATTTCAACAAAAAAATTAAAAGAATATTCATGCCTTTTTAATTAGTCTCTTTTCTAACCATTTAGAGTGCCAAATGAATGTTTTTTAACATATATGAGATGTATGTAAGTACATGATGTCCTTATCATCATTTATTTGAAAATTAATTTGAAATTTCATAAAGGTGTTTTTAAAAAAAATTGTCACAACCAGTCCCCTGGGGCATGTTTCGTGACTATCCATAGCATGCCTCCTAAAAGCTGGGGGATGGAGACTAGCACCGAAGGCATCAACCTGCATGTGGGAGGAATTTTAATTAGTAACTATATTCACACACTTGACCAACCATGTCCCACGAACTAAAAAGGAAACAAGTATCACTAAAACAGAGTTGAGTACAAGTACAACAAATACAAGTGGGCTAGAATACAAACCCAACCAGAAAAATTGAAAACAACAATGTGAAAAAAGGAAACACTGATGGCCATCTACGAAGAACCCCACCTGATCATGAGAGTAGTGTAGCTAATAGAAGATTCTATATAAAATCATTTCCACTCAATCATACTAGGCCCACATGGTCCTAGGCCACCATGTCCACCATCGGAGTATCTATCTGTCTTGTCTCCATGAGCACCTCTGGGTCATGGTCTACAAAAGTCTCAATCAAAATACATATCGCTTGCACAGGACATGACACGAGTGGGTGGATCCCATGAAGGGGTGAGTAATGTGATACTCAATAGGGACCTTAACACTAAATGTAAAGGCCAAAAACCAATCCTTAAAGAAAAACAGTAATCACAAGACGTCTCCCACCAGGAATACATGTAGGGTAGTGATAGAAGAATCGTCAATAACATCATTAAATGCCTTGGATGCTAGAAAACTCCTACTTTATTGAGTACATTGGGCTGTAAAAGTCCCATAGAGGTGATTCCCACTAACCATAGACTTATTAGGTACACATATTCATCATATACCCAGGGCCTAAAATGTCACATAGAAGTGCTTCCCACTAATCTTGGCCAACAGAGGTACTCCTCCTCGTCACGTACTTTGTGCCTGAAAAGTAACAAAGAAGTGAATCCCAACATGGTCCAGAAAAGTCACACACAAGTTCTTCTTACTGGGATATAGTCAATTCAAACATAGTCAAATGTGAGTAGTATTCAGGTCTCAACTAACCATAGGGTTCTGTACATAGCGCACAAGCGATAACTGCTCCTGAAGCCATTCATCACATCTTAATAACCATGAAAAGTCTCCTCAGGGCATGCCAAAAGATATTCCTCTTCTAGAGGGTCCCAATTCTACAAATGAATCACCAATCGAACATTTTGGTTTGCAAGATACGGGTGTTTTAGTAAACAGGGGACGGTTAGGTCTAGGCCCAGTCTGACACAGTCAGATCGACTCGACCAACCCGGCTCTGGGGTCATACATACCCCCGTTTAATTTCACCAACTCGAACTTAACCGGTTTAGGTTTGGCTCAATTTGGTCTGGCCTTTCCATTGGCCCATACTTAAGGGGATATTCTGGACTTGGCCCGGTATGGATAAGGGTCCATCCTGCCGGGTTGCCCGATGGCCCGGTCTAGTCCAGCCTAGCCCGAAGGGCACGGGTCTGGCCTACCAATGCGGGTACAACCCGCTAGCCCCGAACCAGCTCGATGGATGGGGGCACGGTATGCTGGTTGGGGGAGTGACCCTTATACCCAAAGACTGTCCACGTGGGCGGTTGGTGGGGTCCTCTTAGGACGCGACAACCGGCAGCGTCCGCCCTCCCGCCTACCCCATAGACATGTAGGGATCCTCCAACCATGGTCAGGAGACCGTGGCTCACTAGCCACCCCTCCACATGGTTCCATCCTAGGGCTGTGTCACCCTACAGTAATGGCTAGCCATCCACAACCAACTGCCACTGTAGAGAACTGATGGGTGCACCCCCATCATCTACCGATGACTGCCAACACGATCCATCGTCAGCCACCACCTGCCGCTACCACTAGCATCGGCACACCAAAGGTCTATTCTAAAGGCCACCAAAATTTCTCTGGTGATCCTTTTTCCAATTTGTCTGTTCCTATGGTCCTCCCAGATCAACGCCATCTGGGCCTAGGCCCCGGATTCCTCTTGCTGCCACTTTGAGGAAACGGCCACAATGAATACACATGGAAGAGGTTCTTAAGCCTTGTTCTTGTAGGCCCGCACCCTCTATGTTAGTGTTTTTTAATCATAGGAGGTTTGAGGATTTTAATTAAATCAACAAAATATAATCTCAATTACTGGATAATGAAAATCCGAAAAGAAATTTACCCAACTGCATAAATGCACAATTCACAGATCAACATGTTCATGGGTTGATCTACATTCATCATTTATAGAATAATAACGGGGATGAACTTGCATAAATTAAACCCGTAATTCTTTTACCTTCATTTCCATGGTGTTATTTCCTCGATGTTTCAAGACATTGACATCATTTTTCACTTCCAACTCTGTTCATTGAGGTGCTTCAAAGATTTTTGACGTTCATCCGTGTTTTTCATTCACTGTTGGAGAGGATGTTCATCAGAGGTTCATATGAGAATCATCAGAGTTTAATTCCTCTTTCCACCAACATGTCAACCAAAATATTAGGAAAACATTTCACAACATTTTTGTTACGCTAAAACATCACATCGTCATGATGTTTCATAAATGAAACAACAACACTATTACATGTCATTGAAGCATCATTACAGTGTGAGTTAACAAGAAATTAATGATCCTCATAAATGTTCCTCGTCACTACAACACAGTGTCACCATCTTATACTCAATGTATAATAAAATAAAATAAATAACTTTTTAACGTTATTTTATTAATTTTTGAAAATTTAGAAAAATTAACTTTTCTATTCAGCCCTGGTCAGTTGAAGTTATGTCCTTGCTAGGATAGTCCTAGCATTCTGAGTTCAAATGTGCCCTTGGATTTTTCAGCCGATCACTTGTTCAAAGATTATAAAAATCCACTCACACGTTTTCTGAACCTGCCTTAAAAAAAGTTCAAAATTCTGTTCTAGGCTCATTAGGCTTCATAATCACATGTTTTCAAAGAGTGTGGTCTCATTATAATTCCATATAATTAAAAAAACCACAGAATTTTCAAGTAATTACATTCTCCCAACCATAGGGATTTATGTCGCCAAATTCCAAAATAAATATTAACTAAATATATGGGGATACTAAGCATGAATTTGAGCCTCCCACGCCAATGTTCTCTCCTAGAGATTCTTGTGATGCCACCAAACTCGCACCCAAGGAATAGACCACCCATGTGCGACTTTATCCTATTGATCCACTATCTCCACTAGGAACTTCACAAACTTCTCCCCATCGTCATTTTCTAGCTCACCCCAGTTGATAACATGCAATGGATCATGAAAGTACCACCTGAACAACGACATGTGGAAACCATCCTGCACTGGATGCATATGTGGCGGAAAAGCTAGGTAGTATGCCACCTTGTCAACTCTTCTTAGGATCTGAAAGTGTCCAACAAACCTTGGAGATAGCTTGCTTCCCCGAACAACTCTCTGTAATCATTGTTGGGGTGAGACTTGAAAAAAACTTGATCTCCCTCATCAAACTCCAATAGTCTTCATATTTTTTCATAATAAGACTTATGCCTTCTCTGTGCAGTCCTCATCTGCTCTTGCATGATCGGAACCTTCTTGGTTGTAGCCTGTACCAACTTTGGACCCATGAGTGATGACTCTCCTAGGTCTTTCTAGCATATGGGTGATCAGTAAGGTCACTCGTACAAGGACTCAAATGGTTCCATGCTAATGGTGAAGTGATAGTTTTGTTGTATAAAAACTCCACCAGTGGCAGGTGGTCCTCCAAACTGGGACCAAAATCTAAGATGCAAGCATGTATCATGTCCTCTAAGGTATGTATGGTCTACTTTGTCTGACCATCTCTCTAGCGGTGAAAAGTGGTGCTCATGCACAATTGTGTCCTGAATTCTTCCTATAATCAACATCATAGTCGGGATGTAATGTGAGCTTCACGATCTGAGACGATTGTCGAAGGCACCCCATCAAGCCGCATAATCTCCTGAACGTAGAGGCATCCCAATCCCTCAACTGGTCCCTACTCATGTGTGGGTAGGAAGTGAGTCGACTTGGTGATTTGGTCAACGATCACCCAGATATAATCGTGGATCAGGATTTACATGGTACCCAAGTCACAATGTCCTTCAAGATACTGCCACATTTCCTTTATGGTACCTCAAGTGGTTGTACCAAGGATGCAAGATCCTGATGCTCAGCCTTTACTTGCGGAAAAGTGAGACATCATGAAACAAACCTGGGCAATATTTTCTACATCTCTAGCCACTAGTACTGATGTTGGAGATCCAGGTACAACTTCACCACTCTAGGATTTACTAACATAGGGAATGTATGTATCTCTCTCAACAACACCTCCCAAAACATCAATGGTAATATGGTTAACCCTCTGAAAAGGATGACATGCTCCCCACCAATCGAAAATACATCAGGAGACCATCTTCAAGATAACTGAGCATGTTGGTCCTCACAGTTAACATCCACCAACTATGCCTACCGGACTCACTGTAAGAGTGGGGGAGTTATTGTCATCGACCGAAGGTAAGAAGCCTCACTATCATCCCCAAAGGATATCTGTATCACAACCAACTGCTTTGTCGCCTCATTTAGAAGCTGCAAACTGTTCCTCCTATTGAGCGCATCTGCCACCACATTCCCCTTTCTAGGAGTATAGAATATCTCAAAGTCATATAATTGGAGGAACTCTAGCCGTTGTCATTGTCTCAGGTTCATGTCCATCTAGGAGTAGATATATCTAAAACTCTTGTGGTCAGAGTAAACCGTAAACTGGTCACACATCAAGCTATGCAGCCATATCTTAAAGGGAAATACCACTTCTTCTAACTCTAGGTCATGGTTCACGTAGTTCTGCTCATGTTGTATCCAATTTCGGGAGTCGTAGACAATCACTGCTTGATCCTACATTAGGACACATCCCAGTCCAGTTTCTGATGTGTTATAGTAAACTATATATCCAAGGCTTTTCTCTGGTAGTCTAAATATGGTGGCATTATTCAGTCTCCACCTCAGCTCTGGGAAACTCAGATGGCATTTATTTATCCACAAGAAGGGTTTCCCCATCAGTGTAAAATCTTATAAGGGTGTTGCTACTTTGGAAAAGTCAGGTATGAACCTCTGATAGTAACAAGACAACTCCATGAAGCTATGCACCTCAGTCACACTTCTGGGCACTCCCAATAAAGCACTACCTCTATATTCTCCATATGTACTGCTACTCTAGCCTTCAAGATGATGTTTCCTAGAAAGTGGACCTCCCATATCCAAAACCAATAGTTCAAGAGCATACCATAAGGCTGGTTATCTCAGAGTGTATCTAGGACTATCCATACGTGTGAAGCATGCTCTTCCTCTGACAATGAGTACAAAAATATGTCATCACTGAAGAACATGGAAAATTGGTTGAGTTAAGGCTATAAGATCATGTTCATGAGTCTCAAGAACACTACTAGGGCATTGTTCATTCCAAAATGCATCACCAAGAACTCATAGTGGTCTTATTAGAACCTAAAGGATATCATTAGTAAATCTTCATTTTGTACCTGAAGATGGTGATAGCCCGATGTAAGGTCCATCATTAAGAACCACTTCACCCCCTTCAGTCGGTTGAAGAGATCATTGATCCTTGGTAGTGGATACTTTTTATTCATGGACACCTAGTTCAGGTGCTGGAACACCACGTACAACCTCAACTCCCATATGCCTTCTTGGAAAAAAGCACTAGGGATGCCTATGGTGAAACATTGGGCCTTATGAACCCATTCTCTTGCATGTCCTCCGGTTGTACCCTCAGCTTGCGAACCTTCGCAGGAGCCATCCAATATGCCGGTGAGGATATTAGTGTCCTCTTAGGTTTAAGGTTTATGTAGAAGTATACCTCCCTATGAGCGGCTATTCCCATAACATCCTCTGGAAAAACATCCATGTACTCATCCACCACTATAGGAATACATGGACTCGTATCATCCACTACACAGAGGGTGAGGCTAGCCAACTGGTGAGTAGTCAGATGCACCCTCCTCCAAGATGGTATGTCCTCTGATATAAGGGTTTCCTACTAATTAGTGAGCAAAATCATGGTCCCATATACATGAAAACATCACACTGTATTCCTAAAATAGTCGATCTAAGCGCGGGTTGTGGATGACCAGTCCATACCCAAGATGACATCGTAAGGCCTCGATACCTCTATTAAGATATCCCAGACGAAGCTCTAACCACCTAGTGTAATATCAGACTTCTAGAACCAATGTGTGATCATTTAATCCCCTCCCATAAGAGTCTCTAGTTCTAATTATTGAGTAAACGGCTCCACTTAAATTTCATAGCTCTTAACAAGAGTCATAGAAAGGAAAGAGTTACTAGCACCAGTGATTATAAGAACTGAAGATAGGGTGTCGGAGAAACAGATCGTACCTTGGTTCATCTATCAAGCTTTGGGGTTATAAGACTCTGCTGCCTCAATTTGTGCTCGCCCCTGTCTACCTGCTCCCTGAGGTCGGAGTGGACTACCTTGGGGTGTTGGTGGTAACACCTCCAAGCATCTCTAACCGCCTGATACATGGCCCATTACCCTACCATGTCTTCCGCCCTACATAACTCCTCACTCAAACCATTTCCTCTTCCTCGAAGGTCTCTCAACTATCTTCTGGTCATATATATGGTAGGTCAGGTAGTCATATGCCATGTGAGCCCGCCGCATGAGAAGAAAATCCTGGTTCCCAGCTAACTCCCTCTAGTCTGGGATCCCCACACTACAAACCCTAAGTCCTACGGTCATCCTATGAAATACCTATCCCACTTGGGACTTCGTGTCTAATGTCTTCTACCTTCTGAATAATCTATCTCTTGGGGTCTTCTGGTACCTATAGTTGTGTGTGCCTACTCCACCAGAAATCTCTCTACCAAATCATCTCTCTCCCTCACCCCAACCTATGTCGGGTTGATGAGAGACAACACCAATGCCATGATCTCTCACCTAAGTCACTACTGAATGGCTAAATCCCAGAAGAAAGGGTCTCGCACCATATCTGTTGAGTAGAGAGAAATCTCGGTGAACCATGCTGAGTACTTATCCTCCGTCATACTGCCATTTTGTAGGTGAAGTAGCTCATGAATGTGCATAGAGTTCAAGGTCACAGGAAAAAACTCTTTCCAGAAAAGCTGCTCGATGTCGCCCTAGGTGAGGGTCACCTCATCGTGCATCGTGGTGGTCAAGCTCCACCATATCCCTGTCGAGCCTTGCATAATGATCTCTAACATGTTCTCAATCTATTCATGTAGTGTCCTCACTATGTATAAGAGACACATCACTGCCTCAAGACAATCCTTAAGGACTTTAGGATCTGTCACTCCCCAGAACCTGGGAGGTATCTGTCTCTAAAAACTCCTACAGGGCAATGAGCCTGTGCACTTCCTCTGTCGTAACCGCCGGTAGTAGATGTTGATCATCGGGTGGTGGTAGCACTGGTGCACTAACCAGTGGGTCCATCTCTAGAACTGGTCCCTGAATGGATGCCTCATCACTAGGAAAGATGTCCCCACAACCTCATATTGGGATCCTGTGTGGTTGTCTATGTGGTGGAATCCTGATATAGATCAAGATGTACCACAGTAAGATGATTATACTTGATGAGATAACTTTTATTCAAATGAACATAAAGAGACACTTACACACCCAGTGTTTTCATGTACAGAGCCGAAAACTGAATTCGAGACCCTGGTGTATGGATACGTCGGCCGCCACACCAACACTGGACTCCATGAATCTGGAAGTTAGAATCGAAACACTTATCATCGTTACCCTAAAAAATACACAGACTCCCATTGTTTATGGTAGGATCGACCGCCCATTGATACCACTTTTTCATGACCCATCCCCCGAGGCCAATGTCGTGACTACCCAAATCCCACCTTCTGAAGGCCAGCAAATGGCGATTAGCACCAAATGCGTCAACTGAAAAGTGGGATGTATTTTCCGGAGTACTTATACACACACACATGCCCAACCACACACAAAAAAAGAAACAAGTATCACTAAAATAAAGCTAAGTACAAGAAAAACTAATAGAATTGGTCCATAATACAAACCCAACAAAATAACTAAAAACACCAAAGTACAAAGAGGAAACTCTAATAGCCATTCGTAGATACCCCTATAGATCGTGAGAGTAGTGTATCATTTGGAAGATTAAGTAGAAAGTCATGTCCACCCAAACCTATTAGGACCTGCTTAGTCTTAGGAAACCAAGTCCACCATCATAGTATCCATTGGTATCATCTCCATGAACGCCTTTGGGTCCCTGTCCACCAAAGTCTCTATAAAAATGTTGATCGCCTCCACAAGACACGACATGAGTGGGTGGAACCCATGTAGGGCTGAGTAACGCGATACTCAATATGGACACCAAAACAATAAGAAATAACCAAAAAAACAATCCTCAAAGTAAAACAAGAAGAAAAATATAGCTCACGCTAGGTATACATGTAGGGAATTGATAGAAGAATCATCAGTCACATCATCAAACACCTTATCTAATGGAGAAATATTACTCTATTGAGTACAGTGGGCCTACCAAGTTACACATAAGTGCTTCCCACTAACCAAAGAATACTTAGGTACACATCCTCATTGTGTACCATGGGCCTACAAAGTCACACAGAAGTTCTTCCCACTAATTTTGTCCAACTGAGGTACTCTTGTTTGTGTACAGTGATCTTAAAAAGTCATATAGAATTACTTCCAATTTTGGGCCAAAAAAGTCACATAGAACTGATTCCCACTAGGTCCCATTTGAGTCATATATAGTCAAAATTCAACAATCTTCTGATCTCAACAAATCATAGGGTTCCATACGTAGCACACCTTGGATAATCTCTCCTCCTTCAGTTCAAGGCATCTAAAATTCCATGAAAAGCCTCCTTAGATAATTCCAAAAGATATGCCTCATAGTGGTAATCTCAACGTAGAAAATATCTCATCAATTGGACATGTGGTTTTCATGATACAAGTGTTTTGGTAAATAGGTGACGATTCTGCCTCGGCCCGGTCTCACCCAGTCGGACTGACATGACAAACCCGGCTATCGGGTCCCACATACCCTGGATTAATTTGACCAACTCGACCCAACCTGGTTCAGATCATGGTTGGTCTAGTCCGTCTTGGACACTAGGCCAGTCCTTAAGGGCCTCGCTGGATCTGGCCCAGTTTGGCCAAGGGTCTAGCCTGCCTAGTCACCTGGTGACCCAGTCTAGTCTGGACTAGACTAAAGGGAACAGGTCCAGCGAGCTGGCATGAGACATGCCCAGTCCAGTGGCTGGGGCACATCCCTCTAGCTGGGAATGCAACCTGCCAGCCCGAAGACTGGCATCATGGGTAGCCTGTGGGGTGCTCCTCGAATGCGGTAGCTGGCTAAATCTTGGCTCCTACCTACCCTGTAGACGTGCGGAGCTCCTCCAACCGTGGTTAGGCAACCTCAGTTCACCAGCCACCCAAGCGGTCCTGATGTAGGACAACCCTCAATGCAACACCCACCCCGCACCTTGTCACCCTGCTGCACGGCCTGCCTGCTGCTTCCACTAGCACCGGCGCACCGACAGTCCATTCTGTGGGCCACCATAATTGATCATATTGTCTGATTTTCGATCTATATATGCCTATGGGCCTCTCGGGTCACTGTTGTCCCTACGTTGGCCCCATTTTCCTCTTGCCGCCACTATAAGGATACGAACATACTGAACACATGTAGCAGAGGTGCTCGATCCTTTTTCATATCTACCCACACCCACCGCATTAGAGGATTATAAACATGGGAGGTCCGAGGATTCCAATTAAATAAAAAAATGATAATTTCAATTCCCGAATAATGAAAATCCCAAAAGAAAGTTACCCTCTCACATAAAGGCATGATTATCGGATCAGCCTGTTCATGGGTTGATCCATGTTTGTCGTTTCTAGAATAAGAACTATGAAGAACTTGTGTAAATTAAAACCCTATCTCTTTGATGTTCCTTGATGCAGCATTACATCCTCAAGGTTTCAAGACATCTACAGTGTTCATCGCTTTCGACTTCATTCTTCGAGGTGTGTCGAAGATGCTTGATGTTTATCATCATTTTTCATTCTTCATTGGAGAGTAAGTTCATCAGAGGTTCTTCAGAGAATCTTCACAGTTTAATTCTTTTTTACCCCAATGCATCTACCAAATGAAAATGAATACATGATGTAGAATTTCTATTTTTCTGCGATGTCGAGTCATTAGTAAATTTTATTTATGAATCATCGTCACTATTATAAGTCATTAAAGAATCATTACACTCTGACTTAATGAGCCTTTAATGAGCCTCATAAATGAATCTCTTCGTAGCACCACATCATCTCCATCGGCCACTCAATGGATGAGAAAAAAAATAAAATATCTTTTTAATGTTTTTTTATTATTTTCCGAAAAGTCTAAAAATTTTAATTTTCCGTTACGGCCTTTCTGAACAAAGTTAAGTCCTTCCAAGAAAAATCCCAATATTTTGAGTTCAATTATTCTCTTGGATGTTTTATCTGATCACCAAATCAAAATTTAGAAAACTTTCTCGCACGTACAATTAATGGACCTAAAAAATGTTCAAAATTCTGTTTTGGGCTCACTGGGCCTCGGAATCACGTGTCGTCAAAATGTGTTGTCTCTAAATAATTCCATATAATTTAAAATAATTACTCATAATATAAGAGACATTACATTTTTTCCCTAATATTATATAGGTTAATATAATTTAAAATTATTTTTCAAATACATTTATTTTGGAAATATTTTATCAATTTTATAGTTTTCCAGTAAAAAGGGTGGTTTTTAGTGAAAGGATATTTTCATCATGAAATGTTCTAAGTGATATTTTAAACTTTTTTCTACATATGAATAAATTATTTTATGTTAAATATGCTTTAAAGGAAATATAATCCAATGATACTATCCTTATTATTTATCTGGATGGTTTATGATCAGTTTGACTAGAGATATACTATGTTTATACCATTAATTTTCCTCTAGATGGTTTAATATTCTGTTTATTTATTAGGGAAAGTAATTAAATTTTTTATACTAGTTTATATACGAATTTTTATATTAATTATGTTTTATTACTTTCATATGAGGAATGAATTGGAATTTTTAAGTGATGGGCAGGGCATGCTATTACCCCTCGATGCTTCATTAGGTATGTGAGACAAAATAGATATGGTTTTTTCTAAGTATATAAAAATTCATATATTTATATATATATCTTAAAATATGACTTGATAGTATTATATGTCTTTGAACAAGTCTCGTAGATAATAGATTACTTGGAATAAGCCTCAATAACTTTTTTGGATTTTTTAGCATTATGAATTCCATTGATATGAATTCAGTTATTGATATTCCTTGTGATTATTAGATTATTTAGAATTTCAATGATTAATTTATAAATATCATGAGACTATATATTTGTAATTATTTTATCATCATTTAATATGTCCATATATTTTCTCATGTTCTTTATTAAATGATATGTTTTTTAATTTATTTACCTTTCTAATTTGCTTATAACGTATTTATTCTATAATCTTACCCATAATAAACATCTGAGCTCACACCTTTCTTTTATTATATTATTATTAGTGTACCATAATGAGTTTCTTGATTGATTTTCATTGATAAACTAAGGATAAAAATGGTTTTTTCAAAGAAAATAATTTTGGAATTTTATGTTTTCCATTATAAAAAATTAATGTACATGTCTATATTTCCAAGACTACTAAACAATTATGTTCTTTATGATGTAATTCCTTGTATCTTGAGTAAATATAATTAAGAAGACACTATATATTAGCTACGGTGTTAGGGTCTCTATAGTAGGTTTTACAAGAATTTTAGTAGAACCGTTGTAACTAGATTTAGGAAAACAATGATTACGGAATATGACCCTATGATATAGTTAGAGGATAAATATAGAAGAACATCGCAATGTTTTTGTAAAGAATATATTATAATTTTTTTCAAGAAAATATATATATATATTAGGATATAACAAGTGGAAATGGATATCAAATATATTTACTTATGGGGAATAACTCTGAGAAGGGTTTTTTGGTCTTGAACTGATAGTCACTTGGTGTATGTAGAAGGGCCTTACTATGAACCCGGTTTGTCACTCATAGCATATATTCTTAAAAACATTAAATTTTTTTTACAAACCATTATAAATGATTTAAAAATAATTACATTACGATAGAAATAATGGTTATGTTCATACGATTCTATATGCATTGTTTTTTCAATTTATGATAAACATTTCACTAGTTTTGGGATTATAGATTATGTTCCATAATGTTATGATCTAATATGGTTTATTATAGTAATTAGAAATGGTTCTTTAATGATGTAATGGATATAAAATCAATCCACAAACAATATAATGTTATTTCCCACAAGGCATGATAATGTTTCTAGAGATGGAGCTATAAATATGACAAATGAAATTAAAACCATATTGGGGAAGTTGACTCGGTTTATGAGTAATAAACATTGCAATATAGAGAAGCCTAATAATCCACCATATGGTGTGAAATGTTATATTTCTTTATTAATTAGAAAGTTCCACCATTCAATGAGACTAAAAAAAATTTATCTGAGTAATGTTTATGTTTCTTATAGAATATATTTCTCTCTATGGGAAGTAGTAATTGAGATAATGTTGTCATTAAATTTTATCATATCTCAAGAAATAAGGAACAATGGTGGTCATTGAATCAAAAAACTAAAGATTATGGGGAAATAAAAATCATTTAGTGTAAGTATTTCGTTGTAATTTTCTTGGAAAAATATTTTCCTTGTGATAAAATAGTTGATATAGAAAGGCAATTCTTGAGTCTAAGATGGAAAGAAGAGGTTAATGTTGCTAAGTATGAATCCAAATTTACAAGGATATGATGGCATACTTTGGACTATGTATGTAATCCCAAGATAATGATTGACTATTTATTTGATGAAACTATGAGAATTATTTGAAGGGAACTCAAATACCAAACATTCTAATCATACGAGGATGCGGTATCATGTTCTATAAAGACATATAAATAATTCTCCAAGATGTGTGATTTTTAAGGTAATAAATAGAAAAATATTATGGATGATAAAAAATGAATAATAGGTAGAAGGGAAATAGGTATTTTCCAGCATATGATACTCATAGAAGGAAACACCATGGTACATGCTTAAAAGCAAAATGAGTTTTCCACATCTATAGAGAAAAATTCCACCGTGTTTTTAATTTCAATGGAAATAATTAATCTTTTGATGTGTACTTCTTCAACTATAAAGAGATGGGGAACTTCTATGATAAATTCCACAATATTTATGGGAAAAGACCACACAAGGAGTTAATGGGTCAAGGTCAGTATAATTATATTAATATTCATGAAGTACAATGATTATTGTGTGTGTGTATTTGGATTCAAAAAAAATGTTATAAAATTGTGTTATTAATAAAACTGTCAAAAGTTTTATGGATTATACTATAGTAATTTTTCATTTCATACTTAAATAATATATTGAACAGTATTGATAACTAAGAATCTTTATTCATTGTAATTTTAAACATCATGGAAAACATGTGATTTAGGAAATGATAACCCTTAAAATGTAAATAATTTTGAGATAATGAATCAACAATAAAGAGAATATTTATATGGATAAAGTAAATTTGAGAGTACTAACTACCTTGTAACTGATTATTGATAAGTTCATTTTGGAAATTCAGTGACCTTTATTATAAATTTATGGATTATAATAATTTGGAATGTCTATAAGGTTAAAAATTTATGAAATGGGTTAAGTTGAATATTGGATTAATTTTTAGAGATTAATGTATTACTTCCCCATATGTAGACTCATACATTTTTGATAACCTATTCCAAAAAAATCATAATAATAACTATAGATTTAAGGAATTAATTTTCATTGTATTATGGACATTAAAATCAATTAAAAGTAAACATTAGGGCTTCCATAATAAAAAATGAATTTTTAGATATTAATTTCTTAGAGTAAGAGATGAATTGGAATTTGATTGAAGTAAAAACAATGGATGAAATTATTCTAATGAAATAGAAACGCATCAAGTATTTATTTTTTCATACAATTTTATACAATAAAATAATTACTCAGTATTCAGAAAATAATATTGAAACAAAATATTTATATTATTACATTCATATATTATGAATAAAATGGTATTTTAACTCATAACATATTTATGGCTTTGAGGCCCTTAACTTTTCATTGATCATTCATGTTCTTGTGATCAATGACCTCTATCACTCTCTTTAATTATTTATGATTTTACATTATGTCGATGTTTTCATTTAGCAAAAATTATCTCCTTCATAGAAACTTAGTTATGTGTTATTACAGAAGAAATTTATAATTCCCTTTCTATGTTATTATGAAAATATTTTATTAAACCATTTATGATCTGGGTTTTTTAGCAATGGTATTTCTAAATTACCATCCCTTGATTACAGATATGAAGTTTAAATTGCATGGAAAATATTTATTTAATGTGAGGAGAATGTGAAACGCATAGATTTTATAAGAAATGATGGGTTTATATAGTGTGTTTGAAATAAACACCAGGATTTGAAGTAAATATATCATTGGAGAATTTATGAAATATATCATTTTAAATACATTTATTATATTTCAGAGCTTTTATAACACAAAACCCCGTGTCAAAATGAACAATAATATAATATACTATTTTAACCTAGAAATCAAGTTTTATAGTGTTAATATTACTAAATAAATTAAAAATTTATGGTTATCTTTTGATTATAAGTAAAATAATAATCATTTAAAACAAAAATAAAATTTTTCAGAAAATTGTATTTTTTTCTAAAAGATCGTTCAATTTCCCTTTGAACACATAATTTAAAATTCATTTTTGACGCACATAAGAAATTATTTAGAAAAATAAATCTCATTTAGAAAATGATAATATCAAAAATAACTTAGGGTAACTTTTTTATATTTAACTAAAATGTTTAATTTTTCATTGAATAGTGAAAATACTGAATTATATTTGAAATCTGCTATTCATTTAAATTATTTAAAAAGATAAATTATATTATAAATTGGTTTTAAAGTGAAATAATTTCAATTATATATCTATTCATACAATTAATTTCAGGGGAATAATTTTTGTATTTAATTTTTATTTAGAAACATTGTAAACATTTAAATATTTTCTCTTTGAAAACATTCTTCCACATAATGTTTGTGGAATTAATTTTAAATTAAAATTTACCATATATGTGCATATAATATTCATTAATTGATACCTTATTTTTAATAATAATAATATATATTTTAAAATAATTTCAACTTCATTTTTTATCGAAATAAAAATTGAAAATAATAAAAATTAATTATCTGGTTAATGTAAAAATAGATTTTCCAGGGGTAAAAGTAAAATTAAAATGATTAAATTGACCTATAAAATTGTATGAAATATATTTTATTGATATATTTATACCCTATTAATTATAAATCTTTATAATATTGTATTTGTTTACCATTATTTCATGTGAAAAATCTGGGTCTGCATTCTGCATTCAAAAAATTACAAGTGTTCTAGTCAACTCACTTATAAAAGGAGACCCCTACCCAAACTTCTTAGAACCTTCACACCCTTTTTGTTCAAAAAATAACTAAAAAGAATAAATTATGAACATCTATACTCCCATCCTAGATTCCTAATTTTTTTATGAAATAAAACCATGCAAGTCCTTGGGGCAAACCTAACAAGGTTACCTGAATAAGAGGTAACATTCTTCAATACACATTTCTATTTTATTTATACCCTCTCCTCACTAAATTAATATATATCCATGATGAAATAATAACACAAGTATCCTAAATATATTTAATTTTTTATAATGGGGTCTTGACCTAATAATATAAACACTTCAGTCAAATGGGTTATGAAATCATCATTCATGTCTACGGCGGACTACCACCTTACAAACCGATGTCATTTTTTCCATTACCACCTATCACAGTTGGGTATGAGGATTGATCTAAAGTATATATATATATATGAGTGTGATATTTATAAAATAATTATACCTATGGATATATTATATTATATATAAACTTTTATATTCCATTTCATAGGGGATACGATATTGTCGCTCATGTGTAGGGAATATTGCCACCTCTCGAAGAGATGTGATTTTCTTTTCACTAACACTTTACCTGGAATGTAATAAGGATGATTTTAATGAATATATGTTATATAAGTGATATAATTATTATATTAATAACAAATTTATCATTATTAAAAGATAATATTTCATTTCCTATTTTTACACTGAAAAGGGATAACATTATTCATGTACATGTGGATTACTGCCTTCACCAAGTGATGTGACTCTCCTTCATCACCACACAACTTGGATGATAAGTTTAAGAATAATTTAAAAAATAATATGGTATATATGATAAAAAAATAATTATGTAATGATAAAATATAATTTAACTTCTTTCCATAATGATAATTCAAAATGGTAATGTGACTCATGTGTACGTATGATATATCATCTCTAGGATTATAACATAGTTTATTTTTCATAGCCATAATTCATGATTGGTTTTATAATTATAATTAATTTATAAATAAAATAATAATTTAACTATTATTATTCTTGATTTTATCTTATTTTATAATAGGGGCATGAAATGGGTCTTTCATGACAAAACACGCATGAGAAAACAAGACAATTAACACTTGAAATAATGAGAATAAGGAATAATTATTAATGAATGAGTGATATTAAGAGATAATATATGATATTATAAATATTAATATGCTTCTATAATAAGATAATAATATTTTTTATATCAATATGTAAGAGTTAAATTTACGTTCAACCAAACGGAAGCTTGAGGTAAGGGATTCTATCACAATTTCTTTTCATTGAGAAACATTTTTATGTTATTAAAAAATTAATTTATATAGGGTATAAAATTACATTTTATAATGTAATATCTTGAATAATTCATAATTCATGGTATTTTATGTTTCAATTTTAATAATTTGGTCCCAATGTATTTTAAATGAATATTAAGATGTGGTAATGAATTTCATAACTCAATTTCCTTTCATTGGGTTATATTAATTATTCAAGGTCCTTGATATTCTAAGATTATGTGTGTATTTAATTATCATTATATTATGTTTTATTTAATTTTTTTAGGAATATTTACATATAGCACACATAATTGATTCACTTATTAATTATCACCTCACTTTTAAGATCTTTGTATGGGTTTATTTCACAATATCCATTTAATTGGGATTGTTTATACTTGAATTTACATTAAAATACAATATATAATAATTTCTTAATAAAACCATTAATTTTATCATCATCTAGTTGTTCCATAAATTTTTCAATTAATAGAACCATTTTACTCTTTTTGGTATATTAAATGGTTAAATTTGTTTCTGATAATTCAACTTTATTTCTCTCTTCAATCGAAAATCCTTTTTCCTGAAAAAATATGTTTTCAAAAATGTTTTCAAAAATGTTTTATGATTCATAAAATAATTAATTAATTACGTTTTACCCATTTTATACTTTTAAAATAATGTTTAAAAGTAATCTTATTATCATTTTCTGAATGATGAAATATTTTACCCTTTACTATTCTAAAGGAATTTTCTTTAACTAATACGGCTTGTATGGAGGTACATACCATCCTGACCATCATTTAATTGAAGATTAACTTATAATTTTATAATTTTATTATTGAAGAAAAATATTTTTCTTAATATTATGGAAATAAATACTTTTTAAAAAAATTCAAAAACATTATTTTTACATTATTTTATGAATTTTCTAGTTTTGGATTAAAAATTTTGATATTAAAATAAATGTTATTTTCCTCCTGAAATGTTCTAATTGATCTTTCAAAAAAAATTCCCAGTTAAGAATAAATTATTTGATTCTAAATATGATTTAATGGGGATATAATCCAATGATACCATACTTATTATTCTTTTACTAGTTTATGTTCAGTTTGATAGGGAATTTACTATATTGATATCATTAATTTTACAATGGATGTTTTATAATTATGATTATTGATTGGGTAAAATATTACTTTTCTATACTCCTTATTAAATATGAATATTAATTTTGATTATGTTTTCCTCATTCATATAAGGAATTCATTGGACATTGTAAGTAGTGGGATGAGACCACTGTGACCCCTTGATGCATTGGTAGTTCTCATGAGAAAACTAGATGTGGTTTTGTTTGAGGCATTACACATTAATATAGATGTATTAGAACAAGACTTGACTGTGTTATATGTCTTTTCACAATCCTCAATGGTGTTATATGTTTTTTAATAAGCCTCAAAGGTATGTTTTAGAAGTATATAATTATGCATTACATACTTAGGAATTTTGTTATTGATATTCCCAATAATTATTCGATTAGTTTGAATATCCAGGGTCAATTTATCAATCACATGTGATTATTTATTGCGAATTATTTGATAATCATTTATTCCTATCATATTATGCTCATACTATTGATTAAATGGAATGTTTGTCCGATAATTACCTTTCTATATTAATTTTTCAATATTTATTCATGGATTTTACCACATGATTACCCTTATGGAGCATCTGATCCCACCCATTTCTTATGTTTCATTCTCTCTAAGGTACAAGGAAGTGTTTTTATATTAATATATAGGTATAAACTATGCTGAATAATTGGGTTTTCTTATAAAATTATTTTTGTCTTTTATTTTCTCAATTGTAATAGAAATTTCAAATGTGTATCAAGGTAAATAGGAATATAGAACTATTAAATACATCAGAATGATATTCTTTGTATATTATTCCAATAAAATAAAGTAGACATCAGCTCTAGGATACGGTAATTAGGGTGTCTACAATAAAAAAGATCATTACCTCTTAGAGTCAATTAAGAAAATAATAATATCAATTAAATGACAGTAAAATGATATTCATTCTATTTTATTTAAAAATTTCATTTGACATATTATATCTCTCATAACTTACTTGATCTTGATATTGACACTTTACGTTATTTATCATTTTTAACACATCCATATTCTAATGTTTCATTAAAAACATAGGATCCATGAACACAGTCATGATAGTGTCTATATCATGAGAATACATATTATTAATCATGAAAGAATTTAGATCTGTTTGTTTAATAGATTGAACAATAATTTGACTAGGAAGGGATTTTTATAACACATAAATATTTTCATTATATCCTAATAACTATCTAAACTTCCTATACTAGTTTAATCATTTTTCTCTAATATTATTATCCTTTTGTAATATTGATCTCAAAGATAAATTTTATGATCAATATAATTTTATCTATATCATAATCATTAATCAAATGAGTCTCATTTTTTATTTGTATTTAATAAGGACTTTTACTAAATATGCTCCCACAAAATTGATTAATAGTTTTTAGAATATTCAACATATTTATTAGTGATGAAAGATCCATATTATACCAAAATTGAATAAATTTTAAATTCTTGCCACAAAATATACTTTTAGGTAGACCATCACATAAATAATATCATATAGGAATATTTTTTCTTGTGTGTATAACACTTTTCCCAACTCCAATATATTAATTATTCTAACTTAATTACTCTGGGTACATAATCCTATAAGTTTTTCCCAACTAAATGTGACCTAAATATAATTAAAAATAAATTCCACTAATCCCATTATTGTGACCCATAAACTAGTTTCCATATACATGATAATTCATGGGAATCCTTCTTTGGAAAGACCTATCCATTTGAATGATTGATTTATTGAAAAGTTTTTATAACTGAAGGAATCTAACACATAACATTTTTAAGGGGATTTAGGAATATCAAATTCAAATATTATGTATAATTTAGAGATATAAAATAAGGAAAAATATATAAAGGTGGTAATAACCATATCAAGGCATGTGTTGAATTAAAAAACATCAAATTTAATGTTTCTAGGTTAACATTTTGTGGTTGGTAGTACTTTCCTTACATGAAAGTACATAAAAACTATTATTTCCACACACTATAGGAACAAATTATAAATAAAACATAATGAGATGTTTTGTAATTAGTATCAAACATCAAAATTGACGATTTAAATATTAATCAATTTATATAAAATGTAAGAAAAATTTATAAATTATTTTTTTGAAATATTTTGGAATTTTTAAAATTACGAAGGAATTATTTTGAGATGTTTTAAAGTTTTAGGATCATCCATAGAGGATATATAATGTGATTCAATAACACTCCCTATATTTTATGAATATTTTTCAATTTAATTAAATATTATTTCATTGATATCTTGTTGTACAAGCAATATCGTGCTTAAATAAACCATTATATATTATTTAAATATTCTTTTTAAATGTCATATTTATCACCTAGATGATGGATTGGTGGGTATGAATATGAGTAAATAAATTTTTAATTTTTTAAATTTATAAAATGAATTCATAGGTTATCAATTGATAAGAAATAGTAATAAAATAATTCAAAAGTAAAGGATATGATTTTTTTAAAAAATATTATTTATGCATAGGATATGTTTTTGTCATAATAAATTAAATTAGTCACTATTTATTAATTATTTTAATGAAATTTATTATTTATATATTAGTTAAAAAACTAGGATTTATACAATGAGGTTTATTATCCATGCGGTAAGAATAAATCAAATTATCTTCTAATAATTATTTTGTTCTTTTTTAGGTGTTTTTCATGATTATTTTACAATGGTTTTATTCCAATTATATTAATGTAACACTAAAAAATTTATTCCATAATTATAATTAGTAGTTTAGTTATTTTCAATATTCCAATTTAATTTTTAGTAATCATGAATCATCACCATTTTAAATATTTATCACCAAAATAAGTATAAATCAAGTAATTAAGGTTAAAATAATGTGACGAGACATTAAAATCTATCTAGAACCTACCTTAATTCTATTAAAAGTATTTATTTATTCCATCCTCATGAAATATGTAAATATATGGAATTTTTTCCAATTTTAATTGATAATGATGATAATATTATTTTTATTAGAAAATACATACAAAATGTCACTAAATTTGTTTTAAAATGTTTGAAAATATTTATAGGGATAAAAGGTGGCTATGTTCAGTTATAAGTGGTTATTTTAATGATGAATTAATTTTTCTCATCATGTTAATTTATATTTTATTTTAATTGATGGAATAATTATCTTGAATTTTTGTGCAATGTCGACATAGTACGTGATCAATTAATAGAAAAATAAAAAATTGTTAATAAAAATATTAAAAATTAATTATTTTTTGATGAATTATTGTTTTTTATGATTTTTATACATAAATATAAAATATTTGTTATGATTTATATGTTTATTTTATAATCCCATTTCAATACAGTTTTTATTATTATTCAACTATGTAAATACTCTAAAAAATGACTTTAATGGTATCTTATGTTAAATTATATTTTATTAAATGAATTAAAATTCACAAAATAATGTAATATTTAGAAAACTAATCTAGATATGGTCAATAATATCAACCACTTTCAATTTATTGGTCGCTATTCCTTTTATACAAACATTCTATACACCTAAATTGTAAAGGAATCTGGATATCATGGTAATCATCAAATGAGATAAAATGTGGTTAAATATAAGAGATAATGGTTTAAACATCACCAAATATGTGTAAATATCATATAATGAGATAATTCTCAACTTCTCCTCATCCTATATTTTAAATATATCACTTTTTATCCACTTGAAAATGAAAATTAATTTATATTAATTAAATACTTTATGTAATTTAGGTAGAGTTTCTCCCCTAACTTGTTAAAGTAAACATTATCTTAAAAACTATTAAAAAATCATTATTACATCTTGTAAAATTCCTCCTCTAATTCCTTATTAATTTCCCTCACCATGTTCTAGTTATTTTTTACTTTACTAAATATAATTCTTTCAAGGCAGAAGTTGTAATCCAAAGGTAGATTCTCAACAAAGGTTTATTACTCTTAACCATGTAATTTCAATTTTTTTAATTCTTATACCACCTATAAATATCTGTTATCAATTAAAAAAATGAATTTAGTATAATTGTTTTACTTATTAGGATGTGATAACCATTATCCACTTTTTCATCCTATAGAATGTGAAAACATTTTTTGTGAGTGCGTACGACTTATTATCTCAATTCAGTGATGGAATTCATTTTTCATCAACATTTTACAATGATGGTTATAAAGATATAACTAATGAATATAAATAAAAATTTATGACATCACAAATATTTTTGAAATATAATATATCCTTTACCATCATACCTTTTCAACCATTAACTAAATGATAACATCACAAGTGTAAATGGGGACTACCATTTCCATGAGTGATGTGATTCATTTTCCAAGTATTCCATTCATGGATGATTATAAATATGTATATAATGAATATATATGATATTTATATATTTTTCAAAATTTAAAATCTAATGGTGTAACAACCCTTCTATTTGAACCAGAAAAAAATGCAATGTTATTTGATTTTTTTATCAAATAGTTTGTTTTTTAAATATTGATTTAGAACTGAATTCCTATATTTGAAATGATTAAATGTGATTTTTTGGAAATGGGTGAAGGCACCTGAAGTTTAACAGGTGTCTCGAGGAGTTTCAGGAGTTCCATAATAGGAAAAACGTGTTTTAAAGGTCCTGAAAAGGACACAGAGTTTGTCTGAGACTGTGCGGGCTACAACAGGAACCCGTCTGGCCATAAGTTAGTGGACAGAGGCTGTCAGGTAGGCCATGCATGGTTTACCAAACCCTGCACCTATCCCACATGGGTAGTGCCACATAGGAATCACATTGGCGTTAATCAGCACACGATTTGTGTGTGGTTAGGAAAACTGTGTGGGCTAAACCGTGTGGGATGCTCTAGGTGTCCAGTAGAGGGAGAACGATTGGAAAATAGTTTGAAAAATCATGTGGCATAAACTGTGAATAATGGTCTATTTTAAAAATTATATTAATTTAATTATAACTAAAATAAAATAAAAAAAATAAACTTACACTACCCCTTTCCTCTACTCTTTGTGTGAAACAGCACCCCTGGGGTATCCCCTTGGCTCCATGACATGACTACCACCACTGTATCCTCCTTAGATAAATGATTTTGTCATATTTATTCATGTTTCACCCTCAATTATCCATGTTGGGCCTCCTTCCTCCTTCCTCCTAACACTCTTAGGTTGTTTTTCTCTATTACGACACCTAGTGGGGTGCATCCATAACCGTAGGGTTAGGGGATAACTAATTTCTAGTTTTTATCCATTTTTATGTTTTGTGAAAGGATTCTCGAGACTCCCTAGTTTATATTCTAGCTACATCCGCTAAAGGTGAAATATTTTGGATCATATCGACCTACCATCGTCTATTTTGGGTATGTTTTTCCATTATTCTTCAATTTCACTTAATTTATATTTTGGTTTTTTATAGTTTAAGTATTCCCAATGATTTTTCTTATGTGTTTCAACCTCACTATGATGTTGTTGAGTTTCCATTACCAGGGTCTCAAGTGCAGAGTTTTTGGTTTGTTTCATCTTTGATGTAGGGTCTCATTCCATTCCCCTTTAATTTTATGAATGCATTAATTAAAGTACTTATCACACCATACATAGTTTTTTATTAATTCAAAATGATTATCATATTTAAATTTTCATTGATTTTAATTGAGTATGTTCATAAATTAAATAATAAATGTGATAAATGAATTGTTTAATGAACAATGACACGATTTAATAATAACCCCCCCCCCCCCCACCCAACAGAGGTGTTCCATCTTCATGTTAAAAATTAGTGCTTAGACTTTTATTCTTGGATTCATTATTGCCTTAGTAATCCTTTTATATCTTGATGTTATAGTATGGTAAATAGAATATTGATACATGTCCTTCATTGATGTTATGAAACAAGTTTCCCATTTTTCATTATAAATGTTCATGTAACCAATGAACTGTATAAGTTTATAGCATGGATTTCCTTTTAAATGAACTTCCCCTTGTCTCATGTGTGTTTCAATGAACCTAAGACACCCCATATTTGTTTGGTCTACATTGACTTGGAATTACCCAAGTGGGTTATTGAGTTGTTTCCTTAACCCTTTCCATAAACATTACCACTAGTCTTGATATAGTGTTTCTATGTAATGAATAACCTAATGATTTGGTTAAGGTAAATGGAATGGTTATAATGGATTATGCAATATGGTGTCAACCATTAAGGGTAATGAACATGATCCCTTCTTGTTTTAATTGTACTGCAAATCAATTTTCCTTTTTTAGGAAAATTAATTGATATGGCCATGAGTAGGATAGATCACACCAAATCGAATTCATTTATTACATGGTTTTCTCATAATTAATTTTTTTCCTAATCTTAAATGGTGTGAATTAAATGGCTCCTTAAAATGGAATTGAATATGGATAATGAAATGAATGAAAGGCCCTTTACTTATGTATTTAAATGAATGTGACCAATCCCTTGATAATGTTTTAATATAAATACTTAATATGGGTAAACATAATTTTAAATTTTATCATGGCCCCTTATATGTAAATGAAATGGGATAATAAGATGCATGAAAGGTTAATTCCTAATGAATTATATATTATTAATGAATAGACATACAGGTTCATGGAGGCAAGGGATCGTGAGATCCATTGGGAGGGAAGACTGTGTGAGATTCCAAACTGGAGCCAAGGGATTGACTGTAATAGCTCCTCTGGTGAATAACGCCTTTGGATTATGTCCTGGTCCAACCTGCATCTAGATCTAGGGGATAGACCACAAGATATCCCTTGGTGATGGGTGAAAGTGGGTTACATCCTAATCCTTGTAGTACCTTAATTTCAAGAGATCATGAGAGGTCTTGGAGATTGGTTTAGGGCTATACCATGAGAGAATCCCATTAATTGGATGATAGTGGGTTATATCCCAATCCTTCCCGGCACAAATATATATATATATATATATTGAAGTTGGGTTAGGGGATAAACATTGATAGATTCCCTTAGAATTGGATGACAGTGGGGTACGTCTCATTCCTTCCTAACCCATATCTATATATATCTTTCTCTTGGATTTTGGTTAGGGGCTAGACCGTGAGAGATTCCCCTATAATTGGATGGAAGTGGTTTATGTCTGAGTACTTCCCAAAATATATATATATATATATATATATATATATACTATATATATATATATAAAGTGTCATGATTAGACATAACAACCATGGGATGAAGCTATTATACACTCCAGGGTTCTTTTAGGAAACTAAGCGGGAGTATATCTAATTATTCAGTACATTTTATTATTCTAAACATACATATACAATACTTAATTTTCATTTCACTATCTGGATTGGTCTATAAAATATGGGTGTTATCCTACTAAGATATATATCTCACACTCTGTTTTGGCATCTATTATATTGGGGTACCTGAATATACTTTGTTGTATGTAGGACTGTGTAAATTGGTTGATGTTTTATACAATGTGTTTATTCCTAGGAGTTCGGATCAAAGTATGGAGTTGGATCCTGGGATGCTCATGGAGATCACCCTTGGGGTTTTGCTGTTGTTTTCTTTTTTATTAAATTAATTGAAAATCATTTTGTATTTTTACTATTTTAGCTTATGTATCATCATCTGTAGATGAATAAAATGTATGAAATGTCATTGGACAATTTTATTCTATTATATATAATATATTTCCACTTATTTTACATTATTATTTATTTCTTACACTATTGATTAATATTTCATATTATATAATACTATTTATTTATATCTGATGGGATGGTATAATCTCCCCACTATCACCACTCAAGACCCTCAAAACTAGTCCAGATCCTCTAGTGTACATGGAGATATGCTTGAGGCCATGTGCCCCACTGGTCCAGTAATCGGTTCGATGGTAGGCTAGGCTGGGACATTAGAAAGTTATATCAAAGGGTAACATTTTTTTTGTCTTACTATTTTTAATAGGTATATAGGACACTAGGAATGATTCAGTGATTTTTTAATTTACTTGCTTAGGACTGATCATCCCACTTATAGAAAATGCCCAAGTGGCTATGACTCGGATTGGTTTTCATGCTATTTGATATTATAATTGGTTGTTATTTTACCTTGAGTGACTTATGTGATTTCCACTTCTTATGGATTTATGGAATTTTATAGTATTTTTCTCTTATCCTAGTTTGGAAAGGATGAATCATTTCATGAATCAAACTATGAGCAAATAAAGTAAAATGTTTGGAATTTTCCTTTCTATGTAGTTTCATTTTAGGTTGCCTGATGATTTGACTTTGTTCCACAAGTGTTATGCCATGTTTTTTTATTTATTTTTCCTACATGTCTAGATAACATGCTTGTGTGATTAATTTTAGTATGTTTTTCCCTGATTTATTGATAACATGATATGATTCCTATTTTGATTAGATTACATTTTTCTATGATTACAACATGTTGTTATGTTAATATAAAATTAAATGCATGGAATATAATTTATTGGTTTCAATTTCTAGGGGATCAAGTTTTCAGTTATATGTTTTATAGATTCCTTATAATTGGGAAATGTTAACCCATGTATTCGAACCATTATAAAAGGCTCATAATGTTTTAATTCTTGTGTAAATTTATTTGGATGTAAATGGAAGGAAAATAAAAAACTACAAAGTTTATGGTAAGATTATAGGTTTTTAGATAGGCACCCATATAATTGGGATGTTATATTAGAACATGTTATATTCTAAAATGGGATTGGTTTTGACTGATGGGAGTGATTGTTCAATCTATAAAGTCTATGTGAGTTATATGAATTGGTAAATGGATACTCGTGTAACTGATTTGTTTGAATATATGTTGTATCTTGGGATGGTTTTAAAAAGAAAATATTCTTTAACATTTATCTAAATGAAATATCATTTTTTCAAAAATACACAATCAGAACCAGGTGGGTTGGTTGAGGCTTGTATCTTCTGGGATGACCATTTTGGGTGTTTAAAAACGTTTATATTTATGAAACTACAATTTTGTTACTTTCTAGCTAACTCAGGTTGGCTCTATGGGACTCTAGTAGGTCTCCCTATATTTTAAAATGAATTAAAGATAAATTATCGAATAATTATGGGATATCAATAAATGAATTATTTCAAATTATATTTTGTGAAACTTTCTTGTTTTTCCCTTGGGGCGTTAGCTTAATCAAGTACATTGTGTTTTTATTTTAAAAAATGGTACCTAAATTTTTGATTAAATATTTTAGATGTTTAATGATTAAATTTTATTAAATGTAAAGGAATTTGTAATGAAACAAGTATTGGTGTAATCTATTTAAAACCCTCATGTAATTGTAGTTTGAGTTTGTCTATTGAGATTCCTCAAAACAGAAGCACAAAAATTTTCCATATAATTTATTTCCATTAGCACGGGATTAGATTTTAGGATCTTGATCCGGTAACTTTTTTTTAGCATGACCTAGAGTTAGTGTCAACATTTTTTATAAGGGGTCACCCCATGGTAGGTATCACCCTTGATATTAAATTCCTTGATAATCCTGTGAACTTTTTGACATTTGTTTCTATTTGAGTTCCATTGTACCACATAGGAATCATTATTTTTAAATGACACCCTTGTTAGGATGGTTTTTCAAGGTATATTTGACCCTATATATGGTCTTGAGAATTAAGTAATTATCAATTTTCATCTCCTTAAACATGCCATGGGCATGGTCAACAGCTTCATTTGTCATCAGTACCTTTCTTTTCTCTAGTGATGAATGACTTTGTATGGTGTTTTCAAAGATAATGGTCATATGAGGAAATATGAATATGGGTTTAAATATATTATATAATAAATCGTACACTTGAATACATATGGCTAGTAAGCCTATGAGTATTATTTAGGATGTGTCATTTTTATATGTATCCTCAGGGTTGTATAAGTTTACATACGTGGTACCATCGAGTGCTAAATGGTATAACGAATCGGATAAGTTCAGTAGAATATTTGAGCCTTGTGAATTTTTTCATTTTATCAGGTAATATTTAAAGTCTATTAACCTATGATTTAATTAAAAAAGGTGTCCCTAATTCTTATAAGGGCTTCTTTGGTTTATATTGAGTCACCATATAATTCCTCGAGTATAAAAAGAATTGTGATCGGTTGTAATGAAGCATCGGTAGTTGAAGCCGAGATTCGTCTTTGAAATCCATCAAGTTGTGGTTTGAATGTTATTCTTTCTAGTAATTTGGTGATATTTACTAGAAACTTTTCAAATACTCTTAGTGTATTCTACCAAATGATTAGCATGTCCCCTACCTTAGAGTCATCTTAAATTCACTAAGAGAGCGTTAGTATTATGCCATGTTAAAGTTTTAATTCTATTGGATTTTTTGGGTAATCGTTTTAGGTGTTGTTTGATGAAGAATGTTTCTTATTAAGGCATAGTGGTTCTAAGTGACCCTTGTGTTACCATGTATAAATTTTCTAGTCAAACTCTTCTACACCAGTAGTTTCTTCTAATGTGACTGCCTGGCAGATACCACTCTGGTATTAGTGAACGATATGATGTGGACATTTTAGACTTGTGCCAAAGTATCCCTTATAGTTATTGAATGTGTTCATCGGTGGGTACATTCGTTTTTAATGAGATATGACTTGGGATAATGTATCATAGTTTTTTTGTAAAAAAATAGCCTTCTAAGACGAGTGTCTTCTTGAAGAGTCATTTAGTGTGGCTAAATGAGTTGTCCATCTTGTTTAATGAAGCAGTCAATGTAGAATCATCTATGTCATGTCATCAGGTTGAAATGTGTGTTGTTTCTATTGTCTAGGGATTTTAATGAGAATCTGGCTCAACTTGGACTTTTATTTCTATGGGTAATCAGTCATTGTAAATTTCAGAATCATGCTAGGAGTATTACTTGAACGCTTCAGGGCATGTCTAGTGGGAAATTCTGGTGGTGGGAAATAATGTGGCTTAGAATTGGGCCTTTTTAATGTTAAATATTATGGTTGGAAGTTCCTTTTTCAAGATTCAAGATGAGATGAAAATGTGATCATGTCTCTAGCTAAACTATCTTGGGTAAGTTTCATCCCATCATTTCTATTTGAAAGAGAGTATTTTCTCATGCGTTAATGGCTTAAGCACCATATGCTTAATAAATGATTAAATGTGTGTTGGGTGTTTGGAAACACAACATTACAGTTTGAATGAATCTTCAAAACCATTGTAGGATGGGTTATGTTTATATTGTTTTGAAAGTATTCTCAAGCATTAGAGGTTCTAAGGTGGGAAGGTTGAAACGACCCATCTCTTGAACAAAAAAAAATGAAAAGGTATTTGAATTTTTTTTGTTTACTGGACTGTCCATTTATTAAACTGAGGATTGAAATGGAATTTTCAGAGTTGTAATGCATAAATGTGATGTTTTTTGACTTTATTGAAGACCCATAATGATTCTAGGTATTTTAAGGAATTTTAAGAGTATTATACAGGTAAAATAATATTTTTATGGACCTACAGAGGCCACACTATTTTTCTAAAATCATGCGGGCCATAGAAGAAAAATGTTTAGACATGTGTAAGTGGAGAGAGGCTGTCACACGGGGTGCACATAGTTTACTAAATGGTGTTCCTATCCCTCACAATTAGTTCCACTTTGTCAATACCATGACACTATTCATTTCACAGTTTGTAAACAGTTAGGAATATTGTGTGGGGTGACCTAAGTGTCCAGTGGAAGGCTTACAGTTGTCGCATAGTATTCCTAACCCTACATCCCAAATCATAAATGATGACCTATTTTAAGAATTAGACTAATTAAATTAAAACTAAAATAAAATAACAACATAACACTACACCACCCCTCTCCCTTCCAATTTTTGCAATGCATCACCCCTTGGGTCTCCCATTGGTTGTGTGATGCGTCCCCAACCTCTTTATAATCCTTCAATCATTGATTTCATCTCTTTTATTTATGTTTCTCCCTTTATTATCCAAGATTAACCTTCTTCCTCTTTCTTCTTACATCGCTTGGGTGGTCCTTCTCTCTTTTAGTTCCCGGTGAGGTGCTTCCAAAAACCCTAGGTTTAGGGGTTGACCGATTTTGGATTTTCTTCTAGTTTTAGATAGTATGAAAGGCTTTATAGGACTTCTTGGTTCATATTTCAGCAACCAATTCCAAATTAAAATTGGTCTATATCATCTATGCCTCCTGTCATTTATTTGGTGTATGTTTTTCCTTCGTTCTACAATGTCCCTTAATTTATATTTGTGGTTTTGTTAGTTTATGAGTTCCTAGTGTTTTTAATCAAGTGTGATAGCCTCGCCATGATAGTTTCAAGTTTCCATTTTATTGTTGTCAATTATTGATTGTTCGATTTGGTTTCTCTTGGATTTAGGGTCCCATTCAATAGCCCTTTCATTTTTTGACTGCATTAATTAATTAACATATCACACATTCCTTATTTTTTAATTAATGTTGTTTGTTTTTTAAATTTAATTTTTCTTAGATATGAATTATTTTTGCTCATAAATGAAATGATAGATATGGTAAATGAATTATTTTATTAATAATTACCAGATTTAATAATATAACCCCTCCAATGAAGGTGTGTTGTATTCAAACTAAAAAATAGTCATTAGACATTTATACTTCCTCGATTTATTTCCATGGTTTTCTATTTATGTCTTGATGTTATGGTTTGGTAAATAGAATGTTGAGATATGTAATTTATTAAAGTTATTAAATGAGTTTCCCCTTTATTCAATATAATTGTTCATGTAACCAATGCACATTATAATTGAATATCTTGGATTGTATTTAAAATTAAGTATACCTTTTATCATGTGTATTTTAATGAACCCAAGACACCCCTTTGGTGTTTAGTATTCTTAAACCTGGAATTATCCAAGTGAGAAATTGAGTTTTTTCCATAAACCTTTCCTTGAGCATGACCCCTATACATGTATGTGGTATTTCCATGTTATGAATGAGATAAGTATTTGGCTAATGTAAACTAAATAGTTATAATGGATTATGAAAGACGATAACATTCATTAAGGGTAATGTGCATGATCCCTTACTTTGTCACTTTAAACATAAAACAATTTTCCAAGTATAGAAAAGTTGAGTGAGATAACCTTAATTTGGAAGGCTCTCCCCAAATTACATTCCTTGATTACATGGTTTTCTCATAATGAATTACTGACATTATGTTAAATGGTGATAGTGAAATGTCACCTCGGAATGGAATTGAATTTGGACAATGTCATTCATGAGAGGAAATTTCCTCATTTATTGAAATGAATGTAACCCATCCCATGATAATGTTTTAATTTAAATTATTAATTTGTGTTTCCTTATGTATAAATATTATAATGCATCCTTATATGTAAATGAAATTGGATAATGAGATGAATGAGAGGTTAATGCCTCATTCATTATATATTATAAATTAATATACCATATAGGCTTGTGGAGCCAAGGGGCCATGAGATCCGTTGGGAGGGAAGAGTATGTGATATTCCCAAATGGAGCTAGGGAATTGATCATTAGAGATCCTTTGGTGATGGATTCATTGGGGTTACCTCTCAATCATTCTAGAATCTGGATCTAGGGTATAGACCCTTAGAGTTCCCCTTGTGATGGATAACAGTGGTTTATGCCCCAGTCCTTCCAATACATGCTTGAAAAGAGACCATGATATCTCTTGAAGTTGGGTTAGGGGCAACACTATGAGGGATTCCCCTGGAATTGCATGACAGTGATTTACCTCCTGGTCGGTCCCAACATATATCTATATATCTCTCTCTTGGATTTGGTTTAGGGGATAGATCATGAGGGCTTCCCCTAGAATTGGATGATAGTGGGTTACGTCCCGATCCTTCCCCACATATATATATATATATATCATGAGGATGGTTCATTGGCTAGACCATGAGATATTCCCCTAGAATTGGATGGAATTGGGTTACATCCTGATCCTTCCCAACACACACACACACACACACACACACATATATATATATATTATATGTATATAAAGTGAAATGATCAAACATACCATCCCTGGGGCAAAGTAGGTAGACCCTCTAAGTGTCCTTTAGGAACCTGAGCATGAGGTTGTGTGATTATTCAGTATTGTTTTATTATTGTGGAAATACCTACACACTTCTTAATTTACATTGATAGGATAAAGTCAATACTTATAAAGAAACTAGACACTCAAACATTCTTATCATATTTGGATATGGTACCACATGTGGTCAATATTGATAAAGAATTAAGAAGAACTTAAATATTAAAAGAAAACAAAAGAAAAAGAATAAAAATGAGTATCTTATAATGAAAAAAATAGATAAGGGGAAGAAGTAATGTGGTAATTTCATACATATAATACTTGGGGAAGGAAACACCATTGTACATTCATAAAGAGAGTAAAATTTTTCATCATTTTTGGAAATAAATTTCATCATTCTTTTGAATTTAAGGGTATGGGATACTTTATCATAGTAAACAGGTTAAAATTTAATGAGATGATAAAGTATTCAAACCAATGGTCTAAATGTCAGGAGAAATTTCTATAAAATATTTAAAGGAGAAAAGTCTAAGCATATCAAATTATAAAAGATGATATTATAGTTCCAAATAGTGTGGTGAAAGGTATACTTATCATCCACTCTATAATTAGAAATGTTTGGTTTGATTTAGGTTTTACCAAATCTTTTATATCTGAATAATTTTTATAGGGTATCACATCACCACCTCAATGATTTAATGTTGAGTTGGTAGTGAAAAATATTAATGGTTAGATGATCAAAACTCAAATCTATAGATCGTCTCCAATAGATTTTTGTTGGAATGTGCTTCCTAAAAATATTTTTATTCTTTGTCTAGTTGAATTTGAGATAATTTTGGGAATGTATTGGATCTCTCAGTATATGGCCAAAATAAATTGTTGAGGAAGAAGATTTATATTTCACATTCTAAATCAACCTATGATTTTCTATTAGTGTGAGTATGAACCTAAACTCCCAATGGAAATGAAATCAATAATATGGGTTTTACTACCTATTCAAGAGAGATATTTCTCAAAAATGGTTGGGGAGAAACCCAACATTGAAAATTTTCATATTTTTTTAGAATATATTGATGTATTTCATAAATACATATCAAGTATTCTCATGAATCATCAACATCATTTTTAAATAAAAATTGTTCCCGGTGCTACATTGATTCTAAGGACATTATATAGTATGACATATATTGAGTTACTATAATTGAAGAAATTACTTCATGATAAACTAGATAACTGATTCATTTTTCCCAGTGCTTCACTATAGGTTGCACCTATTATTTTTGTTAAGAAGAAAGACAATTCAATGTATCTATGTATTAATTATCCTAAACTTATCATGATCCATACTATGAACATGTATCCTATACCCCTTATCAATGATCTTTTTGATCAATTAAAAGGGGCTAAATAATTATCTTTGATTGGTCTTTAATCTAGATATCATTTTTAAGTGTCTAGAAGGAGGATATACCTATGAAAACCATCCATTCATGTTATGAAAATTATGAATTTATAGTAATACTATTTCAACATAATAATGATCTAGAAGTCTTCATGTATTTGATGAATTTAATCTTTATATATTTTCATAATTAGTCTATGATAGTGTTTAAAGATTATATACTTATATATTCAATGAGAAAGGTAATACATGAAGAATATTTAAGAATTTCACTAAATACCCTTTGGATAGAGAATCTATATTCCAAATTTACCAATTATTAATTTTGGCTATAGATAGTCTCATTCATGGTTATTATAATTTCATGTGAGGGTATACTGGTTTATCGTTAAATGATGGATCGTATTGAACAATGGCCTATACCAACCACAATGACTGAGATCTGTAGTTCTCTTTAGATTATAGTGTATTATCAAAATTTGTTGAAAATTTTATCTTTTCTATCAAATCCACAATCCATGTTGACCTATTTGGGATTCAATTATTTGTGGATAGATGAATGAGAAGAGAATTTTAGAAAACTATGGAGAATATTGGTCGATGTTCCTTTTCTCACACTACCCAACAGTGGAGAAGGGTTTTAGATATATAGTGAAATTTGAATGAATTTAATAGAATGCATCCTTTCGCATCATGATATGGTGATATGTTATAACTCTCTCTAATTGAAAATTCCTGAGAAAAATTACCTGAATCATGATTCAGATATGGATATTATAATTTCTTCATGGAAGGTATATAAGGGAATGTCTCTATACTGAAATGGGTGAAATACATACTGATTATAAGAGTTTGAAGTACATATTTTCATAGAAAGACATAAACCTGGTATTGAGAATATGGTTGAAATTGATCATAGATTATGATCACCCAATACATTACAACCCTATAAAGGAGAACAAGGTGGATTATGCTTTGAGTCGGAATAACCATGATTATTTTCTAATGTTGAGGAGTGAAACAAATTCAATATTTATGAATTTTTAGAATATGGCTCTTTAAATCATGAGTAAAGGGGTAGGTCATATCTTTAATAGATAAATGTTCAACTATACATCCATGTAAGGATTAAAGAGGCCCAAAATGAGGGCGTATAACTATAGAATCATGTTTGAGTGTTACAAAATTCAACCATTATGATGATGAAAAATTAAGGTTTCAGAACAGATTTTGTGTCCCAAAAATACTAGAAATTAAGAAGGAATTATCAGATGGTACTTATAATTCAAAATTATCTATTAATACCATAATTATAGTGATTTATAGGGACACGACATAGTATTTTAGGTGGGATAACATGAAAAAAGATATTTCATAGTATGAATTCCAATACCAAGTGTGTTAGAAATTTAAGGAAGAGAGATATAATAATAATCATATTTTACAACAATTATCAATACCTGAATAAAAATGGAAAAAATATCTATGGATTTCATTATTGGATTCTCCAGAACATCCAAAGGTCATAATTTTAATTGGGGTGTATTTGATCACCTTAAGAAATCAATATCTTTTATTTCCATTAGAGAATATATCTCTATTGATAAATACGCACAATAATACTTTAAGAATTTTTTTAGATTTTTTGAACTACCACTATAAATTGAATCTGATTGGGATCCATGGTTTACCTAAATTTTTAGGAGAAGTATTAAATAGGCTTTGGATAAATAGTTGAGTTTTAGTACTGCATATCATCCCCAAATAGATGGTTATTCTATTAAGACCATTCAAAATCTAGACATCATCTTGAGATCTTTCACTAAGTATTTCGAAGGGGTTTTGGATCAATAACATAATTTAACTAAATTTTAATATAACAATATCAGTTACTCTAACATTTAGATGAATCCTTATGAATCCATCTATCAAAGGAACCATAGAACTCCAATGTTTTGGGATGAAGTTAGAGAAAGAAATACATTGGGATATAATATTTTTTATTAAATGGAAGAAAATTTTAGTGTCTTTTAGAAGCACAGAAAAAATATTAGAGTCCACATAAAAGTTATGTGGAAAATCATTGATGATATCTAGAGGTTTTAGTTGGGAAAAATATAATCCCTATGAATATATCCTTTGAATTAATTTATAATATATTGAAATAAGGGAAATATAATCCCTCTATATATTAGTCCATTTTAAATTCTTGATCATATTGGTATGGTATCTTATCTCTTGGAATTTCCACTGAATATCACCCAAGTTTATGATGTGGTTAATATATCTATTATGAAGAATTACATACTAGATTATTCACTTCTACTGAACATTGTGTTCATAAAACACAATCAAGACCTCTCTTTTGAGGAAGAACTGAAGAAGATTCTAACTCCTATATTTATTTTGATATGAAAAAATACCACTCACCTGGCCAATTTTTTATGCTGAAACCATAAAGTTGAGGAAGTTATATGGGGAATTATAGAATTTGATTATGTGAAAATATCCAAAAAAAATTGTATTGGAGATATAGAATTTTTAAGTATAAATTATTATAAGTGGTAATAATTCAATACCACTATATTTTATGATTGATATTTCTCATTAAATAAGTTTTCCCTTTATAGATTTCTTTGTACATAACGTTGAGATTAATTGAAATATGATATACTATTTAAATTTTATTATTTAATGCGATAGTTATCTCCTAACTATTGGATTGGAGGTTATGAGTATTACTAAATAAATTTATAAAACGATTTTTTATAGATGTAGAAATTTAATTCATTTTTTATCAATTGATTAGAAAATATAATAAAAGCATTTCAATGTAAATGAAATGATTTTATGAAAAATTGTTATTACGTGCACAATGTGTTTTTATCTTAATAAATCAGATTAATCACAATTTATTAATTCTTTAAAGGAAATTTATTTATTAAATATTCAAATAAATGTTTTATAATTCATCTAATGTTGGTTACATGGATTCACATAAGAATAAATCCAGTTTTATGCTAAATAATACATTTTTCTAAAATTAGTTTTTGAATTTTTTTCTAATATTATTTTTAAATATATTTCTTACACATAGAGATATATAATATTGAAATATTATTTTCATAATTTCAATTAGGTGTATTAAATATTCTAAAAATGTTTCTTTATTTTTGGTCATTGTGAATTGTAATAGTGGTAAATATTTTTCATCTTGGTAAGGGTAAATTGGGTAATTATGGTCAAAATAATGTGATTAAGACTTAAAACCTATATAACACAAGAATGTTTTCTATATAATGAGTTTATTTCATCCATACTCATCTGAAAATGATGATATGGAAATATGGTACTATTTTCCTTTGAAAATGACAATAATATTATTTTATGTGAAGAATAAATAAAAAATTTCATCCTCTATGTTTTAATTTCTCTAATATTCATTAAAAAGTAAAAAACAAAATTGGTTATATTTAGTTTTTAGAGTTTATTTTCAGTATGAAATAATATTTTTCACTCTTGTAATTTATTTCAAATTTTTAGTGACTGAATAATTACCTTAAATTATTAAGCAACACTAACATAATACTTGTTCATGTATTATAAAAATGAAATAACTAATTTTAAAAAAATTTAAATGTAAAATAATTTGGATTAATTATTTTTTTCTAGGAATTTCACTGATAAATATCACATATTAGCCTTTTTTAATTTTAAATATGAAATTAATTTTAATCATGTTGTCTTTAAAAGTACAATATTTGAGTAGTTCTAAAAATTAATTTACTATCATATAATATTGAATAAAATGCTATTATAAAAATAAAAATTATTAAAATTAAAGCCTCTAGATAATTAAATGATATATGATAGATAATATGAAGCATTATTTACTTATGTGTCATATTTATTTTTGTTTTAAAATTATTTACCCTTTATTAGTAAGATACTATGATATTATGGTATTCATAAAAAAGGGTAACATGGGTTAAAACTAATAGAAAAGGGTAGAACATTACCTAGACATGTATAAATAATACGTTTTGAAATTATTTATACTTAGCCTAATCCTATAATCAAAATATATCTATTTTAAAAACATTAAAATTGGAACTAATTAATATTAATTGGATACCTTATGCAATTCAAAGGGTTCTCATCCCCTCACTTATACAAGGTCACATCCTCTTTTCCCTTAATCAAAATTTTTTACAACATTATATCATCCAAATCCTACCCCAATAAAATATTATATTTCTTCCCCAGGCCATTGAACATTTTTTTCATACTAAAATAAAATCATTTAAAGTATTCAGGTGTAATAAAATAGAAAATTCTCAATGAAGAGTTATAAATATTAATTGAGTAATTTGAATTTTAATTATTCTACTAACTTCTCCAAATATACTATATCCACACATAAATAATTAATTTTGTATATAAAATATAGTAAATTATTATTATTATTATTATTGTGTGACAAATGTTATCCACCTTATTTCCATCGTACAAAAGGCGGAAAAATTTATCCTACGCATATACGACATGCGTCTCTATGTAGCATTGCAATTTATTTTTCATCACCATTTTATTTGTATAGATATAATGATGGAACTAATTAATATATTACATTTATGAAATAATTATTTTTCTGGAAATATAACATATCATTTTCCTTCTTAACAACCCTCAGATTATAAAAAATGATAACCACACTCTTGTGTATGTGGGGATATTATCATAATGAAGCGATGTGATTCATTTTTCATATAATCCTTCTATTGATGATTATAAATATTTATATAATAAATATATATGATATTTTTATCATGATTAAAATAATCAATATTTTTTTACGCAAAAAAATATATGTGGATGAAAACTACTGAACAGAAACACACATGAAAAACAAAATAGTAAAATATCATAAATGATGATTTAAATAAGGAATTATTAATAGATGAGGGTTTAAATATTATAAGTGGAAAATATATGATATTTTAAGTATGTATATGGATTTTTTTTATAATTGTAATTAATTTTAATTTATTATTTTGGATGTTAAGACTAATTATCAAACATGTCGGATATAAGGTAAGAATTTATTTCACAATTTAATCCTTATTCCATATTATTTATAGTGTAAGTTTATGTTAACAAGATTATGGGTTATTTCTATCTATAAACCATATATTTTATTCTCCTATGGTTATTTTTTGATATTAAAGTTTTCCATTCAATTAATTATTTCTACATACTCAAAATATTGAGTGTATTTTTTTAGGAAAAACTAACTTTGTTTTTTTTAATCCCATCGTATATTTTATTTCTAATATCTATGGATTAATTAAAATATATTAAAAAATTATTGAGAAATTTTACATTGAATTATTAACATAATTTTTACCCATTTTTAATTTATAAAAAAGGTTTTAAAATAAATCTTCAAATCATTTTCGAAACAAAATACTTTTTACTAAAGTTGTGAATAAAATATTTCTTTTATCTTTTACCATATTGAATAATTTTTTACCATCACAGCTATTATTTAACATGAGAATTCATTTATATAATTCCGTGATTCATTCATGGAAAATATTTTCCCTAATATTTTTGGAAATTTTTTTATGTTAAATAACTGATCTCAATATTTTAAGGGTATTTTCCCAAAAAAACGATTTACATTCATATTTCAAAATTATGTTCATCTATCTTAACATATTTTCAGGATTAATATAATTTAATGGATTTATAAATTAATTATATCATCCAAAATATTTCATTGGATGGATTATGATCAAATTTACTTGGTAAAGTATTGATGCTATATATGTTAGTTCTTCCAATAAGGTTAGTTATTGATTATTCCTTCATGTTGATTATGTTGTATTTTTTATTCAAAAGAGGAATTAATTTGACTTATTATGTTATGGGTGGGAAAATATTACATAGCCACTTAATTCAACATTATGTCTCACGAAACAAATAGGTTAGTTAGTTTAACATGGCCTTAATAATTTAATAAAGATAGCTTTATATTATTCCTCAATGAAATGTTTATGATTCCAAATATTATGAATCCCATCATTATGAAACTAGTTATTTATGAATATTGGATTATTAAAATAGTTATTATATTAAAGTATAAGTTTCATACTATTTTTTATTTTTTATATGGAATAGTTTGATCATAACTTATTTATTCCAGATTATTATTGTCTTATTATTTCTATGATAGCTTCTATTGTATACATACCCTTACTGAATATCTGATATCACCACCTTTTTAGATTCCTTTAACCAGGATGATTGGAAGTGTACAATGAATTATATGCATGGATGTTCTATAAATAATGATAATGTTCTCAAATAATATATAATTTCGAATATTATGTTTTCTAATGTAATGTGAGATTCGAGAATGTATATAGTTTTCCAAGACTACTAAACTAATTGATAATTTGGGATGTGCTGAATTCTATCTTGTGCCAAAGTAATAAAGTAACCATCAGGTCTAGTATTATAGTGTTACGATTATTTCAATTTCATTCAAATAGAAATTAGGTATGTAAATGCTATTTGATATAGATAAATACATCAGGATCTATAATTTTATTTCCCTCATCACATTAATCTATATTCCTATAATATAATAAGGATGTTTAAATCTTACCTACACATTATATTATTCATACAACCTAGGGATACACAATGTGTAAGGATTAATTTTATTTTATATAAGGGGCCACTTCTATGATTCTGTTGTAGAACATAGTTCGATAAAATTCACTTTAAAAATTATATTCTTTATTTATATTTTATAAGATTAAACTCAATGGATATATATTTTGGAAAAATGGGATTTATTATACAAATATATACTTAAGATAAACTAGGGAATCAAGGTGTTGAACACAACATAGTTTTTTATATGACATTCCATAGTGAGAGGTTAGTACATCATGGTTCTATGAACGACAGTGCATTAAATATATGATAATTCATAAATATGTCCATTTATTCTATATAATAAATCATCTAACTATTTATGATATTAAAAATGAGTTTAAAATTTTTTTAACATCGAACCAATAAATTTAGAAGTTAAAATATTAATAATAATGATGATCTAGATCATAAAAAATTATTTCCAAATGTCTATGTAATACAAAGGTTATACGGGTTCCCATTAGAAGAATATATAATATAGTTAAAAGTTTCAAAAATATATAAATAACTGTGAACCTGACCAATGTTTGTCAAAAAAATAAAAAATAAATATATTAACCAAATATCTATTTCTCTGTAATGTTCTAGTGGTATTTTAGAGAGACACAAATCCTTCATACGAATTATAAGATTCATTTAACCCACATATATCCTAAGAGTTAAGATCCCATTGGATATATCATGTGATCTTCACCAATGATTGGTAGAAATATGAAGAAGCTTAAGCCTGATTACATCATAGAAATTGGTATGTTATTTATTGATATTTTATTCAATTAAAATTAATTGTTAGATATTGAATCTAATTTTTTTAAATGGTTTATTTCTTTATAATTTAGACTAAGGTTGTATCAAATAAAATAAAAAAGTTTTGTTTAAGAAATGTCACTTATATTTTGATTTATGTTTTTAATAAATTAAAAATCTAGAAAAGTTACTTTTCCCTAACCATACTTAATTTTATGAAAAATGATCATGACACGTGGTAATTTTTGTATACGTGATATGTTTCTAAGAATAATGAAAATAGTTTATGAAAAATATAATAATATATCATTGTTTTAGAAAATTCACCAAGGAAAAAGTTTCCAAAAATATAAACTCATAAAATTATGAATTTTACATCATGTTTCTATAAAACATTCATGGTTTTTATGGGGAAAATATTTCTATAAATAAAATAATGATGTATCGTAAAAAAACATTTCATGGTTTTGAAAGTCTAAATTTTTCAGGATACATTCAAACCAACATCATAACGAAACATATTGTGGTAATTATGTTAATTTTTATCATTTGGGAATAACTATGACATGGTATATAGTAAAATATGTGATTAAATTATGTTTTATAAATAAATAAAACATTTATAAAATTCACAATAAATCCAACATTGGAACATGTTTATAGGAACCTCACTGAATTTGAAAGAGGAATTAAACCATACCAAAAATATATTTGTGATTTGGATTAAAATTTAAAAAAAATTTAAAGTGATTTTAAATTTATAAATTATTTATACACAATAAAATAAGGTTAAATTAAAGTGTTTTTATATTTATTAACAAATTTTCATTTCAAAAAGAATTATTCGTGAATTTAAAGAAAATATAACAAGAATTGTTTTGTTTATTTAATCATGTTTTAAATAAATTGAGATATAGAAAATTGAAAAATGAAAAATATTGACATAAAATATAAAATTATCAAATGGAATATATAAAGTTTATATTTTCATTAATGTAATTATTTATAAATATGAGGTAATTCATATCAAATAATATATAAAACGATAATATTAAGGGAATTCATATCGAAATAGATATATAATGTTCATGTATATTTATTTTTGGAATAACTATAATTATTGTATAATTATAAATTATTTATAATTATTTATTTATAAAATTTTCATAAATATTTATCCAATATCTAAATTTATGAATTGTTCAACTTTTTTGTAATTAAATGGTTTATCTAATTTAAGAATATAATGTGTAAAATTCAGAATAAATGTATTATTAAATATAATTTTTTAAGCATATTAATATAAATTCAATAAAATACATACAAGGACATACATGATGGATATGTCTTACAATCTAGTTATATTTATCCACGAACATTATTTGTTTGTGGGTTCCAAATTTAATAGTAAACTTATGTTATTATTTATAAATATTTCGTGTTAGGATAGTATTGGTGTTGAGGTCACATGTTATTGATGATATATAGATATTAGGAATTTGAATTGGACTTTTCACTATACTAGGGTCATAATATATATCTTAAAAGTGAGGGTAGGCTTCCCACCACACTGTACTCTCTCTTATAGGGAGTTTTATTTTCAACGATTACAACCCATTACATGAAAGGTTTTTAAGAACCATATAAATAGTATGCATTAATATATGTTTGAATATAATTTTATTTTTTTAATTAGTAACACAAGTAATTAGTTGTATCAAATTATACTCATTAATATGTATTAAATATACTAATTGGGTTTAAGTTATTAGATATAGATAATAAATTGTTAGATTCATTCATACCAAAATAGAATACATTAGATAATATTTTTAGATGATAAACACTACTTAAAAATAAAACTTTTTAGATTAATTATAAAGATTGAACTAACCAATACTCCAATCATCCAATTGGACTAGTTATTCCAAATCAATGTGGAAAATTGTTATCTTTTAAAATGATATTAGAATAGTGGTGAACCTAATAGGATTATATGATGTTAAATGATACCCTTGTTAGGATGGTTGGTCAATGTATCTTTTACCATTTATATGGTATTGAGAATTGGGTAATTCCTAGTTTTCATCTCTTTAAACATGCCATGGGCACGGTCCACTACTTCATTGGTCATATAAACCTTTATTTTCCTCAATGATGATTTAATTGGTATGGATTCGTCCAAGTTAATGGTCCTATGAGGCAATATGAATGTGGGTTTAAATATATTCTACAACAAATACAACACTTGAATGCATAGGGCTGCTAATCCTATGAGTTGTATTTTGTATTTGTCATTTTTACATGTATCCTTAGTGTAGTATGCATCGACATACAAGGTACCACATACTGCTAAATGGTATAATGAACTGGATATGTTTGGTTGAATATTTGAGCCTTGTGAATTTGTGCATTGTCTCAGGTCATAAATGGAGTAGAGTGACCTATGTTTTAATTAAAAAAGTTTTCCCAATTTTCAAAAGGACTTTGGTGGTTTATATTGAGTTACCATATAATTCCTATATTGGAAAAGACATTGTGATTGGTTGTAATGAAGCATCAGTAGGTGAATCCAAGCTTCGTCATTGAAATTCATCGAGTTGTGGTTTGAATGTTCTTCTTTCTAGTAATTGGGTGAGATTGATAAGAAACCCTTCAAATCCTCTTAGTGTATTCTACCAATGGATAAGAATTTCCACTAACTTGGAGTCATCCTAAATTCACTAAGAGAGAATTGATATTACACAACGATAATGTTTTAAATCTATTAGATTTTTTTGTGATAATTTTCATTGTTTCACACAAAATAATGTTTCTTATTGAGGCATGGTGGTTCTGAGTGAACCTTGGGTTCCCAAGTATAAATTCCCTGATCTGAATCTTCTACAATAGTGGTTTATTTTTACGTGAACCCCAGGAAGATAACACTATGTTCTTAGACAATGATTGGATGTGGATGTTGTGGACTTGTGCAAATCTCTCACTTATAGTTATGGAATGTGGACATCAGTCAGTGCATTCATTTTGAATGAGATATGCCTTAGGAGAAGGAATTGTAGATCATTTTTTAATACACTATCCTTATAAGCCATGTGTCTTCTTGAAAAGTCATTCAGATGGGCTAAATGAGTTTTCCATATTGTCCAATGAAGCAGTCAATGAAAAATCATCTATAGAAGGCCGTCAGGTTGAGATTAGTGTAGTTTATATTTTCTAAAAAAATTCATGAGAATATAGATTTACATTTACATTTATTTTTATTGGTAATAAATAATTGTTCATTTCAGAATCATGCTGGGAGTATTACTTGAAAACTTAAGGGTATGTCTAGTGGGCAATTTTGGTAGTGGGAAGTGTTGTGGCATAGAATTGGACCTATTTAATGTTAATGTCTAAGGTGGGATGTTCCTTTTTCTTGATTGTTGATGAGATAAAAATGGGATCATGTCTCTAGATAAACTATCGTGGGTAAGTTTCATCTCATCGTTTTAGTTTTAAAGATATTATTTTCTCAATAATTGATGGCTTAAGGACAATATTCATAAGAAATTATTAAATGTGTGTGGGTATTTGGAAATGCAACAAGGCTGTTTGAACGAAGCTTCACAACCCTTATAGGATGAGTTATTTTTTCATAGTTCCCAAAGTATTATTGAGGATGAGATGTTCTAAGGTGGGAAGGTTGTAACGACCCAACATTTTGATCAACAAAAAAATAAAAAGGAATTTGGATTTTTTTATTTACTGGATGGTCTAATTTTTAAACTGAGCATCAAAATGGAATTTTTTGAGTTGTAATGCTTAAATGTGATGGTTTTGGAATTTATTGATGTACCATAATGTTTTATAGGTGTCTTGAAGAATTTTTAGAGCTTCATACTGGTAAATTGAATTTTTGATGGACCAAAAGAGGGCGCAAATTTTAATAAAATCGTACAGCCACATCAAAAAATATGAAGCCTTGTATAGGGAAGAGAGGGTACTACATGGGAAGCACATAGTTAACCAAATGGTGTGGCTAGAACACATAAGTATTTTCACATAGGGAGTACCTTGACACTAGGAATTTCATATTTTATGAATGGTTAGGCATATCGTTTGGGTGACCTAAGTGTCCAGTAGAAGGTTCATAGTTTTCACACATTTTTTCAAACCTTGTATCCCAAATCATGCACAGTGGCTTATTTTAAAAATTAGACTAATTTAACTAAAACTAAAAGAAAATAAAAACAAAACACAACACTACACCTCTCCCCTCCTCTTTCTATGATGCAACACCTCTTAGGTTTCCCATTGGTCTTGCGATGCAACCCCCACCTCTGGATCCTCCTTTAATCATTGATTACATATCATTTAATTATGTTTCTCCCCTGATTATCCTAGATAAACCACCTTCCTCATTCATATTCCCTATCTTGGTAAGTCCTTCTCTCTTTTAGTGCTTTGTGAGGTGCTTCCATAACCCTATGGTTATGTTTTGATCGATTTTAGGGTTTCCTCCATTGTTAGGTTGTGAAAAAGGCTTCTTAAGACTCCTTGGTTCATATTTCGGAAAATGATTCCAAAGGCAAATCAGTGCAAATCATCTATGTCTTCCATCATAGACTTGGGGTATGCTTTTCCATTTTTCTTCAAAGTCCCTTAATTTATATTTCATGTTTGGGAAGTTTATTAGTTTCCATTTTTTTACCAAGTGTGATAGCCTCTACACAATAGTTTGGACTTTCCATTGTACATTTGTGAAATATCATGTGTTAGGTTTGGTTTCTCTTTTTTGTAGGGTCCCATTCGATGGCCCTTTAATTTATAGACTACATTAATTAATTAACTTATCACACAATGCTTATTTTTTAGTTAATGAATTATGATTTAAAAAATTTAATTTTTCTTAGATATGAATTTAGTATGTTCATAAATGAAATGATATATATGATAACCAAATTTTTTATGATTAATGACATGATTTGATAATAAAACCCCTCTAAAGAAGATGAGTTATATTCAATATAAAAAGTAGTGGTTTTACATTTATGATTATTTGACTTATTTATTTGATTTTCCATTTATGTCTTGATGTTATGGTTTGGTAAATAGCATGTTGAGACCTAGAATTTATTGAAGTTATGAAATGAGTTCCACTTCCTTATTATAAATATTCATGTAACCAATGAACCGTATAAGTTCATATCTATGATTTTATTTAAATTTTTTTGCACCTTGTCTCATGGGTGTTTCAATGAACCCGAGAAACCCCTTGGGTGTTTAGTCTTCATAGACATAGAATTACCCAAGTGGGTAATTGAGTTTTTTCCATAAACCTTTCCTTGAACTTGACCCCTAGACATGTATGTGGTTTTTACATGTTATGAGTGGGATAATGATTTGGTTATGGTATATGGAACAATTTGAATTGATTATGAAATATGGTAGAATCCTTTAAGTGCAATGAGCATGATCTATTCCTTTGACACTTTCACCTAAAATCAATTTTCCATTTTTAAGAAAATTGACTGAGATAATGTTGAGTAGGATGACTCACACCAAATGTTCCATGATTACACGGTTTTTTCATAATGAATTACTCACCTTGTGATAAACGGTACTAGTGAAATGGCACCTCAGAATGGAATTGAATATGTCTAATGACATTCATGAGTGGACTTTTCCTCCTGTATTGAATTGGATATAACCAATACAATGATAATGTGTTAATTTATATTATTAATATGTGTTTCCTTAAGTATAAATATTATCATGCCTCCTTATATGTAAATGAAATTCAATAATGAGATGAATGAGAGCTTAATGCCTCATTCATTGTATATTATAAATGAATACACTATATAGGATTGTGGATCCAAGGGACCATGAGAACCCTTGGGAGTGAAGGTATTTTGAGCTCCCCAATTGGTGCTAGAGAATTGATTGTGAGAGCTCCTATGGTGATGGATTCCTTAGGGTTATGTATTGATAATGCTAGAAGATGGAGGAAGGGGACTCACCTTAACAGTTCCCATTGTGATGGATAACATTGGGTTATGTCCCAGTCCTTCCAGTATGTGCATGCCAAGAGACCGTGAGAGATCTTGGAGTTGGGTTAGGGGATAGACTATGAGTGCTTCCCATATAATTGGATGACATTGGGTTACATCCCGATCTATCCCAACATATATCTTTATATAACTCTCTCGGATTCGGTTTAGAGGATAGATCGTGAGATATTCCCCAAGAATTGAATGATTGTGGGTTACATCCCAGAACATCCCAACACACACACACACACACCCACACACCCATGCACACACACACACATACACACACACACATATATATATATATCTTGGGGTTGGTTCATGGGCTTGATAGGGAGAGATTCCCCTATAATTGGATGACATTGGGTTATGTCATGATCATTCCCAAAACATATCTATATATATAGATAAATATTATATATAAAAATTGAAATGATTAAACATACTATCCTTGGGATAAATTAGGTAGACCATCCAAGTGTCCTTTATGAATCTGAGCATGAGGGGATGTGATTATTCATTATTTTTTTATTATTCTTTCTATACATACTCACTTCATAATTTACAATGATGGGATAAAGTCAACCCTTCTAAAGGAACTAGAGATTCATACATTCTTATCATATTAGGATATAGTACCGCATGCTTTCAATATAGATAATGAATTCATAAAAATATATTAATTAAAATAAAACAAAAGAAGAAGAGGAAAAATGAGTACCTTATAAGGAAAAATATAGATATGGAGAAGAAGAGAAGTGGTAATTTCTAACATGTTATACTTGTGGAAGGAAACAACATTGTACATTCATAAATAGATTAAAATTTTTCATCATTTTTGGAAAGAAATTCCATCATTCATGTGAATTTAAAGGTATGGGATACTTCATCATAGAAAAAGGGTACAAATTTACTGTCTTGATAAACTATTCAAACCAATTCCTCAAACATCAAGAGAAATTACAATAGAAAATTTGAAAGAGATAAGTCTAAGCATATCCAGTTATTTTAGATGATGTTAAAGTTCGAAATAGTTTGGTGAAAGGTATATATATCATCCACTATGGAATTGAAAATGTTTGATTTGATTCAAGTTTTACCAACTATTTTATATCTAAAGAATTTTTATAGGGTATCACATCCCCACCTAAATGATTAGATATTGTTTTGGAAGTAAAAAATATTAATTTTACAATGATCATAACTAAAATCTATAGATCCTCTCCAATAAGTGTTTGTGGGAATGTGCTTCCTAAAAAAAATTATTCTTTATCTAGTTGAATTTGATATAATTTTGGGCATGTATTGGTTCTCTTAGTATATGGCCCAAATAAATTTTTTAGGAAGGAAATTTATATTTGATATTATGAATCAACCTATGATTGTCTATTGGTGTGAGTACAAAACTAAACGTCCAATGGAAATTACGTTAATAATATGGATTTTATTACCTATTCATGAGGTATATTTATCAAAAATGGTTGGGGAGAAACCCAACATTGAATATTTTCATATTTTTATAGAATATGATGATGTATTTCATAAGGACATGTATATTATTCTCATGAATCATCAAATTCAGATTTTATAAAAATTGTACATGGTGCTAAACTAATTATGAAGACACCATATAGTATAAAATAGATTGAGTTACTATAATTGTATAAAATAATTAAAGAGAAACTGGATAACTGATTCATTTAACCTATTGCTTTACAATAGGTTGAACCTATTATTTTTGTTAATAAGGATTATGGTTCAATGTATATATGTATTAATTATCATGAACTTAACAATATCCATACAATGAACAAGTATTGTATACCCCCTATCAATGATGTTTTTGATCAATTACAAGGGGATAAATAATTTTCTCTTATTGATATTTAATCAAGATATCATTTTTAAGGATTTAAAAGGATGATATACTTTTGAGAACCCTCCATTCAAGGTAGGAATATTTTTTATTTTATAGTAATAATATTTGTACATAACAATGCTCTGGAAATCATCTGTGATTTAATGAAATTAATCTTTATATATTTCTTTAATTAGTCTATAATAGTGTTTAATGATTATATAATTATATATTCAATAAGAAATGCATTGAATAGAGAATATTTAAGGATTACATGGAAGACCCTTTGAATAGAGAATTTATATGCCTAATTTACCAATTGTGAATTTTGGATATAGAAAGTCTCATTCATGGGTAATATAATTTCATGTGAGGGTATATCTATTTATCCTTAAATGATGGATCTTATTGAACAATGGCCTATACCAACAATAATGACTGAGATCTATAGTTTTCTCCAAATTGTAGGGTATTATCAAAAAAAATTTGAGAATTTTATCTTGTCTATCAAATCCACAAACTATGCTGACCTACATGAGATCCAATTACATAGGGTTAGATGAATGAGATGAGACTTTTTTAAAACTATGGAGAAGGTTAGTCGGTGTTCCAGTTCTCACACTACCCTTTATTGGTGAAGGGTTTTAGATATATAGTGATGCTTCAATGAATTTTATTGGATGCATCCTCATACATAAGGATCTGGTGATATGTTATACTTCTCTCTAATTGAAAATTAATGAGAAAAAGTAAATGAATTGTGATTCAAAGATGGATATTATAATTTCTTCATTAAAGGTATTTAAGTCAATGTCTCTATAGAGAAATTTTTGAAATACATAATGATTATAAAAGTTTGAAGTATATATTATCATAGAAATAGATAAAAATCTATTGAGAAGATGGATGAAATTGATCATAGTTTATGACCGCTCGATACATTAATACCCTATAAAAGAGAAAATGTGGATTATTCTTTGAGTCAAAATGACCATTCTTATTTTTCCCTTTTGAGGATTGTAAGAGTTCCAATATTTTTGTATTTTTAGAAGATATATCTTTAAATCATGAGGAAAGGGGTATGTCATATCTTTCATAAATGAATGTTCAAACTTCAATTCATGTAAGGATTAAAGCGGCCCAAAAGTAGGATGTATAACTATAGATGAATGTGAGAATTGTTCAAACGTTCTACCATGATTATGATTAAAAATAAGGTTCATGAACCGATTATGTGTCCCACAAATGATAGAAATTAAGAAGGAATTCTTGGATTATACTTGTAATTCATAATTATCTATTAATTCCATAAGTTTGATTATTTATATGGATATGACAGAGTATTTCTAGTGAGATGACATGAAAAGGGATATTTCATAGTAGGAATTACAATGCTATTATGTTAGCAATTTAAGGAAGACATATTGAATACTAAAGTGATGTTACAACCACTACCAATACCTGAATAAAAATGGGGAAAATATATATGGATTTCCTTATTGGATTCTGCAGAACATCCCAAGGTCATAATTATATTTGGGGTGTATTGGATCACATTACGAAATCAGTATTTTTTATTTCTATTAGAGAATATTTCTCTATTGATAAACATACGTAGTCATGCATTAAGAATATTTGAAATTTTATGGACAACCACTATCAATTGGATCTGATTGGGATCCATGGAATACCAGAATGTTTAGGAAAAGTCTTATGTAGGCTCTGGATAAATAGTTGAGTTTTAGTACTGCATATCATCCTCAAATAGATTGTTATCCTATTAGGACCATTCAAAATCTAGAATTAATTTGGATATATTTACCTATGTATTTCAAAGGGGTTTGGGATCAATACCATAATTTAGCTGAAATTTATTATAACAATATCATTCACTCTAACATTTTGATGGATCATTATGAATCCATCATTATAAGAAATCACATTACTCCAATGTTCTGAGATGAAGTTAGAGAAAAAAATTTATTGGGACCTAATATTTTTTATTATATGGAAGAAATGGTTAGTGTCTTTTATTAGTGAAAAATGAAATCTTCTAGTCAACATAAAAGTAATATTGACAATCATCAGTGAGATCTAGAGGATGAAGTTAGAAAACATATATTCCTATGAATATATCCTTTGATTAAAGTTATAATATTTTAAAATAAGGGAAATATAATCCCTCTATATATTATCCCATTTTAAATTCTTGATCATATTTTGATGGTATCTTATCTCTTGGAAGTTCTACTAAATATCACTCAAGTTGATGATGTGGTTCATGTATCTCTTATAATGAATTACATACATGATCACTCACTAATATTGAACATAGTGGTCGCACAACTCGATCAATAACTCTATTATAAGGAACAAATGATGAAAATTCTATCTCCTATATGTAATATGCAATGAAAAAATACTACTCACATGGCCAAGTTTTTCCGGTGAAACCATAAATTAAAGGAATCCATATGGGGAACTCTAGAATGTGATTAGGTAAAAATATCAACAATTTTTTTATTAGAGTGATGGACGTTTGAAGGAGAAATTATTATAAGGGGGTAGAATGCAATACCACTATGTTTTATGATTTATATTTCTCTTTAAATAATTATTTATTTTATAGATTGCATTGTACACAACACCAAGATTAAATAAACTATGATATACTATTTAAATATTATTATTTTACGTGATAGTTATCTCATTTCTATTAGACTGGTGGGTATGAATATTACAAACTAAAATTTTAAAATTATTTTTAAAAGATTTAGAAAATGAATAAGTTGTTTATCCAATTATTAGAAATGAAAATAAATTCATTTCATAGAAAATGAGATAATTTTATGAAAAAACCATTTTTTGTGCATATTGTGTTTTTATCATAATAAAAAAAGATTAATCAAAATTTATTAATTAATTTATGGATATTTATTGATTATATATTCAAATAAAAGTTTTTTAATTCATCTAATGTTGGTTACAAATCTTGAGATAAGAATAAATCTATTTTTTTGCTAAAATATACATTTTGCTAAAAATCGTTTTTGATTTGTTTTTTGAGATTATTTTTAAATACATTTCTTATATTAAAATATTTATAATATTGAAAATGTATTTCATATTTTTAATTAGGTGGATTAAATTTTATTAAAAGGTTTTGTTTATTTTTTTATCATTGTGAATAGAAATAGTTGTAAATATTTGTCATCTTAGTAAGGTTAGATTGGGTAATTATGGTCAAAATAATGTGATTATGCTTTAAAACCCTATATAACATCAGTATTTTTCTATTTTATGAGTTTAGTTCATCTATATTCGTAAATAAAATGATGATATGGAAATACAGTACCATTTTCCTTTGAAAATGACCTTAATATTATTTTATGTGAAGAATAAATTCAAAATTTTTACAAAATTTCATTCACTTTGTTTTAATTTATCTAATATTCATTAATAAGGAAAAAATTATGTTATATCTAATTTTAAGAGATTATTTCCTGCATGAAATAATTTTTTTTATTTTTGTAATATATTTTTAAATTTTTTGTGATTGAATAATTACGTTAAATGCTTCAGCAACACCAACACAATACTTTTTCAAGTAATATAATAATGAAATAACTAATTTTAAAAAATTTAAAAGTAAAATAAATTGGATTAATTATTTTGTTCCATGAATTTCATTATAAATATCACATATTAAAGTTTTTTAAAAAGTATAAATATGAAATTAATTTTAATCATGTTGTTATTAAAAGTTAAATATTTGAGTAGTTCAAAAAATTAATTTAATATCATATTATATTGAATAAAATTTTATTAATTGAATTAAAATTATTAAAAGTATAGTATCTGGCTAATTAAATGATATATGATAGATTATATGAACTATTTTCCACTTATTTTTCAAATTTCCTTTTGTTTTAAAATTATTTAACCTTTAATACTAAAACACTTTGATATTATGGTAATCATTGAAAATGATAAAATAGGTTAAAAATAATATAAAATGGTTAGAAAATTACCTAAATATGTATAAATAATATTTTATGAAATTATTCATACATAACATAATATTATTTTCCAAATATACCTATTTTTAGAAACATTAAAATTGAAACAAATTTATATTAATTGGATACTTTATGTAATTCAAAGGGTTCTCATCCCCTCACTTATACAAGGTTACATCCTCTCCTCCCATACTCATAATGTTGGAGAACATTATATCATCCAAAACCAACCCAAATAGCATATTATATTTCTTCCCCATGTTATTGATCATTTTTTCTTTCCAAAATAATATCCTTTAAAGGATTAAGGTGTAATCTAAAAGAGGTTTCTCAATAAAGAGTTATAAATCTTAATCGAGTAATTTTATTTTTAATTATTCTATAAAATTATCAAAATATATGGTATACACACTGAAATGAAAAATCTAGAAAAGTGGTTTTTCCAAAACCATATGCAATTTTACAAAAAATTAACATGACACATTTGTGATTTTTATATTAAAGATATGTTTCTAAGAATAATGAAAATAGTTTATATAAAATATAATAATATATCATTCTTTAAGAAAATTTTCCATGAAAAAAGTTTCTGAAAAATATAAAATCATAAAATTTTGAATTTTACATATTGTTTCTTTAAAAAATCATGTTATTTATGGGTAAAATATTTCTATAAAGAAAATAATTATGTAGCTTAAAAACTCATGGCATGGTTTCAAAAGTCTGAATTTTTTAGGATACACTCAAAACAACTTCAAAATGAAAAAAATAATGGTACTTATGTAAATTTTAATAATTTTGGAAATAACTATGACATGGTTTATAATAAAATATATGATGATATTATGTTTTATAAATTAAAAAATCATATTTATAAATCTCAAGAAAACCGTCATTGGAACAGGTTTGTAGGAACCTCCTTGAATCTGAAAGAGGAATTAAACCATAGCAAAAATAATTTTGTGATTTGGATTAATATTAAAAGTGGATTGGCAAGAATTTTAATTTTATAAATTGTTTATAAACTATAAAATAAGTATAAATATAAGGTTTTTTATATTAATTCATAATTTTTCATTTCAAATAGACTTGTTTGTGAATTTAAAGAAAAGATAACAGAATTGTTTTTTTTTATTTAATCATGGTTTATATAAATTGAGATATTGTAATTTTAAAAATGTAAAATATTTACATAAAATATAAAATTATCATATGGAATATATAAGGTCTATATTTTAATTAATTAAATGATTTTTAAATATGAATTAATTCATATCAAATATCATATAAAAGGATAATATTAAGGGAATTCATATCAAAGTAGATGTAGAATGCTCATGTATATTTATTTTTTGGAATAACTATAATTATTTTATAATTATAAATTATTTATAATTATTTATTTATGAAATATTCATAAATGTTAATCCCATATATAAATTTATAAATTGTTCACTTATTTAGGAATTTAATGGTTTATCTAATTTACGAATGTAGTGTGTAATGTTATGAATGAATGTATTATTTAATTTAATGTTTTAAAATAACTTCTTATAAATTTAATATGATGCATAAAATGAGTTATATTATGGATATGACTTAATATTTAGTTATATTCAACCATGATAATGATTTTTTTTGTGGGTTCCAAACATAATAGTATACTTTTTTATGCTTTATAAATGTTGTGTGTTGGGATAGTATTGGTGTTGAGGTCTCACGTGATTGTTGATATATGGGAATTTGAATTGTACTTTTAAATAGCCTAAGGTCATAAAATATATCTTAGAAGTGGGGGTTGGATTCCTACCACACTACACTCTCTAATATAGGCAGTTTTATTTTCTATGGTTTTAAACCATTTCATGAAATATTTTTAAGAAACCTATACACAGTATGGATTAATATATGTTTAAATATAATTTGATTTTTTTAATTAGTGAAAAAATTATTTAGTTGTATCAAATTATATAAATTAATATGTTTTAAATATATTATTTGGGTTGTAGTTATCGGATATGGATAATAAATCAATTGAATCAATCATACCAAAATAGAATACATGAGATAATATTTTTTGATAAAAAAACTAATTAAAAATAAAATGATTTAGAATCATTCTAAATAAAGAACTCACCAATACACCAATCATCCAACTAGACTAGTTATTCCAAATCAATATGGAAATGGGTTGTCTTTTGAAATGAAATTAGAATAAGGGTGAACCTAATAAGATTATATACTGTTAAATGACACCCTTTTTTGGTTGTTGGTCAAGGTATCTTTGACCCATTATATGGTCTTGAGAATTGGGTAATTCTCAATTTTCATCTCTTTAGACCTTCCATGGGCATGGTCTGCTACATCATTGGTCATCTAACCCTTTATTTTCCTCATTGAAGAATAACTTTGTATGGTGTCGTCCAAATTAAAGGTCTTATGAGGTAATATGAATATGGGTTTAAATCTATTATACAAGAAATACAACACTTGAATGCATAGGGAAGGTAATCCTATGAGTATTATTTAAAATGTGTCTTTTTTACATATAACCTCAAGGATATGTGCATTGACATACATGGTATCGTCGAGTGCTAAATGGTACAACAAACTGGATATGTTCGGTTGAAAAATTGATCATTTTTCATTTGTGCATGGTCTCATGTCATATTTGGAGTAGAGTTACCTACTTTTTAATTAAAAAATATTATCCCAAGGATCAGGAGGACTTCCTCATTTTATATTTAGTGACCACATAATTCCTTGAGTAGAAAAAGAATTGTGATTAGTTGTAATGAAGAGTCATCAGAGGATGCAGAGATTCATCTTTGAAATTAGTCAATTTGTAGTTCGAATGTTCTTCATTCTAGTAATTGGGTGAGATTCACTAGAAAACTTTCAATTCCTATTATTGTATTCTTCCAGTTGATTAGAATTTACCCTACCTTGGATTCATCCTAAATTCACTAAGACGGCATTGTTATATTGTTGCGTTGAAGTTTTAAATATATTGGATTTTTTTGGTGATCATTTTTGGTGTTGCACGCTGAAGAATGTTTCTTATTGAGGCAAGGTTGTTATGAGTAACCCATACATTACCAAGAATAAATTACTGAGTCAGTCTATTCTACATCAGTAGTTTCTTCTAACATGACCACCGGACAGATACCGCTATGGTCTTAGTCAGTGATCTGATGTGTACATTGTCGACTTGTGCCAATGTATCACTTGTAGTTATCAAATGTGGACATAGTTTGGTGAATTTGTTGTGAATGAGATTCTCCTTGGGATAAGGTATCATAGTTCTATTTTTAAAATACTAGCCTTCTATGTGGAGTGTCTTCCTAAACTATCATCCTGAGTGGCTCAATGAGTTGTCCATCTTGTTCAATGAAGCTGTCGATGGAGAATCATCTATGGCATGTCATTAGGTTGAGATGAGTGCAGTTTCTGTTGTCCTGGGATTTTCATGAGAATCTATCTCGACCTAGAATTTCTTTTTGAAGGGTAATAAATCATTGTTCATTTCATAATCATATTGGGATAATTAATTGAACACTTAAGGGCATGTCTAGTTTGAAATTCTGGCAGTGGGAAGTGTTGTGACACAAAATTGGCCCTATTTAATGTTAAATCATAAGGTGGGAAGTCCCTTTTTCTAGATTTTTTATGATTAAAAAATCTGATCATGTCTCTAGATAAACTATCTTGGGTAATTTTCATCTCAACATTTCTATTCGAAAGAGAGTATTTTCTCAACCATTGATGGCTTAAGAACCATATGTTTATGAAATGATTTAATGTGTGTTTGGTATTTGTAAATGCAACATGACTATTTTAATGATGCTTCAAAACCCTTGTAGGATGGTTTATGTGTACATTGTTCCCAAAGGATTCTCAAGGATGAGAAGTTCTATGGTGGGAATATTATAATGACCCATCATTCTGAACAACAACAAAAAATGAAATGAAATTTGAATTTTTTTTGTTTACTGGATGAAACATTTTTTAAACCATGCATCAAAATGGATTTTTTAGAGTTTTAATGATTCAACGTGATTTTTTTGTACTTTATTTAAGTCCTATAATGATTCCTTTGTGTCTTGAGGAGTTTTGGGAGCATCAGATCTTGTTTTCATGGACCTGTAGAGAGCACACGGTTTTTCTAAAATTGTGCAAGACATAGAAAAAAATTGTGCAGCCTTATGTAGGTGGATAGAGACTACCACACGGGCTGCACATAGTTAACAAAATAGTGTTTCTATCCCACAAAATTAGTTCCCCCAAGGAAGTATCTTGACAATATTCATTTCAAAGTTTGTGAATGGTTAGGCATATCTTGTGGGTGACCGAAGTGTCAAGAGGAAAGAGCATAGGTGCCTCAGGGTTTCACAAACCATGAAGCCTAAAGCAAGCATGATGCCCTATTTTAAAAATTAGACTAATTTAATAAAAAATAAAAGAAAATAAAATCATAACACAACACCACCCCTCTCCCCTCCACTTTCCATGACACAGCACCACTTGGGTCTCCCATTGGTCGTGTGACGCAACCCCCACCTCTAGATCCTGCTTCAATCATTGATTTCATCATGTTTATTTACTTTTCTCCCTCGATTCACCAAGATGAACATCCTTCCTCATTCCTCTTCCCGTGCTTGGGAAGTTATTCTCTCTTTTAGTTCCCGGTGATGTGCTGCAAAACCCCTAGGGTTAGGGTTTGACAAATTTTGGGTTTTCTTCCATTGTTAGGTTGTGAGAAAGGAATCTTAGGAATCCTTGGTTAATATTTCATCAACTAATTCCATAGGAAAATTGGTTTAGATCATCTATATCTGTCATCATTGATTTGGGGTATGTTTTTCCTTCATTATTCAATGTCCCTTCATTTATATTTGGATTTTTTGTAGTTTATGAGTTCCTAGTTTTTTTATTAAGTGTGACAACCTCACATTGATAGTTTTGAGTTTTCATTTTCATAGTATCAATTGTTGATTGTTCTGTTTGGTTTCTCCTTGATGTAGGGTCCCATTGGATAGACCTTTAATTTTTTCTACATTACGTAATTGTCTTATCATGCGATAATTATTATCTAATTAAATTATTATTATTTTAAAATATAATTTTTCTTAGATATGAAATGAGTATGTTCATAAATGAAATGATAGATATGATAAATGAATTTTTTTTCAATAATGACATGATTTAAAAATAAATACCCTCTAATGGAGGTGTGTTATATTCAAGATAAAAAATTGTGATTAGGAATTTATTCTTCCCTTATTGATTTCCTTGGTTTCCATTTATGTCCTGATGTTATGGTTTTCTAAATAGCATGTTGAGACCTGGCCTTTATTGAAGTTATGAAACGATTTTTCCACTTTTCATTATAAATCATCATGTAACCAATGCACCATATAAGTACAAATCTCAAATTGTCTTTAAAATTTAGTGGGCCTTGTCTCATGTGTGTTTCAATGAACCGAAGACACTCCTTCTGTGTTTATTCTTCTTCGACATGGAATTAACCAAGTGGTTAATTGAGGTTTTTTCATATTCCATTACTTGAACATGGCCCCTATACATGTAAGTGATATTTCCCTGTTATGAATGGGATAATGATTTGGTTAAGGTAAATGTAATTGTTATAATGTCTTATGAAATATGGTTGTATTCTTTATGGGTAATGAGAATGATCCCTTCCTTTGGTAATTTTACCATTAAAAAATTTTCCATGATTAAGAAAATTGAGTGAGATAACCTTGAGTATGATAGCTCACACAAAATGGCATTCCTTGATTATACTATTTTGCATAATGAATTACTCACCTTTTGTAAAATGCAACATGTGAAATGTCTCCTCATAATAGAATTTAATATTTCTAATGACATTCGTGAGAGGACATTTCTTCAAGTATTGTATTGAATGTAACCAATACCATGATGATGTTATAATTTAATGTATTAATATATGTTTCTGTAAGTATAAATATTATCATTCCTAGTTTTATGTAAATGAAATTGGATAATTAGATTTAGGAGAGGTTATTACCTCATTCATTATATATTATAAATGAATACACCATATAGGCTTGTAAAGCCAAGAGACTATGAGAGCCCTTGGGAGGGAAGACATTGTGAGCTTCCCAACTGGAGCTAGGGAATTGATTGTGATAGATCCTCTAGTGATGGATGCCTTTGGGTTACATATAGATTATTCTATAAGCTAGTGCCAGGGTATATACCCTGAGGGTTCCCCTTATAATGGATAAAAGTGGGTTATATCCCAGTCCCTCCAGTACATGCATGACAAGAGACCGTGAGAGATCTTGGAGTTTGGTTAGGGGAATAGACTATGAGAGCTTCCCCTAAAATCGGTTGTTAGTGGGTTACATCATGGTCAATCCCAACATATATCTATATATATATATCATGGATTTGTTTTAGGGGGTAGATCGTGAGAGCTTCCCCTAGAATTGGATGATAGTGGGTTACATCTTGGTCCTTCCCAACACACACACACACAGATATATATATATATATATCTTAGTGTTGGTTCATGGGCTAGACCTAAAGAGATTCCCCTAGAATTGAATGGTATTGGGTTAAGTACTAATCCTTCCCAACATATATATATATAAATATATATAATGTGACATGATCAAACATACTATCCTTGCTTTAAAGTAGGCAGACCCTCCAAGTGTCCTTTATGATCCTGAGCATGAGGTTATGTAATTATTCGGTATTGTTTTATTATATTAGTTATACCAACACTGTTCGTAATTTACATTGATGGCATAAAGTCAATCCATCGAAAGGAACTAGACACACATAAATTCTTATCATATTAGGATATAGTACCACATGTTGTCAATATAGATTAATAATTCAAAAAAACATATAGATTCATAGAAAAAAAAGAATAAGAGGAAAAATGAGTACCTTATAATGAAAAAAGAATAGATATGGGGAAGCTATGAAGTGGTAATTTCCAACAAGTAATACTTGTAGAAGCAAACAGCATTGTACATTCATAAAGAGAGTAAATTTTTTTATCATGTTTGGAAATAAATTCCATCATTCTTGTGAATTTAAGGGTATGGGATACTTCATCCTAGTAAAAGGGTTTAAATTTAATGTGATGATAAACTATTCAAACCAATGGCCCAAACATCAAGAGAAATTACTATAGAATATTTGAAGGAGATAAGTCTAACCATATATAATTATGATAGATGATGTAAAAATCCAAATAGTGTGGTGAATGGTATACTTATCATCTACTCTAGAATTAAAAATATTTGATTTGATTCAGGTTTTACCAACTCTTTTATATCTAAGGAATTTTTATATGGTATCACATCACCACAAAAATGATTAGATGTTGAGTTGTTTGTAAAAAATCTTAATGGTATGATGATAATAACTCAAATCTATAGATACTATCCGACATATGTTGGTGGGAATGTGCTTCTAGAAAATCTTTTTATTCTTTTTCTAGTTGAATTTGTTATTATTTTGGTCTTGTGTTGGATCTCTCAGTATATAGCCCATAAAAATTGCTGAGGAAGGGATTTTATAGTTGATTTCCAGAATCCATCAATTATTGTCGATTGGTGTGAGTATGAACCTAAACTCCCAATGTAAATCACATAAATAATGGGGGTTTTAATACCTATTCATGAGGGATATTTATAAAAAATGGTCAGGTAGAAACCCCACATTGAAATTTTTTATATTTTTATAGAATATGACGATTTATTTCATAAGGACATGTCTAGTATTCTTTTGAATCGTCAAAATCAGTTTTTAAATAAAATAATACCTGGTGCTACACTAATTTTAAATACTTCATATAGTATGACATAGATTGAGTTACTAGAATTGAAAAAAATGCCTTCCAGAGAAACTAGATAACTGATTCTTTTAGCCTAGTGCTTCACTATAGGTTAAACTTATTCATTTTTTAGGAAGAAAGATATTTCAATATATCTATGTATTAATTATCATGAACATTACAAGATCCATACTATGAACAGATATCTTATACCCCTTATCGATGATCTTTTTGATCAATTACGAGGGGTTAAATAATTTTCTTTGATTGATCTTCGATCTAGTTATCATTTTTAAGGGTTTATAAGGAGGGTATACATATGAAAATATTCCATTAAAGGTATTAAAAATGTGAATTTATAGTAATAATATTTGGAAATAACAATCATATGGAAATATTCATGGGTTTGATAAATTTATGATTTATAATTTTCTTTAATTAGTCTATAATAGTGTTTAAAGATTATATACTTGAATATTCAATGAGAAAGGTATTGGATGAAAAATATTTAAGGATTGTACTGAAGACCCTTTGGATAAAGAATATATATTCCAAATTTAACAATTTTGAATTTTTACTACAGAAAGTCTCATTAATGGGTTATATAATTTCATGTGAGGGTATATCGGTTTATCCATAAAATATTGAACTTATTGAAAATTGGACGATACCAACCACAATGTTAGAGATCTATGGGTTTCATCATATTGAAGGGTATTATCAAGATTTATTGAGAAATTTGTCTTGTCTGTCAAATCCACAATCCATGTAGACCTATATAGGATCCAATTACTTGCGGATTGATGAATGAGATGAGAATTTTAGAAAAATGTGGAGAAGGTTGGTTGGTGTTCCTGTTCTCACATGACCCTATAGTGGAGAAGGGTTTTAGATATATAGTGATGTTTCAAATAATTATATAGGATGTATCCTCATCTAGAATGATATAGTGATATGCTATAACTCTATATAAATGAAAATCCATGAGAAAAATTACCAGAATCATGATTCAGAGATGGATATTATAATTTCTTCCTTGAAGGTATATATGGAAATGTCTCAATGGTGAAATTTGTGAAATACATACTGATTATAAAAGATTAACGTATATATTTACATATAAAGAGATAAATATGGTATTGAGATGATGGTTGAAATTGATCATAGATTATGACTGCTCAATAAATTACTAACTTTGAAAGGAGAACATGTTAGATTATGCTTTGAGTCGGAATGACTATGCTTATTTTGTAAGGATGAGGATTAAAAGAGACCCAATATTTATGGATTTATAGAAGATAGATATTTAAATCCTGAGGAAAGGGGTATTTCATATCATTCATAGATAAATGGTCAAAAATCTGTTTATGTAAGGATTAAGGAGGCCCAAAAGGAGGGTGTATAAATATAGATGAATATGGGAAGTGTTCCATAGTTCGACCATGATCGTGATGGAACATGAAACAATTATCTGTCCCATAAATACTAGAAATTAAGAAGGAATTCTTGGATGTTACATATAATTCATAATTATCTATTAATACCATAAGCATAGTGATTTATTGGGATATGAGAGAGTATTTTTGGTTGGATAACATAAAAATGGGTATTTCTTAGTATGAATTCCCAGGTCAAGTATGTTAGAAATTTAAGGAAGAGAGATTGAATACCAAGGGGATGCTCCAACTATTTCCAATACATGAATAAAAATAGAAAAATCTATATGGATTTCATTTTTGGATTCTCTAAAACATCTAAAGGTCATAATTCTATATGGGGTGTATTCGATCACATTACAAAATCAGTATATTTTATTTATATTAGAGAATATTTCTCCATTGATAAACATAATTAGACATACATTAAGAATGTTTATAGATTTTATGTACTACCACTATCAATTGAATCTGATTGGGATCAATGGTTTACCTGAATGTTCCTGAGAAGTATTCAGTAGGCTCCAGATACATAGTTGAGTTTTAGTACAATATATCATCCTCTAATATATGGTTAGGCTATTCGGAACATTAAAAATATGAACTTCATTAGGAGATATTAATCTATGTATTTTAAATGGTATTGGGAGTAGTACCTTAATTTAGATGAATTTTATTATAATAATATCATTAACTCTATCATTTAGAAGTATCCTTATGAATCCCTTTATAGAAGGAAGCTCATAACTCCAATTTTTGGAGATAATGTTAGAGAAATAAATATATTGGGACCTAATATTTTTTAAAATGGAATAAAATGATGTGTCTTTTAGAAGCACAAAAGTAAATCTTCAAGTCGCCATAAAAGTTAGGTTGGCAATCATCAATGAGATGTAGTGGATTAAGTTGGGAAAATTGTATTCCTATGAATATATCCTTGGAATAAAGTTATAATATTTTGGAAGAAGGGAAATATTATCCCTCAATATACTAGTCCATTTTTAATTCTTAATCATATTGGAATGGTATCTTATCTCTTGAAAGTTCCACAGAATGTCACTCAAGTTTATGATGTGGTCCATGTATCTCTTATGTGGAATTACATAACTGGTTATTCACTTATACTAAAATTAATTGTTAAACAACTTGATCAATACATCTATTATAAAGAACAGATGATAAAGATTTTAACTCCTATATTGAAGGTGATATTAAAAAAACTACTCACCTGGCCAATTTTCCCTATTGAAACGATAAATTAGAGGTAGCTATATGGGGAACTCTAGAATTAGATTAGGTAAAAATATCCACAATTTTTTTTATTGAAGTGATGGAAATATTAAGGAGGAATTATTATAATGGGGTAGAATGAAATACCACTATGTATTATGATATATATTTCCTTTTAAATAATTTTTTCTTTTATATATTTCCTTGTACACTGCACCGAGATTAGATGAACTATGTTATACTTTTAAATATTATTATTTAATGTGATATTTATCTCTTAACTATTGTATTGGAGGGTTTGAGGATTACTAAATAAATATAGAAAATTATTTTTTACAGATGTAGAAAAATACTTCATTGTTTATCAATTGATTAGAAATGAGAATAAAATCATTTCAATGTAAACGATATGATTTTTTGAAAAATTGTTTTTATGTGGAAAATGTGTTTTTATCTTAATAAATCAGATTAATCACAATTTATGAATGATTTTAAGGATATTTATTTATTATATATTAAAATAATCTTTTATTAGTTCATCTAATGTTGGATACAAGGCTTGACATAAGAATAAATCATGTTTTTTCTAAAAAATGCATTTTGCTAAAAATATATTTTGATATGTTTTCTGAGATTATTTTTAAATACATTTAATACACTTAAAGTTATATAATATTGAAAAATGTATTTCATATTTTTAATTAGGTGGATTAAATTTTTAAAATGGTTTTGTTTATTTTTGGTCATTCTTAAAAGTAATAGTAGTAAATATTTGTCATCTTGGTAAGGGTAAATTATGAAATTATGGTCAAAATAATTTGATTAAGATTTAAAACCTAAATAATACAAGTATTGTTTGTATTTTATGAGTTTATTTCACCTATTCCCATACAAAAAACGATGATATGGAAATATAGAAATATTTTCTATTGAAAATTTCCCTAATATTTTTTTTTGTGAAGAATAAATACAAAATTTCATTCTCTTTGTTTTAATTTCTCTAATATTAATTAATAAGGAAAAAATTGTTTTTGTTTAGTTTTAAGAGTTTATTTGCTGTATGAAATAATTTTTTTCATTGTTTTAATCTATTTTAAATTTTTAGTGATTGAATAACTGCCTTAAATTCTTAAGCAATAACAACACAATACTAGTTCAAGTAATATAAAAATGAAATAACTAATTTTAAAAAATTAAATAGTAAAATAATTTGGATAAATTATATTGTTCTAGGAATTTCACAGATAAATATCACATATTAGTTATTTTTTAAATGTTTAAATATTAAATTAATTATAATCATGTTTTTTAAAAGTCATATATTAGAGCAGTTACAAAAATGAATTTAATTTCATATTATATTGAATAAAATTTTATTAAATGAATTAAAATCACTAAAAGTATATCCTCCAGCTAATTTAATGATATATAGTAGATAATATGAACCATTTTTCACTTATTTCTCACATTTTCCTTTGTTTTAAAATTATTTAGCCTTTAATAGTAAAACACGTTGATATTGGGGAAGTCATATAAAAGGATAACATGGGATAAAACTAATTGAAGGGGGTTAGAACGTTACCTAAACAAGTCTAAATAATATTTTGAGAAATTATTTATACATAAGCTAATCCAATATTCAAAAAATATTTATTTTAGAAACTTTAAAAATGAAACTAATTTATATTAATTAGATACATTATGCAATTCAAAGGGTTATCATCACCTCACTTATACAAGGTCACATCCTATCCTCCCTTAATCATAATGTTTGAGAACATTATATCATCCAAAATCTACCCCAATAACATATTATATTTATTCCCTAAGTCGTAAAACACTTTTTCGTTGTAAAATAAAATCCTTTAAAGTCTTAAGCTGTAATCCAATTGAGGTTTCTCAATACAGAGTTATCAATCTTAGTCGTGCAATTGGAATTTTAATTATTCTTCTACATACTCCAAATCTATGGTATCCACACTTAAATAATTAATTGATTTTATAAAATATACTAAATTATTATTATGATGATGTAACTAATGTTTTCCACCTCATTCCCATCGTACGGAAAGTAGAATAATTTATTGTATGCACATACAACATACATCTCTATGTAGCATTGTAATTTAGTTTTCATCACCATTTTAGTTGGAAAATTATATTAATGGAACTAATTAATATATAAGACATTTATGAAATAATTATTAATTTGGAAATATAACTTTTCATTTTCCTTCTCAGCCATCCCCTTGTTAAAAAAATGATATCAATGCTTGTGTGTATGTGTGCGCTACTTTCATAATTAAGCTATGTGATTAATTTTTCATCTAATCCATACATGGATGATTATAAATAATGATATAATTAATATATATGATATTTTTATCATTACTAACATACTTGATATTATGTTACACAAATAAATATACATGGACAAAAAGTACTGAATTGAAACATACATGAAATACTAAATAGTAAAAAAACTGAAATGTTGATTTAAATAATAAATTATTAATAAATGAGAGTTGAAACATTATAATTGGATCATATTTGATATTTTAAGTATTTATATGGATTTTTTTGTATAATTATAAAAAATTTAATTTATTATTCTGGAAGTTAAGACTTTTATCAAGCAAGTCGGATATTAGGTAAGTGTTTATTTTAAAATTTAATCCTTGTTCCACATTTTTTACAGTGTGTGTTTATATTAATGGAATGATGTGTTATTTATGTCTAAAAACAATATATTTTATTTTCCTATGGTTATTTATTGATATTAAATATTTCCATTCATTTTAATATTTCTACGTACTCAAAATTTTGAATGTATTTTTATGGAAAACCAACTTTGTTTTTTTCTATTCCATCATATATTTTATCTTTTATATCTATGGTTTCAATAAAATTTATTAAAAAATGATTTCAATATTTTATAATTAATTATTAACATAATTTTTACCCATGTTTAACTTTCTATAAATATTTTTAAACGGAATCATCCTATCATTTTCAAAACGACAAACTTTTTCCAAAAGTTGTGAATAAAATCTTTCATTTATCTTTTACCATATGAAATAAATTTCCACTATAAAAAATATTCATTAACATGAAAATTAATTGATCTATTTCCATTGTTTATCCATGGAAAATTGCTTCCATAATATTTTCAGAAAATTTTATATTTTAAATAAGTGATATCAAATTTTTAAGGGTATTTTTTCAAAAAAAAGGTTTACATTCAAATTTCTAAATGATGTTAATATATCATAACATATTTGGATGATTAATATACATTAAATGGGTTATAAATTAATGATACAAACCAAAATACTTCCTTTTATGGATTATGATCAATTTTTATAGGTAAAGTATTGGCACTCCCTATGCTAGTTCTTCAAATAAATTAAGTTATTGATTATTTAGGCATGATGATTATGTTTCATTTTTTATTCAAAAGAGGAATGAATTTTAATTATTATGTGATGGGTGGGAAAAAATTTATGGCCCCTTAATGCATCAGTATGTCTCATGAGACAAAATAGTTTGGTAATTTTAACATGGACTTAACCATATTAGAAATATGTCTTAGTGTGATGCCTCAATAGAAAGTTTAAGATTACAAATGTTATGAATCCCATCATTATGAAATTAGTTATTTACAACCACTGGATTATTTGAATCGTTATTATAACCATGTATAAGTTTCAAACTCTTTTTTTATTTTTGTACAGACTTTTTTTTTCATAAATTATTTATTCCATATTATTCATGTCTTATTAAATCTATGATAGCTTCTATTATATACATACCCTTACTGATAATATGAGATAACCAATTTCTTAGTTTTATTATAACTAAGATGATTGGAAGTGTACAATGATTTATATACATGTATATACTATAGAGAATGATATTCCTTCAAAAAATATAAAATTTATAATTTTATATTTTCTAATGTAATGTGAGATTCAATCATGTATCTAGATTTCCAAAACTAGTAAACTAATTGATCATTTGGGATGAACTGATTTCTATATAATTCCAAACTAATAAAGAAACAACCAGGTCTATGATAATAGTGTCATGGTTATTACAATTTAAATCATAGATAAATTAGGTATGTAAATTCTATTTGATATAAATAAATACTTCAATATCTTTAATTATATTTCTATCAGATATTTATTATAAGTTCCTAAAATATCATAAAGAAGTTTAAATCTTACCTACACATTATATTATTCATAGAACCTTGGGATAATAAAAGTGTAATTATTAATTTTTTTGTATATAAGGGGTCACTTATAGGTTTCTTTTGAAGAACATAGATAGATATAATTCACTATAAAAAGTATATTCTTTATTTATATTTTAAAAGATTAAACTCGATGGATATATTTTTTGGGAAAATGGTATTTATGAAACAAATATATACTAAAGATAACCTATGGAATCGAGGCATTGAACACGTAATTGTTTTTTTATTATGACATTCTCTAGTGAAGGGTCACTACATCATGGTTCTATGAACGATAGTGCATGAAATATATGATAATTCATACTGATTTCCATTTAATCTATATAACATATCATATAATTGTGTATGATATTAATATTGACTTTAAAAAATTTTCAACATTCATCCAATAAATTTAGATGTTAAAATATTTAGAATAATGATTATCAAAATATTAAAAATTTAATTCTAAATGTCTACAAAATACCTAGGTTACATGGATTCCCCTTGGAAGGATATATAATCTTGTTAAAAGTTAATAAAATGTATAAATGATTGTACATATGACCAATTCTAGTCAACAAAAATAAATAATATTTTAACTAAATATCTATTTCTCTGTACTGTTATAGTGGTATTTGAGAAATAGACAAATCCTTCATATGAATTATATGATTTATTTAACCCATATATATCCTAGGTGTTAGGATCCATTTGGATGCTTCTTGTGTTCTTCAATAATGATTAATATAAAAATGAAGAAGTTGGAGCCTAATTACATCATTTAAATTGGTATGTTATTTATTTATATTTTATTCAATTAAAATGAATAGTTAGATACTGAAGCCCAATTTTTTAAATGATTTATTTATTTATTGATTGGACTGTGTTTGTCTACAATAAAATACAAAAGTGGTATTTGATAAATTTAGGTAATATTTTTATTTAGGTTTTTAATGAATGAAAATTCTAGAAAATTGATATTTCAATAACCATACATAATTTTATAAAAATTATCATGACCCATGGTGATTTTTATATTCATTATTTTTTTCTATGAATAATGAAAATAGTTGATGAAAAATATAATAATATATCATTGTGTTATAAAATTGGCCATGGAAAAAGTTTCCAAAAATATAAAATCATAAAATTATAAATTTTACATCATGTATCAAAAAACCATTCGTTGTATTTATGGGGAAAATATTTCTATAAAGAAAATAATGATGTAGATTGAAAAACCATTTCATGGTTTCCAAAGTCTAAATTTTATAGGATACACTGAAATCAACTTCAAAAGGAAATATATTGTGGTACTTATGTTATTTTTTATCATTTGGAAATAAATATGACATGATATATAGTAAAATATTTGATGATTTTATGTTTTGTAAATAAAAAATCATTTGAAAAATTCTCAATAAAACCATCATTGGGACAGGCTTGTAGAAACCTCACTAAATCTGAAAGAGGAATTAAAACATACCCAAAATATTTTTTTTGATTTAGATTAATATTTAACGTGGATTTAATAGTATTTTAAATTTTTAAATTGTTAATAAGCTTTAAAATAACAATAAATATAAGTGTGTTTATATTAATTAATATATTTTTATTTTAAAAAGTCTTATTTGTGAATTTAGAAAAAACATAACAAAATTACTTTTGTTAATTTAATCAAGGTTGAAATAAATTGAGATATTGACATTTGAAAAATGTAAAATATATACATAAAACATAAAATTCTCATATAGAATATATATGGTTTATATTTTGATTAATTTAATAATTTTTAAATTTGAAGGAATTCATATCGAATAACATATAAAATGATAATATTAACGGAATTCATATCAAAATAGATATTGAATGTTCATGTATATTTATTTTTGGAATAACTATAATTATTGTATAATTATAAATTATTTATAATTTTTTATTTATGAAATATTCATAAATTTTTATCCCATAACTAAATTTATTTATTGTTCACATATATTTTAATTAAATTGATTATCTAATTTATAAATATAATGTTAAAAATTACGAATGAATGTATTACATAATTTAAAGTTGTATACATCTTATTATGAATTTAATATGATTCATACAAGGAGTTACATGATGGATATGACTTGTGATTTATTTATATTCAACCATGACTGTGATTTGTTTTTGGGTTCCAAACTTTAAAGTAAACTTAAGTTATTTTTTATAAATATCATGTGTTATGATAGTATTGGTGTTGAGGTATCACGTGATTTTTGATATATAGATATTGGGAATTTAAATTAGACTTGTCACTATCCTAGGGTCATAATGTATATCTTAAAAGTGGGGGATGGCTTCCCACCACACTATACTCTCTCGTATAGAGTGTTTAATTTTCTATTATTATAAATCATTACATGAAATATTTTTAAGAACCTTATAAATAGTATTCAATATTATATGTTTGAATATAATTTTGTTTTTATTAGTAACAAAAGTAATTAGTTATATCAAATTATACACATTAATATGTTTTAAATATTTTAATTGGGTTAAAGTTATATGATTTAGAAAATATATCATTAGAATCATTCATGAAAAAATATAATACTTGAGATACAATTTTTAGATGATAAAAACTACATAAAAATAAAATGTTTTAGATTCATTATAAATAAAGAACTCACAAATACTCTAATAATCCAATTGGTCTAGTTATTCTAGGTCCATATGAAAATGTGTTATATTTTGAAATGAAAATAGAATATGGGTGAACCTAAAAGGGTTATATATTGTTATCTGAAGTTTTTATTAGGTTACAGTTTTATATAAAACTATAAATGTTTTGTTACTATAGGAATATAGTTGGACAATCCAAAATTTGGATTTTAGAAATGGGTTGTTTACTCGATATCCTATGTTTAATATTTGATATGAATGGAATTATTGTATACTTAAATAGATAATTGATAAGAGTCATAAAAATGAATCACAAATATTTAATGAAATACTGATTTTGTTACCGTAATATAAAAATGTATTTAAAATGTGTTATAATTTTAATTAGAGAAAAATAATAAGAGTTTTTATTAAATTATTGTAAATATGAATACTCATTTTATAATTTTTTTGTCTATAAAAAAATAAAAAAAATCATTTTTAGACTAATTTGGAAAAATGAATGTTTTGAAAAACAATTCCCTATAATGGTATAAGAACATGGTAAAATTTATCATATAAGAAGGTAAATTATATATATTGTAGAAAATACTTCTTCATAATGAACTTGTGGATTATTCTAGTCTATGTGAGAATCATTCTTGTACAAAGTATAGTAATGATTCTATTGAAATATTTATATTTATTATTTTGTATATGGATCCCAAGATTCAAAATTTACATAATAATATGGATAATTTTAGTATGAAGAAAATTTTTAAAAGGATTCATTAAGAATATATTAACATGAGATATATGATTGTTTTTATGTTCTCTTTTAGTGTAATGTGATAAGGTATTTTTCAATAATAACTATATTAATCAATTTGATAAGGTATGTAAACAACATATACTTATTAGGGCCACTACTTAGGCTTGATTTGTTAATAAAATTTATTATATATAAACTACAAAGACTTTTCTAACAATTTATTATAATGTAAAATATCATTGAGTTTTAAAAAAGATCAAATAATTTTCGTAATATGTTTTTTAATTCTAAATATGAAATAGTATGCCTAAGATCATGTTCTGTGATGCTAGTAAAAAAATTAAAGGGTAAACAAATTTAACGAAATAAAAAAGGTGAGGTCATGGAGAGTTCACACCAGCTTCTTTATAACTGAAAAATGGAGATTCCAAGGAGGGTAAAAGTTTATCTTATCGAAAGTTAGGTCACACGAAAAGAGATTTTACTAAATATTATTTGGGGTGTAAGAAATTCCATGGAGAGATGATGTCATGTATTAATACTTTAGAAAAAAAATATTATATGTTTAAGGGTTTATGATAAAAACTATAATTTAAAAAAATATGCATAAAAGTTAAAAATAAAATAATATTAATTGATGTATAGATATTTTAGTATGAATTTAAATGATAATGTATAAATTTTCAACATGATTTAGGTGGAATTCATGAGTTTTTTCCTTACTTAAATTGATCTAAATAATGGGTGACTAATTTTATCTCACATATATCTTATGTGATAAGAAAATTTATTTGAATTTTTTTAATAATATTTTGATATTATGTTCTTGCTATATGTGGTTTGTGGTTTGTAAAAACCCATGTTTTGAACCGGGTTAAAATACAAATGTTTTTTAACCTTTTTATTTAATGCTTAGGTTGGTTTTAAAACCATGCTTTGGGACAAAGTTTTGTGAGTGGGTTCATTTTAAGAGTTGATATCAAACATGAGTAAAGGCTCTTGGACTTTCCCTGGTGGCATGATGGGTTTCCTGAGCACCAGACCCCAAAAATCAATTTTAAAAAATGCATGGTAGAGACATTTTCATAGGCTGCACAAGGTTATTAAAACCATGTTGGTCAGCCATTCAGGATGCTCCAGGTGTCTTGTAGCAGACTCATGGTCTGCACACGGTTATTTAGATAGTGTGAGTAAAACCGTGCAACAAAACCAGTTTAGAGTACCTGGTTAAATTAATTTAATTAACCTTGTAGTTGAAAAAAAATAATTAAATGTGTTGTTTGGGGATTCATTTAATTAATTAAAAGTAGATATAATTTAATTAAATGTAATTGATATTGAGAATCTATTTAATTAAATTAACATTAAAATAATTAATTTTGTTTTAAATGGTGATGATTTGGATTATTTATTGAATTAAATTAAGATGGGATGAATTTAATTAAATGACTTGTAAATGAAGAGTTGGGGTTATCAAATAAGGGTAGTATTAAATGTTAATATTAAATTATCTGTAAATGAGGAGTTGCGGTTTCATTTAATTAAATTTTAGGAAAAGAGTAATTTAACTAATTTCTACAAAATAGAGGATTTATTTAATTAAATTCAAGGTTAAGAATAATTTAATTATTAATTTTTAAATGGGGGTTATTATTTAATTAAATTTTGGTGGAGATAATTATAATTAAATAATTTCGATGTGTTGGAGATTTTAATATAAATAAATTTTGTTTATAGAATCTAATTAAATATAATGAATTATATGGATTATATAATTAAATTCATTTGAACAAATTTAATTAAATGATGATTAATGTGGTGTCAAGGGTTTTTTTAATTAAATTGTGTGTGAAAATTTAATTAAAATTTGATGATTTTGAAAATTTATTTAATTAAATATGACTGTAGGGAATTTAATTAAATGATGTGTAAATGGGGTGGGCGTTTATCCAAGAGGTGTTATGATTAATTCAAAATAATAATAATATAATGGGGATTACTATTATTATTATTATATCAATTATAATATCATTAGAGTTTTATTTGGTTCTTTGAGGGAGAAATTATGAGGGAAGCACTCCTCACCTCACCCTATATGAAGCAAGGTGTGACCCGCATAGGGCCTCACCCATGAGGCATGCCACCCCTATCTCTGGGCCCCTCTTCACGCATCCATTTCCTCCTACTCTATTCACATAACATTACCATCATGGTGAGGTGAGTCTATCTCTGTTTGTTTCATTATTCACATCAACCATTTCAACTCTCCATCGTCAAGATTGGGTGCGGCTGAAACCCTGACTAAGGGACTGATTCAGTTTCTTATTTTCTTATGATTCTAGGTGATGAAGAATATGTCTCAGGACACGTTGGTCTGTATTCCAACAAACTCCCCCAATGGTGTAGTGGTTCAACTTGATTTGGCCCACCGTCTTCCTTTTTGGGTAAGGCTATAAACTTGAAAATTGGTTTCACTGTAACACCCTGAGATTTTATGAAAAATATTATTTTAATTTCATTAATGTCTTATGTTGTATTCTACACCAAGATTACCTTGCGCTATACGCAACACTATATTAGCTTGCAGTATACGCAACACTATTCTTGGACCGTGTTACACACAATTTTGATAATAGTTATTCTACGCAACATTGAGTATATATATATATATATTAAATGTATAAATGAAATATGTTTGGATTCTTTTATACGAAACAACGAAGAATTCTCTCACAACACGCAACCCTTACTTGGCTTGCATTACACGCAATCGCGACCTTCCTCGATAGCGTGTGTTGTACGCAATACCGGGTTTTAATAAACAATGTTATATTATTATAATATTGTCATGAACTAGCCGTTATGAATAGTATTAACTAAAATTTGAATTTTATAACATTATTATTCATCTTACACATTTCTAGAACATGGTATAAGAACAAAATAAATTTTTCGGGTAAAATAAGTATTTTTCAAAAAATGCAGTTTTACCGCCTTTTAATGGCGCACCCACTTTAAATATAGTTTTTGACATGTTTATATGTTCAATTTGACAAAATAATATTCTTCTTTTTAATCAGGATATAAAAATTTACATTAGATAAAGTTTTGATATTTTCCGATAACTTTCATATTTTAATGAATAGTAAAAACACGCTATATTTTAATTAAAAACAACTTTTTTCATCGTAATATCTTATGTGGTTAAATTATAATATTGAATGTTTTTAAAGTATAAATAGAATATATTTTTACCATTAAATATAATGTATGTCATTAGCATTGATTTTACCTTGAATTCGTAGGTTAAATCAATTCAATCTTTTGCAATGTTTTAAACAAAACCCCGTTTTTATTCGACAACGGGATTAATTTTAATTTAATTTCTGCAACTTCTGTGTTTTGAATTTTAAAAAATGGATTCCATATTTGGAATCAGTGGGTCCAAATTATGTTAATAAGCTACTTTTTATTTTTGGGAATTATGAATAGTAACTACGGTAAATTTTATTTACAATAGTTAAAGGTAAATCGGGTAATTAAGGGTAAATATAATATTTTAAAATTACCCTAACAAATATCAAAATCCTATTGGATGACTAAAAGTCGACCCATATCACCTAAGGGTCGGATTAGAATCATTTAATGGACATTTTTCCATGTAAATAACTTAATTATTATTAAAACCAAAGAAAGTGACAACATGTCACTCTCTTAAATCTTATAAGTATATTAATTTTAATTTAGTGATAAACTTCATGAAACATCGAACATGAATAGTCTCCAGAAATCTAATGAAATTATCTACATCATATTAATTTATTTATAATTTTTAGGGATTAAATAATTATCATTAATTATGACACAATAGTGATGCAGAAATTGTTTATCTAGTGAAAAATCAAGAATATTGTTTTTATTAAACTCATAGTGACCATAAAATTCCCAAATACCTAACCAAAACTTATTTTACATGTAAATTTAAACCATAATCATCCAATGGTCGAATATTTGACCATTTGGAGCCTTATAAAAGCGATTATGACACTTATATTATTTTATTTTAAATGATGCCAAAGTTGTCACCTTCATAATTTAATAAATATAACAATTTAAATATTGTGATTTTAAGATGATAAATTCGAGTAAAAGTATTATTGTGAAAGGTAATGTATTTATCTTCATCATAGGATTTTATTTTAAATTTTTATACATCAAATAAGTATATTAAATAATTATACAAAAATGATGTAGTAATTATTTTATTAAGAGATAAACCAAATAAATGGTTTTAAAAATAATAAAATAAATATTATATGAACTATTTAATGTGATACACTAATTTTATAGATACATATGACCTTTTATTAATATATTAAAGCTTTTAGTTCGAACATATCTTCTGTATATATATTTTATTTAAATTCAAATAAATGAATAGTGTCAAAATTGACACTATTGTTATTTTACAAAAAATAACATATTATAAAATTGTTTAAAAATCACAAAAATATTTAAAAATTATAAATTTATATGTATATGGTCTATAATGTTATAAAGTAAACAATTATGGAAAATTCACAACAAATAAGTAATTATTTGTTATAATTTAAAATTTAGAATTTTATTACCACAAATAAACTTAAATAGATTAAATAAGGATAAATCAAAATGATAAGGTTTAAAAAAAGATCCAAACATGTCTAAATTTGATTGGTTGATGAGATTACAACCCTATCTCATCTAATATTCGAATATGAGTCATTTTTGGAGGTTTTTAAGTGGGGTTAGATTTATTATAAATTAATATTTTTAAGAATTCCTAAGGTGCCCCTCTCCTCCCTTATAAAAGGGCACCTCCTCCCCCTCCTCCTCACACCAAATTGAGCACTCAAGCTCGGACAACCCCTGCCAAAATCCCTTCTCCACTTCCCTAGAATAATCCTAGAGGTCCTGGTCTTCTTCAAAGACCAATCTTAGTTCCCTAAGTGAAGGATTCAAAGAAGCGTTCCAAAGAAGAGGTAATATCCATTACCGATCTTTTCAATTTTCTTTCTTCTTCAACTTCTTCTTCTTTAGTTGTTTCATGATAAAGTAATAACATAAGTATTTATTATATACTGATATGTTATTATAAATATGAAACAACTCTAATTAACCTTCTATCCATCCTACGGAAAAAGGAAATCACCGCGCGTGCGTACGTACGGAATACCGTCTCCACGTCGTGGTGTAATCTATTTTCCGCCACCACCTTAATTGGATGGGTATAATGGTTTAATGAGTAACTATATATGATTATTATAAAGTGATATTGATACTGAAATAGTATACATATACTTCAACACAATTCCACGACCATGAGAATGATATCATCGCTCGTGCGTACGTACGGACTACCGTCTCCACGACGCGATGAGATTCATTCTCAATGATTAACCATTCATGAATGATTATAAAGTATATATAATAAGTACTAATGAAATATATGACATAATAATAATACCTGAATTATTTATATGTATGTCATCTACTTAATTCCGTTCAATTCAATAAGGAAACGAAAACAGCGTTCATGCGTACGTACGGACTACCGTCTCCATGAACGGTGTATTTCTTTCCATTTACTGATTTATTATATATGTATATTCTGAATATATATATATAAATCATGTTTTATGTAATCATGATCTAAGTAATCATATGAATAATTACAAGTTAAAAACACGAACGACAAATGAGATGATTTTACCCAAAACGCTACTTTAACATGAATTTACAAAAGAACGGGTAATATAAAGTCATAAGTGGATCATATATGATATAATAACAATGAATATGATTCTGGAATAAGTCAATAACATTATTTAAACCATTATACAGGAGCTTCGGACACGTACAAAGCAAATTGGACCTAAGGTAAGGGATAAATTTTCAATCTCATTTTTATCCGAGATTGCTTATACTTAAGTATTTACTAGGGTTACGTTTAACATCCATGACCATGTTTTCTAAAAATGTTTTTATAAAATGTTTACCATTCTTCCATGAATTTTTAAAGTCATTTTTACCCTTTATTGACTTTTTACCACATTTTATGAATGGAATCTTTCCTTTGGTTACCATATAAGGTACTTTTTGACTTTTCCGACAAAAATACGAGGAGAATGTTATTTTTAACTTATACGGCATGAAAGGATTTTTACGGTTTCATAACACCTCATTTTCAAGAAGCTTCCTCTACAAGATTTCATGATTATTTTCAACAAAACCCTTATCTTTTAAAATTACATGGAATTTTGTGAAAAGAAAATGATTTTAAAGAAGAAAGGATATTTTCCTCAAGAATTCATTTCGAGTGTTTTTTTCAAAACTATTTTCCATATAAGATGACTTTATTTGATATTTATGTTTCAAGTAAAATGTCTCTATGATTTAAATGGTTTCAATATTCTTATGATTGAATGATATCAATTGTTTATGGATTATGATGGCATGATGTTTAAGATTCCCATTTTTATTACATGGGTTATGCAATGGTGTATGATTTATGATTTTGTGGCACACATAAGAATGGTATCATTATGAGATGGGTGGGACCTATATCTCCCTCCAATGCATTGGGTAAAGATTTTATATCTCATGAGATAGACATGGATGAAATGGTAGGTTATACCGGTTCAGTGAAACAGGACTGAAACGAGGGTTACTCGATTCAGAAAGGGACTTCGTCCACTAAGATAGTCTTGGCAATGAGTCTTGACTAACAAGAAATGATTCTCTATGATTAGGTGTGTATGCCACAAAGTTTCATGTTTTATGTTATGATTATTGGGATTTCATTTCACTACTATGATTTATCCCATGTTATGAAATTATTCTCTCTTTTGCAGGTTAAGATTTCCAAAAGTTATGTTCTTATGAATATTATGTGATTGATTTTTCTTTTGTATACCCTTACTGATCATTTGATCTCACCCTTTTATGTTTTCTTTTCCCCAGGATATAAAGAAAGGTTTTAGGTATAAAAAAAGGGAAGATCTTTATGGGAGATGTTGAAGATCTTTCACCACGATTAGAGGATTATATTCCGAGTTTCCAGAGACACTAAACTATTACGATCCTTGTGTGTGTGTTTTTTGTTATGTACTAAGTATTCCGCAAAAGTAATGTAATGTCCATGTACGTCAGGCTTCGGGTCTCTACATTCACACCCCTTGAATTAGATGAATATGGTTGTTTAGTGTTACAGTTAACATTTTGGGTGAGAGCTTCTCCGCTCCGCACTAATTATGGGTGATGGTTAATGTTTTTTAGGTGAGATGATAAATTTGGAGTGTGTGTGCCCATTTATTGAGGTGTGTGTACCTGAGTGGTTCGTGGGTTGAGTTAGGAAGATTTATCTTTGCCATATTTGTTATGGTAGGGTTCAAAAAGTTTCCTAATTAATAAAATGTAGTTTTGTTGATTTATTGGATCTGATAAAGTTGACTGCAATGTTGGATTAATTTGTTTTTAGGGGAATGAGATGATTCGTTATAAATTAGTTATATGTTATGAGGTTTTAAAATAGATAATTAATCACGTGATTAATTATTATTATTTAATTTGGTTATGTAATGATAATTAATTAGGAATTAATTATGTTCTTTGACCTTATAATTAATCAAGGGATTAATTATGAGTAATTAATTATGTTAAGTTGACATAATTAATTATGAATTAATTATGTTCTTTGAGATGATAATTAATTGAGGGATTAATTGTGAGTAATTAATATGGTTAAGTTGAGATAATTAATTATAATTAATTATGTTCTTTTAAATGAAAATAATTTTGGAATTAATTATTATATTTAAATTTTAACTATTAGAATTAATTATTTATGAATTAATTATGTTCTTTAAGGTGATAATTAATAGAGTAATTAATTATGAGATATTAATTTAGTTAAGTTGAAATTATTTATTTACGAATTATTTATGAGATATAAGATGATAATTAATCAAGGGATTAATTATGAGACATTGATTTGGTTAAGTTGAAATAATTAATTATAAATTAATTATGGGCTTTGAGATGATAATTAATCGGGGGATTAATTATGAGATACTAAACTGGTTAAGTTGTGATAATTAATTATCAATTAATTATGTGTTATGGGATTACAATATTGATAATTAATATTGGGTTAATTATCAAATATTGATTTTGGATAAGTTAAGATAATTAATTTTTAAATTTATTATGTGATATTAAAACTGTTTCTTTAGGTATAATTTATCTTTGAATTAATTATGCGATATTAGGATGATTGCCTTGAGATAATTATTTTGTGAATTAATTATGTAAAATTGAGATGGTTTCAATGTGATAATTAATTATGGAATGCGTTATGTGATATTTAGATGGTTTCTTAATTATTAATTAATTGTTTAATTAAGTAGAGAAATTAATGAGATTTATTGGGGGTTGGATTAATTACTGTTATAATTATTATTAGATAATTCTTGAGTTAACTAATGGAATTATTATGTTTAACTAATTATTGAGTTATTAGTGAATGTGATATTGTTAATTAGTTATTGAATTAATTAACAGACTCAATGAACTAATTTATGAATTAATTAATGGATGGTTTCTTGTGGTGATAGACATGAAATTATACACAAGATATATATATATATTTGGTAAATGGGTTGTGTGATAGGGACTGATGTTCTGAATACTCTCGGGGTGCTAGACCTGAAATTTTACACCCATTATATATATATATATATGATTGATCAAAAAAGCTTTGAGGTAGGGATTGATGCTCTAAATACTCAAGGGGTTCTAGACAAGGCATTCTACACCCAACATTCTTGAAAATTTTCTTTTATGGGATATGGACTTATGTTCCAAATACCCATGGATTGTGAGATTATAATAGATACTACAAATACTCACGAGGGTTCCACACATGACGTTATACACCGATTAATTGAATTTGGACTATGGAACCAATTTTTTGTACATGAATTGAATTAAATGGTTAATGAAAGCCAATGTGATGTAATTATTTGTGAATTGAATATGAGAAATTATTCAGACTCCCGCATTTTCGAGATAGGTATTGAGATATGGGTGTCCATGTGATCTGGGGGATTTATGTGGTTAAATAAAGAATATCAAATAATGTATTAAACAACATATTTAAGAATTATATATATAGTTCATTTTTAGACTCCTATCTCTGGATATGAGTCGATGTATGTATCTCGATTAGGTGCCCCTTAGGAAACTATGAGCAATGTATTTTATTTATTCAATTCTATTATTTCGTCGTTATAACTACACACTCTTTAATTATATTGAATTTTCTAGATTGATCTAGACATCGGTGGTCCTGGCCTACTGAGATTTATATCTCCCACCCTACTTGATCTACCATTGCACTGGGGTACCCGAGTAAACTCTACTTGTTTGCAGGACCTGGGATCTTTCTTGTTGTTGTTTTCTTGAACATGGGAGTTATGACAAAAGGACCGAGTGGGAGCTTCAAATTCATGTAGATATTTACCTTGGGTATATGAGTACTTTATTTATGTACTGAGATGATAATAATGTTTTTTTGTTTACTTATTTTATATATATACCACCATTAAATGCATGAAATGTATGAACTGAAATTTTCCACATTATTTATTCAATTGACTATTGATTTATATCTGCTTTTGGTGTTGTCTAATTGAATTATCTATTTCTGTCGTGTGCTAAGAGTATGAGGGTATAGTCTCCCCATGGGCTATCCATAGACCCTCACTGCTAGTCGGAAACCTCAGGTGTATGGGGAGACGCTCTTGAGGTCATGTGGTGACCGGTTCGGCTATCGATTCGAGGGTAAGCCAGGTCAGGATGTTAATTCCATACCATGTTTCAAATGAAATTAAAAAAATGATTATTATGTAGGATAAAATATTTTATTCGCGTTATTTAAAAAAATATATGGAAAGTATATCCCACCACCTAATAATGTTATATTCAATAAAATCATCATTTATGAATATCTCTCCACACAAATAAAACATCATAAAATGTATAGTTGTTAATATATTGTTTGTTAAGATTTTATTTAATCAAAATATTTTTTATTTCCAATGATAAAGAAATTCATGGTCTAGAAAAAATATTAGAAAAAATATATTTTCAAAGTGTCTTGTGAGAGTATATTTTAAAATAGAAAAGTTAAGATTATAATAATTAAAAATTATACAAAATTAATTCAATGTGAAGGCCATATTATAATATAAAATAATTTAGGATATATCATTAAATTATTATCTTAATTTTAATAGGTTTATTTAAATAATTTACCAAATTATCATAAGGAAAAGTTTGAAAGGAAAGTCAATAATAAATTAATTGAAATGGAAAAATTTCTACGTAATTAATCAATATACGTTATTAATATCATAACATTAGATGTTGTGAAATAGGCTTGATAATTATTTTTTAAAGGGGTTTAGAATGAGGAATATGATTCCTAATCTCAACATCTCTGAAGAAGGATATATTTAAAAATATTAACACAATAGATTTTTTTGTGAGAGGATTTATCATATGGGGGCATAAAGATACGGGGAATAATACATGATTATGTAATGAGTTTATCAAATCCATAAATGTAAATATAATCTATTATATAACCCACTAGTTCACAGGTAAGCCTTATTTGAGACATATTCATTCTATTTCTAGGTATGGTATCATTCAAAGTGTCAAAGGTTGAAAAAATTGGTTTTTGGCGAAAAAAAACATCTGGCGCATGATTATGTTTAATAGTTTGTTTAACCATGTGGTATGCATATGTGTTATAATAGAGGGGTATGACACAATTTAATCATTTTTAGTCTAACCCTGTGTATTTTTTGGGAAAACCATGCACCCCTCGATAGAATGATTAGTACGGGTGCATGGTTAAGGTGCATGGTTAGTTTAACCATATAACCTCTTCTAGGAAATTTTGTGACCTCCTACCAATCTCATAAAAATTGAAATTATACCCTTTTACCTTGGTCATTTCAAAGTGTAATCATACCTAATATAATTTTTTATCATCATAAAAATTCCCCATTTTATTGGTATTCTCTCCCCTTCGATTATTAGTGGAAAATCTTTCATTTGTGATATATTATCTTGAGGTATGTTGAGTTTTTATCAAGTTTCCCCCTATTATTTTGGATTTATTCTAGATCAATTATCCTCTCATATTTTTGGGACCAAAATTGGCAGAGATGATAAATCTAATTGGTATGATAGATGATTATAATTTTTTTCTTATGAATCTAGGATCATAAGGACCTGATCTACTCTTCTCCAACCACCATTTCAAAGTAAATTTATTATACCTTCATTTTGAGATAGGTGTTTCTATACAATGGATTAATTCTATGAATTTATTAGATTTCCTTTAAAATTACATTTTTTATTCATTTAATTGATGTTATTTGTTATTTAAAATATATTCATTTAAAGAAACTTTTTTTAATGGTTTAACCTAAAAATAGGATTTTTCACACCAACTGCATCATTGAATTCTTAAATGGTAGTGTTGATTTGGAAAATGGGTTTTCAAAAATTAATGAGAATTGGATTTTATTTGAAATCATTTTATAAATTTTGGTAATGGTTTTGAAATTATTTTTGACAATGGCACATTGGAAACCTTGGGTTCATTGGGAAAGAGACATATGTGACCCTAGTATATGTGAAACAACTTGGGGTTAATTTTAGGTGAATCGATGGACTGTGGAATTAATCTACATCAATTTGAATCATCATATACCAAGTTTAGGATATTTAATGTCTATTATTTGTTCCCATAGGATCAGTCCCAATACATAGTGATTTTTCATTTTTGACGTATTTATTTTATGAGGGATTTTGGCAAGGATTACTGCTCAAATTTGTTATCATAAGGTTGTTTCATGTAAAGGTTTATATTATGGATATGAGTTAAATTTCAAACCTTATGGTGTGTGGATATGAATACCTATTTTATCACATAAATGTTTCATGTTACGAGATTTTTGGATATGAAATTATTTTAAGAAAAATCAAAAGAAAATTATTTTAAAATAGGTTTGTATTTATGAAAATGCTTTCAAAATCTTTTTTTAAAAAAATTGAACTATTTAATTCATTATATTAGACCATAAAAGGTTGAACTATTTAATTATTGAAGTATTAAATTATTTTGAGTTATCATAATGGGAATTTATCTCACACCCTGATTTTTCCTATGGGTAGTTATAGATGTTGTATTGCAGGATCCAGGTAAAGTGAAGAGTATCTTGTAGAGTGTTGGCTTCTTTTATTGTCATATCCTTTGGTTCGGGATGGTTTGGAGGTGATTGTTGGTCACATGTAGACTTATTAGCTTTGTCCAATTCATACTTTTCTAGATTATCATGTTTCTAGAGGGATGTATGGATCTTGGTTGTTTCATTTTCTTCCTCTTTTTACTCAGGTTGCTTATCTTGTTTCCTTTATCTTGTTGCAACTCACCACCATTATGGACTGGATTGAGTGTCTTGTTTAGTTTACTCAAGAAGTTATATTACACTTTTATATAAAACTTATGATCAACCTAAATTATATCAACATGTCTGTAGTTTGGTTCTGAGTCTTTGTTAGATTGGAGTTATAGAGATCAAATTTTGTGTGGTATGTGTGGGATATTACATGGCCATCTCAGTTCCATGTTAGAACTAGAGATACATGGGTGGTTGAAAAAAATTAGCTGGTTAAGAATCGGTGTTTTAGTTCGTTTTAATAAACCGAATGGGATGTTCTTTTAAATGGACCTTCTTCTTTAGAATCCATTTTTTCATTCATATAATTCGTAATATCATTAAATTATTGATGTTATAAAGCATGGATGTGAATAATTATTATTGGTAAAAATATTAGGGTACATTATCTAAAGATGATTGGTCATTGTCTTATATATGACATAAAATTATTATAATAAGGGCTCTTCCAAATATAATAGAGGAATCTGTGATATATGATCCACATGTGAATCCTCCAATGGAAACTTCTTAGGTTGAAGTTATAATCTGTAAAATTTATACTATGGTTCAAGTATTTGTCGTGCATCTCATTCCATTCATCTATACATAAATATAGATTACAAAATCAGGTCCACTACGGGGTAATGTAAAAATTGGAGCATTGAATAAACTTATCTTTTTTCCTTGAAATGTTCCTCACATTCATCTATCCAGAGTAACATCGTTGTCTTCTATGTAAAAAAAGTGAGTGGATTAGATAGTCATAATAAATTCGCCAAAATCTATCAACAATATCTATCTAAACCATTAAAACAATTGATATTAGAAATATTTGTTGTTTTTTGACAACATTAAATAGATATAAACTTTGATTGATCCACCTATATGCCATCTCTTGAGATTATATTACCTCAAACCGAAACCTTTAATGTCTAAAATTCACACGTTGTAAATTGTTCAAATAGTTTCTCCATTATAAGGGTCTCCATTATTATTCTCAAGTGATCTACATCAAGGTAAATTCTCATTTAAAATATAATAATATCTTTTAAAATTACTACCTAAAACTAATCATTGTAATCTCTAAAGACTCTATTCATTAAATCCACATAGATAATGGGGAATTGGTTAGAACAAATGGAATCATAATATATCTATAGTTTCTATACCATTTGTAGAATTTTTCATTTACTATATCCTCCATATTAACCCTCAATTTTTTATATCCATAATAAATTTCAATCATGGAAAATTATTTATCTCTTCACAATTGATCAAACAAGTCATAAATGCATGTTTGGGTAATACATGTTCTTCATTGTGATCTTGTTCAGTTCATGATAATCAATGTGGAGACACATTTATCTTTCATTCCTCTTAAAAAGTAATAGGTACACCCCAATGTGACATATTTGGATAAATAAATCCCTTCTCAAAATTCCCTTAGAGTTTCTTCTTAAATTATTGCATCTAGATCATGTTAATTCTATTGGGAGTCCTTCAAATAGGTGTGGGACTAGGTATGAGTTATATTAAAAACTCCACTTCAAGTGTTTAAGGAAGACTAAGAAATTATTCCATTAATAGATCAACAAACACCCATGGAATATTCCTATCATAGATGTAGATTTTATCTCCAACCTTTTAAGATATACACTACTTTCAAATATGAATAATTTCCCATAAAATGGATGTGATCTCTATTTGAAGTTCATATCTATCATTGAACTTATAGAATATCCCGGGTTAGTTTGGAATATCAAACAAGAACTCCCAAACATAGAAATTGATGTCGTATTTATACATATAAAGGCAATATTGAATTAATAAAATGTCAAATTCTTCTAGATAAAGAATAATGAAGTTTGTAAGAAGACAATTACTGCAAAAATTAACCGAAGAAGAATCATATACATGAGATGTGATCATCATACCATTAAGGGTTTTTACTACTAAATCAACATCTAATAATTGGTGTTTTATTTATATTCCCTATGAAAATTCTTCAGATGTAAATAAGTAGTTATATATATATATTCAAATAAGACATTAGAAATTTTAGAGTGGATGGTATGTGTATATTTTACCATGTTGTTATCAAACCCCTCGTTAGAAATTGTTATCACAAGACAATTACATTTCCCTCTCATCTTAATAGTTTGCTGATGTTGATCATCATTATTAACCTTTTTATTTGGGAAATGGTTATCTAAATCGTTATCAAAATTCCCATACTCCATTTATTTGAAATGTTGGAGTGTATGTGTCTATAATTTAGAACTCTCTCTCTATTATCTTCATTAGCTAACTTCTTCCCATCAGTTTAGTAATTGATTATTTTATGACCTTGCATTACAAACTTAAAACATTTAATAGTCCCCTTAAGAAAATTTCATCCATTTTTCCTTCCACACATCAAGAATGAAGGAAATATCATCATCTTCTCTACATGGATTTTAAAGTTTTCTTTGAATTCCATATTTATTTTTGTATTAAAATAATGATATTGAAGGGTACTCAAATCTCTAGTTCCACCTTTATAGAATATTAAATTATTTAATCATAGCTACTAAACACCCTTATGGATAATACCCTTCAGAGATTTTGTTTTAATCCATTGAAGATTGATTAGCCTTACCTTCAGGTGGAATGATAAAACCATAAGTATAACTCAAAATCCTTTTAATATTTGATACATAGGTTCGAAGAGATTAAACATCCATATACTTTTACTCAAGGGATTCCCTCTCCATTTTAATTTGAAGATTACAAGAAATTAATTATTGAAAAATAAGTTCCTAAACTCATCCAATTTCATGAATTCAATTTAATCTTATTGACTCATATTCATGATAATATTCCACCATTGATCTGCTTCACCTTTCAAATGATAGACACCCAAAATGAATTCTTCATGCTCAAAACACTATATTATATTAAATTTATTTTAAATGATGAAAATATATTTCTTATCATATAGTATATTAGTGGAACCACAAAAATATGGTCTATGTTTCCTTATGAAGGACTCAACAAAACATAGTTCCCTTCATTCCTCATTTAGAGGTTCAGTATGATTCATAACATGAGAAACTATTGTGAGTATTGAAACAATAATTTTATTTTCATCTCCAATAATATTTGGTTCTCGAAGAGGAAAATAATTTCATTTTCCATCACATTTAGAATTAACATGATTCTTTTATGTTCAATACATTTACTTGAAACAAAAATAATAGTGTGAGAAATAATAATCATACTGGGGAACCACATAATCCTAAAAAATTAAATATAGGATGTCAAAATCATGACACCTTCTTTTAAATGTATAAAACTATAGGTTTAATATAGTTCATTCATGGTCATCATCTATTTGAATCATTGATGATGGTTTGTAAAGATTTTTTGAATTTTGAAAACATATCAACCAAGAGTTCCAAACTAGGTGTATAGTAAGACCCATTTTTATAGACCAAGTGTTGATCCAATTAAATCTCAATATACAATTTTCATATTTATTACTACTAGGTACATCTGTGTCAAATCTAAATCTACTTATAGTATCTAAAAAATAATATAAATTCTTAGAATCAACTTCCTCTATACCTCACTAAAATTCTGGGATATTTTCCTATACTTTTACTTGTCTTTAGGCATATCTATTGAGATGTCAATAAAGTTTTCTCATCATAGTTTCCAAATATTAACTAAACCTTTCCTATAATACTAACTATAAATACCCAATATTTGCATACATATATCTTGTATCTAAATATATAAATATTTATATCCTTTTACATAAACAAACCATAGGATCACAAAGGTTTAGTGTATTTGGAAACATTGATACCTAAAAAGCAGGATCATAAGTGAACTAAATAATCTCATGCTATGTTATTCATAACTATAACCCTTATAAGACATATCTCACACAATACCTTTCTTTATAACCTAGGTAAATGAAACATCTAAGGGTGATCTTAGATGCTCAATAAGGGTAATCAGGGGAAATATCAACAAAACATGATCATAACAGTATGATAATGTGAGCATAACAATTTAAAACACTAACCTGTATATTATAGATCATAAACATGATTCATGGAAAAAATTTGGGCAATTCATAATACATAAATCATAAATGATTCAAATAAAATGATCCATAAAAAAATAACATTGGAATAATAAATAGATTTTGTGCATACACATAATAATATAACTTCATTTACATAATAGTCAAGAAACATTGTCAAGGGTATAATAGTGGATTATATTCACTCCCCGGCCCATTATAATAGTCATGGTTCAATCATACTACTTTAATAGTGGAACGGGTTAACACCCCAATCCACTATAGCAGTCAACGTTCACTCCCAAGACTATCATAGTTGATAGAGTCCCTTACTAAACTGGGTATACTCCACATTCCAATCCTGTCTATCTCATGAGATTTCAATCATTACCCAATGCATTAGAGAGATATATAGTCACCACCCTTCAAATTATGAATGTAATACATATGTGTGTCACATGATAACAAACCATTCATAATATCATAACCAATTAAAGGAAATTGGTTTCAAAAACATTTCATCACTGAACAACCCATTAAAGATAAATGGGTTTCATAATCATTACATCAATGTATCATTCATAACCCACTAAAAAGGAACTTGTTTCTTAAAAATATTTTATTCATAATAATAAAAAATCTAGATAAATATTAAGGATGTTATCATTGGTTTATATACTCTTTAAATACTAAGTAACATCAAAAGATTTCAACATATATGGAATATTATTTTTAAAGATTAGTTGAACCCATTCTTGAAGAAAATATCCTTTTCTATTTGAAATAACTAATATAAAATCTAAAAAATTACCACATATTATTAAAAATGTTTTATTTAAATTAATTGAAAACTAATAAATGAATATTCAAATAATTGAGTTCTCATGATGGAAAAAATCAATTAATTCCATGTATAGTAAAACAAAGATTCATATCACATTTTTAGAAAAAAGCCGAAAGTAACTTGTTCAGAAAATGACAGTAAGATTCCTTTTAAAAATTTAAAAAAACATGGGGAAAAGTAGATGAAAATTAATTTTTTTAATAGAAAAAACTTTCTTTAAAACACTTTCAGGAAAAACCTGTATGAAAAAGAAAAGGTGTCTTTGGTCGAAGAGAAAAATAAATTCATTTTTAATAAACAAAATATTTTGGACCCTTGGGTAAAAAGAGAGGATAAATTTGAGGGAAATTATATGTAAATTAAATATCCATATAATAATCAAGTAAATTAGTTTCTTGATATATAGATCATAATATTTCAACATCATAAGAATAGTCATAAACAATCTCGATAAACAAAGAGATTGTAACATAAAACCCTTCCCGCTTTTTAAACTATTCAATCATAAGAACCATTAAATAATAAAATTGAATTAAAATTTAAATATTGTGAAAAAAATATATTCATGATATAACATTTAAAATGGTTGGTATATACACCACACAAAAGAAATAAGTGGTTAATATGGCATATATCGCCTAGAAATAAAAGAGAGACAAGAAGTCACTTACCTTGAGTATTGAATTTATTTGTATATTGTATAATTCCTAGTATAATAAATATAGGTTTATCATGAATATATTAAATAACCATAATCATATACTTCATACAATATATGATTAATTTATGACCTTTTATTACCTTTTTATTAACAATTCCTTGTTAAAATCATGTTTCGGGAAATAACTTCTTCGTTTTTCATGTATGTTTTGGTTTATTATTATTTTCCTTTTACTTTGATCATGGTTACATAATATAAATTATGTTAAAAATTATATAAATATAATATATATTCATTATATATTTATTTATATTAATCCATTAGAGTTAGATAAGTAAAATTAATTTTAGGGTTCATAGAAATGGTAGATCATATGTATGCATGAACATTGTTTCAATTTTCTCAATAGATAGAACAAAAAAGGTAAATAATATATAAAATTTATTGATTATTTTTTAATGGATATCATATATATATATATATATTAAATTTATCCTTATTACCTTTTATGTCAAAATAAAATGAAAAATGAATCACATCACTATGTGGAGGTGGAATTCCACACGTATGCACGAGTAGCATTATCTTTTTACAACGGATTATAAGGTGAGAATATATATGTAATGTTATATTTTTATGAGTAAAAATATTTCATAATATAATATATTAACATTAAATAGATCATTATCTATAACTGTGAGATGTGGTGATGGAAAATTAATTACGCTTGTTCGTCAAGTGGTAGTCCGCTCTAAACACATTTGATGTTTTCATTTACCATTTTATGGAAGAAGAGAAGGATATATGTTATTTCCTTAAAATAATAAGATATATGTATAAAGGATATTAGTTTTCTTATTTATTAATATTTATATAATATTATAAGGATTTTGAAGAATAAATAAAATAAAATTTCTCAATTAAGAATGATACCTCTTCTTTGGACAACCTCCTCACGTTTTCACCAAAATCTTTGTTATTAGGGTTTCATAGAAATTATAAGGACATTGGGAAGTGTTAATTTGAGTAAGGTATTTATTTTTTATGGTATTTTATAAAAAATTCTTATAATGTATGAATAGGATAGTATAGTGGTTCCCTTTTATAATTGGAGAAGAGGACACTCTTCATGTTTTTGAAATGAAAAGATGTACCCATGTTTTAAAATACCAAAACGATCAAAAATGGATCATTATAGAACCATAGATGATTTAATTTCTAAATATGTATATCCAATTATAATTTGAAGAGTTATTATGTCATTTTAACCTTTATAATTTTAGTTCTACCCTTGGTAAACTAGCTTAAACTTTAACAATGATAGTTAATTTTTACTATTCATTATGAACAAAAATTTGGTTAACCTTACCATATAAAATTAATTTTTATTATTCCAAATATATAATCCAGTTATTAAAATTCAATTCACATTAGTGGAAATGGTTAATTTTAAATTAAACCCACATATGGGTAGAAAAATTGGTTTTCCAAAAAAATTACATAATCATAGAAAGTTTAAGTATCATAATACAATATTAAATTGATTATAATGACAAAAATTGAATTATTTAAAATATAATTTTAATAATTTTAATTTTTAACCCTTTAAAAACAATATTTATCTTGGTACATTATTTTAATAAAAATTTACTTTAAAAAAACATATTATTTTCCATATTCATCCAAAAATTCATCTTTTCATAAAATTATCAAAAGTTCTGTCTAAGTTAAATTGGACCTATTTATTTCAAATATTCATTTTTTCACATGATATTTCTACAATTTATTAAAATTAATTTTTTTATTTGTTCACAATATTAAATTAAAATCATTTTTTGAGAAATAATATATTATCAAAACATATAAAAATATTATCAAAAATTAAGTACTTATTTATAAATATGTTTTCATTATCTAAAGACATTATAGTTAATTTTAAAAATGGGTTTATTCTGATCCATACCACAAAACATATTGGTTAGGTTATAATGATAATGTCTAAATATTATCATTTTTAATAGTATATCATGGTTTTCTATAAACTTGGTGTTTTGTATGAAAAATCCATCAAGAAAATTAAATATATTTCAAAATATATATATATTTCGTTAAATTTATGGGTGATACACTCAATTTTCCTTTCCACTGTGGAATTCCATTGAAAATTTTCTAAATACTTCAAATATGTGTTTAAAAAATAGAACTCATACTATCCTTATTTAATAATCAATGAAAGTTAAAAATATATAAGGATACGTTTTGAGATTGGGTTGTAGAGAGTCCCCGAAAATCTATGTGAATAATGTATGATTTCCAAGAACATGACTTCTTCCATTTAAAATTTAATGATTAATTCATCTACTTATCAATTATAAAACTATCACAATGTCTAATTTCAGTGTAATCATGCTTTATTACACATTTTGCCGTTATGAATTTCATGTTCTTATCACTCAAATGGATGAGATGGTAATGTTATAACTATATGTTTCTAGATGCTTTTGGAACAAAAATTATCACTAAATCTAGTATTTTGGTTAGATATATTGTTTCATCCTTGAATCTTCTCACCACAATAATAAATTCTCACAAAACATTTTGTACTCTATTTTTGAATCTCATTTTGTAACCTACTTCATCCACCTGAATAGCATATTTTATGTTATTTCATAGACTTGGTATGTGTAAATTTTATTTCAGTTTTTAATAATCACCAATTCAGTATCAAAATAATGACATCACATTTACCCATGAATTTAAGAGCCACATCAGCATACAAGTTCACCTTTTAGAACTTTATGGATATATAATTCTTTATGAATACTTTCACTCTAGTAGAATGGAATGATTACCATGAATCTATCACCAATTATTCCATAAAAAATTACATTCAATAGTAATGAACTACTTCATTTAAAAAAAAATAACAAAACATGAACATTTGGATTCTACCCTCCAGTAGTTCGCCATGTGATCCCTAATTCCATATTAAGATGCCCTATCTTCCTAGGGTTCTAATATAAGAGATCAGGTCTAGTCAATTTTCCTCAACACCAATATTGGTAATTAGCATCTAATTTTTTTATAGTTTTCTTATAATGAAGTGATTTTCCTCTTCCTTAAGTATTTATTGTTTTTTTGGTAGGTTATTAGACTTATATCCATCTAAGATCATCACTCACAATCAGGGTGATAATGACATCATGAAACTATAAATCATTTTTCCATAATATTTTCTTATGGTAGTTAACATTTTTTCCCATGACTCCAAAAGTGATGATAAGAAAAATTAGTTCCCAGAAATCTTATATGAACTTGATATTAACTAATTTAGATACCCTAGAATCATATTGAAGTCACTCGTATGATTAGTTATAGGACTTCCTTTTTAAAATATCATGTTGTAAAACCAATGTATCTTGAAGAAATTTCCTAATGGTATTGGCTTATCGTACATTTCCTTCATATAATTCATTAACTCTATCAGGTTTATCACCTCTAGGATGTTAAAGGATATGTTTCTTTCCAATGACATCATAACCAATCAAAGTTCCTTTCAGCCCATCCATTCTCATTATACTTTTTCTATATTTTTTTGATTGGTTCCATTTAATATAAATTAAAATTCCTTATTAATTAGTTAATCGTCTATCTATATACTCTAGAATCCAATGTTTTCCCATAAATTTTATCTATTTAAACATTTAGTTATTTTTATGTAATAAATTATATTACAATGAATCCCACAAATTCGAAATAATTTCATGAAAAAACATTAAATAATTACACTATGTACATTATCAAATAAGTGTTGTTGAGTCCTAAACCAAGCTAAAATACGACTGTTGGGGGGACCACACCACCAATACACTAGAAGATAAACCATATAAAACTAAAATAATAGAGGAATGATATCTAGAACTACCTTGGATATAATTTGTACCATAAATGTTTTTTGTATTATAATATAAGAAGAACCACCTCACATTATCTCACAAAACTGTGTCAAACTTCGTACGCACTCCCACTACAATGATTGAAACATGAATTCAATAAAAATCAATAAATTAAGGAACACATTGAATTTTGTGGTCTAAACATTAATTCATATTTCAACAAAATAAGGCTACTGCATTTCCATTTATTTGGAAGTTACATGAATTATAATCACTTGAGATCAATAATTACAAGTAACCCCTTAATAACATCACACTTAATGCACAAATGTTCCAACCCATGTATATTTTGTACCATACGGTCATCTATTTTTACTTTTATATTCACATAATTCACTCCATTTGAGCATGGTGATTTCTGGCTGCCTATAGTAAGTCCAACTACAACCTCTAAGTTTTTATGAATAATATATGATACTCTTATGTTCCACTAAAAGACTATTAAATATAAAAAAATATCAAAAAAATAACTAGGAATGACATTAATTTATCACCAATATATAACCATAAATTCTATTCACATCTATTGGACCATTGATTGGCACACCATTGGGAAGTGTAGATTTTATATATCCACTTATTATGGAATCTACACATTAATATTGTCTTCATTAGATGAATGTAATTTTTAAATCTTCTCATTATGGACATTTCACTAGAACATGAATCATAATTAATTAGCCTAATATTCATCTCACTCAATTTTTGAGCTTTACAATCCTTTAAAATAAACTAAATGAGATTCCTAACCCAAAAAAAATTCTATCAGCACTCTAAGACCATTTGAATATAGTTTTTCCCATTCCTATAATTCATGTAATCTTCTATATACATACTAAGATCCTAACTTATTTACTATAACATTCAAGTGATCCACTCATGATTACATCACAGAGGATTTTTGGGGTTGAGGACTACAATGATTTGATGTAAAAAATACTATGGTATAAGTGGAGTTTTAATCTCTAAATCACAATAAAAGTTACATTTCTTGTAATTGTTGAAAAAATGAATATTATCATATCATATCATACCATGAAACACTCTTAGTATCTATTCCCTTATATTCCTTTTTACATAGATATATAATTAATTGAAGTGAGAAACCATCCTCTTATCTATATTTTGTTGCTCCTTTTTTTATTTATTCTATTTTTTTATGATATAGATATTTTTCATATACAAATTTTTTTCTTATATAATAATACTATGTTCTATGATGAATGATTAATAACTATAATTGAAATTAAAAAAACATATTTAAAGGTTACTCTCACTCAAAAAAATTAAAAAACATCCTCCCTATAATCATCATGAACACATAATCTCCCACAAAATTTTCAAAAATTATAACATAGAATACAATAAATGATGGGTAGGTAGGGATTAATAATCTTGAAAAGTGTCATACCTTATATTCAGTTCATAGTTTCTAAGAATTAAATATGGGAAATGTCAAGGTGGAATGAAAAATGGGCCTTAAAAATGATTTTTCAAATGAACGATGGCCTATATCATACATAGATCAATTTAATTTTATAGTTTTAAAAAATAATATTAAAACTTTATAGTATTTATAAAAGTCATGATACTCTAAAAAAAGTTATTATAATTAATAATATGAAAAATATGGAATAGAGTGTCTCTCTAGTTTTGGATAAAAATATTTGGGTAGTCATTCCATGACTCATAATTCCTTTTAATCCTAAACACATGAGTTTGATTCTATGAAAATAGTTAACAAATAAAATAATAAATTATTTAAAATAAATATTTATATAATTAGTTAAATACTAAAAATAAGAATGAAATTTTTATAAGGTAGGAAATCATTAAGGATCTTATTTTATAACTCTAAAAACACACTAAAACAGAAACACATAATATAAAATGAATTGATTTTCTAAATATATTTGGATTCCCCCCCCCCCCACACACACACATACACACTTATTTTATAGTTCCCCTTTAATATCAAATAAAATTGACAAAATATTTTATGTGATAAAAAAATTGTTGGATTAATACAACCTAGTTTATTGGTTGGGAATGCCTTGAATGATTCGTCGAATTATTCTCCATCGATGCCACTTTAAAATAATAAGTGAAAATAGAAACACAAAATAAATTATTAAAATGGTTACTATTAAAAATAAAGAGGAAGTAAAATAATTATTGAAACATTAACTAGGAGGTTTTTTTGTTTTTAATTGAATAAAACCAAGAATTTGTGTCAATTCAACCCAAACTAGAAGGTGGGATGAGTTTCTTTGATAGAAACCACCATATGGGTTTTTCAATAATGTTTATAAGAAGTCATTGAGATTGTAGAACCCTGATATTAATGAAAAATATTATAACCTCAACAATAAGACAAAAAAATAAATTATTTAAGGTATATGGGAAGAGAAAGTAAGGGGTATCCATATCATGTATATCCTCATTCATAAGGTGTTTTGTAACTAGTTGAGGAGGTATTGCATTCACCATTGATCACATGGTATCCTATTCTTATTGTTTCACCAACTCTTGGGTGGTATTTTATTCAAAAAATTAGGTTTTTCTTATTAACTACTAAATATACATTCATGGGAATAGAAAAATAAATAATCATCTCTCTTGGAAACATGTTAAAATATGATCACTTAAAAGTTTCCTCTCCCACAATTATTACAGATTGTGTTGTTTTTTATTCATGCATATCCACCTATACTTCTTCATATTTAAATTACAATACTATTGCCTCTTTAATAGGGGTTTCATGTTTCTATTTATCACTTTATAGGGTTTTATACATCTTATTCATACCAAAAAAATCAGAAGAAACATATTTAAAAGGCCTCTCATGTAGTGAAAAATCAAAATAAAGTAAAACTAATTAAATATATGAAACAACACAGATACCATGAAAGAATGAAATATAAGCCCGCCCGAATGGCCCGAAGGCCTTCTTTTTTATTTTATTATAGATAATCCCCCTTTTTAAGGGTTGAAGGGGAACCCATACATGGCCCGTAGGCCCAAGGCAAAAGGCCCGACATGACCCGCAATACCTAAAATATATGTATTTCAAAAAACAACCATATTAGTTCCCTAACATCTAACCTGGTATATGGGTACATGTATTCTTCTATGGATCATGTGTCATTCAATATAATCATTAAGAATAAAAATATAAAAAACCATAAATGATACCTTGTTCGATAATTAATGACAATATAGACTTCTAATAGTTGGCATACCATAGTTAAAAAGAAATAAGTGAGGTATCCTTTGGATCTTCTACACATGGACCATAGTTCCTTGATCATAATTCTTTGATTCATGGGTGCTATAATAGGAAAACAAAGCACTTTATGATGTATCATTCATCATGTGAATAATATGAACTCGATCCAAGGAAGTTTTAATGATACAGCCATGTTCTTATCATTATCTATCTCTCAAGAAATTGATATAGGAGATTATATATCTCAAAAAATATCAACTGTATTTATACCCATCTTTAGGCTAAATTAAATATTTATATTAAGGTTTATGCTTCACTAAATTACACTTTGGTCTCTATAAAAGCATAACCTTAAAAAACCCCAAAACACAAACATAAAACATAGTTAACTCATTATATGCATCATTAATATTAAATTAATGACTTATAAAACATTAACATGGAATTTTATAAAATAATAAAAACTAACTTGGTGTATTCTATCGGTAGTTACATAACAAACATTGAATTTGGACCATTCATTCAAATAATAATAATTTCTCATATTCACTTTTCGGGTTAAATTACATGTGAATACCCTGATAAATGAATTCAATTATTTTTATTCTAAACATAAATATTTTAATTAAATTAATTTACTAATGATCATTCATATTTAGATGTTCGTTAGCCCCTATATGTGTGGTCCACTTAATCCTAAACTCTTATTCATCCAAATATGTGGAACTTGTTGATAAACTTTGGGTGTTATCCTGTTAGACCTTACCTTAGTATAAATGAGGTATAATCATAGGCCAAGAGTGTTTTCTAGAAATCCATTATGTCCCTAAAGGAGATAATGATAAGTTATAGGTATGAATACCCCTTATGAACATGTGTTGTGTAATATAATCAATTTTTCTCAAGATATCTCATAAAGAGGTATTTTCACTTTGTGCTGTCATCCTTACTTTCCTTATTTATTATTTAATGGATATTTAAGATGTATTAAATTCATCTACCATGGACATATATTTATTAAAAGTACTAACATCCAAGTCAATTTGGCCTGAGATATATATTCTTTTCAAAAGATAAAAATCTTTTCCTGACCATTCAATCAATGTCAAACCACCAATGAGGTTCCTAATGAAAGCTACCTCACCACATCATCAGTTATATTGTTTTTATATTTCATTAAATTCCAAAATAAAATCATACACATTTATAATGATCTAAAGTTGAGAGACCAATTCACATTCCCATAAATAGAAGAAACCAGTGAAACCTAAAACATGAGTGTTTCCAATTAGTGATTCAGTCCTTATAATCCCCTCTTCTTAAGATCACCAAGTGATAACTTTATGAGAAGAAGTATCAATTCTTATGATCCCCTGTAACTTGATAGTTATACATTATATATGTAATTTCATCATTATTTATCTAGACCATAATACATTTGTTTTATAATTATTCTCATAGTAGCTCGATGTTCTCATTATATTTAGGAAATACAATAAAAATTTGATATAAAAACTAATCTAATAACAATTACCTATAAATATTGGACATGGAAGTATCAACACTATTATGATAAGAATAAATTATTGATAACCCTTTGTATACATGATAAGGAAACAAAAAGTACTACCGAGGTTTGGTGTAGGTCACCCACTTTCACAACAATACCACTATCACTTGAGAAAACATTCTATAACCATCCTATTTTCTCTCATAAGAAAAGATCATGATTCTGCTTTGTTATGTATTTTTTCACTGAGTCTTATATGTTTTCCTACATGGATACCCTATAATATACGACTTCACCTGCTTGAGTAAAACTCCTCATGTGATGATATTCCCATATATATACATTTTTTCCTCTACCATAACCTTGACATTATGTCTAGTACCAATGTTAAAATATTATCAAAATTTATATTATGATAATAATTTTCTCATTAGGTATGATTCCAAGAAATGGAACAATTTATTGTATATTTTATACTTCTACCTCAGTTTCATTAGAAGTCGTAACTTACTTGGTATTGTTAGATATGGATACCATCAGATTTAATTATATACTCTTTCTCATTACCTTAGACTAACCATGATATTAAATAAAAAATATATAAAATAATACTAGTTTATATCCCAAGGAAAAATAATTATCATTTCAATCCATGTCTCAGATCTATATCCCTTGTACATTCTTACATAATAATGGATAATTATGACTGCTACTGATATAGTTATCCTAGGATTATCTGATTGTTTACTACCATAATTTATATGATGGAAATAACATATCTAGTATATAGTATGGATTATGTGATTGAACAACTACTAAATCATATGAAATTATACTCACCATTTTAATCTCTACTTATGCCTCATACAAGTTTTCTTATAATGAATTCTTCCTTATAACATTGGAATAAATTCTCTCTCAAATTTTTTTAGCTTGTATTTTTCAATACTGTATCTCTATATGTACCCTAACTTGGTCCAAATAAACCATTAGATATACCACAGAAATTATTTTCCCCTAGAACATGGGGAACTATTTTATGTTAATCTATAGAGATTTATTTTCAATATGGTCTTAACTAACTTTACTATGAATAACTATTTTCCATATGTTGTTAATATATTTTACATGGAAAACTACAATTCTCCCACTAACCTCTTGTAGACACCTGAAATAATTTCATTCCAAAAAAATATTGTATAATTACAATGCTTGTATTAATCCATAAATTATCCACTACAAATTTCATTCATTATTGAAATTATAAGGTATCACCAACCATTTTTGGTTATTTTTTATAAATATGTTCTAAGAATGGTGGTATGGAAATCTAATAGAAAATATAATTATCATAGATATTTGATATGATAAGTTTATTTCTAATAAATTTAATAATGATGATTTGGTATAACCAATCAAGACATATCTATACAACTTTTTTACCACCCATTTATATTTTCTCTTCAATTCCCACCAATATATTTACATCAATTGGAAGAACTATCAAAACACATATTGGATTTTGGTACAAGGAATATATTTCTTCAAAATTCCTATGAACTTGTAAATTATAGATTATTTTTATTTAATTATACATTTAAGATGGATATCCATTAAACATATTGAATAATATATCACTCATCGTAGTGAATATAAAAGAAACCTTTGGTTCTAATAATCTTATACTATATATATCTATGGAATTAACTCTTCTTCTATGAGATCGTATAGAACTTACCCATATGACAAAAATTTGTTCATCCCTAACCTTTACATTATCCAAGTCAATATTATTCAAATTATCTCAAATAGAAACATGGAACCTATAATATAAATATAGTCTATCCCTTGACTATAAGTTTTATATCATAAATATTTATATAATATCCTATATAAACATATGGAAAATTATACGATATTAACATTTTGTTTTTACTTGATGCAAGTTTGTGTATTAGCATTTAATTAATTAAATCTTGGTATATAAATAAATTTTTAGGATATAATGGATTTATTTCATACTATTTTATATATGATATCAATTTTCCAATATATTTGGCATGTTTTTATGGGTTAATTATTCTATTTTGGAATCATGTATCAATAAGATAATAGAATAATTTTCATGTATTATAATCCTCATCGTTGATCCTACATATAATTACATCATGGATCAGATGTGTATAACTAACCATGAGTTTAGGAATAAAACAAATATATATTTTATTATAAATTTATTCATGTAAGACACATAATCTATCCACATTTTACTAAATTCATGGTTCTAATTTATATTAGGAAATTTTATTTTATAAATAAATCCACTCTATATCATCTGTGATTGATGAATGATTGGTCAATATATTCTTCAACTCATGGGACCTAAGGAACTCATATCTTCTAACCCACCATATAACTTACTTAACTTTTATATTCCTAATATTTCTTATTGAAATATCATCAATTAAATAAACATACCCCTATATTCCCTTTATAATTTTTTCGTGAGGTCGATCAAAACTATGTTTAGAATCTTTGTGAGTCACTTTTATTTCAAAAGGGTTATTTTTATAAAAAATAAGAAATAATTTATTTTATAATAGTTAATATTTTAAGCGCCAATGATTCTAAACCCATACTAATTTTTTGTTTAAAAAGTATTTTTATCTTTACCTCACCAATAATTATCTTTCCGCAACCGAGTATTATTGGATATTATATTTTATATTAATTAGTTATTGATGATGATTCAATTATTAATAAACTATTATTTGAGTATGATACACCACAAACAACATTCATTCCTTAATGAAATAATTTCATTCATTGTCTTATAGAAACGTTAGATAAATGTTTTGGTGATACTCAGTATAAAATAATAATTCTTCAATAATAAATTATCTTTGAAAAAAATAAGTTGTGCTCTTTTCACTACTGACATTATAATCACCCTTTATTAGCTACATGGATAATTCAACTTACTTATTGTAAATTTTTTAAACTTACATGGTTACTTTATTTAGATACAAATGTGTGACACACAAATAGTATTTAATAACCTATAATTATAAAGAAATATCACCCAAAGTGATGTATATATATATGAATTATAAGCCTTTACTTACTTCTACTTCACTACATTATATTTTTTCTTCTAGTGACTTAACTTTCCACGTATAAATATAATAACTTCATGGTCTATGAAACCCCACATTACCTTTGGTTTCCTCAAAATAAATATTAAAAACACCATTTATTTAGAAAATTTCATGAAATTTTTCAACCGTTTATTTCTTCTTGTTCACCATAAATAAATTACTTTCTTTAATTTCATATAAACTTGGAAAAAATTGCCAAAAATCTATTGAAATGGTTTCTGTATATAGGTTTTTTGAAATATTTCATTAACACTAGTGTAACTAGGTTACAAAGGTTGAAGAATGGGATGTATTGAAGTATCACGATTCATCTTTCAATTTACACATGAATGATGTATTCCTCATCTAAATCATTTATATCTTCACTTTCTCCTAAAAAACTTCTTGTATATGAGATAATATGTTATATTCATACATTCCCTCATATTTCATTCACAACTCATCAGACATTGATGATATCATTATAATGTAAACATCAAATGAATCATCCTTGAGTATCCTATAATATTAATTTTACACCCTCACATGCTTCCTAAGTTTCTCATCATGTAGTAAAAACTATAGCAAGTACAATTTCCTTTCATGTTGTAGTAATATGAAAAATATCTTATTCCAATATTGTAAATTAGTGTTGTTTATGACAAGTTCACTGTCTAGTATTGATCACCTAGTTATTAATGTATTAAATTACATTGATCTACAAAAAACATAAACATATTTGTAATTTTATCTTTATTTCTAATTATTAGACTTTATAGATTTATTTATCATAAATTTATCCCACTATTTTATTAAATTTTAGTAGCTCTGAACTATTTTATTTGGATCACATAGTCTCAATATTATTCTATTATAAATAATTATTAAACAATATCGGCATAGTATATGTTATGGTTACACCACTACTTATAGTGTTTTTGGGTAGGATTTTGGTTGGCCAACTATATTAACTCATAGATACTTGACCATTTGAATAGATTCCCATATTCTACAAAGAATAAATTTGATTTAATCATTGTGTTTCATCTAAATTTCAAATAAGATAGTTATGTATACTTATTTTCTTACAAATATTTGTTAATTTAGCCAACTAATTACATAATAATTCCCCAATAGTCATGGTCACCCTAAACTACGATAGATGATCACATCATACTTATGTTTTTGTTCAAACTCAAGAAATTAAAGGCATTTTTACTTAATATATCATTTAGGTATTATTATATTTTTCTTAGAGACTGAAATCTATTTCTTTTTTCATATTTTCATTATGTGATGTAACTCATATATAAACAATTATTAAATAGAAAAAATTCATTTCACATGTTTATTTTATCAATGAATGATTTTTTATTATTTTATATAATCATTTCAATACTTCAGAAAAATAAAGATAATAAACTATTCATAAATAAATAATTATTGTGATCATGATATTTTTTTAGTTGATATATAAAGTGAATGAAATATAAAATGAGACCCTAGGATTTTACCTTCATTCATTCCCAACATATATTATAGTTATCATAAAAAACATTTTTATTTACTTGTTTGGTTTCATGTTGACTCTCAACTCAAATCAAATAATTTTAAACACACCCAATTTGTTTACAATTTATAATCACACATACGTGAGGTAATACTTGAGATGTGTAAATACATTTTATAACTCAAAATAGTGAAATGTGTGCCATTATACACTTAATAATAGAAATGATATACAAAAGACATCTGAAAAATGTTTTTCTTTATCCATCCATGTTGTATACATGGATAAATTCACCGACATGGACCCTTGTTTGAGCTCCTCTCTACAGAGACATGCCATAAAGACCTACTAGTGACAATATATCTTGAAAATTACACCCTACAATAGTGACCTATATATATAAATAATATCTATCAAAATTTCTATTTTTAAATTTTTTAAATGATCTCATTAATCCTTGATTATCCAAATCATCTATGTAAGAACTCTGATAGATTTACCATATATAGAGTTAAGACCACATCAAAACCCCATTTTCAAATATTATAAAAGATAATCAAAATTTTAATTTAAATAATTTCACATTTTCTACGATCCCAATTAAAGTAACACAGGTGCTGTATATGCATGAAATAAAATTATTTTTTAAAAAAAATATTACTGTTATTACATCTAATATGAAATAAAAATTCCCCAATTCTTCTATAGATTTTATAATAGGTAATTTAATAATAAAGAGAAAATATTTAATTAAATTGAAATAGTACCATGTTCTTTCATCGATACTGATATGGTCAACTCATTGTTAGAATGAAATAATATTAAGGCACTAAGAGAGGCATCTTCTAGATCATCCACTCAGGAAAAAAAACATGGATAATTATTTATTTATTAATGACTAATATTATAGGGTAAAAATATCATTATTATGTCTCTTTTATCATATGAACAACATGAACATTGTCTAAGGACGTGCATTTGAGTAGGCCTTATTCTTCACTCAGCAGCTCTCTAGAACATGAGATAGGGAATGATATGATATTATCTCTCTAAATAATTAAGGTAACTCATACCAATTTTTTATAAAAATGTACATATTTATACTGGGTTAATGTTTGTATAAATTTCAAATTGATCCCCATAGAAACATAACCTTTAAAAATTCATTAAAACACACTTATGACTTTGTTAACTCAACATAATGATCATAAATATTGTTTCACTAACTTATAATATTTTAATGTTTCATGTTATAAAATATTAACCATTAACTTTGATGATTCCTCTAATAATTACTTAATGATCCTTGAACACATATTTTTCGTTCAAAAAAATAATAATTTCTCATGTTCAATTTTATAATTAAATTACAAGAGAATCAATTAATAAATTAATTAAATGATTGTTAATCTATAATTTAATAATTTTACTAAATTATTTAACTTATGATCAATCAGATTTAGATGTTCACTAACCCCCTCATGTGGGTTCCACTTATTTATACACTCTTATTCATCTGACTAAGATGATATAGTGTATAAACTTTCTATGTTACCCATTGGGGCCTTATCTTAGTAGTAGGGGGTCATAATTGTAGGTCAAGATTAGTGTCTAGTAATACATCATGTCCCCAATGGAGAAAAGGATAAGTCATGGTTATGACTACCTTCAATGAACAACCATCATGTAATATAATATACTTGTCTCGTTATATCTCCTAAAGTAGGATGCCCAGTTTTTATCATCATCCTTACATGCTTTATTCATTATTTTAATTACCATTATTGGTGAACTTTCTTCTTCTACCATGTCTATGTATTTAGTAAAGGTATTATCATCCTAGTATGTTGGACTTGAGATATCAATTCCTTGTAGAAGTAAGTAATTAGGTCTTGACCATTCCATCAGTTCCATTCTATTAATGTCATAACCTATACAAGTTACCTCCACATAGTGAATAATTTAATGTTTTCTTAGAATTAATGTATTAAATAAAATGGTAGACATATATAATGATCACAATTCACAAAACCAATACATGTTCTCCTAAATAGGAATAACCAATGACATGTGAAATATATGGTTTTCCTATTGATAGGTTGGTCCTCATAATATCGTATACATTAGATCACTATGTATGAACTTTATGTAAATAAGTCATAATTCTTATGAGTCCCAAAAAATTAATAATAAAACATCATTTGTGTCCCATTACTATGATGTATCGTAGGCCAAATGAAATGTTTTAATATTACTATCATAGTATCTTGAGATTCTCAATATATATGGGAACTGTTATAAACATCTTATATGAAGAATAATATATGGAAATTACAATTTAAATAGTGTACATGGAAATATAAACACTATTATGGTAATAATACATCATTCATAATACTCTGTATGCATGATTTGGTAATCAAAAGTACTACTCATGTTGGGTCATGGGTACCCACTTTCATAATAATATCTACTCCCTTTTGTGTTTTGGTCCTAATATATTATACTTTATTGAATGTATCAAGTAGAATTTTAATGTTTCGATGGAGATAAGGATTCTATATTGCTTCATCTAATTACTCTATGACTTACGAATCAAAAAAACTTGGTAATTTATTCCAATTATTCGTTTTGATATTCTCTTTGAGTTGAAATATTTCTGCATGAAGTCTTGAATATTAGGCACCATCACTTCCACCATTCCATATATTTCTCTCATATGGACTTATAACTCTTGAATTTATTAGTCTCGTGGAAAAGTGATAGTGATTACATATTTAACATCCTCTTTTTTTGTTTCAACGTTATTATGGTGGTGTGGTGGTGCATGGATTGAATATACTTGGGTCAATTATCAAATTTGTATTCATAAACCCATACATTGGTTTTTACCAATGTTTTATCATGTCATGGACTTTGAATTTTTTTCATTGGGATTATGTTAGAAGATATACTTTCTAATTTTAAATTTTTTTTCTTTGTGTCAATTCCTGACCATGGTAGTTATTTTTTCAATCTCTTTGAACTTTTAATATAGTCATCAATCCATTATTGCAGAATTGTCACATTTATATATTTATCCTAGATTAAAAAGAAAAATGAATATATAATTAAATGAAATAATAGAAATAAAAATCAAATAAATGAAAAAAATATATTTATAGTTATTAAAAAAACAAAAAATGGTCATTTATCTCTATATAAGTGGTATAAATGATATTAGTTTATCATGGGCCTTATAAAAAAATAATATCCATATATCCTATCATTCGGCTATGGAAATTGATCAGGTTCATCTCAAGTAAAGATAAAACACTCATTATTTTATTTCACTTTATTAATATTTTTTAATTGTTTCTATATTTAATATTAGTATATAAATAGATGATGTAAATTTTATATGATAATAAAGAATCCATGCAATGTAAATTTAGACCCAAAAGAATATATTTTGTGCAACGACCCGAATCTGGAGCCCCTCCACTTGGGCCTCGTACCCGGTTTACCGCATGACCTCAAACGCGTTTCCCCAAATGCCAGAGGCTACCGACTAGAAGTGAGGGCCTTGATGAGTCGGTGGGGAAAAATTCCCTCATTCGGTAATGTATACAACAGAAAAACAACCAGACACAATAGCTGAAATGATAACAGCATACAACAACTGAACTGAACATTGGAAGTAATGTATAAAATAATAATGATGCAACATGGTACATATGTCTATGGAAAACAGTAAACAGACCAACGTGCTGAAATAAAACTGAAAAACAAAGTGCAACAGAAAACAAGTAAACTCTTCAGCATCACAAGCCACGGCTCAGTCCCATGCTCTCCAACTCCAGTGCAATCAAGAACCTGAAGTAGAAGGGCGCTTTCCCTTATCTATATCTTCAAAAACATAATCTTCTTGGGCCCAAAAGCATGGCCTAAAGAGGGTGTGAGACAAAGTCCCAGTAGGCAACCACCCAACGATCTGTTCCAAACAGTCAATGAATACATGGCATGTAATGTACAGAAACAGTAAACAGGAAAATACACAGCACTCATAGTCCACAGTTCTAGCATATAAAGTACCCAAGTAAACAACCAGTAACAAGAAGAAAACAGGTAACCCTCTGGGAAGCTCTCATATCCTAACCCCTATGGTTCCACCTATAAGTACTAGAAACCCTCTAGGAGGCACACATAGTCTCACCCCCTGGTTCAGCTAAGAAATAGACTCTCTGGGGAATCACTCAACATCAATTCCCCCTATAGTCTCGTGTTGTGCTAAAGTCTCTCTGGGGAAGCACTCAACGTCTCAGTCCCCTTATGGCCCACGTCAAGGAACTACAGACTCTCTGAGGAAGCACTCATCGTCAATTCCCCATGTGGTCTCGCATCGTATTAAAAGACACTATAGAGAAGCCCTTACATCCATTCTCCCTATGGTCTACTACACTAGGTTCTCACAGTCCTGTGGGTAAATAAAACATGCTCAGCACGCATACATCGTCCAATTAAACCTCAAGAACTACTTGGCTATCAATCTAAGGCTCAACAGCATTACAAGGCAATAGTTCCACTATCCTACAACTAGGCATGGAAACTGGAAAAATGCCAAACATGCAGAACAAGAATAGAAAACATCCAGAGTACAGTAAAAACTACCATAATCAGAGGAAAAACATCTACTCTAGAAATCAAGAAAAGTAGGCAATAAAATAAGGGCAAAACAGGAACACGGAATACCCCGTTCAAGGGTATGGGTATAATTTGAACAAAATACCCATCGACTTTCTATAGAAATGAACAAACCACCTACCTCAATCTTAGGAGATCGATATACTTGAACCACGACGACTGATTCCCCCTAGAACGTCATAGATATGAGAAAATACACAAAACGTTCAACCTTATATAACGTGAGGAGGAGGAAGAATTGGAAAACAAGGCTCAAGAAAAATGGAGAACTCACCAATGTGCTTCCAACGCAATCGACCGTGATCGAATCGTAGAACGGATGGAGAGTCGAGGGCTCGGGTAAGATCCAGTCATACGGGTTGCTCTCGGATGAAGAACCTGGAGAGTGGGTGTGTTATGTCCATCAGGCGCGACCCCAGTGCATTTAGTGAAAAAAAAAGTACATGGTGTGTACTTTTAGAGTACATAGCGTGTACTAGGTCTTTCTGTACTCCACCAAAATCGGCCTCCACATCACCCCAACACACCGTGTGTGTGGCCCGAGCATGGCCAGCACACGGCCTCGAGCCGGAGAAAACAAAACGGTGTGTACTAAAAAAGTACACGGTGTGTACTTTGAATTTTTCCAGAAACACCATTTTTCTTACAAACTCCAGAAAAATGAAAGGAATACATGAAACGAAGATCCGAGTTCTTACAAACTTCCCCCCTTAAATAAATTCATCCCTGAATTTCACTAGCGAGGCGTAGAAGAACAAACCCCTAACAGCTCCGACCACTATGATCGTACATCGGCCTCCCTCTCCCAGGTCTTGTCCTATACTCACCCATGCTGCCATAGCACCCGTACAAGAGGGAAAGACCTCCCACAGAGAACCTTTGTACTGCGATCGACAATCCGGATGGGATGCTTCTCAAACGATGCATCCACTTCGAGCTCAACTTCCTCAAGCTGAAAGACATGAGACAGGTCTGAAAAGTAACGTCAGAGCTGAGAGATGTGGAAGACGTCGTGCATGGCCCGGTACCTCTGGGGTAGCTACAACCTATTGGCGATCGTCCCTACTCTCTCCAAAACCTCAAACGGCCCGACGTACTGTGGTTAAAGATTACCCTACCTCCGAATCATCTTGTGTCCCATCCTCAGTGTTCCACGTAGGAAAACCTAATCCCCGACCTCAAACTCCAGAGGTGGTCTCTGGAAATCAACATAAGACTTTTGTCGAGACTGTCTTGTATCCATCCTCTTTCGAATCAGCTATATCTGCTTTGAAGTCTCCTGAACAGGACGAGGTCCCAGCAATGCTACCTCTCCTGCCTCCAGCTAGCATAAGGGTGATTGGAATGGCCTACCGTACAAAGCCTCGTATGGTGCCATATGAATGGTATTATAGAAACTGTCGTTGTAGGCGAACGTCACAAGAGTTATATACTTCTCCCAAGAACTGTCAAATTCTAGAATGCAAGCTCAGATCATATCCTCAAGCACCTGGATCGTGCGCTCGGACTGGCCATCAGTCTGGGGATGGTATGCCGTACTCAGAAGTACCTGGGTACCCAAAGCCTTCTAAAGACCCTTCCAGAACCGAGAAGTAAAGTGTTCATACCTGTCTGAAACAATAGAGTGTGGAACTCCATGTAGATGAGTGATATCTCTGATGTAATGTCATCTCAGATCCTCGACACTGAAGGTATCCTTGATCGGAAAGAAGTGATCAACCTTCATTAGCCTGTCGACGAAAACCCAAACAGCATCATTCCCTCGAGGTGACCTCGGAAACACGGTCACGAAGTCCATCGCAACATCGTTCCACTTCCACTCTGGAATGGGTAACTGTTGTAAAATTTCTGTTAGTCGTTGGTGCTCCTCCTTCACCTGCTGACAAGTAGAACACCGCAAGACGAAAATAGCAACATCTTTATTCATACCTAGCCACCAGTACTGGGGATGATGATCCCAATAAATATTGGTGATGCCAGGATGAACTGCCCAAACAAAGGAATGAAATCTTGCATCAGCTCCTTGTGTATGTCTGCTGGCACCCACATGCATCCCTGGAAATGCAATATCTCATCCTCGCCCACTATCCATACAGGAAGAGGGTCCTCTCCTGACACCCTCTCCCGTAGGACTAAGCCTTCTGAGTCTGACTGTTGCCTCATCAGTACCCGATCATGTAGTGTAGAGGTAACTGCTACAGAAGATAGGAAGGTATGTCCCTACCTATCGTGCACCTCTAGATGCATCACAGAGAATAGAGCCATGAGCTGCCACTCACTACTAGCCTCCTGGGCTGCCTGATTCTGAGTTCTCTTGCTCAATGCATCTGCCACTATGTTGCCCTCTCCTGGTGTATAGGCATGCTCGAAATCAAAAAACTTAAGATACTCGACCCACCTGCGCTTCCTCAGATTATGATCTCGCTGAGTGAAGATATACTTGAGACTCTTGTGGTTAGTGAAGACCACAAAGTTCTCTCCTAGAAGATAGTGTCTCCAACAGCGTAAGGAATGAACAACAACTGCCAACTCCAGATCGTGCGTAGGGTAGTTCCTCTCATGCGGCCTCAACTGCCAAGACCCGTACGCAATGACTCCGTCTCCCTGCATAAGCCCAACGCCCATCCCGATACCTGAAGCATCATAATAAACTATATAGCTCTTACCTGGTACTGGAAAGACTAGTACCAGTGCCGACTTCAACCTTCCCTTCAGCTCCTGAAAGGCTGTCTCACATTAATATGACCATAAGAACCTCTCCCCCTTCTTGGTCAGACCTGTCAAAGGTGCTTCTAGGCGTGAAAAGTCCTAAATGAATATTATGTAGTATCCAGCCAGCCCTAAGAAACTATGTACCTCAAAAACGTTCTTCGGCTGCTCCCAGGAGACTATAGCTCTCACCTTCTCTGGGTCCATTGATACTCCTGCCTCTGAGATGGAGTGACCTAGAAAGTGAATCTGATCCATCCAGAAGTGGCACTTCGAGAGTTTAGCATAAAGCAGATGCTCTCTCAGTGTACTCAGAACGATCTCAAGTTGTGTGGCAAGGTCATGTTGAGTGTGAGAGTACACCAAGATATCATCCACAAATACCGCGATGAAGGAGTCCAAGTAAGGATGGACACTCGGTTCATTAGAACCATGAAAACTGTAGGAAGATTCGTGAGACCGAACGGCATGACTGTATACTGGTATAGACCATACCTGCTCCCGAAGGCTGTCAGAGGTATATCCAATGGTCTAACGCGCAACTGATGATAACCAGACCTCAAGTCGATCTTTGAGAACACCTGGGATCCTCAAAGCTGATCAAAGAGGTCATCGATCCTCAGTAAGGGATATCGGTTCTTTACCATCAAATGGTTTAGCTTCCGATAATCCACACAAAGCCGAAGGGTACCGTCTGACTTCTTTGCAAATAGGACAGGCGAACCCCAAGGAGAAGTACTGGGTTGGATTAAACCCTTTGCCTACAACTCCTCCAACTTCTTCTTGAGCTCCTGAAACTCAGGTGTATCCATCTTATAAGGATGAATGGACACTGGTGCTGCTCCTAGCACGAGCTCAATAGAAAATTCCACCTCTTTCTCTGGTGGAAAACCCGAAAAGTCCTCTGGAAATACATCCCTGAAAAAATCCACCACCGGAGGAAAGTCTAGCTGTGAAGTCCCATAATCATCCAGATAAAGACTAGCAATATGGCATGTCACCCTTCCTAGCCCATGATGATCGAGTCCTGCTCGACTCGCCTGGACATCCCATTCGCCTTTATGAATAAATGACTCACCCTCTGGTCAAATAAAACTGTCTGGAAAGGAACCAACCAGTCCATCACGAGGATGACATCATAGCCCGTCATCTCTAGGACATAGATATCCCATAAGAAACGATACCCTACAACCTCGAGAGGGAACTCTCTACACTGGCATACACTAGATGTCCTCATCCCCAAAGGTGTTTCTAGTGTCAATGAGTCAGCAGAAGAAAAGACACAATGCCCAAAGCTTTCCACAATAGCAACATGGATAAACCTATGTGTAGCACTAGTATCTAAAAGAGTTGAAGATAAAACTGAGGCTACTAAAATCGTACCTCGAACTATAGAAGGGTCGGGATCCTACTTCTGATAGGTCTGGTTCACGGTGAAAGACTAGCCTGCAACGCAGCCCTACGCCCCTGGATGACCACTCTGAGCTGATCCACCTTGCTGGTGCTGAGGGATTAGTGGCTGACCGCCATGGACTCAACCCCCACCTTAGCCCGAATGGACGGAAGAACTCCAGTTCTCCGACTGGTGAGAAACTGGTGTTGCTTCTCCTGATCTAGGAGTCATTGAAGAACCTCGGTCACCAGCTGCTAGTGAGAAAACCTGGTAGAAACGCTAAATGTGACCCATCTTGCCGCAATATCGGCACTCCATGGGGTCTCTCTGGCACTGCGGCCTCGTGTGCCTTGACCGGCCACACTGGTAGCATACCACCTGGCTGCCCGACAATGCATCTTGCTTCCTCAGATCACCACGCGTAGACTCCCTATGGCACTTCGTGTAGTCATCTGGAGGAAAACTAGCTCTGGAAGCAGAACCACCCTGGCTCACAGCTCCAGAGTCTCTCAGATTGCGCTCCACAATTAGTGCCTGATTAACGATCGAAGTGATGGAAGTCAACTTGAAGATATTCATCTGCGATCGGATCTCCCGCCTGAGACCATCCTTAAACTTCCTTGCTAAGAACACCCCACTCCCATCCTGGAGGGGTGTGAAATGCTACAGCTCGATGAAACGATAGTAATACTCCATGATAGAAAGTGTACCCTTTTATAAGCTCATGAACTTCCGGGCTCGATCGGCCCTCAGGGTCTCCGAGTAGATGTAGTCATAAAACACGTGTTGAAACTCATCCCAAGCCATTACCTACTGATGACTTGCCTGTGAGATCATGTCCTACCACCTCTTGAAGGAGTCTCATAGAATGTAGGTGGCGAGCTTGACCTGCCTCTCTAGAGGTGTCTCTAGATGCTTAAAGATAGTCAGCATGGCTTCCATCCATGACTCTGCAGCCTGAGGTCCTCCTTACCCCGAGAATGTGGGAGGATGCTGCTGCTGAAAAACCGGCGTCATGTCAGCCATACTCATGGCAAGAGGCAGTACTCCTTAAAGGGTCTGGATTATCCTCAGAAAACCTTCCCTAAACTGTGCATTAGCTCCTACAACTGGTATGACAGCCGGTGCCAAGGGTGCCTTGACTGGAGGATCGGTAGGAAGTCCCTGATCAGCCATATCTGGCGCCTGATCACTGCCAAACGACAGACGTACAACCGGGAGATGTCTCAGAGGCATATCTATGAAAGATCAAAAGTACACCTTAGATCATAAAAACAAGGACAGAGAACACAAGAGTAAAAAACAGTAACAATGGAAGAAAAACACTCAAGTTTACAAAACAAGACTACACGGCGTGTATAAAAAGTAAAAGACGTTTCTTCTTAAACCAATAACATGGGAGTGTACCCCTACCCTAAAGGTCTTGTAACACCTCAAAATACATGGCGGGTTGACCCAACATACGGTGTGTACTTGAAAATTATTCCCCTTCCTGAGTTTCCTTACACGGCTAATCCACACGGTCTGACCTAACCCGAGACTACACAGCATGTTCTGATCCAACACGGTGTGTACTAGACAAGGCTTCGGTGGCCCGTGTTGTTAAACACACGGCCGTCTACATGGCTGAACCTTACATGGAGTGTTCCAAACAAACACGGTGTGTATAGGTGGAGGTGACACCGTCCCGTGTTGTTCGTGACACGGACGAGTACCTGAACAAGACTACATGGCGTGTTCCTAAAATAACACAGCGTGTCTAAGAGAAGTTAATTCCGACCCATGTTGTCCGTGACACGGTTGGATACCTGGATAGGACTACACGACGTGTTCTTTTACAAAACTGCGTGTTCTACTCGAGCTTCCCTGACCCATGTTGTTAGTGACACGGCCGGGTACACTGCTCCGAACTACACGGCATGTACCAACTGTACATGGCGTTTTCCTGAAGTTATTCTCACGATACTGTGTTTCTGCTCACACGGTCAGTGACACGGCCTGAAAACTACACGGCGTGTATCCTAAAAGTATACACTGTGTAATCTGGGTTTTTTTGGGTAATAGCTCAGAAACTGCACAGAAGCCCAGAAACACTGAAAACATGGAAAAGAGGTGCCAAATTCTGATCCGTGATGGCCCATACTCCTCACGAATCAAATCTTGGCATCTCCTACAGTCATAGAAAAGAGAAAAAAGTAAGAAAAAAACAACCCTATAACAAGGAAGCAGAGATTCTATCAAGCGTCTATCACAAGAACATGCATAATCTACACAAAGTCTATCACAATAGCATGAAATCTCTAATGCACCCTAGATGGCATGAGAAGAATTCATGGAATGTGATTTCTCCAAGTTCCTATATGATGCATGAGATGGAATACCCTCATCTCATCGGGTTGTGACAGAAATAGAACTACAATCGTCAAAAAAATAACAACACAAAGTATGTGAATCAGTCTAGGTGAAATCATATCAACCGTAAAATCTCAAGACCAGCAACTGCAATTAACGAGTTAGAATGGCTTTTCCCTATACACGGGTTAGCTACTCCCGAGCACATCTTAATACCAAGTTCTGAATCTTTCCTATCCATGGATAAAGTATCCAAATAGTAAATCAAGAGAAAATAACACCTCTGATACCACATTGTAACGACACGAATCTGGAGCCCCTCCAATAGTGCCCCGTACCTGGTTCACCACATGACCTCAAAAGCGTTTCCCCAAACGCGAAAGGATATCGACTAGAATTGAGGGCCTTGGTGAGTGGGTGGGGAAACTATGCCCTCATTCAATAAAGTATAGAGCGGAATAACAACCAGACACAATTGCGGAAATGATAACAGCATACAACAACTGAACAGAACAGCGGAAGTAATGTATAAAATAATAATAATGCAACATGGTACATATGTCTATGGAAATCAGTAAATAGACCAACGTGCTGAAATACAATTGAAAAACAAAGTGCAAAATAAAATAAGTAAACTCTTCAGCATCGCAGGCCACGGTTCGATCTCATGCTCTCCAACTACAAGTTCAATATAGAACCTAAAGTAGAAGGGCTCTTTCCCTTATCTATACCTGCAACAACATAATCGTCTTGGGCCCAAAAGTATAGCCCAAAAAGGGTGTGAGACAAAGTCCCAGTAGGCAACCACCCAAAGATTTGTGCCTAACAGTCAATGAATACATGGAATGTAAAGTACAGAAATAGTAAACAGGAAAATACACAGTAGTCACAGTCCACAGTTCTAGCATATAAAGTACACAAGTAAACAACCAGAAACAAGAAGAAAATAGGCAACCCTCTGGGTAGCTCTCACATCCTAACCCCTATGGTTTAACCTACAAGTACTAGCAACCCTCTATAAGGCACACATAGTCTCACCCCTCTAGTTTATCTAAGAAATAGACTCTCTGAGGAAGCACTCGCCGTCAATTCCCCCTATAGTCTCGTATCGTGCTAAAGGATCTATGGGGAAGCACTCAATGTCTCATTCCCCCTATGGCATGCGTCGAGGAACTACAGACCCTCTGAGGAAGCACTCATCGTCAATTCCCTATGTGGTCTCGCATCGTATTAAAAGATACTCTGGAGAAGCCCTTACGTCCATTATACATATGGTCTGCTACACTAGGTTCGCACAGTTCTGTGTGTAAATAAAACATGCTCAGCGCTCATGCATCATCCAAGTAAACCTCAAGAACTACTTGGCTATCAATATAAGGCTCAACAGCATAACAAGGTAACAGTTCCACTATCCTACAACTAGGCATGGCAACTGGAAAAACGCAAAACAGGAAGAACAATAATATAAAACATCCAGAGTACAGTAAAAACTACCATAATCATAGGCAAAATGTCTACTCTAGCAATCAAGCAAAGTAGGCAATAAAACGAGGGCAAAATAGGAACATGCAAAACCCCGTTCAAGGGTATTGGTAGAATTTGCACAAAATACCCATATACTTTCTACAGAAAGGCACAATCCACCTACCTCGATCTTAGGAGATCTATATACTTGAACCACGATGACTGATTCCCCCTAGAACAACATAGATCTGAGAAAACGCACAAAACATTCAACCTTATATAACTTGATAAGGAGGAAGAATTGGAAAAAAAGGCTCAAGTAGAATGGAGAAACCACTGTTGCACTTCCAACGCAATCGACAGTGCTCGAATCAGAGAAAAGACGGAGAGGTGGGGTCTCGGGGAAGATCTGGTCGTACGGGTCACTCCCGGATGAAGAACCGGGAGAAGGGGTGTGTTCTGTCCATCAGGCGTGACCCGGGTACATTTAGTGAAAAAAAAAGAAAATTACACGGCGTGTACTAAGTCTTTCTGTACGCCACCAAAATCGGCCTCCACGTCACCCCTACACACCGTGTGTGTGGCCCGGGCACGGCCAGTACACAGCTTTGAGCTAGAGAAGAGTACACAGCATGTACTCAGAAAGTACACGGCGTGTACTTCGAAATATTCCAGAAACTCCATTTTTCATAAAAACTCTAGAAAAAAGAATGGCATACCTGAAACAAAGATCCGGGTTCTTATAGTTTGAAATAAATATTTCATACTATGATTAGTGATAATGTGAACTTTCCTTGTCTCACTCAAATTGGTCAGATTTATACTCAACATTCCAACTCCAATATATATATATATATATATATATATCTTAATTGATCCTATGAAAAATTTATTTACATGATAAACTCATGGACCCTCGATGAAATTGTACACTCACCTCATTTACAGGGAACCAACAATATAGTCCTCTTCTGAGGTAGTACATTATTATCTCTCTTATAATTCTCTAGCATCCATTCTATACTCATCCAACATGTTATGATTGTGATAACCATGTTATGGGAATGAAATGATGATTTAAAGGGAAAAATTGATAAATAAATGGTAATAAGTATTATCACTAAGATCTCATCCTTAAAATTATCTTAATTTTAAGAGTTGTAAATAGACCCTGGAATTGGGAAACACTGAGGATTAGAAAATATCAATGCACCACTTCTAGAGAAACCCATGGGGTAAATCTCCAAGATCATGGAGGTTAATATCCCAACTTGAAAATCAATGAAAAAATAAGGGAAATGAGAAAAAATAAAGATAAAAAAAATACTAATTTATTAAAATTACAAAAGTAATATAATTTAACCAATCTATGTCAAATCTATTACCAAATTTCTTAGTTCTGTATCCTTAAAAAGTATTAATAGAAATTATTTAAGGAAATGAGGATCATTATATTCATTCTAGCGAATTTATATGCAATGAATATTCTAATATTCCTCCCTCAATGCACTTCTAGGTGTACTAGATTTTTTTTTGATTCTTCTATATATTAATATTCTCAAACATATATTGATGTGTGATTATTCCCACAGTCACTATCTCAATATTTTTTTCTCATGACTCTTTATGAAAACATCATATAAATTTTACCCAGTTTAGGCAGGCATGAAGAAGTTGGGATTTATGTTTTTCCCAAATATATTTAGTAATTTAGTTTCTAATCCTCTATGTTAATTAGTGTTTGAACTTTAATATGATTCAATGGATTTATATCAATCATAAAGGACAACTGGGATACAAATATTCACTTAGGATAAACCTTATGTAGCTTCTATAGTGTATGATTTAATATAACAAAATTAAAAGTTAATTTGATGTGGTATTTGAAACTCTATGTTTCATATAACATATGACCCAAGGGGATCACTAGAGTGGATTGATTTTTATCTAATTTTTTTTGAATTTATTACTATGTAGCTTCATATCACAGATGATTAATCTAATGTAATATATTTATAGAAAAATTCCTTCTAATTTAGTCTTAAATGTGGCCAGATGAATCTTAAATAAGCCATAAAATTCCCCTTGTATTCAATCATATCACCTATTATCATAGGTTCACCTTATTTAATAGTCATCTATCCCTAGATAATCAGACAAGAGGACTTGGTTGAGTCAATAATTTTTTCATGATCCTTGATGTAGTGCATTTATTTTGATATGTATCCTAATTAATATCAAAAAATTGATAGTACATTACAGTTATATTATATGTAACTCATACCCATATAATTAATCACATGCAGTGGTTGGTATGGCTAGATAACTTCATGTAGATGTATCCCTTCAGATTTAACAACACATAGAACATTCCATTACTAGTTTAATTTTATATAAATATTTTTCAATGGTTTTATTCATATATAAGGATTTAAAACTTCATTTTAAATACATAATTCATTCTATAATCATTTTTAATATTTTATCTCCACATAAATTCATATTTAAATACTCTATAGCTTTATATTTAAGCTAAAAATAAATAAAATTCCATATCTAAACACAATAGTAGTTCTAATTAATTTCAAAATGGAATAATTTAACTATTTTCCAAATTAATTCCTTATTATTCCCAAAAATTCCAAAAATGTGAATATTACCCTTAATCAGTGAAAAGAAGGTGAAATTTGAGAATAAAAAATCAATTGAAATTTCTTAAATTTTTCCTTTTATCATGGTAAGAGATAAGGGATCATGGTATACTAGGATTATAGTGTGTCATGGTATAATCATGGATGAGGATGGATGGAGAATAACGTAATAATGGTCACTCTGTATAGTGGTTGGTGTTCCTTATAATACTTAATCATATAATTTTTAATGTATGATTTTTCATTACATTTTAGGGATTGGGTTCATATAAATTGGATAGGGACTTTGTGTGCCCCTAAGTGAGGAATTAAAAGTCATAGTGCCTCTTAGGCCTATTTTAAGTTCGCTATGAGGATTTGATGAAATTTGAATCACCTATATAATACATCACTAAAGGGTAGAGGATGAAATTATATTTTACAAGAGCTCGAGATTTGTATTGGGGCCCAAGATTAGTCGTAGGTATCCTATGTCAGATCTTCCTTAGTTTAGGTAATAAGAATGAGGGGCTTATTCCTTTGGTTGATGGGTGATATGACTATACTTCTCACATATAGTTGGGATTATCCCATTAAGGATGTATAGTAACCCTTATTTATGTGTTGAGAAGGTTAAGTCTATTAGGCTTTATAGTGTGAAGATGAGTGTTTCATCTAGATAAAAATATTTAGAAATCTCTTATGGGAGACGTAACATGGTACTTGTGTCTCGGTTTTGGGAAATATTTATGTGAATTTACAATTAATTTACAAGGATCCTTGAGTGAGTTTAGCTTATAAAGTTCACTGGGTAGTGAGGCTTTGAGTTTGATGCGAGGTTTTTTAAGGGAGTTAAACCAGACCATTATTTCTAAGATAAGGTAAGGTCTACAGGTTGTAGATTAACCAAGAGGTTAAGGACATTGGTTGGTATCAATGTGTAGTGATTGGTTTAGTTCTGGTCAATCATTTGGTGGAATTCTTGAGAGGGAGAGTAATTTCAATTGATGTGGCTTATCATTTCTTGAGATATAGGGATTTACATGTAATGGTTATCCAATTTAGTTGAGTCGAAATTCATATATGGAATTGATGGTGGGGACAAGTCAAACATGTCCAATACAAAGGTTCCAATCCATGAAATGAGATGAGTATGATGCATGGGATTCTAGCCAGGATTAATGTCAGGGATTTAGATTAACATGTTATTATTTTTGTTTGATTTATATCATTTCATTGAGAGATTTGATTGAAACATGGGGCCTTAGGAATCAGGGTGTTGGGAAACACCACATAGGTTCTTATTTCCTAATATGGACTCTCGTTTAGTATTTATGATTAAACAAGAAGAGATCCTAGTATTCCATATCACATTTTTTATTATGATTTGACCAGTGGAGATCCTAATATTCTTTTTATAATTTAGATTTTATGGTGACACTAGAAGAGATTTTGGGATTCCATATACCATTAAATTCCTATAGTTAGACCATATGAGAGTCTAGGATTCCATATGGAATTTATATTTAACAGACAGACTAGAAAAGAAGTTAGAATTCCATATGAAAATTTTCACAAACAGTCAGATAGGTAGAGAGATTGGGATGACATATGAAATTTAGCATTTATGGTCAAGTTGAAAAAGGGTTCATGATGTCATGTTAAATTGTGAACCTATAGATAAAAATATAGAAATATCTAGATTCCATTTAGAATTTAACATATATAGTCAAACTAATAGAGTGTTTAGAATGGAATATCAACTTTTCCACTTATAGTTTTATCGAAAAATATATAGAGATTCTATATGTAATTTATACTCTAGTGTTATAGTGACTGAGATTCTTGGATCCATTTGAAATTTTCCTCTTATAAACTGACTAACATTGATTCCATAATTCCATATAGAATTTATCATGTGTGTTCATACTATTAGAGAGTGTTGAACACCAAATGGAATTAAGTGTCTATGGTCAGGCTGATTATTTGTTAGGTGGCCAATTAAAACTTGTTAGTTTCTATTGTTGGATTCGAAGTAGTTCAGGACTATATAAGAAATACACATTTTTGTGGAATTGTGACTGATACGGTTTATTAGAGGTGATCTGGCCTAGTATGGTTAGGTTTCATGGTGGCATGGTTAGCACACAATTACCAGACATGAATTCTTGTATGGAGTATGTTATATTTATTTTTTACTCATTAATTTATGTGTATATTAGTGATATATGGTGAGACCCTACTGATATGTATTTCTTATACCCTGTATAGGAACACTAGTGTGTGTTTAGACCTTATGTATGGTATTAATGTTGAGTATGATTTTCATAGTAGATTGTGTTAAAGCTAGTCAATCAAATTTGATAAGGGTTTATGTGAGACATGGGGTTTTATTAGAGTCAAATTTAATTTTTATCCTTTTTTTATATATGTGATGGGATTAATGGGGTGTATGTTGATTGTTATGACAATATGAATGAATTTATATCTGTTTTGAAATTAATGTGTTTTTATTTTTCTAAGATTTAGCTTGGTTGTAATCCTATATTTGGGTACATGATTATCTATAGGGGATGGTGTTTGGTTATTTATTAATATATAAGGATATATTTTAAAGAGTATAGTGTCCATAATATTTATCTTATACTCTCACCTCTATTTGGAAGCCATGGAAGTATGGGGAGGTGCACCAAAGGGATGCTTCAAATCTTGTGATGGACCTTGAGCTGGTGATTCATGAACACGTGTCTAGTAGGTAGTCCAAGTTACTAGTGTTATTGTATTTTTTATTCTATTTTCATTATTATTGATGAGATATTTATTCAAGTATGATTCATTTATTTTAGATCATTATTTATTGTTTTACTTGTGTCTTGGATTTGAAATTGATGTGTGAAAAATCATTGTCTTTGGAGCATAGGATTCACTTGTAATTAATGTGTTTGTGTGTGATTGATGGTTTGGATATGATATAATTCCAGTTGTTTAACTCATCACCAAAAAAATTATACTCCATTCTAGTATATCATATCGGTGTAGTTATGTATAACCCTATATTTTTTAGACTAAACCTTAAATATATTTTAAATAATATTATATGTAAGGTCATTAACCCATTCTCATTGAATGAGCTTCATGGATTCCCATAAATAATATATTAAAAATAATAGTTTATTTTTAAGTCATGCATATATGATCATGTAAAAATTACATTTTCTCTTAAACCGAGACTTGATTGTAAAAATTGATTCCTTAGTTGCATCTGTAATAGATGGTTTAACCTTGGGGTGCTATAAAGTCAGTTTACATTTGGATCCCCAGGATGGCCCCATCATGGGTGTAATTAATTAATTAAATTTAATATTTAATTAATTATATCTAAAAAACATAAATTCCCCTATATAATCATCATTAACTCAATAATTTAGGTTTGGTCTCTATAAACCATAATTAAATAGAGTTGATAATAAAGAGATCATTGGTAGATTCAGGGTTTAAAATCAATGAACACACTCTTCTAAGGGAATCGCTAAAGATTCCCTATGTGTATGAGAACATCACCAATCAATGATCTAATCAAGAGGTTGGTGTTCTTGTTTTAATTATTATATTCCATTATTCGTGATACTAATTCATGAAATATAGGTCATATTTTACCTTCTAAAATTTCATATCCCTACATAAAATTAATTGTTTATTTTGTTATTGAAATTTTGATCCTTTCGATTTCGTCATGGTTAGTGAATCCTTGCCTATAGATTTTTTTGAACCTTTTTATTTTCCACCAATAATTTATATTCATTTATTTTTCCTTTAATTATTTCTGTTTATTTTGTATTCACCACTAACCATCATTATGGCTGTAAGTTTAATGAAATTATTTTGGATCTGTAAATTATCAAGATCTAGACTTTTTAATGGTTGATCTGGGAATGGATGTATGAGTGAGACTTCATGGAAAAACTTATGCATAATTATGGATCATCTACATCATGATGAAACCAAAATTTGATGGGGTGGTGGTGTTTGGATGTCAGATGTGATGTGAAGGATTTTTCGGGTAAGACTATGGATAGTAATTATGGATTTAGTGAAGGACGGTGTTGACTCTAGAAGGAATACTAGTGGTGATTGGAGACCATCTCCATGATTTGAGCATGATGGGATTTGATATCAGTGGTTTCAACATGATTATGAGAAGTATATAAATCTACTTCTCAAATACATGATCACATGATGTGTTCTTTTGAGTTACATGAATTGTATCATAGTGGGAACAATATCTTAGGTGTTTAGACCATGATAAATATTACATAGTATTTTCTTTAATAAAATAAATTGTGTGGTATTTGGAGGCTAATATTAGTCTGTTTTATGAACACATACCTGGGTGGTGTACTCGCTCAGCATGTATGAGTGACACACACCGGGGTGGAATACATGCTTGGTGTGTATGAGGAGTAAATAATCTACATGTTTAAGGAATACAAAATTCCATGTATATTGTACAATGCATGTCACAGGATGTGATGGTACACATAGTGTTCCACCATGGGTCCTACATGTCATTTGAGTTATCCCACATGTCATGTAAGTCAACCTCTGCATGAAATGTGGATAGTATTACATGGCCAAATTATACTGTGGGGCTAGAATACATATAAACACAATGTAAATGCAATTTACTTTTTCCAAACATCAAAAAATAGTATTTTTTTATTAGGAATTGGATTTGGGTAAACATGTAGTCCATCCAAATAATTTGTCCACATAGAATACAAGGGTATATCTCTATTTGGAATAAGATCTAAGACATAAGGAAATTTTGGTATTTTAGTTTCTTTAGATCCATAGAAAAAAAGATTGGTATTTTAAAAGAAAATTAGGGTGGAAATAGGGTTAATAAATCCCATGGAAATGATATAGTGATAATTATTGGGTCCCCTACATACCTTCTGAATTTTAGTACTCTCTCGTATTATTATAGAATGATAACTTTAAATTGGGCATGGAGTTGGTACTCCCATTGCACTGAAAAGGTGTGGGTCCCCCACACAACTGATAGAGTCTATAAGTCCCTCACTTAAATTAGGTTTAGATCCACTATCCACAAAATCAGTAAGTCCCACATCTAACATGTTATACTTGATGATGTATGGGCCCCTTAATATAATTTTTGAGATGTTATGTGTGTTGTTAGGATGAGTAGTCAGATTCTTGGGTTGGATATCAGGTGTTATTATTTTATAGATTTTTTAGGTAGAGTGTGACTTTTTTCTACATATGTAGTATTATACTTATTAGAATATATGTATTTTTTCTTTACATTCTATTTTTATGTTTATTGGTCTTCTTATCTATCTTTTTTGGTTTTCTGGTTGTCCGATTAGGTATGTATATACTCACCACTACATGTGTGTTTCTCATATATGTTCCATATCTTATGCATAACATGGATACATTAGCAGTGATATCATTGTACATGGTGTTTGTGGAGTGGGATATTAGTGGTACCCAGGGGTGAAAGACCTAGGAAAACTTCATAGCTGGTATTTTGTGTTGATTATTCATCATTTTCTTTTTTAGTTTCATTAGGTTGGTTTCACTATGGGATTTTGGCCCTTGTTTTTACCCTTTGGTTTAATTAATTAAACTTTATCATACACTATGTATGGTTTGTATAAGTCACATGTATTCTATACAATGTTTTAAGTATTATTATATATCCTTGTTTATTTTATTCTATGTAGAGATATTTGATTGTGTATAGGTGTATTATAATAAGGCCACTCATTTATGTGATATACCTACTCAATGTTCGTCACTACCCCTTTTCATTCTAATGGAGGACTTGGGGTGGCACACTCAGTTTAATGTCAAACCAGGAGAGGTTATAGTGATTTAGATCATAATAGATTTTTATTATAGTGTGTCGGCCTTAGGAGTGGAGTTTGGAGTTAGGAATATTGTATGTTTGGTTTGAAAACATTGGGAAATTATGAAAAGAGATTTTGAGTTCTTCTTTCAGGACATAGTACCCAGTGTTGGTTTGTAGACTGACATATCCCCTCATTAGGGATCTAATAACAAGTTTTCCAAATCTAGAGCTCTAGGTATCAAGTTTCATGGAATAAGTAAATGGTGCATTAATCTTAAAGAAATTGGTCATTGTTATCTGTATCCTTATTTATTCATCTTCCTAGATATATGTAAAAAATATGTTTTATATTTTTAGTTATAATATGCTACCACATAAACATCCAGATAGATCCTAAAGAAAGATAATGACATGAATTTTTAAGCAATTAATCCTCATTTTGTTGACATTTTAAGATTTGAGGCTTCTATTTACGGATAGAATCATGTGGTGATTCCATCAAGTATGCGGGAGAATATCCCTAAAATATAGTAAATTAATAATACCCACCTCCAATAATGCAAGAAAATATCACCCTTCCTAATTATCAGTTGATATTTCTATCATTATCACCTCCATGTAGTCCATGTGATGTTCATGGAGCTACTTTATAGGGGATCATCCATACACTTGATATGTATGGATACAATCAGGCAGTTCCAATAATTTGAGGTACAATATATACCTTGTCTTCACTAGAACCCATACTCATAGATACAGACATTAGTAATTCCTTTTCTATTTCATACCTAGTTTGATATATATATATATATATATTGATCACATTATTTCACACATTTTTTGATGATTAATTCTTGGGTTTAGTAGATATTGTACTTCATGGGACCTCATAGTGTCTATAAGGGATCCATATGATATCATCCTTATCATTAATTGGCTATTATTATTCAATTTCAATATAAAATTATTTCATCAAAGAGTGGAATCATATCATGTTGATATATCAAATTTTACCTTCTAAGTGATTGAGGTATTTGTTTGAGATGAGTGGTGTATATTCATAGGAAGTTGTAATCGATCACCTAGCAATTACCAGGTTTGGATTGATGTTTAATGGACTATTTAGATGATCGAATTCCTATAGTTATGAAGTAGTATATAAAAATATTTCTTGAGGAAGTACCTTAGTTTACCCCTAATTAGATGTAGGAATTATTTATTTATATGCACACTAGATCCACTTTTATATCATCGATATCTTATTAGATGACCATGAATGGGACCGGGGAGTTGAAAGTCTGTTCAGAGGACCTTATAATTAAATGAATCATCATAGATTGTGTGTCCTCTTAGGTAGCTTTGGTGTTGTTCACCAAGAAGTAATATTAGAGATTACAGATTTATATTGACTATAGTCACCAGAATCAGGTGACAGTAAAGAAAAAATACCCCCTACCAAGGATCAGTGATCTATTCAACCTGTTAAAGTTGTTGAAGTGGATCTCAAATATCATTCATAAGTTCCTCTTTTATAGACATCATTTTTACAATGAGGATATTTTGAATATTTAAATTAACTCTAAATATGGAAATTATAAGTTTGGAGTGATGCCCTTTGACATAAATAATTCTATTTATGTTTTCATAGGCCTCATGAAATTAATCTTCCATCCTTTCATGGATGTTTTTTTATTTTATTCATCGATGAAATCCTCAACTATTCATAAATGAAGGATGATCATGTATAGAATTTGGGGATTTTCTTATACTTGATTCACGAGAACTATATTTTGGATAATATCTTGAACAGTCAGTTATGGATTAATGAGTTCCACTTCATAGTGAATATCGTCTCAGAGAGTGGAGTATCCATATACCTCATAATGATTGAATTTGTTTTTGCGTAGGATCCACCTAAGAGTGTGTTTGAGGTGTATAACTTTCATGGATTAACTAGATATTTCTATATATTCATTTGTATTGACAAATTATAGAGATATTTTGAGGAGCTTAATTATAGATTGATGAGTGCTCTTATTATGAGCTTTATAGAAGAAGTAATATTTTACATAGTGTTATGTGATTCCTCTTGAGATAATCTTGGTTGTGTTTCGATGTAGAGGAAGGTATTTATTTCTTATGGGTACTACTATTTGAGACATAATTATCAAAACTAGGTGACCTATGATTTAGAGTGAGCAGTCATAGAGTTCTCCATGAATATATTGTGATATTACCTTCTCGATGAGCAGTTCATAGTCAATATACAAAAATGAGTATCAGATACATCTTCACCCAAATATATCTTAATTTGATAGAGAAATTGGTTAGTTTATTTACAGGACTATGAATTTGATATTTTTTATACACTAGGGAAGATTACTGTGGTGGTTGATTCCTTTTATAATAAATATCATGCTTAGCTAATGGGGGTGTTCAATTAGTTAATTTTGATGAATATTTCCTTAGTTAATGAAGGATATGTGGATTATCTGTGATTGATGGGGCAGGACCCTATGCTTCTTTAATTTATGAGGGAGGCTATGTTGGGAGATATATATTGTGAGGTAATGCATGATCTTATGTCCTTGGATTATATACCTGATGGATTTTCAAAAGGTCTAGAGTATGCCATACTCTTTCACTGGTGGTTAGAGGTTCTAGTTATTCTAAATGAGGAGGTACCAAGTGAATTCCACATTTTACCCTTATTACTCCATCCAGGTATCAAGAATATGTACCAAGACTTGTGGAATTAGTTTTTGTGGCTAGGTATGAGGAGGAGTGTTTTTCAATTTATCTCTTAGTGTCTCACTTATCAATAGGTGAAGGGGAAGTACCAGGTCCATGAGCGGTTGTTCTAACCCATTGATAATATGGTGAGGAAGTGGTATAAAATATTTATGGATTTTTTTATGAGGCTTCCATAATAAGTGATAGTTCATGATGTTATATATTTGGTCCTTCAAAAATTGACCATGTTATCCCACTTCCTTCTTATTTTGAAGCAGATTTTAGTGATAGTAATGGGATTATTTTACATAGATGGGATTATTCTAGTCCAGGGTATAGCATTGATTATCATTTATAACCAATAACCTAAATTCACATCACAATTATTAAGAAGCATTAAGAGAAATTTGGTACTCTATTATGGACGATTATAGCCTTCCACCCCTATATAGGTTTCCATAAAAAGGAAACCATTAATTTTATTAAAGATATATTGAGTTGTTGTATAATAGATTTCGAGTAGAGTTGGGAGGATAGAATTCCTTCATTAGAGTTTTTATATAAAAATAGTTTCCATTTCCCTATTTTCAAGTCACCTTTTGGGGCCTTATATGGGAGACCCTATTAGTCACTACTATGTTTAGAAAATATTGAAGATTCATCACTAACAAGGACAATGTTAGTGTGATTGATGATAGATTAGCAATAGGTGATCTAGGAGAATATGAATAAATATCACATCTTCTCGAAGTCTTTTAAAACCCAATCATATAAGGATTTGAATTTTGATGGGGGAGATAATATGTTCTGAATTTTCCTATTATGAAATACTTTTTAGAGGTCTTTTCATGGTATAAATTTATCTCTACAGTTTATCAGTCCATTCAATATTTTATATAGGGTTGATAAAATTGTTTATCACCTATCATTTCCCTTAAATTTTGAAAATTTTCACAATATCTCTTTAGTATCATGGATGAGGGGATACATTCATGACTAATCACATGTCATCGACTAGGGTGAGTTATACATCAATGATAGTACTACATTCTTGTATTATAAGATGGAAATGTAGGATATGACTCATCTATGATGGGTTATACTCATAGTGTTTGTGTGTATTGAGTTAGAGTTTAAACCTTCAGGAGAGTTAATGGGAATGTGAGATCCAAGTGTGGTCTTTCTACCCTGGCAATTTTTAGTATGTTAGGTTGTTTAGGGGGGATCCATTGAAGGTGAGAAGGATTTTATGGCCTTATTTTTTATGGAATAAATCTTTACAAAAATAAATAATATTTTATGGATGGTTCACTAATTTTTTTTATCAAATTGGAATCATGTATCTCCTAAAGTAATATATTAAAAATAGTATATTATTTATAAACCCCATGAATTCGATTGTGGGAATATGTTAATCCCATCAAAAAGGATCCTTTAATTGGAAAAAGTATTTTTTACTTATGTTCGGAATAAGGGGTTTACCATAGGCATGGTATAATAAGAGATTTCATTCAGTTCCTTGGGATGGTCCCATCACATCTGTAATTAAATAATTAATTAATTATATCTAAAAACTATAAATTCTAAAATATAATCTTCCTTAACTCTCTAATTTGGGGTTATTCTTTATAAACCCTAACTAGATAGTGTGTGTGGGATAGGTTGATTATTGGGAGAATCCAAATCTAGAGATCAGGAATGCACTCTTAAATGGGAATCACCAATGGAACATGATGCTGATAAAAACAACTCCAACAAATGATATAATCAAGAGGATGGAAAATTTAATTTTTGATTCTACAATATTCATTAGTGTTCTAAATAATGGAATATTATTTTTTTTACCTCCAAAAAATCTATGTCCTTGTAAGAAATAAATTTTTTTATTTTATTATCAAAATTAGGGTCATTTGAAATTCATAATCATTAGCGAATCCATTCTCAATGATCAATTGTTTGACCTTTTGGACAACCACAAAAAAAAATTATCCGTGTATTTTATTTCTCATTTTTCCACTTCATGTATTCACTTCCATCCAACAACATGGTCCATAGGCAAATGAAATTGGTGTAAATCTGTGAATGATCAGAGAGAATGCTGAATATGTGCATGATAATGGGAATAGTATATCATGGGATGAGGAATGTATGATATAAAATCTCCATAATCATAGTGACACACAAGATTTTGAAAAATATTTTCCTTTTAAAAACATTGTATATATAACTTTTTCACAAATAATGTTGAATTGAAATGAGACGCGATTTAGTAGAATGGTATTATTAAAAATATTCGATAATAAAAAAAACATCTACTAAATAAAAATGTTGTAATAAATTTTAAATCCTTCCAAAATATGATTAGAATCACTTAAATGGTATCTTTAAATAAATAATGTTTTTCATTGTATACTGTATTTTAATTTAAAATAAAATTTTAGAATTTTAAATTGTGTAAAATTAAATTCATTTTAAAATTCATAAATTGGAAATTATCTTTGGGAAATTTTTTTATATTTTTCTAAAAGAGTTTATTTTTATATGACTAGTGAAAAAAATATTTAGTTTTCTAATACCATCACTTTAATGACATAATCATAATTCATGAATTATTTAAAATAATTTAAAAATACTTTATATTAAAATATATAATTATAAAATAAAATAAATCATTTAAAATTTCTATTTTGAATTTATAAAACCCATATTTAACGTTTTGGAAACATATGTGCTATTTTTTCTAAAAAACTATTTTTTTAGACACTTATATTAAAATAATTATTTTTTATCCCCAATAGAAATTAAATATATCAAAATAGATTTAATATTCTATATAAACACATTAATATTATTTTGTAAGTCCAATTTAATTTTAATTCATAAAATTAATAATACTCGGATTAATGTTAAATACTATGACAAAAGTAAAACTATTATTTTCAATGAATTATTTTATTAACATTGTGTAATTTTAATCTAGAAAAAAAAATTAATGTCGTATGAACCAAATATTTAATATAATTTATAAACATATATATATATATATATTAACATCCATTAAATTTTTAATCAATACAAAATAATATTAAAACCCCATAATGGTGAAAACAACAATTTTTAACAATAAAAATTTCTATATATTAAATAATTTAATTTAAAGTTAATTTCATATTATTTAGGAATAGAATTAAATTATATGTGCATTTAATTTATTTTCACTACACATAATTTTTCTAATATTGGTTATCTTAATTTATTTTATTAAAACATACATTTCTTAGTTAAAAACTAGTTACCAAGGTAAAAACTGAAATGGTGAAGTGTAAAAATATATTGGTCAATGAATCAAAAAAATAAAACTTGTTTTCAAATTCATAATTGTGGATTTATCACCCTATTAATAGAATAAAATAAATTATTTAATACTTTTTGATCCTTTTACCATTTAATAGTGCTATATTATTATTGAAATGTAATTGGTACTTCCAAAAATACCCTTCTATTCAATTATAAAAGAGATCACTTGCAGCACTTCATGAAAAAAATATTATATATAATTTAAACTCTAAAATAATACAATTGGTTGTTTATATCATAAAATACAACATTAATTAGCCTCTAGACTCAATTATTTATCCTGAAGCCTCTTTTCCCAAGGGGATTCCCAAGAGAAATCTCAAGTTCAAAACGTGATTATTTCATAATCCTTAATCATTTCCTCTTAATATTCATCTTTATAAATTTTTATATCCAACCTAAAATAATTAAATAAGTATTATTAATGTAATTATATTTAATTATATTAATGGATCAACCATTATTCAATCCATTGCATCCACAAGGAAAAATAAAACAACATTGATCATGTGTCTCTGCAGACTACAACCTCTACAACGTTGTATGGTTCATGTTTCATAAAATTATTTCATGAATGTAAAAAATGATAAATTTTATGTATTTATATGGTTTATATTTAAAAAAATTCTTAAATTATAATTTATAATATACCATCATTCCATCACTTTCACTGAGAAATGAAAATATTAATCGTGTATACATGCGGACTATTGCCTCCACAAAGGAATAATTTCATTTATCACCACCTCCCATCATATATTATTATATAAATTATTTTATTAAATATATAAGATATTTATGACATGATTAATAAAATTTAAAAGTTATTATATCATTACATAAAAAATTTCCTACTCATTAAATCCTTAAAATGTGCTCATGTTTGGGTCAATTTTACTAACTGCGTGAAGGATTTTATAAAATTTATATAATGGATGATTAAATAATATTATTTAATGATGATATCATGTAATAATAATTTATTTAAATTTTTAACGAATATATAAATGTTTTATTTATATTTATTATATATATATATATATATATCACATTTCGATCATTAACTTATTCAAACTAGTTCTTCACAGTTTCCATGTTCACAAATCAAACCCTCATCATTCCCCAAATGAAAATGGGATATTATGAATAATAAAAACAAACTGACTTTACTATATTTTATAATCTAATATTGATTAAAAAAATTAGTAAAAAATAATTGAATACACCATTATAAAATTAGTACTAAACACACAATCGAAACTAATAACATCTGATTAAGAAAATAAAATATAACTAACTAATATGTTTGTAATAAATGATTATAAATTAAGATTATATTATTTTATAGGTATGAATAAGTTTCTTAAATAGGTTATTAAAATAGTTATATTTTTTATGCATGAGTTTATATCATACTTTTCTCTATAGTGTAAAAGGTAAGGGTTATTTGTCTCCATTTGGAGTTCCATGAGACACGTTTGATATTATGAACCATAAATTATTTTATATGGTGTCTTTTATACCCTATTTAATTAATGAATAATTAATATCTTTAATTTCATGATATTTTAATGTATATTTCATTGTATACCTCTTTTTTTTATTATTATTTTACCACTATATTAAGGGTTTTTTCATCTGATTTTTTCTCCATTGAGATATGACATGTGTTGTTTTTTGTATATATAGGGAATATATTTACTTTATAATAAATTTTCATTAAAAATAATTTTTTTAAAAATCCATAAACTTTTCTACCTTCCATTTATTTTAATTTTTAAATTTTAGGATGTTGTAGAGGTTTTTGGATACTCAATTCTTGTTCATTATGTTCTGATTTTACTTCATAAACCCATTTCATATAATTTGGAAATGTTCTACTCTATGGTTTTATTACTAATAATTCTCTCTTTTTTATAGTAATTTAGATTTCTATGTCAAAAAAAACTTTCAAATTGTCACTGTATTCAAGAATTATGATATTTGTTATTGATTGGTGAGCTCAAATTTCTTTTCATTAAGTTAAAAATATATTCCTTAAGAATCATTCTTATAAGTTTGATAAATTATTTTATATACCATTTCATAAGATATTTCCTCTCCTGTATATATATATGTAAAATTATATTTTTAACTAAAATATTCTTTCTTTAAAAATTTCATTCTCATAAAATGAAATGTTTGTAAGAATAAAATTACATCTCCTTTAAATATGGTTTTTATCTATTTCCATGTTTTTCATTCCCTAAAACTTTTTACATTTAAATTATTAAATAAAAATATGTGTTTAATAATGTTTTATTCTTATTTTCATTGACATTTTTTCAAAATTAATTTTTACTAGAAGTTTTTATTGTATTGGTTTTCAACAAGGGTATTTCAAAATATTCAAATGGTTTTCCATCCTTTCAAAATAAAATGTTTTATCTTGCAATAAACATTGTATTTTTGAAAACCTCTATATCATTTTAAAGTAGTATTATTGAAATTTATTTTAAAAGTAATTTATTTCCATAAAAATCACTTCAAATTTTTGAAAACTACTTTTCAATGTGACTATAATTTCTACTGTTATGCCAAAGGTAAAAGTGATTTATAAACACTATTTTATGATTTTATTGAATTATACCTATATATCTAATGGTATTATTTACATGGAATTTTTTTTCATGAAAAACCCTAGAAATTTTCTTATAAAATACTATTTAATAGACATTTAATTTTGGGTATCGACTATTTACATTCTTGAGGTCAGTTTTTATGATAACATCAGGAAATGTTATGAAAACCCTTTTTCTTTCCATGGGATATTAATGATGTTATCAATGATTATTTTAAAGTGTAACACATATATATGGATGATTGATGGTTGGGGTACTATATAGCCCTTCATTTCCATAGTAAATTTTATATCTCATGAGCTCAAAATGGTACAAATTATGATTATCCCAAGACAAAGGGTACATGGGAGGATTAATCCAAGACAAGGGTTACATGGTAAGATTAACACAACACAAAGGGTACATGTGATTATTTTAATAATACCAAGAAAGGTAAATAGGTTTTAGTCCTAAGACTAAGTGTACATGGGAGGTATGATAAATCCCAAGGGATATGGGTGGTAAGCTCAATCCCAAGAAGGTACATGTGTGGATATCCAAAGCCTACTATCCAATGAATTTCTTGGTGGGTCGCCTTTACATATGATTTATATGACACACTCTTATGTAATAGTCATATTCCTATATTATTATCCATGTATCATGATTATTATTTCATGACTTGAAAATCATTTCTATGGTATGTGTTTTTCATTTGATATTACATGTACTTCAATCATGAATTATAGAAATATATAATTATTATATGTTTTTTAATAAGATATTTCTCCCTTACTCATATTTTCATTGATTATTATGATATAACCCTTGATTATATGTTTATATGTTTTCCCTAACTAATCAGTTGATCTCACCCCTTTTTTTATTCCATTTCCCCTAGGAAAATGATTTTGGGACTATATTTAGAAAGAATTGTTTGCAAAGATTCCTTTTGAGATATTTATAAGAAATAAAAATGGCATATTATTATATTGCAAAAAACATCCTTTTTTATGATAAATACAAGGGAGATAATACTCAAATACACTAAACCTTCCTTTTTAGGATGTTGTGATTATTTGTTATATGTGATGTTTAAATTATATAAATGATGTACAAAAAAGATATATTTCTCTTGGGTATCTATTTTCATGGGTTAGGTACTCCCATGTCCCCAATAATATGTGGTTCTCCCAAAGAAATGATGTAGTTAAAAAGTATCTTTAATATATGAGGTACAATTCCACTATCAATGGAATTAGGTACTCCCTTATCTGATATTCTCTACACAATGTGGTGTGGGTCCTTCACTGTAGTTTTTAAGAGGTGGAATGTGATAAAAATATGGGTAGTTTATATTCCTGGGTTGCTTGTCTGGGATAATTATTTTATAGTAGGATTGGGTAGAAAAATTTTTTCTTTTCTGTTGTTGGTAATTTATGAATAATAATATATGGGTTTTATCTTTCCCTTTTGGGTTTGAGTTTATGGGTCTTTCTATTGTTCCTTTATGGTTTTAAGGGATATATGTTGGGTATGTTTTTAAAATAGTGGGTTCCCTAGACCCAACTATTCAGTGCTTTTGATTACCATATCATGTGTATAGTTAGTTATATATGATTTATTCTTAACATTATATTGTATATATTTCTTCATCCACTATATAATGGTAATTTCCATAGATTAACTCTCATGTAGAGAGGTTATAGTAGATCTTAGGCAATAATGAGAACCTTGAGATACTATGACATATTTCATAAATATATGTTCTATTGTGTAGATACATCATATTTATCGGACATAGTAATTTTTGACTATCAGGTGATGGGGGCTCATAAGCATTGATACTTATTCTCAGGAAGTTCGCACTTGGTGATCTCTAGTAGTGAGATCATGAAGACAGACATGCAAATAGGAACACCATGTGTTTTGGTTTCATTGAATGTTCCTATTTATAATCATGTGTAATTATCTCTTAACATGAGATCATTACCAATGTATGTCATCTGATTGCGTACTTTGATGCAAGATGAAAACCCTGTTGTTGAAATCGTGGGGAGGTAGTTTTTATTGGGAGCGTCATTGGTGGCATAACAATAGTGGAATGTTTAGGAAAGTATTGGTAATTTCAAGTTTATGGATGTTATATATATTGTGCCATTTTGATCACGATAGTATTTCCATCACAAGACTATGGCAATGGAAATAGAGGGTAATTCCATCTAGTTAGATCAACAAATAATAAAGATAAAAAAGGATGATGACACAGTTGTGCGTCCAGCATTATGAGATATTAAAGACAAAGATATTATATTACACGGTGTGTGTTCATATGTTAGTTGTTGCTATTGTGACAATACTTATCTACAAAGTGGACATGATGGGTATCTAGATGACATTCTTGGTCTATGAATATTATACACTAATTTCGAGATAATGGCCTAGAGGGTCACACACAATACTGTATTCATGGATCTAACCTATTCAGATGAAAATGAGTTTTGGACCTGGTGGGACCCACCCCTGGGGTCTGATATTTTTCCAAGGATAAATGATCACCAATGAAATAAATATATTCATATTATTCATGATATGAATAATGGGTGTTGAATTGATTTGTTAATTGTATTTACATGTTTTAAGTAAATACAAGAAAAAATATTATTTGAACGAATATTAAAATATTCAGGGTTCAATTAATATTTATGGGAACAACGAGTCAAGTTATGGACACATTTATTATCACATAATATCATTATATATTACAAGGGAGTGATAACAATATTTATGACTCAAATTAGTAGTCATAACATGTTGTTAATAGTGCGATAAGTATTTGGGGGCTGGAGAGGTAATATTTGGTATTTTAATTACACGCAGTAAATAAAGGAGGATGGGTACTCACCAAAGACTATTCATAGGATTTCTCTCCCCTATATTCTCTCCAATATTCAAGAGAGATAATCTCTCGATCTATCGAGCTCAGATCTATCTCTCTCTCATGAATCACAAGCGAAGCAATGCAGTGCTCGTCAGAGCATCGAAGGCATCAACGGATCTCCGCACAAGCACCCAAATTTCAATGATCGACGCTCTTTCAGATACTTGAAGTGTTTGTAGAAAATATAGTGGAATTTAAATTCAGATTATATGAGCAGTGATCTCCAATTAAGAGAAGATTTCATGCATGGATTTTGATCTAAACCATGTATTTCATGATTTTTATTTTGTTCATAACAATCTTCGTGCGAGATCGTTGACTTTAACTGGGTATTGTTTCACTAATGTCGGCAAGTTCTTGTTGAACATCGGTGAAATTTTTCTAAATCCCACCTTTTGGGGATTCCTCTATATGGCTGGTTCTTTTCAAGTGGTATCAGTGGTAACACGTAACAATTTTAAGTCTATTTATCAAATGAAATATGAATAAAATATTGAAAATGGAATTGTTACGGTTCCAACACCATAGAAAGAATCAAAATAAGACATCAAATGGCTTGTCTGCAACCATCCTATGTTTTTAAATAAAATTAAATTCTATTTAAGGGTAGTAAAATGAAGAACATATAAATGTTCAAATTTCTTAACTATGTAGGTTTTTTTATTTTTAATGAGGTTAAAAATTATGATTATTATTTTTATTATTTTATTGTAATAATAATAAAATTTTTATTATAATAATAATATTATTATTATTATATTTTTATTATAATAAAATTTTAATATTATAAAAATAATATTATTTTCTAAGCCTAAAATATAGGCTTAATAAAAATTTAATGCATGGAGAACTTTAAAAATAAAAAAAGAGGTTGTCTTGTTCTATAAGCCAAAATTAGAAAATGATAATGTTTGGGGGGTTGAGCCCCCCCCCCCCCCCTCTTCCTTTTTCCACAACCCTCGAATCTGGGCATGTCCACTAGTGGTAGCCCTACAGGGACACCTCCCTCCTATAGTGGAACCTTCGTCACGCCCCCGATAATGGTGTGCTGCCCTGCATGAGCCATCGGGGGCCCACCGGCCCCCTCTATCCTCCACCCTCAGTTCTTCCTCGGACCACCCCTCTGTGCACAGTCACCATGACCAATGAAATCCCACAAAAGTTCGGTGCCCTCTCCCAAGCTCCTCCCTACTGCAGGTAGCCACAGCTGGCTGGCCTCCTCCCTTGAAGCCTCCTAGTGTCACCTCATCTCACCTCCTAGTGCAAGCCATCTAGAATGGTGGGAATCAACCTTATCTAGTTCCCAAACATGAAGCGGATATCCTCATAGGGCCGACTCACTCCACTGGTGCACCACCCTATATAGGATTTCCTTAGGACCACCTTGCCAGTGTGTGTGGCACCCTCCTCCACAAAGCGGACCCCTGCAGCTCTAACCACCCCAGCCCTATAGTGCCGCCTTGACACCTCATATCACGACCCTCCTAGGTTCCACCCCCCCCCCCTGGTCTCCAAATAAACCTTCCCATAGGCCTACCCTTATCAGTAGCCGGTGAGCTGAGCCACACTGGGCTCCTTCGATCAGCTACCTTGCAGGCCAGCATCTCGTCGGCCCATGAGGTAACCCATCTGTTTGGAAAGTTAGACCATATCCGACCTAAAACGGATTTTTGTGGTTCTTCCCAGCCCGAAACAGGTGTGGGTGGACCTTCCCAACCAATATTTCATGTCCATATGTTTCCAAAAAATAGTATGGGCCTGTGGGGGTTCGACCTGACCTGCACAAGCCCTATCGAGTGTTTTAGAGGCCCACCTTTTTTTTAATTTAATCAAACAAATTGTTTATTTAATTTATTTAATTTTAGTTTATCATTAAATAAATTAATTATTAATTTTTGGATTAATTATTAATGAGGTGGAATTAGTTTAATATGGTAATTTATTAAATTAAATAATTAGATTATTTTTTAGTTTTAATATTAAATTAATTAATCTGGATTGAACGACGTAAATATTGAATTAAAAAATATTAGTGAATTTTAAATTCAATTAAACACCCTCAAGTTTATTTTAATGCAAGATTAATTGTAAATCTCCATGTAAATTAATAAACGTGAGTTTAATGCGTATGTGACTGATCATGATCTTGAGAGTAACCAATTCATGTCTGGTGCATTTTATTTATTTGTTTAATTATTTAATGGCTCTATAATAATTAGTTTAATTAATTAAAATGTGATCTTTATATCATATCAGGGTTGTTATATGTATAAGGTTATGCATTCCCATTCATGGGGTTTAATTTTATACCCTAAGAACTCATCGCTTGCATGCGAGTAATGTTGTATAATGATGAGACGAGTGACACACATCGTGACAAGTCATGGAGACACACCAGATAATAAAATGTGATGCATTAGATGGACATACACTACATTTTGAGTCATAGGTGATGTGATTCAATTTATTACCCCTAGGGTTATGGTTTTTCAGTTATTCACTCAACGAATCAACCAATATTACCGGCTCACGATCAGTTCATCATTTTTTTATGGTTAATTAATTTTCTGAATGTGTAATTAATGTGTGATCATGTAGAATAATAATAAACAAGCATACAAGATTAAATGAACATGTGACGTGATGATGTTGTCTATTTCTTTCATGGTCAGTTATGAGTGTGATCACATAGTACATTCTTATAAAAATAGAAAATGATTTCATTAATCACATTAAAAAAATACCTAAAAGATATATTAATTTATAACCACCTTGAATAGTTTGAATTTGGACAAAACTAGGTGTTTGGGGTCCCAGTCATGCCATAGATGAGGGTGCTTCTTACTACCCGGGAGTCCTTATAAGAGTGATCAGTCAAAATATCTAAACTGCAGGTAAGGATTAGCCGTAGTTAACTTGCTATCATTTTAGAGGAAACTATGGAGTAAATCACGTTCTAATTTCAAATGGTTGTACATCACTCATTAGATCAAGGAATCGCGAGTTCATGGGGTGGGCCAGCCAAAAGCCTACCTTGAACCCTCCACATAGTGGCATAGCATAGCTTCTAGACTTTGAGGGGTGGTTCCAGGATCCTTTCCACTAGAATAATCATTTTACAGAGTATTGTAATTCTATCATAGAGGGTTCCTAGAATTCGATAAAAAAAGTGTGATACATTTAATGCTTTAATTATTTAATGAAAATGTCAATCCCGATAATATAGGGAAAATGTACTAATCTTATAGAATTTTTTTTTAGTAAAATTTAAAATTATACCACAAGTTTAAACTATGATAAATATTAGAAAAAGTAAATATCCTCACTAATAAAAGTATCCAAGAATTGTACAACCACATGTGCATAGTACTATGATATAAGAAACTCATGGTGCTAGTATCCTCTACACTTGTTATACTACCTCAGGAAGAAATAGTGAAATTTTTTATTGGAGACTTATGTATTATTCATATGATGGTTATGCCATTATGCTTTCATCAATGTCTAATGTTATTTACAGTTGCTATAACAGGACATTGATGATAAAAACATGAATACTTATCTCTTAGATGTTTACAAGGAGAAAGTGAAGAAATTATATGAATAATAAGATGGTTACACTGACATGTGTATATTGAAAGATGGATCATGATATTTAAATGGATCTCTTTCCTATATAATTTTCACCCCTTTAATCAAGTTTCATTTTAAGATATAAAATGAAAAAGTATTGAGTAAATTCTTCATTGCCAACATAGGTAAGATTTTCCATGTTTATAAGAATATAAAAGATAGCTTAATCTTTAATTCTTATGGATAATAAATTGGGGGACAAGGGAAAAAGGACAAAGGCATGAAATTCCAGTAGCAAATTCACAACATCCTTCAATGAATTAGGTATTAATAATGGTTATTTTTATTTCAGATTAAAAAAAGAATACAACCGATGTTTAAATGAAATAAACTAAATTAAAGAAGCAAGTTTCCACTTTTTCTTTAGAAATATTCAACACATTAATGTTTCCATTTTACTTCATGAGTATTTAGTAAAATATGACGATCCCAAATTTATATATATATATATAGTAACCATGAATGTATAGAAATATTACAACAAGTATGGTATATTCTCCAAGTGGATGTGAAAGGGTGATTCCAATACTAATGGTGAGATGTACATGACTTCTTAATTCCCAAGTGAAAGATTCATGTAGAACTATTATTGAGTATAACCAAGACATTAATCTCTTATGTCATTGAACACAAGGATACATTATTCTAGATAAAATAATTAATGTTGTCCTTGGGTTTTCAAACTCAAACTATAGTTCAGTAATAATATAATATGAGGTAATACTTGATGAATATAAAATATAACACTTATACCCAATTGTGGAAAGTTAACTCATTTTTCAGTAAAACAAAAAATCCATATCATGAAAAAAAATACCCAATATGGTATTTAGTTTTGGTGCAACTAAATAGTTTTTGTATTATCAATGTTTTTAGTTTGGAAAAATGTACTATTATAAATTAAGGTATGTTAAAAATCATTTGGAAATAGTACAACAAGTGGATATGAACTATTCCAAGGGTAAAATAGAGGTAAATATATAATTTATAAGATTCCTTTAATTTATTAAGGAATAATAATTTTATGTATATGCATGGTCAGAAGATATGAGTTTCTTTGGGTTGGTATACCAAAAATTATCTTGACCCGGCATTCATCGATATTGATAATATAGCATGGAGTAATTCCTAAACCCACATTATCTTATCAACATCACAACGTTGATGTTAATAAGGAGGATCAATAATTAAGTCTTACATGTTAACATTGATCAAAAAAGGGTAGCATGGATTAATTCCTAAACATATATTTTATACATATAATTTATGATATATACGGTATCAATATTGCAACTTATAGAAACTTACTTTATATTTCATGACGTGCATTGAAAATAACAGTGATAGCCCCTAACTATATTCCATCTAAAATGAAAAATGGATATCATGTGAGTAATAGTATAATGAAAATAAATTATTTCATAATATATGTTTCTGGATGCAAAGTGATTGTTAGGACATAAACAAACTTGCATTAGGAAAAAACACATAGTGCACCCATTGTAATTATCCTAATTGTTTCATAGGATGTTACACAAATCCCTAAGATAGAAAATATTTATTCATGTAAACGATAGTATTTCTATAAAAGGGTTTGTATCTCTACTTGAGATAGTGGGAGTAAGATAGAATTGATGTTTTTCAATTCTCAAGACACACAAGTAATTTCCATAGGAAATAATTCAACTATCAAAGTGGAACAAAGTATGTTCCAGAGACACATACTATGTAATAAGGATAAAAAAATGGTGATGGTTTTTTTATTCACCAAAGTCAGTGATCTAATATTCAATGTGAATAAAATTTCTTAGAAGTAGTGTATAGAAATTAGCTGAAGTTGACAAGACCAACTAAAAATCAATAAATGAATCCATATATCACATTGCAAAGGGGCCTAAATAATGAATAATATAGTGGATATTCATGTGTTTTGATACATGGGCGGTAGTAGCATAGTAAAATTAAGGGTTTATTGGTTTCTCCAAGTCATTATGCCTAAATTAATTAGAATTTTACTTCTCAAAGTGGATTAATATGATCTTCTTATTTAGCATTAGATTTGAGGACCATCATTTGTGCAAGCTGTCTACATGACGCAACCAGAAAGGCATGGTCATGTCACATAATGCTAATACAGGATGCAAGTTACTGAAACCAAGTTTATTATTGAAGTAATAAATAAGATCATAAAAAATTCATTTGTAATGAATGAATTTCATGTGTCTACTAAAGGTTAGTAGGAGTGTCAGTTTTTTCCATGAAAAATATGTTAGGAAACATATGGAAAATAGATTGTTTTTCAAGTAATATAAGACTAGGATGAAATATAATCTACAGTGATTGACCTAAAGTATCAAGCTATGTTCTAGGGAACGTGATCTACCAAGGTAGGTCTAAATTCTTCATGGACCTAGTTAACTATACATATAGTTACATAGTATTGAAAAATACATGTTGGAACAATTCTAGAGGGAATTGTTACCAATGTCACATGGCATGTATCTCTCCATGTGACATGTCTATGACATGGGAGGAGATAGATGTGGTGAGTTAAAATTAAAATGCTTAAGAAATTTCTTAATCATGTATGCCCTGATATGTAAAAGTACAGATATTTCTAGGATATAATTTATAGCTGGAAAATATTATTTATATCCCAGAGAACTACAAGAAAAGTATTCTGAACTATCTGATTTTACTTTGGAAAGTACAAAAGATAAGTAACTATTAAACGGAGAATTAGGGGTACTAATTTTCTAGTTAAACAAACTAATCATCCATATATCGGTGAGATCAAATATCATAGTAAGGATAAGGTGATTAGTGATACATGCTCATATAAACTAGTGGTATCCATACCTAAAAATTCTGAGTATGTTACAGCTTTTGAGGTAATTAAGAAGGAGTTAAATGCAAGAATTTATTCCAATTCATGGAATCACACCTATTAAGGGAGTGATTATCATAATTTCAATTGTGATATTATTACTAGACAAGTTATCAAGTTGTGAAAGTGTACAAGAGGGATATTCTCAAGGATACCATCTCTCAAGAAGTTTTACTCAGGGAGATAACGTCTCTATAGGAGAATAGCCACCCAACGGAACTATGGAGGGCCCAGTAGCTAAATATCTTACTTAGTGGAAACATGATCTTTATCATGTGGGTAGCTAACATGTTTGGTTAGCAAGTTGTCTCTAGTTCAAGTAGGAGTGTTGAAATTGTGGGTGCCCCATACCCAACTATTCGGTGATTTTTATTACCATATCATGTTTATAGTTAGTTATACATGATGTATTCTAACCATTATAGATTATATATTTCTACATCCACTATATAACGTTAATTTCCATTGATTAATTTTCATTTTGAGAGGTTATAGAAGATCCCAATCAATAATAGGAACCTTGAGATACTATGAAATTAATCATAAATATATGTTCTATGATCTAGATACATCTTACTGATCAGACATAGTAGATGTTTGGATATCAGGTGATGAGGGCTCATAAGCATTGATACTTCTTCTCGTGAAGTTCCCACATCGTGATCTCTAGTAGTGAGATCATGAGGACAGACCTGTGAATAGTAACACCACATGTTTTGGTGTTATTGGATGTTCATATCTATGATCTTGTGTAATATTCTCCTGATATGAGATCATTACTAATGTATGTCATTTGATTTTATACATTGATGCAAGATGAAAACCATTCAATTGAAAATTTGGAAACTTAGTTTGTGTTGGGTGCATCATTGGTTGCATGACATTGGTTGAATGGTCAATAAAGTATTTTCACTTCTAGTTTAAGGAATTTATATATCTTGGGCCATGTTGATCAGGATATTAATTCCTTCATATGAAAATGTCCATGGAAGTCAAGGGTAAGTGCCTCTAGTTATATCAACAAACAATAAAGAAATAAAATGATTATGACACAGGTGTGGAATCCTTAATGAGATATTAATGAAAACGAGATTATATTACACGGTGTGTGTTCTTTGGTAGGTTGTTGCGGCTGTGACAATTCTTATCTCAACAGGGGCCATGATGGGTTTCAAGATCCCTCTCTTGGTCAATGAATACAATTTAGTATTGTATAGATAAGGTCCTAGAGGGTCACACACAATGAAGTATTTGAGAATCTCCAATATTCAATTGAATAGTAGTTTTGGATATGGTGGGCTCCACTACTGGGGTCCGAGATTTTTCCAAGGTTAAACAATCACCTATGAAATAAATAAATTCATATTATTTAAGTTATGAATAATGGGTAATTATTTAATTAATTTATTTTTTTTAAAATATTTAAGTAAATACATGAAAAAATATTATTTGAATGAATATTAAACTATTCAAGGTTGAATTACAATTTATGAAAATGAAGAGTCGAGTTATGGACTCGTTTGTCATCCCATAATATTTTAATATTTTACAAGAGAGTGATAATAATATTTATTACTCAGATTACTAGTCATAACATATCATTGATAGTAAATTAAGTTTTCGTGGTCTGGAGAGGCAATACCAGGTATTTTAATTACACACTATAAATTGAGGAGGAGGGGTACTCACCAGAGACTACCCATGTGATTTCTTGGTCATCTCCTCTCTCCCATGTTAAAGAGAGTGAAGATCTAGATACAAGGAATGTAAATCGAGCTACTATCTAGCTTTACAATCCAAGCGATGCAGTGATTATCGAAGCATTAAAGGCATCATCAGAACTCTGTGCTAGAACCCGGATTTCAACAATCAACACTCTGACAAATACTTGAAGTTCGTGTGGAAGATATAGAGGAATTTGTCTTTATATTCATTTAGTAGAAATCTCCAATGACGAGTAGACATTGTACGTGACTTTGGATCTAAACCAGGTATTTCATAGTTTTTATTTTTATCATAAAACTCTACACGTGAGATACTCTTCTTTAATTTGGAATCATTTCACTAACATTGACAAGTTCATGTTGAAAATTTGTTAAGTTTTTTAAAATCCCACCTTTTGGGGATTCCTCTGCATACCTAGTTACTTTCATATGTATATTAACACACCTGCATGGTTATTTCCCCCACATGGGTCATGTATTTTTTAGATGGTGGATATTTTTTATGGTGATCTCTATTGGCATGACGTTGGTAGAGTGGGATCTTACTACTACTCCTAGTGAAAATTGTATGCGTAGTTTATTATTGGTGTTATGCATCCAAGATTATTCATTTTCCATTCTGATTAATTTATGTTGGCTACAACATATTATTTTTGGCTTTATTTTTTCACTTTAATTTATTTAATTTTACTTTACCATACTATATTTACGGTCAACATATGTTAAATAAATTTTATACATTTCATTTGGTATTATTTTATATCCTAATTTATTATATCCTATGTGTACATGTTTTTTTTTTGTATAGGTCTATTGATTTAAGGCATCCTTTTTTGTGACATATGCCTACATGGTGCTAGTCACAAACCCTTAACCTATAGGAGGTGGTCTTGGGGTGGAACACTCAACTTACTATCAATCCAAGAGGGTTCTTGATGGTTTGGGAGATGTCATGTTATACCCTGTTAGAACATGATTTTTCACTCATGAATATATCATCTATTCTAATAAGAGGTTATGGAGATCTTTTCATTTATCCTCTTTTGACTATGTGGGGTGGTTGTGATATGTAGGTGGTGCATGGACACTTCTAATGGGTAGGTTTTTAAATGAATTTATTATCTATAGATGGATATGAGGGGTTCTTATGAATCTAAAACACATGTTCAATAGATTTGAAGTCATAAAAAACTTCATTTCCATGATTCCTATACTATGTAATAAAACCACGTATCAGATATATAGTGAACTTCTGTGTACCTTACACCAATGATAGAAATTTCTTTTATTCTTGATCATTATTTATATGAATATCCCTTCTAGGTAGATAATATTCCTCCACATGCATGGTGTGTCCATGGTCTAATAGGAATCACCTAATTCTCATGAGGTATTCTCCACTCGTCCTCATAATTCTAGTACCTTAGGTGGTTAAGGAGAGTGGTGGAAAAGAGCTCTGGTTGGAATATTTTCCCAGAGGAATCATGGGTGAGTATCAAACCCCATTATCATTAACACAGACACCTTATATAGGATATGGGACACTCGTGGTCCTTAATGTGAATTTACTCACATGTTTATAATGTATGAGTAAATATCATATGAATACAAACTCCTTGAAACCCTTTTTCGATGAAACTATCAGGGGCTTCATCAAATGAAACATACATAATAATGATATCCAACAAAATAGAGATCATAAAAATTAGGTTTAATTTTCTAATACCATTGAAAATCATTGGACATTATTCACATATAACAATGCATTAGGATATTAATATATCATACTGAAAGACATGGAAAATTTAGTAAGGATTTTATATATTATATAATATCCAATGATATTCTCTAATGTAATTTGATATGTCATAAATACAATTATATCATATATTATGATATAATCTATATTTTACACTATGATATATGTCCTAAATACATCTTATGAATTTATGTGTTTAAGAGATTTCTCCATCAGTATACCACTTACACTAAATCCTCATGAACTTTGTGTTCCTTCACCTTATATTATATCATACATAATAAATTAAGCAAACCATACTCAAAAAACCTTTTGATGTTGTCTAAAACACATTTTTATTTTTTTAATTAATTTAACCATGTATCACTTATTCAATACCATTTGAAAAAACATCCAAAATTATTTTTGGATAATCTCCAAAACACTTTGATAGTTTCTCTATTATTTTTTTAAACATAACCAATTTTAAATAAACCAAAACCTGTGACCCCATATACCATTTTTTCTTGAAAACAAATATGAACTCCCAAATTCATAAATTTAAGTAAATATTATCCTCTAGTAAATTAGTAGTGTAAATTATTCTAAAAAGGGATCTAGCATGATCTCATTCAAACATTTCTATCTTCATACATGTGTCCACCGACTACACCATGTGAAAGTATTCATAATCATATAACCCATTTCTCCAAGTCATTGAGTGTCCATGATACATATATTATTTCAATACCATATATCCTCCTCATAATTTATCAATTATCTAAATATATACTGACTAGGTCTATGAATACATTACATGTCATTCATATATGCATATGAGCACATCACATTCCCCTAACCCAATTATATAAGCACATCATATGTGCCTTATCTATTTGACTCCATACACATACATGGGCTATCATAATCGAGTTACTAAATGTCATATTCTTTATATGATAGGAGAAATATAATATTGGTTAATCTCCATCTGATGACAAGATCGTTAACATACCAAACCTCCCCTATATTAGAAAATCTATTAGTCTTGTGTAAGAAATGTATCAAAGAATAAATATTCTCTATCTATGAATATATCCAATATTAGTTAATGGGATTCATTATTAAACATGCACCCATATCATACCAAATACATAGTGTGTGGGACTCTATGTGGTATACATGATTAGTTATTCGGTGCCCAAAACCCATTTTATAGTTCATGATCATATTTCATATCTCTACATGAAATATTACACATGTTATCCGTAAGTTTTGAATACGATATATAATACTCAATGATAAATATCAGTTATGGATAACTCAATGTTTTATTTTTAGAGTTCAATTATCATTTCACTTCATGTGATATATGTATCCAATGGGAATGAGTAATAAAGTGGTGGCTATATTTTGTATAAAATGTTACTTTTTATATTCTAAAATTCATTAGAAATATTAATAAAACAATACATAATATTCCTTTTAATAACATATCTTATGATAGACCACTGTATCAGAATTATGTATTTTAAACATTTAGGGATTTATTAAACTCATTACATCCTTATTAAATTCCTACAACATATCTATATGACTATCTTATAAAATCCTCCCACTAAAATCTTTTTCTAAGTAACATCTATTATGTATGTTGTTTCTAATAATGGTGAGACATATGAATCATATTCACAGAATTAAAATAATTGAAAAGGTATTTAAAATCCTTTTTGTTGTATTTCTTAATATTTCTTAAAAATTAATCAACACTATAGAAACCAAAGAACCGAAATATACCATGCATGAAACCAAAACCATGTTAAACATAAAATGATGAACACATTTTTGTACCATACATCTTTGTTTCCTATTATACTTCCTTTGATATATATTTTTTATGAATATACCTTAGATGAATCTTACGGACTCCATCCTATATGTTTTATTCTTGGATTAAACTGATTCAACCAAATTTTTGTTCAGATTCTCCCTACTTCTCACAACATGATGGTGCCTCTTTGTGGTAAAGAGAAGAGGATGAAAGAGATCTTTTGAGGTAGGGATATGACCAGAATATTGAAACTCACTCAAGTAACCATCCTCATTATATAATCATCTTTTTATATCCCATGGTACAATTATAAGTCACTATTGAATTTACTCATGATTTATAAAATGCGTAAGTAAATCATTAATGACTTAGTGTAACTAAACCTAAAAATTTAGCATATATGGTATCTTGGAAAATCACATCCAAAATTATTTTTTATAACTTACAAATCGATTTTTTAAATATATCATTAACTTCAATGTGTATAACATCATATAAAATACCTTGTAATCATTGATCCAAAACATAATTTAGATAAAATCAAAAACACTTTTAGAGAATCTCCCTGAGATTCAAAAAATGAAATCCTTGTCCAGTTGACCAAAAATTGTAACCACACAAGAATTTTCTGTGTTAAAAAAATATATTAATCATAGAATTAATAAATTTAAGTAAATATTTTCCTATAGAAAATTATCAATTCTACTCAAGTTACAATGAAATTTAACATGATATTCATCAAACACATGCAACACTAAACTTACATAAACAATCTATATCAAATAAAATAATACAGATTCATATGATCTATTTTTCTAATTCATCGAGTAATCATGAGACATAGAGTATTTTAGTCTCATATAACCTCCTCATACATTCTCAATTTTATTATTTTAGACCAACAAGGTCAATAAATACATCACATGTCATTCAACGTTATAGAAGAGCACATCATATGTCTCTTATTAAATAGATAATAAAACCATATATCTTATCCAAGTATGGTTTTAAACATCCTAAATATATCTCAATAATATACCCATATTTAATACTCATCATATGAGGGGAAACATGCAATCATGGTTATGATATAGTAGATATCATGTTCAGTAACAAACCTAACCACCCCTAATTCTCTGAGCCTTAAGGATTGCATAATAAAGGTATAAAAGTTTAATGGTTCTCATGATAGTTATCTCTCTAACCTCGGGTTTTGGGAAATCCGAACATAAACCATGCATCCTTGGTATGGAAAAGACATATTGTGTGAATGTCCATGTGGTATAATTCATAAATCATCCAGCATACGAAACCAGTTTTGTAAATCATGGAAATATTTTGTATCCTAATATAAGAACTGTAATCACACTAACCATAAAATCTCGTCACATCCTATAACTCTCAATGAAGAACACCTATTATGGATAAATCAATGTTATACTTTGAGATATCAACTATAATTTCACATTATGAGTATATTCATTCAACACAAAGGAATGATAATTTATAAATTGAATTATTTATAGCAGTATAAATTTTATATTATTAAATTTATATAATAATAATTAATAAAACCATACATAATCACATATATTATCATATAATATATGATGGACTACCACATCATCCTTATATTTACTATACTTTTAGAGTTTTTATGAACTCATTACACCTCTATGTAATTCTGTCCATGTATCTATGTGATCACCTGATAAAATCCTCTAATGAAACCTTTTTTTTAAAATCTATGAATAAATACATTTTTGAATAATTTAGAGACTCGGGAATCATATTCATAATGTTAAAATACCTGAAAATTTTTTTAAAACTCATTAAATTTGTAAAATCTAGAGTTATGATGTTAATAAATCTTGTTCTCTTCAAATTATTCTTTCTTAAGTTCATCATCCTCATTATCCTTGGAACCTATTACATAAAAAATTCCTTTAAATATATTAGTAACCAATGTAACTATTTATATTAATATTTTATGAAAAGACCCTAAACCTTTAGGATATTAAAATCTATTCACTTTACATTTTGAATGATATAATATTTTATTTATTATACATTAAACTTTTATAAGTCCAAACATACTCCCACTAGCCTCTTAGATACTATATTCTCATCAAAATATCTTTCAAAGGTACACAAACTCATTTATTTTAGGAAATAACATTTATTTATTTAGTGGAAATATTTAAAAAGCATATCGCTGTATCTATAACTATTATAAAAATAATATTTTATTATATAAGTTATAAAAATAATTGTGGTGAAATAAAATCCATATTTTTTTAAAACATCTAGATAAACACTTTAATCCTAGAGAAAACATTTTTCCATTATCTTCTTCTAAAGTATGTTATAGAATTTAATGAATCATAAACCTTTTTTATTAAAACCATCCCTTATTATTTAAAATGATGCTTTTTTACAAAAAAAAATTATTTTATTATATAATATAAATAATATGAAAGTACACATCATTTTTAAATTCATCATACCATGATATATTCCATCATTCAACAACCATTTCTTTTATCATTCAAAAAATTAAAATATATGTAAATTATTTACTTCATTTTTAACTCTTGTGTACTTAAAACATTTTTAATATATATATTTGGTATCTTATACCGTTAAAAGGAGGAATTTGTTTCTACAAAATAAATACTTAACATCGACATTCTATAGAGTATCACAAACACATTGAGTTTTCTTAAACAAATCCATTATAATAAAACAATGGAATACCCTATTGAACCCTCATTTAAGTTTCAATTTTCATTAATATGTACTTTAATAAACATTTTTGGGATTCCAGAATATCATTTTTTCTTTTGGTTTGTACTTTATCCATTTTTACTGTTAATACATCACCTAAACCTAGACATTTAGTTCCTAGTTCATCAATCCTCATCACATTCAAAATATCTTGTAAAATTGTATTGAGATCACTGACATTAACATTATATTTCCATTGATGGTTCAATAATTAATTCAACATCAAGAAAAATCCTTTAGTAAACATGATTCTCTTCAAGTCATTAACATACTCAATCATATTGAATATATGAGTGGTGGATAATGTTCCATAGGTCATCTTATATCTAATTTCATTGAAACCGTAGTTAAAGTTTTTCATTAATATCACATGAATCTAGAATAAAGTGTTGAAAAATTTAAATAGTTTGTTTCTATGGATGTTTTTTCTTTAAATAAATATAATTTTTCTTTTAACATAAGAATAATTACCATGTTAAAAACCAAACTAATAATTTTCTTACAATAATCTCTTCCTCACTCTAAGATTGATATCAAAGCTATGTTGGATTATCATTATTTTATTTTATCTACAATATAATCTCTCATCATATAAATATCATGTATTATATTCATTTTATAAATAATTTTATTAAATGATCTTATAGTAATTTTTTTTGCAATACCCTAGATTTTCGTATAACAGGTAAACATTGCAACCTATGATTATTTCCCAATTCATATATTATTCTTTTATCATTATAATAGAAATAGTTCATGGTTATAATTAAAATTAAAATTTTTAAATTAAATGTATATATTTTTTTAGTTCATAAGGTCTAATTTATAATTGGGTAACGTTTTTGTATTTCTCAAGAAGAATTAATTTTTGAGGAATAGTGGGAAATATCATTTTTTACAAAAATTGTCATTTTTTCATCTAAAATAATGGAATGTAAAAAAGTAATATTATGTGTTAGATTTTGTTTAAAATTAAAATAATATCCACTTTATTAAATATAATCTATTTAATTCCATATTAATCACTGTTATATTTTATTTTGGTATAAGATTATCTTTATTCTTAAAACACATTTTTCTAAAAAACTATTTTTTGTTGAATTTTTTACATTTATATTAAAATAAATTTTCATAACTTAATAAAATTGAATATTAAAAAATGGATCACATATTTAGGTTCAAATTTATTAATGGTTTCATTCTCATTTTGAATCATTATGAATAGTGAATAGGTTAAAAATATTTTCTCTGTGGTTATGGGTTAAAATGGGATAACTATGGTCATAAATTTTTGATAATGTCATAAAATATTATCTTAATTATTATTATATGTGGTTATTTTGACCCTCATCATTATATTTTTTAAATATTATTATTTATGATAAACTTTTCCATGAGTAAAAAACTTACAATATTTAATAGGTAAGAATAATTACAATTGTGTCACTCACCTCACGTATAAAAGGTAACCTCATCTCCTCTCTTATCCACACTACTTGGGAGAAAATTATCTCAACCAATAACTTCCCAAATACCTTACCAAAAAACTCCTCAAATCCTAGTGGCGTTGTTCTAACCAAAATACCACTTTAAGAAGAATTAAATTTTATGTTGAATGAGGTTACCAAAAGAAGAGGTATATATTCTTATTGAGATTTTTAAAGATCCTCTATTCTAAAACCACCTAAAAATCATCAATAACCATATTAACAAAATTTTGTTACTATATTATATATAATTATATGTGTTTATGTTAATGGTAAAACCATTTTTTATCTCCTTCCTATCATATGGAAAATGAAAACATTGCTTTTGCGTACGTACGGCCTACCATCTCTATGAAGTAGTGTAATTATTTTTTCATAACCACTTTTCATATATGGTGATTAATATGGAATTAATAAATATATATAACATTTATGAAAAAAAATATGATCCTATAAATATAATATATCATATACTATCTTTCCCTACAATCGGTTGGAGAATGATAACATCATTTTTTGTGTATCTGTGGACTCTAACCTCTTTTAAGAAAGATGATTCATTTTTCTATTTCCACTTCATAAGATTGTTAGAAAAAATTTTATAATGGAAATAATATATATTCATGAAATTATTAACATTATATAGATGATTTATCCATTTTATAACACCTTTACTTTGGTCAATATAGGGAATTAATTTTGGGAAATTTTACTGAACAGCCTTAAGTGGTCAATGTAAACAATAAATATTCAAAAAATAAATTAAAATTATTATGAAATATCTATAAATAATGAAATATAAAGGAAAAATGATCTTAAAAAATTATTTAATAAATTTAAATTTATTATTAATGATGTTGTAACATTTTATACCAATTAGGAATCCATGTTATGGGGTTTTCATCTCAATTCCAATCCATTAAGACTTATGATATAATATACACTTAATTTATATTATATGGTTCATATAATTAAAATTTTAAATTCTATATCATGAATTAATAAAAAAAATTAAGTTTAAATAAACTTTTAATTATTTAATTGAATTTGATTCAAAATTTAAGAAAGTCATAAATGTTTATTTAATAATTTCACTCTTATTCCGGATTTTTCAGGTTTAAATTAACATTAGAAAAATTATATCATATTTCTCTTATTAAACCCAATATATTTTATTATCCTATAGTTATTTTATATGTTTTATTTTCTTCCAAAATATTCTATATTTGTAACTTGAATACCTAAATAGTGTTTTATAAGAAAACCTAACCTTATTTACTTTTTAGGACAGGAATATTTTAAAGCCATATTTTTTTCAAATTATTTCACTGAAGTTTTTATATAATTTTAGTTTATTGGTAAAGGTAATTTTATAATAAATTTGACTTTATTCTAAATGTTTTAAAAATAACCTGTTTAGGGTTTTCAATCATTTTCTTTTGTACTTTTTATAAAAGTGTGAAAGGAATATTCTTTTTAAGGTATATGGTGTAAATAAATTTTACCACATCCATAAACATTATTTTATATTTAAATTCCCCTAAAAATTTCTATAGTTTTTCAAAGAAAATATTTTCTCAATTATTCTATGAATTTTTTTTTATATTAAAATATAAAAGGAATTAATTTCTAAAAGGGTTAAATGAATTTCAGATATGAAAAAATTTAATAGTTTTAAAAAAAGTTATTTTTAATGTTTCTATTCCATTTTAATCACTAATTCTGAAAATAATTTCCTTTATTTAAAATATACATTTCTTATGAATTTATGGTCTTTTATCATCATTTAACTATTTATGGATTATACATTATTTTGTGACCATTCACATTCTTGTAATCTTGTTCTCTATCACCCTCCATTATTCATCAGACATTATATTCCTCCGTAATATCCATATTTTCAATATCATGGATATATTCTATATTTTATTAACTATATACCATTTCAATATATGTTGTTAATTAAATAATGATGATTTATTTCATTTACTATGGAAATATTGATGATCCATATTCTTTATTCAATATATATATATATATATATATTTATTAATAGGGAATTATGATTATTTTTGTATTAGTCATTCAATATATGATGAATGAATTGAAAATACAATTGATGAGTGGGACCTGGTGATAGATATATCATTTATGCCTCAATAGGTCTCATGTTACAAAACAAGTTTCCATGTTAGTTAGTTAATTGGTGTACACTTACCAATAAAATTAATGTGTCTTGGTAAAGGCCTTGACTATAATATTCAAGATTTCTTGGATGATGCCTTGGAAATAATAAAATGAATGTCTGATTTCATGCATTTCCTTCAGTTTGATTTTAGTTTTCATTTTACATGTGTTCACTTTCTTCCATGGATTTATTTCATGCTTAAGTTGTTGAATAAATGGAATATGTATTTATTTTTCACTCTTCCATATTATTATGCCTTATATAATTATAATAGATTTTTTCTATGATATCCCTTAAATATCATTTTATATTACCCTTTATTATTATTTTCATTTCATTATAATATAAAGAAATAATATTTGATGATATTTAAGGATGCTATAAAGTTTTTCATGCTATGTTTTATTTTTCTAATGTAATATGGAAATCCGATATATATCTAGTCACTCAGAACTGATAAACTAATTGATCCTTTCTAGTGTAATCACATGTATCATCTACCAATGTAAAAATATAGACACCAGTTTTGGGTTCAAGTGTTAGGGTTGTTACAGTTGGAATCAAAGAAATATTAGTATAACCTTTTGGAACTATATGTTGGAAGTATATAACTAGCATGAACATTAAGATAAACGACTAAAATGTTTAATAACTTTTAGGGATTTTTATATTATAGATAAATATTCATGATGTTATGAGCTAATTATGTATGTTTCATTTTAGAGATATATTTCATAGAAGGAGAAAGTAAAATCGTGTCCACACCCATAGTGAATATAGGGATTTTCATTTTGATAAATTTAATATAGTTGGTTTTGGGGCTATGTAGATCATGACAATTTTGGGGAAACTAATCCAGGTTACAGAAAATAATCTTCCCTATATAGAGAAACATGTTATTTTTTAGTATGATTCACCTATGTTGGATCTATTTATGCAAAAAATATCATTGATACTTTAATTGAACAACTAATCCATTGGTAGTTGAAAATGGATCAAATCCCTTGAAAGATATTCCTAGATTTGGGAAGTAATAAAATGGAAAAGGTTAATATATGTCTTGCTTCATAATATTACCAAATCCTACAATAGAATACCTAAGAAAATATATATATAAAGATAAATCATTTATTTAATGGGATTAATATTAATCATAAAATTGGACAGGTCTCTCAAATGTTTTTGTCGTATGATGATATAATATCAATTTTCATAAAGACAGATAAATAGATTTTTATGCCTTTTATCATTAAGGGAAAAAAGGAAAAGATGATTTTGGTTGAGAATTGGGGAAAACTAAATGTGTCAATTAAGAATTAATAAATATTAATATTTCTATAGTTTAATAATTATGGAAAGAAAAATCTCAGTTAATTCTTAAAATGGATGGAATTTTTTTACAAGTGCAGAGATAAGGTCCATATGGCTCTTAAAATCTAGGTAAATATACAAAACATTGTTATCCAGTGCTTCCATAAAAGGGAATAATGGAATTATTCAAAAAAATTCCCCAACCATCAAGGTAACATACCATAGAAGAGGATAAGGGTGGAAGGCCATGCTTATGGGATTAATATAGCTATGGTTAATGTTCCCAATGATTTAGTGGAATATACTTTAACTGTAACTTCAAATTTAGCTAATGATTTATTTAATTTTGAATCTTATCACACTTTTATATCTTATATGTCCTCAAAGAAAATTAAATATTTCCCTAACACATTGATAATGGATTTTTCAATCAATATTCTTAATAGAAATCTTATTTTAATTCTTATATTCCGATCAGTCCACATTATAATGCATAAAAATGCACTATTTATAGACTTGGTTATTATACATATGGTTGATTATGATATAATCATGGGTATAGGTTGGATTTAAAATTATAATATGAAAATATATTACCAAAAGAATTATATTATGATTTGTGATTGAGATATGTAATCACTTATCTTTGTAAAGGAAAATCCATTGTCTAAATCTTATCTAGATCCATGTCCAGTACATCTCCTTAGTGAAATTATATCAGAATAAGAGAACACACCACTTGTGGATGTTAAAAGTAACCTTTTAAAAGAATATGTACCTATTGTATATGAATTAATTTTTTTCATAAAGTGTTATCAAGAATTCAACTAGATAATGAATTTGAGTTTTCAATTAAACTCATATCTAACAAAAAATATATATCTTTGACTCCCTATATAATAGTCATAGTGGAGTTAGTGGAACTGAAGGAAAGATTGCAAGAGTTGTGTAGTAATAGATTCATTTTCCCTAGTGTTTCACCTTGGTAATCCCCAACTCATTAGTTAATAATAATAATTATTTTATGAGATCGTGTATTTAATGAAAGGAAATCAATTCCATTACTATAATGAAAAAATATCATCTGCCTCACATTGATGAACTATTTTAGCAACTTAACGGATCCCAATATTTTTGAAAGATTTATGTTTATTACAAGTATTATTAATTAAGATTAATGAAAGAAAATATTCCAAATATTTCATTTAATAAAATCTATGAACATTATAATTTTATAGTAATTCCCTTTGGGTTGAAAAATCAACCCTTTTATGGATTAGACGAAAATTGTATTGAAATATTATCGTGAAAATTTTATTATGGTATTTATTTAGGATATATTGGAATACTTTAAAATTTATCAAGATCACAAGATCCATTTGAGAATAATTCATGAAACTGTAAAAGGAAATGAGATATTTGGGAAATATAGTAAGTATGAATTTTGGTTCTAAGAGGTTTCTTTTCTTGGCCATATTTTCTCCAATGATAGAATATTAGTTTGTCCTTAATAGAAAAAGACAGTTAAATAATGGCATATATCAATGAACATAATCAAGATATGTGGATTCTTTAGGTTAAGAGGTTATTATCAATGCTTTGTTAAAAAAACATCATGATTAGTTAAACCATTAACTATGTTGATATTTATTGGGGTTAAGTTTATATAGTCGGAATAATGAAAATAATTTTTTGAAGAACTAATTACAATATTTTCCAAATAAATGATATTGAAATTAAAATCAAGATTGGATAGTATTGTGATATATAGTGATGCATCCAAGAAAGGAATTGGATGTGTCCTTATATAGGATAAAATAGTTTTTTATACAATAAGATAGTTAAAGATACATGAATAGATTTATCCAACCCATGATCTTAATTTAGTAGTTGTAATTTGGTCCTTGAAATTATAGAGGCCTTTTTTATAAGGCCATTGGTTCAGATGCCACCTGATAGTTCTCTAAGACCGGTTGGCCACATGGACTCAAGATCATCTCTCCAAACCTCAAAGGGTACCGACTAGCAATGGGGGCCAAGGTGATGATAGTGGGGAGATTATTCACCCATTAGCAAAGTGTAAGATAGCATAAATATGAAACAGATAGCTAATGTAGTAGTACCATACAAAAAAAGTAAACAATGGAAGACTGGTAATCCAAATGATCAGGTGTCATATTATATAAAAATTATTCATGTCACATGTTTCTAAGAAAATATAAAAACAAGGAACAAATATATCATATACAGTAAAAGATCAAAAAAGGTACCAAAATAATAAAATTTTCCTAATAGCATTGCAAGCCTTGGCATGGTCCCATGCTCTCCTTCTCTTAAGCGTCAAATCAAGTACCTAGGGGAGGGTGAATTCCCTTATCAACACTTGTAACCATATAATCTATTTGGGCCCAAATAATAACTAAAACATGTTGTGAGACTAAATCCCATTAGGCAACCACCCATGTTCTATTCAAATCTATCAGTGAGTATATAAAACATGCAGTGTAAAATAGTAAATGTAGTAAGCTAGAAAATGATCAAAATTTAATAATTCTACAACAAAAGGTTCCATTTACATTCTGTTCATCTTCAGTTAAAAATTAAATTACATTTATTGTATAAGTCTCGAGATCTTGCCAAAGCCCGGCAATCCCCCCTTATAGTAGTAAGAGACACATATGCCTCATAATAAAATCTAGCCATGTATAGGTAATGATTGAAATAAAGCCTGTTTTTGGCTTGGCAGACACGTTATACACCATTAAATATCTAAATAATCTCGAGCCTATCATTCCATTTACTAATGTGTAATTCAAGTATTACTCCATGTGAAATCCCACCAACACCCTACGAGCCCATCCCGAGAAAACCTCATAGAGGAAAATCAATTATCACTCTTGGTGTGGTATAACCTATGTAACTATGCCCATATTTAGCGGTCCTCAAGTATCACCCATGACATAATGCCTACCTCTTGATTCTATCCATGGAATCCTATAAGGATCCATGATCCACTTGGAATTTACAGATCCGTTATGAGCCCGTCCATGGCATCTATGATTCACTCATGGCTTATCATTTAATTAATAAACCCATTGAGCTTATCCCAGGATTTATAGTGAATACAAGTTTCACTAAAGGGACTAAGGTAAAATAGACATATAATCACATCCATGTAATTTCTTCGGAATCCATGATTCACCCCATGCTAGTAACCATTTAACCACAACAAGTTCATTTGACAATTCGATTAGACATACTAGGGTCAACACTAAAATAATCTAACATTAATTTTACCACTAAGGGTGTCTTAACGAGGAAAAACCAAAAAGTATAGGCTACTCACAATGGAACAAATCATATAACAATAACACACATGAAAATTAAGCAATCACATGTATTTAACATTAATCAACTCATGTGGGCATGCTCTTAGATAGAACTAAATAGTACAATCATTCTTTATCAAGCAAAGGAATAACATGGTCCAAAGGGAAAATTCATCTATCTCGCACCATATAAAATTAGAATAACATCTCAAAACATGAAATAAAAATATTGATAACAAATTCCAATATAATTAATCCACAAAATGAATTTAGGGCATACCACATATGTATCCTAGTCCAAACAGCCATAAAGTTGTAAAAACAGGCACTCACCCAAGGGGAGTCCATAAATCCAGGTATATGACCTAATACATTCCTTAGAATGCCTAATTAAATACCTAAATGTTGATCGAAAACAAAATTAATGATTTATAAATCAAAGTGACACCCCAAAAATGGTTTTGTGGCACTCCTGCATATATAAATATCTTGAAAATTGGTGAAAGGAACATGAACACCTATATTATGCTTGTACTAGATAGCTCATCCAGTATCAGACATTAATTTTCCTTGGTTTGGGAGAAATATAAATAAAGGAAGAATAATTATATATTAATGAATATGATACTAAATCCAAATAGTGCAATTGATAAGAAGAATAATCAAATATAGCTAAAAAGGAATCGAGGAATTACCATGGTTTATCTAAGCAGATGAATGGTGGTTGAAATGGAAAATGGATAGAGAAGAGATATGAAATGGTATAATATGCTTCATTAGGGAGTCAAAACCATGGGTATATTTTGTGCAATGAATGAGAAGATGGAATTTTAATATAAAAACATTTCATGGGAAAATGGTCATTTTACCCAAAACATCTGGGATGCATGGTTTATGTGCATGGTTTTCCAAACCATGTGGAAACCTTTCTCAGCTCCGTAAAAGTTTAGGGAACATCACACAGTTTGACTAACCATGCAGTAACCATGTGGATACCTCTGTTAATTCTTCTAAAAATGCAAACATTTATGCACGGCCATGTGCCCTAGTCTTCACATTTTTCACTAATCGTGTGGGCTCCTATTTTCACCCAAAACATCAGTTTCAGGCTCCAGACCATCCCCCAAGCACCCTAAATACCTCTATGACCATAACAATCATCCAAATTATTCTATATTTATGTAATTAAAAGAGTAATAGATAGAAAAATCATGATTCATACCTCAAAGAAGAACTTGGTTCTTAAAAATATCCCCCTAAAAGCCATTCGTCCCCAAATTTCCCTTCCAAGGGTAGTGTAGAAGTATATGAGAACAAATCTGGCCACTATGATCAAACATAGGCCTCCCTCACCCAGGTTTCATCTTGAACTAGGTCATGCTACCATAACACCTGTACTAAAGGAATGGACTGGTCCTGGAGAACCTTTGTTCTATGATCCACAATTCATATAGGATGCTCTTCAAAGGATGCATCTTCCTATAAATCAAAATCCTCATGCTGAAAAATCAAGGATGGGTTTGAATAATATTGTTGCAACTGAGAAATGTGAAATAATTCATGATTATTTTGGTACCATTGAGGAAATTGTAATCGATAGGCAACCGGCCTGACTATCTTCAGAATCTCAAATGGCCTGACATATCTTAGTGAAATAGTTTCTTGTCTCATGATCCTCTTGTATCCTAGCCTCAGTGCAATATGTAGGAAAACTCGATCCCCAACCTCAAAGTCTAGAGGTTATTTTTGGTGATCATTGTAAGATCTCTGATGATACTGAGTAGTATCCATCCTTTTTCGGAATCAACTGAACCTGTTTAGTGGTATCCTAGACAAGATGAGGTCCCAACATATTTGTCTCGCCTACCTCTACCCAACACAGGTGTGATCGGCATGGCCTACCATATAAATACACATAAAATTCCATCAAAATTTTACCCTAAAATCTATTATTATTATCAAACTCCACCAAAGGAATATGTCTCTCCAAATAATCCCTAAAATCAAAAACACATGCCTGAAGCATGTCCTCATGAAACTGAATTGTGCACTCTAATTAGCCATATGTTTGGGGATGTTAAGTTGTGCTCAGAAGAACCTATGTACCTAGAGCCCTCTATAGCCCCTTATAAAAACGAGAAGTAAACCAATTGTCCCTATTTGAAATGATAAAATGTGGAACCCCATGAAAATTTATTATCTTCTCGATGTATAACTTTCCAAGCTTGTCAACATTCAAGGTTTCCTTGATTAGAAAGAAGTATAAAACCTTATTGAGCCTATCAATGACAACCCAAACAGAATTTTTACCCTAACGATACCTTGTTAAACCTATCAGAAAATCCATCATGAAATCATTATATATCCACTAAGGAATGGGTTACTGTTGTAGAATCCCGCTAGTTGCTGGTGTTCTGCCTTCACCTACTAAAAGGTGTAGCACCTCAAGACAAAACCAGCAACATATCTTTTCAAACCTAACCACCAGCACTGATGATGTAAATCAGGACATATCTTGGAGACACTAAGATGCACTACCCATTAAGAGGCATGAAAATATCACATCAGCTCCTCGCACATGTCTGCAGAAACCCTTACACGACCATGTAAACGTAGAACCTCTTCCTTTCCTATGGTCCAACCATGAGGAGGGTCCTCGCCTTCCTACTCTCCCATATAAGTAGGCCTTTAGAATCTAAAAGTTACCGCATCCTCACTCTGTCCAGTAATTTAAAGGTAATTGCTAAAGATTAAAGAAAATATTGTCCCTGACATTCATGCACCTCCAAATGAATCTCATAGAACAACACCATAATTTTCCACATGCTACTGACCTATTGTACTGCATGCATTTGAGTCCTCCTGCTCAGAGCATCGGCCACTACATTTCCCTTCCCTAGCATCTAGGAAATCTCTATGTTGAATGAATTAAGGTATTCAACCCACTTCTATTGTCTCGGATTTAGATCATGATGTGTAAATATGTACTTGAGTCTTTTGTGATTCATGAACACCACAAAATTCTCTCCCAGCAAGTAATGTCTCCAACAGTGTAATTCATCAACAACCACAACTAACTCTAGATCATGCATTAATCAATTCCTCTCATGTAGCCTCAACTGCCAAGAATCGTACGAGAGGACTCGATTCCCCTACATAGGAACCACTCCTAGCCTGATACATAATGCATCACAGTACACAATGTAACTACATTTTAGATATTCCAAAACTAGTATCAGTGCTGAAGTAAATATCCATTTTAACTCATAAAATATCATCTCATATGAATCTATCAAAACATACTTTACACCATTTTTAGTCAGGATTGATAATGACACTACTAAACTTAATAAGTCCTTTATGAAATTCCTATAGTAAATAGCCATCCCTAATATACTCTACACCTTAAAGACATTCTTGGGTTGCTCCTAGGAAACTACTACTCTCATAAACATTGGGTATACTGATACACTTAACTATTAGATTATGTGACCCAAGAAGTGAGTCGGATCCATCCAGAAGTATCACTTTAAAAGCTTAGTAAATAACTGATTCTCTCTCATTATCCACAATATGATCTCAATATGTTTGGCATGGTTGTGTCGATTATGAGAATACACAAAAATATCATTCACAAAAACCACAAAAAATTAGTCAAGATAATGATGAAACACAAGGTTCATCAACGCCTCGAAAACTGTTGTTCCATTTGTGAGACTGAACAACATAAAAAGATAGTCTTACAACCTATAACAGCTCTAAAAGGCTGTGCAGGGTAAGTATAATGATCTAACACACACCTAATGATAACTGTATCTCATATATATCTTTGGGAAAATCTGAGCTCCATGAATCTGGTCAAAGAGATCATCTTTTAATAGTAGAGGATACCGTTTTTTAACAATCAATTGGTTCAACTTCTGATATTCAACGTAAATCCTGAGGGTATCATCCACCTTTTTAGAAAAAAGGACTAGAAAACCCCAATGGATAAGTAATTGGTCAGATGAAACCCTTAGCTTCCATGTCCTTTAACAACCTCTTGAGCTCTTGAACCTCTGTCACACCCATCCTGTAAAGATTAATGGATATCATTTCAGCTCCTTGAACTATATCAACAGAGAACTCAACCTCTCTCACTAGAGGTAAAGCATAAAGGTCATATGGGAAAACCTCCCTAAAATGACTAACCATTGGAGGTAAATCCTTCAGACATATTCCCTATTAATCCATATAAAAACATGAACTATAGATTGTCACCCCACCCAACCCATGTTGCTCGGGTCTAGCTCAGTTTTCATGAACGTCTAGTTCACCTTTGTGTTGAAACTATCTTCCCTCTGGTGACGTGAAACTCACCCTACAGTGATTGTAATAAAAATGTACCTGAAAGGTAACTAGCCATTCCATTCCAAGAATGAAATAAAATCCTTTAATCTCTTGGACATAGAGATCCCACAAGAAGTGAAACCCACAAAACTCAATGAGGATCTCATTTCAATGATGCACACATTCCGTTCTAATTCTTAATGGAGTTTCTAGTGTCATGACATCATCATACGTAAAAACACAGAACCCAATGATCTCTAAAATGGGAACAGATATGAAACTATGTGAGCCCATGTATCAAAAATTGTACAATCTAAAAAGGAGGCTACTATAATAGTACCTATAATAGTAGAAGTTTTAGGATCTTACTCTTATTGAGTCTGTTCCACCACAAAAGTATGACCTATACCGTGTCCCTAAGACACCTAATGGTTGTCCTGAGCTTATCCACCCAATTGTCTCTGTGAACCTGGGGACTGGATACCATGGCCATGAACATCACCTTTTCCTAGACGGCCTGATGTATTCCAATTCCCATACTGGTGAGAAGTTGTAGACCCTACACCTGAATGTGGAGATGGTTCAGATCCTCTCTCACTAGCTACTGGAGGGAATGTCCTACAAAAATGCTGAAAATTGCCCATCTTATCAAAAATCGGCACTCAACTAGGTCCTGAAGACATTGTGTCTTAGTATTCCCAAGATGGTCGCACTGGTAGCATCTCACCTGGCTACTGGAAGAAATATTTTGACTAGTCCCATCACTGTGGGGAATCTCTATGTGACACTTCCTACTGCATTTCAAGATAGTACTTGGTCTATGTGTCAAACCACCATGGCTCTCACCTCTATATTCAATTAGATTTCTCTCTATGATCATCACCTTATTCACTATAGTAGATACAGAATTCAACCTGAAAAGAAAATGTTTTTGAGATTGGATGTCATGTCTCCAACCCTCCTCGAACTTCCTAGACTTCCATAAATCATCACCCATCAGAATATGTGTGAATCGCCGGAGCTAAGTAAAAAGGTCCAATATTCCATCACTAATAATGAACCCTTCTCTAGATGCATAAACTCATAGGCTTTATCAGCCCTCAACATATTAGGATAGTAGTAGTCATAATAGCCTATCTAGAAATCTGCCCAAACCATATCCTAATAACACTCCATATGAGTAGTGACATCCCACCATATCTTGGAAGAATTACGTATCATATAAGTCGTGATCTTTCCCCTCCTCTAAGATGGCATATCCAGATTCTCAAAGATCCACAACATGGCCTCTGGACATGACTCTGCAGTCCGTGGTCTACCATCCCCAAAAAACATGGGCATATTTTTCTACTGGAACACTCACGTCAACTCTACCATAAACGTGGAAGAATATGGTTCTCCATGAAAGGTTTTCTTGAACTTTATAAAGCCTTCACAGAATTGGGAATCAACAACTATGTCTAGTATAATAGTTGGTTCCACAACTGGCTTGATTAGAGGATCCACTGGTACCCCATTACCTACCACCTTTGGGGTATGATTGTCATAACCCTTTTAGCAAACAGCTAGAGTTTATCATGGTATCATGACACCAAAAGGTCAAGCATGCACCTCAGTTCTAGATAAAACAATGTCATAAATCAAAATTTTTAGAACAAATAGGACTGGTCAAAAACCACCCACTAAACAAACATCCCTCTACCTTCCCCATGGGTCAAGTCAATGCATAAAACAATGTGAACCATTAGCAAGATCCCACTATAACGGTTAGGTACAGTCAAGTTTTCTATCAAAAGAAATTTTATTTCACTTTATATTCACATTCATTCAAAAAATTTGGTTGACTCCACATTCAAAACAAGAATTGGAACTCATTTCAAACTTATCATGTTCGTTTCTCAAAGTTCAACCATTAGTATGCCAAATATTGACCCATGGGAGCCCATACTCCCCCACAAATCAAATCTCGGCATCCATGTATAGATCATAGTAACACAATTCAATATCAGGACAAAAAATGATCAACTAAATTCCAATCCAAGAGGGCCCATACACAAAAGTTACTAAATCATGGAATCAATCCAATTCAAACCATAACACATACCAATACACATATCACAATAGGAGGCATATCTATCACAGTACATATCACAACCGCTTGAAATCATTAATGCTCATAAATGGCATGATAAGAATACATGGAATTTGATTTATAACAAGTTTCTATATGATGCATGAGATGGAATACCCTCATCTCATCAGGTTATAACACAGTAGAACACACAATAGAATTAATTATAAAACGATAAAATAAGTGCATCACCCAAAAGTGAAAATGAATCAACTTTAGTAAATGAAAATTTAAAATTCACCATTCCATTAAATGAAATTTATATTTCCCCTGTGTGAAGGGTATATACTCCCAGGCACAGCTTATTACGAAAACCCCTTCCCTTCATATCCCATTCTATCAGTGCTAAATAGTAAATAAAACTACAAAAAAGTTACTTTGATACCCCTTTGTAATTTCCCCAGTCCGGATAAAACCTAATATAGCTCCAAGCTTTGTTATCCACATGTCCCCAGAAGAATCTCACCAAATGAAAGAGGATTCTGACTAGTAGTGATGGACAAGGTGATGATAGTGTGGAGAATATGCCTTCGTTAGCAGAGTGTACATATCAGAAATAAGAAATAGATAGTTGAAGCAGTAATACAATACAATAGAAGTAAACGGTGGAAGTCTGATAATCCAAATGACCAGGTGTCATATCATATACAAAATGATACATGTCACATGTTTCTAAGAAAACAACCAAATAGGTCACAAGGATATAATATAGCATAAAATATCCAAAAAGGTACTAAAATAATAAGAATATACCAGCAGCATCACAAGCCTTGTCTTGGTCTCATGATCTCCTTCTCCAAAGTAGCATATCAAGTACCTAGAGAGGGGTTCTTTCCCTTATCAACACCTACAACCATATAATCTATTTGGGCCCAAATTATGACCCAAAAGGGTAGGAGACTAAATCCTAGCTGGCAACCACCCAGGTATTCTTCCTATATATCGGTGAGTATATATAACAGGCAGTGTAAAATAGTGAAAGCAATAAGATAGGAAACAATAAAAAGTAAACTGTCCAATAAGCACTGGTTCCATTTTCATTCCATTTATAATCAATTAACAATTCAATTAAATTGAATTTATAAGTCTCGTGATCTAGCCTAGGCTTGGAAATCCATTGTATAGTAGTAAGCACCAAAGTTGTCTTAGAAGGCCATCTAGGCAAGTATAGGAAATGATAGAAAGCAAGAATATGCTTTGTATTGGTAGACGCATCATAAACCATCCAAAATCCAAATAACCTCAAACCCATATTTGACATTCCTAAAGTGGAATTCAATTATCACCCTAAGTGAAAATCCACTAACTCCCTATGAGCCCATCCTTGTAGAACCTTATAGAGGAAAATCTAAAATCACTCTAGGTGTGGTATAACCTATGTCACTAGTCCTATCCTTGGTGGTACTATAGGGAGCCCAAGTATCACCCATGATATAATCCCTACCTCTTTTTTCCATTCATGGAATCCTATAAGGATTCATGGTTCACTCGACATTTAGAGAGCCCCTGTGATCCTGTCTATGGTGTCCATGGTTCACTCACAACTTATCATTTAATTAATAAACCTATTGATCCCATCCATATAATTCCATAGAATCCAAGGATCACTCAAGGGACCATGTAAAAATATACATATAAGCTTATCCATGGAATTTCATTGGAATCCATGATTCACCCAATTTTATTAACTATTTAAAAATAACTGTTTCATTTTAAAATTCTATTAGATGTGCAAGGTTCGACAACAAAAGAGTCTAACATTCATTTCACCCCTAACGGCGTCTCAACTAGGACCAAACTCAAAGGATAAGCTTATCATTACTCACATTGGAATAAATCATATAATAGAAAACATGTAAAAATGAAACTATTACATGGATTTAAAATTAATCAACTCATGTGGGGATGTTCTTTGTCGGAACTAAACAGTACAATCATACTTAATCAAACATTGGCATAACATTGGTCAAAGGGTGAATTCATCTATCCCAAACCCTATCCAATTATAATACTATATAAAAAAATGGAAAAAATATCTAGATGAGATATTCCATTATAATTAATCCAAAAAAGGAATTAAAGGTATACCACATAGGTATCCTAGGCCAAATAGCTATAAAGTTATCAAAAAAAGGAACTCACCTAAGAGGTACCTCCAAATCTAGGTTTAGAACCAAATACATGATTTTAAATACATAATTAAATACCTAAACAATGATAGGAAACAACATGAATGATTTATAAATCAAAGTGACACCACAAAAAAGGGTCTTCAATACTCTGACATATATAAACAACTTGACAATCAGTGAAAGGCATGACACCACCACCCTTATGCTCATGCTAGATACCTTGTCCAATATCATATTTTGATTTTCCTGGGTTTGGTAGAATGTTAATAATGTACTATGAATAGGATATTAGGGAATATGAGGCTAAATCCAAATATTGTAATCAGTAAGCATATTAATCGAATATAGATAAAATGGAATCGAGGAATTACCATTACGGATCCAAGGAGACGAACGATGGTCAAAACAGACAACAAAATGATAAGAGATATTAAATGGTAGAATAGGATTAAAAGGGGATACACAACTATGGGGAGATTTTTTTCAATAAAGTAGAAGATGGAATTTTAACCTAAAAACATTTGAGGGGAAAATGGACATTTTATCAAAAACATCTGGGTCGCATGGTTTTTGAACATGGTTTTCCTAATAGTACGGAAACCATGCTCAACTCACTAGAAGTCTAGGTCACATCGCATGGTTACCCCCACATGGTTTGATAACTGTGCGGTAACTCTGTGAATGCCTCTGTAAAGTCTGATAAAATATCAAACATGTATTCATGGTCGTGTGACCCAATACGCATAGTTTTCTCTAATCTTGTGGCCTCCTCTTTTCACCCTAAACATGGGTTCTGGTCTCCGAACATGCCCTGAACACCCCAGAGACCTCGACGACCCCAACGAGCATCCATATTAGGCCATATTTAAGTAATTAAAATATGAATATATAGAAAACTCATGATTCATATAGCAAAGAAGAACTGGGTTCTTGTATTATTTATATAATGAAATATGTGACATATATAAAGAAAAAAATTGAAATACATATTTTCAAAAAATAAATACATAACTAATACAAAGGATATGGATAGAGCTACTCAAGAATTATGATTGATCAATAAAAACCCACCCTATAAAGTTAAATAAATTTCATAATGAATTGAGTAGAAATAATAATGGAGTATAAATAAATGATGGTAGAAAAAGATATTACATTCATGGATTTATTAAAGTTAGATATGGGAATCATTAGAGGAGGTAAAATATCACTCCCTTTCTAAATGGTTGTAAAACCTAATTTATTACAGAATATAAAATGGCCTCATCCTGATGATAATATTTTATAAAATAAAATGAATAGAATGAATGAGGGGAACATGGAAGATATTATTTATGAAGTTGGTGCACTACAATTAAAAATGAGGCTATGTGTTTCATCCATACATGAGATGAAAAGAATTATTAGATGGACCTCATAGTTTAAATTCATCTATACGCCCAGTTAGAACCATAATTTATAGGGATTTTAAATAGAATTTATTTATGATAATATAAAGCCAAAAATTGTTAACTATATATTAAGATGCATGGTTTTTTAATAGGTAAAGACTGGAAGATATCTTCCTAAACGAGTCATGCAACCTCTCCATATTTGAATATGGTAGTGGGATAATATTACTATAGAATTTTTTACTGGATTTAAAAAGAAACCTCAAATAAATGATCTCATATGGGTTATTATTAATCATCTTACCATGTACACACATTCACTCACTATAATAGATAATCTACCTCTTGAGTGCCTAACTCGAATCCATATTAATGATGTTTTGAGACTTCATGGTGAACCAATTTTGATTATATCTTATCATGACCCATAATTTAAATCAATATTCATAAAATTTCCCCAGAAGGATAATGTAATTGATCTAAATTTTATCACTTTTTATCATCCTTAGAAGGATGGATAGTCTAAAACTAATATTCAAACATTTGTGTCATGTTGAGGTCATACTCACTTGTCTTTAAAGGTATGTGGGATTATTATTTACCTTTAGTGGATTTTTTTTTATAATAATAGTTTCAATTTAAGAATTCAAAAGGAATTGTAAAAAACATTGTATGGAAAAGATGTCAAACAAAAACTTGTTGGGATGAAGTTACTAAAAGGACACTTTAGACTAATAACTTGTTAAGTATACAATGAGAAAAGTGGTAAAAATTTAGATTCAGATCAAGAAAACTCACAGAAAGAAAAAGAGTTATGTCAATAACAAAATGAAAGATCTATAATTTTAAGTGGGGGTCGTGTTTTGTTAAATAAGTATCCATGGAAGGGTGTTATAAGCATTAAAAAGAAAGGGAAAGTATGACTTATGTACATTAAGCCTTTTTAAATGATGATAATAATTTGAGCTATGGATTACCAATTGGATATGTAACCTATCCTATAAAGTTTCATGACATTTTCCATATATCATTACCAAGGAAGTATATTCCAGTCATAATTCAAGTTCTCACCTATGAAAAAAATATAATTATAACTTTATTTATCGTACTATAAAGAGAATATCCATATTGTTGACAATAGATTAAGAGTGTTATAGAATCATAGAACTAGTCTAGTGAATGTTATTTTGAGAAATCATAAAATATAATTGGAAACTTGGGATTCTGAAGAAGCAATTAAGATGGATTACCAAAATTTATTTAAAAACTAAATTTTATCAAAATTTATAAGAGGAAATTATTTGGGGGGATGTAATATCCAGGATCATCTTATAAATGGTAAAAATCACATCCCTAGAATATTTCCCAATGAAAATCCTATTATTTTATCATTATAACAGAAATAGTTCATCGTAATATTTAAAATTAAAATTTATAAATTAAATGGATATCATTTTTGAGTTCACATGTAATAATTTTTATTAGGGTTAATTGTTTTGATTTTTTAAAAATAGTTGTTTGGTGTGAATAGTGAAAAAAATTATTTTTTTAATATTCATTTGTTTTCCTAAAATAAATTAAATTAAAAGACACAATATGTTTTTTATTTAGTTTCAAATAAACATAATTTATTTTTGACTAAAATAATAGAATTAAATCTATAGGAATAATCATTATAATTTATTTTTTCATATGATTAATTTTATTCTTAAAAACACATTTTTTTAAAATGGTTATTCATTTCGTTTTCAAAATATATATTAAAATTAATTTATAAAAATCCTTGAAATTTAAACCTGAAAATGGTTCAAGTATTTAGAATTAGTAATATCAAAATTTTTAATGAGTTTGATTTCATTTTTACTCAATATAAATAGTAACCATGGAAAGAAATTATCACCACGGTAAAAGGGTAATATGAGTTGACTGAGGTTAATGATTTTTGATAAATTCCTAAAATCAAATAATAATTCTTATTAGATGAGGTTATTTCAAACCTTAAAACCTTATTTTCAAAATTTATTTGTTTAATTTCCACTTTTCCATGAGTAAGATTGTAAAAACATGAATCATTATAAATAAAATTTCACTTTCACTAGTAGAAAATGTGATAATTACAACGATCCATTTTTTATGGGATCCAATCCAAAATATCCTTTTAGGAAGGGGCCATGTCACATATTCAACATTGTAGAAAAATGCATCCCAAATATTTTTTTTGGATAGTCTGTCACAAATAGTTTTCCCATGTTTTTAAAATACTTTTTTTGTGACAGACCCATCACAAAAAGTCTTGATAAGTTTTTGAAACAATTTTTTTGTTGTGGGTTGTCCCAAATAATATTTGTGACAGGGCCCATTGCAAAATTTCAGAAAAATAATAATAATAAATAAATAATATTATTATTATTATTTTTAAAATAATATTAATATTAATGAAAAATTAATAATATTATTATTAATATAAAATAAACAATAATATTATAAAATAATATTTATATATTAATATTAAAAATAATATTGATAATATAATAATATTATTATTATTATTAATGAAATAAAAATTTTATATCACTATTATAAAAAAATTATAAAATAATGAAGACCTCAATATTCAAAAATAATAATAAAAAGACAATAATCAACAATAATAACTAATAAAATAATAGAAAAATTAAATAAAGTAATAGAATAATAAGAAATTAAATAAATAATAAAAAATGTAATATTAGAAACAATTTAAAAACACGCTATAAAGAAATTTAAGTAGTTAATATTACAAACAAAAATTACATTTAAATATTTTATCATAAAAAATAAAAAGATCATAGAGTGGGGGGTCCTTTGGAGGATCTAGAGGTGGTGGTTGAGGGAACTCCATCCCTGAACTAGGACTGAGAGGTTGCATGTACTCCAACTACTCCTACTCCTGCTACTGCTTCCATCAACGCAACTCATCCAACATCTCCTACTGGTGCTACTACTTTTGTAGGAACTCTTCATGTTGTTTTTGCTTCCATTGATGCAACTGCTTCTACTCCCTACGCATACTCTTCATAAGATCACTCTAAACTCGTAGCTACTCCTGATACTATGTAGCCGATGATGATGAATCTCTATGAGTTCCTCTCAATCTAGTTGTCGACATCGCAATGGTTTCATAATAATCCACATGCATTCATCGAGATTCGATACCAATAACTTGGCATTTCTCCAAGGCATGCTTCGCTGCCTATATCCGTGATGTCTCATCAAATCGGTGGGTACTGGTCTAGGTATCGGTCTCAACCTGACTCTCCATCTGTGTCTGATATTTCATGACCTCATATGACTCCTTAAATTTCAATTTAAAAGTAAAATATTAAAAATATTATTTTTATTTAAATTTTAAACTCAAATTAAAATATTCTGATCACAACCTGATGCTATCAAGCACCTCTAATCTCTCCAGTGGTCAGATCACTATACATCCTCCTATAAACGTCAAACTCTAAAATATCGGGATATTCGACTTCCTAGATGAATATAAAATAAACTTCTTACATTTAATGTTATATAAAATATTTTTAAAAAAGTACTTACCATATGCTCCATATGAGTACTAAATGTACGAATACCGGCTCGATGTATCACCTCCTATCTCCTCCAGTTTTTTCTACCAAACGATGATCTCCAATAAAAAAGACCACCTAACCAATGTGAAAATAATCCATCCCAAAACTGAGATGAAATGTAATTATGTCGGTGGGCATGAAAAGACACATCAAAATCCATCACTCCTACTTTCTCCATTTCTTTATTTCTCAAATTTTGAAACAATTGACTATAATTCTGATGTATATTCCCCTTCCTTACCTTCTAGTTATCCCCACACATGCTCTCATTGATGGGATACCATAAACCCTTGTTGGGTCCTGAAAATTCTTCCAAGATAAAAAATATTCCCATGGACACTTTGCATAAGGAATAAAGTACTTTTATATGTCTAGAAAGGTGAATAGACTAAAATTGAGTTTCAAATTTTAAAAGAAACATCCAAGAATTCTATTTTTCAAAGAATTCCAAGTGGCCCTCATACCATCACCAGGAAGGGTCCGCTGACAACCTAGATCGCAAACTTCCAAGTACGCGGAACGATCTGCAAGGTGCTTTCCCACAGAGCAATGGCCATCGAATAAGGCGGGCCATGAAAAACTTCACCAAATGACTCATTCTCTTGATGGCTATATGCATACCATCCTTTGAATTTATCAGTTTTTTGATAAAGAAAACCAATTGGGTTCCGTGAACTATTGTCATGAACCAAAGCCTCCTCAAACCCCGGTTGACCAAGTCTTTTGTGGGTCAGGATATCTCCTCATGGGCCTCCAAAAATGGTGTTTCAATCCCATATATATGATTTTCCTAATGATCTATAAAAAAAATCATAGAATGAATTGAGAGGGAAGAGGAAGAAAATTTTAGGACAGACGATGAAGGCTTGAAGGGAACTCAATGTTTAGAATAAAGACATTAGAGAAGATTGCAGCTTCATTCTTGATTCATCGGTGAAGCCCAAATTTCAAACCAAATTCTTCATTGGTATAGTCATCCACAAACCATAAAATTGTGGAATTGACTAATAATAATTAAACCGAAAACCTAACTGGTGAACTGAAAAACACATAATCTTGTGGATGAACTCCCAACAAATTGTAATTCCTTGGACCCTCCATTAATATGGTGGTCTGGGTAGTATACTATTATGCGGATTGAACTCAGATCCTCGTACGACATCAGTACGCATATGGAACCCAAATCGGCATGATGGGTCATGTACCACTATGGTATGTGGTGGTCTATACCCATGCTCATGTACCACATCAGTATGCGGATGACCCCTCTTACCACATACCATTATGGTATGCAGAGCCTCCCCTATCCTATATAATAAACCAATACGCGTAATGGAGTGTTTTGGGTATTATTCCCTCCAGTTGTAACCTCACACATTCACTACCACCAAGTCCTCCATAATCCCTCCATGGACCAATCCTCCAACATCAGGCCAAATCCTCCTCTAAAGACACTATACATATATGATCATGCCATCGGGCACATCAATGTGCCCCTTTGAGTCTACAAACAATGGTAAGTGGAGTCATTGAGTCTCTCACCACAATATTTTGGGATTTGGGAATGTATGTGGGTCTACATTCCCATGGTAACCCCGATTCAAACCATGGGATACTGATGTGAACCTCCCTATTCTAGAGATTAAGCATGATTAATTGATTTTCCATTCAATAAAGAGTAGTTATCAGTCGAAGGAGTTATGTTTGCTTATCTTTTGGACGAGGAAGAAACTCATCCTCTTCCTAGAACGTGTTCTGAGGCCCTCCTACTGAGGTATTTCCATAATCTTCCAAGTTCAATCCACATGACATTTAATGTCAATTCACATTTAAAGTTTCATCGCTCCATTCCCTCACCCATGGTCACCTCAGCCTCATTTGATGGAGCATCTCCATATCCCGTCAATAGGAGAAGAATCATGTGCTTTATTGAATCTTTCATTTCCTCTAGTTTCCCACACCGAGCGCGACTCATATGGGCTTAGAGGTTTGTGAATATTACAAAATCTACACCATATAAACCAAGAGAACTATGATTCATGACCAAATCACGATAAGTAGGACACCTACCAGAAGGCCCAAGATTAAGAGGGAGCCCTCCCATAAAAAGCCACCCAATCATGTCTCCTTAAATGGTCAGATCCCATGCATAATCCCCAAAAATCTAAACTACAAGAACTTTTATTACTCAAAAAAACTAGGATATATAGGATGCCTACTCGAAGGCCCAAGCTCTAAAGGGTTCCCATCAAAAAGAGTTCACCCAACAATGGCCCCCAAATGGGCAGCTTCTAACCATAAGCCCCAGCCATTCTGAACTACGTGGTTTTTGATTCCTCTCTGATGGATACATAAGAAACCCATCTTATGGTACTGATCCCAGCATCAAGTCTCCTTCTTCCCCCTGGATGATGATAAACTCCAGAGTTCCTTGTTGTACAGCTCATGTTTGTAGTACCTCCATAGAATCAAATATATGCATGCCTACGATGATCCTGCAAACCAAAGGTATGGACACACGCTTCAGGAATTAACCAATGATTCATGAACATATGAACACAACTTAAATCTATAAGAGAGTCCCAAAACATGAAAAAATCATCCCCTGTAATGGTGCGGTGTGCCTGCCTTTCCATCCTCTTGACCAATAGAGTCTTTAAGTGTTGTTAGTTGAATCATGAATCAAAGAGTGCATTCCTTTAGAAAGCGGGTCCATGAATCATGGATACTAGGGCCATTGGGTGTTTCTGATTCCACGAATAAACCCATTGGATGCCATCTAAGGAAGTTATATCCAAGGAGGACCTATTTCAAAAGTGCTTGACCCACACAATTACCTTCTAGGATTTACTATCTATGGAATCACATTCACAATGCAAAAGGGGTGAATTTCCTAGTCCTTGTGGGTTTCATACAACCTTCTTCTAATAGATAATGAAGTATAATGGCTTGAAAAAAGAAAGTAATTGTGAATTTGACATGAAATCATCTCTGAAAAAAGGGATGGGTGATGATCCTCATCAGACCATTTTATCATCACCTAAAACATGCCACCTCAGTGGCAGGACAAAAATGGTGAACCCGATGTGGATCCTTGACCAATGTGGTGGTTCAACCCTAATGACAAAAGAAAAAAAGGACATTGAATTTTTTCCCATTTTGTTCACCCTAGTAAGCGTGAAATGCACCACCACATAGGTGAAACAAAAATGGTAAACCCAACATGAATCCTCAACCAAGGTGGAGGTCTTACCCCACTCAAGCCCCTTTGCTCCACAACAACAAAAAAAGAGGGTATGGGGCCAAGCTAAATAACTTGATATGCATATGTTTAAAATTATGATACTTTGATGTGGTTTGTGGTCTTTATGCCATATATGTATGTCACAAGTTCCCAAAGAGAAACCATTGGTCAATATGACATCTTGATGACCAATGTAGACACACAAAACAGAGAACCCATAGGCATCTAGGGCCCCAACGAAGAGAAGGACCCCCTCACCTACCCAGCATCTACAACACTTAGTATTAAACACGCTGATCAAAGAGTAGCACTCAAATGGTACTCTCCTCATGCTAAAGGCCGCGAGACAAGACCTCCAGTCTGCAAAGGTCCCCCTGCCGCCTCCTCAATCACAGTCGGCACCCTTGCACATGGTGGCCCTGGTGGTCATCTCAAACCATTTCGAGATCCTGTCCTCAGAATGTGGCAATCAGTACCACCCTTATTTTAGGGAGGAAGATGAATTGGTTGCAGACAACTTCATCTCAACTACACAGGGGTCCTACTCATGACCCCCCACCAGAGAGCATCTCCACCAGTAATGGATGGCCAGACCTCCTCCTGTAGAAGAGTACATTATGCCGAGGGAACCTACTGAAGTCCAGGATACCCGGGCCCCTCATGCTTTCCACCATGGGTGGTGAATATATAATTAGCAACATGCTATAACCCTAATTCCTAAGGAGAAAATTTGTCGTACTAATGTGGTGGAATTCAACAGGAAGACATATGAATCTACTCCCTCCAATAAATCCCACCATAGAAATATGGTGGCACAATACGAGAACATGCACGTTCCTACTAGTTCTCATCAATCTGGCCATGTAGACAGAGTGGAAAAATACAGGTAGATCCAGATATCTACCGAGGCACAAAAATCCCTCCATCCAAATAGGGCGAAAACCAACTTTACATATGCATAAATACCTATTAATGCATTTCAAGCCCACCATCCAAATAGGGCTGAAACCGGATATATGTAGGTACAAATACCTACTGATTCATAACAATACTACCATCCAAACAGGGAAGTAATACAATATGAGTTGAGTAAAAAATTTTAGGATGAATAAAAAGTCCATGAGAAAAATACTTCAGCAAGCGAGAAGATGAAAATCCCTTCTTGTGAATATGAATACCAGCAATAAAATAAGGTGGAAACAGGATAAGACAACTAGTGGAAGACTTGTTCCTCTATCCTAGCATAGAAGAACTTATAGTATCTACTGGAAACTCGTGGAGGACTATATTAGGCACAAACTTCTTCTCTGACATCCGAATGGGCCTTCATACCCATTCCAGCCAAAGATGTATCTCATCACATCATAGAAATGATGGAAGATCATATGTTTATCCCAGAACATATCATCCAAACATGCCAAGAAATTATTTCACTAGTAGAAAAGGTGAAAAAATAGGCCCACGACCCTATTTCCTCGAATGGAATGACTTACTTGAAAAATGATTTAGTCACTCTAGAGTAATTAGGCATCCCGGATCTAGTCCATGAGGGTCGACGGTAATATCCCATGATACATGGACAACCATATTAGGAAAAATTAACCATTCCAACTGGGGGACGTCGGTCCAACGTGGTGGCTGCTCAAGAGCAGGCACAAATTCCAGCCACAACTCAGGATTCCCATCGATGTATCCCGATGACATCACAGGACCCAATAAGACATGGACTTGTATATGAAAGAAATATCTAATAGCATATGGCTTCGATTGACCACAAGAGACCGCTCAAAAAATGAATTTCACCAAAGGAAATTGGAAAATGAAAAGCACATGCATGATCCTTCTCTACTGGAAGTTTGGGTTTATGATGCCCTCAAACATATGTCAATATAGGATCAAGACCATGTTAGTCCATTAAAAAATTATGAAAGAATTAGTAGCAGTTTTGAAGTACCTCCCCGCAATATAGCTACCAACAGCTCTGAATGTCCTCCCTAGAGCACTCACAGGTCCTCACTCCATGGGCCAGGAATGATCAATCATGAGATCCTATCTCCTGATGCGCGTTAGTGTAGCCCTCCCCTTGACCTGAAGATCAGCTAGCAAGAAATTCATCCCCTTTCTATCATATGACCTAATGGTCCTCCCTAAGTTATATTCTGTAGATATACTTCTCCCTACAGTTGGACATCGAGTCATGATGGAAGTCCTTTCCATGATAGTAGTCCTTGCAAAGGCCCTCCCTGCAATGGAAGTTTCTGTGAAGGCCCTCCACATAGTAATGTCTAGTAACAGGAAGGTCCTCCCCTCAATTTAGTATATCCTGAAGACCCTCCCTAGGATGTGCACTGCAGAGATTCTCCCTGCATCCAGGTATCAAGTCATGATGTTAGTCCACGCCATGATGACGATCATTATGAAGGCCCTCCCCAAAAAGGAAGTTTCTGTAAAAGTCATCACCTCAGTGACATCAAGGAGTAATAAGGTACTCCCCTCGCTAAATCCCACCATGAAGGCCCTCCCTATAGTATACACCATAAAGACATTTCCCACAGTCAGGCATAAATTTGAAATGGTATCCCTCACTATTATTGCACTAATTGTGAAGGTCATCCCCCAATAAAAATTTGTGGTGGAAAGAAGGTCCCCCGTTGCTGGAACAAATATGTGAAAGTCCTCTGATGCTATGGTTCTCTAAGAGATGGAGTCATACACATCAGGAACTCTGCCTATAATGAGTGATACTATTTTTCAACTACAGGATGGTCTGGGGCCACATTTATCTTTTGAGACACCCCTGCACCATCCACAAATCAATAAGGCTCCCACCAACCAGGTTTCTTGGAACGAAATTATTGAGAAGCAGTAAAGCTGGGAATACCAAGTAGAGGATTTCCTGGAAGAACAACAGTAGGATATGTTTCTTGTGAGAATACAGTTGGCTAAGCATAATATACTTGTGATGTATTACCCTATGACCACTTATCACTTAGACATACCAGGAGAGTTGTCTGGGGAATGTACGCATGACATTCACCTCAATATATGGATAACTCTTCATCATCTGAAAGAAAAATTCATACCTTATTAATTATATGTGGACCATGTCAACAGGTTATGGGAGCTTCACTATCTAATCGACCTAGAACCCCCCATGTCCACATGGTATACACAATTAGGATGGAGAAATAAAAACAATGAACTGGCTAGCCACCATGAAATGCATAAGTTGCATCGCCTCATTGGAAATGCCTTGGCTGGAGTTCACATTCAGGGATGGGAGAACATGGAGATCTAAACTTCACCACATGTCCCACCTAGTAAATCCCATTGTAAATGACATCTGATAACATCATCACCCAGAGGAAACAATCGAATGAAACCCTACTCAGGAAAGATGGGATACTCAACAAAACCCGACCGGAGTAAGTCTCAAAAGCATCAGGACTGAAGAGATGAAGCCATCAAGAAGATTCTAGGTCAGGAAACCAAGAACATACAGTAGTATTCCCACCAAACTTAAGCCAACTAGAAATCAATGCTCATTTCTTCAAAATACCATAGACCCCATGCAATCCCAATTCCATACTCGGCCCACACCCATGCAAGAGTACGTGAAATTGAAAAGGTGGAAATAGTGGTGGCTGTCGCTGCAATGTGGGAACAACCATAGCCCATAGGGTTGGGGGAATTTCTAAATCAAAATTCCCCCGTAAGTCCAATAAGTCAAGGATGTAGTTCATAAATGGAAGAATATAAAGAACCCTAGCCTGCAGGGCTGGGGGAATTTTTACCTTAAGTCCCCACACAGCAGATGTCCATCTTCCACCATCTAGGAAGAACAATGGACAGATGAGTCACCCGTTTCATCCCTTCCTGTGTTTCTCACCCAATAAGACAAAGGCGCGTTACAAGGTCAGACCAAGGCTCCCTTCAGGTTGATCATTTCCAAGAAACATAAGTAATGTCGTTGAATGGATGGATAAAGTCCATGAAAATGTTGAAATCATTTCTACCATTCAACACAAGGTACACCACCCTCAATGTGGTATGCATCAGTGAACATGGTAAAATTCAACCCCACAGATCTCACAGTAAATAAAGAAGAGGAAGTGGATGCGAAGGAAGATGATTCCCTCTCAAATGCATCCCACACGAGCCTAAAGTTGTCCATACCTGAAACCAAATAGAGGTGCTAAATTTGGGATCCCCCTCAATTAATATGACATTACATCCAATGAAAAACCCCAACAAAGAGAAGAATAAATCCAAGGTTTTCTATGACCCACCTTCTCCTCCCACAAAAAATGTGTCCCTGAATCTTGAAGAAAGGTTTGACAAGGAGGAAGAGATGAAAGAGATCAGGTGAATAAATGTTGGTCTATGTTTAGGGGGTTATCTCACCAGATGTGTTCCCCCTACAGAATGTCAGAATGTTCTCCTAGAAGAGGTTCATTTTCCATAATCATGTATCCCAGTGAATGAAGCCAATCTCAGAGGCCTTTCCAATCTGGGATCGGGATTGGACACCTACTTAAACCCAGCCCTTGAAGGACATAATGAATACCCCCCACTTAAAGGGAAGCCATATTATATTCAGGTAAACCCACAAATGATACCTCTAGGTGGGTGTCGACCACAAATTCCAGCAGCACCGACACACCCAGTTTTGGCCACTACTGCCCCATCCCAAGATCAAGCCCGATGGGATATTCATCAAGGACTCTTGAATACCGTCGAGAAATTAATATCGCAACTAGAATACATGGAGGGTAGGCTCAATCTGATACAACCATAGTGAAAACCCTACCATGATTGGGTAAGTAATGTTACACCACCGCCAAACTTCAGGAACCCCATATTCTCAGTGTTCAATGGATCTGGGGACCCCGAACATCATTTAATGCACTATGACTCTTATTGTGACCCCATGATGGGCACTCTGAAGATGCAAGAAGAAATAAAACTCAGGTGTTTCGTACAAACACTGTTGAGATCAACTTTTCTATGGTATACTAATCTACCAGCCAATTCAGTCCTAGGTTGGGAGGACCTTCAACAAAAGTTCCTCTTTCAGTTCAGTTCAACGCTGCCTTAGACGGCGGTCAGTGATCTCATGAACTGAAAATAGTGAGAGAACGAAAGAGTCTCAAACTTCATTTCCCAATGGAAAGGCCTGACATATTTCATGAACCGGCTGCTCCCCCAGGATGAGATACTTTCCATGTGCATAAATAGGCTTCATACTGAATTGCAAACACCGCTCAACCTGGTGAAGTACACAAGTCGGTTTAGATATTTCTCTCCCATTTCCCAATGAATAGAAGAATCCTTGCAATAGAACAATCTTAAGTCCAAAGTGTCCCTATCATCCCTAGGGAAAATAACGGTAAAATCTAAAGTAGCTTTTATCATGCTTATGTCACCCCCAACACCATCTCTAGTTTCTAGGCCCGCACTGATCCATGCAGGACGCCCTAGATGAAATTAGCCACCCCCACCCTAGTAATATGATCGATGAGGTGCTAAAAGAAATCAATTTCTAGAACAAAGAAATAAATTTTACCTGTTATGAGACGACGAGGTCCGTGACAATTTCATAACCGCCATGAATTGCAACTTGCTCTAGCTACCAGAGAAAACGTGTGTCGATGAAGTGGTTCTTGAAGACCATCCAAATTATTATCCCTATCACCAAATAATGAGACATACCATCCAGGAATGATTCATTTTCAAAGATATTCTACAAAAATGGTGTATTTTGGGCAAGTCAAGTTGAGACTACCACCAGCACAAGTGGCGTATGTTTCAACCTCAAACTCAAGACAGGAAGAGGAATGGAAAAAATTCACTATTAAGAAGGAGAAAAAGTTTGACAATTGGGTGACCTAGAAGTACATCAACCGAGTTCATGGAATCCTCTAGGCACAATTGAAACAACCAAATGTGCCCCCGAAACCACCCAATATAACACAACTTTCTTCCGGGGCCCTTCAGTCCTCTAATGGCCAGAAGGAAAGAAATCAAGAGCTAAAAGATAAGCTAACACCAAATCCAAATTCAGTGTCGATAATTTCAGACAACATGCTAACAGACTTGGTACAATGAGAACAACCTCACCAAATGGTACAATAGGAACTTCCCCAACAAAGTTACAATGAGCACCTCCCTACAAAATGGTACAATCAGAAAAAGACATTTAGATATAAACATTGTTTGATTAAGAACCTATATTTATCTCCATTAATTCCATTCACTTGATAGAACCCTTCACATATGGAGACTATGGCGACAAACAAGAATTATCAATGCCCAACAAGGGATCTAGAAGAAGAGGCCTCAAAATCAAGAGGTTTCTTGGGAGGCATGATCATGGAAGAAGTCAAAATCCCATCCACACAACTTGTCAAACTGTTAACATCATGGAAACCAATAGAAGGAACCTCTGGTAGACACAAAAAGAACTGGAATTCTTATCTTACCCCATCGTAAGAAATCCAAGACCAATTATCATGGAGTAGCTATCATGGGAGGAACAAATGTCAAATCACCAAAGGCATATGGGTGGACCAATTTGGACAAACATGGAAAGGACCGCAGCACCACTGGTCCTAGTCACAGAGGATGAACCACCTACATCCAAATCCCAAAGCCCAAAAGTGTCTATGAAAGTGAAAACATGGGGAAAGAAGTGCCGAAATTCAGATCAGAATTATGATATTATAAATAATCTATCTTCAGTACCTACAAATCTGTCAATCTAGGATGTGTTAAGACTATATGAATATCTTATGAAGGCACTCGTCAAAGCGTTACTAAGTCCCTGTATTTTCTCGGTTGATGTAGTGGCATCCGAAGCCTATAGGACGGAGACCAGTCACAAATAATGCCACCTTGTCATCTCCTTTACAAACAGGGATGAAGACACCATCATGAAAGGGCACATCAAACCCTTATATGTGTCCGGTAAGATAAATGGAATTGATGTATGGAGGATCTTCATCGACAACAACTCTGGACTTAACCACCTCCTACTACAAATGCTTCACTGGATGGGCTATGATGAAGACAACTTGACACCCTACACTATAACTCTGATGGGATATGAAAAAATAGAGAAGAAACTATTGGGACGAATAAATCATAAAACCCAACTCAGGGACCTCATGTTAGATTCTAATTTCCTAGTAGTAAGGAAAAGTACAGCCTTCAACATCCTATTAGGGAGGCCTTGTCTATATCAGCACACTTCAATTCTATCATCATACCATCACATCATTAAATATTGAACAAATGGTAATAAAGGGGCATTTCATGCCAATTAATCCTAGTTTGGGTCCTGTGATTCACATTATATTGACGCATGGTCCTATGAATCAGAGGAAAAAATATTTTTTCCAGCGACATCAATCAGATTGTTACCCTTAATGTAAGGGAAAGGGCTCCCACCAACCACCTCCAACATCTTGGGCAAGATTATGTATTACCGATCAAACATGTTGAATGAAAAAGTGAATGTATAGATGCAGACTCAATTGTCTGCATGATCTCCATTGTGGCCACCAAGACCAAAGACAGAGAAGAGTGGGATGACTCCCATGATGTCAGGAAAATCCCTATCAATGATACTCCTAGCCCATCCATGGGACCTCAAACTATCACTTCCTCACTCACTAAGGAAAAAAGATGATTTCTCTCCTGACATTAGAGATTTTTTTTCAAAAATAATCTCTTCATTTGAAGAGGAATAAGATGAATATGATGAAGAAGGAGAATAAGAATGGGAAGGCCTCAAGGATTTCCCTCTTGAATTTGAAAAAGGTGTCTCTACCAAAATCGATGAACTTAAGAAGATAAACTTGGGAACTGAAGACAACCTATGGATTACTCTGATCAGTGTGGTTATGACTATTAAGGAGAAGGATGCATATACCTCCTTATTGAATAATAATAATGATGTGTTTTCCATGAACTACACTGAAATGCCATGCCTTGATCTTGAGGTTTCCACTCATCATCTAAGATTACAAGAAGATCACTGAGTATATAATAAGGCAGCTGGAAGCACCCACATAACACATTCTGCCAAAATAGAGACTAAAGTTGACAAGATGATAAAATCAAACTTCATACGGGGGGGGTACAATATCTGATATAGATGGAAAACATAGTCCCTATCCAAAAGAAGAATGGGAATATTAGAATGTTCATTGACTTCAGGGACCTTAATCGGAATTTCCTAAAAGGAAACTTCCTAGTCCCAATAATAGAATTTTTTATCGATGTAATAATTGGATATGAGGCCCTCTATTTCATGGACAACTATTTTGGATACAACCTGATCAAAATGGACCAAGGATATGAAGAATCTACCACTCTTAGGGCCCCTTAGGGAGTGTTTTGTTATAAAGTGATTCCATTTGGTCTAAAGAATAATGAAGCCACATATCAGCGCGCCATGTATTGCATCTTCAAGACCGTCTTAGTAAGATTAGCTGAGTGTTATGATGAATATCTGGTGGTCAAATCACAAATGTTTTCAAACAATCAGGCTGATCCTGAAACTGTCTTCAACAAATTGCAGTAGCACAGTTTAAATATTAACCCACAAAAATGCACATTTGGCATTACCTCTGGAAAATTCCTCAACATTGTCGTATGCCATCATGGAATCAAATTTGGTCCCAAGAAGACAAAATTAATCCTTGTAATTCCCCCACCTCGCAACCTCATCAAGTTGAGGGGTCTCAAGGAGAGTCTCGCTTATATCTGGCACTTCATAGCCAACCTAGTAGGTAAATTTTTACCGTTCACCAGGCTCATGAGGAAAGGAGTTACTTATGAGTGGGATAATGATTTCTGAGATGCGTTCGACAATATCAAATGATATCTTCAAACCCCGCCAATTTTGAATCCACCATTTGAGGGGAGACCGCTCATTTTTAACAAAACTACCCTAGAATGGTCATTAGGTGTCTTCTTCACACTGAAGAATGATGCCGGCATCAAGAATAGCCTCTATTACCTCAGTCTAAGAATGATTGATGTTGAAACTTGGTATTCAAATATTTAAAAGAACCACCTATCCCTAGTCTTCGCAGTTCAGAAAATCGGGCATTACCTACACCACCATGAGGTCCAACTAGTCTCTCACTGCAACCCGCAAAAATATATCCTTAACTATCCCATGCTAAATAGATGCCTATCACCATTGGTGGTCATCCTACAATAGTTTGAAAAATGTTATGTACCCCAAAAGGCCATCAAATTCTAGGAGTTAGCAGAATTCTTGGAAGAGAACCCCTCATATGAAACAACACTATTGTATTCCAAACTTTTAGATGAAGAAGTTTTCTCCATCTTGGAGGACCCCCATAAATGGGAAATGTACTTTGATGGGGCTTCCAGAAGCCTAAAAAATGATGGAGGATCCTATGCTCAATAAAGTGGGGTGGGGAATTATACGCGTATCCCCAAAAAAGGACATCTTTCCTTACTCTTTACTGATTTCAGAAGGGTGTACAAAAAATGAAGCAAAATATTAGGCCCTCATGCAGGCTTGGGATTGGTAATTCATGTGTAAGAAAAACACCTAATAATAAAAGGGTGATTCAGATCTAGTCATCAAAAAGGTCAATGGTGACTATGCCATTAAAAAATAAGTATTGGTCCCCTTTGATGAACCATGTTCGAGAACTGATGGCATAATTCACATCAAAACCCATGTTAACTTATGTTCCCCTGTCACAAAATGCCCAAGTAGATGCTTTGGAAAATGCAGCCATGGCCTTGGCTAATCCAGAACAGGATGAAATAGTCATTAGCATTTCCCATTGTTGGTTGGTATTTCCAATCATATAGAACAATATGAAGAATATTAATGAAATTAGCCTCATTTCTGAGCCTTATGGTCACACTACCGGCAAGATGACACCCATTAAAAATTATATTCAGAAGGGGGAACTCCCACCAGATAGGGCTAGAAAGGAGTAGATCTGAATACAGGTAGTCAGTTTTGTCTTGTACAGTTGGGTAAACCATGAAACATTTCTCTACAAATGATGCCTTCATAGAGTCATTCTAAAATTCAATAATGGAGAAGAGACTACTACTATCATGAAATAAGTGAAATCCAGAGCTTGTGGAGCACACCAATCAGAAATTATGCACTCTCACCAATTCCTAAGGCTTGGGTATTACTATCCCAATATGATAGAGGATTGTGCCATTTTGACCAAGAAGTGTCATTCCTTCCAAGTTCATGTCAATTTCATACACTGACCCCCAGAGTCACTTCATACGGATAAGTAATCCTGGACATTCACCACATGGGGGATGGATGTTGTGGGACCATATCCTCTTGCCACATCCAGACAATTCATGTTCATACTCAAAATGACCGACTTATTTTCTAAATGGGCCTAATCCATACACCTTAAAGAATTCAGGGTGAAAAACATCGTTAGCTTTGTGAAAGCTAACATCTTTACTATATTTGTTATCCCTCATACAATACTGATGGACAACAGCACCAACATTAGCTTTGTTGAGTTGGAAAACTTATACCAAGAGTTTGGATTCAAATCCAACCATTCATCCCACTAACATGTGCTGGCAAGGGGGTACATAGATGCTTTCAACAATAATTTGTCCAACATAATCCATAAGATTGTTGATAAGGATAATAAATCGTGGCTAGAGAATCTCCTTCATGCTTTGAGGTATTTCCAAACCATGACCCGCACTACCACTCTTGTAACCCCGTACTCACAAGTATACGGAGCAGAGGTAATTTTTCCTATCAAGATACATGTTTCATCTCTTCGTGTGTCCATTTGTAATCAAATTTCCATGGATGAGAAATCCTAGGGACTATTTGATGAGATGGAGTAGCGAGACAAAAAAAGGCTTCACACATTACACCATTAGGAAATATACCAAAACTGGATTGCACATGCCTTTACCAAAAAGGTTCGCCCTCACTCATTCCTCGAAGGAGAAATGGTGTTAGTCCTCAAAACCCCAATGATACTTAGGAAGAATCCTCAAAATTTTGGACCAAAGTGGGAAGGACCATATGTCATACATAGGGTCTATTCCAATGGAGCATATTCCCTGATATCAATCGATGGACAACTCATCACAGCTCCCACAAATTTGAGATTCTTGATGAAGTACTTCGCATAATAGCAATGATCAAGCCATGGTCCAAACACTACGACCTTAAACTATGAATACAAATAAATTGAATTCATGGTCTAAACTCTATGACCTTAAATTATGAGTATAAATAAAATGAATTCGTGGTCCAAACACTAATAACATAAACTATTAGTAGTAATAAAATTAAGTCATGGTCCAAACTCTCAGACCTTAAACTATGAGTAGCAATAAAATTAAGTCATGATTCAAACTCTAAGATCTAAAACTGTGAGTAAAAATAATATTATGCCATGGACCAAACTCTAAGACCTTAAACTATGAGTAGAAACAATATGAAGTCATGGTCCAAACACTAATACCTTAAACTATGAGTAGAAATAAAATGAAGTTGTGGTCCAAACTCTAAGACCTTAAACTATGAGTTGTTGTAAAATGAATTCGTGGTCCAAACTCTAAGACATTAAATTATGAGTACAAATAAAATGAATACTTGGTCCAAACTCTATGATCTTAAACTATGAGTATCAAAAAAATGAATTCATGGTCCAAACTCTAAGACCTTAAACTATGAGTAGAATAAAATGAAGTCATGGTCCAACCTCTAAGACCTTAAAATATGAGTAGAAAAAAAATTAATTCATGATCCAAACTCTAAGACCTAAAACTATGAGTATCAATAAAATGAAGTCATGGTCCAAACACTAAGACCTTAAACTAAGAGTAACAAAAAAATAAATCCATGGTCCAAACTCTAAGACCACAAATAATGAGTAGAAATAAAATGAAGTCATGGTAAAACCTCTAAAACCTAAAACTATGAGTATAAATAAAAGGAATTAATGTTCCATACACTAATACCTAAAACTATGAGTTTTAATAAAATGAAGTCATGGTCCAAAATCTTAGACCGTAAATATATAAGTAGCAATAATTGAATCTATGGTCCAAACTCTAATACCTTAAACTATGAGTAGTAATAAAATGATGTTGGGGTCCAAACTCTAAAACCTTAAACTATGAGTCATTGTCCTTTCCACATAATGTTAAATTGTAAGGAACTCATCCCTGAAACCTGACATTAAATTGTGAATCATGTCCTTGCTATAATAAATTAAACTACATGGCACAAAGCTTCCTAATTACATAGCAATAAACTGCATGATCTCTCATATAACTATGTATTGCTTGATTCCTTCCCTCATAGGATATGTAGAAACACCTCAATCCTCGATCTTGGTCCAACCACCAATAAAACAAAATGCCTCGATCATATCCTCTACTTCCCAACACTCGCGAAGGAAACCCTACTTCCACTCCTTGTTTCTCACATTGAGTATAACTCATGTGATCTTAGGATTAGTGGTAAGGATTCTCTTATGAAAACAAGTTGTAGAGAGGTATGGTGGACCCAACACCCATAGAAAACAAAAAAAAAATCCCAACCCCTTGTCTGAGCCCTATCGGTACAAGGAATGTTCAAAACTATGTATTTCTTGATTCCAACTTGTTCAGGATATGTAGTGATGCCCAGATTTGGAATCCCGGCTCATCCATCATCATAAAATCAATTCCCTCACATGTACTTATAGATTGAGAAATAATTTGAAGGAAACATTCATAACTATGTATGTCTTGATTCTTTCCCTTGTAGGATATGTAGTGGTGCCTGGATTTGGCATCCCAAACCAGCTACCATAAAAAATGCCCCTTTCTCTGTGTGCATGTCATACTTGTACAGTGAGTCTGTAAAATGTCCTAATTGCATGACAATAAATTGAGAAATTCCTCTGGAATTAGGTGTGGTCTATTCCTCGATGTTACGAGATCCCGCACATTCCCCCACTCATGAGAAGTCAAACGATCCTTCTTCCCCCTATACATATGAGTCAAAACTATGTGGAAGCTCTATTAGTTCATAGATAATCATAGTATGGGTATTCTTTACATTCCAAGGTGTATATTTACAATTTTTCAAACTCTATACCCAAGAAAAACTTGGATCCCCATAATAATTCAAAGTTATCTCAGGTGGAATGCCAGTGTCCCAAAGACACCTTTGCATGACTATGCTCATCATGCCCTAGTGGATCTGCATATGTTTCCCACAAAAATGGTCATAAATCAAATGAATATTTATCCCCATGAGAGTCCTATTCCATTACTGTATTCCCAATGGCTTCGATGCCCCATGTCATTTATCCTGATTAATGTTTCCCTGAGGACTATGGTTTACACCTTCTATCATCACCCACGTCTAAGGAACACTTAATATCCTAATTGAGATTAAATCAAAACTATTAAAGATATTTATGATAGAAAAATATTCCTCATTTCATGACTCTAAACTCCACAGCATCGTGTCCTCACCACATGACATTAAACGGAAAGGAAAAAATCATCCATTCTATATTATATTGAACTACATAGAAATGGTTTAAGCCTAATTCTTCCTCTAATGATAATTTTTCTATTCCTAGTTAATGACACGAAATCCTATTTATTCCTTGTTTCTCACACCAAGCATAGAAATGGGATTAGGGATCATAACAGGAGATCCACAGTGACATTATGGTGAAACAACCTAAGAATTTTGTCCTAATAACACGGCCCTAAAAGAAATGTCATGGTTCCCTCCCCCATAAGGAACCTTATTTCCTGGACATATAACATTAAATGACAGGACACCTCAAATATGGAACGAATGCCTCACCATGTATGTGAGTTAAATCCATGTAAGGGATACCAAATTTCACAAGTAAATCGCAGCCCAAATGTTTCCAATATATCTAGATACACTCCTTACATACCTCAAACTCCATGCTTTGAGTGATCTTGAATCCCCATAATCATTCAAGGATATTTGAGATAGAAGGACAGTGTCCCATGGACACCTTTTCTCAACTATGAATATCTTGCTCCAAAGGCTATGCATATGTCTCCAACAAAAACAGCTATCAATCAAAGGAAAATTCGTCCACAGGAGAGTCCTCTCCTATCATAGTATGCCCAATGGATCCTAAGCCTCGTTCCATCCCTCCGAATTCAAGGGCACTCAAATTCATGGTTTACATTGTCATCCCTACACATCCTGTATATATCATAACATGCGGTCCTGATTCATCTCGAGTCTCTTTTTTAGGTTTCTAAAGATACCCCATTCATATGCGTGTAGTTTATATGCATACAAAAGAAGAGTGACCCCAATAATTTCTGGGAGAATCTCAGCTAAAAATTCCCTTTTTCGTGTTCAGTTTTAACCTTTTTCGAAGGTCAAATACAATATATGAAAATTTACCAATCTTCCTAATCTTCTATAGCCATCAGAGAGAAAAGGCCAGTGCCTTGTGGATAGCTGTGTTTGACTATGCACAACATGCCCTATGGATTCTCATTTGATTCCTTCAAAATGGTCATCAATGAAAGGAAAATTCATCAATATGAGAGTCTTTTCCAGCTTTTGTATGCTCAAATGATAATCATTTTCTTTCACACCTTGTATTTGGAAAACTTCTTGAGAACGGCTTTCATACCTTCCTCTTTCCAAATTTCCTTGACATAAAAAAGACTTCTAACTAAACTGAACATTCACCATATATCTATCACGCAATTAAGAACCATTCAAGAGATGTTTCACAATCAAATATGATATGTATTTCCCTAATACTTTCAGACACCATTACTCAATCCAGCCAGCCACTATGGCTCCCAATATCAAAATAAATTCAAAATGTTTCATAACCCAATCAGGCCATCACAGATGGAAGGCCAATGTCATGCAGTCACCTTTGTTTGACTATGCACAACATTACCTAGTGTCTCTACATATGTTGTAAACAAAAATTCACATTAATCAAATGAAAATTAGTCCCCAGGAGAGTCCTTTCCATCTTTTAAATGCTCAAATGATAATCATGTTCTATCACACCCTAGAATTCTAAAACATCTAGAAGACATCTTACATACCATCCTCTTCCCAAATTCCCCTAACATAAAAAAGACTTCTAACTAAACTGACCATTCACCAACTCTCCCTCATGCAAGTAAGAAATGTGTCAGAACATTTTCCCGCTCATAGTCGATATGAATCTCCCTAATACTTTCAGACACCAATACTCAGGACAGCCACCCATTGTGGCTCCGAACATAAAAATAAATTCCAAATGTTGCATAACCCCACTAGGTCATCAGATATAGAAGGCTAGTGTCCTGTAGACACCAATTTTTAACTATACACATCGTTCCCTAGTGGCTCTACATATGTTGTCTAAAAAATGGTTCTTATTTAAAGACAAATTCTTCCCTTGGAGAGTCTTTTCCATCTTCCATGCACTCAAATGACAATCATGTTCTATCACACCCTGAATTTGGAAAACATAAAGATAACATATTATATACCTTCCTCTTTCCAAATTCCCCTTACATAAAAAATACTTCTAACTAAACTGACCATTCACTAACACTCTCTCACACAACTAAGAACCGTGTGGGAACAGTTTCCCACTCAAAGACGATATGAATGCCGCTAATACTTTCAGACACCACAACTGAGGCTAGCCACCCATTGTGGCTCCCAACATCAAAAATTATTAAATATGTTGCATTACCCCACCATACCATCATAGATGGTAGACCAATGTCCAAGAGACAACTTTGATTGACTAGGCACAACAAGCCTCAGAGGCTCTACATATATTACCTATAACAACCCAAACTTTTATTAATGAAAATTCTTCTTGATCAAATTAATTGACTTTCTATGTAAAATTATTATATAAATTGTTCCCATACTTAGTATTATGTTTTTGGATTTCAAAATACCATTAATAATTTTTAATGTTTTAATATAGTCATTGAACAGTGATAACAAGATTAGTATAAATATAAGGCTGCAACAAATCCAATTTAATCAGATAAAGGAAGAGATGGCCTCATCTAGTATAATTTCACCATACAAAGCCCATTTTTTAGAGATCTTAAAGGTGTTAACGTCACTGGTATTCACTCTTAACCAAGACCAATCCAATCTTCAACATGTTAATCTAGAATGGAACCAACTACGAGAGAAGTGGAAGTTGATAGAGATTACCACCCGAGAGATGTTATCTAAGGCACCCCCAAAGTCTATCACAATAGCACACATTAACCTTAAGTATTATGATGGTTTTATAAGGGGTTAATTAACAATACCCTATTACTAGGATTTTGTGCATTATTTTTTCATAGAATAATGAATATACATTGATTTTATTATTGTTACATTGTAAAAAGTTTTTAAATCACAAATAGTATTTTTAGTTAATATTCAATTAAGAAACATATTTTGATGAATTAATGGATTTTTTAATATAATAATATTTCAATAAAATATTATTACTAAATTAAGTTTTATTAAATGTAATTGATCGAATAATTTTTATTAATACAATTGTAATTTTATAGTCTGGAAGCTGTTTTTTCTCAAAACCAATGAATTTTCAATAAAGTTTCGTTTTTATTTTAAAAGTAAAAATTCACATATTTAGAAAATTGTTTAGATAAAATGAATATTATTTTTGGAATCAGGATTTTGAAATTATCCAATGGTGAATTATTCAAAATTGTATGATACGATCGAATTTTTGGGTAAATATTAAATACTGTTTAAATATATAATGTGTTTTATAGCATCATAATGACCCAATAGTGATGCAATAAAATAAAATAAATGGTATGTTCGGAAAATAAATGTTTTAACTTTAAAATAATGTAATTTTATATTTTTTGGTTAATTTTATGGTTCCTTAGTGGACCCTTCAAAACTTATAAAACATTTTAACTTTCAAAATGATTTCCTTGATATTGTGACTCACCTCCACATAAGCAAGACAAATATTTTGATAGGTTCGTCCATTAGAATTATAAAATAATGTTTTCCACTCCACTTTGGTGAAAACCATGGGTAAAAACCATGGGATGGTTGGTGGTTATGATTAGTTTAATGTGTGTAATCCAAAACCTAAATAATAAATAACTCTCTGTCTTTTCCAATATAAACTCACTCAAGCTCCTACTTCTACTTCACTAAATGATTTTTGTGGACTAAATAACACTTCCATACTCTCTTTATAATCCTATAAAGGTTCCCCAATATCCTAATAATCCTCTCTCAAGCCTCTCGCAAACCTTTGGGATCACATTTCTAAGTGTGTGATTTCTTCCTTTCTCATTTTTTTCCAAATTTCATTATATTGTTACTCCATTTATCATTCATTTAAAAATTTTAGGGTATTATTTTTCACCTCCCCCAGACTTTAAGACTTATGTTTTAATTATTAGAGACTTATTTATATCTCATTAATTCCTCCCATGTACACTTTTTACCATGCCGAGATTCTGTAAGGAATTTTGGTCTTCTCATTTACATTAAAGAAATTTTGTGTATCATCAATTAAAATTCCATTACATATGTTGGGATATCTATAAATATGACCCCATTTAACGTAAATTTTTTATACATATGGTGAGACACCCATTCCTATCTCATCAACCATTTTTATGAATTCTTATGTCACATCATTATGCTGTCGAAATTGCACTGTGATTTTCCAAGACAAAGTCATTATGTAGTGAATACCATGCCCATTTCTTTACCAACGTTATTCACCTTTATGAACATTTAATTATTGATTATATGAATTACACATTAATTTATTGTGGATGAAATGGATATGTTTATTGAATCCATGTTATATGATCCATGTGGCACACTTATGCTGGAAATAAAATGATTAAGAAGGGTGTGCCCTGATAGTGCTCCAATGTATTGGGTAAATATTGGTATCATGACACGTAAAGTTTAATGAGGGATTAATCATTATAATTCAACTTAAATACGGGTTTACCCATACTTCATGTGCAATGAACCTTGTCTCATGCTAAAATTTTGTTAAATATTGTTTCCACATTTCTATCTTATGATAATCATGCTATTCATGCCATTATGTTCATGTTTCTCTTGTTCTCCCTTTATATGCCTATTGACTAATAGTTACTGTATTATTCTTTTTATTCCATGTTTACTCCTTTAATAGGCTTTATAGCTCACCCTTTTATTATTCATGTCCTCGGGTTATCCCATCTAATGTTAAGTAAGAAGGAATGTGTGTGGTCATATAATAGAAGTTTTCAATAGAGAAGTGTATTTAGTGTTTTAAGTTGTTATGTAATGTTCCTAAGCAAAGAAGACACTTGGAATTTCAATCTTATATGTTGTAATAAGAGAATATTTTATGTAATAAATTGTGTTTAAGTGTGAAATAAAGAGCAGGGTTGTTATAGTTGGTATCTGAGGATACGTTTATTTAGTTTTGGGATTAGGATTAGAAAAACCTAGTGAAATCCTTAGGAATAAGACTAAGTATAATAATAACATAACAAAATTTTTGTGAGCATTTAGTAAGTGTTTTATCAATAAAATACATCCATATATGGATACGAGTAGGTAAAGGAGGATCTGGCACAAATGTATCTTGGGGTAAAACCCAAAAACACTACTTTGAGATAGACATGAATGGGAACCGGTGCTTGACAATAGGCCTTGATTCACTCTTGGTTACAACACCCCTAGGGGTTACTATTTGGTAAATTCCTTTTCCTAGTATGAACCATTATTTAGGTAATTAAAAAAATACACCTAATAATATATGTTGGAAACAAGATCATGGATAACATATATTGAAGCCTATAAATTCATAAGTTAAGGAAATAAAATTAATTTATATGCTATTTGTTTTTTTTCATTACCCTTTATGTGTCACCCCTAACATTTCTTTTATTCCAGCCAATGTCCAGTAATAGGAGGACACCGGATAACAACTGATACAAATATCAATGCGATGACTGTTCTAGTGAGATTCTCAATCTGATGGGAGCAGGAATTGAAAACTTTGTCACTATAATCTCTCAGTTAATTCTAGTTTTGAATAGAAACATGGTTCAAGTGGAACATTCAACCCCCCCCCCCCCATAAAAATAACATGTCTCAATTAAGATATTAATGAGACAAAGGCTTCCTACTTTTATTGGATAATCTGATCGCTCAATTTCTGAACAATGGATCAACTCCATTGATAGGATCTTCCCTATCCATGAATGTTCAGAACCAGAGAAGGTACTTCTGGTTGCTTATCGAATGGAGGTTGAAGCTTATCAATGGTGGACATTGCTAAAAAATACGAATCGTGAGGAGGATATCAAGGCATTGGAATGGAATGATTTCTAGAAAAAAAATTCATAAATATTTTCCATGCACCCTCCGACTTAAGATGGAAAAGTACTTCGTCACCCTCATGAAAAAGGAGGATGAATCCATCGGAGTGTATGAGGAAAACTTCACAAGGCTTGCACGATATACATCCAACTTTTTCATTACCCCTTAGTTAAAGGCTGACCACTTCATTGGTGGGTTAAAACCTAGCCTATGGAAATATCTAGAGATCCATGACTTCGAGAGCTATGAGTAAATTGTCTCATGTTCCCTCAAGGTTGAAATGGAGATCGGAGAATCTCAGGGGTATAATGGGGATAAGAAACATAAGGTGGAATTTAATTCTAGTTTTCTAATGGGTAAATCCAATGGTGCTAAGAAAATCCAACACCCCACATTAAAAATTTGTGGAAAGAAGCCCCTCAGAAATTTCCTGCAGGGGACGACAAAATGCATTAGGTGTGGAAGATAAGGGAACTTCTCCATTAAATGCTGAAAAGAAAAACCTACGGCTGTGACAGAGAATAGGAATGCTCCATTCAACCCTCAATGTGTTGTTAATTACTTCAACTATAAAGAACCAAGTCACTTTGAAAACCAGTTCCCTAATCCAATGGTTTTTAGGGAAAACCAACTATCTCCAATGCAGCAATGGAGAGATTTTTCCATCAATATTGTTGATGTGAACCCCAAAAATGAAGTGGTGACAGGTACGCTAGTTATTCATTCAATAATAGTGAATGAAATTTTTGATTCAGGTTCTATGCATTCTTTTATATCCCGAGAGTTTAGTAGAACAATCCCAACACCACTACAAATCATGGAAGAAATTATCTTGGTGAGAACAAAATATGGGTCAATCATTGCATACCATGAATATAAATCCTCCCTTATCATAATTTGTGGATTAAAATTCCCGGAAAACCCCATCATACTCCCTCTAGTGGAATTTGATGCAATTATTTTCATAGATTGGATTTCATTATATAAAGCCAACATGAATTGTCGTGATAGGGAAATCACTCACCATATAGGGAATCGACCCCTGATTCTGTACAAGTGCGTAGAGGAGGATGAATATTCTTTAGAATCATCATCACATGTGTGGATATTATTGCACTATGAGAACACGTATCGTTCTTAGATGATTGAGTCTAAGGAAGCAACCATCCTTGAAGACATGCATATTATGGGGGAATTCGCTAAAGTGTTTCTCAAGGAATTTATTGTTCTTAATCTAAGAAAAGATGTTGAATTCTCAATTGTTATTATACCTCGGGAATTTCCAACATCCAAGAATACATATATAATGGATGTTATGGAACTTGAGGAGATGAAGAAACAACTTCAGAAGAATCTGGATAAAGGTTTTATACTCCCAAGTGCTTCACCATGGGGTGCACCATCCCTCTTTGTCAAGACGAAGGATGTGTCAATGAACCTGTGTATTGATTATTGTGAGCTCAACAAAATCATTATAAAGAATAGGTATCCTCTTCCATGAATTTATGACTTCTTTGATCAGCTACGTGGAGCACAATACTTCGCCAAGGTGGATCTTTGGTCGAGATATTATCATGTAAGGGTGAAGAAGCAGGATATCCCAAATACTGCTTTTCATACAAGATACGGGCACTATGAATTCATAGTAATGCATTTCGTACTCAATAATTCTCCAAAAATATTCATGGATTTGATGAATATAGTCTTTTGAGATTACATTGACAAATTTGTGGTAGTCTTTATAGATGATATTCAAATATACTTCAAAACCAACGAGGAGCATGAGGAGCATCTAAGCACTGTACTGGAGACCTTGTGAAAGGATAAGGCCTATGAAAAGTATAGCAAGTATGAGTTTTGGTTGAAGGAAGTATCATTCTTTGGACATAACATCATAAAAAATGGGAAATCTGTGGATCCCTCCAAGACAAATAAAATTGAAGGATGGTTGATCTCAACATCTGTAATGGATATCCATAACTTCCTGGGGTAAGCTAGATATTATCACTGATTTGTGAGAAATTTATCATGATTTTACAAACCACTTACTGAGATAAATTGGAATGGAGTAATGTTTTATTGGAGTGATGAATGCAAAGATCTCTTCCAGGAGTAGAAATGGAGGCTTTTCCCTACACTTGTGCTCACACTACCCACAAGTGGAGAACGTTTTGTTGTGTTCCGGGATTGTTCAAAGAATGGACTGGGATGGGTGTTGACGAAATACAACAAATTCATTTCCTATGCTTCAAGGAAATTGAATGTTTGTGAGAAATACTACCCAACACATGATCTGTAGTTGGTTGTAATAATATTCACATTAAAATTTTGGCAACATTACTTATTTGGGTAGAAGTTTGAAATATATATGGATCACAAAAGCCTCAATTATATATTCACATAGAAATAGTTGAGTATGTTCCAAATAAGATGGTTAGATTTGATCAAAGACTATGACTACTCAATCCATTACCACCATAGGAAAGCGAACAAGGTTGATGATTCTCTATGTAGAATGGACCTAGAAATACTATCATTGATGAGAATTGAAAAGAATCCAATTTTCATAGATTTGATGAAGATGGACATGGGAATCATAAATAAGGGAACTTCATAAATCCTTTCAAAAATGATCGTTTAACCATCTCTTTTGGAAATGATAAAGGATTCCCAAAGGATGATGTGGGAATTCAGAAGAAAGTGGAAACTATCAAAAAAGGGAAATCCTTGGAGTTCAATGTTAATGAAGAAGTAATTGTGAGATTTGGGTCAAGACTATGTGTTCCATCAAACCTAGAGTAAAAGAAATGACTTTTGGATGATGCACATAGTTCAAACTTCTCCATTCACCCAGGAAACCAAAGATGTATCGAGATCTCTGAGAGCATTGTTGTTGGGATAACCTGATGAAGGAGATCACTGAGTATACATCGAAGTGCTTGGTATGCTAGAAAGTGAAGGCTGAGAGGAATAATTCTAATGGGATGATGAAAACATTACACATACCAGCATAGAAATAGTACAACCTCACCATGGACTTTGTCACTAGACTTTTAAAGACATCCAAAGGAAACAATGTTATCTGGGTTGTTGTGGATCATCTTACAAATAGTACACACTTCATTGCAATTCATGAGGATTTACCACTGGATAAACTTGCATGGATATACATTAGAAATGTGGTAAGGATGCATGGATTACCACTATCTATTATATCTAATCAAGATCCAAGATTCACCTCTAAATTTTGGAAGAGTCTTCAACATGCTCTAAATACTGGGCTGAACTTTAGTTTGGATTATCATCCTTAAACTGATGCCAAATCTGAGCAAACAATCCAAACACTTGAGGATATGTTGAGAGCATGATCAATGAACTTAAAATGAAGATGGGATCAACATATTCTTCTAGTTGAGTTCTCTTACAACAACAGTTTCCACTCAAGCATCCAAATGGATCCTTATGAAGCTTTTTTGGGAAGAGGTATAGAACACCGACTTTTTGGGATGATGATTGGAAGAAAAAACTCATTGGTCTAAAAATTGTTGAATAAATAGTGGAGAAGGTAAATAGAAACCAGAAACACATTAAAGCTGCTCAAAGTCGACAAAAGAGCTATGTTGATAATCATCAATGAGACCTATAGTTTTATGTTAGAGAAAAGGTATTCCTCCGCATATCACCATGGAAGATATTTATGTGATTTTTTAATATGGGAAGGCTTAGTCTAAGGTACATCGGCTCTATTGAGATCCTTGATCTCATTGGAGTAGTTTCCCATAAACTAGAACTCACACCGAACCTATCACAAGTATATGATTAATTCACTGTATCACTCTTGAGGAAGTACATACCTAACCCATCACATGTACTCAATCCAGAGGTGGTTCCATTAGAGAATGACCTCTCCTATTAAGAGAAGTCAGTGATGATCTTAGATCATAGGGAAAAAGTTATAAGAAATAAGACAGTTCCCCACATCAAGGTGTTGTGGTGAAACCACAAGTTTGAAGAAGCAATGTGAGAATAAAAGGAAGTGATGAAGCAGAGTTACCCTCATCTATTTTAGTGTGGGAAAAGGAGATTTTGAGGGTGATATTTCTTATGGGGTGAAGATTGTGATGACCCAAACTTTTATTAATGAAAATTCCTCTTGATCTAGATAAATGTCTTATTATGTGAAATGGTTATATAAAATGTGCACTTCCTTAGTATTATGTTTTTCGATTACAAAATACCATTACAAATTGTTACTATTTCTAATATAGTCACTGAATAGTGATCACATTATTAGTATATATATATAGCTTTAACAAATCCAATTTACTCAGAAAAAGGAAGCAATGGCCTCATCTAGTATAATTGCTCCATAAAAAGCCCATTTGTGGGAGCTCGGATAGGAGGTAGAATCGATGGGCCTATCTCTTGACCAAACTCATGCTGAGCTTCAACACATTAATCATGAATAGAACCACCTATGGGAGAAGTGGAAATTGAAAGAGATTATCACCCGAGTGATGTTATCCGAGCCACCCCAATAGTTTGTCACCATTCCACCCCTTACCCTTTGATCTTATATGGGTTTTATAAGGTGTTATGTAAAAATACACTGGAACTATGATTTTTTTCAATAGTTTTGTATAGAATAATGAATATGTATTCATTTTATTGTTGTTACTTTGTAAATAGTTTTTAAACCACAAATAGTATTTTTAGTTAATATTCAATTAAAAAATATTTTTTGAAGAATTAATGGATTTCTGAATTTAATAATATTTTCCTAAAATATTATTACTAAATTAATTTTTATTGAATTTAAATGATTATATACTTTTTATGAATAAAATTGTAATTTTAAGGTCTGGAAGTTGTTTTTTTCAAAACCCATAAATTTTCGATAATAGTTGGTTTTTATTTAAAAGTAAAAATTTACATATTTTGAAAATATTTTAGATAAAATGAATCTTATTTTTTGAATTTGGATATTAGAATTATCCAATGGTGAATTTTTCATAATTTTCCAAGATAGTCAAATTTTGGGGAAAAAATTTAAATACAGTTTAACTATATAATGTGTTTTATGACATCATAGTGACCCAATAGTGATTTAATAAAATACTATAAATGGGAAGTTCAGCCAATATATGTTTAACATTTAAAATAATCTGATTTTAGATTTTTTTTTGTTTAATTATATGGTGCCTTATTGGACCCTCTAAGACTTATAAAACATTTTAACTTTTAAAATGATTTCTCTAAGAGTGTGACTCACATTCACATAATCAAGCCAAGTATTTTAATATGTTCGGCCATTTTCCTTCTAAAATAATTTTCCCCACTCCCCTTTGGAAAAAATAATGGTAAAAAATCATGGTATGGTTTGTGGTTTGGATTAGTTTAATGTGTGGTGTCCAAATCCTAAATAATATAGAATTTCCTTTCTTTTCCAATATAAACCCACCCAAGGTACTATTCATCTACACTAAAAGCCATTGAAGCTCAACCAAACTCTACAATTATCTTTATAGAATCCTCCCAAGGTGCCCCAATCTCCCAAGAAGCCTCTATCAACCCTCTCTCAAGCCTTTCATATCACACTTCCATGTAAGGGATTTCTTCCTTTCTCATTTTTGTCCAAATTTTATTATGTTGTTATACCATTTCTATGTCAATTATAAATGTTGGGGTATGAATTTACACATCCCACATACTTACCTAATTTTTTTAATGATGAGATCCCTCTTCCTCTCTCATTAATGCCTCTCATGTACACCTGTTACCATGCTAAAATTCCGTTATGAATTTCTCTCTTCTCATTTACATTCAAGAAATTAATTTGTATTATGAATATAAATTCCAATAAATATGTTAGGAAATGTATCAAAATGACTCCCTTTACATTCCATTTCATTTAAATATGATGATAGACCCCTTCGTCTCTCATCCAACATTTTTATAAATTCTTATGTCACGTTGTTATGCTACCAAAATTGCATCGTGGTTTTCCAAGACAAAGTCAATGTGTAGTGAATACCATGACCATTTCTCTGTCAAGGGTATTCACTTTTATGCACATTTAATTGTTGATTATATGAGTTCCACATTCCTTTATTGTAGAATAAATGATGTTTTTTAATGAATTCAGGGTATATTATCCATGTGGCACACTTATGCATGAAACAAAATGATTAAGAATGGTGCGCCCTAATTGTGCTCCAATGCATTGGGTAAAGAATGGTATCATGATACATCAAGTGTAATGAGGATTTACTCATGATAATTCATGTAAAATTAGGGTTTACTCCTGCTCCATGTGCAATAATCCCTGTCTCATGATAATATCATGTTAAATGTTGTTTCCACATTTCCATATTATGATAATCGTGATATATCATTCCAGTATGTTCTTGTTTTTCTTGTGCTCCACTGATATACATATTGCCTAAAATGTACAGTATTTTTCATGTTATGGCTTGTTTACTCCCTTATTGGGCTTTATAGATCACCCTTTTCTTATTAATGTCCTCATTTTATCCCATGTAATGCTATGTATGAAGGAATGTGTGTGGTCATGTAAAAGAAGTTTTCAATAAATGTGTGTATTTCATGTTTCAAGTGGTTATGTAATGTTCCAAAGCCCCAAATACACTAGACATCTTAATATTATATGTTGAAAAAAGTTAAAATTTTATGTAATAAATTATTTTTATGTGTGAAATAAAGAGCAGGGTTGTTATATTTCCCACAAAATATCCGTCAATGAAAGGAAAATGCATCCCTAGGAGAGTCCTTTCCTACTTCCATGTTCCTAAAATAGCTTCTGATCCTCATGAAGGTCCATGATTCACATTTTTTTGGTCACAAAAAATCTCTAATCAATGTATGAAGGATATTATAACATTCTCGACCAACAGATCCTGAAATGGGGCCCCAACCCCATTAATATTGATCAAAGTGGTTCAGACTAAAACATCAATAATTAGTTTGATTGGCAGTACTGTGAACTGCCATAGAAAAATTCAGTATACTTTCCAGAGGAAAAATACTAAGAATGAACCTCTGGATAAAATTCAATTACTGGTTCATTAAAAAATATGATCCATCAAAAGAGACGCATAGCTTGTTAGGAAGAAAACTTGCAAAGGGAAGCCTAAAAAAAGTCGTGTTTGGGCCGCTAAGCCCATTCCAAGAAGGCTTAGGAAAAAATTTGGGTATTAATGAAAAAGAAATAGAATTTAGGTAGGTGTTCCATAAAACATTATTAATTGTTGAACTATGCTCACTGAGTCCCACAAATCAGTCAAAAATTAGAGCCCGCGTCGATTATTTCAGTTTTAAAATCATGTGTTAAAATTAACACTTGATTGAAATGATGTTTATAAGATTGATTTTGATCAATTTATAAGATATGAAAAGGAAAATAATAATAATTAAAAGTAAAATTTGTTCCATTTTTTTACATGAAAATTTATGGTGGGAATCCACGGCCTGGATCCTCTCCTTGTAAGAAAGACATGACCTTTACAAGAGACATTCCAAAGAGTCTCAGAGTAGCATCAACGATTGGTATGAATCCTCAATGGCTTGGAAATGTTCAATAAATTCGTAGTCTCATCTTCCACACTCGCCCTCAGTGAATTCATGTCTTTCATGGCTTGGAGGCCGGTCCTTTCTCCCTCTTTCATTTTTCATCGCCTCTCCTCAACGGCGGCCATGGCCTGGACTCACTCATGTTTGAGCCGCTCCAATTTCTGGCTATGTTTCTCCACTTCTTGGTCAAGTTTTTTTATTAAATACTCTTACATAATGACTTTTTTTTAAACATTGTACCATTCCATCATGAGTAGAGGTTTCATCGTTGATAATTTTTCGTGTAGAAGCGTGATATTTCGTTGACTCTACCGTGGAAAGTTCAGATTCAAGAACACCTATTGCTTCTCGAGAGACAACCACCTTTCTTACTGTATCATAAATACAATGATAGTTAAATTACAAGAAATCTAGGACCAATATTTGGTGGTGTATCTTTGGAAATTTCACTGGCATCTCAGCCAATGGAGTTTGGGAAATTAATCTCCAAATGTTCATCCATGCCTTTGGTTGAGAGGGATGAAGATCAACCAGGATTTCTTGATTGGTCTCAGAGTCACTTCCTGATGATGAAATTTAGTCTATATTGAGCATTAAAATAGATAGACTTGATTTAGTAGCTACAAAATTTCTTGTCCCTACAACGTCCTTTGCCTTTGGTAATTGTAATAGATGAAAACATAGGGGTGTCCACCATGTAACGACCGAAAATTTTATTCACGAAAATTCATCTTTATCAAATTAAATTTATTATTATGTAAAATGATTTTATAAAATTTCAACTTCATTGGTTTTATGTTTTTGTATTTTAAAACACCGTTAAGATTTGTGATTTTTGATAATATAGTCGTTGAAAGGTGATCAGATGATTAGTATAAATATAGGGCTTTAACAAATCCAATTTACTCAGACAAAGGAAGTGATGGCCTCATCCAATAGACTTTCCTCATATGAAGCCCATTTGTCAAAGATCAAAAAGGAGTTGGTGTCACTAGGATTATCTCTTGACTAATCCCAAGCCTAGATTCAACATGTTAAGCTCTGATGGAATCGGCTACAAGAGTAGTGGAAGCTGATAGAGATTACCACCCAAGCAATGTTATCCGAGCCACTCCAAGAGTCTGTCACCAAAGCACACATAAACCATCGGTCATATGCATGTGTTATAAGGGGTTATGTAATGATACCCTAGTTCTATGATTATGTACATTATTTTTTATAGAGAATATACATTAATTTTATTATAGTTACTTTGTAAATAGTTTTTAAAAGCACAAATAGTATTTTTAGTTAATATTCAACTCAAGAATCTATTTTGATAAATTAATAGATTTTTTAATTAAATAATATTTTCATAAAATATTATTATTATTAAATTACTATTTATTATGTATAAATGTTTGTATAATTTTTATGAATACAATTGTAATTTTTATTATGGTTTGAATGCTATTTTTGTCAAAACCCGTGAATTTTTTATAAATGACAGTTTTTATTATAAAAGTGAAAATTTAAATATTTAAAAAATTATTTAGATAAATGAATATTATTTTTGTAATCAGGATGTTGAAATTATCCAATGGTTAATGTTTCATAATTTTTGAGACAGTCGAATTTTTGGGTAAAAATCAAATACCGTTTAAATATATAATGTTTTTTATGTCATTATAATGACCCAATCGTGATGTAATAAAATACGATAAATGGTAAGTTTGGACAATATATGTTTTAACATTAAAATAATGGGATTTTGGGTTTATTTGATTTATTTTTGAAAGATTTAGTGCACCCTCCAAGATTTATAAAACATTTTAGCTTTTTAAATTGATTTCTTTGAGGGTGTGACTCACCTCCACATAAGATACCCTATAATTTTAAGACATTCGGTCATTGGCCTTATAAAATATTTTTTTCCAATCCCCTTTTTAAAAAAACTTATGGGAAAAAATCATGGGTTGGTTTGTGGTTTTGATTAGTTTAATGTGTGGTGGCCCAAACCTAAACAATAATGATTTCCCTCTCATTTCCTATATGAACCCACCCAAGATCCCACAGCCTCTTCACTAAAAGCCTTTTTAGTTAGTCCAAACTCTTACCTCATCTCTCAAGAATCCTTCCAAGGTGCCCCAAGCTCCCAAGAAGCCTCTCTCAAGCCTCTCCCAAGCCTTTGGGATCACACTTCCAAGTAAGGGATTCCTTCCTTCCTTATTTATGTCCAAGTTTCCTTATATTGTTATTCCATTTTATTTCCAATTATAAATGTTGGGGTATGATTTTTCACCTCTAATATACTTTCCTATATATGTTTTAATTATTATATAACCATTCCTCTCTCATTAATTTCTTCCATGTATACTCGTTACCATGCCGAAATTTCGTAAGGGATTCCTTCCTTTCTCATTTTGTCCATGTTTCATAATAATTTTATTCCCTATTATTTTCAGTTGTAAATGTTGGGGTATATTTTTTAACCTCCCCCATACTACCCTATTTATGTTTTAATGTTTATATAACCCTATATCGCTCATTAATTCCTCTCATGTACACCTATTACCGTGCCTAAATTCTATAAGGAATTTATCTCTTCTCGTTTATATTCAAGAAATTCTATTGTTTTATACATCTAAATTCCATTAAATTTTTTGGGACATGTATATATATTAGAAACATACTTTAAATTTTATTTAAATATGATTATACACCCCTTTACCTCTCATAAAACATTTTTATGAAGACTTATGTCATGTTCTTATGATGCCAAAATTGCACCGTAATTTTCTAATCCAAAATCATTGTGTAGTGAATACCATGCTCATTTATCTATCAAGGTTAGTCACCATTATTTACATTTACATATTGATGGTATGGTTTCATGTATGAAATCCACATTCCTTAATCTTGGAATAAATTATAATGTTTTATGAATCCATGTTGTATGATCTTGTGGCACACTTATGCGTGAAATGAGATTTTTAAGAAGGGTGTGCCCTGATAGTGATATAATGCATTGGGTAAAGTATAGTATCATGATAAATCATGTGAAATGAGTATTGATTCATTATAATTCAATTTAAATGAGGTTTTACTCGTGCATCATTTGAAATGATGGTTTACTCATGCTCCATGTGCAATGAGCCTTGGCTCATGCGAATATCATGTTAAATGTTGTTACCACATCTCCATTTATGATTATCATGCTATATCATCACTTTATGTTAATGTTTCTCTTATTCTCAATTGATATGCCTATTGTCTAACATTTATTTTATTCCTCAGGTTATTCCATGTTTATTCCCTTACTGGGATTTATATCTCACCCCTTTCTTATGTATATCCTTAGGTTATCCCATGCAATGCTAAGTACGAGGGATTGTAGTGGTCTTGTATAGAATGTTTTCAATAAGATGGTGTGTTTTATGTTTTAAGTTGTTTTGTAATGTTCCTAATACCCAAAGACATTATACCTCTCAATATTCTATTTTGTATCAAGTGAATATTTTATGTAATAAATCATGTTTAATTGTGTAATAAAGAGAATGGTTGTTATATTTGGTATTAGAGGATAGGTTTAGTAACTTTTGGGAATATGATTAGAAAAACATAGTGAAATCCTTATGGATAATACTAAGTATAATAAAAACATCCCTATGTTTTGGTTAGCATTGAGTTAGTGGTTTATCAAGTAAATACATCCCTATCTAGATACGAGCATGTAGAGGCGGCTCTGGCACAGATGTACCTTGGAGTGAAAACTCCGACAAAGAGTTTCGGGAATGACCTATGGTATCCTGGTACACGACAGCAGGCCTTTCTACAATCTTAGTTACGACATTCTTGGGGGATATGATTTGGTAAATTCACAAGCTTATTATGAACCATTATTAAGGTAATTAAAAAAATTCCCTTAAAAATATATGTTATAAAAATATCATGGATAACATATATTGAAGCCTATATATTCATAAGTTAAGGAAATAAAAGTTATTTATAAGTCATCCATTTTGTCCTTGTATTTCCCTTTAAATGTTACCCCTAACTTTCCTTTTATTCCAGCCAATGTCCGGTAATAGGAGGACTCGGGCTAACAACCGATGCGAAGACCAATGTGATGACTGTTCTAATGAGATACCCAATCCAATGGGAGAAGGAATCACGAATTTTTTCATGATAATATCTCAGTTAACTCAATTTTATAATGGAAACATGGGTCAAGAAGAATTTTCAACCCCCCCCCCCCATAAAGAACAAGTCACAATCAAGAGATTCATGAGACAAAGTCCTCTTATTTTTAAAGGGTCATCTGATCCCTCAATCACCGAGAAATTGATCAACTCTATTGAAAAGATCTTATCCATCCTTCAACGTTCCGAACAGGAGAATGTTATTCTGGTTTCTTATCATATGGAGGGTGAATTAAATCAATGGTGGAAATTATTCAAAAATACGAAGCCTATGGAGGATATCGAGGCATTGGAAGGGATGGATTTCTAGAAGATGTTTTTCGATAAATATTTTATGTACACCCTCTGACTAAAGATTGAAAAGGATTTCCTTTCCCTCAAGAAAAAAGATGAAGAATAAATCAGAGAATATGAGGAAGAATTTACAAGGCTTGCATGATACACCTCCGAATTTGTGATTACTCCCAAATGCAAGGTTCACTGCTTCTTGGGTGGGCTGAAACTTAGCCTGCAAAAATCCCTGGTGATCCATGATTTTGATAGCTATGAAGAAATTGTTCGATGTGACCTCAATGGTCAAAATGGAGATCAGAGAATCTCATGGGTATCATGGGGATAAGAGTAGTAAGGTGGACTTCAGTTTTGGTTGTCTGATGGATAATTACAATGGTGCTAAGAAAATTGAGCACCCCACTTTCCAAAGGTGTGGAAAGAAGCACCAAAAAAATTGCTTGAAGGGGATGAGAAAATGATTTATGAGTAGAAAATAAGGGAACCTAACTATTAACCACCAAAAAGAAGAACCCACAGCTACAACAGAGGAGAAGAATGATCCATTCGACTCTCAATGTGTTATTCATTGCTACAACTGCAAATAACCAGGGAACCTAGAAAATCAGTGCCCTAATCCAAGGATTTTCAGAGGAAACCAACAACTTCCAAGGCAACAAGGGAGTGATTTTTCCATCACTACCATTGAAGTGAACCCCAACAATGAAGTGGTGATAGGTATTCTGGTTATTCATTTAAGAATAGCGATCATACTTTTTTATTCTTGTTCTGCACATTCTTTTATATCCTGAATGTTTAGTAGAACAATCCCAATAGCCCCATAAATTGTGGAAGTAATGATTTCAATGAGTATGGAAAATGAGGAAATCATTTAATCCCATGTATATAAATCCTCTCATATCATAATTTTTGGATTTAACTTCTCAGTAAATCTCATCATACTCCCTTTGGTGTAATTTTATACAATTCATAGCATGGATTGGAATTCCTTATATAGAGCCAACATAAATTTCCATGAGAAGGAAATCACGCTTCATATGGAGAATCGACCACCAATTCTATACAAGTGCAAGGAATTAGATGAATCTTCTTTAGAACCATCATCTTAAGCATGGATATAAATACGCTATGAGCATGTGTATCTAGCTCAGATGGTTGAGTCTAAGGAGGTAACCATACTTGAAGACATGCTTATAGTGAGGGAAATCGCTGAAGTGTTTCTTAAGGAATTGTCTAGTCTTCCTCTTGAAGAGATGTTGAATTATCTATTGACCTTATACCTTGGACGTTTCCAAAATCCAATAATCTATATAGAATGGTTGTTTTGGAGCTTTAGGTGCTGAAAAACAACTATAGTAGAATTTGGATAAAGGTTTTATTCACCCATGTGCTTCACCATGGGGTGCACCTCTCCTCTTCATCAAGAAGAAGGATGGGTTAATGTGAATTTTCATTGATTATCGTGACCACAAAAAAAATAGAGATAAAAAATATATCCCATGACCTGAATTGATGACTAGTTCGATCAGATCTATGGAGAACACTAATTCTTCAAGGTGTGTTTGTGGTCGGGATATTATCAAATAAGGGTGAAGAAGGAAGATATCCCCAAGAATGATTTTCATACAAGATATGGGCACTATGAATTCATAGTAATGCCTTTCATACTCACTAATGCTCCATCAATCTTCTTGGACATGATGAATAGAGTCTTTAGAGATTACCTAGACAAATTTGTTATAGTCTTTATAGAAAATATTCTAATATACTCCAAAATCAAGGAGGATCATAAAGAGAATCTAAGAAATGTACTAGAGACCTTGTGAAAGGATAAGCTCTAGGAAATGTACAGCAAGTGTGAGTTTATGATGAAGGAGGTCTCGTTCTTGGGTCATATCATCACAAGAAATGGGATATCTATGGATCCCTCCCAGACAAGTGCAATTGAGGGATGGTCGAGGCCAATATCGGTAACAGATATCTGTAGCTTTTTGGGGTTATCTGGATATTATCAACGATTTGTGAGAAATTTCTCAAGATTGTCCAACCCTCATTTCAAGCTAACTTATAAGGGATTAAAGTTTTTTTGGAGTTATGAATGTGAAGAAATCTTCAAGGAGTTTAAATAAAGTCGTATCACTAATCTCGTGCTCACATTACCCATAAGTGGAGAAATTTTTTGGTTATTTAGTGATGCTTTGAAGAAAGGCATGGGTTGTGTGTTGATGAAAAATGACCAAGTCATTGCCTATACTTCAAGTCAATTGAATGTCCCTGAGCATAATTATCCAACACCTGATCAGGAGTTGTCTTTGGAGATCTTCTCTTCAAAAATTTGGCAGCATTACCTCTTTGGGGAGAAGTGTGAAATATACCCGGATCACAAAAGCCTAAAATATTTATTCACATAGAAAGAGCTGAATATGTTCCAATGAAAATGGTTAGTGCTGATCAATGATTATTACTGATCAATCCATTACCACCATGGGAAATCGAACAAGGTGGCAGATTCTCTAAGTAGAAAGGATCCTATAATTCTGTCATTGATGATAATTGAGAAGTATCAAACCCTCTTTTATTTGATGAAGATGGACATGGGAATCATAAATAAGGGAACATAATCAATCCATTCAGAAATGATTGCTCAAATGTATCTTTTGGAATGTTTAAAGGATTTATAAAGAAAGGATGTTGAATTTTTGAAAAGGGTGGAAGCTATTAGAAATGGGTAATCCTAACAGTTCATGGTTGATAAGGATGGAATTGTGAGATTTGGGTCACGATTATGTGTACCATCTGATCCGGAGATAGTGAAGGAGATTCTAAATGACACACATAACTCAACCTTCTCTATTCACCTAGGGAGCATAATGATGTATTGATATCTCTGAGAAAACTTTTGGTTGGACAATATGAAAAGGGATATTTTTTAGTATACAAAAATGTTCTGGGTATGTCAGTAAGTAAAGGTTGAGAGGAAATAGTATAAGGGGATGATGCAACCACTACCCATACCAACATAAAAGTGGGACAACATTACCATGGACTTTTTCACTGGACTTCCAAGGAAATCCAAAGGAAACAATGCAATATGGGTCATTGTGGATCGTCTTATGAAGACATATCACTTTATCATGATTCGAGAGGACTTCTCATTAGATCAACTTGCATGGATTTATGTCAAATATGTTTTAAGGCTTCATGGAGTACCACTATATATTATTTCATATCGTGATCCTAGATTCACCTCGAAATTCTATAAAAGTCTCTATTATTCTCTAAGAACTGAACTGAACTTCAGTACAACCTATCATCCTCAAACTTAGGTATAGTATGAGTGAACTATTCAGACACTGGAAGATATGTTAAGATCATGTTCGGTGGACTTAAAAGGAGGATGGGACCAACATCTTCCACTGGTTGAATTCTCCTACAATAATGGTTTCCACATGATCATATGAGCGGAACCATAGGAATCCATTTTTGGGAAAAAGGTGCAAAACACTAGCATGTTGGGATGAATTGGGTGAGCATAAGCTGCTAGGACCTAAAATGGTCAAAAAAATGGTGGAGAAGGTGAAAACCATTTAGAAACATATCAAGGCATCCCAAAGTCGATACAAGAGTTATGCAGGTAACCATCGATGAGACCTTCAATTCAATGTTGGAGACATGGTACTTCTATGCATATCTCCATGGAATAATGTTATTTTCTTCAGAAAGAAAGGGAATTTATGTCCTGGGTACATTGGCCCCTTTGAGATTCTTGATCATGTTGGGGTTGTGGCCTATCGACTAGCACTTCCACCTACCATGGACAAAGTACATGATGTCTTTCATGTATAAATCTTAAGTAAGTACATATCAAACACTACACATGTACTCTCTTTAGAGGTAGTACAGTTAGAGAATGATCTTTCTTATGAGGAGCAACCAGTGAAGATCTTAGATCATAGAGAAAAAGTTCTATGAAATAAGACAATACCCCTTATCAAGGTGTTGTGGTGAAACCACAAATTTGAAGAAGTGGTGTGGGAATTAGAGGAAGTGATGAAGAAAAGTTACCCACATCTGTTTTAGTGTTGGAAAAGGAAATTTCATGGGAAATATTTCTTAAGGGAGGAAGATTGTAATGACCCAAACATTTATTAATGAAAACTCTTCTTGATCTAATTAAATGTGTTATTATGTAAAATGGTTATATAAAATGTGAAATTAATGTATTTTATGTTTTTGGATTTTAAAATACCATTAATAATTGTGACTATTTCTAATATATTTATTGAATAGTGGTCACATGATTAGTATAAATAGAGGGCTTTAACAAATTCAATTTACTCAGACAAAGAAAGTGATGGCCTCATCAAGTAGACTTTCCTTATATGAAGCCCATTTTTGAAGATAGGAATGGAGATAGCATCATTGGGATTCACTCTTGACCAATCCCAAGCTGAGCTTCAACATTTTTATCTCGAACGAAACCTCATACGGGAGAAGTAGAAGTTGATAGAAATTACCACTTGAGTGATGTTATCCGAGCCGCCCCAAGAGTTTTTCACCATCACACACCTTACCCTTCGGTCATATACGGGTGTTGTAAGGTGTTATGTAATGACACCCTAGTACTAATATTATGTACAATATTTTTTTATAGTTAATATACATTCATTTTATTATTGTTACTTTGTAAATAATTTTTAAAATCACAAATAGTATTTTTAGTTAATATTCAACTAAGGAAAGTTTTTAGATAAATTAATGGATTTTTGAATTAAATAATATTTTAATAAAACATTATTATTATTAAATTACTTTTTATTAAGTATAAATGGTCATATTATTTTTATGAATACAATTGTAATTTTTATTATGGTTTCAAACCTATTTTTGTCAAAACCCATAAATTTTCAATAAATGTTGGTTTTTATTTTAAAAGTTAAATTCACTTATTTAAAAAATTATTTAGATAGAAATAATATTACTTTTTTAATCGGGATGTCAAAATTTTCCAACGGTGAATTTTTCATAATTTTCTAAGATAGTCAAATTTTAGGGTAAAAATTAAATATTGTTTTAATATATAATGTATTTTATGACATCATAATGACCCAATAGTATGTAAAAAATTACTATAAATGGTTTGTTCTTACAATATATGTTTTATCATTAAAATTATTTCATTTAAGTTTATTTGATTTATATTAAAAAGCTTTAGTGGACCCTCCAAGACTTATAAAACATTTTAGCTTTTTAAATTTATTTCATTGAGGATGTGACTCTCCTCTACATAATAAACCATATTATTTTAAGAACTTCGGCCATTTTAATTATAAAATATTGTTTCCCCCTCCCCTATGGAAAAAACTCAGGGAAAAACCATGTGATGGTTTATGGTTTTGATTAGTTTAATGTGTGGTGTCCCAAACCTAAATAATACGGAATTCCCTCTCCATTCCTATATAAAACCACCCAAGATCCCAATTCCTCTTCACTAAAAGCCTTTAGATTTCGTCCATCCTTATCAATCCTCTCTCTATAATCCTCCCATGGTGCCCCAAGCTCCCAAGAAACCTCTCTCAAGCCTCTCCCAAGCCTTTGGGATCACACTTCCAAGTAAGGGATTTCTTCCTTATTTATGTCCAAGTTTCTTTATATTGTTATGCCATTTTATTTTCAATTATAAATGTTGGGGTATAATTTTTTACCTCCCATATACTGTCCTATTTATGTTTTAATGATGAGAGACCCATTTCTCTCTCATCAATTCCTTCCATGTATACCTGTTACCATGCTGAAATTCTATAAGGGATTCCTTCCTCTCTCATTTTATCCAAGTTTCATAATATTGTTATGCACTTTTATTTTCAATTGAAAATGTTGGGGTGTGGTTTTTCACCTCCCATACTACCCTATTTATGTTTTAATTTTTATATACCCCCTTTTCTCTCATTAATTCCTCCCATGAACTCCTATTACCATGTCAAAATTCCGTAATGAATTTATCTCTTCTTGTTTACATTCAAGAAATTCTATTGTATTATGAATATAAATTCCATTAAATTTGTTGGGAAATGTATCTATATTAACCCCTTACTACCCATTTCATGTACATATTATGATACACCCCATTCTCTCTCGTCAACCATTTTTATGAAGTCTTATGTCATATCATTATGCTGCTGAAATAGCCCCACAATTTTCCAAGCCAAAATCATTGTGTAGTGAATACGATGTCAATTTTTATATCAAGGGTATTCACCTATATGCACATTTACTAATTGATGTAATAGTTTCATGTATTAATTCCACATTCCTTAATCCTAGAATAAATTATAATGTTTTATGAATCCATGTTATATGATCTTGTGGCACACTTATGTATGAAATGAAATGGTTATGAAGGGTGCGCCCTAATAGTGCTCCAATGAATTGGGTAAAGTAAAGTATCATGATACTTCATGACAAATGATTGTTGACTCATTATAATTAAATTTTAATGAGGTTTTACTTGTACTTCATGTGCAATGAGTGTTTACTCATGCTCCATGTGCAATGATCCTTGGCTCATTCTAATATCATGTTAAATTTTGTTGTCACATCTCCATGTTATGATTGTCTGCTTTATCATGCCTTTATGTTCATGTTTATATTTTAATCCATTCATATGCATATTTTCTAACATGTACTGTATTCTTCATGTTATTCCATGTTTATTCCCTTGATGGGCTTTATAGCTCACCCCTTTCTTATGTATGTCCTTAGGTTATCCTATGAAATGCTAAGTACAAGGGAATGTAGTGGTCATGTAAAGGATGTTTTCAATAATATGTTGTATTTTATGTTTTATGTTGTTAATTAATGTTTTGAATCTCCAAAGACACTAGACATTTTTATCTTCTATGTTGTATCAAGTGAATATCTTAGGTAATAAATAATGTTTAAGTGTGTAATAAAGAGAAGGGTTGTTATACGCCACCATTGCCTAGGCTTGTGGTTGTGATTCTGATGATAAGGGGGAGATAGAATCAATACCCCGCATCCCCACAAGATTACCTCTATCTAATACAAGTGGCGCTACATCTTCAATCATCAGTTTCACTCCATAGATATCCAGGAATACTGAAGACCCTGGGCTGTGTTTGGATGAAATAATATCCCTTAATAAAGCCCTCCAAAGGTTGCTAGTTAATATAATACATGTGGGGATAGCCATTCTAGATAAGGATACTGGTCTCAAAATCCTATGGTTAGGAAACATAACGCCTCTCAGAACTAGAAAAAAGAAAATGATAGCCCACTCCAAATTTTTAGGGGACGGAACATTATCGTCTCCGATTGTGATTTCATGAGAGCCACCATGAGTGGGTGGAATATCTGTTTCCAGAGTGACTCCCTCTATAAGGTTAAAAGTCGTTCGATCAAGATTGATCGGTTCCTTAATATTAAAAACCCTTCCAAGATCCATAAAGGCATGGGGTTTTCCATTAGATTCAGTCCATGCTATAAAGAACACCATGTATCTCTCTATGAGAGAGGGCTCAACATTGTCATGTGAGCCCACAAATTCTAGGTATTCTTCCATTATTGGGGAAGAGATTGTTCAAGAAGAATTAGGCACGCTTTAGGGGTCAATAGCACCCCCATTCTTTTCAAATGGCCTTATTTCCCTATTCTGGTAAACCGTAATAGATGGAAACCCTTCCTCTATCCTAAAAGGGACAGGATCTATAGATTCATGGGCGGTCATCATATGGTCAGTAATAGGCCATGCATCAAAGTACATATACATAACAATGAGTCGACAAGATAAGGTTACTTGGTTCGATCACCAGGTGAACAGATAATTACTTGTGATCCCATTTCAAATACACTTTGATAGCTGGGAGGCTTTCTTGCACTTATTTTATTATCAGGGAGATGGCTCTTGAATAAGGTCACCAAGAGGAGCTAGAGGAGTAAATTCCCTAGAATTGTTTCCAACGACCACTTCAATGTATTTTTGGGCTCTAGGGGATCCTTCCGCAGTACCCCCTACAGTAGATGGGGCACACTCCCTAACCTCAGTACCTCTAGGAGAATAAATTAGAGAAAATCCATTTCTCAAGATCCTGTAAGAACCTAAAAATAAAATTGAGAGGGGGGGTACCTTCAGTATATTTTCAATAAAATAATTTAAGGATAGAGGTTGTAGTTAGAAAAACTTCTCCAGTTAACGATTGGAATACTTCCATCAACACCATGTGGTCCGACTAGTAATTCATGTCTTCAGGAGCATGAAAGAATTTATCCATTTCATTCAAGTAATCAGCCACCTCATGAGGCTAATCATTGGATGAAATAATGGTAGGATAAATGGTTCACCAAAAACCTATAAGATAAAATAATTCCCTCAAAATTAGCCTCTATATATCTTCATTTGAATCTCTCTCCCTCAACTCAACCTAGACTCTCTAGGCGTATGGAAATGTATCCATAATTGGGATAGAAAACATTGGATGATTAGTGCAAGGAAATAGAGTGGGTTTCGACAACTGAAAATGTTTCTCTGGTGTCCTTAAAAACCGAGGACCTCAAGAAGAGGAACATTTATGAGGCGATGGGAGAAATTAAGAAGATTTTTCTATGGCGGCTCCAACAGGTAAGCCAATGACTTTGTCATCCGCATCAATGGTTTTAGGTCGCAACATGGTATGTAATCGATTCAATTACTTATAGTGACCACTTAGGAAGTGGATGAGGGTCTCGAGGTCCTTAATTTATCAACTCACTCGATCTAGATCCTCATCATAATAAATGCCAGCCATTGTAGACATGTATACAATTCCAGTAAGGGAAACATCTCTAGTATGGAGAAGCTACCATAAATAATGAGGGGACTAGTCACAAGTAGATGGATGAACTTTAAAAAGGTATCATTGCCTCCATGAAACTAGGAAATCAATCTCATAAGGAATGGATGATGGACTCCCTGTAGTAGCCCCAACAGATTGATCATCTATCCATGAGGTCAAAACCCCATCTTTCAAAACTTTGCTATAGGGGATCCAAGAGGCCTTTGAAGGAATTTTCCCAGTTGAGAGTATTCAGAAACTCATGTTTTCTTCTCCTTTCCCTTCACCTGGGATGTCTTGTATGTTGTCAGAATATGTACCAGGATGGATAATTGTCCAACAAGATATGATTTTACCCAGACCTCAACATTGTTTTTAGTATAGAAGGGCACAAAATACCTAGGATCCAAATGTATGGACTGGCTTTGGGTGTCCTCCCGGGTAAATATTATCCACAATTGATGGGCTATCATCATATGTTTCTCCTAATGATATCTGTTGAGAGCAAGTGGGAATAACTTCTGGATGCAGTTGAAATGTTGACTAAATCTCTAGGGTGCATAACCCTCAAAAATAAGATACTCTATAATAGGGGAAACCAGAATGCTTTCTCGCAAATAAAATAAGTAACCTCAATTGATGAAATCTTTAGATGCATTGTTTGTAATAGTACCAGTAGGGGAATCATAAGGGTGGAAAGATAAACATTCCTAAATATTGATACAATCCACTAACTCCTTGTTCTTTTCTATTTTCTCATCTTTCTTATCCTTTGAATCCCAATTCATCAGCATGACCCCACTTGTGCTCTGAATATATGGTCAAAGGGTGGAATATATAATTTCAAGGGAATTGATGAAAGAATAACCGTTTATGTGGGCTTAGATTCAGACCCAAATAATTTGGAAGGGCCCAATCATCTAATAAGGTGCCCCCCCCCCCATTGATTCGACCCAGTATGTGGTAAATCTAGTCCAAAACTGGAATAACCATGTTAATACATCTTCTAGTGGACAAATGAGCAGCCATGATAAAAGTTTAGGCTCTTACGCCACCAGATCCACACACTGGTAGGAGTTAATCACTTAGAAACATGGCCTAGAATGCTAGCAGTTGAAATAATTGATCGATTCCAGGGATGATCCCCCATCCCATTTCTAAAAATTCCCCTCTTCCAGGGTGGGACAATAAGTTCCCAATCACCTTCAGGTGGTATTGGTAGGAAAATCCCTAGGTGTATGTGGATCAGGATTGAGACCAGTATGCTTAACAAAAGTACCAAACCAGTAATCAAAAATAACATCCTACTTCGGACAAGGATCGATTTCTTTCAAAATCATCTTCTCATGTACAATGAGTTTCTTAGATAAAGGGGGGTTCGTTCCTTTTCATACCAAGAAGTGGAGGGAGTAAAAAATTCATCATACATGTCCTCAATGATAGGGACTCCCAAAATTAGCTGTATGTCGCAGAGACTAATGTCAACCTCTCCATAGGTCAAAAGGAAAGTGTCCGTATATGGAATCCACCTGGTTGAGAGCTGTTAAATAAGGGTAGTAGGATGATGGGTATATGTCTGAGAAACCCAAGTGGCCACTTACAGTCCCAAAGCCTGTAGCTTGGTTCACAATTATTCACAACTCTAGGAAACCCAAAAGGCCACCCTTAGTCCAAGCCAAATGAGCCTTCAGGACAAAGTTCAGGCCGAGACAACCAACCATGTTGCTCTTCCACTGTAGCCTTCCTCACAATGCTTTGGTAACAATGGGAAATATGGCTGGGCTTCCACTGTAATCCCTCTAAATTTTAGGTTCATAGTTCAACAAAGACCTATATGTAGTATCTCTATGAAGGTCCCACCCCTTAGAAGAAATCAATGCCTTAAGAATAATGGTATTAATTATCCAGGTTGTAGTCTGATTAGTAGGATTTGGAATTGGGATAGTTGTGTTAGACAACAAACCAAACCCATAAGAAGGAAGCATGTCTGAGACCAGGTACTCCCATTGGCCCGTCATAAGTAGACTCACCAGATATTGGTGAAATGAAACAACCAGAATTATTTCCACAAACAAAGATAAAATGTTCTTTAATCTTTCATCAGTAGTATTAAGAGGGGTAGTAATAGTAGTCTCTGAAGAAGCAGCGATGTCAGCAGCATCCTGTGATGCAACCATTGTAGCCTGCACAGGAAGATCTAGAAGATGATAAAAAAATAGTACAATAAACAGTGTTGGATAAAGTCTATGGAAGTAACGGATAAAGGAATTAAACTCTGTACACTTAAGTCTTTTCATAATATTCCTGTAAATAGTATGTGGTAGGCACATTCTGCATACTGCATGATACATAAATGAAACCGCACATACAGCTATGGTGAACGGATGCATTTCCCTGCGTATAGCCATGGTACGTGAACCATCTATGAGGAGTTGTACCACTAATCGTTGTCCAAAGAATAAAAAGGTTTTCAGAAGGTATTACTACAAACATAGGTCTCATTAAGCTCATTTTAAAAGATTGTAGGGTTAAAGTTTTTGTTTAGATTATTATTTCTTAAAGTCTGGTTCGCTGATCTAAGCTCGGTATGCGGACATGAAAGTAGTGTAGCGCTCTCCTACATAAAATCAGCATTTTAATTTTTAAAATTCAAAAATACTATTTTTGAAACCCAAAATTCGGTATGCAGATAGAGAAATTATGAAAAGATCGGTTCGCGGGACATGAGAAGTAGTTTGTGGAACATGATTTTTACAAGGAGCATAGTACACAAATGCAGAAAGCTAAGGGATTCGATATCACTTTTCTCCATGAGAAATGGTAAAAGACAAATGGCATGGGCCCTTATATATAGGTGTGGTCCCCTCTTACTGGGCCCATCTGTTCAACCGTGAACCATTTCAGTTTAGGACCTCATCTACATCGGAATGGTCCCCTTTTCATTCTAAACAGACCCCATTCCTATGGGGGCATTTTAGGGTCCTAAAAATTCCTCCAAGGTAAGAAAATACTCCCACAATCACTTTTCATAAGGAAGAAAGTACTCCTACAATTCTATCAATATGAATGGACTCAAATTGAGTTGAAAATATCATATGAAACTTGAAGGAATTCAAGTTTTCAAATAATTTTATGTGGAATGTGTACCATCATTGGGAAGGTTCCGCAAACCACGTGGATCACAAACTGAAAGGTATGTGGAATGATCCATGAGGCGTTTGCCCGTGGAGCGATGGATAGCGAACAAGGTGAACCACGAACTGTGTCGCCAAAGGACTCATGTGCGTGAAGGCCATATGCGCACCATCCCATGAATTTATCAGTTTTTTGATGAAACAAACCAATAGGGTTCCATGAACTATTATAATGAACCGAAACCTCCAAAAACCTTACTTGACCAAGTCTTCTGCAGTTCAGGATATCTCTTCATGGGCCTCCAAAAATGGTATCATGTCCCCACAGATACTATTACCCCGATTCACTATAAAACGATCACAGAATGAATTTAGAGGTAAGAGGATGAAAACCTAGATACAATAGATAAACACATGAAGGGAACTCCGAGGATGGAAGAAAGATTTTGGAGAAGATTCTGGATTCAGTCTTGATTCATCGGCGAAGCCCAAATTGAGAACCACATTCTTCACAGGAATAGCTATCCAAAAACCCTATAACAGGGGAATTGAATAAAAATAATATAATCACAAACCTAAATGGTGAACCTTGAACCACATAATTCTCGCGAATGAACTCCCTATGAACGGTAATTCACCAGATCCTCCTTCAATATGGTGCTCCATGTAGTATACCACTACACAGACTAAACTCGATGTTGTATACTGGATCAGTATGTGGATGGAACCCAAAGAGGTATGAGGGTCTTTACCCATGCCTGCATACCACATCGATACGTGGATGACCCCTCTTCCCTCACACCACTACGGTCTGTGGAGCCTCCCCTATACAACATAAGAAACCAGTACGCGGGATAGAATGTTTTCTAGTATTATTTCCTCCAGTTCCAATCTCACCCCTCCATTGTCGTCCAATCCTCCATAAACCCTCCACAAACCAGTCCTTTGACATCAAGCCAAAGCCTCCTCCAAATCCACTAGACCTGTATGATCAGATCATCGGGTGCCTCAGTGAACCCCTCTGAGTCTACATACCCATGGTAGGTGGAGTCACGAAGGCTCCCCCCACAACGGTGCAGGCTTCAGGAATTTCTTTTGGTCTATATTCCTACGGTAACCCAAATTCCAACCTTGGGATACAAATGTGAACCTCCCCATTATAGGGATTAAGTATGATCACTTCTTTTTTCCATTCAATGAGGAATAGTGATCTGTCGAAGGAGTTATGTTCGATTCTCTATTTGAAGAGGATGAAACTCCTCCCCTTCCTAGATTGTGTTTCGAGGCCCCCCTACTGAGGTAAGTCCCCAATCTTCCAAGGCCAAGCTACATGACCTTTAATGTCATTTAACATTGAATGGTTCATCGCTTCATACCCTCGCCCATTGTCTCCCCTGCCTCATTCTCCGTAGGATCACCCTCTCCCACCAACAGGAGATGAATCATGTGATTTGTGGAATCTTCCACATCCTCATATTTCTCACACCGAGAATGAATCATGTTGGCTTATGATTTGTGGCGATTACAGCATCCACACCATCTAAACTAAGATAACTCTGATTCCTGAAAAAATCAAGATATGTTGGACACCTACCAGAAGGCCCGATCTCAAAAGGGTGCCCTCCCATAACTGGTCCTCCCAATCATGTCTCTTTAAATGGGAAGTTCCCATGCTTATGTCCCAACAATATGAACTACAATAACTCTGATTCATGAGAAAACTTGAATACTTAGGATGCTTTCTCAAAGGCCCAAGCCCTAAAGGGTGCCCATCCAAAAGTGCTCACCCAACCATGTCCCCCAAATGGGCTGCTTCCATGCGTAAGTCCCAGCTATTCCGAACTATGTGGGTTATTATTCCTCTCTCGATGATATGTAGGAAACCCATATTATGGTTCTGATCCCAACATCAAGTCACCTTCTATCCCCCCTGGATGATGATAAACTCTAGAGTGACTTTTTTTATGGCTCAAGTTAATAGTACCTCTTTAGCATGAAATATATGAATTCCTACGATGATCCTACAAACCAAGGGTAGCCTATGGACACACTCTTTGAGATAAAACCAGGGATTCACAAATATATGAACATGACAAAAATCTATAAGATAGTCCTAGAACATGCAACAATCCTCCCCCAGAAGGGTACGATGAGCTTGACATCCCATCCTCTCAACCAATGGATTACTTAAGTATCGTTGGTTGAATCATCAATCAAAAAATTCCTTCCTTTGGAAAGCATGTCCATGAATCATGGATATTAGGGCCTCTAGGTGTTTCTGGATCCATGAATAATCTTGTTGGAGACCATCTAAGGATGTTATATCTGACGAGGAATGATTTCACAATTACTTACCCCAAACAATCACCTACTAGGACTGACTAACTATGTAATCTCCTTCGCAATGTGAAAGGGTTGAATTACCCAGTCCCTGTGGGGTTAATCCAACCTTCTCTTAAATGATAATGACGCTAAATGGGTCAAAACAAAAGAAATGGTGAATTAAAAAGAAAACTGTCTCCGGAAAAGAAAAGGGATGGTTGATGATCCTCGTTGATTCATTTCACCATCACCATAAACACACAACCTCAGAGGCAGAACCATCCTAGAAATATTTAATAATATGAAGTTATTAATTAAATTAATTTAAAATTAAACATTATTTATTTACATATTGTCCAATGATTGAACATGCGGTGTTACACATCAATAGGAATCTGATCCCCTGAGACCCAAGATTTAGAAAAATAATTATGCAATATAGAACTCCTCTATCTAATATCTGTATGTGTAAAGCTGTGAAAAAAGATCAAAAAATCAAACAAATATTATATAAATAAATTATAGAAAACAAACTAAAATACACAGGTGAACATACCTAGCACATGTGGATCGAAGACAAGACATGTAAGTTACTTGGGGGTTGGGTCAAGAATCATAAATTTCTCAAGACATGCCCCCTCTAAGTCCACCTGGAACCACCAGTATTATAAGGATCAGATGACCTGACATCCTGCTCATCCAAAGGTAGATCAGTTTCCTCCAACATATGAAACAGATCCTCATCCATCTAAAACATGAAATAACTATTGTTAGAAAACTGTTGAAAAAAATATTATATATAGATAAATATTATATATGATTATAACCATAATTTAACTATGTCAATGTTCATCTTCTTCCTCATCTTCATATCTGATGATGTTAATGTCTTCATTTTCATCCTCAACATCATCAATTTTTATAAGTGTTTTAGTTTCATCATCTCTTTCTATTTCAAATTCATTTTTAACATCATTAAAATCATCATCACCATCGACCCTTAAATATATGGTCTCATAATCGATATTCATGTCTCTTCGTGAAAGAGATGAATTTGGATCATTCTCTTGATAAATTTCAATTCCTTCCTCTTTATAGAATCCACATTCACTTTCAGTAAACTGATTTTCCTGAGATTTAATTTTTATTATTCTCCTCCTATCACTCAACTCTCTTGAAGTAGCATAATATTTTGAATAATAAATTTTATGTTATTGATGAGAAAATAAAAATGGTTCATTTACTAAAAAAAGACTTCAATATTTAATATCAACATTCCATGGGTCATTTGAACATGCAATCCTATCTCAGTATCCAACCACTAACATTTAAACATAATTATGTAATGTTGTCCCTCATAACACAGTTCAATAAATTTTCTGACATGTTGTAAAAGTTAACCTCATTTTCTATATAATGAGATCTTATCATGCACACACACTTCACTATTCATTGTTTTTTGATTCCCTATATGAACGTGTATGAAATCAAAAACCATTCACCACATACGAACTATAAGATTTAACCATTTTTTATGGTGGGTTACTTAAAATATGCAATAGATTATCAATTTTATCAAAATCTTGAGAGACCTGAAAATTTGTAAAAAAATTATCATTATAACGGATAATAAATTTATTTTATATGTTAAACCAAAAAAAATTATGTTACCAGTTTTTGAAACTATTAGGAAAATATTTTTTCTCAGTGTTCTTCAAGAGCACCTACCATAATTTATGGATGTTTTTTATTAATATGATTATCATATAACCTAAAAATAAAATAAGAATAATTTACTATAAAAAATTATAGATTAAGTGAAAGGAGTACTCACTGTACAAATGGTGTCATTTCTTCATAGTTCAGTAGAACATATATATGAGCTCAGGGATGTTCATCATCTGAAAGCTATTATTCATAAATTTCATTGAAACTCATTTCGGGCTGATTGAAAACTGATAATTGATTACCCATTTCATCATCAACATTTCACTTGTTATGGACCATATGGTTGTGTTTTGAGGGATATTAAAATTGAAATTAATGAGAGTAGGAAAATGAAATTTCCTCTCACAAATAATATTCTGCATTTGAACCTTTAACTGATACTTCGTTGTGTACTTTTTTCTCAAATTTTACATGCATCTCTTGAATGGGTACATCCATTGGAACTGTATCGGACCTCTACATTTTTATTAATGTGGAAAATGTAATATCAAATGTTCTATTGAGTCAAACAAATCCAACGGGATGATTTTTTATAGTTTAAATAAAATTAAAAAAAACATCTTCTTGTAGTCTTCTTAATGCATTGTAATCACTTAACGCCACCCAAATGTCTTAAAAAAATAATCATATTTTCTTATCGCATCCCAAATCATAGAATTCAACATAGATCTTAATCTAATCGGTAAGGTCTTTCCATTATAACATGAAAGTCGTGAATTTTTAATCCATTAATATAACCATTTCATACATATATGCTCAAATTGAAAGCATAACCATATAGAAGTCTCAAATCTATAATCCAATAAAAAAATAATAATTGATTCTCTATTGAGATTGTATAAGATACTTTGGGATTCATTGACTTATGTGATCTGACATTTTCATGTAATTCAAGTTCTGGTCACCAGCCAATTTGGGAAAGATCTGATCGTGCCTTTACATTATCTTTGGTCTTACCTGGTTTATCAAAAAATGTATGAAATGAATTATCAAAATAGTGCTTCTCAATATACATAACATCCATCATGTGATGGACCAACAAATCAGACCAATAGGGAAAATCCCAAAATAAGCTCTATTTTACCCAATTGTGTTCTTTTTCAAATCCATCAATTTTATACTGGTTTATTATTGGTCCAAATTTAATGGGAGGTAATAAATAGAAAATTGATTTTAAATATGTGCATTATATCATTATGGGTGATAGTGGAGATGAGTCCTGAGGAAAAAGAAATTTTTTTCAGACTGGTCATCTCTATGCGACATTCTCAGACTGAAATCAATATGAAAAATCTACTATGACGTACGCATATCCATTTTGGTATATACAAGAATGGAAAGCGGGATGGCCTCTCCATTCTACTCTCAATTATTGGGTATACAAAAATTGATATCTATATGTGATGATATATTTTACATAGAGATTTAGTGGGAAAAATAACAAAGAGGTAAGGCATCGGGCAAAAGGGAGCCTCCAATATTCTATAAATTATACAAATTTATTAAAATTTGTAATAATTTATTAAAATTTCTTGCTAATTATTATTTTTTATTTCTATGTATTACTAAATATAACTAATTATTAGAATTTATTACTAATTATAATAATTTATTACTAATTATTAGAATTTTTTACTAATTATTACAAGTTATTACAATTTATTACTAATTATTAAAAAATTTATTAATTACTACAAATTGTTACAATTTATTAAAAAATATTACCAATTGTTACAATTTTTTACTAATTAAGAAAATTTATTACTATCTATTGAAATTTATTTCTAATTATTACAATTTATTAATAATTATAACAGTTTATTCCTAATTATTACAATTTATTACTAATTATTACAATTTATTACTAATTATTACAATTTCATACAAATTATTGCAATTTATTACTAATTATTAGAATTTATTACTAATTATTGCTAATTATTTCTAATTATTAGAATTTATTACTAATTATTAGAATTTATTTGTAATTATTAGTGTTTATAAATAATTCTTACTAATTATTACCAATTTTTACCAATTTTTACTAATTATTACTAATAATTGCTAATTATTACTAATTATAGCAATTTATTACTAAGTATTACTAATTATTACTAATTTATACAATTTATTACTAATTATTGAAATTTATTACTAATTATTGCTATTTATTAATAATTATTACAATTTATTATTAATTATTTCAATTTATTACCATTTATTACTAATTACTAATTATTATAATTTATTACTAATTATTAAAATTTATTTCTAATTATTAGAATTTTGTTACTAATTATTACAATTTATTGCTAATTATTAGAATTTGTTAATAATTATTTGAATTTATTACAAATTATTACTAATTATTACAATTGATTACTACTTATTACAATTTATTACTAATTATTGTAATTTATTACGAATTATTACTGTTTATTACTAACTATTGCAATTTTTTGTTAATTATTACAATTTATCACAAATTATTACAATTTATTATCAATTATTACAATTTATTACTAATTATTAGAATTTATTACTAATTAGTATAATTTATTACTAATTAATAGAATTTATTACTAATTATTAGAATTTATTACTAATTATTTCTAATTATTAGAATTTATTACTAATTATTTCAATTTATTACTAATTATTACAATTTTAACTAATTATTAAAATTTATTACAAATTACTATAATTCATTACTACTTATTATAATTTATTATTAATTATTATTAATTATTTCACTTTATTTCCATTTCATTCGATTTTTTAATAATTATTAGAATTTATTTCTAATTATGACAATTTATTACTAATTATTCAAATTTATTACTATTTTTTAGAATTTATTACTAATTATTCAAATTTATTACCAATTGTTGCAATTTATTACTAATTGATGCAGTTTAATAGAATTTTTTTTTGCAATTTGTTGCTATTTTTTCAATTTATTACAAATTATTGTAATTTTTTATAATTTATGACATTTTAATACTAATTATTATAATTTAATACTAATTATTATAATTTTATACTAATTATTACAATTTAATACTAATTATTTCAATTTAATACGAATTATCACAATTTAATACTTATTATTACAATTTAAATCTAATAATTAAAAATTAAAATAATAAGTTTTAATTAATACTAATTCATACTAATCACACATAATTATTTGTAAAAACAAACTTAAACAATGATAAATAAAATTATCTAATTCTAATTTAATTTAATTACAACTAACTAACAATAATTATGACTAAAATAAAATAAAATTAATTAAGTAGATAATAAAATTATTAGATAAACACCTTAAAACTGAAGATTTTGAAGGATATATGCTCTGAATAATGGCCCAAATTAAAATTTGAAACTATTAAAAATTTTGAGAGATAAATTTTTACTATAGAGGGGGGGGACTAGAGAATTGAGTGGAATGAGGAAAAAATGGGTGGGGGTATGTACAGGTTAGATTAGTTGTGATAGGATTATTTGCTACGGGACTACCCTAACAAATAATACCATTTGGGATGGGTCATGTCGCAAATACCCTTTGGTTAGAAAGTCTTTTGAGGCGGGACCCATCACAAAAGACCACCTGTCGACATAGTATTTGTGACGGGCTACTATAGCTCGTCACAAATATCTTGTCCTACATTTTGGCGTGCAATGTGCACCAAAGCTTTTGTGATGGTAACCATCAACCCGTCACAAAACCATATTATTTTCGATGGGCTGGTTCTCCCGCTGCAAAAACTTTTTCGGAAAGACTATTTGTGATGGGAAACTGACTCGTCGCAAATGACTCGTCGCAATTGCCCAATTTTTTGGTAGTTTTGTGATTTAATTAAATGTATTATTATGTAATATGGTTATAGAAAACCAATTTTCTTATTTGGTTATATTATATTCTAAAATACTGTTAAAGTATCATTACCATTGATAATATAGTCATTGAATAGTGATCACGTGATTAGTATAAATATAGGGCTTTAACCAATCCAATTGACACAGACAAAGGAAGTGATGGACTCAACCAACAGGATCGTACCCTATAAAGCCCATTTTTTGGAGATTATGAGGGAGATAACCTCACTAGGATTTTACCTTGACCAATCCCAAGTTGAGATCCAACAACTTATGAACGAGTGAAACTATTTATGGGAGAAGTTCAAGCTCATTGAGATCACAAACAAAACCTTATACGTCGAAAAACCCCATGAAAGTCTCAACATCATGGACCTTAATCTTTGGGGAATTGTGGGTGTATTAAAGGGATATTTATCACAACCATAAAGATATGAGTATGTACATTATTTTTTTATAGAACAATGGATATATTTTCATCCTATTATTGTCACTTTATAAATGATTTTTATTTTGATACAATAAAAAAAAATTACTGTTTTTGTTTTATATTTAAATTCAATTAAGGAATCTATTTTGTTTAATTAATGTATGTTTTGAAATAAATATTATTTTAATAAAATATTATTTTTAAATAATATTTATTAAATATAAATTATCATATAATTTTTAGGAAGTAAAATGTAACTTTAATAAGGGATCGAAAACTGTTATTGGATAAAACCTAGCATCTATTAATAAATGTCAATTTAATTTTAAATGTGAAAATTAAAATATTTAAAAAATTATTTATAATATTATTTTTGAAATTAGAATATCAAAATTATCCAATGGTGAATTTTTTATAATTTTTCTAGATAGCTGAATTTTCAGGTAAAAATTAAATACCATATAAATATACTTTGTCTATTATGACATCATAATGACCCAAAAGATATTTAATAAATACTATAAAAGTAATCCACAATAAATCTATGGTTTATAATTTAAATGATGAGATTTTATGTTTATTTTATTAATTTTATAAATCTATTATGAATCCTCCAAAACCATTAATATATTTTATAGTTTGAAAATCATTTCTTTAAGAGTATGACTCATCTTCACATAATCAAGGGAATTTTTTTGTTAGTTTCATCCCTTTAACTTATAAAATAATGAAAACCAATCCCATTTTGTAGAAACCATGGTAATGTTTTTGGTTTTGGTTATTTTATTCTATAGAGTCAAAAACCTAAGTATGGGAAATAATAAATGCATCCCCACCCATTTCCAAAATAAACGCTTCCAAGCTTCCATTTATATTCACTCAAGATCTATTTATCTGGTCCTTACTCTTCCCTCACCTATCTAGAGTCCTATAAGGGTTCCCCAAGCTCGTAAGAACTCCTACCAAGCATTTAGAGTTACACACTCAAGTAAGGGATCCTCATCTTCTCTTCTTTATTCAAGTTTCCTTATTATCTTAGGCATTCAAATTTTAATTACTTATTTTGAGATATGTATTTCCATGTACATATTGCTTTCTATTTTATTTCTAAAACATTAAAGGCCCCATTTTCTATCATCTACCCATTTTATGTATTTTCATGTGACGTTGTTATGCTGCTGAAATTTCACAGTGATGTTCCATGCCAAAACAATTATGTGGTGAATATCATACTTATTTCCTATCAAGGGTGTTCATATTAACACACTTATACCTCTTTGACTTTGTATTTACATGTATGTATTCCACACTCCATTTTTGTGCAATAAAATTTGATAATAATTAACTCCATTTTTTATCTATGTGTCACACTTAAGCATGTAAATGAAATGAATGCGACAGGTGCACCTAGAGTTATATAGTGCTCCAATGCATTTGGTGATGTTTAGTCTCTTGAAATGTCTTGTTGGGACAAGTATTGAACCTGATTCCTTTATTGTACTTTTACCATCATGATTTCTTGGTACTTATCTTTGAAATATTTTTTTGATTCTATGTTTTATATTTTTCCCACATTTCCCGGGTTATGATTATCATGGAATATCATGCATTATTGGTCATGCAGTTTTATTCCCCATTTATATGTCTGTTATCAAAATTTTATTATATTCTTCATGTTATTTCATGTTTATCTCCTTACTAGTCTTTATAGATCACCCATTTTATATGTATGTCCCTAGGTTGTCTCATTCAATTTTAAAATACATGGATTATTATGATCATGTTAATGATGTTTTCAATAAATCTAATGTATTTCCTATTTTAAGTTGTTATATAATGATTTTAATTCCCAAATACACTATATTTCTCAATCATCGGGTTTTTATTAATTGTTATATTATAAAATAAATCACATATTACTATGGAATAAAGTGTGCGTTTGTTATAGTTGGTATCAAAGGAAAGTTTAAGTTATTTTTGGGATTAGGATTAAAAACTCTAGTGAAAACATTAGAGATAAAAATAATTATAATAAAACATCCCTAAAATTTTTTAAGTATATATTTGGTTTCTTATCAAGAAAATACATCATTTTCGAGATACTAAAAGTGGATGTGGTTCTGGCATAGATGTATATAGTGTTAACAACTCTCACAATATGCATCTGGCCTAACTCGGTATAACCTAGTACATGAAAAAGGTTCTTACTACACACATTTTTTGACACTCCCAGGGGATATTATTTATTAAATTAATAATCTCATTACAAACCATTATTGAGGGAACAAAAAATACCCATAAGAATACAAGTTAGGAAATATATCTTGGATAATATATATTGAAGCCAATAAATTCATAAGTAAAGGAAATATGTGTAATTTATAAGTTATCTCTTTGATTACATTAGATTCCCTTTCTTGGGTTTAATATTTAAAAATAATAATCCCTTATTTCATTGTATTCTATCCAATGTTCAGAAATAAGAGGAATCGGGTAAAAAATCAATGTTATGGTCAATGTGATGACTACCCCTAAAGAGATGCCCAACCCGATGGGAGAGGGAATCACAAACTTTGTGATCATACCCTCTCAACTGACTCAGGTTATGAATAGAAAACTGGATCAGAAGGAGTTCACAAATCCCCCTAATAGATAAAAGGTTGTGATTGATAATTTTTTGTGACAAAAGCCTCTAAATTTTAATGGATGAACCTATCGATTATTAATGGAACAATTGATCAACACTATTGAGAATATATTCTACATCCTTCAATGTTTTGAAAAAGATAAGGTTCTACTAGATGTTTATCTTATAGAGAGAGAAGCTGGTGAGTGGTGGACATTGATCAAGAATATGAAGCCTGAGGAAAATATCAAAGTAGAGGGATGGAAGGAATTTTGGAAAAAATAAATATTTTTCCTCACACACTTCATCTTAAAATGGAAATGGATTTCCTTTCCCATAATAAAAAAAGACAATGAATCTATTAGGGAGTATGAGGAAAACATCACAATACTTTCACAATACACCTCTAGCTTTTTCATTACCCCCAAATGCAAGGGTGACCACTTCCATAGTGGGCTAAAACCTCATCCATGAAAATCCCTCACAATTTGAGACTTTGATAGCTATTATTAAATTATCCAATATTCCCTCAAATTCAAAATGGAGACTGGTGAATCTCCATCATATCATGTGGATAAGAATCAGAAATTGGATTTTAATTAAACAAGTTTGATGGAGAAATATATTAGTGCCAATAAATTTTGACATCCCGCCTGTCTAAGGTGCTGAAAGAAGCACTCGTGACATTGCCAAAGGGGGTGAGGAAATTATTTAGTTGTTGGAAGGAAGGATACCTAGCTAGTGATTTCCAATAGAAGAGACACATTAATCCAATGAAGGAGAGGAATTATCAAGTCAATATTTATTATATTTTTCACTAATTCAACTGCAAGGAACCAACTCACTTTGAAAACCAATTCCCTAGGCCAAGAGTTTTTGAAGACAACCAAAATCCTCCAATGTAGAAATGGGGAACTTTTTCTATCACATCCTCCAAGGTGGATCCTGAATAAAAAATTGGTGAAAGGTATGATAGTTATTCATTCGATAATAAAGAATATAATTTTTTATTCTAGTTCTATGCATTCCTTCATATCACAAATGTTTAGTAGAACTATTCAGACACTACCACAAACCATGGAAGTAGATATTTCTTTGAATGTGAAAATGGGGAAATTATTGCATTAAAAGTATATAACTCCTCTCCTATCACAATTTATGGGATGAACTTCCCATTGATCCTTTTAATAATCCCTTTGGTGTAATTCGATTCAATTCTTTACAAGGATTATTTTCCACTATATAGAGACAACATAAATTTCTATGAGAAGGAAATGACTATTCATATCATGAATAGACCACCGATTTTGTACAAGTGCAAGGAGGAGAATGAATATTATTTAGCACTAACATCTCAATAATGAATATTATTTCACTATGGTCAGTCATATATTTTTTAAATGATTTAGTATAAATAAATAATCATCCTCAAATACATTCCTATTATTTGGGAATACACTGATATGTTTCACGAGGAATTCCATGGTTTTACTCCTAGCTGAGAGGTTGAATTTTCTATATAGCTTATACCTGGTGTGATACCATTATCCAAGAAACTATATAGAATGGTTTTTCTAGAACATTAGGAGATGAAGAAATAAATATAGCAGAATCTATATAAAGGGTTCATAAGCCCAAGTGCTTCACCATGGGGTCCATGGGTCCCCTTCATTAAGAAAAAGGATGGGTTAATGAACCTTTTCAATGATTATCATGAGCTCAAAATATCAAGATAAATAACAGGTATCTTTTTCCAAGGATTCATGACTTGTTTGATCATATATATAGAGAAAAAAACTTCTACACAGTAGATCTGTAATCAAGATATTACCGAGTTAGGGTGAAGAAGGAGGATACCCCCATGATTTCTTTTCATACAAGGTATAATCATAATATGCTCGTAATAATACCATTAGGACTCACCAATGCTCTATAAATTTTCATGGACTTGATGAATATATTATTTATATATTTACATGAAAACAAATTGGTAGTATTTATATATTATATTCTAATATAGTCCGAAACCAATGAGGAGTATGAGGAGCATCTGAGCACTGTGCTAAAGACCTTGTGAAAGAATAAGATTTATGAAAATTATAACAAATATGGGTTATGTTCAAAGGAAGTATAATTCATAGGTAATATCATAACAAGAAATGGGATAATGGTGTAACCTTCAAAAACAAAATAAATTTAAGGATTCCCAAGGCCAACATCTTTGACAGATATGTGTATTTTCCTCGGATTATCTGGGTACTGTCATTGATTTGTGAGAAATTTCTCATGATTATCAACCAAGATGACCTAGAAGGGAGTCAAGTTCTATTACAATTATGAATGTGAAGATATATTCAATGAGTTCAAAAGGATTATTATCACTACAGTTTTTATCACACTATACACAATATGAGATATTTTCATGGTATTTAGCGATGATTAAAAGATGGGATTGGGTTGTGTTTTAATGAAAAATGACAAATTCATAGCCTATGATTCAAGGGAGTTGAAATTTCACAAAAATAACTACTCAACACATGACCTGTAGTTGGATAAAGGGGTCATTTCTTTTAAAATATAGTGGCATTATATCTTTGGGGAGAAGAGTGAAATATATACAGATCAAGAAAGACTCAATTATATATTCACATAAACTGAGCTGAATATGCACTATTGAATATGGTTAGATCTTATCAAGGTCTATGACTTCACAATTCACTACCATCTTATGAAACCAAATAATGTGGTATAAACTCTATGTATAAATATTCTAGTAATTTTATCATTAATGATAATTGAGAAGTATCTAATCTTCTTAGACTTCAAGAGGATGGACTTCAGAATAATAATGAAGGGAACATCCTGAATCATTTCACAAGTGATTACTTAACCTCTTATTTTAGAAAAGATAAAGGATGATAAAAGGGATAATGTGGGAATACATAAGAAATGTGGAAAATATAAGGAAAGTGAATTCCTCATAATTCAATGTTAATGAAGAAGGAGTTGTGAGATTTGGGTAATGACTATGTGTACCATCAAATCCTAAGTTAAAGAATGAATTGTTAGATGATGCAAATTGTTTGAATTTCTCCATTCACCCAAGAAAAAATAATATTTATAGAGATCTCCAAGAGTACTATTAATAAGAAGATATAAATAAAGAGATCATTGAATTTACATCAAAGTGCATGGTATGTTATAAAGTGAAGGCTAAAGGGATGAATTCTAATGGGATGATGCAACCATTACCCATACCATTATTGTAATTGGAAAACATAACCATGGAATTTGTCACCAGACATCTGAGGACATCCAGGAGAAGCAATGCTATATGGGTTATTTTTATCATCTTAAGAATACATATCACATTATCATAATTCGATAAGACTTCTCACAGCATCAACTTGCATGGATATACATTAGAGAAGTGGTAAGACTACATGGAGTAACATTATCGACTATATACAATCGAGATTTGATATTCACCTCCAAGTTCTAAAAAAGTATGCAATCTTCTCTAAAAACTAATGTTAAATTTAGTACTACCTATAATCCTCAAACAAATGGAAAATATTGGTGGACTTTTCTAACACTGCAAGACATGTTGTGAACATGTTCCACAGACTGCAATGGGGAAAGGGACCAACATCTACCTCTGGTCTAGTTCTATTACAACAATGGTCTCCACTCAAGCACTGAAATAGATCCATATGAAGCCCTTTATGGGAAGTGGTGTAGAACACCTTCATGCTGGTATGAAGTTGGATAATGAAAACTGCTCAGTCCTGAAATATTTGAGGAAATGGTGGAAATGTTTAAGACCATTCAGCAACACATCATGGCTTCTCAGATTCAATAAAAGAGATATGCTGAAAATAATCAATGAAAACCAGATTTTTATGTTAGAGACACGGTATTCATCCATATATCTTCATGGTAGAAAGTAATGAGATTTGGGAGGAAGGTAAATCTTAGTCCAAGATACATCAGCCCCTTTAAGATCCTTGATCACATTTGAGTGATGTCCTATCGACTTGTAATCACATCTAACCTGTCTTAATTACATGATATATTCCATGTATACCTCTTGTTAAAGTACATAACAGACCCCTCGCATGTACTCAATCCAGTGGTGGTATAATTGGATAATGATGTATCATATGAAGAGAATTCAAAGAAAAAGTTCTATGAAATAAGACAACGCACCTGGTAAAAGTGTTGCGGAGAAACCACATGTTTGAATAAGCGACGTGAGAACTAGGGGAAGTGATGACACATAGTTACCCATATCTTTTTTAGCAAGGAAATGAAAATTTCAAGGGAGAAATTTATAATGGTGGAATATTGTAATGTCCTGAACAATTATAAATAAAATTTCCCTTGTGAATTAATTAAATGTATTATTATGTAATATGGTTATAGAAAACACATACACTTATTTGGTTTTATTATATTATAATATATCGTCAAAGTATCATTACCATTGATAATATATCCATTGAATAGGAATCACATGATTAGTACAAATATAGGGTTTTAAAAAATCCAATTGACACAAAAAAGGAAGTGATGGCCTCAACTAGTATGATCGTACCCTCTGAAGCCCATTTATCATAGCTTTTGAGGGAGGTAGAATCATTGGGATTTTACCTTGAGAAAGACCAAGCTAAGATCCAAAAACATAATCATGATATAAACCATTTAAAAGGTAATTTTAATCTCATCAGGATCACATCACAAACCATGTACGTTGAACCACCCGTGAAAGTCTCACCATTATGCACCCTACTCTTAGGGAGTTTGCAGATGTATTTAAGGGATATGTATCAAGACACTAGAAATATGAGTATGTGAATTATGTTTTATATAAAAATGGATATATTTTCATCCTGTTATTGTTACTTTATAAATTTTTTTTATCTTGATACAATAAAACACAAATAGTATATTTGGGTAATATTCAAATTGAATTATGGAATTTATTTTGATGTATTAATGGATTTTTTATATAAATAATATTTTAATAAAATATTATTATTAAATAAACTTTATTAAATATAAATTTTTATATAACTTTTATGTTGTCAAATGTATGTTTTATAAGTTATCAAAAACAGTTATCGTCAAAAACACAACATTTCATGATAAATGCCTTTTTTATTTTAAAATTTTAAATTCATATATTTAGAATATTATTTACAATCTTATTATTAGAATCATAATTTCAAAATTATCCAATGGTTAATTTTTTGTTATTTTCTAAGACAATCAAATTTTTGTGGAAAAATAAAATACCATATATTTATATGTATAGATTTTGTGTATTATGGCATCATAATGAACCTAAAGTGATGTAATAAATACTATAAAATTAATCCATGAGCAAATGTTTTTTTAATATTAATATTTTAATTTTATTTGATTAATTCATTAAGCCATTATGAATCCTCCAAAACCATTAAGATATTTTAAGGTCGTAAAATCAACTGTTTAAGAGTATCACTATCCTCTACATAAGAAAGGGAATTTTTTTTATTACGTTCTTCCCTTAGCCATATAAAATTATAAAAATAAATCCTATTTTTCAGAAACCATGGGAGAACCTATGGTAAGGTTTTTGGTTTTGTTTATTTTATTATATAGTGTCCAAAACCTATGATTGGTAAATAATAAATAAATAACAACACTTTTTCTATATAAACCAACCCAATATCTAATTTATCATCAATAAATATCCTTGGATAATGTTCTTACTCTTCCCTCTACTCTCTAGAGTCTTCATAAGGTTCCCTAAATCTCTAATGAATCCCCTCCAAAGTATTTGGAGTCACACACTCAACTAAGGGATCATCCTCTTCCCTTCTTTATTCAAGATTCCTTATTATATTATGCATTATACTTCTAATTACTTATGTTGGGATATGCATTTACATGACTCTATTAATTATTAATTCATCTAAAAATGATTATAGACCCTTTATCTCTCATCAATACATTTTATAAATTATTATGTGACGTTGTTATACTGCCGAATTTTCACCACGATTTTCCATGCCAAAACAATTTTGTAGTGAATATCGCACCAATTTACTATCGAGGGTGTTTTCCTTTATAAAATTATAAAAATTGTAATTGGGAATTACATATATGTATTACAAACTCTATTTTTGTTGAATAAAATGTAATGATAAATAATTCCATGTTGTATGATCTATATAGCACACTCAAGCATGAGAATGAAATGAATGTGATGGGTGTTCCCGAAATGGGAAATGTTTAGTATCATTAGACATCATGTTGGGATAGGGAGTGAACTTGATTCATTTATCAGACCTTTTCTAACATTATTTCCTAGAATTTATCCTTGACCTATTTTTATGATGCAGTGTTTTAAGTTGTCGTCACATTTCTCATGTTATGATTATCATGATATATCATGCCTTATTATTCATGTTTCTTTAATTACCCATTGGTATACCTATCGTATAAAATTTATTATCTTATTCATGTTATTCCATGTTTATACCCTTAATGGTATTTATAGATAACATATTTCTTATGTATTTCCCCAGGTTATCCCATGCAATTTTAAAATCCATTGAATATTATGATCTTGTTATGGAAGTTTTTAATAAAGCAGATATATTCCATATTTTAAGTTTTTATGTAATATACCTAATTATCAAAGACATAATACTTCAAAAGAATAATATTTTTATTAGGTGTAATATTATGTAATAAATCATGTATTAATTTTAAAAAATATTAGGGTTGTAATAAATATGATTATAATATTTAATAGATTATAATAATTATAAGTGTTCCACTCACCCTGCCTATAAAAGGGTTCCCCCTCTCCTCTCTTCTCCAAACTACTTGAGTAAATTATCTCAACTAATAAATAACAAAATACCTTCCCAAAATCTCTCCCCATGTTTTATAGGTCCTGGTATCACCAAAAATAACATCAATTAGGCTTAATGTGTAATCCAAAAGATGTTACCAAAAGAAGAGGTGTATGTTCTTACCGAGATTTTTCAAGTTCCTTTCTCCTTAAAAATACACTAAATATCTAATTACTATATTAAAAAAATTAAATAATTATATTAACTATATTTATATGTTTTTATTTTTGTGGTACAACTATTTTCTATCACTTTTCCATCCTACAAAAAAGAAATTATCGCTCAGGCATTCATATAGCCTACCATCTACACATAGTAGTGTAATTTGTTTTTCGTCACCACTTTAATTGGATGGTATAAAATATATAATTAATGAATATATATTATATTAATGAAAAAAATATATTTCAAAAAATATAATAAATCATATACCTTATTACCCTTTTATCTGTTGAAGAATGATAACGTTTTTTATGCGTACATGTGCACTACCACCTCCATAAAGCGATGTGATTTGTTTTTCTGTTACCACCATTCATGGATAATTCTAAAAAATAGATAGTGAAAAAAATAATGAAATTTTTAATTAACATATATCAAGAAACCATATCATAACACCTTTAACCATGGTCAATATAATGAAGGAATTTTGGATAAATTGACCGACAACCATAAGTGGTCATCGTAAACAGGAAATATTCAATGAATAAATTCCAAATTACTATAAAAAGACCATAAATCCTAAAATATAGATAAAAAATGATATTAAAATATTATTTAATAAATTTAAATTTATATTTAAGGATGATTGAGTCTGTCCGACCAAGAAGGAATCCCAGGTAAGGTTTTTCCATTTATAGTCAACTTTATTGAGACTTTTGGTATATGATGCACCAAATATATTTTATATGGTGTATATAATTTCCATTTTAAATATTATATCATGAATTAATCTTTATGAATAGTATTTAAAGATTCAATTTATGTTTTTTATTTTTAAGGGTTTTTATTTATAGTTTATTAGATTTATTATGATTTATTTTACATTCGCACTCTTATTCAAGATTGTCCATGTTTCAATTTATGATTGATGAATTATATTACCTTTTACTTCTTAAACCCAATATATTTTATTCTCCTCTATTTATTTTTGGGTTTCTTGTTTTTTTCTTCCAAATTTATATAATTTTATTCTCATAGATCAAAATAATATTTTATAAGAAAAAATGATCATATTTTCTCTTTTAGGTTAGGAATATTTGTCCTCCATATCCATATTTTTTAAATTATTTCATGAAAGATTTTATATACTTTTAAATTATTAGTAAATTCATTTTCTACTACCTTTTAATTTATTTATAATGGTTTATAAGTAATTTTTAAAAAAAAATTAATAGATGAAATTTTTGAAATTTTATAGAAGTGTGAAAAAATTGATTTTTTTTTATATATACAACATGAATAAATTTTCAAGCCACAATGATAATTGTTCACTATTTATTATACATTAAACGTTTCTATGGTTTTTCAAAGAGAATACATTTTTCCATTATTCTATTGATTTTTTGTCAGGACCCAACCCAACTCGCGGCTCGAGCCACAACTACCCCAAGACAACCTCCATAAGCTTGGGCTTGGTGATAAGTTCCAAAGGCACAAAAAACTTAAGGAGGCCTTTCCTAAGAACCTATACACACTCATCTAGCCAACTCAATGAAAAAGTGTAGAGGAAAAGTAGAAAATGTGAAAACTTATATAAAGTGAACATGCATGAAACTATAGATGGTACAAGAGTATGGTAGTGAATACTGAAATGTAAAGAGAAAAACACATGCCTAAACCAGAATCTGGTCACAACCAAAATAAAACTAGAAATGAGTATCTGTTGAGAGATCCCAACTCCTGTATCCCAACTATGGCCACCATACACAGTCCACATAGCTGTATCCCTATGCTTCTTTGTAGTCACGGTCAACCTATCCGCCGTCTGAAAAAGAGATGACATATGTTGGTCAAATCCCATGCAGTGGTGATTATATGCATACCCAACAGAATTCCCCAAAAAGGTGAAGGAGAGCAGTAAGAGATACAACAGAAGAGAAGTATTAAATGGAAAAAGGTATAGTAAAATAGGATGGAAAGAGTGCATCTCAACCCAATAAGAGTATGAAAGTATACTCATCCAAACACAAGGAGCTTAAGATAGTGAGGATATAAACTCTTCATTGAGTCTTCTCTACATATAGCTAGAGAGTAGACCTGTCCAACCATGAGAAGTTAGACATAAGTACGTGTCATCCCACATGTATCTTCTCATCCCTTAGAAGGAGAGTAACCAAGACCCAAGGAGTGGGTACTATAATAGGATGTATATATATATATATGCCTAATCAAAGAATCCTAAAAGATAAAGTAAGGGGATCTCCATCTCAATGCTCAACCTAAGAAGATGAGTAGCCAATAGTTCCAAGGTAAAACCATATGCAATGCCTAGTACCTCATGTGTCTTCCCATGAGAAACAATTCAAAGGGTATTTAATATCCACACCTCAATACTATCCTCTTTGAGAGGCACTAACTCACCCACATGGTTTTAGGTCATGTCACAAGGATGCATATCACTGGGGAAAGTTCTCCTCATTCTCATGAGTCATTAGGTATGTCGAACCATGCCTTGCCACTATGCCGCACTGTCGGGGGTCTTCTCTGAATCTCTAGGGACTACACTACCCATCCCAGCTAGAGGGTCAGCGCGATATCATCAGGGACTACACTACACATCCCAACAGGAGGGTCATCCTAGTATCTCTTATCGGGGACTACACAACCCAGCCCAACTGAAGTGTCAACATGGTATCTCTCATTAGGGAATACACTACCCATCTCAGCAGGAGGGTCAGCATGGTATCCCTCATCAGGGACTATACTCTCCAGCCCATCTGAAGGGTCATCCCGGTATCTCTCGTTAGGGACTACACTACCCAGACCAGCTGAAGGCTTATCTTAGTATCTCTCATTGGGGACTACACAACTCAAACTAGATAGAGGGTCAGCCTAGAAGGTTTTCCTGGTAATCCTGTCTGATCACTGCCATCATCAGTTGTCTTATCTGCAACACCAACCTAGAACATCAATAAAATATCCCAAAAGAAACTTTCATTGGAACCATCGCATTCTACGAATAAGAACACTTAGGAGAGGCATCTCGTAGGTTGAAATTTGAGTTCAAACGAAGGAGATACGAAGTATTGAAGTTTTATTCTGGGAGTTTAAATAGTACACAACATGTGAGGGAGACCAAATAGAATGTAGACCCTCTTCAATGTCTAGTAATGTCGCTAGCTACACACAGGTCTTATCCCATTTAGTAGTTATATCGTTTAGTAGGACTACACGACATGTTCTGCTTATCTAGGGACCGGATTCATGTCCTTTGGCCGTGTCCACACACTCAGACCACATGTTCGTGTACTCTGGTACATGGTGTATTTACCCACATGAGATGTTTCCCACATGGCTAACATATATCTATGTTCTTGGAACATGGTGTGTTCCTATCCATGTATTCCTTCACACAACTAGCCTCACACAGAAAGGTAGTACACGACATGTCAATGGGAGTGCACGTCAAGACATCCTTATCTTTTCCCAAACCCTAGAATCACTTTTGAGGGAGGCAATACATCATGTGTTCTTTTTTGAAAATGACATGTAGTCGGGATTTTCTCCAGAATCTCCAGATTTCCTAAAACTTCATCTGCACTCCAAATATTCTTCAACATGTGTCATATTTTCCAAATGTTTCTCTAAAATATTCAAATTTATCCAAATAATGGATAATATCTTCATTGTTCATCACAAATTATCCTCGTTCAAAAACAAGGGTTTGGCCGGATCTTCTACTCGTTGTTGCAGCATCATTTCTAATTTAATTAGAATGAAAACTTCAGAGTGATCATCCTTGTGTCATACCATTTCCATATTCATTCCTCGCTCATGATTTTGTCATCATTCAACAATTTCACTCTGAATCTGAGGGCCTAATCGAGCTTGGGTCACCTGGAAATCGTCAAACTGGGATCCATGAGGATTATACATTGATAAAAATAGAGAAAAATGGGAGGGAGGCACCAAAAAACAAGGTTTTAATCATCACTAGCCGAGTGTTCTAGTCCAGTGATCGATAATGGAGCACTATGTTTAAAACCTGAGTTAAAAATTTAGAAATATTGTGCTTAGGCTCATACATAGATTGAAATCAAAGGTGTAGGTTAAAGAAAATATTTTCAACATGCTCAAACATTTAATCCAAGTGGTAAAAATTATATAGGCGATCCCTACCTAGATTTAATTGACCATTGTTGATGAATAACATGTTCTCCGATAAAGGAGGACAATCTATTATGTTCGCCGCATCTTAATTCATCTAAAACCAAGGTTTCCTTGTCATTCGTTCTTCATTCATCATTCACCAATAGAAGGGATAGGAGGAGAAGATAGGATAAGACATTGTAAAAATGGGATTATGAGGAAAAATACTCTAAATCAATAATTTATAACAATTCTATTAGGTTAATGGGTTCAAATTAATTAATCAAATTATTTTATTAAATCACTTAAAATGTACCACCAATGAGAAATGGATCTTAACATCCTACGATGACTCATTTTTTGTCGTTACTAGGGGATAAACCATGTTCCAAACCCATCTGTGGTCTCAGATTTCTAATCTGATCAACTATTTAAGAGTGATCCTATTTTAATTAATTATCTATGCATGCATAATATAAAATATCTAATAATATTTTTAAAAAATTAATTACAAGCCCACTGGGCCTTTTAATTTCAAATCGTCTTAGTTCCTAGCTCTGGAATAATATTTATAAATATTTCAAATTCTTATTAGGAAGAAATTGGGTCTCTACATAATTCCCTACTTCAAGATTTTTGTCCCCAAAAATCAAAACTAAAAAGACAACTCGAGATACTGAGCCCACTTCTAGCACTCTCATTCTTAGGAACTCTCATGAATGTTTCTATGAAGACAAAACACTTACACCAGAGGGATGGACTGTCCTCATAGGGTCCGCTCCAATCATCCCTTGATATACACCGGGTACTCGACAATGGTGGCTCCATCCTCAACATCTAGCTCGCCCCAGTAAATAGAATGCATGGTGTCATGCACATATCTCCTCAGCTGCGACATGTGAAAAAACATCATGCACCCACTCCAGATGTGGGGGTATGGTGAGGTGGTATGATACCACGTCAGTCTTTAACATTATCTCAAATAGCCTAATGATCCTTGGGGACAGCTTACTTCCCTAGTCAAACATCTATATTCCACGTCATAGGGAGACTCTCATGAAGGTGTGGTATCCCTTCTCAAACTCCAAGGACCTATGACAATGATTTGTGTACGGATTTTGTCTACTCTGGTCCATCTCCATCCATTCACATATGACTTGAACTATCTCTATCATTTCCTACACCAACTTTGAGGCCATAATAGATGATTCTCCAATCTCTATCCAGCACAAGGGTGACCTAAATGGTCTCCTGTATAGGGCCTAAAAATATTTCATTTCGATGTTGGAGTGCTGGATATTATTGTACGCAAACTCCACCAAAGGTAGGTGATCCTCCTAGCTCTGGAAAAAATCCAGGATGTAAGCTCTCAGTATATCCTATAGTACCTAGATAGTGCCCTTAGTTTTCCCATCTATTTGGGGGTGAAAGTTTATACTCATCCACAACTGGGTTGTGAATTCCTCATATAGGTCTCCCCACAATCGTTATGTAAACAAATCATCATAAAAAGAGACAATCCTTGAGGGTATTCCATGAAGGTGTATGATCTCTTGCATATACAGCTGCCCTAAACTCTCCACTGAACTCTACTCACTGGTAGCAATGAAGTTCACCGACTTCGTGAGTCGGTCCACTATCACCGAGGTGGCATTGTGGATATTCACTGTGCATGGAAACCATGTGATTAATTCCATAGATATGTCATATCATTTCCACTTTGGGATATCAGGAGGCTGCAACAAACTAATTGGAACCTGGTTCTTAGCCTTCCCCTACTGATAGGTAAGGTATCATGAGACGAACTCGGCTATACTCCATCTCATGATAGACCACCAAAACTTCCCCTACATATCCTTGTATATCTTCCCCGCACTAGGATTTATATCTATTGGAGAAGTGTGGAACTCCCACATTAAATCCTCCCACATCGCCATGGGAACCAATGTTCACCTCTGGAACAAGATCTCTTGATTCCCCCTTTCATAATATCTATATGGTGTGTCACCTGTGGATATCTGGTCTTGTAAAATATTATAGTAAATATCTCACAACTGAGAATCTTTCACATTCTCTAGGAGTGTAGGATTCAATACCATCAACTGTATGAAAACTGCACCCTCTTACTCCATCAGGGTAAGTTATAGGGAATCTAACAACTCTGAATCTTCCTGCACTAGGTGAGCCTGGGACATCCTTCTAAGGGAATCTTCTAAAACATTTCCCTTCCCTAGAGTATATGCTATATAAAAGTCATGGTCTTGTAGTAACTCTAAACAACATCTCTATATCTAGTTTAGGTCTCTCTAAGTGAAGACGTAATTGAGACTCTAGGGGTCTGAGTAAACCAAAAAGAGATCTACCAGAAGGTAGTGCCTCCACATCATCAAATAGAAGACTAACACTACAAGATTCAAATCAGGAGTCACATAGTTCGTCTCAGGGGGTCTCAACTACCTCGACCCATATGTGATGACTACCTATCGTTGCATTAGCATGAAACTGATCCCAACTCCTGAGGTGTCGCCATATACCACGAACTCAACTCCTTCCTCTAGAAGTCTGAAAATGAGAGTGCTTGTTAGCCTCTACCTTGGCTCCTCTATGTCCTTATATCACTCCACATACTAGGTAAACAACTATCCCTTCTATGTCAAAATAGTCAATGGGGCTGTAATTCTGGAGAATTCTGCCACAAATCTCTGGTAGTACCCCTCCAAGCTAAGAATACTCTGTACCTCAAACACATTCTTGGGTGGTTTCTAAGAAATCACCACTTCGAACTTCACTGGATCGATAGAAAAACCTTTCTCATAAATTAATTTCACTAGAAAGTGATCCTGTTATATCCAAAACATGTATTTCAAGATCATTCCATAAATCTGGTGCTCTCGAAGTAAATCCAGTACCTTCCTCAAGTGCTCTCCATGATCCTCCTCTATCACAGGGTAGATGAGTATGTTTTCGATGAAGAAAATGAAAAAATGGTTTAATTATGTCTTGAAGATCTACTTCATCAAATCCATAAAAACAATGGGGGAATTTGTGACACCAAAGGGAATCACTAGGAACTCATAGTGTTCATTGAGACATTGAAAGGACAACTTTGTAATGTCAGCCTCATGAACCCATAGCTGGTGGTAGCTGGACCAAATATTGATCTTAGAGAACCATCTTGCACCTCGAAATTGATCAAAGTTTTCATCAATCATTTTAAATGGTTACTTGTTATTTATCATGTCCTGATTCAGGCGATGATAATCCACGTGAAGCTATAATCTCTTGTTTTCTTTTTTCTAAAACAAAACTAGAGCTGCCCATGGGGATGCTCTAGGTCTGATGAAACCTTTCTGATGAAGGTCCCCTAACTAAAACCCCATCTCCCAGAGCTTAGTGGGTGACATAAAATATACTATAGAAGATACCAGGGAAGTCACTGGCTACAATTCAATGAAAAAATCCAACTCCTATCTCAGAGGTAGTCCTGAAACGTCTTCAGGAAAGACATCCATATAAACATCTACAACTGAAAGAATCCAGAATCTTGAAGAGTCTATTACACCAAGGTTTTTACTCACTATATGATGGGTAATGTGTTGTAACTTCGTTCTCATAGCACCCACTCATCCTGCTACGAGGTCCCTCCCGCTGAGATTGGAGAACCTTGTCCCATTAGCATGTAGTCATCGGACTAACCTACAGTGATAGTCAATCTAGTCTCAAACCATGGAAATACAATCCATGCCTATGATGATGTCATAAGGTTCCATCGTGATGAAAAGTAGGTCCCACATGAACATCTCTCTTCCAATAGATAGCTCGCACTATAGACAGATGAAATATACAGAGGAAGCATTCCCTGTAAGAACCTCAAGGCATAGCTGATGTACTAGCATCTCTACTAGAAGCTCCATCTCCCACACAAAGATTCAAGAGATAAAAAATGGTTATCCCTATGCCTACTAATACTGAGGAAATATTAGATTAAACATAGATCATACCTTGAATTATATCGTGTGATACTCGGGTGTAGACGTCCATAGCCTATTATTGTCCGCATCCCCAGATGCCAGCTCCCCGAGCCTAACGCGGGCCACTTGATCATTCTGAGGGTAGAACCTCGTACCACTATCCCCCACCTATAGCTCCACCCACTCCTCTCCCAACTTTTCCTTCCACGGGACCACCCTATCCCCGCCGGGGAGATCCTTGATCCTGACACTACCTCTGTCATGGTGGTCCATCTACTACCTTCCTGGGATGCTCAGTACGCCTGGTCAGGTACTCATGAGCTATATAACCTCACTCATCACAAGTTTAGAATTGTCCCTCTATGAGTTTCCTCAATGATTTTAACTGCTCCGAAACTGGGAGACCATGTCCTTGAGTCTAATCATGGAAGGGTATTTTCTTCCGGGACCACTAACATCTATCTGCTACTAGTGACGAATCAGCCCTATCACACCTACTACCAACTCTAGATATCTATAATCCCTCTTCCCAGAAGATATAAGTCACAATTTCCAATTATGTCACCTCGGTATTGGTGTGGATGCAGAAAAACACTACGCTATCTCAAATCTCTCTGTGGAGTCCCCAGTCGAACCTTCATGCTTGAACGTAACCAACCCTGGTCATATCAAGAGAGTTGCATGTAAGGTTGGTGAACATCCCTGTATACTCTTCTACTTTAATCATTCCCTTATGAAGCTTCATAATCTCCTGAATTCAAATGAAGCATAAGCAGGAGGAGTAATAATAATTGAAAAATAGCTAATGAAAGTTGTCCCACAAGAGTGTCGCTTCATCACTCATCTAGGTAACTAAGCTTTACCATCTCCCAACATCTCTATGGAAAGGATTTATGCCAAAGATACCCTCTGATTTTTAGGTTCTGAACTAGTCTGAACATGTGGACCACTAATCCATTCAATCCCCTCCTTCCTAAGGGTCTGAATCACTGTGAAACCTCAATGATCACTGATGTTAGAACTTGTGGAGTGTGCTTAGCTTGTGCACATCCTCATCCTTCTCTACTAGGACTATATATTTTCCAATGTGTTTAGGCATTGATACTGGTCCACCTAGAGGAAGGGGATCACATGATGAACCCTGAACTGAGGCCTCATCGCTTATAGGGTCATCATCACAAACCAGAGTTGGTATCCTGGCTGGCTATCATAGTGGAGGCATCCTGAAAATTTTCATGGAGTATCATGGGTAGATGAGCGTATATATATATATAAGAATGGGGATCTGAATCATTATGGAATGTCAAATAATAAATCATATATGTTGTATACACCATTGTTCCTTATAATAATTGTCTCAGGGTGCCAGGTTAACAGGCAGGTAATTAGGATCCTGGTGAATGGATACATCAGCCACCCATACCATCACTGGACTCCCTATCCTGAGAGCCTCTCTCAATACAATTTTACATTTTTTTTCTAAATCACAACAAATTCCTTTTTGAGGGATTGTCTGAGAAACATCCCTAGGAATGAATTACCCTGATACTACTCTTTCATGATGAGAACCAAGCTTGGGCTAAGCTACAACAACCCCAATCCTACCTCTACAGGCCAGTGGTTATCGACAAGCATCAAAGGCCTAAACAATTTAGGGATTTCATTTCTTAAGAACCTATACACACACACACACATCCAACTCAATGAAAAAGTGTATAGGAAAAGTATAAAAATTGAAAACATCTATAAAGTAAAGTGAACATTCATGAACATGTAGATAGTACAAGAGTATGGTAGTGAATACAAAAATTATATGGGGAATAACACATTCCCAAACAAGAATATGGTCACAAATTGAATACAACTGGAGAAGAATATCAACTGAGAGAGCCCAACTCTTGTATCCCAACTATGTCCCATGTATGCGGTCTGCACTGCCTGTATCCCTATGCTTCTCTATAGTCACGATCGACCTGTCCTCTATCTGCAAAAGACAAGACATGTGTTGGGAAAAGCCCATTCATGGGTGAGTATATACATACCAAGTAGACTGTCCCAAAACGGTGAAGGAGTAAATAAGAGGTATAATTGAAGAGAAGAAATTAATGGAATAATATACAGTAAAAGTGGTTTTGAAAGAGTCCATCTCAACCCAATTAGAGTGTGAAAGTAGACCCATCCAAACATAAAGAGATTTATATAGTGAGGAGATAAACTACTCATCAAGTCATCGCTGCCTATAGACGGAGAGTAGACTCATCCATCCATGATAAGCTAAACATGGAAAATAGGTGGAATACCCCGCACGTATTTTCCTCCCCTGGATGGAGACTAACCAAGACCCAATGATTGGGTAATATAATAGGATGTATATATATGTGCTAAGTCCAAGAACCCCAAAACGAAGAGAGTAAGGGGATCTCCATCTCACAGATCAACCCAAGAAGATGATTAGACAATATGTCTAAGGTAAAACCATCTTCAATTCCCAATACATAATGTTTTTTCCCGAGACACTAGTCAAAGGAGCTGAAATCACAATACCTAGATACTATCCTCTTTGGGCAGAATTGACTCACCCGCACGGTTTTAGGTCGCATCACAAGGGCACGTCTGGTGGAGAAAGTTCCCCTCTTTCTCGCGAGTCCTTAGGTATGTCGAACCATGCCTCGCCACTACGCCACACATTCAAGGGTATTTTCTTAATATTTGGGGACTACACTACACAAACCAACTGGAGGGTCAACCCAATGTCATAAGGGACTACACTGCCCATCCCAAATGGAGGGTCAGCCCAATATTTCTCATCAAGAACTACACTACCTAGCCCAGTTGGAGGTTCATCCCGGTATCTCTCATCAGGGACTACACTACCCATCCTAGATAGAGTTTTATCTCGATATCCCTCTTCAAGGACTACACTACCCATCCCAGCTAGTGGTTCTGCCAAAAATGTTTCCCTGGTAAGACTGTCTGATCACTGTTGTCAACAGGTGTCACTCTACACGTTCCAACTCAGAACATCCACATCATATATTGAAAGACACATATAAGGTAACCATCTCATTATTCATATAAAAGTACTCAGGATAAAAATCTTGTAGGCCGAAATCCAAATTCAAATAAAGGAGAAATGGAGGATTGAATTTTTCTCATGGGAGCTCAAATAATACACAGTGTGTGAGGGGGACCACATGGTGTGTGGAACCTATTCACATTATGGACATGTCTCTGGAAATACATGGGTCTCATCCCATGTTGTATTGAATTCCATTTAGGTGTACTACACGACATGTTATGTTTATCCCGGGACCGGGGCCGTGTCTGATGGTCATGTCCATCTACTCAGACCCAGTGTCTGTATACTATAGTAAATGGCATGTTGACCCACATAGAATGCTACCCATTTGGCCAACCCATGTCCATGTGCTCAGCACATGGTGTGTTCTCAGCCATGTGTTCCTTCAGAAGACACTCTTCACATTGAAAGGTAGTACAAGGAGTGTCAAGGGGAGTACACGTTGTGTCATCCTTATCTTTTCCCAAACCCTAGTGATGCCATTATGGGAGGATACATGTCATGTGTTCCTCATTGAACATGGAGTTTAGTCATTATTTTTTCTAGAGTCTCTCGATTTCCCTAAAATTCGTCTATGCTCTAAATCTACTTCAACCTATGTCAGAGTCCCTGGATTTTGATCCAAAATCTTTAGATCTTACCAAAGGGCATGGAATCTCTTCATCGTTATATGCGAATCATCCTTGTGTGAAAATAGGGTTTGGTTAGATCTTCCACATGCCATTGTGGATTAATTTATCATCATATTGGTATGAAACCTTAAGATTGTTCATTCATTCATCTTACAGTTTCTTGATCCTTTCCTCACTCGTGATTCCTTCTCCATTCTATAATTTTTCTCTGAATTCGAGCACCCGATCGATCTCAGGTCACCCAAAAATCTGTGAACTGGGATCCATAAGGATTCCACTATGATAAATGAAAAGAAAAAGGGGATGGAGGAAACAAAAACCAGGGTTTTAATCATCATTGACTAATAATTATTGGCCAGTGATTGAGAATGGGGCATCGTGGTTAGAATATGTGATTAGCAATAAAAAATATGGTGCTCGGGATCAAGCAAAGTTTGAAATCAAAGTCATAGGTTGAATAATGTAGTTTTAACATGCTCAAACATTTAATCCTTGGTGTAAATATGCTAAATACAAGTCCTACCTAGATTTTATTGACCACTGATGATGAATAATGTCTTCGTTAATGAAGGAGGATGATTTTTTGAATTTTTTGCATCTTGATTCGTCTAAAACCATGGTTTAATTTTTTTCACTCTTCGTTCGTAGTTTTCCATTGGAAGGGTCAAGAGGCGAGGAGAGGAGAGGCCATTAGAAAAATATGATTATGAGGCCAACTCCTTAAAATCAATAATTTATAACAATTCTATTAGGTTAAATATTTTAATTAATTTTTCAAATTAATTAATTAATTAACTTAACACATTCCACCAGTGGGTGAGGGATTTGAATGTCCCATGCCAAATCATTTTATGTCGCACCTAGGTGAAACACTACATTCCGGACCCAACTGTGGTCTCGTATTTCCGATCTAATCAACCTTTTATGAGTTATCCCATTTTCTTTAATTAATCATGTGTCTGTAACATAAAATATCTAATAATATTTTTATAAAATTAATCCCAAGTACATCGATCCTCAGAACCGAATGAAATCTCAGAACCTTGCTCTCGAATATTATTTGGAAATATTTCAAAGTTTTATTAGTAAAAAACTGGTTCCTTATATTTTTTATATTAAAATAAATGAGAATTATTTTCTAAAATTGTTAAAATAATTTTTTAAATGATTTTAACTTCATTTTTATAAAAAAAATTACAAAATTTTTTAATAAGGTTATTTTAAAATTTTAAATTAAAATTTTCTTCCTAAATCTCAAAATAATTTCCCTTATTTAAATCATTCATTTATTATGAATTGAAGACCTTCTATAATACTTTACTTGTATAAGTATTATAACTTATTATGAAACCATTCACTTCATTGTGATCATGTTCTCTATCACTATCAATTATTCATTAGAAATTACCTTTCTCCTTTATGTTCATATTTTCATTATCATTAATATATTTTTTATTTTATTAACTGTATACCATTTCAATATATGATGTTAATTTATGTAAACTTGTTTATTTCATTTACTGGGGAAATTTTGATGTTTTTTATTGTTGTTTCATTACAGATATTTATTTATTGATATGAAATATTGACTATATGTTATATTAATGGTTAAATATATGAGTAATTCATTGAATGTGAATGTAATGGGTAGTTCCTAGTTATAGATAGATCCCTAATGCATCAAAAGGTCTCATGAGACAAAAAGGGTGCCCAAGTTAATTGGTTAATTAGTGTATGACTATTCGTATAAGGAAATTTTCTTGGACAATGCCTTGACTATAATATTCATGATGTCTTGTTTGAGGCCTAGAAGTTAAGATCATGGATTTTTGGAATTATTAATTTACTTTAGTGATAATTTAGTTATAATTATACATGTGTTTAAGTTCATCCATGGATGTATTTCATACTCCTGTTAACAATTAAATGGAATATTTGTTAATTTTTAGCCTTCTCTATTATTATATCTTATATACTCATGATATATTATGTTTTTTGATTTCCCTTACTGAGCATTTGATCTCACCCTTTATTATGTTTTCCTTTCAATGGGTTATAAGGAAGGAATATAGAATGATCTTCAAGGATGAAATAAATTTTTTCATGCTATGTTATATTTTTCTAATGTAATATAGAAATCATGTATGTGTCTAGTATCCTAGGACTTATAAACTTATAAATCCTCTATGGAGTGGTCCCTTGTATCTCATACCAATGTAATAAAGTTGACATTGTCTCTGGGTTACCAGAATTAGTGTTGTTAATATTTGGGTTTATTTATCACTTTACTCATCACCTAGCAGTACAGGTATACAATCTTTTCAATCATATCAGATAGGAATCTTATATAGTTGAGTGGGTAACACTTTATCCTAGTCCATCATATGGATTTACCTAACTCTATTTAACCGGTAGCCTAATCCTATTAGGGTATCCTAGATATGTTCAACCTAAAGAAAATTCTAATAAAGGGAACCAAATCTTATTAGGTTCACCCATTACATACTTTCCTCATAGAAGATAATCCCTGAGAACCCCACTTTATCATGAATAACATTGTTGGGCGATCGAGGTATTGACAAGTCTCTTCTTTGGAAGGAATGTAACACTTATTATTTTGAAAGGGGATTTAATCTCAACATCTTATCTCAAGTTATTTTATTTATATATATGAATTATTTTAGTGATTTTATTTTTAATGTTATTATTTTACCAAATACATATTTTCAATACATATTGATGTGTTACTCTTTGCACAAACCATTTATTTTGTCACTAACCTAAATTAATAGACGACTATATTCATATATATCCAAATACATCTCATTCATAAGGTATATGAAACCCTTTTGTGTAAAGCATTATAATTATAAGATACCAAAAACCCCTATAATATTAATCTTGGAGTAAAAAATAACCAAAGCTTACTTTTTCAAATAATGAATAATCCATCAAGTCGGTGCAATGTCTGACTCAAATCCCCTCTACCAAGCGTTACATAACTCAGTAGAGTCCTTAATTTCATTATAATTATAACACATAATATGTATAAACTATAATTAACTTCTAAATTCAATTCATAAAATATTAAAAGACACAGTTAAGGTAGAAGAAAACTATATCAATTATCATATCTAGTATATAACTCCATATAATCATGTATGATGATTGATAGAAGTTTTTTAACTCTTCAAAATAAATAATACACCCATTTATAATATAAAAAAATTTCTATGAATAAATAATGGGATTTGATAAATAAATAAACAATTCATATATTTTAATATGAGACAAACTATTTATGAATAATTAATAAATAAAGATATTATAAATATTTCTTAATTCATCAATGCATTATGGAAATTCCATAAATAAATAAATATAAACACTTTTTATTTATTTTTAATATAAAATATATCTTATTATTATTTTATATATATAATTTTAAATAAATATATCATATTAAATGAAAAATAAACATTTTATATTGAAATTTTATTATGAGAACAATTTATAAAATCTAAATATCACATATTTTAAAAAATTTAAACCTTGATCATATAAATTATCAAAAATACATTCGATATGGATTAAATAATTTCTCAAATTAGGCCTCGTAATTGAACATTTCCTATTAAATATTATAAATAATTGCTAATACTAAATATAAACAGAATTTATATTTGCGTCTTATTTTATAATTTATTAACTTTTTTTAAATTCCTCCCACAATTTTTGTATAAATATTTTATATCTAAATTATAAGCATTACATATGATTCCAAAAGTTATTTAATGTTATCATTTGATATCTTGGATATTTATTAATTTAAAAGTTTCATAATCATTTAATAATTAATCATAAGAATTTCATAATTAATTAATATATAAAAAATGTAAATTAAATATATTCTCAAAATACCTTTTTTAAATATGATTTATTAACATTTTATAAACCATTTTATTCAACTTTAATTTTAAATTTCGAAATTTTCAATTTTACATGAATTTCATTTTTTATGATATTATCTATATTGTAATCTATGGATTTCTTTATTATCTATCATATTTAATAGTATATAATAGTCAAATGTGAAATCCCTTCAATGTTTGAGGATTGATATTCTATGATTGTAATTGATATTTTTTTGATGATATGATGCTCAATTTCTAATATTAAATATAGTGATACTATATATTAAAATCCTCAATGTCATACCACATGGAGAGCAAAAAATGGAAGGACTACAACTATGTTGTTGGCTATAATATTTTATATCATATGGAATAATTATAATGACTTTTACATTATCACATAACCTAATGTTATCCATCCATATCATATTTGATAATATAAAATTATGATATCTATTTCCCTTAAGAAGATATATACCATATCCTATTATACTCAAAATAGAATGCATAATAATTAAAAATTATTTTTTTAAAACATGATTTTGAGAATTTGATGATCATTTCATAGATCAGATACCACTTTTGGGTTTTTTATGATTTATTAACCCTTAATCAAAAAAGTAGAAATAACTAGAAACCCAATATCTATAATATACCATGCATGAAGTTGAAACCATTTTAACCATAAAATAAGGAATAGTGTTGTTTACCATGCACCATTGATTCCTCTACTGCTACCTTCAATCAATATTCTTGATGAAGATCCCTTGAAGGTAGGAAAAGGACTCCCTCCTTTGGGATGTATCAAGGATTTATGAATAATCACCCAATGTTTTGGTGGAATTATCCTCAATTATCACATCATGATAGTGTATCTCGACGGAAAAGGGAATAGGAGAAAGAGAGATTGGCAAAGAGATATATAGATTTAAGATTCCAACACTCTTGAGAAACCATTCCAATGGTATAATCCTCCAAATATATTCCTTAGCATATTCTTGATTCAGTACATCATTTACTCATGAGTTACTAAATGAATGTGTAAAGAATCCATCATTCTTACATTCATTGCATGAATGCATCATTCATCCTCCTCCAACATTATATATTATGAAACGTTTGTTAATGAAATATTTATGTGGAAAATTATCATATGTTATATTTTAACATTAATATTCAATTAATATCATAGGGTGTAGTATGAATCATACAACACTATTCATCTCACATAATTTCTATATGACATCTCCATATCATATAAAATGATATACCCATCCATGGAATTTTGACTTTCCATGAAATAAAGAATATCATCTCATATGATATCCCTATATCATACCTGATGATAGAGTCTAATATGTATCACATACATAATATGAATTAATGAATATATCTCACTTTAATATATAACATCAATTGCAACAATGATAATAACTTATATTGTCTATTTATAACTGTTTCTAAGTTCATCATCATTATCATTCTTGGAACCCATTATATCAAGCCATTTCCTTGACTTATTTTGGTTACTAATGTAACTATTTACATTAATCTTTTATTTACATACCCCAATCCTTTTAAGATATTAAGTGGAATTTACTATTTATTTAAACTATTATAATACTTTATTTATTTTTCTACATCCAAACATAATCCCACTAACATATTTGATACTATACTATATTTATAATTTTATTCTATGAAACAAAAAAACTTATTTATATTAGGAAATAAAATTATTACCTTTTAATGGGAATATTTTAAAAACAAAATATTATTTCCATATAAAATGTGGTATTGTTTGTGTTTGGTGAATTATTTTAAAAATTAGATTTTATTATTTTAAATATTTTATAAATAAGATTTGGGAACATATCCTTCATATTTTAACAAATTTCTGGATAAAATAATTTATCCAAAATAAATCACTTTTATCCTTATCATATTTTCAAATATGTTAAAAAATATGATGAATCATAAACCATATGTATCAAAACCATCATCACATATTATTTATAAAAAATCTTTGTTAATGGAGAAATTATATTATCATATATGATAAATAATATCAAGATATATATCCTTTATATAGATCCATATTATCTTGATATACATTCCTTGGAATTTTAATCCATGATTCAACAACCCTTTTCTTCATTAATTGGACACAAACTATAAGCACCATTAGTAATTACCTTGATCTTGAACCCCTATATACTAAAACATTTATAAATTATACATTTGGTAATTTATACCCTTCACAATCAATGAATTTATTTCCATAACACTGATACCATACATGGACATTATATAGAGTTTCTCAAACCGCTTAAAGTATGTAAGACAAATTAATAAAATGGGAAAAAATAATAATCTAAACATCGCATTCCCAATCCATTTATCCAAAAAACATTAATAAAATAGGGTAAAACAATTTTTTACTGATTCACATTATCTAAATATATCTAATAATGATTCTTGACTGAATTCAATAGTCATAACTTTCCTTAAAGGATATCTTCTACTCACTAAGTAATTTCTACACTCAATCATGTCAAGTATCTGAGTAGAAACTAAAATTATTTTAGTAATCGTCTATCTAATACCATTGACAACATAAGTGAATCATTCTATGCTTATTAAAATTATCTATATTCATGTGTTTAACAACTTTAAAAAATGGTTTCTTGGGAAGGTGTTACTCTGACACATAGAATTTTCATTTTTCTTATGATCCATTAGCGTGTTTATATACTAGTTTAAAGAGTTTATTAAATTATGATTCTCCGATATAGTTCTAATGTTTAAGATTCAATATAATGATGATGAAATTAATCTACAGTAGATGTGTTTATCTTATGAGTATCATGTTTTCCTATATTTTTTTCTCCCCTTAAAACTAATGAACCATTTTAAAAATACAATTTCCATTAGTGGTTCATGATTGATATTTCACTGATAAATTACCCCACTTTTGGGTGAGCATCATCACTATAGTTATTTAAGTATGAAATCAAGCCAATCATATCATATATGAAAACTAGATAGTTCTGAGGAAAACTCTTTTCCCAATCTACCATACAGTTAAACACTAAATCATTCTCCTAGTATCCCAACTCTCAGGGTTTCCAAGCTATTTGTAACACATATAAAATACCAAAACTGATGCACCTACCTCTTATAATATCATAATTACTTTCATTCCATAAAAATATAATATGAATCCTTTTATGGTCAAACCTACCTAGATGGATTATCTATTTATTAGCATTTGTTCACTTTATATGTAATATTACACTTAGTATTTTAAAGAGGATTTCATATCACCATCTTATCTAATGTATTAACGTTACATTCTCTCGATCATCTAAGAACTTTTTTGGGAATCTTATTCATACCATGAAATCAATATGTTCAAACTATACTGATGTGTAAATATTTACATAACTCGTAGATTTTGTTATTAATCTAAATTAAAATTGAACTATATTTATACATATCCAAATACATCCCATGAAAAAGTTATATAAAATTATTTCTTGTAAGGTATTATAATTATATTAAATCAATAATCCCTATAAGTGTATTCATTGAACAGAAATTACCAAACCCCACATTTCAAGATAAGGAATAAGCCTCCATTATAGTGAGCAGTTTGGATTAAATACCCTCTATCAGTGGTTACGTTAATCAGGAGATACCACAATTCTATCATAATTCTAAAGCCTAATATAAACAAATTGTAATTATCTTCTTAATTGATGATCATGATCAAGTATAATATAAATTCAAGGTAGAATAAAACTAAATAATTTATCGTACCTAGCATGTAACACCTTAAATACATGTATGATAACTCGGAATTAGTTTAACACCTTCATATAAATCATACATCATGATTCATAATATAACAATTATATACATGAATAATGTAGGTAATGAATTAAATAATTTTATAATTCATATATTTAATCATGGGAAATAAATTTATGAATAATTCATAAATAAATTAAATTATAAACACTTTATAATTTATTCATGTTTTATGGATATCTCATAACAAAATAAATATAAACACATTATATTTAACTCAAATATGAAATCCATAATATTATCATTTATAAGTAATTTTACTAAAATATATGATATCTGAAGTATAAAAATTATATATATATAAACTATTCATCTATTATGTCGAAATTCAAATAAAATTAAATATTTTCTTCAAATAATGAATATTAATTTGAACAATTAAAATTAAAAATTTTGAAAAATTCAAAATTTTAATAAAAACTATTTACATTAATCCTTATTTATGAAATTTATAAACATTTTATAAATTACAATTCTAATTTCTATATAAAAACATTATATCCAAATTATAAATCATACCATGTAATTCAAAAAAGTTATTTAATATTAACAATTAATCTTATAGAATATTTTTTTTATTTTTTTTATAAAAAATTAATAATTAATTATTACCAGTACATATTTGAGTAACAAATACTACCAAAACAAACACACTTTCATTGGACTGGCATGGATCTGACACCATACACCCTTCCTCAAGGATAGTCCCATATACAATCTATCCCTTATTACATTTTTTGGATGGGCTAATGAACCAAAAATGTGATGGCCCAAAGTACATGTGGCCTGAAGGTTGAATTTTTTAACCCAAAGGCTCATTCTGATGAATAATACTAATATTATAGTACTATACCAACTATAGTAACTTGTTGTTATAGCACCCATGTAATTAAAATACCCATGATTCTAATGTTCTTTCTGAAGTGCCATGGAAATCCCTCATAAATGTAGGTCTTCAAGAGTTGTTCCCCTAACATCTTTGATATGAAGGAGCATTTGATGACCACTCAACTACCAAATAGTATGTATTATTAAATAATTTTAAATATATTATAGTTAATAACTTCATAAACACATTATAAATTAAATAAATATACCAAAATAATTTTTCCCAAAATTTATAAAAAATTATAAATTAAATACTTCGATTCAAAATTAAAATTTATAAAAACAAAAATAATCATGTATATCATATTCTATGAAATGAAATATATCATAGTCTATGACACAGTATCATTTCATATGATTGGGAAATGTGGCCAATGATTGATAGAGTGTTATCAATTATATTTTATGATTGAAAACTATGGATTTCAATATACACATTTGGTTCAGGATAGTCATATTTTATGATATAATAATATCACCTTGATAGTATGAGGATTTTTTATACATGTGGATCAATCTATGATGGAATCATGTCATATGTTACAACATGAAAACCCCCAAATATTATTATGTCTCATCAGTTAGAACACCCTATATCATAAAACAAATCTATCATAGATTCCTACAATATATATTGTATAGACAAACAAAATTCATTTTCTATATATTTTTTAATAATATTCAAAGCTACATAAATAATATATATAATTTCATTATTTTTAAAACATAATTCGATGATTTAAGAAGTATAGAGAAGCTATGATGTCATATAAGGGTTTATAGGAATCTAATATCACTTATTCAATGTAGAAAAAGTCATTAGAATCCTCATTACAAAAATCAGCAATCTCTACAAAATTTAAACCATGCATTTGATAAATTAAAAACATGTGTCTACCTTGCAATAATGATATCCATTTTCTTTATCTTAAACCAAACACTAGATGAATATCTCTTAGAGTAACCCAATGGAATACCTCCTCGGTGGTGTATTCATGGGCTGATATGAATCACCTGATGCTCAAGTGGGATTTCCCTCTCATCCACGGAATGCTAATACCTCAGGAGGATAGTGATGGAGGAAGATAGATTCAGTAGGTAGGTTTTTTCAAAGGAATATTAGGAAAGTATCACAACCCATTCTCATAGATACCACATTTTTATATATACGTTGGGACTGTCACAAACCATGTCGGGTCAACCTTGACCTAGTTGCCGGACCCGGTCTGTGGCATGGTTTGAAGGGCATTCCCGATCGCCAAGGGATGGAAACTCGTGTCAGGCATCAAAACTCGCAACAAGGAATTATTTCATACCAAAAGAAACAACCAGGTCTAGATAAACAAATTGAATAAACTGAATCTCATACAATAAATTACATAATAGATTTAGTTACAAAATATCAACAAAATATAACTAATACCAAAACCAAAAGGTAGCCCCACCAACCCAATCTCCATGTGACCTCTTAGTCACCTCTAGCCACAAGACCACACAGCTCCAAGATCCATCTCAAACCCAAAAAACTGAACTAGAAGAGAACCTATGAATGGAAAGGTAAAGTAGGTGTGATAAACGAGATGCTCAGTAAGAATTCCAAAAGTAAACCACATAACCCATTCATTTTCCTCTTCCAAAGAAGTCCATTAACACTAGATTAAAATACAATTATAAAAATAAGGTTTTCACATAAGTATCTCATTTTTTAAAACCAACATTCATAATCCAATCCCCTTTTTAATTTAAAACTAGAAATAATAATGGAAAAATGAGTGCACACATGCTTTTACAAAACACCTACTTTAGAGACCTTTTCAACCAACTACACATTTGAAATTTACCAAACCAAAACCAAAACCAAGTTCAATAGTATAGTTCCACAAAATAAGGTAAATTTTACTAATATTTATCATATCATAGGATCACATAAAACTTAGGAACTCATTGGAAAACCAGAATAGACTAATACCTATGAATATATACCTAGTATCATGCCACACATGACAAAATCCAATTCCCTAACACCCAACCACTCTTTCTCAAGATATACCTACAGGAAAAATCCCATAGAAATAAACTAGAATATCTACCTACTATGGTCCAATGGATAGTACATGGACTTCCAGTGTGGAAATCTTTCTCAGTAAACATCCTTTTTATAATAGGTTTCTATGATATGTTCACAAAAGCGGTGTCCCACACATTCCAACAACAAGCCTCATATATAACCTAGTACACTACACCATATAGTACCACCTCAACCTCCTCAAGGTTAGTCCCTCACCTGAAAATTACTATCATATAAAGGAGGTCCCATACCGAGTACCATCCCATCTCCTGATCAATCAACACATAAAGAGACCCAACCCTAGAGGGGTGTTCCAAAAAACCATTTCAAAATTCCAAACTGGTCTTTAGCTTCACAACATTAAACCATTTGTTAAAAAATTTATAAACCATTTCAAAAACAACCTCAAACACCATATTTATACAAATTTGTTCAAATAGGCCTTTAGACCAAGTATTCACCAAAATGTGCCCAAGAGCATTTTAAAACCAAGTAAAAACACAAAAAAAATATGAAAGTGCCAAATGGGATTTCACAATACTTACAAACCAACTCCATTTTGTAAAATCTAAAATGACCATAGCTTGCAAATTTCACCCACACACTCAGAACACAAATTCCAAATGGGCCATAGCTTTTCCAACCACTCACCCAAGTATGTTTCAAGGACAATCAGGCCAAAACATGAGGAACACATTTGGAATCACTTTTATAACATAAGAAGTACCACTTCCTTAACTTTGTAAAACATGGAACCATTTTAGGGAAAATATGAGAAAGGTAAGAAGGGATACTCTTGAGGGAGACTACTTTGAGAGTTCCATCATCACTTGATTGTATATCCATGTGTGTACCTATTGAACTCATAGATGTACCTTCATCTAATGGAACTATCCAAAAATAATCATGTCATTTGAAACGTATTTTCATAAAAACCACCATTTTATTTCATCTCAAATCCATCCATTTTGCACATTTATAAAATAAAACCCACATTTGTACACCAAAAACACTCTTTAAAACAATCCCCAAACCATACCATGAGAAATTACTAGGTTTTACCGATTAAATCCAAAACATGATCCAAACCAATTTAATAAAAATTTACTTTTAGAAAACATCACACAACCCACCAATTTCACCAAAAAGGTTCAATTTACATTTCCTCAAACACCTTAGGTGAAACTACACATGGTCATAAAACAATATTCATGCAAAAACCTATTTTTAACAAATTATAACAACTACAAAACATCCTAAAAATCCTAATAAGAGAATCATATAGGTGAAAATAAAGTTTATAAATTTAAATAACCATTAAGCATAAAAGGAAATTCAGTAGAAAGGGAAATCATGGATTTTCCTAACTTAGATACATGAAAATGGAATAAAACTCCAAGGGGAGGATGAATCAAACATCATAGATGATCTGTATGCCCTATCCATCAAGAAAACACCCAAAATTATCCAACCCTAACCCTTGAATTCAGCCAATAGGGAACCCCCACCTAAAAACCCTATAAATATAGATAAGAAGAGAGAAGAGGAGAAGGGGAGTCCAAAAATGGAAGAATCCCTACCTTGGAACCTTCAAGGGACATACATGAAGGAAGAAGAGAAAGGGGAGGAGTTTTTTGGCACCCCCTAGTGCGCCTAGGTTAGACAAGGTAGGAGGATGACAATTTTGGGATAAAAATAAAAGAGAGGGAGAGAGAAATTTATAATTTTAATGACCTAGAAAGTCTACATGGTTTTCCAAACCATGTGGTAACCTTGCAGACCCCTTTATCCAAGAAAGAGAATCCATGCAAGTACCTGGGATTTACCGCACAACTGTGTTCAGGCTATGTGGCTAGTTCTAGTCAACTAGCACTTGTTGAACGGTGTTCAAACCCAACCAAACAATCCTAATCTCCTTCAATCAGCCACCCCAAGTATCAAGGCCCTGCTCTAATGCCATTTTTTCATGAACAAAGTCAATTCAACCCTGACTTGGTTGTCTAACCCAATCTATGGCATGGATCGAAGGGGATTCCCGATATTAATGGGGTGGTAACTAGTTACGGGCATCAAAACTTACAAGAGATAATGATTTCATCCCAAAAGAAGCAACCAAAAAAAATAAACAAACTGAATAAAATAAATCTCATACACTAAATTACATAACAGATTCAGTTACAAAAGTTTATCAAAATAGAACTAAGACCAAAACCGAAACAAACCCTCACTAACCTATTCTCCATGTGACCTCTTGGTCACCTCTATCCATATGACCACATATCTCCAAGATCTAGATCAAACCCAAAAACCTAAACCAGAAAAGAATCTACGACTCGAAAGATAAAGTAGCTGTGAGCATCGAAATTCTCAGTGGGAATGACAAAATTAAACAATAGAACCCATGTATTTTCCCCTTCCAAATAAATACATTAATTATATTTTGAAATGAAATTATAAAAATAATGTTTTCACATAAGCATTTCATTTTTTTAGAAACAAAAAATTACAATCCACTGACCTTGTTAATTTAAAACAAGGAATAAGAATGAAAAAATGGGGCACACACATACTTTTACAAAACACCTACTTTAGAAACCTTTTCAACCAACCACACATTTGAAATTTACCAAACCAAAACCAAAACCAGGTTCAATGGTATAGTTCCACACAATACGAGAAATGGTACTAATGGTGATTGTATCAGAGGATCATGGAAAACCTAGGAACTCAAAGGAAAACCATAACATACTAATACCTAAAAATACATCCCTATTATCTTGCCAACATGATGAAATCAAACACCCTAATTCCCAGCAACCCTTTCTGAGGATAGACTGAGGGTAACAATCCCCTAGAAATAAACCCTAATATCCACCTACTACGGTCAACTACATTGTATGTGAACTACTAGTGCAACTATAATTCACAATAAACCTCATTTCTATGCTAGGTTTCTATGATATGTTCACAAAGGGGTGTGCCACACATTCAAACATCATGCTTTATCTATATCCAAGTACACTACACCTTCTAGAACCAGCCTTTCAACCTTAAGGTTAGTCCCTTTCCTGAAAATAACTATCATACGAAGGAGGTCACATACTGAGGACCCTCCCATCTCACAATCAATCAATGAGGGAAGATACCCAACTAAAGAAGGGTTTTCAAAATAAGGGTTTAAGATTCCAACCCAGACATTAGCTTCACAACATTACCATTTGATAAAATCATTTATAAACCATTAGAAAAACAACCTCAAAAAATCTTTATGAAAATGTGTTCAAATGGAACTTAGACCAATCATTCCCAAAAACATGCCCAAGATAATTTTAAAACCATGTTAAAGCACAAAAAATATACAAAAGTGCCAAATGGGATTTCACAATACTTAAAAACTGACTCCCTTTCACAAAATCCCAACCATCCATAGCCTATAACTTTCACCCACACACGCACACCTAAAATTCCAAATAGGCCTCAGCTTTTTCAACCACCCACCCATGCATGTCTCAAGGCCAACTGGGCCAAACCATGAGGATCACATTTGGAATCACTTTTATAACACAAGAAGTTACACTTCCCCGATTTTGGAAAAAAATGGAACTATTTTAGGGAAAATAGGAGAAACTGTAGAAGGGGTACTCTTGAGGTAGACTAGTTCTAGAGTTCCATCTTCACCTTACTGCACATCCATGGGTGCACCTAGTGCACCCATGGATGTCAATTAATCCAATGGATCACTCCAAAACCAATAATTACATTTGAAACTTATTTCCATAAAACCCATCATTTTATTTCATCTCAAATCTGTCCATTTTTCTCATTTACAAAATGTAACCCACATTCATTCACAAAAATCCCTCTTTAAAACAAGATCCAAACCATACCAAGATAAATCACCATGTTTCACCCATAAAATCTAAAACATGATTCAAACCTATTTAATAAACATTTAATTTTAGAAAAAATCACGCAAAAAACCAAATTCACTAAAAAGTTTCAATTTACATTTCATCAAACACCTTATGCGCAACTACACATGGGCATAAAACAAGATTCATGAAAAAAACCATTTTTAACAAATTATAATTACTTAAAAACATCCTAAAAAGCTTAATAGGAGTTTCATATAGGTGCGAAGTAAGGATGTAAATTTAAATAAACATTTAGCAACAAAGGAAATTCAATAGAAATTAAAATATTTGATTCACCTACCTTAGGTTTCTGAGAATGGACTAAAACTCCCATGGAAGGATGAATCGAGCCTCATGGATGATCTGAACACCCTAACCATAAAGAAAACACCCAACATTAGCCAAACATAACCCTAGGGTTTGGCCAATAGGAAACCACCCACATAGAAACCATAGAAAAAGAGATAATAAGGGAGAGGTGGATAAAAGGTGACCAAAAATGGAAGAAACCCTTCCTTAGATCCTTCAAAGGACTTCCATGAAGGAATGAGAGAAAGGGGAAGGGGTTTGGAGGCACCCCTGGTGTTCCTATGTTGGACAAGGGATGAGGAGCCAAATTTTGGGATAAAAAGAAAAGAAAGGGAGGGAGAAAATTATAATTTTAATGACCTAGAAGGTTGACACAGTTTTCCCTCATGGTTTTCCAAACCTTATGGTAACTGTGAGGATGCCTCTATCTAAGAAAGAGAATCTACATCGGTACCTAGATTTTATCACACAACCGTGATCGGGTCATGTGGTCGGTTCTTTCCGACAAACACTAGTTTCACGGTGTCCACATTGTTACTACTAACTATGCGACAACCATTCTCTCCTTGGAAAACATCTCAAAAACATTAAGAACTCAAAATTTTGATCAGGGCTCAAACTCAAACATTGAAAAAAAGATCTTAGACTAATAAAATAATACAATTATAGAGTATATGGGGTCAGGTTGTGATAGGGACACCCCCAATTATTCACACAAATTTACTCGAACATTTATAATTTTTTGATTAAATATCATTCATGTTATAGAATCCTTATTAGCCTTGACAGATACAACTCCCATGTGTTTCATCAAATTAAACAGACATAATAATGATATCAAATCTAAGGGGGTTCCAAACATTTAAGTTTAATTTTCCACTTCCTTTTATAATTATCAAACATAATTCATGCATAATCTATATATTGTTCAGTATGATATGAAAAAACTGATAGTGATATAATATAATATATTTTATCTTATGATATTCCCCCAAGTAAAATGTTACACGATAAATAAAAATACATCACACATTATGATATACCATAGCATATACACTAAATATAAGGCCTAAATAAATATTACACATTTATGGATTTAGGTAATTTATTTATCAAGATATAAGAGGGGTATTATAGAGAGATAATTAAAATTGGTAATAGGTTTCCTTGAATAAATATATAACATTAAGAGGGTAGAGAAAGGAATTTAGTATTCCTAGGGATTTTACTATATAAGGAACTTGGAGTGCCTTTGGTGTTATGATCATGTTTGGATAATTAGATCAGTGAGAAGCCCACCCTATTTGGTTTTGGATATGAATTTCTAAGGGATATTATGAAGTGTTCCAAGATTTGTGGGCCTAGAATTAGTGGATCATTGATGGATTAATTTTTTTTATAGAGTGATGCCTTAGTGGCATGCAGTGTATGATCCTGTTTTGGATTTTTAGTGATGTTATGACTTGTATTCTTATGAAAATAATAACTTACATTTCGTTATATTTTTTGACATTAAAAGTATAAATGTATAGTTTTTTAGGCTTTTGATCCATGTTTTGATGAGATAAAACTTATAGAGCATGGGTATGATTGTTTTATTACACAGTATGGGAGTGTATACCCACTTTGGTTCATTTGATGTCGATATAGTTAACAAGATATAAACTAGTGAATGATTTCTTTATATTTACCACTGTAACTTATAAGGAAAAGAGTGAGTGTTGGTTTTATTTTCAGTAACAAGGCGCACTATGTGATGGTATGAGTGTGTTGGTTACGTGCAAAATTTATTTTTTTGTAGAGTGTTGGAATGGGTCACGTATAGTTTTGTTTATAATTAATCAGGTTCTAGGAGAACAAAAGAGTTGTAGTGATGATGGTATGGTGGGGATTACCCCATGTTCCCAACCACTCAGGGGTGATTTGTTTGACTTTAGTGAGTTGTGGTAATTTTTAACCCTTCGGATGAGCTAGTCATTTGATTTAGATGGTTAACCCATGGGATAGGTGGCTCAAGTTATTGATGGGAATTGGTACAATTTCATCTACATTAGTATGGGATATCCATAATGATTTATAATGTAAGGGAATTTGATAAAATCAATTATGGTTTTATGTATGATATTTATGATGATGATAAATGTGGTCAGTTTGGGGAACATTTTTAATAGTTTTTGGGATGATTAATGGATCATTGGTGTATTTGTAAAACCATGGGTTAGAGTAATGTGATTTCATAGATTCAAGTGAATGGAGTGATAGGGATTTTCTATAGTGGGATTATTATGGATTGGGATGATATAAATACATGTTACATTGGGACCTATTCAGTTTTTTACTCTAATATTAGTGTGATGGAAGTTGTATGGTATGTTGGAGAACATACCATTGAATATTGGAGGGTGTGACCCTCTTTTAAAGTGATTTTTGGTAAACATCTATGGTAACATTCCTAGTAGTCCTCATACTGGAATTATTTTGTATTTATTCATGGTGTTTGGGTGTGAGTAAGTTGGTTACATCCAATCATTATGTTAAATAGTAAATAGGGATTAGGTTTTAAAGATTAAGTATGTCAAATAGATAAATTAAAAGGGTACTCTTACGGTGGGGATAAACTTTTTGGTTACTTTATATATGATCCTTGAATCAGAAGGATCAAAATTTAATGGAAATTAGTAGGTTTTATGTCAAAAAATCACCTAACATATTGGTGTGTAGGAAAAAAACACAATATAGTTCTTTAGTAAATACCATAATTTTTAATTCATATGTTTTTTTAGGTGGATTGAATTTTTTTTGAAGACAACTCGGAGTTGAATTTAATGTTCTATCCAAGAATGAATCAGAAAGAGGGTGTGTTGGTTCACACATAGAGAGTATTATGGCGATTTTTGTGGAATTTAGGATTCAACGGTGGAAATTACACTGAGGCTTAGGTCTATACTTCGGTGGAGGAATAAAAATAATTGAGTAGTTTTTAAGGGAGTTAAGACATCTTGATTATGTTGATGTGACAGTGTATGGGAATAAGAAGCTGGGATTTTTTTAGAAACATTATCTAACGGAATTATGACTATATTTATTACTTAATTGGATAAGGTGACATGTTAATCATATTTATTGCATCATATCTTGTTTGATGAAGGTGTGTCGAGAGTCTGGGTAGGTATTTTCTAGGAAAACACGACATAATTGGGTTCTTTTCATGAATGGTGGAACTACATCCATTCTGATTTAGATCAAGAAAAATGATTAATATCATATCTTAATAAATATATTGAATTTAGAATTTATTTTTTTGTGCTTCTTTGTGATAAGAAGAATTATGGTGGGGAGTTTTTAAAGATCCATGAATTTATTTGTCATATTTTCCATAGAGAAATTTAATTTTGAGTCTCATGGTAGGGTTGATTTTATAATTCATATTCAAGTAAAAACTCTGAGAGTTACAACACCTCAAAGTGTTATATTTACATGTGTTTAGTTGTTTTTTGAAGGTATGGTAGGTGGCTCGGGTGTTTGGTGTAATGGGGGATAAAGTTATAAAATATAGCATTATTACAGTTAACTCTATGAACCTAGTGGCCAAGTTAGTGGGGTTATAGACTTATGAGTTCCACTAGGTGTCTAGTGGAACTATACTAGCTAGATGGTGCCTCACTATGTACCTTGTTTTGGTTGAATGGGTGCCCAGTAAGTTCTAGGATACATTTTCCAAGTAGGGTTATTATAGTGATTTTAATATTGGTCCCCTTGTATTCTTGCGTAGATAAATATTTTTGAGATTCCATTGTTTTTCCACCAACTCCCTTCCTCTCCCCATCCTTTCCCCTATTTGGTTCCCCTTTGATCCGGGTTGAATTTAAGGACATTGGTGCGTAAAGTTGAGGTATGATCCCCTTATTTATCCCCCCCCCATATTCATACACTTTCCTTATCATTGATTCATGATGGATCTATATTAGGGATTAAATGATGATTCCACCAGGTCATTTTATAATCATCTCGAATGATGGGTGTTTAGAATGCAATGTCCCATGAGTGTCAGTGATTATACATTCCACTATGTGTTGAATTAGGTGGATTAGTTCCTCCTAGTCCTGGAGAAAGTCATTTATAGTGAGTTGAGGAAATTTGAATTTTTTGGTGAATACATCACCAATGGGGGAAGGTTTTTGGTTGAGATTATGAGAGGCTTAGTATTGGTATCATGGTCTGGGATGAGTTGTAGGTATCTAAGATTTTGCCTTTCTAGGGCTAGTCAACAGGCATGAAAGGATTAGTAATGTGGAAAATGGGTGAGATTTTTTTATAACTTTCATGTAGTTGGGAGTACCCCCTTGAGGGTATGTAGTAACCTTGGTGCATATGGTGAGTTTGTTATGTCCTATGGGATTAGTATGGTATAATAATGAGAGTTTACTATAGATAAGAAGCTTAAGATATCTCCAATGGGAGATGTGAGATAGGACCCAAAGTATGGGTTTTGGGAATTGTTCCAACAACATGATAATGGGTTTCCAAAGGATACAGAGTGAGTTTATCTTGGGATGATCCATGGGTAGTGTAATAGGAACTTGATGTGGGATTTTGGAAGGGATTTGGACTGGCCCCTTATACCTAGGTTCTAGTAGGTCTGGTGGGATGTTTATTTACCATAAGTTGATGAATACAAGTTGGTATTTGTGTGTAGAGACCTAGTTGGGTCTAAGGGAGAAAGTGATTAATTTCTTGAGAGGGAGAAGCATGTTGATGTATGTTTCTTATCATTACATATGATATTGGTCTTGGAATGAAAGGGTTATCCAATGAGTCAAGGATAACATTGATTTATGGCATGGGTGGTGGGGATGAGTCATGAATAAACAGTTCCAAGGCTACAAGATATGAAATGGGATGAGCTAGACACATGTGATTCTAGTTGGGAACTACATAAGGGGTTGATAATTCCATGTTATTATGTTTATTGGGTTTATGTTGTTACATACAGTGAGATAGTAGTGGCATGTGGCCCCAACAACCATGGTGTTGAGTTACACCTCCCATGTGGTCATTTCCTTATATGGGTTCCCATTTAGTGTCTATGGTCAGACTGGTAGAAAGTTTTAGAGGCCATATAACATTTTTCTCCATTGGATAGACTAGCTGTAGAGACCCGAAGCTTGACGTACATGGACATTACATTACATTTGCGGAATACTTAGTACATAACAAAAACACACACTAAAGGATCGTAATAGTTTAGTGTCTTTGGAAACTCGGAATGTAATCTTCTAATCGTGGTGAAAGTTCTTCAATATCTCCCATAAAGGTCATCCCTTTTTTCTACCTAAAACCTTTCTTTATATCCTGGGGAAAAGAAAACATAAAAGGGTGAGCTCAAATGCTCAGTAAGGGTAAACAAAAGAAAAATCAATCACATCATATACATAGCTTTTGGAAATCTTAACCTGCAAAAGAGCTCATAATATCATAACATGAGATATATCATAGAAGTGAAATGTAATCCCAATAATCATAACTTAAAACATGAAACTTTGTGGCATACACACATAATCATAGAAAATCATTTCTTGTTAGTCAAGACTCAATGCCAAGACTATCTTAGTGGACAAAGTCCCTTTCTGAATCGAGTAACCCTCGTTTCAGTCCTGTTTCACTGAACCGGTATAACCTACCATTTCAGCCATGTCTATCTCATGAGATATAAAATCTTTACCCAATGCATTGGAGGGAGATATAGGTCCCACCCATCTTATAATGAATCCTTTCTTATGTGTGCCACATAATCATAAAACATACATCATCGCATAACACATGTAACAAAAATGGGATTCTTGAAACATCATGACATCATAAATCAATTCATATAAGATAAAGGAATTCATAAAAATAATTCCATCACAACATGAACAAATCAATTTAATAATAGGGATAAAAACAGAACCCTTTATTATCTTAGATGGAAAATCATTTTGATAAAACACTTGAACTCCATTCTTGAGGAAAATATCCTTTCTTCTTAAAAAACATTTTTCCTTTCATAACATGTCATACAACTTTAAAATAAAAGAAGTTGATTAAAAATAAACCTGAAAACTTGTAAAGGAAGTTTTTTTGGAAACAATGTTTTAAAAATCCATTCATGCCGTATAAGTTAAAAAAAACATTCTTCGTACTTTTGTCGGAAAAGTCAAAAAGTACCTCGTACGAAAAAACGACAAAATATTCCTTTCATATTCTTTACTAAAAACTCCCCAAAGGGTAAAATTGGATTTAAACTATTTAAGTGGATATTTGATGAAACATGGATGTGGATGATAAAATACACCCCAGTAAATACTTACGAATAAACAATCTCGGATAAAAATGAGATTGTGGTATTTCCCTTACCTTAGGTCCAATTTGCTTCGTATGTGTCCGAACATCCTGTATAATGATTTAAATAATGTCATTGACTTATTACAGAATCATATTCATTGTTATGATATCATATATGGTTCACTTATGACATTATATTACCCGTTCTTTTGTAAATTCCATGTTAAAGAAGCGTTTTGGGTAAAATCGTTTCATTTATCGTAGGTGTTTTGACTTGTTGTTCTTGAAATCATTATTACTTATATCATGATTTACTTACTTCCAGAATATAAAATATGATTTATATATCATATATATTCAGTATATATATATATATAATAGATAGATAAATAAAATGAAAAACACCGTTCATGGAGACGGTAGTCCGTACGTACGCATGAACGCTGTTTTTCTTTCCTTATTGTCTTGAAATGGAAGTAAGTAGATGACATACATATGTATATATATACATAAATCCAGTAGCTTTATAATGTCGTATATTTAATTATTATTTCTTATATATACATTATAATCATTCTTAAATGGTTAACATGGAGAATGAATCTCATTGCGTCGTGGAGACGGTAGTCCGTACGTACGCACGAGCGATGATATCATTTCTATAAATATTGAATTGAATTGGAGTGGATTATACAATATATCAGAATCAATATGATGTTGTAATAACTATGTATAGTTATTCTTTACACCATTATACCCATCCATGTAAGGTGGTGGTGGAAAATAGATTACACCACGGCGTGGAGACGGTATTCCGTACGTACGCACGCGCGGTGATTTCTTTTTCCGTAGGATGGATAGATGGTGAAATAGGGTTGTTTCATACTTATAATAACATATCAGTATATGAGTGATAATGATGTTATTACTTCATAATGAAACAACCTAAGAAGAAGAAGTGGAAGAAGAAATAAAGATGAAAGAATTGGTAACGGTAATTACCTCTTCTTTGAAGTGCCTCTTTGAGACCTCCTCTTAGGGAACTAGAATTGGTCTTTGAGGAAGACCAGAACCTCTAGGATGTTGCTAGGGAAGTGGAGAAGGGATTTTGTCAGGGGTTGGCCGAGCTTGAGTGCTCAAATTGGTGTGAGGAGGAGGGGGAGGAGGTGTCCTTTTATAAGGGAGGAGAGGGGCACCTTAGGAATATCTCAAAATATTATTTTATATTAAAGTCAAAATCGGTTTATAATGGTTCCAAAGGGTCTTATTTCGAAGATAAGGTGGGGAGGGGTCGAAATCCTATCAACCAATAGAATTTAGACAAGTTTAGGATATTATTTTAACCTTATCAATTAAATTTAACTCTAAGTTAAATAATTTAACTTTTACCATGTCTTTTTGTTTTCTTTCACTATATGGTTAATAAACTTATTATAACATGCCAAACGAACCCCAAATTGTTTATTATTAATATATATATATCCTTATCTAAGTCATTTGGCCGAACCTTAGATTTTTAGGAATACAATAACAATTAATAATATAATATTTGATTTAAAAACTATTTTGTGTCAATTTTGACACTATTTGATATATGATTTTTGTGAAAGTCATAACAGAATTAAATGTTCGAAACAAGTTGATTAAATCAACATTAATATATCATAGTAACCTAGAAAATTAGTGGAATTCATAAAAAATCTCAAATTACATTTATTTTGGTGTTTATAACATCAATTATGTCAATATTTCATTAATAAGATAATTACTGCATCATCGTTGTGTCATAAATAAATTAAATTATTTTATGTCTAAAAATTACAAATAAACTACCATCATGCAGGAAATCTTTTTAGCTTTCTAATGAATATTTACAATCGAATTTATCTTATGTATAACCCCATATTAAAAATGATTTACTTATTAAACTTTGATTTTAACTATTTTAACCTTTCTTTAAATAAATTAATAATAAATGTCCTAATCTAATCCAAGTGGGCCTAAATGGTCATATTTTATTCCTAAGTTTGTTTTTGGTCTAATTACACTTGTCCCATAGAATTAGGACATGTGTTAGGGTAATAGTAATATCATATTTACCCTTAGTTACCCTATTTACTATTAACCGCGGTAAAAAAGTAAAAAGTTACTATTCACCAAAAAATTATTTTCATCTCATTGAACCACATTTTAGTCCTTGATATTAACCGTGTCTCTTGGATTTTCGAAATTCTATTCACAGAAGCAGCAAAATTAAGTTTTATGAAAAATTCAGTTTTTTTAACTACCACTTAGTAGTTTCACTATTCATCAAAAATTGATGTTTTCCAGAACAATGCCAAAATTTCATCCTAAGCTATATTTCATATTCCGAATTCAAAAATGAAATCTATTTTACCAAATTCATAACATATAAGTTGCATTAATTAATTTTATAATTAAATCACGCTGTTAAAATAAATAGCGTGTTTTTAGGAAACAATATATATCAAAAGATTGACACTTGATTATGTCTGGTTTAAATGTGAAATTACAACCAATGACCAACATTGTATTAAATTGTAAAAATATATTCTAAATATACTTTAAAACCACTCAAATTAATAATTTATCACTATTAATTATTTCGATTAAAAAAGTTGTTTTTAATTATAATTTAGTAATTTTTCACTATTCATCAGAATATGAAAGTTATCCGAAAAGTACCAAAATTTCACCTTAGGCTAAATTCGATACTCCGAATCCAAGAATGAAGTTCATTTTGAAAAATAAGATTTACAGAATTTTAAAAAGTGGTTATTACTATTCATAACAGCTAGTTTTAATAATATTTTAATAGCACATCGTTGTTTACTGAAACTCGGTATTGCGTATTACACACGCTATCGAGGAAGGTCGTGATTGCGTGTAATGAAAGGCAAGACAAGGATGCGTGTTGTGCAAGCTCCTTTTGGTGTAGCGTACAACACAAGACTTTAATAAAATATATTTTTTTATAAAATCTTGGGCTGTTACATTCTACCCCCCTTAAAATGAATTTCGCCCCCGAAATTCGTCGGGGTTATAAATGGTTTACTATTAGAAAGTTTCTTTAATAGAAACCCACATCGTAAAAAGGAATATCAAAACCAATCTTTAAAAACGAAAGTATGAAACGTAACAGTTACCCAAATAAACTAATCATTGGGTTTCCACATAGGTGAAAATATGGATATGGAAGAGAAATCTAACCATCATGTTCTGATGGAGAGTGGTAGAGAACATGGCTATGGAAAAGCCAGTAATCACAAATCCATAGATTTGTGATGATATAAGGTACCATCTGATTCATCAGGTATAAGATCACTAGGACAACATTTTTTGTTTTCAAGATCATTTCCCTAAAGTTGAAAATTTTAATTAGAATAAATACTTACTTTATTTTGGTACAATCTCACTGTTGTTCGTGCCTTGAACAATTTCCACTTCATCTCTTAAATAAATGAAGTTGAATTTGTTATTCATGAAGTGTTAGCAGATCATGTGATAGAATGACGGGTCATTCCATCTGTCTCAAACAAAAGGTTAGCAAAAATTATATGCATAAGTCGATCTATAGTGAGATTAATCATATATGGTTCCTAAAATGGACTTATACTTCATATATCATACTGCTTAATATAATAAAACTAGTTTCTACTAAACAGGGACTTCCTGTAGGCCAGTGGTAGGCGATAAAGGCCAGTCGCACTTCGGTTGTGGGTTCGATTCCTACAGCCTTGTCCGAAGCGATGGGATGTCGCCCGTCCTGCAGGTTGTCCTTTTTCTAAAACTACGTTACTATAACATCCCATCAATAATATCGAAAATCTTCTATCCTTAAACAATACTAACTTATGTCCAACATAATCCAGTCTAATCTTTAGGCTTATACATAATACTGCAGTCCACTCTCATAATATAGTGACAACGATTACCAGAGATTTAATACAGTCGTTGATCCCCACATATCATAAGATATGTCTTGTTGGTCACATTCCAAACATTCAAAGTCCTTAATCGTGTATTCTCTTGAATACCTTAGTGAAAATATGAGTGCAGTTAAAAGTTAACACTTTCCACATACCAAAATCCTCAAAATTCTATATACTCAAACCATGATATCACTTAGTCCTTATATCAATCATGAGCTCATGAATACAATCAAACATCTCATTATCTTCTTATCCTTTCATTATGCACTTATCATCTACTTTCCAAAATATTTGAATCACTTTTCATAGTTATTGGTACCTTAAAATTATTGAAAACCACAATAGACCAATACTTAAATATTTCAATACACCATAAAAGTACCTCAACAACATTATTCTTGAATACCAAAACACTTCAGTCCATCCACATCAATGATTATCCTGGAATAAGTCCTTCCTTGATTTAGAAGTAACTTTTTAGGTCAGGGCATTGAGTTGGGTAATGCCCATGTTCTCCACAAATAAGACATTGAACTCCATAACAGTCTGTCACTCTATGACCCTTTTCTCCACACAGATAACATCGGTCCCTCCATTTGAGGTATTCCTCAAGGTTCTTCTTCCCTTCTTTAGAAATCTCAATCTTCCTTTCTTTATGCTCCTCAACATGCGAACATGCATAATAGTATATCTTCCTCTTCTTTGAAGAATTAGGCATACCACTAAATTTCACCTTGTTAATCATATATCGCGATGATTGATTCGGCATAATCACAACATCTTTCTCTCTAGGCATTACACAATTTTGTTGCTCATAGTCACCAATTTGTCCATTGGATTCAATGTTAACTGAATTCCTTTTGGTTCCCTCCATTAACTAAAACACAAAAATAATTTTGTGAGAATCAAAAATCATGCTAGAGAAAACAACATAGTAAAGGGAAAGTATCCTCAATACCTAACTTCTTAGGTTTAATCTAATATCATTACCATAGTTCTAGGAATATATCCTATACGTATACTTATCCTTAGGGACATCCCTAGACATACCTTAGAAATATCTCTAGGAATCTCACTAACGATTTTGTATCCTAGTTTCCAAAGGTTGACTAAACCTTTCCTCTGATACCAACTGTAGAGACCCGAAGCTTGACGTACATGGACATTACATTACATTTGCGGAATACTTAGTACATAACAAAAACACACACTAAAGGATCGTAATAGTTTAGTGTCTTTGGAAACTCGGAATGTAATCTTCTAATCGTGGTGAAAGTTCTTCAATATCTCCCATAAAGGTCATCCCTTTTTTCTACCTAAAACCTTTCTTTATATCCTGGGGAAAAGAAAACATAAAAGGGTGAGCTCAAATGCTCAGTAAGGGTAAACAAAAGAAAAATCAATCACATCATATACATAGCTTTTGGAAATCTTAACCTGCAAAAGAGATCATAATATCATAACATGAGATATATCATAGAAGTGAAATGTAATCCCAATAATCATAACTTAAAACATGAAACTTTGTGGCATACACACATAATCATAGAAAATCATTTCTTGTTAGTCAAGACTCAATGCCAAGACTATCTTAGTGGACAAAGTCCCTTTCTGAATCGAGTAACCCTCGTTTCAGTCCTGTTTCACTGAACCGGTATAACCTACCATTTCAGCCATGTCTATCTCATGAGATATAAAATCTTTACCCAATGCATTGGAGGGAGATATAGGTCCCACCCATCTTATAATGAATCCTTTCTTATGTGTGCCACATAATCATAAAACATACATCATCGCATAACACATGTAACAAAAATGGGATTCTTGAAACATCATGACATCATAAATCAATTCATATAAGATAAAGGAATTCATAAAAATAATTCCATCACAACATGAACAAATCAATTTAATAATAGGGATAAAAACAGAACCCTTTATTATCTTAGATGGAAAATCATTTTGATAAAACACTTGAACTCCATTCTTGAGGAAAATATCCTTTCTTCTTAAAAAACATTTTTCCTTTCATAACATGTCATACAACTTTAAAATAAAAGAAGTTGATTAAAAATAAACTTGAAAACTTGTAAAGGAAGTTTTTTTGGAAACAATGTTTTAAAAATCCATTCATGCCGTATAAGTTAAAAAAAACATTCTTCGTACTTTTGTCGGAAAAGTCAAAAAGTACCTCGTACGAAAAAACGACAAAAGATTCCTTTCATATTCTTTACTAAAAACTCCCCGAAGGGTAAAATTGGATTTAAACTATTTAAGTGGATATTTGATTAAACATGGATGTGGATGATAAAATACACCCCAGTAAATACTTACGAATAAACAATCTCGGATAAAAATGAGATTGTGATATTTCCCTTACCTTAGGTCCAATTTGCTTCGTATGTGTCCGAACATCCTGTATAATGAATTAAATAATGTCATTGACTTATTACAGAATCATATTCATTGTTATGATATCATATATGGTTCACTTATGACATTATATTACCCGTTCTTTTGTAAATTCCATGTTAAAGAAGCGTTTTGGGTAAAATCGTTTCATTTATCGTAGGTGTTTTGACATGTTGTTCTTGAAATCATTATTACTTATATCATGATTTACTTACTTCCAGAATATAAAATATGATTTATATATCATATATATTCATTATATATATATATAATAGATAGATAAATAAAATGAAAAACACCGTTCTTGGAGACGGTAGTCCGTACGTACGCATGAACGCTGTTTTTCTTTCCTTATTGTCTTGAAATGGAAGTAAGTAGATGAAATACATATGTATATATATACATAAATCCAGTAGCTTTATAATGTCGTATATTTAATTATTATTTCTTATATATACATTATAATCATTCTTAAATGGTTAACATGGAGAATGAATCTCATTGCGTCGTGGAGACGGTAGTCCGTACGTACGCACGAGCGATGATATCATTTCTATAAATATTGAATTGAATTGGAGTGGATTATACAATATATCAGAATCAATATGATGTTGTAATAACTATGTATAGTTATTCTTTACACCATTATACCCATCCATGTAAGGTGGTGGTGGAAAATAGATTACACCACGGCGTGGAGACGGTATTCCGTATGTACGCACGCGCGGTGATTTCTTTTTCCGTAGGATGGATAGATGGTGAAATAGGGTTGTTTCATACTTATAATAACATATCAGTATATGAGTGATACTGATGTTATTACTTCATAATGAAACAACCTAAGAAGAAGAAGTGGAAGAAGAAATAAAGATGAAAGAATTGGTAACGGTAATTACCTCTTCTTTGAAGTGCCTCTTTGAGACCTCCTCTTAGGGAACTAGAATTGGTCTTTGAGGAAGACCAGAACCTCTAGGATGTTGCTAGGGAAGTGGAGAAGGGATTTTGTCAGGGTTTGGCCGAGCTTGAGTGCTCAAATTGGTGTGAGGAGGAGGGGGAGGAGGTGTCCTTTTATAAGGGAGGAGAGGGGCACCTTAGGAATATCTCAAAATATTATTTTATATTAAAGTCAAAATCGGTTTATAATGGTTCCAAAGGGTCTTATTTCGAAGATAAGGTGGGGAGGGGTCGAAATCCTATCAACCAATAGAATTTAGACAAGTTTAGGATATTATTTTAACCTTATCAATTAAATTTAACTCTAAGTTAAATAATTTAACTTTTACCATGTCTTTTTGTTTTCTTTCACTATATGGTTAATAAACTTATTATAACATGCCAAACGAACCCCCAACTGTTTATTATTAATATATATATATCCTTATCTAAGTCATTTGGCCGAACCTTAGATTTTTAGGAATACAATAACAATTAATAATATAATATTTGATTTAAAAACTATTTTGTGTCAATTTTGACACTATTTGATATATGATTTTTGTGAAAGTCATAACAGAATTAAATGTTCGAAAAAAGTTGATTAAATCAACATTAATATATCATAGTAACCTAGAAAATTAGTGGAATTCATAAAAAATCTCAAATTACATTTATTTTTGTGTTTATAACATCAATTATGTCAATATTTCATTAATAAGATAATTACTGCATCATCGTTGTGTCATAAATAAATTAAATTATTTTATGTCTAAAAATTACAAATAAAATACCATCATGTAGGAAATCTTTTTATCTTTCTAATGAATATTTACAATCGAATTTATCTTATGTATAACCCCATATTAAAAATGATTTACTTATTAAACTTTGATTTTAACTATTTTAACCTTTCTTTAAATAAATTAATAATAAATGTCCTAATCTAATCCAAGTGGGCCTAAATGGTCATATTTTATTCCTAAGTTTGTTTTTGGTCTAATTACACTTGTCCAATAGAATTAGGACATGTGTTAGGGTAATAGTAATATCATATTTACCCTTAGTTACCCTATTTACTATTAACCGCGGTAAAAAAGTAAAAAGTTACTATTCACCAAAAAATTATTTTCATCTCATTGAACCACATTTTAGTCCTTGATATTAACTGTGTCTCTTGTATTTTCGAAATTCCATTCACAGAAGCAGCAAAATTAAGTTTTATGAAAAATTCAGTTTTTTTAACTACCACTTAGTAGTTTCACTATTCATCAAAAATTGATGTTTTTCAGAACAATGCCAAAATTTCATCCTAAGCTATATTTCATATTCCGAATTCAAAAATGAAATCTATTTTACCAAATTCATAACATATAAGTTGCATTAATTAATTTTATAATTAAATCACGCTGTTAAAATAAATAGCGTGTTTTTAGGAAACAATATATATCAAAAGATTGACACTTGATTATGTCTGGTTTAAATGTGAAATTACAACCAATGACCAACATTGTATTAAATTGTAAAAATATATTCTAAATATACTTTAAAACCACTCAAATTAATAATTTATCACTATTAATTATTTCGATTAAAAAAGTTGTTTTTAATTATAATTTAGTAATTTTTCACTATTCATCAGAATATGAAAGTTATCCGAAAAGTACCAAAATTTCACCTTAGGCTAAATTCGATACTCCGAATCCAAGAATGAAGTTCATTTTGAAAAATAAGATTTACAGAATTTTAAAAAGTGGTTATTACTATTCATAACAGCTAGTTTTAATAATATTTTAATAGCACATCGTTGTTTAGTGAAACTCGGTATTGCGTATTACACACGCTATCGAGGAAGGTCGTGATTGCGTGTAATGAAAGGCAAGACAAGGATGCATGTTGTGCAAGCTCCTTTTGGTGTAGCGTACAACACAAGACTTTAATAAAATATATTTTTTTACAAAATCTTGGGATGTTACACTAGCAGAGATCCTAAAATTATATTTGAGATGTGTAATCTATGAAAAATGATAGATAGTATAGTATTCCACATGAAAGTTTCATATATGTTCAGACTAGTAGAGATTTGGTGATGTTATATAGAATTTATTATCTATGTTCAGACCATTATAGAGCCTTGTACATCATCTGAAATTCATCACCATTGTTCAAAATATTAAATATCTCATTATGAAATATTTAATTTATCATCTATGTACAAACCTAAAGAGATTATGGGATTCCATATGACATTTTTCACATATGGTTATACCGGAAGATATCCAAGGACACCATATGTAATTTAACATCTATGGTCAGAGCAGTAGATATTTTGGGATGCCATATGAAATTTACCACCAATGGTTAAACTTATAGAGAGGCTAGGATTCCATATGAAATTTAAAATCTATGGTTATACTAGTAGATATTTTGGGACACCAAATAATTTTCTTCCCTATGATATGATCAATAGATAGCCCAGGATTCCATATGGAATTTATCATTTATGGTCGGGTCGGTAAGGAACCCATAATGCAGTATAACATTTTACACCCACAGTCAGATCAGTTGAAATTTGGGATTCTAGTTGGAACTTTGTAGAATTTATTGTGAGACTAAAAATATCATATCATTCTATAAAACTTCCTCCAATTCTACAAATTGTTCTTTATATGTTTTTCCAAAAAGGTGATCAGACCATGTATGGTTGACTATCGTGGTGTCTTGGTTAAAACATAATGACTTAATTTGTATGATTATAGGTTATATGTTATATTTATCTGTTTAACTCATGAATAATTGTGTATATGATGGAATATATTATTATCACTTTGTGAGACCCTACTGAGCTACATTTCCCACACCCTTCTTGGGCACCCAACTGTGTATGTAGACCTTATTTTTTTATTCAAGTTGAGAATAGTTTTCAAAGTGGATTAGGCTATAGAAAACTAATGGGATTAGGTATGGGATAAGTTGAGTCTTGGGGTGATGTTGGATCCTATTTTACTTTTTATAATTTTTTTATTTGTATATGTGATTGGCTCGGTGGTTGGATTGTCAAGAATTGTAATTATATGACAGCATTTATATTTGTTATAGTATGGAAGGGATTTTATTAGGCTATGTATTTTTTTATGATATAATTCCATATGAGTGTACTCTGATTATATTTTATGTATGATGTTTTGTTATTTTTTTATTTATAAATATGATATAGTGAGTATGTTCTCCCCAATGATGATCATAAACTCTCACCACTGGTCAAAATCCACTTTTTTATGAGAAGGTATCTCTATGTTTTTGTGGTGACCCTAGATAGGGTCTCATTTCAGTGATTTTAGTCAGGATATTATAGTCATATATCTAGGAACATTGTTGTGTCTTTTAAGGTCACACATATAGGATCATTTTTGTGCCTTTTAAGTCCATGAAACCAAGACTAAATGAAGTTCTATTTTAGGTCATTCATCTAAGACCATTATGAATTGAATTTTAAAATTATGTGACTATGATAAATTTTGATAATTTTAAATTCATACAAAATGGACTACTATGTAAAATAAACCTAGAAATGGTGTTTATGGGACCTAAAAATGAGCATATCATTCTCATTGTTTCCTATCCAATGGTAATTAAATGGGTAAAGATGACTAAACCCATGGGTAATGTGGTCCACATAAGAAACAATTGGATTTATGCTGGATAAAAATCATATTTGTATCACTATCCCATTAAGTGAAATTAATGAGGCTAAAAATATTCTTGAGAACCATGGATATTATCATGCAGTTTTCAGTATGTGTGTTTTGGGGTAGGAAGTTCTTCACTGGTTACCTAAGGATATGGATCCTCATTATCAACGAAATAACTAATTGAATATATTCCAAGGATACAATTGATCAAGTAGTAAAATTGGTGTACATATTATATGAAGTGTCTAATTAAAAGTTTAAAATGAATACATGATTTTAGGAAAGTTTGTAGACATTCATAGTGTCCTGATAATATAAATTAAGTATCATTGGAGTATGTATTGATGGAATAATCTTCTCAATGTAATATCTTATACACAAGGATATTAATATGGTATTTTTATCTATTAATGTGTTGATATTGAGTTCATACAAAGTTGGTGGACAAGAAAAATAAAATATCCATGTTTAATTTTTAAATTTGGGAAAAATACTACAAATAAAATTCTTGGGTTCTATTATTTAAGAACCCAAAAAGTATTTGAGAAATGGGTTTCCTTCAGTTAACTAATTTATGAAGGTGGACCACTTAAAAGTGGGAAACACATACTTTATGAGTCCCTTAGACCATAAAGTACCATAGTTATATGGAATGATAGTTCTTAAAATGAGTGTGGATTTTAAATAATATTCACTACATAATATTTATGTGGTGATGATATTTTATAGATAATTCATATTGGATATGACATTCAATAAAATAATCACATCATTGATCATGAAAGATTCAATTAGTTTTATCCACAAATAATCTTATGTGGTTTCTTCTGTCATGTTTTTATGTGGAGGGAACACATCCTCCAAAATTTTCTATGAGGACCCCCATCCCTCCTCAAATATGGATTTAGGATCTACCTGGGTGGATTCATCTTGAAACAAATTCTAGAAAAGTAATTTTTCACAAATGATATGATTATTTTCCAACATAGGGCCCTAGAGTGGTGTTGCTTTTTGGGCTTCATCTTTGTCACTAATGTAAGGTTTCTATAATAATAGTGGAGATGGACTTCATGGTTCTTTAGAATTTTATTATTGGTGCAGGTAAGCTGTAATGGTCTATCATATATACCATTAGATGGTTTAAATGGTATATTAGTATAAATACAATGGTTTTTCACATATGGAGGGATGGGAACAAAGTTGTTGATTTTTTTGGCCTACATAGCTTCTCATATCACTATTATCACTTTTTTTAACATTTAAACTCTTTACCTCTGAAGGGGGTGAACCTTGTAAGAGGGGATTCTCTTGGCCTGCACTGTTATCGGCCTCCTTGGTGGTCTTCTGTTATATGTTGTGACAGTTTTGAATAAATTAATAATGATAAGTATTATATAGGGTGGTATGTCCCCTTTGAAAGAGCGCTGTTGTGGGAGCCCTCAAATGATTAGTGTGATTTGGGGTACTTAGGTGCAGCAGAGTGGCTGACCAAGGTCGTCTCTCAAAGGAGGAAGTGAATTTAACAACTTATTAGAGGTATTCTAAAAAAATAAAATAGAATAGAATAGAATAAAAAAACTACTTTAAAGGATTGGGGTTTGTTGTAGTTTATGAATCTAGAAGAAGTTTGTTGGAAAAAGATTGTATAATTTTTTTTGTTTTTAGTTTTGAAATGAATTTCGATTAAAATGACACAACAAGAAGATGTTTTTTTATAAATCTATTTAAAAGGAATAATCGATCTAACTCTACCTCTTCACTTTATTATTAATCATTATCTTTTAAATTAACATTAACTTAATTATGATCCCTTAATTTGTTAAATCTCGAACCCTACGAGAATTAACTTTACCACGAAGATGATGTGAATATAACCCTAGGCTAACTTCGGAACATGCAATCGCAGCACCCTGCTTTGATTGATGTTCTAAGATCAGATTATGGTCAGTGGTAAATTAAGGCACATATCCATTCTGGAAATGAGGATTAATTGTGTTTAGGTATTATATTTTAACTCTACAAATTTATCCCGTGTGGTCTTGTATTACCGATTAAGATCGCGCTCTCACAATTTACACAAAATCCCGACCTCGCGTGTTTTTGTGTAAATTGTTCAATTGCTTTCTTAGTTTCTTAAAATTTAAAAACACAATTCATGGATCATATTAAGTGAATTACAGTATCTCAATGATTCAAAATAATTAAATGAAGAGGGTAGAAGATAGATCGATTACTAAAAGACTACTCTACCATGGGTGGCGTAATCATCGTAGAAGCGTTTTGCATGTGCAAAGGTTTATAATGGGTATAACCCAATAATGATTCTACTCAAGAATTCCAGCCCAAAGAGGAAGATTAATAGAAGAAGAAATTTAAACAAAATAGAAGAAAAGAGAAGAAATAAAAGAAGAACAAAGAAGTTTATTACACAAATGAAAACATTACAAAATGAAGAAGAGAAGGAGGCTTCGATGAGGGGATCCTTGCTTCAAGAGCTACCCCTCTTACAATTGTTGGATAATTTGGGTGAAACAAATTCTCTTCTGCCTACAATATCCTAATGCACGTCCCCACCCATCCAAATGAGAAAAACTCCAATTTATAGAGGGGAGGGGAGGAGAGGTTACAAGTGGTTTCAAGTGTGAATGTGGAAATTCGGCCAAATATTTTATGCCAACTTTCACCGCCCATTTTACCTCCAAAACGCATGAATTGGCCGTCCTTACAGAATTATAAAATGTGAGTATATCGGTCCTCTGTCTCCTCTCCAAATTTGGGCTCAATACAGGCCCATATGAAGGCGTTATTGCCGAAATACAAGAGCTTCTCCATTCTGACGAGCCCAGACCAACTTTGACTTAATTACCCATTTTCAACTACCAAATGAACTCTTTAGCTCTAGTGTCCTGAATAAAATATGTATATAATTAAGTTAGGAACACGGTTACAAACTTTCAAATTCAAATAATAAATATAAAAATATTTATCTTTGAAATACTACAGTAAACTATAAAGTGTAAAACTGGAATTTTCATCAAATATTCAAATGAATGATCTAATCCCAAATACTTTCTAATTAAACATATTTAACACAATGTGAGGAAATTATATCATTTATTATCAATGAAATATTCAATAAAATAGTGTTTTATCAACTCCCCCACACTTACCCTTTTGCACTCCTGGGCAAAACCTCATATCAAGTAAACATTAATATCAAATCAAAACCAATTTTAAAACACTTATCCTTGAGATCAAACAATTACACCCCAAGAAACAAAAGATATCATGCCTCATAAAAAACATTATTTCAAGTTCTTCATTTATATCATTCAATATATTTCCACTTTATTTATCCTCTCATGAACAAAACACTTACCTCGCTTGAATTTTCTCTCATCACTCAAATATCAATTTTTTGCAATGTATTTCTCATCCAAACTCATACAAGGGTCACCATAGGCTTGATAGATTCATACATCGCTACCTGATGTGAGTCAAGGACATATTTTTATCATGAGGACTTTTCAGGTTTGTTCTCTGGCTTTCAGTTGGTAGGATTAAGATGTGAAAAACTCTGAGGTTGAATGAGGAGGGCTTGACTCTTTTGAAGCAAAATTGCATTAATCTAATTTTCACTTAAATATGGTCTTCTCCTCAATCCACATAGTATCAATTCTGCTCCATCATCATGAAAAGTCATGAAAGGTTTACACCATTCATCATTTCAGCAAAAAAAAAATCAATCTTCTCAAACATGATTTTCTTGAAAGCTCCAGATGGGCACAGCTTCACTTCAATTAGAAGCTCCAGAAAAGGCACAGCTTCACTTGTCCTGAAAGCTCCAGAAAAGGCACAGCTTTCAATATAATGAATTCCTTCAGCAGTAAACACATCTCTTCAGAATTTAATTTTCCACCCAAATTATCACAGAATTTGGTGGCAAAACACAAGACAACTTCCCCCACACTTAAGCTCAACTAGATTATGCAAGTTTACTTCAAGAGTTGGTTGGATGGGGAAAATTGGCTTGTAATGTGGATAACCTGACAGGATGTGCATGGCTTCTAAGGGATAAAAGGATTAAATATTCATGTTAGGCCATTATAAAAAAGTATTCTTTGAAATAGGGGCTTTAATACCAAACAAATGCCTCAATCATTTAAACATAAGTTCCTCAAACCCTCAAGTTTTCACATGAATAAATCAAATTCTGGTTAAATCAAGCATGGTTTTGTTCTCTCAAGAAGTGAGATGAAAGCAAAGAATATGAAAATAATGGTTCAGAAGCCTCACAGGAAAGTGATTTCAAATATAAAGACAGTGATATGTGTCATGAGATTCAAAATTCGGTGTACTTTCCATGAAATTACTAAATATTTGAACATGAAACAAAGTCATTTCAGCATTCATTTAAGATTAGTTTCAATGGGTGAATTGTTTCACTTATTGATATGGATTTAAAAATGGTGATGAGAATCATTTCAGAACAAAAGTTTCAAAAACACATAGAAAATTGTAAAATAAACACACAAAATTTGAAAAACACACAATTTTTTTTTTGGTTTTTTTTTACAGGAAAGCAATTGAAATTACTAAACCAAAAGGTTCCCTCCCCCACTCTTAAAATATTGCATTGTCCTCAATGTGAACCTATGAGATGATATATGCACATGAAATGCATATTTTTTAAATAGGACAAATAATATAAAAGTGAAAGGGTTAGGAACAACCTAATGTGATCAAGTGATGATGGGGTCATGCAGTGTGATAAAATCCACTACATCAGTAGGAAGTCCCTCAATGTATCTCTTCAAACATTTCCCATTGACTGTAAAGCTCCTTCCAGTGTCCTCTTGTGTGATCTCCACTTCACCATAAGGAAAAACATTAGTCACAACATAAGGACCTAACCATCTGGAACGCAACTTACCAGGCACCAGCTTCAGTCGTGAACTATAGAGAAGGACTTTCTCTAAAACATGAAACTCCCTTTGTTGGATCATTTTGTCATGAGATACTTTTGATCTTTCCTTGTAGAGCCTTGAGTTCTCATATGATGATAATCTAATCTCCTCAAGCTCTTGAATTTGCAGCTTCCTTTGGATTCCAGCTTGGGCTAAATCCATTTTGCATTTCATTATAGCCCAATAATCCCAATTCTCAACTTCCACGGGGAGATGAAAGACTTTCCCAAAAACAATCCGAAATGGGGACATACCAATGGGGGTCTTGTATGTTGTCCTATAAGCCCACAATGCATCATCTAAGCACTTGCTCCAATCCTTCCTATTTGGCTGCACGGTTTTCTCCAAGATTTTTTTCAACTCACGATTTGAAACCTCAACCTGGACATTTATTTGGGGGTGGTATGGTGTTGATGTTTTGTTTGTCACCCCATACTTTAGAAGGAGGGAAGAAAAATTCCTATTTCAAAAGTGTGTCCCTTGGTCACTGATGATGGCCTTTGGTACTCCAAACCTGCAGAAAATTTTAGCCTTGACAAAATCCACTACAACATGAGAATCGTTAGTCCTGGTGGCCTTGGCCTCCACCCATTTACTCACATAATCAACAGAAACCAAAATATAAAAAAATCCAAATGAACTAGGAAAAGGACCCATAAAATCAATGCCCCATACATCAAAAATCTCACGGAATAGTATGGGTTTTTGGGGCATCTCATGTCTCTTAGAAATGTTCCCAGTGTGTTGGCAATGAGAGAATGACTTACAAAACACATGGGCATCATGGAATAATCTAGGACAATATAATACAGAGTCCAAAACCTTCCTAGCTGTCTGTTGGGGTCCAAAGTTTCCACCACAAGCAAGTGTATGAAAAAATGAAAAATAGATTCAAACTCATGATCGGGAACACACCTCCTAATGACTTGGTCACTACACATGTGCCATAAGTATGGATCATCCCAAACATAAAATCTTGACTCACTCTTTAATTTTTGGACTTGATGTTTCTTTAAATTTGCAGGGATTTCAGAAGAAACAAGGTAGTTAACTAAATCATCATACCAAGGATGTGTACCTGAGATGGTATAGAGATACTCATCGGGGAAAGCGTCCCGAAGTGGTACCCGATCCAAGGTGTCATCCTCTAGTGTGTGAGTAAGCCTACTCATTTGGTCCGCCAACAAGTTTTCTAACCCCTTTTTGTCCTTTATCTCGATGTCAAACTCTTGAAGAAGGACCATCCAACAGATAAGTCGTGGCTTTGCATCTGGCTTCTTCAGGAGGTACCTCAAAGCTGCATGGTCAGAAAAAACAACTACTTTAGAGCCCAATAAAGATGAACGGAATTTATATAAAGAAAATATGACAGCAAGAAACTCCTTTTTCCATGGTTGTGTAGTTTGATTGGGCTGAATCCAATGTCCTTGATGCATAGGCAATCACATGTGAACATCCTTCCACCCTCTGAGATAAGACAGCTCCAACCGCGAAGTTGGAGGCGTCACACATAAGCTCAAATGGAAGGTCCCACCGTGGGGGTTGTATGATAGGTGGAGTGGTCAGACACTTCTTTAGCCCATCAAAGGAAGTCCTACAAGAATCATCAAACACAAAATCAGAATCTTTTTGAAGTAATTGTGACATAGGAAGAGAGATCTTACTAAAATATTTGATGAAGCGCCGATAAAATCCTGCATGCCCTAGGAAAGTTCTAGCATCATGCACACATGAAGGGTAGGGTAAGGATGAAATAATGTCTACCTTAGATCTATCAACCTCTATCCCATGTTTTGACACTACATGACCTAAGACAATGCCATGCTCTACCATAAAATGACACATTTCAAAGTTCAGGACCAGATTATTCTCAATACAATGATTCAACACCTTTCCCAAACTACTTAGACATTCATCAAATGAAGACCCATACACTGTAAAATCGTCCATAAATACCTCCATGCAGGTCTCAATAAAATCAGAAAAAATACTCATCATACATCTCTGAAAGGTACCTGGGGCGTTGCAAAGTCCAAATGGAATCCTCCGGTAGGCAAATGTGCCAAAGGGACAGGTGAATGTAGTCTTCTCCTGATCCTCTGGAGCTATAGGAACCTGAAAATACCCAGAAAATCCATCCAAGAAACAATAGTTTGTTTTCCCAGCTAGTCTCCCGAGCATTTGATCAATAAATGGGAGGGGGAAATGGTCATTCCGAGTGGTCTGATTTAGTTTCCTATAATCAATACACACACGCCAACTGTTTTGCACCCTCATTGGAACAAAATCATCTTTCTCATTTTTAACAATAGTAAAACCAGTTTTCTTAGGCACAAACTGAATTGGACTTACCCACTGTGAATCTGAAATGGGAAAGATTATACCTGCCACGAGCAATTTCTCAACTTCTTTTTTAACAAATTCCAGGAGGGTGGGATTGAGTCTCCTTTGTGGCTGTCTCACCGGTTTAGCCCCATCCTCCAAGAGAATCCTATGCATGCAAATGGAGGGGATAATACCTGATATGTCAGCCAAGGTCCACCCAATCGCCCTGATGTTCTCCCTCGAAATATTCAAAAGCTTTTCTTCATGTTCAAAAGGGAGATTGTTAGCAGTGATAACAGGTAATCTCTCACCACTCAACAAGTATGAGTATTTCAGATTTGGTAGAAATGGCTTGAGTTCTAATGAAGGAGGGTGTAGTATGGATGGAGACATTGAAGGAACCGAAATATGTGCACAAAGAGCATCGGTATCAGAATATACATTATCAAAATCAGAGAATAAAGAATCAAATCCATCAGCATACTCTATAGCCATGTCATAATCAGAGTTCACATGAACAAGATCAGAATATGAATCCATTTCAAAATCAAATCTTAGAGAGTCTTGTTCATTAGAAACAGGTGTGGAAGTTCTCTTAGACATTAAACCAGAACCAATACTCATAATCTCCCTAAGCATAGGAAAATCAAAATCCATGGAGTTTTTACTCAGTGGTTCAAAATGGGAGATAAAAAAAAGAAGAATGGTCCTTAGAGGGGTACTTCATGGAATCCATAACATTAAATATCACAACTTCATCCCCAAATTCCATGGAAAGTGTACCCTCATTGACATTTATGATAGTTTTTTCAGTTTTGAGGAAGGTCCTACCTAAGATAATGGGGGATGAGAACTTACCTGATCATCCTCCATGTTAAGAACATAGAAATCCGCTGGAAAGATCATGTCTCTTACCCGGACAAGTACATCCTCAAGGACTCCCGCTGGATATGTCGTAGCTCTATTCGCCAATTGCAACACTACTCTTGTTGGCTTCAACTCACCAACCTGCAAGGAAGATAATATAGAGTAAGGCATCACATTTATTGAAGATCTTAAATCACAAAGATCATCAGAGAAGTGAAACTCCCATATGGTACATGGGATGGTGAATGTACCTGGATCCTTGCACTTTGTTGGAATTGCTAGAGTTGGTGTAATGAGTGTTGATACATTCCTTCCAAGGTTGATCCTCTCATTTCCCTTGATCCCTCTTCGATTGGTACAAAGTTTTTTTAATAATTTTTCATACCTTGGAATTTTCTTAATGGCTTCAAGTAGAGGAATGTTGATCTCCACACGCTTGAATGTGTCCAAAACCTCCTTTTGCATTGCTTCTTAAACCATCTTCTTGGTTTGAACAACCCTGTTTGGAAAAGGAAGGGGTTTAGGAGGTACATCATCAATCTTTTTCTTACCTTTATCTTTCTCCTTGTATTTCTCATCAGTTGGTATGGAATTCAGCTTCTCTAGAGTAGAGGTGAATCCCGGTGGAATGGTAGGTCCAGATGTATCATTCATTTGCTTCCCACTTCTCAATGTGATGGCACTAACATTACCCTTTGGATTTGGAGTGGGTTGGGAAGGTAGATTTCCAGAATTCTTACTCACAAGTTCATGGAGGGTTGTGGCAATCTGACTCATTTGAGTCTTCAACTCTCTTAGCTCTGAACCTTGACTCTTCATCTCATTCTGTTGATTAAGAACAATTTGTTTCAAAAGATCATCAGTGTTAGATTCTACCTTGTTTTGGATATTCCCTTGTTGCTGACTCGTTGATGTTTGAGCTTCGAATCTCCTTTGGGGTTGTTGGAAACCCTGTTGGTAAGGTGGAGGCTGTTGGAAGTTTGGTTGAAAAGGGGGGCCTTTGTTTTTGTCCAGAGCCATACCTCATGTCTGACTGATCTTTCCACCCTTGGTTGTATACTATATCAAACTTCTGTTGGGGATATTTTTGTTGTTGTTGCTGCTGAAATGGTCTCCCAGGGAACATTGCTGCACAATCTTCTGTCTCTTGTAGTTGTGGGCAACAGTCAGTTGGGTGGCTTGTCTCAGTGAAAATGCCACATGGCCTTGAAGGAAGGGGTTGGGATGTCTTTTGAGCCAATTAAATCTGCCTCGCCATTGTTGTCCATTCTTCTAACTTAGTATCAATCAAATGAATTTCAAGAGAAGAAGGGCTTACTTGATGTACTCCTCGAACATGTGGTGTACCTCTATCACCAAATTGTTGGGAGTTTTGAGCCATCTTGTCGATCAATGCACGTGCGGCTGCTGGTGTCTTGTCCACCAATGCTCCTCCAGCTGCGGCATCCACCATGCTCCTCTCCATAGGTGTGAGTCCTTCATAGAAGTACTTAATGAGGATTTTCTCACTGATTTGGTGATGTGGACAGCTTGCACACAACTTCTTGAATCTCTCCCAATACTCATAAATTGACTCCCCTTGTGCTTGATTGATCCCCGAAATCTCCTTTTGAATTGATGTGGTCCTTGATGCTGGAAAAAATCTCTGCAAGAAAAGACGTTTCAAATCATTCCAACAAGTTACATCTTCGGGTTGTAAATAATACATCCAGTCTTTTACAGCTCCATCAAGTGAGAATGGGAATGCTCTTAATTTGATTTGATCTTTAGAAACATTTCTTGGTTTAAGGGTTGAGCAAACCACATTAAATTCTTTCAAATGTTTATTGGGATCCTCACCAGAGAGGCCATGAAACTTTGGAAGTAAGTGAATTAACCCAGATTTTAGTTCAAAGTCCGATTCGAGATTTGGGTATGCAATACAATTTGGTTGATAGTTAATATCAGGTGCAGCCAATTCTTGAATGGTTCTATTAAGTTAATTTCCATTGTTTTCATCCATTGGTTCTTCTTTTATGTGTGAATTTGAATAACTTCCAATTCCAATGTTTCCAGAAGAGAGGAATTCACCAACTGGTTGAATATTGAAACTTCCCATAGACTGAGAGTGTCTGATTCGTGCCCTAAGGCTACATTCAATCTCAGGGTCAAGATCTAAGAGATCTTCGGGATTAGTTTGTGTCATAGATCAAATAAAAATGAAAATAATATGAGTGTACCATAGTAAAATAAAAATGAGAAGTTGAGTTTGTGGTCCAAAATGAAAAGATGAGGATGAAAAAAAAATGAAAACTTGAGAAAGGGGACAGATGAAAGAGAGAGGTGAAGAAAATAATAAAATGAAAAATAAAATAAATACCTCTAAATGTTTGAATAAATTACATGCCTCCCCGGAAACGACGCAAATTTAAAAGAGCACTGTCGTGGGCGCCCTCAAATGATTAGTGTGATTTGGGGTACTTAGGTGCAGCAGAGTGGCTGACCAAGGTCGTCTCTCAAAGGAGGAAGTGAATTTATCAACTTATTAGAGGTATTCTAAAAAAAATCAAATAAAATAGAATAGAATAAAACCACTAATTTAAAGGATTGGGGTTTGTTGTAGTTTATGAATCTAGAATAAGTTTTCTGGAAGAAGATTGTATAATTTTTTTTTTGTTTTTAGTTTTGAGATGAATTTCGATTAAAATGACACAACAAGAAGATGTTTTTTTAGAAATCTATTTAAAAGGCGTAATCGATAAAACTCTACCTCTTCACTTTATTATAAATAATTATCATTTAAATTAACATTCACTTAATTATGATCCCTTAATTTGTTAAATCCCAGACCCTACGAGAATTAACTTTACCATGAAGATGATGTGAATTTAACCCTAGGCTAACTTCGGAACATGCAATCGCAGCACCCTGCTTTGATTGATTTTCTAAGATTATATTATGGTCAGTGGTAAATTAAGGCACATATCCATTCTGGAAATGAGGATGAATTGTTTTTAGAGATTATATTTGAACTCTACAAATTTATCCCGTGTGGTCTTGTATTACCGATTAAGATCGCGCTCTCACAATTTACACAAAATCCCGACCTCGAGTGTTTTTGTGTTAATTGTTCAATTGCTTGCTTAGTTTCTTACAATTTAAAAACACAATTCATGGATCATATTAAGTGAATTACAGTATATCAATGATTCAAAATAATTAAATGAAGAGGGTAGAAGATAGATCGATTACTAAAAGACTACTCTACCATAGGTGGCATAATCATCGTAGAAGCGTTTTGCATGTGCAAAGGTTTAAAATGGGTATAACCCAATAATACTTCTACTCAAGAATTCCATCCCAAAGAGGAAGATTAAGAGAAGAAGAAATTTAAACAAAATAGAAGAAAATAGAAGAAATAAAAGAAGAACAAATAAGTTTATTACACAAATGAAAACATTACAAAATGAAGAAGAGAAGGAGGCTTCGATGAGGGGATCCTTGCTTCAAGAGCTACCCCTCTTACAATGGTTGGAGAAATTGGGTGAAACAAATTCTACTCTGCCTCCAATATTTTAATGCACATCCCCACCCCTCCAAATTAGAAAAAATCCAATTTATAGAGGGGAGGGAAGGAGAGGTTACAAGTGGTTTCAAGTGTGAATGTGGAAATACGTCCAAATATTTTATTCCAAATTTCACCGACCATTTCGCCACCAAAACGAGTGAATTGTCCGGTCCTCCAGAAGGATCAAATGTGCGGATATCGGTCCTCTGTCTCCCCTCCAAGTTTGGGCTCAATACAGGCCCATATGAAGGAGTTATGGACGAAATACAGAAGCTTCTCTATTCTGGAGAGCCCAGTCCAACTTTGACTACATGGCCCATTTTTAACAACCAAATTAACTATTTATCTCTAGTGTCCGGAATAAAAGTTGTAGCTAATTAAGTTAGGAACACTGTTACAAAATTTCAAATTCAAATAAAAAATATAAAAATATTTATCTCTGAAATACTAAAGTGAACTATAAAGGATAAAACTGGAATTTTCATCAAATATTCAAATGAATGATCTAATCCCAAATACTTTCTAATTAAACATATTTAACACAATTTGAGGAAATTATATCATTTATTATCAATGAAATATTCAATAAAATAGTGTTCTATCACCCTTCTTCAAAACTTTTTTTATTAATGAGAAGCATCTATATCATTATTTCACTCTATATAAGATTTTTTTATTCTACCAAATAAGAATTATCTATAATATATTTCTTCCACCTTTTATCTAATTTAATAGAATAAAAAGTGGTGCCTCTTCTACTATAAACTATTTACATTATTCCATATAAAAGTTATGTGGTGTCTCCCAAAAATTTTTAAATGGGATTCTGTGTTTTAACAAAAAAAAATAAGGATTTTATTCTATTTAACTCTATTTTTAACTAAATTTTCTTTAGATCTCTATCATTTGTTCTTTTACCAAAATGTATCTAAAATAAATTTCTTGATCTCCTACTGTGAGATAGATAGATATGTTCAATAAGATAGTGTGTAGCTCTTGGCCCAACCCAAGATTGTGTCCTTGGTTGTGATCATGTACAATATATCATTCCAAGGTACCATGTATAATATTATTATACCAAGAAATATCCTCCTTCTTGTGTACACATAAGACCCAAAAGTGTACTTCCACATGGACATGTCCCCTTACAAGGTGTGTCTTCCCATGTCTTCAGCTACCCGACCAAGCCTCTCTACATGGTGTATACCCCCTAGTACATCACATATAGTTCCCAAATATCATCTTCCCCAAATATTAAGAATACACATCTTGTTCTCCTACACTACACACTATGTGATCATGATTTTTGAATCAGAAATCATTTTGATCCACCTAAAACCCTCTAATTGCATAAATCACCCACATATAAACCCTTATGGGATCTATAGTAGTGGAAATAGAGACATAAACCCTTTAAAATGGATAAATATGTATAATTTCATTAAAATCATAAATATTCCTTCTTCATGGAGAAAAAATGAAGATTTTGGTCCAACACAATGCTCAGAACTAGCTTCACTTTGATCTAGTGTCGACTGTCATCAAGGAAGGATTCTGATGAAACTACCTCTCTTTATCCCTTGGTTTTTCTATCCATAACCACAAGGGGTTTCTATCCATCAATATACTTATGGTAAATTATATAAGTGGGAGGTGTGTATTTTATATTTTTTAATTAAATTTTATTTATTTAATAAACATCCATCATTTAATACCCTACTAATGGTCGCCTCCAACCAGGCACCTGATACTGATAAACATTATATCATTCCGATGGTAAAACAAAAATTTAATACCCAACCATGGTATTAAATTTATTATATGAAACTTTAATTATTATTTATTCCACGTTTCCTAAAAAATATTCATGTGTGACATATAATATTTAATATTTTTAATATCACTGCACTGAGGCTCTCTGGGCCCAAAAATTCCTCACCAAATCAGCACTTGGATTTGGAAATATTCATATAAATATTTCAAATTATTACACAACAAAAAAAAGTCTATTAAATCTCCCCACCTTCAAGTATTTTCATCTCGAAAAGAAAAAACCTATGCACTAGTGAAGAACAACTGATCTCTCAACTGGGTCTCCCAAACTAGCAAGCTCTCTAGAGGGTTCCCATGCTCTAAAAAATAAACACCTAGGGAACCCACATTCCTATAAATGTTTGTCTCTAGTTAGATCAAAAACACCAATGATTACCTTAGAAATGAAACTCCACAACCCATTCCTAGCTCCTCTAAGTTGACATCATCCACATGTTGTGCACATGTATCTTTAGTTGTGACAAGGGTAAAATCACTAAGCACCTAGTCTAACTGTAGTAACTAGGTATATAGATACACCACTTCACTAACCCAATATAAAATTGTTTAAAAGGATATATAAACCCTAGGGATATCCTATTATCTCATCTAGATCCTTAGTCATTTTCATCCACCCATGGGTGAACTTCAACCTCAATGACCAATGTTAGTCCCCCAAACGTTGTCTCCCACTAGATCTGACTAGTGTAGTAGTTCTATGAAGGGCCTATCAAACATGGAATCAAACCAACATGAAAAAAAATCATGATCCCTAGAACATGAATAGTTATGATTTATTTTTCCACCTATATGGGGTAAAACTCTGAGGTCATCCACAACTAAACCTCAAAATCCTCCCACATGCACAAGAATACCAATCTCTCTAAAATGATTTTCTATTAGATGGTTAGAAGGTAGGGTAACATAATGAGATGATCTATAATCACTGAAACATTGTTGTGGCCTCTTACTGATCATGGAATCCCCATTATTAAAACCAAAATGTTTCCAAACCATTACCCTAACCATCCAGGATCCTCTATCCCCACCTACTGATAGTTGAGACATCAAGAGCCAAAGTTAGCAACAAGGTACCACATCCTTGGCCACCAAACATGATGCCAAAGGATCTCTATACAATACCCCTCTCATTAGTTTAATATTTAGGTAAGTAAACATCCCCATCACATCATCTCATATTGTGAATTGTGTCTTCATAAAACCCTGGATGGTATATATACTCCTCACCATTGGGAAATTCATATAGAACACTTCTAGTGTATATATATTCATGAGATACCTCAGAAATGGTATCCCCGAGTTGTACCTCCCTAACTCTCTAAAAAAAGTGTTGGGTTAATAACCACAAATTGGAGATTCATTTCACCAAAATTACCATTAGGGTTAAATTTAAAGAGTAAAACTGCATTGTTACCTAATTCTACAATGGTAGAAATGAACTTTTCTGTGAGCATCAGCTGATATGGTCACACCCTTGGGTGGATCTCAAGATAGAATGGCCCCAGCATCTATTGATTCCACTATCGATCCCCTATTTTTGAGGAAATTTCATTATTAGTGGACCTCTTTGATCCAAAAATCACTCTTCAAGAGCTCCTTAAGAAGCTAGTAATCTAGAAGCATGACTATAATTCATCCTAATGTGTCTCAAAAAAACTCATAGTTCAATCACATGAGGGTACTAATGAAAAAAACTATTACGAACTAATATAAAAAGAACATTGGGACCTAGATCCTAGTTATCTCATCTACCTCCTAGTTAAACCACACAAGATTGTTCAATTGAGTCACTCATTAATAAAAAACCATTTATCTACAAATATCTAACTTCATCTAATCTAACAAATCTCTCTTGGATTTATCTGATACGTAGCGTAAAAAATCAGGGTAGTCCCAATGTGTTAGTCTGTACATAATCCTAACTCCTAGAAGAAAGGTAAATCTGGTACACCCTCAATAAGACATCCTCACACTCCACCACTTTTGCTGGGAACAGAAATCTCTTAGCATCTGTTGATCCATGGGTCATTCTAGCTAGATGATAAAAGTTGGTTGTATCGGCCTGAACAAGATACCATCATACGTAGTCAGGGATCACCCCTCTAAAGAGGAGAAAAACTTTTTCCCTCAAGACATAAATAATACCACACCCAATAGAGGCAACTAACTAAGAATGGATGATTGGAAACCAATCTATACTAAGGGAAACATTATTAGTCCTCCCTGCTACTATGGAAGAATTATATGTGGGTCTCTCTCCCTATCCTCCAAATTCAGGTCACACCATTAAGAGGTATGAATGACATCTGATCCTTTATGGTAGAGCCTCCAATCATAAGTGTTGATCTAAAAATTCTCCAATGGTATTTCTATTCCTATAATTGGGGATACACTCTCAGAAAAGTGGCTCATGAATCTGTTCTAAAATTGAATTAGGGTAGTGAAGACACATGTCATACCTCAAACCATACCAATGCCTCTGGGATAGATGACCCTTCTTCCTAAATCTCATTCTTTCCCTCTCCCACCCATTCACTATAACCATGGCCTACTTTGACACCCCAACACACTACTACCCCAAACCCATAATTCAAAGGAACTCATCTAGAATACCTCAAAAGTATCCGATTTAGGTTTTACTAACTTGATTGTATGGTTTTGGATCACATAACAAGAATATTTATCAGTGATTGAAGATTCTCTATTTCATTTGAGTCTAAATGCACCAAAAAATCAACATCAAAAGCCTCTACTGAATCCTCACATCACCCTATAAATTCTTTAGGAATGAAGTTTCAAGAAAAGTGTAGCTGACATATTTTTCTTACAATACTACTGAAAAAGTAGAAAGGATACAAGTCATACCTCTAATCATCCCTAGAGCCTCTAGGTTAAAGGCCTATGTAGCCTACAACTATCCACAATCCCATCCTATAACTCCATGACCTTGGTGCAGACCATCTAGTGGTGGTGTCAGTAATAGATCAAATCTCTTTCCACCTACTACTACTCCCCCACTAATTTTCCAAATCCATAATAATGTATAACTAATTTATATTTTCATTGATTATCCCTAGGTGGTCCATCGAATGTATTCTTATTATAAACATAGTGGTTCAAAAAATCTCATGGGATATGACCCTAAACATCACAATAGAAACACATCCTCTCTTATGGATGACTAGAACTAGAATTATGCCTCATGACTGCATACCCTCCATCCTAAGATTTTCACCTAATGAATATTTCATGCCCAGATCACTGATTTTTTTATTGTCTACCTACTTTCTAGGTCTCATCTCTTGTGTTCCCAACACCAACAATTGACATCTTCTCAACCAGATATCTCTCCACTACCATGTCTCACTCTAGAACTATAACATAGGTGGGTATGTATACAGATATCACTTCAGACTTGATATCACAGCATGATCCCTTCTTAATGGTCTATCATTAAAAAACGGATATCAAACCATATATATAGAGTATCATGAAAGGTCAATGAACATCAACGAATACTCTTTCAAATCCATTCTACCCCGCTGAAGTTGTAGAAGCTCCTCTATACGCATCGCTCAGAAACGTGGCTGGATAAAAATATTCCCTGAAGAGATTCTCAAACGTTGTCCACATGAGTATCATCTCATTGTGTGTCTGAGTCACCAGACTCCACCATCACCCTGTAGAGCCCGGAATATGACTCAACTTTAGGACCACCATCTGATTAAGGAGCATCCCCATAAGGATAAAAATTAATGTGACCACCTCAATACAATCATCAGATACATAGGGATCTAGCTCACCATAAATCATGAGAGTTATATACCTATGAAATGCATGGAGGGTTCTCAACTAGTGCACCTCCTCAGCTAGTATTGCTAGAACAACATTATGCTCAATGAGTGGTGCTATATATGGAAAACAACCCTAAGGTACTACCTCTTTTGTAGAGACCTGACCCAAAGCCTCATCTCTAGGAGGATCATCATCATAATCCTTTCATATAACCTTGTTAATTATTCATCATGAATTCATTTTAAAATGATCAGGACGTACCATGATTAAACGGTATATCTGGGGAGCTAACTAAAGAAGAATATGGAAACCAAAACTCAGTCCTATATTTTGAATGTACCAAAATTTCCCTACAACCAGTGCCTATATACACCAAGTAAACAAACAGGTTTTTAGATTCATAGTGAATGGATACATTTTCCACCACACCAACAATGGATTCCCTATCCTAAAAATTAAACTTGAAAGACTTTGACATTTTTTCCATAAATCCCAACCAAATATCACAACTAAACAATATCAACACTCATGTACCAAAGTGAAACGACCTCAGATACCACTATATCATGAATCGACCCACTAGGGACCTCTTGGATAATAATGAGTTGAGAGTGACTATCTCAATCCTACCTTCAATAGGCCAAGGTTTAGAGACCAGTTCCAAGTAGGGAAATCACACACATGGGAGGCCTTATCCTATGATATATGTATCAACACATGAACATCCTTAACCATACAATAGTACATAGATAATAATGAAATTAATAAAAAATAAATGTATAAAATAATACCATACTCAGAGTACAAAAAAAAGTACTAAAATCATGAAAGGTAAAAATACAATCCAGACAAAAAACTGATAAAATTATCCAACATTTTCATAATGAGGGGACTATTTTTTTAAATGAAACTTCTGTAAAAAAACCTTTGTCTGTCTATTTCACTACGATCCTCCTACTCTTGGACCTCCCCTGACTCAATTTAAAATCATGTCATCTTAATAAGGAATTACTTGTGTAGAAGGATCCCATACATGGGTGAGTATAACAATACCTAGTAGGCAACCCCAAAACCCAAAATAAAAGGGAACAACTAAAAGGAAAACGTCTACAAGACTCATATCCAGAGGGTGTAGAAAACCTAAATGATATATAACATGAATATATATTTATACTACTCTGTTATACATGACTAAGTAGCTCAAATCTATATAGTATTACAATCAATTTATGAGACATAATTGTATAGACACCTAGAATAACCCAGATATACTCATAACAGAATCATAGTCTTAATAGGTTCCAACCTGATTTCTATCTATAGGATTCTACTTGAGGCTCAAAGGTATTTCTCATCTCAGAGTACCCACTCAAAAATCCATGCCATCCTTGATGGAATTTATATGAAATATCTCACTCTTTGAGTATCTCTATGTCGATGTCACGTGTGACACCCCAAGACTTTATAAAACTTTTTTTAGAATAAATATAAATATTTTGTTGTCATTATTTATACACAATGTCAAACTTATGCTACATATGACACGGAATTAACTTGTGTTACTTGCATAACTGAGTTTTGCCGCCTTCTAATGGAATACCAATTTTAAAACTAAATTTTGAAACTTTTTTGAATTTTATTTTTAAAAATAAAAAAAAAATTAAGAATTTCAAAATTAGCTTAGGGTTATTTTTTGGTAGTTTTTCAGAGAAACTGCATTTTTTGATGAATAGGGAAAATTACAGCAATTTAGTTAAAAACAACATTTTTTTAAATAATTATTAATCATAAATTATATTTTAGATTTGTTTTAGAGTCATATTAGATCAATTATACATATATTTATAAAACTTATTCCATTAAAATCAATTTTAATTTGAAATTTAATATAAAAATTTAACAAACATTTGAACATTTTTCTATTTTAAAAATCCATTATTTCAACCAGTTTTCGAGATTAGGGTTAATCTTAATTTTCCAACCTCTCTTACATTAGTTTTGAAAATATAACCTATAAGGATGTAATTAGTATGATATTTTTGTTCTAATAAGATCAACTTAGTTTTTGGACTAAAATGATCAGTGAATGTGATTAAAATTAATTACGTTGATTAAGGTATGATTAAGCTTAATAAGGGAATAAACACTAATATTAAGGGAAAAAATGACTTGGATACTTGTTTAAAATCCATTGGATTCTAAAAAATTTACAATAACCCCTCCTAGTTCAAAATATATGTGTTATTGGGATATTATTAAATGTAAGTTCCCTGTATAATTGTTTAGGTGAGGAAAAAGGCAAAAAAGGTAACTTTCCTTACCTCTGACATTTATCAAATTTTTAGATATGTACAAAACATCGCTTTTTCGGTTATAAATATCATTTTTTAAAATATATGGTATATTTTTATATAATACTTTATCAATAATTTTTAAGATTTTTTAGTTACTTAAAATGATTAAGAAACGCTAATATGGTGATTATTTAGTTAATAATTAACTAAAACAAATGATATTATAAATATTAAAAGTGAAGTTAATTGATTGAATTAATGTATATATATTTTTAGATGAATATATCTTGTTAAAAACCTGTAAACATAATATATTTTAATTCCAATATAATATTGATATTTTAAAATTAACATTAAATAAATAATGTCAAAATTGACATTATAGTTATTTTACAATAAATGAATTTTTCTAAATGATTTAAAATTAATAAAAATATGATATTCTACCAAGTTATTTATAAATGTTAATAAATATTAAATATAGTCTATTAATGGACCAATTAATATTTTATAAGTATCATATTGACACATATATGGTAATAAAATTTCTAACATGGTCTGGGTTGAAGTAGTTGTTTTGCGCGTCACATACACTTGTTTCAAAATTAATTTAAAAAAATGGAAAATTTATTTTATAAATTATATATAATATTAATAATTAAGTGTCTCTATATTTTCAAGTAAAAATCCCTTTAATTTATTCTTAAGGGTAAAATTAATTAGATTATAAAACTAGATTCTTTAATAAAAACCAAAATGATAAATGGGGAAATCTTAGAAGTAAAGAAACCAAATTATTAAAATGAACATATTTTTGTGTGGTGGAGGTTTGAATCGACCGTTATTCCTCTTCAATAAATTATTTTTTTCATTTTTTAGTAACTTTAGGTAAGTTGGACCACCCATTAATGAATACCTTTTGGTATTTACAAAAGTGTCACTCCCCCTCCACTATAAAAATCTAATCACTATACCCCATCCTCACACCACTCAAGACACATTGAATAATCAAAAATATATCCAAATAGTCTCCCAAAATCCAACCCCTATACTTATAATCCTAACCTTGGGAAGAAAACAATCGAATGAATATTTGGTTGAAAACCAAAAGAAGTTACCCAATTATGAGGTAAAACCTTCTCTCATGCTTTCGAGTTTCATTTCCATTCTATTCTACCTATACACTTATTATTATATGATTACATAACAACAACAGTATCCTAAATATACTAGGATGTTTTTATGCTATGTTTTATACATACACATACACACACATCCATCTAATGTGTAATGAGCATACTTTTTCTATGTACGGTGAACTACTGCCTCAAAAAATAATGATTGTTCAACTTCACCTACCACCTCTCATGGTGGAAATTATGATGGAAACTATATTTATATTATATATATATATATTATTTAATTTTTATTTATAACATACCTTTATTCTTTCCACATTTTTTAAATATTATTATTTCGTTTGAGGAAGTATGGACTATCACCCCCTCAAAGCGATACAACTCGTTCATTCAATACATGAAACGTAAAAAATAAGGTGTTAATAAACCTATGTAACATATATAACATATATATTATACTATAATTTTAATCTAAATATTTATCATTTAGTTTTCAATCATTTAATACAAAAATGAAATGAAAGTAGCGTTCATGCGTACGTACGACCTACCGTCTCCTTGAACAGTGGTCTTTATTTCTAATATCCAAAAATTATGGACTATTATAAATACATATGTACTGAATAAATAAGTTAATTTAGTCATGGTTTAAATTTTTTAGACGATGAAACCATTGTATATTTATTAAGAACACCAAATAACAAGTCAAAATGAACTTGAGAAAATTAGGCAATTAACACCAAAAATAGTTAAAATAGTGAAAAAGTGTTCACTAACATGTAATAAAATATGGTAAGAATATAATATATGCTATTATAAACATTATTATGGTTATGGTATTATTTATTAACATATTTAAAACTACTATATATAAGGGTAAATACCGCAAAAAATAAATAAGGATAATGTCAGAGATTTATGTCTCTCTTTTTACGTCCATAAGATAAATGTCATATTCACCACTTACATAATTTATGTGGTGTACCTACTACCCATTTTGATATATGATATCATGAATTATTTTATATTCATGGTATTTAGGTGTTTCATTTTATTATTATAACTTTTGGTTCTTTCAATTCATATGTAAGGGAATTTCTTCTCAAATTACATTCAATTGAGACTTATTTGTTATTATGTGCCAAATCACGTTTATGTGGTTTATATATATCCTTTTTCATGTTATATCATGAATTATATTATTATAATTATATTCTAATATTCAATTAATGTCATACCATTCTTGAGATTATGATTCATATGTTTCAAAGTGGTATGGGACACATTGAAATGTTTACTGATTATTCTCCTTGAGAATGTTCCTAATGGATTTCTTTGAAATATCACTTAATTTTGTTATTTTTAAAATTATTGATAAAAATCACATTATTTTAATAATTTTTTATTATAAATTTACATAAATATCCATATCATTTTTCATGGATATGTTTATTTCCTAAAACATTATACCTTTTTTCATACGGTGTTCACTTTAAAAGTTTTAGATTCTTGGCATGAATCCTTAAGAGTATTAGATTATTAAAATGAATACTTAAAAGTATTAGATTCTTATAATTAATCCTTGAAAGTATTATATTCTAGTGATGATGTCTTTAAAGTATTATATTCTTGTCATAAATCCTTGAAAGTATTATATTCTTGTCAAGGAGCATTGAAAGTAATAGATCTTCGGTACGAAGCCTCTAAGGTATGATATAGATATCCATATTTAGGAATTTCCTTCATAGATATTTCAGTTACTATTTATCCATGAGATTTTGGGTTGAATTATCTATTGATTTATTCTATTATCATTTTATTGATTAAGTGTCTTGGGTTTTAGATTCATACCTTGACATATTCATTTTTCATTATCTATTTATTTGAATGGAATCATTTATTTACCATGCCGGGTTAATTTCTACTTACTGATTCATTATTGATTTTTCTTTACATACCCTTTTAGAGCATCAATGCTCACCCTTATTTTGTTTCTTTACCCAGGTTATGAAGATAGAATCTTTGAATAAGATTTCAAGGAAATTGTTTATTTCATTTTATTATGTATCATGTTTTTATTTCCTATTTCCTAATGTATTATGGGTATCATGTATGTAATTCATCTTTCCAAGACTTCTAAACTAAATGGTCCTTCAATATTTGATTCCTTTTAATCGTTCCAATGTAATGTATTAATTCACCATCTCTTAGATTCTAGGTTCGGGGCATTACAGTTGGTATCGAAGGATTTTTAGAAACAACCTTGTAAACTAGATTTATAAAACATGGATTAGGGAACATAGTGAAAAGATAGACATTGTGGAAAAGTACATAAGATCATCCTATAATTTTAGTATGGTAGATATTATGGGGTTATTCCTATAAATACATCCCTATCCAGATACTATAAGTGGGATTGGTTCTGGAAGAGATGTATCTAAGAGTAATAAATCCGACAAGGTGTTTTGGTTCTGACTCAGGGTAACCCGGTACATGACATCATGATTTACTGTGCACCTAGTTTGAAACTCTCTAGGGATATGCATTGGATAGTAAAAATATTATTTACCTACCATTATAAAGGATTTATAGTTAAATATATCCCCAAACAATCCATAATTAGGATTATGATATCAGTTATGCGAAAATTTATTAATTTATGTTATTACATATTTAGAGTTATACAATGTTCATAATTTTATAAGCTAATCTAGTATATGTTGTGGTTTATAAATGGAACCTAGAAGGAACAATGGTATCAATACTAATGAAAAATGTATAGATTTACCTACTGAAGAAACTTATACATCTCGTATTAGAAATGAGAATGTTATGGAAATATTAAGGTATCTTAATCATATTATGAAACAGAATCTTTCTTAGATAAAACAACATATTTCACAATGAGACTCTCCTATATTGAATTGATTTATGCAACAGGGGCCCTCATCCATTAGTGGGACTACTAGTCTAATTACATATGAGAAATGGATTAAGTCTTTGGAATAGATATTTGAAGAATTGGGATGTGGTGAAAAGGAAAAAAGTTACAGTTGTAATGTATTTTCTTAAAGCCGATGTCATTTACTGGTGGTCATTAATCAAAAATACTATGGAAGAAGAGAAAATAAAAATCATGGAATGGAAATATTTTAAGTGGATATTCTTTAATAAATAATTCCATCATGAACAATAAATTTAGATGAAGATAAGGTTACTTAGTCTAAATAAAAAGAATGATGAAAGTGTTTTGGAGTATGGATTCACTTTTACAAGTTTGGTAAGGTATGATACTAATTTCATACGCAAAACAGAATACAAGATTTACCATTTCTTTGAAGGACTTATGCCAAGTATATAAAGGGTCATAGTGACTCAATCCTTTTCTTCATATGATGAAATAGATTTATGTGCTATCAATACAGAGAAAAAATTCTCCAAGTCTTATATAATTAATGGGAAATAAGAGAAGAAGAGGATGATAGAGCAAGATGTGAATAAATGGAAAAAAGTAATGCATGATTTTCTATCATGTGATACTTTTAGAATGAAACACCATTGAGTATTATTAAAAAGGAAATGAGTTTTCTTTGATATTGGAGAAAAAGGATACCATGTGTAGGATTTCAAGGGAAAAGAAAAAAAATTCTAATGTTCAATTCTTCAACTGTAAGGATTTGTGAAACTATGAAAATGAATTCCCCAAGTTCCAAGATAATATACCCCAGAAGAAGATAATGGATCAAGGTTAAGAATATGTTATTAGCACAACTAAAGTGTAATGATTAATGTACATCTATTTATTTTTTAAGAAATATTTTGTAATAGTATTTTGTTGATGATGTCCTCATCATAGGATTTATAAAATATTTAAGGATTGTACTAAAATAATTTTTCATTACGCATTTGAGATAATATGTTGTATGGTACCATGAAAATTTATTAAATGGATAGTTAATTTTAAAAAAAACATGGTTGATAAGATTTAACATGTTCCTATTGTTGAGTTAATTTTCGACTAATAGATGATTCATATGCATAAAGTAAATTGGAAACTACTAACTACCATGGAAATGATTCTAAACTATTGGATCATAATATTTTGGAAATTTCAACCATTTATAAGGTGGTTTATGTTGTACTTTTTACATGTTTTTATGGATTTATATATTACATCACTATATGTTTAATCTTGTTCTAAAAGATTAAGTAGAAATGGATCAGGGCATGAAAAAAGGATAATATTGTGCTTATAGAAGTGTTCCAAGTAAGTATATTTACTTATATTCTTAGAGAGTGAAATAATTACACAACTACATGAAAATTGATCTTAAAACAAAAAAATTTGTCTTAGTACCTTCATTTTTTATGAATCAAATGGATACTTACATCATCATGGATTTATGGCCTTCTGATTATTAATTATCACCTAACCAAATTCTCTAGCACTCTCCATTAGAACTAGAGGGTTTGGTTTTTCTTCTGAATCCATATTTCCATTTCCAACCTATGTTCTCCTACTAGAGAACCTAGATACCTAACCATTGTGCATTATCTTCTCTCTTATTAATAAAATGTGATATTAACCCTTTTACAATGCGGATCTTTCAAAAATAGTTTATTTTTAATCCATATATTACAGAGTTCATGTTTGAATTGTGAGGATTCTATTTAATTAAAGTGGGGACAATGTGACACCACAATACATTAAAATATTTTCGTTTTAGATTAAATATAATTTTCTTGTTGGCATGCTTTATGCACATTGTTAAAGTTACGCTACATACGACACTTAATTAACTTGTGTTACACGCAAGACCGAGTTTTACCACCTTTTAATGAAAAACTTATTTTTAAACTAAATTTTTAAAATTTTATGAATATTATTTTTAAAATTCAAAAAAAAATTACTTATAACGTCGAAATTAACTTTCAGTCCATTTTTGTGATTTTTATGGGAAACATCATTTTTTATGAATAGTGAAAATTATTGCAATTTAGTTAAAAATAACATTTTCATTTAAATAATTATTAATGATAAATTATATTTTAGATCGGCTCTAGAGTCAAATTAGATTAATTATACATCTATTTATACAATTAAGTTAGTTATAATAAATTTTACTTTGAAATTGAATATAAAAACATAACAAACTTTTGAACCTTTTTCTACTTTAAATATCTTTTATTTCACCTTGTCAACATGATTAGCGTTAATCATTATTATCCCACTTCTATAATTTGAATTTTGAAAATATGAAATACATGGATGTAATTGTTATGATTTTTGTGCTCTAATAATATCAACTAAATTTTTTGACCAAAATTATTACTGAATGTGATTAAAATTAATTACGATGATTAAGTTATGATTAACTAATAAGGGACTAAACTTTAATATTAAGGAACAAAATCACCTATAAACTTGTTCAAAAGACATCAGATACCAATAATTTGACCATGTCCACACTTGTTTCAAAATATATGGGTGATTGGGATATTTTTAAATGGATGTTACCTATATAAAATGTTAAGTGATGAAAAATACAATAGGGAACTTTCTTTACCTTTAACATTTATAAAATTTCTAGATATGTAAAAAACATCATATTTTCTGTAATAAATATAATTTTTTAATATATATATATATGGTAAATTTTAATTATAATAATTTTTAGAGATGTTTTAGTTACTTAAAATGCTTAATAAACACTAATGTAATGATTATTTAGTTAATAATTAACAAAAACAAATGATAATATAAATATTTAAAGTAAAGTTAATTGATTGAATTATTGTATTTATTTATTTTTTTAGACGAATATATCAGTTTACACACATTTAAACTTAATATATTTGAATTCAAATATAATATTTCTATTTAAAAATTAACATTAAATAAATAATGTCAAACTTGAAATTTTTTTTCATTTTAGAATAAATGAACTTTATTAAATGATTTATAATTAATAATAATCCTATATTATTCCAAGTTTTTTTAATTGTTATTAAATACTAAATATGGTTAGTAAATGGACCAATTAATATTTTACAACTAACATATTGACCCATATATTGTAATAATGCTAACACGTTCCGGGTTGAAGTAGCGTTTTAGCACGTCACATACGCTTGTTTTAAAATTAATTTCCAAAACACATGGGAATATTATTTTATATATTAGTTATAATATTAATAATTAATTTGATATATATTTTCTAATAAATCTAACTTTAATTTAGTCTTAATGTCTAAATTAATTAGATTAGAAAACTAGATACTTTTATACAAACCAAAATGATAAAATTGGGGAATCTTATATGTTAAGGAACAAAATTATTAAAACCCACATATTTTTGTGTGGTATAGGTTTTAATTGACAATTAATCTTCTTTAATCCATTATTTTTTTATTTTGGAGGAACTCTAGGTAAGGTGGACCACCCATTAATTAATATCATTCTGTATTTACAAAAGTGTCACTCCCCTCCACTATAAAAAGGAAAACACTCTACCCCTTCCTCACACCTCTCAAGACACATAGTATCATCCAAACTCTATCCAAAGAGTCTTGAAACATACCAATACTAGACCTAGAAGCCTCACCTTGGTCAGAAAACAATCCAAGAAAGATTTTAGTACAATACAAAACGTAGTTACCCAATTGAGAGGTAACACCTTATCTCATGCATTTTAGTTTAATTTCCATTATAGACTCCCTATAATCTTATTATCCAATGATTATATAAAAAACTAATATAATCAGTATATTATGATGTTTTTATGCTAATGGTCTGAAGAAAACTGATACACACCTCCATATAATGGGCAACAGACAAACTGTTTCTGTGTACATCGAACTACTACCTCACGAAATGATGATTGTTCAATTTTCCCCTACCACCTCTCATGGTAGAAATTATTATGGAAAAGTTATTTATATATAATATATATGATATAATTATTTTTTAATTTTTATATATAACTTACCATTATTCCTTGATAGTGGTGTAAATGCGATAATTTCGCTTGAGGAAGTGTGGACAACCTCCCCCTCAAAGCGATATGACTCATTTATTCAATACATATAATGTATAAAGGATGTTGTTAATAAACCTATGAAACATATATAATATAGATATGATACTGGAATTATAATATTAAAATTTATCATTTAGTCTTCATTCTATTTATACAACAGTGAAATGAAAGTAGCATTCATGTGTACGTATGGCCTACTGTCTCTATAAATGGTGCACTTCATTTCCAATCTTCAAATATTATGGAAAATTCTAAATACAGGTGTACTGAATATATAACATGATTTAGTCTTTTTTTAAATTATTTAGTCAATGAAACCATGAACTATTTAATAAGAACACCAAATAAAAAGTCAAAAAGTACTTCAGAAAACTACGAAATTAACTCTCGAAATAGTTAAAATAAAAAAAGTGTTAAAAAATCATTTAATAAAATATTGTAAGTAAATATATGATATTATAAACATGAGTGTGGATATTTTATTATTAAGTAACATATTTTAAACTAATATAAATTACTCTAAATGACACATATCTAAAAGAAGGATAATGTAATAAATTTTCGTCTAAATTTTACATCTTTGAGATAAATGTCATATTCACCACTTACTTAAATTTTGTGGTGTACCTACTTCCCATTTTGATATATTATATCACAAATTATTTTATCTTCATGGTATTTATATTTTTCCTTTGATTATTATCATTTTTGAGTCTTTTTATTCATAGATATGGTAATTTTTTCTCAATTTACATTCTATTGAGACTTATTTTTTATTATGTGCCAATCAAATATTATGTGGTTTATATACTAAATTTTTTACGTTATATCATGAATCCTCATGTTATCATGATATTCTAAGATTCATTTAATTTCATACCTTTATATAGATTATGATTCAAATGTTTCAATGTGGTATGGGACACTTTGGAATTTTTTAAGATTATTCTCCATAAGAATGTTTTTGATGGTTATCATTGACATATAAATACCTTTTTTGATTGTTAAAATTATATTGAAACAATAAATTTATTTTAAAAAAATTCATTGTAAATTTACTTAAATATCCATATTATTTTTTATGAATAACATTATTGCCTAAAATGATATAAATTTTTTTATACAGTGTTCACTTTAAATGTTTTAGATTCTTAGCATGAAGACTTGATAGTATTATATTCATGGAATGAAGCCTTGAAAGTATTATATTCCTGTTATAAAATCTTGAATGTATTATATTCTTATAATCAATCCTTGAATGTATTATATTCTTGGAATGAAGTTTGGAAAGTATTAGATTTTTGGCATGAAGCCTTGAATGTAATGGATCCTTGGCACAAAGCCTCAGAGGTATGTTATAGATATACATAGTTATGAATTTACTTTGTAGATATTTAATTTTTTATTTATACATGAGATTTTGTGTTGAAATATCTATGGATGTATTTTATTCTCAGTTTATTAATTAATTGGATTGGGTTTCATATTCTTACCAGGGCATATTAATTTTTCCTTATCTAGTTATTTGAATGGAATCGTTTATTTACCCTGAAATCTTTATTTTTTATTAATTATTAATTATTCCTTATTGTTTACATACCCTTACTGAGAATTTTAGCTACTCACCCTTATTATGTTTTTTCCCAAGTTTATGAAGAATAAATATTTGAATAAGCATTCCAGGACACTGTTTATTTAATTTTATAATGTATTATGTTTGTATTTCCTATTTCCCAATGTATTATGGGTATCATGTATGTAATCAAGATTTCCAAGACTAGTTAACTGAATTGTCCTTTGAGATTTGATTTTTTAATCATTTTAATTTACTATATTAATGCACTAGCTTCAGGCTTCTGGGGTATGGGAATTATAACACATCCCCACCATCCTTGATGACATCCATATTAGAGAACATTCTCATCGAGTCTTGCCATTAAAAAGGTCAAGCTAGAACCTAGTGGATCAACATAATCGAAGAGGGAATCCCACCCATGTCACATGGTTGAGTCCACTAGCCCTACTATAACTCATAGGATATCAACTCATAGATATGGTATCACACCCAAGACTATTGGGGACACCATGAACCTAGTCTGGAACTCTGAAGAACATAAAGCTCTGATAGGGGATCACACGAGAACCACTGGGGGCACCGAAACCCCTACCAAGTCTCAAAATCAATATGCAAAAATAAGGGATCACACCTAGGATTTCTAGAAGATAACAAAAAACAATATGGTACAACCTGCAATGTATGGGATCAACACCCATGCATGGGGTTCATGTTGATTCCACAATCCCCACTTAGGGAAGATGATGTGATAAAGGATCCCACTTCAGACTTCCCAGATGAATATAATAACTCTATCTAAACCATCCCATATAGAGGATCACAATGATATTCTTATAATGTAATACCACACTGTACCCTTGGTGGGATGGACCAAAGAAGCACACCCACCTGGCTTTGATCTGTGCATCACTACCAGAAGCATCCCACTAATATCACCTCACATATCATCACCTTGTGTCACATATCTACTACCAAAACCATGGACACTATCATGTTTTATGTAAAAAACTACTCTTTATGGGATACTCATGGGACTCCATATGATTCCGTAATATGGGCATGCTCAAGGGAGAAGTTCATGAGGGGAGTACACAACATGTGTTATTAGGGTACACAGTGTATCTCTCAAGGATGACCCAAGTAATGTCCCCTCATAGTACATGGTGTGTAACATGTTAAAAAAATTTACATGGGTTTACAAAACATGTAACCCTACCTAATCATCTAGACTTATCCTATCTCACACACGACCTAGATTTCTATGTCTCCCTACATAGAGTGTGCCCTTGATACACCATTTATGCCTCATGGTCCATCCTTAGACCATGTCCTTGATCATTCTTCATTATAGGATTTTTCTACCATATGCCATGGCTCAGGACCATGTACATGGACATGTACTATTGCCCATGTACACCCAAAACTAGGCTGTGTACTTTCACACACCATGTCCCCATATATGGAATGTATACCCATGTTGTCATCACCTAGCAAAGCCTCTCTACACGGAGTATACCCTCATCACACAATATGCAGTTACAAAATTTCATCTTCTAAAAATGGTAATAAAAAATTGTGTGTACTCATACACAATACACCATGTGATCAATATTTTGGAATTAGAAATCACAATGATCCTCTTGAAACCACTAACTTCCACCAATTCCCCAAATATCGATCCCTATGAGAAATCTAATAGTCATAACAGGTCTCTAAATCCATTGAAAAAAAATCAAAAATATGTATCAAGATATAAATCTCATAAATCCTCATACTTTGTGTTGAAACACTAAAGCTTCAGGTCCAACACGACACCCAAAACCTGATGCACCACGGTCTAATGTTGATCGCCATTAAGAATGGAGTCTACTATCACCTCCTCTGTCTCTCCATTGGTTCATTTATCCATCACTAAAATGGAGTTATCTAATTTCTTTTTTACAAGTTAAATGACACATGTAGTAGGGGTAGGTTTTAAGTTTATTAATTAACTTCTATTTAATTAATAAACCTCCATCATTTAACACCCTAACAATGGTATCCTCCAACTGGGTGCCCGATTCCAAAAACATTTATGTTCTAACTAGGGTAAAACCAACATTACATACTCATCTTTGGTCTCATGATTCTTATTCAAGGCTCTGATAAGGATTTATTCAACATTTCTTGAAAAAATTGTGTGCACGTCATATGAAATAATTAATATTTTTAATATCATCACACATGGGATATTCAGGCCCCAGAATTCCCTACTAACTCAACACTTGGATTTGAAAATATTCCTTTAAATATTTCAATGTCTTACCTAGATGAACCAGAGTTTCTACATGACCTATTTTATGGGTACACTTTTTTACCCATTTTGTGAATAAGTCGGTAGCTGTAAGAATAAACTTGAATTTATAGATAGTGGATAGAGGGTATGAACCCATGAAATTATTCCCCTATATATATAATGGATGGAAGTATTTAGCAATGTAAAATAACTCTAGGGTTTTGTGAATAAATTAATAATATATCTAGAATCCATGGAATTTCATGGTGAATTATATTCAATCACACATCATTTATGGCTAGAAATATCCAAGTCTCGTGATTTATTCGAAGATATTAGAACTCCAATAATTAAAACCACATTTGAAAATGTGGATCACCTATATAATAGTAATGGTTTCTTCACCTTCAATTCACATAAGGAGGAACCCATTAAAGACTCATTTCTGGTGGAATTTTCACGAAATAATGTCATCATAAGGGGAAAAGTTTATTTCCCAATGACAGGTATGCTTCTTCATGGATCAATATGGGATGGTTCCATATTTAAGATACTTCATTATGAGATACATATAAATATTTTTTAAAATGGTTAGTAAGGGTGAGTAATCACTTTGACTTATGGTAGCATTAAATTCATTATTCTTCTCTATATCATTGGTGATAAATGAAGGTACCACCATGTGATTTGAAATATGAATCATCATATCATCCAGTTTTGGGTATACCTTTTTTGGTCAAACAATCTAATCTTATTTTAGAGGATCAATTAGGGGATGCATAGCATGTTCAACTTGAGAATTTCACTCAATGGATTTTTTTTCCTATAATTAATTAGGCATTAAGTAACCTAAACCTTTCTATCGTAACTCCATACTGGGAAATATTTCCCTTAATAAAAAGATCCTCAACTTATTTTGGTGGAAAGTGGTCCATGGATATAACTACACCATTCAAATTTTACATTACAAAATTCACTGATTAGGTGATGATGAGATGTGTGGTGAATCTCCCAAATCCTAATATTTTCATTTATGTTGACTCAGGACTCCTTATTATTTCACAATATTGTAGATTTCATTTCAAAAAAAAATCATATTCATTGTGTTCCTCTACATTAGTAACGTGCTATGTAACACACTAACCCTAGAAGCCTAGATTTGGTGAATTATTTTATTATATTAGAATGATCACAATAAATTAAATCTTGAATGATTGATCAATTTAGAAGCCTTGGAAAAACTAGATATAAAAATAAGTTTTACATTACAAATTGAAACGAAAAAATAAATAGTATCTCATTTGAAAACACTCATGTCCCAAAGATTATCCCTAAAAATTATTCATAATATACCTCTTCAAACTCTATGAAAAAAGAAACACAAGAAAGGGGTGAGCTCAAATATTTAGTAAGGGTAAAAATAAATAAAGTGGAAGCTATCATAATTATTCCAAAACATTTGAGGAAGGGTATATTACATAAAAAAGAATTTTTAACATAGTAATGGAAATAATAAATCATATAACTCCATATAAACATTCACATGGATATTATACTAGTTTAATATTCACATGTAATATCAATAACTAATCTCAAAATGAGGTAATTAATAATGTGGTACATATGAAACATATCGTCGAGACCTCGACCTGGATATCTAAAAATAAATGGTTTGGACCTCATTCAAAACCACATATTATTTTTCTAGTGATACCTACTGATGCATCTAGGGTCTATAGTAGGCCCCTCCAAACACTTACTAAGTTCAATTCATTTACCATATAAAACTAGTGAAAGATATCCAACATATGCATTCATATTAAAAAAACTAGCATACAAAATGTAAATACTTCAACCACAAACCATGAATGATGTAAAAATATAACATCCATATTCAAACTAATCATAAACCCTTCAACACAATATAGTAGATTATTTAATATTAAATCAACCTCAATCAAACATAAGATCCAACAAATAAAGTTTATAAAAATGAAAATACTCTAATAAAATAATTGAAACATTTTGAGAGAAATACCCTTTTTATATTGAAATCATTTATATAAAAATTCATGAAATTATATATAGAAAATTTTAATTTAAAAAAACCATATAAAATTTTAAATAAATCTTTAAAATATTAAGTCATAACTATGGTGTAAAAATCATCTCACTATATATAAGTTAAAGAAAACATTCTTCTCGTACATAGATGAAAAAGTCAAAAAAGTAACTCGTAAGGAAAATGAAAAAAAGATACTTTCAAACCATTTTATAAAAATTATAATTTGGTTCGAAATGAATTTAATATTTTTTAGATAATTTTTTAATATGTTTTTATGAAACATGGACTTGGATGATAAATATGTCCTAGTAAATACTTACATATAAACAATCTCAGATAATAAAGAGATTGTGAAATTAACCATTACCTTATAATTTCATTTAGTTGAGGGTGTGTTAAACACCTAGATAATTTTAAAATAATGTTATTAAATTATTCCAAAAACATATCCATATTTATGATATCATTTATGACCTTCTTATATCGTTTTTTAATAATATTTTATTACTACCATCATTTTTGGTGCTAACTGTTGCATTTTCCTATGCAAGTTTTTCATGTAAGTTTTTTTATTATGCAAAAGATATATTTGATTCATATCCAGAATGATATTAAGTTCATAAATATTATATTAAATCACTATATAAATTTTTATAATTATTCAGGAATGGTTAAAAAGGATTATGAATCTCATCGCGTTGTGGAGAAGGTAAGTTCTACGTAAGCACGAGGGATGATATCATTTCGTAATGATAAATGGGTAAGAAATTGGAAGAGATAATATTTATAAATAACAAAAATAATTTATTATATATTACTTATATTCTTTATATTCATTGTTATACCCATTAAAATAAAGTAGTTATGAAAAAAAAATACACCACAACGTGGAGACGCTAAGTCGTATCCACACACGCTAGGTGATATAGTTTTTCATGGTATGGGTAAAAGAATGAATATGGTTGTCCCATAATCATAAAAACCTATAAAAATATATATGATATTGTATTAATTACTTTAGTATGGAAACAAAATTAGAATAGGATGTATAATAAGAAAATAACTTTGAAATAGTTGGTAAAACAATTACCTCTTCTTCAAGTATCTCTTTTTTATTTACACAAACAAAATCCATAGGTTGGATTTGAACCCAAAGTAAGGCCTTTGGGATGAAGTGAGGGAATTTTGGAGGATAAATGGGTATTTTTTTGGATGATACAAAGGTATTTATTGGTGTGAATAAAAGAGAAGGAAGGGTTATCTTTTATAAGAGAGGGGAGGGGCACTTTTGGAAAATCCAAAACTATTAATTTAATATATATATTTTTTATAATAGCTCTAAAGTGAGTTATTTATAGGATAAGATAAGTATGGGTCTAAATGCAAGAAACCAAGGAATTTTATATTTGTTTATTTTACAATATTAACCTTATCTTTTTTCCTTTAAACCTTAGTTAAACAATTTAACTCATACCATTACTACTTGTTTTTTACACTATAGGGTTAATATAGTTACAATAAAATGTAAAATAAACCCAATTGGATCATTTATGTCATTTTTAAGATTATAATATTTATTTTTCCAAATTATATATTTTTATGAATTTTATATCATTTAATATAGTATTATTTATTTTAAAGTATCATTTATGTCAATTTTGTACTATTCATTATTTAAATTTTTAAAAATATCATAAGAAAATGATAATTAGTAAAAATAATTTAAATATATAACTAACATGTCTAAGTTATATAAAAAAACCTTCTATTTCATTAATTGTGTCAAATTATAATTATTCTAATATTTTTAATTTTATTTATTTGATATCACAATTAATTAAAAAATTACTGCATCATTATTATAAAAGAAATTAATTAAATTATTTCTCCTAGATAATTTAAAAATAAATTATAATAATAGATATAAGTTTATTTTATTTCAAATTAATATTTATATTTTAATTTACCTTTTTTATATCCCTATATTAAAAATTATTTAGTTATTAAAATTTTTAATACGACATTTTTAACTAATATTTAAATATAATATAATAAATTTATTATTCTTACCAAAGTGGATTAAAAGATCATAATTTTATCCTATGATTTATTTTGGTTTAAATTCACTTATACAATGAAATTAGGACAAGTTTTAGGGTAATTTTATAATATTATAATATTATTCTTACCTTTAGTTACATGATTTACCCTTAACCATGGTATGTAAAATGTATCCAAACTTATTATTCATAAAATTTAAAATAAAAAATAATTAAATTTTATTAGACTCTAAATATAATACTAATTACAAAAATTTATTTCCATTTTTTTAGATTCAAATCACATTAGTAGAAAAATTATGTTTAACACTAATCTCATAGATATAGCGAAAATGAAGGTAAAAGAAACGTTCAAAAGTTCAAAAAGGTTTTATATCTAATTTCAATATAAAAGGATTCAAATAAAAATAAATTTGATGAATATTTAATCTATTTTTAATTTAAAATAAATTTAAAATATAATTTAACATTACTAATTACTTTGATGAAAAGACAGTTTTAAACTAAAATGTAGTATTTTTCACTATTCATAAAAAAATGAAAATTCTTTGAGAAATACCAAAAAATCTCTCTAAGATAATTTTGATATTATGAATTCATTAATTAAGTCTATTTTAAATAATAAAATTTATAAAATTTCAAAAAAATCAGTTTTAAAATATGTGCACCATTAAAAGGCGGTTAATACGATACATAACCATTATTTAAATGGTTATGTTAAAAGATTGTGATGTGCTCAAACTCAGTGTTGCATGAAACAAAATATATTAAATTTATTTATAAATAAAACATACCACAAAAACTTGGGATGTTATATTATTCACTCCAAATAATTGTTTCCTCAATATTTCCAGAATATCACTTCATAAAAAGATTTGGGTGATTCATCCTCTAAGTTATTTAGGTTCCCACATCAACTCTTCCATTTTATGGTTTATCTAAATAACCATTACCAGTTTTGTTGTTTGATTCCTTAACAATTGTTCTCTAGTTTCAAGAATCTCAATAGGCTCTTCATATTAAGACAGATGAGTTTACGGTTCTATTTCTTCATAGAGGAGTACATGTGTTGGGTCTGGCATGTACTTCATTAATAGTGATACGTGGAACACATCGTGAACCTTTGAGAGACTGGAAATCATTTCTAAATGGTAATATACAGCTCCAATTCATTCCATAATTTCCAAAGGTTTGATGTACCTAGGACTTAATTCACCTTTCTTACTAAATCTTATAACACTCTTCTATGGATATACCTTCAAGAGAACGTGATCTCCTACTTCAAATTCCAAATACTTCATTATGTTATCTGCATATCTCTTTTACCTACTATGAGATTATTTGATATGGGTTTGAATATTTTTTTTCCTTTTCTATTATTTCCTCAAAAAATAATTGACCTATCAGTTATCGTTCACCCACATCATTCCAAAAAGTAGGTGTAGGCCATCTCTTCCCATATAACACTTCCTAAGGTTACATTTTAATACTTTAATGAAATATATTTTTATAGGAAAATTCTACTAGAGGTAAATAATTATCCCAATACCATGAAAGTCATGGGATAAATACCTCAACATGTCTTTAAAAGTCTTAATAGTCATTTTTGATTGTCCACTGGTCTGTGGGAGGTTGGTAGTTCTCAAATGAAGGTTAGTATTTTAGGCCTTTGGAAGAATTTTCCAAAACTATGGTAGCCCCATGAAAAAAATCCATTTTAATATCATCTCATTTACACATAGTTATATTAAGAGGTTGTATAACTATTATAGGATGTTTTCTCTCAGCTTTCACTTATTGAAAAACTAGATATCTTGACACATAGTCAGCAATTTCCAACTTCATATTATCCAAGCAAAAAATTTCCTTCAAATCTCTAAACACATTTGTGCTACCATGGTGTATAGAGAAATTTTATCTATGACAATCATCCAGTAATTCCCTTTTTAGCTTATTTATAAAGGGAAAAAATCCACTTTCCAAATTTTAAAATTACATCTTCATATATGAAGTTTAGAAATCTACCATTGTTTAAAACTTTAATTTTTTTTAAAATCCTCCCCAGTAGACTAAGAAATTTTTTTCCATTCTAATAAAGGTGGTTTGAGAACCATTTCATAAATAGTTCTGTTTCTCCTTCATTGATTATTCCCATATCCATAATTACATGATCCATGAACATAGAATCCCTTTAAATTATCATTTTTTAGAACACTATGGTCTTTCATACTCAATGAATCTTCCAACTTATTTTTTCCCCTAGATTATGGTGTATCAAATAATCATAATCCTTGAGTAGCTCGAGCCATCTTATTTGCCTCATGTTGAGTTCTTTCTATGCGAAGATATATTTCAAACTTTTATAATCTCTATATATCTCACATCTTTATCTATAGAGATAGTGTATTCATATCTTCAAATAAAATAGTTAAAAATTCTAACTCAAGATCATGATTTTACAGTATTCTTCATGAGTTTTTAACTACCCTGATACATATGAAATAACTCTATCATTTTTCATATGGACACAACTAAGTAATTTCCTTGATCAATCAAAATAAATCACAAATATACCTTTTACTAATACTAAATTCAACATAAGATTATTAAATAATATTCTATTAAATTCTTCAAAACATTATTCACATTATTTTTTCCACACAAACTCAACACCTTTACATGTGAGCTTGGTTAACAGGTTAGCTAATCATAAAAACTTCTTCAAAAAACACTGATAGTAACCTACTAATCCAATAAAACTACATACATAATTTATTTTGATTGGTCCAAGATATTATTGGATTGAATTTGTCTTTATAGGATCAACATAGATTCCATAATTTGAGACAATATGGCCAATAAGGAAAATAACCTGAAGTCAGAATTCACACTTGCTAAATTTAAAATATAACTCTTTCCTTATGAGAGCCTTAATAATGATTTATAAGTTATTCTCATGATATTCATAGAATTTAGAATAAACTAGAATATAATCAATTAATACCACAAAAAAATCATCAAGATATTCCTTGAATACTCTATTCATTAGATCCATAAAAACCAAGGGTGCATTAGTCAATCCAAATGGAATTACTATAAATTCGTAATTTATATACCTCATCTGAAATGTTCCCTTAAAAATTTCTTCCTTTTTCACTCATAATTAATGATATACAAAATAAATTTCAATCATATAAATAGTTGATCTCCTTAAATTTGATCCAATATATCATCGATATGAGGTAGATGATACTTATTATTTATTTTACTCGCATTGATTTCCATATAATCAATACACAGTCTCATGGATCCATCTTTCTTCTAGACAAAGAGAACATGGCCTCCTCATGGAGAAACACTAGGGATAATAAATCCCTTTGTACCTAAATATTCTAATTGTTTGTTTAGGCCCACCAATTCATCTATAGACATTCTATAGGGAGTCTTTGATATTTTTCTTGCATCCAGGATTAAATCAATAGAAAATTGAACTTCACACTCTAGAGGGTGTCCGGGTAATTCTTCAAGAAATACATCAATGTATTTATTTAAAATAGTCATATTCTCAATTTGAGAATTAATTTCTTCATCCCTAGATTCTTTTATCTTCAGCCCAAAGAAGTTCATTCAGTAAATCTATTGGGGTGGATCTAGATAAGAGTCAGATGATGATGTTTCTACTTTAAATATAAGGGGTTCTTATTCTTCCTCACAAATCATAACTTCCATATTTTTGCAATTGATTTTGGCATCATTGTTTGAAATCCATTTCATGATGAGGGTTGTATCAAATTAAATCAATGTTATGATGAAAAGTTTAACAACTAAATGATGTTTGTGTTTCATAAAGAGGAAAAATCAACACATTTTTATTGTAATGATACTTCACTTAGGATTTTTAATGACAATTACCTTATTATTTCAAAAGTGAAATATCTAATTTTCCTTTAAAACTATGAATATATATAGGAATTTAATGATCCATAATCAAATAAATCATTATCTATGTTTGAGGAGATGATTAGTGTACCTTACACCACATCATTAGGAACATTAACCACAACAGTTGTGATCACCTTAGCATGGCCTTGCTCCCAATTCCTTTCTAGGGTAAAATATCTTGACTCTTAGGAAACTCATGTGAATAGTATACCATATCATTAAAAATGAATCATTTCACATTATGAGGTTTATTATTTCTCTTAAAATCCTAGTCTTGATGGCCTTTTCCTCCACCATTGTAACAATATCATTTTCCTTCTAAGCTGGCTCTAGGGTGTTTCCTTACACAAGTATTTCATGTTGTAAAATTACTTTTTTTATTCCCTTTATCCATTATTTTTTCTATCAGACTATTCTTCACTTTCTTTCTCTTAAATTCATAAGACTTGGAGAACTCATTTTCTTTCTTGATAGCACACGAGACTATATATTTGTATGATGAGAATGTTTGGGAGAACAATTACCATCAAAGGAATGTTTTTAACCCATTAAATAATCGATAAATATTTCTCCTTGGGTTACGTATATAGTCTATAGTGTGGCTTGATAACCTTTTAAAGTTAGCTTCATAATTTTCAACATTCTCATCCTCTTTTTTACACAAACTCAGAAATTACATTTCCATATCTACTCATTGTTCATGAGGAAAGTATTTTTCTATGAAAAGTTCTTTACATTACCTTTATTCCATATTTTCCAGTTCTTCATACATATTCATGTTTTGAATTAATGACCACCATTGATCCACATCTCTTGAGAGATGATAAAATTTTATGATCTCTTTCTCTCTTTCTTTAATCCCCAAAGAATAAAATATCCTCTATAAGGAACTTATCCATTAATCAGTTATAAATGCATTTGTATTCCCATTTAATGTTAGAGGTGGTTTTCTAATGAAGTATTCTAACATTGATCATATGCACTGTGGATCAAGTTACTCTATAAGAGTAAGGTTTCTATTCATAACCTATGTCAGATTTCCCAATATACTTATAAGTTGTTAAGCACTAGTTTCACCTCCTACTCTGACATCATTATCTTTGGTAAGAGTCAAATCCCTATATGTATTATGTGTGTTGATGTGAATTTTATTTCATCCACTTTTCACCATTTGTAAACAACACAATTCACTAGATTACATTATGAATCATAATGCATAATTTAAAAATATGTAACATAAATTGAAAAAATTATGCATACATAATCTCATAATCATAAACATAGTTTTTGGGGAATATTTACATTTAAATCCATCATAATGGTTTATAATAAAAATGGTAATTATCCTAAGATTATCTCCCAACAGTATCAAACCAGGTTCATAGTAAGGCACATTATTGTGTACTAGGTTACCCCAAGTTAGGCCTAGACCACATTGTTGGATTTGTTACTCCAATGTACAACTATTCCAGAACCATGTACACTTATGGTATCCGGATAGGGATGTATTTCTTAGAATACCCACATAGTATCTATTTTATGCAAATTTCTTGGATATTATTCAATACTCATTCTCAAAGTCTATCTTAGGGTAATGTTCCCTAATAAATGTTTTTATAAATCTAGTTTTTAAGGTTTCTAGTAAACTTCCTCTGATACAAACTGTAATTCCCTGACCCCAGAAGACTAGATCTGGTGCATTATTTTATTAAATTGGAATGATTATAATAAATCAAATCCCGAAGGGCTGATCAGGTTTATTTCCTTGAAAAAATAAGATAGAAAAATAATTTTTTACATTACAAATTGAAATAAAAAACTACATCGTATCTCTTTTGAAAAAACTCAGATCCATTATATTATTCTTGAAAATTATTCATAATATACCTCTTCACATCTTAAAATAAAGGAAGCATAAAAATAGAGTGATCTATAATGCTTATTAAGGGTAAAAATAAATATAGTGAAAGGTATCATAATTAAGAATAAACATTTAAGGCAAGGTATATAACTGAAACACAAGCATTTTAAATATAATCGTATAATGAATAAATCATATAATGCTATATAAAAATTCACATGGTTATTATACTAGTAGAATATTCACATGTAATATCATTAACTAATTTCATAATGAGGTAATATATAATGTGGGACATCTGAAACATACCATAGAGGCCTTGGACAAAACATCTGAAAATAAATGGTTATGACCTTAGCCAAAATCATATCTATTTTGCCTCATGAGACCTACCAATGCATTGAGGGGATGTAGTAGTATTGGCCTGATACTTAATAATTCAAATCCATTCCTCATATAAAATTGCTGAACCATAACCAACATACACATTCGTATTGAAAAACTATCATACGAAATGTTAATACATTGCTAATAAACCATAAATGATATAAAAATAGCACACCCACAATCAAACTAATCATAAATCATTACATACAATAAGATAGATTTTTTTATAAGAAATAAACCTCAATAAAACATAATATCCAACAAAATATGTTCAAATGGATGAAAATACAAAAATAACATCATTGAAATGTTTTTGAGAGAAATACCCTTTTTATTTTGAAATCATTTATCAAAAAAGTCATGAAATAATAAATGGAAAATTTTCATTATAAAATAACCTAACAATATTATAAAGGAAACTTCTAAATTTTAATGCATCTTGATGATATAAAAATCATCTCACACCATATAATTTAAAGAAAACATTATCGTTATACTTTTTTGAGAAGATCAAAAATGTACCTTGAAATGACAATAAAAAAATATCCTTTTATATAATTTTTAAAAAATGTGAACAAGGGTAAAAATTTATTTAATATTTTTTAGATTATTTTTAAATATTTTTTTAAGAAACATAGATGTGGATGATAAATATATCCCAGTAAATACTTACGTATAAACAATCTCGGTTAATAAATAGATTACGAAATTAACCCTTACCTCATACTTTACTATAGTTGAGAGTGTGTTAACCACCTATAAAATGGTTAAATAATATTATTAAATTATACCTTAACCATATCCATATTTATGATATCATATATGATCCTCTTATATCGTTTTTTTAATAATATTTCATTATTACCATCATTTCGAGTGTTAACTATTTCATTTTTTATGCATGTTTGTCATGTAAGTCTTGTTTCTTATGCATAAGATATATTTTATTCATATAAAAAATTATTTTAAGTTCATAAATATTATATTTACTCATAATATATATTTTCATAATCATTAATTAATGGTTAATGTGGAGGATGAATCTCATCATGTCATAGAGATGGTAGGTCGTATGTATGCAGGAGCGATGATGTCATTTTGTAATGGTAAAGGGGTAAGGAATTGGATGGAATATTAATTATTCAGAATAAATATAATGTATTATTTATCATTTTTATCCTTTTATATTCATCTTTATATCCTTTAAAATAAAGTAGTGGTAAAAAACAAATTACACCGTAATGTGGGGACAGTAAGTCGTATATACGCACACATGGTGATATTATTTTTCAATGGATGGGAAAAGGGGGAATATGGTTGTCCCATAATCACAATAGCCTATAATAATATTGATTATATTGGATTAATTAAATTAGTATGAAATAAAAATAGGGAGAGGAAGTATAAGAATAAAATAACATTGAATGAGTTGATAATATAATTACCACTTCTTTGGGTATCTCCTTTTTATTTTCACGAAAGGACTCATTATGCTGGATTTATACCCAAAGTATGGCCTCTATGATAAACTAATGGAATTTGGGAGGAGAAATGGTACGGCTTTGTCTGAACCAAAGGTATTTATAGGTGTGAATAAAATATAAGGGGATGTACCTTTTTATAAGAGAGGGGAGGGGCACTTTTGGAAACTCAAAAACTAGTAATTTAATATAAATTTATTTTCAATTTAAAATAGCACAAAATTGGTTTTTTAGATTATAAGGTGATTATGGGTCTAAATCCTATAAGAAAATTAATTTTAGACATGCTTAGGTCAATAGTTTAACCTTATATTTTGGCATTAACCATTAGTTAAGTAATTTGACTTTTATAGTGACTACTTTTATTTTAACACTATAGGGTTAATATAGTTACTATAAAATTAAAACAAAACCCCCAATAAGATCATTTATAAAATATATTACATTATACTATTTATTTTTAAGAAATATATATTTTTAATAGTTTTATAAGATTTTATAAAATATTATTTATTTTAAAGTATCATTTATGTCAATTTTGGTACTATTCATTACTTTCATTTATAAAAATATCATAATTATATTATAAATTCTTAATAATACATCCAATATATCACAAAAATTTATAATTTATCTATAAAATTGTTTTATTTCATTAATTATGTCAAATTATATTTATTTATATATTTTTAATATCATTTATTTGATGTCTCAATTAATTAAACATTTTTGCATCATTATGCATGAATGGCCCAAAGGCCATCATTTTTTATTGATTTTTGATAACCCCCCTTTCAAGGGATGAGGGAGAACCCTTAAGAGGCCTGTAGGATTAGATATTACATGGCCCATAGGCTTAAAAGATTACATGACCTGAAGGTCTTAGAGAATTCAACTAGACTATCTACAAGGAACTGCCCCTCCCCAGCATCTGCATCTTGATAGTAGCTCTCCACCTTTATTATATTTAAAATTAATACTTATAGAATAATTTATCTTATGTATAACCCTATATTAAAAATGGTTTAGTTATTAAAATTATGAATATTACTTTTTTAACTTATCTTTAAAAAAATATAATAAATGTCTTACTCTTACCGAAGTGACTTAAAAAGATCATACTTTTGGCCTAAGGTTGATTTTAGTCGAAAAAAACTTATCCAATTAAATTAGGTAAAGTGTTAGAATAATTTTATAATATTATAATATTATTCTTACCTTTAATTACCCAATTTACCCTTAACAATGGTAAGTAAAAAGTTTCGAAAGTTACAATTCACAAAATTCAAAAAAAAAAATCTGATTTTATTACAATAAAAATATCATACTTATTAAAACCTTGTATATCCGTTTTTCCAAATTCAAATTCGATAAGTGAAAAAAAATTAACATTAATCCTACTGATGTGGCGAGAAGGAGTGTAACACCCCGAGAATTTTATGAGAAATATTTTGTTATATAAATCATCAAAGGAATCTTTCACTACACACAACACTATCTTGGCTTGCTTTACACGCAACCGTGGCCTTCCTCAATAGCTTCCGTCGTACGCAATACCGAGTTTCACTAAACAACGATATGCTATTAAAATATTATTAAAAGTAGCCCTTATGAATAGTTCTAACCACTATTTGAAATTTTTTAAATTTTATTTTTCAAAATGGACTTCGTTTTTGGATTCTGAATATCGAAATTAGCTTAGGGTGAAATTTTGGTACTTTTCGGATAACTTTCATTTTCTGATGAATAGTGAAAATTACTAAATTTTAATTAAAAACAACCTTTTTAATCGAAATAATTAATAGTAATAAGTTATTAATTTGAGTGGTTTTAAAGTATATTTAGAATATATTTTTACAATTTAATACACTGTTGGTCATTGGATGTAATTTCACATTTAAACCAGACATAAACAAGTGTCAATCTTTTGATAGTTAATATCTCTTAAGAACACGCTATTTGTTTTGACGACGGGAATTAATTTTTAAATTAATTAATTCAACTGATATGTTTTGAATTTGGTAAAATAGACATCATTTTTGAGTTCATAATATCAAATATAGCTTAGGCCTAATTTTTGGTATTTTTCTGGAAACTTTCATTTTTTGATGAATAGTGAAACCACTAAGTGGTGGTTAAAAAATTGAATTTTTCATAAAACTTAATTTTACCGCTTCTGTGAGTGGAATTTCAAAAATCCGAGAGACACGGTTAATATCAAGGACTAAAATGTGGTTCAATGAGATGAAAATAATTTTTGGTGAATAGTAACTTTTTACTTTTTTTACCACAGTTAAAAGTAAATAGGGTAGTTAAGGATAAAAATGATATTATTATTACCCTAACACATGTCCTAATTCAATTATATAAGTTTAATTCGACCAAAAACAACCTTAGGAATAAAATATGACCATTTAGGCCCACTTGGATTAGATTAGGAAATTTATTATTAATTTATTTAAAGAAGGGTTAAAATAGTTAAAATCAAAGTTTAATAACTAGATAATTTTTAATATTGGTTTATACATAAGATATATTCGACTATAAAAATTCATTAGAAATATAAAACGATTTCCTACATAATGGTATTTTATTTGTAATTTTTAGACATTAAATTATTTAATTTATTTATGACACAATGATGATGCAGTAATGATCTAATTAATGAAATATTGACATAATTGATGTTATAAATACCCAAATAAATGTAATTTGAGACTTTTTATGAATTCCACTAATTTTATAGGTTAATATGACATGTTATTATTGATTTAATTAACGTTTTTATAATTAATCATTCTGTTATGATATTCACAAAAATCAATTACTAAATAGTGCCAAAATTGACATAAAATAGTTTTTAAAACAAATATTATATTATTAATTGTTATTTTATTCCTAAAAATATAGGTTCGGCCAAATGACTTAGATAAGGTTATATATATTAATAATAAACAACTTGGGGTTCGTTTGGCTCGTTATAGTAAGTTTATTAACCTTATAGTGTAAGAACACAAAAAGGCACGGTAAAAGTAAAATAATCTAACTTACTGTTAAATCTAAATGATAAGGTTACAAAAGGAACCTAAATTTGTATAAATTCTATTGGATTAGAGGGTTTTGACCCATACCCACCTTAGCTTCGAAATAAATCAATTTGGAGCTATTTAAAACCGAATTTGTCTTTATAATAAAATAATATTTTTAGTTATTCCAAAGGTGCCCCTCTCCTCCCTTATAAAAGGGCACCTCCTCCCTCTCTTCCTCACACCAATTTGAGCCTTAAAGCTCGGCCAACCCCTGCAAAATTCTCTTCTCCACTTCCCTAGAAACATCCTAGAGGTCCTGGTCTTCTTCAAAGACCAATTTTAGTTTCCTAAGAGGAGGACTCAAAGAGGCGCTTCAAAGAAGAGGTAATGTCCGTTACCGATTCTTTCAACTTTATTTCTTCTTCCACTTATTCTTCTTAGGTTGTTTCATTATGAAGTAATAAAATCATTATCACTCATATACTGATATGTTATTATAAGTATGAAACAATCCTATTTTACCATCTATCTATCCTACGGAAAACGAAATCACCGTGCGTGCGTACGTACGGAATACCGTCTCCACGCCTTGGTGTAATCTATTTTCCACCAACACCTTACATGGATGGGTATAATAGTGTACATAATAACTATATATGATTATTTTAAAGTGATATTGATTCTTAAATAGTATACATACACTCCAATACAATTCCACGATCATGAGAACGATATCATCGCTCGTGCGTACGTACGGACTACCGTCTCCACGACGCGATGAGATTCATTCTCCACGTTAACCATTCATAAATGATTATAAAGTATATATAATAAGTAATCATGAAATATATTACATAATAATGATACTATATTTATGTGTGTATATATTTATGTCATCTACTTAATTCCATTCAACTCAATAAGGAAACGAAAACAGCGTTCATGCGTACGTACGGCATACTGTCTCCATGAACGGTGTATTTCTTTCCATTTACTGGTCTATTATATATATGTGTATTCTGAATAAATATTATATACATATCATGTTTTATATTCTTGAATTACGTAATCATGATCTAAGTAATCATATGAATAATTACAAGTCAAAACACAGACGACAACTGAAACGATTTTACCCAAAACGCTCTTTAACATGGAATTTACAAAAGAACGGGTAATATAAAGTCATAAGTGAACCATATATGATATCATAACAATGAGTATGATTCTGGAATAAGTAAATGACATTATTTAAATCATTCTACAGGAGGTTCGGACACTTACGAAGCAGATCGGACCTAAGGTAAGGGAAATATCACAATCTCATTTTTATCCGATATTGTTTATACTTTGGTATTTACTGGGGTGAATTTTATCATCCACATCCATGTTTCCTCAATATGTAATATTATTCACATCCTCCTACAATTTTTTAAATCCAATTTTACCCTTCGGTGAGTTTTCAGTAAAAGATATGAAAGGAATCTTTTGTCGTTTTTCGTATGAGGTACTTTTTGACTTATCCGACAAAAGTACGGGAAGAATGTTTTTTTAACTTATATGGAATGAATGGATTTTTAAAACATTATTTCCAAGAAGCTTCCTTTACATGTTTTCATGTTTATTTTTAATCAAATTCTTTTAGTTTAAAATTGTATGACAAGTTAAGAAAGTAAAAATGTTTTTAAAGTAGAAAGGATATTTTCCTCAAGAATGGGGTTCAAGTTTTTTTATCACAATTATTTTCCATCTAAGATAATATAGGGTTATGTTTCTATCCCTATTATGACATTGATTTGATCATGTTGTGATGGAATTATTTTTATGAATTCCTTTATCTTATATGAATTGTTTTATGATGTCGCGATGTTTAAGATTCCCATTTTTATTACATGGGTTATGAAAAGATGTATGATTTATGATTTTGTGGCACACATAAGAATGGTATCGTTATGATATGGGTGGGACCTATATGTCCCTCCAATTAATTGGGTAAAGATTTTATATCTCATGAGATAGACATGGATGGAACGGTAGGTTAAACCGGTTCAGTGAAATAGGACTGAAACGTGGAGTGAACTCGATTCAGAAATGGACTTTGTCCACTAAGATAGTCTTGGCAATGAGTCTTGACTAATAAGAAATGATTATCTATGATTATGTGTGTATGCCACAAAGTCTCATGTTTTAAGTTATGATTATTGATATTACATTTCACTACTATGATTTATCCCATGTTATGATATTATGATCTCTTTTGCAGGTTAAGATTTCCAAAATGTTATGTTCTTATGAATATGATGTGATTGATATTTCTTTTGTTTACCCTTACTGAGCATTTGAGCTCACCCTTTTATGTTTTATTTTCCCTTGGATATAAATAAAGGTTTTAGGTGAAAAAAAAGGAAGATCTTTATGGGAGATGTTAAAGATCTTTCACCACGATTAGAAGATTATATTCCGAGTTTCCAAAGACACTAAACTATTACGGTCCTTGTGTGTGTGTTTTTTGTTATGTACTAAGTAATCCGAAAAAGTAATGTAATGTCTATGTACGACAGGCTTCGGGTCTCTACAGTTGGTATCAGAGGAAAGGTTTAGTCAAACTTTGGAAACTAGGATGCGATAACTTTAGTGAGATCCCTAGAGATATTTCTAAGGTATGTCTAGGGATGTCCCTAAGATTAAGTATAAGTATAAGTTATAGTACTAGAATTATGGTAACCCAAGATTTTATATATTGAAGGTACTCCCCCTTTATTATATTGTTTTCCCTAGCGTGATTTTTGCCTCTCACACTATTCTTTTTGGGTTTTTGAAAATGGCTGGAAACAAGATAATTCACGATAATGGAGGATATGATGGACAATAGAATGATATTCTTCATGAGCAACCAAATGAAATGGGATTTGGAAGTCCAAACATCATCATTATGTCGAATCAGCAATCTCATAATATGATCAATAAACTCAAATTTGGTAAGTTTCCTGACTCGTCTAATAAGAGAAAGATGAAGTTTAATGATGATCATAGAGGAAAGAAAGTTCAATTTCCCCTATGTAAATCATGTGGGAAGAGGCATCAAGAAGAATGTTTCAAAGGAACTAGAAGATGCTTTGGGTGTGGAAAAGAAGGACACAAAGCCAGTAAGTGAAAAGGAAAAGGTTCAGTTAACACCAGGGATGAGGATAATGGTATTGCTACAACATCAACAATGGTTAAATGTTTTAAATGTGGAATGTACGGGCATTATGGAAACCAATTCCCTAAGGGAAAGTCTCATGAAGAGAATCAGTATGGTCGTATGGGTAGTATTTATATTGATGATGATGAAGAGAATACAAATGATATGTGAGTTGAAATAATTTTTGAAGCTCGATCAATGGTTTAAGAAGGTAGTGGAATGATTACATGTTTATCAAGTGTAATGTTTTATAAGTAATCTCATGGTACTATGGAATAAAGAGACATCTAAGGATTATTACACTGTTGTATCTCCTTAAGTTTTGATAGTGTATGATGAATGGTACCAGTAACCATGAAAGGTTATTCAAGTATTTTTGGAAAGTAGATGATATGCGCATAATGAAGGGATAAGGAGAAAATTAAATGCTTTATAGTATTCATGATCTCATGACTGATATAAAGAAAGAGTTATATCAGGGTTTGAGTATATAGAATTTTGGGGTTTTGTTATGTGGAAAGAGTTAACTTTTGACAACACTCATGTTTTCACTAAGGTTCAATGGGTATTAATTTTTCAAGAGAATACATTATTAAGGCCTTCGAAAGTTTGGAATGTGACCAAAAAGAAATATATTATGATATATGGGGATCAACGATGGTATTAACATGCTTGTTATATGAAATCTCTGGTAATTGTTTTCACTATAATATGACAATGGACTATGTAACACCCCGAGATTTTATGAGAAATATTCTTTTTAATTTCATTAATGTCTTGTGTTGTACGTTACACAAAAAGGAGCTTGCACAACACGCATCCCTGACTTGGCTTGCATTACACGCAATAAAGACCTTCCTCGATAGCGTGTGTAGTACGCAATACCGAGTTTCACTAAACGAGATATTATTATAATATTATTATGAACTAGCTGTTTTGAATAGTAATACCCACTTTTTGAAATTTTATAAATTTATCTTTCAAAATGGACTTCATTTTTGGATTTGGAATATCGAAATTAGCTTAAGGTGAAATTTTGGTACTTTTCGGATAACTTTCATATTCTGATGAATAGTGAAAATTACTAAATTTTAATTAAAAACAACTTTTTTAATCGAAATAATTAATAGTGATAAATTATTAATTTGAGTGGTTTTAAAGTATATTTAGAATATATTTTTACCATTTAATACAATGTTGGTCATTGAATGTAATTTCACATTTAAATCAGACATAAAAAAGTTTCAATCTTTTGATAGTTATTATCTCTTAAGAACACACTATTTGTTTTGACGACGGGAATTAATTATTAAATTAATTAGTGCAACTGATATGTTTTGAATTTGGTAAAAAAGACATCATTTTTTGAGTTCATAATATCAAATATATCTTAGGCCTAATTTTTGGTATTTTTCTACAAACTTTCATTTTTTGATGAATAGTGAAACCACTAAGTGGTAGTTAAAAAATTGATTTTTTCATAAAACTTAATTTTACTGCTTCTGTGAGTGGAATTTCGAAAATCCGAGAGACACGGTTAATATCGAGGACTAAAATTTGGTTCAATGAGAAGAAAATAATTTTTGGTGAATAGTAACTTTTTACTTTTTTTTACCATGGTTAAAAGTAAATAGGATAATTAAGGGTAAAATGATATTATTATTACCCTAACACATGTCCTAATTCTATTGGATAAGTGTAATTTGACCAAAAAAACCTTAGGAATAAAATAGGACCATTTATACCCACTTGGATTAGATTAGGACATTCATTATTAATTTAAAGAGGGGTTAAAATAGTTAAAATCAAAGTTTAATAAGTAGATAATTTTTAATGTAGGGTTATTTATAAGATAAATTAGACTATAAATATTAATTAGAAAGATAGAAATATTAACTACATAATGGTATTTTATTTTTAATTTTTATACATTAAATAATTTAACTTATTTATGACACAACGATGATGCAGTAATTATCTTATTAATGAAATATTGACATAATTGATGTTATAAATACCCAAATAAATGTAATTTGAGACTTTTTATGAATTACAATAATTTTATAGGTTAATATGACATGTTAGAATTGATTTACGTAACTTTTTTTGAACTAATCATTCTGTTATGATTTTCACAAAAATCAATTACTAAATAGTGTCAAAATTGACATAAAATAGTTTTTAAAACAAATATTATATTATTAATTATTATTTTATTCATAAAAATCTAAGGATCGGCCAAATGACTTAGATAAGGTTATATATATTAATAATAAACAACTTGGGGTTCGTTTGGCTTGTTATAGTAAGTTTATTAACCTTATAGTGTAAGAACACAAAAAGACATGGTAAAAGTAAAATTATCTAACTTAAAGTTAAAACTAAATGATAAGGTTAAAATACTAAACTAAACTTGTCCAAATTATATTGGATGAGAGGATTTAGACCCATCCCCACCTTAGCTTCTAAATAAATCAATTTGGAGCTATTTAAAACCGAATATTGCATTATAATAAAATAATATTTTTCGTTTTTCCAAAGGTGCCCCTCTCCTCCCTTATAAAAGGGAACCTCCTCCCCCCTCTTCCTCACACCACTTTGAGCCTTGAAACTCGGCCAACCCCTGTCAAATTCTCTTCTTCACTTCCCTATAAACATCCTAGAGGTACTGGTCTTCTTCAAAGACCAATTTTAGTTCCCTAAGAGGAGAACTCAATGAGGCGCTCCAAAGAAGAGGTAATGTCCGTTACCGATTCTTTCAACATTATTTCTTCTTCCACTTATTCTTCATAGGTTGATTCATTATGAATTAATAACATCAGTATCACTCATATACTGATATTTTATTATAAGTATGAAAAAACCCTATTTCACCATCTATCCATCCTACGGAAAACGAAATCACCGCGCGTGCGTACGTACGGAATACCATCTCCACGTTGTGGTGTAATCTATTTTCCACCACCACCTTACTTGGATGGGTATAATGGTGTACATAATAACTATATATTATTATTGTAAAGTGATATTGATTCTGAAATAGTATACATACACTCCAATACAATTCCACGATAATGAGAATGATATCATCGCTCGTGCGTACGTACGGACTACCGTCTCCACGACGCGATGAGATTCATTCTCCATGTTAACCATTCATTAATGATTATAAAGTATATATAATAAGTAATCATGAAATATATTACATAATAATGATACTGGATTTATGTGTATATATATGTATGTCATATACTTAATTCCATTCAAATCAATAAGGAAACGAAAACAGCGTTCATGCGTACGTACGGCCTACCGTCTCCATGAACGATGTATTTCTTTCCATTTACTGATCTATTATATATATGTATATTATAAATATATATTATATATAAATAATGTTTTATATTCTGGAATTAAGTAATCATGATCTATGTAATCATATGAATAATTACAAGTCAAAGCACGGATGACAAATGAAACGATTTTACCCAAAAAGCTCTATACCATGGAATTTACAAAAGAACATGTAATATAAAGTCATAAGTGAACCATATATGATATCATAACAATGATTACGATTCTGGAATAATTCAATGAAATCATTTAAATCATTATACAGGAGGTTCAGACACTTACAAAGCAAATCGGACCTAAGGTAAGGGAAATATCACAATCTCATTTTTATCCGAGATTGTTTATACTTTGATATTTACTGGGGTGTATTTTATCATCCACATCCATGTTTCCTCAATATTTAATATTATTTACATCCACCTACAATTGTTTAAATCCATTTTTACCCTTTGGTGAGTTTATAGTAAAAGATATGAAAGGAATCTTTTGTCGTTTTTCGTACGAGGTACTTTTTGACTTTTCCGACAAAAGTAGGAGAAGAATGTTTTCTTTTAACTTATACGGCATGAATGTATTTTTAAAACATTATTTCCAAGAAGATTCCCTTACAAGTTTTCAAGTTTATTTTTAGTCAACTTCTTTTAGTTTAGAATTGTATGACATTTTAAGAAATGAAAAGTGTTTTTGAAGTAGAAAGGATATTTTCCTCAAGAATGGAGTTCAAGTGTTTTATCAAAATTATTTTCCATCTAAGATAATAAAGGGTTCTGTTTCTATCCCTATTATTACCTTGATTTGGTTATGTTGTGATGGAATTATTTTTATGAATTCCTTTATCTTATATGAATTGTTTTATGATGACACGATGTTTAGGATTCCCATTTTTATTACATGGGTTATGCTATGATGTATGGTTTATGATTTTGTGGCACACATAAGAATGGTATCATTATGAGATGGGTGGGACCTATATCTACCTCCAATGCATTGGGTAATGATTTTATATCTCATGAGATAGACATGGCTGGAACATCAGGTTAAACCGGTTCAGTGAAACAGGACTGAAACGAGGAGTGAACTCGGTTCAGAAATGGACTTTGTCCAATAAGATAGTCTTGGAAATGAGTCTTGACTAATAAGAAATGATTCTCTATGATTATTTGTGTATGCCAAAAAAATTCATGCTTTAAGTTATGATTATTGGGATTACATTTCACTACTATGATTTATCCCATGTTATGATATTATGATCTCTTTTGCAGGTTAAGATTTCCAAAATGTTATGTTCTTATGAATATGATGTGATTGATATTTCTTTTGTTTACCTTTACTGAGCATTTGAGATCACCCTTTTATTTTTTCTTTTCCCCAGGATTAAAGAAAGGTTTTAGGTTAAAAAAAGAAGATTTTTATGGGAGATGTTGAAGATCTTTCACCATGATTAGAAGATTATATTCCGAGTTTCCAAAGACACTAAACTATTACGGTCCTTGTGTGTGTGTTTTTTTATGTACTAAGTATTCCACAAAAGTAATGTAATGTCCCTGTACGTTAAGATTCAGGTCTCTACAGTTGGTATCAGAGGAAAGGTTTAGTCAACCTTTGGAAACTAGGATGCGAGAACTTTAGTGAGATCCCTAGAGATCTTTCTAAGGTATGTCTATGGATGTCCCTAAGGTTGAGTATAAGTTATAGTACTAGAATTACGGTAACCCAATATGTTAGATATTGAAGGTACTCCCCCTTTATTATATTGTTCTCCCTAGCGTGATTTTTGCCTCTCACACTATTCTTTTTGGGTTTTAGAAAATGGCTGGAAACAAGATGATTCACGATAATGGAGCATATGATGGACAATGGAATGATATTATTCATGAGCAACCAAATGAAATGGCATTTGGAAGTCCAAACATCATTATTATTCCGAATCATCAATCTCATAATATGATCAATAAACTCAAATTTGGTAAGTTTCCTGACTCGGCTAATAAGAGAAAGATGGAGTTCCATAATGATCATAAAGGAAAGAAAGTTCAATTTCCCCTATGTAAATCATGTGGGAAGAGGCATCAAGGAGAATGTTTCAAAGGAACTGGAAGATGATTTGGGTGTGGAAAAAAAGGACACAAAGCCAGTAAGTGCAAAGGAAAAGGTTTAGTTAACACCAGGGATGAGGATAATGGTATTTCTATGACATCAAAAATGGTTAAATGTTTTAAATGTGGAATGTACGGGAATTATGCAAACCAATTCCCTAAGGGAAAGTCTCATGAAGAGAATCAGTATGGTCATATGGGTAGTATTTATGTTGATGATGATGAAGAGACTACAAATGATATGTGAGTTCAAATAATTTTTGAAGCTCGATCAATGGTTTAAGAAGGTAGTGGAATGATTACATGTTTATCAAGTGTAATGTTGTATAAGTAATCTCATGGTACTATGGAATAAAGAGACATCTAAGGATTGTTACACTGTTGCCTTTCCTTAAGTTTTCAAAGTGTATGATGAATGGTACCATTAACCATGAAAGGTTATTCAGATATTTTTGGAAAGTAGATCATATGTGCATAATGAAGAGATAAGGAGAAAATTAAATGTTTGATAGTATTCATGAGCTCATGACGGATATAATGAAATAGTTATATCATGGTTTGAGTATATAGAATTTTGGGGTTTTGCTATGTGGAAAGAGTTAACTTTTGATAGCACTCATGTTTTCACTAAGGTTCAATGGGTATTCATTTTTTTCACGAGAATACATGATTATGGCCTTCCAACGTTTGGAATGTGACCAACAAGAAATATCTTATGATATATGGGGATCAACGATGGTATTAACATGATTGTTATATGAAATCTCTGGTAATTGTTTTCACTATAATATGACAATGGACTGCAATATTATAGATAAGCCTAAAGATTGGAATGGAATACGTTGGAAATAAGTTAGTATTGTTTAAGGATAGAACCTTTTTCGATATTATTTATGGGATGTTATAGTAATGTAGTTTTAGAAAAAGGAAAACCTGCTGGATGGGTGACAACCCATCGCATCAGACAAGGCTGTGGGAATCGAACCCACAACTGAAGTGTGACTGGCCTTTATCGCCTACCACTGGCCTACAAGAAGTCCATGTTTAGTAGAAACTAGTTTTATTATATAATATAAGAAGTATAAGTCCATTTTAGGAACAATATATGATTAATCTCACTATAGACGGACTTATGTATTTTTTTGATAACCTTTTGTTTGAGACAGATGGAATGACCCATCATTCTATCACATGATCTGCTAACACATCACGAATGAAAAATTCAACTTCATTTCTTTAAGAGATGAAGTGGAAATTGTCCAAAGAACGACCAACGGTGAGACTATACCAAAATCACGAAAGTATTTCTTCTAATTCCAATTTCATCAACTTTAGGGAAATGATCTTGAAAACAAAAATTTTTGTCCTAGTATATCTGATGAATTAGATGGTACCTTAGATCATCACAAATTTATGACTTTTTGATTGCTGGATTTTCCATAGCCATGTTCTCTACCACTCTCCATCAGAACATGATGGTTAGATTTCTCTTCTATATCCATATTTTCACCTATGTGGAAACCCAGTGATTAGTTTATTTGGGTAACCGTTATGTTTCATACTTTTGTTTTTTTAAATATTGGTTTTGGTATTCCTTTTTACGATGTGGGTTTCTATTAAAGAAACTTTCGAGTAGTAAACCATTTATAACCCCCACGAATTTCGAGGGCGAAATTCATTTTAAGGGGGATAGAATGTAACACGCCGAGATTTTATGAAAAATATTCTTTTTAATTTCATTAATGTCTTGTGTTGTACGCTACACCAAAAGGATCTTGCACAACACACATCCCTGACTTGGCTTGCATCACACGCAATAAAGACCTTCCTCGATAGTGTGTGTAGTACGCAATACCGAGTTTCACTAAACGATATATTATTATAATATTATTATGAACTAGCCGTTTTTAATAGAAATACCCACTTTTTAAAATTTTATAAATTTATCTTTCAAAATGGACTTCATTTTTGGATTTGGAATATCGAAATTAGCTTAAGGTGAAATTTTGGTACTTTTCGGATAACTTTCATATTCTGATGAATAGTGAAAATTACTAAATTTTAATTAAAAACAACTTTTTTAATCGAAATAATTAGTAGTGATAAATTATTAATTTGATTGGTTTTAAAGTATATTTAGAATATATTTTTACCATTTAATACAATTTTGGTCATTGGATGTAATTTCACATTTAAATCAGACATAAACAAGTGTCAATCTTTTGATAGTTATTATCTCTTAAGGACACGCTATTTGTTTTGACGATGGAAATTAATTTTTAAATTAATTAATGCAACTGATATGTTTTGAATTTGGTAAAATAGACATCATTTTTGAGTTCATAATATCAAATATAGCTTATGCCTAATTTTTGGTATTTTTCTGGAAACTTTAATTTTTTTATGAATAGTGAAACCACTTAGTGGTAGTTAAAAAATTGAATTTTTCATAAAACATAATTTTACCGCTTCTGTGAGTGGAATTTCGAAAATCCGAGAGACACGGTTAATATCAAGGACTAAAATGTGGTTCAATAAGATGAAAATAATTTTTGGTGAATAGTAACTTTTTACTTTTTTTACCACGGTTAAAAGTAAATAGGATAATTAAGGGTAAAAATGATATTATTATTACCCTAACACATGTCCTAATTCTATTGGATAAGTGTAATTCGACCAAAACAACCTTAGAAATAAAATATGACCATTTAGACCAACTTGGATTAGATTAGGACATTTATTATTAATTTAAAGAAGGGTTAAAATAGTTAAAATCAAAGTTTAATAAGTAGATAATTTTTAATATAGGGTTATACATAAGATAAATTCGACTATAAATATTCATTATAAAGATAAAAATATTTCCTACATAATGGTATTTTATTTGTAATTTTTAGACATTAAATAATTTAATTTATTTATGACACAACGATGATGCAGTAATTATCTTATTAATGAAATATTGACATAATTAATGTTATAAATACCCAAATAAATGTAATTTGAGACTTTTTATGAATTACACTAATTTTATTGGTTAATATGACATGTTAGAATTGATTTAAGTAACTTTTTTCGAACTAATCATTCTGTTATGATTTTCACAAAAATCAATTACTAAATATTGTCAAAATTGACATAAAATAGTTTTTAAAACAAATATTATATTATTAATTGTTATTTTATTACTAAAAATCTAATGTTCGGCCAAATGACTTAGATAAGGTTATATATATTAATAATAAACAACTTGGGGCTCATTTGGTTTGTTATAGTAAGTTTATTAACCTTATAGTGTAAGAACACAAAAAGACACGGTAAAAGTAAAATTATCTAACTTAAAGTTAAAACTAAATTATAAGGTTAAAATAGTAAACTAAACTTGTACAAATTCTATTGGATGAGAGTATTTCGACCCATCCCCACCTTAGATTCTAAATAAATCAATTTGGAGCTATTTAAAACCGAATATGGCATTATAATAATATAATATTGTTTGTTTTTCCAAAGGTGACCCTCTCCTCCCTAATAAAAGGGCACCTTCTCCCCCTCTTCCTCACACCACTTTTTGACTTCAATCTCAGCCAAACCCTGCCAAATTCTCTTCTACACTTCCCTAGAAACATCCTAGAGGTCCTGGCCTTCTTCAAAGACCAATTTTAGTTCCCTAAGAGGAGGACTCAATGAGGCGCTTCAAAGAAGAGGTAATGTCTGTTACCGATTCTTTCAACATTATTTCATCTTCCACTTATTATTCTTAGGTTGTTTCATTATGAAGTAATAACATCAGTATCACTCATATACCGATATGTTATTATAAGTATTAAACAACCCTATTTCACCATCTATCCATCCTACGGAAAACGAAATCACCGCGTGTGCGTACGTACGGAATACCGTCTCCACACTGTGGTGTAATCTATTTTCCACCACCACCTTACTTGGATGGGTATAATGGTGTACATAATAACTATATATGATTATTTTAAAGTAATATTGATTATGAAATAGTATACATACACTCCAATACAATTCCATGATCATGAGAACGATATCATCGCTTGTGCGTACGTACGGACTACCGTCTCCACGATGTGATGAGATTCATTCTCCACGCTAACCATTCATGAATGATTATAAAGTATATATAATAATTAATCATGAAATATATGAAATAATAATGATACTATATTTATGTGTGTATATATGTATGTCATCTACTTAATTCCATTCAACTCAATAAGGAAACGAAAACAGCGTTCATGCATACGTACGGCCTACCGTCTCCATGAACGGTGTATTTCTTTCCATTTACTGATCTATTATATATATGTATATTCTGCATATATATTATATATAAATCATGTTTTATATTCTGTAATTAATTAATCATGATCTAAGTAATCATATGAATAATTACAAGTCAAAACACAGATGAAAAATGAAATGATTTTACCCAAAACGCTCTTTAACATGGAATTTACAAAAGAATGGGTAATATAAATTCATAAGTGAACCATATATGATATCATAACAATGAGTATCATTATGGAATAAGTCAATGACATTATTTAAATCATTATACAGGAGGTTCGGACACTTACGAAGCAAATCGAACCTAAGGTAAGGGAAATATCACAATCTCATTTTTATCTGAGATTGTTTATACTTTGGTATTTACTGGGGTGTATTTTATCATCCACATCCATGTTTCCTCAATATGTAATATTATTTACATCAACCTGCAATTGTTTAAATCAATTTTTACCCTTTGGTGAGTTTATAGTAAAAGATATGAAAGGAATCTTTTGTCATTTTTCGTACGAAGTACTTTTTGACTTTTCTGACAAAAGTACGAGAAGAATGTTTTCTTTTAACTTATACGGAATGAATGGATTTTTAAAACATTATTTACAAGATGATTACCTTACAAGTTTTCAAGTTTATTTTTAATCAACTTCTTTTAGTTTATAATTGTATGACATGTTAAGAAAGGAGAAGTGTTTTTGAAGTAGAAAGGATTTTTCCTCAAGAATGGAGTTCAAGTGTTCTATCAAAATTATTTTCGATCTAAGATAATAAAGGGTTCTGTTTCTATCCATATTATTACATTGATTTGATTATGTTGTGATGGAATTATTTTTATGAATTCCTTTATCTTATATGAATTGTTTTATGATGTAACGATGTATAATATTCCCATTTTTATTACATGGGTTATGCTATGATGTATGGTTTATGATTTTGTGGCACACATAAGAATGGTATCATTATGAGATGGGTGGGACCTATATCTCCCTCCAATGCATTGGGTAAAGATTTTATATCTCATGAGATAGACATGGCTGGAACGGCAGGTTAAACCGGTTCAGTGAAACAAGACTGAAACGAGGAGTGAACTCGGTTCAGAAATGGACTTTTTCACTAAGATAGTCTTGGCAATGAGTCTTGACTAATAAGAAATGATTCTCTATGATTATTTGTGTATGCCACAAAGTTTCATGTTTTAAGTTATGATAATTGGGATTACATTTCACTACTATGATTTATCCCATGTTATGATATTATGATGTCTTTTGCAGGTTAAGATTTCCAAAATGTTATGTTCTTATGAATATGATGTGATTGATATTTCTTTTGTTTACCCTTACTGAGCATTTAAGCTCACCCTTTTATGTTTTCTTTTCCCTGGGATATAAAGAAAGGTTTTTGGTTAAAAAAAAGAAGATCTTTATGGGATATGTTGAAGATCTTTCACCACTATTAGAATATTATATTCCAAGTTTCCAAAGACACTAAACTATTACGGTCCTTGTGTGTGTGTTTTTGTTATGTACTAAGTATTCCGTAAAAGTAATGTAATGTCCATGTACGTTAATCTTCGGGTCAAGAAAGTCGCGATTGCGTGTAATGCAAGGAAAGTCAAAGAATATGTTGGACATAAGTTAGTATTATTTAAGGATAGAACCTTTTTAGATATTATTTTTGGGATGTTATAGTAATGTATTTTTAGAAAAAGGACAACCTGCAGGATGGGCGACAGCCCATCGCGTCGGACAAGGCTGTGGGAATCGAACCCACAACCGAAGTGTGACTGTCCTTTATCGCCTACCACTAGCCTACAGGAAGTCCCTGTTTAGTAGAAACTAGTTTTATTATATTAAGAAGTATGATATATGAAGTTTAAGTCCATTTTAGGAACCATATATGATTAATCTCACTATAGATGGACTAATGTATTTTTTGATAACTTTTCTAACCTTTTGTTTGAGACAGATGGAATGACCCATCATTCTATCACATGATCTGCTAACACATCAAGAATGACAAATTCAACTTCATTTCTTTAAGAGATGAAGTGGAAATTGTCCAAAGAATGACCAACGGTGAGACTATACCAAAATCACGAAAGTATTTCTTCTAATTCCAATTTCATCAACTTTAGGGAAATGATCTTGAAAACCAAAAATGTTGTCCTAGTGCTCTTATATCTGATGAATCAGATGGTACCTTAGATCGTCACAAATTTATGGCTTTGTGATTGCTGGGTTTTCCATATCCATGTTCTCTACGACTCTCCATCAAAACTTGATGGTTGGATTTTTCTTCCATATCCATATTTTCACCTATGTTCTCCTACGTGGAAACCCAGTGATAAGTTAATTTGGGTAACCGTTACGTTTCATACATTTGTTCTTAAAGATTTGTTTTGGTATTCCTTTTTACGATGTGGGTTTCTATTAAATAAACTTTCGAGTAGTAAACCATTTATAACCCCGACGAATTTCGGGGGCGAAATTAATTTTAAGGGGGGTAAAATATAACACCTCGAGAATTTTATGAGAAATATTTTGTTATATAAATCATCAAAGGAATCTTTCACTACACACAACACTATCTTGGCTTACTTTACACACAACCGTGGCCTTCCTCAATAGCTTCTGTCATACGCAATACCGAGTTTCACTAAACAACGATATGCTATTGAAATATTATTAAAAGTAGCCGTTATGAATAGTGATAACAACTTTTTGAAATTAGGTAAATTTTATTTTTCAAAATAGACTTCATTTTTGGATTCCGAATATCGAAATTAGCTTAGGGAGAAATTTTGGTACTTTTCGGATAACTTTCATTTTCTGATGAATAGTGAAAATTACTAAATTTTAATTAGAAACAACCTTTTTAATCGAAATAATGAATAGTAATAAATTATTAATTTGAGTGGTTTTAAAGTATATTTAGAATATATTTTTACAATTTAATACAATTTTGGTCATTGGATGTAATTTCACATATAAACCAGACATAAACAAGTGTCAATCTTTTGATAGTTATTATCTCTTAAGAACAGGCTATTTGTTTTGACGACGGGAATTAATTTTTAAATTACATAATGAAAATGATATGTTTTTAATTTGGTAAAATACACATCATTTTCGAGTTCATAATATCAAATATAGTTGAGGCCTAATTTTTGGTATTTTTCTGGAAACTTTCATTTTTTGATGAATAGTGAAACCACTAAGTGGTAGTTAAAAAATTGAATTTTTCATAAAACTTAATTTTACTGCTTCTGTGAGTGGAATTTCGAAAATCCGAGAGACACAGTTAATATCAAGGACTAAAATGTGGTTCAATGAGATGAAAATAATTTTTGGTGAATAGTAACTGTTTACTTTTTTTTACCACGGTTAAAAGTAAATAGGGTAGTTAAGGGTAAAAATGATATTATTATTACCCTAACACATGTACTAATTCTATTGGATAAGTGTAATTCGACCAAAAACAATTTTAGGAATAAAATATTACCATTTAGGCCCACTTGGATTAGATTAGGACATTTATTATTAATTTATTTAAAGAAGGGTTAAAATAGTTAAAATCAAAGTCTAATAAGTAGATAATTTTTAATATAGGGTTATAAATAAGATAAATTCCACTATAAATATTAATTAGAAAGCTAAAAATATTTCCTACATAATGGTATTTTATTTTTTATTTTTTAGACATTAAATTATTTAATTTATTTATGACACAACGATGATGCAGTAATTATCTTATTAATGAAATATTGACATAATTGATGTTATAAATACACAAATAAATGTAATATTAAACTTTTTATGAATTACACTAATTTTATAGGTTAATATGACATGTTAGTATTTATTTAATTAACTTTTTTCTAATTAATAATTCTGTTATGATTTTCACAAAAAACAATTACTAAATAGTGTCAAAATTGACATAAAATAGTTTTTAAAACAAATATTATATTATTAATTGTTATTTTATTCCTGAAAATCTAAGGATCACCCAAATTACTTAGATAAGGTTATATATATTAATAATAAACAACTTGGGGTTCTTTTGGCTTGTTATAGTATGTTTATTAACCTTATAGTGTAAGAACACAAAAAGACACGATAAAAGTAAAATTATCTAACTTAATGTTAAATCTAAATGATAAGGTTAAAAAAGGAACATAAACTTGTCTAAATTCTATTGGATGAGAGTATTTCGAACCATCCCCACCTTAGATTCTAAATAAATCAATTTTTAGCTATTTAAAACCGAATTTGGCTTTATAATAAAATAATATTTTTAGTTATTCCAAAGGTGCCCCTCTCCTCCCTTATAAAAGGGCACCTCCTCCCTCTCTTCCTCACACCACTTTGAGCCTTCAAGATCGGCCAACCCCTACCAAATTCTCCTCTCCACTTCCCTATAATCATCCTAGAGTTCCTGGTCTTCTTCAAAGACCAATTTTATTTCCCTAAGAGGAGGACTCAAAGAGGTGCTTCGAAGAAGAGGTAATGTCTGTTACCGATTCTTTCAACTTTATTTCTTTTTCCACTTCTTCTTCTTAGGTTGTTTCATTATGAAGTAATAACATCAGTATAACTCATATACTGATATGTTATTATAAGTATGAAACAACCCTATTTCACCATCTATCCATCCTACGGAAAATGAAATCACCGCACGAGCGTACGTACGGAATATCGTCTTCATGCCGTGGTGTAATCTATTTTCCACCACCACCTTACTTGTATGGGTATAATGGTGTACATAATAACTATATATGATTATTTTAAAGTGATATTGATTCTGAAATAGTATACATATACTCCAATACAATTCCACGATCATGAGAACGATATCATCGCTCGTGCATACGTACGGACTACCGTCTCCACGACGTGATGAGATTCATTCTCCACGTTAACCATTCATGAATGATTATAAAGTATATATAATAATTAATCATGAAATATATTAAATAATAATGATACTAGATTTATGTGTATATATATGTATGTCATCTACTTAATTCCATTCAACTCAATAAGGAAACGAAAACAGCGTTCATGCGTACATACAGCCTATCGTCTCCATGAACGGTGTATTTCTTTCCATTTACTGATCTATTATATATATGTATATTCTGAATATATATTATATATAAATCATGTTTTATATTCTGGAATTAATTAATCATGATCTAAGTAATCATATGAATAATTACAAGTCAAAACACGGACGACAACTGAAACGATTTTACCCAAAACGCTCTTTAACATGGAATTTACAAAATAACGGGTAATATAAAGTCATAAGTGAACCATATATGATATCATAACAATGAGTATGATTCTGTAATAAGTCAATGACATTATTTAAATCATTATACATGAGGTTCGGACACTTACGAAGCAAATCGGACCTAAGGTAAGGGAAATATCACAATCTCATTTTTATCCGAGATTGTTTATACTTTGGTATTTACTGGGGTGTATTTTATCATCCACATCCACGTTTCCTAAATATGTAATATTATTCACAACCTCCTACAATTTTTTAAATCCAATTTTACCCTTTGGTGAGTTTTTAGTAAAAGATATGAAAGGAATCTTTTTTAATTTTTCGTACGAGGTACTTTTTGACTTATCCGACAAAAGTACGGGAAGAATGTTTTTTTAACTTATACCGAATGAATGGATTTTTAAAAAATTATTTCCAAGAAGCTTCCTTTACAAGTTTTCATGTTTATTTTTAATCAACTTATTTTAGTTTAAAATTGTATGACATGTTAAGAAAGGAAAAATGTTTTTGAAGTAGAAAGGATATTTTCCTCAAGAATGGAGTTCAAGTTTTTTTTATCACAATTATTTTCCATCTAAGATAATATAGGTTTCTATTTCTATACCTATTATTACATTGATTTTATCATGTTGTCATGTAATTATTTTTATGAATTCCTTTATCTTATATGAATTGTTTTATGATGTCACGATGTTTAATATTCCCATTTTTATTACATGGGTTATGCAATGATGTATGATTTATGATTTTGTGGCACACATAAGAATGGTATAATTATGAGAAGGGTGGGATATATATCTCCCTCCAATGCATTGGGTAAAGATTTTATATCTCATGAGATAGACATGGCTGGAACGGCAGGTTAAACCAGTTCAGTGAAACAGGACTAAAACGAGGAGTGAACTCGGTTCAGAAATGGACTTTGTCCACTAAGATGTCTTGGCAATGAGTCTTGACTAATAATAAATGATTCTCTATGATTATGTGTGTTTTCCACAAAGTCTCATGTTTTAAGTTATGATTATTGGGATTACATTTCACTACTATTATTTATCCCATGTTATGATATTATGATCTCTTTTGCAGGTTAAGATTTCCAAAATGTTATGTTCTTATGAATATGATGTGATTGATATTTCTTTTGTATACCCTTTCTGAGCATTTGATTTCACCATTTTATGTTTTCTTTTCCCTAGGATATAAAGAAAGGTTTTAGGTAAAAAAAAGGAAGATCTTTATGGGAGATGTTGAAGATCTTTCACCATGATTAGAATATTATATTCCGAGTTTCCAAGGAAACTAAACTATTATGGTCCTTGTGTGTGTGTTTTTGTTATGTACTAAGTATTCCACAAAAGTAATGTAATGTCTATGTACGTCAGACTTCGGGTCTCTACAAGGTGGGTAAAAGAAACGTTCAAAAGTTCAATAAGTTTTTATATCTAATTTCAATGTAAAGGGATTCCAATGACCTAAATTGGATTAATAATTGATTTATTGTGAATTTAAAACAATTTTAAAATATAATTTTACATTAATAATTACTTAGATGAAAAATAAAACTTTAACTAAAATGTGGTATTTTTGACTATTAATCAAAAAAATGAAACTTCTTAGAAAAATAACAAAAATTAACCCTAATCCAATTTTTGATATTCAGAATTCAAAAATGAAATCTATATTAAATAATAAAATTTATAAAATTTCAAAAATTTAGTTTTAAAATATGTGCCCCATTATATGTGGTTAATACGATTCATAACTGTTATTTAAATGGATAAGTAAAAATATTTTGGTGCAATCAAACTCAATATACAGTGAAACACAAGATATTGAATTTATTTATAAATAAAACATACCATGAAAACATGGGGTGTTATATTCTATGAATTATCTAAGATGTTTTCATCGATAAAATTTACTAATGTGAATCATGTGGTAGAAATTGGATCCTCTTCTACATTAGAGTCATAAGGGGATCTGTCCACCTCTGAGTATCCTTTAAGGGATATATCGTAATCATCCTTTAGTCTTAACCTAATAAAATATTTCCTAGACTTTCAATCCTTTAGAGGTTTCAATTCTCTCCCATGTCTCTTATATTGAGATGAGGTAGTAAATCATTCATGGAATGTGTTTCTGAGTGGATCACCCATAAATTTCAATGAATGTAATATCGATGGAGGGGATGAGTCATGAAATTATGATCAAGAAAACCATGGAGGTGATTCTTTTGTATTCAATCCTAGTCTAGAAAAGACTGAATTTATAAGATGATGGGGAGGTAAAAATTTCCCCAACCCTTAGGTCTTGGAATACTATTATCTATTATTACCATGGAAACACCCCATCATATATTTTATGGTTTAAGGGATGGTGGTAGTGGTAAAAATTCTCCCACCCATGTGGAATGGGGAAACTAGGGTGTTTTCGATAGAGATTTTGAATTACTATCTTCACCTTTTGATAATTCTATCTAGAATGGGTTGGGTGAAATGTTTTTTTAATTCTCTATTTGAGAGTTTTAAACCATAAAATGTGGTCCAACATTCATGTAATTTTATTTTCCCAAATTGGATGTCTATTTCTCTTTTATATCATCTCTGTGTAGAATTTTGTAAATGGATTTTTTCTAGAGAGTTCATATTTTTTTAGTTCTAAGTATGTTGGGGTTTCATTGGACAAACCAATTAAAATATGTATATCAAATACCTGATACTTAGCCTGTGGAAAAAACACTTCAAGCTTCCTATCCTGACAATCCTTGAGATCCTGCAAGTGGGGTGAAGTGCATAGCTCTATATTGACCCAACCCTTTGATTTGTATATTATATATTGAATCACTTATCTTTTATTAGATAATATTTAAACCATTGATGTGATATTTTTTGAGTAAATCACACTATTTCCCCATTTTTTTATTCTAGTCCATTAAATGGGTATCTATATCAGCATGGATGTACTTCTCATCTAACATCTTGAGGTTATTAGAACATTTCTCATAGGGAAGGTTCCTGGATTTAAGGTGATGGAATTTTACCCATATATTGCAATATATATGATATATACATTCCACTTTCATGTTCTTGGTAATATAAAACTGTGGATTCGTGATGGTCTAGAACATGAATGATATTTTATCTTCATTGAGTTATCTCAACATGATACTAGAATTTTCCTTATATTATAAATTAGTTATTTGACCTTCTCGGACCATAAATTTTGTTTCCCCGATATTTTATCAATATTAGTGGGATCATTTTGAATTTCCTCAGCTATATGTATGGTTTTAAAATTTTTAAGGGGCATTGAGGACGATCACGTATATAACGAACCAAATTGAAATACCATCTAAACTAATATCTAAGCTGATTCACCACTAACCCAAAGTGCATTCCTAATCTTTACAAGATGGGAACAAGAACTTTGGAATCAATAAATTACTATTAGTAATTATTTCATCCTCAAATTATTATAATAATATATTAAAATGTAGAAACATAATCATATATATATATATATATTAATACATAAATATCATGTACAAGGAGACACAAAGAAAATTGAAAGTGGAATATACCCACTAAAATCTGTTTACTAGTGCTCCATTACCACCCACCATGTCCAAATTTACCCTCCTTGGTCACCTAAGAATATACCCACAAAGTAATGTGAGATAGAAAACACCTACTATATGATAATAAAGGGATGAAAATGAAAAAATTTACAAGCATGGTGTAAGCTAAATGTCCTAGTAGGATTCAACCAAATATTCAATGAAATTTATTGATAAGAAAATTCAAATATTATAAAGGGAAGTATAAATGGTAGAGTTTGAGGATTAGTTTTAAAAATATATTTAAATAGTTAAACCTCATTTATTAAACTATACCTATAAAACATGCTACTTCACCGTTTAAAAAAATCTTGAAAATATTTGAAAACCATTTCACAGCCAAAAGTCAAATGACCAAGAAAAGAATAGAATAAGAACCTGATGTTTTAATATTAATAAGAATCAATACAATAGATTTAAGGTTCATAATAAAAATAAACAAAGAAATCAAGGAAACTCTAGTGACAAATGGGGACAACCATCACTGTCATGTATCAAGATCAAGTATATGGATTTCATGGTAATAAATAGATTATATAAATTTACAAGGCATGTAAAATTGTTCTGAACAAAAATGGAATATATTTCAAATACAAACAAGTGAGCCACATGGTCATATTCCTAAGAAGTTATGATAGTTCTACGCTAAATGGGCTCCACACTCTCTCAATGTGACACAAAAATACGTACATATGTCCCTATGAGATTAGTTCAAAGAGGACTCATCAACATCGTATAAGGGATGTGATGTATTTCATTTTTTAGAATGGTGTATAATCATAGAGTTTTTTCCAAATAACTCACTAACTACCTAATTATTTCTGGTAATCTAGTACAAAATCAATTATGGGTAATTCATTTTATAGAAAAAATTCAATCAATCCCATTATTCATTTCAAAAAATGCTAATTTTACTTTTAAAAACCATTATCTGGGTTTTTAATAAAAAGCATTCTTTTTCCAAGATGAAACCCTACGGTTTATCTGAAAACCATTTTTAATCCATTTTTATAAAATACAACTTTGAAATCTATTTCATCAAAATCAATTTCCACAAATTAAATTCTACAATTTAATTGGAAACAACTTAAATCTAATTCCACAATCCATCAAATTTCAATTCAAAACCTTTTGTACAGTTCAATATTCGAAAGGGTAATAATACCAACTTTTTTTCAAAATTACTTATAAATATTCCAAATGGGACTTCAAAAAAAATTATTTAAAATCATCTATAATTAATTTAAAGTAAGTTTTATAATTTTAAAAGCATTGAATACATTTCAAAACATGGGTTTACACCCGCTTTCCATGAAGATAAATCATTTATTCTAAATAATATAATAAAACCAATTCTAGAACAAGCGTAAAATAATTAAGAGGGGTTTATTGGTCATTTAGTAAATTAAATCATTTTAAACTATTTAGTAAACATAAAATTGTTCAGTTCATTTAATTAAAGTCAAGGAAGATCATTTAATAAACCAAAATCGGGTCCAAATCCAATTGAATAAATCAAAACCTGAGCCAAACCCCTTAATTTCACGAAAAAAAATTTAAAAGTAATTTGAAAATAAATCCAAACCAACATGGAATTTAAAAAATTCATAAAAAAGTTATATATATCTATCTTATATCCATTCAATTAATTATATATTCAATTCAAAGGGAAACTGGTGAAATAATCTTTTATGATGAATTAAATTGGAAAAAATCATAGAACATGTGTTAGAAATCAAGAAACACACATCCATGAGTTTATCAAGAAATAATGAATCATAAAATTATGTAAAGGCATAGAAACACCTATTTGGAAATTAAAGAATACAACCACAACAAATATGAGATGTGCTGCCTTTGATGGATATCATCGAATCTAAGAAGATAGATCGTGAAAGAAGATGGAGTATATCATAGATCTATAATTACACATTAATCAATCAATATCCAAAAAATTAAAATCCTTAAAAACCTTTAGAAAGATTAAATTAAAAGAACAATGGAGATCCAAGATAATAAATAAGAACTCATTTAAAGATAAGATCTCTAATTTTATTAGAGCTTCGATCCAAAAACAGATGAGGTTTGGGGATCCAAAATTCCTCAAGAGGGTTCCCAAAGGCCTAATAATCAGATTATGACCAAATGGTTAGATTTAAGGGTTGATTAGGTAGGTTTTGGGTGTTTAATTAAAATTTCAGAACATTAATTATCACGTGCATGGTTTCATGAGTTAATTCCCATGATTAATACAAAATTGTGTGCCTAACCGTGCACCCAAAATAGATCCATTAGATGTGTTTCCGAGTTTTTATTCACACTTAGTTTAACGATATGAAAAATGTGCCCCCCCTTCGTCTAGGTTGCACACATTGTCAAACCATTCCCAAATATGAGCAAACCATGAAATGGAAAACCACTAGAAAGAACCCGCAAAGCAATCCAATCATTGCGTACTCAAATATATGGTAAAAACACATAAAACCAAGTAACAAGATGTTAAAAAATAACCATTATAGGACTTTATGTCCCTAGAAATCCTCCAGTCTAAAAGATAGAACATGATGACACAATAATAACTTCCTCATATATCTTGTGAGTTGAATAGTATATGGTCCATTAGAGAGACTCACCCAAATTTTAACAACACATACACATCTCCATGATCAAAACCCCAAGATCAATACATTTCATTGAACTATAGAAAGACTTGATACTTAGCATAGGTATTCCCACCATTTAAATTAACTAAAATAGTGTAACATAGGAAAAGTACATCCTAAAGACCCAAATAAGAGACTTCAACCACTAAATATATAGAAACATCTATGATCTAGAATCCACAATCATTGTGAAGAACTGACAAGGATTTCTACCCTAGTTAAGTACTCAACGATAACATAGGATTTTCTCAAAACTGATCCTCATACCTTGATGAGCTCATAAAAACAAATGGAATACCCACCATGTGACTAGTCTATCAAAGTTCCACATCATCCTAGTTACCCAAGTACATTCCCAAGGTGTATCCAAGTCCAACCAGAATGATATCAAACAACCAGGTCATTACAAATTAGGTCACTACACTTTCAAAAGGGAGATTATCCAATATATCAAAATTTATCTCTAACTATCCAGTCAAAACAATATGACACCATCCAAACAAAAAACAAATTTCAAGGAAATGAAACAATTATTACATCATATATCCATAAATTAATCAAACCATAGACCACTTAACACCATCCGAAAGATCCCAAAATAAAGGGTTTCCAAAATAAACAATCGACAAGACGGAAAACTATAATAGTTTCCATTTCAATGTAAGAAAAAATAATCTAGAAACTAAAATATCATCCACTATGTGAAAAGATTCAATCAAAGTCCTATGGATGGATCCCTATTATCATGAAGCATTTGTTCCATCATAGTCAAGAGATGATGCTCCTGAAAAAAATTTCTGGGTTAAGTGGTACATCATACAAAAACCTCTAAAGGAGACCTTGAAATCCACACCATCTACAAACTCTCAATTATTTCAAAAATAACTACACTGAATTATGTTTCCATCGGAATCCGAGGATGACCGCCTTGATGGGAGGTTCAAATATTCCAATCAGTTTCTAACGGGTTTGTTTATAGAACTGGAAACATCCAATGATTCCATATCCATTCTGACCTACTTTCCAAAGGTAGGTGCTCATTAGTTTGTGCACTGATGAGGCATAGGAATTTTCATTGGTCGAAAGGATGGGAGGTCGGAATCATCACACCTTTTTGAGGGGAATTATTGTCTACTCCGAGACTCTCTTTATAGATTTAAGTTATGTTCGTGAATCCTTATTACATTACCAAGTATAAAATGAGCTTTCCTTTAGATCTGACAATCAATGATTAAATATGTAGGAAATTTAGAGAATCTTTTTTATGTATTCTAGGTTCTTCATCGATAGAGAATCATCTGTGTTTATTAGAGATTCTTGGTCAATGGTACCCTTCGACACATTTATATAGAAGTCTCTTGGTCATTATGATGACCATGCTGGTTTTAAAGCCACTCAGTGGGGCACTTGAAGTTTATTGTCATTTAGAAGGACATGGATTATTTCAGAGTTGGGATCGAACCCGTAGACGGGATACCTACATATCCTTTGTTTAGAAAAGGAATCAGAACCCACATAGTTCGAGTAAGGGAATATGATGTTTATGATTGATGGATCAAAGAAGGATGTCATAATTACTTTTACACTCTAAGCTCATGTGAGTCATGCTCGTTTTGAGAAACAAGAGGTATTGGTAAAAATTAGACAATTGTGCCATGAAAGATTCAATCATAAGAAATAATGTGAGGCTTATGTATGTATGACTGCCCAGATAAATGAAGGTTAGGATTTACATTAGGGAAGAAATCCAGGAGCAGGTTCCATAAAGGTATATGTGCTTCATGGAGATTTTGAATACTATAACTTGGGGCATACTCCTGAAAAGGAGGCCCAAATTAGGAGAAGACTTATGATTGGGTTTTACTCCTGAAAAGGAATCCCAAATCAAAGGTAAATTAGGACTGGTTAAGAGAAATTAAGACTGGGGATTAATCCTAAGGAGGATTCCCAGATTTGAGATTGGGGCTTACTCCTGAAAAGGAGGCCCAGGTTAAGGATTATTACTGGGGCTTACTCCTGAAAAGGAGGCCCAGGTTAATGGAATTAAGGTTTGGGGCTTCCTCCTAAGGAGGATGCCCAAATTAGGGGACTGGGGCTTACTCTTAAGGAGGATGCCCATATTTGAGACTGGGGATTATTCTTGAAAAGGAAGCCCAGGTTAGGGGATCTGGGGATTACTCCTAAAGAGGATGACCAAATTAGAGGACATGGGGATTACTCCTAAGGAGGATTCCCAAATTAGAGGACTTATGACTGGGGATTATTCCTGAAAAGGAGACCCAGGTTAAGGATTCTCTCATCTTAAAGGATGAGGTTGAATGAATGAAATCTCAATATTTAGTGACATAAAGATGTGTAAATCACTAGGTTTTGAGAGATATTCCACAGAATTCCTTTTAGATAAGGAAGTCAAATCAAGAAATCATGCCATAAATGGATTTGAAGAGTTTCTTGAAGACTGAATCTTGAATAGGAAAGATGGAATGGCTTAAGAGGGGTGAAATGGGCAAGAAGGGCACCCAAAAAGGTAGGGGCGCGCAAGTCCTGGCAGGCACGTAGGTACTGTGTGGGCACGCAAGTCCTGGTCATGCAGCTATGCCTACGCGACACATAGTGTACTTGCGCGAAGGTTAACCAGAAGGGCAATACTTGAGTGACTCTTGATTAAAGCCTTTAGAATCCTCTTTGGGTTCTTCTAGAAAAGGGGTGCGCAAGTTCTTTTGAAGGAGTAAGGCAGCGCGCAAGTGTGGCCTTTTTCCCTTAAGGGCTCGCCACTCAGGCGCGCAAGTGTTGATGAGTTTCAACACTTAGGCCTTCCTCCCCCTCTTTAGATCTGCCGTTCTAGGTAAGAAATTGCCTTAGAAGTGTTTCGGAAGCTTTGAGAAGAGACTAGGGCACCGGGAGATCAAATCTGAGTTTCTGGAAAAAAATCCTCCCCGAATGGGGGGCCCATAGGGTCTATTTATAGGCAGGAGAAGACCCCAGGCGGTTATCATTTAGGTCGCATAAGTCACTTGCGCGACCATAACGCGTCACGCAAGTGGACTTGTGCGACTATGAGAAAACTTGCGCGACTTATGGGCAATCTTCTTTTTGGTCATCCCTTTGTCGATTTTTGATATTTTCTTCAAAGGATGAATCAATTTGTGCTAAGTCATTTCCTTTTACAATCCTTTGGACTCTGTGATGAAAAGGAGCATCAACAAAAGTCCCCCCTCAAGGTTGGATCCGGAGAGAATAGAGTATTTGACTCTGAGGAAATCGAGAATCAAAAAGGAAATCTGGCAATTTAAACTCATGCATGTCAGACATAAAAAGGATAATGTTTAAGGTTGAAATAGCTTCGACCGAAATGGATTAGAATTGACTCAATTACTTGAAAATTCATCTGAAATCATATTACCATACTCAAGTATGAGGGAAAATATGTAATCTATGACTTAAGAATATTTGAATCTGAGGAATGATATGAAAAAGAGCTAAAAGTCATTAGAAGAAGTAGTTTCCAAGAATGAAGTTACCATTATTTAACAAACCCGTTAGGGGGTTGAATTATGCAGGGCCACCTAAGGGCATTGGCTGCATAGTTAAATAAAATTGTATCTTTTGGCTAACAAGTCTGTTATGTAGACTGGTTATGCAAGGCCGCCTATGGGCATGTGCTACATAGTTAGGAAAAGAACTCTCAGAAATTTACTTTCCTAGTGCTAAAAGCCAGTGAAAGTTTATGGAGATTCAAATCTTCCAAAGTATAGAGTTTGCTGTAAGGAAATAGGTACTTGAATATGGAGAAGATATTTCCAAACTAGATTATCAAAGAACTGGATGAATATCACTCCTACGAAGGTCTGACCCAAACATAGGGAAGAATAATATAAACCATAGACTTGAATACATTCAGATCATGAAAAAGGATATGGGACAAATATATTAAGGATGGATATTTTTTGCAGATCCCTACATACTGTCATTTAAGACAAATAAGGACAAAGGAGTCATTCTTCCCAAGAATGAAGTTACCACTATCTGACAAACCCATTAGGGGGTTGAATTATGCAGGGCCACCTAAGGGCATTGGATGCATAGTCAAATAATAGTATCTTTTGTCTAACAAGTCTGTTATGTAGGCTGTTTATGCAAGGCCGCCTATGGGAACGTGCTGCATAGTCAGGAAAAAGAACTCTCAGAAGTTTGACATTTTTGTGAATAGAAGTCATGAAAAGGGTTACGAGGATCTGAAAATATTTAAGGTTAGGATTATGACACATAAAGATGGGTATTGTTCAATGTATACAGAGATACATAGATCAATGCTAACCATTATCATGTTGTGACTGGGTCCTGAATTGAAATGTTGTACTTCACTACGTATCCCATAAGGATGAGAATAAAGCCATACATAGTTCTTAAACTACAGTTTAACGTCGTGTGGGACAAAAGGATTAGAGTTCTAAGTTTAGGTTCATAGATCTTGGACCATTGTAAGAAATACACAGTGTGTGTTTTCATGGGGACTTTTCAGCCAAGGGACTGAAAATGGAATTTGGGGTTAGGCCCAAAGACTTGGGGCTGGATTCGAGGGACACTCGAACTTTCCTACGTATCCCATAAGGATGGGAATCAAGCCCATGTAGTTCTAGAAATACCATATGTAAAAATTTGGTTCGTACATGTGAAGGGTGAAAGGGGACTTTAGTGCAATGATGGTTTAACCCAAGAAAAAAGGTTCAGGAATTGCCATGTATGCACGTAGTCTTTGAAATGAAACATAATTGAAAAATCAATGAAAATAATGGTTCCCTCTCAGGTGAGGGTATCAAAGAAATTTGTAGTTTATTTTCATACTGGACAAAAGTGTTGTATAGTTTAACATCGTATAACAAGGACGAAAGTGAACCAATGTAAAGATATTGATTCTAAGGGCGGTTTCACGAATTAACATCATATGAGATGGAGATGAACCGACGTGAAGAGATTGGTTTTGGGCTTAAACATTGGGAGGTTGCCTACATACACAGCCTAGAAGGCAAGGATCAAAGTCCATGTAGTTCAATTAAAGAATGAATTAATGATCAAGTTGTTCTTGGGGAAAATGACCTAAAAAATGATGTTAGGACTTACACATGGTTAGCCGCCCAGAGAGAGTGTTATGGTTGAGGTTTTCTCTAAGCTCACATGAGTCATACTCGATGTGAGAAACAAGAGGTAACAACAACCTTAACGATTCATTGTTTAATGTCATGTAGGACATATAAAGGTACTATGAATTTTAAAGTCTTGCAGTTAGTACTATTGGTGCTGCACAGTTTAGTGTCATGTAGCAGGGACAAAATACAGTTTAATGTCATGTAAGACGTATCACGGACTTTCTGTACAGTTTAGCGTCATGTAGTTAGGACGATGGGGATAATAGATTTTAACGTCATGTTGGATGTATTATGGACTTTTTCACAGTTTAACGTCATGTTGGACGAAAAAGGGATGATATAGTTTAGCATCATGTTGGACGAAAGTGCGAATAGTTTAAGGTCATATGCATGGACCGTGGATGGTGCAGTTTAATCTCATGTTGGATGGTGGTGTAGTTTAAGGTCATACAGGACCTTTGATGATTATATAGTTTAACGTCTTTCCGGACGTAAGGGATTTTTATATAGTTTAGTGTCATGTAGTTAGGACGTCACAGTTTAACATCTTGTTGGATGTAAGGGACTTACAAATAGTTTAGGGTCATATGCATGGACCGTTGATGATGCAGTTTAAGGTCATACAGGACCAAGTTGCAGTTTAAGGTCATACTGGACCATTTAGGGAACTTTTTCATAGTTTAACGTCGTGTGGGACGAATGTACAAATAGTTTAAGGCCATATGTATGGACCGTTTTTGTATAGTTTAACGTCATATAGCAAGGATGAGAAAGGTAATTTGCAGTTTATACAAAATACTTCTTCAAAAATCTGGCATTGGTTGGAGTAGTAATGAGTTCTCCATCCATTGAGATTAATGAATAAGCTCCATTGGAGTAGACCCTATGTATTGAATAAGGTCCTTCCCATTTTGGCTCAAGCTTGGGAGGTTTCTTTCCTGGTATCATTGAAGTTCTGAGAACTAACACCAATTCTCCTTGAGTGAATGAACGAAGATGAACTTTTTTGTTAAAAGCTCGTGCTATTCGATTCTGATAGACTTCCAAGTGGTGAAAAGTGCACAATCTTTTCTCATCTAACTGTTCCAATTCATTCAATCGCTTTTGAAATTGTTCATCTGTAGATGATTGACCACAAATGGAAACTCTGAGTGAGGGTAGTTGAACTTAAATGGGCAAGACGGCTTCCGTTCCATATACCAATGAATATGGAGTTGACCGAGTTGCGGTGCGGGTGGTAGTCTGATAAGCCCATAAAGCATGAAAGATTTTATCAGGCCATGGCCTCTTATCTTTATCCACCATATTTTGCAATATATTTGAAAGATTCTTGTTAAAGTCTTCTATCTGGCCATTGGCCGCTGCATGATACCGAGATGAATGGTTGGATTTGATGTTGTATTCTTGATACAACTTCTTCACCACGGATGAACAGAAATTGGTGCCATTTTCTGTCAATATGGTATAAGGGACACCAAATCTGGTAATGATGTTAGACTTTATGATGCTAACAACGCATTTAGAACTGACTTACTTGAGAGGTAGTGCCTCTTCCCATTTGGAAAAGAAGTCAGTAGCATTAAGAATGTACTTAAACTGCTTGGTCATAGCTGAAGGGTAAGGTCCCACCACATCCATTCCCCATGTGGAAAATGGCCATGAGTATTTAGCTGTATGAAGAAACTCTGGAGGTTAATGAATGAAGTTGGCATGTACTTGGCATGAATGACACTTCTTTTTTAAATCGACATAATCTCTTATCATTGAAGGCCAAAAGTATCCAAGCCTTCGAATCTGATCAGACAGTCTATGTCCAGATGGGTGGGCACCACAGACTCCTGCATGAACTTCTTTCATGACAGCCATTCTCTCTTCACCATCAATGCATCTGAAGAGAACTCCATCAAAACCAAGTTTTCAGAGAATTTTCTCTAAGTGATTTGGGCTATCATAAAGAGTAAAATTAACCACACGTCGCCGGATTTGTTCTTTCTCAGCTCTATCAGGTGGAAGTGTTCCATTTTGAAGGTATTCCCTGATAGGTGACATCCATCTAGTAGTATGACCATACGGTTCAGGAATGGGACAAGTTACATTAATTTTCTTCTATTCTGATCCAAACATAAGGTGAAATTGCACGACGGTGGGCAATAATGATGGTTGTCTCGTCCCGATTTGGATCTGCCAGAGCTGTGGCTATATTAGCCAATGCATCAGCATGAGTATTTTGTGATCTTGGACATAAGAAAATGTCGGTTCCAAAGGGAATTCCGCCATTAATTCTCTGAGGTAATCATACAAAGGGATTAATTCTTCTTTTATGATGGCATAATCCCCATTTACTTGTTTGATTACCAGGTCTGAATCACCTTTCACCTTTAAGTGATCCACTTGTTCTTGAAGTGCTAATTCCAAACCTACGATGAGAGCTTGGTATTATGCTTCATTATTGGTACCACCTTCCCACAATAAGAAGGAATAAGGTAACACTTCCTTTTCTGGAGAAATGAGCACAATTCCTAAGCCAACTTTGTTTAATTTAGGATTTTCCATTTTCCTCCGTGTTGGACTTCTGGAAGCACCATCAAAATACATTTCCCATGCCTAAGGACTTTCTTGAATAGAGAATACTTCCTCATCAGGGAGTTAAATATATTAAGATGTGTCTTCCACTGAAGGGTGTTCAGCTAGGAAATCAGCCACAGCTTGGCCCTTTATCGCCTTTTGAGACACATACTGAATGTAAATTTGCTGCAAAATAACTGCCCACCTTGCCAGACATCCTGTAAGCATTGGACGACTTAGGATAAATATGAGCGGGTTATTGTGATATACCAATTGGACCTCATGATGTTTCAGGTAGTGTCTCAATTTCTGAACTGCAAAGATTAATGTCAGGCAGCACTTCTCAATACTTGAATACCGGGTTTCTGCTTCATGCATGGTTCGACTGAGATAGTAGAGGCTGTTTTCATTCCCAGCATCATTCTTTTGAGCAAGAAAGGCACCCAATTATCGCTCTAGATCTGTCACGTAGAAGATAAGTGGTCTTCCTTCAACAGGTGGTGTGAGTACCGGTGGACTCAAGAGGTATTTCTTGAGAATAATTAATGCTTCTTGACATTCTTCAGTCCACTGGTAAGTGACTCCCTTTTCATCAATTTGGTGAAGGGTAAACTTTTTCCTGCTAAATTTTCGATGAAATGCCGAATATAGGATAAGTGTCCTTGAAGTACTCTTAATTCTTTCAAATTTTGATGAGGTGACATACCAAGGATTGAATTGGTCTTCTTAGGATCGACTTTAATACCACGATGGCATATAACAAAGCCGAGAAATTTTCCTGAGGTTACCCCAAAAGAACATTTTAAGGGGTTCATCTTCAAATTATGTTGTCGAAGCTTGCAGAATATAACTTCCAAATCAGCCAATTGATTAGAAATTTGTTTGTATTTAACTACCAAATCTTCTACATGTCATTCAACAAACTTCCCTAAGAAGGGTTTGAAGATATGATGCATGGCACACTGATAAGTTGCACCTGCATTCTTTAAGCCAAAGAGCATTACCCGGTAGCAAAACACACCATGAGGGGCTCTGAAGGCTGTAGATTCCTCGTCTTCTGTGGCCATTCGGATCTGATTATATCCGTAATATCCATCCATGAAGGAAAGTTCTTCATATCCAGTTGTTGCATCAATTAGAAATTCTGTAATCGGAACTAGGAAAGCATCCTTAGGACAATGCCGATTAAGATCTCTGAAATCGATGAAAACTCTAATTTTTCCATTCTTTTTCTTTACAGGGACAATATTATCCAACCATTTTGGATATTGAACTTCTCTGAAGAAGTTAGCTTTGATAATCTTATCCACTTCAGCTTCAATTTTGGAAGCATAAGTTGGGTGTGTTCTTCTCACGGCTTACTTAAATCCTCAATGTTCTTCTGGTAAACCCAAATGATGAGTAGAAACATAAAGATCAATCCCGGGAATTTCTGTATAGTTCTAGGAAAATATATCTCTATTTTGCTTTATAAAAGAAATATACATCTCTTTCTCTTCAAGATTCATGGCCGCACTGATTAAAGTGGGGCGTGGATCTTCTTTTGTACCCAGATTTATTTCTCTGAGTTCATCCACACTGGTAGAGATACCCTCTTCAAATGCTGGAGGATCATCTCTGAGATCTTCTTCTTCTTCATCATCATGTGTTATTTCTTCCGTTTCTACTTGCATAGTAGATGATAAAGTAGAATTCTCATGATCCGAAGAGATGTCAAAATTTGCATATCCTGAAAAAGAAGCTTCCATTTCCGACCCGATTGATGATGAAGGGTCTTCTTTGGGTAATAATGAGGAGATGATGGATTGAGAATCGACATCATTGTTCACCTCCGATGTTGCTATAACTTCTTCTGGCCTAATTGGAAAAGCATAGACTTTTTGGATTTCAACAGATGAAATGAAGACGTCACCATTCGTGCTTTCATCACTGCTTGGTAGATTACCAATTTCTCCCATGTTGTCTGGCTCGATTGCCGTAATTGACATTATGGATCTTTCCATAATATTATTTTGATTTTGGTCTATCTTGTCAATTTTACTGATAGGAAACACATAATATGTACTCATATGTGTAAATGGATTTACTGGAATTTTTTCCAATCCATATGGAGCATTAACTTTGGTAATCTTCTTTGTTATGGATTTCTCCCTTTGCTTCATGTGATAGAATTCCACCTCAATGTATTGAGACTCACATGTCTTGAATGGGGCCTTATCACCATAAAATGTCCCAACTTGACCATCAAAACAATATTTGAGACATTGATGGTATGATGAAGGGATAGTCGCATGTTGATGTAGCCAGGGTCTTCCAAGAAAGATGTTGAAGGCTGAGTCTTGATCAACAACCATGGAATCTGAATTGGATACAAGATCTCCAAACTACGTTCTGGGTGTAACATCACCCAGTGGTTCTTGTTCATTTTTATCATATCCCTGTAGCATCATGGTGGAAGGAGATAAATCAGATTCCGTGAGGCCCAATTGACGAAGTGTACGAATGGGCATGAGGTTGACTCCTGAACCATTGTCAATGAAAGCCCTTCGAACATCCACGCCATTGACCTTTCCAGACAAGTACAATGGTCTAATATGTCCATGCACAACATCATTTTCATCTTCATCAGTAAAAGATATTATTGCATGGCATTCTGCAGGATTATTCTCTATGTGATAGATTTCAGCTCCAGCAATTTCAGTTTCAAACTCCTGAGGATTTGAAAAAGCCTCGATGAGTGCTTCCTGAAGATCTTCTGACAGATTCAGAGCATCCAGAATTGATAACATGGCTGGTACTAGGGCCAATTGTTTCAATATATCATACTTTTGATCCATAGGTCTGCATTTCTTAATAGAAATATATGGTTTAGCAGGTACCTTGGAAGAAGATGCTTTGGTAGTTGATGCATCTTGTATTGGGAAAGGAGTTGGCAATATTCCTGGTTTTGGAAGATTAGTCCGATTAGATCCATTTAGTTGCTGAGAGGAAGAAGATGGAACCTTCAACCGGTCTTCCAAAATAACTGTTCCAGGACTGAATTTTCTATTGGTATAAGAACTTGTTTGTTCTTGCTGAGCTCACTGAAGGGCTCTACCACGAGTTTCTACTGTGTACACAGTTCTAGTAGGGGTAGAATTGGAATAATGGCTTCTAAAATATCCACATCTTCCCCTGTATCCTGACCCCTGGAACTTCCTCTGATTCCTCTATTTGATACAGGGAATTCAGGATCATTGAAATCGAAAATGTGACTGGCATATGGATATGTTAATTGAATCATATTAACAGAACCAAAGATTAACTCTTTGTTTGATGAAGACTCTGCCTGATTAGCCCGTTTAGGCTGGGCCGTTTGGTGGGGCGGTGCCCATGGCTTTGAAGTAGATGCCATGAAGTCCACCAAAGTCAAAGAAAACTTAGGCTTTGACACATACTCATATTCTTCTGATTCGTTTTCTTTATTTGAATCATGCCATTTCTTTGAGAACTTTCCCTCTGATGAAGAGGGTTTTTCCGCAACATTCATGGCAATAGACACAATTAGTTTCTTTAATTTTGTTCGCAAAATAGCATGAGTACGATTGATTGTCTTTCTGACCATCAAATCATCATACTTCTCTGCATTTTTTCTTTTGACTTATTTCCATTCACCTTTCTCCTCTGGAACTGTAGCAGTGACACATGCTACCTGGGCTGAGGAGCCTTTCAATGTGACTTGTCCCGAGTTGATCATCTTTTGCAGGAGTTATTTGAAGACAAAACACTCCTGGATGGGATTCCCCAACATTTTATGAAAAGGGAAATAATTGGGAGAGTCTTCATCTCCTTTCTTGTTTGGCCTCTTGGGCATTGGCAATTGAACCAAATTGTTTTCCAGAGACGAAATGAAAGAACCAGGAACTTGTTCATTTTGGAAAGAGTATGTTTTGATCTTCAGATCCTCAAATTTTTTTTTCCTTTGATATTTTTTATCATCTAGATGAAAAGGCCTTTGTTGTTGGTGCTCAGAAGGTGGAGCCCTTCGAGAAGATGAAGGTTTTGAGGTAGAAATAGGTACAGGTTCTTGTTTAAGCATAACTATAGAAGTTTCTGCTTTACCCATTCTTCTTCCTGGAGCTGATGGAATTACACGAGATTTATCCTTAGCCTGTATAAGGGAATCTTCAATCCGCTGAGCAATTGAAGTAAGGTCTCGAAACCCTCCTGTGTATTTCGCAGGGATTAACGGCATGCGTAATTTGTCACGCAGATTTGCCACACAAATTGGCAACAATTTTTCTTGAGGGAGTGCTAAACTCAAGGAATATGTTAATCCCTTCCATCGAGCAATGAAATCATAGACCCTTTCATTCTCCCTTTGCTTACATTTTGTAAGATCGAAAACTGTTGTCTTTGGAAAAGTTGAGCTGAACTGAAGGAGGAATTTTAGGCGATGATCCTCCCATCTGGTAATTGACCAGGATTGCAAGCTTGTATACCAAACAAAAGCTGGTCCTTGCAAGGTTCGCATGAAGCATCTGAGTTTCACTACTTCTTGCTGCTCCGGAGTTCCCATCATAGGATCACAACAATACATGTAATGCGTCAAATGTTGTTCAGGATCACCTAATCCATTGAAAATAGGGAATACAGGGTTCCCAAAACTGGATGGAGGAGAAATTGAATCTACCCATTCAGGGTAAACATTATTTTCTGGTTGAACTTGCGCACACTTCCCTTCCATAGTTTATAACCGAGCTGTTAATGACTCAATAGTAGTTATTAAATTTTGAGAAACATCTGGTTGAACTTGGACTTGGGTAGGTGCAATGACTGGAGCTTGGACAGATGTGGCGATTGGTGCTGCAACTGATGGTAGTACTACCAACTGTTGTTGCACTTGACCCATAGGATTAGACCTGTGAGGGTGTACTGATAGAGGAGGATATTCTTGATCCATCTCAGTAGCTGGAACAAATTCCTTTGGCTGACTGACTCCAGCATGCTTAAGAAGAAGACTACTCTGAAGTAGTTCTACATTCAACCTTCTTAATTCCTTCATTTCTTCCTCCTGTTGTGCAAACCTTTTCTCTAGTGAGAGCGATTGACCTTCTCTAGAGGAAGGATATGTAACCTGGTTCTTTCCCTTCCCTTTGATGGATCCTTTTCGGATAGGGGGAAGTGGATTACTCAAAAGATTGCCTATGTTCTGAGTAATCCTTTGACTTCGTGTACGCACACCTTCTTCATTTGTGTCGGTGCATACATCTTCTTGAGCCGGAACCACTTCATCTGAGTCCCCTGAGTGAGCCTCATCTGGTGGATTAGCAACAACGGCATTGATTACATTGATTGATGCATAACTCATCACATCCCTTTTATCAGCATTTTTGTGATATTGTCTTCTTCCATTTCTTTGATGAGACATTGCCTTTTGTTGATTCGATCCCTCAGGAACTTCTTGAAAAACCATAATTTGGAGGGAATATCCAGATAATTTGTCTCTTCATTCCTCTTGAGGTTTCTTCCCCAATCGAGAAAAGACCGAATTTCTCTAAGGAGGGGATTGATGATTTGAAAAAATCCCCAGTCCACTGGACTGGGGCTGTTCCTGCTGTTCTCGCTCAACTCCCCGAATCCTTTTTGTTGATTCTGAGGGTTGGTTTAAAAGATTCCCCAGTCTGGCGAGCTGGGGTGGTTCTTGACATGCTATGTCTGAGACTTTCTTGAAATTCCTCCTGATCTTGCAAACCTTAGTTCGGAAATTAGTTGGATGCATTAACCTGTATCCGCTTTTATCACTCGGTTCAAAAGACCGTTGGATGATTTCCGATACTTCTGTCACTTGGTGATGTGCTTGCTCCAAACGAGAGGCATGTTCAATATTCTCGTTTTCTTGATGCAAGAGTAATTCGAAAACATGTTCTCTGTATTCTTGATTTTGAGAGGAACTATTTGAAGCATGTTCTTGGGCAAGCTTTTGATTATAAACAAAGCCCATTGACGGTGGCCGACCATGGGCAATAACATTGCATGAGACCATTTTCATTGGGCTTTGATGACTGGAGAGCACCGTGAAATGCAGTGCTCCATGAACACCCCATCCTCTGATACGAATACCAGATGGGGCATTGGTAATTAACTGACACAATATTCTTAGTGTGCCAAAGCATGAGCGTTGAAGGGCTCTCTGCTGCTTTTCATCCTTTGGATATCGAGAGACTGATAGAGACGCCAAATCAATCTGACATTGTAACCCTTCTATTATCTTAAGATGATTTTCATATTCATCATAAGATAATACTTTATTTTTCAACTGACAAAGATTTTTCCATATGTTGAGACGAATATCCTGAATTTCTTCTTCCGTCAACATTTCTGGAATATTATACTGAGAGTCAGCCAGAGGCCAAAACATGACTGGCACTTCACCTTTCGCCAGTTGTTTTCTCATGTTCATCATTTCCTCTTTATCATTTGATGAAGATTCTTCTACCTGATTTGACCAGAGTTGGTGTTTCCTGGTTGCTTCATTGGATTCAACAGGATTGGTAGAGAAATCATTGATCAAACTAGAAGATGCATGACTTAGGGGTGGTTCGGAGAATGACCTACACCCTGGGCTATCTTCTGATTGAGAAATTATTTCACCTGATAGAGATAAAGCTTCAGACATGACTGGTTTCGCATTTGCAAGTGCCTCAAGATAAGAGGGCTTTCTCGGCACTACATTGTCCACTGGAGAATTTTCTGGGAAATGTGCATCACTACTATGGAGAGGAATTTCGTAGCGAAATTCATCATCATGGGGAGGACCACCATAATGGGTTACAGCAAAAGATGATATCTCTTGCTCCTTGGTCTTCTGGCCACACAGAGGGTTCCTGTGGCTCTCATCTGAAGATGAAACTTCGAGATAGACCAAATTGTCATGAAGAAAGCCTTCGTGAGGAAGTGTATGTTGAAGACCTTCGGAATTAATGTTCCCACTATTGGGAAATGAGGGAGTAGAATCTTTAATTTCAATAGATAATTGTCTGAGGGCTTCAAGAACTCCAGCATCGAGCAAGGACTTGTTACAGATTGTCTCTTGATCTCCTGACTGTGCTGGGTGGGTCTTTTTCTTAGACGCCTTCTTACTCACCTTGGAAACCACTTGTTGATGAAAGTGGATTCTCTGAGCAGGTGTATATGCCTGATCAGAAAATATGGCCAGGTTAGGCTGTCGATCTCTACTCAAATCAGGTGTATGTGCCCGACTTGGTTGTTTGTATGCTATGGGGGAGTATGCCCCACAACCCTCTTGGACTGGAACAGTTGTGTGTGTTTGTTCCAGAGTGAATTGTTGATGTATCACTCCACTGGTAGGGATAGATTTATGTGTCTTTACCGGAGATGCCGCTGAAGTTGTTATAATATCCTGGCAGGCATCCAGAATATGAATTGGGATTTGCTTCTGCTCTTTCACCATTGATAGAATACGCTTGGTGACTTCAGCTGCCGGAAAGGGAATATACGTCCATTCCGGGCTTAGAGCAGGTGTATGTGCCTACTCGTGTCCTCCTTTTCCTGTCAATGAATCCTGGTAGTACTCAAGTGTGGGGGCAGAGAGTTGAGTCTGCCACCTATTTTTTATCGGGGCTTTCTGACTAACTTCTCCGAATGCTACCAAGCGAGACTGTTGGTAGGCTTGATTAATACTAGCAGGTGTATGTTCCTGCTGATTACACTTCGCCAAACGTGGTTGACGAGATCCATCATATGTAGTCAGACGAGCCTGCTGACTAACTGATGATGTATAAACAGATGTATGTTCCTGCCTATAGTACTCCGCCGGATTTGCCTGGCAGGATTGGCGTGATGCTGCCAGACGAGTCTGCTGGACAGCGGAATTAAAACGGGCAGGTGTATGTGCCTGCTTGTTTCTTGCCACCAAGTTAGGTTGGTGGACATCTCCGTAGATGGCAGAGATGAGAACATGCTCACTGTTCACCGTATTTCGCCTCTGGTGGTTCGTCTTGCTTGCTCGGGTTCGAGGAACCTGAGCCGAATGCCTGGAGTCGGTACCCTCATCATGTTGGGGGCGCACTGCCGCACGAGTCTGGTAGATATTGTCGGTGGGAGCACTCAGAAAGGACTCCTATATATTTGAATTAAGGTCCCGAGGGACCTTCTCATTCACCTCCCTAGAATAAGGGAGCGAATGGTGATTGTGTTCCGGGGATAACAACCCGAAATGGTTGGATACGGTAGTCAGCACCGCCTGCTTCTTGATCACTGGTCGTCGTTGTCCGGATGACCGATGTGAGTTGTTTACTTGGAGGGCTTGTTGGGCAGCCTCCATAGTTGGGATGGTACCGTGTTGATGGTACTCCTTAACCAATGCATTTGATACCCAGCATTGAAGACGCTGAGTAAGTGATATCATCCAAAGAGCGGACGATGATCCAGCAGGAGTAGCAACAGTGGTATTTGCAGCAGCAGTATTCACAGGTGTGAACTTGAGAGCAGCCATTCTAGAAATGCATAAGATCTTGGGAAAAGAGTGCCTATTTGATATAATAGAAATAATCATAATAAATTCAGCCACTACATCTTTTGGATGAGCACATATGTCAATTATTGTTTTTTTTGGCCCTCTAATTGAGTTTTAAATAGGGTCCTAACAAATGGGTAAAACATTATTTTAACTTGGTTAAGGATTCACGTTGGGGTCACCATTTTTTTCCCTCGGAATCCGGGGATGACCGCCTTGATGGGAGGTTTAAACATTACGATCGGTTTATAATGGGTTTGTTCGTAGAACTAGAAACATCCAATGATTCCACATCCATTTGGACCTACTTTCCAAAGGTAGGTGATCATTAGTTTGTGGACTGATGAGGCTTAGGAATTTTCATTGGTCGAGAGGATGAGAGTTCGGTCTCATCACCCCTTTTTGAGGGGAATTATTGTTTACTCCGGGACTCTCTTTATAGATTTAAGTTATGTTCATGAATCCTTATTACATTACCAAGTATAAAATGAGCTTTCCTTCAGATCTGACAATCAATGATTAAATATGTAGGAAATTTAGAGAATCTTTTGTATGTATTTGAGGTTCTTCATCGATAGAGAATCATCTGTGTTTATTAGAGATTCTTGGTCAATGGTACCCTTCGACAAATTTATATAGAAGTCTCTTGGTCATTATGATGACCATGCTAGTTTTAAAGCCACTCAGTGGGGCACTTGAAGTTTATTGTCATTCAGAAGGACATGGATTATTTCAGAGTTGGGATCGAACCCGTAGATGGGCTACCTATGTATCCTTTGTTTAGAAAAGGAATCAGAACCCACGTAGTTCGAGTAAGGGAATATGATGTTTATGATTGATGGCTTAGAGAAGGATGTCATAATTACATTTACACTCTAAGATCACGTGAGTCATGCTCGATGTGAGAAACAAGAGGTATTGGTAAAAATTAGACAATTGTTCCATGAAAGATGCAATCATAAGAAATAATGTGGGGCTTATGTATGTATGACTGCCCAGATAAATGAAGGTTAGGATTTACTTTAGGGAAGAAATCCAGGAGCAGGGTCCATAAAGGTATATGTTCTTCATGGAGATTTTGAATACTCTAACATGGGGCTTACTCTTGAAAAGGAGTCCCAAATTAGGAGAAGACTTATGATTGGGTTTTACTCCTGAAAAGGAATCCCAAATCAAAGGTAAATTAGGACTGGTTAAGAGAAATTAAGACCGGGGCTTACTCTTAAGGAGGATGCCCAGATTTGAGACTGGGGCTTACTCCTAAAAAGGAGGCCCAGGTTAAGGGAATTAAGGTTTGGGGCTTACTCCTAAGGAGGATACCCAAATTAGGGGACTGGGGCTTACTCCTAAGGAGGATGCCCATATTTGAGACTAGGGATTATTCCTGAAAAGGAAGCCCAAATTAGGGGATCTGGGGCTTACTCCTAAAGAGGATGCCCAAATTAGAGGACTTGGGGCTTACTCCTAAAGAGGATGCCCAAATTAGAGGACTTATGACTGGGGATTATTCCTAAAAAGGAGACCCAGGTTAAGGATTCTCTAATCTTAATGTATGAGGTTAAATGAATGAAATCTCAATCTTTAGTGACGTAAAGTTGTGTAAATCACTAGGTTTTGAGAGATATTCCATAGAATTCCTTTTAGATAAGGAAGTCAAATCAAGAAATCATTCCATAAATGGAATTGAAGAGTGTCTTGAAGACTGAATCTTGAATGGGAAAGGTGGAATGGCGTAAGAGGGGTGAAATGGGTAAGAATGGCACCCAAAATGGTAGGGGCACGCAAGTCCTGGCAGGCGCACATGTACTTCGTGGGAGCGCAAGTCCTAGTCGCGCAGGTTCATGCGCGACACATGGTGTACTTGCGCAACAGTTAACTAGGTGGGCAGTACTTGAGCGACTCTTGATTAAAGCCTTTAGAGTCCTCTTGAGGTTCTTCCAGAAAAGGGGTGCGCAAGTTCTATTGAAGGAGTAAGGTGGCGCGCAAGTGTGGCCTTTTTCCCTTAAGGGCTCGCCACTCATACGTGGAAGTGTTGATGAGTTTCAACACTTAGGCCTTTCTCCCCCACTTTAGATCTTCCGTTCTAGGTAAGAAACTACCTTAGAAGTGTTTCGGAAGCTTTGAGAAGAGACTAGGGAATCGGGAGCTCAAATCTGAGTTTTTGGAAAAAATCCTCCCCGAATGGGGGGCCCATAGGGTCTATTTATAGGCAGGAGAAGACCCTGGGCGGTTATCATTTAGGTCATGCAAGTCACTTGCGCGACTTATGGGAAATCTTCTTTTTGTTCATCCCTTTGTCGATTTTTGATATTTTTTGCAAAGGATGAATCAATTTGTGCTAAGTCATTTCCTTTTACATTCCTTTGGACTCTGTGACAAAAACGAGAGTCAAAAAATGACCAGGTGATCCACATTGGAAACACATGATAGGAATCCTATTTTTTCTCGAGGATACTAAACATAAGAAATTATGAATGTTGAATTTATCCATTTATATTGTTTTTTTTATCTACTTAAACTAAAAATGCCCTTTAAGGAACCTCTAGATAAGATATAAACCATTCCATAGGAATGGATGTAACAAGTTCTGGGTGAATACCTTTTCTAAAAGAGACAACCTTACTAAATTCATCACCAATGATACCATGTATGAAGCATACCAAACATGAGAATTTCTTGGCATACATTGAAACTAATTGATAATCCGGACTGGAACTCAAGAACTTAAAACACTTTCTCTTTCTTCCCTTCCTCCGGATACTACTATCGAATGAAGACTGACATGATGAATTTCTAAGATAATATTTTATACATACTAGAGACAATCAAAAATTCCCTCCACTCTGGGATAGGTCCCTCAAATAAGGAGTGGATATACTTTACCTTCAAAGATTTAGGATTCTTGAGAGTATCAAAGATCACATCAATTTCATCAAGTCACTACACTGCATATAGAATGTGAAGAACTACCCTGAGGATAAAACAATTAGAAAAAAATTCTATTTTTATTGATGATCTATCTAAGAGACATTTATGAACATCACAAAACACAATCATACCAACTCATGTATAAAATAACACTAAAAAATATCAAATAATCATTTAAATAAATTCACAGCCCATTTTAATTAAACTTTTTTGATTTAAAAATGAATAATATTTCACCATTTATAAAATATTACTTTATAAAAAAATGATAAATCTTGTTATAAATCAAGTATATTTTCAATAACACTTTACCGTCAATTTTATTAATTATTCCATGGTTTCAAAATCTTTAACAATTTTTTCAAATTAATAAAACCATTTCTATTTAAATCCATTACAAACTAAAATTTCTTCTTAAAACATTGTTTTACTACATCACATAATAGTCATTGATAATTAGTTTTCCAAACCAAACATTTCATAAAACTCACTCTTTGATAATTAAAAATATTTCTCAAAGAACATACCAAATCTTGTTTTAAGTCACAATTTACTTTTCAGAAGGTATTTAAAATTGTTAACAGGGGATTAAATTTGAAACAACCAAATAAGAGCATGAAACAACCCACATCCATAACCTGCCTAACCAACCTTACATAAGTAAAGTCACTTGTAAGAAAATGGATAAGTTTTCAATTTTATAACTAAGATATAACTAAAAAAGACTTAGTCGTGTGTTATGGTAAATCACACACCAACCTCACAACTTCTCATGGATGGATTTCCAAATCAACCATACTGATTCCTCATAGTTTATCAGACCATGGAAACATGGTGCCACAGTGTAAATCCTTCCATTATAGTTCATAAACACATAATAGATCCCCCAAATCAAATATATTATCATTGTAAGTCTAAAAATAATTTATCCTTAGAAAACCAATAACTCAAAATAAAGACTCAAGTCCCAAAATCCCAAGTAACTCAAGTCTCATCATGAAGGGATGGTAATCAAACACCCGCTCACGGAATACCCCTTGAGTCTTGACACATTATTAGTATCATTTATACAATGAATCACCCAAAATAACATAAGGATTTTAAATTCAATTATTTCCCTTTAATTAAAAACCTCATTTGATGTCATTTGTATGGAACCAAAATAGAATTCCTTTAAAATCGATATCTAGGCTAATTCTTCACTAGCCCAAAGAGCATTCCGGATCTCCACGGGTTGGTGAAAAGCACATGGGCATCAACCACCAACCATGTCTAAAGTTTCCCAGCCTTTTTTACCTAAGAACAGACCCACATAGAAAGGTGAGAGCACAAATACCTATTATAAAAGGGTTGAAAACACCAGAAGGTACAAGGAGGGTGTGAGATAAAGATCCCAGTAGGATTCCACTAAATATTCTATGAAATTACTTCATAAGTAAATTAAAATATAATAAAATTTGAGTAAAAATGATAGAGTATTATTATTAGTTTAAATATATAGGTTTAAAAATTTAAATATATTTATTAAACTACACTTGTAAAATATACCATTTCAACTTTTAAAAACTAAACATTTTCATGAAAATCATTAAAACTATTTCACAAGATAAAGTCATATAATCAAGAAAATATGAGAATATGAACCTAATGTTTAAATATGAATAAGAATAAATACGATAGATTCATGGTTCGTTATAATAATAAATAAATCAAGAAAGGAAAATCTGGTTACAAATGGTGAGAACCAACACTTTCATGTATCAAGATCAGGTATATGGATGTAATCACTGCAAGTAGTTGATATAAATTGACAAGGAATGTAAAAAAATCACAACAACAATGGAATATATTTCAAATACCAACAAGTGATCCACATGGTCATAGGCCTAAGAAGTCCTGGTAGTTCTAGGATAAAGGGACTCCACAGACTCTCAAGGTGACATGGAAATATATTCATATATCCTTCTGATCTCAGGTCAAATAGGACTCATCACCACCTCCTAAGGGATGTGATATGCTGGATTATTATTTTAGAATGTTTTATAACCATAGAGTTTTTTCCAAATAACTCACTAAATACTTAAGTATTTCATATTCTCTAGTACAAAATCCATGAGGGGAAATTCATTTTATAATAAAAAATAAATCCATCCCATTCTCCATTTCAAATATTCTAATTTCCCTTTTAAACACATTATCTCGTTTTTTAATCAAAAACATGATTTTTTTCAAGATAAACCCCAAAGGTTCTTATAAAAACCATTTTTATCCATTTTTATCAAATGAAACATTGAAATAAATTTCATCAAATAAATTTCCCAAAAATTAACTTCCATAATATAATTTCAGAAAATTCCATCCAATTTTAAAATCCATCAAATTTCAATTCAAAAAATTTTATACAATTCAATATTCAAAAGGGTGATAATACCTGATTCCTTTCACAATTCATCATAAAAATGTTAAATGGTACTTTAAAACAATAACTTCTTTAAAAGTATGCCTAAATCATTTAAATGAAGTATTTCAATTTTAAATGGATTGAGAAAATTTCAAAACATGGGTTTACACCCTCTTTCCATGAAGATAAATCATTTATTACAAATAATCCAAGAACACCAATTCCAACACAATGGTAAAATCATTAAAAGTGGTTTCTTTTTCATTTAATAAATTAAATCATTTTAAATTATTTAGTAAAAATTAAATAGTTCAATTTATTTGATTAAAATCAAGGAAGTTCATTTAATAAACCAAATATCTGGCCAAATCCCATTTAATAAACCAAAACCTAGGTCAAAGCCCTATATTTTACAAAAACAACCTTTTAATAGTTATTTTAAAATAAATCCAAACAAACATGGAATTTATATAATTCACAAAAAGGTTATATAAATCAAGATTAAATCCATTTAATTAATGTCATGTTAAATTCTGAGGGGAATTGGTTAAAGAATCTTTTATGAGGAATTAGATGGAAAAAATCATAGAACATGTGTTAAAATTTAAGAAACACGCGTCCATAAATTTATCAAGAAACAATGAATAACATAATGAAGGAAATACATAGAAATACCTAATTGTAAATTAAGGAATCTTACCACAAAAAATCCAAGATGTGTTTCCATTTATAGAGACCACTATATATAAGAATATAGATCTTAAAAGAAGATAGAGGAGATCCTATATCTATAATTCAAAATCATTCAATAAAAATCCAACAAAACATAAGGCTTTCTTTACTTTTAGGAATAATAAATTTAATGAATAATGGATATCCAAGAAAAGAATATTGGAACTCGCTGAAATAAAATATATCCAATTAAATTAGTGCTTTTATCCACAAATAGATGAGTTTTGGGGATCCAAAATGCCTCTAGAGGGATTCCAAAATCCTAAGTATTAGATTATGATTTATTTTTTGATGTTTAGGATTTATTATGGGGTTTAAAGTCTTTAATTTCAATTTTTAGGACTATAATTATCTTTTTCATGGTTTCTTGGTTTAAGTCGCATGGTTAGAACAAACTATGCACCTAACAGTGTGCCAAAAATAGATCCACCAGATGTGTTTCACAATTTGGATGCACACTTAGTTTAACTGTGGGAAAATCATGTGACCCCCCCTATTCTAGGTTGTATACTATTTCAAACCATGATCAAACTGTGTGAAAAATGTGCATATGACCTGAACTATAAAAATCCATAAAACCACTATAAAAACCCACATAGAGATCCAATATTTTGGTACTCAAATCTATGGTTCAAAACATATAAAAAAGTAATAGGATGTTACAGCTTCATTTATATTCCCATTAGTTGGGATAAAACACTACTATTCGATTGTGGAGTACCTAGTGTAACTAACTTTTTATTTGAATGTTCTTCTCGATGAGAGGGAAGCTTTGAAGACACAACAACATGAGGAGGAACTTAATTATATAGATATGGTTCACTCGAAAGAGGTTATTTACAATGAGAACCATGGAGAGGGACACTATGGTTGTTGATATTTAATTCAATATCATTGGGAGGACCATTAGTTTCGTCATTTTATTGATTACCATGAGGATTACATTAATTTTTATTAGTTAGTTCTTGATCACCACTTGGAGGAACTTCATGGTTATTTTCTTTTTGATCATATATATATGGGGAGGGATTCCACTTTAGTGGGATATTTTTTCATCGGGAGGACCACTACAACATATTCCCTATAGAGGGCCTCTATTGTTTTTTGGATGGATCACCATGGGGGAGGACCTCTAAGGTACCCAATTTTTTTATTATCGATATGGGGAGGACTTACACATCAATTGTTTACCACATAAAAACCATAGGGAGAACCTATGTGGTTGTTTATTATTGGTTGATTGATAATGGGAATACCTCATTATCAATTTATTATTTAACTATAAGATGGAAATTCATTGCTTATATCATAGGGAGTACCTCTATGGGAATGAGATGATATTTCATCATAGAGGGGGGCTCCAAAACTTGTATTTATATTATTGTGAGGATAACGTTAAATATGTGGACTCTAGGGAAGACCTCCATAATTTTTCTAGTGTTTTTATATGGGGAGTACCACCATGGTTGGTGAATTGTTGATTACTATCATAAGGAGGACCTCAATGGTTAGAATTTCCATCATCGTAGAGATGACCTCTATGATGAGTTCTCTAAAGAGGATATCTAGGGATATTAGATATATTAATACAAGAGGGATATCCATCTAATCTTTTTTCTTCTGACTATAAAGGAAGTGTGTAAATAGTCATTGATTCATACCTTAACATAACTTGATTTTGTTTTCAAATGGTAACTTGGAATTAAACTAGAGTCTATATTATGGTATAAAAATGTGTGCTAGGTACATTGGTGAATTATATCCAAATATTGGTCCTTGAGAGTTGACATTGCTTAGTAGATTATCCTCCATGGTTACCTGGATAGCATAACTAAAGAGGAAATAGTTCCAACATCTTCATCTATTTCAACCGAAGGGATCAAGGTAGGTTGGAGATGGTGGTGAACACAATTGATGGGTGCCATCCTAGGAAGATTCAGAGTGGTTATAGGGATGCATTGAAAATCATTCCCCACCTCTCTAAGTTAAGGTAGGAGGAAATTTATTTTCTCTATAAAAATATTCCTAAAGTAGATTGAAGTGGTAGTGGGGTGCCTACCCCCTACTATCATAACATTGGTGTGATGATCTGTGTGGATTAATATCCTTAAATATGGAATTAAAGTGTTTGATGTGTTAATAACTCCATTGTAAAAGTATTCATGAACTAAGTCATTGATGAATTGGAGTTAGAGGCATTGATTTGTAAATATTGTGTGTCGAGATTATAGAGTTATGACAGTCGTTGTGGTAGAAAAATAGTTTTGGGGTCCCATTAGCTGGTGAGTTTCAACTATCTTACCTGGACTACAGTTTCACCCAACATGGTCAGGGAATTTGATGATTTCTAGTGGATTTATTAAATTCCCATTTGGATTTTGAAGGATATTTGATTGAATTAAACATAGAAAAGGAACTCATTAATTCAAAATCTTAATTAAAAGTGTGTGTTTTTTAATATCAATTAATATTAAAGGATTTTATATTAGATTCACCATTTTTTCTTGGTGTGTTTCACATCTTCATTTTTTTGTTTTGGAAAAACTTTTTAAAAGTGGGTAGTCATTAGGATGAACTAATGATTATTTGAATTGAACATTTAGATCAAGAGGATGGGAGGTTGTATTATCCCATTAAGGATATGATTTCCTATTCTAGTACTCTCTTATAGATTTATGACATGTTTCAGTAATCCTTCTCAATAACAATGTAAATTTCTCTTATCATGAAACAAATAAACTATTATAAGTCATCAATGTGAAAATTTGTTTATATCAGTGGTTATTTATCTATATGTATGAGAGGTTCTATATATTTTATCTCATTGGATAGTTATGATCTGGTTTAAATCCATAGAGTTGTTCAATATAAAATTTATCGCCATCTATGGAGGCAGTAGGTGTGGGGGATTTAGGATTGAGCTTATAAGAAGGGAACCTACATATCACGATATGGTAATAAAAACTCAAATAGTTTAGATCAATGTAAAAAATCACATCATACCTTTTAAGGTCACATGATAGAGACCATCATGGTGCCTTTTAATATTGTGCCTCCATGACTAAATGAAGTGCCTTTTAAGGTTGTGTGTCCAAGACTAATGAAGTGATTTTTAAGTTCGTACATCGAGGACCAATGAAGTGCCTTTTATGTTCATACATCCAATAACAATAGTGTTCTTTCTATGTTCGTGAATCGGGGACCAAATGAAGTTCTTTTTTAGGTTATGTGACCAAGACCATTATATCTAACAGTTTATGGACATTCAACTAGGACTGGTTCTAACTAGTTTAGATACTTATCGTATTTATTACTAGGTAAGAAACCTTGTAATGGTTTTTATGGGACTTATGCATGAGTGGCCCTTTTTTGTTTTCTCTTTTCCATTGGTAATTAGATATGGAAGGATGACTAGTCACATGAGTGATGTGATCCAATGAAGAAATGTTAGAGTTACACCATATCAATAGCCAATTTTCATCCCTAGATGATTAAGTGGATACAAGGCAGGAGACTGGATACATGGAAACCATAGAGATTTTCTTAAAGTGTCACTACATGAAAAATAGTATTTAGCATCAGTTTAAATTATCATTAAATTGTTTCATGACAGCTATTCAAAACTGTCATGAAAAGCGGTATCAAGGAATATTTCAATGTGCTTTTAGAAAACACTATGAAATGATTTCACATTAGTTTTGAAATCCACTGCTAAATTTATAGCATCAGTTTTTTAATTAGTTTTTTTATTTTATTTTTTTTTTTTAAAATTTTATGTGTGATTTACTTGTTTATTTATAATTAATATTATTTATTATTTATCATACCATTATTTCATATTTCATTCATTTCAATCATTTCATCCATAAGTTTAGCAGATATATGCATTGGGTGAGATTTGAACCTCTTACGTCTTGGTAATTCTATAAATACAATACCACTCTAACAAGTTCTTCATGTGGTGAGTAAAAAGCATTTAATATGCTTATATATATACAGATAAATAAATATAAATACCTATACATAAATTTTAATATTAAAGAATAATAATAACTATTAAATAATAAATATTTAAAAACAAATAATACATAAATAATAAATACAAAATAAATAATAAATAATTAAAAAAATGATTAATAAATAATAAATGACATACAATAGATAATAAAAAATGGTTAATAAATAATAAATACTAATAAATAAATCAATATATAATAAATAGGTAGTAAATAATTAAATAATAAATAATAAATAATACGTATTAATATATAATAAATATTAAATAATTAATAATTAATAATTAAATAATACTTTAATAATATATATATATATATATAATTAATAAGTAATAAATTTATAATAAATTGATGATGAATTAATAAAAAATAAAAAAATGAAATATAATAAATAATAAATAGAAAACAAATATATATACTTACATATAAATTTATTTAAATATTTTTATATAAATCTTATAAATAATGATATATATATATATATATATATATATTTACATAAATGTATATAAATACAAGCATGAAATCACATTAACTGCTCAAAAATCATGGTATCTGAAGAAAAAACTCAATTTTAGAGGCCTTTTGGGGCATTATTAACCATATAAAATAGTTAATAAGGCATTACTTATCAATATAGAATATATCTCTTCACAATATTCAATTTGATATATGGAAGATCCCAAAGAGACACCAGGATCAAAAGTTATGGTCATTTGAAGTTGATTTTGGATTGTTAACTTCTCGTAAAATAATAATAAATTTTATTCAAGTAATTATTTATAAATTATTATATAATTTCTTAGTATTTCACTTCATAAAACACGATTTTGTGTTTTGTGTAGCTAAAATGAGCATCCAGATCAAAAGTTATGGTCATTTGATGACAAAGTCTGGTTTTCAAATTATTAATTATTTACTATTTTTTAGTTACTTTTAGCGGTGGTTTCTAAAAAATGGAAACTAAAAATAGTGGTTTATTTTTTTAAAAAAATGGATGAAGTTTTACAAAAAATTCCACTAAAAATATTGATGAAATATTAAGCCACAGTTTTGAAAACTTCCATGGATTTAAAATTTTCCTATAGTGTTTTTAGGATGATTGTTTTAGAAACTGCAAGTATTCATTAATACAAAAAAGGATAAGGATCCTCATTATCATGGGAATGCATGAATGAAAGTGTTCCAAGGGTCCTATTGTCTAAGGAGGAAAACTAGAGTAAATATTTTACAATGTATTTGATTCCCATTATCAAAAGAACATATGATTGAAGGGAAGAACAAAAACATTTATGGTGAACTAGTCATATAACTTATATATATTTAGAAGTGAAATTGATATAATAATCTTCCGAAATTTATGAACAAGACACAAGGATTTTAGTGAGTTCTTTTTCCCTATTAAGTAAAAGTTATTTAGTTTAGCTAAGGATAGAGACCAATGAAAATAAGATATCCATGTATACTTTTGAATGTTGTGAATATCTCTTCTCAGAAGAGGCTTTGGTATAATTATTTTATACCCCAAAAAGTAATTGAAAAGGGTTCCTAATGTCACCCAAATTTACCCAAGTTTTTAGGGTTAAGTGGTCAGTTGTAGTTTAGCTAGGGTTTTCGAATCCTCAGACACCTAAGAAGTAACCTACAGAATTGTACATTCAATATATTTTTTTGGCTATGAAGTGGAAAACATGGGTTTATTAAAGATTCATTTAAGTGAATACTAGGAGACTTAATTGAATTCAATTTAAAAGAATCAATTGATCCTTGGTTATCACTTGGGGTGGATTTGATGAAATTAGTTTTTAACGGTTTCAATTTCTTCTGTTTGAGATGGGTTTATTCAAGAAGATAAATCAACTTCATAAATTACTGTTTTAATACCAACACGCCATAATAATAATCATCTATACACTTGGAGGATCAAATTCATGATCACTCCAAGTTAAAATTTCATATTAGCACTTGATGTATGTGGCCTTAAAATTCAACAAAGATGAAGATGTTTTAATATCATCAAATAAAAATCTCAATTTAAAGAACTGATTATACATTAATGGGGTGATAAATAACATCAAATCCATCCCCTTTCTACTCCCTTGGAAAAACCCATATGTTTTTTATCCCTCCATTGATTCTATGTCATCAATGGAAGCAGGAAGTAGATTCATGAGGGAGGAATTGAAGAAGTAAAAAACAATAAAAAGAAAACAATCACCCCACCATTGTGTGAATAATTTCACAAGGTTTGGAAAATATAAATTAACATCATAGAGAAAAGGTATCAATTTGATAATAATAATAAAATAATAAGAGAATCTGGATAATTTTTATTGAAAACTATGGTGATTCGAACAACTTACAAATGAAGAAGAATATTACAAAGAAAGTGGAAGCATAACACTACAATGAAAGAAATCATACAAGATTATTAAATCCTAAAAAAACTACCTTAAATAGGAAGTTTTAGATCCTTCAGTTGATCCCCCATCATTCCAAGTCTCCTAAATTAATGGTGGCAGGACTTGGGTGGTGGAAAGTAAGGGAGAGGAGACTTTTCCACCATTGACCTGAAGTTGCATCCAGCTTGCATACACTAAACCGAGGTGACTATATGACCTTATAGATGGCTGAATTGGAGTGGTACATAGAATAAAAACATGTAAATCCCAATTTCCCCTAACATTATCTAATGTTTCATCCTAAATGAGTCATTTATATGAGATATGTGTAAAATGGTGATCTATTTTTCGGGGCCGCAGAATCTGGCCCATAATTTTATCTCTAACTTGGGTCGCTTGTAACTCCCTTCAAACATCCAAATTAGATTTGACCAATGTTTAATGAAATATCCCCCATGATGTCATATAACTTAATATAAATTTTTATTATCATTGGTCTGGTAACATGGCCACTATAGACTTGTCATTGGGATGATGTTTAGTTTACTTTTCCCAGAATGTGTTTCCATGAAATCCCATTTTGGTGGTCATACAAAATGAATATTCCAATACTAAAAAGGTATGAATTATTCAAAATGTAATGATAAACCTGAAAATTAAATATGAAAATAAAATCAAGATAATTTGGTACTTTAAATTATTTTAAAAAATGTACCATGTAATAGTGCATTTTAACGGGGAATCACAATCATAATGTGAAATGATGTTCAAAATATAAAATGCACTAAAATGGTGTTTATGAATAATAAATCAAAATAATATTTTATATATTAACAATTAATATTATCCTCATTCAATGGATAATCACCCCCCCCCCCAACATTAGTTTTTCTAGTCTCGAGCAAAAAGTATCTCAACAATATGAAATTCGAATTCCCTTTTCCAAAAACTTTTTAATACACATTGATCACCAAGAACCCTTATTCTAAAAAATCAGGAAACTCATCAAAATATTTTAATACAAGATATTTTAATAAGTAGATCCCAATCCCAAGCCCATTCCTTTGTTAAAATTAATTTCCATATTTCATACAATATCAATTAATCATGATGATGGGTTGTGTATCACAATAGACATGGGGGTTCATCTTTATTCAATGGGGGAATGATGGAAGAATTAGGTGGAATAAAATTTCAATATTGAGATGAGTATTAATTTTTCTGTATATATATTTATATATATATTATTTTTTCAATTTTCCCATGGTAATTTAAATTGAATGCAACAGAGTCAACCCATGTAACGAGACTTTGCCTATGACTCCTAGGCTTGAAGGCCTTAGGGAACCAAGTGAATCCCACATACTTGGGCATCATCTTGAGTTAACTCAGTCAAAAACAAAGTCAAATTACCACAATTATAGATAATATTACTAACTCTAGGATAGAAAACTATGGAGTTCTAATCCCCAAGTTCCAAAATCCACACATTTGGTCATTTCATTACTCTACGCACAATTTATTTTTTTGATTTTTAATTTTTTTTTTGATTTTTTTTAATACTCCTGTTAAAACTAAAATAATCACCAAACCTATGATATTTATTTTGGGGACCCCATTATCTCAAACTAATACCCCACAATCCATAGGATGTGCATTGGGGTTTTTTTATTTGGATGAAAATATAAATGATGAAATATCAAATTAGACAACCACACTTTTCAAAATCAATTCTCATGAAATTATACATGGATTAAAATTAGTATCAGGTCATTCTAAATTATTTTATATTAAATTTAAATTTTTTCAATGATTATTATCATATTCAAGGTTAAATGAACTTTTCCTTCCATTAAGGCACACTTCTTTTAAATATTTTTTTTTGCACACAAAAGTAATTTTTTTATTTCATCTCTCCCCAACTTAAAATAACATTGTCCCCAGTGTTTGAAGAAATTAAAATTTAAAAGGTTGTATAGGTATAATAGAGTGTTTATAAAAAAATTGAATAAATAAAAATGGAATAAAGTCACCATGTTTTTGATGTTGAAGTTCATGATGCTCCTGGTTATTCCTTTGATCTCTGTACTACTCATGGACTCCCAATGGAAGATGGTAGAAAATTGTGTAAGTTATGGATATAGTTGATTTCCCTATAAAACTATTTGACCTCAATAGCCTCTTAATCTCACGCACAAACTAAATTAGAAACCATGTAAACCTCAAGAAGTTCCCTTAATTTAAAACAGACAAAGACAAAAAAAACACAACTATTTATTTCAGCATACCAAAGACCGATACTAGTATCACATAAAGAATAATAATAATATATATATATATATATAATTCAAATATATGTATACATAAAAAAAATATAGATGAATGAAGCACTATAAGTCATAGGTCAGTGGAAAGCGCGTGCCCCTATAACCCTTCAGTCCCAGTTTCGAGTCCCCACGACTGCGTCGGTTGTGAAGGGGTTTTACCCACGACCTATGATGTGTCCTTTTATTTTTTTAATTATTATTTATATTGTATTTTATTTTAACCTAAAAACAAATAAAAATAAAAATAAAGTGATGATACATTGTCTTATTTTTATATGTCAGTGTAAGGTATTACTTAAGGATCACACCACGTGACCCAGATGAATATGCTGCCCCCTTTTCAAACCCATCCATACTCATAATAGAAGAATAGGTCAATAGTCTATGGTACTTTCATATTCAAAGTTAATTTTTTTAATATAAAATTGATTTATTAATACTATTTGAAAAATAAATATGATTCACAAAAATTAGAAACATGAAAACCATGGGTTTCCTCCCATGCAGCGTTTTTTGTTTAATGTCGTTAGCCCGACATGACTCCCCCAAACTTACCCGATACCAACTTTAAGAATCTTAGGGTCCCCATATTTATACACTTCTATCAGATTTAGATTTATTCTTTGTTTATAATTTTCTCATGTACAAACCTATATTCTATAATGAATGGGAAAATCCAAGGAATATCAAAAATGATGGATTAAGATGCTTATGTAGTCTTGTGTAAGACTTCAAGGGTCATTACAATTTTATTTATATCAATATATGAAACAATTAAAACATTATTGTTTTGGATATCCACAATGAATGAAAACTTTAGAGAGGATGGAATGTACATATGCTCAAGTTCATGTAGGCAAACACTTGCATACATAGGTTTGGACTTTGAATTGAACTCAATTCCATTTTCAAAATCTCTCAATATAATTGATTCTTTTAGAATATAAGATTCAAGCAAAAATTGGAAAGGTCATTTTTATTAATTGGTATGGAATAAATGTTTTTGATTTCCCTCAATGGTTCAGTGATTGGTGTTTTTGAAAATTCTTCATTGGAGTTATACTTTGGAGACTCAATCCATGATGTCAAATTCTCTTCTTTTGAATCCAAAAAATCAATTTCCTCCTGATTTAAAGACCCTTTAATAATTCCTTTATCTTATTCATCTATATCAAATAAAAATTTTGGTTCTTCAATAAATTCATGAGAGTTTTGTGGGAGAAAATAGTCTTCTATCAATTATGAGGAAGGGATAACATCAGTGGGAATGGGTTCTATAACCATATCAAAGTTCTCTAGTTCTAATCTCAATGATGGAACCTAAAAATTCATCATCTCCATTTCTTGACACAATTTTTCAAGTAATGGATGTGGATAAGTATGGATAAGGGGGTCAGACAAATGGCCTATTCTAGGTGGATAATTATGCTGTTGTAATTGCACATGAGGGTGTTTATATTGGATTTGTGGGTATTGAAACTCTTTATATGTTGGAATGATTTGTGGATAATATGAGTTAATACATTGTGGTTGATTATTTTTTTGATTATACCACCAATAGAAAGTCGGATGATCATTGCATATCACACATGGTGTGGGGTATTCAAAGTAGGGAGAGGTTCCCCATGTTTTCATTAGTTCAAAAGGAATTTCCATAGGAGGGAAATCAGGGATGATAATAGAGATTTGGGATGAGAAAAGAGAAATGGGGGAGAATATAATGGGTGTTAAGATGAATTAATTGGGTCCTCAGTAATGGCGCCAAAATTTAGTATCGCCCAAATTTACCCATGATTTTTGGGTTAAGCGGTTGCTTGTAGTTTAGCTTGGGTTGTCGAATCCTCAGACACCTAAGAAGTAACCTATAGACACATAAATTCAATGGATTTTTTTGGCTATTAAGTGGAAAACTTGGGTTGATTTTATATAGGTTTAATTGAACTCTATGAGACTTAAGTTAATTCAAATTAAAAGAATAAGTTGATCCTTGGTTATCACATGGGGTGGATTTCATGAAATTCTTTTTCAACGGTGTCAATTTCTTATGTTTGAGATGGTTTTATTCAAGAAGATAAAACAAATTCATAACTTATTGGTTTAATACCAACAAACCATAATAACAATCACTTATTCACTTGGAGGATCAAATTCATGATCACTCCAAGGTAAAGTTTTATATTAGCACTTGAAGTAAGAGGCTTTAAAATTCAACAAGAACAAAGACATTTTAAAATCATCAATTAAAAATATCAATTAAAATAAGTGATTATACATTAATGGGGTGATAAATAAAATCTAATATAGTCACTTTTTTCTCCCTTTAATCATCCCATAAGTGGGTTATCCCTCCATTGATGTTGTGGTTTCAATGGAAGCGATAAGTTGACTCATGAGGGAGGAATTGAAGAAGTAAAAAAATCACTCCACCGTTGTGTGAATAATTTCACAAGGTTTGGAATGAATAAATTCACACCATAAAGAAACGATATCAATGTGATAATAATAATAATAATAATAATATAATAAGTTAATTTGATTATTTTTTATTGAATACTAAGGTGATTCGAACAACTTACAAATGAAGAAGAACATTACAAAGTAAAAGGGGCAACATAACACTACAATGAAATAAATAATCCATGTTTATTAAATCATCCAAAACCACTACCTTAAATAGGAATTTTGGAAGCCTTTGTTCGATCCCCCATCTTTCCAAGTCTCCTAAATTAATAGTGGTAGGCCTTGGGTGGTGAAAAGTAAGGGAGAGGAGACTTTTCCACCCTTGACTCGAAGTTGCAGCCAACTTGAATCCACTGAACAGAGGCACCTATATGACCTTATAGATGGAATAATTGGAGTGGAAAATAGATGAAAAAATGGAGACTCGTACTTCCTCTAACATTTTTTAAAGTTTTAGGCCAAAAGAGTTTATGGTTTAACAGATATGTTTACAATGGTGGGCAGTTTTTCTAGGCCGTAGAATCTGTCCCAGAATTTTATCTCTAACTTGGGCCGCCTGTAACTCTATACAAACATCCGAATTGTATTTGAACAATTTTTAATGAAATGTTCCCTGTGATGTCCTATATCTATTGTTAAATTATTAGAATCATTAGGATTGTATCCTTACTGATATAGTCTTTTTATTTGGATGTTGTCCAGTTTACTTTCCTCAGAATGTGTTTCCATGAAAGACCATTTTGGTGGTATTCTAATGTGAATCTTCCAGTACTCAAAAAGTATGAATTGTTCCCAATGTAATTATAAACATTAAAATTTAATATGAATATAAAATCAATATCATTGGGTTCTTTAAATGATGATCAAAAATTTACCATGTAGTATTGCATTTTAAGGGGGAATCACAATCATAATTTGAAATGATGTTCAAAGTGTAAAATTCACTAAAATGGTGTTTATGAATTATAAATCACATGAATATTATATATATTAACAATTAATATTATCCTCATTCAGTGGATAATCATTTCCCCTTCAGTAAAATATTTTTCTGAAGTTACACCACTTAAAAGATGGAAACACCTACTATATAATGCCCATGAACCACATAATATTTTGCTTATATGGAAGGATGTCTCCAAAAATGATTATAGAGTTTAAAAGATATTTAAACCAAAATATTTACATGATAAGGGTCATCTATAAAGAATTAATAAGGGATTCCCTTGCTGAAAAATAATCATGTGTTGGACCATGAAATATTCTAGGGGTTTGATCCATAAAGGAGATTATGTAAAAGAGACTTCCATATTCTTATATATAAGGAATATATCTAGAAATATTTTATATAGGAACCCCCAATTCTCCCCTAACATGGATTTTTGATCTACCCGAGTTAGTTTATCTCAAAATAATTAATAGAAAATTAATTATTCCCAAATGATGTGATTCTTTTTTAACCTTGTGCTCTGAAATCTCTAAGTGTCTTGAAATGCATGTTGTGGGGTTTATTTTTAGGAAACCCCACATAACCACTATCATAAGATATTTAGAACCACTTCTATATAAATACACTCATGTCCACATAGAATTTTTTTTGATACTATATATATAGACCAAAAAGTAGTATGTCTGCCGTGTGAATTTACTATCTCATTCCCAAAAGTGACATATTGGGATTCCAAAAGTATGAAGAATGAAAATAAATTCTTATCTACCACAAATGACACTCTTATTAGTGTAATTATTATGTTCTATACATTATTTATTTTCAATCATCTACATTATTTTGTTCGAAAATATATATTTTTTCTCCACTGTCTTCTGATGTTTATCCAAAAGTGTTTGTAAAATTTTCAAGCATGAATAGTTTCCCTGAGATTTTGATAAAATCTAATCATTACATGAAATTATGTATTGGATAATTTATATTTTTTTCAATGATAAAAAGGTGTATGGGGTCAAAAAATTTTGTTTTTGTAAATGTAGTTTCAGTTTTGTTACAAAATGGTTGTATAAAAATATGACAGATACTATAAAAGAGTTTTGGAGAATATCCAAAAAAAAATTTGATGGATTTTTAAAAGTTTCAACATATTATGTAATATGTGGTGAAAATTAAAGTTATATTTTACAAAAAAAATATTGGATTATTTTTAAAAGGTGTTTCGAATATGGTTTCCAAAGTTGTTTTATATAACATGGTATTAGGGTAATGTGAATTAAATCTATGAGGCTTTAGTGAAAGTGGGTGATTTAGGGAAATTTTTACATAATTAAAAACATGGTTTGGCAGTATAAACCATGTCATGGTTTAGGATAGTTTAAACCATGATGTAGTGAACATCACGAAACTTTGGTTTTCTACATAATAGTGCATGTGTAATATAAAAATTCATATTGATTGATCATTTTTTCCCCAATATATCATGATCAATTTATAATATCATATATTGATGTTTATAGGTGTTTTAATATCAAAATTATTGTTCAAACATTAAAGAAATAATGGAACAATTGAATCATAAGCTACAATGAGTTGTGACATTTAAAATTTTTATGAAATGTTTCATCAATGGATGAATATTTTTGAAATTTCTGTAAACCCAAGTAGTCTTCTTGGTGGGTATATAAAGTGTTTAAATCCTTATATAATGTGTTTCATGTGAATTTAAATATTGTATGATAATATAATGAAACTCCAAAGTTGTATTTTCTCTCTCTATCCGAGTTTCTATCAGACCTTCAAGATTAGGTATCCTTTCGATGTTAGATATTATGCACCAAAGAATAAACCACAACATGGTGAAAGTAATCATGTCACAGTTTATGTCTTCTCATGGTGTATTGTACCACATCATGGTACTCATATAGAATGATATATGATATCATATGGTCAACTCTCCTATGTTTAATATCATGATGATTTGACTTATTTACACATAATATGATGACATGTATATATAATATTAATTATTAAAGGATTTCGAAAATTCGATTAATTAATGAGGATGGTGCTATAAGATTTACAATATTCAATAAAAATGGTAGGATATTTCCAAATATTTAAAACATTATGACTCTAATAGGATCCTTCATTAAATGAAGGAGTCTTATAAAATGGAGTCTTAGGATATCATTAGTTAAACTAGAGTTTATTCTTTATTTTTCAAAAATAACTATATTTATCTTATCTTTATTTACCATTATAAAGGAGGTATTATCACACATTTTTGGAGAATAGATCTGATTAAAGTGTTATTTTTTTCAATGGTAATTGGATACCTTTAGAGGTAGGAACATATTGGTTAACTTTAGGGTAACTTGATTAAACTCCATTCTAGTGAATATCTAAAGCATTGAGAGTGAGGTAATCCCATTTTATGGTTTCTTATTTTTATATTTTATATTCCACTTATGAAAAATCTTAACAAAAATATTATATTCATATACTATAAATAAGAACAGAGATGTCCCATGAAAAACATTAATGGTATCATATCCATTTTCAGTGATGAATCGATAGGATGAAGATTGAATTAAAAAACCAGTATTATTATTTTTCGAAAACAATGATTGTGGTTATAAAACAATATCATGTTCTATAATGTTTTTAATAAAATGATGTGGTTTTGAAAAAATACTTTATATTTTATAAAAAATTTCAAAAATAAATTATGTATTTTAGGGAAAAGTATATGGTTTTCTAACCATAAAACATATTATAATTTTTTTGATGTCACCAAATCATTGTTTGTTTATCACTATATTTTGGTTATGGAAAAAGATTTTCTATCATAAGGACATAGAATTTCATGATATATTTTCATTGGATAAGGTTTATAGTTTGACCATAAAACCAAAATAGATTGTTATAATTTATTAAATTATGGTTCAATGATTGTTCTTCCAGTAATTTACTATCCAAAAATATCTTCAACAGTGACATAACAAAATAGTTCATAGGCATGGTCTTCCTAAAAACATATAAATTTTTTTCCCAAAAGAATCACTAATGCATACCCAAAGGGCTGGTTCCAAATCCCCATTTCTTTAGACCAAATCGAAACTGGTTTTGATTATTATGATTGTCTAAAGTTATTATATCTCACTTTAAGTATTTAAATTATTCATTTATTATTAAATACCTATTTGAATATACATAGATATATATATATATACATTTAATATTATTATATTCATATGATTTAGTAGAAATTTTTTAAACTATTTATAAATTTCTATCTCATGCATATAAGAGTTATAGACAAGATACAATATAAAAGATTTTTTTATTCAACCATGATAATGATTTGTTATTTTAGTTTTAAGTTCAATAATAATTGATGATTGTGATTTATGCATAGTAAGTTTTAGAGCCCTATTGTAATAGGATTCCCCCTTTAGTATTAATCCATGTGTATTGGGATATTAAATCATAAATACCAATGATCTAGTGGCTTTGACCAAAAATGGGGGTTGGGTACCAGATGCTCCATTCTTGATCTTTTGGATTTTTTTTATTCTGTATGACCATAATAATTTAATTAAAATATTTTCATATTCCTTATTTGGATAAGTATAGATATAATTATATTTTATTTTTCGGTGAGTAATAAAAATCATGAGGTTTGTATGGTGTTATAAATTAATATTTTTTGAACTTATTACTTTCTTCGATAGAATAAGATTCAAAAACTAAATAACTAAAATAATTCATAAATATATGTATTACATGAGATGTAATATTTATGTGGGATAAATAATTATATATGATATGTACGGGATTTATATGGAAATTGGGAGACTAATAAAACCTCAGAAATATTAAGTGTGATATTATTTCCCATGTGAACACATGTCAATAACATGATTATCAAAATGGGAAATTCATTTTAAAGTTGGTTTCCCATAGATCATATTTTGTTAATAATGTTGGGTATAGGTGTAACTAATAGGATTAGGTGATCATATTCAATAGTAACCATTAGGTTACTATCATGAACCAACCTAGGTAATCCATCTATTAGATGCCTGAGCCATACCTCAAAAAATCCTGAAGGGAGTTCCCAATCCATATAAGCTAGAATAAGTTCATGGGTATCAAGGAAGCACCACATTGGAATGATTTCACCCAATAAATAAAAAAAATCAATGTAAATTTATTATAATTTTGGCATGGATCGTCTATACCTCGAACAACCACATTAGTGAAAAAAATATAAACAACCTAATAACACACTATGAAAGTATTATACATAAACGAGGACCATAAATTTCACTCTCCACCTCATTCTCCCAATTTTTAAAGGGAATTATTCCCAATTTATGGATTTTATTCTCCAATCAACAATTATAGTTACCCTTTGTATGTATAAAGAAATAAAGCCCAATTGGCCGAGATAAACTATTTAAAGGGAAAATTCTCACCTGTTCTAAGAAAAATAAAAAAAAATCATACTAAAATCATGTGAAGGGAAAAAATATCTAAATGAAATAAAATAAAAACTAACCTCATAAGAAACAACACTCTCAAGAAGGTCTTGAGACCTGAACCAGAAACATACACTGATATATATATATATATATATATATATATGTGTGTGTGTGTGTGTGTTCATAAAAAATCCTAGTATGCCACCACCTTCCTCACCACATGATTTCCCTTTAACGGAAGATCCATTAGTATACTAGTTTGAAAATACAATAATAAAAAATAGTTTTTTATGTCAAGTTAAGTCACAAATAATGTACCACCCCAAAAATTCTAAAAGAGTAACTTTTATTTGATATTGTATAACCTCTAAAGGCATTATGATATATTTAATATTTTAAATAAATTGAAATTATACTTTAGCTTATAATTCATGAAATAATGAGTTATCTTGCATTAAATTGAACAATTATCTTCTTCAATGTATTTCTTTATATGCAAGACCAAGTTTTACCAAACAATAATATATTATTAAAAAATATTATTTAATATAATTAGATATAACCAAGTTGTTAAATTGTAATTTATAAATATTGTTAACTAAATTATGATTTTATATATATTATATATCCAATAAATTTTTTTGAAATTCACCCAATATATTTTATAGTAATAAGATAAGAGCAAACCAAATATTCTCCATAGAAAAGTAATATTTTTATAAAGGAAGTTTTACTGCCTTTTAATGGAGAGCCTATTTTTAATAATTTTTTTGGAACTCTTATAAATTTTATATTTAAAATAGACTTGATTTTTGAAATATTAATATAAAAATTATCTTAGGGTAGATTTTTTGTATTTTTAGGTGATGCTTTTTTAATGAATAGTGAAAATGCTGAATATTAATTCAAAAATTATTCTACATCTAATTTATTTATAAGGTGAAATTATATTTTTGATTTTCATTGAAGTTTAATTCGATCAATTGTTTTATTAATAATTAAATTTAGGTCATTGTATTAAATTTCACTTGAAAATTTGATAAAAAAACTTCTCAAATAGTAGAACATTTTTACTTTAAAAACTCGATTTGTATTCCTATTTGTAGGATGAAATTTAAATTAGTTTCCTACATTTCTATAAAAATAATTCATAAAAATGGATTCCATATTTTGAGTCATAATTATTTATAATTTATAACAATTTCAACTTATTTTTTGACCAAAAATATTATTCAAAGTAATTATAATTAATTACAGTGATTAAGAGAAAAATTAGATTAATTAATGACTAAACCATAAACTAAAGGCCCTAAATGACCTAGAAACTTGTCCAAAATATATTTTATGTTCATATTTAGAACCTAAACTCTATTATATCTAATTTTTTTCATTATTTTAGACACTTAAAATGTTAAAAACGTGGTTGGAATTCCCTTTTCATAAGTTTAAAAGAATGTCACTCCACCTCCAATATAAAAAGGCACCCACACCTCCCACTTATTCACAACTCACAAGCCCTTTGTCCCAAAACCAGTCTACCCAAATAAGGTACAAATAAAACTACCATAATCTTAGTTTTCTCAAAATTTTTACAAATCCATCCAAGGGATTCTTTTGGTATAAACCAAAAGAAGGTACCTGAATAAGCGGTAGCATTCTTTAATGATCACTTTTTTTCATTTACATTTCCCCCCATTCAATTATTTTTATTTCATGATGATATAATAACATTTATTTATTAAAAATACTAATATGATTTTTTTCTAATATTTTGATATAAATTTTCACACATATCCATCAAATGGGATCCTCAATCATCATTTGCGTGTAGGGTGGACTACCGCCTCACGAAATGAGATCATTCATTTTTCCCTTACCACCTATAATTGTTGGGAATTATGATAGTAATTATGTTTATATATGATATATGTGATATTTATATTCTCATAGTAATTTTTTTATTATTTTTAAAACACATTATTTAATGTTTTCCATTTCTTATAAATATTATAACATCATTTATGGATGTGTGGACTATAGCCACCTCAAAGCAATGTGATACGTTCACACATTACATGGAATGTAGAAATTTTTTTAATTAACATATGTGATATATATGACATAAATATGATACTATAATTATAATATACATATATATAATTTACTTTTCATTCTATTAAATATGATAAAAATGGAAGTATTATTCATGCGTACGTATAGCCTACCATCTCCATGAATGATGCATTTCATTTATTATCTAAAAATATTATTTATTATTCTCCATACATTTATACTGAATATATATGAAAATTAAATAATTTTTTACTTCCTATATATGAATAAATCATTATCTACATAAGAATAAAAAATAACATGTCAAAACATACTTTAAAAACTAGGCAATTAACACCTGAAATAGTGAAAATAATGAATGCCTATTAACAAAAGGGTAATAAGGTATTATAAAAAGTTTATATATGATATTATAAATATTAATACATTTCAGTTATAATTTATTGACATGATTAAAATTGTTATATCAGAGGTTAAAGTATGTTCACCCAAAATGAAACGCAAGGTAAGGGATTCTTGTCGCTTTTTCTTCTGTGAGGCATACAACATTTTCACTAATTATTTATTTGTGTGGTGTATATACATCACCTATTTTATTTTATATAATGAATAAATTTATCTTAATGTTATTTATAGTTTCATTTGAGATTATTTCTTTCATGGGGATTATAATTTAAAATTTATAAAGTAGTAAGTGACTTTATCTCAATTTCGATTATTTGAGTTATACTTTATCATTATAAACCTTATTTATTATATATAGTGTAAATAATTAAACATTGAAATTTAATATCATAAATACCTAATTATTCAAGTTATTTTGAGTTTCAATTTGAATTATTTCATCTAAGGTTATTTCAATTTAAAATTACCAAGTGGTAAAAAATCATAACTCAATTCCCTTTTCATTGGGTTATATTACTTACTCGTTATAGTTAATATTATATGATTATGTGTATAATTAATTTTACTATATATTTATGTATTTACAATTCTTATATGTGGATTTAAAGTTAATAGACATAATCAATTTGTTGATCAATTCTCACTTCAACGTTATGATCATTCTGAGGGTTTATTCACAATCTAATTCCAATCGATATTACATATTCTTGAAATTCCATTAATGTAATTTATATAATCATTTTTAAGTAAACCATTTAATTTTATATAACTCTAGTTATTAATTACTTTTTTAATGTAATATTTCCATTTTTTAGTCTTTGTTAATCATAATATTCTAGAAAATGTTTTTAAGAAAACATGACTTCATTTATATATTTAGTCGTAGAATCTATTTTCTTCTAAAACCCTATTTCCTAAAAAAGAATTAATTTTTTTAACCTTTCAAAAATGATTTATTAAAGAAATGTTTACCCTTTGTGACATTCAAAAGAAATTCAAAGGAATCTTCATGTCACTTTCTGAAAAAGGCAATTTTCTACCCTTTTTACCTTGCAAAAGGAATGTTATTTTTACATTATACAACATGTATGAAATTACCACCCATAATTTATATAAATATTACTTTTCAATATTAAAAGGCTTGTTTTTAAATAATTTTTTGTAGAAATTTATTTTCAAGGAAATGTATTTTCAAAAAAATCAAAACGAAAATAATATTTTCCTCAAGAATGTTTTTAAAAAGATATTTTTACTGTATATCTATTCCTCAGAGACAACAATACTTTATTTTTACTCCCCTTAGGATATATTGTATTGATACCATCCTTATTATTCCTCTAGATATATTTTTATTTATATGACCAAGGATAGTGTTTGCATTCTCTTCTTGGATTCATTTTTGTATTCCCCTTGAAATATTCAATTTCCTATGATCATTAGACATTTATTTTACCCTAATTATGCGTATCATTTATCATAGATATGATTATTTACTAAATTTTATACCTTTTTTTTAAATGGTGTTTACTTTTATATTTATTATATTATTTGGTTAAATATTGATAAATTCGCATCATTTACTCAAAATATATTTTTTATAAGGCACATTGTATTTTAATTAAATATATTATTTGATAAATTAGGAATGATTTGGACATGAAAGACATGAGTTGGGGGTTGTTTAATGTAATCCCATTGATGAATTGGTAGTCTCGTGACATGAAATCAGTTGAAAGAAAATCCTTTTAGTTTGTTTCCAAGAAGAATATATGGGTTTCTACCCACATAATTAAACTATCTTGATGATATATCTTGACTATATAGTGGTTCATGTGATGCATACATGACAGAAAGTAATTAAGCATTTCCTTTATTGAAAATTTAGTTATTATTATTATACATGATATTTCACATGATAAAATATATGGTTATATTTTATTCTCATTTTATTGATCAAATGGAATGTATTTGTTTTAATTTATTACCTTGACATATTAATTATTATTTATCCAATTATTTCAAATGGCATGAGGTTTCAATTATTTGACATTCCATGTTGTTTATTCAATTCAATGTCAGTTTATTGATTATGTTGCATGTGTGTTCCATTATTACCTTTACATATTGATTATGATCATTTATTCATTATTTGTTTTTCTATAAATACCCCTAGTGATAATTTGAGCTCACCCATATTAGGTTTACTTTTCCCAATATTCCCTAAAGTATGCTAAGAAAGATATGCAAGGATACTCTAGATGGAATAAAGTTATTATCCTAAATTTTTTTTGTAATTTTTGAATTAATTCACAATACAATACTATTTTATGTATCTATTTTAATAATACTACAAAACCATTCAGTCCTTTGGGAAATTATTTAATTGTATTTTATGGAAATGTAATTATAGTGGCCAATAACTCTAGAATTTCTAGGGTCGGGTCTCTACATTTGGTATCAGAGTATGTTTAGTAGAAACCTTGGGAACTAGATTTTGGAAAACATAGATTATATAACTTATCCCTATGGTAGAATTTAATTATAATTATATAATAAAATCCTTATGTTTTTGTTATATAGATATTAAGTTGTTTTCCTAGCAATACATCCTTATCTGGATACTACAAGTGGGCATGGTTCTCAAATAGATGTACCTAGGGGTAACAACTTTGAAAATATATATTGATCCTAACTAGAGTGTAACCTAGTACACAATAATGGTACATAATGCACATCATGTTTGACACTCCTAGGGGATATGATTAAGATAATTCACATTTTATTTACAAACCATTATGAATGATTTGAACATATGATGAAAAAAATAACATGGGTTATAAAAAGGTGTTTTAGATTGAAAATAAATTTCATTATTTCAATGTTCTACAAATTATTATATGTTTTTCTCACTATGAATATTGTTACTCACATTATGATTTATAGTTTTAGTTAATGGCTAGAACCTGAATGAGTTAAGATAACATTGAATATGATGGACAAGGTGGTGAAAATGGGAAACGAAATGAGGTGTTGATAGGAGTGAAACATATCATGTTTATCCCTAATCTATTTTCCTGAAATATGATTAATAAATATACCATAACCAATTCCCAAACTCACCAAATAATAGAAGGATGGTTTTTTCTATGAGCTCAAGTGTTGGCGACCATAGATAAAAGAAGGCTCGATTTCTATCGTGCAATAAATGTGTAAGGAGAAACACATGAATGTGTCTCAATATAATAGGGAAATTATTTATCTTTGGGAATTAAAGACATAAAAAAATAACTGATGTGGAAAAAATAAAGAGTATGATGGAAGTAAATAAATATCATCTTAAAGAACCAATTATATTTTCATGCCTTAATTATAGGGAACTAGGGCATTACCCGAGTCAATGACCTCTTCTAAAGGATAAACACTAGACCAAGGAAGGACCTATATAGAAATAAATGGATGAAGTATTTATGAATTGAGGTTGTATTGAAAACCATAGTTAAAATAATATTTAATGATTATATTTCAAGGATTTACATCATATTTATTTGGAAAATTATATTATTGTAGTATAGAAATATGACAACCCACATTTTGGGTTGCAACCCATCAAATCGGGTAAGGCGGTGGGGCTTGAACCCATGAATGAAGGACGATAAGGGTTTCGAGCCTACCATGGTCCTATGTGATGTCTGGGATAATATGTAATTATATTTATTTAAAAAATTCAATGAATAAATATTTATAATGGAAAATTATTGTCACTTTTTAGATTTAGAAATTAATATATTAACTATATTGGTTTGGAAAATAGTTAGAGAAAAATATAATGACTCTTTTTATGGGTATTAAAATAAAATTTATCACTTCAAAAAAGGGTCCATTCTAGGATATCCATTTAATTGGGTAAGGGATGAATAATAATTTGATTAAATCACAACCAAAAGATGTAATTTTTCATATGAAATTCAAATATATCAATTATCTATATTTCTTTATACTCTTAGGTACTAAAATAATTACTTAACATTTGTAAAATTATCAAAAAAAATAATATAATTAATTTTTTTGAACTGGTGGTTTTTAAATCATCAATGATTTATATATTTGAGGCCCCAAACTTTCCATTGATCATTCACTTGTTTTTTTATTTATAACCTCAATCACTCCCTATAAATATTTATTTTTTATTCCAAGTACGTATATCCACTTTCCACTAATTTTATCATACTTAGAGACCTAGTTATATGTTATTCCACATGACCTTTGTAATTATCATTGTATCTCATATAGAGGATGCTTTAGAAACCCTTCTCATGATGTGGTATTTGAAAATAGGAAATATAAAAAAAACCAATATAGAGTTTAAATTGTGAGGACACAATTTATTAAAGGTGGGGAGATTGTAACACCTCAAAATTTCTAGAAGAGTAACTTTTATCTGATATCTTATAACCTCTTGAGAATTTATGGTAAATTTAATATATTAAAAAAATTTATTATATCCTTGAGATTGAAATTCAATCAATAATGAGTAATATTTCATTACACTGAATAATGAGTTTCTTTAATGTCTTTCGTTTCATTCAAGACTTAGTTTTACCGAACAACAATATATTATTAATACAATATTAATTTAATATAATAAGATATAAACTAATTATTAAATTGGAGGTTATGAATAGGATAAAATAAATTATGAGGATATATATTATATATCTAATAAAACGTTTTTACATTAATACAATATATTTTATAGTCATAAGATTAGAGAAAATCAAATATTATGCATAGAAAATCTATATTTTTATTAAGGCAGTTTTACCGCCATTTAATGGTGAACCTAATTTAAATACAATTTTTTAAAATTTTATAAATTTTATATGTCAAAATAGACATAATGTTTTAATTTTTAACATAAAAATTATCTTAGGGGGGATTTTTGGTATTTTTATGTGAGGATTCTTTTTTTGATGAATAATGAAAAAATGGTAATTTTAATTCAAGACTACATTTTTCTGTCATATATTTATAAGTTTAAATTATATTTTTGATTGGATTAAAGTTTAATTAGTTAAATTTTTTGTTATTAAATAAAATTTAGTTCATTGGAATTAATTTCAATTTGAAATTGGATAATTAAACATCTCAAAGCTTAGAACATTTTTACTTTAAAAACCCGCTTTATCATTCCATATGTGGGATTAAATTTAAAATAATTTCTTAAAATTTTGAGATTAAAATTTATAAAAATGGATTCCTTATTTATAATCATCATAATTTTTAATTTTTAATAATTTAAACTTAATTTTTGACAAAAAAAAATTAAAGAAAGTAATTAAAATTAATTACAGCAATTAAGAGAAAAAATAGCTTAACAAAGGACTAAATTTTAAACTTAAGACCCAAAATTAGATATAAACTTTTAAAACATAATTTTTTTATTAAAAATTAAACTATATTATATTTTTTATTTAATATTTTCCATTATTGGAGCCACTTGAAATGGTAAAAATGAGGGTGGAATTCTCTTTTCAAAAAATTACAAGAATTCCACTCCTCCTACACTTTAAAAAGGAACTCACCCCTCCCAAATATTCACAACTATCAAGACATTTGGATCTACCAAACTTTGAAAAAATAATCTCCCATCATCCCTACCCTCCTCCTAGAATTCACACATTGGTAATAAATCCAACCAAGGAAGTATTTTGTTATAAACCAAATGGAGTTACCCGAATAAGAGGTAACATTATTCAACGATCACTTTTCTATCATTTATTTTTCCTACCCTTAAATTATTTTTATTTAATTATGATATTATAAAATAATTATCTTATAAATACTAAGTTTTTTATACAATGTTTTTTACCTAAACTTTTACACACATCCATCAAATGGGATACACAATCATTGTTCATGTTTATGGTGGACTACCGCCTCATGAAATTAGATCGTTCATTTTTCATTTACCAACTCTCATGGTTGGGAATTATAATGGAAAATATGTTTATATGTGATATATATTATATTTATGTTTTATTAATACTTCTGTAATTATTTTACAACCCATACCTTAATGCTTTTTAATTTTTGTAAATATGATAACATCATTTGTGGACGTGTGGACTACCACCTCCTCAAAGTAATGTGATATATTCACAGATTACATGGATTTTATAAAGGATGATTTTATTTAAAATATTTTATATATATGAACTAAATATAGCACTTAAATTTTAACATATTGATATATCACAAACTTTTCTTTCTTTTAAATATGATAAAAGAAAAGGAATTAGCATTCATGCGTATGTACGACCCACCATCTCCATGAAAAGTGCATTTAATTTCTTATATCCAAATATTATGAACTATTATAAATAAACATATAATAAATATATATAGTAATTAAATAATGATTTAAATCAATTATTTGATGAAATCATTATTGACATAAGATTAAGAAAAAAAACAAGTCAAAATATGCTCGAAAAAATAGGAAATTAACACCTAAAATAGTGAAACTAATGAAAGATTATTAACAAACAAGTAATAAGATATTATAAGAAAAAAATATATGATATTATAAATATTATTATGGTTATTTTAAATGTTATTTATATTATTAAAACCATTATATAAGAGGTGAAATGATGTTCACCTGAAAGGAAACATGATGTAAGGGATTATTGTCTCACTTTTTCTTCTATGAGACATACACCATTTCCACCACTTATTTCATTGTGTGTTTTATATAATACCCCTATTGTATTTTATATCATTAATAAATTTATATTAATTTTATTTAGATTTTCATTTGAGGAAATTTCTTTCATGGATATTATAATTCATAATTTACTAAGTAGTAAGGTACTACGATTCAATTTCCATTCTTTGAGGCATACTTTATCAGTGTGCACCAAATTACATATTTATGGTGAACATACTAACACATTGATATTTAATATCATGAATAATTCATTACTCATGGTATTTTTGTTTCAATTTTATTTATTTCATCTAAGGGTATTTGAACTTAAAATAACAAGTTGTAAGGAAATTTCATAACTCAATTCCTTTTTTATTGGGTTTTATTACTTCCTATTTATCGTTAATATTCTATGATTATGTGTATAATTACTTTGAATATATATTTATTTATTTCCCATTATTATATATGGATTTAAATTTGATACACATAATCAATTCATTGATCGATTCTCACTTCAATTTTATGTTGATTTTGAGGCTTTAATTCACAATATCATTCTAATTGAGGATGATTATTCATGAATTTTAATTAAAGGAATTTATATGATAATTTTTATATAAAACCTTTTATTTTATTCTCTTATGGTTATTTGTGACATTTTTCAAGTAATTTTTCTATTTTTCCACTCCTTGTTACTCATAATGTTTTAGAAAATGTTTTTATAAAAACCCAACTTTATTTCTCTCTTTAGTCAGAGAACCTGTTTTCTTATAAAAACTATACATTAAAAAAATGTTTTAAAATGCGTTTTTAACCATTATAAAAATATTTATTAAAAAATTTCCCTTTGTGTCTTTAAAAAATGTTTTTAAAGGAATATTCTTATTTCATTACGAATAGGACACTTTTTAACCTTTCTACCTTATAAAAAGAATGTTGTTTTTTTCCTTGTATGGAATTTATAGAATTACTTGTTTTCATTTCTTTGAATCTTCCTTTGAAATATTAAAAGGTTAATTTTAATGAAAATTATTTCAAGATTTATTTTCAAGGGAAAATATTATCAAAAAAAATTTAAAGATAAATGTATACTTTCTTCAAGAATATTTTTAAAATATATTTTTATAATAATTTTATTCATCGGTGAAAACAACACTTTTTTACTCCACTTGGGATATGTTGTATTCATACAATCCATGTTATTAATTTTTACTATTTTTTATTGATTTAAACAAGGATAGTATTTATATTCACTTCCTTGACTCATTTTTGTATCCCCCTTAAAATATACAATTTTCTATGATCATTAAACATTTAATTTTCCCTAATTATCTATAGCATTTATCATGGGTATGATTATTGAATAAAATATATACCATTTTTACATATAGTGATTACTTTGATATTAATTTGATAATTTGGGGAAATATTGATAAATTTGTGTCCTTTACTCAATATAGATATTTGATAACGCACATTTTTTTAAAATTAAATTGATTATTTAATATATGAGGGATGATTTGGATATGAAATAAATAGGTTTGGGACTATTTAAAATAATCCACTCGATGCATTGGTAGTCTCATGAGATAGAATTAGTTGTTGAATACCCCTTTGAGTTTGTTTCCAAGATGAATAGATGGGTTTCTACCCACATAATTATACTATATTGAGGATAGGTATTAACAGTATAGTGGTTCATGTGCCAAATAAATGGTTTCCAATAATTAACAATTTCCATTATTGATAATTTAGTTATTATTATTATCCATGATATTTTCACATGATAAAATCTATATATGGATTTCATTCTCATTTTATTGATTAAATGGAATGTGTTTTCAGTTTCTTACCATGCCAAATTATTTATGCCTTATCTATTTATTTAAAATGGAATGTGTTTTTAGTTATTTAACTCACAATACTATTTATGAAATTCCAACATAGTTTAACAATTATATGGAATGTGTGTTCAATTATTACATTGCCATATTTATTATTCTCATTGGGTTTCTATTTATCTTTCAGTGTTTCATTCTGGGGGAACTTACTATAGTTCTTTGTTTGGAGTTGGTCGATGTGTTATTGGGTTTCTTCTTCAAAGAGATAGTGGTTTTATGGCATGGTGTTTCCTGGTTTTTTGGTAGCAGTGGTTTATGATGGTATAGATACAGGTCCAGTGGAGGCATGCACCCCTTTAGTCTAGGATGGAATCTCTTCTTGTGGTCCCAACTATGGTGATGACGTGGAATCTTGGAGTGGACATCGGTGACGTTTTGGTGATGATGGTGATGTGATTATGTTGGCGATGGAGTTGTTGATGTAGTGGTATGTTTGTGAAATCTTCGATTCAGGGTTTCATGGGAGGATTACATGATATTTGGGGATTTCCATTTATGTGAAGTTCCGGTGACACTATTTTTTATTCATTTTTTATGGTTTTTGAATTTAGAATATGTGAACAATTTTCTTGCGAGAATGTGTGTTTTCGTTATTGGTTTTTGAATTTTGAATAACTGATCTTTTGTCCCGTTGGAATGTGGAATTTGGAAATTTTGAGGGTTCCCACTTTACCCTTAAAGTGGTTTTATTGTAATAATAAAAAATGATTTGGAGGAGGAAATATACCACCATAACATTTTTTTGATTTTATAAATTAATATCGCTTTAAGGTTAAGTGAGAACTAACAAAGATCTTAAAGAAGGCCATCCAAGGAACCCTGTCCCCAACCAGACCTTCCCAAAAAACAATCAAAAACCATAAACGGGCTCGTGAGGGAACCCTATCCAAGACTGAGCTTCCCAAAAAACACACACTGAAACCCTCAACTATGTTGACTATTGCGCCTCCCTACGCTACCTCGGGCCATCCTTTATGTCACAGATAACTCAAAATTTCCTTGGGATAGACACAGCAGTCGCCCACCTTCGTCGTCCCACCATCGTCGGACATCCAGTCACCGCCCAGCAAACTACCACATCGAGGGCCGCCACAACCTGAACACCACTGTGACAGAGGCCAATGAATCGATACAACTAGATCTACAACTACAAACACCAAACATCACCAGATCTACACTGACAGAAAGATCTTTTTCGGTGCACAGACCATCCAGAATAGAAAACCACATCGTTAGCATCAGAACCATTGAGTCCAAATGCTCATCACCAGAACCTGAAACCAAACACGAAGAAAAGGCCAAAATTGAGAGAAGAATAGGAATGAGGACATCATCAGCACTGAGATTTCCTGAGGATGACACCTGTGACCTCATAATGACCCGGGATGAGGATGACGGCTCTGCCGAACCAATGGTAGAATTCACATCATATAGTTTAGTTATTGTTGTGGTGTAATACAACTAGGGATGCTAGATGGAAGCCATTATGACTTTCATAAAAAAAGTCCAAGTCTTCCCACCTAGTTACCTATTATTACCATGTTTCATTACCATAACTAGAATATATAAGGGTCTTTTAGTAGTAAAAAAATATCAATCACACAAAAATTCCAAGCAATCATTTAATAAAACCTCACTCCCCAACACTACCAGTATGAAGCCCCTCACATAAAATTACACCACCATTCCAATCAGAAAAAATATGAGTCCAAAAACTCTCATAAAATTATAGGCTTTCATTGTTGTGAACCTCACCTTTCAAAATACTTTAGAAGGTGCCAACCGGGATTATACAATTTATTTTTTGAACACATTTAAAGTAATGTTTGAAACCATGTTTGAAAACTAGTTTTGAATTCATATATCATCCTTCCTCTTATTCCCATGTGAAATTACATATATAAGTATATATCTATTATTTAAAAAATTCACATGTTATGTTGCGGGTTTGTATAAATATAATATATATATATATATAAACACATACACTCATGTATATGACAATAACTATAGGATACCTATAAAGAATATATAGAATATTACATTTAACATAACTAAAATCACTCTTGAGATACTTGAGAAATACTTTCCTATATATATATATTGAACACACATAAATATATAGGTAAATATTAGGAAAAATAATGTAAATAAGTTTCTACATAAGTCTCAATTAAACCAAAATGGAATCAATATTATTAGTTCAATTAAATTCCATTGAAAATTCATATAAAAATTTATAAACAATTATGGTAATATTAGTAAAATGAATTTCTCTTAAAAACCAATAAATATATTTTTCGTAGTAAAGAAAAACATGTTTTCCAAAATCAGAATCAACCAATGGGAAAACCAATTGAAGACCAACTACAAAAAAAATTCATCCTTAAATATTAAATCTATAATAAAATTATTAAGTATAAAAAACACTAATTTAAAAGTAAATAAATCAAAGTTTATAAAATTAAAAGTTCATGAATGGGTGAAACCTACATGGAACTTTATTCTTCATGAAACTAATCCCTAAAACATCTACGACAAGGTCTTGATAACTCTAAGAGGCAAAAAATCCTAAACCAAAACAACCCCCATGACAATTGATCCTCAAAGGAATAATTAGACCGAAAATCATCTAGGTTATAGTCTTATATATTCATATCCTAGGGGGATAATAGAGGAGAAATATTATTGGAAGAAGAAGAATTCAATGGAGGAGAAATGCTTACCTAGGATGATCTCACACTGATTCGAATAAGAAATCTTCTAAGAGAGGAGTTTCCACTAAATGGGTGGAGTTCAAGAGGGATGATTGTGGGGGAGGGGTGTGCATCATGTGGAATGATAACGGTGAGTAGAAAAGGGATTGAAATCCTTTAAGGTTATTTTTTGTAAATTGTTGTTTTTTTAATACCTATTGAGAATCACACAGTTTTTTCGCACGATTTGAAAACCATGAACTTACCATGTGACTAGAACTATTCATCTAGAACACCCATACAACTAGGACATAAGGATTATAAAACTGTGTTACAATAATGAAAAATCCATCTGTTAAAGATGCAGTCCCACATACATTGTTTCCACATAGTTTGACCAACTGTCTAGAAAAACCAAGCGATAAGAAAAAACATCATTTATTTTAAATTTTTCCATTTTAAATGACTCAGAAGTTTGAAACAAATTATAATTAAATAAATAAAATAATTAATAAATTTAGGGTTATGGTGTGAAAATTCTCCCCACCATGACCCTTTAATATATTAAAAATCCATAAGAATAGTGAAGAAATACAAACTGGAGAAACTTCAGATAGAAAAAGAAACAACCCTAACTAATAATTCCACCTCTAATGAAAAACCTTAACACCCCCCATTCCCTCAAAATCACAAGTCACACCCAATCACTTCTATCAAAATAGATAATAAGAGTACACTCATAATTGATTTCTCTAATATTTAAGTATTACACTAGATTGATGGATTGATGAGGTAAGGACACTCCAATAGAATTTCTATAATACATAATCCAAATTCTAAATCAAGGTCAGAAGATAATCCAAAACTACCCCAAAATAATCACTAATTCCCCAAATTATTAACCATGGGATAAAGACAAGAAACGCAAAAGGAATACGAAATAAAAATAATGAGAATGAAAATAATACCTCAAAAGTTTTACTAAACCATTCTCAAAGAATAACACAACTCAAAGATCGTCCCTATGATTTCTCAAAAAAAGGACCCCCAAAACACCCATCACCACACTTCTATCTAGGAAGGGAAAAGTGGTATAAATAATGAACAAATATCTTAAAAAATAAAATGGGCTTTACTCTAGTTTCAAAAATAATAGGATGACTCCTAAAATCCAAATCACCAACCAGGGTGATCTCAATATTAGTTAAATTTTCACCTATCCAAGTATAAAATCAACTATTTTGGAATCCATCCTAGTCACTTGAATCATGAATTGAGGGTTTAAAATTTCCATTCAATAAAAATAAGGCCTCGCTATAAACCCTTTTACCAAAGATCCTCAAAAGTAACATTTTGTACTAATGATTCAAGAGCATAAACAAAAAGAGTCTCAAACGACATGAGAAATCAAAGCGGGACCTAAAGACACAAACCCAAGAAAGGAACACGTTAAAAAATCAATTGATCAAGAATCCATAATAGGTAATCTCCAAGTCCTGGAAATACTTGATGCATTTATATGATGAATAATCAGACATCAAAAAAACATGAATCGCAAAAGAATATTTAACTCATCAAAATAACACAAAGAAAAAACCCTTTTTCAAAAATAGTCAAAATCACAACATTAAACTCTTTAAATTTTCGTAAAAAAATATATTTTTTGTTTCCTTAAAAATTAACTTTTCACTCCAATTTATGTGAAAAAAATATTATTTAAAAAACTATAACCAAAAACATTTTAAATTTAAAAATAATAACTCAAGAATAAATATTAAAACCATATATCAAATAAATCAAGAAACCAAAAAATTCCACTAATTCCTCTTTTAAAATCATTTCAAATCCCACATTTGAATTACAAAACCTTGAAACCTTATCGAAAAACCCACTTTGACCTGTTATTTTTAACTTCCAAACATTTGGTACTTATTTAAACCAACTTAAAATTCCACACTTATATTATTAAAACATCAAAAATCCATTTAAAAATGATTTCAAAACATTATAGGTTTTATTAAAATACCTCATGATTCTTAAAACAAAAAATTAATTTCATTTTATTTTAAATAAAACCCTTGTCAACCATTTAAAAATACCCTTTTACCATTTAAAACTAAATTTCATTTTAAAATTAATTGGTAATAAAATGAAATCATATTAAAATATCGTCAAAAAAATATAAAGTTAAAGAAACCCAAAATAAAATTCCAAATGGGATACTGACCACTCTTGGTTGGACCACATGGTTTGATGGACCATAGAAAACAATGAAACTACCAAATGGAGTTCCTTGGAACCATCTGTATGAACTTAACATGATTCTTTAGGTTATACTAGTTACCAATGCCATCCATTCCACTCACTTTTCCCCTTAAATTTCAAAAAACCCTCAATGAAACCCATACAGTGATTTAAATCAAAGATCAAATTCAAAATTAAAATCCTCACAACCTCTGGTAACACAGATTTCATCACGAGTGGGGGGATTAGTAACCAACCCAAAACTTACCTCCCAAGATCCAATAATCATATATCCCATCTATGAGATATTTCAAATAACATGCGATACTTAAAAGAGAGATATGGTTCTTATGGATAAAATAACTTAACAACATATAATACTATTTTTTCATGAACCGACCAGAGTCATCTTGCTCTTGGAAGCCCAAACCAACCCCAAAAACCCGAAGGGTACTCCCAATCACTATAGGTTGGCACAGGTACCAAGAAATCAAGGAATCACTATTTGGGAATGATTTAACCTAATAAATAACACTGAAAAAAGAAGTATAAATTTAATGAAATTTTTATATAACCCATCTTTACATTGGACATCCATGTAGGTGGAAACAATAATGAGAAAAAACCTAATAAAAACTAAGAATGTAGTAAATAACATTAAGAACCAAAAACCTCCCACTCACCCCCACCCCCCCTTATTCTCCATCACTTATAAGGAAAATAAACCCATCAGATGGATTTAATTTTCCCAAAAATAGTTATAGTTACGCTACATACTTAGAAATTAATAAAAGCCTAATTAAAAAAGTTAAATCATTTAAAGGGAAACTTTTTTCGAAATTTTAGGAAAAAGAAAAATTGGTCTTACTAAAATCATTTAATATGCACAGTTGGAAGGATACAATAAAATAAAAACTAACCTTAGAGGAAAAAATGCTATCAAAAGTACCTAAGAACTAAATTGTGAACATTTACTAAAAAAATATAGGAATGAGCATAAAAATTACCAATTGGACACCACCCATCATTCCATGTTCTTTTCCTTAAATTAAAGATTAATAATCATGCTAGTTTGAAAATACAATAATAAAAATTGGGTTTATACTTAAATTAAATTCACACATCATAAATATTTTACAAACTTTTCCTTTTCATTAATTAAATGAAAATAATCCCTAAGAATGAATTTTTAGGCCAAAACCAGCCTTTTATTAAAAAAATCAGTCATAAAATACCCTTTTAAACATTATTTCAGAATTGGATGCAACATGATGTTTCAGGAAAAAAACCATTTCCCTTTTTACTATTATTTTTTAAAGGAAATGAGAATTTATTTAAATTACCAAAAAGAGAAGAGAACCAATTGTCACCAATATAATGTGTAGAACATAACCGCAAATTTAAAATATAGTAAACATAAATCAAACATCAGAATAGAGATAATAGAATAGAACTGCATATAGGTAATAATCATGAAATAATGTAAAGTGAACAAGATTTTATCACTTTAATCATGGAAATAGAAGTGAAATAAAAACACAATTTAATATAATATCAAATAAATAGGAGAAATGGGAGAAAGCATTGTGGGTAATCCCTAGGTAACGAGGGTATTCGAGGTCCTAGGATCCCCGTGCTCTTAATTTGATCGAACCACATATATATCATATCCCATACCCAAGTCACTATATGGTATTAACCAAATTTATAATGGTTAAAATTCACATCCTATAGTTTAGTTAGTTTTGTAGCATAATCCTACCAAGGAGGCCAGATTAAAGACCCGCTGACTCTCCTAGCACACATGACTTAGTCTTCCTAGCTTGGAACCTGAGATTACCATTTTCTATTACCACTAATATAACATAAAATGGAGGTGTGGTATAATAATAAAATATAAATTACACAATAATACTAAGAGATAATACAATAACATCTCACCTCCCTACACTACCAATGTGAAGCCCCTCAAATAGAGTCATACCACCTTTCCAATCACATAAATTTTGAGTTCAATAACTAACAAAAAAGTATGGGATTCAATTTGAGTAAACCTCACTTTCTAAAAGACTTTAGAATGTGCCAAGTGAACATATACCATTTATTTTAAACTCATTTAAATACTTGTTTGAAACTATGTTTGAAAACTTCTTTTGAATTCATATATCCTCTCTCATATTATGCCCATATACAATTATAAATATATCCCTTATTTAATAAACTCACATAAACTCAGTGATTTTTAACAATTGCATGTATATATGTGTGTGTGTGCGTGTGTAAACTCATGTATATGAGCATAACCATAATGTAATCAAGCTTATGAGTTCAATTAATTTTATTTCACAATTTATAAAAAAATTATAAATTGCTCAATGTATATTAAAACACCCAATATTTCGTAAAAAATGAAAATATTTTTCATCCAAAGGCATAGAATGTTTTCCAAAATTAGGTAAAACCATTGGGAAAACCTATGGAAAACCAAGTTAAAACATAATTTAATCCTTAAATATTTTACAAACATCCATAATAATATTATTATATATCAAAAATACTAATTTAAAATATAATAATTCTTGGGTAACAAGATTAAAATTTATGGTATGGGAAAAAAACATCCTAGAAATCGTTTCTTAAGATAACTAACGCCTACAACAACCATAAAAGGTCACAAGAACTCCAAAAGGGAGAATGGATCCATAAAGAAAAATAACCCCCATGAAATTTGAGCCATAAAAAATGAATCTGGTTGAAACCCTAGTTAGGGTCCATCCTCACATATTCACAATATGGGGTAAGAATAAAGGACAAACAATAGATGGAGAAGAAGAATTCATGTGAGGAAGAATACTTACTTAGGATGATCGCACACTAATTTGGAGAAGGAATCATCTAAGATAGGAAGTTGCACTAAATGGGGTGGAATACAAGAGAGATTTTCATGAGGGAAGGGTGTTCATCATGTGAAATGAGAAGTGGGAGGATAAAAGGGATTAAAATCCATTTATGGTATTTTTAGAAAAAGAATGTTTTTTTAATACCCAGTGAGAGTCGCATGGTTTGTCCATACGCTTGGCCAAAACATGCACTGACCGTGCAACTAGAACTGGTCATCTAGAACACCAGCATGGTTAGGTCACACCATTTATAAAATCATACACCATCTATGAAATATACATATATTAAATATATAGGCCCACCCACATGGTTGCCACATGATTTGGTTGATTGTACGATATAGAAAAGATTATATTTTAAAGAAATAAAAGACCCTATATTTTGGAATATAAATTTAATTAAATAAATAGATAAGATAATTAATAACACTTTGGTCAGGGTGTGATGGTTTAATTTTTATGGGTGAGCCCAAGATGATTAGGTTCCCAAAAAAATGGAGTTAGGATTATTCGTTTGATTAATTTAGCAAGGAATTATCTACATTACTGTCCAAGTGTCATATGTGATATGATTGGGCCTACATAAATAGCTAAATAATTAGAGAAATTATAAATAATCCCAAAATTTAGTGAAATATGGATCATTTCACATTAAATGGATATGATGTATGGGTTCATCATTTTTAATGGGAGTAGTTTTTAAAAATTACTTATTGAAATGATGTAAAACAAGATGCATGCTAATAGATATGTCTTTTTGAATATAATGTCATAAATCATGAATATAATTTTGAGATATCTTAAAGGTTGGAAAATTTTATAATTATTTGGTATCTAAAGTTGAAAAATGTTCTAATATATAATCCTTATAAAAATATAGATGTTAATGTTATAGAAATTAATTTCTCTAATTCTGAATCATGGGTTTTCAATACTGAGTGTGCATCACACATTAGTTTTGATAAACACCAACTCGAAAATAAGAAATAATTAATGGAAATTATTATGTAGATATTCCTTGAATCTATATATATATATATATGAAATATATTGGTTATATCATAAAATTTGATATGGGTATATCATAATGAATGGTTTATAGAAATCATGAAACTAATTTAACCAATCATAATAAATGATCAAGGTATATATTATGGTAGTGTTGATTAAAATCATATGGTATGATTCCCTCTAACCTCTTATGATACATTGGGTAGCTGAATAATAAAAATGATCACTTTGGTATTCTTCCATGATTGTCTAACATAATTTTGATGGTTTCATATGATAAAATTCAGGGTAGGATCAATGGTGAATTCATATTCTTGATGAATGAATGGAAAAAGTAATAACTCCTACATTATATAATGTATGAGTTAATTAATCCTCACTTGAGGAGAATACTATAAGTTTATATAAGACATTATTCTCCATGAGATGGTGATTGTTCAATCCTATCTTACTTCCTGCTAATTATACCTCTTTTCAGATCTCTCTATCTCCACCACCCTTTACCACTATGAGATACTAGAATATTATGGGTTTGATAGTGAATCATGCTCGATAATTGAGTAATTCATATCAACTTGGGGATTTACCATGGAGGATGAAGTCCATTGGCTGCCTCTTGAGAGTCTTTATCAAACCTATGATTGAAGACTAGTGAAGAATCTATCTTTGGTATAAGTTACACATAATATTCTTTATTTATAGTTCATACATGGTTACATGTTTCATGCATGGTGATTTAGGGAATTTGATATATCTAATTTCTTCTTCTACCTTAAATGAGTGTCATTCAATCCTTATAAATGCATCATTGGTATTAAAGCTTCTCCATGATATTTGATTCATGAAATCATGTTTTAAAATGAATAAAATCATATATCTTTTTAAAGTCATATTTTAAATTTAAAGGGGTAATTGGATTTTTATAATGAGCCTGGTTTTACGATATATGAAATTGTAGTCTTTGATTGGACTATATTGTAGCATATATGATATCATATCATGAATCATGATATAATTATTTTATTTTTAGAGTGTCATAGAATATGATATATGATGTCATATGGGGATATATTGTTTTTTTATATTATAAAAATAGAGCATTGTGTCACATCACTAATATAGATGTGTATCTTAAAATATGAATGACTGGTGGTCGAAGGGATACTCTTATGAAGTGATTTATCACAAACTAAACAAGTTAAACATCAGTATTTTAATATTACTTTACAATGATATTTTAGGCAGTAATAACTTGGAACTTTCACAACCAGAATTATATATCATAAATTAGGATAGATAATACAATTGAGTTGTGGATTATGATATAGTGTATATTGTAAAATATGATGAGCATAGGAAAATTTTATTTTTCTACATTTTAATTATGAATTGAATTATATTTTTTGAAATTTTTTTATAAATTATATAAAAAGGTATTTTAAGATATTCATTTAATTTATGAAGGTGTTATAAATTAAGTAATTATGAAAAAATAATGAATTAATTAAATGTTTATACAACATTTATTAAATAAATTTCTAAAATATTATCTTTAATATTAAATGACTTATGAAATTATATTTCATGACTTATAATTTGGATATAAAATATTTATGTAGAAATTATAAGAGTATTTTATAAAGTGTTTATAAATTATAAAATAAAGGGAAATATAAAAGTGATTATTTAATATTATGAATCGTTCATAATATTTATTTTGAATTATTAAAATTAAAAACATATTTTTAGATATTAGTTAAACCATGTTGAAATGTGTTTTTATAGTTGATATGATCAAATGTTTAAATAATAAATTTATATATTGTAAATATTAATATAATTTATGAGTAGTTTTTATATATAATTTTTATATTTCATTTATCATATATTTAGTAAAATTTCATATAAATGATAATATGAAAGTGTTTATATTTGAATTAAATTATAAGGTGTTTATAATTTACTTATATATATATATATTGTAAACTGTTTATCTCATTTTTAAATATATAAAATTTTTATTTAGTTTATTCATTCGTTATTTATATATATAATTGTTATATTATGAATGGTTGTATGATTTAGTTTAAAAGTGTTAAACTAACTCTATAAATTTTCATACATGCTTATAAGAAGTTATATGATAGATATGTTAATTGATTTATTTTTCTTTTATCTTGACTTTCTCTTGTATTAGGTTATGAGATTGAATTAAGATGATAATTATAGTTTATATATATTATGCATTAGAATTGTTATGGAATTGAAGCCTTGTTTGAGTTAAGTAACCATACGTGTTAGGAATTTGGGTTGGAATTCTCACTAACCTAGAGGCTTTTGACTTGTACAGAAAAGTTTAGGTTGGATATATGTGGCTTTGAGATTACTCTTTTAGGGATTTTTTCTTTATTATCATTCTAATTATTTACATGAAAAAGGCTATATGTACCTTATTCATGAGATTAATTTAGATGAGTATAAATATATTTTTCATTTAATTTGGTTATGTAACACAAGTTAAGAGTCAAGTAATGTTTTATGCAACAATATGGTTTGAATATATTGATTTAGTGGAAGGAATACTATTCCAAAATAAATAATTAGAATGATGCATACATGTAATGAGAATTCATGGGATAATATGATGAGACTAAATCACCTTTAAAATACTAAGTGTAAATTTATTTCCAAATCTAACACTTATCAATGCATCAATCATCCAATTGAGAAGGTCATTCCAATGCTAAGTGACACTGGATTGTCTTGTGTGAGGAAAGCAAGTAATCAGTGACACTAATAGTAATAGGTGTATTTTTTGTGGTTTCGTTGGGTTACACATAACTGGGAGACCTAAATAAGATTAAGTTACTAAATTAATAATGTTGATAGAATCTATATGATGAATTGGGAAAAATAGTGGACCATTCAACTATCTGAGTCATATATGATGTGATAGAATAATAGTCTACCTAAATAACTAAGTGATGGGGGAAACAAAAAAATTAACCAAAGCCTAGTGAAATATAGATATTTTCCCACTAATATATATTATAGGTCTAAAATGGGTTATCATTTTAATGGGATCATGTTTAATAAAATTACTTTTTAAATAATTATAAAAAATGATACTCATTTGATAAAAAAAATTATTTTAGATTAATGGAATCATCATAATCTTTGAAATTAACATTGTAATATATCACGGAGAAACATAATGGAGGAAACTTATTATTTTTGTACAATAATTTATAGTAATTTTTAATCATGAATCTAATTATATGGGTAAGATAAGTACCCTCCTGAATAACCATTTTTTGAAATCATAAAACAGGTGAATCTAGATTTTTATGAGAATCGTAGAATGATTAAATTGAGGTTTAAAAGCATTAAAGTCAAGATAAACAAAATATATTTAAGATTACACTCATATAGTAAATATGGTGGGATATTATTATGACTTAAAGATATTGGAGAGTTTCATTAAGGCTTGTTAAAGATATGGAATTAATTCTAGAATCATTGTTGGAAATGTTTTAAAATTTTGAATGAGTTCGATAAAATATTACTTAATTTACTCAAAGGTATTGGGGATAGATAATCATGACAGTGTATGTTTAGGACCTTGTATTTTTTACACTATTAAAGGGTAAAAGTGAATGCTAGAAACGAATTATGAATTTTTTCAATACTCAACCTTGTTATTAAAACCTAAAGGATGTGTCGAGAATGAAAAAAATTTCATGGGATGGAAATTGTCCAGGCCACCTAGAAGTGATTTTGAAACTCTATGGAAAGTCCATATTAGGTATCAATGTTATAGAAATCAATTGTTGAATTTTTAAAGGAATATGATATCTAATGTTCATTTTAAAAAATTTATAAATACACAAGATTTTAAAATCAAGGAAAGAATTGATGGAACTTGTAGTTTGATTTCGAATAATGAAGAAAATTAATCCATCAAGCCTATATAGATATAATTAAAGGTTATGTGTTTTCATATTATATATCTTATATAATAAGATTAGTTATTTTTAACAAATAGTTGTTATAAAAAATATGATATGATTTTTTAATTTTCATGGTTAATTATTCATTAAATTATATAACATTTTTGAAAATAAGGTCCGCATAGAATTTATTTATATAGGTTTAAAGAGTTTATCTAGATATTTGTTAAAATATTATGGACATCATCCCATAACCCATTAGTGGAATATTTTAAAGAATAAAATATTATTTTTATATTATTTATCCAAACACAAAAAATTTCATATAAGATATGGATAAATAATTTGTTTTAAAATATTCTTATAATAACCTGAAATCTATAAAACTATAGATGGTAGATATATTACATAATTTTTACAAATTATAAGAGTTATTGGATGAAAAAAAACAATTTAGTACTATTGGATGACCAGAAAAATACATAAATTTCACTTGAAAACATAATATACAACATGATAATATTGTGAGAACATGATTATCCCTTGCATCATGTCCCTAAAAATTATACGTAGTCCTCTTATAGGTTTCTTGGGGAAAGGAAAATAGATAACGGTGTGCTCAGATGCTTAATAAGAGGTAACATACAATAGTATCTTACATAATATAAACACGAAATAAGTGATATTGAAATAATAAATAAATAACATGAATCCATTATCAACTAGAATGAAGAGCATACTATATCCATGATAATAAATTAAAATGTGGATAATAAAAATCAATGATCTCATACTGAGGGAATTAATAATGACATAAATAAAAAAATTGTTTTCAATACCTTGTTTTAAGACACGTTACTTGTCATTGATACCAGAGTTAAGGAATTATCATATTATGTGAATAAGAATAAACCAAAACCCAACATGTTTTGTCTTATGAGACCTGTCGATTCATCAAAGGGATTTATAGTGCCAGGTCCCACCTATTTCTTGTTTAATTTGAATGCATTAACCATATGAGTCATTAATACCTTTCATATTATTCCCAGAGGAACCTGTTATTAAATTTTTTTTCTATTCATATAATTAGAAACATATATATCAAATACTTACCCATTAAATTTAATAATGTGGATTTCTAGGAGAACCTCCCTTAGTAAACATAGAATTCATGGGGTATCATCAAAGTAACATAAATTACCCTTATCAATGTAGTATAGTAGATATGGTACTTAAAATTTTTTAAGTTGTCCATGTAATATAGAAATTAGAGTCTAAAAATTTAATTATTATAAGACCAAGTCAATGGTAGAAAAAGTCTTTCATCATGGTTCATTAAGAGTATATTAATATTCCAAACCGAATCCCTTGGGAGTGTCTTTCCAGGTGTGAATCCTTAAGACCACTCATCATGCATTGGGGTGATGATTGATTAAATTCTCAAAACAAACTCATTTTAGGGTTAATAAACCTAGGTTCATCTCGTCCATATCCACATACACTTTCCATTATCTAAATAGGGATGTATTTTCTATGAAATTACACACACTTTTACTTTAGAAAAACATGGGATAATTTTTCAATCATGGAAAAATTAAATCATTAATAAAAGGATTATGAGATATGGATAAAAATATAGACATGAAAATACATTAAATATTATTATTAACATGTAAAAAAACCTTCCCTAGAAATTTATACACCACACAAAATAAAACAGGTGGTGATTGTAACATGAGTCACGAAGAATGAAAATTTTAAACTGAAAACCACACTTATGGCTTGGGTAGCAATTAAATCATAAAATCTTGAAATATATGGATTAATATTGATCATGAAATACTATGAATAAATTTACTTCATGATATAACATCTCATATAGGTAGTATATACACCACATAAAGGAAATTAAGTGTATAATTTAAATTATGTCTCAAGGAGAGGAATTTGAGATGAAAAAACCCTTACCACTTATCTTGACTTCCTAGAATGTAATTTAACCTCATATACTATAAAAATATATATATATTAATCAACTAATTAAAAACCTTACGCATATTCATTTTCATCTATACTCATCATAAATAGTTATTCTCTACATAAATTCTTTTGATTTTCCACATTGGTGTTTATAGTTTTGATTGTTTGTACTAGATTCATAACAGTAGTGTTCATATTAATTATATTAAAAATTGAATTATTAATAGGTTACTAAATATACTATTAGGGGTTATTTGTAAAAAAAATTAAAATTCCTTTCCTGGGTGTTTTAGACCGTATCATTGAAGATAAAGTCGATAATAAGCATGTTTCAGTGAATTTTTAAAGATGAAGGGTGTTCTCTTAATTTATGAATTTTATTTTGATATAATATCTAAAGATAAAAAAAATTAATCATTTTAAAATTCATGTTATATTATATCAGTTACTATGTTCCCACAGTCATCCATGACATAAATTTATGGTATCGTTAAAGTAGGCGGTTAAACTGGCCCAAATGTGAACCTACCATTATTAATGGATGATTTTGAAATTTTTTAGAATTGTCTTATTTAGTTTTTATTAGTGTGATATATCAGATTTATTATGAATTATAATAATAAGTAATGGGTATGAAAAAAATTATGAAATTTGAACAAAAGATAATCCTCTTAGTATTCTTATTTTAAATGATTCAACTAACAATGATTGTTTATTGATAATATCATTAATAGGATATCTAGTTTTTAATAACATAACCTTAAAAATATTTTAAAAATCATATTTATCCTTTAATATCATCCTAACATCCTTCCTTGTAGTTTTGTGAATGAAAATATAGTTTTGGGAACACCTTTATATTTTTCAATGATGTCATGGAACTATTCAAGGTCAAATAGATAAAAAAAAATGGGAAAAAGTGTAGGGGACACATGTATTGGTCAATATAAATCTAAAAAATTCAATTATAGTCATGTTTTTTAAATTTTATAGGACTTATACAATAGGTTCAACTCAATTTATCCCTTTTCCTTTTACCTTTGAAATTAATTTCTACTCTTAGTAATTAAATTTAATTAAAAAGAGTAATACTGACCATTTTAACTAATTTAATACTTATAATTTCATATTGGAAAATAATATTATCAATAAAATTTCTAATGTAGTGAAAAGTAAATTTTAAAAGAAATATTATTAATCATGTGAAAACAATATTTAGAGAAATATTTTTTTATGCTTAAAATTTATATATAATGTAAAAAAATTGGTCACTGATTTTAATGACCTAAATTGACTTATTATAAAAGAAATAAATTTATGAGGATTTCAAGGAAATCCAAAAACAAATCTCACATTAAAATAATTTATTCAATAAAAATACCAAAAATGGTATTTATATTAATGTAACATTTTAATTAGTTCTAACAAAAATTTGTGGGTTTTATAAGTTAAAATAAAATTTCAAAATTTATAATTATATTCCTAAAATTCATATTCGATTAATTAAAAGAGTTTATAAACTTATAGGTAATTCAAATTTAATGGTAAAGTCATAAAAATTACATGTTTTGTGAATACGGTAATTTTTTACTAAAAACTAATCTTTTCAAAAAAAAGATAAAAAAACTCACACTAAAATAATCTTAATATGATGAATTTAGAAATGGAATTGGTTTTGTCAATTTTAAATTATAAAATTTAAATTTTAAATAATTTTTTTATAAATACAATTTAATGGTAAAATTTGTGAACTAGTTTATGAGACAGTAATTACATTTTATAGTTTAGTCTCTGGTGTCACATTCTACCCTCACCACTTAAATAATTCCATCCATGAATTCTGGGGTATATATAAACTATTTAATAGATGTGGATAATATTTCCTTAAGTCTTCTTCAAAAATTTATGTTGCCTCTTCATGTTTGTGATTTCTTTAAAGGACTTTCACCAAACGATTTGTCCAATTATGAAATACTTTATCTCTCATGTCAAGTATCTAAATAGGATACTCATTATAAGTCCAATTTGGCTCCAACTCAATTCCCTTATATGTGAGCACATATTTTGGATCCAAAAATTATTTCTTCAGCCATAAAACATGGAATGCATCATTTTCTTTTTAAATTTTGGGTGGTATATCCAACCTATAAGCTACAAACCGAATTATTTCTTGTATTTCAAAATTCCCAATGTACCCAAAGCTTAACTTTCCCTTTTTACCATATTTTACAACTCTTTTCCATTATGAAAACTTGGATAATACTTGATCACAAACTTCAAATTCCAATTATTCCCTTCAATTATCATCATAGTGATTTTTTTTACTTTTGAATGCTTTAATATGATCTTTAATAGTTCATAATTTAATAGTCATATTGTCACGAACCAACCCGAGTCGACCCTGAACCGATCACCCGAGTCGGCCTGCGACATGGCCCGAGGGGCGTTCTCGATCCCCATGGGCTGGAAACTAGTGTCAGGCATCAAAACTAAACAAGTGTGAATGATTTGGCCCAAAAATGAAATACAAATAAATAAAAAAAAACTGAACAATGAAAATGAAAACTAGGAGTGGCGGGAAAAAAAGTTGTACATACCTCCATGTGACCCTATGGGTCTCCACCAACCACAATCCCACGTCGTGCTATGGTGACTTAATCCAAGTAAGGCGTAGTAACCGAAGCTAAAGAAAAGGTAAAACTATAGGCGTGAGTATTAAAACTCAATAGGCATTCCCAATCAATCTATTCTCATATGCATTTTCTTTAAATAAAATATCCATCAATTTCAAGTTTCAAATACAATGTATATAACTAGGTCTTTACACATTTACTTCTTTAAAAGAATATCACGATCCATTGCCCTTTAATTTTTAAACTAAATTCTTTTCCAAAGATAAAGCTTTAAACTTTTTAGATAAAGAGGGATAGTGAAGAGTAAAACATTTTTAAAACCTTTTTCCACATACTTTTGATGATCACTTTTATCCCCTTTAACAAAGAGACACATCATACAAGAATGTAAAAGCAATAATCACCCAAGGGAAATGGAAAATAACAAGAAAGAGTAACCAACCAAACAAAACACCTCAATCATCTACCATAGAAAACTAAGTGCTGATATAAAAATGAAAACCTAGAAGCTCATTAATAGTCTATAATGTACTATACATGTGACTCATCCTGAAGGAATGCCTACTCTTGATGACGTCATAACGCCCAAATTCTCGGTGTTGCCCTACCTGGCCTAACAGTAGGGCCCAATCCCCAAGCAGAGCAAAGTCAATACTAAGGGCCACTATCCACTGTATAATCTAATCTAGTACCGCAATCATTCACTGAAAATTTTCTTGTTATGCTAGGTTCCCATGTTCAGAAAAAAAGGGGGTGATCCAACAATATGAAAAAAGTATCTAGTCACAGGTACATTTCTCACATAGTCAACATACACAATAAATTCACCCCTGAGTCACCCCAGGGAATACATCCCTGCCCTTTCAACCATTTGATCATAGGAAAGTCCTACCTAGAAGACCCCCCATAACATATAACTCAACCAAAGCAAGGGGACCATATCCAAGGAGAGTTTTTATAAGATAACTAGTTTTACAAAAGTTCCAATCGGGCCTCACATAAATTTTTCATTCCAAACCATTTCATAATAATCACACGCACACCACTTTGAAAACCAGAAATACACTTTGAAACCCATTTAAGAAACCCAAATCAATTCTAAAGCACACTCACAAAGGCTAAAGGGGCATTTCATCAGCCAATTGATGTGAAAATACAACCAAACCATTCATTTCAATACATTAAAATAAGTAAACCACTCCAATTCAAGACATTACATTTTAATAACAGTTCTATATCAATAAATAATATTAAAACTAGGTGCAAAATGCGAGAAGTAAATGATTCTTAAATTTTAAGGTCAATGCATAGAGATCCTACCTCAGAGAAGAAAGTGAACCAAGCCGATACACTTTGGTTCTTGAATCTTCTGATGAAAAAATTCCCATACTAGCCCACAAATACATTTTCATACATATATATATATATATACCCTTAATCCATTGAACAAATTTTTCATTCCAGGAGGGAATATGTGCAAGGAAGATATATATATATATATATATATATATATATATATACATACGTACCTATGTATGTGTGTGTGCGCACCACCAAGAAGCTACCCAAGCTCTAATTAATTAACCTAGAGGAACCAAAATTATTTAGAAACCAACAGACTATTCAACAAATCAATATCAAAAGAAATTCTATTTTAAAGTGAGCAGTTTAAAATAGACCTTTATGTTTTTCACACCACAAATACATTTACCAAACACATTTTAAAATCCATTTTCCATAAACAAACCACTTTCAATTTCACAAACACCAAAAAACATTTTTTCAAATTCATTTACCATTAATTATTCAATTTAGGAAACCCCTTTTTAAAAACCAACTATCAATGCATTCGCATCTCAAATGCCTTTAAAAACACATTTCACACATTTTTCATATTCCAAAAAACACTTCCAAGAAGTACCCTAATAAAGCATACATGAAAACATAACCATATCATTTAGAATATAAATTTCACCATATACTCATGTAAAAACACTTCAGGAAAATATTTCTCACCACATAAAACATCTAATTTCACTATTAAAATCCAAATAACATTTAACCAAAAACAATTGGAAAAAACAAACATAGACATAAACAAAAAAACAACCTCAAAATCTATTTTTAGAAAATTATACAGACATGAAAATACCATAATTGATCTAACTATGAGTATAAACAAGGTTACCAACACATTTATAAATTAGTTTAAGACCTCTAAGAACTAATGGTTTTCACCAGAAATAAAAGGGATGGAAACGCTTACCTCAAAGGCGTGCGTTTGTGGTGAAACTCTTATAGAAGGATGAATAGACCTCTGTGAAAAAAAGCGCAAATCATATATTCAAAGTAATCTAGACCAACAAATAACCCTCACATCTAAGATGCAACCAAAGTGAAGAAAGCCACAAAAAGTAGAAGGGAAACTCACCGGCGGGGGAAAACTGTGCGCCGAAGAAGAGATTGCTGAAGAGGTTGATGATGGTGAGGGAGGCACTGGATAGGGGGGGTTCATCCAGAGATTAATGTCATATAGGGTTGTCACCGAATGGGGTCATGTTGGCAGGGAAGGGCACCGCTAAATGATCCCACACCAGAGAGGTGGTCTGGCTGGAAGGAGAGCCTCCGGCGTGGGAGGCGGGTCACATAGAGGAGGGGGGAAAGAAGGGGCGCAATGCGCAGTGGTGGTCCAGCCAGAGTTTCATGGAGTCATTGAGAGGGAAATTTGTCTATCAAGGGGGAAGCATGGTGAGGGGAGGTTGAACCAGGAGGGGGTCGTGTGACGCAAAGGAAAACCGGGGGGGAGATGGCACCGCTCCACACAGGAAAAAAAGGGGGTTACTAGGGTTTTGTTTAGTTTTTTTAACCAACTAACCTGACTAAATTAATAATATTATTATTAATAAAAAATTTATAATAATAAGAACAATAATAACACTACTAATAATAATAACATCTGAAATAATAGTATTATTAATATTAAAACCATAATAATATTATTATTTTATGTTTAAAAATTTTTTTAACTCTATTTTATTTACTTTTTTTCTTCATTTCATTTTACTTGTCCTTTAATTAATTTATTTACTTATTTCAAATGTCGGGAAATTGCCCGACACACGTTCCTTCAAGTGCATGGTTGAGCATGGTGTGCTAGAACTGTGTCACCAGGAACTGACTGCCTACAAAGTCAAACTGCGTGTTGTCACGCAGTTTTATAACTCGCACGCATGTTGCACGTCAAACCTAGATGAGGTGTGACACATCTCCTCTATGATTTATAGGCCAAATAAATTTTTTTCCCCAATATCTTCCCAATAGGTTGGGGTAAGACACCTCTTACCATAGAATGCTTTGTATGGTGTCATCTGGATTCTTGAATGGAAGCTATTATTGTATAAAAATTCATCCAAAGATATATACTAATCCCACATACCATGGAAGCCAAGATAACATGATATATTTATGTATTACAAGGTATGGATAGTTATTTCGATTTCCCATTAGTCTAGCGATAATATAAATTACTTAAAAGTATCCTAGTTTCAAGATCCCTTTAAATACTTCTTCCATAATTTTGATGTGAACTGATGGTCATGATCCTATAAAATCAATAGAAGTTCATCATAAATCCTTAATATTTATTTAATATATAGTTAGGTAAGACAATAAAGGGGTATATCTTCTATTATCGAAAATAAATGAACGGACATAGTGAGAGAGTCAATGGTGAACCATATAGTATCATTATTCCTTTAATTATTTGGGAATTTAGTGAAAAGGTCCATTATAACATTGTCCCACTTCCATATAGGTATAGGTAGAGGTTTCATGACTCCCTTAGGATGTTTTATTTTATAATTTACCTGATGGAATACTAAGAATCTAGAAACATAATCTTTAATTTCCCACTTCATACCATCCCACCAGAAATGTTCTTTAAATCCATATACATCTTTGTGATACCATGGTGTATAGATAAATTTGAGATATATACTACATATAGTAGTTACCTATTCAATTCTAGTAATTATGGAACATATAACCTCTTCATAAAATCCAACACTACATCTTTGTAGATTAAGTTCATCAATTTCCTATAACTCACTACTATAATCTTCCTTTTTAAGTTCACGTAATCCTATAGGGACTTCTATATCCTTTCTGTTAGTTATGGTTTATAAATTTCATGTAAATGTAATGATGTTTCCCCATGCCTATTAACCAATATATCTATCTTTACTAGTTCTTGTTACATGGGTTCCTTATTAATCTCCATCGTAGTCAAAACTCCAAGGTTCCTCCTACTCAATGCCTTAGCCACCTTGTTTACCATGACAAGGTGGTAGTGTATCATGAATTCATATTCCCTGAGTATTTACAACCATATTTTTTCCCTCATGTTGAGCTCCTTCTAAGATAATATATAACTCAACCTTTTTCGGTTCATATATATCTCTCATATTTCACTATAGAGTTATTGTATCCATATTTTCTAAAAAATAGATTTTTTCTCAAGGTCATGAGTTGGATGTTTTTTTTCATGGATTTTCAACAGAATTGATGCATAGATAATCACTCTATCATTATTCATAAGGAAACATCTATGTAATTTCATTGATGCATCACTATAAATTAAAAATCCTTCCTTACCTGATGGTAAATCTAATACTGGTTCATTAATCATTCTCCTCTTTATCTCTTCAAAAAATTACACACATTCCCTTAACCATGTGAATTTAACCCCTTCAAGTGTTAACTTGGTTACTAGGTTGTCTAATTAGGAAAAACATTGAATTTTTTTTTGATGGCAATGTGCTAAGCCCAAGAAAATTAGGATCTTGGTTATGTTGTTTGGTGTGGGTCATTATTTGACTACCTTTATCTTTGATGGGTCAACAGATATCCCATCTTTGATGATAATATGTCCAAGAAAAGAAACATTATTGAGCCAAAATTCACACTTACAAAACATACCATATAATTCCTTTTGTCTGAGGGTCCCCATAATTATTTTCAAATAAATCTCATGATCTTATTATCTCTTAGAGTATATCTAGATATAGATAATTAATACCACAAAAAAGATATCAAGATACTCCCTGAACAATATATTCATCATATCAATAAATATTGAAGGTGAATTAGTCAATCAAAAATTCATTACCATAAACTCATAATGTTCATACCTTTTTCAAAATTTCATCTTAGGTATATCAGTATTCATCACCCTTATCTTAAGATAATAAAAGTGAAGATCAATTTTTGAAAAGTATTGGTCTCCTTAAACATAATAAAATAATTCATCATTGCATGGAAAAGGATAATTATTCTTTATAGTCATTTCATTTATCTCCCTATAATCATTGCACAATCTCATATACCAATCCTTATTTTTCATGAATAAAATAGGGGATCCCCATGGTGAAATTATAGGGAATATAAATACTTTATCACTCAACTCCTACAACTATTTATTCAACTCAACCAACTCTCCTGGTTTCATTCTATAGGGATTCTTGATATAGGTATTTCATCAGAAATGTGTTTAATGGAGAACTCAACTTCATGCTCTTTTTGATGGGATGGTAATTATTCTGGAAAAATTAATGAATTTTTATACCATGGGTATATATTATATTATTATGATATCTTCTTAATCCATATATCACACTTGATATTATTATTTACATATATTTTCATTGAGGATATCTATTGAAGATGGTTCTAGAAAATACACATGAGGTGAAGTCTCACCCTTCATATGATATATTGAATTGTTGAACCTTTACCTTTTACTACTTATCATAGAGAGAAATAAATTTTCTTAGGACTAGATCCATTGCTCAGCTACAAGAGGATTATTAGTTCAACTGAATGTTGGTTTTTTTTCACATGAAGTAATCCAACATAGTCACACCCTATTTTGGATCCACAGGTAATTCTATTAGAATGATATTATTATTCATAAATAGGGACAACTAATCTAATATGGTTATGATCTGATTAATATCAACTTTATCTTTATTAACTTGTTCTAGGGGAGAATCCCTAAATTGAGTATGAGTATTGAAATAGTTATCATTCTTCTTGTTTGACGCCATGTCTCTATAATTCTATACACATAACTTGATAAATAAATTGAAATGTAAAATATAATTACTATTACATTTTCTAGAGTCTTCCCTGAAATTATTGAGGGATTTAATATTACTTTTGTTATCTTAAATGGTTTATCTAGATTTAATCCCCAATGTTTCTACTAAACATCCTTCGATAACAAATGTAACATCCTGGACATTAGAAACCAAGAGCCGGTAGTTATATTATATAATTTGTAAAAATTACAAGAGTAAATTAAAGATAAAATAGTTTAGTAGACTTGGAAGACTAGATACATACATACATTACACTTGAAAATATATGATATAACATGAGAATACTTCGGGAACATTATTATCCATTTTATTATATCCCTAAAAATTACACATATTCCTCTTCTAGGTTTCTAGTGGAATGGAAAATAAATAAGTGTGAGCTCATATACTTGATAATGGATAACATACATTATAAGCTTATATAACATAAATATAGAATAAGTGATATGGATAGAATAAATGAACAACATGATTCCATAATCAATAGAAACTAAGGGAATACTTTATCCATGACAATAAATGAAAACATGGATTAGAATAATTATTTATTTCATACAAATGGAATGCATAATTCTAGAAATAAAAAAAATCAAGGCCTTATACCCAGAAAAATTACTTATCATCAAATCTGCGATCAAGGCATTATCCTATTTTGGGAAGAGGCATATACCAAAACTCAACCTATTTTCCTTCATGATACATATCAATTCATTAAGGGTATATATAATTTCAAACCCCAGACATCACTTTTTTAAGTCCAATGCATTCATCAAAAGACTCATCAAGACCTTTCATATCATTCCCTGAGGAACCTATTACTAAACAAAACATGGATATATTTTTATAATGAAAAACACTTATATCAAATACTAACCCATTCGAAAGAATAATGGGGTTGTTTAGGATAACATCTCTTAATAAACTTAGAAGTCTTAGAGTTTTATAAATGTAACCTAAAGTAACCTTATAAAAGTAATATAGTACAGAGCGTACATAAAATGTGCTAGGTTATCCATGGAAGGTAGTAATTGGATTCAATAGATTTAATTAGTAGAATAATTATTAAATTTAAGTAAATAATCCTTCATAATGATCTATTAATAGCATGTAAATGTTTCAAATCATATCCCCTAGGAGTGTCTCTCTAGGTGTCAAGTCCTAGGGCTACTCATCGTGTATCAGGGTGATGATTGATTCAATGATCAACCAAAACTATTCGGAGTGACTAACCAAAGGTGAATCTATACCAAAGCTGTATCCACTTTCTAGTATATATATGGGGACACATTTTCTAGGAAATTACACACACATTAACATTACCAAATCTCATGATGATTTTCCAGAAATGAAAACGTAACTCTTTAATCAAAAGAATATGAGAGAGTAATAACAATATATACTTTTAAATCCATAAAATTTCATTAGTAACATGGTAAAAGTATTGAATGTTAATGTATGAACCGTGAAAAATAAAATAGGTGGTGGTAAAAATATTAGTCCCTAAGAATGACAATTTGAGATAGAGGGCCACACTTATACCTTGTTCAGAAATTAATTCATACCCACTTGAAAGAATAATGATTAATCTTGATACTAAAATACTGTGAATAAGTTAATTTCATGATATAACATCTCAAATAGGTATTATATGAATCAAATAAATTAAATTAGGTTCATAATAAAAAATATGTCTCAAGGAGAGGAATTTGAGATGAAAAAACCCTTTCCTTTTATCCGGAATTCCTCGAATGTTCTTTAACCTACAGTATCATAAACATATATATCTTAAAAAATTAATTAATAATCATAATAATATCCATTTTCATTTAAAATATTCCTAAATCTTAATTCTCAATTTTATTTCTACTAATTTTCCATAAAATTTTCTATAGTTTGTATCATTTGTACTAGTTTCATAATAGTACTGTTTTTATTCATTATTATACTAAATTAAATTATTGTTAGGTCATTAAAGATACTTTTAGAGAATATTTATAATAATTTATAATAATTATATTATTTAGTTTTTATTAGTGTGATATATTATAATTATAATGAATTATAATAAGAATTAATGAATATGAAAACATTACACAATTTGAATAAAATATAATCCTCTTAGTATGCATGTTTTAAACGATTAAACTAATGATTTTTTTTATTATTCATATCATTAATTAGTTCTTTATTTTGAGAAAAAAATACCTTAATGACATTACAAAAATCATATTTATCCTTTAATACCATCATTACTTCTGTCCTTGTAAGGTGGTGAAGGAAAACAAAACAAGTTACGCTGTAGTAGTGGTAGTCCGCACAACACATGAACAACGGTTTTGTTTTTTCATAATGAATGGATTATATGAATAAATAATTATAATACCATTAATATAGTAACATTATACTATAAAAATTCTAATAAAATAATTATATTAGTGTGCATAGTATAAATTTAAAAGAAGATAATTAATAAGAAAACAAAGTTGTTGATAATACTCACATTGGGGACTAGATTTTTCCTTCAAAGTCTCCCAGAATTTGAAGGGATTAGGATAAATATGATTTAATAGAGGATTATTTCAATGGTATAGGGTTCTATTAAGATAAAAATTTCATATTTTCAATAATAAATTTGAATATGAGGTATGTCTTGAACTGGTAAATATTTCCCCATTTTATAAGTGAAGGGAAGGGTGGTTTTGGGAAAACCCATAAATTTTTCAATAAGTTCATGGAACTATTCCAGGTAAAATGTATCAAAAATAGTAAAAAGTGTATCTAAATTATTTATTTTTTTAAAATATAATTCAATCAATTCTATGTGCATATTTAAAAAAAAATAGGACTTTTATATGAGGTTAAACTCAATTTATTCCTTTGAATTTTAACTTTGTAATTAATTTCTAATGAAACAAATTAATTTTAAGGAAAAAAGATTAATATTAACCATTTTAAATAATTTTATACTTATAATTTAGGATTTTAAATTACATTTTATCAAAATTTATGAATGTGTCAAATTTTAATTTTAAAATAAATACGGTTAATCATGTAAAACCCGTTTTTAGTGGAATAACATTTTTGAGAATTAAATATATATAATTTAAATTTATTTTGGATAATAATTTTAATGAAATAAATTGATTTATTATTAAAAAATATTATTATGATTTTAAGGAAATCCAAAACCTAATCTTCTTTGAGAATACTTGATTCAATGAAGTGTCCAAAAATAGTTTTTATTTTAATGTAATATTTTAATTAGTTCTAAAAAAATCCATAGGTTTTATTTGTTTAAAAAAATTAAAATGTTAAGATTTATTCATTAAATTAATATTGTATTACTTAAAATTCTTTATAAACATCTAGTTTATTCTTATATTATGATAAATTTAAACAATTTACGAGTTCCATGAAAACCATAATTTTCAACTAAAAATTAGCCTTTTTAGAAAAATATAAAATATTCATAATAAACTAATTTTGATATGATTAATTTAAAAATGGTATTATTATTTTCAATTTAAAATTCAGAATTTTAAATTTTAAATAAAATTTTAAATAAAGGCTCTTTAAAAGGCACATTTTTGAAATAGTTCATGATACTATATATACTTGAAAAAGTATAGTCTAGGATGTTACAATTCCCACTGAAGGAAATGAGTTTTATTTATTAACACAAAGAGTGTGTATTTTATCATGATATTATGAGGATAATAGGGTTTATAATAAGATAATGGGAGTATTTTTTGATGTTGAAAATTTCAAATTTAACAAGTAAAATATTATTCCAATCAAAATTTAAAGTAAATGTAACCTTTAACCAAAAAGGTTTGGGAAGTATTAATAAAACGTTTTATAAAAATCTCAAGGGAAAATTTTGGTGAATTTTTTTTAATAATGGTGATGATGATGAATATAAAAAAGTTCCAAGTAAACAAAATAAATTATTATCATCATAAAATTTTATGTTGTGAAGTTAAGGGGTTTGTATACTTTGTTTGGACAATTGAACATTATGAATATAATTTCTAAATTAATCCATTATTATAAAAAAATTACTTCATAAATTTTACTCACTAAAAATTTTAGTGTGAGAGTTTTATCAAATTGTCACATAGAGATGTTTCATGGATACTATAGAGGTGTAATGAGTTTAACAAATCTCAAAAATTACAACAAACATAAGGTTAATCTGGCATTTTATCATATGTGATATGATAATATAGGATCTTATATATGGTTTTGTTAAAAAAAATTAAAGGTGTTTAAAAATATATAATGTATTATGTTATATAGAAGGTAATATATACTTATCATTTTTTCATGTTACTTGCATATTTCTCATTAAATTAAATGATAATTGATATCTCAAAGTATAACTTGGAGTTATCCCTAACTGATGATTGTACTAGAGTATTATAGGTTGCGAAAAAATGTTAAGGTTACCATGGGTATGATTTCTTATTGAGATATAAAATATAATCATGAGTGTAAAATGAGTATTGTTAGTTAGATGACCCATGAATTATACTAAAATGAGTTCCACACCCTGTGTATTTGGTATAATAGGAGTGCATGTTTCAATTTAGATTTCCCCATACCTGAGGTTAGTGAGATTAATATCATGAGAACTTTCAAACATTGATACCTTTCTTAGGAAATCCATGAGGATTTTCTAATCAAGGGGGTGGTTATGTATTTTATTAATCATTTTATCAGTTTGAGTTTAACCAATATCGTGTTTTTCATCTCATATGAAAATTAATTCATCTAGGCCCTATATTAAGATAGAATGAGGAAGTTTATGGTCATACCTAGATATTACACATGATGTGATTATCTATTATATGAGGGTAATTTAATTTTATCATCCATAAATTTGAATGACATGTAATGTATTCATTTTCTTGGTTAATATATAGTTGAAGTATAAAAAATGTATGAGTAGTTATATAGGACTGACATACATTGTGTCATGTGGATACCCAACATCTTAAACAAATAGATTGTTTCAAAATTCATGCTTTCATATGATAAAGATAGTGGGAATAGGTATATAGAAACATTTGTTTGATGGAGATCACACAAGATCCTTTTATATCTTGTGTAGCATTAATATTTTTATAGAGTCTACTCTTTGCTTAAATTTATGAATTTTTTATTTCATATTTATTATAAATGTCATAAAAAATATTAAGTCCCACTTTTTTGTTTTTCTAAATGATGATTGAGTTATATAAAACTCAAAGAGAAGATATAAAAGTGTTTTAGAGTTTATCTTATAATATTTTTGGATGTATATTCACAAGGTATTTCATATGATGTGATACAAGGTGAAGTTTATGATAGTTTTGAAAAAAGTTTTTTGGAATATATCTAAACAAATATTTGGATATAGTTTCACAAGTTATTTTATGTGATTCAACATAAGGTGAAAATTAATCAAGGTTTATGAAGCTTTAGTTCAAGTGGGATATTGATAATGATATGACCTAAATGTATATATAAATATAATGTATATTGGACATATCATAAAGCATGATTTAGAGAAACTATGCCAATTAAATAACCAATTGTATTAAATGATCAGGATATATCATATAGCAGTGTTGAGTATAACCATATGGTATGATTCACTCAAACATCTTATGATACATTTGGTTGTAAAATTATATGTTTTATCACTCATGTATTTTATATGATTAGATAGCATAATTTTGAATGTTTCTTGTGATAAAATACATGGTAGGATCAACGGTGTATTCATATGATGAATGCTTGTAAGGAAAAATCATTAACTCATAGGTTATGTAATGTATGAGTCATTTAATGGTCACTCAAGTAGAATCTATGAGGGATATATATGGAGGCACACACCATGATATGGTCATTGTTTTAGCCTATCCTACTTAATAATAATTCTCCCTCCCCTTGAAGCTCTCTTTCTCCTCCACCTTTTTCCACCATGTTGTAATAGTTTATGGAAGTATACCAAAAATCCCATACCATTTGGTATGATATGATCAATTTATAGGTTACTAATTGTATAAACTGATTCATATCATAATCTATTACAAGGGAATATTACAAGACATGTTATAAGTGATAACATGTTATGATCTATAACAACTGACTGGTAAGTATTATAACAAAGTTATCCATCCACCAATAGTTTACATTATTATATATATTTCATAAGATAAAATTCCTAATAGGATCAATGAATTAATTTAATTAATAGATTAATGGTATATTATTTACTCATATGTTTTATAATTGATGAGTAGATTCATGTTCTCAGGGAAGGTCCCTAAGGGATTATATAAATAAGGTTGAAGGCTATTAGTTTTGGGTGTGACCTTGGTTTATTATCTTCCATTATCATATCCCTGTTCATAATTATATATTTACATTGAGATGCAATAGAATTTTTTTATAGATTAGAGGGGCATTCCCATGTAATAGGTGATTCAGTTTCAACTTATGGGTACACTATGGACTAAGGATTCATTCACATACCTTTTAGTGATCTTCATCAACCAATATTATTGAAAATTGTTGTGATATATCTAAAATTAAAGTTAAAAAACTATTATTCATTTTATATATAGCATGTTTCATGTTTAATCCTATTATATCTCAATATTATGGTTTTATTTTTGTTTTAATTGTGTTGATTAAGTGTTAATTGATCCTAATAAACCTAACATTGGTATCAAACCATTACCATGGATGTTGATTGAAAAAATTATCTTTAAAATGAATAAATATTGATTTAATTTTTAATTCATATTTGATAGCAAAAAATGATATATAATTCATTCAGTCAGTAATTAGTTCACCCTGATTTACCAAACATGTTAAAGTGATCACTTTCATCACAATTTGGGTTGTCAAATCCTTAGAGACCTAACAAGTAACCTAAAGTCATATGAACATTATATAGAGTGATTTGGATATAAAGTGTATAACTTTTTTATTTATTGTATTTGGATTACATGAAAAAAATAACATTTAATTGATCTTGATTAATTATAATGGTTTGATCCTAGGTTATTACTTGGGGTAGATTGGGTGGATTTATTTTTAAAGGATTTCAAACTCTTAAATTTGATAAGGATTCATTCAATGAAATAAGAAATTCCCTCATGAATAACTAGTTTAATACTTACAAAATACAAAATATAATTATATAACAACTTTTAGAATCATTCTCATGAACACTCCAAGGTATTTAATTATTATAGCTCTCAAAAATTCTAGTCTTAAAATATAGTGAGGATGATGGAGTAAATAATTATCAAAATGGAATAATAAATTAAAAAAAGTAATTATAATTTAGTGTAAAAATAAATAAAATAAATTAAAACCCCATTAAACTTACTTAGATCAACCCATAAGATTTTTAGATCTCCATTGATTCAAATATATCATTGGAATGTTTAATTTAACTCATAAAGGTGGGATTTAAGAAGAGAAAATATGTAAAAATGAACACTCTGCCATTATGTGAAGAATTTCTTGAATTTTAGGGAAAATAAATTTACAGATTGATAAAAATATTTCACCATTATGGTTATAATAATATAATATAGTAATATTAATAACTTATATATATATAATAGATTTATCCAAGAAACTTACATGGGAAAAAAACTTGTGTAAAAAATGACAATATAACATTATAATTGAAAGAACAAATATTTTCCATCCCATTTACCTCACTAAAACTACCTAAAATGATAATTTTAAGAGATTTGATTTGACAACATATCATTGAAAGTCATTCCACTTGATTATAATTGGGATATGTGGGTGGAATGTTTGTGGAAAGTGGAATTTTCCACCCTTAACATAAAATAATTACTAGTTGTGTTCAATTTATTGACATGCCAAAATGACTTTCTATATGGATTAATTTGGGTAGTTAGTTGAAGAATAAAATAGTTTTTATAAATTATTATAATAGTTGGGAAAATTTTACCCCCACTTGATTCTTCATTTTTATTTTATAATTAAAATGGTGGGATGTCAATCTCATCCAAGTAATTTAGCCTAGAATTTTATCTCCAACTTGGGCCACCTAGATCACCCTTAAAACCCCGTAATTTTCTTTTATAAAAATTTAACGAAATATATACATTTATTTTATATATCCATATTATAAATTTGACTTCATTGGACTTGTATCATAGCCTCTATAATAATTTTAGTGGACTAGTGTCCAATTCACTTCAAGAAAAAAATTCTGGATTTAGGAACCAAAATGTTATCTTCCCAAATGAATATATCATTATTAAAGAAGGAAAAAATATTAACCATAACATGGAAAACTTTATCCTAAAATAATTTTTTTTTAAAAACTAGTGGTTTTTTTAAAATTTGTTGATAAATGTGTTTAGTATTATTGAATTTAATTTAATAATTGAAAACATGATGATAAATTAAGTTCAAATTTTAAAATAAACTAATTTTTTTATGACCAATAAAACACAGTAATATTCTATAATAAAAAAATAATATTTTCCTTTTATGTGGTTAATCATACCCCTAAACTTTAGTTTTTATATCTCCTTGAAAATAACTATCTAAAAAATATAAAAATTGTATTTCCATTTCCAAACACATTTTTTTAGAAAATATTTTCTATGAAGACCTCACATAAAACAATCATGAAACCCATAAAAATAATTTAAAACAAGATAGTATAAAAATAATATCCCAAGACCAATTTCATTCCTCTGTTAAAATTCATCTCCAACTTTCATGAAAATTTAATTAAGTAGAAATATGTGTTGTGATGTAACACCTCAATATTTTATGATATATTTCTTCCTGAATAAATTTAATTTATTTGATATATTTCATTATACACAACACTGAGTTTAAAAGAACCGAAATCAACTACTAAAATATCATTTAAATTTAAATGTTTTAACCTATCCATTAACATTTTTGGGTATGGGTTGCATCCTCATGGACCTAGAAAGAAAACTACATATACATACATTTTATGGGTTGTTTTTTGATAGGAAGTGGAGAACTTTGGGTTGATTTTATATGGGCTTAAACTAGAACTAATAGATATATTTGAATTAAAAATTATGATGAAATGAGTTGATCCTAGGTTATCTCTTTGGGTAGATTGGACAAATTCTTTTTTAGACTATTTCAATTCCTTAAATTTGAGATGGGTTTATTCGACAAAGTAAAAATACCATCATCACTTACTAATTTAATACCTACAAACCCTAATACTAATCACCTGTACACTTGGAGGATAATATTTATGATCACTCCAAGGTAAATGGTTGTATTATCACTTGATGTGAATGGTGTTAAAATTCAATAAGAATAATGTTTAATTTCATCAAACAAAATTCTCAATTAAAAGAAGTGATTAGAAAATAATAGATTGAGAAATATCATCCAATAAATTGATACTACCTTGGATAAATATATAATAATGTTATCCTTCCATTAACTCTATGATCTCAATGGGATCAGGAAGTAGACTCATGAGAGAGGAATTGAAGAAGTGAATAACAATGAAATAAAGAACACTCCACCATTATTTGAATGATTTCTCTCTTTGTTCTGTAAATAAATCCAAACCTTATTGAAATAGTATAAAATTTTTAAAAAATAACTAAATATCATAAGAATAAGAATAATTTTAATTAATAAACTAAGGTGATTTATTAAACTTACAATTGAATAAATTCGATTACAATATCAAATTGGCAACATAACATTAAAATGAAAACATATGAAAATCCTCCAAAAATCCTCAAAAACCACTACCTTAAACAGAAATTTTTGAAGCCTTGGGTTAAGATTTAAATAATATAAGTCACCCCCAATTAATTGTGGTGTGCCTAGGTGGGTGGAACATTAATTGAGGGGAAACTTTTCTAACCTTGAAAAAAATTTTATCCGACTTGCATCCACCAAACAGAGTCGACTAAATGACCTTAAACATAGATTAATTTGGGCGAGACATAAAATAATAAAATGAAGATAGGTATTTCCCATAATAACTTGTAAATTTTAAGCCAAATTTTTTTTTGGGTTTTTGATATATGGTCTAAAAAATGGGTGTTTTTTTGGGCCATTGAATGAGGCCTAGAATTTAATCCTCAATGTGGGCAACCTAGAACTCCTTATAAACCTCAGAATTAGATTTTTTAAATATTGGAGGAAATGATCCTCATCATATCCTATATCTCTAGTTAGATTATTATAATCATTGGGATTGGATATTGGCCACTATAGTAATTTTATTTGTCTATTTTCTAGTTTACTTCACCCAAAATGTTCTTGGTTCAAGGCCCACTTTGGTGTACTTTCAATGTGAATATTTGTGTGCTCCAAAAGATTTAATTTATCCTTATAGCATGGAAGGACATAAAATAAAATATGAAAATAAAATCAATAACATTTTGTGTTTTAGGAGGTTTTCAATAAATTTACAATGTAATAGTACACTTTAATAAGGAATTACAATCATAATGTGAAATAATTTTCAATTTGTAAAATGCACCAAAATGGTTTTTATGAATAAAAAAGAACATGAAAATTATATATATTAACAATGAATATTATACTATTTAACTATCTAATCACACACCCCAACTTGAGTTTTTATACTCTCGAGCAAAATGTATCTCAAAAATATGAAATTTTAATTCCCCTTCCCAAAAAAAAATTTAATATAAAATTCTCACAAAAATACATCCTTCAAAAAAAGTATGAAACCCATAAAAATAATTTAAAACTTTGTAGGTAAAAAATCATATCCCAATCTCAATCCCATTCTTATGTTCAAATTCATCACCAAATTTCATCCAATTTAAATTAATCATGGCGATGTGTTGTGTTTCAAAATAGACAAAGGGATTCATTTTTATTCAAGGGTGGAAACATGGAAGTGCTATGTGGAATCAAATTTTAATATTAGGATGAGTATTATTTTTTTTCAATTTTTCCATGGTAATTGATATTGAACTCAATTGAGACAAACCATGTAGAGAGACTATATCTAAGACTCTTAGGCTCAAATACCTTAGGGAACCAAGTGAAGCTCGCACACTCAGGCATCATCTCAAGTTAAATAAATCAACAAAAAATTCAAATTACAAAAAAATAGAGACAAAATTCCCAAATTTAGGCCAAAAAACATTGGAGTCATGATCTATAAGTGTCGAAATCCACACATTAGTTTAATACATTTCTCTATGAAAAAAATTGTAATATTTTTTTATCTATGAAATTTATTATGGGTCCCAAAGAACTCAAAATTATACTCCACAATCCAAAGGATGTGCATTGTGATTTTTTTTATTAATTGGATGAAAATGTAAACTGTGAAAAATCACATCAGATAATTTCAATTTCCAAAATCTATGATAGAGAGCTTAAACTTTATTTAAAATTAGAATCGAGGCATGTATTTCTTTTTTGATATTCAGTTTCAAAGTTTTATATTGGTATTATCATGTTTAAGGTTAAATGAATTTTTCCTTCCATTAACATGCATTTTTTCCATTTCAAAATTTTTTTTCATGCACAAAAAAAAACTTTTTTTATTTCATCCCCCCCAACATAGAATAACATTGTCCCCAGTTTTTAAAGAAAATAAAATTCAGACGGGGGGTTGAGGTATAGAAGAGGAGTTCAAAAAAAAAATTGAAATGTATAATATATGGATTGTTTTTTGATTTTAAGTGGCCAATAATGGTTGATTTTAGATGGGTTTAAATGATTACTAAGAGATCTATGTGAATTAAAATTATGAGAAAATGAGTTGATCTTAGGTTATCATTTAGGGTGGATTGGATGAATTCCTTTTTAAACTATTTCATTTCTTTAAATTCGATATGGGTTCATTTAATGGAGTAAAAATACCATCATCACATAATAATTTAAAACCTACACACCCTAATAAAAATCACCTATAAACTTATAGGATCATATTTATGAGAACTCTAAGGTAAAGGTTCTTATTATCACTTTAATTGTGTTGCCTTAAAATTCAACAAGGACGAATTGGTTTTAATTTCATCAAATAAAATTCTCAATTAAAAAAAGTGATTTAAAATTAATAGAGTGAGAAATAAAATCCAATATGGACCATTTATACTCCCTTGGATCAAACCATAATATTTGTATCCCTCCATTAATTTTATGATCTCAATGGAAGAGTGAATTAGACTAATGAGGGCGGAATTAAAGAAGTGAAAAACAATGAAATAACAAATACTCCACCATTATTTGAAGGGTTTATCTCTTTTTTGTGTGAATAAATACATGCGCTAATGAAACGGTATCAATGTGTTAAAAAAATAATATAAAATTAAATTAATAATAAGAATTCTAATTATGAAACTAAGGTTATTATAGAAACTTACAATTGAAGAAATTTGATTACAACATAAAATATGCAGTATAACATTCAAATAAAAACATACACAAATCACCACCAAATACTCCAAAAAACCCTAAATAGGAATTTTGGAAGCCTTTGATTAATAATATAATAGTGTAATTCATCCCAATTAATGGCGATAATCCTAGGTGGGTGTAATTTAATGGAGAGGATACTTTTCCACCATTGAAAAAAATATGAGCCAGCTTGAATCTAACAAATAGAGGAACCAAAATGACCTTCTATATTACATAATTTGGGTGGTTCATAGAATAATAAATTTAATATACATATTTACCATAACAAAATGTAAATTTTTTTCCCAAATGGAATTTGTTTTTTCTATATATTATCAAAATAGTAGTCTGTTTTTTGGACCACAAAATCTAGCCCATAATTTAATCCTCAAGTCAGGCCACCTGGAACTCCCTTTAAAACAAAAAATTATCTCTTGTCACTGTTTTATTAAATCTTAATCCAAATGTACTATATCTATGGTAAAACTATTTTAATCATTGGGTCTGGATCATGGTTTCTACATTAATTTTATTGGGTTTTTTTCTAGTTTACTTCACCTAGAATGTTCATGGTTCAAGGTCCACTTTGGTGGTCTTTCAATGGGAATCTCAACATTCTCCAAAAGGATAAATTGTTTCTTATGGAATGGGATACCTAAAAATAAAATATAAAAATAAAATCAAGACCATTTTTTATGAGGTGTTAAAAATTGTGCCACATAATAGTGCACTTTAAGAAGGAATTACAATCATAATGTGAAATAATTAACAATTTGTAAAATGAACTAAAATCGATATTTATGAAAAATTAAGCACATAAAAATTTTATATATTAACAATGAATATTATACCATTTCATCATCCAGTCAGTATGAATATGATTTAGTAAATTCTGAAAAAAAAAATATGGTTTATAATAAATTCATTAGTTATCAATTGAGTAGGAATGAAAATAAAAAAACATTTGAAGATAAAAGTGATATTTTGTGAACACAATATGTTTTTACATTAATAAATATAATTGCTATATATTGTTGAGGCATTGGATAAGAATAAATCCAGGTATATTCTTAAAAACTATATTTTTCTAAAAAGTGGTTTTTATCACAATATGCAAAATTATTTTAAAATTATTGTATTCCAATTATATGAATTTAATATTGAAAAATTAGATTCCATATTTGGAATAACGAGGTTCAAATTTGTTACATTGACCCATTTTATTTCTGGTCATTATGATTAGTAACAGTGGTAAATCTTGTGAACTCAGTAAAGGGTAAATCGGGTAATTAAGGTTAAAAAATAATGTGATAAGGCTTTAAAAATTCTTTAAAACATTCCTTTATCCTATTGGATGAGTTTATTTCTGTAATTTTTATGTAATTCTCAAAATATTCTCACTTTTTTCTATTTTTCTTTAATATTGACCTTTATATTATTTTAAGTAATGAAAAGTAAAAAAATATCACTCTATTGACTTTAAACATCTATTATATGTTCACATAGGGATAAGAATAATTTTTTATTGAATATTAAATTTTATTATGTGAATAATTAAATTATTTTTTGATGTTAATTTATTTATAAATTTTAGTTTTTATAAAATTACCTTAAACCTTTTCACAACACCGACACAATGGAAAAATAAAATAAATGATTTTAAAAATATTAAAAGTTATTAAATTTTTAAATAATTATTTTTTTAAATGAATTTAATAGAGTAATATTTGATATTATTTATCTTTTAAAAGGTTTATATTAAAATTACATATTTTTATTTATGTCTCCAAATTCAAATCAAAATTAATAGTGTCAAAAATGATAATAATTAGTTTTTATTAAAACAATATTTCATTAAATTAATTAAAAAACATAAAATAATAAAATGGGGATTATAAATGGTTTAAAATTTCATCCATTTTCCATTTATGACCCAATTTTTACCATAAAATTAAAATTATAACACTATGATTTAAAAAGTTGTTACTGTGGTTACGATTAAAATAAGATAACTAAGCGTTTAAACTAAAATATAATGTTTAAAAGACCACTTAAACATATCAAAATTTTATTTATTAATTATATTTCAATCTTATAGTACCTTGTATTTCAATACATGGACATTTTGAATCATTTTTCTTGAAAATTACTTAGTTGTATTTTAATCTTTTTTGTAATTCCAAGTGAGTCCTTCCCCTCCCTTGTAAAAGGAAACCCCTTCCCTCTCTTATTTACACCACATTGAAGAATCTATCTCAAATAATACCTATAAATTTCAATTATAAACATCCCTATCCATTTTATATAGGTTTTAGTATTCCAAAAATACCAACCCTAGGATTCTTGAGAGGATATATAAAGGAGTTCTTTCAAAAATGAGGTAATTGACATAACCAGTCACTTTTATTTTACTTATTGTACCTACTCTAAATTTGGGTTACTTAACCTAAAAGAATAAATTATTTATCCTAAATAAAATAAAATTTTATTATTATTATGAAACCACCATTATCCACCATCTTTTCTATGAAATGAAAAATTATAATGTCGCTTGTGTGTACGTGTGGACTACCACTTCCACAAAGCGATGTGATTCGTTTTTCATTAATGGTTTACATGATGGAAAAAAGGTACATTTAATAATTATATATCATAAGATAATGATTCTAAAAAGATGAATTATTATTTACCTTAATTCCATTCCATCCGTCGAAAATTGAAAACAGCATTCATGCATAGGTATAACCTATCGTCTCTATGAATGGGGTAATTCATTTTTTCCGTATCTAAAATTTATATTTTAATATAAATATATATAAGATGAATTTATATGATATTTATATAATAATTAAAATTACAGAGATGATGTAATCATGATGAAAGTATAAGGACAAAAAACTGAAATATACATGAAAAATGATGCAATCATCACCGAGAACAGTTTTTTTAATAAATAATTGTCAATAAATGGGTGTAAATGTGTTATAAGTAAAATATGGTATTATATATATTAATATTATTTTTAAATATATTTATAATAAATTTGTATTATTATACTTTTGGTTCAAACACAAGTGAAGGACGTCGGGACTAAGTTAAGGGTTTATTTCACAATCTCCTAATTATTTGGGATTATTTATGTTTAAATATCTGATTGAAATTAGAGCCAGATGTAGGGGTTTATTTAATTCAATTTGAAAATATTTTATATTTTAAAGATTGTTTTAAAAATAATCTTCTTATCATTTTCCGAACGAGGTCCTTTTTTACCTTTTTACAAAAGTGTGAATGGAATGTTTTTTAACTAATATGGAATGAATTAAATTCCTTACTATCATTTGAAATAATTTACATTAATTATTACTTTATAGTTTTACATGTTTATTTTAAAATAAATTTTTTTCCTTGATATTTTGAAAAAAAAAATATTTTAAATAAGTGATTTCAAATTGAAAAGAGGTATTTTCCATCAAGAAATTTTCCAGTGAGATTTTGAAATTATTTTCATCTATGTCAACATATTTTATTGAATATTATTCTATTTTAGGTTATAATATTTTGATACCATTTACTATATTTATAAGGATGAATTTTGATCGTCTTGACTAGGAAAAGTATTAATATTTTGTATGTTAGTTCTTCTAATATGGATGGTTATTAATTTTAAGTCATGTTGATTAAGTTTTGTTGTTCATCCATATGATGAATGCATTGGACTTGTTATGTGATGTGTGGGGATCATAATTTCATATCCCCTCAATGAATCAGTAGGTCTCATGAGACAAATTAGATTGGGTATTTGGATGAGGACTTACCATTTATGTAAGATATCTTGGAAAAATGCCTTGACAGTGTGTTTTAGATGCCCAAAATTATACATTACATCATTATGAAATCATTTATTTATGACCATGTGATTATTTTAATCATTATGATATCCATATATTAGTTTCTAGATGATATTATTATTTATATATAATTATTTTATCATCATTTATTTCTTCCATATTATTCAAGACTTATTATCTTTTTATGTATACATATCCATATTGAGCATCTAATATCACTAATTTCTTGTGTTTCCAATCCCTAGGATTTCAGGAATTGTATCATGATTAATATACATGGATATTTTAAATAGATGATTTTTTTCAAAAAAAAATACTATGTTGTATTTTATTTTTTCAAATGTAATTTTTGATTCAATCATGTATCTAGATTACCAAGAATATTAAACTCTTCAGTCCTTTGGGATAATACCTCTTATATATATTACAGATGTAATAATGTAACCACTAACTATATGCTACTAGTTTAGGGTATTTATAATTGGTATCATATAATTTTTAGTAGAAACATTGAGAACTAGATTTAGGAAAACATATATTAGATAACATAACCCTTTAAGAAACTTAGAGGATAAGTCTAAGTATAGGATAAAGTCATAATGTTTTAGTAAGGTATAAATTATGAGGTTTTCCTAAAAATTAATCTCTATCATGACATTGTATGTAGATGTGGTTTGGAATAGATGCATCTAGGGGTAATAACCATGAAAATCATCGGTCGGGTATATCATGGTCATTATTCTAGTGCACTATCAGTGTTCCCTTACTATGCACTTCATTTTATAATCTCAATGAATATTCATGGGTTAAATCACATTTTCATTACAAACCATTATGAAGGATTTCAAAAAAAATTTAAAATACACCCAAATAAATCATGTTTATGATTTTGGGATTAGTTATGCACAACATTTTCAATTTTTGTTAAGTATTTCACTAGTTTCAAAATTATGCATTGTGATTCATGATGTTATGATCTAATATATTGTATAAATTTTTTTTAGAAAAAACAACTATAAAAAGGAATGGAAACCATATTAATACACATAATCCATGCAGGGATTTCCATCCTCGGAAAGATAATAAAGATGGAGCCAGATCTATATTTAGAGATCAATAAATTATAACAATATTAGGGAAGATGAATCAGGTAATAACCAATAACCTTTCCTATATGGAGCATCCTTATTATCCAATATATGGTGTAACAATTGAACTACTTCATGCATAAAAAACCTCCATCATTCAATGGGACTATAAATACATTTATAGCTGAGAAATGGGTAAGTCCCTTAGAGAATATATTTCTCAAATAGGTAATTAATGAAAAGGAGAAGTTTGTTATGGATGTTTATCATATATTAGGGGATTTGGATCAATGGTGTTCATTAATTAAAAACACTAAGGATTATGAGGAAATAAAAAGTATGAAATGGAAGGACTTTAGAGAACTTTTCTTGGAAAAATATTTTCCTCTTGAACAATGATTGGATATGGAGTGACGATTTTTTAGTCTCAAAAAAATGAAAGAGGAAATGTTTTTAAGTTTAAAGAAAACATTAAAAGGTTAAAAATAAAGGTCTTGGACTATAAAAATAATCAAAAAATCAATATAGATCATTTCATTGATTGGATTAATCCAATCCAATGAAGGGTACTATTACCAAAAAAATTGTCATCATATGAGGATATAATTTCACGTACTATCAAGACAAAGAAATAATACTCCAAGTCTTATGGATTAAAAACAATGAAATATTAAAAGAGTAATAAATATAAAAAATACATAAGGGGAATATTAGAAAGAGTTATTTTCCAACATGTTATACTTGTGGAAAGAAACACCTTGGTTCATGATTAAAAATAAAAGATGTTTGCTTCAAGTTTTCAAAAAAAAGGACATCATGATCATGAATGAAAGGGTAAAATATAATCCATCAAATTATAGTGTTTTAACTATAAGTTGATGGGGAAATATTAAAACCAATTCCCTAAAATTAAATGGAACTTACGATAAAATATACCAAAGGGAGAAGTCTTAGCTTATGCAATTACTATAGTTGACATGGAAGTTCTTATTAGCATAATGAAAGGTACAGTTATCATCCACTCCAAAATTGAAAATTATTTATTTAATTATTCTTCTACCTACTCTTTTATATAATAATAATTTTATAAGGTTAATGTGTCACCACCTCAATGATTATATATTGTGTTGATGGTGAAAATCCTAATTTTGGGATGATCGTATCTCATGTCTATAAATCCTCTCCAATAAAATTTTGGGGAAATTTTCTTCCTATTAATATTTTTATTCTTCCTCTAGTTTAAATTTTTATAATTTTGGGTATCGAATGGATCTCTTAGTATAATACCAAATCATTTTTTTGTAAGGTAAATTATATTTGATATACCAAATCAACCTTCAATCATCTATCAGTATAAGGATAAACATGAAAACCTAATGGAAATTACTTCTAACATTTGGTTTCATCTACCAATTCATGAGGAATATTTATCTCAAATGGTTTTGGAGAAACTCAACATTGAAAATTTACTTATTATTCAATAATTTGATGATTTATTTCAAGATTACTTTCTTAATATTCCCCCAAATCATGAAGTTAATTTTTCAATAAAACTCATACCTGGTGATAGTCTTTTTTCAAATACTCCATGTAGAACAAACATAATTGAGTTGTATGAATTGTTAAAGTATCCCTAGGAGAATCTATATAAGGGATTAAATTGGTCAAGTGCTTTATCATGGGGTGCACCATTTCTTTTTTTCTTTAATAAATATTTAAAAATGCATATTTTCATTTTTTGTCAAGAACTTTATAGGATCAAAATTAAGAGAAAGTATCTTATACCCCGTATTAATGATCTGTTTGATCAGTTTTGAGGAGGTCTATATTTTTTCAAGATTGATATTAGATCTAGGTATCATCAAATAAAGATCATGAAAGAGGATATACCCAATAAAAACTTCCATATAAGGTAGGTTCATTGTTAATTTATAGTAATTCAATTTGGACTTACCAATTCTCATTCTATGTTCATGGATTTAATGAATAGAATATTTAGATATAACCTTGATCAGTACTTCATAGTATATATGGATGATATAATTATATATTCAAAGAGTAAGGAAAACCATGAAGAACATTTTATAATTGTGCTAAAGATCCTGAGGATAGATACTTTTTATGCTAAATTTATCATGTGTGAATTTTGGCTTCATAAAATGTCATTATTAGGTACTATAATCTCAAGTGAGTGTATATTGGGGGATCCATCAATGATAAAAGTTATTGAGAAAACGCCTAAACCATCCATGGTTACTAATATCCATAGTTTTATTTTTTTTATGGACACTAATTATGATTTTTTAGATTATTCTTCTTAATATATAATCTACTCACCAAGCTGACTCGAAATGGGATTAATTTCATTCAGATAAATGAATGTGAAGAGAGATTCAATAAACTAAAAACAAGGCTGTTCAACACACTTGCTCTTATACTAATAAAAAGTATAAAAGGTTCTATGCTCATTATTTATGCATCAAAGAAGGGTTTGATATATTTCCACATCTATAATGACATGGTGATAGCATATGCTTCTCTCTAATTAGAAATTCATGATAAAATTTACCTAACTCATGATTTTGAGTTGGTAGTGGTGATTTTTTAATTTAATACATGGAAGAATTATTTTTATAGTGAAAGGTATGATATATATATTGATAATAAAATCATGAAGTGTATATTTAGAAAAAACAATTTTAATATACACCAATGAATATGGTTTTAGTTGAACAATGATTATGATTTCTCAATAAAATATCACCATATAAAAGAAAACTAGGTGGTTGATACTATGAATCATAAATACCATGATATTTCTCCCATGATAAGGATTGAAAGAGATCCAATATTTAAAAAATTTTAAAAATAGATATTTAAATCGTAAAGAAAGGGGAAATATTTTATCTTTCTCATATGAATGTTCAACCATCCATCCATGATAGGATTAAGAAGACATTGAAGGAAGATGTTGAATTACAAAAGAAGGTGAGGAATGTTCTAGACATCAACCATGGTAATATTGGAATAATAAGGTTCAAGAATCTATTATGTTACTCATATGTACCAAAATTGAAGAGGGATCTTTTTTATGAAGCTCACAATTTGACTTTATCTATTCATCCTAAAAGTAAAAAAGTTATATAGACATCTGAAAGTGCATTTATGGTGGGAAAATATGATGTGAGATATTTTAGATCATGTATCTCAATACCAAGTATGTTAGAAATTTAATTCTTAGATACTAAAATATATGGGTATCTTATAAACATTACCTATACCAAAATTTACAAGGTAAAACAACACCATGTATTTTTTTATTGGACTCCACAAAACAACAAAAATTTATAATTATATTTGGGTTGTAGTTGATTGCCTTATGAATTCACCACAATTAATTACTATGAAATAATATTTCTATCTTGATCAAATTTACACAGTATACATTAATTGGTAAGGTTATATAGAGTACCACATTTTATTGTATCTAATATGGGTATTAGGTTTATATCTATATTCTAGAAAAGTATTTAGTGAAATATGTATACTGAGTTGAGTTTTAGTACTACTTATCATCCTTGGATATATATTCATTTTTAGAGGACCATTAAAATTCTATAAAAAATGTTGATATCATGATCTATATATTTCAATGTTTTTTGGGATAAATACCTACCTTTGGTGTAATTTTGTTATAACAATAGCTTTCACTCAAGAATTCAGATTGGTCCTTATGAATCCCTCTATGATAAGAAGTGTAGAACTCTAATGTGTTGGGATGAGGTTGGAGAAATAATTCAATCAGGGCCTTATCTAGCTAATTAAATGGTAGATAAGTTAGATTCATTCAACATCACATAAGGGCGACTCATATTCAACAAAAATGTTATACTGGAAATCATCGAAGGGATCTAGAGATTAAAGTTAGTGAAAATTTATTCCTATAAACATATCCAGGGAAAAAGGTAATGAGATTTGGAGATAAGGAAATGTTGAGCCCTATGTATGATGTCTCCTTCAAAATTCTTGATCATATCAGGATAGTATCTTATCACCTAGAGCTTCCATAAAATCTCCCTCAAGTTCACAATATGTTCCATGTATCTATCTTGAAAAATTACATAACTGATCCTTCAAAAGTATTAAACTCATAATTAATACTATTGGAGAGAGATATATCTTATGAGGAATAATCAATCAAAATTATGGACCATAGGAAGAAAGTGTTGTGAAACAATAATTCTCACTTGGTCAAAGTTTTATGGTGAAACCATAAATTTGAGGAAGCTATGTGGGAACCATAGGATGTGATGATACAATATCATCCTTAGTTGATTTTATCATAGTGATATAATTGGAGTGTGAAATTATTATAATTGAGGTATAATGTAACATCCTAATATTTTATGATATATTTCTTTTTAAAGAAATTTAATTTCTTCGATAGCTTATGTTACATGAAAATCCAAGTTTAAACGAACCACTATCTTCTACTAAAATATTATTCAAATGTGATTATTATAACCAAGACATTTAACATAGTGGGTATGAATATTATTAACTAAATTATGAAAAAAATATAGTTTATAAAGAATTAATTAGTTCTTAATTGATTATAAATGAAATTAAAATTCATTCAAAGGTAAAAGTTATATTTTGTGAACACAATGTGTTTTTCATAATAAATTAAATCGATCACTATTGGTAAACTAAATACCCCATACCCTCCTCAGGTAGTCTCAAGATGGGGGAACTAGTTAGTCTCTGCCTCATATCCTGAAAACTCTACAGGAATTTCTCTGTCCACACGAAGGGTTGTCCCTTCTGTGTCAAATCTGACAAGGGTGATTCTACTCTGGAGAAATCAGGAATGAATCTCTGATCGTAATCAGCCAGCCCTAAGAAGCTCTACAACTCAGTGACACTCCTAGGCATCTCTCAAGAAAGAATTGCCTCTATCTTTTCCAGATCTAATGCAACTCCAACCTCTGAGATAACATGTCCAAGAAAGTGGACCTCCTGTATCAAGAATTAACACTTCACGAGCTTACCATAAATAGGGTTCTCTCAGAGTGTATCCATGACTATTCATAGATGTGTATCATGCTGCTCTTCCAATGCTAAATACACCAAGATGTCATTGATGAAGACCATAATGAACTGTTCGAGGGTGGGCTAGAAGATCCTATCCATGAGGCCCATGAACACTACTGGGGCATTTTTCATGCTGAAAGGCATCACGAGGAACTCATAGTGGCTGTAACAGCACCTTAAGGTTGTATTTGTTACATACTTTTCTTATACCCAAACTTGGTGGTAGCCTAATCTGAAGTCTATCTTTAAAAAAACATCACCCCCTTCAGCTGGTTGAAGAGGTCATCAATTCTTGGAAGTGGGTACTTGTTCTTCAAGGTCACCTGGTGTAGGCACTGGGAGTCTATGCACAACCTTAAACTCCCATTTGCCTTCTTGGAAAAAAGCACTGGGGATGCCCATGGTGAAACGATGGGTCTTACGAACCTCTTATCCTGCAAGTCCTCTAGTTATACCCTCATCCCATGAATCTCTACGGGAGCCATTTGATATGCTGGTTTGGATATCAGTGTCGTCTTGGGGTACAGATCAATAAAGAAGTCTACCTCTCTATGAGGAGTTATTCTTGGAACCTTGTTAGAAAAAGCATCCTCATACTCATACACCACTATAGAAAAACATAGACACCTCTCCTCCAATGTACTGATAGTGAGGCTATCCAACTAGTGAGTGATCGGCTACACCCTTCTCTGAGAGAGTCCATCATACACTGTAAGGGTTTCCTTTTTATCGGTGAAGAAAAACCTGGTGCCATATGTGCCGACACACCGCATCATATGCCTAAAACAGTTGATCTAAGCATGGATTGTGGATAACCAGTCCATACCCAAGATGACGACATCAGGCCTCGATGCTGATACTAAGAGATCTCAGCCGAAGCTCTTGCCTCCTAGTGTAAGCTTGCACTGCCGAAACTAGTGTGTAATCCCTAAATTGTCTCCCATAAGAGTCTTGATCCATAAGGATCGAGCCAACAGCTCCACCGGAATCTTCTAGCTCCAAATGATAGTCGTTTAAAGGAAGGAGTGACTATCACTAATGTCTATAAGTACTACATCTAGGGTGGAGAAGAAATAGATCATACCTTAGATCATCTCTGGAGTGTCGTGGTCGTAAGCCTCTACTGCCTAGAGCTAAGCTCACCCGTGTTTGCCTGATCCTTGAAGTCGTGGTGGACCACCTGGGGGTGGTGGCAGTAACATCTCAAACTATCACCCACTTCATGCCACTCAGCCATCTCCCCTACCATGTCCGATGCCCTATGGACCTCCTCTCTCAAACCATTGTTGCTACCTCGGTGGCCCCTCGACTATCCTCTGGTCATCTGTATGGTAGGTTGAGAAGTCACATGCCATGTTTCCCTACCTGTCGTAGCATAGCACTACCTGGATCTCTGACGACTCCCTCAGGACTGGGATACCCTCACCACTGACCTTGAGTCCTTGGGTCATCCTCTGAAAGAACTGGTCGGCTTGGGCCAGCGCGTATGTTGTCTGCTACCCGCTGAAGAATCTTCCGCCTGGGGTCTGCCAGCAGCTCTAGCTGTCAGCTCTTACTCCGAAAATAATCTCTCCACAATAAGGGATACCTACAGCACCTCGTCCTAGGTAGGGATGCTAAGAGACAACGCGGATTCCCTGATATCCCACCTGAGTCCCTGCTTGAAGGCTCGATCCCTGAAGAATGGGTCTTGCCCCATGTCAGTTGAGTAGCAGGAAAGCTCTGTGAATCTTGACGAGTACTCAGCCACTGACATGCTGCCCTTCTATAGATGAAACATATCCTGAATTTTTATAGAGTGAAACATCGCAGGGAAAAACTCCTCCTTGAAAAGCCACTCGAAGTCAACCCAAGTGAGGTTCACCTCATTGTGAATCTGGATGGTCAAGCTCAACCATCTCCCAACCGATACCTATAGAAGGCTCACCTCCAAGATTTTCATCTGTTCAGGCAGTGTCCTCACTAAGGTGAAGACTTACCTCACAGCCTCTAGCTAGTCCTCATAAACCTGAGGATATATCTGTCCCTTGAACCCGAGAGGTCTCTATCTCTGAAACTCATGTAGGGAACTAATCCTACAAAGGTCCTCTACCGGAATTTCCAGAAGTAGATCCTAACTATAAGGTGGTGGTAGAACTAGTGTATCACCCAGTGGGGCCATCTCAATAACAGTTCCCTGAACAGATGCCTCGTCTCTAGGAAGTTTGTCCTCACAGCCTCGTATCGAAATCTTGGCTAGTCGTCCACATGGAGGTATCCTGATATAGATCAAGGTGTACTATGGTTAGAATGTTATACCTGGTGATATGACTCTTATTAGAAAATTAGGAGACCATTATGCAACCATTATTTTCATGTACTGGTCCAAAAATAGAATTAAAGGTCATGGTGTATAGATATGTCAGCAGCCACATCGAAATTGGACTCCTTGAATATGAAAGTAGAACTCGCAACACTTAACGTTGTTGTCCCAAAACAAAACATCAGACTCCTGGTCCATTAAGGGGAAACGACCATCCTCTGATACCACTTTGTCATGACCCATCCCCCAGGGCTTGTACTATGACTACCCCAAGTCCACCTCCCAAAGGTCAGGGGCTGACGACTAGCACTGAAGGCATCAACCTGTAAGTGGGATGCATTTTCCTAAGTAATTGTACACACACGCACACACCAACCACATCCCAACACACTAAAAAGGGGAAACAAGTACCATTAAAACAAAACCGAGTGGAATTACTACCAAAATTAAGTGGTCCATAATACAAATCCAACAAGGAACTGAAAACAAAAAGTACGAAAAAGGAAATTCTTGTGGACATCTGCACTAAACACCACCTGATCATGAGAGTAGTGAAACTATTGGAAGCCTAAGTAGTATCTCATGTATTTCCGGTCCTACTGGACCCAACCTAGTACAAGGCCACCAAGTCCACTGTCGAATCATTCGTCAGCCCCATCTCCCAGAATACCCCGGTCAAAACATCGGTCGTCTGCACCGGACACAACACGTGTGGGAAAATCCCGTGCAAGGGTGAGTAACACAGTACTAAATAGGGACCCCAAAACAAAAAGGAAATATTGCACAAAAATTCTTCAAAGTAAAGCATGAAACACAATACATATCACACCAGTTATATTCTAGGGTAGTAACAGTAGCATCATTAGTCACAAACGTTGAACTCCTCGGCCACTAGAGAACTCCTCCTCTATCAAGTGTAGTGGGCATGAAGGGTCACACAGATCCACTTCCTACTAAACTTGTAATGATGTAGTACTCATCCCTGATTAGTACCATGGGTATGCTAGGTCACATAGAGTGACTCCCCACTGTGGACCTACAGGGTCACACATAGTTGCTTCCCACCTTGACCAAACTGAGGTACACCTCATGTCGAGTACCATGGTCCTGTTGGGTCACATAGAGCCGCTCCCCACCATGGGCATGTTGGATTACCCATAGATGCTTCCCACTATGCCGCCATCGAGCAGTCATCAGGTCTCAACGAACCATAGGGTTTTGTAGGTAGAGCGCTTGGGATAACCGTTCCCCAAACCATTTTTTACATCTCAAATTCCATGAAATTCACCACAAAGTATTCCAAAAGATCATCCTCCTTGATAGCGTCACAACGCCATAAACGTCCAGTCAATCGGATGCACAGTTTTCAAGATACAGGTGTTTTCTTAACCAGGGGACCAGATGCAATGGGGCTCGGTCTGACCCTGTCGGACCAACCTGACCAACTCGACACGAGGGTTCCACATACCCCAATTCATTTGGACGGACTCTACCTAACCTGGTATGGGTCAAAGTCGATTTGGTTCATCCTGGCCAGTGGGCTAGGCCTAATAGGCCTTACTGGAACCAGCCCGATTTGGCAAAGGGCCCAACCCGGCGGGTCACCTGATGACCCGGTCTAGTCCAGCCCAGCCCAAAGGGGCGCAGGTCTGGCCTGTCGATACAGGTTCGGCCAGCCGACATGGGTCTGACCTGCCGTCACGTGTCCAGCCCGTCAGTGTGAGTCTGGCATGTTGGGTCTCGAGTCCGGCCTATCAGGATCAGGGTCCACTGGGGGGCGTGACCTGCTGGTCTGAAGATTGGCCGAAATAGCGGCTGGAGGGGTGTGTCGGGGATGCGGCAGACCACCGCGCCCCTCCCTTTCTAAGTGCAACTCGTAATGATTTGGCCGCTCCTTCATGCGCTTGTGGACAGTGATGACCGGCCGCCCTCCACATCACTCACGGACTCAGTCCACGGGTTAACCCTGGTCAACGTAGTGCCATGCTGGCGTCGTGGGTCTCTAGTTCCACGGCCCGATCGGTCATGGCTTCCATCGCACAGGCACGCCATTGGGTGAACTTCTCCACCTAGCCTCTAGCATGGCTGACTACCTGTTCCTACTATCTGGCATGTGTTTAGAGCGTGCCACCGCCGTCGCCATATGTTTTCGGCACCAGTGCGCCGACAGATCCTTCGGCAGACCACCGGATGCACTCCATTGGTCCGTTCTTTACGCCGCCTGTGCCTACAGCCTTTACGAAGCATCCTCTTTACCAAAAATCTATCAAATATTCCTTACCTTCACTTCAGAAAAATCGTTCACCAGGAGTGCACAAACGGAGGGGTCTGGGCCTTTGTTCGTTTCATCCTGCACCCTCTGCATTAGAAGGTTTAAAGATGGGTGAGGTTTGGGGAGTCTCCATTCAATAGTTACATGCCAAGATTTGAACCCCAAAAATTAAACCTTGAGAATGAAAAACCCTCCTGTATAAATGCATGAATCACGGGTAAACCTATTTGGGGGTTGACCCATGTTCGTCATCTCTAGAAATGGACTGGGAATAACAAAAAATCAAAAAACCCTAATTCTTTGAAGTTCATTACTGCATGTTCGTCCTCAAGGGGTTAAGACGCTGGCGTCACTTCTTGGTTCTGATCTTCAAAAGGCGTGACGAAGAAGATGAAGTTTTGTCGGTGTTCTTCATTCTTCGCTGGGGTGGAAGTCCATCAGAGGTTCGCCAGAGAATCCTTGAAATTTTTAATCCATATGTTCCCCAGCATGGAAAACTATAATTAGAATCACATCACAGCATTCTCATAATGATGCAACATCACATTTTTTAAAGGTGTTACCTCAGTCAAAGACTAAGGAACAAATTATTGAATAGTGAAAAAAGGAGGATTGCATGAGTCTGATGGTCATAATCTTATTACATCCTTTCTCATATAAATGCAGCAAGTCACCAAGAAAATCATCCTTCCAAGTTATGACTTGGTTGACTCCATTATTAGCAAGGTCATTGGAAAACATGTTCACTTCATGAAATGCATGAGTGAGGATGTAGTTTATTTCCATGAGTGAAGAAAGACAATTCATCCAACGAGTAGTGAGCATCCATGCAAGATTTACCACCCCCTTTCAAATATCCTAGACAATAGTGGTTGATTCACTTTCAATCCAAATATTGTTCCAAACTTTTTTCTTGGAAAACTCAATAGCATGGATCACCCCCAACATTTCTACTTCTAGAGACAAGGCTATACCATAACCGCCAAAGAAGCATCTCTGACATTTGCCAAGATTGTATCTAAAAATTGCACCACATCCTACAAGTATCGGGTTGCCTTTGGAGGCACTATCATCATTCAGTTTGATCCATCCTAGAAAAGGGTCTTTACAAAATACCTCAAAAGTGTATATAGGCTACCTGTAAAGACTGGTAATACAAATCTGATGCAGGATCTCAAATTTCCCAACAGTGTTGTCGCAATAAGGTTTTTTAATTGAGTATGCATCACGAGTATCAATGAGAATCTGTGTCTAACCTGCATTAAGCCCAAATGAGTAATTATTATGATGAATATTATTTCTATCATACCAAATCACATGGAGATTCTCAGTAACAGTAGTCAAAAAAATATTATTTATTTTTTGAGAATATTCAAAATCTACACAATGTTGCGACATCGCATCATTATGCTATTTTATTTAAGAAATAGTGTCATTGTTATGTGTCATTAAAGCATCATTGTGTTGCGTGTTTAATGATCCATTAATGAATCTCATTGATGTGCATCATCGTCGCCCTGTCATCACCCCGTAGTGCCTCCATCCACCACTCAAAATTGAGAAAGAAAATTAAATAATTCTTTTAAAATATTTTATTATTTTTCTCGAAAAGTCTGAAAAATAACTTTTCTTCTCGGCCCTTTCCTGCCAAACATAAGTCATTTCTAGGCAAATATTGGAATTCTGAATTAAATAGTGCCCTCATATTTTTGATCCAAGTGACGGTTCTAAAGATATAAAATCTTTCTCATGCATTTACTGAATGTACCTTAAAAAAGTTCATAATTCAATTCTGGGAACTCAGGACCTTAAGAATCGTGTGTCGTTAAATTTCGCGGTCTCGAAATAATTCTATATAAATAAAAAAATACACATAAATTCCAAGAATTTACACTTCTATTACCAAAATACCAATCCTATGGTCTTTAATAGGTGATCTAAATGAGTTATTTCAAAGAAGAGGTAATTGTCTTAATTGGTCACTTTCTTTTTTCTTCTTATTTTACTTCATATAAATATGTTGTATTTCTCATAAAATAATAAAATTAGTATAATAAATATAATTAAATGTTATTATTATTATTAAACCACCATTATCTAGCACATTTTCTATCAAATGAAAAATGATAATGTCGTGTGTGTATGTTTGTACATGTGAACTACCACATCCACAAAGTGATGTGATTCATTTTTCATTTTTACTTTACATGGATGGTAAAGAGGGTAGATTAGGTAAATATATATGATATAGATGATATAATAATTATTCATTAAATTTTATTTATTATGTAAATCTCTTTCATTCTATCTTTTGAAAAGTAAAATCATCATTTATACATACGTACGGTCTATCATATCTTGGAATAGTGTAATTTATTTTTTATTTATAAATTTTATAGATTAGTATAAATTCAAATCTAATGAATACATATGATATTTATATAATAATTAAAATTTTGTATATGATTTAGCCAAGATCAATTTTTAGGGACCAAAACTACATAATTGAGACATACATGACAAATGAAGCAGTTATCACCTAGAATATTGATTTTATTAAATAATTGCTAATAAATGGTTGATAAAGTTTATAAGTAAATATTATATGATATGATATATATGATTATTATTCTATAATATATGTATAATAAATATATATTTATTATTTATTAGTTTTTAACATGTATGAATGATTTCATACTTGAGGTAATGGTTTATTTCAAAATCTCATCATTATTCAAAATTGTTTATCTTTCAATATCTGTTGGGGGAAATATTTGATATTTCAATCTTAAAATTAATTTTTTTATTATCCTATAATTATTTCTATATATTATCAATTTTCCTTTCATTTTCTTCTCTTTATGTACTCAATAAACTGAAATAATTTTTTAAGGAAAATTGACCATGTTTATCTACTCGGTCGGGAATCTTTCTCATTGAAATCAATATTTTCCTAAAAAAGTCTAAAAAATGTTTTATAACTCAAAAATTATTTATTAATGAAATTTTTTACCATGTTTAACTTTTTAATAATTTATTTAAAAGTAATCTTCTTGTTTTTTTGAATGATTTACTTTTTGATCTTTTTAAAAAAAAATATGAAATAAAGGTTATTTTAACTTTTATGGAATAAAAAAAATTTACTACTGTTGTGAACAGTCATTGATTTAAAGGTTCCATTAAAATTTTATTGGTGTATTTTCAAAAAAATAATTAAGATTTAGGATATTTTTATATTTTAAATAAGTGATTTCAAAGTGAAAATATGAATTTTTCCTCAAAAAAATTTGGAGTGAGATTTTGAAAGTATTTTCACCAATTTAAACATCATTAATTGAATCTTATATTATACTAAGGTTAAAATATTATGATACCATGCACCATATTACTATAGATGTTTTATGAACATCTTTATTGGGGAAATTGTTGATATTTTTCATGTTAGTTCTTCCAATATGGATTGTTATTAATTTTTATGGAATATTGATTAGGTTGTGTTGTTTATTCATATGATGAATGCATTAGACTTATTAAGTGACAGTTGGTTCATGGAATTCAATATCCCATTAATTAATTAGTGGGTATCATGAGATATAATACATTGGGTATTTTTTTGAGGCCTTACCCATTTTTGTAATATGGATTTTCATGAAGAATTCATGGTAAGTTTTAGATGTCCAACATTATGAATTATACCATTATGAAATTAATTATTGATTTCCATATGATTATTTGAATAGTTATGATATCATTGGATAAGTTCCTAGATCATATTATTATTTATATTTCATTATTTTATCATCATTTATTCTCTCCATGTTATTAATTCTTTATGAACTTTTGTTGTATACATGCACTTACTAAGTGTTTGAGGTCACCCATTTCTTATGTTTTCTTTTCTTAGGATACTAGTAAGTGTATTATGATTAAAATGAAGGGATATTATAAAGGGAATAATAGTGTTCTAAAATAAAGTACTATGTTTTATTTTATGTTTTCAAATGAAATTTTGGATTCAATCATGTATCGAGTTTATGAAGACTACTGACCTATTCAACCCTTTGGTATGTAATCACTTTTATCTAGTACAAATGTAAAAAAGGTCATCACTAACTCTAGGATACTGGGATCAGGGAATTTACATGTACCTCAAAAAATAAATAAGTGTTTTCTATTCAAGGGGAAAATATAAAAGTTCTAGGTGTGGATCAGGTTTTAATCCTAATATGAGTAACAAATTATTTTATTTTTTTCTTTTTTTCTCAATTTTTCCATGTTAGTTGAAACTATTATAAATAAAGTCAATCCTTGTAGTGAGACATTATCAATGACTCTCGGACATGAAGACCTTAGGGTTCTCTGTGAATCTCACATTCTCATGAATCATCTTAAGTTAACTTATCATGCCACAATATCACTTTTATGTACTTTTTTTTAATCTTGTTTTTTGAGTTTATTAGGTTTGATGAAGTTTAGGTTGGTTTTTTTGAAATTTGATGTTTTTTAGAGATTCATGCTTGGAATTTAGTTTTCAAAATGGTGTTGTCAAACTATGTAGTTATTCCAAGGAAATGTAGAGAATATTACATGGTTAGAACATGATTAGGTGAACTTTGGGTCTCCTAAGATAAATTGTGTGAGGTATCCTTATACATGGGTCTCTTGTGTATAATTTTTAAATGGTTAAAATAAACTATGTGGAAAATTCAAGGAGATCTAGTACCGGTTTCATAGTTAGCGTGTGGTTGGAAAACTATGTGTCCATACTGTGAAATATTCCCAAGTTTTTAAAATTGTGAAATTATTATTATAATATCCTAAAATAAAATCACCAAGGGGTTTTTTTCCCCTTTCACATGTGGTATCTTGAGTAGATCCATCGGTGACTCCCCTCTATTCCTCCTTGGGTTCTTGGGTTCTTCATTATTGGTAGAAGTTAGTATCTCAAAAGGGGGTGAATTGAGTACCCAATAATTGTTTTTGTTAAAAAAAGATGTAAATAAAAACCCCTAATTAATTAAAACATCCAAATTAATAAAAATATAAGATCGATATGAGTTTTTATCTTTTAAAATATTTCTCAAAAAATTATTAAATATCAGTTAAAATAATTATAAAAACTACCTTAACATTTGAAATCAATTTACTAATTCAAAACCATACATAAACAATAATTATGACTAAATATTAGAGTAGTGATTTTTTTTATAGTTTAAAATATATTCAGTTTAATCCTTGGAAATAAATCAAAAACAAAAACAAAAATGCACATCAGAATGAATACAAGAGGTTTAGTCTCAAGCCAAAACATAATTCTCTCAACTGGGAAATCACCTTCTACCAAGCATATTATATAAAAGAATCTATGATCTATAACCTATATCACATGTACAATAGAAAATTTGTCCAGGAACATAAGAAATATTCCACAATACTCATGGGAATAAAAAAAATATTAGTCCCAAAAGGACATCTTCCACGACACATGGGAAAATAGTAATAAAACATGTCTGAGAATATATCTAGTATCTCCAAGATAAAGTGCATGAGATAGTATGGGTAAAATAAATAGAGTAAACAATATTACTCATAGTGTGAAGAAAATATATAGAAATTGAAAATAAAAATTGGTATAAATAATGTTTTTCTCTGTCTAATATACTCTGTATCTTGTGACTCCTTGAAATTATCTTGTTGTGAAGTTTGAGATGAATTTCTCAAAATCGCAGAAAAATAGAGTATCATAAACTCTTTTGTTTTTTGTCTATGTGAAGTAAATGAATATTTTATAAAAATCTACTCTTCCTTTATAGTTTGTAAGCAAGATACATCATATAAGATCTCAATAAGTTGAACTCTTTACGTGTATGTGAATATCTCTTTGTGTTCTTCTCTTCTTTGTTTTTCTCTAAATCTTTTTTTCATGAGGGAGTCTGCTCCATAATTTAATAGCAGCAAGAATGAGTGTCCATGTGGGGAACAATAATCCAAATATATTACATCCTCATACTCAAGGATGACACATTATTTAATGTTTATCTATAAAAAAATTAATTAAAATAATTAAATAACTCACAGTATTAAAATCAATAATATATTTGTTAGACATATTTAACATAAAATAAATAGAATAATGGTGGTGAGTCCTCTTTAATGGTGATACCATATCTGGCGATGACTTAAGGTGGTTGTGGCTCAGGCTGGTGGTGATTCAGACTAGTGGTGATTCATTACAACACTTTTTCACATTTCCATTCAAGAGGTAGTTCATCTTCAATAGTGAATATTCTCTGATGGTATGTCTTTTTGAAACTTATACAAATTTCTATAGGTCACCTCCAATGGTAGGTTTTTTCCATACTTTTCCAAATTTTCACCCTAATGGTGAGTCTCCCCCGATGGTGAGTCATTACTGACAGTGAATCAACCTCAAAAGTGACTCATCCTTTGTGGTGACTCGTCTTTAAAGGTGATTCATACTTAGATGAAATATTACAATCTATCTAGTATTATTAAATACTTCCATAACACATGAGACTCATTAATAACATAAGAAACCTGATTTAGTGATCAATAAAACAAGGGGGAGAACAATATCCCCCTTTTTAATGATAAATATCATGGCATTTTATAAACCATGGCATAAAAGGTAAAGAATATATACAATGTATCAAAGTAAAGTGAAAATATTATTAGATAGTAAATAGTATTAAAAGAAAATATGGTATCAATGAACAAATTAAACTGATATGGTATCTCAAGAAATATTAGTATAAAATACTAATATAAAAGGAATATAACTAAAAATAAATAAATAAATAAATTACAAATATTCTTCTCTCCCATGTGGGATTATCAAAAAGTGAATCAAAAATTGGAAATTTATAGAAACTAAATAAGAGTAATATAGAATTTTTATTAAGAAAATCAATTCAAAATTACTACAAAAAGTGAAAACAAAAAGTCATACAAAACATCCCCATGAAAGAAAAAAATATTTTGATCATCAACACTGCTTATGCTATAAGGAATCAAATTAGATCTTCCATTACCTTTTTCTAAATTAGAAGGATTAGTAGTGGGATCTAAGGGAGTTAGAGGTATAGATGTAGGAACATCAGTCAAACAAAGAGTCTCTCTAATGATTATTTTCCTAAGGTGTTGTACTGCTTCTCTAGGAGAGAGAGAGAAAAAAGATGAAAATGAGCTAGAAAATATGCATTATGATCCATGGTTATTCTGGGACTGAAGAACTATGGAGCTACAACTAAAGGGTTCATATGATCTATAATTGGAATATCATCCTAATCCATAATAGTAGATCCAGACACATGAATAAATGGTTTTGATAGATTTATAAAATCTATTATGATTTTCCCACCTCTCTCTATTTCACTAAATAAATCCTTAACCTCTTCTATAAAAATCACAATCACTTGTTTCACAACATTCTACTAATTTACTTACTCTTTAAAGGCTTGAGACACCCAATTAATCCTAATATTTTTATCTAGAAACATGATATTATCATTCACCATCCATCTATCCAATAGCCCGAAGGCCTTCAATTTTTTATTATTTTGATAAAACCCCCTTTTAAGATGTAAGAACTTGGGATTTTGGAACGGGTCAAAATCCTGACCCTGTTTGAATTTTGACCCACTTTTGAGAAAACTAGAGAAATTGGACAATTCAGGGTTAAAATTTTGAAGTTTGGGAGGTCGTTCAGGTGCACACGGTTGGTGCACAGTCTGAACAAACCATTCCGACAAACCGTGCTAAGTCTTTGGGTGAGACAGTGGGCTCCACATGGGCAGCTCATGGTTTTCCAAACCGTGCGGGTTGGCCGTGCAAAGTTCCTGGGTGAGGTAGTGGGAAATGCACAGTTGGTGCATTGTTGGCTAAACTATGTGGGTTATCCATGCAGCCACTTAAAATTAATGTTTTTAAGTTTTGTGCCACCTAGGAATTCTCATTCTCCTCTATTTCTTCTTTCTACTTGGGGATTACATAGGGAGATCTAGCCGGACCTTCAAATCCTTCCCGGATCTTTGTCTGAACATCATTTCGAACACCGATTGATGCGTTGGAACCCCCTCGGTAAGGCCTTGATTCCTCTTGAGTTGTTTTCCTTGATTTCTATTCTAGAAAGATTTGTTGGGGTTTGAGATGTTTTGATTATTTTATATATCTACCACATTTTAGGCCAAATTTGTGGCTGTTATCGGAGGAGTAACATCGTACTAGTATGAGGTAGGTGGTGCATATCTTCTTTTGTGTTTTTGTAGTCATTTGGGTAGCGTGCCCTATGGCGTGTATTTGGGTATTTTGAGAGAGAACCTAAATTATCTTCTATTTCATTTTAAATTTCTTATTAGACCTATGGGATACCTTGGGTATGCCCTTTGTCCTGTCTTGATTGAGCAGGGTCGGGCGAGAGGTTGTTGCTCGCATGGGGCATTTTGGCTGGGGTTCCCAAAATGATAACACATGAATTGTATTGGTTTAAATTGTTAGGTTTATTTATTTAAACCTTGATATGGATTATTGGAGACCTTATAAATTTCATTGCTGGTATGGGACAGAACTTGCTTAGTGCAAGTCATCTATTTAGAAGGTTTTTGTTGTTATGTGTTCTGTTTAAATGTGTTTTATATGTAATTGCTGAATTGAATCTTCTGGACCCCTTGGGTGGTGTTGGGCATGGACGAGATATTGTTGAGTGATGCTGATCACATTTTGGGCCCGTCCTGGGTTACTTTGGGTGGTTTTGAACACGGGATTGGGCGTCATGGACGTCGGCTTGAGGCAGTACGACTATCAGGTTGGGCTTGGCCCATGTTACTTTGGGTGGTTTTGGCCATGGGATTGGGCATCATGGACGTCGGCTTAAGTTAGTACGACTGTCAGGTTGGGCTTGGCCCAGGGTTACTTTGGGAGGTTTTTACCACGGTATTGGGCATCATGGACGTCGGCTTGAGTCAGGATGACTGTCAGGTTTGGCATGGACCGGGTTACTAGGATGGCAAGGCCATCAGACTTGAGGGGCATGGTCGCGGGGACCCGAGGTGTCAGATGTGTGGTGGCTTAGGTACTATTTTGGTGATTACTTATCACCTGGAACTTAAGTAGTGTGCACACAGAGATACTCTTTGATGATGTTTTTTTGACTACTCTTGTGGGTAGAGGACCCCGTAGATGCGGTTTAGGTATTTTGGTTGGGGTTTCATGACATAAGAAGTCACGTGGGAGGTGATGAGCCTTCAGGGGAGAGATTGAGGCTGTCTGGTTGGGGGCTGAGGCTCACCGTGATTTGAGGGAAGTTATCATTGTCCCTCCGGTTATTTATTTGTGGGAAGGTATCATTGTCCATCCGGTTATTTATTTGAGGGCAGGTATAGTTTTCCCTCCGATTACTTATTTGAGGGTGGATATCGTCGTCCCTCCAGTTACTTGATTTGAGGGCAGGTATTGTTGTCCCCCTGGTTATTTATTTTAGGAAAGTCATCGCTATTCCTCCGAGTTACTTCTTGGGAGTGCCTTCGGGACGTCGGTACTTCAGGAAAGAAGTGTTAGGAGGTACAAGGTGTCGGGTTACTATTCTTGGGTGATCCTTCAAGACGTCGGTACATGAGACACATGGTGTCAGGGGGAACATGGTTCCAAGCTACATGAAATAGATTCCGGTGTTGGCCGAAGCAGGTGACACTCCATTATGGTTGTTGAGCACTAGTGGAGTTTTTTTATATTTTTGCATCATATTGTTTACTTTTTTCCTTATAAAGGCATGCCTGCTTAAACACTTACATTTGGTACGTACCATTGGGTGGTATCATACTAAGATTTTTCTCACACCCTGCACAGGCCCTTCAGGACGCGTGTAGACTTTATGGATTTACGTGCAGTAAAGAGGCCATATTCAGGAGTTGGGCTATGTTAGTTGTTTCATGGAGATGGTATGGACCTTGGGGTCTTACCTATCTGGAGTTTTTCTGTTTTGATTACTTTTTTGTATCATCATGCTTGTTTTGTAGCTATTGTTGGTTATCCATGGGCACCCCTTCTTATATTCATATAAGCATCACCTGCTTTGGATTCATGTTTTATTGTTCAGTAGTAGTTACATGTGTTTAGCATGATGTTGTATTTATTTCTGCTTCTGTTTTTATATTTATTGCTTCTACTGTTTTTCGATATTGTTGGGCTTCTGCTCTGTGGGTATGGTTAAAGTCTGCTGAGTATTTTATTCCACTGCAACTTTACTGTTATACTTGTACTAGTATCATTATTATTATCCTTCAAGAGGGTATAGCCTCCAGACTATACCTAACAGACCCTCACTTCTAGTCGGCAGCCTTTGGCATTCAGGGAGGTGCGCATAAGGTAGTAACACCTGACCCATTTAGCACTGTTCGGGTGGTTGTGTGGGTCTGGGTCATTAGAAAGTGGTATTAGAGGATTTCTTAATAGGGATTTAGTAGCAGTGACTTGCTGACTACTAGGAGTTGAGACTTCTCTTTGTATTTCTGATAGTTTTACTATTTGGGTTATGGTAGATTGGAGATAGGTTGTTACTGGAACTAGGTTTCTGGCTTATTCTTGGGTGCCTGCAGCCCTAGGTACAAGGTATGGACCTAGTTTCCATGGGTGGGAATTGCTTTTTGCTTTTTCTTAGATTATAGTTGTTACGATTTCTACCTTGGTGGCTCACTTGGTGTGTGATGTTATTGATTGTGATATGTAACCCTTGAACCAGTGTAGTAAGGGAGAATTGGACCTTGGCCCAGTATGGTGAGGCTTGTGTAACATCCTAGTTCCGGAAGCCACCCAGAGGTGCCTCGTCCCCGGCTCACAACATGACCTCAAGCGTATTTCCCCAAACGCCAGAGGCTGCTGACTAGAAATGAGGTCCTTGTTAAGTTATTGAGGAAGATATTACCTCATTTGGTAAGGTATACAAAGAAAATAAAATTAACAGTAAATAGCGGAAGTGGGAAACAATATGCAACAAATGAAACCAAATAGCGGAAGCAATGAATATATAGTAATGATGATAATGATGCAGCAGGTACAAGTTTCTAAGGAAAGCAGCAAACACAAAAATGTGCTGAAATACAAGTAAAAACAAAGTACTAAAATAACAGCAACTCCTGCAGCATTGAAAGCCTAAGCTTGGTCCATTGCTCTCCAGCTCTAAGAAATCAAGTTCTGGAAGTCGAAGGGTTCTTGCCCTTATCTATACCTGCAACAACAAAGTCTGCTTAGGCCCAAAAGCATGGCCTAAACAGGGTGTGAGATACAATCCCAGTAGGAAATCACCCAATGATTTATGCCTAACAGTCAATGAATACAAGGGAAGTAAAAGTGCAGGAAGCAGTAAATATAAAAGCACACAACATCTACAATCCACAGTTCTAGCATATAAGATACACAAGTAAACAACCAACAACAAGTAGAAAATAGGTAACCCTATGGGTAGCTCTCATAGCCTAACCCCTGTGGTTCAACCTACAAGTACTAGAAACCCTCTAGGAGGCACACACAGTCTCACCCCTCTGGTTCAGCTAAGAGTGGACTTTCTGAGGAAAAACTCACCATCAATTCCCCTTATAGTCTCGTATCATACTAAAGGCTCTCTGGGGAAGCACTCAACGTCTCATTCCCCCTGAGGCCCGCGTCGAGGAACTACAGACTCTCTGAGGAAGCACTCATCGTCAATTCCCCATGTGGTCTCGCATCGTATTAAAAGACACTTTGGAGAATCCCTTACATCCATTCTCCCTATGGTCTACTGCACTAGGTTCTCACAGTCATGTGTGAAAGTAAACATGCTCAGCACGCGCGTATCATCCCAAGTAAACCTCAAGAACTACTTGGCTATCATTCTAAGGCCCAACAACATAACAGTATAACAACCCCACTATCCTACAACTAGGAATGGAAACTGGAAAATTCCTAATAAGAAAAACATGCAAGGATAAGCACAGGAATATAGCATAAATTATCCAATTTTACAAGCAAGGATCTCTACTCAAGCAATCAAGAAATGCAGACAAACAACAGGGGAAAAATAGGAAACCCACAATTCCCTGTCCAAGGGAATTGGTGGAATTTGCACATAATATTCACAGACTTCCTATGGAAAGGTAAAAAACACCTACCTTGATCCTAGGAGATTGATATACGTGGAAAATGACGAAAGATTCTCCTTAGAACATTGTAGATCTGAGAAAACGTCCAAAACACATACACCACGATAACTTGGGAAAGAGGAGGAATTGGAAAACAAGAATCAAGCATAATGGATAACTAACCGTTGCAATTCCAACAAAATCAAGGGTGCTTGAATCGGAGAATGGATAGAGAGGTGGGGGATTGTCGAAGATTCACGGATCCTCGGCGCTCTCGGATAAACGGAACCGAGAAGAAGACCTTTCGGTGCGTCAGGCATGACCCTGGTCTGTTTAATAAAAAAGAAAGTACATTGTGTGTAATTTTAGAGTACACGGCGTGTACTAGGTCTTTCCATAATCTGCCAAAATCGGCCTCCACGTCACCCCTACACACCGTGTGTGTGGCCCGGACACGGCCAGTACACAGCTTCGAGCGGGAAAAGAGTACAGGGTGTGTACTCAGAAAGTACACGGTGTGTACTTCAAAAATTTCCAGAAACCATATTTTTCTCAAAAAATTCAGAAAAAGGAAGTAAATACCTGAAAAGAAGATCTTGGTTCTTACAAACTTTCCCCCTTAAAGAAATTTTTCCCCAAATTTCCCTAGAGAGGCGTAGAAGAAGAAACCCCGAACAACTCCAGCCACTGCGATCGAACCTCGGCCTCCCTCTCCCAAGTCTCGTCATGTACTCTCCCGTGTTGTCATAGCAACCGTACCAGAGGAACCGACCGGCCTCGGGGAACCTTCGTACTACGATCGACAATCTGGATAGGATGCTCCTCAAATGATGCATCCGCTTTGATCTCAACTTCCTTGGGCAGAAAGACATGAGACAGGTCCGAAAAGTAACGTCGGAGATGAGAAACATGGAAGACGTCATGCATGGCCTGGTACCTCTGAGGTAACTACAGCCTATAGGCAATCGGACCAACTCTCTCCAACACCTCAAACAGCCCGACGTACCGTGGTGAAAGCTTACCCTGTCTCTGAATCCTCTTGTGTCCCAACCTCGGTGCGACACGCAGGAAAACCAGATCCCCGACCTCGAACTCCAGAAGTCGTCTCCACCAATCAGCATAAGACTTCTGTCGAGACTGTGATGTAGCCATCCTCTTCTGAATCAGCTCTATCTACTCTGAAGTCTCCTGAACAAGACGAGGTCCCAGCAAAGCTGCCTCTCCTGCCTCCAGCCAGCATAAGGGTGATCGGAATGGCCTACCGTGCAAAGCCTCGTATGGTGACATCTGAATAGTCGCCTGAAAGTTGTTGTTGAAGGAGAACTCAAAAATAGGAATATGCTTCTCCCAAGAACTACTGAATTCCAGAATGCAAGCTCTGAGCATATCCTCGAGCACCTGGATCGTACGCTCGGATTGGCCATCTGTCTGGGGATGGTATGTTGTACTCAAAAGTACCTATGTACCCAATGCCTTCTGAATCCCCTGCCAGAACCGAGACATAAAGCATGCATCCCTGTCTGAAACAATGGAGTTTGGAACCCCATGCAGACGTACAATCTCTTGGATGTATAATCATCCTAGATCATCAACACTGAAGGTCTCCTTGATCAGAAAGAAGTGAGCAACCTTCGTAAGCTTGTCGACGACAACCCAAACATCATCGTTACCTCGGGGCGACCTTGGAAACCATGTCATGAAGTCCATCACGACATCATTCCACATCCACTCTAGAATGGGTAACTGTTGTAAAAGGCATGATGTTCGTTGATGCTCTGCCTTCACCTACTGACAAGTAGAACATATCATGACGAAACCAGCAACATCTCTCTTCATACCAGGCCACCAATACTGGAGATGAAGATCCTGATACATCTTGGTGATGCCTAGATGAACTGCCCAAACTGAGGAATGAAAATCCCGCATCATCTCCTCGTGTATGTCTTCTGGAACCCATACGCGTCCTTGGAAATGAAAAATCTCATCCTCGCCTACTATCCATCGAGGAAGAGGGTCCAATCCTGACACGCTCTCCTGTAGGACTAAGCCTTCTGAGTCTGGTAGCTGCCTCATCCATACTCGATCAAGAAGCATAGAGGTAACAGCTACAAAAGATAGGTAAGTCTATCATGCACCTCTAGATGCATCTTAGAGAACAGAGCCATCAGCTGCCACTCACTACTGGCCTCTTGAACTTCCTGAATTTGAGTTCTCCTACTCAATGCATCTGCCACTGTGTTTCCCTTTCCCGGCGTATAGGCAAGCTCGAAATCAAAAGACTGAATATACTCGACCCACCTGCACTTCCTCAGATTCAGATCACGCTGAGTGAATATATACTTGAGACTCTTGTGGTCGGTGAAGACCACAAAGTGCTCTCCCAGAAGATAGTGTCTCCAACAGCTTAAGGCATGAACAACAGCTGCCAACTCCAGATCGTGTGTAGGGTAGTTCCTCTCATGTGGCCTCAACTGCCGAGACCCGTACGCAACAACTCCATCTCCCAACATAATCACAGCGCCCAGCCTGATACCTAAATCATCATAATAATAAGTGTATCTCTTTCCTGGATCTGGAAAGACTAGTATCAATGCTGACATCAACCTTCCCTTCAGCTTCTGAAAGGCTGACTCATAAGAATCTGACCATAAGAACTTCACCCCCTTCTTATTCAGACCTATCAATGGTCCTACTAGGCATGAAAAGACCTGAATGAAGTGTCTATAGTATCCAGCCAGCCCTAGGAAACTCCGTACCTCAAAAACGTTCTTCAGCTGATCCCAGGAAACTACAGCTCTCACTTTCTCTAGGTCCACCGACACTCCTGCCTCTGAGATGACGTGGCCCAAAAAGTGGATCTGATCCATCCAGAAGTGGCACTTTGAGAGTTTAGCATAAAGACGATGCTCTCTCAGTGTAATCAAAATGATCTCAATATTGTTAGCATGGTCGTGTCAAGTGTGAGAGTACACCAAGATGTTGTCCACGAAGACCACAACAAAGAAATCCAAGTAAGGATGGAACACTCGGTTCATCGGTGCCCTGAAAACTGCTGGCACATTCGTGAGACCAAACGCCATGACCATATACTCGTAGAGACCATACCTGCTTCTGAAGGCTGTCAGAGGTATATCTAATGGTCTAACGCGCAACTGATGATAATCGGACCTCAAATCGATCTTCGAGAACACCTGGTCTCCTCAAAGCTGATCGAAAAGGTCATCAATACTCGGAAAGGGATATCGATTCTTGACAGTAAATTGGTTCATCTTCCGATAATTCACACAGAGCCTAAGGGTACCATCTGCCTTCTTCACAAATAGGACAGGCGAACCCCAAGGAGAATTACTAGGTCGGATGGAACCCTTTTTCTGTAACTCATCCAACTGCTTCTTGAGCTCCTGAAACTCAGGTGTAGCTATCCTATAACGAGGAATGGACATCGATGCTACTCCTGGCACGAGCTCAATCGATAAGTCTACCTCAAGCTCCAGAGGCAAACCTGAAAAGTCCTCTGGAAAAACATCCCTGAAACAATCTACCACTGGAGGAAAGTCCAACTGTGAAGTCCCCTAGTCATCCAGATAAATACTAGCAATATGGGCTTCCACCCTTCCAAGCCCATGATGCTCGAGTCTGGCTCGACTCGCCTAAACATCCCATTCGCCTCTATGAAGAAAATATTCACCCTCTTGTGAAATGAAACTCACCCTGCGGTGATAACAGTAGAAGACTTCCTGGAAGGGAACCAACCAGTCCATCCCGAGAATGACATCATATCCTGTCATCTCTATGACGTAAAGATCCCATAATAAACAATACCCTACAACCTTGAGAGGGAACTCTCTACACTGACGTACACTAGATGTCCTTGTCCCCAAAGGTGTGTCTAGTTTCAACGAGTCGGCAGAAGAAAATATGCAGAGCCCAAGGCTCTCCACGACAGCAATAGAGATGAAGCTATGTGTAGCACCAGTATCGAAAAGAGATGAAGATAAAACTAAGGCTACTAAAATCATTCCTAGAACTGTAGAAGGGTCGGGATCCTACTCCTGACAGGTCTGCTCCATGGAGAAAGACTGGCCTGCACCGCGGCCCTACACCCCTGGCTGACCACTCTGAGTTGATCCACCTTGCTGGTGCTGAGGGACTCGTGACTAACCGCTATGACCTTGACCTCCACCTTGGCCCGAACGGCCGGAAGAACTCCAGTTCCCTGACTGGTGAGAAATTGGTGGTGCTACTCCTGAAAGAGGAGTCATGGAAGAACCCCGGTCACCAGCTATTGGTGAGAAAACCTGGAAGAAATGCTGAAGGTGACCCATCTTGCCACAAGATCAGCACTCCATGGGGTCTCTCTGGCACTGTGGCCTCGTGTGCCCTGACCGGCCACACTGGTAGCATATCACCTGGCTACCTAACGATGCATCTCGCTTCCTCGGATCACCGCACGTAGACTCCCTACGGTGCTTCTTGCTGTCATCTGGAGGAAAAATAGCTCTGGAAGCATAACTGCCCTGGATCGCAGCTCCGGAGTCTCTCAGATTGGGCTCCGCAATCAGTGCCTGGTTGACGATGGAAGTGATGGAAGTCAACTGTAAGATATCCACCTGCGAGAGGATCTCCCGCCTGAGACCATCCTCAAACTTCCTTGCTAAGAACACCCCACTCCCATCCCGGAGGGGTGTGAAACGCTGCAGCTCGGTGAAACGAGAGGAATACTCCATGACAGAAAGATTACCCTACTCTAAGCTTATGAACTCCTGGGCTCGGTCGGCCCTCAGGGTCTCCGGGTAGAAGTAGTCATAAAAGACACACGGAAACTCCTCCCAAGCCATAACCTGCTGATGACCTGCCTGTGAGATCACGTCCCACCACCTCTTGGAGGAGTCTTGTAGCATATAGGTAGCGAGCTTGACCCGCCTCTCTAGAGGCATCTCCAGATTCTCAAAGATGGTCAACATGGCTTCCAGCCATGACTCTGCAGCCTGAGGTCCTCCTTACCCTAAGAAAGTGGGAGGATGTTGTTGCTGGAAAACCCACGTCAAGTCGGCCATAGTTGAGGCAGGAGGCGATGCTCCTTGAATGGTCTACATAATCCTCATAAAACCTTCCATGAACTGTGAATCAGCGCCTACGACTAGTATGACAGCCGGTGCCAGGGCTGGCCCGACCGGAGGATTGGCAGGAAGTCCCTCATCAGCCATATTCGGTGTCTGATCACTACCTAACAACTGACGTACAACCGGAGGACGTCTCAGAGGCATGGCTCTGAAAGATCAAAACCACACCGTAGATCATAAAAACAAGGATATAAAACTAGGGAGTACAATATGGGAACAGGGGAAGGAAAACACACATGTTTACAAAACATGACTACACGGTGTGTATAAAAACTACCCAGCGTGCCTTCTTAATCCACTGACATGGGCGCGTACCCCTACCCTACAGGTCATGTAACACCTCAAACTACATGGCGTGTTGACCCAACACATGGTGTGTACATGAAAATTATTCCCCTTCCCGAGTCTCTTTACACGGATAACCCACACGGTCCGACTTAACTCGAGACCACACAGCATGTTCAGAACAAACACGGCGTGTACCAGATAAGGCTGCAGTGGCCCGTGTTGTTAAATATACGGCCGTCTACATAGCTGAACCATACACGGCATGTTCTGAACAAACACGGCGTGTATAGGTGAAGGTAACATCGTCCTGTGTTGTTCGTGACACGGCCGGGTACCTGAACAAGACTACACGGCGTGTTCCGAAAACAACACGACGTGTCTAAGAGAAGGCGACGCCGACCCGTGTTGTTTGTGACACGGTTAGGTACCTGGACAGGACTACATGGTGTGTTCCTTTACAACACAGCGTGTTCTACTCGAGCTTCCCTGACCTGTGTTGTTAGTGACACACCTGGGTACATGGCTCCCAACTACAAGGCATGTACAAACCATATACGGCGTGTTCCTAAAGTTATTTCTACAATAGTGTGTCCCTGCTCACACGATTAGTGACACAGTCTAAAAACTACACGGCATGTAGTCAAAAAGTACATGCCGTGTATTCTAGGTTTTTCTGGGCAGTAGCTCAAAAACTACACAGAATCCCATAAAACACAGAAAACAAGTCAAAGAGGTGCCAAATTCCGATTTGTGAGGGCCCATACTCCCCGCGAATCAAAACTTGGCACTCATTTAAGCAAGGTATAATAAAAACAATCCTCTAACATGGAAGTAGAGATTATATCAAACATCTATCACAACAGCATGAATAATCTTCACACAGTCTATCAAAACAGCATGCAATCGCTAATGCACCCTAGATGGCATGGAAAGAGTGCATGGCATGTGATTTCTATAAGTGCCTACATGATGCATGAGATGGCATACCCTCATATCATCGGGTTGCGACAGAAATATAACCGCAATAGTCAAGACAATAACAACACAAAGCATGTGAATTACTCTAGGTGAAATCATATCAACCGTAAAATCTCAAAACCAGAAAACTACAATTAACGAGGTAGTATGGCTTTTCCCTATACACGGGTTAGCTACTCTCAAGCACAACTTAATACCAAGTACTAAATCCATCCTATCCCTAGAAAAAGTCCCCAAACAGTAATTCAAGAGAAAAGAAAGACCTCTGATACCAATTTGCAACGTCCCGGTTCCAGAAGCCACCCAGAGTTTCCCCATGCCTGGTTTGCCACATGACCTTAAGTGCATTTCCCCAAATTCCAAAGGCTGGCGAATAGTAGCGAGGGCCTTGGTAAGTTATTGGGGAAACTATTCTCTCATTTGCTAAGGTATACAAAGAAAATAAAATTAACAGTAAATAGTGGAGGCAGTAAATCATACTCAACAACTAAAACCAAACAACGAAAGCAATGAATATATAGTAATGATGATAATGATGCAGCATGTACAAGTTTCTAAGGAAAGAAGCAAACACAACAACGTGCTTAAATATAAGTAAAAACAAAGTACTAAAATAACAACAACTCCTGCATCATTGCAAGCCTAAGCTTGGTCCCTTGCTCTCCAGCTCTGAGTAATCAAGTACTGTAAGTCGAAGGGCACTTGCCCTTATCTATACCTGCAACAACAAAGTCTTATTGGGCCCAAAATCATGGCCCAAATAGGGTGTGAGATACAATCCTAGTACGAAATCACCCAAAGATTTGTGCCTAACAGTCAATGAATATAATGCAAGTAAAAGTGCAGGAAGCAGTAAATAGAAAATCACACAACAGCTTCAATCCACATTTCTAGCATATAAGGTACACAAGTAAACAACCAACAACAAGTAGAAAATAGGTAACCCTTTGGGTAGATCTCACAGCCTAACCCCTATGGTTCAACCTACAAGTACTAGAAACCCTCTAGGAGGCACACACAGTCTCACCCCTCTGGTTCAGCTAAGAGTGGACTTTCTGAGGAAACACTCACTGTCAATTCCCCCTATAGTCTCGTATCGTACTCAAGGCTCTCTGGGGAAGCACTCAACGTCTCATTCCCCCTGCGACCCATGTCGAGGAACTATAGACTCTCGGAGGAAGCACTCATCGTCAATTCCCCTTGTGGTCTTGCATCGTATTAAAATTCACTCTGGAGTATCCCTTACATCCATTCTCCCTATGGTCTACTACACTAGGATCTCACAGTCTTGTGTGAAAATAAACATGCTCAGCGCGCGCGTATCATCCCAAGTAAACCTCAAGAACTACTTGGCTATCATTATAAGGCACAACAGCATAATAGTATAACAGCCCCACTATCCTGCAACTAGGCATGGAAACTGGAAAACACCTAATAAGAAAAACATGCAAGGAGAAGAACTGGAATACAGCATAAATTATCCAATTTTACAAGCAACGATATCTACTCAAGCAATCAATCAAGGAAGACAAACAACAGAGGAAAAACAGAAAACCCACAATTCCCCGCCCAAGGGAATTGGTGGAATTTTCAAAAAAAATCACAGACTTCCTACGGAAAGGAAAAACCACCTACCTCGATCCTAGGAGATCTATATACATGGAAAACGATGAAATATTCTACTTAGAATGTCGTAGATCTGAGAAAACGTCTAAAAAAAATAAACCACGATAACTTGGGAAAGAGGAGGAATTGGAAAACAATGATCAAGAAGAAGGGAGAACTCACCGCTGCGATTCCAACGCAACCAACAATTCTCAAATCGGAGAACGGACGGAGATAAAGGGGCTCGTCGAAGATTCGTGGATCCTCGGTGCTCTCGGACGAACAAGACCTAGGAGAAGACCTTTTTTGCGTCAGGCGCGACCCAAGTCCGTTTAATGAAAAAAAAGTACACGGCGTGTACTTTTAGAGTACACGGTGTGTACTAGGTCTTTCCGTACTTCGCCAAAATCGTCCTCCATGTCACCCCTACACACCGTGTGTGTGTCCCGGACACAACCAGTACACGACTTCGAGTGGGAAAAGAGTACACGGTGTGTACTCAGAAAGTACACGATGTGTACTTTAAAAATTTCCAGAAACTTTATATTTCTCAAAAACTCCAGAAAAAGGAAGGACATACCTGAAATGAAGATTCAGGTTCTTACAGCATGTTTCCTTGGCTTTTGATAGGAACATTTTAGGATATTTCAATTTCATAATTGCATGTATGCTTTGTGAAGTGATAATTTCATGTGAATAAAAATCAGTTTCCATGCTTTGTATGCTCTAAAATGTGAATTGGTGAAATTCCTAAAACAATTTCTTGTTTATTGCAATGTGTTATGCCATGCTTTGTATATTTGTATAATTGTATGTGGGAGGATATTTGGGTCTGGCTCTTATGAGAGCAGGCAGGTACTATTAGTTGAGGTGATTTTGATCACCAGGATTGGGCGACTCGGTCGTTAGTTTGATGAAACGTTAGTTTTCAGGATGGTAATGGCCCGAGGTACTTTTGATACTTGGCCCTGACAGGGGCGGGTAAGGAGTCCATGAGGCCAGGATGCGGTGAGGCATGGGTTGTAGTTGGGGAGAGTAAGGGTAGTAGTTATGAACTGCCTTCTACTTCTTTCTTATCTTCATTGAATATATATTGATATATATATATGGGTTGTCGGAACATTTATGGTATTCAGCGGGTTCCTCCTACACATCTCGATGGAGCATCAGGAAAGTGAGGATACAATGCCACAGGTTCATGATCAGGTTCATGATTCGGTACAGGTAGAGCATGAGCCGCAGGTACAGGCTCAGGGATAGGATTAGGTTTAGGATTCATTGTAGGCTGGACAGTAGCCAGGTTTGCCAGCATTCGTGCCATGGCTCGATGAGAAGCTCTAAGCTAGCCTGGTACGTGTCTTGTATAAGATAGATAGTGGTTGATCAGGCTAGTGAGTCGATGACAGTTAGAGGTGCACCACGGGTGTGGCCATGATTTTCTTGTTCTCTTTTGGCATGACCTGTAGAGGCATGTTCATTTTGATTGCACGAGGTGCATATGATTTATGTGGACTGACTAGATGTTGGTCAGTGGGATTAGATCCATCTCTGGTGTGTGATATATTTATATATATATGTATGAGGTTCCATGGGCATTGGGGCATCGAGGATGTGGGTTACTTGAGGTTACATGGGCGTCAGGGCATCGAGGATGCAGGTTACTTGAGGTGCTAGGCACCAGGTTCGTTTTGAGCATCCATGGGATGCAATACCTTGTGGAGGTGGACACCGATGTGGTGCGGGATACTTTTGGGTGTCAGAAATGACACGGGAGATCCAATGAGTGGCAGGTGTGATGATGCGTCACGGGAGGACCTTGATTCCAGAATACAGGTTTGTGAACCTTTCCTGGTTTTTAGTTTTGTCGGGTTGAGACCGAGTTAGGAAATTCCTAAGGTGGGGATCCCCTTGAGGAATTTAGCCAGAACCTTGTGACAGGGGAAGTTCGGGTTTCTTTGATTGGGGTGGTGTGTTCGGTGCCATACATGGGTTTCATTTGATAGCTCAGGGACGACCTATGTTAAGGTGGGGAGATTGTAAGAACTCAGGTTTTTGAAAGGGTCAAAATCCTGACCCTGTTTGAATTTTGACTCACTTCTGAGAAAACTAGAGAAATTGGACAATTCTGGGTTAAACTTTTGAAGTTGGGGAGGTCGTGCAGGTGTGCACGGCTGGTGCACGGTCTGAACAAACTATGCAGACAAGTTGTGCGAAGTCTCTAGGTGAGATAGTGGGCTCCGCACGGGCGGCTCATGGTTTTCCAAACCGTGTGGGTTGGTCGTGCGAAGTTCCTGGGTGAGTCAGTGGCAATCGCACGGTTGGCGTACAGTTTTCTAAACTGTGCAGGTTAACCATTTGTTCACATAAAATTAGGGTTTTTAAGTTCTAGGCCACCCGGGAGTTCTCATTATCCACTTTTTCTTCCTTTCACTTGGGGCTTACATGGGGAGAGCTGGCTGGACCTTCAAATCCTTCCTGGATATTTGTCTGAACTCCGTTTCAAACAATTATTGATGTGTTGGAACCCCCTCGGTAAGGCCTTGATACCTCTTGATCCGTTTTCCTTGATTTCTGTTCTAGAAAAAATTGTTGGGGTTTTAATGTTTTTGATTCTTTTGTAGATATACCGCATTTTAGGCCAAATTGGAGGCTATTATCAGAGGAGTAACATAGTACTAGTACGAGGTATGTGGTGCATATCTTCTTTTGTGTTTTCGTGGTCATTTATGTAGCGTTACCTATAGCGCGTATATGGGTAGTTTGAGAGAGACCCTAAATTATCTATTATTTCATTTTAAATTGCTTATTAGACCTATGGGATACCGTGGGTATGCCATTTGTACTGTCTTGATTGAGTAGGGTTGAGCGAGAGGTTGTTTCTCGCATGGGGCATTTTGGTCAGGGTATCCAAAATGATAACACTTGAATTGTATTAGTTTAAAATGTTAGGTTTAGTTATTTAAACCTTGAAATGAATTGTTAGAGACCTTATAAATGTTAGTGCCGATATGGGAAAACACTTTCTCAGTGTAATTCATCTGTTTAGATGGTTTTTCCTGTTATGTGTTCTGTTTAAGAGTGTTTTATATGTAATTGCTTAATTGTATCTGCTGGACCCCTTGGGTGGTGTTAGGCATGGCCTAGATATTTTTGAGTGATTCTGATCATAGGTTGGGCTCAGCTTGGGTTACTTTGGGTGGTTTTGACCACAGGATTGGGCGTCATGGACACCTACTTGAGGCAGTACGACTGTCAGGTTGGGCTTGGCCCGGGTTACTTTGGGTGGTTTTGACCATAGGATTGGGCGTCATGGACGTCGGCTTGAGGCAGTATGACTATCAGGTTGGGCTTGTCTCGGGGTTACTTTGGGTGGTTTTGACCACAGGATTGGGCGTCATAGATGTCGGCTTGAGGTAGGATGACTATCAAGTAGGGCATGGCCCGGGTTACTGGGATGGCGTGGCCATCAGACTTGAGCGGCATGGTCGTAGGGACACAAGGTGTCATATGTGTGGTGGCTTAGGTAATATTTTGGTGATTACCACTCACCCAGAACATGAGTAGTGTGCACACAGAGATACTCCGTGATGAGGTGGTTTTGACCACTCATGTGGGTAGAGGCCCCAATAGATGCAGTTTAGGTATTTTGGTTCGGGGTGCTTGTCATAGGAATCCACGTGGGAGGTGAGGAGCCTCTAGGGGATAGCTTGAGGTTGTCGGGTTGGGGGCTGAGGCTCTCCATGATTTGAGGGTAGGTATCGATGTCCCTATGGTTTTTTATTTTAGGGAAGGTATCACTGTCCCTCCTGTAATTTATTTGAGGGTAGGTATCGATTTCCTTCCAGTTACTTATTTGAGGGTGGATATCGCCACCCCTATGGTTACTTGATTTGAGGGTAGGTATTGCTGTCCCTCCAGTTATTTATTTTAGGACATGCATCCTTATTCCTCCGGGTTACTTCTTGGGCATGCCTTTGGGGCGTCGGTACTTGAGGCACGAGGTGTCAGGAGGCACAAGGTGTTGGGTTACTATTCTTGGGCGTTTCTTAGGTACGTCGGTACTTGAGACACGTGGTGTCAGGGGGCACATGGTGTTGGGCTACATCACAGAGATTCTGGCATTGGATGAATTAGGTGACACTCCATGGTGGTTGTTGAGCACTAGTGGAGTTTTTGTTTATTTGTGAATCATATTGTTTACTATTTTCATTATAAAGGCATGTCTTCTTAAACACTTATATTAGGTATGCACCGTTGGTTGGTATCCAAATGAGATTTTTCTCACACCCTACAGGGGCCCTTCAGAACGGATGAAAAATTTATGGATTTACGTGCAGGAAAGAGGCCAGCCTTAGGAGCTGGGTTGTGTTAGTTGTTTCATGGAGATAGTATGGACGTTGGGGTCTTACCTAGATAGAGTTTTTCTATTTTTCTTACTTTCTTGTATCAGCATTCTTGTTTTTTAGCTATTGTTGGTTAGCCATGGGCGCCCCTTCTTATATTAGGATATATATGTCCTTCTTTGGATTCTTGTTTTATTGTTCAGTAGTAGTTACATGTGTTCAGCATGCTGTTGTATTTATTTTTGCTACTGTTGTTATATTTATTGCTTCCTCTATTTGTCGATATTGTTGTGCTTCTGCTCTGTGGGTCTGGTTCGAGTCTGCTGAGTCTTTTATTATGCCACATCTTTACTGTTATAATTGCACTGGTACCATTATTATTATCCTCTGAGAGGGTATATCCTCCCCACTATACCTAACAGACTCTCGCTGCTAGTCGGAAGCCTTTGGCGTTCGGGGAGGTGCGCATAAGGTAGTAACACCCAACCCGTTTAGCACTGTTTGGGTGGATGTTCATGTCCGAGTCATTACATAAGAGAAGAAGGGGGAAACCACATAGACATCACATACATAAGATAACTCACACCCATAGGACAATTAAAACTAGACTGAAAACATAGTGTTGCCCCTCCTCATCATATAAACATGTTGTATGGAAGATCCACTACTTGAGACATCTTTAAGATGTTCTCTTACAATTTTCCAAAGCATCTCTCCATCAAAAGCATGAGGAGTATCACTTGAACTAGAAGACATAGAAGTTATATTCTCTTTCCTTTCTAGTAAATTTTCCATAGATTCAACCAAAGAAGATCTCATATCCTTCAGAGTAACTTTCAAAACTTCCATATCATTTTTAATCCATCTGTTTTCCACTTCTATTTCTCTAATATAGAGTATCATATTAGGTTTAATGGGATGAATCACAAGAGATAGAAATTTCCTTGCATCCTTCTCACTGATTATGGTAAACAAGGTTGGTTTATCTCTACAAAAATCATAAAAATAATAAATAATACTTTCTTTGAAATAATGTAATTAAATTTTAGTGATAAAATCAACTAGAAATAGTGGAATGAATGGTGAAAAAACACTCTCAAAATGAAACCTCTAAAACTCAACAACAACATCAATCTGGTCAACTAAAGATCCCTTGGGATCAATTTCTTCCTGAATGGATGATCCAATATTCTTTGGAGGACTACAATAATACTTATCAAATTCCTTAAATATTGGGTCCATCAAAACAATAGAATAAATACCAAGATATATAACACTTTTAGAACCAAAAAAATGTATACACACCTAAAACAGGTAAAACAATAGAGGGATAAACGTATCTTTGTACAAAAATTGGTTGATCAAGAACAGTTGGATCAACTTCCATCAGCTCAGCAACTAACTGTTCAACAATAGAAACAACCATAATCTATTCAACCTCTGACTATTCAATAACATCTTCAATCACAATATGATCACCATAAATAGTAGGATCAACTGGATGACTTTCCATAATTTTTTATTCCTCCACCTTAGATGAGACTTCCTTTTCTTCTCTATTTTTTATATCAATATCACCAACTAGGTTGTGTCTCTCTTCTGATTTAGATACCGGAACTCTTGGAGAAGGAAAAAGTGCCTACAACATCTCAGCATCCTCAGATCTAATACATCAATTAAGACCATCATAATATTCAACATGTACATATTCATCTCCATCACCATCTTCTTCTTTATTTTCATCTCCATTTTCATCATCATATTATTCATAATCTTCTTCATCTTTTCTATTTCAATTTTCCTCAGAGGATTTGGAATAACATTTGAATTGAACCTCACTAGAAACCTTAGTTTTCTTTTCTTCTCTACATTCTTGTAGTATTTTATCTCTAATAGGTGGTTTCTTGTGAGGATTAAGAGAACTATATAATATAGAATGAGAGGTATTGGATAGTTTATGATCACTTCTTTCATCCATAGGAAACTCTTTATCCTCATCACTAGAGGTATAAGATTTATATTTCTCTTTATCAGAATATTCAACTACCATTTTTTGGCTCCAAGATAGTTCTCATAAGATCTTTAGACCTCAAAGGTTGATCAAGTGGGTTTAATTAATCATAATTCCTTTCACTATCATTAACCCACAACTTCATATAGGGGTTCCATCTAATTTTTATCCATTTAAAAATAACCCTGGTGATAAAAAACCCTCCACATTCCACTACTAATTCTTCACCTTAATCAACTAGACCTTTGGCCTCTAGCATATATGAGATAAACATAGGGTAGATTAAGGAATTGGACATTGAATGTGTATTGGTTATTTCCCAAATTTAAATCATTTTTTATATTCACAAGTTCATCCTCTCTACTTTTTTCATAAGATGTGGAAGATAAATATCATGATACCTCATCATAGAAAATTCACCCTTCCTTGGGAAAATCATATGCTAAATAAACATGAAAATTGTACCTTGAATTTCCCATAAATATCTATAACAATAGTCCTTATCATAACTCCATATACTATTAACTCATCTAAATCATATTCATAAAAAAAATTCTCACTGGAATCTATAATGGTTCCTTGATAATCACTAGAAACTCCTTCATGGGGAACTATCAAATAGGTATCCCACTTCCTTAAATAAAATGAAACCTTATGGCCATTAATCCTTCTTCTTAACCAATCTCCAATTTCATAAAAATAGAAATAAAAAAACTGGTAAAACTTGTGAACCAACCTAGTATATAAAGGATTATATTTATTAGAGAACCATTCCACTCACCATTGGTTCTGTAGATATTTGAGCACCATCAACTTACTTGATTTCATCCATTTGACTTGAACTTATTTCTTGGGAACAAATACTCTCTTTCCGGGCATGGGGTATAGTGGATCAAAAACATATGAGCTTCTCAATTTACCTTTATGATTCTTAGTTGGATGAAATTAATCTAAAGAATATACAGAAGATCAATTCATTCTAACCATGGAGATTAGCTTGAAAGGTTCAAGCGATGGTGAGGGAAGGTTGAAAGTCATGAGAGAAAAGGTCACAAGAGGTCTCAAGAGAAACAACGTGAGGGAAGTGAAGCATGAAAATTAGAAAAAAAAAATCTAATTTTATATCATTTAGAGATTTAGAAATTTAAAAATAAAAACAAGGAATAAAATTTGAATCAAAATAACAAATTAAATAAATAACCCATTATGAAGTTAGAAATTTAGGCTTAAAATTTAAGAGTGGAAATTTGAAAAAGGCATGAGATTTATAATGGTAGGTAAAACAAATGGTGAGTAAAAACATAGAGGTTAGTAATTATAATGGTGAGTAAACTCAATGGTGGTTAAAATTAAATGGTGGGTAAAACTCAATGTGTGGGTAAAACTCAATGTGTGGGTAAAACTCTACATTGAGTCCCAAAAAATTAAACATAACCAAAATTAATCATGTCTAATACCTGTTTGATATAGTTAATTCTTTCAGAATTCAAAGTCTTGGTGAAAATATCCGCAAGGTGATGTTATGTACCAATATATTCAAGATTTATATCACCCTTTTGGAAATTATCTCTCAAATAATGATTTCTTCCATCAATATGTTTTGTTCTCGAGTCAGAAACAGGGTTCTTAGAAATATTTATAATACTTTTGTTGTTGAAATTTATAAGTACATGTCAAAATTAATATCCATAGTCTAGAAATGTGTATTTCATACATAGAATTTGTCCACAGCTATTACCTTTAGATATGTACTCATCTTAAGTAGTAGATAGTGAAACAAAATTTTGTTTCTTACTACATCCAAAAACTATAGACATTCCCAAAAGATGAAATTTTCTAGAGGTGATTTTTCTATACAACTTACAACCACCAAAATCAAAATATAAATAACTAAAAATGTCAAATGTTTTTCCTATAGGGTAAAATAGTCAAAAATCGGTAGTATATTTGAGGTATTTGAAAATCCTTTTTATAGAAACTATGTGTGACTCTTTTGGGTTTCCTTGAAAATGAGGACACCTACACACAAGAAACAGTATTCCAGATCAGCTAAAAGTTAAGTAGATAAAGCATTCAATAATACCTATGTAACTGTTTTGATCCACTAATTTCCTAGATTTATAAAGATCCAATTTATAGGTGGTAATCATAGGAGTTTCACTACTCTTAATTCTATCTAAATTGAAACATTTTAAAAGTTATTTAGTATATTTACATTGATTTAAAACAATTCATTCTTTATTTTGAAAATTTTAAAAACTAATAAATAATTTTAGTTCACCCATTAAACTCATTTAAAACCAATTTTTCATCATTTTTTAAAAATCATTACATAATGAATTTTTATAAGATCCAAAAATAATATCATCTACATAAATTTGAACAACTAAAACATAGTTTTAAATTGTTTTTAAAAATTGGGTAGGGTTAGCTTTACCTTTTGAAAATACTTTTGAAAAAAGATAATAATTGGTCCAATTATACCAATCTCTATGAGATTTTTCTAAATGATATAAATATTTTTGTAACTTAAAAACATGTTTTGGAAAATTAGGGTTTTCATAATTGGGGGGTTATTCAACAAAAACATCCTCAACTATATACACATTCAAGAATTCAATTTTGACATACATTTTATATAGTTTTAAATATATATGTGTTGTATAATAAATCATTATTCTAATGGATTCAAATATGGATATAGGTTAAATGGTCTCTTCTTAGTCTATACCCTCTTCTTTATTATACCCTTATGCAACTAGTGTATCCTTATTCTTTTCAATTGTGCCATATTAATCAACTTTATTTCTAAACACCCATTTAGTGCCTATAGTAAAGGATTATTTGGGTGTATCAAAAAGTTACCATACTTTGTTTATTTAATATTGATTTAGTCATTATTTTATAGCCTTTATCCATAATTAATCATTAATTACATCATTGGTGTTCTTAGGTTCAAGTTTTGATAAGAATGATTCATGTTCAAAATGGTTTCTTATAGAATATATAGTTTGTGTACCTCTATCTAAGTCTCTAAAAATAACATCTAAAGGGTGGTATTAATCAGTCCTAAAACTATATAAAAAGAAGGGATGGTCTCCTCAGGGTCCTCTAGAGGTTAGGGTTCAGGTTTTTGATGTTCTTAAAAACTAAAGGACTTTTCTTCTTGTGTTACAGCAGAATCGGATGGTTTGGAATTTAATTTCAAAGTGTATAAATTATCTTCAAGGTTTTTTAAGGGGTCTTGGTCACATATGGATATGTTTCATTAAATTTGATATGAATAGACTCTTCCACATTAAAATTGTTTCATCATTTTTAAGAAAACCTCTCAATATTATCCTTAGTATTAATAATAAATACTTTGTAACAAAAATATATATAGTAATTAACCTTATAATTTCTAATAATACAACGTTAATAAGGGATTTTATTTGAGATAGGTCTAATTAAAACTATATTAATTATATATTAGGTAGTTTTCATTTCCTCTAGAAAAAAGTATATTGGTAATTCATATTCATTAAGCATAGTCTAGGCTATCTCTTGAAGTGTTTTATTTCTTCTTTATACAATTTCATTCTACTGAGGGTTCTTAGGATTAGAGAAGTTATGACTATAGCCATTTTTTGAGCAAAAGGATTCAAATTGTTTATTTTCAAACTCACATTCATGGTTACTTCATATGGTCTTAATTTGAAGTCTACTTAATTTTTCTACAGATTTATCATACTTGATAAAATAATATCAATATTCAATCTTTTGAGCTAAAAAGAATACTCAAGTATACCTATAAAAGTCATATATAAGTAAATAAACATAGTTCTCCTCGTTTAAACTAGAAACTCTCGAAGTTCCAAACAAGTCCATATGGACCAACTCAAGAGGTTGAAAAGTTGAAAATTCTTTCCTTAACTTAAATGAAATATTATATTGTTTCCCTTTTTAATAAGGGTTACATACTTTTTTCTTTGGGAATTCAAGTTTGGGTAGATCCCTATCTAACCCTTTCCTAGTAATAAATCTAAGTGAGTGAGTTTTATAGAGGCCTAGTTATTTGTGCCAAAACCAAGATTCTTTATGAAAGGCACCTAAGTAAGATAAATTTTCTGAAATCAAAGAATCAATATTAGAAGCACAAACATTCTCATTTCTTAAAGTAGTAAACAATAAATAATGACTGGAATTAAAAACATTACATGAATTATTTTCAAATTGTATATGAAATTCATCATCACATAATTATGAAATACTAAAAAATTTATATTTTAAACCATCAACAAATAGTACTTTAGAATTTAAAAATGAGTTGGTGTTACTGATTTGGCCAAGGCCAATGATCTTTCCTTTAGCATTATCACCAAAGGTGACATGACGACCAATAACATTTATGAGGTTCTTGAAGATTGAGTAATCTCTTAAAATACTCTTGGAAAATATGATGTCAGCGTACCATAGATTTCTACAGGATCTCTTTAAGAAACTTTCCTAAAAAACTATTTGTATACCATAAATGATTTTAGTACCCATCATTTCTTGGATCGAGATATGTTAGAATTATGTATTTAGGAACCCATATTTTTTATAGGTTTTATATAAGTAGATTGATTTTTTTTGGAAATAAAAACATTATTATTTCCTTTTAAAAAATAACTAGTATTATGATTTCCATATTTATACTTATGAGAAAATGTACAATTAACTATTCTTATATTACTACATTGATAACCTATACCTGTAATATATTTAAGAAAAAAATTTCCAATAATTTCAGTAAGTGTTTCTATACCATTCATAAATATTTTTAATACTTTCTTAAGTTTTTTCTTTTACATTTATAGTACGGTATTTTCCTTTAGCAATTGAGCATTATTCCCTTCTTCTATAGTTATAACTAGTTTAAAATTTGCAGAAAAAATGTATTTTTTCTTCAAAATTTTATATTTTTATTTGAGTTCATTAAAATTATCCTTGAGAATTTTTCAGAATTAAAACATTTATTCTTTACACATGTCATCATCATTTTCATTTTTAGACTGGTCATAATTAAGTATTGATGATATAGTATATACCTTAGATACATTTTTTATGAAGAAAATGTTGGCTATATTAGGATTCTCTTCACGAGTTGAGTTAGAGTAACTAAAGATTTCCTTAGAGGCACTCCATGTGGCTTTCACATATTTTTTGTACTTAATTTCCTTATCCTCATACTTTATTGTATTTAAACTTTGGACTGATGGAATTAACATGTTCTTTTCTATTTCATTCCAAATAAGTAATATCATTTGAGATTTAATCTCTTATATGATCCTTTTTTCAAGTTCCTCTAATATCGTAATTTCCTTTCTAGTTTGTTTTCATGAATAATTTTTTCTTATTGTATAATGTTTTAAACCTTCAGGACATATGGTTCATTTCCTCATCACTATCCAGTGGTGATTCCTCGTCACTGGATATTTCATCTTGGACATATTCTTTATATTTATGTTTGGATGTAGTAGACTTTAAAGATACTGATTTTTTCTTAGGATGATCATACTCTTCATGATTGACTTTAATATCTTATTTAAAAATCATCAGGTTCCTAACAAATTCCTTGATATTCAGTTTACTTATGTCACGGGATTCCCTTATAGAAATAGATATCTCTCTCTATCTCTATGGAAGGAATATCAGCAATCTCATGATTTCATATTTATCTGACACTATATTTCCCAAGGATATCATATTATTGACTATCTCATTGAACCTGAGATACATATCAAAAATCAACGCATCATATTCCATTTTGAATGAACCATATTTGATTATATAAGTATTCAGACTCATTTCTTTAACATTAATTATTCCTTATTGATAAATAGATAAAGTATCTCATATTTAATTGGAGGTTTTACTAATGGATATTCAATTGAATTCATCATCTCTAAAGGCATATTAAAGAGCATTCATAACTTTAAAATTATTATTGTAAGAAAGCTTAGTAGTATCATCCCGGTATTTTCTAACAATCATAGGTAACTCATACTCGTCCTTTATAGTAGACTAGATTTCAGAAACCATACTCACTATATGAATTTTCATCTTTATTTTACACTAAGTATAGTAATTTTCCATTAAATAAAGGAGTTATGTTTGTAGCAGAACCAGTCTGTATATTATCGATTTAAAGAATGTAATTTTGAAGTAATTGAAATTTAAGATTGTTAACACACAAATAAAATCACAATTGAAAAGTTTTAAAAATACTTCAATAATAAATGTTGGTCGGAGTGTGTATCTCAAGAAGGGGTGAATGGACTACACAATAAAAATTTCTATCAGAAACTGGTTTAAATAAAATCCCCCAATTAAATAAAATACCCTAGTTAATCAAAATAACATATCAATATAAGTTTGATCATTTTAAATATTACATAAAGATTTATTATGTTTGAGTTATAAAAAATTTTGAAAACTTCCTTAACATTTGAAATCTATTTTCTAAATCAAAACCTTATATAAACACTAATTATGAATAACTATCAAAATTTTCTTTTTGTTTATAGTTTAAAAAAAATTCAGTTTAAACCCTAAAAATAAATCAAAACAAAACAAAACACACATAAGAATAAATACAATAGGTTCAGCCTCACTCAGAGACTTAATCCTCTCCACTTGGCAGTCACGTGCTTTAAAAAATATTATATAAAATAATATATGATCCACAACTTGGATTGGGTGTACAACAGAAAAGTTTTCCATTCCATGTAGGATCTATTCCATAATACTCATGGGAACAAAACAAATATAGGTCACATTAGGACCTCTTCCACAACATGTGGGAAAATAATAATAAATAAAGTTTGAGAATATATCTTGTATCTTCTAGATAAATTGTAGGATACAGTGTGGGTAAAATAAGTAAAATAAACCACACTGATCGTAATGTAAACAAATTATAGAGAATGAAAAAATAAAAATATGTAGAAAGAATGTGTTTCTTGTTCTGATATGATCTATAGCTTTTGACTCTTTGAAAGTACCTTGAAGTGAAGCTCAAGTTGAATTTATGAAAATAACAAAAAAAAATAGTTTCATAAACTCTTTTTTTTCTAGCTATAGAAACAAACTAAATGTTTTTTAAAACTTCACTCTTCCTCTAATGTGTGTAAGAAATATTCATCATGTAATCTCTCAAGAAGTGTCACTCTTTATGTGTATGTGAATATTTTTGTGTGTTCTTCTATTCTTTGTTTTTAGACATTTCTTCTTTTCATGAGGGAGTTTTCTCCTTCATTTAACAACATCGTGCATGAGTTTACAAATATCTTGTATCCCCATAATAAAGTCTGACATGTTCTTTAATGAATCTATGTAATATATTAATAGAAATCATTGAAATAACTCATAACATTAAATTCAATAAAATATATGTCAGACATATTAAATTAAAAATAAATATAATATTGGTGGTGAGTCCTATTGAATGGTGAGAGAATATTTGGAGGTGACTTAAGCTGGTAGTGACTCAAGTTGGTGGTGAGTGAGGCTGGCAATGATTCATTCCAACACTTTGTCACATTTCCATTCTGGTGGTAGGTCATCTTCAATGGTGACAACTCTCTGGAAGTTGGACTTTTTAACCCTTATCCAAATTTTTGTAGGTCACCTCCAACAGTAGGTGTTTTCAATACATTTTCAAATTTCCACCCTGGTGGTGAGTTTTCCCCATTATTAATTCATTGCTGACGGTGACTCAACCTCATTGGTGGTTCATCCTTTGTGGTGACTCCTCTTCAATAGTGATTCATACTTAAAAAAATTCACCAAAGTGTCTTATATTATAAAATACTTCCATAACAAATAAAACTAATTAATATTATAAGAAACATGATTTGTTAATCATTAAAACAAGGGTCCCAACATCCACTTTTATTCTAATTAGATTCTTCAATGTTATTCCATCATTTCTCTTCTCCTTGTTCTTTTCTTCATGTTCTTTCATCTTCTTTTCACCAGGGGGTCTATAGTGTCCAAACTCTAGGTCTTGTTATTTTCTATACTTATTATTTTTAATGTCTATGGATTGTGAAGCTTGTATTGAGACATATTTTAGTATAAATTGTTTAAGGTGATGTGATTTCCTTTAGTTTAAGGTAGTTTTATATATTTTATTATATTTATTTGGCATGCCTTGGGTTATTGATTTCTTTTAAAAAAATTATGTATTTTAAATCTATTTAATTATGATAGTTTTAAAGTATTATATAATTATTTTCTTAACTTGGGTTTTTTTAGGTTAACTTCAATGGGTTTTCAATGGTATATAGTTATAACTATTTTATAATTCATTCAAAGTGTTTTAATGAATTCCATAGAGGACTTTTCATATAAACAAAGGTTTTAAATAGATTTTTAAGATACCAAATGATCTTAGAATGCTTTCTGGAAAGTAATAACTTAATATTTCAACTTTTTTTCCTAATTAAATGGAGTCATTTCAAAGGATTTCACTATTCATTGAGTCTTTTTGTTCTTTTATTATCATTTTTTTATTCTTACATGTTGATTTTTTATATATAATATGTTATGAGATATTAGGTGAGGTTTGGATTCCATGTTATTTATGTGGATTTGGTTATCATGTAATTAAATTAAATTTTGATTTAGAGGTTTTTTTATAAGTATTAATTTGTGTTTGGGTTTCAAACTAGTCATTTATATATTGATATCAGGTTAAATCTTGAATGCTAGTTTGTAAAAACCTTAAGCGAATTTTCTCTTTTAGTTATCAATGGGGTATCAAAGGCTCAGTTTTAATTTTTTGAGAAGATATTTGGATTTAACCCCTTTTCTTTATATTATAGTTTTATCTAGATGATTATAAGGATTATTTGTTTCCATTTGGTTTGTAATGTTTGAATAAGGGGTTGTTTTATTTGAGGAGTTCTTGGATATTATTTGAGGGATATTTTTACATGTAATTGAAATTTTATGTGATTGATTTTATGATTGGTTTACTCACCTTTGGTTGGTTGACCATGGAAACCTCTGGTACACTAGAAGGGAAGACTTGAATAAGTATTGTTAAGTCATTGGCATGCCCATATTATCCTTGTATTACATCATACTAACTAAATGATACTATGATATTGAAGTGAATTACCACTAGGACTTGATGTAGTTCTCTCTAAAGGACCATGTCGGACTGGATATGGTTGGATATTATTGGTTTTACTCACGATAAAGTATGACAATATTATGGTGGACTGACCTCAGTTACCTAGGGTTTCTCCCATGATATTTCATATCTTTTCTTACCTAAGATTATTCTATTTATGGTTACTTTCATTTATTTTTGTAGTCATTTTCTTATAGTATAGTTTATATGTTTCTTATCTATGGTATTTTTTATGTGGTTTCATGTCATGTATTTGGTTTTAATTTATTTTTTTATAATTTAAAATCAAGTTGTGAAATTTATTGGAAATAAATTAGTAATAAAAAATAATTAATTTTTTTTTCAATTCTATAGTTTTAAATAAATTTTCATTGTTTCGTTAAAAATGGTTTTCAGGTGAACTTCTTAAAATGGGTGGTTTCTCCTGAATGATACAATGTTTTTTAAAAATGGGAATATTAGGATTTACTTATGTGGTTTGGTTTACTAAAATTTTTAAAAGGATATGGTATTCAAGTAATATATTTAAAATAGAATTAATGGAATGGATTATGAAAGGAATCACATAGATACTCTTATTAGTGACATCCTACAATGATTTTTTTCTCACACCCTAATTATACCACTCAGTATTTATAGAATGTGTGGATTTTGTAAGTTCAAGTTCTTAGGAAGATAATTATTATGGACTTCTTATATTAGGATATTCATGGAGAGGGTTTTGGTGATGTGGTTAAATAGTTACTTTGCGTCACAAGGGAGTTTTCTATTCTTTGTTTTGGTATTCTTTTTCTCACAATATATTGTATATTGATTATCCATTATGTTCTTCATGTATTATAGGATCTTATGTAAATATGGTGATATTTATTTTATATTATGGATTCAGAGTTAATTGTTTATTTTTAGTTATGCCTCGTTCGGGTTTCCTTAAATTTAAAAATGCCGATTTGTTTTTACATGGAAATCCAACTTCTAGGAAATTCATGATGGATTCTTGGTAATCATTACACTATTTTTTAAAAATATTAGTGGAAGAAATCATTCTAAATAATGTACTACTAATGTCCTTGAACTATTTATTATGCCATGGGGATTAGGAACACCTTGTGAGCCTTTCCATGGACCATCTCAGGTGTTAGGTCAAGATAACCTTGGTTGGATCATGACTTAACTCAATCAATAAAAAATTCAAAATACCATAAATAGAGATACAATTCATAATAATATTCTAGAAAACTATAAATTCTCTATCCCTGTGTACTATGTCACACATTAAGTTAATCCATTAATATAAACACAAATTTTATAGGTTTTTTTGCTTACATTTTTTTGAATACTCATATAAAAAAATAAAGAGTTCAGAAAACCTATTTTATTTTTGTATTGACCCCAAGAACATAAAATCACCCCAAAAACGTTAGTGGATGTTCATCATGACATATTGATTAAATTCATGGAAATATAGATAGTAAAAATTTACATCGAATAACCATTATGTCAAGAATTTATTCCCATGAACATAAACATGCATTAAAATTAAAATCATGGAATGAAAAATTTGTTCATATTTATTTTTAATGTTTAAAAAGTACATTTTAACATGCAAGGTTAAAGAAATTTTTTTTCCCATTTACATACACAAATTTTTTTCTTCTCTTTTCACCACCACCAGAACTAAGAATAAAACTTCCCATTCTATTAAAAAATAAAATAAAAATATTAAATAGGAATAAAAAGAGGATAGAGGTTCCAATGTAAAATTTTAAATAAAATTACGGAACAATGTCACATGGTGGTTTGACAATGAATATTTTTTTTGCAATAAATTAATCATTCAAACTCCATTCCACTCAAATACTCCTCATTGAGGATGATAGAATAGGTTTTAACATTAGGTTTTATGGGATTTATATTAAATCCTTCAACATCGGCATCCCATGAATCATACATAAAAACCATATTAGTTTACCTTTGAACCCCCAAGGGGTTGCTTTGAATAAAAATAAACAAAAACTAAAATTAAGAGAAAAATGTACCTGTTTATTTTAAAACACCAAACTCTGACTAAAGGTACAAGTTACAATATAAAAAAATAAAAATTTATTTATATATTTATATATATATAAATAATAAAACATAATTATATATATAAAGGATGTAAAATGGATGGAAGATAAAATATAGGTTAGTGGTAGGTGTTGCACCCTTGTCATCCTTTATTGTGGGTTCGATCACCAAAACCTCACTAGATGTGATGGGAAGTCACTCAACCTATGGGATTCCTTTTTTCCAAAAACTTTGAATACAAAATTTAAAAAAATTAAGCTATATTTCTTTATTTCTTTAAATACACAAACACGCAAAAATAAAATAAAATATATTTATAAATCGGGTTTCCTTGTAGGAAGTACTTAGTTTAAATTCATTAACTCGAATCGGAACCCTAGCTTACCAATTATTTTCTTATTCATAGGTTATATTATTCAACTCCCCATTAGTTTCATGTTTATTTTATGATTATATTAAATATTTTATCATATGACTATTGAACCTAAAGATATGAACCCTAGTTGGATCTTTAATCTCTATTTCCCCATGACGGTACAGATGATGCACAATATAGGGCCTTGACCATCTTGACCTTAACTTACCTAGGTGAAAATGATGTTTGGAATTGTATATTATCACAACTTTTACCAATTCAAAGTGTACAAATTTAAAATTCCTAGATTGGTAGGCCAAAAATCCAGCTTTATTGATCCTTGAATTTTTGTAATCCTCTATCCTAAGTTTCTAAAGTTCATTAAAGTCTAATTTCCTCTTTGTTCAATCTAAATAATGTCACAACTTAGTTTCATGATTGTTGAAAAATATGTGTGCTCAATGTAAACTGGTAAATGGAAATATTTTCATAAATCATCTAATATGTTGACATGCATAGAATGTTTATTATGTGTTATGATATTCCTAGTGGTCCTTAAAGAGATTTAAAATACAATCTTTCCTAGATGAGGTGATAGTGTTTTAAATAATTTTCTTTATTTCCTTATTCACTAACTTATCTTGACCATTGGTTTGAGTATGGTATGTTTTGTATGCTTTTTGGGAGATCTAATATGTTGACATGAGTCTTACAAAGGATTTATTAAAGAAATGGGTTCCACTATAACTAATTATGGCCCCAAGAAGTCAAAATATATAAAATATGTTTACTTTGAGGAAGTGAATTATATCTTAATTATCAGTGAACTTAGTGGGAATATTATTAACTCATTTAGTGACATAATCAAAAACTAGAAGTATGTAGTGATATCCCATAGATTTTTGGAAAGGTCCCATAAAATCAATTCCCAAACAATAAAATATATATACAATTATAAGGGTATTAAGGGTAATTTTATTTCTTTTAGTGATGGATCATAGTTATTAACATCGGGGAATGTTTTGAAAAGATGTGTAGGAATCCCTAGAGAGTTTAGTCCGAAATAAACCACTCTTTATAAGCTTTGCAATGGTTTTATATGTGGAAATTTTTCCTACACATGCCTCTCCAAGACATAATTTTAGAATTTCCTCTTGATCAGCCTCTAAGACACATCTCTTAATGACACAATTGAGAAAATATTTTAGAGTTATATATCATAAAATATATAGTGTTTTACATAAAAAATAATATTCTTTTAGCTTGAGTGGTCTGGAATTTTGGGATGATGTTAATAACCAATTAGTTTTCTGTATCATTATACCATGGGAAATCACTCATTGAAATTATATGATCATTATGGAATGAATCTGAAAAATAAATATTTGATAAATTTTCCTTTAATTCCAATCTATAGAGGTGATAAGCTACCAAATTTTCAATACCCTTTTGTCCATAATTATTATTTCAAATTCTTACAAGAGAATGAAAATCCTAATTAATTTATCCTTAACATTTTGTTTGTTTTTAAAATTTATTTTGATATCAAATTATCAGTAAAAATAGTGATGGATGATCCTAAGAGATTATATCTAAAATTTTATAATGAAGATAAAATAATGATAAATTATTTCTCAGTGGTGGAGTAGTTTATTTGTACCTCTTTTAATGATTTTATCATATAAGAATTGATAAATGGAGATTTATAATATTTTTTCTAAAACATATGTTGTAATAAAGTCAAATCCATCACACATGAGATTGAAATAAAGATTTAAATTATGAAATTTCATGATCGGTAGAGAGATAATACAAGACTTAATAGTTGAGAAGGATTTATCCCATATTTTTTTCCATACAAAAGGATCATCTTTCACAATCAAAGCACAAAGGGGTCATAAAATAAATTTGGAGTTCTTAATTAACCATATATAGAAACCAACATGTCTTAATAAGGATTTCACTTATTTTATAGTTTTTTAAGAGTAAGGTGATGAATAATATCGACCTTGTATTTATTAACTTTAGTACCTCTTCGAGAGGCAAGATTTCTAAGGACCAGCCCTTTACAATGAAATGGTATTTTTCCCAATTTAGGAAAATATTTTTATCCTAAAATCTTGAAAAACCCCACTCAAAAAATTCCTTAGTAATACAATGAATATACCCCCAAAGATGGAGAAGTCATATGAATAATTTTAGACACTCTCTCACCATGTCATAGAATAATCCCATTATAAACTATTAAAAGGTACCAGGGGAATTACATAACCCTAAGGGCATGTGCATTAAGGAAAAATTAACAAATGGATAGGTGAAGGTTTTTTACCTTGATATTATAAGCAAAACTCCATTTTATTATACATGGAATACCCATCTAGGAAGAATTAGAACTCATATCCCACCACTCGCTCAAGGAATTGACCAATGATGGGAAAATGAAAATGATATTTCATAATATTCATGTTAAAATTATGATATTCATTTCACACTTTCCATACACTACTCACTATTATTGTAATAATATCACCATCCTCATTTATTATCACAATAATTACATCCTTCTTAGAAACCACTTAAATTGTCTTTACCCAATCACAGTCAGTAATGTGGTATATAATACATTTTTTCAATTAATAAAGGATTCCATTCTGTACCACATCTATTAGATTAATATTGAGTATTCATTGGGGTTTGATAAAATGTTTAAAATCAATTAAAATAACAATACTATGAGACCTAATGGGTAGGATAATCCCATGAATATCAGAAATGTTCCATTTAATTGCATTCTTATGCCTTCTCAAGACATCCATAAGCATTCACTTTTTGTTATATTAAAGAGACTAATGAATGAAAATATGAGGTTTTGGTTTTCTTCTAAGAATTAATATTTTAGTGAGGTGGTTAGGAACTTGAATTTTGGCATGTTTGGGTTAAATTTTCCTAAATAACATTGGGAATTTTAATTGAGTTTGGTTTATTTTTATAAAATTACAGGTAGAATTTGTTCCTTTAGAACAAATGTTTCATCCACAACATTGGTTGGATAGGTGTTCAAAAGGGATATATACTCTAATTTAATTATTTCTATAAAGTTTTTTTTATTGGTTAACCTAAAATATCATCATAGGAGTTATATGAAAGAGATTAAAACCAAAGAGACAAATATTCCTCATGTGAACAATGAAAATAGATCTCTTCTTAACATAAAAATCATTCAAAAATTCTTCTATATACCTTGGGTTCTCATTCAAAAATAATTATCTAATTCATCTTATGAACCTCCTAATGATCACTATTTGATATCTTGAATCGTTAATGCTTAGATTGAGTATAATGTTCTCTAAGGTTATGGTCATGTTCTCTTTCCAAACTCAGATGACCGAATTAATTGTTTCTAAGAATGGATTACCCATGAGGATAATAATTTGTTCCCTAGTATATAAGTTTGAATGGATGTAATAGAAAATGAATTTTTAAGGGTAGATGAAGTTTTTAATTTTTACTAGAACATATTTTATGATTTCCTTATTAACTTGAACACTATGATCATCAAGTTATAGAGTAAACAATGTGGGTTGGATCTCCTAAGGACATAATAGAAAATACATGGAATATAGAAGGATGTTAATGCTAGATTCTAGATAACATATTTTCTCAACGAATTTTTTCTCTTTTAGTTACGCATTGATGTATGGATAACCAGGTTCCTTAAAATTGGGAGGAATCATTCATTGGATTGTGGTTCTCAAATAATCATCTAAAAGGACTTGGTTTTTATTAGAGAATTTCCTTTTAAAATTACACAATTACTTAACGTACTTGTAATATATAGGTATGATTTGGATTTATTCAAGAAGGTGGATGTTTTAATTGAGATGGTTGGGGTGGAAATTGGTTATGTTTTGGAAAATTTTATAGAGGGTTGGGATTTAGACCTTATGGTTGATTGGGTTGTTGATCATACCTCAAATAGAAGCTAGGATAGTGTTTATATCTTGGATTTAAACTGTTTTTGTATTATAAATTCTAAAATTTCATAGCCTTAATATCTATAGGTTTTCCTCCTAAAATCACATCTTTTATGGAAGTAATGGTTATGAAATTATTAGTCATATGGTCATGTTTGTCACAAATGTTTCAAACAGGGTTGACAAATTGAATTTATTAAACCTTCATGAGATCGATATCCTTAACCTTACTAGAGAGTAATGTGAGATTATCCCTAAGTATTTATTCATCCCTAATATTTTACATCCCTCTATGTTTGGAAGGTTTATCATAATTGGTTGAGGTTTCCCGTGTTTTGTTTTGTTCATAAAAACCTCCTTGATACTCATAATAATTATTAGGGATTTCTTTTTGAATTTACCATTACACATCATGTATAAGAATTATTTATTTCCTAGTCCTAAACCATCAAAAAAAATTCACACTTTTATTGGGTTTAAAAAATCACAATGAGGTTCCATGTTTATTATGTATTTAAACCTTTCCCAAGTTTTATAAAAAAGAAACTCCTTTTTTAATAAATGTTTGAATTCATTTTTTAAGTGCAATAATTTAATGGTAGGGAATTTGTTTTTTATAAAACTATCCTTATAATTTGTCCTAATAATAGATGTATGGTGGTATTAAATTAATTAAACTATTATAATATTGATACTTCAAGAAAAAAAGTGAAGATTCATATCTTAGCAAACTCAATTTGATGTGGGGAACATAGTCTCAATAGTTTCATTGAACTCCTTTATATAAAGGTAAAAAATATATAACATGATATAATGAAATAAGGGAAGGTTTTTTAGGACATGGGGTTTTAATACATTGCTGAAATATCCTAGGATATCATATCTAATGCAAGAGGGTGAATTTATTTAGGTAGGTTCATGGTATTCATTTATGGTTTGATCTACCACATTCCACAATTTATGGGTTGCCTAATTTGGATTTTAATTTTTTTTCACACCCTATTTTATGAGTATGTTAGGTGGAAGTATTTGAAGAATAAAATATTTCCCAAGATTTATTATAAAATATTTTAAAATTTCATCTAAATTAGATTCATTATCTTTATGTTATGATTAGAATATTGGGCTATTATTTAGGACCATGGAATCTAATCCAAAATTTTATCTTCAACTTTGGCCACTTGGATCACCATTGAAACCTAAAAATTAGCTTGATCCATTAATAAATGAAATGATACTCATTATATTATATATCCATAGTATAAATTTTAGATTTATTAGACTTTTATCAAGTCCTCTACATGTATATTATTGGACTATTGTCCAGCTAACTTTGTTTATAAAATTCTAGATTCAAGGTCCAAAATGATTATCTTCCCAAATGAATATCCAATTGCAACTAAAGGGAAAAATATTCCCCATAAAATGAAAAAATTGGTCCTAAAATTTAAAATTAAAATCATGAATAATGGTTGTTTTAAAAAAATTTGATAAATTTTTTGAGTATTATTGTATTTTAATAAATAATTGCAAACATGATGAAAAATAAAGTTTAAATTGTTAAATAAACTTATACTAATGTTTATGAATAGTTAAGAACGTGAATAGTCTATAATAAATAATTAATATTATCCTCTTTCATTGGATAATCACTAAACATACATTATATGATAATATAATCTATTTTTGGTTTTATGTATATTATATATGATATCATAGGTGGATACATACTTATAATCGTTTTATTTTAACTTGTCAAAGGGTATTATAATGGTCTAAAATTTCCAACCAATTTATTTGTTATTTTATTTGATGGAGGTTCCTAGGGGAAGTTATGATTTATTTTATGAGTGTATGGTGGATTTGTAGATGAAATATCACCAAGGGAAGTATTTTGTGGCCTAAAGGCTTAGTTTGTTCCATAGAGGGGGTTTTTGTGACATAGAAAATAGTTTTATTCCATGAAGGCTTGTTGAAGGTTGGTATATTTTCATAGAGAGGTTGGTTGCAATGTTGAGCCTTGGGAATTATATTTTTAGTGGTTCTTCATATTTTATCGTATTTTTGGATTAGTGATGATATTATGGTGTGGAGTCCTGAAGAGGTTATTTTTAGTGGTTCTATCAATTTTAATGTCATCATGTCATAGGTCTAGGTTGTATCATGGATTTATTATTTGGTTTTATAATTTTATGATGTGGTGGTTTCATTGTATTGTGGTACTTGACCTAATTTATTGGATATATAAAATGAAATGCATTGTGTTTCTTAGATGCAGTTTTAACCAAGCCAATGGTAGTATGTTCTTCTTCCTTGTATAATGAAACTTTCTCTGTATCATAATATTGTGAGCTAATATTGGGTGTTTTCATATGGTCTTCTTATTTCTAGATTTCTTATAAATAAAATACCTCATTTGAACCATGTCATATTCTATTATTTTCTCTTGGTTCCCTAGAGACTCTTAGGTAATTTTGGGAGGCCTCTCGCCCTCTCCTTCTGGAATTTGATCCTAGACATCCATAGAAAAATCATTAGTAATTCTAATTGAGTTTCCTTATTTCTCCCCTTATGTAATTCCATGTTCATCATTCCGAGGAGGTTTTGGTTGATAATATGTATGGTTTGGGTATCTTTATGGATAGAAATTGATAATTATGATGTGTTCTAGGTTGATCGAGGTTATTCCTTGAATTGTGGTGCTTAGTGGTTCTATTCATCCTTCTTTATCCACAAACAATGAATTGGAAAGGTATGTTTGAGGTGGGGATTCTCATTCTCTCCCTTTTAAAGTGAATATATAGAGATTTCATGATTTTAACATCCAATGAGTTTATTTTAAGGGGCCATATTAATAAATATAATGAATTAGTTTAACTTAAATTGATGGGAATGGGGAGTAATCACATTTGTTTACTATTTTGTGAAGTTACTTATTTTGATACATGATTTTTATTATTAGTTAAAATAATAGTTTTTGGGAACCTTATTTTAATTTTTTATTTTTGTGAATTTTGAGACCCTTGTTATGATTATTTTATTTATCTCACCAAGCATGAAAAGGGATAATCACTTATATTTGGTTAATGAATTTATTTCCCTTGTAAATATAGAATTTTGTGATAATATTCATGATAAAAATATTTGGTGATCTTAAATTCAATGAAATAAAATTGTGGTAGATATGGAAGCCATAATGTGTCATTATTTTTTTTATGTTCAAGATAAATTTTCTTTTGTGATGTGTATGGGGATATTTTTGGGTTTTTATTAGTTATGGTGGTGATCGGGGTTCTGGTAGGATTTTGGTTTTTGTGAGCCTACATTTGTTTGGCATGGGAAGTTATGAGGATTGATGTATAGTGATTTATTTATTATTTTCTTACTATGAAATTATTTTGGTGGGATGGTTGGGTTGTGGTTATGGTTTAACATAAATTTTTAATTGGAATTTGTTGATGTGGTGTGGTTTTTTTAGTTTCCAAGTTAGAAATGGAAGAAAATTAAATTTTGAAACTCAAATGAGGGGGATGAAATTAAATATGAATGGACTGAAATTGATGTGTGGGAATTGGATTAAATGTGTTGAATGATAAATAAATGGGTTGTTTTAATGTGAAATGAGATGGAGATAGTGAAAAAATAATAATTCTTGAAATAGTGGAACTCATAATTGGAGAGTGGTATTGTGTGTCATGTTTGTGGAAGTGATGTGGTGTGATGCATTAGTGTTGCTAGTGGATGGTGGTGAAGATTGTGAGGCATTATGGTGATGTTTATAGGCACATAGGTTATCTTATTGTGATATCATAGATTGGGTATGGTGTGTTATATATTTACCAAATATTTGATTTTATTTCTATACACTCCCCAACCGAGTTGGATAACTATACCAATGCCCAAATGTTTTAGTTTTTGAGTGTTTTCCCCCAATATTCAAGTTGGTGTAAATTGGATGGTTGGATACTACCACTTCCCGTTTCTTTCTTTAATAGTAGTGATGGTGATGGTTTGGTGTTGGAGATTACCCAGTGATGATAGGTTGGTTTTGGAGATTTCCCAGCGATGATGAGGATGTGATGTGTCATGGGGGACATGTGCGGTAGGAGGAGGGAAAGTGGTTGATGTCCTTCACATTCATGATATCCTACTACTATAGATATGAGAGATGGAAATTTGATGAGTTTTTTATGTATATATAGTGACTAATGTTGGCATGAGTGTTAGACCTTGTGAGGATTGGTTAAGTAGGGTTGTGTCCAGACCTACCTCAAAGATGGATGATCATGCAATGTGATATACAAGGAAGGTATGTGAGCATAGAAACATTAAATTAGGACATGAGAGTGGAAAATAAATGGGTAAGTAGTTGCGGAGATCATTTGATTTTTATTCCTTCCATATTATGCTACTACATTGGATAGGTTATTTGGTAATCATGTCATGGGGAGGCTGGGATAGTCTAGTTGACATGTTTAGTGTATATTGGTTCTATTCTTATTCATTGGTTCATTAGTATATTCTTTTCACATGTGAATAATATATATTAGGTATAATCCTACTGATTATACATGGTATGCTTACCCTATATATATGAAAATAGGTTTTCAAGTTTCCATGAGGACTTCAAGAATCAAGATAGACATTACTAGCTTAGATATTATAGCTACTACAGAGTTGATACCATAGGGATTGTATTTTCAGTAATCACTTGTATACTTATATTTATATTTATTTTGAAATTGTTCAATAATTATGGTATGGTTAGTTTTATTTAATATTATATGTGATAGAGTTTCTTGGTGTTTATTTATTCTATCTTCTAATCCTATATTTTTTATTGAGAGTAATGTCATCCATATGTGAATTTTTATACCCGTAATTTTAATCAAAAACATGGGGCCAATTGAAGGCATGATTAAGGGTCCATTATCCATCTTCCCTCATTTTCAGCATAAGAGGTACACCTTTGTAGGTAGGGTTTGTGACAGAGTTGTATTAAAGGTTTAGTTTGAGAGATAGGATAAAGAATAGAGTTAGGAACTTGTCAGAACTACATGGGTTGGTAGGGAAATAGTGTCAATGGAGCTTGGTGCATTATATTGACCAAGGATACTAGCTAGGAAATGTGATTTTAGGGGTCCCCATAATCTAATGCAAATATGATGATCTTATTTAATGACCAAATGAAGTGGTGTCGCTTATAGTGTAGAGACCAAGGTGAGGTACATGAATCATTCTTCTTTTTTTATTATTTAATTGGGTTGTTTAGGGAAGTTAAGATAAATTTAATTAAATAAATCTTAAAATTACTTGTTACAAGGCTTAGGGATACCCTTGTGTTTTTAGGAATAGATCCAAGTCATTGTCTGTGTGAAGTTCAGGAATTATAGGTTTAGTAGGTCAATCCTTTTGATAATTGGAGGGTTTATCTGGAAAAAAAAGGATGAGTTGTACAAGAGTAAATTGCATGGTTTTAAATAGTAGAGTATAGTGAGGTATGATGGTAGAATCTATGATCTAGAGACAAAGTGTTATATAAAAGATCTTGAGATCATATTTGGTATGATCTGAGCTTGAGCTGAGTTTTGGGTTTCATTAGTAGTCATCCAGATGTAAGAAAAGGCATTTCAGTAGTGCGAGTGGTATCCCAGTCATCGTTAGGAGGAAGATGTTTCATGGGATGACTTTTAGAATGAGTTTCTTATAGAGTTATTATTGTTGGAAATGACAAAAATAAATAGGAATGAGTTAATCTCCCTTCAATAGAGGAACCTAAGTGTGCAAGATATTGGGATTAGGTTTAAGGAATTTTTTTGTTTCACTCTCGGCATCTTTCAGGATGAGGAGTCTAGAGAATGACATCTGGAGGAGGAATTGTTCCCAATGATCAGATATATAGTCACCCAATTTAAACTTCCTACATACTTCGTTGTTCAGAAGAAAGTGAAGGTGATATAATAGATTCACTCTCAGGGAGGAGAGTCATGATAAGTAGGACAACAAGGCATCTTGAAGAGTAGGGTGTTAGATGGTGAATTTTTGAAGTTATGTTAGTCGAGGTTATGATTATATATGAGTCAATTGTAGAAGCTTTCTTCACACTTTTTCAGGGCCAGTGGTTCCCAAGAATCCATAGGGTCCTCACATTCTCATTCTATGTTTATAGGGTATGATATCATCATTATAATTAGTTCTAGAATGTTCAGAGAAGTGGTTTTGGTTTTGGAATTCATGAATCTTTTCAATGGAAGTATCAAATACCAATGATGAAGTATCATCAATAGGGGACAACAACTTTTTTTAGTATCTAGGGTAGTGGGATTTTTTTATCCGAGGGAATATAGAGTTGGAAGTGGTCACCAATTGATGGTCCATTTCTTTAGCGGCCCTACCAGGTCATGTTCATAGATTCCATTGGCAGAGGGGTAGAGGATTTGGGTATGGGAAGATGAATTTTATATAGGTTCCAGCATTATAGGTACAAGATGTTGTTCATAGTATGTTTAGTTTATCTTATACCCTAGTTTCTTCATTGTTTTCCTCCAAATAAGGGTTACATTCTCTAACATGGAAGGCTAACAAGTGTTTTTCTTCTTCAAGAAGGAATAATAAATGTGACGTGGGTGAGTGAAACCAATTTTGTATTAGTTGTTGGAGAAGTTAGTGGAAGACCAGGTGGTGGATCTTCCCAACATTATTGAGGAGTTTTTTTATGTCATCTTGGATGAGGATATGACACTACCCCTTAGAGTGGCATCGAGTTTAGAATATAGTTACATCGAGGAACATCACTAATTTTGATGGTTACTTATTGAATTTCACCGAAAAATTTGTGGGATTTGAGACTCCAAGTTTATGATTTGATGTAGAAGGGTTTCATATAACCTAGTGTGTATCATTTGGGTGATCCGGTTTTGTTATCCAAGAATACGAATGGTAGTATGAGGGTTTGAAAAGAATACTAGAGGTAGAATTATGTAAAAATCAAGAACTATTACCCTCTTCTAAGGATATATTACTTTTTTGATCATTTGAAAGGATCTATATTTTTTGAAGATCAACATATGGTCTAGATATCATCAGATGAGGGTAATGGATGAGGATATCTCAAATATTTCCTTTAGATAAAGGTATGGGAACTTAGAGTTCATGGTATTATTGTTTGAAATAATTAACTCATCTATAGTGTTCATGGGACTCAGGATTTCTATATTTTATGATTTCTTAGAACATTTTATGGTTTTTTATCAATGAAAGCCTTATTTACTTAAGATTAGAAGAAGATCGTGTTTTTCATATTAGAGTTGTCCTTCGGGTTCTCCAACACCTCCATCTGTATGGAAATCTATATAAGTGAAAATTTTAGAAGTGGGAAGTGAATTTCCCTAGTCATGTGGTGTCTTATATTGGTGTTAAAATAGACACATTAAGGGTAGAATTAGTTTTTTTTTTGAGTCTATAACCTAAAATGTAGAAGATGTTTGAGTCTTCCTTTATCTGATGTGAAATTACCACAGGTTTTTGTCTGATTTCTATTAGATTGTATCCTCATTAACCACTTTGACTAGGAAGTGCCAAGATTTCATCTACACTTATCAATTTCAAGAAGATTTTGACTACCTAAATGAGAGGTTGATTAGTTCTCTATTGTTTAGGTTTCCCAAGGAAGTGGTGATGTTCAAGATCTTTTATGACACTTCTGATTTGGGTTTGGGATGTGTATTAATGTAGAAAATGGTGGTGATATCTTATGTGTCTAGGAATATAATTACTCATAAGTATAATTATGCCACCCAAAATATATATTAGATTTTGGTAGTGTTTTCCCTAAAGTTTTGGTGGCATTACATCATCGATAATCAATTTATAGTCTTCATAGATCACAAGTGCCTAAATTACATCTTCTCTCAGTGGGATCTGAATCTTCAATAATAGAGGTGGATGGAGTTTCTCCAAGATTATGATTTTTATATCTCCTACAGCCCAAGTAAATAAGAATTTTTAGATAATTCACTATGGAAGAATTCATGAGGATATAGTTTTTAAGAGCCTGATAATGCTTATAGAGGGATCGAAAAGATCATGGTGATGTATCTTGATATAGAGGAATCCAGTGGTAGATGTTGTCTTTATCAGATAACTATGGAATAATATTTTATGTGGTGGTTGTAGGAGCTTCAGTGGGGTGTCTTATAGGTATATATTATGCGAGTCAATATTAGACATGGAGATGCTCTAGAGGGGTGGTTGGAGAATACTCAGAATCAGATAATGTTTTGGGAGAGGGTTTTCATTCTCTTGGCGATGCATGAGGGGGTACTCCATGAGTTTTATAGATCAACCTTAATAGTACATATAAGTTTGTATAATATGTATCATGGATTGAGGAGTTACTTTTGGTGGCCTGTGATGAGGCAGTCAGTGGAAGATTTCATGGTGCGGTGTCTAGTTTTCCAAAAGGTTAAAGTCAAGAACTTTGTTCCTGGAGGTTTTTTATAGCTCTTGGGTGTCCTTGAGTGGAAGTGGGAGGAAATATTTATGGATTTTATCTCTAAGTTACCCTAGGACTAGGAATGATCTTATTTTTTTGGGTGATTATGGACCTTCTAAATAATTCTGTTCATTTTCTGGTGATTTGTAATTCGAATTTCACAGATGTTTTGGAAAGTTAGTATGTGGTTGATGTGTTTATTATTCATAGGTACCAAGAAACATCATTTCTGATTAGGATCCTCATTTTTCTTTGTGTGTTTGTAGAGTATTAAAACATGTTTTTGGATCCTAGTTTTACATTAGCACTACTTTTCACCCCCACACATATGATAAAATGGAACATACTATCCAAATGTTAGAGGATATATTATAGGATTATATTCTAGATTTTGGTGGATCGCGGGTAAATATCCTTCCTTTGGTTGAGTTCACCTATAACAATATCTATCAAATATCAATTAACATGGATCCATTTTAGGAATTGTATGTATGATTGTTTCATTCACTATTGTGTTGAACTGAGTTTAGGGAGTTAGAAGTTATTGGTTTTGTTGTGGTGTAGAGAACAACAGATAAGTTCCAGATAGTTTGGTAGTAGATAAAGGTTGTAAAGGACTTCCTAACGACCTATGTTGATCAATGGTGGAGTCCCCTAGAGTTTCAGGTCAGTTACCATGTTTTATTGATTTATTCCCTCATCGGTGGTAGTAGAGGTTTGATTAGTGTAGTAAGATTTCTCCTAGGTTTTTTAAGCCTTTTTAGGTATTGGAGAACATTAGCATGGTGGATTGCTAGTTTCCAATTCCACTATATTTGGAAAAGATCAATGATGTCTTCCACATATCATATATCTATTTTTATCTTTACGATGAAACCAATTTCATTGACTAGGGAGAGTTGGATATTGAAGATGATGAAACACTTTTTGATCGACTAGTAGAGATCCAATATCATAAATAGGAGGTGTGGAGTGGTTGAACCATCCCCTTGTTTTGTTTGTTGTGGAGGCACGGTAACCTAATGAAGAGTAATTGGGAGCTTGAGATACAGATATGTTCCCAATACCTTACGCTGGTTTGAATTATTTTGAGTTTTTATTCTTATTTTATGATGTAATACTTGAAAGATGATATTTTATGACATGTTATTCCCCCCTTTTTTCAATGTGCTTCAATAGTGGCATTGTTTCATTTATAAAGAAATCCCTAAGAGGTATCTCATGGGTTGGTTGTTCAGACCCCTTCTTTTTCCTTCTTTTGAGTTTGGTTTATATTCTTGAGTACTATAATTTTTTGAGTTATATTTAATATAATGTTATAGACTTTCTAACCCATTACTTTTCATGTGTTAGGTGATGGAGGTGTTAGGGATATTTTCTAATGGATTTGAGGATACAATGGTGGATTTATAGCTAAATTTTTTGTTTTGGATGGATTTTTTATGTGGAGGTTTTTTAGAGGTTGGTATATCATCATGGATAGGCTATTTACGATGTGTAAGTAGTGTCTTGACCTATGATTCATTTAAAACGGTTCCCTGATCTATTTTTCCATTGGGCCACAAGTGTGCCTCCCCATATGCCAAAGGGAAGAGACTATCAGTGAGGGTATAATGATGGTATGGTGGGGAGAGTATACCCATATATCTTATTATCATAGTGGTATTATAACAAATACATCAATCAACATCATAAGTAGTATAAATAAAGTACAAATTTGTGGAAGATAATAATAATTGATAATATTGTCAATTCCAAAAGTAAAACCATGCATGTCTATGTGGTTCAAAAATATTCAATAAATAAACATAAATAATGTAATATATAAACAAAACAAAATAATTTAAAAAACTCCAAGGTTTTCTCTATGAGAATCCTGAGCTCTAGCTCAGTCCTGTGCTTTTAAGTTCTCATGTACAAACAAACATCACAAGCATAATCCATAAACCTGAACCTGAAACCATGAGGTCTGTTTGGATATCCCAATGAAATGGAGGCCCAAATAGGGAGTGAAATATACCCACTAGGCCACCATAAACATTGTATAATTCTATCTAGTTCGTGCATATAAAATACAGTAGTGTGTAAGAACATCAATAAGGTAGTAATTAAATAAATAAATATAAACAAGTCAGGCTCAGGTTCCTCAAGGTCACCTAACCAACCATACCTAATTTGTCCTTATATATAATATCTCTACACACCTTCCATAATTTTTATATATATTCATACATAATAAAAAAAATTCACAGATATATATGCACCAGAGTGGACCCAAGGCAGAAGGCCAAGGCATCCACATAAAAGTAGCACAAGGGTCTTTTTTTAATTAAGGAAAACAGCTAATACATCTTAAATAGGGAACATAATTAACTTTATAAAAGTGTAATAGTTATATAGGACCCATGGTAAACCCATGAAGTTTATGTATAACAAGTGTCTCTAAACCACAGATCAATTCTGGTTAGTCACTTTTATCTGAATATAAGACCTCTAGTTGGTCAAGGACCTAAGGTATATAGCCAAGGTGTACTAGCGTAACAATTATCATAAAAATATATCAATTTTAATATATAAATATAACATTAATGATATAATTTTATTTTCATATGAGCCCATCAAAGGAAATCCATTAATAGGAAACCCAAGTATCACCCAAGGAGTAATGAAATTCAATTTATTTTGTGAGACCATCTAAGGAGTTCCGTAATAAAAAAACTCATTTATCACTCATAACATTCCACTGCCTTATGTGACTATCCAAATAATTCAATGAAAGGGAACCTAAACATCACTTAGAGCATGTGGGAAAACATCCATCCTATGACCCTATCCAAGGCATTTTGAGAAATGAAACCCAAGTATCACTCAAGGCGTAACATAACTCAAGTAACCTATGAGATTTTCCATAGTATTATGAAATTAGTAACTAATGTATCCCATGGTACATATTATCTCTAATATCCTATGATCCAATCCTAGGAATTCTATAAAAGGAACCTGAGTATCACTCTAGGTGTGATGAAATTCATTTGATAATATAATAATACCCATAATATAATCTAGGCCATATCACAATTCAATTATAATTAACAAGGGAGGCCATTTTAATAATATTTCCATTCATCGATTAAATTATCTCTATTTAATTTCACCATTTTAGTAAATAATATAATGCACCTCAGAGGTTGTTTTATTATAAATCTAGGTAAAGGAATACAATCCATATCATTCTCAAATTTAAACTTCAAATTAACTATTCCATTTAAAAGACATGGAGGCCTTCATAAAACATCCTTTACATAATATAATTCATTTCAAATTATATGGGTGAATGACCAACATTGTTAAACATAACTAATATATCATGTACTAAAAGAGACATTTAATAATTTTAAATCATTAAGGCCTTTATAACAGTGTAAGGAATTTAAATATCTTATTCAATGGATGATTCAACATGATTCCAAAAACCTATGATGGTTTAATTTAATATTCAAGGTCTATTTTATTAAAACAATTTGGTTCTACATATTCAATTACATCATTTAAAAAGCTAATGCATGAATAATCCGGTATGTGGCACAAAAAAACAATTTATAAACGCACAAGACATTAAGGGATAATCCAAGAACTACTTACCTCATATTTAGGATGGTCCACTTAGTAAGTATCAAGATTTGATTTGATCTGGATCAATATAAATTGAAGAAATAGGAAAACACCACAAAAATTTGGTGAATTTTATCACATGAATATAGCATAAAATATGGGAAGTTAAATGAAGGAAGTATGAAGGAGGAACCATAGACTCACTAATAAAATTACAATGTTATGAATGAAACTCAAATCAGAGGTCAAATGATGAAGTTATCACCATGCCTAGAGGAGGTGAGGAACTCCACAAGAGGGATTTTACATAACATTGGAAGGAGAAAAGAGGGAGATATTATTAAAATAAATTAGGGTAAAAATCATAAAATCACCCCATTTAATGAGCCACATGGTTTTTCTAGTGGGTTAAAGGCCCATAGGTCCTAAGATAAAAACCTACCTTTGATACCACATTGGATCCCTAGGAAGTGGAGTTTTGGTGGTTTTCCCTATTTCATCATAGTGGTGTCATGGTGAGGAAGTAGGATCATAGAGTCCTAGAGAGGTGAGTTTTGGTAGTTATGTCAATTTTTAGGTTTCTTCACAAAAATATGGGTTGAAACATGGCCTTGTAATTTAGCATTAGAATTATACAAAGTGGTGGTTCCTTTCTATTTTATTATTTCTATTACTTTATAGTATTTGTAGTGTAGACCACATCATATTTATCATATGAATTTTTTACCAACCCCATTATGGAATGGTATTCTTCCTTTCACTATGAAACCTTCTCCACGTTAGTATGTTGTGGCATAATCTTGGGTCTTTTTCTTGATCTTCTAATTTCTATACTACTTATAAATTACAGACCCCGTTTAAATCTTATCTTCCTCTAGTATTTTCTCTCAATTCTTGGCAGAATACTAGGTGATTTTTAGAGACCTTTCTCAATTTCCTTTGATATTTTATCCTCAACATTCTAAGAATAATCATCAGTGATTCTAAGTGAGTTTCCTTATTTCTCCAATTAATTACTTCCCTATTCTTTGTTCTAGGGATGTTTTGGCTGAGGATATGGATGGTTTGGTTAGTTTTTTTAAGGGATATTGATAGGTTTTTTGTGTTCTAGGTTTACTAAGTTGTTTCATTTTTGTCCTGTTTCTTGGGATTTGTCTTCCTATTTCTTTTTTCTTGCACAAAAATTTTAAAATATTTTTTAAGGTAGGAAATCCTCATTCTCTCCAATTTTAAGTGTATGTGTGGGGATTGTATGATTTTGAAATCTAATGTGAGTATATTAAGGATAATCTTAATAAAGAAAATGAATTGATTTATCTAAAATTAATGGGAATGGGGATTAATGTCATATGTTTACTATTTTTTTAAAATTACTTATTACAATAATTTCTTACTGCTGTTATAGAAAATAATGGTTTTTTAAAACTTTGTTTTTTCTATGATTTCTATAAATTATGAGAACCTTTTTATGATTATTTTATTGGTTTCACAAAGCATGAAAAAGTATATTCACTTATATATAGTAAATGAACTAGTTTCCCATGGAAATATGGAATTTTTTTTAATACCCATGCTAAAGAAGATTTGATTATATGAAATCCATTGAACTAAAATTGTGGGAGATATAGAATCTAGAATGTATCATTATGTGTTTATGTTCTAGTTTCATTGTCTTTTTTGATGTGTTTGGGTATCTTGGGGGGATTTTACTAGTGATGGTGGTTACTAATTTCGAGGTAGAATGTGGTGGCAGTGAGGCAATGTTTATTCGGTATAGAAAGTGAAGAGGGTTGATGTGTAGAAATTTATTTATGAGGTTTTTGTTATAAGGTTATTGAGATGATATGGTTGTGTTGTGTTGATGTATTGGGATTATTTATAGTTTTTTATGTGGTGTGGTGTTGTTATTTTCCAATTTAGCCATAGAATTAATTTTAAATACTAACACTAAAATGTGTGGGATGGAATTAAATAAGCATGGATTGAAATTAATGTGTGGTAATTTTATTAAATGAGTTTAATAATAAATTAATGGGTTTTGTTAATGTTAAATTAAATATATTAATAAATGGGAGTTATTGAAAACTCAATAATTCTATAAATGGTGGAACTCATGCTTGGAAAGTTGGATTTTGAGGATTTTATGTGGAACATGTGTGGTTTGATGCATTAGTGGTGATAGTGGATAGTATTGAAGGTTGTGAGGTGTTGTAGTGATGTTACAATAAATATTGGTTATATTAATTTGAACCCCTAGGTTGGTTGTGGTTTTCTTTATTTTAACATGTATTTGATGTTATTTTTATATAATCCCCCCTCGTTTTAGATAAATTTACTAATGACCAAATTTTTTGGGATCCTAGTTTTTTCTGAACATCTAGGATGGTGGTGAATTAGATGGATCATACCCCTTATTCTCTATCGTTCCTTAAACATTAGTAATAATTATGGTTTGGTATTGGAGATTTCCAAGTGATGATTAGTTGGTGCCATAGATCACCCAATAATTATGGGGATTTTATGTTTAGTGGGGGTCATGTGTGGTAAGGGGATGTAAAAAAGGTTGATTTCCTTTATTTTTATGATACCAAACTACTCTATATATGATACATTATTATGTGATGAGGTAGTGATGTGATGAGGTAGTGATGTGTGGACAATTAATAATGTTAGCATGAGATGTTATACCTTTTGAGGGTAAGTGGGTTGAGATGCATCCCAGACCACATCATAGATGGATGTTTATGTGATGTGATACGTATGGAAATTATAAGAGAAAAAGACATTTGATGTTAGATTGTGAGAGTGTAAAATCATAAGGTAAGTGGTTTTGGGTGCCTTTTTTATATTCTTTCGATACTATGCTACTACAATGGATTCATTATTTAGTGATCATTCTATAGTGAGGCTAGGATTGTTTAGTTGGCCTATTTAGGTGGATATTGGTTCAATTATTTTTTCACTAGTGCATTAGTATTATCTTTTCACATGTGAAATATATCTTGGGTATTATCCTACTAAGTATACATTTTATACTCACTCTACATATATGAAAATTGTTTTTTAGGATTCTAGGAGGACTTCATAAACTAATTAGGACATTAATTTATTTGATATTTGAGATACTATTGAGTTGTTGTCATATGACTTACCATTTTATCATTCACTTGGAAGATTTTATTTTTATATGTTTAAAATTGTTCATGTATTGTGGGATGGTTTGTTTTCTTTTATATTAAATGTCATGGAGTTTCTTGGTAGTTATACACTCTATCTCTTGATCCTTTATTTTTATTGAGGAAAATTTCTTACATATTTGGGATTAATATACCCTCAGAACTAGTCACCAACTCAAGGCCTATTAAAGGTGTGTTTCTAGGGCCATTATCTATCTTCCTTCGTTATAAGCCTAGGAGGGGTACCTTTCGAGGTACGGGTCATTATAGGTATGACATGGGTAATCGTAACATATGATGGTATTATCATAGATCATCCATGTGGTAGAAAAAATAGAGCATCTTATCATATTTATGGTATAGGTAATATCATAAAAATGATTTTCTGAGCACTGAAGGATTAATCACAAGTAGGCCTCGAACTATCACAACATTACATTAAGGCTATAACTGAATCTATGTTTTTAATGTTGTGTGGTATTAATCATATTTAAACTATTGAGTTCAGGGTTTAATATTATGCAATAGTCTATCATAGGTTGTGATTTTCTGGTGCACTAAGTTAATCCTACATGGCTATCATGGCATTATGTTAAATTGTAATGTAAGTTTTGTGCTGAGTTAATTCTATGAAGATCATAAATAGTATCTTGTGATAGTAGAGTGTCATGAGTTAATATTTTGTAGACTTGTATTATACATGATTAATCATATATGTTTGGCTATTATAAACTATGATCATTGATGCACTAGGTTAACCTTATACATCTATGTTTATCAGTCATAATGTATGACTGATAGTGTTCAAATGGTTAAGCACCATGGGTATAAACCATATCATCGGAAATGATATAAGAGGAAAATGTGGTATTATAAAATTTAATTATGAATTGAATTAACATTATATATAAATTATTTAAAAATCATAATAAAATGTATTTCGTGATATTTTTAAATTTATAAAAGGTTTTTTAAAATTAATTAATAATAAATTTTTTATAATTAATAAATCAATTTATTATGAAATATTTAATAAATAAATTCCCATAATATTAAAAGTTAATATTGAAATCCCTTTTTCAAATTATGTGGCATAACATATAGTTTTGATATAAAATGTGTATATTGAAATTATAATGGGAATTTATAAAATGTATAAATTAAAAATTAAGGAATAAATATAAAATTGTTTAGATTTAAAATTATAAATTGTTCATAATTACTTAATTTATTTTTTTAAAATTAAATACCTATTTGATAAATTATTTAAACCATATTAAAAGGAATTTTGATAATTGATATGGTCAAGGTTTAAATAATATTAAAAATATGTGTTATTTAGATTATATAAATTGTTTACATAATATAATTGGAATATAATTGTATATATTTCATTTAATATCATATATTTAAAGTGAAATTTCACATAATTTCTTATTTAAAGGATTTTATATTGGAATAAATATAAATTTTTTATATTTTTTTAATTATGGAATGTTTATAATGCTTAACTAAATTATAAAGTGTTTATAATTAGTTATTTTTCAATTGTTTTTAAATATTTTATCTCCTGTTTAAATATATGTAATTTTTATTTATTTAATTTCTAATTATTCATCAATATAAATTATTTATATTATGAAAAAATATTGGCTTTATTTTAAAGAGTATGACTGCTTTTATAAATTTTCCATACATGCATCTAAGGAGTTACATTCTAGATATGATAACTAATTTTGTTTTCTTCTAACTTGACTTTGGATTTAACTTGGTTATGATATTGAATTAAGTAATTAACTATTATTTAAACATATTACGTGTTATAATTATAATGGAGTTAAGATCTCTTCTGATTAAAGTATCTTTAGGTTGAGGGAAATTGTGTTGGAATGCTCGCTATCCTAGAACATTATGATTTGTTTATAATATTTTGAGTTAACTATCTATCACTCAAAGATTACTATTATTGGAATTTTTTATTTCATTTTATTCCAAGACTTTATATGAAAGGGTTTCATATAACTTATGCATGTGATGAATTTGGATGAGTACGAATATAGTTTAGTTTCAATTTGAATTGGTAACAAAAGATATGAATTGTTTAAAGGGATACACATCAGTATGGTTTGAACATATTGATTTTATGGGATTAATGGGATTACAAACTATATTATTGAAATAATTAATTCATGTAAATATAACAAAATAATATAATATGGTGAGATTATATCCACTTTAGAAATACTAAGTGTCATATTCTTTCCAAATAAAACACTTATTAAGACCTATATCATCCAACCGGGTAGGTTTATGATAAATCAGGATGCCCGTGGATTATCCAGTCTAATGAAATCAAGTAATTAGGTTACCCTTGGATTTTTGTGCATCATTCTTGGTGTTTTATTTAGGTTACATTTAGTTGAGAAACCCTTTATAAGGATAAAAAATGGTTTGGAGTTTATCCATATGATGGATGGAACAAAGAGTTTTCTTCTCAACCATCCAAGAGTCATATATGATATGATTTTCATAATGGATTACCAAAATATCTAATAATTGAGGTTTACATAAAAGTGGGTTCATTTCTTAGTGAAATATAGATCTTGTCTCACTAATGGAAATGATGAAATTTAAAAGGGGTCATCATTTTAGTAGGAACATATTTAATAGTATCCCTTGTTAAATGAATGTAAAACATAATACTCATCTGATAAAATATTTTATATTATATATGTAATCATCATCATAAATTATTACATTGAGAAACTTCTTAGACTGGTATAGAAACTTAAAAATTTTTCTTGAGTAAGAAATAAAAATTCTATATGATAAGGAAAACACATTATTGAATAAATTATTATTTAACTTATTCAACACTTTAATCTAAATACTTGTGAGAAGTATAGAATGATCCATTCAATGTTTTATTAAAGCTTATGCTGGCTATATAATTCATTATGTTTTCACCATTAGAAATGTTCTAACAATGTTAATAAATACAAGAAATGTTTACCCAATTTTCTCAAAGTGTTGAGGATAGATGAACTAGGAATGTGATGTTTAGGTTCTAGTGTTTTATTATTATTATTATTATAAGTGGGTAAAATTTAAAAAAATAAAAAAAATATAGTTAGAAATTTCAATAATATTTATTCAGATAGTCAACCGAAGTTAGTGAAATCTAATGGCAGTGATAAGAACGAATGACATTTTTCCAAATAATGGAATTTTCCAGTGTTCCTGAATGACTTTTAGAAACTCCATGAAATATATATATTACATAATAGTGTTATAGAAATGGATTTTAGTAAAGGATATGTATAGTTATCTCATTTATCTAATGTAATAATAGAAGTTATTTTTTTACCAAGAGTTATGAACAATATGATATAATAGATTAAATAAACATGGTTTATGATAAATAAAATTTATATAACATGTTTTGAGAAGAATAAAAGGATAAAAATGCTTAATATAGGATAAAAGTGTTTATTAATATGTTTTTTAAAATATAATGGATTTTATCCCATTATCATTGGTATATTTTTTAAGAATTAAAAATTATTTTTGAAAGTTCTCTAGACACATAGAATACTATGGATACAATAGTTTTTTAATTATATATTACTATAAAAGGAAATAAGTTTTATTTATTATAAACAAATATGTTTTGGTGTATTAACATGATATTTCAATGAAAATATAGTTTCTAAGAGGCTATTTGGAGTATATTTTGGGCTTTGAGAAGTTAAAATTTGACAAATAAAGGATTCCACTAGTCAAAAATCAAATTGAAAATCACTCAATATCCTAAAAATAGTTTAATATATGTCATTAAATAGAAATATAAATAGTTTCATTTAGTTTCCAAAATTAAGTGAGTATCACTTTATTATAAAATAGTTTAGTATGTGTTGGTGAAGTGATAATGTAAATAGTTACATTAGTTACCTAAATATTTGAAGGGAATGGTTAATGTAAAGTGTTCTATAAATAGTGATGATGATAAATTTAGAAAGATTTATAAGTTGAAAATATAAATTATTAATAATTTAACATTTGATGTTGTGAAATTAAGGAGTTTTAATACTATGTTCTAGGAGTTGTGCATTATGAATATTATTCCTAAGTCTCACCATTATTCAACCCGGATTCTTCAAAGATGTTACTAACTAAAGTTTTTAATGGTCAGGTTTTCTCATATGGTCATATAGAGATGTGGTGGGAATTACATAGATATGTAATGAGTTTAACATTACCATAATATTGTAAAAAACATAAGGATGGTCTCTACAATGCTTTATATAACTTCATGGTTCTATGGAGTCTAGGATTTTTAGGAAACTACAAGCATCTGGTTGGTCTCTTCAAGGTCTTCTAGAAAATTCTTATTCAAAGATGGATCAAAATAAATGTTGATGGTGCATTAAAAATGTAACCTGTTTCCTATGGGTTGTGGTATTATTTTTCATGACCATAATGAAAGGTCCCTTGTATGTTTCTATGGTACTTGTGGTATCTCTTCATCTATGGAGGCTGAATTGATCATCATTATAAATGTGGGTTATTTTTTATGACAAAAAGGATGGGATAATATTTTGATTTAAGGTGACTCCACCACTATTTTCCAAGCTATAAAAAAAATCATGATACATCTTTCCTGGAAACTCCTGGGTATATGGATGGAATTTCACTCATTTTTTTCTAGACATATCTTCATCATCACCCATGCTTACCGAGAATCTAATATAGTGGTAAACAGTCTTTCCAAAAAGGGAATCAATAACCAGCTTGCTTGGTTAGATGAATTACCATATAATATGATTTTCCTTTTTAAGAAATATTGTAATAAAATCCCTTCTTATAGACTTATGTTACCTATTTATTTTTTCAATAAATTAGCCTTATCCTATTTGGAAAAGTCACCCCTTCTATAAAAAAATAAGGTTGGTCTGGTAGTCTATCTTATGTGATATATTATATAGACACTTATGTATGTTTTTTAATTATATAATAAGTTTACTAATATAAAATGTTTCATGTTACACAAAAAATTAAATCTATACTTTATCATTCTTTCAAGTTTAATATATATTTCTCACAAATTGAAATTATAATTGACCATTCATCGTATGACTTTGAGTTATCCCTAATCAATATACATCATGGATTATTATAGGTTGTGATGAATTTTTAAGGTTGGAATGAGTAGTATTCTTGTATCGGGATATAGAATATGATCATGAGGAAAAGGATAGGTTTTGTGAACTTGATGGCCAACAAAGTGTACCAAATTTAATGTTATACACTATGTCTTTGTTAAACTATTGGGAATTTTAAAAATTTAGATTTCACTAATATTAGGTATTAGTGAGATTCCAAGATTTAGAACCTTTATGATTTGATACTTTTCTCATGAAATCCTTGAGGCTTACCTAATAAAGGGGTGGTTGAGTATGTTGTTTATAATTTCATTAATTTGATATTAAGTAAGATAGAATTTTTACTCTTATATGATGAGTATGGAATTTGGGCCATTTATTGAGATAGACTAAGTGTATAGTCATAACTAGATAACATATATGATGTCATTTTATATCGAGTGAGGGGTATGTGATGTGCTCATCCATAAAGGTGAATGACATGCGATTTATTCATCAACATGTTCAGTATATACTTTAAAAATAAAGATAATATGAGTTAGTTGTATGGGATTGACATACATAATTTATCACGGTCACTCGATGTCTTAGATAAAGGGATCATACGAAAATGAATTCTTGTATAAGATATAGCCAGTGGATACAGGTATATAGATACATGTGTTTGATTGAGTTCATTCCAAACCCCTTTATAGATTGAGTGGTATTTTTACTTTTCTAGAGGCCTCTCTTTGATTAAATTTATCAATTTAGGAATTCATATTTTTTTATCAATGTTGTAAAGGAATGTAGGGTCACACTTCATGGTTAACTGAATGGGTATTAGGTTTAACTCAATGATATTCTATAAAAGTGTTATAGAGTTTATCTAAAAAATATTTTTTCATGGGTATTCCCAAGTTATTTCATACGATGTGATAAATGGTAAAATTAATGGAAGATTTCCAAAAGTGTTTTGGAAGATATCCAAATGGAGTTATGGATACGATTTTACAAGTTACTGTATAAGATAAAATATAAGTTGAAATGACACTAAGTCTATGTGGATTTATTACACATGGGATATTTAAGGAGATGTACCATATATCTCAAATTGTATGGTATGATATGATCATGTCATAGGGTACGAATTGCATAATCAAGGTTTATTCATATTCCTTTTCAAGGGGATATTATAATTTATGTTATAAGTGATAACATACTACAACCTATGGTATTTGAATAATAAGTGTTATCACTTATTTATTCTTCCACCAATAGTTATCATTACTGTGATTTCATAAGATGAAATGTTTGAGAGAATCATTGCATTGATTTGATGAATTCATGAATGATTGAGCCTTTACTCATGAATTTTGTAATGTATGAGTAAATTCAAATTATTTGGAGTATTTAAATTTGATTAAATGGTTAGAGGCCATGAAATCTAATATGAACCTAATACCTATCAAGATTTTATTGAGAGTTTGTATTTGAATAAATGGTTAGTGTTCATGAAATATAACATGGAATCCATGTACACTAAAAAAGTTTGGAACTTGGTGGATACACCTAAAGGGTTGATACCCATAGGGTGAATGTAAAGACCCTAACCCAAGTAGCCTAGAGTTTTTGGTAACTTCATTACATTGGTACTAGATAGAAGCGATTATATCCTAAATGACCTAATAGATTAATAGTCTTAGTAAACTATATTAATGTTTGAATCCCAAATTGTATTTGAAAACATAAAATATAACATATTATTTTATTTGATAGAGCCATTATTCTCTTTATAATATCCTCTAATATTAATCATAACACACTTCCTGGTATCTTGGGTAAAGGAAACATAAGAAAGGGGTGAGCTCGGATGCTTTGTAAGGGTATGCATACAGTGGAAGCTAATAAGGCATGAATAATATGGAAACAATAAATGATGATCAAATAAATATATAAATATAGTCACATGAGATAAAAACTTATCCATGGATATCATAACTATTCAAATAATCACTTGGGAATTAATAACTAATTTTATAATGATGGAATGTATAATGTCTGACATCTAAAACATACCATTGATGGCTCATTCTAAGACATATTACATAAATGGGTAATGTCTCGACAAAATTCCAAATCTAGTTTGTCTCATGAGACCTACCAATTAATTGAGGGTATATGTAATTTTAGGTCTCACTCGTCACCTAATAATTCCAATGCATTAATCATGTGAATAAGCAACACAACTTAATCAACATTATTTAAAAATCAATAATTTTCTATATTAGAAGAACTGGAATATGGAATATCAATAATTTCCCTAGTCAATCTGATCATAAACCATCTAGATAAATATGGTGGATGGTATCAAAAGAGTGTAACCTCAATAAAGCATAATATTCAACAAAATATTTGGATGTAGATAAAAATACTTTTAAAATCTTACTAAAAAAAATTTGAGTAAAAAAACATTTTCACTTCAAAATAAATTATTTGAAATCTAATTGTAATTTCCTAACACATGTTCCACTAAATCGGTTCCCCAATATTGGTCACCATAAGGCCTCAAGCGTGCGTCCTCGTATTCTAGAGGCTTCCAACTAGATTTTTTGGTATAAAGGTGGTATGATGGGGAGATTATACCCTAATATCATAGTAAAAACATTGTAAATAACTAGATATAATCAATAATAGTAATGAATAGAGTGTTTAAGAAATAAATAAAAAACAAATATAACATGATTCAATAATGTAATGTCCTAAATTGGTTGCCACACAATAGTTCCCCAAGCCGATCAGTTACATGACCTCAAGTGCACCTCCCTATATGCTATAGGCCTCTAACTATCAATGATAGTCTAATATTAATAATGGGGATACTATACCCTCTTTATCAAAGTAATACTATAGAAAAAATTAAAAAAATAACCAAATTATATAACCATAACCACAAAAATACCATAATCAAATGATGACCAAAACAGAAATTTGATATCCAAAACTAAACAATAGATACATCATTCCAATACATGTCAAATTTAAATTTGAAAACCCAAAAATAAATATAAATTGATAAATCCCAAGTGTATCCCAACCCTAATTCTGATTCCCTCATTCATTCTCCATCCTGACTCAGTCATCTAACATAGGGCCCTTTCCCTTAACTTGTCATGTAACCATGAAATCTATTCGGGTACCGATCTGGCAGCCCAAGTAGGGTCTGATTATGACTAAGTAGGCCACCACCAATGGAATCTAAAACAATATTTAGTCAATAAAATTGTATATAGTTGTATAAAGAATAAAATATAAGAAATAAAGTAAACAGTTTACATTTATTCAATTATTCTTTATTTAATCATATAACTCTTGGGTTCTCGAGGACACCCAAATTCTCAATACATTCTTCGGCTCATGCTATATTTTGAACTATCCCCAAGGGATATCACATATCACAATACCATGATTCTCACATATCATATCATCTTAATTCATAACATGACTAATTGGAACCATGGTCCAATGCAAACTCATTAGTGTAGAACGTCATTTCTAACAACAAATCGTCTTTTTGAAGCAGCAGTCTCTATCCCACACTCATTTAACAATTTATCACTAAATTTTTTTGATGTAATAGACCATGTCCCAAACATGAATATCAATATTTATTAAGAACTCGTGTAAGGATCCATAGGTAGGGGCACACGGTTTTCCAAAGAGTGTGCCTCTTTTAGGGGTGCATGGTTTCTCCTAAGATGGAATATGGTTTTACAAAATTTAAACCAGCCATGAAATCTCTCTGTGGTGGGTTTCATGGTTTGCTAGGATAGGGTGCACGGTTTGGGAAAATTGTGCGCCAACCGTGCACTTCCCTTCTTCCTTCCAATTTTCTCAAATTTTCACCCAAACGCACCCAAGAAAAAATCCAAAAATAATATGCTCAAAAAAGAAAAAATAATACCTATAACTGACCTTGAGACATATCTATAAAAGTTCAGGATATTAAAAATAATAAATGAAATCCTATAAAATCTGTAACAGTCATGTCATACATACAACACTAGTCACCCACTAGGTTGACCATACTTGTAGGAGTACATAAAACAAAAAGAAATAAAAGTATAGGGATCCACTACTAACTCAAATCTGGACCACATACTTGGTCTCCAAGACACTCTTGAGATGATCCAATCTAATCATAAGAATCCAAATGAGCGGCTCCACTCAATCATGTAACTCTAGGCCTCATCCCTTTCATCATGTCATATGTTCTCAAACTAAAAGGAAGACATAAGGTATGCATGCACACCGAGGTGCACATATATGGGTGGGAAATAATCTCAGTAGGCCACCTTAATGATGAACCTATAAATCTATTTTCATAAGAAAATTCTCATGAAATAAGATCAGCCTAGCCGAGACACAACTGGGATAATAAATACAGTAATTAATATGAGACCGCAATCGATCTTCGAGTCTGCAATCCCAAACAACATGGCCAAGTTCCATCATGTGTGTATATATATATATATCTATATTTTACCATAAATATATATACACATAAATATGTATATACCTGAGTAAGGTGTAAAATAACATAATCAATAGTAGTCGATCCTTGGGTCTGTAATCCCAGTCGACAATACCTGGTTTAGATAGTGTTGGAAATGTCTTTAAGCAAGATATGTTACCATAGGAGGATACATTTCCTAATTCTGGGTTCACCCACACTCGCCTCCAATAACTATAATAAATTATTCTATATAATATCTGAAAATCATGTAAAAATGGATCTCTTACATATATAAATAAAACAAGGACCCGAGGTGTGTAACCAAGGAATCCATATATGATGAACACTACAACATAAAACGCCTTTAGCGGCGGTTTTGTAGCGGCGGTTTACAAAACTACCGCTAAACCTTTCATTAAAAAGATTTAGTGGCGGTATATTAAAAACCGCCGCAAAACCCATTTAGTTTTTTACAACGACGACACTCCCCCCCCCCCACTCGAGCCAACGTTCTCTCCCCCCAACCCCACGAGGCTTCTCACCCCAACGATCGCGAACCCTAGCTCTGGTCCCCTCTGTTGCCCTCCTGTGCTGCCAGTGACCTCGCCGCTGGTCACTGCTGACCCCACTTCTCCCCCCGACACCCACGACACCAGATTCTCCCCCGACCCCATCGATTTCGTACCCTATGTATGCTCCCCTCCCCTGACGTCAGTGGGATCATCTTGTTACAGTGGATTTTTTATGAGTAATGGTTAGAGGAATATTGTGGAGGAAAATTGCATAAGGTTTTATGTATTTTCATTACTATTGAGTCATTTCCATAATTTATTTTGGTTTATTATCAAATTTGGATAAATTCATTTAATGGATTGACTTCATATATTTGGTTTTTGTTTAGAAATGAGCTCATAGGTGTTCCAAGAGTGATCCATACCCCATTTCTTGAAGTTATAGTGATGATACATAATTGATGAGATGTCCCTAAAGTATGACTAATTGGATTAATATGGATTAATTCTCTTAATTAATTATTATTACTTTATAATATGTATTGTAATTTTATGAGTTAGGGGATTGAGATGGTGTTGGTTCCTAGAGATGTCTTTGATGAGGATGGAATGAGATTTCTTAAGGGGATAACTCTATGGTAAATTTAGTTTATGACTAATATTACCATAGGATATGGTTATGCATTTATTGTGTGGATTGAAATTTCATGTAGGTGGGTATGTGACATGAATGGGATCCATGAGTTATTTACCTTACGATACATGAGGATAGAGATTCATGTTGGGTTCATAGAATTCCCTTTAGTATGATGCATTGATTATACAACCATTGATGGCTATGTTATATATGTGATAGGCTTAACTATGGGGAAATTAAAATGCCAATAGGGTGTCCATCATGTATTTATGGGTCAAGTTATCTATAAAGGTCTTGTTTTAGGTAATTGATTCTCCCCTAAAGAAATGTCTAGGGGCGAGGCTATGGGATGGTGTGGTAATGGTCATCTATGGTATGATAATCTATGAGAACATATTAATGACCCAATATGGAACCAAGTTAGGTTCCTTTTCTCGATGAGCAATCAATATGGACTATATGGATAATGATAGGTTCTCAAACCTTATGAGTTGGGAATGTGTCCGTTGACAGACATTTATCCCTTAGGTAGGGGTGAGATACCTAGGGAATATAACCGTAAGTGGTGTCTTTATCATCCACATTAATCAAATTGCACAATATTAATATAACTTCATAATTATATTTATCATGTCAATAACAACTTACCAATCACACTGAAACCACACTAATGTTAGTAAGGGAATAACTACTTCCTCTAAATTATTATTCTTATTAGTGGTCTAATTCTACTAAATTCAGTGCTTGATATCCCTTGTTATAAACCAGATTCAATATGACATCATTGATTCTCTTAGTTAAGACTTGGAAACCTCTTTTTATTCTAGAATAATCCCTTTTTTATGTATCTCTATATTCAACAAGTGACTTTACTTTAGCCTGAAACTTCTATATCAATTTTTAAAGAAAAAAAGTGGTTTCTTAACACCACTTACTAATTCATGATCATCCATGACACGTTTTGATCATATTTTATATCAAATGAGACTTGAAATAATTATTACATCACTTATTTCATGCATTTTTTGGATTTAATCAGTTCTTACTTTAGTTGAATAACATGTACTTTATTAGCACATCCACCCCATGGATCATATCTCCCCATAAATATTGGGCCACTTCAAGGAATAACAAAAATGTTCAATGCCCACACCAAAGTCTGAATCTGACTCTTAGTTCAACTCCATGGTCAGATCCTCGATCGTCCCATTTAACCATAATTCTCCACTCATGAGCACTAACACATATATGATCCAAATCACCCTCAAGTCACACCACCACTCTTTTCTATGTGAATACACCAAATAGAGGTCTAGGAAGTCAATCCACACAAGTTTTGTAGAACCTCAAAACCTAATATCCCAAGTTATTTCATCATGCATTTCCATGAACACTACCACTTATCATGCCTCAAGACTACCATCCCTCACGTGGTTCTTGTCACTCCAAATTAACAATGTGTTGAGTTTTTTAAGCATCATAAGGTTTTCCCTAATCATTATTTATCATAGATTTATTCGATATTATAGTTTTATATGAAGAATCTATAGAGAACTTAGGTTGGGGTTATTCCAAATTAACAATGTTCTTTGGTTTTCATGGTAAAGTAGCTACCACGTTGTTAGAACATTGTTTCTCTTTACTAAAGAAACTTCCCCTATCCCAAACACTATAGGGTTCATATCTAACTCAGGGTCTCATATTTATTTTATTATGTTTCTGTAATCTTATACTATCGTATATATGAATCTCTTTCTCTATTTAGTAGTAACTATGTGTTTTAATTTTTTTTATTATTGTGTAGGCACATTGTGATATACATGGATAAAAGATGGATCATATTACCGAGGAACACACCTCAGTATGTTAAGGGATTGAATGAGTTTTTATATTTTTCAATTCCTAATCGATCAATTGAAGGGAGAATAAAATGTCCATGTCCTAAATGTAAATTTAGAACATGGTTAAAGAGATATGAAGTTTATGAACATTTAATACTGAAGTAATTCCCTGATCAATATTTGTGTTGGATTTGGCATGGAGAATTGAACATTACAGAAAGTTGAGCACTGATGTTAATCCACAGAATGAGGTCCCAAGTTTGTTGACAATGGAAAATGAAATGCAAAACCTCATAAATGATGAATTCGGCACTGAAAAACACCACTATTAGCATAAACACATATCAGAACAACCAGACGAGGGTGCTACAAATTGCAACGTGACAAGTGATGTTTTTGAGACTGTAACACCGGAAGATCAAGATTGTAACATATCATTGGATCCTCCTCTTGATTCTGTGGAGCCAAGTGTAAGAGAAAAATTCACTGAGTAAAATGTGTTTCATGATTTAGTTGACGATGGAAATCAAGATTTGTATAGTGGGTGTTTGAAATATTCAAAGCATTCATTTCTGCTGAAGTTGTACCATATAAAATGTCTATGTGGAATTACAAATAAGGCAATGTCCATGATATGGTAATTGATTCTTGATTCATTTACTAAAGCAAAAATCCCATAATCTTTTTATGATATGAAAAAAGTTGTTAACAATCTTGGTCTGAAGTATAAAAAAATACATGCGTGTCCCAATGATTGTATGCTTTATTGGGGAGAGTATTCAAGTAGACAGAATTGTAAGAAATGTTCTTCTTCTAGATGGGAGTAAAAGGGTGATGTTGGAAGTCTTAATGAACATAATTTCATGGATATGAAGAAAAGGAACAGACCTGCAAAGTTATTGCGTTACTTTCCTTTGAAGCCTAGATTGCAAAGATTATTCATGTCATCGAAAACCGATGAATACATGAAGTGGAATTCTGTAGATAATAACAATGATTGGTTAATGATACATCCATGAGATTCCCAAATGTGGAAGACATTTTATTCATTACATCTAGATTTCTTAGCTGATCCTAGTAATGTTCGATTGGGATTGGCTGCCGATGGATTCAACCCACTTGGGACTTTGAGTACCAGTTATAGCATTTGGCTAGTTGTTTTGATCCCTTATAATCTTCCTCTGTGGATGTTTATGAAACAAACTTATTTTCTATTTTCGATGATTATTACTGGAAAAAAAATTCCTGGAAATGATATTGATGTATACTTATAGCCTTTTATTGACGAATTGTTGGAGTTATGGAGCAATGGTGTTGAGACATTTGATGCTTCTTCTAAAACAATGTTAAAAATGCATGCTGCTTTAATGTGGACCATTAGTGAAATCCCCAGGCTTGAGAATTTATCTTGTTAGAACACTTACATGGGTTTGGATTGTCATGTTTGTAACTTTGATTTTGAGCCCGAATGGCTACCTCACATTAGAAAATGGTGCTTCTTGTGTCATCGAATATTTCTTGATGAATCTCAAATATTTCGGCTGAACAGATCAAAATTTAATGGTTCCATTGATCGTAGACCACCTCCAAAGTTGTTAACTGGTTCTGAAATATTAATTCATCTTTAAAATGTTGAAACAGAATTTGGTAAGGTTTATCATTAGAATGATAGTGGAAAATGGGTCTGAAGTTCATCATCAAGCGAAATCAGAACGCAACAATAGAAGAAAAAAAGTATATTCTTCAAACTTCCGTATTGGGAATTTAATTTGTTACGGCATAATATTGATGTGATGCATATTGAGAAGAATCTATGTGAAAATTTTATTTTCACATTGCTTAATGAGCATGGAAAGTCAAAGGATCATCTCAATGCTTGTAAAGACTTACAAGCAATGAACATAAAATGCTATCTCTGGCCAGATGAGAATGAAAAGTATCCTCCGGCAATTTTTGCAATGAATAATAGGGATAAATATACATTCCTTCGAATTTTAAACAATGTTAAGGTATCTGATGGGTATTCAAGTAACATCTCGAGGTGTGTTGACTTGAAGAATCGTAAGTTACATGGATTGAAAAGTCACGATTCACATATTTTGTTACAACAGTTAATACCATTGGCATTGTGTACATTATTACCTAAAAAAATTGTTGTTGTTGTACTCCGATTCTGCACATTTTTCAGACAACTATGTGAGAAATCTCTACATCCATTTCAGCTTGAAAACCTCCAGGAGAGGTTTGTATTGACCCTCTGTGCAATGGAGATGATCTTTAATCCATCATTTTTTACTGTAATGATGCATTTAACTGTGCATTTGGTTGAGGAAGCTGAATTAGGAGGCCCCGTTCATTATCGATGGATGTATCCAATTGAGAGGTACTTTATTTGTATGTTTTTCAGTTAAGTAAACAAATTTTGGTACTTAATTAAATGCATAATTATTTTTATTTTATTTCACAGATATCTTGGGCATTTGAAATCATACGTGAGAAATAAGGCTCAACCAAAAGGCTCTATTGTTGAAGGCTATTTGGCTGAGGAGTGTCTTACCTTTTGTTCTTAATACTTGGATGATATTGAGAAAAGATTTAATCGAGTTGGACATGTTGACGACACATCGACTCAATATCAAATACTTCAGAAATCCAAAATATTTCCTACTATTGGCCGATCAGTTGGGAGGACCTCAAATGTGACACTGACTGAATTGGAATTATTACAGGCACATAGATATGTGATTCTGAATAGTGAAATTGCAGATCCATTTATTGAAGAGTTGAGGATACAAAAAAAGATAAAAATGAGAGTCTAAACACGAAATGAGAAATATATAATGAAAGTTGTTAATAAAGATCTTGTAGAATGGTTTGCACGACGTGTATGTTCATAAATATTGCAATAAGTATGAATATTAGTTTGACACATACATTTTGTAAATCTAATCATGTATATTTATTTTTTCAGATCATGAATACTGATACTCGAGAAGAGGTGTCAGAAGATTTGAATTTTCTTGCTAGAGGTCCTCTGAAACAAGTTATAAAGTTCAACGCTTATAATGTGAATGACTTTATATTTCATACAGTCGATCGAGAAGTGGGTTTGAAAACACAGAATAGTGGTATATTTACATTTGCAGAAGTGGAATACTATGGAAAGTTGCATGATATTATTCAATTAAACTACCACAGACATTTTTCTGCTATTTTATTCAAATTCAAATGGGTCGATATTATCAGAGGTGTTAAAAGATATTCCTTGCAATTTACTTCTGTGAACTTCTCTCACTTGATGGATGTTGGTGATCATGAACTGCATGATCCATATATCTTATTGATGTGGCAATGTTTTCACACTCTTTTCCACATCCTTTTTGTATTTTCTATTGACTTTTTTATATTAAAATGATTGGTTTTAGTCAATATTTGATAAGTGTTGTGTTTTTGTTCTTGCTGTTTAAAATAATCTGTTTTTAGTTTAAAACATGTGTTTTAATATACATTAGTGTCATTTTAAATAAGTCTTAAATTAACTTAGTCTCGCCAATTAGACTTTTATTTATTTATTTTTTTATTTTTACAATTTGTTATTCCAGTTAGTTTACTTAATTCATTAATTAAGTTAATTATTGCCTTATTATTTAAATTGTAAATAAATAACACTTTTTGGTTTTTGGACTTTTAATAATTTAATTAGTTTCAACAATTTAATTTTATTCGTTTAATATGTTTATTATTTAATTTAATTAGTTCTTTAATTAATTGGTTAATTAATTTAAGCATGTAATTATAAATATTTTAATTTGTTCTTTAATTATGTATGTTTATAAATTTTTAACCCAATTAATTCAATTGTTTAAATAAAGTTCCATTAATTTTATTTTATTTTTCTTAATTTTGTGTTTTTTATTTTATTCTATTTAATTTAATTTATTTATTGATTTATTTATTTTTTATTTATTTTATTTATTTATTTATTTATTTTATTTAATTTTATTTGTTGTTTTTATCACAGGGGTTACACTCGCACGGTCCGACCCGTAGTGGTGACCTTACTACCGATACACAAAAAACCTCACTGGTAGCGGTGACCTCACCGTTACCCAACCTGCACATCCCTCACCGCTACTCCTCACTATTAGCCCAGCTTACCTCACCACTACTTTACACCTCACCATTTACATTTTTTCTCACTGCCAGTTTAAGTCCACCGTTACATGACCTCACCTTTACCGCCCCATTAAACCTCACTGTTACCCTATTTTGCTCAACCTCACCATTACCCCATTTCTTCTCCAGTCCACCGTTATATTTCCTCACCGCTACTGCTATACCTCACTATTACTATTTTCTAGCTATCGATACAGCTCATTCTAGTCTACCATTATATCCAATCTACCGATACAGCCTCCTTCACCGTTATACCAACCCCACCGTTAACCATTCATTACCTCACTGTTATGCCGCTGCTTTATTTTTTTTCACGCAACGGTGACTCTGGCTCCACCTCACTGTTATATTTTTTTTCATTATCGATACAATTCTCTCCTCTATTCCTCACCATTACCTTCAAACCTCACTGTTCCACTCCACTACTTCATCTTCTCCTCGCCTCCATTCCAGCAGCCCGCAGTGACAACCAAATAGTAGCAGAAAAATTCGGCCTCCCCTGCCTCCATCTCCGCAGCAACCGAACCCCTTTCTTCGCCGCATCCCCAGCCTCCAACACATTAATCAAATTCACAACAACAAAACCACAGCAATAGATTCAAAGCAGTAAACCAGATTCAACGCAAAGAAGAACTCAAAATTTGAACCCCCTGCTCGTCGGAGTGTCATCTGAAACCTTGTCGATCCACACCGCCGCACCGGAAGCCTCGCTGCGCTTCCTCCATCACCGCACAACCACAGCCCGCATACCCTATTCTTCCACCCTCATTCGAACCCCCGACCTTTCTTCCACACCATGCCACACGAAGCCCCCGCTCTCCTCTCCCTATTCGCCGGTGAGTTCCCCACTGCGAACCGCTGCGCCACCCTCCCCTATGCCAACCGCGCCCCCTCCTTCATCCACACTCGAAGCCTCCGTGCCTCCCGAAACCCACGTCGCACCTCCTCTTTCTATCCGCAACTCCAACACCTCGCTTCGCCTTGCTTCCTCAACTCACCGCACCACCCACTTCCACTGCCTTCTCACCGCACAACCCGCAACCCATTGCCACCTTCTTCATCAATCACACCGCAAGCGCTACCCCCCGTCGGCCCTGCCTCCATCTCCGCAACACCCGAACGCCGGCACCCCTGCCTTCATCACCCCGCTGCCTCGGTGCTGCACCTCATCCCGAATCGGAACACCCGCTCGATCCCCTGCTGTCGTCGCCACCCCCTGCTCCATAGTCGCTGCCCGAAACCCTCACTTCCCTAAACCCACTTCTCCCTTCTCCTGTGACCCGAACAAACCCTTTCCCCCTTTTTGGTTTTTCTTTTTAATTTTTTAGTTTTTATTTTATTTTATTATAACATATAATATAATGTATATATATTATGAGATATATATGATATACTATACAACAAAAATTATAGGTTTAATAATAATAGTATCTAATCTTTTTTATATATCATATATGTTATTAAATGAATATAAAACTTATTAAAACACATATATATATTAATAGTAGTATTAGGTTTTATAAAATATATATTCTTATAAGTATTTTTATTTAGTATACATATATATACATTAATAAGTACTTTTAAGTAGCTATATATGTATATTTACATAATCTGACTCACGTGTGTATTTTGCTGTTTCGTTACAGGGGGGAAGGGCAGGATGAACTTACATGGAGTTCACTCGGGAGTGGGCGACGTACACATAAAATCATGCCACGTGGATTGGTTGTGTCCAGGGAAGGAATTAGTTCTCCGCGCGCGCATTATTTTTCATTCAGTTAGGAGTCACTGCTCCGGTGACAAGCGCGGGAGGAGCAGCACAGTGAAGGAGCCACGTGGAGGCCGGGGAACACTTTAGGGGAGATTCCAGAGGCTTCGGTTAGGTGATGAACACACGAGAGGCGGGAGAGGCATCTAGGGGGAGCTAAGAAGGAGCGGATAGCCAAGGGGGGGACACACTTCCATCGAGAGACAGAAGAGCGGGACTTTGATTCAGAGAAGAACACAAGGAGGAGAGGAGGAGAACCTAGCCATCTTTCTCGAAGCATATTGGAGTACAAGATCAGAGCATTTCACACCTCGATTCCCAGGGTGGGACATCGAGCGGAGTTCCAACATTGATTCCATCATCAAGCGGCAGGAGTTAGTGTTTCCGAGAGCTTGAGCAGGGAGACAAACATTCTTATTTGACTTGTGCTCTGTTTTTTTTCTGCAATTGAATTTAACATGAACTATATTAATTCTTATTTCGTTGTTCCATTAATACCAACCATGATGTCCGGCTAATTCTCTTTGGGGGAAATAATCTGGTTAATTTTATCTGTTTAATCTCATTCATGCACTGTATCCTTGCTTTGAATTGTCTCTCTCACTTTTTATAGACGCTTTTTTTTCAAAACAACAGGATCGAGTGAAAACCGATCTTGTTTGCACCTTAATTAAAACTGTTTCAATCTAAGTAATTCACTGACAAGTGAATTACTCTCAAAAGAGAGAGACACACCGAACTCAACTGACAAGTTGAGCTCGGTGACTTCTGACCTTTCTTCACCATTGGTTGGAATGACTCTTACAGTCGAAGGACTGTAAGATCTATTTCATCACAAACTGACCAGACGACGAATCTGGAAGGTTATTTTCAGTCAAATCCATGTTCTTAAAGTCGCAGTGCATGAATAGGGTTAACCAACATCAAATCGACCAGTGGACTTCCCCTATTCCTCATCTATTGGTTGTTTGCACCATAATTCTACTGCTCTGTTTCTATCTACTCACTTTGTGTTCACCATTTCACCCCTTCTTCACGAACTAAATCTGTTTCACTTCACTTCACCACCACCACTTGTTATTTTTACGATTTTTTCATGTGTGTTTTTGTTTGGTTATTTTTTTTAGAACATCAAACACAACAACAGGCCTCCCTGTGGTTCGACCCTATCTTGCCACTGTCCTAAGTAGTAAGTAGGTATAAATTTTAATTTTTTTCCTATGACCAATGACGCACGAGCGCGCAAATTTTGGCGCTCTTTCCGGGGAGGCTAGGTGCACTTAAAAAAACAAAAATTCACATAAAAAATCATTAAAAAATCATTAAAAAAATCACTAAAAAACTGCAAAAAGAAAATTAAAATGTAAGAAAAAAAATTTGTGAACCTGTTGCAGGCAAACCAGGTCTAAGTCTGAACACTTAGTACCTCGTAACCCTGAGATTGATAAGAACCTCAAAGATGTGAAAAATAACAAAGACAAGCTCAAAATGGAAGAAAACAGAAATGAAAATCTGAACAATCCAATTCCTGATAATGTGAACCAACATGGAATGATGAATCAACCTGGGAATGAGATAGCTGAGAGACACACTCTGAGAGAGTTCTTACTACCATCATTTTCTAGCAACCCTTCATGTATTAGACTCTCTCCTAGGTCTAGGAATTATGAGATCAAGAAATCCATGCTTAGTCAACTTCCTACCTTCAATGGAATGCCTAGTGAAGACTCTCTTGACTTCATTAGAGCCTTCTATTGTAGTGTCCAGCAACTGCCACGTAGGGGTCTCACTGAGGAAGAGCTTAAATTGAGAGTGTTCCCTTTCTGCCTCAAGGGCAATGCTAGGTCTTGGTTAAAATAGTTAGAGGAACAGATCTTTGTCACATGGGATCAAGTTTACAATGCCTTCACAATGAAATTCTATCCTAGGAGGTTGACATCTGAAATTAGGTATAAAATCATTGGATTCCTTCAGGATGAAGGAGAGCTATTTCATGAAGCATGGGATAGGTTTAGAGGTTTGCTTAGGCAGTTTCCAAACCATCAATGTAAACCTCAATTCCTCATGGAAACCTTTTACAATAGTCTTACCCCTTACCACCAAACCTTGGTGGATCAGTATTCTGGAGGAGATTTTAGTGATAGGACTGCTGAGGAGCTCAAACAGATCTTTAACACATTAGCTCAGAATTCCCAGCACAAATGTTCTAGGAGGAGAACCATTGTTAGAAAAGAAACTGCCCCTGCTCCTCAAGCTGAAGCCCAAGCTGTTGGGTTCTTCAATGAGAACCCACATCAAATTCTTAAGGAGCAGTGTCACCACTGTGGCATGTATGGCCATTCTCAAACCTGTTGCCCAAACTTTGATATGCCTGTCCAGCCTCACGAGAGTTCCATCTTTGATGGCTATGGACCTCGGATGAAACCTAGGGATGATCCTTTTTCCAACACTTACAATCAGGGGTATAGGAACCATCCGAACCTATCATGGAGGGAGTAGGGAGTCCTCCGACCTTCTGCTCCTCCTGGATTCCAGCAGCCTCCTAGGCAGCAGTTCCTACCCCAATCCCAACCAAAGTTTGAGTCATCCAACTCAAAAGATGAGGTGAGAGATATGTTCCATCAGTTGATAGGGAGGTTTGATGAACAAAAGACCAAAAATGATTTTGATAAAGTTCAAATGGATGCTAGAATGAAGAACATGGAAATTCAAATGGGGCAGTTGGCTAGGGATGCTAGCAATAGAGAAAAGGGTAGGCTACCCAGCACCACTGAATCCAATCCTAGGGAAAATTCCATGGCTGTGACCACCAGAAGTGGTCTCCAACCCCACCAAGAGCCTAGAAAAAAACCCCAAAATACTGAAAATGAAAAACTGAATGAAGCTGAAAACTTAAATTTGAAAGAACCTGAATCTAAAAAACTGGACCACACCACTGGAATTCCTCCAGTTTCCGTTGTTCTAGCTCAAAAACCCAAAGAAAATGGCTTGAAAAGCAAATACATTAAGGGGAAGAAAATTGGTGAAGAAGAAGCTGTAGAGATGCCTCCAATTGTGAGGAATTGTTCCCCTGCAATCCCCTTCCCACAAAGAATAAAGAAACCAATTCACGATTCTGAACTGCTGAAATTTTTTAAAGTGGTTAAAAAGATGAACGTTTATATCCCATTCTTGGAAGCACTGATTCAAAGTCCATCATATCTGAAATCACTCAAGAAAATCTGTTCAAACAAAAAGACTTTGGAAGAATTTTCCACCTATAGCTTAATAGAGGAGTGTAGTGCAGTCTTACAGAATAGGATACCTCCTAAGCTTCAGGACCTTGGAAGCTTTGCCATCCCTTGAACATTTGGGGATAGAGGTGGTAAGTTCAATTTCTTGTGTGATCTGGGTGCTAGTATTAATCTGATTCCATTGTCACTTTTCCAGCACCTTAGATTAGGTGTTCCCCAACCCACCAATGTTGTGTTATAGCTTTCCGATAGGTCTATCACTCATCCAGTGGGTAGGGTTGATGATCTGTTAGTGGGAGTAGGAAAACTCTTTTTTCCTGCTGACTTTCTTATCCTTGACATGGAGTGTGACCAGGAGGTTCCTATCATTCTTGGTAGGCCCTTCTTGGCCACAGGGGGATCTGTGATAGATGTGTCTAAAGGGAAACTGATTTTCAATTTGGGTGAACAGAAAGAAGAATTCAATGTGTTTAAGAAAATCCAAGAACCCACCCACCCAATTTTCCCAAGAGATGAGATGTTATTTGTTGAGAGTAGTGTTGATAAGGAATAAGAAGAGTTTCTGAGAATGATAGCTGAAATCAACAATGAACCTGAAATCCATGCTGCCTCTTACATGGGGATCAGCTCAAGTAAGGAGAAAGAATTTGTTGATGAGTATGAGGGAGAATTTTTGGAGAACCTAGATGAGTTTTTCTTGGAGCATATTCTTACCCCGAGAAAGGAGTCTGAGTTTGAGGAGATATCTCTTGGAGGATTTTATACTGAAGAAAAAAAATTTCTACTGCCTTCTTCAAGAGGCAGCATAAAGACCTTGGGCCACCCAGGCCCAAGTGTCTTCCCTCAATCCAGTCACCACCCACCCTTGAACTTAAGCCCCTCCATTCCCATCTCAAATATGCCTTTTTAGGAGACAACTCCACCCTTCCTGTGATCATTTCATCAAATCTAGAGCTGAGTTAAGAGCAAAATCTGCTCTCTGTTTTGAGGAAGTACAAGACTATCATTGGCTGGTCAATTGCTGACATCAAAGGGATAAGTCTAGCCTTCTGTATGCATAAAATTTCAATGAAACCTGAGTGTAAACCCAGATTATAAGCTCAAAGAAGACTCAACCCCAACATGAAGGAAGTTTTGAGAGAATAAGTGATTAGGTTGCTGGATGCTGGAATAATTTTTCCGATTTCTGATATCCCCTGGGTCAGTCCTATCTAGGTGGTACCCAAAAAGAGTGGAGTGACAGTGGTCACTAATGAGAAGAATGAGCAAATCCAGATGAGATCATTGAAAAAATGGAGAGTTTGTATAGACTATAGGAAACTGAATGCTGCCACAAGAAAGGATCACTTCCCTATGCCATTTTTGGATCAAATGTTAGCAAGGTTGGCAGGCAATGAATTTTTCTATTTTATTGACGGCTACTCTAGTTACAACCAGATTTCCATTGCACCTGAGTACCAAGATAAAACCACCTTCACCTATCCATTTGGGACATTTTCCTACTGGCGGATTCCCTTTGTCTTGTGTGGTGCTCCTGCCACTTTTCAGAGATGTATGATGGCAATTTTTTCAGACATGATTGAGAGGATAATTGAAGTGATCATGGATGATTTTTCTATTGTGGGAGATAACTTTGAGAACTTTCTGAAAGACCTAGAATTAGTGTTAGAAAGATGCCAAGAGACCAACTTAGTCTTAAACTGGGAAAAGTGCCAATTCATGGCCACTGAAGGCATAGTTTTGGGACATAAGGTTTCTAAGAAGGGGCTAGAGGTCGATAATGCTAAAATTGAGGTCATACAAAAGTTTCCCCCACCTGAAAATGTCAAAGGAATTAAAAGTTTTTTGGGTCATGCTGGGTTCTACAGGAGGTTCATTAAGGGTTTTTCTAAGATTACTAGACCCCTATGCTCCCTTCTGGTTAAGGACACACCCTTTGTCTTTCATGACACTTGTCTAGAGGCCTTTAATTTACTCAAGGAGAAATTAACTACTTCACCTGTAATCACTGCTCCTGACTGGCAGCTTCCCTTTGAGGTTATGTGTGATGCTAGTGATTTCGCAGTAGGAGCTGTGTTAGGACAGAGGAAGGACATGAAGCTACATGTTAATTACTATGCAAGAAAGCTGCTAGATGATGCCCAGAAGAATTATTCTACCACTGAAAAGGAGTTGGCTGATGTGATGTTTTCTATGGAAAAGTTCAGGCAGTACTTAATAGGATCAAGGATCATAGTTTTCACAGATCATTCAGCCCTTAAGTACTTGTTGGCTAAAAAGGACTTGAAGCCTAGACTCATGCGGTGGACCTTGCAGTTACAGGAGTTTGATTTAGTGATTAAGGATAAGAAAGGGGATGAGAATGTAGTTGCAGATCATTTGTCCAGATTTCCCAATTCCACAAGTAAGGAACCAAAAGAGATAAAAACTTCCTTCCCTGATGAACAACTCTTTGCTGCTTCTGTGCAGCAGTCTGCTTGGTTTGCAGACTATGCCAATTTTCTGGCAGCTGGAGTCATGCCCAAGTATCTTTCTCACAACTAGAGGAAGAGGTTTATTTCTGAGCTGAAATATTATTTTTGGGATGACCCTCTTCTCTTTAGGAGGTGTGCTGATGGGATTCTGAGAAGATGTGTGGTTGAGGATGACATTCTACCCATACTTGAGAGCTAACATTCATCACCTTGGGGTGGCCACCATGGAGGTGAAAGGACTGCTCAAAAGGTCCTCCAGGATGGTTTCTACTGGCCAACACTGTTTAAGGATGCTAGAATTCTGGTTATTGGCTGTGCAAAATGTCAAATGTTGGGAAATGTTGGAAGAAGACAGGAATTACCCCAAAAAGGTATTCTGGAAGTTGAAATCTTTGATGTGTGGGGCTTGGACTTCATGGGACCATTTCCATTCTCTTATGGGAATGAGTACATTTTGGTTGCTGTGGACTATGTGTCCAAGTGGGTTGAGGCAGTAGCATTGCCCGACAATTCAGCTGCTAGTGTGGTGAAATTCATTAAGAAAAACATTTTTTCCAGATTTGGTGTGCCTTGAGCTTTAATAAATGATAATGGGACTCACTTCAAGAATTATAAGTTCAAAGGTTTGATGGAGAACTATGGGTGCTCCCATAGGACAGGCACTACTTACCACCCATAGTCCAGTGGGCAAGCAGAAGTTTCAAACAGAGAGCTCAAATAGATTTTAGAGAAAATGGTGTCTAGATCTAGGAAAGACTAGTCAAGGAAGTTGGATGAGGCCCTTTGGGCTTACAGAACTGCTTATAAAAATTTTATAGGGATTTCACCATATAGGCTACTTTTTGGGAAAGCATGCCATCTACCTATTGAGTTACAGCAGAGATCTTATTGGGCATTGAAGGCTCTTAACTTTGATTTTAAGTCTGCTGGAGAGAGGAGACTTCTAGAGCTGAGTGAGCTAGATGAGATCCGAAGAGAGTCCTATGAGAATGCTGAAATTTAAAAAGAAAGAACAAAGGATTTTCATGACTCAATCATTCAAAACGGGAATTTCAAGGTTGGTGAGAGGGTCCTGATTTTCAATTCAAGATTGAAGCTGTTTCCAGGGAAGTTTAATTCCAAGTGGTCAGGACCCTTTACCATTATTAGAGTCTTGGTTAATGGAGCTATTGAGTTGGTTGGATATGAGAATAGACCCTTCTTAGTCAATGGAAAAAAGAATAAAGCACTTCTTTGAAGGGCAGCCAAAGGGAATGGCTGCCATATCTCTATTGGAAGAATGAGCTGATTCAAGTCTACCTGAGGACTATAAACTCAGTGTTTCATGGGAACTAACCCATGGTTTCTTAGTAGTTTCTCTTTTATTTTATGTTAATCAATAAATTTCATCCATGCTGCTTGTTCTCTGGCTCAATTTCTTGACTGCTAATGGTGCCTCATGATCTGTTGTTGTGTTAGAGAGAGTTGTTGCTTCCAGAAACTTGGCTAGAAAACCCAAGGGAGCAATCCACTGCATCATATGGATAACATTTCTCTCTACTCACTCTCTTGGGTTACTTTTCTTGAACTGTAAACTCTGAAATATTATTTTTACTTATTTGAACTTGCAGGTTCTGAAGAGGAATAACAACCTAGTGATGCTGATCAGGATCTGTTGATGAAATCCACTCCTAAAGCTCCAATAATTCAGGGAAGTGTTGTTCTCCCTTTTTCACTTTAAATTAATTGCTTACTCTCTATTGTGAACTAAGTGTGGGGGACTTCATCCCAATCTGTGAGTAATGATTGTATTTTCTTGCTTGGGTGTTAGCTGCTAATATCTACTTAGTTAAGAATGTACTTGAGTTGATTTGATGAAACATGCTTGCACCCATTATTATTATTCTCATTATGCTACTGCTGCACATCATTTCTAAACATGCTAATTTTTTGAAGTAAATTGTTAAAATCTTTTGTCTTCTCAAAATGATTCAAAGCATGAATATGTTAGGAATATAATTGTACATGGTTGCTGGTGAGGCTGGTGGGGTCGGGCTCTTCTGTTTTTGTTCTTTTTTGTTTTTATTTTCTTTCACTTTTTGTGTGGCAAATAAAATTTTTGAACTTCATTTATACCCCTCCATATCCTTTTTCAACTGAAATGTCTATATTTTCTGAACATTAATTGTCTCCCACCTTGAGATTCAACATTGGGGAGAATGTTGGGATTTAAGTGTGGGGGAGAGGGGTCATTCTAGTGTCATTTCAAATTCCCCCTTCTTGAACTTGAGATTGTGGTTGTTTAAAAAAATGGTCAAATTTTTTCAAAAACATGGTTCAAAATTCATTCAAATTTTATTTTCAAATTCTTTCATCACATGATGGTCATTGGATGTTCAATGGTACTTCAATTATGTCTTGTTTAGTGGATAAGTGTTTGCTGGATGTTGAGAGTGACACTTAGTCAGAAACTGTTAATCATGAATGATTGCTGAGTGCAATTGTTCACTGTCTCTATGAACCTTTCTATTTAGAAATTGAGGATAAGAGTATGACAGGATAGGTTTTGTGGAGTAAGTTTCATTACTTAGGATAACTTGATGTTCTCACTGGAACCCATGGGACTCACAATTTTTAAAAAATAATATTCAATCACTTTATAAAGTCAATTTGAATGATTAATAATTAAGTCCTTTGTAACTGGAGTAAAATGGGCAAATGGGATCCCACAGTGAGTATCTGAGACAAGGTGCATTGGGTGAGTTTCTGTGAATAAATAAAGCCAACTTCAATCTTAATAAGTGCTATGCACAGTGCTCTGCACATGGAATATGGCTGGGAAAACGTAAAATAAAGTGCCCTTGTCAAAAATGAACTCATTAAGGTGAGGGGAATTTTGAACCCATATGAAGAAGGGGTCAATTGACTTGGTTAATTTTCATTTGGGTTGAATCAATAAAGTGATCAATTTCATGGACTTTAATTTTTGGAACCTGGGGGAAGGTGAGAATGGATGGTGCCCTAGGTTAAGTTTTTGAGTTCCACTTCTTCTAACCTTTCATCACTCCTTGAATCAGTACTTGAATTGGATGGTGAAGTAGGATAGGTAATGAAAACACATAGGAGGCATGACATACTTGACAGTATATGAATTTGTGAGGCTTTTGACTTCCAGTGAGTATTTGAAGCTAGGAAAGACATCATTTTTGAATACCTTTGAAAAACCTGACTCACTGTTTGGTCCTGTTCATCTGGATTTTTAAGTTCAATCATGCACTTTTTGAGCTGAAATTCACAAATCATAGTTCTGTTTTAAAGTCAAAGGCATGTATTTGTTTGAGGACAAACAAAGCTTTAAGTGTGGGGGAGTTTGATGTACAGTGTTTTCACACTCTTTTCCACATCCTTTTTGTATTTTCTATTGACTTTTTTATATTAAAATGATTTTTTTAGTCAATATTTGATAAGTGTTGTGTTTTTGTTCTTGCTGTTTAAAATAATCTGTTTTTAGTTTAAAACATGTGTTTTAATGTACATTAGTGTCATTTTAAATAAGTCTTAAATTAACTTAGTCTCTCCAATTAGACTTTTATTTATTTATTCTTTTATTTTTACAATTTTTTATTCCAGTTAGTTTACTTAATTCATTAATTAAGTTAATTATTGCCTTATTCTTTAAATTGTAAATAAATAACTCTTTTTGGTTTTTAGACTTTTAATAATTTAATTAGTTTCAACAATTTAATTTTATTCGTTTAATATGTTTATTATTTAATTTAATTAGTTCTTTAATTAATTGGTTAATTAATTTAAGCAAGTAATTATAAATATTTTAATTTGTTCTTTAATTATGTATGTTTATAAATTTTTTAACCAATTAATTCAATTGTTTAAATAAAATTCCAAAATTTGTGTGCTCGCGCATTGTTGGGCACGGGCGACAAATTAAAATTTATACCTACTTACTACTTAGGACAGTGGCAAGACAGGTTCAAACCACAGGGAGGAATGTTGTTGTGTTTGGTGTTCTAAAAAAATTACTAAACAAAAACACGCATGCAAAAATCGTAAAAAAAACAAGTGGTGGTGGTGAAGTGAAGTGAAACAGATTTAGTGCGCGAAGAAGGGGTGAAATGGTGAACACAAAGTGATTAGATAGAAACAGAGAAGTATAATTATGGTGCAAACAACTAATAGATGAGGAATAGGGGAAGTCCACTGGTCGATTTGATGTTGCTTAACCCTATTCATCCACTGCGACTTTAAGAACATGGATCTGACTGAAAATAACCGGCCAGATTTGTCGTCTGGTCAACTTGTGATGAAATAGCTCTTACAGTCCTTTGACTGTAAGAGTAATTCCAACCAATGCTGGAGAAAAGTCAGAAGTCACCGAGCTCAACTTGTCAGTTGAGTTCGGTGTGTCTCTCTCTTTCGAGAGTAATTCAATTTTCAGTGAATTACTTAGACTGAAAAAGTTTTAATTAAGGTGAAAATAAGATCGGTTTTCACTCGATCCTGTTGTTTTGAAAAAAAGCGTCTATAAAAAGTGAGAGAGACAATCCAAAGCAAGGATACAGTGCATGAATGAGATTAAACAGATCAAATCAACCAGCTTATTTCCCCCAAAGAGAATTAGCTGGACATCATGGTTGGTATTAATGGAACAGTGAAATAAGAATCAATGTAGTTCATGTTAAATTCAATTGCAGAAAAAAAACAGAGCACAAGTAAAATAAGAATGTTTGTCTCCCTGCTCGAGCTCTCATAAACACTAACTCCTGCCGCTGGATGATGGAATCAATGTTGGAACTCCGCTCGATGTCCCGCTCTGGGAATCGAGGTGTGAAATGCTCTGATCTTGTACTCCAATATGCTCCGAGAAAGATGGTTAGGTTCTCCTCCTCTCCTCCTTGTGTTCTTCTCTGAATCAAAGTCCCTCTCTTTTGTCTCTCGATGGAAGTGTGTCCCCCCCCCCCTTGGCTATCTGCTCCTGCTTATCTCCCCTTAGATGCCTCTCCCGCCTCCCGTGCATTCATCACCTAACCGAAGCCTCTGGAATCTCCCCGGAAGTGTTCCCCGGCCTCCACGTGGCTCCTTCACTATGCTGCTCCTCCCGTGCTTGTCACCGGAGTAGTGGCTCCTAACTGAATGAAAAATAATGCGTGCGTGGAGAACTAATTCCTTCCCTGGACATAGCCAATCCACGTGGCGTGATTTTATGTGTACGTCGCCCGCTCCCGAGTGAACTCCATGTAAGTGCATCCTGCCCTTCCCCCTGTAATGAAACAGAAAAATACACACGTGATTCAGATTATGTAAATATACATATATAGATACTTAAAAGTACTTATTAATGTATATATATGTATACTAAATAAAAATACTTATAAGAATATATATTTTATAAAACCTAATACTATTATTAATATATATATGTGTGTGTGTTTTAATAACTTTTATATTCATTTAATAACATATATGATATGTAAAAAAGATTATATACTATTATTATTAAACCTATAATTTTTGTTGTATAGTATATCATATATATCGCATAATATATATACATTACTTATCATCGCAAGAAAAAATGGTATATTATGTGAATGATGTTGTCGATGAAGGGTGTAGTGTAGTTTCTCACGTAATAGAAAGAGATTTGTATGATATGGGTGATGAAGTGGAAAATTTGACCTATGAAATTGAATTTAATCAACAACAGGAAGCATAATTATTTGTCCATCGTGATATTGAAAATATTAGTATAACAAGGATGAATGAAGTGGATGAAGAAATGGAGTAGGAAACCAACATGATTGAAGGGGAAAATGATTGTATGTACAATTATTTATTTATTCAGCAACCACTTGTTTCATTTCTGTAGTCATTCATTATCATTGTTATATTTTTTTTTGTTAGTACTGGGCATCTATTATCATTTTTAATTTTTTTTTCTGCATAATTTTTTTGAAATATATATTCTGAACTTAATTTTAATTGATTAAATGATAGGAATTCCAAGGAGGAAGCGGTACACTATTTCATCTAGTTCTGCGACAGATGATGATCCATCTGGCTCCCTCCCCACGACATCTGAGGCACCAGCTTCCTACACCATCCCCCCCTGCACCATCTCTCACACCATCTCTGGATGTCCCATTAGAGGGTGATTCATCGACTCCCCCTTCAAGAGCCTCAGTAGTGGGGCAGTGACACTCCCCTTCTAGTTCATCACGAGTATACTGGAGTGTCACTGTCATAGGTACAAATTTTAATTAAATAAATTTATTGCATTTTTTTTATACTAATTGATTGATCATTGAATATGAAAAAAAATTCAACCATGTAGAAAAACATAAAAAGTGCAGATGTTTGGAATACGACTGGTGAAAAGATAGTCGTGCCATTTGATTCTTATGGGGTTCCTATGGATGACGTTGCGGGGTTACTTGGCCAGATTCTAGGCCGGCTGGCAGCAGAGCCCATTTCCCTTCCTATTTCATATGATGATTGGATACATATGCCTCCAAGCTGGAAAAATGAAGTTTTTTATTCTCAAATAATGGTAAATTTATTACATTATGTTTTAATTGAATGCCATGTTACTAATATGTTCAAAATGAATTTCTGTATACATATGTTCTTCTACTTTACATTTGTTGATGTGATAACATAGAAGTGGACGTTGAAAAATAGAGGTAAGAAATGGAAAGATTTAAAATGGAGATTGTGGTGTGATGTCAACGATACTTCGTTGACTGTGCAACAAATGTATGAGAAGCTACCCAGTGGGGTACCGAAAGAACAGTGGAAAGTTTTTTTTGAAAGACATCGTGATGAGAAGCAGATGGTATTGAAATACATATTATTATATTATCCTCATTTTACATTTATACATGTATATGAAGAGAACATGACATTGAATACATTACTATTAAATTTCATTTTATTTATTTTAGGATCTTTCAAGACAGAATGCATCAAACCGGGCTAAGCAAGTCATCCCTCACACTACGGGATCGAAAAGCTTTTCTAGAAGCCGAACGACATTGGAAATCCTTTAATTAGTTTAAATATTTATAAGACAGTATTATCTGTTTAATATATTGAATTGTTGATTTATCTTTGCTTAATGCAGTCACAGATTTTAGGGCATGAAGCATCCCAAACTGAACTATGGTTTGATGTTCACAAGAAATAAGATGGAAGTTTTGTTAATTATCCTACTAAAAAAGTTAATAACTTATTATCAGTTTTTACTGTGTTAATATATATTGATATTTGATTTATAGGTAAAAATTAAAGAACTATGGGATGTCAATCCTACGTAGTCCTACTCAGTCTCCCAGGATGACCCGGTTGCTAAAGTCCTTGGGAAGGATCATCCTGTTAGAGTGCGCGGGATGGGTTTGGGACCCGTACCATCTGAGGTTATTAGCAGGTCATCCGGAATGGCAGCTACATATACTCCTCGCTTTAGTCATCCCATACCTGGAGATTCTCAGAAAGAGATTTTTTCTCTGTGAAACACAGTTCACCAGCAGGGGGATCAGATATCTGCTTTGCAGAAAGAGTTAATTGAAATACGTTAGCATATGAGCAGATATGCCCCCAATGGTAGTGAATCATCTTGTGGTATGCAGGTAAATCACAAAAAATCAAAATCATTTAGTTTTCTAACTTTCATTGGTTTTATGTTTTAATATATATATGAAACCATATTTAATTTTCAAAATAATTTTCTTACAGGTGACAGCAAAAAGTGGAGATGAAGGTGGTGAGGGTGGCGATGCATCATCAGACTGTGAGTAGTTGTATTGTTGATGTGTTGAACAAATATGGGAACAGTTGGTTTTTATATGTAACATTTGTGGCACCTAGTTGCCTCCAAAAATTTTCATGTCATAAAATTTCCTTGATTTCTCATGTTTCCTTTTATGCGTTTTATTGATTTCTGATGTTTCTTTTTATGTCTTGATTTCTCAAGTGTGGTATACATCATTCCATTTAGGCATTTTTTTGAATTGGTAGTCAAGATTTTGGATGACTAGGAGTTAAACCCATTGTTGATGTGTTGAACAAATTAGGTCATTTAATAGTGATCAAGGCGATAGTGTTGTGGACACTTTGGTGCGGCCCTTGTAATTTGTATTTCTGGGAGGCCCTTGTGAGTGGTAATTGACAGCCGCTAAATGGCATATCTCTTGTAGTGAATCATGTCTTTGTTCTAGGGAACCAAACATTGCAACACATTGGGATTAAAAACACCTAATATACTTATATAGATCCACCATTATATCGAATATCAATAAGATGGAGGTTCCAAATATGGGTGGTGTAGGATTTAAATCCACAAACTCAAGATATGAATTCCAATAAGGTTGTACACATTCACATCAAAACTCAATGGAATACATATGAGAAGTGAAGGAATCCACTGAATCCTAAGATACTAAATCCTAAAATATCATTGAGATAATTTCCTTATATTGATTGAGATATATACCCCATGAAGGTAACTATAGATAAAACATTAATGTTGTGGTAATTTGCATCAATTTATTTGATCCTAATCAAGTTGGAAATCTCAGATAGACCTTTATTGATTGATTAATCTACTTTTATTATATAATATTAGATAAATGAGGTATGATAACATCAACCAAATCACCATACATAATGGGTTTTTTCCCTATAGAAATTTGATATTTATTTTCACATGTTATACTATTTTGAATTTTAACTAAGTAATATTCTCTTATGTTGAGATGGTTTTACTATTTTTTAGTGGTGAGGGGGTAGTGGATTCATCCACACCTATTTCATACTCAATAGAATCATGTTTCCCAATATCAATTGGGTTAACATTGAAGAAATATACTAATGTGTTACCACCAATAGGAATCACATATTTACATTGTAAGAGGGATATCATTAATTTGGGTGTGATCCCATAGGATTAATGATACTGGAGATGACCATGAGGAAAAAATGATAAAAATTTACCCCACCCATGTGGGTTATGTTTTCCATTTTATTTTTATAGACATAAAGGACACTTAGGATAGATTCTAATGATTTTAGATATTAGAGCATTGTAACCATCCCTAGTATATTATCTAGATATTCTAATGGGCCTCAAGGGTGTTTAAACTAGTAGGGGTATAAATATACTCTTGAGTGTCAGTGGTTGGATATCTCCATTGGGATCAAATTTTAGATGCTTGAGTATAGACAATAGGGGAAAACACCCTATATATCTTCTTGAGTACTCGAGGTCACATGTTAATAAAAATGACTATAGTGAACATGATACTCATAATGAAGTTCTAAGGTGATTTATAATTTATGGTGGACATATTTATCCAAATCAATATGATAAAAGAATAATGTGTTCTCATGATCTATTGAAAGGATACAAAAAGGTTGGATGTGAAATTATGGACCAATGGGTTTTCCATAGAATATTTTTAGTTGGACAACCTGTGGGGCATTATTCCCTATAGATTGCCATGAGTGTCATATAATGTCAGGATAGATCCATTCAGATGGTATTCCGAAAATAAGGTGTGAACCATCATGTACTCATTTTACAAGGGTAGGAGACAATGTATGTCAGGGTATAGGGAACATATATTCATAGAAATTGAGTCCTATGAATGACATAACAATTGTTTTCATGCCTCACCATTGTGTTCCTTATGGGTACTATCAGATTGTTTTTGGTCTTGAACATAATTGGTGCATTTGGTGATTCAATTTTAATTAAAGGATGTGATGAAGATATTGAAATGGAAACACAATGAAGAAACCCAAAAATACATCATCAAATGTAAGAGTTCATAGTTTATCAATACAATTCCATGTTAATGGATTCAGATTAGGTTATCTATTTTTTTATGAGAACCACCAATGGGATTCTATGTATATGAATATTTGGTATGGATGTCCTTTTAGAACTAAATTACAATGAAAGGTGTTCACTAGTGATTCATACTATAGATTTTTCAAAATAGGTATTGGTAAAAGGTGTGAGATTTTGGGATCATCAAATATTATTTTGGTGGAATCATTTGAATTATTGTATTCCCTTATAGATTTATGATTTTTTAATGAATAATATCAAAATACTAGTGTTTAACGAGTTTACCCTATTCCTATGATCTCTCTGAATCTATGTAGATATGAAAATATATGATATTTAGGTTAATCATACATATAATACATGTTTATGATTCATTTGTTTAAGGCCACATAGTTAGGAAATTATTCATTTTTCTCCATACAAAGAGGTTTTAGGTGTTTACATTGTTGGGATCAGGCCTATGCGATGAGCATCATATGAATCTCTATACATAGAATCATAACACACATAGTTTATTAATGATTAGTGGGATACATCATACAATTTATGTTCAATTTAAATATAAATATTTCAAGAATATTAACTTTTTTGAAGGGGAACACTTTGTGAAAGGTACCTAGAAATATATAGTGTTTGAATTTATCATGAGTTTCCATTTCAGTTTCATCTTGGTCTTCAATGACTAATTTGTAGAAGGTATGGTTGTGGATTACACCTATTAGAGGGATCATATATTGTTTTCAATATCATATATGTTGGTATGATGATAATGGATGAATGCTTAAGAGGATGGGGCATACAACATGAAGGTGGATATGATATTGTGATACTAGGAGGGGTATCTAAAATTAATAACTTTATAAAGAATCTAATACTAGAGTCTTTAACTATGGTATTTTGTAAAATTTATTCATATTATTCTTATCGCATTAGAATAATAGCACATTTCTTGATGTTGGGATTGAACCTCATAGGGGAATATATTGTTTCCTAGTTAAGAGGAATAAAATACAATATAATTGAAGGCATGCATTTTAAGGTAATGTGACATGATTCATCATAGATTAAAATTGTGTTGAAAGGACATGTGTAATGAATTTTAGAGTCATCCTACCAGGTTTAGAAGGTTATTACTATAATGTATCTCAATAATTATTTTAAATTATGATCAAATAGAACATAATGTTTTTGTGTATCATGATTTTTTTAAGAAATAAGTTATAGAAGATTAATTGTGTTACATAAAAGTTCACAATAATGTATTGAGTGAGGCTAACACACGAGCTTCTCTAAGACACCTAGTATAATAGATGTGTGTAGTGATGGTATATTTGGGGTATTAAACCAAGTAAGAGGGCCAAACATGGTAAATCTAACTGTGTTTTACGCTCACTCCCTATATGGGAACACCGTCACACATGTAGATCTAATGTTTCATTTTCAAGTGATATATATTATGGGGGATCAAGAAGGATCAGCTAGATATATATTTGGAGAGTATTCAAATAATGGACCTATGTTTTATAGTTGATTCAATCATATATTTTTTTCAATTTATTCTATACTGATTTCCTAGGTTGATGTTTCTTGTTGTATGTTGGTATGTACAATATGGTTCATTCTTATATAGCATGTCAATGTTTACTTATTTTTTTCAATTTATTCTATATCGATTTCCTAGGTTGATGTTTCTTGTTGTCTGTTGGTATGTACAATATGGTATTTCTGGTTTGATTTGTCTTTCAGTGTAGTGGTGCAGCGGAAGCAAAAAAAAATTATGGTCAGCTTTTAGCGGCGGTTTTAACAGCCGTTAAATGTACATTGGTGGCGGTTTAAACTGCTGCTAAATGTTGAAAACTAGCACGAAATGTAAAAAAAATTACGTTCTGCGGCGGTTTTAACCGCCGCTACATAGTCACATCATAGCTTCCTCATTCCACAGTGGTTCTTGTGACTTCAGTGGCGGTTTTACGGCCGCTGGATTTGAGTTTATTCGCAGTGGTTATAACCGCCGCAAATAAACTAATATCAAGGGCTCGTAAAAAACCGCCACTAAACTCAGTAAAACCACCGCAAAATGAGGCCACTACGACGCTTTCCTTAAACCACCACAAAATGAAAATAACCTCCACTAATAGATTGGAAACACTGTATTAGGCGGCGGTTTATAGAGACCACCGCCAAACCATGTAGCGGCGGTTTAAACTGCCACTACACGCCAAAATAACCACCGCTAAAAGGTGTTTCTCTTGTAGTGGAAAATCAAGAATTAAAAAAACATTTTTTTAATTGAGTCTATCAAAGGAATTACTACTTGGGAATATAAGTATCACTCAAAGAATATATAATTCATCTTCCCTATGAGTCTGTCTATAGAATTACTACATGGGAATCCAGTATCACTCCTTGCATAATATAATTCATCTGCCCTATGAGTCCATCCAAGAAATTCCTACATGGAAATCTAGTATCACTCTTGGAATAATATAATTCATAATCCCTATGATTATTTCCTTGGAATTCCTATATGGTAATCTTGAATCACTATTAGCATAATATAATTCATCTTCCTTGTGAGTCCTTCCATGTAATTCCTACATAAGAATACAGTATTACTCCTAGTATAATATAATTCATCTTCCCTGTGAGTCCTTCCATGGAATTCCTACATGGAAATCAAGTATCACTTTTGGAATAATATAACCCATCTTCCCTATTATTCCACCCAAGTAATTCCTACATGGTAATCCAATATCACTCATGGAATAATATTATATCAGGTGCTTGGGGGTATAATTACATTAAACACACACACAATGCACACACACAGTCCTGAAAGGTAGGTCATAGCCCTGCCCAAGGGATAACCCACCCAACAACTTGCTTTATTACATAATATTTGTTTTTGACTGAAATCCCAATGGTAATGAAGCCCATTACATTTTGGCCTATGACCCATTCTATGAATAGTAACCCTGTTTTTATAGTACCTGCTATAGTATCTCCACCACTACAGTTCTTTCTATAGTACCCAACACTGCTAAAATGTTTCCCCACCACTAATATAGTACCCACTACAATACCAACTACTCCTGCTACAGTCTTCTATAGTACCTATGATCAATGGGTTTTGAACCCTTGTTTTTGATGTAGTATTATGGGGTGCTTATTACTAAGTCAGGCCCCAACTACTATCAATCCTAGCATAATATAAATCATACACCCTATGATTTCATCCATGTAATTTCTATATGGGATTCCAGTATCACTCCTGTCATAATATAATTTATCTACCCTATGAGTCCATCCATGTAATTCCTCCATGGGTATCTTGTATAACTTTTGGAATAATGTAAGTCATTTAATCCAAAGAAGTACCTCAGGGTATCCCAAAGATATCAATTAAAGGGATTAGAATCTATATCCCATGAAATAAATCTAGGAATCCCAAATATATAAAGTCATATCGCATTAGGCACATTGGAAATAGATGAGAAATAACCTTTGATAATCATCATTGCATTGGCAGTAAACAAGTGAATGCATAAATTAAATAGTGAGGGTGGTTGAATTCCTAAAACCACCACTAATTTCATGTCCTCTTAGGATTATATGTTTGGAATGGGTTCTAAGGTGACACCTACTACCATCTCTACCCAAATCCCCAATGCACTATCTCATGGTTGGTCAAATTTTGAGCACCCACTAGGTCCCTCAAGTCAAAACACTGGAGAGGCATCCTAATTGAGATCCCCAAGGTCTACATATAAGAGAAGTAATCCTACTTAGGATCCTCAACTATGATGTTAAAAAAAGGACTCTTAATTGGGATTCTTTACAATAAGTAAACAGAGGCATCTTATACAGTATCTTTGGAATGGTACATAGGAAGAGGAATCCTACATGGGACCTTTAATAACAGTATACATAGGTAGAGGTATCCTACATGGTATCCTCAGAAAGAGTAATAAGTAGATGTGTCTTATAAGGGAATCCCTATGTCATAATGTGATCGAAATCATCCCATAGGGGACCCTTAGTAATAGTAATAAGATAGAGGAATCTTATATGGGATCCTCTATATCAAAAGATAAGATAGACTCTTGGCCTAAAATGAAAATTCTTTGAACATCGGTCTAAAGAGATAGCTCATGGGCCACTTTAAATCAAGGTTCTCACTCTCAAGATATGGATAATTCTATTACTAGAGGAAAAAACTCCCCATTTAATAAAATGCTAAAACACCTCCAAAGAGTCCTATAATCACCTCAAGGATTTCACCATTGTGATCTGAACAAAAATATAGTCAAAATGGACTACTCGTGTGTCCAATTTCTACTTCAAGGTGTAAAGATGTGAAAACCCCAAAAAAAAATGTAGCAAGGGGGAATTACATATCATGTATACTTAGTACACGGCGTGTTCATTCAACACTCCACCTGGGAATGTACTTTAGTCGAGCTTATCATGTAAAGGGCCAGGCACACTACATTTTGATTATGTAAATGGTGTTTACCCAACATGTGGTACCTTTCCGTGTACCTCACATGCTCTATCCATGTATATATCTTGGTTGTGTACTTTTACATGTCGTTTAGCCCATACAAGGTCCAGTCATGTACCCTACATGGCCATGTGCCCATACACAGACTGTCTGTCCGAATACTCAGCTATATGGTGGAGTCCTAGTACATGGCATGAATACCCTATACACAGTGTGTACTTATAAAAATATCATCTTACCTAAATGGGAAGAACACATGGCATGTGTTCTTGAACTACATGTCATTTGATCAGGATTTCTGAATGGGAAACCCCTCAAATCATCCTAAAACCCCATTTTTCTCCCCCAAAAGATATAGATAAACCCACTTGTAGTCCTAAGCAGTGACTATATGGGTTTAAATCTTTAAAATGGTAAATCTACATGGATTTACAAAAAAACTTAAAAACATACTACCTTTTGGAAGAATCCACTGAGGCTTCACCCATTTCAATGATCCATAACTACCACACAATGATCCTATGCTTCCCAAGCTCTGTGAGGGTACCTCTCTTCCCCTATCTCCATTTAGTCCCCTCTCCCTCTCTCCCTCTTCTATCTCAGTCATTCAAATGATGAATCCCCTACAGTCATGAATGATAATCTAGGGAAGGAAAAGATAATAAAAGAAAGAAAAATAAGAAAATAAAATAAAACATAAAAGGGTTCTGGCCCTGGACTTGGTACCCAATCGCAGTTTATTCCCCACCTAAAAAAACCCTCATTTCAGATTTTACAGTGGATACGGAATCACAATCCTACAATCTGTTCAAAATATATAGCTGAAAAAACTCATGAAAATAAGTTTTTATTTAATTAATTAAATATTAAACATTAATTTTTCTATGAAAATTTGAATGTATTATAATTACACCAAACTACTATCCTAGGGTAAACACCATACTCTGGGACCAATGGAGTGGTCATAAAAATCTTCTAAGATTATATTCTAGGGAAAAATGATCATTTTAAACCTTATAATAATTTGAAAGAAAAAATTCAAATTTCTTCTCAATATTCTTGTACGAAAATTGGAGAGTTTTTTACAATCTCCCCACCATAAACATTCTCATACTCAGGAAGCCTTGATTGTAAAACTAGTAGTAATGCTCTTATTTCAATCATCTACACAAACATATTATCTTGACTATCCAAAACCAAACTCATATCATCAATAATTATCCCCTACATGGAATGCATCTAACTATGACTGATCTGGTACTCCCCAAAAAAGAAATACCCTTATCGTCATCTCAGTAACCAAATATAAAGCACAAATCCAATGTAAAATGAAAATTTTCAACTTAAAACAAGGTTTACCACCATCATAAATCCAATGGTGCACTCCCCACCATGATTATTTCCTTATACCGCTCCTCTATCACAACCTCAATAGGTTCCATTGTCGACCAGGAAAGATATTTAAAAGAAAATAATCTCATTATAGATACAATTCTCTCTCATCATACTCAATATGATGTTAAGATATAGAATTATAGTCTCTAACTAGGAGTACACTAATACTCCATCGAAATTCATGTTTAGCTCTCCGAATACACACTCACATCAAACAAGCTACACATTCCTTTAACCAACTATTCACACCATGTATCCTAACAATGTGTGTTCAGGTCCAGCCACAGGTCCACCATCTCACAACACCTAATTCATTTATGTTGTCTCCTCCACTATGGAGGGACATTTATCCTTTTACCACAAAATTTGGGCAACCGTACCCATATTATGTCTTTAAAATTTTATTACTAAGCTCTCATACATCCACCCATCAATTTATGATTTAAACAATATTACATTCAACCAACTATTTCCATCATCACCTGACCCACAGTCCCATGAGTAATCCATCAAAAGGATAAGCTGACTGTGCTACATGTCACTTCATTCCAAACCATACACAATATCTCTTAGAACTCCTCTTCAAAATTGGGCACCTTAACCATTCCATGATTTATTCTAAGACCTCTCATCACCTAGCATTGTTCCAATCATGAGCATCTACCAGCATTATGACTATATGAGAAATAGTAGAAACACTAATCAATAGGGTTAGGCAACTGAATAGTCCAACCCATAAAAGACACCCTTTATGCCATAGCACCCTCAATGCTTCATCACAAACCAAAGGCATCAACATTTCTATATCTTACAACTTTCTAAATAACCATGAATCGATCTCAAAAAAGAAAAAAATTAAGCTCACTTCCTAAAAATGAATCCATAAACTTGGGGTAACCCTACTCATAGGTTTCCCTTGATCAAAATGAACTTCAACTGACAAGGGTCTGAGTAAAAAATAAGGTCCTCTAGGTATAATAACCTATCCCAAAAGATCAAACCTCTCCAAGGGAATTAAAGATAACACTGACCTATAAAGGTAAAAATTGTAAACATTGACTTACTAGGGCCTTAATCCTCTCTAACCACCCTTATAAGGAACTGCTCTCTGGATGTCATGATATAATTTGTAAGAGATAATGAATTAAACACATAAAGAATCTATATATGGTAATACCCCCTCAAGATCTAGTTCACTAAAAACCTTCTAGTTCCTATAAGTATCGTACTCAGTGATCTGACTAGATAACCATTAATGGAGGTCAGTTAAGTAAAATTTCATTCCAATATTTGTAGGAAAACTCCATATAGTTTGTTAATGACACTTTAAATAAATGAAACTAAAAAAAACAACACCCCATAAGGGGTCCAATATTTTGGAATCATATTCCATGTAGACCTACAAGGGTCACTGCACCTCCCATGCATGAGGATTGAGTCATCATCCTCACCATCAAAACTTATCAATTTAGATCCACATCATCTTTCATCATAATGAAATATATATGCAAGTCATCCCAAGTAAGTATAATTCCACCAAAAACCTATATCATAAAGCACCATTTATGTTTTTCTAACACATTAAACAATTTTCTTATTTCATCAGTAATATAAAACATTAACAAGCCTATAACATGTGTATCCTACCTCCCAAATATGATGCATGAGACACCTCTTGGATTTTCTAGCCAAGAGTCAAAATCAATCAATGGACTCTTTCCAATGGGGGAAGAGACATAAATCTATAAATTACCTCCCCCAAATAATCCAAAATCCATATATCTATAATAAATCATAACATCCAGACAATATTTGTGTCACTCAAAGAAAAATTCATATACAACTATAACATCACAGATCATAACAACAATCCCATAATGATGGAAACCAGGACTTCTTATAGAAATAAGTGTTATCAACACACCAGTATAATATCCATAGTAGGTTATAAAAGGTATCTAATACTCTTGTTTACCAAATCTAAAATAGTAACTCAAAAGGAAAGGAACACCTCTGATACCACTTTGTAACAACCCGACCTGGGTGCCACTAAACAGGTGGCCTGAGTAGGTTTTCCGTAAGGGTTCAAGCGTGCACCCCTATATTCTAGAGGATTATGACTAGCAGAAAGGGTCTAAACTTAGTACATTGGGGAGAATATACCCTCATATCATAGTAAAAATAGAAAAAATAACGAGATATCATCCATAGTAGTAATAAAAATAATGAAGAAGTTGTAAATAAACTGAAATAGAACATGATACAATAATAAATGAAATTCTATAAAAGCCTAAATAGCCATGTTATACATACAACATTGTTCTCCCACTAAGCTGACCATACATGCATGAGAATATAAAATAAATTAAAATAAAATTATAGAGATCATCTATAAACTATGATCCAGACCACATAACATGTCTCCAAGAATCTGTCGAGCTGCTCTAGCTTGATCACAAGAATCCACAGGAGTGGATCTTCTTGATCATGCAACTCTGGGCCTCAACCCTACTATTATGTAATATGTGTTCAACCTAAAAAAACATACATAAGTTCATCACATGCATTGAGGTTCACATACAAGGGTGAGAAATAATCTCATTAGGCTACCCTAATGATGAAACTATAAATCTATTTTCATTAGTGAATGCTCATACAATAATCTCATCCTAGCCAAGACACAACTGGGATAATAAAGATGGTAATTGGCATGAAAACATACTCAATACTTGGGTTCATAATCTCATTTATATATATATTCCCATATATATATATATATATATATATGAGTAAGGTGAAAAATAACATGATCAATAGAAATTGATCATTGGGTTTGTAATCTTGATCAACAATACCTACTTCAGCTAGTGTCATAAATGTCTTTGAGAAAGCTACATCACCACAGGGGAAAACATGTCATAACCCTATGTTCACCTATACTTTCTTAGAATCACTATAATGATGTATTCCAAGTAATATTTGGACATCCTATAAAAATGGTTCTCTTATTTATATAAATAAAATCAGGACCCGAGGTATGTAATTAAGGTGTTCATATATTATGAAAATCGATAATTAAATAATTCAGTTTCCCCATGATTTCAACCAAGTAATTTCTTCATGGGAATCCAAGTATCACTCAAGCTGTTTATAATTAATTTTCCCTAATAGTCTATCCATATAATTTCTACATGGGAATATATTATCACTCATGGAATAATATAATTCATCTTCCCTATGAGTCCATCCATAAAATTCCTACATTGGAATCCAATATCACTCATTGTATAATATAATTCATCTACCCTATGATTCCATCCATGGAATTTCTACATGGGAATCTAGTATCACTCCTAGCATGATATAACGCATCTTCCCTTTGAGTATCCATGGAATTCCTACATGGGAATCCAGTATCACTCCTGGCATAATATAATTCATCTTTCCTATGAGTCCATCCATGGAATTTCTACATGGGAATCTAGTATCACTCCTCACATAATATAATTCATCTTCCTTGTGATTCTATCCATGGAATTCCTGCATGGGAATCTAGTTTCACTCCAGGAATAATATAATTCATCTGCCATATTATTAAATCCATGGAATTCCAACATGGGAATCCAGCATCACTCCTAGAATAATATAATCCATCTTCCATATGATTACATCCATGGAATTCCTACATGGGAATCCAGTATTACTCCTGGAATAATATAATTCATATACCCTATAATTTTATCCAGGTAATTCTTACATGGAAATCCAATATCACTCTTTTTATAATATAATTCATATGATATTAGAAATTACCTTTAGGAATCCCAAATATATAAAAGGAAGGACTCAGAATCTGGATCCTAGGAAATAATTTCAATAATCCCAATGATATAAAGTCACATTTTGTTGGCCACATCAGACACAAATTGGGAAGCAACTCTGGTGATCATATTTTTATCAGTAGTAAACAAGTGAATTCATAAATAAAAGAGTGAGGTTGGATGAATTCCTAAACCCACCACTATTATCACAGCCTCTTAGGCTTACAAGTTCAACACGGGTTATAAGGTAACACTATCTACCATCTCTACCCAAACCCCCAATGCAATAGCTTAGGGTCGGTCAAACGTCGGGCACCCACTGAGTCCCATTGGTTAAAACAATTTAGAGGAATCCCACTTAGGATCATATAATTCTAAACATAAGTTAAGGAATCCTTCTTATGGTCCTTAGCTGTAAAGTTAAAAGGGTAAATCCTACATGGGATCCTTGATGGTAAGTAAACAGAGGAATCCTACATGGTATCTTTAGAATGGTACATAGGAAGAGGAATACTACATAGGACAGTTAATAATAGTATAAATAGGTATAGGAATCCCATATGGGATCCTTTGAAATAGTAAAAAAGTATAGGGGTCCTATAAGGTATTACTTAGGTCAAAATGTGAGTGAAATCATCCCACTGGGGACCCTTGGTAATAGTAATAATATAGAGGAGTCCTACATGAGATTCTCTATGTTAAAAGATAATATGGAATCTTGTCTTAAAAGGAAAGTCCTTGAACACTAATCTAGAGATATGGAACATGTTCCACCATAAATCAAGACTCTAACTCTAAGAAGATATCTAATTCGATTAATAGAGGAAGAACCTCTCTATTTAATAAAATGATTGAAACCCCTCCTATGAGTCCTTAGATCACCAAAATGGTTTCACCATAATAATATAAGTGTAAAGATATTCAAAATGGACTAATAATGTATCTAATTTAGACTATGGAGTGTAAATATATAAAACCCCAAATAAGAGTAGCAAGGGGAAATACACGGCATGTATACCTAGTACACAGTGTGTTCTCCCAATGCACCACCTGAGCATGTACTTCAACCAGACTTGGAATGTAAAGGCCCAAGTAAATAGTGTTTTGATAATGTACCTAGAATGTGCCCTACATAGGGTGCCTTACCATGTACATCACATTGTCTGGCCATGTATATTGCATGACCATGTACTTCTACATGGTGTTCAACCCACACGGGGTCTGGCCATGTACCCTACATGACCATGTGCCCCTACATGGGTTTTCTAGCCGGGTACTCGATGATTCCTAGTAAATGGGGTGTATACCCCATAAAAAATTTTTACTTATAAAAATATCATCTTCTTAGAATATAATGAACCCACAGCGTATGTTATGGAACTACACATCGTGTGATTAGAATTTCAGAATGGTAAACCCCTCAAATCATCCCAAATCCCTATTTTTCTCCCCAAAATATATAGATTGACCCACTTGGGGTGCTAAGAAGTGATTTTAGGGGTATAAAATTGAAAATTTTAAATCTAAATATATTTAAATAAAAACATAAAATGGTCTACCATTGGGTGGAATCTGCTAAAGTTTCATCCATTTTCATGATCCATAGTTGTCACATGATGATCCTGCTTCTCTCGAGCTCTGCGACGATACCTATCTCCCCATATCTCTCTTTATATCTCTCCTTATACATCTTATCTCTCGTCCACATGAAGTTTTAATCCCATGGGGTTGTTCGTGATAATACAAGGAAGGAAAAGAAAAGAAAATGAATAAAAGGAAGAAAAGAAAACAAAAATGAAAATGGGGTTCGACCCCAGCCATGGCACTCAAACTATGTTTAAGCACCACTGAGGAAACAATCCCCATTTCAGACTCAAAAGTGGAGACTAAATATCAATCTGAAACTCCATTCACAGTATATATCTAATCTAATGTCTGAAAATTATTTAATATTTAGTTAATTGAATATTTAATATTAATTATTCCATGAAAATTCAAATGGTTCTGAATTCGACCAAACTATTATCCTAAGGTAAACACCCTATTCTGGGACTAAAGGAGTGGAAATAAAAATCATTTGATATTATATTATAGGGTAAAATCAAAATTTTACCCATACAAGAATTTGAAAGAAAATTTTAAAATCTCTACTCAATATTCCAATCTATAAAAACAAAGGTTTTTACACTAATAATTTCCCAAATATTAAGGAAAATTTTTTTCCGAAAATAAAACTATAATGTCTTAAGATAATACTAATGTAATGAATGATAATGATTGCTATATTTTTCGTTCATACCATATATGTTAAAATAAATATCGATTTAACACTTTTTTTAAAAACGTCAAAAAGTACCTTGTTTGGGAAATGACACAAATATTCCTTTAAAAAAATTAAAAATCTATATATGTATAAAAATTTATTTAATAAATAAATTTATAATTCTAAAAATATCCTTTTATAAATTTTAAGGAAAATATGCACATGGAATAAAAGTATTCCTGACTGAGTAAAAAAACAAGGTCGGTTTTCCTTTAAGACATTACTTCAGTGTCTTGAGTACTTGAAGAGAGGAAAATTAAAGGAAAATTATAATTTAAATAAATAACCATAGTATAAGGAAATAATTTGGTTTTAATATATAAATAAAAAATATTTTTCCTAGAAAATACTTAAACATATATAATCTCAAATAATGATGTGATTGGGAAATAAACCCTTACCTCGGGTCTGACTTCCTTCGTACGTGTTTGAAACACATGTATAATAAATATATATTTATTATAAATCTATTATTTAATAATAATAATATATTTTATACCATATATTATTTACCTATAATATTTTATCACCGTTTTATAAAAAATTATTTACTAAAATCTCTATTTTGGGTGATAACTACTTCATTTTTCATGTATATTTCGGTTTAATAGTTTTGGTACTTGTACTTTGATAATGGTTTAAAAATCTATAAAATATTAATTATGATATAAATATCATATATATTTATTATATATTTATTTATATTAATCTATAAAATTTAGAGATAAAAAATAAATCACATCGTTCATGGAGATAGTAGGTCGTATGTACATATGAATGTTGTTTTGAATTTTCAACATAGGGAAATAAATAAAGGTAAATAATAATTAAAATTTATATACTAATTTTTATATCATATATATCATATATATTTATTAAATATATCCTTTTTACCACCCATTTAAACTTGAAATAAAAAATAGATCACATCACTTCATGGAGGTGGTAGTTCACATATACGCGTGATCGGCGTTATCATTTTTCATTTCATGGAAAAGAGGGTGGATAATTTTGGTTTAATAATCAGAATAAAATTTTGGTTTAGTAATTAAAATTAATTTACTATTTTATTATAAATACCTTATATTTATAGGAGTTACAAAAAGAAGTAAAAATAAATTGATCGGTTATAATGATTACCCATTCTTTGAAAGATCTCCTTTAGATATCCTCTTAAGGACACTAGGGTTGGACTTTTTGGAAGAACAAAACCTATAAAATGTGGATAATTATTTTTAAAATATAATTTTAAATCTATTGGTCGAGATATGTTTCTCAAAGTTCTGTAAAGAAGATAGGGAATGGGTGACCTTTTATATAGGAAGGAAATGGCACACTTATAATTACTAGAATGATTAAAATATAACTAAGTCATTCTCAGGAAAAATAATTTAAAATGAAAATATAATTGAATATAAGGTATTATAAGGTTTAAATATCATAAAAATATATTTGGATAGGTTTAAGTGGTAATTTAAACCTTTTATTGGGTTTTAATCCCTTAGCTAACCTATTTTAACCATAATCATGATAATGAATTTTTGAATCATAAAGGGTTATAATTTTACTTATAAGGTAAAAATTGGATCATAAATGGAAAAGGGATGAAATATTAGACAATATTTTATCCAAAGTATCATATTTCAGTATTTTTTTATTTTTAATTAATTTATTAAAATATTGTTTTTATAAAATATCATTATTCACATTTTCGACACTATTCATTTAATTTGACACTATTGTCATAAATTAAAAGATGGAATTATAATATAAGACTTTAAAACATACCTAATATGATATATTCCTCTATAAAATTCGTTTAACTCAATAATTATTTCAAATTGTATTACTTTTAATATTTTTAAAATCATTTATTTTATTTTACTATTAATTGGATAAATATTGTGTCATCATTATCCAAGCATTTAAGGTAATTATATAATCACTAAAAATAGAAATAAATTTCCATCTTAAAAATAATTTAATTATGAACAAAATAACCTTTAATATTTCTTCACAACTTATTTTTATCTCTATGTGAATATAAAAAATAGAATTTTAAAGTCAAGAGAGTGACATTTTGTACTTCTCTTTACTTAAAATTATATAAAGGTCAATATCAAAGAAAAATGGCACCAAGTGACAATATTTTAAATCATATATGGAAATGGATGAAATAAACTCATAAAATAAAACAAATTCAAGTGTTATATAAATTTTTTATCCTTGTCACATTAGTTTTTAACCTTAATTACCTGATTTACCCTTTACTAAGGTGATAAATTTTACCATTATTAATATTCATAATGACTAGAAATAAAAGAGACCTATATATAAAATTTTAACCTCATAATTATTAATAGTTAATTAATTTTTAAAGATTAAATTCCTAAAAATGGAATAAATTAATTTTAAAATTATTTTTCAAAACGTGAAAAAAAATCGCTTTTTAGGAAAATACTATTTTTAAGCATAAAACTACATTTTTTCTTATCACATTCCTAGAAAAATATTAGATAGCGATTAGAAAATTTAGTTGAATATTTATAAAAATATCATTAAAATAATTCATTAATAGTGATAAATTTAATTTATTAAGATAAAAACACATTGTGCACACAAAATATCACTTTTACCTTGAAATTATTTTTATTTTCAATTCTAATCAATTGATAACTAATGAATTTAGTATAAAAAAATAATTTTTTTTTCATGATTTAGTTATTACTATTAATACCTATAAATTTTAATGATTTGATTATAATTGTTACATTTAAATGATATTTTATTAGTATATTTCAATTCATTAAAACTTGGTGTTTCATGTAACATAATCTATCAAAGAAATTAAATTTATTTAAAAATAATATATCATAAAATCTCAGGGTGTTACATTATACCCACTTATAATATTTATCCCTCAAAATTACATCACTATGATATAAATAAATAATGACACTTTTTCCTCATCACATCCTCAGGTTACCATGTAGCTTCCTCCAATTTGTGGTTTCACAGTAAAAATTTGACTTTGTGAGTGGCCTTGTTTTATAGAACTTTATCCATGTAATCTAAAATCTACATCAGTTTTCCCTCATGAGATAGATATTTCTTTTGGGGTGTGACTTATATGTATATTACATGTGAAGGATCAAGTATGTAATTCCTTTAGAGATATTCATAGAAAATATTATGAACTTGAGAGAGATTTAATGAAAGAACCAATTAATAAGATACCGTCCCAATGTGATCAAGAATCACAAAGAAGAAAATATACCTAGGGATCATATTTCCATTATTTATGAATTGCTTTACCTTATTCTAGATAGATATTTATAGGAATAATTTTTCCCTGACCTCAAAATCTAGATGTCATCAAAAATTGTCAACATTACTTTTTTCTTGACTCTGAGAAACCATTATTTATTATTGAATGGATCCAACCTTATCTACAATTTATTCATCTAGATCAGGTCCCCATATATTTATTTGTTCAACCTCATCCCAACACATTGAATTTATTCACTTCTTCCCATATAGGACTTCATAAGGATCCATCTGAATGCTCGATTGAAAGCAATTATTATAATAAAATAACACAAACTGATGTTTTTTATTCGAAACACCTTTTAAATAGATAGAGCATGATTTTAACATGTCTTATAAATTTTTAATGGTTCTCTCAAAAAGACCATATATCTAAGGATGATAATCCATATAAAAACTCAACTCTATATCAAGATATCTCCAAAGGCTTTTCTAGAAATTCAAGGTAAGCCTCTGATCCTGATCAGATACAATAGAATGTGGTACTCTATGAAACCTTAGAACTTAATTAATATATATTAAAGAAATTGTATCAAGTGATAAATATTCTCTAACAGTGTTCAAGTCTCATGAATTCATAAGTCTATCTACTAAAACCCAAATAGAATTATGTCATTTTGATGTTTTGTGTATTCTGATGACAAAATCCATGGTGATGTCTTGCCCATGGGGTGTTAGCCAAGTGGTACTTTCTAGTTATACATCATTCTCTATGTCAGAACTTGACTAGGGTCGAGTCCTACTAGACTTGGACACTATGCATATTATGAACATGGTGATTCAAATTCATTTCCTAGATAGTGAACATGTGGCACACTCTAGGCCTGGTAGGGCCCCTAGGTGGGAGGCGATCATTACCCTTACACACATTTTTAATTCTAAAATATTTTACCACATTAACTTTGTGTTTCTTTACTTATCCTCTACATTTTCATTCAATTTCCTCTATGGAGGGATTTCATCTCCTCCACTATCATTCATTGGTTCTACCTTGGTTGGTCTTCGTCAACAGGGTCTTAGAGAATGTATCACCTCTAGATCATGGAGCTTCACTGTGGAATGTACCATTTCACTCTTTCATCTGGGACTATTAATTTTTCATCATCCATCTTTTCTTACCTTACCACTTGTTCTTATTTGGGTCTCATCTCCACCGATTCCATGATGATATTGGTTGCGGCGACACTAGTTTCATGGAATTTCTTGATGTTCAGTGTTGGTAGGTTTCTGATCTACTGCACTTCAGATATGGTTCTGTCTAGATTCGGGTATCCTCATCATTTTTATCATTATTTTGATATAAAGTGAGGTGTATTATTAGTTTACGAGATCAGTTTGAGGTCATGTGGGATCTGATCTTTGGGGATGGCCTTTGATCGGTGCATCGAGTATTTATCTAGTATAACTTCGAGGGGTGTTCTTAGATGCCTCATGTAGATCTAGCTCTAATTTGGCAGACAAGGATGATGTCACTCTAGAGGTTTTGGGGTGTCATATGTCTCATTTGTGATTATATTGTTTTTGCTACTTCTGTGTGTTTCTTATGGTTTTTTCACTACTGTTTGGGACAATTTATTGATTATATTGTTGAGTTCTTTTCAATATTTGGTTCTAGTTTGGTGGCATTTGGTGTGGTGCATCTCTTTGTAGGTACCACTGGGTGGGAGACCTTGAAGGAGGTATGGTTGTGTTGATACCCATCATCATCCATCTATTCTCTTAGATAGATTAGTACCCTACCTTTGGCTTCTTATATAGAGGGGTCTATATGGTTTTTTTGCATCAGGTTTACATTGTGGTGAGTTTCTTGCTTCTTTATTGGGTGAGAGGCTCAAAAGAGGGATAGGTGTGATGGTACATATCATCTGTTCCTCCTCTCGCATTCTAGTGTTGGTTAGAGGGGTTCTATAACACGTTATATTGACCATCCGGACAAAACTTCTTGGAGGGGGGTGACACATCACTATTTACAAACTCCTCTATTTCATTTCTCGATGGGGGTGATGAGTCTTTTACTCATGATTGTGTTGATTTTTTTTCCTTTGAAATTTTAAGACCACGTAAAACCTTCATTTCATGTTTATTAATTCTATATATGTTCTCTATGGGTTCTCCCTCTACCTAGTTTCCAAAGGGGCTTCTTGTTTTATGTTAAATAAAGGGGTATTTCACCACGATATTTTCAAAAAAAAGGGACACGTAATCAATTCCTAAAAATTATTATTTCAGCATGACCGTGGTTGAACTTAGGAAAATTCCTTACTTTCTTCTATAATTCCACACCTTCCTTATATTCCTTCTTAATCCTCTTATGGGTGTATGGTTTAGCATTCATCTGGGAAAGATAATATATTTCCCCTTTCCTAATAATTTAATGATACATATTTTGAATATCCATAAATATTATATCTCTTTAAATCCTCATCATGGAAAATATAACATGGTCTTTATGAATCATAGCATCGTCCACCTTATTTACCTTACCAAAGTAGTAATGTATTGAGCAATCATAATCCTCAATCAAATTCAACCATATTCTTTGGAACATATTCAACTCCTTCTGTATAAATATATACTTCAAGATTTTGTATATATCACACCTTTCATCATATAGATAATTCCTCTATATCTTCAATAAAAAAAATTGTTTCCAACTCCAAATCATGATTAGGGTATTTTTTCTCATGTATTTTTAATTAGTCATATGCATATGAAATCACCATGTAATTCTACAAGAGTAAACATCCTATTCCCCTGTTTTATTCAGCATTAAAGATTACAAACCCTTCTGCAATGTAGGGTAGTGTAAGAGCATGCATGCTAACCAACCTTCTCTTCAATTATTTGAAACTCTCTTCTCATTCATTTGACCGTATTAACTTAACCCCCTTTCGAGTCACCTTGGTGATTATATTAGATATTATTAAAAAAATTAAAAAATCCATCAGTAGTATCCATCCAACCTAAGAAAACTATGGATTTCATTTACAGTTGTTGGTCAAGACCATTACTCAATAACTTTTGTCTTTGAAGGATCCAACGATATACCCCCACATGATATTTTATAACACATGAATGAAACTTATTAAATAAAAAAATCAAATTGGTAAATTTAGCATACAACATCACATTCCTCAAGGACCTAAACACTATTTTCAAATGTTCTTCATGTAGGTTCAAGACACCGTGAAAACGTCAAATGGGACATGTTCAACTCATCTTTTTTTCATGATCAATGATTAATTTTGAGATTTGCATGATAATAAATTCCATGAATTATGAAATAGAATCAAATAATATAGACAACTGATAAACATTGAAACCAAAGAATAGGATTTTTCCATATTATTTAAAATTAATTTAAGTAATTGAAGAATTACATTTTGATAAATTCATACTTCACTGATGGATTTGACAACATCTCTACATCAAACCATCATTATGTTATAGGAATCAAGAATATATTCCCTATATTGGTGATCCATTCATGTTTCATGAACCTCCAAACAACACCATAGGAATCTATGGGTGCTAGAATAGTATATCCTAATGCTTGCATCATTTTCCATTGATCATCCTAAGAAGTGCTTCAAGGAAGGGTTCTCTTAGATCTATCTAGACTTGAGAATGGTGGTGGAGGAGTATATGTCTCTATTATTGAGAGTATTCTTAGAGAGGCATATCTCTTGGTATTTTAGAGGATTCTATCCAGATCTCATTGTGCACAAAAAATGAATTGGTTCTTTAGAAAAATAATATAACTGGGTTTATATACCTCTGGGGTTAGAAAAATATAATTACATATGTTCTATTATTATTATTTTTAATTTTTGTAGAACCTCATATTTATAATAATATTATTATTAGTATTTCTTGACATGATCTAAACTCATGAATTAAATTAAATATTATTTATTTAAATAATATTCAATATATATTATTTCTCACTAGACCATTAAAATCGGTTTTTCATTCCTCCACAATATTTATCAGGACTTGAATAATTACTATTTGTTTAATAAATAAGTATCACTACATTATTCATTAATAAATAAATAAATATTATATTTGCTAAATACTAAATAGATATTTATTAAATATTCTACTCACATAATATTCTCTCTAATGACTAGTGATAGAATATATATGATAAAATAATTAATAATAATTAAGCTATAGGCGGGAATAATATTTATTCAACTTTTTAAATAATAAATAATAATATATTATTTAACTAAGATTCCAGATACACTTAGTTTGTGGCCCTCTAGGCCAGTTTCTCGGTAATATTAGGCGAAACAGCCTCAAGTCCAAGGTTAGCATCTAGAAACATGTCAAGGAACCCATAGAGAAATAAGTTAATGTCATAATGACATAATATCGTGTATGTATGATTACTAGGTAATATAATTCCTTTATCATGATATCTCTAATCAAGCATGTGGCATGTTGTTTCCATCAACCTATGTGCTCCATGTTTCTTTCTTTGACTTTTTGTAAATCAAACTTGCCTATAGAACATCATGGTCATGGATTTATCTAGGATATATCAATTCCATCAAAGGGAATGATATATTAACTTTTGTTAAATAATAGAAGGGAAAAATCCTTCCTCTTGTTATTCATTAATTAAATATTACTTGTGACGCACCCAACATATCCAACCTCACTATGAACATATGTCATCAAAGTTTTCAAAAATACATCAAATTACATGACTTATAGTAATCAATAATAATAATGTTAAAGTATAAGGATCAATACACACATCTATAGATAGTAACATCCAATGTCACATGTAAATGTGTATTTCCTACTAGTGGTTCACATTCTCATAATATCCTACACTAGATATTACCATGGGAATACACCATGAGAAGGTACCTCAAATTTCCATGAGTCCTCACCCCTGATAGAATGTATCATTTTTTTCCTCAAATAATTTCATCTGTTTATAGAATATATATTTAAGAGTATTGTGATGGCACTTCTGGGTTCTCATCATAGTCAAAAACTGTTATGACCTTTCTGTGCGGCAACTACTCTTAGAATATTATCACATACTATTTCATGAAGAATAAAAATCCTGATGTGATAAGGAGTTTATTAATATTCAAAATAATGAATAAAATTTATCATAAAGTACAAAAATTTTGGTTTTTGAACACCCACTCCTATAAAATCCCACTTATACTAGAGTCAACTACTAACCACCTTCAGCTAATAGCTCTCACTTGATATTAATTCTTCTACTAAGATAAGACTTTATTCAATGGGTCCACTATATTTTCTTTTATAGTAACTCTTCTTGCTAAAACATTACCCCTCTAAGAAAAATATCTCAAGAGGTCATACTTATGGAGTATTTACATTATCTATTGGTGTGACCTTAGATCTTTTAGAAGATACACCACTACAGTATTATGATTATTCAATATGATGGGTTCTTTACTACTAGCTACCATATTAATCTCCTAGAAAATGTTTTGTATCTAAATTTATTACTTAATTGTATCGGAAGTGGCTATATACATGGAATCTTCTATTGAATCATCAACAACTAGATGCATTGAACTCTTTCATCTCATAGATCCTCTATTGGGATAGAAAAAAATATCTTTATTGCAACTTCAAATCATTCTAATATGTTTTAAAACTACAATCAATAAAACACATGATGACTAGCTCCCCATATCCTCTAGACACCAAGAATATATCCTTAGTTCTTCTCAGATACTTAAGGATATCCTGAATAGCATAACAATTATGTTCTCTTGGGTTAGATTGATATTTTCCTTTCATGCTCAATTCATAGGCAAAATCAATTCTAGTACATAACGTGGAATACATTATTGGTACTGTCATTGAATTATATGGGGTATTACTCATTATATATTTATCCTATTATGTATGAGGAAATATTTTCTTAGAAATATGTATACCATGTGACATTGTAACCAATCCCCTCTTGGATTACTCCATACTAAATCACTTTAGTATCTGATCAATATATGTACTTTGACTTAGTGCAAGAAGACTATTTGATCTATAATGAATGATCTTGATCCCTAAAATATTAGTTTCTTCACCTAAGTCTTCATGTTGAAACAATTTTATAACAAGTCCTTAACTAACTATAAGACTAGTGTGTCATTTCCAACAAGTAATATGTCATCAACGTGTACTACTAGGATAATGAACTCATTCCCACTAAACCTATTTTATACACATGGATCACATTCATTATTAATAAAACCAACTCCTTTATTGCTTCATAGAATCTAATATTTCATGACCTGAATTATTGATTAAATCTATAACTGGATCTCTACAACTTTTGAATTTTTTGGAATCACTTGGAGTTACAAACCCTTCTTGTTGTGTCATATATACATCTTCCTGAAGTTTCCCATTAAGTAATGTAGTTTTAATTTCCATATTCCAAATTTTAGATTCATGGTAAGGTATTATAGCAAGTGTAACAATTATGGATTTAAACATCTAAAATGGTGAAAAAATTTCATCATATTCAATTACTAGATGATATTTAAACCCTTTATAAAATATCATTTCTTTATTGTTATTTACTTTAACTTCCATGTACAATTTTCTCTTGAATACCCATTTTCACCCTATGGGGTTTATATCAATTGGTGCATTGAACAGAACCAAAACCCGATCCGAATACATGGAATCTATTTTAGAATTCATGGCATTTCTATCATGTAGCTTATGATCTCTCTACTACCTCTTTATAGGAGGGATAATTGGCATTGTCAACCAATAATGATTCACCATCTTTAATGACTATAAAACCATATATCTCTAATTCTATTACCTATCTAGTTCCCCTAAAGTGTAGTTGTGTTTCAAGAACTTCTTCTTACTTGGGGACCTATGGAATTTGTTCTTATACTAACTCTTTTATATCTTGAGCATCAACTTCATCAAATTCAATATTTCTCCCACTATCATTTTTTAGTATGTTCTCCCTCTCAAGAAATATGGCTTATCTAGCGACAGTCAATTTCTTTTCTGAGGCGTTTTATAGGTAGTATCCTTTTTCCCTTAGGATACCCTATAAAGATACACTTTGTTCCCCAGGGTGCTAGTTGGTTTCTTGAGAAGGACTTAACAAATTACTTGCAACCCTGTACACATGTATATGAAAAAATGGGTTTTTTCAATCTATAACTCATATGGAATTTTTTTTACCACTTTAGTTGGTTCTCATTTTAGTGTATATTCCATAGTTTGTGATGCATATCCCCAAAAGGATAATGGAAGATCTACATGACTCATCATCAACCTTACCATGTATAACAAGGTATGGTTCCTCCTTTCACTAACACTATTTCACTATAGTGTGTAAGGTGGAATGATTTGATATAGAATCCCAAACTCCATTTAATATTTGATAAAATATTAATTAAGATATTTTCCACCTCAATCTAATTGAAGTTTGTTTATCTTCTTTTAGAGTTGATTCTCTACTTCACTATTGATTTCATTTAATTTCTCAAAGGACATGTACTTATACTTCATCAAGTAGACATATCCATATATACTCAAGTAATAATTAAAAGTTATATAGTAAAAATACCAACCTCTATCTTCTATTAGAAATGGTCCACACACAATAGTGTGTAAAAATCCTAAAATTTTTATATCCATTTAACCCTTTTCACTTAATGGCAGTTTGGTTATTTTTACTTGTAAACAAACATTAAATATTTCAATTTATTTTTGCTCAAAAGATCCTAAATAACCACATTTACAAATCTATGTTAAACACTTATCATTTACATGACCAAGAAGGTGATTCCATAGTAGGGTGTTATATGGGTTTTGTGAACATGATTTTTTATCTATTTCTATTAATTGGTAATTGTAATTTAATACATTAAGACCATTATTTAAATGTTCCATACTATAACATATGTTTTATTTATAAAATAAATGACTTTTATTTAAAAATTTAAAATAAAACCATTTTCATCTAGGTATGACAAAAAAAAATTGTTCTTGGTAACAGTTGGTACATAATAAAAATCCCTTAAAACCAATATCATTATTTTTGGGAAATGAAATCTAGTAGTCACAAATGGCTAGAGAAGTCATCATCGCACCATTAGAAGCATAAAAATCCACATATAATCTAGAAATATTTAATAATCTACTTAGTTCCTACATTTGGATATATATTTGAGCATCAAAAGTTGTATCTAATACCCAATGTGTAGATATTAAAATATTAAACTCAATAAAAATGAACCTTTAACTTCTCATATATTCTTGATGTAGTTATTCTTCTAATGGCCTTGATTTCCACATGAAAAACAAATTATATCACTTTACTTTCCTTGACTATAGATATTACTCTTCTAGGAAGTATGGTTCTCGGAATATTTATAATTTTTATGAGTCTTTTTTCCCTTAAACTTGTTCTTCCTTTTCTTCTTCACCATAAGGACTATAGTTTTTTTAATCCTTATGTCCTTTTCCACTTGGAGAATCATATTAAGAAGTTCAAAAAGTATCCTCCCATTATTTCTCATGTAATAATTAATAATAATACTAGAGAAAACTTGGGTAGTGATTAAAGTATAATATGTATGTGCAACTCATATAGGAATTTAATCCCTAAGATGTCTAAGTAGTCAATGTATTCAGTAAGATTGAATAAATGAGGCACAATATGTGCCAAATCATCAATCATAGTTTTAAATAGAGAATTATATATTTCATGTCTCTCTTATATTTCCTTCTCTTAATAGATATCATAAAGGTTAGAAATCATTCTATATGCATTCATGTACTCGTGTTTCTTCAAAATCTCATTGGTTAAGGTTTATAACATGAAACATTCAACATACATGGAATTGTTCAAATTTTTCTCATAGAGAGATAATTATTCACCACCAGTCTCTTTACCATGTGCATTAGGAATAGGTTCTTCCAACACAAACAATTTTCTTTCATAGCATAAAATTACATGTAAGTTCCATTTTCACTTTTTGAAATTTATGCCAGTGAAAAGGTTATTCTTATCATGTATGGATCACTGTGATATATTTGAAGTCATTTTATTTTTTTCTATAAATAAGATGAGCAGAGTTTTAGGACTTTATCTGATAAAATTTTGAAAAATAAATAATTATTATATTTATTAATCTCCCACTGTTTTATCGAAACCCAATACCCCTCACCATTGGATTTGTAATATCTTGTTTATTGGGAATTATAGTGACAAGGATCCATATTCCCCTTATCATAACCTTGACTTTGTATGTTAAGAAATTAAAAGGATTTTAGGTAGGAATTTCAAATTCCAATTGTATTAACTCACAGTTAATTGATCTATTGAGTGGACTCCCCAATCCTAAAATCCTTAAATTGGATTTCCTCAACCATTGCCACATATTTATATCAATTCCTTATTTATAATTCAAACCCTGATATGAACTAAGTTAATTCAAACCAAAACATCATGTTAGAATTCATCGATAATTGAAACCACCCCAACTTTGGCTAGTAAAACACTTTGAACTGTGGTTTCATTTTAACTGAAGTTGTGGAAGGCTATAACTGCTTAAAATATAATTAAGTTATATTATGTTTTATGCATAAATTTATAATAATTATATTTATTACATACTTATTGATATTAAGTGGTTTTAATTAAGTGATTAACCATGTCCTGAATAATTTTTACTCATAAGAATTTATTTTAGTTGTATCTTGCATGTCTGTTAATTCATTAATTCATGTGACCGTGAAAAAAAATTCCATAATGAAAAAACTATGTAAATTTATAGAAATAAAATAATAAAATGGTATGACCATGACCTTTTACTAATGGTTAGTTTATCTAGAGGATAATAAACTAACCATCGACCTAGGGGAAAACACTTTGAACCATTTATGGTGCATGTTTCATCTTTCCACTTGTCCACCTATGTATCTCTCTTGGATTGGTTTCACCTTAGCTCCAAACATGAATAAAATACACTATATTTAGAGATCCATACATTACATATTATTTTACTCACATGTAGGTGAGGGGAACCAAAGGATTTGTTAAATATTGTTCATAAAATAAACTATGGGAATGTAGCCTGTCACATAATGTGAGGATGGATGAGATACAGTCCAACAATTTAATTTAATAATAAATTAAAAGAAACCAATCACATACAATGTTCTTTTATAGGCTCGTGATCATCCATATTCATGCAAGGAATTATGAATTTAATTAGAATTCAATTATAATTGTTTTTATTTGAGGTAAATCATGCTCAAATCAATTAATTATCTTCATTAATTAATCAATTATTTTATCTTAATTATCATCCAAATTTTCTCAATATTATCATCCACCATAATTTTATACAAAATAATTAAAATAATTTAAAATTAATTGTGTACAAAAAAATTTACCTTAGAGGCAACACATTGAGTACCCATATAAACTACCCATCATGTATTATACTCATATACATTATACTTTCATGACATGTGTCATAAAAAATATATCATATATTTTTATGGCATGTACTATCAACATAATAACCACATGAAACACATCATATTTACATAGTGTGTTATGATTCAATGATTGTAGAGTAATAATTGTAATATTAATTATACTTGATATGCAGAACCAAACATTACACAAAAAATTAATTACACATTTATATATATATATATATATAACCCATAACATGGAATGTAATATCAAATTAATGAACACACAAAACACATGTTGATAAGTTTTGAATAATATAATAAATTTACTTTTAATTGTGTATAATTTGGAAAAATTACACATCGTGTACATTCAAGATACATGTTGTGTATTGTTCTCACCATATATCCATGGAACATGCCCGGGGAGTCGTTGGGTAATTGGGAAATGGAAAATATTATATTACATGGTGGGTTAATGGGATACATAGTATTTGGACTCTGATTTATATGACCACCAGTTATGTTGGTCATGTAAGAAGATACATAGCCCATCTATGACTAAAGGACTACACATCATGTATGGAAGTTATGTGGTGTGTACTTTGGCTAACCATGTGTTAGGATGTCCTGGTCCATAAGAAAAGTGTAATTAAATTTACCATGTGTAATAAATTCATATAGATTAAATTAATTATAAATTAATTCAAGGTTCATTAAACACTGAGACATGGTGTCTACTCTTGTGTTGTCTAGCTAGACTCCTCAACACATACAAATGAGATCTTAAAATTTATTTCATTCATAAAATTAATAAATTTGATTACATTTTTGACAAATGAATATGAAGAAAGATAATCTTACAATCTGGATTAAATAACAATTAAACTATAATTGAAAACTAATAAAAAATGTGTAAACCAATCAATGATATTTAAATAATTATGTGACCCCCTCTAATAAAACTTGTAGGTTCCAGACATATTGAAAGTATAGGATGGGGCATGCCCAACTCAACTTCTTTCAATGATCAATGATTGATCCTATATTTACATAATGATAAACATCATGGTTAATGTAATTGAATCAAATAATATAGACATAAGATAAACACTGGAACCAAATCACAGAATCATCACATATTATTTATAATTAATTTAAGAAATTAAATAATTTCCTTATGAGAAATTATTACATCGTTTATGTATATAAAAACATATATACATCATATTGTAATTGTGTTATAGGAATCAAGAATAGATTTCCTTGAGGGGTGATCCACACATGTTCCATGAACCTCCAAATGTTATCATAGGAATATTTAGGTGTTAGCATGGTAGATCATAACACTTGCATCATTAACATTTGACCACCCTAAGAACTTCCTCAAGGATGTTTTATCTTCGATCTCTATAGACTTGATAGTGGTGATGGATGAGAATCTATCTCTATTCTTGAGAGAGTTATTAGATAGGGATCTCTCTAGGGATTTAAGAGGATTCTCTCTAGATCTTGTTGTCCACAACAAAGGAATTATATCTTTAAAATATAATATAATTGGGTTTATATATCACTAGCATTATAAAATAATAATTTCACATGCACCATTATTATTTTCATAATCCCTATAGAACCCCATGTCAATTGTAATAATATTAATATTATTTCTTGACATGTGCTAAACACGAAAATTAAAGTAAATATTATTTATTCAAAAAAATGTTCAATTAATATTATTTCTCACCGAACCATTAAACTCAGTCCACCATTCCTCCACAATATTTATAAGACCTTGAATAATGACTATTTATTTAATAAATAAATATTAATTCATTATTCTTCGATAAATAAATAAATATTTATTAAATATTCTTCTCACATAATATTCTATCAAATAACTAGTGATGGAATATTTGTGGTCAATCAAATATGAATAATTATTAAACAACATGAAGGAATAATATTTATTAAACTTGTTAAATAATAAATAAAAGTATATTATTTAACTTAGATTCTGGATACACTTAGTGTGTGGCCCACTAGGCCTCTTTCTCAATGGAATTGGGTGAAGTAGCATAAAGTCCAAGCTCAGCATCTACAAACATGCCAAGGAACCCGTATAGAAAGAATTTAATTCCACAATGACATAATATCTCATACAGACTCTTACTATGTAATATAATATCTTTGTCATCATATCTCTAATAAATCAGGTTGTATGTTGGTGACATCAACTTATGTGATCAATGTTTCTTTCTTTGAATTTTTGGAAATCAAAATTTCCTATAGAACACCATAGCCATGGATTTATTTAGGTTATGTAATTTATATCAAAGGGACTATGATATCAACTTATTTTAAAGAATAAAAGGGAAAAATACTTTCCCAAATTATTCATTAATGAAATATTACTCATGATGCACCCAACATATCCTACCTCACTGTGAACATATGTCATCATGTTTTTCATCAATAAATAAAATTATGTGACTTAAAATACTCATTAATAATATTATTAAATCCTAAATAACAATACACATGTTTTTAGATAGGAACATCCAACGACACATATAAATGTGTATTTCCAAATGACAGGTGTCATTCTCATAATATCCTACACTGGATATTACCAAGGGTGTACACCATGAGAAGGTAACTCAAATTCATATGATTCTCCACCCCTTATAAAATAGATCATCCATGTACCTGAAATTATTTCATCTGACTATAAAACGTATATTTAAGAATAATGACATGGCACTTCTAGGTACTCATCATAGTAGGGAACAGCTATGACCTTTAAGTGTGATAGATACTCTTAAGAAATTATCAAATACTATATCACACTAAAGAATAGTCATGATGTGATAAGAAGTTTATTTATATTCAAAAAAATGAATTAAGGTTATCATAAAGTACACAGAAGTTAATTCTAGGGAACCAACTCCAACACTTCATGCTCTTCGTTTCTCTTTGAATATTTTATAATATTTACTATAAATACTTCCAAAAATTGATCAAGGTAATCTATAAAGAATATCTTCATTAAATACATGAATTTAGTAGGATAATTCGTAAGTACAAATTTAATTACTATAAATTCATAATGATCAAACCTCATATGTAAGGTTTTATTGGGTATTCCCTCATTCTTGATCCTTAGTTGATGATACCAAGATCCAAGATCAATCGGTAAAAAATATAGATCTCCTCATAATTGATCAAATAGATAATCAATATGGGGTAGAGGATACTTGTTCTTAATATTTTTCTTGTTAAGTTCTTAATAAACAATTTAAAGATTCTTTGACACATCTTTCTTCTTAAAAAATCTAGTGAAACCCATGGAAAATCACTAGGATTAATAAATCACTGATCTAGATTCTACTAGAGTTGCTTCTTCAATTAATTAAACTCAATCAAGTCAATTATATATTAAGTCTTTGAAATAGGAATATAAATAGGTATAAGTTCTACTGAAAACTCAACTTAATAATTTAAGGGAAGAGTGGGAAATTCCTCAGAAAATACATCATCATGTTCTCAAACAATAGGCAAATTTTTTAGGTTAACTTTCTCCCTAGCCATTTGATATACATATCCCTCTTGAATAGGTATAAAAAACCCATATAATGGAAATAATTTACATTAGGTTTTCAAGTTCATTCTTGCACTGATAGATGATTCAAGGTTAATTTAGAATATCAAATATAATTTTCTTTCCTAGAAAATCGATATGGAATCTATACTGAGAGATACAATACATACACAAAATTATGTCAAATTATATAAGAGGAAGAATAAAAATATTTACTGGAATAACATTCCCATAAACTTCTATTGTAAATGAGTAATAGACTTGAGATATGGTCATCCTACCATTTTGAGTTTTCACCACCAACTCAATATCTAATCATTGAGGTGGGGATGTGATACCCTTAGAAAATTATTTAGATAAAAAGGATTGGGTAGAACTATAATCAAATAAAACATTTATAATCCTAGATTAGATGATAAGTGTACCTTTAATCATGTCTCTAAGAACTTCCATGTTAGTTATAGTAATTTCATAAGGTTGGCCTTCTCCCCTAGGATTATTTTGTGGTAATTTCCCTTGATGTTTGAGGAATTATTTGGAATAGATCCCCATATTCTTATAGTCAAATAAATGTAATTTAATGTATTCTCCCTTAACCTTAAATTAGTGAGAATGATTTCCTTTTATCCACACTTGAAGAAAACTCATTTTCCTTTTAACCATGTTTCAAGGTGCTTCTTTCCACAAGTACATCATGTTGGAAAATTAACCGCTATCTTCTTCCCCTTGTACATTTTTTCTCTATCATCCTCTTCTTATTTTTCTTTCTTTTGACAAAATACTTTGAGAATTATTTCTTTAAATTTATATCTCATGATATTATATCCTCATATGATGATAATTTTTGGGAGACTAGTTCCCTTAGAAATATTATCTTAATACCATCAAAGAAATGGTAAATATTTCTCTTTGGATTATGTACATAGTTTGTAGAATGACTTTATAACATTATAAAGTTATATACATACTTGAACCATTTTCCTCTTCCTTTTATATTAGACTCAATAATTTTCTCTCCATATCCTCTAATTATTCATGAGGAAACTAATTTTCCAAGAAAAGTTTCTTAAATCCTTTTATTCCATGATTTCTATTTCCTCCTAATCTTTAGTGTTAAGAATTAATAATAAAAATTGACCTAAATTCTCTAATAGATGATAAAATTTCATTAAAACCTTCTCCCTTTAATTACTTCTCAAAGTGATAATTATATTCTCTAAGGAAATGTTTCATTACTCACCTATAAATGGATTTTTAGTCCTATTTTATGATGGATTTTACTGATTCATTATAAGTCCCTAGCCTTAAACATTACTTAATATTGAATTAAATGAATAATTCACATTGAGGATCTTTTCGGGTTTAGAGTTTTAGAGAATTAGATCATAAAACTTGCATTACATTCCACATATAAACAAAGTGGTTACATAAATATAGTATTCTTCTTTCCCATCAATGGAAACATATTTAAAATAAAACATGGATTATTTCTTGACACTTCCTTGACACTATCATCATATCATGTACCTTTCCCTTGACCTGTGAAAAACATTTCAAAAAAACTTGGGATGAGCATAAAAAGCTCAGTAAGGGATATAAAAATACGGAAATGAAACATTGGTACATATATACATAAGAATGAAATCATACTTTACCCATAAAACATAATCACTTTAACATACCTCATCAAATCATTGATAAATCATAGAAATCATAAGACATAAAGGTAACTTGAGGCATTCATAACATTCTTACGTAGGGAGTAACCCTCTTGGTTACGTTTGTAATACATATCACAGTATATTCCCTAAATCTCTTCGGAGAAACCTTAAAATTTCAATCCTTCACGTTACCCAATGCATTGGAGAGCTATATCGGGCTCACCTTCCCTTAGTCTATTACGGAACCACCCATCTTCATAATAATGCCCAAGAACCTCAACATAATTGTATCACATAAAACATGCATAAAGGAAACATAACATTTCCACCTTTCAATCACAAGATATCAATACAAAAAATTGATATAAAAACATTATGAAAACACTTTTCAATACCAAAATAAAAGAAAAGTAAAACATGGTATTTATTTTTCTTTTTAAAAAAAAGTATGGCTTGTAGAGGAAGCCGAAACTCAAATAATGGTCACGGCGGCAGAGAAGTCGTTGTTGCCGCATATGTACGACAAAAACATTCCCTTTTGTCGTTTAGTAAACACTTCGTATAAAAAAGATTCCTTTTGAATAAACGTAAAATTCAAATGGGTTTATACACCGTATAAAAGAAGGTTGTGTATAAAACAAAATATGCCTCAATGAAAGAAGATTGAGACGAAGTCCCATACCTCGGGTCCGACTTGACTCGATCGTTCTTTAATATCCTGAATAATAAACTTGAGTTAATTTCTACTTGCTTAAGAATATTTTTTTAAGTTCATTATTCCTTTTATATCACTTATTTCCATGTCATGAACACTATGTAATTATTTAAGTTAATAACGGTCGTTTTAACGATCATTGGTACTTGAGTCAAAAATAAACCCTTTATAATTACAAGTTGTTCATGTATCCATTATATCCATAATGGTATTAATGATGTAGATATCATATATGTCATATATATCTAGTACATACATGAATTTATAATATTACATAATCATTTAGAGGTAAGAAATGAAATGCACCGTTCATGGAGACGGTAAGCCGTACGTACGCATGAACGCTACTTTCATTTCTATTTCATATTTTATAGAATGGAATCATAATGATATAAAGGTATATTATAATTCCAGTATAATATCATATATAATATCATAGTTCCATCCTTTATATATCCCGCATATGGTATTTAATGAATCAAATCACTTTGAGGGGGCGGTAGTTCGCACTTCCTTAAATGAAGATATCGTGTTTACCCATAATGGAAACCATAAAGGTATGCCCAAAATGAAAAATACAGAATCTTAAGGAATACATAAACATATTATATATCATATATAAATATAGTGACATCATAATGTCCACCTTTGAAGGTGTTAAAAGAATTTTGAACAACCATCGTTTCGGGAGGCATAAATTCACCATCCACAGAAACAGTATGTTCTTTAACCATTAGATGTAGGTGTGTGTAAGTGTAGCTTGAATCCTTCTTATAACAACATCCTAGTATATTTAAGATACAGGAGTTGTTACAAAAGAAATTAATACAATGAGTTTAGGGGGTTGGAGAAGAAAAATAAAACAAAAGGACTCAAGTGAAGACATTACCTTAAAATCGGGTAACTCCCTTTGGTTTGAGCTCAGAGGCTTCCTTGGGAAAACTTCTGCCCAAAGTGAGGATTCAAGGAGTAAGAGAGGGATTTGTAGAGACAAAATGGGCAGGGGTTGGCCGAGAAAAAGGCTTTGGGAGTGTGGGTAAGGAGGTAGAGGTGGGGGCCTTTTATAAGAGGAGAGGAGGGGCACTCTTGGAAAGTAAAGAAATGTTACTTTATTTTTAAATGATTTTCGGATTCAAAAGGTCCCACATTGATATAATTAGAGGGTAAGGTGATAAGGGTTCGAAATACACCCATAAAATAGGTTTTGGACATGTGTAGTTCATAGAGTTTACATTATCTTTTCATTTTATTTAAATCCTTTATTAATGATGTAATCGCTGCATCATCGTGATGTCATAAATAATTTAATTTATTTAAAGTCTAAAAATTATAAAAAAAATACTATGATGTAGGAAATCTTTTTATATTTCCAATTAATACTTATAATAAAAAATATGACTTGTATAACCCCATGTAAAAATTGTTTTAGTAAAACATCTCATGTTTGTGTCATTTTTACTTTAACATTAAATAAAAAATTATTTATGTCATTTCCCAACCAAGGTGGCTCCATGGGGTCCCCAAGTTGACCCATGGATTGTCTTGGTCGGCCATGACACATCCAATGAGGGTATGACATGTGTCAAGCTCATCTCATATTATTAAAACATTATTTTTACCTTAAACTACACTAATTACCACTAATCGCGATTAAGAACTTAAAAGTTACTATTCACCAAAAATTTATTTTAATCTCATTGAACCCCATTTTACTTATTTATGACAACCATGTATGTCGGATTTTTGAAAATAAAATCACAGAAGTGGCAAAGTTTCATTTAAACGAAAAATCAGTTTCTTTAACTACCACTTAGTGGTTTCACTATTCATCAAAAATTGAAATTTTTCAGAATGATACCAAAACTTCACCCTAAGCTATATTTGATATTCCGAATTCAAAAATGATGTCTATTTTACAAAATTCAAAACATGTAAGTTGAATTAATTAATTTAATAACCAATTCCTGATGTCATGACAAATAGCGTGTTTTTATGAAACAATAAGTATCAAAAGATTGACACTAGTTTAAGTCCAATTTCAAAGTGAAATTGATTCCAATGACCACCATTGGATAAAATGGTAAAAATATATTATAATTTCACTTAAAAACCAATTCAAAAGATAATCTAATCATATAAATAAATTATATTAAAAAGAGGTTTTGAATTAAAATACAACATTTTTCACTATTCATTAAAAAATGAACTTTATCGGAAAAATACCAAAAATTCACACAAAGTATATTTTGATGTCCCAATCATAAATAATAAGTTTATTTTGACAAAAATAGCTTATAAAATTGTCAAAATATAGATTTAAAAAGGGTTTTCCATCAAAAGGTAGTGAAACAATCTTTTAAGAATATTAGTGTATTTCATGCATAAGATTGTATTTATTTTCATTTTAAGCCTCTAAAACACTATCTTAATCATTAATAGACATAGATAAAAATATCTATTATTCATTACTTACTTTGGATGTTACATCCTTCCCCCCTTTAGAAAATTGTGTCCCCGCAATTTATTTACTTATCGAATAAATGGGGGTACTTATCCCTCATTGCATTTTCAGATTCCCATGTTGCCTCTTCCATCATGTGGTTTTTCCACAAAACCTTTACCTGATTAATCACCTTATTATGTAACACTTGCTCCCTGTGGTCAAGAATCTTGACCGGTTGTTCCTCATAAGATAGGTTCTCTTCCAGCTGAACTACCTCTGGACTCAAAACATGAAATGGATCTGGCATGTACTTTCTCAGCATCGAAACATGAAAAACATTGTGTACCTGAGATAAACTCGGAGGTAAAGCCACTCGGTAAGCAACAGATCCAACTCTCTCCAGAATTTCATATGGTCCAATGAACCTTGGACTCAGCTTTCCTTTCTTACCAAATCGCATCACACTTTTCCATAGTGATACTTTGATAAAAACATGATCACCTACCTGAAAAGAGAGATCCTTCACTACTGGAAATCCAGCATTTCCCAACAGTTTAGAACCATTGGGAAAGGCTGCAGAACTGTTGGTATATGTTATACCAACGGTTCTGCAAACCGTGGGGAAGTAAGCCGTTGGGAAAGGCTTTTCCCAACAGTTTACACAGAACCGTTGGGATAGGTTAGAAAAAATCAACATATCCCAACGGTTCTGCCAAACCGTTGGGAAAGGCCTTTCCCAACGGTTTGGCCCATTGGGAAATCAACAGACAATTTTCCTTCCCAATGGTTTACAAACCGTTGGGAAAGGTTTTTACCAATGGTTTCATGAACCGTTGGTAAAAACAACCATGCAACAGGGTATCCCAAGGGTTTCAAACCATTGGGATAGGGTGTTTTTACCAACAGTTCCTTGAACCGTTGGTAAAAACAGCTACATAGAGCCTATGCCAATGGTTTGAAAACCATTGGCATAGGCTTTTCTGTGCAAATTGCACAGCAGCCTGCAATTTGCACAGCAGGTCTGGTTTTTGGGCATTCACCCTCGGTTTCAATTCAATTTTCAATCCAATTATTCCCTCGTTTTCAATTCATTTTTCAATCCAATTATTGTACCTGTAACACATATAATGCATACATATAGAGAACAAACCAACACATACAAATAATGAAAACCAACCAACCAACACATATAATGCATCCTGAAAATATACACATCCATAAATAAAGTAGAATTCATAACATAATTATAAACATACATAATTCATTTAGAATTCATTTTAAAATTTAGATGACAATCATATGTGGAATCTGGAATTCAATTCATAATTTGATTGGTTTTTCATATACCATATATTTTTAATAGAAATGATATCCATTTTAAACAAAATACATACATCTGAAATGATACCGGTCACACCGTGCCTCGGATTGAGGCGAGGTTAACTCGTACACGTCACAAATGACTCATTGATCGTTGTCTTAAAGTATCAACATATTCCGAAATCATTTGGTCGGTTTTCCGTATGTCAGTTGTTGTTTTCACTTAAAATGAAGTGTTTTTTAAATAAAAGAGATACACTTTGAATGGTGTCGGCCACACCGCGCCTCGTATTGAGGCGGGGTTAACTCGTACACATCCCAAATGACCCATGGATTGTTGTGCTAAAATATAAACACAATCAGAATGCGTTTGGTTGGTTTTCCGTATGAATTTAAAATGATGTCCATTTTAAACAAAATACATACACCTGAAGTGATACCGGCCACACCGCACCTCAAATTGAGGCGGGGTTGACTCGTACACGTCACATTTGACCCATGGATCTTTGTGCTAAAGTATCGACACAATCTGAATACGTTTGGTCAGTTTTCTGTATGCCAGTTGATGTTTTTTACTTAAAATGACGTCCTTTTGAAACAAAAGATGGACACTATGAGTGGTGCCGACCACACCACGTCTCCAATTGAGGCGGGGTTGATTCGTACACATCACATATGACCCATGGATCGTTCTCCTAAAGTTTAAATGGAAACCGAATGCGTTTGGTCGGTTTTCCGTATGTACTTAAAATGTTGTCCATTTTAAACAAAAGAGTGACACTTAGACTAATCCTGACCACACCGCGACTCAGATTCATCCCGGGTTGGATCGTACATGTCACATATGACCCATGTATCGTTGTGATAAATTATCAAAAGATTACGAATGCGTTTGGTCGGTTTTGTGTATGCCAATTGTTCTTTTCATTTATAATCATGTCCATTTTAAACAAAAGAGACAGAGTTAGAGCGGTGTCGGCCACACCGCGTCTCGTATTAAGACGGGGTTGACTTGTACACGTCACATATGACTCATGGATCGTTGTGATAAAGTATCGATAGAATCCGAATGCGTTTGGTCGTTCTTCCGTATGTCAGTTGATGCATTTCACTTAAAATGACGTCCTTTTGAAACAAAAGACGGACACTTTGAGTGGTGTCAGCCGCACCGCATGTCGGATTGAAGCGGGGATGATTCTTACACATCACATATGACCCATGTATCGTTCTCCTAATGTTTCAACGGAAACCGAATCCGTTTGGTCATTTTTCCGTATGTACTAAAAATGGTGTCCATTTTAAACAAAAGAGAGTCACTTAGACTTATCCTGGCCACACCGCGACTCATATTCATCCTGGGTTGGCTCGTACATGTCACATATGACCCATGTATTGTTGGGATGAATTATCAACAGATTCGGAATGCGTTTGGTTGGTTTTCCGTATGTCAGTTGATGCTTTTCACTTAAAATGACGTCCTTTTGAAACAAAAGACGGACACTTTGAGTGGTGTCAGCCACACCACGTCTCCGGATTGAGCTGAAACCACCGTGAAACATTATAATTATTATTCGTGACGTGTACGCGCAGACGGCACGTCAATCGGACGTGCGGATTGCGCGGTACGACTCAATATTCGTGTTTTAAGTGATGCGCGCGCTTCGTAAACGCGCGTGAGGGGGGTCCAAACGGGCCGAACGAAGTCGGAATGGCCTGAAATCAGACGACAAATACGGGAGAGTGATTTATGAAGTGGTCGAGCATACGGCACGTCAATCGGACATTCCGTGTGCCCGCGGTGACCGACAACGCAGTTCTGGTGTCATAAACGGCCAAAATGGGCGTCCAATGGTCAAATTCATAGCGGACGACCTCCGATTGAGCTGAAACCACCGTGCAACATTCTAATTATTATTCGTGACATGTATGCGTAGACGGAACATCAATCGGACGTGCGGTTTGCGCGGTACGGCTCAATATTCGTATTTTAAGTGATGTGCGCGCTTCGCAAACCCGCGTGAGGGGGGTCCAAACGGGCCGAACGAAGTCGGAATGGCCTGAAATCAGACGAAAAATATGGGTGAGTGATTTCTGAATTGGTCGAGTAGACGGCACGTCAATTGGACGTGCCCTGTGCACGCGGTGACCGACAACGCAGTTTTGGTGCCATAAACGGCCAAAACGGGCGTCAAACGGTCAAATTCATAGCGGACGACCTCGGATTGAGCTAAAACCACTGTGAAACATTCTCATTATTATTCCTGACGTGTACGCACAGACGTCACGTCAATCAGACGTGTGGTTTGCGCGGTACGGCTCAATATTCCTGTTTTAAGTGATGTGCGCGCTTCGTAAACGCGCGTGAGGGTGGTCAAAACGGGCCGAACGATTTCGGAATGGCCTAAAATCAGACTACAAATATGGGTGAGTGATTTATTAAGTGGTCGAGCAGACGGCACGTCAATCGGATGTGTTGTGTGCCCGCGGTGACCGACAACGCAGTTCCGGTGTCATAAACGGCCAAAACGGGCGTCAAACGGTTAAATTCATAGCGGACGACCTCGGATTGACCTGAAAACACCATGCAACATTCTAATTATTATTCGTGACGTGTACGCGTAGACGGCACGCCAATCGGATGTGCGGTTTGTGCGGTATGGCTCAATATTCGTGTTTTAAGTGATGCACGCGCTTCGTAAACGCGCGTGAGGGGGGTCCAAACGGGCCGAACGAAGTCGGAATGGCCTGAAATCAGATGACAAATACAGGTGAGTGATTTCTGAAGTGGTCGAGCATACGGAATGTCAATCGGATGTGTCGTGCGCCCGCGGTGACTGACAATGCAGTTCTGGTGTCATAAACGGCCAAAACGGGCGTCCAACGGTCAAATTCATAGCAGACGACCTCAGATTGAGCTGAAACCACCATGCAACATTCTAATTATTATTCGTGACGTGTACGCGCAGACGGCATGTCAATCGAACGTGCGGTTTGCGCGGTACGGCTCATTATTCGTATTTTAAGTGATGCACGTGCTTCGTAAACGCGCGTGAGGGGGGTCCAAATGGGCCGAACGAAGTCGGAATGACCTGAAATCAGACGACAAATATTGGTGAATTATTTCTGAAGTGGTCGAGCAGACAGCACATCAATTGGACGTGTCATGTGCCCGCGGTGACCGACAACGCAGTCCTGGTGTCATAAACGGCCAAAACGGACATCCAACGGTCAAATTCATAGCGGACGACCTCAGATTGAGCTGAAACCACCGTGAAACATTCTAATTATTATTTGTGACGTGTATGCGTAGACGGCATGTCAATCGGACGTGCGGTTTGCGCGGTACGACTCAATATTTGTATTTTAAGTGATGCATGCGCTTCGTAAACGCGCATGAGGGGGGTCCAAATAGGCCGAACGAAGTCGGAATGACCTGAAATCAGACGAAAAATACGGGTGAGTGATTTATGAAGTGTCGAGCAGACGGCACGTCAATTGGACGTGTCGTGTGCCCGCGGTGACCGACAACGCAGTTCTGGTGTCATAAACGGCCAAAACGAGCGTCAAACGGTCAAATTCCTAGTGGACAACCTCGGATTGAGCTGAAACCACCGTGAAACATTTTAATTATTATTTGTGACGTGAACGCACAGACGGAACGTCAATCAGACGTGCGGTTTGCGCGGTACGGCTCAATATTCGTGTTTTAAGTGATGCGCGCGCTTCGTAAACGCGCGTGAGGGTGGTCCAAACGGTCCGAACGATTTCGGAATGGCATGAAATCAGACGACAAATACGAGTGAGTGATTTATGAAGTGGTCGAGCAGACGGCACGTCAATCGGACGTGCCGTGGGCCCGCGGTGACCGGCAACGCAGTTCTGGTGTCATAAACGGCCAAAACGGGCGTCCAACGGTCAAATTCATAGAGGACGACCTCGGATTGACCTGAAACCACCGTGAAACATTCTAATTATTATTCGTGACGTGTACGCGCAGACGGCAAGTTAATAGAATGTGAGGTTTGCGCGGTACGGCTCAATATTCATGTTTTAAGTGATGTGCGCGCTTCGTAAACGCGCGTGAGGGGGGTCCAAACGGGCCGAACGAAGTCGGAATGGCCTGAAATCAGGTGACAAATACGGGACAGTGATTTCTGAAGTGGTCTAGCAGACAGCATGTCAATCGGACGTGCCGTGTGCCCGCGGTGACCGACAACGCAGTTCTGGTGTCATAAACGGCCAAAACGGGCGTCCAACGGTCAAATTCATAGCGGACGACCTCAAATTGAGTTGAAACCACCGTGAAACATTCTAATTACTATTCGTGAAGTGTACGCGTAGACGGAACGTCAATCGGATGGGCGGTTTGCGCGGTACGGCTCAATATTCGTATTTTAAGTGATGCACGCGCTTCGTAAATGCGCGTGAGGGGGGTCCAAACGGGCCGAACGAAGTCGAAATGACCTGAAATCAGACGACAAATACGAGTGAGTGATTTCTGAAGTGGTCGAGCAGACGGCACGTCAATTGGACATGTCATGTGCCCGCGGTGACCGACAACGCAGTTCTGGTGTCATAAACGGCCAAAACGGGCGTCCAACGGTCAAAATTAATAGCGGACGACCTCAGATTGAGCTGAAACCACTGTGAAACATTCTAATTATTATTCGTGACGTGTACGCGCAGACGGCACGTCAATCGGACATGCGGTTTGCGCGGTACGGCTCAATATTCGTATTTTAAGTGATGCACGCGCTTCGTAAACGCGCGTGAGGGGGGTCCAAACGGGCCGAACGAAATCGGAATGACCTGAAATCAGACGAAAAATACGGGTGAGTGATTTCTGAAGTGGTCGAGCAGACGGCATGTCAATTGGACGTGCCGTTTGCCCGCGGTGACCGACAACGCAGTTCTGGTGTCATAAACGGCCAAAACGGGCGTCAAACGGTCAAATTCATAGCGGACGACCTCAGATTGAGCTGAAACCACCGTGAAACATTCTAATTATTATTCGTGACGTGTACGCGTAGACATCATGTCAATCGGACGTGCGGTTTGCGCGGTACGGCTCAATATTTGTGTTTTAAGTGATGCGCGTGCTTCGTAAACGCGCGTGAGGGTGGTCCAAACGGGCCGAACGATTTCGGAATGGCCTGAAATCAGACGACAAATACGGGTTGGGGGTTGTTCAGGGGGTTGCCCGGGGTTGTTCAGGGGGCTGTCTGGGGGTTGTTTAGGGGGTTGTTCAGGGGTTGTTCAGGGGTTGTTCAGGGGTTGTTCAGGGGTTGTTCAGGGGGTTGTCCGGGGTTGTTCAGGGGCTGTCCGGGGGTGTTTGGGGGGTTGTCCGGGGTCCAAGGGGGAGGGTGGGGGGTTGTCCGGGGGGCTGTCTGAGGGGCTGTCCGGGGGGCTGTCCGGGGGGCTATCCGGGGTCCAGGGTGGAGGGTTGGGGGCTGTACGGGGGGCTGTCCAGGGGGCTGTCCGCGGGGGCTGTCCGGGGGGGCTGTCCGGTGGGTGTCCGGGGGGCTGTCCGGGGACCAAGGAGGAGGGTGGGGGGCTGTGCGGGGTCTGTTCGGGGGGTGTTTGGGGGTTGTTCAGGGGGTTGTCCGGGGTTGTTCAGGGGGCTGTCCGGGGGTTGTTCAGGGGGCTGTCCGGGGGTTGTTCAGGGGTTGTTCAAGGGGTTGTCCGGGGTTGTTCAGGGGGCTGTCCGGGGGGTGTTTGGGGGGTTGTCCGGGGTCCAAGGGGGAGGGTGGGGGGGTTGTCCGAGGGGCTGTCCGGGGGGCTATCCGGGGTCCAGGGTGGAGGGTTGGGGGTTGTACGGGGGGCTGTCTGCGGGGCTGTCCGCGGGGCTGTCCGGGGGGTGTTTGGGGGGTGTTCGGGGTCCAAGGGGGAGGGGGGGTTGTCCAGGGTCCAAGAATGAGGGGGGTTGTCTAGGGAGTTCACAAACACACAACCACTAAAAGACAACAACATCCATAAAAACAGACAATATATAAAAATAACTCAACTCCAATACTATACTACGAGTCTAGATAAAACCAACAACTAGAATAGATTAAACATCAAATCTCAGTAATATAAGTCAAAAATGTAACGGATCAATATGTCCCACATCAGCATCACCATCACCATCATCATCATCATCATCACCCTCGTCATCATCCTCTTCATCGTCCTCACCCTCCACAGCGCCTTCCTCCTCGCCGTCGCCCTCCTCCTCGCCCTCCTCATCTCCCTCCTCTTCCGCATCAGACTCCTCGCCATCATCATCTTCAAGCTGGACATCGGCCTGACCACCACTGGAACTGCCACCTGGTGCACCATATATAGAATGTATCGACGACATGTATTCATCAATCGCTGGGCTGGCCTCTGCTGGAAGTGTTGGACTTAGAACTTCAATAAATTTCATAAATGCACTGTTTGCTGCATTATATTCCACCATAACCTGTGTGCGACAGTTCCACACCGAACGCATGCGTGTACGGCCCCGCCCCCGCCTCCTGTCAGTAGATGTATCTGTCATGAAAGAAAAACAAATATTTTATCAAAACATGTTATAATGAAAATAAATATTGCTATAAAAATTTGTTAGGGTTTTATAAATATACCTACGCTAGTCTGATCAATGAGTGGCGCCGGATCCACAGAACCTAATGGAACACCCTCTGGTGGAACAGGAGTCGAAGACGATGGAATATAAAAGCTCGGAGAGACAGAAGTAGAAGGAAAAAAAGATGGAATAGTTGTATGACCTGATGATAACTGGGGAGTGGGAATCATCATGGGATGTGAAAATGATGGGGCAGAAGATGTAGAAGGTAGCGAAAATATGGGAGGCCTAAATACCCCGTGTGTCCCTAACGACACACCGGGATCAGAATGTGGGAAGGCTGAAATGTCAGTGGGAGGGGCAGGGTCTAGTCGGGCACGCGCAGCTCTACGTCCACCTCTGGTACGAACCCTCCTCATACCACCGGCCTGAGTACTAGGACCAGTACTAGGCTCCTCGTCGAATAACTGTCGATGTAATGGTGGATCCTACAAAAAAAATTACAAAAAAAATTAATCACATGACATTATATATTCTGTAAATATATATATATATATATATATATATATATATATATATATGAAATAAAGTACTCACTGTAGGCACTAATGGTGGAATGCCCATCTCCTCCATCCGACGATTGTTCTCCGCCATTTTTTTTTCTTCGTCTCCCTTCAATTGGCTGCATTTCCTGCATTTGAAAACAAATATGTAATTAATTAGAAAAAGAACATTAATGTGTAAACCAAAAAACTAAATATATGAGGGAATGAGGGGATTCATTAGTAATTTATCTATCAATTGTTTTAGAAGAGCTTGAATGAATTTAATAAAACATACAAGTTGTAATGTTCACCAAGTTAGAAATATTGTTTGATTTGGTTTGAATACAGTTCAATTCCAAATTAGAAAATGCAATTCAAATAAAACAGCAACCAATAAACATTGAAAATTCACGTAACGGTTAAGTCAGATAAAACATATTTGTGATCAATACTAAATAAATATGAATATTACCAACCTTAACAACCCAACTCGAGGTAAACCAAAATAATTGAGAACATGGATGAATGATTCTATATATTTCCAACCACAACTTCAGGTTCACAATCAACTCTGACAATTGAGCTATTGGAGTCATCAAAAGAAATAAATGGATTGGTTCCAATGGCAATAGGGACAGTGTCAATTCCATCATCAGCATCATCAAAAATATGTCTTGGAATTACTTCAACTATGAAACCAAATTCAGGTTGAAGTTGATCTTTGACATAAAAAACTTGTTTAGCCATTGATGCCAACACATATGGTTCTTCGGTTGCAAGAGTGCGGGTCATATTAATTACTCGAAATCCACAATCATCAATAAATGTTCCATGTCTCGTCATCGAATCAAACCAATGGCATTTCATCATTGTGACTCGTCCATGAGAGTAATAATCCAATATTATTATTTTCTCAACGACTCCATAATAACCCACATTTTCAAGTCGCAGTCTACTATCTGATGCACTGGCATAACAATCTGTTGTGGCAGTAACCATAATACCATCATGTTGTGTTATCATGTTTTTGGCTCATTCAGTGACAATAAATCTGTACCCATTGATAACAATTGATTTACAGTCACGAACCACGGTATTAGGACCAAAAGACAAAGCTCTTATTTCCTCAGAGACAGAGTCAGCAGACAAACTCAATACCTGCAATATAAATGACAGTTAAACTTAAGTAAATATTGAAATAATTAATTTAAAAAGTAATATTTTTACCTTCAATTTTAACCAAGCAGAAAACTCTTTGCTATGCAAAGTCTCTCTCCTTCTCAAAGATAAAGAATGATGCTTCCTATTTATCATTGTTTTATGTTCCCTGTAGATAAAAAAATATGAATAGTTTAACAGATATATATGTAAGATATACATATTCAATTTTGTTACCTGATATAGTCATCGAACAAATCACAGTTGAACAAAACTGTGCGATGTGCCATCTCCCGCTCTTCATGGCTTAATGTCTTCAATGTATATGATCCAGGAATTCCTCCTATTTGAGGAAGTGATGGAAAACTGGTTCAATTTGCTCATATTGTTCTTCTTCATTTCTCATTGGTCTGTTCATTCTTGTAGTAAGATCAGACAAATACATTTAACAGAAATCCATACATTCTTGAGCTAAGTAACCGTTCATGATAGAACCTTCGGATGATTCTTGTTTCGAACATAAGACTTTAATGTGAACATATTTCTTTCAGTTGGATACATCCAACGAAAAGAAACAGGTCCTCCGAAAATTATTTCAGTTGGAATATGGACAGTCAGATGCAGCACGCATGTGAAAAATGATGGGGGAAATATTTTCTCCAACTCACACAAAATTAATGGGCATCTGTCAACATTTTTTTGCAAGAAAGACTTGGACAACTTCTTAGCACAAAGATCTCTAAACAAATGGCACAACCGAATAACACCCACCCTTACATTATTGGACAAAAGATGACGGATTTCTATGGAAGCAACTCATGCAGTAGAACGTGATAATCATGAGTCTTCAAAGATTTTAGCTTCAACTCTCTTCTGTTGACCCGTTTAGATATGTTGCTTGAATAGCCATCAGAAACTCTATAATCTCTAATACTTCCAAAAATTGTTTTTTTCAGTACGTGTCATCACATAAGAAGCGACATGGAAGTTTCCATTTATTTTCACTGATACGCACAGGATGCAATTCTGGTCTGATTCCCCAATCCACCAAGTCACGTCGAGATCGTAAAATCATCTTTTGTCTTCCCCTTGACATTTAGAAGAACTGAAAGCAACATTTCAAATATATTCTTTTCAATATGAATTACGTCTAAGCAATGACGTAGCAAATTGTTGACCAATAAGGAAAATCAAAAAAGATACTCCTCTTCCTCCAATTGTAACAGGTTTCTGTGGAAACATTCTTTCTCTTTCCAGATTTCATTTGACCCTTCCCGAATGAAAAACTGAAATCTTTCAATTCATTAAGCACATCAGTTCCAGACATACGCTGAGGTGGATCATCGGTCTCTATAGTATTATCAAATCTTCGACGATTCATTCTATATGGATGATCCTTTGGCAAAAATCGTCGATGTCCCATAAAACTGAAAACTACAATGATGTTTCAGTCTTCTGGATCGTGTATTCTTCATACAAACTGGACATGACAGTTTTCCCTTCGTGCTCCATCCAGACATCATTGCATAAGCCGGAAAATCATTGATCGTCCACATAAGTGCAACACGCATCTGAAATATGTCTTTCGAACATGCGATCGTATGTGCGCACACCCACATCCCAAAGAAGTTTCAACTCTTTTATTAAAGGTTGCATGTATACATCAATATCAATGCCGGGATCAGAAGGACCAGATATGAGTATACTCATGAAAGTGAAAGATTTTTTCATACACAACCATGGCGGAAGATTATAAATGTGTATAAAAACTGGCCATGTGCTGTGCGAAGTAAGCATCTGCCCAAACAGATTAAAACCGTCGCATGAAAGACCCAGCCTCACATTACGCACGTCAGCTGCAAAATCAGGATGTCGAGCATCAAATATCTGCCATGAAAATCCATCTGCAGGATGAACCAACTCATCATTAGTCTTCTTTCTATCGGTATCATGCCATCTCATTTTTATTGATATGTCATCAGACATAAAAAGATTCTGGAGTCTGGGGATCAATGGAAAGTGCCACATTACATTCTGTGGAACGCAGGATGGTGTTCCATCAGATTTTGACTTCCAGCGGGATGTGCCACATTTTATACATTCATTTCGTTCAGTGGTTTCTTCCCAGAATAAACTGCAATCATTCGGGCAAGCATGAATTTTGTTTCTGGAAAATCCAAGTTCTTCAACTAACTTCCATGCCATATAGTGGTTTGAGGGAATATCTGCATCATCTGGAAGTAAATCCTTCAAGAGGGTAAGAATGTAATCGATTGCTGTATTAGAAATCTCATACATAGTATTTCCATGAAACAATCGGATTAAAAATTCCAGCTTTTTCATTATCGCATTGTTGATATACTGGAGTCGTGGCAGCATCATTCAATTTTTTCACCCTATCAATATCATCATTTTCACTAGATGCATCAGTTTTCCTCATATCGACGTCTTCTTGAGTCGAAATCCTTTCTTTTTCATGATGACGAATAAATGGAAACCGATCATCTAACAAATTCTCCATTCCAGTCCTTTCATTTCGATCATCACCAATTTGAGATTTCATTTTCTCCCCATTGTGATACCAACAAAAAGTAGTTTGCTTGAAAACCATTTTTGGTTATGTGGTAGCTGACTTCTTCACGACTCAACCAAGGTCTACCAACACAATTGGAACATGGGCAGTGTATGCGACCACTATCTGAAGCATTGTGAAATGGGAAAATCTATAAAGCTCTCCAAATTGTTTTTGAAAATCGCTTGAGATACGATCGGTTTCATACATCCAACTTCTGTCCATTCTGTAAAAAAAATCATATAAGTCATTTTTGTCATAAACAATTCAATAGGATTGAACTTTAATAGAAAATACATTTAAGTAAACGATAAAGGAAGAAAATAATCATGGTATCAACTACACATGTGAAAAAAACATACTAATGTGTTATTGAAAAAATGTAAAACCAACAAGAACTTAATGTGTTATCACATCAGAGCATGCCTCATCCCATAACCATATTAGTAGGGTGCCCTCGTGGACAGCCCCGCCCACCCCCGTGGACAACCCACCCACCCCTGTGGACACCCCCCTACCCCTAGACAGCCCAACCACCACCGTGGACAGCCCACCCACCCCCCTCGACACCCCTTCTCCCTATGGACATCCCCCCACCCACTTGGATAGCCTGCCCACCCCCTGGACACCCCTACCCCCTTGTGGCCAGCCCACCCACCCCCCCCTGGACAGCCCACCCACCCCTCCTTGACAGCCCGACCACCCCCCGTGGACAGCCCGTCCACCCTTGTGGACAGCCCGCCCACCCCCGTACCCCCCTGGACACCCCGTACCCCCCCCCCCCCGGGATAGCCCCGCCCACCTGCCCAAACAGCCCACACCCCCCCTCCCCTGCAACCCCACCACCACCACCTAGACATACCAACCCCCCTGGACACCCCACACACCCCTCCCCCACCAGGACACCCCACCCAGACCCCCAGTATAGCTCACACCCCCTGGACAGCCCCGCCCACCCCCCGTGGATAGCCTTTCCCACCCCCGTGGACAGCCCCGCCCACCCCTGTGGACAACCCACCCACCCCCCGTGGACGCCCCCCTACCCCCTAGACAGCCCAACCACCCTCGTGGACAGCCCACCCACCGCCCTCGACACCCCTTCTCCCTATGGACAGCCCCCCACCCCCTTGGATAGCCCGCCCACCCCCCTGGACACCCCTACCCCCTGTGGCCAGCCCACCCACCCCCCCTGGACAGCCCTCCCACCCCTCCTTGACAGCCCAACCACCCCCGTGGACAGCCCGTCCACCCCCCGTGGACAGCCCGTCCACCCCCGTGGACAGCCCGTCCACCCCCGTGGACAGCCCGTCCACCCCCGTGGACAGCCCGTCCACCCTTGTGGACAGCCCGCCCACCCCCGTACCCCCCTGGACACCCCGTACCCCCCCTGGATAGCCCCGCCCACCCTCCCAAACAGCCCACACCCCCCTTCCCTGCAACCCCACCACCACCACCTAGACATACCACCCCACCTGGACACCCCACACACCCCTCCCCCACCAAGACACCCCACCCAGACCCCCAGGACAGCCCACACCCCCTGGACAGCCCCGCCCACCCCCGTGGACACCCCCTACCCCCTAGACAGCCCAACCACCCCCGTGGACAGCCCACCCACCCCCCTCGACACCCCTTCTCCCTATGGATAGCCCCCCACCCCCTTGGATAGCCCGCCCACCCCCCTGGACACCCCTACCCCATGTGGCCAGCCCACCCACCCCCCCCTGGACAGCCTGCCCACCCCTCCTTGACAACCCGGCCACCCCCGTGGACAGCCCGTCCACCCTTGTGGACAGCCCGCCCACCCTCGTACCCCCCTAGACACCCCGTACCCCCCTGGATAGCCCCGCCCACCCTCCCAAACAGCCCACACCCCCCTCCCCTGCAACCCCACCACCACCACCTAGACATACCACCCCCCTGGAATGTGTAGAAATAACATAAAAATACATGATATATAGATAGCACAAAATACTCAACCTATGGGTTCACATTAACTACATAATCACACACTTCACTAATACCATAAAACACATAAACCACACCACCACCACACAAGACGCATAGCATTTCTCACATTCATTTATAATCCACTTCATTCACACTTACATTGTCCATTCATTTAATGTTAAATTAATTAAATTCATTTACCACACATCCATTTCTATTCCATATCATTTATTTAATATCTTTTTTTTTGTTTTAACAGCATAATTTATTCCATAGATAACCAGGAAACTAATAAAACCACCAAACAACAACTCACCATCTCATAATAACCATCGACACCATGTTACATCGACCAACCATCTCACCAAAACAACCACATATCACAATAAAAATATTGCACATCACAAACCACCGCACAACCAAAACCACCTCACCACATTATACACCACAACTTCATAACACAACACCTCCACACGACACAATACCACCACACATCATCACTATCATACAACTTCACATGACACATCCATGCCCACTAACCATCACATTACAACCCCACATATCACAAAGCCCAACTGGTCACCTCAATCCCCATAAAATAGCCTACAACATACAATGAAACACAACAAAAACCTCTCATAGAGGAAACATACCCCCAACTTCCACAATTTATTTATTCAAAGTCTTTTATTACATTACCCCTTTATTTAGAATGGACATTATAACACAACTGATATTCCAGGGGAAACTAATTAATTAACAAAATATTTATTCATTTCCCTATTTTACACGGTGAAATTACATCAAAATCCAAACTTAAAACTAAAATATTAGATCAATAACAATAAAAACAAGGTACCATATGTGTATAAAGAAAAAATTACTTGATTTGAGATGTTTCAAATGGGTTTTCACCTATTCGGATGGGGGATTTGGAGAGTAGCAGAGAGCTGGAGGTGGATTGATAACTTAAAACTAAAATACTAAAGCAATAACAATAAAAATAAGGAAGTATATGTGTATAAATGAAAAGATACCTGATTTCAGATGGCTTTCACCTCTTCGGATAGGGGATTTCGCGAGAGGAGAGCGGTGGAGCGGATGAAATTAGGTTTCTGTGCGAATGGGGGAGAGCAGCCCCGCGGCTAGATTTGGGGGAAATAATTCCCAACGATTTTTAAGAACCGTTTGGAAAGAGATGTTGAGGACCCCTTTACCAATGGTTTGAGGAAACTGTTGGCAAAGGGGTGACCCTTTCCCAACGGTTCAAGAGAACCGTTGGCAAAAGGTGATTAACACACCCCTTTCCCAACGGTTTCTTCAAACCGTTGGCAAAGGGGTGGCTTTTCCCAAAGGTTTCAATGAACCGTTGGGAAAGGATTTCTTAATCCTTCAAGCCCAACGGTTTTAGCAAACTGTTGGTAAACACCCGTTGGGAAAAATAGCATTTCCGGTAGTGCTTCCTCCTGTTGTCCGCATAACTCTTCTGCCTACTCTGAGCTGTTCTCATGTGTTTCTGTATCAGCTGAACTTTTTCTGCCAACTCTTCTACCAATTATGGTCCCATCAACTTCCTTTCACCCACTTCATCCCAGAAAGCTGGAGTTCGACACCGCTTCCCATATAATGCCTGAAATGGTACCATCTGTATACTAGAATGAAAACTGTTATTATATGAAAATTCAACCAAAGAAAGATGTTGGTCCCAACTTCCCTGATAATCCATCGAACAATCTTGTAGCATATCCTCCAAGGTCTGAATTTTTCGTTCTGACTACCCATCTGATTGAGGATGAAAAGTTGTACTAAATTTTAATTCAGTACCCAACCACTTCTGAAGGCCTTTCCAAAAGTTAGAACTGAACCTGGGATCACGGTCAGATACAATGGAGAGAGGAACTCAATGTAACCTGACTATCTCTTTAAGATAAAAACGGGAAAGTTGATCTAGGGAAAAAGTATCTTGTATAGAAAGGAAATGAGCATATTTAGTCAAGCGATCAACAATAACCCATATTCCATTATTACCTCAAGATGTCTTCGGTAATCCCACAACAAAGTCCATGGATATATTCTCCCATTTTCACTCTGGCACTAGTAAAGGCTGAAGCATCCCTTTCGGTAACTTCCGCTCTGCTTTAACCTGTTGACATGTCAAACACTTCACAGTAAAATCAGCAATATCTCTTTTCATTCCATCCCACCAGTAATACTCCTGCAGATCTCTGTACATCTTAGTACTGCCTGGATGAACTGAAAACGGAGAACTATGAGCTTTACATAACAACTCTCTCTTCAACTGTGAATCACAAGGCACACACAATCTCTTCCCAAATCTCAAAACACAATCATTATCAATGTTGAATTCAGGCAACTTACCTTTCTGAACCAGCTCTACCTTTTTCTGCAACTCACTGTCTTACTTCTATGCTTGCTTGATTCTATCTGATAGAGATGATCTCACTGATACCTGAAACAAAACAGAAGAACATCCTGTGCCAAAAGCTTCTATGCCAAAGTTCATCAAATCCTTAACCAAAGGATCACGTTCCAAACGCAACATTGTTAATGAAGAATTACTTTTTCGACTCAAAGCATCAGCCACTTTATTTGGTTTTCCTAGATGGTAATGAATTGTACAATCATAATCCTTGATTAATTCCATCCATCTCCTCTGCCTCATGTTTAACTCTTTCTGAGTGAATATATACTTTAAACTTTTGTGATCAGTATATATTTCACACTTTACTCCATACAAATGATGCCTTCAAATTTTTAAAGCAAAAACAACAGCAGCTAATTCCAAATCATGTGTAGGGTAATTTACCTCATGATTTTTCAACTGTCATGAAGAATAAGCAATTACCTGATCATTCTGCATTAGGACCCAACCAAGTCCTTTCAATGAAGCATCACTGTAGATAACAAACTCACCATTCCTGGAAGGTAGTGCCAAAACTGGAGCATTCACCAATCTTCTTTTCAATTCCTGAAAACAATCATCACATTCTTTTTTCTAGATAAACTTAACACCCTTCCAAGTTAGCTTAGTCATTAGACTAGATAACCGTGAAAAATTTCTAACAAACCTTTAGTAATAGCCTTCCAAACCAAGGAAGCTACGAATCTCAGTTACATTTGTGGGTCTTGGCCAGTCTTCCACAACTTTTTTTGGTAGGATCAACAGTTATCCCATCTTTAGAAACAATGTGACCAAGGAAAGAAATTTGTTGCAACCAAAACTCACACTTTCTGAATTTCCCATACAATTTTTTTTCTTTTAAGGTTTACAAGATAACCCTTAAATGTCTTTTATGCTCCTCTTTACTTTTAGAAAACACCAAAATATCATCAATAAAAACCACCACAAACTTATCCAAGAACTCATGGAAAATTCTATTCATTAAGTCCATGAATACAGAAGGTGCATTGGTTAGCCCAAAAGGCATTACTACAAATTCATAATGGCCATATCTTGTACGGAATGCGGTCTTCGGAACATCTACTTCCTTTACCTTCAGCTGATGGTACCCCGATCTCAAGTCAATCTTTGAAAAATACTGAGCTCCCTGGAGCTGATCAAACAAATCATCGATATGAGGCAAAGGATATTTGTTCTTAATAGTGATGTTATTCAAGGCTCTATAATCAATGAAAAGTCTCATTGAACCATCTTTCTTTTTAACAAATAAAACAGGAGCACCACATGGTGATGTTCTAGGTCGAATGAAACCATTCTCTAATAAATCTTGCAATTGCTCCTTCAACTCTAAAAGTTCAATTTGAGCCATTCGATAAGGGGGTTTTGGAATTGGCTTAGCATCAGGAACTAAGTCAATAGTAAATTCAACTTCCCGTTCTGGTATTATTCCAGGAAACTCATCAGGAAAAACATCAGGATACTCATTTACCATTGGCACATCATTAATCTAAACAGTTCCTTTATTTTCAACAATTTGTGCAAGGTAACATTCATTTCCATATTTTACAAGTTTCTTGGCCTCTTGATAAGTTATCAACAGTAAGGGTTCATTCTTGTACAAAAACTGAAAGTCTTTCTGAAAAGAAACTTCTTTAGCTCTACAGTCAATCTTAGCATGGTAAATAGAGAGCCAATCCTTACCCAGGATAACATCAAACTCTACTAGAGGTAGAACAATAAGGTTTGAAAGTAGGTTCTTTCCACATATAAGGATAGGAAGATTCTTATAAATTCTTTTTGCCTCAATATTTCCCACAGGTGTTTTTACCAAAAGTTCAGGAGTCATTTCTTGAGATGGTATTCCCATTTTACTAGAAAAGTTTTCAGAGATGAAAGAATATGTATACCCCGAATCAAACAACACACTGGCATAATCTGAAAAAACAAAGTACCTGATACAACTTCATTTGATGGCCCGAAATCTGCTGAAGTAGTTGCAAAGGATTTCACCACCCCTTTCTGCTTGTAGTCTAACTGCTTCCCATCACTCAAGCTCTTTGTCGGACACTCGTTTGCATAGTGACCCATCTCATTGCACTTATAACATTTCACTAACTATAAATCAAATTTGTTCTTACCTTCACCTTGATCTTTTTCAGTGCAATCACGAGCCTTATGTCCCATCTTACCACATTGGTAGCACTTTCCAGAATTCAGAAGACATTCCCCAGCATGCCTTTTACCACATTTATCACAAACTGGAAACTTAGTTTTCTTACCATCAGACTTTTTTGAAGAATTCTTACCTTTCTCCTGCCACCTCGGTCTCTTCTTCTGTTGGTTGTTATAGAACACTTGATCATCGTCAAACTCCATTTCCACCTTCTCAACACATCGAACAATCTTTTCATAACTTTTAAACTCACGAGAAGCTAATGCCCTTCGATATTTTGGCTTTAATCCTGAGTAAAAACGATTGATTTTACTATCAAGGTCTCGGATAAAATTTGGAGCATACCTTGCCAATCGAGTGAACCTTTCTTCATAGGTAGCCACTGAGTCTTTCTCTTTCCTCAATTCCAAGAATTGTTTTTCCATCCTAAGTCAAACAGACTTAGGAAAATACTTTTCAAGAACCATACTTTTGAATTCATCCCAGTCAAGAGCATCAATCTCATCGGCGTCCCTGATATTTTTAACCATAGACCACCACTGATCTGCCTCACCCTCCAAATGGTAAATAGCAAGACTAACCTTTTGATTGTCTGAACACCCCATGACATAGAAAATATTCTCCAGTTCTTTAATCCACCCTTCAGCTAACACAGGGTCAGATGATCCTTTGAATGATGGGGGATGTTGCCTCATGAAATGTTCCACCACTGACATGTTCCTCTATGGTTGATCTGGCTGATCTCGTGTATGGATACCACCACCATTTATCGCTTCATTCAACTATGCCATTACTGCAACAAACTGTTCAGTTCCAATTCCGACCATCTCAGGATGCTGATTCGGAAGGTTATTTCCTTCTGTATGCCTTCCCAGAAAAGATGTTCTGTTTCCTCTATGAAAAAACATTCTTAACACAGAAATATCTTGGGCGAAGCAACATGGTAATCTTTAAATGCTATATCATTTCAATTTGACCATAAAAAAATATTTTTGGATAATCATTTAATAGAATTCTAACTCCTAAAGTTATATAAACCAACCTCTGATACCAACTATAAGGCCCCAGCCTTAAACATTACTTAATATTGAATTAAATAAATAATTCACATTGAGGATCTTTTCAGGTTTAGAGTTTTAGAGAATTATATCATAAAACTTGCATTACATTCCACATATAAACAAAGTGGTTACATAAAGATAGTATTCTTCTTTCCCATCAATGGAAACATATTTAAAATAAATCATGGATTCTTTCCTGACACTTCCTTGACACTATCATCATATCATGTACCTTTCCCTTGACCTGTGAAAAACATTTCAAAAAACTTGGTATGAGCATAAAAAGCTCAGTAAGGGATATAAAAATACGGAAAGGAAACATGGGTACATATATACATAAGAATGAAATCATACTTTACCCATAAAACATAAGCACTTTAACATACCTCATCAAATCATTAATAAATCATAGAAATCAAAAGACATAAAGGTAACTTGAGGCATTCATAACATTCTTACGTAGGGAGTAACCCTCTTGGTTACGTTTGGAATACCCATCACAGTATATTCCTTAAATCTATTTGGAGAAACCTTAACATTTCACTCCTTCTCGTTACACAATGCATTGGAGAGCTATATCGGGCTCACCCACCCTTAGTCTATCATGGAACCACCCATCTTCATAATAATGCCCAAGAACCTCAACATAATCGTATCACATAAAACATGCATAAAGGAAACATAACATTTCCACCTTTCAATCACAAGATATCAATACAACACATTGATATAAAAACATTATGAAAACAATTTTCAATACCAAAATAAAAGAAAAGTAAAACATGGTATTTATTTTTCTTTTTAAAAAAAATGTATGGCTTGTAGAGGAAGCCGAAACTCAAATAATGGTCACGGTGGCGGAGAAGTCGTTGTCGCCGCATATGTACGACAAAAACATTCCCTTTTTTCATTTAGTAAACACTTCGTATAAAAAATATTCCTTTTGAATAAACATAAAAGTCAAAGGGGTTTATACACCGTATAAAAGAAGGTTGTGTATAAAACAAAATATGCCTCAATGAAAGAAGATTGAGACGAAGTCCCATACCTCGGGTCCGACTTGACTCGATCGTTCTTTAATGTACTGAATAATAAATTTGAGTTAATTTCTACTTGCTTAAGAACCTTTTTTTAAGTTCATTATTCCTTTTATATCACTTATTTCCATGTCATGAACACTATGTAATTATTTAAGTTAATAACGGTCGTTTTAACGATCATTGGTACTTGATTCAAAAATAAACCCTTTATAATTACAAGTTGTTCATGTATCCATTATATCCAGAATTGTATTGATGATGTAGATATCATATATGTCATATATATCCAGTACATACATGCATTTATAATATTACATAATCATTTAGAGGTAATAAATGAAATGCACCGTTCATGGAGACGGTAAGCCGTACGTACGCATGAACGCTACTTTCATTTCTATTTCATATTTTATAGAATGGAATCATAATTATATAAAGGTATATTATAATTCCATTATAATATCATTTATAATATCATAGTTCCATCCTTTATACATCCCACATATGGTATTTAATGAATCAAATCACTTTGAGGGGGCGGTAGTCCGCACTTCCTTAAATGAAGATATCGCGTTTACCCATAATGGAAACCATAAAGGTATGCCCAAAATGAAAAATACAGAAGCTTAAGGAAAATATAAACATATTATATATCATATATAAATATAGTGACATCATAATGGCCACCTTTGAAGGTGTTAAAAGAATGTTGAACAATCATCGTTTCGAGAGGCATAAATTCACCATCCACGGAAACAGTATGTTCTTTAACCATTAGATGTAGGTGTGTGTAAGTGTAGCTCGAATCATTCTTATAAAAACATCCTATTATATTGAAGATATAGGAGTTGTTACAAAAGAAATTAATAAAAAGAGTTTAGGGGGTTGGAGAAGCAAAATAAAACAAAAGGACTCAAGTGAAGACATTACCTTAAAATCGGGTAACTCCCATTGGTTTGAGCTCAAAGGCTTCCTTGGGAAGACTTATGCCCAAAGTTAGGCTTCAAAGAGTAATAGAAGGATGTGGAGATACAAAATGGGTAGGGGTTGGCCGAGCCAAAGGCTTTGGGAGTGTGGGTAAGGAGGTAGAGGTGGGGGCATTTTATAAGAGGAGAGGAGGGGCACTCTTGGAAAGTAAAGAAATGTTACTTTATTTTAAAATGAGTTTCAGATTCAAAAGGTCCCACATTGATATAATTCTAGGTTAAGGTGATAAGGGTTCTAAATCCACCCATCAAATAGGTTTTGGACATGTGTAGTTTATAGATTTTACATTATCTTTTTATTTTATTTAAATCCTTTATTAATGAGGTAATCGCTGCATCATCGTGATGTCAAAAATAATTAAATTTATTTAAAGTCTAAAAATTATATAAAAAAATACTATGCTGTAGGAAATATTTTTAGATTTCCAATTATTATTTATAATCAAAAATCTTACTTGTATAACCCCATGTAAAAATTGTTTTAGTAAAACATCTCATGTTTGGGTCATTTTTACTTTAACATTAAATAAAAAATTATTTATGTCATTTCCCAACCAAAGTGGCTCCATGGGGTCCCCAAGTTGACCCATGGATTTTCTTGGTCGGCCATGACACATCCAATGAGGGTAGGACATGTTTCAAGCTCATCTCATATTATTATAACATTATTTTTACCTTAAACTACACTAATTACCACTAATCGCGATTAAGAACTTAAAAGTTACTATTCACCAAAAAATTATTTTAATCTCATTGAACCAAATTTTACTTCTTAATGACAACCATGTATGTCGGATTTTTGAAAATCAAATCACAGAAGTGGAAAAGTTTCATTTAAACGAAAAATCAGTTTCTTTAACTACCACTTAGTGGTTTCACTATTCATCAAAAATTGAAGTTTTTCAGAAAGATACCAAAACTTCACCCTAAGATATATTTGATATTCCAAATTCAAAAATGATGTCTATTTTACAAAATTCAAAACATGTAAGTTGCATTAATTAATTTAATAACTAATTCCCGTTGTCATGACAAATAGCTTGTTTTTATGAAACAATAAGTATCAAAAGATTGACACTAGTTTAAGTCCAATTTCAAAGTGAAATTAATTCCAATGACCACCATTGGATAAAATGGTAAAAATATATTCTAATTTTACTTCAAAACCAATTCAAAATATAATCTAATCATATAAATAAATTATATTAAAAATAGGTTTTGAATTAAAATACAACATTTTTCACTATTCATTAAAAAATGAACTTTATCGGAAAAATACCAAAAAATAACACAAAGTATATTTTGATGTCCCAATCGTAAATAATAAGTTTATTTTGACAAACATAGCTTATAAAATTGTCAAAATATAGATTTAAAAAGGGTTCTCCATCAAAAGGCAGTAAAACAATCTTTTAAGAATATTAGTGTATTCCATGCATAAGATTGTATTTATTTTCATTTTAAGCCTCTAAAACACTATCTTAATCATTAATAGACATAGATAAAAATATCTATTATTCATTACTTACTTGGGATGTTACATGCATTAAGTGGTATAACATTGTTACAGCAAATTTTTGATCATTAGGCTACTTCATATGCATAAGGTTATTGGTCATAACCTCAGTCAGCTACCACAATATAGTTATAATTTATTTATCTATAGCTGTAACTCCAACTCCAACTTCATTATCTTTCCCGAGATTAAAATCCTTATATGGATTACATGCATTGACACAGTTTTCATTCATTCTACTATGTTCCATTCCTAAATAATGGAATATACTAGATTAGATCATAAAATTATGAATCATTATGTATAATTTCAAAACTAGTTAAAAACTTAACATAAATTGAAAATTTTATGAATAGATAATCTTAAAATCATAAACACGATTTATTTAGAAATATTATTAAAAAATCAACTCCTTCATAAATTTGTTTAAATAAAATATGAATTAACCCAAGAATATCCCAATTTCAAACCTGGTACAAAGTAAGGGGATAGTCACCGTGCAACAGAATAAGGGCCAAGATATACCCTACCAACTCTTTTGGGGTTTATTACCCCTAGATGCATCTATTCCAAAACCATGCCCACTTTTTGTATCAGACAAGGATTTATTTCTAGTAAAACCACATGATATATACCTTACTAAAACTTTAGGATTTTATCCTATACTTAGAATTAACCTCAAATTTAGTCATTGGGTTATGTTCACTTATCCATTCTTTCCTAAATCTAGTTTCCAAGGTTTCCAATAAAATTTATCTGATACCAAATATAAATACTCTAAATCAATTAGTCTATATTTTGTGTTTACTTTATTATATTACTACTAGATACAAGTGATCTCATCCTAAAGGAACAAATAGTTTAGCATCCATGGTAAACTAAATATATGATTTAATCCCAAATTACATTTGAAAACATAAAATAAAACCTATTACTTTCATTGATAACACCATTATTCCCTTTATTATATCCCTGCATATAAATCATAATACACTTCTTAGCATCCTAGGTAAATTTAACACAAGAAAGGGGTGAGCTCAGATACTCAGCAAGGGTATGCATACAACATAAGCTAATAAGGAATGAATAATATGGAAATAATAAATAATAATAAAATAATTCCATATAAATAAACAAATTATCTAGAAACTTATCCATGTATATCGTAACTATTAAAATAATCACATGGAAATCAATTACTAGTTTCATAATGATGGAATGCATAATGTTGGACATCTGAAACTTACAGTTGAGACCTCGTGCCAAGACATCTTATATAAATTAGTAATTCCTCATCCAAATACCAATTCTTGTATAACTCATGATACCTACAAATTAATGAAGAGGATATATAATTATAGGACCCACCCTTCACTTAATAAGTCCAATGCATTCATCATATTGATAAACAACACAACTTAATCATGATGCTTTAAAAAGAAATAATTGTCTATTTTAGAAGAACTATCATATAGAATATCAATAATTTACCCATTAAAGATGATAATAAATATTCTATATAAATATGGTGGATGGTAAAATAATATTATAACATCAATAAACTATAATATTTAACAAATGATGTTGACATAGTTGAAAATACTTTCAAAATATCACTGGAAAGTTTCATGAGGAGAAATACCCTTTTCACTTTGAAATAACTTATTTAAAATATAAAGTTATACAATATATTAATGCGAACATTTTATTTGAAAATATGATTGTAATATTTTAAGGGATTCTAAAAATAAATGAGTGGTAATGAAGGCTATAAATTCTGTTCATTCCATGTAAGTTGAAAAAACATTCCTTTCATAGTTTTGTAAAAATGTCAAAAAAACACCTCATTCAGAAAATAAAAAGAAGATTATGTTTAAAAAAATTAAAAATTAAAACATGGGTAAAAATATATTTAATAAATCATTGGATAATGTTAAAAATATATTTTTATACATTTTAAGTTAAATATGGACATGGATGAGAAATATTCCCAACCAAGTAGAAAAACAAGGTCTCTTTTCCTTGAAATGTTATTTCATTATATTTAGTATTTAAAGAGAGAAAAATGGAATGAAAGATTTTAATTTACAAAAATAAATATATTATAATAAAATAAATTGGTTTTTATATAGAAATATCAAATATTTCTCCCATCGTATACTTAAATGTAAACAATCCCAAATAATAGTGAGATTGTGAAATAAACCATTACCTCAGGTTAGACTTCCTTCATACATGTTGGAAACACCAATATAATAAATATATGAATGTTATTAATATATTATAGAAACATAATCATATATATCATACCATATATTATTTAATTATTACCTTTTATCACTCATTTATTAACAATTCTTTATAAAAATTGTTATTTTGTGTGATAATTGCTTCATTTTTCATGTATATTTTGGTTCGCTAGTTTTGATCCTTGTAATTAGAACATGGTTACATAATTTAAATAATTATTATTATGATATAAATATAATTAATAATCATTGTATATGTATTTATATTATTCCATGATATTTAGATAAGTAAAAAATAATTACACCATTCATGGAGACGGTATGCTATACATACGCATAAATGTTGTTTTCACTTTCTGACGAAAGGAAAGAATGAAATTTAAATAATAATTTACATTTATAGAATCATTATTATTTCAAATATATCATATATATTTATTAAATCTACCATTGTTACCATCCATGGTAAATTGGAAAAAAATGAATCATATCGTTTCGTGGAGGTGGTAGTCCACATGTATACACGAGCGACGTTATCATTTTTAATTTGATAGAAAATAGGGTGGATAATAGTGGTTTAATAATAATAATAATAACATTTTATTATATTTACTATACTTAATTTATTATTTTATGATAAATACCATATATTCATAGGAGGTAAAATAATAAGTAAACAAGAAAGTGATTGGTTAAGGTGATTATCTCTTCTTTAAAATAACTCCTTTAGATATCCTATTAAGGGCCCAAGGGTTGGTATTTTGGGAAGAAAAGAACCAAAATAATGTGTATAAAAATGTTTATAAGATATATTTTCATGGATTTGTCAATATAGGTTTCTCAAAGTGGTGTAAAGAAGAGAGGTAAGGGGTGTCCTTTTATAAGGGAGGGAAAGGATGCACTTGTAATTATAAAGAATATAAAAATATAACTAAGTCATTATCAAGAAAAATGCTTCCAACTAGAAATATATTAGAATATAAGGTAATATATGGATTAAATCTCATCGTCTAATAAAATATTTACTAAATTAAAAGGTGTTTTTAACCTTATCTTTTGGTTTAATCCCTTAGTTAACCTATTTTAACCACAACCGCAACAAAGACATTTTCAATCATAAAGGGTTATAATTTTACTTATAAGGTAAAAATTATCTCATAAATGGATTAGAGATGAAATTTAATACCATATATTATCCCTATTGTTATATTTAAATATTTTTTATTTTTTAAAATTAATTTAATATAATATTGTTTTCATAAAAGATCATTATAGTCATTTTTAACACTATTCATTTAATTTGACTTTAAAGACTTTAATAAAAATATGTAATTAGAATATAACCCTTTAACACATCCATAATTTCATATATTAGTATATAAAATTTATGGAAAACAATGTTTATTCTAAACTGTATTAATTTTAATATTTCTAAAATCATTTATTTTATTTTTCGTTAATTGAATATATATTTTTTCAGCATTATGCAAGCGTTTAAGGTAATTATAATCACTAAAAATTATAAATAAATTATCATCATAAAATAATTTTAGTTATACACATAATAAAATTTAATTTTCGTTCATATCTTATTTTTATCCCAATATGAACATAAATTATAAGATTAAAGTTAAGAGGGTGACATTTTGTATTTTTTGTTACTTAAAATAATATAAAGTTAAATATCAAAGAAAATGGCACCAAGTGAGAATATTTTAGATAATTATATGAAAATTAATGAAATAAACTCATCCAATGGGATAAATTCAAGTTATATATAAGTTTTAAATCCTTATCATATTAGTTTTTACCCTTAATTACCAGATTTACCCTTTACCAATGTGATAAATTTTACCATTGTTACTATTTATAATGACCAAAAATAAAAGGTACATATTTACCAAATTTAAACTAATAATTCCAAATATGGAATTAATTTTTAAATATTAAATTCCTATAATTGATAGAAATAAATTTTGAAATAAGTGCACAAAACTCAATAAAAACTGCTTTTTATAAGAATATTGTTTTTATGCATAAAATATGATTTATTCTTATCCCATGACTAGAAACATATTATATGGAGGTTAAAATTTTAATTTTAATATATATATATATATATATATATATATTTAAAATCATTCAACAATAGTGATAATTATAATTTAATAAGATTAAAATAAATTTTGTGCACAAAATATCACTTTTACCTTCAAATGATTTTTATTTTCATTTCTAATCAATTGATAAATAATTAATTCATGATAAATCATAAATTTTTTCAAAATTTATTTAGTATTATTCATACCCTATAATTTTAATGTTTATCTTATAACGATCACATTTAAATAATATTTTATTAGTAGATCGTAGTTCGTTTAAACTCAGTGTTGTGTGTAACGCAACCTATCAAATAAATTGAATTTATTTAAAAATAAATATATCATAAAATCTTAGGTTGTTATAGTAAAATTGTATTTTTTATATTCAAATAGACATAGATTATATAGTTTCTACTTATAAATCTCTCTTGGTGGAAAAGTATATAAATAAATTCATGTTAATGACTATAAAGAGACCTTTGCACCGGTTATGATGATAATTTCTGTTCAAATATTTATTGTCATATTAGCTCATTATAATTATAGGAAATGTCAAATAAATTCCAAAACCACTTTACATAGTGGTAATTTTTTCAAGTATGCGTATATGAAAGAATCTAAATTTTTTTAAGTTTCAAATAATGTTATTGATGTATATAAGTGAATGATCCATTTATGGACTAAAGAAAGCTTCTTGGAGATGGAATATTTGGTTCAATGATGTGATAAATTAGTTTTGTATCATCGAGAATGATTCTTAGTTATATAAGTGGGTTATTGGAAGCATTATAGTATTTTTGGTGTTGTATGAGAATGATATACTACTCATAGAAAATGTTGTCCTAAATTTATATTCTATAAAGGTGTGGTTGAGAAATTATTTCTTGATTAAAGACATGGGTGAGTCATCCTACATATTTGGTATGAATATATATAGATATAGATCGAATTGGTTTCTTAATTTAGATCATAACACATATACTGTTGAAGTGATAAATTGGTTTAGAATAGATACATCTAAGAATGGGTATTTATTGGTGCTACATGGTATGAGTCTTGATAATAAAATATGTCCTTTTAATGAGTTATAAATAAGAAACATGGATAAGATTCATTATGAATATGTTATACGATCTATCATGTGTACCATGTTGTGTAATTGGCATGATGTCTCCTATGATTTGATAATTACAAGTAGATACCAATTTAGTCCTATTAAGAGTTATTAGATTTTTATAAAGAATATCATTAATTACTTGAGTAGATAAAAGGATATGTTGTTAGTATTTGGAGTTGATAATGAGATCATTATAAGGGGTTACACTTATTCTAGTTTTCTATCTGATAAGGATGATGTGAGAACTAAATATGGTTTCATTTTTTACCTCAATGGTGGGTTTTTCAATTAGAATAGTTTTAAATAAGTCATTATAGTGGACTAAAAAATAGAAGCAGTGTATACTAATACATTAGATGTTGTGACTGAATTTGTTTGGGTCAAGATGTTAATCACTACACTAGGGGTGTTTCCCAGCATTTAGGGTAAAATTAATCTTTATTATAACAACAATAGAGCTATTTATCAATCCAAGGAACCCTGGTATACTAAATAGAAAAAAATTTCCTTTGAAATACCATCACTTTAGAGGAATCATTAAGATAATAAATGTAAATATCTTTGAGGTTTATAAAAAGAGAAATATAGTAGATCTATTAAAAAATAAATTAGAATAGAAAAATAATGAGCATCGGTCAAGTATCTAGGTACTAGTTACATGAGATATTGGATGTAATTATTATTATTGATGATAATGTATCGTGGTTTTATAATAAATTCAATCTCTATTTATCACTCATTCATGTGTATTGAATATATTACATGAGCGTTGGGATGATAAAATCCCCTTAAAGTATGACTTTGAGTTTTCACTAGTCAATGATCATCATGGCATATTATGGGTTATGATGATACGTTAAAATTATCAGGAATAGAATCTTGTATATGACACATGGTAGACTCATAAGATAACAAGTGGAGACTTTCATATATAACACACCTATTGAAAGGTGGTACAAAAATTAATTAATTAGTTAAGGTTAAATTGTAGTATAATAGATACCCAAGTTAGTCTCCAAAGAGGGGTGTAAAACTTAGATTATCACAATTAGTAGAATTAAGAGGGTTTATTTGATTTTATTTGAGAAAAATAGTAAAAATTGAAAATAAATAAAGGATGATTGATTCAAGTGGTTAAATGGGTGATTGTTTTAGGGTTTGGATCAGTAATTTTTATGATATCCTCATCTTAAATTGATTACCCATTTTGATGAAATCTGATTAATAAAATAATATACAATTGCTTCTCTCTCATTAATGGGTGGTAGTGAGTGTGAGTTTTAAATTAGAAGTGATTAATACCAATTGATCCTCCTTATGAGTGTGAAATTTAAACAATGGGTTATCCTAAAATATTACTCAAGTAACACCCTATAAGGTGAAGGAACTCTTGAGAATTCCTAGAAAGATCCACTACCTTCCACAATTATATTATCAATCTCATTATAATTCACCACAAAACCTTCTACATTTCATCATATATGGGTAGAATCAACTGTAGTTAGAAAATAATCTATCACTCCAAGCATTAAATAGTGTGTAAAATATAAACCAAACACAATCACATTCAAGTGAGTATATCAACACTAGAAACTGAGATCAAATAAAAATAGCATAATTTTATTTATAATTGGGCTCAGTCATAAGAAAAAGGTTCTCGTCCCTAATTACCCAATCACTAAAATGGTTTTAACCCTCCATGTGTAGGGTTAAATCCATATAATAATTATGATATATTAGAAAAAAATTGAAAACAAAAAAAATACTCTACAAAAATTCCCCCCTCCCCCTATAATGAATGGAATAATAATTTAAACAATATTTGCATCAGCGGTCATTAACATGTGCATGGGGTGACTTCCTCATGTTCATGGGATGTGAAATAGTAAGTCTCTATAGGTAAGTGAGCTTTTATCATTATTGTAAATCTCCCCAATTGTTATAATATTATTTCCTTCTTATCTCTTGAATTTAATGCACACTATCAAAATATATGGAAGTATTTTAAATATAAAAAAGTATTAAGGTGGATTTCATGATGTAACAACACTTAAAAATGTGTCCCTCCATGAAAGGTGTATTGTTAATGTTTTGGTTGTTAAAAAGTTTTCTTTATTTAACTTAATTAATTACCCATACCATGAATTTGTTTTCCATGGCATGATCTTATGTAAGCTACTTCATATGTGTTTGGCCTAAGAATCTATCATAGTATGACACTTTCTTCCATGGAACACGACTTTTGTTCTTCATATTTTTCAAAGTTTTAAACTTTCATATATACACTGATAACCTTTATTTATGTGATATTCTTATTCTTGAAAAAGTGTAAGATCTTAGGCATCATATGGTTTATGAGTTTTAATTTTATGTATTATCTATTATTACCATTACATATCACTTTATCCTAGAAAAAATTAACTCCAATGGAAAAGGAATTAATTTTATGTATCACATCATTCACTAGGTTATTTTTATATTCTAGATAGGTCAACATTATGTTTCACTATACTTTTCCAAAAATTTTCCACTTTTTTGCAGCTGGCCTTTATGTATAGATGGAACTACTTTTATGCTTTCCAATATTTTTCTAATTTTTCACCAACAGTTTCACAATGACTCTTATATAAGATTATATAACTCTTACATATCAGAATGGAAACTTTTATGTATTATTTCCCTTTAAAAATAAATATTTACAACTTTATAAGGACTCTTATGTATTCCCAGTGCACTCCCATGGGTACTGTTCAAAATTTTCAAGGTGAAATTAGGAGTGTTTTTATGCATGTACTTATCCAAATTTCTTCTTTATCATTCATTTGGAAGCTAATCCTCCGACTTATGGAAGTTATTATACTTTTTAAAATTCATCATTCTTACATAAGTTCATCCCATTTCTTTGGGAATTCCTATATTATATTAATTAATCCTTTTTCTATATTCATATTTTTGAACTAGAATCTTGTAAAGGTTATTTTCCAAGGAAAAAATGCATTAAATCTCAGATCATGGCATCCCTCCTTTTTATTTCATAAATTTTCATTACATTTTACAAATAAAGGATTGTTAAAGTCTAGTGTCTTGGAAATCGGGAACATAAAACATGAAAACATAAAGCATTATTATAATACAATTGTAAGGCTTCACCATAGGTTCATCCTAAGTATAATTAATGCATCTCATAACTTGAATACATACATCAAAGGAAAGGGTGAGCAGAAATCCCAGTAAGGAAAACCAGTGAAACAGTTTACATGGGAACTTGAGTGATATCAATAAGAACATATAGATAAATAGGCATATCATAATAGTAATAACTTGAAACATAAATTAAAAATGTGGCTAAAAAATTTAATTTATACATTCATGATCATATAACCAAGGTCCAACCCTAAGGTTTCATAAAAATTACCAAGGTTATTCACCAAGGTATCGTAAAACTTGTCATATCTAGAGATTAAATTCTTTACCCAATGCATTGGAGTGATACCAAGGACCACCATTAATATTTATTTATTTTCAAGTAATCCACATAGATCGTAATAAAAAATTTCATAAATAAACCATATAGAGTAAAAGAAATGGGTTTCACTTCAAAATTGTGATGTTTTAAAAGTTATTAAAAACAAGATTGTTATGTCATTTATAAACCATGGAAAAGGAATGAGGGTTTCATGTATTACAATTACAGAATAAAATATGTCATTTTTGTATATTTATAAATTCACATAGAAACTAAATTGTTTTGGTCATTCACATAAACAAAATAGGAGAATTTCTTGAGAAAGAGAGAGAGATTTTTAGACGAAAAATATGCAGCATAACAGCTATACAACATAGTTTTAGAAAAAATTAAAAAGAGAGGGTAAAAGGGAAACCCAGTAATGAATAACTCATAATATATTATGGGGACATAATAAAAATAAATAATATCTTGGTATGGATATTTTAATGACATACCAGATGAAAAGGAAACTTTAAAGAAAAGAGAATATGTGATTTCTTTTACGAAAATTCAGCAGCATAACGGTGTCACTTAATAATTCAAAAAATCATTTTATGAGAGCTGAAAGGGTCTCTCATCATTTTTAAATAAAATTTATAGAAAAAAATTATATAAAATAACATACCTGCAACATAATAAAATTGAAACTAGAAGACATAACTTAAAGGAATTCATGACTAAAAGAGAAGGGTGAAAATTTCCCTTACCTTGAAGAGTAACTTCAATAGCTCGAAGGTTGGGACCTTGGGGGGCTTGAGGGAACCTTGGGAGGAATCCTTGGGAGGTAAAAAGAAAATATATTTGTTGAGGATAGATTTTGAATTAAATTAAGGAATTAATGGGTTTGTATTTATAGAAAAAGTGAGAGAATATTTTATTAATTTCTAAGGGACACCTCATTGGTGGTATTTGTAAAGCAATGGGCTTGCCCAGGTTATTTGCTCATGATATTGGCCACTTGATACACCTCATAACATATATTACTGTACAAAAGTAGTCTTGAATTATTACATCATTAATTATGTCATTAAACACACCTAAACTCAAAACTATATTTTTACTATTCACCGAAAAACAAAACATTTTATAAAAAGCGCATAAATTCACCCTAACCTAATATCGATGCTATGAATTCAAAAAATGAACTCCATTTTATGAAAATAATTTTCTAATTATGAGATATTTAATTTTTTAGTAAAAACACTATTTACCCAAAAAAATACTAATACTTAAGTAATAATTTCTGAAACAATTATTTACTTATGCAATTATATCACATTACCATTCAAGATTCATAAATTATATTTATACTTAATTAAGTGAGGTTACTATTCCATTGGTCACATTACTATTCATAAGGGTAATATTACTATTCATAATTTAATTTCCACCAAAAATTAAGTTGATCTTATTATAATATAAATTTCTTATTGATCACAACTGTAGTAGACCATTTTTTTGAAAATCATTTCACATTATTAATTATTTAAAGTGTTAAAAAAAATATTTTAAAATTCTATTTTTCCAATATTCATCAATAATATGGAACTTCTATAAATTCATCATATATTTATCTTGTTATTTTAAATTCACAAATTTTACCATAATAAGAAATAAAAAATGTATTTATACAAAAGGATTTCCCAAAGTAACTAAGGCCTTGTTACATAGCCCCTTATAAAATATGCATAGAACCTAAGATTAAGGTGTGAAATGGTGATAAAATCTTGGGGGGGATCAGACAATATTGCATGATTGGTGATTTATATCAACTTGGACTTCTCCATAAGTTATTCTATTCAAGATTAATGTTTTGGAATTTGGCTTGGGCTTGGTCTGTAGCAAAACCCATAGATTCTTCCTCATTCCCAAGCTCCGATAAATGGGCTTCGTATGGCCTAAGTCTACTGGATGAGCCCATTGACTCTTCAATCTATATTAATTAACTGTGATCATTTATATTTATAAACAATAACCATAACGTTAAGTGTATAATTTCCAATAGTTATACTGACCAACGGTCATATAACAGTCAAAACCCAATGATATCATTTTAATTATACTCATTTCATTAATTAAAGGATCTAGTTTTGTTGAGTATAAAATAAAATAACACACAAATTTAAGAAAAAAATATTATTCAAAAGTTCAGGTCGTTATATTCTTCCCCCTTAAGAAATTTTGTCCCTGAAATTTTAACTTATACCCTTTGAAGAGAAAATGTGGGGGTACTTATACCTCATAGATTCATGTGGTTCCCACGTGGCTTCTTCACATTTGTGGTTCCTATACAACACCTTAACAAGGTGGTTAGTCTTTCTGTGTAGAACCATGTCCTTATGATCCAAGATCTCCACCAGCATCTCCTCATAAGAGAGGTCATTTTCCAGTTGTACCACCTCTGGATTTAGTACACGCGAAGGGTCAGGTATGTACTTCCTCAATAGGGATATGTGGAATAAATCATGAACTTGTGCTAGATTTTTAGGAAGTGCAAGTCAATAGGCCACTACTCCTACGCGATTAAGGATTTCAAAGGGGACAATGTACGTAGGGTTGAGCTTCCCTTTCTTACCAAACCTCATGACTCTCTTCCAAGGTGAAATTCGAAGAAAGGATTTTTCACTAACATCAAACTCCAATTCCCTTCGATGGTTGTCGGCATATCTCTTTTTCCAACTCTGAACAGCCTTAATGTGTTTCTGGATGGCATAAACCTTTTCTGTCATCTCTTGCACAAGATCAGACCAAGAATCTTTTTCTCACCAAATTCATCCCAACAAGTAAGAGTTCTACATCACATCCCATATAGAGATTCATAGGGTACCATTTGAATTCTTGAGTGGAAGTTGTTATTGTAAGAGAACTCAACTAATGGGAGATGTTGATCCCATCCACCTTAAAATTCCATTGAGCATGTTCTCAGCATTTCCTAGAGTGTTTGAATATTCCTTTCAGATTGGACATCATTTTGGGGGTGATAGTTCATACTGAAATTCAATTCGCTACTCAGAGCATGTTGAAGAATTCTCCAGAATTTTGATATGAACCTAGGATCACAGTCAGATATGATAGAAAGTGGAACTCCATACAGTCTTATCACTTCCTTCACATAAATCCTGGAAAGTTGATCAAGAGATAAATCTTCCCAAATAGAGATAAAATGGGTAGTCTTTGGTGAGACGGTCCAGAATAACCCATATCACATTGTTTTCTTCAGAAGTTCTTAGGAGACCAGTGACAAAGTCCATAGTGATATTATCCCACTTCTATGTTGGTATGGGTAGTGGTTGTAAAACCCCTTTAGGAATTTTTCGCTCTGCATTCACTTTATAATATACTAGTCACCTTGAAGTGTTGTTATCAATCTCTCTTTTCATTTTATCCCACCAATAATGATAATTAAGGTCCCTATACTTTTTTTGCTTCCTAGATGTATAGATAACATAGATATATCAGCTTGATCCATCATCTCCTTCTTTATTTTCTGGAATAGATTGAACACATAGTCTTGTATGAAATTTCAATACACCTTCTTGATCAATATTGAACTTAGGAAACTTCCCATACTTCTCAACCTAAAACTTATTCTATAATAAATGATCTTCTTTTTGATATTTCTTGATCTTCTCTAGTAATAATGGTTGAGAAATCATTTGGGATGGGGTTGATGATGTCTATTCCCTTTTAATTCCCATGTCCATTTTCACTAGGTCTTGGATCAAGGGATCTCTTTAAATCCTCATCATGGATAGAACATGTGGTTATTTCCTACTTAATGCATTAGTGACTTTTTTTTCTCTTCTAGAATGATAATGAATTAAACAATCATAGTCTTTAATAAGTTCCAACCATCTCCTCTATCTCAGGTTCAATTCCTTTTATGTGAAAATATACTTCAAACATTTATGGTTTGTTTATATATCATATTTCTCCCCATAAAGATAGTGCCTCTATATCTTTAGATCAAAAACAATAGCCACCAGCTCAAGATCATGTGTAGTATAGTTCTTCTCATGAGTCTTCAACTGTCGAGATGCATAAGCAATGACTTTGTCATTTTTCATGAGGATGAACCCAAGACCTTTTAGAGATGCATCGCTAAAAATAATGAATCCTTCTCCACTTGAGGGAAAAGTTATCATGGGTGCGCTAATCAATCTCTTCTTTATCTCTTGGAATCTTTCCTTACACTCCTTTGTCCAAATGAACTTGAACCCTTTTCGAGTTAACTTGGTTAATGGATTATAAATTTTAGAAAATTCTTTCAAAAACCTCATATAATATCTCACTAATATAAGGAAACTATGAATCTCAGTTATTGTTGTAGGCTGAGGCCACTCCTCTACAACATTTTTCTTTGCATGGTCAACTATGATTCCTTCATTGGTTACAATGTTCCCCAAGAAAACAACTTGTTATAACCAAAATTCACATTTGTTGAACTTTCCAAAAAATCCTCTCCTTCCATAGATTTTTCAAAATAACCCTTATATGATCCTCATAATCCTCGCAAATTTCAGAATATATCAGAATATCATCAATAAAAACTACCACAAGGTTATCAAGGTAGTCCTTAAAGACTCTATTCATCAAATCCATAAAAATAGCATGTATATTAGTCAGTACGAAGGGAATAACAACAAACTCATAAATCCCATATCTTGATTAGAAGGAAGTTTTTAGAATATCATCTTTCTTCACCCTCAATTGATGATAACCAGATTGAAGATCAATCTTAGAGAAGAATTGAGCCCCAAAAAGGTGGTCAAATAAGTCATCAATTCTTAGAAGAGGATATTTGTTCTTTATTGTGATCTCATTCAGTTTTCTATAATCAATGCATAGCTACATGGATCCATCCTTCTTATTCACAAAGATAATAGCTTCTCCCCAAGGAGACACACTCGGTCAGATAAACCCCCTCTCCAAAAGATCTTGGGGTTTTTTCTTTAATTCCTCCATCTCCACGTTTTCATCCTATACGGGGTCTTTAAAATCAGATGAGATCCAGGTATGAGTTCAATGGAGAACTCTACCTCTCTTTCTAGGGGAGGTTTGAGTAACTCCTCAGGAAATACATCAATGTATTTTTGGATTATGGGGACATTTTCTATCCTTATACTCTCTTTTACTTGTTATTATTCACTGATCAACTCCATATATAAGCATATAGGAGGTTATTCTAAAAAAAGATCAGGTTGAGATATCTCCCCTTAGAAGATAACTGTAGGTTTTCCATTCAAAACTACTGATATTTCCTTGCTTCTACATTTGGTCTTAGCATTATACGTTGAGAGCCAATCCATCCCTAGTATAATGTAGAATTCAAATTTGGGAATGACTACTAGATTTGCGATATGGTTGTTATCACTAATGTAAATACTAGAGTTTCTAAACACTGATGATTCTTGGATAATCCCACCATGAGTCTTGAATGATAACTCTACTTTTATCATTTCAGGGGTTGATTATAAATTCTTTGAAAAATTGGAGAAAATAAAGGAATGCATAGAACCAGCATAAAACAAATTATTTTCTATATTTGATAGAACAACAAGATTACCTTCTACCACATCATTTGGAGCTTCAATATCAGCTATCGTGATAGTAAAAGCATGACCTTTGTCCATTGTCCTTTTTTGATTCTGATGGTGTTTCCCCTCCACTGGACTTGGATTTGGACAGTGATTATCAAAGTTACCAAGTTGTCCACACTTATAGCATTGGACATCAAGTAGGGACAACACCATATTCACTTTTTTGTTAGTGTTTGGGAGTTGAGGCTTCACCTCACTACGATAATTCCATGTGATATGGTCATCTCTTCCACACTTGTAGCACTTCTTGCTCCCGAGCAGGTAGTTCCCCAAATGCTTCTTCCCAAATTTATTACACGTGGGACGTTGCACTTTCTTGCCTCCTCTTCCCTGATCAAATTTTCTCCCTAATCTAGGTTCCATTGATCTCTTCTTGTCATTGGATTTATAATACCATTGCATCTCACCGAACTCTAGTTTGACTTTAATTTCACTCTGTACGATCTCCTCATAGCTATCATAGTCTTGGTTGGATAGATTCTTCTGTTGATAAGGTCTTAGTCCACCAAATAATCTATCAACCTTACCATTTGGACTGTTACAAAGCTAGTGGTGTAACATGAAATCCTTGTGAAGTTCATCTCATAGCTTCCCACAGATTCATTCTCCTTCTACTTTAGCTTGAGAAACTCATTCTCTATTTTTTTCTCATAGAACGAGATAAATACTTATTGAAGAAGATCCCTCTGAACTCTTCCCACTTCATAGATTCAACCAAAACTCTTGGCCTCTTGTTTTTAATCAGTTCCCACTATTGATCAGCTTCTCCCTCTAAGTGATAAATATCCAAGGTGACCTTCTCTTATTCTGAACAGAATATCAAAGAAAAGATCTTCTTGATAGAGCTGATCCACTATTCAGAAATCAATGGGTCAGTATATCCACTAAAGGTTGGTAGTTATTAACACATAAAGGACTCAACATAATGTTGTTCCCTTCATGGTGAGATCAGTATCTCAGCTTCATTCAAGTTATTTCCCATAACTTGAGTCATTTGGTTCATCATTCTCATGAAAGTTTCCATTTTGGCTTCCATCAAAGGGCCATCAGGGCATGGTCCATTGCAGTCCCCATTTGCATGGTTCCTACTATTTCCCTCCATTTTATAAAATAATAAATCATTATTTATAAGCTTTTTTCATTTACTAATCTTTTAACTATAAATTATTTTATGTCGTAAAATATAATTCTTAAATAATTTCATTTCTCTATAAATCATTTATAATGATTCATAAAAAGAATATGATTAACCAAACATATCCCCCATGAGTGTCAAAACATAACTGTATTAAGACCCGTTTTCATGTACCAGGATACCCCGAGTCAAGCCCGAAACTCCTTATCAGTGTTTTGACTTCTAAGTATATCTGTTTCATAGCCACATCCACTTTTTTTGTATCCAGACATAGATTTATTTTTCCAGAAACCACTTACTTAATATTTCACCAAAATACCGGGAAGTTTTCCTATATTTAATCTTTTATAAAGGGATATTCCTGAAGTTTTCATATCCTAATTTCCACAAATAACTAAACCAATCCATTGATACAAACTATGGCTTTCCTCCTTTTTATTTCATACCTTTTCATTGCATTATACAAATAGAGGATCTTTAAAGTCTAGTGTCATGGAAATAGGGAACATAAAACATGAAAACATAAAACATTTTTCTAATCCAATTGTAAGGATTCACCATAGGTTTATCCTAAGTACAATAACTACATCACATAACCTAGAGACGTACATCAAAGGAAAGGGTAATCATAATTCCCAGTAAGGAAAACAAGTGAAACAATTTACATGTGAACTTGGGTGATATTAATAAGAACATGTAGATAAAGAGTCATTTCATGATAATAATAACTTGAAACATAAATTTAAAATGTGTCTAAAACATTTTATTGATATATTCATGAACATATCACCAAGTTCTAACCCCAAGGTGTCATAAAAATTACTCAGTTTATTCACCAAGTTATCGTAAAACATGTCATCTCTAGAGATTAAATTATTTACCCAATGAATTGTAGATTTATCAGAAAAAACCATTAATATGTATTTATTTTCATGTCATCCACATATATCAAAATCAAAAATTTCATAAATAACCCATAGAGAGTAAAAGAAATGGGATTCACTTCAAAATCGTTATGTTTTAAAAGTGCTTGAAAACATGATCATTTTGTCATTTATAACCCATGGAAAAGGAATGAGGGCTTCATGTATGTCAATTCCAGAATAAAATATATCATTTTTTTGTATTTATGAATGCCCATATAAATGAAATTGGTTTGGTCATTCACATAAATAAAATAGTAGAATTTCTTGAGAAAGAGAGATAGATTTTGAGACGAAGATTCTGCAGCATAATGGCTATACTACATGGTTTTAGAAAACAATAAAAATAGAGGGGAAAAGGGTAACCCGCTCATAAATAACTAATAATATAGTATAGGGATAGAATTAAAAAAATAATAGAGAGAAGAAAGGGAATCTCATCATTTTTAAATAAAATGGACAGAAATAAGGATATATAACAACATTCCCCCAACATAATAAAATTGAAACTATAAGACATAACATAAGGAAGTCATGACTAAAAGAGAAGGGTGAAATATTCCCTTACCTTGAAGAGTAACTTCAAAAGCTCAAGGGTTGGGACCTTGAGGGTCTTGAGGGAACTTTGGGAGGACTATTTGGGAGGTAAAAAGACCATATCTTCATTTATGAGGAATTTGGAATGAAATTAATGAAGGAATGGGTTGGTATTTATAGAAAAAGTGAGGGAATATTTTATTAATTTCCAAGGTACACCTCATTAGTGGTATTTGTAAAACCATGGGCTTGTCCAAGCTATTTTCCCATGGTATTGGCCACTTGGGACACCTCATTACATATATTACTATACACAAGTCGACCTGAATTATTACATCATTATTACTTCCTTAATGATGTCATTAAACACACCAAAACTCAAAACAATATTTTTACTATTCACTGAAAAACAAAAAAATTATATAAATCGCATAAATTCACCCTAACCTAATATCGATGCTCAGAATTAAAAAAATGAACTCCATTTTATGAAAATAATTTTCTAATTATGAGATATTTAATTTTATGTAAAAACACTATTTACCAAAAAAAATACTAACACTTACCTAATAATTTATGAAACAATTATTTACTTATGAAATTATATCACATTACCATTCAAGATTCCTAAATTATATTTATACTTAATTAAGTGAGGTTACTATTCCATTGGTCACATTACTATTCATAAGGGTAATATTACTATTCATAATTTACTATTCACCAAAAAATAAGTTGATCTTATTAGAATCGAAATTTCTTACTGATCACAACAGTAGAAGTCCATTTTTTTGAAAATCATTTCACATTATTAATTATTTAAAGTATTAAAAAAATATTTTAAAATACTTGTTTTCCAATATTCATAAATAATATGGAACCTCTATAAATTCATCCTATATTTATCTTGATATTTGAAATTCAAAAAATTTACCATAATAAAAAATAATAATTTTATTTATACAAAAGGATTACACAAAGTAACTAAGGACTTGTTACATATCCCCTTATAACACCTGCATAGAACCCAAGAGTAAGTTGTTCAATGGTGATAGAATCTTGGGGTGGCTCGGACAACATTGCTCGAGTGGTGATTTCTATCAACTAGAACTTCTGTCGCAAGTGATTCTGTTCAATCTTAACGTGTTAAAGTTTGGATTGAGCTTGGTATATAGAAAATCCCAGAGATGCTACCTCATTCCCAAGATTTGAAAGATGGGATTCATAGAGCCCGAGTCTACTGGATGAGGCCATCAACTCTTCTTTAAGTATTAATTATCCATTATCATTTGTATTTATAAACAATAATCATAACGTTAAGAGTGTAGTTACCAACAATCATATTAACCAATAGTAATTTAACATTTGTAACACAACAGTCTCATTTTAATAATACTCACTTCATTAATTAAATAATACAGTTTTGTTGAGTATAAAATAAAATAACACACAAATTCAGGAAACAAATATTATTCAAAATTTCGGGTCATTACATGGACTTTATTGACTTATCTTCTAAACTTCCTTAGGTTAACTATCAAGACAACCTACTTCAAAAAACATATCCAAAAATAAAATTTTAATTATTCATCATTATCTATCCTTTTATTTGATTCCACAAATTTAATAAATCGATTAAATTCACAATTCATCCATTTAAATCAATATTTACAAAATCTAATGAAATTGTATTTTAATGATAAAAAATCCTAAAATATAATTAATTATTAAATTTTATGGAATAAAATTAATTGAATATCAATAAAAAATAATGAATTTATGTCCTATTTCAATTCCCCCACACTAAAACCTTGGATTCCTAGACAAGTGAATATCAAATTATTACCCCTTCAAAATTGATAATATTATCCATTGTGAGTTACCATTTCCAAAATTCATAACACTCATGCATATCATGCCTCCTACATGTTCCTAATTCCATTTTATCTTGGGTTACTACTTAAAAAATACATAACACTCAGTCCTAATTAAATGATTCTTCCAACCTACACTCCCCTTTATAAAGGAAATCTATAAAATAGTTTAACTTAAATGATTGATTCTTCCTCTTATCACTATTTTTTTAATTTTTTTGTACAAATATTTTTTATGAATATAAAGTGGGTAGAAATTTTGGCAAATTATGTGAACACACATTCCCAAATAAATATTAGAAAACTCGAAATATCTTCTCAACATTAACCCATTAACCCAAGAATCTATGAAACAACCCCTTCCCCTGTACGATTCTGACCTTTTCTGGAGATGTCACCAGCTTATATTTAGGTACTATTTTCTTTTTTTTGATTATATCCTGTTTGGGATTTAACTTGGGGTAATTTTGGATGAAATTAGAGAAATTTTAAAAGAGTTGTGGATGTGCACAGTTGGTTCATGGTTTCCCCAACCTATGATCCCAGGCCAGAAAGTTGTGTGAACCCAAATAGAGTGGATTATCATGGTTAGCGCATAGTTTTTCAAACTTTGCAAGATTTTAGTAGTAACCATGTGACTCCCTAAAAGTAATATCATGGTTTGGAGCATATTTAGGGTAGACTATGTTCCTCGTATAGGAAACTATGTGTGTTGAATTTTAAACCCTCAAAAATTAGATTAAAATTTTCCAAACACCCCGAACATCACCCTAACTCAAACTAATTAAACCCTAAATGTTTTATTCCATTTTTAGAGGTTCTAGAAAATATTACAAGGCCTTCTGACCTCCTTTATTGATGATTCGAAGCTTGTATTGAAGATATGCCCCTCTCATAATAAGAGATTTTAATCCCATTTGGTTTCCTCCCTCTATACCATATTTCTATCATACTTAAAGGGATATTTTCCCCTATTTTTGATGGATCTAGATATATGTTTTGATAGGTCTAATATATTTGATCTTTGATCTATGTTTTGGATCTATATCTCTTTCTTCGTCATGGTTTTGGTTGTATTTATTCAATTGGGTGTTTTTTTGGGATCACTCGTTATCAATATGAAGGTAGGTGGTCTATTATTCCATACCCAAAGTCTTTATTTCAATTATATGTATGTAATTGTATGCTTACTATTTTATGTTTATCAATTTATTATTGTATTGAATTAATTAATTTTGTTTAATTAATTAATTAACTGATTGTGGAATTTATTTATTAATGGGGTTATGAAATTGGTAAATTAATGGTCTTGGGTAATCATTCAATTGTATCATAGATTATTGATTTAATTTAATTTCCATGCGATGATGACTTGGGTTAAATTCAAGAAATTGGAATTGGACTAATTAATTTTATAATTAATTAATGGAATTTTGTGATTATGTAATTGATGTGAAATTAGATTTATGGAATTGGTCAATTAATGGCAGTATGAATTAATTGAAAAAGATAATTAGGAGATTCTTAACATAACCTTAAATATTTGATGGATTTATGATTTAAATAATGTAAATAGTTTAGTAATGTGAATTTTTCATATTATTCCATGTGATTAAATTGAGGAACCATGTTTATTTTGATAAATTGTAATGGTATATCATGATGTGAAATGTGATAAGAGAGTTAATGTTAATTAACCTTGATTGATGTGATATATTTTATATATGTGAGATTGATTGATATATGAGTGTTGTACATTGACTAAGGTTTCAAATACTCATATGTGATAAATGTGTTTGGGATAGGAACTGAGGATACAAATTTCCATGTGATATTGAGTTGTGGGACAGGGACTAAGACTCCAAATACCCATATGAGATAGCACGTGTAAGACAGGGACTGAGGATCTAGATACCTATGTGATATTGAAGTGTGGGCTAGGGAAAGAGGTTCCAAATACCCATGGGGTGTTAGAAATTATGGTCTATTCCCATAAGTTGGCATTGGACTATCATTATAATTGGACATTATATGATTTGAAATGAAATGATAAATGTTGAAAATGGTATTGTGATATGGTTCAGACTCCGTCATTTTCTGAAGTAGGTATTGAGGGTTCAGGTTTCCTCAGGAACCTGTGGGTTTATGTGGTTGATTAAAGAATAATTAAAAATGTGATACCTATTTATTTATGCATTGTAATTTATTATTTATACAACCTCATACATTGTTATTGACTAGATATTGTTTTAGATATTTTTGGTGGTGTCCTACTAAGTTATACTCACACCCTACTTGGGCTTCTTGATTGGTACCCAAATAGACTTCATGTTTTCAAGAAAGGATAAGGAAAAGAGTCTTATGTTAGATGGTTGAGTTGGGATGGAGCATGGATGAGGGAACCGAAAGTGATTTGGGGACCTCTTGGGTGTTTTTAGTGGATTTATTTATTTTGGGTTTTTCATATTGACACGTGACACAAATTTTTCTTTACATATTTACTATTTAGTTTTGGATATTTTATTCATGTTATGTCATCATGTGAATATGGTTTGGTTTGGTTATTGGTTATATCATTTAGATATTGTTTTTTTATTTATGGTTTTGTGTTACTTTTATGTATAGGTTATATTCTCTCTATGATTGATATTATACCCTTGCTATTATTCGGTATCCTCTAGTGTATGGGGAGGCACGCTTGAGGCCATGTGACCGACCGTCCCAGGGAATCATTGTGTGGAACTCAAGTCGGGATATTACAAAGTGGTATCAAAGGGGTTTCTTTTCTTTTTTATTACTATTTAGAAAAGTTATATAGGATAATAGGATGATTTAGACCTTGGTTAATACCACATGAATGTGAGTAGATAACCCATGTATAAGGGTAAAATCCAAGTACCCAGGGTTGGACTGTTGTTAGTGATGTGTGTTGTTACATTTGGATTCTATTTCAACTTAAGTTGTGAACTTGTTGTGGGATGTGATTATTGTTTCTAAGATTTTCTGAAATTTGACTCATGGTCTGGTATAGAATGAGATTTGAGTATTCATGCATCATTATAGGCAATCTAGATTTATTGTGACATGCATCATTTTAGGGATGCATGGAAAGAAGGTTTTGGGTAAAATTTTGAAATTGAAATGTTTTTCCTTTATTATGAAAAATTTAGTGAAAAAGGTTCCCAATGTGAACTTGAAAGTTTTGAATGATGAAATTTATGATAAATTGAAATGGAAACTGGATTTATAATGAGAAACTTGAATGATGATAATGTGTTTAACCTTGTTAACCATGATCTAGATATAGGATGGTTAAGGGTAGTGATAGTTCCTTGGTTTTGAATCCATCAAAAAGAATGGGGGATGAATTGTTGCAGATTATATAAATACCTCTTTTCAAATGTGTTAAAGTTATGTTGTGTGTCCTAAGAATAGTTTTTATCATTGAAGATATATCCCTCTATGAATACTCTTATTCAGAGGATGACATAAGGACATGGATGGAGATGATCCTATAGTAGTGGAACCTGAGGCATTGATAGTTCCAAGTGAAGAAGCAGGGGATAAGTTTTATGATAAATTTTATCAGTTTATACATTTTATGTAGAGAGACCCAGAGTGGGTTATGAAGAGTATGTTTGATCTGATGCAGGAGTTTCATTTACAGCACCCTCAAAATTTCACTAGGGAGGGTATAACTGAGGAAGAAGAGTTCTGAATTGAGTCCCTCCAACTATACGTGAACATTTACAGACTCATGATAAGAATAGTTTCATGCTAGTTGCTTATATGTTATGAGGATCAGTGAAGTGCAAGTGGGATGTTTAGGCATGGACTGGGCTGGCAGATGGTATGGTATGAAAGAAATTTTTGGATAATTTCATGGATCACTTTTATCCAGAGACACTGATATAGGAGAGGTAAATTGAGTTCATGTAGTTTAATTAGGGTAGTATGTGAAATATGGGCTATACTGGTCTCTTTATAGACTTACAGTGCTTTACTCCAGAACTTGTGGGGTATTATATGGTTATGGAAAGGCATTTCTTGGATGAAGTTAAATGTGAGATTAAGTCTCAGTGTAATGACTCAAGTTTTGACCTATAATACTTTGGAATATTTTTATGAATATTTCTAAATCCATGAACTGAGTGAGTGTGGGATTATGGGGCTAGATAGTATTAGCGTGGTGATATTAAAAATATTAATTATATTTTTTCACATGCGTATTGTTTCAATTGAAACATGGAATAACTCCTTAGTGGAGTCTCAAATCATAATTATAGGACCATGGTTGAGTTAAAAATATATTTTTTACTCTATAAAATACATAAAGTTGTCCATGCTAATTGTGTGAGTGAGGGAAAGTTGGCAGGGTGTTATGGGATGAGATTTTTCATTAAACAAAAATTTAATTATTAGATCTAACATAAATCCCTCCCCCTCTCATGTTGGAGTCCATGACATAAGAGGATCCAACCCTCCTCTCCTCCTTTTATGAAAAAAAGAAACTGAGTCAAATTGAAGTGATGAGGTGCTTCTAATCTCCGTTCTTGGTGTTGATTGTCATTATATCAAGAAGCAGCATGATCTGGGTGTCATTCTACACCCAAATATTCATAGTTTCTCCCTTGAGGTAGAAGAATTTGAGTTTTGGTCCTAATTTCCTTTATTATGTGTTTTTTAAGGTTGTAGATCCCTATTTAAATTGCTATAGATACCTTCTAGGTTAATCTAAAGGTTTCAAAAAAACCATGGTGAATTAGGTGACTCGCAAGGTAATTCCCAACTGGAATTACCATCTACACGACATGAAGTCCAGTGGACACTCCATGTATTCTTCCCATTCATGGATAAATATGAATTTTGGGGACTACATGTTGTGTACTGGAGTTAAACAGCATGTAGTAACCCTATGTCATGTGGTCTAAGGACATGGTATGGGTAGTCATTTGATCGTATATGTTCGTTTAGAACTACATTGCCAAAGTACATTAACATAGGGTACTAGACAAGGGAATAGGGAAACTACACAGCTAAGTGGCTGCTTAGCCTGGACAAGCTGTGTAGTATGGGATAAGCAACATGTGAGAGACACGAGTAGCCAAGATGTGTAGAGTAAGAACATGGCCTAGGGCCAGGTGAGGAAGAACATGTTGGGTACAGGCTTTTAAATCCATGTAAACCTACATAGGCAAGACAATCCATGTTAAAACGAGACATTTCCAAGTGAATGGGAGAGTTCATATGTTGTGTGGGCTCGAGTTCATGCCATTTACTTTCATGGGGATATTCTTGGTATCTTTTTCCTTGCGTATCTCCTTCTCTAAAACTCATATTTATGCTAGTAAGTATCCTATCCTGAGTAGTTTCCCTTATAGAACATGATGGTGGCCTCTGTTGTGGCCTATGATATATGATGTGGTGTGTTTCGAGAATGAAGTTTTTTAATAGGTTCTTAACATGGGTAGTGATCAAGGTGGATCACTAGGTTGACTTTGGGGTCATTACCTTTCCCTTTCACCTTAGGATGTGGGTCCCTTGGACTCTTTAGGTTGGTAGAGTAGTGATCCTCTATTGTATTAGGGCATGGATCCCCCACTTGTGTGGTGTTATGCTGCAAGTTATGATAAGCATGATGCTTCTTCTACTGTTGATTGTCCAATGTTGGAGATCAGTGTGGTTCTTATAGAGAGGCGTTGGAACCGGTACTCCACTATGGAATCACTGCGTGGGTTCACTTACCCCTTTATTTTGTTTGAGATGATGCTCCCCATATCGTTGGTGTAGGTTATCTACCCATGTGGTGGTTCTCTTGGAGTTTCTACTCCCCTGATGGGTCAAGGTGTGGGTTCCCCATATAGTTAATGCAATTGGAGTCGGTGCTCCCCTTTCATTCTAGGGTGTAGGACCTCCATAAAAACTGGATAGATAGAGTAGGTACCCCTAATGGACAAGGGTTTTGGTTCTCTATTCATAGAGTCAGTACTCCCATGTCACGTTAGGGTGTGGGTCCTCCATGTGTGATGTATTGATAGACTGGGAACTCCCCTATTGTTTAGGTTTTGGGTCCTCTATACTTTGATTTGTAACTCCCCTATCACTCTAGAGTTTGGGTCCTCTATACATGTTATACTGGAAGATTTGGTACTCCCTTATCATACTAAGGAGCGATTCCTCAAGCCTGGGGTTGGTACTCCCCAATTTTGTTAGGGTGTGGGTCCCCCATAGTGATTGAACTCGTAGAATGGTACTCCCCTATCATACCATGGTGTGGGTCCTATATCCATAGAGTGTTACTCCCCTGTCATATTAGGGTGTGGTTCCTCTAACCTTTAGGTGGTACTCCCCTACCATACCAGGATTTGGTTCCTCATCTATGGAGTTGCACTTCCCCACCTTCGAGTAGCGGTGTGTAGTGGGTCCTGTATTGGAGTTGGAGCTCCCAAGTCTATTGAGTATAGTTACAAGGAGCGGGACCCTCAACTAGTTACGTGTGATACCTATTTAGGAGTTATTGCTCCCTCAATTGATTGAGGTATGGGCCACTCCATTTAGGGATGATATAGGTTTCATGGGATAGTTAGAAGATATTGCTTCCTCGACTATAGGGTAGTGGAGAGGTGTGGGTCCCTTGCTACACTCTCATTAGATAGGATTCATGTGGTGAAGTATAGAGAAGTGCACCCTCAACTATGTATAGTGGTGAGGGGAGGGCCTCTCCACTTTGGTTTTTATGACATTGCGCAAGGTGCAGGTTAGCTTTGACAAGACCTCTAGTGTCAGGCACTATAGTTTTTCCTAGTGATTTGTTCCTGATGGAATGTATCTCTCAGATGAGTTCCATATGGGATGGATGAGCTAATGGGGTGTGTTCACCTGGTTGTGTGTTACCTTTAGATCTTGGATTATAATTCTATAGATGACCATGAGGTTTAATCCTTATGTGAATTTGAGTATGAAACGAGTATATCTGGGTGATTCTGGGAGTCTTTGTAGTATTTTTACATGTCTATTTGACACCCATTTGGGAATGAGATGAATAGTCATGTATGTCCAAATATGGTCCGAGTTGGAGTTTCTCTTTCAATTGGTTTCCCTCTGTATAGGTTGAGTGTACTATTACCTTTCATTTTCTCCCTTTTCTTTTGGGTTTTCGGGGTGCCTAATGATTATTTTTATACTCGCCCCTACATGGCCTTTTACTACACATGTTGTGTCTTGTGAAGATCATAGGAACTTCAACAGAGTCCCTGTAGGACCTAAGGTGGGCAGAGATTAGCAAGATAGACTGACCGATGTGTTTACTGGCGTTGAGGAGATTTTTGGTAGTTTCATTTGATATTGATCACATACTTTAGAGCATGTAGGATCCTTTTACAGTTTTTTTGTATGTGTTTTTTCATTTTATGCTTTTAGTTCTTCGTTTATACTTTGGTTTGGAATAGATTTACACATTCATTTTAGTTTATATCTTTTTATATATCTGCACTTCCGCATCTAGGTGTTTGTGGGTGTGTTCATACATGTACCTTAGTAAAAGGCCTCCAATTTGTGTGATATTCATACTCAGTGCTAGTCGTCAGCCCCCAGTCTGTTGGAGGCGGTCTTGGGGAGTTTCTACTTGGGCCCTATTGGGTCAGGTCATGATAGAGTGGTATCAGAGTAGGTACCAATTTGGGGCCACAGTGTTGTGAGCTTGGTTTGGGTTACATAGTGATAGTGTTAGGGTTTTTTGAGTTCAGATATTAGGAAAAATGTTTCAGTGTTGGTGCGGAGACTGACATATCCATTCACCATAACTCTAATAACCTCTTTTTCAACTCATTACATTAGTAAACCGGTCATAGTGAAATAATGGTACATGAATCATATAGGACTGGGTTTTGAGTTCCTTATCCTTCTTGAGTCAACACCCCAAACATGATCTTTGACTTTTGTGCGTATTGATTCTATTTTAGGAATAAAACATGATTCCATACAAATAGGGTTACAAATAATTATTATGATAAAGATCTACCCCATGATGAGGCTTCATTGAAGGTATTTGGTTTTGAGGTGGTTCCTCATGGTGGTACTCTAGTTGGGCCACCACCCATTGAGTAGCTGGTTGTGATGGTAGTTTAGGATGAGGATGTGTACAGGCCGAGTGTGTTGCGTGAGTTATAAAGGTAGGATCTATATGGTGTCAAGGTGATCCAGAACCCTAGGTAGATGATGAATATCTCGAGGAAGTCATGCATGTTTTTCACCTCATGAGGATACCTTCTAATAATATGGTGGTTTTAGATATGAGACTTTTGGAAGGTTTGTCCAGGAGATGGTGGAGTTTAGTGACACAGTCCCATGATGAGGTGATTCTCACTTAGGTAGAGTTTGAGAGACTCTTTAGGGAAGATTTTTACCCATCCATGTTGAGATCAGTGTGTATCCATAATTTTATGCAGCTTTAGTGAGGTTGCATGACCCTGGATAATTACTCAGCAATATTCATGGACCTATCGCGATATTCCCAAGATATAGTGCAAGACCCATTCTTCAGAGATCAAACCTTTAAGTAGGGCCTCTAGAGAGATATCCAATAAGGTTTTATTTCCTTGTGTCTTACCACTTATGTGGGAGTAGTGGAACGATATTTGGCAGTAGAGATCTTCCTTGAGGAGGGATGATCAAATGTGGTACGTATTAGAGGTCACAAGGCTGAGGTGTCTGCAATATTTAGAAGATAGAAGATTGTATCATTGTAGCATATGAGGAATAACTATTCCAAGACTCAAGAACATGGGCATGTAGTGCAGGAGTCACGATGGGGATCGTTCATCCCAAGGAGAGGTGGCGTTACACTTGAGATAGCTAGGGACATCTTTCTAGATATTTCATGAACCTTCATACCACTGATAAGGATCTAGTTGATGGGCCACCTTGGTAGAGGTGGCATTTGTAAAAGGGAGTTCTTCATGAAAAATGACATAATGGAGGATCTAGGAGAGTATCAGGAGGTGGTGGGTGGTTTGAGGTGTTACCACCACCACCACCAGGTGGTTTATCCCAGGATCATGGAGCCAGAGGATGGGGGAGAGGACAGCTGCAGGATGTAGAGTCTTTTGACCTAGAATCTTTGAGGATGAATAGAGGTATGCTCTATGTCCTTTATACTTTCTAAAGTATTAATTGTTAGAAACTATTGTTAGGTACTATTTTTCTTTTCTCTTCTTGCTGTAGGTTTAACTGGGTGATGTAGGGCATCGGTAAAACCCTTTGTGAGTGTTATTTGATGTAGATTTGGACTCACAAGGATGATTTATGTTTTACCCACTGAGATTCATTTTTTGTTACTTGATTAAAACCATACAGGTGAGTTAATTCTACCCAAAGAGGATAGTGTCAAGTTTTGGTGGATAATCTCTTTAGACATGTGTGTTCAGGGCATGGTTGTTAACTAGAGTGTTGGAACAGGTTCTGGAATTTCTAGTGGAGCCTTCTGGTTTGACCCTGATGCGTAGAAGTACTGGTGGAGGGATTATTATTCTATAGCAGTGGAGTTAGACCCTATGATGTTTCAGTGGTATGGATAGGTTTCCTACCATCCATACTCAGCTGGGATTCCACTAGTAGGTGTGGCGGTGTTTCTAGTTTGGCAAGCTATGTTACAACTAGAGGTTCATAGGTGAAAGGCCCAATAAGACCTATCATTTACACTTGGGAAACCCTATTTTTTCATTGGTACCCTCACATTCTCAATGTCAACCTTAAACATAAGATACTTGAGGAGGTTGTGGTGAAATTAATCCATGCGTGGATGAGAACTATGGGGTTATGTCGGTATCTACATCAGGTTAGCGAGTTGGTGTACTACTCGACATCATGAGTGAAAATAGACCATGGTGCTTGGTGTTTTTTCCACCTGCCACAATTATAGAGAAATGTGCCACTTGTTCCATGATGTTAACCTGGTTGGATTTTAACATGGGTGTGGTTGGTCCAGGGTGGTTCCCCTAAGTGTGTGCTTGTAAGTATCATAGGAACCCTTATTGAGCTCACTGAAATGTGAGTTCCTATGGAGAGCTTGATTTATTTCTTTTATGCATAATATTTCACATTTTAGGGATGAAAATCCTTAAGGTGGGGATAATTTAATTAAGCTAGTTTTGATTTGTAAGACATTGGAATATTTTTAAGAATATTTTTGAAGTCATGAGTTGAGTCATCATGGGGTTCTGTGGTTAGAGGGCCTCAATTTTGTTATTTTAAAAATATTAATTATATTTTATCACACATGTGAAGATTCATTTGAAACATGTAATAACTACCAATAAAAGTATTGGATCATAATTATGGACTATTGTTGAGTTTGGGACATTATTTTTACCCAAGTCATGATATAAAGTTGTCTAAACTGGGTGTGTGGGTGAGGGAGAGTTGACAGGGCATTGTGGGATAAGATTAAATGAAATTTTAATTAATAAATCTAACTTAAATCCCTTCCCCATCTCATGTTGGTGTACATGATATAGTGGGAGATAACCCTCCCCTACCCCTTTGGTGATGGACAAAAGCTGTGCTAAATTGAAATGATAATGTGTTTTCAATCTCTGTTCTTGGTGCCAATCATCATTAGATCGAGGAATAGTATGATCTAGGAATCATTATACACCCAAAGCTTTGGTTTTTTCTCTCAAGGTAGGTGGATTTTAATTTTTGTCTTGATCCTATATTTTATTTTTTGTTTTAAGTTTTTAGATCCCTATTGCAATTTCTAGAGATCCCTTTTAAGTTGATTTGTAGTTTTTGGGGAAAACTAGGGTGAATTGGGTGACTCACAAGGTAATTCCTGACTGGAATTATGATTTAAATAGTGTGTAGTCTAGTGGACACATCGTGTGTTCTTCCCTTTAAGTGAAGAATATGACTTTTGGGGACTACACATTGTGTACCAGAGTTACACATCATATAGTAACCCCATGTTGTGTGGCCAAAGGGAATGGCTAGGGAAGTCGTGTGATCATACATGGTCGTGTTGAATTACATGGCCAAAGTACATGGACACAGGGTTCTAGACATGGGCATGGGAAAACTAAATTTTCAAAGTGTTTTTTTATCCTAGACATTCCATGTAGTATGGGATATAAGATGTGTGAGAGGCATGGGTGGCTAAGTTGTGTAGAGGAAGAACACAGTCTAGGTACAGGTGAGACAGAACATACCATGTATGGGGTGTACATGTTGTGTACACCTACATGGCCAAGACAGATCATGTGAATGGGAGACACAACTAAGTGTATGGGTGATTTCACTCACTGTGTGGGATCCAATGCACACTCTGTACTTTCTTGGGGATCTTAACGAGATCATCTGTCTTGAGTATATTCTTCTTTAGAACTCAGATTTAGGATTGTGAGTAGCCTATACTGAATACTTTTCAACATAGAATGTGACAGTGGCCTATGTTGAAGCCTATGAGATATGATGTGTCATGTTTAAATCTGAAATTAGTTGTAGTAGTGCTTAACCTAGGTAGTGATCATGGTGGATCACTAGGTTGACATCGGGGTTGGTACCATTCCCTTTTTTCTAAGGATGTGGGTCCTCTGGACTCATTAGACTGGTAGAGTGGTACTCCCCTATTGTATCAATGTGTGGGTCCCCTACCTATGGTAGTGTTATGATGCGAGATATGATGAGTGTGATGCTCCTTCCAATGAAACATGGTTGATTTTGTAGATCAGTGTGGTTCTTATAAAGAGGTGTTGGGAATAGTACTCCCCTATGGAATCAAGGCGTGGGTTATCATACCTCTCTGATTTGGTTGAGATAGGACTCTATATGTCATGGGTGTGGGTTTTCTACCCATGTGGTTATTCTCTTGGGGCTGGTACTCCCCTGATGGGTCAGGGCGCGGGTTCCCCGTATCATTCTTGTAGTTGGAGTTAGTTCTCCCCTTTTGTTCTAGGGTAAAATCCTTCCATACATGCTTTATAGATAGAGTAAGCACTCCCCAGTTGGACTAGGGTGTGGTTCCTCTATCCATAGAGTCAGTACTACCCTACTGTGTTAGGTCATGGGTCCTCCATATGTGATGTATAGATAGATTGGTTACACCCCTGTCATGTTATGGTTCGATTCCTTTATCCTTGGAGTTATAACTCCGATGTTGCTCTAGGGTGCAGGTCCTTTATACATGTTATTCTGGAAGAGTTGGTAATCCCCTATCGTACCAAGGAGCAGGTCCTCTAGCCTAGGGTCGGTACTCCCCTATCATGTCAAGGGGTGGTTCCCCCATATTAATCAAGTTGGTATAATTTTACTCCCCTATCATACCAGGGTACAGGTACACTATCCATATAGTTGTACTCCCCAGTTGTATCGAGGTGTGGGTCATCTATCCTTTTAGTGGTACTCCCCTATCGTTCTAGGGTACGAGTCCTCATCTATAGAGTAGAACTTCCCCATATTTGAGTAGCAGTGGGTATATGGTCTTCCATTGGGTTTGGATCTCCCTTAACTTTCAAGTAAAGTTACAAGGAGTAGGACCCTCCACTAGTTACCTGTGATTCCTGTTTATGAGTTAGTGATTCCTTGACGGATTGAGGTTTGGGACACATTATTCAGGGGTGATAGAGGTTTTACTGGATGGTTAGGAGATAGTACTACCTCGACTGTAGGGTAGTGGAAAGGCGAGGATCCCTCTATTCTCTCTCATTAGAGAGGATGCATGCAGTGCAGTATGGATTAGTGCTCCCTCAACTGTGGGTAGTGGTGAGGGGTGGGCCTCTCTACTAGGGTTCTTAAGACCTTGCGCTTGGTGTAGGTTAGCTATGATAGGACCTCCGGTATTGGGAACTATATCTTGTCCTTGTGAGTTGTTCCTGATGGGGTGTATCTCTCAGGAGAGTGCCATATGGGATGGATAATCTCATGGAGTGTGTGATTCTAGCTATGGGTTATCTTTATATCCTCTAGTAGAATCTTTTAGCTAGTGATGAGGTCGAAACCTCATGTGACTTGGAGTCTAAAACGATTATATCTAGGTGATTTTTGGATTCCTTGTGTTGTTGTTACATGTTTGGTTGACACCCCTTGTGAACTGAGCTGACTAGTTATGTATGGATAAGGATGGTTCGAGATGGGGTTTCTCTCTCGATTGGGTCCCCTATATCTAGTTTGAGAATATTGTTTCCTTTTAGTTTCTCTCTTTTCTTTTGGGTTTTTGGGGAGCCTAATGAGTATTTTTATACTCACCCCTGCATGGGATTTTCCTGAATGTGATATGTCTTTTGAAAACCACAGACCTTTCAATAGAGTCCCTTTAAGACCCAAGGTAGGCACATCTTAGTGAGCTAGACCGAACGAGGTGTTTACCAGAGCTGGTCTGAGGAGCTTTATGACAGTTACATTTGACAGAAATCCCATCCTTCTGAGCAGGTTGGATGATTTTATATTTTTTGTGGAATTTTTTCTTCCATTTTATGCTTTTAGTACTTCTATTGTACTCTGTTTTGGGATATATATATGCATGAATTTTATTTTAAAACTTTTCATAACTCTGTACTGCTAGATTGAGGTGTTTGTGGGTGCATGTGTATAGGTACCTTAGTAAAAGGCATCCCATTTGTGTGATATGCCTACTTGGTGCTAGTCTCTAACCCCTGAACTATTGGATGAGGTCTTGGGGATTTGCGACTCGGGCCCCATTGGGTCAGGTTGTGACACCCAGGTCAACATCTCTCGGTAAAGAAGTTTTATGTGGTGGTGGATAAGACTCTCATAGCTAAGGGAAATCTGAAGAAGGATTATAGTGGAGGGAGGGTGGTTTTTTATAGATGATATGGGGGAACATCTTCCAAGGGTAGGAAACATCATTATGAGAACATTGACTAGAAACTTGGAAAGAAGAGGGGCCAAGGGGACAAATCAATCACTCGAGATTTTACCAGGGTTCTTTTTCACTAGTGTGGTAGGTTGGTCCACTTTTATAGACATTATACTCAATCACCAATAGACTACTGAGCTTATGGAATGATGGGGATTCTATAGAGGTTCTATAGAAACCCATAATAGATGGTTAGTGATGAAGCAGCTAGGTAGAACCAAAGTGTGGGAAGGGGGTCTTCTTTTCCATATCAGGATGGAAGTTATAGTTCTACTAGCTATGGTGGTTGAGGTAGTGTATGAGGTTCTTCTAGAAAAGAGTGGTCATATTAGTAGAGTGGTAAAACTCATGGGACTTAGACTGCATCATAGGAAAGAGAGTTAGGATAGTTTCATTTCATTCAACCTACACTGGTGGATAGCGAGTTTGTCTCATCGATAATTAGAGGTATTATTCTTATAGCTTATACTCTTTATAGAACCTTATTTGATACTTTTTCCTCTCATTCTTTTATATCTTCACAAATTTTGAATGGGTTGGGTTTTGAAATGGAGTTTTTTAGTGGGGCTATGATGATAGATACACCTTTGGGAGTATGGTCAAGAGACATCTATTCATGCAAGGGGTGTTCTCTCAAGGTTGGGTAGTATCACTTTAGTTGGGATATTTACATTATAGATATGTTAGGATTTGACCTAATTCTAGTTATGGACTAGTTAGTATCCTACTGAGAAGACATTGATTTCTACTGAAGGAGAGTGAATTTTATATCTCTTGAGGTAACAATTATATTCACCATAGAGACTGGGATATCAAGGTGGGCCATATAGGGCTAGTTCATCATCAATCGGGGGAGATTTTTACCCAGGTTTCTAGTCTATTTCTAGATGATGGGGGTGTGAAATACAATATATTTCCACCCATATTAGATAGTTTTCAAGATGTGTTTCCTGAATACTTATCAGGGTTTCCACCCGAGATATATATGGAAATTATGAATGATCTCATGTAGGAGGCTGATCCAATTTCTATTCCACCGTACAAAATGGCACTAATAAAGCTTCAAGAGTTCAAGACTCAACTGAAAGAGTTGAAGGGTAAGAGGTTTATCTATCTGAGTATATCACCTTGGGTTCCTCTAGTTTTTTTTTTCTAAGAAGGATGATAGGACTCTATGTTTGTGTGTTGACTAACAGAAGTTAAACCAGATGAATATGAAGAACCAGTATCCTCCTCTTCATATCGAAGACCTTTTTGAACAATTTAGGGGAGATTCTATTTTTTTCAATATCAAATTGAGATCGGGGTATCATCAGTTGAGAGTTTGACCTTCTGATATACCTTGGACTACCTTTGAAATAAGGTACGACCATTATGATTTCATTGTGATGTTGTTCGGTCTAATGAACACTATGAAATTGTTTATGGACTTGATGAGTAAAATATTCCATCTATAACTAGATCAGTTTTTGGTTGTGTTTGTGGATGACATCTTGGTGTACTTCAATGCTCATGAAGATCTTACCCAACATCATGACATCATCCTGAGTACACTGGGTAAACATTGGATATATGACAAGATATCTATGTTTTAGTTCTAGATTGATTAGGTATAGTTATTGGGTCACATAATCTCAAAGGAAGGTGTGTTAGTGGACCCAGAGAGAGTTCAGACAGTGCTTTCTTGGGAGTGGCCCAAGAATTTTTTCGATATCTACATTTTTTTGAGGTTAGTGGGTTGTTATCAGAGGTTCATCCAAGACTTTTCCTAGTTTTTAGTAACTATTTAGATCTTGACCAAGAAGGAGATAAAGTTTTAATGGTTTGTAAAATATGATAATACTTTCTAGGAGTTTAATAAGTGCTTGAAAATAGAACCAATCTTGATCCTACCCAATTCAGGTGAGAAGTATAGAGTGTTTTGTAATGCTTCTAGGATTAGACTTGGAACAGTGTTGATATAGGGAGATCGAGTTGTGGAAAATGGGTCATGATAGTTGAGTCCACATGAATGGAACTACCCTATGCATGACATCAAATTATCTACATTGGTTTAGGATTTTAAGTGTTTGTGGTATTATAAGTTGGTTGAGAAGTTTATTGTGTATACAGATCACAAGAGCTTAAAGTATATCTTTTCACAACAAGAATTGAATATCTATAATCAGAGATGGTTTGAGTATATGTATTCATGATAATTTGATCTATAATATACACATGGGAAGAGAAATAGTGTTTCTGATGCTTTAATAAAGAAAACTCAGACTCGGGTAGTTCATGAGTCTAATACTGAGTGGAAAATAATGACCTTACTAGCTGAGATGCATGTTGTGGTTTAGGAGGTTCAAGAGTATATGACTCTTGTATTGGTTTTAGTATATTCTAAACTTTTTAACTAGATTAGAGATAAGAAGTATGATTATTCATATTTTTTGGTCTTAAGGTAAATCCATGAAGGTGGGGAGACACCTTCCAACTAGATAACAGATAAGGATGAGACCATCTTTGTCAGGAATTGAGTTATTTTTCCTATAAGAATGTGGGAGGATCTGATGTGTGAATTTTATGCCACAAAGTGGGTTGTTCATTCAGGTTTGACCAAAATTTACCATGACCTAATTAAATAGTATTGGTGTACAAGCATGAAAAAGGATATTGTAGGGTTCATGACATGGTGTTACACCTATAAACAGGTTAAGGACGATCATTAATGACCAGGTGGTTTAATATAGCTATTTTTTATTCTAGAATGGAAGTGATATGAGTTTACCATGGAATTTGGGGTGGGTATCTTGAGGATGGATTATAAGAATGATTCTATTTGGGTGGTTGTGGACTGAATGAAAAAAGTAGCACATTTCTTTCCAATATGAGATAATTTCTCAGTGGATCAGTTCGGATATATATACACACAATAGAGTATATCTGTATGGAGTTCCTTGATGAATTGTTTTAGATGGAACCATATGAGGCTCATTATGGTAGGCCATGCAGATCACCTCTATGTTTTATGGAGGCAGGTGAGTCAGAGTTTTTGGCATTGTGTCTCGTGTAGGTACATCGAGCAGATTCAACTAATTCGGAAGAGTATGGATATGACTTAGAGTATAAAAAAGTCATATGCGGATAGATTTCGATGGCCCCTAGATTTTATATATGGTGATCATGTGTTCCTTCGGGTGTTTCCTAGATTGGGTCACCATAGGATTTGGAGGCGGGCAAGTTGGCACCCAGGTTTGTTGGACCATTTGAGGTTGTGGAGAGATTAGGGATAGTGGTGTACTGATTGGATCTCACATAGTGGTATAGTGTTATGCATGATGTTTTTTAGGTGTCACAACTTTAAAGGTATCACCCCAACCCTTCTCATGTGATAAATGTAGATGATGTTGAGATTGAGAATGATGTTTCCTTTTAGGAGTATCTAATATATGTATTGGATCACAGTGAGGATGTGTTGTGGGGAAAGATGGTACCAATACTTAATTTATTGTGGCAACATAGATGTGTTCAGGAGGAAACTTGGTAGAGATAAGAGGATATGAGGGATTAGTGGCCTAATATTTTTGACTTAGAATCTTAGAGATTCTTGAGGGTATATCTCGAGGATGAGTTGTTATAAGGTGGGGATATTGCAAGATCCTAACCATTTCTAGAGATTTATCAAGATTATTATTAGGTACTCTTTTTCCTTGTTTTGGGTATATCACATTTGGGTTTTACCTTAGGGGTTTTTTGGGTGAAATTGGAGAATTTTGGCAGGAGGTGGGACTATGCATGGTTGGCGCCCGATTTTCCCAAACTTTCTGCTCAAGATAGAAAACCTTATTTACCCAGATAGAGGGGATTAACATGGATAGTGCATGATTTTTTAAATTGTGTGAACTTTTAGTAGTAACCATGAAAATCCCTGAAATTAGGGGCATAGTTAGGTACACGTTTAGTAAAAATTGTACACCCCATTGAGGAAACCATACACATGGAATCTTAAACCCCTTAGAATTACATTAAAAATTCATGAACCCATTAGACTTCACCATAACTCAACTCAATTCGACCTAAAAATTTTACTATTATTTTTTTATGTTCCCTGATTGATTATAAGGCCATCCGGCCTCCTTTATTGATGATTCAAATCCCAGAATGATGATCCTCATATCTCCCAGTAATATATTCTCATCTCATGTGGTTTACTCCCTCTCTCCCAACTTTCTCTCATCCTTAAGAGATTTTTTACTCTAGTTTTGAGGGATCTAGATCTAGGTTTTGATAGTTTTAATTAGTTTGATATTAGATCAAGGTTTTAGATATAGATCTCATTACTCTTCATGGTTTTCGTAGTTCCACTTCAATTGGTTATTTCCCTTAGTAAGCATTCATCATAAATATGAAGGTAGGTGGTCAATTGTTCAACTCTCAAAGTCTTAATTTCAATTATTTGTATGTAATTGTAGCATTTTTAATACATGTTTAGAAATTGATTCACGAATTGAATTAAATAATTTTTATTAATTTATTAATTAATGGATTTTGGAATTTATTGATTAATGGGGTTATAAAATTGGTCGATTAATGGGTTTGAATAATCATTCAATTTCATTTAAGAATTTTTATTTAATTTAATTTCCATTTGATAAAGAATTGGGTTGAATTTGGGAAATTATAATTGGATGAATTAGATTAATTAATTGTTTGATTAATTAATGGAATTGTTTGATTGTGGAATTGATGGGAAATTGGAATTGTGTAATTGGTCAATCAATGTGTATATAAATTAATTAACAATGGTAATTATGAGATGCTTGAATTAACCTTTAGTGGTTAATGGGTTTATGATATAAATAATGTAAATGATTTAATTATGTGAATTTTTCATATGAATCAATGTGATTAAATTGAGGAACCATGTTCGTTGTGATAAATTGTAATGGTATATCATGATGTGAAATGTTATAAGAGGGTTAATGCAAATTAACCATGATTGATGTGATATATGTGATATATTTTATATATGTAATATATGTGTGATCGATTAATATATGAGTGTGGGACATAGGCTGAGGTTCCAAATACCCATATGTGATAAATGAGTTTGGGATAGGGACTGAGGCTCCAAATACCCATGTGATATTGAGGTGTGGGATAGTGACTGAGGATCCAAATACCCATATGAGATAGTGATTTTGGGATAGAGATTGAGGCTCCAAATACCTATGTGATATTGAGGTGTGGGATAGGGACAAAGGCTCCAAATACCCACGGGGTGTTAGACATGACATTCTACAACTATGGGTTGTAATTAGACTATGGTTCCAATTGGTCATGATATGATTTTAAATGAAGTGTTAAATGGTTACCATGGTATTCTGATATGGTTCAGACTCCAACACAAGCCAAAGCAGGTATTGAGGGTTTGGGTGTCCTCGAGAATCAGGGGATTTATGTGATTAATTAAAGAATAATTAAAAATGTGATAACTATTTATTTATGCATTGTACATTATTATTTATAAAACTACATACACTATTATTGACTGGATATTGTTTTAGACAACATTAGTGGTGTCCTGCTAATTTTTACTCACACCCTACTTGGGATTTCTAATCGGTACCTGAATAGACTTCATATTTTCTAAACAGGATTAGTGTAACAACCCAAAGTTTAATAAATGGAAATTCCATTATTATAATTATGTCATATAGTATAATCACATGAAATCACAACACAATGAACTACTAAGTACTATGTGACCTTTAAACATAATATTTTCACTTTTGTGATTTGAATTCTGAAAATCTTATATACACTGTTGCAATCAGTAAGATGTTTGGAGTCCTATAAGACAAACTTAATTTTTAGTGAATAGTAATTGACCCTTATGAATAGTAATATTACCCTTATAAATAGTAACATGACCCTTATGAATACTAAATCCTATAATTGAATAGGTAACCATACCAATGAAAGTATAAAAAAATTATTCATTTTATATGTGACAATGTGATATAATTATATCACAGTGTTAAAATTTTTGTAAGTCATGTATATTTAATTAGAATTTTATGATTAATTTAATAATTTAAAAGAAAATTTATTTTCATAAAATATATTCATAAATAATTATTTTTATGACTTATTATTATATGATAATATTAATAGACCTTAATTGATTTTTCAAAGTATTGGAAAAGTTGCTTTAATTTTAAAAATTGTATTTTTTGAATAAATTATGATTTTAATTAAAAATTAAATTTCACATATTTAGAAAATTATTTTAATAAAATGGAGTTCATTTTTTAATTCTATATGTAAAAAAATGGTTGGGGTGAATTTTTTGTATTTTTTTAAAATACTTGAATTTTTGTAAATAGTAAAATATGGTAATTTGTTGTATATATAAATTATATGTTAAAAGTACTATTTTTTTATTCATGTATGATGTAAGAACATTGAGTTAGAAATAACATGAACATTTTACTATTTTTTCACAATAATAAATACTATTTCTTGTCAGTAGAAAAATTATAAAATAATGAATAAAATAGTGAGATAACCATCCTTTCCACTATAAAAACCACCCTCACACCCCTCTTCTCTTCACTCCTCTCAAGCCTTGTACCTAGTCCAAATTCTACTCAAATACCTTCATAATTCCCTCTCCCACTTCCATAATCCCTTTATCTCTTCAAAAGACCAAATCATATTCCTTAAATAGGTTCTCAAGGAAGATATATTCAAGTGGTAAATTCCTCTTTTCATTTGTTTATTTTCTTTCCTAAACTCCTTTTATAAAAATGTTATAATAAATTTAGTACCTTACATGTAATGGAATGTTTTTATGATAATTTAATAATTCATCATCATCTCTATTTTCCCCTCATTTTATACTATAAATGAAAACATCATCCGAGATGTGTTAATTTATCACATTCAAGGACGACAGGTTTTCAATTTCTATTATCATCTTCAATTATAGTAATGAAACCATTTTTATGGTTGAAATAGACTATAATATATGTATTATTTATAATTTAAGTTTTTTTAATATTTTTTGCACATGATGTTGATTTACAAAGAAAAATGCGTTCAATGTGATCAAACCCCACCAATTAACCAAGACGGTTATCATTAAAGTTTTATAAAATGATTCATATTTATTCCAAATAACCAGGAGAATTTTATAACCAATTAATCTACTGGATGATCACTAATAACATATAAATCCAATTCTGTACAACCATTCTAATCTTACATGTTTATCCTTACATGTATATATGTAAACCAATCATGAAAACCAATAAAACAAACAATGAAATTGAACCTCTTAACCCATCAAAATGGTCATGAATGAACTTAATAAGGTTATAATAAATCAATTACATAAATAAAAAGTTCTGAAAATATTAAATAAATTATTTAATTTGGTTATCCAATACATTAAGATCAAGTTAAGGACACCATCAGACTTAAGGTAAGGGATTCTACCCAAACCTCCATTATTCCTTTAGGTTTCTCTACCTTTCTTTTTACCCAAATGAAGTTATCTTTTCTTTTATGTACATATTTTAAATTCTATTTACATGATCAAAATGCATGTATCAAGATACATTCATCATTATATTTCAAGGATATACATGTTTTAAAAAGATTCCCTCCTCAATTATTCTCGATAAGCAAGTTCGTTTTAAGGGAACTTTCTGGATTCTTAGATAATTTCAAGTGAATATATAATATATTTTTAAGACACCATTATTTTTATAAAACCAATATTTTTATCATTAAAACATTCTTGGTTCACTTCTAGTTTTATATAAAATACTATTCCCTTTTATGTTTTAAATGACCTTTGATATTTTCCTTTAACCTCACTAAAATGTTTTAATTATAAATTTCTTAAGTACTATTTTTAAATGTTATTACTTCAAGTGACAAAACTTTTCATGATATATGCCTACTATAACCTATTATTTTGAATGTATGTTTGATTCCTTCCCTTCATGGAAATTCTTATGATACTCCCATTTTTATGCTTTATGACATGACTATGATACCCAATTCGTATAATGGGTAACCCTTATATTTATGTATGATTGATTGCATATGATTATATATGTGTAAATCATATTCATGAACATGTTATTATGGGTTCAACGAGATAGATATCTAATTCATTAGGTAAATTTGAGTCTCATGAGATGTTATGTGCAACAGTCTTGGCAGTTAGCCTTGACTCGTGCAGCTATTTGGAACGGTCTTGGTGGTTAACCTTGACTTGTGCTACTCTATGTTCAAAGAGCCTTGAATTGTGAAAAATTCATGTTTTATGTTTCTAACACAATAATATGAATCCATTTTTATATGATCCCATGTTTATATGTTATGATTTCATATGTTCCATGCCTTTTTATATCATTATGTCATGTCTTCTAACCCATGTGCTAAAGCTTTATTCTTAGGTTTATTCCCTTACTATGCTTTTTAGATTATTATTTATTCATGATATCCCCAGGTTATCCTATAAAGATGTATGATCACAATGTAATTTATGGGATCTTTATGAATACTAAATAAATAAATGTTATATTTAGTCCCATGTTTTCAGTTTTATGTACCTAGTCTTTCAAGACACTAGACTTTACGATCATTAGCTTGTAATATGATGCTCTATTATGCTTAAAATCATGTAATGATATGTGTAAAAGGATAGGGTCTCTATAGTTGGTATCAAATCATGGTCTAGTTATTTTTGGAGATTATGAATAGATAACTTTAGTAAGAACCTTAGGGATGAGACTATATATAAGAAAACATCCCTAAATTTTAGAAAGTATATAGTAAGTGGTTTATTAATAAAATACATCCATGTATAGATATGAAAAAGTGGATGTGGCTCTAGAATAGATGTATCTAGGGGGAAAACCTAAAAAAACACTTTGAGAAAGACTTAAATAAGAACTGGTGCATGACAACGGGCATTACTACACTCTTGGTTTGACACTCTTAGGGAATATGATTTGGAAAATTCATAAGCTTAATACAAACCATTATTATGGGAATAAAAAAGAGCCCATAAGAATATAAGTTAATAAATAGATCAAGGATAACCTAGATTTAGACCTAGGTAATCATAATTTAGGATATACTTTTACTATAATATTTTATCCTTTTATGTTTAAAGTTTCCTTTTTATTCTTAATAGATAAGTATTCAAGCCCTATAATTGTATGCTATTTTTCTTAGTTAATGGTGGAAAATAGAAGAACATGTTCCAAAGATAAATGTGATAGTTAATATGAATATTTCCCTAATGATATGGAAAACATGATGGGAATGGGTGCTCAAAAATTCATGATATTACTTGATCAGTTGGCTCAAGTTATGAATAAAAACTTTAATCACGTGGAACACCCTCCTCCTATAAGGAAAGAGAAAGTTTATATTGAATCCTTCATGCGGAAAAGAACACCCATGTTTTGTGGATATTTTTATCACATCCTCTAGGAGAAGTGGATTAACTCCACTGAAAATATATTCCATGTCCTCCAATTCTCCGAAGAAGAGAAATTCATACCGGAGGTCTACCGTTTTGATGGGGAAGCTGATAAGTGGTGGACACTGATCAAGAATACGAAGTCCCAGGAAGAAATTGATTCCATGTATTATGAGGAATTCATGAAAAAAAATCAATAAATATTTTCCACTAACCCTCTATATCAAGATGGAAAGAGAGTTCCTCGGACTTAAGTAGAAGGAAGATGAGTCTGTTGGGGAATATGAAGTAAACTTCACAAGGATTGCAAGATACGAATCCATATTGGTCATGAACACTGAAAGCAAGGTGGATCTCTTCTTTAGTGGACTAAAGATGAGTCTATAAAAAGGTTTGGTGATTCGTGACTTCGACAGTTATAAAAAGGTTTCCCATTGTACCCTTAAGGTTGAAATGTATATTAGAGACTCTCAATGGTCTCATGGGCCTGGTGAAAAAAAGTAGAAGATATAGTCTAATATGGGTGGTTTGGAAAATAAATTCCATGGTGGAAATACGATCAAACATCCCATGTGTCAAAATTGTGGAAAGAAGCATCTTGGGAACTATCTAAAGGGAAAAAGGAATTTCTTCAAATATGGAATAATGGGAAATATTGATAAGAACTATCGGAGGGATGCGGAGAATACCACTAATTTGGAGGAAGAAAGGAAGTTTCAGATAAACTCCCAGCCTATAGTGCATTGCTAAAACTTTAAAGAGCATGTGAATTATGCAAAAAATTACCCTAAGACAAGGGATTTTGAAGGAAATCAACAACAAACTCCAAGGAAACAAGGAAGGTATTTTTCTATCACTACTACTAAGGTATATCCAGACAATGATGTGGTGATAACTACACTAGTTATTCATTAAAGAATTTTTAATGTACTATTTGATTTTTGTTATATGCATTCTTTCATATCTTGCAAGTTTAGTAGAACTATTCAAACACCACCTCGAAATTTGGAGGTTGATTTATCTGTTAGAATAGAAAATGGGGAAATTACTACATCCAAAGTATATAACTCCTCCCTGATTAACGTTTTTGGATTGAACCTCCCAACAACTCTCATCATACTTCCTTTAGTGGAGTTCAATGTTATCTTAGACATGGATTGGATATCTTTTTACAAATCCAAAATCAACTGTCAGGAAAGGGAGATCACTCTTCACATCCCAAAGCATCCTCCAAATCTTTAAAAGTGTAAGAAGTAAGATGAATCTCCTTTAGAATTGTTTTCTCAACTGTGGATATTAATGCGTTATGAGCAAGCATGTCTAAATCAAATGATTGAGACAAAGGAGATGATACCTCTCAAATATATGCCCATCGTGAGGGATTACACTAATGTATTCCCTAAATAATTAATTAGTCTTCCTCATGATCGAGAGGTTGAGTTATCAATTGAACTTATTCTTGGATCTCTACCTATATCAAAGACACCTTATAGAATGGCCACCATCGATTTGGAAGAGATGAAGAAGTAGTTATAGGAGAATCTAGAGAAGGGTTTTATATGCTCAAGTGCTTCTCCATGGGGTGCGCCAGTCCACTTCTTCAAGAAGAAGGATGGATCAATGCACCTCTTCATTTATTATCATGCACTCAATAAAATCAGGATACAAAACAAGTATCCCCTTCCATGTATAGATGACGTGTTCGATCAGCTTCGTGGGGCTAGTTATTTCTTCAAGATGGACCTTTGGTCAGGATATCACTAATTAAAGTGAAGAAGTAAGATATTCCCAAAACTGTCTTTCAAACGAGTTATGGACACTATGAGTTCATATTTATTCCCTTCGGACTCACTAATTCTCTAGAAATATTCATGGATTTAATTAATAGAGTCTTTAGATATTACCTTGACAAATTTTTGGTAATCTTTATCGATGATATTCTAATATACTTCAAGAGCAAGGAGGAACACAAGGAGCATTGGAATATTGTGCTAAAGACTTTGTGAGGGGATAAACATTATTCAAAGTACAGTAAATGTGAGTTTTGGATAGATGAAGTATCATTCCTGGGGCATGTTATCTCTAAAAAAGGGATATCTATGGACCCTTCCAAGTAAAATATACTCGAAGTATGGCCAAAACCAACATCTGTAATAGAGATTCACAGCTTTCTGGGTCTAGCTGGGTATTATCGACAATTTTTTAATAACTTTTCATTATTTTAAAACTTAATGGAAAGGATAACATAGAAGGGGTGAAGTTTTTATGTACTCAAGAATGTGAGGAAATATTTAAGGAGCTCAAAAATAGGCTTATCACTGCACCAGTACTCACACTCCCAACAAGTGGAGAAATCTCTGTGGTGTACGGTGACGCTTCAAAGAAGGGATTAGGTTGTGTGCTAATAAAAAATGATAAATTAATATCCTAAGCCTCAAGGTATCTGAAAATTCATGAGAAAAACTACCCTAAACATGATCTTGAGTTGGAAGTTGTGATCTTTTTGTTGAAAATGTGGCGACATTATCTCTATGGGGAGAAGTGTGAGATATATACTGATAACAAGACTCTCAAATATATATTCACACTGAAAGAGATTAATATGTTCCAGTGAATATGGTTAGATCTCATCAAGTATTATGAATGATCAATCCACTACCATCCTGGTAAGGCAAATAAGGTTATGGGTGCTCTAAGTAGAAATCATCTTGCATATTTATCAATGATGAGAGTTGAGAAGGATCTAATCTTCTTAGATTTTCAGAGGATGGATATGTGAATCATTAAGGTAGGACCATCATCAATACTTTCTCAAATGTTTTCTCAACCATTCCTCATGAAGAAAATAAAGGATGCTCAAAGAAAAGATGTGGAAATTCTGAAAAGGTTGTAAGCTATTAGAAATGGGAAATCCTTTCATTTTAAGATTTATGAGGAAGGAGTTGTAATATATGGGTCACAATTATGTATACCATCCGATCTAGAGATAAAGAATGAGCTTTTGAATGACACACATAGCTCAACCTTCTATATTCACCTAGGGAGCACAAAGATGTATCGAGATCTCCAAGAGAAATTTTGGTGGGACAGTATGAAGAAGGAGATTATTGAATATACATCAAAGTTCCTGGTATTTCAACAAGTGAAGGTTGAAAAATATAAGTATAAGGGGATGATGCAACCACTACCCATACCAACATGGAAGTGGTAGAACATCACCATGGACTTTGTCACTAGACTTCCAAGGACACCCAGAGGAAACAATGCTATATAGGTCATTGTGGATCCTCTTACAAAGACATATCACTTTATTTTAATTAGAGAGTACTTCCAATTAGATAAAATTTCACTGATATATATATCAAAGATGTGTTATGGTTACATGGAGTACTAATATCTATTGTATCTGATAGAGATCTGAGATTCACCTTAAAGTTTTGGAAAAGTCTCTAAGATTCTCTAAGTACTGAACTAAACTTAAGTATGGCCTATCAACCTCAAATTGATGTCCAATATGAGAGAACAATTCAAACATTGGAAGATATATTGAGATCATGTTCTATGGACTTCAAAGGAGTGTGGTACCAACATCTTCCACTAGTCAAATTCTTTTACAACAATAGTTTCCACACTAGCATCCGAATGACACCATATGAATCCATTTATGGGAAAAGGTTCAAAACAATGGCATATTGGGATGAAGTTAGTGAGCATAAGATTCTAGGACCTGAAATGGTCTAAGAAATAGTGGAGAAGTTGAAAACCATTCAGTAGTACATCAAGGCATCCCAAAGTTGACAAAATAGCTATGCAAACAATTGTCGATGAGACCTTGAGTTTAAAGTTGGAGATATGGTATTCCTCTATATATATCTATGGAATAAGGTCATGAGATTTGGGAAGAAAGGAAAGCTAATTCCCAAGTACATTGTCCTCTTCAAGATCATTGTTCATGTCGAAGTTGTGGCCTATCAACTAGCACTTCTACCTACCATGTCTAAAGTACATGATGTCTTCCATGTATCTCTCTTAAGGAAGTACATACCAGGTCCTTCACATGTAATTTATTCAGAGTTGGTATATTTATAGAATGATATTTCTTATTATGAGCAGCCAATAAAGATCTTGGATCATAGAGATAAAGTTATATGCAACAATACTACTCACATAGTCAAAGTACTATGGCAGAACTATAATTACGAAGAGGTAACATGGGAACTGAAGGAGGAAATGAAGGAAAATTACTCAAACCTGTTTATAGTATATAATGTAAAATGAAATTTTGAGGGAAAAAATCATAAGGGGGAAGAATGTAATGACCCAAATATTAATCAATGGAAATTCCATTCTTATAATTATGTCATATAGTATAATAACATTAAATAACAACACAATGAACTACTAAGTACTATGTGACCTTTAAACATAATATTGTCACTTCTGTGATTTGAATTTCAAAAATATGATATAAATAGTTGTGATCAGTAAGATGTTTGGTGTTCGATAAGAAAGAATTATTTTTTAGTGAATAGTAACTGACCCTTATGAATAGTAATGATACCCTTATGAATAGTAAATAATTCAAGTTAATAATTATCCTTACCAATTAAAGTATAAATAAAATTTATCCATAATATAAGTGAAAATATGATATAATTATTACTTATTATTATATGATAATATTAAGAGACCTTAATTAATTTTTCAAAGTGTTAGAAAAGCAGTTTCGATTTTAAAATATTTATTTTTTGAGTAAATTATGGTTTTAATTAAAAATTTAATTTCACAAGTTTAGAAATTTGTTTTAATAAAAAGGATTTTATTTTTTAATTCTAAACATATAAAAAAGGTTGGGGTTAATTTTTTGTATTTTTCTAAAATACTTGAATTTTTTGTGAATTGTAAAATATGGTAATTTTTTGTATATATACATTATATGTTAAAAACTATTTATTGAGTCACAGATGATGTAAGAACATTGGGTTATAACTCAATTGAACATATTACTATTTTTTGTCAAAAGAATCAATACTATTACTTATTTTGAGAAAAATAATAAAATAATGAATAAAATATTGAGAAAACCCTCCTCTCCTCCACTATAAAAACCACCCTCACCCCCTCTTCTCTTCCCTCCTCTCAAACCTTATTCCTAGTACAAATTCTACTAAAATACCTCCCTAATCCCCTATCCCACTTATAGCAGCCCTTATTTTTTTAATAGACCAAATCCTCTCTCTTAAAGAGGTTCTCAAGGAAAATATATTCAAGAGGTAAATTCTTCTTTTCATTTCTTTTATTTTCTCTCAAGTTCAGTTCTTTTCTTTTTCTTTCCTCACCTCCATTCATCCAAATTTTATGATAACTCCAATACCTTAAATTTAATATAATTTTTTTATGATAATGGAATAATTCATCATCATCTCTCATTTTCCCTCTTTTTATACTAGAAATTAAAATACTATCTGATATGTGTTAATTTATCACATTCAAGGATGATGGGTTTTCAATATCTATTACCATCTTCAATTCTGGTCATGAAACCATTTTTATGGTTAAAACAGACTATAATATATGTATTATTTATAATTTAAGGTTATATAATCTTTTTTACACATTATATTAATTTATAATGAAAAATGTGTTTGATGTGATCAAAAACTGCCAATTAACCAAAACAGTTATCATTAATGTTTTATATAATGAATCATCTTCACTCCAAATAACCAGATGAATTTTATAAAAAATTAATATACTATATGATCACTAATAAAAAATATCTCCAATTCTATACAACCATCCTCATCTCACATGTTTATCCTTACATTTATATTAGTAAACTAGTCATGAAAACCAATGAAACAAACAATGAAATTGACCCTCTTAACCCATCAAAAAGGTAATGAATGACCTTAATAAGGTTATAATGAATAAATTACATAAATAAGAGGTTATATAAATATTAATTAATTAATTTAATATGGTTTTCCGTGATATTATGATCAATTTAAGGAAACCATCAGACTTAAAGTAAGGGATTCTACCCAAACCTCCATTATTCCTTCAGGTTTCTCTACCTTTATTTTTACCCAAATGAAGTTATCTGTTCTTTTATGTATATATTCTAAATTCTATTTAAATGATCGAAACTCGTGTATCAAGATAAATTCATCATTCTCTTTCAGGGATATACATGTTTTAAAATGATTCACTCCTCAGTTATTCTCGATAAGCAAGTCTGTTTTAAGGGAACGTTCCGAATTCCTACCTAATTTCAAGTGCACTATATAATATTTTTTTAAGACACCATTATTTTTATAAGACCACTATTTTTATTATTAAATCCTTATTGGTTAACTTATGGTTTTATATAAAATATTATTCCCTTTTATGTTTTAAATAACCTTTGATATTTTCCTTTAACCGCACTAAAATGTTCTAATTATAAAGTTTCTTAAGTGCTCTTTTTAAATGTTATTAATTCAAGTGACATCAATTTTCATGATATATGCCTATTATAACCTATGATTTTCTATTTTTTCCAATTCATTACCTTCATAGACATTCTTATTATACTCCCATTTGTTATGATTTATAACATAACTATGATACCCAATTCTTATAATGGGTATCCCTTATGTTTATGTATGATTGATTATGTATGATTATGTATGTGGAAATAATATTCATGAACAAGTTATTATGGGTGTTCATAGATATAAATCTAATTAATTTGGTAAATTTGAGTCTCATGAGATGTTATGTGCAACGTTCTTGGGGTTATCCTTGAATCATGCTATCATGTGCAACGGTCTTGGTGGGTAACCTTGACTTCTGCTCCTCTATGTGCAACGAGCCTTGAATAATTCTAAATTAATGATTTATATTACTTCCACATTACTATGAATCCATTTTTATATGATCCCATGTTTATATTTTATGATTCCATATGTTCCATACCTTTTTATAGCATTATTTCATGCCTTTTAAACCATGTGCTAAAGCTTTATTCTTATGTTTATTCCCTTACTAGAATTTTTATCTCATCCCTTTGTTAATGTTCTCCCTAGGTTATCCTATGAAGATTTATGAGCACAATGGACGTTAGGGTATCTTTATGAAGACTAAATAAAGAAATTTTATATTTAGTCCCATGTTTTTAGTTTTATGTACCTAGTCTTCCAAGACACTATACTTTACGATCCTTAGCTTGTAATATGATAATATACTGTGCTTAAAATTATGTAAGGATATGTATAAAAGTCTATGGTCACTATAATAAGGTAAATATTCCTATGATAGATGTTTGAGTTGGTATGCAGCATGGATGAGTGAACTGGATGTGATTCGGGTCCCACTTGGGGGTTTTCAATGACTTAATTTGTTTTGGTTTTTCCATATTGACACTTAATGTGTATTTAGCATGACAAATTTACTATTTATTTTTGGAAGTATTATTCCTTTTTTTTCATCATGTGATTCTAGTTTGGTTTGGTTATTGGTTATATCATTTGGATATTGTTTGTTTATTTTTGTTATTGTGCTTCTTTGATAAAGGGGGTATAGTATCCCCATGATTGATATTATACCATCGCTACTAGTCAGTAGCCTCAAGTGTATGGGGAGGTGTGATTGAGGTCATGTGATGGACTAGATTGGGGAACCAGTGTGTGGAACCTGGGTTGAGATTTCACATCCCCCACACTTTCTTTTGATGAAATCATGCATATTACTCAAGAGTGGGGTAGGTATGGATAATAAGCTTATGATGTGCATAACTAGCTAGTTATTCATATATTATAGGGGGATAAAAGGGTTTATATATAAAGGTATTCAAGAATAGAGTTTTATTTTATTCATGGATAATAGGGGCTAAAAGGTTTATTCATGGATTAGGGTGATATTTCTTACCACACATCACTAAAATGTATCTAGTTCATTGCACAATCTAAATAGAATTCTATTAAAACAAAAATTACTATAAGGATAAGTGAAAGTTATATTTTACTAGTCCTCAGGTGTAATAAGTACCTAAAAATATCAATAGAATACATCTAAAAGGTTGTAATGGATTTTTTAAAAAATATTTCTAGAAATTGGTAAAGAAATTGTATTAGGAAATGATCATTTCTTATGATTTGATTCATTTTTTTTATATTCAATACAAACTCTCCAACTATTTTTTACTCTCATAGGAATTAACTCATTATGTTCAATAATTAAAATGATTAGTACATATTTTTTTAGCACTATTTGAATTTCAATGACCCATTGTGAATCATAAATTGGGTAAATGATTTCAGGTTCCAATAATTTTTTAATCTCCTTTTTAATCAGTTACATCATTTTTGGGTTAAGTCTTTTTGTGATTTCTTAATAATTTTTGCATCATTTTCTGAAAAAATTCTGTGCACGAAGATTTTGGAACTAATCTTGGGTATATCTCCTAAATTATAGAATATAGTTCTGAAATTTTCTGTCAAAACATATATCAGTTTTTTTATTTCTTAAAAGAAAAGTTTCAAGAAATAATTATTGGTTGCTTGTTTCCTTCCTTTGAAAACACATACTTTAAATCTATAAGTAAAGTGTTTAATTAAAAATTTTGGCACTGAACTAAAGATAAAATAATATTTTCTTTACCAACCTAAATAGCCTAAAATTATCATACAAAAGATGGAGTATCATTCTTTTCTAATTAAATAATAAATAAAATTCATCAAATAAATAAGAGGTTACATCCTCTTTATATGGTTAGATATAATTTCCAAGTTTCTCTTGAGTGTTTTTAATTGAAATTTCATATTAGGATTTGTTAATAAAATGAAAAATTCCTTCTAATAAACCATTTTCCTCACATAGATTAGATTCATCAAAATTTAATAATGCAAAAAATTGAGTGTTACTCCTTTGGGTTTTTCATGGAATCAATGGTATTTAATTTTTTTAACAATACTCCATTGTAGAGTACTGTCATGGAAATTTATAATTATCTTTAATATTTTTATAAATTTTCTTCCAAAAATTATGGGCGGTTGATTTGGTGTCCTCTATTATTCTATATTTATCACATAGAAATCATCTAGGAAGATCAAAATATACACTTGAATCATAACATCTTCCAAAACTTCAGCTGGGAATACAGTGGATCTATTGGATAGTTATACAAACACTCTTTATGTTTGGATATATCCCATATATAAAGGAAAAATTATATAATGTGGAATGAAATTAATTTAATCTCATAGACCATGAAAGTTATCTTTGAAATTTATGGATCTAGTTATACAAGGAATAGAAAATGTATCTAGATCTTATAATTTAGTTAGAAGATGTGGTGTGATCAAGGTTGAAACATTTCTCCCTAAATTAACTCTCTAATTTCCTTTAATACTTATTTTATTGGTTCATATTTCCTTGATAAACTTAACATATTTTGGAATCTATTTGATAGCTTCAAGTATAGGTATGTTTATTTAATACTTTTGTAAAATTTCCAAAAGTTCCTTTTGGATTATTTCCTTCTATATCATATTTTATCGGATCATTCTCAAGGGAAATGGTAGTGAAAGATTTTATTTTAACCAAAGATGTTTTAGTGTTGGTGTTTATGATTTCTTATTAATATTTTTAAGTATAAATTCCTCTTCCTTTTCTTATTTCCCCTTGAGATGTTTTATATATTTATTTTCATATCCCCTGTCATTATTTTCAGAACTCTCTTGTCCCTCTATGAAAATACTAGGTTAGTTCTTCTTGGGATCAGATTTGGAAATGGGGTCTCTTTACCACTCATTGTTGTTACTACACATGAATTTCCTTTAGGATTTGGAATATGATGAGCTAGTAGTTTCCTAGTATTTTTATTCACCATTTCAATAAGGATCCCCATCTTATTTTTTAATTTATCCATTTTAGTTGAAATATTGTAATCCTAAGATCTGGTTGGTTCTGTACATGTTGTTTTGAACTAGTTCAGGGATGTTTAAAGGACTTTATTTATAAAAAGGTGGTGGTTGGAAGGTTTAATGGTTTTAATGTTTCTTTAAAGGTTGTTGGAAGGGTGTAGGTTTATGATATTTTCATTGAAAATGTGGTAGGTTTTGATCTTATTAAACTAAAAAACCATATTATACTTGGGAAGTGTCTCTACATCCTTGGTTATGTTACTAAAATTACCTATATTGATAGGAATCCGAACAATTTTCAATTTCCCTTAATTGTTTATATTATTCATTATAATTATTTTTATAAGAATAAAGACCACAAACCATGATTGGTGTGAGTTAATTTCTTGATTGATTAAGATCTATCTGCCTAACTATACTGGTTAGTTCCATGATATTATACTCCAGTAAGGGTGATTCAGTTGATTTTACCTCATGCATTCCTCTTGTTATTGTACCTATTATATCAAATTATTTTGAATTTTGGGTTATCTTCTTAATAATTCATTTACTTATCAATAAAGACTTCTCCTAATGATGCATCCAATAGATTTATATCACTATTGTTTCATCTAGAAATGGGGATGACCTCATTGATTTAAGGTTCAAACATTCCAAGCAGTTTCTAACAGGTTTGTTCGTAGAACCGGAAACATCCAATTATTCCATATCCATTTAGACCTACTTTCCAAAGGTAGGTGCTCACTAGTTATGAACTAATGAGGCTTAAGAATTTGCATTGGTCAAGAGGATGGGAGGTTAGACTCATCACACCCTTTTGGGGGGAATTATTGTCTACTCCGGGACTCTCTTTCTAGACTTAAGTTATGTTCGTGAATCCTTATTACATTACCAAGTATAAAATGAGCTTTCTTTTAGATCTGAAAATCAATGATTGATATATAGGAAATTTAGAGAATCTTTTTATATGTATTCAAGGTTCTTCATCGATAGAGAATCATTTGTATTTGTTAGAGATTCTTATTCAATGGTATCCTTTAATACATTATATCAAAGTTTCTTAGTCATTATAATGATCATACTGGTTTTAAAGCCACTCAGTGGGGCACTTGAAGTTTATTGTCATTCAGAAGGACATGGATTATTTCAGAGTTGGGATTGTACCTGCAGATGGGCTACCTACGTATCCTTTATTTAAAAAAGGAATCAGAACCCACATAGTTCAAGTAAGGGAGTATGATGTTTATGCATGATTGATGGCTCAAAGAAAGATGTCATGATTACTTCTATACTCTAAGATCATGTGAGTCATGCTCGGTGTGAGAAACAAGAGGTATTGGTGAAACCAGACAATTGTGCCATGAAAGATGCAATCATAAAAAATGATGTGGGGCTTATGTATGGATGACTGCCCAAAATAGATGAAGATTAGGTTTCACTTTAGGGAAGAAACCTGGAAATAAGGTCCATAAAGGTATATGTACTTTATGAAGATTTGGATACTCTAACTTGGGGCTTACTCCTGAGGAAGATGCCCAAATTAAGAGGGACTTATGATTAGGTTTTATTCCTGAGAAGGAAGCCCAAAATCAAAAGTAAATTAAGACTGGTTAAGGGGAATTATGACTGGGGCCTACTCCTGAAAAGGAATCCCAGGTTAAAGGGATTTGAAAACTGGGCCTTACTCCTAAGAAGGAGGCTCAGGTTAAGTGAATTTTAGAATTAAGGGATTTGGGTCTTACTCCTAAGGAAGATGCCCATATTTGTAGACTTTGAGACTGGGGATTACTCTTGAAAAGGAATCCTAGGTTAAGGGAATTATGGTTGGGGCTTACTCCTGAGGAGGATGCCCAGATTTGGGAAATTATGACTGGGGATTACTCCTAAGGAGGATGTCCAGGTTAGGGGACTTGGGTCTTATTCCTAAGAAGTATGACCATATTAAGAGAACTTGGATTGGGGCTTACTCCTGAAAAGAAGGCCCATGTTAAGGATTATATCATCTTTAAAGGATGAGTTTGAATGAATGAATTCTCTAACCTTAGTGACATAAAGATGTGTAAATCACTAGGTTTTGAGAGATGTTCCATAGAATTCCTTTTAGATTAAGAAACCAACAAAGGAACCACGCCATAAATGGATTTGAAGAGGGTTTTGAAGGTTGAATCTTGAATAAGAGAGATGGATAGGCATAAGAGAGGTGAAATGGGCAGGAAGGGAACCCAAAAAGAGAGGGGCGTGAAAGTCTTGGTTGCTCAGGTGTACCTACGCGACACATGGGTACTTGCACGATGGTTAACCCTTAAGATAATACTTGGGTGAGGATTGGCTCAAGCCCTTAGTATTATCCCTAGTGACTTCCAGAAGTGTGGCATGCAAGTTCTGTTGAAGGGGTAAGGCGGCGCGCAAGTGTGTCCATTTCCCTTAAGGGTTGTCCACTTAGGTGCACAAGTGTTGATGAGTTTCAACACTTAGGCCTTACTCCCCCTCTTTAGATCTCCCGTTCTAGGTATGAAATTACCTTAGAAGTGTTTGGAAGCTTCGAGAAGAGACTAGGGTGTTGGGAGCTCAAATATGAGTTTCTGGAATTTTTTCATCCCAAAATGGGGGGCCCACTGGGGGTATTTATAGGCTGGTGAAGACCCTGGGAGAAATTCAAAGAGGGTGCACAAGTCACCTGCGCGGCCACTAGACGGCGTGCAAGTATACTTGCGGGAACTTGGTGTAGCTTACGTGACTCAAGTGAAAATGAATATTTGTTCATGCCTTTGTCAATTTTTTATGTTTCTTCAAAGGATGAATTACTTTGGGTTCAAGGTATTTCCCTTTTCATTCGTTTAGACTCTGTGATGAAAAGAAGCGTCAACAAAAGTCCCCCCTCAGAGTTGGATCTGAAAGAAATAAGGATGTGACTCTGAGGAAAAGAAGACAACCAAAGAAAATCCAACGCGCAGGTTCTGAGCGCGCAGATAGCTTCGCGCAAGTGTGAGTCACGCAGGTGTCGGTGCAGATGGTTGCACACGCTGGCTTTAGGCGCGCAGGGTTGAGGCCTGGCCTATATATATGCAGCCATTCCTCACGCAAAGCACCGAATTTCAAAATTTCGAGCTCTCTCTACGCAAGTTTCCTTCACCATGAAAGTTGCTATGTTTTCTACTGTTTCTTTGCTATCGCGCTGCTGTAGAGGTATTTGGACTTTCGCGGTGATACCTGCATTCCAAGACTTGTGCGGCACACTTATACTTGTGCACCAATTTTGGTACTTGCACGCCTTAATGCCTTATCCATTTTTGTACTTTTCTTCACAAAATTTATGAAAAATAAACTTACTTAAGAGTTAATTATTCAACTTTTGTGTAGATTAAATGACTCCCAAGAGAATAGGAATGGCTGATGAACTGTCTAGAAAGTGAGTTGATGATATGATGAGCATCATTGGCCATGATTATTATACTTTCTGTGACAGCACTCTTCCATATTTGGAAAAGTACCTGAAGAAGTATCATCTTGACTTCCCACAGAGAATTTATTTACCTCTGTATGGTTATGGTCATCTGTGAGAAGTCACCATTCCAGGGGCAAATAATTATCTCCCAAAGTCTTGGTTTCATAATTACACCAATTTTTCTTCAGCAAATATCCCAAGTGGAGGAGTATTTTCAAATGCTGGAACAGTGGAGAAGGCCTATATAATGGATCATAGTCCTTGTACGCCAGATCTGAAACCTCAAAACCCCGAGCTGCAACCACATTTTTATTCCTCAATCTTCCAAAACTCTCAGATGGATCAATCCAAAGGATGGCAGAAGAGTTGGGACTTTCGTCCTGGAGGAGGTGTGAATCCAACTTGGATGTGGGCATACTGGGTGCGACAAACCTGCGCAGAGTTTGTCGAGGGTTTGAAAGTAGCTGTAATATATAAATCCATCTAGGCTGGGCAAACATATGTTTACAGGAATGATGACTTCGTGCCGGAGATACTCATCCATTAGAGCCCAAAAACCAATTCTTTCCATCTGACTCATGGAGAAGTATGCATCAGTCTCTGGGATGTCCACAAGATCTCAGGGGCTCCAATTTTGGGTGATATGTATGATGAATTCATCCCCCCAAGGTGACTTGGAATGATTCGGAGAAGACCCCGGGACTGTCATCCCTATTTTTCATACTAGAACTTGGCGGTTTTGGATATCAAGAGATCCATGCCGTAGTGAAACAAGCCATCTTAAGGAGGGAGCGGGATCAAAAGTTCCGTCAGGATTTGACTAGGGTGAGGTTGTCAATCAACATCAACGAATTTGAGGATACGGTGTCCCGAGCTGAGGCTGATCATGCTGCCAAGTTGAAGGAGCTGAAGCATAAGATCAAGGAGAAATTTTTCCAGCAAATGCACCTTCAGAAACAGTTAGATGTTGTTACTAGGGAACTTGACCAGCTTAACAATTCATTGGAAGGAGTTCAAATAAACGGTATGAAAGTCATTTTAGATGCTAAGAAAGCACTCCATCAAGCTGAGAAGAGTGAATTTGGTTGAGTGCATGAGCTTCAAGTGGCTGCGGATGAAGCTCAGGATGCTGTAAATCAAATGAAGACTTATGTTGACAGCCTTTTGTAATTCTTGGAAAATAGAAGAGACTCTAGTTTGTAGATGTCCTTCTAACTTTTGTGCATCAAATGAAAAACACTTTCATCTTCAATCATTTGTGAACGCATTTTCCTACTACCTACTTTATGTTTTACCTAATCCAATGGGCCTAGTAATCATATTTTGATTTTTTGCTAGGATTATTATAAATAACCCTACAAACTTTGAATCTTTAAATTTCTCAATATTACCTAAATCATACGAAATGTATGTTTAGTGAGCTGGAACTTGACTTTTGTTCAGAGTTCCCTTGTATTTTGTGGGCAATTTAAAGTCATGCACATCGAACATAAAAAGGCTAATGTTTAAGGTCTAAATATCTTTGACCGAATGGATTAAAATTGACTCAATTACTTGACAATTTTTATGAAAACATATTACCACACTCAAGTATGAGGGAAAATATTTAAACTATGACTTAAGAAATTTTGAATCTGAGGGATGACATGAAAAAGGGCTAAAATAAATTATAAGAAGTGGTTCCCCAGAAAGAAGTTAACACTATTTAAAAAACCCGTTAGGGGGTTTAATTATGCAGGGCCTCCTAAGGGAATTGGATTCATAGTCAAATAATAGTATCTTTTAGCTAACAAGTCTGTTATGTAGATTGTTTATGCAAGGCCGCCTAAGGGAACATGTTATATAGTCAGTCAAAAGAACTCTCAGAAATTTACTTTTCTACTACTAAAAATCCAATGGAAGTTTATGGGGATTCAAATTTTCCAAAGCATAGAGTTTTCTATATGGAGAGAGGTACTTGAATATGGAGAAGATATTTCCAAACAAGATTGTCTAAGAACTGGATGAATGTCACTCCTACGAAGGTCTGACCCAAACGTAGGGAAGGGAAATATAAACCATAGACTTTAATACTTTCAGATCATGAAAAATAACATGGGAAAAATATGTTAAGGATGGCTATTTTCTGCGGATCCTTACATATTGTCGATAAGACCAATAAGGAAAAAAGAGGTCTTCTTCCCAAGAATGAAGTTACCATTATTTAACAAACCCATTGGGGGGTTGAATTATGTAGGGCCGCCTAAGGGCATTGGATACATAGTCAAATAATAGCACTTTTTGGATAAAAGGTTTGTTATGTAGACTACTTATGCAAGGCCGCCTAAGGGCACGTGCTGCATAGTCAAGAAAAAGAACTCTCGGGTTTCAGACATTTTGTGACCAGAAGTCGATAAAGGGTTATAAATATTTGAAAATATTTAAGGTAAGGATTATGACACATAAAAATGGGTATTGTCCAATGTGTGTAGAGATACACAGATCAATGCTAACCATAATCATGTTGTGGTTGGGTCCTGAATTGAAATGTTGGACTTCACTACGTATCCCATAAGGATGGGAATCAATCCATACGTAGTTCTTGAAATATAGTTTAATGTTGTGTGGGACGAAAGTATGAGAGGTCTTATTTTAGGTTCATAGAGATCAGACCATAATAATGAATACAAAGTGTGTGTTTTCATAGGGACTTTTCAGTCAGGGGACTAAAAGTGGAGTTTGGGGTTAGGCCCAAAGACTTGGGGCTAGATTAGAGGGATGCTCGAACATTACTACATATCCCATAAGGATGGGAATCAAGCCCACATAGTTCTATAAATACCCTTTGTACAGATTTAGTTCATACAAGTGAAGGGCGAAAGTGGACTTTAGTGCAATGATGGTTTTGACCCAAGATAAAAGGTTTGGGCATTGCCATGTATGCACATAGTCTTTGGAATATAACATGATTGGAGATCAATATAAAGAATGATTACCTCTCAGGTAAGGGTATCAAAGAATGTTTTAGTTTATTGTCATATAGGACAAAAGTGTTGTTTATTTTAACATCATATAGCAAGGACAAAGGTGAACTAATGTAAAGATATTGATTCTAGGGGTGGTTTCACGAATCAACATCATATGAGATGGTGGTGAACCGATGTGAAGATATTGGTTTTGGATTTGAACCTTAGGAAGTTGCCTACGTACCCATCCTAGAAGGCAAGGATCAAGGTCTGTGTAGTTTAATTAAAGAATGAATTAGTGATCAAGTTGTTCTTGGGGACAACAACCTAAAAAAATGGTGTTGGGACTTACTAATGGTTAGTGGCCCAGAGAGGGTGTTATGGTTGAAGTTTTCTCTAAGCTCATGTGAGTCATACTTGGTGTGAGAAACAAGAGGTAGTAAAAACCCCAATGATGCACAGTTTAATTTCATGTAGGACATATAAAGGGACTATGCAGTTTAAAGTCTTGTGGTGAGTAATATTGGTGCTTCATAGTTTAATGTCATTTAGGAGGGAAAAAATACAGTTTAACATCATGTAGGGCATATTATAGGGACATAGTTTAATGTCATGTTGGATGTGAACACAGTTTTTCATCATGTTGGACAATAAGGGTGTTGTAAAGTTTAGCGTCCTGTAGCTAAAACGATGGGGACAATACAATTTAATGTCATGTTAGATGAAAGGGGGACTGTGCAGTTTAATGTCGTGCAATAAGGAAAAAGAGGACACAGTTTAACGTCATGTTGGACGTATTAGGTATTTTTTTCACAGTTTAACGTCATGTTGGATGAAAGGGATGCAAATAGTTTAAGGTCATATGCATGGACCGCAACTGATGATTCAGTTTAACGTCTTACTGGACGTAAGGGAGTTCTGTACAGTTTAGCATCATGTAGCTAGGACGTCACAGTTTAACGTCATGTTGGAAGATGGCGCGAATAGTTTAAGGTCATATACATAGACCGGTGATGGTGCAGTTTAACATCTTGCTGGATGAAAGGGATGCAAATAGTTTAAGGTCATATGCATGGACCGTGGATAATGATGCATTTTAACGTCTTGCTGGATGAAAGGGATGCAAATAGTTTAAGGTCATATGCATGGACTGTGGATAATGAAACAGTTTAACATCTTGCTGGATGAGATAAATTCCAATAGTTTAAGGTCGTATGCATGGACCGTGTGGTGTATTTTGTGTTTATACAAAATACTTCTTCAGAAATCTGGCATTGGTTGGAGTAGTGATGATTTCTCCATCCATTGAGATTAAAGAATAATCTCCATTAGAGTAGACATTCTGTATTGAATAAGGCCCTTCCCATTTTGGCTCAAGCTTGGGAGGTTTCTTTCCTGGTATCATTGGAGTTTTAAGAACTAATACCAATTCTCCCTGAAATAATGAACGAAGACAAACTTTTTTGTTGAAAGCTCGTGCTATTCGATTCTGATAGACTTCCAAGTGGTGCATGGTGCACAATCTTTTCTCATCTAACCGTTCCAATTCATCCAATCTCTTTTGAGATTGTTCATCTATAGATGATGGATAATAAATGGCTACTCTGAGCAAGGTTAATTGAACTTAAATGGGCAAGACTGCTTCTATTCCATATACCAATGAATATGGAGTTGATCGCATTGCGGTGCGGGTGGTGGTCCGATAAGCCCATAAAGCATGAAAGTGTTTGTCAGGCCATGACTTCTTATCTTTATCCACCATCTTTTGCAGTATGTTTGAAAGAGTCTTGTTGAAATCTTCTATCTGGCCATTGGCTGCTACATGATACCGAGATGAATGATTGGATTTGATGTTGTATTCTTGATACAACTTCCTCACCTCAGATGAACAGAAGTTGGTGCCATTGTCCGTCAATATGGTATGAGGGACACCAAATCTGGTAATGATGTCAGACTTGATGAAGCTAACAATGCATTTAGAACTGACCTCTTTGAGGGGTATTACCTCTGACCATTTGGAAAAGAATTCAGTATTAGTAAGAATATACTTCAACTACTTGACTGTAGTCGAAGGATAAGGCCCCACTACATCCATTCCCCATGTGGAAAATGGCTATGAGTATTTAGTTGTATAAAGCAACTCTGGGGGTTGATGAATGAAGCTAGCATGTACTTGTCTTGAATAACACTTCTTTGTGAAATAAATACAATCTTGTATCATTGAAGGCCAAAAGTATCTAAGCCATCGAATTTGATCAGATAGTCTATGTCCAGACTGGTGGGCACCACAGACTCCTGCATGCACTTCTTTCATGATAGCCATTGTTTCTTCACCATCAATGCATCTGAAGATAACTCCATCAAAACCACGTTTGTAGAGAATTTTCTCTAAGTGATATGGGCCATCATAAAGAGTGAAATTGACCACACGTCTCTGGACTTGTTCTTTCCCGTCTCTATTAGGTGTAAGTGCTCCGTTTGGAAGGTATTCCCTAATATGTGTCATACATCCTATAGTATGACCATATGTTTCAAGAATGGAACTAATTTCATTGATTTCCTCTATTCTGGTTTGAACATAAGGTGAAATTGTATGAAGGTGGGCAATACTGATGGTTGTCTCATCTCGATTTGGATCTGTCAGAGTTGTGGCTATATTATCCAGTGCATCAGCTTGGGCATTTTGTGATCTCAGGACATAAGAAAATGTCGGTTCCGTAGGAAATTCCGCCATTAACTCTCTGACTTAATCATACAAAGGGATTAGTTCTTCTTTTTGGATGGCATAATCCCCATTGACTTGTTTTATTACTAGGTCCGAATCACCTTTCACCTTTAAGTGATTCGCTTGTGCTTGAAGCGCCAACTCCAAGCCTACGATGAGAGCTTGGTATTCCACTTCATTATTTGTACCACCTCTCAAAAATGAGAAGGAATAGGGTAACACTGACTTTTTTGGAGAAATGAACACAATTCCTAACCCAACTTTGTGGAATTTAGGATTTTCCATTTTCCTCCCTGTTGGACTTCTGGAAGCACCATCAAAGTACATTTACCATATTTGAAGACTATCTTGAATAAAGAAGACTTCCTCATCAGGAAGTTAAATATCTAGAGATGTATCTTCCACTGAAGGGTGTTCAGCAAGAAAATCAGCCAGATCTTGGCCCTTTATTGCATTTTGAGACACATATTGAATATCAAATTGCTGCAAAATAACTGGCCACCTTGCTAGACATCCTGTAAGCATTGGACGACTAAGGATGAATTTGAGCGGGTTATTGTGAGATACCAATTGGACCTCGTGATGTTGTAGGTAGTGTCTCAAATTTTTAACTACAAAGATTAATACTAGTCAGCACTTCTCAATACTTGAATATTGGGTTTCTGCTTCAAGCATAGTCCGACTGAGATAGTAGAGGCTGTTTTCATTCCCAGCATCATTCTTCTGAGCAAGAAAGGCACCCAATGATCGCTCTAAAGCTATCACAAAAAGGATAAGTGTCCTTCCTTCAAAAGGTGGCATTAATATTGGTGGACTCAATAGATACTTCTTGAGAATATCGAATGCTTCTTAACATTCTTCAGTCCACTGGTAAGTGACTCCCTTCTTCATCAATTTGGTGAGGGGTAAACTTTTGTCTGCCAAATTGGTGATGAAACGCCGAATATAGGCTAAGTTTCCTTGAAGTCCTCTCAATCATTTCAAATTTCAAGGAGGTGACATACCAAGGATTGACTTTGTCTTCTCAGGATCGACTTCGATACCATGATGGCGTACAACAAATCCGAGAAATTTTCCTGAGGTTACCCCAAAAGCACATTTTAAGGGGTTCATCTTCAAATTATGTTACCGAAGTTTGTGGAATATGACTTCCAAATAAGCCAAGTGATTAGAACATTGCCTATATTTAACCACCAAATCGTCCACATAACATTCAACAAACTTCCCTAAAAAGGGTTTGAAGATACGATGCATAGCACGCGGATATGTTGGACCTGCATTCTTTAGGCCAAAGGGAATTACTCGATAGCATAACACACCCTGAGGGGCTCTGAAGGCTATAGATTATTCATATTCTAGAGCCATTCGGATTTGATTATATCTTGAATATCCATCCATGAAGGAAATTTTTTCATAGCCGGTTGTTGAATCAATTAAGAGTTTCATAATCGGAACTGGAAAATCATCCTTAGGACAATGCCGATTAAGATCTATGAAATCAATGCAAACTCTAATTTGTCTGTTCTTCTTCTTCACAAGGACAATATTAGCCAACAATTTGGGATATTGAACTTCTCTGACGAAGTTAGATTTGATAAGCTTATCCACTTCAGCTTCAATTTTGGAAGCATAGGTTGGGTGTGTTCTTCTAGCGGCTTGTTTGAATCCTTGATGTTCTTCTGGAAAATCCAAATGATGAGTGGAAACATTAGGATCAAGACCTGGAATCTCTATATAGTTTCAAGAAAATATATCTCAATTTTTCTTTAAAAAATAAATATACATCTCTTTCTCTTCAAGAGTCATGGATGCACTAATTAAAGTGGGGTGTGGATCTTATTTTGTACCCAGATTTATTTCTCTGAGTTCATCCACGGTGGTAGAGATACCTTCTTCAAATACTGGAGGAGCATCCCTGAGATCTTCCTCTTCTTCTTCAACATGTGTTATTTCTTCTATTTCTACTTGCATCATAGATGATGAAGTAGAATTTCCGTGATCAGAAGAGATGTTGAAATTTGAAAATCTTGAAGAAAAAGCTTCCATTTCTGACATGATTGATGATGAAGGGTCTTTCTTGGGTATTAAAGAGGAGATGATGGATTGAGAATCAACATCATCGTTTACCTCTAACGTTGCTATAACTTCTTCTGGCCTTGTTTTCGAAGTATAGACTTGTTGGATTTCAGCAGATGAAATGAAGACATCCCCATTTGATCTTTCATCATTGCTTGGTGAATCACCAATTTCTCCCATGTTGTCTGGCTTAATTTCCGTAATTGGCATTATGGAAGTTTACATAAGAGTATTTTGATTTGGGTCTATCCTGTCAATTTGACTGACAGGTAATACATAATCTGTACTCACATGTGTAAATGGATTTACTGGAATCTTTTCCAAACCATATGGAGCATTAACTTTGGTAATCTCCCTTGTTGTGGATTTCTCCTTTCCCTTCATGTGATAAAATTCCGCCTCAATGTATTGAGATTCAAAAGTCTTGAACGGGGCCTTATCACCATACAATGTCCCAATTTGACCATCAAAATGATATTTGAGACATTGATGATATGATGAAGGGATAGCCGCATGTTGATGTAGCCAGGGTCTTCCAAGAAAGATGTTGAATGCTGAGTCTTGATCAATAACCATGAAATCTGAATTGGATACAAGATCTCCAAACTGAGTTTTGAGTGTAATCTTACCCAGTGGTTCTTGTTCATTTTTATCATATCCTTGTAACATCATATTAGAAGGAGATAAATCAGATTATGTGAGTCCCAAACGACGAAGTGTACGAATGGGGATGAGGTTGACTCCTGAACCATTATCAATGAAAGATCTTCGAACATCTACACCATTGACCTTTCTAGATAAATACAAAGGTCTAATATTTCCATGCACGACATCATCTTCATCTTAATATGTGAAAGATATAACTGTATGGCATTCTGCAGGATTATTCTCAACATGGTAGGCTTCAGCCGCATAAATTTCAGTTTCAAACTCCTAAGGACTTGAAAAATCCTCGATGAGTGCCTCCCGAAGATCCTTTGATAAATTCAAGGCATCCAAAATTGATAAATTGGCCGGTAATTGGGCCAAGTGTTTCAATACATCATATTTTTTATCCAAAGGTCTGTGTTTCTCAATAGGAACATGCGGTTTCACAGGTGCCTTAGAAGTTGATGCTTTAGAAGTTGATTCATCTTGTATCGAGGTAGGAGTTGGCAATACTCCTGGCTTTGGAAAATTAGACTGATTAGGTCTATTTACTTGATGAGAGGAAAAAGGTGGAACCTCCAACTGATATTCTAGAATAAATGTGCCAGGACTGAGTCTTCCCTGTGTGGAAGAACTTGCTTGTTCTTGTTGAGCTCATTGAAGGGCTCTACCACGAGTTTCTGCCGCATACACAGTTCTAGCAGGGGTAGAATTGGAATAGAATCCTCTGAAAGATCCACTTCTTCATCTATATCCCAGACCTCTAGAACTCCCTCTAATTCCTCTTTTTGATACAGGCAACTCAGGATCATCAAAGTCAAAACTGCGACTGGCATAAGGATCTGTTACGTTAATCATATTAACAGAACCAAAGATAAACTCTTCATCCGATGAAGACTCTGCCTAACTAACCAATTTAGGTTGTTCCGTTTGGTGGTACGGTGCCCGTGGCTTCGAAGTAGATGGCATAAAATCAGCCAGAGTCAAAGACAACTTGGTATTTGACACAATTTCATCTTCTTCTGATTGTTCCTCTTTCTTTGAATTATGCCGTTTCTTTGAGGATTTTCCCTCTGATGAAGAGGGTTTTGTTGTGGCATTCATGGAAGAAGACATAATTGGTTTCTTCAATTGTGTTTGTAAAATAGAATGAGTTCGGTTGATCGTTTTTCTGACCATCAAATCATCATATTTTTGTGCATTTTTTTTCTTAACTTCTTGCCACTTGTCCTCTTCCTCTGGATTTGTAGCAGTAACACATGCTACATGAGCTGAAAACCATTCAATTTGACTTGTCCCGAGTCGACCATTTTTTGCAGGAGGTCCTTGAAGACAAAACACTCCTGAATGGGATGCCCCAACATCTGATGAAAGGGGAAATAATTGGGATGGTCTTCATCTCCTTCCTTGTTCAGCTTTTTGGGCCTTGGCAATTGGAACAAATTATTTTCCAGAGCCGAAATGAAGTAGCCAGGAACTTGTTCATTTCGGAAAGAGTAAACTTTGCTCTTAAAATCCTCAAATTGTTTTCATCTTTGATCTCTTTGATCATCCTGAAAAATGGACTCTGTTGTTGACGCTTAGAAGGTGGATCCCTTCGATAAGAAGAAGTTTTTGAAGTAGAAGCAGGTACAGGTGCTTGTTTAATCATAACTGTAGCAGTATCTACTTTACCCATTCTATTTCCTAGAGCTGATGTAATTACATGAGTTTTATCCTTAGTCTTCATAAGAGAATCTTCAGTCTGTTGAGAGATTGAAGTAAGGTCTCGAAACCCTCCTGTGTATTTCACAGGGATCAACGGCATGCATAATTCATCACGCATATTTGCCACACAGATTGGAAACAGTTCTTCTTGAGGGAGTATTAAACTTAGGGAAAATGTTAATCCCTTCCAGCGAGCAATGAAATATGAAACCCTTTCATTTTCCGTTTGCATACAATTTTTAAGACAAAAAACTGTTGTCTTTGGCAACATTGAAATGAATTTAATAAGGAATATTTGGCGGAGATCTTCCCATTTGGTAATTGACTGGGATTTCAAGCTTGTGTACCAGAAAAAAGCAGGCCCTTGTAATGACTGTACAAAACACCTAAGTTTAACTGCTTCCTTTTGGTGAGGGGTTCCCATCATAGGATCACAACGAGAAAAAAAATGTGTTAAGTGTTGCTCTGGGTCTCCCGAACCATTAAATATTGGGAATTTGGTACTTTCAAAATTTGATGGGGGAGGAATCGCATAAACCCATTCAGGATAAGCTCTCTTTTCTAGTTGAATTTGAGCTCACTTTCCCTCCATAGCTTCCAACCGAGCTGTTAATGACTCAATAGTAGTTATTAACTTTTGAGAAACATTCGGTTGAGCTTGGACCTAAATAGGTGCACTGACTGGAGCCTGGATAGATGTGGTGGCTGGTACTACAACTGATGGTAGCACCGCCGATTGTTGTTTCACTTGACCCGTAGGAGTAGACCTGTGAGGGTGTACTGGTAGAGGAGGATATTCTTGATCCATCTCAGTAGCCACAACAAATTCCCTTGGTTGACTGACTCCAACATGCTTAGGAGGAAGACTACCCTGAAGTAGTTCTGCATTCAACCTCCTCAATTCCTTCATTTCTTCCTCCTGTTGTGAAAATATTTGCTCTAATGAGAGTGATTGGCCTTCTATAGAGGAAGGGTATGTAACCTGATTCTTTCCTTTCCCCTTGTTGGACACCTTTCGGAGAGGGGGAAGTGGGTTACTTGAAGGATTACCCAGATTCTGGGTAAGCCTTTGATTTCGTGTACGCACACCATTTTCATTTGTGTCTGTGCGTACAACTTCTTGAGCAGGAACCTCTTCATCTGATCCCTCTAAGTGAGCCTCATCTGGTGGATCAAAAACAAAGACATTAATGACATTAATTGATGCATAATTCATTGCATTCCTTCTATCGGCATTTCTGTGATATTGTCTTCTTCCATGTCCCTGATGAGATATTGCCTTTTGTTGATTTGATCCCTCATGAACTTCTTGAAAAACCTTAATTTGGAGGGAATCTCCTGATAATTTGGCTCTTCGTTCCTCTTGAGTCTTCTTCCCTAATCGAGAGAGGACTGACTTTCTCTAAGTAAGAGATTGATGATTTGAAAAAGTCCCCAGTCCGGTGGACTGGGGTTGTTCCTACTCAACTCCTCGAATCCTATTTGTTGATTCTGAGGGTTGGGTTAAAAGAGTCCCCAGTCTAAATAGCTGGGGAGGTTCTTGACATGCTATATCTGAGACTTTCTTGTAATATCTCCTGATCTTGCGGACTTTAGTCTGGAAATTAGATGGATCCATCAACCTACATCCACTCTTATCACCCAGCTCAAAAGATCGTTGGATGATTTCTGACACTTCTATCACTTGATGATGTGCTTTCTCCAAATGAGAGGCATGTTCAATATTCTCATTTGCTTGATGCAGGAGTAATTCAACAACTTGTTCTCTGTATACTTGATTTTGAGAAGAACTAGTTGAGGCATGTTCTTGAGCGAGCCTTTGATTAAAAACAAAGCCAATTTATTGTGGCCGGCCATGAGCAATAACATTGCATGAGACCATTTTCGGTGGGATTTGCTGATTGGAGAGAACAGTGAAATTTAGTGCTCCATGAACACCCCATACCCTGATATGAATACCATATGGGGCATTAGAAATTAACTGGCGCAATCTTCTTAGTGCGCCAAGGAATGAGTGCTGAAGGGATCTCTACTTTTTTTCAGCCTTCGGATATCGAGAAACTGAGAGAGATGCCAAGCCAATTTGGCATTTTAACCCTTCTATTATCTTGACATGATTTTCATATTCATCATAAGATAATACTTTCTTTTTCAACTAACAAAGAGTTTTCCATATGTTGAGATGAATATCATGAATTCCATCTTCCGTCAACATCTCTGGAATGTCATACTGAGAGTCAGCCGAAGGCCAAAACATGATTGGAACTTCACCTTTCGCCAGTTGTTTTCTCATATTCATTACTTCTTATTTATCATTCAATAGATATTGTTCTACCTGATTATACCAGAGTTGGTGCTTCTTTGTTATTTCATCAGATTCAACAAGATCGGTAGAGAATTCACTGATCAAATTAGAAGATGAACAATCCAGGTGTGGTTCGGAGAATGACCTACACCCCGGTCTATCTTCTAATTGAGAAATTATTTCACCTGCTAGTGGTAAAGCATCATAAATGATTGGCATCACATTTGAAAGTGCCTCAAGATAAGAGGGCTTTCTCATCACTATATTGTCCATTGGATAATTTTCTAGGCAATGTGCATTATAACTGCAGAGAGGACTTTCGTAGATAAATTCATCATCATGGGGAGGACCACTATGGTGGGTTACAGAAAAAGATGAAACATTTTTATCCTTGGTCTTCTGACTACATAGAGGGTTATTGTGGATCTCATCTGAAGATGAAACTTCAAGATCGACCTAATTGTCATGAAGCAAGCCTTCATGAGGAAGTGTCTGATGAAGACCTTCAGAATTAAAGTTCCCACTATTGGGAAATGAGGGAGTAGAATCTTGAGTTTCAAAAGATAATTATCTGAGTGCATCAAGAACTCCAGCATCGAGCAAGGCCTTGTTACAGATTGGATCTCGATTTCTTGACTACAATGGGTGGGTCTTATTTTTAGACACCGTCTTACTCGCTTTAGGAACCACTTGTTGACAAAAGTGGTTATTATGGGCAGGTGTATGTGCCTGCTCAAGAGAAATGATCAGGTTAGGCTGATTATCTCCACTCAAATCAGGTGTATGTTCCTAACTTGGTTGTCCGTATGATATGGGGGAGTACGCCCCACAACCCTCTTGGACTGGAACAGATGTGTGTGTCTGTTCCGGATTGAAATGTTGATGTTTCACTCCACTGGTAGGAATAGATTTATGTGTCTTTCCCTGAGATGCTGTTGAAGCTGTTATAATATCCTGGTAGGCATCCAGAATATGAGCAGGGATTTGCTTCTACTCTTTCACCATTGACAGAATTTTTTTGGTGACTTCAGCAGTCGGAACGGGGATATACGTCCATTCCGTGCTTTGAGTAGGTGTATGTGCCTGCTCCTATCCTCCTTTTCCTGTTAGTGAATTCTGACAGTACTCATGTGTGGGGGTAGAGAGTTGAGTCTTCCTCATGTTTGTCGCCGGAGCTTTCCGATTGACTTCTCCAAATGCTACCAAACAAGACTATTGGTAGGCTTGATCAATACTAGCAGTTGTATGTGCCTGATAATTGTACTCCACCGAATGTGGTTGACGAGCTTCCTTAAATACTGCCAAACGAGGCTGCTGGTAGGATTGATGAGTGTAAGCAGGTGTATGTGCATATTTACCAGTTATCAACACATTGGGTTGGCGGGTTCCATCGTATGTAGTCAAAAGAGCCTGCTGACTAGCTGATGAATTATAAACAGGTGTATGTTCCTGTCTATATTACTCCGCCGGAATTTCCTGGCAGGATTGGCGTGTTTCTGCCAAACGAGTATATTGGACAGTGGAATTAAAATGTATGGGTGTGTGTACTCTTTCATTTCTTTCCACCAAGTTAGGTTGGTGGACTTCTCCGGAGATGGCAGAGATGAGAACCTGCTCACTGTTGAGCGGATTTCACCTCTGGTGGTTTTTCTTGACCGCTCGGGTTCAAGGAACCTGAGCCGAACTCCTGGAGACGATACCCTCATCATGTTGAGGGTGCACTTCCACATGAGTCTGGTGGCGATTATTTATGGGGGCCCTCGGGAAGGACTCCTGTCTCCTTGAATTAAGGCCCCGAGGGACCTTCTCATTCACCTCCCCAGAATACGGGAGTGAATGGTGATTGTGTTCCAGGGATAACGACCCGAAACGGTTGGAGACGTTGGTTGGCACCACCTACTTCTTGATCGCTGGTCATCGCTGTTCGGACGACCAGGGTGAATTATTGACTTGGAGGGCTTGTCGAGTGGCCTCAAAAGTCAGAATAGTACCATTTTGACGGTACTCATTAACCAGCGAATTTGATACCCAGCGTTGAAGACTCTAAGTAGGTGATGTTGTCCTCAGAGCGGACAACAATCCAGTAGGAGTAACAATAGAGGCATTCACAGCAGAAGTATTCACGGGTGTGAACTTAAGAGAAGCCATTTCTGTAAGGCAGAAGATCTGGGAAAAGAGTGCATGTTTGATATAACAGGCGTAATCAAGATAAGTTCGGCCACTACATCTTCTATATGAGTACATATGTTATTTATTGTTTTGTTATCCCTCTCATTGAGTTAAAATAGGGGCCTAACAAATAGGTAAAACATCATTTTAACTTGGTTAAGGATTCACGTCGGGTTCACCATTTTTTGTTTCCTCTGGAAATGGGTATGACCTCATTGATTTAAGGTTCAAACATTCCAAATGGTTTCTAATAGGTTTGTTCGTAGAACCGGAAACATCCAATGATTCCATATCCATTTGGACCTACTTTCCAAAGGTAGGTTCTCACTAGTTATGAACTGCTAAGGATTAAGAATTTGTATTGGTCGAGAGGATGGGAGGTTGGACTCATCACACCCTTTTGGGGGGAATTATTGTCTACTCTGGGACTCTCTTTGTAGATTTAAGTTATGTTTGTGAATCCTTATTACATTACCAAGTATAAAATGATCTTTCTTTTATATCTGACAATCAATGATTAATATATAGAAAATTTAGAGAATCTTTTTATATGTATTCAAGGTTCTTCATCGATAGAGAATCATCTATATTTGTTAGAGATTCTTTGTCAATGGTATCCTTTAATACATTATATCAAAGTCTCTTGGTCATTATAATGACCATAATGGTTTTAAATCCACTCAATGGGTCACTTGAAGTTTATTGTCATTCAGAAGGACATGGATTATTTCAGAGTTGGGATCGTACCCGCAGATGGGCTACCTACGTATCCATTATTTAAAAAAGGAATCAGAACCCACGTAGTTCAAGTAAGGGAGTATGATGTTTATTCATGATTTATTGATCAAAGAAAGATGTCATGATTACTTTTATTCTCTAATCTCACGTGAGTCATGCTCGGTGTGAGAAACAAGAGGTATTGGTGAAACCAGACAATTATTCAATGAAAGATAAAATCATAAGAAATGATGTGGGGCTTATGTATGGATGTCTACCCAAAATAGATGAATATTAGGTTTCACTTCAGGGAAGAAACCTGGTAATAAGGTCCATGAAGGTATATGTACTTTATGGAGATTTGGATACTCTAACTTGGGGCTTACTCCTGAGGAAGATGCCCAAATTGGGAGGGACTTATGATTAGGTTTTATTCGTGAGAAGTAAGCCCAAAATCAAAAGTAAATTAATATTGGTTAAGGGGAATTATGACTGGGGCCTACTCCAGAAAAGGAAGCCCAGGTTAAAGGGATTTGAAAACTGGGGCTTACTCCTAAGGAGGAGGCCTAGGTTAAGGGAATTTTAGAATTAAGGGATTTGAGGATTAATCTTAATTAAGATGCCTAAATTTGTAGTCTTTGAGACTGGGGATTACTCATGAAAAGGATGCCCAGGTTAAGGGAATTATGGTTGGGGCTTACTCCTGGGGAGGATGCCCAGATTTGGGAAATTATGACTAGGGCTTACTCTTAAGGAGGATGCCCAGGTTAGGGGACTTGGGGCTTATTCATAAGGAGGGTGCCCATATTAAGAGAACATGGACTAAGGCTTACTCTTGAAAAGAAGGCCCAGGTTAAGGATTATCTCATCTTTAAAGGATGAGGTTGAATGAATTAAATCTCTAACCTTAGTGTCATAAAGATGTGTAAATCACTAGGATTTGAGAGATGTTCCACGGAATTACTTTCAGATTAGGAATCCAACAAAGGAACCACACCATAAATGGATTTGAAGAGGGTTTTAATGGTTTAATCTTGAATAGGAGAGATAGATAGGCATAAGAGAGGTGAAATGGGCAGGAAGGGCACCCAAAAAGAGAGGGGCACGCAGGTCCTATGTGGGCGCGCAAGTCTTGGTCGCGCAAGTGTACCTGTAAAACACATGGGTACTTGCGCGACGGTTAACCCTTAAGATAATACTTGGGCAAGGCTTGGCTCAATCCCTTAGTATTATCCCTAGGGACTTCCAAAAGGGTGGCGTGCAAGTTCTGTTGAAGGGGTTAGGCGGCGCGCAAGTGTGGCCATTTCCCGTAAGGGCTGGCTACTTAGGAGTGCAAGTGTTGATGATTTTCAACACTTAGGCCTTACTCCCCCTCTTTAGATCTCCCGTTCTAGGTAAGAAATTACCTTAGAAGTGTTCGGAAGCTTCGAGAAGAGACTAGGGTGCCGGGAGCTCAAATCTGAGTTTCTGGAATTTTTTTGTCCTGAAATGGGGGGCCCACCGGGGGTATTTATAGGCTGGTGAAGACCCTGGGAGAAATTCAAAGAGGGTGCAGAAGTCACCTATTCGGCCACTAGACGGTGCGCAAGTATACTTGCGCGACCTTGGTGGAACTTGCGCAAACTAAGTGCAAATGAATCTTTGTTCATGCGTTTGTCAATTTTTGATGTTTATTCAAAGGGTGAATTACTTTGGGTTCAAGGTATTTCCCTTTTTATTCGTTTAGACTCTGTGACAGAAAGGAGCATCAACAACTATCTGTAATACCTTGATAAAAGAAAACTATGAAATAGTTTTCATCAATTTTTTATTGTGTATATCTTAAAAGTATCTTATTTAATTATTATGAATACTCATAAAGTATCTCTATCATGTATTTTATTATGGAATATATCTCCTTCCTTATAGTAGTTCTTCATGATGTTGGAAATAATTGTTGAAAAAAATTCCTTTGAAGACCATCTCAATCATTAACTTCTCCGTGATGTAATCTATAAATAAATTCTTTGGATTCTCCTTCAAAATAAAATGGAAAGTTTCTACATTTGAATTGGTCTTCATATTATTTCCTTAACTTAAGTGTAATGAAAACTGGGATGAATTATTTGATATACTTGTTAGGATCGCCTCTAAAAATACCATGAATCTTTAGAAAAAGTTGAGTCAATCTATTTTTTAATTCAAAATAATCTTATAATGTTGGGATGTACATTTTATTATTTTGATTAATGAAATGAGGTGCACATAGATCTATAAGGGTTTAGTTCTAAATTTCATTCATGGATTCATATTTAAAGTGAATACTTGAAGTTTCACTTGATTATATTAAAGAAATGTTTTTAAAATGTGGTTTTATATTTAATTTTATATGTTTAGTTAGTAAGGTTCTATCAATATTTGGATCAAGAGAGTAAATATGGTTGGTGTTAGAATAGTTCATACAAATTATGATTATGAGATTTCCACACCACCTCTATAAAAATTATTTTAAGTTTTTAAAACACTCATCATAAAGTGGTATAAAAATAATAATTACCAGAGGTTAAACTATAGTTTCAAGGATACCCAATGTAGTCTCCCAATAGGGGTGTAAAATTTTAATTATCATAATTAGTTGAATGAAATGAGATTTGATTTGATTTGATTTGATATAACTAAGAGTAATTACAAGGAAACAATATTTTATTAATTCATGTGATTAAATAGGGGACTGTTTTATAGGTTGGATCATCAATTTATATATTACCTTGATCTTAAATTGATTAACCCTTCTTCTGAAATATGATCAATAATAGAATCTACAATCATTTATCTCTCATTAAGGGGTGGTAGTGGTTATTATTTTCAAATAAGTAGTGATTCAAACAAACTGATCCTCTATTTTCTAAGTTTGAAATATAAACAATGGTATCTCCTCAAAATATTACCTAAAAAATAACAAATCGGTTGAAGGAACTATTGAGAAATCCTAGAAAGATCTATTATAATCCACACTCATATTATAAATCACTCAATAATTCACCAAAAACCATACCCATTCCATTTTATATGTGTATAATCAAGTGGAGGGAGAGAATAATTTATCACCCCAAGTATTAAAAAGTGTGTGAAATATAAACTAACCACAATAAAATTTAGTTAAAAATATCCACACTAGAAACTAAGATCAAATAATAGCATAATAAAAATATTGATAATTATACTTATGAATAAGTAGAAGGTTATCCTACCTACTACCCCAATCACCAAAAGGGTTTTATACATCTATGTTTATGGTTACATCTATGAAATAATTAATATATAATACAAAAATTGAAAACAAAAATAAACTCTATAAAAATTACTCTATATATTATAGGAAATAATAATTTAAATGAAAATGGAATTAGCAATAATCTATATGTGCATGGGGGAATCTTCCTCACATGAATAGGATGGGTATTAGTAAGTTTTCATATATCAATGAGATTTTATAATTCTCTTAAATCTACCCCATGATTATAATATTGTTTCCTTCTTCACTTTTTAATTTAATTCACACAATTAAAATATATTGAAGTATTTTAATAGTAAAAAGTACTGGAGTAGATACCATGTTGTAATATCACTTAAAATGGGTCACATAATAAAAATGGTATCGTTTATTACATGGTTATTAATAATGTTTTTATCTTCAAATCATTTCATCCCTTGTGACATAGATGTAGTTTTCATATCATGATCTTCTATAAAGTAATTCATGTATGTTTGGCCTAAGAATCCATTGTGATGTAACTCTATCTCCTAGGTATGAGGATTTGGTTATTTATATTTCACTAAGGATATAACATTTACATATACATTGATGGAATTTAAGTATGTGGGATTCATATTCTCAACAAAGTGTAAGACTATCACGTATCATCTTGTCCAGAATTAGATCCTTACATATCACTCTAGTTATAGAAATGACTCTTATGTTTGGGTGAATCAGTTGCCCAAAATCCCCCCAAATGGTAAAGTCATGACTCATACATATCATGTGGGACATAGGTTTTACTTTTACACATCAACCAACATTACCTTTACATATCACTTCATCCTGACCTAAATTCTCTCCAGTGGAAAATTCATGACTTTTACATATCACTCCATTCATTGGGTTACTGTTACATACTATCTAGGGGATAGATTCATATCACTATACTTGGACAAATTTTCTCCACTACTACATAACTGACCATTACATATAAATTAAACTACTTTTATGTATTCTGTTCCTTTGAAAAATTTTCATCAATTGATTCAAAATGACTCTTATATGAGAGTATATGACTCTTATGTATTAGAATGGTAAATTTTACATATTAGATTCATTTACCAAATATTTACTTTACATATCTTGAAGTACTCTTACATATTCCCAATTCACACCCGTGGGTATTTTACACAATTTTTAAGAAAAAATTGTGAGTAATTTTACACATGGAATTAGCCAAATTTATTCTTCATTATTTATCCAAAATTTAATCCTCTGACTTTTAGAAGTTATTAGACTTTAATAAATTCAGTATTCTCTTATAATCACATCTTTATACTTCTAGAATACCTTGATTTTTTTAATTTATCCTTCTTATAAATTCATCTTTTGGAACTTACAGATTCTCAAGGTTACCTTTCAAGGCACAAAGGAATTAAATCCTAAACTTTATTAGGTTATCCTTTAGACCTACTTAGATTAATTTTCAAAACAAAATATTGTATATAACTTCTCCTAAAACAAAATACAATATATTCATTAGTGGGTATCTATTTAAACCATGGATTTATTTTTTTGTATGTAATAAATAACTATGAATATAAAATTAGTCTATAAATAAAATCATGTGTAGAGAAAATAATTTTAAATATAAAAATAATCAAAAATTATATTATAATGATAACTTAGTAAATATATAGAAAATTATCAGAAACAAAATTAAAATACGCCAAAAACTTAAAGCAACACACAAAATATAAATTTTCATGTAAAGACCTATGTTTTTACAAGTTTTTAAATTCATAGGAAATTTTAATTTTTCTCATAGAGTTGGGAAAATTTTAATGATTGGGATTCATATCCGAATTCAAAGAGTTTAAGCATCTTGAGGATATGTTTTTGGATGTGTATCAAGGCCTAAGAGGTGTATCATGTGCTTGGGTGAGTGTTGGAGTGGGTTCATGGTGAACCCCCTATCAAATTGTTCTACATGAAATCAGTCGCATCGCAACCCTTATCTCATGTCATGATGGAATCAAGTTAGGGATTCGTGATGGGGACCCTATAGTCATTATTCCATGAGGGAGGTAGGTCACTCCTTAGAGGAATGAGTCTCTTCTTGATGATAAGTGTCATGCCACAACCCATATGGGTCTTGTTGTGACAGTGATAGGTAGTGGGATAGCCCCTATCCCTAGGGTGGTAACTCTATAATCCCTAGGGGCCATTCTAAAATTGTGTTTAGATGAGGTAAAACCCCACTTTATAGGGGTGGTCACATCGTGACCCATAAGTGATGCTTTATGAATTTAACAGGAGAAATAGAGTCTCAACGTAATCCACATGGTCACACTATGACCAGTCTATAGCCTTATTTTCTTAATAGGGGAAGATCAATAATTTTGGGTCATCCCCCATTTTTTTTGAATAGCCATTTGGGGAGAGGTCATTTCAGCCAGATCACCCCTCTCCTTCATATATCATTTACCCTTGAAATAGGGGTGTTCTTAATATAATTTTTCACAGTGTTTAGAAGTATGATTTACTCTTTCTTATTCCATTTATGTTTTCCATTAAATCACTTAGATTCATTGTGATTTTGAGATAGGTATTGGTGCTAATTACACTGGATCATGGTCGAATCAGGTGAGGATTATGGGGATTTTTCTTAGAGTGGATAGAGGATGTTCAGGGAGAATGATCACACATAATTTCTCATCATTTAGTTAATGGTAAACCACATTGTGAATTTTTCTAAGTTTTTAAATTAAATTTAATGGAGTTGGAAAGTTTTTTGGTGTTTTGTGTTAGTTATTTTTCTTGGGAATGTATCAGGGGTTCTTTATAGACCTTCTGGGTGTTTTTAGTAAAGGTTTTGATGATGCAATATTTCTTGGTGTGTTTTAGAAAATTATTCTTATTTGAATTAAATTATTAAATTAGTTATAAATGGTTATAAATATTTTATTTTGATGTTGTGGATTGAAATATTAGATAAGGTGATTATACAAGAATCCGAGCACCGCACGCGGTCCAAGCTCCCAAGCTCTTATGCTCCACTGAAGTCACGCTCCACCTGTCCGTCGTCTGCAAGGGAACACCAAGTGCGGGAAAAGCCCAAGAAGGGGTGAGTATAAAAAAAATACTCAGTAGGATACCCCGAAGGCTCGAGGGAGCAAAAAAGGAGGTACCGAAGGGTGAGTAGTAGAGCGAACAGGAAAAAGTAAAGGAGTATAACAAGGGGTGTAGTGGAGTAATAGTAAAGATTCCAACTCAACCCAACAAGAAGAAAGAAGGTAGACTCGTCCAAACACAAGGAGCTGGAAATGGTGAGAAGATGAACTTCCCGTCGAGTCTTCGCTACCTATAGTAGGAGAGTTGACTCGTCCAACCATGAGAAGCTAGACACGGAAAGCACGTGGCATACCCCATGCGTCTTCTCCTCTCCTGGAAGGAGAGTAACCAAACCCAAGAAGTGGGTGCTAGAACAAGGTATATACAAGTCCATATGCTCAACAAGAAGCCCAAAAAAGATCGTAAGGGGATCTCCATCCCATTGCTCAGCCCAAGAAAGAGTGGCCAACAGTCCCAGAAGTAACACCATCGATGCCCAGAATCCTGCACGTCTGCCCCAAACCGCAAGCCAAGGGCTCAATCACCACACCTCGACACTATCTGCTTTGGGCGGCACTGACTCGCCCGCACGGTTTTAGGTTGCATCACAAGGATGCGTCTCGGTGGGGGAAAATCTCCTCGTACTTGAGATTTATGGGGGAACGTCAACCACAAATCGTCATTGCCCCGCAGTCGAGAAGTCTGCTCAAAGTCGACAGGCGACCCCCAGCCCAGCCCCGCTGAAGGATCCCGGGAAGTCAACAGGTTCCCTCTACAGGGAGACCCGGAAAGTCGATGGGTGCCACACTGCCCAGTCCCGTAACAGGGTAATCCACTGGAGGGAGACCCGGCTAAAGTCGGCGACGGGACCACTGCCCAGCCCAGCTAGAGGTAACCTGGCATCGGGGACCACTGCTCAGCCCAGCTAGAGGTAAGCCCGGCATCGAGGACCACTGCCCAGCCCAGCCGGAGTTAAGCCCGACATCGGGGACCACTGCCCAGCCCTGCTGGAGGTAAGCCCGGAACTGCTCTGGCCATCCCTACTAGATGGTACTGCTCGGTGAACACCGTTGTACTGGACATCCCTGCTGGATGGTAACCCACTGATGAGCCCTTCTCGATACAACCTCAGCCCTGCTGGAAACAACCTCAGCCGTACTGGAAACAACCTCAGCCCTACTGGAAACAACCTCAGCCCTGCTGGAAACAACCTCAGCCCTGCTGAAACAACCTCCTGGGTAGAGGATCAGTGCCCACGTAAAGTTTTGGTCACACCGAAACCACAAGATATACCAGGGAACACGAAGCAATGAGAGAAACTCCCCAGGCCTCACAAGGAGATCCCGCTCCAATCCGCTGAGTCACTGTCGAAGCGGACCGAGACAACTCATCCTAGAGAGTGGGGAAAACACCCACACTATACGAACACCCGTAGTTGCAAACAGTGTCACAGTCTAGTGAAGGGGAATGATACTAAAACCCCTCACAGCTGAGAAAGCAGAGGAACCAAACCATCTCTGCCGGCCAAACCATCGAGAATAAGACCAGAGGGAGACCACTCAACTCTGCTGGTCGGACAAAAGAGCACCAGGCCAAAGGAAACTCCACCCTGCTGGTCAAACAAACGAGCGCAGAGGGACCCTCTACGTCTCAAGAGGTCAAAGGTACGTAAAGCAGAACATGACACGCACGTGGGGCCCACACGACGTGTAGCCCCAAGTCAACCCCAACTGAGCGCACAAACATCATTAGGTACAAGCAACCACACGTACCTCCAAGCGCTCCCATATACTCCCAGAGTATACCTCGTCTCCATCCCTAAGGCTATCATGCACCCGGCACCCAACGTCAATGTAAAGGCATGACGTAACAACTCCAACCTGCCACCTCATCGGTCGAGGCACATCCAACCACATCTTCTTCACTCACACGGGAGTGCACGCGATCACACGCCAAGGGTTCTCTACAAACACGGCGAGAAAAACCACCACCAGAGCGCTTTTCACACTTCCACATTTAATAAGATCACGTAAGAGGCTCCCCACAACCAAACGGATCATACCGTTGTAATACTCCCAGAAAAACACGCGAGATAGACTACTTACTCGCCTCAAATGGATATCCTGTGGAAAAGTCACCAACACCGCCTCACGCACGAATGACGTCCCGTGATCCCGAGCCTCGGCCTTGAAAACAGTCGGGTGCATCGCACCATTGCGATCCCCTTGGGAAAACATGTCAAAAAGACTGCTCACTTGAGCACAACGGATATCCGAAGAAAAAGATACATTCTGGCGCACCACACATGAGCAGTGCTACGTGGGACTCGCATCCCGGTCCCGAAACTCAACGGACGGATCACACCATTGTGATCCTCTCCAAAAAGCACACAAGATGGACTATTCACTTGTCCAAAATGGTCGCCCGGTGATAAAGATGAAAATTCATCGTCGACGCCCAAACGGCCCTCATGGGGCCCGCACCATAGTGCGGAATTACAGCAGGCAGACTGCGCCAACGTGATGCCCTCGGAAAAACACCCAGCATCGACTGCTCGCACGCCCCGAAAGGACGTTTGAGGAAAAAGTCACTAAAAGATGCATGCAGCTCAAAAGACGGGCCGTGGGGCCCACGTCTCAACTCCGTCTTCAACGCCCGAAACCACCCTGGAAACCTCCGCCTCGACACCAGGGTTCCAACACCACTGACGGCGCTCAAAACGGACGTCGGACGCGTCCGCGCCATCCAAAATAAGATTCCCGGAAAAACGACAATTCTCTTAAAGACGCATCGCACCTCCGAGGACCCTCTTTTCGGGAATTAAAAATTCTCGAAGCCTTCTCAAAACGTTCATCTCGATTCAAGGATTGTGCGGCCATAGACGATGCCCAAATCGGGCATCCTAGAGATGATTTATTATTTATAAATCATTTTACATAATAACAATATTATTATTATTATTATTATTATTATAAACTAATTTGTTTTTTTTTTATTTTTCATTTTTTCCGCTCTCTCTCCAATTAAGGAGAGTCGTTTATTCTTCTTCTTTTTTGTCTCCCTCATCAAGAACAGGACCCGCACTTCGTGGGTCCTTCTCCTCCCATGCGACCAGGGTCGCCGCTTCGACCCTCACCGGCGGAGACCGGCCCCCAGCCCACGTCGCCGAGCCGCGCTCACCGCCGCCGTCGCCCGCTCTGGACCCTGCATCGCCTGCTGCCGAAGCCTGCACCTCCACCGCACCTCCGTGGTGCTCGCCCGGCCGAACAGGCCTCCGCCGCGCCTCCATGACGCTCACCCGGCCGAACCGGCCTCCGCCGCTCCTCCGTGGTGCTCACCCGACTGAACCGGCCTCCGCCGCGCCTCCGCGATGCTCACCCGGCCGAACCGACCTCAGCCGCCCGGGAGAACTGCCAAACCACCCCCAACCGCCGGATAACCATCATAAACCCGCAAACTTCGGTGGTCTTTTGCGATCGACTCTGAACTCGGATTTCGATTCCGAGTAGTGCGATGGAAAGAGCATAAAATCTACTACACATACATGTGATTTGATCGATAATTCAACATAGGTTCGATACAAATAAATTGATCTCAATGTATATGCAGAAATAAAAATTGGAAACCGCAACGATCCTACCTCTTGGGCTTCGCCCGAAGCATCGTCGCACGATCCGTCGGCCGCCACTCCTTAGAGAGGATGGAGATGGGAGGAGGAGCTTGAAGGGAGGCTCCTTGGGTTTCTGCCTTCCGCTAGAGGATGAGAGAGGGGAGGAGGGAGGAGAGGGTGTTTGGGCTTTAAGTAGAAAATTAATTAAATTTTAATTAATTAAAATCCCCAAATTCACCCGTATCTGAAACGATCGACGGGGTCGAGGTTAAGCCTACCCTAGGGTAAACACCACCTTTCAAGCACAACTGTGGTCTCAGAATTTTATTCCGAGCTTCCGTTTTAAAGTTATAAAACTGAACGCCCAAAGCCGCCAAATTACGAAAATGCCCATGGGGCCATTTTTCACAGATGGCCCACTCCCGCAAAACTTATACCTCTCCTTGGGTAAACGGAACATTCCGAACTCAACAGAACCCTCATTTTTCCATTTCAAACCACTGTTTAAGAGATACTCGAGTTTCAACACTAAATTAATTAATTAATTAATTAATTAATCAGTTTAACGTTCCAAAAGCGGGTGAGGGGTCCAAACGTCCCGCACCGACAAGTTTTATGTCGTTCCTAGGGTAAACACCTCATTGTGGACCCATCTGTACACTCGGATCTCTGATCCGGATCACCTTTTAGGAGTTATCCCATTTATTTGGCGTTTCGAGTGTGAATGCACTGAAAATTTAATTCCGGCCACTCTGGGGCTCGGAATCGCACGCCTTCTGAAGGCGCTGCTCTGGAATATCATCAAGAATATTCCAAAGTCTTTCACAGCAAAAACCAGGTTCTTACATCATTACCTCTTTCAAGCTTTTTGTCCCCGAAAAGAAAAACTAGGGAGCAACACAGGGTACTAATCCCACACCTGGATTTCCCATACCTAGAAGAACCCACGCACAGCTCTGTGTCACCGCACACAGACCAAAGGATTGATCCGTTTATGCAAGGTTGTCCCTTGACAATGTCGTGCACCCACTCCAGACTTTGGGGTTAGGGCAAGGTGGTAGGGTACCTCGCCATCCCTTTGCATGGTCTCAAATGGCCCGAAGGCCCTCGGGGGTAGCTCACCTCCCCGAACAAAACTCTACATCGCACACCGCGACTGGAATCACCGCCCGCACCTGAAACAAGGCCCGGTGATTCCCTCCTTCAGAATATCCATATGGTGAAACACCCAAGGATATCTGGTCACGCAAGGTTCCACAGTCGATGCTCTATTACACGCTCAAAAGGTGAAGGAGTCAACACCATCGACTAAAGGAAAAGTTCTCACACCCTTTTCCTTACCAACACAGGGTTACACCCGACGCCCTGCGTCACCCTGGTAACACCTCAAACAAGGAGCAGGGAGAAAAGCCTTTCACACGCAGAGCCTAACAATTCTACTACAAAAAGTAGAAGAGTCGCAAGGGGTACATCTCACCATCCCATGCTTTGCAGGATCGTAGACATCCAAAGCTCGCAGCTGTCCATGGTCCCAACCGTCAGCTCCAGGAGCCTGACGTGGACTGCCTAGTGGTGATGGGGAGATCTCATAAAGTTTTCCCCCACTACCAACTCCTCCCGCTTCTCTACTAGCACCACCTCTCTGGGTACAACTCCGATCACGGTGCTGCCTCTGCCGTGGTGGTGCGCCTGCTGCCTGCCCGAAGCTCTCAGCAACTCAGGGCGGGCAGTCTCATGCCAAGTGACCTCGCTCATCACAATCATAGCACCGACTCTCTCTGGGCTGCACTGGTTCCCTCCGGCGCCACTGTAGTGTACGACCACACCCTGAGTCTGGTTGTCAGAAATCCACCTACGTCGAGGTCTTGCTTGCCGACGCCCGCTAGCTACGGCAGACGTCTCGGCTCCAATGTTCCTGCTGCCACCAACAACTCTAGAACGTGACAGGAAGCCCTCTGTCACCAGAGCCTGCTCTAAAACCCCGGCATATGTGGAAATTCCCAAGGGTAGTATGATAGCACAAATCTCTCAGTGGATACCCTGCTCAAACTTCCGTGCACGGAGGTTGTCATCATGGACCAAGTCCGGGTAAAAGCGTGCACGGTCTGCAAAACTAGCCGCGTACTCGGCCACCGTCATCACTCCCTGCTGAAACTGCAGGAGCTCCTGAATCCGAACGGAGCGCAAGTAGGAGGGGAAAAACTCCTCACGGAACAACAACTGAAAGTCGCCCCACGAATGTGACTACTCGTCAATAAATTGAGTCACCAGACTCCACCAACACAAAGCTGATCCACGAAAAAGGCTGGATGCCAAAGCCACTCTCTGATCTGTCGGAGTCTTCACAAGACTAAAAAGTAAAACCACTGTCTCTAGCCAAACCTCTGCTTCCTGAGAGTCTGGCTCACCACTGAACCTCAGCGGTCCCTGCTGCTGGAACTCACGGAGCGCGCTCAAGCTCAGCCTGCTCTGCTGAAACTGTCTGTTGCTCAACTGGTGGGGGTGCTGCTACCGGCCCACCCGGAGAAAGGGGCTCGCATGAGGGTCCTAGACTGAGGCCTCGTAGCTCACATGGTCATCGTCACGAACCAAAGCTGGTATCCTGGCTGGCTGTCCTCACGGAGACATCCTGAAAATTATCAAGGAGTGTCGTAGTCAGATGAGCATATAAGTATATCCCAATAACAACGATGAGGAGCTGACTCAAGAAGGACAGTCAAAGACTCAATCCTATGTGATGCACAAACAAATTTTTCCCTACAACAAGTGTCTCAGCATGCCGAGTCGACAAGCAGGTTATCAAGGTCCTGGTGAATGGATACGTCGGCCGCCGCACCATTACTGGACTCTCTGGCCTGAGAGCCGCTCTCGAGACACGTTAACACTGTTTCCCTAAATCCCAACCAATTCCTCTTTTAGGGACATCCGAACAATGTCCTAAGGAACAAACCACCTCTGATACCACTTTGTCACGACCTGACCCTACCTGGGCTCGAGCCACAACTACCCCAAGCCCGCCTCCATAGGCCAGGGGCTGGAGACCAGCGTCGAAGGCTCAAAAACTCGGGGAGGCCTTTTCCTAAGTACCTGTACACACACACGCAGAACACTCAATGCAACAGTGCAGATTAAAAGAAGAGACAAGCAGATTAAAAGAGAAACTACTATATATATATACCACAAATGTGCATCGACCTCTACAATTACAAAGAAAGCTAAAAGTACACTGAAAAGAAAAGGGGCAAAACACGCGCCCAACCAACAAGTGCCACAACCCGGCAACAGGTAAACAAAAAGAAACAGCTGACGGGTCTCCCACCTGGAACCCGACTCCGACCACCGCACGCGGTCCAAGATCCCAAGCTCCTATGCTCCACTGAAGTCATGCTCCACCTTTCCGTCGTCTGCAAGGGCACACCAAGTGTGGGCAAATCCCAAGAAGGGGTGAGTATAAAAAATACTCAGTAGGATACCCCAAAGGCTCGAGGGAGAAACAAAGAAGGTACCGAAGGGTGAGCAGTAGAGCGAACAGGAAAAGTAAAGGAGTACAACAAGGGGTGCAGTGGAGTAATAGTAAAGAGTCCATCTCAACCCTACAAGAGGAAAGAAGGTAGACTCGTCCAAACACAAGGAGTTGGAAATGGTGAGAAGATGAACTTACCGTCGAGTCTTCGATACCTATAGTAGGAGAGTAGACTCGTCCAACCATTAGAATCTAGACACAGAAAGCACGTGGCATACCCCGCGCGTCTTCGCCTCTCCTGGAAGGAGAGTAACCAAACCCAAGAAGTGGGTGATAGAACAAGGTATATACAAGTCCATATGCTCAACAAGAAGCCCAAACAAGATCGTAAGGGGATCTCCATCCTGTAGCTCAGCCCAAGAAAGAGTGGACAACAGTCCCAGAAGTAACACCATCGACGCCAAGCATCCTGCATGTCTTCCCCGAACCGCAAGCCAAGGGCTCAATCACCACACCTCAACACTATCCGCTTTGGACGGCACTGACTCGCCCGCACGGTTTTAGGTCGCGTCACAAGGACGCGTCTCAGTGGGGGAAAATCTCCTCATACTTGAGAGTTCTGGGGGAACATCAACCATAACTCGTCACTGCCCCGCAGTCGAGAAGTCTTCTCAAAGTCGACAAGTGACCCCCTACCCAGCCCCGCTGGAGGATCCCTGAAAGTCAACGGGTTCCCACTATAGGGAGACCCAGAAAGTTGACGGGTGACACACTGCCCAGTCCCGTAATAGGTTAATCCACTGGAGGGCGAACCGGATAAATTCGGCGATGGGACCACTTCCCAGCCCAGCTGGAGGTAACCCGGAATCGGGGACCACTGCCCAGCCCAGCTGGAGGTAAGCCCGGCATCGGGGACCACTGCCCAGCCCCGCTGGAGGTAAGCCCAGAACTGCTCTGGGCATCCCTGCTGGATGGTACTGCTCGGTGAACACCGATGTACTGGCCATTAGTGCTAGATGGTAACCCACTGACGAGCCCTGCTCGATACAACCTCAGCCCTACTGGAAACAACCTCAGTCCTACTGGAAACAAAATCTGCCCTGCTAGAAACAACCTCAGCCCTGCTGGAAACAACCTCAGCCCTGCTGGAAACAACCTCAACCCTGCTGGAACAACCTCCTGGGTAGAGGATTGGTGCCCTCGTAAAGTGTTGGTCACACAAAAACCACAATCTCTACTAGGGAACATGGAGCAATGGGAGAAACTCCCAAGGCCTCACAAGGCGATCCCGCTCCAATCCGTTGAGTCACTGTCGAAGCGGACCGAGACATCTCATCCCAGAGACTGGGGAAACCACCCACACTGTACGAACACCCGTAGTCGCAAACGGTGTCACAGTCCGGTGAAGGGGCATGATACTGAAACCCCTCATAGCTGAGAAAGCAGAGGAACCAAACCATCTCTTCCGGCCAAACCATTCAGAATAAGACCAGAGGGAGACCACTCAACCCTGCTGGTCAGACAAAAGAGCACCAGGCCAGGGGAAACTCCACCCTGCTGGTCAAAAAAACGAGCGCAGAGGGACCCTCTACGTCTCAAGAGGTCAAAGGTATGTAAATAAGAACAAGGCACGCACGTGGGGCCCACACAACGTGTGGCCATAAGTCAACCCCAACTGAGCACAAAAACATCCTCAGGTACAAGCAACCACACGTACCTCCAAGCGCTCCTGTATACTCCCAGAGTATACCTCGTCTCCAGCCCTAAGGCTATCATGCACCCGACACCCAACGTCAACGCGAATGCATGACATACAACTCCAACCTGCCACCTCATCAGCTAAGGTACATCCAACCACATCTTCTACACTCACACGGGAGTGCACGCGATCACACGCAAAGGGTTCTCTACAAACACGGCGAGAAAAATTGCCACCAGAGCACTTTTCACACTTCCACATTTAATAAGATCGCGCAAGAGGCTCTGCACAACCAAACGGATTGTACCGTTGTAATCCTCACGGAAAAACACGTGAGATAGACTACTTACTCGCCTCAAATAGATATCCGATGGAAAAGTCACCAACACCGCCTCACACCCGAACGGCATCTCGTGATCCCGAGCCTCGGCCCTGAAAATAGTCGGGCGCATCACACCATTGCGATCCCCTCGGGAAAACACGTCAAAAAGACTGCTCACTTGAGCGCAATGGATATCTGGAGAAAAAGATGCATTCTGGCGCACCGCACACGAGCGGTGCTACGTGGGACCCGCATCCCAGTCCTGAAACTCAACGGACGGATTGCACCGTTGCGATCCTCTCGAAAAATCACACAAGATGGACTATTCACTTGTCCAAAATGGTCGCCCGGTGATAAAGATGAAAAATCACCGTCGACGCCCAAACGGTCCTCATGGGGCCCGCACCATCGTGTGGAATTACATCGGGCAGACTACGCCAACGCGATGCCCTCAGAAAAACACCCAACATCAACTGCTTGCACGCCCCGAACGAACATCCGAGGAAAAAGTCGCTAAAAGATGCACGCAGCTCAAAAGACGGGTCATGGGGCCCACGCCTCAACTCTGGCTTCAATGCCCGGAACCACCCTAGAAACCTCCGCCTTGATGCCAGGGTTCCAACGCCACTGACGGCGCTCAAAACGGACATCGGACGCGTTCGCGCCATCCAAAACAAGATTCTCGAAAAACGGCAATTTGCTTAAAGACGCATCGCGCCTCCGAGGCCCCTCTTTTTGGGAATTAAAAATTTCCGAAACCTTCCAAAAACGTTCATCTCGATTCAAGGATTGTGCGGCCACAGACGGTGCCCAAATTGGGCATCCTACAGATGATTTATTATTTATAAATCATTTTACATAATAATAATAATAATATTATTATTATTATTATTATAAACCAATTTTTTTTTCTTTTTCTTTTTTTCCGTTCTCTCTCCAATTAAGGAGAGTCGTTTCTTCTTCTTCTTCTTTTTTGTCACCCTCGTCAAGAACAGGACCCGCACTTCGTGGGTCCTTCTCCTCCCATGCGACCAGGGTCGCCGCTGCGACCCTCACCGACGAAGACCGGCCCCCAGCCCTCGTCGCTGAGCCGAGCTCACCGCCGTCGTCACCCGCTCCGGACCCTGCACCGCCTGCTGCCGAAGCCCGCACCTCTGTCGCACCTCCGCGGTGCTCGCCCGGCTGAACAGGCCTCCGCCGCGCCTCCGCGACGCTCACCCGGCCGAACCGGCCTCCGCCGCTCCTCCGCGGCGCTCACCCGGCCGAACCGGCCTCCGCCGCGCCTCCGCGACGCTCACCCAGCCGAACCGGCCTCAGCCGCCCGGGAGAACTGGTGAACCACCCCCAATCACCGGATAACCATCATAAACCCGCAAACTTCGGCGGTCTTTTGTGATCGACTCCAAACTTGGATTTCGATTCCGAGTAGTGCTGTGGAAAGAGCATAAAATCTACTACACATAAATGTGATTTTCTCGATAATTCGACAGAGGTTCGATACAAATAAATTGAGCTCAATGTATATGTGGAAATAAAAATTGGAAACTGCAACGATCCTACCTCTTGGGCTTCACCCGAAGCTTCGCCGCACGATCCGCCGGCTGCCACGCCTTGGAAGGATGGAGATGGGAGGAGGAGCTTGAAGGGAAGATCCTTGGTTTTCTGCCTTCTACCAGAGGATGAGAGGGGGGAGGAGGGAGGAGAGGGTGTTTTGGCTTTAAGTAGAAAATTAATTAAATTTTAATTAATTAAAAACCCCCAAATTCACCCGTATCTGAAACGCTCGACGGGGTCAAGGTTAAGCCTCCCCTAGGGTGAAAACCACCTCCCGAGCACAATGGTGGTCTCAAAATTTTATTCCGAGCTTCCGTATGAAAGTTATAAAGCCAAACGCCTAAAGCCTCTAAATTACGAAAATGCCCCTGGGGCCATTTTTCACAGAAGGCCCGCGCCCGCAAAACTTATACCTCTCCTAGGCTAAACGGAACATTCCGAACTCAACGGTGCCCTTGTTTTTCCATTCCAAGCCACCGTTTAAGAGATACTCTAGTTTCATCACAAAACGAATTAATTAATTTATTAATTAATCCGTTTAACATTCCAGAAGTGGGTGAGGGGTCCAAACGTCCCACGCCGACAAGTTTTATGTCGTTCCTAGGGTAAAAACCCCATTCCGGACCCATCCGTATACTCAGATCTCTGATCCGGATCACCGTTTAGGATTTATACCATTTATTTGGCGTTTCCAGTGTGAACGCACTGAAAAATTAATTCCGGCCACTCCAGGGCTCGGAATCGCATGCCGTCTGAAGGAACTGCTCTGGAATATCATCAAGAATATTCCAAAGTCTTTCATAGCAAAAACCGGGTTCTTACATCATTACCTTCTTCAATATTTTCATCCCCAAAAAGCAAAACTAGGGAGCAACACAAGGTACTAAGCCCACACCTGGCTTTCCCATACCCAGAAGAACCCATGCACAGCTCTGCGTCACCGCACACAGACCAAAGGATTGATCAGTTTACACGAGGTCGTCCCTTGCCAATGTCATGCACCCACTCCAGACTTTGGGGTTAGGGCAAGGCGGCAGGGTACCTCGTCATCCCTTTGCACGGTCTCAAACGGCTCGAAGGCCCCCGGGGGTAGCTCACCTCCCCAAACGAAACTCTACGTCGCACGCCGCGACTGGAATCACCGCCCGCACCTAAAACAAGGCCCGGTGATTCCCTCCTTCAGAATATCCATATAATGAAACACCCAAGGATATCTGGTCATGCAAGGTTCCACAGTCGATGCTCTCTTACATGCTCAAAAGGAGAAGGAGTCAACACCATAGACTAAAGGAAAAGGTCTCACGCCCTTTTCCTTACCAACACAGGGTTACACCCGATGCCCTGCGTCACCCTGGTAACACCTCAAACAAGGAGCAGGGAGAAAATCCTTTCACACGCAGAGCCTATTAATTATACTACAAAAAGTATAAGAGTCACAAGGGGTACCTCTCACCATCCCATGCTCTGCAGGATCGTAGACATCCAAAGCTCGTGACTGTCTGTGGTCCCAACCGTCAGCTCCCAGATCCTGACGTGGACCGCTTAGTGGTGATGGGGAGATCTCGTAAATTCATCCCCCACTACCAGCTCCTCCCTCTCCTCTCCTAGCACCACCTCTCTGGGTACTACTCCAATCATGTCGCTACCTCTGCCGTGGTGGTGCGCCTGCTGCCTGCCCGAAGATCTTAGCAACTCGGGGTGGGCAGTCTCGTACCAAGTGACCTCGCCCATCACAAGCATAGCACCGACTCTCTCTGGGATGCACTGGTGCCCTCCAGTGCCACTGTGGTGTACGACCACGCCCCTGAGTCCGGTTGTTAGAAAGCCACTTGCGTCGAGGTCTTGCTTGCCAACGCCCGCTAGCTGCGGCAGACATCTCGGCTCCAACGTGCCTACTGCCACCACCAACTCTAGAACGTGACAGGAAGCCCTCTGTCACCAGCGCCTGCTCTAGAACCCCGGCATATGTAGAAATTCCCAAGGGTACTATGACAGCACGAATCTCTTGGCAGAGACCCTTCTCAAACTTCTTCTCTCGGAGGTTGTCGTCATGGACCAAGTCAGGGTAAAAGCGTGCACGATCTGCAAAACTAGCTGCATACTCGGCCACTGTCATCCCTCCCTGCTGAAACTGTAGGAGATCCTGAATTCGAATGGGGCGCAAGAAGGAGGGGAAAAACTCCTCATGGAACAACAACCAAAATTCTCCCCACGAAAGCAAAGACTCGTCAAGAAACTGAGTCACCAGACTCCACCAATGCCAAGCTGATCCACAAAAAATTCTAGCTGCCAAAGCCACTCTCTGATTTGTCGGCGTCTGCACAAGACTTAAAAGGAAAACCACTGTCTCTAGCCAAACCTCTTCTGCCTAAGATTCTGGCTCACCACTGAACCTCGGTGGTCCCTGCCGCTGGAACTCACGGAGCGCGCTCAACCTGCGCTCAAGCTCAGCCTGCTCTGCTGAAACTTCCTGCTGGTCAACTGGTGGGGGTGCTGCTACCGGCCCACTGGGAGAAAGGGGATCGCATGATGGGTCTTGGACTGAGGCCTCATAGCTCACAGGATCATCGTCACGAACCAAAGCTGGTATCCTGGCTGGCTGTCCTCGCAGAGACATCCTGAAAATTATCAAGGAGTGCCGCGGTCAAATGAGCATATAAGTATATACCAATAACAAAGATGGGATCTTACTCAAGAAGGACAGTCAAAGACTCAATCCTATGTGATGAACAAACAAAATTTTCCCTGCAACAAGTGTCTCAGCATTCCGAGTCAACAAGCGGGTTATCAAGGTCCTGGTGAATGGATACGTCGCCGCCGCACCGTCACTGGAATCCCTGGCCTGAGAGCCGGTCTCGAGATACATTAACATTGTTTCCCTAAATCCCAACCAATTCCTCTTTTAGGGACATCCGAACAGCGTCACAAGGAACGAACCACCTCTGATACCACTTTGTCACGACCCGACCCTACCCGGGCTCGAGCCGCAACTACCCCAAGCCCGCCTCCATAGGCCAGGGGATGGCGACCAACGCCGAAGGCACAACAACACGGGGAGGCCTTTGCCTAAGTACCTGTACACACACACGTAGCACACTCAATGCAACAGTGCAGAGTAAAAGAAGAGACAAGGAGAGTAAAAGAGCAACTGCTATATATATATACCACAAATGTGCATCGACCTCTACAAGTACAAAGAAAGCTGAAAGTACACTGAAAAGAAAAGGGGCAAAACCAGCGCCCAACCAACAAGTGCCACAACCTGGCAACAAGTAAAAAAAAAAGAAACAGCTGATGGGTCTCCCACATGGAACCCGACTCCGACCACCGCACGCAGTCCAAGCTCCCAAGCTCCTATACTCCACTGAAGTCACGCTCCACCTGTCCGTCGTCTGCAAGGGCACACCAAGTGCGGGAAAAGACCAAGCAGGGGTGAGTATAAAAAAATACTCAGTAGGATACCCCAAAGGTTCGAGGGATCAACAAAGAAGGTACCGAAGGGTGAATACTAGAGCGAATTGGAATAGTAAAGGAGTACAACAAGGGGTGTAGTGGAGTAATAGTAAAGAGTCCAGCTCAACCCAACAAGAGGAAAGAAGGTAGACTCGTCCAAACACAAGGAGCTGGAAACGGTGAGAATATGAACTTCCCGTCGAGTCTTTGATACCTATAGTAGGAGAGTAGACTCATCCAACCATGAGAAGTTAGACACGGAAATCACGTGGAATACCCCGTGTGTCTTCGCCTCTCCTAGAAGGAGAGTAACCAAACCCAAGAAGTGGGTGCTAGAACAAGGTATATACAAGTACATATTCTCAACAAGAAGCCCAAACAAGATCATAAGGGGATCTCCATCCCGTAGCTTAGCCCAAGAAAGAGTAGCCAACAGTCCCAGAAGTAACACCATTGATGCCCAGCATCCCACATGTCTGCCCCGAACCGCAAGCCAAGGGCTCAATCACCACACCTCGACACTATCCTCTTTGGGTGGCACTGACTCGTCCACACGGTTTTAGGCCACATCACAAGGACGCGTATCGGTGGGGGAAAAGCTCCTCGTACTTGAGAGTTCTGGGGGAACGTCAACCACAACTCGTCATTGCCCCGCAATCGAGAAGTCTGCTCAAAGTTGACAGGCGACCCCCTGCCCAGCCCCGCTGGAGGATCCCTAGAATTCAATAGGTTCCCACTATAGGGAGACCTGGAAAGTCGACGGGTGCCACACTGCCCAGTCCTGTAACAGGGTAATCCACTAGAGGGAGACCCGGCTAAAGTCGGCGATGGGACCACTGCCCAGCCCAGCTGGAGGTAACCCGACATCGGGGACCACTGCCCAGCCCAGCTAGAAGTAAACCCGGCATCGGGGACCACTGCCCGGCCCACCTGGAGGTAAGCCCGGCATTGGGGACCACTACCCATCCCCGTTGGAGGTAAGCCCAGAACTGCTCTGGCCATCCCTACTGGATGGTACTGCTCGGTGAACACCGCTGTACTGGCCATCCCTGCTGAATGGTAACCCACTGACGAGCCCTGCTCGATACAACCTCAGACCTGCTGGAAACAACATCATCCCTATTGGAAACAACCTCAACCCTTCTGGAAACAACCTCAGCCCTGCTGGAAACAACCTCAGCCCTGCTGGAACAACCTCCTGGGTAGAGGATTGGTGCCTGCGTAAAGTGTTGGTCACACCGAAACCACAAGCTCTACCAGGGAACATGGAGCAACGGGAGAAACTCCCCAGGCCTCACAAGGCGATCCCACTCCAATCCGCTGAGTCACTGTCGAAGCGGACCGAGACATCTCATCCCAGAGAGTGGGGAAAACACCGACACTATACGAACACCCGTAGTCACAAATGGTGTCACAGTCTGGTGAAGGGGCACGATACTGAAACCCCTCATAGCTGAGAAAGCAGAGGAACCAAACCATCTCTGCCGGCCAAACCATCGAGAAAAAGACCAGAGGGAGACCACTCAACCCTGCTGGTCGGACAAAAGAGCACCAGGCCAGGGGAAACTCCACCCTGCTGGTCAAACAAACGAGCGCAGAGGGACCCTCTACGTCTCAAGAGGTCAAAGGTATGTAAAGCAGAACATGGCATGCACGTGGGGCCCACACGACGTATGGCCCCAAGTCAACCCCAATTGAGCGCACAAACATCCTCAGGTACAAGCAACCACATGTACCTCCAAGCGCTCCCGTATACTCCCATAGTATACCTCATCTCCAGCCCTAAGGCTATCGTGCACCCGGCATCCAACGTCAACGCGAAGGTGTGACGAAACAACTCCAACCTGCCACCTCATCGGCTGAGGCATAGACAACCACATCTTCTTCACTCACACGGGAGTGCACGCGATCACACGCCAAGGGTTCTCTACAAACACGGTGAGAAAAACCGCCACCAGAGCACTTTTCACACTTCCACATTTAATAAGATCGTGCAAGAGGCTCTGCACAACCAAACGGATCTTACCATTGTAATCCTCGCGGAAAAACACACGAGATAGACTACTTAATCGCCTCAAATGGATATCCGATGGAAAAGTCACCAACACCGCCTCACGCCCGAACGACGTCCTGTGATCCCGTGCCTCGGCCCTGAAAACAGTCGGGCACATCGCACCATTGCGATCCCCTCGGTAAAACACGTCAAAAAGACTGCTCAATTGAGCGCAATAGATATCTGAAGAAAAAGATGCATTCCGGTGCACCGCACACGAGCGGTGCTATGTGGGACCTGCATCCCGATCCTGAAACTCAACAGACGGATTGAACTGTTGTGATCCTCTCGAAAAAGCACACAAGATGGACTATTCACTTGTCCAAAACGGTCGCCCGGTGATAAAGATGGAAAATCACCGTCGACGCCTAAACGGCCCTCGTGGGGCCCGCACCATCGTGCGGAATTACAGCGGGCAGAGTGCGCCAATGCGATGCCCTCAGAAAAACACCCAACATCGACTGCTCGCACACCCCGAACGGACGTCCTAGAAAAAAGTCGCTAAAAGTTGCACGTATCTCAAAAGACGGGCCGTGGGGCCCACACCTCAACTCCAGCTTCAATGCCCAAAACCACCCTGGAAACCTCCGCCTCGACGCCAGGGTTCCAATGCCGCTGACGGCGCTCAAAACGAACGTCAAACGCGTCCGCTCCATCCAAAACAAGATTCCCGAAAAACGGCAATTCGCTTAAAGACGCATCGCACCTCCGATGCCCCTATTTTTGGGAATTAAAAATTCCCAAAACCTTCTCAAAACGTTCATCTCGATTCAAGGATTTTGCGGCCACAGACGGTGCCCAAATCGGGCATCCTGTAGATGATTTATTATTTACAAATCATTTTACATAATAATAATAATAATATTATTATTATTATTATTATTATTATTATTATAAACAAATTTGTTTTTTTTCTTTTTCTTTTTTTTTCCGTTCTCTCTCCAATTAAGGAGAGTCGTTTCTTCTTCCTTTTTTTTGTCTCCCTCGTTAAGAACAGGACCCGCACTTCGCGTGTCATTCTCCTCCCATGCGACCAGGGTCACCGCTGCGACCCTCACTGGCGGAGACCGGCCCCCAGCCCGCGTCGCCGAGCAAAGCTCACCGCCGCCATCGCCCGCTCCGGACCCCGCACCACCTGCTGCCAAAGCCTGCACCTCCATCGCGCCTCCGCGGTGCTCGCCCGGACGAACTGGCCTCCGCCGCTCCTCCGCGGTGCTCACCCGGCTGAACCGGCCTCCGTCGCGCCTCCGAAATGCTCACCCGGCCGAACCGGCCTCAGCCGCCCGGGAGAACTGTCGGACCACCCCCAACCGCCGGATAACCAGCATAAACCCGCAAACTTCAGCAGTCTTTTGCAATCGACTTCGAACTCGGATTTCGATTCCGAGTAGTGCGATGGAAAGAGCATAAAATCTACTACACATACATGTGATTTTCTTGATAATTCGATAGAGGTTCGATACAAATAAATTGATCTCAATGTATATGCGGAAATAAAAATTAGAAACCACAACGATCCTACCTCTTGGGCTTCGCTCGAAGCTTCGCCGCACAATCCGCCGACCGCCACGCCTTGGAGAGGATGGAGATGGGAGGAGGAGCTTTAAGGGAACCTCCTTGGGTTGCTGCCTTCTGCCAGAGGATGAGAGGGGGGAGGAGGGAGGAGAGGGTGTTTGGGCTTTAAGTAGAAAATTAATTAAATTTTAATCAATTAAAAACCCCCAAATTCACCCGTATCTGAAACGCTCGACGGGGTCAAGGTTAAGCCTCCCCTAGGGTAAAAACCACCTCTCGAGCACAACGGTGGTCTCAATATTTTATTCCAAGCTTTCGTTTGAATGTTATAAAGCTGAACGCCCAAATCCACCAAATTACGAAAATGCCCCTGGGGCCATTTTTCACAGACGGCCCGCGCCCACAAAACTTATACCTCTCCTAGGGTAAACGGCACATTCGGAACTCAATGGGGCCCTCGTTTTTCCATTATGAGCCACCGTTTAAAAGATACTAGAGTTTCAACACTAAACGAATTAATTAATTAATTAATTAATCCGTTTAACGTTCCAAAAGTGGGTGAGGGGTCCAAACGTCCCGCACCGACAAGTTTTATGTCGTTCCTAAGGTAAAAACCCCATTTTGGACCCATCCGTATACTCGGATCTCTGATCCGGATCACAGTTTAGGAGTTATCCCATTTATTTGTCGTTTCTTGTGTGAACGCACTGAAAATTTAATTCCGGCCACTCCGGGGCTCAGAATCGCACGCTGTCTGAAGGTGCTGCTCTGGAATATCATCAAGAATATTCCAAAGTCTGTCACAGAAAAAACCGGGTTCTTAGAATTATTTTATAATGCTTATTCATAGTATGTTTTATTTTGATAATATCACATGTTCATACACTATATTTACTGGTTATGTTAGGGACACCATCGCTAGTGGCTTACTAAGTTTTACTCACACATTGGTCGAGCGGCCCTAACACTTTGGTACTTGATAAGACTTCATTGATTATAGGTTTAGGTATGGAAGATTCCTAGTATTAGATGATCAAGATGGAGCAGCTTGATGGTGATTGGAAGAGTGGGATGTGATGAGGGTCGAGGATGGTAGTAGATCCTCCTTATATTTATTATTTTGTTTATTTTATATATTTGATCAGCTCAGTGAGTGGTCAGTTGATACGTATGACTATATTATTCTACATTTCATTTGATATAGAATTATTCTTATTTATTTGGTTTCTTCATACTTTGATTATTTATTATGGATGTTTTTTGGTTATTTCCTTTGTTATTTTACCCTGATATAAGGGTATAGTGCCTCTATGGTAACACCATAGACCCTCACATCTAGTTGAATTCCTCTAGCATACTGGGAGGAATTCCTAAAGTACTTGTCAATTCATCAACTGGAGCACTGGTGAGTAGTATCCATCTGATTAATTACATCTAATATATCAATAAAAAAACTACCCATCTACCCCACTTATAAGAAATTTGGCCACCACTTTCAAGCAGTATTCCCACCACACTTTTAAGAATATAAAATTGAAACATGTGATAAATCAGAAATATAGTCTTCATGTTTCATCCTCTTCTCTAGAAATCATCTAAAATAATGAAAAACAAATAGATTAAACTAAATAATCATCCAAAAATATCAAACATAAAATGAAATATAAAGATAAAAAATAGAAACTGTAACCAATTTAATCTAAAGAATCTAAATGATTTAACCAATTAGTTTAATTTAAATAGTTTAACCAATGAAAAATAAATAGTTTAAACAAATATATTAAACATAAAATGAAATTTATTAATAAAAAAAGAAATTATAACTAAACAGTATTCATATTTTTCAAAATAACCAAGTAGAAAAAAATTATTTTACCTTAGTTTAACCAAATAGAAACATGGACAATTCTATCTGCATATATACCATTCAAGTAAATATAGTTATATTTTTTGAGAAATTTATACATTATTTCATCTAAAAATTCTAACAAAAATAATACTTCATAGATTATTTCTTTTAAAAAATTAAAAATAATAAAGAAAAAAATGGTACTTTAATACGAGTTAAGTAACTCTTCAACTGATGCTAATTTTGTTTCATGATTTTGTTTTATCAATATACACATACAAAAATCATGTATCTTAACTTAACCTAAATAATTTTAAGATTCTGAACTAGATCATTCCTTCACACCAAAGTAACACATTCCTTGACTATTTATTTTGACTAATAACTCCATCAACTCATAACTCATATCTAGAGGTAAAATCAAAGAAAATATTTCTAAATTAATTTCTAAACAATATAATCCAATAAAATAAAAATACAATACCTTATGAAAATGATATTATTAACCAATATCCACCCTCCATCAACTAATCATCTCCTCTAAAACCAACATAACACAAAAATAAATAAAAATATCATTTTTAGTGTTTGAAATAAAGAAAAAAATGTGACTAATATGTACATTGATAACTAAATAGGTACCATACAGTAAGTTAGAAATAGAGAGAAGGATCACCATCGATTCCACCATGACCAGTACCACTAGTGTCCTCGTCACTATCCTCTTCATGAACTTGATCACCCTAATTGTTATAATAATGATCACTTATAGGTGGGGTGGGATGACTAGAGTGTATATTAGTATTTTCCTAAACTATTTCCATGATAGAATCATGTTTTGATATTTTTTATTATATTACAACTTAATGTAAAAGGAAAATAGTCTTCATAAACTCTTGTGTGAGAAAAAACATTTATCAACATTCAACTTCTAACTCTTGAAGTCCAATTTAGGATCATTATTCTAGTCTAATATCTCTATTAATATCCTAAACTAATAAAAGATCTAAAATTTTGTTATGGGATGAAGATGCAGCACTTGATGAAGGCAAATACCTTTATGGAACCAAAAAAAATTCAGGTATACATCAAAATATTCCTTGGTGCTTTTCACCAAAAATATTATGCAAATGGTCATTAGGGAATAAATCTTCTTCTTCTTATTTATCATATTTCAAAGATAAATATTTAAAAATGTATATAAATTGTTATAATAATATTCATTTAAATAGAAAGTTGTTAGTAATTTATAATATTAAAAACTACATACACTTTGGTTTTGTCTCTCCTTGTTTAAAGAAATTACATACTTCTTTTTATAAGTGGAGAAAAATAGTTTAGCTTGAGGAATATGACATTAAATAGTCAATAATTATTTCTACATATAGTTAAAGAAAACAAAAATAAATTATAACACACGAATTCCTGAATTCATATATGTTTGTATTATATATCGATTTATATATCACCTTTTTAGCTCATGTTCAGACATAGACGTATACCCCACTATATGAAGATATTTCATAGAACTCTTATTATTTTTACTCATGTTATATGAGTCCAATGAAATAATGTAATTAATAAATTTTCATTTAAAAATAATAATAAAGAAAATAAGAATATCAAATAATACCTAAAATTTAGAACTTTTACAATAAGTAATCATTCTTTGGTATTGATTTACTTAATGATCCTTAAAGCAAGGTACACTTTAGAGATATATAACTTTTTTAATCATCCAACTGACATAGATATTTTAAGTATGTGATCTTAAATTCTCTCATAACTCTATTAACTAAGTTGTCTTTTTCATTTCATCATCAAGAAGTTATATCGATTTTTCATGTATTTAATGAATTAGTTGATTAATTTAATTTCTAAATAAATTTAATTGTATAAACTAATATTTTATCAAATCCTATCTCATGATTTATCTATAATATAATTATTTAATTCTCTCCAATTCAATGGTTGAATTGGGATAGTATCTCTATATTTTTCAAGTGTTATCATGAATATTTTACACTATTTTCAATTGTTTCTAATCCTCTATAGACCATAATTTTATTTAACCATTACCCATGTATGTCTATTCTATACAACATGAATTCATGTAGGGTCATGTTATCTATTTTCGATATAACTTTGACAAAATAAAAATAAAAAATATAACATTACATGTACCAAAGAAAAACATTTACCCATAAATTTTTAATTATGCATTGAATATTTACTTAAAGAAGGGTGATCATAAGGTTTGGAATCATCGTCAGTACTAGCTATATGAGGTGTGGGAGCAATAATAGTATCCACTTGTACCATAGATGGGAAAGTATATTTGGGGGTAGGTATTATAGCATATGAGAGTGGTAGAATATATTTCCCACTAGAAGTAATAGATGTAGGTGGGTACCAACATCATAACTGGTCAACAATACTCCAGTGATTGAACATAAGGAGAAACTGTAGAAGAAGTTGCATTAGATAATATCATACTTTTTGATCCAGTACTCCGTATAGACCTTCTTGAGCCTCAAATTTTGTCCTCTATTAATGGAATAGTGGGTGAAGGAATATTTTCTCTAGTTTCCTCTAAGTAAGACAAGGATCTTCAAAATGAGGATCCATGAAATAATAATTACACTTTAAAAAAAATGAATTTATTAAATTAAAATTCAATGAAACACTTATAGTAGAGATCAAATGATTCAATCATGTAGCTTAAAACCTGCACTCATTTTCTTATATCATATTCAATGTTATGTTTTCATAACTCGGAATGATCTATGAAAACATTTTTTAGTTTAATATGTTCACAATAAAACAACTAATAACATTAGTATAATTAATTAAATAAAAAATTCAAAAAAACAAATGTTACTATTATTTTTCCACATTTTCCTACATAATTTTAGGTTCACAATGAGGTCTAATAATTATGGTATTGTTATCATCATATGAAATATTATTATTAAAACCAACTAGGAAATTTAAAATATCAATATTATCAAATAATTTATAAAATATATTCCAATTAATAAATTCAACCACAACACTATATTCATGTGCTAATGGATATTGTACATAAAACACTTTTCTTGCCTATAATGCCAAAATATAGGGTTATTCAATCAGGTGTTTTCAATTTGTGCTAATGAACTTGAATCCAAAATTATATACACACATTTCTTTTCAAGTAAATGAATCAAAACATTTTTATTTCATCATAGAAAAAATTCCATTAGATTAATAATTCATATTCCATAATAAGATACATTTTTATGTTAAGGTTGGGTGTCAAATACTCTTTCATTACAGTCAGTTGTTACACTTAGAATGACACCATCATGTTGGGTTTTCATATTTATGGAATAAATATCAATAATGAACTTATACCCATTGAATTAAACACACAAATATTTTAGTTTCCTTTAAATGAATATTATGTTTGATAGTGTGCTCCACAGACAACCCCAAGCTTAAACAAATGATGAAATAATATTATTTAAATATGACTATTATAACCTAGTTGTTAGGTTGGTGGGTATGAATAGGAATTACTGAATTATGAAATATATGTAGAAATTATTTTATTAATAAAAATAAATAATTAAATAAAAAAAAGTATAAATTCATCTTATTGTTGTTACTAGGAAAATTATATAAATAATTTATCTTATATCATAAAAATACATTCTTCATAAAAATGGTTTCTGGGTGTTTTATGTGAGAATAATTAGAATTAATATATTCCATTTTTATAAATTTTATTTGAAAATTTTAACATTATTTTTGAAATTATCATGTCAAAATTATATTAAGGTGATTTTTTTTGATTTTTCAGAAATAGTTGATTTTTTGTTGAATAGTGAAAAATGTCAGTTTTATAAATAGTTTCGTTATTATGAAAATATAATGATATAAAAATAACTTGTAAGTTTATGAAACCTTTTTATAGACCAATTATATATTTAATATTTAATATAATTCATATAATATATAATTTTGAACTTATAAATCTATGTTTAATATTTTTTGAAATCTAAGTAATGTTTTTATTCAAATTAAATTATTTTTGGTTTTACTCTCTTTATCAATTATTAATAAGGTTCATTTTAGTTTTGATTTAATTTTAAAGAAAAATAATACTCATTTATTTAAAATAATACAATTAATTCTATTTTAATTAATATTATACTTGATTCTACTATAAAATCACTTGTATGCTTAAATTAAGCATTTTCTAAAAACGGATTTCATTGCATTTTACAAACATAAATTAAAAGTAGTTTTTACCACTTTAGAAAATTTAATATTTTTAAATGGATTCCATATATATAATCAGAATAATTAATATTAGGTAATAATTTCAACTTGATTTTTTTTCAAAATGAATAGTAATCGAGGTAAAATTCATTATTATGGTAAAGGTTAAAATGGGTTAAGAGGGGGTTAAACTAAAAAAAAGATAAGGGTTAAAATGACCTAAAAATTGTATAAATTATATATTTTGATCATAGTTCAACCTTATTCATATAATATTCTAAATTTTTACAATTTTGGGTCGCTTTACTTGAGTAAAACATATAATATAAAATAATATTTCAAGTCTTTACAAGATTTTCACCCACCCCCTCTCCAATATTATTCATACCATTTGAGCCACATAGATTATAAAAGAACTAAAAAATGTGTTCTTATATTCCTTATTCTCATAATATATATTCTTTTATTCTTTTAATACTATCGTAAAAATGATTAAGGTGTTAGCCAAAGGAGGACTTCCAATGAAGAGGTATAACTCATAACTGAGTTCTTTCATTTTATTTATTTTTATACATCCTTAAATTATATCCTAACCATGATTATATAATAACATAAGTATATTTAATATACTAAAATTTTATTATTTCTATGTAATAACCTTTATCCACCTTCTTTCTCTCAAATAGGAAATAAAATCATCTCTCGTTTGAACATGTGGACTACCGCCTCCACAAAGTGATATATTTCATTTTTCATCACCATGATATATGGTTTGTTATTATAATGGATATAATGTCTATATATTATATTTATGTTAAAATTATGTTTCTATGAAGATAATATATAATCTACCTTCTTACCCTTCCATCCATTGGAAAATGATAATGTCACTTGTGTCTATGTGTGGACTACCACCTCCATGAAGCGATGTGATTCGATTTTCATTTCTTCTTTACATTAATGGTAATAAGGATTTATTTAATGAATAAATTTTATTTTATATTATTATTATTATTATATAAAATTAAAACTTTATCTATTTCATTTTCTTTTCATCCATTATAAAAGTTAAAACAACGTTCATGCGTACTTACGGACTACGGTCTTCATGAAGCAACTTGTTTCATTTTTCATGACCACCTTTCGTGGTTGGTTTAAAAATTATATTTGTTATATAAAAATGATAAATATTTCAGGTCTTCTATTCTGGATATTATGGATAAATGACCCCTTTGACCATGGTCATCCTAACGAAGTTTTTTTGGGATTATATACTCAAAACATCTGACATGAACTTAACCAATTTAGTAACTATATAAGAGAAGTTAATAAATGAAATAAAAGGAATTATTATATGGTAATAAACCTAGAAAATGTTATTAATAGAATTAATAATTAATATAAATATATTATATATTATGTTGGAATGTGTTCGGCCAAGATAAAATCCAAGGTAAGGGTTTATTCTACAGTCTCATTTTTATTTCAGATTATTTATGTTTAAACTTACATTAAAGGAAATTATAATTTATTTCTATTTTTAACTCCACCTATTTTATTGTTCTCTATTTATATAAGGATTTTGTATGTTTTCCTTTAATTTTTCTATCTTTAGTGCAAAAAATTACTGAGAAAATGTTTTTAAGGAAAATCGTCCTTATTTCTTCTTTTGGTTAGGAATCATTCTCCTCTATTGTAACATCTTGGAATATATAAACCCAAAGTTGGTAGTTATATTACATAATTGGTAAAAATTACAAGATTTATCGAATAATAAGACAGTTTAGTAACCTTGTAATACCAGATACATACAAACATTTCACTTAAAAACATAAGATACAACATGAACATATTGTGATAACATGATTATCACTTACATCATATCCCTAAAAATTAAAAATAGTCCCCTTATAGGTTTCTTAGGGAAAGTAAAACAAATAGTGGTGAGATTATATGATCATTAAGGGGTAACATACAATAAAATATTATATAACATAAACATGGAATGAGTGATATGGAAGGAATAAATGAATAACATGAAATTATAATCAACTGGAATAGAGGATATAATATATCCATGATAATAAATTAAAACATGTATAACAATAATTGTTAATAATTAATATCATATTGATGTAATTCATAATGCTGAAAATAAAAAAAATTGTCGAAGACTTGTTCTAAGACACTTTACTTGTCTTCAAGACCACAGTCAATACATTATCATGTTATGGGAAGAGGCATTCACTAAAACTCAACATGTTTTGTCTCATGATACCTATTGTAATGATCCAAATATTTATAAATAAAATTCCCTTTCTGATTAAATTAAATTCCCTATTATGTATTACAGTTATAGAAAACACATGTACTTGTTTGGTTTTATTATATCTTATAATAGTTAAAATATTTTTAAGCATCATAACCATTAATAATTTATCCTTTTAATAGTTTTCATATGATTAATATAAATATAGGGTTTTGATAAATCTAATTCACACAGATAAAGGAAGTGATAGCTTCAACCAGTAAGATCATACCCTATAAAGTTCATTTATCATATCTTATGAGGGTCATAACATCACTAGTATTTCCCTTGACCAATCCTAATCTAATATCAAACAACTAAGGCACAAGAAAAACCCATTTATAGGATAAGTTCAAGCTCATTGAGATCACTGCACAAACCATGTACATCAAACCACCCCATGAAAATATCACTATCACACACCTTACCCTTAGGGTGTTTACTAGTATAATAAAGATCTATGTATTAAGACCCTAGTAATATAAATACATATATTATATAGAATAATGGATATATTTACTTCTTATTATCATTACTTTGTAAATGATTTTGATTTTGAAATGATAAAACACAAATCATATATTTTTTTAATATACAATTTCAATTAAGATATTACATTTTGACGAATTAATGAATTTTCAAAATAAATTATATTTTAATAAAATAATTTAATTAAACAATTTTTATTAAATATAAATTATAATATAATTTTTATTTATTCAAACTTAACTTTTTATAAGGGTTTGAAAAATGTTATTGTCAAAAAAACCCTAGTATTTCTCAATAAAATGTAGATTATTGATTTAAAAGTAAAACAATAACATATTTAGAAAATTATTTTTATTAAATAAATATTATTTTTGTAATCATAATATCAAAATTATCTAATTATTTTTTTTATAATTCTCTAAGACATTCGAATTTTTGGGAAAACATTAAATGCAGTATAAATATATGGGGTGTATTATGACATCGTAATGACCTAAAAGTGATGTAATAAATGTTATTAATTGCATAAATGACAAAATATATGTTTCTAATTTAAAATAATTTTATTTTAAGGTTATTTGATTAATTTTATAAAGCCTTTATGAATCCTCAAAAACCTATATTATATTTTAAGATTTTAAAATCATTTCTTTATGAACATGAATCACCTCCATATCAAAAAGGGTGATATTTTAATTATTATGTCCCTTGGACTTATAAAATAAATAAAATCATTCCTATTTGGAAGAAACCATGGGAAAAACCAAAGTAAGGTTTGTGGTTTTTATTGCTTTATTATATAGATTCTAAAACCTAAGTTTGAGAAATAATAAAGAACTCACCTCTCTTTTTCTATATAAACCCACCCAATATCCCATTACTATTCACTCAAAAAACTTGGATCACAAGGTTAATCTTCACTAACCTTTCTATATTACTCTCATGGTGCCTCCAATCTCTCAATAATCTCCTCCCAAGATTTGGGAATCGCCCTCTCAAGGTAAGGGGCCTCTCTCTCTTCTTTTCAATCTAAGAACCTACTTTGTATTTAGCCTTTTAAATATCATTTTTATGTTGTAATGACATTATAAAGATCTATATACTATAAAATTTATGTACTAATAATTATATGTCATTATATCCTCTCATTATATCATTTATCTAAGTTGTTACTACGTCAAAATTTAGTAAGGGATCTTATCTTTCTTCTCTTTATTCCAGCATCTTCTTCATTTTATGTCTTTTATTTCCAATTTATAATTTTGGGATATGTTTTTACATATACATATTACTTTAAATTTCATTTAAAAATGATTATATATCCCTTTATCTATCATTAAAATATTTTATTAATCTTTATGTACTATTGTTATGCTACCGAAATTTCACTATAATTTTTCCATGCCAACCCTTTTTATTGTGAATACCATCTCTATTTCCAATCAAGGATATTAACCTAGACATACCTATACTATTTTTATTGGGTAATTACATTTATTTGTTCCACACTCCTTGATCGTGGAATTAAATTTTATGAATTATGATCCTGTGTTGAATGATCTGTGTGGAATACTTATGCATGTACATGATAATAAAACGACAGGTGCACCCGGAATTATATAGTACTCCAATGCACTGGGTAATGTTTTAGTATCATGAGATGTCGTGAAAGGGATTAGGGAGTTAACCTAATATATCATAGGACTTTTTCCACGATATTATGATTTCTTTGTGGTTAACCTTAACCTATGTTTCTGATGTCATGTTTAAATTTGTTTCCATATTCACATGCTACCTTTATGTTATCATGCTATATCATGCCTCATTATTCATGTTTATGAGTATCAACCCTTTTATGTACCATTGAAATACCTATTGTCTAACATGTAATAATTTCTCCATGTTATTATTTTTTATTCCCTTACTGGTTTTTATTACTCACCCCTTTATTTTGTACGTCCCGAGGTTATCCCATGTTGTTTTAGAGGACTGGTGATTTCTAATAGAATATTGAAGAAGTTTTCAATAATTTTATTATATCTCATGTTCAAGATGATATTTTATGTACCTAATTATAAAATACATTAGTCTTATTGATCTTCTGGGTTGTATTATGTGTAATGTTTTGTAATAAATCATGAATTAATTTTTAATAAAGACAAGGGTTATCATAGTTAGTATCAAATGGATTTTTATTTGTTTTTGGGATTAGGATTAGAAAAATATATTTAAATAATTAGGGATAAGACTAAACATAATAAAACATCTAAAAGTTTTGTAAAGAATATAATAAGTGGTTTCTAAGAAAAGACCTCCCTCTTTGGATACTATAAGTGGATGTGGCTTTGGTATAGATGTTCTTAGAGATAACACCCAAAAACACCACATTAAGCTAGACATGATTGGGTATCAGTGCACACAAATAGGATTTACTACATGGGTGGTTTGACACTCCTTTGGGGTATGCTTTGGTAAATTCACAAGCTCATTATGAACTATTATTAAGGGAAAAAAATCTTATAAGTGTTTATCTTAGGAAATATATCATGCATAACATATATTGAAGTCTATAAATTCATAAGTTAAGGGAATATATGTAATTTATAAGTTATACCTTTAATATTATTGAATTATTTTTTATGTGTTTAATAGTTTAAAAATACTCATCCCAAATTTTACCTTTATTCTAGCTAATGGTAGAAAATAGGAGGAACTGAGTAAACAACCAACGTAAAGGGAAATGTGATGACTACCCAAATGAGATTCCCAACCCAATTGGAGTAGGAATCGTGAAATTTTTTATGATACTCTCTAATTTGACTTAGGTTCTAAATGGAAACTTGAATCGGGAGGAACTCCCAAATCCCCCTAAGAATGAACAAGCTATAATTGAGATCTTTATATATAAAATGCCTCTAACTTTAAATGGGTCATAAAATCTCATAATCATTGAAAAATGGATCAAATTAATTGAGAATATATTCTCCATACTCTAATGTTATGATCAAGAGAAGGTTATACTGGTTTTTTACCGTATGGAGGGATAAGATGATCATTAGTGGACATTGATCAATAATATGAAGCCTAAGGAAGAGATCGAAGTGATGGGGTGGAAGGAATTTCATAAAACAATTGAAAAATATTTTCTTCACAATATAAGCCTTAAAATGGAAAGATATTTCCTTAACCTCAAGAAAAAATACAATAAATACAATAGGGAATACAAGTAAAACATCAAAAGACTTTCATGATATGAATTTAACTTTTTCATTACCCTTGAATGCGAAGTTTTCCACTTCTTTGGTGGGATAAAACTGAGTCTATGAAAGGCCCTAGAAATATGATACTTTGATATCTATGATAAAATTATATAATGTTACCTCAAAGTTAAAATATAGATTAGTGAATCTCAAGGGTCTCATGGGGATAAGATGCGGAAAGTGGAGTTTAATTTTGGTGGTTCTATTGAGAAATATAATAGTGTCAAGTGTAGGTTCTAGGCGCAGCGAAAGTGCGGTTGGGCCAGCGCCCAAATTTAATTTTTACCATAATCAATGATTATTCTGGGATCAATACAATGATGAAAACTAGTCTCCATAGAATAGAATGAAAGATTTAGATAAATAAGTAAGATGCCCTAAACCTTTAGAGAGGATCTTTCACATCATGTTTATAATTAATTTAATTAATTTAATAAAGAAAATAATACATGGATCTTCGGTATTTTCTTAATTGATGATTTTGATCATTCATAATGACCCTTCTAGATTGTCTCATAGCACTTGCGAGGATCCAAACTAGAATCCCTCTAGCGGTGATCCAGATGTGCTCTGATGGCATCAGATCGACACCACTCATTCTCTAGGTTCTAGCACGGCGAAGCGAGTGTCTTGTGTTGTTCATTCTAGATCGCTTGTTCTTCAGACTTGAAGAACATATATCGTTCTTGAGAGGGGAAAGAAGAGTATTTTAGAGAGAAATTGTTTAGCTCAATAATTCTCAATTCACCGGGTGTGCAGTTCAGTACATGGAATAATAAACGTATGTGTCTATTTATCCACATGGGGCTTCAGTTACAATATTTAATTATGTAACAGCAATTAAATACATTCATAACCTTATAAAAAACACATTATTTTAATAATAATATTGTGTCATTATTTATGGTGAACCAACTTGCACAAATGGAATTATAAATAAAATTCTACGTCACAAAATAATAGCAGTGTTGTTGTTATTATTTTAATGTGTTCCAACTAGTTAAATAATTTTTTACCATCTTGCAAATAATTATTTTACTACCGGACCATGCTTGGTCCGCTCAAACTCCATAGACATTTATTGAACACCTAAATAAATAATTTACTCCCTTAAATAAATATTTTATTTACAAACTAGTAAATAAATATTTTTTAAATGTTCAGTAAAATAAATAAATATATTTTACCCACAATCCGGTGAATAAATATTTATTTAATTTATGCAATCATTTTAACTTGAAGAAAATTATTCCACTATCTTGAGAATAATATTTATTATATTAATTAAATTCAAATAGAATTTAACCAAGACCACTAGAAACACTTAGTGTGTGACCCTCTAGGATTATTTCTCATTGGCATTAGGCAATCTTGCCTAACATCCAAGAGTATTGTCTAGAAACGGGTCAAGGAACCCAAGAGAAAGAACTTAAAGTCGCAATAATTACATACACATATGAACGCTCAGTGTGTAATATAATCCATGTGTCTCAATATCTCATCAAGTAGGTTTCATGATAGTTTCATCAAACTTTATGCTTGATACATCATTCTTTGACTAACTAAAATAAAATTGTCATTAAAAAATGGCCATGGAATTTTGCACGACAGTTTTATTTCAATCAAAGAGATGAGATATCAACTTCCATAAATGGAAGGGATAAATCCTTCCTTGACTTATCCATTAATAACATGACACTCATGATGCACCCAACATACCCTACTTTTTTCCAAATGTGTGTGTGCCAATTTTCGCCAGTAAGTCAAAGTGCATGAGTTGTGACATGTATTAATGATAATATTAAAGTCTAAGGATCATTACACACACTTGCAGATAGGAATATCTGATGACACCAAAACATGTGCAATTCCTACTAGCAGGTTTGTTCTCATAATCTCCTATTTTGGAGATTACCAATTGCGAACTTCATGAGAGGAAGTCTCATATACTTATGATTACTCTCACCTTATGGTATGTATGCTATGTGACTCATCATAGTATGTAATCCAAACACAGAACTATATTTAAGAATATTATTATATCATTTCAAGGTTTTCATCATAGCAGGGAACTGGCATGACCTTATCATTGCAACAAATACTCTAGGACTTTATTACATCATAGTCATTCATAAAAATGAACAATATGTAATAAGATTATTAATAATTAAATAAATTAAATATCTATGTAATCAAATTGTAAATAGTTAGTTCTAGGACACAAACTCTAACAAAATCCCACTTGGACTAGATCCAACTTCCTATGACTTTCAGTCTGCTAGACCTCACATGATTATCATATTTCTACTGAGTCAAGGCTTTAGTCAAGGGGTCTTCCCCATTTTCTTTTGTGGAAATACTTGTCACTACAACTACACATATCTAAGAAAAATCCCTCAAGATATGATACTTCTGAAGTATGTGCTTCATCCGCTGATGTGACCTTGTATCTTTTGCGAGAGCCACCACTGTAGTATTGTAACAGTACAGTGTGATGGGATCTTTACTTCTAGGTATCACATCTAGATCCTATATGATTTTTTGCATCCAAACTACTTCTTTATCTATATCATAATCTATGATATACTCAGACTCTTCTGTAGAATCTGCGACCAGACTCTACTTTGAGCTCTTCCAACTCACTGAACCTCCATTCAATGTGAAGATATATCCTGTTTGAAACTTCATGTTATCTTGATCAGCCTAGAAACTATCATCTGCATATCCTCTGATGACTAGTTCCTCATATCTTCCATAAACCAGGATCATATCCTTATTATGCCTCAGATACTTTAGGATAGTCTTTAATTCCATCCAATGGCAGTCACCTGGGTCAGCTTGATATATTCCTACCGCACTCAATTAATATGAGACATCCAGCCTGGTACATAGCATGACATACATGACTGGCCCAATCACTAATGCGTATAGATTCCTTGTCATTATCTTTATTTCATCATGTGTGTGAGGACACATTTTCTTAGAAATATGAATTCCATGTGTCACTAGCAATAATACCATCTTGGATTGTTCTATACTAAATCTCTTCAGTATCTTATCAATGTATATATTTTGACTTAGGCCCAACAATCTATTGGATCTATCATGATGGATCTTGATCCCAAGAATATATGTTGCCACACCCAAGTCCTTCATGGATAAGCATTGATTCAACCATGCCTTAATAGACTGTAATAATGGTATCTCATTTACAATAAGTAATATGTCATCAATATATGTTATTAGGAAAACAACTACACTCCCACTAAACCTTTTTTAGACACAAGTCTCACATTCATTTTTGATAAAACCAAATTCTATTATGGCTTCATCAAAACGAATGTTCCATGGCCTAGATAATTTCTTTAATCCATAAATGGATTTATATAACTTTCATACCTTATTGGCATCCTTTAGAATCATAAACCCTTTAGGTTTTATCATGTAGACATCTTCCTAAAGGTTCCCATTAAGGACGGTTGTTTTGAAATCCATTTTCCAAATATCATAGTCATGGTAAGTAGAAATGGTCAATAGAATTCTGATGGATTTCAGTATTGCAACTAGTGAAAAGGTTTCATCGTATTCAATGAATTAATGCTTATTGAACCCTTTTGTAACCAGTCGTGCCTTATAGGTACTAACATGTCCTTCCATGTTCATTTTCTTCTTGAATACTCATTTCCAACCAATAGGATTTACATCAACTGAAGGATCTACCAAAATCTAGACTTGGTTTTGGTACATGGAATCCATTTCAGAATTCATGGCTTCTTTCCACTTGGAAACATCTATGAAACTTACCGGTTCCTTGTAGGTTAGAGGATCATTATTATCAACTAATAATTAATCACCTTCTTTGGTAACTAGAAAATCAGACAGTTCCAGTTCTCTAACCTATCTTGTACTCTTACATAGTTCTTGTGTCTCTAGAATAGTTCTTTCTTATACAGGGCTTTGTGGAATCTATTCCTATACCAAATCTTATGTACCTTGAGCCTCGACTTCATCGAAGTTTATCTCGCTCCCACTATCTCTTTTGGATATGTTCTCCCTCTCAAGGAATATAGAATGTCTTTCCACTATAACCTTTTTGTGTGAGGGGTTGTATAGGTAATATCCCCTTGTTTCCTTGGGGTATCCTATAAAGTTACACTTTTTGCCTCAGGATGCAAGTTTGTTACCTGAATAGACCTTAAAAACATATCACTTCCCCAAACATTTAAATTCGATAACATGTATTTTTTCACTCCAGAACTTATATGGAATACCATTTATATATTTAGTTGGTACTTGGTTTAGTATGTGTGTTGCTATTTGTAACACATATCCCCAAAAGGATAATGGAACACTCTTATGACTCATCATTGATCTCACCATGTCCAACAAGGTGTGGTTCCTCATTTCACTCACACCATTCCACTGGGGCGTGCAAGTTGTGAGTTGGGATAGGATCCCAAACTTCTGTAAGTAATCAATGAATTCTTGATTAAGATATTATCCACCTTGGTTTGAGTAGAGTTTCTTAATATTCTTACCAATATGGTTCTCAACTTCATTATTCTATTATTTTAACTTATCAAAAGAATCCAACTTATACCTCATTAAGAATATATATCCATATCTAATAAAATCTTTAGTAAAAGTTATGAAGTATAAGTACCCTCCCCTTGCTTCAACTGGAAATGGTCCACAAACCTCAGTATGAACAAATTCAAGAATATCTTTATCCCTTTCACCTTTCCCACTAAATGGGGATTCAGTCATTTTACCTTGTAAACATGCATGACATATTCCAAGTGGTTTTAGTTCAAAAGAATCTAAATATTCATCTTGATGTAAATTTTTCAAGCGTTTCTCATTTACATGACCTAGATAGTGATGCCAAATTTCGGTGTAGTATGAGTTATATGAATTATCTTTGTTATCGATTTCCATTACTTGGTTTGTGTAATCAAACATGTAAATATTATTGTATAAATATTCCCTAACAAAACAAATGCTATCTTTGTAAAAGAAGAAATATTCATTTCCAAACTAGAAATAAATTCATTTGTATCTAATCTGGATACATAAATAATGTTTTAGTAACATACGACACATAATAACAACCCTTTAACACCAGGATCATTCGAGTTGGAAATGTGAGGTGGTAGTCCCCGATAGCTACAGTAGCAAGTCTGGCTTCATTGGCTGCTCATATATCTACCTCCCCTCAGTCAATCTTTCTAAATCTACTTGGTTCCTATATTTGGATACATATGTGATCACCACAAGCTATATCTAATAACCAATTTTTAGAAACATATAGATTGAATTCGATAAAAAACGCACCTAAATCTTCCCCATGCTTCTTAGGCTGGGTGCAGTTTTTCTTCCAATGGATCTTCTTTCCACATGCGAAACAAACAGACTCATATTCCCTTGCCTCTCCTTTGATCTTATTTTTCTTGGAAGGGCATGAATAATCTTTGGTATTAAATATCTTTTAATTCCCTTTCCTCTTATTTACCATAAATACATAAGGCTTGTTGTGCTTCATATCTTTTTCCACTTGGTGAATGAGGATAAGAAGATCGGATAGAGACTTCTCAATGTTGTTCATGTTAAAATTAACAACAAAACTGGAAAAGCTCAGAGGGAGTGATGTGATAATGAGATCGGTGCCTATTTCCTCAGGGATTTTAAACCCTAGAACCACTAATAGCTCAATGTATCCAATGATCTTGACTACATGAGGCCCATCTAGGGAACCCTCTCCAATCTTACTATGAAAGAGTGCCTTTGAGATCTTGAACCTTTCCTATCTTTCTCACTCCTAGTAAAGACCACATAGGTGCTCGAGCATTCAATAAGCATCCATTTTTTTTGTGAGACTTCATGAGCTCACTAGACATTGATGATAGTATCAAACATTGAACGTTAACCACATCATTCATATGTTTCTCTTAGACCAATAAATTCTCATCACTCACCTCTTTGGCAGGAGGATCATGTATTGCTGGCTCCAACACATAAGACTTCTATTCAGGGCGTAGGATAACCTAAAGGCATATAAACCATTCCTAGAAGTTACTATCGGTGAGGATGTTGTCTTTATCCATAATTTATCGTAAGGATATTGTATTTGAAAAGCTTTTCATTTTTATTCTAAAATTAAAATAACATATCATCAGTACTTTATTGATTACATTTTATTAGAAATAATAAATTAATTTTACTAAGTCTCACACTATTTTATCAAGCCCCAATGGCCCTCATCATTGAACCTAGAATGTCCAGTTGCTATGACATTCTAGTGGGAATGATCTATATTCCCCTTTTCATAACCCCAAAAAGGGTTGGCCAAGATATTTGAAGGTATTTAGGTAGGCAGGTATTTCCTAACTACGGGATTGCAACTCCTTGATCTGTTGAGTGGACTCCCCAATCCTAAAATCCTGACATTGGATTTCCTCAACTCTTGCCTCCAATATTACACCAAGTTTAACAAGGGATACTTCTCTTGATCTATTATGGTTAATTCAACCTAAAACCTTTCATAAGGTATTCCTATATAAAATTAAGTGTCCCAAAAAGGGTTGGCCAAACACATAGTTTTATTGAGTTTTTACCTTAATCAAGTAACAGATGGCTTGGTCCGACTTAATATTTTATTTGAGGGATTTTTATTTCTTATGTGTGAATTTCTTATTATCATTATCACATGCTTTTTAATATTAAGTGGAACTTACTTAAGTTATTAACCATATCTTGATAATATTTACACATAATCCTGGTTTATTTTAGTTCCATCTTGCATGCTTGTTTAATGCATTAATTATGTGATCATGACAACACATCCTAAATGATAAACCATGCATCTAACAGAAATAAAATAAAGAAAATGGCATGATCATTAAATTTTATAATTGTTATTTTATCTAGAAGTTGATAAACTAACCTTGAGCTAGGGGAGGAACACCTTGAACCTTTTGGGGTCGTGTTTACAGTTTTCTACCTGTCTACCTCTGTATCTCCTGGGATTTGTTTTGTCTCGGCTCCAGCTTTAACCGACTCTAATATCTTGGGATTTTCTTCCATTACATATGACTTTTTTAACTAACACACAGGTGAGGGGTAAAAGGGGGTTTTGCATAAAAGAAACCTTGGGCACGAAGGCCTTACATATTAATAAAGGGTAGGCTCGCAGGCCAACAAATTTAATTTAAATAAATTAATTAAAAGAAACCATCCATATACAAAGGTCTTGGTCTATCTCATGATCATCCATACATGTAATGATATTTATGCATAAATAAAACTAGCATTCAATTCTCTAATCATTCTTTTTTAATATAAATCGTGCTCGAATCAATTAATTTTCATCTTTAATTAATCAATACTTTTATCTTAAACCATTTTCTAAATTTCCTTAATATTATCATCCATCATAATTTTAAACAAATAAATTCATTTAAAATTATCTTTTTATGTAACTTGTACCTTGGAGGCAACCAAGTGAATTCCTATTTATAACTACCCAATGAGTAGAAATGAACATTAAGCAGATGTTAAATTAAACACATATATATAAAACAATTATCACATGTTGTGCCTCATCTTTAAGCCCACACCATGGTACAAGTCTCAAGGGTTTGTATAATATAATAATAAATTTTAATAAATCTGTGTAATTTGGATGAGTACATGGAGTGTAGTTCCAAATACACGGTGTATACTATTGTTAATTGTCCATCCGAAGTACACACCTGTGGAAATAGCATGTGAGTGTACTTTGGAAATCATTAGAGTACACGGTGTGTCCAATGGGCCACACTCTATGTAGTTCCTCGTTACACGGTCTCCAACCAGGAAATTTGTGTACGGGATACATGTTCCAACCCTAACCCGAAGGGACTACACACCATGTCCAGTGGGCCACACGGTGAGTAATCTGGAAACCACGTGCCACCTGTTCTTGGTCAAAACACTAAATCATTAAGACTTAGACAACTCCAATGACACGGCTTGGTTTGGCAGACCAGACTCGGTGCATTGAACCTTGACTATAAGGCATGTAATTTCAAATACACGTCATATGTTCTGGTGTTGTACGTCCAGGAACATTTGGAACCTCTAGATGAGATCCACTGTTTTATTTTAATCAAAATTAAAAGAAAAGATCATTTCTGTAAGGTGAATGAGAAACGAAAGAGGAGGAACAGATCTCAAGATTCAGATTTGCAAAACGATTAAATTGAATTGAAACAATTAAATGTTTAAATGTTTAAATCATCAAAGAAATATTTAAATAATTATAAATTATGATGTAACCGCTCTGATACCACTTGTAGGTTCCGGGTGCAGTAGAAGCGCGGTTGGGTCGGCACCCAACTTTAATTTTTACCATGATCGGTGATTATTCCAAGATCAATACGATGATAAACATCAGTCTCCATAGAATAGAATCAAATATTTAGATAAATAAGGAAGAGTCCTAAAACCTTTAGATAGTATCTTGTACATCATGTTTATAATTAATTTAATTAATTTCATAAAGAAAATAATACATGGATCTTAATTATTTTATTTATTGATGATGTTGATCATCCGAAATGACCCTTCCTGATTATATCGTTGTGTTTGCAAGTATCCAAACTATAATACCTCTAGAGGTGATCCAAATGTACTCTGATGGCCTCTGATAGACACCACTCATTCTCCAGGTGCTAGCATGGAAAAGTGAGTGTCTTATGTTAGTCATTATTGATCACTTGTTCATCATCCTTGAAAAACATCTCTCGTTCTTGAGAGGGGTGGGAAGAGTATTTGAGAGATAAATTGTTTAGCTCAACTATTCTCAATTCACCGGGCATGCAGTCGGTATGTGGCACAATAGATGTACCTGTCTATTTATTGACATGAGGCTTCAGTTAAAATATTTAATTGGGTAACAGCTATTAAATATATTCATAACCTTATATAAAACCCATGATTTTAATAATAATACTGGATCATTATTTATAGTGTTCCAACTTGTGAAAAATGGAATTATAAATAAAATTACATGTCACAAAATAATAGCAGCATTATTATTATTATTTTAATTTTTTCCAACTAGTTAAATAATTATTTATCATCTTGCAAATAATTATTTTACTACAGACCATGCTTGGTCCACTCAAACTCCACAGACATTTATTGAACACATAAATAAATAATTTATTTATTTATTCTCTTAAATAAATATTTTATTTACAAACTATTAAATAAATATTTATTAAATGTTCAATAAAATAAATAAATAAATTTTAACCATAATCTATTGAATAAATATTTATTTAATTTATGCAATCATTTTAACTTGAATAAAATTATTCCACAATTATGAGAATAATAATTATTCTATTAATTAAATTAAAATAGAATTTAACCAAGATCACCAAAAACACTTAGTGTGTGACCCTCTAGGATTCATTCTCATTGGAATTAGGTGGGCTTGCCTAAATTACAAGATTATTGTCTAGAAACGAGTCAAGGCATCCAAGAGAAAGAACTTAAAGTCACATCAATGACATCCACACACGAATGATCACTGTGTAATATAATCCATGTGTCTCAGTATCTCATCAAAAAGGTTTCATAAATGGAAGGGATAAATCCTTATTCAACTTATCCATTAATAATATGTCACTCACGACGCACCCAACATACCCTACTTCCCACCAACTGTTTGTGTGATGGATTTCATTAGTAAATCAAAGTGTGTGAGTCATGAGATGTATTAATGATAATATTAAAGTCTAATAATCATTACACACGCTTGCAGATAGGAATATCCAATGACCCCAAAACATGAAGAATTCCTACTGGAAATCTTGTTCTCATAATATCTTGTTTAAGAGATTACCAATTGTGAACTTCATGAGAGGTAGTCTCATCTTCTTATGATTACTTTCACCAGACGGTATGTATTCTATGTTTCCCATCATAGTATGTCATCCAACCACAAAACTATATTTAAGAATATTATTATATCATTTAAAGGTTCTCATCATAGAGGGGAAATTCCATGACCTTATAAATGCTACAAATACTCTAGGACATTATTACATCATAGTCATGAAAAATAATGAGAAATATGTAATAATATGCTTAATATTTAAATACATTAAATATCCATGTAATCAAAGTATAAATAGTTGGTTCTAGGACCCCAACTCTAACATCAAGAAATTTCAAAATCCCACTTGTTAAAGGTGTGGAAATAAGTACCTTATAAATTGCCTAAGGGGATAAGGAAATGTTTTAGGTTTATAAAGGAAGGGAACCTAGCAAATGATTGGTGACAAGAGAGAATCACCTATGTCATATAATAGAGGAATTCTACAATAAACCCTCATACTTTTTTCCAATGTTTCATCTAAAAGGAATAAGAGAACTTTATAAACCAATGCACTAAGCCAAGGGTGGTCAGAGAAAATTAGTTCTAACAACCACTAAGGCAACAAGGGTGCTCTTATATCATTACAACCACTAAGACAGATCCTAAAAATGAAGTAGTGGAAGGTATTATAGTTATTCATTAAAGAATAGTGAAATTACTTTTTCATTATAATTCTAAACTTTCCTTCATATAACACATGTTTAGTATAACTCTTCAAACACCACCATAGAACATGGAATTATAGCTCTCTATGAAAATAAAAAATGGAGAAATTATTGCATCCCTATTCTAAAACTCCTCCTCTATCAAAATTTGTGGGTTTAACTTCCCAAAAAACCTTGTGATACTCCTTTTAGTAGAATTTTATGAAATTATAGGTATGAATTGGATTTCCTTACATATATCTAACATAATTTTTCATTATAAGGAAATCACTCTCTATATCATGAATCATCCTCCGGTTCTTTACATGTGTAAGGAGAAGGGTGAGTCTTTATTAGCACCAATATCTCAATCGTGTATAGTATTACCATAAAATAATGTGTATCTAGATAAAATAATTTATTCTAAGAAAAAGATCATCCTTGAATACATGCCCATTGTGAGGGAATATGCTAAAGTGTTTCCGGAAGAATATTCAGGTTTTTCTCCTAATTGTGGGGTTAAATTTTCAATCAAAATTAAACCTGGGGCTTTTATAATATTTAATACTCTATATAGAATATATTTTTTGGAACTTTATGAGATGAGGAAACAACTATATGAGAATCTAGGTAAAGGGTTCGTATTCTAAAGTGTTTCACTATGGGGTGAACCAATCATCTTTGTCAAGAATAAGGATGGATAAATGCACATTTTCATTGATTATCATGAGTTCAACAAGATCATGATAAAGAATAAGTATCCCCTACCATGGATTTATGACTTTTTCAATCATTTACATGGATCCCAATATTTATCTAAGGTATATCTTGGGCCTGGGTATTATCAAGGGTGAATAAGAAGGATATATCTAATACTATTTTCTGTATAAGGTACAACCACTATGAGTTCATTGTAATTACATTCAAACTCACTAAGTATCCATAAATATTTATAGACTTGATGAATAGAGGCTTTAGATATTACCTCAACAAATTCACATTAGTATTTATAAATTATATTCTAATATACTCCAAAATCAAGGAGGGGTATGAGACACATATGAGCTTTATGTTAAAGACATTATGAAAAGACATTCTTTATGAAAAGTACATAAAATGAGAGTTTTGGTTAAAGGAAGTCTCATTATTGGAGAATATTATCATAATTAATGGGATATTTGTGGACCCTTAAAAGATAGTAGAAATTTAAGGATGGATGAGGCCAATATCTATAATATAAATATTTTTTTCCTTGGATTAGTTGGGTACCATCATCAATTTTTTGAGAAATTTCTCATGATTTTCAAACCCTATAGCCAAAATAACTTGGAAGGGAGTTAAGTTTTTTTGGAATAATTAATGTTAAGAGACATTAAAGGATTTAAAAAAATAGTATTATCACTGAACTAGTACTTATGATTCCCACAAGTGGGTAACTTTTCATGGTATACAGCGATGCTTAGAAGAAGGTATTGGGTTGTGTACTAATGTAGAATGAAAAAGTGATAGCCTATGCCTTAAGTAAATTTAATATTCAAGAAAATAACTACCCAACACATGATCCAGAGTTGGCTGCAGAAATATTTACATTGAAAATATGGAAACATTATCTATTTGGGGAGAAGTGTGAAATAAATATAGATCATAATATCCTTAATTATATATTCACCTAGAAAAAGATGAATATTTACCAATAAAGTTGGTTATAGCTAATTAAAGACTATGACTACTCGATCCACTACCATCCTGGGAAATAAAATAAAGTGGCAGATGCTCTAAGTAGAAAGGATACAAAAATTTTATCATTGATGAAAATTGAGAAGGATCTAATCTTCTTATATTATAAAAGGATGGACATGGGAATCATAAAGTAACATCATCAATATTTTAAAAAATGATTGCTCAACCATCACTTCTAGAGAAGATAAAGGATTCTCAAAGAGATGATGTGTAAATTCAGAAGAATGTGTAAGATATAATGAAAAGGAAATCCATAGAGTTTAAAATTAATGAAGAAGGAGTTGTAAGATTTGGGAATATGTTTTCCAAAATCATGAGATAAAGAAGAATATGTTGGATGATGAACATATCTCGACCTTCTCTATACATCCAAGGAGCACAAATATGTATTGAGATCTATGAGAGAACTATTGGTGGGAAAATATGAAGAAGGGTATTGTGGAATATAAATCAAGGTATATTGTATGTTAGTAAGTTAAGGATAAAAGGAAAAAATCCAATTGGATGATGAAACCATGATCTATACCTATATGGAAATGGGAAAACATAACCATGGGCTTTGTCACTAGTCTTCCAAAGACATCAAGAGGAAATAATAATATATGGGTTGTGGTGGGTCATTTTAAAAAGACTAATAACTTCCTTGTAATTATATAGGAATTCTCACTAGATCAACTTTCAAGGATATACATTAGATAAGTGGTCAGGTTTCATGGAACATCACTATTGATTTTATCTCATTGAGACCCAAGATTTACCTCCAAGTTCTGGAAGAGTCTCCAGCATGCTCTAAATTCTAATTTAAACTTTTTCACATATTATCACCTTCAAAATGATGTCCAATCTGAGTGAACTATCTAGACACTCAAGGATATGTTGAGATTATGCTCGATGGACTTCAAAGGAGGGTAGAATCAATATCTTCTTCTAGTCAATTTCTCATACAGTAATAGTTTTCACTCAAGAATTAAAATGGATCCCTATGAAGCCCTTTATGGGAAGATATATGGAACACTTTCATGCTGGGATAAAGTTGGTTAACATAAAATATGGTGTCATGAATTGGTTGATTAAATGTCGGAAAGGGTCAAAACCATTCAGTAGCACATCAGGGCTACTTAGAATTGACAGAGGATATATGCTGACAATCATCGATGAGACCTAGAGTTTAAAATTATAGATAAGGTATTCCTTTTTATATATCCATGGAATAAAGTGTTTAGATTTTGGAATAAGTTAAAGCTTAGTCCAAGATAAATCATTCCCTTTGAGATCCCTAGTTGCAATGGATCATTGGCCTATCAACTAACACTTCCACCTAACTTATCTCAAGTACATAATGTGTTACATGTATACCACTTGAGTAAGAAAATACAAAACCCCTTACATGTGATTAATTAAGATTTGGTTCTATTATAGAATGATATTTCATATGAATAGTAGCTGGTGAATATCTTAGATTGTAGAGACAAAGTTCTATGAAATAAGACAATTCACCTAGCCAAAGTGCTATGGAGAAACTAAAAACTTAAAAATAAATGTGGGAACCAGAGGAGGTGATGAAACATAATTACCCTTATCTATTTTAGTGTGTGAAATAGAAATTTCAAGGGTGAAATTTCTAAAGGGGTTAAGATAGTAACAACCCAAACATTTATAAATAGAATTCCATGTGTGATTGAATTAAATGCCTTATTATATATTATCGTTATAGAAAACACATGCACTTCTTTGGTTTTATTATATCCTATTAGATTTAAAATACTTTTAAACATCATGACCATTGATTATGTAGTCTTTTAACTATGATCATATGATTAGTATAAATAAAGGATTTTGATAAATCCAATTCAAATAGAAAAAATAAGTGATGGCCTCAACTAGTAGAATCATACCCTATAAATCACATTTATCGGGGCTTCTGAGAGAGATAGAATTACTAGGATTTTCCCTTGACCAAGCCTAAGAAATGATCCTACAACTAAAGTATGAGTGAAACCATTTACCAGATAATTTCAAGCTCATTGAGATCACGACCCAAACCATGTATGTAAAACCACCCCATGAAAATATCATAATCATACACCTTACCCTTATGGTGTTTTATGGTATAATAAATGGATACGTATCAAGACCCTAGTAATATTAATATGTATAATGTATAGAATAATGAATATTTTTACTCCTTATTTTCATTACATTGTAAATGATTTTGATTTTGAAATGATAAAACAAAATTTATATTTTTGCTTAATATGAAATTTAAATTAAGATATTCCATTTTGAATAATTAATTAATTTTAAAAATAAATTATATTTTAATAAAATAAAACAATTAAATCATTTTTGTTAGATATAAATTATAATATAATTTTTATTAAGTCAAATTTAATATTTTATAAGGGTTCAAAAACTATTATTCTCAAAAAACCCCAAAATTTCTCAATAAATATCTATTATTATATTAAAGGTAAAAATTCATGTATTTAGAAAATTATTTTAATAAAATAAATATTATTTTTTAATCATCATGTTGAAATTATCCAACAATGGATTTTTCATAATTTTTTGTGACATTTGAATTTTAGGGTAAAAATTAAATACAGTATAGATATATGGTGTGTATTATGACATCATAATGATCCAAAAGTGATGTAATAAATTATATTAAGGGTATACAAAACCAAATATATGTTTAAGCTTTAAAATAATGTGATTTTTATGTTATTTGATTAATTTTATAAATCCTTTATGAATCCTCCAAAACCTATATTATATTTTAAGATTTTAAAATAATTTCTTTATGAACATGACTCACCTCCACATCACTAAGGATAGTATTTTAATGAATCAGGCCCTTGGAATTATAAAATAATAAAAACAAATCCTACTTGTAAAAAACCATGGGAAAACCAATGGAAATATTTTTGGTTTTGATTAATTTATTATATAGATTCTAAAACCTAAGTTTCATAAATAATAAATAACTCCCCTTATTTCCTATATAACCCCACCCAATATCACCTTAATATTCACTAAAAACCTTATATAACGTCCTTACTTTGCCCTACCATCTATATAGTCCTCCCAAGGTTCCTTTGAGCTCTTAAGAATATCCTCCCAAGCTTTTGGAATCACCCTCTCAAGCTAAGGGGTCTCTCTCTATTCTTTTCAATTCAAGAATCTTCTTTGTATTTAGACTTTTAAATATAATTTGGTTATTTTTTCATGAACTTATAATATCAAATTTATGTACTAATATTTATATATCATTTATCCATTATCATTATAGCATTTACCTAAGTTTTTACTATGCCAAAATTTATTAATGGATCCTTTCTTTCTCCTCTTTATTCCAGCATCTTCTTCATGTTATACATTTTATTTACAATTACTAATGTTAGTATATTTTTTTTCCATTTCCCTATTACTATATATTTTATGCAAAAATTATTAATATCCCTTTATATCTTATTAACCAATTTTATGAATATTTAAGTAATTCCGTTATGCTACCAAAATTTTGATATGAATTTTCCATGTCAATCCTTTTTATTGTGAATACCATCGTTATTTACACTAAAGGGTATTAACTTAGAAAAAAATATACTCATTTTATTGGATAATTACATGTATTTATTCCACATTCCTTGATCATTAAATTAAATGTGATGAAATATGATCTTATTTCGAATTATTTATATGGAACACTTATACATGTACATAATAAGAAAGTGACAGGTGTGCCCAGAATTATATAATGCTCCAATGCATTTAGTAATATTTTAGTCTCATAAGACATCATGAAAGGGATTAGGGATTGAATATAATCCATCATGGAACTTTATATTCCATGTTATTATGTATTGTAAGTTATCCTATACCTATGTTTATGATGTCATGTTTACAGTTGTTGCTACATTATCATGTTTCCATTATGATATCAAGCCATATCATGCCTCATTATTCATGTTTATTATTATCACACCTTTTATATCCCATTTAAATGCCTATAATATAACATATAATACTTTCTTCAAGATATTATTTTTGAATTCCCTTATAGGGATGTATTTCTCGCCCCTTTATTATGTACATACCCAGGTTATCCCATGCAGTTTTAGAGGACCAGTGAAATATAGGAGCATGTTAAGGAAGTTTTCAATAATGTTTTTTGTATACCATGTTCAATATTTTATGCTATATATCCAATTTCAAAATATACTAGACTTATCGATCTTACAGGTTGTATTATGTGTAATATTTTTTAATAAATCATAAATTAATATGTAATAAAGACAAGAGTTGTCATACCTATCGATTCAACAAGGGTAAATATAATTTTAGGCCCCACACATAACTTGTTTAAGTCTAATTAATTCAAAAAAAGAGTCATAAATAACTTTCATATTATTCCTTAAGGAACCTCTTACAGAACAAAACTTGGTTATCCATATGATTAGAACCACATATATCAAATACTTCCATATTCAATAGAATAATGTGGATTTCTAGGATAACATTCATTAATAAACATGGAAACTATGGGGTATCATCAAAGTAATGTGAAGTAAACTTAACAAAGTATTATAGTAGATAGGGTACTTAAAATGTGCTAAGTTATCCATAAAATATAGTAATTAGATTAAATAGGTTTAATTAGTAAAAGGCCAAGGTAATGATAGGAAAAATCCTTCATTATGGACATCCCCTGAAAACTTGGGTTTTAATCGATGTCATATTGGTCAGGAAAGCACTCGATCTACCTCTTGAATTTTGATAACCTAACTCCATCTCTAACTAACATTGTTCCATCCCAAAACAAGATATTATACCACTTGGTAATGCCTCGTCCTGGGTCACCTGAATGACACCTGAGTGATGACGCTACATGACCTATGGCATGCATCCCCATACTTTGGAGGCTTCCGTATAGAAATGATGTCCTAACATAGTTGTGTGGAGACTATTCTCTCAAAATAAACTTTAGATTCATTCCCAAGTACTTCCAAAAAATTGAAATGACCCATTCATATATCAAACATCCCAAAAAAACCTATAGACATAAAATAGGGATCCACATAGGCCCTATTAGTCTAGAACAAAAAATTATAAATATATATACATCATAAATTTTTACAAAATAGAGTAGAATTAGATAAACATGGAATAATGGGAATCATATAAATAAATGGAATACTTTCGAGTACATGCTGAACAATAACTAAAAATAAATTCACTAGACTCTGGGTCAACTCACATAAGCTTCCTATCGAATCCCTGACCTCCATAACCTATTGACTAAACCATGTGTCTATATCCAATAAATTACTACATTATGAGAGAAAATCAAGAAGGTATACTCATGTGCATCAAACCCCATTTCATGTACATGGGTAGGGGTGAGTCCAATGACCCAGTAGGAATCCTCAGTGACTTAACGATATTGAGTGTTGTTGTGATCAAGTGGATGTGCATGAAATACATATAATAAGTGGAATCATGTTTTTGTAACACACTCACTTTGAAAAAATAAGTAATTCACATAAAATCATATAAGTTGGGACATTGTGTGTCACGACCCGTCCTCGGGGCCCATGCCGTGACTACCCCAAGCCTGCCTTCCATAGGCCAGGGGCTGGCGACTAGCACCAAAGGTGTAAATCCCGATAACTGGGAAGCCATTGCCTTTATAAAAGTAAAGAAAACACCACAGAGTACAAGCGAAAGTAAAACACTAAGTACAAAGAGAAGTGCTGAAAGGTAAATGGGCCATAATACAAACCCAAAAGGAAGTACAACTACAACTGAACAAAGTACAATAGAAAAAGACAACAGCGGGAAGAAAGGAAGCAGCTCCTGGGTCGTCCTCCTCGGATCCTACCTGAAGGGTAGGTACAGATAGCCTCCTCAACTCTCTCGCCCGTCAACCTCCTCCGTGTGCCGTCTCGTCGTGTATTCCACCTCTGGGTACTGACTCGTCATGTAGCCCACCTCCGGGTACTGACTCGCCATGTAGTCCACCTCCGGGTACCGTCCAGTCCTCGAACACTCGGCCTCCGTCAGCACTGCTCGTCGTCTGCAACCAACACAACGAGGTGCGGGCATAGCCCGTGCAGGGGTGAGTATAACGATACTCAATAGGGACCCCGAGACCCTCAAGGTCTCACTAAAACCAACATGGATAACCAAAAAGAATATCTCAACAGATAACCTCTACTTAGGTATATGCCCATGCATATACCTAAGTTATCAAGTAACTCATCTCAATCATGAGGAAAACACCAAGATCATGAAATCAACGGATAACCACTACCCAGGTATATGCCCATACATATACCTAAGTTATCAAGTGACCCATCTCAATCATGAGGTAAACACAAAGGTCAAAAGTCTCATCTCAAACCAGGATTTTCATTATCGAAACTGTAACTGCTGAAGAGCTTCGTCTCTGGAGTGTATAGTGGTCCTGTCAAGACTCTGAGGTACTGCTCAATAACCTAAGACTGCTGAGGTACTCCTCCTGTCGAGTACCGCGGGTCAGCCACCCAAACACAGTAGTGCTTCCCGCCGAGTTATGTCACCCAAAAACAGTAGTGCACACCCCCTAGTAGCCTGCTGAGGTACTCTCCGGACGAGTACCGCGGGTCTGCACTGTCACACAGGTAGTGCTCTGTCCGCCATGGGTCTGCACCTCACAAAGTAGTGCTCCGTCCACTGGGCTAGTCGACTCACTCCAAGTCGAGTCGGTCAAGCAGTCGTCAGGTCTCAGTCAGCTACACGGTCTCCGTACTCCGCACGCTCGTCTCTGGGAGGGTCCGCTCCATGAGCTACAGTTCGATACTCCAAGTATCTCAAAGTCCAACGAAGAAGTATCTCAAAGGACCGCCTCGTCATATGGGTCTCAAAGCAACATACGGCGCGTCAATCGGACGCCCGGTCTGTGAGTTATTAGCCTTTTCGTCCCAGGGGCCCGGTTGGTTTCGTGAGCGAACCAACCCGGCCGTATCTCAACTGTACCCCAAACTCTCATAGGGTATACTCATAGGGACCGTTTCTCAACGTGATCACCAACGCCGCTGACGGTTCGTCAAACGGACGTCTGGTCTGAAAGATAACAGCTTTTCCGTTCCAAGGGCCCGGTTGGATTTCGGGTACAATCCAACCCGACCAATATCCAATAGCAACCAAAACTCGGGCGAACTATGAAAAAGTTCCGTCTCATCAACAGGAATTCAACGAGACAGTAGGCGCGTCAATCGGATGTCTGGTCTGTGAGTTATTGGCTTTTTCGTTCCAGGGGCCCGGTTGGTTTCGTGAGCGAACCAACCCGACCGCACTCCGACGGCATCCAAACCTCGAGCGGAGTAAGCCAAAAGATCCGTCTCACTTATAGGAATCCATCAAAGTCGACGGCACGTCAATCGGACATCCGGAACTCAAGATATAAGCATTTTCGCTCCGAGGGCCCGGTTGGTTTGGTATCCGAACCAACCTGGCCGAACCCAAAGTATTCTAAAACCTTGAGTAAGATATACCGAAATGAGCGTCTTGTTCCAAGGATTGCTACTCAACTGACGGTGCGTCGATCAGAGGTCCGTAGACCAAGATATGGGCAAAAGACCAAAGAGGGTCCGAAAACGGGGGGTCTGGGCCCGGATCGACCTGAACCGGGGCGACCCGACCCGGGTCCGACCCGGCTAGGCCTGGCCCGGCCCGGCCGGCGCGGCCGCGCGGAAACCGCGGGTGGGGTGCGTGGTCCCCCCCCCCCCCCCCCCCCCCCGCCGCTAATTGAAGCCGGCGGCAACCGTCGTCGCCGCCGCCGCTGGTCGCCTGCGTCGGCGTGGCGCGCTGCCACCGCCTTCTGCGGACCACCGGACGCGCTCCGGTGGTCCGTTTCTCCTGCCGTCTTCGCCAACAGTCCTCCCGGGACCCAACCTTTACTGTGAAGGGATTCAAATTCCTTAGCGGTCTGCTTCGTCGTCGTCCGTCGATCCGCACATCGATAAACAATCTGCGGAGGGTTGTCAGGTCGTGTTTGTTCGGCCCGCGCCCACCGCGTTAGGTGTTATCAATTGGAAAATAATAACACATGATTTTAAACATTAACGAGGTTATAATTTATCCAAAATAAATTATACTAATGCCTTGCAATAAAAAACCCACGCACAAGAGTTTAAAATTTGAATACGTGGCGTGACGACATCGCGCATTCTTGTCGCTCAATCCTGCGCGGCGTGACGATGTCGTGCATCCTTGCCGCTCAAACCCAAGTGGTGCGATGGCACCGTGTCAATTTCATTCGATCCGCAACAACAAGAAAAAACAAAAAGGGAGGGGGGCGGCCATGTTTGTGCGGTCCGGCCTCCTCCCGTTAACTGATATCATGCGGTCTAAACAGACGCGGATAAAAGACGGAAGAGAATCACGTATAGAAAACATGCAGACCCCCTACCTCGGTTTCAAGAGAGGAGTCGCGGAAAGAGGATTTGAAGACGACGTCGGGGTGCGTCTGTGGAGGAAGCGGCATCTCCTCACGTGTTGCAGTGAAGAGAAAGGAAGGCACGTCGTCGTTCTTCGTGGAAGGATGGTGTTCTTCGTCGGAGACCGATTCATTCTTCACGTTCTTCGTCATTGAAGAAGATGTTCTTCAAGCCTCCCAAATCCTCCCAAGCAACAAAGGAACTAACCCAAAATAAATTAAGTCACACTTAATTTATTAACTCAACATGGCTTTTGAAATTCAAGTGTTTGAATTTCAAAAACTCACATTAAACTCACTCCATTAATGTCATAAGTTATTAACTTAAGTTAATCAATATTAATGGTCAGTTGAGGGGGTTAGAGGATATGAAGGGGTGGGGTTCGTGTGGGCCCCAACACCCTCATAACCTCCCAAGGGAGGTTGGGTAGTTACCCAACTTCCTTCCAATGGATTAAACACTTAGAGTAAAATAAAAATTGTAGAATAATTATAAAATAAACTTCCACAATTTTTATCATCAACTCTCGTGAAAACGCAACTCCGGAACAGGTGTTTATAAGCAATTACCGGCGCTACGGTTTCATCGGTGCCCTCGGAATTCGATTCCAAGAACCGGTTAAAAAGTTATAAATTCCCGCTCGTTCGTTCACTGAACGTACCCGAGATTAACTTCGAAAATTAATTCTGGGCACACCGGGCCTCGAAATCAGGCTCCGTCAGAAACTGCGTTCTTGTAAAATTCCAAAGAAAATTAAGAAAAAAATTTCCTTGAAATTTCCAGGTCTTTATATTACTCCCACCTTAGGGCTTTACGTCCCCGTAAAGCTACAACACAAACTAGGGTCACAAAAGCGGTATTGAGCACGCATCTGAGCCTTCCGCTCTCATGTGCTTACCTGGAGATTTTGTACTGCCAAAGAAAGAGAACCCGAGGATTCGACCGTCCTTATAGGATCCACTCATGTCAATCCTCGATCCCTACTGGAACCTCCGTGAAATACACCCCATCGCCATCGTCCAGCTCCTCATGGTCGATGATATGCGAAGGGTCGAGCACGTATCTCCTCAGTTGAGATACGTGGAAGTCGTCGCGCACCTGGTGCAACTGAGGTAGATGGGTCAAGCGGTAAACCACCCCACCTACCCAGCTGAGGACCTAGAAAGGTCTGTTGATCCTCAGAGATAACTTGCCGCCTTGGCCACATCTCTGTAAACCTCGTCGAGGTGAGACCCGTATAAGGACGTGATCGTTATCCTCGAACTCTAGAGGTCTCCAAATTCTGTTAGAACTGAAACTAAAATGACTGCTACCACGAGGGTAAGGTTGACCGACTCAAGGGTGATCGGTCGCACCCTCCTGTGAAAGAGTTTATCCTGTGCTGCCTGGGGTTTCCTTTTCGCCGACCAAGGAAAACCCATTCCGACGTCGTAGTTAAACCACAACCTTTTTCCCAAATACAGTCAATCCGTGTATGAACTGTGGATCCAATCCATACTCAGACCAACGTCGTAAGGCCTCGACGCTTCCACTAAGAGATTCCAACCAAAACTCTCGCCCCGAGGGTCTGGCCACACTGTCGGCGTAAGTGTGATTATCGAGTCTCCTCCCAAGGTATCTCCAGACGTGAGGGTCAAGTCCACGACTTACCGGAAACTCTAGGTCTGGAACAGGATTTGTGAAAGCAAGGAATGATTCATATCGACGTCTGTTACTACAGCATCTAGTAGTGTACATAGACTTTCCCTTGAATCATTTTTTTAGAGCCATTGGGTCACACTCCTTGACCGCATGCAGCCGCACTCTTCCTCCGCTCTCCAGCTCCCTGAGCCTGGCGGGGATAACTAAGGCGGGTGGTTGTAGCATGTTAAGATGTACACCACCTCACGCTGCTCTCCTAGCTATGCCTCCACGTCTACTGCTTCGTAGACTCATCTCTCCTTAAAGCTTCCTCTTCTTGAAACATTTAACACGCCTGAGTCTCTAAGACTGGCACCGGTTTCCTATTTCTTACTGCACTATGCATTCTTCATCCGCTCCTGGATGATATACACCTGCTTTGACTATGATCTGAAAGAGCTGCTAAAATTTCTCCTTTGCCGAAAAGAGAAACTCGGTCTCATCCCCTGGATGAACCACGCCCATTGCCTAATACAGTCAATCCTGACATGAATGACGCATTCATTCCATGGATGACATCGTAAGGCCTCGACGTAACTACTAAGAGATCCAACTGTCACTCTCGCCTCCAAGGGTTGAGTCACACTGTCGGCATCAGTGTGAGGTCACTAGGTCTCCTCCAGTAGAAATCTCGAAAGTGAGGGTCCAGTCAACAGTTTAACCGGGACCACTCAGTATCAACCAAACAAAAGGACAGGAAAGCAAACAAAGATAAGTGTCTTTTTATTATTGCAACTCATAGTACAAAGACACGAATACAACAGAAACATGGAAATAGAAGTACAAGGAACATATCTACTAGTTCCTTTCCTATCCACCTGCTCCCAGAGCTCTACTGCCTTGGTGTCTCCTCCAAAGCCTGTGGATCAACTGTACGAGGAGTCGGACAGTCACGTGCCAGGTGACCCTTCCCGCCGTAGGAGTAACACTGCCCGTTTCTGGCATGCCTGGCTCTGACCCCACCCCGGGTGCCCCACACCACCGGTCCTAAAACCCGAGATTGTCCAACTGCTGGTCTGGTCCTCCTGGACCTCTGCATCATCTGTCTATTGCCCACAGATGACTCGGCTACTGATCGAAAAACACGCGGCAAAGGCAGCAGCTCCTGAACACGCTCGGGGTGTAGAGGTACTGGCACAAACTCCACCCTGAATAAGGTCTCGAAGTCTTCCCATGCGAAGGTCATCCCATCGCAAAACTGAAACAAGTCGCTCCACCACCTGCCTGCTGCTTCCTGAAGGAGGCTGGCAGCAAAGATCACCATGAATTCTGCAGGCATCCCCACCAGCCTGAAGACTCTCACCACAGCCTCTAGCCAATCCTCAGCTGCCTGCGGGTCCGTCTCTCCCCGGAACCTGGGTGGCCTCTGGCGCTGGAACTCGTGCAGCGCACTCAAGTGGCGTGCATCGCCTACTGTTGGGGCTGGTGGCATCGGTGGCCCAACGTATGGTAGTACCGCTGGTGCCTCCGCTGGTGCCTCAACTGCAAGAGGGCCCTGTACCGAAGTCTCATCGCTCGACAGGCTGTCAGTACGCACATCCCTCTGAGCTCTAGCTAGTCATCCGAGAAAAGGCATCCAGAAAGAAACAACGTGACATGGTCAAACGATTATACCTGGTGAGATGACCTGGTTTGAGCTAACATTTAAAAACTTCTGGAAACTCACACGCAATCAGTGTTTTCGTGCACAAAGTTGAAAATCAGTTGTCAGGGTCCTGGTGTATGGATATGTCGGCCGCCCGCACCAACACTGGACTCCCTGAACTTAAGACCACACTCGGTACCCTTAACACTATTGCTTTACAGAAAGAAAATATCAGAGTTATAAGTTTTGTGGTAGAACCGACTCTTATGATACCAATTTGTCACGACCAGTCCTCGGGGCCCGTGCCGTGACTACCCCAAGCCCGCCTTCCATAGGCCAGGGGCTGGCGACTAGCACCAAAGGCGTAAATCCCGATAACTGGGAAGGCATTGCCTTTATAAAAGTAAAGAAAACACCACAGAGTACAAGCAGAAGTAAAACAATAAGTACAAAGAGAAGTGTTGAAAGGTAAATGGGACAGAATACAAACCCAAAAGGAAGTACAACTACAACTGAACAAAGTACAACAGAAAAAGACAATAGCTTGAAGAAAGGAAGCAGCTCCTGGGTCATCCTCCTCAGATCCTACCTGAAGGGTAGGTACAGATAGCCTCCTCAACGCTCTCGCCCATCAACCTCTTTCGTGTGTCATCTCGTCGTGTAGTCCACCTCCTGGTACTGACTCATCGTGTGGTCCACCTCCAGGTACTGACTCGTCGTGTCGTCCACCTCCGGGTACCGTCCAGTCCTCGAACACTCGGCCTCCGTCAGCACTATCTGTCGTCTGCAACCAACACAATGAGGTGCGGGCATAGCCCGTGCAGGGGTGAGTATAACGATACTCAGTAGGGACCCCGAGATCCTCAAGCTCACACTAAAACCAACATGGATAACCACAAAGAAGATCTCAACAGATAACCTCTACATAGGTATATGCCCATGCATATACCTAAGTTATCAAGTAACCCATCTCAATCATGAGGAAAACACCAAGATCATGAAATCAACGGATAACCACTACCCAGGTATATGCCCATACATATACCTAAGTTATCAAGTGACCCATCTCAATCATGAGGTAAACACAAAGGTCAAAAGTCTCAGCTCAAACCAGGATTTTCATTATTGAAACCGTAACTGCTGAAGAGCTCCGTCTCTGAAGTGTACAGTGGTCCTGTCATGACTCTGAGGTACTGCTCACTAACCTAAGACTACTGAGGTACTCCTCCTGTCGAGTACCGCGGGTCAGCCACCTAAACACAGTAGTGCTTCCCGCCGAGGTATGTCACCCAAACACAGTAGTGCACACCCCCTAGTAGCCTGCTGAGGTACTCTCCGGACGAGTACCACGGGTCTGCACTGTCACACAGGTAGTGCTCCATCCGCCATGGTTCTGCACCTCACAAAGTAGTGCTCCATCCACTGGGCTAGTCGAATCACTCCAAGTCGAGTCGGTCAAGCAGTCGTCAGGTCTCAGTCGGCTACACGGTCTCCGTACTCCACACGCTCGTCTCCGGGAGGGTCTGCTCCACGAGCTACAGGTCGATACTCCAAGTATCTAAAAGTCCCACGAAGAAGTATCTCAAAGGACCGCCTCGTCATAGGGGTCTCAACGCAACAGACGACGCGTCAATCGGACGCCTGGTCTGTGAGTTATTAGCCTTTTCGTCCCAGGGGCCTGGTTGGTTTCGTGAGTGAACCAACCCGGCCGTATCTCAACTATACCCCGAACTCTCATAGGTTATACTCATAGGGACCATTTCTCAACGTGATCACCAACGCCGTTGACGGTTCGTCAAATGGACGTCTGGTCTGAAAGATAATAGCTTTTCCATTCCAAGGGCCCTGTTGGATTTCGGGTACAATCCAACCCGACCACTATCCAACAGCAACCAAAACTCGGGCAAAGTATGAAAAAGTTCCGTCTCATCAAGAGGAATTCAATGCGATAGTCGGCGCATCAATCGGACGTCCGGTCTGTGAGTTATTGGCTTTTTCGTTCCAGGGGCCCGGTAGGTTTCGTGAGCGAACCAACCCAACCGCACTCCGACGGCATCCAAACCTCGATCGGAGTAAGCTAAAAGATCCGTCTCACTTAGAGGAATCCATCAAAGTTGATGGCACGTCAATCGGACGTCCGGAGCTCAAAATATAAGCGTTTCCGCTCCAAGGGCTCGGTTGGTTTCGTATCCGAACCAACCCGGCCAATCCAAAAGTATTCAGAAACCTTGAGTGCGATATATCAAAACGACAATCTCGTTCCAAGGATCTCTACGCAACTGACGGTGTGTCGATTAGAGGTCTGTATCCCAAGATATGGGCAAAAGAACAAAGAGGGTCCGAAAACGGGGGGTCTGGGCCCGGACCGACCCGGCCCGACCCCCCCCCCCCCCCCCTGGGTCGGCCCGAACCGGGTCCGACCCGGCTGGGCCCGGCCCGACCCGACCGGCTCGGTCCGGCCCGACCGGCCAGCCGCGGCTCGGCCAGCGCGGCCGAGCGGAAGCCGCGGGCGGGGTGCGCGGTCCCCCCCCCCCCCTCGCCGCTAATTGAAGTCGGCGGCAACCGTCGCCGCCGCCTTCCGCGGACCACCGAACGCGCTCCGGTGGTCCGTTTCTCCTTCCGTCTTCACCAACGGTCCTCCCGGGACCCGACCTTCACTGTGAAGGGATTCAAACGCCTTAGCGGTCTGCTTCGTCATCGTCCGTCGATCCGCACATCGATAAACAAGCTGCGGAGGGTTGTCGGGCCGTGTTTGTTCAGCCCGCGCCCACCGCGTTAGGTGTTATCAATTGGCAAATAATAACACATGATTTTAAGAATTTAAGAGGGTATAATTTATCCAAAATAAATTATACGAATGCCTTGCAATCAAAAACCCACGCACGAGAGTTTAAAATTTGAATACGCGGCGTGACGATGTCGCGCATTCTTGCCGCTCGATCCCGCGCGGCGTGACGATGTCGCGCATCCTTGCCGCTCGAACCCACGTGGTTCGATGGCACCGCGTCAATTTCATTCGATCCGCAACAACAAGAAAAAACAAAAAGGGAGGGGGCGGCCGTGTTTGTGCGGTCCGGCCTCCTCCCGTTAACTGATATCATGCGGTCTAAACAGACGCGGATAAAAGATAGAAGAGAATCACGTATAGAAAACATGCAAACCCCCTACCTCGGTTTCAAGAGCGGAGTCGCGGAAAGAGGATTTGAAGATGACGTCGGGGTGCGTCTGTGGAGGAAGCGGCGTCTCCTCACATGTTGCGGTGAAGAGGAAGGAAGGCACGTCGTCGTTCTTCGTGGAAGGATGGTGTTCTTCGTCGGAGACCGATTCGTTCTTCACGTTCTTCTTCGTTGAAGAAGATGTTATTCAAGCCTCCCAAATCCTCCCAAGCAACAAAGGAACTAACCCAAAATAAATTAAGTCACACTTAATTTATTAACTCAACATGGCTTTTGAAATTCATGTGTTTGAATTTCAAAAACTCACATTAAACTCACTCCATTAATGTCATAAGTTATTAACTTAAGTTAATCAATATTAATGGTGAGTTGAGGGGGTTAGAGGATATGAAGGGGTGGGGTTCGTGTGGGCCCCACCACCCTCATAACCTCCCAAGGGAGGTTGGGTAGTTACCCAACTTCCTTCCAAAGGATTAAACACTTAGAGTAAAATAAAAATTGTAGAATAATTATAAAATAAACTTCCACAATTTTTATCATCAACTCTCGTGAAAACGCAACTCCGGAACAGGTGTTTCTAAGCAATTACCGGCGCTACGGTTTCATCGGTGCCCTCGAAATTCGATTCCAAGCACCGGTTCAAAAGTTATAAATTCCCGCTCATTCGTTCACTGAACGTACCCAAGCTAAACTTCGGAAATTAATTCCGGGCACACCGGGCCTCGAAATCAGGCGCCGTCAGAAACTGTGTTCTTGTAAAATTCCAAAGAAAATTAAGAAAAAAATTTCCTTGAAATTTCCGGGTCTTTACATTGTGTGATAACCAGTCCACCTTAACACCTAAATAAATCTAATTTAGCTCCATGTGAGAAGGAAGAAGTCACCTAGAATCACAACCCAATCCATACCCAAATATGCAGGATAGGGTGTCTACATAAGTTTTCAACCCATACCCAAGGACATAGGGTAGGTAATCATGCCACATCTGATCTCATACCAATTGTTTGACCATACCTACTCACTTAAGGGATGATACGTCACCAATCGATCACTACCTTCTCACTCAATGTAGGTAAATCCATTAATAACCCATAGCACATCACCACTCAGACCCCATACTACTCATGGTGGTCCCATCATCCAATCTCATATTTTGGTCCAGTTATCTCACTCAAGATTGGCCTAAAATTCATCTATATACCCATATATTCTCACTCAATGCATGGTAGACTAGGCCATATCACTCATAGAAAGGCTCATTCCATAACCACTAACCCTATCACGTAGTGTATAGCTTATCATAATGTATGTTAGGATCTTATCTCTCTCATGGAAATCTAGACAACACCATCTCACTCATGGTATAGAAAGGCCTCGAGATCCTCTCCCATACTAGACTTTTTTATCTATCACAATAATCTAGTCAGCACATGTAGTAAACAACAATCAGGACACTTTGCCTTGGGCCTTTGGGCTATTTAATGGGTCTCCCTCTACCTAGTCTAAAGAGGTCTTTGATTTAAATAATAAATTGACGCTTCGGCCCCAAACTTTTAAAAAAAACAATCAGGACATGTATCCTATCCCACAACTTACTAGCTCATCCCCAAGGTACTAATACTGTTAGTATTAGTCTTGTATCTTGAACATGATCCAATACCCACATCAACCCTGTAACTGTTCTATTTTATCCACTTAGACCAACCCACCAATTTGATACCAAAATAAAAGTTCTTATAGGGCTACACACACAACATACATCATCATACAACACACAATACATAAGCAATCATAAATGGGAAGCATTAAAGGCACATGACTGTTGGAAAATACGTAATCTCACTCATGAGGTCAATTGGACCAAGAAAATCAAGGCCAATCCCTTCTAGTCTTCCTTTAAAAACCAAGTTAAATCTCTCTTTCAAAATACTTTTTCAAAATTCATCACATTTCTATTTACTCTCACTAGTTCATTGGCCAAAATCCTATCAAAATTTATTTTAAAAACCCATTTCCATTTTGAGATACCATTTTAAAACTCATTCTTGAAATCAAACAATTTCATTTAAAACCCATTTCAATCAAACCTCTTTTTAAAATTACATTTTTACAAGGAAATCCATTTTAATTTCCAAAATATGACAAGTGCCTCCAAATAAACCATAAAGAGGTCTAATGAAACTCATTCGAACAAGGTACCACCATAAAAAATTTTAAAAATCCATATGGTCAATGTTGACTATTATTACAATGCAATACCATCATATACTTATAGTTCAAGATCACACAAGTCATGAATTTCATGTAGGTGGGTAATATAATTCTAACACTAACATAAAATAACCAAAGACTAATAGACATGGTAATGTAAGGGAAATATACCTCAAACAACATTTAGATAAATTATATAAGCTCATACTGACCTCCTCTAAGCCCATGAGAACCAATATCATCAATAAACATTCTCAAAATAACTAATTAAATATTTTGTAATAAAACCCCAATTTTTGATAATTTTCAAAAACTCCCTAAGAGACCTCATAATGTTGAAAATATGAGAAATGGGGTTTGTTACACTCCTGACATGCACCCAACCCTAGGATACATAAAATCCCTAAATTAAAACTCTGAATTAATAAGAAATTTTACCCAAATTCTCCATAAAAACTATAGAAAATCACCAAGAGACATACCTTAAGGTAAATGATGAAAACAAAAGCTTGATTTACTTACCCAATGAAATCCTATACAAGACTCATGAAAAATCACTATCAAGAATGATGATTTCTCCATGATTTGGTGAAATCATCCCTCTAAATCCCTAGTTGGATGTGTTGAGTCAAAATTTTCCTTCTAACTTTTCTCATTCCTTTAGGTTTTGGAAATAAAAAACCTATTTCCTTTAATATTATTTTTCTTACCTTCTATAAGAATTTTTTTCTAAACATATGAAAGTCCAATTATAATTGGAATCATGTTCTTTAATCTCATTTATTCTATTTTCCAGATAAGTCTTTTGAACTATTTCTTAAGACCGAATAGAAACTAGAATCAATGAAAATTGGATACATACATATAATCGGATACATAGTTTCTTAGTTATAATTTGCTCAGATTTTTGAATCTGATTATCACAGTTTCTCAATTCTAATTCAATCAGATTTTATAATCTGATTGTCATAGTTTCCCAATTCTGATTCACTCAAATTTTCAAATCTGATTTTCAAAGTTTATTAGTTCCAATTTTCTCAAATTTTCAAATCTTATTCTCATAGTTTCTAAAAAAATTCTTGGTTTTTCAAATCTGATTCTCAGAGTTTCTCAAATTCAATTCTCTCATAAATTTGAATCCAATTCTAACTCTTTATTGAACCAAATTCTCGCACTTTATTGAATATGATTATCATACTTTATCAAATCTGATTTTATCACTTTCTCAAAACTGATTAGTTAGTATATTTCCTTATTATTCTTTTAAATATAATCATATTCTAACATATATTCATGTCTGGTTACATAATAATGTTTCTCGTGATATTTTTTCTTATGCTAAAATGATGTTGTATAATCTGATATTTTATAACCATTGTAAGTTACAACTCTACAGGTCCCTTCTAAATTTCAAGAAAATATAAACGTTGGAGACCAAGTCAACCATTTAACTCCAAGCCTATAAATATTTGGTCACTTTTTCATTTGTAAATCTCTTGAAAACTGTGTGTGTGTGTGTGTCTATATGCTATGAATTTTATCTCATGATACTGGAGATTGAATGACTTGTACCATGTGTTTGTTTACTTTAGTAAGAGAGTGTCCATATTAAAGAAACCTTTTTAGGTTGTCTCTTTAAAATTTTCTTCATGTGTCTAATTCTTTAATCAAGGTATTCTAGCTGAAGGAAGATAGAGGTGTCGATTACCTACTTAATCGGGGGCTTGTAGGGATAACAAGATAGAAGTTGCATCTAATATTTTGTAGATTGAGGGATTACCCTAGTGTGGGTAAGACGTACTTTATTGAAAGTATAAATCAAGGGAATTTTATCCAAAATCATTGGATACCATTATCTTCAGGTTAAAATATTTTATTTCATTTGTTCTACTTGTTCTGTTACAAGTTTTATTAATTACTCTACAATTTGTTACAAATATAAAGTGTTACTTTTCATACACTATATATTATATAAACTCTTATTTAAGATTATATATGAATTAAGGTAGAATATCTTTTAAATAAATATGTGTATCAATTTAATTATGATAATTATCTTTATAGGAACCAAGGTATTTTTAATTAACCTTACAAAAGAGGGTTTAGTGAATCTGATTTGATTAACATTGTTAAAAAATGTTTTCTTTAAGATTACAAATTAAAGTTTTTAAACTTACAATTCACCCCCCACCTATTTTAATTTTTATATATTCATAAAAATTTATATCCAATAGAATGAACCAAATAAGAGGGAAAAATGGGGGAATAAAATGGAGAAGAGGAGAGACCATACCTTGATTTCGAGTAATGGAACTCCTCCAAATGATCTGGTTCAAAGGGAAATCAAAAGGGAATGATAGTAGAGACAAATATGCATCTCCCTATACATTCATTCAATCAAGAACAAAGAGTTTTAGGGGGTTCCTAAAAAACGAATTTGGAAAAATTACTACAAATCCTCTGAAAAAGGGGGTACTCAGTGAAGGTTCATGGTGTGAATAGGGGGTTCATGCCATAAATCCCCTCCTAGGTAGAGGAGAGACCCTCTACCTCAATATTTTCATGGTGTGAACACTATTCATTCCATAAATGGATCTAAGGGGTAAAGGACTCACCCGAATACCCCTTCGTAGCCTGAAAGGCACCCCATGAAGGTCATTCACGGCATGAATGAACCTTCACACTGTGAATATCCTATTGCTGCAATTTTCTAGTAGATCATCCACCCAAACACTACTCTGAAATCCTTCCAAACCCTTGATATATCCACCAAGCCTCAACCCAAATCCAAAAACACCTTTTAAGAACATCCAAATACTCAAAGTCTCAATATGAGTCCTGATTCTCAAAACAAATCCCTCTCTAAACCAAAAAATAAAATTCCCTTACAAATTCACAAAATGTAGAAATTCAGGTCATTAAACCATCCATAATTTGATTCTTGACCTACCATATGAAATTATATTTCCCTTATACTATTAATTATAGGATAATTTTAATATAAATATAATATCTAAAAGAGTTTATGCGCTGATACCAATTGTTTTCTTTCAAGAAAAGTATCGATCAAGTACAAATCTTAAAGGGGATGGATTTGATACCAACGTTTTCCCTAAAAGTAAAGATAGTTTAGAGTTAAGAGAGGATATGAATTGATAGTAATTAAAATTATAAAACTAAATGTAAAAACTAAATAAGAAGATAAGTTATTTTTATAGTATTTCAGATATCAAAGATCCTATACCAACTATTCACACCCCTTTACTCCTTGAAATGTATAGTACACACTAAATCAACCTAACTTTTAAAGTGGAATCACAACCCAATTAAAACATAGCTTTTTTGGTGGAGGAATACCTAAAACACAACCAGCCTTTTACCATGGTTACATAACTAATTACAGACACATACCTTTTATGGATTTATAACCAATATAGATATTTCTTTTGTAAGGAAAGGAATAAACCAATTTTATATTACAATATATAGGAATAGATAAGAAAATAAAATTCAAAAACCAAAGAATCATAATTAAACAAATAAATATTGAACATATGTCACAGTTTGATCACTCTTTATAATGAATCCTATCATGATGAATATTTCACAATAAATTCAGTTAAAAGTAGTGATCATAAAGTATCAAAAGCTATATTTTTATTTCTATTTTTATCTTAATTTATAAATATATATTCAAAACCCATATCTTAAATATTCTAACCATTGGAAAAATATTTTTCTTGAAATATCATTCATAAATACCTAATGAAATTCATACCTTGAAATACATCTGTTGAATATATTCAATTTCCTATAAAATGACATTGAAGTAATCTATTTAATTTAAGATACTTGAAATATTTATTTAAATGTTATTAGAAATTAATTTAGGTTTTATGAAAAAAATAATACTCATTTTGTGTATAATATCTCTCTATTTAAATCCTCTTGATTATCAATCATAAGTAACAACAGATTATCAATTATATAACGAAATATATAATTATCCATATAGATTTTAATAATATGTAAGAATAAAAACTTTAATGTTTCAAGGTTTTCTATAAATATGGATTCATATGTAAAAGTAAAACGTGAATATTTAAAGGTCTATACTTTTCTGAAAACTCAAAATGTAAGAGTTGATCTTCAATGTGTAAGTGTATTTTCTAACTTCTATTTTATATGTAAATATAATTTACATTACTAATTTTAAAACTCTACCATAATAAATAAAATTCATTCATTCTTCATATATAAGACTCATCTAATAAGTAAGAATCATTCCTTTGAAAATTTCAATACATAAGAGTCAACATCATAATCACTGTAATATATTAGAGTAAACCTTCAATACATAAGGGTCATGTACTTCTAGAAATATCTAATATGTAAAGTTACTTTCCAATATATAAGTATTATATAATTAGGAAAATTATTCTTCAACAAAATATGATAAAACCAGAATAATAATAACATATAATAATAATGAATAATTCAAGGAAGCTAGATTAATGGATTTGGATACCCAAACCCATAGACCCAAAAATGTATTATAAAAGTAAACATATAGTTGGTGATTATACAAGGTAAAAGTACCCAAATAGTTAAGATATCACTTCAATAGGGATTATGAAAATGAAAAATAGAAAATAACACCACCAAAAAAGCAAAAAAGGAAAGAGACTCATCCCCTTATGCTAATATGTCAATAATAAGTGTTCATATTTTTTAGTTTCTATTTACCCTATTCTGAGAACCACTCTAATTGATTAGGTGTTGACTTATCCTCTATTTCTTAGGTGGAAGCATCATACTAATATGCTCATCTGTGTCACTACTACAAAACTAGCCTTTAAAAGTTCTATAAATGGCCTTTATCAGCACTAGAAAATCACTTACTACATGAGAAAGGTTAGAAGCCCTGATCTTTTATCAGTGCTTATAAAAGCACTGATAAAGGGTCTTTTATCAGTGATTATAGAAGAACTGATAAATTATAACTTTATCCATTCTTATAAAATCACTGATAAAGGACCTTTTATCGGTGCTTTTAAAAGTGTTGATAAAGGACCATGCTACCATGTGTTGTAAGAGCACATTGTAGCACCACCGCAATGTGCTGTAACAGCACACCGCAGCACCAGAAACACACTAGATGTCAATATAAATAATTACCAATACATCATTTAAATTAAATTTAAAACACAAAAAAATATTATATTATAGACATTTCAAACATTAGTTTATACAATTACATAAATACAAATTATTACATACATTAAAAAACATAAATGTTCCATTATCTTTTAATATTGACCTAAATCATGTAATTTATAAACAAACCACCCCTGGTAGATCAAAAGAACACACCTATATAAGAAAAAAATCTTATGTTAGTGATAATATAAAGAAATAAATTAACATAAAGTTTTAATTTTACTAAAATTGATGTCAATTTTAAATAAAAAGACGCACTTTAAATCATAATCATCACAATATGTGTAGGATTGAGGTGTGGATGATTCCAACACATCTCAAATTACTTGTGGATCATTTTACTAAAGTATCAAAACATTATTAATGTGTTTTCTTGGTTTTGAGTATGTTAGTTATCTTTTTTACTAAAATGTCATTTTAAACTGGAAACACATACTATTGACTCATTCTGATCACATTGTGTATCAGTTTGACATGTAACGGATTCCTACACATCACAAATGACTTATGAATCATTTTACTAAATTATCAAGAAAATAGGATCATGTTTGATTGTTTTTTAGTGAGTAATACTTTTTGAACTAAAATGTTGATTTTAAATTGATAACGGACTCTTTAAGTCATATCGGGCATATCGTGTATCGGATTGAGGTGTGGCTAATTCCTACATGTCACAAATGACTTATCGATCATTTTCATAAAGTATAAAAACAATCTGAATGTTTTTTCTATATTGAGTGGGAAAGTTTTCCTTTTTACTAAAATTGATGACAATTTTAAATAAAAAGACACACTTTGAGTCATATTGGTCACACTATGTGTTGGATTGAGGTGCGGCTGATTTCTACACATCCCAAATGACTTATGGATCATTGTATTAATGTTTCAAAGAAATATGAATTTTTTTTCTTAATTTTGAGTGCTTCACTTTTATTTTTTACTAAAATTCCATTTTAAAATTGAAACACACACTTTGAATCATACTGATCACATTGTGTATCGGATTGAGGTGTGGATGATTCCTACACATCAAAAATGACTTATAAATATTTTCCCTTATTTGATTTTTGTAGATAATGGAAAGTTACTTGACTACATAACTTTTCTTATAATCTAAATTGGAGAAATAGAATCTCATATCCAGTGAAAACTTCTAGAGGTAGTATAGACACTAATGCATTATATTATACCAATAATAGAAGTTATATTTTTTGGAATCCCTTATACTTGATTATCAACCACGTAGAGAGAGTGAGGGTGAGAAGGATTCTTATAGAAGGCACATAGAGGATGCGTCATATTTCTGATGAATCATGTTACTAGTTATGTCTCTAATCTGAGGATATAGGATAAGGACATGGATGGATACACTTTGTTGAATCGTCTCAAAGAATATGATAATGAGAGGAATATAAATGAAGATAATAAATGATATTATCACTAAACTTTATAGGTATAAACCGGAAGATGGATAGTGTAATATCCCTAGCCTGAATTACCCAAACAACACTAGTTTATATCATTGATAACCTCTAACACACCTCAAAGTCACTAAAGTATGGTTTAAACTTGGGGTGTAAAATCATAAATGAGATGTGTCCCCACCCCAAATTGAAACAATTAGTACCAAAGGTTGAACAAAATTCTAGCATGACCCTTGGGGTCAATGGACATGCAGACCCAAAATCATCATTACCTGATATAGGCATACTAGTTAGATAAATAACTATGGAAATAAATGATAAAATAGCTATATAGACACACATACATGCAACACTAGTATAAAAACTCACTTATAGTCTATAAAAATATCAAATAGATAAAAACCTAATATTCAAACATAACATGAACTAAAGTCACCATAGTGATTCAAAAGGTGAAGGCTTGATGTGATAAAATTCCATGTGCTTAACTGGGGATGGACCCTTTGAATCTTCTCCATAAGAAAACTAAGGAGCATAGTGAATTATAAGAGGAACTAGATCCTATAACACATTTAACCAATAGTGGAACATACATCACTCAACTAACATGGTTCATAGAAATAGCACCTGAAGCTACATGTCCACTGAGTTGTCCATGAAATGTGTTAGAATATATATAATCATTAGGGAACCACCAATGTTCCTCAAATCGGTAGTCAATAAACAATAATATACATGAAAATTTCTACACATTTATAAACATATATGAAAAAATTATTTATTACGAAGATATAAAACATAGTAGTAAAATAACAATGAATAAATTCAAGGTTCAGTGTCAGATATAACAAATAACTCCATATATCGAGAGGTTCCATACATAAGTAGTCACTAAAACAATGAATAATAAATAAATCATTTTGTTCATAATCTAAAATCAAAATTATACAATCACCAGACCACAAATAATTACATCGTTGAAGAAGAAATCAAAAACGAAACCAAAAATTCACAATGAAAATCATAAGGCATACCTTGATAGGTTGAAAAAAATTTAAGACCCTCTTCAGAAACCCTAAATACAATAGAACATCAGATTTAGGATGAGATGTTCAAGCAATTAGAGGCATTCTAGTGGTGTGATTCAAGCTTCAATTCACCGAGGAGGAGCGGTGGTAGTGGGTGGCTTCCGCGGAAATCTTCTGATATCACGATGGGTTTGTAAATGGTTAGTATTTTTTAAATATATTGGTACAATTTTATCAGCACTTATAAATAATTACTGATAAAGAGTCCTTTTATCAATGATTAAGTAATAATCTCTGATAAATGGACTCTTTATCAGTGTTTTTTTAACACTGATAAAGGCAGGTCTTTATAAGCGCTAAAAAAACACTGATAAAATCAATCTTTATCAGTGCTAAAGTTATAAAGATGATAAATATTAATTTTATCAGTGCATTTTTTAGCACTGATAAAGCCCCATCTTTATTAGCGTGAAAAAAAAACACTGATTAAGATGCTTTTATCAGCGCTTATTACTTAAGCATTAATAAAGGATTTTTAATTGTAATTATAAATAAAAAATTGTAAATATTTATATATACTTAATAAATATATATAAATATAAATATAGTAAATATATTACTTTTTAAATATATTTATTATAATTTTATAATTATTTATTTATAATTGTAGAAATACATTTAAAAAATAATATTTATATCATTATATATTTATATAACTATACGTATTTATTTAATAAATATTTATAAATATAAATATATTAAATATATTCATTATTTAAGAAAATTTATTATAAATTTAATAACTATTTAAATATACATAATTATTTATTTATAATTATATAAATACTTTTAAAAAATATATTTATTTATTTATAATTATAAATATATAATTGTATAAATATAGTAAATGCACATTTATAAATATATTTATTTATAAATATTGTTTTACAAATATATTTTTAGCATTATTAATGAATACCTAATTTTAAATGCATGCATATATGTTAAAAATGAGTGAAATTGAATAAATTAAGAATAAGTACGCTTTAACAATATTGAAAATATATATATGTTTTGTTTGTGTGCATTGTATATAAAAATGAATTAATTACTTTATGTAAAATCAATTTTACACACATTTTATTTATGTTAAATTGAAAAATCAAATGACATTCAATTATATGTCGGAGTACTATGCAATTAATCAATATTTTAATTAATATTATTTTTTAATTATAAACCATTATTCAATAAATAAATAACTACTTAATGTAAAGCACATAAATATTTTTTAATATATAAATCATATTTATATACATTAATATCTATCAATATATTTAATATATACAATTTAATAACATTAATTATCATAATTATCTAATTAATAGAATGTTTAGTATTTAATAATGTATAATCAATTATTCATTTTTATCATTAATTATTTAATTAAAAATATAATTTTTTTTACAAAAACTCATTTTTTAATTTTTTTATTTAATTATATCATTTTATTTATTCGGACCTTTATTATTTCTAAAAGGGATTGATGAAATAAATATTTATCAGTGCTAAAAATAAAGCGCTGATAAGGGGTACCCTTTATCATCACTAAAAATAAAGAGTTGATAAAGGATGCCCTTTATCAGTGTTAAAAATAAATCATTGATAAAGGTTTCCTTTATCAATGCTAAAAATAAAGTGCTGATAATGTTTCTCATTATCAAAGCTAAAGAAAGCACTGATAAAAGGTTAAAATTTTCATCACTTTCTTTATCGCTGATAAATATTTCATTTATCAACATTTTTTTCTAGCGCTGATAAATACCAACACTGTTAAAAACCTATTTTTTAGTAGTTTGTATAATGAATCCTTCTCAGTTAGTGTTTTCCTAGATTTTGATCCTCTAGAATCCATGGAAGATCCAACATCATCCTTTAGTTCCTTTAATATGGTTGGATCAGTACTGATTTTCACAGCCTCAAATGTAACTAGTTATCCATTGGGATCTATGTCAGTGTTTCCTTAAACATGCAAGTTATCCTTGCCACTACTAAAATTAGCTCCTACATCATCAGTTACAGGATTCTACCTAGATTTATCATCAACCTGGCTAGACCTTTCATCTAAAGGCTATTAGTGAACTTCAACTAGCTCTAAAGAGGCCACCATATTTCTTTATTATTTTATTTAAGTATTTACTTCATCAGAATGATCATTGGTGATTTTTTATTAATCCCTAGCATGTTCCTTTTCATCCCTCATGATATTCTTGGAAAACTCCATCTAGAGGTGTTGTAATGGTCTTATGCAGCGTACATCCCATCAGATCTCATGATGTTCACCACAACCCCCAAAGGATCCTTAGTAGCCTTATTTGAGTGGAAAGTATAAAATGGATTATCACTAGGATGATATGATACCTATAAGACATCTATATTATCAACAAGTTCCCCAAATCTAGTACCTTCAAACTCAAAATAGTCTACATGCCCCCTGAATGACACTGCTTGTTCATTGACTTATAAAGAACCGGAAGTAGTTAAGGGTTACTTTCCATCAGTATTTCCAATTGAGATCGGAGGAGTAATAGAAAAAATTATATCCTAAGGTATTACAACTTCAATATGTACATATTTGGAGCTATTTTTAACTTGTTCCCTACTTCATCCTAATTTTTAGCCTTCTTCAGTTGAACGTGGGAGTTTAGCTTTATTTTTTCCTTGATATTACCAAAATTAAAATTCTTATCTTCCTCCAACTCATCTGAATCTAAATATGGATCACTCTTACTAGACCACACCTCCTGTGAGATATTTAAATCCTTCATGTCATCCTTAGATAGTGCTGAGAATTAGTTCACATAATTAGTGATCAGTTTAGTTATTGATTTAGAGAGGCTTGAATTATCTTAAACCCTTTTCATTTGATCATAGAGTTTCTTACCCATCTTAGTGATATATGGATTTAAATATTCAACTAAAATGTGATCAACATGACCACCTCTAGCCTGATTCTATGCATCCAAACCATTATGATGTTTGGATCCATTAGATCTATCACCTGTGTATCCCTAAAAATTAGAAGGGACCAAAATTTAATGATTTTAATTCCTTTTACATTTGAATTTAGAATTCACTTTACCTCCATATTTGATACAATTAATTCATGTACAACATTTATCAAAAGTATGAACAATATTATTACATCCCTTATAGAAATCAGGGACCATTCAATACTCCATTGACAAAGCAAATATAAATTCAATAGTATTTAAAACAATTATCTTGATCAGAAGAAGAATATGATCAATTTCTACCATCACTCATGAAAAGTGACCATACCTAGACCTTTTAGTTTCTTTATACATTTTGATCATAATTCTTATTGTAGAATCTATTTCCCATAATATTTTTGGGTACCAAAAAAACCAACTCAAACCCCTAATGTAAATCCATACCTGTGTAACAAATTTTTTCATATTTGAGGGGTTTAAGGGTGGTTTATTGTCTTAAATTATAATAATATCTTGATCAATTTAACAAAACCAAATCCCCATGGCTTTGATTTGATGTATGTAAAATGGAAAACAATGTGGAATTACCCTTTACCCAAGGATATCATACACCAGTTATCAAAACCACAATATTAAAAGATTATTTTATTAAGATTGATAAAATTTAATCTATTATGCTTGGATTGAAAAGTAAAGTGAGAAATTAATGAGTGCTTACATTCATTAATCCTATGAGATATGGTTCCTTTGGTTTCTTCAACAAAGGTTGTTCCCCCTTATTCAAAATTCTATCACATAATGAATTAAAGTATCAAAATACATCAAAGGGTCTATTTCATAAAGTAGAAGCCTCATCCCATGGATTACTAAGGTCTAGTAATGCATCCTCAACATCTATATGAAACCCTATATTAGGATTCATATTCATATCACTCAAAGTTTTTCCAATCAAGGGAACCTTGGAAGAAATGGGAATCCTTATCACATGATTCCCCACCACAACCTGAGTGAATTATGCCTTTCTCCCCTTGTCACCAATAATATCCCTATAAACCAAGAAATCAATAGGATTCTTACCTAAATCCTTGTGATATTTGATCTCATGATTAGGGCATGAATAGATAGAAGAATAAATTCCTGTCAATGAAGAACCCTTGGGGTTGGTGTGGGAAGAATCCATTTAAGCTATATATCAAGAAGAAATTCCATGATCTCTATATAATTTTAGAGAGATAATATCTCTAATAGTCTCCATCATCCCCCCAAATAATAATGAATAATAGTTAATTATAAAATGATAAATTATGTGTGGTGAATATTAATATAATGATATAGAAAAAAGACAGGGAATATGTAATTATCAAAATATATAAATCAAAGTGAAAAGTATCCACTCAATAGAACCTTAAAATTCTCTAAGACCTATAAAAATTATTCTTTATATGTAGTAGTCGTGATATAAAAATAATGAGGAATAATACATTTACTTTTTTGAACTAATTGGTGATTGAGATCATGATTAATATCCCAATAAATCAATTCATGGTGATATCATACATCAACCTTTTTATAGACTTTAATATTAAAACAAATTAAAAGTATCATTTCTCAAATATTTATCCTAATATACATGATGTATGAACAATGATGTAGTAAATTTGTTGACCAATAAGGTAAATCAATGAATATAATACTTTTTCTCCAGTTATAGAATCTATATTTATGAATATTAATTTTTCTTTTGGAACTCTTTGAACCTTTCCAAAAAAACATTGATACCTTATAACTATTTGAGTGCATCACTTATGGAAATGTGTTGAGGTGGTTTTTATTTATCAAAAACATTATCAAACATATGATGTTTATTTCTATATAGATGGTTCATTAGTGGAAATATATGTTGCCCTGTTAAACTAAATCTTCTTTAGAATATCAATCTCTTGGACCAAGTAACTTTTGTATAAATGGGACAATAGAGAGTACCTTTTTTTAATAGAACTATAAATCATTCTATATATAGGAAAATAATTTATTATCTATATAATTTCAATACACATGTGAAGGTATTCCTTTGTAGAAGCATCATAAGTAGTAAAAAAACGGTTTAAAAATGTTTCAACTCTATAATTAATGGTTGAATGTAAAAAATATATATCATTTCTATGATCATATGGTCCAGATATAAGTAAAATAATGAAATAAAAAAGTTTTTTCACATAGATCACTGGTGGAAGATTAAAAATATAAATGGAAAAATTCCATGTATTATGAAAATTATGAGTTTTTCTAAAGGGGTTGAAACCATCACAAGATTTTTAGGTCCCAAATGGTAATGGAATATGGTCTAAAGGGGGGTGAATAGACCAGATTAAAATTTTATAAATTAATTATATAAATCTTTTATTAACAATAATTAAGAAAGTTAACTTGAAACAGAAAAAATAAAAGAAAGAAAAGAACACAAGGATGATTTTTATAGTAGTTCAGTCTAAAGTAGACCTATTTTACTCTTATAACTCTCTACTCAGTAAAAGATACATTATTCACTAATCTGATTTTTGAATGGTAATCATAAATTGATTATAAAATACTTTTTCTAGTGGAAGAATAACCAAGACATATAACTTTTTTATGGGGATTCAAAACCCATGAAAGCACTAGCTTTAGACTACAAGATTCACAAAATGAATGGTCTTGCCTTTAAAATCCATGATTCACAACCCAAAAAAATAAAAAGAAGAATTATTTTGAATGTAAAAGCATAAACCAAAAATTGACAGCACATGTGAGAGATGGGAAGTAGTCTTACATACATAAGAATTCAGGATGAATTAGAAAATAAATAAGAGAAGAATAGGTACCAATTCTTCATTAAAGTATAATATTGTCTCATCAAGGAATTATAATAATTAATATAATTTTTCATTCAGTGCTTGAAATATTTTCTAAAAAATGAAAATATGATCATACAAGACTTGGTTTATACAATAATCCAAATTTCAGAGTTAATCTATTTTGATTCTCAAAATTTTATATTCTCGTAACAAAAAAGTTTTGAATTAAAAACTTAAAGACTAATATAAATTAATTTAAATTAATTATTAAATAATTAAGACATTATCCATTATAATAGATCAAATCAATTCAGTAAATATTTTAAGATAATTTGACTATTTAAATTTTAAAAATAGTCTTTCTAATTTCATGCTTTTTGTAAATATTTAAAATTTAATTATATTGAATTATATACTAATAAAATAAGTTTAAATAATTTCATTGTCACTAAATATTAAATTAGAAAATAATAAGACTAAGAAATCAACTCAAAATATGATATCTTAAATATTTGAAATATATTTTATATATATACATGACTAAAGAGTAAATAAAATCATATTTTAAAATGAATTAAAATATATTAAAAATGCTTCACGTGTATTTTATATAATATATATGAATTTTAGAAATCAATAAATTAATTAAAATAATTAATATAATAATTTAGTTAATCAAAGTATCAAAAATAAATAAAAACAGAGCATGCTAAAAATTCCAGATTTTAGGAAAGATAAATGAAGTATCGAACTAGTAGTGAGCACCAAGTGACCATGAGGTATACACCTTATGGTCAGTTAACTTATCATGTTGCCATAATGTGTGATAAGTTCAAGTATCCTTGCGGTCAGTGTACTGACCATGATAATATTATAAATTTCATTCACTTAAGTTATCATGTGTTCACTTAAGTTAACATGATGCACGATCGGTATAAATTTCAATGTGAAGTAGGTTTACTTACCATGAGAAAGCTTGTGGTAGGTTGAAGAGAAAATGAATCTACTTTAAAAAACCACATGTAGTAACTTGAAAACATCATGTGGTAGATGAAAACTTGAATAGTAGCTTATGTGCTTTAAAAGGCAGTTGCACAGTAGGTTAGTTTAAGTTATACATTAATGTGAAGGAGATAGGGTTCACAGACACTTTGGAAAAAAATTACAATCAATTTGGAAAAAATGAGTCACATTCACTTTGGAAAAAATGATTCACGATCACTTTGGAAAAACTAATTCATGGTCAATTTGGAAAACATGATTCACAATCACTTTAAACAAAGTATTCGGTAACTAGATAACATGATCTTCGGTGATTTTTTAACCCATATAAAAAATAAAATCATCGCATGATCCTATTGAATTAAATGTATATAAGATATTAATATTTACAATGGATCACTTTAATATTACTTATAAAAACTAACATATGATTGAAAAATAGTAATAAAAAATATCTAAAAACCGTAGAAAAAAATCATTAAAAATTATAGAACTTCAGTAAAATTTTGGGGTATGTAAATGCCAATTTCATCATTTCATTAAGTTGAATGAAATATAGATAAATATATTATATATCCATATAAAGAAACATAATATGATTATGAGTTCTATATATATATTTATCTATGAAAAAAAATATATTGTATTCTGGAAATTTAAGAATTCTAAAAATATCAAAAAGGATTAGGGAATTTTTTAGAGCACTCAAAAAATGATTTCATACTTAATATTAGTTTCATAAAATAAAAATAAAAATAGTAGATATACAAAAACAAACTTTTTATTAAAATCCAAGCTATGTAACTCAATTTATTATAGAATAACTAAATAAAAATTTTAAACTGAAAATATTTATAGAAACCAAAATCTTGCATCATGTTTGGAGGAAAAGTGTAAACATCTAAAGACTAGTTTAGACATCGTCACAGATGAATAAAAAGTAAATAAACTTATTTTATTTCATATTAAATAGTAGTTATGAAATTTCAATCACTATAAATAAAGATATAATAAAAATATAGTGATCTAGTAAAAAAATATTTCCAATAAATAATAATTAACATGAAATATTGTGTGGAATTGTAAGATTCAAATACATAAAACAAAAACAAAGAACAAAAAACTCCCCCTTTTAAAATTAAAAAACTAAAAAAAGATTTTATAAAATTCTCCCCATTTTTGAAATTTTTTAAAAATAAAATTTTAAGAAATATAAAATAAATTAGTTTAAAGAACATAAGTGAAAAAAATTAATTTACAATCAGACCCCCCCCCCCTAATAAATGAATATAAAGGTAAGTTTAAAAAATATAAAATTTTCAAACTAAATTTATAACATACTAAGATCAAATTAAATTTTATCAAATTTTAAAAAATCTAATGGTTTGGTAAAAATATCCTCCAGTTGATTTTCACTTGAAATATATTCAAGAATAATATCACCTTTGTTAAGATAATCTCGAAGAAAATGAAAACACTTGTCTATATTATTAGTTGTATAATTAATTAAAGGGTTCTTTAAAATAGAAATAAAAGAATAATTATCATAACAAATAAGAATTTTTAAAAATGTAAAACCATTATCAAATAAAGTTTTTTTAATCCATAAATATTAAGAACAACAAGATGCAGTAGACATATAATAACTTTCATTAGTTGAAAGGGAAACGCATATTTATTTTCATGAACTCCAAGAAACTAAATTATTATCGAGAAAGTGACACATACCTGAGGTGATTTTCTATCTAGTAAAAATCCTCCAAAATCAAATTTAGGGTAACTAATTAAATTAAAATAATTTTGTCTAGAATAAAATAATCCAAAAATAAAAATTCCTATAATATATCTAATAATATGATTATCATCCTTTAAGTGATATTACTTAATATTTGATTGAAATCTAGAAGATAAACAAACACTAAACATTATATCAGGTCTATAAGAAGTAAAATAAAACAAAATTATAATCATGCGTCTAAATAATTTAAAATCAAAAGATTTTCCTGAAGCATTATAATATAATTTACAAATAATACTCATAGGTTTTTTAAAATTTTTATAAGAATCAAGACCAATTTTTTTACTAAATATTTAAAATATTTGGATTGATTCAAAAATATTCCATCATTTCTTAAAAAAATTAAAGTCCCAAAAATAATTTTAATTTTCCTATAAGACTCGCATAAAAATCCCTTTCCATCAAATAATAAAACTATTTACAAAGAAAACCATTTGAATATCTAAAAATAATATCATCAATATAAATTTGAACAGTTAAAATATCATTTGAAATTATTTTGATAAAAAAATTAATATTTAATTTGTCTTTATTAAAATAATTTTCAATAAAAATAATGTAATTATATCATACCAAGCATGAGGTTCTTTCTTAAGACCATATAAATATTTTAATAAATTAACTACATGATTAAGAAATTTCTCATTTTCAAAACTAGGGTGTTGAGAAATATAAACCTCTTTTGAAATAAAAATATTTAAAAATTCTCTTTTCAAATCCATTTGAAATAACTTAAAACATTGAAAAATGGAAAAATATGAAAAATTATAATAGATTAAATTCTAGAAATAGGTGTAAAAGATTCATCAAAATTGATATCTTCTTCTTAATAATAACCTTAAGAAACAAATCTGACTTTATTTTTTTCAACCTATTCAGATTCATCTATTATATTTCTAAAAAACCATTTAGTTCTAATAACATGCTTATCTAAAGGCATTTAAACTGAAGAACAAGAATTATTTATATAAAATTTATTAATCTCACCATGCATATAAACAATAAAATTATAATTATTTAAATCATCATCAACATTATTAGGAACAAAATAAGAAATAAAAGTATAATCTATAAAAAAAATTTAAATAGACACTACCAAAAAATAGGGCAAAGGAAGTGTTGCCATTTATCAGTGCTAAGAAAAAAGCACTGATAAATGCTCCCTTTATCAACGTTAAAACAAGCACTGATAAAGGTGTACCCTTTATCAGCACTTTTCTTAGCGCTGATAAATGGTACATTTATCAGTGCTATTATTAGCACTGATAAAAGTTTTTATTATTAATTTATATAAAATTATTACATTTATATTCAAAAATAATGTTAATTTTTATACATTAAATAAAAAATGTTTATAATTGATATTTTTTTAATAATTTAAAAATATATATATAATGTTTTAATTGAAAAAACTATTTCTAAGATTATAATTAAATAAATATATATATACTTAATTAAATAATTATAAGATTATAATAAATTACATTAAATAATAAATATATTTATTATATTTATTAGAGATCTATTAGATTTATTAGATTTATTGGATTAATTCATTGTATTTATTATATTTTTTATATTTAATATATTTATTTTATTTATTTTATTTATAAATATATAGTAATTTTTAATATATATATTTATAATTAAAATTATTGAATATATATGTGTTTTCCAAAGAATTTGGTTAACGAATATATTGATCATGCGTATATGTTATGTATCATATGCATGAATGTTCATTTATACATTACATATCATTGTCCATTGATGTGATATATTGATTAATTCATAATGTTATCCATATAAACTATATATGTTCTAAAAAATGTACTTATAAAATTATATTGAATATATTTAAATAATAAATATATTTTATTTTATTTTTAATGATATATATAAATAATTTTCAAATACATTTGTAATTATAATTTTATTAATATATATATATTAACAATTATATACCAATATTTATAAATATATACTATTAATAGTTATAATTATTAATATATATATATATATCCTATATATCTTGTTGAATAAATATATAAGAATATAAATAAATTATTAAAAATATGAGTTTATCAATGCTATAATTTTAGCACTGATAAATAGGTATTTTATCAGCGTTTTTTAGCACTCATAAAGGACTATCTTTATTAGTGATAATAAAGTGCTAATAAAGGTATGTTTTATCAGCACATTTTATTTTAGTGATGATAAAACATACCTTTATCAGTGATTTTAACGAGCACAGATAAAGGTTCCAACAGTTTTTATGAAAGAACCCTAACAGAATCCTCCTCCCTCGCACCCTTTCAATCCTTCGTGGAATTTAAACCCTACATAGTCGACCCCTCCTCTATTGTGACCCCTCCTCCTCCTCTGCTACTGCATTTTCTTCCTCCTCTACCATAACCCTCCTCCTCCTCCGCCACCGTTTATTCCTTATCCTCCACCACCACCGTGACCCCTCCCCCACTACGACCCTTCTCCTCCTCCTCCTTCGTCGTTGCTACCTCCTCCTCCTCCTCTGGCCACTGACTCATCCTCCTCCCCCGGTGTCACCTCCTCCTCCTCCTCCTTATCCTCCTCTTCATTGTGTAGTCCCCTTGTCCACGTGACCTACTTTGGCATGCCCTCCTCATCTGACGAACATCCTGGTATCCTCCTCTACAGTGCATGGATTCCCCCCAGTGAGTCTCTTTTGTAATGAATTTTTACTCTTCTATATTATAAAGGCAGTTTGTGTGCAGATCTAGTCTTTAGGTCACCATGAAAGCATTGGATACTGGTTCGCATGTGTTTTTTATGATATTTGGATGACTTTTGGAATTATAGATGTTGTTTTTGATTGGTGATGATTAGAGTCTGAGAGGATATTTTGAGATGGAGATAGATGACGTGGTATAGGAAGGATTTTATTGGTTGCACACTGGTTCTTAGGTGATATCATAATGGATAGTTTAATTGGGTCAGTGTTTGAATATGGAATCATATTAGGGGTCAGATTAGACCATGATATATTAAGATGAGCATGGGATTCCCCTGATGATCAAGGAATCATGCTCTAGTACTTAATAGAATATTGGTGGTGGAAGTCGAGAATTATTTAGTTTGGTTATCAGGAGTTTTAATTGTAAAATGACATAATATGTTTGGTTTAGACTATGATTGGTATTCATGGTAGGTTTTTGGATTCCTTTAGAGTTAGTAATTTATATTAGAAATTGAGATAACATGTTAGTGGTTGCCAACCCTTTTGAGGTATTTTAGGTGGAGGATGTTTGACTTATGCTATCATGTGATATTATGTGTAATGATTTGACACATGCATTGATTATTTAATATTTTTTGGGATGAAAAAATTTTAGAGCTGTCTAAGGCTTTACAAGGAAAATATTTGTGTTTAGGTTGTACTTGGATGGTGGAGGTGTATCTATGGAGTTCAAAAATTTGGGAATGAAGGAGAATATCGACATTTTACTTTAATTATCATGTGTGGTTGGGTAAGTTTTATTGTAAGTGGCATTAGGTGTGTCATTAAGAACATAAAAATGGATTTTGTTAAGAAATTTTGTAGGTGTGAGGCACTATGTATTGAAATTAGCTTTCATGAGTGAAGTATTATAGTGGGGAGTGTATTAGACTGGGTGATTGACTAAACGTTGACATGATATTTTCACAATATTGCCAAGCTTAAGTAAGTACCATCTCATCATCTCAATGATTCTTTTGAGCTTTGGCTCAGGATCAGGTGTCATTGTGTCTTCTGTTGGGTGTTGTGATTTAAAATCATGTTGGGAGTTTAGGAATAGAATGTGATTATTTGACTCCAAATAGATAACTAATAGTGGTGATTCAATAGTATTACCACTAAGACATATCGAGTATGATAAGAACAATGGTGGAGAGTTTTTAATTCCTCATCCATATTAGAATTTGAATTTTCAGGAGGAGATGTAATTTTTTTCAATTAATGGACAAACCATTTTTAAAAATGAGGATTGGATATAGAACCTGGAATTTGGGACATATTAAAGGGGTTTTTTATATAGTTTTAGGCTCAAGATGTGTCTTAGGTTCTTAAACAAGTCATAGAAGCTTTAGGAGTTGAAATTATAGTTTTGGGGGTAGCAGCCTAGGGAGCATGGTTTGCACATGATTAGTGATAACCATGCACCACAATAGTGGAGATTGGTTTTCATAGGCACACAGTTTGTTTAAATCATGTGAGGGGCCTTAGAAAACCAAAAAAATTAATTAATAAATTTTAAAGGCATTTCTCATGGTTTTCCCATAATTTTTTAAACCATGCACATTAACCATGTGAAATGGTGTTTCCTAGACAGTGAAGATTGTATAGTTTGCACATGGTTTTAAAAACCATATATACAAACCTTGAACCCCTTTAAAAAGTGAAGTCATACAAAAATTCCCCTTTTAACCTTTTATGTTTTACTGGATTCTTCCTCTTTTCTCATCCAGAACCCCTCCGCGCTACGCCACCCTCCCCATCCTCTCCTCTTGGGTAATTCTCCCTCACCCTGTGTATGTTTCATCTTTCATCACTTATATTGAAGATCCTAGGATAATTTTACCTCTCTTATTACTTCTATTTTAGTTTTATTTCATTTTCATACAGTGTTCCACTTGGTTAAGCTAATATACCCTATTTTTTTACATTTTTCTGGTTTCTCATTTTCTTCTAGGTTGAATCGAAGGATGATATTTGGTGTGTGATGGATTAGAGGTTATAGTGTATTGATGACCAATTCCTCATAGTCCCTTTCCCCTAGATTATATGATCTCATTTTTGACCATTCATGTGGATTCTAGATGTGTTGTTACCAAGAACCATGGTGGTGTGGCCATCTCCTTTGTGTCGTAGTTCTTTCTCTTTTGGGACCCATTGTGGCATGGCCCTATGTATTATGTTGTGATGAATGTTTTCCTATATTGCTTATGTGTTGTGTTGTGATGTGTATCTTGTTCTCCATTATATTTAGGTCCTTTCCAATTAAGTCTGTCAACATCTCCACATCATTCACCCCCCCCCCCCAACATTATCATTTACACATTCTGCATCACGTGTAACTATATGATGAATGAAACCAAAAATATTAATATTCAATGAGTATTGTAAGATATTTCCTATATATTTTTCCATAGGTTATGAAGTCATCACATAAGTTTTAATAACTTGTTAGTTTCTGATGTCTGCTTCACACACTAGGTTCAGCAAACATTACTACCATACAAATGAGGAAATCCTTAGTAGTGACTACTCTAATTTTCAATCTTTAAAAGATTTATCATATATGATACTATCATGAACCAACCCCATAGGAACTCCAGTGGTGTTGGGAATATATTAGTGTCTGACCCCCCCCCCCCCCACAATTCCTATAATTAAATGGACATGGGTCAGTTACAATTGGAAATGTAATGATACACCCCAAGCTGGTATCATAACCAACAACTGACCTGGCTTTCCACTAACCTAAGAGGCGTTCATGATCCCTATGGGGTAGGAAAAGTCCCCTAGAAAAAATATACAATTAATGTGGAATATTTTACCCCTAAATTAGAGTAAATTAAAAATGATATTTATCCTGAAAACTATACATGTCCCATTCATAAGTTAAACATCTATGAAAATAGTAGATACAAAAAAAAAATAAACAGGAAGCAGATATCTAATAAAATTGCAATATTTACAAACAAAATAGTTTAAATAGACATGTCCCATTCCTAAATCTCATTGGACCTATTTTGTATAGGTATAACATATGAGTTCTCATTTTATGTTTTCTTTTTTAGTTGGAAATCTCCTCTACTGCGCGCCTCTCCTCTGTCATGAACGCACCTCTTCCATGCGCTGAATGACACCTTCACAATGAGTTTTCTACCCTTACTCATTGGTTTCCTACTGTTTTTATGTTATTATAGTTTGATATTGATGGTTATGTTGTGAAATGTATGGGCTAAACACCCTACTGAAAATCATGGTTGTTGGTGGTCCTTGTTTTTGCACTAAATGAATTGCATGTTGGTTAGTTCCGGATGAACATTTGAATATAAAAATTGGCAATTTACGTATACTTAGCTAATTAATGAATTCCCTAGAATTATAAAACTTTTGTGATAACCCCTAAACTAACAAATGTAATTGAATAAGGGATGCTTTGTAAAATCTGAAATTGTGTTTGTTTGGTTTGTATGGTGTTGCGATTGTGAGCACTATTGTGTGTTTGTATGGTGTTGCGGTTATTGGAATGATTGGTATGCCATTTTTTTCCATGTTGTAGTTACTCCACCATTTAATATCAATACAAAACTTACCCATTTCAATGGCACCACCACTTTGTTACTAGTGCAATTCCAATGAATCTTAGAAAACCACTTCACTAGAGGACTCTATAGGACACTTTATGGACACCCTATTCAAATAACCATAACAACATATGTAATAAATCCTTCCACCCATAATCACTCTATTGAAAATCATACCATCTATTAGTTTAGTACCATATTTCTTGACTTGAGACATTATGTTTCCAGAGAAACACTAAAAAAATGGTTTACAATAATGCATGTAGATCACATGTGGGATACTAAAACATTCTAGTGTAAGGGCTTCTCATAGAAAGTTCCATTGATCAGGTGGTTGAGAAGATGGGTGTGATCTACTTTGGTCCTGAGTAATGCATGGAGAAGTAAGGGTATTGTTTACCATATCTAGTTCCATTGATTGAAGTTGTATGATGACCCTAATTGAACATCTTTTGTGTAATTATTTTGTTAAATATTTACATTACTGAATCAAATAGGATGAATATGAATAAATAATGGATAGATTCCAATCGGTTGAAAAAAGAGTATGAAGATGGCATGAAATAGTTTATCGAGTTTGCAAAAGATCATTCATATGAACCTTCTCAAATTCTTTGTTCGTGTTTATGCTATTGTTATTCAAGACAAATTAGTCCAGAGGAGTTGGAAGAACACCTAATTTTTCATGGAATAGATCGAAGTTATACATGTTGGAATAAACATGGGAAAAATGAATGTAGGTAGTGGCTGGGATAGCACTACATTTTATGGATCATCTGATATGATTACAAGCGTGAACAATGTAGATGATCCTATGGAGGATGTGATTACATATGTGAATGATTATGAAAATTGTATTGAGAAAATGAAAAAGATAGTTGAAGATGAACTTCATGATTTCCCAAAATTGTTTGAGAAGTTAAAGAGTTGTGAAAATACTCCATTGTATATTGGTTTCACTAAATATACAGCATCGTCAGTCGTACTGAATCTATATAATTTGAAATAAAAAAATGGGTGGAGTGACTCCAGTTTTACATAACTACTTTCTCTTCTGAATAACATACTCCCAGAAGATAATGAGCCCCCAAGACAAACATACGATTCCAAATGAATGCTATGCTCGATGGGTATGATCTCTAAAAGAATAAATTCCTACTTGAATGATTGTATACTGTTTTGAAAGAACCATAAATCAATTAAAGAATGTCCAAATTTTGGTTCTTCTCGATACAAGAAAGATGAATCCAGTCCTAGGAAAGTTGTATGGTACTTTCCAATTATTCCAAGGTTTAGGTGCTTATATAGAAGTGAGGAGACTGCATGAAAATTGACATGGAATGCAGATACAAGAATTAAAGATGGGAAACTACATCACCCGGCAGACTCTCCTTAGTGGTAAAGAATTGATCACGAGTATCCTAAATTTGGAAATGAGCTGAGAAATCTTCGTCTTACGTTATCTACAGATGGAGTGAATCCTTTTGATTTTCAAATTAGCAGTCACAGTACATTGATTGTTATATTGGTAAATTATAACTTACCACCGTAGTTATGCATGAAATGAAAATAAATCATGTTATCTATGCTTATATTAGGACCAAAACAACCGGGTAATGATATTGATGTTTATTTGGCTCCATTGATCGAGGATTTGAAATTATTGTGGGATTCAGGTGTTAAGTTGTATGATGCTTACAAAAATGATGATTTCACTTTGAGATCTATGTTGTACAGGATGATAAATGACTTTTCTACTTATGGAAATTTTTTAGGATATAGAATTAATGGAACTCAAGGGTGTCCCATTTCCGAACAAGGTACACAATCAATTAGGTTGAAACATTCATCGAAAACCATGTTTCTAGGACATCGCAGATTTCTACCCCAATGGAATAAGTATCAATCTTGGAAGAAACCATTCAATGGAAGTTCAGAAGAATATACAACGCTATCTCTACTAACAGGTGATCAATTGTTTGAAAAAGTAAAATATATGGACACTACTTTTGGTAAATTGTTTTCAAAAAACCTTATGAAAATCGATTGGAAAAAGAGATCCATTTTTTTTTAATTTCCATACTAGAATTGTCTATGTGTCAAACATTTTCTTGATGTTATGCATGTTGAAAAAATATATATGTGGTAGTGTCATTGGCACATTACTAAATGCACTCAGAAAAACAAAGGATGTAATTAAGGCTAGGTTGTACATGGTTGAGATGGGAATACGAGAAGAGTTGGCCCCAGTGAAGGGTGAAAAACAAACATTTCTTTCTACTATTGCTTACACTATTTCTAGGTAGAAGAGATATCTATTTTTCAACTTCTTGAATGATATAAAGGTTCCAAAGGGGTATTCATCAAATATCAAGAACATCATGTTAATGATTGATTTAAAGTTAATGGGTTTGAAATCACATGACTGCCATGTTTTGATGCAAGATCTAATTCTTATAACTTTACATTGCATTTTTTCCAAGAGTGTCTGTCATACATTAGAGAATCTCTGTTTCTTATTCAAAGAAATATGTAGCAAAGTTATAGACCCAGCAAAATTTCCAACTATTGAAAGAGAAACGGTTGTCATATTATTTGAATTGGAAATATTCTTCCTGCCGACATTCTTTGATATGATGGTTCATTTGATGATTCATTTGGTGAGATAGATTTGACTATGTATTCCTATACATTATAGATGTATGTACCTCATTGAACAGTATATGAATATTTTTAAAGGGTATGTCAAAAATTGAAGTTGGCCATAGGGTTGTATTTTGGAGTGATATATTGTTGAGGAAGCTGTTGAATTCTGTACCGAATACCTATCTGGTGTAGAAAACATTAGCCTACCGAAATCTTGTCATAATGGGTGGATTTAGGTAAAGGAATTTCTAGAAGAGAGGTTGTCACAATCAATATTATAGATCCGAAGTAGGACCACCTTTACATTTTTTATAACAGTTTTGACGTTGAACCATATGTTCAAACCCACAAATAAATTCTTAGGAATTTGAATCCATATAGGGCTGAAAAATAGATATCAGATACACATAATAAATAGTTTATAGGATGGTTTTGGGACCATGTTTTTAAGAAGTTAGATGAAAATATGGACTCAGTTTCAGAACGACTTTGATGGCTAACCAGAGGAACAGGTGTGTATGTATTATCTTACAATTTTTATATAGTTAATGGTTATACATTCTATACAAATGAACATGATAAAGATGGTACCATGTAGAATTATGGGGTTATACTTTTGGCTGAAATGATGCATGTTTCTGGTGCTAAGGACAGAAATCCAATTTATGCGAATATGTCATACTTTGGCATCATCAAACAAATATGGGAGTTGGATTATACAAAATTCCATGTTCTGATTTTTCAATGCATGTGGGTTTGTAATAGGATAGATGTTAAAATAGATTAATTGGGATTCATGAAAGTTGATTTCAGTATAGAAGGGGATAAAGACGAACCATTTATAATGGCATCACAGGTAGTACATGTATTTTATGTTTCAAATCCCGCAAATCAAAACTGGTCAATTATTATGTTATCAACCAAAACAACTGAAGGGTCGGATGAAAGTTCAACGAAGGATGACCCTTTCATTGGGACTTTTCAATAATTTCGCAGTGGTCCCAATGTAGACAGAATTTTTTATGTTATAGGAGACCACAATGAAGGGATTTACATAGTCGATAGAGGGGTCAAATATCTTCAGCCTTTAAAAAAAGAGTTCAATAATTAAGTTATTTTTTTATTATAATATACATTGTGTTACGTTATGTTATTATATGTTTTATTCTACTTTTATTTAATCTAAATTAAATTTTAAACCACTTTTCAAGATAATGACTTCTACACCTGTTGATGCACCCAATCCTGAGGCACAATAGGTCTCTCAACCTGATGTTGTTGGTCCCAGTGCAGAGCAACAACAGGTTTCTCAACCTGTTGCTACTGGTCCTAGTGTTGAGGTACAACATGTTTCTCAAACTATTTTTGCTGGTCCTAGTGCCAATGTTAGCACTCTAGAGGAACATAATGATGATGTTAAAACTGAGGCAATGGCAGGCAATGAAACCCTGACAACATAAAAAAACAAGAGCATCATATTTTGACAGTGTAATCCAAAATCCTTAAGTCAAAAGAAAAAGGAATCAAATTTTAGGTGGGATGGAATAAGTGAGGCCAACATGTTAACCCCAACAAAGCCATGTTTAGTAGCTACATTTGAATCATCACTCGGTAGTGTGTGCTGATTGATGTACAGTCATGTAACCATGTTGTCACTAGGATTAATACACTAATGTGGGAAGATATTACTTTAAAATTATGATATCGTTTCTTTAATTTATTAAAATAAAATAAAATACTAAAACATTGACTTACTCTTCACCATCCTTATAGAGTGAATTTATAGTAGATGCCTCACACAAGGAATATGTATTAAGAGTTATAGGAATGATTCATAGAGGCTTCCTCACAATTTTAACAAAATATCATCTTAAAGATATTGAAGGGAAAATAAAGTCGCACCCACCTCATATTTATGCACACTTGATATCCCAAGGAGTGCGGGATTCATTTAGTAGCCGTCATGCGGAGGAGACTGTTCAGGTACATTTTTTCTGGTAATATGTTGTTTTATGTTTCTTTTATTCATCACTTTTATTGATAGTTTTTTATTTATGAAACAACAACTGAGTGCTGAAAATAAAGAATGGGCAGAAAAACCAGCATACCCCAACCGTAAAGCAATGATGAGGTACACTTCACTTTCAATAAAAATTGGTACGTATTTTAAATCTACCATAATACTTTCATGTGACAAAAACAACACCATAACCATGTTCCTATATTTATATGAATATTGACGAATCAAAATGGAAATCCACTTCCATACCACTCCATGTGATATGGAAGGAGGCTCGTGTAAATAAAGAGGTGATACTGATAGATGAAAACACACAAAAAGTATGGGAAACATGTGTAAGTATGACATAATATAAATTTATTTTTCTTTAAATCACTATTACATAACAATGACTAATTATTTTCCTATATTTTCTATCTAAAATAGTCACAGGAATAAACAACACCTGCACTAGATTCAGACATACTTTCAGCGGCCTTGAAGCAGCCAAAATAGTATGGCCACGTTAGAGGTGCGGGTTTTGGGGTGACACCCTGAACATATTTTTAGAAAGAAAAACAAGTAGAGGATAAAAGTGAGGAAATGAAAAATATGAGAGAAACAATAGCTATATTTCAAGGAGAATTAAAATACCAGAGATAGATGATAGAAAGTTTGATGAGGGGGAGGCAAAGAGAAGAAACAACTCAACAACAACTTGTGCATGAAGATCTCTCCCCACCCCCACCAGCTTTGAGTTGAGCTATTCCCCTTAAAAATCTAACTTAGATGAGGTAATCAATGTTATAATAATTGTTTCTGTGAAATTTGAATCACATAGACACTGATACCTTTCCTGTACTGATGTTATACAGGGTGAAAATGACTATGATTTATATCTATCAACTCCCACCTATCACCTTTTAATGAGTGATACGTTGTTCAATATGAAGAACGGCATAATACACAACAAACCACTTCCAACGGGTCATGTCAGAGTGTCTATTAACATAGCTAATGAGCTGAGCACCGAACTACTTGTTCCAAATGATGATTACGACATTCATACAATCGAACAAATTGTTGGAACATTCATTGCATGGCCATCAATTCTAGTAAAAAAACATGTCGACAAGTATGTATTCATTTAAAATTTATTTTTCAAGATGAATCTTTCACATTTAATGAAAAAAGGCATGAAATGATTAATATTATTACATAACAAAAAAGGAAAGGGGGTGAAACAAAAAATTGGCTCAAAAATATCTCAAGGATCAACCAACCAATCGAAACGATCTACTAAGAGCATATTCACCCCCATCCGTTCTATATCCATATTTAATATCATTATAGGTTAATGTGGATACAAAGTTAATAGATGTAAATACTCACACATATGATTTTGAAAAAAATATGTATGGAGGGGAATAATCATATTACATTAGTGCTGACAATGTAGATGAAATCCTCAAGTTTGAATGGCTAGGCGCCTTAGTTGTAAATGTATACATGAGGCATGTTTTCATGATTTGATTTTACAAAAGTTGATATACTATGATCATTATGACTAAATACATTTCATATCTTTCGCAAGCGTGTATATGAAAAACAATTAAAGGGATTTCCCCATGAACAAAAATTTGGACTCGTTAATCCTCACATCACCTCTTCAAAAGAAGAAATAAATGATGATAAAGAGGGTGAAATAATTTCATCCCTACTCAAATCATTTGAAAACAAAATTTCGGATGACATAATGCTTTTAATACCAATGATTCAGGGGTAAAAATCTACAATTTAATCATATTAACTATATTTTCATTTATTTCATTACTTATTCATTTTCGTGTTTTTAGGCAGTATTGGATGCCCATTGCGGTCAATTTGGATACTCCAAAGATTTATTTTCTAGATTCAACGCATGGATATCCAACAAACTGACCACGCATGATGGCGTTTTTCAATTTGTAATACACTAGATCTAACATTTTAGAACTAAACATATAGTTATATAATTTATATTATCTTTTAATGAGGATTCTATTATGATAGGGCAGTGCATCAATATCATCTACTTCATTGAATGAATCCAGAGCCTAAGGAAAAGAACGCCCATGAGATCTAAAACTAGACAAGTATCCTGGTATATATAATAAGATTGCACTATCCAAATACATATCAAAAAAAATTACTTATTTTTCTCGATGTTTCTGTAGTGTCCAAAACAAAAAAATGAAAAGGACCTTGGTTATTATGTTTATAAATTTATGAAAGAGATCGTATTTCATCGACAAACTAGCATCCCTAATGAGGTATTTTAGAAAATAATTACTGGTTCATTTAAAATATCTATTAATCCTTTGTGTATTTATATTTTTTTAGTACTACCATGACTGTCACAAAAACTCATATTCACAAGATGATATATATGTGTTTAGACGTGAATGGGAAGCATACCTAATGGAAGATTGTACACAAATAGGATGAAGGTGAATTCCTACTACTTATGTTATCCTTATATGATCATTGATATCTTCCTTTTTTATACTTATTTAGCATCTATGATCACCCTTTCTTGTGTTTCATATCATTAGGTTATGAAGAATGGTTTTAGAAATTATTTGTCTTTCTAGTAAAGAATAACTTAATAAGAGACTCTTATGAACTAGTTTTTTATGTTTCCCTGTTACCAAAAGCACTAGACCTAAACTATTATGGCATGGATAATTTATATTCTGTATTTTTTTCATTTATGTTGTTGTTTCTACTAATTTAGTGTGTTGGAATAAAATTGGTTGTGCATCACTCACAAATTTAATAACAAAACTAAGGATCCTTTACTACTTTTGGTTAACTACCTCTTAGCATAGCATCTAATCTGAACTTCCGATCAGGCATCCCCATGATGCTCGCATCCCACACAATCTCTATGATATCATCATTCAGCATTCACTTTTCCTTCTCTTCCTACACCCATTTACTAGGTAAATGGGTACAGGAAGAGAAGGAAAAGTGAATGGTGAATGATGATATCATAGAGATGGTTTCATATGAGAGCATCATGGGGAAGCTACATCGGAAGTTTAGATCAGATTCTATGTTAATCCGTAGTTAAACAAAAGTGGTAAAGCGCACAAAGAATCATTAGTTTTGTTATTAGCTTATATCTAGACCAAAGAAACCTTCTAGAAAGATGTAAATGTAATGTTACGATATAATATCTCTATTTTAACAAAATGAAATTTTGATTTGATTTTAATTATTCCTTACAGGGTTCATTAATTTTAGAATATTTCTATCCATGTGACATGCCTTTGTAGGAAGAGCAACGATGTTGTGTCTGCTCAATCACATAGGTAATCTTGATGTTTGAACAGTAAAATCATTGTCCATATAATTAATGTATTTTTTCATATTTATGTTTAATTTATTTATTTTATATAAGGAATATTAATATACTCATATTTGATATCAATGTATGAAATATTTAGGTCATTATAGTTGGTATCAGAGTAACTGGACTATTCAAAATTGAGAAAATTCATTCAGTTGTTTTGATACTTTAGGTAGATGATCCATAAGTCATTTGAAATGTGTAGGAATCAACCCCACCTTAATAAGAAATATGATTCCACCTATATGACTCAAATTGTCTCTTTTTATTTAAAATTGACATTATTATTAGTAAAAAGAACAAGTGACATGCTGAAAACTGAGAAAATTCATTCCAATTGTTTTGATGCTTTAGGGAAACGATCCATAAGTTATTTGTGACCTGTAGGAATTGATCACACTTCAATTCAATGCACAATTCCACTGGTATGACTCAAAGTGTCTCTTTTTATTTAAAATTGACATTAATTTTAGAAAAAAACACAAGTTACATATAGATGGTCAACACCGTCAACTAACTACATAGTCTATGGGGGTCTCCACTCACAAAGAGTGGTCAAAACCACCTCGACTAAGTCGTGTCTATGTAAACACGACTCCAACAGTGCATCAAACAACAAATGATGAGAAAAAATCACAAAAAAACCAAATCCACATCATCTAACACCTCATTCCCATATGACTATGTCCCTAAAATCATGATGGTCAACACCATCTCAAGTCTCGAGATCCATGACCTTGTCCTGAAAATTTCATCACCTCAAATCCTGATGACCAAGTCACCTCAACCTGGTGATCATCGTCACTCCAAGAATCTAAGCCAAGCCCCACCTGATTAACCACATTGCCTCAATATAGTCGATCAACACCCACCTCAATCCTAAGGCCAAGCCCATTATATTCCCATGGAATCAAGTAACCAATATAACAATTCGATTTAATTCAAATTCACACTTGGCCTAAACTTTCCAAGTTATTCTAAACCTCTTACCCGACTTAACTAATCATAGTGGAGCAAGAGAATGCCCATAGTCATCTCATATAATCATTAGAACAAATTAATAAGCATGTATTTAATTAATTAGGTTCTCACTTGAACAACCCACATAGTGTATATGAACACACCCCCAAAACACTCACAAAATCAAGGATAAAGCTAGGAACCACCTACCTTGTACTAGTATGTGGTCACTCATTTGATATCGTCCTCAAAATCGATCGAAATCATAAGAAAATGTAGTTTTAGATGAATGCCCTAAAAATAGAAAAAAAGGCTCTCATATATTTACCACTCCATATGGTGAGATAAATAGAAAAGAGAAGCTAGAAAATTGAAGGTATTATTGAGATGAATTTGTATCCACTAACGGATCAAAGATTAAACTCTGGATTATGGAGTTCCCTCAAAGCCTAGGGAGAAAGAAGATAGAGGAGCTCCCTATATTGTGCATTGTAAATGGGAGGAAAGGGTGGAGAAAGAAGGAAATAGTGAATGAAGGAAAAAAATTAATTTCCCACTTTTTAATGGGCCACATGGTTTGGCCACACCATTTGGATAACTATGTTCCAACTGTGCGGTGCCCACTATCTAAGCACCACACTATACACAGTTAGGCACACAATTTTCCAAACTATGAGAAAAGTATGTGAATCACCTCTATTAAAAACTGAAGAGGTTTCACACGACTTTTCAAACCCACTTACATAGTTTTCCAAACTATATAAAGTGTCTATGGTGGCCCGTATGGTTTCTTCTAGGAGACCGCATGGTTTTTCCAAACTGTGTGCCTCTGTCTATGCTTTCCTGAAATGGATTTCTTAGTCCCTACTATACCCAAAACCCCAAGGCACTTTTTGAGCCTTAAAACCCATATAAAAACAAGAACTTGGGTCAATCAACCTCTTGGAATCAGGTTCCAAATATCAAAAAAAAATATGGCCCGCTCAGCAAACATGAAAAATTCAAACAAGTTGAGGATTTTTTGACCAGCTCAAAAACCCAAGACATTACAATCTCCACACCTTAACATATCTCATCCCAAAGCTATCAAGATTTACCCATATATGGTACCACATATACTCATCTCATCAAAATCAACTTGGTCTACCCTAGTCATTAAGTCATAGGTCAACTCCCCTCAAGACACTCCCCACCTTAATAGTTACCTACCCATTCACTTCTTGACCTAAAAATCAAATGTCTCGATGGTCCACCAACCATCCCTAGACTCGAAATTCCTCCCATGATGCATCATTATTCTTGTACCTCATCAGGTTCTCAAATAATACCCATGTCATATTTAACACCCATCAAGTCTTGTATCTCATCATATGCCTATATATACTTGTTCGATACACAACACTCATAAAATCCCGCATCTCATCATAGATCTTGTATCTCAACAATTACCCAAATAAACCTACATAATATATATACATATTCATGCCAATAAAAATTTGGGTGCCTATGCACCTCATATAGAACTTGCATCACATCAATGCCCAGATGCATACACACCTCACATACAAATCTGTATCACTTCAATTCCCACATAAATCTCGATGCCAACACACCTCATATATATATAAACATCTCACATAATAATTGATGGAAACCTAGTAACCAGTTCCTAGTTAGTCCAAAAACAATACTCGTTCACCTCATGCACCAAAACCAGCCAAATCCAAAATTAAAGAAAAGTGTGGTCAAACCCACGACGTACCACTAACTATAATTAGATCACCATCCTACTCGGACCCTAAAATCTTGATAGTGTGATTCTAGCCTGATGCCTGACTACCTGAGTTTTGGACTCTCTACAGAGCTCCACCAGTCACTAGCCATTGATCCCACTATTGGGTCATGCTCTCTTTTACAAGACCTCCACGTGTAGCTAAATCCCAACTACCCACTCCTAGTACTTCTCTCAATCCAACCTCATATCCCTGAGTCTTCCCTATTCCTTGGATCCCACATGTATGATAAGGCTTCCTACAGAACCTCTAAAAATGGCCCATCTAGTTGCACACATGACACTACTTCAGAATCTTATCACATTAGGTCTGAACATTCCCTAGATTCCTACACTAAAAGAACAGTACTGTAAACCCACTCCTTAGAAGACTTCCTAAGTCTCTAGCCTAACTGCCCTGCTAAGACTCATCACTACCTTTGAGAAGGATGTTAGTCTGAAGATGTTGACCTACACCCTGATTGTGTGTCACAAGCCATCCTCAAAACATTGCACCCTAGTGAAACGAACCAGGCTCACCCTGAGATTCTCATCAATACATGGCCCAAAGTTTTCCATCTACATATTTCTCACCTATAACGAATCATGTACCTGGAGATCATGATCATCCTGACCCTTCAAGGCCTCATCCCATAAACACTTAAGTAGCACTGTATCACCACCCTCCATACACTCCATTGAATCCTGTCTATGTGGAATCCCACTGAATACCAATCATGATGGTAAAACATCCATATCATTGTATATATAAAAATATCTCCAATAGAAAAGGTTGTAAAAGGTAACACATATCTCCACACTTACACTCCCTTACCACACCATGTCACACAACATCTGGTCTCAAGGATGCTTACCTACCCATATCAAGGTTAGTTATCAAGTATCATATAGTCTTATGGCCCCCTACCTTCCCACATTAGAGTTAGGCATCACATATAATATGGCCTCATGGACCCTTTCCTACCCATGATAAGGCTAGGCATCAAATCTCATGTATCAATTCAGGTTAGCTGAGTATAATTCCACTAAAGAGGATATACAGCAAAAACACTATTTAGTTTCTTTATTGGCACTTTAAACAACTCACCCCCAATAATCATCTATGTCTACCCTTATCAGGGTCAGGACTATATATCATATGCATATAAAGTCACATACAGATCTCATTCGAACCACATGTTTGGGTTAGTTGAGTAGAATGCCACCAAAAGAGGCTAAGTAAGAAAACACTATTTAGCTTCTTTACTGACACTTTAAATAGTCCAAAATTTCTTAGATCAATCCATGTTCCCAATGAAAATCATAAGAATTCATGCATCATATGAGCCTAAGTGCCTATCATGATGCATGATCAAACCTCCCTTGCCATACTGGGCTAAGAGTCAAAATCCACATAATAGATAAATATCACACCGAAGTGTACCACCTGAGGTTGAAATCAAATTAACTATAAAATAGAAAAGTAAAAAATAAATTTTATGTTGTTAGACACTTAGTTTGTCCCCTATGCATGGGGATAAAAGCACCCAAACATAAGATCTGTACATAGTGCTGACATACTCAAAAGAATAAGGGACATACTCAAAACTGAGAAAACTCATTCAGATTGTTTTAATATTTTAAAACAATTATCTATGACTCATTTTTGATGTGTAGGAATCAACCCCACCTCAATACGATGTACGGTGTGACCGGTATAACTCCAAATGTGTCTTTTTATTAAAAATTGACATTTTATTAATGTATTCTTTCATATTAATGTTTAATTTATTTCATTATTGTATTACTAACATAATATTTGTTTTCTTATATAGGTGGAATTTTTTTCTTGAGTTTGGATGCTTTTTTCGGCAACTAATACCATGGACGACAAATTTTAAGAGGGGATCATGGATGAAAAAAGGATGAAACATTAATTTTTTTAACTGTGTGTTAGATAATTGTAATTGTAGCCATATAAATTTTTTTTTTGAAATGTATATAGTAGTGTGTGTGTTTTTATTCATGATTTCAAGTAAATTTATATAGCATTGTTTGAGAAACTCTTGTGTGCGATGTTTTGTTCTTCTATTCTTTGTGTGTAGGTGCTGTTTTGTGCAGCTGTTTTGTGCAGCTATTTTTTGTGTAGGGGATGTTTTGTGCTATTTTTTGCAGGTGTTGTTTGTGTGCAGGTGTTGTTTGTGTGTAGGTGTGCAAGTGTAAGTGTTGGGTGTGCTGTTAAATAAAGAGCACATCACAGGTAATTTCGCCTTTATTGGTGCTATTTTAATCCCTAATAAAGTCCCATTTATCAGCACTTTTTTGTGCTATTAAAGGGTACCCCTATCTTGGTCGCGATTAATAGTGATTTTCTAGCACTGTTGAAATCGGTTTATAGCACTGATAAAAGCCTTATTTTTAGTATTGAGAATTTATAGTTTTAATAATGAAATCAATATTATCGATAACATTGTCAATATGATGATCCCTATGAACCTTCCATGATCTTGGACCAGGTTGATACTGAGTATACTACCCCTCAATTGATTCATCATTATCATAAGGTTTTTCTTCACCAAAATTAAAATATCTAAAATCATCATCAAAAACATTAGAATCAAAATTCAATTTCACATTATTTTCATCAAACATAACATGAAAAAATTCTTCAGTAACCATAATTATTTTATTATAAACTCTATAATCCTTACTATTATTAGAATAAACAAGAAAAATACCTTCATCTCTTTTAGTATCAAATTTATCTAACTTATCCTTTGAATTCAAAAAAAACTTTACAACCAAAAAGTCTAAAATAATAAACTTTAGGATTTTTACCTTTAAATAATTTATAATGAGTTTTCTTTTATAAAGGTATAACAAGAATTCTATTTTAAATATAACAATAAGTAAAAAAATATCCATCCCAAAAATATCTCTGAAAATTGTATTCACTTAACATAGTTCTATCCATTTAAATAAGAGTTCTATTTTTTCATTATACAACACCATTTTTCTATAGTGTTCTGGGAGCAGAAAAACTATAAAAATAAATATTCTTTTAACAAAAATTTTCAAATTCTAATTTATTAAATTCACCTAGTTTATCACTGCAAATAGAATCAATCATACAACCTTTTTCATTTTGAACTAAATTTCAAAAAAATGAATCTAGATAAAGTTTCATTTTTACGTGAAATAAAATAAACCCATGTAAGTATACTATAGTCATCAATAATAGCTAAAGTATATTTCTTTCCTCTAAGGATATAAATTTTCATAGGAACAAATAGATCAAGATTTACTAATTATAAAATTATATTAGTACTTATCTGACTGATAGGTCTGCAAGAAACTTTACGTTGTTTCCCTTTCATGTAAGCGTCATAAACATGAATATATTCCTTCTTCAAAGTAGGTAATTATAGCACATTCTCATGTTTTGATATATTATGTGACATTATAAAATTAACATGACCTAAAAACATTTCCAAATAATGTTATCACTATGTAGAGCATTCAAACACTAAACATGTTGAATGATTAGTTCAAAAAAATCAATACTATAAATATTTTCTTTTCGATTATCATAGAATAATAAGTAATTATCCCAAAAAACTAAACATATTTTATTTTTAAATTTAACTTCTATTCCATCATCACATAATTGATATATACTAATTAAATTATATTTTTATCCTTCAACATATAAAACTTTATAAATAAAAGTATAATTAGAAAAACACACTTTACCAAAACATACTTTGCCTTTGTAATTATCTCCAAATGAAATATTGCCTCCATCACATCTTCTTAAGTGATAAAATTAGATGTTTATCCATTCATATGCCTATATCATTCACTATACATATACCATTTGTCATTTTAGAGACATCCAATGCATTTTTCCTATAAAAATCAATTACTTAACAATTTCGGTACCCAAGATAAATTCAGTCCAATTAGATTAGTAAAATAATTTTTAGGTACCCACAAAAATTATAAACAAGTATTGAATTGTACTCTAGATAATAAAGATTTTGAAATATGGTCTTCATAACCCCTAAAGACTATTTGAATATAATAGAACAATCATTTTCATAGTTTTCTTTCAGGCCACATTAAAAAAATGTAACAGTAGAAGTACAACCATTTTTACTTTTAACAAAATTATTTCAATAAATTGTTGAGTCAATAAGGTTTTCCTTATGACTTTTTCATTCCTTCTTGTTTTAAAAATCACAAACACCTTATCTATAAGGAAAATCGCTTTTATAAGGAAAATTGCTTTTATAAGGAAAATTTCTTTTATAAGGAAAATCAATTTTATAAGGAAAATTATTCTTATCATATTTTTCATTATCTATATCCATATATTTCTTAAGTATAAGAATCGGTTTCATTTTTATATTCTCGAAATCATTTAAAACTTTGATATGAAACATTCTGTTTTAGGTTCCGAATTCTGGATGAGAACTGTAATGAAGTTCTACTCCAAATTCTGGATACGAACTTTAATAAAGTTCCACTCTAAATTCTAGATACGAACTCTCATGAAGTTCGACACCGAAATCTAATGACGAATCCTGATTACAAATTCTCATTACGAATTCTGATGATGAATTGTCATTCCGAATTCTCATTCTGAATTCACCTATTAAACAGAATCTGGTCATCTTTACTTTATACACTCTGAATTTATTTAGACGCCGAAAATTATTTTTGGTTAGACTCCGAACTTCCTTTTTGCTTACACTTCTATATTTTGTCTACTCTTTGACATTTTGTTTACACTCCGAACCTTCACTCCAAACTTTTGTGTTAGACTTAAAATGATGTCGTACATTCTGTTACACTTGTTTTGTTATAAAACGATGTTGTCTATTCCGTTATAAACTAATCGTTGGTTAAGTGACACATGTACAGGTCCCTCCAATTTTTAAGGAAAATGTGACCGTTGGAAAGGAGGTCGAATGAGCCTATAAATAGGAGCTCATTTGAAAGAGCTCTACAATACTGAACAACAACTTCTTTGACATTGTGCACACATGTTGTTGAAGTGATTTCTAGAGAGAGAGGCTCTTATTAACTCTCAAAGCTTCGTACGACTCTGAATTTTGGTGATTACATTCGAGGACTTCCAGGGATAGGAAGACAGAGGTTCCGACTACCTTGAAGTTCGAGGGCTTCCTTGCTGAGGAAGACAAAGGTTGACAACTACCTAGAAGTTGAGGGCTTGTGGGTATAGCAAGACAGAGACTCTGATCTTCGTATCGAGGGCTTACCCTGGTGTGGGTAAGACAGACTTGCTTGAAAGTATAAATCAATGGACCTTTATCCAAGGTTGTTGGATACCCTTCTCTTTGGGTTAAAAGACTTATATCTTGTTACTTGTAGTTTTACTACTTGTTTGTTTCTACTGCATTTTGTATTGTAAGGAAAGTATAACTTTCTTATACTTCCCTACATGTACTCTGTTTCATTTAGATTCTATACGCTTTAAGGTAGAATCTCATATTGTAATCTTTAGTTAAGTTTCAATTTCAGGATCTATATTTCTGGAACCTACTTTTGGAATCTCTTTCCAGTTTTAAGAAAGTACATAGAACTTGAAGTTTATAACTTCATTCCTTATTCCAAGTTTTCAATTGGTGTTAGAGGTGTTGTGAATTTACTTAGGTTGGCTTTTTTAAACTTAAAACTTTATTTATCTAAGGAAAACTTAGTTATCTGTAACCAACTTTAAAGGTTCCAAAGGAATTTTTAAAGTGTACAATTCACCCCCCCCCCCCTCTTGTATATTGAGCATCTACATCATTATTTCGATCCTACATAAATTTGAGGTAATATACTATAATATCCAATACCATCTTTATTTTTATTTATTTTATTCAAATACATCATTTTTTGATATTTTTCATGACCTTTAATAAAAGAAGACAAACATTGTCTAATACATTAAACTTCATTTTTCAATTTTTCATTTAAACCCTAAGAATATTTTAAATCATCATAAACATTAGAATGATAAGTATAAGTGATATTCCTTAGTTTTTCATTATCTTGTAAAAATAATTTATTTTTAGAAAAAAGTTTCGTATTATTTTCTTTAATCGTATTATATAAATCTGTATCTTTGAAAACATATTTTCTCAATATTTCAATTTCTTAATTTAACTTAGAAACATATGGATTTTCAAAATCAAAATTAGAATCAGAATATCTAGAATAAAAATCAGAATCACTAACCTCATTCATAGAATCCATAAAGCATAAGTTAGCATATTCATTCTCATTTCCATATTGTTTACTATAATCAAATTCTTCAGTATAACTCCAATTAGTTGGAAATTCATTTTTTCCGTATTTTTGTGTTGTCTTTATTCTTTAGCTTTGGATATTCATACTTGTTATGAAATTTATTTATATACTCAAAACAACTAACATTTGAAGTATTATAATTGGTACTACCTTTATTATTTCTCTTAAGTTTCTCCTTTTGAGAGTTTCTTCTAAATCAGTTCTTGAATATTTTCTTTTATATTCATTTATAGACTCCAATTACAATTTTATCCATGTATTCTTTTTCACTATACTATAATTAATAATCATAAGAGTCAGTAGAAATAACACTTATAGGTATAAATTCTATACCTTTTCCTTTTTTGTCTCCTCTTTAGTTATATTCTTCAATTACAATTCATACTAAAGTAGGGTTCCAATTAATTCATCAAGATTTTACTTTTGAAGTTATTTCATTTTTCAATGGTGGCTTTCATTACATTACATTTCTCCGGTATTTCTCTTAGTAATCATTAAATAAGTACTGTATTTTCTAATTTTTATCCAAGGGAATTCATTCCATTTACAATTCTTTTGAATTGGTGGAACATTTGTTTTATAGTTTTGTCTCCATCCATATTGAAGTCTTGATACTTAGCTTGAAGCATTCTAAACTTAGTTTGAAAAATATATATTCTAAACTAAGGTGACTAACTTGTAGAATCTTCAAAATTCCATGAGGTGTCTTACAAGAATACACATGACTAAAAAAACTTCTATTAATAATACAATATAAAATATTCATAACTTTGTAATTTAAAATATATATATAATTATAGTTTCATATAAGAGTATCCAGATCAGCTTCTCGTAGTTTTTATAGTTTTTTCATGATCGTCTAGTGTTCTATGATTAACTACTTGAGGTATACCACTATTCTATATTACCAGTGTCTATAATCATTTTGATTAAAGTGAGGTGGATTATAAAGAATCCATTCATCATTTTCATTCATTCCTTCCATCATAAATATCTTTTCCTCATACTGTAATTTCAAGGAATTTGTTAGAAAAATAAAATATAAAATAATAAATTCTTAAAATATCCAACCTATAATACCAATTTTATAAATCCCCAACATTAAACATTATATGATCTAGAGTTAAGTCAATAATGTTACCTTATTTCTCATTGAGGATCTTTTCAATTTTAGATATTTAGAGAATTAGTCCATAACTCATACTTAACAACTTAAATATTACAAAGTATACACTTCTACTCACTATCCATTTTTTTATAAAACAAAAACTTTTAAAAATACAAACGATATTGCATCTTGTTTAAAAATCATAACTTCTCCTTGATCCTATCCTTGACTCTATTCTTCTTTAAATCCTATGAAAAACATTTCAAAACTTGGGATGAGCATAGAAAGATTGGTATAGGATATAAAAATAAGGAAAACTGTTAGTCTTATGAAAACATGTAAACTGTGAATATTTATCATAAATTAATACTTTTTACCTTTAATAAGTAGTAAATACACTTCACTTAATATAATCACATTTCTTACCCTTTTGTAATCAAAATATTACCTTAAAATCCATATAAATCACATATAACATATAAAGTTAATTTGGGACATAATAATACTTAAATGGAATAACCATATGGTTGACTTCCACACATATCACTAAATAGAATAGACATATGGCCGACTTCTATAACCAATGATTCGGAGGTTATAATGTAACCACCCATCCTTGGTTTATCACAGAACCACATATCTTTGGTTTATCATGTAACTACCCATCTTTGGTTTATCACATAACCACCCATCAAATGTCCAAGTACCTTTATATAATCATAACACATAAAAGATTTCAATTATCAACATTTCACTGATAAAATTTGAAATCACATGGAATCATAACAAGATATTGATATAATCAAACCATTCTTAAAACCATTTTCAATACCAAAATATCCAAAAATGTAATAATGGATTTATTTTTCATTTTAAAAATATTAAGTCTTGTAGAGGAAGCTAAATATTAGATAACGGTTACAACGGCGGAGAATTAATTATCGTCGCATACATTAAAAACATTCTTATTTTCATTTAGTGAAATGTTTCATATAAAAAATATTTCCTTTATAAAATTGTTTAATGAAATTAAAATTAAAAGGGTTTATTATACACCGTATAAAAGGTGTTGTATATTATCAAAATATGCCTCAATGAAAGGAGATTGAGATGAAGTCCCTTACTTTGAGTCCGACTCGTCACGTACAAAATTTATGTTCTTGAAAAATAAACTTAGGTTAATTTATACTTTTTTGAGAAACTTTTTAATTTTTATTCTTCCTTTTATATCACTTATTACCATGTTATAAAAATTACATAATTATTTATATTCATATCAGACGTTCAGTCGATATTAGGTACTTGAGTCAAAAATGAACATGGTATAATTTCAATAGTCCATGTTGTCATAAGTACATAATATACAAAATAATATTAATGAAATAATAATTAATTTTATACATAAATTATACTTTTAAATCAAACCATTTATTTATGGTATGAAAAAATGAAGAACGTTATAATCATAGAGACGGTAGGTCGTACGTACGCATGAGTAACGTCTTCATTTTTCATTGATCATTATGGAAAGAAGGTAAGTGTTGTTTTACCTTTAAAAAATTATCATAAAATTATTAATATCATATTAATAATTTAAATATACTTATATATATCATACAAGTGATGTAGTGAATAAAAATGAATCGCATTGCTTCTTGGAGGTGATAGTTCACATGTACGCATGAATGACGTTATCATTTTTATATGCATGGAAAATAAGAAAATAATTAATATATTATTATCTTATAATTATTAATATGTCATTAATATCACATATGAAGATTTATACTATTATTTTAACTAGCCATGAGAAAAGTTTATGGAAAACGAATTAGATCTGTTTGTGGAGGTGATAGTTCACACGTACGCACGAATAATTAATCACTTTCCCATTTAATGGAAGTGGAGATGTATTTATGTGGTGATATTAACATAATAACAAATAATTTTATTTATTATAATGGATTTATTATTTCATCATGGTTGGAGTATATTTTAATAAAGTGGAAGAAGAAATAAAATAAAAATACTTAAAGAAAATGATACCTCTTCTTGAGCTGATCACATTTAAAGAACACATTAACACCTCTAAGAAAATTGTTCTACCTAATATAAGGAATACTTAATGTGGTGAGATATTCTAGGAAGGGTTATGGTCAGATCTTTACTAAACAATTGGGTTTTGAAAGTGTGATTAATATAGATAAATGGGTACCTTTTATAGGAGATGGGAGGGGTGCCCTTGGAATTTTTAAAAGTATTAAATTAGTATAAATTAAATTTAAATTAAATATGGGTCCAAACTCATTTAGTTATAAAATAGGACGATTTTAAGTCTAAATATAACCATCCAATAATAATTAGACAAGTTTTGGATATTTTCTAATCCTTATCTTTTTGTTTCAACTCCTTTTAACTCTTATTGTTTTATTAAGTAATTTACACTTTGAGAGTTAAAATAATTACCAAATCATGCCAAACAACCAATTAATGATTAATTAATTAAATTTGTAGAGTTATATCAAATTTTTGGTTGAATATTTAATTTTATAAATTTTATATCATTTAATTAAATATTTTATAATTTAAAATATGAATTATGTCAATTTTGACACTATTCATTACATGACTTTTTTAAAAAATAATAACAACTTGATTCCTTCAAAAAAACTGCATTAAGTAAATCCTAACATGTCATATTCATCCATAAAATTATTATATGGCATAGAATAATTCAAATTATATTTATTTTAATATTATTAATATCATTTATTTGATTCTTTCTTTAATAAAGCAATCATTGCATCATCATTGTGTCATAATTAAATTTAATTATTTAATGTCTAAAAATTATAAATAAAATAAAATTATGTATTTAATAATTTTATATTTCTAATTACTATTTATAGTCGAATATATCAATTATGTAACCTCATATTAAAAAAATTAGTAATAACAGACATGTTTATGACATATTTGTCTTTACTTAAAATTAAAGGTTATAAATGTCATTATCACACCTAGGTGGCTCTCAAATGCCAAATTTCTATCGCAAGGGTTGTTTTGGTCGGCCATAACTCATCCAATAATATTAGGACAAGTTTTAGGGTATTTTTATATTATTATAATATTATTTTTACCCTTATTTATCTTATTCACTATTTAACCATGGTAAATAAAATACTAAAGTTAAGATTCAAAAAAAATTATTTTGATCCTATTAAACCACGTTTTTCATAATTATTACAACCATGTATGTTTTTTTTGAAAAATAAATTCACATAAGTGGAAGAATTAAATTTAAAATTATTCTTATCGTTGGAATAATAAAATGGGTTTTTAAAAAGTCAAAACCATCAAAAGATTGACATGTGTTTATATCAAATTTCAATATGAAATTAATTCCAGTGGCCAAAATTAGAATAAATTATAAAAAAATAATCTAAATATAATTTAAAACCAATTAAAATGATAATATAATAATACAAATAAATTAGATAAAAAGATAGTTTTGAATTAAAATGCTATATTTTTCATTATTCAATAAAATATGAATTTTATCAGAAAAATACAAAAATTTCAACAAAAGTAAATTTTGATATCTTAATTCCAAATAAAAAGTTTATTTTGTCAAATAGAACATATAAAAGTCACAAAAATTATATTTAAAAAGGGTTCTCCATCAAAAGGTGATAAAACTACCTTTTAAAAATATTTGAATATTTTATGCTTAAATTGGATTTATTCTCATTTTAAGCCTATAAAATTTATTGGATGAATGTAAAAACATTTAAAAAACATTTTTAAACATAATATAGTTAATTCTATTTATTCTTTCCAATACAATGTCTAGGTGTTAACTACTATTTAAAATAATAATATTAACAATGTATTATTTTTCAGTATAAATCAGTCTTGTGTGCAACGTAAGATTTCAGAGAAACTTATTGTTGCGTGTCGAGTATGCTATCAGAAAAAGTGTCCCCTTTAATGTAAAATTAATATATTATTCCTAAATATTAACATATATGAAAAATTATTATTCTTTAATTACTGGGATGTTACATTCTTCCCCCCTTTTGGAAATTGCATCCTCACAATTTTAAAATTGGGCTCGGTAACTTCATTGAAATCCAACATCAGAAAACGAGTCAATAAAACCTGCAATTTAAAAGTAATAATGTGAATTACAGAGGTCACATGAGGTTAAATGTAGGAAAACATGGATATGTAAGAAAAACTAACTCTCATAGACTAATAGAGAGTGATAGAGAACTCTATCATGAAAATTTAACCATCACAATTCCATAAATATGTTATGGGTATAAGTCTATTGATAAAAGTAAGAATATAAAATTTTTACTTCAATATCCTTTTCATAGAGTTGAATAATTCTATTACTATTGGGACTAAGTTCATAAGGAAATATACTTACTTGAAAAATAGTGTTCCATCCTTCAATCAAATTCCACCACAAACTCATCTTTTTATCCAAATGAAGAGTATTCAGGATGAATCAACTTATTAATCCCCAAAATATTAACTATATATTTCTCCTATCTTGAAACATTAACCAAAACCAAAATGGTTAGTATAAGATATGTTAATTTCCAAAAATAATAAACTATTTTATGAAGAAAAACTACTTTTAATATCCAAAATTTAATAGTAATAGCCAAAGTTCAACATAGACCATTCAACAAATAACTATCCTTAAAATTCCTCAAAATAATCTAAAATAAGATTGAAACCCAAAATTCATAAGGGTTTGATCACATAGTCTTCTCGGATAAATTTTAACATTTATCTCCAAACAACATCAACCACTCTTAATGTCTCATACCACAAAGTAATTAACCTAATCACATATTCTCTAAGATAGGTTAATAATTTCCTTAAATAAACCAAATCACCATAATTACACAATAAACACATATATTCTTTCAAAATAAAATTCAACCATTACTCTTCAAATGAAATCCCATGGTATTCTATTTATATTAACCATATAAAGTTCCCAAAATAGTGAATGTCTTCCAAAATAACATTTATCACTTAATCCCCCAAATCATTTTCCAATATCAAGGATATCCATTTGATAAAACATAATTTTTAAAAATCAACTTATTTTTATTACATAAACTCGTTTAACTAAGAAGAAAAAGTCTTAATAACCAGGGACTTCACATAGGCTAGTGGTAGGTGATAACGCCCCGTTGCACTTCGGTTGGGGGTTCGATTCCCATGGCCTTGTCTGATGCGATGAGTTTTTACCCTCACTATGGGTTTTACTTTTTTCTAAAACTATATAATTATTATAACATTCCCAAAATGAGATAAAATCCTCAAAAATAACCATAACATATTTTAATCTCATAGTTTATCTAATTCCTTTCATTTCACAAAATGTAATATCCCATAATTACCTCAAAATCAAGGATCAAATAAACCCTAAAGGTTATTTATAATTATGTACACACAAGAAAATATAATTCTTCCTCAAGTAACATTTTCACATAAAAAACTTTGGGGTTATACATACTAGAAAAAGTCTTCCAAAATAATCCCATCATTAAAAGAGCATTAATACTTTTAAATATTTCATCATCCTAAATTCTAACGTACCTATGGAATCCTTTATATGTAGAATTTTTAATCATTCATAATTATTCATAATCATTTAACTATTCTTCTCAATATTATTCATTAATACTTATTTCCTACAAAAAAACATGAATCATGTCCTAATATTCAAAAATGTCAAAACATGAGACAATAAATAATCCATACCTTTCATAAGTCATTTTCAGTTTCCTCATCTTAAATTGGAATGGAATGAGGTATTTATAAAAATATACTCGTGAGGTCCTCATTATCCCATTGGTGAACCTTATTCATAGGATATTGGTTTCATAATGACCATAATCCCCATATTTAAAACATTCAGTTGATAACTCAGAAAGAATTTATTTACCTTTCCTGGAGTCAAATGAACACATCCTTTTTCCTTGGCAGGTTTTTGCTTTATGACCTTCATTACCACATCTATAAGACCTTCACATACCTTTTAAAAAAATTCCTAGGTGTTTATTTCCACATACTTGACACATATGTTGATAAATATGCTTAACTTTATGATCATTACCTAAACTTCCACAGGGATTAATTTCTCTCATATATGATGCATTAGAAAACTCACCAAGATTATAGTGGTTAATCATTACTTATGATAGTTGTTTTAGAATAACCAAGAGAGTTATCATTTTATCTCCCATTTAATTTGGTTGATTATTCATAGAACCACCACATTTTCCTTCACATCCATTGTTACTTTGGTTCCTGATGAATCCATCCATTTACTAAAACCAAAAAAGGTAGTGTGATTATATCAATAAAATCATCATATACTATCTTATGAGGAAGATAAACACTAATATATACTTATTCATTTTATTTCAAAATCATTAAATTTATCTAAAATAACTATGATTCTTTATATTATGCTAATCATTGAGGATATATATAACTTGTAACTTATTCTTAAATATCACCCTAACCTCTAAAGTTGTCTAAACCATCCTATGATACCAACTATAAATCTTCGGCCTTAAACATTACATAATCTAGAGTTAAGTCAATAATTTGAAATTATGTCACATTGAGGATTTATTAAGTTTAGATCTTTATAGAATTATGCCATAACTCATACATAATAACTTAAATGTTACAAAGTAGACACTTTTAATCACTATCCATTTTTTTCATGAAACAAAAACTTTTAAAAAGAAATATTGTCTTGTTTCATGTTTAAACATCAAAAATTTTCCTTGATCTCATACTTGACTCTATTATTATTTAAATCCTATGAAAAACATTTCAAAAATTGGTATGAGAATAAAAATATCAGTAAAGGATACACAAATAAGGAAAATTGTTAGTCTTGAGAAAACATGTAAACTATGAATACTTTATCATAAAGTAAAACTTTTTACCTTTAATAAGTATTAAATACACTTAAGTAAATATAATATCTTTGATTACCTTTTCTTAATAAAAATATTACCTTAAACCCAATAAAAATCACATATAACATATAAATGTAACTTGGTACCTAATCATACTTAAACAGAATAACTATATGGTCAACTTCCACGCAGATCACTGAATGGAATAATCATACAACTGAATTCTATACCCAATGCATTAGAGGTTATAAAGTTACCACCCATCCTTGGTTTATAATAGAACCACCCATCTTTGGTTTATCACATAACTACCTATCTTTGGTTTATCACGTAACCACCCATCAAATGTCTAAGTACCATTATATAATCATAACACATAAAATATTGCAATTATCAACATTTCACTCATAAATTTTGAAAACACAAGGAATAGTTACAATATATTAATATAATAAAACCATTATTAAAACCATTTTCAATAAAATAATTCCCAAAAATTGAATAAGTGATTTATTTTTCCTTTTAAAAATATTAAGGCTTATAGAGAAAGTCAAATATCAAATAACAGTTACGACGGTGGAGAAGTCATTATTGTCGCATACGTTAAAAACTTTACTTTGGTTGTTTATTAAAACATTTAATATAAAAATGATTCCATTTTGAATTTTTTTGAATGAAATTAAAATTCAAAGTATTGATTATATGCCGTATAAAATAAGGAGGTGTATATTATCAAAATATGCCTCAATGAAAGGAGATTGAGATGAAGTCCCTTACCTTGAGTTTGAATCATCACGTAAAACATTATATTCTTGAATAATAAAATTAGGATAATTTATAATTTATTGAGAACCTTTTAAATTTTTATTATTCCTTTTATATCACTTATTATCATGTTATAAAAATTACATAATTATTTATGTTCATATCGGATGTTCAATCGATATTCGGTACTTGAGTCAAAAATGAACATGGTATGATGTCAATAGTCCATGTGGTTATAATTAAATAATTTATAGAATAATATTCATGAAATAATAATCTCTTTTATATATCAATTATACTTTTAAATAAATCCATTTTTTCATTATATGAAAAAATGAACAATGTTATAATCAGGGAGACGGTAGGTTGTACGTGTGCATGAGTAATGTCTCCATTTTTCATTGATCATTATGGAAAGAAGTTAAGTACTATTTTATCTTTAAAAATTATATTAACATAATTAATATAATATTAATAATTTAAATATAATTATGTATATCATACAAGTGATGTGGTGAATAAAAATGAATCACATCATTTCATGGAGGTGATAGTTCACACATATGCATGAACGATGTTATCATTTTTATGTGCATAGAAATTAAGAAAATAATTGATATATTATTATATTATAATGATTAATATGAAATTAATATTACATATGAATATTAATTACATTATTATAACCAGTCATGAGATATGGTTATGGAAAAAGAATTAGATTGGTTCGTGGAGGTGATATTTCACACGTATACACGAACGATTAATCCCTTTCCCATTTAATGGAAGTGGAGATGGATTTATATGATGATACTAACATAATAATATCTTAGTATATTTATGATACTGGATTTATTATTTCATCATGGTTGGAGGATATTTGAAGAAAGTGGAAGAAGAAATAAAATAAAAATATTTAAAGAAAATGATACCTCTTCTTCGGTTGATCACCTTTGAAAACACCTTAACACCTATAATAAGAGTTTTATGGATAATATAAGGTCTAAATAATGTGGTTAGGGATTATATCAATGTTTTTGGGAAGATATTTGTTGAAAAAAAATAAGAAGTGTGAGTAATAGAGAGAAATGGGTGCCTTTTATAGGAGAGGGGAGGGGCGCCCTTGGAATTATTAAAAGTATTAAATTAATATAAATTCAATTTTAGTTCCAAATGGTTCCAAACTCATTAAGTTAGAATATATGAGGATTATAAGTCTAAATTTAATCATAAAATAAGAATTATACTATTTTTGGATATTTTTTAATCCTTTTCTTTTTATTTTAACCACTTTTAACTCTTATCGTTTTATCATGTAATTTACACTTTAAGAGTCAAAATAATTACCAAATCATGATAAAATACCAATTAATGAGTCATTAATAAAAATTTTAGATTTATCTAAACTTTTTGGTCAAATATTGGATTTTATAAAATTTATATCATTTAATTAAATATTTTATATTTTAAATTATGAATTATTTCAATTTTGACACTATTCATTATATGACTTAAAAAATCATAACTTGATTCCTTCAAAAAACTATATTAAGTCAATATTAACATGTCATATTCATCCATAAAATTCGTTTATGTCATAAAATATTTCAAATTATGTTTATTTTAATATTATTAATATCATTTATTTGATTCTTTCTTTAATAAAGAGATCACTACATCATTTTTGTGTCACAATTAAATTTAATTATCTAATGTCTAAAAATTATGAAAAAATTACCATGATTTAGGTAATAGTTTCATATTTCTAATGAATATTTATAGTTTAATAAATCACTTATATAACCCCATATTAAAAAAATTAGTAATAAGAGTCATGTTTATGATATATTTTTCTTTACTTTAAATTAAAAGTTGTAAATGTAATTATCACACCCAAGTGAATCCAAAAGGAAAAAATTTCATACCAAGGGTTTTCTTTGTCATCCATAACTCATAAAATAATAATAGTACAAGTTTTAGGGTAGTTTTATATTATTATAATATTATTTTTACCCATATTTACCTGATTTACCCTTTAACTGTGGTAAATAAAATACTAAAGTTACTATTCAAAAAAATTATTTTGATTCTATTAAACCACATTTTTAATACTTATTAAAAACATGTATTTTAGTTTTTGAAAATTCAATTCATATAAGTGTAAAATTTAAATTTAAAATTAATCCCGTTATCGGAATGAGAAAACTGGTTTTTAAAAAGTCAAAACCATCAAAAGATTAACATATGTTTATATAAAGTTTCAATGTAAAATTACTTCCAATGAACAAAATTGGATTAAATGATAAAAAATAATCTACATATACTTTAAAATTAATTCAAATGATAATCGAACAATAAAAATAAATTATACAAAAAGACAGTTTTGAATTAAAATGTCATATTTTCACTATTCATTAAAATATGAATTTTATCAGAAAAATACCAAAATTTCAACCAAAGTAAATTTTGATGTTATAATTAAAAATAAGAAGTTTATTTTGTCAAATATAACATATAAAAGTGAAAAAAAATTATATTTAAAAAGGGTTCACCATCAAAAGGCGGTAAAACTACCTTTTAAAAATATTAAAGTATTTTATGCTTAAAATTGGATTTATTCTTATTTTAAGCCTCTAAAATTTATTGTATGAATGTAAAAACATTTTAAAAACATTTTAAAACATAATATAATTAGTTTTTTTCATTCCCTCTAATACAACAGCTAGGCGTTAACTGCCATTTAAAATAATAATATTAATAATGTATTATTTTTTGGTATAACTCTGTCTTGTGTGCAACGTAAGATTTTGGAGAAACCCATTATTTCATGTCGGGTATACTTTCAAATAAATCATCCCCTTTAATGTAAAATTAATATCTTATTCATAAATATTAATAGATATTAAAAGGTATTATTTTTTAATTACTTGGGATGTTACAAATTATTAGGACCCAAAGGGTAATTACAAATGGTATAGAGAGGGTGAATAGAACGGATTAAAATTTTCTTATAGAGATGGATTAAAATTTTCTGATAGATTTAGATTAATTATATAAATTAATTATTAATGATAATTAGGAGAGTTAATTTACAGTGGAAAAAATAAAAAAAAAATAACACAAGGATGTTTTTTATGGTGGTTCAGTCCAAAGTGGTCCTATTATGCTCTTATACCTCTCTAATTAGTGAAAGATGCATTATACACTAATGTTATTTTTGAAGGGTAATTATAACCCAATTATAAACTACTTTTTATCGTAAATGAATAACCAATACATCTGACTTTTGTATGGGGATTCATAACCCCATTATAATAATGACTTTAGACTATGGGTGACACAACCTGAATAGTCCTGACTATAGAATATAGAAGTCACAATCCGAAGAATGAAAAACAAGAATTCTTTTGAATGTAAAAGCCTAAACAAAAAAGTGAGAGCAGATGTGAGAGATGGAAAGTAATGTTACAGAAACAAGAAAATAAGATGAAGTAAAAAATAAACAATAGAAGAAAAGGTGATAGTTTTTTATTAAAATATAATCTTGTCTCATCAAGGTAGTAGAATATTTCGTATAATTTTTTTGTTCATCACTTAAAATATTGTATGGTAAATTAAAAATTGATCACATAAGACTTGGTTTATACAACGCTTCAAAGTTTAGAGAAAATCTCTTTTAATCATTGAAAATTCATGTTATCATAACTGTTTGTACTTTGAATGTGTCATAAAGCCTTTAAATAAGATATATAAAAACTAACACACTAATCTCTAACTGGGTAAATTAATTGAAATTTAAACTACATAATTATCCAGGGGAGAGAAAATTATCATTCCAGAATAATCATAAAAAAATGTTTTGATTTCAAAACATAAATACCAATTCAAAATAATTTTAATTACACATTAAAGAATTAAAATAGTCTCAGTAATAATATATCAAAGAAATTCTCTAGATATCATGAGATAATATGACTATTTAAATTTTAAAAATAAACTTTCTAATTTCATGCAGTGTGTAAATATTCAAAAATTAATTATACTTTATTAAATACCAAAAAATAATTTTGAATAATTCCATTATCACTCAATGTTAAATTAGAAAATAATTAAACAAATAAATTAACTCAAAATATAACAACTTAAATATATTAAATATACCTTATGTATATGCATGACTAAAGATTAAATAAAATCATAATTTAAAACTGATTATAATATTTTAAAAACACTTTACATAGATTTTATAAAATATTTATGAATTTTAGAAAACAATAAATTACTTAAAATAATTAATATAATCATGTATTTAATTAAATTATCAAAATAAATAAATAAAATCATTATAAAAATTCCATATTTTAGCAAAAATAAATGAAGTATTTAACTGACAGTGATATCCAAGTGACTATATGGTATACACCATGAGGTCGGTTAACTTATCGCTTATCATGTCATCATAACATGAGGTCAGTTCAAGTAGGCCTATAGTTAGTGTACTGACTATGTGAATATTATAATGTGTGGTTAGTTAATTTATCATTCAGTCACTTAAGTTATCATGATTCATGGTCGGTTTAATGTTCAATTTGTGATAGGTTTACTTACCATGAGAATAAACATAAGATGAAATAACTTTAAAAATAGAATGTGGTATGTTGAAGATCACATGAAACTACTTGGAAATACCCCATGCATTAACTTTAAAGCACCATATGGTAGATGAAAACTAGTCCAGTAGCTTCTACACTATAAATGGTGGTTTCATAGTAAGTTAGTTTAAGTCATGCGGTAACTTGGAAGAAATAGGGTTCATGGTCACTTTAGGAAAAAAGGATTCATGTTCACTTCGGAAAAAATGATTCATGGACACTTGTAAGACATGATTTAGGGTCACTTTGGAAAAATTGATTCATATTCACTTTGGAAAACATGATTTACAGTCACTTTAAACAAATCATGTTTTAATTAGATAACAAAATATTTAATGATTTTTTAGCTCATATAAATAATAGAATCAACACATGGTCAGGTTTATTTAATTTTTGATAAAATAATAATATTTATAATTAATAAAAAAAACTTCAATCCTACTAATGAAACCCAAGATATGATTGAAAAGAAATACAAAGATTATCTAAAAACTGCATAAAAATTTACTGAAAATTTATAGAACTTTGGTCAGTATTTAGAGTATCTAAATATAAATTTTGGACTTTCATTTAGTTGAATGAAATACGAATAAATGTATTATATATCCCTAATAATAAATATAGTGTGACTATAAGGTATATATATATAGTTATCAGGGAAAAATAGATGATAGTGTACTCTAAAAATGGTATAATTCCAAAAATATCAGAAAGGCTTTGAGAATTTCTTAGATCACTCAAAAAATGATTTCAAACATCATCTTAGTTTAATTAAATGTAAATAAATCTAATGGATATCCAAAAAAACATTTTTAGTGAAAATCCAAGATATATAACTCAAGTTATCATAGAATAACCAAAGAAAACTTTTAACTTAAAATTATAATATAAACCAAAAGCTTATAGCATTTTCAGGCCAAAAGTTCAAGTATTTAGAGAATGATTTAGACATAGTCATAGTTGAATAAAAAGTAAATAAAATTCTTATATTTCATATGAATTGGGAGTTATTAAATTCCAAGAACTATAGCTCAATATATAACAAAAATATGATCATCTAATAAAAAATATTTCAAATAAATAATGATTAACATAAAATATTGTGAGGAATAGTAATATTTAAAACATAAAATAAAAACAATGAGAAAAAAACTCCCTTTTTTGAAAATTAAAAAACTAAAATAAGATTTTATAAAATTCTCCTCCTTTTTGAAATTTTTCAAAAATAAAATATTATGAAATATAAAATCAAGCGATTTAAAAAACAAAAGTGAAAAAAATCAGTTTAGAATTAGAAAAAATTATTTTAAATAAATTCATGTTAAGGTAATTTAAAAATTAATAATATAAAAATTTTAAACTAAATTTATAACATATCAAGCTTAAATTTAATTTTCCCAAATTTTTCAAAATCAAATAGATTGGTAAAAATATATTCCAATTGATTTTTAGTTGGAATATATTTAAGAAAAATACCACATTTGTTAACATAATCTTGAATAAAATGAAAATTCATGTCTATATACTGTGTTTTATAATTAATTAAAAGGTTATTTGAAATAAAAATAGAAGAATAATTATCAGAATAAATAGTAATATTTAAAAAAGTAAAACCATAGTCAGAAAAATTTTGTTTAATCCATAAATATTCAGAGCAATAAGATGTAGTAGAGATATACTCACTTTTAGCAGTTGAAAAAGGAATATAGTTTTGTTTTCTTGAACTCCAAGAAACTAAATTCTTACTGAGAAAGTGACACATACCTGAGGTTATTTTTCTATTAATTATAAATCCTCTAAAATCAAAGCCAGCGTAACTAATTAAATCTAAATAATTTTTCTGAGAATAAAATAATCCATAATTAAAATTTCATTTAATATATATAATAATACATTTAACATATTCTAAGTGTAATTAATTAGTATCTTATTGAAATATAGAAAAAAAATTAACATTATATCAGGTTTATATGTAGTTAAATATAAAAAAATCCCAATTATGACTCTACATAATTTAGAATCAATAGATTTTGCAAAAACATCAGAATATAATTTATAACTAATACTCATAAGGGGTTTAAAAGTTTTATAAGAATCTAGACAAAAAAAGTTTGACTAAATCTTTAGCATATTTTGAATTATTCAAAATTATTTCATCATTTCTTTGAAAAATTTGAAGTACCAGAAAGATTATTAATTCTCCCATAAGACTCATTTCAAACTCACTATCTATCCAATTTAAAAATTATTTATAAAAAAATAATTTTAATATTTTAAATAATATCATCAACATAAATTTAAACAATTAAATATCATTTGAAATTGTTTTTATAATCAAAGTAGGATCTACTTTACCTTTAATAAAATCATTTTTAATAAAAATAATGTAATGTATCATACCAAGAACAAGGTGCTTTCTTAATACCATATAAATATTTTGATGACTTAAAAACAAGATTAATAAATTTCTCATTTTCAAAACTAGAGGGTTGAGAAACATAAACCACTTCATAAATAAAACCATTTAAAAAACCTTTCCCATCCATTTGAAATAACTTAAAACCTTGAAAATTAGAAAAATTTAACAAAATTATAATAGATTCAATTCTATAAATAGGAGTAAAATATTCATCAAAATTTAAAACTTATTCTTTAAAATAACCTTGATAAACAAATCTAGATTTATTCATCACAACCTATCAAGATTCATCTATCTTATTTCTAAAAATCCATTTTGTTCTAAAAACATTCTCATTAAAAGGTAGTTTAACTAAAGACCAAAAATTATTTCTAGAAAATTTATTAATCTCATATGCATATCAAAAATCCAATTATAATCATTTAAATAATTTTCAACATTATTAGGAAAAGAAATCAAAAATAAAAGTACAATTTTCACAAAAAATTAAAATAGAATTTCTAGTTTTAATATCACAATCAATGTTACCAATAAAATTTTCAACAAAATGAACTTTATAAATCTTCCATAATCATGGATTAGGTCAATAAGAAATATGTTCCCCCTCAATTTATTCATTATTATCCTAACTTTTTTCTTCACCAAAATTAAAATCACTAAACTTATAATCAAAAACATTAGAATAAAAATTCAATTTCATGTTATTTTTATTAAACATAACATAAAAATATTCTTCAATAACCATAGTTATTTTATTATAAATTCTATAATCCTTACTATTATTAGAATAACAAATAATAATACCTTCATCACTTTTATCATCAAATTTATCTAAATTGTCCTTCGAATTAAAAATAAAAACTTTACAACCAAAAACTCTAAAATAACCAACTTTAGGTTTTTTACCTTTAAATAATTTATAAGGAGTTTTATTCAAAAAAGGTCTAAAGATACTTCTATTTAAAATATAATAATTATAAAAAATTGATTTATACCAATAATATCTAAGAAAATTATATTCACTTAACATAGTTCTAGACATTTCAATAAGAGATCTATTTTTCCATTCAACAACGCCAATTTTATGTGGTGTTCTAGAAGCAGAAAAATTATGAAAATAATTATTATTTTCCCAAAAAAAAACAAAATCTAAATTATGTAATTCACATCCTTTATCACTGTGAATATAAATAATCATACAAACTTTTTCATTTTGAACTAGATTACAAAAATTCATAAATCTAGATAAAGTAACATTTTATGTGAAAGAAAATAAACCCATGTAAATCTATTATAGTAACCAATAATAAATAAATTATATTTCTTTCCTTCATGGATAGAAATTTTTTATAAACAAATATATCAATATGTACTAATTGTAAAGTTCTATTATTACTTATTTTATTGATAGGTATGAATGTATCCCTTTCATTAAAACATCACAAACACTGAGATATTCTTTCTTCATAGTAGGTAACTATAGCATATTCTTATGTTTAGATATATAATGTAACATTTTGAAATTAACATGGCCTAGTTTTCAATGAAATATAATGTTATCACTCTTCACAACATTCAAACTCTTAACATGTTGAACAATTAGTTCAAAAAAACAATTGTATAAATATATTCCTTTCGATTAGCATAGAATAATATAGAATCATCCCTAAAAACAAAACACATATCATTTTAAAATTTTACTTTCATTCCATCATCACATAATTTATATATACTAATTATAATATGTTTTAATCCTTAAATATATACAAAAATAAAAATAATATAATAATAAATACCCACTTTACCAAAACCTTTCACTTTACTGTTGGAATTATCTTCAAATGTAATAGTTCCTCCATCACATTTTTTGTAAGTGATAAACATTGATGGGTGTACAGTTATATGCCTAAATCATCTAATTTCCATGTACCATATGCCATTCTTGATACATATAAGGCATTTTCTCTACAAAAAATAAATTACTTAACAATTTTGGTACCCAAACTATTTTGGGTCCAATTAGATTAGTAAAACAATTTTTAGGCACCCACTAAGAATTTAAACAAGTATTATATGATAATTTAGATAAAAAAATATTTATAAATATGATCCCTAATAAATCCTAAAGATTTTTTGAATATAAGATAACAATCATTTGCATAATGAACTTTTATTCTACATTGAAAACATATAACATTAGAAGTAAAATCATTTTTGATTTTAACAAAATTATTTTGATACATTTGAGGTAATATTATATCATAGCTAGTACCATCTTTATTTTTATTTATTTTATTAAAACACAAATTTTTTTGATATTTTCATGACTTTTAATCAAAGTATAAATACTTTACCTAAGAATTTTAACTTCATTTTTCATGTTTTCATTCAAATCCTAAGTAGATTTCAAATAATCATAAACATTTGAATGAGAATCACAAGAATTATTCCTTAGTTTTTCATTCTCTTATAAAAGTTATTTATTTTTTAAATCAAGTTTCTCATTATTTTCTTTAATCTTATTATATAAATCAGAATCTTTGAAAACATCTTTACTCAATATTTCAATTTATTCATTTAACTCAAAAATATTTAGATTTTCATAATAATAATCAGAATCAGAATACCCATAATAAAAACTAGAATCACTAACCTCATTAAGTGAATCCATGAAGAACAATTTAGTATATTCTTTCTCATTTACAAAATATTTACTAGAATAAAATTCATTAATACAACACTAACTAGTTGTCAATTCCTTTTGGTACTTCTTTTTGTGTTTTTATTTATTCTTTACTTTTGGACAGTCAGTCTTGATATTATCTTTCTTTATTCACTCAAAATAAGTAACATTTGAAGTATTATAATTAGAATTACCTTTATTATCTCCCTTGTGTTTATCCTTTTGAAATTTTCTTCTAAATTGGTTCTTGAATCCTTTATTTTTCATTCATTTGTAAACTCCAATCACAATTTTAGCCATATATTCTTTTTCACATTCCTATAGTTTAGAATCATAAGATTTAGTATAAACAATATTTACATATTTAAACACTACACTTTTTCTTTTATTTGTCTCCTCTTTGACTATGATCTTCAATTTCAGTTCATACTTAAGTAGTGATCCAATCAATTCATTAAGAGTGTACTCTTTGAAGTTCTTCCTTTTGTTAATGGTGACCTTCTTTTTGTGTCATTTATTAAATAATTATCTTAGGATTCTTTCAAAAAGTACTATATTCTACAATGTTTCTCCAAGATGATTCATTTCATTCATAATTATTTTGAATCTATGGAACATTTGTTTTATAGTTTCATTTTCACCAATATTAAATTCTTGGTACTCAATTTGAAGTATTCCAAGCTTAGTTTGAATCAAGTTTTCAAAACAAATGTGAGTAACTTGTAGGTTCTTACAAATCTCATGAGTTTCATTACACGCAGGCACATGACTAAACACACTTCTATTAATAAAATAATATAAAATATTCACAACGCAATAATTTAAAACATGTCTAGAAATAGTGTTTCCTGTAAGAGTATTTGGGTTAGCTTCTGGTAGTTTTTACAATTTTTCCATGATTGAATAGTGTTCTATGAATAACTTCTTGAGGTATGCCTCTGTTCTATATTTCCATTCACCATAATCATTTTCATCAAATTTAGGTGGATTATAAAGAATTCATGCATCACTTATGTTCATTTATACCATCTCAAATATCTTTCCCTTAGATTATGAGGCCTAATAATATGTTAGAAAAATAAAATATAAAATAATAAATTCCTAATATATCCAACCTTTGATAGTAATTGTTAGGTCTCAATGGGTAATGGAAGATGGTCTATATGGGGTTAATAGACTAGATTAAAAAAATATAAAAATATATTAATCATATAAATTAATTATCAAAAATAACTGAGTTAATTTTCAGAAAAAAAAAATAAAAGAATGAAAATAAAATAAGGATTCTTTTTATATTAGTTTGGTCCAAATTAGACCTAGTCTACTTTTATACCTCTCTACTCTATGAGAGATATTTTGTGCACTAATCTGATTTTTTAAGGGTAATAATAACCCAATTAAAAATATCTTTTTATAGTGGAAGAATAACCATGACTCTTGAGTTTTGTATGGGGAGTCACAACCCAATTACAACACTGAATTTAGAATAAGGGAGTCACAACACAAATGGTACTAACTTTATAATCTAGGAATCACAACTTGAAGAAATAAAAATAAGAATGATTTTGAATGTAAAATCATAAAAATAAATTTGATAGCACATGTGAGAGATGGAAATTAGTTTTATAGATTAAAGAAACCAGGATAAAGTAAAAAAACAAGAGAATCATAGGTACTAGTTATTGAGTAAATTATAATCTCATCTTATCAAGGTAGTATAATAATTCATATAAGTTTTTATTCAGTTCTTGAAAGACTTTCTAGCAAATGAAAACTTGATCACATGAGACTTGGTTTTTACAACACTTCAAAGTTGAAAGTAAATCTATTTTTATTCTTTAATGTTTGAGTTCTCATAATTATTTTTACTTTTAATGTGTCACTAATCCTTTAAATAGAATCTATAAAAACTAAAAATTAAATCTCCAACTGGGTAAATTAATTCAAATTCAAACTACATAAATATCTAGGAGAGAGAAAATTATCATTCTAGAATAATCATAACAAAAATGTTTTGAATTTAAAACATAAAAAATGATTCAAAATAATTCTAGTTATCCATTAAATAATTCAAATAGTATTTATAATAATAGTTCAAATAAATTCCATAAATATCATAATATAATTATAATATTTAAATTTTAAAAATAAACTTTATAATTCATGCAGTTTTTAAATATTCAAAATTTAATTATATTACATTAAATACCACAAAATAAGTTTGAATAATTCTGTTTTCACTAAATATTAAATTAAAAAAATAAGACAAATAAATCAACTCAAAATAAAATAACGTAAATAGTCAAAATATATTTTATGTATATGCATGACTAAATAGTAAATAAAATCATATTTTAAAACTGATAAAAATATTTTAAAAACACTTTGTGTGGATTTAATATAATATATTTTAATTTTCTAAATAAATAAATTACTTAAAATAATTAATACAATCATGAAGTTAATCAAAGTATCAAAAATGAATAAAAATAGATCTTGCTAAAAATTCCATAATTTAACAAAAATATACAAAGTATCGAACTAACCATGAGTGCCAAGTGACCATGTGGTATACGCTTTGCAATTAGTTAACTTATCATGTCCTCATAACATGTATTTAGTTTGTGTAGTATTTTAGTTGGTATACTAATCATGAGAATAATATAATGTGTGGTCTTAATTTTTCATGTTGTCACTTAAGTTATTACGATGCACGGTCGGTTGAAATTTAATTGTGCAGTAGGTTTACTTTCCATGAGAATAAATATAACATCAAATAACATTGAAAACAATTTATAGTGGGTTTAATATCACATGAGTATACTTTAAAACACCACTTGTGGTAACTTAAAAAACTATGTGGTAGATAAAAAATGGTGTGGTATCTTCTATACTATAAAAGATAGTTGTACAATATGTTAGTTAAAGTCATGTGTTAACTTGGAATAAATAGGGTTCATGGTCACTTTGGAAAAAAAATGATTCATGGTGAATTTAGAAAAAATGGTTCAAATTTAATTTTTAAAACATGATTCATGGTCACTTTGGTAAAATGGTTCATGGTCACTTTGTAAAACATAATTCACGATCACTTTAAACAAAGCGTGTGATAACTAGATAACTTAAGCTTCGGTGATTTTTAGCCCATATAAACAATATAATCAACACATGATCCAGTTGACTTAAATATATATGAAACAATAATATTTCTATTAGATCAAACAAAGATTTAATCTAACTTAAAAAACTAAATATATGATTGAAAAATTATAGCAAAAATTATCTGAAATAGTAGAAAAAAACACTAAAAATTTAAATAGATTCAGTTAATTTTTGGTATATCTAAATGGAAATTTAAACCCTTTATTTAGTTTAATTAAATTTAGATAAATTTATTATTATCTATATCTATAAATTTTGTGTAATTATGAGGTCTATATCTAGATTTATAAACAAAAAATAGAAGATAGTGTATTCTTGAAATTGTATAATTCTAGAAATATTGTATAGGATTTGGGGATTTTTTAGAGCACTCAAACAATGATTTCAGACTTCATATTATTTTAATTAAATTTAAATAAATATAATAGATATCAAAAAAATTGTGCAAAAATATGAGCTATATAACTCAAGTTATAATAGAATAACTAAAGAAAATTTTAAATTGAAAATTATTATAGAAACCAAAAGCTTGCAATATATTCAGACCCAAAGTAAGAACATTTAAAGACGGATTTATATATCATTATAGTTGAATAAAAAGTAAATAAACTTATTATATTTTATATGAAATAGGATTTATGAAACTCTAATCATTATAACTCAAGATATAATAAAAATACGTTGATTTTTTAAAATAGTTTTCTAAGAAATAATGATTAACATAAAATTATGATGTCTTCCATTAAATTATTTCCTTGATAATATATCCTATAGATGAACCATATTATCATCATCTTTTTTCTATTATCCTCATTTTATCTCATATCAATTTCCAATTATTATAACATGATAAATCTTTAAAGTCTTAGAATAATAGGAATGCATCACATAACCATTTAGGGAACATGAGATGTTGTATATCTTTATTCGGTTTCCAACATGACATACCATACATTTTTCACTTATCCATACCTGCATTTTACTCTCACTATAAAATTTAATCTTAGGATATAGAAAAATTTAGGTAGAAAAGAATCCAAACTCATCTATTAACTTTGATGTATCATAATCATTATTTGGAATATTAGTATCTTTTGGAAGTAAATACTTTATAAATGTAAGTAGATGATCAATTCCAGTATTAAAAAACCCATAAATAGTTAAACTATGATATAATCTCATTAAGAACTCAAGATTTTTTATTTTAAAATATGGATGATATACTAAGGTCCTATAATCTTCTATCAACCACTTAACTAATTCAATATCATTATTTTCATTCATGGATTTAAAATGTGAGCTCATACCCATATCTTCCTATATAATTATATAACCAAAAACATCTTCACAAAGAGTTGTAAATCGATCAAATACTAAATATTTTAAACCACCACTTTCATTTCAATCATCATCAATTGCATCTTGAGTTTTTTTTTAATATTATGATGTAAGACATATTAGTTACTTTGAAAACCAAATTTTGTGATATGATTACTCACTTATTCAAGAGTTAATCACTACCTTCCAACAAATGCATAGTAAGGATACTGAATAAGCCTTATATCATAAGCATAATTGAAAAAAAAATCTAAAAACAATTCTATATTATTATAAAACTCATTGGAGAGTTTCTCAGTAAAATACACCCACTTTTGAACCATATTAAACAAAAAAATTATAGTGTGAATAACATATAAATTATAGAAATTCAAAATAAATTTTTAACCAATACATAAATAAATAAATTTATCATAATCATAGTTCAACTTGAAAATATTATATATTAATTTTATTTAAATAGAATTATTGAAAAATTGTAAAAAAATCATGGATTGGATGGTATTTAAAAATTAAAAATTTAATATATTATAATTGAAAATTAAATGTTTCATGTATTTTATTCTATGAATTTTATTTTATATTGTTGGATATTAAAATTTTACATCCTAACTAAATTATAACAATTTTTGTTTTAACCTATACATAATTATACTCATCATAAATTGAGTTATGAAAGAATATGTTGTTTATAGAAAGATTTAAGAAATAATGATAAATGTAAAAGAAATTTCATTTTATGTGTATTTAATCAAAGAAAACAGTTTGAAAAAAATATTTAAAATGAAATAAATTAATAACTGAACCATAAAAATATCACAATAACAAAAAAAGCACATAAAAATTTTTGAATCATGATTCAATAAATCATATTTTCAATTATTTCATCCACTCATTTGAGAAAAAAAACTTCTTTAGTTATATTATGGTTAAATTGTTCAAAATTAAAAATCTTAGACATTTATAACATCATGAATAACTTACTTCAAAATCAATAAAAATGTCAAAAAAATATTCACCCACTCTAGAAACATCAAGCCTTGAGTAGTGTTCTATGATCAGTTTTAAAATTTGTGGTCTTTTTAAGAAAAAATAACATTTAACTAAAATAATTGGACTCCAAGATAGATCAATAAATCAAAGAAACTTAAAATACATTAAGTAAGTAATAAATTCAAATAATTATTCATGATCAAAATCACTTATAAATAAAAATTCCATAAAATATTAAAATAGGTTTGAAACATGTACCTTCACACTACCTCCAATTCAATGAAATTTTCTACATGATTTCATCTGTATGGTAAAGAAGAATGATTTGTAAGAGGGGGTGGATACATAATAGCTAATTAGAAGAGATATGGGAGATTCAACCAACAAAATTCAAACCTAGTTACACTGATAGGGTTTTGGGTGAGTATAATACAGTCATTTGTGGCTACTGAAAGGGATGTGGGGTGAGAGAGGAGAGGAGACATTGATGATAGAAAGAAAGGTGGAATTTATATGACTAATAGGGAGGAATAGATTTGTTCTGGTGCATAGAAGGGTTTTGGGTATTATAACACAAATCAGGTCACTGAAAGTTTATACTTTTGGTTCTTTGGTGCAGTGGAACATCAACCACTGAAAGTTTCCTATCTTTCGATTGAATCATTCCCCATGACATAGAAGACTCGAACTGGAAAGATCAAGAACACCGGTCATAGCGTCGATTCATCCTACACTATTTGTTTCTAATCACCTCATGATCCTCCTTCCAACAGATGCAGAAGCTAACAAGCACACAATGAACACACACATGAAAGCATAAAGTAAAATCATAATAAAAAGGATTGTGGGGACTAGAAATTGTGTCATATATATTTGGTAGAAAGTTATAATCACTTATATTCTAATTAAACATAGTAAAATCAGTTACAAGGAAAAAATCATGTATTGGTTCCCTACCCATGGTAACATAAAAAGCCTCACCAACACCATATTTCAGTCATTGTATCTCCCCTTTTATCATTATAGTCTCCATCCTTCCCGACTCAAACTTCCACCTTTGGTACTTGGATATGCCATGGTGTGCTCCTTACAGAACCACCTTGGATTTAAGTTCAATCCTTCTTAGCTCCCTATCATTTTTCATCAATCACTTTTCAATCATAGATAAATCCTACTATTTAAAGTAGGTCCAGCCATACATCCAATCAACACTGTCATATGAAATATGTGGGTGACCCTATATTTATAATACAACCTATTTTACCTATAATATTAATTGAATCAACCATTAATTTTTTTTAAAATCTTCATGTCATAACTACTTTACTCTAACACCCTTGAAAAATATAATTATTTTACATTAACTAAGGAAATTTTCCACATCCCACCATCAGAGTTCATGAAACTCATAATATTATTCACTTTTATCAACTAATCCAAACTTTCATTTGATAATTGATGTTTTTACTTATTTTTTCCTCATTTAATACCTCTTAATAATAACAAATATATGAGTACATATATCTTAAGATCCTCCTCAACATTCCTTCACTCACACTCCATTATTCTCTATCCACTGAACTCATCTGTTCAGGTGCTCCCATTGAAATTTTAGTGATCTAAAAACCATCAAATGTTCTTCCACTAGTATTAAATCTTAAGGATCCTATAAAAATTATATTAAATTCACATGATTGCATCCGATGAATAGCCATGTCCATCTTCTAAATTTTCGGTGAACTGACTTCAACTTCCTAGACTTAAACTTCCATGGTGATGGTTTACTATCTTCATATAGTTCATCAAGTGTAACTTATAAGGAATGAGCTTCCAGAGATTCCAACACCTAACCCAAAAAATGGTGCCCAGACCAAAACCAAAAATCTCCCAGTTGAGAATTTTTTTATAGGTTGAGTCCAACAATCACCCACTTGAAGACTATTCTCCTGCTCACACCAAAATTCCCACTGGTCATCATTTGTTTACCTTCCTCCAGCAATTCCAAAACTGTTCTACACTCCATGCTACTTTTGACTGTCCAAGATCCTACTGAAGAAGTGCCTATTCAATTATCTAGAATCATGATATTTTACTCCACTTAAACCATGAAACTCATCTGAATGTATTTATGGAATTTCACCAATGAAAATTGCAACTGAGTTGTCATCCTCCAACTTTTTTAAATTTCTATCAACAAGTTACATCATGTGCCATGTCCATGGACCCACTCACTACAAAACCCCATCCCCCCAAACCCCCAAGGCTTATCGTGAACACCCCTCCACCACTCCCATGTACGTGTAAAAACACCCTTCTAGGTTTTGAAACCTATATCTCCACGATAAATGGTCAGCCTCCAAACACCACTAAACTAAATGAAATTTATTTTTATTGTATAAAAATTGTGTTATTTATATATATTTATATTTTTATTCAAATAAATATTATTTTACTAATATATTTAAATAAATTTAAACTTATAGCCTATGTATATATTTATATTTATTCATGTATTCATGGGTTTATAAATTTATGATAAATATATACACAAGTTTATAATTATATATATTAAGATTTTTTATAAAAATAATTTTATTTTTTATATTTAAATAGATTTAAATATATAAAATTATTTAAACATTTATATATACATCAATGTATTTATAGCTATATTATGTATACATTTATATTAAATACATTATATTAATGTATACACAAATATAAATATGTTATATTATAAAATATAGAATTATATATATATTATACATTTATATACATTAATGTATTCATATTTATATTATGGATAAATTTATATTATATACATGTATGTTTATATATTATATACAATTATATTAATGTTAAACAAATAAAAATGTGGTGTACATTTATAAAATATAGAATATGTATAATATACATTAATTCATTCATATTTATACAATGTATATATTCATATTATACACATTTTTATTATATTTTATACAAATATATTATGTAAATATAAATATATATTGTAAAAATATATGTTATGCAAATATATATTGTACAAATATATATATATCAAACAAATACATATTATATTATTCAAATATATTATATGAATACAAATATATATATATATATATATTATTTACTTATTTATTATACTTTTATGTATACAAATATATATATATATATATATATATTATCTATATTTTTTTTAAAAAAGTTGGGGTCGAAGACACTTTTTTATTTAAATAAAAGACCTTTTTTTTGGGTAAAGGAGACCCATTACATGGCCCATAGTCCTAGTGATCATTAAAGCCCAATACATGGTCATGAAGGCCCATAATTTTTTCCCAAAGGCCCACCGGTGAATAATGCATCTATAGTACTCGGGTAGCTGCAGTGTTAACTATAGTGTTGTCACCGCTACAATTCCTTATATAGTTTCCTCTACTGCTACAGTACCACTGATGCTACAATTTTTCATTTTTATAGTTCAACTACAGTGTGGCTACGGTACTTCTACAGTGTATGTCCCCAATGGGTTTTGAACCCTCATCCTTGATGTAGTATTATGGGGTTATTTGAACGTGTAGTTGTGAAATGTTGAATTGATTATGTTTTTAAAGGATATTTATATCGTAGGGTAGACCATTGGTTATCTCTCAAGGAGCATTGGATGTTAAAAGTTTTAATTTTTAATAAAAAATACTAAAATAGGGGTGGTTTTTGAAAGTAGTTTTAAAAATAAAATGACTTAATTAAATAGTTTAATAGTTGATAAATAAAGGTGGTGTTTTTAGAATTATGAGAAAAGGAGTTCATTTCAAGTTCACTGCACATCTTGGTCAGTTCATCATTCTGAAAAATACACATGGTTTAATGTTTGGTTGAGGGTTATTAAGATCTCAATTCCCCTCTTTCCTCTTAAAATCAATGCATAAAGAACCACCCCTTGAAACAATAATAATGTTTTAAAGGTGTGTACCTCAAGCATAGAGTGAGGTATGAAAAGGCATACTGATATCTCATGTATTTTTTAGAGAAAGAAGATAATTGTGTTATCCAATCGTAACAACCCAAGATTCCCACTTAAAATCTCAACTCAATCGGTGTTGACATAAAAAGTGTTTCACTTGATTAAACCCAAAAGAATCATTCAAATAATAATCATGTTAATATATAACTTCAATAAAATGTTTCACACAAAATTTATACAAAACTAGTAGAATAAAAATTGTTGGAACACCTTCCAAAGTGTGAGTATCTCCTTTGAAATGACCATCGATTGTTTAGATTTCCATTGAGATAAGGAGGAGGCCCAGGTGGAAATTCACCTTCATACTTGATCCCCCTATGAGGATAGGGTCCCATAGAAATTATTTGATGAGTATATGACTCCTTTTGGTCTTAAAAATAGCAGATCTTTTCTCTTGGGTTGGACTTGCAAATAGGGTGCCCAAAGTGCCAATTTATATGCATAGTGGAAGGTGGTTTTAGGAACCCAGATTTTTTAAAACCACATGGACCATGGTTTTTTGAATCCAAAAATCTTATCTAACTTTTAACAAAAATAATTTTTTTTCAAATATATTTAATATCTCTATTGAAAAATCAACATCATTTAGAGTCCCACATCTCAAGATATAGCTGAAATACATAACACAACTTTTGACTTCGATAAGATTCATTTTCTTAGAAAAATTGGTTCATATAGGCCCCTTAATGGATGAATTGGGCTTGGGTGTATTCATAATAGTTTTATCCCACTAAATTTTAGATCAGACCACAAAATTTTAGTCCAATTGGATGCATGTATTAGTTTCAGTGTGTGTTTGAGTCCACAAGGGTTCTTGGGCTCCTGTATAGCTTGGGCCACTTTGCTTGAACTTCATTCCAGATCCTCTAAATCACCTCTACCTACAATAAAATCATCAAAAAAAAGTAAAATTACCCTTTTTAACAACGATAAAAAAATTAAATCAATCATGAAATTAAATTTTTTATAATAATTATAATTTACAATACAAAATCAGTTTAACACAGTGATGTAAGGGTGAAATAAAATTGGGAATTGTGGTGCAATCACACCCCCACACCAAAACATTTATACTCATGTGAATAGTGACATTTCCAAAAATTATGTATGGAGATATTACCAACTTCATGAATATTTAACATTTAAAATTTAATTCCTAATATCAATGTGATCAAAGAAAAAACCACAATAAAGAGTCATTCTCAGTGATCATGGAAAAAAGATGTCTCATAAATTATATCCAAATGAAATTAAAGGAGATGAATGATAACAATTTGAGACAATAATTTAAAATTAAACAATATTAATAGCTCCCCATGTGTGTGTGACTACCATTTGATTCTATTCTTTCCACTTTCTATCCATTAAATATAGGTTTTTTAAAATGTGTCGACTTAAATGATTCTATCCACCGAACAATCCATGCATCCTTTGCAGTCAAATTTCAAGATTCACTCGCTTAAGAATTCCTGGGATTCATACCTTAAGATATCGACCTATATATCCCCATATTTTGTAAATTTTATCACTCCCCTCATTTATTATTATTATTATTTTCAAAATTTAAACTTGGAACAAATCTCACACTCATCACTCAACTCTTGTTTGATCTAATCATGACAATAATTGTAATAGTTATAATAAGATAAACGTTCAATGAAGAGTGGTTTTTTACCTACCCAAGTCACAACCCATAATTTTGTATTTTTTTAGTTTTTTTAGGGAATACAACAATCAGATAGTAGGTACACACATATAGGTCAATCCAATATAGTAATGAAAATGATCGGATAAGGAACGAACGTATGGAAAAATAATTTTGGAAAGCTGATAAATATTAACCTAAATTATATTTACCTTATATTGATTATGAAAAATTCACACTTCATGGTTGGGTTTAGAGAATTATGGAGATATTAAGTGTCACAATTTCCCCAAAAATTACTCACACAAAAGGTAGCATTCTTCTCAAAGGTTTCAAAATGATACGACCATTTATATCACCAAAAAATAACCAATTTACTAGAAAAATCCACACCTTAATGTTAAATTCATGATAAAACACACATTTCATCATTTATATAATTTTTAAAATATTAAAAAAACATGAAATAGAGAAATTCCTCAAGAATTTTCAATGACTTCCATGATTAATTGGGCATCAAAAATGAACATTCCAACACAAAAGTGAGGGGGAATGGGGGGAAGGTAATAGTTCCATATAGAAAGATAAAAAGATAAAAGGAAGAAATATGATCAAAATTACTATCTAACCTAGGAATGTGCCCAGGAATGAGGGGGGAAATGTAGTAATACTATTCAGCAAGCGAAAAAGAGAAAAAGGATACAACTGATGAAAATTCCTAAATAACTCAGGAATATACCAAACCCCCCCAAACATAGAGTGTGTAGTGTCCTCACAATAATAAAAGAGAATGTGGGAAGGAAAGATAGAACCTGGTGGTTTTCATTACTAGGTTTCTTCTTGGACTTGGAGTTCCTCTATCAGAGACTCTGAAATGGCTTCATGAAAGTGCTTCAATCACTTCCCATTGATAGTGAAGGTTTTTTTTGTTTATTCATTTTGAGCCTGAACAATACCAAATGGATAAACATTAGTAATAATGTATAGACTAAACTAGCAGGAATGAAGCTTATCTAGATGAAACTTTAGCCTTGCATTGAAAAGAAGGACCTTCTTCCCAATGTGGAATTGACAAAGAAGGATGAGGTGGTAGTGGGAAGCCTTTGTTCTCTCATTATAAATATGGGAGTTCTTGTAAGAGTCTCTTATCATTACATACATCTCCTGAATCTATAACTTACTTTGATCACATATAATATAAATATTATAATTTCATTGTTTAATGGACCAATAGGCTCGGTTCTCTATCTCAACAGGGAGGTGACAACTCTTTCCAAAAACTAGCTGACATGGTGACATGCCAATGGGAGTCTTAAAATCAGTATGGTAATCCCATAATGAATCATCGAGTCTAAGACTCTAATATTTTATGTTGGGTTGAACCATTTTTTCAAGAATTTTTTTTAACTTTCTATTTAAAACCTTGTCTTTACCATTGGTTTGTGGATGATATGCAGTATACACTCGATGCTTGACCCCATACCGATAAAAAAGTGATTTCATTGTTTGGTTGTAGAAATGTAAACCCCGGTCACTGATGATGAATCTGTGTAATCCAAACCTATAGAAAATTTGTGTTCTAAAAAATTCCACAACTTTCTTGGAATCATTTGTCCTCATAGATCATGGATCTACCCATTTTTAAACATAATCATCTTCTAAGAGAATTTACAAGTTACCAAAGTAATTTGGAAATAGCCCCTTAAATTCAATGCCTTAAACATAAAAAATTCCATGAAAGATCATGGTTTGTTGTGGAATTTCATTTATTTTAAAAAAAATCCCCATTATTTGAAAATCGGTACAATATTTACAGAAACCATGGGCATACCAATATAATGTTGGCCAAAAGATACCAGAATAAAGGACCTTACAAGCAATATATTGGGGACCAAAGTGGCCCCCATAAGAAAGAATGTGAAAAAACCTAAGGAGAGACTAAAAATCGCTATCGGGAACACAATGCCTTAAGAATTGATCACTACATGTGTGCCAAATTTAGGGGTCACCCAAAATATACCTATGGGACTCATGTTTTAGATAGTTAGCTTGTTTTTTTTAAATCAGTAGGAATGAAATATGCTTACAAATAATTTATGATTTCGGTATACCAAGGAATATAATTTGTACTCGGTACAATTTATCATAAAGTTACATGTCATTTATGTGAATACAAGGTTATGATTCAATGTTTAAGGATGGGATATTCCTATCGATATGGTCATCCACCACATTCTCTGCTCCTTTTTATCCCTAATTTATAGATTAAATTCTTAAAGTAGGAACATCCATCGAATGAGATGTGGTTTTTCTTTCAGATTCTTAAGAAGATATTGAATGGTTTCATGGTCTAAGAACACAATAACTTTAGACCCTAAGAGTTATGACCTAAATTTATCCAAATAAAACATAATATAAAGGAATTATTTTTCAATTGTGGTGTAGTTTTCTTGGATAGGTCCCATTGTGCATGAGGCATAGGCTTGACATGTGGAGCTCGATCAAACCATTGTGATAATGTTTCCCCAACTGCATAGTTAGAGGCGTCACACATGACATAAAATGGTAAATCCCACTGAGGTATTTGAATTAATAGGGGTGATGTCATACTAAATTCTAGTTTTTTAAAAGAATCCTCATAATTTTTATCAAACACAAATTATTTTTCTTTTTGGATTAATCGGGAGAGGGGAAGTTAAATCTTACTAAATACACAAATGATAAAATGATAAAATATAGCATGACCAAAGAAATTCCACACATACCATACATTTTTTGGGAATGTTAGGGAATAAATGACATCCACTTTTGATTTATCTACTTAGATACCGTCCCCATAAATGACATGTCTAAGTACAATATCTTGTCATACCATGAAATGGAATTTCTCAAAATTTAATACAAGATTATTTTCAATACAGAAACATAGGATAGAACCAAGACTACCCGAACACTGATTAAAAGAGGAACCATCTACAGTGAAATCATACATAAAAACTTCCATGCAATTATCTAGGTAATCTAGAAAAATACTAAACATGCATCGTTGGAAATTACATGGAGCATTGTATAGGACAAATGGAATCCTCCTATAGGAAAATGTGTCGAAGGGGCAAGTGAAGGTTATCTTTTCCTAATCCTCAGGAGAAATATGGATCTGAAAGTATCCAGAATACCCATCAATAAAATAGTAGTGGGACTTCCCTGCTAGCCTCTCTAGCATTTGTTCAATGAATGGAAATGGGACATGGTCCTTCCTAGTGTTTTGGTTTAGTTGGTGATAGTCTATATAGACATGCCAACTATTCTACACATGGGTTGGAACCATTTCATTTTTTTCATTTTTAATTATTTTTAGACTAATTTTTTTAGGAACTACTAGCACCAAACAGACTCATTGGCTATCAGATATGGGGTAAATTATTCCAACAACTAGTAATTTTGTTACCTCCTTTTTAACAACATATATGAGGTTTGGGTTCAGTCGACAGTGTACCTTCCTCACTATTTTAGACTCATCATTTAACAATATATGATGTGTAAACATTGATGGCCCAATAAGAGTAATGTCAATAAGTTTCCATCCTAAAGCTTATTTATGCTACCTTGAAAGGTCAATTATATATAATTCATACTTTAGAGGGAGTGAATTAGAAATGATAGTAGGCATATTGTTTCCTTTCTCAAGATATGAATATTTTAAATTTTTAGGTAATGGTTGGAGTTCCAATTCAGGGAGATTCTGGATTTATGGGAGTGAATGTGAAAGTGGTAGGTCACTGATCTCGTCTAAATACTTAATGGTAACATACTCAAATGAGGAATGATATTTTACAAACTTAGTGGCATCATCGACATCCATGGGATCCTCAGTGATCAATAAATCATTAATTAACAAACATGAATGACATTTTTCTGGACCACTAAAACATTCAATGCATGATTCATTACTTATAATTTCTATCAAGGATCAGAAAGGGGGTCAGGGGAAATAAAATTTGTTTCTTCAATGGATGGGAGTACATCATTAGGATTAACTAAAAGTGAGGAATTTTTTCAGAGGGGTGCCTCGTGGCATAGAGGATGTTTAAATGGACAATTTAACCACCAAACACCATATATAATTTACCATTGAGGACATTAATTATGGTTTTTGAAGTTTTCAAGAAATTTCACCCAAATATAATTGGGGCATGTCTATTCATCCTATCATCTTCCATTTTAATCTCATAAAAATCAATAGGAAAAATTAAAATTTTCACCCTCATAAGAACATCCTCTAACACCACAGTAGGGTGTGTGATACTCCGATTTTCTAGTTGAAAAAAAATTAATGTGGGATTAAATTCACAAAACATCAATGAGGAGAAAATAGAGTGAGGCGTCACATTTATAGGTGCACCCAAATTAATTATATCATTAGAAAAGAAATACTCCACAATGGTGCATGGAATCGATAATGTTCTAGTATCATTTCATTTGGTGGGAAGTGATGTCTCTATAAATGCTGATACATTCCTCCCCAAGATCACATTTTCATCACCTTGAATTATCCTTCGGTGTTTACACATCTCCTTTAGAAAATTGATGTATCATGGATTTTGTTTCACAACATTAATCAAGGGGATGTTAACCTGTACTTTTTTGAAAGTTTACAAGATTTATTATCAAGTTTAGTTTATTTTTTTCTTTGGTTGGGTAGACCTTTGGGAAAATGGAAGAGGAATGGTTGGTCTAGGTGACTCATCAATATACACACTCTTTCTTTTAGTGGTGTTTTTTTTTCAGGATAACGATTTTTCTTATTTGGATCATTTGAGAAGGTTGGGATGGTGGTTTCCTTAGGAGGGGATGACTCTAATTAAGGGGTCATTTGGATTTTAAGTTGTGTTCCTATCTAAAGGGTGATGGTACTAATATTTCCATTATCCCTATGGTTTACTAGTGGTTGGGAGGTTAATTTACCCAGCCCATGACTTTGGATTTCCCCCATTGGGTTAGCGAGTTGGCTTAATTGGGTTTTTAGGTCTTGTATAGATGCTTGGGTAGTTTGTTGGAATTGTATATTATTTTAATCCATTTGTTCCATCATGTCTTCTAGAATAGGCTCAATTTTTGTAAGGGGTTGTTGGGAAAGCATTTTTGGTGGTTCGGGATTTAGGGGTGGTGGTGGTGTATGACTACTCTACCCTGTTTTGTTCTATGGTTGTTGAGTTTGGTTTGAATACCCTTTTACTTGTAGGCTTGGTTGTCTTTCCACCCAGGGTTGGATGGATGGTATGGTTCTTTCATAATGGGTTGGTTATAGGGGAAGCCTGGAAATATTAACTCACAACTCTTAGAAGGTCCTCTCAGTTGGTAGAATTGGTTATAATAGTCACTACCACAAAATTGGGCAAGGCCAGCGCCACCCCTTTAGCAGCGCTAACGAAAAAGTGCTGATAAAGGGGGGGCCTTATCAGCGCTCAAAAAAGCGCTGATAAAGGGTGCGTTTATCAGCGCTAAAAAAAGAACTGATAAAAGTACCCCTTTATCAGCGCTTTTTTTAGCGCTCATAACGGCCCCCCTTTATCAACGCTTTTTTTTAGCGCTGATAAAGGGACCCCCTTTATCAGCGCTTGTTTAGTAGCGCTGATAAAGGGGGGGGCCTTTATCAGCAATTTTTTTAAAAGCGCTGATAAATGGTCAACTTCAAAAAAAAATTAAAAATATATTAATATATAAATATAGTTATATAGTTATAATGATATAAATATAATATATAATTTTTAAATATATTTTAGATAAGTATAAATGTACATTTACACTTAATATACTTAATATATAAGATATTTAGTGAAAATGGATTCTTAAAAATTTTAAAAAAATATTTTTAATTAATAATTTGATAATTATTATGGAGTAATAGTAATTTAATAACAATTTGAAGAATAAAAAAATAAAAAAAATTAATAAAAGATCCAAAATATGTTGAAAACGCAACTCAAACTTCAAACGGCCATAACTTTTGATCCGGGTGTCCGTTTGAGCTCTACCACATATCAAATCGAATCCTGTGACGAGATCTACGTCGCTTTAACCGGGAAACCCCGGTCTAGCATTTTTCGAGGCCAAAAGAGGCCCAGAAGGCCTCCAAAACTGAGTTTTTTGTCAGGGTACCCGGATTTTTTAACATTTTGTGGATTTTCAACCTCGTTTAAGGGGGTATTATTGGCTTTTTTTGGTGGGGACTAAATTTATTCCAAGGTATTACATTCATATTGATATTATTCCTTTGAAATTTCATCATTTTTTATAATTCACTGCTATTTATAATCAAATATATAACTATATGTACATATTTTTTATATATTCACACCTAAAAATTAATTTTTTTAAATAAATAATTAAACATATTTACATATAAAATATATTAGCTTTATCTAAATAATAACTAATATCCATTTTATTTAAAATACCAATATATGAATATTTATATATCTACTATATATTAATATAACTATACATATATTAATATAACTATATATATATATATTAATATAATTATATGTATATATTAATATAACTATATATATATATATTAATATAACTATATATATATATTAATATAACTATATATATTAATATATATATATATTACTATACAAATAAATATAACTAAATATATATACAAATAAATAGATATATCATGAATAAGAGAACAAATCAATATAGGGTAGTGGCAAAGGCTTTAGGTGTGCAGGGGGGAGGTCTCGAGATCAAATCCGGGTGGAGGCACGGGTGCGCATGCAAGGTTGATTTAAAGGGCTAGCGCTGATAAAGGGTGTAGGCGGTGCGGGTGGGCACTGGAGGTGTGGGAAAGCGCTGATAAAGGGGGGCTCAAGCACTGTAAAAAGCCCCCCCTGAGATTAGCAGTATTTTTTTTTATTTTTTTTATTGTTTTTAATTTTTTTTATTTTTATCAGTGCTAAAAAAAGCGCTGATAAAAGTGGTCTTTTATCAGCGCTAAAAAGAAAGCGTTGATAAAAGACCCTTTTATCAACGCTTCGTTTTAGCGCTGATAAAACACCCCTTTTATCAATGCTTTTTTTTAGCGCTGATAAAAGAGGTCTTTATCAGCGCTTTGTGGAGCGCTGATAAAGGGGACCCCCCTTTATCTTCGCCGGCTTTATTAGCGCTTTTCTAGCGCTGATAAAGGTCATTTTTAGCGCTGATAAAATTCGTATTTGTAGTAGTGAGTGGGTGTTAGTGGAACAAATACCAAAATGTATGGGAGAAGGATATTGGGATTTCCCTTAGGAAAAAGAAAGTTTTCGGATAACAATACTTACCACTTTATACTTTGTGTCTGCCTTCTTCTCAAACTCGGAACTTTTCTCCTCATGGACACCTCGAATAGGTACACTTGACCTTATACCAAATTATTGAGTGTTTTGTTATGTGTTCTCAATGAGGGTCCTTGCTGAAATTAGAGTTTTTTTAACTAGTTCACCACATGTAGTGGCATAAATCATGTTTTAATCAATAGGAATTAAACCTTCATAAAAATATTTTATTAAAATTTGATCATTTATTTGGTGGTGTGGGAAACTTAAACAAATCCTTTTAAATATTTCCCAGTATTCATTTTCCCCTTTTGATTGTCTTATCCCACAAATTTATTTCCTTATAGTTGTAGTTCGAGAGGCTGGGCAGTATTTTTCCAGAAAAAGGCATTTCATGTCTCCTCATCCTCTTATTGGGTAATTAACTTAATATAACCAATATTTTGAAGTGTCTTCTAAAGAGAATGGGAATGATCTAAGTTTTACTTTTTTTCATTCATATTTTCTATTTTTAAATTTGAGAACACAGTAGGAAATTATTTTAAGTGCTTATGTGGATCTTCTCTATCAAGTCTATGGAATCTTGGTAATAATTGAATTAAACCATATTTTAGTTCAAAAGTAGGTGATTTGCCTTGTATTTGAATGTATGTGGGATGAATCTCTACATCAGGTGAGGTTAGTTCATTTAATATATGATTATTTTCAGCCACATTATGAAAGTTTATTTCTTTCTTGATGGTCATTTCAAAAGAAGAAGAAATATCAAGAAGGGTGTTGATGTTTTGTGCACCCTCCTTCAAGGTATTTTTCGGTGCTTCTTGGTGTTGATGACATAAGATCCTCTATGGTTCGTATTCGAAAGTAAGTAGTTCCTATGATGAAGATCGCATCATTCATGTGGCCTAAAAAAGGAATATTTTATAAATAAACTTAAAAATGAAGGAATAAAAGAAGCACAAAAATATTTTCAAAATAAACTATGTTTTTATAAAAAATGCACACTAAAAACAAAAGCACTCCCTGGTAAAGGCACCAAAATTTTAATGTTTTGTCCTAACACATCAAATTGATTATGTTTTTAATGGGTATTTATACAATAGGGAAGGCCCTAGGTCATATCTCAAGGTGCGTTGGGTGCTTAAATTGTGAATTGTTAATAAAATTTACTAATAGAGGGGGTAGTTCTGAAAACAGTTTTAAAAATAAAATTACTTAATTAAAGAGTTTAATAGTTGATAAATAAAGGTGGTATTTTTATAATTATGAGAAAATGAGATCATTTAAAGTTCACTACACATATTTTTTAGTTAGTTAATAATTCTGAACAATACACATGTTTTAATATAATTCTTCAGTTGAGGGTCATCAATATCTTGATACCCCTCTTGCCTCTTAAATTAATGCATAAAGAAACACCCCTTGACACAACAATCGTGTTGTTAAGGCTTATAAATCAAGAATAGAGTGAGGTATGACAAGGAATGCTGATATATCATGTATGTGTGAGATAAATAGGATTCTTGTGTTGTCCAATTAGAACAACCCAAGATTCCCACTTGAAATCTCAACCCAATTGGTGTTGAGAATCTCAACCCAATTGGTGTTGAGATAAAAAGTGTTGCACTTAATTAAACCCAAAAAAAAGAATTCAAATAAGAAGAATGTTAAGATAAAACTTCAATGAAATGTTTCAAACACAAATTACACAAAACCATTAGAATAAAAAGTGTTATAACTCCCCCCTAAGTGTGTGTATATCCCTAGAAATGACCGTCCACCATTTAGCTCTCCATCGATAGGAGGAGGAGGCTCAAGTGGAACTTCACCTTCATCTTTGATCCCCCTATGAGGATAGGGTCATCCATAACTTATTAGATTTGGAGAGGACTCCTTTGGGTCTCCAAAATGGTAGATATTTTCTCCTGGGTTGAACTTTCAAATGGGGTTTCCAAGGTGACAATTTATAGGCAAAGTGGAAGGTGGTTTTGGGAAACCAGATTTCTTAAAAACACTTAGACCATGGTTTTCAGCATCTAGAAAATATTATCCTACTTTTAAAAAAACTAAAAAATTGTTTCCCCACCTCTTTAATATCTCTAAAAAATATTTGGAATCATTTAGAGGCCCACATATCTAGATATATCTGAAATATAAACCACCGCTTTTGACTTCAAGCAGATTCCTTTTCTTGGACAGATCGGTTTAAATGGTCCCTTAATAAATGAATTAGGCTTGGGTGTCTTTAGAAGAGTTGTATACTACTAAATTTTGGATCATACCGAAAATTTTCATCCCAATTGAATGCATGGATTAGTTTAAGTGTGCATTTGAGTCCACATGGGTTCTTGGGATCCTACACGGTTTGGGTTTCTTTGCTTGAAATTCATTCTGGATCCTCCAAATCACCTCCACTTACAATGAAATCATTAAAACAAGTGAAATTACCCTTTTTAACAGTGATAAAAACAAAATAATTTAATCAATAATGAAGTGAAATTTGTTATAATAATTGGAATTTACAATACAAAATTAGTTTAATACAGTGATGTAAGGGTGAAATAAAATAGTGAATCGCGGTGCGATCATGCCTACCACTAAGACAAACCCCAAATAATATATATTTATATATTATACAAATATACTATTCAAATATATATATACATGTGTACAAATATATATTATATTATACAACAATATAAAATACAAATATATATTATACAAATACAAATACATATTATATTATGACAATCGATACAAATATTGATATTTATATATTTTATATTTATATGTATACAATTCAAAAATAAAAATATATTATATATATATATATATATATTTATTTATTTAAATATTCATTTCTAATTATATTTATATGTATACAAATATATATATATATTATTTATGTATTACCCAAATATATTATACAAATATATATATATATATATTATTTCTATATATATAATTAAAATTTTACATATATTTTTATATAGATACATAAAATATTATATTTATATATAGATAAAATTTTACGTATATTTATATATAAATGTATTTTACATATATAAATATATCTATACATATATTTAAATTTATAAAGATAATATAGTTATATTATGTATAAAAATATATATTTAATATAATTATTTAAATAATTATATGTATCTTAATATGAATTTATATATATATAAAAATATATTTGTATAATATAACATAGCATAATATTTATAAATACATTTGTATTATGTATACTTACACTCAAGCATGTTTATATAAATATACTTATAAATATATTTATAAATACATTTATATCAAACACACGTAATGTTTATATAGATATATTTATACAAATATTTATATATACATTCACACACTCACTCACGAATGCGTATTTATATACTTAATTGTGTGTGTGTAATGTATATATATATTTACTAATAGGATGAATATAATATAATATAATATTTACATAATATAACTATATAATATATATATATATATGTAATATAATATAATATATTTATATTTATATAATTATTTCTATATACTTACATTTTTATTTATAGATATATATATATAAGTATTTATTTAATGCATTTATATAAATACATTATATAAATGTATTTAAATGAATTTATATATTGTATTTATATATATAATATAATATAATATATTTATTTATAATATATTTAAATACATTTATATGTAAACGTTTTTAAAGAAAATAGTGGGTGTTCAAAACCCCCTCTAATATCTTAAATTAAAGGGGGTTAAGAACTACTGCTAATCTCAATGATTAGTAGAGGTTATGAACTCCCTCTAATTTCTTAAAAAAATCTAGATAATATATATATATAAAGCACCTCTAAAATCCACCCAAATATATAACGACTCTAATTATTAAATTAACGGTGTTTTATATAAATGTATTTATATAAAGACATTATATAAATGTATTTAAATAAATTTATATAATGTATTTATATATTTAATATAATATATCATATATATATATATATATATATTCATAATCTATTTAAATTCATTTACATGGAAAAAATTAAATAAAATAGTAGGGGTTCAAAATCACCTCTAATCGCTTAAATTAGAGTGGGTTTTGAACCCCCTCTAATTTAAGATATTAAAGGGGATTGGGAACCTTGCTAATCTCAATGATTAGCAGTGGTTATGAACCCCCTCTAATATATTAACTTAGAGGTGGTTCAAAACCCCCTCTAATTTAATATATTACATGGGGTTATGAACCTCCACTATTTTCTTAGAAAAAGAAAATTTCAAATATATATATATATAGCACCTCTAAAACCCAAATGGATATATAGAACCTCAAATTATTAAATTAGAAGTATTTTGGAATAATATCTTCTAAAATCCAACCAAATATCAAAAAAATGATAAAATTTTAGAGGGGATTCAAACCCCCTTTGAATTTGATGATTAGTGGGAGTTGTGTTGGTTATGGGCACAATGGAAGTATACAGTGATCATAGATATATTGAAATTTCTTTTAATAATCATTTCCTAAAACCATGAGTGAGGATCTTTCATATCAAATTTATAGTGAATTTATTTAATATCTGAAGAAATAAATACCCAGACTTGGGAACTTTCTTCATTGATGATTGTTGATCATCTGAAAAGACCTTTTTAGACTACCTTCATTTCGCTATGAGGGTCCAAGGATAGAATCCATCTAGCAGTGATCCACACATGCTCCAATGATCTCTAAGAAACACCACTCGATCTTCAGGTTCTAGAACAATGAATCAAATGTCTTGCGTTTTTCATTCTTGATCACTTATTATTTGGTCTTGAAGAAATCTCTCTTATACTACTCATTCTTGAGATGGAGAGAGAATGATGATTCAAGAGATAATTTTTTTTGCACAACAATATTATTTAATTGTGTTTCGGCCATTAAATAAAATTTAAAACTTTTAATAAATCTCATGTCACATAATAATAATATCATTATTATTATTTTGTGGTGCTCACCAACTTGTGCAATAACAAATATTATTTAACGGTCTTGTTAATAAATATTTGTTATCGTGCTCAGTCTTATTCCATTCAAACTCTTCTATCATTTATTGAACAATCAAATAAATATTTTATTCATAAATAAATATTTTATTCATAATATAGTGAATAAATATTTATTAAAAATATTAAATAAATAAAATAAATATTTTATTCACTATCCAGAGAATAAATATTTTATATATATTCACGTAATCAAATAAATTATTTATTAATAAAAAAATAGTTATTTATTACCTTGTGAATATTAGTGATCAATAAAACATGAATAAAATTATTCCTCAGTCTTGAGAATAATATTTATTCAAATAACTAAATTCAAATAGAATTTAATAGAGATCAACAAAAACCCTTAGTGTGTGACCCTATAGGATTGTTTCTCATTGGTATTAGGAGGAATTGCCTAAAGTCCAAGATTAATATCTAGAAACAGTTCAAGATGACCAAGATAAAGAACTTAATGTCACAATGATGAAAACCACATACGAATGCTCATTGTGTAATATAATCCCTCTATCTCAATATCTCATCAAGTAGGATTCACATCCATGTCACCAACAAATATGATTGATATGTCTTTCTTTGACTATTTGAAATGAAAACATCATTACACCATGACCATGGAATTTAGGGAGATGGTTCCATTTCAATCAAAGGGTCGAGATATCATCTTTCAAAATGATGGAAGGGACAAATCCTTCCTAGATTTATCCATTAATAACATGTCACTCATGACACACCCAACGTATCCAACTTCACCGTGAACTATTATCATCCTGGTTTATGAAATACATCTATTTATGAAAGTTGTAACATCCATTAATAATAATATTAAAGTTTAAGGACCATCACACATGCTCTCAAATAGGAATATCTAATGACACCAGAACATACAGAATTACTATTGGCGAGTATGTTCTAATAATCTCCCATCTTGAAGATTGCCAAGTGTGAACTTAATGAGAATAAGCACCATCTACTTACATGTACTCACACCTGAAAATCTATGTACTATGTGTCACATAATAGTACATTATCCAACTATAGAACCTTATTTAATAATATCATCATAGAACATCAAGGTTCTCATCATAGCAAGGAACTATTATGACCTTATCATTATAATGTATACCATAGGACATTATTACATTAGAGTCAAACAGAACAATGATCAATATGTCATAATAAGTTTTATTAATATTAAATACATCATATATACATGTAATCAAAGTATAAATAGTTAGTCATAGGACACAAACTCTTACAAGTTGTGAATAAACATATCTAATATATACATAAAATGAATTTAGAGAGGCTTGTGCATAACCCCCTCTAAATAACTGCCACTAATTTTCTGTTTTTTTATAGTGACTCTTCCATATGTCTACTTATAACACTATGATATCTGAGTATATGAAACTTTAGAGATTTTTGGTACAACAAACTCTTAAAACATAATCAAAACCAACCTTCGTATGACATATTTTCAGAAAGTCTGATTTCATCATCATGAAGAACTCCCACTAAATATTCCTTCAGTGCAACTAACATAATATGTTACTTTTCTCCCACTAATTACAACCTCTATTTCAACCCTTTAAGGATCTCACCTCCATTCTATAGGTCCTTCAATTACTCAAGAAATCTTCCAATGATTGTTTCCATAGATTCATAATCCCTTGCAAAGAGACGTGCAATGGGACTTGGGGTTTTCCCTTCTACATCTTCCATGTGGCCCAAATTCACATTCAATAGACTTTGTAGATAAGAGGGTTCCACTTGTCCTACTTATGGACCTTTTAATTATCCTCTAAAGATATTATCACAAATGGGAATGAAAAACCCTATCATAAGTTCTAGATGAACCAAAACATCTTTCACTGGATCCAACACATGCTTCTGACAAATAAACATTGCATCATGGCACCAATTTCTAGTGTTCCGGGTCAATCCTCTTTAATTGTAGGAAAACATGGCTATTGGCCTTATAGAACTCCCGCTTGATCCACACTCTCATATTTTTAACCAACTTCCAATCCATTTTCATCATGGTTATTCTCGATTTATTGGTGTAGGTACTTTGAATTACAATGGATTTCTATGAGAGAAGCTATCGAAATTTGAACATAAATTTCTACCACCAAATATTGAAATCACTATCAATAAGTTCCAAAAAACTTCACATGACATATAATTCTCATACCTCCTCCTCCCTTACTCTTGTGAACTCATGATAACCATGCCTCAAACTCTATATTTCGATCATCTGATCTCTGACATTCCAACCACTCCTTTTAAACGTCTCCTTTTGGATATTGAACCTTTTTTATACATTTTATCACTTAGAATCCCCCAGAATGAAATTCTATGTCGTCCACAATTTATCCTACTTACATTTGACCATCTTCTAATGAACTAGGATTATTTCACTCTTCTTATAATCCTTTATCCATATAGAAATATCATATCTGAGAAATTATTTGAAACATTACACCTACTCCCACTCAATGGATGTTGATCAATGAATCCTTAGAGATAAAGTCTTAACTAAATACATGGTCTTGAAAAACAATTGGTAAAAATTTTAGTTACCATCTCTCAGCTGCAAGTTTATCAAAATTTTTAAATTTTCACTTCTAAGAATAGACCTTTCATTCACTAGCCAATTGTCCTTGACTTGAACAGACAACTAAAGTATTCATCATTGATAACTACTTTTGGGAACATGAATCATTTTTCACCTTACCTAAACCTTTGGAATAATCCATATACTTGAAAATAGTATATATCAATTTAATTTAAGTAAAATTATAGAAAAGTTATAAAAAATCATGGAGTGGATGGTTTTTAAAAATTAAAATTTTAATATAATATAATTGAAAAGTGGGTGTTTCATGCATTTTATTATATAAATTTTATTGTCTATTAATGGATATTAAAATTTTATATCCTAACTAAATTATAATAATAATTTTTTTAATCCATGAATCATTATACTTATCATAAAGTGAGTTATGAAATAATAAGTTTTTTATAGAAATATTTAAGAAATTCTGATAAATGTAAAAGTAATTATATTTTACGTGTAGTTGATCAAAGAAAAAATATTTCAAAAAAATATTTCAAATAAAAAAAATTAATAAATAAACCATAAAAAATACCATGATATAAAAAAAATAATATAAAAATTATTGATTCAAGATTCAATAAATCATATTTTCAATTATTTCGTCCACTCATTTGAGAAAAAAAACTTCTTTGATTATTTTATGGTTAAATTGTTCAAAATTTAAAATCTTAGCCATGTATAAAATCATGAATAAATTAATTAAAATTAAATAAAAATATAAAAACAAATATATTCACCCACTCTAGAAACATCAATCCTTGAGTAGTGTTTCATAATCAGTTTTCAAATTTTTGGTTTTTTAAGAAAAAATAACATTTCACTAAAATATCAAGACACTAAGATAGATCAATAAATAAAATAAACTTAAAATACATTAAACAAGTAATAAATTTAAATAATTATTCATGATCAAAATCACTTATATATAAAAAATCCATAAAAATATTAAAATAGGTTTAAAACACATACCATCAAACTACCTCTAATTCAATGAAATTCTCTATATGATTGCCTCAGGAAGGTAAATAGGGATGATTTGTAAGAGGTGATGGGGATACATAATATATTATTAGAAGAGATATAGAATATTTGACCAAAAAAATCAAACCTAGTTACACTAATAGGGTTCCAGGTGAGCATGATATAGTCATTCATGGCTATTGAAAGGGATGTGTGGTGAGAGAGGAGAGGAGACACTGATGATATAAAGTAAGGTGTAATGTTGATGACTGAAATGGAGGAAAAAATTTTGGTTCAAAGAAGGGTTTTGGGGATGAGAGCGTAGATAAATTCACCAAAATTTTGTACTTTTGGTTCTACAGTGCAGTGGAACATCAACCACCAAAATTTTCCCATCTCCTGATTGAATCATCCCCCATGAATTTGAAGACTAGAACTGGGAAGACCAAGCACACCATTCATAGTTTCAATTCATCCTAAACTATATATTTTCAATCACCTCATGATCCTCCTTCCAATAGATGCACAATTGAACAAGAACACAATGAACACACATGTGCAAGCACAAAGTAAAAACATAATATACACAAGGATTACATAGTCCATAAATTGTGTTTTATATATGTGGGATAATGGTAAAATCACCTATATTCCCATGAAATATAGTAAAATGAGTTGTAAGAAAAAATCCATGTACCAGTTCCCTACCCATGGAAAGATAATAAGTCTCACCAACACCATATTTCAGTCACTGCATCTCCCCTTTGCTCATTCTTGTCTCCATCCTTTTGAACTTTAACCTCCACCTTCAACATTTAGATATTTCCTTGTGTGATCCTTTTAGAGCCACCTCATCCTTCAGGTTAGGCCTCTTCAGCTCTCTATTAGTCTGTTTCCATAACTTTTCACTCATATAAAAATACTACTATTTAGAGTGGGTTCAACCGGTCATCCAATTAGCATTGTCATCTGAGACATGTGGGAGACCCTCTATTGACTATCCAACCTATGATTCCTTGTAATGTTAATTGAATCAACCAAAAACTATTGTTGAATTTTTCATTTAAAATCCACTTCTCTCTAATTACATTGAAGAATCTCATTTTTCCACATTCACTAAGGAAACTTTCCACATCCCACCATCATATTTCATGAAACTCATGAAATTTTTTACTTTTATCAAATACTTAAGACTTCCATTTAGATACTGGTTGATTTCCCTTATGTTTTCCTCATTTAATACCTTTTAATAATGACTGAATCCCTGAGTACATGTATCATAATATCCTCCTTATCATTTTTTCACTCAGACTCCATTGTGCTCTATCCACTGAACTCATCTATCCAGGTGTTCCTATTGAAATTTTATTAAGATAACACCATCAAATGTGTATCCACTAGTATCAAATCCTAAGGTTCCTATCAAAATTCCATTTAATTCAGATTGTTATATCTAGTGAAGTCACATTCCCATCAGCTGAACTTCTAGTGAACTGAATTCTACTTCCTGGACTTAAACTTCCATGGTGATGGTTTACTATCTCAATATAGGTCATCAAGTGTAACTTCTAAGGAATGAACTTATTAATATTACAACACTTAACCCATAAAATGGTTCTCATACCAAACCCACCAATCTCCCACTTGATAATTGTTTTCATAGGCTAAGTCCAACAATCTCCCACTCAAAGAATATTCTCATGCTCACACCAAAAGTCCCACTAGTCATCTTCTATTCACCTTCCTCCTACAATTCCTGAATGGTTGTCCACTTCATATTACTTCTGACTATCCAATATTATACTAAATAAGTTCCTCTTAAATTCTATGGAATCATGATCTTTTATTCCACCTAAACCGAGAAACTCATCTGAATGCCTCCATGGAATCTCATTAAATAAAATTGTAACTGAGTTGACATCCTCCAACTTTTTTGAATTTCTATCAATAAGTTGCGTCATGCACCATGTCCATGGCCCCACTCACTATAAAACCCCCTTCCCCCCAAACCCCCAAGGCCCATCACATGCACCCCTCCACCACCCCCATGTACATGTAAAACCCCCTACTAGGTTTCAAACCCTATATCTCTAGGATAAACGGTCAACCTCCAAACACCACTAAACTAACTAACATTTATTTTTATTGTATGAAAATTGTTCTATTTATTTATATTTATATGTTTATTCAAATAAATATTATTTTATTAATATATTTAAAAACATTTAAATTTATAACCTATATATACATTTATATATATTCATGTATTCACAGGTTTATAGATTTATGATATATGTATACATAGGTTTATATGTATATATATTAATATGTTTTATAAAAATAAATTTATTTTGTATATTTAAATAGATTTAAATATATAAACATTTATATATGCATCAATGTATTTATAGTTATATTATGTATACATTTATATTATATAATTTTATGTTATATATTAAATACATCATATTAATGCATACTCAAATATAAATATGATATATTATAAAATATACAATTATATATATATATATATATTATACATTTATATACATTAATGTATTCATATTTATATTATGTATAAATTTATATTATATACATTTATATTTATATATTACAAAAAATTGTATTAATGTTTACACAAATATAAATATGGTATATATTTATAAAATATAGAATATATATACAACACATTAATGCATTCATATTTACAACATGTATATATTTATATTATATACATTTATATTATATATTATACAAATATATTACAAAAATATAAATATATATTGTAAAAATATATGTTATGAAAATTGATATTATAAATATATATATATATATATATCAAACAAATACATATTATATTATACAAATATATTATATGAATACAAATATATTTATATTTTTTATATATTTAATGATTATACTTTTAAGCATACAAATATGTATATATTATATATTTATATATTATACAAATATAATATTCAAAAATATTTATACACATCTACAAATATATATTATATTATATAACAATATAAAATAAAAATATATATTATGCAAATACAAATATATATTTTATTGTGATGATCAATACAAATATAGATATTTTTATATTTTATATTTATATCTATACAATTCAAGAATAAATATATATATATCATATATATATACATTTTATTTAAATACACATTACTTATTATATTTATATGTATAAATATATATATATATATATTATTTATGTATTACCCATATATATTATACAAATATAAATATATATATTATTTATATGTATATAATTAAAAGTTTACATATATTTTTATATAAAAATATAAAATATAATATTTTTATATAGATAAATTTGAGGGGGTGTTCTTTATTTTAATCTCAAGCTCCACGCTTGTAATATTTGGAGGATAATTTAATTTCCAGGTTTTTTTCCATTATTATTCATTTATATATTTTCATTTTTTTATTCTGGTATTATCAAATACAAATCAAAGGAACAATAATCTTCATGCTTCCATGCATAAATCAGATCTTGTGATGATTTGAGGGTATTTGCCTCTTTTCTCACCTCCTCTTTCATGAGTGTGATTATGGATGAATTGTTTGATGAAATAAAGAAGGTATAACCCATTATTATGCATGGTTTTTTCTTAAAAAAATTTAAGATATACCCAAATTTGTACATCTCATCACGTTGTTGATGTGATGCCTTGATTGAGTTCGGTTCTAACATCAACAATATTTTATTGATTGTGAGTGGTCGTTGGTAATCAATATCATCGATCAATCAAATACTAGGTGGTAACCTAGTAAAAAATCACATACCATACTAGTTTCAATGTGTAAAAATCAAGGAATCAATGATCTTTTCCACTTCCCTTGAGAGTGATGGTAGATGAGTATCAAGGGACACTCACCCGGATTGATCATGATTTCTCTAACCAGTTTCTCTCTCTTAAAAAAAACCTAGGTTTTCTGAAATCCACATACCCTTTTATTTTCATAATCAAAACTTTAATTTTTAATTAATTATCTGAGGCTCTGTCGAGAGACTACCTTGGGTTCCTGTTATACTGTAGAAATTCTAGTAAAAACTAAACATTTAATTTGACATGATCGACAATATGGTCTAATTTTGGCATCATTTTCAGGGAGCCAAGATCATTTTTTCATTTTATTTATTTCATTTCTTTTTTATTTATTAACCCTTTCAATATTTCCCCCTTCCCTTTTGATTGTTTTTGTTTCTTATTTTGTTTTTTTTGTGTTTCTTTTTCTATCTCTTCCTCTATCTCTATATCTTTATAATTGCATTGTAAAAAATTATCTATTATTTTATACTTAAATTATTCCTAACTGATTTTATTTTATCCATCTTCCATCTTAAAAATAAAACAAATGCCAAAAAATCATAATTTATTTGCATGACCTGTTCGGAAAAATAAAAACTACTTGAATTTAACCTGGAAATTGAAAAGAAAATTCACTCACAAATTAGGTCATATAGAGTAGGACAATCAAGTAATGTTGAGGAACCACTTGTGGAACCTCAAGTGGTCTCAAACCAATCAAATATTTAACCAAATCAAACTCCATAAATCATGGCTATAAATAATCAAACTTTAAAAGAACTAACCACCCTAGATGTGGAGTACCAACCTATGTACATTTAATATTGCGAGGAAGCAACCATCTTTGTGATGAGATCTAGCCTCATCCACATCTTTCTTAAATTCCATGTTCTTCTCAGTGAGGACCCTCACAAACATCTCAAATATTTTCACATAGTGTGCTCCATCATGAAACCCCAAAATATGTTTGGGGACCTCATTAAGTTTAGGCCCTTCCCTTTTTCCCTTGATGTTGTAGACAAATACTGGATATATTATCTACCTACCAAAATTAGGGGCTAGAATAACATTAAATGACTCTTTCAATATAATTTTTTCCCTACCTCCCTAACTGCATCAATTATAAAATAAATATGTGGAATTAGGAAATCACAAGGAGAGACCCTTCATGGATATTGAGAGAGATTCAAAATAATTTGTTCAAGTTTACCCCACCGCCAAATTAGTGAACAATTTATAATTCAATACTTATATGAGGAAATTTTCCCCGTGTATTTTGGAATGATAGATGTTGCAGTTGGTGGTTCCTTAGTTGATAAAACTCCTACCACTGTTTGTGAATTAATATCCAATATGGCTCAAAATTCCCAACAATTTGGTACACGAGAAATTTATCCCACTAGAGGAGTTCATGAGGTAAGTCATTAAACCCTAGAACAAAAGGTAGATTGTAATGACCCAGACCCTAAAAGCCATCTGAACAGTGCTAAATAGGTTGTGTGTTACTACCTTAGGCCCACCTCCCCAAATGCCAAAGTCTTCTGACTAGCAGCGAGGGTGTGAAAAGGTATAGTGGGGAGGCTATACCCTCTTGGAGGAATAAAATGGTACTGGTCTGAGTGTAATAATAAATATGCAGTGGATATAAACAACTCAGCAAACTCGAACCAAACCCGCAGATAGGAAGCACATTAATTATCGATAAACAACGGAAGCAATATATAAAAAACAACACCAGAAAGTAAACAGAACAACATGTTAAACACCACTTGTAACTACTAAAAAAACAAGAATACATCCATAGTAGATCAGTATACAAAAGGGGCACCAATGGCTAACCAATAGTAGCTACAATAAAAAGTAAGCATGATGATACAGATTGGAAAATAAACAAAGTAAACTCCAGCAAGTCAACACCTCAAGGCCCATACCATCTCTATGAAAAAATTAAAGAAGTCCAACTCCTGAAGTTAACCTCTTTCCTAAATTTAAATCCATAAAGTCTACATGCATCCTGAAGGACTGGTGTAGGGTGTGATACGAAACTTAGTAGGATACCACCCAACGGTGCATACCTAATATAAGTGTTTAAGAGGGCATGTCGTTATGAGGAAACCAGTAAAATAGTACGATGAAAAAATAAACATAAACTCTACTGGTGCTCAACATCCACCATGGAGTGTCACCAGGTTCAGCTAACACCGGAATCTTTATCATATATCTTGGCACCATGTTCCCCCTAACACCACGTGTCTCAAGTACTGACGTCCCAAAGGCATGCCCAAGAAGTAGTAACTCAGAGAAACAGTGATACATGTCCTCAAATAAGTAACCAGAGGGACAGCGATGTATGCCCTCAAATAAAGTAACTAGAGAGACAGTGATGTCTGCCCTCAAATAACGGTGAGCCTCTACCCCCAACCTGATAGCCTCAACTCTATCCCCGAAAGGCTCCTCACCTTCCACGTGGCTTCCTACGGCAAGCACCCCCAAACCAATAGTACCTAAATCGAAACTAATGGGGGCCTCTACCCACATGAGTGGTCAAAACCACCTCATCACGGAGTCTCTCTATGTGCACACTACTCAAAGTTTTAGGTGAGCGATAATCACCAAAACAGTACCCAAGCCACAACACATCTGACACCTCGTGTCCCTATGACCATGCCACTCAAGTCCGATGGCCTCGCCATCCAAGTAACTTGGTCCATTACCAACCTGATAGTCATCATGCCTCAAGACGACGTCCATGATGCCCAATCTCATGGTCAGAACCACCCAATGTAACTCAAGACAAACCCAACCTTTGATCAGCATCACTCAAGAATGTCTAGGCCATGCCCAACACAACCACAAGGGTTCCAGCATATGTAATTCATAAATTACATATATAATCAAAAGAATAAATTTTATATAAGAAAAAAAAACTAAACACTTGAAATTCACTAACCAAGCATTGTCTCATACCACCACTGAGGTCTTTAAATCCTCTAACAATTCATATCAAGGTTTAATAAACTAAACTCAACAGTTTAAAACAATACAATTCAAATATAATCATTTTGGCATCCCCCGGCCAAAATTACACAATGAGCAATGGCCCCTTGCCCGGCCTCACTCAAACAAAATGGTAAAAGACATACCCAAAGGTATCCCATGGGTTTTATAATCAGTTTGATATGAAAAAGCAGATAAAACCGGGTCTCGCTCAAAATACCCAAAAACGCACCAATGGTCACACCACCCAAAAGTCTGAAAAAACACAAAAGAGGTATGCACCACCTACCTGAGACTCGTATATGTATGCACATCTGATATCAAGCTCCAATTCAAAGTCTATCTTCGTAGATCTACGTTTTTGTCAAATCTCATCAATTCCACTCGGATGGAAACTGCGACGTGTGAGGAAAAGGATCAAGAATGGAATAGGGTGCACGGAATTTGCCTCACTGTTGCAATCCCATAGCCACTGATGGATCGAAGAATGGACAATGGATGAAGAATCTAGGAGAAGAAATGTTTTCGGACTTCTAGAGCATTAAGGTCTGAAAATGGGGAAGAAGAAGGTATTGTCTGGAATAAGACGCGACACCCTTTCATTTAAGTGAATAAAAATAAAAGTACATGTTGTGTATTAAGTAATACATGCCATGTAGTAGCCTTGTACATACCATGACTTAAGAAGAGGTATCCACATGGCTTAGATTCTCCACACGGGTCAACACACGGCTTGAACTCAGCCGATATGCAGAAAAGAGGATACACGGTGTGTCGAGCAACACTACATGCCATGTAGTAGGAAATTCCTACACGGTCATCACATGGCATGTACTCAGTGAGCACATGGCTGGTACAAACCTAACCCATACACAGCATGTACTTTATAGTACATGGCGTATAGTATATAAATTTCCAGAACTTCCCATATTTCCTAGTTTTCTCATAATCAAGTCAAAAATTCAAACAGGGTCGGGATTTTGACCTATTCTAAAAACATGGGTTCTTATAATCTCCCCACCTTAACATAGCTCATCCCTGAGCTATTAAAAAAAAACAAATATGACACCTAAAATACCATCCCAATCAAAATAACCTAGACACCCTCAGTCTCAAAGATTATGGCTAAATTCCTCAAGGGGATCCCCACCTTAGGATTTTCCTAACTTGGTCTCAACCCGACAAAACTCAAATCAAACAATGGTTCACTAACCTATTTCTAGACTCATGGTCCTTTCCTAACGCATCATCACTCTTGCATCTCATGGGTGCTCCTGTGTCATTTTCAACACCCAAACGTATCCTGCACCACATTGGTGTCCACCTCCACAAGGTCCTGCTTCCCATGGATGCTTAGAATGAACCTAGTGCCTAGAACCTCAAATAACTCGCATCTTTGATGCCCCGATGCCCACAGAACCTCAATTTACCTACATCCTCGATGCTCATGATGTTATGCATCTCATATATATATATATATATATATATATATATATATAAGTATATCACGCACCGGACATGGTTCCAATCCCACTGACCAATATCTATTCAGTCCACATAAATCATGTGCACCCCCTGCACTCAAAGCACACATGCCCCAAAACACCATGCCAAAACAAGTAAAAACAAAATAGATCACAGCCACAACAGAAGTATACCTCTAACCTTTGTCGGATCACTATCCTTCTCAGCCTCTGGTAGCTCCACGGCATGCACCTAGCCTGAAGTACGGATGTCTGATGCCTGACCTCCCTACGGTGCTGCTCCAGTCATCGGCCACTAAACCCTCAGTTGGGTCCCACTGTCTCTATCGTTTCCTCCGTGTGTAGCTAAAACTCAGCTACTCTCTCCTGGTACCGAACCTGAACCAACTCCAGATGTTGTTGTTTGTCCTGGTCCCTACCTGCTAGCTATCTGAGAAGGCTGCCTGCAAAACCTCTCTAGATGCTCGACCTGTCCACATGCCTGACACTCCTTTGGTGGCCTATCGCACTGAGTCTGAATATGTGTTTATTATCCACGCATAAATCAAACCACTGAAAAACTACTATGAGGTGGTCTAGATAATTCCTTGGCATGACTGCCCTGCTGGAACACATCTCGTCCTTGCTTCCTGCTGTCTGAACCATCACCTGAAGTCGTCGCCCGACCAACCTAGGGCCTATACCTATGGTTAACCTCCACTAGGAGTGCATGATTCACCACCTCTGAGAATGAACCCAGCCAGAAGATATTCACCAGGATCTGAATGGAATGTCATAAGCCATCCTCGAAGCGCCTCACCCTGTCGAGTTATCACTTACCATAACAGGTGCAAAGCAAGACAGCTCAGGGAAACCAGCTGCATAGTCCATGACAGACATGACTCCCTTCTGAAGGCTCAATAAATCCTAAGCTCTCTCTGTCCTTAGTGTCTCTAGGTAAAAGTTCTCAAAGAACCTATCCTTGAAGTCTTCCCATGCTAGTCCCTCGTGCCTGTGAGCCTCAACCTGCACATCCCACCAGTGCTTCACTGGTCCTCGTAGCATGTACATCTCCAGCTTGACCCTCTGCCCCGGAGGCATCTCAAGCTTCCCAAAGATCATTTTCATGCTCTCAATCTAGTTCTCAACCGCATGTAGACTACCCTCACCCTAAAAAAGTGGTGGGTGTTGTGACTGGAACTCTCATGTCAGATATACCATAGATGGCTCTGTACCCTGTGCACCTTTGTCGATCCCCAGCAAGACACGTACCAGGTTGGCTCAGAGTTTCTGGTCGAGCCATGGCCTGAACGTTGCCAAACCTAGCTGTTGTTCTACTTGCACTAGATCCTAGACCTATTCTTGTCACTGAGCCTGTACCTATGGCTCATGCTCTACCTGCACCGAATCTTGGACCTGATCCAACTCCTACGGCATTGTACCATCTTCTACCTGATGCTCCATCTGAGTCATCTAAAAGAAACCCACTGAATACCATAAATGGTCAGACAACCCATATATATATATATATATATATATATATATATATATATATATTCATGTAGATAGGAAAAGTAGTACAAAGAAGCACATAACTACTACCCTTACTCTCCCCCACTATAACCCATGTCCACGGCATCCTAGCCTCATGGAATCCTAACCCGCCCCCAACAGAGCCAAGTATCAAAAGTACCTTAATTCATGCCCATCATGATAACCAACATTGCCTCAAACCGATGACCGAGTCGCACAATCCTGATGATCAAAATCACCTCAACCATAGTACCTGCCTACTTATACAAGAGCCAAACCCAAATATACTACCAAATACAATTGGCATAACACATTGCAATAAACAAGCAATTTTATGAGGGATTTCACCTATTCACATTTAGAAATAATATAAGGCATGAAAATTGATATTATTCACATGGAATTATCACTTCACAAAGAATATGTGCAGTTATGAAATTGAAATACCCTAAAATGTGTCTATAAAAAGCCAAGAAATAGTCTTTCCATATGATTCTCGCTCAAATTTACCCAAGAGATGAAGGTAGAACGGTTCTTGTAGTTTAGCTTGGGTTATCGAATCCACAGAGACCTAAGAAGTAACCTATAGACACGCACATTCTATGGACTGTTTTCGGCTATGAAGTGGCCAACTTGGATTGATTTTAGATGAGTTTAGAGAATATCTAACAGATTTAAGTGAATTCAATTTAAAAGAATGAGTTGATCCTAGGTTATCGCTCGGGGTGGATTGGATGAATTGCTTTTTTAATGATTTCAATTTCTTATAATTGAGATGGATTCATTTAAGAAGATCAAACGAAATCATCACTTACTAGTTTAATGCCTACACACCCTAATACTAATCACCTATACACTTGAAGGATCAAATTTTTGAGCACTCCAAGGTAGAGTTTCGTATTAGCACTTGAATGTGTGACCTTAAATTCAATAAGGATGAAGATATTTTAAAATCATCAAATAAAAATCTCATTTAAAAGAAGTGATTTTCCATTAATAGAGTGATAAATAACATCCAATCCAGACCCTTTCTACTCCCTTGGATCAACCCATAAAAGAGTTAGCCCTCCATTGATGACATGTCTTCAACGGAAGCAGGAAGTAGACTTACAAGGGTGGAATTGAAGAAGTAAAAACAACAACAACAAAAGATCACTCCTCCGTTGTGTGATAAATATCACAAAGTATGGTGTGAATAAATTCACACCTTGAACCAACGGTATCAATGTGATAAGTATAAGAACATAATAAGAGTCAATGAAGAACTTTTATTAAGAAACTAAGGTGAATTAAACAACTTACATGATAAAGAAATGTGATTACAAACACAAAGCGGCAGCATAACACTACAATGAAACCAAGCACCAAAGATTATTCAATAATATAAAACCAATACCTTAAATAGTCATTTTTGAGCCCTTGGGTAGGGCCTCAAACAGTCCAAGTATCCTCAATTAATTGTGGTAGGCCATAGGTGGGTGGAAAGTAAGGGAGAGTTGATTTTTCCACCCTTGACCCGAGGTGGCATCCATCTTTCCTTCACCGAAAAGACGCGTCTGTAAGACCTTCTAGATGGCCGAATCAGAGTGGGACATAGAAGAATAAAATGGATCTCCGGATGTCTTCTAACCTCCTGTAAAATTTGGGCCCATTTGGAGTTGTGTATTCCGATATATAATCAAATTAGTGGGATGTTTTTCTGGGCCGCAGAATCTGGTCCAGAATTGTATCTCTAAATTGGGCCGCCTTAATGACCACCATAGAGGCATAATTAGAATTGGATCATGAAGATTTATTTGTTACTATACATGTCTTATAGAATCCCACAAAATTGGGATTCACTGGGCCTGTATTTTTGGCCCCACAGTCTCATAAGTGGGCTGGTTTCCAATCTTCCTTCTCTTATAATTTCTTCCATTCATCTCCAAATTTCTCCGTCATTGTTTATGAATCATCCATTGATCCCTGAATGAAAAATGTTCACATTTAAGTGTAGATATAGTTCCAAAAATATCAAATTAAAATATTGATAATTACATTCCTTAGAATCAGATGACTCATTGGGCCTAAATTGGTGTATATTAGGCATGAAGTGCACAAATGATGAGAATGGATGTTCATAATGAAAATGCACTAACTTAGGCCCACAAGATCAAAAATGAACATTTAATACCATTAAAATGTAATTAAAATAAATGTTTTTATTGGATAATCACACCCCCCAACTTGAGATTTGCTAGTCCTGAGCAAATAATTCAATGATTTTATTTGAATTCCTTTCTTCAAACACATTATAGAAAACAGTGCTCACAATGTAAACTACACACAAATATATTTTTATAACCTATCAAGATAATTTAAAACAAGATGAATTTAAAAGCAGATCCCAATCCCAAGCTCATTCCTTTGATCAAATCCATCATCATACTTCATCCAACTCAATTAGGTGTAATGATGTGTTGTAAATCACAATAGATATGGGGGTTCATTTTCATTCAAGGGGGAAATCATGGAAGCGCTAGGTGGAATCACATTTAATCCTAATATGAGTATTCTTCATTCCTCTTTTTTTGGATTTTTTTTTTGCAATATTGCTATAGTAATTGAGATTGCAGTTAATCAAATTAACCCATGTAGTAAGACTTTGCCGATGACTCCCAGACTCAAAGGCCTTAGGGCACCAAGTGAAACCCACATACTCGGGCATCGTCTCGAGTTAAATTAATAAAAAAAAATCATATTACCATAAATAGAGATAGATTGAAAAACTCAGGGCTAGACAACTCTGGAGTCACGATCCCCAAGTGCCGAAAGCCTCACATTTTATCAATCCATTGCTCTACATGCAAAAAATTAATTTTTTTTTTTTTTGAATACTCATATTATTCATAAAAATCAAACCAGCCTATGCTATTTATTATGGGACCCCAAAAATTCAAATTAGTACCCCACAGTCTAGAGGACGTGCATTGTGGCATTTTGATTTAATGGATGAAAATAAAAATGATGAAAATTTTCATTGGACAACTAAAATTCCAAAATCAATGCTTTTAAAATTAATCATGAATTAAATTAAGAGTCAAGGAAATAAAAGTTATTTTCTATATAGTTTTAATGTGAGAAAAGATGTTATTATATGAATGATAAAGGAATTTTACTTCTTTTTTTTATCATTGTTTTTTTTTAAACAAACATTTTGTTTCCACACCCCCCAACTTAGAATGAAACTGTCCCTAGTTTCATAAAAATAAAATTTAGAATGGGGTAGAGAAATAAAAGGGGAGTTCAATAAGGAAATTGAAATATGAGGATCATGGAATGAAGTCACCTGGTGGTTGAAGTTTGAAGTTCTTTTCGCTCGAATTTAGTCCTTTGATATCCATGTCGATTGCAAAGTTCCCTGGTGGAAAAAAGAAAAACAAAACAAACAAAACAAACAAAAAAACAATATATATATATATATATATATAATAAAGGAAGTAAAATATAAGAATATATATAAAAATTATAGAATAAGGAAACACAAGAAGTCGTAGGTCAGTGGTAAGTGCGCGCCCCTGTCTCCCTTCGGTCCCGGGTTTGAATCCCCGCGGCTTCGCCAGTTTTGACGGGGTTTTCCCCACGACCTACGATGTGGAATTTTTTTTTATTATATTTTTATTTATTTATTTTTGTTTTTTAATTTTTTAACCTAAAAACACATTAAAAAAACAAACTGATGATGCATTTTCTTCTTTTTAAATTTCTGGGTAAGGTATTACTCAAGGATCACACCACGTGACACGGATGAATATGGTGCTCCCCTTTCGTACCCATCCATAATCATTATAGAAGAACAGGTCAACAATTTATTTATTTTTTCTTTCAAAGTATCAAAATTTCTCATTAACCCTATTTAAAATATAAAGTTGATTAAAACAAAAAAATTATTGGAAACTTGAAAACCATGGGTTGCCTCCCATTCAGCGCTTTGTTTAACGTCGTTATCCCGACATGGACCCTAAATCTATTAATTTTTTCCTGGTTCATAGGTTGGCTCAGTTAACTCAACCTCTATTTCCTATTTATTGAATGATTCGATGAATGGTTTTAAAATTTGACCATTGACCTTGAAAATGTTACCACTTGTGGGATCTTGAATCTCTACTGCCTCATGGGGGTACACATAATGCACTATGAAAGGTCCTGACCATCTAGACCTTAACTTTCCTGGGTGTAAATGAAGTTTTAAACTATACAAGAGCACAAGTTTTCCCAGTTCAAAATGTTTGACCTTGATATTCCTAGATTGGTAGGCTTGAACTGTAGCTTTATTGATCCTTGAATTTTCATAGGCCTCCATCCTTAGTTCCTCCAGTTCATTGAGATCTAATTTCCTTTTTGTTCCGGCCAATGAGAGGTCATAATCCATTTTCTTAATTGCCCAAAAGGCCTTATTCTCAATTTCAACAGGTAAATGGCATGATTTTCCATAAACCAACCTATATGGTGACATTCCTAGGATGGTTTTGAATGCTGTACGATATGCCCAAAGAGAATCCAAGAGTTTCTCGGACCAATCTTTCCTAGAAGGGTTGACAATTTTCTCAAGAATTTGTTTGATTTCACGATTGGCTAACTCAGCTTGACCATTAGTCTGTGGGTGGTAAGCAGTGTACACTTTGTGAGAAATTCCATATTTTTCCATGAGTGATGAGAATGGACGATTGCAAAAATGAGTTCCACGATCACTTATGATATCCCTAGGAATTCCAAATCTAGGGAAGATGTTTTCTTTTAGGAATATAATCACAGTTTGATGATCATTGGATTTTGTGGGAATGGCCTCAACCCATTTTTAGAGATAATCAACAGCTAAGAGAATGTAGAGGTATCCCCTAGAGTTTGGGAAAGGACCCATGAAATCAATTCCCCAACAGTCAAAGATTTCAACCACTAAGATGGGAGTGAGTGGCATTTGATTCCTTTTTGTGATGGACCCTACTTTTTGACACCTAGGACAACTTTGACAAAATGTGTAGGAGTCCCTTGAAATGGTGGGCCAGAAGAGACCACATTGAATAATCTTAGCAGATGTTTTCTTAGAGGAAAAGTGACCTCTACATGCCTCACTATGACAGAATTTAAGGATGGAATCTTGTTCAGATTCTGGAACACACCTTCTAATGACTTGGTCAGGGCAGAACTTATATAGGTATGCATCATCAAAAACATAGTGTCTAACATCATAAAGGAATTTCCTTCGAGCTTGAGTCCCTAAGAATTTTGGAATGACTCCTGTAACTAAGAAATTGGATATGTCGGCATACCAAGGGCAGTCACTCACAGAGTATAGGTGTTCATCAGGAAATTAATTAGACACAGAAAGGTGATTTGAGTTGTCTTTGAATTCCATCCTAGAGAGGTGATCAGCTACAAAATTTTCAACACCCTTTTTATCCTTGATTGTGAGGTCAACTTCTTGTAAGAGAAGGACCCACCTAATTAGTCTAGCCTTGGCATCTTTTTTTTGGAAGAGGTATTTTAGTGCAGAATGGTCAGTGAACACAGTGATGGGGGATCCTAAGAGGTAGGACCTAAACTTCTCTAAAGTAAACACAATAGAAAGTAACTCCTTTTCAGTAGTGGTGTAGTTTATTTGGGCATCATTTAAGGATTTTCTTGCATAAGCAATGACATAAGGAGTTTTATCACAGCGTTGTCCTAACACAGCTCCAACAGCAAAGTCACCGGCATCACACATAAGTTCAAAAGTAAGGTTCCAATTTGGAGATTTCATAATTGGAGGAGAGGTGAGAGAGGATTTGAGGGTTGAGAATTAACCCTCACAGATTTCTGTCCAAACAAATGAAGCATCATTTACTAGGAGAGCACAAAGGGGACGGGATATTGAACTAAAGTCCTTGATGAATCTTCTATAGAAACCAGCATGTCCTAAGAAAGACCTCACTTCCTTGACAGTTTTGGGTGATGGAAGGTGAATAATGATGTCAACCTTTGCTTTATCAACTTCAATCCCCCTACTCGAGACCATATGGCCTAGAACAAGTCCCTATTTAACCATTAAATGACATTTTTACCAGTTTAGGACCAGATTATTTTCTTCACATCTTGACAAGACTTTCTCCACATTCTGCATACATCCCTCAAATGTATCCCCAAACACAGAGAAGTCATCCATGAAGACCTCTAGAAAATCCCCTACCATGTCTGAGAAGATTCCCATCATGCACCGTTGGAAGGTTCCAGGGGCATTGCATAACCCGAAGGGCATGCGTTTGAAAGAAAAGGTTCCAAATGGACATGTGAATGTAGTCTTCCCTTGATCCTCTAGGGAGACCTCAATTTGATTGTACCCCGAGTACCCATCTAAGAAACAATAGAAGGCATGACATGCCACTCTCTCAATCACTTGGTCGATGAATGGTAAGGGAAAATGGTCCTTCTTGGTGAATGAGTTTAGCTTCCTATAGTCAATGCAGACCCTCCATCCACTACTCACCCTTGTTGGAAGAATCTCTCCATCCTCATTGGTTATCACTGTGATTCCAGCCTTTTTTGGAACCACTTGGATTGGTCTCACCCACTCACTCTCAGCTATGGGATATATGATACCATCTTTTAACAATTTCAGAAGTTCTTTCCTTACTACCTCCATGAGATTAGGATTGAGTCGTCGTTGAGGTTGACGACATGGCTTTGAATCAGATTCCAGAACAATCCTATGAGTCCCAATAAGTGGGCTAATCCCAGGAATATCAGAAAGGGTCCAACCAATGGCTTTCTTATGCTTCTTAAGGACATCTAGAAGCATCCTTTCATTATTGGATTCAAGATAAGAATAAATGACAATAGGATGTGTTTGATTGTCCCCTAGAAAGGCATACTTTAGTGCAGTAGGAAGTTCCTTCAATTCAAGATCAGGTTGGTTCATAATTTCAGTAGAAGATTGGGACATTGGATCAAGATCAATTTTATTTCCTAAAGTTTTAGATAGGATTGATTCCCCACATGTAGAAGTTTCAGCTACTAGATTGGATTGATCGGATTTAGGGAAGGAAGTTTGATTGGTCTCCATGAAATTGGTTTCTTGAAAGGTTTCACTGATTGTTGGACCTAAGAATTCATCATAAGGTAAATTTGAAAATGATTCAAGCCAAGGAGATAAACTTCCTTCATATGAACAAAGGAAATCAATATCATCCTGACTTAAACATTCATTAAATATTCCTTGATGTTCCATGGATTCATTATCAATTCTTCCTATCATGTTTACTTCATGAATGTCCTCATCATACCTTATTTGTGAGCTTGCATTATATATGTTCAAGTCTAGACTCATGTTCCCAAAGGTGATGGTCATGTTCCCATTTCGGACTCGGATAACAGAATTGATTATTGCAAGAAAAGGATGGCCAAGGATGATTGGGGTTTGTTCCTTATTTCCTAAGTTTGTATGGTTTTCAAGGACAATGAAGTCAGCAGGGTAGATGAAGTTTTCAACCTTTACCAGAACGTCCTTTAAAATCCCCTTTGGAACCCTAATGCTACGATCAGTAAGTTGAATTGTGACAGATGTGGGTTGGAGTTCTTCTAGGCCTAACTAGTAGTACACGGCATAGGGGATGAGATTGACACTAGCACCTAAATCACACAAGGCCTTGACAACTTTGCTCTCTCCTATTTCAACATTGATGTAAGGGCAACCTGGGTCTTTCAACTTAGGAGGAATGGTCCCTTGAATTGTGGTACTCACATTAGCATCCAAAAGGACTTGGTTTTTATGTGAAAATTTTCTTTTAAAAGTGCACAAGTCCTTAAGGTACTTTGAGTAGGAAGGTATGGTTTGGATTGCATCGAGAGGAGGAATGTTCAACTTGACTTATGAGAAGATTTCCCTCAATGTTTCACTCAGTTCAGGCTTGGGTTTTCCCCTCATGCGTTGAGGAAATGGTGCAGGTTGTGGGGTTGTTTGTTGAAGAGTTGTTTCTTCCACATTGTTATCAGTTTCCTCAGTTTGATCTTGTGGTTCATTTTAATTTTCATCCAAGTTTGAATCTTCAGGTGGGTTCTGAATTAGTTGTTCAGGTTTTTCAATTGATTTCCCACTTCTTAAAATAGTCACAGCCTTTAGTTGTTCATGAGTTGTTTGAGCACAACTTGACTCTCCCATTGAAGTTGAGGATGGCACCACCTGAGTAGGCATGGGTGTCTTTCCAGTTTGGATGGTTTGAAGTTCTTGTTTTAGGGAAGAGACTTCTGAGTTCATCCTCTCCATTTGTTTGCACAGTTTTTCTAGTAGGCTTTGTGGAACAGTTTGGGTGGGTGCTTGAGTAGGTTGGTTTATCCCAGGGGGATATTTTGGAGGTGGGATGGTTTGTTGAAAATGGACCGGTGGATGTTGGTATTGGATAGGTTGGGTTTGGAATTGGTGATGGGTTTGGTAGTTTTTATGGGGGTAAGGATTTTTTCCTTGTGGTTGGCTAGGTTGTTGGTTATCTTTCCAGTGGAAGCTTGGGTGGTCATTATACCTTGGGTTGAAGGTGTTTTGGTATTAAGGATTTTGAAAGTTCAAAGCATTTACTTCCACTGGGGGTCCTCCTAAGAGAACATCCTTGATGGATGGAATGGTTGGGCAGTTGTCTGTCTTATGGTCATGTTTGTCAAAAATTGTGCAAACAGGGTCAACATTTTGGATTTCATGGACTTTCCTAAGGTCTATCTCTTCAACCTTCCTAGAGAGTGCTGCGAGTTTAGCCCTAAGGCTTTCCTCTTCTCTAAGTATATGAATTCCAGTAGTTATTTGTGGATTTTCAGAATAAGTTGAAGTTCCCCATGTTTGGTTTTGTTCAGAAAGGCTTTCTAGATACTCGTAAGCATCATTTGGGGCTTTGTTTTTAAAGGTTCCATTACACATCATGTCAATGAATTGTTTGTTCCCCGGACCCAACCCTTCATAGAAAATTCTCACTTGTTCAGGAATAGAAAAATCATGGTGTGGAACCATGTTTAGAGTGTCTTTTAACCTCTCCCATGTTTCATAGAATGACTCTCCCTCTTTTTCAAAAAAGTTTTGGATGCTCTTTTTAAGTCCAATTGTTTTGTGGTGGGGAAAGTATTTTTTGTAGAATTATCTTTGTAGTTGGTCCCAAGAGTTGATGGATGATGGTCTAAAATTGTTTAGCCAATTTTTAGATCGATCCTTTAAAGAAAAAAGAAACAGCCTCATCTTAGCTGATTCTAGTTGATGTGGGGGACACATGGTTTCTACAATGTCATTGAACACCTTAATGTGTAGGTATGGCATCTCGGACTCCATTCCATGGAATGTGAGAAGGTGGTTTAGGACATGGGGTTTAAAGATGTAGTTGGAATCTCCTAGGGAATTGTGTCTAATTCATGAGGGGGCATTGGTCCAGGAAGGTGTGAGGTAGTTATTCATGGTTTGATCCATCACATTCCCCAAGTTTGGGGCTGCCTCATTTGGGTTTCCATTTTGGTTTCCACCCGGGTTTATGAGTTGGTTTCCTTGAAGACCTTCCATTGAAATTGGATCAATTTTGGACTCTAGAGTATTAGGAATATTATGATCTAATGGAATGAGTTCCCTTGGTGTACTTGACTCCCCAACCCCAGGACTATCCACCCTAACTAGACGGTTTGATTGATCGCGGGTGTAGGCGGACATGCGCCAAAAGAAAAAAAACGATAAAGGGACAAGATAAGAGAATTTTGATGAGAAAAGAAGAAATGGGGGATAATATAATGGGTGTTTAGATGACTTACTTGGGTCCCCGGCAACGGCGCCAAAATTTGATTCTCGCTCAAATTTACCCAAGAGATGAAGGTAGAACGGTCCTTGTAGTTTAGCTTGGGTTATCGAATCCACAGAGACCTAAGAAGTAACCTATAGACACGCACATTCTATGGACTGTTTTCGGCTATGAAGTGGCCAACTTGGATTGATTTTAGATGAGTTTATAGAATATCTAACAGATTTAAGTGAATTAAATTTAAAAGAATGAGTTGATCCTAGGTTATCGCTCGGGGTGGATTGGATGAATTAATTTTTTAATGGTTTCAATTTCTTATAATTGAGATGGATTCATTTAAGAAGATCAAATGAAATCATCACTTACTGGTTTAATGCCTACACACCCTAATACTAATCACCTATACACTTGAAGGATCAAAGTTTTTAGCACTCCAAGTTAGAGGTTCGTATTAGCACTTGAATGTGTGACCTTAAATTCAATAAGGATGAAGATGTTTTAAAATCATCAAATAAAAATCTCATTTAAAAGAAGTGATTTGCCATTAATAGAGTGATAAATAACATCCAATCCAGCCCCTTTATACTCCCTTGGATCAAACCATAAAAGAGTTAGCCCTCCATTGATGACATGTATTCAATGGAAGCGGGAAGTACACTTACAAGGGTGGAATTGAAGAAGTAAAAACAACAACAACAAAAGATCACTCCTCTGTTGTGTGATAAATATCACAAAGTATGGTGTGAATAAATTCACACCTTGAACCAACGGTATCAATGTGATAAGTATAAGAATATAATAAGAGTAAATTAATAACTTTTATTAAGAAACTAAGGTGAATTAAACAACTTACATGAGAAAGAAATGTGATTACAAACACAAAGCGGCAGCATAACACTACAATGAAACCAAGCACCAAAGATTCTTCAATCCTCCAACACCACTACCTTAAATAGGAATTTTTGATCCCTTGGGTAGAGCCTCCAACAGTCCAAGTCTCCTCAATTAATTGTTGTAGGCCATAGGTGGGTGGAAAGTAAGGGAGAGTTGATTTTTCCACCCTTGACCCGAGGTGGCAGCCAGCTTTCCTTCACCGAACATACGCGTCTGGAAGACCTTCTAGATGGCCGAATCAGAGTGGGACATAGAAGAAGAAAATAGATAAACGGATATCTTATAACCTCCTGTAAAATTTGGTCCCATTTGGAGTTGTTGATTCCGAGATATGATCAAATTAGTGGGCTGTTTTTCTGGGCCGCAGAATCTGGCCCAGAATTGTATCTCTAACTTGGGCCGCCTTAATGAACACCATAGAGGCCGAATTAGAATTGTATCATGAATAGTTATTTGTTACTATACATGTCTTATAGCATCCCACAAAATTTGGGATTCATTTGGACTGTATGTTGGGCCCCACAGTCTCATAAATGGGCTGGTTTCCAATCTGCCTTCTCTTAGAATTGCTTCCATTCATCTCCAAATATCTCCATCATTATTTATGAATCATCCATTGATCCATGAATGAAAAATGTTCAAATTTAAGTGTAGATATAGTTACCAAAATATAAAATTAAAATATTTATAATTACATTCCTTAGAATCAGATGACTCATTGGGCCTAAATTGGTGTATATTAGGCATGAAGTGCACAAATGATGAGAATGGATGTTCATAATGAAAATGCACTAACTCAGGCCCATAAGATCAAAAATGAACATTTAATACCATTAAAATGTAATTAAAATAAATTTTTTTATTGGATAATCACCATACCGGGCTAAGGTCAAATTCTCCCTTATCACATCGGGTTAAGGGTTACATATCACAATCAATAACAACACACACCAAGTGATCCACCAAGGTGGAAATAATATAAAATGTAATCTGAGAAAAAGAAAAAACACCAATTCCCAACCAAGGAAACTTCATCAATCACTCATACCTAGGGCTTCAGGCACCCAAGCAAAAGCTGGAAACTCAGTTCCAGTAACAACCTGTCTCCAGTCTACCATATCCCAAATAGTAAAACCAATAGAAATAAAAGAGAAGTCTCAATCTCATTAGTATCCAACAAAAAACTACTACTAAATCCCTGTCAAGAACTCCTTTGATGCCACTTTGTAATGACTCGGACCCAAATAGCCACCTAAATAGTGCTAAATGGGTCGGGTGTTACTACCTTAGACGCACCTCCCCGAACGCCAAAGGATTCCAACTAGAAGTGAGGGTGTAAATAGGTATAGTGGGAAGGATATACCCTCTCATAGGAATTAAATAGTACTGGTCTGAGTATAATAATAAATATGCAGTGGATATAAATGAATCAGTAGACTCAAACCAGACCCGAAGAGAGGAAGCACATTAATTATTGATAAACATCGGAAGTAATATATAAACAACAGCACTGGAAAGTAAATATAACTGCATGTTGAACACCACTTGTAACTACTAAACAAAACAATCATACATCCATAGCAGATCAGTATAAAAAAGGGGTGCCAATGGCTAAACAATAGTATCTACAATAACAAGTAATCATGGTGATACAGAATGGAAACTAAACAAAGTAAAATCCATCTAGTAAAGACCTAAAGGCCCATACCATCTCCATGCAACAACTAAAGTAGTCCAGCTCCTAAAGATGACCTCTTTCTTGCACATAAATCCATAAAGTCTATTCGTGTCCCGAAGGGCCCATGCAGGGTGTGAGACGAATCTCAATAGGATACCACCCAACGGTGCGTACCTAATATAAGTGTTTAAGTAGGAATGTAGTTATGAGGAAACTAGTAAAATGGTATGATGCACAAATAAACACAAACTCCACTAGTGCTCAACAGCCACCATGGAGTGTCACCTGTTTCGGCCAACGCCGAAATCTCTGTCATGTATCCCGACACCATGTTCCCCCAGACACTACATGTCTCAAGTACCGATGTCCCTAAGGCACACCCAAGAAGTAGTAACTCAGAGGAACAACGATACCTATCCTCAAATAAGTAACCAGAGGGTCAGTGATGTCTGCCCTCAAATAAAGTAACTATAGGGACAGTGATGTCTGCCCTCAAATAACGGCGAGTCTCTACCTCCAACTCGATAACCTCAATGATATCCCCTGAAGTCTCATCACCTTCTATGTGACTTCCTATGGAAAGCACCCCCAAAACAATAGTACCTCAACCAAAACTAATGGGGGCCTCTACCCACATGAGTGGTCAAAACCACCTCATCACGGAGTCTCTCTGTGTGAACACTACTCAAAGTTCCAGGTGAGCATTAATCACCAAAATAGTACCCAAGCCACAACACCTATGACACCTCGTGTCCCTGAAACCATGTCACTCAAGTTCGACACCCTCGCCATCCAAGTATCACGGGCCATACCCAACCTAACAGTCGTCCTACCTCAAGCTGATGTCTATGACGCCCAATCCCATGGTCAGAACCACCCAATGTAACTCGGGCCAAGCCCATCCTGTGATTAGCATCACTCAAGAATATACGGGCCACGCCCAACACAACTGCAAGGGTTCCAGCATATGCAATTCAACAATTATATATATAATCAAAATAATCACTTCTAAACAGGAAAAACAAACTAAACAGTTGAAATTCACTAACCAAGTGGTGTCCCATACCAGCACTGAGGTCTTTAAAACCTCTAACAATTCATATCAAGGTTTAATAAACTAAACTCAACAGTTTAAAACAATACAATTCAAATATAACCATTTTGGCATCCCCCAGCCAAAATTCCCTGATTAGCAATGGTCCCTCGCCTGGCCTTGCTCAAACAAAATGGTAAAAGACATACCTAAAGTAATTCCATAGGTCTTATAATCAGTTTGATATGAAAAAGCAGATAAAATAGGGTCTCGCTCAAAATACCCAAAAACACACCAAAGGCCGCACCTCCCAAAAGTCTACAAAAACACAAAAAGAGGTATAAACTACATAAATAAGACTCATATATGTAGGAAAGTCTGATATCGAGCTCTAATTCGATGCCAATCTTCGTAGATCTACGTTTTCATCAAATCCCATCAATTCCACTCATATGAAAACTGCGACGTGTGAGGAAAAGGATTAAGAATGGAATAGGGTTTGTAGGATCAGCCTCATTTTTGCAATCCTACATCCACCGACAGATTGAAGAATAGATGACGGATGAAGAATCTATGAGAAGAAACATTTTTGGCCTTCTGAAGCATCAATGTCTAAAAACGGGCAAGAAGGTATTTTCTAGAATAAGACATGATGCCCTTTTATTTAAGCGAATAAAAATAAAAGTACACAGCATGTATTAAGGACTACACATCATTTAGTAGACTTGTCCGTACTTCGAATTAAGAGGAGGTAGCCACATGGCTTGGATGCTCTACACAGGTCGACACACAGCTTGAACTCATCCGATACGTAGAAAGGAGGATACACAGTGTTTCGAGAAATACTAGACGTCATGTAGTAGGAAATTCCTACACGGTCATCACATGACATGTACTCAGCGAGCACACGGCTGGTACACACCTAACCCATACACGGTATGTACTTTATAGTACACAGCATGTAGTCTGGAAATTTCCAGAACTTCCCAGATTTCCTAGTTTTCTCAGAAACAATCCAAAAATTCAAATAGGGTTGGGATTTTGACCCTTTCTAAAAACTCGGGTTCTTACAATCTCCCCAGATTAACATAGCTCGTCCCCGATCTATAAAACAAAACCCATAGATGGAACCGAACACACCCTCCTGATCAAAATAACCCAGACTCCCCCGATCTCAAAGATTATGGCTAAAATTTTTAAGGGGCACCCCACCTTAGGATTTTCCTAACTCGGTCTCAAACTAACAAAACTCAAATCAAACAATGGTTCACTAACCTGTTTCTAGACTCATGGTCCTTTCATGACGCATCATTACTCTTGCACCTCATGGGTGCTCCTGTGTTGTCTTCGACACCCAAACATATCCCGCACCACATCGGTGTCCGCCTCCATGAGGTCTTGTATCCCATGGATTCTCATAACGAACTTGGTGCCTAGTGCCTCAAGTAACTCGCATCCTTGATGCCCTGATGCCCATAGCACCTCAAGTAACCTGCATCCTTGATACTCATGATTCTATGCATCTCATATATATATATAAGTATATCATGCACCTGACATGGAACCAATCCCACTGACCAATATCTAGTCAGTCCACATAAATCCTTTGCACCCCCTACACTCAAAGAAAACATGCCCCAAAAGGCCATGCCAAAACAATTAAAAGAAAAATAGATTATAGCCACAGTCGTGGTGTACCTATAACCGTCATCAGATCACTAGCATGCTCAACCTCCGGTAGCTCCATAGCATACACCTGGCCTGAAGTACGGATGCCTGATGCCTGACCTCCCTGCGGTGATACTCTAGTCATCGGCCACTGACCCCTCAGTTGGGTCCCACTGTCTATATTGTGTCCTTCGTATGCAACTAAAACTCAGCTACCCTCTCCTGGTACTGAACCTAAACCAAATCAAGATGCCACCGTCAATCCTGGTCCCTACCTACCGGCTGTCTGAGAAGGCTGCCTGCAAAACCTATCCAGATGCTCAACTGGTCCATATGACCGACACTCATTTGGTGGCCTATCACACTGAGTCTGAACATGTTCTGAATGTCCACACTGAAATTAAACCACTGAAGAACTTCTATGAGGTGATCTAGCTGAGTCCTTGGCCTGACAACCCTACTAGAACTCATCACGTCCTTGATTCCTATTGTTTAAACCTTCACCTAAAGTCGTTGTCCGGCCAACCTGGGGCCTATCCCTCTAGTTACCCGCCACTATGAGCGCCTGATTCACCACCTCTGAGAATGAAACCAACCTGAAGATATTCACCTGGATCCGAATGGTGTGTCATAATCCATCCTCAAAGTGCCTCACCCTTGTCAAGTCATCTCTTACCATACCAGGTGCAAAGCGAGACAGCTCAGTGAAAGTAGCCGCATAGTCCATGACAGACATGTCTCCCTACTTAAGGCTCAAGAACTCCCGAGCTCTCTCTTCCCTAGGTGTCTCTGGGTAAAATTTCTCGAAGAACCTATCCTCAAAGTCTTTCCATGATAGTCCCTCGTGCCTGCGATCCTGAACCTGCACATCCTACCAGTGCTTCGTCATCCACGCAGCATGTATGTTTCCAGCTTGACCCTCCGCCATGGAGGCATCTCTAGCTACTCAAAGATCATTTGCATGCTCTCAATCTAGCTCTCAGCCTCCTTCATACCACCATGACCCTGAAAAAGCAGTGGGTGTTGCGACTAGAACTCTCGTGTCAGATATGCCATAGATGGATCCATACCCTATGCACCTCTGTCGATCCCCTATAAGACACGTATCAGGCTAGCTTGGAGCTGCTCGTCAATCCATAACCCGAATGCTGCCAAACCTGGTTGTTGTCCTTCTTATACTAGATCCTGGACTTGTTCTTGTCCCTGAGCTTCTACCTGCGGCTCATGCTCTGCCAACACCGGATCCTGGACCTGATCCAGCTCCTGCGGCACTGTACCATCTCCCACCTGACCCTCCATCTAATTCATCCAAAAGTAACCTGTTGAATACCATAAATGGTCAGAGAACCCATATATATATATATATATATAATATTCACACAGATAGGAAAATCATTACAAGGAAGCACATAACTACTACCCTTACTCTCCCCCACTACAACCCATGCCCACGGCATCCTGGCCTCATGGCCTCCTTACCCACCCCCAACAGAGACAAGTATCAAAAGTACATCAGGCCATGCCCATCCTGATAACCAACGTTTCCTCAAACCAACAACCGAGTCACCCAATCCTGAAGATCAAAATCACATCAACCATAGTATCTACCTTCTCATACAAGAGCCAGATCCAAATATACTACCACATGAAATTCTACAAATATATAAAGCATGGCATAATGCATTGCAATAAACAAGAAATTTTATCAGTAATTTAACCTATTCACATTTTGAAAGAATATACGTCATGGAAATTGATATTATTCACATGGAATTATCACTTCATAAAGAATACATGCAGTTATGAAATTGAAATACCCTAAAATGTGCCTATCAAAATCCAAGCAACAGGCTTGCCACACCGGGCCAAGGTCCAATTCTCCCTTACCGCACTGGGTTAAGGGTTACATATCACAATCAATAACATCACACAACAAGTGAGCCACCGAGGTGGAAATCATATAAACTATAATCTCAGAAAAAGAAAAAATAGTAATTCCCACCCAAGGCAACTTGGTCCATCACTCGTACCTGGGGCTATAGGCACCCAAGAACAAGCTAGAAACCCAGTTCTAGTAACAACCAGTCTCCAGTCTACCATATCCCAAATAGTAAAACCATCAGAAATAAAAGATAAGTCTCAATCTCATTATTATACAACAAAACACTTCTACTAAATCCCTATCAAGAACTCATCTGATACCACTTTGTAATGACCCGAACCCGAATATCCACCTGAACAGTGCTAAACGGGTCGGGTGTTACTACCTTAGGTGCACCTCCTCAAACACCAAAGGCTTCCAACTAGCAGTGATGGTTTAAAATGGTATAGTGGGGAGGTTATACCCTCTCAGAGGAATAAAATGGTTTTGGTCCAAGTATAATAATAAATATGCAGTGGATAAAAATGACTCAGTAGACTCGAACCAAACCCGCAGAGTGGAAGCAAATTAATTATCGATAAACAGCAGAAGCAATATATAAACAACAGAACTGGAAAGTAAATAGAACAGCATGTTGAACACCACTTGTAACTACTAAACAAAACAAGAATACATCCATGGTAGATCAGTATAAAAAAGGGGTGTCAATAGATAACCAATAGTAGCTACAATAACAAGTAATCATGCTGATACGGAATGGAAACTAAAAAAAGTAAACTCCAACTAGGAAATACCTCAAGGCCCAATCCATCTCCATGAAATAGCTAAAGTAGTCCATCTCCTGAAGCTGACCTCTTTCCTGTACGTAAATACATAAAGTCTACACACATCCCGAAGGTCCCGTGTAGGGTGTGAGACGAATATCAGTTGGATACCACCCAATGGTGTGTACCTAATATAAGTGTTTAAGAAGGCATGCAGTTATGTAGAAACTAGTAAAACAGTACGATTCACAAATAAACACAAACTCCACTGGTGCTCAACAGCCACCATGGAGTGTCATCTGCTTCGGCCAATGCCGGAATATCTGTCATGTATCCCAACACCATGTTCCCCCTAACACCACGTGTCTCAAGTACTGATATCCTGAAGGCATGCACAAGAAGTAGTAACTCGGAGGAACAGTGATACATTTCCTCAAATAAGTAATCGTAGGGACAATGATTTCTTCCCTCAAATAAAGTAACCAAAGGGGTAGCGATTTCTACCCTCAAATAATGGCGAGCCTCTGCCCCCAACCTAATAGCCTCAACGCTATCCCATGAAGTCTCCTCACCTTCCATGTGGCTTCCTACGACAAGCACCCCAAAACCAATAGTACCTAAACCGCAACTAATGGGGGCCTCTACCAACACAAGTGGTCAAAACCACCTCATCATAGAGTCTATTTTTTTGCACACTACTCAAAGTCCTGAGTGATTGTTAATCACCAAAATAGTACCCAAGACACAACACCTCTGACACCTCGTGTCCCTGTGACCATACCGCTTAAGTCTGACGGCCTCACCATCCAAGTAACCTGGGCTATTCCCAACCTGACAGTCATCCTGCCTCAAGCTGACATCCATGACACCCAATCCCATGGTCAGAACCACCCAATGTAAACCAGGACAATTCGAACCTGTGATTAGCATCACTCAAGAATATCCGGGCCACACCCAAGACAACCACAAGGTTTCTACCATATGCAATTCATAAACTACATATATAATCAAAATAATAAGTTCTAAACAGGAAAAACAAACTAAATAGTTGAAATTCACTAACCGAGTGTTGTCCTATACCAGCACTGAGGTATTTAAAGCCTCTAACAATTCATATCAAGGTTTAATAAACTAAAATCAACATTTTAAAATAATACAATTCAAATATAACCATTTTGGAATACCCATCCAAAATTCCCCAATGAGCAACGACCCCTCACCCTGCCTCACTCAAAAAAAATGGTAAAAGACATACCTAAAGGCATCCCATGGGTCTTATAATCAGTTTGATATGAAAAAGCAGATAAAACAGGTTCTTGCTCAAAATACATAAAAACGTGCCAAAAATAGTGCCACCCAAAAGTCTGTAAAAACACAAAAAGAGGTATGAACCACCTACCTATGACTCATAGACGTAGTCACGTCCAATATCGAGCTCCAATTCGAAGCTGATCTTCGTAGATCTATATTTCCATCAAATACTGGAAATTCCACTTGGATGGAAACTATGAAGTGTGAGGCAAAGGATCAATAATGGAACAGGGTGTGTGAGCTTAGCCTCACTATTGTGATCCCATATCCCCCGACGTATTGAAGAATGGACGACAGATGAAGAATCTAGGAGAAGAAACATTTTAGGCCTTCTAAATTGTCAAGGTCTGAAAATGAGGAAGAAGAAGGTATTTTCTGGAATAAGACGTGACACCCTTTTATTTAAGCGAATAAAGATAAAAGTAGACACCGTGTATTAAGGACTATATGATGTGTAGTGGCCTTGTCCATACTCTGACTTAAGAAGAGGTATCCACATGGCTTGGACCCTCTACATGGGTCGACACATGGCTTGAACTCATCCGGTACGCAGAAAGGAGGATACACGGCGTGTTGAACAACACTACACGCCGTGTAGTAGGAAATTCCTACACGATCATTACATGGAATGTACTCGGCGAGCACACGGAGGGTAAATTCCTAACCCATACATGGCGTGTAATTTATAGTACACGATGTGTAGTCTGGAAATTTCCATAACTTCCTAGATTTCTCAATTTTCTCAGAAACAAGTCAAAAATTCAAACAGGGTTGGGATTTTGACCCATTCTAAAAACTCGGGTTATTACATAGATAAATAACTTTATGGGATACATACCCTTCTAATACAATTAGCTCAAGATCAATTTAATTCACACTCTCCACATGTTCTATTGCATTGTGGTATTTATTCTGATAACACTCATTTTTCTGACCAGTGATCACAACTTCAAGATTCATTTGAGTCTTGTGTAGCAGTATTCCATAGGCATCCTTTTCATCAAACACCACCCTTCTATAAAGAACCATTCAAGATAAATAAAAATCTTGGGTGGAGAGCACAACCATGGTACAAACAAGGAGGAAACTTGATCTACCATAAATAGAATAGGTATCTACAAGGCCAAGGTATAAAACCTTCTTGTCCCTAAACATATTGAAACAATCCTTTTCCTCCCAAATCTAAACCAAGCCTCAAGGGCATGGTGAAGAAAATGGCAAGCCAAAACCTCCAGTTCCAAAAAACCACAAAATTGGATATTCAAGACCTACGAACTCAAGTGGGACAATTGGAAAATATCATCAGTGAGATTAAGATGCAAGGTTTTGGAAAACAACCATCCCAAACCATTTCTAATATGAAGAAAAAAGGTAATGTATGTGCAATTACAATTCATAGTGGTAAGTAAGTTTCTCCTTCTATTGATTCTACACAATAGATAAATACCTCACTTGAAAACTCTATTTCTCTACACTCAAAATATTCAATTAAAGAAAAAAAAGGACAAAAAGGGTAAACAAATTATCATTGAGGATTCCCCTGAACAATTTATTCCTATTCCTTTCCCAAAAAGACTCTATAAATCTAATAAAAACATTGATAATGATATTTATAAATAAATAATGGATACATTTAAAAATGTTCAAGTTAACATTCCTTTATTGGATGTAGTTAAACAAATCCCTCACTATGAAAAATTTCTTAAATAGATTTTCACCCATGAACAGATAGTGAAAGTTGAATGAGAGAGTTAACCTAGAAATAAATGTCTCAACCTTAATACAACCAACAATTCTAACCAAATGCAAGGTTCCAAGAACTTTCATGATACTATGCACCATATGTGAGACCTTATTTTCTGATTCAATTCTAGATTTGGGTGCTTCAATTAATGTAATTACTTACTCTATGTAAACTTCTCTGCAGATTGGAGAGCTTCAACCAACAAGAATCATCATGAAATGGCCAATTGGAGCACAACACACCCATCCTAAGTGATTGAGGATGTTATTGTAAGGGTTTAGAATTCCATCTCCCCGACAAACATTCTTAAGATGAAAGATACATGAACCCAAGGACATGCTCCTCTCATACTTGGTAGGTCATTCCTCAAAATAGCATAGATAGTCATCAATGTTCACAATGGTATGTTTTACATGGAGTTTGGTAGAGAAATGTATGTTTTAATATCCTTAATTCCATGAAAACCCCCATTGAAGAGCACTCCAATCTTCCTATCTATTTTATGTAAGTGCTCTCTAATGACACACACACACACACACACACAAAATTCTCTCCTAGACACACACTCTGATTCATTTTACTCTTCTTCTCCCTTAGATGATTTGAGTTTTGATTCATGTTTTTAGTGTTGTGAGGGTTCAAAAATGTGTAAATATTTTTATTTAATTAAATAATGTGTTCATTCTGAGGTACCCATGACCGTTGATGATTCTGTAAATCTCAAATCTATTGATTCTCTTTCCTTAGAGAATAAACATGAGTAGATAGATAGTTTCATAGACCTCACTCCCCCTAAATACCCTCCTTCAATCCAAAAACCATTGGTGTTTAAATTAAAACCACTTACATATAATTTAAAATATGCCTATATTGAGGGTATTGACCAATTTCTAGTCATTATTACCAATAACCTCTCTCCACAATAGGAATCAAAACTTCTTTATATTTTAAGAGAGTGTAAAAAGGAAATAAGATGGACATTGGATGATATTCCTAGGATTATACCATATATTTGTATGCACCATATACTTATAGATGATGAAGCTAATCCCATAAGGTAGTCTCAACACTAGTTGAATCCCACTCTCCTTGAAGTAGTAAAATTGGAAGTTAGTAAATTTCTTACTACTGGGATTATCTATCCTATATCTGATAGTAAATGGGTTATCCCAGTGAAAATTGTGCCTAGAAACTGTAATAACGGTTGTGTAAAATGAATGGAATGAATTGGTTCCAAAATGTGTGAAAAATAGTTGGCGGGTCTATATTTCCTACCATCAACTGAATCAAGCCACACGAAAGGACCACTTTCCACTACCTTTCATTGACCAAATGTTAGAAATACTGGATTTTTAGTCATATTATTTAATCCTTTTTGGCTATTTGCTTTATTTTCAAATCCATATAGCCCTCAAGGATCAAGAAAATTCAACATTTACCTATCCATTTGGCACATTTTCATACATAAGAATTCCTTTTGGTCTATTTAATGCTCCTGGTACTTTTTAGAGATGTATGTTGAGTATTTTTTTTTTGAGTACCTTGATGATTGTATGGAAGATTTTATGGATTATTTCACAGTTTATGGAACTTACTTTAATGGTTGTTTGGAACACCTAGGTTCTGTCCTCCGCCACTACGTTCAAAAATATCTCATATTAAATTATAATAAATTTCATTTCATGGTTGAGTGGGGGATAGATCTGGGTAATGTTATTTTAAAAGAGGTAATTCAAGTGTATAGATCAAAAATTGAATTAATGTTTTCCCTTCTATACCCAAAATTTGTTTGTGAGGTGCGATATTTCTTGGGCCATGCTAGTTTTTACCACTAATTCATTAAATAATTTAGTAAGATCACGCTTCCCTTTACTCGATTATTACAAAAGGATTCTGAAATTTTTTTTGATAAAAATTGTGAGGATGCTTTAAATTCACTAAAAAGGAGTCTCGCATCACCTACCATAATCCAAACACCAAGGTGGGATCTCCCCTTTGAACTTATGTGTGATGCCTCTAACTTTAAAGTTGGGGAAGTTTTATCATAAAGGGTTGAGAAGTATCCTCATCTCATTGTGTATACCTCACTTACCCTTGACCCTACCCATAAAAACTACACCACCACTAAAAAATAACTCCTTTCTATTGGGTTTTCCTTGGAAAATTCTATTCTTATCTTATCAGGTAAAAAATCATTGTCTTTACTGATCATGTTGCCCTTTATTTTCTCCAAAAGAAACCTAAAGATAAGCATTGCCTCATTCATTGGATGATCCTCCTCCAAGAGTTTGACCTTGAGATTAGAGATAAAAGAGGAGTGGAAAATGTGGTAGCTGACCACATTAACAGGATTTTACCACCATTGGACCACAATGTTTAATCATCCCTCCCCATTGAATAATTATTTCCTTATGAGAAACTTTGTGATGTTGTGGACCTTACCCCCAAGTATGCAGACATTGTAAATTTTCTACAAATATTTGGGGTCCCCCTTGATTATAGCACCTCACAATACCAAAAAATTAATCATGATTCACAATGGTATATTTGGGATGACCCATACATGTGGATAATTTGTAGTGACGAAGCTATTCATATAAGTATATATAACTATTAGTTCACCTCATTTTTTAGTTTCTACCACACTTTGGCTTGTGGGGGCCACTTTTGATCTCAACGAACTACTAGAAAGGTCCTTGAATCAAAACTTTATTGGTCAAAATTGTATAGGTATCTCCATCAGTTTTGTAAGTCATGCACAGGATGTCAATTCACATGGAATATCTCCAAGAGGAATGAAATTACCTAACAACCCATGTTGTTTGGTGATATATTTGATGCATGGGGCATTGACTTTATGGGTAATTTTCCAAATTAATTTGGCTTTGTGTACATCTTATTGGTTTTAGACTATGTCTCTAAATGGTTGGAATAAAAGGATACCAAGGATGATGAATCTTGAGTGGTTGTTGATTTTTTGAGGTCCCAGATTTTCAATAGGTTTGGTTTGCTAAGATTCATCATTAGAGATTAGGGTTCACCTTTTTGAAAATCACAATATGAAAAAATTTCTTCATAAGTATGAGGTTGTTCATAAAGTGTTCACTGCATATCACCCCAAAACTAATGTTCAAGCAGAAGTCTCAAATCAAGAAGTTAAGAAAATATTGGAAAAATGGTACAACCTAATAGAAAAATATTGGATTTTACACTTGGATGATTCACTTTGGGCATACCATACAGTTTTTAAAACCCTAATCAGAATGTCACCATATAGGATTATGTTTGGAAAGGCTTATCACCTCTCGATAGAGGTAGATCAACATGAATATTGGGCTATTAAATAATGTAATATGAATCTTTATGATACAGGTGATCATCGGAAGTTGCAAATTCAGGAGTTGGAAGAAATTTTTTTTGATTCATTTGAGAACTCATGAATATATAAAGAGAAGAAAAAGGCTATCCATTATGAGACGATTCATCAGTGGAAGTTTTATATTGATGAGAAGTTCCTCATGTAAAATTCCATTATAAAGATCCACCTAGGTAAGATTTGTTATAGATGGCTTGGTCCTTATATTATTACTAATGTTTACCCTTTTGGTGCTATATAGGTTTTTCATGAGAAGAGTGGACAAAGGTTTAATGTCAATGGGAAGAGGCTCAAACACTTATATGAATTTTTTTCAAAGCATCTGGTGGAGGAAATATAGTTGATGGATGTTGTATATGAAACCACTTAGTAGGTTGTCCCTTCTCTCTACCTTTATTTATTTGTATACTTATTTAAACTGCTTGCATTGAGTGCAATGTAATTTTTATTTGTAGGGGAGGGTGAAATAGGATATTTAGGATTTAAATTTAAAAAAAAAATCAAAAACAAAAAAATCATTGTGTTTTAATTTTTATTTTATTTTTTTCTTTATTTTGATCTTAAAGAGAATATCCAAAATCATTTTGCATGCTTGATTAAATTATGTGGAAAATTCATTTATTTTTAGAAAAATTCTTTTCAAATGAATGTTGATATCGAATATTTTTCTAGAATTTGTATTTTCAAATCATTATTAGTATTTTAATGTATTTTTTAAACCTATGTCTCATTAACACTGACCAATATTCTAATACCTTACCTAAGAAACATTCTAAGCCCTTTATTACATATTCTTCCTTTTAATAACTTTCTTGAGAGTCTCAAATCATGTATAGAAACTAGAAATTTCCTTGATTATATTTGAATCCATAATATTAAATTGTGCAACATTCATGATAGAGTCCATCATTAATTGAAAATTTCTTTGTACAATTAACCTCTATTTTTGGCCACCTTGAAATTTTATCCTTCTTAAGCCTTAGATACCATAAAATGCTTGTTAGGTAGCCACATTACAAGACAATTTATCCCTACCTACCCATCTCTTATGTACATTCTTGTTTTATTTAAAAAAATTATAGGGAAGAGGGTGTTTTCATGGTAATTCTTGGGAAGAAATCATTGTTATGGGTTTATAGAAAGGGTGACTACATTTTTTGGTAGTGGGTTCACAAGCCATATTATATCATTGTGTTATACATGTTTCCCTCTTTATCTCCAAAAAAAAATATTTTATATAAAAAACAATAGTTTTATACATTAAAAAATAAAACAAAATAGAGAAAATAAATGGAGAAAGAGGATGTTTACTTATTATTATTCCATGCATGGTAGTGACCCACAAAAAAAGGAATAAAGGGGAGAGTGATTTGGAAGTGATAAAATCTATTAGGGGTTGAGTGAGTAAATTCATTTCAAAAACTTGCTGAATTTTTTACATGTTTTTTACTTAAGATATTAAATACTCCTCTTCTCCCTCATATTTTTAAACATTAAATCCTACCAACCCTTGAACCTCATAACAACCTTTTGAAAGTCCTCTGGAGTATCACACTAGTTTTTGATGGTGGAGAACTTAGAATCTTAGAAATCAAATAGTAAGATCACGTGAACTTTGGGAAAATATCATAACTCCACTTTCATAAATTCCTTAAGTGAAGAGGGAAATTTCTAGGTGAGGTAGTTTGCGACATGTTTCATGGGTTAACAAATGAATTTGATCATATTTTAATGCAAGAGAACAAAAGTGATAGGAAAATTGATTTCATAAATGATACATGATGAAATTTATTTCAAAATAATCATGGAAGTTTTCTCACTTACTTTACCCAGGTGTACAAAGTTTTAAGTGTGGGGGTGTGATAGTGTAGCGATTCACTATTTATTTTCACTCTTGCACCACTATTTTAAAATGGTTTTTTATAGAAAATTCCAAATATATTAAAAAATTAACTTCATTATTGATTCAATAATATAATTTTATTCACTGTTAAAAAGGTCAATTTTACTTATTTTGATAGTTTCATTGTAGGTGGAGGTGATTTGGAGAGCCCATGATGGAATTCAAGCAAAACGGGCCAAACTATGCGAGATCTTGAGTACACTTGTGGACTTACATACCTACTTTGGCTAATTTTTGCATCTAATTAGGCTTCAAATTGGTGTTAATGTGAAAAATGGGTGGTATAAATTTATGTAGAAGACCATGGAGTCCAATTTTTTCATTTATAGGCCCAAAAGAGGTCCACAATGTGAATAAATTCTGGGCAGGCCATATTGGACCACCCTTCAGTATTTGGGACATAACTCAGGCCTCATACCTCCAATTAGGATGATTATAACTCCATTGTATAGATATGTAGAATTCTCATATCTCCACGTAATTTTATGACATTTTCACATGTTTTTTCAGTAAAAAAATGGATAAATAAGGAGTAAAAAGTCTTCTATGAATAGTCACCTAGTCATGTAGATACTTGACTTATTTTTGTGGAACGTTTGTTGAATTTTTACTTAAAATAACCCCTCAAACTTATTATCTAATGTTTCATGACTAGGGATAAGGTTTTTTTAAAGTTTAGAGATTTATTCTTTCATTTTAATCCTCTTTTACCTCATATACTTCTAAACCTCTTAGTGATCAATTTGAGGGGGTGTTCTTTGTTATAATCTTGAGCTCCATGATTGTAATATTTGGAGGATAATAGAATTTCTATTTTTGTTGTCCATTATTATTCATTTCTATATTTTGATTTTTTTATTCTATTATTATCAAATACAAATAAAAAGAAAAAATAATTTTCATGCTTCTATGTATAAATCGGATCTTTTGATTATTAGAGTGTGTTTGCCTCTTTTCTCACCTCTTCTCTTTCATGAGTGTGCTTTTGGATTTAATTGTTTGATGAAATCCAAAAGGTATAACCCATGATTATTCATGTTTTTTTATTGAGAAAATTTTTTAGATATACCCAAATATGGACATATCATCACGTTATTAATGTGATGCCTTGATTGAGTTTGGATCTAACATCAAAAAATATTTTATTGATTGTGAGAGGTTTTCAGTAATCAATATCATTGATCGATCAAATACTAGGTGGTAAACTAGTAAGAACTCACATATCATGCTAGTTTCAGTGTGTATAAATTAAGGAATTAATGATATTTTTTAATTCCCTTGAGAGCGATGATGGATAAGCATCAAGAGACACTCACCTGGATTGATCACAATTTCCCCAACTAATTTCTCTCACTTAGTAATATAGTTTAAATTTATATTTTAAAATAAAAAAACCTAAGGTTTTATAAAATACCCTTAACCTTTTATTTTCATAATCAAAAATTTATTTTTTAATTAATGATCAAAGGTTCCATCGAGAGATGACCTAGGGTTCCAGCTATACTATAGAAATTATAGTAAAAACTAAACATTTAATTTGGCATGCTCGACAATGTGATCAGTACTCGCACCTGACAGTCTATGTACTATGTGTACCATCATAGTATGTTATCCAACCACATAAAATTATTTAATAATATCATCATAGAACATCAATTTTATCATCATAGTGGGGAACTAATATGACCTTATCAATGTGACGTATACTCTGGGACATTATTAAATTAGATTCATGAAAAATAATGATCAATATATAATAATAAGTTTTATTAATAATTAATACAAAGAATATAAATGTAATAAAAGTAAAAACAGTTGGTCCTAGGATACAAACTCTAAAAAATTGTGAATAACCCCTTCTAATATATATAGAAAATGAATTTAGAGGGTTTGTGCATAACCCCCTCTAAATAACCGCCATTAATATACTAATTTTTGTAGTGAATCTTCCATATGTCAACTTGTCACACTATGATGTCTAATCATATAAAACCTGAGAGCTTTCTGGTACACTGAACTCCTACAACATCATCAAAACTAACCTTTATATGAAATATTTTCAGAATTTCTGATATCATCAGCATGATAAAATCCTACTAAATATTCCTTTAGTGCAACCAAGGTAATAGGTTCCTTTTCTCCTACTACCTCTAGCCTTGATTCCATCCCTTTTAGGATATCATCTCCATTAAAAATTCCCTTCCATTACTCTAACAATCTTCCAATTATTATTTCCATAGAGTCGGAATACCTTGTAAAGAAACGTGCAATGGGGCTTGGGGTTGTCCCTTCTACGGCTTCCATGTAGCCAAAATTTGGCACATTCCATAGAATTTGTAGATAAAAGAGCTCCAATTGTCCTACTTATGGACCATTGAAGTATCCTCCAAAATATATTATCAAAAACAGAAATTAAACACCCTATAATACGTTCTAGATGAAACAAAACATCTTTTATTAGATCCAACGCATGCTTTTAAAAAATGAACATCGCTCCATGACAACATTTTTTGGTGTTCCAGGTCAATATTCTTAAATTGTAGGTAAAACAGGTAGCAACCTTTTGGAACTCACATTTTATACACACTATCATATTTTGAACAAAATTACAGTCCATTTGGATCATGGTTATTCTTGATTTTTTGGTGCCTCTACTTTGAAGTACAGTGACTTTCTATGAGAGAAACTATCGAAATTTGAATATAAATTGCTACCACCAAAGATTTCAATCACTATCACTGAGTTCCAAAAAAAACTTCACATTAATTAGAATTATAATCCCTCATCCTCTCTCACTCTCTTGAACTCATGATAAACATGCCTCAAACTTAATATTTCAATCATCTGATCTTCGACATTCCAACCACTCCTTTTAAATGTCTTCTTATGGATACTGAAACTTAACTATGCATTCCTTCACCTAGAATCCCCCCATCATGAAATCTCATGCCCTCCAAAATTTCTCCTACTTCCACTCTAATGAATTAGGACTATGTTTCTCTTCTTATAATCCTTTTTCCAGATAGAAACATTGTATCTAAGAGATTCTTTGAAACATGTCACCTACTCCCACATAATAAATGTTGATCGATAAAACCCTAGATATAAAGTCTTGACTCAATACTTGGGCTTGAAAAACACTTGTTAATAGTTTCAATTACCCCCTATCAGATATAGGTTTATCAAAATACTGAAATTTTCACTTATAAGAATATACCTTTAAGTCACCAACTGATTATCCTCAACTTTAACTAACGACTAAATTCTTCGTCATTAATAACACCTTCTGGTAACATGAGTCATTTTTTCACTTAAATTTAACCTTTGGAACAAACCATATGATTATTGTTAGGGACTTACCGGTCACTATCCTTTCTTATAGACAACTTCTCCATCCAATAGAATTATAATCCATCCAGGGATAGAAACACCAACATCCTCTATGATCAGCAACTTCCACCATCATAACTTCAAACCTATGCCTATCCCATGAAATTATTTCCACTAAAAATGTGAGATCCCACTAAATCTGGTCAATATGAGGGATAGTTAATTTTCATCAAAATTTCATTGGTATTTCAAAAATCTCTAAAATTCCATCCCAATGAAAAAAACATTACACATGACACTTTGTAGTCAATTAGAGTTTCTATAACCTAATAATTCTATTGATACTTCCAATATCTTCTAGTGATATTATTCTGGTAAACTGATATACCACCTGACCCTGATAACCCTATCATCTCAAACTAATCTCAAACCACCATAGCAATAGAAAATTCCCCAAGACTCCTTCTGATTAAGGGAACTTTCGATGTCCTAGAATCCCTTTAGTATTATCATTACTTCAGAGTGACCCCCTATGAGACTTGATAGAATAATCCACCAAAAATCTTGAAATTATGATCTGGAACCAAGAACTTAAACCAAGATATAATACCACTTATTGGGGATAAGTTCTTAGATCATATCACTTGTGGTTCATACTTTTGATTCTATAGTACACTGGAGCATAAACCACTGAAAGAAGCTCATCTTATGATTAAATCATCTCCCATGACTTTGAAGGTCGTACCTGGGAAGACCAAAAACCCCAAACATTTCATTGATTCACCCTCCACCATATGGTTTTTGTCACCTCATGATCCTTCTTATAAGATATTCACATGCAAACAATAAATCAATGAACACACACATGAAATCATAATGTAAAAACACAATGCACACATGGATTACATGGTTCAAACATTGTGCCCCACATCCATGGGAGAATGGTAGTGACACTATCATTCTAATGAAACAGAGTATAATGTGCTATAGGGATAAACCCAAAAACTAGTTCCCTAACCATGGTAATGAGAGAAGTCTCACCAACACAATATTCTAGTCATTGTATCTCCCCTCTGCTCCTTCTGGTCTCCATCCATCTAGACTCTGACCTCTACCTTTAGCAATTGGATTAACCCAGGTGTGCTATTTCAAAATCCACATTAACATTTAGGTTATTTCCCATAAATTTACTTTCAGTATTTATTAGTTACATTTTACTTATGGACCAATACCACTATTTATAGTGGGTCTAACCATTCATCTTTTTAGCACCGCCATCTAACACATGTGGGTGACCCTATGTTGATTGTGCAGTCTCTATTTCCCTATAGCATTTATTACATAAACTTCCATTTTTTTGAACATTACATGTCATATCCACTTTACTCTAATGACTTTGTAGAATCACCTTTTCTTTCATTAATTAAGGAGGACTCCTACATCCTATCATTAGAGTTCATGGAAGTCATTAAATTCCACACTTACATCACCTTATATGGACATTCATTTGGCTACCATAAGTATACCCTTATATCTATATCACTCCATCCCTCTAAAGCATGACTGACTCCCCAAGTACATGAATCATAAGATCCTCCTAAACATTATCACACTTGGACTCCATTTTTATCCATATGTTGAACTCATCTATCCAACTGATCTCATTGAACTTCCAGTGAAATCACATCATCCATCATGTTTCTACTTACCAAAAATCTTGAGGCTTATTTCAAACTTAAATTAAACTCACCATAATGCATCTAGTTAACTGAATTGTCCACCTTCTAAAATTCTAGTGAATTGACTTCAACTTTATAAACTCAAACTTTCATGGTGTTGGTGTATTTTCTCCATCTAGGTTGTTAAGTTTAACTTTTGGTGAATAAAATTCTATGGATTCCAAAACATAACCTAGAAAATGGTTCTCATATAAAACCCAACAAAGGGAACCATGTATGGAAGAGTGTATTCACATAGGGAAGAGGAATATAAGTGGGAGATCGAGTATTTTTTTAGTCGATCCTATAGCTGTGGTTTTTGAGTGACCATGGTTATACCTATAAATAATATGATAGTTTAAAAAAACCATGGTGTTATTAAGTTTTTTTCCATGATTTATTATAACCATTTTAGAATCTCCCTATAGCCATAGTTTAAAAAATATGGCTAAACATTAGTCTTTTACTAGTGAATGGTTGGTCATTTCAAAGCATTTAAAATGTCATAACTCTGTGAAGTCCCTTTATTCAATATAGGGGAGGTTATAAAATTGATTTTTAGGACCTTATTAGTTGACATTGGAGTTTATTATCTATTATCATAAACTCTCTATATTTAAATTATCTTAATTTTTCTTTGTGGATGAGGTTTTGGAACACCTTTTTGGAAAATAGGTCCTACTGAATTATTTGGTGATTATAATAGTTGATGGATACCTTTAAAGGTGGGAACCTGTTGGTTGCTACTGAGGGAAACCGATCGAACTCACTTATAGTGAAAATCTAAATCATATATAGTGTGAATCACTCATTTTATAGTTTTTTTCATTTAATCTTGTTAATTCCATTCATGGATTGTTTTTTCATGGGTTTTGTACATTCTTTCATTGTTAATGGGAATAGAGATTTCCCATGAAACCCTCCATCCTAGAAATGGGAGATTCACCACATCCTATGGATACCTTATGTGGAAGGATTTATTTGAATTCATCTTAATGATATTTATCATCCATGTTGAGGAAGAAGAAGAATGATTCGGATTTAATAGATAAAGGGTAATTTACTCATTTGTATTTATTCAATTCAAACATGTGGACAAATCTTATAGAAAAATAGGTTCTATTTGTTTTTTTCTACTAAGTTTGGAGAAAAGTTTCCATATCCAAAACCCTTCAAGGCGAAACTCACCATATACATCCATATGTGTCCACATAATCACTAGCACTCAATGGGTCTGGGTGAGTGGGGGGTCCTACTGGGTTATTGTACTTACCCCTGCATGCAGATACAACATGGATTTCAATGTATGTGGAAATATTTTCTTACTTTATTTTAAATATCAGGTACCAACTTGGAGTTAGAGTGATGGCCTGAGATGATTAGTTTCATGGAGATTGATGACTTAGCAAGAGACTATCTAGTGTGTTGGATCAGAGGGAAGTGTACTTTATTTCATTCTTGTACTTCATGTATATCGATCATGAGTCCATACTATTAATTTGTATATAAATTATTATGATATCTTTATTATTTCATTAGATTCATGCATTATGTAAACTACATTATTTCATATACTAGACTATGGGATGCCATTATTGGCTCATTATATTGTTTTCACAGGTTTTTTGTATACTTGATGTATGAACGAGTTATACTTGAGCATGAACTTATAGATTATTGAGGGCATAGTTTCTCTATGTTTATATTAGACTCTAATTTCTAGTAAAAGGTATTTAATATATAGAGAGGAGTTCCTAAAGTCTAGTGGTGTTCTGAATCTAACAATAATGTGGGTAACCAGCTCATGACATTATAGATTTCAATCTGTAAGAAATATGTTTCATGTTTATATTGTTGAAATGAAACTTTGTAAAAGTATAAAATATTTGTTTCATGTTTTTCATTTTTTTTTTAATTATATAATTTTTTTAACAAATCATATGTTTTTTAAAATATATTAAAAAATAGTTCAGTTGTTTTATAATGCTAAAAATTCATGTTTATTCAACGCAGCCCCTTATCGATGCTAGAAAATATTGATAAAGGGGGGGTTCTTATCAACATTAACTAAAAGTGATCATAAAGGGAATAATTATTAGTGTTAAAAATGCACTAATAAAATTTCACCCTTTATCAAATCTTTTTTTAGCACTGGTGACTATTTCCCTTTATCATTGCTTTTTTTAGCACTGATAAAAGGTTCGCATTTAACAATGATAATAAATGGCATCATGGATAATTTAATTTATATATATGTATTTATATATTTAAAAAATTTATTTATATAACAATAAGTATATATATTTATATAAACTCAATGTACATATATTATAAAATATATCATATAAGATATTGCATCTACCCCTAAGGAACATGACAAAGGAAACAAATGCTCCCCAGGCTTGAACTTAGGCGAGCCAACCCTCCCCCCACCCCTAGTCAAATGCTAATCATCATTGGACTCTGCATCCAAATGACTGGAGTTTGAATCCTGATAGCTCCCTTGGGGGGGATTTATGATGCAGGCGGTGACACATGCACTAATGCGGGCAGTAAGTGATGCATATAGTGATGCAGGAGTGATGTGGGAAGGGGTGCAGACCCGTGTAATGGCCTTCCAACCACTCGACCTGTGATCCAATCAATGTAATGAGCTTACTATGAAGTGGTTCAACCCTTGGAAGGAGGTGTGGCATATCCTTGTGAGCCTAGGGGTGACTATATTCTTTACTTTGATTGTAACCTCCAGGACCTTAATTAATACATATATTTATAAAAATATGATTTATTATAGCTATATTAAAATAAAAAAAAAATTATTATCAATCTTATTTTCATAATTTTATATATAAAAATTATCAAGTTTATATTAATTGATAAAAAATTTAATAATATATTTACATACATTAAAAAATTATATATAAATATAATATATTAAAATTGTATTTAAACAATTATATAGATATATAGATGAATATATATTTATTTAATTATATTTATAATATATGTATATATATAATTCATATATGTATATTTATATATTCCTAAATATGATTTATATAACAAAAAATATATATACTTTTGTTTATTCTTTTATACTTATTTATAATTATATATATAATTATAATTACACACATAGATGCGGGTGCTTCTAGGTCTTTTGACCTTCATGAGGTGGGTGTTCTAGGCCTTTGGGACTTCATGTGTGGGTCTTCAGGCCATTTTTGTTGTGATTTTTGGGTGGTGTTGTTTTACCACTTTTTTGGTTTGGTGGTTCTCTTTGTGCCACACTTGAATGTTGTTGTTTCTACATTTTTGTTTTCATTAATAATTTCTATGGATGAATATGTGTGGTACCTGAACCTTTCTAATAATTACACACACAAATATGTATGTTTGTGTGTACTAAAATATAGTGATATGAACTGTATAAATAGATATATAAATAAATAAATGCATACATTAAATATAGTTCATATTTGAATTTATTTATTCATATTCATATTAAATAAGTTAAAATATTCACATATATCTGTATGTATGTGTATGCATGTGTGTGTGGATGTATGTGTATTTTTGTATGTGCGTGTATGTGCATGTATGTGTATGTATGTATGTATGTATTTGTATGTGTATGTGTATGTATTTTCATGTTTGTGTACATATTCATATATATGTGTATGTGTTGTATGTGCATGTTTGTATTGTGTGTGTTTGTAGGTGTATGTGTTGTCTATGTGTACATGTATGCATATATGTACATGTATGTATGTGCATGTATGTGTATGTACGTGTATGATTGTATGTGTATGTGTATATGTATGTATGTGATTGTATATGTATGTATGCATGTGAATATATGTATGCATATATTTATGTAGCATGTTTATGTACGTGTATGTAATTTTATGTATGTTTATGTGCATGTGTGTGTGTGTGTGCATGCGTGCATGTATGTATGTGTATATTCACATATGTGTATGCATGTGTATGCATGTGTATGTATATATATGTATGTGTAAGTATGTGTACATTTATGTGTGTGTGTGTGTGCATGTATGCAATGTTTATGTCTGTGTATATATATATGAATATATCATTATATAACATGAAAATTCATTTGTTTTTTTTCAATTTGACACACATATGCATACACACAATCAGAAGAAAAATAATTTGGTTTTTAAAATGTAATTAATGCAATTTTGTATAGAAATATATGTGTGTGTGTGTACATTTTATATTTTTGTAATTAATTTATTTTTTAATATTTATTTATATATTTTTAATTATCAATATTTAATGTTTTTAATATCTTTGTAATTTATATACTTATGTATTTAAATATTTATACAATTAATATTTATTCATATTTAATTAAAAATTTATTCTAAATAATTTTTATTTAAATGTAACTTTTAATATTTATTGATTTGAATTTTAATATTTATTCATTTTTAATACATTTGTAACTGGTATAATTAATCTTATTTATTCATTGTTTAATACTTTTTTGTAATTTATTCGATTCTAATTATTAAATTTTATTCATTTTTAATATTTATTTATTTAATATTATTTTTTTACTTTTAATATTTATCTATTTTAAATATGTTTTTGTAATTTATTCATTTCTAATATTTATTCATTTTTAATATTAATTAATTTTATATTTTTATAATGTATTCATTTTTATAGTTATTTATACATTTTTAAATATTAATATTTAAGAATTGTAATATTTATGTAATTTATATAATTAATATTTATTCATTTTTATTTTAATATGTTTGTATTTAAATATTTATATAATTATTATTTATTCATTATTAATTAGTAATTTATTATAAATCACTTGTTTTTAAATTTATTTTTAATATATTTTTTATTTTATTTTAATGTTAATTCATTTTGAATATCTCATTGATTTATATAACTAAAATTATTAATTTATTTTTTGTATTTTTAACATTTATTCATTTTTATTTATTCAATCTTATTCAATTTTAATATTTATTTGTTTATTATTATCTATTCATTTTTAATACTCATTCACCTTTAATATTTTTTGTAATTTATTCATTTTTAATTTTTATTCATTTAATATTTCTCTAATTTATTCATTTTTAATATTTATTTATATATTTTTATTTATTGATGTTTAATAGTTTTAATATGTTTGTAATTTTCATAATTAATATTATTCATTTTTATTTAATTTTTTATTTAAATATTTATACAATTATTATTTATTCGTTTTTGAAGTTCCAAAACATTGAAGAACAACTTATAGGAGAGTAAATCAGTTGTTTCCTTTCACAATTTTCAACTTTAGGAAACTTAACCCCTCCAACTTGTTAGAGTTTCTTTCTTATCAACTTTTAGTCAACTCAAGTGCATGCAGAAATATAAAATTAAACAAAGCACACACAATTTACAAGGTTCAATCTCTATGTGATAACCTACATCCTTGCCATAAAAACTCTCATGGTTCTATGAAAATTCACTATTATATAGAAGTGAATACAACTTTTGTCAACTCCCATTGGACACCTTATATATCCCTATAGGGAAGATTATAATTACTCCCGTCAGTTTACAAATTTTTCTTACAAAAGTTAAGCCAAAAAAATATACAACCTTGTTCAAGTTTCTCCACCAATGGTCTGTTAGGAATCTCAATTTGATCCGTCCTCTGTCCAATTTCTCCATCTGATAAACTCTATCCAGTGTGCCTGTATCTGGCAGCCTCTGTCTGATGCACCACTTCTAAAACTTCACTTATCAAAAAAACTACTGAAAGCTCATACCAATACCCTTAGTTTAATTCCCTCTATCTGATAATCTAAACTCATCTCAACCCAATATTTTAATCAAAACCCTCTATCTGGAAACTCTTCTTTAACACAAAACAACTTCAGTTAGAAAAATCACTTCTGACACTAATTTTGTAGAGAAACAGCTTTTATGCATGGGTCAATAGTGTCAAGTACCATTGTATTTTCCTCTTCTATTTATAGGTACTACATAAATAGTAAAGACATAAAGCTAAAATATTTTCCCACTTACCCAAATTCCAAAACCCCAAATTTCATGTTCATTTAAAATTCATCTTGATCGCTTCAAACCTTCTCATCTCTTCTGGTGTCTTCTTAAAACTTCTTGATTCTGCACAACTCTTCTCAAATTTCCTATATTTAAATTATATAAAAAAGCATTTTTAAAGAACAAAACTTTAGTTTGTAAATGGTGATCTAGAAAAATCATCATTTCCCTGGTCCTTTTAACCCTCCTAAAATATATTCAACCATCATCTTACACTTTGTAAACATATTATTCCCGATGGACATTCTTTGATCAAAGCTTAAAAACCCCACAAATTATGACTTTAGCACTCCTTTTTCCAATAATCTTAACCCGATTGAAAAAAAATCACATCTTTTTCTCTTGAATCATTGAAATAAAACAAATAAACAAATGATTTCCCACTTTGATGCTTCGGGCCAACTGAAAATGGTTGACTACATTGTTGTAAATTCTAAAGACTATATAAACCTACAAAGACTATCTAGTGGTAGTTTTTATATATTATCTCATTTTTCATTCTCATTCTCTGTATGTTAATCTGTTCTTTGGTATGATCATACAGTGTCTAATGTAACTCAGCATCTGATGAGTTATCAATGTCATAGTATCATCTGATGGATCAAAGTCAATTAGCATGTCTGTTGAAATTATATCATCAATTCATTCGATGAATCTATGCCTGATGCCTTGGATCAACACTTCCCTTTGTAAACTCAGCAACTACCTATAGTTCTATTAGATTTTTCTGATAGAAAACTCAAACTCTTTTAACAACTTATGCATCTGATCAACTTATGTGACAAAACAACTTCAAACTTCTTAATATTTTTGGTTGATAGTAAAGATGATCTCCTCCTTTTTCTTTGATCATATTTAAAAAACTAGTTTATTAAGTCGTAGAATTTCTTCAAATGGTCATCTTTAATTTTAATAATAGATCTCTATCTGATGAATCGGTATCTATATCTCATCTGATCAGTAACTTCGTAAAATCCTCAAATTTCAGCAAAATCAAATTTTTAGTCTTCTGAAAACTTCTATGCCAAGTGCTTCTCAGTCCAATGATCTACATCTAGAAAGACCCCAAGTCTGTAAAATTGTTACTAGAGAGCTACAACATCTCCCTTTCTTCAATAGCTTATATCATGATATTTTTTATGACATTAGAAACTTTAAGATCAAAAAGGCATCATATGACTTATTTTGGAAAGTTCTAAAACTTCCCATCAACAACTTTCAAACTTACTTTATTTCAAAAACATCTAATTTTCCCAAAAAAATCAATCTGATGGACTAAGTCTGATATATCATCCATTCACCATCTTTGAAAAAACACTTTCATTAACCATATTCTTAGAAACTTCCCAACAAACTGGTTATAAACTTTTAGCAACATAACCTTCACCTGATTTATAAAAACATTCTTTTATAAAAGGTTAGTTGTCAACAAATAAACATTATTAAAAAAACTTCACAAAGGATCTTCAATCTACCCCTTTTTATTTTTTTACAATTCTCATTAACAAATTTTTAAACTCATCATTTTTCAAAACTTAAATTTTTTCACAACTCACTTTTGAAGATCCTTCTTGACATTTTTTTAACAAAGTGATGTTTTTATTGACAAATAACCTTTTGTAAAAGAATTTTCTTGTAAATGAGGTGAAATATGTGTTGCTAAAAGTTTATAACTTGTTTTTTGAGAAATTTCTGAGAATCCAGTTGAATAAAGTGTTTTCAAAAATTTGGTGATTAGATGGTATATTGGACTCAATCCATAAAATTAATATTTTTTTGGAAAATCATAGGTTTTTTAAATAAATTAAGTTTGAAAGTTAATGATGGGAAGTTTTGTAACTTTCTAAAATAAGTCAGATGATGCATTTTTTATTTTTAAGTTCTCAAAATCATGAAAAATATCATGATATAAGTTGTTAAATAAAGGGATATGTTGTAGTTATTTAGACATAGTTTTTTGGTCGCAAGTTTATTCTGAATGAAAATAATTAGATCGAGAACCATCAAGCATAGAAGTTATTAGAAGACTATAAATTTGATTCTACTAAAACTTGAAGAGTTTATAAAGTTTTTTATCAAACAATATGTAGATGTCGATTCATCAGACAGAGATATGTTATGAAAATTTAAGATGATCAGTTGAATAAATGATATGACTAAAGAAATTAGTTTTGTAAATATGAGAAGAGATAGAGGAGGATATCATATTTTCTATCAACCAAAAATATGAAGAATTTTAAAGTTTTTTCATCACAGAAGTTGATCGGATATTGAATTTTTCAAAAGAGTTCAAGTTTTCTCTCGAAAAGATATGATCTAATTTGACATAGTTTCTGAGTTTACAATTGGAATTATTGATCCAAGTCATCATACACTGATTCATCGGATGAGTTGGTAATATCGATTTATTGGATGTTCTAATTGAATTTGATCCATCATATGAGCTTATGACACTGATAAGTCATCCAATGTTGAGTTTCATTGAACATTGTATGGTCGGATTGAAGAATAGATAAATAGATGAATAATGAGAATGAAAATGTGATAACATATATAAACTTCCATCGGATACTCATTATAGGTTTATAAAGTCTTTAGAAGTTCCAATAATGTACTCAACTATTTTTAGTTATCTCAGAGCATCAGAGTGAGCAATCATTTGTTTATTTTTTTTATTTCAATGGGTCAAGAGAAAAAAATGTGAGTTGTTTCAATTGGATTAAAAGTATCTGATAGAGAAGTGTTAAAGTTGAAATTTGTTAATTTTTTAAGCTATGATCAAAGAATTCCCATCAGAAGGAATTTGTTTACAAAGTTTGGGATTATGGTTAAATATATTTCAGTTTGGTCAAGAGGATCGAATAGATGATGAGTTTTTCATATCACCATTTCTAGAATAAAGTTTTGTTCTTTAAAATTATTTTTTATCTTGTTTAAATATAAAAAATTCAAGAATATTTGTGATGAATCAAGAAAAATTCAAGAAGACTCCAGAAGATATGATAAGGTTTTAAGTGTTTAAAATGAAATTTAAATGAATGAAAAATTATAGGTTTTAGAATTTGGGTGGGTGGAAAAATATTTTAGTTTCCAGCCTTTACTATTTGTGGAATACTTATAAATAGAAGAGGAAAGTAAAATGGTAATTAAAATTATTCACCCATGAATAAAAGATTTTACTCTATAGAATAAGTTTTAGAAATGATTTTTTCGGCCAAAGTTATTTCATGTTAAAGAAGAGTTTTCGGACAAAGGGTTCTGATCAGAATATCGGACTGAGAAAAGTTTATATTATCAGACATAGGGAATCAGACTTAGGGTATAAGTCTGATCTTTGAGTAGTTGTTTTAGAAGTGTAGTTTCATAAGTGGTGCATCAGATGAAGGCTACTAGATGTAGGCACACCATATAGAGTTTACTGGACATAGAAATTTAACAGAGGGCAAATCAAACTGAGATTATGGATAGACCTTTGGTGGAGAAGTTTAAAAAAAGTTACATATTTTTTGTGGCTCAATTTTTTGTAAGAAAAATTTGTAAATTGTTGGGAGTTAGTATAATCATTCCTATTAGAAGATATAATGTGTCAAATGGGAGTTGACACAAGTTGTGTTATCTTTTTCATAATAGTAAATTTACATAGACCCATGGGAGTGGATATGGAAAGGATGTAGGTTCTCACCCTGAGGCTGAACCTTGTAAATCAAGTGTGTTTTGTTTACTTTTCTATTTTTTTCATGCACTTGAGTTGACTAAAAGTTTAAAAGGAAGAAACTCTAACAATTTATAGGGGTTAATTTTCCTAGATTTGAAATTTTTAAAAGGAAACAAGTGATTCACCCCCCCCCCCCCAGTTGTTCTTCAATCATTTGGAACTCCAATTAGTGTCTTAGGGAATGTTCCCCTATTGAATTATTATCATGTATAATCTAAATTTTATCAACAGTTTAGGAATTACTATATTTTATGGCAAAAATTATTATGGATAGAAAAATATGATGATTCTATATAATCTATCACTTTTCTTGGAAGTTTTTGATGCTACTATAATTGGTTTTCCACCCATTGATAAAGATGCTCATATGAATTTTTATTATATAGAAATATTGAAGTTTATGGAAAAGTTAGAAATTATATTCTTATGTCTCTATTAGAAAATGTTTATATGAAGTTGATGGGTCTCAAAACGTAAAATGTTATATGGTAAAAGCTCAAAAGTATTTTTAAAGGGAATACTAATGTGAATAAAGTAGAGAAAAAAATATGGCATAGCAAGTTTGAAGACATAAGAATGAGAGATTAAGAAACTATTGATGAGTAATTCACTAGAGTTAATGATTTTTTTTCAATATCATAGGTTTCAGTGATGTCTTATAAGATTCTACAATTATGAATAAACTCATGATAAATTTTCCAGACAGGTTTGATTCTAAAATTTCTTCTCTTGAAGATAAAGATGATTTATCTCTTGATGAATGGCATAACTTTCTTATTTCTTATGAAATGAGAAAATATCTGGTTTTCAAAAAGAATATGAAATATGAAATGGATTTTAAAGCTATAAGAAAGGTGAAAATTTAAGAATTTTAATATGTTGATCCTTTTGATTCTAAAGATAAGTGGGATGATGTGATAAATGAAACAATTATGTATCTTATATCTAAGAATTGTCAAAGATGAAGTGGGAAGTATGGAGGAAAAATTCATCTCAAATTTTCTAGTGTGGTGGAATGAGTCACTTTTCTATGAATTGTCCCAAAAAGAAAGTTGGTGAATTTTGAAGTTCTAAAGGATTTAAGAATAACTGAGAAGGGGGGGTTGAATCAGTTGTTGCCTTTAATAAATTTAAACTTTAGTAAACCTAACCCCTATAACATGTTAGAGTTTCTTCCTTATCAATTTTTATTCAACTCAAGTGTATAAAGAAATATAAAAGTAAACAAAGCACACTTTACTTACAAGGTTTGACCTCAGTGTGATAACCTACATCCTTGTTATACCCACTCTCATGGGTCTAAGGAAATTCAATATTTTGAAGAATTGAATACAAAATCTATCAACTCCCATTAGACACCATCTATCTCCTAATAGGAACAATTATACTAACTCCCATTAGTTTACAAATTTTTCTTATAAAAATTGAAACATAAAAAAATATGTAACTTTTTTCAAACTGCTCCACCAAAGGTCTATCCAAAATCTCAGTCTGATATGCCCTATGTCTAATTTCTCTTTTTGGTAAAATCCAAATGATGCACCTGAATCTAGTAGCCTCTATCTGATGCACCACTTATGAAACTGAACTTCTCAAACAACTACTCAAATATCATACTGATACCCTTAGTCTAATTCCCTATATTCAGTAATCTAAACTTTCCTCAATCTGATCTTCTAATCAGAATCATTTTTCTGGAAACTTTTCTTCCAAACAAAACAAATTCGATTGAAAAAATCACTTATGACACCAATTATACAGAGTAACAACATTTATGAATGGATAAATAGTGTCAAGTACCATTGTATTTTCCTATTCTATTTATAGGTACTCTATAAATAGTAAAGGTAGGAAACTAAAATAATTTCCTACTCACCCAAATTCCAAAACCTTAAATTTCACATTCATTTAAACTTCATTTTGACCACTTCAAACCTTTTCATCTCTTCTGGTGTATTCTCAAAATTTATTAATTATTTATAAATCTTATCAAATATATTATCTTTAAATAGGATAAAAAAATAATTTGAAAGAAAAAAAACATCAATTCAAAAATTGTGATTCATAAAACTAATCATCAGTCTGATCCTCTTAACCCACCTGAAATGTATTCAAACATCATCTCACACTTTGTAAATAGATTCTGTCTAATGAAAATTCTTTGATCATTCCTTAAAAACTCCACAAATTCTAACTTCATCACTCATCTATCAGATACTCTTAACCTAATTGAAACAACTCACATATTTTTCTTTTAAACCATTAAAATAAAATAAATAAATAAATGATTGCTCACTCTGATTCTTTGGGCCTACTGAAAATGGTTGAATATATTTTTTTAACTTCTAAAGACTTTAGAAACTTCCAAAGACTATCTATTGAAAGTTTTTATATGTTATCACATTTCTATTCTCATTATCCATATGTTCATATGTTCCTCTATTTGATCATATAGTGTTTGAGGGAACTCAATATCCTATGACTTATCATTGTCATAATATCATCCAATATGTCAGATTCAATTAGTACATATAATGAATCAATATCATCATATCATCCGATAAATCGGTGCTTGATTCATTGGATCAACACTTCCCTTTGTAAACTCAGCAATTTCCTCTAGTCTGATCAGATCTTTCCAATAGAAAACTTGAACTCTTTTAACAATGTCTGCATCTGATCAAATTATGTGATGAAATGACTTCAAACTTCTTCATATTTTTGGTTGATAGAAAAAATGATCTCCTCCTTAATTTTTTCTCATATTTATAAAAATGGATTTCTTGGGTCATAGCATTTCCTCAACTAATAATCTTCAAAATTCATAACAAATCATCATCTGATGAATCGGTATCCACATATCATCTGATCAGAAAATTTGATAAATCTTCAAATTTTATCAAAATCAAATTTTTATTCTTCTAAAAACTGTTATGTCTGGTGTTTCTCGATCCAATGATCTTCATCTAGAAAAACCCTGAGTCCAAAAAATAGTGACCAGAGAACCGCAACATCTCCCTTTCGTCAACAGCATATATCATGATATTTTTCATAATGTTGAGAACTTTAATATCATAAAATCATCATTTGACTTATTTTTTAAAGTTATAAAACTTTCTATTGACAAATTTCAAACTTCATTTATTTAAAAAAACATCTAATTTTCCAAAAAAATCTCAATCTGATCGATTGATTCCAATATATCATATGATCACCAATATTGAAAAAACACTTTCTTTAACTAGATTCTTATAAACTTCTCAATAAAAAATTTATAAACTATTATCAAAACATCTTTCACCTAATTTTAAAAAATATATTTTACAAAAGGTTAATTTTCAAAAAAAACAAAACTTTGTTAAAAAAACATCATAAACAATATTCAATCTCCTCCTTTATATTTTTTGACAAATCTCGTTAACAAATTTTTAAAATCATCATTTTCCAAAATTCATATTTCTTCACAAATCACTTTTTACTTTTACCAAAAAATAGTCTTTCTTAAAAGAGAGTGTCTTAAAACTACACTACTAGATAAAGTAATGTTTTCTAAGGAATTTCATCCCTTGGTGATAAGAAAATTTGGATCCATGTTAAGATAAACCCCCTAATTTTATCTTTTATTCTAACTTTTCTTTCTTTCCCCCATTTTATGATAACCAAAGCTTCATAATCATTTAAGTCATAAATAGTAATTATTTCCCCTTATAGGAAAAAGTTGTATAATTCTCCCCCTTTGTCAATATAATCCAAAAGAACATTGGGGGTCTTGCTTAAGATGTTTTAGAAGACTTTGGTGGAGGCTAAATGAGAAGCTACAGCCTCAATTCCACAAATCTCTCTTTTGGAATTGTTTTTGTGAAGATATCATAAATTTGATACTTTTTTGAAACATATCCCAGCAAAACATCTCCACCAAAAACTTTTTCATTTATGAAATGAAACTTAATATTAATATTTTTTGATCATGAGTTTTGTATGGGAATTTTAGAAAGATCAATTTAATTTGGTTATCACAAAGTATCTTCAATGATTTGAAAACTTCATCTTTCAAATCATCCAACTAAACTTCCATCCACAACATTTGAGTAAAAGATTGTTTTGGTACGATATATTTTGATTCTATTATGCTCAAAGTTATGTAACTCTATTTATTACTATGTTAACTCACACAATATTCTCCTAAGAAAAATGTTCCTCCTGAAGTTGATTTTTTTCATTTTAATCTCTAGCCCAATCAGCAATAGTATAACTATGAAAGTTCATTTTACAACTTCTTTTATATAATATCCCATGTGAAGTTATTTCTTTAACATATCTCATAATTCTCTTTGCTTTCAACATATGATATTACTTTATATTACTCTGATATCTGACGCATAAGGTTATATCATAAACAATATCAAGTCTTGAAGCTGTAAGGTAAAGCAATTTTTTTATAGATTTTCAAAATTCTTTCTCATTCACACATTTTACAGATTCATCTTTAATCATTTTCATCCCAAATGAAATAGGAGTAGAAACTTAATTGTATTATTCCATACCAAACTTTTGTAACAATTTCATGGCATAATTTTCTTGAGATATAAAAATGTATTGTTCTTTTTTTTGAACTTGTAAGCCCAGAAATAAAGTTAATTCTTAAAACATTGACATATCAAAATTATTCTTCATTTCCTTAGAAAATTATTTACAAAAAAAATCTTCATCTCCATAAAAAATTATATATTCTACATAAAAAATTAAAATTGGGGTGTTGAAGTTGACTTCTTTCACATACAAGTTGTTTTCAACCATTCCTTCGGAAAAATTTAACTTTTTCAAACAACTATCAGGTTTGGAATACCAAGAACATGGGTATTGTTTCAACCCATACAAGGATTTATTAAATTTTCAAACCTTGATTCCATAATTATCAATTAGAAACCCACAAGGTTTTTTAATGTAAATTATTCTATAATTTCACCATTTATAAAAAGATGACTTTACATCCATCTGATAAACATTGTAATTTCGATGTACATAAAATATTAGAAAAATTCTAATAGTTTCTAATATTACAATAGGGGAAAGGTTTATTCAAAATTTACACCTTCCACTAGTGCATAGACTTTACAAACAAGTCTTGCTTTATTTCTTGAAACTTCTCCATGTTTATTTAACTTGTTTCTATACACCCTCTCTGTTACAATAACATTTTATTTTGTTAGTCATGGAAAAAGTTACGAAGTGTTGATTTTATCAATTTGGTCCAACTATTCATTCATTTCATCAACCCATTATTTGTGATCAAATGCTTCTAAAATTGATTCTGGTTCAATTTTTGAAATGATTGGTATCTTATTTTCTAATCTTAATGTTATTTTTTTTGAACTTGAGATTTCTAATTCCCAATAATATTTTTAGTTTAAAAATATTTTTATAAGTTATAAAATTTAAAATTTTATCTTCCAACTTTACTTTCCTCGTAACATGATTCCTCTAAGTCTTGATATGTCTTTTTTGACTCACTTTTATTCTCCTTGGAAATCTTTAGTTTTTCTTCCTTAACATTATTAGAAAATTTTGTCAAGGAATTTGTATTTTTAATAACTTTCACATCATTGGAGTCCACAAACTTTTGTAATTATTTGTTCCAAAATTTGTAAATTCTTACACTGTATGAATATCCCGTGAAAATTCCTACTTCATCTTTCTCATAAAATTTTACAAGATCTGAGTTTTTTATTTTTAGTAAACATAGACTTCCAAAAACTTTGAAGCACCTCAATGAAGGTTTCTTATTATACCACATTTCATAGGAAGTTATGTTGGATTCAGGCCTTAGAAAAAATCTATTTTCACATGAACAATATCACTCATATCTTCTCTCTAGAAGAACCTTGAAAGTTTTAATTCTACTAACATGCTTCTTTCCATTTCCACCAAAATTATGTTTTTCCTTTCTGTAACTCCATTTTGTTGAGGGGTGTATAGATAATTGTACTTATTTTTAATTATATTTTTATTCAAATATGATTTGAAGTAATTTAATGAGAATTCCTTTCCATTATCAGTTCTCAACTTCATTATGTAGACACCCATCTCTCTCTCAACTTCTCTTCTGAAAACTCTGAACATTTCTAATACCTCTGACTTGTGCTTCATAAACATAATATTGTTCATTCGAGTAAAATCATCAATAAAAGTGATAAATTAAAAAATATCCTTTTATTGATTTATTTAAAATAGGCCCACATAAATCAAAATGAATAATCTCAAGAGGTCCAGTAGACTGAATCTAAACTTTCTTTATGACTTTTATTAGTCATTTTCCCTTTCTAACAAGTTATACAAACATATTCTTCTCTTCTTTTCAATTTTTGGAAATTTAAAATAGTGTCAACTTTATAAAGTGTATTCATATTTTTCTACCCAAGATGGCCAAGTATGTGGTGACATAAATTGTTTTCATCTTCATTACTCAAGTAATAGAAGTTGTAAATTTATCCAATTTGAAATAGATTTTCATTGGTTATTTCTCCCCTAGTAACAAATTTTTCATATTCTATACTTCTAATGATACAAGAATATTTTCTAAAAACAAATTTTTTTCCCATTATCATAATGTTGACTCACACTAAGTAAGTTATGTTTGAGACTATAAAAAAATAAAATTTCTTCAGACTTTAGTTTTTAAGGTTCTATCTCAGTAGTACTTTTTCCTCTAATTTTCAAGGAACTATCATTTACAAAAATAATTGCTCCTCCGTCATGATCTTTAACATTTTTCAATATTTTTATATCACTTATCATGTGTGATGAACAAGCACTATAAGGTATCCATGGTTTGTTCTTTTTTCTAACTTTCAAAGTTGTCTCACCAATAAAAGTTATTTCCTCATATTTATTATTTTTAGCTTCCTTTTCTTTTCTATTATAAGAAACTTGTTCTAAGAGGATTGTCATAAATGTTTTAGAAAATTGACTTGATTGATCCCATATTCCAAAAAAAAATCTAGAAAATAAAACGGATTTTTTTTGGAAATTTTCTAACATCTTGAGATTTTACTTTTCTTACTTCTTTTGACTTAGGAAAGTTACTCATTCTACTTTCACCATTTCTTCCACTCTATTCAAACTTATTTTATGGAAAAGACATGTTATTCCAACAGTTTTAAGATCTATGCCCATATATACTATAACACCAACATAACCCATTAAATCTTGTTTTTCTATAGAATAATGATCTTTACATGTAATATTATTGTTGAGGTTCAAAGCATCTTTCAACTTTAGTTACCTGAGGGCATGTGGTAGATTTCTTCTAGGAAATATTTTTAAATTTTGTTGATTTGATAGATTTTTCACATCCTTTATCAACCCAATATTTCCTAGTAATTTTCTTCACACCTGAAGTGTTAGAAAAATTAAATGAGCTTTTTAGTTTAGTGGGTGTAAATTTCACTTGATTCTTGGAGTGAGGTTTTTTTTTGTAGTTTTAGATGATTCATCTTTTACTTCTGAAGCCTTGTAGAAATTTTCATTTAATTTTATTAAGTTCCTTTCAACCTAAATAAGTTTTTATTTAGTTTTTTTTACTTCATCTTCTTTAGATGGAAACTTCTTACTGATATCTTCTACTATATTTCTCTGTTCATCAATTCTTAGTTTGTAACTTAAGATCTCTTGGATGTATTCTTATTCCTACTTAGAAACATATTTTCTTCCTTCAAAAACTTTTCCACTATATTTCTTCATTATTAAAATTTATTTATTGAGAGTTTTGTTTTTCTCAAGACATGATAAAAGTTCTAATCGGAGATGATACTCACTCTAAGATACTTCACCTCATTATTTTTCTTCACTATCTGAGGAATTTTTTTTGTTTTCTCAACTTTTTCAATGAATGTTTTGAACTTTTCAGAACTTTTATCATCTAAATAATTGTTTTTAGTTGAGTATTATTAAATTTTATTACTCTAAATAATTATTTTGTTTCTAGTGAACTTCTTCTTTCCACCAAAGTACATATTTTATTTCTTGGAAGATTTTTCAAACTTCTTCCACCGAGGTTTTTCTTTAGAATGATCTTCAAATTCACCAACTTTATTTTTAGTGAAATTCATAGAAAAGTGACTAATTTTACAACACTTAAAATATTTGATAGGTTCTATATACTTCCCACTTCATCTTCAATAATTCTTAGAGATAAGAGACACAATTTTTTCATTTAACTCATAATCCTCCTTAGATTCAGAATCACAAGGATCAAAATCTTCAACTTCTTGAATTTTTATATTTCTCATAGCTTCAAAATCCATTTCATATTTTATATCCTTTTTTAAAATTGGATATTTTTTCATTTGATAAGAAATAAGAAAGTTATGTAGTTCATCAAGAGATAAACCATATTTATCTTTAAGAGCCGAAATTCTAGAATCAAACCTATCTGGAAAGTTTCTTATGGGTTTCTTCAAAATTATATAATATTCCATGACATGAATGAAAACTTTGATGTTACAAATAACTTTATTAAATCTAGTGAAGTACTCATAGATATCTTATTCATCTCTCATTCTTATGTCATCAAACTTGCTACACTAGATTTGTATCATTTATTCCTTCACTTTAGTATTACCTTCGAATACATAAGAATAATATTTCTAGATTTTTCACCAACTTCAATATTTTTATTATCAGAAAAATTCATAAGATCATCTTTCTCGATGGGTGGAAAACCAAATGAATTTCTGTCAACAACTTCCAGGACAAGTGATATAAGATATGGAATCATCCTTTTCTCCATAATAATTTTTTCCATCATATTTAGGAATTATTCTACAGCTGTTATAATTTATATTATCCATGATAAGGATTCAACATGTGAAACTTCCCTTTGATTCCAATTAAAGTTACAAAGGATATAAGAACAATTGAGAAGGGGTGTGAATCAGTTGTTACCTTTTATAAATTTTAACTTTAGGAAACTTAACCTCTAAAAATTGTTATAGTTTCTTCTTTATAAACTTTTAGTCAACTCAAGTGCATAAAAAATAGAAAAGTAAATAAATCACACATGATTTACAAGGTTCATCCTCAGTGTGAGAACCTACATAATTTCCATAGTCACTCCTGTGATTCTATGAAAATTAACTATAATGAATAAGTGAATAAAACTTGTGTAAACTCTTATTAGATACCTTATATCTCTCAATATGAATGATTATACTAACTCACAATAGTTTAAAACAATTTATTACAAAAATTGAGCCACAAAAAAATATGTAACTTTATTCAAACTGCTCCACCAAAGGTTTATCCATAATTTTAGTCTGATATGCCCTATGTATGATTTCTCCATTAGGTAAACTTCATCGATTTTTCCTCAATATGATAGCCTTTGTCTAATGCACCACTTCTAAAACTAAACTTCTCAAACAACTACTCAAAGCTCATATTGATACCCTTAGTCTGATCCCCTCTGTCCGATAATCTGAACTTGACTCTACCCAATATTTTGATCAGAACCCTCTTTCTGGAAACTCTTATTCAACATAAAATAAGTTTGTTTGTAAAAATCACTTCTGACACCAATTCTATAGAGTAATAAATTTTATGCATGGTTGAATAGTTTCAAGTACCAGTGTAATTTCCTATTATATTTATAGGTACTCTATAAATAGTAAAGGTGGGAAACTGAAATATTTTCCAGCTCACCCAAATTTCAAAACCCTAAATTTCATATTCATTTAAAATTCATTTTGACCACTTCAAACATTCCCATCACTTCTAATGTCCTCTCAAAACTTCTTGATTCTTCACAACTCTTCTTGAATTTCCTTTATTTAAACAAGATAAAAAATAATTTGAAAGAATAAAACTTCAGTTTCGAAATGGTGATCTGGAAAACTCATCATCTATCTAATCCTCTTGACCCACCAGAAATATATTCAACCATAAACTCACACTTTATAAATATATTCTTTCTGATGTACATTCTTCAATCACATCTTAAAAACTCCATAACTTATTAATTCAACACTCCTCTATTAGATTCTCTTAACCCAATTGAAACAAATCGCATCTTCTTCTCTTGAACCATTGGAATAAAACAAATAAACAAATGATTGCTCACTCTAATGCTCCAGACCAACTGAAAATGATTGAATACATTATTGTAACTTCTAAAGACTTCAGAAACCTATAATAACTATCCGACGTCATTTTCTATATGTTATCACATTTTCATTCTCATTATCCATCTATTTATTTTTTTCTTCAGTCCTATCATACAATGTCTGGTGGAACTCAGCATCTTATGACTTATCGATTTCGTAATCTCATATGATGGGTCATATTAGATTAACACATATAATGAATCAGCATCATCATCTCATCTAATGAATTGGAACCTGATGCCTTGGATCAACACTTCCCTTTTTAAAATTGAAAACTGCCTCTAATCTGATCAGATATATCCGATAGAAAACTTGAACTCTTTTAAAAACTTATGCATCTGATCAACTTATTTGATGAAAAAACTTTAAAATTATTCATATTTTTTGGTTGATATCAAATTTTATCCCCTCCTTTGTCTTTTATTATATTTACAAAAATGATTTCTTGAGTCATAAAATTTCTTCAACTGGTCATCTTCAATTTTCATAAAAGATCTCTATATGATGAATTGCTATATGTATCTCGGCTGATAGCAACTTTGGAAACTCTTAAAATTTTAAAAAATAAAATTTCCAGTCTTCAGACAACTTTTGCGCCGGGTGCTTCTAGGTTTGATGATCTGAATAGAGAAAATCCCCAAGTCTAGAAAACTATGACTGAAGAACTAAAAAAATACCTTTCTTCAATAGCTTATATCAAGATATTTTTCATGACGTTGAGAACTTTAAGATCAGTGAAGTATCTTCTGACTTATTTTGGAAAGTTCTACAGCTTCCCATCAACATTTTTCAAACTTTATTTCAGAAAAATCTAATTTTTCAACAAAATCTAAATATGATGGACTAAGTCTGATATATCATCCAATCTCAAACTTTGACAAAACAATTTCTTTAACCAGATTCTCAGCAACCTAACAACAAACAAGTTAAAAACTTTTAAGAATACAAATTTTACCTTATTTACAAAAATATTCTTTTACAAAAGGTTAGTTTTCAACAAAAACAAAACTTTGTTAAACAAACATCACAAAGGATCTTCAATTTTTAATTATCAATTTATTGTAAATATTTCTTATTTAAATGTGATTTTTAGTATTTGTTCATTTTTATTTTAATATTTATTAATTTATTCTATTTTTGTAATATAAATAATTTATATTGTTTATTCTTTTTTAACATTTTTTTTAATTTTCATAATTAATATTATTTATTCATTTTTAATATTTTTTAAATTTATATAATTAATATTATTTATTTATTTTTAATATTTTTTGTAATTTATATTATTTATATTATTTATTCATTTAATATCACATATTCATTTTTAATATTTTTTTAATTTAATAATTTTTAATATTTAACCTTTTTATTACAAAGTTATTTTGTAATTTTTATTATTCATGTTTATATAATCAGTAATTTATTGTAATTTTAATTTTTAATTTTTAATTTTTATGAACTGGTATTGATCATTATTAAATTTAACACTAATAAATCCCTACTTTTATGCACTAAATTTAGCCTTGATAAATTCATATCTATTAGTACTAAATTTAGTGATGATATAACCATACTTTATTAGTGGTAAATTTAGCATCGATAAATCTATAACTTATCAACCATTTTTTATTAGAATTGATGAAATCCTTTCAATTATTTTAAAAAACCCTAACAGATGTTGTTGTTCCTCACGTCATTCAAAATCTTTCATAATCCTAGCCTTGTTGCCTCCTCCTCTGAATTCATTGGACAAATCAACCCTCGACTGAAGGTATGTTTGTCAATCGTTACTTGTTTTCAATCGATATTGTGTAGTCTTTCCTATTTTTTCCTGCTTGATTGAAGATTACATGTAGTTTAGGGTTTCTTATCCTTTTTATCTTGGAGTTTAATTATGAGGTTATATCTTGGTGTTAAGTTCCACAATTTTAATAATTCCTCCTATATTTTTACTTAAAACCTTACACCATACCCCATCTTTCATTTTATGCAATGGTATTTTTGGTGGCTTGGGTTTGTGATGGTAAAGTGGTAGGAAGTGGATCCTTCTTAGATTCCTTATGCTCTGTTTTGGGTTTCTTGGTGACTATTTTTCTTTTTGTCATCAACATATTGTATCCACCACTTCTCATGTTTCCCTTCACATATGTCATTTCTCTCTCCCCTAAAAATTCTCAGAGTGGGATCATGTTACATGTAAGTGTAATTATAGAATCAACCTCTCTTTCTTTTTTTATTTTTTGAAATCCGTGCTTAGGAAAAATATTACATCCACCACCTAACCAAATATGATCCAAAAATCATTTTTCTATAAAATGGTGATTTTTTATCCTCCCAAAGAAAACCCCAATTTTTTTATTTTTTCAAATTTTTTGTAGAAAGAGAGTTGAATAATAAAATACAATTAAAATGTCATAGACTCTCCCAAATCATAATAGAAAACCCCGCAGCATAATATCCCTAGTAAAGTATATCCTGGTATACCCTATAAATCTCCCCCCCCACACACACACTTATTCTTTTAAATATCATGAAAAACATTTAGAGGAAGGTAGGAATGAATGAAATAGTCTTGTAACACGAATTATTTCCTAAAAAGTATTTTTGTGGATTCTACAGGCTTAAAATGGATTAAATTAAAGGTGGGTCACATGATAAAGGGATAAAAAAGATTACATCAATCATTTTAAAAGTTATCATATTCAGTCATTGTTTTTATGATATTCCAATCAAGTTCTAGAATAAAACATGCCTGAGACATCCACTAATAATTGGCCATGTTTTTAATTTTTTGTATTTTCGTTAATCGATTTAATTATTCATGTGTATTGTCATGAGTGATTGTCCCAACCATTCATCTTATTCCAGATACATCCTCTAAGACTAATATTTTCCATTATTTATATATTATATTTATTGAGAAACTTGGGAATGTTTTCTTCTATAACTTTCTTGACATCTTATCAAATCTATTACTGCACAGAATCACTTTTAAAATGATTAAGGCATCTGTTTCTTAACCCTTATCCTGAGACCCACCTTACATCAATCCATTTTAATACACTGAAAGTCATGAACATCATTTTTAAGAAATGAGCCTTATTACAATACTATTTAATCCATTCCTACCTTCCTCTAAATGTTTTGCATGATATTTAAAAGAATAAGTTTGGAGGAGGAGCTTTGTAGGGTGTACCAGGATTTACTTTATTATGGATATTTTTCTATGGAATTTTTCATTATGATTTTGGGGAAGGAACTTTATCATTCATTTTATCTTATTATTCACCTCTCATACTAAAAAACTAAAAAAAACATTTAAAAAAAAATTGGGTTGTGTTTTGGGAGGATCAAAAACTACAATTTTCCAGAACAACAATTTTTGAATCATATGTGGTTAGGTGGTGGATGTTAGATTTTTCCTGAGAATGGATTTTTAAAATGAAAAAATATATAAAAAAATAAGATATGTTGATTCAATCATTGTACTTACATGTATCATGAACCCACTTTGAGCTTTTTGGGGGAGTGGGAGACTTTTATTGAGTGATTCTTGAATATCATGCAAAGTAATTTAAATTCAAACCTCCTTTTGAGCCTTACTTTTTATTCCATTTACCTACCTACACTAAATCATCAGAGTAATTTTAACCTTAATAGTGAATCCCTCATGATTAATTGTGAATTATTCCTTTACATGGTGGAGATATTAGATGCTTTGCAAGCCTATGGTAAGTTTCATTTTTTGAGGTATGTGCATCATTCTATTAAAATTTATACCCTGATGATGAGTGGAAAATTTCATATGAGATAAATTACAAGTTTCATGCAAACTAATAATGAATTGAAAAATTAATATGGATGAATGAAAATTTTGGATATTTCAAAATAAGAAAAGTAAAATACTTGGTTGATTTGTTTCTCTGAAAAGTGAGGTGTTGAATAATTTTCCAACGTGATGCTTGAAAATTTTATTTCCCATTTGATCAATTACTTTTATTGAAATTGAATTTGAATCATGTTAAGGTGAATGTCCTTTGTAGTATGTTGAGGTTCCATCCTTGAGGACAAGTATGAATTTAAGTGTGGGGGTATTTGATAAGTGTATATCATGCATACATTTTATAGTATTTAATTGTATTGATTTATGTAATTAAATGGTGAATCTTGCCAATTTTGAAGTGAATTGACTTGTTTTGTGTTTTTATGACAGAAAAAATAGATTTATCAAAAAGTAATGAAAATAGGGGAATTTATGAGCTAAAAGACACTTTACACCACTTTTCTTAGATCACGGCGCGACACCAAATTTTTAAGGGAGAATAAAGCTAGAAATTATGGAGCAAAACGATTATACGTCATGTAATGCAGTTACATGTCATGACTTTTTCAAAAGGAATTTGTCATGAAGGAAAATTTGTGACTCAATTACATGCTGTGAAAGACCATTACATGTCACTAAATTGGATTACATAATGTGACATTTTTTTAGACAAGTTTTTGGAAAATAATTTTTTGAGATTTGCAGTTCCTGAAATTTGATGGATTAGATGATGTGAAACTCCTTTACACATCATGTAAGTGTCAACGCACTAAAAAAATAAAGATGTTGTGTTTGATGATGTTGATGGTATTTACTATAAATAGATCCCCTTATCCACTATTTTAACATATTCCGGGACCAGAGCATACCAAAATACACTAAGGGACGACCACCAAATGACGGAGTGACAATATAAAGCCTAGATTTGCCATCATTCTTCACCTCCATTATTCTTTGGGTACCCAGTATGCTCATTCTCATCATTCCTAGAATTAGAGAGTAGTTCTATTTGTGTTGGGTCATGTGATTGCAGGGGGAGTGCTGCACAGGGATTATTTCTTTTCCTTATTATTTTTTTGGATTTTTGAAACTCTATTTATTCAATTCCAAATATCTATATTTTCTTATTTTATGACCATTAATGCATTTTGAGGTTGTTTATTTTAATTACATCAATTGATTAATATATTTTATGTATGAACATTATGCAACTTAGGTTAGTTATGTTTAAATATGGTTTTGGGTCGCTAATTTCTGTGATTGGACCAATTAGATGACTATTCCAAAGGTGAAATCATAGGATTAGGGTGGGATATCAATAAAAAGGATCCATAATGACCTAATTCTAACACCAAACCAAAATAAATTCATTATTAATTAAATCCCTAGCACACAAACCCAAAAACCATTGAACCTAGCATGCTTCTATCTTGATATTCAACCCAATCTTTGTTGTTGTCTTTATTTATTTAAAATTTTAGTTTCCTTAATTAATTTAGAACATATGATCCATCCATATGGGTTAGACACTCATACTTACAAAGTAATACATTTTTATTTAGTTAGTTTGAGTTTTTATAAATTACTAAATTTGTTTAGCCTTGTAGGAATTAACGACATCCTCCAGGCTAACAAATTTTATGTCACGGACCCCTCCCTCCAAAGATGCCCCTCCTAGGATGGCATTGAATAAAGGGAGATAATGACCCTAGATTCCCACCTCCAGTAGGCCTTGGGTTGGTGATTAACACCAAGGGTATACAAATCTCACAAAATGGTAGGCATTACCCTTTATAGAAAAAAAATTAGTAGATAAGATGGTTCATCCCCAAAACAAATACAAGATCTATATATGAAAGAAATTAAAAAACTATCCCACATGAATGCATAAAGTAGAACCTTTAAAAGTAAAAAAGTCTCCAAATTAAATACTGAAAGTAAATATAAGCGGAGATATAACAATTTTCAAGATCTGAGCTAGTAGGGTCTCACATGATCCGTGAAATCCTCCTGGAAACCTGAAAATAGTTTTATATACGTAGGGTGGGAATACATGTATACTCAGTAGAAAAAACAAATTCTCTCATTCACATGTGAAATAATCATACTAATTACCCTGTGAGAAAACAATATAACCAAACAACACCTAACGGGTATACTAACCATCCTAACCTCACCAAGGCACACTAACCAAATAACACAATTCAAGTAACGTAATATAATGCACATCAATGATAGGGTACCCCCACACCACTTCCCACTGATTATTCACTCTTTTCTAATGGAAAATATCCTCACACTCACACCTCTTCCAAAAGTACCACGTCACAACCCATCCACACACACCTAGTCCACAAAACACATCACATCCCGCCCGCAGACACCTGGGCCAAAAACCACATCACATCCATCCCACAGACACTTGGGCCAAAAACCACATCACATCCTACCCAAAAATGCCTGGGCTATAAACCACATCACATATCATTCATAAGATTCCTGGGAAAGCAAAACTCTCCCGCACACATCTAGGCCTCACAAATCACAACCTGTCTGAAGAATCTCGGGCTATCACTACCTAGAAGAGGGAGTAGGGAAGAGTGAGTGTACATCCATCCATCCTCCCACCATGATATTTGGGAAAGACACCCTCCCCTGTTATGATGGGGGTGTTCAACATATAATTCTCAACTAGGATGGGGTGTGTATATAAATCACAAGGAAAATACAAGTATATAATATATGATACCAAGCACTCAAGCCCAACCTATGGGTTCTCAAACAAACCACCAACTCACAACACTGCCAACTTTGCAGCTACCTCTAAATACATAATACCACACAACAAGCCAGGAAACCCGATTCACATTCCCAACCAATTTAATTAACTATTTACATCCTATTATCCAAACCAAGACAATCCATTCTAGGATTTATTAATCAATTATTTATTTATTCCATCAATACATGAGCAACCACTAATAATTAACTCATGCATTGTAATACATGAGTTAATGAAATATCACCCAAGGAGATTCCTCGAGATTGATAAAATCTACAACTATATGGTGGTCGTGGGTGTGTGGATACTTGTTCAAGACTCCCTAAAACCTAAAGCTTTTATCTCTTTCATTATTGGCACATTGAGGTGCTAGCACACCGTGGGTGAAGGAGAGCCATGTTCATACGATTAATGGTTCAAGTGAAACTCATGGATGCCTCTGGGGGTGGGAGTAATTTATCTTCTAGTCCTTTCATCTTCATCAAACCCATTCAATGGAATTTTGAAGACATTTCAGCAACATCTGTAGTGAATGATGTGCATTTATAATAGTTTCTTCATTCCAGTTTTATGTGATTTAATATTTCTTGCATGGAGATCCTTAGAATATGGATTTAATCACTTTATTTATATCTAATAATTGCTATTAGAACCTAAAAATCCCTTTACCAAAATCAAATATTGTCATGTTTTAATATTATTGAAATTGTGTTTGAGAAATTAAGGCCAATGAAAAACAAAGTGTTGTGTTTTTTCTATCACCACACTAAATCCCATGCGACATTATGTTATATAGGATCTATCACTAATGAAAAAGGACCACCCTATTTTCACCATGATGTAGAGACATCCATTTTACACTAATACGTTAAGTGTTAATGTATTTAAAATGAGAAAATGAATGCACTATGTTGTGGAGAGGATGGTGTTTTCGATATAACTTGTCTTGTGATTTAACATTTCACCACAACATGATCCACATCATAGTAATACCTATGGTTATCCTTAATATTCTCATTGAATTGAACCATGAATGGAATAATGATGAAAGAGTTCCCATAGTTCAATCTAGAAAAAGGTCTACCATAGTGCATCGTGGTTAGATCTGTTACCTTTTCACAACTAGGCTATATAAATGTACCCTCAGCATTACCTTTACATAGCACCACATCTATGTAAATGTAATAAAAACTACCTTTATGTAGTGCTTCTTCTACATAAAGTTAATATATATTACCTTTATGCGACATCTAAAGGTAGAGAGAGAAAAACTATAAATTTGTTATAATTTATAAATATCTTATAAATTATAACAAAATGTATTTTATAAATATTTAATAATTATTAAAATTTCAATTAATTAATTAGTTATAAAGGGTATATAATTAATTAATAAATTTTTATGAAACATTTATTATTAAATATTCCCTAAATATTAAATGTTAATATTTAAAATAATTTTTAAAAATTTATATGCCATGATTAATGGATTATAAATAGAATGGTTTATTTTATAATCATAAGAAGTAATTTATCAAGTGTTTACAAATTACTAAAATGAGGCTAAAATTTATTTATTAATTGTTTATAATAACTTAATTTGAATTGTTTAAATTAAAGGAGCCCAAATTTGAAAATTATTTTAACCACATCAAAAGAAGTTCTGATGATTTAATTTAGGAGAAATTTAAATAATACTAAGTGTATTATATTTAATTATTCAAAATGTTTACATAATTGGTGTTGAATTATAAAATTTTTATGATTCATAAAATATCGTAATATAAAAATGAAATTTCATATAATTAATATGAAAGAGTTCATATTAGAATGAATATAAATTTTTTATATTAATGATTATGGAATGTCTATAATAATTAGCTAAATTATAAAATGTTTAAAGTTATATTTTATTTATAAATAGGTTCATAAACTATTCTCGTGTTTAAATATTTGAAATGTTTATTTATTTATATTTTATTACTTGCTTTATTCATATATATATATATATATAATTGTTTATATTGTAAATATTTTTTTTCTTTATCTATGTGATAAATTTATTATAGGAGGTAGATCATTTTATTTCATGCTAGGTATGACTCTATAAAATTTACTTTTCATCTACCTTGACCGTGGTTTTTAATTTAATTTATTAGATTTAATTTAGTTATTGGGCATGGTTTGTTCATATTAGGTGTTAAAGATATCATGAATTTAATTATCTCTTGATTAAAGACTCTTTAGAGAGAGGGACTTGGGGTCAGGCTACCTACCTACCTGGAGGCCTATGCCTTGTCTAGAAATGTGAATGGGGTTAGATATATATAGATATATATCACTCTAGGATTACTCATGTGAATATTATCAATCCCATATAACTCTAAACCTTTACATAAATTTTCTATGTACCTTATGAATACAATGAATTTGGATATGTATGAATATGTCTACCTTTTATATTTGGGTGAGTAACACAAACTTTTGGGTCTTGTAAAAATTTACACATCAATATGGATTGAACATATTCATTTGGTGGAGGGAATAGGATTCCAAAACTAAATCATTAAAAGCATGCATAAATAAGGGAATAAACATGAGATAAAATAGTGAGATTAAAATAAAAAGTGTCATATTATTTCCAAAGTGGCACTTATCAGGACTTAAATCATCCATTCGGGTAGGTTCTAAAATAATAGGGTGCTCCTAGATTATCCTATGTGGAAAGAAAGTAATTGGTGATGTTGGATCATAGTTGGGTCGGTTCTTCCATAGAAGGGTTACACTAACTATATGAAATTTAAATTTTTATTAAAGGAGTGAAAATCCACAAAATATAGTTTAAGGGGGGCTAAAGTGATGGATCCCAAGGGAATCCTCAGGTATAATCAACCTACAGTCCTGAGGTAAATTTCCTAGAGAACAAAATGTTTTAAGATCGTGAGAATTGTTCCCCTTGGACACCAATGAGTTCATTGATTTGTTAGTATGTTCTTGATGTTTTATTTGGGTTAAACTTAGCTAGGAAACCCTTAGTAGGGATACCATAAGAATAGAGTTAAGTGTATCCATGTGATGGATTGGAAAAAGGGTTGTTTGCTCAACTATCCAAGAGTCAGATATGATATGATTGGGATGATTCCCAACCTAAATAGCAAAATGGTGAGATTAATTCCATAATAGACTCATTGATTAGTAAAATATATGTAACAACCCGAGAATTTATGAAAAATATTCTTTTTAATTTTATTAATGTCTTGTGTTGTACGCTACACCAAAAGAAGCTTGCACAACACACCTTCTTGACTTGCCTTGCATTACACGCAATCACGACCTTCCTCGATAGCGTGTGTAATACGCAATACCGAGTTTCACTAAACAATGATATGGTATTAAAATAATATTAAAACTAGCCGTTATGAATAGTAATAAAAACTTTTTAAAATTATGTAAATCTTATTTTTCAAAGTGAACTTCATTTTTGGATTCGGAGTATCGAATTTAGCCTAAGGTGAAATTTTGGTACATTTCGGATAACTTTCATATTCTGATGAATAGTGAAAATTACTAAATTTTAGTTAAAAACAACTTTTTCAATCGAAATAATTAATAGTGACAAATTATTAATTTGAGTGGTTTTAAAGTATATTTAGAATATATTTTTTTACAATTTAATACAATGTTGGTCATTGGATGTATTTTCACATTTAAACTAGACATAAACAAGTGTCAATCTTTTGATAGATATTGTTTCTTAAAAAACACGCTATTTGTTTTAACAGCGGGATTTAATTATAAAATTAATTAATGCAACTTTTATGTTATGAATTTGGTAAAATAGACTTCATTTTTGAATTCGGAATATGAAATATAGCTTGGGATGAAATTTTGGCATTGTTCTGAAAAACATCAATTTTTGATGAATAGTGAAACTACTAAGTGGTAGGTTAAAAACTGAATTTTGCATAAAACTTAATTTTACCGCTTCTGTGAATGGAAATTCGAAAATCCGAGAGACACGGTTAATATCAAGGACTAAAATGTGGTTCAATGAGATGAAAATAATTTTTTGGTGAATAGTAACTTTTTACTTTTTTTACCGTGGTTAATAGTAAATAGGGTAACTAAGGGTAAATATGATATTAATATTACCCTAACACATGTCCTAATTCTATTGGACAAGTGTAATTCGACCAAAAACAAACTTAGGAATAAAATATGACCATTTAGGCCCACTTGGATTAGATTAGGACATTTATTATTAATTTATTTAAAGAAGGGTTAAAATAGTTAAAATCATAGTTTAATAAGTAAATCATTTTTAATATGGGGTTATACATTAGATAAATTCGATTGTAAATATTCATTAGAAAGCTAAAAAGATTTCCTACATTATGGTATTTTATTTGTAATTTTTAGACATCAAATAATTTAATTTATTTATGACACAAAGATGATGCAGTAATTATCATATTAATGAAATATTGACATAATTGATGTTATAAACACCAACATAAATGTCATTTGAGACTTTTTATGAATTCCACTAATTTTCTAGGTTACTATGATATAATAGTGATGCTCTAATCAACTTGGTTCGAACATATAATTCTGATATGACTTTCACAAAAATCATATATCAAATAGTGTCAAAATTGACACAAAATAGTTTTTAAATCAAATATTATATTATTAATTGTTATTTTATTCCTAAAAATCTAAGGTTCGGCCAAATGACTTAGATAAGGATATATATATTAATAATAAACAATTTGGGGTTCTTTTGGCATGTTATAGTAAGTGTATTAACCATATAGTGAAAGAAAACAAAAAGACGCGGTAAAAGTTAAATTATTTAACTTAGAGTTAAATCTAATTGATAAGGTTAAAATAATATCCTAAACTTGTCTAAATTCTATTGGTTGATAGGATTTCGACCCATCCCCACTTTAGCTTAGAAATAAGACCCTTTGGAACCATTATAAACCGATTTTGACTTTAATATAAAATAATATTTTGAGGTATTCCTAAGGTGCCCCTCTCCTCCCTTATAAAAGGACACCTCCTCCCCCTCCTCCTCACACCAATTTGAGCACTCAAGCTCGGCCAACCCCTGCCAATTTATCCTCTCCACTTCCCTAGAAACATCCTAGAGGTTCTGGTCTTCCTCAAAGACCAATTTTAGTGCCCTAAGAGGAGGTCTCAAAGAGGCACTTCAAAGAAGAGGTAATTACCGTTACCAATTCTTTCATCTTTATTTCTTCTTCCACTTCTTCTTCTTAGGTTGTTTCATTATGAAGTAATAACATCAGTATCACTCATATACTGATATGTTATTATAAGTATGAAACAACCCTATTACACCATCTATCCATCCTACGGAAAAAGAAATCACCGCGCGTGCGTACGTACGGAATACCGTCTCCACGCTGTGGTGTAATCTATTTTCCACCGCCACCTTACATGGATGGGTATAATGGTGTAAAGAATAACTATACATAGTTATTACAACATCATATTGATTCTGATATATTGTATAATCCACTCAAATTCAATTCAATATTTATAGAAATGATATCATCGCTCGTGCGTACGTACGGACTACCGTCTCCACGACGCGATGAGATTCATTCTCCATGTTAACCATTTAAGAATGATTATAATGTATATATAAGAAATAATAATGAAATATATGACATTATAAAGCTACTGGATTTATGTATATATATACATATGTATGTCATCTACTTACTTCCATTTCAAGACAATATGGAAAGAAAAACAGCGTTCATGCGTACGTACGGACTACCGTCTCCATGAACGGTGTTTTTTATTTTATTTATCTATTATATATATATATATATACTGAATATATATGATATATAAATCATATTTTATATTCTGGAATTAAGTAAATCATGATATAAGTAATAATAATGTCAATAACAACAAGTCAAAATACCTACGATAAAAGAAACGATTTTACCCAAAACGCTTCTTTAACATGGAATTTACAAAAGAACGGGTAATATAATGTCATAAGTGAACCATATATGATATCATAACAATGAATATGATTCTGTAATAAGTCAATGACATTATTTAAATCATTATACAGGAGGTTCGGACACATACGAAGCAAATTGGACCTAAGGTAAGGGAAATATCACAATCTCATTTTTATCCGAGATTGTTTGTACATTGAAATTTACTGGGGTATATTTTATCATCCACATCCATGTTTCCTCAATATGTAATGTTATTTACAACAACCTACAATTGTTTAAATCCAATTTTACCCTTCGGTGAGTTTTTAGTAAAAGATATGAAAGGAATCTTTTGTCGTTTTTCGTACGAGGTACTTTTTGACTTTTCCGACAAAAGTACGAAGAATGTTTTTTAAACTTAAACGGAACGAACGGATTTTTACGGTTTTATAAAGCCTTATTTTCATGAAGCTTCCTACAAAAGATTTCATGACTATTTTTAATAAAATCTCTTTCTTTTAAAGTTTCATGATGTTTTGTGAAAAGAAATTGATTTTGAAGAAGAAAGGATATTTTCCTCAAGAATTCATTTCAAGTGTTTTATCAAAATTATTTTCCATCTAAGATAATAAAGGGTTCTGTTTCTATCCATATTTTTACATTGATTTGACTATGTTGTGATGGAATTATGTTTATGAATTCCTTTATCTTATATGAATGGTTTTATGATGTCATGTTGTTTAAGAATCCCATTTTTTTTATTACATGGGTTATGCTATGATGTATGGTTTATGATTATGTGGCACACATAAGAAAGGATTCATTATAAGATGGGTGGGACCTATATCTCCCTCCAATGCATTGGGTAAAGATTTTATATCTCATGAGATAGACATGGCTGGAATGGTAGGTTATACCGGTTCAGTGAAACAGGACTGAAACGAGGATTACTCGATTCAGAAAGGGACTTTGTCCACTAAGATAGTCTTGGCAATGAGTCTTGACTAACAAGAAATGATTCTCTATGATTATGTGTGTATGCCACAATGAGTACTGTTTTAAGTTATGATTTCATTTCACTACTATGATTTATCCCATGTTATGAAATTATGCTCTCTTTTGCAGGTTAAGATTTCCAAAAAAGTTATGTTCTTATGAAAATTATGTGATTGATATTTCTTTTGTTTACCCTTACTGAGCATTTGAGCTCACCCTTTTATGTTTTCTTTTCCCCATGATATAAAGAAAGGTTTTAGGTAAAAAAAAAGGGATGACCTTTATGGGAGATATTGAAGAACTTTCACCACGATTAGAAGATTACGTTCTGAGTTTCCAAAGACACTAAACTATTACGATCCTTTAGTGTGTGTTTTTGTTATGTACTAAGTATTCCGCAAATGTAATGTAATGTCCATGTACGTCAGGCTACGGGTCTCTACAGTTGGTATCAGAGGCAAAGGAGGTAGGAATGTATCCGATCCTTGGGAACTCTCACATGTGAGCGTTGGACGAAGCATGGCTCTCCGCCCAAGGGCTTCATGAGGAAATGGCTGCCACTGGGGATGGTGGTGTGTCCCGCCCAGGGGGTGTAGCCGCCCATGGAGTGCCCTGATAGGTATCAATTGTAGTCCACTGGAAGTAATTCTAGACCGCTACAGTTGGTATCAGAGGAAAGGTTTAGTCAACCTTTGGAAACTAGGATGCGAAAACGTTAGTGAGATCCCTAGAGATATTTCTAAGGTATGTCTAGGGATGCCCCTAAGGATAAGTATACGTATAGGATATAGTTCTAGAACTATGGTAACGATATTAGATTAAACCAAAGATGATAGATATTTAAGTTACTCCCCCTTTATTACGATTTTTGCATCTAACACTATTCTGTTTGGGTTTTAGAAAATGGCTGGAAACAAGATGATTCACAATAATGGAGGATATGATGGACAATGGAATGATATTCTTCATGAGCAACCAAATGAAATGGGATTTGGAAGTCCAAACATCATTATTATGCCGAATCAGAAATCTCATAATATGATCAATAAAGTAAACTTTGGTAAGTTTCCTGACTCGGCTAATAAGAGAAAGATGGAGTTTCATGATGATCATAGAGGAAAGAAAGTTCAATTTCCCCTATGTAAATCATGTGGGAAGAGGCATCAAGGAGAATGTTTCAAGGGAACTGGAAGATGCTTTGGGTGTGGAAAAGAAGGACACAAAGCAAGTAAGTGCAAAGAAAAAGGGTCGGTTAACACCATGGATGAGGATAATGGTATTGCTACGACATCAAAAATGGTTAAGTGTTTTAAATGTGGAATGTATGGGCATTATGCAAACAAATGCCCTAAGGGAAAGACTCATGAAGAGAATCAGTATGGTCATATGGGTAGTATTTATGTGGATGATGATGAAGAGACTACAAATGATATGTGAGATGAAAGAATTTTTGAAGCTCGGTCAATGGTTTGAGAATGTAGTGGAATGATTACATGTTTATCATGTGTAATTTTGGAATAAAGAGACATCTATGGATTGTTACACTGTTGTCTTTCCTTGTGTTTTGAAAGTGTATGATTAATGTTACTAGTATCCATGAAAGGTTATTCAGATATTTTTGGAATTTAGATGATATGCGCATAATAAAGGGATAAGGAGAAAATTAAATGTTTGATATTATTCAGGAGCTCATGATTGATATAAGGACTAAGTGATATCATGGTTTGAGTATAAATAATTTTTAGGATTTTGGTATGTGGAAAGTGTTAACTTTTAACTGCACTCATGTTTTCACTAAGGTATTCAAGAGAATACACGATTAAGGACTTTGAATGTTTGGAATGTGACCAACAAGACATATCTTATGATATGTGGGGATCAACGACAGTATTAAATCTCTGGTAATCGATGTCACTATATTATGAGAGTGGACTGCAGTATTATGTATAAGCCTAATGATTAGACTGGATTATGTTGGACATAAGTTAGTATTGTTTAAGGATATAAGATTTTCGATATTATTGATGGGATGTTATAGTAACGTAGTTTTAGAAAAAGGGACAACCTGCAGGACGGGCGACAGCCCCATCGCTTCGGAAAAGGTTGTAGGAATCGAACCCACAACCGAAGTGCGACTGGCCTTTATCGCCTACCACTAGCCTACAGGAAGTCCCTGTTTAGTAGAAACTAGTTTTATTATATTAAGCAGTATGATATATGAAGTATAAGTCCATATGTGATTAATCTCACTATAGATCGACTTATGTATATAATTTTTCTAACCTTTTGTTTGAAACAGATAGAATGACCCGTCATTCTATCACATGATCTGCTAACACTTCATGAATAACAAATTCAACTTCATTTATTTAAGAGATGAAGTGGAAATTGTTAAAGGCACGAACAACAGTGAGATTGTACCAAAATAAAGTAAGTATTTATTCTAATTCAAATTCTTTAACTTTAGGGAAATGATCTTGAAAACCAAAAATGTTGTCCTAGTTCTCTTATACCTGATGAATCAGATGGTACCTTATATCATCACAAATCTATGGATTTGTGATTACTGGCTTTTCCATAGCCATGTTCTCTACCACTCTCCATCAGAACATGATGGTTAGATTTCTCTTCCATATCCATATTTTCACCTAGGTGGAAACCCAATGATTAGTTTATTTGGGTAATCGTTACATTTCATACTTTAGTTTTAAAGCAAGTTTTGGTATTCCTTTTTACGATGTGGGTTTCTATTAAAGAAACTTTCGAATAGTAAACCATTTATAATCCCGACGAATTTCGAGGGCGAAATTCATTTTAAGGGGGGGTAGAATGTAACAACCCGAGAATTTATGAAAAATATTCTTTTTAATTTTATTAATGTCTTGTGTTGTACGCTACACCAAAAGAAGCTTGCACAACACACCTTCTTGACTTGCCTTGCATTACACGCAATCACGACCTTCCTCGATAGCGTGTGTAATACGCAATACCGAGTTTCACTAAACAATGATATGGTATTAAAATAATATTAAAACTAGCCGTTATGAATAGTAATAACAACTTTTTAAAATTATTTAAATCTTATTTTTCAAAGTGAACTTCATTTTGGATTCGGAGTATCGAATTTAGCCTAAGGTGAAATTTTGGTACATTTCGGATAACTTTCATATTCTGATGAATAGTGAAAATTACTAAATTTTAGTTAAAAACAACTTTTTCAATCGAAATAATTAATAGTGATAAATTATTAATTTGAGTGGTTTTAAAGTATATTTAGAATATATTTTTTTACAATTTAATACAATGTTGGTCATTGGATGTATTTTCACATTTAAACTAGACATAAACAAGTGTCAATCTTTTGATAGATATTGTTTCTTAAAAAACACGCTATTTGTTTTAACAGCGGGATTTAATTATAAAATTAATTAATGCAACTTTTATGTTATGAATTTGGTAAAATAGACTTCATTTTTGAATTCGGAATATGAAATATAGCTTGGGATGAAATTTTGGCATTGTTCTGAAAAACATCAATTTTTGATGAATAGTGAAACTACTAAGTGGTAGGTTAAAAACTGAATTTTGCATAAAACTTAATTTTACCGCTTCTGTGAATGGAAATTCGAAAATCCGAGAGACACGGTTAATATCAAGGACTAAAATGTGGTTCAATGAGATGAAAATAATTTTTTGGTGAATAGTAACTTTTTACTTTTTTTACCGTGGTTAATAGTAAATAGGGTAACTAAGGGTAAATATGATATTAATATTACCCTAACACATGTCCTAATTCTATTGGACAAGTGTAATTCGACCAAAAACAAACTTAGGAATAAAATATGACCATTTAGGCCCACTTGGATTAGATTAGGACATTTATTATTAATTTATTTAAAGAAGGGTTAAAATAGTTAAAATCATAGTTTAATAAGTAAATCATTTTTAATATGGGGTTATACATTAGATAAATTCGATTGTAAATATTCATTAGAAAGCTAAAAAGATTTCATACATTATGGTATTTTATTTGTAATTTTTAGACATCAAATAATTTAATTTATTTATGACATAAAGATGATGCAGTAATTATCATATTAATGAAATATTGACATAATTGATGTTATAAACACCAACATAAATGTCATTTGAGACTTTTTATGAATTCCACTAATTTTCTAGGTTACTATGATATAATAGTGATGCTCTAATCAACTTGGTTCGAACATATAATTCTGATATGACTTTCACAAAAATCATATATCAAATAGTGTCAAAATTGACACAAAATAGTTTTTAAATCAAATATTATATTATTAATTGTTATTTTATTCCTAAAAATCTAAGGTTCGGCCAAATGACTTATATAAGGATATATATATTAATAATAAACAATTTGGGGTTCTTTTGGCATGTTATAGTAAGTGTATTAACCATATAGTGAAAGAAAACAAAAAGACGCGGTAAAAGTTAAATTATTTAACTTAGAGTTAAATCTAATTGATAAGGTTAAAATAATATCCTAAACTTGTCTAAATTATATTGGTTGATAGGATTTCGACCCATCCCCACTTTAGCTTAGAAATAAGACCCTTTGGAACCATTATAAACCGATTTTGACTTTAATATAAAATAATATTTTGAGGTATTCCTAAGGTGCCCCTCTCCTCCCTTATAAAAGGACACCTCCTCCCCCTCCTCCTCACACCAATTTGAGCACTCAAGCTCGGCCAACCCCTGACAATTTATCCTCTCCACTTCCCTAGCAACATCCTAGAGGTTCTGGTCTTCCTCAAAGACCAATTTTAGTGCCCTAAGAGGAGGTCTCAAAGAGGCACTTCAAAGAAGAGGTAATTACCGTTACCAATTCTTTCATCTTTATTTCTTCTTCCACTTCTTCTTCTTAGGTTGTTTCATTATGAAGTAATAACATCAGTATCACTCATATACTGATATGTTATTATAAGTATGAAACAACCCTATTACACCATCTATCCATCCTACGGAAAAAGAAATCACCGCGCGTGCGTACGTACGGAATACCGTCTCCACGCTGTGGTGTAATCTATTTTCCACCGCCACCTTACATGGATGGGTATAATGGTGTAAAGAATAACTATACATAGTTATTACAACATCATATTGATTCTGATATATTGTATAATCCACTCAAATTCAATTCAATATTTATAGAAATGATATCATCGCTCGTGCGTACGTACGGACTACCGTCTCCACGACGCGATGAGATTCATTCTCCATGTTAACCATTTAAGAATGATTATAATGTATATATAAGAAATAATAATGAAATATATGACATTATAAAGCTACTGGATTTATGTATATATATACATATGTATGTCATCTACTTACTTCCATTTCAAGACAATATGGAAAGAAAAACAGCGTTCATGCGTACGTACGGACTACCGTCTCCATGAACGGTGTTTTTTATTTTATTTATCTATTATATATATATATATATACTGAATATATATGATATATAAATCATATTTTATATTCTGTAATTAATTAAATCATGATATAAGTAATAATAATGTCAATAACAACAAGTCAAAATACCTACGATAAAAGAAACGATTTTACCCAAAACGCTTCTTTAACATGGAATTTACAAAAGAACGGGTAATATAATGTCATAAGTGAACCATATATGATATCATAACAATGAATATGATTCTGTAATAAGTCAATGACATTATTTAAATCATTATACAGGAGGTTCGGACACATACGAAGCAAATTGGACCTAAGGTAAGGGAAATATCACAATCTCATTTTTATCCGAGATTGTTTGTACATTGAAATTTACTGGGGTATATTTTATCATCCACATCCATGTTTCCTCAATATGTAATGTTATTTACAACAACCTACAATTGTTTAAATCCAATTTTACCCTTCTGTGAGTTTTTAGTAAAAGATATGAAAGGAATCTTTTGTCGTTTTTCGTACGAGGTACTTTTTGACTTTTCCGACAAAAGTACGAAGAATGTTTTTTAAACTTAAACGGAACGAACGGATTTTTACGGTTTTATAAAGCCTTATTTTCATGAAGCTTCCTACAAAAGATTTCATGACTATTTTTAATAAAATCTCTTTCTTTTAAAGTTTCATGATGTTTTGTGAAAAGAAATTGATTTTGAAGAAGAAAGGATATTTTCCTCAAGAATTCATTTCAAGTGTTTTATCAAAATTATTTTCCATCTAAGATAATAAAGGGTTCTGTTTCTATCCATATTTTTACATTGATTTGACTATGTTGTGATGGAATTATGTTTATGAATTCCTTTATCTTATATGAATGGTTTTATGATGTCATGTTGTTTAAGAATCCCATTTTTTTTATTACATGGGTTACGCTATGATGTATGGTTTATGATTATGTGGCACACATAAGAAAGGATTCATTATAAGATGGGTGGGACCTATATCTCCCTCCAATGCATTGGGTAAAGATTTTATATCTCATGAGATAGACATGGCTGGAATGGTAGGTTATACCGGTTCAGTGAAACAGGACTGAAACGAGGATTACTCGATTCAGAAAGGGACTTTGTCCACTAAGATAGTCTTGGCAATGAGTCTTGACTAACAAGAAATGATTCTCTATGATTATGTGTGTATGCCACAATGAGTACTGTTTTAAGTTATGATTTCATTTCACTACTATGATTTATCCCATGTTATGAAATTATGCTCTCTTTTGCAGGTTAAGATTTCCAAAAAAGTTATGTTCTTATGAAAATTATGTGATTGATATTTCTTTTTTTTACCCTTACTGAGCATTTGAGCTCACCCTTTTATGTTTTCTTTTCCCCAGGATATAAAGAAAGGTTTTAGGTAAAAAAAAAGGGATGACCTTTATGGGAGATATTGAAGAACTTTCACCACGATTAGAAGATTACGTTCTGAGTTTCCAAAGACACTAAACTATTACGATCCTTTAGTGTGTGTTTTTGTTATGTACTAAGTATTCCGCAAATGTAATGTAATGTCCATGTACGTCAGGCTATGGGTCTCTACAGTTGGTATCAGAGGCAAAGGAGGTAGGAATGTATCCGATCCTTGGGAACTCTCACATGTGAGCGTTGGACGAAGCATGGCTCTCCGCCCAAGGGCTTCATGAGGAAATGGCTGCCACTGGGGATGGTGGTGTGTCCCGCCCAGGGGGTGTAGCCGCCCATGGAGTGCCCTGATAGGTATCAATTGTAGTCCACTGGAAGTAATTCTAGACCGCTACAGTTGGTATCAGAGGAAAGGTTTAGTCAACCTTTGGAAACTAGGATGCGAAAACGTTAGTGAGATCCCTAGAGATATTTCTAAGGTATGTCTAGGGATGCCCCTAAGGATAAGTATACGTATAGGATATAGTTCTAGAACTATGGTAACGATATTAGATTAAACCAAAGATGATAGATATTTAAGTTACTCCCCCTTTATTACGATTTTTGCATCTAACACTATTCTGTTTGGGTTTTAGAAAATGGCTGGAAACAAGATGATTCACAATAATGGAGGATATGATGGACAATGGAATGATATTCTTCATGAGCAACCAAATGAAATGGGATTTGGAAGTCCAAACATCATTATTATGCCGAATCAGAAATCTCATAATATGATCAATAAAGTAAACTTTGGTAAGTTTCCTGACTCGGCTAATAAGAGAAAGATGGAGTTTCATGATGATCATAGAGGAAAGAAAGTTCAATTTCCCCTATGTAAATCATGTGGGAAGAGGCATCAAGGAGAATGTTTCAAGGGAACTGGAAGATGCTTTGGGTGTGGAAAAGAAGGACACAAAGCAAGTAAGTGCAAAGAAAAAGGGTCGGTTAACACCATGGATGAGGATAATGGTATTGCTACGACATCAAAAATGGTTAAGTGTTTTAAATGTGGAATGTATGGGCATTATGCAAACAAATGCCCTAAGGGAAAGACTCATGAAGAGAATCAGTATGGTCATATGGGTAGTATTTATGTGGATGATGATGAAGAGACTACAAATGATATGTGAGATGAAAGAATTTTTGAAGCTCGGTCAATGGTTTGAGAATGTAGTGGAATGATTACATGTTTATCATGTGTAATTTTGGAATAAAGAGACATCTATGGATTGTTACACTGTTGTCTTTCCTTGTGTTTTGAAAGTGTATGATTAATGTTACTAGTATCCATGAAAGGTTATTCAGATATTTTTGGAATTTAGATGATATGCGCATAATAAAGGGATAAGGAGAAAATTAAATGTTTGATAGTATTCATGAGCTCATGATTGATATAAGGACTAAGTGATATCATGGTTTGAGTATAAATAATTTTTAGGATTTTGGTATGTGGAAAGTGTTAACTTTTAACTGCACTCATGTTTTCACTAAGGTATTCAAGAGAATACACGATTAAGGACTTTGAATGTTTGGAATGTGACCAACAAGACATATCTTATGATATGTGGGGATCAACGACAGTATTAAATCTCTGGTAATCGATGTCACTATATTATGAGAGTGGACTGCAGTATTATGTATAAGCCTAATGATTAGACTGGATTATGTTGGACATAAGTTAGTATTGTTTAAGGATATAAGATTTTCGATATTATTGATGGGATGTTATAGTAACGTAGTTTTAGAAAAAGGGACAACCTGCAGGACGGGCGACAGCCCATCGCTTCGGAAAAGGTTGTAGGAATCGAACCCACAACCGAAGTGCGACTGGCCTTTATCGCCTACCACTAGCCTACAGGAAGTCCCTGTTTAGTAGAAACTAGTTTTATTATATTAAGCAGTATGATATATGAAGTATAAGTCCATATGTGATTAATCTCACTATAGATCGACTTATGTATATAATTTTGCTAACCTTTTGTTTGAAACAGATAGAATGACCCGTCATTCTATCACATGATCTGCTAACACTTCATGAATAACAAATTCAACTTCATTTATTTAAGAGATGAAGTGGAAATTGTTAAAGGCACGAACAACAGTGAGATTGTACCAAAATAAAGTAAGTATTTATTCTAATTCAAATTCTTTAACTTTAGGGAAATGATCTTGAAAACCAAAAATGTTGTCCTAGTTCTCTTATACCTGATGAATCAGATGGTACCTTATATCATCACAAATCTATGGATTTGTGATTACTGGCTTTTCCATAGCCATGTTCTCTACCACTCTCCATCAGAACATGATGGTTAGATTTCTCTTCCATATCCATATTTTCACCTATGTGGAAACCCAGTGATTAGTTTATTTGGGTAATCGTTACATTTCATACTTTAGTTTTTAAAGCCAAGTTTTGGTATTCCTTTTTACGATGTGGGTTTCTATTAAAGAAACTTTCGAATAGTAAACCATTTATAATCCCGACGAATTTCGAGGGCGAAATTCATTTTAAGGGGGGTAGAATGTAACAACCCGAGAATTTATGAAAAATATTCTTTTTAATTTTATTAATGTCTTGTGTTGTACGCTACACCAAAAGAAGCTTGCACAACACACCTTCTTGACTTGCCTTGCATTACACGCAATCACGACCTTCCTCGATAGCGTGTGTAATACGCAATACCGAGTTTCACTAAACAATGATATGGTATTAAAATAATATTAAAACTAGCCGTTATGAATAGTAATAACAACTTTTTAAAATTATGTAAATCTTATTTTTCAAAGTGAACTTCATTTTTGGATTCGGAGTATCGAATTTAGCCTAAGGTGAAATTTTGGTACATTTCGGATAACTTTCATATTCTGATGAATAGTGAAAATTACTAAATTTTAGTTAAAAACAACTTTTTCAATCGAAATAATTAATAGTGATAAATTATTAATTTGAGTGGTTTTAAAGTATATTTAGAATATATTTTTTTACAATTTAATACAATGTTGGTCATTGGATGTATTTTCACATTTAAACTAGACATAAACAAGTGTCAATCTTTTGATAGATATTGTTTCTTAAAAAACACGCTATTTGTTTTAACAGCGGGATTTAATTATAAAATTAATTAATGAAACTTTTATGTTATGAATTTGGTAAAATAGACTTCATTTTTGAATTCGGAATATGAAATATAGCTTGGGATGAAATTTTGGCATTGTTCTGAAAAACATCAATTTTTGATGAATAGTGAAACTACTAAGTGGTAGGTTAAAAACTGAATTTTGCATAAAACTTAATTTTACCGCTTCTGTGAATGGAAATTCGAAAATCCGAGAGACACGGTTAATATCAAGGACTAAAATGTGGTTCAATGAGATGAAAATAATTTTTTGGTGAATAGTAACTTTTTACTTTTTTTACCGTGGTTAATAGTAAATAGGGTAACTAAGGGTAAATATGATATTAATATTACCCTAACACATGTCCTAATTCTATTGGACAAGTGTAATTCGACCAAAAACAAACTTAGGAATAAAATATGACCATTTAGGCCCACTTGGATTAGATTAGGACATTTATTATTAATTTATTTAAAGAAGGGTTAAAATAGTTAAAATCATAGTTTAATAAGTAAATCATTTTTAATATGGGGTTATACATTAGATAAATTCGATTGTAAATATTCATTAGAAAGCTAAAAAGATTTCATACATTATGGTATTTTATTTGTAATTTTTAGACATCAAATAATTTAATTTATTTATGACATAAAGATGATGCAGTAATTATCATATTAATGAAATATTGACATAATTGATGTTATAAACACCAACATAAATGTCATTTGAGACTTTTTATGAATTCCACTAATTTTCTAGGTTACTATGATATAATAGTGATGCTCTAATCAACTTGGTTCGAACATATAATTCTGATATGACTTTCACAAAAATCATATATCAAATAGTGTCAAAATTGACACAAAATAGTTTTTAAATCAAATATTATATTATTAATTGTTATTTTATTCCTAAAAATCTAAGGTTCGGCCAAATGACTTAGATAAGGATATATATATTAATAATAAACAATTTGGGGTTCTTTTGGCATGTTATAGTAAGTGTATTAACCATATAGTGAAAGAAAACAAAAAGACGCGGTAAAAGTTAAATTATTTAACTTAGAGTTAAATCTAATTGATAAGGTTAAAATAATATCCTAAACTTGTCTAAATTATATTGGTTGATAGGATTTCGACCCATCCCCACTTTAGCTTATAAATAAGACCCTTTGGAACCATTATAAACCGATTTTGACTTTAATATAAAATAATATTTTGAGGTATTCCTAAGGTGCCCCTCTCCTCCCTTATAAAAGGACACCTCCTCCCCCTCCTCCTCACACCAATTTGAGCACTCAAGCTCGGCCAACCCCTGCCAATTTATCCTCTCCACTTCCCTAGCAACATCCTAGAGGTTCTGGTCTTCCTCAAAGACCAATTTTAGTGCCCTAAGAGGAGGTCTCAAAGAGGCACTTCAAAGAAGAGGTAATTACCGTTACCAATTCTTTCATCTTTATTTCTTCTTCCACTTATTCTTCTTAGGTTGTTTCATTATGAAGTAATAACATCAGTATCACTCATATACTGATATGTTATTATAAGTATGAAACAACCCTATTACACCATCTATCCATCCTACGGAAAAAGAAATCACCGCGCGTGCGTACGTACGGAATACCGTCTCCACGCTGTGGTGTAATCTATTTTCCACCGCCACCTTACATGGATGGGTATAATGGTGTAAAGAATAACTATACATAGTTATTACAACATCATATTGATTCTGATATATTGTATAATCCACTCAAATTCAATTCAATATTTATAGAAATGATATCATCGCTCGTGCGTACGTACGGACTACCGTCTCCACGACGCGATGAGATTCATTCTCCATGTTAACCATTTAAGAATGATTATAATGTATATATAAGAAATAATAATGAAATATATGACATTATAAAGCTACTGGATTTATGTATATATATACATATGTATGTCATCTACTTACTTCCATTTCAAGACAATATGGAAAGAAAAACAGCGTTCATGCGTACGTACGGACTACCGTCTCCATGAACGGTGTTTTTTATTTTATTTATCTATTATATATATATATATATACTGAATATATATGATATATAAATCATATTTTATATTCTGGAATTAAGTAAATCATGATATAAGTAATAATAATGTCAATAACAACAAGTCAAAATACCTACGATAAAAGAAACGATTTTACCCAAAACGCTTCTTTAACATGGAATTTACAAAAGAACGGGTAATATAATGTCATAAGTGAACCATATATGATATCATAACAATGAATATGATTCTGTAATAATTCAATGACATTATTTAAATCATTATACAGGAGGTTCGGACACATACGAAGCAAATTGGACCTAAGGTAAGGGAAATATCACAATCTCATTTTTATCCGAGATTGTTTGTACATTGAAATTTACTGGGGTATATTTTATCATCCACATCCATGTTTCCTCAATATGTAATGTTATTTACAACAACCTACAATTGTTTAAATCCAATTTTACCCTTCTGTGAGTTTTTAGTAAAAGATATGAAAGGAATCTTTTGTCGTTTTTCGTACGAGGTACTTTTTGACTTTTCCGACAAAAGTACGAAGAATGTTTTTTAAACTTAAACGGAACGAACGGATTTTTACGGTTTTATAAAGCCTTATTTTCATGAAGCTTCCTACAAAAGATTTCATGAGTATTTTTAATAAAATCTCTTTCTTTTAAAGTTTCATGATGTTTTGTGAAAAGAAATTGATTTTGAAGAAGAAAGGATATTTTCCTCAAGAATTCATTTCAAGTGTTTTATCAAAATTATTTTCCATCTAAGATAATAAAGGGTTCTGTTTCTATCCATATTTTTACATTGATTTGACTATGTTGTGATGGAATTATGTTTATGAATTCCTTTATCTTATATGAATGGTTTTATGATGTCATGTTGTTTAAGAATCCCATTTTTTTTATTACATGGGTTACGCTATGATGTATGGTTTATGATTATGTGGCACACATAAGAAAGGATTCATTATAAGATGGGTGGGACCTATATCTCCCTCCAATGCATTGGGTAAAGATTTTATATCTCATGAGATAGACATGGCTGGAATGGTAGGTTATACCGGTTCAGTGAAACAGGACTGAAACGAGGATTACTCGATTCAGAAAGGGACTTTGTCCACTAAGATAGTCTTGGCAATGAGTCTTGACTAACAAGAAATGATTCTCTATGATTATGTGTGTATGCCACAATGAGTACTGTTTTAAGTTATGATTTCATTTCACTACTATGATTTATCCCATGTTATGAAATTATGCTCTCTTTTGCAGGTTAAGATTTCCAAAAAAGTTATGTTCTTATGAAAATTATGTGATTGATATTTCTTTTGTTTACCCTTACTGAGCATTTGAGCTCACCCTTTTATGTTTTCTTTTCCCCAGGATATAAAGAAAGGTTTTAGGTAAAAAAAAAGGGATGACCTTTATGGGAGATATTGAAGAACTTTCACCACGATTAGAAGATTACGTTCTGAGTTTCCAAAGACACTAAACTATTACGATCCTTTAGTGTGTGTTTTTGTTATGTACTAAGTATTCCGCAAATGTAATGTAATGTCCATGTACATCAGGCTACGGGTCTCTACAATATATATCTTGTACCACTAATGGATGTGATTTGTTTTAAAAGGGGGTATCATTTTAGTGGGATCATGTGTAATATAAGTCCTTAATAAAATTTTAATATAAATCATGATATCTATCATATAAAAGCTTTTGTTTAAATTAAATGAAATTATCATCATATATCTTGACCTTGAGATCAATATTGGAAAAAGAGAAACTTGGGGGTAATAACTTCCTTAGATAGTACTGGAATTTAAGAATAGTTTTCAAATAAGAAGGAAGATTCGATATGTTGGAACAACCTCTTACTAAGAAACCAACTGGTGAAGTTATTCAAAAAAAGGATTTAGATGTCTATGATAACCATTTAAAATATGAATAGGAATCATTCTAGATACCATAAATTCTAAGTTTCAAAATTAACAGGATACCCTATATTCCTATCAAATGAAATATAATTTGAAAAAGATTTGTTAGGAGAAAGTTAGGCAAGAAAAAAATGAAGTGTGAAAATATATTTTTTAGTAAAAAATGATAGAAAAAACCTTATTCTCTACTCATGTACTCAATATGATTGGGTAGGTCAATGATTTGGAGAGGCTATTTTTACCTCTTAAGCTTCAATTGGACATAGATTTCATTATGAAATCACTATCAAAAAGGTTTCAGTGGTTGTGAATTATAATATGAATGAACACTATAAAATTTTACCATATCTCCTTAATATATTGAGGATATTTTATTAGGGAATGGGTGGTCCATGATTGAGTACCATGTTGATGGTAAAAATAAAAGGGTAAAGTTGTTGGCCAAAAAGGGAATAAAATAGGTCATAGAGAGTCCATGCCATCTAATAATCTAAAAAATAAAAAGTAGGGATAATGTTTTCATTATAGAAAAATTATCCATTGGAGAAAAATTTTCCAAATTACCTAAAGTATTTCAATAATCCTAGTAGAGATTCCACATTAGGTATAAATATTATAAAGTGAAATTATATTATTCTAATAGATGTATTATATCAACTGTACATTTTAAATATATATATATATATAATGTAGGTCATAAGATGAGAAATAATTTAATATTAGGAGCTTTAACTTTTCCTTCAAGTGATGGAGCAAAGTATTTGTTGAATTGATGACTTGGATGCTTCAATCTTGGATAAAGTTATCTTAATATGTTCATTTATAACTCTTGATAAGAGAATTTAAATAATAGTTGTTTAAATGAAATTATATGGATGTTATTGATTCAAATAGTTATGATTTGTTTAATTCTATAACATTCTTTAAGAGAGACTAAAAAATGGCTTCTTCTAGTTAGGGAATTCAACCTATTTTCATTTATGGAAATTTTTTGACAATTTTAATGAATTAAAGAAAATTTTACTAGATTTTATCAAAATTTTGAAAATATATGGACTGATTATATGATGTCTAGGTTCTAAGTGTTTTATAGACTAAAAAAGTGGGTAAAAGTTTAAATTGGAATAATAAAAGTTAGTTGAAAAGTTTAACATTGTTTCTTAAAGGATCCAATCAGGGTTGTTGAATCCTAGGTTTTTTAGGAAAAGTGATAAAAAGATAAAAACACTTATTTTCAAAATAAAATGTTCCAAACACATAGAATACCATATAATAAAAGTATCTTATTTGTTAAATATTACCATAAAAAGAAAATAAGTGTTATTTTATAAATACAAAGAAATTTTTATATCTTAGTAAGATACTATGAAAATAATATGGTGTCTAAGAGACTAGTGAGAGTATGTTTTCACTTAGATAAGTTAAAATATAACAGTAATACTAGTCTAATATTAAGGTGATATTTTACTTTATTCACTAAAATAGCTTAGGGTGTGGTGGTAAAGATAAATATAAAATAATTACATTAATTACCATAAAAAGTGAATATAACTTTATCCTAAAAGGGTTTAAGATGTTATGGTAAAGAAATAATTTAAATAGTTAATTTATTTATGATAAATTTTGATGAAATTTTTTTATGTAAATGGTTCCAAAGATGATGATAATGAACTTAGAAATAATTCTAACTAGACAGAAAAAGTTGGCATTATAACATTTGATGTTATGAAGTTAAGGAGTTTGAATTTATTTAAAGAGTTGAACTTTATGTATATGATTCCTAAATATCACCATTATTAAAATTGTCTTGCTTCATAAGTGTGTATCACTAAAAGATTTTAATGAGAGGGTTTTATCATATGGTTACATTATAATTACTTGGCCTTACACATTACATAATCTTGAGTTTTAAGTCAATAATTCACTCTTTCACATTTTGAGGATATTTATGGTTTAGAGTTTTAGAGAATCAGGTCATAGATATTAAATAACAAACCCATAAATGAAAATTTTTACACTTTATCCTAGTATCCATTTTTTCAATAATATAAAACTTTTAAAAAGAAACATGTTTTCTTTTCATGAAAAAACTTCATGACTTTCAAATTCACTTATTCTTTATTCTTAATCATCGTTAAACCCTATAAAAATTTTGAAAACATGGGATGAGCACAAAAAACTCATCAAGGTTCATAATAAGAATAATTTAACACATTAGTCTATTTTTAAAACCCTCAAATATTAAAAGAGAGTTTTCTTAAACATGATAGACTTTGAGCTCAAATAAATGTTTACTTTCACATGAAATTAGTTTTATTACCCAATGTTTTTCATAAAAAACTTTATAAGAAAACATAATGGTAAAATTATAATTATGAGGTTTTCTTAGAAAACATGAGAACCCATGAAAAAGTTTTTCTTAAAAACAAACCTTTTTACCCAAAAAAGGCATAATCATTTCTTTGAAAAAAAAGATATTTATCTTACCTTTTAAAATAAAATAATTTCCATGAAAAATAATAAGTAATAATATAACATTCATATATATTCCTTGAGATATCATATTTATATAACCCTTACAACAACCCTTAAAAATCCTTACAATTGGAATAACTGTTATGGTTGGCTTCCAATATAATTTTCTAAAGAACATAATCATTACCCAGTGCATAGGAGAGATATATCAAGATTACCCAATCATAAATATTGTCCAAAAACCATAAAATGCTTGAAAAACTTTAAATCTTTAATTTATAGTGTTTCAGTCTTTATGTAAAATAAGGGAAATATAATTTTCTTTTGATACATTTAAAAACTAAAAAATCACAAAATATTAATAAAATGGTTTTATTTGAAAATAAAAATGTAAAATTGTAAATTAATCTTCAAATAAAATAAATTTAATTATTTTGGGAAAATCCATTCATGCCATATACATTAAAATAGAACACTCATATTTCCTTTTTATAAATAAAGTCAAAACGTTCTGTATAAAATATTTGAAAAGATTCCTTTTGAAAACCATTGAAAGAAAGTAAAAGTGATATGAAATTTCATTTATAATTAATTTATGTTCATACAAAAACATCCATAAAATTTTATAATAATATGTACATGTAAGAAAAATATTTGGAAAATAAATCATTAAAACATTTAAAACAAGGTTTTAAGTAAAAGTGTCTCTTAGCTTGAGTCTGACTCATCAACTATGTTACTTATCTTACTGAATAATAAAATTATGTTAATTATTTAATTTCTTAAAAAAATAAAATTTATTATTCCTTTTATTTTATCCATTATCATATCATATACAATTACTTAATCAATTAGGTTCATGTTGTATGTCTTGACAATATTCGACTCATATGTCCAAAATGACTTTGGTAGTTTGACTATAGTCGAAGAGTTCATTATTAAATCATCTAAAGAATAATAATAATTAAATAATTATCATTTTTATATATCAATTATAATTTTAAAACCAACTATTAATGATGTTTATGGAAAATTAATTGTGTTACAATCATGGAGACAATGGGTCGTACATACTCAAGAGTAACGTTTCAATTTTTCAATGATAAATATAGAAAGAAGGTAAGTATTATTTTACCTTTATATAATGATAATTATATCATAAATAACATGTTATTTCTTTAAATATACTTATATATATCATCCATGTGATTTGGTTATGAAAAAAATCACATCGCTTCACGGAGGTGGTAGTACACACGTACTCATGAACGACATTATCATTTTTTAATGAATGGGAAGGTAATAAAATAGATGATAAATTAAATTTAAAAAATTATAATTATTTCATTAATATATTATATATAAATTAAATACATCATTATAATCTTCCATTATATATGGAAATGGAAAATTAATTACATCGGTTTGTGATGTAGTAGTCCTCCATACACATGAACTATGGTTTTCTTTCCCATTTGATAGAAGAGGTGATAGATATAAGTTATGTAATTAACATAATAACATACCAGTATATATAATATACTGATGTTATTATCTCATCATAGTTGGAGAATATTTGAATGAGTTAGAAGAAAAAATAAAACTAAAACATTCAGTTAAAAGTTATACCTCTTCTTTAGACAACCTCTGTTGCTTTACACCTTAAACACTCTATGGTTGGTTTTATTCCAAAATTAATATATATAGAATATCGGTAGTTATTTTATTAAAATATTTGGTTATTTCTTGGATAAAACAAATATTTATTTAAGTGTGTTGAAAATAAAAGAGGAGGCTCCCTTTTATAATGAGGGGAGGAGAATTCTTGGAATTTCTTAAAGTATTAAATTAATATAAATTAATTTTCATGTTAAAATAGATCTAAATTAATATAATTAGAATATAATACGATTATTAGTTGAAATAATATCATACAATAAAAATTTTACAATTTTAGGTGATGTTTTCACCCTTATCTTTTTGTTTTAACCCTTTGTTAACCCTTTTGATGATTACCATGATAACAAAGTTTTTTACTCTTCAGGGGTAAATATAGTTGCTATAAAAGTAAAATTAACCCATAAATAGAAATTTTTTTATATTTTAAAACGTATACCTATAAAGTTTTATAATATGAGATTTTTAGGAATTTTAAATCATTTAATAAAATATTTTCTATTATAAAATATCATTTATGTCATTTTTGGAAATACATGAAATATTATAATATAATATGTATCTAACTCATGTAAAATGGTTCCAAAATAAAATATATTCTAATATAAGTAATCTATTGTTTCAATTTAATCATACTATAAAAATTTTCAGAATTTTTATATTATTTTAAACCTTATCTTTTATATTAACCCCTCGGTTAACCAATTTTAACCTTAACCGTAGTAATGACTTTTTCAATATTAAAGGGTTGTAATTTTACTTATAAGTTGACTATTAGATCATAAATGGATAAGGTATGACATTTTAGACCATTTATAATCCCAATTTTCCTTTTTCAAGATTTTAATTACTTTTAAATAATTTGATAAAATATTATTTAACATAAAATATCTTTAATGTCATTTTTGACACTATTCATTTAATTTGACTTTGAAAACAACATGAAAGAAAATTAATTCAAATATAATCCTTTCAGACATCACTAAAATGTTATATTTATCTAAAAAATCATGTTACACAATAATTAATTTTAATTATATTACTTTTAATATTTTTAAAATCATTTACTTTATTTTTCTATTAATTGAATAAATACTATATCGGTGTTGCGTAAGAATTTATGATAATTTTATCATCACTAAAAATTATAAATATATTAACATGATAAAAAATAATTTATATTTAAAATAACCATTTAGATCCAAAAATATATTCTTTTTATCCCTATATCAAAAATTTAAACATAATAAAACAAAGATAATGATATTTTTGACTTTTCATTATATAAAATATTATAAAGGTCAAAATCATGGCCAAATGAAAAAAAAGGTTATATATTCAAATTTTGGATGATTATGGATGAAATATACTCATAAAATAAAATTGATTAAAGTGTTAGGGTTACTTGTTAGTCCTTATCATATTATTTTCAACCTTAATTACCTGATTTACCCTTATCATGGTGATAATTATTTACTACGGTTACTATTCATAATGACCAAAAATAAAAGGGGCATATTTATAAAATTTTTACCAACTAATTAAAAATTATTGATCCATTTTTCAAGATTCAATTTCTAGAAATGGCAGAAATTAATTTAATATCAAAATGAAAAATGTAACGAAAAACAGTTTTTTCAGAAAAAAATTCTTTTTAAGTATAAAAATGTTTTTATACCAAATTCAAAAATAAATTTTATTTTTAGGAAATTAAATTTATTATTAATAATATTAGACAACTAATTTTACTTTGAAACTATTTTAAAACATAATGTAACTTTGTAAATGCTTGAAATAAAGAATATAGCTTTTAATAAAAATTAGTATTTTTTACTATTCACTGGAAAATCAATATTTTTAGAAAAATAAAAAAAATCACCCTAATATAATTTTTATATGATTGTTTTAAAAAATATATCATTTTTATAAAATAAAATTTATAAAATTTCCAAAAATTAACTATAATATTTTCTCACAAAAATAAATAAAAACCATTTTTGAAAAAAACATATTTTTGAAGAATAAAATGACTTTACTAAAAATTGAGTTATTATTTAATAAGTAGTTATAAAAAATTTATATTGAGTATGAAATTTATATATATTTTATAAATAAGCTAATCATATTCACACCCTCCAATTTAATAGTTAGTTTATAACTATAACATTTAAATATTAATATGTCATGGTTTGTTTAAGCTCAGGGTTGCGCATTGTGTATGCAATCGAATATAGTGTTCTTTTAAAATATTGGGGGTGTTACACTGGTTGTGCCCAAATTTACCTTACTGGTATAATTGGTCATTGAATTACAAGTAGGGATCGAATCTATAAGGACAGAATAAGAAACCTTGAGATGCTAAAATTTAAAAGGAGAATTGGATATTGAGTGGCCATCTTTGGGTTGATTTAAATTTGGATAGAAGAATACTTATTTTCATAAGAAAATGGTTTTAATTTATGAATGAAACACCTAATTATTTTAATTTAAATAATTAATGAAGTTGGGATGGTCCTAGGTTGTCACTAATTCAAGATTTATCCATAAAACGAGATAATTTCACAACCTCATTCACCAATTTAATCCCTAAAAAATTAAAATTCTAATCATAAATTCACTTATAAGATCACTTTAATGATCACTCTGAGTAATTATATCATACTAGCACTCAGAATGTTTCGTCATTAAAGTTAGTGAAGATGAAGAATAAAATAACACATCGAATGGAAGTCTTAAAATAATGAATTGTTATTAAATCACATTAAATAACATTAAATTCAGCCCCATTAAACTCCCTAGTATTAAAACATAAAATTCTATACCTCCATTTATGTAATTATATCAATGTAAGTGGGAAGTCAACTTAAATAATCACGATTGAAGAAGTGAAAACATTGAAATAATGAACACTCCAACATTGTGTGAGAAATTTCACAATTGTTGGTGTGAATAAATTCAAACCTTTATTAAATGGTATCAATTTGTTAATGTAAAGTAAAAAATAAATTAATAATAATAAGAAGAATAAATTTTATTAATAAATGAACGTGAATGAAAAACTTACATGAGAGAAATTGACGATGCGATTACAAAATGAAAGCATGAAATTAGAATTGAAAGAATAAACATTTATATCAATACCTTCACCAAAATATCCTTATATAGGAATATTAGGAGCCTTCGTTAAAAATCCCAATAATAAATTCCTTCCCCATTGATTAGGAGAGTCAAAGGTGGGTGATAAAATAAAGGGAAAGTGGACTTTTCATCTTTAACTAGGAAAAATGACCAGATTCATCCCCCATTTTAGCATGCCAGTGTATCATTAAAGATGGACAAATATGAAGGGGTTTTAAAAGAGAAATATGATATTCTATGTTTAATATAAGATATTTCAAAATTTAGTACCAATTGGAACACCCATTCATATTTAATTATCAAAATGGTGGGATGATTTTATGGGCCTTCAAATCTGGCCCACAAATTAAATGTCAACTTGGGATCCCTACATCTCCTTGAAAAATTAAGAATTATCTCTAGAACCATTTTAATGAAATTATAACCATAATTTTCTATTTCTACAGTTAAAAATTTAGCTTCATTGGGCTTAAATTGTAGGCTCACTTTTTATTTTATGGGCCTAAGTTCCATTATGCTTTGTCTATAAATTTATGCATTCATTGAAAAAAATATCCATCATCCCTTATGATTAATCCATTGATCCTAAAGGAAAAAATATTCCAATAAAAGTGATAAAACATATCTCAAAATATAAAATTCATATAATCAAAAAATTAATTCCTCATACAAATGATTAATTGGTCCCAAATTGACACTTTAAACATGAATTACACTTGTGATGAAAAATGAAGTTCAATTTATATAATGCACTAAAATTGGTGTTTATTGACTTTGAAACACATGAATATTAAAATATAATTAATGAATATTATCCTATTTCAGTGGCTAATCACACCCCCAACATTATTTTTTCTAGTCCTGAGCAAAAAGTCTTTCAAAAATATGAAATTGAATTCCCTTTTTCAAAAACATTTAACATACAATGCTCAAAAAAATACATCATTCAAAAAAATCATGAAACTAATAAAAATAATTTCAAATAAAATAGTTTCACAAGAATATCCCAAGCCCAATCTGATTCCTTTATTAAAATTCATTGTCACATTTTATCCAATATAAATTAAGAATAATGATGTGTGGTGTATATTAAAAGACACATGGACCATTTTCCTGTTTAGGGGGAAACAAATGGAAGCACTGGGTGATAATCACATTAAACCTTAAGATGAGAATCAAATTTTATTTTATTTTTTATTTTTTTATCTTTTTTTTTGTTTTTTGTTTTTTTTAACCACATAGAGATAAAAAGACTAACTTTGGGAAAGACAACTATGGAGTCACGATTTACAAGTGTCAAACACCAAAAAAAAATTCAATTTTATACTCTAAAATAGTGATATAAAGTCAGTATTTGGGACGATCCCCAAGTGTCGAACTCCACACATTTGGACAACACATTACTTTATGTGGTCTTTTTTTCATTTTTTGGATACTCAAATTAAACTAAAAGTGACCCCAAACCCTATGATATAATGAAAGTGACCCAATAACTCAAACTTACACCCAAAATCAAATATATTTTCATTGTGTAATTTTAATTAATAGGATAAAAATATAAAATTTGAAAAATCACATCGGACAACCGTACTTTCCAAAAACTATTATCATCAACATAAATGTGAATTAAAATAATAATCAAGGAATTAAAAATAATTTTAAATTTAGTTTTCATGTTTTAAAATGTACATTAATTCATGAAAGAATGATGAATATATTTTTTCATTGAATTGATTTTTTTTATAAAAGACCATTTTTTTTAAAATTTGAAATTTTCACTCCCCCCAACTTATAATGACACTAGCCTCAATATTGAAAGATAAGAGAGATATTATTATTAGGAATAAAGTATGTTAAAAGTGATTTTAAATTAAATAATGGAAAAAAATCACTTGGTTTGATGTTTATAACCCATCAAAAAGAAATTGATCAATTTGGCTTCATGTCACAAGTAGACTCATCAAGGATGATTAGTGGATGGGTTTAAACTTTAGAAAGCATGGGTTTTATTTGAAAATATTAAAATTATTTAGATGTTAAATATTCATACACAAGAGACATTATATAATATTGCAAACCCCAAGGGGGTTCCCTTAACAAAAAAAACAAAAAATGCATAAAAAAATAAAAAAATGTAGAAGTCATGTTACCTACCAAAAATCACTTAGTTTAAATTATTTATCTTTACTTATACCCCAAACTTATCCAATACCAACTTTCAACATTTTAATGACCCCATTTTCATCTACTTATACTGTATTGTGATCGATTATTTTTTTAGAATTTGTGTCATGTATAATCCTTTATTCTATAATGAATCTGAAAATACAAAGAATATAAAAAATAGTTGATCTAGTTGCATTTTTTGTCTTTACTAAGGCATCAAGTATCATTATAACATTATTGGTTTCATGATAATAATGAATTAATAACTCAAGCTTTTGGTTATCAACCTCTATGGGATACTTGAGTGTGTAAGGAAGGACAATAATTTTGAGTTTAGATTGATTGAAAATTCCTAATGAAGATTGGAAAATTGAATCAAAATTGTTTTATTCTCCAAAAAAATTAGAAATAATTGGTTCCTTTTGAAAATATGATTCATCCCCAAAATTATCAATTTGAATGTCAGGAATGGTTATGGACTCGTTGTTTGTGATATCTACTAATTGTTTGGTTATCAATGGTATTTCTAAAAAATCATCAATGCAGGTATATTTAGGTAACTCGACCCATGGTGTCAAATTATCCTCTTTTGAATCCAAAAAATAAATTTCCTCCTAATTTAGACACTAATTAACATACCCCTCATATTCCTTGGTTTGATTTTCAACATTCCCTAACTAATTCACCTCATTATCTAACTCTAATTTCTCAAATTCTAAAGTGGATTCTTCAACATTTTTCTACAATTTTGAAGACTATGATGGTTTGGGAATCATTACTATAGGTTTTTCATTAGTTATTATACTCTTGTAAATAGTCACATCTTGTATTTGTTCATGTGAAATTTTTTTGTAACAAGATTCTTCTATTAATGTTTAGGTGGGGAAAAATTGAGTGGGAATGGGTTCTAAAATTGTTTCAATACTTTATAGTTCAAATCTCAATGATAAAACTTCTGAATTCATTTTCTCAATTTTTTCACAAAATTGTTCAAGTATTTTTTGGGTATTTTGTTGGATTTGAGTTTTTACATCATGTAAATTCCTATTATTGATCTCTTTGACCATCCTTGAGATGGTGGGAAATTAATCCTTTGAACAGTCATCATCACATTGATTATACATGTTATTAAGTGGGGGGTAATCATAAAAGGGTATATAAAATAAATTACCTAAGTTTTGTGATTCCCAATATTGATTCTCCATTTTATTCCAACATGGGTTTATAATAGGGTAATTTTTAAGATACTCTATTAGAGGAGAAAGATATTATTATTTGATATTTTCAGGATACACACAAATATAAAGGGGAAAAGTTAAGAGAAATGGGGGTGATAATAGAGGATTTGGGGATAAAATAAGGTGAGTGTCTAAGATACTTACTTGTGTACCTAGTAACGACTCCAAAATTTGGTTATGCCAAATTTAATCTACTTTTATAAGCGGTCATTAAAGTACAAGTAGGGATCTAATCCACATAGACCAAATAAGAAACCTTGAGACACTAAAATTTTAAAGAAGAATTGGCTATAGAGTGGTCATATTTGGGTTGATTTAAATTTGGATATAAGAATGCTAAATTTCATAAGAAAATATTTTTAATTTATTAATTAAACACCTAATTATTTTAATGGAAATAATTAATGAATATGGGCTGATCCTAGGTTGTCACTTGGGGTGTATTGGATATATTTGTTTACTTAGAAAGTTTGAGATTATTAATTAAAGATGTATCCACAAAATGAGATAATTCTATAACCTCATTCACCAATTTAATCACTACAAAATTACAAGTCAAATCATCAATTCACTTAGAGTATCACTTTCATGATCACTCCAAGTAATTGGATCATATTAGCACACAGAATGTTTTGTCATTAAAGTTGGTGAAGACGAAGAAGAAAATAACACATCAAATGGAAGACTTAAAATAATGAATTGATATTAAATAACATGAAATAAAATTCAATCCACCCCCATCGAACTTCCTAGTATTAAACCATAAAATTTTATCCCTCCATTGATGTTATTCCATCAATGGAATTGGTAAGTTGACTTAAATAATTAGGATTGAATAAGTGAAAACATTGAAATAATGAACACTCCACCATTGTGTGAGGAATTTCACAATTGCTAGTGTGAATAAATTTACACCATGATTAAATGGTATCAACATGTTAATTTAAATGAAAAAAAAAGAAATTAAGTGTTGTTCAGAGTGGATACTCAATAGGGGGGGTGAATTGAGTTCCAATTAAAATTTTTGTTAAAAATGTTTCTGTTAAAATCCCCCTATTTAAAAATAAGTTAAACTATAGTGCATTTATACAGATTGTAAGTGTTCAATTAGTTTCTCAAAGATTGATTAGGTCTCAGTTATTTTAATCAGAAGATTAAATTAACTTTTAAAACTAACTTACTGGTTCACAATAAGTATAAACACTTTCTAATTTAACTATCAAAATAACTTTTAAAAAAATTGTATTTCAAAGTAATTAGTAGCGGAATATAAAATATATATAGTATACTTTAGACTTTAAACTAAAAAGCACAGTATATGTAACCAAGAGGTTCAGTATCAAGCCGAGACTTAGTCCTTTCAAACAATTTATATAAATTTTATCCACACCCTAGATCGGGGTAAACAACAGTGAAAACATTGTCCAGGTACAAGGACCTCTACCACAGTTATTCGTGGGAAAACAAACAACAGTTCACAAACTGTCCAGGTCTTACTTGACCTCTACCACTGTCAACAGTGGGATACAAGGGATTTATATAAAGTTTGTGTAAGGATTTACAAATCCTCCAGTTTAGTTTATGAGACAATGTGTGTAAGAAATATACAGAGAATACACACGGCTTGAAATGTAAATAAAAGAATCACTAAGATAGTAGATAAGAGTTTATAATGCTCTAGTGATGTGAAGTGCAGCTCTGGACTCTTTTGATTAATTAGAAATGATTCTGAGTCCTTCTCTAGTTTTTGTTTGAAAAACAGTGTCGTTTTCTTCCTTGGTTTTCAGGTTCAGCTTCAGCTTGAGTGCATGAAGAGCTCGTTGCAGTTCTTCACTCAAGATACAGCTTGTGTTCTTTTCTATAATGAATGGCTTTGTGTATGTCCAGTTCTCTTCCAGTATGAATGTAGATTTTTCTTTTTGTTTGAACGCACCACGTTTCAATGTTGTTCATACCTTGCCTTTTTACACTCTTCATGTGCCTTCTTAGTTACATGTTATTCAGTCTTTGTCCTTCCTTTTATAGATTTCAGCTCTGGTAAAAAGAATTATTATCTTTTTCATGGGTACTAGGTACGGTTCCCTGACATGCCAACAACTATCATTAAATAACATTAATTGCATTAAATTCATCAAAAATAATTGTTTCATAATAAATAAATAATATTGAGAGAAGTAGAGTTTGACTGGTTAGTCTTTCATTAGTAGCCTTATGTAGGTAGCGGTTGACTTTATATAGCAGTGACCTTCTATCAGTAGCTCTTTGATCATGTATCGGTAGCTCCTTGTATCGGTAGCTATTTGATCTTGTATCGGTAGCTCTATATACCAGTGACTCCTTCTATCGGTAGCTCTTGGTCTATCGGTAGCTCTGCTTTGTATTGGTAGCTTCATTCTGTATCGGTGACTCTATATATAGGTATACTTACTCTGTCGGTAACTCTGGTGTAACGGTAGCTTGTATCAGTAGACTTTTATTCTATCTATATCGGTGGCTCTGTTCTGTACCAGTGAAGTGTATATCGGTAAACTTATGCATACCGGAAGACTTGTTCTATCGGTTAGCTTCTATCAGTAGCTGTCTGTATCGGTGGACTTACATATATCAATAGCTCTACGTATCAGTGACTCTGTCTATTCAGTCTATCGGTAACCTTTTTTTATCAGTAGACTAATTCTATCGGTAGACTAAGTTCCAGTAGATCTATATCAATAGCTATAAGAAGATTAGTGACTTAATACTTATCTGTTTTATGCAAAACATATCCGATTGAGTTAGGATTAATTCAAAACTCGTATAAACATAGATAAACATTGATAAACATATTTCAAGGACTATTTTAATATTATTATCATCTTGATAATATACTGTCATAGATTAAAAGAATTAATATATAGATAAACATTAAATGGGATTATCAAAGTATGTGAAAGCATAATTGGGATTATCAAAATAGGTGAGGTCAACAATCTCCCCCTTTTTGATAATCACAACTTGTGATATTATAGTCTCAAAATAATGAGTAATTGTATCAGAGGATATATCATTAAATTCAATTATATCATAGAAAACAGTATATTATAGAACATAATGTATCAGAGGTAGAATTAAATTCAATGGTATCAGAGGTGCAAAGCATAGTAGCTCTCCCTTAGATAATATTTCTCACCCTTTCGCATAAGAGTTTGTATGCCCAAATATAATTTTTCTCCCCTTATACTATTTCTCCTCCTTTGTGATAATCAAAAGGTGGTAAACAACAAAGAGAAAAGTAAGAAAATGGGAAAGAAAAGAAATCCATTTGTATTTCATGTTGCAAAAAGGTACAAGGGAATAAAACAAAATACAAGGGATTCCTATCAAATATCTTAGCCACCCAATCAATCCACAGCCACAATGTGAGATTTTCCCTTGGGATCAGAAGAGGATTCGGACTGTGTGGATGCAGGTGAAGGCTTAGGAATTCCAAAAATGATCACAGGAGGCTGAGCCACTGAAACTGTTCATGGCCTGTACTGAGTAGTTATTTAAGTGATCATATGAGTGAGGCTTATAATAGCTTGATCAGGGGTCATCTAAACCAGAGAAGCAGAAGAGGCAGAAGCAGGTAAGGATGGAGGTATAATTACTGGTCTAGCATCGACATGAAAGAAAGGCAACAAAAGATTTCTGAAATCCAAAATTATGCCTCCTCCTCTCTCCATAGCAGATATGAAATCATCCTTGTTCTCCATGAATTTGTCCAAAGCTGGAGTCAGTTCTCTTAGCTTGCTGACTTTCTCTTTGAAGGCTTGATTAACAGGAGGTAGATTTAGGTTTTCTAACAGAAGTTTGAAGTGATTGTTGAGTTGATGTTTGGTATAAATCCTTTGAAAATAGTATTCTACCTTTTCTTTCACTTCTTTCTGAGAGGCAGAATCTTCTCTCATATAGTCTTGGACTATCTTCATTATTTATATAGCTGAATCTCTAGTAGAAATCACCACTTTTCTCAGGTCGGATGAGTCCACAGAGCTACTGGTTGATGCTGAACCAAGATCCTCCTTCATCACAGCTCTAATCTGATCCAAATCCACTGAAGTTCTGGAGGCAAGAGAACCAACAGAGAAAGTTACTATTTCCTTGAACTTTTTGGTCAACCCACTGATAAGATTTTTGACTTGGGAGTCCTGGGTGCTAACATGATCTTTCATGGAGGTTTTAAAACCTTTAAAGACTGATACCATCTGGCTCACAACACCTTTGACATAAGCTAAATCTTTATCTGCTTGGGATTTAGAACTCATATAAGATTCTAAAGAGATAACATATTTCTTTAGAGCTTCAACATCCTCTTCCAGGCTAGACAACTAATTCTGGAAAGCTATAACTTCATCCACTATCTCTGCTACAAAGGTAGAGACATTACAGCCAAGAGAGAGTTCAAAGTACTTTTCCAAGTTTCTCAATTATTCAACAAAGTGACTCCTCAACCCAGCAACAGAATCATTTAATAGCTCCTTTATCTCAGCCTTTAAGGAAGCTAGGTCATCCTTTGTGATCATATCAGTAGGTTCAATCACAACATGTGCTTTTTCAGATGCTATATTAACCACAGAGTAATTCATAATTGATTGAATTGATGATACCAGTGAAGCTTCCATCTTCCTTATTTCTTCCACAAAACTGATTTTGAGATCAGACTTGAGCTTATCCGGATCATGCATTCTAACCACATCTCCAAGTAGCAACTCAGTCTAAAGATCATAATTGGTTTTTGGTCTATTTAGGGATGCCTCATTATCAGAATCTAGATAGTCTAAACCATAAACCACAAAACCTGGGTCTTCTTCCCAATACTTAATTTCAACTACCACTGAAACACTTCCAAACCTGGTAGGATTCTCCCCCTCAATGGGTGCATTCTCTTGTACAGCAAGAGTATTCTCAGCAGGTCTTTCTTCCTCATAAGAATCTTCTACTATCAACTCCATCTCTGCAACAGCTACAACAGTAGGAGGCTCCTCTAGATTAGGCACAGGTCCTTCCATCTCACCCACTGCTTCTTTAACAAGCACAACTGAGCTTCCAATCAATAGACTCATACTTAAGTAAGCAGAATCAGATGCTTCATATTCATTCTCCCTTTCTTCTTCATTCTCAAGGACTGGATGGTCTTCCTCATTAGCAGGAGTTTCTTCTTCCAATAAAGTTCCCTTTCTAGAAGATACAATTTCAGCAACAGGACTTGGGGTCAAGTCCGGATCCCTTCCATCATCCATATAATTCTTTTCTTCATCAATCTCATCACTGTATTTATGTTCATCTTTATCAGGTCCTAGACCTGGATCCCTCACATCCTTAGGTCTTGAAGGATGATCCACAGGATTGAATTTATCATACACCTTCTTGTCATCATTAACCCATTCTCCTCTCCATGGATTCTAATTTATCTTCATATATTTTCAAACTGTGTTTGTGATACAAAAATTATTCCTTACTACCACTGTCTCATCCTGAGACTCAACTACCCCTTTCACTTTGATCATCACTGAGATCAACTTGGCAAAGAATAGGGCATTGGTTTTTGACTTAGGTCTGATCATATCCTCCATTTGAAACATTAGCAATCTGCACTGATTCACTTTTACACAATGTCTCAAGAGATATAGGAGATATATATCTTGATATCTTAAATTTGCAAAGTCCCCTCTCCTTGGTATTAAGACATGCTGAAAAAATTTGAACAGCAATATGTTCTCTCCATCCATTTCAGCAGCCACCACTTGTCTTTGATTTCCACTGCCGGTGAGCTCCTCTAAGGCAGTCTCATAATCGAATATATCACTTTTAGGTGGTATTGCTTTCAAGACATATCCAGAAACACCTTCATGTGGAACCTTTAGGCATTCAGCTCACTCAACAGATGAAAAAGATATCTCCTTTCCATTCACAAAATAAATCACTCGGTTCTCATCTTCTGACTTCTCAAACCTCAAAAACTCATAAAATTGTTTCACTAGATTTGGATAGTAGGGGGCATTGTTGTTTGAAAAGCAATCTACCCACTTTTGATCTTCCAGCACCTTGAGAACTAACGATTTTTTATCCAACAACCATTCCACGCACAGCTCTTTTTCAATCACAATAACTCTATTTTGAAAATGAGGATTCACTGGTCACCTCCCCGACCTTGTTCTACTAATACTACCACTAGCTTCTGGCTTGGACTTCTGCTTCTTTGAATTCGGCTCATCAATTTCATCTCTGATGGCAGGAATTTTGGTTTTTTCCATCTCTGGTTCGAGAAACTTAGGGTTTTCGAGAAATTCGAGAGCTAAGATTTGAGGGTAAAGGAAAGATTCGGTGGATTGAGAAGTAACTAGGACTTAGTTTTATCATTTAGGAATCATAAAATAAATAATTAAAATATCATAAGTATAAACGATTCAGATTCTGGCGGCAGACATAAGTTTAAAATAGAGCATATTCTTCGGTAGGGTTTATCGGTGAGAATTACTATCAGTGAGGTCCAACGGTGAGGTTTTACATTAGTGAGGTACATCGGTGAGGTTTTCACATCAGTGAGGTACCTACCGATCAAGGTTAATCATTCCTAACTCATGTCTAATGTAACTTAACCTATCCTAACTTAAAGTTTTGGTGAAGATGTCAACTAATTGATGTTCAGTACCTATAAATTCAAGAGTAATATCCCCTTTTTGGTAATGATCTCTCAAAAAGTGGTGTCGTACATCAATGTGTTTGGTCCTAGAGTGAGATACAGGGTTCTTTGAAATTTTTATTGCACTAGTGTTATCACAGTTGATTGAAACATGCTTAAAATCATATCTATAGTCCAAAAGAGTGTGTTTCATCCACAGAATTTGTGCACAGAAACTACCAGCAGCTATATACTCTGATTTGGCAGTGGACAAAGTTACATAATTCTGATTTTTACTACAACAAGATACTAAGTATTTCCCCAATAAATGACATGTTCCAGATGTTCTTTTTCTATCCAACTTTCATCCATCAAAGTCAGCATCTGAATAACTCATTAGCTCAAAAGATTGTCCTTTTGGATAAAATAATCCTAAATTTACAGTGTGTTTAAGATACTTAAAATTTTTTTTAACAGCAAGTAAATGAGATTCTTTTGGATTAGCTTGAAATATTACACACATACACACACTAAACATAATATCTGGTTGACTAGAAGTAAGTTAAAGTAAGCTTTCAATCATACCTCTGTAATTGGTTTGATCCACTAGTTTTCCAGTTTCATCTGCATCCAATTTATAGACTATACTCATAGGAGTATCATTTTCCATAATACTATCCAAACCAAAATGTTTTAAAATATCCTTTTTATATTTACTTTGATTCAAAATAATACCATTTTCATTCTAAAAAACTTGAAATCCAAGAAAATATTTGAGTTATCCCATTAAACTCATTTCAAATTCATTTTTCATACTCTTTGAAAAATCTGTACATAAAGAATGTTTAGAAGATCCAAAGATAATGTCATCAACATAGATTTGTACTATTAAAACATCTTTAGAAATTATTTTAATAAAAAGGGTTGGATCAGCAATCCATTTAGTAAAGCTTTTTGAGATAAGAAAATTGCTAAGTCTATCATACCAAGCTCTTGGAGCTTGTTTCAAACTATATAAAGCTTTGGATAGCTTGAAAACTCGATTTGGAAAATGAGGATTAGTAAATCCAGGTGGTTGTTCAACAAAAACATCTTCAATTATAAAACCATTTAGAAAAGCACTTTTGACAACCATTGGATATAACTTGAAATTCAGATGAGCAACATAGGCAAGTAAGATCCTAATGGCTTCTAATCTAGCTACAGGTTCAAAGGTTTCTTCATAGTTTATACCTTCTTCTTAACTATATCCTTGTGCAACTAACCTAGCTTTGTTTCTAACTATATTTCCTAATTCATCAACATTGTTTCTAAAAACCCATTTAGTGCCTATTGTTAAAGTGTCCTTGGGTCTGTCAACTAATTCCCAGAATTTATTTCTTTCAAATTGATTTAACTCTTCTTGCATAGCCATTACCCAAAATTCATCATTGATTGCATCATTGACATTTTTAGGTTCTAACTGTGAAACAAAGGCTTGATGTTCAACCTGGTTTCTTAGAGAATCTCTAATCTGTGTCCCTCTATCAAGATTACCAACAACAGCATCCAAAGGATGATTCTTTAGAATCTTAGTTGATCTAGTAAAGGTAGGACTAGAAATTTCAGGTTCATCCATAGGTTTGGGTTCAACAGAAGAAGATTCTAGAATATGTCCAGAACTGGTTGTTTTTACAGCAGGTTCTTTAGTTTTATCATTAAGGTCCAAAACAGTCAAATCTTCTTTAAGATTTTCAAGAGAAGGTTTAGGTTCATGTGGATCAGTTTCATAAAAATTGATGTGAACAGATTCTTTCACACATTTGGTTCTTTTTTTAAATACTCTATAGGTTTTTCTAGTTAAAGAATAACCAATAAAAATTACTTCATCACTTTTAGAGGCAAACTTGTCTAGATTATCCTTTGTATTGAGGATAAAGGTTTTGCATCCAAATACTCTGAAGTAACTAACTTTGGGTTTTCTATTATTCCATAGTTCATAAGGGGTCTTCTTAAGAATAGGTCTAATCAAGACTCTATTAATAATATAGCAAGTTGTATTCACAACCTCAGCCCAAAAGTAAATAGGTAGGTCATACTCATTGAGCATGGTTCTTGCAATTTCTTGAAGGGTTCTATTTCTTCTTTCTACTACACCATTCTGTTGAGGTGTTCTAGGGGTAGAAAAGTTATGACTATAGCCATTGTGTGAGCAATAAGATTCAAACTCATGATTTTCAAACACACGGTCATGATCACTTCTTAGGGTTTAAATCTTAAGACCACTAAGGTTCTCTACAGACTTGGAGTATTTGACAAAATAAGAACAAGCTTCACTTTTGTGAGCTAAGAAGTATACCCAAGTATATATATAAAAGTCATCTACTAGGACATAGACATAGTGCTTCCCATTTAAACTAGAAACTCTAGAAGGTCCAAACAAATCCATGTGAACCAACTTGAGAGGTTGAGAAGTTGAAACTTCTTTCTTTGATTTAAAGGAAACTTTATGTTGCTTTCCCTTTTGACAGGGATTGCGAACTTTGTCTGATGGGAATTCAAGTTTGGGTAGGTATCTAACTAAGTTCTTACTAGTCAGTTTTCTAAGTGAATGAATGTTGCAGTGTCCTAATATTCTGTGCCAAATCCAGGATTCTTTATGAAAAGAATTTAAACAAGTAACATTTTTCTTATCTAAAGAATTCAAATCAACAGCATAAACATTTTCATTTCTCAAGGCAGAAAATACTAAAACGTTTTTAGAGTTAAAAAACATTGCAATAATCATTTTCAAACTTAACATTAAAGCCATAAACACATAACTGATAAATACTTAACAAATTATACTTAAGTCCATCAACAAATAAAACTTTAGAAATTAAAACTAAATTAATGTTACCAATCTGGCCTAGGCCGATGATTTTTCCTTTAGAATTATCACCAAAGGTGACATGGAATCCATCAACCTTTATTAATCTTTTAAATCATGAATAATCTCTAGACATGTTCCTTGAACATCCAATGTCTAAGTACCATATCCTCTTGTGAGAACTCTTCAAGCAGGTCTCCTACAAAACAGGTTTAGATGGAAAATGATTTTTGTACCCAGATCTTCTTGGGTCCAGAAAGGTTAGCAAGTAAAGATTTAGGTAACCAAATTTGTCTTATGGGTCTCAAATAATTTTCAGAATCAATAGATTTTTAAAGATAAAATTTATTTGATCTATAACAATGTGAATAACTAGTTGAGGCATATGAATTTCCAGAACTGGAACTAGCAGAATTTTGTCCAGATTTAGGAATAAATCTAATTTTGGTAAACTGTCTCTGTCCAGGTTGGTATCCCAAACCATTAGTGTAATTTGGTGCCACTTGTTTACATAGAATTTGTGTAAGAGTGTTATTTCCATTTGTGAACTTTTATAAGTCCTTTCTTAGTTTCTCATTAGACAATTTTAGTTCAGTATTTTCCTTAAGTAATTGAGCATTTTTTCCTTTTCTACATCAAGAGTAGATTTAACAGTGCTAGATAAAGAATGTTGTTTCTTTAAGGCTTTGTACTTTTCCTTAAGTTAATTATAGGTCTCTTCTAGCATATTACAATATTCAAATAATTCTTCACTAGACATATTTTCAGATTCAGAATCAGAATCAACTCCAGAATAGTATGAATTTAAAGCAGGAGTGTCCAGTGTTACCTTAAATGTGTTTTTCATAAAACACATGTTATATTTATGAGAATCTTCGTCATTAGCAGGATCAGAATCACTTGAAGTGTCTTCTAAAGCACTCCAAGTTTCTTTCATTGCTTTCTTATACTTGTTGTCCTTGTAGTCATGTTTCTTCTTGAACTTCAATTTTGGATAGTCATCTTTCACATGTCCTTTCCTTTTGCACTCATATCAAATAATCTCATCACCTTTATCAAGATTCTTCCAGTCCTTCTTCCAATGACCTTTTTTGTCATATTTACCTTTGTAGTTTGATTTTCTGAATAATTTCTTATTCCTATAGAATTTCTTAAATCTTCTGGCTATTTGAGCCATCTCAGCATCACTATCAGATTCTGAACTTTCACTTGTTGAACTTTCAGTAAGTATGTGAACTTTCTCCTTGTTCTTGCTCTTTGAAGCAGTAGACTTAAAAGCCACGGATTTTCTCTTGGGTTCATCATCTTCTTCTTTGTTAACCTTCAGATCTTCCTCATACATCATAAGCTTACCAATAAGCTCCTTAACAGGTAGTGAACTTATATCAAACGATTCTCTTATGGATACAGATGTGCCTCTCCATCTTTCTAGAAGACATCTTAATATTCTCATAATTTGTTCCTTTGCTGGAACAGCCTTTCTAATGGATCTCATAGTATTGAAAATCTCATTGAATCTAAGATACATGTCAGAAATGGGTTAATCAGGCTTCATTTTAAAGTTATCATATTTAATAGTATAGGTATTCAGCCTCATTTCTTTAACATTGGTTGTTCCCTCATGGGAAACAGCCAAAGTGTCCCAGATTTCATAAGCAGTTTTGCAAGAAGATATTCTATTAAACTCTTCATCTCCTAAAGCACAGTACAGGGCATTCATAGCTTTAAAATTATTATTGTAATCTGTTTTATTAGGTTCATCCCAAGTAGTTCTATCAGTTTTTGGAATCTTATATTCAGTCTCTATTGCAGTCCAGATATCAAATCCCATGCTTTCTAAATGAATTTTAATTTTAAGCTTCCACTGAGCATAATTTGTACCATTAAATAAAGGTGGCATGTTGGTAGCAGCACCTTCTAGTCTATTGTCCATAACTACATTTTAGAGAATATATTTAAAGAGATAAAATTTAGAACTAACAGAAATTTAAGATCTTTAAGATACAACTAAAATCACAGTTTAAAAACAAAGTATTTTGAAGACTTTGATAATTTAAAACAAATCCTCTGATACCAAATGTTGGTCGGAGTGGATACTCAAGAGAGGGGGTGAATTGAGTTCTAATTAAAATTTCTGTTAAAAATATTTCTGTTAAAATCCCCCTATTTAAAAATAAGTTAAATTGTAGTAAATTTATACAGATTGTAAGTGTTCAATTAGTTTCTCAATGATTGATTAGGTCTCAGTTAATTTAATCAGAAGATTAAATTAACTTTTGAAACTAACTTACTGGTTCACAATAAGTATAAACACTTGCTAATTTAACTATCAAAGTAACTTTAAAACAAATTGTATTTCAAATTAATTAGCAGTGGAATATAAAATATATATAGTATACTTTAGACTTTAAACTAAAAATCATAGAAGATGTAACCAAGAGGTTCAGTATCAATCCGAGACTTAGTCCTCTCAAACAATTTATATAAATTTTATCCACACCCTAGATCGGGGTAAACAACAGTGAAAACACTGTCTAGGTACAAAGACCTCTACCACAGTTATTCATGGGAAAACAAACAACAACTCACAAGCTATCCAGGTCTTACTTGACCTCTACCACTGTCCACAGTGGGATACAAGGGAGTTATAGAAAGTTTGTGTGAGGATTTACAAACCCTCCAGTTTAGTTCAGAAGACAATGTGTGTAAGAAATATACATAGAATACACACAGCTCGAAATGTAAATAAAAGGGTCACTAAGATAGTAGATAAGAGTTTAGAACACTCTAGTGATGTGAAGTGCAGCTCTGGACTCTTTTGATTAATCAGAAATGATTCTGAGTCCTTCTCTGGTTTTTGTATGAAAAACAGAGTGTCGTTTTATTCCTTGGTTTTCAGGTTCAGATTCAGCTTGAGTGCATGAAGAGCTCGTTGTAGTTATTCACTCAAGATGCATCTTGTGTTCTCCTATAGAATAAATGGCTTCGTGTATGTCCAATGCTCTTCCAGTATGAATGTAGCTTTTTCTTTTTGTGTGAGCGCACCACGTTTCAATGTTGTTCAGGCCTTTCCTTTTTAAACTCTTCACGTGCCTTCTTAGTTACATGTTGTTCAGTCTTTGTCCTTCCTTTTATAGCTTTCAGCTCTGGTAAAAAGAATGATTACCTTTTCCATGGGTACTAGGTACGGTTCCCTGACATGCCAACAACTATCATTAAATAACATTAATTTCATTAAAATCATCAAAAATAACCATTGCATAATAAATAAATAATATTGAGAGAAGTAGAGTTTGACTAGTCAGTCTTTCATTAGTATCCTTCTATAGGTAGCGGTTGACTTTATATAGCAGTGACCTTCTATCAGTAGCTCTTTGATCATGTACCGGTAGCTCCTTGTATCGGTAGCTGTTTGATCTTGTATCGATAGATCTATATACTGGTGACTCCTTCTATCGGTAGCTCTTGGTCTATCAGTAGCTTTGCTTTGTATCGGTAGCTTCATTCTGTATCGGTGACTTTGTATATCGGTAGACTTACTCTGTCGGTAACTCTAGTGCAACGGTAGCTTGTATCAGTAGACTTTTAGTCTGTGCATATCGGTGGCTCTATTCTGTACCAGTGAAGTGTATATCGGTAGACTTATGCATACCGAAAGACTTGTTCTATCGGTTAGCTTCTATCGGTAGCTGTCTGTATCAATGTACTTACATATATCGGTATCTCTGTGTATTGGTGACTCTGTCTATTCAGTCTATCGGTAACATTCGTTTATCGATAGACTAAGTCTATCGGAAGACTAAGTACCAGTAGATCTGTATCGGTAGCTATAAGCATATTAGTGACTTAATACTTATCTGTTTTATGCAAAACATATCCGATTGAGTTAGGATTAATTCAAAACTCATATAAACATAGATAAAATTTGATTAACATATTTCAAGGACTATTTTAATATTATTATCATCTTGATAATAGACTGTCATAGATTAAAAGAATTAATATATAGATAAACATTAAATGGGATTATCAAAGTATGTGAAAGCATAATTGGTATTATCAAAACATGTGAGGTCAACATTAAGAATAATAATAATAATAAATTTTATTAAGAAATTAACATGACCAAAAAACTTATATGAGGGAAATTGATGATGCGATTACAAAATGAAAGCGTGAAATTAGAATTGAAAGAATAAACATCGATCTTAATCCATTCACCAAAATCTCCTTATATAGTCATATTAGGATCCTTAGGTCAACCTCCCAAAAATAAATTCCCTCCCCATTAATTAGGAGAGTTAAAGTTGGGTGAGAAAATAAATAGAAAGTGGACTTTTCATCTTTGACTAGGAAAAATGACCATATTCATCCCCTATTTTGGTGTGCCAGTATGTCATTGAATATGGTCGAATATGAAGGGTTTGTATAATTAAAATATGATCTTACATGTTTTCTCTAATATATGTCAAAATTTCATTCCAATTGGAACATCCATTCGTATTTTATTATCAAACCGGTGGGATGATTTTATAGGCTTTCAAATCTGGCCCACAAATTAAATGTCAACTTGGGATCCCTGTATTTCCTTGAAAATTTAAAAATTAGATCTATCCCCATTTGAATTAAATGATACCCATAATTTTTTCTTTCTATAGTTACAATTTTAGCTTCATTGGGTTTGAATTTTGGTCCCCACTTTTGTTTAAAGGGCCTAAGGCCCATTATGATTTGTCCAGAAATTTATTCATTCATTGACAAAGATATCCATCTTCCCTTATGATTCATCCATCAATCCTAAAAGAAAAAATGTTCAAATAATTGATAAATAATTTCCCAAAATATCAAATTCAGATAATAAAAATAATTAATTCCACAAACATATGATTAATTGGGCCCAAATTGACACTTTAAACACAAATTGCAATTGTGATGAGAAATAAAGTCCAATTTATATAATGCACTAAAATCGGTGTTTATTGACTTTGAAACACATGAATATTAAAATCTAATCAATTAATATTATCCCCTTTCAGTGTATAATCATACAAAAATAGAGATATGGATAAAATTACATATAGATGTAATGAGTTAACAAAACCCTCTAAGTGCAGTATACATAAGGTTTATCAATATTTTATTATATATGATTTGATTAACAAGCGATTATGTTGGGTTTGTTAAGTATTATTAAAAGTTATAATGATATTAAAATGTATCATATTAGATTAAAACTCCACTTTATCATTTTTACACATTGTTTGCATAAATGTATATATAGATATACATTTCCTAAAGTGTAATGATAATTGACCTCTCAAAGTATGAGTTTGAGTTATCTCTATTTGATGTTCATCATGGAATATTATAAGTTGTGATGAAATTTTAAGGTTAACATGAGTAATATTCTTATATAAAGATATGGAATATGCTTGTGACGTATAAAAATGTGTTTTTATGCTCTAGATGACCCATTATGTATAACACATGGAGTTTCATACATGATGTATTTGGTATATTAGGGGTACATGGTTCATATTTGGTTTCCCACTATACGAGTTTGGTGAGATACCAAGCATGAGAACCTTCATACTTTTATTCCCTTATACAAAAGTATACATGTTGACTTAACTAATATAAGGTTGGTTGGGTATGTTATTGATCATGTCATCAATTGGATATTAACCAAGATGAAAATTTTCTTCCCATGTGACGATTATGACATATAGTCCCTTGATTTGAGATAGACTGAGAAGTGTTTGGTCACATCTAGAAAGTATATATGATGTGTTTATTTATTTGGATGAGAGAAATGTGATGTTCTCATCCATACAAATGAATGACATGTGAAGTATTCATCGACTAAGTCATTCTATACTAAGAGAATTGAGAATGTATGAGTTGTCTATATGGGATTGACATACTCCATGTCCCACAGTCACTTGATATCTTGTACAACTGAAAAATATGAGGATTCGCATTTTCATATGATGTATACTAGTGGAAATAGGTATAAATATATATGTGTTTGATGGGGAACATGCCAGATCCCTTTGTAGCTTGAGTATCATCGATGCTTTGCTGGAGGCTTCTCTTTGCTTATATTTACAGATCTGTTGATTTGTATTTATTATCAATGATATAAAAGATCATGGGGTCTCGCTTTATGGTTGACTAAATGGGGATTGATTTTGAGTCATAGAACTGCTCAAAAGTGTTTTATAGTTAATATAAAAAATGTTTTGTATGGGTATTCATAATGTATTACATACAATGTGATACAAGGTGAAGTTAATGATCGCTATCCAAAAAAAATTTGGAAGATACCCAAAAGAAGATTTGGATATGGTTACACAAGTTATTGTATATGATACAATATAATATGAAATGGCACAAAGTCTTTTAATATTTAGTACAAGAGGTGTATTATAGGAAATATGCCTTAAATCCTTATATATATATATAATATATATATATATATAAGTTATTTTATGACTTATATAAAAATTATGATTTTCATGCATAATGGGGTACATATTTCTATACATCCTATGATAATAATAATGGCTAGACGCCTAAGAAAATCTCATGCACTGACTATCATTTATTAAAGCATTACATGTGATATGATGAAAGGGTGGAGTTTCATTCATGTATACAGTTCATAAACTATAAAATTCATCAACTTGTGCATTGTAATGCATGAGTTAATACAGTAGCACCCAAGGAGCATCCTCAGAAGTTATAAAAAGACACAACTGTGTAGTGAATATGGGTGTGTAGATACTTGGTTGAGACTCCCTAAAACATGAAGCTTTAATCTTCTTCATCTTTGGCGCATTGAGGTTCTAGCACACCTTGAGCGAATGAGAGTGTCGTTCATACAATGAACGATTCTAGTGAAACCCATGGATACCTTCGGAGGTGGGAGACCTTTGGCTATCATTCATTTTATCTTCATCAAACTCATTAGAATGAGTTTTAAAGACACTTCAATGACAAATTTTCTTAATTTTACACATTTATAATAGATTCTTCATTTCTAGTTTCATGAAATTTCATATTTCTTGCATGGAGATACTTCGACAAGGGATTTAATTTCTTTCGTTGTATCTAATAATTGTTATTAGACATGAAAAAATACCCTTTACACATATATATACATACATTATAAACCAAGAAACATGGAATTCATTCATTGGTAATCATGAGGATGCATCATTTCAGGTACATTGTAACTAATAATATTTTACTTAAAATTACATGTATTAATCACTTTTATTAAGAATTGTTAATTTATGAAATAACAATCAGGTGCTAAAAATAAGAAGCGTGAATCAAAACCAACGTACCCCTACCATAAATCAAGTATGAGGTATGATTCCCTTGAAAAAATGGTATATAATTTAAATCTAAAGTAACACTTTTATTTTATATGAAACAATAATATGATTACATTTTTTTTATATACAAACTGATGAATCCAAATACAAATCCACTTCTATCTCATCTTATGTGCTATAGAAGGAGGGTAGTGTAAATAAATAGAGAAAACTAGTATATGAAAACACACATAGAGTATAGGAATCATGTGTAATTATGACATAATAAAAATTTGTTCAACTTTAAATCAATATTATATAATAATGACTAATTATTTTTCTATATTTTTTATTTGGTTTATACCCAAGATTCATCATGGGTTGTGCCCAACGAACTACTACTTTTAGTAGAATTGAAGTATCCAGAACAATATCGCCACATCATAGGTGTAGGTTTTGGAGTCTCAACTTGATTATATTGTGAGAAATCAAAGACACAAGGGGATATGGATAAGAAAATGGATAACATGTAGGCATAGATAGAAGATATAAAAGAAAAACTTAATTGGAAGTCCTAGTTATTAGAAAAAATTGTGGTTTTAAAATTGTATTTAATGTATAACCTCATAATTATGTCATGATTAATATTTTGGAGATGATGAAACCATGACCTCTTTGACCATGGTTATCCTACCAAAGTTGTTTTGGGATTATGAACCGAACATCCTCAAAACGCCCATCATGAACTTAATCAATATAGTAACCATATAATACATGGTAATAATTGAAATAAAATGGATTATGATAAGAAAAGAACCTGAGAATGGTTCTTAAGAAAGTAAATAATTAATATAAGTTTGTTATACATGATTTGAAGAATGTGTGTGGTGATTTAGACTCAGGGTAAGGGATTTTCTTTAAAACATTATTTTAAGGGTTTTAAATTTTTTATAACACTTTTTACTCAATATCCACATTTCTTAAAATGTTTCAATAATTTTATTATTATACTAAAATAGTTTTTTAAATTCATTTTTAAACTATCTTTGACATTATTTACAGTGGTTTAAAAAGGTATCTTTTTAACATTTTCTAAACATGTTATTTTTTAAAAAGTGTGAAAGGGTTTTTTTTAACATATGGGGAATAAATGGAATTTTCCGCCATCATGATCATTATTCTTTATGGTCTTTGAACATTGTTCATGATTATGGGTTAACTCGATATAGCTCTCCAATGCATTAGGTAATGATTTTTTTCTTTAGAGAATTATGTTGGAATTAAGAAATTATGTTATTCCATTTGTAAGGATTCTATGAAGATGATTTCCCAAGTAACATATATGAATTTTTATTCTTGAAAAATATTTTTTATATAAATATTTTTATTTCACAAAGTAATCAAAATAATCTTATGTTATAAGAAAGTGTATGACCCTTTTAAGGGTGAAAGGTATGCTTTTCACGAAAAAGTTTTTCATGGGTCCTCATTTTTTCTAAGAAACCCTAATGATTATGATTTTTCATTTATTATTTATTATTAAATGTTTTATGAAAAACTTTGGGTTATAAAGTTGATTTCATGAGTAAATAAATGAATACTTGAGCTCAAATTTTATCATGTAAAAAGCGAAAAAATTTCATTTGATTTCTATGATTTTCCAAATGGATTAATGGGTTTTTTTTGTTTTATCCCTTACTGAGATTTTTTTACTCATCCAATATCTTAAAATGTTTTTTTACAAGGATTCAGAATGATTAGAAACTATACTAAGGTATATATTTTTTATATCGAGATTCATCTTAATAGAATAAAACATGTTTTAAATAAAATTGGAGTTTAAATTTAAGAATCTTGTTTTTGTGAAAAAAATGGATATTGAGTGGAAGTGTCAACTTTGTTTTATAATGGTTTAATATGTAAGAGTTTTTCTTAATTATTTAAATCTCTAAACCTAAAAAATAATGATAATGTAATATAATTTTATCCTTTTTATTAAACTCATAATTATGGGTTGTTAAAGTTGTGAGTCATTATAGTTGGTATCAGAGCACAATTTAGATTACCTTAGAGGTTAAGATGTTATTAAGGAAAGAAATTTAAGGGATGTTAATCTATGTATTATATAATCATATGAAAACTTTGAGGGTTTTCATTTTTCCTCATCTAATCTAGGTCTATTCGGAATGGTTTTACACAAAGCAAATAAGGGGAATGGATTGGAAATGAATCAAGAGGATAATATATTTCTGAATCAAAAACTTGGAATTGTTAAAATTAGAATAGAGTAGTTTTTACTTGGTTTAAATTAGTTGACACGAGCTATTAATGGCATTACCCATGATAGATAGTGACTGAACTTTTTGTATAGAAACATGTCTATAGTATAGCATTTCATGAAACAATACCCTACAAAATTTGGTGGAACCTCAAACCCAGTGGTAGTAAAATGATAAATCAATGCTCTGGAAAATATATTTAAATTTTTGTGTTATTCTGAACATCAAAAGGTAATTTTTTATATTTATCATTTTGAGTGTAAAGTAAATTGAAGGTGATCATTGGTTAAAAATACCAAGGAGAAAATGAGTTTGATGTCAAGGAGTGGTCAAGTATTTAAATATATTTTCATTGAGAAGTATTTTCCTAAGGTTGTTTGACTTAGGATGTAAAGACGATTTTTGGAAATGAAGCAAAAGTATAAGGATTCAGTTGCCACTAATTAAGAAAATTTTACCAGATTTTCTAAGTATGAACCAAATTTCATTCTGGACCATGATAGTAAAAATGAAAGGTTTTAATCATGATTGAAACCGAGTTTTCAAAGAGATTTGGCCTCTCATGAATTTAAAATCTATGATAAAGTTGTGCAGTGTTCTGAGAAGGTCAAGATGGAGTTTTTTGACTTTTTCAACAATAATGATAAGAATTGGTCTAGGTGGAAAGCGACGGGGAAGCACCCATTGAAGAAATATGAAGGTAAGAGGATTTAATTTCCTCTTTGTGATAAGTGTGTTAAAAATATTAATAGTGAGTGTATATTGAAATCTGGGAAGTGTTTATGGTGTGGTGGGTTTTTGACATATAGTTTGTGACTGTAAAGGAAAAGGTAATGGTAATGGTCAGACCAATGATGATAATTATACAGTAAGGTGTTATAATTTTAACAAGATGGTACATTATGAAAATTTGTGTCTAAATATAAACATAAAGGGTGAAAATCATCAAGATCGTAAGAATAAGGGTGTAGAAAATTCATTTCTGACTAAATTGGTAAATGAAAAAACAAAAAATGAAGTGGTAAAATATACACTACTTATTTACTCAGATTAGTCCAATGTATTTTTTGATTCCGGTTCTAAAAATTCTTTTATTTTTAGTAAATCTTCTAGTAAAATAGAATTATTACCTCAATAAATAGAGATATAAATTTTGGTAAAAACTCTTGGTGGAAGTAATAAAGTTACAAAGATTTAAAGGAATATTCCTATGATTTTCTATGGAATGATTTTTCCTAAAAATATTCTTTTCACACCCATATTTGAGTTTTATGTTATCCTGGATATGGATTGACTTTCAGTTTATCATGCTAAGATGGATTATAAAGCTAAGGAATTTATATTCAATCGTTAGAGTTTGTTTGAATTTGTATAAAATAATGAATTCATACCTTTGATAGTGTATCAATAAGGTGAGAAATTGATTAAAGATGTAAGTGAGAGTCATCTTGCTCGTATTTTTGAAATAAAAGATATTATACATATCAGTGATGTGCTAGTAGTAAATGAATATAGGATGTATTTTATGCTGATTTTCCTAGTTTTATCCCAAATAGGGAGTTTTAATTCACTATTTAATTAGTTCCATGTGATAATCTAATTTTAAAACCCCCTTATCAAATAGATCTATTAGATTTGTTTGAATTGAAAAGGTAGATACGTGAGTTGTTTGATAAGGGTTTCATTCACCCTATCACTTCACCTTAGGATGACCATGTTTTTTTGTTAAAAAGAAGGATAGTTTTATGAGGATTTTCATTGATTATAAAGCATTCAATAACATCGCTATTAATAACAAGTATTTATTATATTATGTAAATAACTTATTTGATCATCTTTAGGGAACACAATATTTTTCGAAGATTGATCTCAATTTCGGATATCATCGGTTGAAATTGAGGGAGGAAAACATTTTGAGGACAAAGTTTTGTACTATATATAGCCATTATGAGCTTGTGGTTATGACTTTCAGGTTGATAAAATTATATATTGTATTTATGAATCTTATGAATAGTGTTTTCCATGAGTATTTGGATAAATTTTTGGTGGTTTTCATTGATAACATTATGGTTTATTCTAAAATTTATTAGGAACATGATAAATATCTAATTATTGTTCTACAGACTTTAAAATAAAATAATTTTTATGGAAAATTTAGTAAATATGGGTTTTGTTTACAATATATTTCTTTAATTGGGAATATTGTTTCTAAATATGGCATAACTATTGACACTACTAAAACTAAAGCGGTGGAAGAATGACCAAGACCTAAAAATTTCATTAGGATTCAAATTTTTCATGGATTAATAGGTTATTATCAGTGATTTGTTAAAAAAATCTCGGTTATATAGACCACTAACTAAGTTAAATTGAAAAAGGAGTTAAATTCATTTAAACTAAGGAGTGTGATGAATATTTATAGGAATTAAAAAAAGTTTGGTTAATTATCTAGTGTTATAATTTCCAACAATAAATGGTGAATTTTTTATTTACAATGATTTTTATTTGAAGGGACTTTGTTGTGTCTTGATGCAAGATGATCAGGAAATGGCATATGTTTCACATTAATTAAAACTCTATAAGTAGAACCACCCTATACATGATCTTCAGCTTGAATCAGCGGTTTTTCGTTAAAATTTTGGAGGCATATTTTATATGGGGAAAATGTGAAAAATATACTGACCATAAAAGTTTAAAGTATATATTCACTCAAAAACATTTGAACATGAGGCATAGAATATGGATGGAACTTATAAAAGGATTATGATTTCACAATTCACTATCATCCAGGTAAATAGAAAAAAGTATCCAATACCTTGAGCTGAAAATATAATGCATCATTAGTTATGATACATTTGGAACATGATCCTTTGGTTATTGGTTTAATAAATATTGTCCTAGAAATTGTGCATGCAAGAACTTCCTCTCTTTTGGTTTAGGTTTCAATGTAGTTATTTTTTTAGATTGAATTAAGCATTCTCAGAAGAAAGATCATGGTTTTTAAGAAAGAGTAGATTTTTTTAAAAAGGGTAAGTTTCTTGAATTCAAAATTGACAAAGAAGGTGTTACAAGATTTGAAAAGAGGTTGTGTGTGTCTGGTGATCCTTAGTTGAAGAAGTAATTATTGAGTGAAGCTCATAGATCTCTGTTTTCTATTCATTTTGTCAGTACTAAGATATACAAATACCTTTAGGAATATTATTGGTGGTAATGAATGAATAAAGGTATTGCTAATTTTATCATTAAATGTTTGACTTGTCAACAAGTTAAAGTTGAGATACAACCATCGAAGGGTATGTTTCAACCTTTGTGAGTGCCTGAATAAAAATGGGATAATATATCCATGGATTTAGTGGTGGGATTAATAAATAAATCTTGAGGTAATAATGTGATTTGGGTCATTTTTAATCAATTGACTAAATCTGCACATTTTCTTTCTACTTGATATATTGTGTATTTGAATAAGATTTCTCAACTTTATCTTAAAGATATAGTCAGATCACATTGAGTTACTCTCTCTATTGTATCTGACCATGATCTCATATTTACCTCTAGTTTTTAAAGTCATTAAAAAGTCATTGGGCACACTGAATTAAATTCCAGTTCATCTTTTCATCCACAATTTGATGGATAGTCAGAGCACACGATTTAGACTTTGGAAGATATTATTTGAGACTAATCACTGGATTATTAGGGTATTTGGGATAAACATCTTTCATTACTTTAATTTTCTTATAATACTAGTTTCCATTTTGATATATATATGGCACCTTTTGAGGCATTATATGAAAAGAGGTGTGGAACTCCAACATGTTGAGATGAATTTGGTGAAAGGAATTTTTTGGGACTAGAAATAGTGGAAGAAATGGTTGATAAGGTAAAGATGACTCAGCAGAACATGATGGAAGCTCATAGTAGGCATAAGAGTTATGCATATAATGAGATTAAAGACCTTTAATTTGATTTAGGCGATTGTATATTTCTTAAAATATCACCATGGAAAGGTATTATGTGATTTGGTAAAAATTAAAAGTTAAGTATATGGTTTATTAGACCATATGGAATTCTATAAATGGTGGGATATATTTCTTACTGAGTATATCTTCTTTCGATTTTATCTCAGGTACATGATATATCTCATTTTTCACTATTAAGGAAATATGTATGTGATGCCACTCATGTTTTGATCCCTATGGTGATATAGTTGGAAGATAATATTTCATGTTAGGAAAATCTAATACAAATTCTAGATCACAAATATTAGGTGTTATGGAAAAATTTAACTTACCGGGTTAAAGTTTTTTGGAAAAACTACATGATTGAGAAAGAAACATGGGAACCTGAAAATGCTATAAAGGAAAATATCCCTACTTATTTAAGTGATGGATAAAATTTGGAGGATGTGATTTATTTAAGGAGGGAATAATTTGTCTACTTAGGTAATGTTAATATTAAATAAATTTCATTTCTTATTAATATTCATGATTATATTTTATGGATTCACATTAATTGTAATAATTTTATATGATTTTTCAAATCAAAGAAACAAATAGTTTTATTCTAACAAAGTGTTTTCCTTATATTATATAGTTTTATTTAAAATTTAAATTTCTAAATTTGGTAAATTTAATTTTAAAAAATGGAATTAATTTTTTATATCATCATATAAAATATATCTTAGGGTGATTTTTTTTGTGATTTTTCTAAAAATATTGATTTTTGGGTGAATTGTGAAAAATATAAATTTTTATATAAAACTATCATTTATTTTCAAATAATTAAAAAGTACCATTATGTTTTGATTGGTTTTAAAGTAAAATTATTCCCCTTTTATTAAACATGATTCAATTAATGCCATAATAATCAACATTATGGTTTATTTTGATATTAATTCATTTTTAATCTTAAAAAATCATCTTTCTAAAAACTGTTTTTTGTTGCATTTTTTGTGATTATATTAAAATTAATTTCTACCAATTATGGAAATTTAATATTTAAAATTTATTTATATTTGGAATCAAGAGGTTCAAATTTATTAATGAGGTCAATTTCATTTTTAGTCGTAATAAATAGTTATCATGGTAAAAAATTGTTATCACGATAATGGGTAAAATGAGTTAATTAAGGTAAGTGATAAGGTCACAAAATATTATATTAAATTTTATTAAATGGGATTATTTTGACTCTTATCACTTTATATTATAAATGGAATATATTTAGTGCCAATTTCACATGAATAAGACTTTATATTATTTTAAAACTTTGAAAAAATTACAAGTGTCACTCCCCTCACTTATAAAAGGGTACTCCCACTTATCTTTTATTAACATACTTTGAACCATTTAGATCAACCAAAATATAGAAAAATATCTTTTCAGAATCCCTCCTCACTTCTTATAGGTAATTTATTCAAAAAAATACCAACCTAGAATGCTTAAGGTGTAAGTCAAAGGAGGTTTTCCAAATAATTGGTATAACTATTAACCAACTATTTTCATGTTCATTTCTTCTTCCACATCCTTAAAATATTTTATAATGATACTAATATGATAACATAATTATCTTCTATAAAATTAAATTTTATTATGTTTATGATATAACTCTTTTCATCTATTTTTTGATCCTATGGGAAATATAAACGTCTTTCATGTGTACGTGTGGGTTACCACCTCTACAGAGCATTGTGTTTCATTTTTCATCTTTTCCTCACAAGGATATTTATTATGATGAATTTAATGAATATAAATTATATTTATCAAATAATTATAATTCTATAAAGATAATATGTTACTTACCTTTCTACCCTTCCATCTATTAAAAAATGGTAGTGTCACTTATGTGTACGTGTGGACTACTACCTCCGTGAAGTGATGTGATTTTTTTTTTCATATACAACTTTCATGGATGATTATAAAATTGTATTTAATATATTAAAATTATAATTATGTTAATACTAATATTTTTTAGATGATAGAACCATGACCTCTTTGAACATGGTCAGCCTGTCGAAGTTGTTTTGGGATTATGAACAGAATGTCCTCAGAATGTTCGACATGAACGTAATTGATTTAGTAACTATATAAGACATGGTAATAAATTAAATAAAATGGATTATGATAAGGTAATAAACCTAAAAAATTCTTAATCAAGTAAATAATTAATATAAGTTTATTATATATAATTTAAATAATGTAAATGGAAAGTCAGACTCGAGGTAAGAGGTTTTCATTAAAGCCTTATTTAAAATGTTTAAACATTTTCTCCCCGACTCTTTTTCCTCAATATCCATGTTTCTTAAAATATTTCCAGAATATTATTATTTTACTCATATGTTTGTTTATAGTAATTTTTAAACTATATTTTTCATTCTTTATAGTGGTTTAAAAAGGTGTATTTTAATGTTTTCTAAATGGGTTTTTTTAAAGTGTGAAAGGAATTTCTTTTTAATGTATGCGACATGAGAGAAATTTCATGTATTCATAGTAATTATTATTTAACAATATTCTTATAAATTTTACCATGGTTTTTCAAAGAAAATATTATTTCCAGTTTTTCTGGAAAAAATTATTTTTAGGGTTTTTAGGATTTTTATCCTTATTTTTCATGAATCCTGAAAGTGCTTATATATATGTGTGTTAAAAAATGATTTTTGAGATTTTATTATGGAGATGAAATATTATATATATTTTATGTATGTTATGGTCCTTGTAAATTTTTTATGATGATGGGTGATCCTAATATAGTTCTCTAATGCATTGAGTAATGATTTTATTCTTCTAAGAATTATGTTGTAATTAACTGAGTAGTTTATTCCATTTTCAAGGGTTCTTGTAAGGAATCTATGAAGATGATGTCCCAAAACACCAACAAGATTTTTTATTCTTTCAAAAAAAAATTATGGAAATATTTTGATTTCACAAAGTAATCAACACAAACTTCTATTTTAAGAAATTTTATGACCCTTTTAAGGGTGAAAGGTATGTTTTTCAAGAAAAATTTTTTCATGGGTTCTCATGTTTTCTAATAATCCATCGTTATTATGGGTTTTCTTTCATTACTTATTACAAAAAAATTATGAAAAACTTTGAATAGTAAATATGGTTTTATGAGTAAGTAAACGAATACTTGAGCTCAAATTTTATCATATAAAAATTAAAAAAATTATTATGGATTTCATGATTTTTCAAATGGATTAACAATTTTATTTATTTTTTGTATCACTTGATGATATTTTTGTACCCATCCCACATTTTCAAGTGTTTTTCACAGAACTTAAGGATGATTATAGACTATAGAAAGTTCTATCTTTCTACTATGTGGATTCATCTTAAAAGAATAAAGAATGTTTTAAATAAAATAGAAGTTTAAATTTAAGAATCCTGTTTTTATGAAAAAAAAAATTATATTGAGTGGAAGTGTCCACTTTGTTTTATAAGGGTTTAATATGTAAGAGTTTTCTAATTCTCTAAACCTATAAACCTAAAAGATCATCATAATATAATAAAATTCATTCCTTTCCATTAAACTCATAATTATGGATTATTAAGGTCATGTGTCATTATAGTTTATAATGTTAATTTATTTGAAATTAAATTTTGAAGCATGTTATAAATGTACTAAAGTGTTTTTAATTGTAATGTTGTTGTAGTGTATTATGAATGTGGTAGCACAATACTAATACTAGTGCCTTTATCAGTGCTAACATACGTGTTGATAAACGATACCCTCTATCAATATTTTTTAAAACTGATGAAAATTGTGTTTATCAGTGTTATTTTCAATGTTGATAAAAGCATCTAACTTTTAAATACATTTAAAACAACAACACTTTTTGGCGCTGTTAATAATGATTTCTAGAACTGCCAAAAATCTATTTTTTTTAGTAGTGTAATAACAAAAAATCCTATTAAATATAAAAATGTTATTGATAATGATAACATTTATTTTATGGTATTTCATTTAAAATTGTAAAATGTCACCTTTTTTAAGCACAAAACATTTATTCTATGAATTTTTTCATGATATAACTTGTTAAATTATTTTTCATTCAGTATCACAATATATGTTATGTGAAACTAGTATCCCCACCTTTGAAAATGCACAGGATGTAATACCTTGTAAAAATCATGATAATAAAATATGCTAATTAAAACTTATAAGGTATGAAATATAGGAAAAGAAATAAATAGTATAATAAATATTATTAAATAAATAAAATAAAGAAAAAATTATTGAGTTGAGGTGTTAAATGGTTTGAAAATAAGTGTCCTTTTACAATTTAGGAAACCATTAAATATAACAAAGGATAGTGTATCCTTTGGATCTTTAATTTCATCAAGGAACTATTTTAGAGTGAACTACTCTAGAATCTCCTTTAGGATGTCACATGACATTGAAGCAAATACATTGATTTAAATTATGAATTCATTTTTGAAAAAATATTCTTGATAAAAATCATTCTCAGGGGCTTGACCTCGTGACCTGCTTCTTACCCCTTAAACCCTTACTACCCCACCACCAATGGTGAGTGGGAAATGAATCTGAAAAAAAATCTTTAAGCAACATGTAAGTAAAAGATAATATAGTATAATAATATTACATAGTAAAAATTAGGTAAAATTAAAGGCAAACATTGTAAAATATATGAATAATTTATTTGGATACAGTTTTTGTGAAATAGTTGAGAGTGCACAGAGTAGGGGATTTGAGATAATAAAAATGTCAATCAACTACAAAATTGAAAACTGCAACATGCATTTGCAATGAGTTAATGAATTTTATATAGTTTCAATTGAACAGACCAAACATGACTTGTATTATAGTTACCAGTATGGAATATATGTAATAATGTTTTTATCTCTAAATAAATGAAGTAAACATAATAAATAAAAAATAAAGAATGTCAAATAAGTTTAAATTTTGTGAGAAAATATGATATCCATTGGTAGATTAACATGTAAACTAATAATATACAATATTGGGAATGATTTTAGATATCTAAAAAAATAATTGAAAATAAGTTGCATATTCCAACTCTTAGAGACAACAACTATATAACTAAGAAGAAGAAATGTCCATTGAATGAGATGTAAAAGAATAACATGTGATAATCTGAATATGTTGATGAAAATGCGACTAAATTTATGTCAACCAGTATATTTTTTTCATTTACATACGGTCCCAATGATCCATTTGTAAGTGAAAAAATATAAATACCGTGTATAAAATAATTTTGTGAACACAAGTAACAGTCAAAAAATCACTCTAGAACATGAGATATAATGTTTATTTTATTTTAAATAGTATGTGAATATTAAAATTATATAGATTCATATAATTAAATAATTTTTATACCTATCATCTTCATATTATTTCATTAAATAAGTATAAAGTAGTTTCTTTTATGGTGGTTTTCCTAACTTTGAATAAATGTATAGAGTATGCATATAAGGGAATGCATAATGATGTAGTTTAAAAACTATGATGGTATAAATACAGTACAAATATAGGGAATGAAGTTAGTAAAACCTTAATACTTCTATATATTTGGGAAAACAATTAATTTTTTATTGAGGAAATAGTCATAATTAGCTAAAACTAAAATCCTACATCACCCAGTGAATTATATTGTTCTTCTCACCTACTTTAGCTTTAATGGTCAAAAAACACTCAATTGTCCATCTAATAATTTCATTTAAGTGTTTTTAAACCTTAAATTTTTTGAACTTAAAGATAATATTCAAAGGCATTGATGAATCTTGTGAAAGGCATGAACCTGTGTTAAGTCATGTCTTGAAGACATGACATGAAGTTGGTATACTGATGGAGGCTTTGAATGGAGGAAAGGATGGTAAAGGCATCAATTAGAGTTGTGCAGACTATAACTGTTATCTAGTGTAGGGAACCATCCAGTCTCTTTTATGTGGATAGATTATAATATCTCCAGTAAGTCCACCGACTACCCGGACCAACTACTAGGTGGAATCTCAGTAGCTACCTGATGGGAATCATAAACTTGCAGTTATTCTACCAAGATCATTGTCTAGCCTATGGAATCGGACCATCTAGTCAATGGGATCAAGACAACATGGTCAAAGAGCCATAATGGAATAGTCAAAATTCATTGAGTTTGGGAATTAAAGCATTCGATGACCCGTGGACTTTTCCATCATCTTGAAGGCTATAAATAGACCCCTTTGGGGCCTTGGAAACATATCATCTCATCCAATTAAAAATTTCAAAGTGATATGATCACCAAATTGATCCCAAGAGCTCTCAATTTCAAAGTGCTCTCATTCCTTCCAATTATTGATTGTTTGACCAAATAAATTGAAAAAAAATAAATTCTTGATATGGTAAATAGATGTGAAAAGTTAGAAAACATGCAAATTTATAGACTAATATATTCAACACTACAATTCTAGATGTTTTTACAGGATGTGAATGTTTTTTCAAATAATATATGCATGTTATATGTATATAGGTGTGTGAAAATAAATTTTTCTTTGGGTAAGCATTAGTTTAAGCATAAGCATAAGAATTGTAAACATAAAAAATATGTTTGTATCATAGTATTCATGTTAGTATAAGTAGGAGCATATGTATTTGATAGAAATTATATTTTATAGTATTTTTATATTCTAATATTTTCCAATGTGTATTTATAATTGGTTTTTATATTAATATGATCAAAACATTGGTTATTCATTGTATATAACACAATGTATTACTTTTTCTTATCATTTTTACATTAATGAATGAATCTTAATAACGGTTGAAACATTTTATATTTATGTATGTGAATGTAGAAAAAATACATAAAAAGGATTCAAAATATATTTTAGTATAGAGTTTCCACAAATTAGGCTATAAAAGAGAGGGAATATTATTTAAAAAGATATTGCATGTGTTGGTCAGAGTGAGTAACTAAAGAGGGGGTAAATTGAGTTCTTAATTGTAACATTCCGACCTGGCTCACCCCTAAACCGGTGGTTGGACCGGTCGCCACATGACCTCAAGCACATCTCCCCGTATTCCATAGGCAGCTGACTAGTAGTGAGGGTCTAAGGATAGTTAGTGGGGAGACTATACCCTCTTATTAGAGTTACACAATGATATATCAGAGTAAATAACAAGCAATGGAAATAAATAGCGGAAGCAGTCTAATAAATGATAAAGGAGCGGAAGGCAGATTTTATAAATCTTGTACAAACAAATGGCCAACGCCAATTATACAAAAGATGAATGAATGACATGATAATGATACAAAAATGGAAAACAGTAAACAAAACAACATTCTTTACATTCCATTACAAAAATAAACAAAAAATGACTCCAAGCCCCGAGGGCGGTCTCCTTGAGAATCCCGAGCTTCCGCTTGGTCCTTTGCTCCTATCTTTAAAGTAAATGAAAACAGCACAATCTTGCAACCAAATAGAATCTACTCGGGTACCCCAGTGCAATGGCGGCCTGAGTAGGGTGTGAGATATAAATCTTAGTAGGCCAAGACCACCGGTGTCTACCCCAAATCCAAACAATTAATAAATAATCTAAACCGTGAGAAAGCGTGCATAAATAAAGTAAGAAGTACAAAGTAATTGTATACCCAAGTACCTGTTTCAGCCCTAATCTGTTGTCTTAACATGCATTATACATTTGTCTTGCATACTCAACAATCATTACATAATCATTTTCATTTTTCAATTATTCAAACCTCATTAAATTATAAAAGTCTTGAGATTATTCTTAAGCTCGACATCCCCCATATAAGTCACTCACCAAAGATGTCTCTAAAGTCCATATAAGTAATCAAGGTAAAGACCAAATCCATGCTTGTTGTTTGTCTTGGATAACACATCATAAGTTATTCAATTTAATCTTCTATATACTATGTCTAAGCCCGTCCACTAAAATATTGATTCACTCTTGGGTTTGTCCACTAGTAGTGATTCACCCAATTCATTAATAATTCTGAACCCTTTCTCATATTCAATTTACAAATCATTATGTCACAAGAGCTTTCATTAACCATTAATTCATACCATGTATGACCAATTGGACCTATAGTCCAATGTCAATTAATGGGTGTAGAACATCATGTTTAGCACCCTCGTGAGTATTTGGAGTGTCAGTCCTTGTCTCACAACCCATGGGTATTTGGAGCATCAGTCCCTAACCCATAAAAGAATATTTTCATGCAATATGAGTGTAGAACGCCATGTCTAGCACCCCGTGAGTATTTGGAACTTCAGTCCTTGTCTCACAACCCATTTATCAATCATACGTATATATTTATCATTGGTGTAAAACACCATGTCTAGAACCCTGTGAGTATTTGGAGCTTCAGTCCTTGTCTCACAACCCGTTTATCAATCATACATATATATTTATCATTGGTGTAGAACACCATGTCTAATACCCCAAAACCATCCATTAATTAATTCATAAATTAGTTAATCCAATCCGTTAATTAATTTAACAACTAATTAACAACATAAATCACCCATCAAATAAGTCAAAAATTAATTAACCATTCAATATCTCAATAGTAAATAATTAATTAACAATTAATTATTCTTAGCAAGACAACTAAATAATAAACTCAATATTTAATTATCCAAATTCTTTAACAAGTCTGAACTCGTCCACTCAAACAGTGATTCGTCTAGGACTTTAACAATTTAAATGCATGTTATAATCATATCAAAAAATTATGAACAAAGCCCAGGTATTAGGAACCATCTCACACAGCATATCATATTTTTAAACAACTTCATCCAGGACATCTTAAGGCATGTAAAAATAATACACATCAAAAGGTACCCTTGGCCAACAGTCGTAACAAACAATCTATTCACAATCACAATTTAATGCATGAAAATTAATTAATTTAACAATTAATTAATTAATTAAATCTTATCCATTTAACCAATAATCAATTAATTAACCATTTACCATTTAACATATAATAATTAATCCATCCATTAATTATTACCAGGTTCCAATTTATATTTCGAACACGTCAAATATTCAATATTCTCAATAACCAGTAAAAGACGGAATTTTATTCCAACTCATGACTTGATAATTAATTATACAATTAATTAACCTATTACCCATTCTGACCATCCAAATCATTTAACTATTTAATCATACCACTTTAACCAAATTAGAAAAATATGCTTAAAATCAACACATGTTCATGTCCTCATTTATCTCATGTGGGCGATATTATTTAATAGCATCAAAAGTGTCATGCATAGATATATCATAATCAAGGAAACACACATTCTCAATTTATTTAAAGAATCTATAATTCTTAAATAAATTGTTAAGGATTTGGGACCATACCTCAGGGTGGCACCATTTTAAATCTAAAGCGCTTTAATATACTTGGTGGAAACCAGTTCACAACTGGTCTGCAATAGCACGCATGCACACCTTATATATATATATATATATATATATATTCATGTGTGTGCCTTGCAACAATATAAATAAAATTCAAAATATTAAACAGGTACACATAATCAAAGCAGTAAGGACCAACTCACCTCTAACTAGGTACCAGAGACTCATATAAATTATCAAACCCTTAATTGAATGATGTGAAACAATACCATGGTTATATAACCTTACCTAAAAAATGACAGCAAAGCAAAAATGAACCCATCTACCTCACATTTTTTGGAAGATACTGGAATACGGTCCAAAGGGTCTAGAGGAGCCCCTTGTACATCCCTAGAACTGAAGAAATAAGGAAACCCAATAAAATTTGAACCTTAGGGTTTTGGCCAAGAAAAAAGGGTGATAGAGGAGCCAAATGACCGATGAGAATCACAAAACAAATATAGACAGACTCACCTCACTGAGACAGACAAGATTCGAGAAGACACTGGGAGGATTTGATCCCGCGAAGAGGAGCTGGTGAGGGGGTGTAGTGCGCCTCAAAGGAGGGTCCTGGTGCGTTTTTTTTTTTTCCTCTCATATGGTGGTGCTCCACCCTCATGTTCTCTCCCCCAATTATCAATTACACTCAAGATAAAATAATAGTCTTAATATAATAATAATAATAACATTTATTATTCTCATTTAATATAATGTTACTTCATTAACTAACCTTTAAATAAATGTTTCAAAATTATTTCTGAAAACCCTCATTAATCATCCAATAAAATTAATACAATAATAATAATAATAATAATATACTTATTATTATTATTATTAAATATTTATTTTATTTAAAATAAAATAAATAAAAAATGAATTTTAAAAACCGGGTAACCGCACAGCTGACCCGCACCATTTGACTAATTGTGCACAACCCGATATCTACATTTAAAATGGTTTAATTAAATTAAACTCAGCTTCACATTTATTCATCATTTAATATTACCATTTAATATTACCCTTCTTCGATAACACACAACTCCTTGTTTACACATTATGTAATTAAATTCGTTCAAAAAATTGAATTAAATAAATTCCTCACTTCATTTTTTTAATTAAATTATCTCAACACAATTTAATTAAATTTAAAAACTCCAACTCATCGTTATTTAATTAATTATCTCAACACAAATTAATTAAATAAAAACCTTTGCTTTGTAGTGATTAATTAAATTCTTATTGACCTTAAATTTAATTAAATTAAACCCCAAAAAATCCATTATTATTATTATTCATAATAATAATAACAACCACTCATAAAACCATAATAATAATAATAATCGCATTATTATTATTCTTATTATTCAACCTTAGATAAAACTCAACACCTCTTATAAAATAAAAACACTTCTTTATTAATTACGAAACTCCTTATTTAATTAAACGTTTCTTTGAGATACCCAAAAGCCTCATTAATTTCACATAACTATTACACCTCATTAAACCTTCAATTAAAATCTTTTAACATAAATTTTACACCCCATTTAATTAAAAAACGATTCTTCATTCATTATTCTATTAATAAACATTTCATAATTAATTATGAAACTTTCTATTGATCATTTAATTAAAAAAATTAACATTTATTTAAATAAATAACCACAATAATAATAATAACATAATTATTATTATTATTCCAATTTTCATTTATTGAAAACCCAAACCCCCAATTTATTACAATATCATTAATATGATAAAAAATTCAACCCATAACCCCTAATTTAATTGTCATAATAATAATAATTATTACATTCTTAAAACTAAAATAATAATAATCTCATTATTATTATTTTTCAAACCGTTGATAAATGAAACACCACTATTTAATAACAACAATTCATTAAATTTGAAAATTCCTCATTTTATTAAATGTTTCTTTGAGAATCTCAAAAGACACATTAAATTCTCATAAATGATACACTCCTCTAACATACAATTAAAATCTCAAAGCATTAAAATAATTTATGACATCATAATAATAATAAAAAAATTATTATTATTATCGAATTCCTCCATTTAATAATAAATGGTCCTTTAATAATTATAAAACTCTTCATTTAATTAAAATGATTCTTCGATAAACCCAAAATCCACATTAATTTCTTCAACCGTCATTTAATTAATTCTTTTTCATTAATTTAATTAAACAACCACAATAATATTAATAATAATAACTTCATTATTATTATTACTAAAACTTTATTTTAATTAATCACAATCTCTCATATAATCTTATTTAATTAAATTAAATAATTTATTAAATAGGGTAAACTGTACTGGTCAGACCGCAACTGTGTGTTGCCCGTGCAGATTCATTAAAGTGGAATTTTCTGGATCTGGTTCTCTCGAGACACATTGGGACACCCGCTAAAAAGTATCGGGTAATTACGCAAGTCCAAAAATGAAACCTTTGGGTGTTCCAACACTTTGAATAAAATTCTGAAGCTCGGGTTAAAAAAAACCATCGATAAACCAGTTTTTTTTTGAAAACCTTCGTATTTTAACCCCATTCAAAAACACGAGACTTTACAATATACCCACCTTAAAAAATTCTCGTCCTTGAGAAGCCATCAAGAACGCACTAATAAAACAACTGAACTACCAAGGTCATTTAATCTTGTTATAAGTGACGTGTTGCATTCCCAACGCCAAATGCACCTTTAACCATTCACAAGCCTAATGGATAAGACTTTAAAACCAGAGCCAAATCTCACTTTATATCTTAAACATTGAAACAGATCTTATATCTTAGGCCATTAGAGGTACCTCATCAACGAAAATGGTTGAATTTCGATCAATCAACAGAACAAGTTGCACATGATTCCCTCGAAAGACGCCTCAAACCCAAAACCCCATTTCACCCTTTATCTGATGACATGCCTTTAAAACTATCCAAAACCATACTCATGTAAAATAATGCCCTTAACCGACCTCTGGTGAAATTTCCATGTCAAGTCATCACAGGGATATTTTAAAACAACCATTCTCCAATACACAAAAAATCTAAAGAATCAACGCATCTCACGTAATACCCAGATAACAACCACTCATCAAGCCCAACAAAATTTAAATTGTAGCGTGGCATAAGACCAACACTATCTTAATGTCTCCATGACGAGGTCAAGGTAGGGGAAATTATCATCATATTAAGAAGAGAGCACTAAGAGAAAAACCTAGGTCATTAAGAAGATCAGTCAAACTATTACCAGACAACTCTTTTCTAAAAGCTCATCATCACCTGCCGACACGTTTATTGAAAACAAAGCTACAGTACCCACCTTAGGATTGTCCATGACGTCTCAAGAAAAGATCATCTTCTCACCAGTGCGTATTTTTAGAACACATTAATGCATGTGTGTGACATTCCTCAAACCACGATCACCACGTCAAACATTGATCATAAAAGTCATAGCATAAACCTATCGGTGTTCCATAACACTCAAGTACCAAGAAGTCCTCCCGAGCAGTAGGAAGAACTTACTTTAATGGATTAGAACATTCTAAGGGTACTACCTTCCACGGGTTATCCCCTTACAAAACATAAACATTGAGCCTCTCTCTTGGTCACGAAAAACTGAAATCACAAGGTTCAAAGACCCTCTTTTCTATTATGAATTTTAATTAATTCATTTCAACCTTTTAACATTTGAATGAATTTCAACATGCACACAAGTACATCTTCACAAAAAGTCACTTGGTTTTCAAAACAACGGCCTACGGAAAAAATAGGCATGCTATCACAAAAAACCTTCTTAATCATATAACATTCAGTGTTATTCAAATATAAATAGGCAATTTAGCATCTAAATTCCTTTTACCAAAAAGGCGACCTCTAAAGGCCTCATTTATTCAATCTAGGTTCTTCAAAAAGTAACCCAACAATAATTCATTACAATCAAAACTCAACAGTTTTACATTTGCAACCATTTTCAAATTTATTATGGTTGTATAAGGTTCAAAAACATGGGTGGTCATCTACCAATCGATAAGGCGCTCATACACCTTATCGTTGGAATTTGGATCCCATTTATCACAATCAACATTTATTTAACATTTTATCTTTAGCACCCCTTTCATATATCCAAAACATCTCTAACATGTTACCATAAGCAGTAACACAATAGCATGTTATAACACAGAAGTATAACACAACAAAAAAACATGCTAATAACCAAGGTATTATGGAATATAATCACTCAAGCATGTTAAATCTATCACTGAAACATGATATCTAGATAGGAATGCTAAAGCAGATCAAAACATGGAATTGCACCCAAGGAACACAATCCAAATTAGTAGGCATCCTACTAATGCAACTATATGGCATGTTATATTCATGACATGTGAATCTCTAAGTGCCTAAGATGATGTATGTATGAAACTTCCTTTCCATATCAGGCCAAGATAATTATTTTTCCAAAATTCTCAAAATCAATCAATAGTAGAAAATACACCAGTGACTCAAGGTGAAATCATATCAACTGTAACCTCTAATAGTACAAACATCAATTCCCATCCCAAGCCACTTGGTCATTTCCTGTACATGAGCTCATCAGTCCCAAGCACGACTATTAACCCAAGCACCGACACATTCCTAGTCTCCTGTCTATCAACCCCAAAATAGTAAGACAAAGGAAAAGAAACCTCCCTCTAATACCACTTTGTAATGTCCCGACCCGTCTCACCCCTGAACTGGTGGCCGGACTGGTCGCCACATGACCTTAAGCGCATCTCCCCATATGCCAGAGGCTTCCAACTAGTAGTGAAGATCTAAGGATGGTCAGTGGGGAGGCTATACATTCTTATCAGAGTTGCACAGTAGTATATCATAGTAAATAACAAACAATGGCAATAAATAGTGGAAGCAGTCTAATAAATGATAAAGCAGTGGAAGGAAAATTTTATAAATATTGTACAAACAAATGGCCAACGCCAATTATATATTAGGTGCATTCATGACATGATAATGATATAAAAATGGAAAATAGTGAACAAAACAGCATTCCTTACAGTCCGTTACAAAAATAAATAAACAATGACTCTAAGCCCCAAGGGCGGTCTCATCGAGCATCCCGAGATTTCACTCGATCCTTTGCTCCTATCTTCTAAGTAAATGCAAACAGAACAATCCTGTAACCAAATAGAATCTACTCAGGTACCCCAGTGCAATGGCGGCCCGAGTAGGGTGTGAGATATAAATCTCAGTAGGACAAGACCACCGATGTCTACCCCAAATCCAGACAATTAATAAATAATCTAAACTGTCTGAAAGCATGCATAAATGAAGTAATCAGTTTAAAGTAACTATATAACCAAGTACCTATTTTAGCCCTCATCAGGTGTCTAAACATGCATTATACATTTGTCTTTCATACTCAATAATCATTACATAATAATTTTCATTTTTCAATTATTCAAACCTCATTAAATTATGAAAGTCTCGAGATTCTTCCTAATCCCGATATCCCCCATATAAGTCACTCACCACAGATGTCTCTAAAGTTCATCTAAGTAATAAAATTAAAGACTAAATCCATGCTTGTTCTTTGGATTAGATAATGTGTCATAAGTTATTCGATTTAATCTTCCATATACTATGTCTGAGACCGTCCACTAAAATAGTGATTCACTCCTGGTTCCGTCCACTAATAGTGATCCACCCAATTCATTAATAATTCTGAACCCTTTATCATATTCAATTCACAAATCATTATGTCACAACAGCTTTCATTAACCATTAATTCATTTCATGTATGACCAATTGGACACATAGTCCAATTTCAATTAATGGGTGTAGAACATCATGTATATCACCCTCGTGAGTATTTGGAGGGTCAGTCCTTGTCTCACAACCCATGGGTATTTAGAGAATCAGTACCTGACCCATAAAAGAATATTTGCATGCAAGATGGGTGTAGAACATCATGTCTAGCACCCTGTGAGTATTTGGAACTTCATTCCTTGTCTCACAACCTGTTTATCAATCATATGTATATATTTATCATTGGTGTAGAACACCATGTCTAGCACCATGTGAGTATTTGGAGCTTCATTCCTTGTCTCACAACCTGTTTATCAATCATAAATATATATTTGTTATTGGTGTAGAACACCATTTCTAATACCCCAAAACCATCCATTTATTAATTCATAAATTAATTAATCCAATCCGTTAATTAATTCAACAACTAATTAACAACATAAATCACCCATCAAATAAGTCAACAATTAATTAACCATTCAACATATCAATAGTAAATAATTAATTAAAAATTAATTATTCTTAGCAAGCTAGCTAAATAATTAACTCAGCATTTAATTATCCAAATTCTTTAATAAGTCTGAACCCGTCCACTCAAACAGTGATTCGTCTAGGACTTTAACAATTTACATGCATGTTATAATGATCTCAAAACATACTGAACAAAGCCCAGATATTAGGAACCATCTCACACAACATATCATATTGTTAAACAACTCCATCCATGACAGCTTAAGGCATGTAAAAATAATATGCATCAAAAGGTACCCTTGGCCAATAGTCGTAACAAACAATAAATTCACAATCTTAATTTAATGCATGCAAATTAATTAATTCAACAATTAATTAATTAATTAATTTTTATCTATTTAACCAATAATCAATTAATTAACCATTTACCATTTAACACATAATAATTAATCCATCCATTAATTATTACTAGTTTCCAATTTATATTTCAAACACGTCAAATATTCAATATTCTCAATAATCAGTAAAAGACGCGATTTTATTCTAACTCATGACTTGATAATTAATTCTACAATTAATTAAACTATTATCCATTATGACCATCCAAATAATTCAACTATTTAATCATATCACTTTAACCAAATTAGCAAAACATGCTTAAAATCAACACATGTTCAAGTCCTCATTTATCTCATGTGGGCGGTATTATTTAATAACATCAAAAGTTTCATGCATCGACATATCATAATCAAGGAAACTCACATCCTCAATTTATTTTAAGAATCTATAATTCTTAAATAAAGTGTTAAGGATTTGGGACCCTACCTCAGGGTGGCACCATTTTAAATCTGAAGCACTTTAATATACTTGGCGATAACCAGTCCACAACCGGTCCGTAATCGCACGCATGCACACCTTATATATATATATATATATATATATATATATATATATTCACCTGCGTTCCCTATAACAATATAAATAAAATTCAAAATATTAAATAGGTACTCAGAATCAAAGCAGTAAGGACCAACTCACCTTTAACTAGGTACTAGAGACTCATATAAATTATCAAACCCTTAATTGAATGATGCGAAACAATACCACGGTTATATAACCTTACCCGAAACTTGACAGGAAAGATAAAACGAACTCATCTGCCTCTCCTTTGTTGGAAGATGTTGGAATACGGTCCAAAGGGTCTAGAGGAGCCCATTGCACATCCATATAACTGAAGAAATAAGGAAACCCAATAAAACCCAAACCTTAGGGTTTTAGCCGAGAAAATAGGGAGATGGAGGATCCAAACGGCCGATGTGAATCACAAAACAAATGTAGACGGACTCACCTTATTGATACGGACAAGATTCGAGAATACACTGGGAGGATTCGATCGTGCGAAGAGGAGTTGGTGAGGGGGGTGTAGCGCACCTCAAAGGAGGGGGGTGGTACGTTTTTACTCTTCCTTTTGGTGGTGCACCACCCTCATGTTCTCTCCCCCAATTATCAATTACACTCAAGATAAACTAATAGCCTTAATATAATATTAATAACATTTTTTATTCTCATTTAATATAATGTTACTTCATTAACTGACCTTTAAATAAATGTTTCAAAATTATTTCTGAAAACCCCCATTAATCATCCAATCAAATTAATAAAATGATAATAATAATATCCTTATTATTATTATTATTAAATATTTATTTTATTTAAAATAAAATAAACAAAAAAATGAATTTTAAAAATTGGGTAACCGCACAGCTGGCCCGCACCATTTGACTAACCGTTCACAACCTAATATCTACATTTAAAATGGTTTAATTAAATTAAACCCAGCCTCACATTTATTCCTCATTTAATATTACCCTTCTTCGATAACACCCAACTCCTTGTTTACACATTATTTAATTAAATTCGTTCACAAAATTGAATTAAATAAATTCCCCACTTCATGTTTTTTATTTATATTATCTCAACACAATTTAATTAAATTTAAAAACTCCAACTCATCATTATTTAATTAATTATCTCAACACAAATTAATTAAATAAAAACCTATGCTTTGTGGTGATTAATTAAATTCTTGTTTACCATTAATTTAATTAAATGAAACTCCAAAAAAATCCATTATTATTATTATTCATAATAATAATAATAACCACTCATAAAACCATAATAATAATAATCATGTTATTATTATTCTTATTATTCAACCTTAGATAAAATCCAACACCTCTTATAAAATAAAAACACTTCTTTATTAATTACGAAACTCCTTATTTAATTAGAAGTTTCTTTGAGATACCCAAAATCCTCATTAATTTTACATAACTATTACACCTCATTAAACATCTAATTAAAATCTTTTAACATAAATGTTACACCCCATTTAATTAAAAATGATTCTTCATTCATTATTCTCTTAATAAAAATTTCATAATTAATTATGAAACTTCCTATTGATCATTTAATTAAATTTTTTAACATTTATTTAACTAAATAACCACAATAATTATAATAACATCGTTATTATTATTATTCCAATTTTCATTTATTGAAAAATAAAACCCCCAATTTATTACAATATCATTAATATGATAAAAACTCCAACCCATAACCCCTAATTTAATTTCCATAACAATAATAATTATTACATTCATAAAGCTAAAATAATAATAATATCATCATTATTATTTTTCAAACCGTTGATAAACAAAACACCACTATTTAATAACAACAATTCATTAAATCTAAAAATCCACATTTTATTAATTTTTCTTTGAGAATCTCAAAAGACACATTAAATTCTCATAAATGATACACTCCTCTAACATTCAATTAAAATCTCAAAGCATCAAAATAATTTATGACACCATAATAATAATAATAAAATTATTATTATTAGTACATTCCTCCATTTAATAATAAATGGTCCTTTAATAATTCTAAAACTCTTCATTTAATTAAAACGGTTCTTCGATAAACCCAAAATCCACATTAATTTCTTCAACCGTCATTTAATTAATTCTTTATCATTAATTTAATTAAAAATCATAATAATATTAATAATAATAACTTAATTATTATTATTGTTAAAATTTTATTTTAATTAATCACAATATCTCATATAATCTTATTTTATTAAATTAAATAATTTATTAAATAGGGTAAACTGTACGGGTTAGACCGAAACTGTGTGCTGCCCGTGCAGATTCATTAAAGTGGACTTTTCTGGATCCGGTGCTCCTGAGACACATTGGAAAACCCCCTAAAAATTATTGGGTAATTACAGAAGTCCAAAAACGACACATTTGGGTGTTCTAACACTTGGAATAAAATTACGAAGCTCGGTTTAAAAAAATAACCCATCGATAAACTAATTTTTTTTTAGAACCTTCGTATTTTAACCTGGTTCAAAAACATAAGACTTTACATTAATAAATATTTCTGTTAAAAAAATTTAAATAAAATCACTCAATTAAAATAAATGTTGCCCAATTAATCAAAATAGTAGTTTAATATAATGTTGATCTTTTAAAAGATTCCTCAAAGCTTGATTACTACTCAGTTAAAGCAATATGAAAATTAATTTAACTTTTGAAGTAAATTTACTCAATAAAATACTTATATAAACACTAGTTAAGATTAACTGTCAAAGTAATGGTTTTGCTTTTAGCTTAAAAACTCATACAGTTAAAAGCTTTGTAAATAATTAAACAAAACAAAAACACACAATGGGATAAAATAAGGTGTTCAGTCTCAAACAGAGACCTAACCCCCTCCACTTGAAAATAACCCACTACTAATAGGTTTATATAAATATAATATGATCCACAACCTGGATCAGATATATAGACAAAAGTGTATAAGGTGTATAAGCCACGCAGTGACCTCTTCCACAATAATCGCGGGAAGAAAAAAAATACAAGCCATGGATAGTCCTCTTCCACAAACATTGTGGGTAAAAAAATGAAAATTTGTAAGGATAATATATAATATTCTCTAGTTATAGCGTAGGAGACAGTGAGTGTTAATAAATAGAATAAACAACACACTACTCAAAATTAAAAGTAACAGATAGAAAGAGAAAGTAGTAGATATATAAAAAGATAGTGTTGCTCAGTTTGAAGTTATCTAGTTGCTTGAGTCTCCTCGAATGTGACTTGGAGAGGAACGCGGTCTAATTCTCTAAAAATAGTAGTAAAACAGAGTGTCGTATTTCTCTTCATGATGATCCACTCTTTTCACAGTTCAAGAAACTCAGATGAGTCCAGTGTATCTCAATGTATATCACATTCATATGTATCATTTGTGTATCTAGTATAACATATCTTAAGAGAGAGTCCTTTATAAAATATATATAACTCAAGAAGCAAATAATCTATTGAAATATAATCATAAATATTTCCTAAAACCTCGTACTGGGATCTGACATTTTCATCAATGCATCCTTGGTGTATTTAAAGAATAATAATTAAATAATCCTTGGAATTAAATTAAATTATATAGTTGTTGTGAGAATTTAATTCAAATGTCCTATAATAGTGATGATGGAACATATTGATGATGAATTGGGTTTGGAAGTGAGTCAAGATGGTGGTGGGTCATCTGGTGGTGACTCATTCCAAGCAGTGACTCATCTAATGGTTGGTCATCTAACAGTGACTCATTCTTAGCAACGACTTAGGTATGATGATAGGTAATTCCTAGTAGTGAGTATTTTCTATCGGTGAGTCAAGTCTGGTGGTAGGTAAAGTCTGGTTGTGACTATTTTCTAACCGTGACTCTTTTCTAGTGATAGGTAAAGTCTGTTGGTAGGTCTTTTTAACACTTAGATAAATTTTCATCAGATCACCTTATATTATAAAATGTTATCATACAGCATAAAATTCATTAGAAACATAATTAACCTGATTATTTATCATTAAAATAAGGAGGTGACAACAATATCTCCCATTTTGATTATCACAAATCATAGAATTTTATAAAACATGTATATAATAAAATCTAGCATAAAATAGATATATTTGAAAAAAAATAATCATAAATACTTAACACTTGAAAAGATAATGCGAGAGTTTGTTCATAAATTTGAAATTTTAAAATAGAAGATAAATAAAGATGCTAGAAAATATATGGTATTCACATAATTATGAGGAAAAAATAAAAAAGAGTGATACACAAAACATAAACATAAATGTAAATGTCCATAATTATTATCCCCAACATAAAATATAAATTACATAATTCTCCCTAACATTAAAGTTAAATTACATAATTCTCCCCTACATAAAATATAAATTACATAAATATTCTCTCCCTTTTGGTATTATCAAAAAGTAAAGAGGGAACAGAGGTAGATGGCACAGAGGTAGAGGTTAAGGGAACTGGGGTAGTGGTTGGAAGAATTATAGGGACTGAAGGAGTTTGGAGCTATCTGATAACAACTGGATGAAGATGATAAACTAATTCCCTGGGAGACAAAGTGAGAGGTTGAAACCGAGAAGGTAAAAGAGAATTTGGATCCAAGGCAATGGTTGGTTTGAAATATTCAGGGTCAGTGGATTTAGGAGAAATATGAGAAGTTGCTTGAATGGCTTCATGGGCTACTACTGTAGTACCAGACACGTGTAAGAAATTCCTCATGGGATTGATGAAATCCATAATGATGTTACCTCCATGCTCCATAAACAACTAAAGCACAAGTGTCATATCCTTAAACTGAGTGACATGTTCCTAAAAATATTCGGTAACTAGTGGCATCTGAAGGTTCTCAGCTAGAAACTTAAAGTGGAAGTTCAATTCAGGTTTGTTGTAAATCCTAGAGAGGTAATATTTTATGGCCTTTAATATGTGTTCTCTATCATTTCTAGAATCATTCAAACATTACCTTACCATCTTATAAACATGATCACTTTGCTATCTAATCTACCTCAAATACTCTTGAGAAGTAGGAGGAAAATTTACCATAGAATCATGAAGCTCTTCTCTGAAATATGACTAAATTAAATCTATATCAAGAGAATCAAAGTGAGGTAGAGCAGTGGAAATGGAATTTACTTAAGGTAACATCTCTAATTTCTCCAACAAAGCATCCAAACTAGAAGTAAAAGAAGTCTTAGTCTCATTCACCATAGACCTAAAGGTCTCCATCTCATTGTCTAGCTATCTATTCTCAATCTAAACCTCCTAAATATAGTGATTCATCTTCAGTTGAATGTGGAACACAACCAACCCAAACAAATTCCTAGCATCATCCTCACTGATCTGAGTGACTGGAGGTGCTTAATTCACTACAACAAAATTTCCATTTAGTGGTGGTTTTGTAGCGGTGGTTCCTAGAACCGCCGCTAAACCTTTTTTAAAAAAGGTTTCACGGTGGTTTATAATAAACCGCCGCGAAACATTTTTTTTTAACAACCCCGACCATTCCTCTTTCTCACCAGAGACCGTGATTCCCCTGGCCCCCCGCTTCCCCCGCGACCCCAGCCCCCCATGACCCCGACGACTCCGCGACCCCAATGACCCCGCGACCCCGGCGACCCCGCGACCTCGGTGACCCCGACCCCCCGTGACCCCGGCAACCCCGTGACCCCGACGACCCTACTTCCCCGGAGACCTATATGAACCTAGGGTTTTATTTCTAATTTTTTTTTATATTAGTTATTTCTTTATTATTATTGTTTCTTATAATAAATTGTAATGTTGTATTTATTGTATTGTATGCAGATGTTTTCGTTTATGATTATATGTTTTTCTACTTATTGCATGTGATTTTTTATATGTGTTTGTTAGTTTTTATTCTTAAGTGATTGTTTTTCTATCTGCTTGATTGTTTGTGGTTGTTTGATACTATACTCATGGGTTGTGATGACTCATGGTTACAATACATGCTTATATTATGGGTTATAATGGATTAAGGTATAACATGTACACATTTCCCTAGGTTGTGATGGATTTAAGGCTATGTCATGTTTTTGGTTGTGATGGCTCGAGGTTATAACATGTGTCATTGAGGTAATGATGTGGAAATTTAGTGGATGTTGGGATGGTTAACACTGGTTGAGAGTTGGACTTTCTTGTTATGATGATGTGATGATGATGAGATGATTGAAATAGGTTGAGAGTTGGGATTACCTATTTTCTAGCTAATATGATGATGAGATGATTGAAATAGGTTGAGAGTTGGGATTACCTATTTTCTAGCTAATATGATGATGTGACAGTGATGATTGATACATGTTAAGAGTTGGGTTTTCTTTTTTGTCGAAAATATTGATGGTTTCCATATTATCGAGTATATAATTGTAGATCTATATGACCTACCATTAGAATGAAACATATGCATGTCAGTCCATTTGATTATAATTCCACCAAGAACTTATATGGGAAAGAGACATATAATCCATTTTTTACACTTTAAAAAGATTAAACTCTATCATCAATGATAATAATCACACTAACATGCCTATAAATGTCATGTGAATCTTATGTTCCTAAACATGATTCATGATAGTCCTCTTCCCTCTACTATCCAAGAGTCAAAATCCTACAGAAATCACATATCCACACCATGTTCATCCAAGTGAAAATCATATAACTGTAATAAAGAACAACAAGAACAAAAATTCCAAGCCCCTGGGAACTTAGAATCCCTACCAGAAAAGGTGTTCATGATGCACCAGTATTATATCTATTATAGGATTTTAAACATTCCTATATCATTGGGTTACCATATCCCAAATAGTAAAACAAAAGAACCATTTATCAATTTGTAACATCTTATCTTGACTCACTATGAATATTAACCTGACCAATGGTACTATGTGACCTCAAGAATTCATTCCTGTATACTAGAGGCTACTAAATAGTAATGGGGGGATAAGGTAGTATCATAGGGAGACTATACTCCCACATTAGAGTGCACAATAATGATAAAATAACTAAGCATCATACACATCAGAGTATATAGAAATAATAATAAACTAATAATTCTATAACAAAATGAAAAGGTATATAAAGGAATACATACACAATTGATCACCCACTGGACCAATCACACATGTAAATAAAATACATAAATAAATAAAATTATAAGAGGCCCTACTAAAACCTCAATCCTCACCTCATCAAAAACTCAAGTACATGAATTTGAACTATCCTAATCGACCTTGTAACTTTGAGTCTCTTCCCAACCTATTCCTATAACTAAGGGAGATCCTTCTTAGGTACCCAAGTGCATTGGTGGCCTAAGCATAGTGTGAGTAGAAAACTCAGTAGGGAATAACCTACTTAGTCTTGTAGATACCAAAAATATGGTGATATGTTCATGTTAAATTCTTTGAATAAAGACATATTCTAAGAAAATAAATAAAAGCACAATTTTGATCCTCAAGTACATGACCCTGATCGACTATACCTGCATCGAATGACATGGAGTGTCTCTAGTCACATCACGATGACCTTTCCAACCATAATATTAACCTGAGGTTATTCCACCCCCAGTATACAGGTAATTACTTGGGGGGTTGATCCACCCTGGTATACATATAATGATCTAATAAATTCTCTATCCTAGAATAATAACCCAGGGAATGATCTATCCCAATATACAATAGTTTCTGAAAGCTGATGCCTGGAAATGTGGGAGTCTCAACCACACCCACCAAATCCCACACAAGATTTGATATCCAGCACATGGAAGGACCTATACTCTTCCTATAAACAATATAATCCCAACTCTAAATCCATGTAATCTCCACCAATAGCATCACAAATCTCTATAAAAGGGGATTTTTATTTAGTATCACTAACCTCCCTACAAGGAGAGTTTTATTTAGTATCATAATCACTCCATGAGTATTTTCATTTCAAATAAATAACTTCTAAATGGAATATACCATATCAAGCATGAATACACACACAAACACAAATATATATATAAGATCAACATAGGTTTCAATCTCTCTAACCCATCATGTAAACCGTGGTTATCCCCTAGACCCCTTATGGATTTATCACCTTATCCAATTCATTTACAATCATTTTATTTTAATTATATAACCCACTTAGTTTAATTAATTAATAAATTATTAAATAAAACTCAACCATTCACCCATAGTGGAAGGTCCATAAAAATAAAATAAAAAAAATTACCATAGGGATATGCTAAGGGACCACCAACCTATTTTGTATGATTCTTCTATTTTAATTCCAGGATTGCAACTTTTCTTAGGCTCACAGAGGCTTTACCAAACCCATAGCACATTCTGAGTACCTATCTCCAACCCAAACATTCTGATTGAGTTAATTCGGTTCAATATTATAATTAATTAACAATTTCTTGTTAAAATCTAATTAAAATAAAAGTTGTATAAATGTTGGATACTAATAAAGAGGACCCATCACACCAAAACCACTACCAATCATCCATGAGAAGTCATTTTCATGCCTCTAGAACTAAACTAGGAAAAAACCTATGAGAAAAAACTAATTCCATAGTTAAATTACTTAAATTTAATGAAAAAACTTAGAAAAATCAGCATCACAATGTACCTCTACTGATTCAATGGGAAACCACATGTATATGACATTATTAGGTGTCCTCTATGAAAACCATATGAAATCCCCATTGTTCTAGGATAATTATACAATTATCCAGTGGAATTTTCACTCAATTCCTTAATCACTGAGATGAAAATTATAGATAATGGGAAGATATGTTAGATAGATATTTTAATAGGTGAATTCATACAAGACATTATTGAATAAAGAATCTAAAACCCACCCAAATTCAAGGGGTTTGAATAGGTAAGGAGGTGAATAATGTTGGGGTTTATATGCACCAAAAAAGGGGGATAAATAGGGATCCCCCTCTTAAAATACCAAGGGGGGTAGTGGTAATAATTCCCACTTAAAATCCCCACTAACTAGCTAGTAGCTCCAAGTATGTTGGGGAATGAATTGCTAGCCCACCGGCTAGTTGGTGGCTACAACTGCAGTCATGACTACTCTGAGACTCCTCTGATTCTATCCTAAAATACTCAAGACACCTTTGAGACTTATAACACATATAGATTCATCCTTTTTTAAGGTTTCCCAGCTATTGGAATTATATTCTGAAACCCATTTTAAAATCTGGCCCCTCAACCAATTAAAAAAATCAAATTTTTACTTAAAATCAAAACCTGTACGGACACAAGTTCTTACAATATTGACTTTTTTGGAAATATTTTAACTAGTTTAAAAATTATAATAAAATTATAATAGTTATCAGTATAATTTATTTTGAATATATATATTTGTAACAAATGGATTTAAAAGACTTATTTTCTTCACAATGGTGCGCACCATGTTGTGCCAATGGCGCGCTCCATTGAGCCTTTTTGATTTTTTTTTGTATTTTTTTAACCTGCTAACTCTTATGCCCTGATTGAAAATACCTCTTTTGAGGTCAAACAACGACATCCCCTTTTAAATCTATGCAACACTCTTCTCGTGAGTGTAGTGACCCAGCCGGTGTTGGACCACATTGACTGCCATGACCAAACCGGGATCCCTCGACTGCCGTGACCCATTCGACCACGACTTAGCCGAGCTCCCTTAACCACCACGACTTAGATGCGCAATGTTGACCTCATTTGTTTTTTGATATGTGGAATATGAATTATTGACATAAATCTTTGTTTTTTATGCATAAATTGTATAATTTTTTATTTTTTATTATTGATATATGTATACACCTCTTTTGTGCGCCGTAAGTTAATATTACCAAGCACCATGAGCCGCGCCATGCGCTTTGGCGCCGGGGGATCTTGTCGCCATTGTGCGCCATGCACCGTAAATAACTATGTGTTTTAATTATTTTTATTATTATTTAGGCACATTGTGATATACATGGATAAAATATGGATCACATTACCGAGGAACACACCTCAGTATGTTAAGGGTTTGAATGAGTTTTTAGATTTTGCAATTTCTAATCGATCTGTTGAAGGGAGAATAAAATGTCCATATCCTAAATGTAAATTTAGAACATGGTTGAAGAGAGATGAGGTTTATGAAAATTTAATACTAAATCAATTCCCTGGTCAATATTTGTGTTGGATTTGGCATGGAGAATCGAATGTTATAGAAAGATTGAGCACTGATGTTAATCCACAGAATGAGGTCCTAAGTTCGTCGACAATGGAAAATGAAATGCAAAACTTCATAAATGATGCATTCGGCACTGTAAGACATCACTATCAGAATGAAAACATATCAGAACAACCAGAAGAGGGTGCTACAAATTGTAACGTGACAAGTGATGTTTTTGAGACTATAACACAGGCAGATCAAGATTATAACATATCATTGGATCTTCCTCTTGATTCTGTGGAGCCAAATATAAGAGAAAACTTCACTAAGGAAAATGTGTTTCATGATTTAGTTGACGATGGAAATCAAGAGTTGTATAGTGGGTGTTTGAAATATTCAAAACTTTCATTTCTACTGAAGTTTTACCATATCAAATTTCTATGTGGAATTAAAAATAAGGCAATGTCCATGATATTGGAATTGATTTGGGATGCATTTCCTGAAGCAAAAATCCCAGAATCTTTTTATTATATGAAAAAAGTTGTTAACAAGCTTGGTCTGGATTATACAAAAATACATGTGTGCCCCAATGACTGTATGCTTTATTGGGGAGAGGATTCAAGTAAACAGAATTGCAAGAAATGTTCTTATTCTAGATGGCAAGAAAAGGGTGATGTTGGAAGTCTGAATGAACATAATTTCATGGAGAAGAAGAAAAGGAACACACCTAAAAAGGTTTTGCATTACTTTCCTTTGAAGCCTCGATTGCAAAGATTATTCATGTCATAGAAAACCGCTGAATACATGAAGTGGCATTCTTTAGATAATAACAATGATGGGTTAATGATACATCCACGAGATTCTCAATTGTGGAAGACATTTGATTCATTACATCTCAATTTCTTAGCTGATCCTAGGAATGTTCAATTGGGATTGGATGCCGATAGATTCAACCCATTTGGGACTTTTAGTACCAGTTATAGCATTTGGAAAGTTGTTTTGATCCCTTATAATCTGCCTCCTTGGATGTGTATGAAACAAACATCTTTTATCCTTTCAATGATTATTCCTGGAAAAAAATTCCTGGAAATGATATTTATGTATACTTGTAGCCTTTGATTGATGAATTGCAGGAGTTATGGAGCAATGGTGTTGAGACATTTGATGCTTCTTCTAAAACAATGTTCAAAATGCATGCTGCTTTAATGTGGACCATTAGTGACTTCCCTGGGCTTAGGAATTTATCTGGTTGGAACACTTACATGATTTTGGATTGTCCCGTTTGTAACTTTTATTTTGAGCCCAAACGGCTACCTCACAGTAGAAAATGATGCTTCTTGTGTCATCGAAGATTTCTCGATGCATCTCATAGATTTCGGCTGAACAGATCAAAATTTAATGGTTCCATTGATCGTAGACCACCTTTAAAGTTGTTAACTAGTTCTGAAATATTGACACAGCTTGAAAATGTTGAAACAGAATTTGGGAAGGTTCATCATTTGAATGAGAGCGGAAAATGGGTCCGAAGTGCATCGTCAAGCGAAACCGGAATGCAAAAATGGAAGAAAAAAAGTATATTCTTCAAACTTCAATATTGGGAATTTAATTTGTTCTGGCATAATCTTGATGTGATGCATATTGAGAAGAATGTCTGTGAAAATTTGATATTCACATTGCTTAATGAGCATGGAAAGTCGAAGGATCGTCTCAATGCTTGCAAAGACTTACAAACAATGAACATAAAACGCGATCTCTGGCCAGATGAGAATGAAAAGTATCCTCTAGAAATTTTTTCAATGAAAAATAGGGATAAAGATACATTCCTTCGAATGTTAAAGAATGTTAAGGTATCTGATGTGTATTCAAGTAACATCTCGAGGTGTGTTGACTTGAATAATCGTAAGTTACATGGATTGAAAAGTCATGATTCGCATATTTTGTTACAGTAGTTACTACCATTGGCATTGATTACATTATTACCTGAAAAAATTACTGCTATTGTACTCTAGTTCTGCACATTTTTTAAACAACTATGTGAGAAATCTCTACATCCATTTCAACTTGACAACCTCCAGGAGAGGTTTGTATTGACCCTTTGTGCAATGGAGATGATCTTTCCTCTGTCATTTTTTTTAGTAATGATGCATTTAACTGTGCATTTGGTTGAGGAAGTTAAATTAGGAGGCCCCGTTCATTATCGATGGATGTATCCAATTGAGAGGTACTTTATTTATATGCTTTCCAGTTAAGTAAACAATTTTTGGTACTTAATTAAATGCATAATTATTTTTATTTTATTTTACATATATATTGGGCATTTGAAATCATACGTGAGAAATAAATCTCAACCAGAAGGCTCTATTGGTGAAGGCTATTTGGCTGAGGAGTGTCTGACCTTTTGTTCTCGATACTTGGATGATATTGAGACAATATTTAATTGAGTTGGACGTGTTGATGACACATCGACTCAATCTCAAATACATCAGAAATCTAAAATATTTCCTGCTATTGGCTGATCAGTTGGGAGGACCTCAAATGTGAAATTGATTGAACTGGAATTATTACAGGCACATAGATATGTGCTACTGAATAGTGAAATTGCAGATCCATTTATTGAAGAGTTGAGGATACAAACAAAGAGACGAATGAGAGGCCGAACACGAAATGAGAAAGATATAAATAAAGTTGTTAATAAAGAGCTTGTAGAACGGTTTGCACGACGTGTAAGTTCATAAACATTTCAATAAATATAAATATTATTTTGACACATACATTTTGAAAATCTAATAAAGTATATTTCTTTTTTCATATCATGAATACTGATACTCGATCAGAGGTGTCAGAAGATTTGAAGTTTCTTGCTAGAGGTCCTCTAAAACAAGTTAGAAAGTTCGACACTTATAATGTGAATGGATTTAGATTTCGTACAGTCGATCAAGAAGTGGGTTTGAAAACACAGAATAGTGGTATATTTACATTTGATGAAGTGGAATACTATGGAAAGATGCATGATATTATTGAATTAGACTACCAAGGACATTTTTCGGTTGTTTTATTCAAATTCAAATGGTTTGATTTTATCGGAGGTGTTAAAAGAGAGTCCTTGCAATTTACTTCTGTGAACTTCTCTTGCTTGATGGATGTTGGTGATCGTGAACCGCATGATCCATATATCTTAGAATCGCAAGAAAAAATGGTATATTATGTAAATGATGTTGTCTATGAAGGGTGGAGTGTAGTTGCTCATGTAATACAAAGAGATTTGTATGATATGGGTGATGAAGTGGAAAATTTGAACTCTGAAATTAAAGTTAATCAGCAACAGGAAGTAGGATTATTTGTCCATCATGATATTGAAAATATTAGTCTAGCAAGGATTAATGAAGTGGATAAAGCAATAGAGTAGTAAACTGACATTATTGAAGGGGAAAATGATTGTATGTACAATTATTTATTTATTCAGCAACCACTTGTTTCATTTCTGCAGTCATTCATTATCATTGTTATATATATATTGTTTGTTAGTACTGGGCATCTATTATCATTTTTATTTTATTTTTCTGCATAATTTTTTTGAAATATATATTCTGAACTTAATTTTATTTGATTAAATGACAGGAATGCCAAGGAGGAAGCGGTACACTATTTCATCTAGTTCTGCGACAGATGGCGATCCATCTGGCTCCCTCCCCACGACATCTGAGGCATCAGCTGCCGACACCCCTACACCATCTCCCCCTGCACCATATCTCACACCATCTGTGGATGTACCATTAGAGGGTGAGTCATCGACTCCCCCTTCAGGAGCCTCAACAGTGGGGCAGCGACACACCCCTTCCAGTTCATTCTGGGCATACTGGAGTGTCACTGTCATAGGTACAAATTCTAATTAAATAAATTTATTTCATTTTTTTATACTAATTGTTTGCTCATTGAAGATGAAAAAAATGAAACCGTGGAGAAAAACATAAAAAGTTCAGATGTTTGGAATATGACTGGCAAGAAGATAGTCATGCCATTTGATTCTTATGGGATCCCTACGGCTGACGCCACGGGGTTACTTGGCCAGATTATAGGCCAGCTGGTAGTGGAGCCTGTTTCCCTTCCCATTTCATATGATGATTGGAGACATATGCCTCCAAGCTGAAAAAACAAAGTTTATGATTCTCAAATAAATGTAAATTTATTACATTATGGTTTAATTGAATGTCGTGTTACTAATATGTTCAAAATGAATTTTTGTATACAGATGTTCTTCCACTTTACTGTTGCTGATGTGATAGCACAGAAGTGGACATTGAAAAATATAGGTAAGAAGTGGAAAGATTTCAAATGGATATTTTGGTGTGATGTCAACAATACTTCGTTGACCGCGTAGCAAATGTATGAGAAGCTACCCAGTGGGGTACCGAAAGAACAATGGAAAGTGTTTGTTGACAGACATCGTGATCAGAAGCAGATGGTATTGAAATATATATTATTATATTATCATCATTTTACATTTATACTTGTATATGAAAAGGACATGACATTCAATACATTAGTATTAAATTGCATTTTATTTATTTCAGGATCTCTCAAGACAGAATGCATCAAACCGGGCTAAGCAAGTCATCCCGCACACTGCGGGCTCAAAAAGTTTTTCTAGAAGCCGAACGACATTGGTAATCTTTTAATTAGTATAAATATTTATAAGACAATATTATCTATTTAATATATTGAATTGTTTATTTATCTTTGCTTAATGCAGTCCCAGAGTTTAGGGCATGAAGCATCTAGAACTGAACTGTGGTTGGATGTTCACAAGAAATCAGATGGAAGCTTTGTTAATGAGCCTGCTAAAGAAGTTGGGGTATGAAGTCAATTTTTTATCATAATAACTTATTATCAGTTTTTACTGTGTTAATATATATTGATATTTGATTTATAGGTAAAAATTAAAGAACTATGGGATTTCAATCCTGCGTAGTCCTACTCAGTCTCCCAGGACGACCCGATTGCTAAAGTCCTTGGGAAGGAGCATCCTGGGAGAGTGCGTGGGATGGGTTTGGGACCTGTACCATCTGATGTTTTTAGCAGGCCACCGGGGATGGCAGCTGGATCTACTCATGACTTTACTCAGCCCATACCCGAAGATGCTAATAAAGAGATTGTTTCTTTATGAAACATAGTTCACCAGCAGGGGGATCAGATATCTGCTTTGCAGAAAGATTTGACTAAAATATGTCAGCAGATGAGCAGATATGCTCCCGGTGGTAGTGCATCGACTTGTGGTATGCAGGTAAATCACAAAAAATCAAATTCATTTAGTTTGATAACATTCATTGGTTTTAAGTTTTAATATAAATATGCAACCGTATTTAATTTTCAATATAATGTTCTTACAGGTGACAACAGAAAGTGGAGATGAAGGTGGAGAGGGTGACGATGCATCATCGGACCCTGAGTAGTTGTATTGCTGATTTGTTGAACAAATATGGGAACAATTGGTTTGTATATGTAACATTTGTGGCACATAGTTTCCACCACACATTTTCATGTCCTAAAATTTCCTTGATTTCTGATGTTTCTTTTTATGCATTTTATTGATTTCTGATGTTTCTTTTTATGTCTTGATTTCTCGAGTGTGGTATACATCATTCCATTTAGGCCTGTGTTTGAATTGGTAGTTACCACCACACATTTTCATGTCCTACCTTTCACCCATACTATCACACATCAATCACTTTTACATCCTCCCTCAATAGTAGAAGTAATAATAGACTCATTAAACACTAAATACTTTGTTATTCAAGAGGGTTACTGGATGAAATGAATGATCTATGCCTCAATGTGCATTGTGTGCATCAACTGAGAGGGTTACCAACTCTATGAATGGAGGACCCATGTCATATCACTATTATAGGGTTACGTAATCCAAAAAATAAATAGAGGACTCATTCCTTGGATCCATTATGCTACCAGGAGGGTTATCGACCCGATGGATGCTCCAATTGTCCACCCACACCTATCATAATCCCTACAAAGCTATAAAGGACTATCTAATTGTATGTTATCAATATAAACCCCATATTATGAATGCATGTGTATCATCATGTTCTATATAGAAAAATTATTATAATGGACTACTCATATGTCCCAAACTAACACTCTAGTGAGAAGATATATAAATTAATAGAATATATCTAGCACATAGGACCCGATGGATTTTTTTGCAAAAAAGGTACCACCATTAGTTATACATATATCATATATGATTGATGCTAGTTTTACTAAGTTTCCACCCCAAATATTTCATGATAATAGATTATAAACACAATAAGAATCAAAGGGTATCATCCATCCCAACAAGTGATTCACAGGTGTCCTAAGTAATGAAAATTGTGTCATGCCCAATTAGAGATTATAATTAATCTTGTTAAATATCATGAATAAAGACTAAATATAAATATAAATAAAAGCATGGTCAACCGAACACCCATTCCCATCATTATCATCTTAGCTCCATCAGGCATCCACATTGGTTCAGGTTCTATAGTGACACCTATAACCATCTCTAAAGAAACACATGCACCTATTCAGGGTTGGTCTATCTACTGGGAACCCACATGGGTCCTCTAGTTCTGTATGTATGTAGATGAATCTATCTTGAGATCCTTTTTCATGGACCACTATATTAATCTAGTACTTTTCATTCGATAAAATCACAATTTCTAGCAATGTCTATATAAAATAATATCTTGGCCTCAATGCGGAAACCAAATAATGGGTTTTCTAGGAATATGGATCATAGACCATCTTATTTAGAAGGTTCCACTTAGATGGTCCACTCAGCAAACCCAATCCTAGTCCATCCTATGTTCGTACACCTAGAGTAAATCACAACTAATGGAAAAGGGTTTGGTCAATACAAACAATTACTATGATTGCATAACTTGATGGTATACCCAAGACACATTATAGACTAGATAGGCCATGGTTTCTAAGTCAAACATTACTTAATTGTTGGAGGTGTCTCAAGGGTCTTAGCTATCCCACATTAGATGGTCATATTATGTCACAAAACACCTCCATAAAAAGGTATACAAGGCTCATCCTCTGGGGAAAAAAACATCTCAAAAGCCCCCCCCCCCCCAATGAAGGGGTTAGGAAGTCACTTGAGATCTCTAAGTTCAATGCCTCGTCCTTTAGAGACCGAGGAATCAGGCCAGTACACAATCTTCTATTTGTTCCCTAGCACATAGTTTAGTTTTCTCATGGTCTTCAATCACCTTAACATTTTAATTTCAATTAACCATTTAATTAAAAAATAATAATTGGGTTTATAGAAGGAGAATGGAATCCAATGGAAATCTTACACACCTCAAACCACACAAAATAATAATAAAAACAATAGGTCTAGAACATTAGAGAGCCTAACTCATTTTGAATCCCCTTTCCATTGACACACTACTTAACAGCTCATGGACATACCTCACCCCCAATCTTTCCATGGACCAATCTTTCACCACCCATTTTCTTAGGTCCTATAACATACAAAGGAATCATACATAATTAATTATAATATTTTATCATCAGTTATAATTAATTAATCCATTTTAACCAAATATGAATAATATATAATTTCTTATCAAATAATTTTTTGTGGAAAGTGATGTTTTGGTGTGTGATTGTCATGTTGTTATTTTTGATATTGAAGAAGTGATTGTGGGAATGTGATGTATTGAAGGAGGAGGGCTAGTGATGATGATATATGATGTGGGTTATGCATGGTAGGAGGTTTATAATTTATCTTAGTTGGTTTATATTTCTAGTTTGATTTGTTTTTCAGGGCAGTGGTGCAGCAAAAGTAGAATTTTTTTTCTGGGCAGCTTTTAGCGGTGGTTCTAACCGCCGCAACATTTATATGGGCGGCGGTTTAAACCGGCGCTAAACTGTGAAAACCGCCGCTAAGCGTAGATTTTTTCTTACGTTTAGCGGCAGTTTTAACCACCGCGACATAGCCGAATCGTTGTTGCCTCGTTCTGCAGCGGTTCCCGTGACTTCAGCGGTGGTTTTACGGCCGCTGAATTTGATTTTATTCATGGCGGTTATTACCGCCATGAATAAATTGATATCCAAGGATCGTAAAAACCACCATGAAATTCAGTAAAACCGCCGCGAGATGAGGCAACTATGACGCTTTCCTTAAACCGCCGCGAAACGGAAAAAACCGCCGTGAATAGATTGGCGACGCTGTATTAGGCAGCAGTTTCTATAAACCGCCTCCAAACCATGCTGCGGTGGTTTAAACCGCCGCGAAATGCAAAAAAACTGCCGCTAAACAGCGATTCTGTTGTAGTGATTCCTTATAATTCTACCAAAATCAGAAATAAGCCTCTCTATAAAAGACTCCAAGTCAAATTTGTAAATAATATTAATAGGAATATGTATATAAATAGTAGGTAGGGGTGAATCATATCTCTCTAAATGAGTTACAACATCCTCTACCGACTCAAGTGTGGCAGGAACATCTTAAGAAAATATATGAAGCTCTCCTGCATCACCAATATACTCAACCATGGATCCATTAGGATCTATATCATCTTGAACTGGGGTAGTAGGTCTACCATGATTTGGTGGACTACTATTATCAAGATATGAATCATAATAGTTCAATCCAAGCCTCACATACCCTAGGAATCTTTCTCATTCATCAAAAGTTGTGACACCCATCCTGGAAGAAGACAGGTCGAGAGGTTAATCAACTACAGGGTCAACACAGTGGCTAACAAAACTAGAGGATTCCTACCCATAAATATATTCCCTTATCTCATCTCTATCAAGGAAATATTCATTAACATCTCAAACAAATCTCGGTATTTACTCAGACCTAGTAAAAAATAGATACAACTGGAGAAGAATGATATGTCTGAGCCATATCATGATCATCGGGACCATTATGATTAGATCCATCATCACTACCATATACACCATAATTTCCTCCATCTTTATCATATCCATTAGTTCCATTATTTCCATTATCTGTATCACCCTTAATTTCATAATTTCTATTTTCATCATCAGATAAATCTACAATTTCCTTTGAGGATTTAGAAGGATAACTCTTAAACTGATCTTCACCTAAAACCTTAGTTTCCTCTCCTCCATCTCCTTCACTTATAAGACTTTCTCTAGTAGGTAGAGACCTTAGAGGACTAGCTGGACCAAAAGAGACCAATGGGATCTTAGGTATGTCAGGGTCATTGCCCTCCTCAATTGAGAATTCCTCTTTAACACTAGGTGTAGTAGCCTCCTCTTATTCTTGATCTTCATCTGAGTACTCTACTACCTCATCTGGATCCAAGACTGGATCAACAAAGTTTTTTGGTCTGGAAGGGTGATCAATAAGATTAAAATACTCATATATATTATCATTATCATCAACCCATTTCCTAATCCATGGGTTATAATTTACCTTTATTCTTTTATAGATAACTTTAGTCAAAACATCCTCCAAACTTCACTTCAGATACTTAATCTTCATTAACTAATCCCTTGGCCTCAAGCATGGCTGAAATAAACTTAGGATAGATAAGGGAGTTTGACCTGGATGATGTCTTACATATCTCCATCATATACACCATAAAATACCTACACAAATTGATTTTTTATCCTCATTTCATAATGTATAGGAGATACACATCTTGATATATCATAGTGTTGAAGTGTCCTTTTCTAGGACATAACATGTGTTGTATAAACTTAAATATCAATGGGCACTCACCATCCAATTTAGTTACAGCGGGTCTTCTTAGTGTTCCATATCCTATCTATTCTTCTAAGGCATTCTAATACAAAAAAATAATCACTATCAATGGGAGTAAACCCTAGATAGTCATTCAAAACTCCTTCATGAGGTACTTTAATGCACTCAAACCATTATTTAGAAGAGAAGACTACCTTTTGTCCATATATCATGCTTTTGATCCGATATTTATTTTCCCCAAAACTAAACTCGACATATTGATAAATCGGTGAACTAACCTAGGATATAACGGCCTCTCGTTATTTGATAACTATTCTATCAATCCCTAGTCCTAGATCACTTTGAGAACCATCGGTTTTATAGAAAAAAACATTCGGTATTTACTTCTTTCTCAGTAACTACTGGATGATTCGTGAGTTGCAGGTTCCAAAGCTCGACTACAGATCTACTCGATTATCCTCTAGGCTTCTTTGGAGGTTAGGACTCCTCAGTAGATGAATTAGCATGTCACTTTACTCTAACCATTAGAACAGAGTGAAGGTTTGGGCAAGGATTAAGGAAGGATAAAGTTCTAGAGAGAAAGGGCAGTGGAAAGGTTCGAAGGTGAAAAGGTGTGAGAGAGAGAGTGAATTGATTTAAGACTAAAGCCCCAATTTATATCAATTAGGGATTTTAAAATGAAAATAAAATATAAAATATAAACATTTAAATTCAAAATAAATAAAATAATTTACCCAACAATAAAATTATCAATGGTGGATTACTCCCAATGGCGGGTCATTTCTAACAGTGGGTCATCCAATGGTGGGTCATCCAATGGTGGGTTGTCTAATGGTGGGTCATCTAATGGTGGTTTTTCCAATGATGGGTCATCCAATAATGTTTCATTCAATGGTGGGTCATCCAATGTTGGGTCTTCCAACGATGGGTCATCCAACAATGGGTAATTTCCAATGGTGGGTACCCAAAATTAAAGTCTAATCAAAATTTATCATCCCTAATTCATGTTTAATGTAGTTTAATCTATCAAAATTAAATAGATTAGTAAAAATATCATCAACATGATGTTCATATCATATTAATTAAAGAGTTATATCACCCTTTTTAAAATTATCTCTTGAAAAGTGATGACTTACATCAATGTTATTTGTTCTAGAGTGAGACACATGATTCTTGGAAATAATTATTGCACTTATTTTGTCACAATTTAAAGGGACATGTTTGAATTTATATCCATATTCTACCAATGTGTTTTTAATCCAAAAAATTTGAGCACAGAAACTACTTGTAGCTAGGTATTCAACTTTATTAGTAGACAATGCAACAAAATTTTTCTTTATACTACACCAAGATACTGGATACTTAACCAAAAATGACATGATCCAGAGGTGATTTTTATATATAACTTACAACCACCAAAATCCACATCTGAATAACTCATTAAGTCATATGTTTTTCCTTTAGGGTAAAATAATCCTAATTTTTTTTGTATATTTGAGGTATTTGAAAATTCTTGTAAAATCAAGTAAATGTGGCTCTTTTGGGTTTTCTTGAAAACAAGCACATGTACACACGCTAAAAATGATATCAGGCCAGATATAAGTTAAATATAGAATAATTCCAATCATACATATATAACTATTTTGATCTATTAGCTTCCCATCATCATCAAGATCCAACTTACAGGTGGTACTCATAGGAGTGTCACTAATCTTATTATTATCCAAACCAAAAAATTTAAAATATCTTTGGTGTATTTACATTGATTTAAAATAATTCCTTCTTTATTTTAAAAAATCTAAAAACCAATAAATAATTTGAGTTCACCCATTAAACTCATTTCAAATTCATTTTGCATCATTTTTTTAAAAACAGTACATAAAGAATTTTTAGAAGATCCAAAGATAATATCCTCAACATAGATTAAAATAACTAAAACATATTTTGAAAAAAAAATTATAAAAAGGGTAGGGTTATATATACCTTTTGAAAAACCTTTATAAATTAGAAAAGAGTTGATTCTATCATACCAAGCTCTAGGATTTTATTTTAAACCATATAAATATTTTGTTAATTTAAAAACATGATTTGGAAAATGATAATTTTGAAGTCCAGGAGGTTGTTAAACAAAAACATCCTCAACTATATAACCATTTAATAATTCTTTTTTTACATCCATTTGATAGAGTTTGAAATCCAAATGTCCTAAATTATCAAGAAGTATTATTATGGATTAAAGTCAGACTACAAGTGAAAAGGTTTCCTCATAGTAAATTCCATCTTCCTAATTATACCCTTGTGCTACTAGTCCTGCCTTATTTCTTACTATAGTGCAAAATTCATCAACCTTGTTTATAAATACCCATTTAGTTCCAATAGTAAAGGTTTATTTAAGTATAACTACAATTTCTAAAACTTTATATCTTTCAACTTGGATAATCTCTTCTTGCATGTCCATTACCCATAATTCATCATTAATTGCATCATTGATGTTCTTAGGTTCGATTTGTGACAAGAATGCTTGATGTTCAACCAAATTCCTAAGATAATATCTAGTCTTTGTACCTCTATTTAGGTCTCTAACTACAAAATCTAGAGTATGGTGTCTATGAGTCCAAAAAACTCTTTGAAAAGAAGGTCTGGTCAACTCATAGTTATCTACAGGTTCAGCTTCAGGTTGTAAAGGTTCCTCAGAACTGGATGATTTTTATGCTAGTTTCACAGAATTGTTAGAAGGTTTGGAATTTATGTCCATATTTGATCAATCATCCTAAAATTTTTCTAAATTATTATTAGGTTCATGTGGATATGTCTTACCAAACTTTACATGACCAGACTCTTCCATAGTATTGGTTCTTTTATTAAACATCCTATATGATTTACTAACAGTTGAAGAACCAAGGAAAATTCCTTTATCACTCTTGGAAGAAAATTGGTCAAGATTATCCTTAGTGCTAAGAATAAATACTTTGAAACCAAAAACTCTAAAGTAATTAAACTTAGGATTTCTATTATTTCATAGTTCATAAGGGGTTTTCTTTAAGAGATGCTTGATTAAAACTCTATTAATAATACAGTAGGTTGTATTCACAACCTCTTCCCAAAAGTAAATAGGTAGTTCATATTTATTAAGTATATTCCTAGAAATTTCTTGTAAGTTTCTTATTTCTTCTTTTTATAACATCATTTCTAGTTGTGGGGTCCTAGGAGTAAAAAATTTGTGAATATGTCCATTTTTTGAGTTAAGGATTCAAAGTCTTGATTTTAAAACTCACATCCATGATCACTTCTTAAAGTTTTAATCCTAATCCCACTAATGTTTTCTATATATTTAGCATACTTGGTAAAGTAAGATCAAGATTCATTTTTGTGAGCTAAAAATAATATTCGTGTATATCTAGAAAAGTCATCTACAATGAAATAGACACATTGATTTCCATTTAAACTAGATACTCTAGATGGTCCAAAGAAATCCATGTCAACCAATTCTAGGGGTTGAGAAGTTGAAACTTATTTCTTTGATTTGAAAGATATCTTGTGTTGTTTCCCTTTTTGACAGAGGTTACATGTAACGCCCCGACCCTAGTTACCCAGAGTCGGTGCCTTATTACATTACATTGGCATGATCATAAGAAAGATCAAATCTCGAAAGACCGATTGGTTTAGTAGCCTTAGAAACACTAGATATATTCATAAAGTTTTACATTACATTACAAAGTGAAAAACTACTACAACAACACAGTCTCCATATTCCACACTCATATCCCCACATACTATCCCTGAAGGTTATTCATAACTTACTTCTTCACATCCTGGGAAAAATAAAACATAGAAAAGGGGTGAGCTCAAATGCCCAGTAAGGATAACAATATAGCGGAAACTTTTAAAAATAAGCATAAACATTTAAGGCAATGTATAACTAAAACAAAAGCCTTTTAAACTTGAACTTCAACATAGTATGGCAAAAGAAAAATGAAATAATTCCATTTACTTATTCACATGGATATTATACTAATCGAATAATCACATGCAATATCAATAACCACTTTCATAATGATGGAATGCATAATGCTGAACTTTAATTTCTTTGTCAAGGCCTCGTCCCAAGACCTAGGGGCTAACTGTAACCGGAACCCAACCCGGAGTGCCTCTAATAACCGGACACCAACCCGGAGTGCCTCTAATAACCGGAGACCAAACAGGAGTTCCTCTAATAACCGGAGACCAAACCGTAGGGCTTACTTTTACCAGTCCCCAACCCGGAACATACTTGTCTAACACATTCATCTGAATGAAAGGTTGAAATATAACATAAACATTTGGATTAAAAATAACTTATAAAATGTCAATACTTTAAACAAAAACCATGAGTAACATAAGAATAACTTATCCACAGTCAAAAATATCATAAAACCTTCAATAAAATAGGGATGTTTTGTATCATAATAAATCAACTTCAAATAAGCTTAAAATCCATCAAAGGATGTTGACATAGATGAAATCAAAACTATTTTAGAGAAATATCTCTTTTTTTTAAATCATTTTAAAAGTAACACAATTATAAAATAATACATTCAATTTGAAAATATTCTTATAATCTTGTAAGGGAAACTTCGACGATTTTATAACGGTGGAAAATAACCGCACCCTCCGTATAAGTTAAAAAACATTCTTACCTTAATTCTGTCGAAAAGGTTAAAAAGCGCCTTGTTTGGAAAACAACGGAAAGATTCATTTATAAACCTCTTATAAAAAGTCAAAAAAGGGTATAAATGACTTTAACCCATATTCTTGTAAATAGTAAAAAATGTTTTGAAATATATTTTTAAGAAACATGGATGTGGATGATAAAGAGATCCCAGTAGATTATTACGTATAAACAACCTCGGATAATAAAGAGATTGCGAAATAACCCTTACCTTATACTTTTCCTTGGATGGGGTAGGTTAACCTCCTGTATAATGGTGAAATAATTGTTATTAAATTATACAAGAATCATATACATTAATATGATATCATATATGATCTTTTAATATTGATTTGATAATAATATTTTAGTATTATCGTTGTTTCGGGTGTTAACTTACTTGTTTTCTTTTATATGTTTTGTTACGTAAACCATGTTTGTAATGGATAGGTTGTATATTATTCATATCCAGAATGATATCAAGTCCTTAAACATCATTTTTAAATCATCAAATGATAATTATACTTGAATGGATACGATGGAGAATGAATCTCATCGCGTTCGTGAAGACGGTAGTCCGTACGTACGCACGAGCGACAATATCATTCTTTTGATATTAAAATAATATATAAATGATTGTTATACCATATATAAAGAATCATTAACATGTTATATTTATTATTTACATGAGTTACATATCATTATTATACCCATCCAAATAATAATATATTGAATAACAATTACACCACGACGTGGAGACGGTAAGCCGTACGTACGCACGTATGGTGACATGTTATTCAAAGGGTGGATAGAATACTGAATATGGTTGTACCATATTTATAATAAAATAACAGTATATATATGATACTGGAGTTATTATTTTAGAATGGTAAAAACAACGGAAGAAGAAGTGGAAGAAGAAAGGAACTTGGAAAAGGGTGGTGAAATCATTACCTCTTCTTCGGGTTCTTCCTTTTGATTTGATCAAAAGGGCTCCTTAGGTTGGATTTATGATCAAACTAAGGCCTCTAGGTTGTAGTGAGGGATGTTGGGAGAGTATTTGGGCAGATTTTGGCCGAACCAAAAGGCTTTTAAGGTGTGAAGAAATGAAAAGGAGGAGTGCCCTTTTATAAGAGGGGTGAGGGGCACCTTTGGAAAAGCTAGAAATATTAATTTATAATAAATTCATATTCGGTTTATAATGGCTCCAAAGTTGATTATTCAAAGTTTAAGGTGGGGATAGGTCGAAAACCACTCAACCAATAGAATTTATACAGGTTTGGTTACTTATATTAACCTTATCTTTAAGTATTAACTCTAAGTTAATTAGTTTCACTTTTACAATGTCTCTTTGTATTTTTATATTATATGGTTAATAAACTTACCATATACATCAAAGAGACCCCCAAGTGGTCCATTAATGATGAAAATATCATGATATATGTATCTTGGTCGAACATTATATTTTTAGGAATTTAATATCAATTAATAATATGATATTTGTTTTAAAAACTCTTTTATGTCAATTTTGACACTATTCAATAGTTGATTTTTGTGAAACTCATAACAGAATGATTACTTCGAACAAATTTAATTAAATAAATCCTAATATGTCATATTATCCTATAAAATTATTTTAATTCATTAAAAGTCTCAAATTATATTTATTTGGGTATTTATAATATCAATTATTTTAATTTTTCACTATTATGGTAATTATTACATCATCATTGTTTCATAAATAAATTAAATTATTTAATATCTAAAAATTATAAATTAAATATCATTATGTAGGAAATATTTTTATATTTCTAATGAATATTTATAGTTGAAAATCCAACATATATAACCCTATGTAAAAATTGTTTTTCTAAAAGATATATGCTTGTGTCATTTTTGTATTCATTTTAACTTAATTAAAATAAAGTGTTCCTATCACCTACAAGTGGCACCATGGGGTCCCAAAATCGACCCAAAGATGTCTATGGTCAAACATGTATCAACCAATAAGGCTAGGACACGTTTTAGGGTAATTTATTATTATTATAATATTATTTTTTAACCCTTATTTACCGGATTTACCCTTAACCATGGTAAATAAAATATTCACCGCAGTAATTATTCAAAATGTCTAAAAATAAAAGTTACCTATTTACACAATTTTAACATCCTGATTCCAAATATGGAATCCATTTTTCTAAATTCAAAACACAGAAGTGGCAGAAATTAATTTAAAATTATTTCCCGCTGTCAAAACAAAAAGCGTGTTTTTAAGAGATAATAACTATCAAAAGATTGACACTTGTTTATGTTCGGTTTAATTGTAAAATTATGTCCAATGACCAACATTATATTAAATGGTAAAAATATATTCTAAATATACTTTAAAACCACTCAAATTCATAATTTATCACTATTAATTATTTTGATTAAAAAAGTTGTTTTTAATTAAAATTTAGTAATTTTCACTATTCATCAAAATATGAAAGTTATCCGAAAAGTACCAAAATATCACCTTAGGCTAAATTCGATATTCCGAATCCAAAAATGAAGTCCATTTTAAAATATAAAATATATATAATTTCAAAAAGTAGGTATTACTATTCATAACGGCTAGTTTGATTGGTTATGGTGTGTGTTAAAACTCGAAGTTGCGTACAACACACGCTATTGTATTATTCAAAGGAAAGCGTACCATGGAAGCTTGGGATGTTTCATTTTAAATTTAGTTTAAAATATTGTATTTAAAAAGGGTTCACTATTAAAAGTTGATAAAAGTGCAATACTGAAAATGAATTTGTTCTTTCATTATGTCTAAGAAACTCATAATATGGATTCTAAAATTATAAGGATATATTAGTTTAAAATTTAGTTAATAATATTCATAACCTCTTTTGAATGGCTTATTTGGTAAGTAATGGTGAGATTGAACTCGGTGTTGCATGTAGAGCAAGTTATTGAATTATTTGAAGAAATAACACACTATGAAATCTTGGGGTGTTACATTCTCCCCTCCTTCAATAAATTGCGCCCTCGCAATTTGAAATTGTTCTTCGAAAATAAAAGGTTGAAAATAGAAAATATCTTTGTGGGAAAACCCACATCAGAAATTAGGTTACTAAAATTTAGTCTTAATATGAGGAAAAGAGAAATGAATGGGTCACCACCAAATTATAATCTCGATTAGGAGAACATTGGTGGAAATTAGAGATATATAATTGGAGGAAAAATGTAAATATTTATAGGTAGTGATTGAGGTCATAAATCACAAATAAGTTTAAAATTGAGGTCCTTAAATTCATCAATCTACGATGATTTAAAATACCATCGATTCAACAAAACATAAGGTATTAGGATAACACATTTTTGACGTTTCAAAATATCTTAGTTGAAATCCCACATCGAAAAATGAATTAATGAGGCCTCTATTTAAAATAAAGAGTGGAAAGTATGAAGATTACCGAAAATAACACATACTAGGGTTCCATGTAGGAATATATGGATATGGAAGAGAAATATAACCATCAATTATCTGATGGATAGTGGTAGAGAACATGGCTATGAAAAGGCCAACAATCCCAAAGCCATAAATTAGTGATGATTTAAGGTACCATCTAGGACAACATTTTTGTTCTAAGTTGCTTTTCTTAATGTTGAGGAATCTATTTATGAGATTTTCTAAGATCATAAGGAGATATACTTACTTTATAATTAGAGTTTTATCCATTAATAAATTTCTACCACAAACTCATCTTTCACTCGTAAAAAAAATTCTATTTATACTATTCATACATGGTTCCAAAATAAACGAATTTATAATTCATCTACCAGATATTTTAAAAAAACTACATTATTTAATCCAGGACATCTCGTGGGCCAGTGGTAGGTGATACACCCTTGTCACCCTTCGGTTGCGGGTTCAAGTCTCGCGGCCTTGCCAGTCGCGACGGGTTGCCGCTCGACCTCTGGGTTGTCCTTTTATGGCAATCAAAAATTAATCTCAAACTAGAATTTATCCAAAATACTTCTGTCCAAACTCACAATCCAATATTTATAAGGAAGGTAAACTTAATGTAGATCCTTTTTACCCCGTAATAGCATATGAATACCTTCATCATGTATTCTTTTAAAACACTGAAACATCCTGAATTACCATAATACTTATTAATTACATTCATGCTCCCTTATTCCATATAGAATGCTGGATATACTTCATCAATCCAAAAATGTTTTAAACCCCAATAATGATGGAATATACAAATCATTAATCAGCTTCAAGGTAGTCAAGAATATCCAATATAATTTATTCAAATCAATCATGTATTATTCTAAAATCACTACCTCGGTATCAGAACCATATTATGGTTTATCTTTCTCTCAACCATATATTTTCCAAAAATTTGACCTGCTATTGAGTCACTTTTCTTTGTTCCACACAATCTCAAGTCCATAATGAAATAGTACTGCAGTACAATCCTTATATACTCCATAATTATTATAACAAGTACATTGTTGATACAACACTCAAATGACATAATCAACACAAGAACTCTAATCATTTCTCTTCATCTGTGGTAGTATCATAACTTGATTATTATCCAATAGCATCATTTGCGGCGTAGTCTGATGACTGAGACATAGGATCGCATAGTGTCCAAACTCCTTGCAAATGAAGCATTGTACATTTGAAACCATTTTCTTACCCTTGCAGTCACATACTTTGTGCACTTTTCCTCCACACTTATAACAAACTCCCATTACTTTCAGGCAAGTTCCAGGGTGTTTCTTTCCACATTTATCACATATGGGAAAATTCTTCTTTTCCCTCTTCCTTTTATCCATCTTTCTCTCTTCCATCCTTTTCTTATCTTGCTTCCCTTCAAAGCCATAGGACTCAGTAAACTCTTTACTTATCTTATCAACACATGGTATTATTTCTTCATATGATGATAATACATGCGAGACTATTTCTCTTATAAATTCTGGCTTAAGACCATGAAATATATGATCCTTCTTTATCTTTGTATCATGTGCATTGTTGGAGTTCTCATTCCTTCTACTGGGTGCCATTTCTAAACAATGGCATACACTAGATTAGTTTATGAATAACAATACCTAATCCCAAACTTGTAAAACACATAACATAAATTAAATAGTTTATGGATATAATCCATAATCATAAAAATGTCTCCTTAGAGGAAGTATATACTCATAAACCCTTCATAATGGTTTGTAAAGAAGATGAGAATTATCCTAAGCATATCCCCCGGGAGTGTCGTAACCAAGAGTGCAGCAAGGCCCGTTGTCGTGCACCAGTTACCGTTCGAGTCTAGCTCAAAGCGGTGTTTTCAGGTTTTACCCCTAGGTACATCTGTGCCAAATCCGCCTCTACCTGCTCGTATCCAGACAGGGATGTATTGCTCGGAAAACTCACAAAATCTCTACAATACCAAAATTCTAGGAAGTTCTTCTATACTAATCCTCAAAGTTCATCTTAGGTCTACGTGCTCTAATCAGAGTTTATCTAAATCTAGCTTCCAAGGTTTGTACTAAACTTCCTCAGATACCAACTGTAACGCCCCGACCCTAGTTACCCAGAGTCGGTGCATTATTACATTACATTGGCATGATCACAAGAAAGATCAAATCTCGAAAGACCGATTGGTTTAGTAGCCTTGGAAACACTAGATATATTCATAAATTTTTACATTACATTACAAAGTGAAAAACTACTACAACAACATAGTCTCCATATTCCACACTCATATCCCCACATACTATCCCTGCAGGTTATTCATAACTTACTTCTTCACATCCTGGGAAAAATAAAACATAGAAAATGGGTGAGCTCAAATGCCCAGTAAGGATAACAATATAGCGGAAACTTTCAAAAATAAGCATAAACATTTAAGGAAATGTATAACTAAAACAAAAGCCTTTTAAACTTTAACTTCAACATAGTATGGAAAAAGAAAAATGAAATAATGCCATTTACTTATTCACATGGATATTCTACTAATCGAATAATCATATGCAATATCAATAACCACTTTCATAATGATGGAATGCAAAATGCTGAACTTTAATTTCTTTGTCAAGGCCTCGTCCCAAGACCTAGGGGCTAACTGTAACCGGAACCCAACCCGGAGTGCCTCTAATAACCGGACACCAACCCGGAGTGCCTCTAATAACCGGACACCAACCCGGAGTGCCTCTAATAACCGGAGACCAAACCGGAGTTCCTCTAATAACCGGAGACCAAACCGGAGGGCTTACTTTTACCGGTCCCCAACCCGGAACATACTTGTCTAACACATTCATCTGAATGAAAGGTTGAAATATAACATAAACATTTGGATTAAAAATAACTTATAAAATGTAAATACTTTAAACAAAAACCATGAGTGACATAAGAATAACTTATTCACAGTCAAAAATATCATAAAACCTTCAATAAAATAGGGATGTTTTGTATCATAATAAATCAACTTCAAATAAGCTTAAAATCCATCAAAGGATGTTGACATAGATGAAATCAAAACTATTTTAGAGAAATATATCTTTTTTTTAAATCATTTTAAAATTAACACAATTATAAAATAATACATTCAATTTGAAAATATTCTTATAATCTTGTAAGGGAAACTTCGACGATTTTATAACGGTGGAAAATAACTGCACCCACTGTATAAGTTAAAAAACATTCTTACCTTAATTTTGTCGAAAAGGTTAAAAAGCGCCTTGTTTGGAAAACAACAGAAAGATTCCTTTATAAACCTCTTATAAAAAGTCAAACAATGGTATAAATGACTTTAACCCATATTCTTGTAAATAGTAAAAAATGTTTTGAAATACATTTTTAAGAAACATGGATGTGGATGATAAAGAGATCCCAGTAGATTCACCTACAAGTGGCACCATGGGGTCCCAAAATCGACCCAAATATGCCTATGGTCGAACATGTATCAACCAATAAGGCTAGGACACGTTTTAGGGTAATTTATTATTATTATAATATTATTTTTTAACCCTTATTTACCGGATTTACCCTTAACCATGGTAAATAAAATATTCACCGCAGTAATTATTCAAAATGTCTAAAAATAAAAGTTACCTATTTACACAATTTGAACATTCTGATTCCAAATATGGAATACATTTTTCTAAATTCAAAACACAGAAGTGGCAGAAATTAATTTAAAATTATTTCCCGCTGTCAAAACAAAAAGCGTGTTTTTAAGAGATAATAACTATCAAAAGATTGACACTTGTTTATGTTCGGTTTAATTGTAAAATTATGTCCAATGGCCAACATTATATTAAATGGTGAAAATATATTCTAAATATACTTTAAAATCACTCAAATTCATAATTTATCACTATTAATTATTTTGATTAAAAAAGTTGTTTTTAATTAAAATTTAGTAATTTTCACTATTCATCAAAATATGAAAGTTATCCGAAAAGTACCAAAATATCACCTTAGGCTAAATTCGATATTCCGAATCCAAAAATGAAGTCCATTTTAAAATATAAAATATATATAATTTCAAAAAGTAGGTATTACTATTCATAACGGCTAGTTTGATTGGTTATGGTGTGTGTTAAAACTCGAAGTTGCGTACAACACACGCTACTGTATTATTCAAAGGAAAGCGTACCATGGAAGCTTGGGATGTTTCATTTTAAATTTAGTTTAAAATATTGTATTTAAAAAGGGTTCACTATTAAAAGTTCATAAAAGTGCAATACTGAAAATGAATTTGTTCTTTCATTATGTCTAAGAAACTCATAATATGGATTCTAAAATTATAAGGATATATTAGTTTAAAATTTAGTTAATATTATTCATAACCTCTTTTGAATGGATTATTTGGTAAGTAATGGTGCGATTGAACTCGGTGTTGCATGTATAGAAAGTTATTGAATTATTTGAAGAAATAACACACTATGAAATCTTGGGGTGTTACATTACAGACTTTATCATTTGGAAATTAAAGTTTAGGTGGATCTTTAACTAATCCTTTCCTAGTTAGCTTTCTAAGTGAGTGAATGTTGTAATAGACTAGTCTCCTATACCAAATCCAAGATTCCTTATGAAATGAACTTAGACAAGAAACATTTTGACAAAATAAAGAGTATAAATTAACATTATAAACATTTTAATTTATTAAAGTAGTAAATACTTAAGCATTTTTAGAATAAAAAACATTACAAGAATTGTTTTCAAATTTCGCATGAAAATCATCATCACATAGTTGTGATATGCTAAGTAGATTTTATTTTAAACCATCAATAAATAATAATTTAGAAATTAAAACTGTGTTAGAATTACCAACTTGGCCAAGGCCAATTATTTTCCCATTAGAATTATCACCAAAGGTGACATGTCCACCATCAACCTTTATCAAATTATTGAAACTTGAGTAATCTCTTATCATATGTCTAGAACAATCACTATCTAAGTACCATATACTTTTACTAGAGATCTTTAATCATGTTCCTTATAAATAAATTTTTATACAAAAAATGATTTTGGTACCCAAATATTCTTGGGTTCAGAAATGTCTGTAATTAAGGATTTAGGAACCCATATTCGCTTAATGGTTTTATTATAAATAGATTGTAAGATTTTGGAAATAAAACTTTGTTCGGTCTAATTGAATAAAAATTCATAGAATATTTTATAGGAATGGATTTAGGAATAAAATTGTTCTTTACAATTCTTCTCTATCCAAGTTGATAACCTAGGACAATGATATATTTTAGTGCTATCTATTTTACCAGTATTTAAGTGAAAATATTTATCCTATTAGAAAATCTTTCTAATTATTTTTTTATTTTCTCATTGGATAATTTCAATTTAGTATTTTCTTTAAAAAATTTAGTGTTTTCTCTTTTTCTATAGTAAGATCATATTTAATATTAATAGTTAAAGCATTTTGTTTCTTTATAATTTTATACTTATCTTTCATCCCATTGAAAGTATCTTATATCATGTTACAATATTAAAAAATATCCTTATTTGACATATTTTCATCATCATTTTCCTCTCTATAATGATTAGGATTTTTTGCAAGAGAAGTAGTAAGTCCATGGGATACCTCATATGTGTTTTTTTGTGAAACACATGTTTGCTTTGTCATGTTTTTCCTCATGAGTTGAGTCTGAGTCACTAGAGCTATCTTTATAAGAACTCTAGGTTACTTTAATTTCTTTCTTGTATTTTCTATCCTTATCTTCATATTTTTTTTTATATTTCATCTTTATACAGTCATCTTTGACATGCCCATTTCTCTTACACTTATAACACACTATCTCATTTGAAGTGTCATATCTCTTCTAGTATTTCTTCCAATTTTATTTATTGACATATTTTCCTTTATATCTTGGTTTCCTAAAGAAGTTATTCTTGTTGTGAAACATTTTAAACTTTATGGATAGATGGTCTATCTCTTTATCACTATCAGCTGGTGATTCTTCATCACTACAAATTTTAGTTGGAATTTTATCTTTCTTTTTTGAAGCAGTAGACTTGAATGCTACAGACTTCCTTTTAGGTTCAACTTCCTCTTCTCTGTTAACTTTAAAATATTCCTCATACATCATTAAATTACTAATCATCTCTTTTATAGGTAGTTTACTAATATCACAAGATTCTCTAATTGAGACTGAGGTTCTTCTATATATTTTTAAAAGACACCTCAATAGTTGCATGATTTGATCCTTTTTATAAACTGGATTCCCCAAAGAATGTATCTTATTCACTATTTCATTAAACCTGAGATACATGTCAGAAATAATATCATTAGATTTCATTTTAAATGTATCATATTTAATGGTATAATTATTTAACAAAATTTATTTAATATTAGTTTTTCCTTTATGAGAAACGGTTAAAGTGTCCCAAATTTCATATTCAGCTTTACAAGAAGATATTTTGTTGAATTATTCATATCCTAAAGCACAATAAATATCATTCATAGATTTACAATTATTGTTATAATCAGTTTTGGAAGCATCATACCATGTGTTTCTAGCAGTCACAGTTAATTCATATTTATCTTAAATAGCGGTCCATATTTCAAATCTCATACTTTCAATGTGAAATTTCATCTTGATTTTCCATTAAGCATAATTAGTGCCATTAAATAAGGGTGTTCTATTGGTAGTATATCCTTCTTGTTTATTTTTCATTAAAATAACTAAATTTATATCTAACAGAAATTTAGGATCTTTAAAACACATCTAAAATCACAGTTGAAAAGATTTTGAAAACCCCTAATACCAAATTGTGTTTAGAGTGAGTAACTCAAGAGGGGGTGAATTGAGTTTCCAATAAAAATTTCTATTAAAAAAAGTTTAAATAACATCCCCTAATTAAAATAAATATCACCTAGTTAATCAAAAGGGTAGTTTCATATAATGTTGATCTTTTAAAAGATTCCTAAAATCTTGATTACTGCTCAGTTAAAAAAATATAAAAATTACTTTAACTTTGGAAATCAATTTAATCAATCAAATACTTATATAAACACTAGTTAAGATTAACTATCAAAGTACCAGTTTTGTTTGCAGTTTAGAAAACATATAGTTAAATTCTTTGCAAATAATGAAACAAAACAAAAACACAAAGTGGAATAAAACAAGGGGTTCATTCTCAAGTTAAGACCTGATCCCCTCTACTTGTAAATCACCCGTATCCAAGAAGATTATATAAATATAATCTGATCTGTGACCAAGATTGGGTATACACACAATAGTGTAAAATATTTCTAGGCTACACAGGTACCTCTTCCACAATAACCATGGGAAGAAAACAATACAATCCACAGATGAACCTCTTCCATAAATACCATGGGTAAACATATGAAAAAATAGTTAAGATAATATCTATTATTCTCTAGTTATATCACAAAAGATAGTGTGTATTGATAAATAGAAAAAATAACATACTGCTCGAAATTAAAAGAAAAAAATAGAAAGATAAATTAGTAGATATATAAAAAGATAGTGTTACTTAGTCCAAAGTACTCTAGATGCTTGAGTCTCCTCAGGTGTGGCTTAGAGAGAAACATGAGTCGTTTATCTGAAATTAGTAGTAAAATAGAGTGTCGTATTGCTCTTCAGGATGCTTCATGCTTTTCACACTTCAAGAAACTTTGTTTAGTCCAATGTATCTCAATGTATATCATATCCATAACTATCAAATGTGTATCAAGTATAGTATATCTTAATAGAGAGTCCTTCAAAAAAATGAAGGAGTTAATCAGCCATTGAAGGATAATCATAAAGATTTCCTAAAACATTGTAGTGGGATCTAACATTATCTTCAATGTGTCTATGTAATACTTAAAGAATAATCATTAAATATTATTTGGAATTAACTTCAATAATATATCCATTTTGAGTATTTAATTCAAATTCCCCAGAATAGCAATGGTGGAATATACTGACAGTGACTCAGGTCTGGTGGTGAGTCGAGTTAGCAGCAGGTCATTTGGAGGTAATTCATATAGTAGTGACCCATTCTTGGTGGTGACTCATTCTTAGAGATGAATCATATGATGTCAGTTCATCTAATGGTGACTCATTCTCATTTGTGACTCAGGTCTGATAGTAGGTCATTCTTGACAGTGATTTTTTTTTTGGCGGTGAGTCAAGTATAGCGGTATGTAAAGTCTGGAGGTGACTCTTTTCTGATGGTGACTCTTTTATGATGGTGACTCTTTTCTAGTGGTAGGTAAAATCTGGCATTATGTTTTTTCAACACTTAGCCAAATTTTCATTGGATTTCCTTATATTATAAAATGATATCGTACAACATAAAACTCATTAGAAACATAATTAAAATGACTTTTTATCATTAAAATAAGGAGGTGACAACAACATATAATAATGTAAACATTTTATGAACAATTTTTGAAGTAAATGAATGAAATAAAATCCCATGTGCATACTATAGCGGTTCTAGTTTGGATAACTAAACTCATGGATTTGACAATTCCATTGTCACATGTTCCAATAACGACATGCACCTGATAATAATTAAAAGATACCATAAAACTAATTAGTATAGTTATATCTATAAAAAATATATAAGAAGATATGATTATAAATAACAATACTACTAGGATATAGTTAAAATATTTCTAGAAGTCCATGAGAATCCCTTGAATTTCAAAAATGATATGTCGTCCTATTAAAGGCTCGGCAATGGTCTAATTTCATAAAAAAAATCCATATGTATTCTTATAAATATAAGTAGTTGTATAACCATGATATAAAAAATTAAATCATAATTAATTAGATAAATTAAATAAAATTTCAAAAATATTAACAATCATGTTATCTAGAAGAATTATTTAATATCATTGTTTTATTAAAATAAATATTAAATAAAAAGTTAAAATAAATGGGATTAGAATGACTATTAAAATTAATATAAAAAACATGTACTGAGATTTTGCTTTTGACCCCAAATGTAGTAACCAACTATTGGATTTCCTTCACAACATAAACACCATAAATTGTAAGAACATGGGCTATTTCAATTCCAAAAACACTTGATTCCCCTAAAATCACAACAGTTATAAATTAGTCAAAATACGCATCTAAAACAACATTTATGGGGAAACAATGTTCAACACTCTAAAAAACAATATGAAAATCATATAATGAAAAATCTAAAATGGTAGTATCAAACTTAAAATGTTAAAAGAAACTATCCTCCTAACATTTAAATAGAAAAAAAACTTTTTAAATAATAAGCGTAAAAAATAATATTGGTCAAACAATGTTTATTAAATAAATCCAATATGTTAACATGAATCATGGATGAAAATCATTTACTTCAAGGTATGTAAAAATTAAAAAACATCAGATCACATAATAATATAGGAAATTTGAAACTATAGAAAAAAATCTATTGAACCTTGAAGAATCTGATCTTACTTTCCTTGATAGATGTTTAAAGGTGGAAGAAATCATTCTTTTGGATGCAGTATCGAAAGTGCTAGAAGAGGAGTTATAAGAATTAATAGTCAAGAAGTTGGAGATGTATATTTAGATGTTTTGGTTTCTATAATAATATCTAAGGAGCTTCTTTTTTATTATGACACATTTCCTCCATTGATAAAAAGTTAATAACAATAAAATGATTATTTTAAATAAAATTAAGTAGAGAACCTGATGATTAATTATAAAAACAAAAAATATTTCATTAAAAAATTAAATAAACAAACATTGATTTACATGGTAAAAAAATACATATAAAATTAAAATATAATGGAACCATCAATGTACATAGACATTAAGAGAAAACCTTACCGAATAAGTCTATTGATGAAATAGGAAATTAGTTTTAAAATTTATGAATCCTAATATCAACATCATCGATGGGGGATTTTCTAATGATGTAAGTCAATTCCATAAGGAAAAAGGTTAATAATTTAAGTTCATGACCATAATATTTTCCATGATAAAGGGTTATACCTATGGGGTCACTGTGATGAAATAGTCATCATCCTCAGTAGTCATCACCCACTTTACAAAATCAATATATCAACTATAATCGGATATAAATTTAATAAAATCCATAAAGTGAACTTATATATACTATAATAAACTATCTGGAATTGAAATTTACATGCATTAGTAAAATAGAACTAAAAATAACATATTTGTTCCCAAAATATAACACATTATATAATTAAATTAAAAAAACTACTACCTCTAATTTTCAAAAGAATACCCACAATAAAAATCACCAAATTGAAAAATAAATATAAAAGAGAAATGATTATTATACATGTGTGTGGACACATACCTCTCTTAAAATTAAGATAAATTCAAGAGAATAAATAAGTCCCACAAATTTCCCCTTGTTGAACTTCCATAAACCTATATAATTTTTTTGAAACAACTTGATTCAAAAAAATGCAAATCCAAATCTGATATCAGCAATAGGAAAATTACTTAAATAAGTATAGAATACATTAGCGATAGTTCATAAGGATTGGGAAAATGATCCTAATAAATAAACTAGTGTCACTCAAAATTGATTCAATTTTGAAATGCCAAACATGTAATCTAAACCAAAAAAAACTTAGACAAAACATAAAAAACATGAAAAACATAATTTTGATTGATGAAAAATTTGCATTTGTGTATGAAATAACCATACCTTTGAAAGATTATATTTCAGGTACCAGACACTGATGTGAAGTTTTCATAGGATCCTGGTAAGAATAATTTTCCCACCTGCATACAAAATTATTTTTATAAATTTCTTTTAATAAGAAATTTATAGATAACTATGAGTTTTGTGAGAATAAATTCAGACCTAGGTATAAATATTTTGATATCAAATGATAAAAGTTGGATCTACAAATTTTGTTTCATATGAATTCATAGACATTCAATTAAGCATAGCAAACTGGGGAAGAATAATTAATCAACAAAATATTAAATAGAATAGAAAAACATGTTGGATAAAATTAAATGGATTCATGGAAAGAAGGGAATAAATAGTTTATCAAGCTTGGAGAAAATGGAGACATCGGTATGTATTTCAACCAAGTCGATTTGATGATGTCGAATGAAATCAAAGACAAAGTTCATGGATGAGATCGAGGATAGCCTGATGACTTTTGTACGATATATTTGTCGTTGTAGTTTCCAGTATCCAAAGATGAATAATAAAGGAACTTATTTCAAACCATTATCTGATGAATAAATATGGGAGGTATTACCCTCTATAATATAAATAGGATCAAGAGATAATATGGATCTTTCACAAACAACTCTAAGACACAATATAAAATGAAAGCCAAAAACCATTACTACATGCATGTATAAATAGAACTGATACAAATACAATAAAGTATCCATAGAAAATACCTAAAGTAAAGAAAAAGAAACAACACAATAGCTATATAAAGGTTCAAGATAGTAATGCCTAACACAATCCACATAATCCTCCTAGAAACCTGAAAATAGTTTTATATACATAGGGTGAGCATACAAGTATGTTCAGTAGGAAAACCAAAGACTCTCGTGCACATGTGAAAGAAGCATACTAATGCCCCTATGAGAAAATAGTAGAACCAAACAGTACCTATCAAGTTATACTAACCATCCCAACCTCACCAAGGCATGCTCACCAAATAATGCAAACCAAGTAATATAGTATAATAAGAATCACATCGATAAGGGTACCCTGCACCACTTTCCCACTGGTATGCCGCTCTCAAACCCAACACCATACATCATGGAACTCTCATCCCTTCCATATACCACACTTCCCCAAAAGCATGGTCACAACACACCTCACCTGCAGACACATGGGCTTTCCGCCCCACAAGCACAGTCACATCACATCACGCCTGAAAACACCTAGGCCACAACACAACCACTGCCAAAATTAGAGTAGTCGGGTATCATGAACATGTAAGACATAAACCTTGTACCCTACTTCTACCATGCACGACCCCCACAAAAAGTCTCTCTATAAGCACGGTCATGTCTTGCCCGAAAACACCTAGGTCATCACATATTGTCTGAAACACCTAGGAAACAACCACCATCTAATGCACTAATAGACCTCCATCCATCACAGCATGTGCAATACCTACCTTATCTGGAAGAGAGAGTGGGAAAGAGTGGGTACCCAACCATTTGTACTCCTCACCAGATGTTGGGAAAAACACCCCTTGCATGAGTATGCAGGTTTCAGAACATACTTCTCGATGTGGGTGGGGTGTGTATAGAAATCAAAAGAATGTGAAAGTATATATATATATATATATATAATATAATATCAAACACTCAAGCCCAACCTATGGGTTCACAAAAAAACAAACAAACTCATAACACTATCACTTTTGCTGCCACCTCTAAATTCATAACACCACACATCAAGCCACAAACCCCACTTCACATTTCCAACCAATTTCATTTAATCACCCCATTCATTTCATTATTTAGCATCAACCACCTTTAACCACACAACCCATCATTTAATTATCCATTACCCATTTTCATTCCATTAACCAAACTAACCCAATCCATTCCAAACATTATTGAACAATTATTTATTGATTTCATCACTACTCAGGCATCTAGCACAAAGAAACTACTACCTTCACACCCCAAAATTACAACCAAACAAACCACCTCCTCACCGCCCCAAAAGCATAGACAAACAAACCACACATCTCCCCACACCCAATTACAACCACACATTGTAATCCCACAAGCACGACCACACATCACGACAAATCAAGATCATTTTTATAGATTTAAAAAGGGGCTTTTATCACATTCTACTTTATTTTAGGGGTTTTATCACAGAATCCAAAATCCTAGGGCAACCATTTCATTATCCAAATATAAGTGGTTAATCAATTTCCATTTTAGGGTGATATCACAATAATAATAATAGTTACAACAATCAAAATAGTCATAATACATATATCCAGTGCAAACAAATCCCCTAATGACCACAATTTTCAATGGGGCATCAAGCCTGTACAATCCATAATATCAAAAATAATATCAAAGTTGTAAAAATCATGCAAAACAATCATCATTTTCCCCTTTCAATTAAATTAATGAATTATTTATCTTTGATTAAGCTGACACAACCATAACTCAAAGGTAAAAAAAGAAAACCCCTCCCTTATGATTCACAATAAAGAGAAATGAGGGATTCCCTACCTCAAAGAAGCTTTTCCAACTCGTTGTACACCGCAAGGTGAAGAATAATGCCCATAAACCACAATTATACCATGAGAAAACATGGATCAACCTACACCACAACCAAATACCATAAAAACACAACCCAATACACACCCCAAACCAAAACAACATCACTGTAGTGAATCCTCAGGAGAATAACATAAGAAAAACCACCAAAAAGGGAGAAGAGCCTACCATGAATCAACCACGGATTTCCAATGAAAAACCATTGATACCAATGGATAAAATAGGGAGTAAAAGGGCCTGAGGAACTCCTTGGGGCACCTAGAGTTCGCCCAAAATGAGAGGAATAATAATCCATGGCTGAATGAATGAAAATTTGGCTGGAAAATAATTTTAAAATTGCACTGAATCGGGGGTTTACACAACGTGTAATCCCCTTTCATGTCATGTAATCCTTAGGGTTGAGTTACACCAAAAATTCATTGAATTTTTATTATTTAACCTCAAAAATATAGACAACGTGAACCAGCCCTAGACAATCCATGAAACTAACTTTCATGTCGTGTAATAAACTTACATGACGTGTGTTTTCTAGAATATCTTTGATGCACCTCCAAATCCCGCAAAAATTCTCGAAACCTCCCCCAAACATCTCCAGCATCCAAAATGGACAAAGTAATGGACTGAGAGCACAAAAACCATTACATTGATGCTTGATCCTCCTCTGTCCCTACACTAGAAATGCCCCCTATTGTTGAGAGATCACCCCCTACTACCAGATGGCCACCACCAACTTTGATGTGTTAGTTTTTTTATAACCATTTTTTATTTATTATTTTTTTATTTTATTTTTATTAATATTTTTTTCATAAATTATCTAAATTATCAATTCACTAGAAATTCACCAATGCCTTGTATATCTGATTTTCAATTTATGATTTATACATAGTTAATTAAGTTCAATCTATATTTCATTTAGTTTATAATTAATTAATTTTAATATCATATTGGTTGATTGGTATATTAATTTTTAAAATAATCAATTTTGATTACTGTTCTATTTAATCTTATAATTCATCCATAAAACTTTAATTTTACATCAATTTTTCTATTTTATTTATTTACTAAATTGAAAATTAATAATGTGTTTATAAAAATTTAGATTATTGTTGAAAAATTATAGATTGCCTTCAGTTTTAGACACTATATATTGTTTTAATTTTTCAAAAAAGAATTAAAAAATATATTATATTTTATAAATCAAAAAAATAAGAAATGAAAATACAAATGATATAATTTTAAAATAAAATAAAACTAAAATGCATTTGGTTTTAAAGAATATTATTTTATTTCATTTTATTAATACATATTATAAAATAATTTAGTTTACCTTTTTCATTGCATTTTGATAACAAAATGAAAATAAGAATTAGTTTTTAAAATCCGCTTCAACTTTACAATTTATTGTTTTTATGTTAAATTTTTCACTTTTAAATAATCGCATTTAAATTTTTTGATGTAGTTGATACCAGTTTAAGTTTATATTTTTCTAATATTATTTGTTGAATGTGTATATTAACTTATATTTGTTTTTTTATTTTTTTAGATAAATATTCACAATAATGGTTGAATATTAAATAAACAAATAAATTAGCTGGAATATATGGTTTTATTTTTGAAATACGACTACTTACTTTAAATATGTTATAATTACAAATGTATTATAATTATTTGTATTATAATTTATAACTTGTAGGTACTAAAATGAATAGAATTCAAAATTATGGTTCTCAAAATAGCAAAAATTAAGTAAAGAAAGAATGAAATGAAAAAATCACTAGTAGGTTCAATTTCAAAAATTATTTTCTTTGAAATGTATTATTCAACATGTTTTGTTTTTTTAGAGTGCCTTTTTAGATTTATTTCAGTCAATTATCTAGAGGTGATGTGTTAAACAAATATATGTATCTACTTCTTAAAAAAAATCCATGCCTTGATTTATACATGAAGTTGTCTTTGTGGTTTTACACCAATTGGTAATGTTTTTAACTGTTTAAAAGTTTGTGTTTTTATTAAACTTATGTGTTATTTTTAATCTATTGGTTAAAATGCTTATAGGTTGGAAATAATAAGAGGGGTATGAGGATAAAGATGTGGATGATTTAGTGTAGGATTCAAATGATATTTGAATTGTTCTACACAACATGGTTATATTTTAATTTTGTTTAAACATTTATGATTCAATTCAAATGTAAACATAAATTCATTTAACATTCCTATGTTATGATTTATTATATAAACATTTCTTGATTTCCCCATTTTAAATTTTTTGATAATATGTATAAGGTTTGTTTTGAATTTAATTTAGTATGAATGCTAGTTAACACTTGTCTTGTGTTGTTTTAAAAATTATGTGTGGTGCTAATTTTGAATTTATTGAGTTTGTAAGAACCCTGGTTTTCATATGAGGTACATATCCCTTATTTTTAAATTTAAATGATTTAATATGGACTAATTTGTGTACCCAACTTGATCACTAGTGTTTCATGGTTGTTTGGGGCTTGTTCAGAATCTAGAACTCAAGTTTGGGGTGATTTAAGCCAGGTGCACGGTTAGTGTAAACCGTGCAGAGAAGGGCGTATGGTTTAAAAAACCATGTGAGGGCTAGACAGTGGGGTTCTATAGGCCTCACCGTTTGTTGAAACCATGTGAGGGGAGGTGCACATCTGTGCGGCCAAGTCTACAATTTTAGTAGATCTTGATAGTGATTTTTCACACGGTTTGCATACGGTTAGTAAACTGTGTGGGTAAATCATGCGAGTTCCCCTTGGCCTATAGGAAAGTCATGCATGATTGTCGCACGTTTTTTCAAACCGTGCACTTAAACCATGCACCCCTGTAACTTTAGGAAATTTTATAATTTTAAATTAAATTAAATACTTTATAAACCTAATTCTTATTTCTTTCAATGGATAGTAAAGGAATAATTTGAGATCCCCTTTTAGAAACTATCCTAGGATTTGAGGTGGTTTCTCTGTCTAATCTCCGATTTAAGTGTGATTTGTCTCATCGGATCCACATCGGTAATATATACATTCCTTTTTATCCATTCTCAGTTCTTATGGCTATCATATTCACTAATTGGATTTAGGATCATATGCCCTAATTTCAAATTATGTGTTTGTTCTTCAAATTTATTCCAATCTGAGTCAAATCAGGAGTTAATACTAGATGAGCACTCAACTACCAAGCTAAGGTAGGTGTTCTATACAACTTATTTGAGTTTTGGTGCTTTATTAGGTTGCATGTCATTACGCCACCCACCGGTCTTTCTGGCGCATCCCTAAAATTAAATAGTTTAATTGAATTAAATGGATTTGGACCTGTTAGGGATGACCTTAGGTTTCGTTAAGATGTAATGGTGATTGTTTTGCAACCCAAGGTCATCCATGGGGTGAGCCTATTAATTCACCTTGGTTATGCCAAGTTAAACCACCCAAGGGGTGTGTTTTGAGCTTGCCTTGTTATAGTAAGCCTTTAATAAATGAAATGAGTTGAATGGGATGGTTAGGAGATGGATTTCCTCCTTTACCTTGTTGTAATGTCGAATTTGAATTGGTCAATTGTTGAATTGGTCAAATGGGTTATTTTTTACTTGGTGTTTCTTAATTGGTTTTCTTGGAAAATGTGAACAATGAGTGGGTAAACTCATGGGTTATGTTTAAAAGTGAAGTTGAGATAAATGAGCGGGTATACTCATTAAATACCATGTTTATGAATTGTGAATAAGGAGTGGGTGTACTCATTAAATATTTTTAATATGAATTGGGATACATGAGTGGGTATACTCATGAGATATAATTGGTTGTGAAATGTGATTAATGAGTCGGTATACTCATGGTATGAATTGAATGTAAATGTTTATATTTGAGTGGGTATACTCATATGGTGTTGAATGCTAAATGATATGAAATGGATGAATGATTGTATGGATGTCATGGACAGATCTTAATGGATATTAAATGTGGTAGTGGAAGCCTTGGGTTGAGATGATCCTTGGGTATTAATTTCATGGGATGCCATGGGCATTGCTAACCCTTGGACCTGACATGCTTGGACTCACATAGGACATGTCTGGTATGACATGCTCTAAGGAATCCAAACAGTGCCTAATTGAGTTTCCATCGAGATTCTCCTAGGACTTGATGAGGATGCCTTGGTCTTCGAAACCTTGGATCCAGCCCTTCATGGTCTGACTCTTTAACATACGGCACGATCGTGAGAAATATGACATATTTGGTTGAATGACTTGGTCGTGGATATTTATGGAACTTCTAGTTGTACGGTAAGGTCATGGTGGAAATGGTTCTATGGGAATACGGTGAGTATGTGGTGTTATCTTCCTTTTACTTATAGATTCCTTATATAGGAGATAACACTTTTTTATAGGAATCCTTGAAAGTCTAGACAATATCATTTATTTAGTAGTGGACTTGCCCGAGGAACTTTACTTTCCTTTATTGCTTACCTGCTTTACTTTAACTTTTCATAGCTTGGTATATTGAACACCCTGGATTTTATAGACCTATGGGTGGTTTCCTAATGGGATGTTATCCCACACTCTTGTTGGTCCACCCTTGGGGACCCAAATAGATTATATGATTGCAAGCATGGATAAGGGAAAGCTCCCTCTTATTGGTTGTTGATTGCTGCATAGAAGAAGGGGATCATTAGACCAAGCTGAGTCTTGCAATGATATTGGGATACTTTTTAGTAATTTTGGATTTTTGGATACATGTATTGTAATATACTATTGTGTACCTGTTTTGGCTATTTTCTTAGACATATGACATGTATCACTATCATCATTGTATATAAGACACTTCTAGAATTTTTATATATTCCTGTCTTATTTAGTTATCAGTTATATAATTTTTATCTACTTCTATTATTGATATGATATTGGTATTATGCTGTGTATACTCTGGTGATGAGGGAATAGTATCCCCACTAACACACTTAGACCCTCACTACTAGTCAGCAGCCTCTGGCATTTGGGAAGATGTGTTTGAGGTCATGTGATCAACTGGGCTTGGGGCACTATTGAGTGGCATCCAAGTATAGGACATTACAAAGTGGTATCATAGTGGTTATTTTCAGGTTTGTTTTACAATTTGGCGATGATAGACAAGGATAGGAAGGAATAAAAGTTTGGTAATGATTTTTTCCCAGGAGTAGCTACCCCACGTATAAGGAAAAGCCAAATTGCCTCGAATTAAATTATTTTTTTCTAGATTTTAATGATTACAGATTATTTTATTCCACTTTTGAGTGATGTACTTGATTTATGTTATTATTATTAATATGATTATGGGTCCTATTTAGTTTCAACCTGATGATATGAGTGTATTCTATCTCATGCATCATATAGGAACTTGTTAGAAATCACACGTCATGCATTATGTCATGTCATTTAGGATGAATTACTTGTTTCATTCTATTGTGATGGGTTTTTTGATAGCTATACATATTGTTCTAGTAGGTTTTCTTCATTGGATAGAGTAAGTGACATCATCTTTCAGTTCATAAGGTGTTGTGGGCCCTTATGGACTGGGAAGTGACACACCTCTATTTCAATTTTTAAATTGAATTAACTTGGTATGGAATAGATAGACACTGAACTTGGGTTTATGAGGTGTTATGGGCCCTCATGGGTTTATATTTGGTGAACCATTGGTTAAACCCCTTGAGTAATTGAATTATAGAAATGGAATATAAAATGAATGTAAATTCAAATGAAAATGAAATGGAAACTTGAAATAATAAATAGAAACCTGGCCTAGACCATACTTTTGAGTGGGAAAGAGGTAGTGTTTCTAGTGGTGTTTGAGACTATTCTTTTTTACATTCCTAGCTTTAGTATTAAGTTGTGGGGTATGACTTTGTTTTAGGAGAGTTTTGACATGTCCTATACTTTTGAGTTGTGAGATTTGATCTTTTTCTTTTCTAAGGTGTGTGTTTGGAATTGTATATGCATGCCACCAAGACGAACTCCATTCAAACACCACAAGGGAGGAAATGACCACACTCTAGAGGCAGTATCCATGGGATACCGGTGTATCCTCCTTTAGTGCCAGTTATGGCACCAGTTTTTGTTCTGGACATAGGTTTTGAGGCACAGTTCCATGAGGGATTATTTCGCTTCATGTAGACTTATCAGGGAGCACTGAAACCTTCCTTGTCTATGGTTGAGCTGACACAGGTGTTCCAATAGTAGAATACTCCCACATTTTTGGGGTATGGAAGTCCACATTCTTTTGAGTTGTGGCTAAAGACCACGTTGGCAATTTTTGAGCATCTTGAGATGCCTCCTGAGAGGAGGTTCAAGCTCATAACATATATGCTTCATGGGGTAGAAAAGTGCTGATGGGATGTACTGAACTATGATGAAAGGTTGTGAGATATGGGTTGGGTTGATTTCCAAACCCAATTTTATGACTATTTCTACCCCTCAACTCTATAGGAAGAGCGGGCTAGTTAATTCATGTGTCTAGAGCAGGGCGTTATGACTGTTATGGAGTACTCGACGCACTTTATAGAGTTGCATTGTTTTGTGCTGAAGTACCTTATTGATGAGCTCTCCAGAGAAAGACGCTTCAAGTAAGGTCTTCGACGTGATATCAGATCTCAAGTCAATGTGTTTAGATTCACCTCTATCACTAAAAATGTGAATCAGATGCTGATTATAGAACAAAACTAGAGGGAAGTTGGGGGTGCAGAGCAAAGCGGTATTGTCTCTCGACCTAGTGGTTCAGTGTCTTCAAGAGGGAAACATTGTTTTGAGGCTTCCCATGAGATGAGTTCTAGCCAGACTATGAGTATTGGTATCTCAATGTTCATTCATCAGTTTGGAATATAGGTCCACATGAAGAATTAGTGCGACCATGACCCAATTGAGTGTCGATCTTACGATGGGATGGGAAACATGTAGAATTTATGCAGGACCTTCCCTCCATTGATGAGTGGTAGGGGGTAAAATATGACACTAGGTTCGGGATCAGGTTCCTTAGCTCTATGTTAGGAAGGGAGATAGAGCAGTGTTGGTCGATCAGGCTAAGCTAGTGGTGGTCGTGGTTGAGGATGTTAGACACCAGTTACACTGAGACATCACAGCGGACCTACTCCGAGCAGTGAGGTTGTATCGTGGGGTTATGGTATAGGCCAAATCTATTCTATAAAACCTAACCCTAAGGATTAGGGTGTCAGACCATCTATAGTGAGAGGTACAATCTTAGTATCCTCTACTATTGCAATTACTCTTTTTTGGTACAGGTGTGTCTCATAGTTTCATATCTACACTTGTGGTGAAAATCCTTGGGCTCATTGTTTTGTCTTATGAGAGAGTTATGACACTATAAAATCTATTGAGAACTATAATGGAGTATGTACGCTAGTATAGGGAGTTCCCCATTAAGGTTGGAGGGTGTCACTTCATCTATAATCTATATGTCATTGAGATGACAGAGTTTGACATCATACTCGGGATAGACTGTCTAGTAGATTATCGAAATTACATTGATTTTTATTGTTGTAGGATGACTTTCACATCATCAAAGGGTGAATTTTATACACACAAGGGTGAGTGGGATTTCCAGACGAGTCAATCCAGACCATAGCATCATGGGTTGGGTGGTATGACAACTCAAATCGCTAGTTTATATCTGGATGATCAGGGAGTGATTTGGGTGGACTTTCCTCTAGTGTTTGAGCATTTTAGGGGCATCTTCATAAAAAAATTGGTTTACCACTTGAGAGATAGGTTAGGTTCTTCATTGAACTGGTTTTATGAGCTGCACTAGTATTTATTCCCCCTTACAGGATGGCTACAATGGATTTACAGGAGCTCAAGTGGGAGTTAGAGGATTTAGAGGCAAAGGGGTTTATTCAAACCAGTACTTCTTTGTGGGGTTCTACAATCCTTTTTTAGAAAAATGAGGATGATACCCTTAGGATATTTGTATATTATCTAAATTTGAACCAGTTGACAATTAAGAACTGGTATCCCTTACCACAGATAGATGACATGTTTGATCGACTTCAAGGAGATTAGGTGTTCTCAAAAATTGATTTGAGGTATGAATATCACCAGGTGCATGTTAACTACTAGAAATTTTAGTATTTGAGGTAGGTTACATGGGAAACTGCCTATGGATGTCACTATAGGTGGGTAATAGGGACCTCCTATAGAGGTTGTGCTGCTTAAAAAAATCCTTGCTCAATCCCCCCCCCACCTCGCTCTGCCCCCCCTCTCGTGGCTCCCTAGCCCTAATCCCACCTACGCTACATCTCCCTCACTCAAAGCCCGCTACAGATCCATCTCCTGAATCCCATCATGGCTCCCTTTCCTAAATCCTACCAAGACTCCCTCGCCTAAATCCCTCCGTAGCTCAAGATCCTGCCCCTGACCCGGATCTCGCCATTGTCGCGACTATGTAACCCTAATCTCACTGATCTGTAGATCACGTATGCTGCCAGTAACTACTTCCACTAATCCTCTAATCCAAATTCCCATTCACGGATCCCCTTTCTCCCCATCTACCAGCCTCAACCACCCCGTCCCTGACTCCCCGTCTACCGACCTCTGCCTCCCCACCTCTGATCTTGACTATGCTTCTGCCTCAGCTCCCCCATTTGCTCACCTCCTCCCGAGATTCTCCACCTCCTCATATTCAACTCCCATCTTCCAACCTTTTATTCTCATTGTTTCTGGTCAGTATCCATTTTTTTCCATTATTTTGGAATGCACGATTTGAAATCCTAATTGCATTTTCTATTTTTAACCATGATTATTGCTTTTGAAACTGTGAACATGGATTCTTTATGAGTATTAATAATTCTATCTTGCTAAATGGGATCACCTATATCGATTATCATTGTCATATGATTTATAAAATTCATTATTCTTTTGTATTGATTCATCTATTTTCATCCATGACTTTTATTTTAGGTGATGAGAATACTCAAGTTAGTTTTTCTTAATTTTCTACCCTTCGAGTAATTTTTTTGAACACTGTAATTTTTTCATCTCTAAAATAGAATATTTCCATTTAACTTGTATCATTTATTTAGTAATATGGTCAAAACATATATGCAAGACTTGAATTTATGAAATCTAAATATTTTATTAGGTGTTGTGTACTTTTTAAACAATGTTCATTGTATTACTTTTTGTATGTAAATTGTATTGTTTTTTGAAATTTACTTCTTTTCATATGTCAATTATGTATTATCATCATTTTTAGAGATGTTGATCTTTGAAATTCTAATACCATTTAGTGAGTTAGATTGCCTAATAATTTCACTATTCCATAACATAAAAGTTAATTAGTCTTTTTGGATTGATTGAGCAGGTGATGTTTTTTTTATTTCTCATGATCCAGGGATTATTGGTTCATTAACATACGCATTATTCAAAGAATAAGTTGCATGTGAGGTACCTATAACAATCAATGTAGTGCATGGATATGGTTTTCTACCACTAGCACCTTGTAATTGGTTTCTTTGTATATTGTGTTCTCTTGATAAGCATGTGTCAATATATCCTATATGCATTATGAATATATGGAATATGAAATATGTGTTCTTGATATATATAATATTAATTTTTATATATGTAATACGCAATATGAATTTTGTTTACACAATATGAATTTTGTTTATGAAATATGAATTTCATTTATACAATATTCATTTTATTTATAAATATATATTTTATGTTTTCAAATATTTGAAATATTGAATATGAATTTTGTTTCAAAATACATGTTTTATGTCTCTAAATATATGCAATATACATTCTATTTGAATTCATGAAATATTTTTTTAATCTGAATATATTCTATATACATTCAGTTTATCTTGAATATATGTGGTATGTTTATTCATCAAGTTAGTCCCAAATTGATAACCCTCTTTTACACCTACATTTCTTTGATCACTATTGTTTTTTATAGTATGCGCTTTATAAATTTTCAAAATATGCATCTTTTATAATATCAGTCTCATAGGATTTCTCATGAGAATACAATTCTATATACTTACAATTATTACTGCTTAATGTAAACTTCTTGACCTTATACTAAACATATATCATTAGGTAGACATGTCATGTCAAATGGTTACATCCTTGGATCTGCAGTTCATGAAGGTACGCTTTCTTATAATTTTCATTAATATTACAATATTAAATTTATAATTATAAAAACTTTAGACCTGTTATTTTATTTTGACTACTTTTATTGAATACTTTTTAACACCTGAAACATTTATAATGTTTTATTAATTATATATATATATTTATTACATTTTCAACATTTTTATGATTATGTGAAAACATTAAGTCATATCTTTTAAATAGAAAACTTATTAGCCAACTTATGTTATCTATACCTGCTTTTAATATGATTGTAATTTTCAATCTCTATATATACTTTTAATCTCCAAACATACTTATTCGTTAAAATTCATTATTTCATTCTTTTAATCTCTAATATATACTTTTATTCCGATTATATTTTTTAATAAATTGGATGTTTTAAACATAATTGTTTTATTTTTTTATGTGTGATGGTGTTTGTTTCCAGAATTGTAACTAAACATATATCATGGAATTTTATAATTCTATATTTGTAATTGTTCTATATGATCTTTCCACACACACATATCCTTATTTTATTGTCCATTTTATTTTGTGAGTTTTATAACTCTTTTTTCAATTTATACTCTACCTATATGCATTTTCATAAATTGTGGTGTTCTTAAATAAACATATTGCATTATTGTTGGAAAATTGTGCATCATGTAATTATGTACTACAAGTTGTATGATTTGAATGATGAAATCAATGTTCTACATCAGTTGATTTTGAATAGCGTCTCTCATAATCTTATCACCTTTAATTCCCTATTGACTATATTATGTCTTTCTTAGTAAATAGAGGATACAGGGAGAGGTTGTCCCAACTAACTCTACCTCTACATTCCAGATATATCACTTGGTTCCAGATTTTTCGTGCTATCAGGTAATCCCAAATTTTGGTTTTAGGGTTTTGATTTTGGGCACTTCCATCACCCATATTGCATAAGGACTGACTTTTATTAGTTCTATTTAACCATGTGACCTAAAAAATATATATTAATGAATATATGGTTCCCAAATATATTTTATTTCACTATGATTTTTAATTAATACCTTATGCATGAAAACTTATCTGATAGTTCAATAATAAATATATAATACTCTTTGAAAGGATTGATTTATTAGGTAAATAAAAATGGGAGATATCATTTAGATAAGATCGAGATCCATTCCCTATAACCCCATATAAATTATATATCAAATGGTTATTTCTCATATCAAAATCAAAACATGAAACAAAATGAATTCTACAAATACATTTATTTTCCCTTAATCATAACCTATTCTAACCACATATCTTTAAATATTTTGATAACTAATTGTTTTATTCCCATTATTTTTTCCTTTAGTAAATCTCTTTAAGTACTTTTTTTACTGATCATTCTTAGACTTGAGTGTTTTAATCGCTTTTTCAAAGTTACTTTAAATCTAAAATTTTTGTGCGTTCTATGAATCAAATGTTCATTTTTTTTAATCTAGTAGATATAGATTTTCTTCTCAAGGATCATACATGATCCATATCTATTGCTCTATTTCACAAAAAAATCTATGGAGTTAGTATCAAGAATGTAAATTGCATGCTTTAGTCAGTAGTTTTTGATTTTATATATTTGGTTTTATATTTTGTGAATTTTTGTTTTTTGTTTTTGTTTATATACTTCTTACATTACTTTGATGTTTCTTATTACCGGTTGACATGTTTACATATTTTTTTACACACTTCTTATATTATTTTCCCCTATTCCCATTTTATCCATTGAAGCATGCCTATTCGTTATTATATGAAAACCCTGGTTCTCACACTGAATATTTAAGCTATAAATCTTACCTAAAAGCTTTAGTTAACTCTATATATTATACTTTTCTTTTAGATAATGTAACTCTAAATTTAATATTATATTTCTGATTTTTTAATCCTCTACATCCCATAAAAACAAAACATTTCATCAATATTTTAATGTTTATATTTGGTAATATGTAAACTACTGAATAATCACATTTGAACATTTACCAAAATTAAAACCTATCATTGAAGTCATATATACATTTCTAAATCATTCCAATGTGCTTTTCCTGGATTTTTCATAAACCTACTCACCTTCTTAAATTAAATATTTATAGCGCACATGAGAAATAGTTCAAGGTGGTCTAAAATTGTGAAACCCAGAGGCATTCACATACTGTATCATTGAATGGGGATTTATGTTGACTTAGAGTGCTAATATAAAGGCATTTTATAGTTAATCTAAATTTTTTTTGGATATATATCCTTAAGGTATTACATATTATGTGATATGTATTGAAGTTAACACTTTCCAAAATTTGGTGGAAGTGGTGGACTAAGGGAAATGTCATAATGTTTATTAGGTTTTAGTGCAAGTGGTGGACTAAGGGAGATATTCCCAAAATCCTTTATATATAAATATATGATATATATAAGTTATATCATATGGTATTATATAATAAATCATATCATATGACTTATATACTAAAAATGGTTTGTTCGTATGAAGTATATCATATAAAAGAATTTAGGGTAAATCGTAATTCATGAAATATGATTTCATACAACTTCATGTTTCTATTCTAATGTATGGTAGAAGTTATATCATGAGGTAATTCATTGGAAAGTGGTAAGGTACGATTAATGTATCATATGAATGTTTTCTTTGATCATAAGGGTGGGATAATGATAAATATTTTCAGTAAAGTGAATATTCCACCTAATGTGTCATTTAAGTACCATTTTATATGATGAAATGTGTGAGAGGAGTTGAATTGATGCATGAGATGCATGAGATGGTTGATGCATTTACTCATGCATTTTAACACATGAGTAAATGTTCCAACACTTGATGAACACCATCGATGATTTTATAAAGCATTGTTGTCATGTTATGGCTTCAAAAAAATTACATAATTCTATTAATCCCATATCTCTCTATATATTCTACTGTTAAATTATGAGGAATTGGCATGCCATGGTGATAAGTGAACCCTTTTTGTATCAAATGTGATAAATTGTCTCCAAGATAGTTTTGAATAGATTCGAAAAGAGTTGGGAAGTTTTTCATTAAGTCCTTATTGTATTTTGTGTAAAATAGAATTATACATCATAAATATTTTTTCCCATTAGATAAAATTGGTCAAAAAATGAAGATTGTGTTAGTGTATGGTGATGGAATATTTTTTATTCTAGATGTTGAGTCATTTTTAACAAGAGGAAAAATATAGAAAACAAAAATGTTAGTAAAATTTAGGAGAAGACGGTTGTATGCAATGAGTTAATATTTCTTATCATTGAAGTGGATAAGTGGATCACAACCATCTTATAGTATATAGGGATTTTCTTTCTCCACATCTGGTGGAATGGTTAACGACCGCCTTAGGCAGTCGCTGATGCTTTCACTTTTTTGGAGCATTAGTGATCGCTTTTGGCAGTCACTATTGCTCCTCCCATCGACCTCCATTATGGTCGGTTGTGGAGTCCCTATAGAGATCACCAATGGCGGTCGTTATTGGCCTTTACCGACATGCCAACTGCAAATACCATTGGTTGTCGGTTGGTGGTCGCTAATGGTAAATTTTGTAGTAGTGGTTAGACCATCATACATACCTTAAACATCCTTTCATACCAGGTATGGTCTATACAAATATCTGGTTATGTTGTTCGGTCTCATAAACATGCCATCAGTTTTCATGTCTCTAATGAACCGAGTGTTTCATCCTTACTTGAATTGTTTTGTGGTGGTTTTCATGAACGATATATCAGTGTATGCTCATAATCGACATGACCATGCCAAACACCTTGAGATCATTTTGGATAGACTGATAGAGCATCATTTATATACTAAGCTCACAAAGTGTCACTTTTGGATGGATTAGATTCACTTCCTGGGTCACATAATCTTGGAAAAAGGAGTATCAATAGACTCAGAGAAGGTGAGAGTTGTAGTTTTCTGGGAGCATCCCAATTTTTTTTTTGATATATAGAGTTTCTTTGGGCTAGCTGGTTACTATAGGTGTTTTATACAAGACATGTCACACTTAGAAGCGCCGCTGATGGTCTTGAATAAGAAGGGCATGAAGTTTATATGGTCAAATTTATATGAGATAGCCTTTTAAAAGTTTAAAGGGAGATTGACTTCAGCACCGATCATGATACTGTCAGAGCAGGGCAAGAGTTACATTGTATATTGTGACGCATTAAGTATCGATATTGGAGCAGTGCTGATGCAGGGGGATAAAGTCGTGGCATATAGGTCTCAAGAGTTGAGGCCACACTAGAGGAATTACTCAACACATGACCTAGAGTTAGCTACAGTCGTTCATGCTTTACACTATTGGAGAAAATATTTATTAAGAGAGCACTTTATGGTGTACACAAACCACAAAAGCCTCAAGTACATATTTACATAGCATGATCTGAATCTAAGGTAGCGAAGGTTGGTGGAGTACCTTTAGTCTTTCAATTTTGATCTTGTATACACACTTGGTAAAGGCAATGCAATGGTCAATGCACTGAATAGGAGGATCTCAGATACAGACAGTGCAGCAGGCCAGTAGTGAGTGGTAGCTTATGGATTTGTTCTCTAATATACACTTGGAGGTGCATGATAGTCAGGGGTAGATTTATCTTTCATCCTTAGTTGTGACCTCTACCATACTGGATAGAGTGTGGATGATGTAGCTATCAGATTAAGAGAGCCTAGTCCTAAGGGAGAGTGTGGAAAGTGAGGACCCTCCTCTAGAATGTAACATAGACGAGGATGTGATCCTGTGAGTACATGGTCATGTTTGAGTTCCATTGGACATATGTTAGGAGTTAATGTAGAAATTTCATGCCTTAGTGTGGGCAGTACACCCTGGAGTCACCAAGATTTATTGTGACTTACATCATCAATATTGGTGGTCGGGTATGAAGTAATAGGTGGATGGTTTTGTTATGAGGTGTTCCACTTGTCAATAAGTGAAGGTGGAACATCAGTGACCGGCAGAACTTTTATATTAGTTACCTATTTCGAAGTGGAAATTGGATGAAGTCGCGATGGATTTTGTGACCAATTTACTGAGGTCACCTTGAGGTAATGATGCGGTGTTGGTTATTGTTGATAGTATCATGAAAGTTTCTCATTTATTTCTGATTAAAGGATACCTTCAGTGTGGATGAGCTTGGGTGGTTGTATATCTGGGAGATAGTACAACTTCATAGGGTCCATCACATTATCATTTCAGATAGGGATTTCCATTTTACATCTCGAATATGGTAGAGTTTTCAGAGGGAGTTGGGTGCACAGGTGTTCTAATCACAGTATACCAACCTTAGACTGATGGTTAGTCATATCATATGATACAAGTGTTAGAGGACATACTACGAGCATGCATCCTGGATTTTGGGGGCTCTTGGGAGAAGCATATTCCACTGGTTGAACTTGATGACAATAATAGTTATCAAGTGACTATACGGATGACACCTTATGAGGCTTTATATAGTAGCTCGTGTTGATCGTCCATGTGCTGGATAGAGGCAAGTGAAGCAACTTTACTAGGACCGCATCTCATGCAGGAGACTTTTGAGCAGGTCCAATTTATTCAAAAGTGGATGGCTATTGCACAGTCTCGACAGAATTCATATGTTGATTGTCGCAGGAGACCTCTTGAGTTCAAGGTTAGGAATTGGGTTTTCTTATGTGTTTCACTAAGGTTGGGACATAAGATAATCAGGAGATAGGGTAAGATTTCACCGTGATATGTCAGGATGTTCAAGATTCTGGAGAGAGTCGGGTTGGTAGTCTATCGTTTGTAGTTACCTTAGAGGTATTGAGCCATGCATGATGTCTCCCATACATCTCAGCTACACCATTGTCATTCAAACATGTCTCATGATTTTCATCCTAAGGAGGTTGAGCTTCAGGTTGATGTGTCCTTTGAGGATCATATGATTCGTATCATTGATAGGAGCATGAAGGTTCTTTGAGGTCGGTCAGTTCCTCTATTATGGGTGATATGGTAGCACAACCATTTATAGGATGAGACTTGGGAGCAGGAGGCTGACTTATGTGTTCAGTGGTCAAAGTTATTCTCAGACAAATCTTGACCACCCTTGAGAAGGCAATTCAGGGATGAATTTCTTTAGGGGGGAATATTGTAATAACCCAAGTTTTAATATGAGGTATGAATCCCTTATTTTTAGTTTAAATGATTAAATATGGCCTAATGTGTGCACCCAACTTGATCATGAGTGTTTTGGGGTTGTATGAGGCTTGTTTGGAGCCTGAAACCCAAGTTTGGGGTGATTTAAACATGGCGCATGGTTAGTTTAAACCATGCAGAGCAGGCTGCATGGTTTAACAAACCATGTGAGGGATGGACAGTGGGGGTCTACAAGCCACACAATTTTTTGAAACCACGTGAGAGTAGGTGCATGACCGTGCAACCAGGTCTGCAATTTTAGCAGGTCTTGATAGTGGCTTTTCACACGATTTGTGCATGGTTAGTAAACTGTGCGGGTGCCCCTTGGCCTATAGGAAGTCATGCACAGTTGGCGCACAGTTTTCCAAACCATGCACCTAAACCATTTTCCCCTATAACTTTAGGAAATTTCATAATTTTAAATTAAATTAAATCCTTTATAAACCTAATTCTTATTTCTTTCAATGGACAAAAAAGGAAGCATTTGAGAGCCCCTTTGAGAAAACATCCTAGGATTTGAGGTGGTTTCTTCATATGATCTCTGATTCAAGTATGATTTGTCTCATCAAATCTTCATTAGTAAGATCTACATTCCTTTTTAGCCATTCTTAGTTCTTCTGGATATCGACTGTGCTATTTGGATTTAGGCTAATATGCCCTAATTTCATGTTCTTCATCAGTTCTTTAGATTTATTCCAATTTAAGTCAAATCAAGAGCTGATATTGGATGATCGCTCTATTACTGAGCTAAGGTAGGTGGTCTATACAACTTCCTTGAGTTTTTGTGCTTTATTAGGACACCCACCATTACTCCACCCGCCAAAATTTATAGCGTTGACCTAAAATTAAATGGTTTAATTGAATTAAATGGTTTTGGACTTGTTAGGGATTCCCTTAGGTTTTGTTAAGATGTAATGGTGATTGTTTACCAACCCAAGGTCACCCATGGGATACACCTATGAATTCACCTTGGTTATGCCATGTTAAACTACCCAAGGGGTGTGTTTTGAGCTTTCCTTATTATAGGAAGTCTTTAATAAATGAAATTATTTGAATGGGATGGTTAGGATATGGATTTCCTCCTTTACCTTGTTATAACATTGAATTTGAATTGGTCAATTGTTGAATTGATCAAATGGGTTATTTTTTACTTGGCGTTGCTTAATTTTTTTTCATGGAAAAGGTGAACAATGAGTGGGTAAAATCATGGGTTATGTTTAAAAGTGAAGTTGAGATAAATGAGTGGGTATAATCATTAAATGCTATGTTTTTGAATTGTGAATAAGGAGTGGGTATACTCATTAGATATTTTGAATATGAATTGGGATACATGAGTGGGTATACTCATGAGATGTAATTGGTTATGAAATGTGATTAATGAGTGGGTATACTCATGGTATGAATTGAATGTAAATGTTTATATATGAGTGGGTAGATTCATACAGTGTTGAACATTAAATGATATGAAATAGATGAATGATTATACAGATTTCATGGACATCTCTCCATGGATCTTGAACACGACAGTGGATGCCTTGGGTTGAGATGCTCCTTGGGTCTTGATTCTATGGGATGCCATGGTCTTTGCTAACCCTTGGACCTGACATGCTTGGACTCACGTGGGACATGTATGGTATGACATGCTCCAAGGACTCCAACCAATGCTTAACCGAGTTTCCATCGAGATGCTCATGGGACTCGATGAGGATGCCTTGGTCTTCGATACCTTGGATCCAACCCTTCGTGATCTAACTCTGACATATGATGCGACCATGATAAATATGACATGTTTGGTTGAACAAATTGGATTTGAATATTTCTGTAACTTTGGGTTGTGCGAAAAGGCTATGGTGGAATGGTTCTATGGATATACGATGAGGTCATGGTGTTCACTTTCTTTTACTTATAGTTTCCTTGTATTGAAGCCGACACTTGTTTTATAGGAAGCCTTGAGAGGCTTTCCAGAATCACTTGTTTAGTAGTGGATGTGCCATGGTCACTTTACTTTCCTTTATTGCATACCTTCTTTACTATGGATTGCATAGACCTCTGGGTGGTTGCCTACTGGGATGTTATCTCACACCCTATTTAGGCCACCCTTGGGGGGCCAAAAAGATTATATGATTTAAAGTATGGATAAGGGTAAGCTCCCTCTAACAGGTTGTTGATTTCTGCATAGAAGTAAGGGAGCATGAGACCAAGCTGAGTCTTGCGATGCTACTGGGATACTTTTTGGTCTTTTTGGCTTTTTGGATGCATGTATTTTAACATACTATTGTGTACCTCTTTTGGATGTTTTCTTAGACATATGTCATGTATCACTATCATAAATGTATATGATACACTTATAGATTTGTTATATATTCTTTTCTTATTTAGTTATCATTTATCTACTTGTTTATCTACTTCTGATATCGATATGATATTGATATTCCACTATGTATACTCTGGTGATGAGGGCATAGTCTCCCCACTGACACACTTATACCCTCACTACTAGTCAGAAACCTCTGGTATTTGGGGAGATGTGCTTGAGGTCATGTGATCAATCGAGCTTGGGGCACTATTGAGTGGCATCCGGGTTGGAGATGTTACAGAGTTCTTACGTTGGTTGCACTTGATTTGTATTATTTTCTATTTGATATATAAATGTACAGAGACATTGAGCCTTACGATGCGAGGTTTACCTAAGTTAAGTGGATTCCCTGAGGTGATAAAAACCTATTTTTTTAATCGTACTATTCCATTTGGGAATGATTTAAAAGTGGGATGTGGTTTTATTGTTACAGATAGACTTTGAAGTTAATGTATTTATTAGCTTAGTTTGGTTTAATTTTTGAAATGGTAGAAAGCGAGTTTTAAGCAGGATTTTTATATGTTTTAAGAATTATATTTCCTTTCTTTTATGTTGTTTTACATGGGTATAAAGGTTGCAGTTCTCATATTTAATAGAACACACTATTTTGTCTCTTTAGGGACATTTGATAAAATTGGAATGATATAAGACACTCTTTAACTATGTTTTGAACTTACTTTTCACAATTGAAAGCTATAAATTTTAATTGTTTAAATAATTGTTTGACACTGATTTAAATTGACATTATGTACTTAATCAAGTATTGATTTTATATAATTTAGTTATATGCCTGTTCTTATTTTAATTTTTTTATTCAAGATCATTTTTTATAAACTTTAATGCATTTTTTGATTTGTTTTCAAATGGGTTAAAAAGTCAAAAAGTGTAAAGATTTGTTCATTTAATAAATAGGGTTGTTTGGATTTGTTTAACTTGAATTTACATACATAGAGGAATGTAGTTTTTATATGATTTAAAATCTTGTTTGACATTCTTTTTTAGTACTTTTTCAAGCAATTATCGTGTAGTTTTAAACATATGCATTTTGTATTTTGTATTTTTTTTAATATTTTGGGGGCTTGCTCACAGATTGGTTTGGTCTGGTGTGAATTGGAATTTTTTTAAAACTCATATATAATATGGGTTTAAATAAATTTATAATTTTAGATTGGAAAAATAGAGGGTCTAAACTGGGATGCTCTGATCTAACCTGTTATACACCCAAGTTAAAGGACAACATTTGTATAATTTCTTAGGCAACAAGATTTTCTAGGCTGGTGCTGCTAGCAGTCATCATCACCGTCATGTCACAGGCTAAGCGTCTCAGCACAACGAGTCACTCATGTGGCACCCCAGCCCCCTCCTCGGTGGGCAGGGTTCAACCATTTATCTCTTCAAATGATGTGAGGTTCATTGGTTTTATCTTGCCATGGACTCATAGAGTGACCCAAATTCCCAACCCGGGTGGTATTGGGGCTAACATGCACCATCCTCCATATTGTCAGGGCGACTTCCATCTCTTCGATAAGAACAGACCACCTGAACCGCAACCTTGATATTCCCGATGATGTGGAATGAGACCCCATGATATGATTGGGTCTTGACATTCTCTCATCACCATTCCATGCACGCCTAGAGCTGTTAACTGACCGAGTTGGGCCAGCCCATGGGGCGATCCATGTGGGCTGCAGATTTAATAGAGTGGATCAGCCCAGTCCTAATAAAATGTGGACTATAAAATTAATACCCTAATAGGACCCACAGACTTGCGGATCGGCCCACAGACCTAAAAATTATATATATATATATATATATATATATATATATATATATATATATTGATAAAAACAGAGAATAATACAAAAAATATACATTGCAAAAAAACGTACAACCCATCATATAAGAATAAAATAGTATTCCAAACATCAAATTTGGTTGCAATCACATACAACCCTCTTATAAAATTTCTAAATATATAAAATTTCCCAACATAGCATTCCAATAACCGTGGAAAACAATAAGAAAACATCCAAAGCATCATTTCACAATAAAAAAACACTAAATAATATTTATCAACAGAATAAAGGTAATATAAAACTTCCTTTATATGACCATATGATAATCGGCAATAGCTAATGGTATTGGTTAAAATGCACTCGGCCTCTGTTTTTCATTCAAGGCGACTGCAGGACTCCTGGAGGTGGCGTTGTTGATGACACTTGTGTAATATTTAATAAAGGAAATGTTGCTGCTGAGAAACGATTCAACAGACTATTGTCTTTTGGAGAAAATGCAACATACTCTCTTTTATTTTCCACATATACAACATTATTATCTACATGATAAATAAAAGACATTTACATTTAACACCTATTTTCATGTCACCTTATAAAAGCACCAAACAAAACCTTACCAAAGTGCATTGCCCAATATCTCTCGTCTTCCAAGTTATTTCCATCTCACACAACTTGGATGTCAAAAAATCAAACCACAAGTGAAACCACTTAACAATAATGAAATAAACAATTTATTTTAGAACTTGACGGAGTTAAATGAATTCATCTCTTCAGTTGAAAAAATGATTAGTATTGAATGAAATTTGACCATCAAATTCATATCCTGCATAGAAACAAATAATATTATTTAGCACAAGTCAAAATAATGTTTTCTCATGGAAAATTTTTTCTCATGTTTTTAATTAAAAATATATTTTACATACTAAATTATAAACTTCCAATTGTCAAGATAAAAAGGAAAAATATACTCAAATCAAGAAACTATGAAATACAAACAAAAAAAATTAACTTACAATTGATATATTCCATATCATCGTCTCCTCCATGGATATCTATACAATTAGAATCTTCTTTGGACACACTGTTATCCACGATATCATGATAGTCATCTTCATCTGTAGTAAAAAAACAAGTTTATTAGTAATTATAAAAATGAAAGAAAAATATAATTAATATATTAAAATTCAAAAAATTGTGGCACATGTATACCTTTTTCAAATGATTGAAATTCATTTAACCAATTTCTAGTACATATGAGAGCTTGAAGATGATTATCAAGCATTGAAGACTGATACATGATAAAAATACAGCCTCTAATACTAAAAGAATATTCATAAGCAACTGTTGTAATTGGAATGCTTGAAATATCACACGCCATGTTTGCTAGAGCTCCAAAGCGATGCTTGTGATCTTTCCAATATTAAAGCATGTCTAAATCCTCAAAATGCTTCATTTGTAATTTTGGCTCATCTAAATAAAGATCTAAATGAAACTTTCCTGTTTTTTGTTGCATGTTGACTCTCAAATTGTAGATATTCCTAAATCAATAAAAGAATGCATATGATTAAAAATAAATAAATTTAAAAATTTATAAGAATATAACTTTAATAATACTTACATCAAAGAAATGCAGGTTGGTTATAAATCCTCCATTGGCTTGTTTAGTGGAAGATATGGATGCTTGAACTTGAAAATCATCACTTGCTTCATTATTATAATACTTTTTTCATAATTTTCATACAACTTATGCAACCACTTCTTGACATTTTCAAATTTTTCTTCACAAGTAAAAGGATTAAGTCTTAAATAACAAAACTTTAACAAATCAAGCTTCATTCTTGGATCAAGAACTACTCCAAGGGAAAGAACAACACTATATTCAGTCCAATACTTATCAAATTTATTTTTCATTCTAGAAGCCATGTCCTTAACAAGATCATCATCTCTTGTCATGTTTTCTCTAAGTAGACATTCAATTTTTCACACTTGCATGAAGTAAAGATTTTATGTTGGATAAGATGATCCTGACATCAACTTAGTCATCACGTAAAACGGACGTAAAAACTCGCATATAATCGATGCCCTTTTCCTCTCCTCTTATAATGTGCAATATTGATATTTAGTATTACTCAAAGCAAGATCATAAAAAACTCATTTATGCTCAATAACACTTTCAAGCATAGTAAAAGTTGAATTTCATCTAATTGACACATCAAGATGCAATCCGACTTTAGTGTCAACACCACTAACATGCTTAATAGACACTTGAAAAGCTTTCATTCTAGTCTCAGAAGATTTAACATATTTTACACTTTCTCATATTTTAAAGACTGCAACACTGGATATTTTTAAACCTTCTTGAACAATAAGGTTTAATATGTGAGAACAACATCTCACATGGAAATTTTCCATCACATAGCAGACTATTTTGATTATGAAAAACGTTGTTTCAAAAAGTTCTACATGTTATCATTAGTTGATGCATTGTCTAAGGTAAGCGATAAATTTTTTTTATCAATGCCCCGATCTTTCAAAGCAACAAAACTTTTTTTTCCAATTCAATTCCTATATGGAGAACATCCATTTTACAGAAACATAATAACTTGTTATTCAACTTCCAATTATTATCAACAAAGTGAGATGTCAAACATATGTATCCTTCACTGTTGCAATTAGTCCAACAATCAGATGTTAATCATATTCTTCCAGGACTAGAATCCATTATTTGTTTCAACTTTTCCTCTTGGGTAGAATAATATTTCATAACATCAGATGTTGCAGTGCCTCCAGTACATGTCTTGACATCAAAGTTAAACAACTTTATAAGTTCTTTGATTCTTTTATACTCAACAAAACGAAATGGGGGATCATGCTCTATGATACACATAGAGCGACATTCTCGAACCAGTTTTTCATCAAGTTTTCTAGATGCCAACCGCCCTTCATGATCAATAATCATTTTGGACACATCACCATAATGTTTTTTCTTCTTACAACTGATCAAATAACGAGATAATGTTGAAGTACCGTATTTGTTTCCCCTACAAACAAACAATTTTCCACATAAGTTACATTTGGCATGACTTTTATCAGTTTTTGTGCATCAATTCCAAACATTTGATGTGGTTTGTCTCGTATTCTTATGCTCTAGATTAACATTCCCTTCTATCACACCAATTCCATCAATCTAATTTTGTTGCTCGACGTTATTTTCACCATTTTTTGGTTGTGATGGAATATCATCATAATTGCATCCAGTTTCATTGGGAATAACATGATTTATACTGTAAAAAAAAAGAAATGCAAATATTATATTAGAATGTGGTGGATTTAAATGGATTCATTGAACCTGGTTTATTAGGCATGTGTGTGGTTGAGTGGAGATGGGTTGTTGTATTGGCTTAAAACCCTACCGTAAAAATCTGTAGTAAATAACAAAATCTTTAGCAGCTGATACGCCGATGGACTCTTCTCGCAGTATTATCCTAGCTCAAATTATATCTATTTATCTATCTATCAAAATGAATGATTAGTCAGATAAATTAACTGTAAATCCACTTGCCCACAGTCAATCTCATGTCTCTGTCGAACAAATAACATCAAAAATTGAAAGCTACAAATTGCATAAACCCTACTGCAATTACTAAATTTGTCCAACAAATAACATCAAAAATTGAAAACTACAAATTGCATAAACCCTGCTAATTACCAAATTTGAAAAGGGACTAAGAAGAATTGATATGCTCAGCCCAAAGAAAAATAAATAGAGGGAGTAAGACTGAGATTGACAAACCAGAAAATAGATGGAAATGATATAAAAGATTGGGACTCACTAGCACCCACGAAGATCTTTGGCCAAACCTGAGGAAGCCGCAACGGTTTTTGGGTGAGGACAGAGCCGCAACGATGAGGAAAAAGCCATAGGGATGGTCGACCGTAGTGCCATAGAGTAATTTGTAGGGGTTTTGCGGGAGGAATTTGAGGGAGGGATTTGAGGGAGAGATTTGAGGGGATGAGACAGACGAGAGAGGGGAGAGAGGACGGAGCGTCGCGTTGGGAAGAGGGGTATTGGGGAAGGGTCACATGTTGGGAAGGGGGTATTGGGGAAGGGCTGCGTGTTGGGAAGGGGTCTTGAGGGAGAGGGAACGTTTTTATAAAACAAAAAAAAATCACGTTATAAAAAAATTACACTATAAAGGATTTATAAATAAAACGTTCTAGTTTATAAAATATATATTACAGATTTTATGAATATTTAAATTATATAAAATCAAATATTTACAGGTTTAATTGGACCCGTGAATACCCATTAGGTTTATCCGCGCGGGCTGCAAGTTTCACGGATCGGGTCATTTATGGTCTATATTTATACGGATTTAAATATTCAAAACACTAACTTGCAAAAATTCACGGGTCAACGGATCTCCCCGCGGGCTTGCTGTTTTTTTGACAGCCCTATGCACGCCCACGTCCAGTTTCCACGCAGACCCGCGTCCACCTGCCACGCTTCCCGTTCGCCCCCCGCTGATATTCGGCCCGGTCGACGCGACACTGTTTTTAGAGTCCCCCCACTCCGGTAAATTTCTTTCCCAGGTATTCGCGTGCGATCCAACCTGCCCAACGCCGCGAGGTTCGTGTTGCGGGTGAGTAGAAACTCGCAGCTGGTTCGGGAGCCCTCAGTGAGATTGCTGGAAGCGGCAGCCGAGCACCCGGAGGGGTGGCGGAATAGTTGGGCGTATTCCTGGCCTGTCGTTTTTATATACCCGTTGCGGAACCTTTCATTCATGATTCATTATCTCGCTGATTAGCTTGGAGGAGCTATCGTCCCACCGCTGAGGCTTTGGATCCTAGGGTACGGTTTGTAATGCATTCTGCACACGGCGTGCGGGTGGTGGTGGAGTATGGTTGGGCTATGTTGCATGGACACCGACACGCGACACGACACGACACGACACGTTGACACGCAATTATAAAAAAATTGAAATTTTGACACACTGGGACACGTCGATTAAAATATATTTTTAATAAATAAAATACGATAGAATTTATAATTAAATACAAAATTATGAATAGAAAATATCACAAAATATAAACTAAATATTTCAATATCAACAAACAATTGTAAAAAAACAATTGATGAAGAATGGACTCAAAATAATGACCTTTGTTTTTAAAATTAAAATAATGGTTTTCACATCTCACATCATACATTAATTGTCATTTTTGATTTTGTTTACTCCTATAATTAGTATAATATATATATAACTTTAATATTAATTAATCAATTTTTAATTCTCATTTTTGTATAATAACACTAGTTTAATATATTTTTTTATTCTAATTCTATTATTATTATTATTTAATTTTTTTAGAAAATCTGTTTTTCCGTTTTTTTTTGCGTGCAGGTCTTAAAAAACACGAAGGGGAGCCCTCCAAATTTTCTTCTAGAGGCAGCCGCCGGAAACACTAGAGGCGGCCGTACGCCACCTTCCATCCCACTCCCCTTATCCCGCCGCACACCCTTCCCGATCCCCACCCTCCTTCCTCGGTAGCCCCCCTCCTTCCCTATTCCCCGCATCCCAACCGTATCCCAGACGTGCCGTAAGGGAGGGAGGGCAGCGACTCGTTTTTTGCGAGTCGCAGACGCGTCATCCACGCGTCATCCGCGTATCGGTGTCGGAGAAGTGTCCGACACCGATACTCAGCCCATTTAAACGTGTCGGTGCTACAGTGCTGAAAATTTGAATTCTAGTTCCGGGAAGTGAAAGCAAAGGCGGGGGAAAACACAGGGTACCGCTGCAGGTAAATCTTATTCCGTGCGTGTGTTTTGTTTAGTTATTTATATCAGTTCAAACACAATTTGCCGAATTTAGTTACAATCAACATATTATTCTACTGTGAATAATTTAAAATTCCACTCTCTAAATTCTCTGAACTGCTAGGTGGTATGGATTTATTTTCCGCCTTGCCAGTTGTTTGGGTTGTTATGTTACCATGTGAAGGGGCGACATCTCTAAGGCTAGTCTTGGTCAATGATATTGCTGGGGCCGGCACTGTCTCCCCTCCTATAAATGCTTTAGTTGGGCTAATTTGAGGCAGATATTCTCCATACCAACGCTTGGAAGAATTGAATGGCATAAATGCTGAATTTATTGGGTGTCTTACAAGGTTTTGGGTGAAATCCGTAACGGGTAAGAAGTGGCTATGATTGTCTTGAATTTAGCTTCATTTGGAGTAATTCACTGCACAAGGATGATGTTGAACCTGTGGGGGCCACTCCCATTTGTGGGAGAAATCAACGGAAAGGAAAAAAAGGCTGTCTGCAACTTCTTTGGACGGCAACAACCCAAGTGCAACAACTTCGTCCATGGGTTGGCAGCCAACCCAGCCGACACCAAAGACTCACAATAGGCGGCGTGGAAGATTTCAAGGGTTGATGAACCACCCCAAACCAACCACGGACTTCAACATTTGCTTTATCTTTATAACGAGATTAATTATCATGAAATTGTAACTGAAATCCTGTTGTAACACTGGGTGATCCTCTGACGGTGTTATCCGGAGAGAGTAATAAAAACAAGGACTCCTTTCTCCTGTGGACGTAGGCAACAATTGCCGAACCACGCAAATCTCGTTGTTGATCCGTTTTTCTTTCCGTTTTTCTTTCCGTTTTGTGTGTTTTCGATTGCCATGAACCTCTACTGCCCCAACAAAGTGGTATCAAAGGGTTTGGGAGTGAAACAACGATGCGACAACGAAATATCCCGGCGATCGAAAAATTGAAGTTGCTTGGAATTTTTTTTGAGCCCAGATCCGTGAAGATCATGGCGAGACGATTCCAACGGCGCAAGCGGCGTAAAAAATGGAGTTGAAACGAAGGAGATAAGCTCGGTCAATGTTTGGTCAAACCGCTGGTGCTAAGCCCGTTGCCGTGCAAGCGGAGGAAACGTCAACAAGTGGTAAACCCGATGAGAAGACGTTAGCCAGTACCCCGCCAGTGGATGCAGAGTGGGTCATACTCAACATGAAGTGCGCTGCCCAAATCAGACAGTGGATCAGCAAGAACATCTTCCAAAATTTTGCCAATGAACATGATGTCTCCGTTCTTTGGTGAAAATTGGAAAAGATGTATGCGAGCACAACCGCGCAGAACAAAGCAAACCTGATACGTCGTCTTGTCAACTTGAAATACAAAGACGGGACCAACGTATCAGAGCACATGAGCGAGTTCCAAGGTACTGTTGATCAGCTGAATTCCATGAAAATGATGATTGATAATGAGTTGCAGACACTGTTGATGTTGAGTTTTTACCGAAGACGTGAGCCACATTAGTTGTGTCGGTCAGTAATTCAACTCCAGATGGAACTCTCACCGTGGGGATGGCGAAAGACAGAATGTTGAATGAAGAGTCCAGAAGAAAAGACGAGGGGCATGCACCTGAATCAGAGGCTCATGTCACTGAAAGACAAGGGAAGCAGAAATGACAGGGAAGAAGCAGAGGAAGAGAACCCCGTGACCAAAATCTTCAAATGAGGAAGCGATCGAAATCTCGATCAAGATATGACATGAAGTGCCACCACTGTGGCAAGCCCAGACACTTCATCCAGGAGTGTAGAAAGTTGAAGGCAGAGCAGAGGAATCAGGATGGTAAGACACAAAATAATGATGCTGCAGTTGTCAATGAAGAGATTGTTATTGTCCAGAAAGACAATCAGGTTAGTCTTGCAAGCCAAGACTCGACATGGGTGATCGATTCCGGCGCCTCTTACCATGTCACAGTCAGAAGAGATTTCTTCTCATCTTACAGTTCAGGGAGTTTCAGACATGTGAATATGAGAAATGATGGTGCATCCAAAATCACTGGTATTGGTAATATTTTTCTGAAAACTAATGTTGGATACATGTTATTATTGAAGAACGTGAGGCATGTTCCTGATGTTCTGCTCAATCTGATATCCACTGGAATGCTTGACGATGAGGGATATGTCAGTTCTTTCGGTGATGGAAAATGACAGCTTACCAAAGGTAACTTGGTAATTGCTAAAGGAAAAAAAGATACTTCTCTTTATCTCACAGATGCAAGACCGTGTGGAGGAGAAGTAATGCAACTAGAAAAGATGTTCCTGCAGAAGTTTGGCACAGGCGGCTGGGTCACATGAGTGAGAGAGGAATCAGAATGCTCTTCAGGAAAGATCTCTTGTCAGGAATAAAAGGTACACATTTGGATACTTGTGTTGATTGCATCATAGGAAAACAACACAAAGTATCATTTCGTGGTTATATACCGTCCAAAAAAGAAAATATTTTAGATTTAATTCACACCGATGTCTGCATGATGAGCACCAAGACGATGGGAGATGCTATTTATTTTGTTACCTTTATAGATGATCATTCTAGAAAAGTCTGGGCCTTTGCTTTGAAAACTAAAGATCAAGTGCAGGATGTTTTCAAACAGTTTCATGTGAAGGTGGAAAGAAAAACAGGCAGACGGTTAAAGTGTGTGCGAGCAGACAATGGAGGAGAGTACCGTGGTCCGTTTGAGGAGTACTGCAGGAGTTTCGGCATCAGGTTGGAAAAATCAGTACCGAAGACACCTCAACATAACGGTCTTGCTGAGAGGATGAATAAATTAATTTGCGAGATAATCAAATGTATGCTCTCAAATGCAAAGTTGTCAAACACCTTTTGGGGGAAGGTTATGATGACCGCAATTGATCTTATCAACCTTTCTCCATCAGTTCCACTGAACTACGACGTTTCAGAAAGTGTCTGGACAAGTAAAGATGTTTCTTACAAACACTTGAGAGTATTTGGGTGCAGGACATTTGTTCACATCCCGAAAGATGAGCGGACAAAGTTGAATGGAAAATGAAAGCAGTGTATCTTTTTGGGATATGCTCATGAGGAGTTTGGATACCGACTCTGGGATCCTATCAGTAGGAGGATCATTAGAAGCAGAGATGTGGTGTTTTTTGAGGATCAGACGATTCAAGATTTTGAGATGCCAAAAAATGCAAAGAAGCCGCAGTCCGAGGAAATTACAGTCAGTTCGGAACTAGTCTCACCACCATAAGTACCAGCTAGTACGAGAGAGATACGCGACATTGATGATACATCACTACCAGGTAATATATCTTCATCTGCTGATATGTCTTTATCATATGATATTCTAGAACAAATTCCCCCCGAAGCACAGTTGAAGAGATCCACCAGAGAATGACAACCAAGTCGTAGATACTCATCACATGAGTATGTGATGCTCACTGACGGGAGAGAGCCCGACAGTTATGATGATGCAATCAGGAGCCAACAGAAGATGGAATGGATGAAGGCCATGCAAGAGGAGATGAAATCCTTACACAAGAACTGTACATTTGATTTAGTAAAATCACCACCCGGAAAGAAGGCACTCAAGAACAAGTGGTTGTACAGAATTAAAGGAGAAGATGATAGCTCACAGTCGCGCTACAAAGCCAGAATGGTTGTGAAGGGATTCAGTCCAAAGAAAGGTACTGACTTTGATGAAATTTTTTCTCCTCTATCAGAGTTCTTGGATTGACGGCTAGTTTGAACCTGAAGGTTCAACAACTGGATGTAAAGACAACGTTCTTACATGGTGATGATGAGAAGGAGATATACATGGAGCAGCCAGAGGGATTTCAGGTGAAAGGAAAAGAAAACCTGGTATGCAAGCTTAAGAAAGGTTTATATGGTCTGAACAGGCACTGAGACAATGATATAGAAAATTCGACTCATTTAATGGGGAAAAATGAGTACAGGAGGACGACTGCTAATTACTGTGTTTTCATCAAACAGTTTGCTGATGGTGATTTCATTATCTTGTTGCTTTATGTTGATGATATGCTAATTATTGGCAAAGATATCACCAAGATTGATAGGTTGAAGAAGCCGTTGAATAAGTCTTTTGAAATGAAGGATTTGGGAGACACTACTCAGATTCTTGGTAAGATGATTACTCGTGACAGGAGGAATCATAAGATTTGGCTATCTCAAGAGCGGTACATTGAGAAGGTTCTTGAAAGATTCAACACGAGCAAGGCAAAACCAGTTAACACTCCGCTTGTGAGTCATTTCAGGCTCATGACAAGTCAGAGTCCATCAACTGAGGAGGAGAAAGTAGATATGGAAAAAGTTCCTTATCAGTCAACAGTTGACAGTCTTATGTATGCCATGGTGTGCACCGGACCGGATATTGCTCACGCTGTTGGTGTTGTGAGCAGGTTCTTATCAGATCTAGGAAAGGGGCATTGGACAACGGTCAAACGGATATTGAGGTATCTCCGAGGTATATCTAGTCATTGTTTATGTTTTGGAAGTGATAAACTTGTTTTGGAAGGATACACAGATGCAAATATGGCTGAAGATGTAGACACGAGAAAATCCATATTCGGGTACCTGATATCATTTGCAGGGGAGATGTCTCATGGCAATCACGACTTCAGAAGTGTGTTGCCTTATCCACCACATAAGCAGAGTATATTGCGGTCACTGAAAGCTGCAAGGAGATGCTGTGGATGAAGAAGTTTTTACAGGAGCTGGGACAGAGTCAGGAGAATTATATTCTCTATTGCGATAATCAAAAGTGCTATTCATCTCAGCAAGAACCCGACATTTCATTCCAGGTCCAAACACATCGACGTGCGGTATCACTGGATCCAAAATGTGCTGGAAGAAAGATTGTTGAAAGTTGAGAAAATCCACACCAATGATAATGGGTCCGACATGATGACGAAGGTTCTATCGAAAGAGAAGCTGGACGCCTGCAAGGAGACTGCAGGTCTAGCTTCTACCCAAAATTGGTCGTGAGAGAGAGATTTGTGGGGGCCACTTCCATTTGTGGGAGAAATCAACGAAAGGATAAAAAGGCTGTCTGCAACTTCCTTGGATGGCGACAACCCAAGTGCAGCAGCTTCGTCCATGGGTTGGCAGCCAACCCAGTCGACACCAAAGACTTACAGCAGGCGGCGTGGAAGATTTCAAGGGTTGATGAACCACCCCAAACCAACCATGGACTGCATCATTTGCTTCATCTTTATAACAGGATGAATTCTCGTGAAATTGTAACTGAAATCCTATTGTAACATTGGGTGATCCTCCGACGGTGTTATTCGGAGAGAGTAATAAAAACAAGCCCCCCTTTCTCCTGTGGACGTAGGCAACAATTGCCGAACCACGTAAATCTCGCTGTTGATCTGTTTTTCTTTCTGTTTTGTGTGTTTTTGATCGCCACGAACCTCCGTTGCCCCAACAAAACCGATGGGTAATGTATTTTTCTACCAAATTTGATGTTCATTGAGCCCCATTGGTAAAGATTCGGGTGAATTATAGATGGGTTTTAAGGGCAATCCGAGTTTCAAATGAATGTAGTTTGTATTACCTTCGCTCATGATCTCACTTCTAGTAGTGTTTGTGGTCAAACCATTCCAGGTTTACTTTTGGGAGTTGCTGTTCTGCTATGACACTGTTGAAAAATTGTGTATGTTCTGCATACATTCACGCGCATTTCATCATGTGATTGGATGACCTAGTTTCTTTTGTGAGGTTGATGTATGACTAACTACTAAAGGTATTTTTTGGTATGTGCAATTTGACATCTACGCTTTATGATGTAGTTGTTTCACAACTTTGGCATGTTTTGGGTGAGGCGAGTGGCTTGCATATAAATCTCTTGTCCTGCTTTATCAATTGATGTGTATATTTTTTGGTGGTTCCATGCGGGGATAAACCGTGTTTATTGTCATATAGGTAACTGTTTGGGAAGTCCAGCAAACAATCTGGATTTTCATTGAACTTTCAAAAGACAGTGAAAACTACTTCCATGGAGAGAGGACAGGTGGCCAGCTCTACACATTACTACAATGACCGGGGAGTTGAAACTTCCATGTTTGATTACTCAGTGGAGAATCACCTGAGAATAGTTGATAGAATTGCCAAGCTCTGTGGCGAGTTTGAGGATGATGCTTCTTTTGAAAAGACCGACATTGTGCGACTTTCCTCCAAGATCACCTTTTTAAGGTAAAAACTTTTTTTTATCTTCTTATTTTGCAAGTCATCAACGGGTACACAAACTCCGCAAGCTTTTGGGCTGCAACCTTTTCTGAAATCTCTTTAAGTGTAGCAGATGGATCAAACTCCTGCCTTGGAATTCTTGTACTAGGCCATCTTTTGTTATGTTTTGATGTCTTTTTATGAGTTAACAAAGAAGAGAAGAGCCGGGGAGTTTTGTTTTTCTTGTGCTGATATTGTGATGATGTTCATGAAATGTCATGCATTTGACTTTTGCATGGAAATTTTTTTGAGAGCATGACAATTACATGATTTTTTTTTACTTTATTATTATTATTTATTATTACATCTGTTAGAATGGAGGAGTGATCCAAAGCCCAAGATGCCTCTAAGGCAGGCTTGGTGTTTATTTATAATGAATAATAAAAATGACATAATACCTAATATCCATTATGGGACTCACATCCTCTAACACTCCTCATCAAGCTAGGTATTCCTAGCTTGGATACAAAATAAAACAGAATGAAACATCCCCCAACACCTCCCCCTCAAGTTGGTCATGCCCAACTTGTAATACAAATTCAAAGAACTAAAATTAAAATAGAAAAACCCCTGTGGTAGTCCGGTTGCGGGCTTGGTGGCCAACACTTATTCTGGTTCTGCCCCCGAAATGAAAGCGGTATCTTGTACTTCTGGTAGATCAGTATAAACTGTAGAGTTTCCTACTGCTCTTTTGAGTTGTGATACATGGAACATGGGGTGAATACGTGTAGTAGTTGGTAGAGTGAGTTTATAAGCCGTGCTACCCAGGCGAGCCTGAATCTGATACGGACCATAGTACCTTACTGCCAGCTTAGGATTTAGCTTGGTAAGTTTGGAAGTTTGCACGTTAGGCCGAAGCTTGACAAACACTGATTCTCCCACCTCGTATGTCACATCTCTCCTGTGTTTGTTTGCATAATGTGTCATTAGTTGTTGAGCACGGGAAAGGTTTTGCTTGAGTTGGAACAAAATCTGATCCCGCTCTTTGAGGGCTGAAGCAACTGAGTCTACCGGTGTACTCCTGCCAATAAACCGCAGTACTGTAGGAGGTTTTCTGCCATACACGACCTCGTAGGGAGCCAGCTTTGTAGAGTTATGAGTAGTAGTATTATAACAAAATTCCGCCCACGGTATCCAACGTGCCCAAGATAGTGGTCGTTCCGAAGCAAAACATCGGAGATAAGTCTCTAGACATTTGTTGACTATCTCTGTTTGCCCATCTGTTTGGGGATGGTAGGAGGAGCTCATCTTCAGAGTGGTTCCCTCCATTCGGAATAGTTTTTTCCAAAAATTGCTAACAAAGATTGGATCCCGGTCACTAACAACGGAGCTGGGTTCCCATGTAAACGGATTATTTCTTTGACAAAAACTTTAGCCATTGATTTTGCGGTGTAGGGATGTCTTAAGGGTATAAAATGTGAGTATTTTGACAGTTTGTCCACCACGACAAACACCACTGAAAAACTCTGGGATTTTGGCAGTCCGAAGATAAAATTCATTGAAATTTCGTCCCAAACTAATTCTGGAATGGGTAGCGGTTGAAGGAGACCGGCTGGAGATATGGCCTGACTTTTTTGTCGCTGACACGTGTCACACTCTTGGACATACTGCTGGATACTCCGTGACATTCCCTTCCAAAAAAACCCTGCTGCCAGTCGCTTATAAGTTTTGAGGAAACCCACGTGTCCTCCTGCTGCCGAAGAGTGATAGTAGTGCAAAAATTTCGGTATGAGGCTGGATTGGCTGGACAAGACCAGCCGCCCTTTCTTGTATAACAACCCATTCAACAAGCTGTACGTGGGGTACTGTTCTGGTTGTTTCTCAATTTTTGCAATGAGTTTTTGGAGTTCCTGATCCTGCTGTAATTCTGCCTGTACAACGCCCTTCTCCATCCAAAATGGCTCTGAAACGGTAGTTCCTAGTTGCTTTTCTTCAGTGCTGCTCGTTTCCTCTTCTGCCATCCGGGAAAGAGAGTCCGCGGCCCGATTCTCCCTTCCAGGTTTGTACACCACCTCAAAGTCTAATCCCAGGAGTTTGGCTTGCCAATCTTGTTGGTTAGCCGTGTGGAGTCGCTGGCTGAGAAGGTGTTTGAGAGCCTTATGGTCCGTGCAAATCACAAAATGCCTTTCCATCAGATACTGCTTCCAGTTGTTTACAGCAAGAACTAGGGCCATCACTTCCTTTTCATAAACAGATTTTGAAAGGTTAGAGTCTGCTAAAGCCTTGTTGTAGTATGCAATCGGCCGGTGTGCTTGCATCAACACTGCTCCAACCCCTCTCCCTGAAGCATCGCACTCAATAACAAATATTTTCTGAAAATCTGGTAAAGCCAACAATGGGGCAGTTGTCATGCACCTTTTCAAGGTGATAAAAGCATGCTCAGCTGTTGGATTCCAAAAGAAATTATCCTTTTTGGTTAGTTCGGTGAGGGGTTTGGCAATCTTCCCATACCCTTCAATAAACTTCCTGTAATATCCTGTAAGCCCTAGGAACCCTCGGACTCCCTTCACGGTTTTGGGTTGTGGTCAACCTTGTACGCACTCAACTTTCTTGGGATCCATTGATACTCCCTTATAAGAGATAATGTGCCCGAGGTACTCCACTGATTTTTGAGCAAAGAAGCATTTCTTCCGGTTTACCTGTAGCTGATTTTCTTCCAGTATTTGGAAAGTCGATTCTAAATGGCATTGGTGCTTAGTCCATGTCCTGCTATAAATAAGTATATCATCAAAAAACACCAGTATATACTTATTAAGGACCCCCTTAAAAACTCTGTTCATGGTGGATTGGAATGTGGCAGGGGCATTCATTAGTCCGAAGGGCATGACAAGAAATTCATAACGCCCTTCATGTGTTTTGAAAGCTGTCTTACAAACATCCTCTTCCCTCACCCTGATCTGGTGGAATCCTGACTTCAAATCTAACTTGGTAAAAAACCGAGCTCCATGTAACTCGTCCAACAGTTCTTCTATAATTGGTATAAGAAATCTGTCAGGGACTGTCAGTTTGTTCAGCGCTCTATAATCCACACACATCTGCCAATTTCCATCTTTCTTTCGGACTAGAATAATGGGACTGGAGTAAGGGCTATTGCTATGCCGAATCATCCCACTTAATAGCATTTCTGTTATCTGCCTTTCTACCTCATCCTTTAGATAATGCGCTAGTTTGTAAGGCCTGATATTAACAGGTGCTGCCCCTGCTATCATGGTGATTGAATGATCAGTTTGTCTGATCGGCGGTAGCCCCTTAGGTTCCCTAAACAAGTTCTGAAACTTCTGCAGCAGACCATTCAGTTGCTGCTGTCCGTTATCCTCCGTGCTCTCCCACTCTGCTGATGTCTGTAGATGTAAATGCCAATACCATCCCTCTAATAATAGTGTTTTTGCCTGGACGTGCTGCAAATTGTTCTTCGGTTGTTCTGGTATTCTGAGTGCTCCTTGTAATTTGATCTCTTCTCCTTCCCAAATAAACTCCATGGTCTTGTGGCTCCAATTTGTTAAGACATTACCCAAGCTCCTTAACCACTTTATTATGAACACCAGATCCGGTCCCCCTGTGTCGAACACATATGCTTCGACAGTAAAGGGCACTCCCCCCAAGCTTACTTCTACTCGTCGACACACGCCTTGGGATATTGCCCGATGCCCGTCTCCTAACCTTATTCCATAAGGTCTTGTCGGGCTCACTTCTATGTTAGTTAACTTTGCAAGGGACTTAGAGATGAAGTTGTGGCTTGCTCTGCTGTCAACCAGTACTGTTATTGGTATTTCTGAAAGTTTCCCAGCAAAGGTCATTGACCCTGCTCCTGCTAAACCCTGCGGAACTCCACCTGGTCTCTGGACTGTTCTTCTGTTTCCTTCTCGTCTTATTTCCTTGTGTCTTCCTACTGTGGGTCAGGTTCCTCCTCCGACTCTTGTTCGGGTTCCTCGTACTCCCAAACCAACACCCTTAGGTGTTTATCAGGACATTTGTGCATTGGGTTGTATGGTTGGCCACAATGAAAACAAAGCCCCTTCTGTTTTCGCTCTTCACGCTCCTGTCGGCTGATAGTTTGGACTCCATTCCACCGATTCTCTCCTACCATCTTCTTTAAATCATCTTCCCTCCTATTTCGCTTTACATTAGCTCGGTGGGTGGGAAGACTTACTGGCAGAGTCCCTACTCTTCGCATAAGGGGCAGTGGTGCTGTCCGGCCGCGGCTTCCCTTCAGAATCCCCTCTCCAATCAATTCCCTTTCTATTTTTCTCGCCAAAACTAGCATTCCGAGTTTGTTTGTTGGTTCATGAGTTGAAATACGGTTTTCAATCTCGCTTCTCAATCCCCCCATAAACATGCTCATGTACCAAGCCTTTGGGAAGTCCGGAATTCGTAGCGCGACTTGCTCGAATTCTTCTATGTATTCATCTATTGTTCTAGTCAGTCGAAGCGTTTTTAAGTACCTCAATGGGTCTTCTTCAGTGGTTTTTTCGTACCTTTTCACTAGTGCATTTCTAAACTTCTCCCACGTTGGTCCTTGCGTGGAGCGATGCCAAGAGAGGAACCAGTATAATGCTGTACCCTCCATGCATATCTGAGTGTAATGTAACTTCATATCTTCCGGTATGCGATTGATCAGAAAATACGTATCTGCCCTGACAGCCCATCCAAACCGATTTTCTCCTGTAAACGTTGGCAATTCTACCTTCCTAATTGCATTCCGCATGGCCTCCGTGTACACTATCTCGTTGGTTGCGGATTCTCCCTTTGGTTTTTCTCCAGCCGCTTCACTTCCATGTCTACATTTTCCTGATTTCTCAGGAGTGGCCTTGCTCTGTTTTCCCACTTCTGAACCCCTTTCCATCTGCAACTCCACCTCCTTTAACCTCTCCAATGTTTTTTCCTCCATTTCGCGCATCCGTAACGCTACCCGCTCCTCTGACTGTTGGGCAAGGTTCTGGGCTATTCGTTGATTCTCATTTTGTCCCGGCATTATCTTCTTCAAACTATCTTGTACTGCTGTCATGGTCTGCCGGAATCCATCCAAAGACTTCTCGATGGCCAGAACTCAGTTCTCCATTCTTACTTGTTCCAACACGTAATTCTTTGCTGTGTTCCTCCCTCTTGTGCGATGTTCCCCAGTGGAGTCGCCAATTGTTAGGAATTTGAGAGAAGAAGGGGTGTGATACCGAGGAGAGAGTCTGTAATTTCAGTATTTCTATAGGTAGGCCACTATTACAGTACTACAGACTATAAGAATTAAAGTAAACAAGGGAAAAATAGAGGAACCAGAGTACCACTATCCTTCGGTTGCAGCGAGTTGGTTCGATTCCCCTTGATTCTGGAAGCAAGAAATGGCTTCTGTACTATTCCACGACTGAACCCTCAGTCGGACTCCATCCTCAGTGCCTTCCTCCTTTTCAGCCTCTGAATTCCCCCTCTCCCCTTCTTTTAAAGGGGCTCACTCCTTTCTAACAGCATAACAAAACTCCCAAGGGGCCCACTTCTTAACAGCAAAACAGAATTCCCCTCCACTATCTTTAAAAAAGGGCCCACTGCCACGAACCAAAACTGCCTCCCCTCATTCGGTATGGACCCTCTTACCCTTCCTTTGATAGGTGTAAATTAAGGGAGGCTTATTCCTAACAGGTAGTGATAAAGAAGTTCGACGATGATCTAAACAACTCGATGGTGATCTGGACAGCTCGATGGTGATTCAGACAGCTCGATGGTGATCCGAGTAATGATGAAGAAGCTCGGCGGTAATCTTGGCGGTGGGAATGGAGCTCGACAAAGATTTGGGTGCAAGGCCACAAAGGTACTAGGATGAAAGAGGGGGGCGTCAGAAGATGGGTGCGCACTTATTGGAGTGGCTAGAGGGGTGACCTAGAGAAGCGGCGCCGAGAAAGGTTTGCTTGGGTCGCTTGGTGTTAGCGCACATCTTGCGCAAGAGCTACAAGATGTACACTGCGGTAGGGAGGTCACACCATCATAGGTCACACCTGGGGAGGGGGGTTGCACCTTGTGCGACGACTGGGAATAGCGCGGTAGGGGACGGCGACATGGAAGGGGAGGGGTGCCACTTGGGCTACTGGGAGAGAAAGGGAGGGTGTGCAAGGGACCACACGACAAGGTGAATTGCAATTGGTGAAGGGAGTGCAGCTGGGATGCACAATGGGAAAGCGGGGCTGTCGCGGCTGGGTGAGGGGCGACAACAAAAAATTAGGACCGACTGGCCATGGGGGCCGCCACCCCCCCTTTGGAGGGAAAAAACTAGGTTGAATCCTAAGAGAGAAGCATGGATGAAGAGTTAGGGTTTGAAATCCTACTTTGATACCATGTCAAAATGTAGTGACCCAAAGTCCAAGATGCTTCTAAGGGAGGCCTTTGTATTTATTTATAATGAATAATAAAGATGACATAATACCTAATATCCAATGTGGGACTCACATCCTCTAACAACATCCATTGTCCGGATGTAATGGGTTAATTTTAACTGTTGGTGGCGAATTCCCCTTATCTCAAGGTGAGGCAGAAACATTCTTTTATAGATGAGTAAAATGGAATACATGGTGGAGTATTCCGATGTGGGATTCGGAAATACCCAATATAATAAAACTGGGTTTAACACTTCCCCTCAAACTGGACATGCCCAGCTTGGACCAAGAGTCTCACAAAAGAAAGATGATAGCGAACAAAACCATACACACTCCCCCTTAAGTTGGACTGCTGATGCTGTGGATACCCAGCTTGGTACTGAGAGAGTTCAGACGAGCTCCCGAGTGGCCTTTTGTGAAGATTTCGGCAAGCGGATCCGCCTTTGGAATGCGGCCGAAACTGATATGGTTCTGCTCGAGATGATGGCGAAGAAAATGACAATCCCCCTCGACATGCTTCGTTCGTTCATGGAAGACGGGATTCGAAGCAATATTCGTGGCCGCCTGATTGTCACACCAGATACGAGTAGACGTCTGTGGTGGGAAGCCAAGCTCATGAAGGAGATGACGAAGCTAGAAGATCTCATTAGTGACTGTGGCCATGAAACAGTATTCAGACTCCGCACTAGATCTGGAGACGACAGTCTGCTTCTTGCTGCGCCAAAAGATGAGGTTACCTGCCAAGAAAACGACAAACTCATAAGTAGACTTGCGGGTAGCAAGACAACTAGTATAGTCAGCATCACAAAAGGCCTCAACATTCAGATGAGCGTGATGTGAGTACCGATGACCACAGACAGGGTCTTTCTTGATGTACTTGGCAATGTGGAGGACAACATCCCACTAAGATTTGGTCGGATGCTCCAAAAATTGGCTTACTTTGCCAACAACGCAGACAATGTCCAGTCGTGTCATAGTGAGGTAATTGAGTTTGCGCACAAGACGACGGTAACTCTCTGGGTGAGGAAAGGGTGCCGTGTCGTCATAGAGAGAACATTCTCCAGGCTTAAGAGGAGTGTCCACGACAATTGCCTGACTTAAACTCGCATCCTGCAAGAGATCAATGACATATTTCCGTTGGCAGAGAAAGATGGTGTCCGTAGAATAGGAGACCTTGATGCCAAGGAAGTATGTGAGGGGACCGGAGAGCGCCGAGGAAATCAGGGCCGGGCTGCCGGGATGTTCGGGACGTGACTCTTGAAAGGCGGGGGGTGGTCGTGCCGCGACAATCGGGAAGGAGGGACGCTGCTGGGACGCGCAGAGGGAGTGCCTCGGGAGGGTGGGTCTCGGCCGGTTGGGACAATCGCCGTGCGCAACAGGGGCGACGGATGGCCGCTTCGATCGGGAGGTTGATGATCTGGTGAGGCTGGGAGATCGTAGCGGTAGGGGCTGTGGCTGGGAGCCGCGGTGAAGGCGGGGTGGGGGGGGGGGCGAGAGATGCGGGCTGTTCGATTTCGAGAGCGGGAGTCCGCTGGGAGAGGCGGGCCGTTAGACGTTGGGATCGGGAGTTCGTCGGGACGGGGGGGATCGAGAGTTCACCTGGAGGTGCGGCGGAACCAGGAGGCGCGACGAGTGAGGCGGGGCTGGGTGAATCGGGGAGGCTGACGGGAGGGCGGAGTCGAGGAGAGCCGGGAGTCTGCAGGGAGCCGACGGGAGGGTGGGGCCGGACAGAACCGGGAGGCCGCAGGAGAGGGCGGGGTAGAGGGCGCCACACCAGAGGGATTCTCCGGGAGTAGGGAGGCCAGCGGAAATTATCGGGATTTACCCCTTGATACCATGTAGGTGCCGAATTCCCCTTACCTCAAAGTGAGGCGGAGACATTCTTTTATAGATGAGTAAAATGAAATACATGGTGGAGTATTTCGATGTGGGATTCGGAAATACCTAATATAATAAAACTGGGTTTAAAATTAACTAAGTATCCAATTGTTAGCATTTGGCATGCTTGTTTTGTATGCACGCAAATTAATCTCAACATTGTTAGTTATCCTTACCAATCCTATGATCACATAATCTTTTAATGAAACATAAAACTGCTTCTTTGTGTGTGTGTGTTCTATTTCACCCGTGCAGAGAATGGAGACATTTTAATTACAGACCAAGAAACATTAGGTTTGCTTTTGAGACTGAACACCCACCAAAGAAAAACGTGGTTGGTGAGATAAAAATGTCTCAGTTTTCTGCTGCAACCGTTCCTAAGGTACCTAATATGCTTTAATTTTTTGAACATTGTAATATTTTTCCTTTCAGGTGAACTTTAAATGCTTTTAGGTAATGATTGATTGAAATTTGTTGCAGGTGATACTTTCCAGTGATACACCTCCGGGATCCAGGTACATGAGCTGGATTGATTTTTGACTTTTTGTCAAAGCAGAACCATTTAGTTTTCTGTTTAGTACTTACCCATTACTATACGTGTTATATGTAGCATGGACACATTATTTTGATGTTTTTTTCCTCATGTTTTCCTACCTATTTGAGAATATTCTGAATCATGTATCAGTGGAGCCTATGAGATTTTTTTTGGCAGCATCATCATTATGTAATTCAAATTAAACCAATATGAAATGATTAAATGATTTCTTGGGGCATTATATCTTCAAGGTGTTGGGTGGTAATAAATAGATTCATCCATTTCATTGTTTTTTTAATCTTCTCATACCACTGATGACCATTTCCTTTTTTTTTTGTTTTCATAAGTGAATGCTTGTTGATGGTAATTTGATGCATCTTTTGTCCTAGTTTCATCCAAGCATTATCCATGAATTGTTGCACCTTTGCAGTGGCTGCAGCGCCCATAGATGACCACCCTCATTGTCTTTAATGACTGCCCAAGAAGCAGGTGTTGTTGCCACCTGTAGTGTGTCTGATCCTCAAAGCAAGAATATGTCCGTTGATTCACTGCTCTTTGGTAATGGAAGCACCCTTCTTCCTCCGCTATTCTTCTTGGCTTCGCCACGGTTTTATTCCCGGTCTCCTCGACCCGTTGCTCCGAGCCCATTGGGTCTTGTGGAACCCTGACCACAAGATCCGAGTCCTAGAACTGGTGCTCTAGGATAAGGATACCCTGCAGCCAGAGAAAGAACATAAACCTGGTGCAAATGTATGCTGATAAAAAACTGAACTCATTGATTTTCGACCATCATTAACTGGGTGCTGTTAATGTAGAGGTTTAATGATAAAACCTATGAGCTGGAGGGAATATTGTTGAGGGGTATAAGGGTCTTGTGTAAGGGGAATTTGGGGTAATAACCATTTTATGTTAGGGGGGGCCAGACAGGTTGTTAAATAGGGGAGGCTGGAGCCAGGGAAGCTGGAGGAAAAATATTCTGGAATCGGCTTGGAATCGGCTTCGACTTGGATCGGCCTTTTGGCTTGGGCGGGATTCACTCTGGAAGTGTCTTGTCCACTTTTTTCTTCCCCCCCCCCTGTATTTCTGCTCTTATACCTCTATATATAAGTGTTAGTCCTCTGTTATCTATCATTTGGTCTGATCTGTCAGATCTTCCGCCGCTGGCTCATGACTCAAGGAGCCGCTTCCTGCTTTTGTCAGGCACTGCAGCTCACTGCCGACGCCTTCCGCTGCAGCAGACGCACGCACAATAGACGCACTCACAACACACGCACACAGGCGACGCACGCTATCACCTACCGTTTCCACTTCGTCTTCCACTGCCGCCGACATCCTCGATGGCGACGCTCTCATCCGGCACGCGTCCGACGAGGCGCACACCATCGGCTTTCTGTCGGACACATCGCGCCTGTTGTTTCATCTCGTTCAGCGGCGATGCACACTGAGGGTTCTTCGTTCGCGGGAGACGCTCCCCGTTCTCCACTTGCTTGAGTGAGACGCTCACCGACGACACTATTGCCGACTGGCGCGCACCGACGATTGCACTCACAGGAGGTAGACACACACTATTGGTGCAGAGCGACCAGCCGAGCTTGCATTCTGCAAGGGTGCACATTGAAGGTACACCTGGAACGCTCTCCGTGGAGGAGTTGCGCCACTAGTTGCACTCGGGGAAGTGGAATATGCTGGGTACTTTCTCTGGTTCTCTTTTGTCAAACCAAAAATAGAAAAAAAAACAAAAAAAAAAGCAAGGAAAAACTGAGGCGTGCCCAATTTTTTCTGTTGGGGTGGAAAAAAAAAGAACAAAAACAGAGCTTGACTTTTCTGTTAAACCCCCCCCCCCAACAAATCAATGACGTCATTGCTTGATGAGGTGGACCGACACCTACTGCTGATCAACGCCATGCTCTACAAGACACCGCAGGAGAAAGGTTCAGTTCCAAACATCCCGCGCAACCTGGGTGCGTTGTCTGATAGAGATGCTACCTCATGAGCAACGACCTTCACTCCTGTTGGCGATGACTGCTGCGCGGCACGAGGAGTTTGTTTTTGACGACAGTGCTCCGCATGACTTAGCAACGCTGCAACAACACGGTGCAGAGGGGATTTCGTTCACGACGGCGGGGATGGACGCACAGATAGGGAAGGACAGCGCCCTCCCTCTGGGAGTCCTGATTTTCAGCAGCATGGATCTGTGGGGATGACTTACCTAAGGTGAGTGACACTTTCGCATCCAACAAACTTCTGAAGCCTTGAAGATTCCTCTCATTTCGATTGCCCGGTCTGGAGATGGAGCTTTGCCGACCCATGCAGAAGTCAAAAGCATATGGGATATCGCCTGACACGCTTGGGCAAAAAGGGAACATGCTGATGGATCACAAAAGCTCGGTCCTCAGTCACCGGTGCTGTTCGGTTCGGCACGAAGCGCAATTGCAGGGTGATGTGTCTGAGAGATTGCTTGGCTCAACTACGTGGCAAGACCACCTTTCTTCAGTCTTGAGGACAAGACTGTTTTAAGGGGCGGCGAGTGATAGGAATCTATAAGCTGGAGGGAATATTGTTAAGGGGTATAAGGGTTTTGTGTAAGGGGAATTTGGGGGAATAACCATTTTTTGTCTGAGGGGGGGTCCACAGACACAGATTGTTAAGAAGGGGAGGCTAGAGCGAGGGAAACAGGAGGAAAAATATTTTAGAATCAGTTTCGGCTTGGATCAACCTTCTGGCTTGGGCGGGATTCACTCCCGAAGTGTCTTCTCCGCCTTCGTCTTCCTCCTCCCGCCTGTATTTCTGCTCTTATATCTCTATATAAAAGTGTTATCCCTCTGTTATTTATCATTAGGTCGCTGGTTCGACTCCTGTAGGTTGGATCAAATGATAGATAATAGAGGACCAACACTTGTATATAGAGATATAAGAACAGAAACACAGTTGGGAGGAGGAAGACGAAGGTGGAGAGAAGACACGTCGAGAGTGAATCCCGCCCAAGCCGGAAGGCTGATCCAAGCCGAAGACAATTCCAAAATATTTTTCCTCTTGCTTCCTTCGTTCCATCCTTATTTAACAACCGTCTGTGCCCCCCCCCCCCAAACAGAAAATGGTTATTCCCCCAGATTCCCCTCACACAAGACCCTTATACCCTTAACAATATTCCTTCCAGCTCATAAGTTTCTATCATTGAAGGTGACAACGAAAGAATGGTGATTGTTAAGCTGTGGGAGAAATTGGTGTGCAATTAGGAGGTGAAAGAAGAAATGAACATATATCTATGACCATGTTACGATAAATTTTCATTTTAGAGGGAAAAAAGGAAAGAACACAGTGGGAAGGATGTGAGCATTCCTCGAGAGACCATCACGACCCCAGGCGATTTCATTAGAGAAGGCAGGGGCCTAGCTCAACATCGAAATCAACTGCCCCCACACCGTTATTATTCCAGGGAATGGATACTGCCACAAGGTGTCGTGATTATCACTTGAGGAATGCCCACACATCTCTCGAGGAATGCCCACATCCCTTTTCGTTACATTTTCTTCAATTCCTCTCCTCTAACATGATAGTTTCATTGTTTCTTTCTCCTCCCACTGTCACACCTCTTCCTCCTAACTTGATAATTTCTTTGGCGAGAAGATGACTTGGGCGAGATTAAGATGGTTTGGATATGTTAGAAGAAGACCCAGAGATACACCTGTTAATAGAGTAAACTTAATGACAAATTCACTTATTAAAAGAAGTAGTGGTAGACCTAAAAGGACCTTTAAACAAATCATTTAGGTTGATCTTATTTTAAATGGTTTTAATGAAAACATGGTCTTCAATAGAGCTAATTGACGACATTTGATTCATGATGTTGAGCCCATTTAATTGGGTTTATGGTTTGTTTGTTTGTTTGTTGTTGTTGTTTAGTCCATGACCTCCAACCTTTACATTATCCACACGTGATGATGATGCCCAAAAATCAACGTGATTAATTTTTTTATAGACATAGCTTAGCACTACAAGGTATCCTTATAATTGAAGGAGCACTAGTTCTAGGGCTTAGATCTTGCGGCTAGGGTTTCACAAGACCAAATGGGGTCGGAGCAATGGGCCCGAGAGACTGGGAGTTGGATCTTGGGTGGATGACTATCGGTTTCAGTTATAACCAAAACTGATATTCGACAACCATATCATTTTTCTGTTATCATTTTAATATCCAAATCCAATAATCATTTTTTTTCAGTTTCGGTTATCAATTTTCTCCAACCATTTAGTTATTTTTATTTCGATTTTTGGCTAACCTTTTGGTTAACCGTCATGTAAAAAAAATTCTCACCCTACCCACGTTGGACAAAAACCCAAGATCATAAATGAATCCTTACATTTTATAAAAAAATTATTTTAACGCAAGCATAAAATTTTAAGCAAAAATAGTTAATTTTTTGGATGATTATAATCAATCTTGTAGGCCATTTAGAATTTTAAATTAATAAAAATTAATTTTTTTTAAATTTGGCAATTTTTTATGTTTTCAGTTATTAAAATTAATAAATGAAACCAACCAAATTTTTTCGGTTATTAACCAAATAAAAAATTCACTAACCAAAACCCATTTTAGTATAACCGTTTGGTTATTTTTTATTTGGTTTTCGGTTAAGTGTCCATTTGCCCACCCCTAGCCTTCACCACCTAAGAGCTGTGAGTTGGTGTATACATTCTTGCTTCGTGACTTAGATTCACCATTGGCGGCCGGTTCTTGGGCAGGCATTTGAGATGACGTGGGTGATTGTCTCTTGGTGTTGTAGCCACCACAAACGGTGAGCCGTTCATTGTTGATTCTGTAGCAAGGAAGTTCATTGTTGATTCTGTTTGTTGCTCTTCTCAGTTCCCTTGGATAATGCTTTAATTAATTTGTTGCAGCAAAGACTTTGTGTTATATGTTGGCGGCCCTATTTGGGCTTTGGATTGGTGTCCTAAAGTCGATTCTTCCCCAGAGCAACCTTTAAATTGTGAGGTATCTTCTTTGTCATTTTGGCCCCTCTTTTAGTAATGATATATGCTAAGTAGTGAAACTCAATGATAAATATGAAAATCAACCAAGTACTGGACAAGAACTAAATGGTTATCGGGGGCCACAATTTGGGTAAAGTTGGCTATAGTGGTTGATGGATCAAAAAGCATGGATAATTTCCCTATTTTTTAATGTAATCTTATATTTCTTTTTTTTTTGTCTGGGCATTGTATTAGAGGCAATAACCCGCAGTTCTTCACAAATTATTTTTTTCTGAATGTTTAACATGTGTCGCATCAAGGATCCATCCATAGTTTATCAACACTCATTTTATGTGATGCAAGATTCTTAACACTTTCTTATGTGAAGATGTGCGATGATATGCATGGATGATGGGAAGATACATGTTTCGTGTTTCTACCTTTGAGATCAGTCAGCACTAAAAAGACATTTCCCTAATTTACATGAAACTTTAATGGGGTTGTTGATAGGATAATGTTGGGTCAAACATAACTCGAGGGCCTGTTTTGTTTGCAGAATTGTTTGGAATGGAATGAAATTGTATGAAATTGAATAAAAAATAACCGCATTTGGTGTCATAGATGGAAAGATATTTAAAATAATGATTAAATGATTATTAACAAGACAAACATTAAAATAATTATTTTTATAAATAAATAACTATTTTAATAAATTAATAACTCCCTTAAATTAATGACTATTTTCAATAAAATAATAATGTTTTTTAATAAATATATTAACTAAACAATTTTATTTTTAATAAATTAATGATTAATAATCATTTTAATATTTTTTACCAAGATGCAACAAAAATTTCCACATATTCTTAGTGCGAAGAATATGCTTTCCCATCCATCCAAGCATTAGTCCTCATTCCTGTATTTGAAGGAATGTCCCTCCCCGAACTCCTAATTCTCTAGCCCACCAAATGCCTGAATTTTTAATTCCAAGGAATAGGGTTTTCTTGAATTAAACCAAACGAATCTTAAAATTTTGTTCCTTACCAAGGTTAGGATCCAAAACCAAATGGTAGTAGGTGTCTACCAATGGGTATGTCTTACCCTGAACATTACCACCAACAGTGCATGTAAAAAACATTTCGTAAAAGAAAAATAAATAATTTGTGAATTCTTAAAATAGACTAAAAGAAATGATTTCTGATTTTCTCTCATTGTGTTTGGATAGATGAGTTAATAAAAGAAATTCTTACAATTTCGCTTCATCATGTCCAGTTAAACTTTATGAGGAAAAAATTTATATGTTTTAAATGTGAATTATAATTTCTCTCGGAATCATCCCGTTTTTTTAAGTGAATGACAATTGTTGTAATTTGATTCCTGCCATTTTATGTTCCTAAATTTGCAGTTTATCGCTGTTTCTGCTCATCCTCCCGAGTCTTCTTATCACAAGATGGGCGCCCCACTAATTGGCAGAGGGATGGTTCAGATTTGGTGTCTGCTGCATGTGGCCACAAAAGGGGAAGAAGCCCCACTCCTGGCCAAGCGAAGGGGAAGACCAAAAAAAATCATTCTAAATACTGACAGTAAGGCTATCGAACCTAAGAGGCCTACTAATGACAAAGCTGTCGAAGCAAAGAGGCCAAGAGGGGGATCTGAAAGCATCAAAGGGACCCAACCAAAGAGGCCAAGAGGGAGACCGAAGAAAATCTTATCACGTGATAATGATTTAGTTCAAGCTCTTGCTGTTGAATACCCCAACGGACCATCTGAGAGGCATGAAGTTTCCTTTGTTGCAGCAGAGCTGAATGCCCAAAATGATATTAATGAAAGCTCAAAGGGTTTCAGTCAAGCAGGGAATTCATTATTTGAGATTTCTAAGGAAAGAATGACAAACACGACAGTGGATCTGAACTGTCGAGATGAGATTTTCTTTTCACCATTGACACCAAATGTGGATCCAGTGCCTTCTGCAAATAGTGAACAAGATCTTCTAGCATCCATGCCAATGGTTGCAGATAATTATCAATCTTTAGAACCGAGCTCTATTGAGATCTCTATTCCTGCAGATCTGGCTCTGCCTAGAGTTGTATTTTGCCTTGCTCACAATGGCAAAGTTGCATGGGATCTAAAATGGAGGCCCTGTACCTTACATGATTCCGAATGCAAATCTCGGATGGGTTATCTTGCGGTTTTGCTAGGAAATGGATCTCTTGAAGTGTATGATATTCTACTTCTCTCCCTTCATCTCTTTCCAACTATGTACACATAAATTTTACAAAACTAGATAATGCTGACATGTTAATTGACAATGCTGAAGTTTTTTTTTGGTGATAGATTGGATTTTTAGTGCAATTCATATGCATCAATGCACTGAATTTTATAAATAAGATCATATTTACTAACTTTGGTCCACAATACAAGCAAAAAAAATAACTGTTTCACAAGAATTAAGAAATCCGGCTAAAAGTGGTTGAACACACTGAATTCATCACTAATCATATTTTGTTCTAAAAAATATCCTTCAATCTATTTACACTATTGGTAAGTGGGATTTGTTACGGATCCCTCACTAATAAATTTTTATTATCTAAGAATGCAATATAGTGGAATCTCAGGATCGATCTCACAAAGAGGTTGGTCACACACACTATTCTTCTATTGTCACAATTTATAAACAATCTAATATACTAATAATGATATACTAATATAGTGGGGGTTTATAAAAATGCATGATATTAATATATATATATATAAATATATGAATGCAAAACAAAAAGAAGAAGAAGACAAGACATAAAGATGTTAGTAAAGAAGAAATTGTTGTTCTAAGGAGTTCACCTTGAAACAATTATTGTTCATAAAAAAAATATTAATTCTCAATATCCCATTCAATGTTGAGATCAACCCTATTATATTACACCGACCCTCCGCATGCGGGACAATACTCCCTCACATCATAACCACAATGCTACTTCACCCAATATGCAGCATTACAAGGACGAAGGAGAGGAATAAAAATGAACGGGAAGAAGAATACAATAGTAGAGTAAGCGGGGTGACCTTGCACCACAGTCAGTTTCTCCACTACTGAAACTCTTATAATAGAATAAGGAGAAGACATTGAAGCACAAATAATTCAAGCATAACACCGCTCCCTTCGAACAACAACCGAAGTTAGTTCCCCATTTTGATGGAGTAGAGAAGGGAACAGTGGTAGAACACAAAAGATAAAATGAAAGAGGAGAGAAATGAACTAAAATATATCAAACATGTAAAACACTTTTACAGCATCATAACCCCTACTACTCAAAATGACTAACTGGAGGTTCATTTTTATAGGCAACATGGGTAAACTTTTTGGCTCTAAATCTGTCCTTGGAATGTTTTCACGTGGTAGCCCCAATAAATGATCGAATTTGCAAATGTATTCTCCAAAGTTGTTCATATATATCTCCTCTATCCACTGAAAAAATTTCACCTCATTTGGACGAGTGTAGAAAAATGTTATGACTGTTTTACTCGAAGAAATAATTCTGGCCTGGTGATTGTTGGAATTCAAATGCACCAAATTCCCATGGTGCTTTCTCCAGCTGGTTTAATCCATGGTGCTTTTTCCAGCTGGTTTACATTTGGACAAGTGTAGAAAAATGTTATGACTGTTTTACTCGAAGAAATAATGCTGGCCTGGTGATTGTTGGAATTCAAATGCACCAAATTCCCATGGTGCTTTCTCCAGCTGGTTTAATCCATGGTGCTTTTTTCCAGCTGGCTTAATCCATCCACTGCCAATCCCTCAGCTGATATGAGAAGAAATCTCTGGGCCGATAACGGGAGGCGGTGATTCCGCAGAGTCGTTGCGGGATCTGGCGGCGCCAAAGGGCCCTGATCTAAGGCGGTCGAGGTGCTTCGCCACGGTGGAGGAAGCACGAGGGCGTACCGACAAACAGAGGAGATAGCGCTCTAGATCTGGAAGGAGCACACAAAAAATGGTTCCGTCGGGAATGTGAGGCAGCTGTCGAGAGAGCAGCGCAGGAGGAGGGGGCCGACATGGAGGGAGCAGCGGTTGGGGAGGCGCACGCGTAGCAGGAGGCGAGGTCGCTGGAGGTGGATGGGAGGGAGAGCCTCAGACGGGGTGGGTGCCGCTGGAGGGCCGCGTGCAGGAGAAACGCGGAAGGCGGGTGCCGCTGGAGAGCCGCGTGTGGGAGAGGTGCCGCAATGGGAAGAGGTTCCGTGGGCAAGAGGAGCGCCGTCGGGGAGAATCGCCGCGGGAGGAGGATCCGCGGGCGGGAGGTTCGTCGGGCGATGGCGACGGCGGGAGGTGCGACGAGAAGCCGCAGGCGGACCAGTACGGTGCCGTGTCGAAGGCAGAGGGCCGGGAGAAGCGGTGCTCGGGAGGTCGCGTTGATCGGGAGGCTGAACGACGCCGGGAAGCCGGTGGCGCGACAGGAAGGAAGGCGTCGACCGTCGCGACTGGGGATCTTGTGTGGGGAAGTCGCGTCAGGAGGGAAGAAGGTGGGGCCGGAAGTCTGCACAGGGAGGCGGCCACGGGAGGAGCGCGAGTGATGAAGGCTGCCTTGAGGAGTAGCGGAGGGGCGGGGAGGTCCGTCACACAAAGGCAGAGACCGACTGTTTGAGGGGCCGGTAGGGGGGGCGACAGGAGATACCTATGGCTCGCTGGCCATGGAGGCCGCCGCCCCCCACGAGGGAGAACAGATTGGAAACCCTAGACTGGGGAAAATAAAATGGGAGGGAGGGTTCAGGATTAGTTTCCCTTTGATACTATGTAGAATGATTAAAAGAGGTAGACTCCAATCCCCAAGATTCTTTCTAAAGGAGGCCTTGCGGTTCTTTTATAATGAATAGTAAAAACCACATCGGACCACAAGTCCGATGTGAGATGCAGACTCCAACAATTACATATGGAGACCTCAATTTTTAAGAAATATCACAGTGAACCCAAATCTTTTGTTTAAAAATTCTGATGAAGAAAAGATTTGAGTCGACCAATGCCAGCAGTATCACTACCAATAATAACACTGTCATCCACATAGACCACCAAAAAATGCTTCATGTTGCAGATTAATGATAAAAAACAAAAGAATCTTTTATGCTTTGACACATGCCAATGCTAAGCATAACGGTGCAAAAACGGTCGAACCAAGCACGTGGTGACTGCTTGAGTCCATACAGCGATCAATGAAGACGGAAAACCCTGGAGGACTCCCTCTGAGCAACAAACCCAAGCGGTTGCTCCATATATACTTCTTTATTAAGAAATCAATGAGGGAAAACATTTTTAATATCCAACTGATGAAGAGACCAGTGAGATGAGGCTGCAAGAGAGATAAGTAGACGAACCGAGACCATTTTTGCCACCGGAGAGAAGGTGTCAAAATAATCAACTCCATATGTCTGCGCATAACATTTGACAACAAGGTGAGCCTTGAGACGATTAAGAGAGCCATCGGCGTTGACGCGTGCAGTATAGATCCATTTGCGAGCCTGAAGTTCATCCTACATAGCCTGTAACTAGCCGAGATGAGATATGACCTCGACAACAGTGCGCAGTGTCGAGTAAGCAACCAATGTATCAATAACTCATGAGGTAGCCGCGGATAATCCCTAATAAGACTGACAGAAGTGTGAACCTTTGTGTTGCGCAATAGGCAACTCTGGTGATGGAGCATCAGGAGCAGGTGAGTTGTCAGGTGTGGTAGCGACATCAGGTGGCAGGGTGACAGGTGTGCTAGGTCGACGAGTATATACCTAGGGAAATTGTGATCCAACAACATCACTAGTGTATGGATGTAAGCCCCCTACCGTTTTGCTTTATTCCAGGGGAGAGGCGCAGGTTGAGTCTGAAGCTGCGGCTTCAAAGATTGCGAGGTAACCTTCTCTGGGATCAACAGTTTATGGAGAAATATCAGAATAAACACAGAAGGGTAGTGGAGTTTCAAGTTGGAGATTTGGCGTTTGTCAAATTAAAACCCACTAGACAGATTACTTTTTTCAGGGGGTGGGGGTGTCCTGAAGCTCTCAGCTAGATATTATGGTTGTTTTAAGGTACTTCATAAAGTTGGGGTGGTTGCTTATAAAATCTTATTCCCCGAATCTTCTAGCATACACCTCGTTTTTCATATCTCCCAACTAAAGAAAGCAGAGGGATCTCTATCTTTGTTAGGGGCGTTGCCTACTGACTTCTTTTGTTCCGGAGGATGCTTATGTTTCTGAAGCAATTCTGTTAGAGAACTGTAGGGCAGCAACTCCCAAAGAGGGAACTGCTATGGACTTCGATTCAAAGCAGGAGAGAATTACAGGATGTACGAGAGAAAAAACGGAAAAACAGAATGAAAATCGGGAAGCCCCTGCTTTCCCGCCCAAGCTCCCAAGCCGAACAATAGGAAAATCCCAGGAAAAAACTAGTCTGCCCCACTCCCACTAACTTCCCCCCTTTTAACTGAAAATATCACATGCCTCTCTCCTCCACCTGGAGATTCTCCTTTCTGCTGCACTAACTCAAAAATAACTGCCAGAGGAACTGCTTTAGTGGGGACCATGCTGAACCACCTCAGTGGGACCCCCTTTTATATTTTCTATTGAGGCAGAATTACCCTTGCCCCTGCGGGTGTAAACCTGCCAAACTGACGGCTGGCTACGACCTCTATTATTCGCCCCTTCCTGAGAAACAACCTTGTCCTCAAGGTTGAAAAATGGAAACTGGTTTTGGATGAAAAAATCGTCCTCCCAAGTGGCGTCCTCCTCGGGTTGGCCCTGCCATTTTATGAGACTGTGGGGAGGTAACCGTGTCTTGGGTGTGGGAGCGTTTAGATAGGACAACCTCTGGAATAGGCCAATCTGCTGCATCCGATGGTAAATCAGGAGGGAAAGTTGGGTGGGCAGGAGGGGGCCCTTGGAGCTGCTTAAGTTGGGAGATGTGAAAAACAGGATGTATTCGGGAAGTAGGTGGTAACTTGAGCTGATACGCCACAGGACCGATGCGTTTGATAATCAGAAATGGGCCATAAAATCTGGGGGACAATTTCTGATTTAGCCGGTTGTTGAGAGACAGCTGTTTGTGAGGCCGGAGGCGTAAGTAAACCTGGTCGCCAACCTGAAATTCAAGAGGTCGCTGGTGACGGTCTGCCTGGAGTTTCATAGCCTGCTGAGAGCGGTGGAGGTGGAATTTAAGATGCTGCAAAGCCTCCTTACGGTCAGAGAGGGCCTGGGCGACTGCTGCGGCGCGAATTTCAGAAGGTAGAAAGTTCAAAACCGTTGGGGCAGGTTGACCATAGACCACTTCAAAGGGAGTAGTGTTGAGGGAGGCATGCCAAGTGGTGTTATAGCAGAATTCAGCCCATGGAATCCAATAGGACCATTGCTTAGGGTGTTCGCCAGCAAAACAACGCAAGTAAGCTTCAAGGGTCCTGTTAGTGACTTCAGTTTGGCCATCCGTTTGTGGATGATAGGCCGAACTGAACTTCAAAGTGGTACCCTGGAGGCGGAATAACTCAGTCCAAAAGTGGCTGAGAAAAATTGGATCTTGGTCACTAACGATGGAATTTGGGATGCCATGGAGGCGAACCACTTCACGCATAAAGAGTTCAGCAACACCGCGGGCTGTGTAAGGGTGTTTTAGGAGTAAAAAATGGCTGTATTTAGAGAGGCGGTCCACCACGACAAAGATGACAATATAACCACGAGATTTGGGCAAGCCGGTGATGAAATCCATGGACAAATCTGTCCAGACAGCCTGGGGAATCTCCAGTGGTTGCAGGAGACCAGCGGGGGACAGAGTGGAATACTTATTCCGTTGACAAGTGTCGCAACGGCTGACATACTGTTGGACTGTTTTCTTCATTCCAAGCCGGTATAAATTGTTTGCTAGTTTGCGGTAAGTTCTGTAAAAACCCATATGCCCCCCCTGCGGGGTTTGATGAAATTCAGCCTACAGTTGAGGTATCCAAGAGGAAGAGCTTGGCAAAACGAGGCGACCTTTTAACGAAGAATACCACGATCCAGCGAAAAGTGTTTATAGTTGGAGCTTCCTGTACGAAGGGCAACAACAATTTTTTGTAAAGATGGATCAGTCTCTACGCCATCTAACAAGTGAGGGTCCTGTTGCCAAACCGGGAAGGATCGGACAGCACACAAAAGAGAATTATCATGGGAGCGAGAGAGGGCATCAGCGGCCGAATTTAGGCGACCTGGCTTGAATTGGATATCAAATTGAAAACCCAATAATTTTGAAATTCAACATTGTTGGTCAGCCGTCGTAATCCGCTGCTGGAGGAGATATTTGAGACTCCGATGGTCTGAAAAAACAGTAAAAGGGCGACCAAGTAAATAGGGTCGCCAATGTTGGATAGCCAATGCCAAAGCCATAATCTCCTTGTCATAGGTGGATTTGGCGAGGTGGTTGGCGGCTAAAGCTTTACTAAAAAAAGCAATTGGCCGTCGGTCTTGCATGAGAACAGCCCCCACGCCTCGCCCAGAAGCATCACATTCAATCTGAAATGGAGCAGAAAAATCTGGTAAAGCAAGAACAGGGGCCGAGGTAATGTGTGTTTTGAGGGTGTCAAAGGCTTGGACAACATCAACAGTCCAAGTAAAGTTATCTCGTTTGGTGAGAGCAGTGAGAGGCTGGGCAATTTTGCCATAGTTTCGGATGAATTTTCTGTAATAGCCGGTGAGACCGAGAAATCCACGAACCCCTTTAACAGTTGTAGGATGCGGCCAATCCAGCACTGCCTGAATCTTGGTAGGATCCATGGAAACGCCATCTTTGGAAATAATGTGCCCCAGATAATCAATCTCCTGCCGAGCCCAAGAACACTTGCCACTATTGGCAAAAAAAGAATGCTGAAACAGAACCCGTAAGACAGCCGCCACATGGCCCATGTGGGCAGCCCAATCATTGCTGTAAATAAGAATGTCATCAAAGAAAATAAGGACAAACTTACGAAGCAAGGGGCGAAAGAGGTCGTTCATGGTAGCTTGGAAGGTAGCTGGGGCATTCATAAGGCCAAAGGGCATGACGAGAAATTCATAATGACCGCTGTGCGTGCGAAACGCGGTTTTATCAACATCTTCAGCCCGCATCCGAATTTGGTGGTACCCTGATTTGAGATCCAGTTTAGAAAAATAACATGCGCCATGAAGCTCGTCAAGGAGTTCGTCAACTACCGGAATAGGGAATTTATTGGGAATGGTGACTTTGTTGAGAGCACGGTAATCAACACAAAGACGCCAAGAGGCATCCTTCTTCTTAACAAGAAGAACTGGGCTGGAATAGGGACTGAAGCTGTTACGAATAATACTAGAATTCAGCATGTCCTGTATTTGCCTTTCGATCTCAGTTTTTTGAAAATGGGGATATCTGTATGGCCGAACTGTAACAGGACCCTGACCGGGTAATAAGTGGATGCTATGGACATGTTGCCGGACAGGAGGAAGCCCAGTGGGTGCAGCAAATATGGCATTAAATTGTGCAAGCAGGGACTGTAAGTCCCTCTGTTGAGTGGCAGTAAGGGAAGGAGAAGGGCGACCTGTTGGGAAACTGGGGTCCGAAACTGGTTGGGAGCCGGAAAAAACAGCAGCTAAGGAGAAAATGGCAGGATTTGGAGGAGCAACTCCGCAAAGAGTGTAATCATGATCTGCTGTCCAAAATTTCATGGTCATGGTTTTCCAGTTTGTTTGGACATCACCCAGGGTCCGCAGCCAAGCTATGCCAAGAATGAGATCCAGCTGACCAATTTCCAGAACCTGAGTATCAATAAAACAGGTATAGGATCCCAGTATAAGGCGGATATTAGGACACAAACCAAGGGTGTACAGTTTGTGGCCATCCCCCAGGCGAACATCCAACGGTTGTGTCGTCTGTATGGATAAACCAAGGATGGGAATTAATTTGGGAGAGATGAAATTGTGTGTGGCGCCGCTATCAATCAAAATTAAAATGGAGACATCCTCCACGTGGCCCTCAATCTTCATGGAAGGTAAATCATGTAGCAACTGTTGGGAGGACGAGTAAGGAGGGGTGAGTTCTTGATAAGCAACAACATTACATTCAGCCTCTGGAACATGTGGGGGTGCAGCCTGCTCAGGAGAGGCAGGGAGAGAATCGTCCCCCTCAAGAAGTTCATCATCTTCGCCAAGTAATAACACCCGTAACTTAGGGTCAGTACATTTATGGAGTGGAGAATAAGGGAGACCACAACGAAAACATAATCCTCGACGACGTCTATCTTCCCATTCCTGAGTTGTCAAATGGCGGACTCCTCTATTCGGAGGTTGGGGTTTGAGTGGTTCGCGAGGTAAGCCACCTGGACGACGAACAGCTGGCTGAGGAGGGTGGGGGGGAAATAAACGGGGGCCACCCGTAGGAACAATTGTATTGCGGCCACCACCAAAAGGACGGGTTACTGTGGTGTGAAATTGTGGACCAACACCCCGGTGGACAACAAGTTCAACATGACAAGCAAGGCGCATAGCCTGTAAGCGAGTAGTAGGGTCATGGATGCGGACCCAACTACGAATATCTTCACGAAGACCATGCAAAAAATATCCCACATACTGTGGTTCAGGCTGGCGTGGGATAAGAGAAGCTAAATATTCAAATTCTTCAATATAAGTCTGAACAGAATCAGTTTGGTGGAGGGCAGCGAGTTCTTCATAGGGATTATGAATCTCCAAACCACTAAAACGTTCCATTAATTCGTCCTTGAATATGGACCACGAGAGACCCGGATTGATCTCGAGAAGTATAGTAAACCAATGGATTGCTGGACCGTCCATGCTAAATTGGGCGAGGGAGACCCTAGAGTCATCAGGTGTTTGATGCAGCCGAAAATAGAGTTCCGCACGTGTAAGCCACCCTCTTGGATCGTGGCCATCAAAAATCGGAAGCTCCACTGGTCTCGGAAAAACAGGGAGTTCCTGTGGAAATGCAGGGAGAGGGCGGTGCTCTGGCGGATCCCATGCAGTAGCGCCAGAATGATCTGCAGTAGTATCCAGGGATGTAGAGGGGTTGCTGGTGGGGTCGTGCGGCCGTTTATCCTGGCGACGGAGGATTCCCGAAGAAGACTTACGGAATTCTGCATTTTCTTGAGCCTCGCGATCCAAACGTTGGAAGTTGATATGAAATAAATCCAGAGTGGAAGAGATTTTGTTTACCAAGGAGTGAAGATCAGCCAAAGAAGTATCGATCTGATCGATGCGGTGATCCATTGAGTCGAGGCGGGACTGATGGCGAGTCTCCATTGAAGAACTGGGCGGCTGCGCGGAGAGCGAGGAGGCGTGCGTAATGGAGGACGAAGCAGAATGCACGAAGGAGGCAGATCAGACCAATTTGTTAGAGAACTGTAGGGCAGCAACTCCCAAAGAGGGAACTGCTATGGACTTCGATTCAAAGCAGGAGAGAATTACAGGATGTACGAGAGAAAAAACGGAAAAACAGAATGAAAATCGGGAAGCCCCTGCTTTCCCGCCCAAGCTCCCAAGCCGAACAATAGGAAAATCCCAGGAAAAAACTAGTCTGCCCCACTCCCACTAACTTCCCCCTTTTTAACTGAAAAGATCACATGCCTCTCTCCTCCACCTGGAGATTCTCCTTTCTGCTGCACTAATTCAAAAATAACTGCCAGAGGAACTGCTTTAGTGGGACCATGCTGAACCGCCTCAGTGGGACCCCCTTTTATATTTTCTGTTGAGGCAGAATTACCCTTGCCCCTGCGGGTGTAAACCTGCCAAACTGTCGGCTGGCTACGGGCTCTATTAAATTCTTGACACCAGAGAAAAGGGGCGCTGTCAACATGTGCAGTGGCTTATCAAGTGGAAACACCGTCTTGCTGATGACGCAACTTGGGAGGATGCTGGTTCAATTAAGAAGCAATTTTCAGATTTTCACCTTTGGAGGCAAGGTGGTTTTTGAAGGGGTGGGTGGTGTTAGCAAACCACGTATTCTTTACACCTATTCTAGAAGGGGGAAGCCAGCTGTCAGGAGTGTTAGTGGGGCTGTTAGCCACTAACAGTTTGTTGTTAGCCAGCTGTCTATCGATTCCTTACACCTATTAGGGCATCTCCAACCCACAGCGCTAAAATGGAGTGACCCTTGCGCCAAAATAACGTATATATAGTGAAATCTTCTCCAACGCAACGCTATCTTTCACGCTATAATTTTTATATGATAATAAATACAAATTTGAAGCCAAATACGCAGGAAAAAACGAAACAGTGGATAGCGCTGCAACAGTGCAGCGCCAAATATAGCGCTGGACTGTGCAACAGCGCTATTTTGACGCTGGTTTTAGCGATGGGTTGGAGAAGATTGGGTACTGCATTTTAGCGATTTTAGCGTGGGTTGGAGATGGTCTTATAGAAAGGGGAAGCCAGCTGTCCAGAGTGGTTAGTGGGGGTACTACTTTAAATGCCGGGGGTAAAGGAAGTAGGCAGTTTATCGGTGATTGCAAAGTGAGGCAGCGGCAGCAGCAGCAGCCTTGGCTCAAAGATAACTCTGAGAGAGTTGTTTTCTTCTTCTACTTCTTCTGCGTCGGCTTCTTCTACATTTTATACTGTAATCTGTAATTCAGATTTCTTTTTGAATAAAACTCTTTACATTCATTGTTTTCTTACTCAAGTACCTATCAGTAGGTAGTGCACCCCTCTCTCTCTTCATATGCACGTTTATCTTGTAAGAGCCATCATATGTATGAGATGGGAAGTGATAGGAATGTAGGGGTGGGGCTGTCCGAGTGGGACTGTACAAGTGGGGAATGGTTAGGGGCAGTATTGTAATTCCTTGAGTAATATGGGGCTGGGTTGTTAGGTAGTTGTTAGGAAGTGGTTGGGGGCTATTATTAAAGGAGGGGTCCGACAGTAAGGAGGATCACAGATTGTTTAGGACTTCCAGCAATTGCTTAACAGATTGTTAGGTAGTTGTTAGGTCATCGACCCTGGGTGCAGCGCCTTCCGGGGATCTCTCCACCCACTCCTTTTTCATTTTGTCTTCTCCTACATCTACTGCCGGTTCTACTGTAATTCTTGCATGCTGTTATAGCTGGAATCAATGGAATACTTTGGTTAATCTCTCTTTCATCCCTAAGTACCTATCAATTGGTCCTTTCATTGAGAGGTTCTTGAGAGTCTAAAACTCAAGAAATGGAAGAACTCAAGAAAGTAGTTCTTGATCAGAAGAACTGAAGGAGACGCAACATGGGGACTCAAATGCAAGAGCTCAAGGTGATTATGGCCAAATTGGCCAGGAGCGAGGAGAGGCAGCCTTTGCCTACAGGCATGGAGAAACAGATTGCAGCGGTGGAAATGGCAGTCATGGAGATGAAGTCTGGATTTCAGCGACGGGAGATCCATTTGGAGGAGTTGATGACAGCCGTGGCCCAACTCTCAAAGCGCCAAGCAGAGTGTATGGCGCAGGAAGCCAACAAGGATAAATCGGCCAACCTCGAGGAAGGTGACAACAGCCTCAACAAACAAATTGAAGCGGAAGATGGAGAAAAAAGTCTGCGTTAGGAAGTTGAAGGTGGAAATCAGAACAAGGCAGAGGCAGACGGTAGGGGAGTGCGAACAATAGAATGAGAGGAGTCGCGCGCGATCACCAAATTCATGGAGATTCTGAATTTTCTAGAGAAGGTCTTGTGGTCTTTACTTCCCAAGTTGAAACTTATTTTTCAGCACGACAGGCAGTTCCAGAACAGACGGCATGGGCGAAAGTTGTGACAGAAGGCTTGAAAGTTTTCTGGATTGAGCAGGAAAGGATCGGCAAAGAGCAGTATGACACTGATCCTGACCAGTCAGAAGGGGAGTTTAGCCGTCTTTCTGGATTTCTGGAACCGCTAACTGCGGATGAATCGAGAGCGAGTGATCTGTTCACTGTACAGGAATGGTGAAGAAAAGATACCGAGCGTCAGGTGGATCAACATGAACAAACAAAGGTATGTGATGGCTTGTCAAAACATTAGGCAAATCTAGTCCAGTTGAAGCAATCGGAGGACAAGGCTGTAAATTGGAAAGCTCCTGTAGAAAACTTCAATGATGGACAAGGACAGTGAGGAGCTGCAGCGAGATTTCTATCCAGTATGGCCTGAAGAGCTGTCCAAGGGAAGTCTTCTTTTAGTGAGTGGAGGTGCTTTGGCAGAGCCTCCACCATGGAAATGTCTTTTTGTGGGGCTTTTCCATCCCCATTTACAGAAGTACATCAAGTTTTTCACCTTGAGGACAAGGTGGTTCTTCAAAAGGGTGGAAATGATAGGAATATAGGGGTGGGGCTGTTCGAGTGGGACTGTACAAGTGGGGAATGATTAGGGGCAGTATTGTAATTCCTTGAGTAATAATGAGCTGGGTTGTTAGGTAGTGTTAGTGGAGTTGTTAGTAAGTGTTTGGGGGCCATTATTAAAGGCGTGGTCCAACAGTAAGGAGGATCACAGATTGTTTAGGATTTTCAGCAAATTGCTGAGCAGGCGGGTTAGGCCATCGGCCTTGGGTGCAGCGCCTCCCGGGGATCTCTCCACTCTCTCCTTTTTCGTTCCTTCTTCTCCTTCTTCTACATCTACAGCCGATTCTACTGTAATTCTTGCTTGCTGTTATGGATGGAATCATTGGAATACCTTGGCTAATGTCTCTCTCATCCCTAAGTACCTATCCGGAAGATAGTTTGATTCGAGGTCTCATCTAAGTTTAATAAAAGGAATCACTATTTTGTTGATAACAGAAATCAGAGAATATAAGCATTACATTTTAACCCCTTGGGTGAAAGTCATCCATGACAGATGGGACTTAAATTTTACCAGCTTATTGTGTATTAATAGTGCCTTTAATCCCATTGTTATTCTGTGTTTCTTTGCCCATTTTGAAATAATATGATCTCTATTTATCTTGTTTATTCAGGTGGGAGGTTCCTTCTCCTTCTATCATGAAAATTCTTTACCCTCATTCCGAAGGTACCGATCCTCGCTTTGTAAAGCTGGATCCAGTATTCAGGTGCTCTAAGTTGCAGTGCGGTCAGAGACAGAGGTACTTGTTTATTTCTTTCATTTTTTTTTCTGGAAAATAATCAATGTATTGAAAGGCTTTCATCGGTTTTTGAGAAGTGGCTAGGGTTTACAAAGTGGTTTTTATTTTATTAGTTGCACATATCTGAATTATTCCTGCTTAGATGCATGCCTTTCCTATAACTATTGCATGCTGAATTTGTTTTCTTATTTTCTGTTTGACTTGCTTCTTGAGGGTTGCATTGTAATGGTTTTTATCACACTTTTTGAACCAAGAAGCAGAATTTAATGAAGCAAGCAACCATCTAAATAAATCAACATATATGATTAGGTTCTTCATAAGTTCGATTGAGATGGTTCTTTTTTCATGATTTGACTTTGTTGCCATATTCGATGACTGTCTAATGGAGACCATTTAGTGTATGTTTGGTAGCATTTATTGAAAATTGGTTATTGTGCTCATCACTTGTGATGAGCAGTTTGAAAAAATAAGTGGTGTTTGTTCTTTTTCTGAAAAATCACCTATACTTAAATTTCAGAAGAAAACTAATAGGAATGCGGTGGAGTCTAGTTGTGTAGATGGGTCTACTAGACCCATTACTAGACCGTCTATTCTTTTTACTTACCAAAGGAGGGAGGAGCAGTCTTAACCTTTAGGGGTAGTGATGTAATCTCGCTCGGGAAGGGTTGTTAGTCGGGTGGTATTAATAGGAGGTATAATATGAAGGGGGGGACCATTCGGTTATAGGTGAACAGGCTTATGTGCCTTGGGTCTGAGGAGGTGAGTCCTTCCAGGATAGCGACGCTACACATTGTAAGTACTTGAGTTTTGTAATTCTGGCTTTGAGATTCATTACATTGAATAAGAAACTCTTTCTTCTACTTGTCTCTCTAACAATTGGTGCTCTCATTGGGAGGTTCTCCAGAAAATCTAGAGAGATTTTAGAGAGTCTAGAAAGTGGTTCTTGATCGTTTTTGATTGCGAATCTTTTCAAGCGGACGAAGCATTAGCTTATGCCCACACACATGGAAAATCGGATAGTAGTAGTGGAAACTTTAGTTTCGGAATTGAAAGAAGAGTTGTAGCAGCTTACGACAGTTGTGGTACAACTTGCCAAAAGTTACGCGGAAGTTTCGGCTTAGAATGAAAGTAAGGTATGTCATAGATGAGGACGAAGTTAGCACCTTGCGACCGGACACAGAAAGAAGCAGTCCGAGGAAGTTGGCTGAGATGAGCGATAAGTAGTTGCGTGCCTCCTTATCCGTATGAGACGAGCTGTGCATGAACTCCAAACATGTGGAGATTCCAGTATTTTCTGGTGATGATCCAGTGACATGGATAACACGAGCAAACATAATTTTCGATTCATCAGTCTCAGGAGTTAAAGGTGCCTATGGCGCAACTGAGTATGGAAGAAATAGTTTAGTACTGGATGCTTTCGTTGAAAATGGTCAGGGCGAGGCTCACGTGGCTGCAGTTCAAGGTGGAGCTGGAGCTGCTCGGGGTGTATGTCAATGCAGCAAAAGAAGATCCAATGATCTTCTTGAAAGGACTACGACAAGCAGGAACAGTAGATGACTACATAGATGAATTCGAACGAGTGACACTGCGCATTCTAGACCTCATTAAAAGTGGTATTTGAGTTTGACTATGACCAGGAGAGTTGACGAGGAATTGATGGTGAAGGGTGTTGGGACCGTAAATGATTGGCCCACCGGTGCAGCGATAATCACGAGATAAAATAAAAGTGCAAAATGCGGAAAAATAAATGACACCAGATGTAACGTGACCCCCCCAATGAAAGGGGTAAAAAAACACGAGCAAATAGAAGGATCACTATGCGTAAAGTGGGTACACACTCCCTCACTTATTACAAGGAGAAAATACTCGTAAAATCTCCCTTGAATATGATGGGGAAATCGCCTCACAAAAATACAGCAAAATGGGATCTGATAGTGCTGATGAGGTGAGATGCTGAAGGTGATGATAGATATGGGAGGAGGCTCCTGCCTTTTATAGGCTTCTGCCAGCCCTCCTGCAGCCTGAAAGCCTCCTCTCCCGCTGGATTAGTTGGTGGGGTTTGGCTACCCACCACCTACCACCGCCAACCCCCTTTGACAAAGAAGGGGGCGGTGCCATTCAAAAAGAAAAGGTGCCGACACATCTCCCACTTGGAGATTTGATTGTGAACCAATCACATCTCCACACATCCTTTCTATCTGACAAACATGCTGCTCAAGTCTATGCAAGGCCGCTTGAGGATCCGCACCATCTGAACTTATCAGAGTTAATTGCTTTCGTCAGGAAATCTGCCAAATTTTCTTTACTGTGAATCTTCTTCATGTCCAAATTTCCTTCCTCCACATCTCAGACAAAGTGATACTGTACCCCAATGTGCTTCGTCCTGGAATGAAAAGATGGATTCCTTGCAATGTGCAAGGCGCTCTGACTGTCACAAAACAATGGAATCTGCTCTTGTTTGTGCCCGAGCTCTTCCAACAACCTTCTCATCCAAATCGCCTCTTTGCAAGCCTGTGTAGCTGCCATGTACTCTGCCTTTGTCGTGGATAAAGCCACAACTGATTGTAACTTTGAAATCCAGCTCACAGCTCCTGCAAGAGTAAACACATAACCAGTAGTGGATTTCCTCCGGTCAGAATCACCTGCAAAATTTGAATCAACATAGCCTCTGATAGTGTAATCCGATCCTCCATAACATAATGCAACATTTGAGGTCTCCTTGATGTATCTCAGGATCCTCTTCACTGTGCTCCAATGCTCCCGTCTTGGATTCGCCATTGTAGATGGTGAATGCCCCTTGCCTCCTTACCTCAAAGTGAGGATGAGGCGTTCTTTTATAATGAATGATAAACTCCACATCGGTTGTGGTCCGATGTGGGATACAAACTCCAACACTCCCCCTCAAGCTAGGTGTACCTAGCTTGGACAGATAATGAAAAGAAAGCACAAAACAGACGCTAACACTCCCCCTCAAGCTGGACAAGCCCAACTTGAAGACAAAACAAGACGAAAACATAAGAAACCGAAATAATAAAATCATTGTGGATGCTGCTCCCCCTCAAGATGGTAATGTGATGCTGCTGACAATGACGGGTCATCGCCAGAAAAGTGCGGGGCCGGACAACAGAGCGTCGAGAAATCCACACTGGCGGGTCGGTCGTTAGAGCGTCAGGAAAATCCGCACTACGGGCCGGTCGTCAGAGCGCCGGGAAAACCGTAAAGTCGGGCCGATCGTCAAAGCGCCGAGAAATCCGCTCGGGAGGGCCGGTCGTTAAAGTGCCGAGAAAGCCGCAATGGCGGTGCCGGTCGTCGAAGCGCCGGGAAATCTGCAGGAGGAGGTCGGCGATTGAATGCGGTGATTCCGCAGGAGGCAGGAGGAGGAGACAGCGCTGGGGAGGAGTCTCGACGGAGGGTCGCGCTAGGGCCGCCGGGAGAGAGGGCTGGACGGAGATGGGCCGACGTGAGGGATCCGCCGGGAAGGGAGCAGCGGGACGAAGGAGGCGTAGCTGGCCGTCGGGATCGCGACGGGAGGCGAGGGCTTGGAGCCGCGGGACGCGAGCCGCAGGAAGGAGCCGTCGGGGAAGGGAGGTCCGCCGGGAAACAACACAGGGAGGAGCACCGCCGGACAAAGCCGGAGCAGGGAGGCTGCGTAGGGCGGAGGAGGCCGAGCGTCGCGCGCTGGGAGAGGAGGGCGCCTGCAGTTACAGGAGCCGGAGTAGGAGGCTGCCGTGCGGGAGGCTGCCGGGAGAGAGGGCCGCCGGGAGAGAGCCGGCTGATGCGTGGATTCGGAAAATCCGCCGGGGGGGCTGCGCTCGGGAGGAGATGTGCTCGGGAGGAGCGGCGACGGGAAGGGCGCGCGCAGGAGGAGCCGCGCCGGGAGGGATTGAGAGCCAGGAGCTGCGCCTGGGTCGGGAGCCGAGTCGCGCCGGCAGGAGGGCCGCCGGGGAGCCGCGCCAGGAGAGAGAGAGGCCGGTGTGCGCTGCAGGGAGGAGTCGCCGGGAAGGAGGCGCGACGCAGAGATGGAGTCGCTGGGGAACCACACAAGGAGGCGGTGCCGAAGGAGGCGTCGATGGAAGCCTGGAAAGCCGCGTGAGGGCGGGGCCGCGAGGCGTCGCGGAAGGTGGGGCCGGCGGGAGCCGGGAAGCCGCAACGTAAGTAGAGGGCCACCGGGGAGCCGCGCCAGGCATGAGGTCGATGCGGGGAGCCACAGGAGGGCGACGCGGGGAGCCGGGAGCAGCGTCAGGCAGGAGGGCCGCCGGGAATGATGACCGGCAGGAGCCGCGTGGGGCAGAGGCGGAGGGGCGGCGACGGTAACCCTACGAGGCTTTGAGGCCGCCGCCCCCCACGGGGGAATTGCAAAGAACCCTAGATGGAAAAAAAAATGTGAGGGAGGGATCAAACCTCCTCTGATACCATGTAGATGGTGAATGCCCCTTGCCTCCTTACCTCAAAGTGAGGAGGAGGCGTTCTTTTATAATGAATGATAAACTCCACATCGGACCACAAGTCCGATGTGGGATACAAACTCCAACACTCCCCCTCAAGCTAGGTACAAATAATGAAAAGAAAGTACAAAACAGACGCTAACAGCCATGTACCGACTAACTGCTCCCACTGCATGTGCAGTGTCTGGTCTAGTACAAACCATAGCGAACATCAGACTACCCACTGCTGATGCATACGGTACTCGAGACATTTCCATCCTCTCTGTTTCACTGTTAGGACTCATCGTGGAGGATAACTTGAAATTAATGGGAAGAGGGGTAGAGGTTGGCTTACAGTCTTGCATGTTGAAGCGTTTTAAGATTGTGTAAGTAACTCTTCTGTGATAGCCAAATCTTCTCATTATTTCTGTCTCGGTAAATCTGCATCCTAAGAATCTTGTTTGCTGGTCCCAAGTCCTTCATATCAAACTCCCTAGCCAACTGTGCCTTCGTCTCCTGGATCTGATCATTGTCGGGGTCTGCAACCAATATGTCATCCACATACAACAGAAGAATGACGAAATCATTACCATTCGAACCCTTGAAATATGCACAAGGATCTGAATAAAGTTTGATGTATCCAAGATTCATGATATAGGAATCAAATCTCTTGTACCAATACCTCGACGCCTATTTGAGACCGTACAGAGATTTGTTCAACCTGCAAAATAAGTTTTTTTTGCCTTCTTCTGCAAAACCTTCTGGTTGGAGCATATAGATCTCTTCATCAAGATCACCATAGAGAAAAACAGTTTTCACATGCAGCTGCTCTAGATGTAAGCTGTATGTAGCACACATCGCCAGAACTTCCTTTTGAGCAAATCCTTTGACCACTAATCTTGCACGATATCTTTCCACCTGGTCCTTTCCATCCCGCTTGATCTTAAAGACCCATCTGTTTCTGATAGCCTTCCTTCCATGAAGTAATGGAACGATCCCAAGTCTTGTTCCAGTGCAGGGCTTCGAGTTCCTCCTGCATCGCCGCCATCCATGAGGATACATCTGGACTCTGGGTCGCCTCCACAAAATAAGACGACTCTCCATCCTCTGTCAATAAGCAATACTCAATATTGCTCTTAGTGACATAGTCTGAGTGCCATACTGGTGCTCTTTTCTCCCGAGTTGACCGTCGTGGTCCATAATTAATTGATACTCGATCATTGTGCTTTGGTAATGCTTCATAGGAAACTGATTCTTCCTTGGATGTGTCCTCTACTTCGACTGTTGTAGTTTTTGTATTCTCCTTTTCCATGTTTTGATCAATTGTCATTTAAACCTTGTCTTCTGAAAAAATGACATCTCTGCTGATGATAAATTTGTGGGCAGTGGGATCCCACAAATGATACTCCTTTACACCATCAGTGTACCCCAAGAAGATACATTTCCTGGATCTCGAATCCAACTTCGATCTTTCCTGGTCATTAAACATTGCATATACAGAACTTCCAAAAGTATGTAACCGAGAATAGTCAGCGGGTTTACTAGTCCACATCTCCATCGGTGTCTTCAGATCAATCGTCATTGAAGGAGATCTGTTGATCACATAACAGGCGGTATTCACTGCTTCTACCCAAAATGTTTTGGTAATTCCTCCAGTCTTCAACATCACCCTTGTTCTATCCAACATGGTTCTGTTCATCCGCTCTGCCACTCCATTCTGTCGAGGAGTGTACGCCACCGTGAACTGTTTCTTGATTCCTTTCTGTTGACAAAAAGTATCAAATTCTTCGCTTGTATATTCTCCACCATTGTTAGTCCTTAGACACTTGATTTTCTTTCCAGAGTCAAGCTCTTTCCGCGCTTTGAATGTTTTGAAGATTTCAAAAACATCCGCCTTCCTCTTGATTGGGTACACCCAACATCTCCTGGAATAATCATCAATGAATGATACAAAGTACCTTGCTCCTCCCAGGGATATAACCGGTGCTTGCCAAACATCAGAATAGATCAAATCCAAGATCTCCTGACTTCTTGCTGTTGACGTCCCGAACTTTAACCTGTGTTGCTTGCTCAAAACACAATGCTCACAAAATGGTAAGGATACCTTTGTCAGCCCAGACAACAACTTCTGATCCGCAAGAATCTTCAGGCCTCGTTCTGACATATGACCAAGCTTCTGATGCCATAACGTCGTCAACGCTTCCGTCAAGGTAGTTGATGCAACAACTATCTCCGCCTCCTTGTACGTTTCACCCATAAGCACGTACAGGTTCTTCGAGATTTTCTCCGCCTTCATTACCACAAGCGCGCCCGTCACAATTCTCACCACTCCATTCTCGGTGCGAGTCTTGCATTCGATGTCATCAAATTGTCCCAAAAACAATATGTTCTTCTTCAGGCCCTTCACACGACGTACTCTTTGGACGGTCCGTACTATGTCATCATGCATCTTCAGTTTGATGGTATTGACTCCAACGATCTTCAGGGTGTGATCGTTCCCCATGTACACAAGTCCTTCCGGGATGGTTTCATACTGGTCAAACCATTCCCGTCGAGACGTCATGTGCCATGTTGCTCCTGAGTCGATAATCCATGCATTGTTGAGATGTTGTTTGCTCCCAACAGTCGTTGCCGCTTCACTGACTAGTATATCTCCATTTCCAGAAGTACTCGCCACATTCCCTTGAGAGCTCTTTCCACCACTCTTCTTATTCCAACAATCCTTCTTAACGTGCCCCTTCTTGCCACAATTGAAACATGTGGCATTCTTCTTTTTACTCCTTGATTTAGACCTGCCATGATTTTGGCTCATACTGGAACCACGCTTCATCATCCTTCCTCTCTCCATTGACATAGCCTCTACTTAGTGCGAAGTTGTTTATCTGTCCTCCTTATTCTTGCGCCGACTTTCTTCTTCTAGAACCGTGACTGCAACATCATTAAAGAGCAGCATATCCGTCAGGATATTGTTGGTGAGGTTGATAATGAGTTGGTCATACGAATTTGGCAAACTCTGGAGTAGAATCTATGCACGTTCAGTATCCACAATTTTATAGCCCAACGCCGTGAGCTGAGTGAACAGGGTATTGAGGTTGTTGATGTGGTCAGTCACCAATGATGACTCCGCCATCCGAAAAGTGTACAATTTTCTCTTCAGGAAATTTTTTTTGTGCATTGACTTGGCATAGTATAGTTTCGTCAGAGTATCCCATATTTCATTCGTCGTCTTATTCTCCGCAATGCTCGATAGGACCCCGTCTGCCAAAGCCAAATGGATGTCGGCAATAACATTCCCGTCCATGTCGTTCCATTTCTCCTCTGTCACACTCGCCGGCTTTTCACCAATTGCCAGTAGGCAATTATCTTTACACAACACTGTCTGCATCTTCATTTTCCACAACGAAAAATTATTTTCGTTGAATTTTTCGATCTCGAATTTCGCCGCCATATGGACATGCCGTCAGTCTAGAACCTCCTCCGTTTCACAATGGTGTATTTAATAATCTCAATAAATTTTTTCTAATGTGAAAGATCAACCGGAGTCGCAATCACAAAGCATACTAAAATTTACGAGAATTGTTAATACCCAAAAATGCGAACAACACCGAGCCAGAACTTGCCATCTGATACCACATCGGACTTGAGGTTCGGTGTGGTTTCTAATATTCATTATAAATACACCCCAAGGGCTCCTTTAGTGAGAACACCTTGGGGGTTCGGTTTCTCCTATTTTACCTTTCAACATGGTATCAGAGGAGGTTTGCTAAACCCGACCTCTCCCTCCTGATTTTTTTTTTCTCCCCCTTCCTTTAGGGTTTCCCCGTCCGGGGGGCGGTGGCCTCAAGGCCCCGTAGGGTTACCGCCGCCGCCCCTCCGCCTCTGCTCCACGTTGCTCCTGCCGGTCCTCCCTCCCGGCATCTCTTCTGCGTGGCGCGACTCCCCTTCCCGGCGGCCCTCTCCCTCCCTGGTACGCGGCTCCCGTCGCGCCTCCCTCCTCTCGCGCGGCTCCCGCGCATCCGGCGGCTTTCCCCCTCCGCCTCGGCCCGACTCTCCTCCCCGACGACTTGCCTCTCGCTGCTCCAGCGCCTCCCGCGCCTCCCTTCGCTCCGCCCCGCGGCTACCATCCCTCCCGCGGCCCTTCCTCCTGTGCGCGCAGCACGGCCCGTCGCCGGCCCTCCTCAGCTCTTCCCGGCGGAGTCCAGTTCCGGCGCGGCTCCCTCCTTCGCCCGCCTCTTCCTTGCCGGCTCCCGGTCGCGCAGCCCTCCATCGTGCCGGCTCCATTCATCCCCGCGCGACGACCCCTGCCTTCCCTGCGCGCTCCCGCTGTCCGCTCTCGCTGCCCCTCCCGAGCGCGACCCTCCTGCTTCCAGCAGCCGGCCTCCAGCACCCGGCCGCTTTCCGCCCTTGTTCTTCCGGGCGGCTCCTCCGGCGAACTCCCCCGCCCCTGCACCTCCTGCGCGCGCCATCTCCGCATCTCCTACGCCTACCCGGCGGCTTCCCGGCTTCGCCTCCTTGCGACGACCGGCCCCGCCTCCCTCCGGCTTCTCCAGCTGCGCCCGCCTCCTGCGGATGTTCCGGCGGCCTCCCTGCGCCGGCAGCCTCCCTTCCCAGCGGCCTCCCTTCCTCGGCGGTCTGCTGCTGTCCGGCGGCTCCTTCCGCCCTCCTGCGCGACTCTCTACAGGCGGATCTCCCCCTGCCGGCATCTCCCTGCGCCTCTCCTGCAGTTTTCGGTTCTGTCCAGCCCGCCTCTCTGCCCGGCGGCCTCCCTTCGACAGCCGACCTCCATCCCTGCCGGCTCCTCCAGTAGCCGGTTTCCAGCCCTGCCGGCCTCCCATACCACCTCTGCTCAACTGCTCCCTCCATGCCGGCCTCCTCCAGCGGATTTCCCGGCGCTTCGACGACCGGCACCGCCACAGCGGATTTCCCAGCGCTTCGACGACCGGCACCGCCATTGCGGCTTCCTCGACACTTTGACGACCGGCCCTCCCGAGCGGATTCCTCGGCGCTTTGACGATCGGCCCAACATTACGGTTTTCCCGGCGCTCTGACGACGGGCTCGTAGTGCGGATTTTCCCGACGCTCTGACGACCGACCCGCCAGTGTGGATTTCCCGGCGCTCTGATGTCCGGCCCCGCACTTTTCCGGCGACGACCCCTCCTTTTTCAGCGGCATCACATTACCATCTTGAGGGGGAGCAGCATCAACAACATTTTTCTTATTTTCGTTTCTTCTGTTTTTGTCTTGTTTTGTCATCAAGCTGGGCGTGTCCAGCTTGAGGGGGAGTGTTAGCGTCTGTTTTTTGTTGATTTCTTTTCATTATGTGTCCAAGCTAGGTACACCTAGCTTGAGGGGGAGTGTTGGAGTCTGCATCCCACATCGGACTTGAGGTCCAGTGTGGTTTCTAATATTCATTATAAATACACCCCAAGGGCTCCTTTAGTGAGAACACCTTGGGGGTTCGGTTTCTCCTATTTTACCTTTCAACAAATCTCAATAAATTTCTTCTAATGTGAAAGATCAACCGGAGTCGCAATCACAAAGCATACTAAAATTTACGAGAATTGTTAATGCCCAAAAATGCGAACAACACCGAGCCAGAACTTGCCATCTGATACCACTTGTTGGGACCGTAAATGATTGGCCCACCGGTGCAACGATAATCACGAGATAAAATAAAGTGCAAAATGTGGAAAAATAAATGACACCAGATGTAACGTGGAACCCCCCCTAATGAAAGGGGTAAAAAAATACGGGCAAATAGAAGGATCACTATGCGTAAAGTGGGTACACACTCCCTCACTTATTACAAGGAGAAAACACTCGTAAAATATCTCTTGAATATGATGGGGAAATCGCCTCACAAAAATACCGCAAAATGGGATCTGATAGTGTTGATGAGGTGAGATGTTGAAGGTGATGATAGATATGGGAGGAGGCTCCTGCCTTTTATAGGTTTCTGCCATCCCTCCTGCAGCCTGAAAGCCTCCTCTCCCGCTGGATTAGTTGGTGGGGTTTGGCCACCCACCACCTACCACCGCCAACCCCCTTTGACAAAGAAGGGGGCGGTGCCATCCAAAAAGAAAAGGTGCCGACAAAGGGAATAATCAAGCAACTGGAACTACGAAACAGAAGAAATATTCCTAGTGGCCATGGAAGGAGTTGGAGTCTGAGAATGGTCAAACTCATTCCTCTTCCGGATGGGACCGAAAGAGAGGAAAAGTGAAATTGTACCACGCTGGAAAGGAGTTCGGAATCTATTGAGAGAGGAATTTGTGGAGAGGAAGGCAAAAGGCTTGTGCTACACATGTGGCCAGAAATTTAGTCCCCGGCATAAATGTCCAAAAAAGAATTTCAAATTGATGATTTGGGAATGCGTGGAACCGCACAGTGTTGAAGTGGATAAAACAAAAGAAGTTGTGCCAGTAGATTTGTGGGAAATGAAAATGCAAGGGACGTCGGTATGTGTATTGGGGGGAGATGCGAGCTGACCACGCGAAGACAATGCTAATGGAGGGCCACATTGAGGGTATACCGATGTTAATTTTGGTGGATAGTGTTGCAAGTCATAATTTCATTTCCAAACGATTGTTGCGATTCATCATAACGTAAGTTATGGAGACAAGGCAGTTTTGTATCAGAATGGGAGACGAACAACAAGTAGTATCGAGTGGAATCTGTAAATCATTGAAGATTAAATTGAGTGAAGAGGAGTTTGAAGTGGATGCTTATATTTTTGATGCTACAGGGTCAGATCTAGTATTAAGAATATCTGACAAAGACAAGAAAGACTGCTTGTATGTAATATAGAAAACACACCAGAGTTACGGGTCAGATCTAGTATTGAGAATATCTGACAAAGACAAGAAAGACTGCTTGTATGTAATATAGAAAACACACCAGAGTTACTGGGGATGGAGAAAGAAGAAGAATGAAGAAAGGAGAGAAGACACTTCGGGAGGCCCTTGCACTCTCGCCCAAGCTGAAAGCCGAATCCCAAGCTCACCAGATAATTCACTTCATGCCCCCTTTCCAGCTCCCTAACCCCCTTTTTATAACAGCCTGGACTCCCCTTATTTCCCATGTGGGACCTCCCTAACAAACAGCTCTAAAGAGCCAGCTGTGGCCGGTTTGTTTCGCAGGCTGTACGCCCTCCCCCCCCCCCCCCACACACACAACAACCACAACTGGCCTAACAAATCTCCCCCCATTGGAATTATAACTCCGCCCCTGGCAGATTTATTCCCCATGCCCCACTTGCGGACAACCCCAACCCATTAGCCCTACTGCCCTGGTTCTTATCACTGCCCTCTTGAAAATTACCTCGTCCTCAAGGTGAGAAACATGATAAATTTCTGGTACAGTCGCCTCAGATGCCAGTCCCATGCCTTGTTTGTCTCGTTGTGTGCTGTGCTGATTGCTCGCTTGCCTGACTCTCCTCGGCTCGTGTTCATTGCGCAGGCCTTGTTTGACGGCTCGGTCCGGCCCCCCAAAGATCAGTTTATTAGAATTAGACATGAACCAGGTCGAAATGCAACTGCTGTGGTGGTCATTCTTCCTTCCCATCCAGTGTTGTCAAAGGATTGCTGAGGCGTGCGCCATGGCAAGAGGCACTGCGAGGTGCACCTGGAGCGTCTCGCCATTGGTGTGGCGAGGCGACCTCGCTGAGGTGTGCCAAAGGCGTGCACCATTTTTGCAGGCGCGAAGGTGCCAGGTGCGAATGTGGCGTGCTCCCGGAAAAAAAATTGGGACTTTTTGTCAAAAGTAGTGACGGAAAATGGGTTGGGGCTCTTAAGTAAAAAAAAAAACATTAAATACAACATTTAATGTAATAATAATAAAAAAAGACTGCATGACTCCTGAAAAAAATATACAACTCATCCCTCCATTCCAAGTGCAGCAACACAGCTTGGGCAGGTTGCAGGCTCCATTCGAAGCAGCAAGTGATGTGGAAACGTCGGGAGATGTAGCGACAGAAACGGCGAAACACAGAAGAGTAAAAGGGATAAAAAAGAACAAAAACACGAAGATTTACGTGGTTCGGGCAATAATCCCTACGTCTACGCAGAGAAAGAATATTCACTATAATTTGGGAGTACAATTACAGAGTTTTTCAGTAACCCTAGCTCGAAATGGGCTACAAATGGAGGAAGACGATCCACTGTTCCACCAACCGCACAGGAATTCCGCATCGCTACAGTGAAAGACGGTCACCCAAGTTAAAAGTGCTACAGTGGCTGCCGGTTGGAAGTCTAAGGAGCTACAGTGAATGGCGGCTGAAAGTCTGCGTCGCTACAGTGCCTTGTTGGTGGTTGGTCAACTCTGTTATAGTGGTCAGCATTGCTACAACCCCCTCCAAATTTGGGTCGGGGGCCTTCGACCCTTGGACCCCCGGAGCAGGGATGCGTTGCCCCCTGCAATCCCCAACGAGCTCACCGCAGAGCTCGACCCGCGAAAGTTGCGGGCTGGTGCACAGTACGGGGCCACAAGCATTCGGCTCAACTGGATCGGGCTACACCAATCCAACAATCTCCCACTTGGAGCCTGGTCTACTACGCTGCTATGCTTCGATGTCACTAACTAAGACAACTTACTTAATCTGAGCTCTTCCTCTTCTTCCCTCACCAGTGTACGTGATTCCCATTCACAACTTCAATTTCAACCTGACGATTCATGAAATACTAGCTGTTTTCCTCTTGTGCTCTCATCGTGTCCTCCCTTATTCTGTCTCTCATCCTCCATTCATCAATGGAGACCAACATAGGCACAACAATGCCTCAACTTTTGTATCACCATGGGCTTTGTCAACATCTCTGCCGGATTGTTGGTTCCACAAATCTTCGTTCGGGCATGAAACACAGGGTTCTTTGCAAAATGTATAGCATTCTGACCGTCACAGTGCAATACATTCTCCTGTTGCTTTCTTCCCAATTCATCCAAGAAGTTCTTCAGCCAAACCATATCCTTCCCAGCTTCTGTTACAACAATGTGTTCTGCCTCTGTGGTGGATAAAGCCACCACCTTCTGCAATTGTGATATCCAACTAACCGTAGTTCCTCCACAGGTAAATACATAACCTGTGGTACTCCTGCTGTTGACGTCACCTCCAAGGTCAGCATCCACATACCCCTGTAATGGATTTCCTCTGCCAAAATACAAAGATACCTCCTTACTGCCCTTCAAATACCTTAGTATTCACTTCACACCTTCCCAATGTTGCTTTTCAGGGTTAGCCATATACCTTCTCACAACTCCCACTGCATGAGCGATGTCAGGTCGAGTGTAGACCATGACATACATCAGATTTCCAACAGCTGATGCGCATGGAACCTTTGCCACGTACTTAATCTCTTCTGCCGTCTTCGGTGATTGCTCTTTTGAGAGTTTGAAATGGCCCACCAGGGGTATAGAGACTTTCTTTGCTTCCAGCATACTGAATCTTCTCAGAACCTTTTCAATGTAGTCAGCCTGTGATAACATTAAGGTTCCAGCTGCATGGTCTCTCTTGATCTTCACCCCCAAAATCTTGTTAGCTTCTCCAAGATCCTTCATTTCGAACTCCTCAACCAACTGCCCTTTCAACCCATCAATCCTCTGCATACATGATCCTGCAATGAGCATGTCATCAACATATATAAGCAATATAATGTATTGATCACCAAAGGACTTGATGTAGCAACATTGATCCATGCCACATCGTTTATATTCATTTTTAGACATAAATGAATCAAACTTTTGTTCCACTGCTTGGGTACCTGCTTCAATCCATATAAGCTCTTCTGGAGTTTGCACACTAGGTCTTCCTTCTCATACTCTACATATCCCTCTGGCTGCTGCATGTAGATGTCCTTCTTCAGATCTCCATGAAGGAAAGCAGTCTTGACATCAAGCTGCTCGAGATGCAAGTCTTTTGATGCCACAATGCTGAGAACCACCTGGATGGTGGTAAGCTGCACTACTGATGAGAATATTTCAGTGAAATCCACTCCCTCCTTCTGTTGGAAGCCTTTCACCATCAACCTTGCCTTGAAACTCCTCTTACCATCATGTTTTTCCTTGACCCGGTATACCCATTTGTTCTGCAATGCTCTCTTTCCTTGTGGTTTAGGTGTCAGCTCCCAAGTGTTATTATCATGCAATGAGGAAATTTCCTCCTTCATAGTCAGCTCCTACTTGCTCGACTCTTTCAACTGCATTGCCTCTTCAAAACATTCTGGTTCTCCAATGTCGGTCAATAACAGATAATGCAAGGATGGTGAATATCACTGCACATGCCTTCTCACCCTTGTTGATCTTTTTAACTCCACTGGAGTAGTAGGTTCCAGCAGTTCAGATGTTTCATGTTCAGATACACCTTCAAGTTCTACTTGCTCTTTGCACTCTGATTCAATGTTCCCATTTTCATCTTCAGCTGAATGATGATCTTTGTACATGGCACCTTCATTGAATATCACATTCTGGCTCCTGATGACTATCTTGTTGAGATCATCCCAAAAGCGATAACCAAACTCTTCAGTACCATAACCAATAAAGAAACATCTGTTGGACTTCGCATCAAGCTTGTCCCTTGCAGCAACATCAACATGTACATATGCCAAACAACCAAAGATTCGTAAATGTGAGTCTTACCTTCTTACCAGACTAGAGCTTCTCGGGTAGACGTTTTTCAATTGTCACAGATGGATTCCTGTTGATGAGATAGGCTGCCATGTTCAATGCATTAACCCAGAAGGTCTTGGGCAACCCCGAGTGTAACTTCATACTTCTGACACATTCATTCAACGTCCTATTTATCCTTTCTGCCACACCATTCTTTTGCGGTGTACCTGGAATAGTCTTCTCCCACCGAATTCCATTATCAGAACAAAATTCTATGAACTCCTGACTGCCATACTCTCCATCGTTGTTAGACTTCAAACATTTCAACTTTGATATCGACTCATTCTCCACCATGATCTTCCACTTCTGAAACATCTTAAACACATCAGATTTCCTTTTCAGAAAGTAAACCCATATCTCTTCCATGTTGAGTCGTCGATGAATGTCACATAGTATTGTAACCCTCCGAGGGAAAGTATAGGTGCAAACCCCCAAACATCAGTGTGCATCAGGTCCATCTTTCCAGCCTTCAGTGTTCTGCTTCCTTTTGCAAATGATACATTCTTTTGCTTTTCAATGATGCAATCTTCACATAAGCCAACTTCCACTGACTTTAGCTCCGGTAACAACCCTTTTGTTGCCAGCACCTTCATCCCCTTCTCACTTATGTGGCCTAGCCTGTAGTGCCACAGTTGTGAATCTCCTACAGCTTTGAGTGATGCAACCATGTCTATGCAAGTTTATGTCATGTTGTACAAGGTACCATTTTTTGCTCCGCGAGTTATGACCATAGCTCCTTTGGTGATCTTCCATGCACCACCAGTGAACGTGGTACTCAACCCTGCATCATCAAGTTGTCTGACAAAAATAAGATTTCTTCTTAAGCCAGGGATATACCTCACGTTTTCCAGAACCAGTAAATTCTCACTGTTGCTCTTGATCCATGCATCTCCTTTCCCCACAATCTGTAAGGGCTCATCATCCGCAAGATATACCTTGTTGAAATTTCCAGAAACATAATTTTTCAGAAATCCCTTCTTTGATGTAGAATGGAAAGACGCCCCAGAGTCTAAAATCCAAGACTCCATCAATCCATCCACGATCAACAACAACACATCATCAGTTCCTTCAGCTGTCGTGTTTGCTCCACTGGTTTTATGTCCCTTCTGTTTTTCTCTGCACTCATTTTTGACATGTTCTTTCTTTCCGCATGTCCAACAGGTAGGATCAGCCCCCTTTGCCTTGTCTCGACTTTTCCCTCTTGACTTTGATCGCCCTCTACGATTGTCTCGCTGTGGGTACCTTCCTCTTCCTTCAACGTTCAGAACAGAACCAGAGAATCTGCCCGATTCTCTTTTTCGCATATCCTCACTGAGGATCAGGTCTCGTATGTCTTTCAGAGCCAGTTTGGTATTCCCCGAAGTACTGCTCACAACTGTTACAGTTACTTCCCAACTGTTAGGTAACGAAGATAGTAAAACCAGCACACATACCTCATCACCAAGATCAATTTTCATCGATGTCAGCTGACTTATGATGGTGTTGAATTCGTTGATGTGGTCTGCAACAATTCTCCCTTCAACCATTTTCAGGTTGAACAATCGTCGCATCAAGTGCACCTTGTTTGTCGCAGAAGGCTTCTCGTACATATTCGCGAGAGCTTTCATCAAATCAATCGCCGTCTTCTCCTCTCTTGAACGCCACGTTTTTTGCCAACGTAAGGCGCACAATGCCCAGAACCTGTCGATCCAGCAACTCCCACTCCGACTGCTTCATGTCCGTTGGCTTCAGACCCAAAACCGGCAAGTGCATCTTTTTTTGATAAAAGATAATCCTCAATCTGCATCCTCCAGAAACTGAAGTCAGTTCCATCGAAGCGATCGATCTTCACCTTGCCTTCTTCCATAGCCATCGTTGGAGAATCCTGAACTCAACCTTTGATACCAGTTGATGCGGAAACGTTGGGGGTTGCAGCAACATAAATGACGAAACACAGAAGAGTAAAAGGGAAAAAAAGGAAGAACACGACGATTTACGTGGTTCGAGAACAATCCCTATGTCCACGGAGAGACAAAATAACTTTACTATGATTGTGAGCTGGAAGTCCAAAAGGCTACAGTAAAGTTGACATCAAAGTCTGCATTGCTACAGTGCTGCCGGCTGGAAGTCCAAAAGACTATAGTAAAGTTGATTCCAAAGTTCGCATTGTTACGGTGGATGCTGGCTGGAAGTCCAAAAGGCTACAGTAAAGTTGACTTCAAAGTCCACACTGCTACAGTGCTCTGTCAGCTCTGCTGTTGTGTTCAGAGATGCTACGGTGCTCGCAAAATTGGGCCGGGGGCCTTCGGCCGTCGGACCCTCAATGTAGGGGCGCGTTGCCCCTGCAACCCCCAATGAGTTCACCACGGAGCTCAATCCATGAAAGTTGTGGCCCGGTGCACAATTCGGGCCGGAAACATTCGGCCTAACCGGATCGGGCTACACCAATCCGACAAAGCGGTACTGTAGTTCCACAAACTTCCACCCACTGTAGCAGCTTAGACTTGGGTGGTTGCAACTGTAGCGATGCGGATTTCCAGCCACCTTTCACAGTAGCACAACGAACTTCTGATAGTTGGTGGAATAGTGATTCATCTTCTTTATTAGCCCATTCGGGCTAGGATTTCTGTGTGTTTGAGAACCCTGAAACTCCCTTTAATTTTGTGCTCCCGACTATAGTGATATTTCTGCCTTTCCGTGGACGCATGGATCATTTCCCGAACCATGTAAATCTCTGTATCCTGTGTGATACTTTCTTCTTTCTTCTTGTAACCCAGGTATTTATAGAATCATATTTATTAGTATTCTTGAATTAAATAGTTATATTCACTATGTTACGTAATTCTTAAAATAAATAATTTATTATATGATTATTTATTTAAAACATTAATTTTTCAATTATAGAATTTTAATTTGGCAAAACTAATTTCATTTTTGAGTTAAGCATAATGAGATTATCTTAGTATGAATTTTTGAGAATTATGAAAAAGTTTAATTTTTGGTGAATAGTAAAAAATACAGTATAACATATGGTATTTTTTTTTGTGACGCCATGAAGAGATAATTATGATATAAATTTTATTATATTTATTGAATAACTAAATTATGATTTTATAAGATTGATATTGTACAGAAATAATTCAGATAATGTATGTTATAATTTATTTCATGATAAGGATAAAAATTATCGGTGCGGACGCAGTGTCTGCGCAACATTGACAATGTCAAATTTGGTTCCTTATAAATAATAATTGAGTGCTAAAAATTATTTTCATGACTTTTTGATTAATTATTATGTATTATTGATGATTTTATCTGTTAAAATTCGAATTTTATAGTTATACAACAGAAGTCTCATCCAAATTCTTGTGCAATTCTCACGCAAGAAAAGACAAAATAACAAATTTAGGAAGTTGTCTTGATATGTATATGAGTGAATATACGTAATGAACGAATCTAGAATTTTATTTTGAACCTAATTAATTTATTTTTATGATAGTAATTTATTTTTAATTTTTATATATCAAATAATTAACATTAATGCTTATGCAATGTTGATGTAGCGCTTGGGCAAGCATAAGAAAAATAAATAAAATGTTTTAATTAAAATTATAAGAATTATTAAATGATCCAAACATTTAGCTAAATCTTTTTCTATAAGCAATTTTAAACCATTATCTCTTTTTTATTTGAATTTGGGACATTTTGGATCCACATGAATCACTTAAGGCCTTAATAATATTTTATTTCCAAAGGAAGTCAAGTTGTCACATTATAGTTTTTTATTAATATAATATTTTAATGTATGGTTTTACTGTAGAGTTTTTCGGACATAAATAGTGCATTGAAAGATAACAAATTTATCTTTATGAAATTTTATTTTTAGTTTTTAGGGAATAAATAATTACCTTAATGACTTGCACAATAATGATGTAATAAATATTCAATTAATGAGTAAATCAAATTAATGATATTAAAAATAATAAAATAAATATAATTTGATATTTTTAAGCTAATTCGTGAATTACCTAGATGAATATGACATGTCTATGATATAATAAAAAATTTGATTTGAATTTGAAACTTTGTTTTGATGTGTTTAAAGTCATAGTTATGAATAGTCTTTATTTTGAAAAAAATTATTCTTAATGAATAAAATATTTTATTAAATTATATAAAAATTACAAAAATCTTGGAAAATGCCAAAATGATAAGATTCTTTCGACAACGTGATATCCTCTGAGTTTTAGCTATTTTTAAAGTCTTTAACCTTATATTAGACTTAATATATTTTAATATTTTATGTAATTCCTAAATTACCCCTCACCTCAATTATAAAATGAGGCTCTTTCACAAATATTCACCACCTTGAGCCTTTTTGCTCGACTATATTCTGTCAAATTCGCTTCTTCTCATCCCTTTCCACATTCTAGAGCTTATGGTCTCAAAAAAAGACCACTTTCAAGAGCCTTAAGGAGGTTCTCAAGGAGAAATTTTCAAGAGGTAAGATCCCTTCTTTGTCCTTTTTAAATTATTTCTCTATTCTACCTTATCCTCACCTCCTATTCAATGTTTCATGAAAACTTCATTATCATATATATACTGGAATGTTGTTGATGGTATATTCATCATAAAATCTCACATCTTCTCCTTTTATTCTTAAATAACAAAATCACTGTTTGTGGTGTGCCAATTCACCACCTTTGTGGATGATGAGTTTTCGTTTCCCTCTACTACAATCATGGGAAGTTTTAATTCTCCTATAATAGTTTAAAATGACCTAAATATATATCTGTTCTCACTTCTGGAGTATTATTTTTATTTGATAAGGAAGTCCATAATAAACCGACTTTGGAAACCATGAAAAGAATGCATCCGAAATAATGGAAATAACAAAATATTGTTAATAAATGGGTGGAAAATATTATAAGAAGATCATTTAAAGTATTATAAACAAGAGTTTAGTTCTGTAATAAATTAATAACACTCTTCAAACCATTATACAGGAAGTTTGAACACTTTTGAAGGAAGTCGAACCGGAGGTAAGAAACTCTAACTAAAATATTGTTTTAAATGTTTTGAAGATTTATTTTTCTAAATATTTATATTTATTGTCCATGTTTTCAAAATGTTTTTTATGAATGTATTTATATGGGTATTAATGTTTTAATTTCTCTCATGTGTTTTAAAAAGGGATCTTTTTCATGTGTTATGTAAGAGACTTTCCTTTTTAAAATCCTTTTAAATGCGTCTTTTATAAAATTAAAAAAAGATTGTTTTTATAAGGCATGAGCGGTTCCCCTCCCGCTTTCATGACACTTTATTATTGTAATGTTTCCTTTATATGTTTTAAATAGTTATTTTTGAAAAATATGATTTCATTATTATATGCATGGTTTTTATATTTTAAAAGTGATTTTTATGAGAAAATGGTATTTTGATATCTGAATGTGTTTTGATCACGGTTTAAATGATTTATCAAGTTTTTTTTTATTCTTGATATGTTCTTGGACATTGTTTATTACTGGTTGAGCCCCATTATAGCTTAAGATATGACGGGTGAGCCCCGTTATAGCTCTCAAATGCATTGAGTACTCCGAAGATGGAATTTGACTGTAAGGTTATTCCATTTGTAAGTGTGAATGTAAGAGTAATATGGTAATAATGTCCCAAGGAGACTGCATGGTTTTTCTATGCATGCTTATGAGTTTTCAAAAAAAGTGTTTTTAATGGGTTTTCATGTTTTTACTGGACTAATGATTTTCTTTCTTTATGTCCCTTACTGGTCTTTTTGTACTCATCCAAAAATTTTAAATGTTTTTCATAGGGAATAAGGATAGTTAAGAGAAAGGAGGAATTCATGTTGAATGCTTTGAAGATTTTTACAGAAATCAAGTTTTATTTTTAGAAGTTTTATATTTTGAAAGAAATGGATACTGTTTTAGTAGTGTCCACCTTGTATAAATGTGAGATGTTATATATGTATTATGTCCCAATTCTCTAAAACTCTAAACCTGAAAAGATTCTCAATGTGAAATAAAGTAAAATTTTCAACTTAACTAAAGATTATGTAATGTTTTAAGGCTGAGTCCTTATACTTTTCTTCATCTGCAAACATATTTTGTTGTGACTCCGGGCGTTTTCCGCAACAGTTCAGATATGGAATATAAGTTATGCTATAGGAGTGCCTAGAGCTGAACCAGGAGGCAACAACACAGGAGACCAAGACAGAGGAGGTTAATTCCAAAAAAATGTGGGAGATGAAGATATTGGGAATAACTGCCTGCATGCGGAAAGAATATACAAAAAGTAATTGATCAATGCTGATGGGAGTGTAGGTGGGAGTACCATTGCTGATTTTAGTGGATAGTGGCGCGAGTCACAACTTCGTCTCTAAGCAGTTAAGATCATTACCTATGCAGAAAATAGATACCAAATTGTTCAACATTCGGCTGGGGGATGGGCAACGAGTAGCTTCAAGGGGTATGTGGGAGTAAAAGAGTTTGAGGTAGATGCTACTTATTTGATACCTCTTGTCCGTATTTGGTGTTGGGAATTCCATGGCTTGAGACCTTGGGTTATGTCACTACACTTTAGAGGGATAAGACGATGGATTTTTTTTGGAAAGGGAAGAAGATAACTCTCCAAGGGGTCCAACATCCACAAAGAACACCAGGAGCATTACAAGAATACATCGGTAGAGAAAGGTGCCAAATACAGGGTTTAGAGCGGACTGCTGCAAGGGGAACGAAGATGGGAAACATGGAACTAAGTTTGTGCCAAGCGGATCAGATGCAGAGGTTAAAGCAGCACTACAAAGTAGTTTTCGAGGTACCGAGTGAGTCACCACCCTAGAGGGAAACAAATCACGCAATCAGGTTGAAAGACGGGGCAAATCCGGTGAACATTCGTCCATATAAACTAGCCTACCACATGAAAAATGAGTTGGAAAGACAGATTCGAGAGTTATTGACAAGGAGATTCATCCGACATAGTACGTGTCTGTACTTTAGTCCCATAATTATGGTAAAGAAAAAGGATGGAGGCTGGCAAATGTGTGTCGATTATCGGGCGGTAAACAAACTGATGGTACCTGATAGATATCCAATTCTAGTGATAGAGGAATTGTTGGATGAGCTGCATGAGGCAGCATATTATGAAAATGGACCTGAAATCTGGGTTCCATCAGGTACGAATGAAAGAGGGAGATGTTGAGAAGACAACATTTAAAACTCATGAGGGGCATTACGAATATTTAGTAATGTCATTTGGGCTAATGAACGCCCCAACCACCTTCCAAGCTGCAAGGAACACTGTATTCCGACCTTTCTTGAGGAAGGGGATGCTAGTGTTCTTTGATGACATCTTGATATACAACAATGGATGATAGGCTCACATGGACAAACTAAAAATGATATTGCAAACTATGGAGGAAAATTTATTGTATGCAAATGAGAAGTGTATTTTGGGAAGAGTATAGTGGAATATTTGGGGCATATCATATTGGCTGATGGGGTGTCCATGGACCCTAAAAAACCAGAGGCTGTGAAACAATGGTGAGAACCCATGAATGTTAGGGAAGTGAGGGGTTTCTTGGGTCTAAGAGGCTACTGCATGAAATTCATTAAGGATTATGGTAAAATCGCTCGACCGTGACAGCTTTGACCAAAAAGGGAGAGTTCCACTGGATGACCGAAGCACAACAGGCCTTTGACAATCTGAAAACCAGATGATAACCGCACCAGTTCCACCGACATATTTCAGCAAAGCACTGAAACCACCCTTGCTAAATTGGTGTATGAAAATGAACTTATGGCATTGGTTCTTTCCATAAAACATTGTAAATAATATTTGATTGGGCGCCGCTTCGAGGTATACACGGATCATCGGAGTTTGAAGCCTAGCTTAGTCAAAGGGTGGTATCGATGGATCAACAATGTTGGCAAACCAAATTGTTAGGGTATGACTTTGAAGTTGTGTACAAACTGGGGAAGTTGAATAACACAATAGACGCACTGTCACGTGCAGCTTGGGATGAGCAGTTTATGGCTATGGTAGTTTCGCAACCAACCTAGGAAGAGTTACAGATTCTGAAAGGGGTGATTCGGCAGGATATGCGTTTAACTACTATTGCGAAAGACTTCCAGAAAGGCAGGATAGGTGAGCCAGAATATTCCTATCGAGATGGTTTATTGTTCTTCCGCAACAAATTAGTTTTTCCACGGGAATCATCATTAATCCCGAAACCGTTGCAGTATTATCAATCTTCCCCAACTGGTGGATACCTTGGGCATCTAAAGACCTATAAACGACTAGCTAATGGAGTGTTTTGGTTTGGAATGTCACGGAATGTGCAATAGTATGTCCGTGAATGTGAAGTTTGTAAATGAAATAAGTATCAAACTTTGTGCCTAGCATGTGAAGTTTGTAAATGAAATAAGTATCAAACTTTGTGCCTAGCAGGGTTATTGCAACCACTGCCAATCCCTTCCATGGCGTGAGAAGAAGTATCAATGGATTTCATATTGGGATTACCCAAATCACATGGGTTTGAAGTCGTGTTTGTAGTGGTTGACAGACTAAGTGTGCCCACTTTATACCATTCAAGCATCCATATATGGCGAAAGTGTTCATGAAGTGGCGAGGTTGCATGGTATTCTCAGCGTAGTTGTTAGCGAAAGGGACCCAATGTTTACCATTATATTCCGGAAAGAACTCTTTAAGCTATAAGGAACAACCTTGAAGATGAGTTCTTCTTACCACCCCCAAACCGAAAACCAAACTTGTTGGATTGATGTAGCCCGATCCGGTTGGGCCGAATGCTTGTGGCTCGTACTGCGCACCAGCCCGCAACTTTCGCGGGCCGAGCTCCGCGGTGAGCTTGTTGGGGGTTGTAGGGGGCAACACGCCCCTGCTCTGAGGGTCTGAGGGCCGAGGGTCCCCGACCCATTTTGGGCAACTGCAGCAATTCTGATCACTGTAGCAGAACTGACCGACCGACATCGACAAAACATTGTAGCAGTGCGGACTTCGGAGTCAACAACACTGTAGCTCCTTGAACTTCCAGCCGACAACCACTGTAGCACTTTTGTCTTGGGTGACCGCCTTTCACTGTAGCGACATGGATTTCCAGCCGCCTTTCACTGTAGCACAACGGACTTTCCGACAGTTGGTGGAATAGTGCTTCGTCCTCTACATTAGCCCATTTTCGGGTTAGGGTTTCAGAGTGTGTGTGAGAAACTCTGAGAGATCTTCTGTAAAATTGTGCTCCCGGCATATAGCGAAGTTTTGCCTCTCCGTGGACGTAGGGATTATTCTCGAACCACGTAAATCCTTGTGTTCTCGTTCTGTTTTTTTTGTCCTTTTACACTTATTTGAATCATTGTTTTGTCGCTGCGACTCCCGACGTTTCCACATTGAAAATGAAGTTGTGAATTGTTATTTGAAAGTTTATTTGTGGTGGTTTTCTATAGATCATCCAAAGTAGTGGATCAAGTGGATTGTCTGGGCTGAATATTGTTGTAATACTTCCTATCATACTTCAACTGGAAAGACGCCGTTCAAAGTAGTATATGGTCGCAAACCGCTCCAGCTCACGCAATGCACCAAGGGGGAAAACAGTAGAGGCAGTGGCGAGTGTACTAGTAGATCAAGATGAAGCTTTGAAACAACTTCGAGAAAATTTACTTAGGGCTCACTAGTATATGGCTCAGTCTGCAAACCTTCGACAAATAAATGTTGCTCTCTCCGATGAAGACAACCAAAAATCGGCACTACCCGACAAAGATCCTTCGGAGAATTTCACTGAGGAACAACGAAAGTGGATCTTGGATCAAGATTATGCTATTTATGCATGGTTGGTGTAGAATGATAAAATAGTAGAAACCGAACCCCCAAGGTGTACTTTCTAAAGGACCCCTTGAGGTTCTTTCATAATGAATATTAAACTCCACAGCAGACCTCAAGTTCGATGTGAGATACAGACTCCAACACTCCCCTTCAAGCTAGGTGTACCTAGCTTGAACACATAAAGAAAAAAAAAAGCAAACAGACTGGAAACACCCCCCTCAAGCTGGACATACCCAGCTTGACGACAAAACAAGGCAAAACAAAATAAAAGATAAAGCTGCAAGGTTGTTGCTCCCCCTCACGATCGCATCTCCCCCTCAGGATGATGGATGGATGATGTCGCGGGCGCAGCAGAAGAAACTACATAGACCGAGCCGGTTGATGGAACGCCAGGAATGCCGCACTAGTGGGGCCGGTCGATGAGACGCCGGGAAATCCACACTAGCACCGGGAAAACCGCACTTGCGGGATCGACGAAGGGAGGCGGGGATTCCGCAGAATCGTTGCGGGATCTGGTGGCGCCAAAAAGGCCCAAATTCAAAGCGGTTGAGGTGTTGCGCCACAGTGGAGGAAGTGCGAGGGCTAGCTGGCGGACAGGGAGGCGGCTGCCGGGAGTCGTTAGGAGATGCCAGCGACGGGAGGTGGGGATTCCGCAGGAGGTGTCGGAGATGCAGCGGGCCGAGCGGCGCTCGGGAGGGCCTTAGGCGGGATTGGTGGAGTTGTCGCGGCACGCAGAGGGAGGATTCCGTCGGGATTGGGAGCCGGCGTCTGTCGTGCGCGCATAGGCGGGAAGGGGACTTCGGGGAAGGAGGTACTAGCAGGGGGTAGATCCGCCGGACAGAGGCCGGCTGGGAGAGATCCGCCGGGAGGGAGAAGCCGGCAAAGGAGTTGCGGGAGGAGAAAGAGTCGCGGGAGGGGAGGCTGCGTCGGGAGGAGGCAGATCCGTGGCTGGACGTCGGGATCGTGGGAGGGCGCCGGGAGGGATCTGCCGGGAGGGAGCATCACAAAAGGGATGTCGCGTGAGAGCGGTGCAGGAAGGCCGTTGCACGGGAGGCCGACTCGCAGCGGAGGACGTCGAGGAGCTTGACGTCGGCGACAGAGGAGCATCAGGGAAGCCGCTCGAACGTCAGGATGGATCCGCCGGGAAGGGAACCGGCGTGGAGGGCCGTCGGGCGAAGCGCCAGGGAGCAGCGCGGGAGGTCAGGGTTGCGTCGCGAGGGAGGGCAGCCGTGAGTTACCGGAGGGGCGCAGGGAGGCTGATGGAGGGGTGACGCTGGATCTGGACGCCGGAAGTCGCGCGGACAGCGAGAGAGGCGGCGCTGGAAGCCGTCAAATGGGAGGCCGGGTCACGCGCGACGGGAGAGGCGGGATGCCGCAGGAGGAGGCGGGCCAGGAGACGGGGATCGCCTGGTTTCGTTGCGACGGAGAGGCGCAGTCTGGAGTCGCGAGTCGCGGCGAACATGCAAAGGAGGGCGAGACGCCGGAGGGAGAAGGGATCCACCGAGATGGGGCCATCGCGCACAGTGGGGTAGGTTGCTGAGGATGCAGGGTAGCGGCGCAACGGAGGAAGAAGCCGGCAGGAGGGAGATCCGCCGAAGCAGAGAGAGAAACAGGCGCCGGCAGGGGGGAGATCCGCCGCCTGGGAGAGATAGCCGGTAGGGGGCGGCGGTAATACCTATGGCTTGCTGGCCATGGAGGCCGCCGCCCCCCAACTGGGAGAAACCCTAGAGGCCGACGGGAAAAAGGAAATAAGACGGGAGGAAGAGGGTTAGGGGTTAGGTTCCCTCTGATACCATGTAGAATGATAAAATAGGAGAAACCGAATCCCCAAGGTGTACTCTCTAAAGGAGCCATTGAGGTTTTTTTATAATGAATATTAAACTCCATATCATAGCTCAAGTCCGATGTGGGATAAAGACTCTGCAACTGGCAAAATTTTTGTGGATGAATATATTAGTTATGGATATTATCATCAAAAAAAATGTCTTAACATGCTATTGCTGATCCTTCAGCTAATATTTTGGAACTCGAAATAATCCTTTGTGTGTTGTATTTCTTATTTTCCTGCTCGTCTTTTCACTTGTGTACCAAGGTGTTCCTCTACAACAAGTGAGGATTCTTAATAAAAGTTTCTTTTCTAGTTATAAAAAAAGCAGTTTTTTTTGAAATGTTGTCAAACGGACCCTTAACTGAAGTTTTTTTGCTGTACAGCATACCTCTGGCATTGGAGTGGTCAACATCAGTTCCACACGATCTCCTACTTGCTGGGTGCCATGATGGAACAGTTAAATATTTTCATATCTCATCCAACCCATCTTCTTGCACTTCAGATTTCCATCCTAGTTTTCTATTTGTATATCAGGACATTGTCATTGTTCTTCTTCTGTTTTTGGGTGTATAGAAAAATTGAAAAAAGTGGCATTTTTATGCGTCATCTGAGCAAAGTTCGTATTTTTAGTACGTGAACTAAGAGTTAAATTTTTCTTGAGGTTGCTTTATGGAAGTTCTCTGCAGGCGGTTCATGTAAAGGTAATTTGCCCAGCTGAATAGCTTTCATTTTACCATTTTTTATCAAAAGTTATTTTTATCAGGTTTGACTTTTATTACATCAATTATGTTTTGGCAGATACAAGGCCTTTGCTTTGTTTCAATGCAGACACAGATGCTATAAGGGCACTTGCGTGGGCTCCATCTGAGAGGTAGGTGAATTCAAACCCGGTCCACATTATAATAGACTGGTTTGCAGGCTGATCTGTATTTTTAATTATTTCTACAAAAATAAAACTCAAAACTAAAAACTGTATTAATGTAAACAACAAAAATTAAGTAAACAAGTTTATCACATAAATTTCTTTGCATTTCTCCCATAATTTGAGTTTTTTTTTTGTTCTTATCATCAAAAAAATATTACATAAAATTAAATGAAAAAAATCTCCTAGCCTGGCCCACAGGTTGACCTGCATGTGCTTGGTTGGCCTGCTTAAACCTGCTGGCATTTTTTTCCCCATTTAAAATACATGCTATTTCTTACCAGCCCAGCCTACCCCAAAAATGTCTATTAAGCATACCTAATACATTGGCCCATGCTTGTTTATCATTGGCGCTATGGATGGAACATGGATATGGGTGTTAGACCCGGTTAATTGTATTTACCGGGTTAAGTGTCTTTTTGAGTCCCACATCGGATTCTTCCAACTAGTAATTAGTCTCATCTATCTATAAAAGAATCTCTCCATCTCTCATTGAGGTAGGGGCCTGAACATCTTTACATGGTATCAGAGGGAGACTCATGATAATATTTTTTCCTCTCCCATCAGCTGCGCTCTGCCCAAGCGTGCCCGACGGTGCTTGTTGCTCCCTCTGGGGCCCTCCATCGCGGTTCCTCCCCAACGCCGGCCCGCCCGCCTGCGGCTCCTCACGGCCGTGGCTCCTCCCGCCCGCAACCCTTTGGCTCCTCTGCGGTTTTCCCGGCGACCCCCATTGACCGGCCCCGCCAGTCCGCCTGTCTGCCTGTCCGCCGACCCTCCTGCGCTGTTCCTCTGCTGCGCCCCGACGCCAGCCCCTCCTATCTCCGGCGACCACAGCGCCAACCCCACATGACACCCACCCAGATCTGACGAGACCATCTCCAGCGGCCCACCTCCCTGCGCGTGACGGTCCCTGCACGACCCGTCAAGACGCGGCTCCCCACCTTTGCGCCACCCCTCCAGCCGGTGGCCCCTTCCGACGATGACACTCCCGCTCGGCTGCCCCGTGCCCTCGTCGTCAGCCCTTTGCTCGCCAATTCTTTCCTGCGCCCCAACGCCAGCCCCTCCTGCGCGCGACGACACCAGGCGGCCCTTCTGCGTAATCCCTGCCTCCATGTCGGCCTCCTCCTGCGGAATCCCCGCCTCCATGCCGGTGCCTTCTGCGTTCGCTCCGTCGCCCTCCTCGATGGCCTCCTCCCCGTGCGGCTATCCCGACCCTGCCTCCCTGTGCGGCTATCCCGACCCCGCCTCCCTGTGCGGCTATCCTGGCCCCGCCTCCCTGTGCGGCTATCCCGATTCCGCCTCCCTGAGCTCCGACGCTAGCCCGCCAACGCTGGTGTCGCCCGTCCGTCGACGGCCCGCCTCACCGGCTGCTCCCTGTGCAACAACGCAGCTCCCCCCTCTCACCCGCTTCCACTTAATGTGTTTGAGTGTCTTTGTTATGTGTGTGACACTCGTCCCAACCTCTCAGAATTTTCTCCAAAATCCCTTTCGATGCATCTTCCTCGGATATTCCTGCACTCAGCGCGAATACCGATGATTCTCTTCAGACTTGCAGTGTTACATCATCTCTGTTGATATCTCTATTGTTGAGAGTTCTCCATTCTCTCCTCCCTCTTCCCACCTAGACACCATTATCCATGACTGTTTTCCTCTCACCATCCACCCAGCTTCGTCCCCCGTCCAGGCTAAGGACACCATCTCCCCAGCTTCGTCCGACCCATCTATTTCGGCAACAGAAGACTTACCAATTGCACTGTGGGAAGGTACTCGCTTTTGTCGGAATAATTCTCTTTACACAACTTCATATAGAGGCCTCTCTGCTTTGGAGACGATATCTGTTCCTCGCACAGTTGGTGAAGCCAAATTTCACTTTGGGTGACTTTAAGCAATGCGGGATGAATTGTAGACTCTGGACGACAATCATATCTTGGATTTGGTCGCTCTTCCGGCAGGTAAACAAGTGGTCGGCAACAAATGGATTTATACGGCACGCCTAAATGCAGATGACACTCTTCATCGCCTTGAAGCCAAACTTGTGGCAAAAGGCTTTACCCAGACATATGTTGTTGATTATTTCGATACATTCTCTCCGGTTGCGAAGATGATATTTGTCTGATTATTAATCTCTCTTGCCGCTGCTCATCATTGACTTCTTCACCAACTTGATGTCAAGAATGCATTTCTATATGGTTTTCTTGATAGAAAAGTTTACTTGCAACAACGTCCTTGCTTCCTTGCCTCAGGAGCTGGTTCTCATTTCTGTTGGCTTCGTCGCTCTCTTTATGGACTCAAGCAGTCTCCTCGTGTATGGTTTGGAAAATTCTGCACAGTTATCACTACGTTTGGCCTCTCTCAGAATATGAAGGACCATACTGTCTTCTATTGGAACACGTCCTTCGGCTGCATTCTGTTGGTTGTTTATGTTGATGATATCATTATCACTGGGAGCGACTCACATGACATTGCCCAGTTAAAGGTTTATCTTTAACAACAATTTCAAACCAAAGATCTAGGTTCTCTAACATACTTCCTTGGCATTGAGGTCTACCATTTTTCGGACACCGTCTTTTTTTCCCAACGGAAATATGCTTTGGATATCTTGCAGAATGCTGATTTATCTCAGGCAACTGCCGTTGACACTGCTCTTGAGCCCGGGGAACGGTCTCTATATGATGCCACAGACCCATATTCTCACCCAGAGAGGTACCGTCGTCTTGTGGGCAAACTCAATTACCTCACTCGTCTAGCTATTACCCGCGTTGTCAGTAAGGTTAGCCAATTCATGGAACATTCGACAAAATTTTAGTGGGATGTTGTCCTTCGTATTGTGAAGTACATTAAGAAAGACCCGGCCCGTGATGCACGAAGCACATCGAGATGGACTGCTACTTTCTTCATCATCACCTCGAGCAACACCATGTCGGTTTCAGCTGCATCCCAACGGCAGATTAACTCACCGACATCTTCACCAAAGGGCTAACAGGAGCTCGACTGGACTCTCTCTGCTCCAAGTTGGGCATCTGCAGTATCAGCGACCCAGTTTGAGGGGGAGTGTGCAGAGTCTAGTTTTTCTTTAGTGTGTTCTTTTTTATGGGACTCTTCTTCCAAGGTATACTTGCTCTAGTTTGAGGGGGAGTGTTAGGCCCAATTAATTGTATTTACCGGGTTAAGTGTATTTTTGAGTCCCATATTGGATTCTTCCAACTTGTAATTAGTCTCATCTATCTATAAAAGAATATCTCTACCTCTCATTGAGGTAGGGACTTGTACATCTTTACAATGGGTATACATAATATGCAAACACATTCATTTTTTTTTAAAAGCAAAGACATGGATGTGGGAGGGATATGCCTGAGTTTTATAATGCATCTATATGCATGTGTTAAAAAGTGTAGTAACTCTTTTTTTTTTAAAATATATGATAAGAGAAGCACAAGTACAAAAATATCTCACTACCAAAAATTTCATATTAAAAATACAGTAATAAAAATAAAAATAGAAGTTTTAGCTTTAAGCTTAATTTATTCTTTAAAAGCAAATGCATGGACTTCATTGTTTCATGTGTTTTCCACCTCTAGCATTTTCCTACTTCAGCAATACCGGGTCTTCGAAAAATGCAGTGGTAAAAATATTAAGCTGAAAAACATATAAAAATACCATTTTATCCTAAATTAGCACTCACATAAATAATGAATAGTGTTAAAACCCTCTTTTTTATTATTATGGGTATTTCCGAGTCCCACATCGGAATACTTCTTTGTTTCTTTTGCCGTATCATTCTATAAAAGTAGGGCCCCACCTTACCTTGAAAGTAAGGGGGTTTCCTCATTCTACATGGTATCAGAGGGAAATTAGTCCCGACCCTCCCTCCCTGCGGATTCTCGGTTCTGTCCGGCCCCGCCTCTCCCCTCCTTCCTGGCTAGGGTTCCACCCGGCGGCCCTCCTTCCTGCGCGTCTTCCTCTCCCGGCTCCCCGACGGCCCTTCTGCCTGGCGCGGCTCCCGGCTCCCCGGCGGCCCTTCTGCCTGGCGCGGCTCCCGGCTCCCGGCTCCCCGACGGCCCTCCTTCCTGGCGAGGCTCCCGGCTCCCCGGCGTCCCGGCTCCCCGCGTCGCCCTCCTGCCTGGCGCGGCTCCCCGGCGGCCCTCCTGCCTGGCGCGGCTCCCGGCTTTCCGGCGTCCAGGCTCCCCGCGTCGCCCTCCCGCGGCTTCTGTCGCCCTCCCGCGCCTCGCCCGGCGCCTCCCGCTGCTCCCGCGCCTCCCGCGCGCTCCCGCTGCTCTCGCCCCGCGGCTCCCCTCACCCAGCAGTGTCCTCATCCCACGGCGCCCTCGTTCTGGCGCCCTCGGCCTCGTCCCGACGGACCCTCCCGACAGCGTGCTCTCGTCCCAGCAGCGCGCCCTCCCCGGCGGCCCTTCCTGCACGCGCACGTCCTGCGCACGATTATCCCGCCGGCCCGCTGCATCAGCTACCCGACGCTTCCATGGCAGACTCCTTGGGACGTGGTCGTGCTTCAAGTCGTCCACGTCCCTTCTGTCAACATTGTGGCAAGTTTGGCCACCTAATCGCCCGATGTTGGGTCCTGCATGGACGACCATCTCAGCACCCGCGGAAGGGACAACCCGCGGTCCAGGACGCGTCCTCGACTGTCGCCTCTCTTTCCCCGTCTCTGGCCCTTTCTATGGCCGACCTCAGGCGGCCTCATGATCCTCCGGCCTCTGTCCGACACGGTCCCTCCTCGGCTTCTCTGGCCCGTACTGTTCGCCCCACTGCCTTTGTCAGCCATTGCTCCCCTGCATGGCTGCTGGACTCAGGTGCCTCCGACCACCTCACCGGTGATGCTGGTATGCTGACGTCTTACTGCACATATGCCGGTTCTTCAGCCATCACCGTTGCTGATGGCTCCACTATCCCCATAGCGGACTTCGGCACATGCTCCCTGACTCCTTCGATACACCTACCCTCTGTGGCACATGTGCCCCGCAATCCCTTTAATCTGATTTCCATCAGTAAACTGACTAAGGATTATAACTGTGCGGCCATATTTACCTCTTCTGGTGTTGTGTTTCAGGAGCAGACTACGAACCGGGAAGTTGGTCGAGGCCGGCTTCGAGATGGGGTCTACATGTTCGAAGGACCAGCACCCATTGCTTGCACATCTACCTCTTCTCGGGCACTAGATCTTCATTCTCGATTAGGCCACCCGCCTGCATCCACCATTCATCAGATGTTTCCAGACTTCAGTCGGACTCCTACTTTTCATTGTGAGTCCTGTTCTTTTGCGAAACATCATCGCTCTTCCTACATTCCTCGCACGGATACACGTGCCTCCCACCCCTTTGATCTGGTTCATTCAGATGTTTGGGGCCCGTGTACCATTCCGAGTCACTTGGGATATAAATATCATATCTCTTTCATTGATGACTATTCGCGAATGACGTGGCTTTACCTTCTTCGAGAACGCTCCGAAGTGTTTTCCACCTTCCAAACCTTTTTCAATGAAATTAAGAACCGTTTTTCTATCTCTGTCAAATGTCTCCGCTCGGATAATGGGCGCGAGTATCTCTCCACTTCCTTTCGGCAGTTTCTCCAGACGAATGACATCCTTCATCAGACTTCCTGTCCTGATACACCCCAGCAGAACGGCGTTGCCAAGCGGAAACACAGACATATTCTGGAGACTGCTCGTGCCTTCATCTTCCACCGACAGGTGCCTCTGCTCTTTTGGGGAGATGCCATTCTCACTGCTACATACCTCATCAATCGCCTTCCTTCTTCTATCCTTCAGGGGGAGACTCCCTTTCGGGCTCTTTTCCCCACTCTCACTCTTCATTCCCTCCCTTTTCGAGTATTTGGCTGCTTGTGTTATGTTCGTGACACTCGCCCTGGCCGCACCTAACTCTCTCCCAAATCCCTCCGCTGCATATTCCTTGGTTATTCCCGCACTCAGCGCGGATACAGTTGCTTCTCCCCGGACCTTCGCCGGTATGTCATCTCAGCAGATGTCTCCTTTGTTGAGCGTTCTCCATTCTCCTTTCCCTCTCCTCCTCCCGACTCTGCTATTGATGACTGTCTTCCCCTCATCATCCATCCTCTTCCAGAGTTGCCTCCTCCTGCCTCTCCTCATCCTGACCCTGCCATCGCTGACTGTCCTCCTCTCATCATCCATCCTCCACCGGCGTCAACCCTTGTTGACACCTTTTTTGGTCAGGTCTACTCCCGCCGTCCTTCGACTGTATCCTACGTTCCGGCCAGTGACACTGATGCTCCCGCTTCGTCCGCTGCTTCTGCTCCGCCACCTGAGGACTTGCCCATTGCCCTACGGAAAGGTACTCGCTCCTGCCGGAGTACTCCTCTATTTGTATCTTCATACAGAAGTCTGTCCGCTCTGGAGACAGTTTCTATACCTCGCACGGTTGGTGAAGCCAAATCTCACCCCGGGTGGCTAGCAGTAATGCGGGATGAATTGCAGGCTCTGGAGGAAAACCATACTTGGGATCTTGTCCCCCTTCCAGCAGGCAAACAGGCAGTGGACAACAAATGGATTTACACCGTCAGGCTGAATCCCGATGACACTCTCCATCGCCTCAAAGCCCGCCTTGTGGCCAAAGGCTTTGCACAAACATACGGTGTTGACTACTTTGATACATTTTCACCGGTTGCCAAGATGGCCTCTGTTCGGTTATTCATCTCTCTCGCCGCCCATCATCAGTGACCTCTTCATCAATTGGATGTCAAGAATGCCTTCCTCCATGGCTTCCTTGAGGAAGAAATCTATCTACAGCAGCCCCCCGGATTTTGTGCCTCCGGCGCTGAATCTCGAGTCTGCCGTCTACGCCGCTCTCTTTACGGCCTCAAGCAGTCTCCCCGTGCTTGGTTCGGCCGCTTCAGCACGGTCGTCAGCGACTTTGGGCTTTCTCGCAGTATGAAGGACCACACTGTCTTCTACAGGACGACCCCACATGGCTGCATCTTATTGGTCGTCTATGTGGATGATATCGTCATCACCGACAGCGACTCTGTGGGTATCACCCATCTCAAGCCTCATCTTCACCAGCACTTCCACACTAAGGATCTTGGTCCTCTCACATACTTCCTCGGCATCGAAGTTTTCTACTCCTCGGACACCGTCTCCCTCTGCCAACGGAAGTATGCATTGGATATATTGCAGGATGCTGGGCTGACTCAGGCCACTGCGGTCGATACTCCTCTCGAGCCTGGAGAACGATCTCTTTATGCCTCCTCGGCACTATACCCACATCCCGAGCGATACCGTCGATTGGTGGGCAAACTCAATTATCTCACCATGACTCGACCCGACATTTCCTGTGCGGTAGCCAAAGTGAGTCAATTTATGGAGCATCCGACCACATCTCAGTGGGATGCTGTTGTTTCGGTGCGGATGTGCGTCGGGTTACGCTGTTCCGCCAGGACGCGTTCGCGCGTGCACTCGTCGACCCGAAGGGATGGGCGCGCGGCTTGTGGCCCCGCAGTCCCGCTTTCCAAGGGCGGGCGGCATTCGTCCCTTATTCAGGGGCGTCTGCTCCTTGATCGAAACCGGGATGATGGGATGTCGGCTCCTCCTTCCGTGGACGTCTCCTCGGAACTCGTCGCCTAATCCGGGTCTCCCTCATAGATTTAAGGATGTTCGTGAATCTCGTTCCCGGCGCCATATCTTCATGGACACCGGTTAATTACGCTGCTTCCGCCCAGACGCTCCAAGGGGTCTGGTCGGGGCAGCAACCTGCGGTGAGGAGACCGGGTGGCTCTGGATGTCGGGGGCGTGTCTTAACACTGCGCCTCTGCATGTCTGCCTTCCGTCCCTAATAGGGCTTCTCGAAGGCGTGATGGCCTGAGGCATCCCGCACTGGGTGCGGGGAACTGTGTTACCTGAGGTTTTCCTCAGCTTCCCATGTTTAACACGGGGTATGCCGCGAGTTTAACGTCCAGCGGGGACGACATCAGACTGATCAACACGAGGAGTGGATCAGATGACAGAACCCCTTGCGGGGAACCTCCGACGCTGGGGCCAGCACATGGGCGGCTTCCCGAGTGAAGTGGAGTGGAATGAAATGGCATGACCCCACCGGGATGTGGCGGCCCGGGTAAAGATCAGGGTGGATGATGGAGTGAGGAGCTTGGACCCCGTAGGGGCTTCCTACGTACCGTGCGTTAGCGCGGATCAAAGTCAGCGTAGTTCGGATATACAGTTTAACGTCATGCTGGACGTCGGCAAGCCGACTCACGAAGAGGTCGAGGCCGCCGGGCGGAGGATTGAACCGAACCACCTCGCACAGAGGGGGATGGAACGGCCGGGTGGATCACAGTTTTACGTCATGCTGGACGTTGGCAAGCCGACTCACGAAGAGATCGAGGCAGTGGGGAAGCACAATGGAGATACACACGTGCAGTCCCCCACAGAGGCGGATCCATAGGTGAATCAACGCAAGTGTGAACCCGGGAGGGGTCCACTGATGGACGAACCGACGTAAATACGACCGGGACGACCAGGTGGTGGGCTTGAACCTCGGAGAGGCTTCCTACGTACCCTGTTTAGGAGACAGGGATCAAAGTCCACGTAGTTCGTTCTGTTTGCAACACTCTACCCCCGTGGGCGAAGGCCACTCTAATCCCGACATCCCTGCAGAGACGAGCGGGTGGGGGCCGCATCCAAACCGGGAGGACCCTGCGTGCGAGGCACGGGATCGGGTGAAGCGGACGGTTTAACGCCTTACCGGACGAAGTACAGTTTAACGTCGTGTGTTGAGGACGAAGCGGACGGTTTAACGTCTTGCCGGACGAAGTACAGTTTAACGTCGTGTGTTGAGGACGAAGCGGACGGTTTAACGTCTTGCCGGACGAAGTACAGTTTAACGTCGTGTGTTGAGGACGAAGCGGACGGTTTAACGTCTTACCGGACGAAGTACAGTTTAACGTCGTGTGTTGAGGACGAATGCAGTTTAACGTCATGTTGGACGAAACACTTGGCAGTTTAACGTCTTACCGCACGGACGAAGTACAGTTTAACGTCGTGTTGGACGAAGATGCTTGGCAGTTTAACGTCTTGTCGCGCGGACAAAGTACAGTTTAACGTCATGTTGGACGAATGCTGAACAGTTTAACGTCTTGTAGCTTGGACGAAGTACAGTTTAACGTCATGTTGGACGAATGCTGAACAGTTTAACGTCTTGTAGCTTGGACGAAGTACAGTTTAACGTCATGTTGGACGAATGCTGAACAGTTTAACGTCTTGTAGCTTGGACGAAGATGGCGCCGCCAAGGGGTCCGTGTCACTTCGCGCAAGCCTGGAGGGCCGCACGGGAAGACAACGCACGGTGCGGGCACCCGGGATGAGGATCATCGGGCGCCACGCTGGCGGGTACCCTCAGGGGGTCAAAGGGGGCGACCCTGGCGGATTGCGCGCAAAATAGGAGTTTGGGCGCGCAATACCGCGGGTCGTGCGCGCAAATGGACGGGCTGGCGCGCAACTGGGCCAGCACTTTGCGCGCGAATTGATAGAGATTGCGCGCACCGGGCTTCGGATAGCGCACGGGGGCAACGCTCATTCTTTAATGAATGACCACTTTGAAAAAGGGGGGGCGCGCGCAATCGGGCTGGATTGCGCGCACCCCGGGGGCAATTGCGCGCAAGAGGCTTCTTTTGCGCGCGAATGCCTTTGGGTGAATATTTATTCAAAGGAAAGGAGCCAAAGGGATTGCGCGCGAAGGCGAACCCCAAGGCTTTCTTGCGCGAAAGAAAGGAGGTTACCTGAAGATCGGCATTGCGCGCGGAAGGGGTTGGATTGCGCGCACGAGAGACCTTTCGAATTCTGGCAACCTTCAAAACGTCGGGGGTCGCCTTCTATTTATAGGCAACTCCGGGCGTGGAATCCGGTTCGCGGGCGCGAAATTCTCTTCGCGGGCGCGGAATCGGGCCCGGCGCGCAAGGGAGTCCGCGCGGGCCACGGGCGCGCAAAATTGCGCGCCGGTCCAGCGCATTGCGCGCATCCCGGAGGTTTGCGCGCGGCTCATCAACTTTGCGCGCGGGTTTCCAAAATTCCGCGCAAGGCCTCCGGGCCCTCCGAAACATGCTTCCGACTCCAAATATGACCTCGCTTTCCGCATCCGGAGCTTTGTTTGGGAACAACGGACTTTTCCGGCGTCTACAAAAGCCCCCCCTCGGAATCTGATCGGCGAGAGGTCGCAACGATCGGGTTCCGAGGGAGACGCCGGAATGCCGAAGTCCTGGGTGGCACGGGACTGTGGCGCGCAAAAAGGGCGTCGGGCGCGAAATTTGCGGTCGCGCAAAGCGCTTTCCGCGCAGCGCGGACTCCCGGCTCTGCCTATAAATAGGGGCCCTGGGTCCCCCGCACCGTACACTGGCCTTCCGCGCGATAAGCATTCGAGCTCTCGTGCGCGAAATTGCCTTTTCCGGCGCGGAATTCGCCCGCTCGTCGCGCAAACCTGTCCGGAATTCGGGCTGCTTTTGCGCGAACACCCGGGGTTTTACGCGACGGACTTCCCGATTGCGCGCCGTCCACTAGGATTGCGCGCCAACTCTCAAACTTTTCTACCAGCCTCGTCCGATCCCGCACGCTTCATCCCTTTACCCGCACGACTCCCGGAGCTTCTGAGATGGCCGCGAATCAAGAAAATGAGGGGAATGCCGCCACTCGCAGAGCTGAGATGGCGACGAACGAGGAGGTCTACGGAGCCAAGGAGATTGTTTCCAACAATCAATCCTTGTTCGACTTGCTGACGCCAGCCCAGAAGACATATCCACTGTCGAACAACCTGCCGCTCTGGAACTTCGGCATCCTAGATGAGGTTCCGGTGCCAGGGTTCGAGGTTGATGCGCCACGGACCTGGGTGACTCGGGAGGACGAGCTTCCCCGCTATAACATCACCAACAATGGGCATCCTGCCAGGGAGACCAGACACTTAGATGTCTATGTCCTGAACCCGAGGACGCGAACCATCGTCGGAAGTGAGCCTACTGCGGAGAACTCTCCAGCCCTCTACTCGAGCATATATCGCCAGAGTGTCACCGACGACACCAAGGGCTGGCTGAAGGACTGGGACTTGCGATCTGGGGGCAATTTCACCAGTGAGTGGGCCTGGGCGTTCTGGGTACGCCTCACTTGCGATCACTTCGCGGAGGAGCTGCGGTACATCGGCCTGTTTGAGGCGGTGTGGACGTCGCAGTTTCACTTCTACCAGCAGTCCGAGCTCGGGCCGGAGCTGTTCACCCGCTGGTCCCCGGATACCAACACCTTCCATCTTCACCATGGGGAGGTCGGCATCGGTCTCTGGGACATCCACTGCATCGGAGGTATCCCGCTGGAGGGTTACCAGTACGATGAGTTCCTGCCTCCGAAGAACACCTGGGAAGACAGGTCACGGACTCCCATTCTGACCTGGCATCTGCTTGACCTGGCTACGCAGCGGCTCGGGATCAAGGACTTCCAGAAGGACATAGCCTCTAAGGAGTGGTTCGGCCAGTTCTTGGAGCATGACCCAGCGGTCAAGATGCCAGGCAGGGGGAAGCGGTGCCCGACCGCGGCTCAGAGGAGCCGGAACGGGTCGTACTGGCGGGTCCTGGAGACGGGCGACTACCGCTCATGGGGGTACCGCGTCATCGAGGCCCGGGACCCAAATGTCCGGTACGTGGCGTTCCTGGCCGCCTTTCTGAGTGGGTGGCTCCTGCCAGTGCGGGACGCGAGAATGGGCGTTCGCCCAGCGACACTGGCGATGGCGGGCGCTATGGCCGCCAACAAAAGATACAACCTCGGGGTCCCAGTGTTGGCTAAGCTGTACGCCATCCTGGGACGCATCTCACGAGGGGGGTCGCCACGAAGGATCTGTGGGCCCTTCCAATTCTTCCATGGCTGGGTGGCTGCTCACCTTGGTGGGTACACGTTTCCGAACGCCATCATTCCTCCGGGCAACGGCCTGCGACCCTCCCTGCTGAACATTGCGGGGGTCGCTCCGATGACCCTAAGTGAGGAGGGCGTGAGGATTCGGATTGGCAATCATGCCAATTTCAACTTCAGCCCGTTCCCCACTCCCGTTGGCCAAATGATCGACAACGGGCAGGGTCCGCTGGAGCAGCACGAGTACTTCCTGAACATGCGGGGCAGGGTGCTCGTGGCTCGGATCGACGGGAAGGTGATCTGCGAGCCCTACGTGCCAACCCGGTTCGCCAGGCAGTTCGGGTGCCTTCAACGGATGCCGAAGAGGGTATTCACTGCTGTCCGGGAGGAGACGAACCCTGGCGTCCTTCGCCAGATGTGGCTGATGTTCGTCGCCTTTGGCTCTGGCGACGTCATCACTCTCCCTCCTACCGGGGTCGACGCAGGCTTGGCAACCGAGTACGCCAAACACTGGGCCATCGCGTACCCCGAGGGGCTTTTACGGAAGCCAGTTCGGCGGCTCGAAGTCACCCGTGCGGAGACCGGGCGTCAAGGAAGGAGGCGAGGCGCCGCCACACGGGGGAGAACGGAGGCGCGCCAAGCAGCGGAGCCGGCGCGGGCAGGGACTTCGGCGGCGGGCACATCGCAAGCTGCCGCCACGACTTCAGCGCCCCGAGAGGGGGCACATGCGGCGGTCGGGGAGCGGCCCGGGAAGCAGGTAAGGCGTCTGCTCGAACCCTCCCATGATGCAGTCTTCCCGGCGCTGTGGTCGGCCTGGATGACCCTGCGGCAGTCACTGGGGACCGACGCCATCTGGCGAAAGATACTTAGAGAAGGAATCCATCTGCCAGAGGTCGGGCGCCTCCATATCGCCGACAGGGTGGACTTCAACCGGCAGTATGCGTATCTGACGGCCATGGACGAGTACGCGCGCCAACGTGGTCAGCGTGCGGAGCCATCCCTTCTGGTGAAGGTGATGCTCGGTCTAGAACCCGCTCCAGAACAGATGCCGCCGGCGGAAGATGACAGTAGCAACGACTCCGAGGAAGAGGAGGAGATGGGGGAGGATGAAGGCTCCGAGGGAAGATCCCATCAGGGGAGCCCGCGGGAGAGCGGCGAGGTGGCCGGCTCTGACAATGTTGATGTCACTGAGCTCCTCGAGGTCCGCTTCTATCCCTACTCAACCTGCTTCATCCATTCTCTTATGCAGCTTCTAACCCATTTCTCCATCTTTCTCAGGAGCACACGGATGTTGGTCAGGCGTCCTCAGCGGGAGTAGGAGAGGCGCCAGCAGGACAAGGCGGGGGCCAGGCACCCATTATCGAATTGACAAGCGCGGAAGGGTCCCCTGCTGCAACTGTTCCTGCGGCGGCCGGGATAGCGGAAGATGACGCTCTGAACTCCCGTAAGTCTCCTTACTTTACTGCTGGTGCTTGCCGTTGACGATCCGTGACTAACCACGGCATGCCCTGCGCAGTGATCTCAACGCTGGAGGCTCGTCGGGTTGCCGAACCCGGGCTGACATCGGAGAGAGGTCGGGGGCTGACGAGGGTGTCAACGCCGCTGGGGAGAGAGAAGAAGGTCGCCCAGATGTTGGGGAACCTATCCCCCATGAGGACATCCCAGGGGCGGACCCTGCAGCAGACCTGCTGGCTGCCTTCCCTGCCTACCGGCCTGCCGACCCCGAGGAGATGGACGACTCAGACGCGGAGGCGGTCGAGGAGAGCCGGATAGCGCGCCGAAGGGGGTGGAAGTGCATCCAGCGCTTCCTCAAGCGAGACCCATCGGAGTGGCTGGGGCGCATGGGATCACTCCAAACCTGGCTGCGCTTCCTGTGTGCCGGGGGAGCTGATGCTCAACGCCTCCATCTGACGGTCCGTGATTTCATGGCCGAAAAGATGCGCGAGAGCCGCCGGCGTGCCGACGTCGCACAATGTCGGGATATGTCGGAGAGCACGCGGGCGCTCCTCGTGGCGGAGCAGGAAGTCCGGCGTCTCGAAGGGCAGGCGGCAGAGAAGGAGGCCTTCGTCGCAGCGTGTACCGAGCTTGTGGAGCAACTGACGGCCCAGCTGGACGATGCCCAGGTACAGCTGACGGAGGCGGGCCAACAGATGGTCACACTTCAAGTCGAGCGGGAGCGTGCACAGGCCAGGATCGACGAACTGCGTGCTGCGACCGCCGACGAAGAGAGGGCACGCAGAGAGCGAGAAGCAGCTCTGGAGGCCGCCAGCCAAAGGGTAGCGGCGTTAGAAAGACTTATCCAGCACGCTAATCCCTAGGGGCTTTGTTTTTGCCACTCCCAGAACATTTGCTTCCGCTACTCAATATTTTGATCCATTTGTATGAATCACCATATTTATCTGCATCTTTTGGTTTAACATGCTCAACCACAATCCATTGTCTCGCGGGAGCGTTAACCAAGCTTCAGGCATCCACAATTGGGCCTGGATTTCTAAAGAAGAGAGGGAGGTCATTCCTAGGAAAGGAGACCTCAGACCTAATCAATGTATCATCCCCCCAACTTGTTCCGACACACGAGCGGGACAATGCTAGGGGCGTTGAGATTTTATCCGAACATAGGGAAATGAGAAAGGGTGAATCGCGTGTCCCGAATTCAGAAATCCACAACGGTCGGCCTTCCAGGAAATGCCCAAGACGGCAAGCGGACAATGGATCAATCGACCATACTACTGCGATAGACGGACCGGAGGTCATCATCCATATTGCAGGAGGCGAATCACATGTTATCATCAATGCCGCTTTGGGGGTTCCTTCAGGCACAAGGGTGGAAATCCAGATCAACAGGGCATGCGAAGCGTGGGGCGAAGTGACGATTTGTTCGGATAGAATCCAACGCTCTCAAAATTGCGCCACCGTGGGGAAAGCGTATTAGGCGGATGCACTAATCTGGCCGTGAATCACCCCAATTCTCAGACAGAACCTTTTTGACGAGGAAACTGTCGCTTCCCATCATTGCGATGGGGCATCCCGAGCTGAATCGGGGAGAATATCACAACTGCACCACTTTACCCGAAGTCAGGCCAGACGACCGGCGACGAGGAGGGGCGGGACTTGGCGATCCCTGAGGCTGGACCCGAGTCGAAATGCCCGGGCGTTCCTACGTACTCCATCAGGCTGGAGATCAAGCCATACGTAGTTCTGCGAGTGCAGTTTAACGTCATGCAGGACGCAGAACCCCGTTTGGGGAGATCTTAGTTTAGGGTCGTAGAGCTCGGACCATAGGGGTAGATCTTAGTTTAAGGTCTTAGAGCTCAGACCATAAGGGTAGATCTTAGTTTAAGGTCTTAGAGCTCGGACCATAAGGGTAGATCTTAGTTTAAGGTCTTAGAGCTCGGACCATAAGGGTAGATCTTAGTTTAAGGTCTTAGAGCTCGGACCATAAGAACCTCAAAGTACGCCGCATCGTGGTCCCATCCCCTGGATATGCGAAGATGCACTGGGGGATAGTGTTAAGAGTGTCGAGATTTTGCCTGGTCAGAATGGGGGGTGGAAAAAGTGATGTGAATCATGCGGCCATTCACTCAAGGACTGGGGGCACCGGCGTAACGATATGGGAGTACTGCCGACCGTGGCGGAAAAGCAGCATCAATATCGCACTAACCGTTGATGGAATGAGGCAGCAAACGAGCATCGACCGCTCAATCGCAGGATTCATATCGATTTGCTGCCCGAGGCCATTGGGGGCACCAGCCCGAGTCGGTGGGAGAGCACTGAGGCATTGTGTCCAAACCGTTCACGGGGGCTCCACCCAGGGCGTAGGCGATGGGTCCGAATGAAAGGGAGCACGAAGCCTGAAAATGGAAGGAACCTGACCAAGCTAAACCTGACCCTCCTGGCAATAAACCAGAGTACTCTTGACACCAGTGGACCACTGCAAGGGGTCGAGGGACACGCCTTGAGGGTGGCCTGAAGGCGGCGGATTCCCCAGAGAAGGGGGGAATCTTTAAGAGGTGGGGGCTGGACCCGAAGTTTCAAACATCCGGGCGTTCCTACGTATCCCATAAGGATGGGAATCAAGCCACACGTAGTTCTTGAAGCGCGGCGCAACACAATCGGGCACCAGCGCGGGGAAGGGTGCGGGTCTGACCCTCGCACACAGAAGAAGCGGTATTTGATATTTCTTGTTTGTCCTTAAAGATGGATGGTTTTTCTTTGTGCAGCGACATGCCTGTGATTAAGGAATCCCTGGCGTCGCCACAATAATCAAGCCATGAAAGGCATTGATGAATGGCGTGGTTATTAACCAGCGCCCAACGTGAGTGTCCCCTGAGGAGAACATCACGATGCAGTGCCATTTCTCGTCGGGCGGCCAAGACGATCACAGTTTACGGTCGTGTGGTAGGACCAGACAACACAGTTTAAGGTCGTGTGGTTCGGACCATGGAGGAATCCGCTTATCGCGATACGGCGGACTCAGCGGAGGTGGGAACATACCCAGCCCTGCGGTCACGCACGATTCCAGGAGAAGGATCCTGGGATAGGGGCCTGCGTATGTCCATCACCCGAGGGGCAGAGATGCTAGCCTCCAGATATACTGGGCCCAAAACGCGATTGTTCGGGCGACTCCTTCCTCCTTATGGGGACGAGGGTCCAGCTATACACGGCCCTTAGGGAGGACATCAGCATATATCCTTGGTGCTCAGACCGTGGGAGCCTCGACAGACACCATTACCCTGGTTGGCCTGCCTAACGTGTAAAGGTGTACTGGAGGTCAGTACGAAGAGAGTGTCGAGATTCCACTACAACGCACAAAGGCGGAGTGTGATGAGGACCGTGCAACCAATGTTCGGAGCCTAAAAGAGCCGACATGGCGATCAAGGATGTCGCTGACCATATTCGCAACACAACATCCGATCGCGTCAGCCTAGAACTGGGCAAGCAAACGAGCATCAACCGCTCAATCGCAGGATTCATATCGATTTGCGGCCCAGGACCCGCCGGTAAATCGACCCGGAGCGGTAGGAGAGCACTGAGGCATCGTACCCAAACCGCTAACGAGGATCCCTTTGAGTGAAGGCTCGAACAAGAGGAAGCGCGCGGCCCGACAAGCAACACGGGACTTGCCGGGGTTGCATCCGACACTACGGGTCATAGACCAAAGTACCCAAAACATGTTAACAGATCACCGGAAAGGGTCGGAGGACTCACCCTGAGAGCAACCAAAAGACGGTAGATCCCCGTGATCAACCAAGAGACGGGGCTGGACCTGAGACACAAGCGTCCAGGCGGTCCTACGTATCCCATAAGGATGGGAATCAAGCCGCACGTAGTTCTTGAAGTGCAGTTTAACGTCATGCAGGACGAAAAGAGAGAAAAAAGGGGGGAGCAGAAGGCATCCCCAAACGTGGGGGGCGTACAGCGTGGCGAGCAAACCGACGTGAATGAGGGCATAGCCCCACGTTCACACCATACGCCACATACCCAGAGGCAACTGGGCCAAGGGCCCGAGGTGGGATGGAAATTCCCGAAGGATGGGGCTGGGCCTGAAACATGAATGTTCAGGCGGTCCTACGTATCCCATAAGGATGAGAATCAAGCCGCACGTAGTTCTTGAGAGGCAGTTTAACGTCATGCAGGACGAATGCTGAACAGTTTAACGTCTTGTAGCTCGGACGTCGTACAGTTTAACGTCGTGTTGGACGAATGCTAAACAGTTTAACGTCTTGTAGCTTGGACGAGGTACAGTTTAACGTCATGTTGGACGAAACACTTGGCAGTTTAACGTCTTGCAGCGCGGACGATATGCTAGGCAGTTTAACGTCGTGCAGCTTGGACGTCGTACAGTTTAACGTCGTGTTGGACGAATGCTAAACAGTTTAACGTCTTGTAGCTTGGACGAAGATGCTTGGCAGTTTAACGTCTTGCCGCGCGGACGATATGCTGGGCAGTTTAACGTCGTGCAGCTTGGACGTGGTACACTCAGACAAAGTACTGCTTGAGGAACCTAGCGTTGGTGGGAGGAGTGACACGCTCACCATCCATAGTCGCTAGGGAGTACGCGCCATTGGGATAAACTTTGTGGACGACAAGAGGTCCCTCCCACTTGGGCTCCAACTTGGGTGGCTTCCTGCCGGGGATCATTGGCGCTCTTAGGGCTAGCACTAGGTCACCCTGCAGGAAGGAGCGGAGGCGAACCTTCTTATTGAAAGCTCGAGCCATTCTGTTTTGATGCCTCTCCAAGTTGTGCAAGGCGCGAAGTCTATTCTCATCCAGTGCTTCCAACTCGACTAGACGTGCTTCAGCAGCTCTGTCCGGCGCTTGCTGGTCGTAGACCGCAGTGCGCAAGGACGGTAACTGGATCTCGATGGGCAGGACGGCCTCAGCTCCATACACCAGGGAATAAGGGGTCATCTGGGTGGAATTGCGAGTCGTTGTCCGATAAGCCCAGAGGGCGTTGGGGAGCTTGTCTGGCCAACTCTTCTTGTTCTGACCAACCATTTTTTGCAGAATGTTAGAGAGGGTTTTGTTAAACGCCTCGATCTGCCCATTTGCCTGCGCATGATAGCGAGATGTATGGTTCGAGCGAATGTTGTATTTGGCGTACAACTTCTTCAACTCGGCTGCTCGGAAATTGGCTCCGTTATCCGTGAGGATAGCGTGAGGCACTCCAAATCGATGGATGATGTTGGAGGTCATGAAGTCAGCGATCGAACAGGATTTGACCTCTCTGAGCGGAATCGCCTCTGCCCATTTGGAGAAGAAGTCCGTGGCGGTCAGAATGAACCGGCACTGGCGAGCCGTCGCCGGCGGGTAAGGTCCCACAACGTCCATCCCCCAGACTGCAAAGGGCCAAGAATACCTGGTGGTATGGAGAGGCTCCGGCGGCCGATGCACAAAGTTCGCATGAACCTGGCACGCATGGCACCTCCTGGCATACTCGATGCAGTCATGGATCATGGAGGGCCAGAAGTATCCCAACCTCCGAATCTGGTGGGACAGCTTCGGCCCAGTCTGATGGGCACCACATGAACCAGCATGAACCTCTCGCATGACTCGTGGGATCTCAACTCCCTGAAGGCAACGGAGGAGAACACCATCAAATCCGCGTCTATAGAGGATCTGCTCCAGGCCGGGACTGCTCTGGAGGACAAACTGCGATGCGCGGCGTCGAACTCGCTCGCGCTCAGCCCGATCCGGCGGGAGAATGCCATGTTGGAGGTACTCAACCAAAGGCGTCCTCCAATCAGGGGCTGGTTCGACTGCCATATCTGGGGTACTCGGGGCTCCGGGCACAGGGGCAACCGTGGTGAGATTACTTACCGACGGGTCGCGATCTCCCTCCGGGACAACGGGAGCGATGAGCCTGCGGCGCGTCACGCGGACGGTCAGGTTATCCTGTTCAGGCTCCGCAAGTGACGCAGCAAGGCTGGCCAAAGCATCTGCTCGACCGTTCTGCGACCGGGGAATATGGACAATCTCTGGCCGAGAAGGGAACCGGGCCATCAGAAGGAGGGTGCACTCCAGCAATGGCACAAGTTCCGGCTTCCTGACAACATAGTCGCCATTGATCTGCTTAACAACCAACTCGGAGTCCCCTTTCACACACAGATGGGGCACGTCGATCTCGAGAGCTAACTCGAGGCCGGTGATGAGGGCATGGTATTCCGCCTCATTGTTGGTACAACCCTCTGACAACAGGAAAGAGTATGGCAGTACAGCTTGCTCCGGGGTAATGAAGACGATACCCAAACCCACTCTGTTGAGCTTAGGATTATCAAGTCTTCTACCGGTGGGGCTCCGGGAGGCACCGTCAAAGTGCATCTGCCAGCATGGACCGGCATGATCGACCGAGAGAATGGCCTTATCAGGAAAGCCTAGATCCAGCGGCTGATCCGCGGAGGTTGGGTGAGCAGCCAGAAAGTCTGCCAATGCTTGCCCTTTGATGGCCTTCTGAGACACATACCTGATGTCGAACTGCTGGAGAATCACAGCCCACCGCGCTAGACGGCCAGTCAACATAGGCCGGCTCAGGATATATTTCAACGGGTCTACCCGAGAAACCAACTGTACCTCATGGTGCTGCAAGTAGTGCCGTAATTTCTGTACGGCAAATACGAGCGCCAGGCAGCTCTTCTCGATGGGGGAATACCTAACTTCCGCATCGAGGAGCATGCGACTGAGGTAATAGAGGCTATTCTCTGTTCCCTCGTTGTTCTTCTGGGCGAGAAGGGCACCCAGGGACCGTTCCAGGGCGGTCACATAGAGGACCAGCGGCTTCCCGGATACAGGCGGCATCAGAACCGGAGGTTGCAGCTGGTATTGCTTGATTTCCTCGAAAGCGGTCTGACACTCTTTATCCCATACATAGGTGACACCTTTCTTCATGAGCCGAGAAAAGAGCTTACACTTGCCGGCCAGATTCGCGATGAATCGGCGTATATAGGCTAAGTGGCCTTGGAACCCCTGCAGTTCCCGGATGTTACCTGGGGGAGGCATCTGGTTAATCGCCCTGATCTTCTCTGGGTCGATCTCAATACCCCGGTATCTTACCACAAATCCAAGGAACTTTCCGGAGGTGACCCCGAAGGCACACTTCAACGGGTTCATCTTCAGGCAGCGAGACCGGAGGAAGCCGAACACTTTCTCAAGATCTTTGAGATGGTCCTGACGCTGGCGCGATTTGACTACCAAGTCGTCGACGTAGCATTCCACCAGTGTGCCGAGGATTGGCTTGAATATGCGGTGCATCGCCCGTTGATAGGTGACACCTGCATTCTTCAGGCCGAAGGGCATGACCCGGTAACAAAAGGTACCTTGGGGGGCCCTGAAGGCAGTGAACTCCTCATCCTCAGGGGCCATCCGAATTTGGTTATATCCGGAGTATCCATCCATGAAGGAGAGGGCTTGGAACCCTGTCGTGGCGTCAATCAACAGCTCTGTCACTGGAAGGGGAAAATCATCCTTCGGACAGTGGCGGTTGAGATCGCGGAAGTCGATGCAGACTCTGATCTGCCCGTTCTTCTTCCTGACCGGCACAATGTTGGCCAGCCATTTGGGGTACTGAACTTCCCTCACGAAGTTGGCTTTGATAAGCTTGTCAACTTCGGCCTCAACCATGGCACCGTGGAATGGGTGCATCTTCCTGGGAGGCTGCTTGAACCCGCGTTGGTTCGTCGGGAGACCAAGGCGGTGGACGGCTACCTGAGGATCTAGCCCCGGCATCTCGTCATAGCCCCAAGCGAACACATCACGGTGCTGCCTGAGAAAGTCCACGTACTGCTGCCGCTCCTCAGAGGGCATGGCGGCACTGACCAATGTGGGTCTCGGATCTGCTTCGGTTCCAAGGTTCACTTGTACTAACTCATCGACCGTGGCGGAGACGCCCTCCTCAAAGGCCGGGGGTGCATCTTCCACGTCCTCTCCACTCGGGGAGGGATCGTCCACGGGAGAGACTGCGTTGGCAACTGCATTGGGGCTACCAGATCCTGCTGGGCCGCTGGTGCTGGCATGGGCGGTCGCAGTCATCTCATCAGGAGACTCACAAGCCGTCGAGACCATGGCTACGTCCAACCGTTGAATCGGGAGGACGTAAGCGTCATCCAAACTTGCCCAGGGATCACTTGCAACAGCGACAGGCTCGACCTCACCTGCCAGGATCTGCTTATCCTTGCTCTTGTAATAGTCCGCGTCCAGATAGCGGGCTTCACATGAGGCAAAAGGAGAGGCATCTCCCTGAAGCACGCCCACTCGACCATTAAGGGAGTATTTGAGGCATTGGTGGTATGACGAGGGAACCGCCGCATGAAGGTGGAGCCATGGCCTGCCCATCAATGCGTTATATGCAGTGTCCTGAGAGACCACCATGAATTCGGTGTTGGCAACCAAGTCACCGAACTGGGTCTTCAAACGTATCTTGCCGACCGGAGTTTGCTCGGTGCGGTCGTACCCCTGGATCCTGAGGTCGGAGGGGATCAAGTCATCCTCAGACAACCCCAATCTCCGGAGCGTCCGAGTTGGAATCAGGTTAATCCCGGACCCCGTGTCGACAAGACAACGTCGGACTTCAAGGCCATTGAACTGGCCGGTAACATACAGCGGACGAATGTGCCCCTGTATAGGAGGGTCTTCATCCTTACCAGAGAACGAGATAACTGCCTGGCATTCGGCGTCCTCAATCGTTTCGGCGTGAAAGGCCTCTACAGCCGCAACCTCTGTCTCAAACTGGAGGGGGCTCTTCAGGGCTTCAGCGAGTGCCTCGCGCATCTCAGATGACATGCGCAGAGCCTCAAGGATGGAGAGTCTCGCTGGGATGTCGGCCAAGTGCTTCAGGACATCATACTTTTTGGCCAAGCGCGAACCCCTGGTTGCAGGAGGTTGCTCTGCGGTTGGAAGCATGACGGGCCTTGCCGGTTGGGCCGGCGGCCGACTGGTGCTTGGCGCATCTCGCTGTTCATTGGTTGAAGCCCGGGAAATGGTCACCGTACTGGGGTCAGGAGGCCGGGATGGACTCGTGGCAGGGCGGAGCTGATCGCGACGCGGCTGAGGCGGTTCTGCCTGATCCCATACCACAAACAGTGGCGGAGGCGAATCCGTCATCCCCGGATGGGGGGGCTGCGCACGCTGAGCCCGGTTTTGAGCCTGCTGCCTGGTCTCAGTGGCGTGCACGGCCTGGCTGGAGGTACCAACTGCTGTGCCCCGGCGACTCCTGTTGTTGCGGCTCCTCCGACGGTGGCGACGACCGGGGACACTAGGGAGGTCCACCTGGTGTTCTTCAACGTCGGGAACCGAAAAGGGATTTACCAGCTCGACGGTATTAACCGAAGCGTACCCAATACTGTCATCGGACGAATCATTCACCACTGGGCGGATCCGAGGAGGGATCCCCATCTCCGGGGGCATGAAATCGCCGAGAGTGCGGGATAGTGGCGGAACTGGCGGGGCGCGCTCTTCCTTCTTGCGCCGCCGCCGTTTGCTCTTCTTGGAAGAGGCAGGCTGGGACGACGATGCCGAAGCAGCACCCGCAGATTCTGGGGGCTCAGGCTGATTCAAGCGCGCACGGATGATTCCATGGGCGCGAATAATCGTCTTGCGGGCCATCCAGTTTTTATACTTCTGGGATCCGCGGTCGGAGACCAGCTGCCATTCGTCCTCATTGCCGCTATCGTCATCTGATCCCACGAACACGCCCGCCACTTGTGCCGGAGCTGGGCCCAACCTGATTACATTGTTGTTAATCTGGTCTTGGAGCCAATCCTTAAACACATAGCACCGCTGGATGGTGTGCCCCAGGGCCCGATGGTAGGGGCAGTAGCGGGGGTTATCCGTGAGATGTGCCTCCTCCGGCCTCCAACACTCAGGCAGTCGCCCAATCCTCTGCTCCAGGGCGCTCCGGAAATAACCGGGGACCTGATCCTCGTGAAATGAGTAGGTCAGGTATCGCGGGCCCCTGGGAGCGTGGTCTTGACGAGGGGCTGGAGGGGCCTGCCGAGGAGGTGGACCCTGATTATCTCGCCTGGGTTGTGGCGGTACATTACGCGGAGGGGCCGGCCGGTTCTGAGGCTGCCGCTGCTGGGCCGGGAACTGAGCCCGTGGAGGCGGATTCCTGTGAGGCTGTGGAGCTGGTCTCGCCGGCAGCAGCTCCAACGGCCTGGGGGCCTCTATCTGGGCAACAGCAGCGGGCTCAGCCCTGCTGACTCTCCTTGCAGGAATCATAGGAGGCAGCGGGTGTACCTGGCTGGCCTGTTGCAGGGCTTCCTCAAGACGTTGAGCTTTGTCTGAGAAGTCCCTGAACCCTCCGGGGTAATTCTGAGTGATCAGGGAAGGGACCAGCTCGGTCTTGACGTTCCCGACGCACATTGTCAGCAACTGCTCCTGAGTCAATGGCATGTCAAGGGAATACGTGAGACCCTTCCATCGGGCGACGAAGTCCGCGACTCGCTCGTCAGGCCTCTGCTTGCACTTGAAGAGGTCTGCGATACTCGTCTTCCGGGTCGTGGAACTGAACTGGTAGAGGAATTGTCTACGAAGGTCCTCCCAGCTAGTTATCGACCCGACGGGGAGCTGGCTGTACCAGACAAATGCTGGCCCTTCCAGTGTCTGGACAAAGCAGCGAAGCTTAGCGGCCTCTTGCTGCGCCGGAGTTCCCAACATAGGCCCGCACCTCGAGTTGAAATGGGCCAAATGCTGTGGCGGATCTCCAGTCCCGTTGAAGGGGGTAAAAGTGGGATTCCCGAATCCCGGAGGCGCCGGCATGTCATCCACCCATGCTGGGTATGGCTTGCCGTCCGGTGGGATTGCCACTTGCCGAGTCTCCAAGGCTTCCAAGCGGGCAATGAGTGCCGCCATCGGATCGTCCGGACATGGGTTCCAGTCCTGGCGAGGATCTCTAACCACGAGCGCATTGCATGGCCCTTCAATCGGGTCGTCGACCGGGTCGTCGAACTCGGCAGCTCGTGGGATGGCGGGCGGAGCGGCCCTTGGGGCAGCGGGAGGAATCCGAGCGGGGTCTCTCAGGTAGTCACGCCGCTCGGGAGGGTGTGGTGAAACATACCGCGCCCTCTTGCCATAGGCGATGGCCTCTCTCCTGTCGGCGAACACGGCATAATCACGGTTGCCCGGGAGAGCCTCATCGAGGGGTGGTTGTTCCTGTCCCTGCTGTCCTGGCCTAGGATCACCGTAGTCAGGCCGCTGCTCTGCAACGCGCTCGGCGAGGAGCTGGTCAACCAGCTTCTTCTGCTCGGCGAGCTGTTGACGTAGCATAGCCTTCTCGGGATCCTCATCCGCCCTCTGCGTGGAGGCAGATGGGTCGGCGGGCTTTATAGCCTCGCCGTGTTCTTTACCTTTACTGACGTTTCGGCTCAACGTCAGTGCTTCAGTGGGTGCGGGGAGACCCAGGAGGCTCCTCTGGTGACGAGTAACTCTCGCCGATGGATCCAACAACGGCTTGTCTTCGGGGGGAGAGCCCCCGTCGAGAAGTTCCAAACCGTTCCCCTCCCCCGACAGGTCAGCCATATTGACTGTTTCCGTCCCTGGGGATGTACCCTCAGGGCCACCCAGTGAATCGGGCTGTCGGCGAATCGCACTGAAGCGTAGGGCAGCGTACTGCCCCCATCCACGGATATACACGTGGGGAGTGGCTTCCTCGATAACCATGCGGAGTACTTGAAAACACTCAACGCATCGTTGTTGGAGGGCCTCGTGATGCCCAAATGACCCGGGGTGCCGAACCGCGGGGAGCGTGGCCAGGTCAATTTGACGGCACTGCTCACCAATATCCTCCAGGTGCACTTGACTCCCGGGATATGGCATTTGTAGGCAGTGAAGACGGGAGTGAGTCTCCCGGAGAGTTCGGCGGAAGCATTCGAACTCATCCGGGGTGAGCGATTCGGGTGCATCAAAGTCCGGTCCTGCGACTGGCCAAAACTTCTCAGGGAAGTGGCCCTCTGCAAGGACGGTCCAGAAACTCCACGACTCAAACTCGGGACCCAGGTCTCCTTGGTCCTCTTCAACGACTGGGAATGGACGGGGAACCGGCAGTGGTGCCGAGGCGGGCCGCCGGGCCGACGGGCTGGCCGGCGGTGAATACGGCGAGCAGGCCGATTGGCCTCCATATCCCGGGCCGCCCTCTGAGGGTGGCGGTGCCCTGGCTACCACATCACGATAGGACGGGCCGGCGAGCGAACATCCTGCCGTAGCGTCGGTGCTCGCCGAGGGTGCACTAGATCGTGGTTCGACCGTCGGTCCCCAGAAAAGGTCTCCGGCTTCTCCGATCGAGGCAGAAGGCGCTTCCAGAGGGGCCGGTACCAACCGCAAGCTTGATCCTTGGGGGTCTACCAGGCCCTCGCTACTCCGGATATACCTTCGGAGAGAAGCGGGGATCATATCGATCTCGCTCTCGGGAAGTACGAGGCTGACGTGCCGCATTCCTACCCCTGCCCCTGACAGGTGGGATTGGGGGGAGGGCTCTGTCGCCGAATCATACTCCGCCTCTGTATCAGAGAAACGAACCGGTCGGATCTCTGTCCGGAATTCCGTAACATTCTTCCCTCGGCGTCGACGCCTCGCCCTCCTGCCCCTGGGTGGTTCTTCGGGGCATGGCTGATCTCTATCCTGGCGTCCTCCGGCCGCACTGGTGCTGGGGCCAAGAGGACTGGAAACCAAGGTGCGAGGGGCACCGGGACAGATATCAAAGGGGACGCGGGGAGAGATGATTCCGGGCAGGCCTCCGGGCCGGGATCGGAAGGCGGGGTGACCCATGCCTCTTGGATCGGCCACACGGAGTAGACCCTGTTCGCGAATAGCGCTACCGCGAGGTGGTCCGCGGTGGCCATTGTCTGTACCAGCAACCGGGAGAGTCAACCCAACCTGCCTTTGGGGCGGTCGGGGCCTCGATCCGGGTCGGGCATAGAAGTGCCCCTGCTCAGGATGCGCAGGGGCCTGGTGACTGGAGCCAGCAGTGGCTTGAGCCAACGCGGCCGCTGTTGCTAGGGCCCCAAGGTGGGCATCCTCTTCCGCTCGAGCCCGACGTTGGCGTCGGGACAAACGAGTCGGGATGAGCGGCGCGGGCAGGTGGAGAGCCCGTTCTTCGACTTGAGAGGCCTGGCGGCGATGTCGCCGTGGCCTGACAGGAGCCCTCATCGCGGATCCCTGGAGCGAATCCCGGATAGGGTGGTCCCGGGCATCTTCCACCTCATCCGCATAGGGGAAGGAGTTGTCGGAGCGCTCCGGGGATAAACTCCCAAAGCGGTTGGACGTCGAGGTAGGCAGCGGTGCCTCCCTGCGCGGCCCTCGGGGGCGGCGTTGGTGGCGAGGTGCAGCTCCCTCGAGGTCTAGGCGAGCCATGTCCCTGGTGGGGATGACTCCCTCTTCCTCATATCTCCGCACCAAGTTGTTGATCACCCTTCTTTGGATGACCTCCGAGGGGGAGAGAGGGCGTGGTTGCCCCGCAGCTGCGGCTGCTGGCACGGCTGCGGAACGGGCGGGACCGCGCGGAGTAGCCGCGTCGGTGTTTCCTCTGCCCCTGCGGCAGTGGGCGGGTGGCGATCGGGCACTGGATTGGGCGACCTGATTTCTGAAAGCAGGGAGAAGAACCCATTAACACCGACAGGAAAAGGAATCGACGACCAACCATTAGTGCCACGACGCCTTCCGTGGGGGGGACCCAGGTCCTCGACGTCGCGAGACGGAGTGCCCGAGTTCCCTTCCTCAGCCCCTGGCGGGTAAAACTGAATGCTCGGTCGAGCAGCATGCTGGTCTTCCAACACCTCTGAAAGCCATCGGTCTTCGTATTGAGGAGAAGAGATTCACGTCGGGTTCACCATTTTTCTGTTTCGGTGCGGATGTGCGTCGGGTTACGCTGTTCCGCCAGGACGCGTTCGCGCGTGCACCCGTCGACCCGAAGGGATGGGCGCGCGGCTTGTGGCCCCGCAGTCTCGCTTTCCAAGGGCGGGCGGCATTCGTCCCTTATTCAGGGGCGTCTGCTCCTTGATCGAAACCGGGATGATGGGATGTCGGCTCCTCCTTCCGTGGACGTCTCCTCGGAACTCGTCGCCTAATCCGGGTCTCCCTCATAGATTTAAGGATGTTCGTGAATCTCGTTCCCGGCGCCATATCTTCATGGACACCGGTTAATTACGCTGCTTCCGCCCAGACGCTCCAAGGGGTCTGGTCGGGGCAGCAACCTGCGGTGAGGAGACCGGGTGGCTCTGGATGTCGGGGGCGTGTCTTAACACTGCGCCTCTGCATGTCTGCCTTCCGTCCCTAATAGGGCTTCTCGAAGGCGTGATGGCCTGAGGCATCCCGCACTGGGTGCGGGGAACTGTGTTACCCGAGGTTTTCCTCAGCTTCCCATGTTTAACACGGGGTATGCCGCGAGTTTAACGTCCAGCGGGGACGGCATCAGACTGATCAACACGAGGAGTGGATCAGATGACAGAACCCCTTGCGGGGAACCTCCGACGCTGGGGCCAGCACATGGGCGGCTTCCCGAGTGAAGTGGAGTGGAATGAAATGGCATGACCCCACCGGGATGTGGCGGCCCGGGTAAAGATCAGGGTGGATGATGGAGTGAGGAGCTTGGACCCCGTAGGGGCTTCCTACGTACCGTGCGTTAGCGCGGATCAAAGTCAGCGTAGTTCGGATATACAGTTTAACGTCATGCTGGACGTCGGCAAGCCGACTCACGAAGAGGTCGAGGCCGCCGGGCAGAGGATTGAACCGAACCACCGCGCACAGAGGGGGATGGAACGGCCGGGTTGTTGGATTGGTGTTGCCCGACCGACACCGACATGCACTGTAGCGGAGCTGACCGACCGACACCGACATGCACTGTAGCGGTGCGGACTTCGGGGTCAACAGTACTGTAGCGCTTTTGACTTCCAGCCGGCAGACACTGTAGCGCTTTTGACTTCCAGCCGGCAGACACTGTAGCACTTTTGACAAAGTGAGCCGCCGATCACTGTAGCAACGCGGACTACTATTCAGAACAGTAGACCGTCTTCTTCATATGTAGCCCATTTCGGGCTAGGGTTTGTAATGTTGAAAATCCTCTGTAATTGCTCCCGAATCATAGTGAAAATCTGCCTCTCCCGTGGACGTAGGGATTTTTCCCGAACCACGTAAATCGTCGTGTTCTTTGTTGCTTTTCTTTCTTTCGTTTTCTCGTTTTTCTGTCGTTCTGTCTCCCGGTGATTCCGCAACACGGGTGGATCACAGTTTTACGTCATGCTGGACGTTGGCAAGCCGACTCACGAAGAGATCGAGACAGTGGGGAAGCACAATGGAGATACACACGTGCAGTCCCCCACAGAGGCGGATCCATAGGTGAATCAACGCAAGTGTGAACCCGGGAGGGGTCCACTGATGGACGAACCGACGTAAATACGACCGGGACGACCAGGTGGTGGGCTTGAACCTCGGAGAGGCTTCCTACGTACCCTGTTTAGGAGACAGGGATCAAAGTCCACGTAGTTCGTTCTGTTTGCAACACTCTACCCCCGTGGGCGAATGCCACTCCAATCCCGACATCCCTGCAGAGACGCGCGGGTGGGGGCCGCATCCAAACCGGGAGGACCCTGCGTGCGAGGCACGGGATCGGGTGAAGCGGACGGTTTAACGCCTTACCGGACGAAGTACAGTTTAACGTCGTGTGTTGAGGACGAAGCGGACGGTTTAACGTCTTGCCGGACGAAGTACAGTTTAACGTCGTGTGTTGAGGACGAAGCGGACGGTTTAACGTCTTGCCGGACGAAGTACAGTTTAACGTCGTGTGTTGAGGACGAATGCAGTTTAACGTCATGTTGGACGAAACACTTGGCAGTTTAACGTCTTGCCGCACGGACGAAGTATAGTTTAACGTCGTGTTGGACGAAGATGCTTGGCAGTTTAACGTCTTGTCGCGCGGACAAAGTACAGTTTAACGTCATGTTGGACGAATGCTGAACAGTTTAACGTCTTGTAGCTTGGACGAAGTACAGTTTAACGTCATGTTGGACGAATGCTGAACAGTTTAACGTCTTGTAGCTTGGACGAAGTACAGTTTAACGTCATGTTGGACGAATGCTGAACAGTTTAACGTCTTGTAGCTTGGACGAAGATGGCGCCGCCAAGGGGTCCGTGTCACTTCGCGCAAGCCTGGAGGGCCGCACGGGAAGACAACGCACGGTGCGGGCACCCGGGATGAGGATCATCGGGCGCCACGCTGGCGGGTACTCTCAGGGGGTCAAAGGGGGCGACCCTGGCGGATTGCGCGCAAAATAGGAGCTTGGCGCGCAATACCGCGGGTCGGCGCGCAAATGGACGGGCTGGCGCACAACTGGGCCAGCACTTTGCGCGCGAATGATAGAGATTGCGCGCACCGGGTTTCGGATAGCGCACGGGGGCAACGGCTCATTCTTTAATGAATGGCCACTTTGAAAAAGGGGGGGCGCGCGCAATCGGGCTGGATTGCGCGCACCCCGGGGGCAATTGCGCGCAAGAGGCTTCTTTTGCGCGCGAATGCCTTTGGGTGAATATTTATTCAAAGGAAAGGAGCCAAATGGATTGCGCGCGAAGGCGAACCCCAAGGCTTTCTTGCGCGAAAGAAAGGAGGTTACCTGGAGATCGACATTGCGCGCGGAAGGGGTTGGATTGCGCGCACGAGAGACCTTTCGAATTCTGGCAACCTTCAAAACGTCGGGGGTCGCCTTCTATTTATAGGCAACCCCGGGCGCGGAATCCGGTTCGCGGGCGCGAAATTCTCTTCGCGGGCGCGGAATCGGGCCCGGCGCGCAAGGGAGTCGCGCGGGCCACGGGCGCGCAAAATTGCGCGCCGGTCCAGCGCATTGCGCGCATCCCGGGAGGTTTGCGCGCGGCTCATCAACTTTGCGCGCGGGTCTCCAAAATTCCGCGCAAGGCCTCCGGGCCCTCCGAAACATGCTTCCGACTCCAAATATGACCTCGCTTTCCGCATCCGGAGCTTTGTTTGGGAACAACGGACTTTTCCGGCGTCTACAGCTGTCATCCGCATCGCTAAGTACATCAAGCGCGATTCTGCCCGTGGTCTTCACTACTCCCAGCATCCTCATCAGCATATTGAGGCCTTTTGCGATGCTGATTACGCTGGCTGCCTTGCCACTCGGAAATCTACCTCTGGGTTTGCCATATTCTTGGCAGACAACCTCATTTCTTGGCGCAGCAAGAAACAGACGGTCGTCTCTCGCTCCAGTGCCGAGTCTGAGTACCGTGTCATGACCACCGTCACTACCGAGATCCTTTGGCTTCGGCAACTCCTCCAGGAGCTTGGCTTTCCTCAGCAGACTTCTGCTCACATTTGGTGTGACAATCAGGCAGCCACTAAAATTGCTTCAAACCCCGTCTTCCATGAACGCACGAAGCATATTGAGGTGGACTGTCACTTTCTTCGCCACCACCTGGAGCACAAACATGTCAGCTTTAGCCACATTCCGACGGCAGACCAACTTGCTGACATCTTCACCAAAGGCCTCCCCGGTGCTCGCCTTGCCTCGCTCAGTTCCAAGCTGGGGATCCACCACATCTGACGCCCAGCTTGAGGGGGAGTTTGTCTTGGTCTTGTGTGGTCTCATCTTTTTCTTTATTTTTTGTGGGACTCGTTGTCCAAGCTGAGCATGTCCAGCTTGAGGGGGAGTATTAAAACCCTCTTTTTTATTATTATGGGTATTTCCGAGTCCCACATCGGAATACTTCTTTGTTTCTTTTGCCGTATCATTCTATAAAAGTAGGCCCCCACCTTACCTTGAAAGTAAGGGGGTTTCCTCATTCTACAAATAGGAAAAATAAATGTAGCCTGTAAAATTTAGGAAAATTTTAGTGTCAACCATTCCCAATATTGGTAAGTACTTCTTTTATACATGCCTGATTCATTGGAGACATGGGAATATCCCCTCTGTCGCAATATTGGTGCTTTCTAAAGAACAGTAAATTTTTTAATAATCCTTTTTTGCTTAGAATGCCGAAGTCCATGTAAATTTTAATTTGCATCCGGATTCCATGGCACTGTTTATGTGCTGCCCCATAAAAAAACTACCAATGCCAATTCATTTATTACATATTTTTAATTGAATTTCTTAGTGAATGAATGGTATCAAGGACATTTATTGTTCATCTGTTTGGGGAAATGTTTTGGTTCTCTTGTTTACCCTGTAGTGAATATATATACTTATTTATATATTTATTGATTTTTGATAATTTTCAGTTATCCGGAGGCTGCAAATGTAATAGCCACCGCAGGACATGAAGGCATAAAGTTCTGGGACATACGGTATGCATTTTAGTTCAGTGATTCTTATATAGATTCGCGGGTGAATATAAATAACTCAGGGTACATAGTTCAATGGCAGTCAGTTTCCATGTTTTATTGTTTCATCTTAGTTTAAATACTTGCACTGTGAATTATTTATGGTTGTCAAAAAGAAAAAAACATGATGGCCCGAAGTCTAAAAATGCCATGAAAATGCTATAGAATCATATTCAATGCCATGTTAACTTTGTACATGAAAATGCCATTGCAGCCTTTAATGCTTAGAGATTACAAATTTCTTGATTTAAGAGTTGGATTCTCAGACTACATTTCCTTGATTGAATAAATATTCTGCACAATTCAAATATAAATATAATTACAAGAGATATTTACAATGGAATTTTCTATAATACTTAGGGACTCCTAGAGAACTCCTTTCCATCTACACAGCATTCCGGACCTCTCTAGACCCTTTTAGAGAGCTTCTGCTTGTCATCCAACGAGCGTTTGTGTGAAAAAGTTAGCCTTTGATTATATGTTATGACATCCCGTTAATATCTTTCCCTTCCGAAACAACCCACTTACATAAAAAATAAAGTCAAATAAGAAATGCTGTGGTTATAGGTGCCCTCGAATGATGTTTTAAAATTTTAAACCAGGGTAAAATATGGGAGGAAATCGGATCTCCTAGGAAGGAAACCAAGGTTTTATAGGAAACCTTTTTGGACAAACCAAACAGTGGAGATTTCTTTTCCTTCCTCCCTCTTTCCATAAACTAAACGAACTTTTGAGAGGAAAATATCAAAGTGAAGTTGAAAACGAACAATCCTACATTACTCGTCATTGCTTGTGTTTTTTGTGATTTTAAGAAACTTTTAATGGCAAATAACTTCTTGCTGTTGGCAGTGATCCATTTCGGCCATTGTGGGACCTAAATCCGAGCAGGAGGATCATATATAGCTTAGATTGGCTATCAAATCCAAGGTATTTTTGATGCGTTTTGAAGCAAAGATTGAATTTTTATAATTGTAGTTTTCTTATCTCAGTGATTCCTACTCTACTGTTTAGATGTATTATTTTATCCTTTGATGATGGAACACTGAGGATCCTCAGCTTGCTTAATGCTGCATTTGATGTCCCTGTTACTGGAAAACCTTTTTCCGGCACACAATTTCAAGGGTGCCATTGCTATTCTTGTTCGCCATTCACTATCTGGAGCGTTCAAGCATCAAGGACAGGTAGTGCTTTACATTTTCATCAATATAAATATTTTTTTTGTTATTTGCATCACATTGAAGAAAACCCAAACTTCTCAATCTCAGTTTTGCATAAAAATTTTATCAGGCTTATTGAACCCTAATCTTTCTTTAAATTTTTTATTTAAAAAAAAAGCAGGCAAGGTCGCTTATTGTACTTCAGATGGCACAACTCTGAACTTCCAGGTTGATTCATTTTCTTCTAGCAGTCTTCATTTTTTCTGTCCAGGCTTTGTTTGACAACACTTTAAACGGTTTGAAAAAATAAGCGATATTTGTTTTGTTTCTGAAAAACTGTTTACACTTAAATTTTTGAAGGATACCATTTAAACAAGTGACAGAAACACTTGTTCAATAAAAAATCTGAAACACTTATATAGAGGCACTTAGTGATAAGTGCTATTAAGCAATTTTGATATGAGTGAATGAAATCTCCAAGGTTCTGTTTGGTTCATGAAAATATTCTGTTTTCATTTATTAAAAATATTTTGAAACATCTATTGGATTATGTAAATGAAAAATATTATTTTGAAAGTGAAAATGGAAATGGGAGATTTTTTGAAAATAGAAGAAAGAACTGTTTTCTCGTTTCCATGAAAATGAAAATGCAAAAAGTGGTACATCAAACACCATTTTTAGAAAAATTAAAACAATAAATGTTTTTGAAAAATCAAACATAGCCTGCTGTTTTGTTTGGTTCATGAAAGCAATTTTTTGTTTTCGTTTTTTCAAAAATATTTGAGAAAATATATTTGATTTTGTAAATTGAAAATATTTTTAAATTGATGCACACCAGCTCACAACCAAAGCCGTGGAGAAAGATCCATTTCGTAACAAGGCCCCTCATTTCCTCTGCGGCTCTCTCACCGATGAGGACCCAACTCTGGTCATCGGCACTTCATTCCAACAAGCTCAAACTCCATTGAAGAAGCCACCTCACGAGTGGGGAAACGCCTCCCGAACTAGCCGTGGTTGCTCGTACCAATCAAATCAAGCGAAAAAAGCTCTTGAACCGAGGGAAAACAGTCAAAAACCGGATGATCAAATTCTCTGTAAGCTTGCTTTCATCCTTCTTGTTGGTTTAGTGCTAATTCTCTCTATGGAGATGCACAGTTCACTCGTGTGTTCCTTCATGGGGCACGTAATCTAAATTTGCATTATTTTGTTGTTACAGCGTTGTGTTATGGTGACGAGGCTGGGATGGAATTCATGCCTGATAGCCCATTAGCATCTTTGGTGGGACAACAAGTGGTGAAATCTAGTAGTCGCAGTAAAAAAGGATTGAACTATGATCGAGCATTGGTAAGTGCAGGTGAAGAACAGAGGGCAATGGGGTTGGAAGGATTTGGGGAAGAAGCCCCCCCTCCGAAGATTGTGGCAATGAATCGAGTGAGATGGAACATGAATAGAGGTAGCGAGAGATGGCTGTGCTATGGCGGAGCTGCAGGGATCTTGAGGTGCCAGGAGATTTGCCGGAGTAATGTCCACCAATAATCACATTTCTACAATACAATGGTGGCCAAACCCTGGCCTATCCTCAGTCTCTTATTTATTGTGTATTTGATTAATTTGAACATCACCTTAGATTTGGACAGCCATGGCTATCATTCTAGGATTGAGGTTTTCCCCCCTTTTTGTGTATCCTAATAATTTAGGGCTCACTCTATTCTTTCATGAATTTGTTGTTGATTTAGTTCTCAATGGATGAGAGTAACTTAAAAAATATCTTTGTGCAGGGTCTATATGGATGATTTACAATGGATCTTTTTCACTGATCTTTTTACACACTTAGTTCAACATCTTCTATCAATTAAGAAAAACAATCCACTCCTTTGGTTGACTTTTTAAGTCAATTCAAAACGATTCAAACCTCATCAATTAAGCAATTGACATATTTGGTCAAAATTTCACAAAGGATTTTGATGTGTTCAGCTGCCTCATTTGATTTCCAATGCGGTTCTCTGGATTTTGACGGGTTAATCTGGGAAAATCTTCAATTATCGCTTCATCACCAGACTTTTCTGTCTGGTTCTGCTTATGACCATCTTCAATCTTATTCAATCCACTCCACATACCCAGCAAGACCTCGTTTGGTATGCTCGAAAAATCAATTGGGAAAGGAAAACAAAAAGGGAAGCCTGCAAAAAATGTGTTTGGTACACTGAATTGGAATACTGGGTTCCCTTCATCAAAGGAAGAAACTGAATGGAAACAAAATTTTATGACAAAAATGTCCTTGATTTGAATTTTCAAAAAAATCCCCCCGTGATCGTCTCTCCGTCATTCCCAACCTTCGTCATTCAGAATAAACCACCCTCCACTGTCACTAGCATCGCCCCTGTATGGACAAGCCGCCTCCGCTGTCACTAGCATCGCCCCTGTATGGACAAACCGTCGCTGCTGTCACGCATCATTCTCTCGTCAGCCCTTATGCGTTCCAAATCCATCATTGCCAAAATCCCCCCGATATGCGTTGACACGTTTAGGGGTGTCCACGGCCAGTTAAGTCAACGGATTGAAAAAATAAACCAGTTTAGTTCAGTTAAGAAAACATGCGAAAACAAATACTGGTGTTAAAGCAATACATTCAAAAAATGGATAAAACTCTAAAATTTCATAACCAAGGTTCTAAAATAATGCGAATATCATGATAAATTAAACAGTAGAGAGAATATCTCTGAAAAAAATGATAATTCAATATTAAAATAACACGGTTTGATATAGCCCCCCCTAGGGGCGTAACCTAGTGGTTATGTCTTCGAGGGGTCTCGTTGGAGGTCTCAGGTTTGAAACTCCCCGAGTACTTGAAGGCGCGGTAGATTTCTTCATTTCTTTGTATTCCCCCTCCCCAAATTGTTGTAATAACATGGTTTGATATAGGGGTGTCCATGAATCGGGTCGGATCGGGTTTGGGGATTTTTTGGACGCAACCCAATAAAAAAAGGTTGGATTGGGTTGGGTTCGGTCGGGTCGATTGGGTTAGGGGAAAAATTACAGTAGATGAATCCTAAAATTACACAGAAAAGAATTCAGTGAAAGGTCTGGGGTTTTGCACCTCGTTAATTCAATGAAACAATCTTTGATTTGAGCTATATCATTCGATTTTAGGTGTGAATTCAATTCACACATCGTCTCTGGTGGTGATGTAAGTAATCTTTATGAATACTTGAAGCACTTGGTGGTTTGCGTCAAAGAGCTTCACCTTCGTACTATGAAGGTTTTCGACAAGAAAATTTTAAAGGGGCAAATCTGCCGGTGCTTTCAAAGAAAATAACATAAGATTGTTTGCAATTAGGGTTTGCGTCAAACCACAAAAAACATCACCAAATTTGGTCCCAAGCAAATTTTATAGCCCTAATCGAAGATTGTTTTCAACTACGGTTCACGGTAAACCACAAAAAAACATTAAAAAATCTAGTCGATGGTTTTCATCTTCAAGGGGCATGAACGACCCTAGACGGTGCACTAGGTTGTATGCAATCTGGCCGTAGTTAGCATCGAATGATAAAGTTGCATCTAGAAAAACAACAAAACCTAAACAAGATTGAACAAAGAACATTGACAAATTGGATGTACCACCCTTCAAGAATGAAGGAAAAAACAAAAGCAAAATACAATGGGGAATGAGGGTGTACCCAAGGTCAGTAGAAGGAGAGACCAGCGGAAAAGCCAAGTGAAACACATTTCGGCTTTAGGAGATGATTCAGTAAAGGAGGGAGGATGGGGGAGGAGTGTGCATGCTAGCGTTTTTTTAGGCATGAGAGGTTTGAGTGCCGTGTGTTGGTCCGAGTTTGGACAACAAGTCATGCATAAAAAAGATGGTATATTTGAGGAAAGGAAACGATCAGAAAAAAAAAGATGTAGGAAGTTGGTTGGGTTGGGTTTTTTTGCAACCTGTGACTCGACCGGACCCGACCATGGGTCAACCCAAAACAACTCAGCCCGTGTTTATACCTTTTTTAACCCGACCCAACCCGGTCGTGTCAGGTTGATCGGGTTGGGTCGAGTTTGGATACCCCTAGTTTGATAAACAACCAATCCATCAACATTGAAAAGATTTAAAGAGGTTTAATAATGTAAGGTGAAAATTTTCAATTTTGTTTAATGATAAACATTCACTTAATCATCGCATATGTTGATCATGTTTTATTATATTGAAAAATTAATAATGAATCATGTTATATTAAACTTTGATCATAGAAAGTTAAAAATCACTTCCACTTTCAACAATGATTTATATATTTATTTAATTGCCCGATTTCAATTAATATCGATTAGGAACGGTTAAGGATGAAAACTAAACCGAATCGAAAAACCAAAATTCACAATATTTATCAACCGACTTGAACCAATTAACCAATTTTGATGGCATTTTAGCGGTTTAAGTCGGGTTGGTTCGGTTGATTTAAATCGGTTAATTTAATCTTACACACCTCTAGTCACGTTTCAGATATGTCTATATCCTTGGTTGCATTCAAGATTCACCGCTGCCGTCTCCCCTCCCCCACGATCTAGACTTGTCGTTGCATTCTGAATCCTTTGTCATATTCTAGAGATGTCGCCGCCGAGGTTGCGATGGCGTGTAATGACTTCGATGGGCAACAACAAGGTTGCTTGGGGGCCGCGAAGGGGTTTCAAACATGGATGATATGACATCGATATTGGTTTGTGTTGGCACTTCATATCTTCTCCTCTAAATGAAATATTTTTTTTATTTGATTAAGTCTTTGTAATCATTTATATTTCATTTTTTGGTTTTGTTAAACATAAATTGTTGTTCAAATTCCCATAATTCTTTCCTTTATCATCCCATTTCCATTTCCATTAAAATCAATTCCCTTATTCCAAACAAGATCCAAATGTCTTCCAACCTTTTTATCATCATATGGACATCTTTAATACACATGAAGTCATTCTTCAGTACATAACTTGATAATGAGAGTTTTCATGTGAACTTTGCATCCCAATTATCAAAAAGCTTCACCTCATGAAATGAAATCTTCCTTCACATTTCTTAATTTTCTTCTTGACATGGTAGAGTAACTTGAAAGTACATTCTTCAAACATATTCAAAAAATAAACATGATAATAGATAATAATTTATGATCACATGTCTTTTACTCTTCTATTTCCTCATTGAAGTATTTTTATAACTTACTACAATGAAGAAAGGGTTTTTACACCACTTCATAGTTTCGAGTGATGTTTTTATAGAAACTTCATTTCTTGGTGACAAACATTCTTATTTTCATGGAAAATATTTTTCCCAATTTCTTATGGAGTCAACATTATTTATTTTCTTCAATTCATGAAATACTTTTCAATCTTTAAACTTAATTGTTTTCTTTATAATGCATTGTTAATGGACACAATCCAATAAAAACATGTGACCTTCACTTTATTGTCTCTCTTATTTCAATGAAAAGTACGCGTCTCTTAAATTCAATGCTAATTTTATTTTTATAGGCTTCTTGATGGTCAGGGTCACCAAGTTTAACTAAGGGTGGAAATATCTTGGGCCCCTTGAGTGATTTATCAACCAATCCTTGAATCTCTCAATGCTGGAAATTATAGGGGTTTTAGATCATCAACATTTTAGTATTTGGATTGCATTGGATGAAGACTTCATGAGGACTTAGGCTTTAGAATCATGCTCATGTGATGATCAACTGTCACGACTCGACCTGCTGAGGTCTGACCCATGACTACCCCAAGCCCACCTCCAATAGGCCAGGGGCTGGAGACCACCGCTGAGTAGGAATATCGCACAAATGAGAGGTATTAGCCTAAGTACTTATACACATGCACACATCTCCAAGCCCACAACAATGCTAAAATGTAAAACAACTGAAACAATTCATGCATACATCTAATATCCCACAATAGAGTATGATAGTAAAGTATTGAAAAGAAAAAAAGGGGCCAAATACAAGACCAACCAAAAACTGTAAAGATTCCAAACTTCTCCAAGGGTGAGGACTAAGTCAAATGAAAGATCTTGTTAAAACACCTCAGCCTGACAAGATCTAGCTACGCTCCACACACTCCCTATCCTCCCAGGACACTGTAAAAACACTAAACAAGAAGCACTAAGTAAATTCATCTCAATACAAGATATAAAAATTAATGTATAACAAAAACACTCAGATATACTTAGGAAAGACACCACACCACCAGGCGGTCATAACCAACTGCCATCCACAAGATTCTGCTTGAAGCAATGCTCATTTCGGGAGAATCCACTCCACGAGCCATGCTATAATAAGAGACACTCGACGAAGTGGTCTAGATCATTGGGCCCTCTGCCCAATGAAAACTCACTGGTCTAAAAGGACCCTGATATATAGATAGGGGGTCATGCCCAGAACTGATGGGGGACACCACAAACCCAATCTGGATCAACCTGCTACGTAGGGGATCATATGCCAATGATTCCACCAACCCTACTGATATGAACTACTAGATGGAGGATCAAAACCCAACTCAGGGAGGTCATGCCGATTCCAAAAATCCCACCTAGGGAATAAAGGATAATAGAGGATCATACTCTAGTCTCACAGAGGGAAACTACAACTCTATCTGAGACTCAATCTCTAGAGGGGATCAAAATCCTATGATGTGGATGTAATGCCACACTTTACCCTCAAGGGAAAGGACCAATGGAACACAATAAACCTATACTGGTCTAAACTAAGGAAATGAAGAGCAACAAGCTCTCTAGGAGGGGGGTACATGGTATGTACTAGGGGTACACGGTGTCTCCAGCTATCCCAAGTCTGCCCGTGTGGAAGAGCCTCACACAACATGTCGTCTCCATATACACAATGTGTAGAAGAAGTAAACAACATGCAGAGACACACAATATCCTTCTTGTGTCGCCTGTCCGTGTTCGTGTACGATGGCCATGTCCATGTACCGACCCATGTACACCAAGCCGTGCCCTTGTATAAGTACACGGTGTGCCACTTGGCTGTGTACTTTTCCCATGTATGTGTACTTCCTGAAGTACATTCCGAGCCACATGGAAGGGGTACACACCATGTGATTATTATATCCATCCCAAAACCCTAGCCGCCACTGAACGGGCCACACACAGTGTGTAATCCTGATTTACATGCTGTGTTACTTAGGATTTTCCAGATTTGAAGTTTCCCCTCTGTTCTTCCTCGCACACTACTTTCGCCTTGATGTCTGCCTAAAATCACTCCATAGATCCTGAATCTATGTCGATCGAGCCTTGTCGCTGCTAGATCTCCAGGATCTGGCCTCAAAACGCACCAGGAAAAACCACCTCTGTCATTCGTTTTCCATGCACTACCTGAGAATATGAAAAAACCTTGATCCGATCTCATACTCCCCTGATCTATCCACCATCATCACCTGTCCTCAATCCACAACTATCATCATGTTCTGTACCCGCAGTTTTGATCCGTTGCGCCGAAGAATGGGCGCACAATGATCGGGAACTAGGTATTTTTTGAACCTTTGGAAAAAGGGAATACCAACGATGATCGCATGAATAAATTGAGGAGAAATCCATAAACCATAAAAAGTGAGGAACAAATCTTGATTGTTGTTCATTTGGCCTCGACTCGTTATCATAGAAAAGATAAACGAAGAGGGATATATAATCAAGATAAACAATCACAATTCCATCAAATTAATTCTATCGACAATGCATGAATAAATTCTGTACATGGAATTAATCCGTGTTCATCCGAGATTAAGAAAAAAGATGGAAATAAAAAAGAAAAAAAATGCTACCTGAAGTTTGGATCGATTGTTGATGAAGAAAGGCTGCGTTTCCATCATTGATGAGATCCTCCAACTTCACTGGCGTGACGATCCACGATCCGATCCAGATCCATCGTCGTCTGCTAGGAAATGCTCTCCAACAGTTATCTGAAATCTCTAGGGTTTGATCAACCAACCCTGAAAGTTTATAAAACCATACATTTAAAGGAGAAACAATCGTTGCATCAAAACTAAACAAAATAAATAAATTATTTAATTTAATTACACCCATGATGAATTTTCCAAAAATTCCCTATATCGATAATGATTATGTCATGCCTAGGGTAAAACCCGTGTTCTAAACTCAATGGTGCCCTCATATTTCTGATTCGAGTCCCTGTTTGGGACTTATACCACTTTTTTAGGAAAAATCCACATGCGTGCTATTTAATATATTTCAAACATTTATTCCGGGCACACCGGGCCTCAGAATTGCATGCCATCTCAGTGCCTGGTCTTGAAAACAATCCATATAATATCCAAAAATAATACACAAAAAATTAGATACATTACATTCTCCCCACCTTAGATATTTTCATCCTGAAAAGAGAAAACATACTAAAATAGATGAGGGTATTAGGCTCGAATTTGGGTCTCTTACTCCCAGGTTCTCTCCTGAAGATTCCCATGCTGTCACTAGATATGCATAAAGGGGATAAAACTCCCATGAATGGTCATCTCCTATCGATCCTAGATCTCCTCTAGCTACTCTACAAAGGTAGATCCATCCTCGATATCTAGCTCGCCTCATTAGATAACATGCGACGCGTCATGCACGTACCTTCTCAACTACGACATGTGGAAGATGTCATGTACTCAGTCCAATTGTGGCGATAGAGATAAGAGGTATGCCACCTCACCAAATCTACCCAATATCTATAAGGGACCAATGAATCTTGGAGATAACTTTCCACCAAAACTAAATCTCCTCAATCCACATTGAGGTGAGACTCTTTGGAACACATGGTCTCCTTACTTGAATTCTAGAGGTCTCTATATTCTATCCGCATAAGACTTCTGACAGGTCTGTACAGTTTTCATCCACTCCTGGATGATCTCCACCTTCTATGTAGTAGCTCACACTAACTTCGGGTCCATGAGTATTGACTCGACTGGATTAGTCCAACAAAGTGGTGACCTATAGGGTTGCTCACAAAAAGCCTCAAATGGTGCCATACCAATGGTGAAATAATAACCGTTGTTGTACAAAAACTCCACCAAGGGTAGGTGATCCTCCCAACTATGACCAAAGTCCAATATGTAATCCCACAACATGTCCTCAACGACCCGAATAGTCCACTCTATCTAGACATCAATCTGGGGGTGAAATGCCATGCTCAAGTGCAACTGAGTCCCGAAAGCCTCATGTAATCCACTCTATAATTGAGATGTGAAGTGAGCATCACAGTTAGAGGAGATCATCAAGGGAACTCCATGGAGTCTGACTATCTCCTACATGTAGAGGCATCCCAATTTCTCTATTAAACTCTGCTCTCGAATAGCTAGGAAGTGGGCCAACTTGGTGAGTTAGTCTATGATCACTCAGATAACATCATATCCCCTAAACGTATGTGGTAATACATTCATGAGTTCCATGGATATCCAATCCCACTTCCACTATGGAACCTCAAGGGGTTCAGTTAAACCCACTGGAACTTGATGCTTAGCCTTTACTTTCTAACAAGTAAGGCATTGAGAGACAAAATCTACAACTCTTTTCTTCATGCCTGGCCACCAAAATTGGCGTTAGAAGTCCTGGTACATCTTTTATACACCTAGATGTACCACCAAAGGGGATATATGAAACTCCCAAAACACATCCTCTCACAATGCCAAATGTTCCATCATCCATCCTCTGAAAAGGATAACATGTTCCCCACCTTCAGAATATACATCAGGAGCATGTGCAGTAAATATTTGAGTACGTAAAGTCTCACAGTTAGTATCTCCACATTGAGAATCCCTGAAATGTTAAAAAAGCAGTGGGGTGACAACCATAGACTAAAGATATGAAGAACTATCCTTGTCTACAAAGGAAAACTACAATGATGCTAACTACTTTGATTCCTCAACCAACAAACGAGAACAAGATATCTTGCTGAGTGCGTCTGCTAGCACATTCCTCTTCCCAAGAGTATAGACAATCTCAAAGTCATAGTCCTGGATGAAATCTATCCATCACCTCTATCTCAAGTTAAAATCCTTATTTGATAAGATATAATTGAGACTCTTATTTTTAGAGTAAAAAATAAACTGCTCTACCATTAGGTAGTGTTGCCACATCTTCAATGCAAAGACTGCCACTATTAACTCAAGATCATGGGTCAGATAGTTCTGCTCACGTGGTCTAAACTAGCGTAAAACAATGTAATAACTAATTTCATTTTCATTAGAACATAACCAAATCTAGTCCCTGATTCATCACAAAACACTTAGTACTCAATAACCAACTATGGCAATATCAAGATGGGGGCTTTCATCAACCTTTTTATCAGCTCCTAAAAAACACTGCTGGTACATTTCCATCCACATGAAAGGTTTACCCTTCCGATTCAAAGATGTCAAGGGTACTTCCACTCTGGAGAAGTTGGGTACAAACCTCTAATATTACCCTACCAACCCAATGAAACTATGCACCTCAGTAACACTCTTGAGTGGCTCCTAAGCAAGTAATACCTAAACTTTTTCTACTTCCACTACAACTCCAGTCTAGTGTACTAGAAAGTGAGCCTCTAGAATCCAAAAATGACACTTTGAGAGTTTCCTATAAAACTGGTGCTCTCAAAGTGTGACCAGAACCATCCTCAAGTGACTCATGTTCTCCTCCTTTGACACCAAATACATTAGGATGTCATTGATGAAGACCACCACAAAGCGGTCTAAGAAAGGCTGAAATATCCAGTTCATGAGTCCCATGAACACTGTTAGGATGTTCGTCACACTGAATGACATCACCAAGTACTCATAGTGACCATAGAAACAACTGAATCCTATTTTCAGTATATCCTCATCCTGTACTCATAGCTGGTGATAGACTGATCTGAGGTCAATTTTTGAGAACCATCGTGCCCCTCTCAACTGATCAAAGAGGCCATTGATTCTCAGTAGTAGATACTTACTCTTTATAGTCACCTGGTTCAAGTGCTGGTAGTCCAAACATAACCTCAAGCTCCTGTCTTCCTTCTTGGCGAATAACACTGGGGCTGCCCAATGGGAAATGTTGGGTCTCACAAACTGCAAGTCTCCCAACCTCACCCTCAGATCTCGAAGCTCTATGGGATCCATCTGATATGCTGGTGAAGATATCAATTCCATACCGAGGTGTAGATAAATGAAAAAGTCTATCTCTCAGCGGGGAGGTAATCCTAGTACATCCTTAGGAAATATGCCCCTATACTCCCCCACCATTGCAGGAAACTGATAGCCCAAAGCATCCACTACTTCAAGATTCATGCTAGCCAACTGGTGAGTAATCAGCTGTACTCTCCTTTTCCTAAGTTTAACCTGACCTTACATGGTATTATTTTCATCCACAAAGTAAAACCTCATTCTTTCATTGCATGAACACCACATCCTCTGCCTAAAGTAGTCAATCTGGGCATGAACTATGGATAACCAATATATACCTAAGATGACGTACTAAGGCCTAATTTCTTCTACAAATAGATCCTATAAAAAACTCTAACCTCTAAGAATTAGATCACACTATCAACACAAGTGTGAAATCACTAAGTAACCACATATTAGAGTCTACAACCATAAGGGTTGAGCCAATGGCTTAACTGGAATCTCTAATTCTCGAACCAGATAAGTGGAAAGGAAGGAATGACTCACACATTCTTTTATCAATACTGAAAATAAAGTATAAAAGACATAGATCATACCTTATATCATCCCTAGAGCCTTAGAGTCACAGGTATCTATAGCTTGTAGTTGGGATCATCCCTGTACACTAGCTCCTTGAGCCTGGTGTGGACCACCTAGGGGTGGTGGTGGTTATAGGTCGAACCTCCGACCACCTCCTGTTTCCTTGCCAGCCCCTCTTCCACATCCTCCACCCTATAGAACACCCTAATTATACCTTTGTATCTACCTTAGAGTTATCTTTAATATCTCATGATCAGCAGCATGATGTGTTGGAAAACCTCGAGCCATATGTCCCTGACCATCGTAGGAGAAACACTACCTCCCCCTTGGATGATTCGAGCCACCTTGAGAGCCCTGCATCACTGGCCCCAATTCATGGGATCAAATCCTGAAGCGCCTAACATGCTTGGATCCCTGTGGCTGCTTTCAAATACCTAATACCAAAGTCTCAACTACTAAGTTCCCACTGCTAGCTCCCACTACCAATGCCTGCTCTGCCAGAAATCACTCCACCAACAAGTCTCGCTCAAGCACTCCAACATAGGTGGAAATGTAAAGAGATACCACTGAATCCCTAATGCCTCAGCGCAAGACCTGATGCCTAAGCGCAAGCCCTGCTCAAAGGTCTAAGATATGAAGAACTAATATCGCACCATATCCAAGGAGTAATGTGAGAGATGATTAAACCTCTCTAATTACTCCACCATGGTCATACTGACCTACTGCAGATGCAAAATCTCTAGTATGTGTACCGACCACAATGTGACCAGATAGAACCCCTCTATGAAGATACACTCAAAGTATGACCAAGAGAGAGTTGTCTCGTTGTGTGACTAAGTCACCAAGATCCACCATTTCCCAAAATATCCCTATAGAAGACTTATTGTGAGGACTGATATCTGATCAGAATTCATCCTCACAAGGTAGAAAACATGAGTGACTGCCTCTAGCCAGTCCTCAACCACCTGGGGGTCTGGCTCACCCCAAAACTTGGGAGGTTGCTACCTCTGAAACTTGTGTAATACACTCAGCCTGTGTGCATCCTCAACTAGTATTGCTTGCACTAGATATGGCTCAACATGTGGTAGTATAGATGTTAAACCACCCATAGGTTCTATCTCTGGTACAATCCTCTGTACTAAAGCCTCATCACTAGGCGTATCATCTTTGTGACCATGCAGTAGAATCCTGGATGATTGTCTACATAGAGGCATCCTGAAATAAAACAAGAGGCACCATGGTCAAAAGAGTATATCTGGGGAGTTGATTCAAGAATGGCATGAAAAAAAAACCATTCCTATATGATGCATGTACCAAAAATTTCTTTTGTAACCAATTTTTACATGTACAAAGTCGAAAGGTAGGTAATCAGAGTCCTGGTGTATGGATACGTTGGCCGCTACTCCAACACTGGAGTCTCTGGCATGAAAGTCAAAATCAAAACACTAAATACTATTGCTCCAAAACAAAATCACAGACTCCGATCCTAAGTTAGAAAAGAATAGCTTTGATACCACTCCATCATGACCCTACTTGCCGATATCTGACCCCTAACAACCCTAAGCCTGCCTTCAATAGGCTAGGGGCTGTCGACCAACACTGAGTAGGCATATCCCACAAATGAGAAACATTAGCCAAAGTACCTACACACACACACACACACATCCAAACCCAAACAATGATGAAATGTAAAAACAATCGAAACCATGCAAGAATACATCTAAGATCCCACAACATAGTATGATAGTAAAGTACTGAAAAGAGAAAAAGCATCCAAATATAAGCCTAACCAAAAACTACAAAGAGTCCAAACTGATCCAAGGGTTAGGACTAATTAAAATGTAATCTCTAGGTAAAACACCTAAGTCTAAAAAGATCCATCTAAGCTCCACCCACTCCCTGTCCTCATAGGACACCATTAAAAAAGGGTCATCGTCTGAATAAGACATGACATGTTCGGGAAAATCCCATGTAGGGGTGAGTATAACAATACTCAGTAGGACACCCCAAAAATACTAAATATGAATAAAAAAGTACAATCAGATCAATATAATATATAAAAATCAATGTATAATAGAAACACCTAGATATAATCAGGAAAGACACCATGACACCAGGTGGTTATAACCAACTGTCAGCCACAAGATTCTGCTCGAAGCAACACTCGTTCTGGGAGAATCTACTCAATGATCCATGTATCATTAGAGACATTCAATGAAGAGGTCTAGATAATTGGGACCTACCTAATGAAAACTCACAAGTCTAAGAGGACCCTAAAGTAATAGATATGGGGTCATGCCCAAAACCATTGGGGGACACCACAAACCCAGTCTGGATCAACCTACTATGTAGGGGATTTCATGTCAATGATTCTACCAACCCTACCAATACAAACTACTAGATGAAGGATCAACAAATTGATCAGGGATGTCATGATGATTCCAAAAAACCCACCTAGAGAATAAAGGTTGATATAGGACCTCACTCCAGTCTCTTGGAGGGACACTATAACTCTATTTGAGACTCAACCTCTAAAGGGGATTAAAATCCTATGATGTGGATGTAATGATGCATTGTACCCTCAAGGGAAAAGACCAAGGGAATACACTCAACATATAATGTTCTAAACTAAGTAAACAAAGAGCTACACACTCTCTTGAATGGGAGAACATGGTGTGTACCATGAGGTACACAACATGTCCAGTTATCCTAAGTCTACCCGTGTAGAAGAGCCTTACACGAAATGTAGTCTCCATATACATGGAGTGTAGAATAATTACAAGGTGTGTAGAGACACATGAAATCCTTCCCATGTTTCTTGACCGTGTGTGTGTATGGTGGCTATGTCCATGTACCAGCCTGTGTACACCAAGCCGTGTCCGTGTATAGGTACACGGTGTGACACTTGGATGTGTACTTTTTCCCATGTCTGTGTACATCCTAAAGTACATGCTAAGCCACATAGAAGGGGTAACATGCCATGTGATCATTATCTTTATCCCAAAACCCTATACACTACTGAACATACCTTATATGGAATGTAATCCTAATTTACACGCCGTGTTGCTTAGGATTTTCCAAATATGAAGTTTTTCCTTTATTCTTCCTCGCGTGCTGCTTCTGCCATGATTTCCACCTAAAATCACTCCACAAATACCATATCTACATTGACCTAACCTTTTCAATGCTAGATCACTGGAATCCAGCCTCAAGATACACCAAAAGAAAACCACCTTTGTCATCTGTTTGTCGTACGCCACCTGAGAAGATGAAGCACCCTCAATCTGGTATCATCCTCCCTCGATATATCCACCATATTCATCAATACTTGATCCAAAACTTCCATCACATTCCATACTTTCGGTTTTGATCCATTATGAAAAATAATGGTTTCACGACAATTGAGAATCAGGTATTTGTAGAACTGTTGAAAAAAGAGAATACCAACGATGATCACATGAAGAAATTGGGGGGAAATACACAAAACATAAAAAATGAGGAACGAACCTAGACCATTGTTCATTTGTCCTTGATTCGTTATCATAGAAAAGATAAAAAAATGTGGGATAATCAAGATGAACGGTCATAATTTCATTGAATTAATTCTACCGATGATGCGCAAATCAATTATCATTGTGGAATTGATCCACATTCATCTGAGATTAAGAAACAGGGTGGAAAACACAAATAAAAATATCCTACCTAGATTTTGGATTGATCATTGATGAAGAATGGATAGGTTGTCATTGTTTAAGAGATCCTCCAAATCCGTTGGTGAAAAAATCCAGGATCCAATCCTGATCCATCGTCGCCCTCCAGGAAAATCTATCCAATGGTTGTCTAAAATCTACAGGGTTTGAGCAGCCAACCCAGAGGAATTTTTATAACTATACATTTAAAGGAGAAATAGTCTCTACATCAAAACTAAAAAAAATAAATTAATTATTTAATTTATTTCATTTAATTATACCTGTGATGAATTTTTCACAAACTGCTAGTGCCGACAAATATTAGGTCGCACCTAGGATAAAAAACATATTTTGAAATCAATAGTTCCCTTAGATTTATGCTCTAATCCCCTGTTTGGGATTTATAATACCTTTTCATGAAAACTACATGTGCGTGCTATTTAATATATTTTAAACATTTATTTCGGGAACACTAGGTCTTAGAATCGAACACCATATCAGTGCATGATCTTGAAAATAATTCATTTAATATCCAAAAATAATACACAAAAAATATGAGACAATACATCAACAATTCCTTTTCTTCAATTGGAACTTGGATTTTCATCATGGTAGGGATGCGTCTTTCACCGCTTTGTGGACTTGCCTTTCCAACCCCCTCTCCCTTTATAGAACCTAGTGGGGGCATCGAAGATTCTCTATGGTATTTATTGAAGTTTGATGAATGAACAATCCAATTACTCCACCCTATGTCTTTGTGAATTTTCTTAGAAATGGATATCTCTGAGGATCTCCCTTGAAGGTTTCAGCTGAAGATCAAGGATAATGTGCTATGCTAGAAACACATCATATATGACTTTAGACTTTACTTTTGATCATTATGTTGACTTAAAGGGAATTTTTTTCCAATTTATGCAAATGGGGAAGCGTGAATGCTTAGAGTCAATGATCATTAGTGGTCTTAGGGCCTTTGGGTTGATATGATCAACTTAGAGCAGCTACCTATGGCATGGAGTCTTTAATGAGATTTTAAGCCTCAAGGGTCATTCCACCTTCCTTGATTCTCACCCTCAAGATTACTTTCCCCCTTAAAATTCAATTGGCCTTGTGTTGTATAAGTTGAGGCTTTCTTCAGATGGTTTTCCTATAAAGGATTTGAGTGATTTTTATAGGTCCCCTCTCGATGGATTTGTGCAATGGGAAAAGGTTCCCATGAAACCAATGGGATCTTGTGTAAAGTTTTCTTCTCTAATCTATGAGCCGGATGAAGTTAAGGTCCTCATAGGGTTTACTCTATAAGCCCTTCTAGATAGTATATTGGATGAAATTTTCACTTTGAAGGTCCCCATTGATAATTATTTTAATTAACTAAATATAGAGGTGGATAGAAATGAGTTTCTTTCTTTAACAATGTCACGACCTGTCCTCGGGGACCGTGCCGTGACTACCCCAAGCCCACCTTCCATAGGCTAGGGGCTGGCGACTAGCACCAAAGACGTAAATCCCGATAACTGGGAAGGCATTGCCTTTATAAAAGAAAACAAGCACCACAGAGTAAGCAAGCAAAAAAAGTAAACACTAAGTACAAGAGAAGTGCTGAAAAGTAAATGGTCCAGAATACAAACCCAAAAGAAAGTACAACTACAACTGAACAAGTACAACAGAAAAGATAACAGCTGGAAGGACGGAAGCGGCTCCTGGGTCGTCCTCCTCAGATCCTACCTGAAGGGTAGGTACAGATGATGCAGCTCTTGGTCGTCCACCACGGATCCTACCTGAAGGGTAGGTACAGATAGCCTCCTCCACACTCTCGCCCGTCAACCTCCTCTGTGTGTTGTCTCGTCGTGTAGTCCACCTCCGGGTACTGACTCGTCGTGTAGTCCACCTCCGGGTACCGACCAGTCCTCGAACACTCGGCCTCCGTTAGTACTGCCCGTCGTTTGCAACCAACACAATGAGGTGCGAGCATAGCCCATGCAGGGGTGAGTATAACGATACTCAGTAGGGACCCCGAGACCCTCAAGGTATCACTAAACCAACAAGGATAACCATAAGGAATATCTCAACAGATAACCTCTACTTAGGTATATGACCATACATATACCTAAGTTATCAAGTAACCCATCTCAATCATGAGGAAACACAAGGATTATGAAATCAACGGATAACCACTACCCAGGTATATGCCCATACATATACCTAAGTTATCAAGTGACCCATCTCAATCATGAGGTAAACACAAAGGTCAAAAGATTCAGCTCAAACCAGGATTTTCATTAACGAAACCGTAACTGCTGAAGAGCTCCGTCTCTGGAGTGTACAGTGGTCCTGTCACGACTCCGAGGTACTTCTCACTAACCTAAGACTGCTGAGGTACTCCTCCTATCGAGTACCGCGGGTCTGCGGCCAACTACCGGGCGCTCCGTCCGCTGAGGGTCTGTCGCCAAATACCGGGCGCTCTCCCTAATAGCCTACAGAGGTACTCCTCCGGTCGAGTACCGCGGGTTTGCTGCCAACTACCAGGCGCTCCGTCCGCCGTGGGTCTGCCGCCAAATACCGGGCGCTCCGTCCACTGGGCAAGTCGACTCACTCCAAGTCGAGTCGGTCAAGCAGTCGTCAGGTCTCAGTCGTCTACACGGTCTCCGTACTCCGCTCGCTCATCTCTGGGAGGGTCCACTCCACGAGCTACAGGTCGATACTCCAAGTATCTCAAAGTCTTACGAAGAAGTATCTCAAAGGACCGCCTCGTCATAGGGGTCTCAACGCAACAGTCGGCGCGTCAAACGGACGCCCGGTCTGTGAGTTATTAGCCTTTTCGTCCCCGGGGCCCGGTTGGTTTCGTGTGCGAACCAGTCCGGCCGTAATTCAACTATACCCTGAACACTCATAGGGTATACTCATAGGGACCGTTTCTCAACGTGATCACCAACGCCGCTGACGGTTCGTCAAACAGACGTCTGGTATGAAAGATGCCATCTTTCTCTGTTCTAGGGGCCCGGTTGGATTTCGGGCACAATCCAACCCGGCTATAACCCAACTGCATCCGAAACTCGGGCGGAGGATGCCAAAAGTTCCGTATCGTCAACAGGAACGCAACGCAATAGACGGCGCGTCAATCGGATGCCCGGTCCGGAAGTTATTGGCTTTTTCGTCCCGGGGGCCCGGTTGGTTTCATGAGCGAACCAACTCGACCGCACTCTGACGGCATCCAAACCTCGAGCGGAGTAAGCCAAAAGATCCGTCTCACTTAGAGGAATCCACCAAAGCTGACGGCACGTCAATCGGACGTCCGTAGCTCAAGATATGAGCGTTTCCGCTCCTAGGGCCCGGTTGGTTTTGTGTACGAACCAACCCGGCCGAACCCAAAGTAATCCAAAACCTTGAGTGCGATATACCAAAACGACCGTCTCGATCCAAGGATCGCGTTGCCACTGACGGCGCGTCGTTAAAAGGCCCGTAGCTCAAGTTACGGGCAAAAGACCGAAAACGGTCCGAAGACGGGGGGTCCGGGCCCGGGCCGACCCGACCCCCCCTGGGTCGGCCGAACTGGGTTGACCCGAACCGAGTCGACCCGACCCGGTCCAACCCGGTCCGGTCTGGCCTGGGCGAGGCTCGGCCGGTCGGACCGGCCTGGCTCGGCTCGGCCGAGCAGCTGGACACCGCGGGGCGCTGCCCCCGCGGATTGGAGGTGCCGCGGCCCTCGAAGGGCCGCGCTGCCAAGAGGACGCGGCTTCGGCCGCGTCCCTTGCGGGCGAGCTGGACCCGCGCGGCCGCGGCTCCGCTGGCCGCCGCCACCTCTGGCCGCCGGCAGCTTCCGCGGGCCACCGGAGTGGCTCTGGTGGTCCGTTTTCCTTCCCGTCTGCGCCGTTGTTCCTCCCGGGTTCCGTTCTTCACTGCGGGATCATCAAAACGCCCTTGCGTCATGTTTTGCCGTCGCCCGCCAAATCCGCACAACCACGAAGAACAGCGGAGGGTTGTCGGGCCGTGTTCGTTTGGCCCGCACCCTCCTTGTTAGATAAAAACAACGGGAGAAATTATTCAACACATGAACCAACAATTTTAATAAAATAAAATTGTTCATATGAATCCGGTTCTTTAATTTTTAAGAAACGTTCATGGGAATATAAAAGAATTATTCACAACAACCCCTACCTCGTCAAGTCGTTGCACGCGGGTTCTTCGGGGATTTGATCGCCGCGGAAGGAGGCGATCGTCGCGTCGCAGAAGGCGTCGCGTCGTCGCGGAAGGGCGTCGCGTCGTCGCGTCGTCGCGGAATACGGTGCGCGTCGACGAACTCCGTGGTTCAAGAACGACAGATTTAATTTTAATAATTAATTCCGTGCATTGTTAAAAACCACAAAGGAGTTTAAAAAAAGAAACCCGAAATCTCTTACCTCAAACAGAAGATCGAAGATTTCGTTGCGAACGAAGGAACGTCGCAGAAGAACGTCGCGGAAGAGGAAACATCGGCATTGCGGCACACGGCGTCGCGTCGTCGATTTCCGCGGTTCGGCGTTCTTCGTCGGAGGCCGACGTTCTTAGCGTTCTTCTCATTCTTCGCGTTCTTCGTGAAGAAGGGTGAAGGCACAAGAGTTCTGTCAAAATCCTCCCAACGTGTAATCCTCAAGATGTGGCGTTGGTCTTATTTTATTACTAGGCCAACGGATTTCAAACCAGTTAAGAAACGAAAAAGAGATAAGTAACAACCCATTAATTCGTAGAATTAATTCAACGAAATAAACCGCCCAATTAATTCAACGAAGAAAACCGCCCAATTAATTGGTGCGTTAAGAAATTAAGAAAACGCGTCAGTTGACTTTCATAATGAAGGGTTTTCGCGGGTGCGTTACTTAGCGGAAAAGAAACGGTGGGGCTCGTGCGGGCCCCACCTCACAAATATCCTACCAAGAGGGTAGGATATTTCTGGATAGTACCCTATCCGCATCGACCCAGCTTAAGCTGCTTTAAGTGGCTTCAAGTGGCTTCCAAGCGGCTTAAGTGAAATAAAATAAAGTTTGTCGAACAATTTATTTTATTTCTTAACTTTAAGCCCAAAAATTAAAAACCACACCCGAGAAAACGCAACTCCGGAAGAGGCGTTTCTAAGCAATTACCGGCGCTGCGATTTCATCGGTGCCCTCATAATTCGATTCCGAGCACCGGTTCAAAAGTTAGAAAAACCCGCTCGTCCGTTCACTGAACGTACCCGAGCCAAACTTCGGAAAATGATTCCGGGCACACCGGGCCTCGGAATCAGGTGCCGTCAGAAACTGCGGTCTTGTAAAATTCCAAAGAAAATTAAGAAAAAAATTTCCTTGGAATTTACGGGTCTTTACATTACTCCCACCACAGGGCTTTACGTCCCCGTAAAGCTTCACCACAAACTTAGGGATACAAAGGCGGTACTGAGCACGCATCTGAGCCTTCCGCTCTCATGTGCTCACCCGGAGGTTCCCGTGCTGCCAAAGAAAGTGCACAAGAGGAATCGACTGTCCTCCTAGGATCCGCTCCTGTCGATCCTCGATCCCCACAGGAACCTCCGTAGAAGTCACATCATCGCCACCGTCCAGCTCCTCATGGTCGATGATATGTGGAGGGTCGAGCACATATCTCCTCAGTTGGGATACGTGGAAAACGTCATGCACCTAGTGCAACTGAAGTGGATGGGTCAAGCGGTAAACCACCTCGCCTACCCAGCTGAGGACCTAGAAAGGTCCGTTGAATCCTTGGAGATAACTTGCCTCCCTGGCCACATCTCCGTAAACCTCATCGAGGTGAGACTCGTATAAGGACGTTATGGTCATCCTCAAACTCTAGAGGCCTCCAAGTCCTGTCAGCATAAGGCTTCTGTCGACCCTGTGCCGTCCTCATCCGCTCTTGGATGACCTAGACCTTCTCTAGTCTCACAAGAGCTGCTATGATTTCTTCTTTGACGATAAGAGAAATCCGGTCTCATCCCCTGGATGAACCAAATTCGTTGCCTAATACAGTCAATCCTGACATGAATGATGCATTCATTCCATGGATGACGTCGTAAGGCCTCGACGTAACTACCAAGAGATCCAACTGTCACTCTTGCCTCCAAGGGTCGAGTCACACTGTCGGCATCAGTGTGTGGTCACTAGGTCTCCTTCAGTAGAAAACTCGAAAGTGAGGGTCAAGTCAACAATCTTAACCGGGACCACTCAGTATCAACCAAACAAAAAGGACAGGAAAGAAAACTTTACAAAGTTAAGGGTCTTTTCATTATTGCAGCTCATAGTACAAAGACACAAAGAAACTACAGACAAACATCAACAAAACTAGAAGCAACAGGATTAATAGCCTCCAGGTCGGAAGCTAGTCCCGCTCCTTTCCATCTGATTCCGGAGCTCCATGACCATAGGCCTCAGCTGCCTGAATCTGAGCTCTCCCATGTCCTCCTGTCCCCTGCGGTCGGGGTGGGCCTCCTGGTGGTGGTGGTGGAAACATCCCGAAGCATCATCCACCTCCAACTGCACGACCAGCTCCTCTGCCATGGCCGCCTGCTCCTTGCGGTCCGCCCTGATCGAACCTCTGCCTCTGCCTCAGAGTTTCTTCATTTAACTGCTGGTCATCTGCATGGCGGGTCGGACAATCACGTGCCATGTGACCAATTCCGCCGCAGGAGTAACACTGTCCACTCTCGTCACGTTTGGCTCTGACTCCACCCCGGTTTCCCCGCACAACTGAACCTGAGTCGTGCAGTCGGCCATCGGTAGGTCTGGTCCTCTTGGACCTCTGCGTCATCTGTCTACTGACTGCTGCAGAAGACTCTGCCGCAAGCCGGCTAGTGGTGGGTCCTGCTGCTGAAGACTGCTCAGCAAGAAAACTCTCCACTAAGAGGGCTCTCTCCAACACCCCTGTCTGCGTCGGAATGCTATGAGAAACAACAGAAGCTCTAATCTCTCGCTTGAGCCCCTGCTCTAAGGTTCGGTCCCTGAAGAACGGGTCCCGTACCATATCTGTGGAGTAGCGCGAGAGGTCTGTGAATCTCGCTGAGTACTGCGCCACTGACATGCTGCCCTGCCGCAGCTGAAGTAGCTCCTGTATACGCACCGCTCGAAGGGTGGCTGGTACAAACTCTGCCCGGAAAATGCTCTCGAAGTATTCCCATAGAAGTGTCGCCTCGTCATGCATATAAAGCATCAGGCTCCACCATCTGCCTGCTGCTGCCTGAAGAAGGCTGGCAGCAAGGATCACCATGAAATCTGTCGGCGTCCCCACTAGCCTGAAGACTCTCACCACAGCCTCCAGCCAATCCTCAGCCGCCTGCGGGTCCGTCCCTCCCTGAAACCTGGGTGGCCTCTGGCGCTGGAACTCATGCAGTGCGCTCAAGCGACGTGCATCCTCTGCTCCTGGGGCTGGTGGCATCGGTGGCCCAACGGGTAGTAGTACCGCTGGTGCCTCCACTGGTGCCTCAACTGGGATAAGGCCTTGTACTGAGGCCTCGTCACTTGGCGGGCTATCAGTACGTACCACTCTCGGGGCTCTAGCTGGTCATCCACGGGGAGCCATCCTGAAAGAAACAATGTGACACGATCAAAATATTATCCCTGGTGAGCTGACCTGGTTTGAGCTGACATTTAAATAAAACTTCTGGAAAACACACATGCAATCAATGTTTTTGTGCACAAAGTCGGAAATTAGTTGTCAGGGTCCTGGTGTATGGATACGTCGGCCGCCCGCACCAACACTGGACTCCCTGAACTGAAAACCACACTCGGTACTCTTAACACTATTTCTTCACAGAAAGAAACATTAGAGTTATAAGTTCTGCGGTAGAACTGAACTCCTCTGATACCAATTTGTCACGACCCGTCCTCAGGGCCCGTGCCGTGACTACCCCAAGCCTGCCTTCCATAGGCTAGGGGTTGGCGACTAGCACCAAAGGCGTAAATCCCGATAACTGGGAAGGCATTTCCTTTATAAAAGAAAACAAGCACCACAGAGTAAGCAAGCAAAAAAACTAAACACTAAGTACAAGAGAAGTGCTGAAAAGTAAATGGGCCAGAATACAAACCCAAAAAAAAGTACAACTACAACTGAACAAGTACAACAGAAAAGATAACAGCTGGAAGGATGGAAGCGGCTACTGGGTCGTCCTCCTCGGATCCTACCTGAAGGGTAGGTACAGATGGCGTAGCTCCTGGTCGTTCACCACGGATCCTACCTGAAGGGTAGGTACAAATAGCCTCCTCCACGCTCTCGCCCGTCAACCTCCTCTGTGTGTCGTCTCGTCGTGTAGTCCACCTCCGGGTACTGACTCGTCGTGTAGTCCACCTCCGGATACCGACCAGTCCTCGAACACTCGGCCTCCGTCAGCACTGCCCGTCGTCGGCAACCCACACAACAAGGTGCGGGCATAGCCCGTGCAGGGGTGAGTATAACGATACCCAGTAAGGACCCTGAGACCCTCAAGGTCTCACTAAACCAACAAGGATAACCACAAGGAAGATCTCAACAGATAACCTCTACTTAGGTATATGCCCATACATATACCTAAGTTATCAAGTAACCCATCTCAATCATGAGGAAACACAAGGATTGTAAAATCAACGGATAACCACTACCCAGGTATATGCCCATACATATACCTAAGTTATCAAGTGACCCATCTCAATCATGAGGTAAACACAAAGGTCAAAAGATTCAGCTCAAACCAGGATTTTCATTAACGAAACCGTAACTGCTGAAGAGCTCCGTCTCTGGAGTGTACAATGGTCATGTCACGACTCCGAGGTACTGCTCACTAACCTAAGACTGCTGAGGTACTCCTCCTATCAAGTACCGCGGGTCTGCGGCCAACTACCGGGTGCTCCGTCCGCTGAGGGTCTGTCGCCAAATACCGGGCGCTATCCCTAATAGCTTACAGAGGTACTCCTCCGGTCGAGTACCGCGGGTCTGCTGCCAACTACCAGGCGCTCCGTCCGCCGTGGGTCTGCCGCCAAATACCGGGCGCTCCATCCACTGGGCTAGTCGACTCACTCTAAGTCGAGTCGGTCAAGCAGTCGTCAGGTCTCAGTCATCTACACGGTCTCTGTACTCCACTCGCTCATCTCTGGGAGGGTCCGCTCCACGAGCTACAGGTCAATACTCCAAGTATCTCAAAGTCTTACGAAGAAGTATCTCAAAGTACCGCCTCGTCATAGGGGTCTCAACGCAACAGTCGGTGCGTCAAACGGACGCCCGATCTGTGAGTTATTAGCCTTTTCGTCCCCGGGGCCCGATTGGTTTCGTGTGCGAACCAGTCCGGCCGTAACTCAACTATACCCCGAACACTCATAGGGTATACTCATAGGGACCGTTTCTCAACGTGATCACCAACGCCGCTGACGGTTCATCAAACGGACGTCTGGTTCGAAAGACACCATCTTTCTCCGTTCCAGGGGCCCGATTGGATTTCGGGCACAATCCAACCCGACTATAACCCAACTGCATCCGAAACTCGGGCGAAGGATGCCAAAAGTTCCGTATCGTCAACAGGAACGCAACGCAACAGACCCCGCGTCAATCGGACGCCCGGTCTGGAAGTTATTGGCTTTTTCATCCCGGGGGCCCGGTTGGTTTCGTGAGCGAACCAACCCGACTGCACTCCGACGACATCCAAACCTCGATCGGAGTAAGCCAAAAGATCCGTCTCACTTAGAGGAATCCACCAAAGCTGACGGCACGTCAATCGGACGTACGTAGGTCAAGATATGAGCGTTTCTGCTCCGAGGGCCCTGTTGGTTTCGTGTACGAACCAACCCGGCCGAACCCGAATTAATCCGAAACCTTGAGTGCGATATACAGAAACGACCGTCTAGATCCAAGGATCGTGTTTCCATTGACAGCGCGTCGTTCGGAGGCCCGTAGCTCAAGTTACGAGCAAAAGACCGAAAACGGTCTGAAGACGGGGGGTCCGGGCCCGGGCCGACCCGACCCGACCCCCCTTGGGTCGGCCGAACCGGGTCGACCCGACCTGGTCCAACCCGGCCGGACCCGGTCCGGTCTGGCCTGGGCGCGGCCCGGCCGGTCGGACCGGCCTGGCTCGGCTCGGCCGAGCGGCCGAGCAGCTGGACGCCGCGGGGCGCTGCCCCCGCGGATTGGAGGTGCCGCGGCCCTCAAAGGGCCGCGCTGCCAAGAAGACGCGGCTTCTGATGCGTCCCGTGCGGGCGAGCTGGACCCGCGCGGCCGCAGGTCCGCTGGCCGCCGCCGCCTTCGGCCGCCGGCGCCGACGACCCGCGCCGCCGACAGCTTCCGCGGGCCACCGGAGTGGCTCCGGTGGTCCGTTTTCCTTCCCGTCTGCGCCGTTGTTCCTCCCGGGTTCCGTTCTTCACTGCGGGATCATTAAAACGCCCTTGCATCACGTTTTTCCATCGCCCGCCAAATCCGCACAACCACGAAGAACGACGGAGGGTTGTCGGGCCGTGTTCGTTTGGCCTGCACCCTCCGCGTTAGATAAAAACAACGGGATAAATTATTCAACACATGAACCAACAATTTTAATAAAATAAAATTGTTCATATGAATCCGGTTCTTTAATTTTTAAGAAACGTTCACGAAAATATAAAAGAATTATTCACAACAACCCCTACCTCGTCAAGTCGTCGCACGCGGTTTCTTCGCGGATTTGATCACCGCGGAAGGAGGCGATCGTCGCGTCGCGGAAGGCGTCGCGTCGTCGCGGAAGGGCATCGCGTCATCGCGGAAGGGTGTCGCGTCGTCGCAGAATACGGTGCGCGTCGACGGACTCTGTGGTTCAAGAACGACAGATTTAATTTTAATAATTAATTCCGTGCGTTGTTAAAAACCACAAAAGAGTTTAAAAAAAGAAACCCGAAATCTCTTACCTCAAACAGAAGATCGAAGATTTCGTTGCGGACAAAGGAACGTCACCGAAGAACGTCGCATAAGAGGAAAGTCGGCGTCACGGCACACGGCGTCGCGTCGTCGATTTCCGCGGTTCGACGTTCTTCGTCGGAGGCCGGCGTTCTTCGCATTCTTCGCGTTCTTCGTGAAGAAGGGTGAAGGCACAAGAGTTCTGTCAAAATCCTCCCAACGTGTAATCCTCAAGATGTGGCGTTGGTCTTATTTTATTACTAGGCCAACGGATTTCAAACCAGTTAAGAAACGAAAAAGAGATAAGTAACGACCCATTAATTCGTAGAATTAATTCAACGAAATAAACCGCCCAATTAATTCAATGAAGAAAACCGCCCAATTAATTGGTGCGTTAAGAAATTAAGAAAACGCGTCAGTTGACTTTCATAATGAAGGGTTTTCGCGGGTGCGTTACTTAGCGGAAAAGAAACGGTGGGGCTCGTGCGGGCCCCACCTCACAAATATCATACCAAGAGGGTAGGATATTTCTGGATAGTACCCTATCCGCATCGACCCAGCTTAAGCTGCTTTAAGTGGCTTCAAGTGGCTTCCAAGCGGCTTAAGTGAAATAAAATAAAGTTTGTCGAACAATTTATTTTATTTCTTAACTTTAAGCCCAAAAATTAAAAACCACACCCGAGCAAACGCAACTCCGGAAGAGGCGTTTCTAAGAAATTACCGGCGCTGCGATTTCATCGGTGCCCTCAGAATTCGATTCCGAGCACCGATTCAAAAGTTAGAAAAACCCGCTCGTCCGTTCATTGAACGTACCCGAGCCAAACTTCAAAAAATGATTCCGGGCACACCGGGCCTCGGAATCAGGTGCCGTCAGAAACTGTGGTCTTGTAAAATTCCAAAGAAAATTAAGAAAAAAATTTCCTTAGAATTTAAGGGTCTTTACAAACAACCACCTCAAGAAGAATACTCATAGAGAAGTTTTTATAATGGGAACTGTATCACCTGAGAAAATTCTATTTTTTTATGAACATATTTCATTACATATTATTGTATTACAAATCAAAGGTATAAATTTTATATTTCTGTTATAATCAATATTGGAAAATAGACAATGAAAAATTATTCTAGTATAATGTATATGTATCTTGGATCATATTCTCAAATAAAAAAAACATTTTTAATTAAAATAGTACAAGGGAATAATAATACAAGCCATAAAATTGATATATTGAAAATGAGAAGTATTATTTAAGGGATTAAATTTATAGGAAGTAAATATGACCATTATGACTGCTGGGCATTGTGACCGTTGCTGATCATCATTATTGGGAATCATGACCATTTTTCATCATGACCGTTGGACATCATGATCGTTTGGGAATTTGACTATTGGGTATTATGACCATCATAATGTAGTCATTATAAAGATACCTTTAGGATTAGTGTATATTAAGGGAAATGAAAAGGGTTAATTATCACAAGAGGGAGGAACCATTGATTTGACTAGTAAGAGCATCACTTATGATGTTCATTTATCAAATATTTGGAAGGAGGTAACATCATTATGGTTTTACTTTGACCAATCCCAAGAAAAACTTCAACAAGTGAGGTTAGAGAGAAATCATTTTTGAGAGAAGTTCAAGGTAGTAGAGACCAAATCAATGTTGGATGAACCACCCCATGAAAATACCACCATTTCACACCTCACCCTTTGGGATTATGATGGTTTAATAAGGGGTTATGTATCTAGAGGTTAAAAAGTATTAAGGTGTAAATTATTTTGGAAATTAAATAGTGGTTACTCAGTTTCCACGTTTTTTATAGAATGTATCACACTTTAAATGAACATTGTAATACCCGAGACTCTACTATAATAAATAAACACTTCAATCCCAAAACTCCTGAATTCTATTATTTCATCATAACAGTACTACACATTATAATACAACAGAAAAATAGGCAATTTAATTAATAATAAAATCTAAAACTAGTACCATAAAACATGTAAAAATATACAACAACCCAAAAATCTTATACTCTAGTGGATCATACTAAAAAAAGAATGAAAAGTATATAAGGTACACTGCGATTATAAAGAAAACAAAAAGAGATGTAATAGACATGGTATAATAACTAGAAGAATTATATGAATGATTTTATATATTAGAATGAATTCTATATACAAGAGGAAATATGAGCATTGGAATCTGACCATTGGAAAAATCTAACCATTTGGAATCTGAACGTTGTAATAGTAATATTACCATTATACATACAAGCATACAATAAAATTCATAAATTCATTTTATAATAATATAAATAATAATTAATAGTAATTTATATTGATCAATGAATAGTAATATAATTTTAAACATATGTCTTATAATAAAAATAATATAAAAGAAAGAGTTTTTATAATTTTTTGGCATGAAACACATGATTTTTAAATACACTAATATTTTTACTTAATAATTAAAATTATCATATATAGATAATTATTTTTTTAAAAAAGAATTTAAATTTGGAATCAACATGTTTAAAATATCCAATGGTGAAGTTTTCATAATTTTCTGAGATACTTGATTTTTTTCGCTAAATAGTAAAATATGATAAGCATATACGGCTAGTATTCTAGCACGATCATGATGAAAAAATAATTTTAATAATTAATATAAGTGAATCCACAACCAAAAAAATCTATTTATTTAAAAAACACTATTTTGTGAAAAAATTATATTCCCAAATCCAAAGTAATATAAAATAAGGGATTTAGGTTCTAAAACATTAAAACATAAAAAAAACATGTCTTAAATTTCAAAATCAAGAACTAAAACCATAGATAAACAAATGGTTTTGCAATTTCCACAACCTATATTTTTGAAGCCTATTTTTAGAAATTAATAAAAAAATCCCTATAATTTTATATAAATACCCAATCATTATCCCATTAATATTCACTCCAAATAATTTGATCATGAATCTTATCTCATTTTCACTCTCAATATTCTCTCTAAGTAGTTCCCAAGGTTCCAAATATCTCATTATAAGCTTTAAGAAGCCACCTTTCAAGTTAAGAGTTTCTAATCCTCCTATTTCCTTTTCAATTTCAATCCTCTTGTTACAATATCATTTAAATTATTTTTCATATACATACATGATTGTAATTTAATGGTATTATCATCTATTTTATATATTATTAATTATATATAAAATATTATCTATCATTATAATCATTTCCTAAGCTGTTATTATACTGTAACAAGGGTCCCTAACCTATTATCCTTTTTTAATTGTGTTATTATATCCAATTCCTTTTTAATTTAAATGTTAAATGTTATTATGAATTATTTATATAAATTAATTATTATATTATCAATGAGATATTACCATTAACTCTCATTATACTACAATCATAATATGTTATAATGCTCAAACTTTCCCATAGCCGTAAAAATATCCTAGATTTTGGTAAATAAAAGAGTGCGTGTGGTTCTCCTAGAAATAAAATAATTATCTAGATACAAAAAAGTGTATGAGGATATAGTACAATTAAAATTAGGTTTAATAACTGTCATGAACCGTCCCCCAGGGCCCGTTCCGTGACTACCCCAAGCCCGCCTTCCATAGGCCAGGGGCTGGCGACTAGCACCGAAGGCGTATTCCCTAAAACTGGTAAGGCATTGACTTTGTAACCTGCAAGCACATGTAACTAAGCACATAGAAAGATAGAAACACCAAGTAAACTGTATAACAAAAGAGTTCTGTAAGTAAAAGGGTCCAGAATACAAGACCAACTAGAAAGTACAAGTACAACTGAAATGAAATACAACCGAGGAAAGAGAAAGACATCTAATGGATCATCCTCCAAGGTTCATACCTGAAGGGTAGGTACATACCACCTTCTCAGCACTCCACATCCGTCCGTCTCCTCTGTGTACCGACTCGTCGTAAGGTTCAACTCTAGGTACCGTCCAGTCCTGGTACTCTCGGCCTCAGTCAACATTGTCCGTCGTCTACATCAAACACAACAAGGTGTGGGCATAGCCCGTGCAGGGATGAGTATAACGATACTCAGTAGGGACCCCAAGACCCTTTAGGTCTCACAAAATCCAACAAGGATAAAACAAAAATTATGAAATCAATAGATAACCTTAATTAGGTATATGCCCATACATATAACTAAGTTATCAAGTAATCCATCTCAATCATGAAGAAAACACAGAGGTTCTGACTCAGCTCACACTAGGATTTATTCTAGGGGTAGTAACAAGTAACATTTAGAGTCACAATGTCGAACACCTCAGCTGCTGGAGAATTCCTCCTCTATCGAGTACAGTGGGCCTGCAGCGTCACACAGAGGCGCTTACCACTAATCTTGGACTATTGAGGTACTCCTCTTATCAAGTACCATGGGTCTTCCATGTCACAGAGAGGCGCTCTCCACTGTGGGTCTGCTGTGTCACACAGAGGCACTCCCACTCAAGGCCTGTAGAGGTACTCCTCCTGTCGAGTACCGTGGGTCTGCCGCGACACCAAGGTGCTCCCCACCGTGGGTCTACTGCATCACCAAGGAGCTCCCCACTGGGCCTGTCGAGTCACTCCGAGTCGAAACGATCAGTAGTCGTCAAGTCTCAGTCAGCCACTAGGTTCCCGCACTATGCTCGCTCGTCTCCAGGAGAATCCACTCCACAAGATACTGGTCGATACTTAATTTTTCACAAAGTCCCGTGAAGAAGTATCTCAACGGTCCGCCACGTCATAGGGGTCTCAACGTAATAGACGGCACGTCAATCAGACACTCGGTCTGTGAGTTACTAGCCTTTTAGTCACGGGGGCCTGGTTGGATTCGTGTTCGATCCAACCTGACCATTCCCCATCTCAATCCAAAACACAGTGGGGTATCACTCAAAGGGACCAACTTGCTCCAAGATTTCCAACGCCGCTGAAGGTTCGTCAAACAGACGTCAGGTTCCAAAGTTATGACCAGAAGAATGCAAAAGGGGTCGTAGTGAGCCTGGGTCCAGTCTGACCCGGTCAGACCGACCTAGCCCGACCTAGCCTGGGCCAACCCGACCCAACCCATTGGGTCTGTCTTGGCCCGCAGTGTGGCCCAGCCCGACCCGTGCGGGCCACGAAGGTGCCGTAAGGGCAGCTCGGCCGAGGGGTACCGTGAGGGCGTAGACCAGCCACAAGGGCGGAGGACCGACCACGAGGGGCGCAGACTAGCCACGAGGGGTGAAGACCGACCGCGAGGGGCATGGACCGACCACGAGGTGCGCGGACCAGCCGCGAGGTGCACGGACCGGCCACAAGGGCGCAAACCAGCCGTGAGGGGCACATACTGGCCGCGAGGTCGGCGGTTTAGCTGTGGGTCGGCGGACGGTGGCGCGACGGCTCGCCGGATGGCGGCGTGGCGGTTTGGCTTGGGCGGGGCATGGTGGATCAACATGGAGGCATCATGATGGCTCGGAAGATGGCGGCGGCGCAGCGGCTCGACACGGCGGATAGCGGCGGCGCGACGGCTCGGCATGGTGGCGGTGCGGCGAGGGGGTTTGGCCCGGGGCGACATGGTAGATTGGTCCGGCCACATGTGTCTTGGCCGGGCGCGGGGCCGGTTCGGTCGGGAGGACGAAGCGCCGTAGGGCGGCACGAGTTGCGGAGGCCATGGGTGGCAGCGCCGTTGCCTTCGTTGCCTTTGTCTCCTTCCTCCATTTCAAAGAACACATCAAAGAAGAATGACGGAGGGGTCGGGCCATGTTTGTTTGGCCCGCACCCTCCGCGTTTAGAGTGGTAGCAAGCGGTTCACAAAGAATAAAGCATGAACATGTATGGAAGATATTTTGAAACATCATTTCCCACAACCCATGTCAATCTCTATTCCCAATTCCGCAAAAGAATTAGTAGGAGAGAACATGGGAAGCGATAATAAAATAGAAAAAAAACCCTACCTCGTTTACTTAATGACGTTGGTGCAAGAAGGTAGTACGGTCATCGATTCTCCATAGATGAGGATGTCCCACATCAGAATAAGTCCCGAGGAAGAAGGTCGAATGGGGTCAACGTTCTTCGTTGGCAGAGCGCTCTTCGTCGGTGGAGCATTCTTCATAGAAGAACGCGTTCTTCGTTGAAGATCTTTCTCCTAAGAGCTCCTTCCTCCCAATTCCACCAAAGATTCCAAGGATAATAGATTAAGTTCTCTATTTAGTTTTTTTGCACAAATTCAAATTATCCTAATCAATTAACTAGGTTGGCATATTAAAGGTATGTGAGTTGGCACAATTAATGTGGAGGAAGTCAAGAGGATCCTCCACATTAATGAGGGGGGTTGAGAGGTTTTTTTCTCCATTATGAGGGAAGTTCAAGAGGTTTAGGCCTTGGGTGGTCCCCACCACCATAACCTCTCTTGGGAGGTTAGGTTCGGGTAGTCCCCACCACCATAACCTCTCGTGGGAGGTTAAGGTCTGGTGGTCCCCACTTCTCAACTTCCACATGGAGGTTTAGTTCCAGTGGACCCCACCTCCCAACACCCACATGGGTGTTTCAAATAAAAATAAAACTTCACACATTTTTATTTTTATTTTATTATTATATGAAAAACCCAAAAACTATCTTTCACCCTTGACCAACTATCATCAAGGTGAAAGTCATCTTAAGAAAATACCGGCACTGCAAGTTCAACAGTTCCCTCAAATTTCAATTCCGAGCACCGGTTCAAAATTTAGAAAAAACCGCTCGTATGTTTACTGAACGTACCCGAACAAAAGTTTAAAAATTCATTCCGGGCACTCCGAGACTTGGAATCACGCGCCGTCAATTTTTGCAGACTCGTAAAATTTCCATTTATTTAAAAAAAAATTACATGGAAATTATGGGTCTTTACAATAACCCTAAAAAAGGATAGACGAGTATTAACTTGATCTTCACTCAGTGCACAACAAGTGGGCCTTTTTGCATACATGTTTTAACACTCATGAGGGATATGTTATGGATGATTCACAAGATCTTCACCAACCATAATAAAAGGATTTTATTATATCACTATAGGGGATTTATCCATAATTTATTTGGTCTCCAACCATTTCAAATACATTATTTCTACTTCATAAACTCATTGATAATCCTAATTTTTATAAAGTACCTGATAAAAAAAAAATCCATTTTATTCACTTTATAAGGTTACTTATTTGAACATTGTGAATCCCTAATTATTACCTATAGGATTCATGGATATTCACCTAGTTATCCTTATTAATTCATTGATTGGGGAAAACTATTTTCATGACTATATAATCCTTTATCCTATATGAGAAAATCTTATAACATATGCCTCATTGAGAATTTATTTTAAGTATTCTTATGCTATTCATTCTTGATAATTATGACATAAACATTTAGTATGTGATGGAAGTCATTGGAATTTTATGTGATCGGTGGGGCCCAAAATTATACAACTCCTCAGAGAAGTGGCATGTCTCATGAGACAACTAAGATAGGGTAGTGGGACTGTCTTTAACGTTTATATATAGAGTCTTGGAACAAGGCCTAAACAGTATGTTTTTGATTCTTGAAATTATGAATTCCATCACTATGAAAACATTTATTGATATGCATGTGTTTATTTATTGTCAATTTATCCATGGATATATTATGATTAAAATTTTATTTATTATGGAATTATTCAGTTTATTTATTCCTGCCATATTAATTTATGCCATGCTTATACTATGATAGCTTCCACTATACACTACCCCTTATTCAGAATCTGATCTCACCCATTTACATTATTCCCCATTTCTCTAGAAAATCATGAATATTTCCATGTGTTACATATGGGCTTATAAGGATAAATAATAAAGTTTTCTTGTACACATATGATGTATTTTAAAGTTTCAAAGTGATTAAATGTTCATTTATGTATTTAGTTTCTTATGAATACTAAATTACTATATCCTATAAATTGTGATATATATATTCCATAACATTATAATAAAATGTTAGGACCAATAGGGGCCTATATACCCTGAGAGGGGGGGGGGGGGTGAATTAGGGTATGTATATTATTTTCTAAATTCTTCCTGCCCCACTGGATCTTGACCTCTTTATTAAAAGGGTCACTTTGTTTTCATTTGTGTGTTTATTATGACCACTTCTTTTCTTCTTTATCTGATGATGATTCTTTGAATGCAATGAAGGGAAGCAAGAAGGCAGATACAAAGATTTTTACTTGGTTCACCCTCACTGGATTACGTCCAAGGAGCATACAACGATGATTTTACACTGTACCAAATCCACTAAGGCTCACTGCCAATAATGTTTGGGCTAGATCAATTTTATGCCCAGGCTCACTGCCTTTACAATGTTTAGGGTCAGCTTACTACTTTCCCAAGGGTCACTCCCTGTTTCTCTCTCTCTGGATCACTGCCGGTGCAGAGGATCACCTTCTTCCTCTTCCTTTGCTCAATACTTTGGAAAGGATCCACTCACATTTTATAGATCTGTAGGTCTCTTCATTTGCATGAATACACACATCCTAAAATGTTGATAGATGCTCTGTTAAATTCCAGCTTTCATCCACTGGTATGAATACCCCTTTGCCTCTTAAACATTGGGAAATTCATTTAGAAATACCTTCACGAAGCACCCTAATTCACGAGGCTCCCAATTTCACGAAGCTCAAACAAGCCTTCACGATGCTCCTGCCTTTTCATGAAGCTCAAGCCTTCGCAAAGCTTATGCCGTCATAAAGATCCTGCCTCTTCGCAAAGCACACTCCTTAGAGCACGCGACATTGCGAGAGAAAAATATTTTCTTCGAAAACTCTCTCTACTTCTCTCTAGGGGGTCGACCTCTATTTATAGGTGATTCCACCGACCCTCGATCCTTCTATGTGAAGTCAACGCCACGTCATCCCAAATCGCGAAGCTCTGAAGTTTCTGCCAAAATTCTTTCAATCTCGCGAAGCACCACGAAAATTTTTCAATCGCAGAGCTTAACGTAATCACAAAGCATCACCGTCAATCCCTTCACGCCTTCTCCGTGAAGCTCCCTCATAAATCCCTTCATTATCGTGATGCACTTCAACCTCTTCCATTCGCGAAGCTTGACGTAATCGTGAAGAACACCATCAACATTATTCTTGTCTTCGCGAAATTCAATCCATGAATACTATCTTCACAAAACTCATGTATTTTACATATTAAAATAAGATCTACAAGGATATCCAATTTTCTCGATACTCACCAAACTCCAAATTTTGGACCCTGAAAAATTTGGCGAACACTGGAAAATGACACCACCTTGTACTGCACTTTTTGTACCGACTCCAGATCGTCCATTCCTTTGTCATCATTATTTGTCAACATGGATTGTCAACAAATTCTTTAGAACTCAACAATTCTCCATGGAAACCTACTTTTTCAACAAACACAATCAACCCAAAAATGCTGCAATGTTACCTTGAGGGATTTTTTCCCAACAATATCCCCTTTTGGGTTTGTTGACAACTCTCCACAACTCTTCTTAGAATTATTTTCTGCACATTGATACCTCACTAAAGATCCTTGGTTTGTTGACAACTCTTCGCAACTCTTCTCAGAATGATTTTCTGCACATTGATACCTCACTGAAGCTCCTTCCAGCCGCTACCACCATTCACCTCTTGCGATTCTGATAACGTTCAAGGAATAACTTAACACGCAATCTAATCCCACATGGTCAATGCTTTGCGTGATAAACAAGAGTAGTATGAAAAGTTCATCATTGAATCACTTCATGTCAAACACCAATTTTCGATTCCAAACTGATACCAGTTGCTAAATTGATACCAATTGTTGAACCACACTGATACCAACTGGTGATAGCTGAAAACCTTCTCTCACCATTCCAACATCACTGTTTTGATTTTATCACGATCCTCAACTATCGTGATATCTATTCTTTGATCGATCACTTCTAGCATCTCCAGATTTGATACTCTCCCCCTATCTCATTGCACTCCCCCTATCTCACTGCTCCACCAGTCAACTTCTCCCAATATCAATCATGATTTATCAAATTTCCACACTATCTCCCCCTTGAACAATCACTATTTTCTCCCCCTTTTTCAACGAACCCAAAGGTCACTCCTTTGCAGTCTGTAGTTCTGTAGGAACATAATCCAACTTCACGATTCTCTGCTCAACATTCTCCTTGATAAAATGATACTTTATCTCAATGTGCTTTTTCCTTGAGTGATGAACTGGATTTTTTGCTGAGATTGATAGAACTTTAGTTGTCGCACTGGATTCCGATCGGAGACTTCACTTCAATGCCCATATCATCAAGCTTCTGCTTCATCCACAATAACTGTGTACAAGCTTGAGTGACCGCAATATATGCAGATTCTCCAGTACTTAATGAGACGCAATCTTGATTCTTGATTAGCCAAGCAATACATAGTCCACCAAGATAGAATGCACCTCCTGACGTTGATTTCCTGTCATCCGCTGAACCAGCCCAATCTGCATCAGTATATCCCAATAAATCTTTCTGAGATTTTTCATTATACATAAAGCCTAAATCCATTATGCCCTAGATATATCGAAGTATTATTTTCACTACAATCATATGGATTTATTTGGGATTACTCTGATATATCGCTGCTTGGCATGTGGAGAATACAATTTCAGGCCTTATTGCAGTCAAGTATAGCAAACTTCCAATGATTTGCCTATATTATGTGATATTAACTGTCTTGCCATCCTCGTCTTTGAAAAATTTCATCCGGGTAGCTACCCGAGTCTTCATCTCCTTGGAATTTTCCATTACAAATCTTTTCAAAACTTCCTTGGAATATTTGGATTGTGAAATGAATGTTCCATTTTTTACTTGTGTCACTTGTAGACCAAGGAAAAATGTTAGCTCTCAAATCATTGACATTTCTAACTCACTTTTCATGAATTCGGAAAACTGTTAGTATTGAGTTTCACCTGATCCGCCAAATATTATTTCATAGACATAAACCAACACCATCATCCTTTGATTACTGTCGTTGCTGAAATAGAGATTGTAATCAACTCCCCCACGCTGGAAACCAAGCTTCTTCAAGTACTGATCAAGCCTTGAGTACCATGCTCTTGGTGCTTGTTTCAGCCCATACAATGCATTCTTCTATCTGCAAACCTTGTTCTCATCCTCATGAATGAGAAAACCATTTAGCTGCTTGATATACACTTCTTCCTCTAGAATCTCATTCAAGAATGATGATTTGACGTCTATCTAGAATACCTTGAACTTCCATTGCACTGCAATGGCTAGGAATAATATGATCATCTCCAACCTTGCAACTGGTGAAAATGTCTCATCGACATCAATTCCCTCTATCTGATAGTATCCTTTGCATAGTAGTCATGATTTGTTTTGAATCACTGTTCCATTTTCTTTCATCTTGTTGAAAAAGACCCATTTAGTCCCAATGAAATTCTTACTAGCTGGCCTCAAAACAATCTCCCATATCTGATTCTTTTTTGAATCAACATCATCCACTTCTGTTCCCCCTGTTTTTCTTTCCTCCACATCACATTCATCATGAAATTGATCACTATATTATTGTTCATTGGCATCATTTATTTCAACTAGTTTTCTGAGCTTCTTGTTGAAACATTGCCGATACTCTCTTGAAGCTTCTTGGTATCCTAAAAACAGTTAGCTAATACCATATTGTTAGAAGAAAATAGATAAGCATGACATGCATGGTTATTGCAGCTTCTCCCTCAATATGTCTTTCCTCAATAGAAAACTCCTGATCTAATTCATCCAATTATTTCTTTGAAGGATCTTTCATCTGATTTTGTTATTGAATGCTCTGCCAATGTTATGCAACCCTTCCTAGAGTTAGGCCCACCTTTTAGACCCATAAACATTCTTCTTCTCCTGTATCATTTATTCTTATATTTCACTCAGAATTGATCCATTAACAAAATCTCTAAGCCTACTAAGTTGGAACTCGGTGTAGGAAACAAGAGACAAAGTTAATAACACAATCACTTCCTATTGTGATCTGTTGATCCCTTTCTTCTTCACCTTTTGTACCTGATTTGTGGCAATTGAAACTCTAAATCAAATCACTTTTCCAGTGTGCATCTTTAGATTCCACTTCCCCTTGGATCATATCTCCCTAAAACCTGAAACACATCAATCATCAGTTAATGGAATTTATATACATAGGGAGAGGGGAACTTATGGAATCCTTAAGATGAGGATTGTTGTTGATCCTGATGGGTCAAACCTTTTATTCTTTCTTGCATAGCATCACACTCATTCCTTGCTTCTTCTAGCTGCCTATACAACTTCAACTACTCTGGCCATATAACTAAGAATTCATTAGCCACATGCTGAGTCTTTCTTTGATATGTAGATTCTACAGGCCTGGCCTTTTTTAAAACTTGGGGCTTAATCCCACTGGTACACACTTCCTTCTTTGATGTTCCAACAAAATTCAATTTCCCTTGATTCCTTCTCTGGGTAGGAATCTCTTTACTTGTCATATTTCCTTTCTTCTTCCACCATTGTAGGGGTATTTCTCTTTCCTCCACTTCTCGTTGAGGAACACGACATACAGATTTTTCAATGAATTCTTTGTTCATCTTTCTTTTATCATATATCTGATTCACCACTCTATTTTTCACTGGTCGTGAATTCTCCAATGAACATGCATTCTTCTTTATCATAGCTGGAGTTGATCTTCCCTTAATCTTCCAGGATTGTTCACATTATCTCCATGAGGGCTGTTGTGAGTGTGACAGAGAAGGTGATTGATACACCTTTCGTTCAACTCCATGTGATTCCCCAGAGGCTCTAAGCCTATTCTTCACCTTACCACTTTTTCTCCCAGTGTAGAATTTCTCTTTATGCATCACTGGAGTCGATAATCTCCCTTCGAGTCCCTTTTCCTTTCCTACTTTCTTCTTACTGCAATGTATTTCCAAATGCCCATAATGAGAACATAAGAAACATATGCCATCAAAAGAATACCTCATTTCAATATTTTTCAGTTGAGATGTTGATGAAGCTTGAGTTCTTCTGACATTGAGCTCTTGAGCATCCTGAAACATACTCATAATGTGTCCCATTCTTCCATAGTAATAGCATCTAACAAATTCTTTCCTCTAAGAGACTCTTCTTTTTGATTTCTTATGACACATATTCTTCTTATCATATCTAGTAATGTTTCTATTTTCACAGCCTGAGATGTATTCTTATGCCTCTGAACAGAAGCTTGATGTATGACCATGAATCCCACAAAAATAGCACATTCTATCATTTCTTCCTGTAAAATCCTTTTTAGGTCTATCTGCTGCACCTACAAGGTTTTTCTTATCTTTAGAGATTTTCATTACTCTTTTCCTATCACACATAGGAGTGAGATCGTCATATCCAATTCTAAATTTTCCCAAAATGGATGGCCTTTGGGATGATACAATCCTTTCATGTTTCTCCTCTGATGTAGCATATTTGGCTTTCATTTGATCATCACCTGCCGAAGGATAATCACATAATAAGTGTAGTGCATCCTTCAACTTGGGCTTGTCTGTGGATTTATATTTCTCTATTTCTTTCTTGACTGATTCCATTTCTTCCTCCAGTTTCTAAATATTTTTATCTCTTGATTCAAGTTGACCATCAAGTTCTCTCTTGAGAATCTTTCCTCTAGTCATCTCATCTTTTAATTCACGTGTCAGCTTATCCACCATGCTACCTTGCTCCTTTACTTTCAATTTTTCCTGAGCAACAGATTCAGAGAAGGATGCATTCTCTTGTTGTAGCCTTTGATTCTTCTGAACTAGATCAGACAATTGTGTAGCAAAATCATCATTTATGGCTTTCAAATTTTGAATCTCATCTGAGTTCAAATTCTTCCCCTTGACACTAGCTTTTGATTTTTATACCTTTGTAGATATCTTTTGCAATTGTTCATATTGAGAATCATTTTTCTACTTAAGATCAGTAGCTACATCAATAAGCCTTTGATTAAAACCTCTTATCTTGTTGATCTCAGTTTCCAATTCTTGGATCTGAATATATTTAGATTTAATTTCATCAGTGAATTTCTGATCCAATTACTTCTCTTTTTGCACAACTTCCACTTTTCGACTTCTGGGAGTTTCTTCATGATCAGTAGTTCCAACATCACTTGTAATATCAGGTTATTCACTCATTCCATCAAAATCATTGAATGAGTATGAATTTTCACTGTACAATTTATCCAAATAAACATTTGGTTCACTACTAGATTCCTTTAACTGAATCACACTATCTCTATAGACTCTTCACACTGAGGGATACCACCCGACTTCTGCTTCTTCTTTGACGCTCTACCCTTTTCCATGGCACACCAAGATAATAGTAGACTGAATCTTTAACCACACAGATTGACTGAACCAATTCAGAGCAAAAAAATATGATAAAAGCAACCTATCGCTATGATACCAATTGTTAGGACTGATAGGGGCCTATATACCCTGAGAGGGGGGGTGAATCAGGGTATGAATATTCTTTTCTAAATTCTTCCTGCCCCACTGGATCTTGACCTCTTTATTACAAGGGTCGCTTTGTTTGTAGTTTTGTGTTTATTATGACCACTTCTTTTCTTCTTTATCTAATGATGATGCTTTGAATGCAATATAGGGAAGCAAGTAGGCAGACACAAAGATTTTTACTTGGTTCACCCTCACTGGGTTATGTCCAAAGAGCATACAATAGTGATGTGCCACTGTACCAAATCCACTAAGGCTCACTGCCAATAATGTTTGGGCTAGATCACTTCTATGCACATGATCACTACCTTTACAATGTTTAGGGTCATCTCACTACTTTCCCAAGGGTCACTCCTTGTTTCTCTCTCTTTGGATCACTGCCGGTGGAGAGGATCACCTTATTCCTCTTCCTTTGCTCACTGCTCTGGAAAGGATCCACTCACAGTTTATAGACCTGTAGGTCTCTTCATTTGCATGAATACACATATCCTCAACTGTTGATAGATTCTTTGTTAAATTCTAACTTTCATCCACTGATTAATACCCCTTTGCCTCTTAAACACTGGCCAATTCATTTAGAAATACCTTTGTGAAGCACCCTACTTCGCGAGGCTCCCAATTTCACGAAGCTCAAACAAGCCTTCGTGATGATACTGCCTTTTCGTGAAGCTCAAGCCTTTGCAAAGCTTAGGCCGTCGCGAAGCTCCTGCCTCTTTGCAAAGCACACTCCTTAGAGCACGCAGCATCGCGAAGCGCACTTCCTTCGCTGAGCTAGATTAGCCGCCGCGAAGCACCTCTCTTTCGTGAAGAACACTACTTTCACAAACCACCTTCGCAAACCGAGAGAAAAATATTTTCTTCAAAAACTCTCTCTACTTATCTCGAGGGGGTCGAACTCTATTTATAGGCGATTCGACCGACCCTCGATTCTTCCGCATGAAGTCAACGCCACGTCATCCCAAATCGCCAAGCTCTGAATTTTCTGCCGAAATTCTCTCAATATAACAAAGCACCATGAAAATTTTCCAATCGCAAAGCTTGATGTAATCGTGGAGAATCACCGTCAATCACTTCATGCCTTCTCCGTGAAGCTCCCTCGCAAATCCCTTCACCGTCGCGATGCCCTTCAACCTCTACCGTTCATGAAGCTTGACGTAATCGTGAAGAACACCATCAACATTCTTATTGTCTTCGCGAAATTCAATCCATGAAGCCTATATTCGCGAAACTCACGTCTTTACCATATTAAAATAAGATCTTCAAGGATATCCACTTTTCACGATTCTCACCAAACTCCAAATTTTGGACCCCAAAAATTTGGCAAATACTGGAAAATGACGCCACCTTGTACTGTTCTTTTTGTACCACCTCCAGATCATCTGTTCCTTTGTCATCGTTCTTTGTCAACATGGATTGTCAAAAACTTCTCTAGAACTCAACAATTCTCCATGGAAACCTGCTTTTTCAACAAACACAATCAACCCAAAAATGCTGCAATGTTACCTTGAGGGATTTTTTCCCAACATAAAATAACCACCAGATATGGGTTAATGGATTCAGGGTGTTATAGTTGGTATCGGAGAAAGTTTATTAGAAACCTTAGGAACTAGATTCAGAAGAACATAGTTAGAGAACATAAACTTACGTTAAACCCTTAAGATATTTTAGAAATATTTATATATTACATGAAATGAATTTATAATAAATGTATAATAATCATATACTTTGATTTATAATTTATAGTGTTATTTATAGATTAATTAAATAAATGCCATTGTCTAGAAGCGACTTCTAATGTAAATTGTGTCAACACACATAATCAGTGAATAGATTAATCAAATCAATGATATTGGTGTTAGATCTGAGAAAAGGGAATCTAACTTAGGATATGAAAAATAACATCACCCATATGGAACAACTAGATGCACTTCATCATGGTGTTACAATGTTGTATCTCTTCTTGCGTTAGGAACCTCCGACTTTCAATAGAACCAATAATTCATTAGATAAATTTAGAGGTTTGGATGTTATCAAATGATGAGGATATTTTAAGAGTTTTGGATACCATCATAGTTTAATAATTTTAAGTTTGATCATATCTTCAAAGGTATAAATACCCTTTTTGGGGTCATATGTGGTTAAAGTGATTAATAATATTTTGAGAAATATTATTGGATTTTAGGATGAATACAAGATTTAGGTATAGGTAACCCTTTGGGTTGGTATTTTATTTTCTATTGATGTAATTATGGTTAATTTATACAATGGGTTAATTAATTTTGGGAATATAAGATGAGTAGTATAGATAACCTTGTTGATCAGAAATTGATTTGGTGACATAATAATTTAGGATATTTGGGGAAAAGATTAATATCTTTTTGGAAGTATATATGATTAAGGTATATATTGATTTATTTATAATTTTATATTGTTCGGGGGATAATGGTTAAGTTTACTTGTGGGAGAATATTCTTCCATTATTCTTAGACTTAAAATATAGTGAGAAAGACCATGGTAAATTTAGGTTTAACTATTTTAGAAGATCAAGTTATTGATATTAAGAGGATAAAAAAATTAAGGAAGTCTAGGTTGAATTGAAAGAGTTATAGTTTGAACCAATATAATTGAAAGTATCTTGGGTTTAAATAATGGTGTTAAAGGAAAAGACACTTATGATTAATTTTTCATATTAACATGTTCATTTTAACAACCTGCTCTTTATTACCCACATAAGCATGATTTATTACATAAAATTGCACTTAAGAAAAATATGAGGATATATAGGTCTAGTGTATTGGGAAATTAGGAACATTACATAAAAAATTAGAGCATAAAACATAACATCTTTATTGAAAACTTCTTTTACATGACCACAACATTTCTTCATACTTAGCATTGCATGGGATAACCCGATGACATGTATAAGAAAAAGGTGATCTATAAATCCCAGTAAGGGAGTAAACAAGGCATAAAATAAATAATATAGTACATGTTAGGAAATATAAATATCAATGGATCACAAGAGAAACATGAACATAAAGGCATGATACATCATGATTATCATAACATGGAAATGTGGTAACAACATTTAACATGATATCAGTATGAGCCAAGGATCATTGCACATGGAGCATGAGTAAACCCTCATTGCACTTGAATTAGTATGAGTAAACCATAATTACACTTGAATTAGCATGAGTAAACCCTCATTTCACTTGACGTATCATGATACTAATCTTTACCCAATGCATTGGAGTGCTATCAAGGCACACCCTTTATAAACATTTCATTTCATGCATAAGTGTGACACATGGATCATACAACATGGATTCATTAAACATCATAATTTATTCCATGAATAAGATATTTTGAATACATAAATTTAAGTCCTAAATCAAAAAGTACACGTGCATAAAGGTGAATACCCTTGATAGAGAAATGAGTATGATATTCACTTACACAATGATTTTGACATGGGAAATTTTGGTGTAACCTCGACATAATAACAATGTCAAATAGAAATCATAAAATGGGTTGATGAGAAATAAAGGGGTATCTAATCATTTATACATGAAATGAATAGTAATTGGGTCATGTAACATAATATACCAACATATGTAATGGAATTTATATGTATAATATAAAATAATTTCTTGAATGTAAATGATAAGAGATAAATTTCTTACAGAATTTCGACATGGTAACGAGTGTACATAGGAGGAATTAATAAGATATAAAGAGGTATATAATCATTAAAACATAAGGAGGGAAGTATGTGGGAGGTTATAAATAATCCCCCAAAATTTTTAATTGAAAATAAAAGGGTATAACAATATAATTAAATTTGGAAAAAAATGAGAAAGGATGAAATCCCTTACTTGGAAGTGTGATCCCAAAGGCTTGGGAGAGGCTTGATATAGACTTATAGGGAGATTGGGGTGACTTGGGAGGATTATAGAGAGAGGAGGTCAGAGTAGGGATGTTATCAAAGGGTTTTGAGTGAAGAGAAGTGGGAGCTTGGGTGAGTTTATATAGGAAAAGAGAGGGGATTCTTTATTATTTAGGTTTTGGACACTATGCATTAAACTAATCCAAAACACAAACCATACCATGGTTTTTCCAATGGTTTTTCCCAAGTGAAGTGGAAAAAATTATTTTATATGGAAAATGGATGAAATTATTAAAATATTAGGCTTGCTTATATGGAGGTGAGTCACACTCTCATGGAAATCATTTTAAAAAGTTAAAATATTTTATAAGTCTTGGAGGGTCCACTAAGAAATTGTAAAATAAATTAAAAAAATAATCTAAAATCACATTATTTTAAAGGTAAAACATATTTTGGATTAATATCCATTTTATAGTATTTTATTACATCACTATTGGGTCATTATGATGTCATAAAACACATTATATATTTAAATGATATTTAATTTTTACCCAAAAATTCGTCTGTCTCAAAATATTTTGAAAAATTAACCATTGGATAATTTAGAAATCTAGATTCCAAAAATAATATTAATTTTATCTAAATAATTTTCTAAATATGTGCATTTTCTCTTTTAAAATAAAAACTGATATTTATTGAAAATTCATGGGTTTTGACAAAAATAGTTTTCAAACCTTAATAAAAATTACAATTGTATTCATAAAAATTATACGATCATTTATATTTAATAAAAAGTAATTTAGTAATAAAAATATTTTATTAAAATATTATTTAATTCAAAAATCTATTAACTCATCAAAATAGATTTCTCAATTGAATTTGAATATTAACTAAAAATACTATTTGTGCTTTAAAAACCATTTATAAAGTAACAATAATAAAATGAATGTATATTCTTTATAAAAAAATAATGCACGTAATCATAATTTTAGGGTATTTTTATATAACCCCTTATAAAACCCACATAATACCTAAGGGTAAGGTGTGCAATGGTGACAGACTCTTGGGGTGGCTTAGATAACATCGCTCGGTTGGTAATATCTATTAACTTCCACTTCTCCCGAAGGCAGTTCTGCTCAAGATTAACGTGTTGAAGCTCATCTTGGGATTAGTCAATAGCAAAGCCCAGTGATTCTACCTCCTTTATGAGCTCTGAAAAATGGGCTTTGTATGAAGCAATTCTACTGGATTAGGCCATCACTTCCTTTTTCTGAGTAAATTGGATTTATTAAATACCTATATTTATACTAATCACGTGATCATTGTTCAACGACTATATTAGTAATGGTAATAATTATTAATGGTATTTTAAAATCAAAAAACATAAAACCAAGGAAGTGCATGTGTCTTATATAACCATTTTACATAATAAGAAATTTAATCATATCAAGAGGAATTTTCATTAATAAAAGTTTGGGTCATTACAATCTTCCCCCATTAAGAAATTTCTCCCTTGAAATTTCCTTTTCCCACATTAAAATTGATGAGGGTAACTATTCTTCATCACTTCCTCCAATTCCCACGTTGCCTCTTCAAACTTGTGGTTTCTCCATAACACCTTAATGAGGGGCATTGTCTTATTTCATAGAACCTTTTCCCTATGATCTAAGATTTTCACCGACTTCTCTTCATAGGAGAGGTCATTCCCCAATGGTACCATATATGGATTGAGTACATGTGATGGTTCAGGTATGTAATTCCTCAAGAGTGATACATGAAATAAATAATGTACTTGATATAGGTTTAGTGGGAGTGCTAGTTGATAGGCCACTACTCCAATGCGATCAAGGATCTCAAAAGGGATGATGTACCTTGAAATAATATTTCCCTTCTTCCTAAATATCATAACTCTATTTCATAGTGATATGTAGAGAAATACCATGTCTTCAACATTAAACTCTAGGTCTTGTCGATGATTGTCATCATAGCTCTTTTGTCGAATTTTAACAGCTTTAATGTACTGTTGGATGGTCTTAAACTTATCCACCATTTCTTAGACCATTTCTGGACCTATGAGTTTCTTCCCCCAACTTCATCCCAACATATTGGTGTTCTGCACATCTTCCCATAAAGGGATTCATAAGGATCCATTTGAATGCTTGAGTGGAAACTGTTATTGTAAGAGAACTCAACCAGAGGAAGATGTTGATCCCATCCTCCTTTTAAGTCCATTGAGCATGCTCTCAATATGTCCTCAAGTGTTTGGATAGTCTTCTCATATTATCCATCAATTTAAGGATGATAAGCCGTATTGAAGTTTAGCTCAGTATTTAGAGCATGTTGGAGACTCTTCCAGAACTTAGAGGTGAATCTTGGATCTCGATCGGATACAATTGATAGTGGTACTCCATGAAGCCTTACCACTTATTTGATGTTTATTTGTTCCAGTTGATCCAATGAGAATTCCTATCAAATTGAAATGAAGTGTGTAGTCTTTGTAAGATGATCCAAAATAACCCAGATTACATTGTTTCCTTTAGATTTATTTGGAAGTCTGGTGATAAAGTCCATAGTGATGTTTTCCTATTTCCATGTTGGTATGGGAAATGGTTTCATCATCCCCTTAGACTTCTGCCTCTCAGCCTTCACTTGCTGGCATACCAGACACTTTGATGTATACTCAGTGATCTCCTTATTCATGTTATCCCACCAATAATTCTCTCAAAGATCTCGATATATCTTTGTGTTTCCTAGTTGAATAGAGAAATTCTAACTATATGCATCATCCAAAAGTTCATTCTTTAAATCCGGATTCAATGGAACACATATGCTTGAACTAAATACCATAATTCCTTCTTCATTAACATTGAACTCCAAGGATTTTCCCTTTTTGATAGTTTCCACTTTCTTCTAAATTCCCACATCATCATTTTGAGCATCCTTTAACCTTTATAAAAGAGATGGTTGAACAATCATTTATGAAAGGATTAATGATGTTCCATTATTTATGATTCCCATGTCCATCTTCATCAAATCTAAGAAGATTGGGTCCTTTTAAATTATCATCAATGATAGAATCTCTAGGTCCTTTCTACTTAGAGCATTCGACACCTTGTTCACTTTCCTAGGGTGGTAATGGATTGAGCAGTCATAGTCTTTGATCGGCCCTAACCATCTTCGTTGGCATATGTTCAAGTTTTTCTGCAGGAATATATACTTGAGGATTTTGTGATCTGTATATATTTCACACTTCTCCCCAAAGAGGTAATGTCACCAAAATTTTAAAGCGAAGATTACTACAGCCAACTCCAGATCATGTGTTGGATAGTTTTTCTTATGAATTCAATTTCCCTGAAGCACAGGCAATGAATTTGTCATTTTTCATCAACACACATCCCATGACCTTCTTTGAAGCATCACTGAATACCACAAAAAGTTCTCCACTTGTGGGTAGTGTGAGCACGGGTGTAGTGATAAGCCTCCTTTTCAACCCCTTGAATCTATCTTTGCATTCATCACTCCAAGAAAACTTGACTCCCTTTAGGGTTATCTTGGTAAGAGGGTTTGAAAATTGTGAGAAATTTCTCACAAATTGGCGATAATATCCAGCTAACCCAAGGAATCTATGAATATCCGTCATAGATGTTAGCCTCGACCATACCTCAATTGCATCTATCTTGGAGGGATCCAAAGATATCCCATTGCTTGTGATGATATGACCCAATAATGATACCTCCTTCAACCAGAACTCACGCTTTCTATACTTTTCATAGAGATTCTCCTTTCGTAAGGTCTCTAGTACAGTTCTTAGATGCTCCTCATGATCCTCCTTGGTTTTGGAGTATATTAGAATATCATCTATAAAGACTAACACAAATTTTTTGAGGTAATATCTAAAGAATATATTCATCAAGTCCATAATTATTTATGGAGAATTAGTGAGTCTAAAAGGCATTAATATGAATTCACAGTTTCCGTACCTTATACGAAAAGCAGTTTTGGGGATATCCTCCTCCTTCACCCTTACTTGGTAATATCCCAACTGTAGATCCACCTTGGAGAAGTATTGTGCTCCACACAGCTGATCGAACAAGTCATCAATTCGTGGTAGGGGATACTTGTTCTTTATCATGATTTTGTTGAGCTCACAATAATCAATGCAAAGGCGCATTGACCCATCCTTCTTATTGATGAAGAGGACTGGTGCACCCCATGGTGAAACACTTAGGCATATTAAAACTTTATCCAGATTCTCTGTAGTAGTTGTTTCTTTAGCTCCTCAAGCTCCACAACATCCATCCTATATAGAGTCTTGGATATTGGCAATGCCATAGGTATAAGATCAATCAATAATTCAACATCTATTCTAGGAGGAAGACCAGACAATTCCTTGGGAAATACTTCCGTGAATTCTCCCACAATAGGCATGTATTCAAGGATGGTTTCTTCCTTAGACTCAATCATCTAAGAAAGATACGCATGCTCATAGGGCAATAATATCTATGCTTGAGATTATGGGGCTAAAGAATAATCATCCTCCTCCTTGCACTTGTATAGAATCGGGGGTCTATTATCCATATGGAGAGTGATTTCCCTCTCATGGTAATTTATGTTGGCTCTATATAGGGAAATCCAATCCATGCCAATAATTGCATCAAATTCCACCAGAGGGAGTATTAAGAGGTTCACCGGTAAGTTCATACCACAAATTATGACATGGTAGGAGTTATATTCATGGGATATGATGATTGCCCCATTTTTCGTTCTCACCGACATCTCTACTTCCATGATTTGTGGTGGGGTTGTGATTGTTCTACTAAAATTTTGGTATATAAAAGAATGCGTAGAACCATAATCAAAAAGTAAATTCGATATTATTGAATGAATAACTATCATACCTGTCACCACTTCATTTCCAGGGTTCACCTCGGTGGTAGTGATTGAAAAATATCTCTCTTACTGCCTTGGAGGTTGTTGGTTGCCTCCTAAAACCCTTGGCTTTGGGAACTAGTTTTCAAAGTGCCCTGGTTATTTGCAGTTGAAGCAATGAACAATGTGTTGAGGGTTTAATGGAGCGTTCCTCTCCTATTTTGCAGTAGCGGGTTTTTCTTATCAGTAGTTAATGGGAAGGTTCCCTTCTCATCCACACCTAAAGCATTTCCTCATCCCCTTTAGGAAATTAATGGGGTGCTTCTTTCTGCACCTTTGGCAAGTGGGGTGATAGAATTTCTTAGCACTGTTGGATTTATCCATCACATTACCAGAATTAAAGTCCACCTTACACTTCTTATCCTCATGATACCCATGATATTTACTGATATCCATTTTGACTTTTAGGGAACATCAGACAATTTACTCATAGCTATCGAAGTCACAGATCACTAGGGATTTCTATAGGCTAGTTTTTATCCCACCAAAGAAGTGGTCAACCTTGAATTCAGGGGTAACGACAAAGCCATAGGCGTATCATGAAAGCCTTGTGAAGCTTTCCTTGTACGATCCAATGGATTCATCATATTTTTCCTTGAGGGAAATGAATTTCCTTTCCATTTTAAGTTGGAGGGTGCGTGGAAAATATTTATCGAAAAACATTTTCTAGAAATCCTTCCATTAGAATACCTTGATATCTTTTTAAGGCCTGGTATTTTCTATCAATCTACACCATTGATCAACTTCACCCTCCATATGATAAGTAGACAGAAGAACCTTCTCTTATTTGGAACATTGAAGGATGGAGAAGATCTTTTCAACTAAGTTGATCCATTGTTTAGCGATTGAGGGATTAGATGATCCATTAAAAGTAGGATGCCTTTGTCTCATGAAGATCTCGATTGCGGGTTGTTCTTTCTTGGGGGGAGGGGGTTGAACATTCCTCTTGACCCATGTTTCTATTCAAAACTTGAGTTAACTGAGAGAGTATCGTGACAAAATTTATGATTACCACTCCCATAGAATTGGGCATTTCATTTGAATAATCATCACATTGATCTTCACATCATTTGTTAGCCCGAGTCCTCCTATTACCAGCCATTGGATGGAATAAAAGGAAAATTAGGAGTAAAACATAAATGGGAATCCAAAGACAAAAAGGGATAACTTATAAATTACATTTTTTCCTTAACTTATGAATTTTTAGACTTAAATCTATGTTATCCACAATATACTTCCGAACATATATTCTTAGGGGAATTTTTTTATTCCCTTAATAACGGTTCATACTAAGCTTATGAATTTACCAAAGCATATCCCCTAGGAGTGTTATAACCAAGAGTTAAGCAAGACACATTGTCGTGCACCTGTTCCCATTGGAGTCTATCTCAAAGATGTGTTTTCGGGTTTTACCCCTAGATACATCTGTGCCAGAGCCACCTCTAATAGTTCATATCCAGACAGGGATGTATTTTCTTGATAAACCACTTACTCTAATCACCAAAATCTAGGGATGTTATTATTACAATTAGTCTTATACCTAAGTATTTCACTAGGGTTTGTGTTTTCTAATCCTAATCCCAAAAATAACTAAACCGCTCTCTAATACAAACTATAACAACCCTGCTCTTTATTACCCACATAAGCATGATTTATTACACAAAATTTCACTTAAGACAAATCTGGGGATCGAGAGGTATAGTGTATTGGGAAATTAGGAACATTACATAACAACTTAGAACATAAAACACAACATCTTTATTGAAAACTTCTTTTACACGACCACAACATTTCTTCATACTTAGCATTGCATGAGATAACCTGAGGACATGCATAACAAAAGGGTGAGCTATAAAGCCTAGTAAGTGAGTAAAAAAGAAATAAAATGAAGAATATAGTACATTTTAGTCAATAGGAATATCAATAGAGAAAAAGAGAAACATGAACATAAAGTCATGATATAGAATGATTATCATAACATGTAAATGTGGAAACAACATTTAACATGATACTATCATGAGCCAAGGATCATTGCACATGGAGCATGAGTAAACCCTCATTGCACTTAAATTAGAATGCGTAAAACCTAATTGGACTTGAATTATTATGAGTAAACCCTCATTTCACTTGACGTATCATGATACTAATCTTTACCCAATGCATTAGAGTGATATCAGGGCTCACCCTTTATAAACATTTCATTTCATGCATAAGTGTGCCACATGGATCACACGACATAGATTCATTAAAAATTATAATTTATTCCACGAATAAGAGATGTGGAATACATAAATATAATTCCTCAATCAAAAATTACATGTTCATAAAGGTGAATTCCCTTGATAGAGAAATGGGTATGGTATTCACTTACACGATGATTTTGGCATGGGAAATTTTGGTGTAACTTCGACAGCATAACGATGTCAAATAAAAATCATAAAATGGGTTGATTATAGAGAAATGGGCCTCTAATAATTTATAAATGAAATTAAAAGTAAGGGGGTCATGGAAAATAATATCCAAATATATGTAATGTAATTCAGATGCATAATATAAATGAATTTATTGAATGTAAATGAGAAGAGAGAAATTCCTTACGGAATTTCGGCATGGTAATGGGTGTACATGGGAGGAATTAATGAGAGATAAATAGGTATATAATCATTAAAACATAATGAGGGTAGTATGGGGGAGGTGAGAAATCAAGCCCCAACATTTTTAATTTAAAATAAAAGGGTATAACAACATAAAGAAATTTGGATAAAAATGAGAAAGGAAGACATCCCTCACTTGGAAGTGTGATCCCAAAGGATTTGGAGAGGATTGAGAGAGGCTTATAGGAAGATTAGGGTGCTTTGGTAGGATTATAGAGATATGAGGAAAGATTATGGGCATTTTATAAGGGTTTTTAGTGAATAGAAGTTTGAGCTTGGGTGGGTTTATATAGGAAAAGAGAGGGAATTCTTTATTATTTAGGTTTTGGACACTACACATTAAACTAATAAAAAAAACCATCCCATGGTTTTTTCCCATGTTTTTTGCAAAATTGGATTAGAAAAAATTATTTTATAAGTCCAATGGAAAAAATTATTAAAATATTAGTCTTTATTATGTGGAGGTGAGTCACACTCTCATGGAAATCATTTTAAAAAGTTAAAATATTTTATAAGTCTTGGAGGGTCCAATAAGGCATCGTAAAATAAATAAAACAAATATAAAATCACATTATTTTAAAGTTAAAACATATTTTGGACGAATATAAATTTTATAGTATTTTATTACATCACTATTGGGTCATTATGATGCCATAAAACACAATATATATTTAAATGGTATTTAATTTTTACCCAAAAATTCGACTGTCTCAGAAAATTATGAAAAATTTACTATTGGATAATTTCGACGTCCTGATTAAAAAAATAATATTAATTTTATCTAAATAATTTTCTAAATATGTGAATTTTTACTTTTAAAATAAAAACTGACATTTATTGAAAATTCATAGGTTTTGACAAAAATAGTTTTCAAACCTTAATAAAAATTACAAATGTATTCATAAAAATTATACGATCATTTATATTTAATAAAAATTAATTTAGTAATAATAATATTATATTAAAATATTATTTAATTCAAAAATCCATTAAGTCATCAAAATATATTTCTCAATTGAATTTGAATATTAACTAAAAATACTATTTGTGCTTTAAAAACCATTTATAAAGTAACAATAATAAAATGAATGTATATTATTTATACAAAAACAATACACATAATCATAGTTCTAGTGTATTGTTACATAACCCCTTATAACACTCGCATAAGACCTAAGGGTATGGTGTGCGATGGTGACAGACTCTTGGGGCGGCTCAGATAACATCGCTCAAGTGGTAATCTCTATTAACTTCCACTTCTCCCGTAGGCGATTCCATTCAAGATTAACGTGTTAAAAATAGTCTTGGGTTTGGTAAAGAGTGAATCCCAGTGACACTACCTCCTTTATGAACTTTGAAAAATGGGCTTCGTATGAAGCAATTAAACTAGATGAGGCCATCGCTTCCTTTGTCTAGGTAAATTGGATTTGTTAAATCCCTATATTTATACTAATCATGTGATCACTGTTCAATAGATATTTTAGAAATGGTAACAATTACTAATGGTATTTTAAAATCCAAAAACATAAAACCAAGGAAGTGAATATGTCTTATATAACTATTTTACATAATAAGACATTTAATCAGATCAAGAGGAATTTTCATTAATAAAATTTTGGGTCATTACATTCATCAATTATCACCATTGCTATTTTGGTTTTAGTTTTTGGTTGAAAAAAAATCATGAAAATAAAGTCATGAAAGTTATATATTATAACTAATTAAGGAAGTATATTCATAAAATTGATGTGACAAATGAAAATCTTAACATATGTCTATTATGAGGCAATAAGAGAGTTTCCTAATATTACCCAAGATAATGATATTTCTCATTTGAAATTATATCTTGAGTCATGAATATACTAATAATACCCTTATATATTTTCAATGGTGGAATAAATTAAAATTAAAAAAGAAAAATTTATTTAAGGATGGTATAATGTAACACATGAGAAAATTCTAGTATGTTATGAAAATATTTTATTACATAGTATTGCATTAAAAATCCAAGGTACAATTTTTCTAAGTCCATTATAGATAATAATGGACAATAGAAAATGAAAAATAATGAAAGTACAATGTATATGTATCATGGATAATATTCTCTAATAAAAATCATAGTTATAATAAAAATAGTACAAAGGAATAATAATACAAGCCATATAATCGACATATTGAAAATGAGAAGTATTATTTAGGGGACTAAATTTATAGGAAGTAAATATGAACATTATGAATGTTGAGAATTATGATCATTGTTCATCATGACCGCTGGTAATTATCACCATTGATCATTATGGACATTGGGTATTATGGTCATTGGTAATGTAGCTATTATGAAGTGACTATTAAGATTAGTGTATATTAAGGGTAATAAAAAGGGTTAATTATTATAGTGGGAAGGAACCATGGCTTAGACTAGTAGAAACATCCCTTATGAAGTTCATTTATTAGAGCTTGGAAAATGGGTAGTATCACTAGGGTTCTCACTTGACCAAGCCTAATTAGAACTTCAACAACCGAGGTTAAAGAAGAATCGTTTACGGGAGAAGTTCAAGCTAGTAGAGATCACCACCAGATCAATGTTGGATGAACAAACCCATGAAAGTACCACCATTACACACCTCAACCTTAGAGATAATGTTGGTGTAATAATGGATTACATATCTAGAGTTTAATAAGTATCAAGTTTTAAATTCATTTGGAAATAAAATAGTGGTTACTCTATTTGTACATTTTTTATTGAATGCACTACACTTCAAATGCACATTGTAATACCTAAGATTCTACTAAAATAAATAAAAACTTTAATCACAAAAACTTTTTCATTCTATTATTTCATCATAATAACACTAAACATTATAATACAATATAAAAGTAGATAATTGAAATGATAATAAAGCCTAAAACCAGTACCACAATACATGTAAAAATATACAGCAAGACTATAATAATGTACTTCGGTAGATCATATTCAAAAAACAATGAAAAGTATAAAAGGTAAATTACTATTATAAATAAAACATTAAGAAATAGAATATACATGGTATAAGAGCTAGGAGAAGTATATGAATTATTTTAAGTGTTATAATGAAGTGTATATATAAGAGGAAATATAGATGTTGAAAAAATATGACCAGTGGAATCTGACCATTGGGAACTTGACCGCTACAATAGTAATATTACCATTATACATAAAAGTGTACAAAAAAATTTATATATCCATTTGATAATAATATAATTAATAACTAATAAAAATTTATATTGATCAATGAATAGTAATATAATTGTAGACATATGTCTTAGAACAAAAACAATATAAAAGAAAAAGAGTTTTTAGAATTTTTGGTGCGGAATGTACGATTTTAAAATACACAAATAATTTTAATTAATAATTAAAATGATCATATATAGATAAATATTTTTCAAAAAATGACTTTAAATTTGGAATCATCATGTTGAAATTATCTAATGGTTATTTTTTCATAATTTTATAAGATAGTAAATTTTTTCACTAAATAAAAAAATATGGTAAGTATACACTGTAAGTATTATGATATGATCATGATTTAAAAATAATTTAATAATTAAAATAATTGAATCCATGACCCAAAAATGTTATTTATTTAATATAATGTATTTAAATGAATTAAAATGATTTTCAAAACCTATAATTTTTTTTCCAAGGGATAAAATGGAAATTAAGGTTTTGAAAAAAATATTTTGTGAAAACATTATATTCCCAAGGCCAAAGTAATATAAAATAAGGAATTTAGGTTCTAAAACATTAAAATATCAAAAAACATGTCTTAATTGTCAAAAATAAAAATAACTAAAACCATGGTTAACACAATATTTTTTCATTTTACACATCCTATATTTATAAGGCTTATGTTTTGAAATTAATAAAAAAATCCCCATAATTTTCTATAAATATACACTCATTCTCCCATTATTATTCACTTAAAATTATTTGATCAATAATAACTTCTCATTTTCTATTTCAAGAGTCACTCCAAGGATTTCCCATGGTTCTAAGGATCTCATATCAAGCTTTAAGAAGTTACCTTTCAATGTAAGAGTTTATAATCCTCCTCTTTCCCTTTCAATTTAAATAATTTTGTTAGAATATAATTTAAATTCTTTTCATAAAATTACATACTTGTAATTAAATTTTATTATAATTCATTTTATATATTATTAATGATATATTACTTATTCCCTCTCATTATAACCATTTCCCAAGCCGTTATTATATCATAATAAGGGTCCCTAACATATTCTTCTTATTTATCTGTATTATTATTTCCAATTACATATTCAATTCAACGTGAAATGTTATTATGTATTATTTATATTAATAAATTATTATATTATCAATGATATATCACTATTAACTCCCATTATACTATATCCATAATCTGTTATAATGCTCAATCTTTCCCATAATCGTAAAATAATACTAAATTTTGGTAAAGAAAATAGCGTGTGTGGTTTTACTCAAAATGAAATACTTGTCTAGATATAAACAAGAGGATGTGGATCTAGAAAAAATTTTACTAGGGGAAATAATCCTGAAAAATGATGGTTGGGTATTAACTCAATCTTCGCTCGATGAATAATATGTGTGACTTGCTGCACACCTAGTTTGACACTCTCAGGGGATATGTTATGGATGATTCACATGATCTTTACCAACCATAATGAATGATTTTATTATATTTCTATAGGGTTTTATCTATAATTTCTTTGGTATCCCACCATTTCAAATACATTCTTTATACTTCCCAAGATCATTAATAATCCTAATTTTTATAAAGTACCTAATAACAAAAAATAAATATTCTCACTTCAAATGTATACTTATTTAAACATTATGAATACATAATTATTACCTATATGAATAAAGGGTATTCACCTAGTTATCATTATAAATTCATTGCTTGGGGAAAACTATTATCATGACCATATAATCCTTTATTTAATATAAGAAAATCCTTTAGGATAAGACCTATTGGTAATTTATTCAAAGTATTATTATGTTTTCCATTATTTAACATTATTCCATATCCATTTAGTATATGATGGAATGTATTGTATTTTTATGTGATGGGTGGGGCCCAGAATTCTATATCCCCTAAGTGAAATGGTAGGTATCATGAGAAAACTAAGATAAGGAAATGGGAACATCCTTACCCTTTATGTTTAGTGTCTTGGAACAAGGCCTCAACAACATGTTTATGATGTCCGACGTTATGAATTACATCACAATAAGATCATTTATTGATATCCATGTGTTTATTTATTTCAAAGTTATCCATGGATATATTATGATCATTGTTTCATTATTATATAATTATTCAGTTTATTTATTCCTACCATATTTATTTATGCCATGCTTATGCTAAAATAACTTTCACCGTACGCTACCCCTTATTGAGAATATAAGATCATCCTTTTATATTATTTCCCATTTCCTTAAAAAGCATGAAGATTAATATGTTTTGCACATGTAATTTTAAGGAGAAATAATAAAGTTGTCATGTACACAAATGATGTATTTAAAAGTTTCAAAGTGATGTAATATTCATTTATGTATATAGTTTCCTGAGAATATTAAACTACTAGATCCTATGTAGTGTGAGCTATATATTATATACCATTATAATAAAATAAATAATAAATATGGGTTAAAGGTGTTATGGTGTTATAAAAACCTACCAAATCTTGGTACTTTGAGAATAAGATGACCAGACCTGTCATGTGAATGCTTACCTTAACCGAGGAAGGTCAGGATTTGACAGGGACTAAAGGCATCATGACTAATTCTTGTTTTGTACCATCCCTTTTCTTATATTGTATCTATTGGTATGGATTATTATATGTATTTACTTAATAATATCCATGAAATCTATGTTTTACCAAATATGTAGGTCTTTAATGAATCCCAATACTTGTATGATCACTCACCATTTCTCCTAAAAATTGGAACCCAAGGTTTGAAAAATTAGTGCTTCTGGTTTTACTCACTATAGGGATTCCAAGAATACTTCATGGATTGAGTTTTTCACTCTTTTAATGATGTGATGCTTGAATTACCATGGGTTAAGTTGTAATCCAAGCTTAAATGCATGAACCTTTCCTTGTAGGATATGGGTTTAAAAATCAAGACCCTTATGGCCTTTATCTTCAACCTCTAACATGATATTCATAATATTGATGAAGCTATTCATATTGAGTAATTTCAGTGCATTAATTTTTATATTTTTTCCTCATCTATTTTTCATTATTCACTCAATGTGGTTTGATTTATCCACATGAAACCTATTATTCCTCAATATGGTTGTTCAATTATTTTGTATATAAATCAATGAAACAACACCCAAAAATCTTGCCAATATTTGTAGCACAAAATCACTCCTATGTTCTTTCTTTTTCCTTCAAGTTTTAGGTGTTTGGGTGAGTTTTTATGTGTTGAACAGAGGAAATTATTAACATTTGGCATCATAGAGATTTTATATTGATCCATGATATCATGCTTAGAGTTCTCATTTCCTTGATTCTTCTAGAAATCATCTGTAACAAATCAAACTAGGATAACCTAACACATCACATGATCCATTCCTCCATAAGGCCTGGGGTACATTCCTGATTACCTCATGCTGGTGACAAGAACTAGGGTATTAAAAGCGAACACATGTGAATTATTTGAACCTAAAAAGAAACTAGGATCAATAATGGTTATAACTGAGAAATCAATATAATATCTCCTTACATTGTATGAATATGCCAAGATAAATAAGAAACTATAAAAAAAATAAAAAAAATTCCAACAAAACATGAGATATCAATAATAAACTATTTTTTTTCAAAAAACTTTCTCACAAAAAGAAACCATTTTATACAAATATTTTACAAACCAAAATGAGGAACAAAACTAAAACAAGTAGGAGTAATGTGAGGCCAATACACAACATAATCCAAATGGTCAAACAAACTTGGGAGAAAAAACTAACCATCTCTATGTGGATCTTAAGTGGCCACCATCATCGAAAGACTACCCACTTCCTAACAAAGAGTAGTAAAAAGTCAACCTACAAGATATAACCTGAAACTTATAGAAAGCATGTAAACTGAATACCCATTAATGTGAGAATGCAAGGTGTAAATCAAAGTCTAGTATCATACCACCACAACTACATTAAATTACTTTTATATAAATAAACAAAGTCTAATAGTTTGAAAGTAATAACAAAATAAGTTTTCATTTCCTTTATAAAAAACAAAAACAAAAATATATTACCTTATATCATTTATTAAAACACACCATTTATAAAACATGTATCAAATAGGTTTTACCAAGGTAATTTCATTTCAAAAACCATTCATTACCTTTTTAAATAAACTTAAATTTCGAAAAGAAACAAGTTAAACAAACATCTATTTTCCCTTTTAAAAACTCAACACACACACACACCTCAAACCCGAGTATAAGCAAGGGAAAACATAATAAAATGAAAATCCATGAGATTTATAAAAAAATAAAAATAATAACATAAATAAAGACTTAAAACAATAATTCTAAAGAATAAATGACCAATATATAAAAACAAACTAAAAGAAAAAGATAATCAACTCACATTACAATACATAATAAATTGGAATAACATAGGATACATAACATGAAGCAACAACCTAGGGAATAATAGAGCAAGTAATAGACATGAAAAGTGGAACCAATTACCTAGAGATTAAAAATCACATATCTCATCCCCCAAATCACTCTCAACTAGTCTCATCAATGACAACACCCTAACTAGGTAATAATATTCAACTAGGGGCTACTAGCCAGTGTGTAACTCTCAACTAGAAGATCTAACATCCATTTAATCCCAACTCAGTATCCTAGAACTCCTTATGTCATATACAATAGAGGTGGATCACTATAAAACCATAGTTAATCACATGAAAAACATAAATCCCAGAGGCAATATAACATGTCATCGAATACTTTCCACCACCAACACACCCCCTTCAGTAACGAGCCTCTATCCAAACCCACATAACCATGAATCATAATTCAAATAACTACAACACAGGAACACAAGCATAAACAAAGGATAATAATGGGGATCAACTAGGGTGTAAACAATCCATCAATCAAACAACATCACAAAAGGTTCTAACTCATCCATCTCTTTATACATAAAAAAGATATGATTTGTAAATCCATTTTAAAAACAATTTAGAACCCAAACACAATTCCAAGGTAAATCATACATAACAAAAAAGAACAATCAAAGTAAAAAATTTGAAAACCCCATTTCAAAATAACCTTTAAATATAAGGTAAATTTTGGAAAGCATATAAACAATACCAAGGCATCGACATTCCCAATGAAAAAAAAGATTCATCCAAGAAAACCAACTCATTAAGACACACACCTCTTTTTAAAACTTAGAAATCCTTTAAAATATGCACACCCATTTTTATAATAAGGATACTTATTTAAAACAAGGTAACCCCCCTTTATAAAAGAAATTAAAACCCTTTATAAACAAGTAAGATTATTTTTAAAACTAGGGAACACCTTTTAAAATAAGGAATCAATTTTTTAAATAAAGAACACTTCACTTTATAAATCTTATATGGCCCAAATCATCACGAACCAATCATTTTTCTTATAGAAAACCATAAATGGCATTTCATCAAACACCTTGAATGAATAAAATACCATTTAAAAAAATGTTCTATTGAACTAAACGATTTACCCATTTTTTCCAAAATAAAAACCAATAAAACATATAAAACCTTTGATATAAAAAAAATAGGTAACATAAACATCATTATTTTAGTTCAAAAACACTTTTAAATCATCAAGAAACCAAGGAACTCTTTAATAAAAGGAAATAGAATGGAAATACCTACCTCAAGTGGTTAAATAATGTCTCCTATGATGGAAACCACTATAATAGGTCTCATAGGATGGATAATAACCTTTAAAAAATCCTCAAAATATCAAACCTAGACAACCAAAATCAGATACCTATGGTAATTAAGGTTAGGGAAGATAAAAGAAAAGGGAAGAAAATTACAAGAGAAGGATAGAGAATCTATTAAAATTTAATTTGGGGAATAAACTTCCAAGGAATAAATCTAAATCTTCCTTAGTAGATCATGGAATAAATGGAAATCCCTTTGAGAGGCATTGCATATGAGGCATTTGAGTGAGGGGAGAGTTTGGGAGAAAATCCAAATAAAAAGAACATGAAAAGACAAAAAAAATCCTAAACTCGAGAAGGTATCATGTTTGTCTTGAAAATTTTACCAAACCATGTGTAGACCATAAAATCACCATTGCCCCAAAACTTCCCAGGTTACATAGTTTCAACTGCATGGTTTCCCAAACCACACGCCAAACCATTCAGTCCTAGAAAAGTTCTAAAAACTTCCAAATTTCACCCCAAGACACCCTGAAACCAAGGGAAAAATTAACCACATAATCACAAGAAATAAAGAAAAATTACAGGGTGTCACATAATTTCCATGTCCCATAGCCCATTTTGAAAATAATAAAAACCCTCTAGTGGTACATCAGGCTGTGAAAGAGGTTGGGAGATTAGTAGAGTATCCAACCGTCATGAAGGAAAACTATAAAGACTAAGCCTTGATGATAAAATCTAGGAATGTAGGATTTGGGTTTCAATTGATACTGGTGGTGCTAAAATCTAGGAAGATAAGATAGTGATGAAGTACATCTAGCATGATATCCTACTAAATATGATTTCCATAATTCACCCAAGCGCCTATTCAGTGGAATAAGTACCATTTTTGGTGCATCCCATTAGAGGTTCGACCCCTGACTCTCTACTAAGGTTGATTTTTTTCTCTTGTGTTAGGAGGGCCTGGAGTGTGACATCAATGGATATTGGTTGAATAGACTAGATGACGAACAATATTAGAAGGACGAGGAAGATGGGTTGCTGTCGGTGGAAAAAAGTAGTAGACCTCTAATTAGAGTCGACTAAGATGGCTGAGTCTGTTGTAGGGTCCTCAGGTGGAGGCGGGCTATTGGATCGACGATGGTGAGGGGAGTAAATGTCTGTAAGTAGGGTCATTATTAGAGGATGAAGGTACAGGGACTCTAGAAACTAGAGGCGATGAAGGGGTGGATGAGTCTGGATACAGGGTGGCCCTCGGGTGTAGGCGGGCTTCTTAGGTAGCATCTGCTACTTTACAGTGACACACAAAGCAAGGGAAACACAGAACCCAACTGGGACTTTGGTCCAAAAAGATACCTTATGGGTTAGGGCTTACCAACCATGTACAATGGGTTCCCCTCTACTTAATAAAAAATATTGGATTCTCCTTTAATAAAAAGGGGTCTTGACCCTAAAAAAATATTATTTCCATAATCACCATTAAGCAAATCACCAAGGAAGCATGATACACTTTCAATACCATGATCATTTACATTGATCGAGTGATCAAGGATAATTAATAGAATCCACATAAGGAGTACACAATAATTTCTTTCCCAAATAGTGAATCAGTGGATGAATTTATGATGCGACTCACCATGCTTGTCAACCAGCTCATTATCCTCAGTGATCCATAGACTCTATACAAGGTCATTGAGAATTACTTGTTTTCCCCCTATAATTTCTCGCAAATTTCTCTTTCAATTTATACACTAATCAACCTCTCAATGTTCTATATGGAGTAGGTAATAGGGATACTCAAAGTGTCATAGGGATTACTTTGATCTGGTGACCACTACCAATGCTAGAGAAAATATGCTCCTCTATGAGGGGGAGTGAACTATATATATGAAGATGTAAAAATCATTATAGGGATCTTACAATGACTCTAAGTTGATAACCAGTGTCTCATAACACTATGATGAAAGACTAATGATGATGATAATGATTTGGGATCTAGCGGTGGTCGTGATGTTTTGAGTAAAAAATGCCACATCTATGAAAAAATAGGTCATTTGTCCAAATATTTTCACAAAAATATAAAATATTCCAAGGACCATTTAACATTGGGTGATTATGAAAAACCCACACTCTTTATGGAAGGGGTAGAAATAGTGGTGCCTGATTATCCATTATTGTGATCTTCCACTACTGATTACCCACTACTGTGATACATCCATCTCTAACTGGTCGAGGTGAAGGCCTTCGCACAACTGGATTGGGAGGATGCATGTGATGATGACCCATGGTACCTCAACAATGGTTCTAAAAACAACATGATTTAGTCCCATACCACCTTCTTTGAGCTCAAATCTGGGATACATGGGACCATAAAGTTTGACAATGGATTCATCATCAACATTGAGGGGTACATGATGATCATGTTCACCTACAAGATTGACGATCACTTCATTCTCACAGGGGTATACTTTATCCTGAGGATCACCCCCAAAATTATCAGCATCATACAACTTGATGAGATTAGTTTTTGGAAAATAATTGATAATGAAATCCTAATGATCTATGACCAGTACCAATATTTTTTAGCCTAGGTGAATTTTAACACCCCAAAATTCAAATATATGTTTTCCTTTAAATAATTTAATGTTTTTGATAGCTTTCTCCACATATGACACCAAACTTAAACAAAACCATGATATATTTAGGTAAAATATAAATGTTTAAGTATGTTCATTAAAACCTGGATGTTGAATTAGCAGGAATGAATAGGAGTAACCAATTTATGACATATATGTACACATAAAATAAAGGCTACTTTTTATATTAATGAAATTAAATTAGTTGACATAAAATGACTAATAAGATCATTTATTGTTTAGAAAAGTATTTTTTTTCTATTTTTTTTTACCTTTTATGTGATATGATTTTGTATTTAAAGAAACATATGATTAATGATAAATTATTTTTTATATTAATAATTAGTTAACACCGATTTAGTTTATAAATTATATAAAATAAGAATAATAACAGTTAATATTTGAAAATGTCATTTTCCAAAAAATGGTTTTTTATTATATTTTATGATTTTATTCGAAAATTGAATTTAAAAATTTTAGAATTTGAAATTAATAAAAATAAAATTAATTTTTTAAATCCCTATATCAAAATTTACTTAGTATAAATTTATGATCTTTTACTTAAAAGGTTGGTATTTAGTTGAAAAATATGGTTTTCATGAAACTTGTAATTTTTTTTATAAATTTATCATTATATAAGAATGATATATAAGATTAAAAAACCTTTTAGATGATAATATATGAATATATTGAATAATAATTTTCATTTTAAAATATTCTTTTAACTTATAAATCCTGTGAACATTTTTTTTAGATATAATTAAAACATTACTTTAATAAAAAAAAATCAGTTTTCAGCCTTTTATTTGAATCAAGTATTTTTAAGTGTAATTCAGTTTTGGGTTGACTTGAAAGCCATATACCCTTTATTTTTTTATAATAAATAAATTTATTTCATTAAAATAATTATCCAATATAATTTTATCTTTTAGGTAAATTTAATGCTTAAAAAATTATTTTTCTAAAAATCGATTTTACGTGACGAAGTGTTCTTATTTTGAAATTAAAATTTCACACATTTAGAAATTTTATTTGATAAAATGATTTTTAAATTTTAAATTTGAAGAATTAAATTAGATAAAAGGGTAAATATTTATCTTTATCATTAAAATTAATTACTAAGTTTAAAAATTAATTATCATGGTAAAAGAAAAATGGGTAAATTGAGTTTAACCTAGTGTAAAAGTCCTAAAACAATTTTAAAAAATGAATTTAATTGAATGGTTGAGATTTGAGTCAAAAAATGCATGTTTTACCTAATTTTTTTCCATTTTAAGCCTCAGTACCTTAACAAGGACATTACATTATTGAAAAATGTAAAGGTGTTTCCAAAAGTACCCTTACTTTCACTTATATAAACATACCACTTCAACCCTTCAAAGATATACTTAAACTTAAAATTAATCCTAAAAAATATGCCATTTTAATCCCTATAACCCCATACCATTAAAAAAATCCTTCTATTACTCATAGTTATCCTAAACCCTTCAAATCTAAGGATATTTCCAAGGAAAATTCTAGTCCTTGATGCGAGCATTATAAACTACTTAGTTTTTCTTCTTAATTATCTCCTTAAAAATTTATTATAGAAACTATAATATATTTATATTATATAATTTATATATTTTAATGTTAATATATTATGGTTATTATCATTTTTTATCTACATACACCATCCATTAAGAAAAACAAAAGCATTGTTCGCGCGTTGTGCGGACTACTGCCTCCACGGCGTAACATGTTTTGTTTTCCTTCACCTACTTACATGAATCATTATAAATATGATATTAAAGGATAAATATTATTTTTATGATATAATTAAGGTTATTATATTAAAATTTTAAAACCTATTAATTACATGATCAACAAATGATCATAGTTAATTTAATCATTTAAAATAAGTGTACCAAGAGGATAATATTTTATTCAAGTTATTTAATGTTTCCAAATCCATTAATTCTTATTATAATTTATTTAAATTATGATATATCAAACTAATAAAAACTAAATAATATCATTATACTTCTGGTATAATGATATTACAATAAAACCACCACATAATCATTCATTAAATTAGGGTATGTTCATGTTTGGGACATTTTAACTACTTACTTGAACAATACTATGCATTTATATCATGGATGAATATGAAAATTTTTATGGGTATAATATGATATAAATGTAAAAATATATATTTTTGGTTCTAGATATGTTATATCAATATTTAATTCATTAATTAAGAAAACACCCTCTATTCGTTAAAAATCACCAAAATATGCTTATTATTGATTTCATATTCAAGGATAAAGACCAAGACACCCATGAAAGGAGTTTGAAACATAATAAATAATTATAAATTATTCCTAATAGTAAATTTAAGGATATATTAATTATAAACTTTGAAATAATGATGAACATGGACGCCGCTATTATGAAACTAGTACAAACATTAAAAACTATAAGCACCCGATAAGGAAAATTAGTAGAATTCATATAGAGAATGACTATTTATGAAGAGTATAAATGAAAATGGATATGATTAAGGTTATGAATAAAGTTATTAATATATCCATGTTTGTGATATAGGATATTGAATTATGTTCATGGAATCCATGAATAAGAGGTAAGGGTTTTCATCTCAAATTCATATCTTTGAGACATATTTGGTATTATGCACCTAATTCCTTTTTTTGATGTATATACTACCTATTTGAGATATCATATAATGAATTATATTTTAATCATGATATTTTAAGTTCAATTACAAGCCTTCCCTTTCGCGGTATTTTGATTAAAATGTTACTCATACCGCAAGGGTTTCTGAAGAACCTTTAGGATAAATTATTTTTAACAATGTTTTTGTATTTGTTGAAAAATATTTTTTTTCATTGAAGAATGTTTTTGTTATTCATAAATCATACCCAATCCATCATAATGAGTTTTTTTATGGACACAAGTTTTCAGACCCGGGTTTTTGTATTGAGTTTCACCAGATACAAAAGAAGTCAGGAATATGAATTTGTTGATCATAGACTTTATTGTATTCAGGTCCATCGACATGAAATTAAAAAAATAAGATTCAAAATAATCAAAGGCATAATTTTTTATTTTTTGGAATTTTTTATTTTCTACATTTAGATAAAGAAAGAAGTTTCTATATCAGAAAGGAAGAATTTGTTGACTGTATAAGTCATTTTTTTTGAAGAGTTTTGAAATAATATTGTGATGTCAGGAATTAGAAATTTCTCATACCTTCTAAACAAAATCATATGATGATTTTCTGATCAATAAGTTACCATAAATCATGAAAAATCTCATGATAAAATATTTTGAAGAAATGGTGGAGTGGTTTAAATAATTTCAGAGTTACCAAATGAGATTTTCATCATAATGGGATTTCCATCGTAATGGGAATTAAATTGTAATGAGCTAATAAATAAAAAGATGCTTCTAAGCCTGAGGAAGGAAAAAATAATACTAGGAGAATCGTATTGGGATTTTTCATACTATGATTTTCTTACTGGGATTTTTAAACTGGTATTTTCATTCTAGGATTTTCATACTAATATTTTTGTACTAGGATTTTTGTACCGGGAAAATCATATAAAGATTTTCATATTGGGATTTTCATACTGGTATTTTCATACTAGGATTTTCATACTGATATTTTCATACTGGTATTTTCATACTGAGAAAATCATACTGATATATTCATATTCGGATTTTCGTACTGATATTTTCATACTCGAAGTTGTGTAATAAGATTTTTATACTAAGGAAATCATACTGAAGCATTCATAATGAAGAATTCATACTGATAAAGAAACATATCGTAATTATTTGAGAAATATATAAATAGTTGAATAAGTCAAACTTGAAATTAAATTTTTCATAAATCTTTTAATAGTATAAGGATAATTGAATAAGTCAAAAGTTGAAGTTTAAATATGATAGATTTGCATAGTTTTGAAATTTGAGGAAGCGGGGAAAGTTTTCAAGTTTCCCACTTTTTTCCCCTGAGTTTTCAATAAATACTTTCTTAGATCATTGGTCCATTTGTAACTTTTACACACAAGAAAAAGGAAATCACTAGATAATTCAAAGTTAAAGTTCCAATATGATTGAAGAATAATTGTATTGAAAATTCTAGAAGAGTTTGAGTTTTATAGATTGAGAGTGAGTTCATCATACTCATAAAACTAGATCCAATATTATCATATTTAGAAAATCATATCCAGCATTATTTTATTCATAAAATCAGATCCATCATTATCATATTCAGAGAATTATATCCAACATTATCTTATTCCTAAAATCATATCCATCATTATCATATTCAGAAAATAAGATCCAGCATTATCGTATTCATAAAATTGGATCTAGAATTATCATTTTCAGAAAATAGGATCTAATATAATTGTTTTGAGAGAATCGGATCCAATATCATTGTATTGATAAAATCAGATCTGACATTATCAGATTGAGAAAATCGGATCCAACCAAATAGGATTGAGGATTCAGAATGAAAAATTGTGGATCAGATTCAAAAAATTCTTTATTATTTTGTTTGGATAAATTGTTTTATAATCAAACATTTTAAAATAATTAGAGTCAGTATAATCATTCTTATCGAGAGATATAAGGTGTCTAATGAGAGTTGGCACAAGTTGTATTCACTTATTCTTAATAGTGGATTTTCATAGACCCACAGGAGTGGCTATAGAAAGGATGTAGGTTCTCACATTGAGGCCAAAACTTGTAAATATTGTGTGATTTAATTTCTTTCCTACTATTTAATGCATGATTATTTACTAAAATTTTATAAGGATATAGATCTTAACAGGTTTTAGGGGTTAGGTTTTGAAAATATTTGAAACTTATAAAAGTGAAAAAATGATTCAACCCCCCTTCTCAGTTATTATTAAATCCTTTAAAACTTCAATTAGAATTAGAGGAAGGTTCCCTTGCTGAATCCTTATCATGGATAATATAAATTCTGTCAATAATATATGAATTCCTAGGTTTGATGGAAAAATTTATTATGCATTTAAAAATGGGATGATTCCTTATCTCCCATATCTTGGCTTGGAAGTTGTTGATGCTGCTACTATTGGTTTTCCACCTATTGCGAAAGATGATTCTATGAAATTTGATGATAAGAGAAATATATAAGTTGATGGAAAGGCTATAAATTCAATCCCTATGTCCTTATCAAAGATTTTTTATCATAAGGTGATGAGTCTCAAAACTTAAAAAAGTACACAGGACAAGTTGGAATGTGTTTTTAAAGGGAATTCAAAAGATAAGGAAGCAAATATAAAAATCTATTATAGTAAGTATGAAGACATCATAATGAGATATGAAGAAACAATTTATGAATACTTCACCATAGTAAATGAAATTATTTGTAACATCAGAGGATTAATATATTTCTTGGAATATTCTACAATTATGAATAAACTTATGAGAAAATTTCCGTACATGTTTGATTCTAAAATTTCTTCTTTAGAAGATAAATATTATTTATCTCCTGATGAGTTGCATAACTTTCTTGTTACTTATTAAATGAGGAAATTCACAACGTTTAAAAATAAGATGAAAGATTAAATGAATTTTGTAGCTATGAGAAAGTTGAAAAATTCAATATATAGAAGATATTGATCCTTATTACTTTGAAGATAAAGTGGATGATGAGTTGAATGAAGAAAATAATTTCTCTTATATCCAATAACTATCGAAGAGGAAGAGGAAAGTATAGAGGTAAAATTCCTCTAAAACGTTTTGAGTGTAGTGGAATTGGAAACTTTTCTATGAATTTCCCCAAGAATAAATTTGGAGAATATCGTGATGATTCCTATGTAAAACCTCGATGGAAGAAGTGGAATAGGAATAATAAAGAAGAAAAGTCTCCCAAAAAATAAAATAATAAGTTTACTAAAAACAAAATAAGTATGTTGAGTAAGAAAGTTTAATCAGACTCAACTGACAACAATTATTCTAAAGATGAAAGTTCAGAACAATTGACATCCTTCATTGAAAAAGTTGAGAAAAATAAAATATTTTTCAAAGAGTGAAGAATGTGGTGAAGAATCTTATAGAGAGTATCAGCTTATAATAGAACTTGTTTCATGTATTGAGAAAAAAAACTCTCAAGAAAGAAATTAGAGCAATTAAGAAAGATTTTGAATAAGTTTATGATGGAAGAAAAGATGTCATCAAGTAGGAGGATGAATACATTCAAGAGATTTTAAGTTACAAACTTAGAATTTCTGAACAGGGAAAGATGATTAAAGATCTTAGTAAGAAGCTAGAAGACAAGGAAGAATAGGTCAAAATGTTTCAATAAAAACTTCTTAAGTATGAAAATACATTGAGTAATATGAACAAAAACTTTAACAAAGCTTCAGAAGTAAAAACATGGAATTATAAAGTTGCTGAGAAAGATTAATACGAGAATTAGGTGAAATCTTATCTTACCAAAAATAATGTTTCATCTAATTCTTTTGAAATTTTAGGTTTCAGAAAAAGTATTGGGAAATATTGGGTGGATAAAGGATGTGATAAACCTATCAAATCTACAAAAGTAGAAAAATCACTCAAAAGAAAATATGGTCCACATTCTGAGTATGTTAGAGATGAAAAAAGTAACCAACCTCAACAAAGTTTCAATAGATAAAGATCTTATTTCAATAGAAAATCAAGATTTGATGATTATTTCTGGAGTTATAGAATCTATGGGAACAAGTTTTATAATTTTTGGTATAACTTATCTTTACCTAGAAGAAGGTTTGAGAAAAGTGGAAGAAATAATAAAAGTATAATGAGAAACTTTCCTAACTTATAGAAAGTTAAAAAAGTGAATTATCAAGATGTTAGAAACTTAACAAAAATAAATCAATTTGAATCTCTAGAAGAAGTTTATGGAAGATGTGATCATCCTGGTCATCATGATAAAAGATAAATGACACTCCTTCTAGAACAAGTCTCTTATGATAGAAAAGAAAGATAAAAAGAATAAAGTTGTGGAAAGAGATTTTGTTGTTAAAACAACTTTAAAAGAAAGTAAAATGAACAAACCATGGATACTTGATAGTGGATTTTCTTCACATATGAAAGGTAATGTAAAAATATTTAAACATGTTGAAATTCATGATGGAGGAGTAGTTACCTTTGGTAATGATAGTTTCTTAAAAATCAAAGGAATCAGAATGGCTGAGATTGAAGATAAAAAGTTAAAATCTAAGGAATTTTTATTTGTTGATGGGATAAAACATAACTTTCTTAGTGTAATTCAACTTTTTGATGATGGAAAATAAGTTGTTTTTAGAAAAAAAATTTGTATCATAAAAAGTGTGAAATATGGAAAAGTCATTACAAAAGGAGAAAGAACCAGTGGGAATCTCTTTTAAATAAGAGAATTCAATAAATCATGTTACTTGAGTGGTGAAGATGAAAAAAATTATGGCACCAAAGACTTGTCCACCTTGGGAATAAAAACATGAATACAATTTTTAAATTTGATGATGTTTGGAATTTTCCATAAATGAAAAGAAGAGATAAAGATGTTTGTATTACTTTCCAAAAAGGAAAGATAACTGAAAAAAGTCTTAAGAGAATTGAGATTCAATCTACTAAACTATTTGAGCTTATTCATTCTGATTTATGTGGGCTGATGAGACATCAATCAATAAATGTATATTTTTTAGTTTATCACTTTTATTGATGATTTCACTTAGATGAAAAACATCATGTTTATGAATCACAAGTCAAAGGCTATTGAAATGTTAAAATTCTTTAGAATATATGTTTTGAAAGAAACGAGGGTTTCCATAAAGAAGTTGAGAATAAATAATGGTACCAAATTTACAAGAAATATTTTTGAAACTTATCTGAGAAATCATGGTATAAAACATCAGTATAGTGCTCCCTATACTCCACAAAAAAATGGAGTAATAGAAAGAAATAATAGAATCTTAGTGTAAATGGGAAGAAGTATGTTAGCTGAATACAAAATTTCAAAATTCTATTGGAGGTAAGTTGTTAGTACTACTGTACATGTTCAAAATAGATGCTTATTGAGACCAAAAACTAACATGAATCCTTATGAAATGTGGTATAACAAAAAACCTTCATTGAAATACTTCAAAGTTTTTGGAATTCCATGTTTTCTCAAAATAAAAAAATGCATATTTGGGAAAGTTTTATGAGAAAAATGAGGAAGGAACTTTTTTGGGTTATTAACCAAATGTAATAAGTTACAAATATTGGAACAAATGTTTACAAAAGTTTGCGGACTCATATGATGTGAAGGTAATTGAAAACCAAAGTTCCCTGAAAAAAGTTGTTGAGAATGATGAGGATGATAAACTAGAGATTTACAACAATGGTGAAAGTAGTTTAAAACATCCTTATCATGATTTAGAAGAATCATGTGATGAGGAAATTTCATCTAGGAAATAAACATTGAAATTTACTACCTTAAAAACATGTTGAATCCGAAAAAATTATTAGAAATAAAAAAACTCCAGTTCAGACTAGAAGAAAGTTGAGATTAGATAATCAGACTTCACTTATCTCAAAAGTTGAACCGGAATCAGTTTCAGAAGCTATTCAACACAAAAATGGGTGGATTATATGAATAAAGAATTGGATCGTATTGAAAATAATGAAACATAGAAACTTGTTTCACAAAAAACAAATAAAAATGTTATTAGAACCAAGTGAGTATATAGAAACAAGTTAAATGCACATGGAGAAGTTTCAAGAAACAAATCTAGAATTGTTTGTAAATGCTATACACAGGTGGGAGGTGTGGATTTCGAAGAAAATTTTCCCCATTTGAAAGATTAAAAACTATTATAATTTTTCTTTAAGTGGCCTCACATTATAATTAAAAAGTTTATTAGAAGGATGTAAAGTCAACTTTTTTAAATGGTGAGATTTAGGAAGAAGTTTACATTGAACAACCTTGTGGGTTTATATTTGATGAGAATGAAAAAAAGTTTTCAAATTGAATAAAGATTTTTTATAATGAAATAAGATCCACGTTCTTGGTATTCTAAACTTTATTTTTTTGATAATGTTGAACTTTTCTAAAGGAAATGTTTATAATGACTTATATGTTAAAGATGTTGACTCTAGATCTCTAATTTTTATTATTTATGTGGATGATATAATTTTTGATGGGGATAGAGAAGATGTTTGTAAAATATTTTCTAAAGAAATTAATAATAAGTTTGAAATGTCTATTCTGGGATAATTAACTTTATAACTTGTCTTACAAGTTCAAAAAAAGGAAAAATACATTTTTTTATCTCAAGAAAAGTATGCCAGGAAATTGTTAATTTCTTTTTGGGATGGCAGAATCTAAAGAAGCTTCAACTCCTATTTCAGTGAGAAAAAAGTTGAGTAAAGATGAATTTGGAACAAGTGTGAATCATAAAGACTTTTATAAGCCAATAGGAAGTCTTCTTTACCTTACAGCCTCAAGGCCTAATATTGTTTATGCCGTGAATTTGTGTGCCAGGTATCAAAGTAATCTGAAAGAATCAAATATGTTGGCAGCAAAGAGGATTATGAGATATGTAAAAGGAACAACTTCACATGGGTTTTTATACAAAAGAAATAGTGATATGAAGTTTCATGGTTATACTAATACCAATTGGGAAGGATATTGTAATGATAGAAAATAAACCTCAGGAGGAACATTTTTCTTGGGTGAATTTTGTGTGAGTTTTCATAGTAAGAAACGAAGTTCTGTAACTTTGGGCACAACTGAATCAAAATATGTTGTAGATACTCAAGCTTGTACTCAAATGTTGTGGATGAAATTTTAGATGGAATATTTGAAAGTAAAAGTTTCTAAACCATTAAAGATACTTTGTGATAATTAGAGTGAAATTGATATTTATAAGAATCCTTTCCAACATTCAAGATCAAATCACATTCATATAAAGTTTCACTTTATAAAAGAGAAAGTTTCTAATGGATATTTTTTGTTGGAATACATTTTAAAAAAGTATCAAATTTATGATATCTTTACAAAAGCAATGTTGAAATAAAGTTTTTTGGAATTGAGGTTGCAACTTCATGATCATCCTCCTCCCATGCCTTTCTAAACCTCATAAGGAAGTACCCCCACTATGCTTTGGATTATGTTGACAATGGGGGAGAGAAAGTAACAACTTTTTTACTTTGTAAGAAATTTTTACTTATCTTTATTTTATAAATATGAAGCTATGGTTATCATATAATGGGGGAGAAAAAATTAAAGAAAAATAAACTGAGAAAAGAAATAATGGGGGATAGAAAAATAAAGTGTGAAAAGAAAAGTGAAGAGAGTTTATATTTACATGGATGAAAAATATGCTTGCCACAGAGGGATGGAATTCCTTCAAAAACATTACTTTATCTAGTAGTGTAGTGTCAAGAAACTCTATTTTGAGAAAGGATATGTTTTGATAACAATCAAAAGTTGAGTTGTGAACAAATTATAAGATTTGGAAAAGTTGTTAACACGGGTTATAAACAAATCCAAAGGCGGATATTGAAGAACCTGTGTGATAAATTGATTTTAACAATTTTTTTTGTATTTTTTGACAGCAATTTTTTTTTGAAGAACGTTTTTGTTATTCAGGAATCAGACCCAGTCCATCATAATGAGGTTTTTTTCCAGACACAAGTTTTTGAACCCAAGTTTTCGTATTGAGTTACACTAGACACATAAGAAGTTAGGAAGTTGAATTTGTTGATCATACACTTTATCATATTTAGATACAATATCATGACAATGAAAAACATTGGATTCAAAATAATTGGAGGCAGAATTTGTTGCTTTTTAGAAGTTTTTCTTTTCTATATTCATAGAAAGAAAGAATTTTCTAATCTAGAAAGGAATAAGTTATTGAGTGTTGAAGTTGTTTTGTTCCTGAAGAGTTTTGAAAGAATATTGTGAAGTCAAGAATTTGAAAGTTCTCATATTTTCTAAACAAAATCAGACAATGATTTGCTGATCAATAAGTTCTCACAAATCATGAAAACTCTCATGATAAAAGATTTTGAAGAAATAGTGGAGAGGTTTGAAGAATTTTAGAGTTGAAAAATGAGATTTCCATTATAATGGGATTTAAATCATAATGAGAATTACATCGTAATGATCTGAGAAAGAAAAAGATATTGTTGAGCCTGAGTAAGGAAAAACTCATACTGGGAGAATTGTACTAGGATTTTGGTACTGAGATTTTCATACTGGGATTTTCATATTGGGATTTTCATATTAGGATTTTCATACCGATATTTTCATACTAGGATTTTCATACTAGGAAAATCATACTAATATTTTTGTATTGGGATTTTCGTGCTAGGATTTTCGTATTGGGATTTTTGTACTGATATTTTCCTATTGGGATTTTCATACTGGGAAAATCCTATTGATATTTTCATACTTGTATTTTCTTTATGAGATTTTCGTACTTGGAGTTTCATACTTATATTTTCATACCGAAGAAATAGTATTGAAGTATTCATAGTGAATAATTCATACTGAGAAAAAAAAAACATATTGTACTGAGCTGAGAAAGATATAAAGAGTTGAATAAGTCGAACATGAAATTCAATTTTTCATAAATCTTGGATAATTATAAAGATATTTGAATAAGTCAAAGTTAATGTTTAAATGCAAGAGATTTGTGGAGTTTTTAAATTTGAGGAAGTGGGGAAAATTTTCAAGTTTACAGTTTTGTTTTATGAGTTTCCTATAAATACTTACCCAGATCATTCGTCCATTTGAAAATTTCACACACGTGAAAAGGCGAAGCACTGGAGAATATGAAGTGAATGTTCCCATATGATTGAAGAAGAATTGTATTGAGAATTCTAATAGAGTTTGAGTTTTGCAGATTGAGAGTGAGTTCACCGTACTCATAAAATCGGATCCAACATTATCATATTTAGAAAATAGGTTCCAGCATTATCCTATTCATAAAATCGGATCCAACATTATCACATTCAAGGAATCAAAAATACCATTATCGTATTCAGAAAATTAGATCCAGCATTATCGTATTTAGAAAATCAAATCCAACATTATTATATTCAAAGAATCAGAACCAACATTATCATTTTCAAAAAATCATATCTAGCATCATTATTTTGAGAGAATCAGATCCAACATCATTGTATTGAGAAAATCAAATCTAGCATTATCAGATTGATAAAATCAGATCTAGCCAAATTGTACTAAGGATTCAGACTAAGCAATTGGGAGAAGATTCAAGAAAGTATTTATTATTTTGTTTGGATCAATTATTTTATAGAAAAATATTGTAAACTGATGGGATTTAGTATAATCATTCCCATTGAGAGATAGAAGGTTTCTAATAGGAGTTGTCACATGTTATATTCATTTCTTCTTAATAGTGTATTTCCATAGACCCATGAGAGTGGCTATATCAAGGATGTAAGTTCTCACATTGTGGCCGAACCTTAAAAATCTTATGTGATTTACTTGATTTCCTAATATTGCATATATAAGTAGTTACTAAAATTTAATAAGGGTATAAATATTAATAGGTTATATGTAAAGCCCCGACCCCAGCTACCCGGAGTCGGTGCATTACTTCGTAACATTGGCATGATCACAAAAGATCAAGTCTCGAAAGACCGATTAGTTTAGTAGCCTTGGAAACACTAGATACATTCGTAAACGTTACATTACATCATAAAGTGAAAAACTACAATAACAAAGTCTCCATAGTCCACACTCATATCCTCTTCTGACTATCCCTGTAGGTCATTCCTAAAATACTTCTTCACATCCTGGAAAAATTAAAACATTGAAAGGGGTGAGCTCAGATGCTCAGTAAGGATAACAATATAGCGGAAGATTTCATCAATAAACATAAACATTTAAGGAAATGTATAACTAAAACAAAATCCTTTTAAACTCGAACTTAAACATAATATGGCAAAAGTAAAATGAGATAATGCCATTTACTTCTTCACATGGATATTCTACTGGTCGAATAATCACATGAAATATCAATAACCACTTTCATAATGATGGAATGCATAATGCCAGACTATCATAACCACGTATCCAAGGCCTCGTTCCAAGACCACAAATAAGATTTTGTCAAGGCCTCGTGCCAAGACACTAGTTTGTCTCATGAGACCTATTGATGCATCAAGGAGCTATAGCGGGCTCCACCCATCACTTATTAAGTCCAATGCATTCCTCATATGAATAGGTTTAAACATATCATAAACCATAACATAATCGTATCACATAAAACATGGATAAAGGAAACATAACATTTCCACATTTCAATCACAAGATATCAATACAACACATTGATATAATAAAAATGCTTTCAAAACCATTTTAAATACCAAAATAAAAGAAAGTTAAAACTTTGTATTTATTTTTCATTAAAAAAAACGTGATGGCTTGTAGAGGAAGCCGAAACTCAAATAATGGTCACGGCGGCGGAGAAGTCGTTGTCGCCGCATATGTACGGAAAGAAAAACATTCCCTTTTTGTCGTTTAGTAAAACGCTTCGTATAAAAAAGATTCCTTTTGAATAAACATAAAAGTCAAAGGGGTTTATACACCGTATAAAAGAAAGTTGTGTATAAAACCAAATATGCCTCAATGAAAGGAGATTGAGGCGAAGTCCTTAAAAAGACCATTTTTAAAATAAAATAGATCTATTATGTGTATTCACTATAGGTACACATAAAGAAAGTAAAAATACAAAATAAGACATAATAATATCATGACATAATTTGAAAGTAGGAGATTAACCCAAAGAATAGAAGTTGGGTTAAGGAATTCCCTTACCTCGTGTCCGACTTGACTCAACCATTCTTTAACATCCTGAATAATAAACTAGAGTTAATATATACCTTATTAAGAACCATTTTCAATTTCATTATCCTTTTTATATCACTTATTACAATGTTATGAACATTATGTAATTATTTAAGTTGATAACGGTCGTTTTGTCGATCTTTGGTACTTGAGTCAACAATAAACTTCTTATAATTACAAGTTGTTCATGTGTTGAACTATCCATTATATCCAGAATTATATTCATGATGTAGATATCATATATATCATATATATCCAGTATATACATTCATTCATAATATTACGTAACATTTAGAGGTAAGAAATGAAATGCACCGTTCATGGAGACGGTAATCCGTACGTACGCATGAACGCTAATTTCATGTATAATATAATTCCAGTATAATATATCATATAATACCATTTAATCCATCCTTTATACATCCCATATATGTTATTAACGATTCAAATCACTTTGAGGGGGCGGTAGTCCGCACTTCCTAAAATGAAAATATCGCATTTACCCATAATGAAAATCATAAAGGTATGCCATAAATGAAAAATACAAAATCATAAGAAAAAAAAACATAATATATATCATATATAAAAATAGTTTCATTATAATGGCCACCATTAGAGGTGTTATATGAGTGTTGAACAATCATCGTTTCGTGAGGCAAAAATTCACCATCCACAGAAACAGTATGTTCTTTAACCATTAGATGTAGGTGTGTGTAAATGTAGCTAAAATAATTCTTATAATAACATCCTAGTATATTGAGGATACTGGTTTTGTTACAAAAGAAATTAATAAAAAGTGTTTAGGGGGTTGGAGAATAAAAATAAAACAAAACAACATTAGAGAAGACATTACCTTAAAATTGGGTAACTCTTTTTGATTTGAGCCAAAGGCTTCCTTGGGAAGAGTTATGACCAAAGTGAGGCTTCTAGGAGTAAGAGGGGGAAGTTGGGAGAGTATTTGGGCAGAGGTTGTCCGAGCCAAATGGCTTGAAAGTGTGAATGAGGTGGTAGAGGTGGGGGCCTTTTATAAGAGGAGAGGAGGGGCACTCTTGGAAAGTAAGGAAATGTTTCATTATTATACAATGATTTTCGGATTCCAAAGGTCCCACACTTATATAATTCGAGGATAAGGTGATAAGGGTTCGAAATATACTCATCCAATAGGTTTTTGACAAGTGTAAGCCTTGGATTTTACATTATAGTTTTATTTTATTTAAATCGTTAATTAATGAGGTAATCGCTGCATCATCATGATGTCATAAATAATTTAATTTATTTAATGTCTAAAAATTATAAAAAAAATACTATGATGTAGGAAATCTTTTTATATTTCCAATGAATATTTATAGTCAAAATTATGACTTGTATAACCCCATGTAAAAATTGTTTTAGTAAAACATTTCATGTTGGTGTCATTTTTTACTTTAACATTTAATAAAAGGTATTTATGTCATTTTCCAACTAAAGTGGATCCATGGGGTCCCCAAGTTGACCCATGGATTTTCTTGGTCGGCCATGGCACATCCAATGAGGTTAGGACATGTGTCAAGCTCATCTCATATTATTAAAACATTATTTTTACCTTAAACTACACTAATTACCTCTAATCGTGATTAAGAACTTAAAAGTTACTATTCACCAAAAAATTATTTTAATCTCATTGAACCAAATTTTAATTCTTAATGACAACCATGTATGTCTGATTTTTGAAATTCAAAACATAGAAGTGGTAAAATTTCATTTAAACGAAAAATCAGTTTTTTAACTACCACTTAGTGGTTTCACTATTCATCAAAAATTGAAGTTTTTCAAAACAATGCCAAAATTTCACCCTAAGCTATAATTGATATTCCGAATTCAAAAATGATGTATATTTTACAAAATTCCAAACATATAAGTTTCATTAATTAATTTTATAATTAATTCTCGCTGCCACAACAAATAATGTGTTTTTAAGAAACAATATATATCAAAAGATTGGAAATTGTTTATGTCCAATTTCAATGTTAAATTAATTCTAATGACCACCATTGGATAAAATGGTAAAAATATATTATAATTATACTTGAAAACCACTAAATAGTATAATTTATCACTATAAATTGTTTTGATTAAAAAAGTTGTTTTTAAGTATTTTTCACTATTCATAAAAAATTAGAAGTTCTCAGAAAAATACCAAAAATTCAACATAGGCTAATTTCGATATTCCGAATCAAAAAATGAAGTCCATTTTGAAATATAAAATATATATAATTTCAAAAAGTGGTTATTACTATTCATAATAGCTATTTTGGTTGGTCTCGGTGTGTTAGAATCTCAAACTTGCGTACAATGCAAGCTATTGCATTTTTAAATAAGAAGCATATCGTGGAAGCTCGAGGTGTTACATTCTACCCTCCTTAAATAAATTGCGTTCTCATAATTTGAAATTTTATTTGAAAATAAAAGGTTGAAAATAGAGAGTACCTTTGGGGAAAACCCACATTGGAAATAAGGTTAATAAAAATATAACATTAAAAGATAGAAAGATAAGTACAAAGGTCACCCGAGATAGCCCATACTAGGATTCTATGAAAATATGGATATGGAGGAGAAAAAAACCATCAAGATCTGATGGAGAGATGTAGAAAACAGGATTAGGAGAAAGTTTAACTACAAGAAAATCACAAACTTGTGATTGGTTAAACGATCATTGATTCCCCAGTAGGAAAAGTTAACCGACAACGTTTTTTTTAAGTTAACTTTTATAAAGTTGAGGAATTTATTTAGGAGATTTACTAAGAATGTAAGGAAATATACTTACTTGTAATGTAGATGTTCATTCTTTAATAAATTTTTACCACAAACCCATCATTCACTCCAAAAGGTAATAGAACTCAAAAATATTCTATTTATCGTAATTGTATAAGGTTCCAAATATTAACACATACCATTTAGATTAGTAAAACTATTTTGTAATAAACAGGGACTTCCTGTAGGCTAGTGGTAGGTAATAAAGGCCTGTCGCACTATGGTTGTGGGTTCGATTCCTGTAGCTTTGTCCGACGCGACGGGTTATGCCCCACCCTGCAGGTTGTCCTTTTCCTAAAACTATAGTATTATAATATTCCAAAAATAATCTTCAGAAATTTTTTAACCTTAAACAATACTATCCATGGTTCAACTTAATCCATTCCAACCTTAATAGTTATCAAAAATACCTCTGTCCAGAATTTCTCTTAAAGGTCTCTAAATTCCAAAATCAATTGTATCATTAGATTCATCAAACAAGGTAAAGTTTCTCTTTTTGTCACATACAAAAATATGATTACCTTCATCATATTAAAACCTTAATGAAATCAACATGTACTGCAGTACAATCCTTATATATATATCACATTATTCTAATAACCATAATATAATCCATGAGTCCAAAAGCACCAATACATTTATTATTGCGCTTCAACTGTAGTCACAACATAAGATTGGCCTTGATCCCTTGGCCTTTTTTGAGGTAAGTTTCCCTGACGCTTAGGACATTCATTTGCATAATGTCCCATCTCTCTAAAATTGTAGCATTCAACATTGATAGACTCTTTCTTTCCCTTACAATCACGCACTTGGTGACCTTTTTCCCCACATTTATAACAAACTCTCATTCCTTTTAGGCAAGTACCAGGGTGATTATTCCCACAATTATCGCATAATGGAAAATCCTTCTTTCCCTTTTTACCTTTATCCATCATTCTCTCTTCCATCCCTTTCGTCTCTTGCTTCGCTTCAAAGCCATAGGACTCAGAGAATTATTTACTTATCTTATTAACACATGATACTATTTCTTCATATGTTTAGAACACATGGGAGACTATTTCCCTTCTAAATGTTGGCTTAATATCGTGAAATATACGATCCTTCTTACTCTTTGGATCATACGTATTGCTGGAGTTCACATTCCTTCTACTGGGCGCCATTTCTATACAATGACATAAACTAGGTTAGTTTATGAATTACAATGAATAATTCCAAACTTTTAAAATACTTAATGTAAATTGAACGGTTTATGGATATAATCCATAATCATAAGAATGTTTTCTTTGAGGAAGTATATACTCATAAACCCTACATAATGGTTTGTAAAGAAAATGAGAATTATCCTAAGCAAATCCCCCGGGAGTGTCGTAACCAAGAGTGCAGCAAGGCCCGTTGTCGTGCACCAGTTCCCGTTCGAGTCTAGCTCAAAGCGGTGTTTTTGGGTTTTACCCCTAGGTACATCTGTGTCAGAGCAGCCTCTACCTGCTCGTATCCAGATAGGGATGTATTGCTCAGAAAACTCACAAAATCTCTATAATACCAAAATTCTAGGAAGTTATTCTATACTAATCCTTAAAGTCTATCTTCAGGCTATGTGCTCTAATCAGAGTTTATCTAAATCTAGCTTCCAAGGTTAGTACTAAGCTGCCTCTGATACCAACTGTAACGCCCCGACCCAGTTACCCGGAGTCGGTGCATTACTTTGTAACATTGGAATGATTACAAAAGATAAAGTCTCGAAAGACCAATTAGTTTAGTAGCCTTGGAAACACTAGATACATTCGTAAACGTTAAATTACATCATAAAGTGAAAAAACTACAATAAAAAAGTCTCCATAGTCCACACTCATATCCTCTTCTGACTATCCCTGCAGGTCATTCCTAAAATACTTCTTCACATCCTGGAAAAATTAAAACATTGAAAGGGGTGAGCTCAGATGCTCAGTAAGGACAACAATATAGCGGAAGATTTCATCAATAAGCATAAACATTTAAGGCAATGTATAACTAAAACAAAAGCCTTTTAAACTTGAACTTCAACATAATATGGCAAAAGTAAAATGAGATAATGCCATTTACTTCTTCACATGGATATTCTACTGGTCGAATAATCACATGCAATATCAATAACCACTTTCATAATGATGGAATGCATAATGCCAGACTATCATAACCACGTAGCCAAGGCCTCGTGCCAAGACCACAAATAAGATTTTGTCAAGGCCTCGTGCCAAGACACTATTTTGTCTCATGAGACCTACCGATACATCGAGGAGCTATAGCAGGCTCCACCCGTCACTTATTAATTCCAATGCATTCCTCATATGAATAGGTTTAAATATATCATAAACCATAACATAATCGTATCACATAAAACATGGATAAAGGAAACATAACATTTCCACATTTCAATCACAAGATATCAATACAACACATTGATATAATAAAAATGCTTTCAAAACCATTTTCAATACCAAAATAAAATAAAGTTAAAACTTTGTATTTATTTTTCATTAAAAAAAACATGATGGCTTGTAGAGGAAGCTGAAACTCAAATAATGGTCACGGCAGCGGAGAAGTCGTTGTCGCCGCATATGTACGGAAAGAAAAAAATTCCCTTTTTGTCGTTTAGTAAAACGCTTCGTATAAAAATTATTCCTTTTGAATAAAAGTAAAAGTCAATGGGGCTTATACACCGTATAAAAGAAAGTTGTGTATAAAACCAAATATGCCTAAATGAAAGGAGATTGAGACGAAGTCCTTAAAAATATCATTTTTAAAATAAAATAGATCTATTATGTGTATTCACTATAGGTACACATAAAGAAATTAAAAATACAAAATAAGACATAATAATATCATGACATAATTTGAAAGTAGGAGATTAACCCAAAGAATGGAAGTTGGGTTAAGGAATTCCCTTACCTCGTGTCCGACTTGACTCAACCATTCTTTAACCTCCTAAATAATAAACTAGAGTTAATATCTACCTTATTAAGAACCATTTTCAATTTCATTATCCATTTTATATCACTTATTACAATGTTATGAACATTATGTAATTATTTTAGTTGATAACGGTCGTTTTGTCGATATTTGGTACTTGAGTCAACAATAAACTTCTTATAATTACAATTTGTTCATGTGGTGAAATATCCATTATATCCAGAATTATATTCATGATGTAGATATCATATATATCATATATATCCAGTATATACATTCATTCATAATATTACGTAACATTTAGAGGTAAGAAATGAAATGCACCGTTCATGGAGACGGTAAGCCGTACGTACACATGAACGCTACTTTCATGTATAATATAATTCCAGTATAATATAGAATATAATACCATTTACTCCATCCTTTATACATCCCACATATGGTATTAATGATTCAAATCACTTTGAGGGGGCGGTAGTCCGCACTTCCTAAAATGAAAATATAGCGTTTACCCATAATGGAAACCATAAAGGTATGTCATAAATGAAAAATACAAAATCATAAGGAAAACAAAAACATAATATATATCATATATAAAAATGGTGTCATTATAATGGCCACCATTAGAGGTGTTATATGAGTGTTGAACAATCATCGTTTCGTGAGGCAAAAATTCACCATCCACAGAAACAGTATGTTCTTTAACCATTAGATGTAGGTGTGTGTAAATGTAGCTCGAATCCTTATTATAACAACATCCTAGTATATTTAGGATACTGGTTTTGTTACAAAAGAAATTAATAAAAAGTGTTTAGGGGGTTGGAGAAGAAAAATAAAACAAAAAAACATTAGAGAAAACATTACCTTAAAATCGGGTAACTCTTTTTGATTTGAGCCAAAGGCTTCCTTGGGAAGGGTTATACCCAAAGTGAGGCTTCTAGGAGTAAGAGGGGGAAGTTGGGAGAGTATTTTGGAAGAGGTTGGCCGAGCCAAATGGCTTGAAAGTGTGAATGAGGTGGTAGAGGTGGGGGCCTTTTATAAGAGGAGAGGAGGGGCACTCTTGGAAAGTAAGGAAATGTTACATTATTATACAATGATTTTCGGATTCCAAAGGTCCAAAACTTATATAATTAGAGGATAAGGTGATAAGGGTTCTAAATCTACTCATCAAATAGGTTTTTGACAAGTGTAAGCCTTGGATTTTACATTATCTTTTCATTTTATTTAAATCGTTAATTAATGAGGTAATCGCTGCATCATCATGATGTCATAAATAATTTAATTTATTTAATGTATAAAAATTATAAAAAAAATACTATGATGTAGGAAATATTTTTATATTTCCAATGACTATTTATAGTCAAAAATATGACTTGTATAACCCCATGTAAAAATTGTTTTTGTAAAACATTTCATGTTTGTGTCATTTTTTACTTTAACATTAAATAAAAGGTATTTATGTCATTTTCCAACTAAAGTGGCTCCATGGGGTCCCCAAGTTTACCCATGGATTGTCTTGGTCGGCCATGGAACATAAAATGAGGTTAGGACATTTGTCAAGCTCATATCATATTATTAAAACATTATTTTTACCTTAAACTACACTAATTACCTCTAATCACGATTAAGAACTTAAAAGTTACTATTCACCAAAAAATTATTTTAATCTCATTGAACCAAATTTTACTTCTTAATGACAACCATTTATGTCGGATTTTTGAAATTCAAAACACAGAAGTGGTAAAATTTCATTTAAACGAAAAATCAGTTTTTTAACTACCACTTAGTGGTTTCACTATTCATCAAAAATTGAAGTTTTTCAGAACAATGCCAAAATTTCACCCTAAGATATAATTGATATTCCGAATTCAAAAATGATGTCTATTTTACAAAATTCCAAAAATATAATTTGCATTAATTAATTTTATAATTAATTCCCGCTGCCACAACAAATAGCGTGTTTTTAAGAAACAATATATATCAAAAGATTGGCAATTGTTTATGTCCAATTTCAATGTTAAATTAATTCTAATGACCACCATTGGATAAAATGGTAAAAATATATTCTAATTATACTTTAAAACCACTAAATAGTATAATTTATCACTATAAATTGTTTTGATTAAAAAAGTTGTTTTTAAGTATTTTTCACTATTCATAAAAAATTAGAAGTTCTCAGAAAAATACCAAAAATTCAACATAGGCTAATTTCGATATTCCGAATCCAAAAATAAAGTCCATTTTGAAATATAAAATATATATAATTTCAAAAAGTGGTTATTACTATTCATAATAGCTATTTTGGTTGGTCTTGGTGTGTTAGAATCTCGAACTTGCGTACAATGCAAGCTATTGCATTATTAAATGAGAAGCGTATCGTGGAAGCTTGGGGTGTTACATTATAGGGGTTAAGTTATGAAAACAATTGAAACTTATAAAAGTGAACAACTGATTCAACCCCCCTCTCAGTTGTTATTCGATCTTTTGGAACTTTAGTTTTCTTGGTCTCAATTCTAATTATCTAAGGCATAATACATTTTGTGAACCATGATTTACTTGGTATGGTGTATTTACTTAATATGGATGTATTTTTATCCTAAAAACTGTATTTTATGGGATTTAAAAACCAAATAATGTTCCCTTATTCAATTGTCTTTTGATTCATCTATTTCCCCAGTAGTAAGGACTTTTGGTAACTCAAATTTTATTCATTGAGTTATGATCATTCTATTTAACTTTTAAGTTTTTTAATTTATTCCATTTTATTATATTTTGTGTTACTCTCTCATTTTTTTGGGGATATAAATTATTACCACATAAACCATTTGGAAAGTATTTCTCACTTCTTGAGATATGTTGTCTGTAAGATAAATCGATAACTTAAATTTTCTTCTTTGAGTTATAATATTTTATTGTAAAATTTTTTCTCCCATAATTGGGTTATCCCACAATAATATTTTATTATATGTTATTTTATAATTATTTTTGGGAAAATATTGTTTTAATAAAAGTAAGGTTTTATTACTCTTTTTACAAGGACTTATTTAACAGTTGGTATCAAATGAAAGGTTTAGATAACTTTGGAGATTAGGATGTTTGTTGTGGAAAATTTGAGGGTTGATAAGTTAAGTTTGATCACAATAGATAACCCTTTGGGATAGTATATGATTTAATAATAAGGTAACAATGCACATTTTATTTTTGGATTAGGGTTAGAGAACCTTAGTGAAAATCATAGGAATAAGTTCAAGTATAAGATGAAATATGGAAGTTTTTATAATGTATTGAGTATGTGGTTTTACTAAAAATCACATCCCAATCTAGATACTATGATTGAATGAAAGATCTAGAGAATATGTGCCTAGGGGTGATAACGCTAAAAAGGGAAGATTAGGTATTAACTCAATCGTCACCTAGTGTGTGATAAAGAGGCATAACTGCACACCCAGTTTCAAACTCCCATGGGATGTGATTTGGTTAATCACATTCTATTTACAAACCATTATAAAGGATTTAATAATGATTTTAAATAATTAGGATAGATAACCTAATATAAAAATTACCTTGGATAACCAAGGATTAAACAAATAGAGACATAGGTTGATCCTAAATTATCATATGTTAAAAACAAAGGTGTCATAAGGGAAGACATATTCAGATTTATGTTTTTATATTAACATTTTGAATGTTATCATAACAATTTTGGTTTTAGTATTTTAGTTGAAACAGGATCATGAAGATGAAACTGAGAAAGGTATGTGTATAAAAACCACTATGTCTTATAACTGAATAAAAGAGATTACATAAATGGTTATGAATTTTAGTATATGCCTATTATGATGGAAAAGGTGAGTTTCCTAGTCTTACCTATAATAATGAGTTTGATATTATAATAGAAATTAATTCTTAATACTCTTAACAATTTTAATTAGTGAATTAATATTTATCAATTAAATTTAAGCATATTCCAAATATTATTGAGGATTATGTGAAACATCTAAGGATTGTTGTTCAATAGTTTTTATTTAAAGGTTTTGAAACATATATTAACTGGTGTAAATAACATTGAAAAGTGATTTTATGATAAGGTTATAATTTTGGGATAACTATTTAAGAACATATAATTGAAGTATGAATAATTTTTAGGTTTAGTATATTCTTGATGCTGAGGTTATAAAGGGTGGTTTTATTTTGAATAAGTAAGTTAGATAATATTAGTGACCTCGAGATTGATAATTGATTCATGAATTTTTTGGTGAAGTTAATATCATTTTTTTGGATTATAATATATATTTACTAGTTTGTGACTTTATAAACTAGTGATTAATACATTTAAGGGTTAAAAATTGAGTTAGTTTTTTGGAATAATATATAATCATGGTGTGGTTTAATGTCTAGGAAATTTAAATGGTTTTGGTAAAGCTATATTATTGAGAGTGTAATGAACCAAAATTTCATCAATGGAATTTCCATTCTGAATATATATTTGTTTCATATTTAGTAATATAATATTATATAATGAAAACACACCACGTGATATAACCAAATTTTTTATTATAATAATTTTAACATTAATAATTCAAATATTACAATGATATAAAAAATATAAAATAAGTCTACTAAAATATGAAAATTTGGATCTTCTCGATCCACAAGAATAACTTCACTCACGAATAAAATTATAGAAATGAAGTTGAATATTAGTAATTAAATATTCATATTGAATTTGAAAATATATATAACCTTGAGAGAAAATATAAGTGAATGAATACTGAATGAAATATTAGATATTTATAGGAAGTGGGAACCCATATATCTGTTACAAATTTGATCATTGGGAATAATAACATGACCATTAAAATAGTAAACTCCCCTATGGAAGTGTAAAATAATATTTAGAAATTTTATAAAATGAAAATATTGAATATTTATATCAAGATAAAAGTAAATAAATGTTTTAAAAATGATAAAATAAGTGTTCATATTTTTATAAAACACATATGATTTATTTTAATTTTTATAAAAAATATAATGATTTAAAAGAAAGTTTATTTTCATAAAATGGATTTATAAATTATTATTATATTTTATTATAATGGTAAAATAATTTTATGATACCTTAATAAAATTTTAAAAGGTCTAGAAAATTGATCATAATATTAAAATTAGTATTTTTCAAATAAATGAGGATTTTATTTAAAAATTAAATTCTTTATATTTAGAAAAATATTTTCATAAAATGGATTCCATTTTTGGAATAAAAATTTCAAAAATATCTAGGGTGAATTTTTGATATTTTTCTAAAATGGTTGAATTTTGGTGAATAGTGAAATACGGTAAAATACAACATTTAACATTATAAACTAAATAGATGAATTTTTGAGTCATGGATAATGTAAGAACTCATTAGTTAGATCTCACATGCACTATTTACTATATATATTCATAAGAATCAATACTATTGGAAATCTTGATCCAAAATAAAAAACCAATGAATATAATTTTCAAAAACACCCCTCCCCCCTTATAAATACCACCCTCACCACCCCTTATACTTACAAATTCTAAGCCCTGTATATTTCAACATTTATACCCAATTCTATTCCCAATTCTATCCCACACATCCTAGTTTCACTGGTCTCATCCAAAGATCGATCCAAGGTTCCTTAAGTGTAATCCCATTATGAGATGTCCAAAGGAGAAGGTAATTCCCTCAATATATTCTTTTAATTTTTATTCCTTTTCATCCTATAAGAAAATTCCATCCAATAGGGAATAATATATCAAATATCATATATATAATGTAATTTTATATTTCTAATGGAATATCTACAATCCATAATCTTATCTTATATTTTTATTTTAAAAATGAAACCGTTGTCCATATTATGTTGGTTCACCGCTTCCATGGACGATTAGTTTTTGTTTTAAATTACCACCTTCATGGAATTTTAAATTATATTATAATGGATTAAAATTAATTAAATATTTATATTATATATTTTTTGACATTTTTTAATGAATATATTTCCATAATATTAAATAAAACAAAACTAGTTTGTGAAGGTCTATAAAATTTATAAAATAAACTAACCATATAACATTAACATTTTTACTAAATGGATCTTCCATATGATGGAAAACAAAAGGAAAATTTTAAAAATTTCAACTTATATAAGTAAATTAATACCATTTCATTTTACTTTTGTAGTTTTAGTCCCATTTTATAAGAACTTCCATAATTATACACAAGTGATCAGACCATGAAACCATGAGACAAATTCCCTTGGAAAAGAGAAATTAAACATCATATCTCATGGAAATGGTTATAAATAAGCATAATAAAATTATAAGAGATCAATAAACCACACTGAATACTCCTACATGGTCATACTACCCCGATGTAGATGTAGAAGCTATTGGATGTAAATTAATCATAACATGTCTGGATAAAAATTTTCCCTAAAGAGATGCTTGAAGTTTGACTAGGAAATGGCTATCCCATTATGTTACTATGTCACCAGACTCCACCATCACCCAATGGAGTCATTAATAAGAGTCATCGAAAGGATCTCCATCTAATATAAATGCACCCTCAAAAGTTAGAAAACTTGAGTGACTTCCTATAGCCAGTCCTCAGCCACTTGGGGGTATGGCTCACCCCAAAACTTTATAGGTCACTACGTATGGAATTCATGTAGTGCACTCAGCCTGTGTACATCCTCAGTTGGAATCTATAATTACTATTTTTATAGAGGCATCCTCATGATCATAAAGTGGAATCTTGGCTGACTATCTTCACAAAGGCATCCTAAAATAAACAAGATGTATCACAATCAAAGAGTATATCAGGGAGAAAACTCAATAAAGACATGGAAACCAAAACCCATTCCTATATGATGCATGTACCAATGTTTTCCCTACAACAAATTTATACATGTACTGAGTTGAAATACAGGTGATCATAGTCCTAGTGTATGGATATGTCAGCCACCACACCAACACCAGAGTCCCTGGTCTGAAATCTGTACTCAACACACTTAACACCATTTCCATAAAACTCAAACCAATCTCACAAAATTTGATCCTAAGGTAAAAACTAATACTCTAATACCACTCTATCATGACCCATACTGACAGGGCATGATCCACAAATACCCCAATCCCACCTCCAATAGGTCAAGGGATGGATACCAACACTGAGTAGGCATATCACACACATCATATGCCTTATCCTAATGTACCTGCACACATAAAAAAATCATCTCAAATTTAATGAAATGATAAAATGTAAAACAATTGAAACTAATGCATGTATACATATATAATCCCACAATCAGGGTATGATAGTAAGATATTAAAAGAAATAAAGGGGGACAAATACAAGCCAAACCAAAACTGTAGAGATTCCAACCTACTCATATGGTGGGAACAAATATCAAATTAAACCACATGGAAAACACCTCGGTCTATCTAGATTAAGATACATTCCACCAGCTCCCTATCCTCCTAGGACACCATAAAATGGGTCTTCATTTTCATAATACATGACATGTGAGGGTAGATCCCATGCAGGGGTGAGTATAAAAATACCCAGTAGGACACCCTAAAGAAATTAAACATAATTCATCAAGAGTAGTCATCTCATAACAATGATATAACAATCAAAGGGAAAACCAACACCCAAATATAATAAATAAGGACACCACACCCACCATGTGGATGTAATTATCATTTATTATTCCATGCATCCTTCATCCTATTGATCTAGGATTAATTCTTGGTGTATTTGGAAGCCTTTACTCTATTTTGGACATCCTGTTTGTGCAATCGATCCATGATAAGTTTTTGGATTTGGTTTTTCCATCCTCTTCCATTGTTATCTATTAGGGTGGTGGAATCCTTAGACCAATTTTGGTTGTGATCTTGACCTGATTTGATTAAGGTTTTTCTTGCAATATTCTTCACCTTCTTCCTCATTGATGCTACCCTTTTGAAGCATTGTGTTAATCAATGATTAAAGGTAGGGGTCTAAACCTAACCCTATGGTCTGTTTAATTGTGAAGTACATGAAATATTGTGATTTCACTGATGTAACATACGATCCAATTAATTTATTCATTGATAATTGGTAAATCATGAATTTTAATATTGGTTAGATCCCTTTGGATTCAATTATTTTTGTGACCTCGCTTATGCCTACCCATTGGGTGAGCGAACCTTGAATAATAAGAACTTGGATAATGGTTTAAAGTGTGTTTATCATGACATGAGACCTTAGGTGATTTATTGATATAGAATACCTAGGTAATGTATTATTTTCTCATGGACATGACTATTGATCATTTGATATATAAATGAAAGTGAAATTGAAGGAAAAATGATAATTTTAATAATTAACCATCGAGGATTATGATGTGATATTGTGATATCATTAATGTTATGACTTGTTGAGTTCATGATGCAATTATTATATACCAGTTTATGCCTAAACACATGCTAAAATTATTATATATTGTTTTATTACCCAACACATTCTGAAATGATTATATACAAGGTTATACCATGACACTTGCTAAAATGATTATATACCAGGTTATGCCCTGGAACATGTTGAAATGATTATATATCGGGTTATTCCTTGACATGTGTTATAATTCTTATATACCGAGTTATGACCTGATATATTCTAAAATTATTATATACCAATCTATGTTCTCATACATGTTGAAATTCTTATATAGTGATCTTGGTCCAGGTTGTGTGATTTTTCCATGGATATATGGTTATGGTTGGCATGGTTGTGTTACATGCCTATAGATATTCCGAAATGGTTTTGAAGAAGGTTATTTAGATATATGGTTATGGTTAGTATGGTTGTGTTACATTCCCAAAGACATTTTGGAAGGGTGATGAACCATATTGATTGATGTATTGTATTAAATGATTAATTAATACACATGTTTATCACTTTATTGCATACAATTATTATCAACTGGTTATATTTAGACAAAATGGTATTGACCTACTGAGTTTTACTAACACCCTACTCAAGCTGACGTTTGGTACCCAAGTGGATTACATGGATGGATGATTGGAAAAGGGAAAGGGACCTTGCTGTTGATTTTTTTCTTGTTGTATGGGATGGAGTTTGGAAACGAGACCAACATGGGGTTCAGGATCAGGGACTTTTGAGTCTACTAGTATTTTATTATGTATTACTTATAACACAAAATTTATTTACATTCCAGTCTTTCATTACATTATTTTCTTATTATTTATTGTATTATTCATTTGAATTTTATTATTTGGTTTATCTAATGTATTTTTTTGTTTCCTCTTTTTTCATTACTCTAATATTTCTTATTATATGAATATTATTCTATTTTTTAACTATGTACCAAGGAAAATAGTATCACCTATACACTTATCATACCCCTAGTGCTAGTCAGTAGCCTTTGGAATATGGGGATTCACACTTGAGGTCCTGTAACCAACCTGTTTTGTCCACATGAGAGAGTAATGGATCAGGGGACGTTACAAAGTTCTATCAGAGCCATATAGTTTCTTTTTTATTTATTTACTATTTGGGAAAGGTAGAAAGGATACTAGGATGTTTCAAGAATTAGTAATTATCATATGAATGTGAGTATATAATCCATATTTGGGGGGAAAATCCGAGTTCCAGGGATGTGGTTTTTATTTATACTATTCAATTATTATAGTTGATGTTATTTCACCTTAGGCAATTCACATGTAATGTGAGGTTATTATTTAGAGATGTTATTAGTTCTTGATATTTATACCCATGGTCTGGTATGGAATGAGATGAGTATTCATGCATCATGATATGAACATAGGGATATATATTGACATGAATTGTTCATGATAGGGATATATTTATTGCTTGAGTTATATAATTTCCTATATGAACTGTTGTATGAGATACCTATTATATTAGAGAAATGAAATAAATGAACTGACATGTCATGCTAAAAACTTGTAAGACATGTCTAGAGAGAACATGAGTCAGTGGTCCTCTATTTTTGTCACCTGTTGAGGTTGACCTTGTTATAGCTAGTGTTCTAAGGAGTGTGTTTGTATTATAGATAAAATGACTTCTCATTATCTTCGAGTTGATCATCATGAGATTGGAAATCACAATTCACCTAACAAAGCTGATCTAGAGCATCCTATAGATCATAAGGATTAGATGGATGTTCAGCTTTGCAACAACTTCATAAGGGTCATTCCATCCATGGAAAGGGAGATTGTTCACACAATACATTCAATGTCTGATCTAAAAAGATATTTCCAACTACAACATACACCTATATTCAATAGGGAGGGAAGAACCTAGGAATCTGAGTTCTTGACCGAGTCATACCATACAATCTTTAATCATCTCAAGACACCCATAAATATCAGGGTAAAGCTTACTTCATATATACTTTGTGGACCATACAAGCATTAGTGAGACATTTTAGAGTAGGTTGGTAAGTAAGGATTTATCTTGGAAGGGATTTAAGAAAAAAATTCCCAACCCATTTATATCTCAAAAAATTGAGGTATGAGAAGGATCATGAGTTCATGAACCTAACTTAGGAGTGAATTCTAGTTCTAGACTATGTTGAACGCTTCAATGATATATATATATTTGTGTTATCTCTAGATATTGATGAGATCTTAAGGACGATACATTTCTAGGATGATCTTCACTATGATATTAGGTCATAGGTGAAAATTTCTATCTAAGAAGTTTTGAGGATGTGATGAATCATACACTCATTATAGAAGGGAATCTGAGAGAGGCCCTGAACAATGACCAAGATGTTTCAGCAGGGATAACTAGGAACTCTTCTTCTAGTGGAAGAAATTGTTTATATAGTAGTTTTCTCCAAGAAAAAAATAGTCAGAGCAGTCAGGGTAGTGGGAATAAATCTCAGGATCATGTTCCATTGTAGTGCTATCAGTATGGAAAGATAGGCCACAAGCAGACTCAGTTTCCAAACCCCTATTTGGAGTGTCTATCTTGTAAAAGGATGGTCCACCTATAAAGTTTTTATAGGGGAATTCAACAACAGAGTAGTGGAAATGGATTAGTATCGGTACCAAGGACTGGGAAGGACTTAGCCACTCCTCAGAAGATAGGTAGCTGAAGTTCCACATGACATTCTAGTTGAGGCATGGGATGTGGTACCCTTGTGTAGGAACAACCGTACCAGGTATAAGGAAAAATATAGGGTAGTCGGACTATATCCCAGGACATAGGGTCTAGTCACCTACACTATATTCAGACTACTCTGAATATTTTGAATGCAGGACATTCTATTGTTATAGGTATGATTCTTGTATCATCTAACTTTTCTTTCATTTTTTAATACATGGTAATCACATTCATTTTTATTTTCTCTTTTTGTAAATCGTTTAAGATTATATGTGGAAATATTAGATGGAATTTTTACCATCGATACACCATTTAGAGTGTGGTCATAAAATATCAAATGTTGTAAGGTGTGTTCTATAGAGATTGGTGGTTACCATTTCTTTTGGGAACCATTTATGCCGGAAATGAAAATCTTAAATTTGATTATTGGTATGGATTAGATAGTTTTATAATAGGTTCATATCAGCTATTATCATAGGAGAGTTACCTTTCTATCTCCATAAAGATACAATTATTCTCACCAGGGTTAGTGGGATCTTTAGGCTGGTTGTGCCGAACGAATTCGGTACATATTGGTTTGTATCATGTATCAGATAGATGGTGTTTCTCTAGATGATGATGAAATGAAGCATTATTCTTTTCCTCCAGTGTTAGAACATTTTCAGTATGTATTTCCTAATTTATTTTATGAATTACCTCCTAAGAGGGAGATCAATTTCATGATCGAGTTGGTTTTAGGAGTAGAGCCAGTTTCTATCCCTCCTTACAAGATAACACTAGAAAAGCTTATAGAGTTGAAAGTTCAGTTGGAAGATTTATAAACTAAGGGTTTTATATGGCCTAGTATGTCCCCATGGGGTTCTATATTTATTTTTGTCAGTAAGGACGATGGTTCTTTGTGATTATGCGTGGATTATTAGAGATTGAACCAGATGACAGTCAAGAAATTATATCCCCTTCCATATATTGATGTTTAATTATATTAGTTTAGAGGTGATAAGATATTATCCAAGATAAATTTGAGATCAGTATACCATCATTTGATATTGAGAACATTAGACATGCCTCAGACTACTTTTAGGAGTATGTATGGCTTGTATGAGTTCGTAGTGATTCCATCTGGTTTGACCAACACACTAGTGGTATTAATGACCTTGATGAATCAGATCTTTCATCCTTTTTTGGACCATTTTGTGGTGGGTTTTTATGACATATTAGTTTAATATTAGTTAATATAAAATCATTCCAAACATCATGAAATCGTCCTAAGTACATTGAGAGATCATTGAATTTATTCTAAACTAACCAAATGCAATTTTTAGATTGATAATTTTAACTTCTTGGGTCATGTAATCTCATATTTAGGAGTGTCAGTGGACCTAGAAAAGGTTGCATCCATAGTATATTAGGAGATAACCAAGAATTCCTTTGAGATTCAGAGATTTCTAGGTTTAGTAGGTTATTAATGGAGTTTTATCTAGGACTTCTCCCATATGGAAACACCGATGTACAAGATGACCAAGAAAGGGGTGAAGCTTGTTTAGTCAAATGCTTGAGGGATATTTTCAAGAGTTTAGAGGTAGGATAAACTCAACACCAATCCTCATTTTACCTATTTTGGGTAAATCATATACCATGTACTATGATGCATCCAGATTTGGAATAGATAAGTTTTGATGTAGGAGGATCGACTAGTTTCTTATGTCTCCATACAAATGAGGCCACATGAGTGGAATTAACCTAATCATGATCTAGATTTAGCTATGGTGGTACATTCCCTGAGATTTTGGATACAATATCTTATGGGAGAGAGATTTGTGGTGTGCACAGAGTATAAGAGCCTTAGGTACATCTTTTCTTAGTGGGAATTAAACCTTCAGTCGAAGAGATGGGTCAAGTATCTACAGTCTTTTAACTTTGATTTGGATTATACATTGGGAAAGGGAAACATCGTTACCAATGATTTGAGATAGAATACACAGATAGAGGTAGTTTGGAAGCCTTGTGATGAGTGGAAGATGATGAAACTCTTTAAAAACATGAATGTAGATGTTCAAGAGTCTCAGGGATGATTATATCTAACTTCTACATCTATTATACTCATGCTTTTGGACCAGATCAAGATAGAGTAGTTATCTAATATAGAGGATTTACTCTTGAGAGACAACTTATATGGTGAGGAGACACCATTGAGATGGTATCTTGTCAGTGGAAATTTTATTATTTTCCATAGATGAGTATGGGTTCTTATGGGCTTGTGAGAGGATATGATAAGAGATTTTCATGCTTCTAGATGGGCGGTACATTATGGTTTGGAAAATATGTATCATGATCTTTGTAGATAATACTAGTAGTCGAGAATAAATAAATAAGTAGTTGGATTTTTTGTGAGATGTTTCACTTAACAATAGATGAAAGTTGAGCATTAGTGACCACCTGGGATTTTGCAGACTTTACCCATTGTTGAATGGAAATGGGATTAAGTCTCTATGGATTTTGTGAAAGGATTACCCAAGAAAAATTATAAGAATAATGTAGTATGGGTGATCATAGATTGACCGAAAAAGGTATCCCACTTCATAACTATTAGGGATACCTTCTCTGTCGATGATCTGGGTAGTCTTTATATGCGTGAGATAGTTTAGTTGCATTGTGTTTTGAGGAGTATCATTTTAGACAGAGATCCTTGTTTCACATCATGGTTCTAGTAGGGTCTTTAAAAGGATCTTGTATTTCATGTTCTTTTGATCACAACCTATCATCCTGAGACTGATGGTCAATCAAAGTGGACTATTTAGGTTCTGGAGGATACATTACAAGCCCATGTTTTTGATTTTGGAAGTTTATGGGAGAAAAATATAAAATTCATGGAGTTTGTATATAATAACATATTCTAGGAATTGATCCACATGGAACCTTTTGCATATTTTTATATAAGGCCATGATATTATCCACTTTGTTGGTTAGAGGGAGGTGAGTTTTCATTTGTTGGGCCTAGTCACGTGTAGGAGAAGTCTGATCTGGTTCATCTTGCTAGGAGGTAGTTGGTGACCATATAGAGTAAGTATAAATCGTATGCTGACTACCTCTAGAGTTTTAGGTTAGTCATCATGTTTTCCTTTAGGCATCTCTTAGGTTAGGGTAATTATACATTAGGAAAAAAGGTAAGATAACGCTCAGGTTTTTCAGGCTATTTGAGATAGTGGATAGGGTCGGTCTAGTGGCATACCAATTATCCCTTCCACAACACTATAGTTCCATGTCCAACATGTTTTATGTGTCACAATTTCAGATATATTATCCTGAACCTTATCATGAGGTGTATTTTGAGGGTGTCAAGCTCAGTGCTATTTCTTATTTTAAGGATAATCTGATATGGATTTTTGACCATAGTGAGAAGTATCTTTAGGGTAGGGCTATACCTCTGTTTTGAGTGTAGTGGAAGCATGGGTATGTTTAGAAGGATACTTGGTAGAGGGAGTCTGATATGTGAGTATAGTGGCCAAAATTTTTCACTGAGACCCCACAATTATTATTGGAGAAGTTTGAGGATGATTTTTTATTTGGTGGGTAGGTTTTATGATCCCATCTTTTTCCAGGTACGTCCCTTTGAGTTTTTCATTTGTTCTATGGTGTATGAGTCTTGTTCGGAGAGAGAGAGACTTTATTGAGGAAAATAACCTAAATTTTAAGAATGTATGTTTTTATGAATTAATGAAGCCTGTGTATAAATGTTTAAAATAGGTTTATGAAGGTTTTTTATACTTTTAAAGGATTTGTAGGTGGCTCGGGTCCTTTTTTGTAAACTGAACTGAAAACTGTCTTTAGAGCATTTACATGCCGTATACACGTTACATGATGTGTGAATACTGCTTGACACATGTCGTGAACTAGTACAGGGTGTGAATTCATTACACATCATGTAAACCATTCAAATCTTGTAAAATTTAAGTGGGATAAATATTAACCTAAGGTGATGGGTTTTTCAGAATAACTCTTAAGTGGGAAATACATGACTTGAATGGAGGTTACACATTGTGTATTTATAGGGAGTATAGGTTTTAGAGATGCCATGCAGATGTAATTTTAATTTATTCTTATTTTCATCCTTCCTCATCTCAACCTAGGATGAATTCAAGGTAAATTTGTAAGCCTTTCCTCCATTTGAGACACCCCATTTGAGCATTCAATACTTGGTAAGTATTTGGATTTTTTTCCCCTCCTCTTTCGTCATTATCTACTAGGGTAGTAGAATCCTTGGACTTATTTTGGTTGTGATCTTTAACTGGGTTGATTTAGGTTTTTCTTGTGATCTTCTAGACCTTATTCCTCATTAGTGTTATGCTTTGTAAGTGCCGCATTTATTGCTGGTTAATGGTTCGAGGCCTAAACCTAACCCTATAGTCTGTTTAATTGGGAAGTATATGAAATATTATGATTGTGCTGATGTAACATGAACTATAATTAATTTATTCATTTTTAAATGGTAAATCATGTATTGGAATATTGGTCGGATCCCTTGTGATTCAATTATTAATGTAACCTAGATTATACCTACTCGTTGGGTGAGTAAACCTTGAATAGTAATAACTTGGGTAATGGTTTAAAGTGTGTTTAACATGACATGAGACCTTAGGATATTGCTTGATATAGAATCCATAGGTAAGTATTATTTTCTTATGGACATGAATGTTGATTTTTTGATATATAAATAAAAGTGAAATTGAAAGACAAATAATAATTTTCATTATTAAACTTTGAGGATTATGATGTGATATTATGACATCCTTGTTGTTTTGACTTGTTGAGTTCATACTGTAATGCTTATATACCTGGTTATGCCCCAAAACATGATTAAATTATTATATACTAACTTATTTTCTAAGAAATTATGAAATGATTATATACTGGGTTATGCCCTAACATATGCTGAAATTATTATATACCAGGTTATGCCATGACACATTCTGAAATGATTATATACCTGGTTATGCCCTGACATATTCTATAATGATTATATACTAGGTTATTCCCTGATACATGCTGAAATGATTAAATACCGGGATATCCCTAATACATGCTGAACTGCCTATATAGTGATCTTGGACTAGGTTGTGTGATTTTTCCATATATATATGGTTATGGTTGGCATGGTTATGTTACATTCCCAAAGACATTCCGAAATTATTATGAAACAAGTTATTTGGACTATGGTTATGGTTATCATGGTTGTGTTACTTACCCAGAGACATTCCAATAGGGTGCTGAAGTAGGTTGATTGATGTATTGTATTGATTGACTAATTAATACACCAATTTTTTACTTTATTACATACACTTATTATTAGAATCATTATATTTAGACATAGTGGTGTCGACCTGCTAAATTTTACTCACACCCTACCCAGGCCACCATTTGGTACCTGATTAGATTACATGGATATAGGATTGTACAAGGGAAAGTGACCTTTATGTTTATTGTTCTCTTGCTGAATGGAATGGAGTTTGGAGATGGGACCAACATGGGGTTCGGGACTAGGGAATTTTAAGTCTTTATTTGAGTTTGTGAGTATTTTATTCTATATTACTTCCAACATGAAATTTAGTTACATTATAGCCTGTAATTACATTATTCTCTTATTATTTATTGTATTATTTAGTTTTATTTTATGATTTTATTTATTCACATTATTTTTTTGTTTATGCTTTTTCTGTTACTCTGATATTTCTTCTTATATGATTATTAAACTATGTTGTAACACTATACCAAGTGGTATAGTCTCCCCACTATAATTATCACACTCCACTACTCATCATTAGCCTCTAGAATATGGGTAGGTACACTTTAGGTACCGTAACCAACCTATTTCGGCCACATGAGAGAGTGCTAGATCGGGGGATGTTACAACTAGCCACATGATTATACTCAAAGCAATGCTCATTTGGGATAACCCACTCCACGAGCCATGATGTCATCAGAGACACTCATCCAAGAGATTATGATCATTGGGATCCTCCCAATAAAACTCACTATTCTATAAAGACCTTGATACTCAGATAGGGGATCACACCCATGATCATTAGGGGACACCAAAAACCCAATCTGGATCAACCCACTATGTAGGGGATCATATACTAATGATAATGTGAACCCTACTGATACAACCTTCTAGATGGGGGATCAATTCCCTAATCAAGGAGTTCATGTCGATTCCCCAAACCCTACTCAGGGTATAAGAAGAAATTAAAGAGGATCACACTCTAATCTCATGGAGGGACACCACAAACTCTATCTAAGAATCATCCTCTAGAGGGTATTAAGAGATGTGGATGCACCCTTGAGGGGATGTACCAAGGGAACACAATCAACTAATACTTGTCCAATACTAAAGAATTGATGGGATCTAAATGCCATCAGAGGGTACACAACATTTACAGCCAACCCCTGGTCTTCCCATGTGGTTCTACCTCACATGACATGTAAAAATCCATATACACTACATGTACCAAAGGGTACATGACATGTATAGTTCTGTCAACACCCTACCCATGTCATCTATACATGTTTGTGTACTTATGTACTACCCGTGTACCTAGCTGTGTAACTACCCCTACACCCTGGGTTAAATGCTGAGCCACCAGGAAGAAGTCACACGATGTGTGGTAGAAACCACATGGCGTGTGATCCTTATATTCTATGCAGAAACCCTACTGCTACACAGGGGGTTGTGCACAATGTGTATCCCTAAATTTCATGTTGTTTAATTTGGAATTTCAAAAAACCCATGCCTGGTTCATACATTTCCTGAATATTCCACCTCCAACATCAATCACACCTAAGAACTTCTAAACTAGGGTCAATTGGACTTACAGTTAACTGCCTATTGGATTTTGGCCACTGAAACGAATCAAGAAATCCACCTCTATAACCCATATCACCATGCACCACTTAAGAAAATGAAATACCTCTAGTAATATCTTATTCATCCATGAATCACACACCATCATCTTTGATCCTCAAATTGTAGCCTTAATCACAAGTCGTACCCACGGTAGTGATCTATTGCGCCGAAGAATGGTCACACAATGATCAAATTCTAAGCATTCATCGAACTATTGGATAAAGAAAATACCAATGATAATTGAGTAAAGAAATGGGGGAGAAAAAAAATGTGTGGAATGAACCTCAACCTTTGTTCATTCAGCCTCAATCTATTGTTGAAGAATTATATGAACGAAGAGGGAAGTAATGAATGAAAAAAATAAATCCATCGTAAATAAAATGAATATTCAATTCATGAATCAATTATTGTTCATGGAATTTATCCATGTTTAACCAAGATAACATAACAACATTGAATCACACAAATAAAACATCAAACTTGGAGTTTATATCGATCACTGATGAACAATGGTCCTACATTTTTTTCATTGGTGAGATCCAAAAACTTAGATGGTGTAATGATCCTCGATCTCAATTCGATCTGATGTTGCCCGCTAAGATCTCCTCAAATGATCTCTCTCAATTTGTAGGGTTATGAAGTTGACCCTAAAAAGTTTCCATTGCAGTGTATATATAGGATATTATCAGGTTAGGATTTAAATTGAATAATTAAATAAATAATATTTAATTTATTTAATTATTCACCCATGAAGGCGATCAAGCCTAACACTTGAAGCCAAAAAATATTATGTCACAACTATGGAAAAAACCACATTTTGAACTCAATAGAGGCCTTATATTTCTTATCCGAGGCTCAGTTTGGGAGTTATTCCACTTTTTTAGGAAAATTTCACATGCATGATTTTAATATATTTCAAAAATTTATTTCAGGCTCACAAGGCCTCAGAATCTCACACCGTCTCAGCACATGGATCCAAAAATAATCCATATAATATTCTAAAGTAATACATGGAAAATTAGAGTCATTACAATATACTCTTATGATTCTACAAGTTACTCCTAAGACTAGTAACTTAAGAAAAGAGTGGTGAGTTAAGAAAATCCTATGAGTTAGATATATGATATAAAATTTATGTTTTATAATATTTTTTAAATATAAATAAGGTCAGAAGATGAAAATAATTAAATCTTGTATTTTTATTTCAAGTAATGTAGAAAAGGAGTTTCTACATTGATAACTTGGATGCTTCAAGATTTGATAAACTCATTATAAGATGTTTATTTTATCTCATTTTTTTCTTGTGAAGAGAATCAAAACAATTGTTGTTTAATAAAATGAGATAAGGTGGTTTTGATACACATAGTTATTATTTGTTTAGTTTTATAACATACTTTAAGGAGAGAATAAAAATGGATTATTCTGGTTAGGGAATTTATCTTATTTTCATCTATGGAAATGTTCTAACAATATGATTGAATTCAAAGAACATTTACCTGATATTATGAAAGTATTGGGAATATATATAAACTAGGAATATGATATTTATATTCTAAAATACTAAAAGAGATAGTACAAGTAGGTAAAAGTTAAAATCATAAGAATAAAATTTGGTTTAAGAGTTCAGTAATGTTTCTTCAAGAAGTCAATAAAGGTCATAGAAAACTCAAGTTTCTAGGAAGGAAGAGTTAAAATTCAATATGATTGGATTATCCAACATATACCAAAAGGATTTTGTGAAAATCCATTGTATTTCCATGTCACATATGGATGCTATAGAAATTAATTCTTCAATTTTTAAGGGTATGTGATACCAAATGTATATTTTACAAAGTGTTGTAAGTATATAAGAGTTCAAAATAAAATGAATAATTTATTAAGCTTATATTTTATATTCATGAGATTAAGTAAATAGTTACTATATCAAGGATTTGAATTTAAAATATTTTATCAAGCTCAAATGAATTTATGTAAAATATTTGCATCTTTATATCATTTATATTATTTGATAAGAGAAGTTGTTTTATTATAAAGTGTTTTTCTGAACAAGTACGAGTTGATTAATTGTATACAAATGGTTTATGATTCATTAATTTCTATAACATCTTTTGAGAAGAAGATATGGATAAAAGTGTTTTATCTAGGATAAAATGTTTATCCAAGTATTTTTTAAAATATATGGGAATGTGTTCCCACCACCCATCAATGGTATATTTTAATAAAGTATTATTTTTTAAAGTAAAAAATGTTCCAAACACATAAAATACCATATATGATATGGAAAAAATAGTTTATTTGTTAAACATTCCTACTAAAAAAATAAATGTTATTTACTAAAAAAAGGTGTTTTTAGCTTAGTAATATATTTTTAAAAGAATATAGTGAATAAGAGTCTAGTGGGAGTATGTTTGGACTTAAATAAGTTCAAAGTTAAAAAATAAATAATTACACCAATCTAAGTTTAAAGTGAATTTTACTTAATATCATATGAGATTTAGGATTTATTAGTAAACAATAATATAAGTAGTTACATTATTTCAAAAAAAGTTTGATGGAATAGGATTCCAAGGATTCTAATGATGAACTTAGAAAGAGTTCTAATTATAAAACATAAGTTGAAATCATAACATTTAATGTTGTGATGTTAAGAAGTTTTAACATGTTCAAGAAGCTGAACAATCATGAATATGATTCCTAAATATCACCATTATTGAAACTATATTACTTTACATATTTTTTTTACTAAAGTTTTAGTTTGAGTGTTTTATTATATGGGATCATAAATATGTGAGAGGGATTGAATATGATGTAATGTGTTAACAAAACCCAAAAAGTGTGGAAAACAAAAGGATGATCAGGTAGTTTATCATATATAGTAGAATAAACCAGTACTAATGTTGGTTTTGTTAAATATTATCAAAGAGTTTAAGAATATTAAAATGTATCATATTAAAGGAAACCTCAATTTTATCATTCTATCATTTCAGATATATATATATATATACACATTTCATGAAGTGAAATGATAATTGACCTCTAAAAGTATAAATTTGAGTTATTCCTAACTGATGTTCATCATGGATTATTATAGTTTGTTATTATGTTAAGGTTAATATGATTAATATTGTTGTATAGAGATATATAATATTATTTTGAGGCATAAGAAAAATAATATGATTCTTTGTGTGTGTTGGATGACCCACTAAGTATACTACATGGAGTGTCATATAGATTTCTTTGGTATACAAGGGGTCCATAGATCATATATGAATCCCAACAACCCAAGTCTAGATAGATAACTCACATAAGAACCTTCATAATTTGATACCCTACTTACAAAAGTCTACATATTAACTTAGCTAATATAGGGGTTGTGGGTATGTTGTTGGTAATGTCATTGATTAGAGCTTCACCAAGATGGTATTTGTCCTCTCATATGAGGAGTATGGCATATGGTCCCTTGATCAAGATAAACTATAGGAGTGTGTAGACACACCTTTATATTATATATATCTATCTAGATAAGGGAAATTTGATATGCTTATCCAGAAGGATGAATGACATGCGATGTATTCATCAATCAGTTTAGTCTGCACTTTGAGAATTGAGAACAGATGAGTTGGCTATATGGGATTGACATGTTTTGTGTCCCATGGTCACTTGATGTCTTGGGAAAAGGGAAAATATGAGATTAAATATTTTTATATGATGTATATTGGTGGAAATAGGTATAAATATACATGTGTTCGATGAAGATCATGCCACATCTCTTTATATCTTGAGTAGCATTGACACTTTTATAGAGGATAATCTTTTCTTACATATATAGATCTAAATATTTATATTTATCTTCAACACTATAAAGGTCCTTAGGGTCACACTTTTTGATTCACTAAATGAGTATTGAGTTTGACTCAGAGAGATACTCTAAAAGTTTTTTAGAGTTTCTCTAAAAGTTTTTTAGAGTTTATCTAAAAGTGTTTTGGATGGGTATTCACAAGGTATTTCATATTATGTGATACAAGGTGAAGTTGATGATAGATTTATAAAATATTTTTGGAAGGTATCCAAAAGGAGTTATGGATATTGTTTCACAAGTTACTATATACTATACAATATAAGGTGAAATGTAACAAAGTCTAATAGGCTTTAGTTAAAGTGGGAGATTGAAGTAGATATTCCCTAAATATATATTTTTATATATGATACATGGATATATTGAGTGTATGGTATATCGAGATGCAGTCATAAAATATGATTTAATGCATGTTACTACCTTTAATCGAATGAGTAACCAAAAATTAAGCATATTAATATTAAAATGGTTCAACTCACTTAAATATATCATTTATTAATAAGTTATATGAAATGTAATACTAGAGTGGAGTTTTCATTCAGGAGATGAATGCACTAGCCATAGATTTTACTCATGCATTATAAACACATGGGTAAATATAGTCGCAGTCATAGAGTGTCTTCAACAGGATATATATAACTCACTACCATATGATACAAGGAGTGGTTTGAATCACATTATGCTTAAAAAACCTCCCTAAACACGTTTTCATCTTTCTTCGTCTTCCTTTGTATACGGAGATGCTAGTTTATTGTGGGAGAAAGAATAATCCTTCATGTATGACATGTGATTCATTAAAACCATGGATACACTAAAAAGGTTGGATGGTTTTGTTTTCCAATTAGTAATCTCTCCCAAAACCATGTGATGGAATTTAAAGATGATGCAGTGGATCTTTAGTGTAAGGTATGACAGTTTTACAACATTTTCTTCATTTCATTTTTTACAAAGGTTTTATAATATCATGCATTGATATCCTCAGACAGGGGTTTGAAATCACTTCCACTTTATATGATAAATGTTATTGAATCATTTAAAACAATTCACCCCCATCCCCATCCTGTTCTAAAGTACTAACAAACGACACTGATATAACACCCAATTCAATTAAATTTTTAAGGGAAATCTATGATAAAGTCAACAGCAGAACATAAATCCAATGAATCATTGAGAAACATGGTATATACATCATCATAGGACATCCTCTTACTGGGATGAGTGAAATCTCCATCATATTTAGTTTATTTCATCATGATATGGTGGGATTAAAACTTAGTCCTTAATTGGGGAACACAAAAAATCAGATTAAAGGAAGGAGAAGGGGGGAGGAGGACACTATAGGGAATAAATCACCAATAATCTCTAAGAAAATACTCTAGGAATGCTCCAATTTAAATGGGTTTGAAGGAGGAATAAGGGGAATCCACTCTTGGTCTGTGCAAGCAATAGAAAGGGGAGAGGAGGGGCTATCCCCTCTAAAAAGCCGAGGGGGGAGAATTATAACTCTACCCACTAAAAATACCACTGAATAGAAGATAAATCCAAGAATTGGATCCTATAACTTCCATACACCACCAGATAGCCAATATAGGTCCACAGGTTATACAGTGGACCCTATAGGCTAGTAGGGCCACTAACCTAGCCACCAGAAATCTGGTGTCCAATAAGCTAAAATACTGGCCACCCAAACTTCATTTGGTGCTCTCCTACTACTCCTGAACACTACCTAAACCTCATTAAATGTCCAAAAAACACTCTTTTAATGGGTTTCAACTCCCATAATTGAAGTCCAAAACTCAATTCTCAGAATAATATCCCAATTATTGGAAAAATTATAATCTATTATGAAAATTTGTGAATGTAACTAAGTAAGAAATATTAAAAACTTCCCACCATAATACTTATCATTATTGAGGATACCTAGTGTTCATCCAACCAAAAATCCCAACCTACCTTGATCATTAATTCCTAACTAAATAGACACAATTCATCCTCAAATTTCAAATATGGTTCCATATAATAACACTAAAACTCAAGGAACTTAAGCCACCCAACCCATGACAATACTCATAACCATCATTGATACATCATGATGGTGCTTCAAAACACTAACCTATCTTGAGACACAACTGCATCATCATTCAACTCATAATATAAATCATGGAACTAAGCACCATTGCCTATGCTCAAAGGGAAAATTCTAAGCTATGATGATCTACACCATCAGAATTGCCTCTCAAAATGAGATTCTTGCATTATAACGACACACACAGTGTGTTTTCCAACCCATTGTGATTGATAAACCATGAAAAAATAGGAATAGGACAATAAAAATATTCATTTATGATTCTAAATAAAAATGGACGTGTACCCATTATCCATTCAAGAATCCTGAACACACTGATTTTTCCTCAAAAAATACCTGACCAATTCTCAAAAATCACATCCACATCTTAGATGATCTTCCTAACATGGATTATATCTGGCCACATACAATTATATATAAGATTAATAGTCATACATACTCTGTTTGACCCATTTCAATACCACTTAGCCTCCATCACTGATGCATTACCCATAATCACCTAATCATAACACCTTAAATCCCAAAATCCACCTGTGATTTGATGAACATACCCACTGAAGTCTATAACTAACTCTCAATGAAATAAAAAAAATTGGATTATCAACTACTCAAATATGATATCATGCCCTACTAACCAACAATCACCGATGCACCATCCATCCAACTGATATTGGAACCATCACCATTCCATTTAGATCCTAAAACCAATGATCATAATCCATCTAGAATCAGGTCTAAATTCATATATGGAATCCACCAATGATTCTAGATAGAACCAAATTCATCTACTCACTAGATAAGATTTCCAAAATGACCATCCCATGAACTTCTTCACAAAACCATGACCCTTCTAACATGAGGGTTACATCTCCCTCAACTGATATGATGCCCCCACCATTGGAGAATCCTTATCATCACTAAACTAAACTAAATTTCCATTCACCAAGGCCCATGATACTTACCTTAATAGTCATATTTATAGGACATGTCTACCCCACTCAGATTCAAGCACTAACATGATCCATCTAACTACCACCCATTCTCGGTTCACAGAACATCATCCAAGGCATCCACCAAAATTCCCTATCATAACAAGGACCACACACTCAAATGGAAAATGGTTCACTCCACACTATATGACTTACCTTATAAAGCTCATCGATCACCACTACCATGAGTTTAAATACTATGCACATGTTTCTCCTCCCAAGCTACCCCATCTATTACCAACCTCTAACATTATGCCTACATTAAAATACATGTCAAGGACGACACCCGAGTTGATAGTATCATGAAATCCAATCCATTTACGATGTTTCTTATACCATGGATGGACATTTATCACTATCATAAAACCTTAGGCATCTAATATTGCAAGTGAAATATCCAAAACCATCAGTCCTCAGCTCATACATGATCTTCCCCTGATCCATAATTTCTTAGGAACCATATGTAACCATGAAGACTACCTCAATCTCATCCAAACACAATGGAATGTACCCTCATGTCACCCAATCAACTAACTTGAATCACACTCCCATGTGTTGTGTAAGATAGAAACTAGTCTCATGCACCTAAACCAATGACCATGATCACACATAGGACTATCTTATTTAACCAAGAGTAAACTTGACACTCCTCTTAAAAATTGGGCATCTAACCTATACCATGATTTATCATATTCCTTCCCACCAAACTCTCTAGGAATCACCATGCCTATAAGATATAACTAGTGGCAACACACATGCACCGTTATCATAACACAAAGCACCTACCCATTATCCCGTATCTAGGGAGCTCACAAGAGTATCATAAACCTCACTTGAGTTACCCTCAGATATCACATCTCGCCAACTCACTAAAATCTTGAGTCATATCTCAAGGTCACTAGAGTCTCTCACCTAGCCCATAAACTAGGTCCCACATAGGATAAAACTCACAAAGTGTCATCCATTCACCCATATTATATATCATCACTTCTTCCATGTTAACACCCAATCACTTATACTTATAATTGGCATCACATTCCAGAGCCATCAACCTACCAGTGTTCCAAAACTCAGCCTACCAGAACACCATTTATCACCGAGTATCCCCATATGAAACTACCCCCTAAATAATTTTAAATCTCACTCAGGTTCATACATATATATGTAACAACATCACCCTCCCATTATTTATATCATACAAATCACAGTCACACAATTCATTTAAGTAGAACTCCATTACAAGATATATGGGAAAATTCCATATAGGTTATTGCTAAAACTTTAATTAATCGAAAATAAATAATAACCAACCTCAAGGGGTTCATCATTAAGGAATAAAATTACTATATCAACCTTCTAAGGCCATTATACACCCCTTTCACCTAGGGACTACATAAATTTCATTGAGGTATGTCGCATTGTAGATCCCTATGAACTACCATTAGAGAGAAATCTATATACATTGTGGTATAGCTAAGTAGAGTTCCACAAAGAACATATATGAGAAAGAATAGTATGAGATGTTATTCACACTTTAAATAGCTGAACCTCTATCATCTATAAAATAACACACAATAAAGAATATGTCTTGTGAATCGTACATGCCTAATTTGATTCATGAGATACCTCTTTCCTGTATAGTATAAGATCCCAAAATCCATGAACCATAAATCATAAATGTAAAACACCCAAGTGAATAACATAAGGTGAAATTAGTCAACTATAACACTAAAAATCTATAACATTAATCCCAATACCCTAATAATATACACTTTTACTAGAAAATGTGTTCCTGATGAACTAGTTTGAGTTTCATCATAATCTCTAACACATTCCCATGTCTCCAGTACACCATCTTCCCAAATAGTAAGACAAAGTAAAAAAACACCTATGGAACCATTTTTTAATGTTCTGACCTGACTCACTATGAATAGTAACTAGACCAGTGGTGCTACATGACCTCAGAAACACCTCTTCATGTGATAGAGGTTGCTAACTGACAATAGGGTTCTAAGGTAGTACTGTGGGGAGACTATACCCCCATATCTTAGTACACAATGAAAATAAATAACCAAGAAACATAAACATTGGTGCATGCAAGAATAATAAATAAAATGAACATGCTATAGAAAAATTAAATGCGGTATACATGCATACAATATGGATTTCCCATTGAGATGATCAAATATACAAAAACAAAAGAAATAAAATATAAAAGGATCCACTGAAACTATGAGCCATACCTCATCCTAATCTCCATATACCCATCTAATCCACCTATTTGATTAAGATAATTCAAGTCTCAACCCAACCCATGCTTACATAAAAGAGAGAGATTCTTGGGTACCCAAGTGAAATTGAATCCCAAACAAGGCATGAGTGAATAAATCATTAGGGAACCACCAATTCAGTCCTACACATAGTTAGTAAATATAGTGATATGTGCACATGAAATGATATAATAATGAATAAATAACTATAATAAAATAAATAAATAAACCACCATCATCCTTGGGTCCATGACCCTGATCGACCATACTTTCTTTAGTCAATGTCAGAGTGTCTTTGATCATGTATCAATGACTATTCCAATATCATAATGACCCAAGGGTATTTAACCTAGTACAAATATAATGAATCAAGGGACTTATGCACCTCAGTATATAGTATAATTACCCATGGGAATGATCCATCCCAAAATAACAACCTAGGAAATAATTCAGCCTAGTATATAATGATTCCTAACAGTATAGCTCCAATAGTCAGGGATACTCGACCAAACCCACTAAAAACCCTACAAGCCCCCAATATTTAAAGCATGGAAAGAACTCTCTACTCTTCCCAAAATGAATAATTATATCTCTAAATCCATGGAAATCCCATCAATAGTATTAAAAACACCATACACGGGTTTTTTTATTTGGTTACATAACCTACTCATATAGAGTTTTCATGACCTCCCTATAAAGAGTTTTCATGACCACCCATAAGGGTGTTGTATATATAGCACATCAAAATCAACCAGAGGGTATATTCTATATATAATAAAGTAACTCCCCTTGGAATTTTCTATTTCATCAACAAAAGTATAATCAAATTCAAAAATAAAAACTCAAGAATGCCATCTAGGTCAAATACCATTAATTGGGGATCATAGTGTTCCTAAAAATCAAGTTTCATCAAGGCCTCAATGTACTCCTAGTAAGTCTCAGGGTGATGGCCTCAAGCCTATCCCCTTTCAAAAACACTTTAGGATATCCTGAACACCCAAACTATCCATTCATCTCGTTAGGGTCTACTCAACCAAGTCGCAATGTCTCAGTGGGAATGAAAACCCTAAAGTCAACTCACTTTCTCAAAGGATTAAGGGAATCTATTAGTTCTCACATTTCCAAACCATGGACCATTCATTTCATCTCATCACTAATATCAACCTAGAGGTCTCTAAGGGATCCTATTACTAGGTCCCTTATGTCACATTCATTAAATAACATATATTTTATGGCCGTTAGGGTCTATATGTTACAAGGAATAATATAATAATCAAGGACTCGACCATTGGAGACCAAGGAAAACAAGTTAGTTCCCAAGGTCTATAGGGGTATGTGCACTTTGTACATACAAATAGAGTGAATTTGAGTTTAATAAGGCTTGTAATTTTAGATTAAACACTTTAATTTAAACTAAAAAATTTAATCATAACTTATCTTAAGGATAATACTTTAGTTTCATAACCACACACCCATTCATCATAATAAATCATTCATAATACCATAGAGTGAGTACTACGGAGTTTTCCCCTTTTAAAGAATACCTTAATTTCTCTTTAAGACCCTCCCAAGACCATAAAAATATTTCCACCATTGTGAGATCATATAACACATCAAACATTCATAAATTAATTATAATTAAATAATAATTAATTTAGATGATTTACAATTTAATTTCCAATTTGATTTATTAAGTCATAACTACCCAAATACCCAATGGGTACTCTTTCTGTATAGAAACCATGAACAAAATATTTCCAAGGACCCATAGTGTGCCCCCATCATAATCTTGAGATAAAGTATTAACAAGCGATTCCAATAAAATAACTATTTCAATTAAATTTTTAAGAGAAAACCATGATAAATTCAGTAGTGCAACATACCTCTAACGAATCACTAAGAAACAGGGTGCATAATTCATCATGTGACATATTATTACTAGTCAGTGTGAAATAACCATCGTATATGATTGATTCTACCATGGTCTGGTGAAATAAAAATTTAATCCTCAATTGAAGAACATAAAAAATTAGATAAAAGGAAGTTGAAGAAGATAAAAGGTCACCATAGGGAGGAAATCACCAAGAATTAATAAGAAAATTCTCCAAGAATTCTCTAAATTTAAGGGGTTTGAAGAAAAAACAAGGGGGAGCCACCCCTGGTCCACATGATCAAGAGAAATATGGAGGAGATACTTCCCATCTAAAAAACTTAGGGGAAAAATTGTAATTATACCCCCTAAAACTCCATTGGCTAGTCAGTTTCTCTAGGTAGTGGATCTTTCCATCGCTAGTAATCTCTAGCTAGTCGGTGGACCCTACATGATAGTAGGGTGATTGGCCTAGCCACTGGCCAACCGATGTCCTACTGACAGCTGGAAAGTGTCTTGAGGATGTAGTCCTAGACACCCATCCTTCCTCTAGGCCTATCTTAATACTCTCATCCATGACAAAAAACTCATTAATTTTCTAAAAAAACTCTTTTATTGGGTTCAAAATCTCATAATTGAAGTCCAAAAGTCAATTCCTAGAACAACCTTCCAATAGATGAAAAAAATTCAAATTCATCAAAAAAATTATAAACCTAACTAGGCATGAGATCTTATAGTATATGTATTCCAAAGTGAAATATTTTAAATATGGTTCTAAATAAAGGTTTCTTGACTCATAATAGGTTTAAAATATGAGGTCTAAGAAGGTTGAATTGGTTCTACACATGGAATAATTGGTTTAGGAGAAACAAATGATGAGGCAGGTGAAGGTGGTCTTAAATGATGAAATTATAAAAATGGGTTAAAAAATGAAGGATTTAAGGACCTACTTAAAGAAATTTCACATGAGATAGAAGAAAAAATGACCACATATAATGAGTTGAAAGATAGTATTATCCCTCTCAAAATAAAACATGAAGAGATGTTAAAATCAATAAAGGAAGCTAGCTATAGTTTTAGAGAGATGACTACCCAACTAAATTACAAAGATGGGAAGATCAAGGAGCTTTAAAAAATTCAAAAAACCTTAAACCGGAAGAAGAATATCCACCCCATGGTATTATTGATATGTGGGGTCTATAAGTGTGGAAATATATTTTTAGTGAGAAATTAGAATACTTTTTAAAAATATAAAAGAGAAGACACACAAAATAATGGATCTTTAAAGTTCTATTATTATGGAGTCATGAGACATGCCATGAGTATTTTTCTATAACCCTAAGGGTTAAAAGGAAAAAGGAAATCTTCTATAGAAACATCTTAATTGAGGAATGACTATATGAGGCATGGATTTAATAGGATATGATAAATCTAAGATAACTATGATCAAATGGCTAGAAATTATATCAAGAGAGGAAATGAATGTTTTATATGGAATTACTCTATTCCTATGATCAATGAGAATAAATTTGGTACTTTGAGAAAGTTTTTTATGTTGTAAAACATATTTCTTTCAATGGGGGAAAAGAATGGATCTCAATTAAAGTTTCACCAAGAACAAATATCAGTTTAATCATGGAATCCATCTTGGAAAGAAAGGAAAAAATTATAGGGAAAATAAATTATCTACTTCATCAGAGAGAAATATGAATGAACATACAAAGAAAAATCTACCAAGGATAAAAAAGTATGAGGTGTCATAAATTTATATTAAAGAGAATAGACATAAAGTAAGCCTGAGTGGTTTCACAAAATATACCACAAGGCAATAGATGAAGAGAACTATGATACTTCCCAAGACGATGAAAGGGAATTCAAAAGCTACTTAGATTAAAGAATCATCCCAAAACAAAGTATAGATGGTGAAATAAAACAAATCATACAGGGATAAACAAATAATCAAGAATATCTGGAGAATAAAGGCCAAATTAGTGATTCTTCATGATATCCTTAAAGGTAAAAGCATTAAAGGAAGAAAATATTCTTATTTTGATCATGAATAAATGAAAGTTCCCAATCTAGAAAAAGATAAGTCTAAAGAGAATATTCAAAATGAAGTTTGTGTAAGTGGAATCACTCAAAGGAGATCCAATTTTAAGGCATTGAAGAATCACTCTATAGAGAGAGACCAAGAATAATAGGAAATTGATAAGGTTATGACATTAATTTCCTTAAATATATAAAGGGTAAAAGGAAAGTGTGATAGTGAATGGTTGATATGTTTATACTAACCTCATTCCTCAATATGAGGAAGTGTAAAGTGACCTATCCCCATGTTTTTAAATGTTGTGAAATATTATTTAAGTACTTTTTAGGTTTCGAGGGGGATACGATACATGGGTAATTTTCATTAAAACATGTAAAGTGATGCTATGTCATGATCTAGAATTTAAAATAACAATTGAATTAATATAAGTATAATTTTTTACAAATATATAATTTGAATACATGAGAACAAAAGAAAAATTATAATAGTAATGTGTAGTTATAATGATTAGCATCAAGATTTTAATGTTGTTATTAAAATTAATAACAAGTGGTATAAAGATCAATTTTATAGTGTCAAGATCACCTGATTATTATAATATTGTACCATGAAGATGGATAAATGGAGAAGAAACAAAAAAAAATCTCTCATAATTTATTTATTTTGATCTAACACGTTATATTGTATGACTATTCTCAGGATATAATAAGATAATTTAGATGGTTAGAGATCATGATAAATATATATTCTATATTCTATTATTAATCTAAGAAATTTAGGGGGAGTTTTGTAATGAATAAATAAAATATGTTATCCCCAATAATAAAGAAAAAACACCCCATGGATGAGAGAAGAAACCGATTTCCAAGTGTGGTTTAAGAAGTGTCCATGATTTATTGATTCAATAGTTGGCTGCAAGTGTGGTTTAAGAAGCAATATCAAGATCTGAACATGATTCAATAAAGTGTACTATTCATTTACATGGTATCTATGATAATTATAATTGATTTCAAAAATTGGTATCAGTTTTGTGTCTACAGATGATTGCTAAAGAAGTCTAGAAATGGTCCTTGAATGAAGTTAAAGTTCTATGGATTCTTAAGATATATGTAAGTAAGTGAGTGAAAAGTATCACAATGGTGTTATTAACTTTATCTCTTATTTCCTACATCAAGTTTCAACTTACCAGGCTTAGAGGTTTTTTTGATGTATCTTTGCTTAGTGGTAAGTCCATCCACTAAAAATTGTTGTGAATACAACTACAACTAAAAGTTGTTTTTTATATTGATAGATTTATCAAACATGTAATTTCATATAAAGAAATGACACAAGAGGAGAAGAGAATGTATAGGACTTTCATATCATAGGGGGATCTTTGATCCTATTTGTTAGATTCAAGGACCATGTAAACAAAGGGGGATAAGAACAATACCCCTATGAACATCATTGATAAAGGATATGGAGTTCTATGAAATAATTATTAGTCTTAATGTGACACCCTTGTTTCCCTAGGTATAAGTTTTAATGAGATTTTATATTCAGTGAATATGGTATAGGGTATACTTTATATTTAATTTCAAAGGGGAGTATAAAGTATCATGAATCTATGTACTACCCCGACCCTTATAAGGGGGATATAAAGTAGGGGATTAGGTAGCATCATGGAAAATGATAAATCTTTAGATTCATGATCGCGTTGTTAAAAAATTAAAATGGGGAGATTGATGGCATCCAATAAGAATTGGTGCAACTATGTTGGATTCATTGATAGATTTAGATTCATTGGAAACCTAAACATATTTAGTTAGAGTTTTTTGGATTTATTATCCACAATTTCAATAGTTTCATGAGATGGTGGACTTATAGAATAAGGGAAATATAATATCCTATATAGTAATTTTTGCTAATGTGTTGAGTAAGTGTTGAAATGTGTCATAAAATAAAATTTTCCATGAAAAAGAACAAGCTGCTGACAACATGTGAGGAATTTACAAGAAATTGGAGTATCAATATAGAGTTGTATCATTCAAATTCCATGATGAATTTCTAGTAGTATGAATACCATGATATATTCATGAAGGAATGGTTCTAGAAGTATTTGACTAAATATTTTGAAGACCTTGTTATATTCATGAAGGAATGGGTTTGGAAATGTTTGAGTGAATGTATGAAGTTTTCATGGGGAAATGGAGGAAATGAAGTATACTTGTGAAAAATTGAAGTTCCATGAATATGGTGATTCTGATCCACTATAAAAGAATTTGGAAAATGAAGGAGTTTCATGCATGTTGGGAATAATCACTAAAATTAAAATTACACGAGCATCACAAAATAGAGATGATACAATTTTGTAACGTTCCAACCCAAAAACCACTGAGTGGTGCCCTAATCCAGTTAGTGACATGGCCTCAAGCATGCCTCCTTGTATGTTAGTGGATACTAACTAGCAGTGAGGGTCCATGGTGGTGCAATGGGGAGAATATACCCTCATAATAAGAGTATCTCAATAGTGTAATAAATGAATAAGTAGTTAAATAATAATATCAACTAACAGTAAAAGTTAAATCATCCTAATAAAATAAATAGTCAGCAATAGAGATATCCATTACCATATACCAAATGATGTAATTTCATGCCTCTAAAAAAAGTAATAAGAAAATATGTTAGTAAGAACATGTAAAAATAGGTACATCAAAAGAACAAAAAAGACCATAAGAATATCTCTAGATAGGATCACTAGCCATATCTTAGTCACATGATACCCCACTCCTATGCTAAAATCTAATCTAGCATAAAAAACTAGGTGCTTTCCCCTATCGCTACCTACATCCATGAAGTCTATTTGGGTAATAAATAATGACCCAAATAGGGTGTGAGATATACTAAGTAGGCCACCACCAATAGTTTATATAAGTATCCAGTCAATGTATATAATATTATCAGTGTGCACATATAAAAATGGTAAATCAGTAATGTAATCTGTAAAGGGTTATCTCTGGTTTTTAAAGGACACCAGGCTGACACTACTACTTAAGCCCATGTCAGGAAAATCTTTGAATAGATGTCATCATGAACATATATATATATATATATATATATATAAAAGTGTATGTGCATGTATATATATATATATGATTTATATACATAATGAAATTTATAGCCATATATTTACATATATAGTTCTATCTAGGACCCGAGGCATAACTCAGGCATCCATGTCTAGTTACTTGAGTCTCATAAGGAAGTAAGGGACACCATGACTGAGTATCATAAGTCATAAGGTCTCCATTCCCAAGTATCATAGGTATATGGGATTTCATTCCTACGTATCACAATTATAAGGTATGCCATGACCAATTATCATAAGTATAAGGGACACCATTACCGAGCATCACACGTATAAGGGACACCATGCCTGAGCATCACAAGTATAAGGTACTCCATGCCCGAGTATCATAAGTACAGGGATTCCATTTCCGATGATCACATGTATAAGGGAAACCATGCCCAAGTATCATAAGTCTAAGGGACACCATGATCGAGTATAAAAAAATATAAGGGATTCCATGCCCAATTATCACAAGTATGAGGGATTCCATGGCCGATTATATTAAGTCATAATATTCAAATATGATTTATAATCTATCAATGTTCCACTTATCAAGGGTGTAACAATAGTTTATGTAAAATCATTTAACGCGGTCGCACCACTCACCTTCCATTTAATTCATTACAGTAATTACAATTAGTATTCAAGTTAAAACCATATAGAATATGGTTTGGTCATATAAACATATATAATACTATGGGAAATTCTAAAATCACACCTCAAGGGGTGGAAATAGTCATGGGGGACCTAACCTAATAAGAAAAAGGAGATACTAGGTCATCTCTTTCAAGGATAATAAATTAAACAAGGATTATATGTATGTTTAAGGAAAATAATGGAAAATATGGTGTGAAATATTATGACTCTAAATATAAAGCAATAAAACTTGATGGATAATTACTATACTACCTACCTTATGGTGGTTGAGGAGTACTCATCTAGTATTGGCTTTCGTTTCAACATAGAACAGAAGAACACAAAATAATAGATGAACAACCTGAAAATAGGGCATAAGATCTCACACCAAAATAACTCCATTAATAATAAGAAGAAAAACAAAAGAGATAATGGAATAGAGGGATTACCTGTGGCGATTCAACGTGACAGATGAAACTCTAATAATATTCTAGACAAAAGAACAACTTTAAATCCTATCTTCAGGCTTAGAAGAAATCAAAAGGGATGAGGAAAGGATATGTATCTATTATAAAATAAAAAATGAGGATTTTTATTTAAAAATAGAGAGGTTAAAAAAGTAAATTCACTCTTTTTAAGTGGTTTCATGCTTTGGTTGCATGGTTGACCAGACCATGTGTTAACCATGTTCACCCCACTTTCTAGGGAGAACACCTCTCATAGCCTACAATGCATTGTTATAAAAATCATACATAGAACTTTCTCACCCTATTTATCAACCCCACACATCCAAAACCCCACTTTCATGGTTTAGAAAAACCATGTGGAACCCTTTTAGGGCCACACATTTTGAGGTGCATGGTTATCACTAACGATGCGCTAACTATACACCTCTACTATTTCCTCAAAAAACTAGAGATCCAGGCTCTAAAAAAGCTCCAAATACTCCCAAACCCTTCCTTAAAACACAAGTAACATTTATAAGGACAACAAAGAGAGTTTAAAATAGGATTTAAAGGATACATACCTCATAGAAAATCTAAGTTCTTAAAATATTTTCACCTTAAAGAAAATCATCCTCGTGTTTCCTTTCCATGGGTGGTAAAGGATTATCTGAGAATAATTCTGGTCACTGGTAACATATATCAGCCTCCCGCTCCCATGTCTCATCATGTACATGACCATGCTTCCATAACACCCATACCATAGGGACTGACCAGCCTCAAAGAACCTTCATGCCCGACTCAACAATATAGATCATATTCTCCTCAAAGGATACATCAACCCCCAATTCAACCTTCTCATATCAAATAATATGAGATGGATCTAAATGATATTGGATAATCTGAGATACATGGAAGAAATCATGCATGTACTGGTACCTCTTAGGTAACTACAACTGGAAGACTACCAGATTGACTCTCTTAATACCTCAAATGGCCTGATATAATGAGTAAATAACTTCCCTTGTTTCTAAATCTATATATTTATTGATATAAGTGAAACTCATAAGAAAACCTAACTCCCCACCTCGATCTCTAATGGTTGACGGTGACGATATGCATGTAACTTTTACCTAGACTAATCCATAGACATATGCTTCTTAATAATCTAGACCTTCTATAAAGTCTCTTGAATGAGATGGGAAATTAATAGCACTACCTCTCCTACCTCTAACTATAATTGGGGTTAATGACATAACCTACCATATTGGGCCTCATAGGGAGCCATCTGTATGGTTTCCTAGAAGCTGTTATTGTAAGAGAACATGGTGATAGGAAAGTGTTTCTCCCAAGAACCTATAATATAAAGGACACATGCTTGAATAATATCCTCCACAACATGTATCATATTATTAGACTGACCATCAGTCTGTGGGTGATAGGATGTACTCAGAAGCACCTGTGATCCCAGTGCCTTTTGCAGCCCTTCCCAGAATCATGATGTGAAATGAGTGTATCTATCTAATACGATAGAATGTGGAAATACATGGAGGCATATAATCTTATAAGTGTAGAGCCTCCTAATATCAACACTATAAAGGAATCCTGAATAGGTAATAAATGGGTGACCTTTTTCAAACGGTCTAAGATCATCCATATGACGTTACTACCCTAAGGTGATCCAGTAAATCCCATTACGGAATCCATAGTGACATCATCCCATTCCCACTTATGAATAGGCAATGGTTGTAAAATCCCCGCTGGGCATTGATATTCTACCTTCACCTACTTACTGGTGAAATACTGATTAACAAACCCAACTATCTCCATTTTCATCCTTGGCCACCAGTATTAGTGGTGTAAGTCAGAAAACATCTTGGTAAGACCAGGATGCACATCCTATATCAAGGCATGAGACTATTGCATAAACTTCTACCATACATATGTAGGAACCTAGATGTTTCCATGGATGAAAAATATCTCATTCTCATCAATGAACCAACTAGGTGATGGGTCATCACCAACAATACTCTCCCGTAGAACCAAGCCCTCATAATATGATAACCACCTCATCTTTAATCTCTTCAAAAGTGAAGTGGTAATTGATAATGATACAAGTATAGACTTTATATAATGGTTTTGAACCTCCAAATGAATATTATAAAATATTACCATAAGTTTACACTCTCTATTGTCCTCCTGAATTGTCTATGAATGATTCTTTATGCTCAGAGCATCAACAACTATATTTCCCTTTCTGGGTGTATAAGAAAGATTGAAGTTGAAATAATATAGGTATCAAACCCAAATTTGTTTCTTGATATTCAAGTAACACTATGTAAAGATGTAATTGAGGCTTTTATGGTCCGTATACTCCACAAAATTCTCCTCAATAATTAATGCCTCCAACAGAGCAAGGAATGAACAAAAAAAAGCTAACTCAAGATCATGTGTTGGGTAGTTCCTCTCATGTTCCCTCAACTGATGAGACCCATACACCATTAATCACTCCTCCTGCATAAGAACTACTCTTATCCTAATAACTAATTCATCATAATAAATCATATAGCTCCTTACCAACTCTATTAGAATCAGAACGGTGCTGAATTCAATCTTGATTCCAACTTTTGAAAGACCTTCTCACATGCTTCAAACCAAAAGAACTTCAAATAATTTTTATTCAAACCGGTAATTGGTGCTTCAAGGTGTTATAAGTCCCAAATGAAATGTATATAATATCCATACAACCATAATAAACTCCGCATGTCAAAGATTATATTGGGATTCTTCCATGAAACAACAACTTTCACCTTCTCTAGGCCAATTGAAACACCTATCTCTGAAATAATGTGACCCAAAAAGTAAAACTTTTGATCCAAAAGCGAGATTTAGTGATCCTATCATATAGATGAAGTTATCTTAGTGTATGGAAAAAATATCTTAATATGTTTGACATGGTCCTTTAGAGTATGAGAATACACCAAGATATCATCTACGAAGACTACCACAAGTGAATCTAGATACGAGTGGAAAACCCAGTTCATCAAATCCATGAAAATTATTGGCACTTTCACAAGATCTAAATATATAACAAGATACTCATAAATACCATACATTCTATGAATAATTTTACGAGGTATTTATGAAGTTCTAACTCATACCTGATGGTAGCCTGACCTTAAATTATTCGTGGTGAAAACCCTTGTTCCTCGGATCTGGTCAAAGAGGTCATCAATATGAGGTTTTGGATTTTAGTTATTAATTGTAATCTGGTTCAACCAACAATAATCCATGAAAAGTATAAGGGTATCATCCACCTTCTTGGTGAAAAGGATTGGAAAACCCCATAGCAAAGTGATGGTTCATATAAAACCCTTAGCTTTAAAATCCTCTAGCTGCCTCTTGAGCTCTCGTATCTGAATAGTAGTCATTCTATAGGGAGGAATGGATACCAGTGCAGATCCTAAAACTAGATCGACAGTAAACTCTACCTCTCACTTAGAAGGTAGTATAAAAAAGTCTTTAAGAAAGATGCATCTAATTCGATCTACCATTGGAGGGAAATCCACTTGATGTATTCCCTAATTGTATAGAAAAATGATAGTAATCTGGACTACCACTCTTCTTAACCCTTGATGCTCTGGTCCAACTCGACTCACCTAGAAATCCAATTCCAACTTGTGGAGATAATTATTTACCTATGGTGATATAAATGATTCCCTACAATGATAACAGTCCACATAGTCATGATAGGAGACCAACTAGTCCATTATGAGAATGACATAAAATCTTGACATCTTGGGGATGAAAAGGTCCCAAATAAGTTTTGAATATTAAGTCCAAGACTTTAAAAGTAGTCACAGAAATAAAAGAATGCGAAGCACCCGTATCAAAAAGGGAAGACACTAAAACATATGCTACCAAGGTTGTACCTATAACTGTAGATGGTTCAATGCTCTTATCCTATAGAAAAGGATTCAATACATATATATGGCATGATCCATGGCCCTCAGATACAATATGAGTACCCTGACTAGGTCCTCCCTACTGGACCTACAAATTTGAAGCCTAACTACCTCAGCTACGACCACCTCCTCTGCCTGAACGACCGATAGTACTCCAGCTACCTGCCTAGAAAGGTGCTATAGATTTTGCTTCATAAGGTGGAGCTGATACGTATGCTCTCCCACTAGGCACATATGATAATGTATATAAAAACAATAAATATTCCCCATCCCACCGCATCCTCAACACTCCACGGGGTCTTTGGGACACTGGAGCTATAACGACCCGACATTTTATCAATGAAAAATTCCTTATTATAATTGTGTTATATAGTATAAATAAAATAAAAATCACATAGATAACACCATAAAAACTTTATAAATGAATAATTAATGAAATAATAAGACTTTATATAAATTAAGAAACCTAAACCAATGGAATAGTAACATTACCTATGGAATAATAATGTGACCCTTAAGAATAGTAACCTGACCAATAGAATAGTAACCTCAACTATGAAAGTGTAAATAAAATTTATCCATATTATAAATAAAAATATGATATAATTATATCATATTATAATTAAATAAATGTTTTGAAAATGATAAATTAAGTTTTGGTATTTTTGTGAAACAAAAATGTTTATTCACAATTTTATAATCAATATAATGATTTAAAAGAAAATTTAAAATCATAAAATATATTCATAAATTATTATTTTGTTTTCTTATTATTATAATTTAATTTTATGATACCTTAATTAATTTTTCAAAGTGTTATAAAATCAGTTATAATTTTAAAATTGGTATTTTTTGAATAAATGATGATTTTAATTAAAAATTAAATTTCTCATATTTAGAAAATTATTTCGATAAAATGGAGTCAATTTTTAGTTCTACATTTTGAAAAATGGTTAGGGTTAATATTTTGGATTTTCTAAAATACTTGTATTTTTAGTGAATAGTGAAGTGTGGTAATTTATGGTATTTAACAAATACATGATTTATTGATTCATAGATTATTTATGGATGATGTAAGCCCATAATATCAAACTATACTTAATTATTTTAATATATTTAGTGATAAGGTTCAAACTATTTATATTCTTGAGCTAAAATAATAAAAAAATAAATAAAATAATGAAAAACACCCCTATCTTCCCCTGTAAATACTACCCCTCACCACCTCTTCTCCTCACACCTCAAAATCCTTTAAGCTTGTACAATTTATACCAAATCCTATCCCAAATATCTCCCTCACGTCTAAGATCCTTTGGTATTAAAAAAATACCAATCCCTTTTCCCTAAGGAGGTTCTCAAGGAGAAGAAGTTCAAGAGCTAAAATCCTATTCTACTTTCTTTTAATTTCTTTTCATGTTATTTTATTTTCTTATGTTATCATCACATACCTATCCCAAAGTGAAATTATAACTAAAGTATCTTTTATATACTTTACTTTTATTTTTTTTAGGGAATAATTCATTATCAAACCACTTCTCCTCTCCCTTTTATTCTAAAGAAAATGAAAACATCGTCCATGAGGTGTCGATTCACTACCTTCATGGACAACATGTTTTCATTTTTCATTACTGCCTCCAAGTATGGTCATAAAATAATTATAATGGTTGAAATAAACTATAAAATTTGTATTATAACCTATTTTATGTTCTTTAACTATCATATTCTCATAATACTAAATAATAAAATGAAACTAGTTCGTGATGATCAAAGAACCGCAAAAATAATCTAAAAAATTATCATTAACTTTTATATAATGAATCATCCTCATAAAATTTAAACAAATGATATATAAGACCAATTAATATCTTATAATTTCATTAATAACATATAACTACAATTTTGGATAACTATCCCCATTTTAAATGAACTTCCATACTCATATACAAGCAAACCGATCCTGGAAACCAAGAGAACGAACACCCCCCAAATGATGAAATTAAAAACTATAACCCATAAAAAAGGACATAAATGAACTTAATAAACTATAATAAATTAATTAAATATAGAATAGATTTATAATTATTAATTAATTAATCTAATTTTGTTATTTATGACATTAATTACAAGTGAACAATCGTTTCAGACATAAAGTAAGAGATTCTTCCCAAACCTCCATTTTTTTCCTTCAGGTTACGCTTAATATCTATTTAAACTAACTGAAATATTATTTATTTTTATATAATTCTTCTACATTTTGTTTATATGTTCCAAACTCATGTATCTAGATCATTTCATCCTTATTTTTCATGGATATACATGTTTTAAAAAGGTTCCCTTCTCAATTACTCATGACAAGCAAGCCTAATTAAAGGGAACTTTCTGATTCCTTACCCATTTTTAAGTGAAATCTATAATATGTTTTAATAAATCATTATTTTTCTAAAATCACTAATTTTAACATGAAAAAATATCTTGGTTTAGTTTTGATTTTATACAAACAATTATTCCTTTTATGTTTTAAAGAATCTTGAAAATTTTCCCTTAAACCGCACTAAAATGTTTATTAAAGAATATTTTAAATGTTTTAAATTCAGTTTGAAATAACTTATCATGATATATTCCTATTTCCCCTTATGAATTTACATTTATGATTTAAATCCATTCTTTAATGGACACCATTATTGTATTCCCTTTTGTTATGCCTTTGGACATGATTATGATACACAATTATTTCCATGGGAAACCCTTATATTTATATTTGATTCATTATGTATGATTATTTATGTGGAACACATATTCATGAACATGTTATTATGGGTGATCCTAGATAGTTATCCAATGAATTAGAAAATTTTTAGTCTCATGATATTTCATGTGCAATGGTCTTGGTGGTTAGCCTTGACTCATGCTCCATGTGCAATGGTATTGGTGGTTAGATTTTACTTATGCTCCATGTGAAATGGTCTTGGTGGTTATCCTTGAATCATTCTCCTCGATGTGAAATTATCCTTGAATCATGATTATGTCATGTTTTATGTTTTTTCCACATTCCTATGATTCCATGATTACATGATCTCATGTTCTATATGTTATGCTTCCATATGTTTATTCATGTTACATGCCTTTTTTATGTCATCATGTTATGAATTATAACCAATGTGCTATGATTTATTCTTATGTTTATTCCCTTACTAAGATTTTTAGCTCATACCTTTTTTCACGTATTTCCCAGGTTATCCTTTGCAGATTTAAGGGCTCAAAGGATGTTAAGATCTCATTATGATGATTAAATAAAAGATGTTTTTATTTTGGTTTCATGATTTCTAATTATGTATCTAATATTAAAAATACACTAGACTTTATGATCCTTAGATTGTAATTTTATGGTTAATTATGCTTAAAATCATGTAATAATATGTGTAAAAGGCTAGGTCCATTATAGTTGGTGTTAGAGTAAGGTCTAGTTATTTTTGGAGATTAGGAATAGAGTACTTTAGTAAGATCCATAAGGATAATTCTATCACCATGGATAACCAATATTGGAACTTAGGGTATCAAAATTTAGGATATACTTTTCATTTATAAGTTTATCCTTTCACGTTCAATGTTTTATTTTTGTATTATTATTAGAAAAGTATTCAAGCCCCATAATTGTACTTTATTTTTCTTAGTTAATGGATGTAAAAAGAAGACCTGTTCTAATAATCAATTTAATAGGAAATGTGATGATTTACCTAATGATATTCCAAATATGATGGGAATGGTAGCTCAAAACTTTATGACAATACTTGTTCAACTAGATCATGTTATGAATAATAACTTGAATTGCATGGAACACCCTCCTTGTTCTAATAAACATCAAGTTGTCATTGAATCCTTTATGCAATAAAGGCCTCCCATGTTTAGTGGATCTTATGATATCCTTCTCGTAGAATAATGGACTAACTCCATTATGAAGATATGATCTGTTCTTTAGTGCTCATAATTAGAGAAATTTCTACTGGCGGTCAATCATTTTGATGGGGAAGCTGATCAGTGGTGGACACTGATCAAGAACATGAGTCTAAGGGGGAAATTGATTCAATGTATTGGGAGGAATTAAAGAAAACATTTTTCAATAAATATTTTCCCCAAAACCTCCATCTTAAGTTGGAAAAAGAGTTTCTTGAACTAAAGCAGAAGGAAGATGAGTTTATCGAGGCATATGAAGAAAACTTCAAAAGGCTTGCATGATACACCTCCAGCTTTTTCATGAACACTAAATGAAAGTCGGATCACTTATTTAGAAAAATAAAGTTGTTCTATGAAAATAATTGGTGATTAGAGACTTTGATAGATATGAAGAGATTTTATGTTATTCCCTCAAGGTTGAAATAGAGATCAAAGACTCTCATTGGTCTCATGGGATAGGATATAAAAAGTGAAAAATGGAGTTTAATATGGGAGTATCAATAGATAAATCCCATGATGGAAAGAAAACCCAACATCCCACATGTAAAAATTATGGTAAGAAGCAACCTAGGAACCATTTAAAGGGAACCAGGAAATGTTTCAAATGTGAAAGAATGGGGAATATGGATAATAATTTTTAAAGGGATATAAAGAATACCAATAATGTGGAAGAATAAGAGAATGTTTAGATAAACACTTAGACTATAGTGTAGTGTTTCAACTGTAAGGAACATGTGAATTATGAAAACCATTTTCCTAAGACAAGGGTTGTTGGAGGAAATCAACAACAACAACCTCCAAGGAAGCAAGTAAGGGCATATTCTATCACTACTATTTAGGTGGAGCCTGATAATGATGTGGTGATAGGTACACTGGTTATTCATTCAAGAATAGAAAACATACTATTTGATTCTGGATCTACACATTTTTTCACATCTTTCAGGTTTAGTAGAACTATTCAAATGCCACCTCAAAATATGAAGGTTGAGTTATCTATAAGAATAGGAAATGGATAAATTATTTCATCCAAAGTATATAACTCCTCCCTTATTAATGTTTTTGGACTAAACCTCCCAAAAAAAATTGTTTTACTTCCTTTGGTGGAGTTTGACACTATATTGGTCATGGATCAGATATCTTTATACAAATCCAACATTGATTGTCGAGAAAGGAAGATCAATCTTCACATCTAAAGGTATCCTATAATTATGTACAAGTTTAAGGAGGAGGATGAATCTCCATCAGAATCATTGTCCCAATTGTGGATATTATTGAATTATGATAAATCATATCTGGGTCAAATTATTGAGTCAAAAGAGAGGATCATGCTCAAAGACATGACCATTATGAGGGACTACACTGATGTGTTTCTTGAAGAATTACCTGGTCTTCCCCATGAATGAGAGGTTAAGTTTTCAATTGAAATTATTCATGGATCTTTTCCTATATCAAATTCACCTTATATAATGGAAACTATTTAGCTAGAAGAACTTAAGAAGTAGTTAAAGAATAATCTGGACAAGGGTTTTATACACCTGAGTTCTTCACTGTGGGGTGAACCGGTCCTTTTTCAAGAAGGAAGGATCAATGCGCATACACATTGATTATGGAGAGCTTAATAAAATCATGATAAATAAATATTATCCCGTACCATAGATAGATTAATTGTTTGATCAACTATGCGGGGCTAAGTATTTCTCTCAGGTGGAACTTCGGTCGGGATATCACCAATTAAAGGTGAAGAAGGAAGATATTCCCAAGAATACATTTCAAATGATGTATGGACACTACGATTTCATAGTGATGACCTTCATAATCACTAATTATTCAAAAAATTTCATGGATTTAATGAATAGAGTATTTAGAGATTACCTCAACAAATTTTTGGTAGTCTTTATTAATGATATTTTGATATACTTCAAGAGTAAGGAGGAACACAAAGATCATTTGAATATTGTGCTAAAGACTTTGTGAAGGGAGAAACTATGTGCAAAGTATAATAAATGCGAGTTCTTGATAGAGGAAGCATCATTAGTTGGACATGTTATTACCAAAAAAGGAATATATATGGGACCTTCCAATACAAAGACAATTGAGGAGTGGCACATGCTAACATCTATAACAAAGATCCGTAGTTTCCTTGGTCTAGATGGGTATTATCAAAAATTTGTGAAGAACTTATAACAATTTTCAAACCCAATAACCATGTTGAATCGTAAGGGAGTGAAGTTTATATGAACCAATGAATATGAATAATTCTTTAAAGAGTTGAAAAAGAGGCCTATCACTGTACCAATGTTCACACTACCAACAAGTGAAGAACTCTTTGTGTTGTAAAATTATGATTCAAAGAATAGATTAGTCTGTGTACTGATGAAAAATTATAAAGTGATAGCCTACGCCTCAATGCATTTGAGAATTCATGAGAAAAACTATCCCAAACATGATTTAGAGTTGGAATCTATGATCTTTAAATTTAAAATATAGAAGCAATATATATATGGGGAGTAGTGTGAGATATATACTGATCATAAGATAATAAAATATATATTCACACAGAAGAAGTATAATATGCACCAATGAAGATGGTTAGATCTTATCAAATATTGTAACTACTCAATCCAATACCATTCCAGTAAGGTAAATAAAGTGGTAGATTCTCTAAGTAGAAATAATTCTTTAACATTATCAATGATGAGAATTGAGAAGGATACAATCTTCTTATATTTGAAAAAGATGGACATGATAATAATTAAGGAAGGAAAATCATCAATTATTTCTCAAATGATTGCTCAACCATCCCTCATGGATAAAATAAAAGATGATCAAAGAAATGATGTGGAAATTCAGAATAAGGTGAAATCCATGAGAAATGGGAAATACTCAAAGTTGAAAATAGATGAGGAAGGAGTCATGATATTTGGGTTATGACTATGTGTACCATTCAATCCAGAGATAAAGAAAGAGATTATGAGTGACACACATAGCTCAACCTTCTCTATTAACCCAAGGAGAATAAAGATGTATTGAGATATATGAGAGAACTATTGGTGGGAAAATATGAAGAAGGAGATCGCTGAATATATATCAAAGTGCCCGGTATGTCATAAAGTGAAGTATGAAAGGAAAAAGTTTAAGGGTATGATGCAACCATTACCCATACCAACATGGAAATGAGAAAACATCACCATGAACTTTGTCAATGGACTTTCAAAGACATCTAGAAGAAACAATTCTATATGGATTTTTATAGATCATCTCACAAAGACAACTCACTTTATCACAATCCTAGAAGAATTATCAATAGAGAAACTTTCAAAAATATACATCAAAGAAGTGGTTAGGTTGTATAGAGTTCCACTATTGATTGTATTTGATAAAGATCTGAGATTCACCTCCAAGTTCTGAAAAAGTATCCAAAATTCTCTAAACAATGATTTGTAATTCAGCAGGGATTATCATCCTCAAACTAATGTCCACTCTAAACAGACTATTCATACACTAGAAGACATGATGAGAGAATGTTCTATGGTCTTTAAGGGAGGATGCGACCAAAATCTGCCTCTAGTTGAGTTCTCATACAATAACATTTTCCACTCGATCATCCAAATGGATCCATATGAAGCCCTTTTATGGGAAAATATGTAGAACACTGATGTGATGGGATGAAGTCAGTGAATGTAAGCTGTTAGGACCTGAAATGGTCGAAGAAATGGTGGAAAAGGTGAAAACCATTCACTAACATATTCGGGCTACCCAAAGTCGACATAAGAGCTATACATACAATCCTCGATAGGACCTAGAGTTTGAGGTTGTATAAATGGTATTCCTCCACATATCTCTATAGAATAGGATCATGAAATTTGGGAAGAAGAGAAAGATAAGTCCTAGGTACATCGACCCCTTAGATATTTTTGATCATGTTGGAGCTGCGGCCTATTGACTAGAACTTCCACAAACCATGTCTCAAGTACAAAATTCATTACACATATACATCTTGAGTAAGTACATACCAGATCCCTCACATGTACCGAATTCAGAGGTGGTACAATTTGAGAATGATCACTCTTATGAAGAGCATCCAGTGAAGATCATGGATTGTAGAGATAAAGTTTTACACAATAAGACCACTCATTTGGTCAAAGAACTATGGTAGAACAATAAGTACAAAGAGGCAACATGGGAACCAAAGTGATGAAGGATAATTACCCTCACCTATTTCCCCCTTAGTATACTAAACAAAAATTTGAGGGTGAAATTTTATAAGGGGGGAAGAATGTAATGGCCCAAAATTTTATCAATGAAAATTCCCTTATTATAATTATTTTATATAATATAAATAACATAAAAATCACATAGATAACACAATAAAAACTTTATAAATAAAGAATGAATGAAATAATAAGTATTTAAAGAAATTAAGGAACCCAGTCCAATGGAATAATAACATGACCTATGGAATAGTAATGTGACCCTTAAGAATAGTAACCAACCAATAGAATAGTAACCTAACCTATGAAATTATAAATAAAATTTATCCATATTATAAATAAAAATATGATATAATTATATCATAGTATAAGTAAATAAATGTTTTGAAAATGATAAATCAAGTTTTGGTATTTTTTTGAATCATAAATGTTTATTTACAATTTTATAATTAATATAACAATTTAAAATAAAATTTATTTTCATAAAATAGATTCATAAATTAATATTTTTTTCTTATGATTATAAGATAATTTTATGAGACCATAATTAAAATTTCAAAAGCGTTATAAAATCAGTTATAATTTTAAAATTGGTATTTTTTGAATAAATGATGATTTTAATTAAAAATTAAAATTCTCATATTTATAGAATTATTTTCATAAAATGAAGTCCATTTTTTAATTATACACATCAAAAAATGGTTATGGTGAATTTTTGGGATTTTTCTAAAATATTTGAATTTTTGGTGAATAGTGAAATATGGTAATTTACAATATTTAACAAATACATGATTTATTAAGTCATAGATGATGTATAGATTATGTAAGACATAATATCAAAATATAATTCATTATTTTAATATATTTAGTGATTATTTTTAAACTATTGATAGTCTTGATCCAAAATAACAAACCAATGAAAAAATAATGAAAAAAAACACCCCTCTCCTCCCCTATAAATATCACCCCTCACCACCTATTCTCCTCACACCTCAAAAGAATTTAATATTGTATAATTTATGAAAAATACTCTCCCAAAACTCTCACAACACATCCAAGAGCCTTTGGTCTCAACAAAACACCAATCCTTTTTTCTTAAGGAGGTTCTCAAGGAGAAGAAGTTTAAGAGGTAAAACCCTCTTCTGTTTTGTTTTAATTTCTTTTCACGTTTTTTTATTTTATTATCTTATCCTCAACTCCATATCCCAAAGTGACACGATAACTTCATTAAATTTTATATACTATAATTTTATTTTTATGGAATAATTCATCATCAAATCTCTTCTTCTCTCCCTTTTATTCTAAAAAAAATGAAAACATCATCCGTGAGGTGTCGATTCACCACCTTCATAGATGAAATGTTTTCATTTTTAATTAAAAACTTCAAGTATGGTCATAAAATAATTATAATGGTTGAAAAAAAATTAAAATATATATTATAACCTATTATATTTTTTAGAACTAACAGATGCCTATAATACTAAATAATAAAATGAAACTAGTTCGCGATGATCAAAGAACTACCAAAATAATATAAACAATTATCACTAACTTTTATCTAATAAATCATCCTCATAAAATATAATAAAATTATATATAATAACAATTAATATCCTCTAAGTTCATTAATAAAATATAACTTCAATTCTGGATAACTATCCCCATTTTATATGAACTTCCATACTCATATACAAGCGAACTGATCATGAAAACCAAGAAAATGAACACTCCTGAATGATGAAAACGAACACTATAACCCATCAAAAAATCCATAAATGAAATTAATAAACTATAATAAATTAATTAAATGTAGAAGAGGTTTTTAAATTATTAATTAATTAATCTACTTTGGTTATTTAGGAAATTAAGTACAAGTACAGAACCGCTTAAGACATAAGGTAAGGGATTGTTCCCAAACCTCAATTTTTCCTTCAGGTTACACATTCTATCTCTTTAACCTAATATAACTCTTATTTATTTTTATATAATTCTTCTAAATTATGTTTATATATTCCACACTCATGTATCCAGATCATTTCATTCCTCTTTTTCATGGATATACATGTTTTAAAAAGGCCCCCTTATCAATTCTTCCCAACAGGCAAGCCTCATTAAAGGGATTTTCGGATTTCTTACCCATTTTCAAGTTCAATACATAATATATTTTAATAAAAAATTAATTTTCTAAAATAAATAATTTTAAAATGAAAAAATATATTGGTTCATTTATGGTTTATACAAACAATTATTCCTTTTCCATTTTAAAGAATCTTGAAAATTTTCCCTTAAACCACACTAAAATGTTTTATTTCTAAAGTTTCTTAAACACTCTTTTTACATGTTTTTAATTCAGTTTAACATAAATTATCATGATCTATGCCTATTTTCCCTTATAAATGTTCATTATTTATTTAAATCCATTCTTTCATGGACACCATTATGATATTATCCTTTGTTATGCCTTTTAACATGATTATGATACCCAATTATTTACATAGGTAACCCTTATGTTTATGTTTGATTCCTTATGTATTATTATTTATGTGGAAAACATATTCATGAAAATTTTATGGTGGGTTCACCTATATAGTGCTTTAATGCATTGGGTAATGTTTAGTCTCATGAGACGTCAGGTGCAATGGTCTTGGTGGTTAGCCTTGACTCATGCTCCATGTGCAACGGTATTGGTGGTTAGCCTTGACTCATTCTCCATGTGAAATAGTCTTGGTATTTATCCTTGAATCATTATCCTCCATGTGGAATGATCCTTTAATCATGATTATGTCATGTTTTATATTTCTTCTACATTACTATGATTCCATGATTACATGATTACATGATCCCATGTTCTATATGTTATGCTTCCATATGTTTATTCATGTTATATTCCTTTTTATGTCATCATGTTATGACCTCTAACTATTGTGATATGATTTATTATTATGTTTATTATCTTAATAAGATTTTTAGATCAACCCTTTTTTCATGTATTCCTCAGGTTATCCTATGATGATGTAATGGCTTGAAAGATGTTAGGATCTCACTATAAAGATTAAATAAAAGATGTTTTTATTTTGGTCTCATGCTTTCTAATTTTGTATCTAATCTTAAAAATAAACTAAATTTTATGATCCTTGGATTGTAATTTGATGGTTAATTATTCTTAAAATTATGTAATAATATGTGTAAAAGTCTAGAGACGTTATGATAGCCTATTATGCCTTGAATTACCACAGTGATGGAAGACCAAGTGACTATTAGTGGGTATCATATGGTTGATTCTTCTCCCACATATAGTCTCAAATTGATGTTTTTGGCTGCTGGTTGAACCACTTCACAATCTCAATTCTAAATATCCCTAGACCACACCATCAACATCCCTCAAACTCCACTCGGTGATGAGGTTCTGGTTTACTATTTCTAAAATGGTGGTCAACTGAAATACATTTACCCGGGATGAGATGGCGTATATGAGACCATCCTAAAAGCATCTTATTGTCTCCATCACTTCACCAACAATATTCAGTATGAAGTGATGGGGATCTATGATCTGAGTAGAATATTCCATCACAGACACAGTAACCTGCTGTAGATTCATAAACTCTCTATCCTGGTTTTCTCTTAGCATCTGAGGAAAGAAATAGTCTTAAAAGACTGTCTAAAAACTATCCTAGGAAATGCATTGATGATGATATTATTGGGTAATAACATCCCACCATATCTTGTTATAATCTTACATTATATACAAATTGATCTTTACTCTCGTCTTAGGATGTGTCTCAAGGTGCTCAAATATAGTCATCATAGCCTCCAGCCATGACCTTGCAGCATGAGGACTGCCATCCCCTGAAAACATGGAAGGATACAACTATTAGAATTATCATATTATTTTTTACATAGTAGGGGAAATCCATGGTGTTCTATTCGTAGTCTGCATAAGACATAGGAATCCCTCTTGAAACTGGGCATCAACACCCAAATCAGAAGGTGGAACTACTTGAGGTAACTCTGGTACCTCAAGTCCCATCACCTCTAGAGCATGGTCATCACCACCCTCATGGATCATGACACAAGGAATTTGTGGTGGATTAGCACTAAAAATTTGAAGAACATGCCTCAGATAGGATTTGATAATGGAATAATCTACATGTATAAGAATAGAACATGCACAAATACTTTCTATATAAGGTCACACCTTTCTGTCTGCTCCTAAATCTAGGTTTGGGTGATTTACATGCATAAGAACACAAGAGATACTATCTACTACCCACTATTGAGGTTGGGTTAGGGTCAATATCACTACTATAAGTCATAATTCCCGGTACACATAGTGTTAATTGAAATTTATAGAGGAAAACCTTTAAAGTTGTAATTATCATATCTATTCAATGATGACCATTTAATTTCACAATTTCAATTTATTTAAATTATTATCTATTTATTTAGAAATATTTATATTTTTTCATTATAAAGATCACTACTTCCAATTTATAAAGGCCCATACACTTAATAAATTGAAATATGGTGTCCATTTAATCCCAACGGTAAACATGTTCCAGCCCATGAGACCAATGGTCCATGAATCAAAATTCCATAATTGGCTACTTAAGGTTTCAACATTAAGATATATAGGAAAAAACTATTAGGTTGACGCAGACACTTTAAGTAACCAATTATGTTTCTTATTCCACTATAGTAAATGTTATCACAATTCTATTTATAGTAGTCAAGGGACTTATAACAATCATAGGAATACAAGTAATGAGATGCACCTATATGGAATAGAATAATGTATGACATGTGAATATCTACATACCTATGATGATGAATGAGAGAATACATCCTTTCCATACATGGAAATGGATAAAATGGAATTATCAATCTAAATAATAACCATCACATATCATGTTTGTCACCCAATAGTGGAATCAAATGAACTATAATAAGAGGAATCCAAAATAGAAATTCCCATCCCTAGTATTTTTTATTTTTCTCAATACATGGGTTAGATACTCCCAAGTACAATATATTTACCAAATTTTGACACATCCTAGTCTCCTTTATTCCATACCAAAATAACAAGGAAAAGAAAAGAAACATATGATACCAATTTTTAATGTCCCAACCCAGAATACGCTGAGTAGTGCCTCGAGATGGTTGGTCACATGGCATCAAGCGCACCTCCCCATATGATAGAGGCTATCGACTAGCAGTGAGGGTATATGGTGGTATAGTGGGGAGACTATACCCTCATAATTAGAGTAGAAAAATGGTATAATAAATGAATAACTAGAGGAATCATAATATCAACTAATAGAGGAAGATAAATAATGCAGATAAAATAAATAGTAATCAATAGCGATATCTAGTACCATATACCAAATGATGTAATGTCATGCCTTTAAACAAAAAGGAAAAAGAAAATACCATAGTAAGCCCATGTAAAAATAGGCACATCAAAAGGAAAAAAATACTAGAAAACTATCTCTTGACAGAATCATGATCCATAGATCGATCATGTGCTCCCCCACTCCCATGATAACATCAAATGAAGTATCGACAATCGAGAGCTTTCAATTGTCCCTACCTGCATCCATAAATTCTATCCAAGTACCAAATGATAGATTGAATAGGGTGTGATATATACTCATTAGGCCACCACCAACAATGTTTATAAGTATCCATGCAATATATGTAATATGAGTAGTGTGCATATACAACAATGGTAAAGTATTAAGGGTTGGCTCTGGTTCCTGAAGGACACCAGGATGAAACTACCTACTTTGGCCCGTGATGAGAAAAGATCTGAATAGATGTCCTCATAAACATATACATATAAGTGTATATTCACATATATATATATATATATATTCACAATATATTTAATGAAATTTATAGATATATATTTACATATGTAGTGATGTCCAGGACCTGAGGCATAACTCAAGTGTCCATTTCTAGTCACTAGAGACTCATAAGGTAGTTGGGGACACCATGATCGAGTATCGTAAGTCATAAGGGTTTCCATGAACAAGTATCATAGGTACATGTGACTCCATTCCTGAGTATCAAAAGCATAAGTGTAACATCCCAACCCAGTAACCACTAAACTAGTGCTCTGATCCGGTTCTCCACTAGACCTCAAGCGTGCCTCATCATATGTTAGAGGCTGCTGGATAGTAGCTGGGATCTAAGGGTGGAACTATGAGGAGACTATTCCCCCATATTAGAGTGCACAACTAGAAGTAAATAACCAAACACATACATAATAATGGAAGTAGAAGAATAAATAAACTGAGACTAAACATGATGTAATAAAAAGAAATTGCAGTAAATGCCTGAAAAACCATGTCATACATATAATAATGATCACCCATCAGGTTGATCACACATATAGAAATGAACAACTAAAAATTAAATACAACATAACCTAATACCAACCCTAGGCCACAACACATACCCAATCTCCAATAACCAATCAAGATGATCTAGCATGACTAGTAGACTCCACAAGAGCATCCCTCTCAACCATGAAACTCGGGTCCTAATCCCAATCCACTCTACATACATGCTCAAACTGAAAGAATACATATGGTCTGTATACACAATGAGGTTCACGTAGAAGTGTGATAAATAAATCCTAGTGGGCCACCCCCAACGGTGAACTTATACACTTCTACCATAAGTGAATGTTCATGTAATATGATCAGCCTAGACGATATAAAATAGGAAAAAATATAAATAAAAAACTATTAATCTATAGGTCCAAGACCTCGATCGACCATACATTCTTCAACCAGTTCTAGAATATATTTGAAATCATCTCAAGGACTGTGCATCCCAAAGAACCTACGAGATACATACCCATGGTAGCCACAACCAACCTAACAATACCTAGAATCCATCCTATGATATTTCTTTCACTCAGGATACTAATCTAAGTCTTCCCATACCATTTCCTCATAACCCAAAATTGTATAATACTTAGAACCTTGACGCATCTGTTCCCATTTCCACACAAGAGTACTACTAAACCCAGACCTTCATTTTGACATCTAACCCATGTATCACAACCATACTACATAAATCATTAATCGAGACCATAAACTGTATATATCAAATAAACTATGCCTGGAGTATCAGTTCAAAATCTTAACCATATATATATCAAATAAACCATGACTGAAGCATTATTTCATTATCTTAACCATGGATGTAGAGAATCATCCCACCATCCATCCTAGCTGGTAAACCATCAATGCCTAGAGACTTAGTCTGGAGCACTATCCCTGAAGTATACTATTAGTGTCTAGAGCCTCAGTCTGACACCCTCTCAGTAGTATAATTTTTATTCTCAAAACCTCAGTCTTACAACTATAAAATCAGTGGGGTATAGAGTATCGGTCTAGCCTAAACCTAAAGAGAAGGAGCATTAGTCCAACCTCCTAATTCCACATGGCATTACATCCTTTCCTAGAGCCTCAGTATGGTGAACTATCCATGAAGTATATTATTTGTGTGTAGAGCCTCAGTCTAACAACATCCCAGTAATATACTTCCTGTTCATGAAACTTCATTCCATTACCAAACCATATACATGTGATGTCACATCACTATACTCAACAATACAAAATAGCATTCCCAAATCCTTAGTCCAGCACTCAAACCATAGACAACTATTGGAATCGATACAGAGACTCAATCCAATATTCCCAATCATAGATATCCAAAACATTACCTGTGGATCGTCTGTGTAGATCTATATACTATTGAAACCCTTACCAAAACAACCAGTTTCCAAAACATGGAAACCCATCTAAATCAAATTTCCCCATGGGGGTAATACAAGTATAAACCTCAATAAACCAAAAAATAACAACTATTGGCTATAGGTCAATATCAACTAGTAATATCTTAACTCATTAGCTCATATATCATCCTGGGTCCCAAGTAACACCCATAACTGAACCACATAATCACACACACCCACTCAGGTTTGTCCTATCAATCGGGCCCGCACATGAGCCTATGGATCCACACATAAATGAAGGAATAACTTGTTGGATCATTAGAACTAAAAAATAAAAGGCATCCTCTCTAAACCCTGGTAACCACTAAACTCTCAGGCCAACCCCTAACATAAGAAACATCCTCAATCGTCCTTCAACAACCTCCAATAAATCCTTGATCAATGACATTCCAAAAAGGCATCCAAAATCAATCCCATGCCACACATGCATTATCAACCATCAACCACAACATAAAATGATCATTTAACTAGAAAAATAACCTATAAGGGAATCATCATGTGTACCATAGACTCAACTTATCACCACAATGACACTCTGCTATAACCACACTCCTATGATGTCAACCAAGCTCCAAAGGATACATCCACCCTGATCCTCAAATGTAGGATCTAAACCTCAATTGCTCTAACATTGAGTCACTAGTCTCGATACACAAGGACAACCAAGATAATCCCATAGATACTACTAAAATACTACATTCTAGGATTCATCTAAGAAACCTCATTAAAAACACCATGGTATGCTGATTCTATATCAAACACTAAGCTCACAACCCTCACCTAGGCCTCCCAGCTCAAAACCCAACCCACTGAAGGATTCTGAATCCAAACATAAAGAAAATCTTCCTTCTAAACCATATTTTTATAAAAAAACCTTTTATATGGCCCCTATATGTCAAAATTATCCCACCATGTCAATCTATGTGATAAAATGCTCAGGATGGACTACTCAGATGCTCAATTCTGACTTCTAGGGAACAAAATACCCAAAACCTCTAAGATGGAAAAAGTAAACGGTGTGTACTTTAGAGTACACAGAGTGTACTCTAATATCACCTCTTGGCCATGTACTTTTACATGGTTAGAGATACATGGGGTATTCTTATGTAATACTACATGGTGTGTACTTAATGTACATGATGTGTACTTTCAAAAAACCATTTTTCTATGTTATTTTTCACATGGAAGGACACATGGCCATGTAATACTACATGACGAGTACTCAGAGTAAACACTTCTAAAAATTACTTATTCCCTGAATGGGAGGAACACCTGGCATGTGTTCATAGAACCAAATGCCATGTAAATGGAGTTTCTGATGGGAAACCCCTCCAAACCCTACCGAAACCACTATTTTTCACCAAATAAGCACAGATCAATCCCCATGGGGTCTCTAGAAACCATTATATGGAAAATAAACATAAAAAAAACCGATCTATGGGAATGTGGGTATAAAACTTAAAAAATATCCTACCTCGTGGCGTAAACGCTGATGCTTCAAGTCCAAATCCACTCCCAGAAGCTGTTGCACCATGATCTGGTTCCGATCTACACCAAGGACGAAGTCCGGTGGCATATACTCTTCTACCCCTCTTGGTTTGGGCGTCACACATAAGGGAGAACCCTATCCCCCTTCTTTTCCATGGTTGGGATCCAAAATGGGTAGGGGTTTCTTTTTAATTAATTAATTACCTATTTAACACCAGTCTCAAGTCCCAGAACCCGAAGCAAGTTAATACCTAACATAGGCAATACCCCCCATTAAGAACTCAATTGCGAAGTCAGAATCTCGATCCAACACACCAATCAAAAGATACATCCACCCAAAACAACCCAATTAATTCAATATTTAATTTAATTAAATATTAAATATTTGTCCAAAACTCCAACTACTCGGAATTCCACCAAAATCCTTTCCTAGGGTGAAAACCCTATTTCGAGACCAAAGGAGTTGTCATAAAAATTATTCTTGACCATATGATATGGTAAAATCACCATTTTACCCCTCATGGGTAGCTAAGGACAAAAATTTAAATTTCTTCTCAAATTTGAAAATCCAAAAAACTCGGGTCTATACAATAAGGGATTCCATGCATCAGTATCACAAGTATAAGGGAAACCATGACCGAGTATCAAAAGTATAATGGATTCCATTCCTGAGTATCATAAGTATAAGGGATTCCATTCCCATGTATCACAAGTATAAGGTATGCAATTCCTGAGTATCACATGTATAAGGGATACATACCTAAGTATCACAAGTATAAGGGATACCGTGCTTGAGTATCACAAGTATAAGGTATTCCATGCTCAAGTATCACAAGTATAATGGATTCCATGATCGATTATCTTAATTAATTGTAGTCAAATAGGCTTTATAATCCATTAACTTTCCACTTAACAGGGGCGTAACCATTGTTTATGTAAAATCACATGACATGGTTGCACCAATCACCTTATATTTAATTAATTATAGTAATTACAATTATGAGTTAATAGAAAACCATACAGAAGATGGTTTTGTCACATAAACATGTATAATAGAAAGTTAAATTCCCTAGTCACACCTTAAGGGGTGGAAATAATCAAGGGGGACCTAATTCAACAAGAATAAGGAGATACTAGGTCATTTCTATTGAGGATAATAAATTAAACATGGGATATTTGTTTGTTTAATGAAACACATGGAAAATACGACATACAGAATCATGATTCATAATATAAAGAAATAAAACTTGAGGGATAATTACTATACCACCTACCATATGGCAGTTGATGAGTACTCATCCATTATCAGCTTTCGATTCAACCTAGAATAGAATAAAATGGAAGAATAAATGAACATATTGAAAATAGTCCATAAGATCTCACACCAAAATAACACTATTAGTAGAAATAAGAATTTTGAAAGGAGATAAAGGAATGGAGAGCTTACTAGTGGTGGTCCAACATGATATATAAAACTTGAATTGATGTCTAGATGAAAGAATGAATTCAAAGCATAGATTTAGGCTTATAGGAGATAAAAATGGAGGAGGAGCGGTTGTAAATATGATAGAAAAGAATAAAGTAGTATGTTTATTTAAAAATAGAGAGAGAGAGAAAAATGACAATTCACTACTTTTTTAAGTGGTTTTATGGTTTGGCTACACAATTGGCCAAACTGTACACCAATAGTGTGAACCCTTGTATAGGGAGCACACCTCGCGTGGTATAGAGTGTATAGTTAGAAAAAATAGGCATAGCTTATTAAAACCCTCTATATCAACCCCAAATATCCAAAACACCCCTTTCATAGTTTAGAAAATCCATATGGAACTCTTTTATGGATGCATAGTTTGAGGGGAATAATTTTCATTAATCGTGTGCCTCTATTGTTTCCTATAATAACTAGAGCTTCAGGATTTGAACAAGCCCTAGATGCTCCCTAAACCTTCCTTAAACCATAGGGAATATTTTTAAGGACAAAATAAAGAGTTTAAATTAATATATAAAGGATACACACCTTATATAAAATCTATATTTTTATAATTTTCAAGAAAAGGGAGGAGTATCATGCAAGATGGAGTTACATGTGAGAAGCATCAAATAAGGCATCATGTAAAGGTAGAGTTTTTTGAACAATAGTTTTTAAAATGAAGAAATATATCATGTATTATGGGAATAGGATTTATATGAATGAAAATTTTAGAGTATAATTAAGGGTTGGTATTTTCCTATAAATACCCAAGCCTTAGTAGAAGAAGTAGAGAGAGAATTATTAGAGGAATATTTTTGAGATAAAAATGCTACGAATTAACCAAATTCAAGTTGTGTGAATGAATTTATGTAAACCATAAGGCTTTATGAGTGAATTCCAAGAATCACTGAGTTCCATGAATAAACTAATTGTGGAAACCTTTATTTTTTATGAAGGATATTTTATGGGAAAAGGACTACCTTGATCAGGTTATTGAATAGGTAATTATAAGGTTATAATATCATGAGTGTAAGAGTTATGATAAAGTAATAGTTACAAAAAAGTGAAGAGTTGTATAAAAGTAATAGTTGTAAATTCACAATAAGTGAATGTTATATAGAGTGATTGAAACTCATTTAAAACCTTTCTAAAAAAGTAGTTTCTCCTTAAAGACCAGTTCATCAGGGAAAGTGACGCTAATATAGTGACGAATTTCACAATAAATCTATGAAAGAGCAGTGTAAAGATCAATAGGCACCTATCAGTTCATCAACATAGAGAAATATAAGTATCACATTGTCCTATGTGTCAAATATCTTTCCCTCCTAGAGTATTGAGAAAAGGTAAAGGACAAAGGGAGTTTCCCTTGGGTGGTAGTGAGCCAACCCTAAATCTTATAAGGGGAGTGACCCCATATATATGAGTGACCTATCCCAAACCCATAACTAAAGGAAATTTGTTAGATTTTGGTACATTGATACATTGTTATTATATTCTCTTTAGATTGGAATAGTGTTGGAAAACTAAGTTAAATTCTCATGTATTTTTGCATGCATTAATTACATTCTACAGGACAAAAATCAGTGTATATGGGTTAAAAATTCATCACTTTAATCTGATTAAGGATAATCTAAGTGTATCATCAATTGTATCATCTTAAAAATGTAAAACAAAAGAGTGAAAATACAAAAATTGAGGCCAATATCAGTAAAAAGTGATATTTTTAGGTTTAAGTGGGGAAGTGTGAATGAGTTTCATACCCTGATTCATCCCCTTCTCAGAACATTTCTCACTAAATAACGTTGTGACTCCAACAAATCCATTATTTAGGGGGAATTATATGACGTTTTATGATATGGTTTGTTTCATCATTGGTGACGTTTATTTGAATGTTCCATTTTTTCATGTGGATACTCTATGAAACTTTAGTGGGAAATTATATTTTTTATACTAAATTATTAGCAAGTCCTAGATTATTATGGGACATGCTTATAATTGGAAGTGATCTAAATTATTTATGATTTTACATATTTGTTTGTTTATTTTTCCAATTTATAAGCATATTATTCATTTTTTGTTATAACCATGAAATTAATGATAACTCTTTATGAGGCATTTTATTTATATTGGTGTTTTATATAGTGTCTTATACAAATTCTATGATCTTTGGTATCATAAAATACTAAATTTAGAAAATTTATAGACCTACTAACTACTGTATTAGTTGAAGGAATGGTTAATTCATAAGGATCACAAGTATATATGAGTAGAATTTATCCATTTTAACAATGCTCAGGTAATCAATTCAAGGGATTATTTTATTTTTTTATTAAAAATAAAAAAATTAAAAGAACTAAATAATAAAAATGTTATTTTTGATGAATAATGAATTCAATCAGTGAGATGTGTATGGGATGAAAACTTAATATGAAAACTAATATGCACACTATAATTTTTTTCTATGATAAAATAATTATTCTACTCAATTATCACCAATTAAGAAATGTTATGATATTATTATAAAGATTTTTTATGTCTTATAATTTATTTAAGGTCTCATTTTATGGTGTTATAAATAAATTCAAAGATTAAATTCATTATTTAATTTAAATGGTGAAATGAAAAGACCCATTTATCATAAAGTCAAGTCACCTATTTATGTTATAATTATTTGAATGAGATTACTTATGATGTATCAATTAAATAATTTATTATTAAATTATTTACATTTAATATTCAAAATTAATTCATCACAAATATAATTGTAAAAAATAGAAAAATAATAAAATATTTTTTCTCTAAAAATTAATTATTGATATAGAAATAATAAAATGAAATGTATAATAATTATCTTACTCCATTAATATCTCAACACAAAATAAATTATCCTAAAATAGTGATTAAAACATGACCATGATAATTAAAATAAAAAAATGTGAAAAGAATAATCACATTATTGAAATAATTATTGTGTTAGTCTGAACACCTTCCAAGTGACAAAAAAACTATCATCGATCATTCCCATATTGAAAAATATCACTAAGAACATATGAAAAATGAAATACGATGAAATTACTATGCACATGAGCCTTAGCTCGGTTGGCAAGGTCTCTGTTGGTGAATCCAAGCGACTAGGGATGAAATCCAGGAAGAGGAAGAATTTCCGGGTTACTGTAGCAGCACTGTAGCAGACACTGTTTGGAACTGTAGCAACCAGGAATATGACCCCGTTTGGGCCTTCGGGCCTCTGATTTGGTCCTCGAGTCCTTCATAGGCCTTCGGGCACCCAGGCCTTCGGGTCAGTTGGGCCTTTGGGCCATCTCAAGGCCTTTGGTTCACCTTTGTGCAGATGCAAACCAGACAAAAAATACAAGGAAAAAGCTCTACAAGGGGGATGAGCAAGGAGATTTCACCAAAGTAGAATCTAAACGGATTTTAAGAATGAGAGGGTATGGAACCTGCCATCGGGAAAAGACTATGAATGCACGGGAATGCCTAGCCGAACAACCATGCGAAGGTGGAGAGCTAATTTCACGATGAATATGCTGGGGAGGAGCAGTTCCAAGTTGTTAAGTCTGGGTTGTATGTAATGTTTGTGCCTATGGGAAATGAATTCCTCTGTGACCTACGAGCATGTAATCATTTGCCTACGGGCATTATAGATTTCCACCTCATACCTTGAAAGGTGGATTATCAAAAATCAATAAAAATGAAGGCCTTTGGGCCATTGGATGGATGAACTCCCTATTAACTTGTAAGAACCCGATTCTTATTTTTGAGGTACGTGTTTCTTCTTTTTTCCTTTTCCTTATGTGTTTTTGAGAAAATAAGGAAAATAGGAAAAAATCCCAAATTTTGTGGGTACACACCATGTACTTTGGCCATGTGGGATGAGTACACAGGGCGTGTAGACCTGTCGGCAATGAAAGGTGTAAAAACTGACTACACACCATGTACTAGGTATTTACACACTGAGTAAATCAATCGATAGGTGAATAGTAAGGCGGTGGAAGTAGCCACCAGCTAAACGACAGTACACGCCATGTATTCAGAGGTACACATCGTGTACACATCATGTACCCATGTCGATAGATGAACAATATGCACGGTGAAAAGTAGCCACCAGAGGAACAGTTAAAAATGATAAATAAACGCCGTGTACTTGAGAGTACATGCTGTGTAGTTTGTTTTTTTCGCATAAAACGGGCAGTAGACACCTCTGTTCACAGAGGAATCTTAGAACGCCAGAGGAGAGTGGGAGAGATGTCCAGAGTTTGGAAGATCTCCTGACCGCACACTGGGAACCCGATTCCTACGCCGTCAATCTCCTTGGAACCACATGGGTAAGCTCTTCCTTATCCTAGATCCTTTCTTACCAATTCTTTCCTGTGGGAAAGTTATTTGAGGTTGAGTGAGTGAACGTTTATCCCAGATCTATGTCATTCTTGGACGATCTGGTAGGCATCGTTCATGTATACCGATCAGAGGCAATCGAGGTAGGTGGTTTGGTGTTTAAATTCCAACTGATGTGTGTTTTGTGTACCATTGTGCTAAGATCCCATGTTTGGGGTTTCGTATGGCTGAGGCCTTGAGTAATTAGATACCTAGAATTTCATAGGTGATTTAATGATTATGTAAAACTGTTGTTCGAGATCACTACTTGGATCCAGGACCACCCCGGGGGTGTGTTCCTCTGTTTAGCCATTTGGACAAGATACCTGTGGGTATACCATGAATTTTATCATGCTTTGAATTTCCATGAGAGGAATTGTATATAATTTCTTGCTTATGTGTTGGGATTATCCCGATTACTTGTATAGCCTGAGGGAAATGTTTCGTTTAGCCTACGAGAAACCTTTCTGTGCCCGTGGGCAGTAGATTCTGTGCCTGTGGGCGACACCTCGTACGCCTGTAGGCAATATTCATTATGCCTGTGGGCAGTCACTTGCGGGTATTTGATTCTGTTACCTAAGGGTAAGGATAGTATGTCTGAGGACACGACTATTGAGAATATTCACTGTGGTGATTTTATATGTTGTACCTTCCAACCCAAAGCACAATCTTGGAGGTGATAAGTAATAATTAAAATGGAAATGAAACTGGTAGTGATAGTTACTTGTGAGCACTTACTAGTTTACTGCATTTACTTTGCACACTATTGCTGCACATTCTCACTGACAGTTGGGAACGGGCCTTCGGTGGGTGCCTACTGATATTTATTTCTCACACCCTGTTTGGGTCATGTCTTCGGCCCAAACAGACTATATTGCAGCATGTTTCGATAGGGGAAAGTGTCCCTATACAGGTACATGATTTTAGAAGAGGAGTAGGAGAGCATGAGACCGAGCTTAGGCTTGCGATGATGCTGCGTCATGTTTACTCTGCTTTGCGTTGTTTGGATGTACCTTGTACTTTGAGTTGTATTGTATTGTTTTGCAGTGTATCCTGTTCTGGCTAATTTCATAGAAATAGTGACATGCTACATCTTTATATATATGACTGCTGGTTCTCTTCTGTTTCAGTTGTCTATTTCAGTTGTATATTGTTTACTGCTTCCGCTGTTTTATCTTGATATATTTTATTCCGTTGTGCTACACTTTTACAAATGAGGGCATAGTTTCCCCACTACCAGACATGAGCCCTCGCTTCTAGTTGGCAGCCTCTGGCATTTGGGGAAATGCACTTGAGGTCATGTGACCAATCAGGTTTGGGGCACCCGTTGAGTGGCACCCCGATCCAAGATGTTACAAAGTGGTATCAGAGGCAGGTTTTTTTCTTTGACTTACTGTTTGGAGCCATAGTTAGGGATAGTATGGAAATAGTGGTTGGTAATAAGCTGTGCCCGGGAGTAGCTAACCCGTGTATAGGGAAAAGCCAGTCTACCTCGGTTATTTCAATTTTTTCTGATTTTGAAAGTTTGACAGTTGATTTGATTTTCACTGTTGGGTGAAGCACTTATGATTGTGTTGTTTATATGTTATACAAGGGTTCTATTTAGTTGCAACCCGATGAGATGAGGGTATTCCATCTCATGCATCATTTAGGCACATGCTAAAAATCACATGCCATTCATAGTTTCCATGCCATGTTGGTGCATTAGAAATTGCATGTTGTTGTGATAGTTGTTGTGATAGAAAAGCATGCTTTTGTGATAACTACTTTAATAAATACCTGTTATTTCATAGGGTATTGTTGTGTGAGGTTGTTGATAGAATGAACTCCAAACTTGGGTTCTTGAGTAGTATGGGTCCTCAATGACTAGAATTTAGTGGATCATTAATGCATTTTATTGGTTATAACATGTGTAAGATGCCAAAATTTGATTCGCGGAGAGTATGGACCCTCACAGATCGGAATTTGGAACTTAGGTGTTTGTTCAGTGTTTTTTTCTAGGTTTCGGAGTAGTTTCTGAGGCTTACTTCCTGGAAAACCCAGCATACACTCCGTGTAGTTCTAGGGACACACGCCATGTGTTCTTCAGTTCAGGAAGAAATGAAAACTTTTTATGTACACGCCGTGTACCCTCAGTACACGACGTGTAGTCTCTTCCCGTGTCATATGCCATGTGGGTGGGGACACGGGGTAGGGAATGGATTGGGAAAACACACTGTGTACTAGTTGTACATGCCGTGTAGTGTTGACCCGGTGTCTACCCGTGTAACTAACAACACGAACAATGAATCCTTAAGACATACACGTCGTGTCTACCTTGAACATGCCATGTAGTCTGACCCAGGTACCCAACCGTGTCATGAACAACACAGGTCGATGTTATCTTTCCTAGTACATTCCGTGTCCTCCTGGAACACGCCGTGTAGTGTCAGCCATATAGCTGTCCATGTAGCGAGCAACACAGGTCGGTCTGGGGCTTCTTTGAACACGCTGTGTCTTTTTAGAACATGTCGTGTAGTGTGACTTGGGTATACAGGCCATGTCACGAACAACATGGGCCGGTGAAAGCTTGTCGAGTACATGCTGTGTTCCCATGGGACACACCGTGTAGTCTTGTTTTAAAAGATCCGTGTGGCTTAGCTGTGTAGAAGGACTCGGGAAGGGAAAGAGGATTCAATAATATGCCGTGTATTCAGAAGACATTTCATGTAGTATTTATACACACAGTGTAGTCATGTTTTGTAAATCTTGAATACTTTCTTTCTATTATTCCCTTCTTGGTATCTTTGTTTTCGGTCTAGGATAAAATTTTGATCTAAGGTGTGCTTTGACCTTGTAGAGTCATGCCGCCGAGACGACCACCGGTTGTTCGCCAGGAGAGCGGCAAGGATTGTACTCCATGGGTGGTAGGACATGGGCTACCGATGGAACCTCCAATAGAGCCAGATGTGATGCTAGCTGTTATACCAGACACAGGCGCAGAGGCACAATTCTGTGAAGGCTTCATGAAGTTCATGAAGACCTTCTAGGGAGCACCACAGGTCACCACATCTATGGGAGAGCTGACGCATATCTTCCAGCAGCAGCATCCACCTATGTTTTCAGAGAATGGTGGACCATAGGATACAGAGTCTTGGATGGGTTCTATGCAGACTATTTTCGAGCATTTGGAGACGCCTCTGGGGAGGAGGGTCAAGCTCGCTACATACATGCTGCGTGATTCCTCTAAGAGGTGGTGGGATGTTACCACCCAATCTGAGAATCACCGAGACATGGCGTGGGAAGATTTTCAAGCAGATTTCTATGACTTCTTCTTCCCAGAGACGCTAAGGGAAGATCTAGCTCGAGTGTTCATGAATATGCAGCAATGTGCCATGTCAGTGATGGATTATTCTACCCACTTCACCGAGCTTCGTCTTTTTTTACCCGTTCTGGTAGGTGATGAGGCATTGAGGGCTCTATGTTTTGAGGATGGTATTTGGTATGACATCCAAGCACTAGTGAACGTTTTCAGGTTGCCTACGGTACATGCCATTGTGAACCAGACACTGATTACCAAGAGAAATTTGCGGGAAGCTAGTGGTGCAGGCCAGGGCGGTTTGGCACCAGTTTCTAGTACTATTTCTACTGGTAAGAGGAAGAGGAAGATGTATTTCTATCACGGTGGCAGTACTAGCCAGAATAATACTTCAAGTGGCTAGGTTATGTGCTACCAGTGTGGTAAAGAGGGGCAAAAGAGACAGCAATGTCCATGTGACCCAGTGGAGTGCCGAGCTTGTGGAAGGATGTGTCATATCCAGCATTATTGTAGGGCGTTTCCACTAGTGGCTAGTGAGAGGGGTTCTGTGCAGACTCCGCATGCTGGAGTAGGGCCAAAAGCTTCTTACCAGTCAGGAAATTGGGATACGTCGGGATGTACAGGCAGAGGTGGTGGTCGTGGCTGTGGTAGCCAAACACCAGGATCTCAAAGGCAGTAGGGCAGACTAGCTTAGGGTAGCCGGGATGTGTTTCAGGGCCACAAAACTGGGAAGGCATATGCAGTGCAACAGAACCAACAAGAGTAGGATCCCGGACCTTCCACTGTTAGAGGTACTATTCTGGTTGCTTCTATCTTATCTTCTGCACTTTTCGATATGGGTGCTACTCATAGCTTTATATCTATGCCCGTTGTGAAGAGCCTTGGGCTCTGTGTTTCTTCTTCTTCTAATGTTATGATGCTAGACACTCTTTTGGGGACTAGAACGACTGGTATGCATCAGTGTAGGGAGTTCCCCTAGAGGTTGGTGGGTGTCACTTTCTATGGGACCTCTATGTCTTAGAGATGGCGAGCTATGATGTCATTCTCAGGATGGACTGGTTGGTACCCTTCCAAGCCTTTGTGGATTTCTATCGTCGCAAAGTGAGTTTCACATCACCAAAGGGTGGAGAGTTTCTATAAAAAGGTGAGTGGGATGTCCAGGCGAGCCAAGCTGGACCTGAGCATCGTGGGCGTGGTGGAGTGACAGAACAGATTACGAGCTTATATCTAGATGATCAGGGAACTTGTTAGAAATATTTCCCTCCATTAGTTGATCGTTTCAGGGATGTATTCCTGGATGACTTTTCAGGTCTTCCTTCAGAGTGAGAGGTGGATTTTTCTATTGAGCTTGTGCCAGGAGCATCACCAGTGTCCATTCCTCCTTATAGGATGGCTACACCAGAGTTTAAGGAGCTCAAGATGTAGTTAGAGGAGTTACAGGCAAAGGGTTTCATCCAACCCAATACTTCTTCTTGGGGTTAGCCAGTCCTTTTTGCAAAGAAGGCGGACGGTACCCTCAGACTCTGTGTGGACTATCGAAAACTGAACCAGTTGACGGTCAAGAACTGATATCCCTTACCAAGGATTGATTATCTTTTTGATCAACTTCAAGGAGAACGAGTGTTATCAAAGATTGAATTGAGATCCAAATATCATCAGTTACGCGTTAGACCATCAGACATACCGCTTACATATTTTTGGAGCAGATATGGTCTATACGAGTACTTGGTTATGCCTTTTGGACTCACAAACGCGCCAACAGTTTTCATGGCTCTGATGAATCGTGTGTTCCACCCTTATCTGGATTCTTTTGTGGTAGTCTTCATGGAAGATATCTTGGTGTACTCTTACACTCGACACGACCATACTAACCATCTTGAGATCATTTTGAGTACACTGAGAGAGAATCATCTATATGCTAAGATCTCAAAGTGCCACTTTTGGATAGACCAAATAAACTTCCTGGGTCATATTATCTCAGAAGCAGAAGTTGCAGTGGACCCAGAGAAAGTGAGAAAAGTAGTTTCTTGGGAGAAACCTAAGAACGTGTTTGAGATACAAAGTTTCTTGGGACTGGCTGGTTACTACAGGTGCTTTATATAGGACTTCTCCCACTTAGCAGCGCCGTTTACGAGTTTTACTAAGAAGGGTGTGAAGTTCGTTTGGTTAGAAGCTTGAGAGAAAGCCTTTAAAGAGCTTAAGGTTAGGTTGACATCAGTAGCAGTCCTGATACATCCTGATAAGGGGAAGAGCTATATAGTTTACTGTGATGCATCAGGTATTGGGCTGGGAGTAGTGTTGATGCAAGGCGATCGAGTAGTTGCGTACGGGTCTCAGAAGTTGAGGACACATGAGAGTAATTACCTGACACATGATCTCGAGTTGGCTATAGTTGTTCATGCGTTATGCTATTGGAGACATTATCTCTTGGGAGAACATTTTGTGGTGTTTACGGACCACAAAAGTCTCAAGTATATCTTTATCCAGCGTGACCTGACTCTGAGACAGTGAAGGTGGGTCAAATATCTTCAGTCATTTGACTTTGAGCTTGCCTATACACCTGGTAAAGGTAATTCAGTGGCTAATGAACTAAGTGGGAGGACTCAGATGCAGGAAATGCAGGAGGCCAGTGGTGAGTGGCAGCTTATGGCTTTGTTCTCTAAGATGCATTTGGAGGTGCACGACAGTCAGGGGAAAAACTATCTTTCTTCCTTAGCTGTGACTTCTACCCTCCTAGATAGAGTGAGGATGAGACAACTATCTAATTTATAATGCCTAGTTCTACGGGAGTTGGTGGAAAGTGAGGACCCTCCTCTTGGTTGGACGATAGGAGATGATGAGGTACTGCGTGTCCATGGAAGAGTGTGGGTTCCAGGGGACACACGTGAGGAGATGATGCGGGAGTTTCATGCTTTAGCTTGGGCTATACATCACGGGTTTACCAAAATGTACCATGACTTGAGATATCAGTACTGGTGGCCAGGTATGAAGAGAGAGGTAGATGGTTTTGTTACTAGATGTTCCACCTGTCAGCAGGTGAAGGTGGAGCATCAGAGGCCAGCCAGACTGTTACAATATTTGCCCATCTAGGATTTTAAATGAGATGACGTCACGATGGAATTCGTGACTAGGTTTCCGAGGTCACCTCGAGGCAATGATTCCATATGGGTTGTTGTGGATAGACTCACAAAGGTAGCTCACTTTTTGCTGATCAAGGTGACCTTCGGTGTTGACAAGCTTGGGAATTTGTATATCCGTGAGGTTGTACGTCTTCATGGGGTCCCTCGTTCTGTCGTTTCAGATAGGGACACCTACTTTACATCTCGTTTCTGGTAGAGTTTTAAAATGGAACTGGGTACACAGGTGCTTCTGATCATATCTTACCACCCTCATATGGATGGCCAGTCAGAGCGTATGATTCAGGTGCTTGAGGACATGCTATGTGCATGCGTCCTGGACTTTTGGGGCTCTTGGGAGAAGCACATACCCCTAGTCGAGTTTGCCTACAATAACAGTTTTTAGGAAACTATTCAGATTAAACCTTACGAGGCTTTATATGGTAGGCCATGCCGATCACACTTGTGCTGGTTGGAGGCAGGTGAGGCAGCTTTGCTGGGACCATGCCTTGTGAAGGAGACTTCAGAGCAGGTCCAGTTGATTTAGAAGCGGATAGATACCGCACAATCTTGTCAGAAATCTTATACTGATTTCTGTAGACGACCCTTGGAGTTCATGGTCAGGGATTAGGTTTTATTGCGTGTTTCACCGAGGTTGGGACACAGGCGGATCATAAGATAGGGTAAAATTTCACTGAGGTATGTGGGGCCATTTAAGATTCTGTAGAGAGTCGGGATGGTTGCCAATCAGTTGCAATTACCATAGAGGTATCGGGCCATGCATGACGTCTTCCATGTATCTCAGCTGTGCCGTTATCATTTAGACCCGTCTCACATCTTTCATCCCTAGGAGGTTGAGCTTCAAATAGATGCGTCCTTTAAGAAGCATCAGATTTGTATCGTTGATAGGAGCACGAAGGTTCTCCAAGGACAGTCAATTCATCTCCTATGGGTGCTATGGCAGCATGGCCGAGTGCAGGACGAAACCTGGGAGTGGGAGACTGATGTACGTGCTCAGTGGCTAGAGTTGTTCTGAGATTTATCTTCACAACCCTTGGAAGGGCAATTTGGGGATGAATTGCTTTAAGGGCGGAAGTTTTTAAGAACCTGGTTCTTATTTTTGAGGTATGGGTTTCTTCTTTTTCCTTTTCTTTAATTGTTTTTGAGAAAATAAGGAAAATGAGGAAAAATCCCAAATTTTGTGGGTACACGCCATGTACTTTTCCACACACCGTGTACTTTGGCCATGTGGGATGAGTACATAGGGAATGTAGTCCTGTCGGCAATGAAAGGTGTAAAAACCGACTACACGCCGTGTAAATCAATCAGCAAGTGAATAGTAAGGTAGTGGAAGTAGCCGTCAGCTGAGTGACAGTACACGCCATGTATTTATAAGTACACACCATGTACCCATGTTAACAGATGAATAGTACACGCGGTGAAAATTAGCCGCTAGAGGAATAGTTAAAAAATGAAAAGTACACGTCGTGTACTTGAGAGTACACGCCGTGTAGTTTGTTTTTTCACTTAAAATGAGCAGTAACCTCCTCTATTCACAGATGATGTTTAGAACGCTGGAGGAGAGCAGGAGAGATGGCCAGAGTTTGAAAGATCTCCCAACTGCACACCGGGAACCCGATTCCTACGCCGTCGATCTCCTTGGAACCGCACGGGTAAGCTCTTCCTTCTCCTAGAGCATTTCTTACCAATTATTTCCCATGGGAAAGTTATTTTAGGTTGAGTGAGTGAACTTTTATCACATATCTACGTCATTCTTGGATGATCCTGGAGGTTTCGTTCACGTATACCGATCAGAGGCAATCGAGGTAGGTGGTCTGGTGTTTAAATTCCAACTACTGTGTGTTTTGTGTACCATTATGCTACGATACCATGTTTGGGGTGTCTTATGTCTGAGTCCTTGCATAATTAAATATCTATAATTTCATAGGTGATTTAATGATTAAATACAACTATTGTTTGTGATCACTTCTTGGATCCAGGACCACCCTGGGGGTGCGTTCCTCTGTTTATCCATTTGGACAAGATACCTGTGGGTATACCGTGAATTTTATCATGCTTTGAATTGCCTTGAGAGGAATTATATATAATTTATTTCTTATGTGTTGGGCTCAGCCCGGTTACTTGTATAGAATGAGGGAAATGTTTCTTTTAGCCTGCGGGAAACCTTTCTGTGCCCGTGGGCAGTAGATTCTATGCCTGTGGGGGACACCTCGTACGCCTGCATGAAATATTCATTATGCCGGTGGGCAGTCACCTATGGGTATTTGATTCTGTTACCTAAGGGTAAGGATAGTATGTCTGAGGACACGACTATTGAGAATATTCACTATGGTGATTTTCTATGTTGTACCTGCCAATCCGAATCACAATCTTAGAGGTGATAAGTAATAATTAAAATGGCAATGAAACTAGTAGTGATAGTTACTTGTGATCACTTACTAGTTTATTGCATTTACTTTTCACACTGTTGTTGCACATTCTCACTCACAGTTGGGCACGGGCCTTTGGTGGGTGCCTACTGGGATTTATTTTTCACACCCTATTTGGGTCATGTCTTAGGCCCAAGCAGACTATATTTCTTCAGGTGTCGATATGGGAAAGGGTCCCTATACAGGTACATGATTGTAGCAGAGGAGTAGGAGAGCATGGGACTGAGCTTAGGCTTGAGATTCTAATGCATTTTGTTTACTCTGCTTTGCGTTGTTTGGCTGTACCATGTACTTTGAGTTGTATTTTATTGTTTTGCAGTGTATCCTGTTCTGGCTGCTTTCATAGAAATAGTGACATGATGCATATTTATATATATGACTATTAGTTCTCTTCTGTTTCAGTTTTCTATTTCAGTTGTATATTGTTTCCTGCTTCCGCTGTTGTATGTTGATAAATTTTATTCTGCTGTGCTACACTTTGACAAACGAGGGCATAGTTTCCCCACTATCAGACCTGGGCCCTCGCTACTAGTCAACAGCCTCTAGTGTTTGGGGAAATGCACTTGAGGTCCTGTGACCAACTGGGTTCAGGGCACCCGTTGAGTGGCACCCGGATCCGGGACGTTATGTAACTCATGAAACAAAACTGACTATGAACGTAACACTTCTAATGAGTTGTTTATGTGGGAGGAAGACCCATTTTTAGTCAAGTGGTAACTGATATAAATTTGAATTTTTATATTTAGATAAGGAATTAAAGGTCATGTTTTTGTTTTAAATAATTAAAATGAAGTTTTTTTGAATGAAATTTTGGACAAAAATAATCAAGATAGATTTTTAAGTGTTGGATGAATGAGATAGAGAAGGTGGTTATGACAACCAGCTATTGGAACCCCATTACAAGTCATCAGAGTTCTGATGTCCAAGGAATTAGTTGATATCCACTTCATCAAAAAGTTTTTGTGGAGAACCGGGACCCTCGGGGTGCCATAAGTCCATTAGAGTTATGGTGTCCCTACAAAACTCCAACTTTATGTAGGCACATTTTGGTCATTTTGGATCCTTTTATTTTATACCCCTTAAAGTTTATTCTCCTCCAAATGGTTTTATAATTTGGATATATCAACTATATTATCCCATTTCCTTCCACATCTTTCTTTGGATCCTTTGTTTTTGGAAGGTATTGGTTCTTAATTTATGTTAGATCCTCATTTTATTGGTTCCTCCTCACCTTCTCCATTTCTCTAGTTTAATTTTAAGATTATTCATTTAGCGATTTGATATCGATTCTAGTAGATCATGGTGGGATCGGGATAATGTTATGGTTTTTATAGTAATTAGAGGAAGTTTTAGGGAGATAGACACACATGGTTTCATGTAATCACACAAGAGGTAATCCACTACCTTGATTTATTATGGATTTTGGTCAAATTGGAAGAAATTTACGGATGGATTAACTTAAGAAAATAGTTCTTTTTAATGGGATATGTCTGGATGCATGCTGGTGATGATCCACACTTAGTTGATTAGGGTTTCAACTATAGAAGGCCACCTGATAAGTTTTTCATTTATTATGTATAAATTAATAATTATAGATTAATTATATAAATTAATTATAAGTTGGTTATAAATAATTATATATCCTCTTGGATAAGTTAGGGGTTTATTAAGGCAATAATGATAGATTTGTGTTGATTCAATGATAATACATGCATTGTTAAGGGGATAAATTTTGTTTTAGGAATGGTTCTTAATACTACCACCATTATATATGATTAATTTTATTATTTATTTTGTAATCAAGGGTGAGTGGGTGAAAGTGGATTGGGTTAGAAACAAGGTGGTTTTATTTATATAAGGAGAGGCTAGTGAATTATGATAGGATCATAGCGAGTCCTTCAAGTGTTTTTCCATGATTCATAGTCAGGAAGAGCTATGATTCCTATAAGAGATTTTGATCATATAGTGTGAGTCACCTCAAGAGGTGTATGACTTTGGGTAATGACTCTGGTTGCCCAATAAGGTATCATATAGGGTGATGTTAGGAAATGTTGAGAGTCACATGATACATGTGATACCTGTGGAGGGTTTATCATATAGTTTTTTAAGAAATGAGTTTTTATCAAGGATAACCTATGAAATTTATTTGATGGATTTTTATAATGGCCGTATAGGTCTTGTCAGATTTATAAAAGGAGTTCCACCGAGGGTTTAAAGGTGAGTTGACAGGTTAAGACAAATCTTCCCTAGAATTAGTATATGGTACGAGTTAATAGCGATCTATATGGTTTATTCATCATGTGATAGGTGACTTGCAAGGTGGATATGGATTCATGTTATAGACCAATGGTGGTATAATAAGAATGATGTAGGTTTCCCCACCTAAGAGTAATGGTTGTGTAATTAGAGTTTTTTGGTCTACTTGGGGGACTCAGTCAAAAGAATTCAGAGTTTCATCCAAAGGGCTTATATAATGGGTATGCCACCATATAAGACACATAGGGTGCTATAATATATGAGTATAGGGATGGTTGTTCATAGCCTCATTCATGTTTAGATTGTTTTATTTATTAATAAAGTTGATTATTGATATAGGTTATCTTATACTAGATGTGTTTCCATCCATGTTTTAACTTCTAAATCGGGATTGGTGTAATACTAACCATATAACTTATGGATAAATGGGTTAGGTGTAATAACAACCATGATTATTATTTATTATTAGGTTAGATGAAATAACAACCATGCTTATGTATAGGTATTTGAATTAGGTATAATTCAAACCATGATTACTATTTCTTGTTGGGTTGGGTGTACTACCAACCATACTTATGTATTATTATTTAGGTTGGGTGTAATGCCAACCATGATTCATGTTGGTTTATGGGAATGGTATACTAAAAACCATGATTTTTTCTTGGTATTTAGGTCATGTGTAATTCTAACCAAGATTTATATTGGTTGTTGGGTTGTGTGTATTACTAACCATATTTTTTTGTATTGGTATATAGTTTATGTGTGATTCCAACCATGGTTCATGCTGTTTTTTTGTGTTGGATAAAATAACAACCATGATTATGTATAGGTATTTGGGTTGGTTTTAATTTCAACCATGATTCAAATTGGTTATTGGTATGGGTGCATTTTTAAACATAATTTTGAATTTAGAATATGGGTTGGATATAATGAAAACCATTTTTCTTATTGGTTATACAGTTTGGCTGTAATGCCAACCATGTGATTTATTTAGAATTGATAGTAGAACTAGATGAAGTAGGCATGAATTGACTGTCAAGGTGGATCCTTGAGCACCCAATTGTTCAAGAAGTGTTATTCATGTAAATATTTATGATTTTAATTTCATTTAGTACATGCATACAAATATATACTATTTTTATTTGGGGAATAATTGGTGGTGTCCTATTTAGTTTTATGATAACACCCTACAAGTGTAACTTGGTGGATGTGAATACCTTATGGGTGATATACAGGTCAGGTCATGGACCCTAGTTTAGGTTAGTTGAGTATAAGAGATCTATAGGGTTATATAGACAATTTTAATGTGATGTCAAGGATAGTGTTGAGTCACCTTTCATTTTATTTACAAATTTATTCATGTTCTATATATAAGCAACCCATAGAGTGTTATTGTATTTATGTATGATTGTATGAATTGCATGAGTTTTTTTTGTTATATCATAGTGATTTTCTTTTTTTGGAATGTTTTTACCTATAAGTCAATCTATGTACTCTGATGTTATTTCAGTTATGGATGTTTTGTTTTTTGTTATTGTTTTGATGATATTGAGGGTACAGTCTTACAATGTTTGTTTATCTAATCCTTGCCGTTAGTCAGTAGCCTCTAGTGTACTATGAGGCATGATTAAGGTCATATCAAATCTTCACTTCAATTACTGTTTATGTTAACAGGTCCAAAATATTAGTAAGTTGAATCAAAGACCTGTTTTGATTATTTTTACAAATTAGGAAATGGTAGTTAGAGAAAATATGTGGTAAGAACTTGGTATGTAATGTTTATTTTTAATTTTTCAAAAAAATTATGTATGGAAGCTTATGTTTCTAGGGAGTTGAAATTATTTTTATTAGTTTTTTATGTTATAGTTAATTTACATAGTTTTACTTTGGTCCTAGGGAAACAATAGTCATTTGTTCATACACTATATTTGGTACATAGGATACACATGACATTAATCTGCTTGTACATTATTGATAAAATGGTTACAAAAGGGTTTAGATTTTTTTAAATATTTAATAATAAGTTATATAATGTTTTCTTATATAAATTATTGATGGCACTTTACTTGACCAAAATTATGGTTACTGGTTTCTAATGATATGTTCTTTGATGATTAATTATATGTATCTTACATATTTCATGTATTGTACCCTACAGTGGGTAGTATGTGGGCATCAGAAAACATAATATTTATGGAAACCCCAATATATGTGAATTGGCACAAGATACCTTGGATTATATGGGATGGAAAAAATAATATCTACTTTTTAAGTTATGAGCTAATAGAATGTATGGTATTTATACTAACTGGGAGGGCCTACTTTCGATGATATACAACTCAAGATATTGGTATGTCAAGTACCTTAACAAATTAGTAGGGTGTTATGCCCATTATTTATTGAGATGAGTTTTACATATAAGGGTATACCTAAAGATAAGGGTTAGACTAGGCACATAGATGGTTTATAGATACGGAACATGGGTAAATTATTTGAGTGACATATATGACACAAAGTTTATGTGTGATTATATATCAATATAGTCTTATAAATTCTATAAATATTTATGAATATAAGAGAAGAAGTAGTTCTTGAATGAGATGTGTGTGAAATGCATGGGAGGCATTATTAGTTCTCGATTAGGAATGAGGGACTAATAATCTTGTGATATGAATTATTATACCATGACATAAGTTGAATGGTAGGGTGACACTAGGATTAATTCCAAATTGGGTATGTTATTCAACTGAAAGTGGTGGAAACTTTATACTTTAGTGAGTATGATGTTATTGTGGGGAAAATGAGAGTAGTTTTTATGATTAATATGTGGAATTTATGGTGGATATAGTCTAAAATCAGCCTTATGATAGTGATATATAGTTATTTTAGATCTTATAGATTAAGGATATAGAATATAATATGGCAAGGAGCACCTAATTGGATACTTTTTGGTATGAACCTTTTTCAAGTGTAATTTTAGTGAATGTTAGTAGTGATGTGCATGATGAAACCAAATCAAAAGTGGTTGAGGTTTCATATTGATGATTTCTATGTAATATACCTAGATATATTTAGCTAATACGGGAGAACCATATTTGGGTATCAATTTATAGATAATAGAAGAGTTCAGTATGTTCGGTAACCGATCGGTGGTGAATTCAATAATCAGATTGGTTGAAGGATTAAGTTATAAAATATCAATATTAGTAGGATATTACTGAATTTATTTCTGTGAATTGAGACTTCATGTGGTAGAAAATCATAGGTTAGTGATGACATATTTTTTGGTAGATAATCTGGCGATTCTTAGGTGAAACACCGAATGATCAGTGTTTAGGCGCAGGCTGATGATATCAACCATGGGAGTGCGATTTAAATAATTATGGATTTCATGAATGCTGTGAAGAGTGGGTCATCATCATAAATTTAGTGAAATTATTTATCATCATGGTTTATATAATTTTGGCCTTGAATAGGTAGTCGATGTAGTGGGGTATTGTCTAGTTCACTTCTTATGTGATTGATTACAATGAATCGAGAATTGATTCACCATATCATTCAAGGGATGATGAGAATGAATGATATCCCAGAGTATAAGGTGTTTGGTGTTTGGGAAGTTTCACTGGTTTTGGTGTGGTGGTGTTTTCTTTCACTAATGGAATGGTAATAAATTAGAGTATGAATCCAATTTTAATAGTTGATGTGGTTCATAGTAGATGTATGAGGATGATTCTTGAGTATGAGAAGTGGTATAGTGGAGAGGTTATAATGAACCATTTCATCAATGGTATTAACATTGGGAAGTGAACCAATTTCTAGTTGGGAAGGAACTAATAAAAAATTGATTTTTTGGATTGATTTTTTGGAATTAGAGGTTATATATGTGTTTTAAATTATTAAAATGAAAATTTTAGAATGAAAAATAAAGTAGAAAATACTTGAGGGGAAGTTTCAAGTATCGAGTGGATTAGGTGAAGATGGTGGCTATAACAGTAGGATATTAGAACCCAAATAAAGGTCACTAGAGTTATGGTGGATAAGGTAGTGGCCTCTAGATACCCATTAGGAGGCCAGTGTGGGGAACTAGGATCCCATGGTTCCACCAGAGCTTTAGTGGAGGGAACTTTATTTCTAGTGTACCTACATGAACCATTTTATGTGGGGGAAGTTTGGTTATTTTGGGACCTTATATTTTATAAACCTTTATGTTTAATATCCTCTAAAAAACCATCAAAGTGTGGTATAAAATTTTCATGCTTTTGTTTCCTTATCTCTTCCTTTTTTAAATCTATAGTGGCTGGAGAGTGTTGATTCTCCATTTAAGGTAGTTATTTATTATTTTGCTTCCTCCCTTATTTATTCCTTTATATTCCCTTTCATTTTAGTATGATTAATTTAAGGTTTTGATAATGATTACAATAGAGAATGGTGTGATTGAGATTATTCTATGTTATTTTTTTTGTATCAAATCAAAGATTTTTGAGGGAGATAAACACACATGGTTTCATGTATCTTCATTAGAGGCAATCTACCGATTTAATTTTTTATAGATTGTAGTTTAATTGGATGAATTTGATGGATGTATTAGCATGAGAAATTATGGATTTTTCATGAGTTATAACTAAATTAATAATTGTTGATTAATTATATAAATTAATTATAAATTGGTTATAATTAATTTTTGATCCTCTTAGGTGAGGTAGGGGTCCATTTAGGTGATCATGATTGATACAAGTTGAGTCAATGATGATGTGGGAATTGTTAAGTGGTAAAATGTAGTTTTAGGTAGGTGGTATCTAATATTACCTCTATTATATATTATTTCATTTTTTGTTTGATTTTTAATAGGTATAAATATGTGGGAATGATCCGATATGGAACCAAGGTGATTTACCTTATATAAGGTGAGGCAATAGAATTACACCTTCATAACATTTTTTATTATTATGTTATTTAATATTGATTTTTATGGACTTAGAGGATTCTGAGTTAAGATTTTATTAATGTTTTAAAATCTTTTTATGTGTCACATGGTCTACACATGGTCACTGCATAATTAGTAGAAATTGTGAAATATAAGGGAAACCATCCAGACTTTCCTTAAATATCATGATTCATTCTTAGTGTCTACCACACAATAATTTCATGGTTATGGGAAATTCTATAGAATACCATTATATATGGATATTACTTCTTATTGGCTAACACATGGGTTTTTTAGAGTTAGGATCAATAATACTACTTAACTATGTGGGGTGCCTAACTCAAATCTAGTTCCTGTCACATGGTTGGTGCATAGTTTCCCAAACCATGTGTCCAAACCATGTGATCCACCTAGATTTAAATTTTATGATTTTTCAATTCTACCTAGGAAATATTTAAGTCTTTTGGGTCCCCTATATCCTATTATTCAACTTATATAAATCCCATGTTCTATCTCCCTTGTCCCTCTATTCTTCTTGAGAAACATAATGGGATTTCTCCTCTTGATGATGATTCATTGATGTAAACTCATCTACCTCCCTTCCTTTTATTCCTTAATATTCTATATTCAATTCTCCCCATGTACATGGTGGAAAGGTTTTCATGTTTACCAGATTTTGACTTGGGGTTTTTTTGGTTTAGGGAATCTAATAGTCTATTAAATGTTTCTTTGACCGTATCTTGATGGATTAACACCATTGGTTTTAGATTCAATGACTTGAGGAAGACTTATCCATGAATGTAAATATAAATTTAAATTCATTATTACTTGATTATTTATAACCCATGATTTAAATATCTTAATAATTATATTAAGTGTATTTACTAATCCTTTTCCAAGGTTTTTTGGTTTCTCTCTCAGTTTTCATTTGGAATAAAGTGTTTTTTTAGGTTTCAATCCCAAAAAACATTTTTGATATGAACTATGTACACCTGGTGTTTATTTAAATTCCTAAGAGGAAATTTTAAAAGTAATTTGACAAATAAAGATGTTTTTTTTCTCAATTAATTTTTGAAGGAGGTAACTCATGTGTATAAAAATGTTCCTAAAAACTTAGTGTGTGGTTGAATTATTTTAATTTTTTTTATGCTTCTTTGATTATTTGAGCTGATTTGATGATATTTTTGTGGTTTGGTTTCTAAAAGGTTATTTTATAAATTAATATATTTATGATGTTCTAAGTCTTAGTTGGAACTTTACAAATTTTTTTTCTTAATATTATTTTACCCTTGAAGTGATCCCCAAGAGTTGTTTTGAAAAAATTTAAAAGTGGTGTTTGTATTGTTTAATGATAATGGAATTTTTCCAATTAGGGGATATGATTATTATATTATTATTCATGATAAAGTGGATGCTTCCATGAAGGTTTATCATAGATGAGTATGTATTACTATTGTTATTATTATCTTAGATGTTTTATGTTGTATATTGAATGATCACATCCATTTTCTGTCATGGGAAGCCGCATGTAGATAGCAATGAAATATGGGTATTAGTAATATACTTTTTTATGATTATCCTCTGAATATTGGACCTATATATAGACTATTCAATTCTTAAAATCTATTTCTCATCAGTTTGGATAGTTATAGAAAAACTATGTGTTAGGGAAGTTGAATCACATCAGGCGCTAGTTAGATTGATACTATTTTTATGTTTTCCTAGTTTATGTCTAGAGCTCTTAGGTGTTATGATGATGATGATGATTTAATTGCTACTATGAAAGTCGATTTATGGTTATTTAAAGTTATTATCTTGTTATTATTTCCATGAATATTATTTTAGTTCTTATTATTTCTATTTTTTTCCTTTTCCAAATCATTAAATATACATCACTTCTATTTTATCTATTTAAATTTAAAGGTTTATTAAAACTTGATCTATTTATTTTATTCTTCTATAATTTTGGTATTTCCAAAGTAAAATTTAGAATTTTTCCCCCTTATTTCAAATATCATATTTTCATGAAAATCTTTAAATCATGTTTACGATAAAATATGCATCTTTTATACTTTGGGAAGAATGATTTAAAGTAATGGTCACATTATACTTGTTTTAATTAAAATGAAAAGTTTACTTTTATAGTCTCATTTTAAACTAGTATGAAATGGATTTAATTTTAAAGGTTATTCATGGTTTATATAGAGGATACCTACTATGATTTTTTCTCATTACCATATATAGTACATGTTTAATAGGTTATTTGGATCTCATGAATTACCGAGATGCTAGTTTGAGTATGGTGGTTGTTCTAAGAAAAAGATTATTTTTCTTGACACATAGAGATGGGTAGTTGGTTTTCTTTTTTTACTCCATGTTTTTGTCGATAAGATATCATTATATTGACCATTTTAGCCTCCCCTCTCTTGTATCTTCCTTGTTTCATATTGAGTATTGTTATTTATTTGGTCAGCTGTATATATAGTATCTTGGTTGGGTTTGTAGTTGTATTTTTTGATATTGAGACTTGGTTTATTACCTTATGCCTATTTTATTATTCTTATTAGTGGAATATTCTTATATGATATGTATGGAATGACTTAAAAAGTGTTCATGCCAAAATTCTGGGTGGGAGCCCTATTTTTTTATTTTATTTATCAAGGAAAATTATTCCCATTAGTGTATACTTCAATTATCCAACACTAGTTTCTAGCCCGTGGTGATCATAAATGTTCTTAATGCCATACAAAAAGCCAAATTGGGTAATTGGATAATGGGTAACCTAAGTTGGTTTATAAAAAAATAGTTTCAGATTCCAATTTTTATTTGAGGAGTCATGTTATATAGGAGATAGGATCATCAAATCTCAAGGGGTAGGTGCGAGTAAATGTTTAGATAACACTTTTTGTATTGGACCATGAGTTACCAGTAATTCTTGGTATGTGTGTGTCTCAAGTTCAATATTTTTTTTCAATTATTCTTGATATGTTTAGTATTAATTTGAGTATTTAGGTTTTATACTAAATATTTATGAGATATTTTGAGAAACTACATATTTCAAAATCCCTGTTTTATTTAAAACACATTATTATAAAATATTTTATTTACTTTTAAAATGAAACATTATTTTCTAACACTGTTAATATCATAATTACAAATCATGATTACTAGAACAACACTAAATAGATAGAAAATCATGAATAACAGCCTAAAAAGACATGTGATAAACTTTAATTAATTACATCACCCATAATAAGGTATTTAGGAAAACACTAATTACTTTATTAGTTTATTATAATTAATTAAAGTTTTTAATATATAAATTCATAAAATATAATAAAACTTACATTTATAATGTGCAACTATACCAATGATGCATGAATTGATACAAAATATGGATCCTGGATGATCCTAATGACACTTCTCGATTTCCATAATATTAAACTTGATATAATTAAAATAAATCTCTTGTATTCCCATGATGTCTACTCAATACCTGAACATCCTTAGTAACTTTATCTTCTAACATAAATTTGTTGATCATGCCTTTTATGGGTTACTTCTTCAGTCATGACATTCTTATTTTGTATATAATAAAATAAAATCATAAAATTCCTAAACACTACTCCGATACCACTTACAATGTCCCCAACCCATTTTTGGAATTGTTTAGGCATCTAAATCTAGGATTTTTTAATATTAAAACTATTTATGGTTGCATAATCTGTCATTGGATGAAGCAGGTGGTGAAGTAGACTCATGTGGACTAATAAGTATATTGTTGTAAACTATTGTATGTTATTATTTATAACTATTTCTTATTGGTCTTCATAGTATTTTGTGTTCATTGTTGTGTGTTACCATGCGGTATGTGGGATTCATTGGTTTATTTATCTCATGTATTCTAAAAACAAAAGCACATTCATAGATGAAAATATCACTATATTTTATTTTGGTATCAGAACAATGCTTATTGAGTCTTGTATTCACACCCTACACGTGCATCTTAGAGAACATGAAATTATTCTATTTTCATCATAGGTTCAAATATGTATCCTTAGGTAAAAGAATAAATATATTATAGTTTGTGGGTCTAGTGTTGAGTTGTGTTGATGGATTACTAATTATATTCTTCTTTTTATTTATTTTTTTATTAAGTAATGATAAACTAAGGGATATTATTAATATATTCAATATACCACAATATTTTTTTTATTATTTATATATTTTTTAATTATATCATGTAATGTATTTGATAGGTTATAGAGATGTCAGAGTGGTTCCACATGATAATTGAATTCTTGTTTATTTTTGTTCATTCTGGTAATTATTATTTATTGAATTCATAGTCTCCCCAATAATGGTTTCAAACTCTCATCACTAATTGATGGATTTTGGAATATGTGGAGGCACACTTGAGATACTAAGACAAACCAAACCAGGTTTCCATATAAGTAACTCAGACCTAGTTTTTATAAAATGGCATCAAAGCATGTATAGGTTTTTAGGTATTTATAAAAAGAATATAGAAAGGTTTGGAACTTGAGAAGTATCTTATAAATAGACATTATTAATAAATTTATAACTGGATATCAAGTTAATAGGGAAAGTATGTGAATAGTGATATGGTCAGGATTATTCCAACTTGTTTTTTATTTTTATTTTTATTTGAACTATAAACCACCCCCAACGAGAGTGTGATCAGTCTCATGCATCATGATAGGAACATATGCATGCATGTGTCCTTAATTTTGGATATTATGATTCCATTTTGGTATGACTCAAATGTGATGATAGTTCTATGTTAATTAAATGTAAAAAATAAATAATTGATATTTTCTTGAGTATTTATTTGTGTCACTTCAATTATATTGAATAAATAACGCTACATATGAAAGTTTAATTCAACTCAAAGAGAAAACCTGACATAATTTAATTGATACTATGATTTATTATCATGATTTATGTATGTAATGAGTGTTTATATGATTATTAAAGAATTTTTATACTATATGATTATGTTGAAATGCTTGAGTGATTGATTCCATGTGGTGTTAGTGTTTTTTGAAATGAAAAATATTTAGTTTGAGTGATTTTGATAAAATGAAAATTTTTAAAAGGTGAAAATGATTTTGAAATTTATTTTAATATGATTTTATGACATTTTCTTTTTAATAAAAAAATATAAAAAAATATTAGGTAAAATAACATGTAATTTACATGTGTTTCCAAAGGGAATATTTCAAGAAAATAGGATTTCTGATTTTGGATTGTTTTTTAGAGAAAAAGCATGTTCCATGCTCACATATGTCATATCCCTATGTGCCAAAATGATACATGAACACCATACTATCAACCCTCAATCCATTTTCATGTAATAACCCCAAGAAAACTCATTTATTTGGAAATACTTAAATAATATCTCATAAAAATCAATTAACTCAATCTTACACTTCCCTGGTGACTTGGACTTCAATAATGGTTGTGCTAGACAGACACATATACAAAACTTTCAAAAAAAATCTTGATAAATAGTCTCATTTATTTTATTTTAACAAGTATCAAAATCATATAAAAAAACTACTATGATAACATTTTATAACATCACACCCCAACATGGTCGAAACATTGATTTATCATGGATTCCTTTCAATGTTTTTAAACTAGTAGTGAACCATAAGGGAACATTGTAGGACGATCTTAAGCAGAGACACACTAACTCACACCAGTCTTTATATTTTCACTTTATTATGTTTATTTACTAAAAAATATACTATATTATGAATACATGTGGGTTTGTATTTAAAAATATGATGAATAAAGTAAAATATTGCAGAAAAATTGATTTTTGGGTTTTTGAGAATGAAAATAAATCAGATCTAGAAGTGTTAACCTAACCAATATTGAACCATTAGTGACTCTTCCCTCCACATTTAGTAATTTTTATCCAAGAATAAATTTTTAATGAAATATTCACAATCATGGATCAAATTTTTTAATAGTTAAATAAATATAGAGTTTCTTATCGATATCATAGTAGGTTACTTTCTTTTTCCATCATAACATATATTAAATTCAGAAACCACTAATTTAAGGTACTATTGAATACAAACTATGCTCCCAACCTCGATTGAGAGTTTATAAGTTTAAGTAGTGTATAAAAAATCAATTGTTTTCTTTTTTTGTTTGAATTAACAAATAAAATTCACCATATTAGAGCATAAAAATTGATTATATTGTGATATATTAATAGAAAATAAAATATAAAAATATTTAAGGACATTTCCAAAATTAAAAGTAATGAAAATAATTATATAAATTTCAAAAATCTAGAAAATTTTAGAAATATAGTTAAAATGGATAGGACAAGGATAATAAACGACGATATCCAAAAAATTAGTCAGAAAAAAGATCATCATTCCATTTTTGAAGTGAACCAACCTCTATATTTGAATCTATCTGGATTTAATAGTGAATTTATTTTTAGAATGGTTTCCTAAAATTGAAAATTGAAAATGTAATAATCATATAATTATTGAATGATGAATGTTCAATGTATTGGGTTATTCTCTTTTTTTATAGGTGCTCAAAGATCTACCTTCCTCTATCCTTGTTGTGGGTTCCATCAGTTTTATTGGTGTTATTGAAAAAATTAACTCCATTCAACTACTCTCACAACTTCCTCCCTGTTATGATCATGAAGGTTTGTTACATCTATAGTAGTCTCGAGCTCACTACAATAACAGGTATACCTTGGTCAAGATCATCATCTTATATTTATATGATTGGTATCCAATATGTATCCATCCATGCCATTACTGATTCTCAGTTTCTTAATCTTGACTACACTTCTCCTTGTTTTTTTTGTAATACGCAATACCCTACTGTAGCTGGTAAACCCCATACCCTGAAATATCACATAATACGATCTATAAAAGTCCTTTATTCATGAGTATATTTAAAATTTTAATTTCTGATAATTAGAATTTTAATTTAAAAAAATAAACTTAATTTTTATGTTTATCATAAATATATTATCTTAAGATGAAATTTTAGGTTTTTCCCAAAAAAATTGATTTTTTGGTGAATAGTAAAAATACAATTTTTGTTAAAACTATGATACTTAAGACATATATAAGATGTAATCATAAACTAAAAATCACAAAACCTTTTAAGTAATAAAATATATATTTAAGAACTAACATTTGGTAGTTGGGGGATTACTTGAGTGGTAAGGAATCCTTACAATCTTGCATCAGACCCTGAGTGGGAGTGAATTTTCACTAGTATTATAGTAGTGTAGGTACTATAGCAGGTATTATATCAGGGTATGGTACAAGAAATACTATTGTTCCCAAACGGGATTTAGATCTAAAAAATGGGCCTTCAGGTTATAGGAACTTCAGGACAATATTGGACTTCAGGCCACAAGGCCTTTGAGTTATGAAGTAGATCTAAGGACTTTATCTATGAAAAGTACCTAACCAATGGAGATAATAAGATGAAAATGAAGGACCAGATAATATTTGAACTTGGAAGTTAATTCTTGGAGAAATTAACACACAGTAGTTCAAGACCATAGGTAGGGGAGGTAGTAATGGCTATCGATGAACATGAAGTCAGGACTACAAGATGGAGTGACAGATATAGGAGACAAGGGAGGGGTTATTTCTGTATGAAGTCATAGGCATTGGGCATATGGATCATATACTATTCCTTTGTTCCATTGATACTATGAGATATGTATGTCCATTTACCACTGGTATTTCAATACATGTAAGGGTTCCCCCTAAAACCAATTAAAAATGAATTTATCAAGAAATAAAATATAAAATCAAAGGTTTTCGGTCTATTTCATGCTATGTCCAACATTTTTAGAATTAATTAAAATGTTACTTTAATAAAAAACATTTTCAGTATTTTATTTGAATCAATTATTTTTAAAGTGAGATTTGGTTTTTTATTTCCTTGAAATCCTCATAACTTTTATTTATTTTAAAATAAATTAATTTCTCACATTAAAATTAGTATCCAAGATAATTTTATCTTATATATACATTTAAATCTGAAAACTTTATTTTTCTAAAAACTGTTTTATCTGATTAAGTGTGTTTTTTTAAATTAACATTTAAAACTTTTATAAATTTAATTTGATAAAATTATTTTAAAATTTTAAATAAAAAGTATAAAATTATTTAAAAGGGTAAATCTTAATTTTTATCATTAAAACTAATTACTAAGGTTAAAAATTAATTAACAATTAAAAAGTAAATGAGAGTAAAAGTTAAAAGTTAAATGAAAAGGACCTAAAATAATAAAATTTTTCTAAACAAAGAATGTTTGAGGTGAGTTTCAACCCAAAATAAATTTACCCTCTTATTTTTTCCATTTTTTCCATTTAACTTTGAATAACAACTTTACATTATTCAAAATATAGGGGTTACTCCCAAAACTACCCTTCCATTCACTTGTAAAAGTGTAACACTTCCACCATTTCAAGACTCACCTCTAATTAGAATTTATAACTAAATTTTTTCCAATTTTATCCACTCAGAAAAAAATTCTATGTTAAAAATCTTATGTTCACCATTAGTTATCATAAGGGATTCATTTATAAGGAGATTTCCAAGTAAAATTCAAGTCACTAACATGAGTATTATCAATTACTTACCTTCTCTTATTAATATTATTTATTAAAATTTATTCTAGACATAATAATATAATGATATTAGTATCATTTATATACTTAAATTTTACTATATTAAGGATATTATCATTTTCTATTTATCTATCCCCTCTACTAAGGAAAAAAAATCATCATTCATGCGTACATGTAGACTACCATCACTACAAGAAATAAATATAATTTTTTATCACCACCCATAATTAATGGTTAATATAATGGTTTCATGAGGAAATATTATTTTTATGATATCATTGAATTTATATTATGAAAAAATGGATAATATATTAATGATATGATCAATAAGTGACCATCGTTAAATCAATCATTTAAAATAAGCATGTTAAGGGGAAAATATTTTATTCAGATGATGTAATATTTTAATATCCATTACTTCTTATACTTCTTTTGTAATTATGATATATCACATTAATAAACACTAAATATAATAATTATTCTTATATTATAATTATATTACAACAAAACCACCTCATTATCATTCATTTAATTAGGGTATGTCAATGTTTGGGTCGATTTAACCACCTACTTGAACAATACTTTGAATCTATATTATTGGAATCCCAAATGAACGCAGTGAAGCCCTATGGGTCAAGGTTTTTGGGTGAAAGTAATATCCCACATTAGATAATGTAAGGTTTTTTGGAATGATATATAATCCCCATCTATCCCCCCTCCAATTACAAGGCCTTTTCAAAAGGGGGATGGCAGTGAGCCACCCTGGTTTGCAGTGAGCCCTACTGAAGAACAAACCTATGAGGTAGTGAACCAAAGTGGAAAATATTGTGATATAGAGTCCTACAACACCAATTTAGTTCCTAAAATTGGTATTAGAGTGGTTATTAAATCCAATTATCATAGAGAAATCACTTGGGGGAGATTGTCGGAATCCCAAAGTCAATGTTTCTAGGTGCAGGGCCTATCCCACATTAGAGAATAGAGGGGTGTTGGTAATGATATATAATCCCCAAATAACCCCCTCTAATCAAAAGGCCTTTTCATAAGTGGGATGGAAGTGGGTAGTGATCCCTGCTGAAGAACAAACTCGTGATGCAGTGAACCAAAGCGGACAATATAATAATGTAGGGTCCTGTAGCCCCAATGTAGATCCTACATATATCATGAATAAATATGAGAACATATTTAATAGTATAATATAATATAAATGTGTAAATAATTATTTCCTTTTTGATTCTAGAGATGTTATATCAATATTTAATTCATCAATTAAGAAAACACCCCTCAATAATCAAGAATCACCGAAACATTCTTGTTATCGATTTCATCTTCAAGGATACAGACTAAAAAACTCATGAAAGGAATTTAAAACATCATAAATAATTATTAGTCATCACTAAAAGTAACTTTAATGACCTTTTAATGATAAAATTTTGAAGAATAATGAATATAGATACCACTGTTAATAAACTAGTACAAATGATCAAAACTATAAACACCCGATGTGGAAAATCAGTAGAATTCATATAGAGAATAAATATTTATGAAGAGTATAAATAAAAATATATATTATTAAGGTTATTAATTAAGTGATTAATATAATTATGTTTTTTATATAGTTTGTTAAAGTATATTCATGAATGTGAGGGAAATAAGTAAGGGTTTTGTATCTCAAATTCCTCTCTTGAGACATGTTTGGTACTATACACCTAATTTACTTTATATGGTGCATATAATTCCTATTTGAGATATTTTATCATGAAATTAATTTATTAATGTTATTTTAATATCAATTTTCATCCCTATATTTTAAGATTTTTTGATTGAATTTCTCCCAATCCAAATGTGTGGTTTTCCATACCAATTTTCATTCTTTTGGACTCATGTTATATTCACCACATATTTTGTTTTGTGTGGTACATAAATTTACATGGAATAATTTTTACCATATTAATGATGAAATTTAATGGATTTAAAATTATATATTGTAATCCCTCCCTCAAATTCATTTGATTCAAGAGTTACAGAAACCATTTTAAAACTCAACATTTTCCACAGTGGAAATACCATCCTATGTTTTGGTAAAGTAAAAGTGTGTGTAGTTTATTAGAAAATACATCCCTATTTAGATACTGTGAAGTGGATGTGGAAATGGTATAGATAAAACTAGGGTTAATAACCCCTAAATATTTAGTTGAGTATTGACTCAATTATCAACCTGATGAATGATGAGTAGGCCTAAGACTATACACCTAGCTAGATACTCTCAAGGGATATGATTTTGAATATTCACACACTCTCTATAAACCATGATGACTGATTTTTATTACCATTTCCTTGGTCTCTAACCAATTAAAACTATTTAACCCAATTACTATCTTCCATGGATAACCCAACACATTTAAAGTACCCTTACATCTATATTTCTTTGACAAGGGTACTTCATGTTACTTTGAAGACACCCCACGACTCTTTAGTTGATTAATTTATGTTATATTAGACATCCACATTATTATATTAAATGAATAATTATATGATTTCTATATTTATCATTATACAAATTTCTATGTATTTATTCAAGAAGAGGTTCCTTAGAGAATGGTATGAAAAATATTGTTAACTCTTATAGAGTATGAATTAGATTTTATAGGGTGATAGGTAGGGCCCAAAATTATATATCCCATCAATTTATCAACATATCTAATGAGGAAAAACAAATTGGGATTTAGTGTATCCTCTCCCAATATCATTATATTATCTTATCACAAGTCCTTGAAAATATTATTTGATGTTCAAAATTATGTATTCCACCAATCTGAGATCAATAATTTTTTTATCCATGTTTTCATTTATTATTCCATGTTTATGTTATGATAGATTCCACTATATGCTACTCCTTATCGAGAAGTTGAGATCACCCTTATTTTTTTTCCTTTCCCCAAGAAACCTAGAGAAGAACTTTGTGTAATTTTAAAGGATATGATGGAAGGGATAATGATATCCTAGAAACGTGTTCATGATATATCTCATCTTTTTAAATGTAATGTATGTATATATTTATTGAGTCTTAAAATACTACTAATCTATTGGAAAATGTGGGAAATATTGTATTCTATAGTAATAATGTAATATGACTACCAAATCTGAGTTTCTGTAGTCTAGGATATTATAGTTGGTATCATAGAAAGTTTAGTCAAAACCCTAGGGACTGATTTGGAAGAACCCAGTTAGATAACATAAGTCCTATGAAAAAACCTCAATATTTATAGGGAACATTTTATAAAATTTAATATGAATTTTATTTTACAATTTAATATCATGAGATCATTTTGTATATACTAGTTTATAAATATTACGACTAATGAGAGGAATGAGAACCATATGAACATCTGTAGTCAATCTAATTATGTTCCCCTAAACAAGTTAATGAAGTTAGGGTTGAGGCTAATCAGATTATAGGCATATTAGGGTAGTTAAACTAGGTTATAAAAAATAATCTCACCCACATATAGAAAACTACTGATCTAAAACATGGTGTAACTATGTTTGAATAGTTCATGCAACAAAAACCTCCAACATTCAGTGAAACTATTAATCCTTTGGTAGCTTAACAATGGATCAAGTCCCTAGAGAATACATTTTAAATTTTTTAAAGTGGTGAAAAGGAGAAATTCATAATGGAAGTCTACTATTTGAAGGGATATGCAAACCAATGATGGTCACTAATTCAAAATACTAAATAGGAATATGAGATAAACCACATGGAATGAGAAACTTTCAAGGTTTTTTTATATAAAAAATACTCTCTTCATAAGAAAAGAGTATAAATGGAAAGTAAGCTCCTAAATCTTAGACAAAAGGATGAGGAAGATATTGTTGACTATGAGGATAACTTTGAAAGATTATATTGGCATGATACAGACTATGTACATAAACTAGAAACCAAGATTTATCCTTTATTCAATGGGTTAAAGCTAAACCTTCAAAGGGAGTTGGTTGATTAGATATTTTCTTCATTTGAAGATATAGTATCAATTTTCATTAAGATAGAAAAGGAGTTCTATTTGATGTATGTATTCAATGGAAATAAGGAGAATAATTGGTCAGCTGATCACCTTGGTAATTATAGTACATAAAAGGGGAATAAAGGAAGGGAGGGATTTTACACATGTGATAACTATGGGAATAAGCACCCTAGGGCTTATAGGAATGGAACATCAGTTTCTTAAAAATTTATAGAAAAAGTACATAAATATCACAAATGAAAAGGAAAGGCAGAATCTGTTGATGTTAAATAATTTATTTTTAAGAAGTGTCATTATGAGAACCAATTACCCAAACTTTAAGGGAATTTACCTCAGAAAAGTAAAAAGGGGAAAGTATAATATTATGTGATTACAATAAATAAAGTTGAAGTTCCTAATGACATGGTGGTAGGTATTTTGATTGAAGCCTCAAAGTTAGAAAATGTTTTATTTTATTCTATATCTTCATACTATTTTATATCATCCATGTTTTCTAAAAACATTAGATATTTCCATAGCACCCTAGTCAAGGAGTTATCACTTAAGACACTATTTGGAAATCTTATTGCAATAAAGACGTGTCAATAAGTTCTAATTATGATGCTTGGACATACCCTATATGAAAACTTGAATACTATACATATGTTTGACTTTGATATGATCTTGGGTATGAATTGCATTTCAAAGTATTATGCAATAGAATGAGATTATTATTTGTGAAGGTGATGTTAAATCTCTTGTCTTTAGAGGATAAACTTCATCATCAAAATCATGTCCAAATACTCCCCCAGTAGATCTAATTTATGAAATTCTAGGAAGAGAAGAAGATAAAGTAGTATCTATAGATAAGGAAGATATCATAATAATAGAGGATGCACTTGTGGGATAAAAAAATATTTTTTTTCCAGAATAATTACCCGATCATCCAGCAGAGCATAAAATTGAATTATTCATTGAACTCATTCCTAATAAAAGATCTATATCTAAAAATCCTGATATAATGAAATGAGTGGAGTTGGTGGATTTGAATAAATAGCTATAGGATTTGTGTGATAATGGATTTATACACCCTAGTGTTTCACAATAGAGATCCCCTGTTTTATTTATGAAAAAGTTGGACGAGTCTATGAGATTGTGAATCTATTATAGGGAGATAAATGCCATTATTATAAAAAATAAGTATCCTTAACCAAATATTTAAGACTTATTTGATCAAATTCAAGGATCCTAATACTTTTTAAATATTTATCTTCATTCTGGTTATTATCATCCAAGGGTGAAAAAGGATGATATATTGAATAATTTTTTTGAAGAAGCTATGAACATTATGAGTTTATAGTAATTACTTTTTTGGATTACTAATATACCATATATATTTATGGATATGATGAACAGAATATTAAAATATTATCTTGATAACTTTGTAGTGGTATTCATTAATGATATCTTGATATACTCAGAGATCTATGAATAGTCTGTGAGTCATCTGCAAATAATTCAAAATACCCTCAGGAAAAAGGAATTATATAGAAAATATAATAAGTGTGAATTTTGGAAAAATGAAGTTTATTTTCTTGGAAATATTATCTTCAAGGATGGAATGGTTTTAGACCCTTAAAACTGAATGGTATTCAAATAATGACCTACACCAAAAATCATAAACACTATCCAAAGTTTACTAGGATTCACAGGTTACTATCGATTAGTTTTTCAAGATTTTTCTTGGTTGGAAAACCCTTTAACCAATCTAACCCATAAAGGGGTATAATTCACATAGTTAAGGGAATATGAGGATAGTTTTTAATAACTGAAGAGGCGAATGATTAATGCACTGATATTAAATTTACCATCAATTGAGGAAAGATTTGTAATAAATATTGATTCATCAAAACAAAGGACTTGGTTATGTATTTATACATAATGATATGGTAATTTCCTATACATTAAGATAATTGAAAATAAATTAATAGAACTATTCAAGTCATTAAAAATAGATGAAATACATAATATATGCTTTAAAAAATAGAGACACTACCTCTATGACGAAAGATATGATATATATTTGGGCCATAAGAGTTTGAAGTATATCTTCCCACAAAATAAGATCAACATGAGGCAAATAATATGGCCAGAACTACTCAAGGACTATGATTTCTTGATACAATACCACTATAGGAAGGGAAAAAAGGTTTTTGATGAATTGAGTGTAAGGTACTATAGAGTTTTGACCAAAATTATGATTAAAAAAATATCCTATATATAAATATATATTAAATATGGATATGATGTTTTTTAGGAAATGGGGTCTATTATTCATTTTCCAAGAAATTTATTTACCATCCATACTAGAAAATATAGAGAAGTACTAGTAGGATAAAAAGGACTTAAAAATAATGATTAAAGTATTAAATGATGGTAAATTGATGAACTTCATCTATAGATATGGAGTGTTGAAGTTTTTAAAGAGGTTATGTGTTCTATCTATACAGAGTTTAAGAGGGAATTTCTTGATGAATCATATTTCTCTAATTTCTCTACACACCCTAGTAGCATAAAGATGTCTTGGGATTTAAGATAATATTTTTGGTGATATGGTATGGATTGGAAAATTGCGGACTATGTGTTCAAATGATTAGTATGTCAGTAGGTGAAGTCTAAAATACAACATCTTAAGGGAGTCATGAAACCTCTTCCTATACCTATATAGAAGTAGGAAAATGTTACCATGAAATTTTTCACAAGACTCCCAAAGACTCCGAGGAAGAACGATGTATGAATTTATGTACTACCTATCATGAACATATTGATGGGAAATCTTAAAGGACTATCAAAAATTTGGAAGACATGCTGAGAGCATGTTATCCTAACTTTCAAGGTATGTAGGATAAATATCTACCTTTGGTGGAATTTTCATACAATATTAGCTTCCATTAGAGAATCAATATGGCACCATATGAATCATTGTATAGGAAGAGGTTTCATACTCCAACATATTGGGAAGAAGTTGGAGAAAGAAAATAGCTTTCATAGAGCTTTTGGAGGAGATGACTGTTAAAGTATGAATTATTCAGGATAATATTAAAGCATCCTAGAGTAGACAAAAGATCTATGCTGATAATTGAAGGAAATACGTGGAATTTCAAGTTGGTGATCATGTATTATTAAGGGTTTCATCATGTAAGGTAGGTTTAATATTTGATAAAAGTAGGAAGTTAATCCCCAGGTACATTGGGACATTTTACATATTAGAATGAATTTGATCTGTAGCTCACCAAATGGCTATGCTGTCCAACCAATCTAAAGCACATAATATCTTTCATGTTTCATTTTTGAGGAGAAAAATTATAGACCCAATGAATATTATAACATATTATGGAGTATTGTTGGACCAAAAATTGTCTTATAATGAGGATCTTGTCCATATTATTTATTCTAGAGGGCATGTATCATGAAATTGGACAAATCAACTAGTGAAAGACCATTGGAGAAATAAAAAATTAAAAGTGGAAACCCAGGAGGATAGAGAATCTACAAGTAAAGAACATCTACATTTATTCAATAGCCAACATATAACCCAATTTATTGGATAAAATTATTTATTGGAGGGAGAATTTAATAACTGATACCCTATTGTAGTAGTTAAACACCATATCCTAATCTATAACACAATGCACACTCTAAAGAGCCTTTATTCATGATTATATTTAAATGTTTAATTTATGATTGTTATAATTTTATTTTAATAAAATTAAAATAAATTTTTAATTAATTATAAATATATTAGCTCAATATATTTTTTGGGTCATTTCCAAAAAGATTTATTTTTAGTGAATAGTGAAAATACCATATTTGTTAAAAATATAACTCTTATGACATCACTCGGATGTAAGCATAAAATAAAAATCAAAAAACTTTTAAGTAATAAAATATATATTTAAGGAGTAAAATTTTACATTTTAAATTTTTTTTTGAACTTATAAATCTAATGTACAACACTTTTAGAACTAATTAAAATGTTACTTGAATAAAAACCGCTTTCGGTATTTTCATTGAATTAAGTATTTTTAAGGTGATATTCAGTTTTTAATTGACTTGAAAGCCTTATAAAATTTATTTATTTTATAACAAATCAATTTATATCATTAAAATTAATATTCAATATAATTTTATCTTATATATATTTGAATTTTAAAAATGTTATTTTTAAAAAAACTATTTCCACGCGATTAAGTGTGTTGATTTTTAAATTAATATATCAAAAATTTATTTATTTTTTGATTAAATTATTTTAAAATTTTAAATTATAATTATAAAATTAGTTTAAAGGGAAAATATTAATTTTTTTCTTTAAAATTAATTATTGAGGTTAAAAATTAATTACCAGGTAAAAATAAATTAGGGTAAATGATAAAAAGTTAAAATAAAAAATCTCAGAACACTCAAATTTGTCTAAAAAATGTCTTTTTGAGGTGTGTTTGATCTAAAAATCACATTAACCCTTATTTTTCCAATTTGTTTCCATTTACCCTTGAATAAAAACTTTTCATTATCGAAAATGTAAGGGTTGCACCCTTTCCTTCACTTATAAAAGGGTAACAATTCCACCACGTAAAGACTCACCTATACTTAGAATTTATTCCTAAAAATATGAAAGTTTTATCCCCTATAACCATATCCGATGTCAAAAATATTATGTTTACCATTATATATCATAAGTACTCTATTTCCAAGGAGATTTATAAGGAAAATTTAAGTCTCCAACATGAGTATTATCAAATACTTATCTTTTCTTATTAATTATATTCATTAAAATTTATTATAAACACACTAATATAATGATATTATTATACTTTTTATTCTTTAATGTTACTATATTATGGTAATTATCATATTCTATTAATCTATTCCCTCCTTTAAGAAAAAAAAATCGTCATTCATGTATACGTGCAAACTACCGCCGCCACAAGCAATGAAATTCATTTTTAATCACCACCCATAATTTATAGTTCTTATAATGTTTTAATGAGGGAATATTATGTTTATGATATCATTAAGTTTATTTTATAGAAAATTAGAGAACCTATTAATTATATGATCAATAAATGATCATCGTTAATTCAATCGTTTAAAACAAGCATGAAAAGGGAAAAATATTTTATTTAAATTATTTAATATTTTTATATCAACTTATTATTATTATAATTCATTTTTAATTATGATATATCACACTAATAAACAACAAATATTATCTTTATTCTTATATTATAATGATATTACACTAAAAACACCTCATAATCATTCATTAAACAAGGGTATGTTCATGTTTGGGTCGGTTTAACGACCTACTTGAACAATACTAAGAATTTATATCATGAATGAATATGGAAAAATAATTATTGGTATAATATAATATACCTATTTAAATAATTATTTGTTTTTTATTCTAGATATTTTATATTAATAGTTAATTCATCATTTAAGAAAACAACCTTTAATCACCAAGAATCACCGAAACATGTTTGTTATCATTTTCATCTTCATGGATAAAGAATAAAACACAAATGAAAGGAATTAAAAATATCATAAATAATTATAAATCACCCCTAAAAGTTACTTAGTGACCTAATAATTATTAAATTTGGAATAATAATGAATAAAGACACCACTATTATAAAAATAGTACAAACGATCAAAACTATAAATTCTTGATGTGTAAAATTGGTAGAATTAATATAGAGAATGAATATTTATGAAGAGTATAAATTAAAATGTATATGATTATGGTTTTTAATTTATTTATTAATATATATTTATTTTTGATATAGGAGATCAAATTATATTCGTGGAAGTCAGGATTAGAGGTAAGGGTTTTCCATCTCAAACAATGCTATATACATTTACTTGAAATCAAAAATACAAAAAATCACACTGCTATATACATTTCAAACAATGTTTTATATGGTTACAATTACAATTATCAAAAAAACATTTAAAAACATTAATGTTTCATCCTTTGGCATTCGTGATCCCCTCTCAAAAATTGTCGTCCGTGGTATTAGTTTCCAAAAAAAGCATCCGGACTCAAGAACAAAATCCCACCTATATAAGAAAACACATATTATGTTAGTAATACAATAATGAAATAAATTAAAAATTAATATGAAAGAATACATTAATAAAATGCCAATTTTTAATAAAAAAGATACATTTGGAGTTATACCAGTTACACCGTGCATCGTATTGAGGTGGGGTTGATTCCTACACATCACAAATGAGTCATAGATATTTTTTTAAAATATTAAAACAATCATAATGGGTTTTATCAGTTTTGAGTATTTAACTTGTTCTTTTACTGAAATTAATATCAAATTTAAATAAATTTTTTTGATTTATATCGGTCACATCATTCATTGGATTGAGGTGCGATTCATTCCTACACATCACAAATGACTGATGGATCGTTGTCCTAAAGTATCAAAACAATCCTAATATTTATGAAGAGTATAAATTAAAATGGATATGATTATGGTTTTAAATTAATTGATTAATATATATTTGTTTGTGATATAGGAGATCAAATTATATTCATAGATGTCCTAATAAGAGGTAAGGGTTTTCCATCTCAAACAATGCTATATACATTTACTGGAAATCATAAATACAAAAAATCACACTACTATATACATTTCAAACAATGTTTTATATGGTTACAATTACAATTATCCAACAAATAGTTAAAAAAAATTAATGTTTCATCTTTTGGAATTCATGATCACCTCTCAAAAATTGTCGTCCATGGTATTAGTTTCTGAACAGAGCATCCGAACTCAAGAAAAAAATTCCACCTATATAAGAAAACACATATTATGTTAGTAATGCAATAATGAAATAAATTAAACATTAATATGAAAGAATACATTAATAAAATGCCATTTTTTAATAAAAAAGACACATTTGGAGTTATACTGGTCACACCGTGCATCGTATTGAGATGGGGTTGATTCCTACACATCAAAAATGAGGCATAGATCTTTTTTTAAATATTAAAACAATCCGAATGGATTTTCTTAGTTTTGAGTATGTCACTTGTTCTTTTACTGAAATTAATATAAAATTTAAATGAAAAATTTGGTTGTATATCAGTCACATCATTCGTTGGATTGAGGTGAGATTCATTCCTACAAGTCAAAAATTACCGATGGATCTTTTTCCTAAAGTATCAAAAAAATACGAATATGTTTTCTCAGTTTTCACTATGTCACTTGTGCTTTTTTCTAAAATTAATGTCAATTTTAAATAAAAAGAGACATTTTGATTCATAACAGTCATATTGTGCATTGAATTAAGGTGAGGTTCATTCCTACATGTCAAAAATGAATTATGGATCATTTTCGTAAAGTATCAAAACAATCCAAATGTGTTTTCTGAGTTTGTAGTTTGCCAGCTATGTTTTTTTACTAAAATGTCATTTCAAACTGGAAACATGCATTTTGAGTCATATAGGTCCCATCATGCATTGGTTTGATATTATATTGCTTTATACATGTCAAAAAGAAGTTATGAATCATTATCTTAAATTATGAAGACAATTTGAGTGGGTTTTATTTGTTTTTAACAAGTGACACATTTTAAGCTAAAATATCAATTTTAAACTGAAAATAGACACTTTTAGACATACCAGTCACACTGTGTGTCATATTGAAATGAGGTTTATTTATACACGTCACAAATTAATCATGGATCATTGTCCCAAATTATTAAAACAACCTGAATGCATTTTCTTGGTTCTCAGTATGTCACTTGTGTTTTTTTCTAAAATTAATGTTAATTTTAAATAAAAAGAAAAACTTTGAGTCATAACAGCCTCATTGTGTGTTTAATTGAGGCGAGTTATATTCTTACATGTCAAAAATGACTTATGGATCATTTTAATAAAGTATCAAAACAATCCAAATGTGTTTTCTCAGTTTGTAGTTTGTGAGTTGTGTTTTTTTACTAAAATGTCATTTCAAACTGGAAACTCACATTTTGAGTCATACCGGTCGTATTGTGAATTTTTTTGATATGAGATTGCTTCATACACATCAAAAATAACTTATAAATCATTATATTAAATTATAAAGGCAATTGGAGTGGGTTTTCTTGGTTTTTAGCGAGTGACACATTTTCAGCTAGAATGTCAATTTTAAACTAATAACAGAAAATTTTATCCATACTGATCAAACCATGCATCAAATTGAGGTGAGGTTGATTCTTACATGTCCCAAATGACTCCTGGATCATTGTAAGAAAGTATCAGAACAATATGAATGCGTTTTATCAGTTTTCAGTATATCACATGTGTTTTTTTCTAAAATTAATGTCAATTTTAAATAAAAATAGACACTTTGAGTCATACTAGTCGCATTGTGAATTGAGTTGAGGTGAGGTCAATTAATACCTATCAAAAATGACTTATGGATAATTTTACTAAAGTATTAAAACAATCCGAATGTGTTTTCTTAGTTTGTAGTATGTCAGTTGTATTTTTTTTACTAAAATGTCATTTGAAACTGGAAACATGCATTTTGAGTAATACCGGTTGCATCGTGCATTAGTTTGATATGATACTATATCATACACATCATAAAGAAATAATGAATAATAATCCTAAATTATGAATAAAATTGTAGTGGGTTTGCTTGGTCTTCAGTGAGTGACACGTTTTGAGCTAAAATGTCAATTTTAAACTGATAACAGACACTTTTAACCATACCAGTCACACCGTGCATCATATTGAGGTGGGGTTGATTCAAACATGTCAAAAATGAATCATGGATCATTTTCCTAAAGTATAAAAATAATCTGAATTTGTTTTCTTTGTTTTCAGTAAGTCACTTGTGTTTTTTTTTCTAAAATTAATGTCAATTTTAAATAAAAAGAGGAACTTTGAGTCATATTAGTAACATTGTGAATTTAATTGAGGTGAGGTCAATTACTACTTGTCAAAAATGAATTATGTATTATTTTTATAAAGTATAAAAACAATATGAATGTGTTTTCTCAGTTTGTAGTATGTCAGTTGTGTTTTTTTTACAAAAATGCCATTTCAAACTAGAAACATGCATTTTGAGTCATACTAGTCACATCGTACATTGGTTTCATATGAGACTAATTCATAAATGTGAAAAAGAACTTAAGAACCATTATTATAAATTATGAAGACAATTGGAGCTGGATTTCTTGGTTTTCAGTGAGTGACACGTTTTGTGCTAAAATGTCAATTTTAAATTGATAATAGACACTTTTAGCCATACCGGTCACACCGTGTGTCAGATTGAGGTGGGGTTGATTTGTACAGATCAAAAAGGACTCATGGATATCTTTAATAAAGTATAAAAACAATCCTAATGAGTTTGATTGGTTTTCAATAAGTCACTTATGTTTTTTTCTAAAATTAATGTCAATTTTAAATAAAAAGAGACACTTTGAGTCATACTAGTCGCATTGTGCATTTAATTGAGGTTCAGTCAATTCCTAAATGTCACAAATGACTTATGGACCATTTTCCTAAAGTTTAAAAATAATATGAAAGTGTTTTCTTAGTTTTTAGTATGGAAGTTTTGTTTTATTACTAAAATTTCATTTAAAAATGGAAACACGCATTTTGAGTCGTACCAGTCGCATCGTGAATTGGATTGATATGATAATTCTTCACACATGTCACAAAGAATTTATTAATAATTATCCTAAATTATAAAGAAAATTGGAGTGGGTTTTCTTGGTTTTTAGTGAGTGACACATTTTGAGCCAAAATGTCAATTTTAAATTGATAACATACAATTTTAGCCATACTGGTCACACCATGTATCAGATTGAGGTGTGGTTGATTTGTACACATCAAAAATGACCCATGGAGTGTTTTCCTAAAGTATCAAAATAATCCAAATATGCTTTCTCAATTTTCAGTATGTCACTTGTGTTTTTTCTAAAATTAATGTCAAATTTAAATAAAAAGAGACACTTTGAGTCATATTAGTCAGATTGTGCATTGAATTGAGGTTCGGTCAATTACTACATGTCAAAAATTACTTAAGGATCATTGTATTGAAGTATCAAAACAATACTAATGTGTTTTCTTAGTTTGTATTATGTCAGTTGTGTTTTTTACTAAAATGTCATTTCAAACTAGAAACACACATTTTGAGTTATACTGGTCGCATCGTGCGTTGGTTTGATATGAGAATGCTTCATACACATCAAAAATAACTTATGAATCATTATCCTAAATTATTAAGATAATTGGATAATCTTTTCTTGGTTTTCAATGAGTGACATGTTTTGAGCTAAAATGCCAATTTTAAACTGATAACATACAATTTTAGATATACCTGTCACACCGTGAATCAGATTGAGGTGGGGTTGATTTTTACACATCCCAAATGAATCATGGGTCATTTTCCTAAAGTATCAAAACAATAAAAAAAAATTCTCAGTTTTTAGTATGTCACTTGTGTTTTTTTTCTAAAATTAATGTCAATTTTAAATAAAAAATGACACTTTAATTCATACCAGTTGCATTGTGCGTTGAATTGAAGTTTGGTCAATTCCCATTGGTAACAAATAACTTATGGATTGTTTTACTAAAGTATTAAAACAATTGGAATGAATTTTCTTAGTTTTTAGTACGTCACTTGTTCTTTTTACTAAAAATAATGTCAATTTCAAATAAAAAGAGACACTTTGAGACATACTGGTCGCATGGTGTGTCGTATTGAGGTGGGGTTGATTCCTAGACATTTCAAATGACTTATATATCATCTCCCTAAAGTATCAAAACAACTGAATGTGTTTTATCGATTTTGAATAGGTCAGTTACTATGATACCAACTATAATGACCTAAACATTTCATACATTTATATCACATATGAGTAGATTAATATTCCTTACATAAAAGAAATAAATTAAACATAAATATGAAACAATTCATTAATTCTATGGACAATGATTTTACTATGAAAACATCAATATTACCTATGTGATTGAGAAGACACAACGTTGTTTCTCTTCCTACAAAGACATGTCACTTGGATAGAAATATTTTAAAATAAATGAACCGTGCAATAAATAATGAAAATAAAGTCAACATTTTATTATATAATTTTTCATTAAAATAGAGATATTATATCGTAACATTAACTTAACATATTTCCAAAGGGTTTATTTTGTCCAGATATAAGCTAATAACAAAACTAATTATTCTTTGTGCACTTCACTACAGTTGGTTAACTACCACTTAGCATAACATATAATATGAAATTTTGATCTGGCGTCCCTGTGATGCTCTCATCTGACACCATCTCTATGATATCATCATTCAACGTTCACATTTCCTTCTCTTCCTTCAATCATAATTTTTTTTCAAATGATTTGAGCAGGGATGAATTTATTTAACCCTCTCTATCAGAATTTATTTCTTCTTTTGAAGAGGTGATGTGAGGAATAGCAAGTCAAAATTTTTGTTCATGGGGAAATCCCTTCAATTGTTTTTCATATATACGCCTGAAAAAAATATTAAATGTATTTAGTCATAATTATCATAGTATATCAGTTTTTTTAAAATCAAATTATTAAAACATAACTCATGTATTAATTTACAACTAAGGCAGCTAGCCTTTCATACTTGAGTATTTCAACTACATTGTTAGCACTAATGTAATCTGATTCTTCTCCTCCATACATATTTTTTTTCAAAATCAACTATGTGAGTATTTCTATCTATCAACCTTGTATCCACATGAGCCTAAAATGATATTAAATGTGGATATAGAATGAGTAGGGTGAAGGTGCTCTCAGTATATAATTTCAATCAGTTGGTTGATCCTTGAGATAGTTTTGAGACAACCTTTCATTTCAACCCCTTCCCTTTTATCATTATTTATTAAAATTCATCGGTTTGGAACTTTTTTCATTAAATGTTAAAGGTTTAGCTTGAAAAATAAACTGTAAATGAATACCTTCTGGTCGACATGTTTTTTTACAATAATTTAAGGCCATGCGATGAATGTTCCAACATATTTTTAGGCTGTATGAATTTCTTCATCATCATTTGGAATAGGTAGCTCAGTGCTCAGCTTATAAGATACATTAATCGACACTCTGACATGACCTGTTAGAAGTGGTCTATTGTGTAGCATATCATTCTGCATGTTGAACACTGTATCCCTCTCTACAAGGTGATGGGTGGGAGTTGATAGATATAAATCAAAGTCATTTTCAACATTTTGAATTTCTTAATAGGAAAGTTATCCGTGTCTATGTGATTCATATTTCACATAAACAATTATTAGAACATTGATTAACTCAACTAATTCAGGTTTTTAGGGGAATGGATCAACTCAAAACTGGTGGGCGGTGGGGCAGGATTTTCACACATGGGTTGTTCTTGAGTTGTTTCTCCTCTTTTACTCCCCCCCATCAAACATGTTATCATCTCTATATGGTATTGTAATTATTCTTGAAACACAGTTAATGTATATCTCGTATTTTTAATTTTCTCAGTATGATCCTCCACTTGTTTTTCTTTCTAAAAATATGTTCGGGGTGTCACCCCAAAACCTGCACCTCTGACATGGCCATACTGTTCTAGCTTCTTCAAGGCCGCTGAATGTATGTATACATATGGTGTGGGTGTTGTTGATTCCTGTGACTATGTTAGATAGAAAATATAGGAAAATAAGTAATCGTTGTTATGTAATAGTTATTTAAATAAAAATAAATTTATATTATATCATACTTACACATGTTTCCCACACTTTGTGCGTGTTTTCATCTATCATTATCCCCTCTTTATTTACATGAGCCTCCTTCCATAGCACCTAGAATAGGATGGAAGTGGATTTAGATTTCTATTCATCAATCTATATATAAATAGAGGAACATGGTTATTGTGATGTTTTATGTCACATAAAAGTATTATGGTAGATTTAAAATACATACCAATTTTTTATCAAGTGAAGCATACCCATCCTTGCTTTATGGTAGGGGTACGCTAGTTTTTCTACCCATTACTTGTTTTCATCACTCAGTTGCTGTTTCATAAATATAAAACTATCAATCAAAGTGATAAATATAAGTAACGTCAAACAACTTATTACTAGACACAATGTACCTGAAAAGTCTGCTCCGCATGATGGATTCTAAATGCATCCCATTATCCTTGGGATATCAAGTGTCTATAAAGAGGAGGTGGGTGCGGCTTGATTTTACCTTTAACATCTTTAAGATGATATTTCATTAAAATTATGAGGAAGACTCTATGATTCCTTCATATAACTCTTAATACATATTCCTTGTGCGAGGCATCTATTATAAATGCACTCTACAAGGGATGATGAAGAGTAAGTTAATGTTTTAGTATTTTATTTTATTTTAATAAATTAAATAAAAGATATCATAATGTTACCATAATCTCTTCCCACATTAGTGTCTTAAGCTCAGTGACAATATGGTGCAACGACTGTACATCCATCGACACAAGTTTTTGAGTGATGATTCCAATGTAGCTACTAAAAATGGCTTTGTTGGGGTTAACATGATGGCCTCGCTTATTCCATCCCACCTCAAATATGATGGCTTTTTCTTTTACCTTAAGGATTTTGGCTAACACTATCAAACTATGACACTCTTGTTTTTTTTGCACCGTCAATGTTTCATTTCCTACCATTTCCTCAGTTTCAGCATCATCATTATGTTCCTCCGGAGTGCTAGAATCAACAACGGGACCATCAGAAATAGGTTGAGAAACTTTTTGTACCTCAGCACTGGGACCAGTAGAAACAGGTTGAGAAACCTATTGTTCCTCTACACTAGGACCAGAAACAACAGGTTGAGAGACCTGTTGTGCCTCGGGATTGGGCACATCAGCAAGTGCATAAGTCATTATCTGAATAAGTGGTTTAACATTTAATTTAGATTACATAAAATCATAAAAGAATAGATAATAAAATAAGGTAACACAATATATATTACAATAAATAAATAACATGATTATTGAATTCTCTATTTTTAAAGGCTGAAGAGATTTGAACCCTCTATCGACTATGTAAATCTCTTCATTGTGGTATCCTATGACATAAACAATTTCATCTACATTGGTACCACTGTGAAATGATTGCGAAGTCCCAATGAGAGGTTCATCCTCTACTAAATTTTCATTTGACCCTTCAGTTGTTTTGGTCGATAACAGAACAATTGACCAGTTTCTTTTTGCGGGATCTAGAATATAAAATACTTGTACTTCCTGTGATGCCATTATAAATGGGTTGTCTTTCTCCCCTTCCTTACTAAAATAAAATTTCATAAATCCCAATTCATCTATTTTAACAGAACTCCTGTTATCAACCCACTTTCATTGAAAAATTAGCACTTGAAATTTCGTATAATCCAACTCCCATATTTGTTTGATGATTCCAAAGTATGACATATTCACATAAATTGGATTTCTATCCTTAGCACCAGAAACATGCATCGCTTCAGCCACAAGTGTAACCCCACTATTCCATATGGTACTGTCTTCATCTTGTTCATTAGTATAGAATGTATAACCATTAACTACATAAGCATTGTAAGATAATACATACACACTTGGTCCTGTAGCTAGCCATCGAAGTCATTCTGAAATTGAGTCCGGATTTTCATCTGAATTCTTAAAAATATGGTCCAGAAACCATCCTATAAACTATTGATTATATGTATCTGATATTAATTTTCATCCCTAGATGGATTCAAATGCCTAAGAATTTCTTTGTGGGTTTGAGCATATGGGTTAACGTCGAAACTTTTATGCAAAATGTAAAGGTGGGTCTGCTCCCAATCTGTAATATTGATTGTGACAACCTATCTTCCAGAAATTCTTTCACCCTCAAGCCGCATAGTGTGATGAGATTTTGGTAGGCCAATGCTTCCCACACCAGACATGTATTCAGTATAGAATTCAATATCTTCCTCAACCATTTATCGCTTCACAATACAACCCTCTGGAAGACTTTGATTTTTGACACACCCTTTCAAAATCTTCATATACCATTCAATGGGGTAAATCCATATATAATATATAGAACCACATAGTTGAATCTCTCTCACCAAGTGAACCATAAAATGAACCATCATATAAAAGAATGTTGGTAGAAAGAACATTTCCAATTAACATAATATGACGTTAATTTCTCTTTCCATAGTTGGCAATTTTTCCAGGTCTATAACTTTGCTGCAAATAGCTTTGAAGTAGAAACATAGCTTCATTAATGTATGGTGGGAATTATTGGGTAAAATGAAATGTAAATCTATAGGAATTAGATCTTACATGAATACATGTAATTTATGTGATTTCAGACCATTTAACTTTAAATCGTTCATTGACACGATGTTCTTAATATTTGATGAATACCACTATGGAACCTTTACATCATTCAAGAAGTCGAAAAACTGATATCTCTCCTTCCTGGAAAGAGTGTAAGCAGTAGGAGGAAGAAATGTTCGTTTTTCACCCTTCAATGGTTCTAACTCTTCTCATATTTCCATCTCAACCATGTCCAACCAAGCCTTAATTCCAACCTTTGTTTTGCCGGGTGAATTTAGAAATGTGATGATGAAACTATCAGATACATTTTTTTTCAACATGTATAACATCAAGAAAATTTCTAAGATACAAACAATTCCAGTATGGTAATTCAAAAAAAAATGATCTCTTTTTCCAACCGGTTTTCAAAAGGTTTTTCAAAAACAGTTTACCAAAAGCAGTGTCTACATCTTCTACTTTCTCAAACAATTGATCACCTGTTAGTGGAGATCGTTATGTACGTTCTTCTAAACTTCCATCGAATGATGTCGTCCATGATTGGTACTTATGATGTCGTGGTAGAACATGAGCCTCAAATTGGTTGGTGAGGACTTCTTAAGTGAATCCAAGTAACCCGGGATCAAATCCATGTGGAGGCATAATTTATGGGGTACTGTAGCAGCACTGTAGTGGGAACTGTGTAGTACTGATGCAGTCACTGTTTGGCACTATAGCAGCCGAGATTATACCCCCGTTTAGGCCTTTAGGCCACCGATTTAGTCCCCAAGTCCTTTAAGGCCTTTGGGCCACCTCAAGGACTTCGGGCCACCTTAAGTCCAGATGCAAACCAAAAAACCTACAAGAAACAAGCTCTATAAGGATGATGAGCAAGGAGATTTCACCACAACAGAAGCTAAATGGATTTCAATAATGGTAAGGTATGGAACCTGCCATCGGGACAAGCCTGTACATGCATGGGAAAGCCTAGCCAAATAGCCATGAGAAGGTGGAGAGCTGATTTCATGATGAAGATGCTGGGGAGGAGCAGTTCCAAGTAGTTAGTCTGGGTTTTATGTAATGTTTAAATCCCACGGGCAATGAATTCCTCTAAGGCCTAAGGGCCATGTAATACTTATGACTATGGGACTTGTAAGGGTTCCACCTCACCCCTTGAAAAGTGGATTATCAAAAATCAATAAAAAATGAAGGCCTTCGGGCCATTGGAGTGGAGTATGATATAGTGGTAGAAATCAATGATGTCCTAGAAACACGATTTTAGATGAATGTTTCAACCTAATTGACTGTGTACCTTGTTCGAAAACAGGACACCCTTGAGTTCCTTTAATGCTATATCCTAAAAAATTTCTATAAGAATGGAATTAATTTATCATCCTTTACAACATGGCTCTCAAAGTGAAATATCCATTTTTGTAAGAATCATACAACATAACACCTAAATCCCATAATAATTTCAAATCCTTTATCAATGGATCCAAATAAACATCAATATCATTAGCCAGTTGTTTTGGTACTGATATAAGAATAGATAACATGATGTATTTTCATTTCATGCATAACCATGGTGGTAAGTTATAATTTACCAACATAAACGGACATGTACTATGACTGCTACTTTGAAAACCAAAAGGATTCACTCCATCCATAGATAATGCAAGATGAAGGTTTCTCGGCTCATTTCCAAATTCAGAATACTCATGATCAATTATATTCCACTAAGGAGATTCTGCCAGGTGGTGTAGTTTCCCATCTTTAATTCTTGTATATGAATTCCATTTCAATTATCCTGTAGTCTTCTCACTTCCATATAGTCGCCTAAACCTTGAAATGATTGGAAAGTACCATACAAATTTTTTAGGATTGGATTCATCTTTCTTGTATCGAGAATCACCACACTTTGGGAATTATTTAAGTGATTTGTGGTCCTTGCTAAATAGTATATAGTCATTCAGGCAAGCATGTATTGTTTTATAGATCATACCCATCGAGCGTAGCATTCATTTGGCATCATATGTTTAGCTTGGGAGATCATTATCTTCTTGAATCATGTCATTTAGGAGAGCAAGTAGTTCTGTAAAACTAGCATCACTCCACCTATTTCCTGCTTTCAAATTATACAACTTCAATACGATTGACAATGCTGTATATTTAGTGAAACCATCATACAATGGTGTCTTTTCACAACTCTTTAACTTCTCAAACAATTTTGGGAAATCACAAAGTTCATCTTCAACTATCCTTGTCATTTCCTCAATACGCCCATCATCATCATTCACATCCTTAATCACATCCTCCATACGGTCGTCTTCATTGTTCACGCTTGTAATCATATCAAATGATCCATAAAACATAGTGATATCCCATCCACTACCTACATTCATATTTCCCCACGTTTATTCCAAAATGTATAACTTTGATCTATTCCATGACAAATCAATTATTCTTCCAAATCCTATGGACTAATTTTTCTTGAATAATAGTAGTGTAAACATGGACAAAGGATTTGAAAAGGGTCATATGCATGATCTTTTTCAAACTTGATAAACTCTTTCACGCCATCTTCATACTCTTTTGTCAACCGATTGGCATTCATCTATTATTTATTCATATTAATCCTATTTGATTCAGTAATATTAATATTTAAAAAAATAATTACACAAAAGATGTTCAACTTACTTCATCATCTAACTATAATCAATAGAACTAGATATGGTAAACATTACTATTACCTCTCCATGCATTACTCAGGACCAAGGTAGATCACACCCATCTTCCCAACCACTTGATCAATGGAACTATCTATGAGAATCCCTTACACTAGAATGTTTTAGTATCCCACATGTGATCTATATGCATTATTGTAAACCAATTTTTTAGTGTTTCTCTAGAAACATAATGTATCGAGTTAAGAACTATGGTTCTAAACTAATAGATGATACGATTTTCCATAGTGTTCTTGTGGGTGGAAGGATTCATTACATGTTTTGTTATGATTATTTGACTAGGGCGTCCCTAAAGTTTCTCATAGAGTTCTCTAGTGAAGTGGTTTTCTAGGATTCAGTGGAATTGCACTAGTAAAAAAGTGGTGGTGCCATTGAAATGGGTAAGGTTTGGATTGATATTCAATGGTGGAGGAACTAAAACATGGAAAAAATGTCATACCAATCATTCCAACAACTGAAACACCATACAAACACACAATTGTGCTCACAATCGCAACACCATACAAACCAAACAAACACAATTTATGATTTTACAAAGCATCCCTTATTCAATTCCTCTTGTTAATTCAGGGGTTGTCACGAAAGTTTTATCATCATGGGTAATTCATTAATTATCCAATTATATATAAATTACAAATTTCTATATTCAAATGTTCAACAGGACCCAACCAACATGCAATTCATTTAGTGTGCAAACAAGGACCACCAATGACCATGATTTTCAGCAGGTCATTTAGCCCATAAAATTCACAACATAACCATCAATATCAAATAGTAATAACATGAGAACAAGAGGAAACCGATGATTAGGAAGAAAAAACTCACCATGAAGGTGTCGTTTAGCGTGCATCATAGGTGTATTCGTGACATAGGAGAGGCGCACGGCAAAGGATATTTCCAACTAAAAAGAAAACATAAAATGAGAACTCATATGTTATACCTATCCAAAATAGGTCCAATGAGATTTAAGAATGGGAGATGTCTATTTAAATAGTATTATTGGTTAATATTGGGATTTTATTTTCCATCTATGATATCTTCTTCCTGTTTATTTATTTTTTGAGTATCTACTATTTTCCTAGATGTTTAACTTATGAATGGGACATGTATGGTTTTTAGGAGAAAGATCATTTATAATTTAATCTAATTTAGGGGTAAAATATTCCACATCAATTGTATCTTTTTCCCAGGGGACCTTTTCTATACCATAGGGATCATGAACGCCTCTTATGTTAGTGGAAAGTCAAGTCAGTTGTTGGTTATGATACCATCCTGGGCTGTATCATTACATTTCTAATTGTAACTGACCCATGTCCATTTAAATATAGGATACGGGGGGGGGGGGGGGGTCAGAAACTAATATATTCCCAACTCCACTAGAGTTCCTATGGGGGTGGGTCCTGATAGTATCATATTTGATAAATATTTTATAGATTGGACATTATAGTAGTAAGTGCTAAGGATTTCCTCATTTGTATGGTAATAATGTTTGTTGAACCTAGTGTGTGAAGTAGACATCAGAAAATAATAGGTGATTAAAACTTATGTGATGACTTCATAACCTATGGAAAAATATATAGGAAATTTCTTACAAACCTCATTTAATATTAATAGGTTTGGTTTCATTCATTATATAGTTACAAGTGATGTAAAATGTGTAAATGATAAGCTTTGGGGGGGGGTGAATGATGTGGAGATATTGATGGAAATGATGATGTGGCAGTGTGTTTAAATATTCATTGTATACTTTTCATTAGAATGAGGTCAGTTTAATTAATTATATTTTGGCCGGTTGTATTATTCCATCATGAGGTTCAATAAGAAGAGGTGAATCAAGCATCTAAGGATGTGCATCATAGACTAAAACTAGAGGTTGGGAATGTAAAACACACAAAGAGTATGAAAGTGCTGAATGTACCCTTGAGTTTTAAACACACACACACATCCAAACATTTCACAATTTCCAAAAGGTCCCTTATCCTTTCCAAACACACCCCAAATCATTTCCATAAAAAGCCATTAAAACTCTAAAATGACAACACCTTTATAAAACAAACCAGAAAATTTATCAAAAATTGTAAAAAAAAAACAATTTACAAACAATTATATAAACAACTAAACCAGTTTATAAACAATTTTATAACAAGATAACTAGGTTATGAACATTTTTTTACAGGACAAAAAGTATAAATATTTTTATAAGCAACCCAAGTCAATGTGAATGTTACTTTGAAGTACAATGGCCTTCATGAGAGAATCCATTGAAACCTATAATTCTATTATGAAAACTGAATATTGCATCATCTACCATCAATTTTTAATAATACTTCACACAAATAATATTTCTCATCCTTAATTACCTCTCACTACAGTTCAATCACGACACACATGCATTAGATTTGTTCTTCTAGTCATCTGATCCCTTATATGTGAACAATCCTACTTCTGGAGCTTGAAACTATCCACCTTTCCAATAACCCTGAACCCCCCATGTGAAACTACCACACCCTTCAACAAAACCCTATACTTCCAGCCAATATTATTCTAAAGAATATCCCACACACCTTATGACCCTTTGTCTATATTGATCCATCACATATGAAAGATTCTGAAAAACATGACACCCCACTCAATGGTGTCACAACACATTACTAAAGAAATAAGATACCTTTCCCTTCTATGTGTCTTGATAGATTCTAATTTCAAATAAGAAATATTTCTGAAGAAAGGGGGTAAGAATAAACTCAATATCATTTCCTAGGGACTTCTAAACTCAATCCACTTGAAAAAAAAGTTATAAAGTTTTATATAAAACCATTTGAAATCATTTAAACTACTTATCACAAAATCATAAGTAATCTCCAATGAAAACCTTTGTATGCACAAAAAAACTTAATTCCATTATTAGAAATAGCCACATTTATGTCTCTACCCACTCACCATGCATGCTTTGTTAAAATTTCCATACTCATGCAAGATCCCTCATTAATCCACCAAGTCATCACAAGGTAAAAAATATCCAGGTTCCCCAATGGCGTACTCCCTTTATTTATGGTCAAGTCCAACCCATGAACTCATGCCAACCATATTTAAAAATAACATTCCAAATAAAAAAATCCTCATTTAAATCATTTCATAAAATACATTACATGTTTCAAAAGAAAACCATAATTTTAAAACAAAAACTTAAAAATATATAATAAGAGGGTTTTCTAAATGCCAACAAATTTTTCAAAAACCATATAACAAGGGATTTCCATTAAGAATCATACATGTTTTTTCACAAAAATTTCAATGAAAATATTTAATCAAAAAAAATTATTTATGTTAAAAGAGAATTAGAGATTAGAGGGAAGCAACATACCTCACGACAGTTTTCAAAAATGAAGAATCGCATAAGAAAACTTCAATATTTGATCACAAACCATGTTAACCTAACTAGATCCAACAAAATTACCTCACGATCAATAACATAGACCAAATAACTATCCCCAATAGACTTGGTATATGATTCCAAGAGAGGGAAGAACCATGGATTTATGGAGAATGAATAATAATGAGAACTTACTGATGAATCTGGGTAGAGGAGGAGGAGGAGGAGGCAGCGGTGACAGTAGAGGAGGAGGAGGAGGAGGCAGCGGTGGCGATGGAGGAGGAGGAGTCAACGATGGCCGCAAATGAGGAGGAGGAGGAGGCAGTTGTGGTAGCAGAGGAGGACAAGTCGGCTTTCGTGAAGGAGGAGGCAGTGGCGACAAAGGAGGAGGAGGAGGGGTCGCAGCAGAGTAGGGATTGATGGCACATGGGTCTGCTTCTGTGAAGGCTTGAAATGGTGCAAGGGAGGAGGAGCCTGTTAGGGTTCTTTTAAAAAACCCGATGGAACCTTTATCAGCGCTAGTTAAAAGCGCTGATAAATGTATTTTTATCAGTGCTAAAATAAAAAGTGCTGATAAAACATACCTTTATCAGTGCTATAATTATAGCGCTGATAAATACTTATTTTATTAGTTCTTTGTTAGTGCTGATAAAGACCGACCTTTATCAACACTAAAAAAGCGCAAATAAAAAACCTATTTATCAGTGCTAAAATTATAGCACGGATAAAAAATTGTTTTATCAGTGCTAAAAAAGCGCCGATAAAGGTATAGTTTTAATAATTTATTTATATTATTATATATTTATTTAAAATGATATATAGGATATATATATATATATGTGTGTGTTTGTGTGTGTGTGTGTATTAATAATTATAATTATAAATAAATAAATATATTTATTTATACTTATAAAATTATAATTAAAAAAATTATAAAATTATAAGAAATATACTTATTATATTTATAATCATATAAATATATAAAATAAATGTATTAATTATATATATTTAAAATATTATAGATATATATAACTATATTTCTTTAAATTTTATAAATATTTATATGAAATATATATATATTTATAAATATAATTATAGATAAATAAATATTTATTTATTTAAATAATTATAAAATTATAAAAAATTTATATATCTAATATTTATATTTTTTTAAATATATATATTTAATATATTTATTATAAATTTAAAATTATTTAAATATATATATGTATTTATTTATAACTATAAATAACATTTGTATTTATTTATCAATATTTATATAAATATTTATATAAATATTTATAAATATATATTTATTTAATTATATATTACATATTATATATGACATAATATATATATTTTATAAATTAATAATTATTTAAATAAATATAATTTTATTTGTAATTATTTATAAATATTTGTATATATTTATAAATATATCTATTTAATTATATATTTATAACTTTATAAGTAGTATAATAAATATATTTATTATAATTTTATAATTATTTACACATATATTTTCATTTATTTATAGTTATAATTATAACTATAAATAGAATATATTTATAAATATTTGTATATAATTTTTAATATATATATATATATATATTTATAAAATTATAATATTATATGTATAATTTTAATTACAAATGTATTTGAAAAGTATTTATATATATCATTAAAAATATAATAAAATATATTTATTATTCAAATATATTTAATGTAATTTTATAAGTACATTTTTAGAACATATATAGTTCATATGGGTAACATTATGAATTAATCAATATACCGCATCAATGGACAATGTGATGTAATGTAAATGGACATTCATGCATGATACATAACATATACGCATGATCAATATATTCATTGACCAAATTCATGAAAACACATATATATTCAATAATTTTAATTATAAATATATATATATTAAAAAGTATTATATGTTTATAAATAAAATAAATAAAATAAATAAAATAAATAAAATAAATAAAATAAATAAAATAAATAAAATAAATAAAATAAATAAAATAAATAAAATAAATAAAATAAATAAAATAAATAAAATAAATAAAATAAATAAAATAAATAAAATAAATAAAATAAATAAAATAAATAAAATAAATAAAATAAATAAAATAAATAAAATAAATATAATGATTTAATCCAATAAATCTAATAAATATAATAAATATAATAAATATAAATCTATAATAAATATAATAAATATAATAAATATAATAAATATTATAAATCAAATAAATATATTTATTATTTAATTTAATTTATTATAATCATATAATTATTTAATTATATATATATATAATTAATTATAATCTTATAAATACTTTTTTCAATTAAAACATTATATATATATATATATTTGAATTATTAAAAAATATATATTAATTATAAACATTTGTTTTTTTATTTAATGTATGCTAATAAACATTATTTTTGAATATAAATATAATAATTTTATATAAATTAATAATATTTTTTTATTAAAAACTTTTATCAGTGCTAAGAAAAGTGCTGATAAAGGGTACATTTATCAGTGCTTTTAGATAGCGCTGATAAAGGCCCACCCCTTTATCAGTGCTTTCTGCTTAGCGCTGATAAAAGGCGACACTTCCCTTGGCTTGTTTTGTGGTAGTGCCTTTAGATCATTCAATACCTCTTAGTTACCACTGATAGGGTTATAGACTATAAAGGTCGAGTATGGGTATCCCTTGAGTCATCAATTGAGCTATACCACCAGATTCATTCAAAATATGGGACTCTATTCAAGCCATAACTTGTATATTCATCACCATGGCATGTTGTATTCTATTTATAGAACTTTTCACTGACTATGGTCTTCACCATGATGTTTTTATACCATTTATTAAACTCTTCAATTACCACATATTTCACCATAGTGTTTTTATGCCATTTCAATTCAACTACATTAATCTTCTTTGTAGCTACTCTCTACACACCTTATACCATAGAAGTTACCCCATTCTATTTCAGAAACGAATCATTTTCTAACACCATGACTTGTGCTATGATATAGGACATATCGTTATAATCCTCAAATAACTATCATGAAGTTTTACTCACCAAGAATAGGATTCCTTGATATTTCAAGGAACTTAAAAAATGAATTCAATTTATGTACCACGGTTTGGTCTCCCCCATTTTGATTCCCATATAATCACTCTCATATCAGAGAAAGTTATTTCCTTTTCCAAATCCTGAACTCCTAGTATAAAAAAAACTTACACACTATAATAAATTCTTTCCTTTTTCAATTTTTAGTTTGTATGAATACAAAAACCATATGCAAAGAGGCCTTTTTAAAATAAAAAATTCACACACGAGTTACTATGATATGTTTGAGTATCACAGTTTCTCACAGGGAAACTTCTCAACTAAAATAGCTTTTGAAATGCCCATTTCAGAGTTCATATCCCATTTTCATTGTGGAAATGTGTTACTCATTATATGATTCGTCCAACACTAATAATTTTTAATTAAGAGAAAAAGTGGTCTGAAGCCTGAACCAAATCAGGGAGGCCTAAAGTAGTGCAAAACCAAGGCATCAATGCGAACCAGGCTAACACCCTCGGGGGGAAGGGATCCATTACAAATAAAAATAATACAAGGATTGGTAGGCGTAGCCCATGATTCCAGGAAGTTTGTGAATTTATTTCCTTCTCTCCACATATGATTAAGAATAACACTATCAGGAAGAAGATGTCAACAATTGCGAATTAAGTATGTAATTTCCCAAGGAGAACTGACTGCACCTTGAATTAACTAGAGAAGAACCGTGAAATCTGTTTCCACCATATGGAGAGAGAAGATGTGGGAGTGACACAATTCCAATCCCTTGAACATCATAGAATCCTCATCCATGAGAGAGTCACCTTTTCCTAACCAGAAGCTAAATTAAAAAACCACTAAAACTTGCCGATCACGGACAACTCCTCTACCCCTCATAAAGACATTGATACATGAACTGTTTATGTTTAATTTAACTCCAGTCATGGGGGGTTTCAATGAACCCAAATACCAAGAGACATCACCCTTGGAGGTGCAAGGGGAAGGCCACTACTAGCCATAAGCCTCCGCAGGGAAGGATACAGAACACCCCGCTTGAGCAGCAATGCAAGATCCATAATAAGAATCATCTCCCTAGACATCAATGTCATGCAATAGATGAAGAGACCCTTGTGAAGAGCTTTATCATTACAAAGAATACAACTTATGAAACATCCTAAAATTGATATTTTGGTACATAATGTATATGTTTAAAATAAAATAAAACAAAAATATCATATTTATTTTATCTATTCTTCAATTCTCAACTTATTATTTATTCATGGGATTAACACATGAAAAGGTATATGAGGATAATATCATGTATAGAATTATATGATAGAATCTTTACCAGACTATCAGTAGTACCACATCTATAGTTCATCCTTATTATGTACCACTCTTTCCATGAGAATATCATCAACCATCGATACCACCACCCAATTTTCAATACTTGATGTTGACCAGTCCTTTACCTTATCCATTTTACCCATGACCATGCATGTTAGTATTCCAACTCCTACTATCTATCCATATTATCCATATCCACCATATACTGTACTAGGTACTATATTTTCATTAAGTTCACCACCATATAAATATCATCCCCCTTATATATTGGATATTCTTCTTTGTTTTATCTCTCCATAACTTTAATATCCAATGTATAGTGTATTCAACCTATTGGTATCCCACTTTTTATTGTACAAGATACTTCCACTCTACATTGTTCTATGATAGCTGATAATGAGACTTCAAATTTTCTTTCTTTAGGTATGTGTTTATAATTTAATCAAGAAAATATAGTTAAATTTTCATAATTTTATTATGTTTACTGGTTATTATTTTTCTCTATAAGTAGTTGGTTATATTAACAAACATTGATGTCGCACAAATATTCACAATGTTATTGAAAATCATGATTTATTACAATAAGGATATATTTATTGTTATAAAAATAGAAAATAATTCAAAAGTTTTATGATAGTAAAATCCATGTATATTAACAATAATCCCATTCAAGGAGACCATGGAGATAGGTCATAGATGTTAAGACATTTTCTAAAATTACATCTTCTTAATCCATTATTTTGATAAATCACAACACACTCCTAACTTTATTTGTACTTACCTGAAGTTTTGATAGTTATTTTTATTGTGTTGATTTAACCTATAAATCAATAATTTATGGTAAACTTACTCAGCTACATTAACTTCTACAACATTTTGAATTCAACTAAATTACACCAAATGTAAGATTAAGTTACAACTTCCCATTTTGATACAACCGCACCCAAAAAACTTTGAAGCGCTTGTTACATTGATGCCTGTAAATTGATACCAGGATTATAGGAATAAAAAATTATAATTACACAGTTCTAAAAAGTTTATTTCATTTTATTTTTGAACTAATTTACTGTTTTTGATAGATTTCATTGGTAATATTTTTTAGTTTTCACTTAGACCTCATGTCTATGAGGCGATTATTATAAAAAAAAAATTATTTTATTATAATCTTTTCTTTTGATACTACAAGATTAAATAAATTTTTGAGTTAGGAGTATGGGTACTTCGGAACATTGAGATTGATGAGATTCTAGGGATAGAAATATGAATCCTTAGAATGTAGATTTTAATGAATTTTAGGGAAGGATTTATTTTCGATCAGTTTGATCAAATAGGAGATTGGGGATAGAGATACCTAGTAACAATGTCCTTTTAAGGAAGTTTTTGAGTTTAAAAATTGTATTTTTAGTTCACATAGATAAAAAAAGTTCTAGGTTTATAACTTTTTTCCCTTGAATTTAGGTGCTGATCCTCCAACTTATTTGGATTTAAGGCAAAGAGTTCTTGTAAATTGAATCTGGTTTATATCCTTTATAATATTATTTAATAGAGTTTAATATTTCCTTATAAAACTTTTTGTTTTTTTATCTACATTGTGATCATTTTTATTTGTTTGACTACCTTTATTATGTTTATAACTTATGAATGTTTTATTTTCCATTGGATGTATCACTTTTTTTATTGTTGCAATTTGATGAGTTCAGAAATTTTAACTTCTAGACCACTGAAATTATTGATTGGAAAAAATTATAAGTTTATGTTAAACTTTAATTTACCCCTCCTTTGAAGCTTCCATATCTAGAAAAATGTGATATCATAGACTTATTCTATATTTAATATTTTAGAATTTATCTATTTTTAATTTTAATATTGGTTCATTTTCCTTCCACCAATCATATTTTAGGGTAATGATTTTATTTTTATAGAAGATTATTTACTAGTCATAACTTTATAAAGTGTAAATCTGAACCATGCAATGATTTTTTTATGGTGAAAATTATGAATAATAGAGAGATTGAGTGGAATCCTATATCATCAACACTGAGTTTGATAATTTTATTATACTGGATGGAGATTATAAGATTCTAGATAAACCAATTCAAAATTTCAATAATGAGGATAATATTGAGTTTTAGTTAAATTTTAGAGCATTGAATACTCTTCTTTGTGTGATTTAATGGAACATATATTGGTAGTTATCTTCCTATAGAAAAACATTCTAAATTTGTAAGAAACAAAATGTTACACATTTTATAACTTCTAAAGTTCTTAATACTAAAAGAGCTATGTCACAGGAAGACTATCAATCCTTTTATTTTATACCCGGTTAATCCGTAGCTCCAATGCATCCGTATTTAATGATTATTGTTAAAATTATTAAATATCCTGTTGTGTAAAAGATTAAAAATAAAAAAATTATAGAGACAATAATTAATATACTTTTGAAGGAGTTAGAGTCAAAAAGAACAATTATTGATGATCCAAATCACATTACTAAGATGAGATTGTATAAACTTATCAGAAACGTTAATGCAATATGAGAACAAATTGAAAAGATATGCCGAGAAAGAAAAATTGAAGAATAATGTTTTGTTTTCTACAAATTTTAGAGATATAACTTATGAAGCTAATTCTTCAAATTTGAGTACTTCAAAGATACATTCAAAGAGATGTTCTAATAGTAGTTGTTCATAACTTACTGTATGGAAATTTTCTATTATGTTGAAGAGAATATTTCAAAAACAAAACTTCCAAAGATATTTTCAAAAGGAAATAAAATAAACATATGAGAAATATATAATGGAAGATTCATATGATGTTATATGTTATAAATATAAGATGCATGGTAAAATTATGTTGAATTATACAAAGATGGAAAATGATAAAAAATATATTATATCTTTAAAAGAGAAAGGAAAAGTGGTTCTAATGGTGATGAATACATAGATTGTCAGTGAATATTCTTTTTTTCTATCTGTTCATTGGAAAGTAGTGACAATGATAGTTAGATAATAACTATTTTTTATGTGAAAGACTCTTGAAATGAGAAAATTTTCATGGTAACGATGATTATTTATTCTTTTTCATATTTATCTTTGAATTATAATTATCTTAATTCATCAGATAACAAGGATAAATATTTTTAGACATATAAAGAGATGAAGTTATATGTATCAGAAGTTTAAGATATTTATCAAAGAAACATTATAAAATATAATGAAATAAATGATGGGATAGTAAAATAAAAATGTAATATTTTAAAGTTAGCTTCAGAACTAGATGTCAAGACTATTTTAGTTTCAAATTTTGATGATGGAAATTAGGTTGTGAAGCTAATGTAAAAGGTAAAAAGTATAAAGAAATTACTTTCAAATTTACTTCTAGAAGGAAGAATTTTGATATGTTTGATAGGTAGATTAAGTCAATGAGGACATATTTTAATGTTTGGAATAAATACACAAGAAGGATAATTTTTCACTCAAATTATTTTGTACTGAAGAGTGAACTATTATTCATAAAGTGTTAGAGAGGAGTATGTTGGAAAAGTTATCTCTCATTGAATAACGCTAAATATTTTAGAACTTTTAAATCTTATATTTTAATGGAATACATTCCTGTTGAGCATAGGGGTTGGATAGATATGGGTACCAAAGGTTTTATTCATAAATATTGTTGGACCCTAGAAGGTCCGAGTGTCAAACACTTAAGTTATGTTTCAAATAAAGAAGCTATATACTAGTAGCTAAAAAAATTGGTACTTGGAACTTTTAAGTATAAATTTTAATATTATGTATAAATTTATTAAATTTACATATAATCCCCATGTGTGCATACGTTTTCTTACTTTGAAATTTTTACTTCATATTTTTTTACTCCTTGAGAAAGGAAGAGTTTTTATGGATAAATTTTACATCGGGAGTTGTTTATATTTTTTTGAAAGTTACTTGAAAAATAAGAGATGATCTCAGAACAACTTATGGAACCATATTTATTAGAAGAAAATAATATATAAACATCAAAAGAAAAATTCTCGAATTTTTTTTATCTCACGAACAAAGAAATGATGGTAAATTCATTTCATTTTACTTTGCATATTTTCTTTGAATTTTCTTTCTTACAGGTAACCAATTTTAGTTTTAAGAAATTAAAAATTTATTCTTTTATGAGATTTGATGTCATAAGATTTGGAAAGAAGTAAATTGGACTATCGGGTTATTTTGACATCATCAGCTAAGGGATGCTACTATATAAAGCCATGTGGACCCATCACTATAGGGAAATAAGTTTTTACGACATGTTATTTATGATGGATTGTGATCCCATCAAAAATAATATCAAATATCGACTTATTTGTGATAGATGAAGAATTCCGTTACAAATGAATCTAGATATCAAGTTATTTCTGATGTAATTACCATTTCTTCTCAAATAATCTTGGCACCAATGCGTTCCATTTGGTAGGTGCAGACTATTTGAAAGGAAAGACCACATTCCATCACAAATACTCTTGGTGGCAATGCATGCCATTTGGTGAGTAACGACTATTTGCGACAGATGACCTCATTCTGCTACAAATAGTATTATTCTTCAAAAAATTTATTATGATGGATATACACATCCATCACAAATAACATCATTTGTGTTGTAAAGTGTTATCCATCACAAATAAGTTGTTAGCGGAGTAAAAAAATTAAATATGGTGGGAAGAATTTGCAATTGATATCTAGATTCATCAAAAATGAATTATCATTCGTCGCCATTACTTTTTATGGTGGGCAGTATTTATGATGGAAAATCCATCGCAAGTACTCCTTAAAAAAAGTCTAACCTATGTATGGACTGTAGGATGACCCCCTCCATTAGATTCTCAACCTCAAACTTGTTTGCTACATATATTTAAAATTTTGCTGGAAAGATTCGATAAGTGCATCTACATCTCTATTACAATACAAGGGTTAGTTTTAAGGTATATATTTTAAATTTTTTTAAATTTTTAATTTATTTAATTTTTATATTAGGAATAAATAGTAATAATTACTAGGAATTAGTAATAATTAATAATAATTATCAACAATTAGTAATAATTTCCAGTAATTACCAGTAATTTCTAATAATTATTAGTAATTAGTAACCATTACCAATAATTAGTAATAGTTATGAGTAATTTGGAATAATTACCAGTAATTACCTATAATTAGAAATAATTACAAAAAATCGAGAATAATTACCAAAAAACAAGTATTAATTAGTAATAACTACTAATAATTACCAATAATCAACAATAATTACCAACAATTAGCAATAATTATCAGAAACTACCAGTAAATATCATTAATTACTAGTAATTAGCATTAAATATCAATAATTAGAAATAATTACCAATAATTAGAAATACTTTCCAACAATTAGGATTAATTACCAATAATTAGGAATAATTATTAATAATTAACAATTATTACTAATAATTAGTAATAGTTACCAATAATTGCTAATAATTACTAATAATTACCAATAATTACCCATAATTAGCAATATTTACTAATAATTAGTGATAATTACTAATAATAACCAATAATTACTAATAATAACCAACAATTACTAATAATTAGCACTAATTACTAATAATTCCAAATAATTACTAATAATTACCAGTAATCACTAATAAATAAATTATAGGTACTTAGGGGTACAATTACAACAAAATACAGAAATACAACACACACAACCCGATAGGCAGGTTATAGCCCCCTTTATGGGATAACCTTTCCATTTTTTATGGCCCGAAGACCATGTGGACATGGAGTCCATTACAAAACCTATAGCCTAGGTGCCCAACACCTATACCTATTTTTTACATCACGATAGTCTACCTGAGGAGTCTCTACGAAGGCGCCCGCCCTATATCACACCCCTACCATAATTCTCATTGCCTGAATGAGCTTCCCCACATTCCCTACCATGATTCCAGTTGCCGTCCATACAGTCTTCCCCTGATCGAGCTACCCCGCACGTCACAGCCTACCACCGCTGCACCGGCTGAGCACCAGTGCCCCTTTTTTCATCCTTATATCAATTTTGAAGTTGCCTGGATTTGATCCTAGGTTTTTGATGTACTATAATGGGGTGTTTACCACTAAGACAATCCCCAACTACAATAATCACTAATAATTACCAACAATTTGTAATAATTACTAGTAATAATAATTAATTATTATTAATTATGAGTAATTAGTAATAATTACTAATAACTACCAATAATTAGTAATAATTACTAATAACTACCAATAATTAGCAGTAATTGTGAGTAATTATCAATAATTAGAAATAAATAGTAATAATGAGCAATAATTAGCAACAATTACCATTAATTAGTAATAATTACCAATAATTAGAAATAATTACCAGTAATTAGAAATAATTATCAGTAATTATCTATAATTAATAGTAATTATAAATAATTAGTAGCAATTAGAAATAATTAGTAACAATTAGGAATAATTACCAATAATTAGGAATAATTACCAATAATTACTAATAATTTTCATTAATAAACAATAATCTCAAATAATTACTAATAATTACCAATAAATAGAAATAATTTCCATTAATTGTTAACAATTACTTGCAATAAGAAATAATTACTAGTAATTAACAATAACAACTAGTAATTAGAAATAATTACCAATAACTAGAAATAATTACTAGTAATTAGATATAATTACCAATAATTAGAAGTAATTACCAATAACTAATAATAATTACCAACAATTAGGAATAATTACCAATAATTAAGAATAATTATCAATAAGTAGGAATAATTAACAATAAGTAGGAATAATTAAAAATAATATCTAACAATTACTAATAATTAGTAATAGTTACTAAAATTTACTAATATTTAATAATAATTCATAATAATTACTAATAATTTGTAATAATTACTAATAATGAGAAATAATTACTAAAAGTTACTAATAACTACTTATAAATAGGAATAATTACTATAAATTATCAATAATAACTAATAATTTGTAATAATAATAACTTATTAGAAATAATTACCAATAATTAGACATAATAAAAAATAACTAGAAATAATTAACAATATTTTTCAATAATTACCAATATTTTTTAATAATTAGTAATAAATACCAATAAATATTTTATTGATTCAAGATATTTAATTGAATAGTGGATTATAATAAAAATGAAACCCCATGAAAATTAGTTTATGAAAAATTAAAGTGGTTCTGTTAAAGTGCAAGAAATTGATTTTTTTAAAAAGAAATAAAAAGTACATCTTTTACTTGAAGAGACACAAATATCGATGATGAAACCCCACAGTTATAGGATGATGGTGTTGATAATGTTGACGATGTAAGAAATGAATTTAAAATAACAAGGTATGATGAAACTAAAACTTATATGGAAATTGATGACGCTGAGGAGGAAGAAAAATATATTAACACTGAGGAATATGAATATGAGGATATAGACAAAGAATGATACATTTACATATTTGTTATATTCATAATTAATATATATTATCTTTTTTTAATTATTTATAGGTAACATTATTTCCATGTTTTAAATGGATAGAGAAGATATCAATGAGACATTTCATGCCCTTACAGATGTTAACATTCCTAGTAACCAGCTCGATGACCCGTCATCCAACCTAAAGGTTGCTGGCAATGCAATGTTGACTCATAGGGGTTGTTCTCTAGACAAATTGATGATTTTGAACTATGTTCCCAAGAGACGGACACCTCTTTATTTTGATCCATTCTTGAGGGGTATGTTCAATTGTGTATTTTAATAAATTTTCATTAATTAATTTATATAACCATTTTTTGATTAGAATTTCATTTTTTGTAGTTTTTCAGATATAGTTGTTGAATAGGCGGGTGAAATTACATAGAATTATTTTTCCAGACATGGGTGGCATGCGATCAGATTCCCATTGATGTTTGACATCACATGTTTGATCACTAGATGGTATTAAAAAAATATTTATAATGAAATTTAATTAATTATTAATTTTTTATTAATTATTTTTGGTGTTTATGGAATCCCATTAATGATAGCATAATATTCTCCATTTGGGGGGCATTGATTATTCATATGCATGAGAATTGTCATTAGTTTTTACATAATCTGAGAAAGATATCCATGAAGATAGTTAGAGACATAGTTTATGTTCAGTCTTACTGTAGTCATCGACCTGATTACATCTCAACCCATGTCTTGGATAAATTATTCTTCTACTAGATATGAGAGGGTTTTTAGAGGAGATCATTAACAACTTTTTAGAACTTGGGGAGGATGGAGGTCATAGATAGATCCAGGATCTATACGTTTAGTATTTATCAGTGACATATGGTAAATAACTTCATTTAATATTTTATATATATTTTTAAATGTAAATTTTTATATTATATTTATATAAGAAGTTGAGAATACCAGTGATATGAAATATATATTTATAAGAGGATTTCAACTAATCCCACCATTGGAGAGATTACTGGTGACCGACAACATTAGATTATGGTTAATATTATATTTTTTAATTTTTAAAATTAAATTATTATTTTTTACTATTTTAATTTATAATTATATTTTTAAGGAGGCATATGAGGCCATGAATTCTCATACACATGAGAGTTTGACCGTGACCAAGGGCTAATAAACATGTGAGTTAGGTTTTGATAAGGAAACTTATATTTGGGTGACTCAAAATAGTGTTGAGAAATACTGGGTGATTGGTATTGGTTCTTGATTGATGCATACTAGTTATTATGGTACTCCTAAAAGGTCGTCATCCTACTCAAGGGTAGCTTATGTAGAGTTATCATCTTCTAAAGAGTATGAGGAGAGGTTGTAATATCATGATGAGATTATACAGAGTATGCATACAAAGTAGGAGGAGTATCATCGACATGATGAGCAACAATAAGGGGAGAAACATCAATGACATGAGAGATAGTATGAGAAAATGATGAAGTACATGTGATGGCTTGCGCCTGGTTTAGGGATGGAGTTCCCTCTACCCTATTATTTAGATGATTCTCATCCTCCATAGTGATCTATGATATTTTGTTAAGAAATATATTGTGATAAATTTTGGATGAAAACATTATATATAAAATGGTTATTAATTCATATGTGAAAAGTTTTTTATATTTGGTTTTTTAAATTCATTTAATATTAATATTATTTTTTTTAATTTTTTTGAGGGAATTTGATACCCATCACAAATAAAATTTTTATGATAGATATGCCATTTACATAAAAAAACTCATTTGAGATGAATATCAAATTTCATCACAAAATAAAATTCATTCTTATTTATGATGTACATGATTTATATCACAAAAAACTATTTGTGATGGAAATGAAAATAAATCACAAAAACTTTTTTTTGCAAAGAAACTTAACAAAAAAAATATTTTTGATACAATTTTATTCCACAAGTCAATTTCATCAGATTTCCATCATAATTAACTACTTCAACATGATTTTTTTTCACAATTGAGGAATCATAAATAATAAAAAAATATAGTGTCTGTTCATGTTTTCATCATTCATTATGGAGTGATGTTGTTTTTGAATCATAAATTTTGAATCAGTGTATTCATTTAACAAAGTATAATGGAATTTTCTAGAGATAATCTTATGATGATAGAGGTTATTCCTAGAAGTATTATTAATGATGATTGGTATGGGAATGTAATTTTTTATGAGTAAGATAAAGGAAACATGGTTAATTTTATAGTTTAGGAGCATGATTTTGTGAATTCCTTGAATAAATTCATGAAATAGGTTGGACTACCACTAGAAGGAGAGTTTTTGTATTTCACATAAACTTTTGAAAGTTTTTGAAACCATTAATAAATAAAGATCTATGGATAGATTGTTCCCCTTGAATGAAAAATTCCACCAGATAGATCATCAAGATCCAAAAGAAAGAATTGTATTTAAATGGATTGAAAATTGTTTATTACCAAGGAAAGGTGACAAAGACACTTTAAAGTTACATGTTTTGAATATTATGGATTTAATTTATTGTATAAGGAAGTTAAAAATTGTTAAGTTCATGCAATATTATATTAAATCCATATATACTAGAATGGTTATGATTAATATCTTACTATATTCAAGGTTCTTGAACCATATTTTACTAAATACTCTAGAGAAGGAATGTGATAAGGGATTTGGGACGTTAAAAAGGGTTAATTTGGTTCTATTGATTGACGAAATGATTTCCAAAATGAATATAGTTTATAATTATAATGAAATAATATTTTTAAAGGGGAATGTAAGTTAAACTTTCAATAGAAGAAAATAGGAATAAAAAGTCTACTAATAAGAAATAGGAAAAGTCTGAGGAATTTTTGATTGCTGAATCCCCCAGTTTGAAGAAGGAGAAAATCCCAAAGACTCTTGATGAAAAATAAAAAATAATTTTTTAAAAATATGGAGATGTTTGGGAAAGGATGGTCAATGACTTTAGAATAATTCTTGAAGAAAAAAATCTATGAAATATTCATTAGATTTAATGAAAGTGGATGTTAAATATATAAGAGAATAATAGATTAACTAAAAATTAGTTAATAATGAAATATAATTTTATTTAAAGATAAAGAATTAAAGGGGTGTTTTTCCTATAATATCTATCAAGGAGCCTACTGAAGAAGTTCAAAATACATCAATAAAGTATATGAGTTTTTTGAAAGCATGGTTTGGAAAAGGAAATAATAAAGTAACAAAAGTTTTTGATATGACTACATCAAAATCACTTTCAGCTCCAGATTTTGAAATAGATTAAAAGTCTTGTATATTAGAAGAAATAGAATTCATGGTATAAGATACTTTAAAAATTTCTATACCATGATAAGCTTCCACATTGAAATATACTGAAACTTAGTCAATTTAATATTTGATTGAATCTAATATTTCATCATATGAGACTTACAAAACTAAGTCTACTTCCAAAGATGTAGATAAGATGAAAAATTATTTTCCAAAGGATGCTCCTAACTTGTTTAAATAACATAAACTATCATAATATAATAGAACAAATCTTTCTGAAGTTATGGTCATAATGGAATTGATGTTGAATCTAAAGAATACGTTTAACCTATCAATCTTGTTGAAATTATAAATTTAATCCCTAGGGAGAAGGGACATACAAAAGTTCAACTGAAAAATAAAGGTGATTAAGTTGAACTAAAAGGTATAAAACATGATTCCAGTTAAAGAATGGAAATAATTGAGAATCCGTTATCTTTGGTGTTGAAATATCTACTCAAGAATTTATAATTAAGGTTCAATTATTACATATATTAAATCCATAATAGGTATTTTACAAGAAAATAAATATAGATTTCCATTTTTAAAATTCATAGAATCAAGTTCTAGATTATCAAATGGAATATAAAAAAGTTTTTTAACTTAAAAAATGATTCAAAATAGTAATTTTGGAATTTATGAAGGATGGAAAAGTTCATTAAGTAAAAAAAATTAACATTTGATATCTATAAGATAAGAATGCATATTTGTGGAAGGAATTGGATAGTTTTAACAAACTTTAAAAAATTTAGAATTAAAAGATAAAAGAAAAAAATGGAAGTAAAAATAATAGAACTGGAAAATATCCTACCAAGATAAAAGGATGAAAAATATTGAGGATCCAGTTGGAAAATTTCATATGAAAGAATAAATTTCAAATTTATTTTTATATTTTAGATTTTATCTCTACTAATTATTTTTTCCTAATGATGAATATTTATTTCTATGAACTTTAACCCTTATTGAATTATTCTTTAATTATTATTAATAGATGGTTTAACCCCCTTTGATAATTATCTTAATTACCATACTTTGTTCTTATTTCTTAACTATCCATGGTTTTTTGTTAATGAAATTTATTCTTTTTTTTAGAATCATAAAATGAGAGAAATGGTATATATTAGAGAATGATAATTTTAAAATAAATTTTCATTTAATTAAGAGATTTTTTTTGTATTAGTTTTTTAGTTAAGTTTTGTTTAGGAATATAAATTTTACATATCGTATACTCAAGTGGAAGTATGTTTATTAGAAGTTATTCCATTTGATTTCCTTACTATTACATGCGTTTAACTTTCCTATGTTTCCATTCCCTATATTTTATATGTTTATTTTTGATAATCTGTAAGTATTAGAATGGTAGTATCTTTATGTTGTTTTGGTAAAGGGTAAGAGAGAAATATCAATTATCTCATCCCAAAGGGGGAAGAAACATTTTCAATGTGAGAAATTTTGTGTGCTTATAATTGATTCATAATGAAAATGATTATAAGTTCTCATCTGCACTAGGTATATCATCATTTGAGTTTTTATTAAACCTCCTTGTATTAGTTAAATTTCAGATTGGACTATGGTAATTGAGCCGATTTTACAATTGGGAAATATGTGATGAGTAATCATAAAGGGGATGAATTCTGGATGTTGAAAAAATTCAATCTATGAATAGTCTTCACAATGTGAATTAGTCTAGGAAGACCCTATTAAATCCATAAAAGGATTGGATGGTTTGGTAATAAACCTTTGAACTTAATTCACACCATGAATGGTTCTAGGAAGTCTTAAAATTGAGAACTCATAGTGTGTAATGGGTTCATAATGTAAAAATGGTTTTTATGGGTTTTTAATCTAAGGGATTTGTTTTAGCATATGTAGGAGCCAAACCATTAAAAATGTAAATCCCCTATTCAAATCATGAATGTGACATAATTAGTTCCATTTTAAACTCTAGTTCCCTCATTTCTCAAATAATAGACCTTTCTCTTAACTACAACCCTTCCAAAGTTGACTTTTTAGTTTTCTTCTCCAAACTAGAAGCACATTCCCATTGGATATTAGTGTTTTAGACATTGATTTTGAAGGTAAGCCTTATGGTCTCTTTTATATTTCTCACACCATTAGTTTTCCCCTTTGGGGAACCCTATTTGAAATAATTCCTTTTCATAATTGAAGGGATGGAAGTAAGAATATGATATTTACCTAGGATGTTGAGGATTCACCTACTTCTTCTCTACTTTTGCGGTGGGTGGTCTAGAAAAGCCTCCTAATGTCTATTTAGATTCTTATAGTATGTGAAATAAGTGAGTGTAATATCCCAGTTTTAGGTGCCACCTAGAGGTGCCCTGTACCTGGTTGGTCACATGGCCTTAAGCACATTTTCCAGAACTCCAAAGGCTATCGACTAGAAGTGAGGGCCTTAGGTGTGATAATGGGGAAACTATGTCCTCATTCGCAGAGTAACACAACAAAAATAAATAGATAACAGTAGTGGAAGTAGTAATCATAACATGCAATAGATAAACAAAAGAATACTGAAAGTAAATAAACAATTGGAGCACATATATAAATGATTCATGTCACATATGTCTAGGAAAACAGCCACACAAGTCACAATGATGGAATACAATACTAAACCAAAGTACAATGGAAAAAAATCAAGCAACTCCAACAGCATCACAAGCCTCATATTTGTCCCATGCTCTTCAACTCTATAGAAGTCAAGTACCTGACGTAGAAGGGAACTTTCCCTTATCTATACCTACAACAATATAATCTGTTTTGGCCCAAAAGAATGACCCAAACAGGGTTTGAGATGAATCCCAATAGGCAACCACCCATATATCTGTGCCTAATAGTCAGTGAATATATATGGAATGTAATAAGAAAAATGAAGCAATAAAAAAGTATGTACTCAAAAGTAAATAGTCCTATAGTTTCAATTACATTAATTTACATTTGTCAATTATTCAACCAAACAAAAACAATAAAACCTTTGGGAAGTTCTCATAGCCTAACCCCTCTGGTTCAACTTATCATTTACAAATAAGGATAAAATGACCCCCTGAGATAGCTCATACAGTCTAACCCCTTTGGTTTCATACAAAACAAAGACTCTCTAAGGAAGTACTCACCGTAAATTCCCCCTATAGTCTTTTAATGATAAACTATAGACACTCTAAGGAAGCACTCAATGTCAATTCCCCATGTGGTATCGTAATGGTAACTATAGACACTTTGAGGGAGCACTCAACATCAATCCCCCCTATGGTATCACATCATGATAAATAATAATATAAAATCTAAGGATGCCCTCAACGTTAATTCCCCCTACAGTCTCACTAAACCAGGTTCCCACAGCCCTGTGTAAAGCAATCATGCATGAATGATGTTCAGCAACCAAAGTAAACCTAAAAGTACTACTTGGATAAATATCTACAAAGCATATCATAACACCAAATAATATCACTTCATCCTATCAACATTAGTCATGGAAAACAAGTATCCTAACTGACAAAGATAGACCAAATGGTCAATATCAAAACAAATATGGGAAACCCATCCATAGTATGGAAAATAACCATATTCACAATAAAACAACCTCTACTTAGGCACACAAGGCATATTGGGCATTAATAGGGCTAAAATACCTAAACACACAATACCAAATTCTAGGTTATTGGGAACTTTTGCATATAATATTCAAAGACTAACTAAGGAAAGACACAAACCACCTACCTCATCATTGTAAGATCGATATATACTCCAGCATCAGCCCTTGAATCGACCTAGAATGTGGTAGATCTACAAAAAATGTCAACAAACTCAACAAAAGGATATCTCAAGAAAGAGGAGAAATCAAAGAACGAGGCTCTAGAAGAATGAATAAATCACTGTGGAGATTCCAACACAATCGGTGGTGACTGATTCAGAGCACGAATAGCGGGTTGGTGGCTTAGAGAAGAATCATTAGATTCGGTCACTCCTAGACGAGATGAGCTGAGAAGAAGTCTGTTGATTAGTCACTGAAAGTGGCTAATATTCATTTTTAAGATCTTAATATTAATGTTTTTAAATGTTCATAAACATAAATTTTATTCCAATTCATAAATTGAACTTCATTTCCCATCATTGTGCAATTCATGCTTAAAGTGTCAATTTGGGACCACTCAATAATTTGCTTGTGTAAATTACAATATTCATAATTTTAATTTGATACTTTGGTATATGATTCATAATTTTATTTTGAACATTTTTTCTCTTAGGTCTGATGGATGAATCACAAGTGAAGAAGGAGTTTTTTTCACCTGAAGGCAGAAACTTGCTGGAAAAAGCATAATGGGCCTAAGGCCTATCAAAAGAATGGTGGGCCCATAAACCAAGCCCAATGAAGCTCAAATTTATACATTAGAAAGATAAAAAAATAAGGATCATTTTATAAAACTGTGTCTGGAGCTAATTCTGATGTTTTCATGATGATAAAGGGATTTGAAGTTGAGATTTAAATGGTGAACCCGACATTAATGCACAGAAATCCTCCCACCATTCCAACCATAACATCCAAATGGCTAAGACAAATTTCCTGAATTTTTTTAGCTCATAGAGAACAGATAGAAGAATATATTTCTCTTATACAACCCCTCCAGATTCAGCCTTCTTCAATTACAAATTCACACATCAATATGGTGGACGAATCTGGACAGTTTTCCGGGTCAAATTTGAAACGTCAATTTTCTTTTGATTATTCACCATCCTTTTGACTCTATTAATTGTTGGGGGTGAATTAATTGTTGGGGGATGTACCTAAGGCTCCTAATATGCCTATATAAGGAGCTAGTGGTGAAGGTAATAGAGGTGTATATTTTTATTATCATCTTTTGTTGCTTGTTTCATTGTAAGGTTATGCTTCCAAATTTCCTTTGTAATGTTTTCCATTTCCATGTAAGTTTATTTTTTGTATATTTAAGTTATTAATCAACTTATTTATCTTACATATTTTCCATTTCATTTAATAAAACTTTATTATCACAAATCACATTGATATCTCTGTGTTATTGTGAATTAGTTCACACATAGGTGTGAATTTCATTCACACACACGGAGGAGTGCTCGTTATTTCCGCGGTTTTAATTTCTTCAATACAATTCTTGTTAGTCATATTCTGCCCACCATTGAGAGTATACCATAAATGGAGGGATAAACCTTTAATGTGTTGATCTTAGGAGGATGCAAAGGCTGGATTGAATGTTATTTTTTGAATGAATTGTTGTTAAATGGATAATTAATTTAAGACATCCATTCTTTAGTAATTTCTACTCTTCATCTTTACTGTGTTTGAGCAAACTAAATTCAATTACTAAATGACCATATACCTCGGAGAGATCATGAATTTGGTTCTCTAAGTGTATAGGGGATTAGTAATTGTGTTTAGTAAGCACCAAACCAGAAAATTATGAAGGTAGTGTTACTTTTGAAGAATGGATTCATCAAGAATTAATAAAACCAAAATTGTCTAAAGAAGTAAAATTCATTCAATCCACCCTGAGAATAATCTTAAGATAAACCCATTTTCTTTGAATTGAATTCACTTAGGTTTCTTAGTCTTATTTAAACCATCCAAAATCAAACCCAAAGTTGGCTACTTCATAGCCCATCCTTCACTAAATCATTGCGTCTCAAGGTTACTTCTTCGGTCCCTGTGGATTCGACCCCTACATGTACTACATCGACCACTTTTACCAGTAGGGTAAATTTGGGTGCAACCAAATTTTTGCACCATTTTCGGGGACCAAGTAAGTTCCTTAGACCAAAAACCTTCTTTTCTTACCCCCATTCTTCTATTCTCATCCCAATTCTCTTATCTTTTCCCTTTCTCACTTTTTTTTCTTTTGGCGCATATCCGCCTACACCCGCGATAACTCAAACAGATTAGTTAGGGTGGATACTCCTAGGGATAGGGAGTCAAGCACTAATAGAGGTCTATTTCCTTTAGATCCAAATCTTCCTAATACTCCAAATTCAGACGTTGAGTTCGATACAATGGAGAATCTCCCACAAAACCAAATCATAAACCGGGGAGGGAACCAAAATAACGGGCAAGACCCTAAATTGGGAATTGTTGCAGACCTGACCATGAATGACTACCTCACACCAACCTGGAATAATGCACCCTCATGAATTAGGCATGATAACATAGGATATACCCAATATGTTTTCAAACCCCATGTCGTGAACCACCTTCCAACCTTTCATGGGATGGAGTCTGAGATGGCTTACCTTCATGTTAAAGAATTTAATGACATTATCGAAAACATGTGCCCACCAAATAAAATTGAATTTGATAAAATGATACTTTTTCCTTTTTCTCTTAAGGACTGAGTAAAGAATTGGTTAAACAATTTGAGACCAGCATCCATTCACTCTTGGGACCAACTTCAATGAGAATTTTATAAAAAAAACTTCCCCCATCACAAAACAATTGCACTTAAAAAGAGCATACAAAACTTTTTTGAAAGAGAGGGATAAACATTCTATGAAACTTGATAAAGGTTCAAGGACACATTAAACATGGTACCAAACCATGGTTTATTAATCCCAAAACAAGTGAGAATTTTCTATGAAGGGTTGGGTCCCGGAAACAAACAATTCATTGATATGATGTGTAATGGAACCTTCAAAAACAAAGCCCCAAATGAGGCTTACGAGTATCTAGAAAATATTGCTGAACAAAAGAAAACATGGGGAACATAACCATACTATGAGAAGCCACCCAAATCTGGTGGAATGTACAATCTTGGAGAAGAAGAAAAACTTAGAGAAAAACTTGCTGCACTCACAAGGAAAGTTGAGGAGATTGATCTTAGGAAGGTCCAAAAAACCCAAACTGTTGAGCTTGTTTGTACAATTTGTGAGAAGAATGACCACAATACTGATAATTGCCCAACCATTCCTTCCATCAAGGATGTTATTTTAGGAGGACCACTAGAAGAAGTTAATGCAATGAACTTTCAAAAGCCACAATTCACGAACACCTTCAATCCAAGGTATAATGACCATCCAGGATTTCGTTGGAAGGACAACCAACAACCAACACAACAACAATGTATCAACCCATACACTCAACAAAACTTTCAACCTCATAATCAGTTCCAACCAAAACTGGTCCAATTCCAACATCCTCATGTCCAATATGAACAACCTATCCAACAACCCATTCAAAAACCTATCCAACAACCAAAGTATCCTCCTGGGATAAACCCACAAGCTCAAGCACCAACCCAAAATGTTCCACAAAGCCTACTAGAACAAACAAATGGACAAAATGAACTCAGAATTCTCATCCATTAAACAAGAACTTCAAACCATCAAAACTGGAAAGGCACCCATGCCCACACAGGACATTACACAACAAACATCAAGGGGAGAGACAAGTTTCACTCAAAAAAATCACAAACAACTAAAGGCTATGACAGTTTTAAGAAGTGGGAAATCAATTGAAAAACCTGAACAAATAAGTCAGAAACCATGTGAAGTTTCAAACTCTAATGAAAATTCAAATGAACCACAAGCTCAAACTGAAGAAACTGATAAAAATGTGAAAGAAACAACACTTCAACAAACAACTCAACAACTGACACCATTTCCTCAACGGATGAGGGGGAAAACCAAGCCTGAATTTAGTGACACATTGATGGAGATCTTCTCACAAGTCAAGTTAAACATTCCCCTTCTCGATTCCATCCAAACCATACCTTCCTAATCAAAGTACCTTAAGTACTTGTGCAATTTTAAAAGAAAATTTTCACATAAAAACCAAGTCCTTTTGGCTGCTAATGTGAGTACCACCATTAAAGGGACCATTCCTCCAAAGTTGAAAGACCTAGGATGCCCTTACATAAATGTTAAACTAGGAGAGAACAAAGTTGTCAAAGCCTTGTGTGATCTAGGTGCCAGCATAAACCTCATTCCTTATGCCATGTGTTGTCAGTTAGGGATTGAAGAACTACAACCCACATCTGTCACTCTTCAACTTGCTGATCGTAGTGTTTGAGTTCCAAAGGGGATCTTAAAAGATGTTTTGGTGAAAGTTGAAAATTTCATTTACCCAGCTGACTTCATTGTTCTGGAAAATCACCCAAGCTTAGGTCCTAGGGAGAAAACCACAATCATCCTTGGTCGTCCCTTCCTTGCAACAATCAACTCTGTTATCCGAGTCCGAAATGGGAACATGAACATCACCTTTGAAAACAAGAGTCTAGACTTGAACATCTACAATGAAAACTCTCAAATTGGGGATGATGAAGAGATCCACGAGGTTAATTGGATTGTTAGTGTTGATAATGAACTCAATGAACATCAAGGAATTACCGAAGGATGGTTAAGTCAAGAGGAGATTGATTTTCTTTATTCACATGAGGGAAATTTGTCTCCTTGGATTGAATCTCTTTCAGATAGCTCTATTGATGAATTTATAGAATCAAAAATCAATGATAACATGGTTGAAATTAATAAAATTGATTCCATAGCCATTCATGACACTACTCTGGAAAATTTAGTGGATGAAAATTCTGTTCACAAGGAACCAATTTTTTCAAGAACTCTGAACAAAGAAACGAAGTTCAATACAAAGTCTCATCCTTTCTTGGAAAGTCATGACCAATCTGATCTTGAATTTAAAGTCTTACCTTCATCACTAAAGTATGCGTTCTTAGGGGATAATCAATCCCTTCCTGTTGTCATTTCTTCCTCTCTTGAAGACAATCATGAGAGGATGCTTCTAGATGTCCTTAGGAGACACAAGAAAGCCATTGGATGGACCCTATCTGATATTCCTGGGATTAGCCCACTTATCGGGACTCATAGAATTATTCTTGAATCCGAGTCAAAGCCATGTCGTCAACCTCAGAGGCGACTCAATCCTAATCTCATGGATGTAGTGAGAAAAGAACTTTTGAAATTGTTAAAAGCTGGTATCATCTATCCTATAGCTGAGAGTGAGTGGGTTAGCCCAATCCATGTGGTTCCAAAGAAGGATGGAATCACAGTAATAACCAACAAGGATGGAGAGATGCTTCTAACAAGGGTTAGTAGTAGATGGAGAGTTTGTATTGACTATAGGAAGCTCAACTCTTGTACCAAAAAATACCATTTCCCCTTACCCTTTATTGATCAAGTCCTCGAGCGAGTGGCGGGTCATCAATTATATTGATTCCTAGATGGATTCTCAGGGTATAATCAAATCGAATTCTCCTTAGAGGATCAAGGAAAAACAACCTTCACTTGTCCATTCGGCACTTTTTCCTTCAAGCGCATGCCCTTTGGGTTATGTAATGCCCCCGGTACCTTCCAGCGGTGCATGATGGGAATATTCTCGGATATGGTGGGTGATTTTTTAGAGTTCTTCATGGATGACTTCCCCATATTTGGGGATAATTTTGAGGGATGACTTATAAATGTTGAAAAGGTTTTGTCAAGGTGCGAGGATAAGAATCTCATACTAAATTGGGAAAAATGCCATTTCATGGTAAGGGAAGGACTTGTTATAGGTCATATGGTATCTGGTAGAGGGATTGAAGTTGATAAAGATAAGGTTGAAATCATTCATCACCTTCCCTCTCCTAAAACTGTTAAAGAAGTGAGGTCCTTCTTAGGACATTCTTGTTTTTATAGAAGGTTCATTAGAAATTTCAACTCTATTTCTCGACCACTTTGTGCTCTATTGGTAAAAGATTCTCCATTTTTATGGACAGAAAGTTGTGAGGAATCATTCTCTACACTCAAGTCAACTCTTATATCTCCACCTATCATGCAATCTCCAAATTGGAAACTTCCTTTAGAGCTCATGTGTGATGCAAGTGACTTCGCTGTAGGAGCAGTCTTAGGACAACGGTGTGAGAAAACTCCATGTGTCATTGCTTATGCAAGCAAATCTTTAAATGATGCACAATTAAACTACACCACAACTGAGAAAGAGTTTCTTGCTATTGTCTTTGCCTTAGATAAATTCAGGTCTTATCTCTTAGGATCACCCATCATTATCTTCACTGACCATTCAGCCCTAAAATACCTTTTCCAAAAACAAGATGCCAAGGCTAGATTTATTAGCTCGGTCCTTCTTCTTCAAGAGTTCTATTTAACCATTAAGGATAAAAAGGGTGTTGAAAATATTGTATCTGATCACCTCTCTAGGATGGAATTCAAATAAAACTCACACCACCTCTCTGTGTCTGATTCATTTCCCGATGAGCACCTCTATTCAGTGAATGATTTCCCTTGGTATGCTGACATAGCAAACCATTTGGTGACGAGTGACATTCCAAAATTCCTGGTGACACAAGATAAGATGAAATTCCTTTCTGATGTCAAACACTATGTGTTTGATGATCCTTACCTCTTCAAGTTCTGTCCTGATCAAATCATCAAGAGATGTATTCCCGAGTCTGAGCAAGAGTCCATTCTAAAATTTTGTCATGGAGAGGCATGTGGAGGCCACTTTTTTACAAAGAAAACCACTGCAAAGGTCCTCCAAAGTGGTTTCTAATGGCCGAAACTCACTAAGGATTCCTTCCAATTCTGCCAAAGTTGTCCTCAGTGTCAGAAATTAGGATCCATTACCAAAAGGAATCAAATTCCCCTCACTCCCATTCTGGTCGTTGAAATATTTGATTGTTGGGGAATTGATTTCATGGGACCCTTTCCAAACTCTAAGGGATACCTCTACATCCTCTTATCTATTGATTATGTCTCAAAATGGGTTGAAGCCATTCCCACCAAGTCCAATGACCACCATGTTGTGATCCTATTTCTGAAAGAGCATATATTTTCTCAATTTGGAATTCCTAGGGCTATAATCAGTGATCGTGGAACCCATTTATGCAACCGACCATTCTCTTCACTCATGTCTAAGTATGGTATTACTCATAAAGTTTCCACTGCATACCATCCTCAAACCAACAGTCAAGCTGAGTTGGCAAATAGAGAAATTAAGCAAATTCTTGAAAAAACTATCAATCCCTCTAGGAAAGATTGGTCTGAGAAACTATTAGATGCCCTTTGGGCATATCAAACTGCTTTCAAAACTATCCTAGGCATGTCACCGTATAGATTGGTTTATGGAAAAGAATGTCATTTACCTGTTTAAATTGAGCATAAGGCCTTTTGGGTAATAAAAAAAATGAACTTTGACATTTATTTGGCTGAAACAAAAAAGAAATTAGATCTTAATGAACTTGAGGAACTTAGGATGGAGGCTTATGAAAATTCAAGGATCAATAAATCTAAAGTTCAAGCCTACCAATCTAGGAATCTCAAAGTAAAACAATTTGAACTGGGAAAATTTGTGCTCTTGTATAGTTCAAAACTTCATCTACACCCAGGAAAGCTATGGTCCAGATGGTCTGGTTCATACCTAGTGCATCATGTGTACCCTCATGGGGCAATAGAGATTCAGGATCCCACAAGTGGTCATGTCTTCAAAGTCAATGGTCATAGGTTAAAACCATTCATTGAATCATTCAATAAACAAGAAACCAAGGAGGAGTTAACTGATCCAACATATGAACCAGAGAAAAATGTATAGATTTAGGGGAAAATTCGGGCTAAAGATGTTAAACAAAAGTGCTGCACGGAAGGTAACCCGTGGTTTTCATGTTTCCAATCACTGTGAATCATCTTTTGTTTCCTTCTGCTTCATTTTGTCATTTTTATTATATAGACTGTTGACCTGTTCTTCTTTTATGAGTATGGATGGGTATGAAAGGGGAGCACCGTATTCATCCGTGTCATGCGGTGTGATCCCTGAGTAATACCTTACCCAGAAAATATAAAGAAGACAATGTATCATCAGTTTATTCTATTTTATTTATGTTTTTGTAGGTTAAAAAAAATTAGACTCTTGACCTGTTCTTATTTTATAAGTATGGGTGGGTATGAAAGGGGAGCACTGTATTCATCCGTGTCACGCGGTGTGATCCATGAGTAATACCTTACCCATAAAATATAAATAAGACAATGTATCATTAGTTTGATTTAAAAAAAACATGGAAAACCATAAAAATAATGGTACTTGGAATTAAATAAATCATTGTGTTGTCTATTTTGTCTGCTTTGTCATTATTTTTATGGTTCAGGAACTATTTTGGGTGATACATGTTCAATCAAGGAGGTTCCTACATCCCCCAAGAGATCAAAGGAGTAATCTGGAGCATCATGAACTTCAACTTCAAAAACCAGGTGAATTTGTTCCATGTTTATCATTCTCAATTTCATCTTTTAACTCCTATCCTACCCCATTCTAACTTTTCTTTTCTTTAAACACTAGGGACAATGTTATTCTAAGTTGGGGGGAGATAAAAAATGATTTTTTTGTAAATAAAAACATGCATGAAAATAAAAATTCCATTAACCATAAACATGATAATACACATTACAAACTCTAAAATTGGATATCAAATAAATTTTTCATTCCTTGATTCTGATTTTAATGCAAGTTTAAGTTCATGAGCATAGTTTTTGGAAAGTGTGGTTGTCCGATGTGATTTTTCAATGTTTACATTTTCATCCTCTTAATAAAAATGCCACAATGCACGTCTACTGGATCGTGGGTGTAAATTTGAGTTCTTGGGTCCCTTTCATTATAGCATAGGGTTCTGGGGTCACTTTTAGTTTAATTTGAGTATCCAAAAAAAAACAAAAAAAATGACCACATAGAGAAATGTTTTTTCAAAATGCGTGGCGTCCGACACTTGAGGATCATGACTCCATAGTTTTCTTGCCCAGAGTTAGGCTTTATATCTCTATTGTAGAGCATGAAATTGACAATATGTGTGGCATCCGACACTTGGGGATCGTGACTCCATAGTTGTCTTGACCAGAGTTAGTCTTTTCATTTCTATTGTGGATAAAAAAAATCATCAAAAAAAATAAAAATAAAAAAAAAGGATAATCATATTAAGGTTTAATGTGATTCCCACCTAGCTCTTCAATTTTTCCCCTTGAACAATAAAATGGGCCCCATATCTTTTGTGATGCACAACACTTTATCATGCTTAATTTAAATTGGATGAAATGTGGCGATGAATTTGAACAAAGGAATGGGCTTGGGCTTGGGATATGCTTATGGGCCTAGCTTGTTTTAAATTATTTTGACGGGTTCCATAATTTTTTTGGGTATGAGGTCTTTGGGTGAGCAATGTGTATTAAAATGTTTTTAGAAAAGGGGATTTGAATTTCATATTTGTAATATATTTTGCTCGGGACTAGCAAAACTCAAGTTGGGGGGTGTTATTAGTCACTGAAAGTGGCTAATATTAATTGTTAAGATCTTAATATTAATGTGTTTAAATGTTCATAAACATCAATTTTATTCCAATTCAGAAATTGAACTTCATTTCCCATCATTGTGCAATTCATGCTTAAAGTGTCAATTTGGGCCCACTCAATAATTTTCTTGTGGAAATTACAATATTCATCATTTTAATTTTATATTTTGGTATATTATTCATAACTTTATTTGGAACATTTTTTCTTTTAGGTCTGATGGATGAATCACAAGTGAAGATGGATATTTTTTCACTTGAAGGCAGAAACTTGCTGGAAAAAGCATAATGGGCCTAAGACCCATCAAAAGAATGTGGGGCCCAGAAACCCAGCCCAATGAAGCTCAACTTTATACATTATAAAGATACAAATATAAGGATCATTTTATTCAACTGTGGACAGAGCTAATTCTGATGTTTTCATGATGATAAAGGGATCTGAAGTTGAGATTTAAATGGTGGACCCAACATTAATACACAGAAATCCTCCCTCCATTTCGACCATAACATACAAACGGCTAAGCCAAATTTCCTGAAATTGTTAAATCTCATAGAGGACAGATGGAAGAAGATATTTATCTTCTACAAACCCTCCGGATTCGGCCTTCTTCAATTACAAATTCACACGTCAATATGGTAGTGGAATCTGGACAGTTTTCCGGGTCAAATTTGGAACGTCAATTTTATTTTGATTATTCACCATCCTTTTGACTCTATTAATTGTTGGGGGGTGAATTAATTGTTGGGGGATGTACCTAAGGCTCATAATATGACTATATAAAGATCTAGTGGTGAAGGGAATAGAGGTGGATATTTTTATTATCATCTTTTGTTGCTTGTTTCATTGTAAGGTTATGCTTCCAAATTTCCTTTGTAATGTTTTCCATTTACATGTAAGTTTCTTTTTTGTATATTTAAGTTTTTAATCAACTTATTTCTATTATATATTTTCCATTTCGTTTATTAAAAATTTATTATCACAAAGCACAGTGATATCTCTGTGTTATTGTGAATTAGTTCACACATAGGTGTGAATTTCATTCACACACACGGAGGAGTGCTCGTTATTTCCATGGTTTTAATTTATTCAATCCAATTCTTGTTAGTCATCTTCTGCCCACCATTGAGAGTATACCATCAATGTAGGGATAACCCTTTAATGGGTTGATCTTAGGAGAATGCAAAGACTGGATTGAATGTTATTTTATGAATGAATTGTTGTTAATTGGATAATTAATTTAAGACATCCATTCTTCAGTAATTTCTACTCTTAATCTTTACTATGTTTGAGCAAACTAAATTCAATTAATAAATGACCATATACCTCGGAGAGATCATAAATTTGGTTCTCTAAGTGTATAGGGGATTAGTAATTGTGTTTAGTAAGCACCAAACCAGAAAATGATGAGGGTAGTGTTATTTTTGAAGAATGGATTCATCAAGAATTAATAAAACCAAAATTGTCTAAAGAAGTAAAATTCATTCAATCCACCCCAAGCATAATCTTAAGATAAACCCATTTTATTTGAATTGAATTCACTTAGGTTTCTTAGTGTTCTTTAAACCATCCAAAATCAAACCCAAAGTTGGCTACTTCATAGCCCATCCTTCACCAAATCATAGCGTCTCAAGGTTACTTCTTCGGTCCCTGTGGATTCGACCCCTACATGTACTACATCGACCACTTTTACTAGTAGGGTAAATTTGGGCGCAACCAGCTGTTCTTCCAATTAGACACGACCTCGGTCTGATATAACAATTAAAAATAAAATCACACAGTGTGTATTTTAAAAGTAAATGGTGTGTATAAGCCTTTACTAGGCCTCACTTTAGGCAGTCTCCCGGTCACCCCACACGACCATGTACTCAACCGTTACTCATCCAATACACGATCCCCCACGACAACAGGGTACACGACGTGTACTCCAAAGTACACGACGTGTACTCCTTAAATTTCCAGAACTCCTATTTTTATCAAAAACACACCAGAATAGAAAACCCATACATGAAAAGAAAATTCCGTGTTGTTACAGACTTCCCCCTTAAATAAATTCATCCTCTAATTTACCTAGAAAGGTGGTGTAGAATAAGAATCCTAAAACAAATTTGTCCACTAAAATCATACATTATCCTCCCTCTCCCAAGTCTCATCCTATACTCGCCTGTGATTCCACAACACTCATACCAGAGGAATAGACCGACCATGAAGAACCTTTTCACTGCGATCAAAAATCTGGATAGGAAGCTCCTTGAATGATGTTTCCACCTCTAGATCAACCTCCTAGGGTTGAAAAACATGAGATGGGTCTGAGAAGTAACGTCATAGCTAAGAAATGTGGAAGAAGTCATGCATATACTGGTACCTCTGAGGTAACTGTAACCAATAGGAAACCGGCCGAGATCTCTCCAAAACCTCAAATGGTCCAACATATCTTAGTGAAAGCTGGTCCTGTCTCTTAATCCTCTTATGTCCCAACCTTAGTGAGACACATAGGAACACCTAATCTTCGAACTTGAACTCTAGAGTTCTTCTCCGTCAATCAACACAAGACTTATGTAATTACTGTATAGTATCCATCCTCTTAAAAATCAAATCTATCTGTTCTGTGGTCTCATGGACAAGATGAGGTCCTATCATAGCTGCCTCTCCTACTTCCAGCCAATATAGGGGTTATTGGAATTGCCTACCGTACAAAGCCTCATAAGGTTTCATCTAAATAGTTTCTTGAAAACTATTATTATAGGAAAACTCCACAAGAGATATGTGCTTCTCCCAAAACCTACAAAATCTAGGACGCATTCTCGAAGAATGTCCTCTATCACCTGAATCATGCGCTCAGATTGGCCATCTGTCTATGGATATTAAGCTGTACTCATAAGTACTTGTGTACCCAAAGCCCTCTATAGACCATGCCAAACCCGAGAAGTAAAATGGGCATCCCTGTCTGAAACAATGGAGTGCAGAACTCCATGTAAATATATAATCTCTTGAATGTATAATATTCCCAACTCATCAACACTGAAAGTATCCTTGATCAAAAAGAAGTGATAAACCTTTGAGAGTATATCAATGACAACCCAAACTGCATCATTCCCTCAAGGTGACCTCGGTAAGCCTGTCACAAAGTCCATCACAACATCTTTCCACTTATACTCGGGAATGGGTAACTGCTGCAAAAGCCCTGCTAGTCACTGTTGCTCCACCTTCACCTACTGACAGGTGAAACATCTCATCACAAAACTAGAAACATCTCTCTTTATATCATTCCACCAATACTGATGGTGTAGATCATGATACATCTTGGTGACACCAGGATGAACTTCCCAAACTGAGGAATGAAAGTCCCACATCATCTCCTTGCGTATGTCTGATGACACCCATACGCACCCATGAAAACGCAAGATCTCATCCTCACCTATGGTCTATCCAGGAATAGGGTCCTCTCTTGACACACTTTCCCATAGGACTAGTACTTCAGAATATGATAGCTGCCTCATTCATACTCGATCAAGTAGAGTAGAGGTAACAACCACTGAAGAAAGAAACATCTTCCCCTATCTGTCATGGACCTCCAAATATATCTCAGAGAACAGATTCATAAGCTACCACTCAATTTTGACCTCCTAAACTTCCTGTATATGAGTCCTCCTACTCAATGCATCAGCTACTACTTTGCATTTCCCAGGAGTGTAGGCAAGCTCAAAGTAAAAAGATTAAAAGGTACTCAACTCAGCTTCTCTGTCTCAAATTTAGATCGCGCTGAGTGGAGATATATTTGAGACATTTGTGATCAATGAAAACCAAAAAATTATCTCCCAGAAGATAATGTATCCAACAACATAAGGCATGAACAACTGAAACAAACTCAAGATCATGCGTCGGGTAATTCCTCTCATGTGGCCTCAACTGCCAAAACCCGTACGCAATGACTCCTTCCCCCTGCATAAGATCTTATCCTAGACCGATACCTGATGCATCATAGTACATAGTATAAATATTTCCTAGATCTGGAAATACTAGTATCAATTCTGAAGTCAACCCTCCTTTTAGCTCCTAAATGGATGCCTCACAAGAATATGGCCATAAGTACTTCACACCCTTCTTAGTCAGGCCCATCAGTGGCACTACTTAGCGTGAAAAGTCTTGTATGAAACATATGTAGTAACAATCCAGCCCTAGAAAACTCAGTAACTCAAAGACATTCTTCAGATGCTCCTAGGAAACTACTTCTCTCACTTTCTCTGGGTCTACTGATACTCCCTTCTCAGAGATAACATGACCCAATAAGTGAATTTGGTCCATCCAAAAGTGGAATTTTGATATATTAGCATATAAATGATTATCTATCAGTGTACTCAAAATGATATCAGGATGGGTGAAATGGTCGTGTCGAGTGTGAGAGTACACCAAGATATCTTCCATGAAGACTGCCATGAAAGAATCCAAGTATGGATGGAACACTCGGTTTAGCAGTGCCATAAAAACTACAGGTGCATTCGTGAGACCGAACAATATAACCACATATTCATATATACCATACCTGCTCTGAAAGGATGTAAGAGGTATATTAGATGGTCTAACGTACAACTGATGGTAACCAGATCTCAATTCAATCTTTGAGAACACTCAGTATTCTTGAAGCTGATCAAAGATATCATCAATCCTCAGTAAATGATATCATTTCTTGACCGTCAACTGGTTCAACTTCTTATAATACACACAAAGTCTGAGGATACCATCCACCTTCTTCGTAAACAAGGAAGGTAAACCCCAAGGAGAAGTAATGGGTCGGATGAAACCATTTTACTGTAACTCCTCTAACTACTTCTTGAGCTCTCGTAAATATTGTGTAGCCATCCTATAAGGAGGAATGGAAACCAGTGCCACTCCTGGCACAAGCTAAATAGAAAAGTCTACCTCTCTCTGTGGAGGAAAACATAAAAAGTTTTCTAGAAAGAAATCCCTGAAATGATCCAACTTTGGAGGAAAGTATAACTGTGAAGTCCCCTGGTCATCGAGGTATGGACTAGAAATCTGGGCTGTAACTCTTCCCAACCAATGATGCTTGGGTCCCGCTCTACTCGCCTGGACATCCCATTCTCCCTTATAAAGAAACAATCTTCCATCTGGTGATGTGAAAATCTCCCTACGATGATAACAATCAACAACAGTCTAGAAGGGAACTAACCAGTCTATCCAGAGAATGATGTCATATCCCGTCATCTCTAAGAAATAAAGGTCCCATAAGAAGTTACACCCACCAACCTCAAGAGGGAACTTCTTGCACTGACGTACACTATCCGTTCTAGTCCCCAACAGAGTGTCCAATGTCAAGACATCAACAAAAGTAAAGATACAAGGCCCAAGGATCTCCACAACAACAAAAAATATGAAACTATGTGAAGCCCCTGTATCGAAAAGTGAAGAATCTATAACTAAGGCAACTAGAATCATACCTCGAACTGTAGAGAGTACGGGATCCTACTCCTACTAGGTCTGATCTACTACAAAATTCTGACCTATACTGCGGCCCTGTGACCTTGCCTGACAACCCTGAGCTGATCCACCCTATTGTTGCTAAAAGCCTGCCGGCTGGCTACCATGGCCATGACCTCCACCTCGGTTTGAACAGCCGAAAGAACTCCAGTTCTCAAATTTATGAGAAATTGGTGGCCCTTTACCGGTACGAGGAGTCGAAATAGAACCTCCATCACCAGCTGCTGGTGAGAAAAACTGACCGAACTGCTAAAGATGACCCATCTTGCTGCAAGATTGGCACTCAACTAGGTCTCTCAGGCAATTTGGCCTTGTATTCCCACTCTTCCTGCACTGGTAGCACACCGCCTGGCTTACAGAAGAAGTACCCCACTTCCTCGGATCCCCATGCATAGACTCCCTACGGAGCTTCTTGATATCAGTAGGAGGGGTACCAACTTTGGATGCCGAGCTTCCCTAGATCACAGCTCCAGAATCCCTCAGATTTCACTCTATGATCAATTCCTGGTTAACTATAGAGTTGATGGAAGTGAACCTGAAGATGTTCACCTGAGATTGGATGTTATGCCTGAGATCATCATCAAACTTCTTTATAAGGAATAACTCATCACCTCCTGGTATGGGCATGAAGCACTATAGCTCTGTGAAGTGAGAAGAATACTCCATAACTAGAAGAGTACCCTACACCAGACTCATGAACTCTCGGGCTCGATTGGAACTCAAGGTCTCTGGGTAGATGTAATCGTATAAGGCATGCTGGAACTCATCCCAATCCATAACCTGCTAGAATCCCGACTATGAGATCACATCCCACCATCTCTTGGCAGAATCCCAAATCATATAATTAGATAGATTCACCCTCATCTTTGGAGGTGTATCTAGATGCTCGAAGATCTATAACATAGATTCAATCCATGATTCATCAGCATGGGGTCCTCTTTCCCCTAAAAAGGTGGTAGGATGCTACTGCTAAAAAACCCACATCATATCTAACATAGATGGGGTAGGAGGTGATACTCCTTGGAAGGTCTGCATGAACATCATAAAGCCCTCTCAGAACTATGCATCGGCACCTGTATCCGGGATAACAGTTTGTTCCAAGACAGGAATGACTGGAGGATCTACTGGCAGTTCCTGATCTACCATTTCTGGCATCTGGTCACAACCTTGTAACTGGCGTACAACCGAAGGATGTCTCGGTGGCATGACTCTGCAAGTTCAAACACACACCGATCAAGATTAACAAGTACTGAAACTAAAAAGTGTGAGAAGGGAACATGATAAAGAAAGAAATCAAGATTTCAAAAAGGTGGATACACAGCGTGTACAAATCCTACACGACATGTTCCCTTAAGACTTCACATGGGCGTGTACTCCTGCCAACCCTGGTCGTGTAACACCCCATACACACGACCTATTCTACTAACACACGGCGTGTACTTGAATCATCTTCCCCTGCCTGAGTTCTTATACATGACTTAACCAAAACAGTTCTTCTAGAACAAGACTACATGGTGTGTTTGTTCCATAAATGACATGTACTAGAAATAACTTCACCGATTCGTGTTGTTAGTCACATGACTGGTTACACGACTGACTCTACATGGTGTGTTTGTGCCAGACACGATGTGTACTAACTACCCACAATCAACCCGTGTCGTTGGTCACACAACTAGACACATGGTCTATACACACGACGTGTTCGTCCGGTGCACGACGTGTTCCACCAAGGATTTCCCAACCCCATGTTTCTGCTCATACAGCCAGTGACTTGGTTAGATTCTACATGGAGTATACATATAGTACACGACGTGCACTTAAGAAAAACAATTCCTTCCCAAACAGAAGGACACATGGCATGTATTTTGCAATACACACCGTGTATTCTGGGTTTTTCCAGATAGTAATCCTCATAAACTACTCCGAAATTCCATAAAATACTGAAACAAACATCAACGTTCCAAATTCCGATCTGTAAGGGCCCATAATCCCCAAAAATCAAATAATGGAATCTTAGAAATGTCATATACAAGCATAACAGTGCAATGATCCACCAAATTCTGATCCATTAGGTCCCATAACACCTCAAGAACCAAATTTGGTGTTCATTAAAAAGAAATTTAAACATTATCAATACCCTATCAAACAACAAGTATTCTATCAAGGAATCTATCACAACAACATGTAGATCTTGTAAAACATCTATCAAAACAACATGCAATCAGTAATGTACCCAAAATGGCATGTCAAGAATGCATGAAATGTGATCTCTAGGAAGTGCCTATATGATTCATGAGATGGAATACCCTCATCTCATTGGGTTGCAATAGAAATATAACCTCAATAATGTCAACAATAACAGCACAAAACATGTGAATCTCTCAATGGTGAAATCAAATCAACTGTAATAATTGAAAAACCAAAAAAATTACATTATTCGAGGTAAATTGGATTTTCCCTGTACACGAGTTGTCTACTCCTAGGCACAACTTATTATCAAGTACCTATTCCATCCTATCTCTATATATAAGCTCTAAATAGTAGGATAATAAGAAAATAATTCCTCTGATACCACATTGTAACGTCCTAGTTCCGGGTGCTACCCAGAGGTTCCCCGTACCCTGTTAGTCACATGGCCTCAAGTGAATTTCCCCAAATTCCAGAGTATTTCAACTAGCAGTGAGGGACTTGGGTGTGATAGTGGGGAAACTATGGCCTCATTGGTAGAGTAACACAACAGAAATAAACAAATAATAGTAGCGGAAGCAGTAATCATAAAATTCAATAGATAAATAATGAAATATTGAAAGTAAATAAATAACTGGAGCACATATATAAATGACACATGTCACATATTTCTAGGAAAACATCCACACAAGTCACAATGTTGGAATAAAGTACTAAAAAAAAGTATAAAGGAAACACAAGTAAGTGACTCAAATAGCATCGCAAGTCTCAGCTTGGTCCCATGATCTCCAACTCCACATTAGTCAAGTACCTGACATTGAAGGGATATTTCCCTTATCTATACCTGCAACAATATAATCTATTTGGGTCCAAAAGCATGACCCAAACAGGGTGTGAGATGAATATCAGTAGGAAACCACCCAAAGATCTATGCCTAACAGTAAGTGAATATATATAGAAGGTAATAAGAAAAATGAAGAAATAAAAAAGTAAGTTCTCAAAAGTAAACAATCCCACAGTTTCAATTACATTCATTTACATTCGTCAATTATTTAACCAAATGAAAACAAGAAACCATCTGGGATGTTCTCACATCCTAACCCCTCTAGTTCAACTTATCATTTACCAATAAGGATAAAACGACCCCTAGGATTTCTCACATAGTCTAACCCATTTGGTTTCATGAAAAACAAAGACACTCTGAGGAAGAACTCAACATCAATTCCCCCTATAGTATTTTAATGATAAACTATAGATACTCTGAGGAAGCACTCAACATCAATTCTCCATTTGGTTTCGTAACACTAACTATAGAAACTCTGAGGGAGCACTCAACATCAATCCCCTATATGGTATCGTAGCGTGATAAAGAATAATAGAAACTCTAAGGAAGCCCTCAACATCAATTCCCTCTATGGTCTCACTACACCAGGTTTCGAAAACCCTATGTAAAGTAACCGTGCACAAATGATGTTCAACATCCAAAGTAAACCTAAAAGTACCACTTGGATAAACAGATACAAAACATATCACAACACCAGATAATATCACTCCATCCTATAAATACTAAGCATGGAAAATAAGCAACCTAACCGAAAAAGCTAGACCAAACGGTCAATATCAAAACAAACATGGAAAACAAATCCATATCATGGAAAATAACCATATTCACAATAAAAAAAACTCTACTTAGGAACACAAGGCATAACATGAATTAATAAGGATAAAACCCCTAATCACGCAATACCCACTTCTAGGGTATTGGGAACTTTTGCACATAATATTCAAATACTAACTAATGAAAGGCACTAAACACCTACCTTAGTGTTGTATGATTGATATAATCTAGCGTTAGCCCTTGAATTGACCCAGAACGTGGTAGATCTACAAAAATGTCAAAAAAAACTCAACCAAGGATATCTCACGCAAGAGGAGAAATCAAGGAATGAGGCTCTAGAAGAAGGAATAAATCACCATGGTGATTCCAACACAATCGACGAGAATTGATTCAGATCATGGATGACAGGTTAGTGGATCAGAGAAGAATCGTAATCTTTGGTCACTCCTGGATGAGATGAGCTGAGAAGAAGGTTGTTCTTCCAATTAGACACGACCCTGGTTCGGTATAACAATTAAAATGAAAAGTACACAACATGTATTTTAAAGGTACATGATGTGTATAAGCCTTTACCGGTCCCTGATTTAGGCAGTCTCCAGGTCACCCCACACAGCCATGTACTCGGTTGTTACACGGCCAGTACACGGTCACTCGTGACAACCGGGTACATAGCGTGTACTCCAAAGTACATGGCGTGTACACCTTAAATTTATATAACTCCTCTTTTTCTCAAAAACACCCGAAAAGAAAACCCATACCTGAAAAGAAAATCTGGGTTCTTACAGTGATATTTCTCCAACATGATGTGATCATGACCAAATTAATTAGATAATTCACTATTTAAGAAATTTCATATGATTTGACCTCCCTTGGATCTGATTGGGTCCATTAGTATTAAAACCAAACTTATATCCACCTGGGAGGTGATTCTAACCTTGAAATTGTAATGTGAATTGTAATTATTAGTAACCTAGAATATTACAATATTAGTTATTTTTCCTGATGAAGGAGAATCCACTAGCTAAGAATTAATAACTTGAAAACTTATTAATTATAAGAATTTACCAACCTAGATTTTGATAACCTGATAACATGTTGATGTTTGGTTACATGATGTATACCATCAGTGATTCATATTGATATATAAGAATCCACCAATTTACTGTTATATTATTTTATCTTGATTTCTCTTTTTTTTTTCTAAAATTATGCATGAGGTATTGATTCACTATCTCATGATACATGGTACTGGAGATTCATTCTGATGTTGAATAATCCCAATATTGAGAGGTTTACTTTACCCATGGTATGATATTTCACTATGGGAAGACATATGAAACTCCATCATAGGACACTCTCATAAATACCAATGAGATAGTTACTTTCCCCTAGCATGGTATTATTCCATGAGAAGATGTAAGCGACTCTAGCATGGGACATTCACATGGAACCCAATGAGATGGTTACTTTACCCCTTGGTGATATTCACCACGAGAAGACATAAGTGACTCCAACATGGGTATATACACTTAGAGCCCAGTGTTACTTGGTTACTTGAGACATTTCAAGGGTGATTTATCCTGATGTAGTAGAATCAACCAGTGATATGGATGACCCATTCTAATTTTGGAGGATCCACCACTTGGTAGAGACATCCGATATGGAGTTAAAACAGTTTTGACTAACCTAAAGTGTTAACCAAGAGATAGAGGTTTGGAAGGTTTATCAGATGTTTTGTATTAATTTATGATGAAATATCCCCAAATTATCATATTATTGTATGCACTATATTCAGACTAGATTGTATAGATACCATGGGTATCATCCTACTGAGTTAATACTCACACCCTGTTTGGGACACCATTTTATAGCCTAGAATATTTCATGGATATAAGTCTAGATAAGGGAAAAATACCCCATGTTGATTTATTTCTTATTGGATGGGTTGGAACTTTGAGATAGACCCAACATGGGGTTCAGAACTGGGTTTTTTTTGAGTCTTTTATTAAGTATGTCTATTATTTTACTTGTATGATTGTCAACACATAATTTTGTTACATTAAGCATGTCATAAGTTAGAATCCATTTTTATTTATTTTTTTTGGTTTTTCCTTTATTTATAATTGATTTAATTCTTGTTTATTTATATTATTTCACTTATATTTCTACTTTTTACTAGAGGGTATAGTCTCCCCACTATGTTCCTTACACCCTCACTGCTAGTCGTTCACCTATGGAATATGGGGAGGCATTCCTTAGGTCCATTAAACCACCTGAATAATCCATATGAGGGAGTATCGATATGGATATGTTACAAAGTGGTATCATAGGTGGTTTCTTTTCTATTGCTTTACTATTTTGGAGAGGTAGATAAAATAATAAGAAATGTTAGGACTTGAAATTGATCTCATTCATGGGAGTATCTATTGATCAAAAAATGATATAACATATATTATCACCCTTATACTTGTGTATTACATTTTTATGGGTTTTATCATCCCATTATTAGTGTATTTTTCACTCAATGTATATTTTGAATTCATGTGTTGAAAACATTATTAAAAAGATGAAATTACACAATGGACCAATTTGATAGTAGATAACTATTTTTATCATAACATTAAATACAATCATAAAAATGTGAAAATTCATACGTTTTAGGATTATATTATCATTTCTATTCAATTCATCCAACAAGACCAAAGTCTAGATCTATGCACAGAAGGCCCAAAATAGGCCCACAATGTGAAGAAATTATGGGTGACACAGATTGGACCCACCTGTAGTTATTGGGACATAACCTAGGATTTAGAACTCAAATTAAACTTATTCCACATCCATTGAAGATATAACTCTAAGTAACATCTATAAACCAAATTTCAATTCAACATTCAGTTATTAAGTCTGTCAACCATCTATAAAAATTTGAGGGAGAAAGTCTGCCATGAATAGTCACCTAGTCCCTTAGAAACTTGAATTATTTTTATGAAAATTTTGATGTAATTGTCCATAACATCCCTCCTAACCATAATTATCAAATTTTTATAATACATATTTTAATTTTTGATTCTTTGGTATATGATTCTTAAAAATATATGGCTTCCTCCCCTTCCATGGATTTCTACACTCTTTGGGACCACCTAGGGAGGAATGTGATGTAAATCCTAAGATTTTTGTTTGTAATATTTGAATGATATTTTAAATTCTAGGTTTTATTTTTTTATTTATACATTATTATTATTTAATTTAGTAATGTAATTTTATCTCATACTCAAACTTATATTATAATTTTTGTGGGTTCCCATTCATGTGATGTTTCACACACCGTTCACCACTTCTTCATACCCCTTTCAATTTTGGTGTTTTTGTGGTTTATATTAGTAGATTGAATCAACTTAAACACTTCCATAGAAATGTTATTTCAATGTATCATATTAAAATAATATAAAAACTTTGTCATCACATATAGTTCTTCATGTGTTGCCTTGGTAAGTTTTGGTTATGATGTTAGACACAAATCACATGATCATCGGTGATATATGGTGAATCATTTTGTGTTTCTAATCAATCCCTACGAGGTATAATAGTATAAAATAAGTAAAATTATGGTTATAGGTGTTACAAACTTGGTATTTAAAGATCTAAACCCTATCACTTGAAGTGATTAATGATGAGCATCATGAGATTTCCCTAGGTTGATCACGCTTAATTAAATCTATCAATTTATGATTTCTTTCATCAAATTCTCATATTTATTTTCCTCTTAAATTAGAAAACCCAGGTTTTTTAAAATTAAATTTCTCTTTTTTATAATCAAAACAGTCTATAAAAATTATTTATCTAAGGCCCATCGAGAGACGACCTAAGGTTCATACTATACTGCAGAAACTCTAGTAAAAAAATTTCTAATTTGACATGCTCAACAACATAATCAAATTTTGTCATAATTGCTGAGAATATAAGATAATTTTCCCATTGATTTCTTTATTTTTATTTTTTTATTAAAAATTTCAATAGCCCCCTTCTCTTATATATATATATGATTAGTTTTTGCGAGTTTTTTCTCTATCTCTCTCTTCTTATATATTCTCTATTTTTTAGAAAAATTGTTTTCACATATTCTTAATATTTATTTCTTTTTATATTAATTTAAAATTTAATTTTAATTCTTCCTTTAATCAATAATAAATCAAAAAAGAGAAAAAATAAATCAAAATTGATATAATTGTTTCACGATAAGATCTAGAAAATAAAATTACATGAAATTTACCAAGAAATTGAAAAGACACTCCAATCAAGAATTGGTTATACTATAGTAGGATAATATAGAAACACAAATGTTCCTATTTTTAAACATAAAGTTGTTATAAACTAATCTATGAGTGTACCAAATCAAAACTAGAAAACATGGAAGAAAATAATCGAACTTTAAAAAAACTCACCACTTCGGATGCAGAGTTCCAACCCATGTATATCCAATATCTTAAGGAAGCAGATAACTATGAGAAGATATCAGGGCTCATTCATCTCCTTCCTAAATTACATGCTCTTCTCGGTGGGGATCCTCACAAACATCGTAAGGAATTTTACATTGTGTTCTCCTGTATAAAACCCAAAAATGTGTATGAGGGCCTCATAAAGTTTAGGCCCTTCCCTTTCTACCTTGATGGTGTGGAAAAATATTGGATATACTATATACCTACCAAAATTCAGTGATGGAATGACCTTGATACACTATTTCTAGAGAAGTTCTTCTCAGCCTCCCAAACTGTATCCATTAGAAAAGAAATATGTGGAATTAGTTGATTATAAGGAGAGACTCTTTATGAATATTGGGATAGATTAAAAAGTGTTTTTTCAAGTTTATCCAACCACATAATTAGTGAATAATTTATAATTCAATAATTCTATGAGGTACTTTTCCCCATAGATCATGGAATGATAGATGTTGTAGCTGGAAGTACCCTAGTGGATAAAACCCCTACCACTGCATGTGACTTAATAATCAACATGGATCAAAATGCAAAAAAATTTGGTACATGAGGAATTAAACCCACTCGAGGAGTTCATTAGGTAATTCATTCATCCCTAGAAAAAAGGTAGATAATAAACATGATAAAATGAATTCCCTTTTAATACAATTATATCAGGTTTAAGGTAATCCACACTCTCCACCTATTCCATTACATTATGGTATTTTTTCTGATAATAATCATTTCTCATATTAGTGCCCCCAACTTTAGGATTAATTTAAATCTTGTACACCATCATTCCGTAAGTGACCTTTTTAGTAAGAACCTCGTTTAAATCAAGATAACTTCAGGCCAAATCCAAACCCCAAGAGGTAAGCACAACCAAAATTATGATAAGGAGGAAAATAAAGCTACCCTAAATAGAAATGGTATCAATAAGGCCGATATATGAAAAATTATTATCCTTGACCTCTATAGAATAACCCTCATCCTCTCAAATCTGAAACAATTCTCAAGGAAATGGTGAAGAAAATAGCATCTCAAAACCACTAGTTTCAAAAAATCACACATTCATCTATTCAATACCTATAAAATCAAGTGGGACCACTAAAAAATACCATTGGTGAGATAAATATGTGAGGTTCTTGAAAACTACCATCCCAACTTGTTGTTAATCCTGAGGAAAAAGGTTTTTTATGTGCTATTATACTTTTTAGTGGTAAATAACATTCTCTATCCAATGATTATATGCATCAGGTTTATCCCCCTATTAAAAAATCTATTTCTCTACCCTTAGAAGATCTGAGTTAAGAAAAAAAGGGTAAAAAATTATCATTTAGGATTCCCCTAAAAATTTCTTTCCTCTTCCTTTTCCCCAAAGGTTCTCTCAATCTAAGAAAATTTTTGATAATGAAATTGATAAAGAGATCATGGATACATTTAAAAAGGTAAAATTTAACATTCCTCTCTTGTATGTAGTTAAAAAAATTACTCACTATGCTAAATTTCATAAATAACTTTGCACCCAAAAATGATGACTAAAGAGAAATTAGGGAGTCAAACTTGGAAATAATTTCTCAGCATTACGAGTGATGCTGACCAAATGCAAGGATTTGAGAACTTTTATGATACCTTGTACTATAGGGAGACATTATTTTTTGATCAAATTACTGATTCAGGAGCTTCAATTAATGTGAATCTTCACTCCGTATATAATTCTATATAGGTAGGAGAGATTCAATCAATATGAATCATCATGAAACTTTACAAAAGAATCACAACACACCCAAAAAGTGTGATCAAGGATGTCCTCATATGAGTAAAGAATATTATCTTCCATGAAGAATTATACATAATTGAGATGAAAGATAATCAGAAATAGGGACATTCCCAACTCATTATTTTAAGTAATTTCCTTAAAATAGTAAATAAAACCATCAATTTTCACAATGGTAAATTTTACAGAGAGTTTGGGGTGTGGGGAGAAAAGGTAAGTTTCAATATCTATGATGCTATGAAATCCTCAGTTGAATATCACTCCTCTCTTACTAACTATTCTATGGAAGTTATCTTCAATGAAACACACACACACACACACTAAATTATCTCTTTGACCCATACTCTAATTATTTTTCACCTTCTTCACTCTTTGATGATTTGGGTTATAATTCAAGTTTTGTGTATTTTGTGGGTTTATAGAAGTGTAAATATTATGTTTTAATTGATGAGTGTGTTTATTACGAGGTTCCGATGAACATTGACGATTATAAAAATATCATTTCCATTGATTCTGTTTCCATAAAGAATAAAAATGATTATATAGAAAGTTTTATAGACCCCACTCCCCCTAAATCGCATCCCTAGATCCAAAAATCACCATTATTGAAATTAAAACCACTTAAATATAATTTAATATACACCTATCCTGTGGGTTTTGGCCAATTTACCATCATTATTGCAAACAACCTCTCTCTAGAGCATGAATCAAAACCGTTAGACCTTTTGCAAGAGTGTAAAAAGGCGATAGTATAGAAATAGGCTAATATTCCCAATATTATCCCATCTATTTTCATACACCATATACTTTTAGATGATGAAACTAAACCCATAAGTTAATCTTAATGCTAGTTGAATCCCACCCTCCTTAAAGTTGTAAAATTGGATGTTAGTAAATTACTTTCTATTGGGATCATTTATCCCACATATGATAGTAAATGGGTTAGCATAGTGAAAATTGGGTTTAATAAAACTGGAATAACAGTAGTGTCAAATGAAATGGATGAATTTGTTCTAAAATGTGTGAAAAACAATTTGTGAGTCTGTATTTACTACTATAATGTCCCCGACCTAGAAGTCACTAAACCGGTGCCCCAAGCCATGTCATCACATGACCTCAAGTGCGCCTCCTCATATGTTAGAGGTTTCTGACTCACAGAGAGGGTCCAATGAGTCACGTGGGGATACTATACCCTCTTTACCAGAGTAATCCACAACAGAACACTATATAAATAATAGAAACAATATAAACAATCAACAAACATACATAACCAAACGTTTCCCAAATAGGGTACTAACCCAAATGAAACACAACAATTCCATTCTATACTAGTAGTTCAAGTGAAAGAAACCCAAAATAAAACAATCATCCTAAACACCAAATGGGTCCCGAATCTATGTCTGGGTTCGTCTCCATGTACATCCTAATCCCAACTCAACATCTTAGTGCATGGCCTCTTCCTTTGTCCTGACTTGCAACCAAGAGACCTGCTTGGGTACCCATTGATAACCTGAGCAAGGTGTGAGTAAAAAACACAGTAGGCCACCACCAACGATGTCTACAAAATATCTAGTCTAATAGATAGTGCAAGAATGTACAAAATAAATGTAAATTAAAAAAGGATATACTAGGTGTCATTAGATAACCAAGGTTTACTTAATTAACTCCTAGCATTTATCCCAAATTCATTTTTATACCATATTAATTCCTTAATCAATTTTGATCATATGTTTCATGGGTTAGGCATAATTATCATCTATATAAGGGTCTAAGGAAATCAATCCATATTCATAGGGAAAATAAATCAAGTCCTTATCTCAGTAGGGATACACATATCACATCAACACATTATCCTCACCTCTAATCCTCAGTTCAAGTGGAATGCAACCATTAGGGTAATAGAGCCTCCATCCCCTTCCCTAACCCATGCATTTAAGGGGTGGAGTTTAGAGCCTCAATTTAACTTGACCCATGGGCTTAGAACCTCAAGTCAATACCCCACTCTACAAAGAAATCTGCACATGCTTATTTAACAAATCATCACAACCATACCATAACACAACACATCATAACCAATTCCATTGTAAGTCACAATGCATAACAAACAACATGGAAATTTATACTATGATATAACCCATTAACACATTTACCAATTACAATTCATAGTTATTTATCTATATTCCCATTCTCGTTCAATAGCCCTTTAGGTTTATTGAAAAATCCATACACCTTAGTCCATATTCACCAAGGTCCATACATTAACCCATTTAGACCATTTATCATTTCATGTACATTTCTCATATCTCACAACATAACCACTTTATTACATTTAACCCATTAGGTGTACCAAAACTTCCCATGTATTAACCCATTCAACATATTCACCCATTTCTTTATTACATACCATTATCATATTCCCTTTTTTTCATTTCATCATCCCATTATAAGTTCACCATTTAATATGTACTAACCCTCTTAGGCATTTCTAACCAAATTTCATTAAACAATTGATATAATCCCATTTGACCCAATTTTCCCATTTTCATGTCATACCAAAAAACCCCTTATACCTTATCACCCTAAGAATCTCTATTATCACTTCATTTACAACTAAATAAACCATTGAAATATGTTCTATAAGGGCTCCACACTTTACTCAGAAATACTTCACTTAACCCTACCACTCCCTAGGTCCGAGATTGCTGGCACACCCCACGGGTGGCCCTAAAATGGTAAAGTCATCATTGATGCATCCCACAAGAATCCTGAGGGTTTAAAATAATTATTTTGGTGATCATTAAACCAAATAATACCAAAGGAATATAAATCAAAATAAGTGGAAATCAAGAACATATACTCATATGAAAAAAACTAATTAAAAACTATGGGATATAACTTGTAGACCACCTACCTCGAATCTGATAAAGAAGGTGCTCCTAATCGAATACATTGATCTGGATTCAACCACCCATTTAAGCCTCAACCTAAATATCTCTGGAAAAGGAGGGTTTTATAGCTTCTAAAGGAGATCGTAGAAAGATGAAAACCCTAATAAAAAAGAGAAATCAAGGAGGAGATTAGACTTACCCGGGACTTTGATCCGCAACCAACAGATCTCAAAATAACCTATAATCAAAGGAGAATCACCTCTTGGAAGCTTGAGTCGTCCAAATTTGTCACTAGGGTTGTAGAGGGTGAAATAGAGGAGAAACCCGAGTTGGGGTTGAAAACCCTGAAGTGGGAATTTTTTAAATTTTCTAACTTTTCGGGGCTGCACGGTTTACCTACATTGTTTTCCAAACCGTGCGCAAACTGCGCAGAAGCTACTTCCCAAAAATAACCCCCTTCACAAGGTTTACTAGGGATTACACATAGTTTACTTAATTTTACACCAACCATGTGTAAGGCTCTTTCCACGGCTTCACAGTTACATGGGATACTCCGCACAGTTTTCACTAACCATGCGCAAACCGTGAAATATACCCAATAACTCCCTTTTCCTCATCTTTTCATGTCTCGAACCCCCAAAACACCCTTGAGTCTTCATATGAATGTGGGAAAAACTTATTTAGCCCAAAATAAGGGACTTAAATTGAAACATAATCAAGAACATACCTTATGGAGAAACAAAGATCTTAAAACCTCCCCACCTTATAACAACTCATCCTTGAGACGCTCTTCTGAGCATCACTAAATTTTCATAACAAGAGATCATGCCACAGGGCCTGCCTATCCCTTCCCATTTTCATGTTTCTGGTTTCACATCACAAGGTCACCGAACATGGATCAAGGGCATAGAATTTCCCCTCAAGACTTCCTCACCACAACCCACAACCCACAACACGAACCCAAAAAATACTCAAGCCAGAATCCACTTCAACCTTACCCAACCACTATAACTTCAAAGAGAAAACTTAGGAAATATTTCCTGACTCACTACACATGGAAAATTTTCACACAACATCACATCTTCATGGAAGAATCAATCAGAACCTCATCGGCCCGACCCTCTGTACAACTCATGAACCAATTCACTTGGCATCATTTTCCTATTCTCCCAACTCTAGCGGTGACTAAACCTAGTATCACCCAAAGGAAAACACACGATCCTCCCAACCACATTTCCTAACAATTTTACTCCACAATTTTACAACCAAATTCAACCCAAAACACTCGGGTACTCGACCAAATAAACCCATGATAAATATCTCTATTAGGGACAACTCACCCGAATGGTGACCACTCGATTCATTCCAACCCGAAACTCTAGTCACGTCATCAACCAACCATTTATCTAGAATGGTTCTCTCTTCCACTTTCAGTTACATAGAACCTCCACTTTCAATTAAAGACCACTCGATCCTCAAACCTACTTTCACATCACCTAACATGTTCCAAATAACTATGCCCTAACATCCATAGGAGAGTTACTCTACTTTGGCATCTAGCCACACCATAAAAACCATTTAGAAGGAAATTCCCACACTATTAAATCAAGGACTAAGGTGAAATTGAACTCACTCAGGTAGATTTCATTTCTAAGAAGTTACTTGCTGCTACATCATCAACCCATAGGTGGGTTACTCTCACCACACCCATCCATGTTTACTATTTCTCTTCGGACCGCCCCTGACTAGCTTTACCAAGACCACCCACTCTCCCCTGATGGTATGCTACCCCCTTCTCACCTTACCAAGGTGCTTATTGACTGGAAACCTACCATTATCATTCCACCCACCCAACTGAGGTCAATCCCTAAATTCCAATAGAATCCCATCATCACAGCATTACCACCCTCCAGACCGTCATTGAGCACCACCCTTGGCATGAAACGACATCACATGGCCAAGGTTCCCTTAACTTTAGGATGTCCTAAGACCACTCGAGGAGAAATTACCCGAGTATAACCCTGATCTTCCTTAGATTTATAGAACCTAACCTTTCTTTCTACAACCTATTGTCATATCCAACCACACCCTTCTATGACTTTAGCACAGTCATCAAAAGCTTCACATGGAACCATCCTGAGTTCGAATCCAACACTTTTCTTATTAGTCACTTCATCTAAGTCCCACATTACCTCTCTGAGGAACCTAACATGCACCTCACTGGTTCATTATTAGCATCCTGGTGAAATTATATCAACTCAATTTTCTCCTCTCCACATCCAGGACTGATTATCACTCCCCTCCTTAGGAGGGTTGTTACCATTTCTCACTATGAGGGATTCTAACCACCGCATCTTATACCTGATCAAAAAACTGAACCCCAAATTTAGAAATGGACATCTATATTTTTCCCAAAAAAAGAAAACAAACGTCATCTAGTGCCCGTTATCGGCTTCTGTGAATGGAAACCATGATGTGTTTCGACATTCAGTCTATCCTGAGGACCTCACCACAATCCATGAGGGTGTACATACCATTATCAAGATCCAAACATACCATTTCCATGAGTGTAAACTCCATGATGCCACTCATCCAACCAAACACATTCATGTCTCTTGGCATGATCTAGAGCTTCTCAACATACCTAGGATGATGTCAAGATGTTGATCATGCTCGTCACTAGCTGAGGTACGCTAAGAAGTTGTTGAAGAACACCCCCACCAACTTATCCATTTCTGATGTCGAACTATGGGACACCACAACCTGCCAAGGATTTCAGGTCTCCCTGCTGAACACAACTCATCAACACTCAACCACCACCACTTAGGCGTGATTTCCAACCAGGTTTAACCATCTATCCATGACTGAACTACCAAACATCCTGAACCAACGTTTCATGTGGCACTACTTCCACCAGACCACTCGAGTTCTTTCGATGCGTCCTTTCCAGCTAACAACCGAAACACAATGGTCTATTACACCAATCAAACCATAAGTCTCTCACAAAAAAACCTTTATCTATGTGTATCCCATAGGTCACTTAATTACCTAACCATGTATCCTGGTTAGTTTTCCTCATAATCCCTGAGGTGGCCTCTACATATCACCTAATAACCAAAACCATTTATACAAACATGTTCATCCATGTGTCAACTCTCACCCTAAGTGTCACCATCGAGTGAAAGTATGTAACCACACTCTGGACACCCTTGTCTCTTCTGCTCAAAAACAATTTCGAGACCTCCATTAATCATCATCCAAATAGGTGAGTCAGGAATCCATACTTACAACCCTTAGAAACAAACCTTACCTGTTATCACAAACACTAGGGTTCCCTTATGAAGGAACCAAGAACAACTATACCATTCAATAAAACTCAGGGTACTTAGTATGCATTGATGCCACCCCTAAATCATCTTCCATGCTTCATATTCCAAGTTACTTGCACCACTGAGATAACCTCCCACGTGGTAACCCTTGGATTTCCAAAACTATCAATACATAACCCCAACTCAAGTAGCACCACCAACCACCAACCTTCCCACTTATCCCTTTAGGTCAAACCTACACCATAAAACACTCTGAATTTCACTATCAAATTCGAAAACATCTATATGTGTGAGACACACCCAAAATCGCTAGAGACCCTATCCGACCTCTCTCATAGGTCACCTTGAAGGTTGAACGATACCAACTCCCTAGGATTGAGTCACAACTAGGAAAAGCCATTGGAAATCTCTCCAAACTATTCTTATCCTGACACCAACAAAGAAATGATCATGAGTGGAACTCTCACCCCAGTTCTGATGCACACTGTGCCTAGCGTACCAAACAACAATCCACTCTAGGTTCCGTACCAAAGGTGTAAACATTAATCGGAACCACGAGATAAACATCCCTTCCAAAATTCAAAACACAACTCTCAAGGTCCCTACTTTCCAGGTCACTAAGACCCATGCACTATACTTAGGGTTGAGAATGCACTCCATCTAGTCACGAACCATGAGAGTTTCCACACTAAAATTACTGAACAACACCTCACAACCCAAAAGCCACAACCTTTCTCTGTGTTCTCTTAACACACCACCTATGCCATATCATAACTGGAAAGGACTTAGAATCCAAATACAAAGTCTCAAACTTGGTCACTTTCACTTCCCAACCCACACATACAAGGGTCAAACCAACAAAACAAAAGATACCCACCTATGAACTCAAACATTCTCATTTTAAACTTATCGTTCACCAGACACTTCAAATAATGACTACCATAATTTAACCATAGATGGAAAGATCCTGCGCTATCAACCTTAAACTAAAATTCTTTATACTTTATCCCAATGGTCATCATCACACTTAGAACACTACCCTCTACCATACCTACCACGGTTCATGGTCAACATGGGGTAACCAATTCATTTATTCACAAGTCTTTTGTCAACACCTATTCAAACCAATTCTTCATTTACAAAACTATATTTTACTCTCAATAACATTTTCCATTTCACAACATGTAAAAATCACCATTTTAACTCATTTAAATATCTCATTAGGAAAAATTAAATAATGATTTTACCATCATTATGAAATCTTTCACTTTTAGACACCAAACCAACCTTTAAAATTTATCACAACCCAAAATGTTAACCAAATCAAAACATTTCTTTATACACAATATTACTTAACTATTCACTTACCTTATTTTCATTCACCCATTTGCATTAACATTATTAGGTTTCATTTTCTTCAGATTAATCATGTAAATGAATTTTACTCTCTATGCCCCGCACACCCATCATGTGTGTGTGCCTATGATGATGCATGCCGCCAATATCCTTATGTTCCTGAAATAATGCATGAATGACCAACCTCATGCCTTTCCAACAATTAGAAAAATATCATAAATCAATAAAATCACACAACATGTACATCACCCAATGGTGAAATATCATTCAACTGTAACAACATACATAAAAAACAACAATTACCACCTAGGGTGACTTGGGTATTCCTTCATATATGGGTTAACTACTCCCAAGCACGAGCTCATTACCAAGGCCCGACACATCCTAATATCCTATCTACCATCCCCAAATAGTAATAAAGAGAAAATAACTCTTATGATACCAATTTGTAACGTCCCTGACCCGCAAGCCACTAAACCGGTTCCCCGAGCTGAGTCGTCTCATGACCTCAAGTGTGACTCCCCATACGCCAGAGTTTTCCGAATAGCGGTGAGGGTATAATGAGTCATGTGGGGAGACTATACCATATTTACCATAGTAAGGAACAATAGAACACTATATAAATAGAGGAAAAAATATAGACAACCAATAAACATGCATAACTAAACATTTCCCAAACGGGGTAATAACACAAATCAAATACAACAATGCCATGCCATACTAATAGTGCAAGTGAAAGAAACCCAAAATAAAACAAACATCCCAAACTCTAAATAGGTATAGAATCTAAGTCTGGGTCTTTCTCCATGTACATCTCGATCTGAAATCAACATCTTAGTATAGGGCCTCTGCCCTTTTCCTGACTTGCAACCAAGAGATCTGCTCGGGTACCCAACAACAACCCGATCAAGGTGTGAGTACAAAACTCAGTAGGCCATCACCAACGATGTCTACAAAATATCCATTATAATAGATAGTTCATGAAAGTACAAAATAAATGGTAAGTAAAAAAGGACAACCCAGGTGCCATTAGATAACCAAGGTTCACTTAATTATCATATAGAATTTATCCCAATTTTATTTTATACCATCTTCATTACTTAATCAATTTTGATCACATGTTCCATGGTTTAAGCATAATTATCATCTAAACAAGGGTCTAAGGTAATAAATCACAATGCATAGGGAAAATAAATCAAGTCTCTATCTCACTAGGGATACACATATCACATCAACATTTATCCTCAACTCTAAGCCTCGGTCTAGGTAGACAGAAACCATTAGGGGAATAAATCCTCCATCCCCTTCCCTAACCTATGCATTTATGGGGTGGAGTTTTGAGCCTCAGTATAACTTGACCTATGGGCATAGAACCTCAAGTTAATAACCCACTCTACCAAGCCATGTACACATGCTTATTTAACAAATCACCACAACCATACCATAACACAACACATCATAACCAATTACATTGGAACTCACAATGAATAACAAAAAACATAATAATTAATACTATTCCATAACCCATTAACACATTTACCAATTACAATTCATAGTTATTTATCCAAATTCCCATTCTCATTCCTTAACCCTTTAGGTTTATTCAACAATACCTATGACTTATTCTATATTCACCAAGGTCTATACATTAACCCATTTATCCCATTTATTATTTCATGCACATTTCTTATATCTTTCAACATAACAACTTCATTACATTCAACCCATTAGGTGTACTATAACTTCCCATGTATTAACCCATTAAACCTATTCATCCATTACCTTATTACATCCTATTATCATATTCCCATTTTCCATTTCATCATCCCATTATAAGTTCACCATTTAATATGCACTAAACCTCTTAGGAATTTCTGACCAAGTTTTTTTAAACAATTGATATAATTCTATTCGACCCAATTTTCCCATTTTAATGTCATTACAAATAACCCCTTAGACCTTATCACCCAAGGAAACTCTATTATCACTCCATTTAAAACTAAATAAACCATTGAAAAATGTTCTACATGGGCTTTACACTTTACTCGACAATCCTTCACTTAACCCTACCACTCTCTAGGTTCGGGATTGCTAGTGCACCCCACGGGTGGCCTTAAAATGGTCAAGTCATCCTCGACGCATCCCACATGGATCATGAGGGCTTCAAATCATTATTTAGATGATAATTCTACCAAATCCCACCAAAGGAATCTAAATCACAACAAGAGGAAAGAAAGAACACATAATCATATGCAAAAATCTACTTAAAATCTATGGGATATAACTTATAGACCACCTACCTTGAATCCAATGAAGAACACACTCCTAATCGAAGCCACAGATCCAGATTCAACAACCCATTTAAGACTTAACCTAAATCTCACTGAAAAATGTGGGGTTTAGAGATTTATAAGGATATGGGAGAAACATGAAAACCATATTTGAAAAGAGGAAGCAAGGAGGAGATTAGACTTACATGGGGCTTCGATCCTTAACCAACGACACTCCAAATGGCCTAGAATCGAAGGGGAATCACATATTGTAAGCTTGGTTCATCGATGTTTTTCACTAGGGTTTAAGGGGTGAAATGGAGGAGAAACCCTAGTTGGGGTTTAAAAACCCATAGTGGCAATTTTTTAAATTATCTAGCTCTTCTGGGCCACATTGGTTACCTGCACGGTTTACCCACATGGTTTTCCAAATCATGCGCAAACTGTGCGGAAGCTACTGCCCGAAAATCACCACATTCTCATGGTTTCCTGAGGATTTTGAATAGTTTACTTAAGCGTGCACCAACTGTGCATAAGGCTCTGTCCGTGGCTCCATGGTTACATGGGATACTCCGCACAGTGTGCACTAACCATGCACAAACTATGAAATATGCATAGGAACTCCCTTTTCCCCCTATTTTCATGTCTCAAACCCCCAGAACACCCTTGAGTCTTCACATGAATGTGGGAAACACTTATTTAGCCCAAAATAAGGGACTTAAACTTAAACATAATCAAGAAAAAACCTTATGGGGAAACTGAGTTCCTAAAACTATTGTCGAATAAATCAAGCCTTGCAAAAGGACCAATTTCCTCTACCTTTAATTGACCAGATTTTAGAATTATTGGCTGGTAAGTCCCATTATTATTTACTTGATGGATATTTGGGTTATTTTAAAATCCATATATACCCTGGGGATCAAGAAAACAAAACCTTAATATTTTCATATAGGAGGATTCCATTTGGTCTCTCTAATGATTCTGGTACTTTTCAGTGTTGTATGTTGAGTATATTTTTTGAGTACCTTGAGAATTTCATGGAAGTATTTATGGATGATTTCACAGTTTATGGATCTTTCTTCTATGACTATTAGAAACACCTAGATTCTATCCTCCACCATTGCTTTGAAAAAGATCTCATATTAAATTATGAGAAATTCCATTGCATGGTAGAGTAGAAGATAATTCTTGGGCATATTATTTCAAGTAAGGGAATATAATTTGATAAATCAAAAAATAAAATAATTCCCCCCCTTCTATATCCAAAATGATTGTGTGAGGTAAAATATTTCTTGGTCTATTCTGGTTTTTATGACTGATTCATTAATGACTTTAGTAATATTTAACATCCCTTGTCTCAATTATTATAAAAATATTCAGAGTTTTTTTGATAAAAATTGTGATGATTCTTTTAATTCACTAAAAAGGAGGGCCACATCACCTTCCATTATCTAACTACCAAGGTGGGATATCCACTTCAAACTTATGTTTGATTATTATAACTTTTAATTTGAGGCATTTTTATCAAAAAGAGTTGAAAGGGACCATCATGTCATTATGTATGCCTTATGTACCCTTGAAAATACTCAGGAAAACTACACGACCACTGAAAATTAATTCTTTATATAGTTTTTTCCTTTAAAAAATTCCATTAATATATTCTTGGTTAAAAATTAATTGTGTTTTCTGATCACCCTTCACTTTGGTTTCTACTTAAGAAATCTAAAGCTAATCACTGCCTTATATAGTGGTTTCTCCTCCTATGATAGTTTTACCTAGATATTTTAGATAATAGAGGAGTATAAAATTTGGTAGCTAACCACAATATTTGTATTTACCTAGAATTGGACCACCATGTTGACTCATCCATCACCATTGGAGAATTCTTACCTGATGAGAACCTTTGTGATGTTTTAGACCTTACCCCTTAGTATGTGAAAATTTTGAATTTTTAGTAGCATCTAGGGTCCCCACTAATTTTAGAACATCACAATCCTATAAAATTAAACATGATTAAAAATGGTTTATTTTGGATGACCCATAATTTTAGAGAATTTATTATCACCAGGTTATTCATCAGTGTGTCCTCGACCATGATTTCACCTCTGTTTTAAGCTATTTCCACACTTTGTCTTGTAGGGGCCACTTTGGCTCTCAACTTATGGATTGAAAGGTCTTTGAATTAGGATTTCATTGGACAAAATCATATAGATATGCCCATCAGTTTTTCAAGTCTTACACATGATTTCAATTCATAGGGAATATCTACAAGAATAATGAAATGCCCTAACAACCCACATTATTTTGTGAGATCTTCGATGCATGAGACATTGACTTAATGGTGAATTTTCCAAATTCATTTTTTATTTTTGTACATATTATCAATTTTTGACTATGTATCTAAATAGGTGAAAAAAGGCTACAGGGACCAATGACTCTCAAGTGGCTGTCTATTTTATGGGATCTTAAATTATAAATAGATTTGGTTTTCCAAGATTCTTCATTAGCGACCAGGGTTCACATTTTTGTAATTAAAACATGAAAAAATTACTTCATAAGTATGGGTTTTCTCATAAAGTATCTACTATATATCACCCCTAAACTAATTGACGATCATAAATTTTAAATCATAAAGTTAAGTGAATCATGGAAAAAATGGTACAACCCAATAGGTAAGATTAGAGTTTGTTCTTGGATGATGCACTTTGGGCGTACCGTGTAGCTTTTAAAACCCATATCAGAGTTTCACCATATAGTATTGTGTTTGTAAAGGATGTTCACCTCCCTGTGGAGATATATCACCATGCATATTGGGTTATTAAACATTTTTATATGAATTTATCATATATAGGTGAAAATAGAAAGTTAAAGGTTCAAGAGTTAGAAGAAATTTGATGTGATGAATATGAGAACTCCCAAATATATAAATAGAAGTAAAAATCTAGTCATGATTATATTATTTATCAGTGTAAGTTTCATATTGGTGAGAATTTCATCATGTATAATTCTATGCTAAATCTCCACCCAGGTAAGCTTCATTCCCAATGGCTCGGTCCTTATACTGTCACTAATTTTTTCCCTTTTGGTACTATACAATTTTTTCATTAGAAGAGTGGATAGAGAATTAACATTAACGAGAAGAGGCTCAAAAAATTCTATGAGTATTTTCCAATGAATATTATTAATGAAATCCAACTGATGGATACCATATATGACAACACTTAGAAGGTTATCCCTTCTCCATACCTTTATTTACTTGTCTATTTATTTAAACTGCTTGGATCGAAGATAATCTAATTTTTAGGTGTGAGGGAGGGTTACATATGTTAGTTAGGATTTAAATTAAAAAAAATAGAAAACTAAAAACAAAAAAATCATCATTACTTTTTGTTTTTGTTTTAGATAATCATTTATCTTGAAGAGAATATCCAAAATCATTTTTCATTCTTGAGTCAATTATGCGTAAAATTATTTTTTTAGAAAAATTATTTCAAATGAATGTTGATATTGAATATTTTTCTATAATTTTATATTTTTAAATCATTCAAATGAGTTTAATTTATTTTTTAAACCCATGCCTCATTAGTACTACAAAATATTTTAAATCCCTTACCTGATAGAAATTCAAATCCCTTTATTTCATATTATTCCTTTTAATCACTTTCTTGAGGGTCTTGATTATGTATAGAAACTAAAACTTTCCTTTATTATATTTGAAACCATAAGATTCTAGTATGTTACACCCATTATAGAGGCCATCATTAAATGAAAAATCCCTTTGTACAAGTAACTCATATTTTTAACCACATTTAAATTTGACCCTTATTAAGAATTGGAGACCAATAAATTCCTATTATTTAGCAACATTAAAAGATAATTTATCCCTACCTACCCATATCTTATGTAAATTCTTGTTTTATTTTTAGGAAGTGTGGGGAAGAGGGTGTTTTCATGAGAAATATAGGGAAATATTCATTATAATGGGTTGAGTGAAAGGGTGCCTACATTTATTTTTATGAATTAGGTTCAAAAATCATATTATATAATTATTTTATAAAATTTTCCTTATTTATCTCAAAAAAATTATATATAAAAAATAGTTATTTATATTGAAAAAAATAGAACAAATAAAAGAGGAAATGAAAAAAGAAGTTTACTCATTATTATTCACTTCTTGGTTCTGACCCACACAAAAAATAACAATGGGGAGAGTGATTTGTAAGTGATAAACTTTATGAGGGATTGATAGATTATATTCATTGTGAATTATTTTTTCATTTTTAAATGATTTGTACTTGAGATATTAAAGAATCCTATTTTTCCACATATTTTTAAAAATAAAATCCTACCAAACCTTAAACCAAAAAAACCTATTTGAAGTTCTATTGAGTTGCAAACTACTTTATACCAGTATATAAATAATAACATAGGCAATCATATGGTAATATCTCTTGAATTTTGAGAAATGAATATATCTCCACTTTCATATGTTCTGAGAGTAAAGAGAGAAAAATTCCAAGTGAGGTAAGTTGCGAAATGTTTCATGGGTTAAAAAAATGAAGTTGAACAATTTTAAATGTGAGAGAAAAAGAATGATAGAAAAATTGATTTCATAAAATATATATGATGAATTACATTTCAAAATAATCTTGCAAATTTGCTCACATTTGATTTAAGAATGGGACTTGATTAAGATATAAGACTTTTTCCATGAGAACATAGGTTTAGTTGTGGGGGTGTGCTCACATAGTGACATAACATATATTATCATCCTTATAAATTTGTTTTAAATTTTTTATGGGTTTTTGTATCCCATTATTTATGTATTTTTTATCGATGTATATTTTGAATTCATGTGTTGAAAACATGCTTAAAAAGATGAAGCTGCACAATGGACCAATTTGATAGTAGTTCAATATTTTTATCATAACATTAAATAAAATCATCCAAAAGTGAAAATTACTTTTTTTATGATTATATTATAATTGGGATTAAATTAATACAACTGAAAAAAGGATAGATATGGTTAAAATAGTAAAAAAATAGACCCACAATGCGAAGAAATTCTAGGAGAGACATATTAGACCCACCTATAGTGATTGAGACATAACTCAAGATTAGGATCTCAAATTGGCTTTATTCAAAATACATTGGAAATATAAATATATTCAAAACATATCTACAAAATTTAAAGTCGAAATTCAATGATTAAGCCAATCAACCATCTAGAAACATTTGAGGGATAAAGTATTCCATGAATAATTACCTAGTCCATTAGACACTTGACTTATGTTTTTTTTGAAGTTTTGATGTAATTTTCCATAAAATTACTCATCCAAATCATTATGAAATGTTGGTCGACCAGGGGGGAATTTTCTTGGCTTTAGGATGTTCTTATTCAACATATATGGCTTCCTACACTTCAATGGAGTTCTAAACTCCTTGTAGTTACCTGGGGATGGATGTGATGTAAATCCCAAGAAGTATATTTATAATATTTTAAGGATATTTTAAATTATAGGTTTTAATGTTGTTTTTATTCATCATATATTCTTATATAATTGATTTATGTACTGGTATGTCATACTAAAACTCATAAAATCATGTTTGGGGGTACCCATTCATGTGATGTTTCACACACTATTCATCACTTCTTTGTCCCCTTTCAATTTTGATATTTTTGTGATTTATATTGGTATATTTAACCCACATAAACACTTCCATGTGAATTTATATTTATCTCATGGTATCACATTGAAATAATATACAAACCTATAAATCACATTGTGTTCTTCGTGTGTTTCGTTGGTGAGTTTTGGTTATGAGGTCAGCCACAAATCACCCAATCATCGGTAGTATCAGATGAATCATTTTTTGTCTTCGATTGAACCGTAGGAGGTAACCTAGTATAAAATTAGAAACATTATGGTTCTATGTGATAAAATATAGTTCTTTAAATATCTAAAACCAATCTCTTGAAGTAATGAAAGATGTGCAACATGATATTTTTCTAGGTTGGTCATGCTTAATTAAATTTATCAATTTCTTCTTTCTTTAATTTTATTCTTATATATTTTTACCTCTTAAATTTGAAAAACCCAAGTTTTAAAAAACCCAATTTGTTTTTTTATAATCAAAACCTTATTTTAAAATTAATGATCTAATTCTCCATCAATATATGACCTAGGTTTCTTACTATACTATATAAATTATATTAAAAAAAATTCCAATTTGACATACTATACAACACGATCAGCTAACCATTGTATGGGGGAAAATTTGTGTTCCCATGGATTGGATTATTGTTCATGTTGTTTTATTATTATAGTTTTATTGTTATTTCACCTTGGGTAGTTCACTTTTTGTGTGATGGTACTGTTCATTTAGATTTTACTCATGGGATGGAATGGAATGAGGTGAGTATACATCCATCAAGATAGACACATAGGGATATATGTTTACATGTGTCATTAATACTAGGGACATATCTATTTCATGTGAATTATTTTCCCATATAAACTATGAGAAGAAATACCATGTTATATCTAAGAAAAAGAAGTTAAAGAGCAGTTATGTTATGCCAATTTTCTTTTTAATCCAAGAACGGAGGGTCCTTGAGCAAGTGGTTCTATATTTTTTCACCTTTTGCGGATGATTTAGTTTTTTAACTCATGTTATAAGGAGTGTGTCAACCTTGTAAAGAAAATTCATTGTCTCCATCACTATGTTGATCATCAAGAGAGTATAAATTAGCCTACTCCTAATGTAGATAAGGTGAAACCTCTTGCATCTCTATATAATTAGATGGAAAAGAATCTTCATGATAGTTTTATAAGGGTAATTCGATGCATATAGAGGGATACCATTTAAACCATACCTTTGATTTATGATTTGACCAGAGAGTTATAGCATCTGCTTAAATTTACTTGGGAGGGAGGACTCTAGGTAGCCATGTTCGGGATCATTTCGATCCAGATGATATTTTAGCACCTCACAACACCCACATATAGAAGGGTGAAGCTTGCTACATACGTGTTATGTGGACCAACCAAGCATTGATGGGACATCGTAGAGTATGAAATTCAATAAGAGGTGTTTACCTGGAAGGAATTTAGGAAAATTCCCTAATCCAATTCTATCCATAGATGATAAGGGATGATATAGATCATGAGTTCATGAACATAAAGAAGGAGATAATGATAGTGATACACTATGCCATATGTTTCATAGATATACAATATTTTTTTATATATTTGGTAGTAGATAATACCTCTAGGGTGTAACGTTTCCAAGATGAGATTTTCTTTGAGAAAAAGTTATAGGTCAACATATTTTTCTTGAGAAACTTTGTAGACATGATGAATCAGACTCTCGTCATGGAAGGGATCCCATGGAAGCTCTAAGAGTCATCCAGAAAGTTACAACATGGTAGTTGCAACATAATGATTGAGGAGCTCATATATAGGAAACAAGATGCACCTCTATGGTAGTTACCGCCAAGGCAGTGGTGGGTAGAGAAACCAAGGTGGTGGGAAGCCGCCATAGGACTATGGACCAACATAGTGCTTTTAGTTCATCAAGGTTGGACATAGAAACCTCTAGTATCCTTAACCCACTGTGGAGTGTCATCCTTGTGATAGGATGGGTCATCTCTAAAGGTTATATAAGAACTCTTAGTAGAAAAAAATGGAAGGGGATTAGGACATGAACCAGAGTTTGGGAACGAATCAGCTACCCTTTAGTAGATAACTAGTTGGTGTTCCACCGGACATGCATGGTGAGGTAGGGGTCCTAGAACCCTGATATAGGAGTAGTAGTACCGGCCAGAAGGAGCAACACGTGGGAGTCATAATAGATCCTAGGGGAGAGAGGTAACTATAAGGACCCAACCTTAAATATTACATAATCTTGAGATTTAAGTCAAGAATTATTTCTATTACATTTTAGGATCTTTTTTAGGTATATATTTTTATATGATTATTCCATAACTCACACATAACCAAACCATATAATAAAAATTGGACACTTTCGATCAATATATATTTTTCCCACTATATAAATCATTTTAAAAAACATGATTTCATTTAATAAAAGAAATGTTCATAACTTTCAAATTTTAATATTCCTTTCCTTTACCCATATTTAAATCATATGATTTTTTTTTAAAAATGGGATGATCATAAAAATCTTAGTAAGGGATATAAAATCAAATAAAACTATTAGTCCAGTGAAAACATGAAAACTCATGTAATGTTTAACTTTATCTTCAAAGTTATTTGAGAATTTGAAATAAAAATTTTTTACATGAAAAGATCACACACTTTTTTCTCAAAGGAAGCCTTTAAAAACCCATAGTAAGCAATTAAAAAAACTTTTAGGTAACTTGAAGCACCACATGTATAACTCATTTTAAACCCGTGTCAAAAGTATCTGGAGCCTAGTTAAATCCATAAAAGAACACCATTGGAAACTCCCTCTTTATTTCCTATTAATAAAAGGAACATTTACCAATGCATTGGAGTGCTATCTATGCACACCCATTATTTAAGCTATAACAGCCTCACTTAGTGCTATCCGGTCACACCCATCATATAAGATATAACGGGATCACCCAATGCTATTTGGACACACCCATCATATAAGTTATAACAGGCTCACTAGGTATTATATGGTCACATTCATTTCAATTTTATAGTTCTAAAGTACCATATCATGAATAATATTTTTTATACATTAAATTTTACATTATAAAACATTTGAAAAACTCTTTTAATCTCATAATAAAATCAATTTTGGAAATCAAAATACACTTTTCTTTTCAAAATACATTTTTAATATAAAAATATCAAAAAAATGGAAAATGATTTTTCTTTTAATAATAAATTAAATATTTAAAAATAATATAAAAATCAAATAATGTTTGTGATGGTGGAAAAATTCATTATCAACGTAAATATTAAAATAGAGCATTCCTTTTGTCATTTGTCAAAATGTTATATACAAAATACATAAAACGATTCCTTTTAAAAATATTTGAAATAAAGTAAAAGTGATATAAAATAGACTTTATAAATATTTAATTTACATATAAAAAATTTCATAAAATCATTTAAAAAAAATGGATGTGGAATAGAAAGAGTTGGGAGAAAAAACTTTAAAAGATGTTTTTTAAAAGAAAAGTCCCTTATCATTGGGAAACACTTGAATCATAAGCCCCATGAAAGAATAACATTAAAAAACATTAAATATCATGATAGTATATAAATTAATTATATAAAATGTAAAAGGGTTTGTTTATATAGAGTATAAAATAATACAGGTTCATAACATCAAAATATGCCTCAACAAAAGGAAATTTAGACGAAGTCCCTTACCTTGAGTCTCACGTGCTACATGTGTCTTTATTTTCCTGAATAATAAACTTATGTTAATTATTTTCTTACTTGAGAACATTTTTCAAGTTTATTATTAATTTTATTTTACTTGTTACTGTGTTATATACAATTACTTAATCAATTAAGTTTACATTGGATGTTTTGACCATATTCAGCTTATGTGTCAAAAATGACATTGGTAGGTTGACTATGGTCAAATAAGTCATTCTTTAAACATATAAATAATAAAAATCATGAAATATTTATCATATTTATACATAAATTATACATTTAATACAAATAATGAAATATGGTATGAAAAAATGTAGTACATTACAAACATGGAGATGGTAGGCCATACGTACGCATGAATAAAGTTTCCATTTTTCAATGATCATTATGGAAATGAGGTAAGTAATATTTTACCTTTAAAAAAAGATAATAATATCATATATACCATATTATTTCCTTAAATATACTTATATATATCATCTATGTGGTTTGGTGATAAAAATAGATCCACATCGCTTCATGAAGGTGGTAGTCTACACGTACACAAACAACGATATCATTTTTATGTGAGTGAAAAAGAAAGAAATAAAATTGTATTTTATCTTTTCAGAATGATAATTATTTCATTAATATCATAATTATTCCATATATATCAATTATATTCATTATATTTACCCTTATTACCTTCCATATAAAGTGTTAGTGAAAATTAATCACATCACTTCATGAGGCAGTAGTCTATCATACACACGAATGATTTTATTGTATCCCCTATAGAATGGAAAGTTAAAATGTGTATATGACATAATTACTAAAGTGGTATAATTTTGTTATAAATATTATATATATATATTATATTTATCATCATACCCAACTATGATAGGTGGTAATAGAAAAATCAATGACATCGGTTCATGAGGCAGTTGTTCCACTACTACAAAATAAATCTAAAAAGTGCTAAAAATGGCCTTTATGAGCACTAGAGAAGAATTGAATATTAGAGAGAGGTTAAAAGCCCTAGTATTTTATCATCGATTTTAAAAGTGCTGATAAAGGGGCATACTACAGTGTGCTATAACAACACACCGCAACACCGCAACACCAAAAAATCAACAAAATAAAGTATGAATATAGAATTTAAATGAAGAGAAAACAATCTAGGCTCATTTTCTTAGTTTTGGCAATATGATGTGCATTTTAAACTAAAATGATACTTATATATTGAAAAACTTCACTTGGAGTCATATTGGTAACACCATGCATCGAATTGAGGTGCAAATGATTATTACATGTCTTAAATGACTTATGGACATTTTTCCTAAAGTATCAAAACAATTTGAATGTGTTTTCCTGATTTTGTGTACATCACTTGTCTTTCTAACTAAAGTGTCATTTTAAACTGGAAACACACACTTTGACTCATACTGATTATATCATGTATTTTTTTGACATGATATTGATTCCTAAACATAAAAAATTAGTTATGAATCATTTTACTAAATTATAAAGACAATCTGAGTGTGTCTACTCAGTTTTGAGTGAGTGACACTTTTTGAACAAAAATGTTGATTTTACACTGATAACAAAAACATTGAGTCATACCGGACACATAATGTATCATATTGAGGTGAGTATAATTACTAAACAACAAAACTGACTTATGGATCATTTTATTAAAGTATCAAAACAATCAGAATGAATTTTATTGGTTTTGAGTAGGTGAGTTCTCTTTTTCACTAAAATTGATGACAATTTTAAATAAAAAGACGCACTTTGACTCATATCAGTCACACCACATGTCAGATAGAGGTGAGGATAATTCTTACACATCCAAAAATCATTATGGATTTTTTTCATTATGTATCAAAATATTCTAAATGCATTTACTCAATTTTGAGTACATCACATGTCTTTTTTACTAAAATGATATTTTAAACTGGAAACACACACTTTGACTCATATTGATCACATCATGTATTGGTTTTATGTGAGACTAATTCCTATACATCTCAAATGAATTATGAATCAATGTCATAAATTATTAATAAAATCCAAGTGCTTTTGCTCAGTTTCTAATGAGTGACATTTTTTTGAACTAAACTGTCGATTTTAAACTGATAATGGACACATTGAGTCATACCGGGCACACTGTGTATCAAATTAAGGTGTGGATGATTACTACACATAAAAAATGACTTATGGATAATTTAAATAAAGTATAAAAACAATATGAATACATTTTATTGGTTTTGAGTTGGTAAATTTTCCTTTTTATTAAAATTGATGTCATTTTTTAATAAATAGATGCCCTTGGAGTCATACCGGTCACACCGTGCGTCAAATTGAGGTACGAATGATTCCTAAAAATATAAAATGAATTATAAATATTTATCCAAAATTATAAAAATAATACAAATTCATTTTATTGGTTTTGAGTACATCAAATGTTTTTTTACTAAAATATCATTTTAAATTGGAAACACGCACATTGACCTATACCGATCACATCATGTATCTGTTTGATGTGAGATCAATTCCTAAAAATCATAAAGGACTTATGAACTGACTTCATAAATTATCAAGAAAATATAACTGTGTTTTTTTTTTCAGCGAGTGAAATTTTTTGAACTAAACTATCATTTTTAAACTGATAACTAACACATTGAGTCATAGCGGCGACACCGTGTGTCGAATTGAGTTGCGACTGATTCCTACATGTATAAAATGACTTATGGATCATTTAACTAAGTGTGAATGAAGTAAAAAACCTTAATAGACATATTTTTTCAATCATATAAAACCCTATAATTTTTTTAATAAAATAAAACCCACTAAAAAACCAAGTTTTATCGAGAAAAACATTAAAAAAATTCTCAACCAATTATTTTATTAAAGTTTTATATAGATCCTTGTGAATAATTTCAAGAATAAAAATGAAATTAATTCATCACTAAATATTCCTCCACATAAAATAAAATAAATTAATTTCAGTAACATACACATGTTAGCTGAAATTACACAGTACGAACCTAAGACCCCCGGGTTGCGCAACATTACAGTTACATATTCTGATTATTCTATCTCCATCATGTCCATTTATTTACCTATCTTCAATCTATAATTTCCTTGGTTGCATGGAGGTTTTCTTTAGAAGGAGTTGGTGGAAATGGAGGTGTCGAGTTAATATTTAGTTTCAATGATGTAATTATCACAAATGGGAGACATTTCCCCCTTTAGAGAACATAATGATGTACAATTTTCATCCTCATCAGCTCATCTCCCAAACAGTTATCATTACATTTTGTTGTTTGACACACATTCCCCATCTCTAGTGGACATGCACCTATGTTGCTTGAAATACTCTAAGCAGTAGTTATCCATGGGATGACTAATGCTCATAGTAGTAAAAGGAACATAAAATAGATAAGGGATGAGTCTCAAGGTAAAAATGAAATAATAACTATTCGGGAGATGAAACTAATGAGGATGAGAATTTTACTTCATTGTGTTCTCTAAAAGGTGAAAAGTCTCCCATTTGTGATAATTACAACATGGAAACTAGTTATTAACTCGACACTTCCATTGCCACTAACTCCTTCCAGAGAAAATCTCCACACAACCAGAGAAATGATAGTGTGAAGGCAGAGAAAGAAATGGAGAGGGTGGAGATGGAAGAATGAGAATACACAACTATAGTTCTACGAAGCCCGAGGGTCTTGGGTTGTTACAATTTATTTTTTTCTGATGAGTGTATGTTACTGAAATTAATTTATTTTATTTGAATTAGAGGCAAAGTTAATGATGAATTACTTTCATTTTTATATTCGAAATTATCCACAAGGATCCTAATAATACTTTAATAAAATAATTGGTTATGGATTTTTTATGTTTTTTAATAATTTTTTTAATAGTTTTTATTTTATTAACAAAAATTTTAGGGTTTTATATGATTGGAAAAAGAGGTCAATGGGTCTGTGTAATTTGTTCACACTTACCTCGATAGGCAATAAACCTGAACGAGGTTCATGCATTCCACCATCAAAAAATATTAAATGGAGGTCACTACTCATTTGATACATAGATAAATAAAATGAATCTACCTAAATATTATATATATATGTTATATATATATACGTGTTATATTAGTAACTTTATTTGAATATAATTATATATATGTATATTATTTATCATATTTAAATTTATTTAAATATACAATATAATATTCAATATATATAATACTATTTTTTCTAATGAAACTAAAAAATACTATTAATAATAAATTTTAAATTATATTAATTGTAAATAATTATTATTCTGGGTAATTATGTATAAAATATAATTATTTAAATTTTGAAAAGTTTAATTATTACAAAAAAATATATATATAGTTACCAAATTTTATTATTTTGAAAGTAACATGAGTTTAAAATATTTTATTGGTTATTTAAGTATAAATTATATTACTATTAATTAAAAGTATATATAAACCTAAAAAGTATATATAGACCTCAAATGATGAATACGGAAAAATAATTTCTAATATATAGAATTTGTAACTTCCATTCTATTTTTTGGAACAAATGATGTAGATACCTAAGGATTCTAGGGAGACCATATAATATGCATTGAACCGTTCTTGAGATTACAGGGAGGTCCATAATGAAGTTAGCATAAATCAATATTACACATCAATAAGATATATCACAAATAAAGGAGAAAAAAAAACCAACTCTGGCAACGTCTATCCCATACACATATAAATTAATTTGCTTATTCATTTAAGGGTTTTTTATCCAAAAACTCAACTATTTATATAGTAGAATAAATATTTATTTAATAGGTTTATCTGTGGAATATAGGTGATTCACTAAGATTTCAAAATAGTGAAAAAATTAAGCTTATAGAGAAAACTGAGGTATAAATGTAGACAAGGAAGAAAATTGATTCAAAACAACAATTTAAAAAGACCAAAAAAGGATATCCAAAATAGTAGTCACAAAAACAATAGATCATAAAAAAAAATCAAAACAATATAAATCAATTGAAGAAAAAATACAGAAAGAAAATCAGAACCTACAAAGGAAAACCAGAAACCCTCAGATCCAGATCTTGAAAAGAAAAATAAAAAAAGAAAATTAGAACCTACAAAGGAAAGCACATGCCTAACTCACAAGGTTAAAGAAAATTCAAGACCCTCAGATCCAGATCTCGATGTTTTCTTCGGAAACCCTAACTACAACTAGATTCTGGATGCCAAACGATTTTTGAGTAACTGGAGGCAGTGGGTTTGTGTGATTTGAGTGGGTTTGTGTGGTTCAAGATTTGATTCACCAAGGAGATGCACCCCCTTGAGACTTTTATTGAACATTATTTTCATTACATGGGTAAGTAGAAATGTCCAACTGACTCTGCCTCATCATCCATTCAAAAACACCAGGCTTGAAGCCCTTATTGTTATCTCTCGAAACTGGTACTTACTGTTGTTCGTGGTTCTTGGTCCCTCACCTACAAGATGGTGTAGAATGACCAAATTTCTTACAAGAATTGCATAAATCGACCCATGATTCCAACCAAAAAACCTGCTTGCCTCAAAATTTATCGCCCACTATAATACAAATATAATCTTTAGCCACTCTCTAGATATAAACTTCTATGAAAATGCAGGGAGAAAAGTGGTGATAAACTGACTGGGTTCTACTATCAGAACATAAATATATACCAATGTGATTCCCTAGTATGCATATAATCACTAGATTTTGAAAAGGTAATGGGATCATGGGGAAACTAACCCAAATCACTACTGTTGTTTTACCGTGCTTTATATGGAAGTCATATGACCACCTAAAGAGATAGAACTGAAAGCCGTTGCAGCTATGGGGGTACTAGACCAAACCTAGACTAGATATTCCTATGAAGAAAACCAAATCATGATGTTCCTTTTGTTGAGGATACCTACCATTTCTCTATCTTGCAACCCCCAAGACTCAATGATTAACCTATTGAAGGTGTCCAACAAAGGGGGATGTTTCTTAAAATACACAATCAAGGTGAGATTAAGAAGATTTGATGTCGTGTTATACTCTGAGGTCGATATCGAAAGATTCAGAACACCATTGAATAGATCTAGGAACTTAGGGTGAAGTAATTAAGGGAAAGGTGGGACACAATTAGGGTTGGAGAAAGGGGAGAATGAAAGAGAAGCACTCTCAAAGGGTCCACAACATGTTTTTTTCCTGATATCGCAATGAGTTTGCAACAGGTTCGGTTTTTTAATTAGACCGGGAAACTTTTATCAGTACTTTTTTAGCGATGATAAAGGTAGGTCTTTATCAACTCTAAAAAAGAGTTGATAAAATCCATATTTATCAGCGCTAAAGTTTTATCACTGATAAATACTTCTTTTATTAGTTTTTTTTAGCATTTATAAAGTCTCATCTTTACTTGCGCTAATAAAAGCATTGATAAATATTTATTTTATCAAGACTTATTACTTAAGCACTGATAAAGGATTTGTAAGTATAATTATAAATAAAAAAATTGTAAATATATATATATACTTAATCAATATATATAAATATAAATATTGTGAATATATTCCTTATTTAAATATATTTATTATAATTTTATAATTATTTAAATATATAATTATTTATTTATAATTATATAAATATTTTTAAAAAAGAATATTTATATCATTATATATATTTATATAATTATATATATATTTAATATATATATATATTTAATATATATATATATTTAATATATATTTATATATTTAATATATATATATATATATAAATCTAGTAAATATATTCATCATTTAAGTAAATTTATTATAAATTTAATTTTTTTTAAATATATATAATTAATTATTTATAATTATTTAAATATATGTAATTATTTATTTATAATTATATAAATACTTTTAAAAAATATTTATTTATTTATAATTATAAATATAGAATTTTATAAAAATAGTATGTACATTTTTAAAAATATATATTTATAATTTTTTTTACAAATTATTTTTACAGATAATTTTTTTAACATTATTAATGAATATCTAATTTTAAGTTCATGCGTGTTAAAAATGAGTGGAACTGAATAAATTAAAAATAAGTACACTTTAATAATATTGAAAAAATGGATAAGTTTTGTTTGTGTAAATTGTATATAAAAATGCATTAATTAAATATTTATGAAATCAATATAACTTACATTTGATCTATGTTTTATTGAAAAATCAGATGACATTAAATTATAGGTTCATTACTCTATGAAATTAATTAATATTTTTAATTCATATTAATTTTTAATTATAAACCATTATTCATTAAATATAGCGTATAAATATTTAGTTATATATAAATCATATTTATATACATTAATATATATCAATATATTTAATATATAATATTTATTTACATTATCAACAATCATATAATAAATAAAATGTATAATATTTTTCTTAATTTACTTAAAATTTTAATTTTTTAATTTTCATTTTTCATATCTATATATTTAATACATAATATTTATTAATATTTATAATTTATATATATTATAATAAATTTATTCATTTTTATAAATAATTATATAATTAATAAAATTTATAATATTATTTTAATAAACTTATTTTTTATTTTTATTTATTTTATTATCTCATTTTATTTATTTAGACCTTTATCAGTGCTAAAAAAACGCTGTTATAGGACTCCTTTATGAGCGTTAAAAATATAGCACTGATAAAGAATGCCCTTTATTATCACTAAAAGGGTAGCCTTTATCAGCGCTAAAAATAAAGTGATGATAAATGAAACCTTTATCATAACCGATAAAGATGCCATATATCAGCGCTTTTTTCTAGTACTGATAAATACTAGTGCTGTTAAACTCCAGTTTTAGTAGTAGTGACTGCCGTATACATGAATGATGATTTCATAACCCATTTTATGGAAAAGTAGAAGGGTTTAGAATATTAAAGTAACATAATAACATCTAAGTACATGTAATTTACTAATGTTATTATATAATAATGGATTAATAATAATTTAATAAGTTTTAGGAAGAAATAAAATAAAAACTCTTATTGAAGAAGATTACCTCTTCTTCGGGTAATTTTTTCGGGTTTGCACCAAAGGAATATCTTGGTTGAATTTATGACCAAAATAAGGATTATAGGATGAGATGAGGGAATTATAGAAGTGATTTAGTTTGGTATTTACTGAACCAATGGGTTTTTAAGGTGTTAATAGAGGAGGAGAGGGGGTGACCTTTTATAAGTGAGGTGAGTGACACACTTGTAATTTTTTATAATAATGAATTCCACCCATGTTTTTTTCATGTAAAAATTCTCAAATAATGAAACATATTTATTATAGAAGATATAAGGTCTAACTATATACAAAAAATATTTTTATACAAGTTTTTAGGTCATTTTAACCCTTATCAATTTAGTTTTACCCTTGGTAAATCCATTTTTACCTTAACTAGAGTAATTAATTTTTACTGTTTTCACTATTAATTTTGGTATAAAATTAAGTTTAAATTAAAAAAAAATTATTATGATTCAAAATATTAAATCCATTTTACTAAATTAAATTTACTTAAGTTTCAAAATTCAATTTAAAACAAAACCCACAGATGCGATAAAAAAGAAGGTTTTCAAGAAGAGTATTTTTTGAGATAAAGATGATTATACATTAAATATATGACTAATAATAATCATTATATGAAACTAAATTAATATTTAATGATATATAATATATAAATTTCATCTAAAAAATTTCTCATTAGGTATTATTTTAATTAATTAAAATAGAGAAACATTATGCATTTTAAAATAGTTTTTAGAACAACCCTTTTTTAAATCTAAAAGAAAATTATACTAAAAACTAATATAATGTTGATTAAAAAGTAATAAAGTGGATAAAATATAACTAAATAATAACTATGTTACATAACAGGGCATTAAAATTACTTAATTTATTAAAAATAAAATACTTTTTTTTACAAAAATCAGTAATTTTCACTATTCATTAAAAAATCATTATTTTCCAAAAAATCTTAAAAGTTCACCATAGGTTAAGTTGGATATTGTGATTTCAAAAATTATATTAATATATTAAAACTCAAATTAAAAAATTTATAAATTAAACTTTTAAATAAAACATTATAATAAAAGAGTTTAGTTAAAACAATTTCCTTTTTGATTTAAAAATTACTTAGTATTCTTACAACTAATATTACTATGTAATTAATATTAATTAATATAAAAATAATTTATTCTAACATCACCTAGGTTGTCACATTATTACCCCCTTTTATAATTTTTTCCTTACAATTTTATTCTTTTATTAAACAAGTCAGGATATCTTTCCCTCATAGCATTTTCTGATTCCCATGTTGCCTCTTAAACTATATGGTTTTATATAAAAGTTTAACCTATTGAATAACCTTATTCAAAAAAAATGTTTCTATAAAATAAGAATATGAATTTTATTTTCCATATTATAAAGTTTTTATTCCAATAGAACTATTTCAAGGCTCAAAACATGAGATGAATCTTGCATATATTTCCTTAACATTGAAACATGAGATATATTATGTACCTTAGATAAACTCAAAGGGAAGTCCAATTGGTTGGAAATTGATCCAATTTTTTCTAGGTTTTCATAAAGTCCAATCAAATATGGACTTAGATTCCATTTATTAATAAATTCATAAGACTTTTCAATGGAGAATAATTAAGAAAGACATGATCTCCTACCTCAAAAGAAAGATCTTTCCTCTAGTTGTCAACACAAATTTTTTGTCTACTCTAAGTCATATTCATATGTTATTGAATCAATTGAACCTTATCTTCCATTTCCTCCACCATCTATAGTTCGATAAAATTACTTTCTCTTACATCATCCCAAAAAGTTTGTGTCATACACTACTTTACATATAATGCCTCGAATAGCGCCATCTGTATACTAGAATGAAAACTATTATTATTAGAAAACTCAACCAAAGAAACATGTTGATCCAAAATTCCATAACAATACATTAAACATGAATGAAGAATATATTCTATGGTCTGAATCATATGATCTTACTATCCACAATATTTAGGATGAAAATATGTACTAAAATTTAATTCAGTACCCAATTAATTATAAATTACTTTCCAAAAATTAGATGTGAACTTATGATCATGGTATGATAAAATAGAGGGAGTCACTCCATGTAACCTATTTATCTCCTTTAGATACATTTAATAAATATGATATGAATAAATTATATTTTGAATTAGAAGAAGATGTGTAGATTTAGTTAATTGATCAACAGAAACCCAAATCACATTATTAACTTGATAAGTATTTAGAAATTCTACCACAGAATCCATTGATATATTTTACCATTTACACTCTGGAACTAGAAAAGGTTGAAGCATCCCCTTCAGTGACTATCGATCAAATTTAACCTTCAGAAACATCAAAAAGTTCATGGTGAAGTTAACATTATCCCTTTTCATTCCATCCAACCAGTAATACTCCCAAAGGTATCTGTACACCTTAGTGCTTCCCAGATAACCAGAAAATGGGGAATTATGATCTTCACTAAATAACTCTTTCCTAAAATAGGAATCACAAGGTGCACATAATCTTTTCCCAAATTCTAAAACACCTTCTTTATCATTATTAAAATCATGAAACATACCATTATTAATGGATTATACATTTTCTTATAAATATTTATCCCCATTTTAAGCTTTATTAATTATTTATGAAAAATATGACTATACTAAGTCCTTAAATAAAATAGAGGATGTCCTTACATCCACAACTTCTAGGAAAACATTTATTAAATTATTAACCAAAGGGTCACATTCCAAAGTAACATGGTTAATGTAGAATTATTTTTTTGATTCAAAGCGTTGAACACTTTGTTATGTTTTCTAGGATGGTAATAAATCATGTAATCATAATCCTTGATCATTTCCATCCGTATTCTATATCTTGTGTTCAATTATTTTTGAGTGAATATATACTTTAATTTTTTTGGATCAGTATATAATTCACAATTTACTCCATAAAAATGATGCCTCCAAATTTTTAAAGAATAAAACAAAAAATAAAATTATAAATCATATGTAGAATAATTTAACACACGAGGTTTCAACTGATGTGAAGAATAATAAATCACCAAATTATTCTGCATTATGTCACAACTAATTCCTTTTAACGAAGCATCACTGTAGATAATAAATTCATTATTTTTGGAAGGTAGGGAAAAAATATAGAATTCACTAATTTTATTTTTAGTTTCTGAAAAAAAAAATCAAATTATTCTATCCATATAAATTTAACTCCATTTAGAGTTAAATTATTTAATGGGATATAAAACCGATCAATGTTTTCGACAAACCACCGATAATAACCCGCTAATATAAGACAAATATGAATCTCTTTAATATTTTTTTGTCTGGTCCATTTTTCAAAAACTTTTTTTAGTAGGGTAAACAGTTTTCCATCATTAGAAATAATATATCTGAGGAAAGAATTTATTTAAACAAAAATCCACATATACAAAATTTCCCTCATATTTTATTTTATTTTAAGGCTTTCTAAATAATCCTTAGGTGTCTTTCATGCTCCTATTAAATTTTAGAATATTTAAAATTCCATCAATAAACATAGCCATAGAAGTTTTCAATAAATCATGAAAAAATCTATTTATATAGTCTATAAATACAAAAGTTCATTACACAATCCAAATGACATAATTATAAAATCATAGTGCCCATATCTAGTCTAAAACACAATATTCAAAATGTATTATTCCTTCACTTTCAACTGATGGTTCCCTAACCTCGGGTCAAATTTTGAAAAATACTAATCTACCTATATTTGATTAAAAAAATAATTAATATGATGAAAATGATACATGTTCTTAAAAGTTATGTTATTTAAGGCTCTATAATTGATGAAAAGTCTCAATGAACCATCTTTATTTTTAATAAAAAAGTAGAAGAACCCCATGGTGAAGTGCTAGGTTATATGAATCCTTTATCTAATAACTCATATAATTTATTTTGCAATTATAAAAGTTCTACTTGAGCTATTAGATAAGGGGTTTATAAATAATATTAGAATCATGTACTAAGTCAATAATAAACTCAATCAACCGATCTAGAATAACAATAGAAACATCATTAATAAATACATCCATGTATTCACTTTCTACTAGCACATCATGAATTTGAACAATTTCAATATTTTCAACAATATAAGTTAGGTAAATTTCTCATCCACATCTAATAAATTTATCATCTTCTTGGTAAGTTATAAAAGGCATGAAATAATTGAACATAACTTTCTTATCTCTGAAATATATCTTAGAATGATAAAAACAAATCCAATCCATACAAATTATTATATCAAACCATACTATGTAAAGATCAGCAAGATTTATAGAAAAGACCATAACACTGATAATAATAGGAATATTCCTATAAATGTTGGTTATATTAATATTTCCACCTGATGTTTTCACCAAATGTTATAACTTATTTTGATGTGGGGATATTACTATGTTAGTTACAAATTTCTTAGAAATGAAAAATGTGAAGACTCAGAGTCCAACAGGGTATTGGTATAATTCAGAGACACAAGTAGCATACCTATCACCACTTCATTTGATGGACTAACATCAACTGTAGTAGTTGAAAATGACTTTGCTATACTATTCTATTTTTGATCATGTTGATTTCCATCCTATGTAACTAACTTTAGACACATTTTAGCATAATAAACCAACTAATTTAAACTAAAATACCTCACCATTGGATGGATATCAGTGACCCCATTCATTGGTTGTTCATTACTCCTTTATTTATAGTCATGATCCCTATAATCAAACTTACCACACTGAAAAAACTTTCCAGATCCTATTAAAAATTCCATGAAATTTCATTTTCCACACTTGAAAGATTTTAGGGGCTTAACTTTAGAATTATTAGATCGTTTATTCTCTATTTCCTTAAACCCTGACATTTTCATACTATTGTTATATCAAGGAACATATGTGTCAGCTAACTCCATCTCAAATTTCTCAACACAACGAACCACTTTGTTACAACTTTTAAATTATCATATGGAAAATTATCTTTGTAAACATGGTTTCAACCCTAAGTAAAATATATTAATTTTTCTATTAGTTTCCTGAATAAAATCCATCACATAACTATCCAATGTTGTGAAGTTTTCTTTATATAGAGCTACATAATATCTTTTTTTTGTATCAGTTCGAGTAATTTTTTTTCCATACGGAGTTGAAAAATCTTAGGGAAATATTTATCAAGGAAAAGATCCTTAAATGTTTCCCATTCCATATAATCAATATCATATTTCTCCATGGAAATCTTATCCAAATACCACCATTGATCAACTTTACCTTTAAAAAGATAAATGAAAAGATTTACCTTTTGACATTCCAAACATCTCAGGACATTAAATATATTCTTCAGAGCATGAATCCATCTTTGACTACCAATGGTTTAGATGAGATACTAAACTATGGGGGTGCTACCTAATTAAATTCTCCACAATATACATGTTTCATCATGGTAGATTGGGTTCCCCTCTATCATACATACCATCCCATTTATAGCTTGTGTAAACTAATCCATCACTACAACAAACTATTCTATTACAATTACAACTATATTTGGATTCATAATTAGAATGATATTTTCCTCTCTGTGCCTTCCCACTACAGCTTCCCTGTTTCCTCTATGGAAAAAAGATCTAAAATGAAATAATTTAGATAAAAAACATTGTAATATTTAAATTATATGTCATTTTAAATTAACTATAAAGTAAAATATTTCAAGGGTATTATATTATCATTATCCTAATCTCAAAAGTTATCTAACCCAACCTATGAAACCAACTATAAGGACCTAAACATAAACATTAAATAATATTGATATTTAATTAAATAATTCATTCTCTTACATTTGGGGATCATTTCAGGTATAAAGTTTTAAGGAATTAGGCCATAACTCATACATAACCAAACCATATAATACAAAGTAGAAAGTTCTGATTAGTATTCATTTTCACCCTTATAAAACTTTTAAAACAAAAATTTATTTCATTTCATAAAAAAAATCTCCAAAAATTTCAACTTTACCTCTTCCTTTCCCTCACCTATTCGTAAATCCTATCAAAAACACTTTAAAAAATGCGGGATAAAAAATTTCTCAATAAGGGATTTAGAAAGAAAGAAAAGCTTTATTCTAGTGAAAACATGAAAACTCATACAAAATTTAACTTTATCTTTAATTTTCTTTGATCATATGAAATAAAAAACTTTTACATGAAAAAACACACTATTTTCACAATTGAAGCCTTTAAAAACCCATATCAAGTAATTAAAAAGAGTTTTTGGTAACTTATAGCACCACATTCATTACCCATTTTAAACCCATGTCCGAAGTAAATAGACCCCATTTAAATACATAAGAGAAAAACTTTACTGACTCCCTCCTTATTTACTATTTTGACAAGGAACAATACTTAATTCATTGGAGAACTATCTAAGAGAACCCATCTTATAAGCTATAACGGGATCACCCAATGCTATCTGGGTGCACCCATAGTATAATATGTAATGGGATCACCCAAATATATTTGGGAACACCCATTTATCTTATATAATGACCAAGTATCATATCACAAATAAAAAGACATTTGGATATAAAAAAACCCATTTATTTTAAAAAACCATTTTCAATATAAAAATACCCAAAAGGTAAAGGGTTTTATATTTAAAGAATACATGAAATTTTTCTAAGTAATATAGAAATAAAATAATGGTAATGATAGAGTAGAAAGTAATTGTCTCTATAAATGTTAAAATACAACAATCCTTTTGTCGTTTGTCAAAACATTCTATATAAAGCATATAAAAATATTCCTTTTGAAAATATTTTAAATAAAGTAAAAGTAAATGAAAATGCTGTCTATAAATATTTTATGTCAATATAATAAATTTCATAAAATTATTTTAAAAAATTGACATGGAATTGAAAGAGTTGTGAGGAAAAAACATTAAAATATGATTTTAAAAAAGAGAAAAGTACCTTATAACTTGGAAAAAACTTGAATAGAAATCCCCATGAAAGAATAACATGGAAAAAACATTAAATATTATGATAATAGAAAAATTAATTATATAAATATAGTTACCTAGGATTCTCATACATGGAAATTACATATTCTTAGATTAATATTCATTACATTACATAAACACATGAATGGGGACCGTAATAGTTTAGTGACTTTGGAAACTTGGAACAAAATCTTCTTAATTCATAAAATATCTTCAATATCTCAAATAAATATCTTCCTCTTTAGTACTCCCATCTAAAATCATTTTTTCATAACCTAGTAAAAGGAAACATAAGAAAGGGAGAGCCCAGATGTTCAGTAAGGGTAAATAAGGGAGATATATAGGCATAACATGAGCATAAGAGTATGAGAACATGTGAATAACATTTAAAAATACCCTGAATATCAAAGATCATAATCTTGAGTCATGGAATAAATATTGGTAGTCTATAAGACATGAATCATAAGGGAATAAAATAACATGATCTATGAGAGCATAAAAATGGCATAAGACATTGATTTTTTTCATACAAATAATCATATAAAATCATTTCTATATTATCCAAGGATAATTTATAAGGATATAATAGTGGAATGAGTTCACTATTTAAACCATAATAGTAGTCAAGGTTCACTCCCAATACTATCATAGAAGACAAAGTCCCTTACTAAATTGAGTTATCTCCCTATTCTAGTCCTATCAATCTCATGAGATAAAAATATTTAACTAATCCATTGAAGGTTGATATAGGTCCCAAATGCCTCATAATAAAAACTATATGATCCCATATTTTTCTAGGTATGTCTCTCTTTGATTTTTTGATTGGAATATAGTCGTCAAGTCTTGTTCAGATATGAATATCCTTTGTTAGGGAAAAATTTCTTAATGTTCATGGATTTATGTTTATTTGAATTAATGGAGTTTGGATATAAATGAGTTAAATGGGTTTACGAGGGTGTTTACTTGGTTTGGAAGGGTTCAGAGGTGGTTCATGAAATTTCACAGTAGCTAGGATGAAAACTATTTACTGGAAAATTACACAATGTGTATATGTTTCACAACATGAAACTGCCACCAAATAAAAACCCTAAATTGTTTCATGACATGAATTAGTTACACATCATGAACCTAATTCACATCATGTAAGAATATATTGGGATAAATAATAACTCAATGTGATGTTTTTTTAGAATAACTTAAAAATGAGGAAATAGACGACATGAAATAATTACACATCATGTATTCCTTGGACCCAGTAGTTTTAAGTGGGAAACATGAATGATAAATTTCATTCCATCACATGTATCCCTCTCCTATGAATCCATAAGATATTACTGGAAATTATGAGTTGATTTCATTGCCTACAGATTCCACAATTTGGTGTTTGATCCCTGGTTTCCTTCACTAATCTCCCTCACTTCCATTTCCATTGGCATTACCTGTTGTTGGTGTTGTTAAATCACCTGTTTAAAGGTTGGGGGTCTAAAACCTAACCCTATGGAATAATTTCAATTAATAATGTTCATATAATATACACAATTTCACCAAAAAAATTTACACATTAATTAATGGTTTAATTTGAAATGATAATGATGTAATTGGGTCACTCCTTAGATCCCTTTGGGTCTATTGAGATGTGACATGGCTTGCGGTTTCCTTTGAAAATAATTAATTAGAAATGGATTACATATTATTTTAGTGTGACATATATTTTAGGTGATTTATTGTTATATATTCACCTTGTAAAATGGATTATTTTATTAATTGAATAAATAGGTAAATTAAAATACACACGGTAATTAGAAGAATTAACTATTTGGTATTTTTTTGTTTTATTGTGACATGATTTCTATTGTGATATGTACTTATAACACATGATGCGATGCTTATATACTGGGCTATGACCTGCCACATGTTGGTGTTATTATATACTAGTATAGACCCTCACACATTCTACAATGCTTATATACAAATATAGGACCTGAAACATGCTATAATGCTTATATACTAAGATAGTCCCTCACATATGTTGTGATGCTTGTATATCAATATAAGCACTGAAACATGCTGAGATTATTATATAGTGGGTTGGGCCTAGTGATATATTATACATTGTGTGTATTATTTTGGTTATCATGTTTGTGTTACATTCTCAGAGACATTCTAGTAGGGTTCCAAAATAGGTTCATTGATTTATTATGTTAATTGTTGAATTAATATATACACCTATTTATAACTTTATTGAATGCACTTATTTTAAGAATGGTTTGATTAGACATAATGGTGTTGACCTACTGAGTTTTATTCACACCCTACTATGGCCTTCGTTTGGTACTAAGCAGTTTACATGGGTGCAGGTTTGGACAAGGGAAAAAGAACTTGTGGTTGATTATTTCTTACTGGATGGGTTGTAGCTTAGAGACGTGACCGACATGGGATTTGGGACTAGGGTCATTTGATACTACTATTATTTTATATTTATTATTTCCAACATGAATTTTAGTTACATTCCATCCCATCATTATATTATTCTTTAATTATTTATTGGACTATTTGGTTAGCATTTATTGTTTGGTTTATCTGCTGTTTTGTATAGTTTCCATTATTTCCAAAATCTAATATTTATGAATTTGATACTGTATTATGAATCTAAACATGGGGGTATAGTCTTCCCACAATATTCACCATACTAAACTACTAGTTGGAAGCCTCCTATGTATGGATAAGATTTCTTGAGGTCACATAACCAACCCAATTCAGCCACATGAGAGAGTGTCGGGCCAAGGGACATTACAAAGTGGTATCAGAGGCAACTTTATTTTCAATTATTCACTATTTAGGTAATGTAGAAAGGATACTATTATGTATCAAGACTTGGTAATGATATTATTCAAGGGAGTATCTAACCAATGTACAAGGGATAATATGAGTGCCTGGGGATGGGATTATTGTTCACGATGTTCACTTATTATGGTTTGATGTTATTTTATATTGGGTGATTCACAAGTTGTATAATGTTATTGTTTATTTAGATTTATAATCATGGCCTGGTATAGTTTGAGATAATTATACATGCATAATGATTGGTAGATAGGGATATATATGGACACACATTAGTCATGATAGAGATATATTTGTTTCATGTGATATATTTTCCTGTATGAAATATGAAATTGGACACCTATTATATTTGATAAATGTAATAAATGAACTCATATGTGATGCTAAATAACTTTTTAATCCATGTTTAAAGAGACCATGAGCTAGTGGTTTTATGTTTTTTTCACCTGTTGAGGTTTCCCTTGTCATTACCCTTTATCCAAATGAGTGTGTTTCCCTTGTAGAGAAAATGCCTCAACATAATATTTTAATTGAGTTCCAGGAGAGTGGAAATTAGTATGCTGCTAACATAGTTGAGCTAGAGATTATTGTAGATCCTTAGGGTCAGATGGATTTTTAGCTTCATGATAGTTTCTTAAGGGTCATGTGATATATGGAAAGGCAGACTATTTTCAATGTACCTTCAATGTATGAGCTTACGTGAGAGTTTCATCTGCAGTATCCACCTACGTTTATTAGGGATGGAGGGCCCCAAGATGCTGAGTTTTGGATTGAGTTAGTCCATAAGATCTTCAAACACCTTGATAAACCCATAGTATGGAGGGTGAATCTTTCTACATACATGATTGTTGGACCAACCAAGAATTGGTGGGACATTCTAGAGAATGACAGGAAGCAAGAGGAGTTATCTTAAAAGACATTTGAGATGATTTTTTTGATTCATTTATTTCCTAAGACATTTGAGGGATGATAAGACTCATGAGTTCATGAATCAGACATAGGAGGGTATTTCAATGATGTACTATGTCAGATGTTTCACTAACCTACAATTATTTTCACCATCTCTAGTAGCTGATGAGGTTGCTGGGGTGAGGTGTTTTCAAGATGAGATTTACTATGAGATCAGGACACATGTGAACATTTTTTGTTTGTGCAGTTTTGAGGACATGATGAATCAAGCACTCACATGGAATGGAATCAAGAGAGGCCTCGAGTAGTGGTCATGATATTTCAATAGGGAGAATTGGGAGTTCTTCTTTGGGTGGAAATAAGTGACTCTATGACAGTTTTCACCATGGAAATAGTGGAAAGAGTAGTTAGGGTAGTGGGTATCCATCCCAGTACTATGATCTTTTGTAGTGATGTAACTTTAGAAGGTTTACCCATAAGAGACCTATATTTTTGTACCCTACTTTGGAGTGATATGTTTGTGGAAAGTTGAGTCATCTTCAAAAGTTTTATGGGAAATTTTTGTAGTAGATTAGATGTATAGGATTAAGATATTCACCAGATTCTGGAAGGGGATCATTTACCCCTTATCAGATAGGTAGTTGGAGTTCTACTGTCCTTTTTGGCTGAGGTAGGAGATGTGGTACCCCAATATAGAAGTGGAAGTACCAATCAGAGGGAATAGAAAATGGGAGTCAGACTAGAGCCTAGAGAAGAGGATCAAGCTATCTGTATGATATATAGTCTCCAATGATCGTTTTTTATGCAAGAACTTATGCTCTCATAGGTACAATTCTAGTATCATCTACCTCATCTTGTTTTTTATATAAGGGAGTTAAATTAATTTATATCTGTTATTTTTTAAAATAGTTCATGTTTGGATGTAGATATATTAGATAGGATCATGACTACTGACATGCCATTAGGAGTGTGGTCAGAGGGTATTATACACTGTAAGGAGCATTATCTTGAAATTGGTGGCTATCATTTACTTTGGAAATTTTTTTGTGATGGAAATAACATTATTTGATTTGATTATTAGTATGGATTGGATAGTTGTATACCATGACCATATCGACTGTTATCAGAGGAGGGTTACCTTTCTAACTCTAGATAGGGGAATCTATACTCACCAGGGTGAGTAAAATCTTCAATCTAGTTATGTAATACCAATTAAGTGAGGATTGGATTATATAACATATTAGTTAGCAATCCTTGTTTAGGATGATGGAGGGATGTAGTAGGATAATTTTACTCTAGTGGTGTACTATTTTTAGGATTTCTTTCCTGAAGAGTTCTCACCAACCGATTAGGATATTGAGTTCACAATCGATTGGGTATCAGGAGTTGATCCTATTTTTATCCTTCCTTATAGAATATAACTAGAAGATCTTTAGGAGTTGAAAGTGTAGGTAGAATATCTAGAAACTAAAGTTTTCATAGATCCTAGTACATCACTATGGGGTTATTTAATTATTTTCACCAAGAATGATGTTGGTACCTTGCACTTACGTGTAGATTATTGGAGATTGAACCAGATTACAGTCAAGAACTGGTATCCTCTTACATGCATCTACAATATCTTTGATTAGATGTGAGGTGATACATTTTCTCTAAGTTTTATTTGTGATCAAGATATCCCCAATTTAGGGTGAGACCTTTAGAGATACCTCAGACTACTTTTAGGATTAGGTATGGATTGTATGAGCTCATAGTGATGATGTTTGGTTTGAAAAATGCATCGATAGTCCTCATGGCCCTAATGAATCAGATATTTCATCCTTTTCTAGACCAATTTATGGTGTTTTTTCGATGACATATTAGTGTACTCTCAGTCAGAAGAAAATCCAGCCAAACATATTGACATATTCTTGAGTACATTAATAGAGCATCACATCTATTCCAAGATAACTGAATGAAGTTTTTGGATTGATAAAGTGAACTTTTTAGGCCATGTCATCTCAGAGGAAGGTGTGTCAGTAGAAATAGAGAAGGTCAAAAACATGGTATCTTGGAAACAACCCAATAATTTCTTTGAGATTCAAAGTTTTCTTGGTTTAGTTAATTATTATCATTATTTTATCCTAGACTTCTCCCATATAGAAGTACAAATGTCATAGATGACCAAGAAGGGAGTGAAGTTTGTTTGGTTGGATTCTTAAGAGAGATATTTTTATGAGATTAAGAGTAGAATAAACTCAGAACCTATCCTCACTTTACCTATGTTGGGTAATTATTATACCGTGTATTCTGATGCATATGGGGTTTGACTCATAATAGTTAAGATGTAGGAGGATTGAGTGTTTGCTTATGGATCAAGATAGTTGAGATCGCTTGAGAAGAATAATCATACTCATGATCTAGATTTTTCTATGGTGGTAAATTCCCTAAGATTCTGGAGGCACTATCTTATGGGTGATAGGTTTGTGGTATACACAGACCACAAGATACTCAAATACATATTTTTTGAGCGGTAGCTAAACCTTTGGTTTTGAAGTTTGTTTGAGTATCTAAAATATTTCAACTTCAATTTGGATTACACCCAAAGAAAGGAAAAAATCACTAGAAATTATTTGAGCTGGAAGATTCAGAAAAAGTTAGTGTAAGATTATTGCGATGAGTGACAGATAATGACACTCTTTGCAGACATGCATCTAGATGTTCAGAAGTCTCAAAGATGAGTAGCTCTGACTTCGAAATCTGTTATACCCATGATTTTGGATTATGTTAAGACAAAAATTTTATATGATATGGAGGAATTAGTTCAGAGAGAAAACCTATATAGTGGGGAGGCACCATAAATATGGTCTCTTGGTAGTGAAAATTCTATTCATTTTTTTGGCTAAGTATGGGTTATTACAAGTTTGTGTGAGGATTTGATGAGAGAGTTTCATGATTCTAGATTATTGGTATATCCCATTTTTAAAAATATGTATCATGATCTACATAGACAAAATTGGTGACCAAGGATAAAGAATGAGATATTGGGATTTGTGGTAATATGTTTCAATTTTCAGCAGGTGAAGGCTGAGAATTAGAGGCCTTCTGGTATGTTATTGTGTTTTCTCATTCTAGAGAGGAAATGAGATGATGTTACTATGGATTTTGTGACAATATTACCTAGGAAACCCAACAAGATTTATGTTTTGTGGTGATTATGGATCTACTGATGAAGGTAGACCACTTCTTAACTATTATGGGGACCTTCACCATTGATGATATGAGTAGTCTATACATACGTGAGATAGTTTGGTTGCTTGGGGTTCTGAGGATAATTGTTTCTAATCAAGATCCTAATATTACTTATTGTTTTTGGAAAGGTCTTCATAAGAATTTGGGATCATAGGTTCTTATGAGTACATCATACCATCCTTATACTGATGGCTAATCTGAGCAGACTACTCAGATTCTATAGGATATGTTATGAGCTTGTGTTTTGGATTTCAGTGGTCCATGGGAGTAGCATTTAGAACTCATGGAGTTTACTTATAATATCATATTATAGGAATTGATCCAAATGGATCCTTTCAAGGTCTTGTATGGAAGGACATTTTGTTCACCACTTTTTTGATTAGAGGTAGGATATTCAACACTTGTTGGGCTTAGCCTCGTGCAGGAGATGACTGAAAATGTTTAGTTGATTAGAAAATAGTTGGATACCACACAGAGAAGGAATAAATCATACAATAACCATAAGATACAACATTTGGAGTTTTAGTTTAGTCATTTTTTTCATTCAGGTGTCACTTAGTTTGGGGAAATACCATATTAGGAAATATAGAAATCTAGAACCTAGGTTTTTTAGGCTGTTTGAGATAGTGGAAAGGTTTGGTCTAGTGGCATATCAATTAGATCATATAAAAAACAATAGTACCATACATGATGTGTTTAAAATTTAATTTCTTCATAGGCATCATCCTAACCATTATCATGTGATAGACATCAATGAAATCGATATTTTTTTAGATGCATCCTTTAAGGATCATTTGATATGGATTGTGGATCGTAGTGATAAGTATCTCTGAGGTAGGATTATACCTTGGGTTTGAGTGTAGTTTGAACTAGGTGTGTTCAAGAGGATACCAAGGAGAGGGAGTATGATATATAAGCACAATTGACATACTTATTTTACAATACCCCATAATAATTCTTGAAGTATCTTGGGGGATGAGCTCTTATATGGTGGGGAGGTTGTAAGATCTCATATTTTTTAGGTATGTTTCTCTTTGAGTTTTTCATTGAACCTTAGTGGATGAGTCTTCTTCGATGAAATAAGGCCTTTTTTAGGGAAAATGACCTAAATTTCAAAGATATATGTTTATTTGAATTAATGGAGTCCAATTATAATCAATTTTAATGGGAATATGAGGGTTTTTCCTTGGTTTGGAAGGCTTAAGAGGTGGTTCTGACACTTTCACAACATCTGTGATGAAAAATGTTCACTAGAAAATTACCTAGATTGTATATGTTACATAATGTGTACATTATTCTAAAAAAATACATGAACTGGTTCATGACATGAAGTGGTTACACATCATGAGCCTAATACATGTCATGCAATTACCAATTAGGATAAATAATAACCTAAAGTGATGGTTTTTTCATCATAACTTAAAATTGAGGAAATACAAAATGTGAAAGGACTACACTCCATGTATTCCTCTGACCCAATAGTTTTATGTGGGAATAATGTATGATAAATTTCATTCCATAACATGAAGCCATCTCCTCTCAATACCTAGGAAAATTATAGTGATTCTGAGGTGATTTTATCACCTCAAGATGCCACAGTTTGGTGTTTTATCCCTAGTTTCCTTCACTAATCTCCCTCACCTCTATTTCTATTGGCGTTACCCATTTTCAGTGGGGTTAAATCACCCTTTTAAAGATACATAATCTAAAATATAACCATATGGCCTGATTTAAATTTCTAAACTGCATGCAATATATGTTATTATACCAACACAACTTGCGCATTAATTAATTGATTAATTGGAAATGATAATCATGTAATTAGGACACTCCTTGTATCCCTTTGGGTCTATTGAGATGTGCCATGGCTTGTATTTTCCTTTGAAAATAATGAATTTACAATGGATTGCATATGATTTTTGCATGGCACGTGTTTCATGTGATTGATTATTATATATTCAACATGGAAAATGGATTATGTGATTAATTGAATAAATGGGTAAATTGAAAGACAAATAGTAGTCAACAGAATTAAAATTTTGTTATTATGTCATTATATTGTGATATTCTTTCTATTTTGAATTTCACTTATAAAACATGCTGCGATGATTATATATTGGGCTAAAACCTGACAAATGATGTGATGCTTATATATTAGGATAGGCCCTGACACATACAGTAATACTTATATATCAGGCTAGGCCCTAACACATGCTGTGATGCTTATATACTAGGATAGGACCTGACACATAATGCGATACTTATATATATGGATAGGACCTGACACATATTGAAAATATTATATAGTGGGGTGGGCCTAGTGATATGTTATACCAAGTGTATGTGGTTGTGGTTGGCATTGTTGTGCTACATTCTTAGATACATTCCAACAGGGTGCTAAAGAAAGTTGACTGAATTATTATATTAATTGTTTAATTAATATACACACCTATTTAATTCTTTATTTCATGTACTTATTATCAGACTGGTTTTTTAGACATGGTTGTTTCAACCTACTAATTTTTACCTACACCGTACTTGGGACACAATTTAGTACCCGGGCAGATTACATGGATGAAGGTTTGGACAAGGGCAAAGGACGTTGTATTTTATTGTTTCTTATTGGATGGGTTGGGGCATAGAGATAAATCCAGCATGGGATTCAGGATTAGGGTCATTTGAGTCTTCTATTATTTTATCTTTATTACATACAACATGATTTTAGTTACATTCCAACCTATCATTACATTATTATTTAATTATTTATTGGATTATTTATATAGATTTGTTTTTTGGTTTATCTTCCATGTTTTATGGTTATTTTTATTTCCACACAATGAAATTTTTTGTATTTTCCATTGTATTGTGACTCTAAACTAGAGGGTATATTCTCCCCACTATATTCACCACACCTATTCTTCTATTCAAAAGCCTTTGGAATATGGGGAGGCACATTTTAGGTCAAGAAACAAACTCATTTCAACCACGTGAGAGAGTATCGGGATGAAGGACGTTACAAAAACCATATTTATGTGTGTCAAAAGATCATAAAATATTCATCATATTATAACCCAAGAAAAGAAATGAGTTTCATAAAAATTTCATCAAATTATAACCTATAGAAAATAAATAGGTTTCATAATCATATTATCTTTTTATCATATCATAACCTATGGAAAAAGGAGTGGGTCTCATAAAAAGTTTATCGTAGTATAACCTATTGAATAGAAATGGGTTTCATTAACTTCATTCCATCATAAAAATTATGAGAAATAATAATAATGGTATCCTTAGTTCATACCCCTATAAAACCATAAGTTACATAAAAGGATATCATCTTAGATGGATAATGATTTTTAAAGATAAATAAATTAGAAAGTTTCTTATGGGAAATAAATTTTCTTTGAAAATCAATTTTCAAAAATAAAAAACCTTAGAACTATTTAGAAATCCATTTTCATCGAAAATAACTTTGAAAATTTATAAAATAAGATTTAAAAACAATTTAAATTTTTTTTAATGAAAATAAGATTTCCACTTTGAAAGAATAACCATTAAAACATTTTCAAAATATATTTTTTTACTTTTAAATAATTTATTTAAAATCTTAAAATTTCTCAAATATTAAGGAAAAAAAATTCTTTGAAAAGAATTTGGAAAACTTTTAAGGAAATCTTGAAAGCTTCTAAAATTCATGACAACAAGAAATATTGTTCATGTCATGCATGTTAAAAATAAATAAAAAAGTTTCTTTTTCTATTTTTGATAAAAGCCAACTAGGCATTTTTTGGAAAATGACATGAATATCACTTTAATTTTTTTTTGTAAAAAGTAAAACATGGATATTTATTTTCAATAAAACATTTGAAAAATATTAAAAACGTTTTTGAGTTTTTATATAGAAAACACAGTTTTCAAAGAAGAATGGTTTTCGACCGAAAAGATGATTTTTCTTAAAAATATTCCTTTTGAACTATTTAGTAAATGAAGAGAGGAAAATGAAGGTAAAAATTTATTTTCATGACATAAACATATGATATGAATATTCATGAGTTTTTTGAGAGTTGGATCATAATATTTGATCATTGAAAACATAGTTATAAACAATCCCGATAAATGATGAGATTGAAACATAAAATCATTACCACTTTGGTAACTTTGAATCATAATAAACATTAAGGAATGATATAAAATGGAACTTAAAATATAACTAGGATAAATAATTTCATGATATTACATCTAAATTGGTTTTATATACACATCATGAAATAATATAGGTGCATAACATAACGTATCTCTCAAAGAAGAAAAATTGAGATAAAGATCCCTCACCACTTTGGTAATATTTTGAATCATAATACCTAGTAAATAATAAAATTAAAAGGAACTTTAAATATTATAAAAATATTGTTATTAGTGATATAACATTTCAAATGGGTAGTAAATACACCAAAAAAATAAACGAGTGGTTAATTTTCATATGTCTCCCAGAAATAAGAGAGAAAACAAAAATCTGTTACCTTAAGTATTGACTTCCTTCATAAGTGTTAAAACATTTTATATGATAAATATAATTTTATTATAAATATATTATAGAAAAATAATAATATATAATAACATATATGATTTTCTTATGACCTTTTATTACTCATTTATTAACAATTCCATGTTAAAGTTATGTTTTGGGTAATAATCGTTTCGTTCTTCATACATGTTTTGATTGGTTAATTATGGTCCAATTAATTTGATCATGGTTATATAATATCCATAATTTTAACCATGATATAAATATCATATATATTCATCATATATTTATTTTTATAATTTTATAAAACATAGATATAGAAAATTAATTACATCATTCATGGTGATAGTAGTCCATACGTACGCGTGAACGTTGTTTCCATTTTCTCTACACATTGAAATAATGTAAATTAAATTATATATTATCATTATAGAATAATTTTTATTTCATATATATCTCATATATTCATTAAACCCATCTTTATTACCTTCTTTTTAAAGCATGAACGAGTCACATCGCTTCGCGAGGCGGTAGTCCACCGTACACACAAGCGACAACATCATATTCTAAAAAATGGAAACTATGAAGGTATGTATGATATAATTATTACAGAAGCATAATAATATCATAAATATTATATATATAGAAAGTAAATCCATAATTATTTCCAATCATTAGAGTTGGTAATTTAAAAACGAATTACAGTAGTTCACGAGTCGTTAGTCATCTGTACATACGAACAATGATTTCATAACCCAGTTGATGGAAGCGGAGATGGTTGTAGGTAATTAAATTAACATAAAAAATACAATTATATGAATTATACTGATTTTATTATATCATCATGGTATAATAATAATTTAAGGAGGTTTATAAAGAAATAAAATAAAAACGCTCGTTGATGAACATTACCTCTTATTCTGGTATTCTATATAGGTTTGCACCAAAATCCTTTCTTGTTTGGATTTATATACAAAATAAATATTTTAGAATGATATGAATGAAGTTGGAAAGTGATTTGGGTAGGTATTTTCCAAACAAAATGGTTTTAATGTGTGAGAAGGAGAGAAGAAAAGGTGGTGTTTTATAATTGAGGTGAGTGGTGAACTTATAATTTTTTAAAAGAAATAATTCCCCCAATGTTTTTTTTGAAAAAAGGTTAAAATAATATAAAATTATTTATAAAATAATTTATATGGTATAAATATTTCCATAAATTTTTTTACAAGGTTAAGGTCATTTTTACTCTTATCTTTTTAGTTTAATCCCCTCGTAAAACCATTTTTACCAGAATCACAATAATTAATTTTTACTGTTTTCACTATTAATTTTGGTCAAAATTAAGTTGAAATTATTAGATAATATAAATTATTATTATTAAAAATATTTAATCCAATTTTTAAAATTTCATTTACATAAGTTTCAAAATTTAATTTAAAATTAATCACACATACAAGATGCGAAAGCGGGTTTTCAAAGAGAAAATGCTAAAAAATTTACAATGTTTTATATCCAATTTCAAAATAAAATCGATTAAAATGACCTAAATTAGATTAATAGATATATAATTGAACTAATTTTACTTTAAAAAATATTAAAATCTAATATAACTTTATAAATAATTTAAATGAAAAATAGTTTTCAATTAAAATTCAATATTTTTCACTATTCATCAAAAAACTTAATCTTTTCAGAAAATTATAAAAAATTAACCCTAAGATAATTATGATATTTTTATTTAAAAAATTAAAATTAATTTTTTAAATATATTTTATAAAAGTTTCAAAAGTTAAATTTAAAACAAAACCCACAGACATGATGAAAAATTGGGTTTTTGTGAAGTGTATTGTTTTCCGACATAAGATGATTTATATTAACTCTATGTCTAATAATAATCATTTTATGAATATAAATTGTAATTTATTGATATATAATATATAAATTTAATTTAAAATATTCCTTATTTTTTATTATTTTATTTTATTAAAATGGAGAAACATTAGGCACTTTAAAATTGTTTTTTTTGAAAAACCCCATTTTTAAACCCAAAAAATAAACTTATATAAAAATCCAAAAGATAGTTGATTAAAAAGTAATTAAGTGGGTTAAATATAAATAAATAAGAATTATGTAACTTTAAAACATAATGGGGAATTTTAATTACATAATTTATTGAAAATAAGTGATAGTTTTATGAAAATCAGTATTTTTCACTATTCAACGAAAAATACACATTTTTCAAAAAATCTCAAAATTTCACTATAAGTTAATTTTAATATGATGATTTCAAAAATGATGTTAATTATATCCAATAAAGTTTCTAAAATCTATATAAATTACGTATAATATTTTTTCCTAGAAATCAATAATTTGTTTTGAAGAAAACATATTTTGGAAGAATATAATTACTTTATTAAAAATTGATTAATTATTTAATAAGAATATATAAAATAATTTGTATTGAATTGGAAATTTATATTTAGATTTCATAAATTAGTTCATACTATTCATACCTTCATATTTAACAGATAGGTTACAATGGTCATATTTAAAATAATACTATTTCATGGTCTATTGAACCTCGATGTCTTTTGTCATGCATGATATCAATGTTATGTGTAACACAATATAAACTTAGAGTATCATATAATGCAATCTATACTCAGTATTACATGTAATTCGAGATAAAATCAGTGTTTTGTGTAATGAAAAATATCAAAAATATTAAATTTAGTTGAAAAAATAATAAAAAAATTCCAAAATATTGTTGTGTTACAATAACATGTCAAAGGTGCTATATATACACCTTATAAAAGAATAAATATACAAAAAATTAAAATAATTTCTCAACAAAAGGAAATTGAGTTGAAGTCCCTTACCTTGAGTCCAAATTATCACATGTATATTTATCTTATCGAATAATAAACATATGTTAATTATTTACTTCAGAAACTTTTTCATGTTTATTAATAATTTTATTTTACCTATTACCATGTTATATAAAATTACTTAATCAATTAAGTTTATGTTAGATGTTTTGATCATATTCGTCTTATGTGTCAAAAATGACTTTGGTAGGTTGAATATGGTCAAATAGGTCATTATTTAAACATATAAATAATAATAATAATGAAATATTTATTATATTTATACACAAATTATACTTTTAATACCAATAATAAAATATGGTTTTGAAAAATGAAGTATGTTATAATAATGGAGATGGTAGGTCGTATGTATATACGAGTAACGTTTCCATTTTTTAATGATCATTATGGATAGGTGGTAAGAAATATTTCATCTTTCTAGAATGATCATAATATGATAAATAACATATTATTTATTTAAATATACTTATATATATATATATATCATTCATGTGGTGTGGTGATGAAATGATAGTCGCATCACTTCGTGAAGGCGATAGTCCATATGTACATGAATGACATTATCATTTTTTAGTGAGTTTAAAGGTAATAAATAAAATGATATATTATCTTTTTATAATGATAAATATGTCATTAATATCATAATTATTCCATTCATATCATATATATTCATTATATTTACCCTTATTATATTCCATTTAAAGATTTAGTGAAAATGAATCAAATTGCTTCCTGAGGTTGTAGTTCATTATACACATGAATGATGTTATCATATCCCCTATGAAATGATAAGTAATAAGTTATATATGATTTAATGACTCTATAGGTATAATTATGTTATAAATATCATATATATATATATATATATAGTATATCCATCATTATACCCAACTGTGATACGTGGTAATGGAAAAACAAATGACATTTGTTAGCGAGGTGGTAGTCCACCGTACACATAAAAGATTATTTCGTAACCCATTTTATGGAAGTGGAGAGGGTTTTAGGTTATTAAATTAATATAATAAAATCTAATCATATGGAAGACACCATATAATCATGTTTTAAGAATAATTTATAGAGATGGAGGAAGAAATAAAATAAAAATGCTCGTTGAATAACATTACCTATTCTTCAGGAAAATTCTTTTAGTTTGCACCAAATACCTTAGTTGGTTAGATTTATGGAAAAATTAATTCTTATATGATGAGATGAGGGAATTATAGAAGTTATTTGGGGAGGGATCTTCCAAACGAATGGGTTTTGAAGGTGTGAAGATATGAGGAGAGGCTGCAGCCTTTTATAAGTGGCACGCTTTTAATTTTAGAAAAGAATGAATTCCAACCACATTTTTTCATGTCCCAAATATCTAATAATGGACCATTATATATCCTAGAAGGGATAAGGTCAAAATAATTTTATAAAATAGATTTTATACGTGTTTTTAGGTTATTTTAACCTTTATCGTTTTTAGTTTAACTCCGGTAAATCTGTTTTTACCTTAACCTCGGTAATTATTTTTTACTTTTTTTTCTCTATTCATTTTGGAAAAATATTAATTTGAGATTTTTATAAAATATAAAAAAATTATTATTCCAAATATGTAATCCATTTTACTAAATTAAATTCATATAAGTGAAAAAATTCAATTTAAAACAAAACCCATAGACATGAAAAAAAGAGGGTTTTCAAGTAGAGTATTTTTTGAGAAAAGGATGATTCTATATTAACTCTATGACTAATAATAATCATTTTATGAAACTAAATTATCATTTAATGATATATAACATATAGGTATTATTTTAATCCATTGAAATGGAGAAATATTATTCATTTTAAAATATTTTTTAGAAAACCCCATTTTTAAAACCCAAAACAATCTTATACTAAAAACCAATATACAGTTGATTTTATAGTAATTTAGTGGATTAAATATAAATAAATAATAATTATGTTAGTTAAATAATATTTAAAACATAATGGGACTTTTAAATTAATTAATTTATTGAAAAGAAAATAATTTTTTTACAAAAATCCATTTTCACTATTCATGGAAAAATTAATATTTTATGAAATATCCCAAAATTTCACCATAGGTAAAGTTTGATATTATTATTTAAAAAATTATATTCATATTGTAAAATTAAAATTCTAAAATTTTTAAATGAAACTTTTAAATAAAACCTTATAAAAAAGAGTTTAGTTTAAACTATTTCTTTTTTGATTTAAAAATTACTTAATATTTTTACAACTAATATAACTATATAATTAATATTGATAAATATGAAAATGATTTATTCTATAATTAACTTGGTCATTAAAACATTTTAGCTACATATTATTCAGCCTACTATGAACAATTTCTATGTAGGACCTTCTAACATCAGTGGTAATATTTTTGTATCATCTACCCTAGCATGTGTTTTATTTGATATAGGTGCATCACATTAATTTTTATCTAATCAATTTTAAATGGTTTATGATTGATTATGGATAACTTAGATGTCATTATGACCATAAAAACACTATTAGGAGTGTGATCGTAGGATACTAAATGTTTCATTGAATGTTCTCTTAAAATTAGTGTCTATCATTTCATTTTAGATAATTTTTTGTTGGAAATGATAAATTTATTTTTGATTCTGGGAATAGATTAGATAATTGTGTACCATTATCACATTCAATATAATTATAGGAGTGTTACCTTTCTATCTCTATAATGGGAAAGATATTATTACCAGGGTGAGTGGGATATTTAGGTGAATCATATAAGACCAATTTAGTGTAGATTAGGTTGTATCATGTCTCAAATAATAAGACTTGTACTAGATAATAGTTGAATGTAGCAGGGTAATTTACCATTAGTGGTGGACTATTTTCATGAAATATTTCCTGAAGAATTATCCCACTTACAACCTGATTGGGAGATTGAGTTCACAATCATGTTGATACTGGAAGCTAAGTTGGTTTTTACCCCACATTACAGGATGATACCAACAGATCTTCATGAGTTGAAAGTTTAGTTGGAAGATCTAAAAAAAGGATTCATAGGAACTAGTAAGTCACCATGTGGTTCTCCTGTTATTTTCACCAAGAAGAATGATGAGAATTTACCCTTATGTGTGGATTATCAGTGACCAAATCAGATGAATATTAAGAACCGATATCCCCTCTCATGAATCAATGATATATTAGATCAACTAAGAAGTTATAAGATATTATATAAGATCAATTTGATTTTAGGGTACCATAAGTTAAGGTTCATACCATCAAACATACCCCAAATACTTTCAAGAGTAGGTTTGATTGTATGAGTTTATGGTGATGACTTTTAGTTTGAAAAATCATGTCGATGATATTCATGGCCTTGATGAATGGGATCTTTTATCTACTCATGGATTAGTTCATGTTGGTTTTTGTCAACAAAATCTTAGTGTATTACCAGTTTTTAGTTGATCATGCCCAACATATTGACATCATCTTGAGTATATTGAGAGAACGTTAGTTTTTTTTCAAGTTATCCAAATTAATTTTTTTAATTATAGATTGAACTTATTGGGTCATGTTATCTCAGAGGCTGGAGTGTCAGTGGACCTAGATAAGGTTGCAGTCATAGTATCTTGAGAACAACTCAAAAATTTCTTCAAAATTCAATGCTTTCTGGGCCTAGAAGATATTAGGAGTTCTTTACCCAACCATCTATAAACCACAATGTCTAGGATTTCCAAGAAGGGGGTGAAGTTTTTTTGTTTAGAAGCTTGTGAGAGACATTTCTAGGAGCTAAAGAGAATAATAACCCCAACACCAATCCTCGCCTTTTCTATGTTGATTAATGAAAATACCATGTACTTTGATGAATTTGGAGTCATCCACAGAGTAGTTTTGATGCAGGAGGACCAAGTGGTTGTTTATGGATTCAGATAGCTAAGACTACATGAGATAAATTACCATAATCATGATATAGAGTTAGCTATGTAGGTACATGCTTTGAGATTTTAGATTCATTATCGATTAGGATAGAGGTTTTTGGTGTACATAGATTAGAAGATCCTCAAGTATATATTTTTGCAACAAGACATAATATATTTGAATTAAAGGTGAGTTGAGTACCTAGAGTCTTTCAACATGGAGTTGGATTATACTCCAAGAAAATGAAATGTTATTACTGACGATTTTAGATAGAAGACACATAAAGAGGCAATACTAATGTCTTGTAATGAGTGGTAGCTAATGGAACTATTCTCATACTTATATATAAATGTTCAATAATCCTAGGGATAGATAGCTCTAACTTAGACATATATTATACTTGTTCTTATATATTGGATTAAGACAAAGTAGTTATTTGATTAAGAGGGATTAGCTATAAGGGAAAATTTATATGATGGGGAGCCACCATCTGAATGTTCTCCTAGCAGTGACGAAGTTATTCTTGTTCATTGCTATGTATGGGGTCCTATGGGATTACATGAGGAGCTAATGCGATAGTTTAATGCTTCTTTATGGGTGGTATATATAGGTATTATAAAGGTGTATCATGATCTCTATAGATAGTACTAATGGTCAGGGATGGAAAATGAGATAGCGGGCTTTGTGGAAAGATTTTAACCTATTTTTTGTGAAGTCCTAAGACCAAAGGCTTTCTAGTATATTGAAACCTCTACCAATTACTAAAAGGAAGTGAGATCATGTAAATGTGGATTTTTAATAAGATTACCTCACCACACAATAATGATGCATTATGGGTGATCATGGATAAACTAATGAAGGAAAACCACTTCCTTAATATCAGGTAAAACATCACTATCAATGACATGGTTAATCTATATGTGTGGGAAATTGTTTTACTACATGGTGTTATGAGGAGTATCATTTCTAATAAAGATCCTTATTTCATGTCTAGATTGTAAAAGGGTATTCAGAAGGATATGGGATTGTAGGTTCTTCTGAGTATAACCTATCATCCTTAGAATGATGACCAATCTTAATGGATGATTCAGATTATAGGGGATATGTGACGAGCCTACGTATTGGAGTTTGGTTGTTTTTGGGAGAAAAATATAGCACTCATGTATTTCTCTTATAATAAAATCTTCTATCTATTGATCTAAATGGATACTTTTGAGTATTTGTATGGGTTTACATTCCATTCACCTCTTTGTTGGTTAGTGGTAGGTGAGTTAGTTCTTATTGGACCTAATCTTGTGTAGGAAACATCCGAGTAGGTTTAGTTTATCTAGATGGGGTTTGTGACTATAAATAGTTGATAAAAATAATATATTGACCATCAAAGGCAACCTATAGAATTTGAGGTTGGACATTAGGTTTTCATTCAAGTGTCTCCTAAGCTAGGGAAACACCATATCAGGAAGCAAGGGAATATTGAACTAAGGTTTTTGGGCTCTTTGAAGTAGTAGAAATGGTTGTTCTAGTATCACACCATTTAGTCATTTCACAACACCATAGTTCCATGCACAATGTATTTCACATGTCACAGCTTCGTGGATGTCATTATGACCCTTTCCATGTGATAGAAATTGATGAAATTGATCAAGATATTGATGCGTCCTTTGAGAAAAATCTAATTCATACCATGGATTGTAGTGAGAATAATCTATAAGGGAATACTATACCTCTAGTATGAGTGCAATGGAAACATGGGAATATTCAAGAGGATACTTGGGGAAGGGAATTTTATATACGAACATAGTGTCCAGAATGTTTTATTGATACCCCCAAAGATGCTTTGGAGCATGGCTTGGGGATGAGTTTCTATATGGTGGGGAAGTTTTAAGATCCTATATTCACCAGGTCTATCCACATTTTAGTTATTTTTAATCCTCCTTGTGTGAGTTAACTTATGGATTGGACCATAGTAATTGAGTCAATGTATCGATTTGGAAAGATGTATAGAGGAAGAAGAATGGGTATGAAGTATAGATGTAGAAAAAATTCATTCCATGAATAGTCAATTCATGATGTTTATTATTATGTGAAGGCCCCATAAAATACATACTATGTATGAATGGTTTGGGACTGACCCCATGAACTTAATTCATGCCATAAATGGTTCTGGGTAGTATTTTAATTGAGAAATCATGCTGTGTAACCAATTCATAATGTGAAAATGGTTTTTGGGGTTTTAATCCAATATAATGGATTTATTAGTGTATGTAGGGTCTGATCCATTCACAATGTAAATCCCATATTCATGTCTTTAATTTTCCATTCCTAGTGCCCTTTTAAACTCCAGTCCCCTCATTTCTTAGATAGTGCACCTTTCTCTTGACTACAACCCTTCTGTCGATAACTTATGAATTGTCCTCTCTAAACCATAAGTGTATTCCCATTGGGTATTGCTATCCGAAACCCAGAGTTTAAAGGTAAGAATTCCGATCTATATTCTCATTATTATTTCATTGGAATTCCCTGTTGCAAAACCATAATTGATAGAATTTATTTCCATCATTGAATGGATGGAAGGAAGAATACAATAACTGACTCAAATGTTAAATATTTTCCCACATCTTCTCTACTTTTAGTTGGGTGGTCTATAAAAACTTTATATTTTTTGTTTTTAATATTCTAGTATGTGGAATAAGTGTGATCATGCTGGAATTCTGTAACACCCTGAGTTTTTTATGGACCTTTTTTTCTGAATAAATTTAATTTTTATTTATGCCTTGAAATGAACTAAGACAAAAATTCATTTCATATGGATCACCAACTTGGCATACATTATACAAAAAATTGACTTGGAATATGTTACACAGAAAAACGACTTGGCTTATGTTACACACAACACTGATGTTTCTAAGAAACATCATTTTATTGTCATAATTCTTTAAACGAGATAATTATAACCTAGCTGTTAAACTTAGTAATATGAATAGTAATAAAAAACATTAAAATATTTTTTTATAATGGTTTTATATAAATAAAAAATATTTATTAAAAAAGATATAATTTTTGGTAATGTATTTATGTGTTTTGAAAAATACGATTGGCAGTTCAAGTGGGTTGGGCCTACAGGTCATGTATTGGGCATGGTATGCCTTTGGGCCTTTGGGTCATGTATTGTGAGTCAGTCAGACCTTATTCCTTGAGCCTACGGTTCATGTACGGGTCTCTCTTCAACCCTTAAAAAGGGGATTATCCATAATAAAATAAAATAAAGAAGGCCTTTGGGCCATTAGGGCAAGAAGCATGGGATGCATATACTAAAAAATTTGATTCTCTAAAATAAACTAATTTTCATGTACTTTTGTAAACAAACAATAAAATTAATTTTAGACACATTTAGAAATTTAATTCGATAAAATAAAATTCATTTTTTAATCTAAAATTTTGAAATAATATTAGGGTGAATTTTTGGTATTTTTATGAGAAACTTGATTTTTGGATGAAGAGTGAAAAATACCAGATTTTAATTCACAACTGCTTCTTCATATAATTATATATAAGGTTAAATTATATTTCATTTTGGTTTAAATATTTTATCAGACTAAATTTTTATAAATTAATCAAAATTAGGTAATTATAACCAATTTTACATTGATATTGGATATAAAAACTTAGCAAACTTTTGAACATTTTTTACTTTAAAAACCTACATTGTCAACCCGACTGCGAGATTAATTTTAAATTAATTTCTAACACTTATGTGATTAGAATTTTGAAAAATAGATTCCATATTTTTAATAATTATAATTTATAATGTCTAATATTTTCAACCTTTTTTGACTATAAATATTAGTGAAAGTGATTAAAATTAATTACATCGATTACGGTTTAATTAAACTTAATAAGGGACTAAACCATAACCCTAAGGCCCAAAAAGACCTATAAACATGTAAAAAATAAATTTTATGGACATATTTAGAACCTATAATCCCTTTTTATATTTTTATCATTATTTTACCTACTTGAAACATGAAAAATATGGGTGGAATTATCTCTTCAAATATTTACAAGAGTGCCCCTCCTCCTTCCCTGTAAAAAGCCACCACCTATCCCTCTTATTCACACCTATCAAACCAATTTGGTTCAGAAAATATAAGACCAATAAACTTCCTAACATACCTCCCTTCCTCCTTTAATCCTCCCTTTGGACATAAATTCTTCCAAGGAAGCCTTTTGGCACAAACTAAAGGAGGTACCCGGTTAAGAGGCAACGTCTTCTCTCGAGATACTTTATTTTATTTTACTTATCCACCCCTCCACTCTATTTAATAAATTTTTGTATAACAAAACCAGTATCATAAATATATTAGTATTTTTTTGATTCTAATGTTTCTACCTACACTGACACACACCTGCATCTAATTGGTAAGGAACATATTGTTTATGTGTACGGTGAACTACTACCTCACTAAACGACGATTGTTCATTTTTTCCTTTACCACCTCTCATGGTGGACATTATGATGGAAACGATATTTTTATATTTTATATATTATATTTAATATTTATTTAAAATTATTTATTCCTTTTACAATTTATATCTTTTTTACTTTCCATTTTGTGTTAATACGATAATTTCATTTGAGGAAGTGTGGACTACCGGTCCCCTCAAAGCGATATGATTTGTTAAAACACTACATGTAATGTATTAAGGATGTATTTAATGAATATATATAATATATATGATATCATAAATATTCTGTAATAATGATATCAATATATATATACATATTTTTTTTATTCTTTCAATATGACAATAAAAACGGAAACATCGTTCATGCGTACATAAGGCTTTGATCTCCATGAACGACATATTCCATTTTGTACTTATATATTATATAGATTATTATAATAAAAATATAATGGATATAAATTATATTTATATCTTTTTTTACATTCTGTAATCATTATATAAGTATAAGGACCAACGATATAACAAATTACAACACATGTGAAGAACTAAATAGATATTATCCAAAGTGAAACATTAACATAGGATGGTTAACAAGAAGGTAATATAATGTCATAATAAAACCATATATGTTATTAGATACAATAATATGTTTATTTAAAATATTTATAATAAATTTATATTTATTATACAGGTGGGTTGAATGAGTACAACTAGAGTCAAGACATAAGGTAAGGGGATTTCATCTCACTTTTTTATTTTCATGAGATACATGCTTTATTCACCACCCAAGAATTTTTTAAGGGTGTATGTACTTCACATGAATGCATTATATATCTCTTATAATTAAATTTATGGGTATTAACATATCCATTTTATGATATTTATTTCATCGTATTTATGTTTCCAAAGTTAACAAATCGGTAAAATAGTTTTGTCTCAATTTGTCTTCTTTGAGGCTCATGTTTAGTTATGAACCTAAATTAATTTGGAGGTGTATATAATTAAATTTTAAATGTTATATCATGAATCTCATTCTTTTTTTGATATTATAATCTTTATGTAATTTCATTTTCTTAAATGGAGATTATTATCCCACGTTACCAAGTGATAAGAGCTTATTGAAACAATCTCATCACTTTTTAATATTATTTATGTTTATGGTTCCTTTGATGAAATATTATGATTAATCTCTCTAGAATGATTATGAGTTTCCTTATACTATATTTATTCAAGACATATCCATGTATTAGTACCATTTTCCCACTATTTGGTACTTAAGATAATGTTTTTAAGTAAAATATGACTGTCCCTCTCTCTGGTCCAAAATCCATTGTATTCAAAATACATGTTTTAAAAAATGTTTTCCAAAGATATTTGAAGCCCATTTTCAAGGAAAAAAGATTTTAACAAAGTTTTATGGTTTTTAATACTTCCTCTATATATTCCAAGAAAAATGTTTTTAAATGGTTTTATGTTTTAAAAAGTGTTTTTCAATGTAGAAAAGATATTTTCCTCGAGAAATGTTTTTAAAAGATATTTAAAAATTATTTTTAATCTAAGATAACATATGTTGGTGTTACTCATGAATTTCTAGTTAAATTATTCAATGTTTCCATTCATATTATTTCTCTGAATGGATTATGTTTTGGTGTTATGATGTTTATGAAACCCGCTTCTCTTTCATGGGTTATATGCTTTTGAAACCTGCTTTTTTTCATGGGTTATGTTTATGATGAAATGATTATGAAACCTATATTTTTCCATAGGTTATGATATGATTACATGTTTATAGTACCCATTTCATTTCATGGGTTATGATAGTATACATGTATGTATGATTTCATTATGAGATGGGTGAGACCTATATCACCCTCTAATGCATTGGGTAAAGATTTATATTTCATGAGATAGAATAAGATGGTCTTAGGAATTAACCTTAACTACAAATATGGCCATGGAAGTGAACCATGACTGCCAAGATGGTATGAGGAGTGAAATCATGCTATTAAGACGTCCATGAGAGTGAACCATGACTACCAAGATGGTAGGGGAGTGAACCTACACTACCAAGATGTTCTTGGAAGTGATGACTTGGATACTATGAAAATCATATTATATATTCTTATTTGTCTACCACAATTCCATTTTTTATTTTTATATTATTCTTTCATGGATTATGTTATCTATTTCCTTATGATTCATGTCTTATGAACTGCCATGATTTATTCCATTATTCATGTATATGGTCTTTGATATGCAGGGTATGATCTTATATTTTCATGATCACGTTCACATGCCCTTATGTTTATGATTATTCTTACATATCTACTGTGTTTACCCTTATTGATCATTTTATGTCACCCATTTTTGTGTTTCCTTCAACAGTTTATGAAGATTTGTATTATACTTGATGTGTATAAGAAAGGTTCCTGTCAAGAAGAACCTAGTGGGAGATAATATATATCACTAATGTATTACTTCCTATGTTTCCATGTTTCCAAAGGCAATAGACTAGTACTGTCTTTGGGTATATCTTTGTATAGTGTTTTATGTATTCTGAAGAAGTTATGTAATGTTAATGTATGAAGATAGAGGCTCACAATACATTCCATTTGCATAACCAAGTCAATTGAATAATTCAATATTTACAAATTTTCACATGTTTTGACCACCCTTGGATCCTTTTAGGTTCATTAGTGTTGAGACAAGACTTTTGTCCACATAGGTGGTGACCCTACCCTAGAAATTATAATGAAATGGTGGTCTTGATAAAATTAATTTAGAATAATATGTGAATTATGATAAATTTTATCCTATAATATTGTTATATCATTGATTATTATTTATGTTAGTGAATACACCAGTTGAAAATGAATAACTTTATAACTTTCTAATTAGGATAATTAACTAACCTGATATATGATAACCTAATAATATATTGATATTTTTTTACTTTATGCATAGAAACATTGATTCATACTATTGCATGAGAATCCACCAATTTACTGTTATTTTCTTTTGGGATTATTATGCTTGTGTTGGATCACATGATTCCTAAGGACTTGATCCACTATCTCATGAGACATGGTACTGGTTATTCTTCATAATCGAGTAGAATCCACAACTTGAGATTGTTACTTTACCATTGGTATGGTATTTCACCATGGGAAGACATCATTGAATCTAACATGGGACAATCATATGAAGCCTAGTGAGATGGTTATTTACCAATGGAATGGTATTGCACCATGGGAATATGTAAGCTACTCTATCATGGGACATTCACATGGAGACCAGTGAGATGGTTACTTTACCCCGTAGAGACATGTGCCGTAGGAAAATATAAGAGACCTCAACATGGATATATATACATGGAGCCCAATGTTACTTGGTTACTTGATAAATTTCATGGGTGATTTATCCTGATGCAAGATAATTTTCCAACAGGATGGGTGACCCATCCTAATACAGGAGGATCTACAACTTGTTAGAGACATCTGACCTGGAACCAAATAAGGTTTGTCTAACCTAGGGTGTTAACCTAGATCCTAATGGTTGGAATGTTTATGAAATATTTTTTTATTAATTTATGAATAAACATCCCCTTATTATCATATTATTTCATTCATTATATTCATAATGGATTGTTTAGAAAACATGGGTGTTGGTATTTATGAGTTATAACCACACCTTGTTTGGGACGCCATTTAGTACCTGGGATGATTTTGTGGATACTAATCTAGACAAGGGTAACATGCCCTACATTGATTGATTGATTGATGTATGGGTTTGAGCTTGGATATAGGTTTGAAATTTGGTTCAAAACTGGGATTATTTTATTATTTCATTGAGTATGTCTAATAATTTTCTTGTAAGACTGTCAACATGTAATTTAGTTACATTAAACATGTCATAACATAATATCCATTATTATTTGGATTTTTTATTACTTTATTTTTTTCTAGGTTGAATTATTTTTTATTTATATTATCCTGCTTCTATTTCTAATCTATACCAGAGGGTATAATCTCTCCACTATGTTCCTTACACCCTCACTGCTAGTCGGTAGCCTCTGGAATATGGGTAGGCATTCTTGAGGTCTTGTAACCCACCCTGATCATCCATGTGAGGGAGTAATAGGATAAGTACGTTAATAATATAGTACATTCCAAAGGGAAAAAATTCATAAATTAAGGGGGATAATTTGGGGGAGTAATTTTTATGGAAGTTTCAAGAATTTTTCTATTTTTTTTAAAAGGTTGAGGGTCAATACCTCTTTATTAAATGAAAACATAAAAAAACTATTTTGAAAAATGGGGAAATAGGAAACCCATTACAAGAACCATAGGAAAAAAACAAAAAAACACACCTGAAGGAAAATGGATCTAATCATTCAAAAAGAGACAAAGTACAAGGAAATCAAAGGATGAGGTTTCATCACACCCTCCCTAACAAGAAAATGTAGTAGTGGAATCAGTCAAAGATATACATCACCCCCTACTAAGAATTTGTGAGGTACTAGAAACACAATGAGGAAGATAACCCTTTGAACAAAGATATGTGAAGTAAGGACCATACGATATGTTCTAGAACACCTATATCTCTTTCAAGATGCCCACCCAATGATGATTGTGAAAAAATCACATCCATTCAACCTAATGTGACAAAAATAAAGACAAAAGCCACAGTAAAAAATCAAGTCAAAGAACCCATCCATTCAAAATAAGAACAGATGGCTGATGATGAGTTCCAACACACTCATCCCTCATGTGAGGTTTCCCACCCAACAATACCTGCAAAAAGCAGCATTGCACCAAATACAACAAAACCATATCCAAATCTCAAATTGTAACCTACACTCTGATAAAAAAACCAGTCCCAAAGTTCCAAAATCCATACAAAAGTGGGATACTTCCAAGTCATTTTACTCAGGTAAAATAACCTAGATCCATTATTTTAATGGGTCAAAATGCACTACATCATTTTTACTTACTTAAAGATTTATTAGTTATATTTGTTATAAAAACTTAAATAGTAAGTCAATAAGTTTTTATGAACTGATTATACTACATTTACTTTAAGATATTTGTAAAGTCAAATGAATTAAATCAAATGGAAGATGATGTTTCATATTTAAATTATGTTACAATCATACCCAAATAACTCATAGTATTTTCTTACATAAATGTATATAAACTAAGAGTAAGCTTTGAGGAACATAACCTTATAATTACATTATTCTAAAAAGTTATTTTTATTAATTTTTGAACTATTTAAACTCCATTTAGAGATTTTGTTTTTTTAATATTTTTCAGTGTGAGCTTATAGATTACATTTTTGAGGTTCTCATTATAAAGTTTCTATTTCCTATTATCTTAATTATTTATTCCAATCTTGTAAGATTAAAGAGATTATAGGGATAGGAATCCGGGTGCTTCTAGATATTGAGTTCAATGTGATTATATGGATATGAATTTATATCTTCTGAACACTAAGTTTGATAAATTATAAAGAATGAGTAACTATCGATCATATTTATTGAAAAGGATCTTTGGGATAGGTAAAACTATTAATGAAGTTTCTCTAAATAATTACCAAGGTTTATAAATTATACTTTTTCATCATATAAATTAAATAATTTCCTAGTTTGAAATTTGTATCTGTTGGATCAGAGTACTAATCATCATACTTATTTGAATTATAACTAGTTTATATTCATTATAATATTCATTAATTTTTTTTATATATTTTCATCCAAAACTCCACATTTTTTAACAATCTACATTATTATTATAACTGATTAATTTTCTTATCCTAGTTATGTTTATAAATTTTGAGTGTTTTGTTTTTTCTATATGTATCTATTTTTATATGTTTTTATACTCTTGTTAGTTTATAAATTTTAACTTCTATATTGCTTACATTATTGTGTGGAAAAAATTATAATTTTACATTAAAATTTAATCTATCCCCTCTTAAATCTTCAATATCTAATAAAAAAGGCAAAATAAAAATAAAATGGGGATGTAATATGGGTAAATACTATTTTATAGTATTTAAATATATTTATTTATAAAATATTTTATATCAAATATGTTTTCCAATGTGACTTCAATATAATTCCTTGATGTTATGAATGAAAATAATACAAGGTTAATAAAATTAGAATATATTTGGAGAGTATAAAATTATGACTTGAATATAGGTTAGTAAATCATAATATGTTTCAATTTGTAGGGTATACCAATCCTTTACAATTTTATAACTTTATAGTACATTGTGATGATTTCATATTGGAACAATTCTAATTTTAATTTAATAATTAGTTCAATAAGAAGTTAAGTGTTTATTTGAAAATGATTTTTAAGCTATGGATAAACATATGATTATTATAAAAGTTCCTCAATTATTAAATCACTAATTTTTATAAGATATATTTAGAAAAAAATAATAAAATATCTAAGAAATATATTCACACTCCTAGATACACATCTCTTCCAGATCATGAAAAGGCACAGGTGAACTTGAATAACAATTTTCAATATCATTATATTATTTTTAATGGATGTTACACTTTAACCTGAAGTGGGAAACAACCCTTTAAGTCTCTTTCATACTGTATTATTTTTTAGGAATTTCATGGAATTCATCTTGTTGTCTATGTTTTTTATGATTTTATGAAATTATGTAAATTTTGAATTATTATTTGAAAATTTTTGATGTAATGTTTCATGTTATTAATTTTATAAATGAGTTAGTGATATAATTATATCTATATAATCATATTGTGGAAGGTGAATTAATATATAATGAAAAATTTCTATGAAACTGTTAATAAGATATCATGATTTAATTTTATATGGAATCTAATAATGATAAAAAGGGATAAAAGTCCTTGATTTCAATTATTACTATTAAATAAGAAATAATTTTAGCAAAATAGTGGTACAAGTAACTTTTAGATTGAAAATTTATATGTTTTTTAAATTTTAATACATTTTTAAAGTATATTAAATTTTAATTTTTATGTAGGTCTTCGATTAATCTAGGAATTTTAAACAAAAATTAAAATTTCATGTTGTATTTTAGTTTGTCTAAAATGGATTGATATACAATTTTTTTTCCAAACCTATATTTTTATTGAACTAATATGAATTATTATATGTTTTTAGTGTTTAAAATGATCTAAAATTACATAGTATCCTAAGTATATTTTTGAAACAAAAACTCACAAGTTAATTTATGTTACTATGTTGGCCTGTATCATTTGTTTATATTGTTATACAAAATTTTTTATTGAATATTTAAGTTTATATTCATAAATCTAAATTTTTCTCAATATGGAAAAATGGATAGAAGTGTCGTCAACAATGAAACCCAATAAAATATCATAAGTGTATTTTTGATTTAAAATTTACTTACAATCTATTATGTAATATTTTTACCAATTTAATTATTGAAATACTATTCTAAAAGAGAATGAACTTAAATCTCTATAAAAAATGGAATGAAAACAATTTTGGTTTAAATGAACATTTATGTTAGGTGTTAGGTGATGATAACCATAGAAGAGTTTATTGTCATCCTATAAATAAGATTACACTATCTAGATATTGGGCTTCCAACAATGTTTCTTTGAGCATAACTACTGGTATAGTTACAATGGGGTAGTTTCATGCTTTTATTGAACAAGAAACAAATAAATTTGATCAAAAATCTCAAAAATTCCAAAATTATATGAATGAATAGTTCATAAAATAAATATGAACTATGGGTTATTCAATTCCACTTAAGAATATATAATAGGTAGATTCTTATTTGACAACTATGCAGTCCGTTTTTTGATGATTCTTCTTTGTCTTCTCAAACTACTGATTTATATTTTATTGATAATGGAGATTACTATACCACTCCTATAAATGATATCAGTGGTGATTGAGGTGGTGATGTTTTCAATCATGGTGAATGCAAATAACTGACCATCATTAACCTACGAAATCACTCAAATCATCTCTCCATAAGGCCCAAAGCACATTCCTGATCACCATAAGATAGTGACATGCATCAAGGGTATCAAGACATATGTAATAGGAATGATTTCAACATCAAAAAATAATAAAACAACATCAAATAATTCAACTGGGAATTCAATTTGAAGTATCCATACATTCTACACTAATTATATATAAATAAATAGTTTCAAAATACAATCCCATCAAACATGTTATAAAGAGGATGGAATAAATAAACATCAATCATAACATTATAAGAAAAATATAAATCAATATAACCAAAGGGGGTGGAAGAAGAGGTAAGTGTTTATATGGGAAAGTAAATGCATTGGTTATGATCTGATGGTTGGTGTTATGCTTTAGGTTCCTGGTGTGATTATTTTGGTGGAATTTTTTTTGTGTTGTTTTCTATAGTGTTTTTGGTGATAACCATCTTGTCAGGACCATGTGTTATTTTTTTGGTTTGGTGACTTTTTCACATGTATAAAAATTTTATGGTTTTCCACTTATACCATTAAAGTGTATTTATTCAAAAATCTAAAAAAAGTATGAGAGAGCAAGATACGTGAAATATTCAATAAAAAAGTGACCAAAATTAAAGTTAGGAAAAAGTGGATGACATAGGAGCATCCCAAAGAAACCAAAAATGTACCAAAATAACACAAAACTATATCCTCATGATTCACGGTTACCATTGGATCATCATTTAATTATAAATAAGAAGAATAAATTTAGGGAACACTACCAAAGAAAAAAACCACTTTACTAATATCCACTTGAGATATAATAAGTATTATATAAAATCTATGGCTGTATATATAGTGTAATAAATAACCCAATAATATAACACCAAGAATCTATAAAACCAATTTATATAAATCATTCCATAAATTCTAGCTGACAATATATTGAAAAAATAGGTTTCTAATTTTTATTTTAGAGTAAGATCCACATACAATTCATTAACTCTTTATGAAAATTGTTTAATTTGAGAAAGTTTGAAATCAAAGTAAGGTAATAAAAATAATCATAATGAGAATATATCACAATGAATAATGAATTCATAATCAAAGTAAATTCATATAATAAAATAATCGTAACATTGAATATCAAAATATAAATCATACTATAAAGAAAAATCAATACATATTGATATGGTCATAAGAGAGTATACCACCTATATATGTGTGTGTGTGGGGGGGGGGGGTGAATCAATGTTTGTTGAAAACACTAAATTTAAAACTAAATGATTCCTATAATAATCTATAATGAATAAATCTTGATATCTACGATGTGTGGTGAGATATTGAGTGAGAAAGAACACACATGACCACAAGGGTTTTTACAAGTTTCACTCACACTTATTATCAGGTGTCTAATATTTGGTGTGAAGTAGTTGCAATCTTGCTACCCATATTATAATTAATTATTAAAGGAATAAGGAATGTATCATGTGTACTATCATAAAATTTAAGTAAAGGATGAAAGAAGATAATAAATCAGTTGAATGATATTTGATTCTCATTCCTTAGGTGCCTCTAGAATGTGTACATTCACCATTATTCTTCTACTCAATAACAAACCAAATACTTATTGAAAAAACCAGAAAATTCTCTATAAAGCTCCTATTTTCATCAAAACACCCAGGTCTCTAGGTTGGACACCACATATTTATATATTTAAACAACACTGTGTCATGATTCTTTTGTCTTTAGTATGATCCACAAATCCAAAATACATGTAAGACTAAATTCTAAATATCTGAAAGTATCTTGAAGGATCTTTTAATAGATTTGTATCATGATAGATAGTATTTAGCATGGAATATTAAATATTTCTATAACCAATAATCAAATGAACTTATATATCTAGAATCATCATGTCATGGAGCATTCACTACACTTTGGTGGACCGTGAATCACTAGAACCAAAAAAATCCTCAAAACTTTTTCCGCAGTTTATGGTGACATGGTTTCTCCTACTACATCATGGGCTTCACATATTCACCGAAACATATGGTATGAGCCCTTAATTTCTGACATAAGAACACTTGGCTCAGAAACTAATGTAACATTAATATCTCTAAATAAATTCTTCAGAGTATAACTAACTCCTCAAAATTCTTCAAGTGATTTCTCATAACACAAACCATCCAACTACAACTAGGGATTTAAATGAGATTAAGGTGATTATAATCTACTTAGGCTCAAATTAATTGATTACCAAATTTTAGTCAGTTTTTTACATCATGATTGATCTTGAGCTACTCATGTATTTACTCAAGTCAAGTTCAATTACTAGAATAATTTAATCGAATATATAATGAACCTAATAAAGACTCTGATATATTAATATATAATTTTTATTCAATATATATGTACTTAATTCCAGGCTTGAGCGTCAATCTGAGCTATATTTTTTAATTAAAATTGTGGTAAAGTATCCTTATTGAACCGAGTTGAGAGTAATTGAGTAACTCAATCGAGCTCAAGTTGATCTTAAGCTTAAGTTAGGAATTTGATACTCTATAAAGCTCTGAGATGATCTTAATCATATATTTCAAGTATCAATATTGATATTAAGTATGAATATACTTTTAATTAATTGACATGATTACCCCTATATGTGGTGTGATGCTTCTCATATAAGATAAACTATATTCTCATGTCAGATTAACTCTAAAACACATGTTTATCATGTATCATTAAATTATTCCTAATAATTATCATCATGGTGAAACCAAAAAACATTAACATGATTCATTATCATATAATAATAACTCAAGACACTACCTTCTTACATAATATGCATTCACATCTCACATGAGATTAACTTAACCACATCATGGAATGATTACTCCTATTAATGTTGTGGTTTCTTCATCAATAAAAAAATTAATTGAATTCATTTCTATACATATCAATGTAACTCTAAAGCACTTCTAACACATCCATGAGCATGTTTCCAAAGAATACAGCCTAAAAAAATTCCCAAATCATGAATTAATTGGCTCAAGAAACAATTCATAGCATTATACAAATACAAAACTCATATAAGAACGTCACCATTTGATAACATGGTGATTATAATAGAATTACATCACTTAGTGTAAGATCATTTCCATAATGAACATGTATCAATTGAGAACAACTATTCACCCCTCTTTTTAAATTCATTTTATGTGGCTTATTCAATCACTAATATCTCAAAGGTTCCTTTAATATCCATTTTTATTTGTTAGAAACATGAAATAAAAAATTATATATTCTTAAAACTCCATACACCAACACATTAATATATCCATAATTTTGAAGACTTCTAAAATCCTCTCCCATTTTATGATCACCCATAAAAGAAACAAGAGAATATCCTCTTCTACAAGAAGATATCCTATTGTATTTTCCCTTTATTAAAAAAACCAAAGGAATGGAAAATTAAAAAAACTAAGAAAACTTAAAGGTATTTTTGAAAATAATGTACTCCAAAAAATACTCTCAAGTATTATAAGGAATCCTTTAAAATATATTTGGTTAAAGTATACATGACTTAGTCTTTAGTTTAAACATTTTACAATGAATAATAATCACGATACACCTTATCCATGATAAATTGGTACTTGATATCAATATTCTTTGACCTTGAATGTTTCACTGGATTCTTTAACAAGTTGATTTCACTTTGATTGTCACATAAAATCACCAATGTTTATGAAAAATCAACCCTCATGTATTCTATCTATGAACCACATGATTTTATTTGTGGATTGTGATTATACAACATAACAAAATTTATTTTATTTTAGAGTGATATAATTATACCTCTTAGAATTCCATGATTCACATCTTCCACTGATAATGAAATCACATCCAAAATTATACTTTTGATATCCAACATCTTCTACCCAATTATCATCAATATAAATAAAAATATGAAATGATATATATTTTCATACCTTAGGATATAAGAAAGTGTTACTTTGATGTTCCACAAGATCAATTTTTCTAATATAAGATACAACTCCTCTTTTTTTCTTTAGAATCATGTAAAAAGTATAACTACGAACACAATATTCAATCTTGACACCATTAAATAAATAATTATACTAATGAGACTATATAACTACTTTTTTTTTCACAATCCTCCCATATTAATCTAGGGAATACTTAATCCCTTGTACCATATGTGGGGAAAATTCATTTTATTCCTCTTTAAATGTTTTAATTAAATCATGAGCATAATTTCATTATGATAGAAAGATAAAATCTATTACATTAGTGACTTTTAGACCCAAAAAAAAATTATATACAAATCATTAAAATCTATATGAAGTTCCTAATTTTTTTATAAGATTCCTCACAAGTTCCCTATTTTTCCCATGAAAATTATTTAATAGACATATACAATCACACTGAGTGAGTTTGCGTAATCTCCCTTGATATAAATATTTGAATCCACTTTTCCTTTCTCAAATTTCATTCTCTTTAGGATACTATATATATTCCAATACCATGATTAGGGTGCTTATTTGAGCCTATATAGTTCCTTCTTTATCTTAAACACTTGATAACCATCATTATCAAAGATAAAACCTTTCAATTTTCAAATTCATACCTCTTATTTATGTTTATCATTAAGGAATGATGACTTTAAATCCATTTAGAAGAACTTATAATTTATTTGATTAAAAATAATAAGAAATATTCAGATAATTTTAAGCCTTTTTATGGGAGAAAATGTATCATAAAAATCAATACCCTCATTTTGAGAGTATCAATTTAAAATAAGATGAGATTTGTTTCAGGCTACTTTACCTTTATCATTGAGATTATTCTTAAAAACCCATTTTTTATGATCAAATTTTGTTAGTATGTAACACCAATTAACAAAGTGACATTGTTATTAATTAGGTTTAGATATTATTCCATTGATAAAACACAATTCTTATATTTTAGGGATTTATTAACACAATTTAGTTAAACATGTGAAAGAAATAAAGCATGATTTTAAATTTTCATTATTATTTATCATTATACTCCCCTTACTTTGTAACCAATTATGTTTTCAAGATAAAAAAGTTATTTATGTCTTTATAAATTTTAACTTTCTTACTCAAAGACTTCCTCATTGTTTTAATTTTTAGAATCAACCTAAAAATTATGAAAATATACTCACCTATCTATAATACTCTCATGATATCCTTTGTTTCCACCCCAATTTAATGTTATCATCTATGGGAAATGATGATTGGGAAGGAATTTGATTTTCCAAAAAAATATAAAGTTTTAAAAAAATATTCTCCAAAATATTGTTATAGCACTAGTAACTTATTCCACTAGGTGTATATCCATGTAATATACCTTCTTTATCACCATCAATGAACTTTCCCAAATGTTTTCCTTTAATATTGTTAAAATTTGGGCTTCTTAACACATTAAAACTCTTCAATCAAGACTTAATTTTGAACCATAACTCATATAGTGTAATGAATGAATTGGTTTAGAGTAGGAATCAGTTAAAAATATAGAAATCTATAGTTATGGGTTGTTTCCACAAATATTTTTAAGTGTAATGATTTTATAACAAATTCTTCTCTAGTCCACTAATCATGGATTCTTACTCTTTATAATCCCATTTTTTGGGGTGCGTGTGGAGTACTATATTTCTATCCTATACTATTATTCTCATGATATTCATTGAACTCTTAATTATTACTTTTAGATCTATTATCAAATCAAAATATTTTGATGAAATGTCCTCTTTGATTATTATTAATCTTCTAAAAGTTTTACGTTTCCAAAGATCTTGTGACTTACTCAAAATGGAATAGAAATAATTTATATGATTAAAATCATAAAAAAATACTTGAAATATTTATCTATATTAGTTGAATTAAATATCATTGTTTTTGCACATATCTGCGTTTACTAACTCAAGTGGTTTCTTCATTTTTATTTCCACCAACTTGCGACTCCTATTAACCATTTTCCCCTATGATATGTAACACATGTATTGAGTATTTAATGTTTTAGATTTGATATATTTCTCACATAATTATACTTGAAAATACTAACTATATTATTTTACCCCAGATATATAAGTCTTACATATGAAATATGGGTTTCCTCAGTTATTCTCATGCAACTAGAATTTTGATCACTATAAATCTATAACAAGTTATTATTTTTTAGTTTTCCATTTATCTTTATTATGATTTCCTTCAAAATAATTAGGATACATTCATTCTTTAAAAATATCATAATTGGATATATTCTCACTAATCATGGTGTATCTAACTCCTTTTAAATTGAGTGATCCATCATTTATAAAAGAGACAACCATGCATCATATCATTTGATATATTTCAAGATATTTTTGTTTCTAGTAATATGTGATGAGTAACCTCTATCCAATATCAATGAATTTTATTATATTATATATTTATAAGCCTCATTGACAATTATTACACGATCCACATAATTCCTCCTCTTAAAATATTTAGAACCTTTATTATGCTTCTATTTTTTTGGTAGCATGGTACGACATTTTTTTGGCAATGTGTCTAAGTTGATCAGAGCTCCCACAAGTCGCTTTAAGAAAATAATTGTATTTTTTCCATTGTAACTTATCTTTTGGATATTTTCCCCAATCAACTCAACAACTCTCTTTGATTGAGGGGGTGCGATATTATACCAATACATATATACATGTGTCGGTAGACTCCACAACACTAATATCATCTTTAAATCATAATATCATAGGATATAAAGTAGGTTCTTTAAAATATTCTCATAAAGTTTCATTCTGATTTTATATACATTGTTGTTTCTCAATATTATCATTCTTAAGAGATGTGTCCTTTAACTTGACCCTTCCCTTAGGCTTAGCCTCAAATTTCTATTCTTTCAACACCTATTTACCTTTAAAATCTCTAGCACCATTATAAAACATGGAAGTTGGTTTATCTTCATTTATAGGTGATTCAATAACTTTCCTCATTACCTTATCTCTACTTTCACCAATATAATTGGAATCCTAAGTGTCAAAAAAAATTATTTGAACCATGGAATAATCTCTAACTACTTTGTAGCATTAATAACGTTCTCAATTATTTTTTAGCATTCAAAAACTTCTTTTACTAAAATTTTAAACTCTGCATATTTGGATTTTCTCATTGAATTTTTATCTTCCACTAGACTTATATCAATAGATTGTACCTCCATTATTAGAAATAATTTTTTTTAATAACAATAATTTTGTCTCTCACTTCAATAATTTCATTAATATCTAATATTTTTCATTTAAACTCAATATCTATATTTGCAATGTCTTTATAATTTGATTCATTGAGGGTTTTACTTATTTAATCTTTATACTTCTTGAATCACAATAGGATATTAACTCTAAGATTAAACTATTTTGGTGTATCCTCAACAATATTTTCTTATTTATATATTCATTACATTTCCTATCTACTAAATAAATCTTAGGAAAATTATTATTTTTCTTTGAAGGATATTTTCCTTTAATACTTTGTGTTTTCAAATCACCATTCACTTTCCTCATCACAATATGTGACATCAAGTTGTGAGACAATTTTTTCTTTATTTCATTTCCTTATACTTTTCTTTTAAATAACCTTATTTCAATGTAACCCCTAGATATCTAGTTTTTCCTAGGTTATCTTTTATGTTTATCAACCTTATGTTATTCTTTTTTATCCTTAAATGATATTTTTTGAAAAGTGTCTAATATTTCTACAATGAAATAATTTAAATGGTAGATTTAATATATATTTACCTTTCCTCATTGAATTCCTTTTGATAATGAAGATATTAATTATTAAAAATATATTCCATCAACTTTTTAATTAGTTTCTTTATTATGAGACTTATTTAAATCAGCATGATTAGATCCTTTTAAATCGGTTGATGTAGTCTCTTTCTCTTTTTTATATTTTTCCTAATATTGGAAATATTATCATCTAAAAAGTTTATAATAAAATGTTGATTTTATCTATGGTTAACTCATCAAAGTATTTATCAACATGGTATGAAATATTCACATCAAATGTATCTGGTAGGTTTTGCATCATATGATTCATAATACTAAAACCTTTAAGAATTTTACCATATCTTCCAATCAATATCATAATTTTTTCCAATCAAATTATGTATTCATCCACCAATGAAACTTATAACATTTAGAAATATTCAAAATAAAATCAGTTGTTTTATAAATAAGACACATTTAGCTTATTTTATTTTTCATGTATATCTTGGAGTTTCCTCTAAATTCTATTTTTGTTCATAATTATCATAAATTTTTTCAACACTTTCTTAGATAGTGATGAAAGTAACATGCTATATTCTTACCCATAAACATAAATACTCTTCTTTTCTTAAAAATTATATTATATTAAGTACTTAGGAATATTCAAATCATTATTTATGATATCAAGAATTTATAGGTTGAGTGATATAAGATAAAAACCACCCTCTCTCTGCATAGATAGGAAACCATACCTTTGAACACGAGGAAACCCTTGTAGTTTATGGTTTTCATTGAATTGATGGATCTCATTTTTTGAAGATATAATAAATAAAAAGAAAACTTAAGTCTATGATAATAATACCTATAATGATTTCAAGAATGATCAGATACTAATTAATAGGCATATGAGAGAGTATATGTAATGAAACATGAATTTCTATGATGTTACCTTTTGGGGTGAGTTTGGATTTTTATCCCAAAGTAGGGTTTTTCCATGAACTGAGATTCAGATTGGGAATCTAAGCAATTGAACATATTTATAAGATGGTTTTAGATAAGGAAAGAGGCCCTGATTTAATTTTGGGTGATTAAATAGGTGTCAAAGTATGGCTAGAGGGACTTTGTAAAATATTGTTGTTATATTATTTCATTCCACGACCCATAGATAATGTCTCAATGAATTAAAAAAGTGTAATTTCATATTATATGTGTGAGGGGTTATACGAAGAAGGATATAGGAAATTAATCCTTCCCTATAAAGGATAACTTCATTTTTTGACCAATCACCATGCCAGGAATTTTTTAGGTGATGGCGGGATTCACTATGTGGCCTTATTGGTCATTCCAAGAATGAGGTTGGGGTGGTTTTTTAAGAGTTATAGGATAATATTTTATTGTTAATACCCCCTTTGTTCTTGGTTGATTAGGAACATTTGGGGAGGGCCATTCAGCCGAATCATCCCACTATTTTCTTCTCTTCAATACACCATGAAGGGGAATGGATCTTGGTGCATTATAATGGTGGTTTCATGTGAATTTATTCTGTTACCCCATTTGTTTTTGGTTATTCTCCACTATCCCAAATTTTTGTGTGGTTTATACTAGGTATTGAGTTCTAATTCCACCAGATCATGGTGGAATCAGGTGAGGAGGATAAGGATTTAGGGTGTCTATTCTTGAGGATATCTTAGATGGTTGATCACACAACATTGGGTGTAGTTTAAGTGAATTGGAAGTGAATGGTTATTTTTAGGTGATTATACTTATTTTATTTTTCTAGAATAATTAATTTTAAATTTTATGATTAATTATTTGTGCCATGTGGATTTAGATTAGTGCTCAAGGGAATGTATGATATTGTATGAGGCTTGATAGAGCTTGGAAAGGGGTTAACTCAATGTTCGGTGTAGGTATACCATATGATAAAGTTTAATATGTTTTTAATCCATGTGTGTACATGTCTACATAATTTATTATGTTTATGTATGGGGATTAGGGACCAAGGGTTCCCTAGGTAGAATAGGTAGGATGGTTATTGGCCCCCTATACCTTGAATAGGATCTATTTATTACTTAGGTGAGTTAAAATCTCCCACAAACTTTGAATCCAAGGGATGAGAGTATTTTTTTTGGATAACATGAAGCCTTTGGTATGAATTTTAGATTGAGTGTGATACAATACATTCTAGGTTTGGGTCTTTGGGATAGAGGGAAGACATGAAAGGATTGTGGATGAGTGGTGACTGGTGAGGCAACTATACATCTCACAAGTGACTTGAAACTCCCTACTGAGTTTGAATAAGAGTTTTAGTGTTTGAGGGGAGTGATAAAATTCATTTAAGACATTTCATTTTGGATGGGGAGGGGTTTTCTTCAAATGAAGGGTTGAGAGATCTATCGTAGGAGTGGTGAGATGAGACAAAGGTATATGTAATAGAAAGTGCTTAATTACTTGGAATTAGTTTTAAAAGGGGGAGGGGTTGGATGGGAATTGGACTTTATTATTAATGACATTGTCAGGTAGAATGTGTTGTATTGGGACAATACCTTAGTAGTGTTACCTAAAGTGATTAAGGTTTTGATGAGGTTGTATTGGAGTTGAGTTCTAGGTTATAGGGATCCTATAACTATGATGTCATTAAGGGGTTATGGGTATGAGGTAGTATCGATGAGCAGAGACCGTGATGGGTCTATAGAACCTAGTGTATTCCTTGAAGGTAGAGATGAGTTTGGATTCTATGTGTAAGGCTAGGTAAGGTGTTACTATCACTCTGATGGTGAGAGTATTAGTGGTGTGATGAGTAGTATTCCCTGTTTTATAACTTGTGTGTCCTTTCACGTGCTTGTGATAGGTGATTTACCTAGTGAGGTGGAGTATTTTCTTTTAATGGTAGATTAGGTGGATCTTTTGATGAGACATTCTACAGTGGTGGCTACACAATCCTTTGCAAAAGAAATGTAAAGGTTATATCAGGGGGTTGGTGTAGGAATTTAATTGTTTAGGAATAATTCAGTTATCATACAATGATCACTCACTCAGTACAATTTTTTGAGCTGCAACATGAAGACCCTAATTCTCAAATTGGGAGTTTATTGGAATTGTGAGACAAATTTCAATTCCAAAATATCCCAAGGGACATGGTGAGATAGTGATTATTCATATTCTTATTGAATTATAAGGAAATAGAATGGATTCATAATTTAATTAAAAATTTTATTATAACTGTAATGTCCCAAACTGAGTGCTACACACCAGTGCCCTAATCCGGTCAGTTACATAACCTTAAGCACACCTTCCCATATACCGAAGGATGCTGACTAGTAGTGAAGTTTTGATATAAAACATGGGGATACTATACCCTCTTTATCAGAGCATAAAAACAACATAAAAAAATAAGAATAACCAAATTATATAACTAATAAACAAATCAAACCAATATCACATGATGACCAAAACAAGAAATATAATATCCAAAACTAAATAGTAGATATGACATGTCAAATATGTGTCAAGTGTCAATATAAAAAATCCAAAATAAAAAAAGAAAATTAAAACTCCCAAGCGGGCCTCAAATCACATCCAGTTACCTCATCGATGCTCTATCACAATTAGGCCATCTAACATAGGACTCTTTCCCTTATCATATCACGCAAACATGAATTCTATTTAGGTACTGATCAGTTATCTTGAGTAGGGTGTGAGTACAACTCAGTATTCCACCACCAATGATGTCTAAAAAAATTTCATGTCAATAAAATTGTATATAGTTGTATAAATAAAGAAATATAATAAATAAAGTAAACATTTTATATATGTTAAATTATTATTTATTTAACCACATAAACCCTTGGGTTCCTGAGGACACCCAAACCCTCAATACCTACTTTGGCCTATGCCAGAGTCTAAACCATAACAAATATTCAATTCACAAAACCCATTAACACACATGGGATTTCATTATCCATTTCAAATCCATTCATGGCATGGAAACTTATAACCGTAGTCCAATGTCAAAATTTTGGGATGAGAATTCCATGTCTAGCACCCCATGGGTATTTGAAGCATCAGTCCATGTCCTTCAACCCATTTATCACTATGGTCATTGAAGAATCAGTCCATATCCCACACATGTATATCAATCAATCACATATGGGATTTTAAAGCATCATTCCATGTCCCACAAATGTATATCACAAAATCCCATGTATCATAATATCACACATAACAAAATTTTATAAACATCAAGGTTATGCATCATTAACCTTATTTTGAAAAACATTCTGATCATGGGGTTCCAATTTAATTATCAATTCAATCTTGGTTCACTAATTTAATCACATGGAAGTAAATATAACCAATTCATTATTAAACCATTTATCAAAATTTAATCATATAACCCATTAAACCATTTAGGTTAATCCAACCATATCATAATCCTCATTTCTAATTAATTCATAATCACATTAATTGACCAATTACATAGTACCAATATCCCATCAATTTCTCAATCAAAATATTCCATTATTTAATTCACAAATTCATTAATCCAATTATAATAATTATTATAGACCCAATTTATCATAATTCTTTAACATTTATAAATTAAATTAAATCAATTCAAGGGTTCCATTAATTAATTAATAAATTAATTAATACAATTCATGATTCAATTTTAAATCATGTAAATTGAAATTCAACAATACATAAATTAAAATATATTTAAAAACTATGATATTGTTAATTTAGACCACCTACCTCAAAATTGATGATGAATACTCACCAATAGAATTCCCCAATGGATGTATAAAAACCAAAATCACAATGAAGAACGAGGTCTAGATCTGCAACATTGATTCAAGATTAAAAAAATTTGTTATATATAAACCTTGATAATTATTCACTAACATAGAGGAAAACAACCATCCAAATGATCAGTGAATGCTGAGAGATAGAAAGGAAACAACTCGGGATGAGATTTTCTTACCTAGAGAGGTGCAGATCTTCAAATCGGGGTTTGATTCATCAAGGATGGAGTTTGGAAAGACTTGGAATTTGTCTAGGAGGCTCAAAAAATGAGATAAATTGTTTTAGGGTTGATATAGGGTGTTTATAGATATATGAACCGGGTTCAAGAATTTTTAAAATAATTTTTGAGGGTTTAAAATTCTACGCACATAGTTTTCTACTCCGGGTGCAAGATTTCCTCTAATTGTGCGCCTAATCATGAATCTCCTCCAAAGTGTCCACGTGGTTACTAAAAATAGGTTACTTGATTTGAAGAAAACATTCACCAACCATACAATTCATCTCCTCCTAGGGTTGTATAGTTTTCTAGGGGTAGGGCGCAATGTTTGGGAAAATCATGCACCAACTATGCACTTCCCCAAACCCTTCCAATTTTTTTCTAATTTCACAAAAACAAACCCAAGATAAAACCCAAAAAAAATACGAAAAAAACAAAAAGAGTACCTAAAATCAATCCCAAGACATCTATATAAAAGTTACAAGATCTTATAATCTCCCTACCTTATAACATCTCGTCCTCGAGCTGTATTCCCAAGCATCACTAAGATTACGAGGTGAAAGGATGGGGCCACTAAGCCTGCATATCCGCTTATCTATCCATTGTTTCCCCCTACACATTACCATGTTTCCAAAATACCCAAACTACAATCATAATATTTACTCGTAACACTTTCTCACTGTGATCCAACACACGTATCAGATGCTCCTCAAAGGAAGTATCAGTCTCAAGCTCAATATCAACCACATCGATCACATGAGAAGGTTTAGGTTGATACCACCAAAGTTGTGACACATTAAAAATGTCATGCCTAAACCTATACCTTAATGGAATATCTCATCAGTATTCCACCAACCTAATTCCCTCCACTACCTGAAATGGTCTAACAAACATGGGAACTAACTTGTCATGTCTTCGAATCATGTGGTGATCAAATCTAGGAGACACCTCAAGGAATACACAATCACACTTTTCAAACTCTAGGGGTCATCAACATCTATCATCATATTGATTATATATAATATTTTCCATATCCATAAGCTTAAAAATTAGCTAAACCTACAACAAAGTCACCTACACAAGACTCGGTCCAAAAAACTATGGCTCACCAACCTCCATCCAATAAAGAGGTGATTTGTATGTCCTACCATAAAGAGATTCATATGGTTTCATATGTATAGTTTCCTAAAAAATGTTGTTATAGGTGAAATCCACTAAAGCTAGGTGCTTCTCCCAAGACTCAAAAAATTCATAGACACATACCCGAAGCATATCCTCAAGAACCTGTATAGTACATTCCAATCACCCATATATTTGTGGGAGAAATTCCACAGTCAGTGAAACCTGTGTAACAAGAGCCTTCTATTAGACCTTATATAAGAGAGAAGTAAAATGTGAGTCATGGTATAAAACTATACTCCATGTCACCCTGTGCAGATAGACCATCTCCCGATCATAAATGTCTCCTAACTTATTCACTAATATGGTCTCCCGTATAGGTACAGAATACACCGTCTTTTTCAAATAGTCCACAACCACCCAAATGGTGTCATTATTCTGAGTTATACTTGGGAGACCTACCACAATATCTATGGTATATTCATCCCACTTCCATTCTAGAATGGGAAATGAATGTATTAAACTACCAAGTCATTGATGCTCAGCCTTCACCTGTTGAAAGGTGAAGCATCATGTCACCAACCCTGTTATATCCTTTTTATAGCCTAACCACCAAAACTATCATTATAGTTCATGGTACATTTTGGTCACACCTGGATGAACCGCCCACTTAGAGTCAAGAAATTGATGCATAAACTCATCTCATATACTAGTAGGAAAAACAACCCGGTTCTTGATATAGATGATATCGTTCTCATATATAGTCCAATATAAAGGTAACTGCACACCTTCAAGGATTTCCCTCAAGGCGAAACATTATGGATCCTAATACCACCTCTTCCTGATCCAACTCAAGAGTGTATAATCCATTGAAACTGATATGAGAGTCATCTAAACCTAACTCTTTAGAACCACAACATGAATGTCGGCCAGTAAGGTCATCATCTTCCACTCAAAGCTAGACTCACGAACTATACGAGTCTGTGTTTTCCTACATAAAATGTCACTACCACTATTTACATTCTTGGGCATATATGGTAGATCACAGTTAAATTATTACATATAATCAACCCATATCCACTTCTAGAGATTCAAATTTCACTTCAAAAAGATATACATTCGGATATTGTGATCAGTATACATAGTAATCCTTTCTCCCAATAGATAATACCACCGACACTTCAAAGCATAAAAATTTGCAGCTAACTTGATGTTGTTCATGGGGTAATTCCATTCATCTGTCCTAAACTATCATGATCCATACACCACAACTCAATCTCTATGTACTAAAACTACTATACGAACTATCCCAAAAGCATAAAAAAACACCATATAATCCTCACCTATATCGGGTATGATCAATATTGGTTCGATTTTAACGTGCTTCTTCAACTCATGGAAGGAATTCTCTCATTCTCCAAACCATTCAAAAATTACTCCCATATTGGTCAAGACTGAAAGTGGTGCTTAAAAATGGTAAAAGATTGGGTTGAAACTATGATAATAATCCATAAACCTATAAAATTGTGAACATTGAAAACATTTTTAGACTACTCTCAAGATAAAACCGATTGAATCTTATTTAGGTCCACTGACACAACTTCCTCCGAGATGATGTAACCCAAGAAGTGTGCCCAATTAATCTAGAATCAACACTTAGATATCTTGGAATGTAACCGATGCTCTCTCAGTATACTCAGGATGATTTCAAGATGTTGAGAATGATTGTCATGTGTGTTGGAGTACACCAAGATGTCATACACAAATACAATAACAAAATTATCCAGTTACAGATGAATGAATTAGTTAATCAAGTCCATAAGCACTGCTGGTCTATTCATCAGCCCGAATGGAATCAAGAAGAATTAATATAGGAAATACCTACTTATGAAAGTATTCCTAGGTATATTAGAAGGTATACTCTAAAATAATGATACCCTGATCTCAATTGAATATTTGATAAGACACAATCTCCCTCAACTGGTCAAAAAGATCATCGATACATGAAAGAGGATACTGGTTCTTCATAGTCATCTAGTTGAACTTTGAGTAATCAATACAAAAACATAGAGTCTCATCATCCTTAGTTGAAAAACATGAGAGAACCTCAAGGGGACATACTCATATGGATAAATCCTTTATCCTTAAACTCTTCCAGTTGAGTCTTAAGACCTTGAAGATCTATTGGTTCCATTATGTATAGTGGAATAGAAACTCGCTCATCCCCAAGTATGATCTCAATAGTAAATTCTATATCTCTCTTAGGTGGAATCCCAAAGAAGTATTTAGGAAACACATCCTAAAACATTACCACAATGGGTGAAAGAACATCATGATTTTCACTACTATCATCTACCTACATACTAGCTACCTGGGAAGTGACCTCCCCTAGCTGTAGATGAATTGGTCTTGTACGACCTGCCTGAATATCCCACTCTTCATGGTGAATATAATTTTCACCCACATGAGATTTAAAAGTAACTATTCTACTGTAATAGTAAATGTGGGATTAATATTATACTAACTAGTCCATACCCATAATTAGGTTAAAGCCTCACATGCCAAGGTTGTAAAGATCCCATAGAAAATGATACACCCCAACCTTGAGAGAACACCCCTTCCACAAACAGATGTCTCTAGACCATACCCCCAAGGGTGTATTGATTATCATAACCCCAATCAAGAACTCCACCATTAGGCTCAAACCATTCACATTTTTTTAGAAATTAAATAACAAGAGGCACCAGTATCAAATAAGGCACTAACAAGAATAGAATCTATAAGAATAATACCTCTAACTATCAGTGGTCCATCCTTGTTATCCACAAGTGTAGGCTGAACTACATGAAACTATCCTTCCAATATTCCCTATAATTCAGTCTGAGTCCCCCATGCTACACTAATCTGTTGATACGAGAACTCTTTCCCAAAAGCACCACATCCACTGCATCTAACTCCATGGCTAGTAGAACTCCAACTATCAGACCAGTATGGTATAAAATAAAACATTTCTGTACTCTATTTATTCTAAGATCCTCAATAGTTACCCATTTTTCATGGGTTCATTAAGAGATTCTATAGATATCCCATCCTGTAGAAATATATACACTCTACTGGTGGTTAAGGGAAACTTCTGCAAAAGTGAACCGTCCTACCACACTAGTGACAGGTCACCCAAGTAAGGTCCTATGTAATTGATCCTTCCCCATGGCCACTCTTATTTCCAATTATCTAGTAAAAATTATCATAACAATTATTCATTATATCAGAATTCATACCTCTGGACCATCCAGTAGAAACAAACTATCCTCTACTGGAAGACTCCATCATGTTCCCCAAAAAATGACAGTCTAATTTACCATTCCTGAAAACATATTCAGCCTAAAGTTATTCACATTAGAATTAATATCACATTTAAGACCATTTTAAGTTCTCTTTTCCAAAGTAGCATTATATCCCTCAAATTATGGATAAAATAATCAAAAGTATATAAAGAGACTAGAATAGTTCATCACATATATATTCCCCTGAGTGAACATCATAAACTTACCTACTCTCTCCTGCTAGAGCATCTTAGAGTAAAAGTGATCCAATAAATTCTCTTGAAAGTCCTTAAGCTCCATATTCTCCACCTTTTCATCCTGATTTGGGATTTCCCCCCAATTCATTTCTTAACCATGTAACATGTAAGTAGGAAATTTTAATTTCTTCTTAGTAGGAGTCTCTAAGTGGTCAAGTATATTCTGGATAGACTCAATCAAGAACTCAAATACCTCAAATCCACACTCTCAAGTAAATTTTGGAGGGTGATACAACTGAAACTCTCATGTAAGGTAAAACAAACTCTTTATAACCCACCATGGGTATCTTTACATAAACTACATGTACCAATCAATGTTCTCTCAAACTACTCTCCAACATCCTCACCCGACACTATTGGTTCCTCAGGTTCTACTATGGGAAGACCATTTCCAGCCATAACCTCACGTCGTCCTCTCAACAAAGAATATTCATGGAGAAATATTTCTACAATTCCAAAAAAACATCTTAGGACACATACTACAACTTCCCCAAATTTAAAAAGATTTTTTCATAAAATCCACAACAAGTTATTCCCCCAAACCTCTCTACCCGGTAAAAATTGAGGCACTATCACTACCCATATCCATCCTACATCTAGGTCATGGTTAACAAGGGTAAAAAAATTCTCATTATTCAAGTTTCTCATTAGAAAACCATTTTAAACATATTTCTTTATGTAAAAAGTTTTCAATTTCACATTAGGTACCCCTTTTCATTTAAGTTTGACATAAGAAAGAAAATCACTCTTATATAAACAACTCATCCCCAAAAATTGATTTTCCGCATGGGTTACAAGAATGATGCATGTCATAATAAATATTAAGTTCCTAGCATGATGCATGAATACTCAAACCTCATTTCATACCAAACCATGAGTTAAAGCTTAGAAAATCTCATAAATCAAAACCATCACACAACAAGTGCATCACCCAAGGTGAAATAACAGACAACTATAATAACAAACATCAATAACAATAATCCCACCCCGGGTACTTGGGTTTCCCCCATACATGTGTTAGTGACTACCATGAATGAGCACATGAACAAGGTCTGAATCATCCAATTATCATGTATACCTTTCCCAAATAGTAATAAAAAAGAAAATAAAATAAAAATCCTTTGATACCACTTTGTAACGTATTGACCCGGGTGCCACACACCGGTGCCCCAATACATTATGTTGCATGATCTCAAACGCATCTCCTCATACACTAGATGCTACTAACAACCAGTAAGGGTCTAAAATAAAACATGTGGAGACTATACCCTATTTATTAAAGAAGTAAAAAACAAGGCAATGAATAAGAATAACCATATGATATAACCAATATCCAAACTAAACCAGTATCACATGATGATCAAAACAGGAAATAAAATATCCAGAATTGAACGATAGATATATCATGCCAAATATATGTTAATTTTCAATAATTAAAACCCAATATAACTAAAGACACTAATAAATCCCAAGAGGGTCTTGAATAACGTCCAATTCACTCATCCATTCCCTATCCCAACTCATCCATCTAACATAAGACTCTTTTCATTATCCTATTCTGCAACATAAAGTCTATCCAGGTACTGATCAGAAATCCCAAGTAGGTTATGAGTACAACTTAGTAGGCCACCATCAATGGTGTCTAAACACATTTTTTAGTTAATAAAAATTTATATAGTTGTATAAATAATGAAAAATAATAAAAAATTAAACATTTTACATATGTTCAATTATTATTTACTTAACCACATAAACCCCTGGGTTCCCAAGGAAAACAAAACCCTCAATACCTACTTAGGCCCTTTCTGAAGTCTGAACCATAACACATATTAAATTAAAAAAATCATCACCATACAAGGCCTTTTATAATCTATTTGAAATCTATTCATATCACGGTGACTTAGAACCATAGTCCAATGTCACCATTTTAGGCCTATAACGCCATTCCTAGTATCCCGTGGGTATTTGAAGTATCATTCAGTGTCCCACAATCTGTTTATGAATATGAGTTTTGGAGCATCAGTCCATGTACCACACATGTATATCAGTCATTCGCATATGGGATTTTGATTCATTATTCCATGAACCATGCACGCATATACCAAAAATCACATGTATCATAATATAACACAGATAACAATTTCATAAACATCAAGGTTAAACATCATTAACCTTATTTTCAAACATTATCATCATAGGGTACCAATTAAATTATCAATTAAATCTTAGTTCACCACTTTAATCACATGTAAATAAATATAACCAATTCATCATTAAACAATTTACCAACATTTAATCATCTAACCCATTAACCCATTTAGGTTAATCCAACCATATCATTATCCTCATTGTAAATTAATTCATAATCAAATTTATTGACCTATTAAACAATACCAATATCCCATCAATTTGAAAATCCAAGTATTACATTAATTAACACACCAATTAATAAATCCAATTCCACAAATTTTAATTTACCCAATTTAACTCAAATCATTATCATATGAAAATTTAATTAAAAAAATTCAAGGGTTACATAAATTAATTAATTAATTAATTAATCCAATTCAAGATTCAATTTGAAATTGTGGAAATTGAGATTAGAAAAATATATATAAGAAAATATATTTTATAACTATGGAATTTTAAATTTAGACCACACACCTCACAATTGATGGTGAATGCTCACCAATGAAAATCCCCAATTGAAGCAGAGCATCCAAAATCCTGACAAAGAAGAATATCTAGATCCAAAACCTAGATCCAAGATCAAATATATTAGATCTATCAAAACCTAGATCCATATTTATTACCATATATAGAAACATCCCACTAATGGATGATAAAAATATTATAGAGAGTGAGGAAACAACACAAAATGAGATTCTCTTACTAGGAGATGTGCATATATTCATCTCAGGATTTGATTCATCAATAAAGAAGGTTGTAAATTATTGGAATTCATCTAGGATCCTCCAAAATGAGAGAAATCGGTTTAGGGTCAAGCTTGGGTGTTTATATATATTATACGGGGGTTCAAGAATTTTTAAAATAATTTTAGGGGGTTTAATATTCTGCATGCATGGTTTCCTACTTGGGGCATGTGGTTTACTCTAACTATGTTCCTAATCATGAGTTTCTTCCTAGGGGGCCACATAGTTATTAATAATTGGTAAAACAGTTTGAAAAATCATTCACCAAACATGAAATTACAATTTTCTTAGGGTTTCACAGTTTTCTGGGGGCAAGATGTGTGGTTTGGGAAAACCGGGCGCTAACCGTGCACTACCCAAAAACCTTATAATATTTTTTGAATTTCACCCAAACACACCCAAGATAAAAGACAAACAAGATATAATAAAAAAAATAAAAATATTAATTGAAAACAAGATCAATACATCTCCAAATAATGGGTGGGATCTCACAATAACTTGGGAGGATTTGGTAATAAAGTTATGGATGCTATTTTTTTCGCCTTAAAAATCAATGGAATTTCAGGTAAGAATTATTAATTTTAAAAAATTTACTAAGGATTCATTATATAGTTCATGGGATAAATCTAAAAGTTTAATAAGATGATTCCCACCTCATAAAATCTAAATGTGGTTGCTAATTGAGATGTCTTATAAAGGATTATCACAGGGTAATATGTCAATTGTTAACATAGATGTATGTGGTTATCTCATGAGGAAGTCACTGAAAGACAGTTATGAATTGCTAGATGAAATTTCCATCAATAGTTTCCAACAACAACTGCATCATGGGAAGGTAGTTCAAGTGTTTCACATGATAGAAAATAGCTGGGTTTCCACCCAAATTAATGAGATTCCAAGGAAATTTGACACAATGATGGGTAATAAAAAACCACAGTATATGAATTAAAAATATGTTAATTAAATAGAGTATATTATAAAATATTATGTTTAGGGATGATATCAATAACAAACACCACAATAAAAATAGTATAATCAAGAATAAGGTCAAGTTTTTCAACAAAGACAATGGGGGTTTTAGCACCAACATCAAGGCCCAACACTCACAAGTCAAGTTCAATCTTTAGAGAATACTTTAAAGAGTTTCAAAACCAAAAAAAGAGATAAAATGAAGAAGTTTAAAACCTAATATAATAATAAAAGTATAACCATCTAGGAGTTAAAAGATGACTCATGAAACTAAGGGTATTCTAGGAGGAACTTAGAGATCCATGTTGGATAGATTACTAAATGATTTGAAGAGAGGAAAAAGTAGTCTTAATGAGTGGAAAAGAAGTCCTAGGACACAGTGAGGTCAATCCCATAACCTTGAGGTGTAGTAAGGAAACCCAAGTAGTTGATGAAAAATATATAAAATAATATGAAAAATAGATTTAAGAACAAGAAGTTGAAAGAAAACAACCGGTGAAAGATAATTAAAAAAATGTAAAAGAAGATTAAGATGCGTTTGATAAGAAGATCTACCACCATATTTACCACCACCACCATTTTTGGAGTGATTATGTCAAAAAAATTTGGGGATAAGATGGAAAAGTTACTAAAGATTCTCAAAAAACTACACAACAATATTAAATTCACAAAGGTGATTGAAAAAATGACTACCTATGCCATGTTTATGATGGAATTGGTGAAGAAAAAAAAGGAAACTTGAGGAATTATACACCATTCCATTGATAGGAGATTGCTCTACTTTGGTTTCAAGGATGCTACTAATGAAAAAAAGTGATCGAGGTAGTTTTTACATTACCATTGACATTTTTTCTAATATATTTGGTTGTTCTATCTATGATTTAAGTGAAAGTGTAAAAATTATTTCATATGAAATATTCAAGAGCATGGGTTTAAGAGAGATGAAGGTAAATCAAGATAGGGTTCTACTAACAGACATAAGATTTAGATTTCCCAGAGGACTATTTGAGGATTCCATTATCAAGGTAGGAAAGTTCTACTTCCTAGTGTTTTGTATGGTGTAGAACATAGATTATTAGAAAAACCCACTTCTTTTTAGAAGACCAATAGTAGAAATAGGAAATGAATTGATATATTTCCAAAATGGATAATTATGTTTTAGAGTTGCTGGAGAAGTGGTGAAATTTAACATTCACTAGGTGATGAAAAATATAGAAAAAATAGTTGAATATTTGGGGGAAGATGAGTTATTGGAAGTTGACAACACTGTTTTCCATATGATAAAGGCTGAGTTAGATTCTGTAAAATTTAAAAAATATAAAAAAGACAATAACAAAGAAAAATATTTACTGTAAAATTTTGGAAATAACAGGGAAACTGGTGTCCAAGGATAATTAAAGAGGGGAAAAAGTTTGGGAAGTTAGTTAACTACCATTTTATTTTTCATAAAGAAAAAGAACTTGATACATTGGGCCCATATATATTGAAGATATATTTGAAATAGGAGCGATAAAGTTAGTTTCTAAAAAAGGGATAGAGCAGTTCTATATGTAAGAATCACCAATTTGACCATTTATATATTCAAATTGGGTAACCTCTTTCCTACCTTTGATCACATGATAAAAAGTGTCAAGTTGTGGAATGATAATAACCAATGTTATTTTAGGAGGAAGCCCACATTTTTTATTCCTTAATTTCATTTCTGTTTTAGGAAATTTTTTAGGAGTGCACCCCCTTAACGATCTTTGAACTTTCATATAATAGGCCTACATATTCACTGTCTACCTAATATTTTTAGGTCCATAAATATTCAAGGTATAAGGAAATTATATAAAAATAAAGGGAACAAAATATAATGAGAGATTTATAGTCCAAGGGGAGTATAATTTAATTTTTAGTAATCATTTTTCTTCCCACATATTCTTATAGAATCTATTTATTAAGATTAAATGGAAACAATTCATGCCCAAACATTTATTTTTCCTTAATTTTTGATTAATGATACTTATCATTTTTAGGAACCCCAATATTCTATGTTTTAATTTACAATTTATTGTAACTAAACAAGTAAAATGAGGAATTTTTGGTTAGATTGACACATAGAAACTTGAAATCAATGAATCCCATTTTTTTATTTAAGCCACATGTTTCTGAAAATTCCCTTCTATCTTTCGATATTTAATTTTTAGAAGTTCATTTTGATGAATTTTTTGTTATGACCCATTCCATGAGTGATTTAATTTAAATTTATGCTATTATTCCTAAGAGTTCTCTAAGACAATGTTTTCCAATCATTCTTATTAAATTTATTGAGATAACTTGGGACATGCCACTAACTAGGATTTTATTTTGATCTTGTAAAAACAATGATTGTACAAATTCATAGAAAAATTATTGATGGTTTTTTATTTAGATAATATCTTTGAAACATACCTATAATTAATCCTCCTTTTATACTTTAGATAACTTGAATGAACTTTGATATAAATAGAAACATTTCAATCCAATTTATCCATTCCTACCCATACCTTAATGTTTTGCATCATTTTCAAAGTTCAATTGTGGGGGAGAGATTTTTCATGGAAAAAGAGATATGAATATTTGAAAGAATGTGTCTTAGTAGTTTCATTGTATTTTGGGAATAAGGTAAATGTAATCATTCACTATTTTTATTGTTCACCCCTCTAGAAAAAATGAGATAAATTTGGGATGATTTATAGAGAATACAAAATCATGCTCACATGACCAATGATTTTTATCATTTGGAGTTGGGTTTTGGATGTGAGATTTTTCCTAACTCATTTTTTGAATAATTGAAAAAATTTAAAAAGAAAAAAATTGGAGAGGTAACTAATTTATTGTGATTATTTTGATCATTGTCCTACTTGAGTTTGGGAATTATGGGGAGATGTAATTTTTAAGAATATAATTTCACTGGATTTAATTGGTTTATCATGATTAAAACTTAGATATTATCCTCCTTTTTAAACCATACATGTTTTATTCATCAATTTTCAACATTTCTTAAGCCTCAAAATCATTTGATCCCAATTTCAGTGTACCATATATTTTTATTGAAATTTGTCTCTACTAAGTAGATAATCTAGATCATTTTCAAATTCATAAGTTTTTGTGCATGTACTCAAGGTTTGAGGAAAACATAACATTCACTTTACCTTGAGTGACGAGATAAAAAAACATTGGAGAGTTATATCATAAGATGGTATGTTAATAATGATGAATTGAAAGACATGAATGGATGATACAATAAGGCCCATGATTTTTCATAGGAAAATTCAAATGTGTTGTGTCTAGTAATGAATTGAAATCATTTTCTTTATATGATTCTTGAAATTACTTCCCCAATTGGTAATTATTTTATTTTATTGATTTTGAATTTTAAATGTGTATATAATGGGACAATCCTTTAAATTTATAGTAGAGATATATTCTTGAGGAATAACATGTTTAAGTGTGGGGGGGGGTTTGATGGGTTTATAATTTGTATACAAAATTTAAAATTTAATTCATTCATGTAATAGTTTTTAATTAATTAATACCCATGTTCAAATTATAAAATATCATTTTTGAGTGATTATAATTTTGAATGAAATTTTAAGAAAAAGAAATAAAAATAGAAAAAATACATGTTTTATAATGTTTTATTTGTAAATCAATTTTTATAATTTAGAGAAGATGGAAAATGAGGAGGAGGAACCAGCCAAAAAAAAGGGAGAAACCATGATAGCCCTCAAACAATGATAGAAAATCCACTTAGTAGGTCCAAAGGGCTTGCTGGCCAAGCCCTACCTTGGGATGGCCCACATGGGATGAATAAGAGAATAAAAGAATAACTAGAATAACATGAGCATAGGTGTCCACCTACATGTGGGGAACGAGTCAACATGTTGGCATGATGAGATAATAATCAGTACTGGGTAGTGAAAAGTGTCACAAGGGGTCCTCCAACCCCCATCTGACTTATTGGAGTGCTAAGGTCATGAGTTATCATATATAGCAGAGCACAACCTCTCCACAAAACCAATGTGAGACACATGCTTCTCAACTTTTGTTCATCATTAACATAAATGACATTATCCTAACTAACTTCTTCTCCCCCATGATTAGAAATTTCATAAATACCACCTACCATGGTAAAGGTCATTGGTCCACTATTCCATCACCGAAGAACAACAGTGACTGAAACTGAGAAAGATCGGGCTTGCTCCACACTTCACTGTTGAAGCCTAGAAATTCCGTAGCTAATCTCAGGTTCCTTGAACAAAATCTGTGATACCATTTTCAAATAAGAATGATTTAATTAAAGGAGGAAGAGTCCAATAGGTCACTATGAAGGCCTGATGGAAGAAGGAGGATCCCTTTCACCATTTCCACCGTAGCTATTTTATGGGATCTCTAGGACGAAGAGGCTATTTCATAGCTATTTTACCAATGCTGTAGTGGGTGACAATATGAAAGTTCTGAGTATTTTTGATAAACTAGATGATACAATTTATCAATAACATACTAAACCATGATTATATTTGAAGAGGATAGTTGTGTCCATCGAAAATCACGCCATACCGAATCCATGAACACCTAAAAAAGTAAAAGAGTTGATGTAGATGGTTGTAAATTTTAAGAACCATGGTTTTGAGGGAAAATAGAATTAATAGAATATTTATCCATTGTAAACCAGCTACACCATAGCCTTTTATGGACATCCAATGGCTACACCAAGACCATATCACCCACAAGAAAGGGTTTTATTAACTACCTAGTTAAAAAACCCAATATTTTCAGGCCTTCCTTGCATACAGAATGACCCTCATGTGAGATTTTAAAATATTGACAAATGGGATCCTCACCAACCATAAGTAAGTATAAACACTCCCTTAAAATGAGTAAGATTATCACCACTGTTGTTATGAATCACTTTATATGGAATTCATATGACCACCAAAAGAGATAGAACCAAAAGCCGTTGCAGCTATGGGGGGCACTAGACCAAGCCTAGACGAGATTTTCCTATGAAGCAAACCAAATCATGATGTTCCTTTTGTTGAGGAGACCAACCATTTCTCTATCTTGTAACCCCCAAGACTCAATGATTAACCTATTGAAGGTTTCCACTAAAGGGAGATGTTTCTTAAAATACAAAATCAAGGTGATATTAAGAAGATCCGATGTCGCGTTATACTCTGAGGTTGAGATCGAAAGATTCAGAACACCATTGAATCGATCTAGGAACTTAGCGTGAAGAAATTAAGGGAAAGGCGGGACAAAATTAGGGTAAGAGAAAGGGGATAATGAAAGAGAAGCACCCTCAAAGGGTTCACAACATGTTTTTTTCTTGATATCATGACGATTTTTCGATAGGTTAGGTTTTTTTAATTAGACCAGGAAACTTTTATGAGTACTTATTTAGCGATGATAAAGGTAGGTATTTATCAACACTAAAAAAGAGTTGATAAAATCCATATTTATCAGTGCTAAAGTTTTATCACTGATAAATACTACTTTTATTAATTCATTTTTTAGCATTAATAAAGTCTCATCTTTACTTGCGCTAAAAAAGCATTGATAAATATTTCTTTTATCAACGCTTATTACTTAAGTGCTGATAAAGGATTTGTAATTATAATTATAAATAAAAAAAATTGTAAATATATATATATATACTTAATCAGTATATATAAATATAAATATTGTGAATATATTCCTTATTTAAATATATTTATTATAATTTTTAATTATTTAAATATATAATTATTTATTTATAATTATATAAATATTTTTAAAAAAGAATATTTATATCATTATATATATTTATATAATTATATATATATATTTAATATATATATATATTTAATATATATATATATTTAATATATATATATATTTAATATATATATATATATATAAATCTAGTAAATATATTCATTATTTAAGTAAATTTATTATAAATTTAATATTTTTTTAAATATATATAATTATTTATTTATAATTATTTAGATATATTTTATAATTTATTTATAATTATATATATACTTTTAAAAATATTTACTTATTTATAATTATAAATATATAATTTTATAAATATAGTATGTACATTTTTAAATATATATATTTATAAATATATTTTTTACAAATATTTTTTTACAGATATATTTTTAACATTATTAATGAATATCTAATTTTAAGTTCATGTGTGTTAAAAATGAGTGAAACTCAATAAATTAAAAATAAGTACACTTTAATAATAATGAAAAAATGGATAAGTTTTGTTTGTGTAAATTGTATATAAAAATGCATTAATTAAATATATGTGAAATCAATATAACACACATTTGATATATGTTATATTGAAAAATCAAATGAAATTCAATTATATGTCCATTACTCTATGAAATTAATCAATATTTTTAATTCATATTAATTTTTAATTATAAACCATTATTCATTAAATATAGAATATAAATATTTAGTTATATATAAATCATATTTATATACATTAATATGTATCAATATATTTAATATATACTATTTATTAACATTATCAATGATCATATAATAAATAAAACGTTAAATATTTTTCTTAATTTAATTATAATTATAATTTTTTAATTTTTATTTTTCGTAACTATATATTTAATACATAATATTTATTAATATTTATAATTTATATATAGTATAATAAATTTATTCATTTTTATAAATAATTATTTAATTAATAAAATTTATAATATTATTTTAATAATAATATTTTTTATTTTTATTTCTTTTATTATTTCATTTTTTTTATTTAGACCTTTATCAGTGCTAAAAAAGCACTATTATAGGACTCCTTTATGAGCGTTAAAAATATATTACTGATAAAGCATGCCCTTTATCATCACTAAAAATAAAGTTATGATAAAGGGTAGCCTTTATCGGCGCTAAAAATAAAGTTCTGATAAATTATACCTTTATCATCACTGATAAAGATGTCATATATTAGAGCTTTTTTCTAGTGCTGATAAATACTAGTGCTATAAAACTCCAGTTTTGTAGTAGTGACTGACATATACGTGAATGATGATTTCATAACCCATTTTATGGAAGAGTAGAAGGGTTTAGAATATTAAATTAACATAATTACATTTAAGTACATGTAATTTTCTAAGGTTACTATATAATAATGGTTTAATAATAATTTAATAAGTTTGAGGAAGAAATAAAATAAAAATGCCTGTGGAAGAAGATTACCTCTTCTTTGGGTAATTTCTTCTAGTTTGCACCAAAGGAATATCTTGGTTGAATTTATTACCAAAATAAGGATTATAGGATGAGATGAGTGCATTATATAAGTTATTTGGTATGGTATTTACTGAACCAATGGGTTTTTAATGTGTTAATAGAGGAGGATAGGGGGTGACCTTTTATAAGTGAGGTGAGTGACACACTTGTAATTTTTTATAATAATGAATTCCACCCATGTTTTTTTTCATGTAAAAATTCTCCAATAATGAACCATATTGATTATATAAGATATAAGGTCTAACTATATACAAAAAATATTTTTTATACAAGTTTTGATGTCATTTTAACCCTTATCATTTTAGTTTTACCCCCAGTAAATCCATTTTTACCTTAACTATAGTAAATAATTTTTACTGTTTTCACTATTAATTTTGGTAAAAAATTAAGTTTAAATTAAATATAAATTATTATGATTCAGAACATTAAATCCATTTTACTAAATTAAATTTACATAATTTTCAAAATTCAATTTAAAACAAAACCAACAGATGTGATGAAAAATCAGGTTTTCAAGCAGAGTATTTTTTGAGATAAATATGATTGTACATTAAATATATGACTAATAATAATCATTATATGAAACTAAATTAATATTTAATGATATATAATATATAAATTTCATTTAAAAAATTTATTTTTATGTATTATTTTAATTAATTAAAATAGAGAAACATTATTAATTTTAAAACAGATTTTAGAACAACCCTTTTTTAAATCTAAATTAAACTTATACTAAAAACTAATATAATTTTTATTGAAAAGTAATAAAGTGGATAAAGTATAACTAAATAATAACTATGTTACATAATGGGGATTTCAAATTATTTAATTTATTGAAAATAAAATACTAGTTTTACAAAAATAGGTATTTTCACTATTCATTAAAAAATCATTATTTTACAAAAAATATTAAAATTTCACCATAGGTTAAGTTGGATATTGTGATTTCAAAAATTATATTAATATTTTAAAACTGAAATTAAAAAATTTAAAAATTAAACTTTTAAATAAAACATTATAATAAAAGAGTTTAGTTAAAACAATTTCCTTTTTGATTTAAAAATTACTTAGTATTTTTATAACTAATATTACTATGAAATTAATATTAATAAATATAAAAATAATTCATTCTACCATTACCTAGGTTGTTACATTCTTACCCCCTTTTATAATTTTTTCCTCACAATTTTATTCATTTATTAAACAAGTCAGGATATCTTTCCCTCATAGCATTTTCTCATTCCCATGTTTCTTCTTAAACTATATTGTTTTATATAAAATATTAACCTATTGAATAAAATTATTCAATAAAAATGATTCTCTAAAATCAAGAATATGAATTTTATTTTCCATATTATAAAGTTTTTATTCCAATAGAACTAATTCCAGGCTCAAAACATGAGATGAATCTTGCATATGTTTCCTTAAAATTGAAACATGAGATACATTGTGTACCTTAGATAAACTCAAAGGGAAGTCCACTTGGTTGGAAATTGATCCAATTTTTTCTAGGTTTTCATATAGTCCAATAAACTATGGACTTAGCTTCCCTTTCTTATTAAATTCATAAGACTTTTCAATGGAGAAACATTGAGAAAGACATGATCTCCTACCTCAAAAGAAAGATATTTCCTCTAGTTGTCAACAAAACTTTTTTATCCACTCTAAGTCATATTTATATGTTACTGAATCAACTAAACCTTCTCTTCCATTTCCTCCACTATCTATAGTTCGATAAAATTAATTTCTCTTACATCATCCCAAAAAGTTTGTGTCCTACACCACTTTCCATATAATCCCTCAAATGGCGCCATATGTATACTATAATGAAAACTATTTTTATTAGTAAACTCAACCAAAGAAATATGTTGATCCAAAATTCCCTAGTAATCCATTAAACATAAATGATGAATATATTATATGGTATGAATCGTAAGATCATACTATCCACCAGATTTAGGATGAACAGATGTACTAAAATTTAATTCAGTACCCAATGAATTACAAAGTACTTTCCAAAAATTATATGTGAAGCTATGATCATGGTATGATAATATAGAGAGAGTCACTCCAAGTAACCTGTTTATCTCCTTTAGATACATTTAATAAATATGATATGAATAAATTATATTTTGAATGAGAAGAAGATGTGTATATTTAGTTAATTAATCAACAGCAACCCAAATCACATTATTACCTTGATAAGTATTTAGAAATTCTACCATAGAATCCATTGATATATTTTCCCATTTCCACTCTGTAACTAAAAAAGGTTGAAGTATCCCCTTCAGTGACTATCGATCAACTTTAACCTTATGAAAAGTCAAAAATTTCATGGTGAAGTTAGTAGTATCTCTTTTCATTCCATCCCAATAGTAATACTCCCAAAGGTATCTATACACCTTACTGCTTCTAGATAAATAGAAAATGGGAAACTATGATCTTCACTAAATAACTCTTTCCTCAAATAGGAATCACAAGGCACACATAATATTTTTCCAAATTGTAAAACACCTTCTTTATCATTATTACAATCATAAAACTTACCATTATTAATGGATTATACATTTTCCTATAAATATTGATCCTCCTTCTAATATTTATTAATTATTTATGACAAATATGACTATACTAAGTCCTAAAATAGAACAGAGGATGTCCCTACATCAACAAATTCTAGGAAAAAATTTATTAAATCATTAACCAAAGGGTCACATTCCAAAGTAACATGGTTAATGTAGAATTATTTTTTCGATTCAAAGCATCGACCACTTTGTTCTGTTTTCTAGGATGGTAATAAATAATGTAATCATAATCCTTGATCATTTCCATACATATTATATATATTGTGTTCAATTATTTTTGAGTGAATATATACTTTAATTTTTTTGATCAGTATATAATTCACACTTTACTCCATACAAATGATGCCTCTAAATTTTTAAAGAATAAAACAAAAAAGAAAATTCTAAATCATATGTAGCATATTTTAACACATGAGGTTTCAACTAATGTGATGAATAATAAATCACCAAATTATTCTGAATTATGTCACAACCAAGTCCTTTTAATGAAGCATCACTGTAGATAACAAATTCATTATTTTTGGAAGGCAGGGAGAAAATATAGAATTCACTAATATTATTTTTAGTTTCTGGAAAAATAATCAAATTATTATATCCATATGGATTTAACTTAATTTAGAGTTAACTTAGTCAATGGGATATAAAACCGATCAATTTTTTCAACAAACCACCGATAGTAACCCGCTAATCTTGGAAAACTATGTATCTCTTTAATATTTTTTGGTCTTGTCTATTTTTAAAAAACTTTTTTTAGTAGGGTAAATATTTATCCATCTTTAGAAATAATATATCCAAGGAAAGAAAATTTTTCGACAAAAATCCATACATATTTTAATTTATTTTAAGGTTTTCTAAATAATCCTTAGGTGTCTTTCATGTTCCTCTTAAATTTTAGAATATTAAAAATTCCATCAATAAACACAACCATAGAATTTTCTAATAATTCAGGAAAAAATATATTTATATGCCCCATAAATACAAAAGTTCATTAGAAAATCCAAATGACATAATTATAAAATCATAGTGCCCATATCTAGTCTAAAACACATTATTCAAAATGTCTTCTTCCTTTACTTTCCACTGATGGTTCCCTAACCTCATGTCAAATTTTGAAAAATACTAATCTTCCTATATTTGATTAAAAAAATAATTAACACGATGAAAATGATACATGTTCTTAAAATTTATGTTATTTAAGGCTCTATAATTGATGAAAAGTCTCACTGAACCATCCTTCTTTTTAATAAATAATTAGGAGAACCCCATGGCGATGTGCTTGGTCAGATGAAAACTTTATCTAATAACTCATATAATTTATTTTTCAATTATAAATTTTCTACTTGAGATATTAGATAAGGGGTTTATAAATAAGCTTATAATCAGGTACTAAGTCAATAATAGACTCAATTAACCGATCTAGAATAACAATAAACCCATGTATTCAATTTATACTAACACATCACGAATTTGAACAATTTCAACATTTTTAACAATATAAGTTAGGTAAATTTCACTTCTACATCTAATAAATTTATCATCTTCTTGGTAAGTTATAAAAGGAATGAAATAATTTAACATAACTTTCTTATCTTTTAAATCTATCTTAGAATGATAAAAACAAATCCAATCCATACAAATAATTATATCAAACCATACTATGTAAATATCAATAGGATTTATAGGAAAGACCATAACAGTGATAATAATAGGAATATTCCTATAAATATTGGTTGTACTAATGTTTCCACCTGGTGTTTTCACCAAATGTTATATCTTATTTTGATGTGGTGATATTCCCATGTTAGTTACAAATTTCCTAGATATGAAAAATGTGAGGACCCAGAGTCCAATAGGGTATTGGTATAATTCAAATACACAAGTAACATACCTATCACCACTTCATTTTATGGACTAACATCAACCGTAGTAGTAGAGAATGACTTTTCTATACTATTCTATTTTTGATCATGTTGATTTCCATCCTATGTAACTAACTTTAGAAACATTTTAGCATAATAACCCAACTCATTTCAACTAAAATACCTCACCATTGGATGGATATCAGTGACCCCATTCTTTGGTTGTTCATGAATCTTTTATTTATAGTCATGTTCCCTATAACCAAACATACCACACTAAAAAAACTTTCTAGATCCGATGAAAAATTCCATGAAATTTTATTTTCTACACTTGAAACATTTTCGGGGATTACCTTCAGAATTATTAGCTCATTTATTCTCTATTTCCTTCAACCCTGACCTTTTTATACTATTGTTATATCAAGGAACATATGTGTCAGCAAACTCCATCTCAAATTTCTCAACACATCAAACCACTTTGTCACAAATTTAAAATTATCATATGGAAAATGCTCTTTGTAAACATGGTTTCAACCCTGAGTAAAATATATTAATTTTTCTATTAGTTTCCTGAATAAAATCCATCACATAACTATCCAATGTTGTGAAGTTTTCTTTATATATAGCTATATAATATCTATTTTTGTATTAGTTCTAGTAATTGTTTTTCCATACAGAGTTGAAAAATATTAGGGAAATATTTCTCAAGGAAAATATCCTTAACTGTTTCCCATTCTATGGAATCAATATCATATTTCTCTATGGAAATCTTAACCAAATACCACCATTTATCAAATTTACCTTTAAAAATATAAATGAAAAGAGTTACCTTTTGATATTCCAAACATCCCAAGACATTAAATATATTCTTTAGAGCATGAATCCATTCTTTGACTACCACTGGTTCAGATGTGCTACTAAATTATAGGGATTCTACCTAATTAAATTCTCCACAATAGACATGTTTCATCATGGTAGATCGGGTTCCTCTCTAGCATGCATACCACCCCATTTATAGCTTGTGTAAACTAATCCATCACTACAACAAACTATTATATTCCAATTCCAACTATCTTGGGATTCATACTTAGAAGGATATTTCCCTCTTTGTGCCTTCCCACTACAACTTCCCTGTTTCCTCTATGGAAAACAGATCTAAACCGAAATAATTTTGATAAAAAACATAGTAATATTTAAATTATATGTCATTTCAAATTAACCATAAAGTAAAATATTTCAAGGGTATTCTATTATCATTATCTTAAGCTCAAAAGTTATCTAACCCAACCTATGATACTAACTATAAGGAACTAAACATAAAAATTATATAATATTGGGATTTAATTAAATAATTCATTCTCTTAAATTTGGGGATCATTTCAGGTATAAATTTTTAGAGAATTAGGCCATAACTCATACATAACCATACCATATAATACAAAGTAGAAATTTCTGATTAGTATTCTTTTTCCCCCATATAAAACTTTTAAAACAAAAATTTATTTCATTTCATAAAAAAAATCTCCAAAAATTTCAAATTTACCTCTTCCTTTCCCTTACACATTTGTAAATCCTATGAAAAACATTTTAAAATTGTGGGATAAAAAAATTATCAATTATGGATATATAAATAAAGAAAACCTTTAGTCTAGTGAAAACATGACAACTCATGCAACATTTAGATTTATCTTCAATTTTCTTTGATTATATGAAATAAAAAAACTTTTACATGAAAAATAAACACACTATTTTCACAATTGAAGCCTTTAAAAACCCATATAAAGAAATTAAAAACACTTTTTGATAACTTAGAGCACCACATTCATAACCCATTTTAGACCCATGTTAGAAGTAAATAGACCCCATTTAAATCTATAGGAGAAACCCTTTAGTAACTCCCTCCTTCTTTCCTATTAAGACAAGGAACAATACTTAATTTATTAGAGAACTATCTAGGAGAACCCATCTTATAAGCTGTAATGGGATCACCCAATGCTATCTGGGTGAACCCATAATATAAGATGTAATGGGATCACCCAAATCTCTCTGGGAACACCCATTTATCTTATATAATGATCAAGTACCATATCATGAATAAATCATTTTCATGGTTTCACTTTTCCATCATAAAATTTTGAATAAATCTTTTAAACTCATAATAAAATCACATTTGGATATAAAAAACCCATTTATTTTAAAAAACCATTTTCAATATAAGAATACCCAAAATAGAAGGGGATTATCTTTAAAGAATACATGAAATTTTTCTAAGGAAGCTAGAAATAAAATAATGGTAATGATAACGTAGAAAGTAATTTTCTCTATAAATGTTAAAATACAACAATCCTTTTGTCGTTTGTCAAAACATTATATATAAAACATATAAAAATATTACTTTTGAAAATCTTTTAAATAAATTAAAATTAAATTAAAATGCTGTCTATGAATCTTTTATGTCAATATAATAACTTTCATAAAATAATTTAAAAAAATGGACATGGAATTGAAAGATTTGTGAGGAAAAAACTTTAAAAGATGATTTTAAAATTGAGAAAAGTCCCTTATAACTTGGAAAACACTTTAATAGAAATCTCCATGAAAGAATAACATGAAAAAAACATTAAATATTATGATAATAGAAAAATTCATGATATAAATATAGTTACCCAGGCTTCTCATACATGGAAATTACATCTTCTTCGATTAATATTAATTACATTACATAAACACATGCATGGGGACTGTAATAGCTTATTGACTTTGGAAACGTGGAAAAAAAATCTTCTTAATTCATAAAATATCTTCAATATCTCCAATAAATATCTTCCTCTTTAGTACTCCCATTTAAAATCATTTTTTCATAACCTAGGAAAAGGAAACATAAGAAAGGAAGATCCCAAATGCTCAGTAAGGGTAAATAAGGGAGATATATTGGCATAACATGAGAATAAGAGTATGAGAACATGAGAATAACAATTCAAAATACCCTGAATATGAAAGATCACAATCTTAGTCCATAAGATATGAATCATAAGGGAATAAAATAACACCATCCATGAGAGCATAAAATTGACCTAAGACATAGATTTTTTACATACAAATAAGAATATAAAATAATTTCTATATTAGCCCAGGATAATTTATAAGGATATCACAGTGGAATGAGTTCACTCCACAAACCATCATAGTAGTCAAGGTTCACTCTCAAGACTATCATAGAAGACAAAATCCCTTACTAAATTGATTTCACTCCCTATTCCAGTCCTATCAATCTCATGAGATAAAAATATTTAACTAATTAATTTAAGGTAGATATAGGTCCAAAATTCTTCATAATTAAAAGTATATGATCCCATCTTTTTCTAGGTATGCATCTCTTTGATTTTTTTCGTTAGAAAATGTTTATCAAGTCTTGTTTAGATATGGAGATCCTTTGTTGGAAAAAAATGACTTAATGTTCATGGATTTATGTTTATTTGAATTAATGGAGTTTGGATATAAATATGTTAAATGGGTTTACGAGGGTGTTTCCTTGGTTTGTAAGGCTTCAGAGGTGGTTTATGAAATTTCACAGTAGTTGGGATGAAAACTATTTGCTATAAAATTACACAATTTGTATATGTTTCCCAAAATGAAACTACCACCAAATACAAACCCTAAAATGTTTCATGACATGAATTAGTTACACATCATGAACCTAATTCAAATTGTGTAAATATCTATTGGGATAAATAATAAATCAATGCGATGTTTTTTAGCATAACTTAAAAATGAGGAAATAAATGATGTGAAAAAATTACACATCATGTATTCCTTGGACCCAATAGTTTTAAGTGGGAAACATGAATGATAAATTTCATTCCATCACATGTATCCCTCTCCTATCAATCTATAGGATAGTACTAGAAATTCTGAGGTGATTTCATTGCCTCCAGATGTCACAATTTGGTGTTTTATCCCTGGTTTCATTTACTAATCTCCCTCACTTCCATTTCCATTGGCGTTACCGATTGTTGGTGTTGTTAAATCACCTATTTAAAGGTAGGGATCTAAAACCTAAACCTATGGTATAATTTCAATTAATAAAGTGCGTATAATATAAGAAATTTCACCAACACAATTTACACATCATTTTATGGTTTAATTTTAAATGATAAATTGTAATTGGGTCACTTCTTAGATCCCTTTGGGTCTGTTGAGATGTGAACCGGCTTGCAGCTTCCTTTGAAAATAATGAATTAGCAATAGATTACATATTATTTTAGTGTGAAATCTATTTCAGGTGATTTCTTGTTATATATTAACCTTGTAAAATGGATTATTTGATTAATTGAATAAATGGGTAAATTAAAATACACATGATCATTAGAAGAATTAACTATTTGTTATTTTTTTGTTATATTGTGACATGATTTCAATTGTGATATGTATTTATAACACATGATGCGATGCTTATATACTGGGATATGACCTGACAGATGTTGGTATTCTTATATACTAGTCTATACCCTGACACATGCTATGATTCTTATATACAAATATAGGACCAGAAACATGCTATAATGCTTATAAACCGAGATAGTCCCTCACACATGTTGTGATGATTATATATCAATATAAGCACTGAAACATGATGATATTCATATATAGTGGGTTGGGCATAGTGGTATGTTATAAATTGTGTGTATTATTTTGGTTAGCATGTTTGTGTTATATGCTCAGAGACATTCTAGTAGGGTTCCAAAATAGGTTTATTGATTTATTATGTTAATTGTTGAATTAATATATACACTTATTTATCACTTTATTACATGCACTTATTTTCAAAATGGTTTTATTAGACACAATGGTGTTGAAATAATGAGGTTTATTCATACCCAACTCTGTCCTTCATTTGGTATTAAGTAGTTTACAAGGATGCATGTTTGGAAAAGGGAAAAAGAACTTGTAGTTGATTATTTCTTGCTGGATGGGTTGTAGCATGGAGACGTGACAGACATGGGATTTGGGACTAGGGTCATTTGAGACTACTATTATTTTATATTTATTATTTCCAACATGACTTTTAGTTACATTCCATCCCATCATTACATTATTCTTTATTTATTTATTGGACTATTCGGTTAGCATTTATTGTTTGGTTTATTTGCTGTGTTGTATAGTTTCCATTATTTCCAAACTATGATATTTATGAATTTGATACTGTATTATGACTCTAAACTTGGGGGTATAGTCTACCCACTATATTCACCATACTACACTACTAGTTGGAAGCCTCTGATGTATGGATAAGAATTCTTGAGGTTATATAACCAACCCAATTCAGCCACGTGAGAGAGTTTCGGGCCAAAGGACATTACAAAGTGGTATCTGAGAAAATTTTCTTTTCAATTATTCACTATTTGGGAAATGTAGAAAGGATAATATGCTTTATCAAGACTTGGTAATGAGATTATTCATGGGAGTATCTAACCTATGTACAAGGGAAAATATGAGTGTCTGGGGATGGGATTATTGTTCATGATGTTCAATTATTATGGTTTGATGTTATTTCATATTGGGTGATTCACATGTTGTGTGATATTATTGTTTATTTAGATTTATAATCATGGATTGGTATAGTTTGAGATAATTATACATGCATCATGATTGGTAGATAGGGATATATATGGACATGCATTAGTCATGATAAGGATATATTTGTTTCATGTGATATATTTTCCTAGATGAACTATGAAATTGGACACTTATTATATTTGATAAATGAAATAAATAAACTCATATGTGATGCTAAATAACATTCTAATCAATTTCTAGAGAGACCATGAGCTAGTGGTTTTATGTTGTTGTCACATGTCGAGGTTTCCCTTGTCATTACCCTTTATCCAAAAGAGTGTGTTTCCCTTGTAGAGAAAATGCCTCTACATAATCTTTTAATTGAGTGCCAGGAGAGTGGGAATTAGTACGCTTCTAACATAATTGAGCTGAAGATTATTATAGCTCCTTAGGGTCAGATGGATTTTTAGCTTCATGACAGTTTCTTGAGGGTCATGTGATCTATGGAAAGGGATACTATTTTCACTGTACCTTTAATGTATGAGCTTATGTGATAGTTTCATCTGCAGCATCCACCTACGTTTATTGGGGATGGAGGTCCCCAAGAAGCTGAGTTTTGGATTGAGTTAGTCCAAAATATCTTCAAGAACCTTGATACAACCACAAATTGGAGGGTGAATATTTCTACATACATGATTCTTGGACCAAGAAAGAATTGGTGGGACATTCTAGAGAATGATAGGAAGTAAAAGGAGTTATCTTGGAAGAATTTTGAGATGATTTTTTTGATACATTTCTTTCCTGAGACATTTGAGGGATGATAAGACTCACGACTTCCAGAATTAGATATAGGAGGGTATGTCAATGATGTACTATGTCATATGTTTCACTAACTTTCAATTCTTTTCACCATCTCTAGTAGATGATGAGATTGCCAGGGTGAGGTGTTTTCAGGATGAGATTCACTATGAGGTCAGAACACATGTGAACATTTTTTGTTTGATCAGTTTTGAGGACATGATGAATCAAGCACTCACATGGAAGGTAATCAAGAGATTCCCCAAGCAGTGGCCATGCTATTTCAGCAGGGAGAATTGGGAGTTCTTCTTTGGGTGGAAAGAAGTGACTCTATGACAGTTTTCACCATGAAAATAGTGGAAAGAGTAGTTAGGGTAGTTGGTAGCCATCCCATGACTATTTTCTTTTGTAGTGATATAAATTTAGAAGGTTTACCCATAAGTGACCTATATTTTTTTACCCTACTTTGGAGTGCTATATTTGTGGAAGGTTGAGTGTTATTCACAATTTTTGTGGGAAATTTTTGTAGCAGAGTAGATGTATAGGATTAGGATAGACACCCGATTCTGGAAGGGACTCATCTACGCCTTATTAGATAGGTAGTTGGAGTTCTACTGTCCATTTTGGCCGAGTTATGGGATGCAGTACCACAATATATAAGTGTAAGTACCAATCAGAGGGAACAAAACATGGCAGTCAGATTAGAGCTTAGGGAAGAGGATCAATCTAACTGTATGATATATATTATTCTCTGATCATTTTGGATTCAAGACCTTATGCTATCATAGGTACAATTCTAGTATCATCTACCTTAGCTTGTGTTTTTTTTATATAAGATAATTAAATTACTTTATATCTGTTATTTTTTAAAATAGTTCATGTTTGGATGTAGAGGTATTAGATGGGATCATGAATATTTACATTCCATTAGGAGTGCGGTCAGAGGGTATCATATACTCTAAGGAGTTTTCTCTTGAAATTGGTGGCTATCGTTTCCTTTGGAAACTTTTTGTGATGGAAATAACATGATTCGATTTTACTATTAGTATGGATTGGATAGTTGTATACCATGATCATATCAACTATTATCAAAGGAGGGTTACCTTCCTAACTCTAGATAGGGGAATATATACTGACTAGGGTGAGTAAAATATTCAATCTAGCCATGTAATACCAATTAAGTGCGGATTGGATTGTATGAAATATCTGTTAACAATCCTTATTCTAGATGATAGAGGGATGTAGCAGTATACTTTTACTCTAGTGGTGTACTATTTTTAGGATTTCTTTCATGAAGAGTTCTCACCAACTAATTAGGATATTGAGTTTATAATCGATTGGGTATCAGGAGTTGAGCCAATTTCTATCATGCCTTATAGAATATAACTAGAAGATCTTCATGAGTTAAAAGTGTAGGTAGAATATCTAGAAACTAAGGTTTTCATAGAGCCTAGTACATCACTATGGGGTTATTTGATTATTTTCAGCAAGGATTATGGTACCTTGCACTTACGTGTAGATTATTAGATATTGAACCAGATTACGGTCAAGAATTGCTATCATCTTACATGCATCTACAATATCTTAGATAAGATGAGAGGTGATACATTTTCTCTAAGTTCAATTTGAGATCAGGATATCCCCAATTTAGGGTGAGACATTTATACATACCTTAGACTACATTTAGAATCAGGTATGGATTGTATGAGCTCATAGTGACGAGGCTTGGTTTAAAAAAATGCATCGATAGTCTTCATGTCCCTAACAAATCATATCTTTCATCCTTTTCTAGACCAATTTTGGTGTTTTTTTCGTTGACATATTAGTGTACTCTCATTCAGTAGAAAATCAAGCCAAACATATTGACATATTCTTAAGTACATTAATAGAGCATCAAATCTATGCCAAGATAACCAAATGAAGTTTTTGGATTGATAAAGTGCACTTCTTAGGTCATGTCATATCAGAGGAAGGAGTGTCAGTAGAAATAGAGAAGGTCACAAACATGGTATCTTGGGAGCTACCCAATAATTTCTTTGAGATTCAAAGTTTTCTTGGTTTAGTTAGTTATTATCAGCATTTTATCCTAGACTTCTCCCATATGGAAGTACAAATATCATGGATGACCAAGAGGAGAGTGAAGTTTGTTTTGTTGGATTCTTGAGAGAGATATTTTTTATGAGATTAAGAGTAGACTAACCTCAGAACCTATCCTCACTTTACCTATGTTGGGTAATTATTATACTGTGTATTCCGATGCATCTGGAGTTTGACTCATAATAGTTAAGATGTAGGAGGACTGAGTGTTTACTTGTGACTTCAGAGTCTTTATTTCCCTTTCTTTCTTTCTTCTTATATCTATACTAAAAGTCGTTCTTCCCAACTATCTTGTTCATCATCCGAGAAAGATTAGCTAGTTAATTCTCAATATGTTCACTTTCACTTAATTCAGATAAAATAGTGACTCTCTTCGACTTGGATCTTGTAACCCTTTAAGGAGTCTTTGATTTAGTAATAGTAAAAGCAACACTTCCATTGCCATTATTATTTTTGTTCAAATCAGCATGTCTCTTCATTCTTGTCTCATGCTGAAGAAGAGTTCCAAAAATCTCATCAAGAGTAATCTGAGAAACTTTCCTATTCTTATCAATTTCTATTATCTTAGATTACCACTCATTAGGCATGATATCTATAATCTTGTCCACAAGTGCCTCATCATCTAAATCTTTCTCACCCATAGATTGCAAAATGTTAACAATAGTCATAAAACTTTTTTGTACCTTACAAACTAGTTCTCCATAATGAAATAGAAATCCATGATATTCTTCTCTAAGAATAGCTCTTCTAGTTTCTATTACTTTGGATATACCAAAACGAGTAACCCCCAATTTCTTCCAAATAAAATTTTCAGCTTCACAAGAAGAAATCTGGCTATATATATTCTTGGCCATGGAACAAAACAAAGTATTGTGTACCTTATGGTTTAGTTGATAGTCTGATTTTTCTTGATTAGTAAATGTTCTTACTTCTTTATCACGAGTCTTGTAATCTCCAGTAAGCATAATAAAGTTTTCCACACCAGTATTAATAATAAAATTCTTTATATGGTCTCTCTAATATTCATAATCATTCCCATAAAAAATAGGTGGTCTAGTAGGATTACGATTTTCAATCAAACCAACATTCATTCTCTCCATCTAAAAGAAAATATCTTTCCATAGAAACATGTTAATAGTAATTTTTTGTAAACAAGGATAAAAATCCTAGGCAAGGAAAATATAGAACAATGAAAAATTGAGAAAAAAAATTTATATGTGAATATAAGTATTTCAGAACTGCTCGAATACCAATTGTAGGATCTAAATAATGAATGTAGATGCTCAACATAAAAGAGGGGTGTGGGTGTGTGGGGGGGGGGGGTGAATTGAAAGGTTAAAAATTCCTTTGGAACCTTTAACCTTAAGGAAAAATATGTTTAACAAAGTTAAACAATGTAAATTTACAATACCTCTTAGTTCTACAAACTTGCTATGTTCCAGAAATATGGTTCTGAAAATAAAACTTAAGAAAAGTTTACAAGGAAAAAGATTCTACCTTAAAGCATATAGAATCTCATTAATCAGAGTATACAAGTACAAGAAAGTATAAGATATTTATACATTCCTTATTAATCAAAATTCAATTGAAAATAATCTTGAAAAACACAAGTAACAAGTATATAATATTTTAACCCAAAGAGAAGGGCATCCAATAACCTTGGATAAGGGTCCCTTGATTTACACTTTCTAGAAAGTTTTTCTTACCCACACCAGGGTAAGCCCTCGATAGGAATATCAGAGTCTGTCTTTCTATCCCCACAAGCCCTAAAACTTCAAGGTAGTCGGAACCTCTATCTTCTTTATCAAGGAATTATTAGAACTATAAGGTAGTCGACAACTCTGTATTCCTATCGCCAGAAGCCCTTGATTGTACACATCAATAATCGGAGTCGCACGAAGCAAGATGAACAAGAAGTTTAGTATGCACAAGCCATGAGAGTCTCTCTCTCTAGAAATTACTTCAGCAACATGTTATCTCTAGATCATAGAACTGTTGTTGAGATATTTCAAATGAGCTCCTATTTATAGGTATTTTCACAACAGTCGGCTCCCTCCCCCAATAGTAATATTTTCCTTGAATTTCGGAGGGACCTGTAAATGTGTCACTCAAGCAATGGTTAGTTAGAAACAGATTGCACGACATCATTTCTCAACTAAAATAAGGGAAGTAAAATATTATTGCTTAACTAAATTCAATTTTTGGATTCTAAGAAAATAAAGTTCGGAGTAAATAAACATTCAGAGTCTATATTACATGGATATTAAGATTCTAATTTTCAAGGAATTTGGAGTCAGAAATATGAAGAATTCTGAATCAGAATTTCAATAAATTCCAAGTCTAAATTCTGAGGAATTCAGATCCTGAATTATGAGGAATTTGGAACCTGAATTTTGAGGAATTCAGAACCTGAATTCTGAGGAATTCGAAAACTGAATTACGAGGAATTAAGAACCTGAATTCTGAAGAATTCGAAACCTCAATTATGAGGAATTCATAACATTAATTTTGAGGAATTTAGAACCTAAATTCTAAGGAATTCAGAACCTGAATTCTGAGGAATTCGGAACCTGAATTCTGAGGAATTCAGAAACTGAATTCTGAGGAATTCGCAACCTGAATTCTGAGGAATTCGGAACCTGAATTCTGAGGAATTCAGAACCTAAATTCTGAGGAATTCAGAACCTAAATTCTGAGGAATTCAGAACCTGAATTCTGAGTAATTCAGAATCTGAATTCTGAGGAATTTGGAATCTGAATTTCAGAGGATTCAGAATCTGAATTTTAGATAATTTGGAATATGAATTTCAGAGAATTTAGAATCTGAATTTTAGAGAAATAAAAATCTGAATTTTAGAGAATTTAGAATATGAATTTCAGAGAATTCAGAATCTGAATTTCAGAGAATTCAGAATCTGAATTTCAACGAATTCAGAATCTGAATTTCAGAGAATTATGAATCTGAATATATAATACTCTATATCTAAGGATTTATAGGATTCCAGGGTTTTAGATATGAAACTGATTTATACACTTTAGAAATAAAAAGAGTTATAATAAAAGAGACTATAAAATGAACAATGAAAACAAAGGTCAGGAGAAATTTCTTTGGGAAGGAAACTTTTCCTTAATAAGATAAATCTTAGGAGGAATTAAATTTTCCTTTAGATAGAGTGTTTGTGTTTTTCAAAACATAATGGAATGGAAAAGTCATAAGGAAACCTTATTGACATGATAATTAGGACTAGGGTATTTTTGTTATTTGTGTTGGCATGTTCTTTTACTCTTTTTACTTACAATATATCATTTAATTATATTTCATCCCGATATTACATGGTTCACTATTGTTATATTTATTAGTTCCTCATTTACTTTACTATTATATGTTGTACTCTTTCCACTATCATCGATTAATTTTATATTTATTATTATTATCATTTATTTATTCTCTATTATAACTCTATACAAAGGGAATATTATCCCCACTATATTTTTTCCACCACCCCTATTAGTTAGTATCATTTTTATATGGGGAGGATTGCTTGAGGTCCCATAAATAAACTAATTTCTCCATGTGAGAGAGTTCTAAATCAGGGGATGTTACAAAGTGGTATCAGAGGAGATCAGGTTTTCTTTTCTTTTTATTTACTATTTATAAAAGGAATAAAGGATAGTAGAAAGTGTCAAGAATTGCTAATGAGCTTGTTCATGGGAGTAACCAACCAATTTACGGGTGAAAATATGAGTGCCATGGGATGGGATTATTGTTTATGATGTTCCCTAGTTACAGTTTGATGTTATTTCACCTTTATGTGATGTTATTGTTTCTTCATATTTGTACTCATGGCCAAAAATGGCATGAGGTGTGTAGGAAAACATCATGATTGGAACATAGGGATATATATTGACATTCATTGTTTTGGATAGGGTCATATTTTCTACATTTGATATATTTTCCTATATGAACTATGAAATTATATAATTGTAATATCTAATAAATGAAATAAAAGAACTGTTATGTCATGCTAAAAACTTGTAATCCATGTTTAAAAAGACCATGATCTAGTGGTTCTTTTTTGTTGTCAACTATTGAGGTTTACCTTATTGTTATCTAGTGTTCTAAGGAGTGTGTTTTTCTTGTATATAAAATGTCTCCTCATCATCTTCATGTTGAATGTTAGGATAGTGGAAATAAGAACACTTCTAATGCAGTTGAACAAGAGCTTCTTGTAGATCTTGAAGATTATATGGATGTTTAGCTTCATGAAATCTTCTTGAGGGTCATTCAATCTATGGGAAGGGAGACTATTATCACTGTGTCTTCCATGTCTAAATTGCTGAGAGTGTTTCAACTGTAGCATCCACCTATGTTCACTGGGGAGGGAGGCCCCCAATCAGATGAGTTCTGAATTGATTCCTTCCGCAAAATGTTCATGAACCTTAGGACACCTTCATATAGGAGGGTGAATCCTAATGTGTAAATTCCTCATGGACCTTCTCACCATTGGTGGGAAATTATAGAGTAAACTGAGTAGTAAGAGGATTTATACTGGAAGTAATTTGAGGAGAAGTTCCCAAGACACTTCTATCTGAAGACATTGAGAGATGATATGGCTCACAAGTTAAGGAACATGGCCCAAGAGGGCATTTCAATGATGGAATACATTGGACATTTCACCAACTTGCAGTGCTTTTTGCCATATTTAGCTGTTGAAGAGATATCCAGGGAAGTACATTTTTAGGATGGGATTCACTATGAGATCATGTCATAAGTGAACATATTTCTCATGAGTAGATTTTCAAATGTGATGATTTAGGAACTCATCATAGAAGGGAATTTGAGAGAAGCCTCAATTAGTGGCCAAGCTATTTCCACAATTCAGACTGAAAGATCTTATTCAGGTGGTAATAAGCATGACTATGATAGTTTTTCCAAGGAAATAGTGGGTAGAGAAGTCAGGGTAGTGGGGATCCATCTCAAAAAATTGTTTTTTTGCAATGATTTTAGTGTGAAAATTTGGGATATAATCAAGCTCAGTGTCCATGCCCTTATTTTGAGTCCCATTCTTAGGCTAGGATGGGTCATCGGTAGAGGTTTTTTAGGGTTATGAAACTACATATCGGTGGCAGGGGATCAAGAATGGTACCAGAGTCTAGGAAGGACTCAACTAACCCTCATTAGATAGGTATTTGGAGTTCCATAGGATGTATAGGTTAAAGAAGGGGATGTGGTACCCTAATGTAGGAACGACAGTACTAGGTAGAGGGAATATCTCATGGGACCCATACTAGATCCCATAGAAGAGGGAAAAGTTAGCTGCATGTAATGTAAACTACTCTGGATAGTGTGGATGCATGAAATTATACTGTTAGAGGTACGATTCTTGTATCATCTACCATTTTTTTTAATTTAATATAGGAGAATCACATTCCTTTGTATATTCCCTTTTTGAAAATGGTTTGGTGTTGGTTGCAGAAATATTTGATGGTGTCTAGACTATTGATACACCATTGAAAGTATGGTAAAAGAATATTAAATGTTGTAAGGTGTGTTCTCTATAGATCAGTGGTAACCATTTAATTTAGGAACTATTTTTGTTGTAAATGATAGGTCTTGATTTTATTCTTGGTATGGATTGGTTAGTTCTATACTATCATTATATCAATTATTAATGGAGGAGAGTTACCATTCTATCTCCAGAAGAAAATATCTATTTTTACCGGGGTGAGTGGGATCTTTAGGATGGTAATACATGACAAATTCCATGTAGATTGGATTATCTCACAACTTAGATAATAGGTATTTTTCTAGAAGATAGTTGACTATAATAAGATACTTTTACTATAGTGGTAGAAAAGTTTCATGATGTTTTTTCTTGATGAGTACTATGGCTTACCACCTGAGCAGGAGATTGAGTTAACGATTGAGTTGATTTTGGGAGTAGATCTAGTTTCTATGCTACCTTTTAGGATGGAACTAGTAGATCTTCAAGATTTTAAAGTTTATATGGAAGATTTGGAAACCAAGGTTTTGATATGGAAAAGTATTTCTCTATGAGGTTCTTTGGTTCTTTTTTCCAAGAAGGATGATGGGGCCTTACTCTTGTGTATAGATTATCATAGATTAAAATAGATGATGGTCAAGAACTGGTATCCCCTTCTACACATCGATGATCTATTCAATCAGTTAATAGGTGATAAGATCTTCTATAAGATCTATCTGAGATTAGGACAACACTATTTGAGGGTGGGACCATTATACATACATCACATTTCTTTTAGGAGAAGTTATGGATTGTATGTGTTTGTTGTGATTCCATTAGTTTGACTAATTCTCCAGTGGTATTCATGGACTTCATGAATTAGATTGTCCATTATTTTATAGATAAATTTTTGGTGGATTTTGTTAATGATATCTTAGTTTAATCCTAGTTAGAAGATGATCAAGACCAATATCTTAACATATTCTTGATTACAATGAGATAGATTCATATTTACACTAAGATAACCAAATGTAGTTTTTGGATGGACAAAGTGCACTTCTTGGGTCATGTCATCTTAGATGAAAAAGTGTAAATGGACCATTATATGTTTTTAGCCATGGTGTCTTGCGATTTTTCCAATAATTTCTATGAGATTCTATGAGTTTTGGGTTTATTTGGTTATTATTGGCATTTTATCAAGGTCTTCTCCACTATGGAAGCACCGATGTCTAAGATGACCAAGAAGGGGGTCAACTTTGTTTGGTCAAATACTTGAAATAGATTTTTTAAGGAGCTAATGAGATGGATGATATGAGAACCTATCCTCAATTTACCATTTACATGTAAATAATATACCATTTACTATAACATATCCAGAATTGGACTCAAAGCAGTGTTGATGTAGGAGGATCGAGTAGTTGCTTATGGCTCCAGAAAACTGAGGCCACCTGAGTGGAATTAACCTAATCATGATATTTAGTTATCTATGGTGGTACATTCTCTGAGATGTTGGATACATTATCTTTTGTGAAAGAGGTTTGTTGTGTACATGAATTGCAAGCGCCTCAGGAATATCTTTTGTCCATGGGACCAAAACCTTCGACAGAGGAGGTAGGTCAAGAATCTATAATCTTTCAATTTTGAGTTGGATTATACACATGGAAAAGAAAATATCTTTATTTATTTATTGAACCTAAAGACACAAACAGAGGTAATGAAAGGTTTTTCAATGAGTAGTGGATGATGAAACTCTTTCTATACTTTCATCTAGATGTTCGGGAGACCCAGGGAAAAGTAGCTCTGACTTTGACATATGTTATACCAACACTTTTGGACCAAATCAATACAAAGATGTTATCTGATATAGAGGGATTGGTTATGAGAGATATATTATATGGAGTGGATACACCATTAGAATGTTCACTTAGTGGCGATAATTCTCTTATTTTCTATGGCTGAGTATAGGTTCCTACGGGCTTGCGGGAGGAGCTGATGAGAGAGTTTAATGATTCTAGATGGGTGGTAAATATGAGTTTGAAGAATAGGTATTGTGATATATTTAGATAGTACTAGTGGTTAGGAATAAAGAAGGGGGTAGTTAGACTTGTGCTAAGACGTTTCACCTATTAAAAATTGAAGGATGAGTATTAGAGTCTAGATAGGATGTTATAACCTCTAACTATTCCAGAATGGAAATGATATGACATCAATAAAGATTTTCTGACCATATTACATAGGAAAAATCACAATAATGATTAAATGTGAGTGATAACAGATTTACTAATGAAGGAATCCCACTTATTGACTATCAAGGAGACCATCACTATTGATGATCTCGGTAATCTTTACATGTCTAAGATAGTTTGATTGCACAATGTTTCGAGGATTATCAATTTTGATAGAGATAATCATTACACATCTCAGTTCTGGTAGGCTCTTCATAAGGATTTGGGATCACAAGTTCTTTTGAGTATACCCCATCATCAATAGAATGATGGTTAATCTTAGTCAAGTATTCAGATTTTGGAGTATATGTTTTGAGCCTATGTTTTAGATTTCATTGGTTTGTGGGAGCATTATATAGAACTCATGGAGTTTCCGTGTAATAATATCTTCCAAGATTTAATCTAGATGGAAAATTTTGATGCTTTTTATGGTAAATCATGATGTTCACATCTTTATTGGTTGGTGTTAGGTGAGTTAACACTTGTTGAAACTGGTCTCATGTAGGAGAAGTCTAATAAAGTTTATTTTGTTAGGAGGTATTTGGTAACCACACAGAGTAGAAAAAAATCATATGCTAACCATAGGAGACGACCTCTATAGTTTGAGGTTGGTTATCATGTTTTTCTTTCAGCTATCACTTAGGTTGGGGAAATTCTCTATCTAGAAACAGGGAAAGCTAGCACCCAAGTTTTTCAAGCTATTTTAGATAGTGGAAGTGGATTGTCCTGTGGCATACCGATTAGCTCTTACACAACACTATTTTTCCATTCACGATGTGTTTCATGTTTCACAACATCATAGATATTATATTGACCCTTATCATGTGGTAGATATTGATGATGTTGAGATTTGTGTAGATGCATTCTTTGAAAAGAATTTGATAAGGATTGAGACTATAGTGAGAAGTATCTCATGGGTAGAAATATACCTATGGTTTGAGTGTAGTGGCAGCATGGGAGTTTTCAAGATAAGAACTAGGAGAGGGAGTATTATATGTGAGTAAAGTGGCCAGAATTGTTCTCTGAGACCCCATAATGAAGCTTATAGAAGCTCAGAGATGAACTGTTATGTGGTGGGGAGGTTGTAAGATCTCTTCTTTTTCTTGTTATGTACATATTTTATTTCTGTGTTGAAACTATTTTGTTTGATCTTTCCTTTTCTTTGAACCTTAGTGGTTGAGTATTGTTGAATATATAGAGATTTTTTTGGGGAAAATTACCTAAAGTTCATGAATGTATGTTTGTTTGAATTAATGGATTCTAGGAATTAACATGTTAAAGGGGATTTTAAGGGTTTCACATGAGTTTAGAAGGTTTCATATGTGGTTTGTGATATTTTTCATAAGCTATTATTACACTCTATGTATATATATTACATGACATATAACTCCCATTAGACGAATGTAATGAAGTGGGTTCATGACATGAAATGAATACACACCATGAAAATGGTTCACATAGTGTAATGTTTATGTAGGGTTATTTTACCCAAGGAGACAAATTTTTTAGCGTAAATAATAAATCAAGAATTACATGCCATGTAAATATTATACACCATGTATTTCTCAGGCTGGGTAGTTTTAAATCCACACTGCATATATAATTTAATTCTTCTTCTCATGTATCCTTTCTCTCTCGAACATTAGGCAATTTCCAAGTGATTTTGGAGACTTTTATTCCATCCTAGACATCCCGTTCATGCAACCAATCCACAGTGATTTGTTTTAGTTAGGTTTTAACTTCTCTTCAGATTGTTCTCCATTGTAGTAGTGGAATATCGAGACTATGATTGGTTTGAGTTTTGATCTTGATCTTGTATGATATAGGTTTCTTCTTGAAATATATTACACTTTTTTATTGGAATTACATATTAGAAGCATTATGTTGTTCATTGGTTAAAGTTAGGTCATCTAAAACCTTACCCTATGGGTTTTTAATTATTAAGTACGTGAAATATTGTAATCGTACTGATATAACATGTGCACTAATTAATAAAATTATGATTGAAGATAAATCATCTGTGGGATTATTTGTTAGATCTCTTCAGATTCAATGGTGATGTGACCTAGCTTGAGGATACCCATTGGGTGATCCTACCCATGAAATTATAATGAATTGGATAATGGGTTAAAGTGTTTTTATCATGAAATGAGACCACATGTGATTTCTTGATATAGAATCACCTAGGTAATGGATTTTTGTTTATCAAAATGACTGATGATAATTTGATATAAAAATTAATGTGTAATTTAATGAAAAATGATAATTTGAAGAATTAACCATTAAAGATTATGATATGATATTGTGATATCCCTGCTATTGTTACTTGTGTGGAGTTTCATGTTGTAATTATTATATAGCAGTCTTGGCCTAGTTTCATGCAGAAATGTTAATATAGAGGGTGTGGTCTAGGTTCATGTTGTAATTCTTATATAGAGGGATATGCCCTGGCTTTTAAAATTATTATATATAGGGATTATCCCAGATGATTAAATTCTTAGATAGAGGGATTTTCTTGGTTATTTGATTATTCCATGGATACGTGGTTATGGTTGGCATGGTTGTGCTACATGCTCAAAGATTTTCTATCATGGTGCTGAATTAGGTTGATTATTGTACTATTTTAAGTTTTTTAATTAATATACACATTTATCACTTTATTGAATGAACTTATTATCATAATGGTTTTATTTAGAAATGGTGGTGTTGACCTACTGAGTTTTTCTCATACCCTATTCAGGTTATCATTTGGTACCTTAGAAGTTTTCATGTATGCAGGTTTAGACATGAGAAAGGGACCTTGTTATTGATTGTTTCTTGCATGATGTCTGAGGTCATGGGGGTGGGATCACAATGGGATTTCAAACTGATGTCTTTGATTTATTTTTTTCAATATTTTATTTTATTCTTTTAACTTCTGACATTCCATTCAGTTACATTTCATCCTAACAATACATTTTTTTACTATTATTTGATTTATTGGTTCCTCCTTAACATTCCAGTTATATGTTTTACTATTTCCACTATTATCCATTACTCTAATATTTATTATTATTGTTTAATTTAACTATATTGTAATTATTTACTAGGGGGTATAGTCTCCCCACTATATTATTCTCACCCCCACTTCTAGCCAGAATCCTTCAGAATATAGGGAGGCGCACTTGATGTCCTGTAACCAACCTGATTTGGCTATGTGAGAGAGTCCAGATCAGGGGATATTACATTTATCTCATACTTATGGGAGTATTTTTTCTATAAAATAATTGTGAAGTTAGTTTTTAGGTAATTATCCATATTTAATTTTTCTATAATAATAAATTATAATTTTTATAATTAATTATTATGTTGTGTTGATTGAGATAGGTGATTGAGAGTGTGGGTGATCTTGGATGAGGCTCAAAAGATCTTGGTGAGGGGTTAACTACATATTTAAGGTAGGTGTACCCTATAATAAAACATTATATGTTTTATTATGTATGGCTGTGCAAGACTACCTAGATGAATGGGTTAGGGTATGAGGGTTGGTACCAATGGTTCCCTGGGTTGAATGAGTAGGATGGTGATATACCTCCTATATGATGAATAAGTTCTTTTTCACCCTTAGGTGAGATGGAATTGTCCAATTTTTTTTCTCCAAGTGGGGAGAGTGTTGGTTGGGATGAATTGAGGCCTTGAGTTGGTCTTGTGATGTGAGAGGGATGAGATATAGCCTAGGTTGGGGTCCCAAGGATAGTGGGGGTAATAAGAGGGTTGGGGATGAGTGGTGATGAGTGAGACAACTATACTTATCATGGGTAAATAGGAACCCCGTATTGATGTTGGAGGATAATATTTGTGTTTGAGGTGTGTGAGATGATTCATCTTGGGCTTGATAAGTGGGATAATGAGGGGTTTACTCTTGGTGATGAGGTAACACATATTAATTATGATATTTTAAATGATACCAACATACGATTAATGGAAAGTTTTTAGGAAATGACATTGGGTTTCCAAGGGGGTTTAAATGAGAATTGAACTCACATGTTAAGGAAAGGGTTGGGTAGAGAGTGTTGTATAGGGATGGTATCTAGGTAGCAGGACAATGAGTGACGAGGCTTTAAATGAGGTTGAAAGGACCTCGATGTATTGGTTATATGGAGATTGTGATTGTGATGTCACTAAGGGGTGATCAGTTTGGGGTGGTATCAATGAACAGAGATCATAATGGTTCTAAAATAATCAATTGAAGCTCATATAAGAGAGGTCATATGTTATTTGAGGTGAGATTCTAGGTCATGAGTGATTATAACTCTTTTGATGAGATAATGAGTAGTGTGATAGGTTTTTGGTCTTGTGTGCTATTTCTCTGTTTTCTTTCTTGTACTTGTGATAGGTGAAAAACCTAGTGGTGGAAAAGATCTTGAGTATTGGTCCTTACATAGTTAAATTGTATTGGTAGGAATTTTGTGGGTGAGATGAGGCCCTTATGTTCATGAATTTGGACCTCTATTTTAGTAGTCTTATCCCAAGACAATGGAGTTTTCCATGAATGAGAAGACTTCAGTCCCGGTAGTGGACCACCCCAAGTAAGAGGGCTAGGTCATGTGATTACACATTATGTTGATGATGAAAACTACCCTGAGTGATAAGGAATTAGAACATAGTTTGAATATAGGACCATGCCCTATCCATTTAAAAAAGGGTTTGAGGTCTTGGATAATGCCAACCTTGAGTCCTTGGGTGTGGGTTGATATATGGTTGTGAGTTCGATGGTGGAATGAGTGGATGGTAGGATTTTTTCATGGTGTCAAAGCTGTTATAGTCAGACAATATGTTGTCTTGGTGAGAACATGGTGGCCTGGTAGGTGTGTGTACCTAATTGAGTGTCATGGTTTTCTAGTAAGCACACAACAACTATACAAGCATATTTACTTTATTTATTTCCTTTCCTCATGCACACACACACACACACACAAATATGATGGTGTATATTAGGGGTTCTTGGTGTGACCCTAATGATTTACTTACTCACACATTAGATGAGTAACCTTATGCATGTACAATACATATATATATATTTTTAGGTGAAACAAAAGTTTTGAAGTAGATTAGGCTAGAGAAGATCGACAAGTATGTGGAGATAGGGGTTTTGATTCTAGAATAAGGCCATAGAGACAATATATTTTCCCCCTTTTTTCTTTTATATATAATATCGACTCTATGGTATATCATTTCATGTTTTTATATCTGTGTTTCTATAAGATATATTTAATTTATTATAGTTTTATTGTTTATTTTCTTCTATATACTCTGATGATTTTATAGATAATTTTTATTCCCATTGATGTATGAATCTGATTCAAGGGCATAGTATCATGATGTATAGGTTAGGCCCTAGCTTTTAATTAGTAACTTATGGTGTATAGGTATGCGTGATTGAGGCCATGTAGAATCCTTAGCCCATGCACTATCAAGTGGACCGGGACTAGGGCATTACAATATACCACCACTGATTAGTGTAGGGGGTCAATGGGTACTGAAAGCACAAAATCTCAAACTTCATGATTCCCATCATTAGTTAGTGAGAATAAATATCAATAGTGATGATGTGATGATGAGATATTTGATAAATAATTAACATGTATAGACATAGGGTTTGATATGGTTTAATCATACTTATTATTAGGTGGATAATCCATGGTGTGTAGTGGATATGATCTTGCTACCCATTTTCCAATTTATTATCAAATTAATAAGAAAAAAATAAATATCATTATCTTTATATTTTATTACAAGATTAAAAAAGGGCATTAAAAAGTTAAACAATATCATCTTCATATACCTTAAGAGCCTATAGAATTTAGCCTTGATGTTCACCTTTTTTCATTGTTTACTAGTCAAACAAATCCATCTTGGAATATTGGATGATTCACTTTGAGTATCCTATTTTCCTCACACACTCATATCTCCAAGTATGTCAATATATATTTATAGATTTATCTTGTATTACTACATGATTATTCTAGTTATTATGTGATCCTTATATTCAAGTGATATGGAAGACTAAATCCCAAAGATTTTATAGTATTTAATAATATATTTGACTATATTTTCTATTCGATAAGTAGTTTTTAGTGTGTAATAGTCATGTTTTTCTAGAACCAACAATCCATAAAACTCCTATAGCTAGACTCATCATGGTGTGGCACATTCACTTCGGCATGGTACATCTCGAATCTCTATAACTAGAAAATCCCCAAAACATTATCACCCAAGTTGTAGCAGTGTGATTTCTACTACTATATCATGGGATTCACTCTTCACCATAACTTTTGTCAGGATACCTTGTTTCACAGTGCAATAAAACATGGCTCCCAAACCATCAAAACTCTAATATCTCTTAAGATAGTCTTCACCATGCAGTTGACTCCCCAGAATTACTTAGTAATTTTCTCATGGTGAAAACCATCCATATATGACCTGATGCTTCTCACTTCATATTAACTATTTTCACATAGTATATTAACTCAACAACACAATCTTTCCTTATAAGATTACCTCATTCCTCCATCAGCATCATTATGGTGTGATAAAAGTAGTTTCAAAGTAATTTTTTCTCATATAAGAATAATATAAAACACTGCATTCTCATGTAACATTCTTTAAATTATCATGTAAGATTAACTCAATCATGTTATGGAATGATCACTACCATTAACATCATTTTTTTTCATCAGTAGTAGAACTCAATTCCATTCATTACTATGAATATCCACTCAACTCCAAAAAGCTTCCAATTCATCCATTATTATGTTTCCAATAAATAAAATATAAAAATATCCTAAAATAATTAATGAATTAACTCAAGAATTAATTCATAGAATGCATCAAATAAAAGGGCATCTAAGAACCTTACCATTTGATATAATGGTGAATTTTAGAGATCTCTATCCCATGGTGTAAGATTAATGCTATAATGACAATGGCTCAAGAATACAAGATCATATTTTTTCCTTCATATCCAAATGAATTTTAGTTAAAATGATAATCAATTTCCATTCATCTTCATATTATTTATCTTCTTGAATAAGAAATTTATAGCTTTAAGCATTGAAAACCATATTCCCTATTCCTGATATATAAGTGATATTAGAGTGAAATGTTTTGATATATTCTACCTAGCGTCTCTATTTATAGTTTAAATTCTTCTAGGAGAAGATATAATTTAGGATTTTATTATCTATCTATAGTATAAAATTTTCCTTGAAGTTATTGTGGAACTAAGTTTTCAATTCATGCATTACCACCACAGACACTAGTTTATGGGTGGTTTTATTGTTTTAACGATGGAGTAACAATCAAGATCCATATGCTAAAATATGATCTTTATATATCAAAACACACTCTAAAAATATACTAAAATAATCTTAATACATTTTATATACTTCAATTGGATCAGTAGGAATGAAAATAGGTGTAGATGTCTCAATTTTTTCAACTCATCAAAATAATTCTGATACTTTTTACCCCATTAAAATTTTACTACCTTTTGGGACAGGGCTATCAAGAGAGATTCAAGATTAGAAAAATCCAAACCAAAACAAATTTAATAACCTTCTTGACCTAGAAATAGTTTGATATTAAACACATTCATGGGACTTTCCGAAGATATTATCACTTGAATATGCTCATGGTATATAGAAATACCCTTCTCTGACACCACATAACCTAATATTCTACCATTTTGAAATCCAATATTAGAACTCAGATAATTTAATATACAAGATGTTATCCTTAAATGTATTTAAGATAATATCCAAATGGTTCTCAAGATCCTATTTCATCAGGAAGTAAACCAAGACATCATCAATGAAATCTGAAATAATTTATCAAGAAATATTTGAAAGATATAGTTCATCATCACAATGAAGACCGTAATACAATTTTTAAGACTTAATGGAATAATAAGGTACTATAATTTAACACACCTACTCCTAAATGCGGTATTAGGGTTGTTTGATTCCTTTACTCTCAACTGATAGTACCCTGACCTGTGATTGATTTTAGAAAACCATATTGCATCTCTAATTTGATAAAAAAGATAATCAATCTGAGGCAATACACATTTATTTTTAATGGTCACCAAGATAATTTTATGATAATCAACTAAAAGTCAGATAATTTTATCTTCCTTATTTATAAAGAGAAATGGTTATGCCCATGGTGACACAAAAAGACATATAAAAACTTTTTATCTCCATATATTCTAGATAATCATTTAATTTCTTTAGCTAAGTTGGAGCCATTTGATATGATGAAATAGACATTTTAACCATCCCTAGAATCATATTAATGAATATTTTACCTCCCAATATGTTTGAAACCCATAGAAATCATTAATGAATATTTCAAGATACCTATTTATAGTCTAAAAAATAAAATCACTAAAATACTCTCTGATTACATCCAAGAGAAGACTGGATATTTGGTTCAATATTGACCCAATATCTAGAACAATTAACCCTTCTATACCTAATCATAGATCCCACTCACCTTAACAGACATGAGTACTTCCATCAGTAGAATGAAATTTGAAATTTTGATGATATCAATTCAATCCTTAGAATTTAACATTCAATTCATGATAAATATGATATTTAAGATATTTAAATGAAGAATAATAAAATACCATAAAATATCAAAACAAACAATAAATACATGACCAAAAGAGAACTTGAAACCTTTATCCATATTTTTTCCTAGAGGACTAGTGATTTCCATTACATAAGGCATCAAATCAGATGATAATTTGAATAATTAAATCACTTGTACACATATGAAGGAATGTGAAGAACCCGTATCAAACAAATCTAGGACCATAAATGGAGTAATAAATACAATACCTCTAAAAATCATTGGCCCAAACTTTGATTCTATTAGTCCATGATCCACTACACAAAATGCCCATATTTTGTCCCATTTTGAGAGTGCATACTAAGACCATACTCACTATAACTACCCATGTTTTATGACCTAATATCTTTCATGAAACTACATTTTTATAATTGTAAAGAATAATTTTCCATTGTTTCCAGAAAATTAAAATTGATTATGAAATGATTCATACAAGATATGAATCAAACTAACTACACGTTACTAATAATGAAACATTGAAAAAAATTTATATGAAACAATTTACTATATAACATAGAATATTATATGAAATGGATGATCACATCCATCAAAACTCCGTAAAATAACATGGGATAATAAATAGAAAATAATAATGTCTTTAAAACTAGAAGATACCCTAGATCATAGATTACTATTAGAATAACTAAACCTACAATGAGGAAGAAAAAAATCAAATAAGAAATAATGTTGTGAAATGTAAAATAAAAATTAATGGAATAATTTTTTTAATTTAATAGTTATGAATGAAGATAATTTATAGGGAATAATAGAGGAAATATTACTGTTATAAAGGAAAAATATATTCATTTAAAATATAGGTAATGGAAATATGGTCATTGGAAATATGGTTATTGGATATACATGTATCTAATAGGTATACCAATTTTGTGTATTATCAATAAAAAATTTAAAAATAAGATGATTAAAAAATAATAAACAATCATATAAAAATATAATATATAATTTAAATATTTATTTATAAAATTATGTTTATGTTCTATGAATTAATATTATTAAAGTATGCTATAATTTATTCATAAAATTAAAAGAAATATTTTAATATTAATGAATTGATTAAATTAAAATTTTAAGATTTAAATAATTAAATTTAATGTTATTTGGTAAATATTAGTTAAAAGTGACATTTTTTAAAGAAATGATTCTTTTCAGTGTTGAGTATCTTTATTTTAATAAAGTTAATCAATATTAAAGAATGATTTTAAATGAAATTTACTCATAATAAATTAAATTAAAATCCATTTAATAGTTATTACTATGCATGTAATCATAATAAAATAATTTAATGCTTAAAAGACACATTTTTCCTAAAATTGTTTTTATGTTTTATACATGCTTATATTAACATTAATTTTTATCAACTATAGAAATTAAGACTAATAAAATGGTTTTCATATTTATCATTAGTATATCCAGGTCTGGTTTTAAGTTAATTTTCATTTTTAACATAGAAATGTGTTACTGAAGTAAATATTTGTTACCATGGTAAAAACATTTTTTTAAAGATTTTTTATAATCGTTGTGTGTTTTTATATTAATAAATTAAATTAAACTATTTTTTATGAATCTAATATTATTTTTTAACATATAAACAAATATATTAATACTATTTTAATTAGAGGTAATATGTAGGACTTTAATTATTATTTCCTTAGCTCAGTTCCCTCAGTTATAACATGCCAAATGAATATATGCCTTGAAGTTTCACCCAATGACAAGGAAATTCAGAATGCAGTCTATTATCTCATTCAAGATAGTTCTCTAGGAATGAATTTATTTATTATTTATTTCTTCATGGATACATGTTATATTATAAAGGAGGATATCATCGAAGTGATCTAGGATTAATTTATTGGTGATAATATCCCTCAAGATATTTGTGAAACCACAATTGTTCAAATTTTGAAAGTAAACCACCTGAGTTAATTTGATCATTTTTGACCCATAAAACTTTGTAATTTCAATTATAAAGTACTTTCTAAAATTTTTATTGAAAGAATATTTTCTCTCTTTCCTCTTCTGGACTTAAAATAATAACACGAATTTGTTCAAAATAGAAACATTCAAGGTATTATTTCCTAATCTCAAGAGATAGTCCATGAAATCAATAAGAAAGTTATCAGTTATAACATTATGATCAAGGTGGACATAGGAAATTAATTCTATACTATGGAATAGAATTTTATTATTAAGATTATATAATTCAATAATTTTTTGATTGTTTCTATGATTTGTGATTTTCTTTATTCTCATCTCCTTGGATCTCAACCTAATTGATGGGAATAAAGTTCAGAATATTTAAATATTATATAGGTCATAGGTAGGGTGATCCAATTTATCTTAGAATGTTTTTAATGGATCAGGGTAATCTTAGTTAGAATATTAATAGTGATTTATCTTTAGGGGAGATTATTTCCATTAAAGGTAGGTACATAAAACCAGGTTTCTCACACTTATTCTTTACTGATGATATGTTATTTTTTATGAATGGGAATAAAATTTCTATCTTGGGATTAAAACATACATCGAATGATTTAAAAAAATATATTGTCTAATATTATAGTCCAACTAAATGTAGTTTTTATATGACTAAATCTTTTTTGGCTATTCATATCACTCATATTGAATACTAACTTGGTTTTTCTCATAATTAATTTCTGATCGAGTATCTCAGAGACACTTTCTCAACTAAAACTATAAAAAAATTTACTTTTAAGACCTTCTGAAAAATATTACGGGGAGAATGAATAATTGGGAGGGTTGGCTTCTTTACTTTTGTGGTCATATCAAGAATATAATGTAAGGACCCGACCTTAAACATTACATAATCATGAATTAAATGGATAATTCACATTGATGAACTTTTTAGGTTTAGAGTTTTAGAGAATGAGGTCATAAAATTTACATAACAACATGAATAATACATACAGACAATTCTACTCAGTATCCATTTTTTTATAAAATAAAAACTCTTAAAAAAAGTGTTATCTCTAGTTCCATGTTTTAGACAGCATGACTTTTCCTTGATCCCATCCTTGAACCTTATTCATCTTTAAGTCATGTGGAAAACATTTCAAAAACTTGGGATGAGCATAAAAATATCAGTAAGGGATATAAAATAAGGAATGAAAACATTATCCCATCAATAAATACAAAACAATGAAACCATACTTTTCAATCATAACATACCTCATGAAATCATAATATTTATGAACAACACATAGAAATCATAAATCATAAACGTAACTTATGACATAAATAACATACTTAAATTGTAGTTATCCCAGCTACAGAGGGAGTCACATTTGGAATACCCATCACAGTATATTCCCTAAATCTTTTAGGAGAAACATTAACGTTTACCTCTGTCACGTTACCCAATGCATTGGAGAGCAATCTCGGGCTCACCCACCCTAGGTTTATCACGAAACCACCCATATATATAAAAATTCCCAATAGCCATAACATATTCATAACCCATAAAACAAACATAATGGAAAGATAACTTTTCCACATTGTAATAACAATATATCATTTTGAAATATTGACAAAATCAACGATTTTATCAAACCATTTTCAAAGCCATTTAAATTATTAAATAAATATATTTTTGAATCAAAGTGTCCCATACCACTTTTAAGCTTTTGAAAGAAATTTAAATTTAAAAACTTTCATGTCCATATGAATAAATCCTTAAACCCATTTTTAAAACATGGACATTAATGTGAAAGATTTAGAAGAATAAACCTTTAAAACATTTAAAATTATATTTTAGTTAAAGAGTTTTTAACAAAATGAGAGACCCTAGAATACAAATAATTGAGGAATAACATTTAATCATAACTTAATAATATCACTAGAATAAAGTTATTCATTATATAATATGCCAAAAGACAGTATATACACCATATAAGGGTGAATTGGTGCATATCAACAATGAAGTCTCAATGGATAAACTAATTTTCTCGTCCTTTTGTAAAAAAACAATAAAATTAATTTTAAAGACATTTATAAATTTAATTCTATAAAATAAAATTCATTTTTTAATTTAAAATTTCAAAATTATCTTAGGGTGAATTTTTGGTATTTTTATGAGAAACATGATTTTTGGATGAATAGTGAAAAATACCAGATTTTAATTCACAACTACTTCATCATATAATTTATTATAAGGTTAAATTAAATTTAATTTTGGTATAAATATTTTATTATACTATATTTTTATAAATTAATTAAATTTAGGTAATTAGAACCAATTTTACATCGATATTGGATATAGAAACTTAGCAAACTTTTGATCATTTTTACTTTAAAAACCTACATTGTCAACCCGACTACATGATTAATTTTAAATTAATTTCTAAAACTTATGTTATTAGAATTTTGAAAAATAGATTCCATATTTTTAATAATTATAATTTATAATTTCTAATAATTTCAACCTTTTTGACCATAAATATTAGTGAAAGTGATTGAAATTAATTACATTGATTAAGGTTAAATTAAGCTTAATAAGGGACTGAACCATAACCCTAAGGCCCAAAAAGACCTATAAACATTTCAGAAATCAATTTTGTGGCCATATTTAGACCATATAATCCCTTTTTTATATTTTTTAACATTATTTTATCCACTTGAAACATGAAAAATATGGGTGGAATTCTCTCTTAAAATATTTACCAGACTGCCACTCCTCCTTCCCTGTAAAAATCCACCACCTATCCCTCTTATTCACACCTATAAAACCCATTAGGTTCGGAAAATATATGACCAATAAACTTCCTAACATACCTCCCTTCCTTCTTTAATCCTCCCTTTGGTAATAAAGTCTTCCAAGGAAGCCTTTTGGCACAAACTAAAGGAGGTACCCAGTTAAGAGGCAACGTCTTCCCTCGTGATCCTTTATTTTATTTTCCTTATCCAACCCTCCACTATATTTAATACATTATTGTATAAAAAAACCAGTATCCTAAATATATTAGTCTTTTTTTTATTCTAAGGTTTCTACCTATACTAACACACACCTACATCTAATTGGTAACAAACATATTGTTTACGTGTACGGTGAACTACTACCTCACTAAACAACGATTGTTCATTTTTTCCTTTACTAACTCTCATAGTGGAAATTATGATAGACACCATATTTTTATATTTTATTTATTATTTATTTAATCTTATTTATTCCTTTTACAGCACATATCTTTTTTACTTTCCATTTTGTGCTAATAAGATAATTTTGTTTGAGGAAGTGTGGACTACCGGCCCCCTCAAAGCGATATGATTTGTTCATAAACTACATGGAATGTATTAAGGAAGTATTTAATGAATATATATGATATCATAAATATACTGTAATAATGATATCAATATATATACATATATTTCATTTTTTATTCTTTCAATACGACAATAAAAATGGAAACATCGTTCATGCGTACATACGGCTTACTATCTCCATGAACAGTGTATTCCACTTTATACTTATATATTCTATAGATTATTATAATACACATATAATGGATATAAATGATATTTATATATTTTTCTACATTATGGAATCATTATATAAGTATAAGTACCAACGATATAACAAATTACAACACATGTGAAGAACAAAGTAGATATTATCCAAAGTAAAACATTAACATAGGATGGTTAACAAGAAGGTAATATAATATCATAATAAAACCATATATGGTATTATATACAATAATATGTTTATTTAAAATATTTATAATAAATTTATATTTATTATACAGGTGGGTTGAATGAGTATGACTAGAGTCAAGACATAAGGTAAGGGTATTTCATCTCACTTTTTATTTTCATGAGATACATGCTTTATTCACCACCCATTCATTTTTTAAGGGCGTATGTACTTCACATGAATGTATTATATATCTCTTATAATTAAATTTATGGGTATTAAAATAACCATTTTATGATCTTTATTTCATGGTATTTATGTTTCCAAAGTTACCAAATCGGTAAAATAGTTTTGTCTCAATTTGTCTTCTTTGAGACTCATGTTTAGTTTTGCACCTAAATTATTTTAGAGGTGCATATAATTAAATTTTACATTTTATATCATGAATCTAATTATTTTTTTGATATTACAATCTTTATGTAATTTTATTTTCTTAAATGGAGAGTATTATCCCACGTTACCAAGTGATAAGAGCTTATTGAAACAATCTCATCGCTTTTCAATATTGTTTATGTTTATAGTTCCTTTGACCAAATATTATGATAAATATCTCTATAATGATCATTATTTTCCTTATCCTATATTTATTCAAGATATATCCATGTATTAGTATCATTTTACACTATTTGTTACTTAAGATAATGTTTTTAAGTAAAATCTGACTCTTCCTCTCTCCAGTCCAAAATCTATTCTATTCAAAATCCATGTTTTAAAATTTTTTTTCCAAAAATATTTGAAGCCCATATTCAAGGAAAATTGATTTTAGAAACTTTTTATGGTTCTTAATACTTCCTCTATATATTCCAAGAAAAATGTTTTTAAATGGTTTTATGTTTTAAAAAGTGTTTTTCAATGAAGAAAGGATATTTTCCTCAAGAAATGTTTTTAAAAGATCTTTCAAAATTATTTTGAATTTAAGATAACATATTTTGGTGTCACACATTCATTTCTAGTGAAATTATTCAATGTTTCAATTCATATTATTTCTCTGAATGGATTATCTTTTGGTGTTATGATGTTTATGAAACCCACTTCTCTTTCATGGGTTATATGCTTTTGAAACCGGCTTCTTTTCATGGGTTATGTTTATGATTAAATGATTATGAAACCTATCTTTTTTCCATCGGTTATGATATGATTACATGTTTATAGTACCCATTTCATTTCAAGGGTTATGATATGATTACTTATGGTCTTGTGATACATGTATGTATTATTTCATTATGAGATGGGTGTGACCTTTATCTCCCCATAATGCATTGGGTAAAGATTTATATTTCATGAGATAGAATAAGATGGTCTTATGAATGAACCTTAACTACAAAGATTTCCATGGGAGTGATCCATGATTACCAAGATGGTATGAGGAGTCAAATCATGCTATTAAGATGTTTATGGGAGTGAACCATGACTACCAAGATGGTAGGGGACTGAACCTACACTACCAAGATGGCATTGGTTGTGATGACTTGGATACTATAAAAATCATATTATATATTCTTATGTGTCTACCACAATTCCGTTTTTTATTCCTATATTATTCTTTCATGTCTTATGTTCTCTATTTCCTTATGATTCATGTCTTATGTACTACCATGATTTATTCCAGGATTCATGTATATGATATTTGATATGTAGGGTATGATCTTATATTTTCATGATCACATTCTCATGCCCTTATATTCATGATTATCTCTACATATCTCCCTTGTTTACCCTTATTGAGAATTTGATGTCACCCATTTTTATGTTTCCTTCAACAGTTTATGAAGATATGTATTATGTTTGATGTGTATAATAAAGGTTCTTGTCAAGAAGAACCTAGTGGGAGATAATATATATCACTGATTTATCAGTTCTTATGTTTCCATATTTCCAAAGGCAATAGACTAGTACTGTCTTTGGGTATCTCTTTGTATAATGTTTTAAGTATCCTGAAAAAGTTATGTAATATTAATGTATGAAGATATAGGCTCGCAATAAATTCCATTCGCACAACCAAGTTAATTGAATAATTCACTATTTACAAATTTTCAAATGTTTTGACCACCCTTGGATCCTTTCAGGTTCATTAGTGTTGAGACAAGACTTGTGCCCACATAGGTGGATCCTACCCTAAAAATTATAATGAAATTGTAGTCTTGATAAAATTTATTTAGAATAATATGTGAATTATGATAAATTTTATCATATAATATTGTGATATCATTGATGAATCTTTATGTTAGTGAATACACCAGTTGAGAATGAATAACATGATAGCTTTCTAATTAGAAGAATTGATTAACCTGACATATGATAACATGATAATATGTTGATATTTGTTTACTTGTTGCATAGAAACAGTGATTCATACTAATGCATTAGAATCCACCAATTGACTATTTTCTCTTTTGGGTTTCTTATGCTTGTGTTGGATCACATGATTCCTAAGGACTTGATCCACTATCTCATGAGACATAGTACTGGTTATTATTTATAATCAAGTTGAATCCACAACATGAGATGGTTACATTACCATTGGTATGGTATTTCACTATGGGAAGAAATAATTGAATCTAACATGGAACAATCATATGGAACCTAGTGAGATGGTTATTTACCAATGGCATGGTATTGTACCATGGGAAGATGTAAGCTAATCTATCATGGGACATTCACATGGAGACCAGTGAGATGGTTACGTTACCCCTTAAAGACATGTGCCGTAGGAAAATATAAGATACCCCAACATGGATATATATGCATGGAGCCCAGTGTTACTTGGTTACTTGAGAAATTTCATGGGTGATTTATCCTGATGCAAGATAATATTCCAACAGCATGGGTGAACCATCCTAATATAGAAGGATCTACCACTTGGTAGAGACATCTGACCTGGAGGAAAATAAATTTTCTCTAACCTAGGGTGTTAACCTAGAGCCTAATGGTTGTAAGGATTATGAAATGTTTTTTTATTAATTTATTAATCAACATCCCCTTCTTATTATATTATTTCATGCATTATATTCAGAATGGATTGTTTAGACCACATGGGTGTTGGTATTTATGAGTTATAATCACACATTGTTTGGGACACCATTTGGTACCTGAGATGATTTTTTGGATACTAATATGGACAAGGGTAACATTCCCTACATTGATTTATTGATTGATTTATGGGTTTGATCTTGGATATAGGTTTGAAATGGGGTTCAAAATTGGGATTATTTCATTATTTTATTGAGTATGTCTAATAATTTTCTTGTAAGACTGTCAACATGTCATTTAGTTACATTAAACATGTCATAACATAATATCCATTATTATTTGGATTTTTTTATTACTTTATTTTTTACTCGATTAAATTATTTTTTATTTATATTATCCTGCTTTTATTTCTACTCTATACCATAGGGTATAATATCTCGACTATATTCCTTACACCCTCACTACTAGTCGGTAGCCTCTAGAATATGGGTAGGCATTCTTGAGGTCTTGTAACCCACCCTAATCATCCATTTGAGGGAGTAATAGGCTAAATAAGTTATAAATATAGTACATTCCAATGGAAAATAAGTCAGAAGTTAAGGGAGATAATTTGGGGGAGTAATTTTTATGGAAGTTGCAAGTATTTTTCTACTTTTTTTAAAAGGTTGAGGGTCAATACCTCTTTATTAAATGAAAACATTGAAAAAATATTTTTAAAAATGGAGAAAGTGGAAACCCACTACAAGAACCATATCAAAGAAAAAAAAACAAACCTGAAGGAAAATGGATCTGATCATTCAAAAAGAGACATAATATAAGGAAATAAAAGGATGATGTTTCATCACCCCCTCTAAAACAAGAAAATGTAGTAGTGGAATCAGTCAAAGATATGCATCACCCCCTACTAAGAAGTTGTGAGGTACTGGTAACATAATGAGGAAGATCACCCTTTTAACAAATATTTGTGAAGGATGGACCATACAATATGTGCTAGCACACCTATCTCTCTTTCAAGTCGCCCACCCAACGATGATTGTGGAAAAATCACAGCCATTCAACCTGATGCGACAAAAATAAAGACCAAAACCACTGTAAAAAATCAAGTCAAAGAACCCAACCATTAAAAATAATAACAAATGACTGATTATGAGTTCCAACATACTCATCCCTCATGCGAGGTTGCCCACCCAACAATACCTTCAAAAAAGAAGCTTCACACCAAATGTAACAAAACTAGATCTAAAGCTCAAATTGTCACCTACACTCTGATCAAATAACCAGTTCCAAAGTTCCAAAATCCATAAAAAAGTGTGATACTACTAAGTCATTTTACTAAGTTAAAATATCCTAGATCCATTATTTTAATGGGTCAAAACAAACTCCTTTATTTTTACTTACTTGAAGATTTATTAGTTATATTTGATATAAAAACTTAAATACTAAGTCAATAAGTTCTGATGAACTGATTCAAATACATTTACTTTAATATATTTGTAAAGTCAAATGAATTACATCAAATGGAAGATGATTTTTCATATTTCAATTATATTACAATAATACCAAAATAACTCATAGGATTTTCTTACATAAATTTCTATAAACTGAGAGTAAGCTTTGAGGAACATAACATTCTAATTACACTATTCTAAAAAGTTATTTTTTTATTTATTTTTGACCTATTTAAAATCCATTTAGAGATTGTGTTTTTTTTAATATTTTTCTGTGTGATCTTATAGATTACATTTTTGATGTTCTCATTATAAAGTTGCTATTTCCTATTATTTTAATTATTACTTCCAATCTTGTATGATTAAATATATTATAGGGCTAGGAATCTGGGTGATTCTAGATATTAAGTTCAATGTGATTATAGGGGTATGAATTTATATCTTCTAAACATTGAGTTTGATAAAGTATAGGTAATGAGTTACTGTCGATCATATTGATTGAAGATGATCTTTGGGACAGGGCAATCTATTATTGATGTTTCTCTAAGGAATTACCATGGTTTAGAACTTGTAATTTTTCATCATATAAATTAAATAATTTCATAGTTTGGAATATTCATCTATTGAAACAGAGTACAAATCATCCTACGTATTTGAATTATAACTGGTTTATATTCATTATAATATTCATTAAATGTGTTTATATATTTTCATCCAAAACTCTACATTTTTTTAAAATCTATATTATTATTATATCTGATTGATTTTTTATCATAGTTATGTTTATAACTTTTGAGTGTTTTATTTTTTTCTATATGTATCAATTTTTATATTTTTTAATACTCTTGTTAGTTTATAAATTGTAACTTCTATACTGCTTACATTATTGTGTGGAAAAAATTATAATTTTAAATTATAATTTAATTTATCCTCTCTTAAATCTAACATATCTTAGAAAAAATGGAAAATAAAAATAACATGGGGATGAAATATGGGTAAATAATATTTTATAGTATTTAAATATGTTTATTTATAAAATATTTTTTTTATCAAATATGTTTTCCAATGTGACTTCAATATAATTCCTTGATGTTCTGAATGAAAATATTACAAGCTTAAGGGAATTAGAATATATGTGAAGAGTATAAAATTATGACTTGAATATAGGTTAGTAAATCATAATAAGTTTCAATTTGGAGGGTATACCAATCCTTTATAATTTTAAAACTTTATATTACATTGTGATGATTTCATATTGGAACAGTTCTACTTTTAATTTAATAATTAGATTAAAAATAAGTTAAGTGTTTATTTGAAAATGATTTTTAAACTATGGAAAAACTTATGATTATTATAAAAGTTCCATAATTATTAAATTACTAATTTTTATAAGATATATTTATAAAAATAAGAATAAAAGATCTAAGAAATATATTCACACTCCTAGATACACATCTCTTCCAGATCATGAACAAGAACATGTGGACTTGAATAACAATTTTCAATAGCATTATATTATTTTTAATAGATGTTACACTTGAACCTGAAGTGTAAAATAACCCTTTAAGTCTCTTTAATATTGTATTATTTTTTAGGAATTTCATGGAATATATCTTTTTGTCTATGTTTTTTATGATGTTATGAAATTAGGTAAATTGTGAATTATTATTTGAAAAATTTTGATGTAAAGTTTCATGTTATTAATTTTATAAATGAGTTAGTGATATAATTATATTTATATAATCATATTGTGGAAGGTGAATTAATATATAATGAAAAATTTCTATGAAATTGTTAATATGATATCATGATTTAATTTTATATAGAAACTAATAATGATAAAAGGGATAAAATTCCTTGATTTCAATTATTAATATTAACTAAGAAATAATTTTAGCAATATAGTCGTACAAGTAACTTTTATATTTATAATTTATATGTTTTTTAAATTTTTATACATTTTTAAATCATATTAAATTTTAATGTTTATGTAGGTCTTGTATAAATCTATGAATTTTAAACAATAATTACAATTTCATGTTGTATTTTAGTTTGTCTAAAATGGATTAATATACAATTTTTTTTCTAAACATATATTTTTATTGAACTAATATTAATTATTATATGTTTTTAGTGTTTAAAATGATCTAAAATTACATAGTATCCTAAGAAATATTTTGAAACAAAAACTCACAAATTAATTTCTGTTACTATGTTGGCATGTCTCAATTATTTATAATGTTATTCAAATTTTTTTATTTAATATTGAAGTTTATATTCAAAAATGTAAATTTTTCCCAATATGGAAAAAAGGATAGATGCGCCGTCAACAACAAAACCCAATAAAATATCATAAGTGTATTTTTGATTTAAAATTTACTTATAATTTGTTATGTAATATTTTTACCAATTTAATTATTGAAATAATATTCCAAAAGAGAATGAAATTAAATATATATAAAAAATGGAATGAGAATAATTTTGGTTTAAATGAACATTTATGTTAGGTGTTAGGTGATGAAAAACATAGAAGAGTTCATTGTAATCTTGTAAATAAGATTACACTTGTAACGCCCCGACCCCAGTTACCCAGAGTCGGTGCATTATTATATAACATTGGCATGATCACAAAAGATCAAGTCTCAAAAGACCAATTAATTTAGTATCCTTGGAATCACTAGATACATTCATAAAGTTTAAATTACATCATAAAGTGAAAACTACAACAACATCTTGTCTCCACACTCGTATCCCCTTATACTATCCCTGCAGGTCATTCATAAAATACTTCTTCAAATCCTGGAAAAAATAAAACATAGAAAGGGGTGAGCTCAAATGCCCAGTAAGGATAAAAATATAGCGGAAACATTCATAAATAAGCATAAACATTTAAGGCAATGTATAACTAAAACAAAAGCCTTTTAAACTTGAACTTCAGCATAATATGGAAGAAATAAAATGAAATAATGCCATTTACTTATTCACATGGATATTCTACTAGTCTAATAATCAATGCAATATCAATAACCAATTTCATAATGATGGAATGCATAATGACAGACTATCATAACCACATAGTCAAGGCCTTGCGCTAATACTATAAATAAGATTTTGTCAAGGCCTTGTGCCAAGACACTAGTTTGTCTCATGAGACCTACCAATGCATCAAGGAGCTATAACAAGCTCCACTCATCACTTATTAAGTCCAATGCATTCCTCATATGAATAGGTTTAAACATGACATAAACATTCGTATTAAAACTAGCATACGAAATGTAAATACTTTCTCCATAAACCATGAATGGTATAAAAATAACACATCCACAGTTAAACATATCACAAAATCTTCAATAAAATTTGGATATTTTGTATCATAATAAATCAACTTCAAATAATCTTAAAATCCATCAAAGGATATTGACATAGATGAAATCAAAACTATTTGAGAGAAATATATCTTTTTTTGAAATCATTTAAAAGTCACATAATTTTAAAATAAAACATTTACTTTGAAAATATTCTTATAAGCTTGTAAGGTAAGCTTCTATTATTTTATAATGGCGGGAAATAGTTGCGCACGCCGTATAAGTTAAAAAAACATTCTTACCTTAATTATGTAGAAAGGGTTAAAAAGGAACTTGTTTGGAAAATGACAGAAATATTCATTTATAAAAATCTTATAAAAATTCAACAAGGTTATAAGTGACTTTAACCCATAGTTTGTAAAATAGTAATAATGATTTGAAATACATTTTTAAAAAACATGGATGTGGATGATAAAGAGGTCCTAGTAGATAATTACATATAAAAAACCTCGGATAATGAATCGATTGTGAAATAAACCCTTACCTTGTACTTTTAGAATGGAAATAACAAAGAAAGAAGAAGTTGAAGAAGAAAGGAACTTGAAAGAGGGTGGTGAAAACATTACATCTTCTTCGGGTTCTTCCTTTTGATTTGATCAAAAGATCTCCTTAGGTTAGCTTTATGATCAAACTAAGGCCTCTAAGTGTAAGTTAGGTAAGTTTAAATAATATTTGAGAAGGGGTTGGTCGAACCAAAAGGCTTTGAAGGTGTAAATAATTGGTTAGAAGTTGTGTCCTTTTATAAGGGAGAGGAGGGGCTCTTTAGAAAAAACTTAAAGTATTATTATATAATAAATTCATATTCGGTTTCTAATGAGTCCAAAGTAAATTATTCAACGTCTAAGGTAGGGATGGGTCTAAATCCTTTCAAAAAATAGATTTTAGACAGGTTTGGGTCATTATATTAACCTTATCTTTTAGTTTCAACTCTTAGTTAATTAGTTTGACACTTACCATGTCACTTTGTATTTTTATATTATATAGTTGATAAACTTACTATATACATCCAAGAGACCCCTAAGTGGTACATTAATGATACACCTATCATGATGTAAGTCCTTTGGTGGAACCATAGATTTTTAGGAATAGAATATTAATTAATAATATAATATTTGTTTTAAAAACTCATTTATGTCAATTTTGACAATATTTAATAATTAGTTTTTTTTAAAGTCTTAAAAAATTTATTAATTCAAACCAAATTCATTTAAGAAATCCTAACATGTCATATTAACCAATAAAATTCGTGGATTACATCAAAACTTTCAAATTATATTTATTTTAACTTTTATAATACGAATTATTTGATTCTTTTATTAATAAGGAAAATACTGCATCATTATTGTGTCATAAATAAATTTAATTATTAAATGTATAAAAATTATAAATGAAATAACATTATGTATGAAATACTTTTATCTTTATAATGAATATCTATAGTTGAAAATATAACATATATAACCTTATGTAATTTTTTTTTCTAAAAGATATATGCTTATGTCATTTTTGTATTTACTTTAACTTAATTAATATAAAGTGTCCTTATCACCTACAAGTGGCTCCATGGGGTCACAAAATTGACCCAAAGATGCCTATGGTTGTAAAGGTATCAAAAAATAAGGTTAGGACACATTTTAGGGTAATTTATTATTATTATAAAATTATATTTTACCCTTATTTACCGGATTTACCCTTTAACAATGATAAATAAAATATTTACCGAAGTAATTAATCAAAATTTCTAATAATAAAAGTTACATATTTACACAATTTGGAAATCCTGATTCCAAATATGGAATCCAATTTTCCAAATTCAAAACACAGAAGTGGCAGAAATTAAATTAAAATTAATTCCCGCTGTAAAAAAAAAGCGTGTTTTTAAGAAATAATAACTATCAAAAGATTGACACTTGTTTATGTCCGGTTTAATTGTGAAATTATGTCCAATGAACAACATTTTATTAAATGGTAAAAATATATTCTAAATATACTTTAAAACCACTCAAATTCATAATTTATCACTATTAATTATTTTGATTAAAAAAGTTGTTTTAAATTAAAATTTAGTAATTTTCACTATTCATCAAAATATAAAAGTTATTCGAAAAGTACCCAAATTTTAAACTATGATAACTTCGATATTCTGAATCCAAAAATGAAGTCCATTTTGAGAGGCAAAATTTATAAAATTTCAAAAAGTGGGTATTACTATTGATAACGTTTACTTTGATTGGTCGCGGTGTGTTAGAATCTCGAAGTTGCGTACAACACCCGCTCTTGTTTTATTCAAAGAGAATCGTACCATGGAAGTTTGGGGTGTTACATTCTACCCTCCTTCAAATAATTTCCTCCTCTAAATTCCTAGAAAATTACTGTATAAAAAGACTCGGGTGGTTCTTCATCATAAGTACCTTAGGTTCCCACGTTACCTCTTCCATCTTATGGTTCCTCGATAGAACTTTTACCAGACGAGTCATCCTGTTTTCAGCACTTGTTCTCTCGTATCAAGAATCTTGACGGGCTCTTCGAAATAAGATAGATCGGGTTCCAGTTCTAATTCCTCATAGGTGAGTACATGCGTGGGGTCAGGCATGTATTTTCTCAATAGTGATACGTGGAACACATCGTGAACTTTGGAGAGACTTGGAGGCATTGCCAAACGGTAAGCTACAACCCCAATTTGTTCTAGAATTTCGAATGGTCCGATGTACCTGGGACTCAATTTTCCCTTCTTACCAAAACGTATAACACCATTCCATGGAGATACATTCAAGAAAACATGATCTGCTACCTGAAATTCCAAATCCTTCCTTCGGTTGTCAACATAGCTCTTCTGCCTACTTTGAGCTGCTTTGATATGGTTTTGGATTACCTTTACCTTTTCCATCATTTCCTCCACTAGTTCTGGTCCTACAATTTTTCTTTCACTAATGTCATCCCAACAGGTTGGTGTGCAACATCTCTTTCCGTATAACACTTCATATGGATCCATATGAATACTTGAATGGAAGCTACTGTTATAGGAAAATTCCACCAGAGGTAAATATTGATCCCACATACCCTGAAAGTCAAGTGAGCATGATCTCAACATGTCTTATAAGGTTTTAATAGTCCATTCTGATTGTCCATCTGTTTGATGGTGTTAGGAAGTGCTCAAACTAAGTTCACTATCCAAGGATTTCTGAAGACTTTTCCAGAATCTTGGAGTAAAAAAGGGATCATGATCAGAATTAATAGATAGGGGTACTCCATGAAGTCTCAAAACTTCATTAATATATAGTCTTGCTAGACGTTCAAGTGGTATATCCTCTCTTATATAAAGAAAATGTGCTGACTTGGTAAGACGATCAAAAATAACCCATATTGCATCGTTCCTTCTAAGAGTCTTTGGTAGTCCCATGACAAAGTCCATCGTGATATTATCCCATTTCCACTTAGGTATGGGAAGAGGTTGAAATAATCCACCAGGCTATTTCCTTCCAGCTTTCACTTGTTGAAAAACCATATATCTTGACACAAAATCAGAAATCTCCCTCTTCATGTTGTCCCACCAAAAATGTTCTTTCATATCTCTATTCATTTTAGTGCTCCCAGGGTGTATAGAGAAATTTGAACTATGAGCATCATCCAACAATTCTCTTTTTAGATCAGGTATATCTGGAACACAAATTCTCTTCCCAAATTTCAAAATTCCATCTTCATACACAAAGTCACTCAATATCCCATCATTCACAGCTTTAATCTTCTTTTGAAACTCTTCATCATCAGTCTGAGAACTATTTATCCTTTCTAGTAAAGATGGTTTGGAAACCATTTGAAAAAGTATCAATGTTTCACCTTCCATGGTTATTCCCATATCCAAGTTTACTAGATCCATGAAAATAGGATCCCTTTAAACTCTCATCTTGTTCAAAATTCCATGATATTTTCTACTCAAAGCATCTGCAACCTTATTTTCCTTCCCCGGGTGGTAGTGTATCGTGAAATCATAATCCATGAGTAATTCAAGACATCTCCTTTGCCTCATGTTGAGTTCTTTTTGTGATAAAATATACTTCAAACTCTTGTGATCAGTATAAATTTCACATTTTTCACCATAGAAATAGTGTATCCATATCTTCAAAGCAAAGATCACAACTGCTAACTCGAGATCATGAGTAGGATAGTTTTGCTCATGAATTTTCAACTATCATTATGCATAGGCAATAACCCTATCATTTTGCATAAGGACACAACCAAGTCCTTTTTTCGATGCATCACTATAAAAAACAAACCCATCATTCCCTGATGGTAGAGTCAATATAGGAGAATTGACTATTCTTCTCTTCAGTTCTTTGAAACATTCTTCACACTCTTTTGTCCAAACAAATTTAACCCCTTTACGTGTGAGCTTTGTTAATGGGTTAGCCAACCAAGCAAAATTCTGGATGAAACGTCGATAATAACCTGCTAAACCAATAAAACTGCGTACCTCGGTTACACTCGTCAGTTATGGTCATTCTTGGATTACTCTTGTATTATAAGGATCAATAGAGATTCCATCCTTAGAGACAATATGGCCAAGAAAAGAAATCTCCTGAATCCAAAATTCACACTTGCTAAACTTCCCATATAATTCATGTCTTCTTAGAGTCTTCAATATAATGCGCATGTGATTTCCATGATCTTTGTATATTTTGGATTATAACAAGATATAATCAATAAATACCACTACAAAGTCATCAAGATATTCCTTGAAAAATCTGTTCATTAGATCCATAAAAACAGAGGGTGCATTAATCAGCCAAAAGGCATTACTGTAAACTCGTAATGCCTGTACCTGGTTCGAAATGCTGTCTTCGGAATGTCTTCCTTCTTCACACAAAACTGATTGTATCCATATCAAAGGTCAATATTTGAAAAGTATTGAGCTCCATTCAGTTGATCAAATAAATCATCAATGCGAGGTAGGGAATACTTGTTCTTTATTGTTATAGCATTGATCTCCCTATAGTCGATACATAACCTCATTGATCCATCTTTATTATTAACAAAAAGGACAGGGGATCCCCATGGAGAAACAATAGGGTGAATAAATACCTTATTACTCAATTCCTCTAGTTGTTTCTTTAGTTCCACTAATTCTACAATGTCCATTCTATAAGGGGTCTTCAATATGGGCCTTGATCCAGGAATTAAATCAATGGAAAACTCAATTTCTCATTATGGAGGATGTCCAGGTAAATCTTCTGGAAACACATCAACATATTCTATTACAATAGGTACATCCTATATTTGAACATTCTTTTCCTCACCCACATTCATTTAATTATCTTCCTCCCCAATAATTGAATTTAGTTGAGCTACTGGGGGTGGTTCTAGATAAGAATTAGGTGGTGAAAATTCCGCTCTAAAGATATGGTGTTCCTTATCATCATCAATAAAAATCATAACATCCTTCTTATTAAAATAAATCTTCACATCATGGTCCAAAAACCAATCCATACCGAGGATTATATCAAACTCAATCATAGGTATGACGATGAGATCATCAGATAAAGAACCTTTATATGCTCTAATGGGAACAGATTCAAAAAACTTTGTTGTGGTGATACATCCCTTAAGAGTTTTAACTAACAACTCCCTTGTTAAATAAAATTGGAAATATCTAATTTTCTTAGCAAACTGGGAAGATATGAAACAATGTGATGATCCAGAATCCAATAATGCATTTTCTAAATTTGAGGAAACCATTAAATTACCTGCCACCACGTCTTTTGGAGCTTCTACCTCAGCAGTAGTGATAACATTTGATTGGCCTTGATCCCTTGGACTTTTCTAAGTTAAGTTCTTCTAACACTTAGGAAATTCATTTGCATAATTTCCCATCTCCCTCCAGTTGTAGCATTGAACATCGATAGCTTCTTTCTTCCCATTGAAAATCACAAGCTTGGTGGACCTTTTCACCACACTTGTAACAGACTCCCATTCCTTTCAAGAAAGTACCAGGGTGTTTATTCCCACATTTACTACAAGATGGATATTCGTGTTTTCCCTTCTTCCCCTTATTTCCATTTCTAGATTGATCATAATATCTCTTCTTCTCTTTCTTTTCTTTAACGTTATAAGACTTAGAGAATTCTTTTTCTGTCTTGATAGCACATGAGACAATATCTTCATACGACGAGAAGGATTGTGAGACTAATGCTCTACAAAGAAATTGTTTTAACCCATTAAATAAATGATCAATATTACTTCTTGGGTTACATATATAATATGTAGCATACCTCGCTAACCTTGTAAAGTTAGCCTCATACTTTGTGACATTCTCATCCTCCTTTTTCCTCAGACTCAGAAATTGCCTTTCCATATCTGCTCGATGGTAACAAGGAAAGTATTTTTATAAGAAAATATCTTTTAACTCCCTATATTCCATATTTGATACTTCATAATCTTCTTTCAGGTTTTGAATCAATGACCACCATTGATCAGCATCTCCAGTGAGGTAGTAAACTACCATGATAACCTTTTCCCTTTCACTACTCCCTAAGGCATGGAATATTTTCTCTAAAGAATTTATCCATTGCTCAGATACTAATGGATTTTTATTCCCATTGAATATTGGTGGTTGTTGCCTCAAGAAGCGATCTAACATTGATCCTCCACGCTGTGGATCAGGGTGCTCCATACGGGTAAGGTTATTATTCATAACCTGAGTGAGATTTCCCAGTGTAGTAATTAGCTGATCAACACCATTTGCATCACCAGCTCCACTATAATTATCTTGAGTAGGAGGAAAATACCTACATGGAGTGCATGCATTGATACAGTTTCCATTCCTTCTACTAGGAAACATTTTTAAACAATGGCATAAACTAGATCAGTTTATGAATCAAAATACATAATTCCATACTTGTAAAACAATTAACATAAATTGAACTATTTATGGATATAATCCATAATCATAAAAAAATGTTTTCTTTGAGGATGCATATAATCATAAACCCTTCATAATGGTTTGTAAAGAAAATGAGAATTATCCTAAGCATATCCCCTGGGATTTCGTAACCAAGAGTGCAGCAAGACCCATTGTGGTGAACCAATTCCCGTTCGAGTCTAGCTCAAAGAGGTGTTTTTGGGTTTTACCCCTAGGTACATCTGTTCCAGAGCCGCCTCTACCTGCTCGTATCTAGACATGGATGTATTCTCGGAAAACTCACAAAATCTCTATAATACCAAAATTCTAGGAAGTTATTCTATACTAATCCTCAAAGTCTATCTTTGGTCTATGTGCTCTAATTAGAGTTTATCTAAATATAGCTTCCAAAGTTTATACTAAACTTCCTCTGATACCAACTGAAACGCCCCGACCCTAGTTACCCAGAGTTGGTGCATTATTACATAACATTGGCATGATCACAAAAGATCAAGTCTCTAAATACCGATTAGACTAGTAGCCTTGGAATCACTAGATACATTCATAAAGTTTACATTACATCATAAAGTGAAAACTACAACAACATATTGTCTCTACACTCATATCCCCTTATACTATCCCTGAAGTTCATTCATAAAATACTTCTTCACATCCTAGTAAAAATAAAACATAGAAAGGGGTGAGCTCAAATGCCCAGTAAGGATAACAATATAGCGAAAACTTTCATAAATAAGCATAAACATTTAAGGCAATGTATAACTAAAACAAAAGATTTTTAAACTTGAACTTAAGCATAATATGGAAGAACTAAAATGAAATAATTCCATTTACTTATTCACATGGATATTCTACTAGTCGAATAATCAATGAAATATCAATTACCACTTTCATAATGATGGAATTCATAATGTCAGACTGTCATAACCACATAGTCAAGGCCTTGCGCCAAGACTATAAATAAGATTTTGTCAAGGCCTTGTGCTGAGACACTAGTTTGTCTCATGATACCTACCGATGCATCTAGGAGCTATAGTGTGCTCCACCCGTCACTTATTAAGTCCAATGCATTCCTTATATGAATAGGTTTAAACATAACATAAACATTCGTATTAAAACTAGCATACGAAATGTCAATAATTTATCCATAAACCATGAATGTTATAAAAATAACACATCCATAGTCAAACATATCACACAAACTTCAATACAATATGGAAGTTTTGTATCACAATAAATCAACTTCAAATAAGCTTAAAATCCATCGAAGGATATTGACATAGATGAAATCAAAACTATTTGAGAGAAATATCTCTTTTTTTTGAAATAATTTTAAAGTATCATAATTATAAAATAAAAACATTTACTTTGAAAATATTATTATAATCTTGTAAGGTAAGCTTCGACGATTTTAGAACGACGGTAAATAGCTGCACATGCCGTATAAGTAAAAAAACATTCTTACCTTAATTCTGTCGAAAAGGTTAAAAAGGACCTTGTTTGGAAAATGAAAGAAAGATTCCTTTATAAACATATTATAAAAAGTCAACAAGGGTATAAGTGACTTTAAACCATAGTCTGTAAAATAGTAAGAATGATTTGAAATGCATTTTTAAGAAACATGGATGTGGATGATAAAGAGGCCCCAGTCGGTAATTAAGTATAAATAATCTCGGATAATGAAGAAATTGAAAAATAAACCCTTACCTTGTACTTTTATTTGGTTGAGGGTAGGTTAACCTCCTGTATAATGGTGAAATAATTGTTATTAAATTATACAATAATCATATACATTAATATGATATCATATATGATCTTTTAACATTGATTTGTTAATAACATCTTAGTATTATCATCGTTTCGGGTGTTAACAGATTCGTTTTTATTTATATTATTTGTTATGTGAGCCATATTTGTTATGGATGGGATGTATATTATTCATATCCAGAATGATATCACATATCTAAAAATTATTTTTAATCATCAAATAAAATTTAGTCTTGAATGTATACGATGGGGAATGAATCTCATCACGTTCGTGGAGACGGTAATCCGTATGTGCGCACGAGAAAAAATATCATTCTTTTGATATTAAAATAATATATAATTGGATGGGATATTATATATACAAAATAATTATCATGTTATATTTATTATTTACTTGAATTACACATAATTATTATACCCATCCAACTAATAGTGTATTGAATAACAATTACACCACGACGTGGAGACGGTAGGCCATACGTACACACATATCATGACATTTCATTAAAAGGATGGATAGAATACTGAATATGGTTGTACTATATTTATAATAACATCAAATTATATATAAGATAATGGATTTATTATTTTAGAATGGAAATAACAAAGAAATAAGAAGTTTAAGAAGAAAGGAACTTGAAAGAGGGTGGTGAAAACATTACCTCTTCTTCGAGTTCTTCCTTTTGATTTGATCAAAAGGGCTCATTAGGTTGGATTTCTGATCAAACTAAGGCCTCTAGGTTGAAGTGAGTTAAGTTGATATAATATTTGGGTAGGGTTTGGCCGAACCAAAAGGATTTTAAGGTGTGAAGAATTGTTTATAAGTGGTGTCCTTTTATAAGGGGGAGGAGGGGCTCTTTAGGAAAAACTTAAAGTATTATTATATAATAAATTTATATTCAGTTTATAATGGCTCCAAAGTGGATTATTCAAAGTCTAAGGTAGGTATGGGTCAAAATAATTTCAACCAATTGATTTTAGACTGGTTTGAGTCATTATATTAACCTTATCTTTTAGTTTTAACTCTTAGTTAATTAGTTTGACACTTACCATGTCACTTTGTACTTTTATATTATATAGTTAATAAACTTACTATATACATCCAAGATACCCCCATGTGGTCCATTAATGATACACATATCATGATATAAGTTCTTTTGCCGAACCTTATATTTTTAGGAATAGAATATCAATTAATAATATAATATTTGTTTTAAAAACTCATTTATGTCAATTTTGACAACATTTAATAATTGATTTTTTAAATTCTTAACAAATTTATTAGTTCAAAAAAAATTCATATAAGAAATAATAAAATGTCATATTAACCAACAAAATTCGTGTATGGCATCAAAATTTACAAATTATATTTATTTTAACTTTTATATTACCAATTATTTGATCTTTTATTCATAAGGAAAATACTGCATCATTATTGTGTCATAAATAAATTTAATTATTAAATGTCTAAAAATTATAAATGAAATACCATAATGTAAGAAATATTTTTATCTTTATAATTAATATCTATAGTTGAAAATATAACATATATAACCCTATGTAAAAATTGTTTTTCTTAAAGATATATGCTTATGTCATTTTTGTATTTACTTTAACTTAATTAATATAAAGTGTCCTTATCACCTACAAGTGGATCTATGGGGTCCCAAAATCGACCCAATGATTCCCATGGTCGGACATCTATCAACCAATAATGTTAGGACATGTTTTAGGGTAATTTATTATTATTATAATATTATTTTTTACCCTTATTTACTGAATTTATCCTTTAACCATGATAAATAAAATATTTACCGAAGTGATTATTCAAAATGTCTAAAAATAAAAGTTACCTATTTAAAAAATTTGGACATCCTGATTCCAAATATGGAATCCATTTTTCTAAATTCAAAACATAGAAGTTGAAGAAATTAATTTAAAACTAATTCCCACTGTCAAAACAAAAAGTGTGTTTTTAAGAAATAATAACTATCAAAAGATTGACACTTGTTTATGTCCGGTTTAATTGTAAAATTTTGGCCAATGAACAAAATTATATTAAATGGTAAAAATATATTCTAAATATACTTTAAAACCACTCAAATTCATAATTTATCACTATTAATTATTTTGATTTAAAAAGTTGTTTTTAATTAAAATTTAGTAATTTTCACTATTCATCAAAATATAAAAGTTATCCGAAAAGTACCAAAATTTCACCCTAGGATAATTTTGATATTCCGAATAAAAAAATGAATTCCACTTTGAGAGATAAAATTTGTAAAATTTCAAAAAGTGGGTATTACTATTCATAACGGCTACTTTGATTGGTCTCGGTGTGTTAGAATCTCGAAGTTGCGTACAACACCCGCTACTGTATTATTCAAAGAGAGTCGTACCGTGGAAGCGTGGGGTGTTAAAACACTATATGGATATTGTGATTCCATCAATTGTTATTTGAGAATAACTACTGGTATAGTTACAACGGGGTAGTATAATGCTTTCATTGAATAAGAAACAAAGAAATTTGATCAAAAATCTCAAAAATTCCAAAATTAGATGAATGAATAGTTCATCAAATAAATATGAACTCTTGGTTATTCAATTACAATAAATAATATATAATAGGTAGATTCTTATTTGATAACTATGCAGTCAATTTTTTGATGATTCTTCTTTGTCTTCTCAAACTACTGATTTAGAGTTTAATTATAATGGTGATTACTATAGAGCTCTTGTTAATGATATCAGTGGTGATTGAGGTGGTGATGTTTTCAATCATGGTGACGGAAAATAACTAAACATCATTAACCTAAAAAATCACTCAAATAATCTCTCCATAAGGCCCAAAGCACATTCCTTATCACCATGAGATAGTGACATGCATCAAGGGTATCAATGCATACCAAATAGGAATTATTTCAGCATTAAAAATAATAAAATATCATCAAATAATCCAACTTGGAATTCAATTTGAAGTATCCATACATTGGAAACTAATTATATATAAATAAATAGCTTCAAAATACAATCCCATCAAACATAGTATAAAGAGGATGGAATAAATAAACATCAATCATAAATTTATAAGAAAAACATAAATCAAGATAACCAAAGGGGTGGAAGAAGAGGTAAGTGTTTACATGAGAAAGTAACTGCATTTGTTATGATCAGATGGTTGGTGTTATGATTTAGGTTCCTAGTGTGATTCTTTTGGTGGTAATTCTTTTGTGTTGTTTTCTAGGGTGTTTTTGGTGATAACCATCTTGTCAGGCCCATGTGTTATTTATTTAGTTTGGTGACTTTTTCACATGTATAAAACTTTTATGGGTTTCCACCTATACCATTAAAGTGTATTTATTAAAAAATATAAAAAAGGATGAGAGAGCGAGATACGTGAAATGTTCAATAAAAAAGTGACCAAAATTAGAGTTAGGAAAAAGTGGATGACATAAGAGCATCCCAAAGAAACCAAAATGTACCAAAATAACACACAAACTATATCCTCATGATTCAAAGTTACCATTGGATCATCATTTCATTAGAAATAAGAATAATAAATCTAGGGAACACTACCAAAGGAAACAACCACTTTACTAATAGCCACATGAGATATAAAAAGTATTATATAAAATCTATGGTTGTATATATAGTGTAATAAATAACCCAATAGAATAACACCAAGAATAAATAAATCCCATATATATAAATCATTCCTTAAATTCTAGCTTCAAATATATCAAAAAAATAGGTTTTCAATTTTTATTTTAGAATAAGTTCCACATACAATTCATTAACTCTTTATAAAAATCGTTTAATTTGAGAAAGTTTGAAATCAAAGTGAGGTAACAAAAATAATCATAATGAGAATATATCACAATGAATAATTAATTCATAATCAAAGTAAAGTCATATAATAAAATAATCGTAACATTTAATATCAAAATATAAATCATACTATAAAGAAAAATCAATACATATTGATATGGTCATAAAAGATTATACCACCTCTATATGTGTGTGTTTGGGGGGGGGGGGTGGGTGGGGGTGAATCAATGGTTGTTGAAAACACTAACTATCAAACTAAATGATTCCTATAATAATCTAGAATGAATAAATCTTGATAGATTTGATGTGATGGTGAGATATTGAGTGAGAAAGAACACACATGACCACAAGGGTTTTTACAAGGTTCACTCACACTTATTATCAGGTGTCTAATATTTGGTGTGAAGTAGTTGAAATCTTGCTACCCATATTCTAATTAATTATTAAAGGAACAAGGAAAGTATCATGTGTACTATCAAAAAATTTAAGTAAAGGATGAACAAAGATAATAAATCAGTTGAATGATCTTTCATTCTCATTCTATAGGTGCCTCTAGAATTTTTACATTCACCCTTACTCTTCTACTCAATAGCATACCAAATCCTTATCAGAAAACCATATAATTCTCTTTGAGTCTCCTCTTTTAATCAAAACACCCGTGTTTCCAGGTAGTCCACCACATATTTATATATTTAAACAACACGGTGTCCTGATTATTTTGGCTTTAGAATGATCCTTAAATCCAAAATACATGTAAGACTAAATTCTAAATATCTGAAAGTATCTTGTAGGATCTTTTAATAGATTTGTATCATGATAGATAGTTTTTAGAATGGAATATTAAATATTTCTAGAACCAATAATCAACTGAACTCTTATATCTAGAATCATCATGTCATGGAGCATTCCCTACACTTTGGTGGACCTTGAATCACTAGAACCAACAAAATCCTCAAAACTTTTTTCTCTAGTTATTGTGACATGGTTTCTCCTAATACATCATGTTCTTAACTTATTCACCAAAACATATGGTATGAGCCCTTAATTTTTGATATAAGAACACCTGTCTCACAAAATAGTGTAACACCAATATCTCCAAATAAATTTTTCAGAGTACAACTCACTCCACAAAATTCTTCAAGTGATTTATCATAACATAAGCTATCCAACTACAACTAGGGATGTAAATGAGATTAAGGTGATCATAATATACTTAGGCTCAAATTAATTGATTATCAAATTTTATTCAGTTTTTTTACATCATGATTTATCTTGAGCTACTCAAGTATTAACTCAAGTCAAGTTCATTTACAAGAATAATTTAATGGAATATAATGAACCAAATAAATAATATGATATATTAATATTTAATTTTTATTTAATATATATGTACTTAATTTCAGGCTTGATATTCAATCAGAGTTATATTTTTTAATTAAAATTGTGGTAAAGTATCCTTATTGAACCGAGTTGAGAGTAATTGAGTAACTCAATCGAGCTCGAGTTGATCTTAATATTAAGTTAGGAATTTGATACTCAATAATTCTCTAAGATGATCTTAAGCATTGATTTCAAGTATCAATATCGATATTAAGTATGAATATACTTGGATTTGATTGACATGATTACCCCTAGATGTGGTGTGATGATTCTCAAATAAGATAAACTCTTTTCTCATGTCAGATTAACTCTACAACACATGTTTATCTTGTATCATTAAATTATTCCTAATAAGTATCATCATGGTGAAACCAAAAAAACTATAACTTGATTAATTTTCATATAATAATAACTAAAGACGCTACCTTCTTACATAATATGCATTCACATATCACATGAGATTAACTTAACAATATCGTGGCATGATTACTACTATTAATGTTTTGGTTTCTTCATCAATAAAAAAACATCATTGAATTCATTTCTGTATATATCAACGTAACTATAAAGCAATTCCAACACATCCATGAGCATGTTTCCAAATAATACAGCCTAAAAACATTCCCAAATCATGAATGAATTGGATCAAGAAACAATTCATAGCATTACACCAATACAAACCTCATAAAACACCTCACCATTTGATAAAATGGTGATTATAAGAGAATTCCATCACTTGGTGTATGATCATTTCCATAATGAACATGTCTTAATTGAGAACAACTATTCAACCCACTTTTTAAATTCATTTTATGTGTCTTATTCAATCACTAATATCTCAAAGGTTCCTTCATTATTCCATTTTTATTTGTAAGAAACATGAAATAAAAAAATGATATATTCTTAAAACTCCATCCACCAACACCTCAATATATCCATAATTTAGAAGACTTCTCAAATCCTCTCCCATTTTATGATCACCCATAAAAGACACAAGAGTATCTCCTCTTTTACAAGAATATATCCTATTGTATTTTACCTTCATTAAAAAAAACCAATGGAATGAAAAATTGAAAAAACTAAGAAAACTTATAGGTATTTTTGAAAATAATGTTCTCCCAAAAACACTCTCAAGTCTTATAAGGAATCCTTTAAAAGAGACTTTGTTAAAGTATACATGACTTAGTCTTTAGTTAAAACATTTTCAAATGACTAATCACCATGATCCACCTTATCCATGATGAATTGGTACTTGATATAAATATTCTTTGACCTTGAATGTTTCACTGTATTCTTTAACAAGTTGATTTCACTTTGATTGTCACAAAAAATCACCAATGTTTATGAAAAATCAACCCTCATTTATTCTATCTATGAACCATATGATTTTATTTATGGATTATGATTATACAACATACTCAAATTTATTTTATTTTAGAGTGATATAATTCAACCTCTTAGAATCCCATGATTCACATCTTCCACTGATAATGAAATCACATCCAAAATTATACTTTTTATATCCAACATCTTCTACCCAATTTTCATCAATATAAATAAAAATATGAAATTATATATATTTTCATACCTTAGGATATAATAAAGTGTTCCTTTGATGTTCCACAAGATCATTTTTTCTACTATAAGATACAACTCCTCTTGGTTTCTTTAGAATCATGTAAAGATTATAACTACCAACACAATATTCAATCTTGACACCATTAAATAAAGAATTATACTAATGAGACTATATAAATACCTTTTTTTCACAATACTCCTTTATTAATCTAGGGAATACTTAATCCCTTGTACCATAGGTGGAGAAAATTATTTTTATTCCTCATTTTTAAATGTTTTAATTAAATCGTGAGCATAATTTCATTACGATAGAAAGATAATATCTATTACATTAGTGACTTTTAGACCCAAAAAAATTCATTTTCGAATCATTAAAATATATATTAAGTTTATAATTTTTGTATAAGATTCCTCACAAGTTCCCTATTTTTTCACATGAAAATTATATAATAGACTTATAAATCACAATGAGTGAGTTTGCATAATCTCTCTTGATATAAATATTGGGATCAACTTTTCCTTTATTGAATTTCATGCTCTTTAAGATACTATATAGATTCAAATACCATGATTAGGGTGCTTATTTGAGCCTATATAGTTCCTTATTTAGCTTAAACACTCGATAACCATCATTATAAAAGGTAAAACCTTTCAATTTTCAAATGCATACCTCTTATTTATGTTTATCATCAAGGAATGATAACATTACATCCATTTAGAAGAACTTATAAATTATTTGAGTAAAAATAATATGAAATATTCAGATAATTTTAAGCCTTATTATGGGAGAAAATGTCTCATAAAAATTAATACCCTCAATTTGAGAGTATCATTTTCAAATAAGATGAGATTTGTTTCAGTCTAATTCACATTTATCATTGAGATTATTCTTAAAAACCCATTTTTTACTGATCAAATTTTGTTGGTATGTAACACCAATTCCAAAAGTGACATTATTATTAATTAGGTTTAGATATTATTACATTGATAAAACACAATGCTTAAATTTTAGGGATTTATAAACATTATTTAGTTAAACATGTGAAAGAAAGGAAGCATGATTTTAAATTTTCATTATTATTTATCATTATACTCCCCTTACTTTGTAACAAATTATGTTTTTAGGGTAAAAATGTTTTTTATTTCTTTAGAAATTTGATCTTTATTACTCTAATACTTCCTCATTGTGGGAATTTTTAGAATCAACCTAAAAATTATGAAAATATACTCACTTATCTATAATAGTCTCATGGTATCCTCTGTTTCCACCACAATTTAATATTATCATCTTTGGGAAATGATGATTGGGGGGGAATTTGATTTTCCAAAAATATTATAAACTTTTAAAAACTACTCTCCAAAATATTGTAATAGCACTAGTAACTTCTTCCACTAGGTGTATACCCATGGAATATACCTTCTTTGTTACCCTCAATGAACTTTCCCAAATGTTTTCCATTAATATTGATAAAATGAGGGATTTTTAACACATTAAAACTCTTAAATCATGACATATTTTTGAACCATAAATCATATAGTGTAATTAATGAATTGTTTCAGAGTATGAATCAATTAAAAATATAGAAATCTATTTTTATGGGTTGTTTCCACAAATATTTTAAAGTGTAATTATTTTATAACAAATTATTCTCTAGTCCACCAATCATGGATTATTATTCTATATAATCCCATTTTTTGGTGTGCGTATGGAGTACTATATCCATGTTCTATCCTATAATTCTCATTATATTAATTGAACTCTTAATTCTTACTTTTAGATCTATTATCAAATCAAAATATTTTGATGAAATGCTCTGTTTGATTATCATTAATCTTCTAAATGTTTTACGTTTCCAAAGATCTTGTAACTTACTCAAAATGAAATAGACATAATTTATATGATTAAAATCATAAAAAATACTTGAAATACTTATCTATATTTGTTTAATTCAATCTCATTATTTTGCACATATCTGTGTTTACTAACTCATGCGATTTCTTCTTTTTGATTTCCACCAACTTGTGACTCCTATTAACCATTTTTCCCTATGATATATAACATACGTATTGAGTATTTCATGTTTTATATTTGATATATTTCCCACATAATTATACATGAAAATAATAACTATATTCTAATACCCTAGATATATAATTATTACATATGAAATATGGGTTTCCTCAGTTATTCTCTTGCAACTAGAATTTTGATCACCATAAATCTATAAAAAGTTATTATTTTTTTATTTTCCATTAATTGTAATTATACATTCCTTAAAAATATTTAGGATACATACATTATTTAAAAATATCATAATTGTATATATTCTCACTAATCATGGTGTATCCAACTCCTTTTAAATTGTGTGATCCATAATTTCTAAAAGTGTCAACCATGCATCATATCATTGGATATATTTCAAGATATTTTTGTTTCTAGTAATATGTGATGAGTAACTTCTATCCAATATCAATGAATTTTATTATATTATATATTTATAAGACTCCTTTAAAATTATTACATGATCCCGATAATTCATCCTCTTAAAATATTTAGAACCTTTATTATGCTTCAATTTCTTTAGTAGCATGGTAATACATTTTTTGGAAATGTGTCCAGGTTGATCAGAGCTCCCACAAGTCTCTTTAAGGAAATAATTGGTTTTTTTCAATTGTTACATCTCTTTTGGATATCTTCCCCAATATCCTCAACAACTCTCTTTGATTGAGTGGGTGAGATATTATACGGATACACATATACCTGTGTCGGTAGACTCCACAACACTAATATCATCTTCAAATCATAATATCTTAGGATATAAAGTAGGTTCTTTAAAATATTCTCATAAAGTTTCCTTTTGATTTTATATACACTATTGTTTCTCAATATTATCATTCTTAATAGATATCTCTTTTACCTTGAACTTTCCCTTAGGATTATCCTGAATGTTCTATTCTTTCCACACCTATTTACCTTTAAAATCTCTAGAACCATTATCAAACATGGCAGTTGGTTTATATTCATTTATAGGTGATTCAATCACTTTCCTCATTACCTTATCTCTAATTTAACCAATATAATTGGAATACTATGTATCAAAAAAAATTTATTTGAACCATGGAATAATCTCAAACTGCTTAGTAGCATTAATAACATTCACAATACTTTTTTAGCATTTAAAAACTTCTTTTACTAAATTTTTAAACTCTACATCTTGGGATTTTCTCAATTAATTTTTATCTTTTACTAGACTTGTATCAATAGATTATACCTCCATTATTAGAAATAATATTTGTTGTTTTAATAATAATAATTTTTTCTCTCACTTAAATAATTTCATTAATATCTCCCATTTTTCATTTAAACTCAATATCTATATTTGTAATGTCTTTATATTTTGATTCATCGAGGGTTTTCCTTATTGAATCTTTCTACTTCTTGAATCACAATAGAATATTCACCCTATGATTAAACTATTTTGGTGTCTCCTCATAAATAGTTTCTTATTTATATCTTCATTACTTTTTCTATCTACTAAATGAATCTTAGGAAAATTATTATTTTTCTATGAAGGATATTTTCCTTTAAGCCATTGTGTTTTCAAATTACCATTCACTTTCCTCATCATAAGATGTGACACCACATTGTGAGAAAATATTTTTTTATTTATTTCATTTCCTTCTCCTTTTATTTTAAATAATAATCTTTCAATGTGACCCCTAGATATCTAGTTTTTCTTAGGTTATCTTTTATTTTGATCATCCTTATCTTATTCTTATTTATCCTCAAATGATATTTTTGAAAAGTGTCCAATATTTCTACAATGAAATAATTTAAATGGTAAATTTAATATATGTTTACATTTTCGTCACAAAATTCCTTTTGATAATGAAGAGATTCATTATTCAAAACCTATTTCATCAACTTTTTAATTAGTTTCTTTATTATGAGACTTATTCAAATTAGCATGATTTGATCCTTTTAAATCATCTGATGTAGTCTCTTTATCTTTTTTTTTTTATTTTTCCTAATATTTCAAATCGTATCATATCAAAAGTGTATAATACATTGTTGATTTTATCGATGGTTAACTCATAAAAGTATTTATCATCATGTTATGAAATATTCACATCAAATTTATCTGGTAGGATTTGTATCAGATGATTTATAAGAGTAGAACCTTCAAGAATTTTACCATAGCTTCTAATCAATCACATAATTTTATCTAGTCAAATTATTTATTCATCCACCAATGAAACTTATACCATTTAGAAATATTGAAAATAAACTCAGTTAGTTTATAAACAAGACACATTTACCTGATTTTCTTATTCATGTATATCTTGGAGTTTCCTTTAAATTCTATTTTTGTTCTTAATTATCATAACTTTTTTCAACTCATTCTTAGATAGTGATGAAAGTAACATGCTATATGCTTACCCATAAACATAAATACTCTTCTTATCTTAAAAATTATATTATATTACATACCTAGGAATATTAAAATCATTATTTATGATATCAAGAATTTATAGGTTGATTAATATAAGATAAAAACCATCCTCTCTTTCTCTATAGATGGAAAACCATACCTTTTAACATGAGGACACCCTTGTAGTTGATGGTATTCATTGAATTGATGGATCCCATTTTTTAAAGTTATAATAAATAAAAAAACTTAAATATTTGAGAATAATACCTATAATGATTTCAAGAATGATATGATACTAATTAATAGTAATAAGAGATTGTATATGTAATGAAACATGAATTTCTTTGATGTTACCTTTTGGGGTGAGTTTGAATTTTTATCCCAAAGTAGGGTTTGTTCCATGAACCAAGATTCAGATTGGGAATCTAAGCATTGGAAAATATTTATAAGATGGTTTTAGATGAGGAAAGAGGCCCTAATTGAATTTTGGGTGATTAAATAGGTGTCAGAGTATGGCTAGATGGAATTTTTAAAATATTGTTGTTGTATTAGTTCATTCCATGACCCATAGATAATGTTTGAATGAATTACAAAAGTGGAATTTCATAGTATTGGTGTGAGGGGTCATAATGAGAAGGATATAGAAAGTGAATTCTTCCCTATAAAGGATAGCTTCATGTTGTGACCCTTCACCATGCCCTTAATTTTTTAGGTTATGGCGGGATTCACACTGTGGCCTTATTGTTCATTCCAAGAATGAGGTTGGGGTGGTTTTTTAAGAGTTATAGGATAATATTTTATTGTTAATACCCCCTTTGTTCTTGGTTTATTAGGAACATTTGGGGAGGGCCATTCAGCCGACTCATCCCCCTATCTTCTTCTATTAAATACCCCATGAAGGGAAATGGATCTTGGTGAATTATAATGGTGGTTTCATGTGAATATATTCTCTTACTCCATTTGTTTTTGGTTATTCTCCACTATCCTTAATTTCTGTGTGGTTTATACTAGGGATTCAGTTCTAATTCTACTAGATAATGGTGTAATCAGGTGAGGAGGATAAGGATTTAATGTGTCTCTTATTGAGGAGATCTTAGATGGTTAATCACACACCATTGGGTGTGGTTTAAGTGAACTTGAAGTGCATGGTGATTTTAGGTGATTATACTTATTTTATTTTTGTATAATAGTTAATTTTAATTTTTATGATTAATTATTTGTGTCATGTGGATATAGATTAGTTCTCAAGGGAATGCATGAGATTGGATGAGGCTTGATAGAGCTTGGAAAGGGTTTAACTCAATATTTGGGGTAGGTATACCCTATAATAAAATTTTATATTTTTTTAATCCATGTGTGTACACGTATACATAATTTATTAAGTTTATGTATGGGGATTAGGGACCAAGGGTGCCCTTGGTAGAATATGTAGGATGGTTCTAGGCCCCCTATACTTTGAATAAGTTCTATTTATCACTTAGGTAGGTTAAAATCTCCCAACAATTTTGTCTCCAAGGGATGAGAGTATTTTCTGGGATAACATGAAGCCTTTGGTATGAATTTTAGATTGAGTGTGATACAATATATCCTAGGTTTGGGTCTTGGGGATAGTGGGAAGGCATGAAAGTATTGTGGATGAGTGGTGACTTGTGAGGAAACTCTACGTATCATAGGTGACTAGAAACTCCCTCCTGAGTTTGAATAAGAGTTTTAGTGTGTGAGGTGAGTGATAAAATTCGTCTAAGACTTGTCATGTTGGATGGGGAGGGGTTTTCTTTAGATGAAGGGATGAGAGATCTATCATATGAGTGGTGATATGAGACCAAGGTATATGTAATATAAAGTGCTTAATTACTTGGAATTAGTATTAAAGGGGGGGGGAGTGGATGGCAATTGGAACCTATTATCAAGGACACTGTCAGGTAGAATGTGTTGTATTGGGACAATCCCTCAGTAGTGTTACCTAGAGTGATGAAGATTTTGATGAGGTTGTATTGGACTTGAGGTCTAGGTTATAGGGATCCTCTAACTATGATGTCATCGAGGGGTCATGGGTACGAGGTAGTATCGATGAGCAGAGACCGTGATGGGTCTGTAGAACCTAGTGTATTCCTTGAAGGTAGATATGAGTTTGGATTCAATGTGTAAGGATAGGTAATGTGTTACTATCACTCTGATGGTGAGAAGATGAGTGGTGTGATGAGTATTATTCCTTATTTTATAGCATGTGTGTCCTTTCACGTTCTTGTGATAGGAGATTCACCCAGTGAGGTGGAGTATTTTCTTTTGATGGTAGGTTAGGTGGATCTTTTGATGTGACATTATGTAGTGGTGGCTACATAATCCCCTGTGAAAGAAATGTAAAGGTTATATCAGGGGGTTGGTGTAGGAATTTAATTCTTGAGGAATAATCCAAGGATGATCATAGTTTCCTTATATATGGGGTTACTTAAAGTTTCAATAATAACCTATAATAAATTTTCCTATATATATTTTTGGTGGTACTCAACTTAACTGAAATAGGTGGTTGAGGAAAGGCATGTGAAAACCTTTGGATTTTGGATGAAAAACACTCTAAGGGATTCTAGAATTGAGTTTGGATTTGGAGGGTAGGATTAGTTTGATACCTGGACCTATTGGTTTTAGGTGGAATTTCAGTGGAGTGGTGGGAGAGTGGGTAGATGATGGTAGGTTTTGGAATGATGCCTATATGGTGAGTATTCATGTGGTAGGCCTTGTCATGAGTGAAATTACTTGGAACCATGCGTGCTTTAAGTAGATGTAATTGACATGTGATAAGAGCAGGGTCAGTGGGATAGGCTTGTGATCTTGGGTTCGATAGTACACAAATCATGGGATAATGAATCATGGTGTGAGATTGGGTGGTATGGTAGTGTGAAACTATTTGGTTCTGGTGATACTGAGGTAGATAGAGAGTGAAAACCTATGAAATGGTTCTTAGTGGATCACTCTACTTGAGGAGGAGAGTGATTGTTAGCACATATTTTTAGGGGGGAGGCCCAATGTCTATGGGTAGGTTCATGCTAGATGAACATAATGCCTAGTTGTTTTGTGGATCAATAAACGATCCACATGTGGGTTTGATAAGAATTTTTTAGGTTATGGATGAACCTAAATGATTTTTTTAATAGTTTGGTGATGATACATGTGATGGTATAATGGCCTAAAGTTTCGATCCTTGTCAAGGGTTTAAAGGTTGGGTGAAAGTGGTGTTGGGACCTATATGGGTTAACACTTGAGGAGAGGTGTAAAGGAATCCATATGGTGAAGATTGAACCATTAGCTATTATAGGGTGTGATCCACATTGTGAGTGGATTATCAAATTTTTAGGATGTCATTCCGGGAGATCCAGGTGTGGGAGATGATTGGTGTTTCATTATGGAACTAGTTTTTGAGTGGGTTTATCATGTTCAATCATTTTGTTTTTTAATTAATAGAGTGTAGTCCATATGAAATGGGCATTTAGGTTTTTTAGGATGATGATAATGATACTACTATGGTTGGTAGCATCATATTGGTCATAGAGGTACACAATTTAGGTAGGAAGGGTTGTGGTTGTGGAGAGACAAGTATGAGAGACGATCGAGCTGACTCCAAGATACTGGTCTACAAGAAGATTTGATCAATCTGGTTCCTTAGTAAACACTATAATTTTGTTTTGGATGTAGTTTTGTTCTAAGTTGGTCTATTGGCATCAAGCATGAGGTGGAGATTCTGTGATTCGATAGTGATTCATATTGGTAGTGAATCAGTGTTCATGGTTTGAGTGTGATGTTTGGATTGGTGATTTGAGGACCCAAACATTGGAATACATTGAGTGTTGGGTTTGGGACTTAGTGTGGGAACTTGGATGATCAAAGGATTCCATCACGAGTTAAGTAATTGTGATCTGGTGAGGAGGTGTGGTGGTACATTAGACTAAAAGACTGAGTTTTGTTTGTGAAATGATATATTGAGGAGGCCCAATCAGTATTTTCTGTAAAATATAGTGTGGTGTGGTGTAAAATACGTTGAGCTTGTTATTGGAACACTAGAATAGCATTGAATAATATATTCTTATGGTGGGGATAACCATGGTTCTAAATTAATTTTTGTGAGTGGAGTATTATGGTGGGGAGAACTATAATCCTTGGAATAAATCCGTGATTAGAACCTTTGGTTCTTGTTAGATGTGAGTGAATACGAGATCTGTCTTAGAGTTTTCATTGATAGTGAGGAGGCATACCAACTTATATTGAATATTTTAGTATGGTGTTTATAGTTGTGTAGAAGAATCATGTTTGGTGTTCAAATATGGAACATAGTGATTCCCTTGTGAATTGATAAACATAGTAGGTTGAGAAATATGGTTCTAGGACTAACATGGATTATGTTGGATAAAAAAGCATTATAATGGGGATTTTTTAACGACCCATGAATTCCAAAGTTCTTACATTTTTGGGGGATCCTTAATTTCAATCCTAGAGAAGGTTAAATTCTAGGAATTACGATTTATATATGAAATAAAAGCATTGGAACACATAGGAAGATGTTTTTAGATGAGGAATAAGAACCTGATGGCATTTTGGGTTCATGGGTTTGCATCTAAACATAGATCATGGGTATTTTTTAAATTATATTATTGTAAAAGTTTTAAACATAACCCATAGGTCACATAATTATGGAATAAAGTAGGGGAATCACACCTCATAGTTTCAATGTGCCACACCAAAAAGGAGGTAGGTAGTTCCTCCTCCCCATTAAAGGAGAGATTTGTGCCATGAACCCTAGTCACACTGTGATTTTTTTTAAGAAAAGGTGGGATTAAGGTTGTGACCTTCTTGGTCATTCCAAGAATGAGGCCTAGGTGGTTTTTTTATGAGGGGTGGACCCATCTTTTATATGTCAGTCTATTTTTTTTTGCTCTACCAGACACACATTGGGAGGTTCATTCAACTAGCTCCTCACCTCTCTTCCTCTCTATAATCCTCTAGGTTGGGGGATGGGTGTTAATATGTTCTAATAGAGGTTTCAAGTTCGTTTATCCTCTTAATTCCCTCATTTTTTGGTTCTTATATACTAGCCCTATTTTTGGTGTGATTTGGACTTGGGTTTTGGTTTTGATTCCACCAGAACATGGGGTAATTAGTCGAGGATGATGGGGACTTCATGTGTCATTGATAGAGAAAATACCCAAAGGATTATTATAAGATCCTATATTTTTTTTGGTATTTCCATCTTTTAGTTTTTTAATGATCCTATTTTGTTTGGGATTTACTTTTCTTTGAATCTTGATGTTTGAGTCTCGTTGAGGATAGAGAGATTTTACTTTGTAAAATGACCTAAATATTAGGGATGCATGTTTGTTTGAATTGATTGTGTTTGTGTATAAACGTCTTAAAGGGGATTATGTGGGTTTCTTATGAGTTTGGAATTATTTGGAGGTGGTTTGGGTTATTCTATAAAACATTCTCTTAAAGATTCTTGTAGAGAATTTACACACTATGTATATATATTACACGATGTGTAACTTCTTTTGGAAAGATTCCAGGAAGTGGGTTCATGAAGTGAAATGAATACATGCCATGAAAATGGTTCACTTTTTGTAATGTTTGAGACGGGTTATTTTTACCAGATGTGACACATTTTTCAACATAACTCCCAAATCAAGAATTACAGGCCGTGTAAATATTACATGCTGTGTATTTTTTGGGATGAGAGGTTTTAATTCCATGATGCATATGTAATTTCATTATTCATCTTGTGAATCCTTTATCTCTCAGAAAATAGGTTATTTTTAGGTGATTTTTGAGTAAACTCTTCCCTTCTGGATATCCTGTTCAAGCAATCAACACCTAGTGAGTTGTTTTACATAGGTTTTCCCTTCTCTTCTTCTTGTTATCCATTTTAGGCATGTAATATATTGACCACTATTTTTTTTATGTTGTTCATGATATTGTATGATATATGTTTCTTCTTTAAATATTTTGTTCCTTCATTCTTGTTAGAGTTACCTATTAAAAGTTTTGCGTTGATCACCAATTAAAGTTATGTGGTCTAAAACCTAACCATTTTGTATATTTAATTGTTAAGTATGTGAAAATTTTTAATTACACTGACTCAACATGCACACTAATTAATCGAATGATAATTTATGATAAATCATGAATGTGATTATTCTTTGTATCCCTTCGAATTCAATGGTGACATGAACTGGCTTGTGGCTACCCATTGGTTGAGGCTACCCTTGTAAAAATAATGAATTTCATAATGGTTTAAAGTATATTTATCAAGACACGAAACCTTAAGTGATTTATTGATATAGAATCACCTAGGTATGGATTTTATTAATCAAAATTACTGGTGATAATATGATATAAAAATGAATGTGTAATTTAAGAACAAATAGTAATTTGAAGAATTAACCATTGAGGTTTATGATATGATATTTTGATGTCCTTTCTGTTATAACTTGTGTTGAGATTCATGCTTTAATTATTATATAGAGGGCTCATCCTAGTTTGTTTTTTGTAATTCTTATATACATAGCTTGGACTAGTTTCATACTGAAATGATTATATAGTGGGAGTGGACTAGTTTCATGTTGTAATGCTTAAATAGAGGGTTATTCCAAAGGTGATGAAATGATTATATAAAGGGCTTGGCCCCGATGATAAAATGATTATGCAGAGATATTTTTCAAACTATTTTATTTTTCCATGGATATGTGTTTATGGTTGGAATGGTTGTGCTACATGCTCTAGATATTCTAGAGTGGTTCCTAAGTAGGTTGATTATTATATTATATCAATTCTATTAATTAATACACCTATTTATCAATTTATTGCATATAGTTATTATCAGAATAATTTTTCTAGGAATGGTGTTACAGACCTACTAAGTTTTACTCACACCCTATTCAGACCACCATTTGGTACCTGAGAAGATTACATGGATGTAGTTTTGGACAAGAAAAATAGACCTTATTGTTGATTGTTCATTGTTGTATGGTTTGGATAATGGAGGCATGAAGGACATGTGGTTTGGTGTAGGATCAAAATAATGATTGTAGATTCTCAACATACAAGAGGGGGGGGGGTGAATTGTAAGTTTAAAAATTCCTTTGAAACCTTTATCCTTAAGGAAAAATATGTTTAACAATGTTAAAAAAATGTAAATTAAAAATATCTCTTAGTTATACAAACTTGATAAGTTCCAGGAATATGGTTCTGGAAACGAAACTTAAGAAAAGTTTACAAGGAAAAATATTCTACCTTAAAGCATATAGAATCTTATTAATTAGAGTATACAAGTACAAGAAAGTATAATTTAGTCATACATTATTTATTAATCAAAACACAGTGGAAAATAAACTTTAAAAAACACAAGTAACAAGTATATAATCTTTTAACCCAAAGATAAGGGTATCCAATAACCTTGGATAATGGTCCCTTGATTTATACTTTCAAGAAAGTCTATTTTACCAACACCAGGGTAAGCCCTCGATAAGAATATCAGAGTCTGTATTGCTATCCCCTCAAGCCCCCGAACATCAAGGTAGTTGGAACCTCAGTCTTTCTTATCATGGATGTCCTCAAACTATAAGGTAGTCGACACCTCTATCTTCCTATCCCCATAAGCCCTCAAATGTACACAACAACAATCAGAGTTTCATGAAGCAAGATGAATAAGAAGTTCAGTACACACGAGGCATGAGAGTCTCTCTCTCTATAAATTACTTTAGTAGCATGTAATCTCTAGATCTTAGATTTTTTGTTGAGCTCTATCAAATGAGCACCTATTTATAGGAATTTTCCCAATGGTTAGATCCCTCCTCCAATGGTCATATTTTTTTTTGAATCTCAGAGGGACCTGTACACATGTCACTCAAACAACAGTTAGTTAGAATCAGATTGCATGACATCGTTTCTCAACTAAAATAAGTGTAAGTAAAATATGGTTTCTTAACGAAATCCAATTTTCGAAGTCTAGGAAAATAAAGTTCAGAGTAAATAAACATTCAGAGTCTATATTACATGGATATTCGAATTCTATTTTTCAAGGAATTTGGAACCTTAATTCCAAAGAATTTGGAGTCATAATTATAAAGAATTTAGAATCATAATTTCAATAATTTAGGAGTCTAAATTATGAGGAATTTGGAACCTGAATTCTGAGGAATTCGGAACCTGAATTCTGAGGAATTCAGAACTATAATTCTAAGGAATTATGAACCTGAATTCTGAGGAATTCAGAACCTAAATTATGAGTAATTTGGAACATGAATTCTAAGGAATTCATAACCTGAATTCTAAGGAATTTTGAACCTAAATTCTAAGGAATTCGGAACCTGAATTCTGAGGAAATTGGAACCTGAATTTTGAGGAGTTTAGAACCTGAATTATGAGGAATTATAAACCTAAATTTCATAGAATTCAGAATCTGAATTTCAGAGAATTCAGAATCTGAATTTCAGAGTATTCTGAATTTAAATTTCAGAGAATTCAGAATCTGAATTTTAGGGAATTCAGAATCTGAATTTCAAAGAATTCGGAATCTAAATTTCATATAATTTGGAATCTGAAATTCAAATAATTCGGAATCTGGATTTCAGAGAATTCGGAATATGAAGTTCAGCGAATTTGGAATATGAATTTCATATAATTCGGAATTTGAATACAGAATACTCTCTATCTAAGGATTTATAGGATTACGAGGTTTTAGATATGAAACTGATTTTTACTCTTTAGAAATAGAAAGAGTTAGAATTAAAGAGACTTTAAAATAAAAATGAAAACAAAGGTCAAGAGAAATTTCCTTGGGAAGGAAACTTTTCTTTAATAATATAAATCTTAGGAGAAATAAAATTTTCCCTGATTTAGAGTGTTTGTGTTTTTAAAAACATAAAGGAATGGAAAAGTCATAAAGAAACCTTATTGACTCAACAATCTCCCCCTTTTTGGAAATCATGAACATCCTTACTAAAAAGAATATAAGGACTTAGAAATTTTATTTACTTGATAATAAACACTTATATCCCTTTATTTATGGATCAAAGTGAACACTACTAACTCCCCTTAGGCTTTGGAATTGATAAGATTCTTGATTTCCTTAATGTGTTTTCCATAATCTTGCATTCAAAAAACTTCATTGATAATAACTATCCTCTAGATGAACATCCCATTACATAAGGAAATTTCTTCTTACTTAGAATTATTTTTGTCATTCCTTTATCCCCCTTTGTGATTTTCAAAAAGGAATAAATAGAATGGAAAAAAATTGGTACTTGAAAAATTAGTACTAAACAAAAAAATATATGGAGAACAACAAAAATTTCATTAAGATCGAAAGTATTTGTATAATGAGGAAAATACAACAAAATATTGGAATAGAAAGAAATTATCCTTCTTTATCCTTCAGCATCAGCTTCTTCACAATGGTTTTTAGCTTCTTCAGCTCCCTGTGATCCTCTTCTACACGCTTAAGGAACTAATCTTGATCTTCACTCTTCTTCTCTAAGGCTTTAATTTTTTCTTCTTATGCCTAAAGGAATTCTAATTGAGATTTCAACACTTCTTATTGCTTAAAAATATTCTCTTCAATCTCAATTCTGAGATCCCTTTCCCTCTTCCAATTCATGGAAACAGAATTAAGATTTACATTCATATCATTAACTTCTTTCTTTTGAGAAGTCTGTTTGAGGGTTAGATTTTCCTCCAAACTGTTAGTAATATCTTTGATGTTCACATATTCAGTGACAAAATAATCCTTGAAATTATCATAAAATTCATCAAAGATTCTCATTTCTTAGATTGTCTTCTTTGACCAGCTTGTCATCTTCTTGTAGGATATTTTATGAGCCTCATAACCAATGAGGAAGGTTTTGAAATTTGCCTCTAGAGAAACACATTTTTCCATCACCATGGAAACTGAATCTAATTTCTGATTTATCGTATGCTGAAGCATTTGGAATCTTGAGTCTATGCATGGGAATAAGGGAATAGTACCAACCATCTTTTTCAATGACTAAACAAAAAAATCATGTATGAGGGAAGATGATTCTGAATCTAATTGTTTTGTTGGTGAGGATTATTTTTCTATGTCATCGTCTTGTCTCTTTAATGAAGTACCAACATATTTCTTCTTCACCAGAGATTTACTAGGTATATCTATGACCACCTTCTTTCCCTTATAAGTTCATGGAATAATGTATTTTGCTTTGGGATATTTTTGTTCACTATCTTATAGCTGAACAATCTTATCTTCCTTAGCATCCTCTTTCTCAGCTCCTACCTCAATATCCTCTTTCTATGCATCAACCACTTGATCTTCCAGATGAATGAAATCATGATTACTACTTTCTTCTTCAGAAGGTTTGTTTAGTTCTTGCTGATCCTTATCTTCATTCCCTAGTGTAGCAAGTTTTGAGGATTCGTCTTGGGAAGTCCAGATCAATAATTTTACAGATGGAATTTCCTTCTCATGGTAATCTTCAACTTGCTTTATTATGTCTTCTTAATCACCATTGACTTCTTCTTCTTATTCTTCTTCTTCTAGTAATTATTCTTCAACTATTTATCCTACATGATGTGATTACAAAATCACCACTTTCTTTATTGGAGTCTCAAGAAGTGATTCTTGTAGAAATAATTCTGGTACCAGAATTTGCTCAGAGGCTTTTTTAGAAGCCCTAAGAGGAGATTGGATGATTTCAGCTTCTGAAAATTTCTTCCTCTACTTATTTTCTTCTATTCCTTTTCATGATTCTCAGTAACATTTTCCTTCAAAGATTTTGAATCTGCACGGTCCAAGACAAACTTAGGCTCCCCTTCCTATTTTTCTTATCTTCTCTCCACCTAGCCACAACTTCATCAGGGTAGATTTTTGCTTCTTTGTCTTCAAAGGTGAAGACTAAGTTTCCATAGCAATAGGAGTTTTTCCTTTTCCTTTTGGTTCCTTATCCTTTCTATTCCTTACACCTTTCATAGAGGTTTCAGACACTTCCAACTTCTTTGATAGGGCTTCTACTTCTTCTTCAGATAGATCATAAAATTTTCTAGATTGACTATTAAATATAATCTTCATCCTCCTTAAGGTATCATCACTAAGAAACATCACCTTGTAATTTCTCAGCTTGGAACTACAAGGAATTTTTAATGAATGATGGCAAAACACAATGATATTTGAAATAATTGCTGGATACATGATGATTTGATATTTCATATTTCCATTCTTGATATTCTCAATTGTCACTAAGATATACTTAACCATGTTTTCTTCCTGAGTTTCACCAATAAATAATATATATATATATATATATATATCACTATTCTTCCGAGTATCCTTATCCCCTTTTCTTGGAATTTAAAACATTAAACCTAAAATTCAAGAATCCACAAATTTTTAGAGATATGAATGATCTTCAGACTCTTCACTACTTTCAAGACAAGACACTCAATTGCCTTCTCCTTATCAAAATATCTGGATTCATCAGGTAATTTGTGAGTACAGAACTCTGCTTCTCCTTCGTAAGGAAGAACAATCAGACTTGTTCCCTTACTGTAAGAAAGCGAGAAGGTCTTTCCATAACACTTGAAATAAAATTTATCTTTCCCTCCATCATTGAAAAAACTAACTGTTTCATAGAACTCTACCATCAACTCCAGATACACCAGATCCTATGCTCTTGGTTTTGATACACATACACTCTCACGACCATTCAGCGTGACATTATTAGATATTATAGAGTCATAATTATCCTAAAACTTCGGATCGACCAACCTTTCTCTATATATCTGCCACTCGAAGATTTCCTTAATAGTCGACATTTATTTATGAGGAGAGGCTTCAGCAGACATCTGGAACTGAGGAAACATTGAATATTCAGAATAGTCTTAAAATATAGAGGCAAGGCTTCAACACGCAAGAGCTTGAAAAACCGATGTGGGACAACCATTGGGGGGGATTTATATAGGCGATTTAGGTGACAGTTCAACTTCCATGGATGATCCAATGGTTGAAAAACTTCTGATAAAATCTAACGGTTGACATGATAACTGAAGAAGGATTTTGAAAGGTTATGATCATTTGAGTTTTTTAAGATAAACATTCAGATTTAAGAAGAAGTGAATGCAAATTTTTTTAAAAAAAATGAAAATAACAGTAAGTAAAAAGACGATTACAAAAACTTAGGAAAGGAAACATACCTTTTGGATTAATTTGGAAGATTATTTTTAATGAGGAAAATTCTTCTTGGCTACTAAATATTTTATTAAGAAAAATTTTGACTATGAAAAATTTCATTATGAAAAACCTGACCATAAAAAATGTTTATTATGAAAAATTTGAGTATGAATTTTTTTGAACTAACAATCAAATGTAATCCCCCTATGAAAATGAGTTTTTTAATTTAAGGATATAGATTTTAACAAGAAGATAATATTGAGGATTAACTTTTGGTTATCATTCCTAACTTCTATTTAATGTATTCAAATCTAACAGAGGGTAAATATTTTGTGAAAATATCTTCAAGTTGATCTTGTGTTCCGATAAATTGAAGAATGTTATCTCCTTTTTGTGCGTGATCCCTAAGAAAGTGATTCCTAATATCTATGTGATTTGAACGAGAGTGATATGAAGGGTTTTTACTTATGGCAAAGACACTAGTATTATCAGACAAAATTTGTTGTTTGGTAAGACTCATATCATAGTCTGTGAGTGTGTGTTGCATCCACAATACTTGAGAAAAACAACTTTTAGCTACTACTTATTCAGTTTCAGTAGCGTAAAGTGCTACTGAGTGTTTCTTTTTTCCATGACTTAGAAACTAATGAATCTCTTAAGAAATGACAAGTTCCAGATGTACTTTTCCTATCCATTCTACACCCACCAAAGTCAGCATCCGAAAAAAAATTTCAATCAAAATAATTTCCAAAAGTATAAAAGAGTCCTAAATCCATGGTTCCCTTTTAATAGTGAAAAATCCTTTTCACTACCTTTAAATGAGATTCCTTAGGATTAGATTTATATCTTGCACTTAAGAATACTGAAAATATTAAGTCTAGACGATTAGCTATCAAGTAAAGTATACTTCCTATCATACCTCTAAAAGACGCTTGATCTACTGGTTTCACAGCTTCATAAAGATCAAGTGAGTTTGAGGTACTAATGGGAGTACTAATACACTTAGTGTTGTCATATCCATACTTTATAAGAAGATAATTAATATACTTATGTTAGGATATATAAATTTCTTCTGGTTTTTTAGAAATTTGAAAACCAAGGAAAAATGTTAACTCACCCATCATACTCATTTCAAACTCAGATTTCATTAGATCTGCAAAGGAATAAGTTAAAAGTTGCTGATTTGAACCAAATATAATGTCATCAACATAGATTTTAACTTTTAAAACATTTTTATTATTTTATTTATAAAAAGGGTTGGATCATCATTTCCCTTAACATACTTGTTTTGTAACAAAAATCTGGTAAGTCTATCATACTAGGCTCTAGGGGTTTATTTAAGACCATATAAAGCTTTAGTAAGTTTGAAAACATGTTCAGGATGTTTTGTATCTTCAAAACCAGGAGGTTGTTCAACAAAAACTTCTTCTTGAATATAACCATTAAGGAAAGCACATTTAACATCGATTTGAAAATGTTTGAAGTTAAATAATGCTACAAAGTCAAGTAAAATATGAATAGATTCAAGTCTAGCTACGGAAGCATAGGTTTCTTCATAGTCTATTCCTTCTTGTTGATTATAGCCTTTTTCAACCAATCTAGATTTATTTCTTACTATGATTCCATTTTCATCACACTTATTTCTGAAGACCCATTTTACTCCAATAACGGAATTTTCCTTAGGACTTTTAACCAAGGTCCAAACTTTATTCATTTCGAATTAATTTAGCTCATCTTACATGGATTTTATCCAATCATCATCACCTAAAGCTTCATCAGTGCTTTTTGGTTCTAATTGGGAATGGAATTATAGATGTTCTACTATATTTCTTAAGTATCTTGTAGTCCTTACAGGTTGATTTACAACAACAATGATACTATCACTGGGATGAATCTTAAGAAACAACTCATTTGGGTTTTGTAAAACCTGTTCATCAATATATGGTAGGAAATATTCTGGGGTAAATTCTTCAGAAATATCTTCTTGAACATTTTCCTTATCAGAAGGATCTTCTATCAAGGGTTGATAATCAGTTTTTGAAAACACATATGAAGATGTAGGTTGAGGATGTTTTAAAAAAAGGTATTGGTTTCATCAGATTTAACCTGTACTATTTCTTCAACAGTACAAGTATTTTTATTAAAAACTCTATATTCCTTGGAAGTTGTGGAGTAGCCAAATAAAATTCATTCTTCATATTTGGGTGAGAATTTATGTAAATTATATTTAGTATTCAGAATGAATACTTTGCAACCGAATACCTTGAAGTAGGAAAGTGTAGGTTTTCTACCATTCCACAATTTGTAGGGGCTTTCATTAAGAAAAGGTCTAATCAAAACTCGATTTATTATATAAAAATAAGTACTTACAGCTTCAGCCGAAAAATGTTTGGCTATCGAATATTCACTCAACATGGTTTTGGTTATCTCTTGAAGAATTCTATTTCTTCTTTCAACAACACCATTCTGTTAAGGAGTTTTTGGCGCTGAGAAGTTATGAGTAATACATTTTTTACTAAAAAAAGTTTCCAAATTAAAATTTTGAAATTATCCTCCATTATCACTATGAATAGTTATTAAAGGAATATTTTTCTTATTTTCAACTAGGCCTCTAAAACTTCTAAAATAATAAAAAGATTCAGATTTATTTGAAAGAAAATAGACCCATGTAAATCTAGTGTAATCATCAACTAATACAAATACCTAATATTTTCCTCCAATACTTCCAGTTTGTGTTGGGACAAAAAGATCCATATGCACCAACTATAATGCATCAGTATTTGAGACTTCACTGACTAATTTAAAACATGATTTATGTTTCTTTCCATATTAAAAAGGATCACATAATTTTGAATAATCAAATCTAAGCTACAGTAGATTCTTAACTAGTCTTTTCTTAGAGAGTTTTCATAGGTTCCAAAGGTTACAGTGTCCTAAAATTCAATTCCATAACCAATAATGATCTTCCATTGCACTAAGACAAGGTAGATCTTGGCTCTTAAGGTCTTCTAAGTATAATGTGTATACATTCTCTTTCCTATTGGCAGAGAGAATAAAATATTCCTTGGAATTGTGTACTAAACAGTTGTTATTCCTAAAATTCACAAGGTAACCTTCATCACATAACTGACTTATGCTAATAAGGATGTTTTTAAGACCCTTAACAAATAAAACATTTGAAATCAAAGTTTTTTCAAGAAGAACAATGTTACCTATACAAATAATTTCTACCTTAGCATTATCTCTGAAAGTTACTTTTTTTACTTTAATCTTGATTAACTTTTCAAAGAAGTTTTTTTTACCAGTCATATAGAGAGAGAATCCACTATCCATGTACCATGTATTTCTATTGGTACTTTCTTTACTTTTCTGAAAATAAGAGTGTTAGACGTTCGAAACCCAAACTTTCTTGTATCTGGAAACTTCAAAAAGAAAAATTTTAGGAATCCACATTTTCTTAGAAAAATAAGCTTTATGAAAACCTAAAGATTGAGTTTTGTTTACAAAACAATTTTTTCCCAATGCCCACCACATGAACACCTTGTGCAGAATGAAGAACTTTGAGGAACAAAATAATTATTAATAAAAACTGGTTTTAAATGAGTATAACCAAATCCAAAATTATTTCTTAGAGGTATAATTTTGGAATACATATTATCAAAAGATTTCTTACCTAAGGTAATGTTTGACAAAAACTTCCTCAAGGAAAATATTTCTGACTTCTGTATAATAAATAAGTTTTTATCTTTAAAAACATTAGTTTTAGCACTAGAGTTAGTCTCTAAAATATTTTTCTTAGAAATTACTTTTTCTAGATCCTTAGAAAGTTTATCCTTCTCATAATTAACTTCCTCAAGGGTTTTTGAAATATTTTCAAAATAATAAATTTTCTTATCAAGATCCTTAGAAAGATCTAATACTTCTTAAATAAGATTATAAATTCAAGAATTTTCCTTATCAAGTTTTTTCTTGAATTTGGATGTATCATTCTCAAGGATCTTAGAAAACCTAGACACTTCTTCATAAGTAGGTAATGTATTATCTTCATCAGAAGAAGATGCTTCTTTTGAAGATTCCTAATATTTACTATCACTATAATTATAATTCAAGGATATGTTGGTTATAGATTCATCATTATGTACCTTGTCCATTAGAAAATGATTTTCAATAGGTAATCTTGCTAGTAAACCAAGATTCTTATGACCAGAAGATTCATACTCTGAGGATTCATCAGAAGAGTCTCCACCAGTGGTACTCCAGGTTTCATTATCTTTCAAAACATTCTTAGCTTTATATTTATAGTACTTCTTTCTATTTTTCTAAGAATATTTTTCCTTTCTATCCTTTCTCTTAAGCATAAGAAAATCAGGATTTATATGCCCTGCTATTTTTCATTCATAATAAGTGACTTTAGAGTATTTATTGCCCTTTCGTTGTTTCTTCTTATATCTATACTAAAAGTCTTTCTTCCCAACTATCTTGTTCATCCTCCGAGAAAGATTAACTAGTTAATTCTCAGAATGTTAACTTTCACATGATTCAGATAAAATAGCGACTCTCTTTGACTTGGATCTTGTAACCCTTTTAGGAGTCTTTGCTTTAGTAGTAGTAAAAACAACACTTCCATTTCCATTCTTATTTTTGTTCAAATAAGAATTTCTCTTTATTCTTGTCTCATGCTGAAGAAGAGTTCCAAAAATCTCATCAAGAGTAATCTTAGAAACTTTCTTATTCTCATCAATAACTGTTATCTTAGATTCCCACTCATTAGGTATGATATCTATAATATTGTCCACAAGTTCCTCATCATCTAAACCTTTCTCACCCATAGATTGTAAAATTTTAACAACAGTCATAAAACATTGTTTTACCTTACAAACTAGTTCTCCATAAGGAAATAGAAATCCATGATATTCTTCTCTAAGAATAGCTCTTCTATTTTCTATTACTTTGGATGTACCAAAATGAAAAACCTCCAATTTCTTCCAAATACAATTTGTAGCTTCATAAGAAGAAATATGGCTATATATATTCCTAGCCATGGAACACAACAAAGTATTGCGTACCTTGTAGTTTAGTTGATAGTATGATTTTTCTTGATTAGTAAATGTTATTACTTCCTTATCATGGGTCTTGTAATCTCTAGTAAGCATAACAAATTTTTCCACTCTAGTATTAATAATAGAAGTCTTTATATGATCTCTCCAATATTCATAATCATTCCCATAAAAAATAGGTGGTCTAGTAGGATTAAGATTTTCAATCTAACCAACATTCATTCCTTCCATCTAAAAGAAAACATCTTTCCATAGAAACACGTTAATAGTAAATTTTTGTAAACAAGGATGAAAATCCTAATCAAGGAAAATATAGAACAATGGAAACTTGAGCACGAAAACTTATATGTGAATATAAGTATTTCAGACCTACTCTGATACCAATTGTAGGATCAAAATAATGAATATAGATACTCAACATACAAGAGGGGTGGGGGGGGGGTGAATTGTAAGTTTAAATATTCCTTTGGAACCTTTAACCTTAAGGAAAAATATATTTAACAAAGTTAAACAATGTAAATTTACAAGACCTCTTAGTTCTACAAACTTTATATGTTAAAGAAATATGGTTCTGAAAATGAAACTTAAGAAAAGTTTACAAGGAAAAGTATTATACCTGAAAGCGTATAGAAACTCATTAATCAGAGTATAAAAGAACAAGAAAGTATAAGACAATTATACATTCCTTATTAATCAAAACGCAATGGAAAATAAACTTGAAACAACACAAGTAACAAGTATAGAATCTTTTATCCCAAAGAGAAGGGAATCCAACAACCTTGGATAAGGGTCCCTTGATTTACAATTTCTAGAAAGTCTGTCTTACCCACACCAGGGTAAGCCCTCAATAGGAATATCAGAGTTTGTCTTGCTATCCCCGCAAGCCCTCGAACTTCAAGGCAGTCAGAACCTTCATCTTATTTATCAAGGAATTATTAGAACTATAAGGTAGTCGACACCTCTATATTCTTATCCCCAAAATTCCTCGATTGTACACATCAACAATCAGAGTCGCACGAAGCAAGCTGAACAAGAAGTTCAGTACGCACAAGGCATGGGAGTCTCTCTCTCTAGAAATTACTTCAGCAACATGTAATCTCTAGATCATAGAAATGTTGTTGGGATATTTCAAATGAGCTCCTATTTATAGGAATTTTCCCAATGGTCGACTCCCTCCCCCAACAGTCATATTTTTCATTGAATTTCAGAGGGACCTGTAAAGGTTTCACTCAAACAACAGTTAGTTAAAAAAAAGATTGCACGAACTCATTTCTTAACTAAAATAAGGGTAAGTAAAATATGGTTTCTTAAAAAAAATCCAATTTTTGGAGTCTAAGAAAATAATTTTAGGAGTAAATAAACATTCAGAGTCTATATTAAATGGATATTTAGATTCTGTTTTTCAATGAATTCAGAACCTAAATTATAAAGAATTCGGAGTCAGAATTCTGAAGAATTCAGAATCATAATTTCAATAAATCTGAGGTCTAAATTATGAGGAATTAACAACCTAAATTCTGAAAAATTTGGAACCTGAATTCTGAGGAATTCGAGACTTGAATTATGAGGAATTCTGATACTGAATTATGAGGAATTCAAAACCTGAATTCTGAGGAATTGGGAACCACAATTATGATGAATTAGGAACCTGAATTTTAAGAAATTTAGAAAATTAATTCCAAGGAATTCAGAACCTGAATTATGAGGAATTTAGAACCTGAATTATGAGGAATTCAGAACCTAAATTATAAGGAATTCATAACCTAAATTCTGAGGAATTCGGAACCAGAATTTTGAGGAATTTGGAACCTGAATTCTGAGGAATTCAGAAACTGAATTCTGAGAAATTCGGAATATGAATTTCAGAGAATTCAGAATCTGAATTTTAGACAATTCAGAATCTAAATTTTGGAGAATTTAGAATATAAATTTCAGAGAATTTGAAATCTTAATTTTAGAGAATTCGGAATTTGAATTTTAGATAATTTAGAATCTGAATTTTAGAGAATTCAGAATATGAATTTCAGAGATTTCAGAATCTGAATTTCAGAGAATTCGGAATCTGAATTTCAGAGAATTCAGAATCTGAATTTCAACGAATTTGGAATATGAATTTTAGAGAATTTAGAATCTGAATATAGAATATTCTATATCTTAGGATTTATAGTATTTCGAGGTTTTAGATATGATAATGATTTTTACACTTTAGAAATAAAAAAGAGTTAGAATAAAAGAGACTATAAAATAAACAATGAAAACAATGCTTAGGAGAAATTTCTTTGGGAAGGAAACTTTTCCTTAATAAGATAAATCTTAGGAGGAATAAAATCTACCTTTAGATAGAGTTTTTATGTTTTAAAAAACATAAAGGAATGGAAAAGTCATAAGGAAACCTTATTGACTCAAAAATAGGGACTTGGGTCTTTTAGTTATTTGTGTCGGCATGTTCTTTTACTCTTTCTACTTACAACGCCTCATGTAGTTACATTTCATCCTGACATTACATGGTTCACTATTGTTTTATTTATTGGTTCTTCATTTACTTTACTATTATATGTTGTACTCTTTCTACTATTATCCATTAATTTTATATTTATTGGTATTATCATTTATTTAATCTATATTAACTCTATACCAAGGTCATATTATCCTCGCTATATTTTTTCCACCACCAATATTAGTTAGTATCATTTTTCATATGGGGAGGAGTGTTTGAGGTCCCATAACTAAACTAATTTCTCCATGTGAGAGAGTTCTAAATCAGGGGATGTTAAAAGTGGTATTAGAGGAGATCGGGTTTTCTTTTCCTTTTTATTTACTATTTAGGAAAGGAATAAAGGATAGTATAAAGTGTCAAGACTTGCTAATGAGCTTGTTCATGGGAGTAGCCAACCCATTTATAGGTGAAAATATGAGATCCATGGGATGTGATTATTGTTTATGATATCCCCTTGTTACAGTTTGATGTTATTTCACCTTTATGTGATGTTATTGTTTCTTGATATTTGTACTCATGGCCCAAAATGGAATGATGTGTGTATAAAAACATCATGATTGGAATATAGGGATATATATTGACATTCATTATTCTGGATAGGGTCATGTTTTCTGTATGTGATATATTTTTCTATATGAACTATGAAATGATATAATTGTAATGTCTAATAAATGAAATGAAAGAACTGTCATTTCATGCTAAAAAACTTGTAATCCATGTTTAAAAAGACCATGAGCTATTGGTTCTCTGTAGTTTTCAACTATTGAGGTTTACCTTATTGTTATCCAGTGTTCTAAGGAGTGTGTTTTTCTTGTATATAAAATTTCTCCTCCTCATCTTTATGTCAAGTGTTAGGATAGTGGAAATAAGAACACTTCTAATGTAGTTGAACCATAGCTTCTTGTAGCTCGTGAAGATTATATGGATGATTAGCTTCATGAAATCTTCTTGAGGGTCATGAAATCCATGTAAAGGGATAATATTATCACTATGTCTTCCATGTCTAAATTACTGAGAGTGTTTCAACTGTAGCATCCACCTATGTTCACTAGGGAGGGAGGCCTCCAACCAGATGAGTTCTGGATTGATTCCTTCCACACAATCTTCATGAACCTTAAGACACCTTAATATAATAGGGTTAATCCTAATGTGTAAATTCTTCATGGACCTTCTCACCATTGGTGGGAAATTATAAATTAAACTGAGTTGTAATAGGATTTATACTGGAAGTAATTTGAGGAGAAGTTCCCAAGACACATATATCCTAAGACATTGAGAGATGATATGGCTCACAAGTTAAGGAACTTGACCCAAGAGGGCATGTCAATGATGGAATACACTGGAAATTTCACCAACTTGCAGTGCTTTGCGCCATATTTAGCTGTTGAAGAGATATCCAGGGAAGTAGATTTTTAGGATGGGATTCACTATGAGATCATGTCACAAGTTAACATATTTCTCATGAGTAGATTTCCAAATGTGATGATTTAGGATCTCATCATAGAAGGGAATCAGAGAGAAGCCTCAATTAGTGGCCAAGCTATTTCCACAAGGTAGACTGAAAGATCTTATTCAGGTGGTAAGAAGCACTACTATGATAGTTTTTCCAAGGAAATAGTGGGTAGAGAAGTTAGCGTAGTGGGAATCCATCTCAAAACCTTGTTTTGTTGCAATGATTTTAGTGTAAAAATTTGGGATATAATCAAGCTCAGTGTCTATACCTTTCTTTGGAGTCCCATTCTTAGGCTAGGATGGGTCATCGGTAGAGGTTTTTTAGGTTCATGAAACTAAATATCGGTGGTAGGGGATCAATAAAGGTACCAGAGTCTAGGAAGGACTCAACTAACCCTCAGTAGATAGGTATTTGGAGTTCCATAGGATTTTCAGGTTAACGAAGGGGATGTGGTACCCTAGTGTATGAGTAAAAATACTAGGTAGAGGGAATAGTTCATGGGACCCATACTAGAGCCCATTGAATAGGGGAACATTAGCTCCATGTAATGTAAACTACTCTGGAGAGTGTGTATACATGAACTTCTACTGTTAGAGGTATGATTCTTGTATCATCTACCCTTTGTTGTTTTTTATTTAATACAGGATAATCATATTCCTTTGTATATTACCTTTTTTAAAATGGTTTGGTCTTGGTTGCAGAAATATTTGATGGTGTCTAGACTATTAATACACCATTGGAAGTCTGGTAAGAGAATATCAAATGTTGCAAGGTGTTTTTCTAGAGATCAGTGGTAACCATTTCATTTGGGAACTGTTTTTGTTGTAAATGTTAGGTCTTGATTTTATTCTTGGTATGGATTGGTTAGTTCTATACTATCATTATATCAATTATTAATGGATGAGAGTTACCCTTCTATCTCCAGAAGAAAATAGCTGTTTTTATCAGGGTGAGTGGGATCTTTAGGATGGTCATATAGGACTAATTCCATGTAGATTAGATTGTCTCAAAACATAGATAATAGGTATTTCTCTAGAAGATGGTTGATTGTAATAAGATACTCTTACTCTAGTGGAAGACTAGTTTCGGGATGTTTTTCCTAATGAGTACTGTGCCTTACCACATGAGTGAGAGATTGAGTTCACGATTTAGTTGATTTTGGGAGTAGATCTAGTTTCTATGCTACCTTATAGGATGGAACAAGTATATATTCAGGATTTGAAAGTTTATATGAAAGATTTTCAAACCAAGGTTTTTATATGGAAAAGTATTTCTCTATGTGGTTCTTTGGTTCTTTTCTCCAAGAAGGATGATATGGCCATACTCTTGTGTATAGATTATCATATATTGAAATAGATGATGGTCAAGAACTGGTATCCCCTTCTACACATCGACAATCTATTCAATTAGTTAATAGGTGATAAGATCTTCTCTAATATCTATTTGATATTAGGACAACACTATTTGAGGGTGGGACCATTATACATACATTATATTTATTTTAGGAGAAGTTATGGATTGTATGAGTTTGTTGTGATGCCATCAGTTTGAAAAATTCTCCAGCGGTATTCATGGACTTAACGAATTAGATTTTCCATTATTTTATAGATAAATTTGTGGTGGTTTTTGTTAATGATATCTTAGTTTAATCCTAGTTATCAGATGATCAAGACCAATATCTTAACATATTCTTGTTTACAACGAGATAGATTCATATTTACACCAAGCTAACCAAATGTAGTTTTTGGATGAAAAAAGTGCACTTCCTGGGTCATGTCATCTTAGATTAAAAAGTTTCAATGGACCATTATATGTTTTTAGCCCTGGCATCTTAGAATTTTCCCAATAATTTCTATGAGATTCTATGATTTTTGGGTTTATTTGGTTATTATTGGCATTTTATCTTGGACTTCTCCCATATGGAAGCACCGATGTCTGAGATGACTAATAAGGGGGTCAAGTTTGTTTGGTAAAATACTTGAAATAGATTTTTAAGGAGATAATGAGATGGATGATATGATAACCTTTCCTAAATTTACCATTTACAAGTAAAGAATATACCATTTACTATGATGTATCCAGAGTTGGACTCATAGCTGTATTGATGTAGGAGGATCAAATAGTTTCTTATGGCTCCAGAAAACTGAGACCACCTAAGTGAAATCAACCTAATCATGATATTTAGTTAGCTATGGTGGTACATTCCTTGATATGTTGGATACATTATCTTTTGTGAAAGAGGTTTGTGGTGTACATGAATTTCAAGCGCCTCAGGAATATCTTTTCTCCATGGGACCAAAAACCTTCGACAGAGGAGGTAGGTCAAGTATCTATACACATTAAATTTTGAGTTAGATTAAAGACATGGAAAAGTAAATATCTTTATTTATTTATTGAACCTAAAGACACAAACAAAGACAATGAAATAGTTTTCAATGAGTAGTGGATTATGAAACTCTTTCTAGACATTCATCTAGGTATTTGAGAGACCCAGGGAAAAGTAGCTTTGACTTTGACATATGTTATACCAGAACTTTTAGACCAAATCAGTACAAAGATGTTATCTGATTTAGAGGTATTGGTTATTAGAGATATCTTATATGGAGGGGATACACCATTATAATGTTCACTTGGTGGAAGTAATTCTCTTATTGTCTATGGATGAGTATAGGTTCCTACGGGCTTGCGAGAGGAGTTGATGAGAGTGTTTAATGATTCATGATGGGTGGTAAATACGAGTTTGAAGAAGAGGTATTGTGATATATTTAGATAGTACTAGTGGTCAAGAATAAATAAGGGGGTAGTGAGACTTATGCTAAGATGTTTCACCTATTTACAATTGAAGGATGATTATTAAAGTTTAGCTAGGATGTTATAACCTCTAACTACTCCATAATGGAAATTAGATGACATCACTAAGGATTTTTTAACCATATTACATAGGACAATTCACAATAATTATTCAATATGAGTGATAATAGATTTACTAACGAAGGCATCCCACTTCTTGACTATTAGGGGGACCTTCACTATTGATGATCTAGGTAATCTTTACATGTCTGAGATAGTTTGATTGCACAATGTTTCGTGGAGTATCATTTTTGATAGAGATAATAATTACACATCTCAGTTCTGGTAGGGTCTTCATAAGGATTTGGGATCACAAGTTCTTTTGATTATACCCCATCATCAATATAATGATGGTTAATCTGAGTCGAGTATTCAGATTTTAGAGTATATTTTTTGAGCCTATGTTTTAGATTTCATTGGTTTGTGGGAGCATTATATGGATCTCATGGAGTTTTCATGTAAAAAAATCTTCCAAGAATCAATATAGATGGAAAATTTTGAGGCTTTTTTATGATAAACCATGATGTTCACATCTTTACTGGTTGGTGTTAGGTGAGTTAACGCTTGTTGAACCTAGTCTCATGTAGGAGATGTCTAAGAAAGTTTTTTTTGTTAGGAGGTATTTGGTAACCACATAGAGTAGACAAAAATGATATGCTAACCATTAGATATGACCTATATTGTTTGAGGTTGGTCATCATTTTTTTCTTTGAGCTATCACCTAGATTAGAGAAATGCTGTATCTAGAAATAGGGAAAGCTAGCACCCAAGTTTTTAAAGCTGTTTTAGATAGTGTAAGGGATTGTCTAGTTGCATACCGATTAGCTCTTACACAACATTATTTTTCCATTCACGATGTTTTTCATGTTTCACAGAATAATATATATTACATTGAACCTTCTCATGTGGTAGATATCGATGATGTTGAGATTTGTGTAGATGCTTCTTTTGAAAAGAATTAGATAATAATTATGACTGTAGTGAGAAGTATCTCCTGGGTAGAAATATATATATGGTTTGAGTGTAGTGGAAGCATGAGAGTTTTCAAGATAAGACCTAGGAGAGGTTGTATTATATGCGAGTAAAGTGGTCAGAATTATTTTCTGAGACCCCACAATGAATCTTAGAGAATCTCAGGGATGAACTGTTATGTGGTGGGGAGGTTGTAAGATCTCTTCTTTTTCTAGTTATGTACATATTTTAGTTCTGTGTTGAAACTCTTTTGTTTGATTTTTCGTTTTCTTTGAACCTTAGTGGTTGAGTCTTGTTGAAGATATAGATATTATTTTGGGGAAAATTTCCTAAAGTTCATGAAGGTATGTTTGTTTGAATTAATGTATTCTAGGTATTAACATGTTAAAGGGGATTTTAAGGGTTTCACTTGAGTTTAGAAGTTTTCATATCTGGTTTGGGATCTTTTTTCTAAGCTATTATTACATGTTGTGTATATATATTACATGATATATAACTACCATTAGATGAAAATAATGAAGTGGGTTCATGACATGAAATGAATACACACCATGAAAATGGTTCACATAGTGTAATGTTTAAGTAGGGTTATTTTAACCCGAGGAGACACATTTTTTAGCATAAATCATAAATCAAGAATTACATGACATGTTCATATTACACACCATGTATTTCTCAGGATGGGTAGTTTTAAATCCACACTGCATATGTAATTTAATTCTTCTTCTCATGTATCCTTTCTCTCTCCAACCCTAGGTGATTTCCAAGTGATTTTGGAGTCTTTTATTCCATCCAGAAAATCCCGTTCAAGCAACCAATCCCCAGTGATTTGTTTTAGTTAGGTTTTAACTTCTCTTCAGCTTTTTCTCCATTGTAGTAGTGGAATCTCGGGACTATTATTTATTTGGGTTTTGATCTTGATCTTGTATTATCTAGGTTTCTTCTTGAAATATATTACACCTTTTTATTGAAATTACATATTAGAAGAATTATGTTGGTCATTGGTTAAAGTTAGGTCATATAAAACCTTACCCTATGGTTGTTTAATTATTAAGTATATGAAATGTTGTAATCGCGCTGATATAACATGTGCACTAATTAATAAAATAATTATTGAAGATAAATCATGTGTGGAATTATTTGTTAGATCCCTTCAGATTCAATGGTGATGTGACCTAGCTTGAGGATACCCATTGGGTTAGCCTACCCTTAGAATTATAATGAATTGGATAATGGGTTAAAGTGTTTTTATCATTAAATGAGACCACATGTGATTTCTTGATATAGAATCACCTTGGTAATGGATTTTTTTTTATCAAAATGGATGATGATAATTTGATATAAAAATTAATGTGTAATTTAAGGACAAATGGTAATTTAAAGAATTAACCATTGAGGATTATGATATGATATTGTTATATCATTACTATTGTGACTCGTGTAGAGATTCATGCTGTAATTATTATATAGTGGTCTTGGCCTAGTTTCATACAGAAATGTTAATATAGAGGGTGTGTTCTAGTTTCATGTTGTAATTCTTATATAGAAGGATATGCCATAGCTGTAAAAATTATTATATATAAGGATTTTCCCATATGATGAAATTCTTATATAGAGGGATTTTCCTGGTTATTTGATTATTCCATGGATATGTGGTTATGGTTGGCATGGTTGTGCTACATGCTCCAAGATTTTCTATCATGGTGCTGAATTAGGTTGATTATTGTATTATATTAAGTTGTTTAATTAATATACCCATTTATTACTTTATTAAATGAACTTAATATCAGAATGGTTTCATTTAGACATGGTGGTGTCAACCTACTGAGTTTTTCTCATACCCTATTCAGGTTATCATTTGGTACCTTAGAAGTTTTCATGTATGCAGGTTTAGACATGAGAAAGGGACCTTATTATTGATTGTTTCTTGCTTGATGGGTTGGGTCATGGAGGTGGGATCAAAATGGGATTTCAAACTGAGGTCTTTGAGTTATTTGTTTCAATATTTTATTTTATCCTTTTAACTTCCAGCATTCCATTTAGTTACATTTCATCTTAACAATACATTTTTTTACTATTATTTGATTTATTGGTTCCTTCTTGACATTCCAGTTATATGGTTTACTATTTCCACGATTATCCATTACTCTAATATTTATTATTATTGTTTACTTTCAATATATTTTAAGTATTTACTAGGGGGTATGGTCTCACAAATATATTATTATCACCCCCACTTCTAGCCAGAATCCTTCAGAATATAGGGATGCACACTTGAGGTCCTGTAACCAACCTGATTTGGTCGTGTGAGAGAGTCCAGATCAGGGGATTTTACATTTATCTTATACTTATGGGAGTATTTTTTCTATAAAATAATTGTGAAGTGAGTTTTTAGATAATTATCCATATTTCATTTTTCTAGAATAATAAATTATAATTTTTATAATTAATTATTATGTCGTGTGGATTGAGATAGGTGATTGAGAGTGTGGTTGATCTTGGATGAGGCTCAAAAAATCTTGGTGAGGGGTCAACTACATGTTCAATGTAGATGGACCCTATAATAAAACTTAATATGTTTTATTATGCATGGATATGCATGACTACCTAGATGAAAGGGTTAGGGTATGAAGGTTAGTACCAATGGTGCCCTGGTTTGAATGAGCAGGATGGTGATATACCTTCTATACGATGAATAAGTTCTTTTTCACCCTTAGGTGAGATGGAAGTGCCCAATTTTTTTTCTCCAAGTGGGGAGAGTGTTGGTTGGGATGAATTGAGGCCTTGAGTTGGTCTTGTGATGTGAGGGGGATGTGAGATAGCCTAGGTTGGGGTACCAAGGATATTGGGGGTAATAAGAGGGTTGGGGATGATTGGTGATGAGTGATACAACTATACTTATCATGGGTGAATAGGAACCTCGTCTTGATGTTGGAGGATAATCATGGTGTTTGACATGTGTGAGATGATTCATATAGGGCTTGATAAGTTCTATAAGGAGGGGTTTACCCTAGGTGACGAGGAAAAAATATTAATTATGATATTTTAAATTATACAAACATACGATTAATGGAATGTTCTTAGAAAATGGCATTGGGTTTCCAAGGGGGGTTTAAATGAGAATTGAACTCAAATGTTGAAGAAAGGGTTGGGTAGAGAGTGTTGTATAGGGATGATATATAGGTAGCAGGACCATGAGTGATGAGGGTTTCAATGTGGTTTAAATGACCTCGATGTATTGGTCATATAGAGATTGGGATTGTGATGTCACTAAGGGGTGATCAGTTTGGGGTGGTATCAATGAACAAAGATCATAATGGTTCTAAAGGAATCAATGGAAGATCATATAGGAGATATCATATGTTATTTGAGGTGAGATGCTAGGTCATGAGTGACTAGAACTATTCTGATGAGATAATGAGTAGTGTGATAGGTTTTTGGTCTTGTGTGCGATTTATCTGTGTTCTTTGTTGTACTTGTGATAGGTGAAAAACCTAGTGGGGTAAAGGATCTTGAGTATTGGTCCTTACATAGTTAAATTGTGTTGGTAGGAATCCCGTGGGTGATATGAGGCCCTCATGTTCATGAATTTGGACATTGATTTTAGTAGTCTTATCCCAAGACAATGGAGTTTTCAATGAATGAGAAGACTTGGGTCCTGGTAGCGGAACACCCCGAGTAAGAGGGATAGGTCATGTGATTACACATTATGTGTATGATGAAAACTACCCTGAGTGATAAGGCAGTAGAATATAATTTGAATATGGGACCATGCCCTATCCTTTTAAAAAATGTTTTGAGGTCCTGGATAATTCCAACCTTGAGTCCTTGGGTATGGGTTGATATATGGTTGGGAGTTCGATGGTGGAATGAGTGGATGGTGGGATTTTTTCATGGTTTCAAAGAAGGTATAGTTAGACAATATGTTTTCTTGGTGAGAATATGGTGGCCTGGTAGGTGTGTGTACCTAATTGAGTGTCATGGTTTTCTAGTAAGCACACAACAACTATATAAGCATATGTACTTTATTTATTTCCTTTCCTCATGCACACACACACACACAAATATGATGGTTTATATTAGGGGTTCTTGGTGTGACCCTAATGATTTACTTACTCACACATTATATGAGTAACCTTATGCGTGTACAATACATAGATATATTTTCAGGAAAAACATAAGTTTTGAAGTATATTGGGCTAGAGAAGATTCACAGGTATGTGGAGGTAGGGTTTTTGATCCTAGAAGAAGGCCATAGGGACAATATATTTCCCCCCTTTTTTATTTTATATAAAATATCGACTCTATGGGATATCATTGCATGGTTGTATGTCTATGTTTCTATAAGCTATATTTAATTTATTATAGTTTTATTGTTTATTTACTTCTATATACTCTGATGATTTTATAGATATTTTTTATTCCCATTGACGTATGACTCTGATTCGAGGGCATAGTATCCTGATGTATAGGTTAGGCCCATGCTTCTAATTGGTAACTTATGGTGTAAAGGTATGCATGCTTGAGGCCATGTAACATCCTTGGCCTATGCAGTATCAAGTGGACCAGGACTAGGGTATTACAATATACTACCACTGATTGGTGGGGGGGGGGTCAATGGCTACTGAAAGCACAAATTCTCAATCTACATGATTCCCATCATTAGTTAGTGAGAATAAATATCAATAGTGATGATGTGATTATGAGATATTTGATAAAGAATAAACATGTATAGACATAGGGTTTGATATGGTTTAATCATACTTATTATTAGGTAGATAATCCATGGTGTGTAGTGAATGTGATCTTGCTACCCATTTTCCAATTTATTATCAAATTAATATGAAAAAATAAAGATTATTATTTTTATATTTTATTACAAGATGAAAAAAGGGAATTAAAAAGTTAAACAATATCAACTTCATATACCTTAAGAGCCTATAGAATTTAGCCTTGATGTTCACCTTTTTTCTTTCTTTACTAGTAAAAAAAATCCTTCTTAGAATATTGGATGATTCTCTTTGAGTATCCTATTTTCATCACACACTCATATCCCCAAGTATTTCAATATATATTTATAGATTTATCCTATATTACTACACGATTATTCTAGTTATGATGTGATCCTTATATTTGAGTGATATGGAATACTAAATCCCAAATATTTTATAGTATTTAATAATATATTTGACTATATTTTCAATGCGATTAGTAGTTTTTAGTGTGGCATAGTCATGTTTTTCTAGAACCAACAATCCATGAAACTCCTATAGCCAGACTCATCATGGTGTGGCACATTCACTTCAACATGGTATGTCTTGACTCTCTATAACTAGAAAATACCCAAAGCATTATCACCCAGGTTGTAGCAGTGTGATTTATACTACTACATCATGGGATTCACTCTTCACTATAACTTTTTTCAGGATGCCTTGTTTCACGGTGCAAAAAAACTTGGCTCCCAAACCATCAAAACTCCAATATCTCTTAAGATAGTATTCACCATACATGTGACTCTACATAATTGCTTAGGAATTTTCTCATGGTGAAAACCATCCATATATGACCTGATACTTCTCACTTCATATAAACTGTTTTCAAATAGTATATCAACTCCACAATACAATCTTTCCGTATAAGATTACCTCATTCCTCCATCAGCATCATTATGGAGTGATAAAAGTAGTTTCGAAGTTATTTTTTCTCATATAAGAATAACATAAAACACCGAATTCTCATGTAACATTCTTTCAATTATCATGTGAGATTAACTCAATCATGTTATGGAATGATCACTACCATTAACATCATTTTTTTCATCAGTAGTAGAACTCAATTCCTTTAATTCATATGAATATCCACTCAATACTAAAAAGATTCCAAGTCATCCATTATTATGTTTCCAATATATAATATATAAAAATATCCTAAAATAATGAATGAATTAACTCAAGAATTAATTCATAGAATGCATCAAATAAAAGGCCATCTAAACACCATACCATTTGATATAATGGTGAATTTTAGAGAACTTTATCCCATGGTGTAAGATTAATGCTATAATGACCATGGCTTAAGAATACTAGATCATATTTATTCCTTCATATCCAAATGAATTTTAGTTAAAATGATAATCAATTTCCATTCTACTTCATATTCTTTATTTTCTTGAATAAGAAATTTATAGCTTTAAGCATTGAAAACCACATTCCCTATTCTTGATATATAAGCCAGATTAGAGTGAAATGTTTTGATATATTCTACCTTATGTATCTATTTACAGTTTATATTCTTGTAAGAGAAGATATAATTTAGGATTTTATTATCTATCTATACTATAAAATTTTCCTTGAACTTACAGTGGATCTATGTTTTCAATTCATGCATTACCACCGCAAACACTAGGTCATAGGTGGTATGATTATTTTAACGATGGAGTAACTATCGAGATCCATATGCTAAAATATAATCATGATATATCAAAACACACTCCAAACCTATACTAAAATAATCTTAATACATTGTATATAAATAAATTCGATCAGTAAGAATAAAAATAGTTTTAGATGTCTCACTTTCTTCAACTCATCAAAAATAATTCTGATACTTTTGACTCCCTTAAAATTTTACTCCATTTTGGGACAGGGCTATCAAGAGAGATTCTAGATTAGAAAAATCCAAACCAAAACACATTTAATAACCAGCTATACCTAGAAATATTTTGATATTAAACACATTCATGTGACTTTCTCATATATTATCACTTGAATATGCTCATGGTATATAGAAATACCCTTCTTTGGCACCACATAACCCCAAAGTCTACCATTTTGAAATCCAAAATTAGAACTCAGATAATTTAATATACATGTTGTTATCCATAAATGTATTAAAGATAATATCCAAATGGTTCTCAGGATCCGATTTCATCAGGAAGTAAACTAAGATATCATCAATGAAATCTGAAATAATGTATTAAGAAATATTTGGAAGATATAGTTCATCATCACAATAAAGACTGTAATTCAATTTTTAAGACTTAATGGAATAATAAGGTACTATAATTTACCATACCTAATCCTAAAAGTGGTATTAGGGTTGTTTTATTCCTTTACTCTCAACTGATAGTACCCTGACCTGTGGTTGATTTTAGAAAACCATATTGTATCTCTAATTTGATAAAAAAGATAATCAATCTGAGGCAATACACATTTATTTTTAATGGTCACCTAGATTATTTTATGATAATAAATGAAAAGACAGATACTTTTATCTTCATTCTTTGTAAAGAGAAATGGTTACGCCTATGGTGACAATCAAAGACATATAAAACCTTTTTATCTCCATATATTATAGATGAACATTTAATTTCTTTAGCTCAGCTGGAGCCATTTGATATGCAGAAATAGACATTTAAACCATCAATAGAATCATATTAATGAAAATTTTACCTCCCAATATGTTTGAAACCCATAGAAATAATTAATGAAGACTTCAAGATACCTATTTATAGTCTGAAAAATCCAATCACAACAATACACTCTGATTACATACAAGAGAAGATTGGATATTTGGCACAATATTGACCCAATATCTAGAACAATTAACCCTTCTATACCTAATCAAAGATCCCACTCACCTTAACAGACATGAGTACTTCCATTAGTAGAATGAAATTTGAAATTTTGATGATATCAATTCAATCCTTAGAATTGACCATCCAATTCATGATAAATTTGAGATTTAAGATATTTAAATGAAGATTAATAAAATACCATAAAATATCAACACAAACAATAAATACATGGCCAAAAGATAACTTGAAACCTTTCTCCATATTTATTCTTAGAGGACTAGTGATTTCTATTACATAAGGCATCAACTCAGATCATAATTTGAATAATTAAATCACTTGTGCACATAAGAATGAATTTGAAGAACCCGTATCAAACAATTCTAGGACTATAAATGAATTAATAAAGACCATACCTCTAAAATAAATTGGCCCAAACTTTGATTCTATTGGTCCAAGTTCCACTACACAAAATGCCCATATTTGGTCCCACTTGGATAGTTCTTACGAAGACCATACTCACTATAACTACCCATAATTTATGACCTAATATATTTCATGAAATTACATTTTTATAATTTTAAATAATAATTTTCCATTGTTTCCAAACAATTAAAATTGATTATGAAATGATTTATACAAGATATAAATCAAACTAACAACACATTACTCATAATGAAACATTGAAAAAAATTTATATGAAACCATTTAATATATGAAATATAATATTATATGAAATGGATGATCACATCCGTTAAAAGTCCATAAATTAACATGGGATAATAAATAGAAAATAATAATGTCTTTAAAACTAGTATATACCCCAGATCATAATCCCCTTGAAGATCACTATTAGAAGAACTAAAACTACAATGATAAAGAAAAACATAAAATAAGAAATAATGTTGTGAAATGTAAAATGAAAATTAATGGAATGAAAATTTTAATTTAATAGGTATGAATGAAAATAATTTATAGGGAATAATAGTGGAAATATAACTCTTATAAAGGAAAATATATTCATTTAAAATATGGATAATGGAAATATGGTCATTAGAAATATGGTTATTAGATTTACATGTATCTGATAGGTATACCAAAGGTGTTTATTATCAATACAAAATTTAAAAATAATATAATTAAAAAATAATAAACATTGAAATAAAAATATAATATATAATTTAAATATTTATTTATAAAATTATGTTTATGTTCCATGAATTAATATTATTAAGGTATGATATAATTTATTTATAAAATTAAAAGAAATATTTTAATATTAATTAATTGATTAAATTAAATTGTTAGGATTTAAATAATTAAATTTAATGGTATTTGGTAAATATTAGTTAAAAGTGACATTTTTCAAAGAAATGATTCTTTTCAGTGTTGAGTATATTTATTTTAATAAAGTTAATCAATACTAAAGAATAATTTTAAATAAAATTTATTGATAATAAATTAAATTAAATTACATTTAATAGTTAGTACTATGCATGTAATAATAATAAAATAATTTAATTCTTAAAATACACATTTTCCATAAAATTGTTTTTATTTTTTATAAATGCTTATATTAACATTAATTTTTATCAACTATAGAAATTAACAATAATAAAATGGTTTTCATATTTATCATTAGTATATCCAAGTTTGGTTATAAGTTAACTTTAATTTTTTACATATAAATGTGTTAATAAAGTAAATATTTGTATCCATGGTAAAAACATTTTTTAAAGATTTTTTATAATCATTGGGTGTTTTTATATTAATAAATTAAATTAAACTATTTTTGATGAATCTAATATTATTTTGTAACATATAAACAAATATATTAATACTATTTTAATTATAGGTCATAGGTATGACTTTAGTTATTATTTCCTTAGCTCAGTTCCCTCAGTTATAACATGAAAAATGAATATATGCCTCGAAGTTTGACCCAATGACAAGGAAATTCAGAATGCAGTCTATTCTCTCATTATAGATAGTTCTCTAGGAATGAATTTATTTATTATTTATTTCTTTATGGATACATGTGATATTATAAAGGATAATATCATCAAAGTGATCTAGGATTATTTTATTGGTGGTAATGTCCCTCAGGCTATTTGTGAAACCACAATTGTTCTAATTTTGAAAGTAAATCACCTGAGTTTATTTGATCATTTTTGACCCATAAAACTCTTTAATTTAAATTATAAAGTACTTTCTAAATTTTTTATTGATAGAATATTTTCTCTCCTTCCTTAGCTCGACTTAAAATAATAACACGACTTTTTTCAAAATAGATACATTCAAGGTATTATTTCCTAATCTGAAGAGATAGTCCATGAAATCACTAAAAAAGTTATCATTTATAATGATATGATCAAGGTGGACATGGGAAAATAATTTGATACTATTTAATATAATTTTATTATTAAGATTATATAATTCAATTATTTTTTGATTGTTTCTACGATTTTTTCTTTTCTTTAATCTCCTCTCCTTGGATCTCAACCTAATTGACAGGAATAAAGTTCAGAATCATTAAATATTATATAGGTCTTAGGTAGGGTTATCCAATTTCTCATAGAATGTTTTTAAAGGATCAGGATAATATTAGTGAGAATATTAATAGTGATTTATCTATAGGGGAGATTATTTCCATTTAAGGTAGTTACATAACACCAGGTTTCTCACACTTACTCTTTACTGATGATAAGTTATTTTTTATGAATGTGAATAAAATTTCTATCTAGGGATTAAAACATGCATTGAATGATTTCAAAAAACAAATTGTCTAATATTATAGTCTAACTAAGTGAAATTTTTATATGTCTAAATCTTTTTTGGCTATTCATATCACTCATATTTAATAGTGACTTGGGTTTTCTCATAATTCATTTTTGATGGAGTATCCCAGAGACACTCTCTCAACTAGAATTATTAAAAAAAATTACTTTTAAGACCTTATGAAAAATATTATGGGGATAATGAATAATTGGGAGGGTTGGATTCTTTATTTTGGTGGTAATATCATGATTATAATGTAAGGACCCGACCTTAAACAATACATAATCTAGAATTAAATGGATAATTCACATTGAGGAACTTTTCAGGTTTAGAGTTTTAGAGAATTAGGTCATATCATTTACATAACAACATTAATATTACATGTAGAAAACTCTACTCAGTATCCATTATTTTATAAAATAAAAACTCTTGAGAAAAATTGTCATGTCTAGTTCCATGTTTTAGATAGCATGACTTTTCCTTGACCCCATCCTTGACCCTTATTCATCTTTAAGTCCTGTTGAAAACATTTCAAAAACTTGGGATGAGCATAAAAATCTCAGTAAGGGATATAAAATAAGGAATGAAAACATTTTCCCATCAATAAATACAAAACAATAAAACCATACTTTTCAATCATAACATACCTCATAAAATCATAATATTTATGAACAACACATAGAAATCATAAATCATAAAGGTAACTTATGGCATAAATAACATACTTACATTTTAGCTATCACAGCTACAGTGGGATTCACATTTGGAATACCCATCATAGTATATTCCTTAAATCTCTTATGAGAAACATTAACGTTTACCTCCGTCACGTTACCCAATTCATTAGAGAGCTATCTCGATATCACCCACCCTAGGTTTATCACGGAACCACCCGTATACGTAAATAATTCCCAATATCCATAACATATTAATAACCCATAAAACAAACATAATGGAGAGACAACTTTTCCATATTGAAATCAGATTATATCATTTTGAAATATTGAAAAAATCAAAGCTTTTATCACAAAATTTTCAAAGCCATTTAAAATATTAAATAAAGAGATTTTTGAATCAAAGTGTCCCATAACTATTTGAAGATTTTGAAAGAAATTTTAATTTCAAAACATTCATGTCCATATGAATAAATCCTTAAAACCATTTTCAAAACATGGACCTTAATGTGAAAGATTTATAAGAATAAACCTTTAAAAAATTTAAAATGATATTTTAGTTAAAGAGTTTTTAACAAAATGAGAGACTCTAGAATACAAATAATTGAGGAATAAAATTTAATCAGAACTTAATAATATCATGAGAATAAATTTATTCATGATATAATATGCCAAAGGACAGTATATACACCATATAAGAGTGAATTGGTGCATATCAACAATGAAGTCTCAATGGAAATGTAAATTGAGACGAAATCCCTAATAAAGATATTATCTATATATTAAGGATAATTCAATTACATAATTATGTGTGACAAACATAAATACACCCAATATGAGTGGATATTAAGTGTAAAAAAATCATATTTTTTTCACACATATTTATAGCACGACAAAATCAAGAAGTAGATGTTTAACCCAAAAATTGAAATTGGGTTAAGAAGTATTATTATAGAAATTCGACAACCTAACGATGTCAATTTTAAATTTATAAAATAATTTGATGAGAGATAAAGGATATATCATCACTTGGACATAAAATTTACATCAATAAGGATATAGAATAACATATCCCAACATAAAAAGATGTAAATTAAAAGACATAACGAAAAGAAGTCTTTTAAAAAGAGGAGGGTGAAAGGTTCTGTTACCGATTTGGTAACTTATGAAACATGCACCCCATGAAAGAAATATCATACAATGAATATGTAAATACCCATAAATTAAATTATATTACACAAATAATACAATCATGGTCAGTACATCCACCACACAAAAGGAAATAGTGGCCAATATAGCATGAATCTCACGGGAATAAAAGTGAGATGAAAAAACCTTACCATGTCGTAATCAATCGAGTCGTATTAGAAAAGTTAATAACCACCAAATTAATCCCAGAATACCATGAATATAAATAGAATCATGATAATATATATCAAATGGCAGTACACAATACACCACATTCAATAAATAATGGAAATCTCACAGAATTAAAAGTGAGATATGAAATCTCTTACCTCGTGTGCAACTTGACTCGTATGTTCCTTGTTCTTACTGAATAATAAACATAAGTTAATTTATACTTGATTTATAAATTTTTTAATGTTTACTATTACTTTTATATCACTTATTACTTTGAAATAACAATTAGTTAATTATTTGAGTTCATATCAGACATTTTGTCGATGTTCAGAATTTGAGTTAAAAATGAACTTGTTATAATTACAATTTGTCCATGTGGTCAATACTAAATTATCTATAGAATGATATTAATAATTTATATATAATATATATAATATATATCCATTATATAAATGTATCTATATTAGTACATAACATTTTGATATAAGAAATGAAATGCACCGTTCATGGAGACGGTAAGTCGTACGTACGCATGGACACTACTTTCATTTCTTTTTAATATTTAATGGAATGAAAACATAATGATACATAAGTATATTATAATTAAAGTATAATATCATATATAATATCATTAACTCTATCCTTTATACATCCCACATAAGGCATTAACGGGTCATATCACCTTGAGGGGGCGGTAGTCCACACTTCCTAAAATGAAATTATTACATTTACCCATTATGGAAACCATAAAGGTATGATATAAATGAAAAATATTGAAGAATAAATAAAAAATAAACATAATATATATCATTTATAAATACTGTCCCATCCTAGTGGCCACCATGAGAGGCAGTTGTTGTTAATTGAACAATCATCGTTTCGTGAGGCGTTAGTTTTCCATCCACAGAAACATTATGTTATTTACCCATTATATGGAGGTGTATGTAAGTGTAGTTAGAATACTTATCATAAAAACATCCTAGTATATCAAGAATACTGGGTTTATTACAAAATAAAGGAATAAAAATATTTTATGGGGTTGGAGAATTAAAATAAAACAAAAGAACTTAAGAGAAGACGTTACCTTTAAATTGGGTAACTCCCTTTGGTTTGAACCAAAAGGGTTTCTTGAAGGGTTGTATGTCTAAGGTAAGGCTTATAGGTTGAATAGAGTGATCATGGGAGCTTATTTTAGCTGAGGGTTGATGATACAAAGGCTTGAGAAGTGTGAGAAATGGGTTATAAGTGAGATATTTTTATAAGGGAGAGAAGGGACTCTTTAGGAATGTTTGAAACAATTATTTTATTATAACCTCATATTCAGTTTCAAAAGGTCAAATATTAGTTAATATCAATTTTAAGTTGACTCATGGTCGAAATAAAATAATCCAATATGAATTGGACATGTTTTGGATATTGTTATAACATTTATAATCTTATTTATTTTAATCATTTATTAATGAGGTAAATATTGCATCATTATTGTGTCATAAATAATTTAATTTATTTGATGTCCAAAAATTATAATAAAATTTACCATGATGTATGAAATCTTTTTATCTTTCCAAATAATATTTATAGTCGAAATGATATCTTATAGAACCCCATGTAAATATTTATTTACTAAAAGACATTTGTTTATATCAATTTTGTCTTTACTTTGAATTAATTAATATAAAATGTCATTATTACTCCCATGTGGCTTCATGGGGTCCCAAATCTAACACAAGGATGCCCATGGTCCGATATGTATCATACAATAAGATTAGGACACATGTTAGGGTAATTTAATATTATTATAATATTATATTTTACCCTTATTTATTATTTTTACCTTTTAATCATGGTAAATAAAATATTTACTGAAGTAAATATTTAAAATGTATAAAAATAAAAGTTACCTATTTATAAAATTTTTACCTACTTATTCAAAATATGGAATCCATTTTTCCAAATTCAAAACATAGAAGTGGCAGAAAGTAATTTAAAATTAACTCCCTCGGTTAAAACAAATAGCGTGTTTTTAAGAAATAATAACTATCAAAAGATTGACACTTGTTTATGTCCAATTTCAAAATAAAATTACATCCAATGACCAAAATTATATTAAAAAGTAAAAATATATTCTAATTAAACTTTAAAACCAATTAAAAAGATAATATAAGAATATAAATAAATTAGATTAATAGGCACTTTTGAATTAAAATACATTATTTTTCCTTATTCCTTAAAAAAATGAACATTTTCAGAAATATACCAAAATTTCATCCAAAGTAAATTTTGGTGTTCCAATTATAAAGAAGAATTTTATTTTTTTAAATAGAATATATAAAAGTGTCAAAAACTAGATTTAATGAGGATTCACCATTAAAAGGTGGTAAATCGACATTTTAGTGAATATTAGAGTATTTATACTTAAAATCGAATTTCCTACTTATTTTAAGCTTCTAAATTTTATTAGATAAATTTAAGAATATTAAAAAAAAGTATAATCATATTATAGTTAGTTCTATTCATTCCCGTCAATACAACGACTAGGCGTTAACTACCATTTAAAATAATAATATTATATTTTTAGTGTGCAATGTAAGATTTCAAAGAAACCCATTGCTGTGTATTGGGTACGCCATCAAACATAGAATCCCCTTTAAAGTAGAATTAATATTTAATTCACAAATATTAATAAATATGAAAAATTTCATGTTCTTTATTTACCTGGGATGTTACATCCTTCCCCCCTTTTAGGAATTGCGTCCTCATAATTTTAAAACTGGGATTGGAAACTCCATTAAAAAGTCCCACATCAGAAAAGAGTCAGTGAAACTATCACTTTAATAGAATGAAAGAGAATTAAAAAGGTCACCCTAGATAACCCATAATTGGATTCCATGTAGGAAAACATGGATATGGAAGAGAGAACAAACGGTCAAGTTCTGTTGGAGGGTGGTAGAAAACATGATTAGGAGAAAGTTAACCACCAGAAAGTCACAAAATTATGATGTGTTAAACGGTCTTTGATTTCCCAATAGGAAACCTAAACCAACAACATTTTTGTTTTAAATTTGTTTTAATAATTTTGAGGAATTAATTTACTTCATAGAATAAGAACATAATGAAATATATTTACCTTCAAGTATATTTTCATCATTTAATAAGTTTTTACAAACAACTAATCTTTTCTTCAAACAATGAGCATTCAAAAAGACTTGGTCACATCAAAATCACAAGAATCATATTCTAGAAAATAACATAATCCAAAAAAGAAGAACTAGAAATTTCCCTTGTAGTTAAACATCAACTAAAACCAAAATGGTTAGTACGAGATCATATAATCCCCAAAAAAGGATAATCATTTATAAAAAAATTACTACTCTTACTCTCCAAAATTCAACAAAAGTACCCAATGTTCAAGAAAGACCAGTCAATACATAATTGTCCTTAAAATTCTTCAAAATAATAAAAACTAATATTGAAACCCAAAACTCAGAAATATTTAATCTCATAGTCTTCCACAATAAATCTTTACATTATCTCCTAATAACATAAACTACTCTTATAGTCTCATACTAAAGTGTAATTAATATAACCACATATTTTCTATGATAGGTTAGTCATTTCCATAAATAACCCAAATATCCATATTTCCAAAATAAAACATAGATTCTTCCAAAATAAAATTCCACCAATACTCATCATAAGGAAATATAATTATTCCTTGAATAAAATTTTCATATATCAAACTTCAGGGTTACACATACTATAAAAAGTCTTACAATGTAATCCCATCATCAAAAGAGCCTTAATAATTTTAAGAATTTCACCATCCTAAAATCTACCATAACTCTCGAATCCCTTATATATTAACTTCTTACTCATTCAACATTCTTCATGATCCATTAACCATTCTTTACCAAACTATTATGAAAAACTTCTTTCCAACAAAAAAAATCATGAATCATATTCTAAGATCCAATAATGTAAAAACATATGTTAAGAAATAATCCATTCCTTTCAATGGTCATTGTTAGTTTCTTCATCCTCAATTGTAATGCCATTAGGTATTGGTAAACATATATTTTTATGATCCCGGTGATCCCATTCCTAAAACTTATTTGTAGGATAACTGTTTGCATAATGAACATGTACACCACATTTAAAATATTCAATTGATCCCTCAGAAAGAACTTATTTCCATTTCCTTGAGTCAACTAGATGATTCCTTTTTCTATGGCAGGTTCTTGCTCTATGACCTTCACTTCCACATCTATAGCATCTTTCCATCCCTTTGAAACATTTTCCTACGTGTTTCTTTCCACATCCTCGACGCATAGGTTTTTTAATATACTTACCTTTATTATTATTATATGAACTTCTGTGGGGATTTGTTTCTCGTATATGTGATGCCTTATAAAAATCACCAAGGTTCAAGTGGTCAATCATGAATCAAGATAGTTGGATGAGAATAACCACAAGAGTTCTCAATACCGCTCCCATTTCATTCAGTTGCTCATTCAGAAAACCATCATAGTTTTCTTCACATCCACTGTTACTTTGGTTCCTGCTAGATCCATCCATTTACTAAAACCAAAAAGGTAAGTGTGAGTATATCAGTAAAATCATCATATAATATCTTATGATAAGGGTAGATAAAAAGATATACTTATTCATGTTATCTTAAACTCATTCAGTTTATTTAAAATAACTATGACTCTTTCTAAAATCCTAACCATTATGGTAATGTCTCTTATGCTTAAAGAACACCCTTAACTCTAAAGTTATCTAAACGGACCTCTGATACCAACTGAAAGGGCCCATCTATAAAAATTACATAATCTTGAATTAAATAGATAATTAACATTAAGGATATTTTCATGTTTAGAGTTTTAGAGAATTAGGTCATAACATTTCCATAACAACATGAATATTAAATGTAGATAATTCTACTCAGAATCCATTTTTTTATAAAATAAAAACTCTTGAAAAAAAGTTTCATATCTAGTTCCATGTTTTAGACAACATGACTTTTCCTTGATCCCATCCTTGACCCTTATTAGTCTTTAAGTCCTATGGAAAAAATTTCAAAAACTTGGGATGAGCATAAAAATCACATTAAGGGATATAAAATAAGGAATGAAAACATTAGCCCATCAATAAATACCAAACAATGAAACCATACATTTCAATCATAACATACCTCATGAAATCATAATATTTATGAACAACACATAGAAATCATAAATCATAAAGGTAACTTACGACATAAATAAAATACTTAAATTGTAGTTATCACAGATACAGAGGGAGTCACATTTAGATTACCCATAATATTATATTTCCTAAATATCTTAGGATAAACATTAACGTTTACCTCAGTCACGTTAGCCAATGCATTGGAGAGCTATCTCGGGCTCACCCACCCTAGGTTTATCAAAAAACCAAATGTATACGTAAACAATTCCCAATAGCTATAACATATTAATAGACCATAAAAAAACATATTGGAAAGATAAAATTTCCACATTTCAATCAAAATATATCATTTCGAAATATTGACAGCATCAAAACTTTTATCAAACCATTTTCAAATCCATTTAAAATATTAAATAGAGAGATTTTTGAATAAAAGTGTCCCATAACACTTTGAAGCTTTTGAAAGAAATTTAAATTTGAAAACATTCATGTCTATATGAATAAATCCTTAAAAACATTTTTAAAACATGGAAATTAATGTGAAAGATTTATAAGAATAAACCTTTAAAACATTTAAAACGATATTTTAGTTAAAGAGTTTTTAACAAAATGAGAGACCCTAGAATACAAATAATTGAGGAATAAAATTTAATCAGAACTTAATAATATCATGAGAATAAAGGTATTCATGATATAATATAACAAAGGATAATATATACACCATATAAGAGTTAATTGGTTCATATCAACAATGGAGTCTCAATGGAAATGTAAATTGAGACGAAATCCTTTATAAAGACGGTATCCTTAGATTAAAGATAAATAAATTACATAATTAGGTGTGACAAATTTAAATACACCCAATATAAGTGGATATTAAGTTTAAAAAAATCATAGGTTTTCACACCTATTTATATCATGACATAATTAAGAAGTAGATGTTTAACCCAAGAATTGAAATTGGGTTAAGAAGTTTTCTTACAGAAATTCGACACCTAACGACATCACTTTAAAATTCATAAAATAAGTTGATGAGAGAGAAAAGGATATCTCATAACTTGGAAATAAAATTTACATCAATAAGGATATATAATAACATATCCCAATATAAAAATATGTAAATAATAAGACATAACAAAAAGATGTCTTCTAAAAAGAGGAGGGTGAAAGGTTCTCTTACCGATTTGGTAACTTAAGAAACATGAACCCCATGGAAGAAAGATCACAAAATGAATATGTAAATACCCATAAATTAAATTATATTACACAAAGAATACAATCATGGTTAGTACATCCACCATACAAAAGGAAATATTTGCTAATATAGCATGAATCTCACGGGAATAAAAGTGAGATGAAAAACCCTTTCCACGTTGTAATCAATCGAGTCGTATGAGAAAAGTAAATAACCACGAAATTAATCTCAGAATACCATGAATATAAATATAATAGTGATAATATATATCAAATGGAAGTATACAATACACCACATTCAATAAATAATGGAAATCTCACGGAATTAAAAGTGAGATAAGAAATCTCTTACCTTATTTCCAACATGACTCGTATGTTCCTTGTTCTTCCTGAATAATAAAATTAAGTTAATTTCTACTTTATTAATAAACTGTTTAATTTTTACTATTAATTTTATATCACTTATTACTTTTCAATAATAGTTAGTTAATTATTTGAGTTCATATCAAACATTTTGTTGATGTTCAAAATTTGAGTTAAAAATGAACTTGTTATAATTACAATTTGTCCATGTGGTCAATACTAAATTATCTCCAGAATGATATTAATGATTTATATATACTATATATAATATATATCTAGTATATAAATGTATTTATATTAGTACATAACATTTGGAGATAAGAAATGAAATGCACCGTTCATGGAGACGGTAAGCCGTACGTACGCATGAACGCTACTTTCATTTCTATTTAATATTTAATGGAATGAAAACTTAATGATACATAGGTATATTATAGTTAAATTATAATATAATATATAATATCATTAAATCCCTCCTTTATACATCCCACATAATGCATTAACGAGTCATATCACTTTGAGGGGGTAGTAGTCTGCACTTCCTAAAATGAAATTATCGCGTTTACCCATTATGGAAACCATAAAGGTATGATAAAAATGAAAAATACAGAAGCATAAAGAAAAACTAAACATAATATATATCATATATAAACAACGTTCCATCATAATTTCCACCATGAGAGGCGGTAGGAGTTAATTGAACAATCATCGTTTCATGAGGTGTTAGTTTTCCATCCACAGAAACATTCTGTTCATTACCCATTAGATGGAGGTGTGCATAAGTGTAGTTTGAATACTTATCATAACAACATACTAGAATATTTAAGATACTTTTGTTATTATAAAATAATGTAATAAAAAGAGTTTAGGGGTTTGGAGATGTAAAATAAAACAAAAGAACTTAAGAGAAGACGTTACCTTTAAATTGGGTAACTCCCTTTGGTTTAAACCAAAAGGGTTTCTTGAAGGTTTTTATGCCTACGGTAAGGATTATAGGATGAATATAGTGATATTGGGACCTTATTGGAGCAGAGTTTTAATGATCCAAAGGCCTGAGAAGTCTGTGAAATTGGTTAGAAGTGAGGGCTTTTTATAAGGGAGAGGAGGGGATCTTTAGGAATGTTTGAAACAATTATTTTATTACAACCTCATATTCGGTTTCAAAAAGTCAAATATTAGTTAATATCAAAGTTAATATGACTAATGGTAGAAATAAAATAATCCAATATTAATTAGACAGGGTTTGGATACTATTTTAATATTTATAGTCTTATATATTTAAATCATTTATTAATGAGGTAAATATTGCATCATTATTGTGTCATAAATAATTTAATTTATTTGATGTCCAAAAAATATAAAAAATACCATGATTTTGGAAATAAATTTATATTTCAAAATAATATTTATATTCTAAAATATAACTTATATAATCCCATGTAAAAATTTATTTACTAGAAGATATTTGTTTATATCATATTTGTCTTTACTTTAAATTAATTAATTTAAAATGTCATTATTACTCCCATGTGGATCCATGGGGTCCCAAATCGAACCCAAATATCCCCATGGTCGGATATGTATTATCCAATTGGATTAGGACACATGTTAGGGTAATTTAATATTGTTATAAGATTATATTTTACCCTTATTTATTATTTTTACCTTCTAATCATGGTAGATAAAATATTTACTGAAGTAAATACTTAAAATGTATAAAAATAAAAGTTACCTATTTACACAATTTGGACCTGCTTATTAAAAATATGGAATTCATTTTTTCTAATTGAAAACACAAAAGTGGAAGAAATTAAGTTAAAATTAATTCCTGCTGTTAAAACAAATAGCGTATTTTTAAGAAATAATAACTATCAAAATATTGACACTTGTTTATATACAATTTCAAAATGAAATTACATCCAATGAACAAAATTAGATAAAAAGGTAAAATTATATTCTAATTAAACTTTAAAACTAATTAAATAGATAATATAACCATATAAATAAATTAGACTAATATGCACTTTTGATTTAAAATACAATATTTTTTCTTATTCCTTAAAAAATGAACATTATCATAAATATACCAAAATTTCATCCAAAGTAAATTTTAGTGTCCTGATTATAAATAAGAATTTTATTTTGTCAAATAGAACATATAAAAGTGTCAAAAACTATATTTAAATAGGGTTCTCCATTAAAAGGTGGTAAATCGGCCTTTTCGTGAATATTAGAGTATTCATGCTTAAAATTGAATTATTCACTTATTTTAAGCCTCTAAATTTTTTGGATAAATGTAAAAATATTCAAAAAACATGTATAATAATATTATAGTTAGTTCTATTCATTCTCATCAATACAATGGCTAGGCATTAACTACCATTTAAAATAATAATATTATATTATTAGTGTGGAACATAAGATTTCAAAGAAACCCATTTTTGCATATCGGGTACGCCATCGAACATAGCATCCCCTTTAAAGTAGAATTAATATTTAATTCACAAATATTAATAATTATGAAAATTTTCATGTTCTTTATTTACCTGTAATGTTACATATAATCTATGTTCTCACTTTTAGGCCTATGTATGTCATCTTATTCATAAGATTTCTAAGATGCATCATTCTCTTCATTTAAAATTTTATCAACAGATTCTTATAGGACTCTTGAAAATATATAATATACCATTGGGATAGTTATAAATTCTTTTAAAAACATATTGTATAAGGAGGTATTGGTTTAAGGAGAATTTAATAATCCATGTAATCTATGCATGAAAAGATTTCATGGGAAACTATGTCCAGTCATTATTTACAGGACTGGGTTTCTAGGACCAAATATGTTTTATACATTAATTATATTTAAAAGGATCTATCTTTATATTATTATTTATGGAATACTCTAACTATCCCTATATACACCCTACTTGACTATACTCAATGGATTTTTGGTCTAGGGGAAATTCGAATAGGGAAAAAGAAATAGGAAAATATTATTCTATAATTTACACATTGTCCCATTCTGGGTATTATTTTTAAAGAGAATAAAGAGTTTACAAACATCTCTAATATTATTCTTTCATGTTATTAAAAAAATATTTTCAAAAAAATTAGTATGAATGATGAAGATGATCGTTTCTTCTTCACTACTTCTATATTAGATAAGTTCAACAATAAAGAATATCATAAAATCATGCATGTCACTCATGGGGTGATCCTTGGATATGGTATTGTTGGGATAATTATATTATATATAAATACATATTTAATTTATGTAGTTACCTTCATTGATATATCTAGATAGAAAAAAATTCCAACATAAGGGTGTTTCTCTTTCTTTGAAGTACCACTACTGGAACATTCCTAATAATGAATCAGAAGTTCATCTCTTCTTGAAGTATGACTTGGTGAAGGGAATTTTTTCCTTCTTAGACATATAATGGTTATTGATCCCTCTACTTATTCTATTTATTCTTTTATACCTACTTGGTTTGAAGGTTCATATATCTCTTTCCATATGAGCTATGCCCACAAGGTGACTTTAGTGTGGTTTTATGGGTACTATGTGATCTCTGTAATAGTTATAGGATACATTTAAAGCACTATGTTTATGGTTATATTACTCAAAATCAGATTATGTTGATTCATTAAATGGATATAATTTCCAATGGTTCTACTCAATGGAACACTTTGTTTCTATTAAATATTACCTAATCTATCAAAGAGAGGTTTGTAGGACACTAGGTTTGTTGGTCCCTTCCATAATCTAGCCTAAAAAATAACTTAGATGGATACTTCCTAAATAGAATTATGTGTGGTGGGGTTATTATTCAAGATTTCAATGTCTTTACGGTTCTATCATACAATTCTTACTATGGAAAATTCAGTTCACACCAAAAAGAAGCTTGTGACATTCTAAGTGGTCTATATCTTTGTAGGTCTTGGAATATTATTCTCTCAATAGTTGAGTCTGAATCATATTTGATCAATAATTTCATAAAAGTTTCATTCCAATCACACTGGTATATGGTATATACAATATAGGAAATCAGACATCTTCTTCATTAAAACACTATTATTTATCATACCCAGAGTGAGGGAAACCAACTTGAAGACTTTGTAGCTTCCAAAAGAACTGAAACCAACTGTCTTAATAATCTTATTCCTTTTAATACTTACCTCCCAACTATAATTTAGTATTTATTGAGTATTATCTAGGCCCCCTTTTATTTATACCGGCTTGACTTCTCCTATTTTGGTCTTACTTTCATTAATAAAAAAATTAATTTCTTTAAGTCTATATAATATATTTTAATTTAAAATATAATTTTCTCATATTTATAAATTTAATTAGATTAAATGGAGTCTAAGTATGGATTAATAAAATACAAATTTGATAATATGGGCCATATTACATTTTTATTAAGAAAATAATTACCATGGTTAAAATTTAATCAATATTAATAAGGGAAATGATGGGTAATTTAATGTGGATCCAATTTTTCTTAATTAACATGACAATAAAACCTTATAAAATACATTTCATAGGTGAAAAAAGTTATAGAAACATGTCACATGAACATTTCCTCCCCTAACTCACCTAACACCAATGTGATTCCATCTTTACCCTTCCAATATCTTTAGTTTCTAAGGAAGTTTACCACATTATCACCTATAAAAGGACCTAATTTCCACCAAATTTAAGAAAAAAACCATCCTTTGAAATTCAATTTAAACATTAACAATTTTTTCTCCCTTGGACCCCTCTTTAATTTTTGGAAAATTTTGGTCCCAAAAAGAATCCATAAATCTTCCATTTCCAAGAGTTCTTTTAAGAGAAAATTGAATCCCTCAATGTGAGTATTATCCACTACCTACCCTTTTCTTCGCTATCTTTACCATCGACCATCCTAAAAAATAATTCTAACCATACTAATATAAATAAATTTATATCATTATTTTTCAAAAATGTTATTATATTTATGGAACATTCATTATCTATCTCCCCCCATCTATTGAAAAATGGAAAGCAACACTCATGTTATGTGCGGACTACCACCTTTATGAATGTTGTATTTAATTTTGCATTAATTTAGTATAAGGATGGTTATAAGAATGTATTTAATGAATAAAAATGATATTTATGATAGGATTGGGATTCTATATGAGTAATATCAATATTTAAACTCATTAATATACTACCTTTTTTTGTTAAAAATTACCGAAGTAAGATTGACACTGATTTCATCTCCTTAAATCATAACTAAAACTCTCATGGAATGATATTATAACATTAAAAATCATTATGAAAAATTTATTATGGTACTTTAAATAATCTCATAATGATGAACTTACTGTAAAATAATGGGAATCAATGTCTCTACATTACCAACTGTGTGATAAATAATCAAAATCACTAAGAAAATAAACAATAACTAATAAATATATAATTATGTATTCTAATTAAAGAGTAAAAAAGATAATATATTTGAATAATATTTGGAATAATTAATTAATTTTTTTATATTTCTTATTTAAAAGTTTAAAGTGTCCCAACCAAGTAAGAATCCAAGGTAAGGGTTTTCATCTTAATTCCCATTTATTGAGGAATGATATCATATGTTACACATGTTATTATTTGATATGGTGTAATTACTACCCATTTTAACTTTTTCATAATAAATTAACATTAATTATGTGATTTGCATATCCATTTCACAATCACTCTTCCATTTTTTTTAATTCATACACTACCCATGTTTTAAAGGTTTTTGTTAACTCAAAATTTCTTTCTTTATGTTATAATGTTACTTCTTGAGCTTCATTATTATAAGTTCGATGTCTTACACCCTATGATAAAGGGGGGGGGGTTCCCTTTATCATCTCTCTAAAAATCACTAATAAAATCTCCTTTTATCAGCACTTTTTTTATCACTGATAAAAGTTAAAAAAATTAAAAAAATTAAAAAGATTATATAATGTGTGGGGAGGAGATTTTAATTGCGCTTGACCCCCCTTTATCAGCATTAGGTAGACCCCTCCCACTCTCCCACACACTTCCCTTTCCCGATCATTACCCAGTATGCTCGCGTGCATCTCCTTGCTTCCACCTGAACTTGAACCCGCGATCTCCCCCTTGCAAGCCTGCACCTTTACCACTAATCCATTTCGTTTTTTATCTATTTAATGAAATATATAGTTATATTTATTCATATATTAATATAGATTCATATTAATATAAATATATTTAGTTATATTAATACATATATATTTATTCATATATTAATATATTTTTATTTATTTCTATATGAATATATATATAGATATATTTATTCATATATTAATATAGATTCATATTAAATACATATATATGTGTATTTGAACAGCGATATATTGTTAAAATGACCATAAATTCTAATCCAGAAGTCTTTTTCAACTCTACAACCAGTCAAATCGAGGAAAATGAAACAATATTTGATATGATATGTGGTACATGCCTAGAGGACATCTGGATCAGAAGTTATACCTTTTTTAATGTTAAAAAATTGGGGTATCCTGATTAAAAACTCAGTTTTGGAGGCCTTCTAGTACTTTTTGGGCCTTTAAAAATGTGTCCCAAGGTTCCCTTCAGTCCCTACCATGTAGATCTCTTCACAAGCTTCAGTTTGATATACTGTAGAGCTCAAACGAACACTCGGATTAAAATTTATGTTCGTTTGAAGATTGAGTTACATTTTCAACTTATTTTTGATCTTTTATTAATTTTTTTTGATTTTTGGTGTCTTAAGATTGTTATTAAATGATTATTAATGGATGATAAATAAGAAATTTTTAATTAATAATATTTTTTTTAAAATATTTTAATGCCATTTTCACTAAATTTATTATCCATTAAATGTAATAGTATATTTATACTTATCAAAAACTTATTTAAAAAATATATATTTTATTTATATCAATATAAATGTACTTATATAACAATATATTTTTTTCATGTTTTTTTAAATATAAGTTTTAACAGCACTAAGAAAAAGCGCTGATAAATCCCCCCTTTATCAGCGCTACTAAAAAAAGCGCTGAAGGGGGGGGGGGGGCTTTATCAGCACTAAAAAAGCACTAACAAATAGTGGGGGGGATTTATCATCGCTTTTTTTAGCACTGTTAAAAGTTCCTCTTTATCAGTGCTTTCTTTAGCATTGATAAAGGCCCCCCTTTATCAGTGATTTTTTTCGCACTGATAAAGAGTGGCACTTCCCTTGCCCGTTTTGTAGTAGTTTTAATATGGATATCTTTTATAATACCTTTCTTAAAATTTTAGTGTTTTAAAAATCTATTTCAATTTATCTTCTTCAAAGTCTTTTTAACTCAAATGTTACCAAAATCATAAGGGTTTTTTCAAATCAACCACCTTATCATTTATTTATAGTTTTTTAAATTTATTATTTAATTTTATGTTTTTATTTTTTAACATTTCTTTACATTATATGGGAATTATTTATTTATTTATTTTTTGAAATTTATATTTTTTCATGAAACTCTCTTATTTAGTGTATATTTTTATTTGATAAAAAATGTTACTATTAATTATAATTTCCATAATCTATAATAATATTTTTATCTTATATTCCTATATTATTTTTTTCAATTTTTTTGCTTTCTTATTTTCAAACCAAAATAATATATTATCTAATATAATCTTCAATTTTATCTTTAACCCTTTCAAAGGATGTTTTATCATCATTTTTATGATGTAGATTTAAATAAAGGTAATTTAAAATATCAAAAAGTTTTTTATTTTAATTCATATATCTTATATATTTGACTATAAATTTTTTTACTTAACCATTATTTAATTTAAAAGTTTCATTATTGGGATTTATTTTAATGATGTGTTTTATAAATTATTTTATGTTACCCTCTTGAAAAATATTTTTGAAAGTGTCTCATATGTTTTTATCTTTATGAAAATGTTAAGAAATATTTACTAAAAACTATTTTTCATGTTTTTTATTTAATTTTCCTCTTTGTCTGTAAAATGTATAACTCTTATACAGTTATTTTCACCCAATAATTTCTCTTATAAAATACACTTTTTTGGTAGTTTTATTTTTTGTTTTAACTGGTCTAACTTTTGATGTTAGTTTATGCAATACCATTTGGTAATGTCACAAACCCCATTTTCTTTCCAAGAGTTATTTATGATATGATTTATTTCAAATGGAAAATATATGTATGGATGATCATTATGTAATGTGTGGGGCCCTATTTTACCCTATAATTCATTAGTTAATGTTTTAAATCTCATGAGTTAATGATATTGTGCATGGAAGTAATTATAGTTAAGATATGTTCATACAACCATGCATTGACATAATTTTAGTTAATATAAGATCACAATACTACATGTTGAAATAATTTTAGTTGATATATGTTCACAAGACTGTGCATGGAAATAGTTTTAGTTAAGTTATGTTCACAATTTTATGTCATCCTATTCTTAAACCACATTTCTCTATTATTTTATTATGTTATACATCATGAAATGTGATTTTCCTCTCACTATTCTATAGTTTTATGCTATGGTATATGTTTAATCATTTGGGATTATATGTTCTTATATCATGAATTATAGAAAACTCTTATTGCGCTGTGTTCTTTTTAATCAAATATTTCTCCCATGATTATGTTTTCTCAAATTATTATATTCTAAACAATTACGATTCGTTTATAAATTTTACTTTACTAAGAGATTGATCTCAAACCTTTATATTTTTTTCTATTACATAGGTTTTGAATATTAGTATAACATACATTGTGTTTAAAAGGAGTTTTAGTATGGTGTTATTATAAATAAATGTTCACAAATTTAAAAAATAAGTTCTTTTTGTAACCAATCTACAAAGACACTAAAAATTTTGGTTATGACCTTTTGAGATTATTGTGATATTATTTGTGAGATGTAACATTCAAAAAATAAAAATATATGAAATTTTGGCTTGATTAATCTAACATGGTATTAAAGCAAGTATGTAAAGTATGTGTTTTTAGAACCAAACCAAAGAGGGTAGGTCTAAGGTGTCTCAATTAGAATCCGAAATTGGTTTAGTTATATTTAGAGATTAGTTTTGTTATTTTATGTAATTAGGACTAGTTAACAATAGTGAAAAACCTATGGGTAAGTCTAAATGTAAGAAAATACCAGAAATTTTATTAAATCATTTAGTGCGCGGTTCTTAGAAATTATATCCCTATATGGATACAAATAGGTGGATGTAGGTTCTGAAATATATGTACCTAGGGGTAATAATATTGGAAAAATATTTGTTGGGTATTAACTCAATATTCACTTGGTGCACAACAAGTTGAACTAACTACACACCGGGTTTGAAACACCTAAGGGATATGCCTGGTTTCTCATCATTCTATTTAAGAACCAATAAAACTGATTTAAATGGAATTTGATGATTTAATATACAACTTGTTGGGTTAGATAACCTAATAGGAATATGAACATGTATAACCTATATTGAAACCCATATATTCATAATTTAGGTTATATATGTCATTTATGAGTTACTTATTCCGTGTTTATAGTTTCCTTTTATACATTTATTAATTTATATTTTCTCATAACTCAACTTTATTTAAAGTAATGGATGGATCCGAAAGAAACTTATTTAATAATGGGTATGATGGAAAATGTGTAAATTGTCCCAATGAAAATCCAAATGGGAGAGTAGTGACGGATTTATAATTTTTTTTAAAAAATCAATTTTTAATTCATTAATTTCATAGTTTTTAATTTATTAATAGCCATTATTAAATTATTAAATATAATTATTGGGTAATTATAATTTAGGATGTCATTTTTATAAAAATAAATAAAAGGAGAAAAAATAAATATTATACATATTTTTTATTCATAATGTTATTTTTATTATTTGTAGGATATGGAAAAGGAGGATGAGAAACTCATCCAAAAAATGGTCTAACCCATGCTAGACCTCAACCAATGACATAAAAACTACATAGTAGGCCAAATGGGATCTACATCCAAGCCCAACCTTAGGAAGGCCCACATGGGTGACATATGAGTGGAGGATCATAGATAGAGCACCTTGGGCATAGGAGCTCACCAATGTATGGAGAATAGGTCCACATGGTGGTATAAGGAGTGAATCACCAACACTAGGTGGTGCACGGTGGTAAAATGGGTCCTCTATCCCCTATCCAACATGTCAAAGCACTAAAGGGACAAGTAATCATATATAGTGGGGATAAAACGCTATGAAAACCCATTGTGAGATGCACACTATAAGGGTAATGTTCATCATTAACATAAAAGAAACCATATGATTAGCCAATAAAAACACATATTTTGATTAAATTTTAATGGTATTAGATGTTTATTTTTGATCTTATGGGCCTGAGTTAATGTATTTTAATTTTGAACATCCATTCTCTTCATTTGTTAACTCCATGCCTAATATCCACCAATTTAGGCCCAATGTTCCATCTGATTTAAAAGAAGGTAATTATCCATATTTTAATTTGATATTTTTATAAATGGATAGAAACTTAAATATGAACATTTTTCATTTAGGGATCAATGGAGGATTCATAAAGGATGATGAGGATTTTTGGCGAAGAAAGGAAACAATTCTGGAGAAGGCAGATTGGATATCATCCCACTGATCGGACTGTGGGGCCCACAATATAGGCCCAATGAAGCCCAAAATTAATCGGAGACTAGAATACATATACAGGAACAAATAATTTTTCTTTATCCAGTGATAATTCGTCCAAAATGGTGGTGATAAAGGTGGCCCAATTTGAAGATTCAATTCTGGACCAGATTCTGCGGCCCAGAAAAAGAGCCCACTATTTATATCATATCTCGAAAAATGTTTATTATTTTGGGCTGATATTTTACAGTATGTTAGGGGACATCCGGGGATTCATCCAATTATTCTAGGTCCCACTCTAATTCGGCCTTCTAGAAGGTCCTTTAGGCACATATTTCTGGTGGATGCAAGCTGGCTGCAACTTCGAGGCAAGAGTTGAAAAGTCTCTTATGCATTAAATGTCCACCCACCTTTCTCCAACAAAATTAATTAAAGGCACATGGGATGATGGGAGCTCGGCCAAAGGCTTCCAAAATTCCTATTTAAGGTAGTAGGGATGGAGGATTTGAGGATCTTGGTGCTTTCTTTTCATTGTAGTGTTATTATGCCAATTTACCTTTGTAATGTTATTCCTTCTCATGTAAGTTGTTCGAATCACCTTAGTCTTTAATAAAAGTTCTTCTTCTTCTCTTATTCTGTTCTTATTCACATCAACTTGATACCGTTGCCTCAAGGTGTGAAATTTTTCACACCAAACCTTGTGATTTTGTTCACACAACGGTGGAGTGATCGTTATTTTTTTTGTTTTTACTTCTTCAATTCCACCCTCATAAGTCTACTTTCCGCTTCTGTTGAGAAATTTTCATCAATGAAGGGATAGCGCTTTTATGGGTTGATCCAAGGAAGTAGAAAGGATCTGGATTGAATGTTATTTCTCACTCTCTAAATGTTATTAATTTCTTTTAATTGAGTTTCTTTTATTCAATGATTTTTATTCTTCCTCTTCATTATTGAATTTATTCACCCCACTTTGATGTGCTAATTATATCCTTTACCTTAGAGTGCTCATGAAAATTATCCTACAAGTGTATAGGTGATTAGCATGTGTTGTTAAGGTGTTTAATCAGTAAGTGATTAGGTTAGTTTGAATTCATTGCATGAATCCTTCTTGAGTTAATGAAATTAAAATCGTAAAAAAAGGAATTCATTCAATCCACCCCGAGCAATAACCTGGGATCAACTCATTTCCTCATAATTTGAATTCACATATATCTTTTAGTGCTCTTTCAAAAACATCTAAAATCAACCCAAGTTGGAAACTTCATAGCCAAAAATCTATCCCTTTTTATTGAGTGTCTAAAGGTTATTCTTAGGTCTCTAAGGATTCGACAACCCAAACTGCACTGCAAGCGACCGCTTGACCCTTAAAACTTGGGTAAATTTGGGAAAAACCACCATCCCACCTAACGTTCACTTCCCCATAATCAGGAATTTCATAAACACCACTTATTTCAATAAACATCATAATATCAACGTTCCATCACCAAATAACCACCATGGATGATGGTGACATCATGGGATCAATCCACACTCCACTGTCAAAGCCTATAAATTCCATGAAAATTATTAGGATCCTGAAATGACCTCATGGACACTCTTTTAAAATAAGAAGGACTCCATATATGAAGAACAACCCATCTAGACACTATGAAGTCTTGATGAAAGATGGGGGAGCCCATGCTTCTTTTCCACTACTACTATGTTGTGATCTCGCTAAGATGAAGAGGTTGTTCTATGTCTATTTTCCCTATGATTTGGAGGGTGTAAATATGTAAGTGGAGAGGATTTTTGATAAGACAGATGTTGTACCATAAAGATAACATGTTTCACTACTACTATATTTAACAAGGAAAGTTGTGGCTGTTGAAAATCTTACTACACCACATCTATTCACACCATGAATAATGGAAAATATTCTAAACTATAGTTGTATCCACTACACCATAGAGGGTTGTGAATTAGAAGAACCATATTTTTGGGAAAAAATAAAAGGAAGAGAATACCTCACCGTAGTGAACCAGCTACCGCATGGTTTTTCATATCCAAGAAATGGCTATGCCATAGCCATATCACCCACAAGGTAGGGATTCATTAACTACACACTTAAAATGTGTTATCTTTTCAGGATTTGGACATTTATAGGTTGATCCTTATAGGGGATTTTAAAATATTTCCATTTGAGAGACTCGCTATCCATAAAAGAGTTTAAATACTCCCTTGAATGAGGAAGAACCTCATTGAGATTAGAGAAAGACCCTATAAATCCCCTGAAAAAATACTATGGGGAAATATGAATTCATAAATTTTAAATTAGAGAGAGATAATTACATTGAGAATAATAGAATAATGAGATATGTTACAATACATGGGTAATTTTTCAGGCTCTCCAACACCAGATGATAGGAATAGGACGACCTACTGGTGTTATACAAGGGTTCTATTATTATAGGTTTTTCTATTTTATATCTTATATCCCCTCATGACTAGGATGAGGGGTAGTTTCTCCTATACCAAGCAATGTAAATAAATGGTATTTTTCTCAGTTAGGAAAGTATATGTGCTATTTATTTTTATGATGAGTTGAGTATTTCCATTAATTTTCATTAGAAAAAATACAACCTTTCTCATGAACTACCAATGTTGTGTAGGTAAGGTATACTATTTTAAAATATTTCATCAAGACATCCCTCTCATGGAACAAAAAATCAAGGTTTAGGGATAAATATGTTTAATAAAGGTTTATAATAACCAACTATGAATTAAACCAAGTATCTAATAGAGGAAAGGGGTGTTAATATAGTGTAGAGAAAGTACTCTAAGAGGATTCTTCATAAGGTTTAATTCTAAAAGAATATAACTCAAACAAAAACACCTTTTTAACTAATTTCATGAAACTATATTAACATTCACTTGATATTTTCATTATCACATAAGAAATTAAACCAATAAATATCCTATTCAGTTTTTTTATTTAATGTTTCCCTTAAAATTTTAATATTTTTACACACCATTATTAGTGGATCAACATAATTATTCCACTCTACTACATAAAAACCTAGTTAGTGTAGATTTAGAATATAATTTTTTTTTCTTTTGAATCTCAATGAAGAGTAATAATGTTCTTCATTGAATTTGAAACAAGCACTATTTTTGGGGAATTGTAGTTATAAATGATTAGTGATATTAGGAAATTTCCATTTTTTTCTATTTTTTATATTTTTTATGTGTTCTGCTTGTGGTGTGGTTTTTGGATCAAATTCATCACATGAATACTCCACTAGAGGGAAAAACAAGGAAGGATGTCCTTCTTTTGATCTTAACATAGAATGTAAAATTAGAGGAAAAAATCAAAGAACTCATAAAGAAGAAGATAATATGGCTAGAAGAGAAGAAGTTAAAGGTTCATGCAAGTGGAAATTACAAAAACTTACAAAAGGAGAAGTTTAATGTCTCTCTGAAAAACATTATAAGATATAAGAATTATTTGATTACATTCGACCCTAAAACATGGGGGTTCATCAAATTATTTTTTTACCTCTGATCACATACCAATAATTCAAGATAAATTCAGTTATCATACAATGATCACTCACTCAATCCAATTTTTTGAGCAGCAACATGAGGAACCTAATTCTCATATTTGGAGTTTATTGGAATTGTGAGACAAATTTCCATTCCAAAATATCCCAAGGGACATGGTGAGACAGTGATTATTCATATTCTTATTGAAGTATAAGGAAACAGAATGGATTCATAATTTAACTAAAAAGTTGATTATAACTGTAACGTCCCAACCTGGGTGCTATACACTAGTGCCCTGATCCAGTCAGTTACATAACCTCAAGCACACCTTCCCATATACCAAAGGATACTGACTTGCAGTGAGGTTCTGATATAAAACATGGGGATACTATACCCTCTTTATCAAAGCATAAAAACAAAATAAAGAAATAATACTAACCAAATTATATAACCAATAAAAAAATAAAACCAATATCACATGATGACCAAAACAAGAAATACAATATCCAAAACTAAATAGTAGATATAACATGTCAAATATGTGTCAAGTGTCAAAATAAAAAAACCCAAATAAACAAAGACAATTAAAACTCCCAAGAGGGACCCAAATCACATCTAGTTCCCTCATCCATGCTCTATCACAAATACTCCATCTAACATAGGACTCTATTCTTTATCATATCATGAAAACATGAATTATATTCAGGTATCGATTAGTTAGCTTGAGTAGGGTGTGAGTAAAACTCAGTATTCCACCACCAATGACGTCAAAAAAATGTCATGTCAATAAAATTGTATATAGTTTTATAAATAATGAAATATAATAAAAAAGTAAACATTTTATATATGTTAAATTATGATTTATTTAACCACAAAAACCCTTGGGTTCTTAAGGACACCCAAACCCTCAATACCTGCTTTGGCCTATGCCAGAGTCTAAACCATAACACATATTCAATTCAAAAAACCCATTAACACACATGGGATTTCATTATCCATTTCAAATCCATTAATGACATGGATACTTATAACCATAGTCCAATGTCAAAATTTTGGGACGAGAATTCCATGTCTAGCACCCCATGGGTATTTGAAGCATCAGTCCATGTACCACATCCAATTTATCACTATAGGCATTGAAGAATTAGTCCATGTACCACACATGTATATCAATAAATCACATATGGGATTTTAAAGCATCATTGCATGTCCCACAAATGTATATCACAAAATCACATGTGTCATAATATCACATATAACAAAATATTATAAACATCACGGTTAAGCATCACTAACCTTATTTGAAAAACATTCTCATCATGGGGTTACAATTTAATTATCAATTCAATCTTGGTTCACTACTTTAATCACATGGAAATAAATAAAACAAATTCACTATTAAACCATTTATCAACATTTAATCATATAACCCATTAACCCATATAGGTTAATCCAACCATATCATAATCCTCATTTCCAATTAATTCATAATCACATAAATTGACCAATTACATAGTACCAATATCCCATAAATTTCTCAATCAAAATATTACATTATTTAATTGATAAATTCATTAATCCAATTCTAATAATTTTTATAGCCCCAATTTATCCTAATTCTTTAACATTTTTAAATTAAATTTAATCAATTCAAGGGTTCCATTAATTAATTAATAAATTAATTAATCCAATTCATGATTCAATTTTCAATCATGGAAATTGAAATTCAACAATATATAAATTCAAATATATTTCAAAACTATGAGATTATTAATTTAGACCACCTACCTCAAAATTGATGATGAACACTCACCAATGGAAGTCCCCAATTGAAGTATAAAAACCAAAATCATGATGAAGAACGAGGTCTAGATCTTCAACATCGATTCAAGATTAAAAAAATCTGTTATATATAAACCTAGATCATGATTCAATAACATATAGGAAAACAACCATCCAAATTATGAGTGAATGCTGGGAGATAGGAAGGAAACCACTCGGGATGAGATTCTCTTACCTGGAGAGGTGCAGATCTTCATCTCCAGATTTGATTCATCAAGGATGGAGTTTGGAAAGACTTGGAATTCTTCTAGGAGGCTAAAAAAAATAATATAAATTGTTTTAGGGTTGATATACGGTGTTTATAGATATAGGAACCGGGTTGAAGAATTTTTAAAATAATTTTTGAGGGTTTAAAATTCTATGCACAGAGTTTCCTAATCCGGGTGCAAGATTTCCTCCAACCATGTGCCTAATCATGCGTCTCCTCAAAAGGGGCCACATGGTTACTAATAATAGGTTACTTGATTTGAAGAAAACATTAACCAACCATACAATTCATCTCTTCCTGGGGTTGTACTGTTTTCTAGGGGTAGGGTGCAAAGTTTGGGAAAATCCTGCGCCAACTATGAACTTCCCAAAACCCTTCCAATTTTTTTCTAATTTCACAAAAATAAAACCAAGATAAAACCTAAAAAAATACTAAAAGAACAAAAAGGGTAACTAAAATCAATCCCAATACATATACATAAAAGGTACAAGATCTTATAATCTCCCCACCTTATAACATCTCATCCTCGAGCTATATTCCCAAGAATCACTAAGATTACGAGGTGAAAGGATGGGGCACTGATCCTGTATATCCGCTTATCTATCCCATGTTTCCCCCTACACATTACCATGTTTCCAAAATACCCAAACTACTATCACATTCTTTCTTCATAACACTTTCTCACTGTGATCCAACACACGTATCAGATGATCCTCAAAGGAAATATCAATCTGAAGCTCAACATCAGCCACATCGATCACATAAGAAGGTTTAGGGTGATACCACCAAAGTTGTGACACATGAAAAATGTCATGCCTAAACTTATACCTTAAGGGAAGATCTAATCCGTATTCCACCAAACTAATTCTCTCCATAACCTCAAATGGTCCAACAAACATGGGCACCAACTTTTCATGTCTTGGAATCCTATGGTGATCGAATCTAGGAGACACTGGAAGGAATACACGATCACCCTTTTCAAACTCTAGGGGTCATCAACGTCTATCATCATATGGAGTCTATATAATATTATTCATAGATATATTCTTCCAAATTAGCTAAAACAAAAACAAAGTATCTTACACAAGACTCGGTCCAAACAACTATGACTCACCAACCTCCATCCAATAAAGAGGTGATTTGTATGTCATACCATAAAGAGCTTCATATGGTTTCACATGTATAGTTTCCTAAAAAATGTTGTTATAGGTGAAATCCACTAAATCTAGGTGCTTCTCCCAAGACTCAAAAAATTCTTAGACACATACCCGAAGAATATCCTCAAGAACCTTTATAGTACATTCCAATCCCCATTATTTTTGTGGGTGAAATTCCATACTCAGTGAAACCTATGTAACAAGGTCCTTATATAAGAACTTATAGAAGATAGAAGTAAAATGTGAGTCATGGTCTAAAACTATACTCCATGTCACCCTGTGCAGATAGACCATCATCTGATCATACATGTCTCCTAACTTATTCACTAAGAAGGTCTCCCGTATAGGTAAAGAATACACCGACTTTTTAAAATATTCCACAACCACCCAAATGGTTTCATTATTCTGAGTTGTGCTTGGGAGACCTACCACAATGTATATGGTATCTTCATCCCACTTCCATTATTTAATGGGAAATGGATGTAGTAAACTACCAGGTCATTGATGCTCAGCCTTCACCTGTTTAAAGGTGAAGCATCATGTCAGAAACCCTGTTATATCCTTTTTATTGCTTAACCACCAAAACTATCGTCATAGTTCATGGTACATTTTGGTCACACCTGGATGAACCGCCCACTTAGAGTCATGAAATTCATGCATAATCTCCTCTCATATACTAGTAGGCAGAACAACCCAGTTCTTGATATAGATGACATCGTTCTCATATATAGTCTAATATAAAGGTAACTCCACACCTTCAAGGCTTTCCCTCAAGGACAAACATTATGGATACGAATACCGCCTCTTCCTGATCCAGCTCAAGAGTGCATACTCCATTGAAACTGAGAGGAGAGTCATTTAAACCAAACTCTTTAGAACCAAAACATGCATCTCAGCCAGTAAGGTCATCATCTTCCACTCAATTCTAGAATCATGAACTATATGAGTCTGTGTTTTTCTACATAAAGTGTCACTACCACTATTTACATTCCTGGGCATATATGGTAGATCACAGTCAAATTATTACATATACTCAACCCATATCCACTTCTAGAGATTCAAATTTCTCTTCAAAAAGATATACATTCAGATATTATGATCAGTATACATAGTAAAACATTCTCCCAATAGATAATACCACCAACACTTCAAATCATTAAAAATTGAAGCTTACTTGATGTTGTTCATAGGATAATTCCATTCATATGTCCTCAACTATCATGATCCATACTCCACAACTCAATCTCCCCGTATTAAAACTACTACATGAACTATCCCAAAAGCATAAAAAACACTATATAATCCTCACCTAGATCGAGTATGATCAATATTGGTGCCATTTTAAATTGCTTCTTCAAATCATGGAAGGAATTATCACATTCTCCAAACCATTCAAAAATTACTCACATCTTGGTCATGCCTGAAAGTGGTGCTTCAAAATGGGAAAATATTGTGATGAAAATATAATAATAACCCATAACCCTATAAAATTGTGAACATTGAAAGTATTTTTAGACTACTCCCAAGATACAACTGCTTGAATCTTCTTTGGGTCCACTGACACACCTTCCTCCGAGATGATGTAACCCAAGAAGTGTGCCCAATTAATCTAGAATCAACACTTAGATATATTAGCATGTAACCGATGCTCTCTCAGTATACTTAGGATGATTTCAAGATGTTGATAATGATTTTCATGTGTCTTGGAGCACACCAAGATGTCATACACAAATACAATAACAAAATTATCCAGTTACAGATGAATGATTTAGTTAATCAAGTCTATAAGCATTATTGGTCTGTTTGTCAGCCTAAACGGAATCAAGATGAATTCGTATAGGACATACCTACTTCTGAAAGTATTCCAAGGTATATCAGAAGTTATAATCTAAAAAAATGATACCCTAAAATCAATTGAATATTTGATAAGACACAATCTCCCTCAACCGGTCAAAAAGACCATCAATACATGAAAGAGGATACCAGTTCTTCATAGTCATCTAGTTGAACATTGATTAATCAATACAAAAACATAGATTCTCATCATCCTTATTTGAAAAACATGAGAGAACCCCAAGGGGATGTAATCGGATGGATAAATCCTTTATCCTTCAACTCTTCCAGTTGATTCTTAAGACCTTGAAGATCTATTGGTTCCATTATTTATAGTGGAACAGAAACTGGCTCATCCCCAAGTATGATCTCAATAGTAAATTCTAAATCTCCCTTAGGTGGAATCCTAGAGAAGTATTTAGGAAACACATACTAAAACCTTCCCACAATGGGTGAAAAAACATTAATATTTTCACTACTATCATCTACCAACATACTAGCTACCTAGGAAGTGACCTCCACCAGTTGCTGATGAATTGGCCTTGTATGACCTGCCTGAATATCTCACTCTTCATGGTGAATATAATTTTCACCCACATGAGATATAAAAGTCAATCTTCTACTGTAATAATAAATGTGGGATTAGTATTATACTAACTAGTCCATACCCATAATTAGGTTAAAGCCTGACATGTCATGGTTGTAAATATCCCTTAGAAAATGATACGCCCCAACCTTGAGAGAACACCCCTTCCACAAGTAGATGTCTCTAGACCATACCCCCAAGGGTGTATTGATCATCATAACCCCAATAAAGAACTCCACAATTAGGCTCAAACCATTCAAATGTTTTTTAGAAATTAAATAATGAGAGGCACCAGTATCAAATAAGGTACTGACAAGAATAGAAGCTACAAGAATAATACCTCTAACTATCAATGGTCCATCCTCGCTATCAAAAATTATATGCTGAACTGCATGAAACTATCCTTCCATTATTCCCAATAATTTAGTCTAAGTCCCCCCGTGCTACACTACTCTTTTGATACGTGAACTCTTTCCCAAAAGCACCACATCCACTACATCTATCTCCATGGCTAGTAGAATTCGAACTACCATATCTGTATGGTATAAAATACAACATTCTCGTACTCAAATTCTTATAAGATATTTAATAGTTACCCATTTTTCATGGGTTTATGAAGAGCTTCTATAGATTTCCCATCCTGCGGAAATATAGACACTCTACCAGTGGTTAAGGGAACTTTCTGCGAAAGGGAACCATCCTACCACACTGGTGACAGGTCACCCAAGTAAGGTCCTATGTAATTGATCCTTCCCCCTGACCACTCTTCTTTCCACTAATCTAGTCAAAATTATCATAATAATTATTCATTCTCTCAGAATTCATACCTCTTGACCATCCAGTAGAAACTAACTATCCTATACTAGAAGACTCCTTCATGTTCCCCAAAAAATGACATTATGATTTACCACTTCTGAAAACATATTCAGCCTAAAGATAATCACCTTAGAATTAATATCACATTTAAGACCATTCTGAATTCTCTTTTCCAAAATAGATTTATATCCCTCCAATGATGGAGAAAATAATCACAAGTCTATAAAGAGACTAGCATAGTCCATCACAGAAATATTCCCCTGAGTGAACATCATAAACTTACCTACTCTCTCCTGCTGGAGCATCTCAGTGTAAAAGTGATCCAATAACTTCTATTGAATGTCCTTACACTCCATATTCTCCACTTGTTCATACTTATTATGTATTTCTCACTAATTCATTTCTTAACCATGTAACATGTAAGTAGAAAATTTTAATCTCTTCTTAGTAGGAGTCCCTATGTAGTCAAGTATATTCTGGATAGACTCAATCTAGAACTCAAATACCTAAAATCCAAACTCTCAAGTAAATTTCAGAGGGAGATACAACTGAAAATCTCATATCAAGTCAAAAAAACTCTTCATAACCCACTATGGGTCACTTTTTATAAACTGCATGAACTAATTAAAGTTCTCTCTGAACTGCTCTCCGACATCCTCACCTGACACTATTGGTGCCTCAGGTTCTACTACGGGAGGATCATTTCCAGCCATAACCTCACGTCATCCTCTCAAAAAAAAAAACTGTCATGGAGAAATATTTCTACAATTCCAAAGACAAATCTTTGGACACATACTACAACTTCACCAAATTTAAAAATAGGGTTTCATAAAATCCATAACAAGTCATTCCCCCAAACCCCTCCACCTGGTAAAAATTGTGGCACTATCACTACCCATATGCATCCTACATTTAGGTCATGGTTAACAAGGGTAAACATGTTCTAATTATTCAATTTTCTCATTATAAAACCATTGTAAACATATTTATTTATGTTAAAAATTTTCAATTTCACATTAGGTACCCCTTTTAATTTAAGTTTTATATAAGAAAGAAAATCACTTTCATATAAACAAATCATCCCCAAAAATTGATTTTCCCCATGGGTTCCTAGAATGATGGATGTCATAATAAATCTTAAGTGCCTGGAATGATGAATGAATATTGAAACCCCATTTCATACCAGACCATGAGTTAAAGATTAGAAAATCTCATAAATCAAAAACATCACACAACAAGTGCATCACCCAAGTTGAAATAACACACAACTATAACAACAAACATCAATAACAATAATCCCACCCCAGGTACATGGGTTTCCCCCATAGATGTGTTAGTTACTACCATGAATGAGCTCGTGAACAAGGTCTGAATCATCCAATTATCATGATACCTTTCCCAAATAGTAATAAAAAAGAAAAGAAAATAAAACTCCTTTGATACCACTTTGTAACATCCTAACCTAAGTGCCACGCACCGGTGCCCCAATCCATTCGGTTGAATTACCTCAAGTGCATCTCCTCATACACTAGATGCTACTAACTACCAGTGAGGGTCTGAAATAAAACATGTGGAGACTATACCCTATTTATCAAAGATGTAACAAAGGAGGAAATAAATAAGAATAACCAATTGATATAACCAATATCCAAACCAAACCAGTATCACATGATGTTCAAAATAGGAAATAAAATATCCAGAATTGAACGATAGTTATGTCATTCCAAATAAATGTCAATTTTCAATAATTAAAACCCAATATAACTAAAGACACTGATAACTCCCAAGAGGGCCTTGAATCACGTCCAGTTCACTCATCTATACTCTGTCCCAACTTATCCATCTTACATAAGACTCTTTCCATTATCCTATCTTGCAACATAAAGTCTATACAGGTACTGATCAGAAATCCCAAGTAGGCTGTGAGTACAACTTAGTAGGCCACCACCAATGGCCTCTAAAATAATTTTTAGTTAATAAAAATTTATACAGTTGTATAAATAATGAAATATAATAAAAAAATTAAACAGTTTACATATATTCAATTATTATTTATTTAACCGCATAAACGCACAGGTTCCCAAGGAAAACCAATCCCTCAATACCTACTTAGTCCCTTTCTGAAGTCTGAACCATAACACATATTCAATTAAAAAAATCATCACCATAAAAGGCCTTTTATTATCTATTTGAAATCTATTCATATCATGGTGACTTAGAACCGTAGTCTAATGTCACCATTTTGGGCCTAGAATGCCATTCCTAGCATCCCATGGGTATTTGAAATATCATTCAGTGTCCCACAACCTATTTATCAATATGAGATTTTGAGGCATCAGTCCATGTACCACACATGTATATCAGTCAATCACATATGGGATTTTGATTCATAATTCCATGAACCATGCACGTATATACCAAAAATCACATGTATCACAATATCACACATATAAAAATTTCATACACATCAAGGTTAAACATCATTAACCTTATTTTCAAATATTATCATCATAGGGTACCAATTCAATTATCAATTCAATCTCAGTTCACCACTTTAATCACATGTAAATAAATATAACCAATTCATCATTAAACCATTTACCAATATTTAATCATCTAACTCATTATCCCATTTAGGTTAAGCCGACCATATCATTATACTTATTGTAAATTAATTCATAATCACATTAATTGACCAATTACAGAATCCAAATATCCCATAAATTTGAAAATCAGAGTATTACATTAATTAACACACAAATTAATAAAACCAATTCCAAAAATTTTAATTTACCCAATTTAAAACAAATCATTATCATATTGAAATTTAATTAAAACAATTAGAGGGTTCCATTAATTAATTAATGGATTAATTAATCCAATTCAAGATTTAATTTGAATGTGTGGTAATTGAGATTAGAAAAATACATATAAGAAAATATATTTCATAACTATGGGATTTTAAATTTAGATCACACACATCAAAATTGATGGTGAATGATCACCAACAAAAATCCACAACTGAAGCAGAGCAACCAAAATTACGATGAAGAAGAAGATCTAGATCTGAAACCTAGATCCACGATCAAATATATTAGATCTATCTAAACCTAAATCCATATCCATTACCATATAAAGAAACATCCCACTAATGGATGATAAAAATATTATTGAGAGTGAGGAAACAATACAAAATGAGATTCTCTTACTAGTAGATGTGCATATATTCAACTAGGGATTTGATTCATCAATAAAGAAGGTTGTAAATTATTGTAATTAATCTGGGAGCCTCCAAAATGAGAGAAATCGGTTTAAGGTCAGGCTAGGGTGTTTATATATATAAGATGGGGGTTCAAGAATTTTTAAAATAATTTTGGGGGGTTAAATATTATGCGTGTATGGTTTCTTACTTGGGGCATGTGGTTTACTCTAACTGTGTGCCTAATCATGAGTTTCTTCCTATAGGGAAACATGGTTGGTAATAATAGGGAAAATAGTTTTAAAAATCATTCACCAACCATGAAATTACCATTTTCTTAGGGTTTCATAGTTTTCTGGGGGCAAGGTGCCTGGTGTGGGAAAACCGGGCGCTAACCATGCCTACCCAAAAACCTTATAACATTTTTTGAATTTCATCCAAACACACCCAAAATAAAACCGAAACAAGATAGATTAAAAAAAATAAAAATATTAATTGAAAACATGCTCAATACATCTCCAGATAATGGGTGGGATCTTATAACAACTTGGGAGGATTTGGTAATAAAGTTATGGATACTATTTTTTTCGCCTTAAAAATCAATGAATTGCATGTAAGAATTATTAATTTTAAAAATTTTACTAAGTATTCATTATATAGTTCATGGGACAAATATATAAGTTTAATAAGATGATTCCCACCTCATAGAATCGAAATTCAGTTACTAATTGAGATGTTTTATAAATGATTATCACAGGGTAATAGGTCGGTTGGTAACAAAGATGCATGTGGTTCTCCCATGAGAAAGTCACTGGAAGATAGTTATGAATTTCAAGATGAAATTTCCATCAATAGTTTCCAATAATAACTGCACCATCGTAAGGTAGTTCAAGTATTGCACATGCACATGATATAAAATAGCTGGGTTTCCACCCAAATTAATGATATTCGAAGGAAATTTGACATAATGATGGCTAATAAAAAACCACAATATATGAATTAAAAATATGTTAATTAAATAGAGTATAATATAAAAAATTATGTATAGGTTTGATATCAATAAGAAACACCACAATAAAAATTTTGTAATCAAGAATAAGTCCATGTTTCTCAACAAAGACAATAGGGTTTTCAGCACCAACATCAAGGCCCAACACTCACAAGTCAAGTTCAATATTTATAGAAGACTTTAAAGAGTTTCATGACCACAAAAAGAGCTATAATGAAGAATTTGAAAACCTACTATAATAATCAAGGTATAACAATCTAGGAGTTAAAATATGACTCATGAAACCAAGGGTATTCTAGGAGGAACTTAGAGATTCATGTTGGATATATTACTGAATGATTTGAAGAGAAGGAAAATGTAGTCTTAATGAGTGGAAAATAAGTCCTAGGATAGAGTGATCACAATCCCATAACCTCTAGGAGTAGTAATGAAACCCAAGAAGTTGATTAAAAAGATATAAAATAAGATGAAAAATAGATTTAAAAACAGGAAGTTAAATAAAATAACTGGTGAAAGAGAATTAGAAAAATGTAAAAGAAGACTAATATGTGTTAGATAAGAAGATCTACCACTATATTTACCACCACCACCCTTTTTGGAGTGATTAAGTCAAAACAAATTTAGGGATAAGATGGAAAAGTTCCTAAATATTCTCAAAAAACTATACAAAAATATTAAATTCAAAAAGGTGATTGAAAAAATGATTACCTATGCCATGTTTATGAAGGACTTTCTGAAGAAAAAAAGGAAAATTGAGGAATTATGCACCATTCCACTGATAGAACATTGTTCGGCTTTGGTATCAAGGATGGTACTAATGAAAAAAAGTGATAGAGGTAGTTTTTATGTTACCATTGATATTGTTTCTAATATATTTGGTGGTTCTCTCTATGATTTAAATGAAAATATAAAAATTATTTCATATGAAATATTCAAGAGATTGGGTTTAAGAGAGATGAAGCCAAATCAAGTTAGGGTTCTATTAACAGACATAAGTGTTAGATTTCCCCAAGGAATATTTGAGGATTTCATTATCAAGGTACAAAAGTTCTATTTCCTAGTGTTTTTTGTGGTGTAGAACATAGATTATTATAAGAACCCACTTATTTTTGGAAGACCAATTGTAGAAATAGGAAAAGAAATAATAGATTTCTATAATGGATAATTATGTTTTAGAGTTGCTGGAGAAGTTTTGAAATTTAACATTCACTAGGTGATGAAAAATCTAGACAAAATAGTTGAAGATTTGGGGGAAGATGAGTTCTTGGAAGTTGAGGACACTATTTTACATATGATAAAGGCTGAGTTAGATTTTTTAAAATTGAAAAAATCTAAAAAATACAGTAACAAAGAAAACAATTTAATGTATAATTTTGGAAATAATTGGGAAATTGGTTTCCAAGGATAATTAAAGAGGGGAAAAGATTGGGAAGTTAGATAATTTCCATTTTATTTTTCATAAAGGAAAATAAATTGATACATTGGGCCCATAGATATTGAAGAGATATTTGAAATAGGAGTGGTAAAGTTAGTTTCTAAAAAAGGGATAGAGAACTTCTATATATAAGAATCCCCAATTTGACTATTTATAGATTCAAATTGGGTAACCTCTTTCCTAACTTTGATCACATGATGAAAATTGGAAAGTTCAAGTGGAACGATAATAACCTACTTTATTTTAGGAGGAAGCCCACATTTTTTATTCTTTAATTTCATTTGTGTTTTAGGAAATTATTTATGAGTGCATACCCTTAACGATCTTTGAACTTTTATATAATGATCCTACATATTCACTATCTGCCTAATATTTTTAGGTCCACAAATATTTAAGGTACAAGGAACTGTTATAACTAAAAGGGGAAAAAAATATAAAGAGAGATTTAGAGTCAAAGGGGAGAATACTTTAATTTTTAGAAATCATTTTTCTTCCCATGTATTCTTCTAGAATCTATTTAATAAGTTTAAATGGAAAAACTTCATGCCCAAACATTGCATTTTCCATTAATTTTTGATTAAGGATACTTATCATTTTTAGTAACCCTAATATTCTATGTTTTAATTTACAATTTAGTGTAACTAAACAAGTAAAATGAGGAATATTTGGTGAGATTGACACATAGAAACTTGAAATCAATGAATCCTATTTTTTATTCAAGTCACATGTTTCTGAAAATTACCTTCTATCTTTTAATATTTAATTTTTAGAACTTCATTTTGATGAATTTTTGGTTATGACACATTCCATGAGTGATTTAATTTAAATGTACGTTCTTATTATTAAGAGGTTTCTAAGACAATATTTTCCTATCATTCTTAGTAAATTTATTGAGAAAACATGGGACATGACACAAACTAGGATTTTATTTTGATATTGTAAAAAAATAATTGTACAAATTCATAGAAAAATTATTCATGGGTTTTTATTTAGATAATATCCTTGAAACATACCTATCCTTAATCCTCCTTTTATACCTTAGATAACATGAATGAAATTTGATATAAATAGCAAAATTTCAAGCCAATTTATCCATTCCTACCCATACCCTAATGTTTTTCATGACTTTCAAAGTTCAATTGTGGGGGAGAGGGATTTCATAGAAAAAGAGATATGAATATTTGAAAGAATGTGTCTTGGTAGTTTCATTGTATTTTGGGAATAAGGTAAATGTAATCATTCACTGTTTTTATTGTTCACCCCTCTAGAAAAAATAAGAAAAATGTGGGTTGATTTATAGAGAATACAAAATCATCCTCACATGACCAATGATTTTTATCATTTTGGGTTGGGAGTTGGTTGTAACAGTTTTCCTAACTCATTTTTTAAATAATTGAAAAATTGAAAAAGAAAAAAATTTAAGTGGTAACTGAATTATTGTGCTTATTTTTATCATGGTATTTCTTGAGTTTGGGATTTGTGGGGAGATGTAATTTTTAAGAATATAATTTTACTGGATTTAATTGGTTTATCATGATTAAAACTTATATATTATCCTCCTTTTTAAACCTTACATGTTTTATTCATCGATTTTTAACATTTCTTAAGCCTCGGTATCATTTGATCCCAATTTCATTATACCCTTTATTTTTAGTAAAATTTGTCTCTACTAAGTGGATAAAGTAGATCATTTTCAAATTCCTAAATTTTTGTTCATGTAATCAAGGTATGAGGAAACCATAACATTCACTTTACCCTTAGTGATGAGATAATAAAAACATTGGAGAGTTTTATCACAAGATGGAATGTTAATAATGACGAATTGAATGAAATGAATGAACGATACAATAAGGCCCATTATTTTTCATAGGAAAATTCAAATGTGTTGTTTCTATCAATGAATTGAAATCATTTTATTTATATTATTCTTGGAATTACTTTCCCTATTGGTAATTATTATTTTTTATTTTGAATTTTAAATGTGGATATAATGGGATTATTCTTTAAATTTATAGTAGAGATATATTCTTGAGGACTATCAAGTTTAAGTGTGTGTGGGGGGGGGGGGGGTTGTTGGGTATATAATTTGCATACAAAATTTAAAATTTAATTCATTCATGTCATAGTTTTTAATTAATTAATACCCATGTTTAAATTATAAAATATCATTTTTGAGTGATTATAATTTTTGAATGAAATTTTAAGAAAAAGAAATAAAAAGAGAAAAAATATATGTTTTATAATGTTTTATTTGTAAAGGTATTTTTATGATTTGGAGAAGATGGAAAAGGAGGAGGAGGAACTAGCCAAAAAAAAGCAGAAACCATGATATCCCTTAAACAAGGCTAGAAAATCCACTTAGTTGGTCTAAAGGGCCTGCTGGCCAAGCCCTACCTTGGGATGGCCCACATGGGATAAATAGGATAAGAGGAGCATAACTAGAATAACATTAGCATAGGTGTCCACCTGCATGTGGGGAATAAGTTAACATGGTGGAAAGATGAGATAATAATCAGTACTGTGTAGTGCACAGTGGCACAAGGGGTTCTCTAATCCCCATCCGACTTATTGGAGTGCTAATGTCATGAGTTATCATATATAGCATAGCACAACCTCTCCACAAAACCAATGTGGGACACAGGCTTCTCAACTACTGTTCATCATTAACATAAATGAAATTATCCTACCTAAATTCTTCTCCCCCATTATTAGAAATTTCATAAATACCACCTACCATGCTAAAGGTCGTTGGTCAACTACTCCATCATCGAAGAACAAAAATGACTGAAACCGAGAAAGATCAGGCTTGCTCCACACTTCACTGTAGAATCCTTGAAATTCCGTAGCTAATCTCAGGTTCCTTGAACAAAATCAGTGATACCATTTTCAAATACGAATGATTTAATTAAAGGAATAAGAGTCTACCAGGACACTATGAAGGTATAATGGAAGAAGGACTATCCCTTTCACCATTTCCATCGTAGCTATTTTATGGGATCTCTAGGATGAAGAGGCTATTTCACAGCTATTTTACCAATGCTGGAGTGGGTGATAATATGAAAGTTCTGTGTATTTTTGATAAACCGGATGATACAATTTATCAAGAACATACTAAACCATGATTACATTTGAAGAGGATAGTTGTGTCCATCAGAAATCATGCCATACCAAATCCATGAACATCTAAAAAAGTGGAAGAGTTGATGTAGAGGGTTGTAAATTTTAAGAACCATTGTTTTGAGGAAAAATAGAATTAATAGAATATTTATCCATAGTAAACTAGCTACACCATAGCCTTTTATGGACATTGAATGGCTACACCAAGGCCATATCACCCACAAGGAAGGGTTTTATTAACTACCTAGTTAAAACACCCAATATTTTCTGGCCTTCCTTGCATACAGGATGACCCTCATGTGAGATTTTAAAATATTGACATATGGGATCCTCACCAACCATAAGGAAGTATAAACAATGTAGAGATCCGTAGCCTGACGTACATGGACATTACATTACATTTGCGGAATACTTAGTACATAACAAAAACACACACTAAAGGATCGTAATAGTTTAGTGTCTTTGGAAACTCAGAACGTAATCTTCTAATCGTGGTGAAAGTTCTTCAATATCTCCCATAAAGGTCATCCCTTTTTTTTACCTAAAACCTTTCTTTATATCCTGGGGAAAAGAAAACATAAAAGGGTGAGCTCAAATGCTCAGTAAGGGTAAACAAAAGAAATATCAATCACATAATTTTCATAAGAACATAACTTTTTTGGAAATCTTAACCTGCAAAAGAGAGCATAATTTCATAACATGGGATAAATCATAGTAGTGAAATGAAATCATAACTTAAAACAGTACTCATTGTGGCATACACACATAATCATAGAGAATCATTTCTTGTTAGTCAAGACTCATTGCCAAGACTATCTTAGTGGACAAAGTCCCTTTCTGAATCGAGTAATCCTCGTTTCAGTCCTGTTTCACTGAACCGGTATAACCTACCATTCCAGCCATGTCTATCTCATGAGATATAAAATCTTTACCCAATGCATTGGAGGGAGATATAGGTCCCACCCATCTTATAATGAATCCTTTCTTATGTGTGCCACATAATCATAAACCATACATCATAGCGTAACCCATGTAATAAAAAAATGGGATTCTTAAACAACATGACATCATAAAACCATTCATATAAGATAAAGGAATTCATAAACATAATTCCATCACAACATAGTCAAATCAATGTAAAAATATGGATAGAAACAGAACCCTTTATTATCTTAGATGGAAAATAATTTTGATAAAACACTTGAAATGAATTCTTGAGGAAAATATCCTTTCTTCTTCAAAATCAATTTCTTTTCACAAAACATCATGAAACTTTAAAAGAAAGAGATTTTATTAAAAATAGTCATGAAATCTTTTGTAGGAAGCTTCATGAAAATAAGGCTTTATAAAACCGTAAAAATCCGTTCGTTCCGTTTAAGTTTAAAAAACATTCTTCGTACTTTTGTCGGAAAAGTCAAAAAGTACCTCGTACGAAAAACGACAAAAGATTCCTTTCATATCTTTTACTAAAAACTCACCGAAGGGTAAAATTGGATTTAAACAATTGTAGGTTGTTGTAAATAACATTACATATTGAGGAAACATGGATGTGGATGATAAAATATACCCCAGTAAATTTCAATGTACAAACAATCTCGGATAAAAATGAGATTGTGATATTTCCCTTACCTTAGGTCCAATTTGCTTCGTATGTGTCCGAACCTCCTGTATAATGATTTAAATAATGTCATTGACTTATTACAGAATCATATTCATTGTTATGATATCATATATGGTTCACTTATGACATTATATTACCCGTTCTTTTGTAAATTCCATGTTAAAGAAGCGTTTTGGGTAAAATCGTTTCTTTTATCGTAGGTATTTTGACTTGTTGTTATTGACATTATTATTACTTATATCATGATTTACTTAATTCCAGAATATAAAATATGATTTATATATCATATATATTCAGTATATATATATATATATATAATAGATAAATAAAATAAAAAACACCGTTCATGGAGACGGTAGTCCGTACGTACGCATGAACGCTGTTTTTCTTTCCATATTGTCTTGAAATGGAAGTAAGTAGATGACATACATATGTATATATATACATAAATCCAGTAGCTTTATAATGTCATATATTTCATTATTATTTCTTATATATACATTATAATCATTCTTAAATGGTTAACATGGAGAATGAATCTCATCGCGTCGTGGAGACGGTAGTCCGTACGTACGCACGAGCGATGATATCATTTCTATAAATATTGAATTGAATTTGAGTGGATTATACAATATATCAGAATCAATATGATGTTGTAATAACTATGTATAGTTATTCTTTACACCATTATACCCATCCATGTAAGGTGGCGGTGGAAAATAGATTACACCACAGCGTGGAGACGGTATTCCGTACGTACGCACGCGCGGTGATTTCTTTTTCCGTAGGATGGATAGATGGTGTAATAGGGTTGTTTCATACTTATAATAACATATCAGTATATGAGTGATACTGATGTTATTACTTCATAATGAAACAACCTAAGAAGAAGAAGTGGAAGAAGAAATAAAGATGAAAGAATTGGTAACGGTAATTACCTCTTCTTTGAAGTGCCTCTTTGAGACCTCCTCTTAGGGCACTAAAATTGGTCTTTGAGGAAGACCAGAACCTCTAGGATGTTGCTAGAGAAGTGGAGAGGATAAATTGGCAGGGGTTGGCCGAGCTTGAGTGCTCAAATTGGTGTGAGGAGGAGGGGGAGGAGGTGTCCTTTTATAAGGGAGGAGAGGGGCACCTTAGGAATACCTCAAAATATTATTTTATATTAAAGTCAAAATCGGTTTATAATGGTTCCAAAGGGTCTTATTTCTAAGCTAAAGTGGGGATGGGTCGAAATCCTATCAACCAATAGAATTTAGACAAGTTTAGGATATTATTTTAACCTTATCAATTAGATTTAACTCTAAGTTAAATAATTTAACTTTTACCGTGTCTTTTTGTTTTCTTTCACTATATGGTTAATACACTTACTATAACATGCCAAAAGAACCCCAAATTGTTTATTATTAATATATATATCCTTATCTAAGTCATTTGGCCGAACCTTAGATTTTTAGGAATAAAATAACAATTAATAATATAATATTTGATTTAAAAACTATTTTGTGTCAATTTTGACACTATTTGATATATGATTTTTGTGAAAGTCATATCAGAATTATATGTTCGAACCAAGTTGATTAGAGCATCACTATTATATCATAGTAACCTAGAAAATTAGTGGAATTCATAAAAAGTCTCAAATGACATTTATGTTGGTGTTTATAACATCAATTATGTCAATATTTCATTAATATGATAATTACTGCATCATCTTTGTGTCATAAATAAATTAAATTATTTGATGTCTAAAAATTACAAATAAAATACCATAATGTAGAAAATCTTTTTAGATTTCTAATGAATATTTACAATCTAATTTATCTAATGTATAACCCCATATTAAAAATGATTTACTTATTAAACTATGATTTTAACTATTTTAACCCTTCTTTAAATAAATTAATAATAAATGTCCTAATCTAATCCAAGTGGGCCTAAATGGTCATATTTTATTCCTAAGTTTGTTTTTGGTCGAATTACACTTGTCCAATAGAATTAGGACATGTGTTAGGGTAATATTAATATCATATTTACCCTTAGTTACCCTATTTACTATTAACCACGGTAAAAAAAGTAAAAAGTTACTATTCACCAAAAAATTATTTTCATCTCATTGAACCACATTTTAGTCCTTGATATTAACCGTGTCTCTCGGATTTTCGAAATTCCATTCACAGAAGCGGTAAAATTAAGTTTTATGCAAAATTCAGTTTTTAACCTACCACTTAGTAGTTTCACTATTCATCAAAAATTGATGTTTTTCAGAACAATGCCAAAATTTCATCCCAAGCTATATTTCATATTCCGAATTCAAAAATGAAGTCTATTTTACCAAATTCATAACATAAAAGTTGCATTAATTAATTTTATAATTAAATCCCGCTGTTAAAACAAATAGCGTGTTTTTTAAGAAACAATATCTATCAAAAGATTGACACTTGTTTATGTCTAGTTTAAATGTGAAAATACATCCAATGACCAACATTGTATTAAATTGTAAAAAAATATATTCTAAATATACTTTAAAACCACTCAAATTAAAAATTTATCACTATTAATTATTTCGATTGAAAAAGTTGTTTTTAACTAAAATTTAGTAATTTTCACTATTCATCAGAATATGAAAGTTATCCGAAATGTACCAAAATTTCACCTTAGGCTAAATTCGATACTCCGAATCCAAAAATGAAGTTCACTTTGAAAAATAAGATTTACATAATTTTAAAAAGTTGTTATTACTATTCATAACGGCTAGTTTTAATATTATTTTAATACCATATCATTGTTTAGTGAAACTCGGTATTGCGTATTACACACGCTATCGAGGAAGGTCGTGATTGCGTGTAATGCAAGGCAAGTCAAGAAGGTGTGTTGTGCAAGCTTCTTTTGGTGTAGCGTACAACACAAGACATTAATAAAATTAAAAAGAATATTTTTCATAAATTCTCGGGTTGTTACATTCTACCCCCCTTAAAATGAATTTCGCCCTCGAAATTCGTCGGGATTATAAATGGTTTACTATTCGAAAGTTTCTTTAATAGAAACCCACATCGTAAAAAGGAATACCAAAACTTGGCTTTAAAAACTAAAGTATGAAATGTAACGATTACCCAAATAAACTAATCACTGGGTTTCCACATAGGTGAAAATATGGATATGGAAGAGAAATCTAACCATCATGTTCTGATGGAGAGTGGTAGAGAACATGGCTATGGAAAAGCCAGTAATCACAAATCCATAGATTTGTGATGATATAAGGTACCATCTGATTCATCAGGTATAAGAGAACTAGGACAACATTTTTGGTTTTCAAGATCATTTCCCTAAAGTTAAAGAATTTGAATTAGAATAAATACTTACTTTATTTTGGTACAATCTCACTGTTGTTCGTGCCTTTAACAATTTCCACTTCATCTCTTAAATAAATGAAGTTGAATTTGTTATTCATGAAGTGTTAGCAGATCATGTGATAGAATGACGGGTCATTCTATCTGTTTCAAACAAAAGGTTAGCAAAATTTTATACATAAGTCGATCTATAGTGAGATTAATCACATATGGACTTATACTTCATATATCATACTGCTTAATATAATAAAACTAGTTTCTACTAAACAGGGACTTCCTGTAGGCTAGTGGTAGGCGATAAAGGCTAGTCGCACTTCGGTTGTGGGTTCGATTCCTACAACCTTTTCCGAAGCGATGGGCTGTCGCCCGTCCTGCAGGTTTTCCCTTTTTCTAAAACTACGTTACTATAACATCCCATCAATAATATCGAAAATCTTATATCCTTAAACAATACTAACTTATGTCCAACATAATCCAGTCTAATCATTAGGCTTATACATAATACTGCAGTCCACTCTCATAATATAGTGACATCGATTACCAGAGATTTAATACTGTCGTTGATCCCCACATATCATAAGATATGTCTTGTTGGTCACATTCCAAACATTCAAAGTCCTTAATCGTGTATTCTCTTGAATACCTTAGTGAAAACATGAGTGCAGTTAAAAGTTAACACTTTCCACATACCAAAATCCTCAAAATTATTTATACTCAAACCATGATATCACTTAGTCCTTATATCAATCATGAGCTCAAGAATACTATCAAACATTTAATTTTCTCCTTATCCCTTTATTATGCGCATATCATCTAAATTCCAAAAATATCTGAATAACCTTTCATGGATACTAGTAACATTAATCATACACTTTCAAAACACAAGGAAAGACAACAGTGTAACAATCCATAGATGTCTCTTTATTCCAAAATTACACATGATAAACATGTAATCATTCCACTACATTCTCAAACCATTGACCGAGCTTCAAAAATTCTTTCATCTCACATATCATTTGTAGTCTCTTCATCATCATCCACATAAATACTACCCATATGACCATACTGATTCTCTTCATGAGTCTTTCCCTTAGGGCATTTGTTTGCATAATGCCCATACATTCCACATTTAAAACACTTAACCATTTTTGATGTCGTAGCAATACCATTATCCTCATCCATGGTGTTAACCGACCCTTTTTCTTTGCACTTACTTGCTTTGTGTCCTTCTTTTCCACACCCAAAGCATCTTCCAGTTCCCTTGAAACATTCTCCTTGATGCCTCTTCCCACATGATTTACATAGGGGAAATTGAACTTTCTTTCCTCTATGATCATCATGAAACTCCATCTTTCTCTTATTAGCCGAGTCAGGAAACTTACCAAAGTTTACTTTATTGATCATATTATGAGATTTCTGATTCGGCATAATAATGATGTTTGGACTTCCAAATCCCATTTCATTTGGTTGCTCATGAAGAATATCATTCCATTGTCCATCATATCCTCCATTATTGTGAATCATCTTGTTTCCAGCCATTTTCTAAAACCCAAACAGAATAGTGTTAGATGCAAAAATCGTAATAAAGGGGGAGTAACTTAAATATCTATCATCTTTGGTTTAATCTAATATCGTTACCATAGTTCTAGAACTATATCCTATACGTATACTTATCCTTAGGGGCATCCCTAGACATACCTTAGAAATATCTCTAGGGATCTCACTAACGTTTTCGCATCCTAGTTTCCAAAGGTTGACTAAACCTTTCCTCTGATACCAACTGTAGAGACCCGTAGCCTGACGTACATGGACATTACATTACATTTGCGGAATACTTAGTACATAACAAAAACACACACTAAAGGATCGTAATAGTTTAGTGTCTTTGGAAACTCAGAACGTAATCTTCTAATCGTGGTGAAAGTTCTTCAATATCTCCCATAAAGGTCATCCCTTTTTTTTTACCTAAAACCTTTCTTTATATCCTGGGGAAAAGAAAACATAAAAGGGTGAGCTCAAATGCTCAGTAAGGGTAAACAAAAGAAATATCAATCACATAATTTTCATAAGAACATAACTTTTTTGGAAATCTTAACCTGCAAAAGAGAGCATAATTTCATAACATGGGATAAATCATAGTAGTGAAATGAAATCATAACTTAAAACAGTACTCATTGTGGCATACACACATAATCATAGAGAATCATTTCTTGTTAGTCAAGACTCATTGACAAGACTATCTTAGTGGACAAAGTCCCTTTCTGAATCGAGTAATCCTCGTTTCAGTCCTGTTTCACTGAACCGGTATAACCTACCATTCCAGCCATGTCTATCTCATGAGATATAAAATCTTTACCCAATGCATTGGAGGGAGATATAGGTCCCACCCATCTTATAATGAATCCTTTCTTATGTGTGCCACATAATCATAAACCATACATCATAGCGTAACCCATGTAATAAAAAAAATGGGATTCTTAAACAACATGACATCATAAAACCATTCATATAAGATAAAGGAATTCATAAACATAATTCCATCACAACATAGTCAAATCAATGTAAAAATATGGATAGAAACAGAACCCTTTATTATCTTAGATGGAAAATAATTTTGATAAAACACTTGAAATGAATTCTTGAGGAAAATATCCTTTCTTCTTCAAAATCAATTTCTTTTCACAAAACATCATGAAACTTTAAAAGAAAGAGATTTTATTAAAAATAGTCATGAAATCTTTTGTAGGAAGCTTCATGAAAATAAGGCTTTATAAAACCGTAAAAATCCGTTCGTTCCGTTTAAGTTTAAAAAAACATTCTTCGTACTTTTGTCGGAAAAGTCAAAAAGTACCTCGTAAGAAAAACGACAAAAGATTCCTTTCATATCTTTTACTAAAAACTCACCGAAGGATAAAATTGGATTTAAACAATTGTAGGTTGTTGTAAATAACATTACATATTGAGGAAACATGGATGTGGATGATAAAATATACCCCAGTAAATTTCAATGTACAAACAATCTCGGATAAAAATGAGATTGTGATATTTCCCTTACCTTAGGTCCAATTTGCTTCGTATGTGTCCGAACCTCCTGTATAATGATTTAAATAATGTCATTGACTTATTACAGAATCATATTCATTGTTATGATATCATATATGGTTCACTTATGACATTATATTACCCGTTCTTTTGTAAATTCCATGTTAAATAAGCGTTTTGGGTAAAATCGTTTCTTTTATCGTAGGTATTTTGACTTGTTGTTATTGACATTATTATTACTTATATCATGATTTACTTAATTCCAGAATATAAAATATGATTTATATATCATATATATTCAGTATATATATATATATATAATAGATAAATAAAATAAAAAACACCGTTCATGGAGACGGTAGTCCGTACGTACGCATGAACGCTGTTTTTCTTTCCATATTGTCTTGAAATGGAAGTAAGTAGATGACATACATATGTATATATATACATAAATCCAGTAGCTTTATAATGTCATATATTTCATTATTATTTCTTATATATACATTATAATCATTCTTAAATGGTTAACATGGAGAATGAATCTCATCGCGTCGTGGAGACGGTAGTCCGTACGTACGCACGAGCGATGATATCATTTCTATAAATATTGAATTGAATTTGAGTGGATTATACAATATATCAGAATCAATATGATGTTGTAATAACTATGTATAGTTATTCTTTACACCATTATACCCATCCATGTAAGGTGGCGGTGGAAAATAGATTACACCACAGCGTGGAGACAGTATTCCGTACGTACGCACGCGCGGTGATTTCTTTTTCCGTAGGATGGATAGATGGTGTAATAGGGTTGTTTCATACTTATAATAACATATCAGTATATGAGTGATACTGATGTTATTACTTCATAATGAAACAACCTAAGAAGAAGAAGTGGAAGAAGAAATAAAGATGAAAGAATTGGTAACGGTAATTACCTCTTCTTTGAAGTGCCTCTTTGAGACCTCCTCTTAGGGCACTAAAATTGGTCTTTGAGGAAGACCAGAACCTCTAGGATGTTGATAGGGAAGTGGAGAGGATAAATTGGCAGGGGTTGGCCGAGCTTGAGTGCTCAAATTGGTGTGAGGAGGAGGGGGAGGAGGTGTCCTTTTATAAGGGAGGAGAGGGGCACCTTAGGAATACCTCAAAATATTATTTTATATTAAAGTCAAAATCGGTTTATAATGGTTCCAAAGGGTCTTATTTCTAAGCTAAAGTGGGGATGGGTCGAAATCCTATCAACCAATAGAATTTAGACAAGTTTAGGATATTATTTTAACCTTATCAATTAGATTTAACTCTAAGTTAAATAATTTAACTTTTACGTGTCTTTTTGTTTTCTTTCACTATATGGTTAATACACTTACTATAACATGCCAAAAGAACCCCAAATTGTTTATTATTAATATATATATCCTTATCTAAGTCCTTTGGCCGAACCTTAGATTTTTAGGAATAAAATAACAATTAATAATATAATATTTGATTTAAAAACTATTTTGTGTCAATTTTGACACTATTTGATATATGATTTTTGTGAAAGTCATATCAGAATTATATGTTCGAACCAAGTTAATTAGAGCATCACTATTATATCATAGTAACCTATAAAATTAGTGGAATTCATAAAAAGTCTCAAATGACATTTATGTTGGTGTTTATAACATCAATTATGTCAATATTTCATTAATATGATAATTACTGCATCATCTTTGTGTCATAAATAAATTAAATTATTTGATGTCTAAAAATTACAAATAAAATACCATAATGTAGGAAATCTTTTTAGCTTTCTAATGAATATTTACAATCGAATTTATCTAATGTATAACCCCATATTAAAAATGATTTACTTATTAAACTATGATTTTAACTATTTTAACCCTTCTTTAAATAAATTAATAATAAATGTCCTAATCTAATCCAAGTGGGCCTAAATGGTCATATTTTATTCCTAAGTTTGTTTTTGGTCGAATTAAACTTGTCCAATAGAATTAGGACATGTGTTAGGGTAATATTAATATCATATTTACCCTTAGTTACCCTATTTACTATTAACCACGGTAAAAAAAGTAAAAAGTTACTATTCACCAAAAAATTATTTTCATCTCATTGAACCACATTTTAGTCCTTGATATTAACCGTGTCTCTCGGATTTTCGAAATTCCATTCACAGAAGCGGTAAAATTAAGTTTTATGCAAAATTCAGTTTTTAACCTACCACTTAGTAGTTTCACTATTCATCAAAAATTGATGTTTTTCAGAACAATGCCAAAATTTCATCCCAAGCTATATTTCATATTCCGAATTCAAAAATGAAGTCTATTTTACCAAATTCATAACATAAAAGTTGCATTAATTAATTTTATAATTAAATCCCGCTGTTAAAACAAATAGCGTGTTTTTTAAGAAACAATATCTATCAAAAGATTGACACTTGTTTATGTCTAGTTTAAATGTGAAAATACATCCAATGACCAACATTGTATTAAATTGTAAAAAAATATATTCTAAATATACTTTAAAACCACTCAAATTAATAATTTATCACTATTAATTATTTCGATTGAAAAAGTTGTTTTTAACTAAAATTTAGTAATTTTCACTATTCATCAGAATATGAAAGTTATCCGAAATGTACCAAAATTTCACCTTAGGCTAAATTCGATACTCCGAATCCAAAAATGAAGTTCACTTTGAAAAATAAGATTTACATAATTTTAAAAAGTTGTTATTACTATTCATAACGGCTAGTTTTAATATTATTTTAATACCATATCATTGTTTAGTGAAACTCGGTATTGCGTATTACACACGCTATCGAGGAAGGTCGGGATTGCGTGTAATGCAAGGCAAGTCAAGAAGGTGTGTTGTGCAAGCTTCTTTTGGTGTAGCGTACAACACAAGACATTAATAAAATTAAAAAGAATATTTTTCATAAATTCTCGGGTTGTTACAAACAATCCCTAAAAATGAGTAAGATTATCATGAATATTGGAGAAACACCCGATCAAGGGCCATAAAAAATATAGCAAGGAGATATTAATTTAAAAATTTGAAATAATAAAGTGATAATTCTATCAAGAAGAATAAACGAAGGAGAGGGGATATAATATAGGGGGACTTTTTCAGACCCTCGAACACTATACGAGAGGAAGAGGCTAACTTACTGGTGTTGTATGAGGGTGTTGTTACTGTTGTTTTTTTCTCTTTTATTTCTTATATCTCATTATGACTAGAATGAGGGGGTAGTTTTCCCTATACCATGAAATGAAAATAAAGATGATTTTTCCTAGTTATAAATTTGTGTGTGATTTATTTCAATGATGACTTGAGTATTTCCATTAATTTTCATCATAAAAAACCCCTTTCACATTTATGACCAATTATGTGCAAGGAGGGTATGATGTTTTATAATATTTCAACTATTTATCACTCTCATGGCACAAACAAATGCATGAATTTGGAGAAGTTATATAAAAAAGGTTTAGAATACCCTATTATGAATTAAACCACATACTATATAGGGGAAAATGTCATTCAAATAGTGGTTTGAAATTACATTTAGAGGAGACTTGATAAGGTTTAATTTCAACAGTAAATCAAAACACCTTTTCAAGTAAGTATATGAACCTATAATTACATTCACTTTGTATGTTAATCATCATATAAGAAACCAAACCAATCAACCACCTTTTCTCTTTTTTTTCTTTAATTTTTTCCTAAATATTTTAAGATGTGTCTACACTATTCTCATTAGATAGATCTCAATCTTCCACATTACTATTTTCATAAATTTTTAGTGTTTTTTGAGCATAGATATTTTTTTATTTGACATCCCTAAGAAAAGTAATTATTTTATTGGGAGATATCAAGTAGGTGGAGTGAAAGAATTTATAGTTAATACTAACTAGATATCACAAGTTATGATCAATAAATTGAAGCTAGTGGAATATAAAAACATAGTAAATAAAAGGAAAATAGATTTTTGTGGATGTTATGTTGAGAATATAAGAAGAAAACCCTAGGTAAATGTCTCAATGTAATTCAAATATGTATTATTTCTGGTAAGGAAGGTCATCGAGTAGCCGGACACTGAAGAAAAATTAACAGTTTGGTTAAAACTATGAAGTAGAATAATGATATTATTAAGGACCCACTAAGAGGATAAAAATATATCAGAGTCACCAGAAATATTACGCAGACTGATGTCATTATCTTTTTGACTTTGAGTTATGTGATCATGTTTTTCTCAAGATTTTAGATCGTTTGGGGCATATGCACTTGGAGAAGAGTGGTAATTTAGTACCTCATTATGTCAAACCATTTGAGATTGTGATGAAACTATGAATGATGTATTATAATTGTGACTTTCATACGTATTTGATATCTTTCCTTGATGTGTTCCATGTTTCTCAGATGAATATTTTTCAGTCGGACCTCTCCCACGTACTTGAGTGGGAGGACATTGAGATTGAACCAAACACCTTTGTGGTCAAAATACATATTTATTTAGTGGATTGGCATGATAAGGTTCTATGTGGAAAGATAATCTCAATAGTTCAATTGAGATTATCGTGTTGAAGGGATAACAAAGAGACTATATATAGTGATGACTTGATAATGTAATAATGGTCTTATCTTTTATTGGGTTTGTTATCTTTTTATTTTCTGGGTAAAATAATATTTTATAGTGGAGAGAATTGTCACACCTAGGAATATGAATCTAGGTGTGGAGTTTTTTTTTGTATTTTAGGTCATTTGTGGGTTATGGGAGATGTTTTGGCTTGATGGAGGTATCAGGAGGAAACTAACTAGATAGTGAGGTTGGATAGAACACTTTCATGAATGCAGGTTCCACCAGCCAACAGGTAATCTTACACTAGCTAGCCATTGGAATTTCTATAGGTGTAGGAATATTTCTTACACCTACCATCCAGCCAGTGAGATTTCACCTGCCAGTTGGTGGGATTCTAGTGGGCATATGAATTATGATGCACTGACTATCTAACTGATAACATCGCTAGAGATGCGGAATACTATGGTCGAAAATGTAATTTTCACACAAATTAATATTTTAGTCCCCCTAATCTAAAACTTACATCCCTAATTTGATTTTACATGATCTAGAGGCTCTAATGTGGAATTATTGGCTCCCCTCCTCTCCCTAAAGTTGAATCATCATATTGATTGATGGATTGGATATCATTTCTTAAAAATCAGGTAAGAGAAATCCTTCTAATCTGATTTATTTTCCACTATTCCATGTAATTTATGTCTTACAAGACCACATTTTTGATCTATCCTAGTTATAGAAAACAAAAATTGTTTCCATTGGATATAGGTTCTTGAGGATCCAATTTCCTTAACTCCCATGGCCATTCTTAAATAGAAAACATCATTTCACTATTATTATATAGGTGTATCTATTCTATGGTATAAGCCCTGGCATACCTTATGTTCTTTGATTTGTTCATTTTTTTTATTTGAAATTTAGTGGTAGTAATGAAATTAATCTTTTAGGATTTTTCTATGCTTTCAATAAGGCATTTTTTGATGGAAACTATTTAAAACATGTATTTTTTTTAATAAATTTCCTCAAAGATGTTTTTAAAAAGAGAAATGGTTTTTAAATCATGAAAAGTAGTGTGAATTTCTATAGATATTTTTTTATAAATATGCGGGGCTTTGATTTGAAATGGATTAGACCTTGGAAAATGTATATAAAACATAGTTTCGGATTATTCCTTGGAAAATATTTATGAAACATTGGTTTGTTTATCTTGAACATGGTGATGATGTAATATCACACTTGAGAGACTTAGGGTATGGAAGAAAATTAAACAAATACTTTCCATTATAGAGTGTGATATCACCAGTGGAGGCTACATTGATGTAATATAGACTAGGGGGTAGAATTTCCATGAAACTAAGGTTCCTAGACAATAGGAGCCACATTATAACATCTTTTGTTCCTTAAGGAGTCTTAGAGGTCTAGTTTTGTATTCCCTCCAATCATGTATTTCCCAATTTATTTCTTTGAGATTACATTATGTGATTTTTTTGGTATGATTATTGATGAACTTGTTCATTTTGTATAAATTGATGATTAAAAATTATTTATTTATATTGTTATTCCATTGAAAAAGTAAAATTTCATTTTCTCAATTTTATTGAATATGGAATGATATTGAAAATAAATCAAAATGATAATTTATAAAAGTGGAAATGATTCCATTCATATTGTTTTATAATTATTTTTTAAATATGAACTAATGGATACACATTTTTAGAAATTTGAAAAACTATATATGGTTTTATATTGGGTTATTGATATCAAACCAAAAATTTTCCTTCCAGAATTTGTGTCCTTGGTATTTTAGGAATAGGTAAATGGAAGAGAATCATATATAGGACAACTCTCCTTACTCATGTTTCCTACTAGTGGGTTGGGATAGGGGTGACTTATGGTCATGTGGAGACAAACCCATGGGTTTATTTGGGTTACATTTTGTTTATGGTCTTATTATTATGTTTTTCGACCTTATTATCTTTATGTTGGATGTGACCTTTTTAGTTTTGTTTTTTACATATGATGTTTTCTGGTATTCTTCTTTAGTACTCTATTTATTTCCATTACACATTATGTCTATTGAGGGTGAAATCATACCCACATTCTCTTGTATAATCCCTTAGTGCTTTTTGCCAGACCATGGTGATCTGGAATGAACATTAGGCCTGGTGGTGGGCTAATTTGGGTGACATTGTGGGTTTACCTGGATTGGTCTGTTACATGTAAGGAGTTTTGGTATTATGAAAATAAATACCATAATCCAAGAGATAATGAGGATAATATACCTCAAATACATCCAAGTCCTAGGGAATAAACAAGGGGCTATGAAATGAATAATGCTAAAGAGGATCACAATAATTAAGGTACACTTATCCTCTAATCTATATTTATGGATGTTGTAACCCCTTGGGATATTATGATATAAATTTAATTTATTTGATATCACGCAATACATGAAACTCCAATTCCAAATAAACCATAACACAATATATTGTTATAAACATGGCATTAAATTGGAGGAATAAATAAAAATAACTAAATTTTCAAATAAACATGTATAAAGGTTTTAGATTATGGAAATATATTTTTTATTAAAGTCATTATATGCTATAAAAATATATATTTTCCCTCAAAATAGTTTTTATTTCTTTTCATGAAAAAACAATATAATTAATTTCATTAATTTTTTAAAAAAATTATTTCCAATAATTAACTTAATTTTTTAAATCATCATGTCAAAATTATCTTAAAGTTATTTTTTTCGAATTTTCAAAAAAGACATATTTTTCGATGAATAGTAAAAAATATTGATTTTTATTAAAAATTGTCTTTTCATTTCAAGAAATTCAAAAAGATCCATTTAGTTTTAAAATGGTTTTAAAAGTACAATTATTTTATTTAAATTATTAATAAGAAAATTATGTTTATTTTAATTATTTTAATGTTGGATTTTGTTAACAAAACATTTTATACTATATAGAACATTTTTTTAGAAAATTGCTTTTCGTTGCATTATTCAGGTTTAATTTTAAATCAAATTATGATTTTTGAGTGATTTGAATCTTGAAAAATAGATTCTATATTTGTAATAAGAAGGTTCAAATTTGGTAAATTGGCTCCTTTTAATTTTGGACATTATGAATAGCAACCTTGGTAAATATTTTTCACCTCAGTAAGGGTAAAACATATGAAATATGGTTAAAAAATTTATATAAGGTTTAAAATTACTATAATACTCAACTTTATTGTATTTTATGGGTGTAGTAGGACTATTTACATCAACTTCTTAAATTTATGGACACTTGGTTCCAATATTTTTGATCATGACCTTTATATTAATTTAAGAAAAGTATAAATAAAAAATATCACTCTCTTAACATTAATATATCTAAAATTTTTACATAAGGATAAAAAGAGAATAAGTCTAGTTTTAAATGTTTATTTGAAATATGAATTAATTTTTTTATCATGTTAATTTATTTTTAATTTTTTATTATTTAATAATTACCATAAATTCTTACATAACGCCAACAAAATAATTATTCAATTAATAGAAAAATATAATAAATTATTCAAAAAATATTAAAAGTAATACAATTTGGATGAATTGTTTAATTCCATAATTATTTAAATAAATATAATATATTAGGGTTGTTTTAGATGTTTATATTTTAAATCCATTACTATCTTGATGTCTTTAGAGTCAATATAAGGGAATAATGTCAAAAATGAAATTAATAAATCTTATGTTAAATAATATCTTATTAAATTATTAAAAAATAATAAAAATCATTCAAGAGAACAATTAAGACGATAAATGGTTAAAAATGACATCCATTTTCCATTTATTATCTAATTTTTACTTTATAAGTAAAAGTATTACCCTTTAATATTGAAAAATCCATTACCATAGTTAAGATTAAAATAGTTAATGAAGGGATTGAAACAAAATATAATATTTAAAATGACACAAAAATCTATCTATGTTTCACTTGTTTGTTATATTTTAACAATATAAACTTTTTATTTGAATTTATTTCTATTTTTAAGCATTATATTTACGAAATAAAATAATTATATTAAGATCTTTTAAGTAATTTCAAGTGTGTCCTTTATCTCCCTCATAAAAGGACACCCCTTATATTTTATCTTTTTATCACCTTGATCCATCTATATAAACAAAAAACAAGATAATTCCCTTTATAAAAAACTCTAAACATTAAATATATGTGATTTTATTCTTTAAATATCATTCTAAGGGTCCTTAAGAAGGAATATAATGGAGACCTGCCGAAGAAGTGGAAATTGTCTTACCCAAACTCTTTCAATTTATTTCTTATTCTAAAACCTATAAATCTATTTTATTTATCATGAAATAATAAATTATGTGTTATGAATATACATATATGTTACTATGATTATATAACCAGCAACAACAACCCTATATTCTGTTAAATGGGAAGTGAAAGTATCACTTGCGTGTAAATGTGGACTACCACATCCACGAGCGATACAGTTCATTTTCCATCACCACATTTCATGGAAGGTTATTATTATGGTTTAAATTTTTATATATAATATTTATGATAAAATTATTCTTATATAATTATAACATCACATCTACCTTTTTATCTTACTATTTATTGGAAAATGATAACATCGCTTGTGCACACATGTGGACTACCACCTCCATGAAGCGATGTGATTAATTTTTTGTTTCCTTTTTATATGAATAATAATAAGGATAGATTTAATTAATATATATTATATATTAATTATTATGGAATTGTGAATCATTATTTACATTTATTTCATTCCATCTGTTAAAATGTGAAAACAACATTCATGCATACGTATGACCTACCGTCTCCATGACTGGTGTAATTAATTTTTATATATCTACATTTTATTGATGAATATAAATATATAAATTGAATATATAAGTTATATATATAATGATTAAAATTATTTTTATAATTAAAAAATAATCAAATTACAAGTACCAAGACCTCTAAACCAAAACATGCATGAGAAACAAAACAGTTATCACTGGGAACAATGATTTTAATAACAAATAGTTAACAAAAAAGTGATAATATGTTATAAGTAAATAATATTTGGTATGATTTATATGATTATAGTTATATAATGAAATTATAAAAAACATATTTTTATGATATAGGAGGTTCAAATGCATACAAATAAATACAACAATAGAGGTAAGAGATTTATGTCTCAATACTATTTTATTCAAGATTTTTTATACTTGAATTTCTATTGGGGAAATTATATGATAATTATTTGATAAATACTTTTTATTTTAATTGTCTTATAGTTTTTATAGATAATACATGTTTCCATTTAATTTTACTAACTTAAAATACTATACATACTGAAAGAGTGTTTTAAATGAAAACTGACTATGTTTTACAATTAGGCCAGGAATGTTTTTCTTCTATATCCATGTTTTCTATATTATGTTTTAAAGAATGGTTTACTCTTATCCGATGATTTTTTTATTAAATTTTAACCATGTTTTTCATTTTATAAAAACCCTTCAAAGGAATATTATTATCCTTTTCTGAATGAGGTTTTTTTTACTTTTTAACAAAAAGGTGAAAGGAATCATTGGTTTAACATACTTGATATGAATGAAACTTACCTCCATCATGAACACTAAATGATTCAGATATTCCTTTAAAATTTTCCATTTTTCATTTCAAAGAAAAAATTTCTATAATATTTTGTAAATTTTTATTTTAAAAAATTATATTTCAAAATGAAAAGGGTATTTTCCTCAACAAATATTCTTGTGATATTTTAACAGAATTTTCATATCTAATAACATTCTTTGATGTTAATTATGATTTATTTGGGATATGATACAATGATACCATCCATATTCTTTCTCTATATAGTTATGATCATGATGATTAAATTTTTATGAACCCATTTATTTTCCTTAGGTTCTGTTATGATAAAATGTTGAATTGTTCACGAAACCTATTTTCATTCCATATGTCATGTTATTATGAAATGATGAATGTTTTATGATCTTATAGAAACAATATGTATGGTTTTCATTAAATTATTGGTGGGATTGGAATTATATATCCCTATATTTAATTGGGTAATGTTTTATATCTCATGATATAATAATGGGAAAGAAGACTATGTACTTGATCTACTATTGGAAATAAGTTAATGTGCTTGATCCATTATGGGAAACTAAACCACTATAGGAAATAAGTGATGATAACTGATTAATTAAAATATGGTAAACATGTATTGATTCTTAATCCACTATGATTTTATGGTATTAGTACTTTATCATGTCATATAAAATGTTTTCTATAACTATGATGGTGCTAGACTTTTATGACATTTTTATGCTTAGTTTTTGAAATCATTGTTCATGATTTATTAGAGATGATATATCACCCTTATAATTCATGTATTTTGAAATGATGATGTTTTATTCCATGAATAAAGATTCTAAACAATGATAGATTAGGTGTGATTATTTTATGCTATGATAATGATCTCATACCCTTATATTTATCTTATGTTTTCATATGATCATCGATTGATATCTTCCATGTTTACCCTTACTAAAAATATGAGGTCACCCTTTCTTTTATTTCCATTCCTCAGGTTATAAAGAAATGTTTTGGGTAGGGTATGTTAAGAAGGGTACAAATTGATACGAACATAATGAGAGATAATTAATAATGTACATAAATAATATATTTATGTATCTAATGTACAGATATACTAAACCTTCATGGTTATAGCTTGGATCTTAATGTTATATACTGAATATTTATCTAAAAAATGTAAATTTTATGTATTAAATGCATGGGATGATATATTTGTCACCATTTCAAGGTTTAGTTAATATTAGGATGTTAGGATTAGAGAACGTTGGTTAAAATCTCTAGGATAAGCTTAAGTATAGGATAAAATCCTAAAGTTTTGGTAATGACCTTGGATAACCTAGGATAAACCTAAGGTTATATAGATTAAACAGAAGGTGTCATGATTTAGACATACTATGAATTACGTTTCATGTTTTATTACTCTAATTAAAGATGCATGATAGTCAAACTAAATATTCTGGTTTTAGTATGGGATTTTAGATATAATGATGATGTTAAAGTGGCAATACAGAAGCTTATATATTAAAGCACCCTATTTGAGCTTGGTTATATTAATTCATATATATTAGTAAAAATCTCTCAGTATGACCATTTAAATCCTAAATTATTATATGTTTATTTATAGGTGGAAACTTTTATTGGTACGATGGTTGCATCTCAAGTCTATAGTTCCTCTTCAATTGAAGTTTGTGGGAAATAACTTGATTAAAATATTTTGATTCACAATTCATTTGAATTTTATGCAATTTTAGGCATGGATTGTATTTTTAAATGGATTTCATATCATTTTTAAGTAATGGAATCCACATTTCATATTATAAATGAACATCTGATTGTTTATCAGAGATAAGATGAATAAAAACTTTCAATGGAAATTACATCTATCTTGTGGGTTTTAATTCCTATCCATGATAGGAATCTATCTTAGATGGTTAGAGAAAACTCAACATTGGATATATGCCTACTGTACATGACTTTATTGATGTATTTTCAGAAGAATTTCTAAGGATTATAATAGTATAAGTCAGTTATAAATTTTTATTTGAAATATAAACTATTTTTTTATCATGGTAATTTGTTTTTAAATTTTTGTGATTTAATAATTATCTTAAAATCTTACACAGTGCTAACACAATATTTATTCAATTAATAAAAACATAAAATAAATGATTTTAAATATATTAAAAGTAATTCAATTTAGATGTATTGTTATGTTCCATTAATTTTTTAGATAAATATAATATATCTTGGTTGTGTGAAAGGTTTACATTCTAAATCTATTATTATCTTGATGTCTTTACTATAAAATTATGTGAATAGTGTCAAAAATAAAAAAATGATATTTTGTGATAAATAATATTCTATTAAATTATTTAAAAATCAAAAAGATATTGAAATATGAAGTTTATTATTATAAATAATCTAAAATATTTATCATTTTTCCATTTATGATCCAATTTCAACCTTATAAGTAAAAGTATAACCCTTTAATATTGAAAAATCCACTACCATAGTTAAGGTTAAAATTGGTTAATGAAGGGGTTAAACCAAAATATAAAGTCAAAAATGATACCAAAACCAGTATAAATTTCATTATATGATGTTTTTTAGACCATATAATATTTTAATTATAATTATTGGCTATTTTTAAGAATTATACTTGAGAAATACATAAATTATATTTAAATATTTTAATTAATTTGAAGTCTGTCTTTTCCCTCCATTATAACAGGAAACCCATTATCTCTTATATTTATACCTCATCAAGCCACATATCTCAATAAAAACATAAAAAATTCTATTATAATATTACTTATACATGAAATAAAGGTTTTTTTCTTCTTGAAAGACAATTACAAGGGTCCTTAATAAGGGATCTAAAGGAGGTCTACCTATGAAGTGGTAATTGTCTTACCCAACCTCTTTCAATTTATTACTTCTTATAACTCCTATAAATATATGGTATTAATAATTAAATAATAAATTAAGTATCCTAAATAAACTTAAATTTTTCTATGAGTATGGAACCACCAATATACATCCTAAATTCAATCAAATGGGAAGTGAAAGTATCGCTAGTGCGTACGTGTGGACTGTCGCCCCCACGCTGCAATACAATTCATTTTCAATCACCATATTTCACTAATGGTTATTATGATGGTTTTAATGTTTATATATTATTTTTATGATATAATTATTCTTCTATAATTATAATTTTATATGTACCTTCTTATCTTCCCATCATTTGAAAAATGATAACATTGCTCGTGCATACATGTAGACTACCACCACCACGAAGTAATGTGATTCATTTTTCATTTACACCTTACATAGATGGTAATAAGAATATATTTAATTAACATATATATGATATATATGATTAAATAATTATTCAATAATGGTTAATTATTATTTACCTTTATTTCATTCCATATGTCAAAAATTGGAAACAATGTTTATGTAAACGTACGACTTATCATATCTATGAATGGTGGAATTCATTTTTCTATCTATAACTTATGGATGAATCAAAATATATATAATTAATATATATTTTATTTATATCATGATAAAATTCTAGAGATTATGTAACCGTGAAAAAATTACAAGGGCCAGAAATTCCAAACCGAAACATGCATTATAAATGAAACAATTATCTCCTAGAACAATGATTTTTATAAAAAAATTGTTAATAAACAGGTGATAATAAGTTATAAGTAAATCCTATATGGTATAATCTATATTATTATAGTTATAAAAAAAATTATAATAAGTATATATTTATTATATATTAGGTTATAACATGTACAAAGAAAGACAAGACTTGATGTAAGAGATTTATTTCTTAACCCCATTTTATTTGGGATTATTTATGCTTGAATTTACATTGAGTAAATTATATTATCCTCATTTGATAAATCCCTTTATTTATTATCCTGTTTATATTTCTATTGAATAAAATTTCCCTTTCATTTTCCTCATATTAATTACTAAAGAGACTTAAAGAATCTTTTTGAGGATAATCCACTATGTTTTACAATTCATTCAAGAATATTTTTATTCCATACCCATATTTTATTTTAAATTTTTTAAAGTATATTTTAATATTATCATATTATTTTTTTAAATACTTTTTACCCATTTTTTGTTTTATATTTTTTTCAAATGAATATTCTAGTTGTTTTTATAATGTGGTTTTGACAGTTTACTAAAAATTCGAAAGGAATATTTGTTTTAATGCATATGGCATGAATTGTTTTTCTATAATCATTACTAATAAATTATTTGAAGATTAATTTAAAATTTTACATGGTTATTTTCAAATAATGTGTTTTCTATAATATTATGTATATTTTTATATTTTAATGAAGTTATATCCATAATGAAAAGGGTATTTTCCTCAAGAAATATTTCATTGATCTTTTAAAGGAATTTCCATGCATGATAACATCAGTTCATGTTTATTATTATTTACTAGGGATATTATCTAATGATACCGTCATATTATTTCACTGGATGGTTATGATTATTAGGATGATATTTTTATAAAACCCATGTATTTTCCATATGCTATTCTATGATAGAATTTTGAAATTTTTATGAAACCTATTTTCTTTCCATAGAAATATTATGATGATATAATTAATGTTTTATAATATTGTAGCACACATATGTATGGTTTTAAATATATGATGAGTGGTCCTAAAATTATATATCCCTATAATTCATTGGGTAAATTTTTATATCTCGTGATATAATTGTGGGAAACCTGTCAATGTGATTGATCCACCACGGGAAACAATTCGACGTGCTTGATCCACTATGATAAAAACGTGGTTATGACTAATCCAATATAAGAAACATGTAATGATTCCTAATTCATTATAATATGGTAAATAGGTGTTTAATCATGATTCTACATGATTTTATAGTCTATTTAATTAACCTTGACATATGAAATGGTTTCTATACCCATGAAAAGGCCACAATTTTATGATATGTTTTTATTATTTTGATTTAAACATGATGTTCACGATTGATTGTTGGTGATCTCTATCCATTATGATTCATGTATTTGAAACGGTAACGTTTTATTCCATCGATCATGATTTTGATCCATGATATATTGGGTATAAACATTGTAAGTTATGATTAGATCACATACCTACTATGTTTATCTTATGTTTTCATATGATCATCGATTGATATCTACAATTTTTACCCATATTGAGAATAAGTTCTTACCCTTTATTATGTTTCCTTTCAATAGGTTATGAAGACAGGTTTTATGTAGGGAATTTAAATAAGGATGAAATGTAACAATAACATGATGAGATATGATGAAAAATATACTTAAATAAGATGTTTCTGTATCTAGTCTCCAAAGACACTAAAATTTCATGGTTCTATAATGGATAATAATGTTAGATATTAAATATTATTAAAAAATGATGTAATATTTATGTAAAAATTCTTGGGCTGCTATATATGTCTCATTGGATTCTCTTTATATCCACTTTATTATATCTTGGAAAATTTCTTAAGGCCTAAAATCATCACCCCAATGATTTTAAATTGAATAATTGAATAAAACTTCTAATTTTTTTATTATTTAATACCAAGTTGATTTTTTGTTGTAATTTGTTTCATTCAAATATTATTAATCTCCTTTTTATGTATTTTTATTTGACTTTAAGCATTGATTAAATCTATATTTACATAGATCCAATATCAATTACCAGAATAATGAAATCACATATCATATCTCAAATCAACCAATGATAATCTATTAGTTCAAGATTGAATATAAAATTTATCGGGAAAAATTAATTCCATTATATAGATCTCAATACCCAATCATGATGGGTATTTAGCTCAAATTATTAGATAAAAAATAAATTTTAGGTATATGACTATTATGAGGGAAAATATGTGTTTCCTAGTCTTACCAAATATTTTAAGGGTGGCATCTAATTATTAGTTATATCTTGAGTCTTTTCTATCATATGGATTCCATTGGCTATTTTCAGTAATGATTAATAATTAAAATTTTGAGGACATAATTTATATAATGGGTATTGATATCACACCAAATGTTTTTGAACATATTATCTTTTGTAAAATTAGTTGTTTTTAATTAAAAATAATATTTTTCTATTCTTTCCAAATAATTAAAACAAATTAGGAAAGGAGTTATAAAAGATATGAATAAAACTGATTTTTTTATTCATAATGAAACATTAAAATCAAGGTATATGAAACAATGCATTACATGCCATTTAATATTTCCTTCAATAGATGATTACATCCATTTAAAGCACATAAATTTATGTGGGAAAACAAATTGAAAAGAATAATATATTTAAAACAAAGAGATCCCCTGGATTATATTTTCCCTTGAGGACAACCATTAGTATTACTAAACCTACAACGAGAAAGAGAAAAATTAAAGGGGAATGAATATTGAGAAATTTAAATTGAAAATTAAGGGAATGAGATGTGTAATTTGGGAGGTAAGAATAGAATAAATTTATAAAGAGTAATGGTTTAATATAATCCTTATAAAAGAAAATATAGTTATTGCAATTATGGTCACAAGAATATATTCAATAGAAATATGTTCATTGGAAATACATTAATATGATAGGTATAATGAATATGTGTACTATTGGTAACAAATTAAAAAATATATAATTCACAAATTCTAAAAAATAAAATTGAAATAAAATATTTAATTAAAATGTTGTTTTATAACAATATATTTATGTATTAAATATTACTATTATTAAATTATGATATGATATATTTATAAAATTTAAATAAATATTTTAATATCAGTTAAATGATAAAATTAAATGTTAGGATATATATAAGTAATTTAAATGGTATTTGGTAATGATGAGTTAAAAGTGGCATTTCTCAAAGAACTATTTCTTTTAAGTGTTGAGTATCTTTATCATAATAAAATTAATCACTACTAAATAATGTTTTTAAAAAAATTTGTTGATAATAAAATAAATTACCATCTACACATTAGTTATTAATAGTAATGTAACAAGAAATAATTCATTTTATGATTAAGGAAGCATTTTTCAAAAAAAATTTATGCATTATACACACCTATATTAAAATATAGAAATTAAGTCTGATAAAATGTTTTTCATATTTTTAGCTAGTATATTCATGTTTTATAATAAGGTCATTTACGTTTTTAACATACAAAAATCTACCAAAGTAAATATTTGTTACTATGGTAAAACTGTTATTTTTCAAAGAATTGTTTTTATAAAAATTGTGTAATTTTTATCTAAATAAATTAAATTTATATATTTTTGATGAGTGTAATATTATGTTTAAAAATATATAAAACTTATTAAAATTCATTTAATTACTAGTTTATAAGAAATAATAATAATTACACTTGATGTATAAAAATAAAATTTTCTACAAAATAGTTTTTTCTATGTCATGTGTTTTAATTTAAAAATTAATTTTTTCATTTTTATAAATTAAATTATATTAATTTATGTAAAAATTAGGATTTTTAATGTCAAAGTCAGGAAGAATAGGTCATCTTAAATTTTTCTAAAAAATAATAATGACCACAGTAAAATATTTAATCATGGTTAACAAGGGTAAAAATGGGCAATTTAAAGTGGCTTTAATTTTTATAAATTAACATGAAACATAGACCTTATAGAATAAATTTTTTAGGTTTATGTCTCACCAAAATTTACTCACCTAACTCACCTTCCTACCATGTGATTCCATCATTACCCTACACCTAACTTTAGTTTCCAAGGAGATGCACCACCTTTTAACCTATAAAACGATCTCACTTCCCACCACTCAAATCTAAACTTTCCTTAAAAAAATTTCCTAGAAAATACACCCATATTTACTATTCTAGATCCACCATCCACCCTAAATCTTCTATTTTCATATGGTGCTTCAAGAGAATATTCAAGTCATCAATGTGATTATTATCCACTCCCTATACTTTTCTTCTTTATCTTTACCATCCACCATCTTCCAAACCTATTATAACTATAATAATATAATTAAATAAGTATCATTAGTATATTTAAATTTTATTATATTTATGGAACAACCATTATCTATCTCCCCCCATATATTGGAAATGGAAAACATCAGTCATGTTATGTGCGAACTACCCCCTCCAGGAACGACGTATTTCATTTTTTATTACTTACATACATGGATGGTTTTCAAAATTTATTTGATGAATAAAAATTATATTTATGGAATTATTAATATTCTATAAGGGTAATATTATTACTTAAAATTGTTATTAATATACTACCTTTTGTTCCTTATAAATCATAGAAACAAGATCAATGTCGATTTCATCATGATGAATCATAACTAAAACTCTCATGGAATGAAATTAGAACATTATAAATAATTATTTAATATATATTCTTGTACCATAAATAATTTAGTAATGATTAAATTTATATCAAAGAATAAATATCGACATCGACGTTACTATACACGTGTGAAACAATCAAAATCCCTAACCCCCAATGATGAAGATAAATAATATATAACTAATAGTTGTCTAATTAATGATTATAAATAAATATTATAAAATATAATATATTTTAATAAGGTTATAGAATAATTAATTAATATGTTTATGTTTATCATAGAGGATTTTTGGGTGGGTCCGACCAAGTAGGAATTTTAGGTACGACTTTTCATCTAAATTTTCCTTCATTGAGACACGGTTTCATATTTTTCACATATTATTCTGACATAATATATCACTACACCATTTAATTATTTCATAATAAAAAAACTATAATCATTTAATTTAGATGTACATTTCAAAATATATATTTCATGTTCTTTTAACTCATATACCACCCAAGTTGTAATGGACTTTGTTAACTCAAATTTCCTTTCATTGAGTTATAATGTTACTTCTTGATCTTCATTCTTATATGTTTAGTTTTTAACACCATATGATTATATTGTATTGTATTTATAATTTATTTTCCATACATTTACAATTATTTCTCATAAAATATTCTTTTAAGGATCGTTACTTAAAATATTATGATATTTATAAGGGGTTTCTTGTCTCAATTTCCATTCTTTGATACATATACTATTTTCACCTCTTATTTTATTTTATATTATGTGCATAATACTATATAAATGTGATTAATAATAATTTTATTGAAATTTAAATGGTTTAAAAATCCATTTTATGTTCTATAATTTAATGTGTTTTTTATTCATAATCTATAAATCGATAAGGGTTGTTTACAACTCAACCACCTTTTCGTCGATTCACAGTTTTTCTACGCTGAATACATTATTATATGTTTATTATATCACCAAATTTATTTACTAAATAGGGTAATTTCTATTTATCTCTAGGTAATTTACATTTTATCATCAAAATATATTCTTTAATTTATTTATTTCTTTGATAAAAATGTTGTTGTTAACAATAATTTCCATCCTCTCTAATAAGAATTTTCTCTTCCATGCTCATATTCATTATTTCTACAAATGTTTTCCTTTTTTTATTTTGAAAACCTAGTGAAAATTTAGGATATATCCATGGTCCACGATTGTGGATATAGACTAATTGATTGTGGCTAATGTTTATAGCCATAGTTGGGCCATCAATGAATTCTATCATTGTTGCTAAAACTCCTAATTCATAAACATAAGTGACTGAACTATATATATAGTAAATTACAATGTATATATCCTATATTAGGGGGGGGGGGGGTTATCCTATATTCTTAGTTTCCAATCATATCCATTGGTCCTAAACTTCTATAGGGGAGCTACAACCATAGGTATCTATGGAAATGGCTCATAACTGTGGATTTAGCCTTTGAAAAATTAACCAAAATAGTGAGATTTGATCCTAGGACCTCTCCTATAATTCATCTACAACTATACAAAAAAACTATGATAGAAAATAGTTATATATAATTTTTTAAAATTATAATTACTATACTTAAAAAAATAATAATTCGGTAACCAATGGCCACATTTCACATTAACCAAGGTCGTAGATGTTGCAAGAAAGGTCTATGATTATGGTTTATATGGTCTATAAATTAAGGCCTTTTCTATGCCCTTCCTTTGAAAATAATATTTTTGAGTGTTTTTATGGAATAACATATAGCCACAAAGAACATTTTCTTGTGGATATAGCTTCCCAATATTTATAATCATTTTTTGACCCTGTCTATAACTAGCCTATAGCCACCGTATAACCCAACAATGGATATAGGTCCATGGTTGTAATCAATTTTTACAATCATAAAATCTAAATATATATTATATAATGTTATCTATATTTTTCTCCTTACCCATTTTCCAAAGGAAGTTTTATAATATTTTTTAAGATATTGGTTTCATTAAATGTATTTTAAAATATTTAAAATATTTTTATTTTCACACTTGTATATTTTATCTTCCAATAATATTTTTTTTGACTTAACTGTCACTTCATTTCAAGTTTAAATTTTTTGTATTTATTTTTAAAAATATGTTTTAAAAATATTTTCATGTTAACCAATTTAAAATTATTTTTGAAAGTGACTCATATATTTGTATCTTTACAAAATTGTTAAGAAATATTTTTTATATAATTATTTTTATGGTTTCATTCCATTTTACTCTTTATATCTAAAATATATGTCTCTTAAAGAGTTATGTTCACCGTCTTAATAATCTTATGAAATAATCTTTTGGGTGACTGTATTTTTGGAATCATTTGATCAAAATTTTGAGTTCATTATCTGTGATAACATTTTAAAATATTATAAAACCAATTTTATTTTCATAGTTTCATTATGATATGATTGATTTCATGTGTCGCACATATGTATGGATAATAATTATGTGATGGTTGAGGTCCTATATGTCCTTCAAATGCATTGGTTAATGTTTTACATCTAATAAGGTAATTCATTTTTGCATGGGCATAATTGTGGTTAAGATATGATCACAAGAATCTACATGGACATAATTATGATTATGTTATGTTAAAAAAACTATGTATAGACATAATTGAAGTTATGATATTTTCACATGATAGTGTATTTAAATAATTGTTTTTAAACTTTTTTTACAATGTTATAGTATCCTATTATTATGATTATTAAACATTTCTATTTTCTATTCTTATGTTATGCTCTATGGAATGTGCCTATTGTATTAGGATTTTTCACTCTTATGTTATGTTATATGTTTGATCAGTTGAGATTACATATTCTTCTATAATGAATTATGGGAAACTTTTATCATTTCATATTATATTTATTTAGATATTTCTCCTATGATTATTTTTTTCTCATATGATTATGTTTTAACCATTTACGACTCATTGAAAAAAATTTCCTTACTAAGAATTTGAGATCAACCCTCATTATGTTTTCTATTCTATAGGTTATGAAGATTAATATAATATATGAGATGTTTATAAGGAGGTACGTTATGGTAAAATTATGGAGAAATTTTCACAATTCTGAGAAATATTTTATTTATGTACCTAATATCTAAATACACTAAACCATTTGGTTTTGGGATTGTGAGATTATTTTTGAGATTTAATGTATACATAATGAAAATATTTTGTTTGGTTTGGATTGATTCATCTCACTTGGTATCAAAGAATGTGTGCATTTTTAGTACTAGACCTGGGAGTAAGGGTTTGGTTAATCCCACTCACCCTTTATCTTATTTCACTCTCCCATTTATGAGAATGAGATCTTGACTCCTTAGATACATTAGATTACACCTTAGAGCCTATTGTATAATAATAACCAATATTTTATCTCCAAGGAGGATGATTAAAAAAGGGTTATAAGCTAATACATACACCACAATTCTAAAATGTTTTTAATTATTATTAGATATTGTTATTTGAGTTCCCCAATATACCACACTATAAGAATATAAGAGGTTTATATCCTAATGGATAAAGTAGAGTAGGATTATAGGGCTATTAAACATTCTCATTACCACCCCTTTAGTATTCCTTTTAATACCTTTTATAACTAGATAATTAACTATGTATTTGTTTTTATAAATAACACCCCCTCCGATAACAATATATCATTATATATTATACTCAACCATCATCACTATATTGAAACCTAAAACTTATTTTAGTTGGAAGAAGTGACTGATATTTGATATGATATTATGTTTTAGCTTAAATTGAATCTTTGAGCCAGTGGAAGTAATTTGTGAGGAGAAAAAGATAAAACTAAACTAACTTGGTAAACCAAGTGGTAGACTCCAAGACATAATTATTCCCTTTCTCTAAATTAAATAAATCTATAAATCTATCCATCTTCAAGGTATCTGGGTAAAATTATATGTTAAACATATCCTTTCACTTCTCCCAAGTGATACCTTCAGGTAGTTTATCTTAGACAATAGATTACTAACATTTATGAGTTGGTCTTTACAGTATATAGATGGAAAATTTAACCTTGTAAAAATATGTTTTCTAAATAAAACAAAAAATATGCATAATTTTCTCTATATATTTTGATGGTTCTTTAGTCACATGATTACTCAAAGGGAAGGTGGACTTTTCTTAGTTAATTATTGGGAATGATCTATTAATTTATCATGGTATCTCTCACATTCCTACCCAAAAGTTTGAATATTTTATATGACTAATTCAATAAGGGTTGGTGTCCACTATAGGGTTTTCCTTGTAGAAAATTATCCAGCACTTCTTCCCTCCAGTTCACTAAAGTCAATCTGGGAGGCATTTACCACAAGAAAATTATATGTAAAACCAATAAATATTCAACTCAATCCCAATAACATCAAATTTCCTAAAAATATATTCAATTTCATATTATTAAGTAATGACTACAACAAAGGAAATTTAAAATCACAAGGGCGGGGGGGGGGGGGTTCAAAACTTCACAATTTCAAGAAATTCATCATGGTTCATTGTTTTGTCACATAATTTGGTATATCATGACCAAACCATGAAAATCCCACTAACGGGTGTTCAGAACCAAATGTGTGGTATATGAAAAAAAAATTATACATTGTTAATAGTAACCACGTATCTTAATATTCCCTATTATTTTCAATCCAAAACATAGAGTTTCCCAAAATAAATTGTTCACAATTGAATAAATCCATCATAAAAATAATCTGTATCAAAATATATCAATAAAATTTTTAAAATATTTCTCAAATCCATGATAATAAAGTTGACCACCCCTGGAAGATCAGGGTTTAACATGAAGAAAATTTTTCTAGACACTCTATCATATGTACCTCTTAAGCTCCAAAGATCTAATATTCTATATATCTTTACTTCCAAAATAAAAATAGGTTTCTAATTCCATTTTTTAATAAACCGGCCTAGGTCAACCTACCACATCACTTGAGTCTACTTTCAATAAGGATTTAATAACATTCTTGATCAACATTGGATTACTAAAAGTTCCTAGGGTTCAAATATATATCAAATTGGAATGATTTCACCCAATCAAACAAATAAATAATATCACAAACTTTAATTGGGAATCCAACATGTAAGTATCCATAAATTATACACTAATGAAATATAAATAAAAGTTTTCAAAATATAGTCCAACAAAACATGGTATAAAAAGGAAGGAATATAAAATCACATAACAATAACTTTATATAAAAACATAAGGTGAGATCCATTAATTGCATAATAAAAAAGAGACTAAAAATAAAGGTAGGCCAAAGTGGTCGATACATAATCATCCTAAAGTAACAAAAATGTCCAAAAATAATACCAAAACCATCTCATTATTACCAATTTCCACATCTATATCTAATATATAAATAAGAATAATTAATTTAAGGCACACCACCAAAGGAAACAACTCCTTTAACTTTACCTACATTAGATATAACAAGGTCTATATATACTCCCAATGAGTGTATGTAAGTTGTAAAAAATCACCCAGTAAGATACCACAAAGAATCAATAAAACTGATTATATAATTAATTCGTCAAATTATACTTTTAATGAAAATTATAAAATAGTTTTTAGAGTTTTATTTAAGATGAAGATCCACATATATATCATTAACTCTTTATGAAAACCATTTCATTTTAGAAAGAATAAAATCAAAGCAGGGTAAGAAAAAACTCATAATGAGAATATAAAATAGGTCATACTGAGTTTATAACTAAAGTAAAGTTATAAAATTAACTAATAATAACATATAATATCAAAACATTAATCATAAAAATTAACAAACATTGGATGAAAACCTCTATCCTTCTCAGGAAAAACTAGGACCTTGCTCATAGATCACTACTGAACTAATGAAATATTGATAGACTTAGACACTAACTTACCTCAATGGGATTGTCAAATGAAAAACCATATAAATAGTGGAATTATAAATAGGGACCCCAAGTCAGGGAGAAATCATAGCTAAGGTTTCACTCATACTTGATTTCCCTCATAGAACTTGTGGCTTACCATGTAAACCAACATATCCCAAATCAAATAAGTCAACAAATAATATTCATCAAAACTCATGTGATAAACCAATCCACTTTAACAATTCCATAATGAGTATAAAATATAAATAATTCCACATGCATAATGAAACCAATACAGATAATATATGTAAGTGTATTACTATAATAAAAAAAACATTCAGAGTAGAGAACATAACATTTTAAAAAAGAAAATCACATGAAATTGTGAAAGAAAATTTCTATAAAATATAACAAATTATAAAATTATTTGTTAAATCCATCCATAAGAATACATAGAATAATTTTATCAATCTTCTTGTGGGAGATAAAATTCAAATTGCAAATATAATCCTTGAAATCCATGGAAAATCTATTTATTCCTAGCTTAAAAAAAGAAGGAACATATAAGAAAATTATGGGTTTATAAAATAACAATTTTCAAATTTTTAATTAATAATAAAAACCTAAAGAGAATAAATCCCCAATGTTTTGAAAATTTAAAGGAGTTATATTGAAACACATGTCTCAATTCATTAAATTACACTTGTATTATTCAAATAATGGGAGTTTAGGATGGGGTATACCCTTCATAAACTATAGAATTAAAAAATTACATTATTAAAGTATACCATAAACATAGAAACAGAAAACATGTAAAACTAGGGAAATAAGTTGAATAATATCCAGGAGAATATTGATGGAATAGTGAAGAAGAACATGGATTAAGAAGGTATGGAGAGGTTAATGTGGACAAAATAACCTAAATCATTGAAGGAAGACCAATACAGAATAGGGAGGAAGAGTATATGGGTAAATGGTATCTTGAAGGGTTTAACTGAAATGGGAGGAATACAACTGAGGAAATACCCAAAAAATGGGTAAAATGTGAGACATAGAAATTAAATTTCTCATATGGTCACATGGTTTAGAAAATTGTGCACCCACCATTTGATATATCCTCAAGTCTAGGTGTATCACAAACATAGTTTTATTTAATAGTTAGGGTAACTATGCACCAATTATGCATAATGTAATGGGTTAAAACTCTTCCCATTTATATTTTAGATTCATAGTTTTCTATAACCACACTTCAATCATTCATCTCATATTTCTCTATCAAATTTCATATTATTAAACTCCAAAAATGAAAATTTTATTGAATAATATAAGTAAATGAAATACTAAAAAATAAACACATACCAGAGACATTGAGGGTGTCCAAATGATGATGATGTGGATGGGGACTATAGTGATGATATCGACACAGGTGGGGGTGGTTTTTGTTTTAGAGGGCACAATAATGGTTCTAAAAATAACTATAATCATAATTTTTATACAAAACATATATGTAATATCCATACTTGAATGGTGGTAATATTAAAAAGAAAACTTTTAAGTATTGATCATATTTGTATATGTGTATATTACTTTTAATGTATAAATCATTGGTTTGGCGATACTGGTTTAGAAATTTGTGACACGTTTGGCTTAGATATATACTTATATTACATTTGATATAAGGGGATTATATCTATGGTCATTGACTATAAATATAATCATTAAATACATTATCAATGATCATGGATAAAATTGATTGTCCATGGTACCAACCATAGAAAAAGGGATATATTTGTAATCTAACATTGAACATGGTTGTACCCATATTTCCATGGAAATAGAGGAAAAGGTCAGATTGACTATGGTTAAAACCTATAGTTTTGGTTGAATAAGTTATATCCATGGTTTTTTGTTGTAGTCATATTCCCATTTTCTAGTAGTGTTCATTGGTAATGAGGTGGGGGAAATAGACATTATAATATCACTATAATGTATTTGGGAAGTCCAATAATAATATTTCACCAAGGGACTGTAGGAGATATTGGGTCTAAAAAATAATTTAGTTATCCTAAAAATTATGAAAATATTATTTTCATGTATTTATATGGAGACTGGAATAGTGGAATAGTATTTTTTTTTAAATTGCATAGAAATATAATAATTTTAGAAACTGATATAAAAACTAGAAAAGGTGTTAACATAGTGGTTTTGAATACCTAAAAAAATAATAAAATAAATCATGGGTAATAATAGTGGTGTGGTGGATTTTCTTATTTCTATCAAAACAATTTTTTTGGGTGGCTTGGTGATGGTTCTACTGTTGGGAGCTCAAATTTATTTTATAGAAATTACACTTGATGGGTAACTATATTTCTCCATATATATTAAAAACATTAATAGTAATGGAATCAGGAAGGTGAAGTTATATTAAGAAGAATTCCTATTTGAGAACTTGGTGATGGGGTAACCTTATTAGTCTGGTTATTCACAGTTAGAAAATAGTTTATTTGGGACATATTATGATATATAGTTTTATTGATTGTAGTTATTCAAAATAAAAAAAATATTCAACCTATGATTATGATATAGTTATGAGAATTTTTATATTATTATTCATTCAATGTGCTTGGTGATGTTCGATGTTTATATAGATGATCATTCTATTATGATATTATATACCCCGATTTTTTATGGTATATTGTATAAGTGATTTAATAACAAAAAAATTATATATCACATGAGACTTGATGATGACATTGTTGGCATAAATTTTTGGAATTTGATTATATTGAATAATGAGATGAGTACTAAGGTACCTTGACTTTTTGATTATTGGTTATTTTTCATATTTTTCTAGTCATAAGATTTTAAAAAATTCCTTTCCCTCATGGAATTACAATTGAAAACTTTTGAATTATTTATCAGATTATCATATGGAAATGTTGAAATATGGTATGATCAAGAATAACTAGTCTGTAAATGATTTTCATGTCGTGTTTTTTATTCCTTTTCATGTCAGTATTTAAGAGACTTTATTGGAGGCAAAATTGTAAATAAATTTTTTATATCAGTTAACAAAAACCAACATTGTAAATTCATATTTTTTTATCAATTTTTTACATCAATTATCCTATAACCGATGTGATTTTTTTTATCACAACAGTTTTTAAAAATAATCGACTTGAAAAACAATGGTGTAATTTTTTTTCACATTGGTTATCAAATAACCAATGTGAATTTTTTTATAAAAAAATAGACATTTATTCATCCTCCACAACATCAGACAAAAGAAACAAAACAAAATAAAAGGAAGTAGACAACTAGCAAGATACTTACAAATGAACTTTCAAATTTACAATGTATATTACATGTAAACAAAAAATCAATAAAACCTTTAAAATTATTATCCCATTAAATTTGTAAATGTCTCAACTCCTATGCACTATATGGTTGTGGGTCATCAAATAGATAAAATAATATAGAAATAATTTTACTTGAATTTTCAATAAAACATATGAAATATTAAGGAAATAATTATAAAGAAATCTAACCTTAGGAAACTTTGTTACAATCCCAGTTAAAATTATTTCATAAACGAATATTAAAACATAATATCCATATTTTTTTCTACCTTCTTGTTTATAAAACTAATTCAAAGATATTTTTATTGAAAATAACCTTTAAGTAATATATCCAAATATAGTAATTTTAAATTAAAATTCACCTTACCTTTTACAAATTTGATCATGGATCCCTTGTTTATGGTCATATATCTAAATAAATTCAATTACCTGTTGGAAAATAATATGAATAGAATAAATTTTATTCCTTATAATATAAAAATTATTAAAAAATCAAATTTTTGTTTTCAATACATTCTAAATTTTTTCTCTCACTTCACCATGGATAGAGCATAGCTTATATAATGTATTATCTTTTGAAAAAAAAACACCCAACATCCAATGATGACTGATATAAATGAAAATTTAATATTAGTTGTTAATATCTTAAGTGATATATAAAAAATAGTATGAAAAAATGTTTCATACTCTTCGATATATGAAAACATCCAATACTGAATGATGATATTTATCTGAAATCTTTCATCTATTTAAACTATTCTTTCAGCATTATTCATTGTAAAATCTATAAGAGAAATAAATTATGGGTCTATAAATTCATATAAATCTATATTTTCATGCTATGTACAAATTTTAAAAAGATACATTATAACAAGAAAGCATGATTATATATTTTTAATAAATTAAGGGAATGGAAAATTTTGTTAATTGACATACATGGAAAAAATTTTCATCGTGTTGATGCCAAATTTATATCCAACTATAAGCTCCATGATATCGGTATTCAAAATCCCCACAATCATTTCATGCCCAAAGAATAGTAGAATCAATTAGAATCTCACATACTCCCAAAAACAAATTTGAGTATGCTGACAGTCTATCAAGACTATTAGATTCTATATCTTAAGGTATACAAATTTGATTTTCTTTCGTTGTTTATAAATTATTTCTTTAACTTTAAAGTATTCTTGTAAAAAATAATATAAATATATAACCATTAAAATGAGAAAACAAATTTAATAACAAAATGAAATAAAATATAACATATATACATACCTCTATGGTAATATATCGAAGTATTCCAGATGACCAATATAAAAAATGATTGATACCTTGTACAAATGTACTCACCTAATCTATAGGACATGATATTTCTTTTGATCTATATATAATATCCTTTACAGGGACCCTATGATTCTTTATCTCAATTTAATGATGATTATTGGTATCATTGATATAATATATATTTCCATATTCAACAATATGATTAGGATCATCAACATATAAATCATAGTAACTTGGAAGTTATAGAGGATGGGGTGTAAGGGTAGGATAAGAATGAGTGTGGTTTGGAGTCAGAGATGTGTGAGTAGGATAAGAAAGAGGAGTGGGATCAGATAGGGGTGGTGGAGAAGTCGGATGGGAAATTCAAAACTATCCTAGCATGTTTGTAAACATCAACTGTACCAAAGCTCCGATCCTATCCTCCATCATCATTTGAATATCCTTAACATTGTATTCCAAAGATTCTATTATTTTGATAAAAATGTTCCTTTGAAGAAGCTTTTGAATGTGGAAACACTTTTCTTACTGATACACCTACTGGGTATCCTTATACATGACCTGGGTGTTCAGTCTTTCCCAATGTTGTAGCTAAAATATACTTTACACCCTCAGTAATAAATACCCCCTTTGTTCATTACTCCTCAATAGAATCCTGTATGAAATATTTTAAAAAATATGCAATGAATCACAATATATAAAGAGTTGATTTAACATCAATCAATAAATAAAGAAAACATCTTAAAATCTTTTCATCTAAAACTCTTGAATCTTCCTTAAGATGTTTTCCTTTTTTACACATTTGATCCTTTTTCCAATTTTCATGTCTAGTGGCAGGGGAGGAGGGGAAACCTCTGCATACCCTATGTACCCATCTATTAGATTTTGATGTTTTTCTGCTAGTATTTGTTCTTCCAATAATGTATACCCTCCCTGAGATAGTGTATGATGGTTTACATTTCTAGATTGAATATCTTAATTAGATCTCCTTGATTAATATAAATTAGGAATTAGGAATAAAGAAATCATTAACTTGGTCATTAATATAAAAAGAAGTTCTAAAAAGATAACACTGAACTTACCAAAAACTCTACTCATCATTTACTTTCAACAAATTTCTTACATGTATCTTCATCTATAAATGGATATATATCTCATGTATTTTCATGTTGTCTATATACAAAAATAAAAGATGATGTGAGGGATGATTTAAAATCCCTCCATCTCCTAGCTGCCAATGATAATCATTTTCTCATAACTCCTCTAGTATCAGGTATATTATATGTCATCTGATAAGAAGGCGAAAAAATATATTACTATAGACATTTCAAGATAAGTTAAATAAAAACAAACAAACATACCAAAATGGTCTCCCATAATTGTGATAATGTCAATTTATCAACACTTCACCAACCATTAAGCAAAATACAAACTTTTATTTTAGCATGTACTGAAACAAAAGTCTAAAATTGTTTCGAATTTGGACCTCTTGGAATATCATTACCATAAAATTCTACTAGTATCCTCTATTCCTAGATACGAGAAACTAATAATTTTTTTTAAATGAGTGGTTCCATGTTTACCAACCCTCAAACTATTTCCCCCCTATGGAAGTATATTTTTCATGTAAAGAAGGATGGGGAGGCTCATCAATAGAAGAATTTGTATATTCCTCTCCGAAGATATGAGTATGATCATTTATAGAAATATGTGGTGGATTAGCGGATTGATCTATCATTATCCTACAAATGAAATCAACCCCAATTAGTATAAAAATATACAAATCCAACAATTAAATACAAATGTAAATAAAAAAATAACAATTATCAAACAAAAAGTAAACTAAACTAATACTAAAAAAATTATATTTATATTTTATATAGTTAACTAAAATTATAAAAATATTAATGAGAGATGAAATGGCATAAATGAATGAAAAATACACAATATTAACGAGAGATGAAATGACATAGTAAAAATTCACCAACCTGATAAATCATTTTCACAACAAAATAATTTTTTTTATAAGATACTCTTATACAATTTTTTTTGTTTTTTTCAATGTTAACATTAAAATAATTGTTTTCAAAAAAATTAATAAATAGATAAGTTATGTAAGGGTAAACATGGAAAACCAGAAAAAAATAAACTAATATAAACTAACAATTTATGTTATTTATTATAATACGTTTTTAATAAAGAAAATAAAATAAAATAATCTAATTTATGAAATTTAAAAAAGTAAATCGAAATTAAACATATGTTACATGTAATATTATGAATGTACTAAATGATTGTTTTACCAAATTCCTTTGTCATGATCATTCTGTATGGTATAAACCATGTCTATGACATGATCATCTATACTATTTGTTAATCGTTCCATGGAAGTAGGGATTTCACATAAATTAGTATCTTCGTCAAGTTTATCATTACTAATATACTATTATTTCCTTATAAAAAATAGATTATTACATATTAGATTGAACAAGAACATTGATTTTTTACATGTGTTTCCATGGTATAAGGATCATTTGTGTATTCCAATTTATTCAGATTAACTAGTGTCATTCCAAATTTATCGTGTCTGACACTGTTGTTACCGATAAAAAATTTACAATTAAACACTAGAACTTGAAATTTAATGTAATAAACATTAAATATTTCTTCAATGAATCCATAATATGTAGTCAATGCAAAGATTGAGTTTTTTTGGCACTCAATAAAATGAATTGTTTTTCAAAAAAACAACACACTACTATTTTAAACTACACTTCTATTGTCCCATTCTCTTGTATGAAAAATATATCCATTAATGTCATACCAGGACAATGCTATCAAATTTCAACTTGGACTTTCAAATAACCATCTCAATGTTTATAATGCATCTGTTTTACAAAGTGCAGTCTCTTTAAACAATGGAAAAAAAGTTTTTTTTTATTCTCATTCAAAATCCACATATCCTTCTTCTTTTAATAACTTTGTTTCAACCCATTAATATGAAATGTTATATATTGTTGAGCATCATAGATGTTATTAAATATGTACAAATATACCTTCTTTATCTGTTAACCTATAAATAATTTCACTTTTAAGATAAGAATCCCCTTTCCCCCATAATTGACTCATTCATGTAAAGATGTAGGAAAACCAATGTTCTCACCTGTAGACAAATATATTTTAAAATACCTTGAAACCTCATTAGAAATATACTTCATAACAATGTATACTTCAGGTAAATAAGATTATTAATATACCCTTTCACTATATTCATAGAAATTTCAAAAGGATGCATCCAGCATAGATATACAGGTCCACAATGATTTATTTCTTTCACCAAATGAACCATTAAATGTACAATAATTTCAAAAAATAGGGAGGAAAATACATTTCCAATTGAAAAAGTATAGAAATCGCATTGTTCCCAAAAGTGTTCAATGAATTCAAATCAATCACCTTATTACAAATTGAATTTCAAAAAATAACACAACTTCATGATAGTCATTCTGACATAGGTGTGAAATATTCCACACAATGTAACTAGAAGGAGCTATTGAATAAGGATGCGGCAATCATGATATTTCATACGATTCAACATCAAATCATTTAAAGACACATTTTTTTTACATTTAAAGAATAACCATGTGGCCCTTTTATATCATGAAGATATTAAAAAATTCTTTTTTTACCTCTTGGATAAGGTATGACATTCCAGGGGAAGGAATGTTTACCTTCCATAAGGAGTGGGAGCCAACTCCAAACGTATTCCCTTTGAGAGTAAATCCAATCTTCCATTCAACACATCTTTAGTCAATACATTAATATATAACAATGCTCCAATCAAATTTTCATAGATATGATTCTACACATGCATGAAAATTAATGTTATGTCTCACCTCATGATATCTCCAATATGGTATCTCAAAAAATATTGACAATTTATTCCAAATATTTTTATTATTACCAGATTTACGTATCTTTCTGAATGTCACATCAATGTTTTTAACCCTATCAAAATACTGACCTATGGATAAGGTATTTGGAGAAATATCAAATTCATGTGATCCATTAAAATCCTTTATTAATATTCTATAAGAGTGATTCATAGGAAAAAACTTCCAATGACCTATGTATACTATTTTTTCCCAAGATACAATTGATAATATGAAGACTGTTGTTCAAAAATTGGACAAGCTTCATGCTCTTAACATTGTATCCAGAAAAACTTCTATATGTTGGAAAGACATTAATATTGAACATAATCATTTCATGCAGTTGAAAATATTCCATTTTATAATAATCATACTCCCTTATACCATCCTCCCATAACAATTTCAAATCATCAATTAATTGTGATAAGAAAATTTAAATATCATTTTCAGGATATTTTGGTCCATATATCATTAAACCAATATGAAATATTTTCACTTCATACAAAATTTAGGAGATAAGTTGTCAATTTCTAATAAAATAGGCCATTAACTATGACTGTTACAAAGGATTCGATGTCGATTCATTCCATACATGCACAGTCCAAGTCTGACATTTCTCACTTCATTTATGAATGTATGAAATTGGTGATTAATTTTCTTCCCCTGTGTAAAATTAGTTGGATGAAATATTTTTACATCACATATCTTCTCATTATTATTCCAACATAACATTTTTTCATCATTTGAATTAGAAAATAAACATTTCAAATGATGAATTATAGGAAGATACCCAAATGACTTGGCAAGGGTCTCTATAACTTCTAAATCATCCTATGATTTTTCTTTCAACTTATACCATGACATCCCACATTTAATATGACTTGAAATAAATTTGTATTCTTTCATATATAGAACACATTAATTCAGGAAACCATGTATGTTTTGTACCATAATACCATTGGATGTAGTATTTTATTCACTTTACAATATGAATCTAGAAGATCATTATATTTAGGAAGAATATCCTTAAACAATTGTAGAAACTCTATAAAAATCTTGTCACTCCATCCATTTTTTTCTTTCATGTTAATCAATATTAACACCATTGATAAAACTGTAAAGTCCTTATAACCTAGATATAATGGTTTTTCAGCATTTCTATATAGTTGCTCAATTTTCGATTATTTATTAATTGCCTCTACTTCAATATTAAGAATTGTTTCTTCAATTTTATGATACTTTTCATCTTACAAAGCATCATCATAAAGATATCAAAAATTATTCTTATTTTAACCATTCCAATTATATAGGATATAACTCATATTAAAACCATGAAAAATTAAATGATATTTGATCTTTGTACTTTTTATCTTCTTCATGTTTAAACATTTCAAGCATGGACAGAAAAATATATTTTTTTGGAACATTTAGTTTGGAGAATTCAAAAAGAGCATCATCAACTTCCTCATATTCATCACTTATTCGAAGTTCCTTAATCCATCTTTGAATCATTATTATCTATGAAAAATATCAAAAATATATATCTTTTCAAGATAAGCCAATTTTAAATTTATATGAAATATTCCTTAATTTTAAAGTAACACTATTTTTAAATATAAAAAATATATGTATATTTGAAAAATTTAATTATACATTTAATACAATAATGGAAGATATATTTATATATAAATGGTAAATCATTAAAATATATGAATAGAAGTAATTTAGAAAATAAAATAAAGTTTGATTATTCCCTCATTTTTCATTTTCATATAAAAAAATTAGATAAAAATTGAGATTGAATATTATTGACAAGAATACAAATAATGTACAAGAAGAACAAGAGAGAGTCCTTCAAGCTCAAAGGAATGTGAAGTGATCAAAGGTAAATAACACAATACAATCAATCGGCCATTCTAGAACCCAATGATTCATCGACATTCTTCAAATATTGATGGGTCATATGTGGATCACCTCTAGAGGGGATTTACATTGAGTCCTAACCATGTAATGACACTACATCAATCAAGTTAGAATGGTCACAATCCTCAATAAATAATGATATAAAGATCGAAGTATCCTTTTATGAGAATTTATTTAAACCAAATACAATGGATTTTTGATAACTAATATGATCAAAGATCATATAATATTAAATATGTGATATTTAAATTATATAAATTGTTTAAATAATAGAATTGAAATATAAAATAATTATATTTCATTTAATATCATATATTTAAGGTAAAATTCTATATAATAAATAGTATAGAAGAGTTTACATTAATAATGAATATAAATTGTTTATATTCATATAATTATGGAATTTCCATAATGCATAACTAAATTGTAAAATGTTTATAACTAGTTTTATTTTTAAATTGTACTTAAATACCCTATATCATGTTAAATAAATTGATTGTTAATTTTTTTAGGTTATTCTATGCTTCATTCATGAATATAAATTATTTAATTTATGATTATATGTATGGTTATGTTTAAAAAATTAATATACTTCTAAAATGATCAAACATGCATCTTAGGAGTTGCATGCTATGTATATATGAGATAAGATTCTAAAAAAATCATTAGAACACAAAAAATACACATGTATCTCTCTATAATAAGATTCTGAATAGAAAATTTATGTGCATGGATACATGTAAAGGTAATATATGAGATTACATGATGAGATTAAACAAGATGATAACGTGAGATTTTCATAAACGTAATCCAAAAAAGAAGATTTAGGGCATCTGTGACATTGAACGGCTAAAATCATGGTGTGTTAGGATTAATTGAGAGTTTAGAGATTATAAGATCAAATTTTCCAATGAAAATGAGGATATATGAAGACAGAAAAAGAGTTTGGAGGCCACCAAATTGAAGAAATGAGGTTAGGGATTCCATATGCAAGAGAACCGAGTTTTCCTTTTCCCAATCTAAAAACAACAAAATGATTCAAAATGGGAATTCATAAAATTTTAAATGATTTATCACAACAGTTTTTAGATAACCGACATTATAAAGAAATTTTTATTCATCTATCATGTTGGTTATATAGAAACTGATGTGAAAAAATTGAATTAACACCAGTTATAAATAACTGAAATCATAAATCTTGCGCAATAAATTCTTTTTTTACTAGTGAATATTGGTATCCTAGAAGACCCACAAGGATTAGTAGGTACATTGTTATTTATTTTTATTTATAGATGTTTATTATTAATGAATACTATATTTTTTGTTCATTTTTTGTGTGTTTCAATTCTATAAGCGGATGCATTAGGTTATTCATATAATGTGGAAGCATTACATAAGAACATGCCTTAATGTATTTATAATTTCATTTTCTTATATCATGGGAGTTCCCACTAAATTTTTTATTGATGCCCTACATGTGAACCACATTGAACATTCAATTATTATTTTATAATCACATGTTTAGACAATTATATGAGGGAAGGAGGATGGTGGCATTAACTTCCATGGTTCAAATTTGGATTTATGTTAAGGATCAACAAGGGTCTTTTCTTTTTAATTAATTAAGTATTCCATTATGATTAGCCACGGTTGATCTTTATTGTATGCAAAATTCCATGAAAATTTTCATTACATTTTCATTCTATTTGTTTATTATGTATAGTGTATGTGATAAGTAATAGAGATGTTAGATTATTTCTATATGGGAATAAACTTCTTATATATTTTTTAATTTTTTAATTAATATATGTGGTGGAATAGTCTCCCCAACAATTGTTTTAGGACCTCACTATTATTTTACATACTTTATTATATGAAAAGGTACACATTAATTCTTGTAAAAATCAATATTAATATCTATTTGGGTAACTTAGATCAAATTATTATAGAGATTGATGTGAAATATCTCTATAATTCCAACTGATTGATTAATGTCTATACCCATAAAAATAACAATCGTCATTCCCAATACATGTAAGATTGAATTTTACTTATTACCATATGGATCAAATTTGTATCCCCTATCTTGTGTCCTAGGGAACCCTATGCTTATATAATCCTTGAAAACATCCTAGGTACTCATGACCATATAAATCTATATTAATATCTAGTCCCTCTAGGACAACAATCATATTCACATATCAAGTTATAAAACCATTCTCTACTCATGTGAATTAAACCACTGCAAATAATTTTCTTTGGAAAAAACTAGGTAATTTCTTAGTGATGTTTTAATTTAATTTAAACATTTATTTTACCGTTTATTTCACAATAAAATAATATCATGCACATATAATGTGATCCTACATTCCAAATATGATGCATGAACTGACACACTTAAACCTCTATGGATAAAAAAACACAGAAATATCACTATTTAAATCATTTTCATGAAATCATAAAAAATAACAGCTAAAAATCTAGAAACATACCCCATACCTCCATTTTAATTAGGACTTACATTATTGATATGTTTTCTAGGAATAACTACTAATTAAATATCAATCCAATAAATTCCCATTTTATTCTATTAATTCCCAAAAAAAACTATAAACTATTTAAAACAAGGGCTCTAATACCATTTTTTAATAACTATTTTGGGATACTTGACCCGATACTCTAGTTAAGATTCCATATGACCCCATGAACACCTATTTATATTTTATAGGTTATCTAAAAGCGATTAGGGACTAATACATATTGTTGGGAGACTATACCCTCGATGTATTAACTAGGCATATCTAAATAATATCAATAAAAATTATAATTCAATGTAATTAAATATGATATATACAGTAATTTCCAATAAAATAACTATTATGAAAACAAAACATGTTATACAATGTCAAAACATAAATACATCTAATTAGATCATTTATTGTAGCCTACGAACAATTATATATATATATATGATAAAAAAATAATAAAATATTATGGATGTTTTATATCTCTATCTTCCATGTTGTAGCTCCCATCTATATCATCAATAGTCATAATTAGATATCATAGGGACCTTATCCTTACCTTATAAAAAACTATAAAATATGCATGTGCATGTAAGGTGTTGATATAGGATGTTAGTATTAAGACCCAGTGGGATATCTCTAAAAGAACTCTATTATATCTTGTAATATATATTTTATTCATATGATACAATGATATAACTTATGATCAAGTGAAAAATAAATTCGATACATCATGTTCTTTCCTGGTTACTACACGATGATTCACAATATTTTCCCCCTCCCACAGACATGTTTATATTTTTTATGGGAACTATTTTCCATCATTTTATAGCATTTTCATTCCCCAATGAATTAATTTTATTAATATTTCAATGAATTTAAATAGATAATATCTCAAAATCATTTTAAAATATATTTATTTAATTTAATATATCAAATTAATTAAAAAAATTATTTAGGAAATTTAAATAAGAAAAAGGTAAATGGAATTATTTTTATAATGGATGGGTGATAAATATTTGAGAAAATAAAATAAAAAGTTGAAAGAAAGTAATGGAGAGATATAATGAAAAATAGATAATTTTTTAAATATAATTAGATTAATGGGATTTTGAGAAAAATAGAGAGAGATTATATTGAAATTTATTTATTTTTTAAAAGTGGTGAATTACATGGTTTGGTTGGAATGAATTTGTATTTTCATATATTTTGTTTTCTTTTTTAAATGGATTTCATGTATTATGGTGGATAGAAGGGGCCGTGAAGAGGAGTCTAACAAAATACACAAAAATCAATGGATTAAAGTGTAAAAAAAGGAAAATACTATTATTGAAACACATAAACAATGCATTGCCAATTATCATTTCTCTTTATAAGTGAAAATAAAAATACATTTATCAGCACCAAAATAAAGCATAGATAAAAGTGGGCTTTTATCAGTACTTATTTTAGCACTAATAAAAGTTTTTTCTTTTGGAGTATTTTATTTAGCATTGATAAATATAACATTTATTAATTCTATAAATAGAATTGATAAAATATTTATTTATTTATTTAAGGTAAAATATTTATATATTTTAATTATAAGGAAAAATATATAAATTTATTGTATAAATGAGTCATATAATTGAATTTTTAAAAAATCATAAATTTTTATATGATTTTTTCATATATTTGTAATATTATTATATATATATATATTCCACACACATAAATATATTATATAGAATTTACAATAAAGTTAATATTTCATACATTGTATATAACTGGATATGCATGCAACATGATGACGATGGTCACTGGTGAGGTTAGTTAGACGTGGGAAGATCATCAAGTGAGCTATAATGGTGTGTTAAGTCACTGTAAGTAGTGAACTACTAACATAGAACACAATGGGTTGAGGTGGTGATGATGGGGCTACCAAAAATGATGATCTAGTGTAGCTAAATGATAGACCAACATGGAGCAGTTGTTACAGTTTGGTCCTTTGGGCCATTTGTATGGCCATTGTGACTATAGGCCCTTATACGGTGTAGTTTGGGATTTATAGGCATGTAAGGGTTCCTTCTCAACACATTTAAAAAGATGGATTATCCATAAAATAAAATAAATATAGAATTGGAGCTGTTGAGTTCACCTACTATACAAACGCATTTCCTAGGGCCCTTCCGAGACACATGTACGCACACACACATTTATATGCAAATAAAGATGGTCATATATATAAATCAGTAATTAAAAAATTACACTCCATATCATTAAATTAATTTATGAAATGAATTTATATTTAGAATTTTACTAATTTTATAATTTATGAGAATTTTTTATTAATATTTATATTAAAGTAATTAGTAATGTGTATTTTAAATATTTTATCTTGTAATTATAAAATTATTTATGAGTAAAGTAAACATTTATATAATTAATGATATATATTTTTAAAAATATTTATTAATTTATAAAAATTATAATATTTTTAATAATAATGAATAACAATTAAATGTAATTAATAATTAAGAATATTTTTTATAAAATAAATACAACATATATGTCAATAATTAATAATAATAATATATCTATATTTCATGTGGGTTTTTGTTTGAGTGGAATAACCATTTCCCACACTGCATATCATTATGGGTTTAACCCCAACTGTTCCTATGATTTCCCGCCAATTAAATCAGGGGGAGGGTTGATCTTCTTTACATTCCACAATTGTCAAGGGTGGGTACTGACGGTGATCCTGCTTGATGTTGTGGATTTCTCTAAGGGATGTGGAGGGGTAAATGGCTCATGTTGACTGAGCAACTTGAGAAAAAGATGGTTGAACTAGTGCTCTGGAAAGGACAACATGCAATGTGGGGATGCGTGTGCAGGTGGGTGGTTAATTGGGGCAGGGTCCCACTCGACAGGGGGTAGTGATGGTGCGTCATTATAGAGACTAGGAGGGTAGTGGAGGATGCTGAAAATAGGTGCCTTACTGGAACCCACATCATGGGTAGGAAACGAGGGAACTAATGTGGTCGATGTGAATGATTTGAAAACAACAACATAAAAAAACCATTTTGGTGCTGTTGATTTATGGGAACCATTGATACTCCTCTTGGAAGATATATTCCATGATGTATTGACTTTCGAGCCACTGAGTTCTTGATTACCATAAATTTTAATAGAAAAAGGTCTAGTAAGTTTCTTTCAATCCTAAGGGGGATGGATGATGGCTTAACATACTATTGTACTTAGGGTGTGTGGGTTGTTTTTTCTTTGTAGTCCACTCAACCATATTAAAAAATAAAAAATATATATTAGAAATAATAAATCTTTTTAAATATAATTATTAAATTCTAAATTTCAATTTTATCGTTTTATAATTAATAATATATTGTTAAAAACATTTATACGTTTATATTTTTCTTGTAAATGATAGAAAATATTATATTCTTACATATGTAATTTATATTTTTTTATCAAAATAAGAATAATTTAATATTATTTGAAATATAGTTTATTTTAACATTAATATTAAGTAATAATATATTTAAAATAATCCTATTTAATTTGAAATATGGTTAAATATATTTTTAAATATAATTATAAATTTTTAGAATATTAACTATTTATTCATTTAAATAATTAATAAAATATTTTATATATTAATAAAAATATTCAAATACAACTATTTTTTTAATATTATATATATAATTAATATTATATATATTTATATAATTAGTAATTTATTTTATATACTTTTTATTTAAATATTTTTAAATAGTTTATATTTATTTGTATATTTATATACAGTAAAAACTATTTACAAATTTAGTTAATTTATAATATTCTATTAATAAAATTATTTTCATAGAAATATTATTATTAACTATTAATATTTTTATATAATAAAAAATTTATATATTTTAATATACACAAACATATATATATTAATTACTATTATACTATCTTTTCTCATGGAATTTTCAATGTTTTTTCTCATTGTCACTTAAATGACCATGTCACTTAATTTTGTTTGTATGGTTGGTTGAATAGCCCTAAAATCTCTTATTTTTATGAGGTAAATTCGTTTGTTCTTGCAGTTGATCAATTCTTTCACGGGGTCCATCAATTATTTTATGTGTTTAGTCACTGGTCTTGCAATCGATCCTTTATAGTTGATATGTTTGGCCATGTAGTGACTCAATTTTTTTTTCATGTCGTCACTTGACCTACCATGAAATCATTAAATCCTTTATATATTCAGTCAATCCTTAATGTGGTCAATACTTTCTATTATATGGTCAATTGGTATAGTCGGTACTAATAGTCGATCAAGACATTGAAAAATTTCAAAAATTCCCAAAAATTGTCAATTTTTCCAGAATGAAGTAAAATATCTTTTACTGTAAAATATAGAATTTAAGGCTTAATTAAAGGGTTTTATATCTGTTAAGAGGGGATTTTATAATATATTTTAATTCTTTAATAATTAGGGTTTTAAATGAGTTATTCTATGTGAATTATTGAAAAACAGATTAAAGGTGGACTAAAAAGGAATTTTAGATGCATTATTTTTTTAAAGATATCCCAAGATCTATATCTAGAAATTTAAATAACCAGATTTTATTCATTTGATTCCTAATTTGTTTTATTAAAGTTTAGAATAACCTAAACCTTATTTTTGAGCCTTGGGATCTATCTTCCATTGAACCAAACTCCTCCTACTCAAGATATTTTCATCTGACTCATTCTCACTCTATTTTAAACAATGTGTAATGCTTAGAGTAGGATTTTGTTCTGCTCTTACATTTCCCATTAAAGTGTTATGCAACAAAGGAAGCCATTATCTTTGTGATTTATAAGTCATGACATTATACCCCATCTCTATTACCTCTATTTTTAAGGTTTCATTACTTGATACTTCTCTAAAGGTAGGAGATCCAAGTTCTCTATATATTGCACATCTGAGAAATTAACATGATTTTTTCCATTGCGTGGATAGTAAGGGTAATATTATTAAGATAATAAAACCCCTTTAAATAAAAACAAGGGGGAAAGTGATTTATTCAGTTATTGTTATCCATATTTATTATTATTGTTATTGATGACTTTATAATTGAACTAGAAATTTGTTGTTATATTCATTTCATGGTTTCATAAAATTAAGAACTCTTTCTCTATTTTATTTTTTGAACTCACCCTTCATAAAAGTATAATCATGAACATTTTACAATGCTTCGATTGTGTGAAAACCTTGAAATTATGTGAAATGACCATGAAATAGATGATAAAATATTACAAAATCCTTATGTAAATGAATTAAAATAATTATGTGAACTAGTAATTTGTTGTTATGTGATTCTAGGGTGCTTGTTATTATCCCTATATTTGTTTCGATATCATGGGGGTTGTGTGATGGTGGTGGTGATCAGTTCATATGCAGAATGAGTTGGTAAGTGGACATTATGGTTGCGTGGCATGTGATTTGATGTGGGTTTTTTCATGGTGAGTGGGTTGTTGTGTGATGGTGTTGTTGTAGTTTCAAGGTATCTATTTAATAAAGTTTCTAATGATGAAATTGAAAATACATGGGATTGTAATTTAAATGGTTCTAGGATTGAATTTATTAATGGTAATTGATTTAATGAATTGAATGTAGTATATGGATTTATATTAAATGGGAATTAATGTGGGTGTTATCTAGAGTGGTTCTTCATCAAATAGGGGAAAACATTAATTAATATAAAAATGGTAGTTGTTAATATAATTATCTATAAATTTTATAATTTTTACATGAAATAATTGGAATTTTGGTTTTTATATGGATGCATTGTGTGATGAGTCACATTTAGTTGTGGTAGTCTTTGATGGTAGATGTTGTGAGGTGATATTGTAGTGTTATGATAGTGAGGTTAGATATGAATCCTTATGATATGAAATGTCCTTTTTATCACATATTCGTTTATTTTTCATGTTATTAATATACACACCCCACCCAAATTGAGTAATACGTAACGACACCCAAATGTTGGGGGGGGGGGGGGGTGTTTTCCCTAACATCTAGGATATCAAGGTAACAGATGACTGATTACCTATCTTACGCGTTCTTCCTTCAGTAGCGGTAAGTGATGGAGGTACCCGGTTAGTGGATAGTACATACTAAGGATGTCACAATTGGTGTAAATTCTTAATAATGAAAGAATGTGACACATAATGGGGATCATGTGTTTTAGGAGGAGGGAATGAGGTTGATTTACTTCATGTTCATGATACGCTAATGACTTGGATACACAATTATTTGGATGTTGATGCGATAATTACAAGTGATGTTTACATATTTATTAATACCAATAAAAGATATTGGGCCCTATGGGAGGCTGGTTAGGTAGGGTTGCAACCTAACCCACATCAGATGTAGTGTCATACATGAGGACTAGTATACATGTAAGGGAAGGGATCATATGATATTTGACATTATAAGATGAGACTAGAAACATAGTGGGGATGTAACGCTTTGAGTTTTAAAAATTAAACAATATGTTCGATAGCATATATGATACGCCACATTGAGCTTTAACGAACAACTAAATATTATTGTTTAAATATTATCATTATAACCTAGTTGTTAGATTGGTGGGTATGAACAGAAATAACATAAATATTAAAAAATATTTTAAACATTTATATATAATTAATTCTATACAGACCAATTAATTATAAGTTAATGTAAAACCCTTTTTAAAATAAACTGCATTTTTTTTTCTTAAAAACTAATTAAATGTGGACAATTGTGTTTTATACCAATAAAAAATCATTCTTGCTGGATTATATTAATGATATATATATATATATATATATATATTAAATCTAACATTTACAATTTAAATCATTTTTTTTCTAGATCTGATATAAGAAAAATTTCAATTTCACGCATAAAAGGAGTATTTTTCAAAATGGGCAGTTTTGTTGCCCTTTAATGGAGTACTTGTTTTAAATATATTTTTTTGACACTTATATAGATTCTATTTTATAAAATAAAATTCTTATTTTAATTATTAATATAAAAATTTACTTTGGTATATTTTATTGTATTTTTTTGACAAGATTCATTTTTTGATGAATAGTAAAAAATACTATATTTTAATTGAAAAATGCATTTTCATTTGATTTATTTAAATTATTAAATAATATTTTAGACTGGTATTAAAGTGTAATGAGATCAATATTTTATCAATTAATCCAATTAGGTTCATTGTAATCAATTTCATATTGAATTTGTATATAAAAACATTTCAATCTTTTGAAGTGTTTTACTTTAAAAACTCGTTTTATCGTTTTGTCAATGGGATTGATTTTAAACTATATGTTTTGAAATTTGAAAAATATATTCCATATTTGGAGTAATAATATCTAAATATATTAAATAGTTCCCTTTTTTGGAAAATATATGAACTGTAACTTTGGTAATTTTCATTACGACAATTAAAGGTAAATCAGACAATTAAAGTTAAAATTAATATTATAAAGATTATAAAATTACCTTAACCATTGTTATGATTTTAGTTGATGAGTATTTTGGGTACATATTAATTAAATTACTAGTTATGAGACCATTTATGGACTTTTTGATGAGAATATAACCTTTATAATATTATATTCAATGGAAAGCTAATTTTGTCATACTGTTATTTTTAAAAGGAGAAATATTTTTAATATAGGGTTATATAAGAGATAATTTCGACTATAAATAGTATTTAGAAGGATAAAATGTTTATATACATCATGGTAATTTATTTATAAATTATATGGATAAAATATTTACCTTAAATGATGACACGATGATGATGCAATAATTATTTAATTAATGGAAGATTCAAACAAATGATATTAAAAATATTGAAATAAATATAATTTGATATAATTAATGATATAAACTAATTTTATGGATTATTTTGACATATTATTGAAGATTTATAAGATTTTTTTGATGATATCACGTCGTTATGATATTTTTTAAAAGCTAGCTGGTGAATAGTGTCAGAGATGACATTAATGATATTTTAAAATAAATAATATTTTATTAAATCATATAAAATTCATAAAAATTTATAATTCGTCCAAATAATTTGTATAATTATTAAAATTTAATAAATTAATCATTTATTATTCTTTTTTTAATTTATATTTATTATATTAATCATCAAAAAGTAAATTGCATGATATCATGGTAAGATTTAAAAAAAGTTAAATAGGGGTTAAAAAAAGATAAGGATTAAAAAATTAGTAAATAATTTTCTATTTTTTATTTTATTAAGTTATTTAAACCAAAAATAATCTTATATTTTAAATTAATATGTTTGGATCCATTTTTATTATAAAATTAATTTATATTAATTTAATATTTTGAAGATTTTCAAGAGTGCCCCTCCCCTCTCATATAAAAGGGAACTCATTCTTCTCATTTCAATAAACATAAAAACAAATTCTTTTAGACAAGATATAAATAATTACCTTCCCAGAATCTCTCATCACATTCTAGAGGCCGTATTTTAGGTATAACATCCTCTTTATAGGTGTTAAGGTGTTAATCAAATGAGATCGTCCGAAGAAGAGGTATCATTTTAATTAAGTATTTCAATATTATTTCTTCTTCCACTTCATTAAAATATTATTAAATCCTTATGAAATAATAAATAAAATATCCTAAATATAATTAGATATTATTATGTCAATATCATCACCTAAATCCACATCCAATTTCATCAAATGGGAAAAGAATTAATCATTCGTGTGTATGATGGACAACCAACTCACGAGCCGATGTAATTCATTTTCCATCACTATCTCTAAAAACTAGTTATAATGATTTAATTAAAGAATATATATTATTTTCATGACATATTTATCATTATTAAAATATAATATATCATTTTTCTTCTTACATTTCTATGTATATAAAAATGATAACATCAATCGTGTGTACGTCTGACTATCACCTCCACGAAGCGATGTGATTTGTTTTTCATCATAAGATCATATTAATGATATATATAAGTATATTAGAATTTTTAATATGATATTATTTATATAATTATAATTATTTAAATATAAAATAATACTTACCTTCTTTCTAAAATGATCATTGAAAAATGTAAATGTTACTCTTGTGTACATACGACTTACCGTCTCCTTGATTGTAAAGTAGTTTATTTTTCATATCCATATTTAGTGGATGAATTTACAAGTATAATTTATTTATAAAATTTATTTTTATTTTATGAATATTATTCTAGATATGATGTACAAATGACCAATTTTTTCTATAAACAACATACCGATGTCATTTTGGACTCACATACCGAATATCAACGAACTATATGATGTGAAATTAAATATTTAAGTAATTTTTATAATATGATAACAAGTGATATAAAAGAAATAATAAACTTGAAAAAGATTATAAAAAATTAAATAATTAACCTAGGTTTAATATTCAGTAATATAAAGATTTTATGCGATGATTCCAACTCATGGTAAGTGAATTTATCTCAATTTCCTTACAATGATGTATATTCTGATGTTATAAACCCACCACCTTTTATGAGGTATATATAAAGAAACTTTTTAATATCATATCATTAATCTATTTATTATCATGTTATTTAATTTTTTTAAATGTTATTCTTTCATGGGGATTATGATTTAAATTTTCAAAGTGGCATGGGACACCTTGAGTGTTTAAAGATTTAATGAAAAATCTTTCTTTTATGTCAAAATTATTGATAATATTTTTAATTATATAAAATAATTATAAAGAAATTTTTATGAATATTTTTAATTTCATTCAATGGTTTTCAAAAAGTAATATTTTTATGTGTTTATATAGAATGTTTTCACAAAAATGACAAAAGGAATGTTCTAAACATAACGTACATGACGACAATGACTTTTCTATCACCATGGCCATTTTTTTATTATCATATTCCTTTGATATATTTTATTTTTCCTTAAATTAAATTCCATAATTATATTTTGGTTATTTTGGTATTGAAAATGGGTTTTCAATGAAAAGGGTGTTTTGGTATTGAAAATCGGGTTTTGAAAGAATATTGTATTTTTATCTAAAATTGTTTTTCATATGGGATTAAAAGAGTTTTTCAAATGATTTTATGATTAAATTGTTTTATTAATTTGGGACTTTAGATTTATAAGAAGAAGGTGTGCCTGATACAATTTATACATTGTGTGACCCAGACATTTCCTGGTAAGCATGTTATAACTTAACATTGGGTGGCCTAGATTGCATCGATAAAGCCCATTATAGCTTAACATGAGATGGCCTATATAATGCTTGGTAAGTATGTTATAACATAACATGGGGTGGACCAGATATCCTTGGGTTATCCTATAATACATTGATTGGAAGTTTTCCATGTGTTTATTCCAATTGAAAGGGGTTTAAAAGGGATTTATGTTTATGATTCTTTAAGTCACCTAAATAATTTTCAATTGAATTCTATGAGTTTTAATGATATTTGTTGATAAAACGAGTTTTTTTATGTAAAAATGTTTTAATTCATATTTTAATAGAACTTTAAATTTAAAGGTAAATGTTATATGACTTTTTATATTTTTTACCGAACTAATAGTTTCCTTCATTTTATGTTTCATACTACGATTTTGTGCTCATACCAAGTGTTTGAAAAGTCTTTCATAGGGATTAAGGGGTAATAGGGATAAGGATGATATCACAGAGATAATTGTGAAGATTTTTCAAAAATAGAAATCATGTTTTATTTTAAAGAGTATGAAATTGTGAAAAAATAGATACTGATTATAAGTGCCCACTTGTAATGTTTGAGTTTACATTGTCAGAGTTTTTCCTAATTCTATAAAAATATACACCTAAAAGATATTTCAAAAAATTATGTGATTTATAGGTTAAAAAAAATAGAATATGTAATTTTGAAGGTCAGGTCCTTATAGTTGGTATCAGAGTATGTTTTAGACAACATTGACGATTATAATTATTTTTAAGTGTTAAGGATATCACCATGAATTTTTTTTGATCATAAGTTTTATCTATTATAAAACCTATTTACAATTTATGTTATGAATTTTTAAGGTGACTAACGGTATTTTTGGAGACATTTATTTTTGAGGTAATTATGAGTTATTACTTGATGGGATAAAAAATGAATGGTATGAGATGAACTTTAAGGTTAAAAAATGTAATGGTTATTTTTGATGAATTTATCATATTTTTGTAATGTTATAATAATTATATAGTTTTATAAAAAGGAAAACTCTTGGGATTGGTGACATATCATCATGTCTGGTAAGTTTGTGGGAATCGAACCCACAACCGAAGGGCGATAAGGGTGAAACACCTACCACTGGCCTCTATAAAGTATCTGTTAGTATTTATTCTTATTTTTAGTTAAATGATTTTATGGATTAATAATAAGTTGATTTTTGTAACCAATCATTTATTGAATAGATAACGATGGTATTGGAAAACGATTTTGTGATTAAGTGACTAATGTTATTTTGGAAGATGTTCACTATTTTGGAACCTTATATAATCAAGGGACATAGAATACTATGAGATTTTATTTGAGAATTAAAGATAGAATTATATTTTTGGAATAATATTTTATTTTTTTGTGGACATATAGTGACTTGGATTATTTATGGAAATAACTAGTATATCTTGGAGATTACATGATTTATAAAATTACCACTTTGTTATGAGACAATAAGAGTGATTGATGTTATTTGGATATATATGTGACTATTTGATCAAATCCTTATGTTTTTTGGATTTTATTATTAGTATATATTATTTATTTGAAGATTTTTTAGGATATTTGAATGATCTATGTTGAAATTTAGGTACCATTATTGAATTTTGGAGATTGGAGTGTTTTTTCATCATATAAAGGTTTATTATTTTTGGATAATTAAATTATATTATCCTAACCATTTCGGTTTTGGTTAATGGTTCACGAAATGAGAAATAGATAGTTAATATTTTATTGATCATGTGATTTTCTAGAATTTGATTCTAGTGATTTAGGCGTGAAAAATTCATCTTGAATACTCATCATTTAGAAAAAAATATATGTCTGTGGTGGAAATTGATTAAAGGATAAAACTAAACTTTTAAAGAATGTATATCCATTTTACACTCTGATATGAGGGAAATGTCTTCCAACTATACTACCTTTACACTCTCACTGCAAGTTAGAAGCCTCTGTCATATGGGGAGATGTGATTGAGGACATGTGGCCAACCAGGCATGGAGCACAATTTAAGTGGTATCCGGGTTCTGGATGTCACAAAGTAGTATTAGAGCAGTTCCTCTCTTGCTTAACTATTTGGTGACAATAGAGAGGAGATTGAAAAATTTTGGAACTTGGTTAGAATCCATGCTTGGGCATCACAAAACCATGTACAAGGTAAAGGCTGGTTTTCTGAATTATCATTTTTGTTCTATTTATGACTATTACTATTGATATCATTTCATCCTCGGGTGTTTCACATGTCTTGTGATGTTATCGATATTGATTTTATTGGAATTATGATTTCATTACTTTGACCTAATGAAATGAGGGTTATGCATTAGATCATGCATCCTTTTAGGCACATCATGAATTGCAGGACATGAATCTTTCCATGCCATGTTTAAATTCTAATGAGAATTTACTATTTCATGTTGACTATTCCTTGTTATATATATATATATATTAAATAGTGTTGGAATATTTTTTAGGATCAAGGATGTGATATGGTTTGTGTTAAGTGGGTTCCATATTTTGATTCATAAGGTGTATGGGCCCTTATGATTCAAAAAAATAGAATTCCTCTTAGCTCAACCAACCTCAAGTAGTCTAAATACTTAATAAGCATAATTTAATAAAATGACATCCAAGTGAATCCCATGTTTTGATTCATAAGGTGTATGGTCCCTTATGGACTGAAAAAATGGTATATCATTGGATCCATCCATTTCAAAATGCTTTAAATGTTTAAATAAGAACAATTTTATGTGGAGAATGAATTATAACATGAAAAACCCATCTTGCACATTTATAAGACAAATAATTGACTCAAACATGGCCTTAGTAGTGGGTAGTATGTTTTTATTCATTCTTATTAAATGTTATGGCATGTTACCTCTCTATACCTATCTTTTGAAGCATCAAGAGAGGTTTGATCATTCTTATAAGAAGGATTAAGTATGTAACCTAGTTCGTGAATTAAATCGTATAAATTTCATTAATATTTTCTAAGATTATAATTTGGAAATATAGCATTATTCCTCCATGATTTCCTCAAGTTGCGTGCCTCAATGGTGGAAGCGATCATTTTCTCAAGGTGGTGGTCCATGAGACAACAATCATTATTATGGTTGAGCCACATATGGATCCTCTTCCTGTTCAATATGTGGGTGATGATTCCTAGTTTTGAGAGGGTTTTCTTCATATTCTTTATGTTATACAAGGAAAAATGTGACCTACCCTGAGTATGGAAAGGTTGACTCATGAGTTCCTGTAGCAGCATCCTCCCACTTTCTTAGGGGATGCGGATCACTTGTTGTGGAATCATGGATTGAGGAGTTCCTATTTATATTGGAGCACATAGAGACGCATCTAGAGATGACGGTTAATCTAACAACTTTTATGCTTCAGGATTTAGCTAAGAGGTTATAGGATGTCATCACCCTTGAAGAATGGAATAGAGAAATGGTATGTGTATATTTTTATACCATCTTTTATGACTACTTATTTCCCATGACTCCGAGGGATGATAGAGCTATAGAATTTATAAAATAGTAGTATGGGAGTATGTAAGTCATGTAATAATCATTTTTTTCACTGAACTGTAATGTTCCACTCCTTTTTTAGATACTGATGATCTAATTACTACTATGATATTTGAGTATGGGTTATGTTACGCTATCTGATTGCAAGTCAATGTATTTAGATTGATGACCATTTCAAAAATAGATAACCAGGCCCTTATAACATATTGAAATTTTAGGGATGTTAAGGGTGCAATCTTGGGTACTTTAGCACTAAGGACTTCCAGTGGTTCTTAAATTGGTGAAAGATGCATTTTGAGGTTTCTCATGGAGGAAGCAGTAATCAATTGAAAAGTATATATGAAAAGTATAAAAAATGTGAGTTTTGTATAAAGGAAGTATCATTCCTGGGAAATATTATCACCAGTAAAGGGATATATGTATAACCGTCTAAGAAAAATACAATTGAGGAATCACCTAGACCAATATTTAAGTGCCCAAGAGGAGTTCTGTAGAGACCCAAATCTTGACGTACATAGACATTACATTACATGTGCAGAATACTTAATACATGAAAAAACTAGACTCCCAAAGACCGTATTAGTTTAGTGCTTTTGGAAACTCAGAACATAATCTTCTAATCACGTTGAAAGATCTTCAATATCTCCCATAAAGATATTCCCCTTTTGTTTTCTTACCTAAAACCAATCTTTATATCCTGGGGAAAATAAAACATAAAAAGGGTGAGCTCAAATGCTCAGTAAGGGTAAACATGGAGAACATAAAACAATCCATAAACATTTGAATGTAAAAACATGAACATAAAGCATGAGTAATGACAAAAATCTTGGTAGTACATAAGCAATTGAACACAAAGGAACATTAATCATGATACAATAGCATGGTAATAAAACATGTAATTTTGTCAAACCATTAAGCATATGATATTATTTCCATAGTAGCTAAGGCATTTCTTCAAAGACCATCATAATGGACAATGTCCATTACTGAACCGGGTTTACTTGTCATTCTATCCCTTTATTAGAAAACCAGATTTACTTGTTGTTCTAGCCATGTCTATCTCATGAGATATAAATCCTTACCCAATTTATTGGAGGGAGATATAGGTCCCAGCCATATCATAATGAAATCAATCTTACATGTGCCACAAAATAAACATAAATCTTTTATCATAACCCAAATAATAAAATGGGTTTCATAAACATCATCCCATCATAACATAATACATATAAAACAAATCGATATCATTTCATTATAAGAAAAATAAAACCATGAAAATAATAGATACATTATACTTGAAACATAAAAATACTAAATAATGTCATCTTAGATGGAAAATAGTTTTGATAAAACACTTGAAATGAATTCTTGAGGAAACTATCTTTTCTTCTTCAAAATATTTTTCTTTTCTCAAAATGCCATGAAATTTTAAAAGAAAAGGATTTTGTTAAAAATAATCATGAAATATTGTACAGGAAGATTCATGAAAATAAGGCATTTTGAAACAGTAAAAATCCGTTAATGTCGTATAAGTTAAAAAAACATTCCTCTCATACTGTTGTCGAAAAAGTAAAAAAGTACCTCATATAGAAAAAAGATTCCTTCAATACCATGTGGTAGAAGTCAAAAAATGGAAAAAATTACCTAAAAAATACATGGAATAATAGTAAAAATTTTATGAAAACGTTTTTAGAAAACATGGACATGGATGAAAAACATAACCCCAGTAAATACTTTCGAATAAACAATCTCGGATAAGAATGAGATTGGAATAATTATCCCTTACCTTATGTCCAATTTCTTATGTATGTGTATAAGACTCCTGTATAGTGGGTTTAAAAATATTATTAACCTGTAACAGAACGATAATAATTTTTATGATATCATATATGATTCACTTATGACTTTATATTACCCGTTCATTTGTCAATTACATGTTAAGGCAGTGTTTTGGGTAAAATCTTTTCATTTATCGTAAGTGTTTCGGCTTGTAATTATTCACATGATTAATTATATCATGATTACATACTTCAAGAATGTAAAACATGATTTATATATAATATATATTTATAATATAAATATATATAATAGTTCTATATATGGAATGAAAGACACCGTTCATGGAGATGGTAGGCCTTACGTACGCATGAACACTGTTCTCCATTCCTTATTGACTTGAGTGGGAGTAAGTAGATGACATATATATATATATACATAACTCCAGTAGAATTATTATTTGATATATTTCATTATTATTCAATATATACTTTATAATCATTCTTGAATAGTTAACATGGAGAAGGAATCTCATCGCGTCGTGGAGACGGTAATCCGTACGTACGGACAAGGGATGATATCATTCCCATAATTATTGAATGGTGTTGGAGTGGATGATAGAATATCTCAGAATTATTATCATGTTATAATAAACATATATAGTTATTATTAACACCATTATACCCATCCAAGTAAGGTGGGTGTGGGAAACAGATTACACCACGGCGTGTAGACGGTATTCCGTACGTACGAACGCGTAGTGATTTCATTTTCCATAGGATAGATAGAAGGTGAAATAGGATTGTTTAATATTTATAATAACATATCAGTATATTAGTGATACCAATTTTATTACTTTATAATGAAACAAATAAAAAAAGAGGAAGTATAAGGAGAAATACATTTGAAAGAATTAGTAAAGGATATCACCTCTGCTTCGACGCACATCTTCTAAACCTCCCCTTAGGGCACTAAAGTTGGTCTTTTGAGAAGACTAGAATCTCCAAAATGTTACTATGGAAGTTTAGAAGAGTAATGGGTATGGTTTTTCCGAGATTGAAGGCTCATAATTATGTGGGGAGGAGAGGGATGAGGTGCCGTTTTATAAGAGAAGAGAGGGGAACTTTTGGAAACCTCAAAAATAATAATTAATAATAAGATCAAACCCCACTTAAAAACATACAAAGTGACTCAAATTTTTGTATGAGGTATTATATGGTTGTAATATCATAAACCAATCAAATTTAGACTTATTGGGAAATTATTTTAAACCTAATCAATTTGATTTATCCTTATTTAATTCATTTAATCTTATTTGTGGTAATAATATTATAAATTTAAAATTGTTATAAATACTTAAATATGTGTTGTGAATTGTCTATAATTGGATAATTTATGAAATTTTAGACCTTATAAATTTAAATTTATTATTTTTAAGTATTTTTGCGATTTTCAACCAATTTAATAACATGTTATTTTTATAAAATATCAATAGTGCCAATTTTGACACTATTCATTTATTTGAATTTAACTAAACTCCAAACAGAGAATATATTCGAACCAAAATATTTAATAGATTCCTAACAAGTAATATTCAATGAAAAATTTTGTGTATAACATTAATTAGTTCATATAATATTTATTTTAATATTTTTCAAACCATTTATTTGATATTTTTCTTAATAAAATAATTACTACAACATTTTTTGAATAATTATTTAATTTACTTATTTTTTGCATAATAATTAATAAAAAAATAATATTATGAAGTTATATCTATTATATTTCATAATAAAACTTTTATTAGAATTTATCTTCTAAAACACCAAACTTCTAAAATGATATGTTTATTAAATTATGAAGGTGAAAACTTTGACATCATTTGAAATAAAATAATATAAATGTTATAATTTGTTTTATAAGGATCCAAATGGTCTAGAAGTAGACACTTGGATTACTAGGGTATAGATATACTCGACCAATAAGGTTTGGTTAAGTTTCTGGTCCTTTTTATGGGTATTATTATTTTAATAAAAACTATATTATTGATTTTTCACTAAATAAATAATTTTTGCATCATTAATGTATAAGCTATTAAAGTAATTATATATTTCTTAAAAATTACAAATAAATTACCATGATGAAGGAAAACAATTTATCTTTAAAATGAGTATTTTTAATAGAATTTATATTCTGTATATCCTTATATTAAAAATACTTTAATTATTAATGTTTGAGTGAGACATATTTCACATTCTTTAAATAAAATAAATTAAAGGTCTTAATCACATACAAGTGGGTTCCAAAAGATACCATTTCAACCCAAGTATATTTTAGGACAAAATATAATCATCCAATTATATTAATACAAATGTTAAGGTAATTTTATAATATTATTTTTACCCTTAATTACCAGATTTACCTTTAACTGTAGTAAATAAAATTTACCGTAGTTACTATTCATAATGCATAAAAATAAATAGTATCCTATTAAAATAATTTGAACCTAATGATTCCCAATATGGAATCCATTTTTCCAAATTCAAAACACATAAGTTGTAGTATTTTATTTAAAATTAATCCCGTTGTTGAGAAAACAGCTTCTAAAAGTTAAAACATTACAAAAGATTGAAACGTTTTTTCCTATGAATTCAATGTATATTTAGTGATAATGACTTACATAATATTAAATGGTATAAATATATTCTATTTATACTTTAAATCCATTCAATATTATAATTTAATTATATAAATTTTATTGATGAAAAAATTGTTTTTAATTAAAATTTAGTGTATTTTTACTATTCATCAAAATATGAATGTTAACAGAAAAATATTAAAAAATTATCCAAAGTTAATTTTTTTATCCTTATTGAAATGAATAAGTTTATTTCGTCAAATTGAACTTATAAACGTGTAAAAACTAGATTTAAAGTGGGTGTGCCATCAAAAGGCATCAAAACTGCATTTTTTGAAAAATACTTATTTTACCCGAAATATTTATTTTGTTCTCATTCCATGTTATAAAATATGTGTAAGATGAATGATAATGTTATAAAATTAAAAATTTGTTTAATACTACTCATAACAGCTACTTCATAATAATATTATAACAATATATCATTGTTTAGTGAAACTCGGTATTGTGTACAACACACGCTATTGAGGATGGTCACTCTTGCATGAAACACAAGCCAAGAATAGTGTTGCGTATACTAAAAGCTAATATGGTGTTGCGTATAGCGCAAGTTAGCCTTGGTGTATCATACAACACAAGACATAAAATAAATTAAAAAGGTTATTTCTCATATAATCTTGGGGTGTTACATTCTACCCCCCTTAAAATGAATTTATCCCTCAAAATTGGTCAGGGTTATAAATCGTTTACTACTTGAAAGATTCTTTCATAGAAACCCACATCATAAAAAGGAATACTAAAACTTATTTTTAAAAAGGAAAGTTATAAACATAAAGGTCATCCAATATAACTCAACACTGGGTTTCCACATAGGAGAATATAAGTGAAAATATGGAGGTTCTTCTGGGTTCTTCCCCAGGCTTTGAGCAGGTTAAGGATGTTTCGTCAGGCATTCCAGTGGCTTTATCTTCATTCTCAAGGAATGGATCTACTGTGTTTCAGGTTTCGGTGGCGTCCTTTGCAGTAGCGTCGGTGGATCTTCAGTGGTCCTTGGAGGCGGGTTTTGGTGCTGATAAACCTCCGCTGGCAGTCTTTCAAGATTGTGTTGGGTGGTGGGGTTTAGATCTACTGGCGAAAATGTCAATTTTGGACAGGAATTCTTTTTGTGTTGTTCTGGCTTCTAGGGAATATTTTGTGAAGGCTTGGTGAAGGGGTGCATGTTCTATGGGGTGTTGGAGATCCTCTCTTTCTCGGTGGTCTATGGATGCTCATTTTGGCCCTGAATGTTCCAAAGCAGCGGTGTGGATATCTCTTCCTGGGTTTTCGTTTCCTCTTATGAACGAGGATTCCTTTAAAGCTATTAGGTATTCGTTGGGGGTCTTCTTTTGTGCTGATGCTCGTTCTTCTAGGCTGGTGGAGACCTCGGTGGCCAGATTTTGTGTTGAATTGGATGTTGCTAAGCCTATTTAGGATCATATTGTGCTCAGGATTGAAGGATTGAAGGATCTTCGTCAGCATCTATTTTATCTAGATTTTCCCAGATTCTGTACCCACTGCCATATTTCGGGTCATACATTGCAGGGTCAGAGGGGCATGATAGGGGTAAAGGTATTGCTTCAGTTCCCTCTTTTCAATCGTCGGAGGCTTCTTCTTTCAGGAAAGGTTATCTAGGTGATGGGTGGCTTTCTTCTTCTCGCGAGCTGATTTCTATCAAGAGTGGAATAGACGAGGTCTTTGGGGTCCTGCTTCCGTATAAGGGCCTCTCTGGGGGCATGGTCTCCATCTTCTCTTCAATTTCGTGACCTCTGTATTTTAGGGATTGGATTCCATTTCGAAGTTGTATTTCATAGATCACCATGCTGGAATCTGATCCAAGTGATCATGAAGCCGAGTATCCTCCTGTGATTAGGAAGAATCCTTGTTTGACAGTGCATTCTCTTTCAGTGGTGCCTTCTTCTCCGTCTGTTTCGGCATCAGTTTCTCCCATTACCTCTTTGTGGTCTACTTCTTGGCCCTTTGTGGTGGTTTCTAGTTCGATGGAAGGGTAGGGTTTTGTGTCCCAATAAGCTTATATCAAGGGTTCTTCCATAGGTGGGTTTTCTACAGGGGCTTTATTCTCGAATGTGCACTCTGGTGTTAAAACAAGATCTCAATCAAAATTGGATAAAGTGGCTTCTTAAATATTTTCTCATAGTACAGAGGGCTATGAGTCTGGGGCCAAAGCCAGTCGTGTTCATTTTAATGTATAGAATTTTAATCTAGAATGACCGTGGTCTAGGGGCTAGAGCAGAGGCGGATTTCATAAGCAATGAGCTCAGTAATAACCAGGTCTTAATAGTTGCTATCTTTGAACCAAAACAACTTTCGAAAAGATTAATGAGTATGCGTGGAGACTCATGGTTTGTGGATTTTTGCACATAGACCCTTCTAACTCTCATATCTGTCTTTTTTGGAAGGATCATGTGTTGGTTGATTTACTGCGTGCTTCAGATCAGTCTCAAACAACAAGGATTTCAGTTGGGAATCTGAGATTTATTTTTTCCTTCATTTATGCTAAGTGTGATGCGCAGGTTAGAGATTCTTTCTAGAATGGTCCTGATGATGTTGATCCTGATTATTCTCCTTGGATTGTTGGAGGCGACTTCAATATTATCTCATGTATAGAGGAGAAGAGAGGGGGAGGTGATTTTCCCAGGAATGCCAGTCATGCTTTAGTGTCCTTCATGGCTATAAATAGTGTTCTGGATGCTGGTTTTGAGGGTAGAAGTTTCACCTAGTGCAACAACCAATGTGGAGGGAGATGAACTTATTGTCATCTTGATAGATTCTTATGGAATGTGGCTGTCATTTCAATGTTCCAGGATTCCAGATTTGTTCATCTGGTCTGGTCTTTATCTGATCACTCCCCTCTCCGTATTTCATTGGGTGTAGGGGATAACAAGGAGGATTATGATGTTTTTTTCTAAACTATGGATGGAGGAATATGGTTTTTTAGATGTGGTTAGGGAATCTTAAGATCTTCAATTTCTTGGGAACCCGTGGGACATTCTCCATGGCAAGTTGAGATTCTTTAAAAATCTTCTATCCAACTGGAAGAAAACGTTTCCTAGCCGTGATCAGGGGTTGGTTAAAATTAGAAAGGAGGTGGAATTGTTGGAGAGGTGTTTGGAACATGTTTGGGATGAGTCTTTATTTTTTGAATTAAGAGATAAAAAATATCAGCTTACTGATTGTCTGCTGAGACAGGAGAGGTTGGCCAGAGAGGATGCCAGAGTCAGATGGCTTCGGGAGGGAGATCACAATTCTGGGTATTTTCATGCTTGCATCAGAGAACATCGTTGTGTTCAGCAACCCAATATTTATAGAGAATATGGTTCTTTTACCAGTGATCGTGATGAGGTTGGGGTGATGGTTAATGGGGCCCTCAAATCCCTATTAGAATAACCCATCCCTGGTATGGGAGGAGGTTACCCGAGAGGAGATGCTGAAATTTTTGAGGTCATCCCAAGATGTGTCTTAGAGGATGTTGATGAGGGCCTAAGGTGGTATCCAAATGAGGTGGAATTTCGTGAGGCAGTTTCGTCATTGAATCCGGATAGTTCTCTGAGGCTGGATGGGTTCCCTGGATCTTTTTACAAGGTAATGTGGGATGTGGTTAAAGGGGAGGTGGTGAGAGATGTCCAGGATTTTTTCCGGGGTGGGAACTTGTCTCATATTGCTTTTGTTACCAAGGTGGTTTTTATTCCTAAGCTGAGTACTCCCCAGTCTATTGATCAGTACCGCCCTATTAGTATGTGCAATGTACCTTATAATATCCTAGAGAGCATTCTTAATAAAAGAATGGCTACTGACTTGGACTCTTGGATGGCTCCAGAGAAGCATGGGTTCATTAATGGGAGGTCAATTCAGGGGATATAGGAGTGGTTCATGAAATGGTTAGTGGAATTAACAATAGGTCCTTTGGGGGAAATCTGGTGGTTAAGGTTGACATGAGTAAGGCTTATTACATGGTGGAATGGGGTTTTGTTCTCAGAGTCTTGACTTGCATGGGAATTTCGAGGTGGACTAGTGACCTGATTTTCTGTTGTTTCATCTCTTCATGGATTGCTAACTCTTTTATGGGTAAGAAATTTGATTTTTTCAAGGCTTGTAGTGGACTTAGACAAGGTGATCCTCTATCCCCCACTATGTTCATTCTCTCTCAAAATGTTTTCAGCTGTTTTATTAATCAAAGCATCAGTTTGGGTAAAGTACTTCATTACAAGAATAGGAATTCTACAAGGGGTATCTCTCACTTAATGTTTACTAATGGAACTATTGTTTTTATCAATTTTAGTAAACGTTATATTCAGGGGTTTATCAGCCTTATTGGTGAGTATTGTAAATGGAGTGGACATGCGGTGAATAAATAGAAGAGTTACTTTTATATAACCATGAATCTATCTGAATCAAGGGTTAGGGATGCGGGGGTTGTTTTGAATTTGGAGAGGGGATCCTTTACCATGGAGTATCTTGGGGCCTCGGTGAGTCCCTCATCTCTTAGGGTACATCATTTTGATAAACACATAGGCAATATTTATGGGAGAATTTTGAACTAGAAAAATAGGTTTATATCCTTCGGTGGTCGTATCACTTTAGTGAATAGTGTATCGGTCTCAATTACCATGTATATTCATTCTACTATGAAGATTCCTAAAAGTGTTATTTTCAAATTGGACAAGATTATGGTGTCATTTATTTAGGATGGGCAGATGGAAGGCAGAAATCATTGGGCTTCGGGGAAACGTTTGGCAAGACCTCTCTCTGAAGGGGGTATTAACCTGAGGAGTGTTTTCTCAACAATGTAGGGGATGCTTGAAAAGCATGTTTGGGAAGCTTTATAAGGTCGGTATCTTTGGATAAAGACTATGCAAGACATATATGGTCAGAATTTGTGTGATCAGAGATCCAGTTATTCCAAGATTTGGAAGCTGATTCAGCCTCTGATGGATATTTTGCAGCATCATTCTCAGTGGTTAATGGGGACAGGGAATATAAATTTCTGGAAGCATGATTGGGGGGGTTGGTAGGCTGTTTTTTCTAGTTTGTCCTACTCTGGGCATGTCCTTTAGTGAGGCTAGTGGCTATCCTAGTTTTCTTCAGGCTGTTCTGGATGAGACTCAGTTTACTATTTTCAGCAATATTTTTACTAGTGATTACTATGATAAACTTGTTTTTATAGGTTCATCTTTGGGAATTTTTTATATTAAGTATTTCATTCATGTGACAAGGGTCATCACAAATAATAATCCATAGGGAGTGAATTTATGGTGCAAAGAGATTCCGTCTAAATTTAACTTTCTTTTTTTGGCTTGTATGGAACAAAGATTTACCTACTGATGAAAATTTGCAACATATAGGTGTTAATATGGTGTCCAGGTGCTGGTGTTGTAGGTCATCTCATACTGAATTAGTGGGTCACCTATTTTATGGGAGTAAATGGGATAGATGATTTTGAAATTTTTTTGGAATGTTTTTTTGTTGGGATGAGTCTGGTGAGTTGCAAGATGAATTCTTTAATTCCTAATTCAGGAGCATGAACACTCATGGAAATGAGAGGAAGGCCAGGATGGTTTCTCTAGTGAATGGTTGCTGGATTATTTGGCAGTCTCAGAATGCGATACGCTATAATCTAGGTAGGGCTTCCCAGGTCAGTATTTTATTCAGAATGAAGAATACTGTTTTGGATTTGCTTCGTCTGTTTCCAGAATCCAAAGAAGCACCTTCAGTGAGTCTGCATTTTCTGCATCTTGTACACGACCACTCAGCTGGTTTTCCAAAGCAGGGAACATGGGTTCGATGGCAGGTGCCAAGGTCGAGATTAAAGCTTAATACTGACAGGTCCCTTCTCATGGGGCTGGTGTGAGGTGGTGGGGTCATGCGGGATATGGTGGGTTCTGTCGTAGCTAGTTTACAACTGATTATGGAGCAGGTGATGCACTGCATGCGGAGGCTAGGGCAATGGATTCTGGTTTGGAGATCTGTACTCAGGGAAATATCAAGCTATGGATAGCGTAGACAGACTATTTGGTCTTGTGTAATGCTTTGACAGGAAAGGTAAATATTCCTTGGAACATTGCTTATATTATCAAGAGATGCAGAGCACTAATGGGCAGTCATGTAGAGGTTTCCCATACTTGGAGGGAGGGGAATATGGTTGCAGATTTTTTTGGCTTTTATGTCATCATCGAACCAAGATATGTTTTCTTTCTTTTCCTCGGGGTATTTTTTGAAGGTGGGGATGAATTTTTTACTCAATGATGCTCTTGGTTTACATTATTTTCGACCTCCATGAGGTTTATTTTTTGGGGTTTGTTTGTACGGGGAATTTTTGAAATCAATAAAAATGTTACTTTTCAATCAAGAGAAATATAATCATCATGTTTTGATGAAGAGTGGTAGAGAACATGGCTATGAAAAATCCAACAATCTCAAATCCATACATTTGTGATGATCTAAGGTACCATCTGATTCATCAGATATGAGGACACTATGACAATTTTTTTGGTTTTCAAGATCATTTCCCTAAAGTTGAAGAATTTCAATTAGAAGAAATACTTACTTGATTTTGGTATAATCCCACCATTGGTCGTTCCATGGACAATTTCCACTTTATATATTAAGGAAATTAATTTGAATTTTTCATTTGTGAAGTGTTACCAGATCATGTGATAGAATGATGGGTCATTCCATCTATCTCAAAAAAAGGTTAGAAAGAGTTATTAAATATAAATAAGTCCATATATGGTTATATTAATTTTATATGGCTCCAAAAATACCACTTAATAAAATAAAACTAATTTCTAAAAACTAGGGACTTGCTATAGGCCAGTGGTAGGCGATAAAGGTCTGTCACACTTCAGTTGTGGGTTCGATTTCCACATCCTTTTTTGACACGATGGATTGTCACCCATCCTATAAGTTGTCCTTTTTCTAAAAATATACTATTATAACATTTCAGATATAATATCAAAAAGTTATATCCTTAAACAATAATATATGATGTATAACTTAATCCATTCCAATCTTTAGGCTTGTCCAAAATACTTCTGTCCAATCTCATAGTATAAAGAAAAATATTACTAGAGAGGTCATCTACCAAGCAGGGGATTACCATCATTTATCCCCCATATATCATAATATATATCTTGTTGTTGGTCACATTCCAAACATGTGAATATCTTAATCATGTATTCTCTTGAAACATGAATTACCATAGAATCTTTTTGAAAACATAAATGTTGTCAAAAGGTAACTCTTTCCACATACCAAAATCCAAAAAATATCTATATATTCAAACCATGATGTCACTTTGTCCTTATATCAGTCATGAGCTCATTAATACTATCAAACATATTATTTTCTCCTTATCCCATCATTATGCACATATCATATTCTTTCCAAAAATATTTCAATCACTTTTCATGGTTACCGGTACCATTCAACATATACTTTCAAATTAAGAAAAACAATAGTGTAACAATCCTTATATTTTTCTTAATTCCATAGTACCATACATTATTATTGATAAACATTCAATCATTACAATACCTTCTTAAACCATTGACTGAGCTTCACCATTTTATTCCTCAACACTTCTTTCATCTCATATATCATTTGTAGTCTCTTCATCATCATCCACATAAATAATACCCATACAACCATGCTAATTATCTTCATAATATTTCCCCTTAGGGAATTGGTTTTCATAATGCTCGTACATTCCACATTTAAAACATTTAACCATTGTTGATGTCTTAGAAATTCCATTATCCTTGTCAATTGTGTTAACTGAACCTTCTCCTTTGCAATTACTGGCTTTGTGTCCTTCTGTTCGACACCCAAAGCATCTTCCAGTTTCTTTGAAACATTCTCCGTGATGCCTCGTCCCACATGATTTACATGAGAGGAATTGAACTTTCTTTCCTCTATGATTATCATGAAACTTCATATTTCTCTTATTATAAGAGTCAAGAAACTTAAAAAAATTTAGACTATTAATCATGTTATGTGATTGCTGATTATTAATAATAATGATGTTTTGCCATCCAAATACGGTTTCATTTGGTTTATCATAAAGATTATCATTCCATTGTCCATCATATTCTTCATTAACATGAATCTTCCTATTTCAAGCCATTTTCTAAAACCCAAAAAACAATAGTGTGAGAGGAAAAATTCATGCAAGGAAAACAACATAATCAACAGAGAGTATGTTCAATATCTAACATCTTAGGTTTAATATTAGGTTATTCATGATAGTTATCATAATTATAAGATTGTAACCTATACTTATACTTAACCTTAGAAAGACCCCAAAACACACCTTAGAAATATCTCTAGGTACCTAACTAAAGTTTTCACATCCAAGTTTCCTAAGTATAACTAAACCTTCACTCTGATACCAACTTTAGTGACCCAAATCTTGAAGTACATAGACATTACATTACTTGTGCGGAATACTTAATACATGAAAAAAAAACAGACGCCTAAAGACCGTATTAGTTTAGTGTCTGTGGAAACTTGGAACAGAATATTCTAATCATGGTGAAAGATCTTCAACATCCTCCATAAAGATCATTCCCTTTTGTTTTGTTACCTAAGACCTTTTTTTATATCCTGGGGAAAAGAAAACATAAAAAGGGTTATCTCAAATGCTCATTAAGGGTAAACATGGAGAACATAAAACAATCCACAAACATTTTATCGTAAAAACATGAACATAAAACATGAGTAATGACATAAATCTTAGATGTACATAAGGAATTGATCATAGAGGAACCATAATCATGATAAAATAGCGTGGGAAAAAAAATTTAATTGTCACAAACCATTAAGCATATGATTTGATTTCCATAGTAGCCAAGTAATTTCTACCAAGACTATCATAGTGGACAATGTCCATTATTTAACCAGGTTTACTTGTCATTCCATCCCTGTATTACTGAACCGGATTTACTTATCATTCCAGCCATGTCTATCTCATGAGATATAAATCTTTAGCCAATGCATTGGAGGTAGATATAGGTCCCACACATCTCATAATGAAATCAATATTACATGTTCCACAAAATAAACATAAATCATTCAACATAACCCAAGGAATAAAATGGGTTTCATAAACATCATCCCATCATAACATAATCCATATAAAAAAATGTATATCATTTCATCATGATAAAAATCAAACCATGTAAATAATAGAGACATTATACTTGAAACAAAAATATACTAAATAATTTCATCTTAGATGGAAAATAGTTTTGACAAAACACTTGAAATGAATTCTTGAGGAAAATATCCTTTCTTCTTCAAAATCATTTTCTTTTCTCAAAATTCCATGACATTCTAAAAGAAAAAATATTTTGTTGAAAATAATAATGAAGTCTTGTACTGTAAGCTTCATGAAAATAAGGTGTTATGAAACTGTAAAAATCCGTTAATATCTTATAAGTTAAAAAAAACATTCTTCTCGTACTTTTTCCAGAAAAGTGAAAATGTACCTCATATGGTAAAAAAGGATTCCTTCCATACCATGTGGTAGAAGTAAAAAAGGGTAAAAATGACGTTAAACATACATGGAAGAATAGTAATAATTTTATGAAAACATTTTTAGAAAACATGGACATAGATGATAAACATAACCCCAGTAAATACTTACGAATAAACAATCCTGGATAAGAATGAGATTGGAATAATTATCCCTTACCTTATGTCCAATTTCTTCCGTATGTGTTCGAGACTCCTGTATAGCAGGTGTAAACATATTATTATCTTTTAACAGAATGATAATAATATTTATTATATCATATATTATTCACTTATGACTTTATATTACCCTGTAATTAGTCAATTCCTTATTAAAGCAGTGTTTTGGGTAAAATCGTTTCATTTATCATAAGTGTTTTGAATTGTAATTATTCATATGATTACTTAGATCTTGATTACTTACTTCCAGAATGTAAAACATTATTTATATATAATATATATTCAGAATATAAATATATATAATAGTTCGATAAATGGAATGAAATACACCGTTCATGGAGACGGTAGGTCGTACGTACACATGAACGCTGTTTTCCTTTCTTTATTGACTTGAATGGGAGTAAGTAGATGAAATATATATATATATATACACACACATAAATACAGTAGAATTATTATTTCATCTATTTCATTATTATACAATATATATTTTATAATCATTCTTTAATAGTTAACATGAAGAATGAATCTCATCGCGTCGTGGAGACGGTAATCCGTACGTACGCACGAGCGATGATATCGTTCCCATAACTATTGAATGGTATTGGAGTGGATGATAGAATATCTCAAAATTAGTATCAAGTTATAATAATCATGTATAGTTATTTTTTACACCATTATTCCCATCCAAGTAAGTTGGTGGTGTAAACATATTACACCATGACGGGGAGACGGTATTCCGTACGTACGCATGTGCGATGATTTCATTTTCTGTAAGATGGATCGAAGGTGAAATAGGGTTGTTTCATATTTATAATAATATATCAGTATATGAGTGACACTTATGTTATTACTTTATAATTAAACAAATAAAAAACGATTTAGTAGAAGGAGAAATAAATTTGAAGGAATCAGTAAAGGATATTGCCTCTTCTTCGATGCGCCTCTTCTAAACCTCCTCTTAGGGCACTAAAGTTGGTCTTTTGAGAAGACCCGAATCTCCAAAATGATACTATGGATGTTTAGAATAGTAATGGGAAGGGTTTGGACAATCTCGGAGGCTCATAATTGTGTGAGGAGGAGAGGGATGAGGTGCCCTTTTATAAGAGAAGAGAGGGGCACTTTTGGAAACCTCAAAAATATTAATTAATAATAAAATCAAACCCCACATAAAAACGTCCAATGTGACTCAAATTTGGATATGAGGTAATATAGGGTTGTAATATCATCAACAAATCAAATTTAGACATGTTGAGAAATTATTTTAAACCTTATCAATTTGATTTATCCTTATTTAATTCATTTAAAATTATTTGTGGTAATAATATTCTAAATTTTAAATTGTTATAAATAATTATATATGTGTTTTGAATTTTCCATAATTGGATAATTTATGAAATTTTAGACGTTATAAATTTAAATTTATTATTTATAAATATTTTTGTGATTTTTAAAAAATTTAATAACATGTTATTTTTATAAAATATTAAGTGTCAATTTTGACACTATTAATTTATTTTAATTTAAATATACTTCAAACAGAGGATATATTCGAAAAAAAATATTTAATAGATTCTTAACATGTCATATTCGTCGAAATTGTTTTTGAAGAACATTAATTTGTTCATATAATATTTATATTAATATTTTTAAAACCATTTATTTGATATTATTCTTAATAAAATAATTACAACAATATTATTTGTATAATTATTTAATAAACTTATTTGTCACATAAAAATTAATAATAAAATAATATGATGAAGTTAAATCTGTTATATTTCCTAAGAATAATTTTAGTCGAATTTATCTTCTAAAACACCCATCTTTTAAAATGATGTGTTTATTAAAAAATGAGGGTGACAACTTTGACATCATTTAAAAAAAATAAGATAAATGACATAAACTGTTTTATAAGGCTCCAAATTGTCCAAAAGTCTACAATAGTGTGCTTAGGTTATAGATATACTCGTCTAGTAAGGATTGGGAAAGTTTTGGTTCCTTTTGATGGGTATTATTATTTTAATAAAAAATATATTATTGATTTTTCACTAAATAAATAATTTCTGCATCATTAATGTATAAGAAATTAAGGTAATTATATATTTATTAAAAATTACAAATAAATTACCATGATGAATAAAAAAGATTTATCTTTCAACTTATTATTTATAATAAAATTTATATTTTTTATATCCATATATTAAAAATACTTTAATTATTATAGTTTAAGTGAGACATATTTCACATTCATTAAATAAAATAAATTAAAGGTCTTAATCACATTCAAGTGGGTTCCAAAAGATTCCATTTAGACCAAAGTATATTTTAAAACAAAATATAATCATCCTTTTATATTAATACAAGTGTTAGGTTAATTTTATAATATTATTTTTACCCTTAATTACCTAATTTACCTTTAACTGCAGTAAATAAATTTTACCGTAGTTACTATTCATAATGCCTAAAAATAAAAAGTATCCTATTAACATAATTTGATCCTACTGATTCCAAATATGGAATCCATTTTTTGAAATTCAAAACACATAATTTGTAGTACTTAATTTAAAATTAATCTCGCTGTTGAGAAAATGGGTTTAAAAAGATAAAACATTGCAAAAGATTGAAATGTTTTTACCTATGAATCCAATGTAAAATCAGTGATAATGACATAAATAATATTAAATGGTAAAAATATATTATATTTATACTTTAAAAATATTCAATATTATAATTTAACCATATAAATTATCTTGATGAAAAAAGTTTTTTTATTTAAAATTTAGGGTATTTTTACTATTTATCAAAATATGAAAGTTAACAGAAAAATATTAAAAAATTATCCAAAGATTATTTTTATATAATTATTGAAATTAATATGTTTATTTCATCAAATTGAACTTATAAACGTGTCAAAAATTAGATTTAAAGTGGGTGCGCCATCAAAAGTCGGCAAAACTGCATTTTTTGAAAAATAATTATTTTACCCAAAAAATTTATTTTTTTCTCATACCATGTTCTAGAATATGTTTAAGATGAATGATAATGTTATAAAATTTAAAATTTGGTTAATACAATTCATAACGTCTAGTTCATGATAATATTATAAAAATATATCGTTGTTTAGTGAAACTCGGTATTGCGTACAACACATGCTATTGAGGATGGTCACTCTTGCGTGCAACACAAGCCAAGAATAGTGTTTCATATACTATATGCTAATACGATGTTGCGTATAGCGCAAGATAATCTTGGTGTAGCGTACAACATAAGACATCAATGAAATTAAAAATAATATTTCTCATAAAATATTGGGGTGTTACATTCTACCCCCCTTAAAATGAATTTCTCCCTCGAAATTCATCGGGGTTATAAATCATTTTCTACTTGAAAGATTTTTTCATAGAAACCCACATTGTAAAAAAAATACTATAACTTAATTTTAAAAAGGAAATTAAGAAACATAACGATCATCCAATGTAACTCAACACTGGGTTTCCACATAAGATAATATTGGTTAAAATATGGATATGGAAGAGAAATCTAACCATCAAGTTTTGACGAATAGTGTTAGAGAACAATGCATTTAAAAATCCAATAATCACAAGGCAAACATTAGTGATGATCTAAGGTACCATTTGATTAATCGGATAAGAGGACACCAGGACAACATTTTTTGTTTTCAAGATCATTTCCCTAAAGTTCATGAATTTGAATTAGAAGAAATAATTACTTGATTTTGGTAAAATCCCACCATTGGTTGTTCCTTGGACAATTTTCACTTCATATATTAAATAAATGAAGTTGAATTTTTCATTCATAAGTGTTTTCAAATCATGTGATAGAATTATGGGTCATTCCATCTATCTCAAACAAAATGTTAGAAAAATTTATTAAATATACATAAGTCCATATATGGCGATATTAATAATATATGGCTCCAAAAACACCACTTAATAAAATAAAATTTATTTCTACAAACAAGGGACTTCCTATAGGCCAGTGGTAGGTGATAAAGGCCGGTCGCACTTCAGTTGTGAGTTCGATTCCCACATCCTTGTCCGACGCGTCGGGTTGTCGCCTATCCTACGAGTTGTCCTTTTTCTAAAACTATAACATTATAAGATTTTAGAAATAATATCAAAAAGTTATAGCCTTAAACAATACTATCTGATGTCTAACTTAATCCATTCCAATCTTTAGGCTTATCCAAAATACTTATGTCCAATCTCATAGTATAAAGAAAAATATTACTAGAGAATTCATCTACCAAACATGTGATTACCATCATTTATCCCCCATATATCATAAGATATATCTTGTTATTGGTCACATTACAAACATGTGAATATCTTAATCATGTATTCTATTGAAACATGAATTACAATAGAATCTTAGTGAAAATAGGAATGCTGTCAAAAGTTATCTCTTTCCACATACCAAAATCCCATAATTTCTATATATTCAAACCATGATGTCACTTTGTCCTTATATCAGTCATGATCTCATTAATACTATCAAACATATTATTTTCTCCTTATCCCTTCATTATGCGTATATCATATTCTTTCCAAAAATATTTCTATCACTTTCCATGGTTACCGGTACCATTCAACATATACTTTCAAATTAAGAAAAACAATAGTGTAACAATCTGTATATTTTTCTTTATTCCATAGTACCATACATTATTCTTGATAAACATGCAATCATTCCACTTCCTTCTTAAACCATTGATTGAGCTTCATCATTTTATTCCTCAACACTTCTTTCATTTCATATTTCATTTGTAGTCTCTTCATCCTAATCCACATAAATACTACCCATAGATCCATGTTGATTCTCTTCATAAGATTTTTCCTTAGGGAATTGGTTTGAATAATGCCCGTACATTCAACATTTAAAACATTTAACCATTGTTGATGTCTTAGCAATACCATTATTCTTTTCCATTTTGTTAACTGAACCTTTTCCATTGCAATTACTAGATTTGTGTCCTTCTCTTCCACACCAAAAGCATATTCTAGTTCCTTTGAAACATTCTCCTTGATGCCTCTTCCCACATGATTTACATGAGGGGAATTGAACTTTATTTCCTCTATGATCATCATGAAACTCCATCTTTCTCTTATTAGATGAGTCAGGAAACTTACCAAATTTTAGATTATTGATCATGTTATGAGATTGCTGATTAGGCATAATAAAGATGTTTCACCTTCCAAATCCCATTTCATTTGGTTTATCATGAAGAATATCATTACATTTTCCATCATATTCTCCATTAACATAAATCTTCCTATTTCCAACCATTTTCTAAAACCCAAAAAAGAATAGTGTGAGAGGTAAAAATCATGATAGTAAAATTACATAATCTAGGGGGAGTATGTTAAATCTCTAACATCTTAGGTTTAATACTAGGTTATTCATGATCGTTATCATAATTCGAAGACTGTAAACTATACTTATACTTAACCTTATAAACATCCCTAAACATACCTTAGAAATTTCTCTAGGGATCTAACTAATGTTTCTGCATCCTAGTTTCCAAAGTTTAACTAAACCTTTGCTCTGATATCAACTGTAGAGACCCAAATATTGATGTACATAGACATTTCATTACTTGTGCAGAATACTTAATACATGAAAAAAGAAGACTCCCAAAGACCGTATTAGTTTAGTGTCTTTGGAAACTCGAAACATAATCTTCTAATCATGGTGAAAGATCATCAACATCTCCCATAAAGATCTTCCCATTTTTTTTCTTACCTAAAACCTTTATTTATATCCTGGGAAAAAGAAAACATAAAAAGTGTGAGCTCAAATGCTCAATAAGGGTATATTTGGAGAACATAAAACAATCCAAAAAAATTTGAACGTAAAAACATGAACATAAAACATGAGTAATGACATAAATCTTGGCAGTACATAAGGCATTGATCACAAAGGAAAATTAATCCTGATAAAATAGCATGATAATAAAACATGTAATTATGGAAAACCATTAAGCATATGATATGATTTCTATAGTTGCCATGGAATTTCTGCCAAGACCATCATAGTGGACAATGTCCATTACTGAACCGGGTTTACTTGTCGTTCGAGCCCTATATTAATGAATTGGATTTACTTTCTGTTCCAGCCATGTCTATCTCATGAGATATAATTCTTTACCCAATGCATTGGAGGTAGATATAGGTCCCACCCATCTCATAATGAAATCAATCTTATGTGTGCCACAAAATAAACATAAATCATTCATCATAACCCAAAGAATAAAATGGGTCTCATAAACATCATCCCATCATAACATACTCCATATAAAACAAATGGATATAATTTATTCATAATAAAAATAAAACCATGTAAATAATTGAGACATTATACTTGAAACATAAACATACTAAATAATTTCATCTTATATGGAAAATAGTTTTGATAAAACAATTGAAATGAATTCTTGAAGAAAAATTCCTTTCTTCTTCAAAATCTTTTTCTTTTCTCAAAATGCCATGCAATTTTAAAAGAAAATGATTATGTTGAAAGTAATCATGAAATAATGTACAAGAATATTCATGAAAATAAGGCCTTATGAAACCGTAAAAAACCATTCATATTGTATAAGTTAAAAAACATTATACTCGTACTTTTTCCAGAAAAGTCAAAAAGTACCTCATATGGTAAAAAAAGAAATATTCCTTCCATACCATGTGGTAGAAGTCAAAAAAAAGGTAAAAATGACTTTTAAAATACATGGAATAATAGTAAACATATTATGAAAACATTTTTAGAAATCATGGACATGGATGATAAACATAACCCCAGTAAATACTTATGAATAAACAATCCAGGATAAGAATGAGATTGGAATAATTATCCCTTACCTTATGTCCAACTTCTTCCATATGTGTTCGAGACTCTGTTGGAACCATGGTTGTCTTTTCATGATTTGGAGTATGTTTTGTGTTTGGTTTCAATCCTCAGTGGATGTTTAGAATATGTTTTAGTAAAGTGATCTTACAATTCAAGAAAATAATAGTATTGAAAGTGGCAGTGTTTTTCAGTGTTTTCCAAATTTCTAGACCTCAAAATTTTCAAATGGAGGAAAGTGATTTTGGAAATGGGTCTTGTACACTGATTACTTGGAGGCTTTGAAGCTTGAGTGCCTTTTGTTCTTCAAGATCAGAACATGAAAATATGGGAAATGGAGAAGGGCACCCATGTTTGAAAGTTGGTCGTGAATGTGATTTTCGGGGGTAGAGACTTGCGTGCCGAAACTTGCGCGCCGAGGGTAGACTTGTGCGCCGTCGCATAGGGTATTCAAATGCCTATAAATACTGTATGAACCCTCCTCATTCGGTATGAAGTTCATACTTAGAGAAAATCAGAGTTCCCATCGCCCATATGTTGTGTTCGCGCAAGTGGTGGTGAGTCACGCAAGTTGAAGTTGTGCGACAGTTGATAGCTATGCGTCCAAGGATCTTTGGGCAAGAAAGGGGTTGAGTCGTGCAAGTTTGAAGTTGAATAAGTGAGTGTCGCGCAAGTGGTTGAGGTGAAATTGCGGGCCGGTTTGGACTTGTGCACCGAGAGTTGCGCGCCATCTTGAAACTTGTGCGCCGAGCTTAAAGAAGCGTGCCAGGTGTAGTTGAAGCACGCCGGTTCTTTTTGGAGATGCACGAAAGATGGAAGATTTCCCGATACCTTCCGTTAAAAGTGATATTAGTCTACGGGAGAGAGTTGGAATTGAACAGAGCATCTATATACAATAGGGGATGTATTCATTAGCAAAGATGAGGAGACCTTAATGTCTATAAACCGAGTAGGACTTCACTAAAGGCAGTGAGCCAGGGGGAGTCAACGGGAGTGACCCGAGGGATGCATTGAGCTATCCCTAAGCTTTTGTAAAGGCAGTGAGCCTGGGACAGAGTGATTTGCCCGAACCTTTGTAATCCACAACTAGTGAAGTTTAGTGGAATTTGGTATGAACAACAACCAGTCGGCATATGTTCCTTAGATGTAGCCCTTTGTGGTGAACCAAGTAAAAAGTGTTGTGTCATCTCTCTGCATATGAATGTTTTCTTTCTGATCTTATTCATCATACATATTTAACATGTTCCGACCTTCGTGGGAACAAGATAAATCACATTAAAAGAAAAAAATTTCACCCTGATTCACCCCACCCCTCTCAGGGTGTCCTGGGGTCCTACAAGTGGTATCAGAGGGAGGTTCCTAGTGTTTGATCTGTTTTATACCGCCATGGAAAATTCAGCTAGTGTTAGGGCAGTTCCCATCTTTGATGGAAGTAATTTTCAGATTTGGAAGAACAGAATGCGATCTCATCTAAGATCCCTTGGAATAGATGTTCTGTTTTCCACTATACAAGGTATACATGTTACTGATCCAATAGGACTGGATATGACTGATGCGGATAAGAAAATTCTTGACGTAGATGCTAAAGAACATAATGCTCTCACCACAACACTTTCTGATCAAATATATCTAAAAGTAACGAGTTTCACCTCAGAAAAGTCCATGTGGGATAAACTTGAAAATATTTATGAAGGAGATACCAAAGTGAAGGACGCGAAACTACAAGTCCTGCACAATAGGTTCGATGATCTGAAGATGCATCCTGATGAGAATGGAGATTCCTTCTTTAATCGAATTACTAAAGTGTTTAGAGCTATTCGGGGTCTAGGTGAAGAAATAAAAGACATAGAAATTTTGAAGAAAATATTATGAATACCTATACCCCTTTACAATTCAATGGTTTCCACCCTTGAGGAAATATATCTTTCCAAACATTCTCTGGATGATCTATTGAGCATCCTGGTGGCATATTAAATGAGGGTCAAACCAGAAGACGCTACGACTCGAGTAAGAAAGGAAATGGCGTTCAAATCCCTAGAGAAACTGAAAATCTCAAAATATAGTAGTGGTGAAGATGATTAAGAAAAATAAATTCTTTCTCTCATTTCCAAGAAGTCTCATAAGGTAAAAGGGAAATTCAATGGGAAGTTACCTCTTTCTTGCTTTCATTGTGGAAAAGTCAGGAACATTGCTTCTCAGTGCTTAAGAAAGATCGATGATGATGATAGCGATGCTGAAAACATTGAGAATCCTTAGAAAAGGTTTTTCATGAAAGGTGACTTCAAATCTAGAAAGAAAACTTTGAAGAAGAGTTTTGTTTATGAAGAGGAAGAAGATGATAATGAATTCTGTGATGAAGAAGAACCAGAATTTAAAACTGGGAACCATGCTTCCATGAAGGCCACTGTTGAAAAATCAGAAGATACTGGTGGAGAAAATCAGTTGAAAACTAGTGCAGATCCCGATTTTCAACTTAAGAATGTTGTTAGTATGCTCAAGATTAAATTAAAGAGTTTCAATAAGTGGAAATCAATTGTAGAAGAATCAACTGAATATGTTTTTGAACATGAAGCTGAAATTGAATGACTAGAAGAATTGGTGAAAGTAAAATTTAAAATACTTGAAATAAGTGATGATGTAGTGCATCTGAAGCTGAGAACTGAAGAGCAGGCAAAGGTCATTAATGACCTCATCTCCAGACTAGAGGAAAAGAACAAGACTGCTGAGCGTCTTGAGGAGGAAGTTTCTATTATTAAGGGTAAACTTGAAAAAGATTAAATTTCAAAAGAATCAAGGAAGAAAATACAGTTTGGAAGGTTCCCAGATGCTGAGCTGTTGGAGAGAGCAAAATGTGGCTCTAATGGATTTGAAAAGATTTTAAATAATCAAAGACCGGCCTGCATGGGAAATAGTGGAATTGGTTGTGAGGCAGAATCGTCAAATGTTGCAAATAAAGGTGACCAAAATAAAGGCAAGATGAAAGTGGGTGATGTGGGAAAGGCTTCTGAAGTGTTGAAATAGAAACCCCCAATTCAACCTGAAAGAAGAAAATAATATTATCCTCAAGCCTTGTGGAAAAAGGAGCTCTCATACTATTATCCCCCAGAAGAAGGAATGAGGACAAATAGAAGTGATAAGACATTTCCTCTCATGAAGTGTTAGTTCTTTGGATATTTGGGCCATGCCATGTCTTATTGCGAAGAGGCAAGAAGCTATCTGAATAGAGAAAATATAGGAGTTTAATAGAGGAGAAAAAATTCATATCCTAATCCTTTTAGAAGAAACAATTTCTATGGATATTGTTTTCATTGTTCCAACATTGGCCATAAGGCTGTTATTTCAACCAGAGAAGGGACATGAACACCTCACACTGATGTTTGAGACAAGTCAAGTCTCTTCAGCTAGACAGTTTTTCTCTTTCAAATAGGTTTTCTCCTCTCAAAGAAGATTTCGACTATGAAGAACCTAGGTACATGGAAGAGATAATTGAAAGGACATCAGTGCTATATACTCAATCCAATGTCTCATGGAAATAAAGGAAGAAAATTGAGAATTCTAACCTTGTAGAGGTGGCCCTCAAAGCTACAAAAAATAGTACCTGGATTATGGATAGCGGTTGTTCATCTCATATGATAGGTAATTCTTGCCTGTTAACAGATATCAAAAGTAATTTTGATGGTACAATACGATTTGGTAATGATGGAGCTCTGAAAATCAAAGGCAGTGGAAGTATTGAATTAGCTAATGGAGAGCTAATGAAGACTGAAGTCCTTTACGTAGATGGCCTACGTCTTAATTTTCTCAGCGTGAGTCAACTCTATGAATCGGGACTTATAGTAACTTTTAATCAGAAAGTCTGCACTATCAAGGGAAAGACAGGAAATTCACTTATGAAGGGATATAGAATAGAAGGCAACTTGTATCAGGTTTATAGTAAAGAAAATGTTTGTTACATGACTGTTGAAGAAGAAAACAATTTGTGGCATCGGAGACTGGGACACATCAATCAACAAGACATGGTGAAAATATCAAAATTGAGGATTTTCATGGAAATTCCCAACTAGAACCGTGAATGTGAAAAGTCTTATGATGATTGCATTTGTGGAAAGCTGGTCTGCAGTTCATATCGGCCAAAGAAGAAAAGGGAATCCCATCTTCTTGATCTAATTCATACAGATGTATGCGGGCCGATAAATGTTGTTGGAACTCATGGAGAAAGTTACTTTTTCCATTTCATAGATGATTATAGTAGAATGACATGTGTTATGGTCATTAACACCAAACGACATGTGCTTGACTACATGAAAACATATCGGCGGATTGCTGAGAATGATACTAGCTGAACAATCAAATTTTTGCGATCTGAAAATGGAGGGGAATACACGTCCATTGAATTTGAAAATTACCTAGAGAAGCATGGGATACAACATTAGGTAACTACTATGATGATTCCACATCAAAATGGAGTTGTTGAATGTAGTAATAAATAGGTTAACAACATGGCACGAACTATGCTGATTGAGAGTCGTATTCCACGACATTACTAGAAAAAGGTTGTTCAAGCTGCAGAGTATATTCAAAATCGAACAGGACCTTATATGGGTGAGAAAAAGAAACCATATGAATTGTGGCATGGATGGAAGCCCACATTGAAATACTTTTTTGTTTTAAGAAGTAAATGATTCATCAGGAACAAAGAAGGAAATCACGGGAAGTATGGTGACAATGCAGATGAAGGAATTTTCCTTGGATACTCAATGAACAGAAAAGCCTACAAGTGTCTCAACAGGAAATTAGGAAGGATCATGGAAAGCAGTGATGTGAAGATCATTGAAGAGAAAACCACAAATGCTTCATGAATTTCATATGCTGATGGGATAGAAAGTGAGGAAGAAAATTAACATAGAGTAAATTCAAATACCGAAATAGAGGATGGTGTACAAAACACTCAGGGGTCACATCATGATGTTGACTCAGAAGAATAATCTAAAGAGGAAATCTTGGGTGGAGAGAATGCGACTAAACCTCATATGAGAAATCGAAGAGCTAATATTGATCCATCTAACACAATTAGGGGAAAGAGTGAACCCACACAAACAAGGAGGATGAGGAATAACTCACAATCTGTATTTCTATCAGCCATGGAGCCATACTCATTTGAAGAAGCTGCAAATGATGAATCCTGGGTGAAATCCATGAATGAAGAGTTAGATCAGATTGAAAAGAATCAGACATGGGATCTTTTCTAGAGACCCAAAGGTAACAATGTTATTGGTACAAAATGGATCCTCAATAACAAGTTTGATGAGCATGGATGTGTTATTAGAAACAATAAATGACTGGTATGTAAAGGATACTCCCATATTGAAGGCGTTGATATTGAAAAAACATTTGCTCCAGTGGCTAGACTGGACTCAATCAGGCTTTTCCTTTCCATGGCACTCCAAAGAGGATATTAGGTATATCGAATGGATGTCAAGACAACATTCTTGAAAGGTGTACTTGAAGAAGAAGTCTACATCGAAAAACTAGTGGGTTTTGTTCTTGGTACTGATGAACCAAAGATCTGCAAACTAAAGAATGATCTATATGTTTTGAAGTAGGAACCATGAGCATGGTATTCCTGGATGTAATCGTATCTCAAGAAGCTGGAATTTAAAAGTGGAGTAGTAGACCAAAATCTATATGTAAAGAATTCCCCAAAAGATCAGTTCATGGTTTTAGTCTACGTTGATGACATTATTTTTGGTGGTAGCAGGCAGAAATCAGTGGATGAATTTTCCAATCACATGAAATCATAATTTTAAATGTCTATTATTGGGGAGCTCTCATATTTCTTAGGGCCACAGGTGATTCAAAGGAAGGATTTCACTTTCATTTCTCAAGAAAATTATGCAAGAGAGCTACTGAAGATGTTTAATATGCAAGACTCCAAGCCAATATGAACTCCGATTGTAGTTGGAACCAAACTTGGAAAGCATAAAGATGGGGAATTTGTAGACCCCACTATGTACAAGAGGATAATTGGGGGGCTAGTATACCTGATAGAGACATGACCAGATGTTGTCTTTGCAACCTATCTAGCGGCCCGCATTCAGATTAATACAAAGGAGGAACATATGAAAGCAGTAAAAAGAATCATGAGGTATATTCAAGGTACTCACAATTGTGTCTTATACTTTGCTACAGGAAGAGACAATGAATTATCAGCATTTTATAATGCTGACTGGACTGGTGATGTAGTGGACAGAAATTCCACCAGTAGTGGAGCATTCTATATTGGGAATAACTGTGTTGGATGGTTGAACATGAAACAAGAAAGTACTTCTCTTAGTACTACTGAAGCTGAGTATATCTCTTCCACAAAGGCATGTACTCAACTGCTATAGATGAAGAAACAACTAACAGATATTGGTGATGAGGTGAAGCAACCAATGATAATTTACTGTGATAACAAGAGCGAAATTGATCTTATGAAGAATCATGTTCAACATTATCGTACAAAACATATTGAAATCTGGTATCACTTTATCAAATAAAAAGTTGAGCAAGGCGTGATTAGAATGGATCATGTGGGAACTGGTGAGAAAGTGGATGATATCCTGACCAAGCCACTATCAGCAGCTGTGTTTGAGAAGCATCGGTTGAACCTCGGTGTTCAGCCACCTCCCAGTGCTTAAGGATGTTACGCAATACCCATCTCCCCAGTTATGTTAATTATTTTTAATCTGTTTATGGATGCGATGTGGGTTTGTGGGGGAGATACTATCCAGGGGGAGTGTGGCTTGACCAGAACAATGAACAATTACCAGTCTTTGGGTTTATTGCCAATGGGGGATAAGGAATAAATTCAGGTCATTTTTGGTATCACAATGAGAATTCAGTGATAGGATAAGAAGGAATTCTTTGGACATGTAATTATTCTGGGAAAATTTAAGAGAATTTCCTGGGCGTCATTAAGAAATTCCAAAACACGGGATCCCAATTCACGCTTGCCCTCTTGTTTTTTACACCGAGCATTGCTCACGTAGACTTAGAGTGTTGGATAAGTTGATTCTTGCATTTGTGGTTTGCATGTGGCTGGTACTCTATTGAATTTATTTTCTGATTGCCAACAAACCCAAAGGGGAAGATTTTTGGAACCATGGTTGTATTTCTATGATTTGGAGTATGTTTTGTGTTTGTTTTCAATCCTCAGTGGATGTTGAGAATATGTGCCAGCAATGTGATCTTACAATTCAAGCAGATAATAGTATTGAAAGTGGCACTATTTTCCAGTGTTTGCCAAATTTATGGACCTCCAAATTGTCAAATGGAGAAAAGTGTTTTTGGAAAAGGGACTTGTGCGCTGATTACATAGAGGTTTAGAAACTTTCACGGCTTTTGTTTTTCAAGATCATAACATGAAAATATGGAAAAGGGAGAAGGGCACCAAAGTTTGGAAGATGGTCACGCAAGTGATTTTCAGGGGCAGAGACTTGCGAGCCGAAACTTGCGCTCCGAGGGGAGACTTGCGCACCGTCACACAGGGTGTTCAAATGCCTATAAATACAGGATGGCCCCTCCTCATTCAGCATGAAGTTTGGAATTAGAGAAAATCAGAGATCCCATCGCACAAGTGTTGTGATCGCGCAAGTGGTGGTGAGTCATGCATATTAAAGTTGTGCGGCAGTTGATAGTTGCGCGTCCAAGGGGGATTGGGCGAGAAAGGTGGTAAGTCGCGCAAGTTTGAAGTTGAAGAAGTGAGTGTCATGCAAGTGGTTGAGGTGAACTTGCACGCCGGTTTGGACATGCACGCCGAGACTAGCGCGCCATCTTGAAAATTGTGCATCGGGCTTGACGAAGTGCGCCGGGTGTAGTTGAAGCACACTGGTCCTTTTTGGAAATGCACGAAAGCTGGAAGACTTCCCGATACCTTCAGTTCAAAGTGAGATTAGTCTACAGGTGAGAGTTGGACTTCAACAGAGCATCTAGATAAAATAAAGGATGTATTCATTAGCAAAGACGCGGAGACCTTCACGTCTATAAACTGAGTGGGACTTCACCAAAGGAAGTGAGATAGGGGGAGTCAACGGGAGTGAACCGAGGGATGCAGTGAGCTATCCCTGATCTTTTGTAAAGGCAGTGATCCTAGGACATAGTTATTGTGCCTGAACCTTTGTAATCCACAGCTAGTAAAGTTTAGTGGAATTTGGTACGAAAGAAAACCAGTTAGTATATGCTCCTTGGACGTAGCCCTTAGTGGTGAACCAAGTAAAAAGTGTTGTGTCATATCTCTGCATGTGAACGTTTTCTTTCTAATCTTATTCATCATACAGGTTTAACACGTTCCTACCAACGTGGGAACAAGATCCATCACATTAAAAGAAAAATTTATCACTCTGATTCACCCCTCCCATCTTAGGGTGTCCCGGGGTCCTACAGACTCTTTTATAGTGCATTTAAACATATTATTAGCTTGTAAAAGAACCGTAATAATATTTATGATATCATATATTATTAACTTAGGACTTTATATTACCTATTCATTTGTCAATTCCTTGTTAAAAAGTGTTTTGGGTAAAATCGTTTCATTTATCTTAAGTTTTTTGACTTGTAATTATTCATATGATTACTTACAACATGATTACTTACTTACATAATGTAAAACATGATTTATATACAATATATATTCAGAATATAAATATATATAATAGTTCAATAAATGTAATGAAATACACCGTTCTTGGATACGGTAGGCCATACATACGTGTGAACACTGTTTTCCTTTCCTTATTGACTTGAATGGGAGTAATTATATGACATATATATATATATATACATAAACCTAGTAGCATTATTATGTCATATATTTCATTATTATTCAATATATACTTCATAATCATTCTTGAATAGTTAACATGAAGAATGAATCTCATCGCACCGTGGAGACAGTAATCCGTACGTACGGACGAGTGATTATATTATTCCCATAATTATTGAATGGTATTGGAGTGGATGATAGAATATATCAGAATTAGTATCATGTTTTAATAATCATATATATTTATTCTATACACATTATACCCATCCAAGTAAGGTGGTGGTGGAAAACATATTACACCACGGCATGGAGACGGTATTCCATACGTACGCACACGCGTTGATTTCGTTTTCCATAGGATGGATAGAAGGTGAAATAGGGTTGTTTCATATTTATAGTGACATATTAGTATATGATTGATACTGATGTTATTACTTTATAATAAAACAAATAAAAAAAGAGGATGTAGAAGGAGAAATAAATTTGAACGAATCAGTAAAGGATATTGCCTCTTCTTTGACGCACCACTTCTAAACCTCCTCTTAGGGCACTAAAGTTGGTCTTTTGAGAAGACCAAAATATCCAAAATGTTTCTAGGGAAGTTTAGAAGAGTAATGGGCAGGGTTTGGATGAGAATGAAGGATCATAATTTTGTGAGGAGTAGAGGGATGAGGTGCCGTTTTATAAGAGAAGAGAGGGGCACTTTTGGAAACCTCAAAAATATTAATTAATAGTAAATCGAACCCCACCTAAAAACTCCCAAAGTGACTCAAATTTAGATATGAGGTATTATAGGGTTGTAATCTCATCAAAAAATCATATTTAGACATGTTGTAAAATTATTTTAAACCTTATCAATTTGATTTATCCTTGTTTAATTCATTTAATCTTATTTGTTGTAATACTATTCTAAATTTTAAATTGTTATGAATACTTACATATATATTGTGAATTGTCCATAATTCGATAATTCATGAAATTTTAGTCATTATAAATTTCAATTAATTATTTTTAAATATTTTTGTGATTTTTAAACAATTTAATAACATATTATTTTTATAAAATATCAATAGTGCCAATTTTGATACTATTCATTTATTTGAATTTAAATAAACTCCAAACAGAAGATATATTCGAACCAAAATATTTAATAGATTTTTAACATGTCATATTAATCATAAAAAGTTTTGGACCACATTAATTAGTTAAAATAATATTTATTTTAATATTTTTAAAACCATTTATTTGATATTTGTCTATATAAAATAATTACTACAACATTTTTTTATAATTATTTAATATACTTACTTATTTCATAAAAAATAAAAATAAAATACTATGATGAAGGTAAATAAATTATTATTCATTATAATACTTTTAGTCGAATTTATCATCTAAAACACCCATCTTTTAAAATTATATGTTTATTAAATTATGAAGGTGACAACTTTGACATCATTTAAAATGAAATAATATAAATGTCATAATCTATTTTATAAGTCTATAAATGGTCCAAAAGTCAACATATGGATGATTAAGGTATATATATACTCGACCAATAATGTTTGGTCAAGTTTCTAGTCATTTTGAGGTGTATTATTATTTTAATAAAAACTATATTATTGATTTTTCACTAAATAAATAATTTCTGCATCATTAATGTATAAGCTATTGAGGTAATTATATATTTCTTAAAAATTAAAAATAAATTAACAAGTTGAAGAAAAACATTGTATCTTTAAAATGAGTATTTATAATAGAATTTATATTCTGTATATACTTATATTGAAAATACTTTAATTATTGAAGTTTGAGTGAGACATATTTCACATTCTCTAAATAAAATATATTAAAGGTCTCAATCACATCCAAGTGGGTTCCAAAAGACACCATTTTGACCCAAGTATATTTTAGGATGAAATATAATAATCCAATTTTATTAATACTAGTGTTATGGTAATTGTATAATATTATTTTTACCCATAATTACCTAATTTACCTTTAACTGCAGTAAATAAAATTTACCATAGTTACTATTCATAATGCCTGAAAATAAAAAGTATCCTATTAACATAATTTGAACATACTGATTCCAAATATGGAATCATTTTTTCCAAATTCAAAACACCGAAGTTTCATTATTTAATTTAAAATTAATCCTGCTGTTGAGAAAACGAGTTCTAAAAGTTAAAAAATTGCAAAAGATTGAAATGTTTTTACCTATGAATTCAATGTAAAATTAGTGGTAATGCAATACATAGTATTAAATGGTAAAAATATATTATATTTATACTTTAAAACCATTAAACATTATAATTTTACCATATATATTATCTTGATGAAAAAAGTTGTTTTTAATTAAGATTTAGCGTATTTTTACTATTCATCAAAATATGAAAGTTAATAGAAAAATATTAAAAAATTATCCAAAGTTAATTTTTATATCCTTATTGAAATGAATAAGTTCATTTCTTCAAATTTAACTTATAAACATGTAAAAACTAGATTTAAAGTGGGTGCGCCATCAAAAGGCATCAAAACTGCATTTTTTGAAAAATACTTATTTTACCGAAAATATTTATTTTGTTCTCATACCATGTTATAAAATATGTTCAAGATGAATGATAATGTTATAAAATAAAAAATTTGGTTAGTAATACTCATAAAAGCTACTTCATAATAATATTATAACAATATATCGTTGTTTAGTGAAACTCGGTATTGTGTACAACACACGCTATTGAGGATGGTTACTCTTGCGTGCAACACAAGACAAGAATAGTGTTGCGTATACTACTAGCTAATATGGTGTTGCTTATAGCGCATGCTAATCTTGGTGTAACGTACAACACAAGACATCAAATAAATTAAAAAGATTATTTCTCATAAAACCTCAAGTTGTTATAAGTTCCACCACTCGGGGGGGGGGAGTGTTGAACCAATGTTGATTTTCAGAAAAAAAATATTTTCAAATTAAACTTGGTTGACCTGTTAAGATGGGATCAAATCTTATGATGTCTCAGGCTCTCCCGAATATAGTAAAAAATAAAGGTCAAAGGAATATAATATTTTTAAAATGTTTGGTCTCAAAATGAGAATACTCTTTGTTGTGATTGGTTAGACTCCCCATCATAGATTTTACACTATAATCACAAATTATTAGAACATACATTTATTTATTATCATAGAGTCCCATTGGAACAATAGTTTCACATTATCTTTTTACAAAAAATTATTACACAACAATGTAAGAAATATCACTTCTTAATGATGGCTAATTTCGGAACAAATTAGGATGATCTTTCTTTTGAGCCTTCAAGATAAATAAAATATCATATGTTCATATTTTGAAGAAATCCATTGAACTGGTTCTTCCTAAATAATGATACCTCCTGATTTCTCAACTATATGTTGCTCATATAGTATGCCGATTTATCTATATGGGCATTAAATAATTATGGAATATAATATATATCTTTCCGAGAATTATCTACAAAAAATATACTGCTTCTCAAACTAATTTATTCACTCACATACAGTACCATATATTGATTGAAAATAATTTTATTTTTTCCATGTGAATGATCTCATCCTATGATCTACAAAAGATTTTATCATAAAATTATCTTCATTGAACTGCAGTTACACTACTCTCTTTACTATATATTCCTTATCCATGAGGAAAACCATAATTTTATAAGCACCAATTCAATTGTTATTGAACTAGTTATCACATTAAAAATATACAAACGTGTGAAGCTATTTTAAAGTAGTTCAATAGTGCAAGGGATTATAATTTATCACTGTAAAGTATCTCTACATAAAAAATAATTCGCATGGAAAATTTCATGACTTTATAAAAATATATTCTTTTAGAATTTTTATCTTCCAAGCATGCATTAATATTCACTATGTACTGCATGCATCAATCCCCACTTCTCGAATAATGTCCACAAACTAATATCTTATTGGATTCCACGAAAACAGCCTTCATAAAAATCCAACAGTAAACCAGTAGCATCTCGCATATATTCCGATATCATAGGTATGCAAAAAAAAAATACTATTATTTTCATCCATTTAGCTTCACCTTCAAAGCAACGACATCTCATCCACAAATAAGTTTCATCCACTTACCATCAACATATTCAAAGAAACACTTACAAAAATTTTTGTTTGCGGTCAATTATAAGATAATTTATACACCCCGAAGTAGAGTATGTCATGGCTCAAATCTGTATGCACTCCACCTCCCACAAACTGTTTTTATTATTCACATAACTTCCTTCACATACCATATTCTCAAGGTCAAAAATAATTTTTATGCTTTGCGGTAATTCGTACTTAGACACATTTTGAAATCTCAGAGTGAAATGAAAGATACCATATGGAAACCTAATTTTATGTGAGTGATCAGTTTGAAAAACCTAATTATCAAGGGGTTTGATCATGAAGGGATCATTCGCGGGGAGGAAGAAGATGATCTCCCATGAAGATCGGAAAACTCTCATCTAAATGGGAGATCATATACAAAATACAATGTAATATGCATTGTTTTAAAGGATGGTTAAACAACAAAAACATCCTTCTATACCATATCTAACTCTACATATTTTGGGGCCACTGTATGACAAACAATTGTCCCCTTTGAGCAGCTAGAAATCCCGAACAACCTGCTGTCCAACATAGTGGCACTGCCACTTCCTCAATGCATTGTGGGCCTTATACGTGGGCCTATATTGGTTCACTCTTGTGACCACCCATGTCACCATTAGTATTTCACTCTAGGGGATGTATAAACTATCCTGCTAAAGACTTACACATGGCCCAACCACCTGTTGGTTGGGTTAGGCTGTCTCTCATTGAGCATGGTTAACCCTTGTCCCATATGAGCATATCGTTGATCCTTGCCCTTGGCTAGCCAGTTGGTTGGATACTTTTTAATAAATCATACAATTAAATACTTAGTAACACATCCTCAAAGGAAAAATCCAAGACCAATAACACAATAATACTTCACTTCCTCATACAACGATCATTTCTTTTTTCATGGAAACTTCTCTACTTCTTGCAATGTGAAATTCATATTTCATGGCCTAAAAAATATTTTGGTAAGCAATGTGAAATTTCTTAATAACATGTAATTAATCATTAATATATTATCACAATAATCATCAAAGTTATAAATAACAAGAATAACTATCCATGTGTGACATCGAATTCCATAAAAAGATGGATCCATAACAATTATATAGGCATCACCACTTCATGCATTCTCACCAAACACATACTGACACATTGTGACAACAAATAAAACAATTAGGTTAAAAAATATTCCCCTATGTAATTTGTTGTCAATATCTATTCTTCACATATATTCCATCACATAAAAGTAAATATGTGTGTATCAAATTTACCCCCCTTAAACAAAATCAAATGCAAAGGTAAGTGGTGTCTTCCTATCTCCTCTGTCTTTTCAAAAACATATTCTATTATTTTTCGAAAAGAAGGAATGAAATAACATGATACTAAGAGAATATCCTATATTTAATTACCTATAAGTCTAAATGGGTGTGACCAGTGTAGAAAACAAGAGAGTTATAACAAAGGGTATCTAAGATACCTTTTAAATATTCAACGTAATAAAATCATGCTTATAAAGTCTCAAAGGAAATACATTATTGTGCACTCAATTTGTCAAACACATCATAAAGTTTAAGTGCATAAGAATAATTTCCCATTTTCTATTTATTTCATTAATCAAGATCTCCCCTAAAAAAAATAAAATTCAGAATGAGATAGGATTTTGAATAGATGACTCAAACCTCATGAAGTCTCCCCCTCAATATATGTGTCCACTTTCATCATCATGGAATTAAATGAAATCCATGATGAAAAATAAATCTCCATAAATTCCCTACTTTGATAGCACAATAAAAATAAAAGGATAGGGAAAAAAGAGGTACCTCTTGTTAGTATTGAAGTGAGTAGAGAAGGATGAACAAGAAGTTTCAACCCAAACTCAACAAACATATATTATGTAATTTCTTTGCTAAAAATATATACAACTTAATCTTTAATATAAATGTATTCTAGCTTGATATATCAACCTATCACATTTTCTTTGATAAAATTATACCTGATATTAATATGTTCGGAGCTTTAATGTTGTGATAGATTTTTAGATAATCCAATAGCACTTTTATTATCACATGAAATTTTTAGTGGTCTCTCATTCTCAATTTTCAAATATGCCAACTATAAATGCATCCAAATAAACCATGTACATGAATTTTTAGTTGAAACATATTCATCCTTAGTCATGCTCAGTGTTACTGAATTCTTTGTATTTATATACCAACTAACACATCATTCTCATAGAAACAAGGTTCCACATAAAGTTTATCTCATGTATGTACAATCACTTACTCAATAAACATATGTAAATCCCAATAGTTTCAAATCTACATTGTGTATGTATTGAAGCCCATGGTTCCGATTTCCTTTCACATATATCATAATTATCTTAGCATCCAATAAATGAGAATCTTTTGGGTTACTCTAAAATCTAGAACACAGATTCACAATATGAGTTGTATATGGCCTTGATGTTGTGAGATAAAGTAGGTTTCCATTGATTCTTCTAAATTTTTTTGGATTATCATGTTTTCAAGATTCATCCTTCCATAATTTAGTTCCAACTAAAATTGGTTTTAAAACCCATATTTCATTTTCCATTCCAAACTTTTTCATTAATTCCCTCACATACATTTCCTGTGATTGAAATATGGAATTTCATTTCTACTCTATTTAAAATCCCAAAAAACATGTCTTATGTCCAAGCATGGACATCTGTCAATTTATTTTTATTTCCTCAAAAAAATCTTCACATAGACCTTCCTTATCACCAGAAATATGATTTCCTCCACATATACAAAAACATTAACAGTAAATTTGGACATTTCTATCACATAAAGGTTACTATCAACTTTACCTTTTACAAATTCATTTCCCCTAGACAACAATCTAATATATAATTACAAGATCTAGGAGCCAATTTAAAACCATACAAATATTTCATCAATCTTCATACCATACTAACATCATTTTATAATAAAAAACAATTAGTTTGTTCAATATATACTTCTTCACCAAGAACACCATTTAGAAAAGAAAATTTCACATCTATTTGATAATCTTAATAATGTTTGAGTGATGCTACTTACAAGAACCTCCGAATGGTTTAAAATATTCCTATTAGTGAAAATTTTCTTTAAATTTAATTCCTTATATTTGAGAATATACTTTGAACACCATCCTTACTTTGTTTCTTGATACACCACCTTTCCCATTTGGCTAATTCCTCATAACCCACTTGGTTCCAATACAATTTTTATTTTTAGGTCATGATACAAGATATCATGTGGATTTATTCTCAATTTGAAAAAGTTCCTCATTTATATCTTCTATTAATCCATTCTTCTCAACTGATTCTACAACTATATGAGGTTTAATTTGATAAATAAGTGTAGTTTGATATTTAACTCTCAATATTCTACTAGTTTTAACTTGATCCAATTGATTTCTAATGATATTTTCACCCTCAACGTGTTTCTTCATTTTTTTTCCATTTTATCTTATCTTAATTAGATTCACCTTCACCACTAGTATGTTAAAAATGAATATCAGAAATTTTTTGTTCTTTATCAAAAATATCATTATTATTCTATTTCATTTTTATAAAATTTTCTACTGAATTTTTGGAATCTGCATCAACTGTGATATCTAGTTTTTTCTTTTTCATTTTTATAATTCAAACATCACTACTGTCATCTAACTTTTGTAATTGTTTCTTTGAACATCTATAGCCACTTCTATTTGATAGGTACCCCATGAAAAATATTTCCTCTTATTTTTCATCAAATTTTCCCAAATTTATGTTCTTAATCTTTATAATGAAAGGGATTCTAAAAACTCTAAAGTATTTAACAGTTGGATTTTTATTGTACCGTATTTCATATGATTTATTTTGTATTTATAGTCTCAGAATAATTTTTTTCTATATATAAATGGTAGTACATATAGGTTCTCTCTAAAAATACATTAATATATAGTGTTCAACTAACATTGTCCTTCCCATATCAATTATTCTTTTATTATTTTGTTCAGCTACCCCATTTTTGTGAAATATATGATGTGTTATTTTGATTACTAATTCCATGTTTGGAAAGATAACATCTAAAATCATCAAAAGTATATTCCATACCATAATCTCAATTTCTTGATATAAATACCCATCTCTTTCTCAGATTTCATCCTATTTTTTTTTGAAAATTTTTGTTTCCTTTTACTTGTTCTTGATAAACATGACATTATTCCTCCAAGTATAATCATCAATAAATGTAATGAAATATGGATCAAATCTTGTATAATTTTTTTCTCATTGGTCTACATAAGTCAGTATGAATATGTTCATGGGGTCTAGTTGATAGAATATCTTCCCCTTTGTGTGAACTTTAGTCTAATTTCCCTTTAAGATAGGTTCCATAGATTTCACCCCTTTCTCTCTTTATCTTAGTAAAATATCTCACAATAACATGGATCATGATTTTACTTATACTCCTTTGACTATGATGGCCAATCATTATATATCATAGATTATTTTTATCATTTGAACTCAAATAACAAGAGTTGATAGAATTTCCAATTTGAAATAGATTATCATTGGTTATTTTTAACTTGAGTGATAATTCTACCATACTTTGTGATTTTGATGATACATGAATCATTTTTGAACAAAACATCATGTGTATCATCACAATGTTGGCTGATACTAAGAAAATTGTGCTTTATCCCTTCAACAAATAACACATTGTTGGACTTCATATATGGGCTTCAATATTTTTTTCCTCCTCCCTTAATTAGTTGTGAATAATAATTTCTAAATGCCATTGGTCATCCTTCATGATCCTTAATGTTGCTCATATTTTTTGTGTCACTTGTCATGTGTGATGAATATCCACTGTCATGAATCCATGACTTGGGTTTTCTATTATCTTTCAAATAAACATTAGTGAAACATGAATGTTTTCATTCATTTTTTGAAATACCATGCCTTTCCTATTATTTGATGCATTTTTAGGGAGAATAATCATGAAATTTTCAATAATATAGAATTTCTAATTATATATACCACAGACTTATTCCAAACAGTCAATTTTTGTGTGTATTGGAAGATAGGATGAATTCCTGATAACTACTTGTTTATTTTGAATACTTTTTCCCCATTTTCAGAATAGATCCCACTTAGTTCATGTCTCATATATGGTAGGGACATGATATACCAAAATTAATATTATTTTTTGAAAACACTCCACAACACCAATAGTTTCCTTTGAATCTGGATCTTCATAACTGATAATAGCCATGAATATCCATATACTGATATTTTCTCTATTCTGGGGGGAAAATTCTGGATGAATTTAATTTTCCTTAAAATTAGAAGATGATTTCTCACAAGTATTCATGTTACAAACTTGTATAGAATTTATTTTGGGACTTGTATTGTTAGGGATAACTTATTTATTTTATGATTTATAGAGTGCTTAATTAACCTACTTTTTTAAACCCCTCTTTTCACCAGTTTTTGAGGACTCTTCCTTGACCTCAAAAACCTTTCAAAAGTCTTCTATTATAATCTTTATGCTATTATGTGATTCAATACATTTAGACTAAGCCTTCAAATATTATTCTTCTTTGAGGGAATGTTTTACTTTAAGTACTTTTACCATATTTTCCATTTCATGCACTTTTAGTTTGTCTCTTTTGATTTATTCAATATAAAGTATATATTTCTTGTAACATTCTTCATTTCACTTAGTTATCTATTTATTTTCTTTCAATAACAATCAATTATATTCCTTGATATTTATTTTTTGTTCAAGAAGGGATTATAATTCATTTTTCAATATGTGATCTAGCTCTATTCGTTTACATTCACCATCTTCACTTCTAGAGGTGTCAAACCCTTTTTCCACATGAGCCATGAACTTATTTTCATCCTCTGATTGGATGATTGTGGAGGAATTATATTCATATTTATTTATCACTAAAATTTCTCTTTTACATTTTAAAAATTTATTCTTACTTTGATCAAATCTTGTTGTGACTTTTGAGCTCTTCCCCCATTTATTTTTTTGTGGGTTTTCATCATCTATCTTAGGTTTCATAGAATTAAATTTTAAACAATTTACATCAAAATTTCTGATATCATTATAGTTGTAGAACCTTGGTGGTAATTTACTTTTATCAATAAAATTTCCATTCATAACGCTTTTTAATACAAGAAAAATGATCCTATTGAAATCTTTATCTTCATTTTCATCTTCATATTCACTTGATCCTCACATTTCATCATCTCTGATTTTGATCTTTCTCATGGAATCAAAATCCAACTCATCTTTGAAATTCTGTTTGATGACTGGAATATTTTTCATTTTATATTCAATGATTATGTTATGTAATTCATCAAGATTAAGATAATCTATTTCTTCCAAATATGATACATTAGGATCAAAACAATTAGGGAGATTTCTCATTAGTTTTTTGCAGAATAGTTGAATCATCTCGCTTTTCATTAAAACCGTGAATATTATTGACAATTTTATTGACTCTTGTGAAATAGTCATCAACATTTTCTTCTTAACCCATCTTTATATCCACAAATTTTATTCTCCAAATTTTTAATTTGGATTCCTTGACTTTGACATTTTTCTTTGTAACTATTATCCAATTTATCCCAAGGTTCCTTGTCATTTTTTAGTCCCATTACCATTATGTAAAATTTTTCTAAATGAGATATTAAAATGGTATTTTGATATTTTCCATCAACTTCGATATTTTTCTTCATGGTGAATGTCATAAAATCTTCATCAGCAATAGGTGGGAATCCAACAATAACTATATCATTAATTTCATAGCCAAGATATATAAGATAGGGAAACATCCTATTCTTCTAACTATGATAGTTCTTACCATATAATGTTGGAACAACCCTAATATTTACATAATTCATATTATTCATATTATTTACTTATGGATCCTCATAGAGGGAAAACACCTCTGATACTAATAGATACTCCTGTAAAGAGTTTCACTACTAAGAGGGGGTGGGGGGTCGAATCAGTTGTGATTTAAAAATAATCATTTGAAATTAACCACTGTTGACATGTTAAGATTTGATCCAACATTATGACACATCAGCCTATCATGAATACAGTATAAAATAAAAGGCATAGGAATATAATATTTTTAGAAGGTTCAGTCTCAAAATTAGCCTAATATTTTCTTGGATTGGTTAGAACCCCCAATCACTGATTATTCCTTGTAATCAAAATTGGTTACAATATACATTTATCAATATCATAGAGACCCACTATGATTCCAAGAGTCCAACTAGAAAAATAGTTTCACGCTGTTTTATTACAAAAATTATTACACAACAACCCAAGAAATATAACTTCTGAATATTGACTACTTTTGAAAATGCTGATGAAGATCTTTCTTTTGATCCTTCAAGATAAATAAAATATCATATGATCACATTATGAAGAAGACCACTGAATAATTTATTCCTAAAAAATTCCACCTCTTTACATGTCAACTATATTTTGCACAAATAGTATTCTGATTAATCTATATGTGTATAAAATAATTATTGAATAGAATATATATATCTTTTGGATAACTATCTATAAAACAATATACTGCATCATGAACTGATATATGCACTCACATAGATTGTTTCGTACTTAAAATAAATAATTTTATTTCTTCGTGATCATGATCTCAATCTATGAGCGACAAAATATTTTATTAGAAAATTATCAACATAGAAAATCAATGCCACTGCTCACTTTTCTATCTCTTCCTTATTCCTGAATAAACCCATCATTTTATTAGCATCAATGTAGAGGTTATCGAACCATTTATCACAAACAAATTATGTGAACATGCGATGTAGTTTTAAAGTGGATTAATACCACTAGGAATTTTAATTTATCACCGCATATCATCTTTTCATACCATAATATTCACATGGAAAATTTCATAATCATTTATAGAAAAGTATTTGGATAACTTTTTTATCTTTAAATCCTTCATGGATCTCCACTGTGTACTACATGAATTAATCCTAACTTATCAAAGCATGGATGAAAATTGACATCTTATTGGTTTCCACCTAAAGAGTCTACATAACAAATAAAACCACAAACCAATAGAGTCCTTCATATAATATAACATCATCTCTCTAAAAATAATTTGTATACTATTATTTTCATCTTCTACAACTTTGTCAAAAAACTAGAAAAACATCATACACAAATGAGCTTCATCCACTGGCCATCAGTATCTGCAAAGAAACACCCTGTAGACGCCGAAAAAGTCCGTTGTTCCCAAACGAAGCTCCGGATGCGGAAAGCGAGGTCATATTCGGAGTCGGAAGAATGTTTCGGAGGGCCCGGAGGCCTTGCGCGGAATTTCAGAGGTCTGCGCGCAAAGATGATGATCCGCGCGCAAAACCCCCGGGATGCGCGCAACTCCCTTGCGTGCCGTGCCCGATTCCGCGCCCGCGAGGAGAATTCCGCGCTCGCGCCTTAGATTCCGCGCCCAGGGTTGCCTATAAATACTAGGTGACCCCCAACGTTTCAAAGGTTGCTGGAAGTCGAACGGTCTCCCGCGCGCGCAATTCAACCCCTTCCGCGCGCAATGCCGATCTTCAGGAAACCTCCTTTCTTTCGCGCAATAGAGCCTTGGGGTCCGCCTTCGCGCGCAATCCCCTTGGCTCCTTCCCTTTGAATAAATTTCAACCCGAAGGCCTTTGCGCGCAAAAGAAGCCTCTTGCGCGCAATTGCCCCCCGGGTGCGCGCAATCCAACCCGATTGCGCGCACCCCCCATCTTCAAAGTGGCCATTCGTTAGAGAATGAGTCGTTGCCCCCGCGCGCTACCCGAAGCCCGGTGCGCGCAATCCCAATCTTCCGCGCGCAAAGCGCTGGCCCAATTGCGCGCCAGCCCGCCATTTTGCGCGCCGATCCGCGGTTTTGCGCGCAAAGCTCCTCTTTTGCGCGCAATCCGCCAGGGTCGCCTCCCTTGACCCCCTTTGGGTACCCGCCTGCGTGGCGCCCGATGGTCTTCATCGCAGGTGCCCGCACCGTGCGCTGTCTTCCCGTGCAGCCTTCCAGGCTCGTGCGAAGTGACACGGACCCGTCGGCGGCAATCATTCGTCCAGCATGACGTTAAACTGCATATTCGTCCAGCATGACGTTAAACTGCATATTCGTCCTGCAAGACGTTAAACTACACATAGGTCCAGCATGACGTTAAACTGCATATACGTCCAGCATGACGTTAAACTGCGCATTCGTCCAGCATGACGTTAAACTGCCCATACGTCCAGCATGACGTTAAACTGCACATTCGTCCAAGCTGCACGACGCTAAACTGCCTAGCCCCCATCGTCCGCGCTGCAAGACGTTAAACTGCCAAGTGTTTCGTCCTCAACACACGACGTTAAACTGTACTTCGTCCGGCAAGACGTTAAACCGTTCGCTTCGTCCTTAACACACGACGTTAAACTGTACTTCGTCCGGCAAGACGCTAAACCGTCCGCATCATCCGATCCCGTGCTCTGCACGCAGGGTCTCCCCCGGTTTGGACGTGGCCCCCACCCGCTCGTCTCTGCAGGGATGTCGGGATTGTCCCCCTTTTGGGACGATTTAATGGGAGTGGCTTTTCCCTGCGGGGGCAGGGTATTACAAACCCCTAGTTTCTCGTGGGAGGCTGCACATGTGTATCTCCATTGCGCCTCCCCACTGCCGAAGCCAGTAGAGGGTGTGACTGGGATCGAGGTGTCTTCTGCTTTCGGTCCAAGTCCCTTCCAACTGAGTTTTGCCGCATCCGGGCTGCCTCAAGTGCGTAAGTCCTGACAGAATGAACTACGTGGACTTTGATCCCTGTCTTCTATACAGGGTACGTAGGAAGCCTCCCTGAGGTCCAAGCCCGCCACCTGGTCGTCCCGGTCGTATTTACGTCGGTTCGTCCATCAGTGGACCCCTCCAGGGTTCACGCTTGCGTCGATTCACCTATGAATCCGCCCCTGTGGGAGACTGCCCGTGTGTATCTCCACTGTGCCTCCCCACAGCCCCTTTTTCCATTTCTCTTTTTATCGTCCAGCATGACGTGAAACTTTGATCCACCCGGCCGTTCCATCCCCCTCTGTGTGAGGTGGTTCGGTTCAATCCTCCGCCCGGCGGCCTCGACCTCTTCGTGAGTCGGCTTGCCGACGTCCAGCATGACGTTAAACTGTATACCCGAACTACGTTGACTTTGATCCGTGCTAACGCGCGGTACGTAGGAAGCCTCTACGGGGTCCAAGCTCTTCACTCCATCATCCATCCTGATCCTTGCCCGGGCCGCCACATCCCGGTGGGGTCATGCCACTTCACTCCACTCCACATCATTTGGGAAGCCGCCCATGTGCCGGCCCCAGCGTCGGAGGTTCCCCGCAAGGGGTTCTGTCATCCGATCCACTTCTCGTGTTGATCGGTCCGATGCCGTCTCCGCTGGACGTTAAACTCACGGAATACCCCGTGTTAAACATGGGAAGCTGAGGAAAACCTCAGGTGACGCAGTTCCCCGCACCTAGTACGGGATGCCTCAGGCCATCATGCCTTCGAGAAGCCCTATTAGGGACGGAAGACAGACGTGCAGAGCCGCAGTGCTACGACACGCCCCCAGCACCCAGAGCCACCCGGCCTTCTCACCGCAGGTTGCTGCCCCGCCCAGACTCCTTGGAGCGTCCGAGCGGAAGCAGCGTAATTAACCGGTGTCCATGAAGATATGGCGCCGGGAACGAGATTCACGAACATTCTTAAGTCTATGAGGGAGACCCGGACTAGGTGACGAGTTCCGAGGAGACGTCCAAGGAAGGAGGAGCCGACATCCCATCATCCCGGTTTCGATCAAGGAGCAGACGCCCCTGAATAAGGGACGAATGCCGCCCGCCCTTGGAAAGCGGGACTGCGGGACCACAAGCCGTGCGCCCATCCCCTCGGGTTGACGGGTGCACGCGCGAACGCGTCCTGGCGGAACAGCGTAACCCGACGCACATCCGCACCGAAACACACCCAAAAAGAATATAGTTTATAGTCGATTGTGGAATAATTTATCCATAAAAAATCAGCTTCCTATATGGATCAAATTTGTATGTACTCTATATCCTTTGAAATATTTTTAAAGTTCACATAGTTTCCTTCTCATACCGTATTCTCAATATTTCAAAAAAAATTAATCTATGCAGTAATTTTTACTTATAAAAATCTTGAAATCCATATGTGAATTGAAAGATCCCACATGGAAACTAGGTGTTCTACAGTTACTCGGTCTTCAAACACACATTCATAAGGAGTTTTACTATGAATGGATCATTTGTTGGGATTAAGAAGAAGATGTACTATAAAGATCAAATAGATATCATTTAAACTAGAGAACAAATTGGATGGATGAAATTTTATGTGTTGTTTTAAAGGATGGGTGAACAATAGTGACTTCATTCTATCCCAAATTTTTATGCATATGTGGGGGTCATGGTATAACAAACAAGATTCTCCTTTGAGGATCCATAAATCTCAAGCCCCTGCAACTATTCTGCCCCACATGGTGGCACCGCCTCTACCTCAATGTGTTATGGGCCTTATACACGAGCCTATGTTGTTGCGTTCCTACACCCATCCATTCCACATTTGGGATTGTGCTCTATAGACCCTATACACATGACCTCTTTGGTCTTACACATAGCTCTACCACCTCCTAGCTAGTCTGGGATAGCTCCCACTGGGCATGGTAGACCCTTATCCAACATGACCGTATTGATGATCCTTTTCCTTGGTTGGATAGTGGGTTGGATACTTATTAATAAAGCATATAATTAAATACTTAGTAACCCATCCTAAAATATAAATTCAAATACCACTCAAACATAATTCATTTACTTATTTAAATGACCATTTCTCTTTTTCATGGAAACTTATTTTACATCATGAAATATGAAAGTCATATTGCGTAGACACTAAGATATTCTGGTAAACAATGTTAAATCTATTAAGAAAAAGTATTTACAAATTAAATGATCATCACAACAATCATAAGAATTATTAATACTAAGAAAAATTATCCAAGTGTAACATCCAATGCCATAAAAAGATGGATCCATACTAATTATCCAAGAATAACCACTTCATACACACTCATTAAACACATTATGACACACAATGACAAAAAATATATCATTTAGGTTCAACAATTATCTATAATGGAGAACCATACATTTTGTGGGCAAGATGAGTACTACTGATGATTTTTGAGAAACTTCTCACAATTTTCAAACACAATAACCTTGAAAACATGGAAGGGAGTAAATTTTTCTTGAACCAGTGAATGTGAAGAAATATTTAAGGAGTTAAAAAAGAGGCTTATCACTAAACCAATCCTCATGCTTCCCTCAAGTGGAAGACGTGTCATGGTATATATAAATTCTTCAGATAAGGTATTTGGCTATGTACTAATGTATACTGATAAAGTGATATATTATTTCTCAAGGCAGTTGAAATTTCATGAGAAAAACTATCACATTCATGATCTAGAGTTGGTCGTAGTAATATTATAATTGATAACCTGGTGACATTATCTATATGGGAGAAGTGTTCAATATATATGGACTAGAAGAACCTCAAATATATATTCACATTAAAGGAGCTTAATATATGCTAGTGAATATGGTCAGATCAGATCAAGGACTATAACTTCTCAATCAATTACCATACTATAAAAGAAACCAAAGTGGAATATACTCTAACTAGTAAAGATTTAAAAACATTTTTAGTGATGAGAATTGAGAAGGATCTAGTATTCTTAGACTTAAAAACAATGTTCATGGTAATAAATTTGGATGGAACATCATCATCCCTTTCTCAAATTATTTATCAACCATCCCTTTTAGAGAACTTAAAGGATTCTCAAACCAATGATTTGGAAATTTAGAAGAAGGGGTAAAATATAATAAAAGTTCAATCCTCAAAGCTAAAAATTGATAATGAAGGAGTAGTATTATTTGGATCATGAATATGTGTAAAATCCATAGGTAATGAAAGAGTTGTTGAATGATGCAGATAGCTTGACCTCTTGTAACTACTTAGGAAGAATGAAGATGTATTGAGATCTCTGACAAAACAATTCATTGGAAAATAGGAAGAATCATATTTCTGAATATATATCAATGTATAAGGTATGTCAAAAAATAAAGGATGAAAGGAAACCGTTCTATAGGGATGATGCAACCATGACCCATATATATACTGAAATTTTAAAACATCACCATGCTCCTTTCAACTGGTCTTATAAATTCATAGAGAGCTAATAATTCCATATTGGTTGTAGTAGATCATATTATAAATAAAGATCACTTAATTGAAATTTGATAGGACTTATTACTAGATTATGTTGTAAGGATATACATTAGAGAAGTGGTGAGACTGTATGGAACACCACTATCAATTCTATATAATTGAGATTGAAGATTTACCTCTAAGTTATAGAGGAGTCTCAAATAGATATAAATAATGAGTTGAACTTAATTATGGACTATCAAACACATAACGATGGTCAATCTAAGTGGAATATTCACAAATTAGAAGAAAAGTTGAGAGAATTATTGATGGACTTTAATGGAGGATGGGATTAACATATTCCTCTGGTCAAGATCTCGTATGGTAATAGTTTCTAGTAAAGAATCCAAGTTTCTCATTTCAAAGACCTTTAAGGGAAGATATGTAAAACAACTACGTGCGTCGATGAAGTGGGTGAACACAAGATTCAGGGACCTAAAATGGTTGAGGATATGGTAGATAAGGTCAAGACCATTTAGAAACACATTATAACTGCTTAGAGTCAATATAAGAGCTATACTGACAATTATTAAAGAGACCCAATGTTTGAAGTTGGTGATGAATTATTTCTACATATATCTTTATGAAAGAGATTCATGAGATTTGGGAATAACGTAAATATAATCCCCAGACACATCATCTCCTTTGATATTCCAGATCGCATCATAGTTTTGGGTGATCGACAAGAACTAGCACCAACCCTTTGTCAAGTACACAATGTATTCCATTTATCCCTATTGAGGAAGTAGATACCAGATCCATCACATGTACTATATTCAAAATTGGTATGGTTAGAAAATGATCTCTCTTATTAGGAGAAGATAGTGAAGTTATTGGATCATAGATATAAATTTATACGGAATGAAATAACTCACCTGGTCAAAGTGGTATGTAAGAACCATAAACACAAAGAAGCATCCTAGGAACCATAGGAACTTGTGAAGCAAAATTACCCAAAAATATTCACCTTAGTATTTAATATGAAATTTTCAGGTTGAAATTCATTAAGGGTGTAAAGAATCGAAAATTCCATTTATTTTTTTTAATTATATATGAATTTTAGGAGTCCATGAAAATTGATGGCGCGTGATTTCGAGTCCCGGTGTTCCCGAAATGAATTTGTGATCTTTTTTAGGTATGATCAGTAAACTTGTGAGAAGGTTTTGGTAACTTTTGAACTGGTGCTCGGAATTGAAATACGATGGCACCATTGAACTCGCAACGGCGGTATTTTCTTAAGGAGACTTTCACCTCAATTGCAGCAGGATGAGGGTGAAAGTTAGTTTTCTTGTTTTTCATGGAAATAAAAATAGAATAAAGAACAAAAATTTATTTTATTTATAAACTGGCATTTGGATGTTCAGTGGTGGGGACCACCCAAGCATAAAACCTCTTAATTTGAAATTAATGGTGGGGACCACCCGAACCCGTCTTAATGGGGGAAAACCTTTCAACTCTCCATTTAATTAATTGATCCAACTATAATTAATTAAATGTTTCACATTAATTGTGCCAACATGGAATTAAATTGTTAAACTTATTTATATTATGTTGGCTCCTCTTCACCTTTGAGAGGATTGGTTGTAAAAGGAGAATTGGGAGATATCCTTGGAGAACTTTGGAGAAATATTTCCTCCAAATGAAGAACACCCTCTCCAACAAAAACTTTGCTTCAGAATCATGAACGAGGACGACGCATGAGCCTGACTTCAGAAGCGTGTTGCAGAAGAGATGATCATTGGCACTCTCTTCATCTTCTTCCTTGCATCGTCTTCCAACGAGCAATCGTTGTAGGGTTTATTTTTGTTTTAAATACCCCCTTACCCATTCTTGATGTTCTTCATGATTGAAGAACGAATAATCCACTTGCTATTGTTCTAACGTAGAGGGTGCAGGCCAAAAGAACACGACCCGGCCTCTCCACAACCTATGTGATTTTAGTGGTGGTTTTAAATCAATGGAGATGTCCCGAGATGAGTGCAGATGTCTACATAATGAAGAACGAGCCACCAGGGCCCGCCCAGTGACCTGAAGAATGTTGCTGGTGACCATGCTGGCGACCGAAACCGGTGGGGCTCGGGAATGGCGGCCGACACTCTGGCTAGCCGTGACGAAGGCGACAACATGACCGCGCCGCCAGAGATGTGCCGTGGCCCGTCGGCCATGACAGAGCAAATGAGGCTGCCGGCGGAGGCCGACCACGCGATGGGATGGCGGCGGTGCACGTCCGAGCCGCCCGGCGTGTATCCGAGCCACCCGACATGCAAGGGCCGCTGCGTGAGGCCGCGACGGTGATGGTAGGGCGGCCGGCAGAGCCGGCCGCCGGTGGTGGAGCAGCGCGTGACCGCACTGCATGGAGGAAGCTGGCCATTCGGTGGCCTCAGCGGGCCGCCGCACCGTGGGCCACCGCACCATGGGCTACCCAGCAGGCCGGCCCGGACCCAGTGAGTCAGGTCAGACACAGGGCTGGACTCGAGTCGGCTCAGGCCAGGTCGGGCTGGGTTGGTCTGACCGGGTTGGACCCGACCCGGACCAACTTCAACCCTCTTTTTTTTTTCTTTCAGACATATCTTGAGCTACGAGCATCCATTTGACGAACCTTATTTGGCGCCTAAAACCATGGATAATTTTGGGGTATGTTCAGGTTGGATCGAACACAAATCCATCCAGGCCCTCGGGACTAAAAGGCTAATAACTTACAGATAGGGTGTCCGATCGACGCACCATCTATTGCGTTGATACCCCTTTTCATGGAGGTCCTTTAGTATACTTCTTCGTGGGACTTCATGGTAGTTGGAGTATGGACCTGTGACTTGTGGAGCGGACCCTCCATGAATCAAGTGATCTTAGTATGGGGACCTTGTAGCTAGTTGTAACGCGAGAAAGGGATCCTATGTGGGTTTGTGCTTTGGGATCCTTCATGGGTCTGAGTTTGAGGAACCCACATGGATCTGATCTAGGAATCAATATGGGACTACTCTATGATCCTTCGTGGGTCTGCTTTATTAGGATCCTATGGGGGTCTACTATACTAGGATCCTACATGGGTCTGATGATTTAGGATCCTATGTGAGTCTGATGATTTAAGATCCTACGTGGGTCTTCCTCTTAATAGAGTAAGATGATTCAAAAGTTATATCTAATCATCTTTACTACGTTACTTAAGTTATACCTAGTGTGAGATGAGTCCTTACCTTCGTGATAATACCTTTGTGGTATTCTTCTTTGTGACATACCTTTGTGGTACTTACCTTCGTGGTAATACCTTTGTGGTATTCTTCTGTGTGGCATACCTTTATGGTACATAGCTTCGTGGTAATACCATTGAAGTATTCTTCTGTGTGGTGTACCTCGGTGGTACTTACCTTTGTGGTGAATCCTTTATGGTATTCTTCTATGTCGTGTACCTTTGTGGTACTTACCTTAGTGGTGATACCTTCGTGGTATTCTTCTGTGTGGTGTTACCCATGTGGTGCTTACCCTTGTGGTGTTACCTTTGTGGTATTCCTTCCTTTCTGGGATAGTTATGCTTTGAGCTAAGGATTTTTTATTTGAGTTTCTCATGAATGATACAGGTATACTTGATATATTTGGAATATGTATGGGAATATACCTAAGTCGGGTTGTCAGATGTTTTCATTCTTTTTGGTTTATTCTTTGTGGGTTTTGTGAGACCTTAGAGGGTTTCAGGGTCCCTACAGAGTATCGTTATAATCACCCTTGCACGGGCTACGCCCACACCTTGTTGTGTTTGGTGCAGATGATGGACATCGATGACTGAGGACGAGAGTACTAGGACTGGAGGTATCTCAGAGGTGGACATTATATGAGGCATACCGCAGTGACGAGCATTCAAGAGCTGTACCTACCCTTCAGGTAGGGTCCTTGGTCAGAGTTCACAGGAGCTATTTTAGTTTACTTGTAATTTTTAGTTTTCTTATACTTTCTAGTTGGGATTATATTCTGGCCCCTTTTTCTTACTGTACACACTGTTTTTACTATACAGTTTACTTGTGTTCATATCCTTCTTTGTGCTTTGTTGTGTGAGTTTACAGGTTATAAAGGAAATGTCTTCTTAGTTTTAGTGAATACGCCTTTTGATGCTAGTCGCCAGCCCCTGGCCTATGGAAGGTGGGATTGGGTAGTCACGATACAGGCCCCGGGGGATGGGTTGTGACAAATTGTTATCATAGGAGTAGGTTCTACCATAGAACATTAGACTCTGATCTTTAACGACAATAGTGTTAAGTGTAGTGAGTAGGGTTATTAGTTTAGGGAATCTAGTGTTGGTGCGGCGGCCGGCGTATCCATACACCAGGACCTTGACTTCTGATTTCGGGCTCAGTTCATGAAAACACTAATTGCGTGTGTGTTTTGAAATGTTTTCTTTGTGATCTTTTTGAGTCAGCTCACCAGGTATAACTTATTGACCATGGAACACCTTTTTTTTCAAGATGCCTCTACGTAGATAGCCATCTAGGGTTCTGGAATAGTACGTGATGATAGCCCACAGAGCGATGAGGCCTCAGTGTGGGGCCCTTTATCAGTAGAGGCACCAGCAGAGGCACTAGTGGTACCATTACCAGTTGGGCCACCGATTCCACCAGCCCTAGCAGTAGAGGGTGCACGCCTCTTAAGCAAGTTGCATGAGTTCCAGCACCAGAGGCCACCCAGGTTTAGGGGTGAGATGGACCCAAAGGTGACTGAGGATTGGTTGGAGGCCATGGTGAGAGTCTTCCAATTGGAAGGGATAGCAGTTAATCTCATTGTGATCCTTGCTGCCAGTCTTATACAGGAATCAACAAGTTGATGGTGGAGCTTGATGCACTAGGTTCACAACGAGGTGACGCTTCTCTGGGCAGATTTTGAGAGCCTGTTTCAGGCAGAGTTTTTACCAACGACTCTACACATAGTACACACACAAGAGATTCTTCATCTACAACATGGAATCATGACTGTGGCTCAGTACTCAACAAGGTTCACTGACCTCTCACGCTACTCCACTGATATGGTGCAAGACTCATTCTTCAGGGCCTGGACCTTGGAGCAGGAACTCAGGATGGAGATCAGGGTTCGATGATTTCTCTCAACATCTCGACGCAGGTAGGGGTGTTAGAGCGAGCCCTCTTAGTGTAGAGTTTTCTTGGTGAGTAGTAACGAGAAGTGTGACCCACCACTGGGCATCACGTAGTGGAGTCTTCTGCAGGTAGCAGCAGACAGATGTCATAGTGGTCAGAAGGACCGACCAACAGGTGGAAAACTGCATGATTCAGGGTCGGTTGTGTTTGGAACTAGAGACAGAGCCAATCATACGAGGAGAAAACAGTGTTACACATGTGACAGATAGGGTTACATGGCTCGTGACTGTCTGACCTTCCGTATGGATGATCAGAATATGATCGAAGGACCTCCCAGGTAGATACAAAGGTTCGACCAAGGAGGACTGCAGGGAGAAGGAATACGTGGCATAGGAGCTGACCGTGCAGCTGGCGTCGATCGACGATTCGAGATTTTACATCCACCACCACCAGGTGGACCACCTCAACCATAGGGAGCTGGTGGACATGGGCGATCTAAGCTTCAGGCAGCTGAGGCCTATGATCACGGTGCTCCTGAGATGATACGAGGTACAATTTGTGTCTACTCCACCTTATCTACAGTACATATAGACACATGTTCCAGTCATTCTTTTATTTCCACTTCCCTCATTCAGAGCATAGAGATTCTAATAGAGCCATTGGATCAAACCTTATGTCTAGAGACTCTTATGGGAGTGGATTCATGGATCACACACTAGTTCTGGTAGTGTGATCTTACTCTAGGAGGTGAGAGCATCGGCATGGAACTCTTAGTAGCGACGTTGAGGCCTTACAATGTTATCTTGGATATAGACTGGTTATCTATATTCCATGCTCAAATTGAATGTATTAGGAGAAAAGTGCAGTGTTTCCGCACGGATGGGACTAGATTTTCCTTCACCGGAAAGAAGGGAGCATTTGCAGCATAAGATGGACTTACCCGGAGGAGAGTGTAGCCAATCACTCATCAGTTGGATAGCCTTACCCTTAGAGCAGTTGATGTGGAGAGTATGAGCTATCCTATAGTGGTGGACCAGTATGTGAATATCTTCCATGACGACGTTACGGTTCTACCTCCTCATAGATAGGTGGACTTTTACATTTAATTGTACCCCAGGACGACACCGATATCTACACCAGCGTATCGGATGGCTCCCGTGGAGCTTCATGAGTTGCGGGTACCTCTAGAGGTCTTTTAGGGGAAGGGATTCATCCGACCCAATGTTTCTCCTTGGGTAGCCCTAACTTTGTTTTCCAAGAAGGCATATGGGAGCTTGAGACTTTGTGTTGACTATCGATGCCTAAACCAGGTGACTGCAAAAAACAAGTACCCACTTTTGAGGATTGATGACCTCTTTGACCAACTAGAGGGAGCACGGTGGTTCTCGAAGATAGATCCCAAGTCAGGCTATCACCAGCTCAGAGTACGAGATGTGGATGTAAAGAAGATGGATTTTAAATGTCTTTATGGCCACTACGAGTTCTTGGTTATTCCATTCAGTGTGAAAAACACTCCAACAGTGTTCATGGGACTCATGAACATGATCTTTCATCCATACCTTGATCGCTTTGTAGTAGTCTTCATCGACGACATTCTGATCTACTTGGCTACGAAGGAGGTGCATGCCTATCATTTGCAGATTTTTCTGGACACACTCTGAGAGAAAAAAATTTATGGTATGATCTTGAAGTGCCAGTTCTGGATCCGAGAGGTTCATTTTCTAGGACATGTCATCTCGGAGGCTTGATTTGTGGTGGATCCAGCAAAGATTGAGGGAGTACATTCTTCGGAGCCACCTAGGAGTGTGACAGAGGTACAAAGTTTCCTAGGTTTGGCCAGATACAACCGAATATTTGTTCCAGATTTATCTAGACTTGAAACACCTTTATCTACTTTGAAGAAGAAAGGGAAACCCTTCATGTGGTCAGAGAGATGCTAGTGGAGTTTTCAGGAGCTGAGGCAGAGGCTGACTAGTGCCCCCATCTTGAGGCTTCCAGGGGAAGGCATTGGGTACATAGTCTACTGTGACGCATCAGGGACCAGACTCGGATGTGTCCTGATGCAAGAGTGAGCAGTTATTATATATGGTTCTCAATAGCTGAGACAACATGAGCAGAACTACGTTACCCCTGACCTCGAGTTAGCAGCAGTGGTCTTTGCCTTAAAGATGTGGCGACATTACTTGATGGGAGAATGTTTTACAGTCTACTATGATCACAAGAGTCTCAGGTATGTCTTCTATCAGAAGGACCTGAACCTAATACAACAATGTTTGATTGAGTTCCACCAGGACTATGACTTCGAGATAGTCTATACTCCTGGGAAGGGGAATGTTGTAGTAGATTCACTCATGAAGAGATATGGTATACAACTGCTAGGTGAGGCAATGAAGCAACTGGCCGCTTTGCTGATAACCTTTGTGGATCGAGATGGAGCAGCCTTTCTTGAGTCTCTTATAGTCACTCCTCTACTTCTTCATCGAGCCAGGTAGGCGCAGCATGGGGATACTGACTGCGAGGCTCGATGTGCTCATATATCCACAGGACATGCAGCTGATGGATTTTATGAAGGTGGGGAGAAAACTATCCTCTTCCGAGGACGTACCATGGTACCGGTGTTGAGTAGAGAGGATGTGTTGAGGGAGTTACACACATCCTCTCTAGTGGAACATCCAGGCGTGGTGAAGATGTACCAGGATCTCCGACGACAGTACTGGTGGTCGGGAATGAAGAAAGAAGTAGTAAAGTATGTCTCTCGGTACCTCACTTGTCAACAAGTGAAGGCATAAAATCAGCTACCAACAAGCTTAGGTCATCCTTTAGAGGTCCCAGAGTAGAAGTGGGATGGGATATTCATGGACTTTGTGAATGGACTTCCATGTACATCTAGGGGTCATGATTCCATCTGGGTGTTCGTCGATCAACTCAACAAGTCGGCCCACTTTCTACCGATCAGAGAGCAGGGTTTAGTAGAGAGTTTGAGATGCATCTATGTGCAGGAGATTATGCGGATACATGGAGTAACCTCGATGATTGTCTCCGATAGTGATGCAAATTTCACTTCCCGTATATGGATGGGGTTGCAGGAGGCTTTCAGGATACAACTTCGTTTGAGCACCGCCTTCCATCCTCAGATGGATGGCCAGACTGAGCGGACCATTCAGACCCTCAAGGACATACTACGTGCTTGCATCTTCGACTTAGGTCGTAGCTGGGAGGATCACTTGTCTTTGGTGGAGTTTTCATACAACAACAGATACCAATCCACCATTATGATGGAACCTTTCGAGGCGTTGTACGACTGACCTTGCAGATCACCATTGTGCTGGACTGATCCAGGGGAGTCAGCACTCATGGGACCATAAATGGTATGGGCTTCCACAGAGAAGGTGCAGATCATCCAGGAGTGGATGAAGACTGCACAGAACAGGCAGAAGCCATATGCCGATAAGAGACAGAGACCTATGGAGTTCGAGGATGGTGACCACATCTTTCTACGAGTCTCAACCCGATGAGGATTGTGGAGATTTGGTCGGGGCATAAAGTTATCTCTGAGATTCAACGGACCCTTTCAGGTTCTCAGTAGATTTGGCGAGGTGGCTTACTGCTTAGCTCTTCCTCCTCACATGCAATGGGTTCACGATGTCTTCCACGTATCCCATCCGAGAAGATACATGCACGACTCGTCTCACGTCATTGAATGGGGTGAGTTGGACATCTATAATGGGGCGACATTTACGAAGGTTCTAGTAGAGATTGATGATCGACATGAGATGGTCCTTCATGGGCGGCCGATACCTTTTTTTCGTGTACGTTGGCAGCATGGTAACCTCCGGGAGAGCACATGGGAGTGGGAGGCTCATATTCATGCTCATTACCCCCACTTGTTTTCCATGTTTTTGTAATGTGGCTTTCGGGGATGCAAAGCCGTGAGGTGGGGAGACTATAAAGAACTGAAAATTCCATTTAATTTTTTTAATTATATGGGAATTTTACAAGTCCGTGAAAATTGGTGGTGCATTATTCCGAGGCCCAGTGTGACCAGAATGAATTTATAAACTTTTTTTTTGGTACGTTCAGTAAACGTGCGAGAAGGTTTTTGTAACTTTTGAACCGGTGCTCGAAATTGAAATTTGAGGGCACTGTTGAACTCGCAACACCAATATTCACTTAAGGAGACTTTTACCTTGACCACAGTAGGATGAGGGTGAAAGTTATTTTTTGTGTTTTTTGTGGAAATAAAAATAAATTAAAGAACAAAATTTTATTTTATTTTTAACCTCCCATTTGGACGTGTAGTGGTGGGGACCACCCAAGATTAAAACCGCCTAATTTGAAATTAATGGTGGGGACCACCCGAACCCCTCTTAATGGGGGAAAACCTTTCAACTCTCCATTTAATTAATTGAGCTAACTACAATTAATTAAATGTGTCAACTTTAATTATTCCAACGTGGAATTAAATTATTAAACTTATTTATATAATATTGGCTCCTATTTAAATTTCAAAGGATTGGTTGGAAAAGGAGAATAGGGAGAGAGCCTTGGAGAACATTGGAGAAACATTTCATCCAAATGAAGAACGCCCTCTCCAATGAAGAATGTGCTTTGGAATCAAGAACCAGGGTGACACACGAGCCCGACTTCAGAATTGTTTTAAAGAAGTGACTATCGTTGGCACCCTCTTCGTCTTATTCCTTGCATCGTCTTCCAATGAGAAATTGAGGTAGGGTTTATTGTTGTTTTAAATACTCCATTAACCATTCATGAAGCTGTTCACGATTCAAGAATGAATAAGCTTCTTTCTACCATTCAAATGCAGAGGGTGCGGGCCAAAAGAACATGACCTGACCTCTCTGCAACCTATGTGATTTTAGTGGTGGTTTTAAATCAATGGAGACATTCCGAGATGAGTGCATATGTCTACCGAATGAAGAACGAGCCACCAGGGCATGCTCGGTGACCCGAAGAATGTCACCAGTGATCTTTCTTAAGACTGACACCGGTGGGGATCGGGAACGGCAGCTTGCACTCTGAATGGCCGCGACGAAGGCGGAGGCTCGACCGCGCTGCCGGAGAAGGGCTGAGACGGAGCAAGGGAAGTGGTCGGTGGAGGCCGACCGCACAATGGGGAGGCGACAGTGCGCATCCACGCTGCTCGGCATTCAAGGGCCATGACACAAGGCTGCAGCGGCGAAGGGAGGGCGGCCGACATAACCGACCACCTGTGCTGGCACGGCGCGTGACCACACCACGTGGAGGAGGCTGGCCTTCTGGCCAGCTGCGGCGGGCCACCGCACCATGGGCCACCGCACCGCGGGCCATTGCACCATGGGTCGGGCCAGACCAAGAGGGTCAGGTCGGACCTAGAGGCGGACTTAGGTTGGCCCAGGCCGGGTCGGTCTAGGTCGGTCTGACCAGGTCGGACTGGACCTGGAACAACTTCGACCCCCTTTTCGTTATTTCGGCCATATCTTGAGCTGTGAGCATCCGTTTGACGAACCGTCTATGGGGCCAAAAACCATAGATAAAAAGGTACTTTTGGTATACCCCACTTGAGTTTTGGATAAATTTGGGGGTATGGCTGGGTTGGATCAGACACGAATCCAATAAGGCCCTCAGGACTAAAAGGCTTGTAAAATACAGACCGGGCATCTGATTGTAACACCGTATATTGTGTTAAGACCCCTTTTTCGTGGCTGTCCTTTGGGATAATTCTTCAGGGGACTTCATGGTAGTTGGAGTATCGAACTGTGGATTGAGGAGCAGACCCTACCAGAATCAACAGAGCTTAGAGCTGGAATCCTATAGCTAGTTGTAATGTGAGAAAGAGATCCTATGTGGGTATCTGCTTTGGGATCCTTTGTGGGTCTGCGTTTGAGGAACCCACAGGGATCCGCTCTAGGAATCCATGTGGGACTACTCTAGGATCCTTCATGGGTCTACTTTACTAGGAACCTACGTGGGTCTGCTACACTGGTATCCTACATGGGTCTGATAATTTATCATACATGGGTATGATGATTTAAGATCCTACATGGGTCTACCTCTTAACAGAGAAAGATGATTCAGTAGTTATATCTAACCATGTTTGCTACCATACTTAAGTTTTAACTAGTGTGAGCTGAGTCCTTACCTTCATGATAATACCTTTGTGGTATTCTTCTATGTGGTGTACCTTTGTGGTACTTACCTTCATGATAATACCTTTGGGGTATTCTTCTGTGTGGCGTACCTTTGTGGTACTTACATTTGTGGTTATACCTTTTGGTATTCTTCGATGTGGCATACCTTTTTTGTACATACCTTTTATGGTGATACCTTTGTGGTATTATTATATGTGGCGTACCTTTGTGGTACTTACCTTCATGGTGATACCTTCCTGGTATTCTTCTGTGTGGCATTACCCTCGTGGTACTTACCCTTGTGGTGTTACCTTCATAGTATTCCTTCCTTTGTGGGATAGTTGAACTTTGAGCTAAGGATTTGGACCTTGAGTTTTCTCATGAATGAGATGGGTATAATTGATAACTTAGGTATATGCATGAGCATATACCTAATAGTTTTTTTCAGTTGTTTTCATGCTTTTTGGTTGTTTCTTTTGTGGGTTTTGTGAGACCTTTGAGGGTCTCGGGGTCCCTACTGAGTATTGTTATACTCACCCCTACATAAGCTACGTCTGCACCTTGTTGTGTTTGGTGTAGAAGATGGACTGTGCTGACTGAGGACAAGAGTACCAAGACTGGAGGTAGCTCAGAGGTGGACATTAGACAATGCGTGCCACAGTGATGACCATTCAAGAGCTGTACCTACCCTTCAGGCAGGGTCCTTAGCAGGAGTTCACAAGAGATATTTTAGTTTACTTGTACTTTTTAGTTTTCTTTTACTTTCCAATTGGGATTGTATTCTATCCCCTTTTTCTTACTCTACACACTATTTTTACTATATAGTTTACTTGTGTTGGTATCTTTCATTGTGCTTAGATGTGTGAGTTTATAGGTTATAAATGCAATGCCTTCCCAGTTTTAGAGAATACACATTTTTGTGCTAGTCCCCAGCCCCTGGCCTATGGAAGGCAGACATGGGGTAGTCATGACACGAGCCTCGGGGGACGGGTCATGTCAAAGGGGGGAATAATGCAACACCCAGAGTTTTTAAAATGGAAAACTATTCTTTATAGTGCATGTGACATGTAACACTGAGCCTAAACAAACCATGATTATTTATTACCATTATAACATAGACGTTAAATTGACTTGTGTGAATAGTATTAAATAGTTTATGAAATATATATAAAGGACCTATTATATTTAAATTTATTGATTAATTATTAGTAAATATGCATTCAAATATTAATAAAGAAATTTATTATTCATAAAATATGTCTTCTTAAAAAATGTTTTTATTTATTTTTGTGAGAAAATATTTTAATTAATTTTTCAAATATTAGAAATTTTATTTTATAAAATGAAAATATTTTTTTAAATCAACATGTTGATATTAACTTAGGGTGGAATTTTGGAATTTTTATGAAATGATTGATTTTTCAGTTAATAGTGAAAATTACCAATTTTTCAAATACTATCATTTAACATCATTAAATCAAGTGACTGAAAATACCAATATATTTATTATTTAGCATTAAACTGAAATATGGGTAATTTTATTTATAATAATATAATTAATTTTATTTTAATTTTATGTTTTAAAGATTTTTTCAAAATATTATTCCTATGCTTAAAAACACGGGTTTTTGAAAACTATTTTTAAGTGCGTAAAGTCTATCCATTTCAATTAATTAAAATAACCCTTAATAAATAATTATTTAAATAAAATTTATAGATTATAAATATTTATATTAATTAAAACTGATATAATGATTATTAGTGGTTATATAGTTAATGTAAGATCATCTTATGCTTGAAAATACATTTCTTGAAGAACCATTTTTCGACCCTTTTTGTGGGATTTATTTTCAATTAAATTAATCTAATTATTTGAATTGGATTTGATAAAATAAATTATATATTTTTAATCCCAATAATTAGTATTATATAATAATTTCAACATAATTTTTTCTTATAATTAATTGTAAAAATAGTTAAAATCGGTCACCACTGTTAATATTAAAACCGATTTATTGGGGGGGGGTCAAACTAAAGAGGTAAAGAGAATAATTTTTTTAAAATATTTTTCTTTTTTATTTTATATGTTTGGATCAATGTTATATTCCTTAAAATAATTTATTTACCAATTTTAGAGGAACATGGATTGATATTGACTTCCCATTTTGAATAGTTTTGGGTATTTACAAAAATGAAACCCCTCCTCACTTATAAAAGGGAATCCCCTCTCATCTTTAATTTACACTTCCAAATCATTTTTCAGACAATTACTACCCAAATACATTAATTACATACCATTCACTATTCTATAAGTCTCGTTTTATTAGAAATCCCTCCATGTAAGGCTTTTGGTGAAAACCTAAAGAGGTTATCTGAAGAAGATGTATCATTCTTAACTGAGTGTTTTCTTATTTCTTCATCCACCACCTTAAAATATTAATAAATCATGATGATATAATAACATAAGTATAAAACAAATAATTAGATTTTATTATATTTATTTAGAAACCTACATTCATCTCCTCTTCCATCAAATGGGAAATAGAACCATAATTCATGTATACGGTGGACTACCGCCTCGTGAATTAATGTAATTTGTTTTCCTTCATCGTCTCTCACGGGAGTTAATGATAATATATTTAATGTTTATATATTATATTAATGACTTATTAATAAATCTGGATAATTAATATATCATATACATTCTTACATTACCATCTATTTAAGAATGATAATATCCTTTGTGTGTACAGCAGACTATCGCCTCACAAAGCGATGTGATTCATTATTTTATTACCACATAACATGGATGGTATATGTAAGTGTATTTAAAGAAATAATTTGATATTTATTAAATAATGGTTATTTTAAAATTATAATAAAATACTTATCCTCTTTCCATCATGATCATTGAAAAATGGAAGCATTACTCATGCGTACATACGACCTACCATCTCCATGATCACAAGGCAGCTCGTTTTTCATAACCATATTTCACGATTGGTTTTAAAAAGTATTATTGATGTAAAAAAATGATAATTATTTAATTTTTATTATTCTATATATGATTAAATTATAATCTCTTTGACCTTTGTCAACTTACCAAAGTGATTTTGGATATATGAACTAGATATCATCCAAACAACTGACTTAAACATAAAATATTCTGTAATTAAATGTAGAATGATAATAAATAAAATAACAGGAATAATAAACTTGAAAGAGGTTCATAATCTATTAAATAATTAACATATGTATATTATTCAGGAATATAAATAATGTACTTATGTACTCAGGCATGAGGTAACAGATCACTCTAAACTGCCATTTTCTTCAGGTCATGATCATTCTCTCTCTAACTCACTTTATCTCTATTTAAACTAATAGAATTATTCTAAATGATATATATATATATATCTAACATATATACCTATCTTATTCTCCCTTCCTTTTATAGGGTAATACATTCCTTATTTTCATTTCTCAAATTCCTTCATTATGAAATTTCCCATGATTATGATATGATGAAAGATTATGAAACCCAATTTCTTTACTTGGATAATTATTATGTTTATTAATTATTATCAATTTATTTCTTTGAACACATAAAACATGAATATTTTATGATGAGTGAACCCTCATAGAAGTCTAGTGAATTGGGTAAATCTTTCGTCTCAAGAGATATTATGTATGGGATTAGGGCGTAAACCAAATCCATCATGGGACTTGGTCCACCATGTGATATTATCGAGGAAGTTAACCTTGACTCATATTTATCTCATTTTATTTTCTTCTCCCACATTTTAGTTGATTCCCTGATATTATGATACAATTTTCTTTACATTATGATTACATGTTATCACTCTCGAGCCTTCTCTTTTATGATATCATGTTATTTTTTTGACTCACAATTTATGTTTTATTATCATATTTATTCCCTAATTAGGATTTTTATATCACCCAATTCATCTATTTATTCTCTAGATTATTCCATATAGTTTTAAAATATAAAAATAATTTAGAATCTCATTATGGTGAATTAAATAAAGATTTTTTTTATTTTAGTCTCACATTGATGTATTAAGAGCCTAGTCATAAAAAGACACTATAGATTTTCAATATTTTTTTTGAATTATTAAATATTTATGTTAAAAACATGTAATAATATGTGTAAAAGGATTTTTTGGTTGGAGTATAGTACCCAAGAGGTGGGGGTGAATTGAGTATCTATAAAAAAAATCTGTTAAGAAGAGTTATTTGAAAGTTCACACAATTGAAAATATAATCTAAGTCAGTTTGTAGTGAATTTAAAAGAGTCTTGAATGTTCAATTAATTTATCAAAATATTAATTAGTTCCGAGTTATATTAATCTAAATATAAATGTAACTTTTGAAACTAACCTACTTGTTCAAAACATGTATAAACACTTGTTAAACTAACTAGTAGAGTTGAATATATTTTTATGTAATATGTGATAAAAACAGAGTCAAAATAAATTGTAAAAACATAGTGGATAAAAAAATATTATTAGTATCATGTAGAGGATCAGTCCTCTCAACTTGGTGATCACTTGCCACCAAGTAATTTAAATTAATAAGCAATTTGATCCACACATTGGATCGGAGTTCACAATAGCACACATGGCTGTCGAGGTCACACTTGATCTCTACCATAGTTATTAATGGGAATACACCAAACATGTCACACATGACTTCTTCTACAGTTATACATATGATACAAATGGATAAAGAGAGTGTGAGTTTTAGGATATCAATTATCCTCCAGTTATGAACAAGAGTATGTGTGTGTGTAAAAAAAAGATACAAACACTGCTCAAAAGTTATGTAAGAAAGCACAGAACAAAGAAAATAAGTATGAGAAGGATTTTAGAAAGATTTTTGTGTCCTGAGAATCAGCTCTGGACTCTTTAGATGTAGTGAGATTTAATTTTGAGTTCTATTCTGGAATTTGACACAAAAACAGAGTGTCGTATTCAGACTTTCAACTATAGGTATGTTTCACGACCAGCCTTCAACGAGATTAGGGAAGGGACGATAGATTTCCAGACCCTTCCTTCGTCCAGTTGATGGATAGATAATGATCCCCAATACTCACCTTCAATAGGTCCCGATGTGGAGACTAGAACCAAGGGTATAGAATTGCATACAAGATGGAAGAAAATACCCCCTTTTCATTTTTATAGGATTGGGTGATAAGATAATAATTCCCAATAACACCGAAAGTGGAAGTACAAGTAAATACAAAACAACCCATTCCCATGCATGTTTAAAATGTAAGGCTACAAACGTACAAGAAAACCCCAAATGAAAGTACCAAGAAAAGAAAAAGCAGCAACAACCGTCCCAACGTCTGAACTAGTACGATCCTGCATGATCCCTGAAGTCCTCCTGAAAACCTGAAAGTAGTTTTGTATACGTAGGGTGAATATAAAAGTATACTAAATAGGGAAAATCAAAATCTCTCGTGCACAAGTAGGGAGGCATTCAAATGCCCCGTGAGAAAAGGAGATAACCAGAGCATCTAGCAAGGAAAACTATCCACCCAAGCCTCACCAAGGCATAATCCCAAAATAACGAAAGTCAAGTAATGGAATAGTAATAGAAAATCGATATTTGGGTACCTCACACCACTTTCCCATTGGTTATTGAAGGCATCCTACACATCAAACCTCTCCCTCCGTTCTCACTGCAGTCTCACTACCATACCCCCACCCGCACACACCTGGGCTACCACAACCACACATCCCAACCGCAAAAACCTGAGCCATCTCTACTACAAATCTTTCCCACAAACACCTAGGCCACAACAAATACTTCCACACCCGAAGACACCTGGGCCTCTTCCCAAAAACACATGGGAAACAACCTGCCCGCACACACCTAGGCCAACCAACACAACTACCATGCCCGAAGAATCTTGTGCTATAATGGACCTCAGTCTATCACAACTTTCACGAAGGATCCTGGGCTACTCAATAAAGGGATCCGAAAAGGATCTAATAACCAGCCACTCATAGGAGTATTGGGAAAAACACCCTTCCCCATGAAATGGGGGTGTTCAGCACAAAGTGCTCAACATGGGTGGGGCGCGAATAAGAAACATAAGAACTAAAATTATATGTATAGGTAACAACAACTCATCCCAACCTAGGGGTTCCCGAACCAACCTAAGCATGAACACCCTCATTACTATTCATTAAAAAAAGGACACCACTCACAGCCAAGTCGCAACTCATTCCCAGAACCAATTCCCAATTGAGCCACTCTTGTTTTCATGTTCAAGTGATTCCTTTTAAGTAAATTCTTCACTACTGGTCAATTACTAGGCAGAGCCACAAGCAAAGGAAAGAGGAAATAGCCAGACAAAAATTTAGGCATTCACAACCAGTTCTCTTGTAAAGTCACATCAACAAAAGGGATCCATGAGATCACTCAAAGTATTGGAACCAAACAATGACTCATGGTATAGCCCCACACGGCCTCAAGTCCACCAACAACCACAAAAACAGAGGATCCCATACCCATCCATATCACCCCATAAGTATATAACAAACACACATACCGCTAAGACATAGAAAGGATGTTTCAAGATTCAAGCACATCATTATTTTAGTTTCCCCCTTACTGTTTGGTTAACCGGGGTGATCACACAAGGATGGTTGTTCACTAGGAATTCATTTAATCGTCTGAGTATACGTGATTAACCAATTTACATGTTACACTATTTATTCAAATAATTTATCCAGTATGAAACATAGGTTCATTAGTCCACAACAAAATACCACCAATGGCCATGATTTTCAGTGGGCACAAGCCCACACAATTCACAACACATAGTCAAAGATAAGAGTACAACAGAAACATCACTCACACCCCCCTCATTATTTAAAGGTCTATTTATTATCTTTATTATGTTTTCTCTCATCCAACCCCACATAAATAGTAGCATACCCACTGTGCATGATGCACATTAAAAGAGAGACAAAGGAAAAATCCCTACTTGTATGATCAATGATCAAAGTTTCTCCTTCCTATTCCAAGATCTGGGGATGCGCAACTTGCAGGGGAAGAGATCCATGGACTCCAAGAATGAGTAGGAAATCTCCAGCAAAGGCACACCACTTTCCTCGAGATAGGGGGATCAAAACACAAAGGGAAAGAAAAAAGAGACCAACCAAGAAGAAGAAGAAGAAGAAATTATAGTGCGATATAAGATGAGATCCCGTTGTTACGGGATATGGAAATTTGAACGGATTTGAAGTCAGATCGTGTTTTTACACATGGTTGGGTAGTTACACATGATGGAATAAATTTTAATTTAATAATTCTCATTAGAGAGGTGGCCATAACAGCTGTGCGTTTAAACGGTTTCCCTTAAATCATGCAACAGGGGAAGAACTGGAAGTATGGAGAAAGGGTGTGACACCGAGGGAAAGCCACACATTTTGGTAAGTTAAGGGTTTCCCGGATCTTGGGGGATTTTAGATATTATTTATTTGCTTTAAATGGCTTTGAAAGGGGGCATTATATCATTTTTTTCAAAATACACGTTGTGGGAGTGGAAAAATTCAGGAACTGGAAAAAAATGAAGACCGCTTGGTGAGGACACGGTGCCACTGTCAGGGTGCCACCCTCATGGGGCCACCCTCCAGGGGCCACCCTCATGGTGCCACTATCACGGTGCCACCCTCTCGGTGCCACCCTCATAGTTCCACCCTCACGATGCCACCATTTCGGTGTGGGGCTGTGACTGGTGCCACCATTTTGGTGGAAACGTTTGATGGAACCATGCTTTGGAAAAGCACTGGACCAGGAGAGTCTGGGCCATTACATCAAATACCTCTCAAACTATTCTTTCCCCCAAGAATCAAAACTATAATAGAAGAAAATAGAGGGGTCTGAACTACCACCTCGAAGATACCTATCAGGAGTAAACCTCACCCATCTTTCGAACGACTATGAATAAACTACCGCTCCTCTCCCCCCAAGTAAGCACACTAATATTCAAGGGCCATACCATCCAAGCATAGGGATTAGGGATTTCTTTCTTCCATTTCAAAATAATATCTACTTTGGGAGGCACTAACTCGCCTGCATGAGTTTAACCGCATCCACCTTAATGCATCTTGATTAGGGATCAGGTCCTCCCTTCCCCATAGACATGACTCTTCCCACACACATCCAAAGAACAAGGGAAAAATCCATTACATAGTTAGCAAGGTAAAACTCTTTATCACAAAAAATTACAATCAAAATAGAATAAAAGTCAAAATAGCTCTGGGTACTGGGCGCGCATTTGTGCCTCCCATTCCCATGTACTCTCCTCGATCCCACCATGCCTCCATAAGACACGATCCAAAGGGATGGTTCGTCCACAGATCACCATCTTCTTGCGATCCTCGATCCTCACCGGTATTTCTACAAATGTTATGTCGGCCTCGATATCCAGCTTTCCCCAATTGAGGATGTGTGAATCGATGTGTAGATACCGTCAGAGTTGAGACACATGGAAGATTTTGTGAAGTATCAGAAGCGGCGGTGGTAGCGCTAGTTGATAAGCCACTTCACCAACCCGCCACATCACTTCAAATGGTCTGACGAACCTGGGAGAAAGCTTACTTCCCATGTCGAACCTCTGTTGCCCACACTAAGGGGAGACCTTCAAGAACATGTGGTCCCCGACCTAGAACTCCAAGGGTCTCCTCCTATTATCGGCATATGACTTTTTTTCGGTCCTGGGCCGCCTTCATCCTCTCCTGTATAAGCTGAACCTTCTCTGTCGTGCTCTGAAACACCTTCGGGCCAAGAACACCTGCCTCCCTGACCTCTGTCCAGCACAGGGGTGAGCAACATGGCCTCCCGTAAAAAGATTCTAATGGAGTCATGTTAATGGTAGGGTGATGGATGTTGTTGTAGGTAAACTCCAACAGAGGCAAGTTTCATACCCACGATCCCCCAAAGTTGAACACACATGCCCGTAGCATATCCTCCATCGTCTGGATAGTGTGTTCTGTTTGCCCATCCATCTGGGGGTGGAAAGCAGTGCTGAGGCATATCTGGGTTCCAAAAGCATGTTGCAATCCTTTCCAGACCCATGAGGTAAACCAGATATCCAAATCGAACACTATGGACCTCAGAACCTCGTGCAACCGCACCACATCATCCAAGTACCTCAGTGCTAGGTAATCGACCATACCCGACTCCTCGATCTCCAGGAAGTGAGTTGATTTCGTTAGTCGGTCCACCACTACCCAGATAGCATCACAACCCCCTTGAACTCTGGGTAATCCTATGAAGAAAGCCATCGATATGTCATCCCACTTGCACTCGGGGATATTTAAAGGTTGTAACAGACCTCCAGGGATGTGGTGTTAATCCTTCACCTACTAACACATGAGGCACTTTTCTACGAACTCTACCACCACCCACTTCACCCCAAGCCACAAAACCTAACTCTTGAAACCCCAGTACATCTTCGAAACTCTCTAGTGCACCACTAGGGGTGAGTTGTGGAACTGACTAAGAAATCTCTCGCACTTCGTCTTGGGAAACAACATCCTCCCTTAGACTAGAACCTGATTCTGACCATCCTCTGACCATCCTTCTGGAGCATTTCTATGGCTAATATGATCTCACACAACTTTATTCTCTGAGTCTCCCCACTGAGACTCCTCTACCTGCCGTGACAGAGAGAACTGCACTGCCATCTAAAACATGCAACCTCTACCACCATCCATCCTTGCATCCATGTGTAGGGAAGCCAACTCCTCCATCGTATTCCAAGCATCTACTGATTCTCGAACCACGTCCTTCTGCGACTTCCTGGTTAAGGAATCATCCACCACATTACCCTTTCCTAAGGTGTAAGAAATCTTGAATGCGTAGTCCTGAAGGAACTCCATCAACCTTTACTACCAAAAGTTTAGGTCCCACTAGGAGAAGATATACTTCAAGCTCTAGTGATCTGTGAGGACCATAAAGTGCTCCCCAATGAGGTAATTCCGCCACAACTTTAGTGAAAACATGACTGCTGCAATCTCCAAATCATGGGCAGCATAGTTATGCTCATGAGGACATAACTGCCTAGACCCATAAGATACCACTCCCTATTTTTGCATCTGCACATACCCCCAGCCAAGTCTAGAAGCTTCACAAAACACCTCAAAGAACACCCCTTCCTCTGGAAACCTGAGCACCAAAGCACTGACCAACCTTTCCTTCATGTAACTAAAGGCTGCCCCGTACTACCCATTGCACACAAAATCCCGATCCTTCTTGGTTATGGAAGTCAGTGGTGCTACAACTTGGGAGAAGTTGGGAACGAATATCTGGTAGTAACCTGATAGATGAAGGAAACTATGAACCTCTTCCACATTCTTTGGATTTTCCAAAGAAACAACCATCTCGACATTTGATGGGTCCACCACTATTCCTTGCTCGGATACCACGTGCCCAAGGAAGTGCACTTGTCGCATCCAGAACTTGCACTTGGACAATTTCCTATAGGGTTGGTGTCATCGGAGGACCTCAAAAACCACTCTCAGATGCTCAGGGTGATCCTCCTCTGATCTTGTGTAGATCAGGATGTCGTCAATAAATACGACTACGAACCAGTCCAGGTATTCCCAAAAAATGGATTTCATGAGCCCCATGAATATATATGGAGCGTTCGTAATGTCGAACGTCATGACCACAAACTCAAAGTTCCCATATCTTCACCTGAAGGTAGTCTTCGAGATTTCATCCTCTTTCACCATCAACTGGTGATATCCTAACCGCAGGTTGATCTTAGAGAACCACTCGAACCCTTTTAACTGGTCGAAAAGGTCGTCTATTCTGGGGAGAGGGTAACAGTCCTTGACTGTTACCATGTTTAGTCTTCGGTAGTCTATGCGCAGTCTGAGACAACCACCTGCCTTCTTTGAAAATAATACTTGAGCACCCCATGGTGACACACTTGGTCAAAAAAACCCTTCTTCTTCAGATTGTTAATCAGAATCTGCAACTCCCGCAACTCAGAAGGCGACATCCGGTAGGGATCCATCCAAATCAGACAAGCACCAGGTTGCAAGTCTATCCCGAATTCAACATCACGTCAAGGGGGTAGATTTTCCACCTCTTCAGGGAAGACATCCATGATATCACTGATGATCGCTGGGACATCCGCCATCTCTGTGTCTGCTGACTCCACTGAAAGCACAGCTAACAAGGAAAGGAGGTGCTCCACTCGTCGGCTTCCCTCCTAACAATCCCACTTGCCGACGAAAGTCACACATCGACTACCCAAATCCAAAAACATGATCCTGCTTCGAATTCAGTCAATAAAAACACAAATAAAGAACATTCAGTCAATTCCCAAGATGACATCGTATGGTTGTATCTGTAATATTAGAAGATCTTAGCTAGACTGATGTGGCCCTATCATCAGTATATACCCTCGGAAAACCTAAGACAATGAGGTCTGACCTCCGACTGGTGTACTCAACACCAGGGGCACTGAAAGTCTCTCAGTATCTAAACCTAGAGCATAGGACAGACAAGGTGTAACAAAGGATTGCGAAGCTCATGTATCAAACAAGGTGTATACAATATTACTAATCAAACTGATCGTACCTCGAACGACTTCCGACCCTACTGTAACTACTGCCTCTACGATGTGTAACTTCCCACACCCAGATCCTCTACCCCTTGGCTGTCGGCCACCCCCCCAAACCGCACCCTGGTAGAGGTCCCTGAGGAGCACCTTGAGGTCATCCTCCTCCTACAACATCTGCCCATGGAGGAGCAGGAGCTCGCTGTCCCTACTATTGCTACTGAAAGGGCCATGCTGGAAACTACTGTAGATGAGGCGGGTGCCGCATCAACCCACCCCCACCATATTGTACTCCGTCCAGACCCTGAGTCCGAAGGTGGCCAAGGCTACCACAGATGAAGCATCTCGATCCTGGGCCCGAAAGGAAAGCGCGAGGACTGGGAGATCATAACTGGAACTTATGAGGCCTACTCCCTACTAGTCGAAACCTAGAGGGACCCGATGCTGGAGGCCTACTACTGACGGCCTTCCCCTTCGACGAGCCCAACTGGATTCCCTATCAAGATACACCTCCTAGCGTGTGCATCCTTTCCACCAATTCAACCTTATTCTGGACCTCCAAGTACGTCGGTAGGGTAAAGGAGGTAACCAGATACTAAAGGTATGGTCGGAGTGCCTCCTCTAAATATATCGCACGAGACTCCTCAAACGGAAAGAGGTCCGGAGAAAAGAGAAGGAGATCCTTGAACTTGATCCCAACTCCCTCATTAACATACCCCATACTGGAGGGAGAGTAGTTCCTGCCTCTTCTCATCCTTCATCGTGGAAGAGAGTAATTCTTCTCGGAACACCGTCTTGAAGTTAGTCCACGTCACCTCAGCCTCCCTCTTCTCCCCATGATAAAGCGTCCACCACTAACACGCTGCTCCATGCATCTGGCTTACAACCAAAGGAACCCAGTACTCTGTTAGAGCCTAGATCAAGCTGAAATCTTTCACTAGCTCCTCTATCCATCTCTCTGTCTCCACATCAGAGATGCCACCCTCATACTTCCTGATGGTCTGCCGCTTAAAGGCATGAAACATCCTCTACCACTGATCGTCCTCCTGCTCTCAGTCATCCCTCTGTTGATCATCCAAATCAACCTCCTTGGACTTGATCACCCTCACTACCCTTGGTCACCGTCTGGGTGTCATAGCTACAAGGTAAACAAGGAATGCCTAAGCTCGAGTAGTGTAGAAGATTGATTTTAAATTTTCATAGAATTCTTATTCATTTTAAATCCCCAAAATACCCAAGAAACACAAGAACACAAGTCATTATGATGCATGCACCTTACCTAGGGTCTCTACCCTACAATCAGTGTAGCCTCACTTAGTCATTAGGTAAGCTCAGAGTCCTTGCATCCAATCTTGGGGGCCCTAAAATACATTGTCCTAGCCAGTCTTCCCTAGCCTATTTCACGCACCAAGATTGTCCAACACTTTTTCCCTACCATCCCATGAAATCCTCACTGTACTTAACTCCGAACTCCATCCTATCTCTCAACATCCTGCCTCTGACACCATTTTGTCATGACCCGCCATCACCAAGATGAGGGAATGGAAAACAGATTTCCAGACCCTTCCTTCTTTAAGTTGAAGGAGAGATAATGACCCCCAGGACTCGCCTTCAATAGGTCTTGGAGTGGCGACTAGCACCAAGGGTATAGAATCGCACATAAGATGGAAGGAATTACCCCTTATTCATTTTGATAGGATCGAGATATGATATATTAATTCCCAATAACACCGAAAGTGGAAGTACAAGTAAATCCATAACAACCCATTCCCATATGCATGTTTCAAAAGTAAGGAAAAAAAGTACAAGAAAAGCCCAAATGAATGTACCAAGAAAAGAAACAGCAACAAAAACCATCCCAATGTCAAAACTAGTACCTTCATGCATGATCCCTGAAGTCCTCCTAGAAACCTGAAAGAAGTTTTGTATACGTAGGGTGAGCATACAAGTAAACTCAGTTGGGAAAACCAAAATATCTTGTGGACAAGTGGGGAGGCATTCTAATGCCCCATGTTAAAAGGAGATAACCAGAACACCTAGAAAAGAAAACTACCCACCCAAGCCTCACAAGGGCACACTCCCCAAATAACACAAGTCAAGTAATGTAATAGTAATAGAACATCGATATTTGGGTTCCCCGCACCACTTTCCCACTGGTTATTGAAGACATCCTATGCATCAGTCCTCTCCCGCCATTCTCACTACAGTCCCACTACCATACCTATGCCCACAAACACCTAGGCCATCTCTACTACACATCCTGCTCGCAAACACCTGGTCCACAACAAATTCTACCACACCCAAAGACACCTGAGCCTAATCCTGAAAACACTTTGGAAACAACTAGCCCACACACACTTAGGTCAACCACCACAACTACCCTGCCCAGAGAATCTTGGGCTATAATGGACCTCAAGCCATCACAGCCTACCTGAATGATCCTGGGCTACTCAGGAAAGTGAGCATAAAAGGATCTAATAACCATCCACTCATAGGATTATTGGGAAAACACCCTCCCCCATGAAATGGGGGTGTTTAGAACGAAGTGCTCAACATTAGTGGGGTGAAAATAAAAAACATAAGAACTACAATTATATGTATAGGTAACAAGCACTAATCCAAACCTAGGGGTTCCAAAACCAACCAAAAACACCATCATTACTATTCTTTCAAAAAAAGCACACCACTCACAGCCAAGTCAAAACTCATTCCCAGAACCAATTCCCCATTGAACCGCTATTGTTTTCAGGTTCAAGTGATTCCATTTAAGTAAATTATTCACTATTGGGTAATTAATAGGCATCAACAAAAGATAGGGTAAGAGGAAACAACCATATTGCAATTTAATCATTCACACCCGGTTCTCTTGTAAAGTCACATCAACAAAAGGGATCCTTGAGATCCCTCAAAGTACTGGAACCAAACTAAGCCTCAAGGTACAACCCCCCACGTCCTCAGGTCCACCAACAACTACAACAATAGAGGATCCCATCCTCATCCATATCACCCCATAAGAATAGAACAAACACACATACTACCAAGACATAGCAAGAAGGTTTCTAGATTCAAGCACATCATTCATTTAGTTTCCCCCCTTACTATTTGGTTAAATGGGGTGATCACACAAGGATCGTAGTTCACTGGGCATCCATTTAATCAGCTGAGTTTATGTGATTGAACAATTTCCATGTTACACCATTTATTCAAATAATTTATCCATCAAGAAAAAGAGATCATTAGTGAACATCAAAATACGACCAACGACCATGATTTTCAGTGGGCACAAGCCTGTACAATTCACAACACATAATCAAGGATAAGAGTACAACAGAACTATCGGGCACACCCCCCTAATTATTTAAAGGTCCGTTTATTATCTTTATTAAGTTTGGTCTCATCCATCCCAATTGGAATAGTATCATACCCACCCCACATTATGCATAGTAAAATAGAGACGAAGGAAAAATTCTACGTGGATGATCAACGATTGAAGTTTCTTCTCCCTGCGCCATGAGCTGGGGATGCACGACTTGTAGGGGAAGAGATCCAAGGACTCCAAGAATGAGTAGGAAAGCTCATACACAGGCACACCACTGACCTCGAGAAGGGAGGCTCCAAACACACAGGGAAAGAAAAAGTAGACCGACCAAGAAGAAGAAGAAGAAATTATAGCGTGATATAAGATGAGATACCATTGTTACGGGATATGGAATTTTGAACAGCTTGGAAGTCGAATCGTGGTTTTCCACACAGTTTGGAAGTTACACAAGATAGAATGAATTTCAATTTAACAATTATCATCAGAGAGGTGTTCATAACAACTATGTGTTTAAACTGTTTCCCTTAAATCGCACAACAGGGGCAGAAATGGAAGTGTGGGGAAAGGGTGTGACACCGAGGAAAAACCACTTGTTTTGGTAATTTAAGGGTCACCTAGCTCTTCGAGGATTTTAGATATTATTTATGGTCTTTAAATGATTTGAAAGGGGGAATTAAATCATTTCATGTCAAAATACATGTTGCGGGAGTGGAAAAAATCGGGAACTGGAAAAAGAACGCAGACCGGTTGGTGAGGACACGAAGCCACCGTCATGGTGCCACCCTCACTGGGCCACCTTAAGGGTGCCACCCTCACGGAACCACTGTCATGGTGCCACCCTCACAGCGCCACCATCACGGTTCAACCATAACAGCACCACCGTCACGGTGCCTCTCGCACGACGCCACTGTCACGGTGCCACCCCCATGACCCCACCATCATGGTGCCACCCCCATAAGGCCACCGTGATAGTGCCCCCCTCACGGTGCCCCTGTCACGGTGCCCCTGTCACGGTGCCACCCTCATGGTGACACCGTGACAGTGCCACCCTTACGGTGCCACTGTCATGGTTTCACCTTCATGGTGCAACCATCACGGTGTCACCCTCATGGTGCCACCATTTTGGTGTGGGTCCGTGACTAGTTCGACCTTTTTGGTGGAACCATTTGATGGAACCATGTTTTGGGAAACTACTAGACCTGGAGGGTCTGGTCCATTACAGTATGATTGTGAAGGTATATTCTTCTTCTTCTTTTAGATACTAAAGTGATTTTTATATTCAATTTTCAGCTTGATTGACATATTATCGTGTATTCTTCTGTTCTTGAGTTCAAAATAGTAGAATGAGAGTTGGAATTCTTCAGTATCTCTCTAAGGCAATCACCCCATGGATTGACACATTATTCTATCTATCTTCTTTCTTTTTAAATTTTATTATTATTTTTGAGGCCTGACAGATTCTTCTAAATTCTGTATGCATCGGATCATCATACCTCATACTATCTTCCAAAAGTCCAAAAAACAAAAATAAATAATTTCAAAACCATTAAATTGTCTAAATACGACCTTTAGATATAAATTTGAATTAATAAATTAAGAACAAATTTTATAGCTATCGGTGAGTCATAAGTATCGGTGAATCATTGGTGTCAGTCTATCATCATCGGTCAGTCGTCATCGGCGACTCCCTATATTGGTGAGTCCTTTCCATCTATATTGGTGACTCAGGGTGTTAGTTTCTCCATCTATCAATGAGATAGATGAACTATCTGTGGCTCATATCAATTGTGAGTCCCTCCTTATGTCAGTTAGAAATTTGAACTATTGTTGACTCATTTAAACTGATAGTGAGTTCTTGCATCGGTAGAACCATGAAACGATAGGTCACTTGGACTGAAGGTATTTCGTCTATGTCAGTGCCATGTCCAGCAACAAGTCTTCTGTCTATCGGTGTCATGTACAAAGGTGTTGGCTTCACATACATAGAACATATGCATATTTGATGTATCTGTCCCTAAATCATATGTCAGACAGTGAGTAATCTTCATATTAGTGTCAATGACTCATACATAGATAGTTTTGATGTTCTGTATGTCTTGTAATTCAACAATGTTATAAGATGGTAAAATTCATCATTGAACATAGATGATCAGTTATAATATTGTTTAGACATAAACACACATAAATAGTTATATGATTGAAATGATCTGATATTGATGATGATTTTGTGACATAACATAGAATATTTTACATAAGGTAAGATATTTGTTAATATATGACATGATTTGTGATAATTAAAACCTATATAGTTTGAGATAGTGTCCATCAACATCTATTGACCAAAAATCTCTCCCATTTTGATAATCACAAATAATGTCATTATTGAGTAACATTGGAGAATCATTACACTAAAAAATGAATAATGTATCAGAGAGAATATTAACATACTCATAGAGGCATAAACACATAGTGAGGTTGAATCTCCCAATGGTCTCTCAATGTGAATAATGCTTTATAAAATTTGTCCCACTTTTGGGATCATAAAAAGTTGTTGGAGATAAGAACAAGAACAAAATTAAAGTAGAAATAATGAATTATCATTCATAAACAAAGTACACTAGAAAAGAAAAGATACAATGACTTAGCCCTATCAAATTAAAATTAGTCCACACTATAAGATATAATCAAGTGTTTTGTTGAAGGGGCTACTTCCTTCTATCATAAGGATCATTAAAAGGTTCATTAAGAGGTTTAGGCTAAGTAGAAGTAGGGTTTTAACCAATTTTGAGAGGAGGAAGAGGCACTCCTTCAGGAACAACAGAATCAGGGGCAGGTCTGTGTTGAGAATGAACCTGAGGTTGAACAGTTTCTATGATGACTAGTTTGATGTGAGATAAGGCTTGAGAAACTGGCATTTGAGGTTGACTAAGAATAGAACCAACATGAAAAAGTGTTTTAGTAGGAGGTACCATAATGGATTAAATTGGTACATGAAGATATGTTTTTAATAGCTTGATGAATTATTCAATGATCTTTAATCCATATTTCATAACCCTTTCAAAATAATATTTGTTTTCTATAAACATATACAATAAGGAGTAAATTCTCCATGTTTCCAAATCTGATCCTTAAAGGCCTTTTTCAATGGATCAAGAGTAATATATGTGGCCAAATACTTAAATAGACAATTCATCTGGTCATTTGTGATGATTTTGACGAAAAAATCATTAATCCTCTTTGTTAGATATTCTTGAGTGTGTGGAGCACTCCTAATATAATAGTTCACATGATCATGAACTTTATCTGAAGTATCCTCAACATTGGATATACATTCAATAAAATCTTGTAGCTAGTTTTTCAATACTAAAATAAGGGTAGAAAGATCTATATATTGTGAGGAGTAAGTAGGTGGAGCAGAGCTTTATGAAAGAGAATAAGACGTAAGATCCTAAACTTATTTTCTCATCTTGTAAAACTCAAGATCTTTAAAATGAGAAAGAAGGTTCTCAAGATCTTTCATGATAGTTTTTTTCATATTCATATACTCTATGGTCAAGGAATTGATCCCATTTTTCAACTTCTTTACATATTTTCCGAGCTTGGTATTTCTTGTTACAATTATCTCTACAGTTGTGATTAGATTTGGATGAATCTCTTTTATCACCATCTTTGAAACATAAGTAGCATCAACTTGGGACAGAATAGTTAAAACAGAAGTAGAGCTATATGCACCATCTTACTTCACACCATCAACCATAGATCAAATTGCTTTCAAATTCGTAGTTAGCTCATTATTCTTTCTCCTGGATTCACCAATCTCATACCTAATTTGAGATTTCCCTGAGTGTATTATAGATGCACATCTCTCTACATTTAATTGTTCAAAATAAAATTTAGTGACATACTCACTAGAAGTGGTCTCATCCACTGGTTCCATTGCAGTAATGGAAATAATTTAATCATCATAATCTTCATAATACAATCCAAAATCTACATAACCCGGATCCTTTATCCATTATATAAGAATATCAGAACTCAAAGGATAAATAGTATCAAGCCTTACCCTTCTTGTTTGATACTCCTCTTCAGCTTGGGAAACTAGTCCTTGAGGACCCCTTAGTGTCAGCTCTTAGGGAAGATTTGTCTTCCTCAGTAAAGTCTTCCTAGATAGGTTTTTTCCTTTATGTATAATTATTTTCCTAGTATAAAAAACATGATCAACTGGTTTATCTGAAGAAACATTTTTTTCTTGAACATCACCCTCAATAAAGACATCATAATTAAATTCAGCAACTTCCATAATCATAGAATCTGGGTTTTCATTAGGATGACCAGAGACATGGTCACTCCCACATTCTCTACTTTCTTCATTCTCACTATCCTCAACCTTTCCATCTTCATCTCCATCATAAAATTTATCATCATCTTCTTCCCTTCCTAATTCTGAACCATCTTTACTACTACTATATTCTTCCTCTTCTTCTTCCTCTTTCTGTTCATCATCTTCTTCTTCATTGGATTCACAGACATATTATACACTTCTTTCAACTTCGATTTCTTCACTAACAGTATATTTGAGAATAGGTTCATGAGAGGGTAAGTCCTGAGGTGGACTTTCAAGACCAATAGAGATGATTTTTGATGGTCTAGTAGTGTTTGGGTCACTTCAATCATCAAATGGTGATCCCACATCTCTAATAGGAGTAACATTCTCCTCTTCATGATCTGAAGAATATCTTACTTGTTCATATGGATCGAGACCAGGATCCACTAGATCCCTGGGTCTAACTGGATAATCTATGGGATTGAACTTCTCATATAACTTGTCTTCATCACCAACCCATTCCTTCCTCCATGGGTTCCAATTTATTTTCATTATTTTATAGATGTCAGTGCTTAAGAAGATTCCACTACATTCACTAACTATGATATCCTTATCTTCATTCACAAAGCCTTTATCCTTTAGTGTAACTGAAATAATTCTGGAATATAAAAGAGAATTTGAATTACTAACATGTTTTATCATCTCATTGATGTGAACCATTATATATCTGCACAGATTCCATTTAATAACTTTCTAAAGAAAATAAACCAAATATACATCCTGATACTTAAGAGATTCCAAGTCCCATTTCTTGGAAAAATATGATTCTGAATAAAATTGAATAGAATTCTGCACTCACCATTCAATTCTATGGAAATGGGTCTCTTGTGCTCTTCATTTCCAATTTTTTCTTTCAGAGCTATATCATAGTAGAAGAATTTAATTTCAGGAGGAGAAGTACCTTGGTAATCATAAAACCTTCCTTCACGAGGCACCTTAATATATTCTTCCTAATCTCATGAAGAGAATGAGATTTTATTACCTTTCACAATTGAATTCACCCATGAAACATCACTTACTTCGAGAAAAAGTTCCATATTCATATAGAATTCATATACAAGATTCAGATAAAAGACTGTATCATTGTTTGCGAACCATTCAATCCATCCTTGATATTTCAGTACGCTCAACAAAAAATATTTTCTCTCCAATAGCCATTCCACCAAAGCATATTTCTATTAAGTTACAATAATGTTTACCAGACCATGATTCGCAGGACCTGATGATTTTCTTGATTCCACTTTTGGTTTCTTAGACGCACGAGACTCACCCTCTTTAAGAGATCTCTTTACCCACACCATTCTAACTAGTTTGGTATGTAGGTCAGAAGGAGAAAGGTTGGGAGTAATGAAAGAGAGAGGGAACAAAGAGATATTAGTGGTAATGTAGTATAGTGGGTCAATTAAAATTTATATCATTTATGGATTTTGTTAATTTAAAATCACAAAATTATGAACCGCATTCACTGGAATTACTAAAACAACACCGTTTTGATAAAAACATAAGATGTATAAACACAATGAGTCATCAGTGTCTGTATGATGGACTCGGTAAAATACTAACAGTGTTGTTATGACAACAGTGACATCATGACAACGATGTCAATATGAAAATGGTGTTAGTGTGGAAATGGCGTTGGCATGATGACAGTGTCATCATGATGACAATGTCAGCATGAAAACTTCACAGAAAAGGATTAAAATAATGGAAAACACACGGTCTTAATGATTGACCATTCCTAACACATGTCTGATGTAATTTATTCTTTCAGAGTTCAATGGATTAGTGAATATGTCACAAAGATGATGTTCAGTGCCAATAAATTCTAAAATAATATCACTCTTTTGATATTTATCTATCAAAAAGTGATGTATTAAATCAATATGTTTTTTTCTTGAGTGAGAAACTAAGTTCTTAAAAAATGTTAACAGCACTTCTGTTGTCACATTTTATATGTAAATGTCTAAATTGATATCCATAATCTAGAAGAGTGTGTTTCATTCAAAAAATATGTGCACAAAAGCTACCAGTAGCTATATAGTTAGAATCTACAGTAGATAATGATACCAAATTTTGTTTCCTACTACACCATGAAACCAAATATTTTCTCAAAAGTGGCATGTTTTAGAGGTACTCTTTCTATCTAACTTGAATCCACTAGAGTCTGCATCAGAATAACTCATTATATAAAATGATTTTCCTTTGGGAAAAATAATTCTAAATTGATGGTATATTTGAGGTATTAGAAAATTACTTTAACAACATTCAAGTGATACTCTTTTGGGTTTTCCTTAAAATGCTCACAAAAACTCACACTAAACATTATATCTGGTCTACTAGCAGTTAACTAGAAATTATTCCAATCATTCTTCTATAAGTGGTTTAATCAACAGATTTTTCATCTTCATCAAGATCCAAACTAAAAGTAGTACTCATGGGGGTGTCATTACTTTTAATTCTATCAAATCCAAATATTTGTAAAATATCTTTTATATATTTACTTTTATTTAAAATGATACTTTTTTTTTGAAAAATATTAAATCCAAGAAAGAATTTGAGTTCACCAATTAAACTCATTTAAAATTCATTTTTCATCAACATTGAAAATTCAATACATAATGAATTTTTTTAAGATCCAAAAATAATATCATCAACATATATTTTAAATACTAAAACATCTTTAGAGATTCTTTGTACAAAAAGAGTATAATTAACAATTCCTTTTGTAAAACATTTTGAAATAAGAAAACTGCTTAATCTGTCATACCAAGCTTTTTGGGATTTTTTTAAAACATATAAAGCTTTTTTCAACTTGAAAATATGATTTTGAAAATGAGGTTTTTTAAAACTAGGGGGTTGTTAGACAAAAATAGTCTCAACAATATATCCATTTAGGAATTCACTCTTGACATCCACTTGATACAATTTGAAATTCAGATGTGCTTCATATGCAATCAAGATTCTAATAGATTCATGTCCAGATATTGGTGAAAAGGTATCCTTATAGTCAATTCCTTCTTCTTGAATATAGCCTTGTCAAACCAATCTATCTTCGTTTCTAAATATGTTACCAGCTTCATCTATTTTGATTCTAAACACCCACTTAGATCCTATGGTCAAGGTGTCTTTGGGTCTAACAAAAAGTTTCCATATATTATTTATTTAAAAATAATTAAGTTCTTCTATCACATATATCACCCAAAATTCATCTTTAATTGCATAATTGATGTATTTAGGTTTAATCTATGACAAGAAGTCTTGATGTTCAACCTGATTTCAAAGAGAATATCTAGTTTTTGTTCCTTTATTTAAGTCTCCAACAATAGAATCTAGAGTATGGTACTTGAGAGTTTTAGTTGGTCAAGAAAAGAAGAGGATAGTAACTATAGGTTCATATATAGGTTCAGGTTTATCAAGTTCATATTCCGAAGAATTTTTAGAACTATTAGATTTCACAGTATTCTTGAAAAGAGGATTATATGATTTTTCATTTTAGTCTAGGTCTGACATATCATCTTCAAGGTTGTCTGCAGAGATATCTGGTTCATGTGGATCTATTTTATCAAATTTCATGTGAAAATATTCTTTCACACACTTGGATATTTTATTAATGACTGTCTAGGATTTACTAGAGATTGAGTATCCTAGAAGGATTCCTTCATCACTCTTGGATTCAAAATTTTCTAGATTAGCCTTTGTATTAAAAATATAGACTTTGCAACCAAAAATGTTGAAATAACTAACTTTGGATTTTCTATTGTTATATAAATCATAAGGATTATTCATGTGCATATGTCTAATTAAGAATCTATTAATTATGTATCATGATGTATTCATAGCCTCATCCTAGAAGTAAACCGGTAAATCATATTGATTAAGAATCATTTGGCCTATTTCTTGTATGATTCTATTTCTTCTTTCTACAACTCCATTTTTTTATGTCTCCTAGGGGCATAAAAGTTGTTCCTATAGCCGTTTTGTGAGCAAAAAGATTCAAAGTCTTTATTTTCAATATCATGGACATGGTCACTTCATAAATATTTTATTCTAAGTCCACCTAGATTTTCCACTGTTTTATCCAACTTGGTGAAGTAAGTACATGCTTCACTTTTGTGAGATACGAAATAAGTCCATGTATACCTAGAATAGTCGTCTACAAAAACATAGACATAGTTCTCCCATTTAAACTAGAAACTCGAGATGTTCTAAAAAAATCCATGTGAACCATCTCTAATGGATGTGAAGTTGAAAATTGATTCATTGAATTAAAAGGTATCCTATGTTGTTTTCCCCTTTGACAAGGATTATAGACTTTATCATTTGTAAACTCAAGTTTGGGTATATCATTTTCTAGAAAATTTCTAGTAATATTTATTAGAGAGTGTATGTTATAGTTTCATAGTCTCCTATGCCAAATCCAAGACTCTTTATAAAAGGCATGTAAACCAGAAACATTTTGAGAGGCTAAAGAATCTATGTTAACAGAATATACATTTTAATTTCTAAAAGAAGAAAATACTAAATCATTTTTAGGGATAAAAACATTTCAAGAATCATTTTCAAACATAACATGAAATCCATCATCACATAATTTTGAAATACTAAGTATATTGTACTCTAATCTATCAAAAAAAAAGTACTTTAGAAATTAAAATTGAGTTAGAGTTACCAATTTAGACTAAGCCAATTATTTTTCTGTTAGCTTTGTCTACAAAGTTGACATATCCACCATTAATCTTGATTAGGTTCTTAGGGATTGAATATTCTCCTATCATGTGTCTTGAACAACCACTATCCAAGTACTTTTGAATCTTGCAGGAGCTCTTTAAAAAGCTTTCATACATGATTATCAAATAAAAACATATTTTTGTACCCAGAATTGTTTGGTTCCAGAAACATTAGTAATCAATGATTTAGGTACCCATTTGTTCCTTATGGGTTTCTTATAATAATTATGTACCATATTCGAAAAGTCGAATCTATTTGATCCAAAAAAATATGGGTGGTAAATGATTTTTCAGAACTGGTACTAGCAGCAGAGTTTTGATTTTTAGGTAAAAGAACATATTTTCCTAATTTAGTTATAAAATGTGTTTTAGATAAGTTTCTATGTCCATGATGATATCCAATACCATATGTATACATAGAAGATATCTATTTACCATGAATTTGAGTAATAGTGTTTTTTCAATTTGTAAAATGTTCTAAATCATTCTTCAATTGCTCATTAGAAATATTTAATTCACTATTTTCGTTGAGTAATTGAACATTTTTTTTCTCTTTTTAAAACGTGTTACGATTTAATAGTTGGGGTAAGAGCATACTGTGCCTTTAAATACTTGTATTTATCTTTATGTTCAATACGTGTATCTTAAATCATATTGAAATACTCAAAAATTTATTCTTTAATCATATTTTTATAATCACTTTCATCACCAGAATAATATGAATTTTTTACAAGAGATTCCATGATTACCTCATATGTGTTTTTCAAGAAACACATATTGGCTTTATTAGCCTGTTCATCATGGGAAGACTATGAGTCAGTTGAACTATCCTTGGAAGCACTCCAAGTTTCATTCATTTTTTTCTTATACATATTGTATTTATTTTCATAGTTCATTTTATATTTTAGTTTTGAACAGTCATATTTTACATTTCCTATCCTCTTTCATTCATAGAAAACAATATAATCTATTTTTTCAATTTATCTTCCAATCATTTTTCTAGTTTCCCTTGTCATAATATCTTATATTATAATTAGAATTGTTAAAAAACATCTTCTTCCAATAGAATTTCTCAATCCTTCTAGACAACTAATCCATCTCCTAATCACTATATGATTTCGAATAATTTGTAAGAGATTATTCAATAGAGGCTAGAACCATCTATTTTTTTTATTCGTAGAGGTAGTTGTCTTGAAAAAGTTTTTTTTATCATAGGTTCATCCTCTTCTTTTTTGAATTTCAGCTCTTCTTCATACATAATCAATATTCCAATGAGTTCTTTGATATGTAATTTTATTATGACACATGATTCTCTAATTGATATATAAGTTCATCTCCATCTATCAGGTAAGCATATGATAATCCTCATGATTTTTTCTTTGGCAGTAACATCTCTTCCTAGAGAGATCATAGTGTTCACTATTTCATTAAACCTGAGATACATGTCAGAAATAGGATCATTAGGCTTCATATTAATGTTATCATATTTAATATTATAAGTGTAAATATCATTTTCTTATCACTATAAGTTTTTTCATGCAAAACAGAGGAAGTGTCCCAAATTTCATGGTATGTTTTACATGCAGAAATTTTGTTGAATTTCTCATCTCTTAAAGAGAAATATAAGGAATTTATGGCTTTAATGTTATTATTATGGAAAGTCATGGTAGTTTCATCCCAAGTGTTTCTAACAGTTTTCGGAATCACATATTTACATTCAATAGTATTCCAAATTTCCAATCCCATACTTTCTAGATGTATTTTATTTTTTAGCTTCCCTTGAGCATAATTTTTTCCATTAAAGAATAGAGGTATTTTGGTAGTAGCACCTTCTAGACAATTATTCTTAATAAAATAATAATTCTAAATAGATATAAATTTATAACTAACTAAAATTTATAAATCATTAAAGTACAATTAAAATCACAGTTAAAAAGATTTTAAAATAGATCCTTAACAAGAATAAACTCCTCTGATACCAAATTTTTGTCGGAGTAGAGTACTCAAGAGAGGGGGGGGGGGATTTGGTATCTAAAAAAAATTATATTAAAAGGAGTTATTTGAATGTTACCCCAATTAAAATCATAATCTAATTCAATTTTTAATGAATTTATAAGAGTTTTGAATGTTCAATTAAATTATCAAAAGATTGATTAGTTCTCAGTTATATTAATCTAAAGATCAATGTAACTTTTTAAAATAAACTACTGGTTCAAAATAGTAAAAAACACATTCTAAAATAACTATCAGAGTTTAATTTAGTTTAATGAAATATGTGATAAAAATAGAGTAAAACTAAATAGTAAAATCAATGTGTATAAAAAAATAAGGTTCAGTCTCAAGCAGAGTCTTAGTCCTCTCCAAATAGGGATCACCTACCACCAAGCAGTTTAAATTAATAAATAGTTTGATCCAAACCCTGGATCGGGGTTCACAATAGCACACATAATTTTCCAGGTCACACTTGACATCTACCACAATTATTCGTGGGAATACAACAAACATGTCACACATGACTTATTCCACAGTTCTACGTGGGATAAAAATGGATAAAGAGAGTGTGAGTTTGAGAATATCATGTATCCACAAGTTATGAATAGGATTCAGTGTGTGTGTAACAGACATATACACAAAATGCTCAAAATTTATGTAATGATGATCATAATAGAGAAGATAAGTATGAGAATGGAATTAGAAGGCTCTGTGTGTCTTGAGAATATTCTCTGAAATCTTCAGATGTAGTGAGATTGATGTTTGATTCCTATTCTAGAATTTGACCCAAAAACAAATTGTTGTATTCTCGCTTTTAGATATAGGTATGATTGTGCCGATATATTCTTATCCTTCTTTGAGATGCTGAAGTGAGTTGTTAATTCGGTGTTTAGATTGATTGAGATGGAATTGTGTGTTATTTTGTTCTTGAGTTCAAAGTAGTTTCAAGAGAGTTGGTGTTATTCAGTATCTATCCCAAGCATGCATCCCATGGATCAACATGTTGTTATATCTATCTTATTTCTTTTTAAAATTCTTCTTATTTTCAAGGGCTGAGAGATAGAATGTACATTCCACGTGCATCGAATCATTGTACCATTAACTGTCTGGAAAAAGTCCTGTAGACAACATTAAATAATGTTAGAACCATTAATTTATCAAATATGACTGTTAGATATAAATTTGAATTAACAAATTGGGAACAATTTTTATGAATATTGGTGAGTCAAAAGTATCAGTGAATCATTTGCATCAGTCTGTCATCATCGTTCCGTTTTCATCGGTGACTCTATATCAGCGAGTCCTTTAAATTGGTATCAGTGACTTTGGGTGTTCGTGTCTCCATCTATCTGTGAGACAGATGAACTATCGGTGACTCATATCAATGGTGAGTCCCTAATTCTGTCATTGTGACATTTTAACTATTGCTGACTCATTTCAACTAATGGCGAGTTCTTACATCGGTAGCACCATGCAACGGTAGTTTACTTGGACTAACAATAGGTCGTCTACATCGGTGTGATGCCCAACGGTGAGTCTTCTGTCTATCGGTGTCATGTCCAATGGTTTCAGCTTCAAATACTTAGAACTTATGCATGTTTTCTATGTATTTCAGTAAATCATATGTCTGACGGTGAGTCATCTGCCTATCGGTGTCAGTGACTCATACTTAGATAATTTTTATGTTTTGTCTGTCTTGCAATTCAACAAAGTCAGAAAATGGTAAAACTCATAATTTCACATATATAATAAATTATAATCTTGTTTAGAATTAAACACACGTAAATAAATATATGATTGAAATGATCTGATATTGAAGATGATGTTGTGACATAACTTATAATCATTAACATAAGGTAATATATATGTTAATACATGACATGATTTGTGATAATTAAAACCTTTATAGTTAGAGATAGTGGACAAAAACATCTATGGATAATAGAATTGTGCCATTATAATTAGTACCCATAGATACCATCCATTAGATACTGTTGTATGTAACTTATATTAGGGTACTCAAACTCGATCCACTCCTAGAAACAAGTTTGTACGTTAATACTTTTTATCATACCTAGAACCAAAGAACATAAATGAAGTATTTAACGATGAACAATGGGTAATATAAATTCATTAAGAATTGAATATGTTTCTATGAAGAAAAGTCTTTAAACACGATGAGAGACATAATGGATACATGGAAATTAATAAAATGGGCTTATAGAAACAAGGTTGATGATTCTGGGACAATAGTTAGAAAAACAATCTAGATTGGTTGTACAAGGTCATAGTTAAGAGGAAAGTTTTGATTATAAGGATAATTTTTTACAATTATCTATGCTTGAATCCATTATATTACCACTTTCTAATGCATCACATCTTAATTTCAAGTATATATAATGATTTTCAGGAGTTCAGTCTTTAATGGACATGTTATTAATAATATTTTTTTGAAAACCCCATTATATTTTTAACCCATCATTTACCAAATCATGTTTTCAAAATTTCATAAGCACTATATGGTTTAAAACGAGCTCTTACAGTTTGGTAAGATATGCTAATCTCATTTCTTATTTCATATTAATTTTCAATGGGTATAGTTGATGTTTATTTATTTATCAATATAATTCAAAAATATTTTTTAGTGTACAAATTTATGTTTATGGAATTATTTTTAGTTCATTTAAAATATATTTGTGATTTCTATTCTTATACAATATGCAAAATATATTTGAAATATTTAATGGTTGAATTTAAATTCATCATTGATTCAAAACAATTTCAAAAAGATGATGGAAATGTTTGAAAGAAAAATAAGTACAAAAAATATTTATTATTATTTTTGGTTTTGATAGTACAAAAATAAGTGATTATTCAATGAGTATAAGTTATAAATTTGATTTGGATTAAACTGAAAATTAGCTGACCAAACAACTTATAGAGCTATTATTGATATTTTACAACACATAACTTCTATCAAACCTGATATATTGTTTTGTGTTTGTTCATGAGTGCAAGTCTTCAAGAAAATACCAAATAATATCATCTAAATTATATCAAAATATATTTTAAATATCTCAAAATCACATCTAATTTTGGATTATATTACTCATGAGGACATGAATTTGAGCTGGTTAGTTATTCAGATATTGAGTTTTGTAGTTTTAAATTAGATTGAAAAAATCACCTCTGGAACATGTCACTTTTTTTGAATGTATCTAGATTCTTAGTGTTGTAAAAAAATAATTATGTTTCATTGTCTACTATTAAAGGTGAGTACAAAGCTTGAATAAGATTCTATACAAAAATTCCATGGCTGAAACATACATTACAAATCTATGGTTCTCAATGCAAACATTTTCCCATAAATTGTGACAATACAAGTGTGATTAGAATTTTTAATAATCCCATATCTCATTAAAGTACTAAACACATTGATATATGTAACACCCCAATATTTCATAGTACGTTACTTCGTCAATGTAATGCAATAACTTGCACTACACGCAACACTGAGTTCAAGCGCATCACGACTTACCAAACTAGCCATTCAAAAGCGGTTATGAATAGTATTAACTAAATTTTGAACATTATATAATAATTATAATTTTAGAATCCATATTATGAGTTTCTTAGAAATAATGTAAGAACAAATTCATTTTTTTAAGATAAAAGAATTATTTTTCAAATAATGCAATTTTACCGCCTTTTAATGGCGAACCCTTTTTAAATCCAATATTTGAGACTTTTATATATTAAATTTCACAAAACAAACTTTTTCTTTAGAATCAGGACATAATAATTTAGTTTCTATAATTTTTTGGTGTTTTTCTGATAACTTTCATATTTGGGTGAATAGTGAAAAATACTATAATTTAACTGAAAACAAATTTTTTAATCAAAATAATTTATATTGTTGAATTATACATTTTAATGGTTTGGAAGTGTAATTAGATTATATTTTTACCCTTTCTTCCAATTTTGGTCATTTGAATTAATTTCCCATTGAAAATATACATAAACAAGTGTCAATCTTTTGATAGTTATTGTTTCTTAAAAACACGCAATTTGTTTTGAAAATGAGAAATAATTGTAAATTAATTAATGAAACTTCAATGTTTTGAATTTGGTATAATAAAAATCATTTTTGGATACAGAATACCAAAATTATCTTAGGGTGATGTTTTGGTATTTTTATGAAAACTTTCAATTTTTGATGAATAGTGAAAAACACTGAGTTATTGGTTAAAACCGACTTTTTATTTATTTAATTATTTATTTTATTTAAATTTATTTTAGTTCAAAATAGATAAAAATACCTATATAAGTTTAATTTAATTTGTTGGAGTCAGTTTATAATAATTTTAGATATATAAATTTTGTATTGAACTTTTCAACGTCTTTTACCTTCTCGTAGGAGAATTTGCAAATTCACATAAAACTTAATTTTACCACTTCTGTGAGTGGAATTTTAAAAATCCTAGAGACATGGTTAATATCAATGATTAAAATATGGTTTAATAAGATAAAAATAATTTTTTGTGAATAGTAACTTTTTACTTTTATTTATCACAGTTAAAAGTAAATAGGGTAATTAAGGGTAAAGATTATATTAATATTACCCTAACACATGTACTAATTCTATTGGACAAGTGTATCTCGACCATAAACAACCATAGAAATAAAATATTATCATTTAGGTCCAGTTGGATTAGATTAGGACATTTATTATTATATAATTCAAAGAAGAGTTAAGAGTTAAAATCAAAGTTTAATAACTAAAACATTTTTAATATAGGGTTATACAAAATATAAATTCGATTATAAATATTAATTAGAAAGATAAAAATATTTCATACATAATGGTATTTTATTTATAATTTTTAGACATTAAATAATTATATTTATTTATGAAACAATGATGATGCATTAATTACCATATTAATGAAAGATTAAGATCATTGATATTGAAAATAGAAAAATAAATGTAATATGAGACTTTTTATGAATTCCAAAAATTCTATAGGTTAATATGACATATTATTATTAGTTATATGAATTTTATTTTAAGTAATAATGCTGTTATGAATTTATCAAAAACAAAATACCCAATAGTGTCAAAATTAACATAAAAGAGTTTTTAAAACAAATTTTTTATTATTAATTGATATTCTATTCCCAAAAATCTGAGGTTCGGCCAAAAGACTTATATAATTATAGGTGTATCATTAATGGACCAATTGGGGGTCTATTGGAAGTTTATAGTAAGTTTATTAACCATATAATATAAAAATACAAAAATACAAGGTAATTGTCAAACTAATTAACTAATAGTTAAAAAATAAAAGATAAGGTTAATAAAGTGACCCAAACCTGTATAAAACCTATTGGTTGAGTGGATTGCGACCCATCCCCAACTTATCCTAGAAATAAATCAATTTGGAGCAATTATAAACCGAATATGAATTTATTATAAAATAATAGTTTAAGTTTTTCCTAAGGTACCCCTCACACCTCTTATAAAAGGGAACTCCCCCTTCACTCTATTTCACACCTTCTAAGCCATTTGGCTCGGCCAAACCCTGCCCAACTATTCTATAAACTTCCCTCATTTCATCCTAGAGGCCCACATTTGGTCAGAAAGCCTACTTAAAGATCCCTTTTGATTAAATCAAAAGGAAGAACCCGAAGAAGAGGTAATGATTTCACCACCCTCTTTCAAGTTCTCATATTCTTCCACTTATTCATTATTTATTGTTTACATTATAAAATAATAAATCTAGTATATTCTATATATTGTGATGTTATTATAAATATGACACAACTATATTCATTATCATATCCATCTTATGAATGATAATGTCACCATATGTGCGTACGTACGGCTTACCGTCTCCACGCCGTGGTGTAATTTGTTATTCAACACTATGTTTTTTGGATTGATATAATGATGAGTAATATGTATATAAATAATGCAAATAACATTATAATATCTCATTAAAATCAATATACCATCAAATTACACACCTTTAAGTACATGATATTGTCGCTCGTGCGTACGTACGGATTACCGTCTCCACGACACAATGAGATTCATTTTCAAGTTCACCATTCATCGACGATTATAAAAATATATATATTACTAATAAGTATGTAATATATTACATTATAATTCTACTGGATATATATATATATTTATATATATAAGTATTTATGTACTTACATATATCTTATTCACTTACTTCCGTTCAATACTATAGGAAAACGGAAACAACGTTTATGCGTACGTACGGATTACCGTCTCCATAAATGATGTTTTCCATTTCATATATATTTCTATTATACATATTTATATTCTAAATATATATGATATATAAATCATGTTTTATATTCTTTAAGTATTTAAATCATGATCTATGTGATACAATCAAGAGTAACATGTTAAAACGGGTACGATAAAGAAAGCGATTATTACCCGAAATATTAATATAACATGGAAATTATTATTAATTGGGTAATATAAAGTCATAAATGAATAATTTATGATATCATAAATATTAATATGGTATTGTTATTATTTAATAACATACTACGGTCCTCATATAGGAGTTTAAACATACCCTCGATTAACGGAAAGTGCAAGGTAAGGGGTTTTCATCTCACTCCTTATTCCCGTGAGATTCATGCCATATTGCCACTATTACCATTTGTGTGGTGTATGTAATTCCCATAATTGTATTCCTTGTGTAATACACATTAAATTATGTGTATTTACATATTCATTGTCTGGTACCTTTTTCATGGGTTGCATGTTTCGTAAGTTACCAAATTGGTAAGGGTTAATTTCAAAATCTCTTTATTATCTGAGGTTGTTTTTATTTAAGTATCTACTGGAAAATATTTATTATCCATGTACATGTTTTATGAAATAGTTTTCAAAGGGATTCTTTTAATGTAATTTTTTTTACTAAAACATCATTTCAAATGTTTTAAATATTTATTCTTCTAAATCTTTCTCATTAATGTCCATGTCATCAAAATGGTTTTTATGGATTTATTTATATGGATATGAATGTTTTTAAAATGATAATTACTTTCAAAAGTTTCAAAGTGGTATGGGAAAATTTGGTTAAAAAATGTCTTGAAATGACTTCTTTTCTAAATTGTGTGACTTTTAAATGTTTTCATGAAAAAGGGGTATTTCTCTCAAAGAGTTTTACAAATCATTTTCATCTATGTCAAAATTCTTTAATGGATTTTGAACTTGTTTTGAAGTTGATTTATCGTGATACAAATCTTCCATATTGTGTTGAATGTTTTGTGATATGTTTGAATGTGGATGTGTTATTTTTATACCATTCATGGTTTATGGGTAAAGTATTGACATTTCGTATGCTAGTTTTAATATGAATGTTTATGTTATGCTTAAACCTGTTCATATAAGAAATGCATTGGACTTAGTAAGTGACAGGTGGAGCCCTCTATAGTTCCACGATGCATCGTTAGGTCTCATGAGACAAACTAGTGTCTTGGCACGAGACCTTGACAAAATCTTATTTGTAGTCATGGAACGAGGCCTTGGATACGTGGTTATGATAGTCTAGAATTATGCATTAAATCATTATGAAAGTGGTTAGTGATATTGCATGTGATTATTCGACTAGTAGAATATTCATGTGAATAAGTAAATTAAATTATTTCATTTTATTTTTTCCATATTATTCTGAAGTTCAAGTTTAAAAGGCTTTTGTTTTAGTTATAGATTTGCCTTAAATGTTTATGCGTTTTTATGAAAGAATCCACTTTATTTCTTACCCATACTGAGCGTTTGATCTCACCCCTTTATATGTTTTATTTTTCTGAGGATTCCAAGAAGTGTAATGTGATTGATATGAAGGGTTATGGCAAGGGAATAATGGTGTTCATAAAGGATTATTTACGTTGTTTTGTATGTCTTAAAGTGTAATGTAACATTCATGTATGTCATCTTTTTTGCAAGACTACCAAACCGATCAGTCCTTTGGGACTTGATTCTTTGTAATCATGGAAATGTATTAAAATAATGCACCAACTCTGGGAAACTGGGGTCAGGGCGTTACATATAGATATCATTGTTTTATAGAACATTTTGAATAAAGGGATACCACTCCCAAGTTCAAAGGTACTATGTATCATCTTGCTGATATTTTATCAAATCAATTTAACATTGAAATATTGAATTATATTATACATGTGTTAGGTATGATTTATTACTATTAATTATTTTTTTATTAATTCAATATTAATCTTGTAGTTATAATATTTTTAAATGACTCAACTTATTGTATGGATTAAGTGGTTTTAAGGAAAAGTAGTGTGATAGGTAAAACTACCTTATAATTGTAATATGTCATAAATACTAGTCATGTGGTAGGTCAAGCTACCATAATACCCATTGTTTACATGAATATTTACTTTTTTTGTAGTTAAGATATAATATTATCTAATGATGCAGCAATGCATGTGGTTATTCAAGCTATTTTATGTTTTTTCCCATGGTCACTCAAGATTCCATTCCAATATGAATATTCTAAAATCATAATTTGAATCATTTTCACCCTCAAAACTATAAAGAATTTTGATTTTGAATCCATTACTTTCAATTTTTTCATTTAATTGATTCCTAGCCTCCAGAATGTTGAATCTTAGTGGAATATGGTTAGGATAAAGCACCCTTAATCTTCTCCTCCACTGTATGCTCATCTTCCCCTAAGAGATTAAAAGATTCATCTAGTGAACTAATAAAACATATCAAACCACATGTTTTAGCTCAATTGGTCATGGCTAAAAAGGAATTAAATCATGAATGGTTGAATATTAGTAAGTCTTCAGTTTGGAATTCCATTCATAAGTGAGGTTGAACCTCTTATTTTAGTGAGAAAAAATATTGGTTTATCCAGGGTTAGTTAAGTACTTTCAATTAAATATGGAATTAGAGATGTTTGATAAGTATGAAGTCATAAAATCGTATATATATAGAGAGAGAAAATGGTTTTTTCTTCGAATCAGTTGGAAAAGTTTTTGAAGATTTCTCATACAGGTGATAATGAGGGCTGTCAGAGTTATTACTCTATGTGTCATACCTTTTTTGAGTATAAAAGTGCTCTGCTAGATCTAACTGGAGATGGAACCTATTGAAGACCCACTAATGTATAGTTTAATGCTGATTGAAAAATTTTAGTAATTTTTATCCAATATTTAATTTATTGAAGGAAATAATATTTTAGTATCCTATGAAATCAGTATATTTTCTTTCTATACTTAATGAACATTTGGGTACATATTATCCTTCCTATGTATCTTATGAGGCACATAGAAGAATTTTTCAAACCTTATTTGAGGTTTAATTTTCAACAAAACCATATGTTTATCTCATCTAGTTTATATTTAAAAAGGATTGTACCTCATAAAAGTAAAATTCAATAAAATTTGGTAGAGTTTGTTTGAATCAAACGCTTTGTAAGAGGATGAGGATAAATTGGAATCCATGGAGGAATATATGTATTTGTAATCATGAAAATATTTATGAGAAGTTAAATATGTTAAATAATCTTATGATACCCAAGGAAAAAAGCTAACCCAATCCTAAAACCAGATTAGGTGGTAGAATAATCTTCTATGGAAGAATTTCAAGATTAAAATAAGGCTACAGATCTAAATAGACAAGCTAAGAGAGCTTAAGGATAAGAAAAATACTCTCATGAGTAAGTAGATATAGAAAACTACCCCCTAAAAAATTTCATTTGGATCACCTAAACCAACTCTATCTATACCCATGGAGGAATCAAATTTAGATGGTGATGATAAAGACAATTATGCTTCAATGAATGATCTTGTTGAAGTTGATTTTGAACATTGGATGATGATTCTAGTGAAAAAGATGGAAATAAAGAATGTTAAATTGATAACATGTCTAAGGAGAGAACCACTCTTTACGATGGGGAATTCATAGAAATTTTAATAATTAGAAGTACTCTACGGCCTATTGAAAAGGTGCCATATTCTGAGGTGGAGAAATCTGCCCCACATTTTAATAATGATGATGAACATAAGGGAGGTAATTCACCTAGACATGGTTGACCTACCATCTCATATTTATGTAAGGATCTCGAGGTATCTATTGTATCCCAGATTGGTCTTTAAGGGTGAATCGAGAAAAAATAACATAGTTATTTATCTAAAGGACTGATTAATAAAACTGTTTAACACTACTGGAAATGGTGGTTTTCCCAACTAATATATACCAACGGTTTGAAGAAATAGTTGGTATACTGTAAAAAAAATCCACATTTTCCAAAAGTTTTCTCAAACTATTGGAAAATGTGTTAAAATAGTTAATCTTTCCAAATGGTTTGACAGAATCATTGTGAAAGCTTCAGTTCCTCTAACATATACCAATGGTTTTAATAAACCGTTGGTAAAGATAGGATTTACCAACGGTTTTTAAAAACTATTGGGAAAGTTTTCTCCCAAATACCCAGCACACCAACTTCAAGTACGCCTGACCACAAACCTAATCGAGACCTCCTCCTAAAGTCTTCTCAGCCTCAAAATACCTTCCAGCCGAAGATCCATCTTCAATCAAACAATTTTTTATTTCAACACTTCAAATTAGTATGTTAGTTTTACTGTTCTTCCTATTTTTATTTTATGTTTGATGTTATGATTTCGTGTAAATTTGAATTAGTGATGTTGGAGAACAGAAACCTTTGTTTTTTATGTTTTTTTGTTCTAAACTTCTTATATCCTAAATGGCCTTTTTATCGGGTTTTTTTAGTGCAGGGGTAAAGGGTTTGTTTTAGGTTTTTGTTTAACATGGTAAAGTGTATGTTTTATGTTTGTTTTATTTTTGTTTTATGTTTTATTTTTAGTGGGGTTTTATGTATTATGTTTAGTGTGATTTTAAGTTTTTTTACAGTGAAATAGATAATGCATGATAGTTTGGCTTTCTTAATGAATAAAATGATTTTAAATAAAAATACCCTAAGGGGGGTGTAGGAGGGGTAGGGGGCTATCCAGGTGTGGGGTGTTGTCCAGGTGTGGGGGTTTTCCAGGTGGGGGGTGGGTTGTCTGGGGGGGGGGGGGGGTAGGGGGCTCTAGGGGGGCTATAGGGGTGTGGGGGAGAGGGTATGGGCTACCCCATGGAGGGGTGTGGGCTGTCTAGGGGGTCCGGTTGGGGGTGTCCAGGTGGGGGAGGTGGTGTGGGATGTCAAGGGAGGGTTGGGGGTGAGATGTCTAGGTGGGGGGGGGGGGATGCAGGGGAGGGGGTTTCTAGGGAGAGGGTGGGCTATCCTGGGGGGGAGGGGGGATATCCAGGTGGGGGGAGGGGGGTTTGGGCTGTCCAAGGAGGGGGGGTGTGGGCTGTCCAAGGGGGGAGGGGGTAGGCTGTCCTGGGATGGGGCTATCCGGGTGGGGGAGGGGGGTATGGGCTGTCCAAGGTTGGGGAGGGGGGGCTGTCCTGGACACCTCGTTTCCCCTGGACACCCCACCCATGGAAATCCCCCCATCCCCTGAACCCCCGACCCCCTAGACAGCTCTTCCTCCCTCGTGGAGAGCCCGCCCACCCCCTGGACACCTCGTGCCCACTTGGACAACCCCCACCCCCGTGGACAGCCCTCCCTCCCCCTGGACACCCCGTACCCCCTAGATAGCCCCTCCACCTCATGGAAAGCCCTCCCACCCACCCCATACCCCCCTGGATAGCCCCACCCACCCCCTGGACACCCCACCTGTGGATAGCTCTTACCCCTGTGGACAGCTCGCCCACCCCCCTGGACACCCTGTACCCCCTGGACAGCCCCACCACCCCCTGGACAGCCCGCCCACCCCCTGGACACCTCATACCCCCTGGAAAACACCACCCTCTAGAATGCCCCCACCCCTGGACACCCCCGACCTCACTGGATAGCCCAGCCACCCCCATGGACCGCCCGCCCACCCCCCTGGACACCCCGTACCCCCCTGGATAGCCCGCCACCCCGAGGAAAGCCCGCCCACCCCCTGGACACCTCATACCCCCTGAACAACCCCCCTTGAAATCCCCCCACCCCTTAGATAGCCCCAACCCCCCGGGACAGCCCCACCACCCCCATGGACATCTCGCCCAACCCCCTGGACAACCCGTACCCCTAGACAACCCCCCCTCTTGGACAGCCCCCCCCAGACATCCCCACCCCCTAGACACCCCATCCCCCTGGATGCCACCTCCCCTAGAAATCCCCCCACCCACTTGACTCCCCTGGCCCCACTGGATAGCCTCGCCAACCCGTGGACAGCCCGAACACCCCTCATGGACAGCCCACCCACCCCCCTGGACAGCCCGCTCAGCCCCTTGGACACCCCGTACCCCCCTGGACAGCCCCAGCACTCCCATGGACAACCCACCCACCCCCCTGGGCACCTCATACCCCCCTGGACAGCCCCTCCCACCCCCGCCCACCCCTCTCACCCCCCTTGGACATTCCGCCCACCCCCCTGGACACCCTCTACCCCCTGGACACCACCTACCCCCTTGGACTGCCCGACCCCCCCCCCCCTCGTTGACTGCCCGCCCACCTAGACACCCCAACCCCCTAGACATCCCCCACCCCCTGGACACCTACGACCCCCCTTGACATCCCCACCACCCCCTTGACACCCCACACCCCCTGGACACTCCCTCCCCCTTGGGCAATGTATGTGATCACTCAAATTATCTACTAAAATATAAAATTTCTTCGATCTAAAATTTAGTCAACTCTTGAATAATTCTCCTCCACAAGTTTACATGATCTTGTACACTCATGTATAGTACTTCAAGGTTTTTTTGTTATAAATATAATATTTTTTTGTCTGTTATATTATGATTCTCATATAGAGTAGTGTCTCAGTTATGGTTTCATATAAAGTGAACAATTCTCATTTACATAAATATAATTTTGATGAAAATTCAATCTTAATGAATTTCTTTTGACAAAATGACTTATAAAAATTATTTTTTTACAGAATGGATATAATTTGTATGTATGAAATAGATCGGATCTCAAGCGATTTTGAAAACAATTTGGAGAGTTTATTAGATTTTTCATATCAAAATGCTTTAGATAGTGGTCGCATACACTTCCCATGTTCCAATTGTGTTGGAAGACCATGGTTGATTCATGAAGAAGTCAGCTACCACACAACCAAATATGGTTCTCAAGTAATCTACTATGTGTGGTATCACAATGCGGAGCAAATGAAATCTCAAATTGCTGATGATTCAAATGAGAGGAATGGAGTGGAGAATTTGTTATATGACCGATTTCTGTTTATTCATCATCATGAAAATGAAAAGATTCTGACCCAAGAAGACTTTGATATGATCACACATGATTCTTCTAATGAAAATGAAGATGTTTTAAGGGTGAAAAAATTGAATGATGCTGCCATGACTCCAGTATATCGACAGTGCGATAAAATGAAAAAGCTGGAATTTTTAATCTGATTGTTTCATGGGAAAACTATGTATGAGATTTCTAATAAATCAGTCGATTACATTCTTACCTTCTTGAAGGATTTACTTCCAGATGATGCATATATTCCCTCAAAACACTAAATGTCATGGAAGTTAGTTGAGAAACTTGGATTCTCAAGAAACAAGATTCATGCTTGTCCGAAAGACTGAAGTTTATTCTAGGAGGAAACCGCTGAATGAAATGATTGTATAAAATGTGGCACATCATGCTAGAATTAAAAATCTGATGGAACACTATCCCACGTGCCAAAAAAAGTAATGTGGCACTTTCCATTGATCCCCAGACTCCAGAATCTTTTTATGTCTGATGATATATCAATAAAAATGAGATGGCATGATACCAATAGAAAGAAGAATAGTGATGAGTTGGCTCGCCCTGAAAATGGTTTTTCATGGTATAGATTTGATGTTCGATATCCTGATTTTGCAGCTGAAGTGCATAATGTGAGGTTTGGTCTTTCATGCGACGGTTTTAATCTGTTTGGGAGGATGCTTACCTTGCACAACACATGGCCAGTTTTTATACACATTTATAATCTTCCCCCATGGTTTTGTATGAAAAAACCTTTCACTTTCATGAGTATACTCATATATGTCCCTTCTAATCCCAGAATTGATATTGACGTATACATGCAACCTTTAATAAAAGAGTTGAAACTTCTTTGGGATGTGTCTGTGCGCACATACGATGCATATTCGAAAGAAATATTTCAAATGCGTGTTGTGCTTATGTAGATAATCAATGATTTTCCAGATTATGCAATGATGTCTGGATGGATCACGAAGGGAAAACTATCATTTCCTATTTTTATGAAGAATACATGATCTATAAGACTGAAAAATCATTGTAGTTTCAGTTTTATGGGACATCGACGATTCTTTCCAATGGACCATCCATATAGACAAAAATCATCGAATATTTGATAATACCACAGAGACCGATGATCCACCTCAGCATATGTATGGGATTTATTTTCTTAATGAATCGAAATATTTCAGTTTTTCATTCAGGAAGGGTCAAATGGAATCTGGAAAGACAAAGAATGTTTCCCCCGAAACTTGTTACAATTGGAGGAAGAGGAGTATCTATTTTCATTTTCCTTATTGGTCAACCAATTTTTTAAGTCATTTATTAGACGTAATGAACATTGAAAGAATATATGTGAAATTCTAATTTCGATACTTATAAATGTTCAGGGAAAGAGAAAATATGATTTACGGTCTCAGCGTGACTTGGTGTATTGGGGCATCAGACCAGAATTGCATCCTGTACGTATCGGTTAAAATAAATGGCGAGTTCCATGTGCTTCTTATATCATGATTCCTATGAAAATAAAACAATTTATAGAATTATTAGAGACTATTAGAGTTTCAGATGGATATTCAAGAAATATATCTAAATGGGTCAACAAAAGAGAGTTGAAGCTAAAATCTTTGAAGACTCATGATTATCATGTTATTCTACATGAGTTAATTTCAATAACAATCTGTCATCTTTCGTCCAATAATGTAAGGGTGACTATTATTCTATTGTGCCATTTGTTTAGAGATTTTTGTTCCAAGAAGTTGTCCATGTAGTTCTTGTAAAAAAATGTTGACAGATTCCCCATTAATTTTGTGTGAGTTGGAGAAAATATTTCCTCCATCATTTTTCACATGCATGTTGCATCTGACTATCCATATTCCCACTAAAATTCTTTTTAGAGGACCTGTTTCTTTTCGTTGGATTTATCCAACTGAAAGAAATATGTACACATTAATGTATTATATCCGAAATAGGAATCATCCCTAAGGTTCTATCGTGAACGGTTACTTGGATCAAGAATGTATATATTTCTGCTTAATATATTTGTCTGATCTTACTACAAGAATAAACATACCAATGAGAAATAAAGAAGAATAGTATGAGAAAATTGAACCCATTTTTCCATCACTTCCTCAAACTAGAGGAATTCCTAGATGATAAACATTAAAGACATTAATCCTTGAAGAGAGGGAGATGGCACATCGCATAGCTTTGTTCAACTTTGATTTTTTCGATGACTACATTAGGTAACTAAATTGAATAGGTATGTCTTGAATATATATCTACTAACTATTCATATTTTTTTTATTTATAGGGAACATAAAACAATGATAAATAGAAAGCATCATTCTTTATCTTTGAGAAGGAGGGAGACTTTTCATAGAAAAGAGTTTTCTTCTTGGTTTAAATTGAAGGTAAAAATATTGTTGTTTAAAATAATTAAATCAATATTTAATTAAGTTTAATATTAATTTATATTGCAGGTATTGAGTTTGCCTACTGAAACAGTCTCTGAAGAAATAAGATCCTTGACTTTTTCTCCAAATACCGTGGTTCGTGCCAGTAAATCAATTTTTATCGATGGGTACAAATTTATTGTCACTAAACGAGCAAAGAACATGAGAACACAACATGATGGTGTTATGGTTACTACCACAACATATTGTTATTCCAGTGCATGAGATAGTTGACCGCGATTTGAAAATGTAGGTTATTATGGAGTTGTTGAAAAAATAATAATGTTGGATTATTACTGTCATGGACGAGTCACGATGATGAAATGCAATTTTTTTGATTCGATGGAAAGACATGGAAAATTTATTGATGATTGTGGATTTTGAGTAATTAATATGACTTTCACTCTTACTACCGAAGAACCATATGTATTGGAATCAATGGATAAACAAGTTTTTTATGTCAAAGACTAACTTCGACCTGAATTTGGTGTCATAGTTGATGTAATTCCAAGACATATTTTTGATGAGGGTGATGATGGAATTGAAACCATCCATTTATTTCTTTTGATGACTCCAATGGCTTAATTTTCAGAGTTGACTGTGAACCTGAAGTTACGGTGGGAAATATATAAAATCATCCATTCATGTTCTCAATTATTTTTGTTTACCTCAAGTTAGGTTGTTATGGTTGGTTCTATTCAAATTGATTTAATAATGACACCTGTATTATTTACCTGAGCTAAAGAAATTAAATTTTTTACTTAATTTGGAAAATTGATTTTCTACTTATTAATCTAGTAGAATCAATGTTCCATGATTTTAATAGACCTATGACACTTAGTAAATAATCATCCTACTGAAAATTAAATTTATTTATTAAATCATGTAAGATTTAAAGACTTCATTATATATTTGTTCAAGCTCATATAAAATAATGGCTAGTTAAATTATCCATGAATCCCCATATTCCATCTCATTTATTTTTTTGTTTGGGTTACACATTAGTTATCCTTTTCTATTTACTTCCATATTTGTTTTCAAATATAGGAAATGAAACCAATTGAAGGGAGGTGACAGAAACATATTATGGACAACAATCATCGCATGACCAATCTGGGCATTCCATCACCAGTGCCTATGGTGAGGATTTTATTTCAAATATATTTATTTAAATTATATATAATGTCATGTGATTAATTTTTTTTTAATTTTTTTTCATCATCCATCTATTAGGAGACAATTATTTGAGTAGCACCCAAGTAGTGGTCCTAGTACTGGGGGTGTTCGTACAAGGGGGTGGTAAGGGAGCTAGATGATCTGGTCGGCGTACCCGATTAGACCATGCCCCTTCCACTGACATAATATCCATCACACATTCTGATCCTGGTGTACCGTTAGGGACACACAGGATATTTAGGTCTCCCATGTTTTCACCACCATTTACATCTGACCCTCCTCACCCGTATGTATCATATCTGACGATGATTCCCACTCCCCATCTCGCATTTGGCCAGCCATCCCTATCAACTTATATTACTACTTCTTCGATCTCTCTAGGATTTTATATTCCATCTTCTTAAACTACTACTCCACCCGATTCTATCCCTGAAGAGCATACATTGGGACCCACTCCATCTGTACTGAGTGTTCCTTCAGTTTCATTGGATCTAGCGGCTCCCATTAATCAAACTACCACAGATATACTTATACAACCCTAAAAAATTGTTACACCATTATTTATTTTCATTATAACATGTATTGATAAAATATATTTTTTTCTTTCATAATAGATACATCTACTTATAGGAGGCGGGGGAAGGGGCGTACAAGCATGCATTCGACATGGAACCACCGCATGCAGTTGATGGTGGAATACAATGAAGATAGTCAAATGACAGAAAAATCAGGGCAGCAATGTCAGAGTTTTTTGGCGACTCTTTCCAAATACTCTAACATCATTCCCATCAGCCCACTCTCATGGAGACATCTACCAAATGAAGTCAAGGATAATGCCTGGGCAGATATATGTGTAAAAAAATCAGTTCTATTTTATTAAATATATTAATTTTTGTCTTTATATGAATTTATATTTTGGTTTCATCTCCGGTTTAATTTCCCCAATTGTGAGGGTGCACGACCAGCACGTCTAAAGGATTTAGGCAAGTTTTGGAAAGATTATAAGAATGAGTTGTACATTGGATGGTGTGATAGAGTGGGAACATAGTTAAAGTCAATCCCTATTATGGATGATTTTCCATTAGAATAGTACCGACAGATGATTACTCATTGGGCGACTAGCCAATTTACGGTATTAATCAAATTAGAAGTAGTTAAATAATTTTTTTGATGTTTTTAATTAATACTAATTATTGAATTTTATTTAGGATACATATGGAAGAAATAAAAATAATTGATGCTATAAAATATGTCAACACCTTAGGACATACTATGATGCCAGATCATGAGAGACAGTTGGTATGACAGTTTATAATCTTTCTCTATGACTTGCACTTTCTATTTCTTCCTCCATAATTTATTCGATTTCTAAAGTTGTTATATAATTTTAGTTATACAATTATAGTTTTTTTGGAATCCTATTTTTAATTATGGTTTCTTACATTAAATGTCATTGTAGAGGCATAAATTAAATATATAAGGACATTTGCCTCGAGAAAAACTGTTTTGCTCGAGTAGAAATAAGAAAGATGGAACTAAAGTTAATGAACCGACTCAGAAATAGATTGTAGGTTTTAATTTGTAGATTTAAAATTATAATTTCTATTTTGTAACTTAGTAATCTATTTATATTTGAAACAGGATTCTTTAGAGGACCTTGATGCCCACTAACCTGACAATTTTGGGCCAAATGATCACTTACATCAGGTTTTGGGAGATGAGCACCCTGTTAGAGTACTCCACCGGCTTGGGAATAGTATAGTTCCGATGAGGTATTGGAACTCCTCAGGTATGATTTGTTGTGCCACCATGTTGCATTTGGCTAAGGCACATGCAAAACATACTGAAAAAAGGGCCATAAAGACTGTAGAACAGTCTGCTATGGCAAACACTACATGTATGAAACTAATGGAAGCTTTACGTCCAACACATCCACTAGAAGACACCAGTGCTTGTGAGGAATATATGTCATTGATGCGTTCTATATATGGTGCACCAGGTGGTAGTTCTTGTGGTGGTCGAGACGATGGAAAGGAGGAGGCCGAGGTGGAGGAGGAGGAGGGTGAGGAGGCGACCGAGGCAGAGGAGGAGGGTGAGGAGGAGGCCGAGGTGGAGGAGGAGGGCAGTGAGAAGGCCGAGGATGAGTACGAGGGAAAGGAGGGTGGGGATGATGTTGGGGATGACGATGAGAAAGAGGGTGAAGGTGAAGATGATGGCGATGATAGTTATGGTGATGAGGGATAAATTGATCCATTACATTTTTGAATGATATTGCATACTTTTGATGTTTATTGATTTTTTGTGCCTCAATATATGTGTGATTAGGTAGGTCACATTATCTTTATTTTTTTATCTATAAATAATAAAAATTGATTTGATGATTTTCTATGACATCCCTATATTTTAGTGAAAGGGTAATTTTTTAGTGGAATTTATAAAATTGGTGGTATTATTAGAAGTTGATATAATGAAATTATTTTTTTAACCTTGAAAGAATTTTCATAGAAAATATGTAAATACCATCCCATGAACCTGAGACATCCCCCCCTAGACTGCCCCCCGAACAGCCCCCACCCTCCTCCCTGGACCCCAAAAAACCCCCCAGACAACTCCCCAGACAGCCCCCCAGACAGCCCCCCGGACATCCCCCACCCTCCTCCCTGGACCACGGACAACCCCCAGACATCCCCCCAGACAGCCCCTAGGACAGCCCCCACCCTCCTCCCTGGACCCCAGACAACCCTCCGAACAGCTCCCCGAATAACTCCCCAGATAGCCCCCTGAACAACCCCCTGGACCGCCCCCTAGACAGCCCCCCAGATATCCCCCACCCTCCTCCCCTGTCCCCGGACATTCCTCCGGACATCCCACCAGATTGCTCCTGGAATACCCCCACCCTCCTCCCTAGATCTGGGATGGCCCCCACCCACCTCCTACCATGCATAACCCTCGCCACATATATCATCATCCTCCACTGGGTACCTCACACAACTGTGTATCACCGATATCATCACACCAATCACTACATCATAAGGTCACTGATCCCAATCTAAGCTCTCTTCAAGATTCACCCTAAATCCCAATCTAATCAACATTCCATTACTATTACTTCAGTACCAAGCACCGAACACCTACCTTGATTCTAGAGACAATCACACTCTTAATTGAGCATCTTGGATCCCAATCTATGATCTCTTCAATATTCACCCTAAATCCCAATGAAAAAGAGCATTTTTGAGTTTCAGAAGAAGATGGGAGAAGAGGGAAAACCCTAATCAAAAAGAGGAAGCAAGGAGAGGATTGGACTCACCCGGATCTTCAATTCGCACTTGACGGCACTCAAAACGCCCATGTGATGTTTACGAGTCAACCCCGCCTCAATCTGAGGCACGGTGTGGATGGTACCACTCAAAGTGTCTCATTTTTATTTGAAATAGACAACATTTTAAGTGAAAACAAAAACTGGTATATATAAAACTAACCAAACAGATTCGAATTGTATTGATACTTTAGCACAACAATCCATGGGTAATTTTTGGCATGTAGGAGTCAACCCCACCTCAATCCGAGGCATGGTGAGGCTGATACCACTCAAATTGTCTCACTTTTATTTGAAATTGACAACATTTTAGGTGAAAACCACAACTGGCATACAGAGAACTGACCAAAAACATTCTAATTCTGTTGATACTATATGAAAACGATCCATGGGTCATTTGTGATGTGTATGAGTCAACCTCGCCTCAATCTGAGGCACGGTGTTGCAGGTATTACTCAAACTGTCTCCCTTTTTTTTGAAATGGACAACATTTTAAGTAAAAACAACAACTGGAATACGTAAAAACGACCAAACACATTAGAATTCTGTTGATACTTTAGGACAAGGATCCATGGGTCATTTTTGATGTGTAAAAGTCATCCCTGCCTCAATCTGAGGCACAGTGTGGCTGGTACCACTCGAAATGTCTCACTTTGATTTAAAATGGACAAATGTTTAAGTGAAAACAAAAAATGGCATACGGAAAACTAACCAAATGCATTTTGATTCTATTAATACTTTTGAAAAAGGATCCATGGGTCACTTATGACGTGTATGAGTCAACCCCGCCTCAATATGAGGCACGGTGTGGCTGGTACCACTCAAATTGTATCACTTTTATTTGAAATGGATACTCTTTTATATAAAAACAACTGGCATAAGGAAAACTGACCAAACACATTCAGATTGTGTTGATACTTTATCAACATGATCCATGGGTCATTTTTGATGTGTACGAGTCAACCCCGCCTCAATTCGAGGCACATTGTGGCTGGTACCACTCAAAGTGTCTCACTTTTATTTGAAATGGAAAAAATTTTAAATGAAAAGAACAAATGTCATACGAAAAACTGACCAAAAGCATTCATATTCTATTGATACTTTTGCATAAGGATACATCAGTCATTTGTGACATATATGAGTCAACCCCACCTCAATCTGAGGCATGTCATGAACAATACCACTCAAAGTGTCTCACTTTTATTTGAAATGGAAAAACTTTAAAGTGAAACAAAAAACTGGCATACAGATTACCGACCAAACGCATTCAGATTCTATTGATACTTTACGATAAGGACCCATGGGTCATTTGTAAAGTGTAAGAGTCAACCTCGCCTCAATCAAAAACACAGTGTGGCCATTAACACTCAAACTGTATCACTTTTATTTGAAATGGATACTCTTTTTAAGTAAAAACAACTAGCATATGGAAAACTGACCAAACGTATTCATATTGTGTTAATACTTTATCAAAACAATCCATGGGTCATTTGTGATGTGTAAGATTCAACCCTACCTCAATCTGATGCACGATGTGTCCGGTACAACTCAAAGTGTCTCACTTTTATTTGAAATGGACAACATTTTATGTGAAAACAACAACTTTCATACATAAAACCGACCAAACACATTTGGATTGTGTTGATATTTTAGCACAACCATCCATGGGTCGTTTGTGATGTGTATGAGTCAACACCACATCAATCCAAGGCATGGTGTGGCTAGTACCACTCAATGTTTCTCACTTTTATTTGAAATGGACAAACTTTTAATTGAAAACCACAACTAGCATAAAGAAAACTCACCAAATGCATTCGGATTCTATTAATACTTTTGGAAAACGATACATGGGTCATTTGTGACGTGTATGAGTCAACCCCATTTCAATATGAGGCACGTTGTGACTGGTACCACTCAAAGTGTGTCACTTTTAATTGAAATGGAAAACATTTTAAGTGAAAATAACAAACAACATACGGAAAACTGACCAAACAGATTTTGATTGTGTTGATACATTAGAAAAACAATACATGGGTCATTTGTGACATGTAAAAGTCAACCCTACCTCAATGTGAGGCATGGTGTGGCTAGTACCACTCAAAGTGTCTCACTTTTATTTGAAATGGATAGAATTTTAAGTGAACACAACAACTACCATACAGAAAACTGACCAAATGATTTCGGATTCTATTGATACTTTAGGAAAAGGAGACATGGGTCATTTGTGACGTGTACGAGTCAACCCCGTCTCAATCTAAGGCATGGTGTGGCCGATACCACTCAAAGTGTATTTCTTTTGTTTAAAATGGATACTCTTTTAAGTTTAAACAAATGGCATATGGTAAACTGAACAAACGTATTCGTATTGTGTTGATACTTTAGAAAAACGATCCATGGGTCATTTGTGATATGTACGAGTCAATCCCACCTCAATCTGAGGCACGATGTGGCTGGTACCACTCAAAGTGTCTCACTTTTATTTGAAATGGACAACATTTTAGGTGAAAACGACAACTAGCATACAGAATACAGACCAAACACATTCGAATTGTTTTGATACTTTAAGACAATGATTCATGGGTCTTATGTGACGTGTACGAGTCAACTGCGCATCAATATGATCCACGATGTGGCCGGTATAACTTGAAGTGTCTGTATTTTGTTTGAAATGGACAACATTTTATGTGAAAACAATTGTCATACGGAAAACCGACCAAACATATTCAGATTTTTTTGATATTTTAACACAAGGATCCATGTTCCAGCCTCACACAATCCGCTTCTCATGTGAGGAACTCCTAACCCTATTCTAAAACACATGACATTTAATATGCCAATCCCATCCTCAAACAATGGGTTCTAGGACCAAACCAAAGTCCCTTTGGGAACCCAATTCCAAATACATAATTGAATATTCATACCCACTACCCAAAATGGGGATTCATCTCAAATCACACCGAAGAGACCAAATTACAATTACCCACATACCCCCTTGTTCCAATTGAAATGTCTATGAAAAACATGTAGGCTACTCTGGTAACCTATCTCATATGTTGATAATGGCCAATGTTTCCCACTAACACATCAGGAACCATTTATACATGGATACATATTCATTAGAGGAATATAAATATCCCATGTCCTTCCTATAACTCATCTTAGGTCTAAGAACATGACCACTACCATTATCTATCTTATTGTTATTATGATATTTGTCCACTCTACCCAAGTTTTTCTATTAGTTTTAAGATAGTCATCCCAAGACCACGAGTAAACATCCCATGTGCTTCCTATAACATGTAGGATTTTTCTCTTGTGTGTATTGGTGTTGTGTTTTGATTGAGGAGTGAATTATAAATCTTGAATACTATTATGGGTGTTATTGATTTTCAATTCTAAATTTCTAAATTCTGGATGTATTGGATTCTGGCTGTATTGGTAACGAATTATAAATTTTGAATACTGTTATATGTATTGGATTCTGGATGTATTGTATTTTAATTTTGTATTGGTGTTATGGGTTTTATTTCATTTCAATTCTAGATGTATTTGATTGTTGATGTATTGGATTCTTGATTTTTCTCTTGTGTTGTGGGTTGAGTGAGGAATGGATTTTAAATATCTAAATTTCTGAATTCTAGATGAATTTTAAACATCCCATGGAGGATTTTGGATTCTGGATGTGTATGTGTTCTTGTAGGTCATGGAGAGTTACAGGTTGGAGGGATGCTGTGGAGCTGCAGGGCTGCTGGCTGTTGTAGAGCAGTAGTAGATGTATAGAAACGGTTTTCAGAACCGTTGGTATAGCATTTTGATGTATATTATACCAATGGTTTTTTAATAACTGTTGGTATAGACTAATATTGTATAACATATACCAACTATTTGTGAAACCGTTGGTATATATCTTACATTAACACCAATACCAACAGTTTACATAGAACTATTGGTATAAGACTTTAATAACGGCTTATCTGGCCACGGTTTGGGAAATCGTTGGTATATAATATACCAATGGCTTCCAGGCCTTTTCCAACGGTTCTAAACCATTGGTAAATGGTAGAATTACTATAGTGTAAGAAGAATTAGAAGATATTTTTTGACCTAAAAAAGAAAATAAAAAAATTAGTTTACAATGATAAATCTAGGGAAAATATTTTATTGAATTTTTTTATTCAAATTAAATATAAAAAAGAATTAATTTTTTAGATTGAAGAAGTTGTAGGTTGTCTCTTATTAGAGATAAAACTACAATTACGGAGGAAATGGACAAAAAATATTTACCTCCAGAACCAGCTACACCCTCTCCTCCTGCTCATATATCTTCTTTTGTTACAAAAGATGATTTAGTTGAGTTCAAATATGATTTTATAGATTTTATCAAAGTATTATTTTTAGCTAGGAGTTTCAGAGACAACTACTAGAGATGAAGTGAATTGATATACTATATCTCTTATTGAAAATCACATTCATTCTATGTTAGTTTTGCTGATTTCCCATTAGAATCAAGAGATTTACAGTTTGAGAGGCCAAGTAGGAGAATTATTTTCTGACATGAATGATATAATGTTGAATCATGATCAAAGGTACTTTAATTCCATTGGAAATTATTCCTCTTATGCTTCTCCTCCCCATGATACACCTTCTCCTCCTCTAATTTGTGTTTCCTTGGATGAGAATATATTTAGATAGATTATCAGTGATGAGATGAATGTTTTTTTATGTGGAATTTAATTTGTGGATTTTTTCACATCATTCTCAAGTTAGTTTTTGAAATTATAATCTTAATTTTATTGTTTAATGGTTATTTATAATTTAATCGTTATTTTATATTGAGATCAGTGATTATAGAAAATTAAGATTTTTTTCTATTTTTTTAGGTTTAAATTATTTGATTATTATTTATTTAATTGATTTCTGTTATTCTAATTATATTTTAGTACATTTTTAGTTAATTTTTCTATCCTTTAAAACCATTAATCATTTATGTGATTTTATTATTAGTACAACTAATTAATTAATAGAAATATTTAATATTTTTTATGTTTAAAATAAATTAATTTTTTACAGGGATTTTATTGTTTTTTTATTTATTATTCATTTATTTAATTAATTATTTAATTATTCATTTATTTTAATTAATTGAATTTAATTTTTTAATATTTTTCTGTTTTAATTTTTTTAGATTCATAATGTGTGTTTAAATTAAAAATTTATAATTATTTGTTAAAAATTTATTTGTAAATGATTTTCAATTTAGAGTTTTTTAAATTATTATTTTTAGTTATAATTTTCGATGTGAAACATCATATAAATGTGAATTTTTATATCCTCACTGTGATCACATGTTCAAAATTGGATCAATCATGTGGCTTAGTTGGCATTGACCTTATGGTACTAGATAATGATTGTAACTTGTGAAAATATGGTAAAGGAACATGATGACCACATGTGTAAAGCCATTGACCGCATGCCTAAATAAATTTGGGTCTCAAAGTTTGGAAATTGAAAATTGATTCGACCCTGCCTTATTGAGGATATCGATCACATGACATTACCTAGAATAGACTATTCCTGAATGGATCAACCACACAATATTTTTGGTTCGACTATGCGATATAATCCTGATCTAATCAACAGATGAAGAGGATCTCACCGATACATTTTCTCCATCCAATAAAGCACCAGTTGAGTTGACGATTATTGATCGAACTAATTTGGTTAATACATACTAAAAATTCAACCCTGAAGCTAATTCCACCTAATAAGAAAAATCAGGGATCCTGAGCCAATGAAGGTTGAAAGTAAATATTTTTATTGCACCAAAGAAGATGACTAGATTTCTCATATCCAAGACAAATCATACCGATTGAGGAACTCTAATGATCAGGGATCTCATCTTTTGAAGACACCATCCAATGAATTTAATATATTGAGGAACTAAGTGAAATTTATTAACTATGGTTTGTTAACATAACATATCACATAATCCACCATTGATCATTGGAAACTCACTATGGCTTGTTGATGAAGCCAATGGGTAGTGACACATCAATTTTTTGAAATTGTGAGAAGGCAACCAAAGATACTACCTGAAGATGACCCATTTAACAATAGAGGATTGAAATTCTTAAAGATAACCCAAAAGAGATGTGTATGATGATGTTGGGAAAATAAAGTGAAGAAAAAAAGTCAAGGAATAATGTATGAGTTGATAATCTAAGACATAATTTTACATCATTGTTGAACCGGTGTGAAAGAGATGATGAAATTCCATGTTAGGATGAGTGAGATTATTTTACAAATTACATAATCAAAGTCTGATCTTGATTAAATGTTATATGGTTTTTGTTATTTGTGATATTGTATTTAGGAATAATGTGAAGATGTTTTTTTAAAATCTATTTTCAGATTATTGAAGCAATAAATGGGGTCGTTGACACTCTTGTTGGATACACATTATTTTTTTCAGAATTGTACACACCTTTTGAGTGATATCCATTGAGTGTAGAAGCTAGTGCGTGTTGGTTATTATGTTCAACTTAATTCTCTAAAGTTAAAGAAATAAAGTGTGAGTCATGAAAGAGTATGCATTATCCAAATTGATGAAATAATTAAAGACAAATCTTGTGACTAATTTTCAATTCACGTGATTAGAAAAGGTGATGAACCATGGAAGGATACATTGATAAAGAGATACATCCAGATTCATTTATAATATATCGAACATTGGTGTCTCACAGTTGTTAAGAGGTTTCAATTCAAATCATGTGAAGGGGATAAAGAAATATTATTGGTGAAATGTTTTCAGTAAAGAACATAATACCAAGATAGGTCCATGATAGATTACTTTCACCAACTTGAGATAAAACATAAATAAATTCCTATAAATATTTTAAAATTAAAAAAGACACACATTCAAACCAGATATTTTAGGGTGGAGGGGAGTCAATTGATCAAAAAAATGAAGATCAAGAACAAATGGAGAGAACCAGACAACAAGAGGAGGAGAATATTCTCTATAGAGAAGATTATTTTCCTCATTTTTTAATTATAATAATGAATTACTTTGAAATTGTGAATGTAAATTTTTTTTACATCTAAATTCCCCCAGGGAATAAGAATGAATAGTGAAATTTTTACTTATTTTATGCATAAATATTTTCTTCATGGATTTATACTCTCTATCTTTATTCAATTTGTGAAGAGTTATATATTCTACTACTTCAAGAATTAATGAAAATTAGTCTTGATTTAATAAGTTTTAAATTTCTTTTACATTTTCAATTATATGACATGGTATCATTTGTGAGAGTGGAATAATCTATTTAATTGATGAAATTGATCTTGTTTAAAACTGGTTTAATCATTTTTGTTAATGAATAATTATATAATTGATAAAGTAGATATTTTTCATTAGTCATAGGTTAACAATATGACCAGGCTAGTTAACCACCATAAAAATCAATTCTAGCTATCTCTTTTTGAGCATGAATGAAGAAACATTTATTAAACCATTTAATTGAGTTCTTTGCCATTGTAATTGTTTCACCACATGCCTAAAACTATTTTATCTCTTGTTCAGCACTTGTTTTAAACTTCTTGTATTTATAATATTTTTTTATCCTTGTCATTATAGTTACTTTTTCGTTTTTCTACTATTATTTTTTGCATGTTTTATAGTTTCCTCATATTATATTAAGCTTTTTTAGAATATTTCTTGGTCACACACACAACTGCCGTCTCTATGGTTCAAAAACCTAGACACTAGATATACTTTAATTAAATACGGAAGTAATTAATTAATAATCACAAAGTTAATGAAATTTGTATCAAATTTAGAAACAGATATCAGGGAAGGGACAAGGGACAAAAGGAATAACACAAAACTTAAGGGAAAAAACTCAATTTTTTTTTGAAAAATCAAACATTAAAAAAATTTAAAATTTTAAAAACCAAACTCACTATTAAAAAATATTGATTCTGAGTGTTTATGCACACTAGATCTAAGGATGAAAAATTAGAACATGTAATATCTAAAATTAACATTCAATCCACACCAATTAGAAATAAAACATGTAAAAAATAATAGGGAATATGGATAATATGGATAATAATCAAAATAAAAATATAAATTGAAAACTACTTAGAAATGAATTGGTTGAGATAATGGTGTTTAGTGATTTTCATATGCCCAATGTCTCTAGTAATTCATCTTGTATTAGGAGAACCCTGGGGAATCAAATTATGAAATTAAGAAATCCCATATTTCCATGTTTCCATCATATAATGGAATTAAAAATGAAGAATCTTTGGAATTTATAAGAGACTTATACTATGTGGTGTAGCAATTGACTTTATGAGGATTAAGTGAAGAATAACTAAAACATAGTGTTTTCCTTTTATATCTAAAGGGATATTATAGTATATGGATTAAATATTTAGATGGGTAAATTTTTGATACTTAAGATTATTTTTTTAATGCCTTTGTAATGATATTTTATCAAATGAGAATGAAAACCGAAATTAGGGATGAGATTTCTAAATTCTTTCATGATAAGGTTGAGCTATTCCTTGAGGAATCAGATAGATTTAAGGGTATTCTTATAAAATTTACTTATCACCAATATAATCCACAATTTCTTATATGCAGTATTTACAAAAACCTATCCCCATACCTTTAGACCTTGGTGGATCATGATTATAGAGGCGATTTTATTAATAATACTTCTAAATAATTTAATAAAATCTTCAAAAAACATGTAAAAAACACTCAAAATAAGTTATCTAAGAGAATAACATTAGTTAGAAAAGAAAAAAAATCTATTCAAAAAGTTGAATTCAATGATGTTGAGTAAAATAATGATTATTTTAAAAGACTTTATTAGGAATAAAGTCCACCTTTATGGAATGTATAACCATTACAAATCTAGTTTCACAAACTTTGATGTGCCTACCCAAAAACTTGAGAATGCTAATTTTGAGGGGTTTTCACCTAGGTTACTACCAAGGGATGACCCCTTTTCTAATAATTACAATATAGGTTATAGAAATAATCTCAATATATAATTGAAAGAGTATGGGTTTTTAGACCGATTGTACCCCTGGTTTACAACAAAAATTTATACAACTATATCAAAAACAACTAAGGGTAGATCCTTTTAATATTAATGGGATATTTAAGGGAAAAATGGTTTCTAAGATAGATTTTTTTTGTATAGGTTGGATTATCAAGAAGAAATGTTCAAGATTCAATTTAATAAACAAAAAAATTAATATTATTCTGATAAAATTCAATCTGATGCTGGGATAAAAAGTCTGGAAACTCAAATGGGAAAAGTTTCTAGTGTAATTAATCAAAGTGAAAGAGGAAAATTAAAAAGCACTAATGAAATCAATCCTCATAAAAATATAATTTCTATCACTAATAGGAGTGGGACTCATACTCATTAATAACCCCTTAAGGAATATAAACCAATTGAAACTTAATTTCTAGAAGAAAATTATTACGAAAATATTATTATCAGAAAAATTAGAAATCTGGATAGCCCTTCTTGAATTCATACACAACATGTTATTCAATTAGTCAAGTAAGATGAAAAATAGATAAAACCCATGAAAAATAAATTTATATGAAATATTAGGAAATAACTTAAATAGATTCCTTATTTTTAAAATATTTTCGTTCCACACATTCCTTTTCGAGATATAATTACGATTGATAATCATGAACCTATGGTTCTAAAAATTATTTTTTTGTTTAAAAGGATAGACATTAATATTTTGTTTCTAAAAGATTTAGTTTTAGTTTATTCATATTTTAAAATCCTTAAAATAATTTTTTTGAACAAGAAAACTCTTGAGGATATTTCCACTTGCAGTGTTACAGAGGAGTGTAGTGTTGTAGTTCAGGATATGATACCACTTAAGCTCAAAGATCTTGGTAATTTTTTGATTTCATGCACCTTTGGAAATAGTGGATAGGTAAAATTCATTTGTACCAATAGAGACAGTATCAAACACTTCTCTTACTCACTGTTCATATTGTTTATATTGGGATATCTATTACCCATCACTATAATCTTGCAATTAGCAGACTACTACATCACCCAACCAATATAAAGAGTTTATGATTTGATAGTAGTGGTTGAGGAACTGTTTTTAGTAGCTGATTTTCTATACTTGTTAAGGATTGTGATAAATAAGTCCATACTAATCTTGGTAAGCCCTTTCCTACCACTTTAGGAACTATAATAAATGTTTCTGAAGGGAAATAGAATCTCAAACTGGGAGAAAAAAGAGAATAGTTTACTTTTTTTGAAAAATTAAAAATTTCACTTCAATCTAAAATATGTTTCAGGGATAAGTTTTATGAATATTAAGAAACTTTTTATGATGACGAATAATGATTTTTAACGTGAATGAAGAAATTAATAGTAAAACCACACAATTTGATACTTGTATGGGAATTGTTTCATGTAAATTGGTATAGTGAATATAAACTTATGAGAGCTAATTTCTAGAAAATATTGATCAATTTTCTATAGAAAGTATTTTAAGAAAAATATTGGAAAAAAAGATGGGGATTTTTTTTAATTTGTATAACAGTAAGGCTAAGACATTATTTATATCTAATTCCTTTTATAGGAATCTTATTAAGGACTATGGAACTACTGGGATAAAGTTCATTCATTATAGTCATGAATCAACCACAATAGAGATAAATCCTCCTCATTTATATCTAAAATAATCTTTTTTATGTGAAATTTCTACCATATCTATCATTATCTTAGCTAAATTAGTAGTGAGTCAAGAAGAGAGTTTGTTATCTCTTCTGAGGATGTTCAAGTCTTTTATTCGATGGTCCATATCTGATATTTTTTGGAATAATTCCATCTTATTACACGAATAAAATATAAATAGAGCCTGATCAAAATCCTAGAGTGTTAGGTTAAAGAATATTAAATCCAAACATGAAAGACATAGTCATATAGGAATTCATTAAGCTGGTTGATGGTCGAATAATTTCTCATATTTCTGATAACCCCTAGATAAGTCTGCTACATGTTTTCCCTAATAAAGGGGGGTTTTATAGTCGAGACTAGTAAATAAAAGTGAATATTTACAAGTTAAGAAATTTACCAAGAGGGTAGTCAACATTGATGATATAAATCTTAACTCTATCAACAGAAAAGTTCATTTATCAATAACATTTCTAGATAAAATTCTAGAAAGGTTCTCTAGATATGAATCTTTCTATTTTGTGTATGGATATTCTAGTTACAACCAGATTCTCATAGTCCTAGAGAACAAGGAAAAAACCACCTCCACTTATCCATTTGTGACATTTTCCTACAGGTTGATTCCAATTGGCTTGTGTGGTACTCTTTCAACCTTTCAAAAGTGTATGATGGTTAATTTTTCTAGATATGATTGAGGAAATTACTGAACTGTTCATGGATTAATTTTATAGAGATGGTTGGAAAATATTATAACTTCTTTATAGTGGTTTAAGGAGTCAAACCTTTTCATAAATTAGGAAAAATTCATATTCTTGTTTAAAAAGGAATAATCTTAGACCATAATATATCTAAAAGGGTGTAGAAGTAGGAAATTATAATATTAATGTGATTCAAAATCTTCAACCACCTACATATGTAAAAGATAATTGATTTTTCTTAGTACATGGTCATTTTTACTAGAGATTCATTAATGAATTTTCTAAAATTGTTAGGATACTTTTCTTATTGTTAGCCAAGGATATACCTTTATATTTTGATGTAATGTACCAAGAATAATTTGATTTTCTAAATTCAAAACTCATATCTTCACCAATAATTACTTACAATGACTGGAAACTACCATTCGTGGTTCTGTGTGACACCAATGACTTGAAAATATGGGTAGTTTTAAGAAAAATAAAAGATAATAAGTTACATGTGATTTACTAAGATGGAAAATTTATAGATGGTTTCTATAAAAACTATTATAACATGGAGAAATATTTGATTTCTATCATGTTTTTAATAGAAAAGTCTAAGAAATATCTTATAGGTTCAGAAGTCATAATATTCATTGATCATACTACTCTTAGATATCCTTTGGCTAAGAAGGAATCCAAATTGAGGCTTTTGAGGTGGACTTTGATGTGTCAAGAGTTTTATTTAGACAGAAAATATAATAAAGGAGCTGAAAACCTGGTATCCAACCACCTTCCAAGGTTACCCACAACCTCAATTCAATCTTGTGAACCAATAAGGATCAATAATTCTTTCTAAAATGACTAATTTTTTGATGAATCAAAGAAAAAATATTACTGTTTTTTTGGATTTTTTCAACTAACAAATGAACATTAACAAAATAAAAAAATAATTTTACTATTGATATTATTTACTAATTTTGGGGAAACACCCTACTTTTTTAGAGATGTTCAAATAGAATAATCTGGAGGTGTTCTTTTGAGGAGAAATTGATTTAGATTTTTGAAAGTTTTCACTATTCTCCATGGGGTGTACACCATGGGGGGGGGGGGAAGACTGCCTAGAAGGACAACTATCTAGTTTTCTACTATATTTCCATATTTAATATTATTATAATTAATTTTATATGTTTTGATAAATCTCAAAGGTTATGGAAATGTGGGTAAAAAACAAGAGTTTCCAAATAAAAGAATTTTAGAAGTTAATTTTTTTGATGTAAGGTGGTTAGATTTTAGGGACAGTTTCCATATTTTTATAGGAATAATTACGTCCTTAATGTTGTAGATAATATCTATAAATGGATTCAGATAGTTGAACTTCCAAACTATCATTCCATTAGTATTATTAATTTCATTTAGAATAATATTTTTTATATATTTGGTATGCCAAATGAATTCATCATAGATAATGGTAAACGTTTAAAGAAATTTAAATGAAAATAATTAATGAAAAAATATTGTTTATTTATAAAAATAAAACAACCTATCTCCTAAAATATAGTGGGCAGGATGAGATCTCAAATAGAGAATTGAAATAGATTCGGAATAAAAATTTGAATAATTTACGAAAAGATTAGCTTTTAAGGATGGATGAGGCATTATAGGCATACAATACTTTTTATAAAACTCTCCTAGGGATGTATCCTTATAGAATTATCTTGGTTAATAATTTTCAATTTCCTATAGATCTCTATAATAAATCATATGTTGAAGTGAAATACTTCAAATATAATTTAATGTCTGATGAAGAGAGGAGATTGTTAGAGTTAAGTGATATGGAATAAATTAGAATAGAATTTTATGATAATGAAATATTTTATAAAGAAGTGAAATTTTTTTTCCTGACTTCATTATTTAAACTTTATACATTAGTTTTGGAAAGAGGGTTATGCTTTTTAATTATAGATTTATGTTTTTTCAAGGGAAACGAAAATCTAAATGGTCCATACCTTTAACTTAATTGATTTCTGAATGGGGATTTGGAGTAAGTTGGAGTGGATAATAGACTATTCATGGCCAATGTTAAGAGGATTAATCGACATTTTTAGTGGGAGTCAAAGGGCTTGGATTCCTTCTTTTTTTCTGGAAATGTGATCACCCATTAATTCTAATAGACGACATAAGACTTAGTGTTTCATGGGAGTCAACCCATGGTCCCAATTGATTTTTTCCTAATCAATAAAAATAATTTTCTATAATCTTTTTAGTTCTCAAATGTCTTCTTAATCATTTATATATTTTATTATTTGACCATGTGTCACATGTGTTTGAATTTATCTTGTGAAATGTTATTGGAGTATGAGGAGGTATGGAGATACTGTAGCTAAATCTTCAACCATTCTTTAGTGCCAAGAGGATCTTCAAGATGAAGAATACTTGATTCACTTCCATAAATTATTTCTATGGTAAATTAATTTCATAAATTCTATATTCTTGTATCTCATGTTGATATTTTTATCCTACAGGTGTTGCAACCTTCTAACACGGACATTTTACTCAAGGCATAGATAAAGAGTACATTTGGATGAACTAAAATGAGAAAAAATTATTTTACTAGGGGAGTTTATATTCATTCCATTTACATATTTTATACTTATTCAATGATTCATTTTTCATGAAATTAATTGTAGAGAGGATTCTTTAGATCTTTTGAAATTCCATTGAAATTAAATTTGATTTGAATTTCTTGATGCTTTTTTTTATGATGGATTTTTTGTAAATCATATAAAATCATGCATAGTATCTGTAATTATTATTTCAATTGTTTAAGAATTTTTTTCTAAAATATGTACTTGCTTCCTAAAATAATTTTTGAACATGATAAATTCTTGTGATTTGTTGAATATTGGCGTGCTGTATCAAATGACGTTGAAGCATGTACTAATTAAATTTATTTTTAGAAATGTTTGAAAATTGCTTCCAAAATTTTATTGAACTATATTGTGACCCTTGGACATAAAACTGAATAGATAAATTAAAAATATTTTTAAACTTAATTGTATAATTTCTTTCTTTCACCTTTGAATACAAATTTGTAGAAAAACTTTAGTTTTTTATGTAGGGAAGAAGGTCTTATATATGAGTTGAACTATGTTTTAATACCAACCCATTAGAAAACCTCTATATTTTCTGTTTCAAACTATGAGTTTTTAAAGATTAAAATTTCTTATTCATTGGATCGAAATTTTCTAAAATTTGAGTTCTATCTGGCTACATTGAGGAGGTTAATTTTTTTCTAATTTTCCATGGATTTAATCAGGTCCGTCGAATTTCATGTACTCTTGATTTTTTTTGTTTTTGATCAAATTTTGAAGTTGGATTTATAATAATCATTTTTAATAATTTTTAATGATTTATAAACATTTAAAATAGGTATTTACATGTACTATAAAATGAAAATCGTAATCTAGGTTGAGCCTCTATTTTTTAAATCATTCTTTATTTTATTCTTTAAGTTGTTATATGAGTTATTTATCTTGTTTGTAATTATTAAAATTTCCCATCCAAATAGAGTTTATATTTATTATGGCTTTTTAATTACGTGTGTTTGTTTTCCTGGAGGTAATGATAATTTTTAAAGTCATAGTTAAATGTAAAGTGATGATTGGGTAATTTTTTTCAAAAAAATCTATCTTAATAATTTTTGAAAAACATAATGAAACATTCGATCGAACCTTTTTGAGAAGAGTGAATCTATTTTCCTGCTATAAATATTATATGGGGAAGAATACTTTTGAAAACTAATTCTATGTGGATATTAAACTTTTCACCAGAGAATAATTTTATTCCACAAAATTTGTAAAACTGATTTCTTATAGACATGAAATATTAATGTTTGGAGTAAGTTTATATGAAATTTAATTCATTGGTTTTTCCACATCCTTTTTAGGGTATTTTATATAATTTAATGCTTAATTTCTTATTTTAAATGGTTATTTATAATTTAATCATTATTTTATATTGAGATCATTGATTATTGAAAATTATGTTTGTTTGTTTTTGTTTTTAGGTTTAAATTATCATATTATTATTCTTGGAAATAATCATTTATTCAATTTTGTTTTCTAATTAAATTTTAATCCATTTTTTGGTTAATTTCTCTATCCATCAAATTAATTAATCATTTATGTGATTTTATTATTAGTCAGATCAATTAATTAATAGATATTTAATTTTAATTTTCATGTTGTAAATAAAATAATTTATTGTAGTTTTAATTTGGAATTTATTATAATATTTTATTATTAATTATTTGTTTTATTTAATTATTTAATTATTCATTTACTATTAGGAGATGAATTTAATTTTTAATATGTTTTCCTTATTTTAACATTTTTTTATATTTTTAATGTCTGTGTAAATTAAAAAATTATAATTTGTTTCAATATTTAATTTTTAAATGATTTAGTATTTATGTTTTTTAATATTATTTTGTTTGATATTAATTTTCAATGTGTGGTAGCATATGGAATGGAATTTTTGCTGTCCCGTAGTGACCAAACATTTAAAATTAGAGAAATCATGAGACTTAATTTTCATCAACTACAAGGCACAATGCAAGGACTTTGATTTGTAGAAAACTAACAAAGGAATTCAATGACTATATGTATAATTCCATCTGCCACATGTCCAAATAAATTTGTCTGTCAAATTTTGGAAAAGGAAAATTGATTCGACCATACCTTATTGGGGAGATCAAGCATTGGACATTTCCTACAATCGACCATTCCCAAATGGATCGACTATACATTATTTTATCTTCGACCACACTTTATAATACTCATCTCACCGATGCTTTTTCTCTATCCAAGCCAACACCATTTGAGAAAATATTTCTCAATCATACCAGTATGAAAAATGCCTACCAAAGATTCAAACCCACATCCGATTCATCTAGATAAGAAAAATCAGGGATCTTGAGCATGTGAAGGTTGAAAGTAAAAAATTCCGATTCCACCAGAGAAGATGACCAGAGTTCCTAGATCCAATAAAAATCACACCGATTGAGGAACTTTGATTATTAGGGATCTGAGTTTTTGAGGACACAATCAGACAAATCACATCCATTGAAGATCTATGTAAAGTTTATAGGATATGGTCGGAAACCATAACTGATCCCATAAGCCACTATCCATCATTGGAACTAACTATGGATTGTTAACAATATCAAGAGTCAATGACACATCTGTTTTCAAAAACCATGAGATTACAAATGAAGCAGATGGATGAAGATAAACCAGTCAGTAATGGAGGGTAGAATTTCGTAATGATAACCAAAATGAGATGAATCTGAAAACATAAATATTATCATTTTGAATAAAAAATAAATGCATAAGGTTTGAGTTTTTTGTCAGAGAAGAATTTGAAAACACTGTTGAACCAATGTGAAAGAGATAACAAATCTCTATGTGAGGTTGGTGGAGATTCATCTACATATGACTTGATTAAAGGCCGAGGTTGGATGAAGGATATTCAAAAAATTTCTAGTTATTTTGTTTCGTGGTTTAATGTGAATATGTGTTCTTAATTAGTCTACATTTACAGGTCATAGAGGAAGAAGATGAGGGTCTCAACACTCTCATTGGTCAAAACTGCATTATTGTAGAAGGGTGAAATACTTTTGAGTGATGTACTCTGAAGTGAGTTGGACACTAAGTGTCGAAAGTGGTGTGATTTGGTTTTTTTGTTTAAATTAATTCTTTGAAGATGAGGAAAATGAAGTGTGAGGCGTGCAGTAGGAATTATAAGCTTGATTGATGAATGATTTGAAGACAAAGTAATTCACTTGTTGAGGGGAGGTGATGAAAGGATATACCATGATGAGGACACATCGAAAATATTTTAAAACAGACCGTACATGGGTTTGTCATTGATGTTAGTAGGATTTAGTTCATGTCACATTCTTGAGATAAAATATTATTATGGGTGACATGCAATCGATAAAGAATTGATGATCGAGCTTAGTGGATGCATGAGAACTATTACCTACCTGAGAAAGATCATAAATAAATTTATGAACATATCTAAAATTGAAAAAAGATTCACTTTGGATGAGACACTTTATAATTAGGGGGAGGGATGATTGATCATAGAATTTTTCTAGAGGGAGAAAAAAATGCAAGAATTAAGCAGTAGATTGTGGAGATGATTATTAATAGAGAATATTCTTTTCTTTATTTCTTGTTTATTATAATGAATTGTTTTGAAAATGTGAAACTAAAACTTTTTTTCGACTGAATTTCCACATGGGGAAAGATTGACTGGTAAAATATTTACCTTTTTTGTACATAAATCTTTTCTTATTGGATTTATACTCTCTCTTTCATCAATTCATGAAGTGTTACATATTATATTACTTTGATATTTATTGAAATTTTTCCCAATTTAATTATTTTTAAACTACTTCAACATTTTCGATCATATGATAAGAGAATGTTTGTCAGAGTGGCACCAAAAGATTAATGAATGAAATTTATCCTATTAAAAATTGGTTCAATAATTTTTTTGAAGAATGAATTTTATTATTTGTAAACTGCAGAGTTTTTATCAATCATAGGTTAACATGCTAACAAGGCTAGTTAACCACATTAAAACGTAGTTCCAGTGAACTCTTTTTGTGATTTAATGAAGGGACATTTATTAAACCATTAAATTAAGTTCACTGTCATTGTAATTTTTACACCTCTTTCCTACAACTTATTTACCTATTGTTCATATTTTTTTAAAACTACTCAGATTTATAATCTATTACTCATATTCAACACTCATGTTAGTTTCTTTCACTTCTCCTAATATTATTTTAAGTTTTTCCTTATTTCACTACTATAAATATAGGTTTATCCAATGCTTGGATTTATCAGTTGTAGCTAAAATTGATGATAAAGGGGGTCTTTATCAATGATAGATAAAAGTGCTGATAAAGGCCCCCTTTAATAGTGATAACAAAAAATCACTAATAAAGGATTATTTATCATTACAATTAAAAAATCACTGAAAAGGTCTCCTTTTATCAGCTCTACTAAAAAACCATGGATAAAGGGTATATTTAATAAAATATATTTCAGTAAAAATAATATATTAATATATTAGTTTATTTATTTGATAAAAATATATTATTACTTTTGGAAAGTGATTTAAATAAGGATAAATTTTCATTTACACTTAATATACATGATATTTAGTAAAAATGGATTATAAATTAATTAAAAAATATTATTCATTAATAATTTTATAATTATTATTGATTAATAGTCATTTAATAATAATTGAATGGAATAAAAATAAAATGAATTAATAAATAGTCAAAGATAAGTTGAAAACATGACTTGAACTTCCAATGACCATAACTTTTGATCCGGGTTTCCATTTGGGCCTTACCACATATCAAATCAAAGGATGAGAAGAGATATACAGCTTAATGACTATGAATGACCTAATAAAATACTTTTTGAGGCAAATAAGGGCTAGAAGGCCTCCAAAATGGAGTTCTTAGTTGTGATATCCTAATTTTTTTTAATATTGGATAATATTTTTATTTAAGAGAGTATTCTTATCCGTTTTTTGTGAGGAACGAATTTATTCCTAGGGATTACATTTATATAGATAGTATGGTTTTAAAATTTTATCGTTTTTCATAAGTTATTTTTATTTATAATTAATTATTTAAATATTTTCTTATAATTACTTATAATAAATCATATTTGTAATTACAAATTTAAACATAAATAAATAAATATATGAATAAAGAAATTCTATAAATATATATTTATAAATAAAAAAATAAATATAAATAAATATAAGTTTTTTTTATAAATATATATAAATAAATAAATATCTCTTAAAATGGGGAAGAAATAAACTTAGGGCAGTGGAAAAGTGATTCCCTTGTCAGTAGGAGGTCCATGGATCAAATTCGGGTGAGCACAACTTCTTGGGGAACCAAATAGCATTGAGGTAGGGGTAGGGGTGTAGTGCTATTGAAGGGGGTTGAAAGAGTTGAGAAATTTATGGTCTAGTGATGATAAAGAAGGGAAAAAATAATTTTTTAAAGAATCCTTTATCAATACTAGAAGAAAGCATTGATAAAGGGGGAATTTATTATCATTTCAAAAAGCACTGATAAAGGTCCCCTTTATCAGTGCTTTTTTTAAGAACTAATAATGAGTGTCACATTTGTGGTTTTGTTTTGAGTAGTTATTTCTTTTTTTAGGTTTTATTTTTATTCCTCGGATTTTCTAGTATTTTAGAAAATATGTTCGTTTTTAGACATTACATAAGGTGGATGATGGTTGGCCCATGATTAGTAGAAACTGTGCGGTAGCCTAGAGGAAATTGTGCACCATGGATAGTGGAACAGTCTAGGCCACAAAGTCCAGTGCCCGAGTGTGTAGACTAACCATGTGCCTATGATAGTTGGTCTTTATAAGGCACACTACAAGGAGTACTAGCGTACTCCCCCTATAGGTATCCTATGTGACCTATTTTCAATTTGGATATGGGTTCATATAGTTAGAGCAGGGTTTGGAAAACCGTGCAGCCAAACCATGTGGCTTGCCTAAAACTTTTAAAATGTTGAATTTTACATTGTTTTATCTTTAAATTTTAACCTCAAATCACCCTAACACTCCTCATTTGACCTCACCATCACTAGGTATGTCCACCTTTTTTCTCCACCCCCTTGGGATCCATTTCTTAGGTGATTTGTGCTTGGTGATTCAAGAAATCAACGAGTAAAAACCTCAATTTCTTATCTCCTTCTTCTTCTTGGTCTTATCTTCTTTATTTCTTAGGTTATCCTTTCTACAATATATTGGTTTCCTTAATTTAGGTTTAAACTTGATTCCATGAGTTATATATTGATGTTTATGTTTAGTTCATGCCATTATATTGTCTCTCCTTGGTGTGGTTGTGGTTTTCATATGGTTGTTGGAATTTTCCACGAAAATGGAATGTGGATCCATATGATTTAACATCATTTGATTATTTTGGTATGATTTCTATGTTTTATAAATGGTTTCTATGAACTTCATGGGTGGTGAGAATGAGGTTTTGAATTTTTTTTGTTGGAATATATGTTGAATGATGGTTTTCCAAATTGAAATTTTTTGTTTTTCATGTCGGTTGCTAGTGTAGCAAGTGTGGTTATGAGAGAGGTGTTCTATGTGACATGTGGAATGCAATTTAGAACTACAGAATCCTTTGTATTTTGTTCGGAAGACTATTTATAATATTCTAGGTAGATCGTTAGGGCTGTGGCCCAGTTCCCCCAAATAGGATTGATGCTATAACACTAGTAAAATAAATTATGATGGTTGGAGAACACATGAACATGGGATGTGATTCTCCTCTAGTGAATCATACATGAGGACACTTATGGGGTACATATGTTATTATCACCAAGGTACGAGGATCATAGGACCTCACTAACCCTAGAGAATTAGGGATTTAGAATGGTGCTCATGTGATGCTATGTTTATCATTCAACTTGATTTCATATTTACTTTCCTTATTCATTTTCAAAGAATTTTTCATTTAAACTATTCCTTTTGTATTCATAAAACTAGAATGCATTTGTGTTTTTATTATAATCTTATATCATGGAATATCTTTTTTCCGTATCCTACTGGGATTTTCCTCACACCCTACATAAAACCTTATGAGTATGTATACCATGTTATATTTAACCAAGGTAAAGGAATGTTTTCTTGTGTGGGTGATGGTGGATCTGGGTTCTAATGTTTCATCATCATACATGTGTTGGAGGCAGTGACATGGGGGATTTTAACCTATAATTTCATGGAGGTTTGGTTGGGTAGTGGTTATTCCTCCCATTTTTCATATTTTGGTTTTTAGTTAAAAATATAAAATTATTAACAATTGATAGTTATGTTCTGGTTATGGTTACAAATTGAGATATGATGTATCATTATTGTGAGTTAATTTTGGATTTCTATCAGGGGTGAAATCTTTCCCAAATGTGATGATTTATGGTAAGACATTGGTAACCAGCATGTGGGGATTGGGAACACCCTTCAGTCCATGCCATGAGCTGGGTTGGGTGTTTGGATGGATGGAAGACCGGCATGGTTTTTGAAAAAATGGCATCAGAAGAAGGTTTTCCCTCTCTTTGAGTCGTGTTATTTAAGATATTCCAAATAGTCAGAATCTATGATTGTTAGGGATTTAGGTTCAAGTTACGATCAGGTGGTTATCTAACACATCCAATGAAAATCCTTAGGTCACCACAAGATTTTTGTGATAATTTATGAATTCTCCTTTGGGTGTGATGTACAAGAATAAAACTATGAATGAAGACCATGTGGGGGTGGAGAGGTTTGTTTTTTTGTGTTTGATGAAATTTCATACTGATTTATGAATGTGTTTTGAATTAGTTGTTAAAATTTTTCTGGATAATGTAGGGATGGTTTCCTTAGTTTTATTTGTCGATATAGTATGATGCCTCCCTAGAGAATTCTTGTGAAACCATGTGAAGATGCATGAGAGAGTTATACCTCAATAGTTGATTAGAAACTAGTGGAAGTGGTAGTTTGGACTATCCTGACATCAGATCAGGGAGCGAGATACTGTTTTTATCATGTAAAGGAAGCCAAACTAGGTTCAGAAAACGATAAAGATCAGGATTTCCTCAAGAGTAAACCTCTTTCCTTCTAGGGTAGCATGGATCCCAAGGAGGAAATAGATTGGATTTAAAATATTAAGTGGATTTTTAGGTTTCTTAACACTAATGAGGAGGTCAAATATAAATGTGCTTCATTCTTGTGGGAACTTCCTAATATGAGGTGGTGGGACTTAGTGGTTTAGGCTATGAAGCATGAAAACATGGATCAGAAGGACTTCTAGGTCATCTTAAACGAGTCTTATTTCCCTGATACCTTTTTCTTTTCCAAAACTGGAGAGTTTTTGGATCTCTTGAATGGGGTGAGACCGTGTTGGAGTATGCTAAAGGCTTTGTAGAGTTGGCTCAGTTTTCCACCATGGTAGTTTCTAATGGGAAGTTATAGGCTCAAATATTCAATTTCCAGTTGATACCATATATTCAATCTCATGTATTCTTGTTCAAAATCAATACTTATGATAAGTTAGTTGATCGAACCTTGATGGTGGAGATTGATCATTCCAGAATGTATGGTTTTTTGGGTAGTTTCAGTAGTGGTCTAGGTTTGTCGGGGTTCATTTAAAAATAAATGAATGTATGATGAGTAGGAAAAGAATGGAGGTGGTATTTTTGGCCATCCTTCTTGACTATCTTCATCTATAGATTCATAAGTTGGGTCAGTCCAATGCCATCAGTGGGAATGTTCGGGGCATGTGCGGTCAGTGTATCCAACCCCACCAAGACATTGTGATCAGTGTGGGATTATGGGGCACCTGCTACAATTTTTCAATGTTTCATGACCATATTATGGGGGTGAATTTTTTGCAATATCCAGTGGAACAATAGCCCATTCAGAATCAACCAGGACAAAAAATTATTAGTTTGGTAGTCATGGTGGAAGGGTTGGATCTCCTACTAAATAGATTCATCTTAATATAAAGCATTATGCCAGTTTTCATTCTTTTTCATAGGAAGAGAGGAGGAACCTTCATGTTCTAGATTAGTAACCAGTTGAATTATATACATGAACTGAAAAAGTTCAAGGTACGATTTCTATTGCATCCTTTATAGTTTATTCCTTATTTGATATAGGTGCATTTTACTCCTTTTTCTTTACCTATCTTGTGGAATAGTTGAAATTTCCAACAGAGCTCCTATTGTATGCAATGGAAGTAGTTATGGAACTTGGAAGAAGAGATATTAGGGTTTCTTGTTTCAATCTTGTGCTCTCATCAAGTATAGTGTCAAGTTGGAATGGGATTTATGGATTCTTTAAATGGATCTATTTGATTTGATCCTCAAAATAGATTTGATGGTTTATTTCAAAGAGAACATTTATTATTATCACTAGTGAGTGAGCTTCACATAACCTGATGGGAGTTATAAGGTTTTTCATGGCTAATGGGATCCTTGGTCAGGACACACTATAACTCCACCTCAGTAGTTAGGAAATATCATTTTCTATATGTCATTTCTCATGTTAGAGGATGGTGGTAGAGATTACGAGGGTGGATTACCTACAGTGGTAGATGAGTTCCCAGAGGTGTTTTTAGATGATTTCTCAAGACTAACTCCACATTGGGATGTGGTATTTTTCTATTGATTTGGAACTAATAACATAGTCAATATCTATTCCCTCATATCATATGGACCCCATCATGTTGAGTGAATTAATGACACATCCAGATGATTTGGAATCCAAATGATTCATTCACCCGAGCATCTTGCCTTGGCCTACCCCTGTACTTTTTTCAAAGAAGCATGATAGATATCTATGGTGGTGTGTTTATTAATGGAAGTTTAATATTGTAACGATCAATAAACAAATACCATTTCCCCATATTGATGACCTCATAGATTAGCTCAATGGGGTAAGATAGTTCTCCAAGATTGACGTGCATTCTAGGTGTCATCAGGTCAGATTTAGAGAGGCGGATTTTCCTTAGACAACCATAAAAAGTAGGTATAACCACATTGAGTATTTGGTTATTCTTTTCAAGTTGAAAAATTCTCAACCGGTCTTCAAGGTTCATATGAATAGGGTGTTCCATCAGTACCCTGACTCTTTTTTGTGGTGTTTGTGGATGACATCATGGTTTATTCTGGGACTGGATATATCAATAATAATCACTTGAGGATTGTGTCGGGATCTCTTATAGATCAGCATATCTATGCTAAGTCTCCAAGTACACCTTCTGGATCAAGGAGGTAAAATTTCTATGCCACGTGATTTTAAAACATGGGGTTTTGGTGGACCCCAAGAATATCGAAGCAGTGATTTCATGAATGTCTTCATGATCAAGAGTTTTTTAAAAATATTAGGGAACTATGGGAAGTTTTTTTCGGATTTCTCTTGGATTTAATATTCCACTAAAAACCTTACCCAAAAAGGGGAAAGGTTTGATTGGAGTTCAGAATGCCGAGCATCTTTTCAGAAGCTCAATAAAAGTTTGACCACAACCCCTAAATAGATATTTCTAGAATCTGAAAAGGTATATGTGGTATTTTGTGATGCCTCAGGTATGGATTTTGGGTGTGTGTTGATGTAGAAGGACCATGTGGTTGTATATGGTACTCACCGACTTTGATCACATGAAAAAAATTATCAAACCCATGACATGGAATATGTGGTAGTGATGCATGCATTGAAGACGTGGTATCATTACCTCTTTTTGGAGAAGTTATTATTCTACTCAAATCCTAAGAACATGGCCTAAATTTTCTCTCAAAAGGATATTAATATGGAGCATCATTATTGGGTTGATTACCTTTAGGTTTTTTAATTTGATCTTGTCTATACCTCATGAAATGGTAACCTGGTAGTAGATGACTTGATCAAGAAAATATTAGTGAAAGATTTGAAAAATTCTTGTGATGAGTGGACATTTATGGGTATTTTCTCACAAAATAATCTAGAAACCAAAGATAATAGTGGTGGTATGTTCATTGTCAATTTTCTTCTAATTCCCTCCCTTATCCAGCTAATTTGGAATGAATAGACGAGTGATGATATGTGCCAATGGTCTATGAAACTTCTTCATGGTGGGGAGGTGCCCAACAAGTGGTCATTTCCATCAAAGGGGGTTCTTTGTTCTAGGTCTCCCTTAGTGGTTCTATTTTTATTAAAGATGGTGGGGATGTAAGATAGCCACCATTCTCAGAGGATCATTCATCTCCGTACCACCTAGATGTTTTACGATGTGCATAATTGGTTTTAGTGGTCAGGAATTGAGGTGTGATATAATTTATGTTTTACCTAAGAGTTATACCTATTAGTAGGTTAAAGACAAGAACCCGAGGCCCACAATTATGCTTCAACCACTACCCATTCTTACCTATAAGTGGGACGAGGTATCCATGGATTTATTCATTGTGTTTCTTTATGCACCCTAAGGGAAGAAAGTGGTATTGGTAGTGATTTACCATCTCACCAAATTACCCTATTTTGTTAAAATCAGGAATTTAACCATGATGTATGATTTGGGAAGATTGTATGTTCTTAAGATAGAGAGTCTCCATGGTGTTTCATTATCTATTGTCTTATACAGGGACCCCACTTTACCTCTCGATTCTAGGAAGGCCTTCAAAATTCTATGGGATCTCAAGTCAAGTTGAAGATGACATACCATACTCAAATAGATGGCTAGAAAGAGTAGGAAACCAAAATCGTGGATAATATATTATGTATGTGTGTGGTAGATATTAGAGGTTAATTATATAAATATTGGGACCAATTTGTGTATAAGGTTTTATTTGTTGTCAATATTTTTCAATGAAGATAAAAATGAAGGATATAAAGATGTACTCCAATGAAATGGAGGAATGGAAATTCAAATGATTGTTGTACCAATCAAAAGTTCAAAGAATTTGTGTCAAAGGTGACACATTGTTTAAAACAGTGAAGAATGGAGAGGTATAATCCATCTGAGGATGATTAAAGAACAATGGAGATTTGATAAAGACCATGCAATTTTCTATGATTTCTTGAGAACCATGCAAGAGAATTCTTGAAGAATAGAATCTTATGATTTGCATGAAGTAGAGAATGATGGATGAAGAAGAAGATAGTGTAGAAGGGATTTGAATTCTGAGATGGCCATGCACTTCACATTATATCAAAATAAGATGATGCTAAAGCTGATCTGTTAAAGAATATATATCACGATATTGGAGTTTGTGATTAATTAATAAGAGTTGTTGAAGAAGGAAAATCACAGAAAAGAAGCATGAAGGTTATGACCGAAGCATATATTGAATGTGGTGCTATTTCCCAGTGTTTGCAAAATTTTTGGGCCTGAAAATCGGAAAATGAAGACAAGGGTTTCTCACAAAAGGAGGTGTTAACAAAGAGGAATTTGTATGCGAAATAGGTGATTTGTGCGTGAAAAACTGCATGGTGCATGAAAAAGAGTGTGGTGTGAGAAATAGTGGAGCGAGGTTTTTCACACAAGAAGTGTTTCAAAATCATAACGTTGAAAAATGGAAAAGGTATGGGCTGCGCGAAAAACTAGTGATGTGTGTAGAAAAATGGGAATCTGCGTTGAAAAATAATGTGCGCGAAATAGCTAGGTGAGTTTTTCTCACAAGTAGTGCATTAGATCAGAAATACTAAAAAACAGCAAAGGAAAGAGGTGCGTGAAAAATCGGAGACGTTCGCTCCATGTGCGCGTAAAATCAAACTTGTGCGCGAAAAGATGTTTGTGAAAAAATTGTGGGTTTGATGTTTTATGAACAAGAGAGTCTCCATTTTTAGAATGATGAAAAATGACAATGTCATGAGGTGCGCGAGAAATCCAGGTGGTGCGTGAAAATAAAAGGAAGGCGCGCGTAATCTAAATAATTGAGAGACATTTTTACGCATAGGAAGGGGTTTTATGCACATGGACAAAAACTTCTATAAATATGAGGTGAACCCCTCCCATTTAAAGATGATTTACACTTAGAAAAATCCCGATCTCTGACGCACGTAAAAATTTAGGTATAGATTGGTGCGCAAAACGAAGAAGTGTTGCGTGAAAAAGGGAGATTCTGTGCTAAAAAGAAGAGTTGCTCGAAAATCCCTTTTCACGCCAAAAAGGTATTTTTATGCACAAGGTTTGAATTTTACACACATGATACTGGCAAGGGTGCGTGAAAAATTTGGGGGTCCCGCAGGCCTTTGATAGGTGCTTAGCACTCTCAAATCTGCTTTGCAAAGATGGAAGAACTGTGAACCATTTAGTTTTATGAGGTGAAGTAGTACTGCACACACATAACTGGTGTTTAACACCCTCGGTGTGCTTTTAGAAGAGAAGAAGAACGATTCGTGCAACTAAACTCAGATATTCACAAAAAGAGGGAAATATAACGATACACTCAGGTGTTAGTATTGGGAATTAAAGGAAGACATGAAGGATATTTAGTGCATTCAGTTATTGCACTAAAGTAGAAGATTGAATACCAAAGAGCATCAACTCAGGATTCTGATGCATGCATTGTCTCATGCTGAATAGAAGACAAAGACATCTATGTTTATATATTGAAGAGACCATCATGTCCATAAACTGACCGAGACTTCACCAAAGGCAGTGAGCCAGGGGGAGTCAATGGGAGTGACCCAAGGGACACAGTGGGCTATCCCTTAACATTTGTAAGGTAGTGATCCTGGGACAGAGTGAGTGTTTCCAAACCATTGTACTCCACAACTAGTGATGAATAGTGGAATTAGGTACGACCAGAAACCTATCGGCGTATGCTCCTTGGACTTATCCCTTTAGTGGCGAACCAAGTAAAAGTGTCGTGTCAACTCATTGCATGTGATTGTTCGATTTCTGATCATATCCATCATACAAGTTTTACAAGTTCTTACCAACGTGGGGACAAGATCCATCACATTAAGAGAAAAAGTTGACACCCTGATTCACTCCTCCCCTCTCAGGGTGTCCCAGGGTCCTACAATGACTATTTAGGATTGGTTGGTTTTTCATATAATAATAGTTACCAATAATCAATATGAATGGATCCCTTTGAGGTTATTTAAGGCCAGTTGTGTCTGTCACCATTTTTCTGGACAGATGTGGGGGAGACTTCTCTAATATGACCTAGCATTGATAAATATATGTATAAAAATGTTTTTTTTTCATTATTTTGTATAGTTTAGAGTCTCTATATGTCCAATGGAAATTTTTGGTGTAGATCCTAGGAATTTTTTGCGGGTGACCAGGTGTTTCTAATGGTGGCCCCTCACTTAGCCCCCCACCATTTTCTTAAGAAGTGGAAGTCAATGTCAATGTATGTCAGGATATTCGTGATTACTGAGAGAATTAGTAAGGGGGCATACTAGTTATCTTTGTCATCCCAGTTGATGTTGATCCATGACGTGTTCCATGTATCTCAATTAAAGAAGTATAATATGGACTTGTCTGACTTTCTAGATTGTGAAGATTCAAAGATGGAATCTAATTTATCAATGTTGGAGTGAATGGTTCAGATTGTGGTTTTCCAAGTGAATGTTCTTTGGGGGAAATCCATACTTTTGTGTTAGACTATTTGGTATCATAGGAATAATGAGCATGAGACATGGGAGTGGATGTCATGGGTGAAGGGGAAATACCATTTTTTGCTCCCATAAAAGATATTAGAATGACTTTTAGAGGGAATAAAGTTTCCATGGTAAGGAGAATTGTGACATATGTGGTTTTATTATAAATTATTGATTATTTTATATTTTGGTTTATCTTTATTCCATGGATATTCCAGTAGTTTTGGAAATAATGGATGTTTTTGGAACTAGAAGAAGGTGGTGCACGATTAGTTGAAACCGTGAACTCGGGACAGTGGGACTATCTGAGACACATGAACTAGTGTACAAATGTTCAAGATGATTCCATTCTTATGATAGTGTGTATGTTTGTGGAACACAACTAGTTGCACAGGGATGGAACCCCTCTAGGTAAACCATTCATCCTTTTTTTCTTCTGGATAGGGGTAACACACTTTTGGAGGATGATTTCTAAAACCGGGTGGCGAAACCATGCGGCCTTCCAAGAATAGTAAAAATGTTGAATTTACTCTTTTCCATATTTTTTTAACCCTAAATCATACTAACCCTAGTCATTTGACCACGTCCTCCCTATGTCCAACTCCCCCTCCTTTCCACTGCTTGGGCTCCATTCTTTTGGAGATTTTTACTTGGATATTAAATAAATCAATGTGTAAATTCCTTCATTCCTCTTCTCATTTTTCTTATTAATCTTCTATTCCTTATTTCTTGGGTTCTCTTTTCTCTAGTGGATTGGTCTCCATAAAGTTGGATCAAACTTTATTATTTGAGTTAGATATTGATGTTTTTGTTTTGTTAATTTTTTTATAGTGTCTCTCATTGTTTCAGATATGGGTTTAGATCATTTTTTAGAATTTTCCAAGAAAAAGATTGGTGGTTCCATGATTAATCATTGTTTGATGATTTTGGTATGCTTTATAATATTTCTAAATGCATTATATGAATTATTTGGGCGGTGTGATCAATTTTTTCAAATGGTGTTTGTGTGTTCATTGGTTAAATAATGGTTTTCCAAATTCAAAATGGGTGTTTTTCATGTTGGTTACTAGTGTTGGGAGTGTTCTTGTGAGAGAGTTAGTTCATGTGACCTGGGGAAAAAAATTGAACTTAACGGAATCCTAGGTATATAGGTGGAATTCTAGTTCTACTATACTATGTGGATTGGCGGGGTTGAGGACTAGTTCCCCATAGTAGGATTGAGGCCACAACATTAAGTAAACAAATGATGATGGTTGGTGGCCAGTAGACATTGGGATGTGATTAGACTATAGTAGTTCATGAACCAGAACACTTTTGGGTTTTGTATTTTCTTATCACCGAGGTATGAGGATCTGAGGACCCCACTAACCCTATAGCCTTAGGTATTTCCCATGGTTTTCATGTGATGTTATGCTTATAATTTAACTTATTGTTGTATTTACTTTCTTTATTATTTAATTTGGAAGCATGTTTTTTAAAATTTTCCTCTAATTTTCAAAATGTTAGCATGATTATTATATTTATAATATTATAGATTGGAATATCTATTGGTGATATCCAAATGGGATTTGTATCACACCCCACATACACCCTCAGGTGTGTGAAGACCCCTTATCTTTGACCTAGGTTCATGTTGTTTTATGGTGGTGACAGTGGATTATTGTGATTGCGTTTCCTCATATTCTTGGTGTTGGTGGTGGTGGAAATGGGGGTCTTGAACCACTTTATTCATGGAGGTTTGGTTGGGTAGTGGTTACCCCTCCCCATTTAGGTAATTTGGTTTTTTGGTTAAAACTATAAAGTGATTAACTCTTGATAATTATATTTTTTGTTAGGGTTACTAATTTAAATGTGATGTATCATTATTTTTGATTTATTTATGGATATTTACCATGGGTAAAGTCATTTTACAATGTGATTATTGGTTCCCATGCACTTGTTTCTAAATTGTGGGGATCGAGAACACCCTTCGCGCCATGCCATTGGTCGGCTTGGGTTTCAAGTTGGATGGAAGCCCAAACTGGTTCATGAAAAATGGTTCATTTATCATAGATTTTTCTAAGAACTAATAAAGGCCAAATATCAATAACTCCTATGTTTTATCACCTTTAAAGTAGTGATAAAGATTTTTTTTAGCGCTGTTAATGGCTGGTTTTGTAGTACTGTTACTTCATATTTTATTAATTTTTTAGAATATGTATTAGTAACTCATAGAAAAATGTCTTCTTTGTAATTATACACCTTGGAAACTTTTTATTCTATCTTAAAATAGGGAAATACATATTTATTTTTAACATAGTCAATGATATATGTGTCATTTTTTATGATTTCTCTAGGAAAAGAGAAATGAAATTAATGGTTTCTAGTCACATGATGCTAAAACCCATGAGGTAGTAAGGAATGTTTCTCTACAATATGGAGGGATAGGTAATTGATAAAAATTAAAATTGATCATTATTTGAGATATATCTTCACCAAGATGGATTTAAAGTCCATTTTTATAACTTTATCTAGTAGCCTTCAGATTCCTCCTTTGATTCAAGATTTCAAATATTAGGTTGAATGATAAAAGATGAAAACACCTCATTTAGGGATCTTTATGAAAGAGAAAATACAATTTTTCCCTATTATAGAATAAGGACACTTATCCCTAAAAGATTTCACTCAACTAATAGAGATCTACCCATACAGGTCTCACACTATTATTATTCCTATATTGATATCACCTATACCTTCAATTTAACTAGCCAATATATTTTCATGCTTTCTTCAGACAATACCTCTATGCATCCATTTAATTTTACACCAGTACAAGCTGTAAAATATTTCATATCTATTTCTCAAGGAGTTATCATTTATGAACCTTACTCCTCTCATCTGAAACCTTCATCTCAACTAACCACTCAAATTTCTCAGGAAAAATGCCAAGCTCATATTGATCCTCTATCACCCTGAAAGAAGGAATCTTATTTAGATTAAGATATGAAAATATGATAGGTAATTCTTATTTAAATATGTTTTATATTTCTTATAAATGAATGAAATTTTTTCTTTTCTTGATTATGACTATTCTTATCATGATTTTATTTATTCTTATCTTGATTAAATATTTTTTGTGATAACTATTTTATCCTTGCTTACCATTTTATAGTTCCAATAGGGATAGAAATACTCTAATATGAAGTATTGTTTCTATTATTTCAATTTATGAAAATAAAATACATTCATGTTTTAAGAAATTTATGATTTACCTTGAAATTTTTTTCTAACATGATTTGTGATCATCAAAATTCGAGAGATTTTGGAAACAGTCAAACAATTAATTATTTTAATGACCTCAAATAATGTTTCTTATGTTTCAAGTAAATTATTTTTTTATTATTGTAATGTGTTTTTTCAGACAAAATGTGAAATTTGGATATGTTTGGAAGTTTTCGTATGTTATGAGAAGAAACCATACGAAGAAATACAACCAACCACCTGAATTGACTGTGATAGTTAGATAAATGTTTTCTAAGTTTTAGAGATACCACAATAAGGATTGTATCAACCAAAATTTAATCCAAGCAACTGCATAAGAATTAATGTGATCATGAATATATTTCTGTAAGTTCCAATGTAACCGCATGATGAAGTGGATCAACCACATGATGAATTGGATTGATTATATGATGTAGTGGATTAATCATATGAATACTTGAAGTGAACATAAGAATTATTTCAATCAACAATGAATGTTATCTGAAATATATTATAGTGTTTAAGAGACCACATGATGGAAATCAAGAAACTGCATGTCAATTTTCCAAGAGACCAAATGATGGATGTCATGTGATCGTGCATTAAAAGATGAACTTCTAAGAACCCAGTTTTTTGAATCTGGTACAGATCCTCAAAATTTGGATCTAATTCACTTTTATAGACCTAAATTGGATTCCTAATGAGTTCAAGAAGGTCTTAGGTGTGAAAAAGACTCATTCGGAGCCCAAAACTGAACATTTTGGGAAATGGTCCTATCACACGGTTAGACTAAACCGTGAGCGGAGGATGCACAGTTTGTCTAAATAGTGTGGATGGTCGGCATTTTATGGAAGAGCATATCACATGGTTGGTGAACAGTTTCTCAAATGTGCATCCTAATTATGTGGGTGCCCCATTTTCTCTAGGTACCTGTGCATGGATGGACATGTTTGGAAACCCATGCAGCCAAACCGCAGACATGATAATTTTTGGGTAATTTTACTAATTTACCCTTAATGATATAATTATCCAACTACTTCTTCCCTAATCCGAATTCCAGAAGGATGAACATCAATTTTTCATATTTTTCAACTTTTGAAGGATATATATTTGGATGGAGAGATCTCCCTCATCTAGGGTCTGATTATGCTTCATTTTTTCACATTGTATGTGAAAGGGTAATTACTCGAGTCCCTTTTATATGTTATTCATTTGTCTTTATCTCATCCCTTTTATTGAGGTGTGAGTCCTTATACTCTTTATTCAGATCTACTCCAGTCCAATCTATAATTTTGGCTGATACTGGAGGAGGATATTCGTACAAGTAATAGGTGAGTGATCTATAACTCATCTATCTCGTTGATTTTGGAATTGATGTGTGGGACCTGTCGATTTCATTAGGTTCCATTTACTGAATTTATATTCTATGATTCTATTAATTTGAACTATATGGTTATTCTCTTTCTGCAAATGTGATTATTTTTTTGTGGTTATATTAACATTGCACAATACCCCATACATGGTAATATGATATAATTTTTTAGTGTTTTTACACTTTTGAGCCACTATTCATGTGTTTTGAAGCTTTAACACACTAAATGTAAGACTCCTTAAATAAAGTTCCTATTAAATCATGAAATTATGAATAGATTTTACCATTTCACTTCCACATGACCCGCCTAAGGCAAGATCATAAATTTGATCAATTCATTAAAATGATATTATTGAATGCCTAATTATGATTTTAAAATTTCTTTATTAAATGTAAATGAATGTTTGGTTGCACATGTTTTTCAAACCTTACGATGTTCATGGAAGGAAGTGGAGTGAACCTTATTAATTGAACTTGAATTATTTGGTTTCAATTAAAAGGACCATGCAACTTGGCCTGGTCAAACTAATTAAAGGAATGTCTTCAACCAAGTTTATTTTTTAACTGAATTTTTATCAAATAAACAAATTATTTATAGTGAATTAAATGTAAGGTGAATCTTTATGAAAATGGACCGTGACATATTTATAATAAGTTTTGACTCATGTTAGCTCTTGGATTCCCAAGGGAATGCCATGGGTACTCAAGGATTCCATTCTGAGTTAAGAATGCTAGTTTCCATGGGTGAGGCCTACCTGAGAACCCGATCCAGGTTTACCTAAGGATGCACAATATGAAACTGTAAGATCCATTCAATAATATTATATGATGGATCAAAAAAATTCCCCAGATCCATCATTACTAGAAGGTCATTAGTTATATACTTGGGCCCGACCACTGCTTATCTCCTATTTTCCTTGAATGTATTCCTTAGACTCAGTTAGAAATAGTATTGTGGGAATGTCTTGGATGATGTTCCACATATTTCACTCTTACCCTATTAACTGGACTCACTTAATACTTATCTATTATCCCATATGGTCTAGGTTTACATTGAGAAAACCATAAAACCACTTAATTTTAATTATCAACAATGGGTTCCTTGTTATATCTTGAAAGATTTACTATTTATTCCATCCAGAGGTGATGTTAGTACTTTCCATTCCTCATGTTACTTGATTAAATAAACTAGTAATCAATTAATTTATGAACTGGTTACATGTTCACACACTATCTGAGGTATGAAGAAATTACTTGGGTATTTATTAACGTTGTACTGCTTTATTTATATATGCATACCTGCACACTTTTACAATTTCCATTACACAAGATGGATGTTTTAGAGAATATTAGTGGTTGCCCACTGAGATTTATCTCACATCCTCTTTGAGCACTATTTGGTAACTGAGGCATATTATATGTATAAATTTGTTGATAATGGTAAGCATAATACTTCATACATTTGATTGCTTACTGTGCTAGGGTAGACCTAGTAGTAGATGACCAAGCTGTAGCTCAGGATTCTTGGGATAGTTTATGTATTTCATTTTTTTTACATTGGGTTTTTTATGTATGTATGATATTTTTTATATATGTTTTCCATATTTCTAATGACAATGCATATATCATCATCATCTATTGTATGTTATTCAATTTGTTTCAGTTCTTACTGATTTTTTCCTTTTGATGTGCATTCTATTTATTTATATTTATTCTTCTATTTACCTCTTTTTATAACTATCTATTATTATACACTCTAGTAATGATGGTATAGTCTCCCCATAGACATACCCTAGGCCCTCACTATTAATCGGTATCCTATGGAGTTTGAGGAGATGCGCTTCAAACCATGTGGCCCACTAGGATCGGGTGTGCTTGAGGCAATGTGTTCCACCAAGATAAGGGCGCCCATTAAGTGGCATACAGGTCTTAGACATCAAAAAGTGGTATTAAAGAAGGTTCTTTTCTTGATTTACTATTTGAATACAATAGTCAAGAGATTAGGAATGCTTGGTAATTCGTCATCAGTCATGCTTGGCCATCACAAACCCATGTTCAGGGTAAAATATGAGTTTCCTGAATTATGATTGGTGTTTTTCTTTTTCCTATTACAATTGATATCCTTTTACCATTGGGTGATGTACATTCTATGTGGAGTTTCTAATTATTATTATTATTTATAATTTCATTTCATCCTTTTCCTGATGATATGAGGGTAAGGATCTTTGTTAGATGCATCATTATAGGCATCTTGAATTTAAATGTCATGCACATTTCCATGAAATTTAGGTTAATTTCACTACCTGAATTTCTTGATATGCCTATGATTATTGAGTGATCCTTGATTCTATATATGCTTGAGCTAATTTTGGGATTTTATTATGAATAAATTTATTAGAAATTCAAGTGGGTGTTAATCTCAGTGATAAGGAGTATGAGACCTCTTTCATTAGGAATGATGGTCCATTTTAAAAGTAACATTGATATAAGTTATATGAAAATAAAAACATATTAGTGAAATGGTTCCATTTCCTTATCCAATTTTTAATGCATATGAATGGTAAAGGAGTGAACCCGGTAATTAAACATTATAGATACTAAATGGTTTCTATTAAATGATGAGGTAAGGTACTATTGATCCTTTATCTATGAGAACTCTGGAAACTAATATCTAAGAAATTACTAATACTTATCCTTCGAAGTGTGTAGTTGGGGTAGTATTCCTTGGGAAACGAGCTTGTTTTATGTTCATCTTCCACTAGTGATTCTATATTTATGCTTCTAAGCCTATTTAAAGGAGTGTTCTTGGAATTTTTAGACCAATTCCACCACGAAGTCCCCATGTCATACCCCGGGAAGGTGGTGATGACCATGCTATAGACGTGGTGGGCCCTAAGACTCTAGTATTACCTCCAGGAGTGTCATTTGTAGTACCACCTTCTATACCTGTTTCGGGAACGAATTCTCAACTCCAGGAGAGTTTTCTAAATATGGTGATATCCATGCATGGTGCCCCATGAGTTACACCTATGATGATTGATCTAAATCATGAGTTTAAAATGTAGTATCCTCCCACCTTCTTGGGGGATGACAGTCAGAAGGCTGCTGAGTCTTAGCTAGAGGCCACCCTGTCTATCTTTGAGCATCTGGAGATGTCTCCATAGTGTAGGGTCAATCTTGTTACTTACATACTATGTGATTTGGCCAAGCACTTGTGGGATGTGATTACCAAGTATGGTCATCATCAAGGCATGATATGGGATGATTTCTAGACTACCATCTATGATTAGTTATTTCCCCAGATTATGAGAGATGATAGAGACAGAGATTTTATGCCTCTCGGTCAGGTTTCTCTGTCAGTTATGGATTATTAATCATGTTCCATGGAGTTTTAGTTATTTTAATAGCTTCTAACTGGGGATGAGATTTCGTCTGATATACACTTTGAGGATTGGATCCAGTATGCCATCCATACTCAGATGAATGTTTTCTTCCTACCTACAATTTCTGAGATAATAAATCAGTTTCTAATAATTAAGCACAACATGAGGAACTAAGATAGTAATAGGCATATAGGATCACTACCAAGGGAGACCATTAGTTCTTCCTGTAGTGGAAATCCATCCCTCGAGGTATCTTGTTAGTGAAGTGGTAACTAGGTTACATGTGTAGGTGGATCTATACTATGACATTAGGGAGGACAATAGGTGTATCTAAACACCAGTGTGATATAGATCCACTGGAGAGACAAGATTTTGGAAGTATGGGGAATATTCAATATTTTTATAGGAATATTCCATCAGCTTCTATTTGAAGAGGATCCACACCAGCTACAACTTTAAGAGTATGATATTTTATGCTGCTTCAGGTGAGGAGTTGGAGTAGCAACAATAGGAATGTTCGAGGAGGAGGTCATGGCTACAGTAGCCAGACCCCTAATCACTTGTATCTCTAAAAAAATAGTTTTGATCATGGTAGTCTATCTATTTCATATGACCATGGATTGGGATTGATGGATGCTTTATAGCTGATAAAAAGGATTAGTTTGCGGGACCATCTATAGTATGAGGTACTATTTTAGTAGAATCAACTATAGTATCTATTTTAGTTAATACAGGTGATTCACAATTGTTTATTTATTCATCTATCATAGAATGCCTTAAGATGGATATAAAATGTTACTATGCTGTAATGTCCCTAGATACACTATTAAGGGTACGATAAGAGGAAATACACCATTTTAGGGAAGACCCCTTGAGGTAAAAATTTATTACATTCTACCAAACCGTTTTGTTCTTCAGAAGATGTGATTCGATTTCATTCTTGGGATGGATTGGTTGGTTCCTTATCAGCCCTTTGTATAATTCTATCACTCTGGTGTTTTCTTTACATCACTAGATGGTAGTCATTTTATTCATAAGGGTGAGTGGTATGTCTATGCTAGTAGAGATGGACCATATCATCATGGGGAGGGTGGGATGACCACATATATTTCAAATATATTTATATAGGATCAAGGTTTTGACCAAGAATAATTGCATCCAATGTTAGATCACATTATTTATGGGTTTCTTGATGAATTTTCCAGCTTACCTCATTAGAGGGATGTAGAGTTTCGGATTGACCTTGTTCCAAGAGTAGCTCTAGTTTCCATTCCTCTATATAGGAATTCACCTACTGAGCTCTAGGACCTCAAGATATAGTTAGAGGATCTAGAGGCCAAGTGATTTATTTGGGAAAACACTTACTCTTAGTGTTATCATATGCTTTTCACCAAGAAGGTGAATGAGACCCTTCGTCTGTGTGTGGAATACAGATGGTTGAACCATCTTACGGTCAAAAACCGGTATCCACTACCTTGAATATATGATATATTTTACCATATAATAGGATCTAGGTTCTTCTCTAAGATCGACCGGAGATCAGGCTATCATCAGGCGTGAGTCAAGCCATCAGACATTCCTTGTATAGATTTCCATAGAAGGTATGGTCTATATGAGGACCTAGTTTTGTCGTTTGGTCATACAAAAGTACCTTCCATTTTCATGGCTTCGATGACTATGGTGTTCCATAAATATTTTTATTCTTTTTTATTAGCTTTTGTGGACAACATCTTGGTGTATTATCACACTCATAGTGACCATTCTAATCACCTTGAGACCATTATGAGTACACTGAGAGAGATAATGATTTTTACTAAGATTGATAAGTTCCACTTATGTATTGAAAAAGATCACTTCTTGAGTCATATTATATCATAATTGAAAGAATTTGTTGACCCATAGAAGGTAAGTGTGGTGGTTTCTTGGGAGTAACCCTGGAACATGTTTTATATAAGGAGTTTCCGAGAGATGGATGGATATTATAATCATTTCATATAAGACTTCTCACATTTTTATTTACCTAGAACTAGCTTTAAAAATATAGGTGTTAAGTTCTTGTGGTCAAAAGCTTGTGATAAATCCTTTCATGACTTGAAAGGGAAGCTTGTATCAACTCCTTTTTTGATTCTACTGGATCCCGATATAGGTTATATAATCTTCTTTGATGCATCAGGCATAAGCCTTTGACAAGTGCTGATGCACGAGGATAGATTCATTGATTATTGATCTCTGTATTTGAGACAACAAGAGAGAAATTACCTAACACATTCCCTTGATGTAGTTGCAGTTTTCCAAGCCTTACATTGCTAGAGACACTATCTTTTGGGTGAGTACTTTGTGGTGTACACGAACCAGAAGAGCCTCAAATATATATTTTCATAGTGTGAAATGAACCTTTGATAATGAATATGGGTCTAATATCCTCATTATATCAATTTATAGATTTACTATATTCCTAGAAAGGGAAATGTAGATGCAAATGAGTCTAGTCAGAAAACATAGGCACAAGATGTACGAGAATCTAGTGATGAATGGAAGTTAATAGACTTCATTCTAAGCTATATATGGAGTTTCATGATAGTCACAAGCAGTATTACCTCTCATCGTTGATTCTAACATCTTCCCTCTTTGAGAAGGTGAAGGGAATACAATTTTTAGATCCCGAGGGCTTGGTTCTCCATGATATTATATTAGTTGATAAAATATTTCCTGATTGGTCTATGCATAAGGATGACATCCATCATATTCATGGGTGTGTTTGGGTTTCTACAGATATGAGAGAGGAGTTGACACAAGAGTCCCATTCTTCTCAGTGGTAAGTTTATCTAGGCATCTCAAAAATGTATCAAGATATGAAGTTCTAGTATTGGTCTCATGATATGAAATGTTAGATAATAAGATAATCACTAGGTGTTCCACCTGTCAACAGGTGAAGGTGGAAAAACAGAGACCATTAGATTGTTACAGTTTATTCAAGCCCGATAATGAAAATGGGAAGATATTAGTTTGGATTTCATAGTCGGATTACCTAGTTTGCTGAGGGGTAGTAAAATTGTATGGGTATTTATTGACCGACTAACGAAATTAGACCACTTCATTCCTATTCGGGAGAATTTCTCATTTAATGAGATGGGGAGATTGTATGTTTGTGAGATGAAACAACTATAGAGGGCCCCTCGTACTTTCATTTCATATAGGGATTCTCATTTCACGTCACTGTTTTTGAAGGGCATGTAGAATGCTATGGGCACATAGGTGCTTTTGAGCATATCTTTTCACACTTAGACTGATGGACAGTCAGAATGGATTATAAAAGTTCTAGAGGACATGCTCCGATATTTTTTCCATTATTTTTGTGGATCCGGGGAGAAACATATCCCTCTCATAGATTTCTCCTATAATAAAATATTCTAGGTGACAATTCAGATAGATCATTTTGAGGCCTTGTATGGTAAGTTGTGTCATTCGCCCCTATGCTGGCTATAAGAAATTAAGGAAGTCCTAATAGGTCCTTGTCTTGTGCATGATACTTCAGAGTAGATTCAGCTGATTAGGAAGTGTATGTCTACTACTCAGTCTATATAAAAATATTATGCTGATCACCATCGATGACATTTAGAATCTGAGGTTGGGGATCGTGTTTTCCTTCGGGTATCACCTAGTATAGGGAACATATGTTTATATAAGAAAGGGAAGTTTTTTGCCTCATTATGTAGGGCCATTTAAGATATAAGAAGTAGTCTTGATGGAATCCTATCAGTTTTTACTACCTCAGAGGTACCATACTCTACAATACATCTTCCATGTTTCACATCTTCGCTGTTATCATGTTGACTCGTGTCATACTTTTGATCCCAATGATGTTGACTATGACAGTAATGCATATTTTGAGGAGTATCCTATCCTAATTGACCACAAGAACACGAAGGATCTCCAAGTTCGGTCAGTCCCTGTAGTATGGGTGCTATGGTAGCATGATCATGTATATGATGAGAATTGGGAGAAGGAGTCCAATGCACATGATCATTATCCATATTTATTCTCAGAGAGTGATTCTCCACCCATAAAAGATGAAATCAGGGATGAGTTCCTTTAAGGGAAAAATACTGACTGATTTTTGACTTAGGTACGAATCCTCAAAATTTTGGTCTAACTCACTTTTATGTACATAAAATGGATTCTTAATGAGTTTATGAAGGTCTTCAGGATGTATAGTGCTTGTTGGAATCTCAAAACCTAATTTTTTTTGGAAAATGGTTCTGTTGCATGTATAGAGTAAACCGTTTTCAGAGGACACACATTTAGGCTGAACTGTGTGGATAATTTAAATATTCAGGTAGTGCCATATGGAACGGTTGACACAATATTTCAAAAACCGTGCAGCCTAACCATATGAGTGCCACCTTTTATCTTGGTACCCATTTAGGGTTAGATCATGGTTTGGAAAACCGTGTGGCCAAAATGCGCGTAGGATATTTTTTGCGTAATTTTACTATTTTACATTATTGATATAATTATCCTCCTCCTCATTCATTAATCTGAATTCTAGCAGGTTGAAACTCCATTTCCCCTGTTTTTGTGATTTTAAAGGCCAAATATAAGGATTGATACTTCCATTTCATTCAGGGCCTGATCGATCATCAGTTTTCCATGATGAATGGCAGAAGGTACGTACCTGAGTCCTTTTTATACATTCTTCATTTCTCTTTCTCTTGACCTAGTTATTGAGGTGTGATACCTTATACTCATTTCTCAGATGTACTTTGATCCATGAAAAATTAGTGGCTGATACTAGAGTAGGAGATACATATGATTACTTAGTGGGTGATTTATATCTCATCCCTCAAGTTCTTTGATTTTGGAATGTACATGTGGGGCCCACCGGTTTTATCTAGTGCCATTTATTGAATTTATATTCCATTCTTATTTACATTAGAAATGTATAGTTATTATTTTCCCATAAATATTATTAGTTCTTGGTGGTTATATTAATAATTCCAAACACCCCATGTAGGGTAATATTCCATAATTGGTTTTTAGTTTTTTTAAACCTTTGAGCCACCGTTCGGGTGTATTCGATCTTGAACAGACTAATGGAAATCATCCTTACATTAATTTCCAATTGAATCATGAAATTTTGAATAACCAATTCTTTGTCACTTCTACCTAACCTACCTATGGTAAGTACCTAAATTTGAGTAATTAATTCAAATGATATTATGGAAATCATACATAAGTATATGACTTGGCCTTATTAAACATCAATGAATGTTTGGTTTCACATCCATAGCACACCATTCCATGTTCATGGAAGGAAATATAGTGAACCTTATTAATTGAACTTAACATACATGGTTTTAATTAAATGGTTATATGTTACCTAGCCTTATCAAACTAATGAAAGGAAAGGCTTGAACCATGTGAGTTATTTAATGGTATAGTTATCATATGAAAAAATTAATTGTTATTAATTAAATGTATGGTGGATGTTTTTACACATGGACCTTGACATCTTTATATGATGGATTGACTCATGCTAGCTCTTTGATTCCCGAGATAATGTGTTGGGTAATAAAAGATTTCATTCTAATACAAGGATACTAGTAGCTTTGGGTGAGACCTACCTGGGAACTCGATCCTTGTTTGCCTTTGGATGCTTGGTATGAAACCTTTGGATCCATTTATTATTGTTACATGATTCCCCAATTACAATTTTTTGGATTCAGTAGGACTTGAGGTTCCTTGGTTACACCATTGGGCCCGACCACTACATATCTACCATTTTACCTTGGATGTATTCTTTAGACTCTATTATAAATATTATTATCGGAATGCCTTGGAAAATTTTCATTAGATTACACTTATACCACCTTATGTAGACTTAGTTACTATGGAGTTAGAATCACCTTAGGTCTAGGATTACTTGGTGAATACCATGGAACCAATTTATATTAATTATCAATTATAGTTTCCTTGTTACGTATAAGAATGTTCACTATTTATATTATTAGGAGGTGATGTCAGTACTGGATAGGTCTCATGTGACTTCTTTATTTAAATTTGTTAGAAATTAATTTATAAACTGGTTACATGTTCAAATTCTAGATGAGGGATAATGAAGGTAATTGGGTATTTAGTTACATTGTACTACATTATTTATATATGAATTCTTGCACACTGTTACAATTTCCATTACACAAGATATATGTTATAGACACTTTTGGTGCTGGCCTAATGAATTTTTATCTCACACCCTCTATAGGTTCAGTTGGGTACCCGAGGCAGATTACATGCATGAAAGGGTTGATAAATGGAAGCACAATTCTTTAGACACCTGATTTATTGCAATCCTAGGATAAATCTGGTAGCATATTACCAATCTATAGCTCAAGATTCTTTGGATAGTTTATGTATTTATTTTTTGCTGTATTGGGTTGTTCATGCATTCCTCTTACAATGTATCTAGGATTTTCAGATTTCTAGTGTCATGAAATAGATAATAATAAACTATTATATGTAATTCTAGTTGTTTCAATTCATATTTATTTGTATCTTTCTACTATTCATTCTATTTATTTATATTTATTCGGATATTTACATCTATTTATAACTATCTGTTCTGCTACACTATAGTAATGTGGGTATTATCTCTTGAAACACACACCATATTCCCTCACTTCTACTTAGTAGCCTATGGTTTTTAGGGATATGTTCTTGAGGCCATGTGGCCCAACAGGCTTGGGGCACCCATTATGCGGAATTAGGGTCCTAGACAACATATAAGTGACCACAAGACTAAATCCAATCGATAACACAACCATATTGAGCTAGAGTAAGATTCCTTAAGGGTGAATCTTCCACAAGGTGTGTTTATATAGATAATGAGTGACAATGATAACATGGATAAAGTTTAAAATATCAACTATTTATTGTATTTAGTGCAGCTTATTTGATATATTAAGATCTGTCAGTCCATGAATAATCATTCCAGAATGATTTTTTTTGAAAATTATATATAGATACAGGTAACACTCCATTATAAAACTTGGTGTGTGGGTAGCATGGTACTGATTATTTACAATGTAAATATCACCCACCTGTGATACTTTTTTTTCTAGATAAAATTTCAAAAACACTCATTAGAAGGCAAAATGTCTATAAAATTCACTAAAGAGCATACTGGATAATCAAAAATGGGGGAGAACCTTGATGATCAACCAGAATTCAATTATAGACTAAGAAGAATAAAAAATTAAATGACTTATTTTTTCTACCTATTTATTTTATATTTTTATTTTTATTTATTCTTATGGTACATTTACTGATCACCTCTCCTTCACTAAATTAAGAAGTACCCAGATACTAATTAACCCATTTTTCTTTACATATTCCATCTCCTTAAGAACTTTGGAAGAGGTTTTTTATATCCTAAATGGTCGTGTGTATAATTTTTTGTAAAAAAAAGATCTAGGTTATGGAACTATTTATTTGGTTTTAATAAACTATATTTTCTAGTGTGTTATTATCAGGTGGTGAGGACTAGGATCCAACTTAGAGATAACCTCTTATTCAATCCATGATGTGTGCTATTTTTATTTACCTTCTTGTTTTTAACATCACTAAAAATTAGTTCTATAATTATCAATATTCCCTAAGTATTTTTTCTATCTGAGTTTAGAAACTTATTCTCTCATATTTTATATTAATAAGATATATATATATATATATATATATATATATTATTTTTGATTTAACAAGAATATTTTTCAAATCTAAAATAATTTCATTATTTTAACTAGGATTTTATTTATCATTTGAAAAATAATTTTAAAGTATCAAGTTATTTATACATATATTATTTATAAATTGGTACTGTATTTTAAATTGATAGGATCTAAATTTATAATTTTTAAAAATAGAAATATTTTATATTGTAATTTCAATTCACCCCCACATAAGAATTATTCTTTGAAGAACATACAATACTTGGTTATTTCATTATATATAATGATATATTGGTTGCTTATACATCAAGGTAATCAGATATTTATGAACAAAACTTTCAAAATATTTTCCTCGAATTTTTATAGGCATTATCTCTAAGGATAAAGATGCGACATATATACATACCGTAAAATTTTTAAGTACATATTCTCTCATAAAGAGCTCAATATGATGTAATGATGATCGTTATAATGACTCAAGGACTATGATTTCTCGACACACTACCACCCTTGGAAGGAAAATAAGGCTGTTTATGCATTGAGTATGATGGACCATAGGGCTTTAATTATTGTGAGAATTTACATGGATTGTATATTTTGGGATTTAGTAAAGCTAGATATGGTAATTTTTAAGAAAGGGGAACCATAATTTATTTTCCAAAAAATTTATAAACCATATTTACTGGAAAATATAGAGGATTCAAAAAATTATGATAAGGGTTTACGAGTGAATTTCACAGTAGTAAATGATGAGAAATTATTCGATTTTTTCTATAAAGGTGGAGTGTTAAATTTTGATAAGATGTTATTTCTTCCATCCGTACTAGAGATGAAAAAGGATACAATAGATAAAGTAAATAGAATAAAATTTGTTATAAACCCCGATAGCACAATGTTGTATATGTATTTTAGAGAACATTTTTTGTGGGATTGTATGAAGTCAGAAATTTCATACAATGCATCCAGATGATTGGTGTGCCAATGGTAAAATATAAAAGATAACATCCTAAGGGTGTCCTGAAACCACTAACTATACCAATATGGAAGTGTAATAATGTTAAAATATACCTCTTCATAATAATTATGATGTCTCCTTGGAATAATGATGTAATATTGGTCATTATTGATTTCCTTACCAAGTATCCACATTTCTGATTGGTACGAGAATATCTACCAATTGAGTATCTTGCTGGGCTCAATATTTATGATGTTTTTATACTTCACGATGCACCCCAAGAAATTGTATCTGATCATGAACCTCATTTAAATCCAATTTTAGAGAAGACTTTAGGTGGATCTTAACACTATGATATATTTGAGCAACACCTATCACACTCAAACCAATGGGTAGTCTGAATAGATTATTTAGACACTAGAAAAATGATATGATATTTCTTACTTGACTTTAATGGTGTCTAGGATCAATATATACCTATGGTATAATTTTCATAAAATAATAGCCTTCATTCAAGCATGAAAATGAAATTGTATGAAGCATTTTGTGGGAAGACTTGTTTTAATCCAACATGTTAGTAATAAGTTGGTGAAATGAAGCTAGTAGGCCTATAGATTTTTGAGGATACAACTATAAATGTATTGGATATTCAAAATCATACAAAGATAGCTTAAAGTAATACAAATAGATAAACTGATTACTAAAGGAATAATCTATAATTTTAAGTGGGGGATATTATTTTCATAAATGTATCACTAAAGAAAAGAGTTATAAGATTCAATAAAAATGGTATGTTAAGCCCCACATACATTGGACCTTTTCAAATTTTATAGATAATTGTAGTTATATATTGATGATTTTTTATGATACCCAACCTCTCTAAAGTATACAATTTCTTCTATGGATCATTATTGAAGAAATACATGTCAGATCCAATGCATTTACTCCCCTTTGATGAAATAGATTTGGAACCTAACTTATATTTTAATTAACATACTATCCAAATTCATGAAATAAGAGAGAAAGTGTTGTGGAATTGGATGAGTCGGGTGGGCAAGGTTCTTTGGTGAAATAAAAAACTAGAGGAGCCAACATGGGATCTTAAATAAGTTACAAAGAAGGATTCCCAACATTTATTTAACAACTAAATTTTATCACAATTTTGAGGATGAAATTATTTAGGGGGTGGGGGAATGTAAAACCCAAGATCACCATATAAAAGGTAAACATTAAAACCATAGAAAATTTCACAATACACATGATTTTTCATTCTTTTTGAGAAGAGAATTAAGATGTGTGGAATTTATGAACCCTCCACACAAGGTAACCCCATACCCATGAATAGATCACTTTGGAGAGATCCCCATCTTGGAGGGTGTTGTTGCTAGCCAAGATGGAAGAGTGCCCTGGAGGGTGAAAACCCAATTGGTGATGGTTTGACACAACAATCCATCCACACAAGTGGGTTGCACCTCATTTCACCCAACCATTGATGAATCAGGTGGGTTTTAAAGATGAGTGTATCCCATGGGAGGGAGAAATTCACCCAATATAGGAATCCTAGAATTTAACCCCACACATCCCAAAGAACGGCATTGTTATGTTACACATCTTATTATTTAATCATTATACGAGAAACAGTTCACAGATATATTAAAAATAAAAAATTTATAAATTTCAAATTTGAGTTGATTAGTTTGATATAAAATTTTATCTTATAAGTTAGAATTTATTTATGTCGATGTTTTGGGATTTTTTAGAAATAGTTTATTTTTTGGTTGAGAGTGGAAGATTCCAATTTTCACAAAACTATCACTTCTTTTCCTTAAATCAAGTAATTTAAAAGTACAATTTTATTTTAAATTTGGTTTTGGAGTAACATAACATCAATTTGTTCAAAATTTATCTAATTAATTCCAAATTAATCATAATTATAGTTTATTTTTATACGATTATTTTTATAATTATAAATTCATTTTTCTAAAAAAATAGATTTTCATTAAGTTTTGTGCACTTATATTGAATTTAATTTATACTATTTTAAAAAATTGAATCTTGGAAAGTGTATCTAATATTTTAAATTATGAGGTTCAAATTTAGTTATGAGTTCAATTTCATTTTTGTTTATTGTGAATAGTAATATTTGTAAAAATGACGTCGGTATGGTAAAGTAGTAAAAAAGTTTAATTAAGGTTAAAACCTAGTGATAATGTCACAAAATATAATATTAATTATTATTGTATTAAAAATTTGTAACATTTTCATATTAGATTCAAAATATTATTTTATTTGTGCCACATGATCTAGATTAAGACACTTATAATATTTAAAACTTAAGAATAATTGTAAGTGTCTTACTCCCCTTACTTGTAAAAGGGAACCTAATCTCCTCAATTATTTAAGAACATCAGGAACTATAGATCATCCAATAACTTCCAAAATACCTCCCTAACATCCTTCCATTGTTTCTATTGGTATAAGTCTCACCAAAAGAGCAACCTAAAAATGATTAAGCGGCAATCCAAAGGTTTTTTTCCAAGGAAGAGGTATAAGTCTTAACCGAGTTCTTTAATGTTTATTTATTCTTCTAAATACTTTAAAACTATATTAAAAATGTTGATAAAAAAATTTAAGTATTTAAAATATATTAAAATATTATTATGTTTTTTGTAGAACCATTTTTTTCTCCATTTCTATCTCTTGGGAACAAAAAACATCGCTCATGTGTACTTATAGACCACCACCACTATGAAGCGATGTATTTCATTTTTCATCAGTACCACACAAGATTGGTTATAAATATGGAATTAATGAATATATATGTTTTTATGAAATTAGTATTATTATTATTTAAATATAATATATTAGTTATCTTATTATAATTCGATCCGTTTAAAAATGTTAATATCGTACTTGAGTATGTGTAGACTACCACCTCCATGAAGATTTGTAATTTGTTTTTCATTTCCACTATACATGGATAGACATAAGGATAGATTTAATTAATAAATATGATATATATACATATATACATATAATTATATATAAGTAAATATTTATTTAATGTTTTTTATTTTCATCCATTAGAAAATGAAAATGTCGCTCATGTGTATGTATTGACTATTGTCTCCATGAAACGATGTATTTCATTTTTCTGAATATTTTTAATGGATGGTTATAAATTTATATTGAATATATAAACATGATAAATTTTTCATGTATAATTTTTTTATATTATGAAACCATGACCACAGTTAAAGGAACAAAATTGTTGAACTAAAACATGTATGGAAAACATAATGATTAACACTCAAATATTGACTTATAAAAACAAATTATTCAAAAATAGATTAGAAAAAATTATTAATGAATAATATCTATTAAGATAAATCAAAATATGGTTCTAATATATATTTATAATAATTATAAATTTATTAAATATGATATTAGAGTGTGTTCAACCAAGAGAATGTATGTGGTAAGGGTTTGTTTCCCAATATTTTTTTTATTCGAGACTATTTAGGTAGAATTTTCTGTTGGGGAATAAAATAATATTTATCTCAAAAACTCTATGTAGTTTATTTTCCTATATTTTTATCTAATTTTTTATGTTTTACTTTCATTTCTCTCTCATTGGTATTAAAAATACTAAATGAATTGTTTTTAGAAAAACCATCCATATTTATCCTTTGAGTGATGAATGTTTTCTTCCATATCCATGTTCTAAAAAAATCATTAATTGAATTAATAATTTACATTTAAATGAATTTTTATTTTATTTTTATACAAATATGTACTTTAATTTAAAATTATTTTAAAATAATATTTTAATTTTTTTGTTACGATAGACTCTTATCTTTTTACAAAGTAGGAATGGAATGATTTTTTTAACATTTCCCACATGACCACCTTTTCCTTTCAATATATTATTTAATTTTTATTTTTTTACTCTAAAAAGATCTATAATTTTTCAAAGAAAATACTATTCCCTTTATTTTTTCAATTTTTTGATTTAAAATGTTTTCAAAAGAAAATGACATTTCTTCATGTTTTCAATAGGACTTTATATTGTCTTTGTAAAATATATTTTTAATCTATGTCAACATAATTTAAGGATTATTATGATTCACTAAGAATATAATATATTGATAATAACCAAATTATTTCTAAGGGTGGATTATGATCTGGTTGTTTGATTTATTTTTTGAGAAACTATTGAATCTACATATGATTGTTTTCAAATAATGTTATTTTAGTTAGCTATGTAATTTATTTATTATTTATTATTTTCATATGATGAATGAAATGAAACTATTAAGTGAAACATGGGAAGTGTTATAGCCCCTTGATGCATCAGAAGGTCTTATGAGACAAATGTTTTTGGGTATTTGATTAATGACTTTTCTCTTTATGTATGATTTCATGGAATGAGGCCATGATGTAAGATTATGGTGTTTGATATTACACATTATATCATTATAAAAGTAGTTATTTTTATCCATTTTATAATTTTTGTTTGTATGTTTTCAAATGATATATTCTTATTTCATGATATTAGTTATTTGACATATTTTATTATTGTGCATCTCTATCATATTATTCATGATTTATTTATTCTATGATATCTGTCAATGTACGCTTTCCCTTAATGATCATATGATCTCACCCTTAATTTCATTTTCCTTTCTTGGGGTACCAAGAAGTAACATTTTAATGATTTTAGGTATATACTAAAATACATAATAATGTTCTCATGGTTGTTTTAACTTTTATTTCATTTTTTCAAATGAAGTGAGAATCCTGTATGTATCTAATCTACATTGACTAATAAAATATTCAACCCTATAGGATGAAATCTCTTGTATTTTCTACCAATGATGTAATTTAAACCTATGATCCAAGTAATCAAATATGGGTAATTATAGAATTTAAATGAGGTTTTGAGGTAGAATTCAAAACGGAAATATCTTCCAACATTAAATGAAATGTTTACACATACTGATAGTTGTGGGAATTTACCAAACTAAAAGGAAAATTTTATTCAATATATTATTTTTTTAATATAAATTTATGGGTTAAGAATAAAGGAAAATATATTGAGTGTAATTGAGGAATCACAAAACAATATCTGAGAGATAATTCTAAGAGATTAATACTCCACTGTGTCAATGAGAGAGAAGGAGTTGATGTTGGGAGCCATTAAAGAAGAAGATGATTAGTTTTTCACCTCAGTATTTCTGAAGGTATATAAATATCATGATTTTGAAAGCTATATTAATGAGTTTTGAGACTATAGGTGTTGTCGATGTTCTTGAAATGATTATGAATACGGAATTGCTGACCCATATTATCATAGAGGAATATCATTCTCTAGTGGTGTTGAAGCAACCCAAATTAAAAAAATAGTTATTTCATCATGAGAAAAAAATTAAGGATATTTTAGCTGATGTAGCAAACTAGTTTCTAAATAGGCTGAGGTATGGGGTGTATTACTAATTTATGGAGGTTTTCAATTGGGGTATATAACTGACTGTTGAAGGGTTTTAATTGAGTTGTTTAAACAACTACTATTTATCCACTTAGGGATTTAGTTGAGAATCCATCTTGAGGTTTATAACCAACATAGAAAGGATTATAATTTTATACCAAACCTTCTAAATAATATTTCTGTCTCTCCCTATTGTTTTACTACTCCTCAAGAGATGATGTTTTGGGATAATGTTGAGTGGATCGATAACTTTAATAGTCTCAAGAGTTTGAATTAAAGTGAGGAAGAATTCCAAAAATAGGTTGAATAATTCACCTTCCCTCTTAGGGGTCCAATAAGCTTGGCGAACTAGAAATTCTATACACGTTGAACACCTTTATAACTAAAAGTGAATATTTTCTATTTAAAAGTGACATTTGAACGAAATATCCATATGAAATTGTCAAAATTGATCAAATTAAATCATCCGAAATTTACAAGTTAAGAAAAATTGTTGATAGTTTATTTTTACATGTATTAATTAGCCACACAGTAATCCCTAGTGCAGTGTGATTGGTATGACTAAAAGTGTGTATTTTCATTTAACGGATACACTTTAGTTCAAAATTCAGGTCACACACTAAAAAACAATAAAATAATATTATATTATCATAATATTTAATTAAAATGTCTATAATTAAATTTTTATGTATAGGAATAATCCACACATTAGTCTGACACACGGTGTGGCTGGTATGATTAAAATTGTATGTTTTCAATTTAAAAGTGAATTTTTAGTTCAAAACATTCATCAAATGCTAAAAACCATTCAAACAAACTCATATTGTCCTAATACATTTATAAAATTATTAATAATTCATTTTTATGTGTAATAATTAACATCAAATAAATATAATGCATAATGTGGTCGATATGATTCAATATGTATGCTTTTAGTTTAAAAGTGACATTTTAGTTCAAAACACACTTCACAAAGAGAAATTGAGAAAATTTTCTTGGATTATCCATATAATTTTGGAATATAATTAATAATTACTTTTTGATTTGTAGAAATTAACCAACTACCAATCTAATAAATAGTATGACTGGAATTATTAAAAGACATTTTTTCATTTTAAAGTAACAATTTAGTACAAAATAGGCATCCCATTTAAAAAAAAGAAAAACCAATAAAATTTTCATGATAATTTATTACAATGACCATTTATTCATTTTTAAAATACATTAATTAACCACATGTCATTCCAATATATGGTGTGATCGATATAAATTAAAGCAAATGAACTTAATTTAATGTTGGGATTTTAGTTAAAATGTGCTTAATATAGTGAAAATAGAGAATTTTTTTTTATTATTGTGATATTTTATGAAAAATATCATTTATCAATTTTTGATATCTAGAAATTAACTGCATATTAATAGTATATATTGTTTCCTGGTATAACTGAAACTGCATCACATACTCAAAACAGAGAAAATGCATTGGGAGTGTCATAATACATTATAATATGTTTTATTTACGTATAATGTTATAATTTGTATTTTTATGTTTTTTTAACATTTTTTTCATTTTTATTTATTTTTATTTATTAATTATTTTATTATATTAATTTTTTTATTCATTTCATTATAGGGGTATTAAAATAAGTTTTATTATTATTGCAGTCACAAGCTTGTTTTCTTCATGGTTGTGTTGATCCATGGTAGACTCCTACAATCTAGATTATTTGTGAGTTATTCAGAAATGTTAAATGTTTGTAAAAGTATTACATATAAATGTAATAGTAATGAATTGAAAATTTTTTAATGTAAATTTATTTATAATTTTAATTTATTTCAATTTAAATTTATTTATAGTTTATTCATAATTTATTTATGTTTTATTTATTTATCTAATGAAGTGAATTTTTTATGTTGAAGAACACTATTGTAGCTGAGAAATAATATAATCATTTTTTTATATAGCATTGATAAAATATGGTACTATCAGCACTAAAATCACACTCATAAAATATATCTTTTATTAGTGATAACTTTAATGATGATAAAAATCAATTTTATCATCAGTTTTTTTCCCTAATAAGATCTCAAGCCCATTATTAGAACTCACATTATCAATAATTTTAATGTATCTATAATAACCTATTTTTTTGATTTTAAATCCAAAATATATATTAGTTAAAATATATTTTAATCCGTTGCATGGAGCTTCAAAAGGGGGGCTTCAAATAGGTGATTTGGAGAATCATTCCATAAACAAGGTTCCTCCAAGTTGTTATAGATAACATGAGGGTTTATATAGGTACATGAATGGAAACCAACATGATATATGTGAGGTTTCTAAAGCATCAACATAAATATCCCAAATCCCAACAATGTCATAAAGATTACTCAAATTATAATAAATCACCATCAGATTATACAATCATTAATTTTTATTGATAGATTCACACTTCAAGTTGCCAATGTGAGCATTAACAAAAGGATAATGACCCAAAATTCCACAAAATGGAAATCAACAAGGTTTATTGAATTTTATCAAGCACCTTTTTAATTTTAATTATTTTATAAATATTATTTATTCATAAATTTTATTTACTTATATTTATTGGGTAAATTAAATAACATTTAAAATTGTTTTAATATTAACTATGAATGTTCTTGACATCATATCAATAGATGTGATACCAAAAAACATACTATATTGGAATTTATTAATATTTTTAAATATAAATGCTCTTTCATTCAGTATATATTAAAATTATTGTTAATTATAGTGGTTAAATTGAGTGTTAAATAAATTATATTTTGGTCAATATTGTTTGTATATCCAAATAATTAATTTCCAGTTGGTTATATTATTTATCATATTGATTAAATATATATATATTTTTAATTTTTTTATTTTCATTACCATTTTTAATTTAATTATATATAATTTTTATTTAAATATCATTTTTATTAATTTTCCAAAAACTCTAATTGATAATTAGATTAGTCCCATTTACTAGAAAAAAAATTATTTATTTCATATAGTTAATTTATAGTATTGATTCTATATTAAATAATAATCCAACAGAATATTTGAGATACGAATTAGGGTATTACTATACCATAGTAGTGTTCTAAAAATAAACCATCAATTTTGCATCATTGTGACACAAAGATCAAATTTTAATATCATTTCCATGGATATTATTATTTTTATTTAATTTTCAAATTTAGTAGACTAGTTTACACAAGCTATTTTGGTCGAATAAGGAATAAAAATAAAATAAAATAAAATGAAATAATATATATATATATATATATATATATAATTTGGAAACTTCAAGGATAAATACTCCCATAATAACTTAGTTCCCACTGATCTCAAGATAGAGTTATTTTTTCACACTAGGATTTGTTGATAGAGGGTATAAAAAAAATTAGAGCCCAATGATTCAGAAATTCCAAGGAACATTAAATAGGGGATAATAAATAACAGACACCCATAAAATAAATCCAAGAGAGAGTGAGTCACATGAAACTTTAGTGCCCATTGAAAATCAAATAAAACTTAAGGAGTTGTCCATACCCAATGTAGATTTCCACCAAACTAGTTTAGAGTACTTTGATCTTACTATTTTTTTAGATATTTAATGAGTTCCAATTCATATACTACCTATGTTACATGATAAAATATGTGAATATACTCATAAAAACCTTAAATAAATTCACATTGTGTGTGTTACCACAAAGCCTCCAGAAATCACATTGGATAAAATTATGGTGATATATTTCATTTTATCGCTATATGACACTCTTAAAGAGTGTATTTAAGTGTGTTTTAACAAAATAATGATGATTTATTTTTATTTATTTTTGACTAAATGTAATTCTCATGTTTTTTGTTTAATTATGATGTTCAGTTTCAGTTTGGTAATATCATTATAGTTAAATATTTTTTGTTATTTTTGGAAGGTTTTATTTGGACTAAGAATGTATTTTTAATTGGTGAAAGAGTGTTAGAGTATTTTTAAAGGAAAATTGGGTAATAAGGTTGATCTAAGGAAAATTAATATAAAATATATAGTTTATAGACTCTATAATCGTTTATTTTTTTTTTGGAATTTTTAGACAATGAAGAATGCACAAAAGGTTTATATTTTGTAGGAAACTATGCATCAACCATGAATTTAAAAAAATTGATAAAAAGTGTTTATTTAATATATATCTTATTCTACCCCAATTCAAAATCTAACATGGAAAAACTCCATCTTAGGTGACTTTTTTGGTTTCTAGGGATATTCCTTCCTCTCAAAGCCTTAAGGTCAAAGATAAATAACATAATACTCTTCCCCATTCTCTTTTTTTTTCAGGGTGGTGGTCTAAATATAAGGACTTGTATCAGGTGTTTCTATGAGTAATAGAGAAACCATTCTAATAAAGATGGATTTTGTTAGGTGTGTTTCTAAGAGACCTAAATAAGGTTTTGAATTTTCACGAGGGGTATCAAATTCTTATGATGCACAATGATTACAAATTTATTACTCCAAAATCCACACCAAGTAAAAATGAATTGTATAGTATATGTATGAGGTTCATCACATAGATACAATGGAAGAATAATTATTAATTTATAAACCAATTGTTAGATCATTCACAATATTTATATGAATTTGAAATTGAAATTAAACTACAATATGCTAAACTAGATTAGTTAGTTAATGAATTAACCATCAGTGAGGAGAATGCAGATATGTGGATCAATATCCATGGATGGTTTTCTTTAATGAAAATGATTATACTCCATGTGTGAGGTCAATAAATATAATATTTGTGACACTCTATAATGTTAATTAATCCCACAAGTACAACGATTATTGAAATTACCTAAAATAATTTAACACACAAGGTCAATATAATATAATAATATTAAGTTGAATTATGATTTATCTCAAAGATAATAGAATGATATAGTTAGATCTCACAATCTCATCCATCCTTACTACATCAAGTTTATTACCTTAATTCATATCACTCTATCAATGAAATAATAAAATATTTTTGAATTTTATAAAATATGATAGTAATTGAAAATACTAACTCATGATAAAAGAATATTGGAAAACATGACTTACTCTTCCTTTTCTATCCATATCACCCTATTTTATGATGTTATTCACTCATATATGAATTGTTATAAACCGTGATTGAACTAAATATTACATAAGAGTTAATAAAACTAAAATGACTATGAATATTTCTTGTAAAATTAGAATACATACTTGATTTTGAAGAACACATGAAATATATAAATTCCAAAATTACACAATGAAAAAAAAGGAAAATTGATATCTTGTCAAAGAATCTATAAGCAGATGATCCTTAGTTTCCATTACCTACATGAATCCCATGGAATATTATCCCTTTTACTCTTTCCTCCTCATTTTAAAAATATAAATATCTTCCATTGAATCAGCCAAAATTATATCCCACAAAAATATCAAGCCAAAATTTTCCATCGTTGACTAGATCGTAGTCAATAAAACACAATATTATAATTTATCTATCATTTTACGTCAATTCAAAACTCTATCATGGTCAAGGATCCACCAAAGATAAATTTCCAAGAAATACTTTCCCTTATTAATACTAAAATCATTCAAAAAATCCACTTATTTCTTTTCCTATAATTTTTCGTATGATTTTATCAAAAATGGAATCTTGGATTTATTCAATCCAAACAACCATTAATTTCTTAGGTTATGATCCTTCAATTTATATTTAATAAATTCCTTAAAATATTGGAACTTTTAATTCTTAAAAATCTATTTGACTTGAACATGTTCCAACATAATTCAGTGAAATGAGACACATTTACATTCCCCCAAAATCATGTAATCTTGTTTATGCGAATTTTAACATCACTGAAGCATTGTTAGAATAATTATGAGAAAATTTCATTTCCCAATAATAACCATGGTTCAAAGCTAATATTTTTTATGGGGTGAATTATTAGCTAAGTACCTTTTACTAACAATTTACAACATAGTAGCATGGGTTTCAATGTGATACAAAATATATTCTTCTAAAATCTAAGAATGTCTAGGAAATCATGACATGAATTATAGATTATTTCACTTCCATTATTAATTTCCATTATATACACTCAATCCGTTTGTGAAAAGAAACCTTCTTTGTGTTATAATGGGTAATTGATGGAAAACTTATGATTCTGTCTCTTTATGATTCTCTATATTATGGATGTGGATCCACGATGTGTATTCCACTCAACTAATATAAATTAATATTACATGGATTCAAGATTTATTCTTCTATATACCCATTATGATGTGATTCTTTGACCATTAATCATTCCTCCTTATCAACTATATGATAAATTATATAATTTGACATATAAATAATCCTCCCAGATCATATATTACCTAACCAGAACCAAGTTAATTTTAATCCTCCATATCCTAGTTCAATTCAAATGTTCTTATACATTCCACTTTTCATTGTAGTCATTTGAGTTATAGTACAAGAAATAATCTTCCACAACTTCAAAACCACTATTCATATGTATCCACCAATTTAATCTCATGAAACATTAGGTTAAATCTTCATAATATAAACTGTTTTGAAATGAATCTTATCATAAAATAATCTCTAAATTCATAAAATCCATTGAATAATCTCATAATAACTTCACAACATGGTGTTGTAACATCCACCCATAGTCCATGGACATTGAGCAGTGATTGGACTGGAGAAGTCACTACTGATACCTTAGGTATCACTTCCCAAACACCAGAGGATTTTGGCTTGTAGCGAGGGTCTACTTTAGTACCATTATGAGAATATACCCCATAGCATAATATAAATAAAAGTGGGAACAATAAATAGAATATATAACCAATACAGAGAGTATATAGAATAATAAATAATCAAAATGCTAAAAAATAATATCATGTAGAAGAAAGTAGTCATATAGAACCATAATCATGCTTGCATATAATTAATGATTACCTACTAGGAAAATTAAAATACAATAAAAGAAATAAATAATGTGATACTAATGGGGCTCTTCTTCCACCCCTTAAGACATACCTCAATTATAATATCTAACATCATCTAACATATTTTTTCAATCATTCAACTTCAAGACATTTCCCAAACTGAACTAGTGATCAGTGAGACCTACTAGTTATATGGTTTCCCAAGTTGGGAGTAAGTACCACTCAATAGGGAAGCACAAAAAATCTTCCATATATAGCATGTAAATATAGTATATGTGAATGTGTTAGGATTAAGATAATAATTAAATAATAAATTTGGAAGTATAAATAAATAACTATTGTCAATATTTGAGTTCTATTATGACAATCGAGATTGACTGTACATACTTAGACCAGTGACAAAGTATCTTTGAGTATATCCTCTAATTGTTCCAACTAGTACCAGACCCAATGAGTGTGCATTAACATGAGAATACAATGATTCCTAGAGGGATGTCCCTAGTAATTCCAATAGTATCAAGCTCAATGATTAATTCCTAGGATTTCATCCTTATAAATGTAATTTCATTAGGAATGCATATAATTCCTTGAGGTAAGAACCTAGGAAATCCAATATAGGAAAACATCCAATTCCAAGGATCAATTCCATGGAAATCAAATGAAACATAAGGTTGATTCACAACATCCTAGGAATTCCAAATAGAATCGAAGACCAAATCCAAGGGGATTTCACATGGCATTCTATATCAAATAGTTATCAAAACCAAATCCAATGGGATTACCTAAGGAATTATTTTATAACCGTAGGATGAATTCTTGGTAACCACACGATGTTTCCATATAGACACAAATGATGATTCCTAAGTAATTACCTAGGATATCCATATAGACCTGAAGGCATAATCCTAAACACACATGAATTATGAATATAAGAATCAAGGGAATTGAATCCCTCCCATAATATATCACATCATAGTCACTATATCCTCAATCGAGCTCACATTGTCAGTTCTTGTTTTTGGGTGACACTCGAAGTCATCAACACTGGATTCACCACACTAAATATCTCTAAGGTTCATATATAACTGTGGAACCTATTAGCGTCCCTTAAGTCTAATCATAACACAAAACCCTACATTGGATCCTTAGTCATAGTTTTTCCTCTAAGGTCATCATCTGTCACTCATAATGTGTCACATTTCTTAACATATTCATAACACATTTTGACCTTATTGGCCTCATAAGGTAAGTGTCATAAAGAAGATGGATTTAATTTCATCCCCTTTCCATGTCACCCTAGGTTAGTCCACACACTCAAGTAGTCAATTAATCTATTTAGGTTCTTCCCAACCAAAGTATCACATATTAGTATGAGATGAATGTTCAACCACACTAATGTCAATTACCCAAGGGCGTAATGGAATTTATATGTTATCCCTTCGCATACATGGGACAATCATTCCCAGTACAATGATCACCTCAACAATGAGGCATCAATGGAACCAATGCTATTGTTAACAATGTATCATACATTTTATTCTCTTTATTTCACTCATGGGGTTCATATATCTCAATGAATATGATTATATTAAGCTTTCCACAATTGGTGATCGATTCATCTATATAGTGCACGAGGGTCCATCATGGCCCTTGGCACTTTTCTAATTCAATCCATAGGAATTAATTTTTAATTAAATAATTTAATTAATTTAAAAATTTCAATCACCCAAGGTGAAGAGAACACACATATCACATTCCACATGAATCATTTAGCCACTATAGGGGTATATATAAGGACCACCTATGTTTCCAAAAAGTTATTCCCATTAATCGTTGCTTGGTTATTATTACTCGAGCTCATCCTAGTCCCATACATGCCCTAATAAATATCTTCAGCACCTATATCAGGCCATAAAATCTCATAATTAAATATAAAAAATTCATAATTTATTATACATATACTTTTTAACAACTAATAATTTATTTTAATTTAAAATAATTGGGTATAATTTCTCAAAACACATTGGTCAGCCACACTACACTGAAATAGAAACCAACCATTTTTAGAAGGTCCATGTAGTACACCTTACATCATTCCTATAAAAATCTCCAACAAATGAAATTGTTTCAAAGAATAATTTAACACAATTTAATAAATAAACTCCCAACTAATTCATATGATGACATAACATTAATGAAATGACACACACCAACATGCATTAATCATATTAAGACATATTATACCCAATCCAAATAAAAGACTCATAATATTAGGAATGTTCCACTATGATATAGTGGAATATCAAATGAAACCATATGTCGGGTTGTATAAACTAGAGAGAAATAAAGAGGAAGGAAACAAGAATGAAGAAAGAGTGAGTCTCACTATGAATCCCCACTAAATCACTTAAAAATTCACCCCTAATATAAAGGGATTAAAGGAAATGAGGGAGGGTAGGGAGAGATCTCTTATGTCTAATGATTACAAGGGTGGAATAGACAAAGGGCTCAAGAAATTAATTAATAAATTCGGAAAATGGAGAGATTCCAAAAAATTAACACCACTCAGTTGGGAACCACGAAATGTACCATGATATAAACCATTTTGTGATCTACCGAAGGCATCCCTAGTGAGACCTCGACACATCCAAGGCCTTGACGAGGGATCCCACCCACTCATCATTTTGGATATGAGGTCCTCCCACATAACATAGAATATCTCCATAGAGTGTTTGAGTTTCATTCTCCATTTCTAGCTGAAAAAATCTCCACCATATCCATTTCAGCCTCCTCATTACCGAAAGAAGCCTTTCCAAGGAACCATGACGAGACCAGGGTCCATTCCATATATGCTATGAATTTCTCATTATACTACATTAAGCACCATGATTTTGATCTCCTAATCTCTGATAGTGACAATCACTAGGTTCCATGATAATCTAAGAACAAAATGCATAGGAACCAAAGTGAGGTTCATTCCCCTCCCTTGAATTTTCAAATTAAAAATTTCTATGTCCATCATGCGTTTCACCACAATGTGTTAGTCCCCATACCCTAATAAAACACCTAGATAGAAGGAGTTACCCCATGATGGCCTCACCATTTTGGCCCCAAAGATCCATAATGGCTAGCCTCCCCTATAACCATATCATGTATTTTGGTCCCCTAACCACAAACATAAATCACCATAGTGTTTTGAATCCTGTCATACCTCAAAACCACCCTCAAGGTCCAAAAAATAAAAAATAAAAAATAAAAAATATGAAAGACTAAAAGTATACTAAAAATACCACAATCGAGCACCAAATTCATCAAAAAAACATCAAACTACACAAGAAAAAAATTATCTAGGCTATCCCAACTCACATATTCTTGATTAAAAATCCATTTATTAAAAAAATCTCACACCAAAACCAAAAACTCAAATTAATTTCAAATTTAAAAATCCATATGGATGTGGGTCTTTAGAGATGTAATTTATCATGGAATAATGCTCATCATTATGTCTTATAATTTTTTATACACTTTTTTAGTACAATATGACTCATGTGTTTCACCATGGTATCATTATAACAATAACATTAAAAACCCCTCTCATATTAATCATTTCATAATTAGGTGGATTGTGATGTGAATTGTGGTAGTTTTCTATAAACCCTTAAAACACTGAAAAATTTATAAACAATCTCCATCTTTCAATAAATCATCAATAATAAAAGGAATTGGATATTTTTTTCCCAACAATCAATGAATTTAATGGTCAAAATACATTCATAAATTAGGATCCTCAGGTATCAAAATGACATTGGAAGAGGTGTTTATATCAAGTGTATGTGAGGAAAGAATTTCTTTTATTATTATTCTTTTAGATAGTTTTTCCACATATATAATCTATGGAATTTGGTACCATTTCATAGTATAGTTTCATATGAGAATTTTTATTTATTTTTTAGGAGAATTTAATTGTGGAAGATATATGAGGTAGGTGGATACACTTTATTACCATTTTGTATAATACAATGTTTTATTGGTAAAATGTTTGTAGTAACGACTCTATAATCACTAAAAAATAGTTCAACACTTGGAAATAAAGGAAATAATGATTTTTGAAAATTTTAGCTTCACAATAAAAATTTCAAGAATATTAAACCTATGTGATTTCATAGGTTATATTCATGCATGAAGGATGGAACTTTATGAACACCATAATATTTATATAAATTGGACAACTAGATCACAAAATTAGTGGAAGTTTAAGTGATTCTCAATTAAATAATAGATTAATTATAATAATTTAAAACCCTATCTATTTGAAGGTGAAAATAATAATTTAACCTCATACATGTGAAAGATATATAAAAACTAAATGTGAAGCATGTGAACATGATCATTGTGGAAGTACTTTATAGAATGTGATTTGAAATACATCGTCAAAGTGCCCCCACCATATTTATTCCAATTCATAGAAGTTATCTAACCTATGCGAGGACAAGTAATTTCACAAAGGTTATATAAATGCATTAAACCAAAACCATGTTTCCAATGAGATCCCATAATTTTAATGGTATAACTCTATGAAGGTATTGACAACCCGAATGATGTTTTTCATTGGTATCGAACTTTGTGAACCCTGAAACCCTTATAAAACATATACACATTCAAAATAATATTCCTTTATGCAAAACATTTCCTCATGAACCCAAAAAACCAACTCAATCACGTTTTTAGACTATAGGGTTACTTTTTTATAAGTCCCATAACAAACCTTGATAGCCTATTATAGCCACTGGTTCTTACTACAAGACCCTAAATTATATGGTATAATTTCCTTTCAAACTGATCATATATTACATGGTTCACCATATTTAAAACATGACATAAAAATACATGGTCCACTATCCTTTTTGTAAAATATTAAACTACATAGTATTCCCTCTATTCATGGATTTAATCATTAAGTAATTAGTTCAATCATGAATTTTATGAAATTCTTACATTGCCTAAAACATAAAGTCTCTCTTTCCAAGGGTGAGTGTTATGCCCTTAAAATACAGATTTATTTTATAAAACACCCACATCATCATTTTCAAGACTTAATCTATACGGTTTTCCCTTTTTATATAAATTTAATCAATGTCACTCACTTCCAGAGGGATCTTGTTATGTAATTCATGCACATATTTAAATAGTCAGATATGCTTCTCAAGGGACACTGTGACGCCAATCATACATGAATTAAATCTAAAAGGATCCATTCATAAGGCTGAGTATTATTCCCATGCTATATATATTTAAATTATAGGAAACCCCTTAAACTATATTGTATTTGATTCTTGTTTACTTGGATACATAACAAACATCCCTAATGATCAATATTTGTATCCATATAACACCATATCTTTTTATACCGTCCTTAAGTCCATTAATGATGATTCAAATTGAGAGGGATCCATGAAAATGATTAGTGTAAACCTATATATCAGCGAGGAGAAAATATATGAGGATTTATATGCATGATAAATGCACATATTTTTATTGGCGAGGATCCAAATGTACAAATATCCACATGCATGATTAGAATTCACATATTTACTAGTGTTGATTGAAATAGAAGGTAATCTATGTGTATTAAAATCATAAAAAAGTTAATTGGTTACATGATAAATATTCACAGATCTATGTTCATGAAAATTATAAACATATCTATTATTAATGAGCCACATTAATGAGGATAGATATGTTTAAAAACAATACACACATCTGTTGGTGATGTTCCAAATGGATGATGATTCATGCTCATGATGATGGAACACAAATCTATTTGTTAGAATCTAATGGATCAATATGTTAGTGTGTTATGAGTGTAAAGTTTTTATTAGTGATGATATATTTGATGATAATCCATGAATGTGACAATCTTACACATGACCATCATTAGGTACACCCCAAGGATACCCTTATCATTGGCCCATATGAATTTAAACAATGATTCAACCCTATGAAATTTCTATCCAACATTAAACAATAGAGAAACCCTTTTTCCTTATTGCATGACTTTAAATAAGAGAGAAACCATATTAAATTCCAAGTTGGGTTTAAACAATGGATAAAATCTATCACCTTCCCATAGCATTTAAAATAAAAAATTAATTATATAACCTTTCCATCAATCTTTTAACAACATATAACACCGTTATCATCCTAAAAATAAATTTTAACAATATATTCTCTTTAAAGTGACTATTGGCTATAGAGAACCTTCCTCTATGAATTTCAATTATAAATTGAAATTACCCTCTTTATTTGACGAGTATAAAATGTATTGTGAAATTTGGGTAAGAAAATATCATTGTTATCAAAACCGTAAAGCATGAAAATCAATCCGTACTTTGATTATCGGTATTTTCCTGACTACAGTAGAAAGTTATTTAATTAACCAATGTTAATATGGATGAATTTTGGTTGGATTTCATAAATATTGTTTAAATCTATGAAAAAATATAAAACTATACAATAATATCCATTATAGAATGATTAGACCTTCCCTCTAGTCAATTTTGAGTAATCTATTACATCAATCAATGCCATGTTAAAACAAAAATGGTGAAACCAATATAAAATCCTTCACATATATCAAATCGTTCTTGTGACCATGTATGTATATTAGTGCTAACACATTAACAATTTTATTTTTTGTAACCTAAAAGTATGGAATGTTCGAAAATTGATAGAAACAAATGATGCATCTTGTTTCCCCCAAATAGATGTTAGTGTAATGTAATGGTGATCAATTTTTATACATCCCTGAACATAAAATATAATAATTTCATTCTTTCAAAATATCTCCACAACTGTAACTACTAATGGGAATCCAAAACCATTCTCTACAACATAGCTTCTCCACTACCAGATGGTGAATGTCATAGTAGAGAGTATTTATGAGAAGGAAACATCCCAAAACACTCAATATATAATAATATACTTGAGTAAATTAGTCTATAGAGGTCATCCACATGTTATAGCATTAGAAGTGAGAAGTTTCAGACCCTCACCATATCGAATATCTTTAAGAGATTATCTCCTGTGTATAATAAATAATTCCTCTTATACCTAGGATAGAAGGGGGATGTACTACACATAGATGCTACAATAAAAGAATTTTCTTGGGTTACCTCTCTAATAAAAGTCATTTATTGTATTTTATATCCCCAGAAACATAGGAAAAAACTCAGGGATATCATGATCTATCTTTTTATATCTGGGAATCTAGAAAAAAGGCTACACCATGGGAAAGCTACTCCCATCATTCCGAGGAAGGATGGAACCATTTTTACTACAAATGATTACATTTATAATTATTTTTTCAACATTTATAAATGATAAAAAATATTTATCGTATTCATAAAAGATAGAAATTTTTTCATCATGAGAAATAACCTTTTATGTATTAGGAAATCTCAAATATATAATAGTGTTTTATCATCTCTATTTCCACCATTTCGGAGTCCTCAATCATCATATCCTTTATATATCCAATGAGTAGATAAATTTTACCCCAACATTTCATATGGAAAATCCAATGATAGAACATTCAAAGGGTTTTTTTTAATTGTGACAAATCCTTCTAATGCTTCATTCATTAGGGAAAAATCCTCATCTATGTAACCATAACGAGGATCTAATACTAGTTATTAATGATATTTAGAATAAAATAGAAAATAAAAAATACTTGATATAGATATTTATATTTCTCATAAAAAATGAACCATATTTCTATAGGGAGTAACTCTGGAATTTCACTATCAGATTTTTACAATCCTAAAAATCTCATTCTCTCTCCCTATATCTCTCTCACCCCATACCATATAATTTTTTATACTCAAATAATTTTTTACACCAAAATAAATTAAATAGACTAAGTATTTTTATACTTTAAGTATTCTGTCACCGAGAGTAATTTTCTCACATGAAATATTTTACTACTCAAAATAATATTATTACATCTAAATTATTTTCTTAACAAGAGTTATTTATTTTATCATTTTTTAGAAATTCAAATATATTTTTTATAGAAGTATTTTCACACATAGAGGAATTAATATATTAGAGGACGTGATGTGTGAGACATTATATTCGCACACACACACACACAAACACACACAAATATATATATAAGGGTTACTGGTGAGAACCCATGTTTTCCAAAGTTGATTGAATCAATATGGGTAAATTGATCCATTTCCCAAATGAAGTTAAAAAGAACTAAAAATAGTCTAAATAAAAACAAGGTTTTAATTCAATTAAAAGAATTTAGTATATATAAAAATTGTTTAATAAGAGTTAAAAATATAAGTTAAAAATATGTTAATATAAAAATTCATTTGGTAATAGAATAAGAAATAGAAAAAAAATTAAAAATGGACTTAAATAAAACATTAAAGGTGTAAGTGAGAACACCTTAATTATTTATGGATTTTGGAATATGAGATATCTACTCTCATATAACCTTACTACTAAAGAATATCTAATTTAATATCCCAAAAACTCATTTGTTTTTTTACCTAAAGTGAAAGGATAATCCTATTCCCAAATCTAGTTAGTTACAACCATCATTATACATTTCTCATTTGTATAAAACATTCTATTATCAACTTGTCTAATTTTTGAATAGTATAAATTGTTAGGTTAAAATTAAAAGGTTTCTGTTCCATTTTGAAGATAAAATCAAATAAATAAGATAAGGCATATAGAAAAATGGTAAGTATATGGAAATCTAAAATACATAAAAAAATTGTTCATTGTAGATTTGAATAAATATTTATGTCTATGAGATCATAAAATATTTTTAATATTATAGATCCATTCATTAATTGTTATTTAAATGAAAGATTGATAAGTTGTTTATTATGAGGCTATCAAAATATAAATTTAAAATCCCTTATGAACAACATGGGAGATGGTATTTTTTTAATCAATTAGATAATCCTAAATAATAATTTCCATAAACTCTTATTAATATTTTGGCGGGTTTTAAAAAAATTAATAAAGAGAAACATGTAGGAATTTGAGATTGAAGAAAGAAAAAAGGGTGCGGAAACAAAAAATTCGGTGAAAGGGACTTATCTTAGGTTTAGTCACATGGGTAATTAATTCTCCTACTAAAATCCAAATTCATTATATTAAAAAATCAATATCATTGTCTATCCACTAACTTCAATAAAAATTATGGGTCTTAGTTTACCTCATATACCTCATTGTTATAGTAAAATATATTGTATCCATGGTGTAGAATAGTTATAATTCCATGGTTGTAAAAAATAACCATAAAAAACCCCATTCAAATGTATATGTTTCACCCATTACATTCACAAATATAACCACATGAAGAGAATTTTGGGGAAAGTTAGGGCTTAATAATGTAATGAATGTAAGTGGTCAGAAAAAGAGAGTATATGACAACCATCGATCCACTTACCTCCAAATCACTGCCACATCAAGGATGAGAGAGGGAATTTCATAATTGGAGAGTGGGGATTATATACCTCATATGATCTCCCATAAAACTAAGCCTTGGTCCAGACTACCATAACCATGGAAGTAGAAGATGACAATGGTGGTAAGGTAGATATGGAAGATTGAACAAATATTGAAATATAATTATTGTTAAAACTAAATCAATGGAATATTTTATAATAATGTATACACTAATACCCTTGTTAGACACCTCCTTCATAGAGGTATCCCCCATTCATATAAAAATATTAAAACTATATCCCCATGAAAAGTATCATGCCATAAAATTAGTACCTCCACAATCTTCCATTCCGTTTGAATGGTTTCCAATTGTCCTTCTTGATGCTTATTTTTTTAGTTAGAGTAGAAAAAATCTATATTTGAACCTCCAAAAACTGTGCCATAATATTCATCAACAAGAATCTATAGAATTATGTGACTCAATATCTATCCCTAGACTAGGATGATTTGTGTTAAGGTTGTGTTTCAATTGAGGTTGAAAATAATTAATTTGGATTTTACTTTTAGGTCAATCATTTTTTCCGTATGTAAATCAGGTTTTAATATCCGGAATTCATGAATTTTTATGTCTACAATGATGTGAGGGATCTAAAAATGGGTTTTAAGCGAAGATATAATTGAACGTAATCCCTAGTTGTTCACCTTATATGAGACGTGAAGTAAGTATTTCAATCATATTCAAGGTCTTGTGTTACGATTTTAAAATGAAGTGGGCTATGTGATGTGACCTTGGAATTATTGAATTATTTTCCTTTGTTGTCAACCCTATATATGAGATTGTTGTTGAGATACATTAGATGTTTCATTGAAGAGTTTGGAAGATGGATTGGGATGTTTTTGGAGGGACTGTGAGGAAATTTAATTAATTTAGCTATGTCCTAGAAAACTATGAGTAATTTACCAATACTGCATCTGTGTTATTTGTAATTTTCATGTGTTTCATCCCAAAGGTATATATGAGTCATTTAAAAACCAGGCCTCTTAAAAATGGAAATGTCCCTGGAAACATATGAGTGATGAAGGATCATTATATGATTTTATCCTCATCTACTTATATGTGATTTAGTGCTTCATATGTGTCATTCAAGAGTTTCATACATGTCATTTAAATTCTACATAATTTTCCTTCTAGAATTAGAAAAATATAAAACTATATATACCAAAAGTAATGTTTTTATATTTTCTAATATGACGATGTAAACGAAATCATATGATGCTTTTTGAATCATTCTTCTGGGATTCAAGAGTAATGATCATTCAGGAAGATCACGATCCTAGGATCCATGATTTATCAAAACCAACTGAAGGAGGATCTAGTGTTTCCATGTTGAGATACACTCCATAGAAATATAAAAAGATGATTTTAACCACATAATTATGTTTTTTTTGGCCATTGAAAAATAAATATGACCATTCTATGTTGAATTTTTTGTGGGGTTTTTGGTCCCTGTGGTGAATTCATGCGTTATATATTTTGATATTAAAGTGGTGATCATGCATTTTTCATGGGCTGCAGTCAAATGTAGTTTTTATTTTACTCATAATCCATCTTAGTGGTTTACCAGGGTCATCTCACAAGGAGAAGGTTTTTGGAGTTTCACTTATCCTAATTATTATGATTTTTTTGTTTTTAATGTTTTTAAAGTGATAAATTTGAATACGGGTTTAAGTGAAAATATATAACAAAGTGAAAATACAAGAGAAAATGGATGCATGAAATTAATATGGTCATAAAGATAAATTATCATGTGATCTATAATTATTTACTTTTGTTCTAAGTCATATAATTCAATGAGCATGTTCAAAATCATTCAGAAACTCACCCTCCACTATTTTCCTTTGAATGGAAAAACTAATCCACTTGAGAGATCCTTAAAAATATCAATAATTTCATATATTATCTTTGGTGAATGGGTGAAAAAATTCTTTAATTTCGGGAATAAACTCACTCACAAACTTCGCATTGATCATGTTCCATTCATAATATTTAACCACATAACTACAATGCTATGAAGTGTGGCCTAAAATATAGGGGGAATTTGGTGTATAATAGTTGGAGGAGTGTAAAAATTTCAATTAAATTTAGATTAAAATTAAGTCCTCCATATTTTACAAACACCATATTTATAAAAATATATAAGAAAGAGATTGAAAATTAAATTCATCAATTCAATAATTCCATTTTGATTCACCTCAGACTAAATGAAATGTTTTAGTTCTCCTTCAACATGAATATTTAGATCCCTGTAATTTTATAGGGGTGAGAAAACATGAATAAATGGGGGAATAAAAAATGAGAAAAAATGATAAACTATATGGAATAAAAATTATAATTATGATTAAATTTACAAAAAAGTGTAAATTCCTTGATATAGTCAAGTGATGCAAAACAATGCTAAGTTAGGAAGAGGGAAATTATATAGAGTTCATCATCATTCTTCACCATCACATTCAGAATAGAGAGCATTGATATTCTCCTTATTTAGATAGGTTCCACATGTTGTAGTGGATGATAGAGAATGATTTAGTTAAGATAATCATTCCATCTTTGAAATTCTTCCCATGACTGTATCTCTTCTTATAAAATAATTTTCCTAGTGAAGTGCTCTATTGCTTCTCTCATGTAATGGGAAAAGATGTGTTTTCCAGTGTTCTCTCTTAAGGGATTGCATGTGTTGGAAATTTTTACTGATGAATTTGGATTTTTATTTATACCTAGTCCTTGGTTGGATTGATTTGTTGTGTAACGAACCAACCGGGGTCAATGAGAAAAACCACCTAAACCATCCCTTAATGTAATGTAGGTAAAATAGAACAATAGAAACTAGCCTTTAATATAAGTAAAATAGGACATAAAACCAGAGTATAAAATAGAAAAAATGAGATAATATAAAGTAGAACAATCCAATCTAGAATTGGATAAACCAGAAAGTGATTCAAAACCCCACACGACCAACAATCACCTCTAAACTAACCCGAACCAAATGTAGTAGAAACAAGAGAATCCATCATACTAAAATATTCTCTTACCTTAACCTGAAATCTGAAATACAACATTTATAAATGAGGAAATGATAAAATATGGTGTGAGCCAAAACCTAGGAGGATAACAACATAGTTTCTATAAAAGGTCTAATATCAATAATTTAATAAAGCTAGATTTTATGACAAAAATAATTTACAAAGAATTTTTAGAAAGGAAATATAGTTGTAAATCAGTTTCCCTGTGGTTTTCAGAAAATCTGTTCATATTATAAATCTAGAAATATGAAAATTAGAAGTGATATAAATAGGAAATAATAACCATACATAAACTGGTAAATAGGTAAATATATAACCATGAAACAACCAATCATGTGATTCTCTATGATACAAACTCATATAAAAACCTCTGAGATACAATCCATGACAAAAATAATCTTTCAATAAATAACCATAAATGAAAAATTAACACACATATTGGCATCTATCCCTTTGGAAACTGTGATTTACACATGAAAAAACCTACACTTGCAAAATGTTGGATCCAAATGATATCAAGCCCTTCCAATCGATATAAAATAGGTTACTTCCCTATGGTGCCATACACACACTAAGGTTACTTGTGTATATTTCCCGATTTACTGAAGGTTCTGAATGTGAAATTTTTAAAATTAATTATAAACCACGTTGATTTTTTTATAAAACATTTTCAAACGCATGAAGATTTACTTCGGAGTGTGAAAACTTATTTCGAAATCAATAAAATTTCTTTTCAAAGATAGAAACCTTTTAAAAAAATATTTTATATTCAAGATATCCTTTAAAATTACATATCACTCAAAATAAATGAAAAAAAGATTAATTTATAAAGAACAACATTAAATTCAGAAAATTAATCCATTGTATAGAAATATATACCTCAACATGGTAGAAAATTAACTTCCTCTAACAAAGGTGACCAGAAACAAAGAGAACAAACTTCGAAAGATAAGGTACACCAACAAAAAATGATAAATAGAAAACACCATCTAATCACAAGTATGAACACAACCATATCCAATAACACATATTCAACCATATCCAAATATGAACCAAAAGGGTTACCTACCCAGAGAGAATCAATCCAACCCCAAAGGTGATAAATCACTAAACATAGTGACTAGGAAGGGAGGTTATCTCCCAAAATTGCTTAGGGAGAGCCTATAGGTCAAGAGAAATGAATTTAGTAATGAATGAAATGAGAAAAATCTCATGTAGAACCCTAAAAGCCTTGTTAATGACTATTACATGAAATGTAATCCACTTACATGCTATGTAATCCTTGAATCTAATATATGCTGAAAAACCAAACACCTTTTTATTAAAAAACTAATACTTTATATTACATGATGTGAACCCTTTACATATAATGTAAACATCTCACACTATGCATCCATTCGAAGATTTTTTCCTATGTCCATTATTGGGAATTTACTCCCATTTCATGGTATTTAACCACCATACAAACAACAAAAACTATTGGTTCAAGTTAAAAAAACTCAAACAAATCCCTAACCTCACCATTATAGGAATCCTCCCAATTTCTTTTTTGACAACATTCATCCATAATGAAATGAAACAAAAATAAAATATTAAAGAATACCTGATATAAAGGTAATGGGGTGTTACAATTTCCCCACTGATTATCCAATAAAAACACATATGTTATTTACATTTTAATGTTATTAAATGTTAATTTTTGATCATATGGGCCTGAGTTATTGGATTTTGATTTTGAACATCTATTCTCATCATTTGTGCACTTCATGCCTAATGTACACCAATTTAAGCCCAATGAGTCATCTGATTCTAAGGAATGTAATTATCCATATTTTAATTTGATATTTTATGAAATGGATCTTCAATTCATTTTAAAAATTTTTCATTCAGGGATCAATGGATGATTCATAAAGGATGATGGAGATATTTGGCGATGAAAAGAAACAATTCTGGAGAAGGCATATTGGACACCAGCCCACTGATGAGAATGTGGGGCCCAAAATACAGGCCCAATGAAGCCCCAATTTCGCAGGCTACTAGAAGACTTATAGGGGAACAAATAAATATACAGGATCCAGTGAAAATTCTGCCTTCATTATGTTAATATAAGTGGCCCAAGTTATATATAAAATTCTGGGCCAGATTCTATCGCCCCGAAAAGCAGCCCACTAATATGATCATATCTAGAAAACCATAACTCATTTTGGGCTGCGATTTTAAAGTATGTTAGGGGACATCCCGATATTAATTTAACTCTTCTATGGACCACCCAAATTCGGCTATATAGAAGTTTTTTCAAGCGACTCTGTTTGGTAGATGTAAGCTGGATGTATTTTCGGGTCAAGGGTGGAAAGTCTTCTTTCCACGAACTTTCCACCACCCTAGACCAACCATAATCATGTGGGATGACTTGTATTGTTGGAGGCTCGACCCAAGGGCTCAAAAATTAATATTTAAGGCAGTGGTGTTGGAGTATTTAATAATCTTTTGTTCTTTGTTCAATTGTAATGTTATGCTACGATTTTGTTGTCTCAAGTTTGAATTTCACATGTAAGTTGTTAAATTCACTTTAGATTCTTAATAAAATCTCTTCTTTTCCTATTATTATGTTGTTATTCATATTACTTTGATACCGTTGGTTAAAGGTGTGAATTTATTCACAGTAAACCTTGTGAAATTATTCACATAACTGTGGAGTGATCATTTTATTTTTGTTGTTTTCTTTACTCCTCCACTTCCTCCCTCATGAGTCTACTTTTCGCTTCCATTGAAACCATGGGATCAATGGAGGGTTATCCCACTTATGGGTTAATCCAATGGAGTAGCAAGGGGATGGATTGGATGTTATTTATCACCCCATTAATGTATAATCACTTCTTTAATTGAGATTTTTTTCTGATGATTTTTAAACTCCATCATCTTTGTTGAATTTAAGCCACACACATCAAGTGCTAATACGAACCTTTACCTTGAAGTGCTGAAAACATTGATCCTTCAATTGAATAGGTGATTACTATTAAAGGGTGTAGGCATTAAACCAGCAAGTTATGATGTTGTTTTATCTCCTTAAATGAACCCATCTCAAATATAAGAAATTGAAATCATTGAAAAGGAAATACATCCAATCCACCCTGAGAAATATCCTAGGATCAAATCATTCTTTTAAATTGAATTCACTTAAATATGTTACTGATCCTTTAAAACCATCTAAAATAAACCCAATTTGGCCACTTCATAGCCAAAAATAGTCCTTAGAATGTGCGTGTCTATAGGTTACTTCTTAGGTCTCTGTGGATTCGACAACCTAAGATAGACTATAAGGACCGTTCTACCTTCATCTCTTGGGTAAATTTGAGTGAGAATCACCCACCCTAAGCACTTTTTTATCCCAGAAATCCCTTACGACTTGAGATCTAAAAAAGATAAGTCCATTGTTTTATCATCAAAAACTTCTGATCATACATATCATGGATATTGTGTCCACAATTCCAAAATACCCAGATCGTGGGGATCATTTTACCTCACATTACCTTATCCTAGAGATCCATAATTTTAATTGGACACTCAACCAAAGTGGAATAACATTAATGATAAAAATCCTATAAACCAATCACATGGGAAGGATCTGGTACATACCTCAATAATTGGGAAACTTGAAAGATGTCATGGATAGCTGTACAAAAAGAAGACAAGTCCAACTGGTAGTCCACCCTTCCTAATCATCCTACGATCACAATGGGGTACATAAACCTTGGTGATGACTTACTCTTCTTACCCAATGTATGATGTCCCATGTGAGGTGAAATTATGAGAAATACAAAATCAAAAACCTCAAACTCCAATGCCGGATAAAGATAGTCCACATAATATTTATGATGAACCTATGGCATGATCAATCTCTTCTATATCAACTACAACTTCTCTATCATCTTCTAAAAAACACTCAACCCAACCAAGGGTTGCTCTCACAACTCTTCCTAGCACAAGGGAGATGTAAATGGATGATCATTCAAATCCATGAGGGAACCATATTTATTAATGACTGAAAGTTATTATTATAAGAAAATTTAACCAAAGGAAAATTCTTTTCCCATGATCCTCATAAATAATGCACAAAATCTCGGGCCATATCCTCTAGAACTTGGATATTACTCTCTGTATGTCCATCTATATGAATATTATATGTTGTGATCAATTTCAACTGGGAACCATAAAATGTTAAAAACCATTCTAGATCCTTTAGGAAAACCTCTAGTGCCTTTCATAAACATCTAAATAGGTATCCCTATGAAGTATCACAATCTATCAGAAATAAAATTACCCAAGCTATTACACTTTAATTATATCATAAATAGGTAGAAAATACACTAATTTTGTGATTAGATCAACGATAAATAAAATCATATTATTCTCACAAGGATTCCCTATAAAAAAAATGATTAAATCCATAGAAATCTCATCCCAATTCCATATCAGAATGGGTAGGTGGTGAAACAACCCTGCAGGTCTCTAGTGTTCTGCCTTAATTCTCTGAAAAGTAAGGCGCCATGATACAAAATCTGCAATAAACTACCTCATCCCTTGCCACAAGTACTGATTTCTCAAATCATGATACATCTTGGTCGTACCTGGGTTCACATACCATCAATAATGGTGTCCATTATTCAATAACTCCTTCATAAAAGAAGAAAAAACAACCAACCTTCCATGAAATCAAGAAGCTCCACAAGGTGACTAAGACCACTCACCTGAGGTCACCCCACTATAATGGCTTTCACTAAAATGCTGGAACTCGGTGTCCGATGTCTTCTCAAGATGAACCCATACAAAAAATGATGATATAAACCTCATTGAATCCATACATATCTATCAAGAAACCTCTTCCTCTCCAATGATCATATCAGAAAAAAACTCATCAGATACCACTACTTAACTGATTTCTTCACATCTTGTGTTAGTAATTTTATAATTAATTAATCAACAACCACATTCCCTTTCATAGGGGTATAAGGAATATCAAAATCAATATTCTAAAGAGACTCAACCCAGATTCTATGTCACAAATTCAGATCCCTATGACTGAAAATCTATTTCAGGTTCTTTTGATCAGAATATTATGTAAATTGCTCCCCAAAAATATAGTTTTTCAACATTTTTATTTAATTCATAACAAATGACAAATCATGATCATGGGTAGTTATTTCTTCCCATGAGGGAAGAAATTAAGAGATACAAAAGCCACCACATGTTTCTACTACATCAAGATTCATCCAAAACCCATACTAGAAGCATCACACAAAACATCATAAACTAATACAAGTTCTAAAAGAATAAAAAATGATGTTACAGTCAACCACACCTTAAAAATCACAAAATATATTCAACACTTGTCATTACATTCCATCACTACACCCTTACATGTTAAATCTGTCATCAAAGATGAAATATTAGAGAATTCATAAATAAACCATCTATAGTAACCAGCCAAACCCAAGATGCTTCAGATGTCAAAAACATTTCTAGGATGCTCAAAGTATATAACTACCATTACCGTTATAGGATATACTGAGAATACACTTTCAGATATCATGTACTACAGAAAATTTACTTCCCAGATCCAAAACTCATATTTTGAAATCATACAATAAAGATGATGTTAATTCATGGTTCGAAGAATGATTTCCAAATTGTCCATTTGATCCTACTCTAATATAGAGTACAATAAAATATCATCCATGAACACAACAACAAAAGAGTCTAAGAACTGATGAATGATCTAGTTCATCAAATCCATAAATACCACATGAGAATTATGGAGACTGAATGGTATAATGAGAAACTAGAAATTCCCATTTTGAATATTAAATTCTATAATAGGTATATATTATTCTTAGAATCTAAAATGATGATACCATTAAATGAGGTCAATCATAGAAAACCCAAAATCCCCTATAAGATGATCAAAGAGATCACCAATCATTTTCAAAAGGATATTTTTTTAACTGTCACCCGATTCATATTTTGATAATAATAAAAAGTCTGAGGCTCCCATATGCCTTCTTATCAAAGAGTACATATAAATACCATATTGAAATGGTAGGATGAAAAAATAATTTATCCGATAGTTCCAGAAGATTGACCTTAAGTTTCACTAAATCAATATGTCTTATACGGTAAGATGACAGAGAAATGAGAATCATACTAGGTGCAGGTCTACCGTAAAATCAACCTCTATCGGGTGTATAAAACCAAAAAATCATATGGAATAACCTTGGTGTAATCACACACCACTTTATGAAGTCGACCGGCCACACAATGGTCAAATTTATCTAGAAACATCACCGACAACTGGAATGAGTTTACTCCAGCATAAAGAAAAACATGCCCTTACCTTCCTAATCTAGAGTCCCACTCACCATAGAAAAAATGAGTGAACCCATCACTAGATATTACTTGACTATGATAATAGTTTATCTGGACTTTAACATTGATCATCCAATCCAAACTAATAATCATGTTGATGATGTCTATATCAAGCACTAAAAATTCCCAATCCACCTAAATTTTTTTTATCATCACCTGAAACATGGGAAATCTAAAGCCTTATTCAAACCTCTTTCCCAAAGGTGTGGAATGATCCAAAAAGAATGCAATATGTTCCGAATGCTAACCTAAAAAATCTAGTAACTTTGATGATATAAAATAATGATTAATAACTATATTAAACAAATCCATCACCACAGAAAATGAGATAAACACCATACCTCTAATAGTATGGACCTAATTTAAATTCATCTGGAGCATACTCTGATGAATAAATATGCCTGTTCTTAGAAACATGAACATCTCCCTTGGACTTTGGATTACAACCACTTCCATTGGAAGCATCTTCACAAACTTGCAGACCCTTGATGAGAGTGGATCATGCCCTACTACCTTGATATATATTTCCACAAAAATGCTATAGATGGCCAGATCATCCACAAAGATGAAAAGTAATAGGAGCCTCTACCCAGTTAGACTTGGTATGAACTCTCCTTCCACACTAGTAGTAGAGAACCAATAGATACCCTATCGATTCCCTTGAAATTATTCACGAAGAAAATGACAACTCTTACACTTCCTCTTCTATCTAGTAGATACTCCTTGACTAACCACTGAACTAACTAAAGCTCCACCCAAACATATCTTCCCATCCATGTTTGCATCAGCAAAAGATACCTTTTCAACTAACTCCACAAATTCATGAAGTCACATGAGTATCATCATTGATTGAATATCAGACATATGTCCTAACTCAATCCTCCGAGCCTTTAGGAACTAATTCATGAAAAGTTCTGATTCCATATCAACCAACTTAGCAAAACTGGTAGAATACTTAAAAATGGTTTCCCCCATACACTATGTTATGAAACACCTAGGTCCTCACTGCTCACAATTTCTTAGGATAAAATTGATGGTTAAATATTTTCTAGAAGGAATCTCATGCAAGATCCTCATGAAACATAGCTTTCACAATAGACCTCCACCACCTTTTTTCTGGTCCCTCGAGTATATATATAGAAAAACCATCCTTAGAGTCTATAGGAGTATTAATGAAGTTGAAGATACTCTCAATCCACTCAAGACACTCCTCAAATATAGGGTTTCTTTTTCACCATGAAATATGGGTGTATGCTCCTTAGTAAATTCAAATTCATGATCCACCACGCATCCTGGGTTCCCGAAACCCACTTGATCTAGAGTATGAATAGTGAAGATAAGAACTTATAAAAAATTAGGGACCCCTAGATGGTTTTCATGTGGAAAATTTCTCACAACATCCAATCTCATATTTATAATTTATATTATCAGAGGCATTTTCTATCAAAAGAAAAAAACAATCAGGCATGAGAAATTTCCAATATTGTAGGACTAACTTCATGTATTAATAAAAAGGATTTAAAACATTAAGAATTTAAAGCAAAAATGAAGGAAATTACTCAAAAAAGAACAATTCAATTTAAATTATATTCCCATATAATGTATTTAAATAGCCTCAAACACCAAGTTTCAAACCTGGTAAATGTCCTTAACCACCCATAGTAACTTGGTTTAGGCTATAGAAGTGACCTGGCAAGGCCCCTTTTCTGCACTTATTATCTGAATTCCAATGGTCCGAACTCCTATATACACATGAAATAGAACCAAACTCAGGAAGTGTTATAAAAATTAAGGATGATTACCCCTTTGAAACAAAATTATAATGAACCAACTCAGGTCAACTAAACAAGACACCCAAACCCACCCATTATGTAAAATAGGAAAAAAATATAATGAATACAATTACTGAATATAACAAAAACAATACATTCAACCGTAGTATAGAGAGAAAAAAGAGAGATACCACAAAGACCAACAATCCAAGCCAAAACATTCTAAACTAGTAAGTATGTCAAAACACCACATGATCAATAGTCACCTCTATACCATCTAAAACAGAAATAAGCAACAACAAGAGAAACTGACAAACTACAAGATAATCTTCCCTTATATAGATCCTATAATAAAAAAATCTAAAAATGAAAAAATATGCACAAGTATGGTGTGACCCAAATCTCAGTATGAAACCACCAATGATTCAATGTAAGGTTTAATATCAAGAATGAAACTATTATAGATTTAATGAAATTTATTTTAAAAATCATTTGCAAAAATTAAATCCAGTTGTAAATAAATTTTCCTTTGATTTTTATAAAATCCTTTCATATTATCAACCTAGAAACATAACAAGTAGTAGTGATTTAAATTGGAAATAATATATATACATGAAGAAGAAAACAAGTAAACACATATCCTTGAAACAACCTATCATGCAATGATTTTTGATTCAACCTCATAGAAAAACATTTGAGAAACAATCCATGATAAATAAATCATGAGAAAAATAACCATAAATGAAATAGAACCTCACATATAGGGATCTATCATATGGCACACTGCAAACTATACACTAAAAAGCCTAAATAGAAATGATATTAGATACAACCAATATCAAGTATATCTAGTAAATATCAAAAAAGGTTACCTCCTAATGGTGCTACACACACACACTAAGGATAGTTATTTCTCTTTACCTATGCACCAAAGGACCCAATTCATAATTATAAAAATTCAATTCAAAACCATCCTCACATTTTCATAATTTTTTTTTTCAAATCTATTCCAATCTACGTCGTAGTTTGAAAAACCATATTCAAATAAAGGAAATTAATTTTCAAAGAAAACCCCATTTTTTAAAAATATTTTATTTTCTAAGAAATATTTAAAACCCCATATCACATCAAATTAATTAAAATACCAAATTAATTATCTAATAAAAACATGAAATACATTAAATTAACCCATTTTATTAAAATACATACCTCAAAATGATAAAAAACTATCCGCCTTCAACCATGGTGATCAAAAAACCAAGAGAATTTCCTTTGAAGGAAAAGGTACCCCAAGAAACTAAACATATTTGATAGAAAACACTATCTGATCAAAAATATGAACACAAACATAGCCAAAACCACATCTGAAACAAAATAAAAAGAATAAACAAAATTATTTTATACCTAGAGAGAAGTAATACAACCAAAAAGGTTATCAATCGCAAAACGAAGTGACAGGGAAGATATGCAATCACCCAAAATTGCATAGGGAGAGACTCTAGGTTGAGATGAAGGAATATTGTAATGAATGAAGTGATTAACCACTCACGAAAGACCCTAAATTCCCATTTCAAAACTATTACATGGAGTGTAATCCCATTACATTTTGCGTAATCTATGAAGATAATATATTCCAAAAAAACAAATTTATTTTTTTAAAACCCAATATTTTACATTACACAACATGAAACTTTTACACAATGTGTAAACCTCTAAATTTTTGTATCCAATTCATAGTTTCTCCTCGACAGCCATTAAATGGTGTTTACTTCCATTACTCGGAATGTAATCACCCAACGAACAGTAAAAATTGCATGTTTATGGTAAAAAATCCAATAAATCATTGAATTTACCAATACTTGTATCCTCCCAATATCTTCTTTGAAATATTTCATCCAATAAAAAGGGAACCAAAAGAAAAGGTTATATAATAACAGTCATAAAGGTAATGAGGCGTTACATGGTGTAGTAGAATTCCATGAATAGAAGAATGTTTTTCTTAGAGAATGTTTGACTACCAAAATATGTACTCAATGTTGGGATGTGTCAGGAATTAAAAAAAATCATTTAAATTTTATATTAGTTCAATGAAGGCTCATCTTGGCATGTGTTGAAACTATAGATGTGTGTCATCATTGCTTGGTCTCTATGGGTTATGTTAATAAATTATATATCATGAATTATATTGGTTTAATGTAATGGATCGATCAAAAGAATTTTATATATTCATATAAGGATTTAGTGGCCAATGAACTACGTGATCTTAGAAAGATTAGTGTTGGTTCACTATCTTGGACATGCCACAATATATGGATTTTATTAGTAAGTCTATCAAACATGTGTTTTCCCTAATATTCAAACCATTGACAAGTGAGTTGGGAATCAATGCATCCTCACCTAACTTGAAAATCAAAAACTAGAAAAAAATCCAATGAACACAATTTCATATCGACTTCAAGCTTGACTGATGTATCATAGAATCAGACAACACTAGTGGTTTTGGGTTTTTCCTCTAATTGTTTTAGTGGAGAAAACACACGGAGGAATGAGATCATCTTCATTGGTGATCTAGGTGAGCATCAGGAGTCCACCTCTGGTGAAAAAATGAGTGTTCATCTTTAGAAGGATTGGGAAGGATTTAATAGGGGGAGGCACACGAGTTTTATCCTTCATGAGCTCATGGTTTATATGAAAGACACATGTTATCTTCATTATAGATTTGATAGGTCGATATTGGTGGCTGGTTATTTGTCTTCCATCAAGTACATGGCGATACAGGGTTGTGTGATATCTAGTCATATCTAGTTCAATAATTTTTTGGAACAAACAACGATGATCCGGTTAATCAGGTAGTCATGTTGATCATGTATTCTCTAGATCCTCATGCTTTTATGCCACCGGTCTTCTTGTTCGGAGAGTGTGGCTTCAATAGGTAAGTGGGGTGGGGTTGTATTTTGATCAGTCTTCAGCTTGGTTAAACGTGCGATAGGTATCCACAATCACTTTAGTAACCTAATGGAAGGGATAAGTGGTTGTAGAGATTCATAGGATAAGTTACTAAAAGAATATCTAATGGTAGGTTGGAGGTGATTGTGCAATAAATTTGGAAGAGGGGGAGTGACCATGGGTGTTGATTGGGTTCACAGTAGATTGGTCCCATTTAAAGTAACCATGAATCTGTGGTAGGTATACTAACCATGAGAATGGGGTTACATTAGCTATACAAACCATGGGAAGGGTGGAGCTCACATCTAGTATACTGATCATGGGATGCTACCATGAATATGTATCTTAACATCAATGGCAACATTGAATTTTTTTTTTGCCTTGGATAATTTTTTTTTCACATGTAGTCACTCCACATAAGAAGTTTCCAAACACTAATAAAATTTTCTAGCCTAAAAATCACAATAATTTTTTCATTGTATATTTTTTCTAATTCTTCTATGAATGATAGAAATAATAAAAATCATTGCTCCCAACATTAAAAAATTTATTCAAAAAATAATTCCAAATTCATTTTAAAAATTAGCACCAACCAATTAAAAATATTATTTTTTTCACAAAAAGATTATATTTTATAAATATCATTCTAATCCAAATCAAAAACCAAAATTCAGAATTATTTTTAAAAAAACTTCAATGTATTGATTTTTTTTAATTTCAAAAAATAATAAGTCAATTAAACATAAAAATAAATTCATTAAGTAATTTATGTTAAAGATCAAATCACACAATTTCAATTTCAATTTTAAATTTAATCTATTAAATCCATTTAATTTAAAAATATATTAAATAGTTAATATGAAAAAAATCCATTTACGAATTTAATTCATATTGAATATGTTCAATTTTAAATTATTGTTTATAAATTGATTTCAATAGTAATTTTATATCTTGCCCATCAGCCTAAAAAACAAATAAATAATTAAAAATCTTTAATTGAACCAATTATAAAATAAGTTAAAATGTAAAAAATCAATAAAAATCACTGATATAACTAGAATTTGGGTAATGACCCGACCCCAGTAGCTCAATGCCTATGCCATTATTTCTTTTTCATAGACACAAGTGTCGAATCCCAAAGGACCAACAAATTTATCCATTTTGAAAAATAGATTACAGACATGATCTATACATTATTATTAAAAATGTGAAACACAACATAGAGAATCCATTGAACATCATGATTCTAATATTTTAACCCTATATCTCAGTCATAAAATTCATCTCAGAATCCTAGGAAAAAATAAACATAATAAAGGGGTGAGCTCAGATGCTCAGTAAGGGTAAATAATATAGTGGAATCTATCATAAATATGAATAAATTTTTTAGGTGATGTATATAATTTAAACAAAGGCCTTTTAAACATAATCCAGAGCAACATCTAGCAAGAATTAATCAAATAGTTGTATATAAACATTCACATGGATATTTTACATGTCGAATAATCACGTGAAATATCAATAACTAATATCATAATGAGTTAATTCATATTTAAAGACATCATAATCATATCATCAATGTTTCAACAAAGATACCATACATAAAAGTGTAAAAACCTATATAGTTGGTCTCATGAGACCTATTGATGCATCAAGGGTCTATGGTGGCCGCCACCCATCACTTACTAACTCCAATGGATACCTTTTATGAAAAGGGTGAAACATAACCAACATAAACATTCGTATTAAAACTAGAATATGAAATGTTAATACATAAACCATAATCCTAGAATGGTACCAAAATAACACATCCAAAACCAAACATATCATAACCCCTTTAATACAATATGGTAGATTATATAATAAGAAATAAACATCAATTAAGTATAAAATCAAACAATGTATATTGACATAGATGAAAATAATATAATAAAATCATTAAAAATGTCTTGATAGAAATACCCCTTTATATATTGAAATAATTTAAAAGAAGAAAAGTTATAAAATAAAAAAATGACTTTGATAATAACCTTCTAATCATATAAGTTAATCTTTAAAACAATAAGGTTTCATGACCATAGAAATTTTTTTTACCCCACATAAGTTAAAAAATATTCCTTCCATCGAAAAACAAATAAAGTACCTCATTTAAAAAATGATAAAATATTATATTTAAATTTTTTTATAAAAACAAAAAAATGGGTAAATAAGAAATTACTTTTTTTTAGAATAATATTAAGAATAATTTGAAATAAATTTTTTATAAACATAGACATGGATGAAAAATATGTCCTAGTAAATACTTACACAAAAAATCATGGATAATGTTGATATTGCGAAAGCAACACTTATTTAACTTTTATTTTATTCAGGAAGAGTTAAACTAGTGTATAATGTTTAAATAATGTCATTAAATTGTACAATAACTATATCCATATTTACGATATCATATATAATCCTCTTATATCGTTTTGTAAATAATATTGTGTTACTACCATTGTTTCGGTAATTAACTTATTTATTTTCATATTTTTTTTCATTTTAGTCATATTTCATATGAATATGATATATTCATTTCATATTGAAAATTTTATTAAGTTCATAAACATTAAATTTCATCATTATATATGTTTATAATCATTATTTAATGGCTAACATGGAAAATGAATCACATCACATCAATGAGATAGTAGTTCGTATGTACGCATTAGCGATGATATCATTTCCTTAATGGTAAAAGGGTATGAAATTGGATCATATATTACTTATAAAGAATCAATATCTTGTCACATTTATTATTTATATCCTATATATCCATCATTATTACCATCAAAATAAAATTGTGATGAAAAATAGATTACACCACAGTGTGAAGACAATAAGTCATATGTACACACGTGCAATGTTTTCATTTTTCATATGATAGATAAAATGAGGAATACGATTGTACCATAATAATAATAATAACATCTCATAATATATATTATTCCAGTTTTATTACTCTATTATGTAAAAAATAGAAAAATAGAAGGTATAAGAAGAAATAAACTTGAATAAGTTTGTAAAATAATTACTTATTCTTTAAGAAACTTCCTTTGATTAACACTGTAACATCTCTAAAAAGGGTGTTATCACTAAACTAATGCCTATAAAATGTGGTTAGATATTATAGGAAAGAATTTTATCAGATATTTTCTGAACAAAATAGGTTTTTATGTGTGATGAAGGGAGAATAATGGGTACCCTTTTATTGGAGTGGGGAGGGTCACTTTTAGAAATTCTCAAAATATAAAATTAGTATAAATTATTTTTCAAATAAAAATGGATCCAAAGTGAGTTATTCAGAATATAATATGAGTTTGGGTCTCATTAATATCTAATAATAATTTTTATATAGGTTTGGAATATATTTTACCCTTATCTTTTTCCTATAACCCTAAATAATTTCATTAACTATAACCGTGGAAACATGTGTTTTTATTTCTTAAGGGAATATATATTTACTAAAAATGAAAAAAGAACCCAAAATGAGTCATTAATGAGTTTTTAACTTTATTGTAGTACTTTTTATGAATTTTATATTTTTATGAATTTTATTTCATTTAATAAAATAATATCTATTTTTGAAGTATAATTTATGTTACTTTGGATACTATTCACTATTTGGATTTTTAAAAATATCACAAAAAGATGATAACTTCTAAAAACACTTATAATATATCTGTAACTTTCCAAAGTTTTCTATAAAATTTTTTGATGTCATGAATTATATCAATTTATATTTATTTTAATATTTTTAATATCAATTATTTGATATTACTATTGATTAAACGATTACTCCATCATTATTGTGCAATACATTAATTAAATTATTTATTCAATAAAGAATAAAAATAAATTATCATGATGAAGTTAATATTATTAGTTTTCAAATGACTATTTATAGTATTATTTATCTTCTCTGTAACCATATATTAAAAATTATTATTTTTAAAATATGTGTATGGTATTTTTAACTTATCTTTAAATAAGATATAATAAATATCATATTCTCACTCATGTGGAATAAAAAGGTTTAAATCTTATAAAAAATATGATTTAGGTCAAAAAACACCCATTTAATGAAATTTAGATACTTTTTAGTGAGATTTTATAATAGTTATATAATTATTTTTACCATTCATTACCCAATTTAACTTTTACCATGTTAATAAAAAAATACAAAAGATACTAATCATAATTTAAAAAAAAATAAAAGAATCATATTTACATAATTTGGACCCACATATAGAAAATATGAATTCCATTTTTCAAAATTAAAAACATAGACGTTTCAGTAAATAATTTAATAATCCTATTGATATGGTGGGAAAACAGGTTATTAATGTTCAAGTATGAAAAAGGTTGAAATGTTTTTACATAACAATTCAATGTAAAATCGATTAATATGACCTAAATTGGATTAAATGATAAAAAATAATCTATTTATAGTTAAAAAAAATTAAAAATTCAATTTAACACTATATATTATTTTGATGAAAAAATTTGTTTTCAATTACAAATTAGTATTTTCACTATTCATCAAAAGTGAATCTTATCTGAAAAATACATAAAATTAAACTATAATAAAAATTTATTTTCATATTTAAAATAATAAGTTTATTTTTTCAAATAGAATATACAAAATCTTAAAAAATTGGATTTAAAATATTTTCTCCATTAAAAGGAGGTAAAACTACCTTTTAAAAAATAAAGGTTTTATGCATAAAATTGGGTTTGTTCATATCGTATTCTTAAAAAATATTTTTTATGAATATAAAAAATATTTTATTTAATATATAATAAATGTAATTCAATAATATCATTTACTCATTTTAATTAATTTAATTTATTAAGACAGAATATCTTTGGGAACAAAAAAACAAAAAAATTCCCATTATATTCAATTTGTTTATATTTTAATTTCTGATTAATTATTAACCAATTAATTAATATTATATTAATATATTTTCATAAGTTAGTTAATAATATTCATAATACTTAATTTGAAATATTTGTTTTATCTTATTATATTAAATAATAATATAATGTGTTGTTCAGTAAAACTTCGTATTGCACAAGTTATCAAAGAATGTTTCTCTTGTCTGGAATGTATCATAAATCAGTTTTTCAATAATTACAAGCTTAATAGATTTTTTTAAAAATAAAAATATTTTAAATTATTTGGGTGTTACATTCTCCCCATATTAATTAAATTGTATCCTCAAAATTTAAACATGATCTCGGTAACCAAGGGTTTGAAATTTGAAAATACTATTGTTGAAGAACCCACATCATAAATTGGGTTAATGAAATATATTTTATATAAATAGTAAAGGGAAATTTGAAGGTCACCAAAAAACCAGGATTTCTATTTGGAGAACATTAGTGTCAATTATAGATACATACTTGTAGTAAAAACATAAATATTTGTAGGGAGTGATCGAGGTCATCAATCATAAACAAGTGAATGATCAATGGGAAGTTGAGGGCCTCAAATCCATAAATATATAATTATTTAATATACCATCAGTTCAATAAAAATTAACATTTTTGTCATTATTAATTATTTTAAGATTTGGGGAATAATTACACTCTATAATAATGTAAGGAAATATAATTATCTCATACGTTTCTATAAACATAATCTTATCCTTTTGTCGTGTCTTGAATAATTTCAGCTTCATTTATTATCACAAGTTGTATCATAGGGTGGTGTAATATGTTAACCTCTAAATCCTTTTCCAAAGATCAACATAAAACACATCATAAATAGATAACTTTTCAAAAATGAACCTATAATAAATCTTTCCACAACATGAAGCATATCTTATTTTTCACATTCCAAACATGTGAATACATGCATCATGTATTCAATGGAAACATGGTAATTACCATAAATCTATATGAAAAACATACATGTTTCCTTATTCCATAAATTTAACATACACTATTAGATATACTACTTAATTCTGAAAATTTGGTGAACTCCATTTATGATGGAATAAACTACTCTTTAAAAAAACAATTAATCTGTTCTATGGTAGTTAGTACATTATCCAAATGAATCATCTCTTTATTATAACATTACTATGTACATGTCAGGAACATACGAATAGTTACCTTCCCCCCACCATATTTTTCAAAAAAAATTACTTTCTACTGAGTCACTTTTCTTGGTACCATTCAACATACAATCTTGAATCCTTAGTGAAATCTTATTGGAGTACAATCCTTATATATTAAATAAATCTTATAACCATTACATCATTAATAAAATAATCAAATAAAATATTTCTTGAATCAAAACATAAATGAATTAATCACTCCACTTCGTCCATGGTAGTAGCATAATCTAGAATGCGATTCATTATCCTCTTTTCGGGAATACACCTTTGACACATGAGACATTGATTTGAATAGTGTCCAATCTGCTTACAATTGAAGCATTGTATATTAGAAATCTTTTTATTATTCTTAAAATTCCATGAACAGTGGCCTTTCTGTATACACTTGTAGACAACTCCCATTACTTTTAAGAAATAAATTCTTACATTTGGGAAAATACTTCTTTCCATTATTCCCCTTTATCCATATTTTTATGAGCTTCCCTTTTATTCTCATTTTTTTCTCCAAATAAATAATACTTAGAGTACTCATTACTAATCTCATTATCACATGATACTATGTCCTCATATGATGAGAAATATTGGGAGACTATTTACCTCCAAAATAATGGCATAATACCATGAAAGATATGACCCTTCATACTATTTAGATCATGTGCATCAGTGAGGTTCACATTCCGTCAACTAGGCACAATTTTTAAATTATGTCATGCACTAGGATCGATCATATCAAAATTTATAATCCAAAAACTAGAAAAATAATTAACACAATTTGAGAAATTATGAATATCTATTCTCATAATCATAAACATGATTTATCTGGGGACATGTCAACCTTTAAATAATTCATAATGGATTTTAAAGAAAATGTGAATTATACTAAGCATATCCCCTAAGAGTGCCAAAGAAGGTGCGCATTAAGGCCTGTTGTCGTATACCAGGTTATGTCGAGTCAGGCCCAATGTACCTTGCCAGAGTTTTTACTCCTAGGTACATATGTGCTAAAACAACATCCAATTGTATTTTGTAGATGGGTATATATTGCTTGGAATACCATCAAAATATATACCTTAATGAAATTCTAGGATGTTCTTCTATACTTATCCTAAAAGTCTATATTAGGGATATTTTCACTAAACTATTTTCATCTAAATATAATTTCAAAGGTTTACACTAAACAATCTCTCTTACCAACTGTAATGACCCCAACCCCAGTACCCTGAATCTAATGTCGTACTTTATTACTTTTTCTTTGATGAATGTGTCGAATCCCAAAGGACCGATCTGTTTAGCAGTTTTATAAAATATATTACACACCCAATCCTTACGTCACAATTAAACATATAAAATAAAAAATATATAATCCTTTTGACATTATGATAATCCTAGATTAACCCTTCATACCAGTCATAATATACATTTTCACATCCTTGAAAAAATGAATCATAATAAAGGGATGAGCTCAGATGCTCAGTAAGGGTAAATAATAAATTGGAATCTATCATAAATGAGCATAAACTTTTAAGGAAAGGTATATAATTGAAAAAAAAAGCCTTGTAAAAATAATATTAAGCATAAAATGGAAATAAAAAAAATAATTCCATATAAACATTCACATGGTTATTATACTAGTCAAATAATAATAGGTAATATTAATATCTAATCTCATAATGAGGGAATTCATGATGTCGAATATCATAATCAAATGTTCAAGGATTTAGCCAATACACCATACATAAAAGGGTAAAACCAAATTATTTTATCTCATGAGACTTATCGATGTATTGAGGGATATATCAGGCCCCGTCCATCACTTATGGAGTTCAATGAATTCCTCATATGAAAAGGGTCAAACATAACAAACACAAATAGTCATATTATAACTAGAATACAAAATGTTAATAAAATAACCATAAAGAATGAATGGTATAAAGATATCACATAAATAGTCAAAAATATCATAAAACCTTCAATACAATATGGTAGATTTTATCATAAAAAATAAATCTTAATTAAGCATAAAATCCATCAATGTATGTTGACGTATATGAAACTAATCTGATAAAAGAATTAAACATTTCATAAGTGAAATACCCCTTTATGCTTTGAAATAATTTTAAAGCCACACAATTATAAAATAAAACATTTTCTTTTAAAATTAACTTGTATTCTTGTAAGGGAAGCTTAAAAGCGTTATGGCGTCATGACAACATAAAAGGATGCTCACGCCACATAGTTAAAAGACATTATCTCCATCAAAAAAGTCATACAGTACCTCATTCAGAAATTGAAAAAAGATTCCTTTTAATTTTTTTATAAAAATTAAAACACGTGTAAAAATACATTACATAGTTTTAGAATAATAAATAGAATTTTTTGAATTTTTTTAATAAACATGGACCTTAATGATAAATATGTCCCAGTAAATACATACTTATAATCAATCTGGGATAATTTTGAGATTTTAAAATTAACACTTACCTTGTACTTTTAATTTATTAAGGGCTTGTTAACCTCGTGTATAATGGTTACATAATGTTATTAAATTATACCAGAAATATATACAAATTTATGATATCATATATGATCCTCTAATATCTTTTTTAATTATATTTTGTTATTACCATTATTTTGGGTGTTAACTTCTTCATTTTCTTATGTTGGTATTATCATGTAAGTCCTGTTACATATAAAAATGAAATATTAATTTCATTTAAAAAATGATATTAAGTTCATAAATATAAATTTAATTATTATATACATTTGTTATCATTCTTGAATGGTTAACCTATGAAATTAATCACATCACATCATTGAGACGGTAGGCGGTACGTATGCACATGTAGGGATATCATACCCATAATGGTAAAAGGGTATGAAATTGGATGGTATAATAATTATAAATAATAAATATCATGTAATATTTATTATTTATACCCTTTATAACCATCATTATACCCATCCAAATAAATTGGAGATGAAAAACAGATTACACCAAGGTGTGGAGATGGTAAGTCGTACGTACGCACACGCGATGTTTCCATTTTTCGTAAGATAAATAAATAATAGAATATTGTCTTCCAATAATAATAAAAATAACTTACTATAATAATATATATGATACTTGTGTTATGAATTTTGTATTTAAACAATGCAATATGATAAAAAAGAAGAAGAAATAAACTTGAATAAGTTGGTAAAACTGTTACCTCTTCTTCGATGGACTTCCTTTGATTAACACCTTAACGCCTCTAAAAAGAGTTTTATGCCAAAAAAAGGACTCCAGAATGTGGGGAGGTATTTTGAGAAGGAATTGGAGTAGATATTATAAGATCCAAATAGTTTTTAAGTTCGATTAAAGGAGAAGAATGAGTTCATTTTAATGGGAGAGAGAAAGGTCAATTTTGGAAATTCTCAAAATATTAAATAAATATAAATTAATTATCAATTCGAAATGACTCCAATGTAATTATTTATAATATAATATTATTATTGGTGTAAATACTCTAAAAAATAGTTTTTTGATAGGTTTTGTATATATTTTACCCATATATTTAGGCTTTAACCGTAAATTAATTCCTTCAACTCTTACCATGACAACATGGGTTTTTATTACTTATGGGTAATTATAGTTACTATAAAAATAAAAAAAGGATAATTTATGAAATATTTAACATTATTACAGTTATATGGATTAATTTCAGTTTTTTATAAATTTCATATCATTTAATAAAATATTATTTATTTTAATGTATCATTTCTTTCAATTTTGATAATATTCATTATATGTATTTTTTAAAGTATCATAAAAACCTGATAAATTCAAACCAATACTAATAATATATCTCTAAAATGACTAAGTTGTCTATAAAATTAATTTAATACATTAATTATGTAAAATTAATTTTATTTTAATATCTTTAATATCATTTATTGTATATTTTCATTTATTAAACAATTACTACATCATTATTATGAAGGCCTTTAGTTAAATTATTTATTTAATAAAAAATAAAAATAAATTATCATGAGAAATATAAGTTTATTATATTTAAAATTACTATTTATATTCTAATTCAGCTTCTATATAACTTTATATTAAAATTTATTTAGTTAGTAAAAATATGATTATGGAATTTTTTATCATATATTTAAATAAAATATAATAAAGATCATATCCTTGCCAAAGGGGATAAAAATGTTTAAATATATGCAAATGGTTTCCTTAGGTTGAAAAACACTGATAAAATGAAATCTGGTGAAGTTTAATCTTGATTTATAAAATTTATATTATTATTTTAACCGTTAATTAACCAATTAAGGTTTTTCGTGATAAACCAATAAATTAATAAAGTTACAATTCATATTGAAAAGAAATAAAAGAAAATTCTTTACATAATTTACAACTACTGATTAAAAATATTTAATACATTTTTTAAAATTTCAAAACACAAAATACTTTTTAATTAATTTAAAATTAATCCCGTTAATGGTGTGAGAAAATGAGTTTTTAAAGTATAAACATGCCAAAGAGTGAAACATTTATATATATAAATTCAATGTAAAATAGATTCCAATGGAAAAATTGGATTAAATATTAATAAAACAATATATTTATACTTCCGATCTTATAAAAAATATAATTTAAAATAATAAATTAATTAGATGAAACAAGTTTATTTTAAATTAAAAATTAGTATTTTGCACTTTTCATCAAAACGTGAATCTTATCAAAAAAATACCGATGATTAAACGAAAGTAAAAGTTTATTTTTCTCATTAAAATAATAAAATTATTTTTCAAATATAATATTTAAAATTTTCAAAATTTTGATTTAAAATAGGGTTTCCATTAATGGTGATAAAACTGTCTTTAAAAAATATATGGTTTTAAGCATAAAATTGGGTTTGTTCTTATCTTATTCTTATAAAATCTATTGGATTAATATATAGGGCATTGATTGAATATATAACATATATATTTAACTAATATCATTTAATAATTATAATTAATTTAATTTATTAAGACAAAATTCATAGGGAAACATAAAAATTAAAATATTTCCTTTATATTCAATTGGTTTATATTTTGGTTCGTAATTAATTAGTAACCAATGAATTATTCTTAAATTTATAAATTTTCAGAAAATAGTTAAAAATATTAATAATATATAATTTTATGGCTAGGTTATATGTGATTATATTAAATAAAAATATAAGTGTTGTTCAGTAAAACTCTGTCTTACTAAATTTACTGAATAACGATACTCTTTTTTGTAACATAAGCTAACTTAGTGTTTCTTTCATTAAAATCTATAAAATTCATTTCAAAAGAAAAATATATTAAATTCTTGGGCTGTTGAAATTTTTTTAATTGATGGGAGTGATTTTAATGAGTAGATTATTTTTTTAAAAAAATTCACTCTCACATCAATCCCCCATGATCGAACTATTTCACTACTAGAAAAGTGTATCATTGAATTAAATTTATTAAAACACTAATAAAAAGGTACTACTTATATTTCAATGTACCACCTAGAGAATAAGTAAACAAATATTCATCCAATTTTTGAAATATCATGCCTTATATTTGAATCATGTTACCATATTATTTAAATCCAATCATGTTCTAAGTCCAGGAGTGGATCAAATGAGAATCAAGTGAAAGAAAATTTTTAACATGAAGTAATTCCATTTATACCTATCTCCTAATTTTCTAAAACAAAAATTCTATTTTACACATTATTGATACAATTAAAATTAATTTGTAACATTCCAATTGTCCCCTTAATGGGTTATATATTCCCCACACCTAAATGAATGCATTTTGATATATGAAACTTTATTCATTTTTTTGGAATTTTTCACTGTCATATATGTCAATAACACTATGACTCAACACTTATTTGAATATTTATAGAGGTAAACTCACACACTCATAGGAATTATCTCCTAAATTCTTTGTGGGGTCACAATTTTCAATTTTAATATGTGTTCTAATGTCTTATATTAGTTTTATTTTTTACTCCTAGAGGTGTTATTTTTTCACAGAGGTAAAGTTACCTTGGATTATGTTAAAAATCCTAATGAATTCAAGTTATAATTATGATTCCATAGAATAATTTTCACTCACACTCCATTTCCGAGTTCTAAAACCCATATTCAATAAAAAATGAGACAAATTTCGATCAGAAATCAATTATGTCACACAATTTCATAACCAGTGTATTACTCATCTCCAACATGATATTTTCAATGTAGGTAGAATAAAATTAAATTTCATGAAATCTTTGAAAAATAAAAATGAAACTATAAAAAGGGGATATATATAGTATTTATAGAATAATTCATTTAATTTATGGGTTTTTGGTTATTTGTCTTTTTTTTACATATAGATTATAATAAATTAATTAAAAATCATTTTAAAACTAATATAAATAGTTTGGAATCTTCTCCACCACAATTATCAGTGAAACTACCCTCAATGTTTTTCATCTTGAAATTTATTAGCGAGAGTTTGATTATCAATTTTTATTGTCAAAAAAATATGGAAAAGACACACACAACATGGTGTTTACTTTTCAGTGGGCAGGAGGTAAGCTCTAACTTAGGTTTTATATTGAAAATCATGCGCTAGTATACTAGGTTCTACCCACTTAGGGAGACATATAATAAATAGAATTAAGCATTAATTTTTTTAATAAAAAGTAAAATAAATTAAAGAATTATGAATGAAAATAGAAAATCTTCTTCAGTTATCCCTCCCAAGAGGTATTGTGGTAAGACTATCCCTAAGAGGACATTCATATTATCATACCAAATACATAGAAGGATGTGGTTTATATAATGTGAATCACCACATTATTCTTGTTCCATGGATGGATAGTTTTACTTCTTCCTAGTGGTCCCCTTAAATAGAGTAATCTATTTATACTTCATTGATAATATGATTTATTTCATAATATGGGGGGGTGGAAGATGATGTTGGGGGTCTCCTCATATTCTTCCATAGTTGTTGTGGCTTCTTATTCATCCAGTGGTACACCAATAATACTTATTTATATTATTCATCAAATTGAGAGTTATCAAAAAAATTAAATTGTATAAAATCAATGTATCTGGAGTTAAAATAAATATTCTCCCACTTATATGGAGTATCTTCTACTTTTGTCTCTTCATGATCAACCGCTCAGGATTCTTTTTCTATTTTTCCTCCCTCCAGTTGGTATTTCTTTGTCGTTGAGGGAATAATTACATCACCATATGTACTAGAGTTTCTTATTATTAAACCATTTCTCTTATGAAATATTCTTTAAATTATTCAAGAGAATATTAAAGAAGTTTTTCAAAGTAATCTTCATCCAAGTCCTCTAGTTCATCATCCTGGGTAACATCTTCTTGAATTTCTAGTATCTCAAGTTTCTCCTCTAAGGAATCTTCCTCAGTTTATACATATTATGTAAGGGTAGGTATAAATCATGGTGGTTCTGAATCCATAAAATCATTATATAAATATGTAAAGAAGGTTTTTAAAATTAAAAGGAGTTTAAGGATTTATTCTATCCCACATATTGCCCAGTTTGATACTCCTGTTGCTCAAGAAACAACCTTGTAAGGTCAGTTGAAATTCCTGTGGACTATGGTTATTCAATGTTGTTTTCAAAGAACCATCCTTGTCATTATTATTCTTTATCATCTAGGATTGGGATTTTTTTGGTTGAGACCATAAAATCAAAACTCAAGAGATTAATTGGTAATTCCACTTGTTGAAATTTCAAATGAAATGATTTTAGCTTAGTGAAATCTCCATCCTCAATTTCAGCATGTATATCATTTTCCATGTGTAATACCACTATCAATTTATCTTTTATGGATATTGGTGGTATTGATCATTCCAGATTCTCTTCAAATTGGAGCTCAGTAACTTATTCCTCATTTTAAACATAAAAACCCTTAAACAATTACATTGATTCCATGATTTAATTTACAATAAGTGTGAGATCATTAAAGAGTTGAGTTTCAATGAAACAATGGAAACAAAAAGTCAATAATGAATCTCCCTCAAGAGTTTAAACTCTTTCTTTATTTGTTGGACAAACCAATTAAGGGTATATGTGCTCAATGGGAATATGGAAGTTATTTAATTTCTAAAATATTTCACTCTTATTGTTGAAAATTTTATTAGGAAAAACCTATGTGATCTAACTCTTTATATCCTTATGGTTTCCATTGTTCTATAAGATCATAGAGCGGAGTGGCTATTGCAGCGTTCATTCTAGTCAACTCCCCACCATTTACCATAGTTCCTTATATTTTGTTCCTCTTTCACTTGTTATAAATAATTAGCTCTAAATTTTGTCCGGTATAAGATCTTCTCCAGTTTGATGGTGTATGGGTTTTTACTGTTGGTGGTAGTTAGGTTCATTGAGGTAGTAGCCTCCATTCTCCCACCAATTAGTGTATTCCAAATGTTGGGGATATTGTTGCTATTAAGAGTTCATCACCTTGGGATTCTATGGTATTGTGAAATCAATAAAATATTAGTGATCCATTATAGAATGGAAACACAAAAATGCTTATTCTAGTTTAATAAAAAGAGGAATAATAATGAAAAAAACAAATAATTGATTTTTTTACAAATATGTATAGACGGTGAATAGTGAACCCTTACTCCCTAAAAACAATGCCAAGTAGATCATGGAGTTTTCATGGGACATTGTAAAATTTAATTTTTTACTCCAAGTAAATCCTAGTGGATGAGTATATTTTTCTCTCAAAGAGACAAGTTTGAGAGTTTCATTTATCCTAACACTTATAAATTACTTTTTTAATTTTTAGAGTGAGAAATAAGTATTTTTGATGTATTTTTGGTATTTATTAAACCAAAATATAGAAAAAAGTGGAAATATAGGATAATATGGATGCAAGAAATTAAATTTTTCTTATTGATGGATTTTAGTAGGAACTATTATTACTTAGTTTTTTTATAAATCCTCTAATTGAATAGTAAGGTTAAATAATATTCACCTACTCACCCTCAAATATTTTCAATTTTATGAAACCTCTAATCTTCTTGAGAGATCCGCTAACAAAATAGTAATTTAATGAATTAACCTTGTTGAATATGTGAGAAAATTCCTCAATAAAGTGAATAAACTCACTGAAAAAATTGGTCGAGATTGCATACCATTTTTCTTTTCAAACTACATGAATCCACTAGAATGATATGTATTCTAAAATTGAGGGAGAATTTAGGGTCAAAATGTTATAATAGAGAGAAAATGGAAATGGAAATTATATTGAAATTATACTACTCATGATTCCACATTAATCATAACACTAGAATCAGAGAGGACATATATTGATAATTAAATACATAAATTCAAGAATGATGACGTGATTCCCCTCAAACCACCTACAATGGGATAGTTCCTCACGATCATGAAGATTCATATCACTAGGCTGTCATAGGGGTGATAAAACATGAATAAATGGGGGAATAAAAATAATTCCATAAAAATTTTAAAAGAATGAAATGTAGATTATAATTGAGATTAAAATTATAGAAATAAATTGAGAAATTTCTTGTCAATATTTGTCGATGTCGAATATTCCTTGGTTGGGAAGATGGTAATCACTTATAGTTTACCAATATTCTTCTCCATTACATTCAACACAGTGATAATTTAGTTTCTCCTTCAATATAAGGGTTACATGTGTTGTAGTGGATATTATAGATTGATTCGATTAAGGGAATATTTCTAACATTGAATTTTATCCCATGACCACAATTTTTCTTCTTATATAAATTTTCTAGTAATTTACTCTTCTGTATTTTGGGTGTAATGGAAAATAATTGTTTTTCATTTTACTTTATTAATGAATTAAATGTGTTGGAAATTAGGCCTCATGAATTGGAATTCATATTTGAGCCCTGTCCTTGGTTGGATAGACCCAGAACAATAAAATTCCATGAACTGAAGGATGTTTTTCTTAGAGAATACATGATTACTAGACTAGGTACACAATATTGGGATACAACACGACTTAAAAAATCATTTCCAATTTCCCTCAGTTTGACGATGCCTTGGTCTATATAGTGTGAAAACTATGGAGATTTGTTAGAATATTTTGGTCTCCATGGGTGATATCAATCAATTTCGTATCATGAAATGGATTTTTTGAATGAAATGGATCATAAAAAAACTTTCCCATGCATAGAGGATGTTTTAGTGGATTCTAAGCCATGAAATCAAAGATTGTACTACAATGTTTTGTTATCTTGACCATACCATAGTGGAGGGACTCTCTAAGTCATCCCATCGATCAAATTTATGAACTAATATTCTAAATAGTAGCTAGTGAACTGGGATTGATTGGGGCCTCTCTAAAAATGTAAATTTTAAAAAAACACAACAAATATTCCCTTAAAAACAATTTTAGAATTTATTTAAACTTGATCAGTGTATCTAGGAATCGAAGAAGACCAGTGTTTTTTGGTGTATTCTCTAATTGTCATAGTGGAGAACTCACATTATCGTGTGGAATCATCTTCATCAGTGAGGAAGGTGAGAATAATGTGTCCTCCATCAGTGAAACAAGTGTTAATATTAAAAAGTAATGAAGATGATTCTATAGGGGAAGCACATGGGTTTTATCTTTTATGATATTATAGTTCACATGTGGTGCACATGGGATCTTCAGTGAGACATTGATCAGTCGATGTTGGCAGTTAGCTTTTTTCTTCCATCCAAAGACCATCAATACAAGGTGGAATGAAATTGGTTCAAATATGTATTGAGCTTAATTGGAATAAGTGGTAGTTCTCAATGATATCGGGTAGCAGTAAGGCTTAGGTCTCCTTAAGATCTGCAACATCATGTGCCTACAGTCATCTTCTCTAACAAGTGTGGATTCAACCGGTGTGTGTGGATGGGGGGATCAAGTTCATCTAGTCAACAATTAGTTTGAACATGTAGTAGGTATACAAGATCACTTTAGTGACTGTGGATAGGGGATAAGTGTCCATGAAGGTTTATATGATAAGTTATCATGAGAAGAACTCATGGTAGGTTAGATGTGGTTACACATTTGGTTTAGAGGTGGGGGGGGGGGGGGGAGTGACCATGAGCAGATATTATTTTCACGATATCTTGGTTCCCAATTGATGTTACCTTGAATATGTAGTAGGTATATTGACCATGAGAAGGTGTTTACGACATCTATACTGTCCATTGAAATGGTGGATCTCATGGTCAGTATACAGATAATCGGAACCTACTAGGAGTATGCAGGTTAAATGCTGTAATCAATTTGAAATCTTCAGGCATGTCCAGTTGGTTTTTAAACATGTGGTCACTATTCATAGTTAGTTTCTAGACCCATCAAATTTTAAAAAAATTCATATAAATTTTTTTAGTGCATATTTTTTCAAATTAATTCTGAAAATATTGAAATTAATAAATATTATTAATCCTTACTTTGAAAAATTAATTCAAAAAATTATTTAAAATTAATATTAAAATTATGATTAAAAATTTTAAAATCTAATTAAAAAAATCTTTCTATTAAAAATCTAATTATAATAAAAAACCAAAATTCAAAATTCCTTTTAAAAAATTACAATGTATGGTTTTATGATAAATTAAAAAATTAATAAATAAATGAAACTAAAAAACCAATCCATTAAATAATTTTATTTTGAGGTATAATTACCAAAATTCAATTTAAATTTTAAAATTAATTTATGGATTCCATTTAATATAAATATGGAAGAGATAATTAATACTAAAAAATTAAACAATTTATGAAATTAATTTAGATTAAATATTTAAATTTTTAGATTCATTTTTAAAAATAAATTTCAATTCAAATTGTATGGATTATTCATTAACCTCAAAAATTATTAAATTATTGAAAATAATTAGTTGAGATATTTAACAATAAAGATCAGATTTCATAAAAACAAGAAGAATTAATAAATTACTAGGTATTTTTTAACTATTAGGAATAATTTCAAGGAAAAATATATTTTTGAAAAATGTATGCCCACATTAAGAAGAAATAATATAATCAAACATTGAACCAACCATTTAAGTGAGTGTTTATTATAAAAGGTTCACCTGTGTGAAATATGACTTGTTTATATTGTTTTAGTGAGAATTTTAGAAAATATATCCACTTGGGTAAAACAAAATTTTTTAAATTGACATATTAGTCATTGAGGTAAATTCAATAAGTGTGTTGAATTCCACGGTTCCAAAATGGGAAGAATCTAAAAAATATTTCATAGAGGTGAGGTTTTTAGGTGATATGTTTTCCTATGAAAAATGTTTATTCAACTCCATGTTGTATGTGATTCCTTGTTTTTTCCTGATATATGACGATATGGTACAAACTGAAGTTCTACACAATTCTTATAGAAGATAAAACTTTGATAATTCAAATATTCCATGGTGTTATAATTTATAAGTTTTAAGAAGATTTATCTGATATTATCCAACTATTTGAAGTAAAATTTGAATTGCTAAAAAATTATGGAGGTTTTAACTATTGGGATAGTGGGTGTTTCAATATGGTGAGAAATCATGATAATTTTGTTTTCATGGTTTAAATAATTATTTAGAAGAAATGAGAAATGATTTTTTTTATTGATTAAGAATTGTTAGAGAATCCAACTATATCAAAGAGAGGGATTATAAATAAAATTTTATTTTACTACATTATTGTTTTCTCTAGGGGATGTGGAATGATCATTCCACCTCTATTGATCAAAAAACTTGCTAATGATGAGAAATTTGATGATTTTGTGCATGCATGCTCTCACACATGGGTTATTCATTCTAGACTAGTGAGTGGAAGAATGGTATTCCGGTTCTTTACTCAATTTGTTTTATGTTAGTTGAGGACCTTCTAGAATAAAATATTGTTTTTGATGACGAATCATCTTAACATACATTTAATATCTGAATCATCAAAGAACTCAGTAACTATATTGAATTGTTGGTGGTCCTTGGATAAACAACACCATTCAATTAGTATTGTAGTACATGTTCAAGGATGTCAACTATCCTTACATTGTACTTTCTTTTAAATACACTATCAATATTCAAGAATGTACATTTCCCCTCTCTTTTAATAATTTTTTTATTAATTGTAATATAGGAATCCTAATTCAACATAATCCAAGAAAGTATTAGTCTCCAAAAGCTAGGATGTTCCTTTTAATAAATAACATGTGAAGCATGATTCAACTTATTCTTGCTTAAAATTAGAGAAGAACAACTGATAGTGGACCATGACTTTGATAAGTCAAAAAGTTTTAATTTATAAACCAAATAATGTTTTGAAACATGAACCATTGATTCACCCCCACTTCTCATTTTTTATTAACTAATCAGGGAACTACAAGTGTCATTAAATCCAAGACCTCCCTAATACCCTACTCTTTCCAAGTACAAGAATGGAAGGTAAGTGTTACATGAACAATATAGGAGTTACCCTATTCTATAAGAAAAAAATCATTGGGGTAATAACCAATTTATACCTTATCCTATTTCACAAGGATTAGAAGTTAGTTATTCCATTATTATGGGATTTCCACCCACTATAGAAGATATAGCTAAGAAATTTTCAAAAAACCATGACATTATTGGGAAATATATCAAGGCTATATTTACATCTGTGTCTCTAAAATCCATACTACTGAATATAGGGAATATATTTCAATTGATGAGTATGAAAATCATATTTTTGAATAATGAGATGATAAATACAGTAGTTCTTAAGAAAACGGTAAAGGAGGAGATGTATTATGAAGCCATTAATGAATTCAATGTCAAGGAGAAGGAATGTGAGTCTCCATGTGACTCGAAATATGATGATTAGAGTGATAAGAATAAAAAAATTATGGCTCTCATATTTGAAAATCTCAAAAAGGGAAAAGGAAAATAGAAATGATTCCTTTCAATAATTTTTTTAATTGTGAAGTAATTTAACATTTTTCTATAGACAATCCTAAGAATAATAAAGCTATAGAGTTATTTTTTTATGAAGAAGAAGAAAATACATATTGTAATTCAAATATAAAATCTACATAAATCTGTATGATGTATGATGAATGAAAAAAATATTCTAATATTGAAGTAGAAAATTATACTAATAAAATTGGAAGAATAAAAATACTCCTCATGTGGTGTGTTAATTGGGAATATTCTAGAAAATTTGGTAAATTTATAGCACACATTAAAATGAAAGAATAATATTTCAACAATGGAGATGAAGGTGTAGATGAATCATATATTATTCACATGTCAAGGAAATAACATGAATTATATCCTAAAAGGAACACTGGAATCATGAAAGAAGATAAAAATTTCATGAATGTGGTTTATAGGTTGATGAAAGTTGATTATGAGCTTCATAGAAATAAATATTGGTATAATGAGTAAATCAAACTTCTTAAAGTGAAAGTGGTTAAAAAATAATTAGTTATAAAATAAATAGAGATGGTGATAACCATTTAGGTAGATAATATTAATCAAGCTAAGTTAAGGTGTTTTAAATATGATAATAATCTTGAAAAAAATTTAAACTAATTTTGAAATGGTTTTTGAAGTAATGGTTGAATCATCTCAGTTTGTTGAGAACCCTTATATTTCAACTCAAGTAAAATATTCCCCTATCATTTCTAAAATTAATAAAACCCATTTTATCTTATAGCACAGGTTCTAAATACCAATATAGACCAACCTAGTTCAATATATTTAAATAGAAGAAGTATACTACAACCAAGATAGTATAAATTTATCAAAAGGAGAAATTTTTTTCAACATGTATGAGAAATATGATTGATTTTTCACCAAGACAACATGATGATTTTCAAAGGAAAAATTAGTAATTTCATTAAATAAATGATTTTAAGGGTTATTATAGGTTTTATGGATTATACAAGAATAATGGATATGTACTGTGGTATAATTTTTCTCTCCAATATAATTAGGTAATTTAAGATTATAGGGGGGGTATTCATAAAATATTGGTGAAAAATATATGTGAAAAAAGATAGTAAATGAAGAATCATATATGATGTATATTATAAGGATCAGACCCACAGGGGAACACTTTGATAGTGGAAGGCTAGGATGTTATAACCAAAAGCACAAATGCCATCGGAAAGTGGCTAGAAACAAGAACCAAGAAGGAATAAATGAAATGGGATACCTTTTCCAAATGTACCTACACACATGCACCCAACCGTCTCCATGCAATAGTAAAGAGGAATACAATAAAAGATAGTAAAATCTAGAGTAAAACATATTGTAAATACTACTAGGTAATACATAATAGATTGATATAAGAAAACCAAAGTGTGAAGGGGAAAAATATGTCCAACCAAAAAATGAAGTCCCATCCTAACAAGAACGTGAATATATGAAAACTGAGAGATCCCAACTGTTGATATTAAATCCCTGAGCACCGTATATGGTCAACGCACCATGGTATCACTATGCTCCACAAAATTTACCACCGACTCATCTATCATCTTTATAAGTCACAACATGTTCTAGAAAATCCCATGTAGAGGTGAATATATATATACAAAACATGACACCCACAAAACCCAGAAGGGTGCAATAGAGAGATACAAAAAGGCCTTCTAAACCCATAAATGGAATGTCAATCCGAAATTGATACAACAACCCTAAAAATCAAGATATGATAAAAAAATAAAAAAATGATAGAGAAATGGGATCTCAATTTCCATAGTCCAAATAAGAACAATGAGTCTTACCGTAGCTCCAATTTTCTAACTCTGATTCTCGTCATCATTCACAACCAAATAAAAAACCATATTGAGGGGTCCAAAAAGTGCCACAGTACTCCACAACTAAGGAAACCATAACTCTTAACTATTTATCATGTGTAAACTCAGTAGAATATATGTGGAGGGATCCAATCATTGATACATATCTCCACAGTTGAGGGATCCAAAACTTCTGTGGACGACCTACACCCTATCGGAGATCGAAGATGGGGGAGTAAAAATCTGTAGATTGAAGACCTATGTCCAGTGTAGTGGGGTACCTTCTATATATCTATAAAGAGTATGGGGGACCCATTCCCTTGTGTGACAGGGAATTATTGACCCCAAAATCTCTTTGACGATCCCTCAATGATAATTGAAAATGTAAAAAATCACCTAATGAAGTTTCATTCTTGGAACCTATCTCATCATATCTTCTATTCTGCAAAACAATGGATACCATTACATTCTACAAGGAGAAATACATAGGATACAAAACTCATGGGACAAAATTAGAGAGAAACTGGAGGAGATATGAGAGTATAAAGTCTAAGGAGGGAATACATAACATTTAATGAGTCCACCCAATGTGTGACCACACCTCAACACATGACCATGTTCTCCTCTAGACACAAATTGGAAGCCATTTAATTTTAAATGATGTGTATAGGCCATACACTGTATGTATTGGTTTCTAAGGGCCAACCCATGTGCTCATGGAAGTGTTTGTGTACTTCAGGTCATGCCTGTATACCTAGCTGCGCCTAGGTACCACCCTGTGCACATGTACTCCTAGAGTAAATGACATGTCATTCTACATGAGGTCCTAGGCGTGTGTTTCTAGAACATGTATTGGATGCATAGGTAGGGTCACATGGTTTTTGGGCCCAACCACAAGTCATGATACTGTTAAGTTGGATTGAAATCCTATCTTTAACTAAAAAGTAAGTACACGATGTGTGTTCTTCTACACTACATGGCGTCTATTCACGTTTTTTATAATCCTCATATTCTTACTGTGGTTCCTATATCTATTCTTATCACTAAAAATATCACACATTGACCACCTAAGATCAATTAAAAACACCTCCATTCATCGTTTCCTAGCCTACAGTGGATAACAAATAGAATCTAATCAACCCGACCGAAGCCACTGCATGACCTATATCATCCCATTTCCCATTTCCTATAACCTCTCATGTATCCTTGAAATAGGAAATACCACCAAAAATTTGACCTGACCCATTTGAAAAAAATTATCTACTCACTATGCACACAACCACTATGAATCTAGGGGCCCGATCACACTTAAACCATCCCTGAAAATGTCGAATCGTGATCTTGTGGTCCAACGTAGAAGAATATAATGAATGGGTGGGGTAAAGATTAAGAACAATGTTTAATCCATCATTATCCATGAATTATTTTCCAATGATCATAAATTTGGGATATCATATGCGATTTTTGAAAAAACAATAACTAATTATATTAAATAATTTAATTAATATACAGAGCTCATGCGATGGATCAAATAATCATAGATCAGAAGAATATAAATAATTAATGTTAAATCATCGATTAAAAAGTGATAAATCCTCAATTAATGATCCCTACCACAATTTGGATTGGTCATTGGTGAAGACTTAATTATTTCACAAAGGAGAAGTCCCACTACATTCACAACCTCTTGATCCACCTCAACCAGATCCCACGTCATTCATTAATGCAATCTTCCAATAGAGAAAAATGTTTTTCATCCTCTCTAATATCAAAATGGTGTACATAAAACCCTTGATAATTTCCATAAAAAGGTATTTATAGTGGTTTTAGATTAGGTTATTTTTTTTAAAAAATTAATTATTATTTTTAATTAAACACACCAAAACCAACTACCTCAACCCAACATCTGGTGCCGACCAATATTAGGTCATTCATACAGTAAAAATCATGTTATGAACTGAACCATCATCACAAATTTCCAATATGAGACTTCTTTGGGGAGTTATTCCCATATTATAGGAAAACAAGAATACTTTATAATAATATATTTAATATTTTTTTGTAATTCCAATACATTTCTCACTAAGCCTCTGAATATCTCGTTGAATCATTACCTATCGCTGAAAATATTCCATAATATATTTCAATGTATTACAAGGAAAAAAATATTCAGCACATTCTCCCCTCCTTCATGGATTTTATCCCCAAAAACCTCAAGATAAAGAAAAAGGTGGGGATACTAAACCTGTATTTGGATATCTAACTGCTAGTGGTGCTCTTACACACTCCCATACAACCAAAATACACGAAACAAGAGAATTTTATATTCATTTAATATCCTCTTCAGTCGATCCTTTGATCTCAACTAGGTACATTGAGAATGTTTCTCTACTCTAAAAGTGCAACTCACCTAAGTTAATAATGGGCATAGAATTGTGCACGCATATCCTCAACTGCGACACATGGAAGATGTCATGAACCCATTCCAACTATGGGGGTATGGGTAAAAGGTGAGAATCCTTTCCAACCCTCCTTAGTATATAAATTTACTCGATGAACCTTGACGATAACTTGCCTTCATAGCCAAACGTATGTAATCCTCATCATGGGGAGACTCATTGGAAAACATGGTCTCCCTGCTCGAACTCCAAATGCCAATGATTTATATCCAAAAATGATTTTTTTTTTCAGATCTAGGATGTTCTAATATTCCCATAGATCACCCAGACCTTATCCATCATCACAAACACTATCTATGGCCCAATAATATATGTCTTACAAATCCCAATCTAGTATAAGGGTGACTTGTAGGGTCTCTAATACAGTTACTTGATACGTGACATGATGATTATAGAGTGATAACTATTATTATAATAAATCTCTACCAACATAAAGAGATCTTGCCAGCTCTAACTGATGTCTAACATGGGATCCATCAACATACCCTACAATACCTAGATAGTCCACTCGATCTGATGGAAATCTTGTCTGAAATCCTAGGGAAATATTGTCACAAATCCCATGGATATTCTATACCATTAATATTTTGGGATCTCAAGATTATATATCAAACCTACTAGAACACAGGTCTCAGAAATTACCTTCTAAAAAGAGTTACAAAATGAGATGAACTCAGTAATGCTATATCATATTCTAGTCTACAAAAAATATGGCTAAAGGTTATTATGCATCTTCTACACTCCAGGATTTATATCCAAATGAGAAGTATGATACTCCATCATCACCTCCTCTTATATCACGACTAGAAATTCCATCTGTCACCAGAAAAATATGACGTGCTCCTCTCCTACAAACAATTTATCTGGAGCATCCTTTGAGGATATCTAGTCATGAATAACCTCATTGTTGATGTCTCCATACTAAGCCTCTCTCACAAACTGAAGGAGAGGAGTAGGAATCACCATTGACTAATGTAAAAATGCACCCCTCCCCTCTATGAGGGGTAGGAGGAAAGAAGACAACTACTCAAATGACTCCTCTAAAAAGCATGAATGGGACTTCTTGCTAAGCATATATACCACCAAATTTCCCTTACTAGGATTATAGACTATTTAAAATCCATTGCTCTATCGGAACATAAACAAAAAACCATATATTAGTTTAGGATCTCTCATAGTGATGATGTACATGACACATTGGTGGCATGACTAAACAATAAAACACCCACTAAGAATATAGTGCCTCCACATATTCAGATCGAAGACTAATGCAGCCAACTATAGGTCATGAGTAGCGTAGTTCTACTCATGGGGTCTTAACTGACCTAGAATTTATGTGATCAATACCTACCTCTTCATCAATACATAGTTGATACAATCTACAGAGGCATCAACAAACACTACCTACTCCATAAACACCTATGATAGTCTCAATACAGAATCACTAGTCAACCTCAACAATAACAATTTTAAGGCTTCGTGACATGATTTAGTCAAGGTTAATGTGTTCCATCTCAATTTTAGGGTGGTCAATGGAGTTTTTACTCTGGAAAAGTCAGGAATGAACCTAATAAAGTACCCCACTAATCTATGAAAGATATATACATTTCTCACTCTTTTTAGTGGATCTCAAGAAATAACTAAATCAATCCTAATAGGTTCCACTTCAAATCCATGACCATCAATGAAATTACCCAAAAAAGTGAACCTTAGTGATCCAAAACATGAACTTCAACATTTAACCGTAAATCTGGTGCTTTTGGAGTAATTCTAGAACTATGATCAAGTTCTCAATGTGTTATTCCTATGATTTAGAGTAAATGATTATATCATCAATGGATACACCCACAAAATGGTACAATAATGGTTGTAATAACCAATTTAACAAGTCCATAAACTCATAAGGGGAATTTTTTTCATTTAAGGAATCACTTGTAACTCATAGGGTTTATAGAAACATTAGAATGATATATTTGGAACATCAACCTCATGAACCCTCAACTGGTGGTATCTATACCTATAATTGATATTAAATATCCAAATCACAAATCCCAACTGGTTAAATAGGTTATCAATCCTTGTTGAGGGTTGGAAAATATAGAGTATTTTCCATGTTAAACTTGAAACATTTGGTGATCATATTGGTGAGTTAGTCTACATGATCTCCTCCATCTCAGATCACCATGTAAAAACATAATGAGAATAAGTCTCGATGTTTATTATCCCATAGTACATGATATTTAAGAAACATTTTAGCCTCATTATTATGATTTATCTAGACCATAGGACATATTTTAAAGATAACATTCATAGCATCTTGAGGTTCTCGTTATAGTTAAGTATTGATATGACCTTTTGATATAAAACATAATCGAAGGACATTACCTTGTAAATAATAGAAAAAAAGTATTAATAAAATTATTGTAATAAAAGACCCAGGTATTAATAAAACAATATAAGTGTAATAGTAATCAAATTACACACATTTGTTTGCTTTAGGGAAGCTATTTACAACACATGATACATGAATATGTTGAAAACAATCAAATGCTACACAATTTATAGAAAACAAAATGATGTGGTAATTAAAATACCATATGAATATTTAATTAATGAGACATTAAATGGTTTATATGATCTTTTTTTATATTTTAAATGAAATTTAAAACACTAAAATGTGAAGACATTTTTAAAGTATGAGATAACAGAGGTTTTAATATGGTAAAAAATCAAGGTAATATTTTTCACATATTTTGGGAATATTTATTCTAGATAAATGGGAAATGATTTTTTATTTTTCCAATCATAAATAATTTTTATGATTATGATAAATGAATATATTAAATACTTCTATTTCAAGTAACTTACACCAATGTTTCATTATTATTTTTATTGTGGCCAGGGATAACTAATTCTAATGTTATTATCCTGAATTCTTATTGTTGAGGAGGAAGAATAATAGTTTTATCATGTATTCTCTCATACATGGGTTGTTCAATATGAACTGGTGAGAGGAAGGATAAAATACTAGTGATTCACTCCATTTTTTCACACTGTTAATGACCTTCTATAAGATCTTTTATTTTATAGAAAAGTATACTAATACATATTGATGATTTGACTCATCCATATAAGATAAGGTTATATTTAATAGCTGGTGTTACTATGATAAACAACATAGGATATTTTGTATTTCAATATAAGTTCAATGGTTCCCCCAATGATTAATTTTTACTATCTATTATATATATTTTTAAGATTCAAACATTTTTATTACCCCTCTTTGGTAATAAATATAATATTAATGATAATCATGGTCTCAGAACTCAACCAAATCATTGAAATTATTAGTCTCTCATATTGAGGTTGAACCATGTGAAAATTCATATATTCTATTTGATTCTTCATATTCTTAATTTTGGATGAGGATGAATTATTAAGAGTGAATCATGACTACAATAGGTAGTAGTGTATTAATTTATAAAAGAAAATAATTTGTAAAAACCTGAACCACTGATTCAACCCCACTCCTAGTTGTTTACTAACTAGTCTGGCCACAACACGTTTTTTATTGTGATGAGATGGGTTTTCACAACCTTATCTTCTAATGAAATCACCTTTTTGAATTTGAAATGATCTTTAGAAATTATTTTTTATTCTTATGTGATTAAACCTTTATTCTAATATGTATGGTAGTTTTAATATCCTTATAGGTGCAAATTTTCTTAGTCAATCTAATGTAGGGTATTGGATAGAACTTCCTCACCTTTTGTGAGGTTGTTTTATTCATCCTTAGGTTATTGTCAATTTTTATATGAGTGATGTTATGAGATTATTGTTACATTGGAAATGGAATCATGATAGTTCGTTTATGTTATGGGAGCATCTTAATCATATGAGTTATCTTAGACACATGAATGATTTATATATGAGCTCCTCCCCTTTGATTTATTCATATGAAACACACCTAGAATAAGGATTTTGACACAATCCCCATGGATTTATTCACATGTAATGTCAGACTTAATCATATGAGTCACCTCATCCATGGGATTTATCTCAAAAATGTATTTCAAATGTCGATTTAATTTCATTGATGTAATATATTCTTCACAATAATGATACATAACCACTCTATTAATTTAATGAAGTAATAATCCCCTCCTTTAAATTTGATCCCATGTAGATTCAAAATAGACCTTTGATTACACCCAATAGCATTTCTCACCCATATAGATTAATAATTTATTAAAATAAAATCCTGGGAATAAAAATTAATTATATAGAATCAGTGAAATCAATTAAAATTCATATTTAGTATATTTCTATAATAAACTCTAAATTATTCCTAAAACCAAATTTTTTTGTAAATTCCCAAAATTATATAATTTCTAATGATAAGATTAATTCAATTATAATGAAAAAATAATAAATTTCAGTTCTCTATAAAAATGTTTGACCATTAAAGATAAGGCTATTGTGAATTATGAAAAGGTCTTATTAGATGTGTTAAGAGTTTTTATGATAAATCTTGATAGGATTATTTTGATCTCTATCAGACATAGTTTTTTAAAGTAATATAAATATTCAATATAATCCATGAAAAAAACCTATTTTATGAGTTTTCACATGAATAACATTGATACATAGTCCTTTATAAGGTATATTTAAGAATCAATAAATTATTTATTTATAATTAAAGACTATATAGATGTAATATAATTTAGTTAAATATTTTTGACATATTGATGTATAATATTCCTAAAAATGTTGGTATCTGTAACAATAAATCCATGTAATACAAGACACTATTTCATTATATTCCCTTTCATATTATTCTGGTATGATATAATTTGGTAACAAATCCATTCAACCATAAAATCATGAAATTATATTTTTGAATTTTTAGTTTAACCCATTATTATTGATTTTATACTTCAGATAAAACTAAAAAATAACCTTAATTAAATACTTAGTACTAAAATAATTATATAGTGATTATCAAACCAAAGTATTCATAGGTTTTAGTTAAAAAAATATTGCAATAATATTGGTGGTCACAAAATATTATAGATTAAAGAAGTTTTTCAAAAACGAAATTCATAATGGATGAAGGAGTTGAAAAAAATTTCAAACATTAGAACTTATCCCCCCCTTAGATAATACTTACAATATTTAAATATTTTCATTATTTACATTTATTATCTTATGTATATAAACTTAACAATTTTTTTTACTTTCAAACCATTAAAAATATTATCTAATTTTTAATTAAAAAAGTTAAAATAGTATTCCAATATTGAGTTCAGAATACTTCTTGGATGGTAAATGATATTTTTATTAAAGAAAGTTCTACAATATAGTTAATTTTATTATTTGAATAATTTGGAAGGGTGTTTTATAATTACATTGAAATTTATAAATATCATAATATAATAAATATAAATAAATAAATAAATAAAGTTCCTTAAATAGAAAAAAATTATGTATAAAGAAAAAACATAAAGACAGACCATTTTATGTATTTCTCAAATACTCAAAAGAATATTTATAATTCTATGATTATCATTACACTATATGAAAAAAACAGTTTTTTTCATATTTTTACATTATACACCTTTATAAATATATATAATTTAATTACTTATGTTTTAAACAATATAGTGAAATGATGGGTAAGGTAATTAGTCATGTTGTTAAATGTTTCTAATTAGTGATTTTTTTTTAAAATGTCTCTAATTGACCATGTTTTCCAAATGATTCTAGTTATCCATGTTTATAAAATATTAATTAATTATAAATTATTTTTGAAAAAAAAATTCTCCCAATTTGGCTCAATAGAAGACTTGATACGTAGATTCCATACATAAAGTCTAACACCTAGAACAAGTAGTTCTAGAATGTTTCTTGAATAATATTGTGCATGTGTGTATTCATATAAACATATATAAATCCATATATTTAAGTATATATATATATAAATAAATAAATATATATATGTATATATATAATTTCATAATCATATATAGACATAAAAATAAGAAAATTTACCGAACTACATATATAAATGTGAATATATATTGATAAATATTTAAATATATATTTGAATATATATACCTATATTTACAATACATATACACATATTTTTTATACTAATTAATCATATAATTACTCAAATATATATAACTATATTTATATAACTTTATATAAAACAAATTCACATTTTCCAATTCTAAACATTTGTCATTATATATATATATATTTGTGTGTGTGTTCCTAAATAAAAAAACACACACACATGTATATATATATAATTTAATTTCAAATTTCATTTTAAAATTTAATTCTATTATTTTTTATATTTTATAATTTTATATATTAAATGAAATTGTTGAATATATGTGTTATGTGGGTGAGTGCATGTACACACACACAAAATCACATCACTGGAGGTCTACTCTAAAGCCTCATACATATGATGTTTGTTGGATGTAACAAATTATATGATATAGGAATATCATATGGGGTGAAATACATTATTAAAAGGAATATCATATGTCTTTAATTAAATATACTAAAATCCTTGTTATATAATAACAAGCCACCGCCTTCATCTAGTTATATCACATTACTTTTTGCAACCATTTTAAAATATTTGAAGTTAAAATTTAGTATTCTTTCATGATAGTTACCCTTAAACATAAAATTTCAAGAAAATAATTATTTGGGGATAGACAAGGCATGGAATACAAAGAGTTGAACCTTTATTCCATTTACTCACATTCCTCATTACATATAGATAAACACATGGTTGTATTAGGAACATTATGATGATTATATAAATGGGTATAAGTCATGGAAATGGTGTGAATTTGAGCCTTACAAACATCTTACAGAATACCTCCCCTGTTGGAATCTCTCTTTCCTTGTCTCTATTTTCTTATAGAGGCACTAGAATATCTTGGGATTTTGGAGAATCCCATACATATGATAGGTGATTCACCTCAAACCATGGAAACATAATAGAAAAGGTAGGCCTTCTATAGCCTCTTAGGGATGTTCATAAATAATTCGAAATGAATATAGTTGTATATTATAATTTTTAAAATGTACACAACATGTGTTATTAATTTCATCTATGATTGGTTTTAATTTCATCTATTGTATATCATGGAAATTGGGTTTCTTATTTCTAATTCTATGACTATTGATTTCCAATCAATCCAAATAAATATTGTAGTGGTATCAGAGTAGTATAATGATATTTTTTTCTTAAATAAATATAATAAAATGATTTTTTAAATGTAACTAAAAAAATATATGACTAAATAAATATAAAATTAAAGGTGATATCTTACAGTGTGGTTTCCCTGGAGTTGCGGGATTCATTGATATGTAGTGAAATTCATAATCCTATATTGATTAATCTTACTCAAATTTCATCCATACTAGTTTACTATCATTAAGGCCCAAACAATATGCTATTAATATTTCATTTATACGGTGAAGAATGGATAATTCCTATGAAATCCATTTTAGTGCATTATTACACTCCTGAGAGGCCCACATATTTGATCTAATCCTACATATATTGTTGAAGGACTAGATTAATACTATGTAATGGATTATCGTAAGTTGTAACTTCCATGAATGATTTCTCACATTACCTAGGTCACCAATCACTGGGTTTAATCATATGTGACATATATGATATGTGTTGATAACCGAGTGTGCAATATTATTCATACACTACCGCAAAAATCTAGGGTAATTATTACTGAAGTAATCCATGAGATGTATTAATAAATTGTAACCCACCCTACACTAGTTATTCCTTTGAAAACCACTATATACTAGTTAAATATTACATGAATCACATTATTAATCATATTTATGATTGATAATCACTAAAATTATCTTGAATAACTTTGTGTATATATCATTTATTATGATATATGAAGAAAATTTTATTTTTTTATTTTTATTTTTATAATTGAGTAAAATGGTTTATTATTTTTTTGGATCATGTAAAAATGTATTTTGATATTTTTATGAAATAACTATATAATTTTATGGGTAATTAATTGATATGAAATTTAATTTTTTAGCCCAAAGTAGGTGTTGTTTCTTGAATTGGGATTTAAATCAGGAATCAAAGAATTGGAACATCTCAAAGAGATCCTTTTTTGGATGTTTAGGAAGGATAATGTTTTGGGTGCTTAGGTGTTGATCAGAGAAGGTTAGGGGTGACCTAAGAGTTGGTTGTTATTATATATATTAGACCACACCATGACACTAAAAATTGTTGCATTGTGTGGGTTTTCAAATTTTAGAAGTTTTCAAAAATAAGTTTAAACATCTTAATGAGGGGTTGCACCATGGTGGTGTCTATGGGGAAGGGACCATGATGTTGTGTGAGGATACGTAGTGGAGGATCTATTAGGTGGATGTGTCATGGTGCAGCTATGAGGGGACACACTATAGAGGAGGAGGAGAAGCATTTTGAGATCATCCCACTTACCATTGGGAGATGACTACCACAAACTAGAGGCTACACCATATCATAGTATTATTTAATTGAAACCCCATGCTTCAACCCAAGAGGAATTTTATCAAGGTTCTTGAGAAGATGGGTATCACCCCCCCCTGAGGTGGTCTACATCATGGATAACTTATCAATACTAAAGCGAAAGTCCATGGGTTGGACTTTCCAATATATCCCTAGGGTATTCTGTTGTAGGGCTTCCTTGGGTGAAGGGTATGAATCATGGCCCCTATGACTACATAACAATTCTTCCCCACAAATTATTTTTATGAAATTGTGGACTATTAATTTACTAGTAATTACCCTTCATTTTTTGAGGGGAGTTAAAATTGGGGAGATCAATTTCTTCCATCCATATCCATATTCTTTTCCCCCTTGGATCCCCAATTATGGGGATGATTTTGGTGTCATTTTGGTAGCGATACTAGGTGAGTTCTCTCATTCATACTATATTTAGCACCCCCTTCATATCCCTTTAATTTTTGTTTAATTTTGGATAAGGTTTTAGTGATTATTCCAAAAATCATAGTGGAATTAGGAAAGTACAATGAGGATTTTTTTCCAACATGATTATAGAAGGTCTTGAAAGGTTGATTTCATGCTATTTGATGTAATTTTAGTGTGGCGAGGATTGATGGGGAGTTTTCAAATTGAAATAATATATATAAATTAATTTTAATAATTAATTAAATGATTGAAATTAATTATTTCTACCATATATAAAAATATAGGTTCCCAAGAGCATGGATGAGCATGTAAGAGGATCGAAAAATCTTGGTGAGGGGTTAAATATATGTTAGAGGTCAGTTCAACAAATGATAAAAAACCAAACACATGATTATTTATGATCATGCATTATGGAATACTAAATTAGTGGATCTAGGTTTCCTTTATAGAATAATTATATTGGGATTATACCTCTCATTATTGGGAGAAGTTTTCTTTAACACTAATTTAAATGACGATCACCCAAATACTATGTCGCCAAGGGGTGAGGGTTTTGGTAGAGTCATGAGAACATGGGTATGCCTTAGGGTAAATTTAGTGATGTGAAAAGCCTATTTTCCCCTATATGTAGTGGTAAATCATGAGACTCATGGGAAAAAATTATTATGGGTGAGATGAATCTATATCTCACGAGTGACAGGAACTCACTCTAGTGGTTATAGGAGAGTACTGGTGTGATAGAAAAGAAAGATAATAACTTTAGGGTTAGAAAAATAAGACATATATGGTTTTATTGTTGTCATAAATGTAAGACTTATCTCATAGTATATGTGAGATGAGTCCCAAGTACAGACCCAGGGATGTTCTTGAGGACTTGGAATTCAGACAACAAGGTGGTTTTAGATAGGAGTTAGATATCACTTATTGAGGCATGGGTCATGAGGAGCCATGATATTTGAAGTTACCATGGGATTATGAATGGTAGTTGCTTTTAATTATAATATATTATGATATATGTCCTTAATTACTAACATTTGTTTAAAATATGATGATTTGTTTGGTGGGTTGTGTTCCCTAATTTTTTGTGCTTGTGTGTGCTTATGAAAGGTTATGGAATCTAATGTGGGAAATAGATATTGAATTCTATCCCAATAATCAGTGATATTACACCAATATGACAACCATGGGTATGATGAAGTTTTTTTGTGTATGAATTCTTGTCCGACCTGGTGTGAGAAGGTATGTATTGAGACATGATTGGACCTTTCCTTGAGTGAGAAGAAGATGATTGAGTTATTTGAAAGTCTTGAGGTTGAAGGCTTTTTCGATTGAGACTTGACTTGGGATTGGGAAATGGGACCACCTTAATTGAGAATTCTAAGATGGGATGAGATATAGGATTGGATATATGACTATACCTAGAGTGAGATGTTCTGGGACAAGGGCTACATTGAGTGAGATGGAGTGTCCAAGACTTGGATATACGACCTTAACTACTCATTTTGGGTAGTGGTAGAGGACTTGGTGGGTTCCCCACCTAGAGTATTTAGGTATGTTATGGGTTATGAGTAGGATAGTATAAGATGAGGTGAATATATTCTAGAATTTCAATAAAGATGGTGTGGTTGGGAATCACTGTATCCTAGTTAACACAATTTGGTTTGATGGGCTTGTGAACCTAATTGGGTGTTATAATGATCTAGTTTTCACATGATTACCTCATGAGTGTGCTAATTTATAAATTTACTTTCATCATTTATATGCACACATATGGAGTCATATATTAGGGGTGTTTGAGGACACCCTACATCACTATATGATCACAGCTTACACAGGCACCCTGGTGCACATGCAGAAATTATGTGGCTTTTTATGTCATAGAACAGGATGTGAAGTGGTTTAAGATGGAGGAGATCAAGGGTATCTAGATACAATAAGTGTAGTGTGGAATCCGGATGGTAGTATGGAAGGTGTGTTTATTTTTTGTCTTTTTGTTTATTTGTATATGTTAGAGGACTAGTGAATAATCATGGTTTATTTTATATGACTTCATCTTATATGTTATTGGAAATGTTTATTTTTTCTATGAACTCTAATGTTATGGATGTTTGGTTATTATTTTTCATTTCCACTAGTGTTATACTCTAATATATTGGCATAGTCACCCAAATTTTGTAGGCACTCATTTCCAGTCGATACCCTCTGGTGTTTGATGAGGCATGCCTAAGGCCATGCAAGCCTCTAGATTAAACAAGTGTTCTATGACAGTGTGTCTCAATTTAATTAAATTAGAGAATTTTCCAAATTTATGAATAATGTAAAAAGTGTTTATAATTTCCTTAATTTATAATTTTTTGATATATTGTTTATATTTTGTTTAAGTATAATAATTGATCATTTTTATAATTTTTACCTTATTTTTAATTCCAGAATATAATTATTATATTATGAATATTAAAGTATTTTTTACTTTAAATTATTAAATAACTTCTATAAATTTTTATAAATCCATTTAAAGAGTTAAATTATATGTATGATAATTAGTTTAGTATTATTTTTTCATAACTTTGGGTTGAATTACCATTTCATCTTGAATTAAGTAGTTAATTATGGGTTATATTTAATGATTCCATTTTTTATAGTTTTATCCTTTAATTATATATATATCTACCATTTTCCTCAGTGTTAGTACTATATTTTAGGAATTTTAGGACCCCATAATCAACATATTAAAAATATTAATATTTTTATAAAACATGTATGCACAAATTTTAAAAATAAATGGGTTTTCTATTGATTTCAGTCCGTGATTAGAAATCTAAGACATCAATTGTTTAAAAAACATGGGGTTTACCCTAGTAACAACATAATACTGCTTCACATTAGTTGTTTTGTAAAATAGGATCATTGGATGATATGTTAGAAAAATTAGATATTGATTTAATTTAATTTATTAAATTCTTTACTGAGAAATATCCTCTATTTAAACACAATTATTAGAAATTCCCACGGTTAGCTACATAAACATGGGAGAATAGGGATTAGGAGGAGGAGGGATTCATTGGCATTGTCAAGATCGAGAACATGGACCATGGATGAGCAATCAAGGGGATTTTTGAGATGAATGATGAATGAAATAGGATCATCACCATAATTTTTAGGGAATGTTTTATTCATTAGAGACAAGTATTTCTTGAGGTAGGGCTAATTAATTTTTGGATTTACACCTTTTGATTTAATTATCACACATGTATTTTGAATTTGATTTAATCTCCATTTACCAATCTTTATATGAGTATAGTTTTTATAAGATTTCATGAACCTGATTAATTATATCAATCACACCCTTTATTATCCATTTGTTTCATCAATAGGTAGTCATTTGTTAGGAGTGAATTGGAAAAATGATAATTTAACTTCATTTTTATTCTTTGCAGACCATCGATATTCATGTTCTTCATCTTTTTCCCATGGGGTCACAGCTCGACATAGTTGGGATAAAATCAATTGTGACCAAAAACCAAGATTAATGATGTATTCATTAATATATTAGCAACAAAAATTTTGTTTATGGATCAAGATATATTTATGGAATTCAGGTGATGGATTCAAGGATCCAGACCCAAAATGGCGCTGATAGGTGTGACAGTTACCACTCTTGTGGGTGTGATCCTTTTTTATAGCCACCAGATGCTACTAAACAATTATTTAAGATGAAATCCTTTAGATTCAAAAATTTCATGTGATTCAATTGATGGTGGATGTGGTGGAAGTGGTGGTTCTAGATTCCACATTAAGACCAGTGTTACTTTCTATGAAAAACATGATTACATGTTATATATCCCAGATGACCACACACCATGTTTCTTAGGTACACATGGAGGATAGGGTTTTTGATCTAGTTAAGAATAAAAATCCATGTGGTTGTGTCTAAAAACCATGTTACTATACCTGGGTAGTCAATACATGTGTTGACATCACATTCCCAAGACCTCAGGTGGGCAGACACGTCATGACCCCCTAAGAACATTCTATGTAGATGTATACGAAAAGAAGATCCATGTTCTAAGAGACTAACCCTAGGACCCCCAGTTGAAAAAAAAACATTGTGTACCTCTTGTGACATACCATGTGAATCCACATGGTTGGACAAGATGTGTTTACAGGAGGATAGACCCATGATTCTGTGCGAAGTCACATGCTTATGTACATGTTGTATACATATTCTAGGAACTTTTAAGTTGTGTATCTCCTTTTCCAAAACTATTTTTTGGGGTGGTGAGTAGCCTACCCTGATTACTTTTACACATAGGATGTGTTGGTGGCCTTTATTTTAACATCAAAGAAAAAACACTAGTTGTTGTAAGTGGGATGTTTTTTTAAGTGAAACTTATTTTGTTGTATTTTTTGGGTGTAATTTTCAGAGTGTTAATAGTGTAAATACCATCTTATCTCCCCACATGGTCGGTGCCCCATAACTCTTATATAGTTAGGGATAAAAATACCCCACATTAACTAGGGTTTGGGTCTTCTAACTTTCGACCAGTACTACCTATCATTAATTACTAGTGGTGACTTGGTCCCCCAATAGAGTTTGTGATCCATTGGTTATGATAAATTGTAATGAGGTAGAGGTACTCCATTATTATTGTTGATAGGTTACACATGATGCTTGGATAAGATATGGGACATAATTTATAGGAAGGATATTTGTTTTTAGCTATCCATGAGGACTGATATCCCCTTTCCCTATTCATTTGAGTTTCTTTATGATCATATCTTATATTGGGTTTCTCTCCCATTTATTTCTATGGGTTGGATTGGTTTTTTATTATATTGTTTGCCTTTGGTTTCTAGGTCATCCACATCTATATCAATGGATCATTAAATTACTTAGATGTTCTAACCATGTTCATTGTTCATCCTTCAAAATTGTGATATGGGATCCCTTCAGGTTTTCCCCTTTACTAATTTTTTAGTTTCAGACCTATTTTTTTGGTTTGTTGTGTATTTTTCCATTTTATATCTTTTATATTACCTTTATTCACTTTGATTAATTTTCCTTGTCATTGTTTCATGAATTTATTACACTCTATATATTTCAGTCTTTTTCGATATCTCTACATTGTTTCATGGAGTTTGTGGTGTGCGTGAATACAAGTTCTCTATGCTAAGGCCTCTCATTTCAGTTATATGCCCCTGTGACAATTGTTTTCAGACCCTAGCCTTTTAGAGGAAGGCTTGGGGGTCACCCTTGACTTACTGCTGACCTATGTGGGGTCCTAGTGGGTCAGATCATGATAGAGTGGTATCAAATGTTTTGTTCCTTAGATTTTTTTTTGAAGTTGGAAATTTCATGTGGATTGGATTGATAACATAGGAAATTAATGTTAGGGTGTCTCGATTTCAGCCCACAGGCCATGAAATATAGTTATTGTGCAGTGACTTCCATATCTAATCACAAGGACTATAATTTCCTATTTATTGACTCGGTATACTAAGAAATAAATTTCAGGTAAACCAAAGGTACATGAATCATACAGGATTCAATTTTTATTAATTTCATTTAATTATTATTTTAGATCCACATACATGCTCATATAACTAGGGTATGTATTGTTATCATTTAGGATGCCTCCACAAAAACATATTGTTTAGATATTAATACATGGCCATGAAGATGACCAGTTGAGAAATGAGGCCTCTATGTTGGGACCTATTCATGAGATTTTTCAACCAGGTGACCATAGAGTAGTACATACACATAATGGGAAGAACATGGATCCACCTCCAGTGCTCCAGGAGGATGATCGACTATATATAGTGTATCTGATATCTCTAGTATGTCAGGACTACGATGTAAATAGGTTTAGAACTTTGGAAGAGATCTAGTGAGAGATAATGATCAAATTAAATGGTGATTTTGACCCTTATGTAGCATAGGTTTTTCATGAGGGAGTGGTTTTAGATTTTTGGTTTTTATGGACCCCACATGATCAGATTTTTTTTGATTAAAACAGGAAAAATTAATGACTAAAATCAGAAAAAGTACATGTGCAAAGCCATGAAGGGAAATTGTCCAGCCAGAGCTGGTTGGAGTCGAATGTGCTTGAAGCTGCTAGCTGATGGGCCGCGTTTTTACCATCCCTTTTTGTAAATGTGATGGTGCATAAAGAGAAGAATTGGAAAATTGAGAGAATTCTCATGATGATGATTCCAAATGACTGGAGCCCACCATCATTGTGGTTAATAGAATCGATTACGATAAGGCAGTCAGACTCAACAATGATTTCACTCCATCCACATTCTATGTCTAGAAACATACCGGAAAATATGGCCATGGCCTCATCAACTGCAGGTTCCCAGAAAGCCTGATGTGGTTTTTATTTTTCAGCAAATATTTTCCCGAGATTATTTTGGGTTAGGAGGCCGAGGGAAACAAGCCCATCCTTTGGGAGGGACGCCTCCACCTTAATCTTAAGAGTCCCTTCCGTTGGGGGATTCCAATGAGGGGGGAAGGAGAGGGTAACACCTCGCATAAAATGTCCATTGTTGTCTTTCCAACCCTCAATCCAAGAGGGCTGGAAAGACCACAATAGATATTTTATTCCAGGTGTTATCCTCTCCTTCCCCCCTCATCGGAATCCCCCAACGGAAGGGACTCTTAAGATTAACGTGGACGCGTCACTCCCAAAGGATGGGATTGTTACCCTCGACCTCCTTGCTAGAAATCATCTAGGGAAAATCTTTGCTGGAAAATATAAACCACAATGAGACTACACTCTCTTGGTAAAAAATTTAGTAGTTTTTCCATGACACGCACAAAATATATAGCTTTCACATAGTGTGAATTCTTGAGATTCTTGAGTTGTAGTAGGGAGGTATGTCTATTTTTGAGTATGACATGAGGTTTTTAGACCTCTCACACCACCCTTTTGATATATTGTGGGAGAGATACTTACGATTACATAACATTGAGAAAGGAATTTATAGATAAATCCATGCTAGAATTATATCCTTAATCACTCCCACATATGTTGGAGTGATGAAGTGGGCCCTAGTTATAGAGAACATTCTAGAAGAGGGACATCAGGTGGATAGAGATATCAATGAACATCATGGGATTGATTCATCTATAGTATCAAGTAGACATCTGTCTGAAGGGTCTCATTTTAGGTGGCATACTCTTACCCGGACTAAAAAACAAGGATATATAGTGTAGGTTTGACATAGAGGATACAATTATCTGAGAGAGTAAAATGCATTTATTTTTATGGGTGTGGTTACATGGATCATTATTGATCAACCTAATGTGTTGGGTACGGTGTACAATCAGTGGATAGACCTACATGATAGAGGAAACATTGTGATTAGGTATCTCCGATGCATGGTTAGGGTGACCCCAAAGGAGGAAGTGTTGATATAGGAGAAGGTGGAGTGCCATTGGGAGGTAATTGATGTGGAGTAAGATGCTATAAAATTCACTCATCCCCAACAACATTTTTCCTATGCCAGGCTCAAAGGGATTGTGGTCAATTGCACAGTAAGTTTTAGGCTATGGATAGATATGATCTGGCTTCCGATGATATGATTCAACGTACGATTTGTGTCATTTACACTCTAGATATAGTACTTATAGACATAGTAAAGAGTCTTTCTCTTATCTATGTATCCCTTGTGAGAGTGATAGATCATTCGATTGAGTCTTTGGCCCGTCAACTATAGATAAAGGTTTCTATTTGGAGATATTCTTCTATATCGTACATTTTTCAATAGTGAGAGTTCATGCTCGGTGGAGAGAGTATATTTTACAGACTCTAAATCATTAAAATTAAATTTTCTGATGTGATACTAGCTATAAATTGTTCTTATCCTATTTGGTTCCTAATAGACTATCATCATAGGAGTATAAGATGCATTCGTACAGATGAATGGAATTCTTCTTCTTGGAAAATAGAGATTTTGTGGATGAGTAAGTGGAGATAACAAGCATGAAACTATAATCTATCAACCATAAGTGAGTGAGTTTATCCCATAATGGAGTTTTATTTTCATGAATTTAGATTATTGGTATATTGGATGAATTTATGGACATCTTTCCCAAAGATATTTTTTTGAATACCATTGAGGTAGAAGATTTAATTCTACATTGAAATTCACTCTAGTACCATAATGATATATTCTCTGGAATATCATATATCATCCACGGAGATTCGGGATATGAGGTTACAATTTTAAGACCTTTTACAGACATATTTTATCATACAATGTGTGTCCCCCTAGGAAATTCCAATGTTGTTCATGAAAAGGTCTGATAGGATCTTCAGGAATTTTGCTGATTATCGTCACCTGAACCAAGAAAAGATCATGAAAAAATATCCTTTACCTAGGATTGATGACCATTTTGACAAATTAAAAGGTTATACCTGGTTATCAAATATTGATAATAGTATTTACTACCATCAGAAGAGAGTTCATGAGGATGATACTCTAAAGAGGATGTTTTGATTTTTCAATGCACACTATGAGTTCTTGGTGAAACCTTTTGGTATGGATAATCAATATATTATGGTCATTGATAATATAAACTAGATATTTAGGCCATACTTAGACCGATTCATAGTTTTATTAATCGATGAAATTCTAATATACACTTCTTCTAAGGAGAAGGATGAAGAGTATTTGATGATGGTACTAGAATTACTTCATGAGCACTAACTATATTGTAAGCTATAAAATTTTAAGTCTTATACTCAAGAGGTTTACTCTCTAGGGAATTTAATATATTCTCATGGTGTTTCAATGTATTTTGTGAAGATATATATAGTTATTTCTTGGGAACAACTCAAGAGTTATTCAAGTGTATATTATCTTTGAATGAAAACTAGTTTGAATTGTATTCTAACTAGTTACTCGGTTTTTTATGCTATAGAAAAGGGAAGGCCCCTGGTGAGAGAGGTTTATGAGTCCATATTTTTTGTATGAGAACATAATCCTGGTAGTTTATTCACCATATATATTTTTTAATCATTTAAAATTAGGACATAGGGATTTGTACATGAAGCTTATTCATTTATTGGAGATACTATGTTGGAAAGTTCCTTTTCAAACTTTCATTGTATCCCCTTTCCCCCATTTGGTTTCTATAGATATAGTGACCATAACATTTTACATAAAACATTACATGATTTTACAAAAAATTATACATCAGAGTACAAGCCAAGGATCGTAAATTCTAGTGTCTTCAAAGACTAGGTACCCAATCAAACATTATCAAATCAACTTTTTATTTAAACTATATAATGAACTCCTATATTCCATTATTTCTAATACGTCTAAATAGAATAACATAGTGATAAAATGAACAAAGGGACGAGCTAAAATCCCAATAAGGGAAATAACCATAAGAAAAAAGTATTTGCACATGGGAAAGAAGGCACGACATGATGATATAAATAAAAAAAGTAACATATGGGATCATAGAATATAAACATGGATTCATATAAACATGGAGTCAGAGTAATGTTTCAGAAACATAAAACATGAATTTAGTATAAGTCAAGGCTAACTGACAAGATTGTTTCATATAGTAGCACAAACCAAGGCTAACCGCCAAGACCATCACAAATAACGTTTCATGAGACTCAACTTTACCCAATGCATTAAACCTCTAGCTGAGCGTACCCATATTAAATTTCCATGAATATGTTTTCCACATATTTAATCATACATAATCAATCATATATAAACATAAGGGTTACCCTAGGAAAGGATTAGGTAACATAATCATGAAATAAAGCATGACAAATATGTGTATCATAAAAGTGTACATGAAAGAAAAAAACTAAAATAAACATGGGAATTAAAAGGATAAAATAGGAATGTATCATGGGAAGTGATGTCAAGTATAAGTGACAAAATTTAAGCAATGTATTTATGGAATTTCAGCCTTTAATTTTTTTGAGAGGTTAAAGGAAAATACTATAGATCCATTAAAATAGAAAATGGTAAAATACTTTATAAAAAATAAAAAGTGAACCCAAAAGGATTTCATAATAAAAAGAACTTATTTTATAAATATAGTGGTGGATTAAAACATAATATAGAGTGAATTTAAAAATAGTTGTGAATTTAGTAAGTTCCATTAAAACATGTTTTCTTATCAAGAAGTATTGAGGGGAGAATCACTTAAAAAAATGAATATCCCAAAAATAGAACGATTGAAGGGTATTGAAAAATTAATTTTGTACATGTAAAAAGAATGTAGAAGATTCAAATAAATAGATAAGATATTATCATTTTGTTATAAATAAAAATAAGGTAACCCGAAAGAATAAAAAAGACTTGGGTTTAATTCCTTACGGATTGTCAGCATGGTATCAAGTGTACTTAAGAGGGCTTTATGAACGAGAAAGGGGTTTATAATCACTTATAAATATTGAGTGAAGTATGGGGTAGGTTATAAATCATACCCCATAATTAGGGATTACACATAAAATGGAATATCATATAGTACATTCTTGAATAAAAGTGAAATGGAGAGGATCCCTTACCATACGTCTAATGTGTTCTCCAATTGTAATTAATGAATTGAATAAACAAATTTGGTTTATTAATTAATAATTAAATAATATATTATATATTTAATATATTTATTATACCGTTTTTAATTTCATTCCTGGACTTTTAAATTGGGTAAGTGGTTAAATTTCATAGTTTTGGTTCGTTCGTTTCCTTGGTTTTTACGATCAATTTACATATGTTCATGAAGAGAGAATCATTTGAAATGAGAATTTTCTTCAAGAATTTAAGTTATATATTTTTAGTTAACATCCATAATATTTCATGGTTATAAAATTCATTGGGTTATTTGGAGTGATGGTGAATCATTTTACAAAATATTAATGATAAACACTTGAAAATAATTTTAGCTATTTTTCTCACAATTAACTTATTTTGTATTATTATTTTAAATAATGTGTAAATAAGGATTATAGAACATTAAATAAGATAAAAAATATAATATTTTGGTTCAACCATAATTTTTTTGTCCCTAATTTAATAAATTAATAGGAATTGATAACTCGTCATCCATGAATGTGCTAAATTAACACATCTCAAATTGTGATTTCATTTATTTAAAATAAAAGGCAGGGAAATGAGAGATGATAACGAATTATCCCAATTTCATAACAAAATTCTAGTACATTTATTTTTCGATTGTTTTCATACCATTTGGATGAGTATAGGTTAGGAAGGAAAATAGGACAATGGAACTTAAAACTGAATGAAAAGAAAAGTGGAATTTTACCTTTTAAGTCAACCTTCCTTGAGAGCCTCTTAAGGGGAAGGGATTTCCTCTTTTGAAGAGACTAACGGCTGCTAAATTTGGGGGAGGATATTGAGGAGATATTTGGGTTGAATATAGGCAAGAATCAAGGCTTGAGAGGATTGAAAAGAAGAGGTAAGGAGTGGTGGTATTTATAATGGAGGAGAAAAGTGTTTTCATAAAATCTAATTCCTTAGTTTAGTATTTTACCTCAAGACCTACAATAGTGATGATTATATGAACAAAAATAGTAAATAGTGCATTTGAGATCCTGATAATGACCTTACATCAGCCATAAATCAGCTAATTACATCATAATTCATGTATTTAGCATTTATCAGAAATTATCGTATTTTACTATTCATAAAAAATTAATGTATTTTTGAAAAATACCAGTCATTAACCCTAACCATTTTTCGACATGTAGAATCCAAAAATGAAATCCATTTTCCAAAAATAAATTTATAAATTTTATTATTTTAATATTTAATTAAAATCACAATTTTCTCGAAAAAAAGAATTTTGAAATATATATTTTCGGATTCCCCTATATAGGTATATCTTACTTACACATGAATCTTATTTATATACTATCATAGGTAAGGTAACTATTCATTAGGGTATGTCACTATACAAAAGAATAAAATTACTATTTATAAGGGTTTGTTAATATCCACCAAAAATTATATTGGTCATATTAGACTCCAAATAACTTACTGATCGCAACCATGTATGTCAGGTTTTAAAAATTAAAATCACATATGTGAGAAACTTTTATTTAATAGTCACATAGTAGTTCATTGTGTTATGATTTCATGTAATTATATGAAATATTCATAAGAAGAAAATTTCTATTTAAAAAGTTGGGTCGTTACATTATCCCCCCTATTAAATTTCAACCTTGAAATGTTTTTTATATTCAAAGCTGTAAACAGGTGAAGGTACTTTTCCTTCATTGCCTCCTCTTGTTCCCATGTTTCCTCTTCATACTTATGGTTCCGCCATAGTACATTGACCAGTTGAGTTGTCTTGTTACTTAAAACATTATCTCTATGATCCAAGATCTTCACTGGTAGATTCTCATAAGAAAGATCATTCTATAACCGTACCACCTCTGAATATAGTACATGTGATGGGTCTGATATGTACTTCCTTAAGAGGGATACATGAAGGATATCATGTACATTGGATATAGTTGGTGGAAGTGCTATTCTATATGCCACAATATCGACATGATAAAGAATATCTAAGGGGCCAATGTACCTGAGACTTAACTTTCCTTTCTTGCTGAGCCTCATGACCTTATTCCAAAGAGATTTGCATAGATATAACATGTATCTAAATTTAAACTCATGGTCTCATCGATGATTGTCTGCATAACTCTTCTATCAACTTTGGGCTACCTTGATGTGATGTTGAATGGGTTTCACATTCTAAACCATTTCTTTGAAAATTTCAGGTCTTATCAGCTTATGCTCATCGACATCATCCCAATATGTTAGTGTCTTTCACCATTTCCCATAAAGGGCTTCGTATGGTGTCATTCTGATGCTCGAGTGGAAATTGTTTTTGTAGTACAATTCAACTAGTGGATGATGTTGTTACCATATTCATTTGATTCCTATAGAACATTCTCTTAACATATAATTCAATGTATTAATAGTCTTTATATATTGACCATAGGTTTGAGGATGATAGGTTGTTCTGATGTACAGTTTAGTGCATAGAGCATGTTGGAGAATTTTCCAGAACATCGTGGAGAATTTTAGATATCTATCAGATATAATAGATAGTGGTACTCCATGAAGCCTTACCAATTATTTGATATATATATTTTAATGTTTATACAATGATAATTCCTCTCAAATCACGATAAAATGAGCTATCTTTGTAAGACGATCCACAATGACCCATATAACATTGTTTTCTATAGATGCCCTTAAAAGTCCAGTGACAATGTCCATGGTGATGTTCTGCCACAATAATTTTGGTATGGGTATTGGTTGCATCATCCCCTTATAATTTTTCCTCTCAGTAGTCAATTACTGATATACCAAAATCTTTGATGTATATTCAGAAATATCCCTTTTCATATTGTCCCACTAAAGTTTTCTCAGATATCTCTATACATCTTTGTACTCCCTAGTCGAATAGAGAAGGACGAGCTATGTGCATCATTTAGAACCTCCTTCTTTATCTCAGGATCATATGGTACACAAAATCATTTCCCAAATCTTACAAATCCTTCATAATAAATCATGAACATAGATGATTTCCCATTTTTAATGGCTTCTAACCTTTTCTGAATTTCTACATCTTTTCTTGGAGAATACATTATTTTCTCCACGAGGGATGGTTGAGAAATCATTTGAGAAATTATTGATGATGTTCCTACCATAAAAAATCCCATGTACATCCTTTGGAAATCTACAAAGATCTGATCCCTTTCAATTCTCATCATTTATAAGGATATAAGATCGTATCTACTTAGATCGTCTGCCACCTTGTTTTCAATATCAAGATGGAAGTGGATGGAGCAGTAATAATCCTTGATGAGATATATCCATCTCTATTGGTGAATATTAATATCTTTTTGTGTGAATATATATTTGAGACTCTTGTGATCATTATATATCTCACACTTCTCCCTATATAGATAATGTTGCTAGATTTTCAACATAATGATCACAACCACAAACTCCAGATCATGCACGAGGTAGTTTGCCTCATTGATTTTCAGATTCCTTGAGGCATAGGATACCAAATTATCAATTTGTATCAGCACATAAACTAAACCATTATTTGAAGCATCAATGTACCTCACAAAGTGTTATCCACCTGTTGGGAGTGTGAGTACCGGTGTAGGGATAAGCCTCATTTCCCACTCCATAAAATTTTCTTCACATTCTTGAGTCAAGAAGAACTTTTAGTCCTTTCTATGTCATATTGGTCACTAGGTTTTAAAATAATGATGGCTACTTCACAAATCATCAGTAATACACAGATAGACCCAAAAAGTTATGGATCTCCATTATAGATGTTGGTATGGGAAACTCTTCAATTGTCTTTTTCTTGGAAGGGCCCAAAAATATACCTTTATCGGTGATAACATACCCCATGAATGATACTTCCTCTATCTAGAACTCACATTTAATGTACTTTTCATATATCTTCTCCCTTTTTAAAGTCTATAACATTGTACTCAAATACTCCTCATGTTCCTCTTTATTGTTGAAGTATATCAGATTATCATTGATAAAGACGAACTAAATATTTTAGAGGAAATCTGTAAATACTCTATTCCATAAATACATGAAAATTTCTAGAGTATAAGTTAGTATGAAAGGAATAACTATTAACTAAGTGTCCATAACTTGTTTGAAATTTAGTATTGTGAATATCTTCCTTCCTCACTTTTAATTCGGGATATCCCGACCGAAGTTCCAACTTAGAGAAATAACTGGCCCCAAGAAGCTGATTGAAAAATTCATCTATCTGAGGAAGGGGATACATGTTCTTTATAATTATTTTATTGATCTTACAAAAATAAATGTAGAGGAACATTTATCCAAACGTCTTCTCGACAAAGAGGGTACGTTCACCCCAAGGTGAAGCAATCGGGCATATAAAACCCCTATCCAGGTTCTCTTGAAACCGCTTCTTCAGATCTTCCATCTCTACAGTGGCCATTTTATAAGGTTTCATTGATATAGGAGTAGATTTTAGAATAAGTTCAACTGATAACTCAACCTATCAATCAGGAGGAAGACCATGAAACTCTTCAGGGAAGACATTAGTTTAATCCCTCACGATGTGAATGTCTTCAAGAATGATTCTCTCCTTTGTCTCATTCATTTGTGCAAGAAATTATTACTAATAGGAAATACATAGCCACATGTGAGACACTGATTCGAAAAGAGATTCATAATCCTCTTTACACTTCTAAGGAATTGGAGGATTCTTCGGGATGTGTAGTGTGATCTCCCTTTCCCGTCAGTTTATGTTTGATTTTTATAAAGATAGGTATTCCAAGACCAAAATAGAATTGAACTCCACTAAAGGAAGTATGAAGAGATTTTATAAGAGGTTCATTCCACAAACGTTAACTAGGGAGGAGTGTTAAAACATGGAGACAACAATTTCCCCATTCTTTATTCTCATAGATAACTTTTTCTCAAAATTTTGAGGTGGTGTTTGAATAGTTCTACTAAACTTTCATGATTTGAAAGAATGCAAAGAACCAGAATCAAATCGTATATTCTCCATTTTTGAATGAATAACTAACATAACTATCACTACATTATTATCTGAATCCACCTAAGAAGTAGTGATAGAATAATCCCATCCTTTTTCCCTTGGAGGTTGTTGTTTGTTTCCTCTAACAACCATTAACATAAGGAAATTGTTTTCAAAATTCCCATGCTTCTTGCAGTTGTAACACTACACTACATGATGAGTGTTGATATGAACCTTCATTTCTTCATCCACATTAGAGGGATTATTTATATCCCTTCAGCATTTATTTTCCATATGTCCCATTCTTGCTCATTTTATGTAATTCTTGGTTACCATTATAGAGTTCCCAAGATTCTTCTTCCCACAACCTTTAAAATTGGGATATTCATGCTTCTTTCCATCTAGAATTTTTTTGTTTAACCACCCATGTTGTTCTCTATTTTCCTCTTCTTTTAAATGAGCCCATTAGACCACTGAGAGTATGAAATATCCATTTTGACCTTGAGGTCACAATGGATAATCTGCTCATAACTGTCAAAGTCTCAGAACACCAACACCTTTCATAGACTCAAATTTAGCCTACTATAGAATTAATACACCATGCTTTCAGTGTTCATGACAAAGCCATATGCATACCTTGCAGGCCTTGTAATGTCTTCTTCATACACCCTGATGGACTCATCTTCCTTCTACTTGAGACTGAGGAAAAATCTTTTTATATTGAGATGGAGGGTTCAAGGAAAATATTTATTGAAAAACATCCCCTTGAATTCCTCACAATCCCTGGAATCAATCTCCTCTTAGGAATTTTTATTCTTGATCAGTTTCCACCACTGATCAGCTTCCCCATAAAAATGGAAGACCACCAGTACACCTTAATCTTCTTTCAAGCAATGGAGGATGTAAAATATCATTTCAATGGTGTTAATAAACTATTCTGTGGGGAGGGGATTAGATGATCTGCTAAAAATGGGAGGCCTTTTTTTCATAATGGATTCTATAGCAACATGGTTTTTCCTTGGATTAGGAGGGAATTCCACATTATTAAAGTTATTATTCCATACTTGAACAATATGAGGAACCATTTTAATGAAGATTTGTGCTCCTATTCCCATCTTATTAGACATATTATTTGGGAAATCGTCACATTTCCCATGACATTGGTTTTTGGAACATGTTCTTCTATTTAATGCCATTAACTACGAAAAAGAACGTAAAATTAGAGAGATTTAATACTTAGTTATTGAACATAAAAATTAAACTTTTGAAAATAGAAGGAGAAGATTGTAAATGATAATTATATCCTAACTTGTTATTACTTAGGATTAAACCTTGGTTATCCTCGATCAATTTCTTAAATTATATTCTTATGGTATTTTAGTATTCCCTTAATAATGATTTGTACTAAAATGATGAATTTACACAATCCTATCCCCCAGGAGTGTCAAACCAAGAGTGCAGCACGACCCATTGTCATGTACCAAGATACCCCAGGTAAGGCTAAAAAAATGTTTTTCAGTGTTTTTACTCTTAGGTACATTTGTTCTAGATCCACCTATACCCATGTGTATCTAGACAGGGATGTATTTTTTTTATAAACCACTTAATGTATACCTACTAAAATTTTGGGATGTTTTTTTATAAATAGTCTCATCATTAAGGTTCTCACTAAGGTTCTCTATTCCTAATCTCCAAAAATAACTAGATCATTTTTTGATACCAACTATAAAAACCCTTTCCTTTTACATATAACATTACATGATTTTAAGCATAATTATACAACATAGTACAAGACAAGGATTGTAAAGTCTAGTGTCTTAGAAGACTATGTACATAATCAAACATTATAAAAACAAAATTTTACATAAACTCCATAATGATCACCTATCTTCTATTTTTCTCATACATCTACATAGGACAACCTAGGTATAACATGAACAAAGGGATGAGCTAAAAGACATGCAAGGGAAATAACCATAAGAACAAAGCATTAACACATGGGATAGAAGGCATGACATGATGATATTAAAAATACATGTAACATATGGGATCACAACATATAAGCATGTAATAATATATAAATTGAGTCGTAGTAATGTGGAAGAAACATAAAACATGAATTTAGTACGAGTCAAGGCTAACTTCCAAGATCATTTCCCATAGCAGCACAAGCCAAGGCTAACCGCCAAGACTGTTGCACATAGTAGCACAAGAAAAGGATAACTTCCAAGACCGTCGTACATAATGTCTCCTGATACTCAAATTCACCTTATGAATTAGAGAGTTATATGGGTGCACCCATCTTAACCTTCCAAGTATATGTTTTCCACATAATTAATCATACATAATAAATCATATATAAACATAAGTGTTACCCATGGAAAGGATTAGGTACCATAATCATGACATAAACCATAACAAATGGACGTATCATAAAAGTGTCCATGAAATAAAGGAACCAAAATATAAATGAAAATTTAAAGGGGAAGATAGGAATGTATCATTGAATGTTATTTCAAGCAGAAGTGATAGTATGTAAGAAATGTATTTAAAATTTTTTACCATTAAAACATTTTTGAGAGGTTTAAGGAAAATACTATTGGGACTTTAAAATAGAATAGAGAAAAATACTTTATAAAAAATAAGAAGTGAACCTAGAACGTTTTAATATTAAAAAGTACAGACTTTATAAACACAATGGTTGCTTAAAATATAGGATAGGGTGTACTTGGAACTAGGTAAGAATTCAAGAAGTTCTCATAAAACAGGTTGTTTATTTGGAAGTATGGAGGAGGGAATCACATAAAAAAAATATATCCCAAGAAAGAATGATAGAATGGTCTTGATAAATGAATTTTTTACATATTAATAGAATTTATAATATTAAAATAAATAGATAATCTAAATTCATTTTGGTAGAATGAATGATAAATCAACTCGAAGAAATAAAGGGGATTCAGGTAGAATTCCTTACGGATTATCGACATGGTATCAGGTGTACCTAAGAGGGCCTCAAGAGAGATAAAGGGGTTTATAATCACTTATACATCATGAGGGTAGTATGGGGAAGGCTATAAATCAAACCCCATCATTACGGATTACACATTAAATGGCATAGCATAAAGGACATTCTTGAATAAAAGTGAAATGCAGAGGATCCCTTACCTTAAGTCTAATGGTGTTCTCCACATGTTATTAATGACATGAATAAAAAATTACATTTATTAATTAATAATTCCAAAACATATTCTATATGTAATTGATTTAGTATACAATTTTTAAGTTTATTTATGAACTTTTTAATTGGTAAAGTGATTCAATTTCATTGTTTGGGTCCATTCATTTTCATGGTTTTTACAATCAGTTTACTTATGTTCATGAAAAGAGAATCATGTGAAATGAGAATTTTTTTCCCATAATTGAAGTTATATGTTTTTAGTGAACATCCATAATATTTCATGATTATAAAATTAATTTGGTTATTTTGAGTTAATGTGAATCATTTTATAAAACATTAATTATAAATGCTTGAATTAATTTTGGTGATTTTGATCACAATTAACTTGTTTTGTATTACTATTTTATGTCATGAGTGCATAAATATTAATGAAACATAAATAAGATAAAATAAAAATATAATAGTCTGGTTCAACCATAAAAATGGTTTCATGAGAAGAATTAAATATTTTAATAGAAATTTATAACTCGTTGTCCTCGAATGTGTCGAATTAACACATCTCAAATAGCGTTTTCAATTATATCAAATAAAAGGTGAGGAAAGGATATATGAAAAAGAAATTATCCCATTATCATAAAAAAATTCCAGTACATGTATGTTTTTGGAGTATTCATACCATTAATATGAGTAGAGGTAAGGAAAGAAAAGAGAACACAGGAACATAAAAATGAAAGAAAAGAGAAGAGGAATTTAACTCTTGAATAAACCTTCCTTGAGAGATTCTTAAGGGGAGAGGATTTGGTATTTATAAGGGAATACTGGATTTTGGAAGTGGAGAAGGAGATTTAGGAGAGATTTGGGTAGAATATAGGCAAGGCACAAGGCTTGAGAGGAGTGAAGAGATGAGGTAAGGAGGGTTGGTACTTAGAGTAGAGGAGAGGAGGGTTTTCATAATATTTAATTCCTTAGTTTATTATTTTGCCTCAAGACCTGAAATAGAAATAATTCCATGACCAAAAATGGTAATGAGTATATGTGAGTTCGAGAAAATGTCCTTAAATCATGCATACATTAGCTGATGACATCATAAATCTTGTATTTAGCATTTATAAAAAACTATCATGTTTAACTATTAAAAAAACTCATGTTTCTTTAGAAAAATCACTAAAATTCAACCTAACCATTTTTCGACGTGTAAAATAAAAATATGAAATTTATTTTTCCAAAATAATTTTCTAAATATGATTAATTTTATTTTTAATTAAAATCACAATTTACCAGAAAAACAACAATTTTAAAACATTTATTTTCTTACTATGAGATATAGGTATATCATACTTCCACATGAATATTATTTATATACTATCATATCTAGGTTTACTATTCATTAGGGTGTGTCACTATTCATAAGGGTAACATTAATATTCATTATGGTATGTCACTATTCCCCAAAAATTAAGTTGGTCACATTAGACTCCAAATAACATACAGATCGTAATAGTTTTTTCCAGATTTTTGAAATTGAAATCACAATAGTGACAAACTTATGATTAAAGGTCACATAGTAGTTCTTTGTGTTGTGATTTCATGTGATTATATGACATAATAAGAATGAAATTTCTATTGAAAACTTTGGGTCATTATAGAAGAATCTCTATCGTCATTATTTTTTTATTCCAAACCTCTATAATAAGAAAATGGCTATTGAATATTTTCTTCTTTATCCCACATTATGGTTTTCTTTTTGATTTTGAAAATATAATTTGTGAAAGAATTTGATAAAAGGAGAATTTAAAATAATAACACAAGTAAATCCACCTTATTAATTTTTTTCAAGTTTTTTAAATTTTAAATTGTATATTCTATCCACTTAGTTAGAAGTATTATTTTCAAATAGATCGTTTTCAAATAAGTTTTTATTTTATTTTCTTTGATTTGAAATTTCTGTTTTGATTCATATGTGAATTATTTTCTAAAAATATTTTTACTAATGGTTTTTTGGAAAATTGATAAAGTATGGTACTTATTTTTTTAAGTTCTCAATATTTAAAAAACATTATTTTCTAAATTATTTTCAAACATTCATTTTTGAATTTTTTTTTTAAAATTATTTTCTTGGAATATTTATTGAAATCATACTGTGAAAATTTATTTCACATCCTACATTCAATACTATATTTGAGTACATAGCTCATACGAATTTTTATAGTTTCCCATGTTGTGATCTCAGAATGGTTGTTCTTCAATAGTCTGTTGGTGTAATATTTGGATATGGTTAGTGATTTTAGGTCATAAGGAGATATTAGAGTAGTGGCTCAATATGTTTCATTAAATTTTGTATGTTAATGTATCGACTAATATGTCATTTTTATTTTTTATTCTACTTTATCTATTTGTTATTATCATGTGGACTAATTATATAGTGTTTTGATCCTTATTTAATTATATTATAAACCTTTTGAATTTTTCATGGGTTTTTTGAGAATGTTAGGATGGATCCAGAGTTTTATGGTTGTCTTACACAATCTGAACAACCATTTGAAGCCCAAGATCACATTCCTAGTAACTTTTCAGAGGCCCCCACACAATCAGAACATGGTCAGGAAAACCATGTGTCCAAGTCATTCATAGACCTATATCTCTATTGAATCGTTTAATAGGCCTATTTTGATTTCCAATGGATCTTGATTTGGTTTTAATTTATTGATGGTTGATCAAAGAGGGGTTTTTTGATGTTTTAGTGATATTAAAGTATAATTTGATTCATGTTCCATGTAAAAATTTTCTATTTTAGGGGCTTTAAAATATAATTTTGTATGCGAAATGGATTTCATGAAGTATTTTTAGTTTAAAACAAGTTTAGGTGCTTTATTTGTAAGGTATTTTTTTACATTCATGTAATGTTTTAAAATAAAACTTATTTCATTATATAATTAAATAGGTTCTTTTTTAATGGAATTGGATTTTATTATAATTTTTTCAAATTTCATGGTATACTTACTAGTGTTTTAATTCATATTGTAGTTTTCAAAATGAATTATATTAATTTTTTCTAAAAGTAATGGAGTGTTATTTAATGAAATCATGTTCTGATAAAATTATTTAATAACTTTTTTATAGAAGATTTGATTTTAAAGAATGTTTTTTAGTGTGTTATTTGGTAGGCTTATGGTTTTGGTTTATCGATTTTGTTTATAATGGGATGCGATTTGATTTTGGACTATTGAATTGATTATGTCCATGATTCACATTATTTAGATATGTCTCCTAGAAAGGTATCAACAGAATATGGAATATCCATTTCTGAGGATGAAACTTAGGGTGATTTCTATTGTTTATATATTATTATTTTGGTTATTAGACTTAACCAAACTCTGAGTTGAGTGGTAAATCTAGAAACATTATTTTATCTTATACCTTCGAATCATCATCTATTTATTTCTATGGTTTTAATTATCTTTTTGGTTCGATGAACTAGTTATAATTTGGACTGACCTCTTATTTGGAAGCGATTTTCAAGGTCTTGTTTGTGGAATTTGATTAGATAAGGAAACCTATGATGAGTGGTGCTTGAAATCCTTTTTTGAGTAGATGATGAAAATTATTCTTAGTGCCTTTTCCGTAAGAGAAGAATATATTTACTTTTTGTTCCCCATGTGAGATATTTGTGCATTCAAAGCCACTCTTGCACTAAAAATTTGAGGATTTTTCTTCATTGTGTTCATTGGGAGCTCTTTATAAATTTGGAAAGTTTGACTATTGGAAGAAAGAATCATGGGTTGCAATATAATTTTTGTTTATGATCGATGGGTTTAGATAAGGTCGTTCTTTAATGTAATTTTTGACTGATTCATTCTTTGGGTGTAGCCTACATTCTTGTTTTAGAGAGGTGTTTAATGTTTTTATTATGATCACACCTCTTTTTTTATGCCTCTTTAGGTTTATATTCAATGATTTTCATGTGTTGAGACTTTGATTTTGATGAGTTACTCATGGGGTTCCTTGGGTATATGCTCTAATAACAGGGATAAATGCATTAGTAGTCTAGATTATTCTCTAGATGGTACCCAGTTTGGGATTTTATCCTATTTGGTTTATTTCATGTTCACTTTGATAGGGTTTTCTATGAGCCTGATCCCAGATTATTCTTATTTATCTTTATGAACCAAGGTTAGAACCAAGTTATTATTATTATTGAGACATATTTTAATTTATGTATCTTTTCCATTCCTTTTTTTTGACCGTTTTTTGGATTGGTTGACCTAGATTATAGACCTTTTGGGCACTCCTTTGGTTGTTATTCCCTTTACATGTTTTGAATCATTTCTCAAATTACTTTATGTGATTGAGAGAAGATTATTATTTCTATTGATGTATCTTAAGGAAACATGTTTTTATGTTTATCCCACTTTTAATAATGATGTTTACTTCTCTTATCACCATTTTATATGAATTCTAAATTTCAGGGAGACATATTACAGGTCTCCAAAAACATTTAACTTCATTTTTCTTGATTTTTTATGATATTCTTGGAGATTTTGAATGATTCTTAAGATGTCGTTTCATAGTTAGGAGGAATTATGTGCAGCCCAATTCACATTATCAATGGGCCCTCTTGAGTTTCCCCCAACCCTCTAAATTATTTTCTTGGTGTTTTGAGGTTTTTGGTTTAACATTTCATATACACCAATTAATACTCTTTAGTGGTGTAAAGAAGCTTGGTGGGGAGAATTATAATACCCTCATATAATTTTTTTTATTCAATATTGTATATTTTTTTAAGTTATGTTGATTTTTTTGGGAATAGAAAGTGTTTTAGTTATTTTAATAATTTTACAATTTTTTCCACAGTTGATCGCAACTTGACATAGATGGGTCACACAATGACTAGTGTGTTAGGTGTCCAAAATTTTTGGACTATAGGTGGCCACACTGCAAAATGTGAGTCACACAATGATTGGTAGTTTCACTTTGGTAAATATTTCAGTGAGGGTACTGTTATTTCCTAACCATAGTTAGAAAGTGGGGCCATTTTTTTGGGAGGAACCATATATAGGTGTTGTGTCCCAAAGTGTTTCCTTTGGGGTGGTAACTTCATAAAGAGGCATGTTAATGTTCTAACATTACCTTGGGTTTTGATCCTTTGGTTCACCCTGGGAGGCAGTTCATAATATAATAAGTAGGTCATTTCATGACATTCCTGTGCCCAGTTTTGATTTTTGTTATTTTTTTATTCTACCCCCATTATATTAAAGACTGTTTGGTATTCATTTTCCCCCACACTCATGAGATTATTCAAAAAGGATTTACCAAAAAAATTCACTTGAACCTCATTCAACTTTGATATTCTCTTCCTCAATTTCAAGTGCAAATACGCCATTTTGTGTATGGATTGTATTTTCTGTAAAATGATCGCTGATGTCAATATGATTAAGAATATCCAAATCTATTGGAGTTTGAAAGAATTTTTCATGTCTTATACTTTGATGAAACTTGTAAATGGTTTTAAAATTATTTGAAGACTTTGAGATTCATAGTGATGCCGAGAGAATTTTTCTGGATTCCATAACATTTGATTTCACGATTGAGTAATTATTCATATTGCTAAAATAGATTATTATTGAAATGGTTCTGATTTAAAAATACATGTATCCAATTTGATACATTTTTTACAACATTGAACAGAGTTGAAGTATCAATAATTTTTGGATGAATAAGTTCTCTGGAATTCATATTCCAAAAGGAATAGAAGAAGGGGGATGTTGGATTAAGATAAAGAGGCTTGGATTTCTATGTGTGGAGGTGTCCATGCATTTTATATTGAATTCCATTATACAATTTGGTTTTAAATATGTATTTTTATGGGGTTGATTTAAAAATAAAGGCCAGGCCACTAAGATTACTAGCCAACCTCAACCGAGGGCATATGTAGGGAATTAGTTTAACCTAACCCAAGGGAAGTTAGCTAAGCTAGCCTACAGGTGGCATGTAGGCCTTGTCTAAGCTTGATAGAGCACATGGGTGAGCCTGTTCATAGGTTTGGACAAGGACCCGTATAGAGGTAGTTGTAGAGAGCACACATAGAACTAGTACACGACAGTTCTAGAAGGGGTAGAGGAGATTTCAGAACCTCCACCCACAATGATTTATTAATAAATCACTGTGAAAGCATGAGTAATTTTGATTTTGGAAGAGTTTTTTAATTGATAGATCAGTCATGGCTGCTCATCTAATATCGTGACCCACTCATTTAATTAGATTCATCCAATCTTCTGTTTCCTATATATCACTGATCAATATTGTCTTCCTCCCTCTCCCACTCAACGATGCTGATGTCTCACCGATGAAGAAGGCCTAACCACCATGGCTTATTTCTAGACATCACATGAGGATCATGCCGACATTGTGGGGGCCACTGGATCAAATAGAGTGAATTTGTGAAAATAACACAATCATATAATCACGAATCTTTGTTTTCATTAATTATGTGATTTGTCCCATCTAAAAACATAGTTTTAGGAGGCCTCTTCAAACATTCCATCACCAGGGATGATGTTTAGGCATTCATGAAGAATATTTTCATGTGATCCTCATTACATGCTCATGATCTGTTCACTATAATGAAGAAACATGCAAACAAAATAAACACAACATGATTTGTGGCACATATAATTTTTTGGACTCAAGATTTCAAAGACGAGGATCTCAGCTATTCAAAGGGCTGATTTAAAAATGATGTATCTGGATGTATTTGAATGCAGTGAAATGGATATGATCCTTTCCTATAAAAGAAGAGTCACCTAGACTATTGAAGCTACTGTCGTTCAGACACTCGAGAGATCTGGTTTCAAAACAGAGTATTCTCTGACTATCCTCCTATACAAATGAGAAAAGTTACTACAATCATTAGAGGCCTCATGAAGTAGGGGAGTTATTAAAAAAATTATGGTTTCATGAATAGTGTATTCCCAAAGGCCTATAAAAAGTGAAAACCACTCTCGAATGAGCTTTTTGAAGAACAAAATTCTTCAAATCAAATGGATAGTGAAACACTTCTCCCTTACTTTTGCAATGACCTGAGATCCATGAAACCCGCTTAGTTCGTGAAAGATCTTCAGACCCATGAGATCGTGCTAAAGTCAAATACTCCCACAGTGTGTTGTGAAGATCTACAAAGCTCATGGATTGGATGATCTTGTTTGTATTTAAAGGAATAATACTATTTTCATGAGTGTTTTTGTGAAAAATAATAACACATGAAGACAAGGGTTGATGTGCGCATGCATGAATCACATGAACTCATGTGAATTATTTAAATATATATGAAGTTAGTGTGCATGCAAGGAAGTGTCATAGAAGAAGATAAAGAATACAATGTGTGTGTTAAGAAATAAAAAATGGATAGTGGGTTTCACTAAGGAGTAAGTGCATGCTTCCATGTACACTTATAGAACCATTGGACACCTGAACCAGTATTATTCCAAGATATAAAGAAGTATGAAAAATTTCATGCAAGATTACATGAAAACATAAACACTCATACACACATAAATGGTTATGAATTTGAGATACCCAAAACATAACTGAATAGACCACATTTTAATGCATGAAGTGTATATGATTTTATTGGGTTAATAATTCATGAAGATAAATAGAATAATAATAATAGAGTTTTCCCAACTGAAGATTGGTTATTATTCAAGGCAGTTTAATTGTTTTGATTATAAGATGAGATGATCTTAATTGAATTGATAATCAAAAAAGAAAAATGTAATTATATAATAGAAAAGAAAAATTGTTCACAGTTTAATTTTTTCAGTAAAGAAGAAAATAAGAAGAAAAAAGAGAGAATCAGAAGAGAGTGAATCTCTTAGGTTACTGTTGGGAAGAGGTAAGAGAAGTTACTTGCATGTTTCAAGAAAGTAACAAAGTTTAGAAGAAGGTTGTTGAAGAAAAAAAAGTATTGTGGAATCAACAGGTCTCAACAGGTGGAAAAATTTATTAGTGTTACAAACCCTCATAATCAACAGGAATACTGTCTTGGGAGGTAGTACAAATGTCCATCCAAGAGATGATAAAATTGCACAATTGGATTGCATTCAAAGTTCTCGATGAGTGTAGGAGAATATCATACTCGTTTTAACCACATTAAAATATTTATTTCATCTTTTCATGTTGTAAATATTATTTATAAACAATTACAATGACTATATACTCTTACTAAGTAGTGATCCTTGTAAAAATATTATGTTCTATCTTTACTACATTTATATACCTGCATGCGACAGAGAAAATAGGATTAGAAAATCATGATTATAATAGGTGTAAGGGCTATTGGGATAAAAAATAGGAATTGGTTTAAAAATACCCCAACACTGATTCACCCCCTCTCAGTGTTATGCATATCCTAAACTAGTCCTTACAATTGGTATTAGAACCAAGGTCCACCTCTATTAGATTCACTACAACAAATCTATTCAGTTTTCCAAGAAATGATTCTCTTTACAAAATCAATAATGATGTGTAGTTTTTTTAAAGATTCAGTTATCTCTGAGAATAAGTCTATATCAACCAAAACCGTGATGAATAGGGAAAATAAATAGAAAAGAAAGTTTAAGAAGAAGTCCCTCTTATCTAAAGAAGAGGTAGTCTCTGTTTCCCCATACCTTACTAACAATTGAGACATATCATGATCGAAAGGTAATGAGTAGGTGTCTCAAGTTTCCACTAAGAATATGGACTAACCTCCCACCTATTGTGATTAGGAGGCGTGTTTTAGTACTTTTTAAAATTTCCCTCAAGATGAAAATTCTAGCACAATTGGTGATGATCAATCTACAAATTCTCAAGAATTATCAGTTGATAGATTAAATGTTATTCTACATTGTATTCATGAAGAAAGTGTCTCTGCTATGTGTGGATTCCTTCAATTCATGCTAGAATATATCATTCAGTTGGATGAAGAAATTCATGTTTTGGGGAGGGGTTGAAAGAATTATTTTGTAATGTTTAAAGCTATGTAGATAGGTTGGAACCTTTGACAAAACAAATAAGTAATTTGAAATAAGTTCCTCGAAAGGATAAATTCCACTGAATTGAATGAAAAAGTCAATAATACTTTGAATCAAAAGATTCATGCACTTGAATACAAGATGAAAAAGAGCACTAAATTCCAGGGTTTATGTTTGGCAGAAACTTCCAAGAAGATAAAGGAACTTTACTCTTTTTTAGGAAACAAGGTTAAGAAACATGGATATGAAGTTGATAGAGTGCAGAAGGTCTATGAAGAGAAGATGATTGTTATTGAAGATCATAAAATCATCCTCAAATTAAAATTTCTAGAATTTAAATCCCAATTGGGAAATCTTGAGAAGACACATATTGAAACTTTAAATAATAATGAGATAGTTTCTACTAGTACTCAATGATCAATGGAGGATTCTATAGTCGAAATACTCCCAACATGTGATAGTAAGATCATGAATTATTTCAATGATCTACCACAAGTATTAGAAAAAGAAAGGGTACCATCAATATCATCATGTAGTAATGTTTCTAAATATTTTTCCCCAAACAGTACAGATAGGGAGAAAAATTCCCAATATGTTTGTATGAAGAAAGGTGATAGACAACCGACTACCGTAAATAGGGTGTATAGAATAAAGAGTTTAAAATATGGTTCCCCATATAAATAACAACACATCTTGAAGGAGACCCAACAAACTTATATATTAGTTATCAATAAATCAATATTTAACATTCAATGTTGGTGCTGTAATAGATTTTGGCACTTTTCATTAAATTGTTGGTACAATACTCAAAATATAAAAGAACAATTTAATACTATCTAAATAGGGAAAATCATAGAGAGGAAGAAGAAACATCCACAGGTTTAAAAGCATCTATATACTATAAACATATTTGGAATTCTTGACAACAACTGTTATGTGTGCAATGGAACTTGTCACAATGTTGGTACAAGCTCATCTAAACATGTATCCAAAGCTAATAGGAAAATAAAATCACAAAATTTGACTTGGATAGAAGAAGAGACCATGGAGAGGAATCATAAGAATGCAGTAAAATAAAATCCTCTCACAAGGATCACAATAAAGAAATTTAAGAAAATCATGGATTCTAAATCCATGAAATTGAAGGGTAGTGCATCCAAAAGATCTACTCATAGTGGCGACACTTAGAAGAAGCCAGGTGGAAAATCTAAACTTTCTACCATAGTGCCTAATGATATACTAGTAATCTAGCATAATGAAATGGAAATAATAATGATACTTGAAGATGTAAAAGTTAAGGCTAGTGAAAAAGTAAATGACGGTATTCCATATGATGAAGAAAAATTGAATGTGAGGTTGTACAAATGGAAACTATTTAACTAAAGAAGTATGTGTGAGACATGCAAAAAAATTTGGTCACATTGAAAAAGGTTGTTTAACCTTATTAACAGAACAAGAATCAATCATCATGAGGAGTAATCTTATATCTTCCATGAAGGATGTTAAGAATAAATGTTCTCCACTCACATAAGAAGAGGATATGAAGAGATCCAATCTCCCTTAAAATAATCAGAAAAGATGTTCTGATGTGAAAGCATGAAGACCAAATCTAGTGGATCAAAATGGTTGAGAAAAAATTCTCTAACTTTTTGTTTATATTAATGATGTAAGGATGATACAACTTATTCAATTAAACGTTTTTATATTGTATTTGTGATGATAATACATGGAATTGAAGGTGAAACAAGTTCTTATGTGGAGAACCTGAGAAGTAGTGATTGATGTCAACTATTGATAGCAATGTTGATGAATTTTCTATCACTGAATTACTCTAAAATTGATATTAAAATATTAATATGACGAAGGATCAAATTTGATAAAGATGACGAGGAGTGTTTCTCTTGATGGGGAGACAAATTAAGAATCTTATTAAATTATTATTACAATTAGAATTAAATTTTATTATTCTGGAAATTTCTTAAAGATCATTTCATTAGAAAATGAGTTTTAGGTTGATGGTTCTTAAATAGATTCATCTCACTTTTACTTATATCAGTCAGGAATGAAACTGAATAATCCTTGAAGACAAGTATATGAGTTCTCATCTCATAAGATATCATGATCATTTGGTAATGGACAATTTTTTTGTATAAATCAATTCTTATTTTTTTCTATACTGATCTAAGATCAAGTTGAATTAGAGTGAAATTATGGATGGTACATTTCTTAAAAATGTACTGATACCCTTTTTCTAATGATCTTTATAATTATTTTCAATAAGGGAGATATAAAGTGAAATAAATGTTTGAATTAAAGTATAGATAGAATATATTTTTTTCACACATTGACTCATTAATTTGGAAATAATTTTGATGGTATTTCCCAAAAAGAAAAAAGGGGATATTGAAGAGTCAATTTTTTGTATAGATTATATATGTTTTAAAATGAAAATTTATGCCAATATGATAAATCATCTCTAAATTTAATGGATCCTAAAAGAAGTTCACAGTTATTATACATTGAAGAAACATTTGAATGGTTTTCAGTGTATATTTTTGGGCCTATCAGTCATTAAAAGGAAATTTTATGATGTATTCCAAGGTATAATTATGTTTAATTCTATGTTTTACACGATATACTATCGCCATAGGAGTGTTAAATTCCTCCGTTCAGATGAAAGAAATTATTTTTCGTGGGAAAAAGAGATATTATGGATGAGTAAGTGGGGATCACAAGAATGAAATTGTAATCTATCACCCATAATTTGGTGAGTTTATCCCTTATTGAAGTGGGATTTTCAAGAATTTAGATAATAGTTATAGTGGATGAATTTATGGACCTATTTTCCAAAGATATTTTTGTGACTGACTTTTAGGAAAAAGATTTATTTCTACATTGAAATAGACCTTGGTACACCAATTATATATTCTAGGGAATATCAGATGGCCCCCACTGAGATCCAAGATATGAGGCTGCTGTTGGAAGACCTTTAAGAGAATGATTTCATAGACCATATGTCTCCTCCTAGGTGGTTCTAATGTTCTTCATGAGAAATTCCAATAGGATCATGATTAATTTTGTTGATTATCATTAGCTAAACTATGAAAAGATCAAGAACAATATCCCTTTATCTATAATTGATGACCTTTTTGACCAATTGAAATGTTAGAACTAGTTTTCAAAGATTCATATCAGTTTTGACTACCATCAGAAGAGATTTGATGAGGATTATATTATGAAGAGGAAATTTTGATGTTTTTATACACACTATGAGTTCCTGGTGAAATATTTTGGTTTGGATAATCCATATATTATGTTCATGGCTATTAAAAACTAGATCTTTTATCCATATATAGACTGATTCCTAGTTTTATTTATCAATGAAATTCTCATATAATGTACATCTGAGGAGGAGAATGTAGAGTATTTGATGATGGTAATAGACTTACTTCTTGAGAAATAACTATATGGTAAGATCTAACATTTTCATTTTTAGACTCAATAGGTTCACTTTCTAGGTAATTTCATATATGATCATGGTTTATCAATGTATTTGGTTAAGATTTATATACTTATTTCCTGGGAACTACCGAAGAGTGATTGATTTTTATTTTATATAGGAATGAAAATTAGTTTAGATTGTACTATAACTAGTTCCTTGATTTTGATAGTGTTGTGGAAAAGGGAAGGCCTCTAATGAGAGATGTTTAGGTATTTATATTTTTCTTAATATAACATAATCCTAAAAGTTGATTCCCCATGTATATATTTAAATAATTTCTCATTAGGACATATGGATTAATCCATGAAACTTATTCATTGATTGGTGATATTACCTTGGAGAGTTCCTTTTCACACTGTTATTGTATCCTCTTTTCTCTATTTGGTTTCTATAGAATCTCTATTATCATTATTTTTTGTTTATTCTATGCTTTTATAATACAAAAATTACCATTGATTGTTTCAATATTTCTCACACTCTATGGTTTTCTTTTTTATTTAGAAAATTTGATTTAAGAAGGAATTTTATAAAAGGAGAAATGGTTTTTAAAAAATTTTAAACACATAATTCCACCTTATTATATTTTTTGAAGTTTTTTTTTCAATTTTAAATATTGGATTATATCCTCTTTGTAACGTCCTGGTACTGGAAGCCACCCAGAGGTGTCCTGTAACCAGTTGGTCACATGGCCTCAAGCGCATTTCCCCAAACGCCAGAGGCTGGTGACTAGCAGCAAGGGCCTTGGGTGTGATAGTGGGGAAACTATGCCCTCATTGGCAGAGTACATAACAGAAGTAAACAAGGCAGACGGATAGCGGAAGCAGTAAATATCTAAGAACAATTAATAGAAGAAGACTAAAACAATAAACAGCTAGAGCACACATGTATATATATGATATGATGCACGATACATATGTCTATGAAAGCAGCCAAACAAGTCACAATGCTGAATACAATACTAAACCAAAGTACAAAGAAAAGTAAACAGATAAGCAAATCCTTAGAATCGTAAGCCTCGGCTTGGTCCCATGTTCCCCTAATCCAAAGAAATCATGTAATAGAAGTCGAAGGGTGCTTTCCCTTGTCTATAACTACAACAACATAGTCTGTTTGGGCCCAAATGCATGACCCAAACAGGGTGTGAGACTAAATCCCAGTAGGCAACTACCTGAAGATATGTTCCTAATAGTCAGTGAGCATATGACAGGTAATAGTACAGTAAGTAGTAAAAAGTAACAGTGAACAGTAGGCAGTAAATAGTAAGCAGTAACATGATGATATACATTGGTAATCAATCCACAGAACAACAAGCAGTAGAGAAGCAACAGCTAAACACAACAGGAACCCCATTGGTAAGTACTCACAGCCCACCCCTCTGGTCCTATCCAAGAAGTACCGACAACCCCCTGGGCAGTTAACTCAGCCTAAACCCTCTGGTTTGGTCATACAAAATTTTAAGACTCTCTGGGGAAGCTTGCTCAGTCAATTCCCCTTATAGTATAGGGTAGTCAGAGAATCTTTGGGGAAGATCACGCGGTCTAACCCTCTTATATCCCCAAGGTCTAGAAACTCTATGAGGAATCACACTAGATCAATTCCTCCTATAGTCTCAGGTCTATCACAGACTCTCTAAGGAAGCTCACTCAGTCAATTCCTCCTCTAACCTGGAATGGTTTTAAAGAAATTAAAACAATGTAAAGACTCTCTAAGGAATCTCACTCGGTCTACCGTCCTGTAGTCTAAATTATCCAAGACTCTCTGAGAAGATCACTCGATCTATCCCCTATAGTATATAATGTCTAAGACTCTCTGAGGAAGCTCAGTCGGTCTATCCCTGTAGTCTATAATATTCAAGACTCTCTGGGAAGCTCACTTAGTCTATCCCTTTTAGTCTATAGCACCAGGTTCTCATGGTCTTATGCCAGTCAGTGCATAATAATTCTATAAGGCCAAAGTACACCTACAGTGCTACTTGTCTAACAAGTTTACAACAAAGCAAGCATATCAACATTATTATCCCATCATACAGTCACAAGGTATGGAAACAGGTATAACAGCAAAATCCTAACAAGACCCAAAGGTCATAACAAGAACAAGGCATGGGAGAAACATACATGCACATCAATTATCATAAACCATGATAAAATTAGCTCTACACAGGCATACAAGAAAGGCAGTAATAACCACAAGGGAAAAATAGGTAAACACGCAATACCCCGTTCACGGGTATTGGTGAAAATTTCAGAAAAAACTCAAAGACTTTTAAAGGTAAGGCACAAACCACCTACCTCGATCCTAGGAGATCGATATACTTGAACCACGAGGCTTGATTATCCTTAGAGCGTAATAGATCTATTAAAACGAAGAAAACGTTCAACCCATGATATATTGAGAAAGATAAGGAATTGGAAAACAAAGATCTAGGAGAAGGAAGAGATTACCACTGAGGATCCAACGCAATCGACGGTGGCCGATTCGGAGAATGGACGGAGGCACGGGGGCTTGAAGAAGTTCTAAGGCCATATGGGTCACTCTCGGTCAAGGAACCTGGAGAAGAAGACGTTTTCGTTCAATTAGGTGTGACCTTGGTCCGCTTAATGAAGAAAAAGAAACTACACGGTGTGTACTTCTGGGGTACACGGCGTGTACTTAGCCTTTCCATACTCCGCTTTAAGAGGCCTCCACATCACCCCTACACATTGTGTTTGTGGCTCGGACATGGTCAGAACACGTCCTAGCACTGCATCAAAGTACACGGCGTGTAATTATAAAGTACACGACATGTACTTATAAAGTACACGGCGTGTACTTAGAAAATATCTCGATTTCCCTCTTTTTCTCAAAAATGACCAGAAAAGGAAAAACATACCTAAAACGACGATCTAGTTTCTTACAAACATCCCCCCTTAAAGAAATTCATCCCAGAATTTCCCTAGTGTGGTGTAGAAGAAGAAACCCTAAACAGCTCTGGCCACTATGATCGTACATCGGCCTCCCTCTCCCAGGTCTCGTCCTGTACTCGCCCGTGCTGCCATAGCACTCTTACCAGAGGAACAGACCGGCCATAGAGAACCTTCATACTGTGATCGACAATCCAGATAGGATGCTTCCTAAATGATTAATCCGCTTCAAGCTCAACCTCCTCAGGTTGAAAGACATGAGACTGGTCTGAAAAGTAACTTCAGAGCTGAGAAACATGGAAGACATCATGCATAGCCTGGTACCTCTAAGGTTACAGCAACCGATAGGAAACTGGATGAACTCTCTCCAACACCTCAAACGTCCCGACGTACCGTGGTGAAATCTTACCCTGTCTTTGAATCCTCTTGTGTCCCAACCTCGGTGCGAGACGCAGGAAAACCAGATCCCTGACCTCAAACTCCAGAGGTCATTTCCGCCAATCAGTATAAGACTTCTGTCGAGACTGTGCTGTATCCATCCTCTTCTGAATCAACTCTATCTGCTCGGAGGTCTCCTGAATAAGACGAGGTCCTAGTAAAGCTACCTCTCCTGCCTCCAGCCAGTATAAAGGTGATTGGCATCACCTACCGTACAAAGCCTCGTAAGGTGCCATCTGAATAGTCGCCTAAAAACTGTTGTTATAGGAAAACTCCAAAAGAGGAATATACTTATCCCAAGAACCTCCGACTTCTAGAATGCAAGCTCTAATCATATTCTCAAGCACCTGAATTGTACGCTCGGACTGGACATCTATATGGGGATGGTATACTATACTCAAAAGTACCTTTATACCCAAATCCTTCTGAAGCCCCTGCCAGATTTGTGAAGTAAAGCGTGCATCCCTATCTGAAACAATGGAGTGTGGAACTCCATGCAGACATACAATCTCTCGGATGTACAACCGCCCAGCTCATCAACACTGAAGGTCTCCTTGATCGAAAAGAAGTGACCAACCTTCGTAAGCCTATCGACGATAACCCAAACATCATCACTCCCTCGAGGTGATCTTGGTAACCCAGTCACGAAGTCCATAGAGACATCGTTCCACTTCCACTCAGGGATGGGTAACTGCTGTAAAAGCCCTGCTGGTCGCTGATTCTCCGCTTTCACCTGCTGACAAGTAAAACATCTCATGACGAACCCAAAAAACATCCCTTTTCATACCTGGCCACCAGTATAGGCTGTGTAGATCATGATACATCTTGGCGATGCCATGACTTACTTCCCAAACTGAATAATGAAAATCCCACATCATCTCCTCGCGTATGTCTACTGGTACCCATACGCGTCCCTGGAAACTCAAGATCTCATCCTCTCCCATGGTCCATCCAAGAAGAGGATCCTCTCCAAACACACTCTCCTGCAGCACTAGGCCTTCTGAGTCTGAAAGCTTCATCATCCATACCCGATTGAGAAGAGTAGAGGTAACAGCCACAGAAGAAAGAAAAGTCTTCCACTGTTTGTCATGCACCTCCAAATGCTTCTCAGAGAACAAAGCCATATGCTGCCACTCACTACTGGCCTCCTAAACTGCCTGAATACGAGTTCTCCTGCTCAACGCATCAGCCAATGCATTGCCCTTTCCCTGCGTATAGGCAATCTCAAAGTTGAAGAACTGAAGATATTCAACCCACCTTTGTTTTCTCAGATTTAGATCACTCTGAGTGAGTATGTACTGGAGACTCTTGTGGTCGGTGAAAACCACAATGTGCTCTCCCTGAAGGTAATGTCTCCAATAGCGTAAGTTATGAACAATAGCTGCCAACTCTAGATCACGCGTCGGGTAGTTCCTCTCGTGTGGCCTCATCTTCCGAGACCCATACACAACGACTACTTCTCCCTACATAAGCACAGGTCCCAATCCGACACCTGAAGCATCATAGTAGACTGTATAGATCTTTCTCGGCTCTGGAAATACTAGTATCGGTGCTGACATCAATCTTACCTTCCGCTCTTGAAAGGATGACTCACATGAATCTGACCATAAGAACTTCACCCCTTTCTTGGTTAGACTTGTCAACGGTGCTTCAAGGTGTGAAAAGTCAAGTATGAAATTCCTGTAGTATCCATCCAACCCTAGAAAACTCTTTACCTCAAATAAATTCTTTAGATGCTCCCAGGAAACTACAGCTCTCACTTTTTCTGGGTCTAATGATACTCCTGTCTCTGAGATAAAGTGACCCAAGAAGTGAATCTGATCCATCCAAAAGTGGCATTTCAAGAGCTTATCATATAACTGATGCTCTATTAGTGTTCTCAGAATGATCTGAAGTTGGGTAGTACGGTTGTGTCGAGTGGGAGAGTACACAAATATATCGTCCATGAAAACCACCACGAAGGAATCCAAGAATGGATGAAACACTCAGCTCATCAGTGCCATAAAAACTGTTGGCACATTCGTGAGACCAAATGGCTTGACCTTATACTCGTATAGACCATACCTGCTCCTGAAGGATATAAGAGGTATATACAATGGTCTAACGTGCAACTGATGATAACCAGAACTCAAATCGATCTTCGAGAACACCCGGGATCCTTGAAGATGATCAAAGAGGTCATCGATCCTCGGTAAGGGATATCGGTTCTTGACCATCAATTGGTTCGACATCCGATAATCCACGCAAAGCCTAAGGGGGTTGTCTGCCTTCTTCGCAAACAGGACATGCGAACCCCAAGGAGAAGTACTGGGTCAGATGAAACCCTTTGCCTAAAACTCCTCTAACTGCTTCGTGAGCTCCTGCAACTCAGGTGTAGCCATCCTATAAGGAGAAATGGACACATATGCCACCCCTGGCATGATCTCAATAGAGAAGTCTACCTCACGCTCCAGAGGAAAACATGGAAATTCCTCTGGAAAGACCTCCCTGAAACGATCCACCATTGGAGGAAAGTCTAACTTTGAAGTCCCCTGGTCATCCAGATAAAGACTGGAAATCTGGGTTGTAACTCCTCCTAGCCCATGATGCTCTAGTCCAGCTCTACCCGCCTAGACATCCCAATTGCCTCGATTAAGAAAAGATCCACCCTTTAGTGATATGAAACTCACCCTGAAACGATAGCAATCAATGACTACCTGGAAGGGAACTAACCATTCCATACCGAGAATGAAATCATAGCATGTCATCTCTAGGACAAAGAGGTCCCATAATAAGTGACACCCTGCAACCTCAAGAGGGCACTCTATGCACTGACATATGCTAGACATCATCGTTCCCAACTGCTTATCAAGAGTCAACATGTCGGCAGAAGAAAAGATACAGAGCCCAAGGCTCTCCACAACAACAACAAAGATAAAACTATGAGAAGAACCAGTATCGAAAAGGGCTGAAGATAAAACTAAGGCAACTAAGATGGTACCTCGAAATATAGAAGGGTCAGGATCATTCTCTTGATAAGTCTGCTCCACTGTGAAAGTCTGGCATGTAGCACGCCCCTACGCCCCTGGCTGGCCACACTATGCTGATCCACACCGCTGTTGCTGGTGACCTGGTGACTAAACACCGTGACCGCGACCTGCACTTCTGCACGAACGACCGAAAGAACTCCAGTTCCCTGACTGGTGAGAAACTGGAGAAACATCTCCTGAACGCGGTGTCATAGAATAACCCCTACCACCAGCTATAGGTGAGAATATTGGACAAAAATGATGCAGGTGGCCCATCTTGCCGCAAGATCGGCACTCCATCGGGTCTCTATGGAACTACGGCCTAGTATGACCACTCCTACCGCACTAGTAGAATACTATCTGGCTACCTGAAGATGCATTTCTCCTACCTTGATCTCCTCAAGAAGACTCCCTGTGATGCTTCCTACTATCAGTAGGAGGAACACTAACTCTGGATGTCGAACCGGCCAGGCTCACTACTCCAGAATCTCTCAGATTGCGCTCAGTGATCAGTGCCAAGTTGGCGATAGAGGATATAAAAGTCAACATGAAGATATTCACCTAGTAACATATATCCTTCCTGATATCACCCTCAAAATTCCTATCAAGTGACAACTCATCACCTGCTAGAATCGGTGTAAAGCACTGCAACTCGGTAAAACGAGACGAGTACTCCATAACAGAAAGTGTACCCTGCTCGAGTCTCATAAACTCTCGAGCACAATCGGCCCTCAAGGTCTCAAGGTAGAAGAAGTCGTAGAAGATTCTTTGAAACTCATCCAAAGTCATACTCTACTAGTGCCCTGACTGTGAGATCACCTCCCACCACCTCTTGGCGGTGTCCCGGAGCATATAAGTAGCCAGCTTTACCCTTTTCTCTAGAGGTATCTCTAGGTTCTCAAAGATCATCAGTGTGGCCTCTAGCCATAGCTCTGCAGCCTAAGGTCCTCCATCCCCAGATAAAGTAAGAGGATGCTACTGCTGGAAACCCCATGTCAACTCAGCCATCGATGGGGCAGGAGGCGGCGCTCCCTGAAAGGTATGCATCATCCTAAGAAAGTCCTCCCTAAACTACGAATCAACACCTAAAATTTGTATAACTGATGGTGCCAAGGCTGTCACTGAAGGAGGATCTGTAGGAGGATCTGCAAGAGATCCCTGATCAGCCATATGCAGTGTCTGGTCACCGTCTGGCAGCTGGCGAATAACCGGAGGACGTCTCAGATGCATATCTCTGAAAGATCAAAAGCACACCTTAGAGATCTGAATTATCAAATACTGAGGACACAAGAGTACAAAACGGGAATAGGAGAAAAGAACAAACAAGTTCTACGAAACACAACTACACGGAGTGTATAAAACTACACAGTGTGTCCTCTTAAGCCAGACACGTGGGCATGTACCTCTGCCACCTCTGGTCGTGTAACACCCCCGACTACATGGCGTGTTGTCTCCACACATAAAGTCTACTTGATCAACATTACTCTGCCCGAGTCTCCTTACACGGCTAGCCCACATGGTCCCCTTAACCCTAGACTATACGGCGTGTTCAATTAAGGAAACAACGTGTACTATATGCGATTTCGAAGACCGTTTTGTTCGTTACACGGTCGGCTACATGGCTGATCCTTACATGGCGTGTTCTGAACAAACACGACATATATAAGAGAAGATATCATCGGCCCGTGTTGTTCGTGACATGGCTGGGTATCTAGAGCATGGCTACACAATGTGTTCACACCCAACATGGCGTGTACTACGCGGGCTTCCCCGACCCGTGTTGTTAGTGACATGACCGGGTACACGGATCACTACTACACGGCGTGAAACTACATTACACGACATGTTTCCGAAACCTTTTTCACCTCCCCCTGTTTCTGCTCACATAGTCAGTGACATAGTTTAAAAACTACACGGCGTGTATCCATAAATTACATGCCGTGTATTCTGGGTTTTTCCAGGCAGTAGGTTAGAAAATGCACCGAAGCCCAGAAAACATTAAAAAACAAGCATGGAGGTGCCAAATTCCGATCTGTGAGGGCCCATACTCCCCGTGAATCAAAGCTTGGCATCCCCTACATATCAAATACAAGGGAAACAAGTAAATAATCCACCATGTTCTGATTTATAAGGGCCCAAAACACCTCAAGAACCAAAATTTTACGTTCATTTAAGTAGGGTATAATCAAACAATTTATCTATTAAACAATAGAAATTCTATCAAGCATCTATCACAAAAGCATGCACAATCTACGCAATTTCTATCACAAAAACATGCAATCACTAATTCACCCTAGATGGCATGAAAAAAATGCATGGAATTTAATTTCTAATAGTGCATATATGATGCATGATATGGAATACCCTCATCTCATTGGTTTGCGACAGAAATAGAACCGCAATAGCACAAAAATAACAACACAAGGCATGTGAATCGCTCTAGGTGAAATCTATCAACTGTAAATCTCAAAACCATAAAACTGAAATAAATGAGGTAGATTGGATTTTCCCTGTACACAGGTTAGTTACTCCTAGGCACAACTTATTACCAAGTACCGAATCCACCATATCCATGGCTAATGGATCCAAATAGTAAATGAAGAGAAAATAATTCCTCTGATACCACTTTGTAACGTCCCAGTTCCAGAAGCCACCCAGAGGTTCCCCGTAACTGGTTGGTCACATGGCCTCAAGCGCATTTCCCCAAACGCCATAGGCTACCGACTAGCAACGAGAGACCTGGGTGTGATGGGGGGGAAACTATTCCCTCATTGGTAGAGTACACATCAGAAGTAAACAAGGCAGACAAATAGAGGAAGCAGTAGATATCCAAGAACAATAAACATCGGAAGACTAAAACAATAAACAGAAGGAGCACACATGTATATATATGAAATGATGCATGATAAATATGTCTAGGAAAGCATCCAAACAAGTCACAATTCTGAATACAATACTAAACTAAATTACAAATAAAAGTAAACATATAAGCAACTCCTCAGCATCGCAAGCCTTAGCTTTGTCCCATGATCTCATGCTCTAAAGAAATCAAGTAACAGAAGTCGAAGGGTGTTTTCCCTTGTCTATACCTACAACAACATAGTCTGCGTGGGCCCAAAAGCATGACCCAAACTGGTTGTGAGACTATATCCTAGTAGGCAACCACCCGAAGATCTGTGCCTAGTAGTCAGTGAGCATATGGAAGGTAATAGTACAGTAAGCAGTAAACAGTAACTGTGAACATCAGGTAGTAAACAGTCAGCAATAATAGGATGACATACAACGGTAATCATTCCACAGAACAACAAGCAGCAGTGAAGCAACATCTAGAAATAATAGGAACCCCACTGGGAAGTACTAACAGCCAACCCCTCTCTTCCTATCCAAGAAGTACCAACAACCCCATAGGAAGTGCACTCAGCCTAACCCCTCTGGTTTGGTCATACGAAATTATAAGACTCTCTGGGGATGCTCGCTCGGTTAATTACCCTTATAGTCTAGGGTAGTCAGGGACTCTCTGAGGAAGATCATGTGGTCTAACCCTCTTATATCCCGAATGTCTAGAAACTCTTTGAGTAAGCAAACTCTTTCAATTCCTCCTATAGTCTCAGGTCTACAATAGACTCTCTAAGGATTATCACTAATTCAATTCCTCCTCTATCCTGGAAAAGTTTTAAGGAAATTCAAACAAAGTAAAGACTCTTTGAGGAAGCTCACTCGGTCTACCCTCCTGTAGTCTATAATATCTAAGACTCTCTAGGAAGCTCACTCGGTCTATCCCCTATAGTCTATAATGTGTAAGAATCTCTGAAGAAGCTTACTCAGTCTATCCCTGTAGTCTATAATATTCAGGACTCTCTAGGAAGCTCACTAGGTCTATCCCTTTTAGTCTATAGCACCAGGTTCTCACGGTCCAGTGCCAGTCAATGCATAATAATTCTATAAGTCCAAAGTACACCTATGGAGCTACTTGGCTAACCAGTCTACAACAAAGCAAGTATGTCAACATTATCATCCCATCCTACAGTCACAGGGCATAGAAACAGGTATAACTACCAAAGGCAAACAAGACCCAAAGGACATAACAAGAACAAGGCATGAGAGAAACATCCAAGCACATCAATTATCATCAAATATGATCAAATTACCTCTACACAGGCATACAAGAAAGGAATGAATTACCACAAGGGAAAAAAGGTAAACACGCAATACCCCGTTCATGGGTATTGGTGGAAATTTCACATAAATCTAATAAACTTATAAAGGTAAGGCACAAACCACGTACCTCAATCCTAAAATATTGATATAATTGAACCATGAGGCTTGATTCTCCTTAGAACATCGTAGATCTACGAAAATGCAAAAAACGTCCAACCCACGATATCTTGAGAAAGAGGAATAATTGGAAAAAAAATCTCTAAGCGAAGGAAGAGCTTACCGCTGAGGTTCCAATGCAATTGAGGGGGGTAAATTCAGAGAATGTATGGAGGCATAGGGGATCGAAGAAGTTCCATGGCCTTATGGGTCGCTCTCAGTCGAGGAACCTGGAGAAGAAGATGTTTTTGTTGATTAGGCGCGACCCCAGTCCGTTTAATGAAAAAAAAAGAAACTACATAGCGTTTACTTCTGGGGTACACGGTGTGTACTTATCCTTTCCATACTTTGATTTAAGGGGCCTCCACATCTCCCCTACACACCGTGTGTGTGGCCCAAACATGGACAACACATGGCCTGGCACTACATCAAAGTACACGGCGTGTACTTATAAAGTACACGACATGTACTTTGAAAATTTCAAGATTTTCCTCTCTTTCTCAAAAACGACCAGAAAAGGAAAAACATACCTGAAACGAAGACCCGGGTTCTTAAACTCTTTGTTTGAAGGAATATTTTCAAATAGATCCTTTTTAAATAATGTTTCCTTTTTATTTTATTTGATTTTAAATTTTTGTTTTGATTCAGATGTACTCTATTTTCTAAAAACATTTTAATTAATGGTTTTCAAAAATAGATATAGTATGAGAATTATTTTCTTAAGTTATCATTATTTAAAAAACATTATTCCAAAAATTATTTTTACACTATTATTTATGAAATATTTTATAAAATTAATTTCTTGGACTCTTTAGTGTAATCGTACTATGACTATTTAGTTCACATCCAACATTAAATCCTATATTTGAGTATGTAGCTCTTTTAATTTTTTATAGGTTCCCATGTTGTGATCTAAGATTGGTTATTGTTCATTAGACTATTGATGGAAGCTCTAGAAATGGATAGTGATTGTTGTTTATAGGGAGATATTTGAGTGGTGGATCAATATGTTTCTTTATATTTGTTGTTGGACTCACCTGTTTTGATAATCCCAAATCATGTTTAAATATTGATCATGATATATTAAGCTATTTACTAATTTTTTTAATCTACGTTTATATTGTTTATTTTGAACAATTTATGTTCTTAGTCTCATGACTTTTTCGCATCAGCTTATAGTTTATATTTATCTAAATATAAGTTCACTATTAAATGCTACTAGTAAAAGCCTTATGTTCAAGGTCACCGTTACAACTAACTGTCATTCTGAATCACTGTTACTAAAAGGTCACTTTTGAAGATCTACTATCACTGGTATAAGCTACTGGTACAAGTTCACTATCACAAGCCTACTGTGGATCTACTCATCAAAGCTCACAGACAAAGAGTCACTGTCATAAGATCACTGCTGTGACAAGGCTTCTGTTAGAAGTTCACTGTCAGACTCTTTTTCAAGTCTTCTGTTGAGAGAATCACTATACAAGTCTACAATTGGACATGTCTATCATTAGTAGACGTATACCGCTAGAAAAATCCTACTATTGAGATAGTCGACTGTTATTCAAAGTCTACTGATGAACATATTCCACTGTTAATGAAATTACCTATTGAGATAAGTCTACCTGTGGAAAGTTCACTGGTGCTAGAGTCTGATGTTACAGACCTACCGATGAAGCTCATAGTTGAATAGCCTACCAATGAAGTTCACAAGATAGTACCGTTTAATTCTACCGTGTGACAAGTATTTGCTACCAATTTGATGATATTCTATCATTTATTTTACAAATTTACCTTATACTATCATAACGGTCATGTCTAGAAAAATTAATGCAGCTGACATTATTTAATGTTTTTTGCAGGCATATCAAGAGATAGTATGAGGTAAGAGGAAGACCACACATGGTTGAAACATTTCTCTTGTCGGCCCCTAATGAACCAAATGAGAAAAATATGAACATGAAAAGTGTATATATATTTGAGTAGAGACAAACATCAATAGAACACACAGAATATATTAAATATAAAAGAAAGAAGAAGAACACTCAAGAACATATTTTGAATAACAGAGAGATTCATGAAGATCAATTGAAAGAACCTTTTTCAAGATGTATTGGTGTGATTCAAAGAGCTTAAAACCCAAGAAGCTGATCATGTCTACATCTGGAAGTCAGAACCTGGAAGTTTCGACACTCTGTTTTGGAGGCAACTTGCAGAGAAGGACCAAAAATTCATTTCCTTCATTCCAACGAGTCCAAAGCTGATCTGCCTACACAACAGAGCATTCTAATCTTATTCCTACTATCTTTATCTCTACTATGTTTAAGTATTTCACATTTGTGAGTAGTGTTTCTGTGTTACAGACACTGACTCTTGTGCTTAAACTGAGGGATATTGAAGACCCCCATACCAAGCTCTCTTTACATTTTTTCCCATGTATAACTGTGGAAGGAGCCTAGTGTGGCTCGACAGTTTATTTTTTCCCATGTATAACTATGGTAGAGGTCGCAAAACCTGGACTGTTTGTGAAAACTATTGTAAATCCCGATAAAGGCTGTGTATCACTCTTTAATATAATTGCTTGGTGGTAGGTGATCACCAAGTGAAGAGGACTATTTATTTACTTAAGACTAAACCTATTGTTTAAATTGTTGTGTTCATCTTTCCATTACACTGTTTTACATTTATCCGCTGCTTATATTTTCAAAGATAGAAATATTTTTTTACATTCACTCTGATAGTTAGTACTGGTTAGTGTGTATATCTGATTCATTTTGTAAAATTGTTTCAAAAGTCGAATTAGTTCTCATACTAATTCAACTGAGGAGTAATCAACCTTTGAGAAACCTGTTGAATGATAAGTCACTTATATCTCTACTGCCTTAATTGACTGGGCTATTTTAATTTGGTGGATTTTAATCCTAAAAGTTGTTAACATAAATTTCAATTGGAACTAAATTCACCCCACTCTTGAGTATCCACTCCATCCAACATTTGGTATCAGAGGATTTTTATTTTTATTTATAAAAATTTTCAAACTCTCTGTTTTTCAAACTGTGATTTTAGTTTTTTATTAAAGATCATAAATTTCAGTTAGTTCTAAATTTTATCTATTTTATATATTTTCTAAAATCTAGTTATGGAAAATAGTCTAGAAGGTGTTGCTACTAACATTCCACCTTTCTTTAATGGTGTGAATTATGCTCAATGGAAAATTAATATGAAAATTCATTTGGAAAGTATTGGTTTTGATATTTGGTCTGCTATAGAATTAGTATATGAGATCCCCAAAACTGCTAGATCTACCTGGGATGATGCTAAAAATTCTAACTATAACAATAAATATAAATCTATGAATTCCCTTCACTTATCTTTAAGAGATGAGGAATTTAACCGAATTTTTGCATGTAAAACAGTTCATGAAATCTGGGAGACCTTGGTTGTTTCTCCGAAAGAAACAACCAACGTGAAGGAAATGAGATTAAATACTTATACTATTAAATATGTTAATTTAATATGAGACTTGATGAAAATATTTATGACATGTACCTCAAGTTTAATGATATTGGAAACACCCTGAGTTCCCTGGGAAAAGTTGTTCCGGAGAAGGAGCAGATCATGAGAATATTGAGATGTTTTCCAGACAGATGGAGATGCACTTCTGCGTCTATCCGAGAGTCATGTGACATCAGAAAGCTACATGATAAGGAGTTTATTGGTAAACTAATGATGTATGAAGAATAACTGAAGGTGAACAAAGAAGAAGAAGATGAACCCAAGAGAAAATCCGCGGCATTCAAGTCTACTGCTTCAATGAGTAAAGACAAGGAGAAAATACATGTACCTACTAAAAGTTCAACCAGTGAAGATTCAGATTCAGATAGTGATGAAGAAATGGCTCAAATATCCAAGATATTTAAGAATTTCTATATGAAGAAGAAGTTTCTCTGTAAACCAAACTACAAGGGTAAGTATGGTCAACATGGTAAGTGGAAGAAGGATTGAAAGAAATCTAATAAGGAAGATGATATAGTCTGATATGAATTCAAGAGGAAAGGACACATGAAGGCTAACTGTACAAAGATAAAATTTACAAATAAATATGATTATAAGGAAAAGATGTATAAAAAAGCCATGAAATCAACCTGGAGTGCTTCGGAAGACAACACAAGTGAATCATAAGCTACTGATTCTAAAAAGAATCATGCCAACATGTGCTTCATGACTAACATATCCGAGGGAAGTTTCTTAAAGAGTTCCTGTAAGACCCTATGGTACATGGACAGTGGATGTTCAAGACATATGACAGGAGAATATTCTTTCTTCAAGAGTCTAATTAAAGTTGATGGTGGTAGTGTCACCTTTGGTGACAATGCAAAAGGAAAAATTATCTACTTAGGCCAGATTGGTAACCCTAATACAATATTAATATCTAAAGTACTTTTTGTTGATGGACTAAAGTATAATTTACTTAGCATATCTCAGTTATGTGATGATGTCTTTAATGTTAAATTTGAAAATGATTCATGCAATGTTTTTATTTCAAAAAATAATTTAGTTTTCACTGCATGTAGAAATGAGAATGTATACGCTGTTGATTTAAATTCCTTAGCCAAAAAAAAAATGTTTCCTGCTTAAATGATTTTTATAAGGAGTTTTGGTTGTGGCACAGTAGGTTAGGACACTATAATGTGCACTCACTTATGAAGATATCTAAGAAATGTTTAGTTAGAGACTTACCTAAATTAGAATTCACAATTGATAAAGTGTGTAATCCCTATCAAAAGGGAAAACAATACAATGTTTTTTTCAAACCAAAGAAAGAATTTTCAACTTCACAACCACTTGAGTTGGTTCACATGGATTTGTTTGGACCATCAAGAGTTTCAACATTAAATGGGAAGCACTATGTTTATGTTCTTGTAGATGAATTTTCTAGTTATACTTGTGTATACTTCTTAGCCTACAAAAGTGAAGCATGTTCTTACTTTATTAAATATTCCAAGTCTATAGAAAATCTTAGCGGTCATAGAATTAAGACACTGAGAAGTGATCATGGCCATGAATTTGAGAATCATGAGTTTGAATCTTACTGTACACACAGTGGATATAGTCACATTTTCTCTTCTCCTAGGACACCTCAACAAAATGGATTTGTAGAAAGAAGAAATGTGACCCTTCAAGAAATTTCAAGGACTATGCTTAATGAGTATAACTTACCTGTTTATTTTTGGGATGAAGCTATAAATAAATCTTGTTATGTTATCAATAGAGTTTTAATTTAACCTGTTCTAAAAAGGACCCCTTATGAACTTTGGAATAATAGGAAGCCTAAGGTTAATTACTTTAGAGTTTTTGGTTTCAAAGTCTTTATTCTTAATACTAAATATAATATTGACAAATTTTCTTCCAAAAGTGATGAAGGAATTTTCCTCGGTTATTGTATATCAAGTAAGGCCTATAGAGTGTTCAATAAGAAAACACAATGTGTGGAAGAATCAGTTCATGTCAAATTTGAGGAGACTAATACACATGAGCCTAAAACCTCTCTTGAAAATCTTGAGGAAGAATTGTGAAATTTGAACTTTAATGATAAGAATAGTAAATCCCCTGTAAAAGTATCCAGTTCTGGAAATTTTCCAGAATATGCTCCTACCGATTCTGAACCAACAAAAAACAATGAGGAATCTAGTTCAACTCTTCCTATAGGTATTAGGACTCTCAAGAATCATCATCTAGATACTATTGTAGGCGATTTAAATAGAGGAACACAAACTTGAACTTCTCTAAGAAACCAGGTTGGACATCAAGCTTTTCTTTCATAGCTTGAACCCAAAATATTAATGATGCTATCAATGATGAATTTTGGGTAATGGCTATAAAAGAATAACTAAATAAGTTTGAAAGAAACAATGTTTTGGAATTAGTGGAAAGACCTAAAGACACTTTGACCATAGGGACTAATTCGGTATTTAGGAACAAAGTTGATGAGTCTAGGAATATAGTATGAAACAAAGCTAGGCTAGTTGCACAAGGATATAGTCAATAAGAAGGAATAGACTATGAGGAGTCCTTTTCACCTGTATCTAGACTAGAATCCATTAGGATACTACTTGCTTATGCAACACATCTGAATTTAAATATTTATCAAATTGATGTTAAAAGTGCCTTTCTAATTGGGTATATAGTTGAGGATGTATTTGTTGAACAACCTCATGGTTTTACTAATACCCATTTTTTCAATCATGTTTTTATACTATCTAAAACTTTATATGGTTTAAAACAAGTTCCAAGAGCATGGTATGATAGGCTCGTCTCTTTTCTTATTTCAAAACGTTTTACCAAAGGGATAGCTAATCCAATTTTTTTCATTAAATGGATTTATAAAGATGTTTTGATAGTACAAATTTATGTGGATGACATTATTTTTGGATCTTCTAAAAATTCACTATGTACTAATTTTTCAAAAATGATGCAAAATTAGTTTGAAATGAGTTTAATGGGAGAACTCAAATTTTTTCCTTTGATTTCAGATCTTTCAAAATAAAAATGGCATTGTTTTGAATCAATGTAAATATATTAAGGATATTCTAAAATGTTTTTCTTTGTATGGTAGTAAAGGCAGTGACACACCTATGAGTACAACTTGTAAGTTGGATGCTAATGAAGCTGGAGAACCAGTGGATCAAACCAACTATAGAGGTATGATAGGGAGTCTACTCTATATTATATCTAGTAGACAAAACGTTATGTTTATTGTATGTATGTGTGCTCTCTTTCAAGCCAATCCAAAAGAATCTCATTTAACTACTGTTAAAATGATTTTTAAACATCTCAAACATACACTTAACTTAGGATTATTTTATCCAAAAGGACAATCATTTGATCTGTTGAGTTATTCTGATGCTGATTTTGTAGGTTGCAAGTTTGATAGAAAAAGAACATCTGGGACATGTCACATTTTAGGCAAGTCACTAGTATCTTGGTGTAGTAAGAAGAAGAACTCTGTTGCATTATCTACTGCCGAAGCTGAGTACATAGCTGCTGGTAGTTTTTGTGCTCAAATTCTGTGGATGAAACAAACTTTACTAGACTATGGATATTAGTTCAAACATGTCTCTATAATGTGTGACAATACAAGTGCTATTAAAATTTCCAAAAATCCAGTATCTCATGACAGGAAAAAGAAAATTGATGTGAGACATCACTTTTTGAGGGATCATTATCAAAAGGGTGATATCACTGTTTAATTCATTGGCACTGAACATCAATTGGCTGATATATTCACAAATCCTTTGAATTATGAGAGGTTAAATTACATCAAACATGAGTTAGGTATGGTTAACTTTAGCATAGGAGAACTCACTGTTAGACCTCACTGTTAGACCTCATAGTCAGATCTCACAATTAGACCTCACATTTAGAACTCACCATTGAACCTCACTGTTAGAACTCACCGTTCGACCTCACTGTTAGAACTCACTATTGGACCTCACTATTAGAACTCACTATTGGACCTCACAGTTAAAACTCGCAGTTGGACCTCACAGTTAGAACTCACCGTTGGACCTCACTTTTAGAACTCACTGGTGTACCTCACTGGTACATCTCACTGTTGGATACCTCACTATTTACCTTTATTTTTGCAGGAATTAGAACCGTTTTTATTCCTATTTATTATTTATATTTTATTTTGTTTTAATCCCTAAATGAAAAAACCAAAGGTGATGAACATATCTCAATCCATATTCCTCTCTCAATCTCGAACCTTGCTCTCAAAATTCTTAAACCCTAACTCTTCATTCGAGCCCTCGAACCTCTTTCAATCTACATGGATAGAACCAAGCGACCCCTGAATGTCAACGAAGATGCGCCAAGGACAAAGAGAACTCGAGCCTAATCCAGTGGCACTAGTAATACCCCAACAGGACCTATCAACCTGCATCTGACCAAGAGAGAAATCTTTGTCGAGAAGGAGTTAAGTGAAGAATGGCTGCTGTCAAGCAAGTCATTTGTGCTGGAAGCACTAGATGCCCAAGGATGGACCAAATGTTTTTCCAACAATAATGGACCATACTACCCAAATCTTGTGAAAGAATTCCATGAATATATGATGTTCGAAGAGGAAGATGATGTGCATAGGCTAATATCCAGAGTCAATGGAAATGAAGTCAGCTTCTCATCTGCTGATCGGGCTACCTATTTGAGAGTTTCTCATGAATGAGTATATGATTACTACTCTAGAGTGGATCCTCCAGACAATTATGTTTTTGAGTATGAAAAAGATCTGGAAGAACTGACAAGAAATGGAAAATAATGGAAGATCATTGTAGCAGAGATGAATGGAGAAGACAGGGTTTTGTTCAAATTCATTTTGCACGTAAGTAGTCACAGGAGAGGAGATTTTGCAGTGTTGAATTAACAGGAAATATTCCTGATATAATTACTAAAGTATGGAGAGAAGATTATCCTATGTAGGATACTGACGGCACAATTAGATCATATGACTAAGGCAAGCTCAAAATCCAATGCCCTATTCCATGCCAAGCTAATTTCAGTAATGCTAAAGGTAAAGGGTGTAGCTGGAAATCAAGAAGAGATGATAGTGTCCAAGAATAGTGTTTGTATCTCCAAGGTTATTTGAAAATTCATGAAAATTAGCTGGAATCCCTAGAAGAAGGAATGTGTGAATGATGAAGGAAAGGTATATGAAAAGTTTGACTCTACTACTCACCCATCTTGGACAAAAGAAAAGAGAGATCCATGCCTGAAGCCTGATGAGTCAGAACCGGCTTATTCAGATGAGGAGGAGGCTGGAGGAGCTGTGGAACCTAAAAGAGAAAACACCCCCATTGATGATGGGAGTGATCCTGATTTTCATCACAGTCCTATAAGGACAGTAGCTTTCAGATCAGCTAGCCCTCTAAAAGAACTGCCAAAAAGAGTGATTGTTCTGAAGGAAAGTGATACTGAGACCACTGAAGGAGAAGAAGCATATCAGAATATTGTCAAGGACACCTCTAAATAGGATGAGGCTACTGTGTCAGATCATTCTGCTCATGACGCAGATGAGGCTTGTCATAAGGATGAAGAAGAGGAGGCTATTTCTGAAGCTGGTGATGAGAAAATTAAAGGAGATGAGCTCAGTTTGAGCCCTCTGATAGATAACACAGACAAGAAAGTGTCCGATCAGGAAGCAGGGGTGGCATCTACTTCCATTGATATGAAAGTAATTTATGACTCAGTGGAGGATGAGACTCACCCCACTGGTATACCAACAGAGCAAACTATTGTTGAATCTGTTGGAGTTGTAGAGGAGGTTGTGGAATTACCTGGAGAAAAACAGATAGAGGATATTTCTCAAGAGAAAGATTTAAGTGAGGGGGAGCAACCTATTTCCCTTGGTTTAGTCTCTGTGTTATATGACATAGAGGGTTTGTCATCCGATCTAGGGTACATGGTAATTGGACTCAATTATGGAGATTCTGATGAGGAAGACCAGAGTCAAAAGGATTCTGTTTTCCTACCTAAAAGTATTCCAGTAGTTGTGGCTAAGAATTTGGAAACCAAGGAGGACCTTGAGTCCTTAAAGGTTTAAATGAAAGAGGTCCTGAGAGAATCAGTGGCAGATTTGAAGAACAGCCTTGTTGAAGAGTTGAGGAGTGTGGAGAAATCCTTGGAGCTATCTCTGGGATGTGTTGTGTCTAGTGCAGTGAAAGAAATGTTGGATGAGATTAAAGTGTTCCATACTCAAATTGAAACCTGGATAGGAGCTGTGGTTTCTCTGAGACAATCAGTTTCTTCATTGACCACCGTGAGCAGTTCTCAAAACCAGGTGAATGCTGAGATTCGATACATCAAAGAGGTATTCAAGCAGTTTGTGGAAGTTTTTGAGGCTTTTCAGACATCATTCAAAGAACACATGAATAGTCAGGATGCACTTGTTCAGAAGGTGATTGGTAATTTGACTCATTCTTTCAAAGAGACAGTAGATTTCTTGGTCAAACCCCTTCCATCATCTAGCACCTATGTGAACATTGACCAGATCAGAACTGTGATCTAGGAATAGCTTGCTTAGGCCAGTACCAGTGGCACCTCTAATTCTCAGGTAATTGATACCACTAGGGAAGTCAACAGTTATGTTTGTGAACACTTGTGGGTAGCTACTACTACTCAAGAAGCCATTAAGAATAAGGTGGACTCTTACTTTGAAAAGATCTATACCAGGCAACAAATGACCAACCACTTCAAGCTTTTGATAGAGAATATGAAGCTGCCTCTAGTGACTCAGGCATTCAGGGAGTAGGTCAGGAAAATGAGAGAATTGACCCCTGCTTTGGATAAATTTTTGGAGAATAAAGATGATTTTTTATCTGCTATGTAAAGAGGAGGAAGCATTATTATGGACTTAAGAAAACTTATTCAACCCTTTCTCTATATCGATTTCACCCATGTCATCATCCCTCTTGTCTTACCTGAATCTCAACCCATTATTTCTTCCACGATGTCTCCTGTTGAAGCTATTAGAAGCCTTACTCCCATGATACCTCAGCGAGCTACCCACTATAGACCCACATGAGCTTTTGTTGCTGTAACTCCAGTCATTCTTGCAACAATTCCCAAACCTACAGATCCACCTGCCCATTTCCTTCTTCTTCCAAATGGAAAGATCACTTGCCTAAGGCTGATGTGGATTGAGTCTGTTTATGTCTTTTGATAGGGACTATTTATTCATTTTGGGTCCGGTAATGTACTTTCATTAATACAAGGTTTCTCAGTTATCTCTATTTGTGTTTCTTTTTGCTAATCATAAAGGGGGAGAAATACAGTGCTAATTCTGGACTAATCATGTGATTGGGGATAAATATTCTAATATACTAACATGATCCAATGTTGAATCTTTTCTTCCTTTATCTCTGATACCATGTACCAATATTATCTGGTTTTACACTCTTATTAATCATTGATAGTTGAGAATTTTTTTGATCTCTATTTAGTAACTATATTATATGTGATATATATATTTAATACATACTGGCATAATTTGTGATTATCAAAAAGGGGGATATTGTTGGACTCACCTGTTTTGATAATCCCAAATCATGTTTAAATATTGATCATAATATATTAATCCATTTGCTAATCTTTTTAATCTACATTTATATTGTTTATTCTTAACAATTTATATTCTTAGTCTCATGACTTTTTTGCATCAGCTTACAGTTTATATTTATCTAAATATAAGTTAACTGTTAAAGTCTACTGGTAAAAGACTTCTGTTCAAGGTCACTGTTACAACTCACATTCATTCTGAATCAATGTTCCTAAAAGGCCACTGTTGAAGATCTACTGTCACTGGTATAAGCTACCGTTACGAGGTCACTATAACAAGCCTACCGTTGATCTACTCATCAAAGCTCACAGACAAAGAGTGACCACAACAAGATCACTGCTATGACAAGGCTCCTGTTAGAAGTTCACTGTCAGACTCTTTCTCAAGTCTTCTATTGAGAGCATCACTATTCAATTCTGCAGTTGAACATGTCTACCGTCAGTAGAAGGCTACCGCTAGACAACTCTTACTGTTGAGATAGTTGACTGTTGTTCAATGTCTACTGATGAACATAATCCACTGTTAATGAAATTACCTATTGAGATAAGTCTACCGGTGGAAAGGTCATTTGTGCTATAGTCTGATGTTACAGACCTACTGATGAAGCTCATAGTTGAATAGCCTACCGATGAAGTTCACAAGAGACTACCGTTGAATTCTACCGTGTGACATGCATCTGCTACCAATCTGATGATATTATATCATTTATTTTACCAATTTACCTTATACTTTCATAACGGTCATGTATGGAAAAATTAATGCACCTGGCATTATTTAATGTTATTTGATGGCATATCAAGAGAAAGTATGAGGTACGAGGAAGAGCACACGTGGTTGAAACATTTCTCTTGTCGGCCCCTACTGAACCCAATGAGAAAAAGTTGAACTGGAAAAGTGTATATATATTTGAGTAGAGACAGACATCAATAGAACACACAAAATATACTAAATATACAAGAAATAAAAAGAACACTTGAGAAAGTATTATGAAGAACAGAGAGCTTCATGAAGATCTATTTAAAGAACCTTTTTCAAGCTGTAGTGGTGTGCTACAAAGAGCTTCAAAACCAAGAAGCTGATCATCTATACATCTGGAAGTCAGAACCTGGATGTTGTGACACTTTTTTTTGGAGGCAACATGCATAGAAGGAACAAAACTTCATTTCCTTCATTCCAACGAGTCCAGAGCTGATCTTCCAACACAACAAAAAATTCTAAACTTATTACAACTGTCTTTAGCTCTACTGTGTTTGAGTATTTTACATTTGTGAGCAGTGTGTCTTTATTACACAGAATGAATCATGTTCTCAAACTGAGGGATACTGAAAATCCCCATTCCAAACTCTCTTTACATTTTTTCCCACATATAACTATGGAAGAAGTCTAGTGTGGCTTGGTAGTTTATTTTATCCCACGTATAACTATGGTAGAGGTTTCAAAACTTGGAAAGTTTTTGAAATCTCTTGTAAAGCCTGATACAAGATATGTATCACTCTTTAATATAATTGCTTGGTTGAAGGTGATCACCAAGTGGAGAGTACTAAGTCTTAACTTAAGACTGAACCAATTGTTTAAATTGTTGTGTTCATCTTTTCATTACAATGTTTTACATTTATTCGCTGCTTATATTTTCAAATATAGAAATCTATTTTTATACTCACTCTAATAGTTAGTTCTAGTTAGTGTGTATATTTGATTCATTTAGTAAACTTGTTCCAAAAGTCGAATTAGTTCTTATACTGATTCAACTGAGGAGTAATCAACCTTTGAGAAACCGGTTGAATGATAAGTCACTTATATCTCTACTTCCTTAATTGACTGGGCTATTTTAATTTGGGGGATTTTAATCCTAAAATTTGTTAACGAGAATTTTAATTGGAACTCAATTCACCCCCCTCTTGAGTATCCACTCCAACCAGCATTTGGGATGTTAATGTATCGTCCAATATGTAATTTTTTATTTTTTATTCTACTTCATTTATATGATATTATCATGTTGACTTATTAGATAATTTTTTTATACCTATTTAATTATATTATAATCTTTTGGTATTATTCATGGGTTTTAGGATAAGATTAGGAATGATCCAAAGTTTTATGATTTTCTCACACAATTGGGAAAGCTATATAAATCTCAAAAGCATAGTCTTGAAAACATTTTAGAGGCCCCCACCCAATCCGAAAATGGTCAGGAAAACAATGTGTCCAAGTCATTCATAGACCTATATCCCAATTAAATCATTTATAAGCCTATTTTTATTTCTAATTGATCTTGAAGTGGTTTTCATTTATTGAGGACTGATAAAAGTGGGATTTTATTTTATTTGGGAAGCCTGAATTGATTATGTTCATGTTTCACATTATTTAGATATGTCTCTAAAAAAGATCTCAGTGGAAAATGGAATGTCCACTTTAGATGATGAAACATGGGGTGATTCCTATATATTAGATATTATTATTTTGGTTATTAGACTTACCCAGACACTTAGTATAGTGGTAAGGCTAGAAAAATTATTTTCTATTAGACTTTAGAATCATCATATGTTTATTTATAATGTGACTATCATCTTCCCGGTTTGATGTACTAGTTATAATTTGGACTGACATCTTATTAGGAGGCGATTTTCAAGGTCTTGTTTGTGTAATTTTATTAGATAAGTACACTTATAATGAGTGGTGCTTTGATTTCTTTTAGTTGAGTTTATGATGAGTTGTATTATTAGAGAATTTATTTTACTCAAGATAAGAAAATATCTCTTGTGTGTTCCTCATGTGAGATATTTGTGAATTCTAAGACCCTCTTAGGCTAGAAATTTTAGGATTTTTATTCATTGTGGTCATAGGGAGCTCTTTATAAAATTTTTTAGTTGAACTATTTGATGAAATAATCGTAGGTGGAAATATAATTTTGGATTTATGATCGACGATTTTAGATAAGGTTGATATTTAAGGAAATTTTTTATTGGTTCATTCTTTGTGTGTATCCTACATTCATGTTTTGGAGAGGTATTGATTGTTTTTATTATGATCACGCCTCTTTTTTTTATGCCTCTTGAAGATTATATGTGATTATTTCCACATATTGAGGCTTGGATTTAGATGATTTAGCCATGGGTTTGCTTGGGTAAATTCTTGAATAACTAAGATGATTGATATACTAGTAAAGATTATTATATAGATGGTACACAGTTTTGGATTATATCCTATTGGGTTTCTTCCAAGTACATATTCTTAGGGGGTTTTGTGAGCTAGGTTCTAAGTTATTTTTCCTTTATCTTTATGACCAAATGTTATATCCCATGCTTTTTATTATTGAGACATATTTTAATTGATGTATCATTTTCATTCCTATTTTGTAAGAGGTTTGTGGATTGGTTGACGTCAATTATGAAACTTTTTGGGGTTTCCTTTGGTTGGTATTCCCTTTAATAAATTTTAATCATTTATTAGCAGATTTTATGTAATTGAGAGAAGATTATTGTTTCTATTGAGGTATCTTGGAGAAGCATGTTTTTAATAGTCATCGCTTTTTTCATAATGGTGTTTATTCCCCATCTCACCATTTTATATGAATTCTTAATTTCATGGATACCAATTGTAGTTATGTAAAGTAATTTAACATCATTTTTATTGATTTTTTTGGGTTATTCTGGGAGATGTTGAATTATTTTGAGGATGTGGTTTTATATTTATGAGGAATTATGTGTATCCCAAATCACTTTATCAATGGGCCCTCTTGAGTTTCCCCACAACACTCCGAATTATTTTTTAGAGTTTTGAGGTTTTTTGTTTGACATTGCATATACCCTAATTAAGACTCACTGGTTGTATAAAGTAGCTTGGTGGGGAGAATTATGATACCCTCATGTAATTTTTTTTATTTAAGATAGTAAAATTTTTGAGTTGTGTTGAATTTTTGGGAAATGAAAGTTTTTAGTTTTTTTAATAGTTTTAAAATTTTTTCCATAGTTGTTCCCAACTTTACATAGGTGGGTCACACCATGAATAGTGGATTAGGCATCAAATGATTTTGGACTATAAGTGGTCACACAAAAAAATTTGATTAACACCGTGATTGGTGGTTTCACTTTTGAGAATTTTTGAGTGAGGGTAGGGTTATCCCCTAACAAGAGTTAGGAAGTGGGGCCTTTTTATTGGGAAGAACCATATATAAGTGTTGTGTCCCAAATAGTTTCAATTGGGGTGGTCACATTATGAATAGAAAGGTCCATGGCCTAACATGGACTTGTGTTGTGATCCTTTGGTTCATCTTTGGAGGCAGTTCACACTGTAATAGGTTGTTCATGTCTTGACATGCCTCTTCTCAGTTTTTATTTTTCTAATTTTTTAATTATACCCCCATTATATTGAAGACTATTTAGTCTTCCTTTTCTCCTAAACTCATGAGATTAATCTAAAAGGATTTATATACAAATTTTTCCTTTGGCCCCCTTATATTTTTTATATTTTCTTCCTCAATTTCAGGTGGGAAGAGCCCATTTTGGGTATGGATTGTATTTGTTCTCAAATGATCACTAAAGTCAATATGATGAAGCATCTATAATGTTAATAGAGCTAGGATAAAGTTCTGAGGTATTATGCTTTGAGGAAACTTTTGGATGTTTTTATAATGGTTTGAATACTTTGAGTTTCATAGTGATTCCTAGAGAATTGTTATGGATTCCATATCATAAGATGATAGGCTTGGGAAATTCTTCATTTTGATAAATCAGAGGATTGTTGAACTGGTTCTATGTTCACAATACATGTATCAAATGTGATACATTGTGTACAATAATAATGATTTTTGATGTATCAATAAATTAGGGATGAATAATTTCTTTGTGAATCATATTCCAAAATGAATATAAGAAGAATTATGATGGTTTAAGATGAAGAGGCATGGAGTTCTAAGTGTAGAGGTGGCCAAGCATTTCATTTTGAAATCCATTATATAATTGGTTTTTAACTTTTTATTTTTATGGTGTTTATTTAAAAATAATTTCTAGACCACTAAGATGACCAGCTAGCCTCATCCAAGGGAATTTGAAGGATATTAGGATAACCACACCCAAGAGAAACCAGACAAGACAACCCAAAAGTAGAATGCATGCTGTGTGTAAGCTTGATGAAGCACATCAGAGAGCTTGAGAATTTTTTGTTCCAAGGACCCGTAGAGAGGTGGGTGTAGAGTGAACACATAGAACATGTACGGGTCGGTACCAAGAGGGGGAGATTATATTTTAGAACCTCCTTCCCATAGTTCTTTATTTATAATGATCGTAGAAAGGACAATGCATATTTGATGTAGGATGAGTATTTTTAATGGATAGAGGAATCCTGGAAACTCATCTAATCTCATTCCCCACTCATTTAATTAGAACCAACCGATCTTCTGTGGCCTCTATATCACCCATAACCATCATCTTCCTCCATTAACCACTCAACAACGCTACTCTCTCAATGTAGAAGTGTAACGAACCAAACTTTCATTAATGGAAATACCTATTGATCTAATTAAATGCCTCTTTATAAAAAATGAATATAAAAAATTTCATCTTCGTTGGTTTTATGTATTTGGATATTAAAAAACAATTAAGAATTGTGACCATTGGTAATATAGACATAGAACAGTGATCACATGATTAGTATAATTATAGGGATTTAATAGTCCAATTTACTGAGACAAAGGAAGTGATGTCCTCATCCAGTAGACATGCCCCATATGAAGCCCATTTTTCAGAGCTCGGAAAGGAGGTTGCATTATTGGGATTTTCTCTTGACCAATCTCAAACTGAGCTTGAACACGTTAAGCTTGAGCGAAACCGCCTACGAGGGAAGCAGAAGTTGATAGAGATTACCACCCAAGCAATGTTGTCTGAGCCACCCCAATAGTCTGTCACCATCACACACCTTACTCTTTGATCTTATTTGGGTGTTATAAGGGGTTAGGTAACAAGACCTTAGCACTATAGTTATGTACATTATTTTTGTATAAAACAATTTATATACTTTCATTTAATTATTTTTACCTTGTAAAAAGTTTTTAAAGCACAAATATTGTCTTTAGTTAATATTCAACTAAGAAATCTATTTTGATAAATTAATGGATTTTTATATTAAATAATATTTCAATAAAATATTATTATTATTATTAAATTAATTTTTATTAAATATAAATTATCGTATAATTTTATGAATGCAATTGTAATTTTTATTAAGGTTCAAAATCCATTTTTGTCAAAACCCATGAATTTTTGATAAATGTCGATTTTTAATTTAAAAATGAAAATTAACATATTTAAAAAATTATTTAGATGAAATAAATATTATTTATGGAATCAAGATATCGAAATTATGCAATGGTGAATTTTTCATAATTTTCTGAGAGAGTTAAATTTTTTGGTAAAAATTAAATACCGTTTAAATATATAATGTGTTTTATTACATCATAAAGACCCAATAGTGATGTAATAACATGATATAAGATTTATGTTCGACCAATATATGTTTTAACAATAAAATAATGTGATTTTTTGGTTTTTTTGACTTATTTTACAAAGCCTTAATGGACCCTTCAAAACTTATTAAACATCTTGTCTTTTTAAATTGTTTTCCTTGGGAGTGTGACTCACCTCTACATAAGCAACCACATTATTTTAAGAATTTCAGACTTTGAAATTATAAAATATTTTTTTCTACTTCCCTTTTACAAAATCCAAGTTCAAAAACCATGGGCTGGATTGTGGTTTTGATTAGTTTAATGAGAGGTGTCCAAAACCTAAATAACAAAGAATTCCATCACCTTTCCTATATAAACCCACCCAATCTCCCACTTCCTCCTCACTCAAAGCCTTTGATGTTAGTCCAACCTCTTCCCTAATTTCTCTAGAATATTCCCAAGGTTCCCCAAGATCCCATGAAGCCTTTCTCAAGCCTATCTCAAGCCTTTGGAAGCACACTTCTAAGTATGAGTTTTTCTTCCTTTCTCATTTTTGTCCAATATTCTTTAAGTTTTTATGCCCTTTAAATTTCAATTATAAATATTGGGGTATGGTTTCTCACCTCCCCCATACTACCCTATTTATGTTTTAATGATTGGATATCCCTTTCTCTCTCAATAAATGTCTCCCATGTACACCTGTTACAATGCCGAAATTCTGAAATGAATTTCTCTCTCCTCATTTACATTCTTGAAATTCTTTTGTATCATGAATCTAAATTCCATTAAATTTGTTGGGACATGTATCTTTATGACACACTTACATTCCATGTCATGTAAATATTAAGAGCACACCTTTCTCTCTCATCAACCATTTTTATGAGTTCTTATGTCACACTGTTATGCTACCAAAATTGCTCCGCACTTTTCCAAACCAATGTCATTGTGTAGTGAATTCCATTCCCATTTCCCTATCAAAGGTATTCACCTATATGAACATTTACTTATTGTTTAAATAGTTTCATGTTTGTATTCCACATTCGTTTATCATGAAATAAATGATTATGTTGAATGATTCAATGTTTTAAAATCCATGAGGCACACATATGCATGAAATGAAATGTTTAAGAAGGGTTCTCCCTGATAGCTCTCCAATGCATTGGGTAAAGTATAGTATCATGATAAATCATGTGAAATGGGTCTTTACTCATGATAATTGAAGTTCAACAAGGTTTTACTAGTGATTTAGGTTCAATGATGGTTTACTCATGCTCTATGTTCTATGAGCCTTGGCTAATGCTAATTCCAAGTTAAGAGTTGTTGCCACATTTCCATGTTATGATTATCATGCTTTATCATGCCTTTATGTCTATGCTTCTATTGTTATCTATTGATTTTCCTATTTTCTAACAATTATTGTATTCTTCATGTTATTCCTTGATTTTTCTCTTACTAGGCTTTATATCTCACCCTTTTCTTATACATGTCCCCAGGTTATCCCATACAATGCTAAGTACGAGGTAATGTAGTGGTCATGTAAATTAATTTTTCAATAAAGATGTTGTGTTTCATGTTTTATGTAGTTATGTAATGATCCTAATCCCGAAATACACTAGACCTCTTAATCTTCTATGTTGTATCAAGTGATTTTCATGTAATAAATTATGTTTAATTGTGTAACAAAAGATCAGGTTTGTCATAAGAAGAAGGCCATACCACCATGTCCAATTTCGGGACATCATACGAGGATCATGCAGACATTGTAAGGGCCATTGTATCAAATAGACTAAATGAATTCAAATAACATGATCAAATATTCTTGAATCATCATTTTCATGATTTATATGATCCTTTTGAACTACAATCATAGTTTTTGGAGGCCTCTTTGAACATGTCATCACTAGGGATGAAGCTCCGGCCTTTTGGAAGATGATTTTCATGCGATCCCCATCACATGCACATGATCTATTCACTACAATGAAAAACCCAAATCATAAAGTAAAGACACCATAATTTTCCTCATATATAATCCCATGGTTTAAGGATTTCAAAGCCAAGGATCTCAACTACTCAAAGGGGAGATTTAAAAAATGATGTATCTTGCAGGATTTGAATGTGGGGAAAAGGTTATAACTCTTCATAATAAAAGGATAGGAAGCTAGCCTGTTGACGTTGTTGCTATTCATACACTTGAGATATGTCATGTAAAAACATGGTATTCTTCGAGTGTCCTCTTATGTGAATGAGAAAAAGTACTATGAGCCTTTGAGGCCTCACGAAGTAGGGGAGTTCTACGAGCAATTATGGTTTCATGAAGATATTATTCCCACATTCCTTCAAAAAGTGAAAAGCACAACGAAATGATATTCATGAAGAAAAACAAACCCACAAAGAAAAGGTATAGTGAAATGTGCCACCCTAGATTTTTAAAGGATCTGAGTTCTATGAAACCCTCCTAGTTTGCGAATAATCTTCAGACCCGTGAGCTAGTAATGAAGTCAAAGACTCCCACTGTGCTTCATAAAGATCCAAAAATCACATGGATTTGGTGCTCTTGTTTGTACATTGAGGAACGATACTATTTTCATGAGTGTTTTTGTGAAGAATAGTAACACACGAAGACAAGGGTGGTGTGTCCATTCATGAATCACTTGCACTCATGTGCATTATTTAATGATACTCGATGTTCAATTGCATGTAAATAAGAGACATAAAAGAAGATAGTAAAGATTGTTTGTATGTTAAGAAACACAAAGTGGATAGTGGGTTTCTGAAAGAAGTATGTACATGACTCCATGAACACTTATAGAACCATTGGACACCCAAATCACTATTTTTCAAAGAGACAAAGAAGAAGTAAACATTGTATGTATGATTGCATGCATGTGTAAAGACTCATGCACATGAAAAAGGTTATGAATTTGAGATACCAAAAACATAATTGTATAAAACTACATTTAATGAATTAAGTCTATATTATTTGATTGGGTTAATAATTCATAAAGTCAAAATATAAAAAATAATTGAGTTTTCCCAACTCAATATTGGTTATTATTCAGGACAGTTTAATTGGGATAATGGTAATATGATCTGATCTTAATTTATTTGATTATTAAAATGGATTTTTTTATACTAGCATGAAAATGAATAAGTGATCATAGTTTTGTAGTTTCTTCATTTAATAATAATGTAATAAGAAGAAAGAGATAATAATAAGAGAGTGAAACTTATAGTTTTCTATTAGTAAGAGGTAAGAGGAGTTACCTACATGTTGCTAAGCATGTAACAAAGTCAAGAAGATTCTTGTGGATGAATAAAAGAGTACTATGGAATCAACAGGTCTCAATAGGTAGACGTCATTATGGGTGTTACAAACCCTTATCAACAAGAAGAATATTTTAATGGGAGGCAATATAAAGATCCAACCAAGAGCTATAAAAATTCCACTATTGGATCGTTTTCAATGTTCCCCATGAGAGTAGGGGAATATCATACTCATTGTAACCAAATTAAATGGATTGTTTTCTAGTGTTATTTTTTCAGGATTATTTCCAAACCATTCCAAGGATTATCTACTCATACTTAGTAGTTATCCTTGTAAAAATATTGTGTTCTATCTATACTGATTTCAAAAATTTGAATGGAATAAGGAAAATAGGACAAGAGAATCATGATTCAAATAGGTATAAGAGGTATGGGGATAAAAATATGGAATTGGATAAAAAATTACCCAACATTGATTCACCCCCTCTTAGATTTTGACATATCCCAATATGGTCCTTATAACCGGTCTTAGATCCATGGTTAATCACTTTTAGATTCTTTACCACAAAGATATTCTCTTTTTATGGCATGAGTTTCTTTAATAAGTCAACAATGATGTGTAGTTTTCATGAAGATTTATTTATCAATGAGAAGAAGAATATATCCACCAACACCTTGATGAACATGAAAAATAAAGAGAATATAATGTTGAAGAAGAATTTCCTCTTATCCAAAGAATAGGTAGTTCTATTTCTCCATACCTTGGAGAAAATTAAGACATATCTACCTTGGAATGTAATGAGAAGGTGTCTCAAGATTCCACCAAGAATATGGATGAACCTCCTACCTTTAGTGATTATGATGTTTGTGTTAGTACTTTTTAAAATTATCCTCAAGATGAAAATGAAATCCAAATGGTGATGACCAATCTATAAATTCCCAAGAATTATCAGTTGATAGATTATAATTTATCCTGTATTATATTCATGATGAAAGTGTCTCTGTTGTTTATGGATTACTTCAATTCATGCTAGAAGATATCACCTATATGTAAGAAGAAAAGAATGTTTTAGAGAAGGACTTGAAAAAAAGATATTGAATGTTTAATGCTCTCTATAAAGGTTGGAACCTTTGAATCAATAAAGAGGGAATTTTTAATGAGTTATTCAAAAGGGATAAAAAAAGTTGAAGAGAAAGAAGGAGTAAATAAAACATTGAATGAAAAGATTCATTCACTTGAAAACAAGATGAAAAGTAGAATTAAATTCATGGTTTTATGTTTGGAAGAAACTTCCAAGAAGATCAAGGAACTTGACTTTTTGTTGAAAAATAAGGTTAAATGGGATTAATATAAAGATGAAATAATGTTAAATGTATGTGAAGAGAATATTATAATTATTTATGATCATATAATCATCCTCATTATGAAATGTGTATAATTGGAAGCCCAGTTGGCCAATATTGAGAAGACATGTATTGACTCTTCAAAAAGAATGAGATAGTTGCTATTGGTACCCAATGATCATTGGAGGATTCTATTGTTGAAGGAACTCAAAAATGTGATAAGAAGATCATGAAATATTTAAATGATCTATCACAAGAAGATGAAAAGGAAATGGTACCATTCATACAATATTTTACTAATGATAATAATTTTTTTTCTAAGACAGTACTGATAAGAAGACAAATTCCAAACAAGTATAGATTTAGAAAGGTGATAAACAACCTACCACTATAACTAGGGTGGATAGTAAAAAGAGTGTGGATGATATTTCCCTATAGATAGAACAACACATCATGTAGGAGACCCAAAAACCTATTATAGAAGTTATCATGAAATCAATATTTGTCCATCAATGTTGGTTCTGCAATAGATTTGGAAATTGTGTGTTAAATTTTTGGTACAATCCTCAAAATATAAAATCACAATGGAAACCTATCTCAATGGGGATAAATATAGAGGGGAAGAAAAAACATCTATTGGTCCTGAATAGTTTATATACTAGAAATAGGATTCTAATTCTTGATAACATATGTGATGAGTGAAATATTAGTGGCCAAATGGTTGGTATATGCTCATCTCAACATGTATCCAAAGCTGATAAGAAAATAAGATCAAAAAAATTTACTTGGAAGGAAGAAGAATCTCAGGGAAGGAATCATAAAAATGATGGAAAATAAAATCCTCCCAAGAATATTACAATAAGAAAAGGTGAGAAAATACTATATTCTAAATCCAATAAATTTGAGGGTATTGCATCCAAAAAATCTACTAAAATCGATGACACTCAGAAGGTACATTGTGGAAAATCCAAACATCCTGCAAGAGTTCCAAATGATATGTTAGTTATCTGTCCTGAGGACTTGGAAAGAATAAGGATACATGAAGATGAAAATGGTAAGGCTAGTGAAAATGAAATTAAAAGATTACACATGATGATGAAAAAGTTAATGAGATGTTGAAAAGAAAAGGAAACACTATAGTTAAAGAAGTAATGTTTGATGGACGGAAAAAATTGGTCACATTGAAAAATGTTGTCTAACCTTATTATAAGAAAAAGAAACAGTCCTAATGAGGAGTAATCATATATCATCCATGAAGGTTGATAAGAAGAAAATTTCTCCACCCAAAGAAGAAGAGTATGTGAATAGGTCAATGCTCCCTCAACATAAATCAGAAATGAAGTTCTGAGGTGCAAGCGTGAAGACCAAATCAAGTGGAGCAACATGGTTGAGAAAAATATATCAACATTATTATTCATATTAATGAATAATGGAGGATCAGAAATATTACTTTAAGTATATGTATATTTTATTTTTGCTGATAATACACGGAATTCATGGTGAAATGAATTTTTAGGGGGAGAACCCGAGAAGTAGTGAGTGATATCAAATCTTGATAGCAAAGCTGAATAAGTTTCCATCATTGAATGAGTACTCAATTGATATTAAAATATTAATATGTTGAAGGATGACCTTTGATAAAGATGAGGAGGAGTGTTTTTCTTTGATGGGGAGAAAAATGAGGAATCCTCTAGAATTATTATTTCAATTAGTGTCAAATTTGATAATTCTAGAAAATTCATGATGAATGTTTCCTTGGAAATGGAGTTCCAGGTTGATGGTTCTTAAAAATATGCATCTTAGTTTTTGTTATATCAGTCTAGAATGAAATTGAATTATCCATGAAGACAAGTATATGAGTTCTCATCTCATAAGGTGTCATGATCAGTTGATAATGGACAATTTGGTTTTTCTAAATCAAATCCTGTTGTTTTCTACACCGAGCATAGATCAAGTTAACTTAGAGTGAAACAATGGATGACACGTTGCTTAAGTATGGATGGATACCCTTTTTCCAGTAAATTTTTATTTATTTTCAATAAGGAGGAGATAATGTGAAATGAATGTTGTATGTAAAGTGAATATAGAACATTATTGTTCCAAATATTGATACATTCATTTGGAAATAATTTTGAAGGTATTTCCAACAAATACAATGGAATATATTAAAGAGTCTATTTTTTGTACAAATTTTATTTTTGTTCAAAAGAATATTGATGTCAATATGATTAAGAATCTCCAAATTGAGTGGACCCTAGAAGATGTTCTGAAGTCTTATTCTTTAAAGAAACATGCAAATTGTTTGAGAATGGTTTGAAGACTTTTAGTTTCATGGTGATTCCTGGAGAATTGTTATGGATTCCATATCATTGAATGTCATGCTTGATAAATTCTTCTTGTTGCTAAAGCAGATTATTGTTGAACTATTTATATGTTCAAAAAACATGTATCAAATGTGATACATTTTTTAAAATAGTGAGGTTGGTTGAATTATCATCCATTTGGGGATGAAAAAGTTATTTGGAATTCATATTCAAAAAAAGTAGAAGAAGATGGATGATGGTTAAAAATGACGACGCTTGGAGTTCTATGTGTGGATGTGGCCATGCATTTCACATTGAATTCTATTATATACTTTATTTTTAACTAAGTATAATTATGAGTTTTATTGATAATTAATGTTCATCCCACTAATCTGACTAACTAGCCTAAAAACGGGCATATGTGGGACACTAGGTCGACCCCACCTATGGGAATTCTGCCAAGCCAGTCCATAGGTGGAATGTAGGCTATGTGTTAGCCCACAAGAGAGAATGGGAGAGCCTGTTCATAGGTTGGGCAAGGGTATGCAAATAGGTGGGCATAGAGCGCGTCCACCGAACTGGTATGTGCTGGTACTGGGAGGGGGAGAGGAGATTTTGAAACCTCCCCCCACAGGTCTTGATTTATAAATCATGGATAAAGTGTCAGGAGTTTCAGTGTGGGATGAGTTTTTTTAAGAAATTAAGTGATCATGGATGATTATCTAATCTCGTTCCCTATTTTTTAATCAGATTCTCTTGATCTTTTGTGGTGTTTTTATCACCTAACACCATCATATTCCTCGCTCCACCACTCAACGCCACCTATATCTCACCAGAGAAGAAGTCCAAACCACCATTATTGAATTTTGGCCATCATATGGGGACCATGATGACATCATGAGAGAAATTGTGTCAAACATATTTCATGCATGAAAATAACATGATTGAAAAAATCATTAAACTTTATTTTTATGATTTATATGAATCGTCCAAACAGAAAAAAATATAAGGAGGTCTCTTCAAACATTCGATTTCCATGCATGATGCTCAGGAATTAACGATGAAGAGTTTCATGCAATCCTTATCTATTGAACGTGATATGTTCATCATAAATCTACTCACAAAGGAGAAAAATAACGATTTTCAGCATATCTAATCCTGTGGTTTAAAAATTTCAAATACGAGGATCTTGAATATTCAAAGGGAATATTTAAAAATAAAATATCTTCTGAGATTTGAATGTGGTTCAAATGATTTTATCATCACCAATAGAAGGAGTGGAACCTAGCCTGTTGATGTTACTACCGTTTGCAAACCAGAGAAATCTCATTTAAAAAAATGTATTATTCGAGAAGCCTCTTACACAGACAAGAAACATGATCATGAGCCTTAAATTCCATGTGAAGTAGGTTATTTCCATGAACCATTAGGATTTCTTGAAGAGAGGAGGCACTCAAGACTATGAAAAGTGTAATGCACTCTCTAACGAGCTTCACAAAGAACAACATTCCACAATGTATAGGGATTTAATAACACGTCTCTTTAGATTTTGGGATGTTCTAAGATATGAGAAACCCTCCTGGTTCATGAAAAATAATTAGACCGATGATATAGTTCACGAGTTGAATAATCCCACTATACTTTCTAAAGATCTTAAAAGCTTAGATATTCGTTGCTCCAATTTGTACATTATGGAAATACACTATTTACATGATTATTTTTGTGAAGAAGAAGAACACATGAAGAAAGGGGGTAACGTTCACATGAATGAATCACATGAACTCATGTGCATTACTTAAGGATACCTGATGTTCATGTTCACAAAAAGAATAGATATAAAAGAAGATAAGGTAGTTGGTTGTGTGTGTTAAAAAACACAAAGTGGATAGTGGGTTTCCCCAAGAAGGAAGCGCATGATTCCATGCAAACTTATAGAACCATTGGACACCCAAACTTGTGTCTTTCAAAGAGACGGAGAAGAAGAAAACATTTCGTGGTTCCTTGCATGCATACACGAAGGAGCATGAACACATAAATGGTTTTGAATTTGAGATACCCAAAACATAATATAAATCTACTACATTTATTGAATAAAGTGCATATGATTTTATTGGGTTAATAATTCAAGAAGTTAAAAATATGAATAATAATAGAGTTTGTTGAACTCAATATTGGTTACTATTTAGGGAAGTTCAATTGTGATCATGCTAATTTGAGATGATCTTAAATTATTTTATAATCACAAATTATGTTTTTGATTCTAGAAACTAGATGAACATGTGATCACAATGTAGATGTTTTAGCACTGAAGATGAATATATTAAGAAGAAAGAGAGAAGAAGAAGAGAGTGTATATTTTAGTTTATTATTGGGAAGAGGAAAGTGGAGTTACATGAATGCTATTTAGAAAGAAAAAATGTGAAGAAGAAGGTTTTGGAAGAAAAAATCATTGTTGTCCCATCAACATGCCTTAATTGAGTGAAGAATTTATTTGTGTTACAAACTCTTATCATTAAGGAGAAGATTGTCCTAGTAGGTAGTATAAATATCCATCCAAGAGCTGTAACAATTTCTCTATTGGATTGTTTTCAAATTTCCCCATGAGTGTAAGGGAATATCATATTCATTGTAATCACATTCAATGGATTTGTTTCTTATGGTTCTGTGGTTATAATTTTTTCTAGACCATGTTGAGGACTAGATACTCATACTAACTAGTGAACCTTGTAATGATATTCTGTGTTATCTTCACTGATTCCATATAATTTCATAGGATATTGAATAGAGGATAATAGAATCAATATTACAAAAAATCAAATAGGTATATGGATAAAAATATATAATTGGGTTAAAAATTCCCCAACACTGATGCAACCCCTCGCAGTGTCAGGAAAATCCCAAAATGGTCCTTAAAAAGTGGTTCCCTTGGGTAAATACTAGTTTCTTGTCCTCCTCTAGTCCCCTATTCTATTCCACTTGACCTTTTCATTCTCCCCAAACCCTAAATCCCATTAGGATGATTTTTGGGTTAGTGGTAATTTTATTTTGTCTTTTTTGTTTATTAGTGATTATAGAGAGAATTATCTATCTTATTTTGGATTTCACCTTCGAAGGTGATTTGTTTTTATTTTATTTAGGCATGTGTTCTTGGTGAAATTACTTAATTTATAAATTCCATGAAATTATTGAGTTTTCCAAATTCATTTTCACTTACTCATACTAATTTATGATACCCTTGAGGGATTTATAAAATTTTTCTAAAATATTCAAGACTTTGAAGAATTGGTTTATTATGGATTTTTCATAATTCATTTTGAAGAAAAGTCTTTATATTCCAAGTGCTTGTTAAAATTAATATGATGATATTTTGGAAATGATTATTGATGATTTTACACCCAATTATAAACCCCATTTATTTTTTATTATTGATTTTTATGCATGTGAAAGGTTCAATTTCATACAAAGGTATTAAAGGTGAGATGAGGTTTATTGCTTATGAATATTGATGCATGCATTGGTCCTTATATGTTTTATATAACACATCTATTTTGAGTATATAATGGTAGTGAGATATCCATTTTATTTCATACTAATATAGATTGTGTGCTGACTTATTCCCCAATTTAGATTGTGCTCTATCTAAGGGAAGGCTCCTAATGAGGGTGATTTTGGTTTATATAGTTCTGCAATGTCATACTAGATTAGGTGGATCACTGGATAGTTCCCTTGATTAAATTTTTCTTTGGCCAAGGTAAGGCACCCAATGAGAGTGATTTAGGTGTCTATGTTATTAGGAATAAACCATAAGATCGATAGCTGATTCCTAGTTTTTATGTTTAGAAGATTTAACTATTAGACCTAGGGAGTGTTTAATGACAGAAATTTATTGATTGATTACATTAACATAGAGTGTTCCTCTATACACATGTTTTTTATCCCCTTTTTTTAATTTGGGTTTTGTAATTATCCCATATCATTGTGGTATTTTATATTATTTAATATTCAATTATTTATAGGTTTCTAGGGGTATCTAGGACTTTCTAGTGTTTTTATAAGTCCCTAGGAGTTGTTGAATGGGATAGATTTAGATCACGTTTTTACCTAGGGATACCATGCCACAACTTGCCCACATTCTATTTTAAATTTTTAGGGGGTAAGTGATGGTTTCACCATAGGGGTTTCTTGTTTTCTTGTGAGGGTGTTCTCCATTGATTTTTTATGAAGGGGGATATGAAAAACCCAAGGGGTGGGGATGTTTCAAAAAGATTAGTCATGTGAGAAAATTATTTTATGTAGGTGATGACTTCCCCATAGAGGCATGAGGGATAGAACATTGGGTTAATCTTGATTGAGGGTGTAACACCCCGAGATTTTTATGAGATAGATTTTTTTATTTTGTTGATATGTTGTGTTATACACGACACGAATATAATATATTTGTACACACACACACATATTATCTTATGGTATACTCAGTAATATTCTTGGCTTGTGCTACACACAAGTGTGAGTTATTTTGATTGATTTTATTTCACGCAAGACTGAGTTTAAGTGAAAACTAATTTTTTATGTTACCGAATAACCTAGACACTATAATGTTTGGTATGAACAATATTAATGGAATTATGAAAAAATTATTTTCACATGTATATATAATTAATTATTTCTTGATCAATTATTATTAAATGAAAAGAAAACCCTTTTAAATAAAAAATTTTATTCCAAAAAAATTATTTAAATGAAAATAACTGAGTTTATAAAAGAATAAAATCACTATTGTTGGTTTTTATTAATGAAATATATATGTAATATATTCAATCTAATGTTTAAAATTCATCTAATATGTTTTCTAGACATGATATAAGAAAAAATTCAATTTTTTTGATAGAATAAATATTTTTCAAAAAATGCAGTTTTTCTGCCTTTTAATGACTCACCAATTTCAAATCTAGTTTTTGAATTTTTTTTATATTATATATAAAAAATTAAAATTATTATTTGAATGTAGAGTATCAAAATTTAGTTTCGTGGATTTTTGTTTCTAATAAGTTTAACATTTTGATGAATAGTTAAAAAATAAATCATTTTAATTGAAAACTACTTCTTTGTCAAATTTTATTTGTAGAGTTAAATTATATATTTTTCGGGTTTTAAATTATAAATTGTTAGGTTCACAAGGCTGAATACCCTGAGAGGGGAGGAGGGTGAATCAGGTTATGACTAATTTAAAATTAAATCTCGTTCTGATCTTGTTTCGCTGTTAAGAAAAACACTCTTCCCTCTCTTTCCCATTGCACAATATAAACAAAAAGTAAAGCATGCACAGGATACAACAATTTTTAATTGGTTTACTGCTAAGGGCTACGTCCAAGGAGCATACGCTGACAGGTTGTCAGTCATAACAAATTCCACTAAACTTCACTAGCTGTGGATTACATTGTTCTGGAATAGTCACTCTGTCCCATGCTCACTGCCTTTACAAGGTTTAGGGTTAGGTCACTTCTTTCCCAGGGGTCACTCCCTATTTCTCTATCTCTGGCTCACTACCGGTGGAGAGGATCACCTTCTTCCCCTTCCTTTTCTCACTGCTCTGGAAGGAATCCACTCACAGTTTATAGATCTGTAGGTCTCTTCATTTTCATGAAGGAATGAATCTTCCTCTGTATGTATATGCTCTATTGAAGTCAAACTTTCACCCATAGATGAATCTATCTTTGCACCGAAGGTACCGGGAAAACTTCCAGCTTCCACGCAGCCCGAAAATTCTGCTGAGGAATCAACCCTTACATAGTGCGCAAGTCTAATCCGGTGTGCAAGTATAGGCGCGCAAGTCACAGCTGGCGCGCAAGTCCTCCTCAGACACTTGTGCGACACAAGCTTCTCAAACTCCAAACCTACATGACTCTATTCCTTTTACAACCAAACCTATATTGGCGCACAACTACCAATCGGCGCGCAACTTCAACCACTGGCACGCAAGTCCAGCTGCTCGACCACACATCACTTGCGCGACCACCACACATGCACGACGGGAGCTATAATTTCTCAAAGTGTTGAACTCCGTTGCAGAATGAGGAGGGGTGGTCCAGTATTTATAGGCATTTGGAACACCCTGTGTGATGGCGCGCAAGTATCTCCTCAACGCGCAAGTCTCGGCGCACATGTCTCTTCCCCTGCAAGTCACTTGCACGCCCTAAATCCAAACTTGTGTGAACCTCTTTCCTTTGCCATATATTTATCTTCGGATCTTGAAAAACCACAGGTGCACAAGTTCTCAAGCTTCCAAGACATCAGCGCGCAAGTCTCTTTCACGGCGCGCAAGTCACCTGCACGACACTACCAATACCCGTGTGACCTTCTTTCCATTGCCATATTTTCACCTTCTAATCTGGAAAAACATTAGGCACACAAGTTTTATCTCCTTAAATTACATGGTGTTCAAGTCCCTTTGCCCAAACCACTTTTCTCCATTTGTCGATTTTCAGGCCCAAAAAGTTGGCAAACACTGGAAAACGACGCCACCTGGTATCTTTTCTTTTTGTACCACCTCCATATCATCCATTCCATTGTCGATGTTCTGGAATCAAACATAGATCGTTGACCACATCTCTTGAACTCAACATTCCACCATTAAATCTCCTTTGTCAACAAATTTGTATGTAATGATTTTCTTTGTCAACAATCACTACATAGATGCCCACTTTTTCAACAAACACAATCTCCTCAAAAATGATTCAATGATACCTTGAGGTATTTTTTTCCAACATAAATAGATTATATTTTTAATAGTTAATATAATATAGGTTATAGGAATTAAGTTTACATTGAATTTAGATGTAAAAACATTTCAATATTTTACAATCTTTAACTTTTAAAATTGGTTTTCTAATTCTTGAAATATGATTAATTTTAAATTAATTACTGAATCTTATGTGTTTTTAATTTTGAAAATATATTTCAAATTGGTAATCAGTAAGATCAAATTATATAATTATATTTATTTTATTTTTTTGCATTACGAATAGTATCTTTGGTAATTTTTATTCACATGGTAAAAGGTTAAATCTAGTAATTAAGGGTAAAAATAATATTATATAATTTCCTAATGTCATTGTATTAGTGTGTTTCGACCTAAATCACCCTTTGGTTTGAAATATTTTCCTTTGGAAGCAACATTGATGTGATTAGGAAATTCAATATATTTTATTTAAACAGAAGTTAAATATGTCTTACTCGAATTTTATTAACTATATCATTTTTATTATTAAGTTATATAGAATCTAAGTTTGACTATAAATACTCTATTGAAATATAAGATGTCATTTTTTATCATGGTAATTTATTTTTAATTTTTGGGATATAAATAATTACCTTACAGGATTATACAACAATGATGCAGAAATTATCTAATTAATGAAAACAAATCAATCGAATTTAATTAAATTGAGAATAACCATAAAATGAACAAAACACACGACTGAATATTATTAGTTGAATATATATTGACCATAATTATCCATGGGTTCAACTATTGACCATATGGATCGACATGGGAAAAATTAATATACTTTTAATATTTTATATAAATTAATTTTAAAGTTATCAAATTCATGTTTTGATAAATATAAAAATTTTAATGTTGGATTTTCTAGATGTTATATTCGACTATAAGTATTCTTATGAAATATATAGGATTTATCTTCATCAAATTATTTTATTTTTTATCAAATAATATGTATATTAAATAATTACACAAAATTAATTTTGCAATTATTTGATTAATATAAATATCAAATAATTTTTTCGAAAAAATATTTAAATAAATATAATTGAGGACAATTAATATATATAATGTATTTTATAGATTACCTCGACCTATTAGGAATACAATAAAATATTTTTTTGAAGTGAACATACAAGGCCCCAGCCGTAAACATTACATTATCGTGAGTTAAGTCAATAATTAGACTTTATTTCACATTTTGGATCTTTTTAAGTTTGGTGCTCTATATAATTAGTCCATAAATCATACATAACAAAACCATATAAATAAAAAGTGGACACTTCCAACTGTATCAATTTATTCTATAAAAGAGAGTCTTTTAAAATAAAATGTGCTTTTTTTAATGTTTCTTCATAATAACTTTTCCCTGATCTCGTCCTTGACTATATTCTCCATTAAATACTGTGAAAAACATTTCAAAAATCTAGGATGTGAAAACAAAGCTTGTTAATGTGTATAAAATAAGTAATAAAACCATTAGTCTATGACTATTTCAAAATCAAGCTTTTTAACAATATCATACTTTACACCCGTAAAACATAAACTCTTTAGCTTACCTCATGAAATAAAAATATTCCAATAAAACATAATATAAAACATAAAACATAAATTCAACTCATGGAATCTATATCATACATACATTGTACCTTTCACAACTATATTGGGAGTAACCTTTATTGTTACAATTGCGATACCCATCACAATATATTCCCTAAATCCCTTAAGAAGAACCTTATCATCTAACTATGTCTCATTAACAAATTCATTAGGCAAATATCACGGGATCAACCACCCTCAATTTATCAAGGATACACCTTTATACATAAGTAATTCCCAAGATCCACAACATAATCCAACAAAACAAGCATAAAGGAAAAATAACATTTCCACATATCAATCGCAAAATATCATTTCCATGTATTTATTTAATAAATCCATTCTCAAAACCATTTTCAATACCAAAACACCTGAAAAGGGATAAGGGTATTTATTTTTCTTTTAAAAGAATTATGGCTTGTAGAGGAAGGCAAATACCAAATAATGGTCATGGAAAAAGAAATATCGTCATCTCCATATTAGTAAAAAAACATTTCTTTTGTCATTTAATAAAATGCTTTGTATGAAAAATTCCTTTTGAAAACCATTTAATGAAATTAAAAGTCAGAGGGTTTTATTATATTCTGTATAAAATAAAGGTGGTGTATAACATCAAAATATACATCAATGAAAGGAGATTGAGATGAAGTCCCTTACCTTGAGTCTGAATCGTCACGTACAATATTTATAATACTAAATAATAAACATAAGTTAATTTATACATGATTTAGAACCTTTTTCATTAATATTATTATTTTTATATCTCCTGTTACTATTTAATGATATTTAAATATTTATTTATATTTATATCAGATGTTTTGACGTTATTCAGTACTTGAGTCAAAAATGAAATTGGTACGATGTCAATATTTCATGTGGTCATAAGTCCATCATCTCTAGAATAAGATTCATGAAATAAGGATCACCTTTTAAAATCCATCATTATTTTATATGAAACCATTAATTATGGTTATGAAAAATGAACAATGTTATAATCATGAAGATGGTAGGTCATACGTGTGCATGAGTAACACCATCATTTTTCATTGATCATTACTAAAAGAAGGTAAGAATTTTATTTTATTTCCAAATTTAGGATAAGATCATTCATATAATATTAATCATTGAAATATGCTTATATATTCCATACAAGTGATCTAGTGAAAAAAAATGAATGGAATCGCTTCATGGAGGTGATAGTTCACACGTACGCACGAGCGACATTATCCTTTTTATGTGCATGGAAAGAAAGAACATAATTGAAATATTATAATACTATAATTATTAACATGCCATTAATATGACATATTATCATTAATATATTATTATAACTAGTCATGAGATACAGTTATGTAAAATTAATTAGATTAGTTAGTGGATGCGATAGTTCACACGTATGCACGAACGATTAATTATCTCCAAATCTAATGGAAGTGGAGATATATTGAGATGATGATATAAAAATAATAAAATATAAGTATCATTATAATACTGGAGATATTATTTCATCATGGTTGGAGGAGATTTAAAGGATGTGGGAGAGGAAATAAAATTGAAATACATAATCAAAACGAGACCTCTTCTTCGGTTCATCACCTTTAAAGAACACCTTAACACCTATAAGAAGGGATCCCTATATAATATAAGGCCACAATAAAGTGTGTATTGAATCTAGGATGGGTTTTGGAAATATAATGGATGAATCAAAAAGTTTTTTATGTGTGATAAATAGAGAGGAATTGGAGCCCTTTTATAGGAGAGGGGATGGTCACCCTTGGAATTATTAAAAGTAATAAATTAATATAAATTCGGTTTATATTCAAAAGGATCCCAAAATAATTTATTTCTAATATAATATGATTATAGGTATAATAAAAATCATAAAATTAAAACTATATATTTTTGGAATATTTTTTATATCTAATCTTTTTTAAACCTTATTTAACCCTTTTTAATCTTACTGTGATATAATGTTATTTACACTTTGTGGGTTAATGTAATTACCATAACATGTCAAAGGATGAAAAAAGTTTCACTTATTTCCTAATAGGAATTTTAATAACCATTTTTTAGAATCTTATATTTTTATGAATTTTATAACATTTGATAAACTATTTTCAATTTTAAAATGCCAATTGAGTCAATTATGACACTATTCATTAGTTGACTTTTAAAAATATTATAATATCAAGATAAGTTCAATAAAAAACCTTTAAATAATCTCCAACATTGAAAATATATCCAAAAATATCATTTATGGCATAAAATTTTCCAAATAATATTTGTTTTAATATTTATAATATCATTTATTTGATTGATTCATTAATTAAGAAATTACTACATCGTCTTTGTGTCATAATTAAGTTTAATTATTTAATTTATAAAATTATAAATAAATTACAATGATATAGATAATTTTTTTATATATCCAATCACAATTTATAGTATAATATATCCCATATATATGTTTATTTTTTAAAAACAAAAGTGTAACAAAAAATACTATTCATTGAATATAATATTATAAACTCATTAAAGTCATATACATTGCTCCAAGTGGTCATAAAATTGTCCCAAGGATTCTCATGATAATAATACACCCATAAAATTTAAATAGGACATGTTTTATGATAGTTTTATGTTATTATAATATTATTTTTACCTTTAATTACCTGATTTACTTTTAACCGTGGTAATAAAATTTATTACTAAAGTTACTATTCATAACGTCCAAAAATAAAAAGGGACCTATTAACATAATTTCAAACTTCTAATTCGAAATATGGAACCTATTTTTCTAATTTCAAAACACACAATTTTCAATACCCATTGTCAAAATGAGAAAACATGTTTTTTAAAAGTAAAAAACCACCAAAAGATTGACATGTGCTGGTATCTAATTTTAATATGAAATTACATACAATGGAAAAAATAGTATTAAATTATAAAAAAATAATCTAATTATAATTTAGAATAAATTTAAAATACAATCTAATAATATAAATAAATTAGATGAAAAAAGATGTTTTGAATTAAAATGTAGTATTTTTCACTAGTCATTAAAATATTAATTTTATCCAAAAAATACAAAAATTTAAACCAAAGTAAATTTTGATGTCCATAATACAAATAATTAGTTTATTTTTTCATATATAACATATAAAAGTTTCAAAATAATTATTTAAAATTGGTTAACCATCAAAAGGCGGTAACACTGTATTTTTATAAAAACAATCATTTTATCCATTAAATTGTATTTGTTCTTATATAATGTCTACAAAACACATAAGATTAATTTTAAACATTATATATTTTTATTATTTCATTAATATAATCCAACAAGGGTGATTTTATTATTTTATAAACATAATTATTCACATTTATGTAGTTTTTCATAAAAATGCATCCTTTATATTCCATTAGTTTTTAGTTTCATTTCAAGTTAATTTGGTAACTAATGAATCAATATATAAATAGGTATAAACCATATATTTATAATTTAGTTAGAATTGTTCATTCCCTCCATTCTAATGGCTAGGTGATGACTACTATATTAAATAAAATTATTAATAATATATTTTTTTCAGTATAACTTAGTCTTGTGTGCAACGTAGAATTTTAGAGATACCCATTGTTTTGTGTTGAAAATGATATTAGACATAAAATCCCATTTAATTTAAAATTAGTATCTAATTCATAAATATTAATAGATATGAGAATGTCTACTTCGAGTGTTTCCTTGGATGTTACATCCTCCCCCATTTAAAAATTACATCCTCATAATTTTAAATTTGAGCTCGATAAAAAAGGGTTCTATTTTCAAAATTACATCGTTGAAATCACACATTGGAAAAAAATTCAACAAAACCTACACATTAATAGAAATAATGTGAAGTCTAATGGTCAAATGAGATAATAAATACTTGGGTTACATATTGTAAAACATGGATATGGAAGACAAAACTAACCATGAAGTTCTGATGGAGAGTTATAGAAAACATTATTAGGAGAACGCTGTGAATCCTAAAACCATAAACTTGTGATGGATTAAACGGTATTTGATTTCATAGTAGGAAAAGTAAATGGAATTTTTTTTTGTTTTAAGATAATTTCTTTTGAGTTTTGGAATTATTTTACAACACAGAATAACAACATATGTAAATACACATACTTTATAAGTAGTGTTTCATCCTTTAATAAAATTCCACCAAAACACATCTTTTTCTCTGAAGGATGACTATTTAAGATGAATTTTTATTCCTGAAGCACTAGAATAAAATTCTAGAGAATCAAATAATTCTATAAATATTAAAAATCTATTCATCATGTCTTAAAACATTAACCAAAAACAAAAAGTTAGGATGAAAAATATAATTCTTAAAAAATAATAATCCATTGGATGATGAAAAACTACTTTTAATCTTGAAAATCCAGCTGGAATTCCAAATTTTCAACATAGATCATTCAATAAATAAATTTCCTCAAAATTCATCAAAAATATTATAACTAAGATTAAATCGAAAAATCATAAGGATTTAATAAAATAATATTTCAAGATAAGTTAAAAAATTTAACATCAAATAACATCAACCACTCTTAATGTATCATACCAAAAAAGTAATTTCCAAAATGATATATTCTCAAAAATAGATTAATAATTTATATAAATAACTCAAATCACCATAATTACTCATTAAAATCCAATATTATACAAAAATAACATTAAACCATGACTCATGAAATAAAATCGCATAGTATTCTACTTTCCTTAGGCATATAGGGATCCAAAAATAGGGAACATATTCCTAAATAGAATTTATCAGTTAATCCCCAAATCATTTTCTAATACAAATGATGTCCATTTGATAAAACATATGTTTTCAAATCAACTTATAATTATTCCATAAACTCATTTAACTTAAAATTTGAAGTCATACTAACCAAGGACTTCATGTAGCCAGTGGCAGGAGATACACCCTTATTGCCCTTCATATGTGGGTAAGATCCCCACGACCTTTCCGAATGTGATGTTTTTTCACCCATACTATGGGTTTTCCTTTTTATAAAACTATTTAATTATTATAAAATATACCCAATATGAGATAAAATCCTCAAAAATAACCATAACATGTTTTATCCTTAAAGGTTTTATTATACCACTCATTTTTATCCCAACTCATAATTCCCTAAACTTCTTAATTCATGAAGTTTTTTATATATTGACATATTTTTTCACCTCCAATTGATTTAATAAAACTATTCCCAAAATAAAGAACGTCATACCTTGATCATGGTGTCTTCCTGGTTTCATCATCATTTTGTTCACGTATATAGAAGGTACATTCATTGAAAAAATTAATTATAGATTCTTCAAAATAACTTGTTTCCATTATCCAAATACACATTGTAAAACATGGGTTGTATGGGTGTTCATAGTGAAATATTTGTGGAAAATAATCACGTATGAAATATATTTTCAAAACATCAGATAATAATTTCTTTTTATAAAACATTCAGATCGAGTTTGAGTTGAAAATTTCAATCAATGGTCCTTAAAAAATACCCTAATTATGTGATGAAAGTCTATATTTTAATATAAAATTTAAATATGCTGTTAAAGGGTCTACTTCTCCAATAGTTTTTTCAAAATCTTAATATTCTTCATAATATCATGATAAGTAAAATATCTACATATGGATTGAAGATATTTAATTTTTTTAAAATATGAGAATATATAAAAATAAGATATAATTAAAAACAACCCCTGATTAATGATGGTATTGAGGTAGATTAGAGGTGTTTGATATCTCAAACAACTACTTGCAAGTGATTTGTATTTTAGAAAAATTTTCAGAATCATCCGAACATGACGTTGAAAAAATTATTTCAAGAAAGTCATCAGGAAGAGATATGAATATTGTTTGATGTCCTCTTAATTTCATTTGTAACCCAATTTCATCGATCATAATATTTTATAAAATAAGGATTTAAAAAAAAATAAAAGTCATTGAATCATACCATTTGTTTTACCGAAACTCCAATTCCCTAAATTTTTCTAAACATTTCCTCTGATACCAAATATAAGGCCCTAATCGTAAACATTATATTATCACGAGTTAAGTAAATAATTTAACTTTTTTCACATCAATTATCTTTTCATGTTTAGAGACCAAGAGAATTAGTCCATAACTCGTACATAACAAAACCCTAGAAATACCAAGTGGAAAATTCCATGAATATCTATTTCTTCCATAAAATAGAAACATTTAAAATGAAATGTGGTTTCTCTTCATGTTTAATCATCATAAATATTACTTGATCGCATACTTGACTTGATTATCCATTAAATTATGTAAACTATTTTCTAGAAACTTGTAATGATCACAAAAAGCTCAGTGAGGACTATAAAATAATGAATGAAACTGTTAGTCCATAAATATTTTAAAATTGTGATTTTTTTTTAAAAAAATCATAGGTTTCACCAATAAAACATAAACTCTTTAGATTACCTCATGAAATTATATGATACTTATAAAACCTCATATAAATCATAAAATATATAGGTAACTTTTGGTATCTATATCATACATGTATTGTACCTTTCATATCTATATAAGGAGTAACCATCATAGTTTCATTTGGAATACCCATCATAGTATATTCCTTATATATCTTAGGAGTAACCATATCATTGAACTATATCTCATTACCCAATGCTTTAGAGAGCTATCACGGGATCACCATCCCTTGTTTTATCTTTGATCCACCCTTATATATAAGCAATTTCCAAGAACCATAACCTAATCACATAAAACAAGCATAAAAGATAAAAAAAATTCCACATTGAAATATCAAGATATAATTTCTAGATATTGATATAATCATTCCATTATCAACACCAATTTCAATACCAATATAAATAAAATAGGAAAATTTTATTATTTTTTCTTTGAAAAAAATTACAGCTTGTAGAGGAACCCAAATACCAAATATTGGTCATGTCAGTGAAAATGTTATTGTAAACATATACGATTAAAAATGCATTCCTTTTTCAATTTAGTAAAATTATTTAAATAAAAATATTCCATTTTAAAACCATTTAATGAAATTAAAATTCAAAGTAATTGATCATACACTGTATAAAACGATGATGGTGTATAACATCAAAATATACCTCCATGAATGCAGATTGAGGTGAAGTCCCTAACCTTGAGTCTGATTAATTATGTTAAATATTTATAATCCTAAATAAAAAATGTAGGTTAATTTATAATTTATTTAGAAATATTTTCATGTTTATTATTAATTTTATACCACTTATTTACATGTTTTAATAGCTAAATATTTATTTAAGTTCATATCAGACATTTTTTCATTATTCGGTCTTGAGTTGAATGTGAACTTGGTACGATGTGAATAGTCCAAGTGGTCATAAGTACATAATCTACAGAATAATATTAATGACAGAAATATAACTTTTATACATACATTGTACTTTTTAATCAAATGATTAATTATGGTTATGAAAAATAAACATCATTATAATCATGGAGACGGTATGCCATACATACACATGAATAACATCTTCATTTTTCAATGATCTTTATCGAAAGAAGGTAAGTATTTTTTATCTTTAAAAAATGATCATAACATGACTAAAATAATATTAATAATTTAAATATATCATATATATATTATACAAGTGATGTAGTGAATACAAATGAATCACATCAATTCGTGGAGGCGATAGTTCACACATACGCACGAACAATGTTATCATTTTTACATTAATGGAAAGAAAGAACATAATTGATATATTATTATATTATAATGATAAATATTTCATTAATATGACATATGAAAATTAATCAAATTGTTATAAACAGTCATGAGAGATGGTTATGGAAAACAAATTAGATCGGTTTGTGGAGGTGGTAGTTCACAGGTACGCCCTAACGATTAGTTCCATTCCTATTTAATGGAAGTGGAGATGGATTTTGGTGATGATATTAACATAATAACATCTAGGTATATTTATAATATTGGATTTATTATTTCATCATGGTTTGATTAGATTTCAAGGATGTGGAAGAATAAATAAAATAGAAATACTTAAAGAAAACGATACCCCTTCTTCAGCTGATCGCCTTTGAAGATCACATTTTCAACTCTATGAAGGGTGTTATGCAGAATCTATGTCCCCAAGAATGTAGAGAGATATTATTTTAAGGATTTTGAGAAAGTATTTACCAAAACAAAAGGTTTTGTATATGTGTGTAAAAGAGAGGAATGAGTTCCTTTTTTATAGGAGAGGGGATGGGCACCCTTGGAATTATTAAAAGTATTAAATTAATATAAATTCAATATCAATTCCAAATGGTCGAGAAGTAATTTTTTTAAAATATAAGGTTATTTTGGGATGAATATTAATCATCAAAATATAATCATACATGTTTTATATATTTTTTAATCCTTATGTCTTTGTTATAACCCGTATTAATCTTATCATGATATCATGATATTTACACATTGTGGGTTAATGTAATTATCAAAAGATGAAAAAAATAAAAAAGTTTCATTTATGATATTATAGTACTTATAATAACCATTTGGATGAATATTATATTTTTAGAAATTTTATAACATTTAATAAACTATTTTATAATTTAAAACACAAATATTTTCAATTTAAACACTATACATTCGTTGAATTTTGAAAAATATCATAAAAATAAGATAAGATTGAAAAAGCTTCATTAAAAATTGCCAACAAGTCTAATATAGCACAAAAATTTTTAGATGGAATAAATTGTGTCATATAATCTTTATTTTAATATTTATAATATCATTATTTGATTCTTTCATTAACTAGGAAATCACGACATCATCTTTGTGTTATAATTAAATTTAATTATATAATTTTTGATAATTATAAATATATTACCAGGATTTTGGTAGTATTTTAATATTTACATTAACTATTTAAAAGTTAAACATATCCACTGTATACATTTAATTTTTAAAAACAAATGTATAATAAAAATGTCTATTCATTGAATATAATATTATGAATGCATTAAAGTCATCCAAGTGGCTCCAAGTTTCCCTAAAATCAACCCAATTATGTTCTTGGATGCAATAACCCCATAAAATTAATCTAGGACACGTTTATGAGTATTTTTATATTATTATAATATTATTTTTTACTTTAACCGTGGTAATAAAACTTATTACTAATGTTACTATTCATAATGTCAAAAAAATAAAAGGGACCTATTTACTTAATTTGGGACTTCTGATTTAAAATAAAGAATCCATTTTAAATAATTAAAACACATATGTTGTAATAAAAAATATTAAATTAATCCCCATTGTCAAAATAAAAAAAAGGTTTTAAAAAAATTAAAAACCATCCAAAGATTTACATACATTTATATCGGATTTTAATGTAAAATTACCTCCAATGACCACCATAGAATTAAATAAAAAATAATAATCTAATTATAATTTTAAATAAATTAAAAAGATAATCTATTACTAAAATTAAATTTCAATAAAAAGAAGTTATGAATTAAAATGCAGTATTTTTCACTATTCATTTAAATTTTAATTTGATCAGAAAAATACCAAAATTTAACCAAACTAAATTTATATTTCCCAATTCAAAATAATAATTTTATATTGTCAAATAAAACTAATAAAAGTTTCAAAAGTTATATTTAAAATAGGTTCTCCATCAAATGGCGGTAAAAGTATATTTTTAGAAAAACACTCATTTTATCCATAAAATTGTATTTGTTCTTATATAATGCCTATAGAACATATAAGATGAATTTTAATAATTATATTGAATTGATATTTAATTAATATAATGAAAAAATACTTTTCTTATAATTTTATCAACACAATTATTCACATTTAAATAGTTTTTCATATAAAACATCATTTATATTCAATTGATTTTTAGTTTCATTTGATGTTAATTTGGTAACAAATGAATCATTATAGAAACTTGTTTAAAACATATTTTCATAATTTAGGTAACAATGTTAATTCCCTCCATTATAACAACTAGGGGATAACTACCATATTAAATAATAATATTAATAATATACTATTTATCGATATATCTCTGTCTTGTGTGCAACATAGGATTTCAGAGAAACCCATTATTGTGTGTTTAGTACGCTATCAGACATAATATCCCCTTTAAAGTAAAATTAATATAAAATTAATAAATATTAGTAGACATGAAAAATTATTATTCTATAGATACCTAGAATGTTACATAACATGTCTCATTAATATTTTTAAAAATAAATAAATAGAATAGTGTCAAAACTGAAACTATTGATTGTTTATAAAATTAATGTTTTGTAAAATTATTTAAAAATTATAATATATATTTTTTAAAAATTAACTAATTTTGATATGGTCTAAAATGTTCCAAACTGTTCATTTATGTTCTAATTTTCATTAAATAATTAATAATTACACTATTTTAACATTTAATAATTCGTTACCTTAGTAAAAATTAAAATAGAACAAAAAGGGTTATTTATAATGATACAATTAAAATTTATAGAAACACATGTCTAAAATTTATTGGAAAATTATATTATAAACATAACTCAACTTATATTCTAGAAGATGACATTTTGGAGATTTTTTTTACTCGGTTTGGTTTTATTATAAATTAATATTATTGGAGATTCCAAAAAGTTATCCTCATATCAATTATAAAAGGTCAACTACTTTCTCACTTATTTAACTCACTTTGAGCCTTCAATATAATCCACCCCATACCCATTTACTTTATAAACTTCCCTTGTAAAATTATAAAGGTTCTTCTCTTCTCAAAAGACCAACTCAAGTGTCCCTAAGTGGAGATCTAGAGGGATCTCGTCGAAAAAAAGACAATCTCCGATACTGATTCTTTCAAACTTATTTCTTATTAAACATTATATTCTGAGTAGTTTACATTATAATGTAATAAAAAAAGTGTCACTTATATGAAAATTTTTTATTATAACTATGTAACAACAATATTAGACCTTTTATCTGTCCTACGAAAAATGAAATCATCACTCGTGTGTACATATGATTTACCACCTCCATGCAGTGGTGTAATCTCTTCTTCACAACCACTTTATGTGGATGTGTATAATGATAGAAATAATAACTAAATATTATTATTATAACATGATATATATTCTTTAAACAAATAAATACAATCCACTTCCATACCATTCCATAATTAAGGGAATGATATCGTCTCTCGTGCATATGTACAACCTACCGTCTCAACGATGCGATGTCATTCATTTTAATTGATCTTTATTAAAACCTGATTATATAAATTTATATAATGAATAAATATTATATAAAATGGATTAATATAATTATATAAATGATATAACTACTACCTAATATGAATCACTAGAACATATATGATAAAAATACTTGAGAAAATGAAGTAGTTAAAACCTGAAGGATAAGTAATAATGAAATTTTATTTACAAACAGGTGATAAGATAAACATATTTAGTATCATAAATATAATTATGGTTCTCAAATAAGTAAATTAAATTATTGAAACCATTATACATGATATTTTAATACATACCAAGGGAATCATACCTAAGGTAAGAGATTATTTTTGTCTCACCATTATTTCTGTGAGACACATTACATATACACTACTCATTTCTTCAACATGGTGTATATATTTACCTTGAGGGTAGTTTATGAGTCTTATCCAAAATATCATTCTATTTTCATAATTTTCTTCCTATCATGGGGTATAAAATTCTTTTGATTATAAAGTGAATAGTATTTATTTCACAATCTCTTCAATATTTTGAATTGTGTAACTTTAAGTCCCTATTGAGGAATATTTATCATCCATGTCCATGTTTTCTAAAAATCATTTCATAATTTTTTTTAATATTATTCTATATATATTTAAATTCATTTTACCTTCTAATACATGATTTAAAATGATTTTTTTTCTTTTTACAAATTAGGTACTTTTTGAATTTTCCAGAAAGAGTATTAGAAACATTATTTCTTTTGTACATATACATCATGAATGATATTTTACGATTTCATAATGCTTTATTTACATTAAAATTTCCTTAAAATATTAAAAGGTTCTTTTAAAAGAAAGTATATTCTTTTAAAATCATGTGGCCCTTTAAGAAAGGTAAACGTTTTTGAAGAAGAAGGGATATTTTTATCAAGAATTATTGTAATGTATTCTATCAAAATTATCTTTCATATAATACTAAATCCTTTGATGGTATGTTTTCTTTAATGGAGACATTATTTTTCAAAAATATTATCCCTATTATTCTTATGATTTGATCATGTTTATTATGGTATGATATTTCTGAAATACATTTCTTTTCCTGGATTATGTTACGATGGAATATTGTTTATGAAACCCATTTGATTCTATGGTCTATGATGAATGATTTATGTTATTGTAGAACACATATGTATGGTTTTCATTATGAGATTGTTTGAACATAAATATTGCTCCAATTTATTGGGTAAATTTTTATATGTAGTGATATAGATAGGACTGGAACAAGAAATGATATTGTTTCAGTAATATAGGGCTCAAATTGGAAATTATATTGGTTTATTAATAGAGTACATGAATGGAATGTAAAATATGTTCAATAATACAATTCTGGAACGTGGAGTGAACTCGCTTCAATAAAACACTCTGTCCACTATGATGGGTTAGGAAATGAGCCTTGGCTAAAATGGAAATGATTTTCTTTGCTTATGTGTTTTCCACAATTCCATGATTTATGTCAATGCTACTTTATAATGCTTCATGTTACTTTATGATTTATGAATTATTAATTACCATGATTTATTTCATGACTCAATATTTTGATATATGTTATATATGGTATGATTTTCAATAGTTCTTCTCAGATTTTTACATTCTTATGTTCATGTTTTGTTTGATATTTTCGTTTTTACCATTACTAAGAATATAAGATCAGAATTTTCATATTTTTTCTTTTCCCCTAGATATAAGGAATGTTTTTATGTAGGAAAACTAAAGGGGTGTTCTTTATGGGAGATGTTTAATAACTTTCAAAAAATTATAAAATTGCTTTCCATTCTTCCAAAGGCAGTAATGTAATACGGAATTTCAGAATATATTTGTGTAATATATGAATTATTCATAAAATGTAATTTAAAATTTATGTAAATCAATCTTACTTCATTAGAGTTAGTATCAGATAAAAGGTAGTGTCAACCTTTGGAAACAAAGATGTAAAAACAATAGTGATATCCCTAGAGATATATGTAAGGATATGTCTAGGGATTTCCTAAATATATGTATAATTATAGGTTACCATCCTAGTATTTTGGTAACAATAATGAATGGCCTTTTATAAAACCTAATATATCATAGAATGAAATATTATAAGTAATTTCCCATCATTATGTGTTTTCCATTTTTGATAAGTATTTATCACACATTACTTTCTAGTCTTATTCAATAGTCGAATGTAGATAGAAAATAGTTAACATTGAATGTTTTAAATGTGGGATGCATGGGTAATATATGTCCTAAGTGGAAATCTCATGAAGAGAATAAGGAAGGTGATACTAGTATTGATTATGAAACGGAGGATAAACAGACAGAAATCTACATGTGAAATGTATAGGATGATATAACCATATTATTTACCTTAAACATAAGAAGAATTATTAGATTATGTTTGAGGAACCCTAAAAAATTATTCTCATTTTATATTCTTAGAATGAATAAAATAATGAAGCCTGAGTAATGGGTTATGAATAATGTAGGACAATTGAAGTGTATATGTTTTGGAAATCAAGGATTATGTATAATTGTTTTCAGTATAATTTTTTCATTATGGATTGAAAAGGACATGTTGAATGGTGACGATGGATTTTAGAATTTATTTAAGGGAAAGTAAATATTTTAATTAAAGGAAGGTAACCCTTAACGTGTTCAAGATGTTGATAAAATTGTGTTTATCTTGAAAAAACAAATGTTGGATATAATTAATTGGACGATGCTAATTATGGATTTGTTGACATGTGAGTTATTCTATCATGGATGGAGTTTAAATCTTTTTTACTTAAGGAATATATCCAATAAACATTTGAATAAGGAAACATGCATGTTTTCAATAATTATTTATGGTAATTCCAGTTATTACCATTTTTCATGATAAGAAATGATAAAGGCATTCATATTTTTTTAATATGTCAAAAAAGAGCTACATTATGATATATGGGGGATAAATGTTAAACATATTTATTTCACCTCTTTCTAAATTTTTTTATTTTCATATTTTAGAAGGATTTCATGTTTATCTATTTATGGAATGTTAAATTTAAAATTTAGATAAAATTTATGAGATTAATGTTTTTTCTCCTCATTGGTGGATTTTTTTTGAATATGATAACTTGTTCTAACATTTTGTTGTAATGGCTGATGGATTGAATTATCAGTCTATCTATGGATCTCATGATCTCTTAATATTTAATGAATTCCAAATTCAACTTCATTTCATGGAATAAGATATGAACTGTGAATTGATCAAGGCATGAAAAATACCGTGATTGTGTTGAAATAAAGTATGTATTTCTTATCAGAATTTTTTTAACATTAGAAAAAAGATCATGATGTAAAAAGGTGGTCCTGTTATCCTAATTTTGATTACAATAATGGCCCATTTCATGCTTAGTTTCCTTATGGTTTTGTGATTGTTAAATTTCTACAGATGATCCACATTCTTCTGATCAGCAATCTGAATCAATCTCTATGATCAATTAAACTTTTCCTTCATACCCAAATATTTACCAATGTTCTCCTACATATAAAAATAGTTATTCATTTCATTGGGTAAAAATTATTTTTAATGAATTACTTTTTAAAATTATTTTTTATTAATAATTTTTAAAATTTTTGTTTCTATGAAAGAATTTTTTTAGTATTATTCCTTTTATAAACCAAATGATTTTCAAGGCTGAAATTCATTTTTAGTGGGGTAGAATTTAACACTTAGATTTTTATGAGATAGTTTTTTAATATTAATTTATGTATTGTGTTATAACCTACACTAAGATAATATTGGGATACACACAACACCAAATCAACATGAGGTATATACAACACTATTCTTGTCTTTTGTTACACACAAGTTCGAGTAATTTTGATTGATTTCATTTCATTCAAGACTACGTTTAAGTGAACAACTAAATATTACAATGTTACCTTTTAACCTAGTATTTATAATAGATGGTATGAAAATTATTATCTGAATTGTGAAAATATTATTTACACATGTATATATAAATAATTATTTGTTGAGAAATTAATTATAAAATAAAGTAAAACTGTTTTTAAATAAAAGGAAACATTTATCGGAAAAAAAAATTTAAATGAAAATAAGTGAGTTTATGAAAGAATAAAATCACTCTTGATGAATTTTATTAATGAAATATATATGTAATATATTTAATATAATTTTTAAAATTCAACTCATATGATTTCTATACCTGATATAATAACGAATTCAGTTTTTGGATATAATAAGTATTTTTCAAAAAAATGTCGTTTTCCACCTTTTGACAGAGAATCCATTTTAAATATAGTTTCAAAACTTTTTATATTATATTTTTAAACATAAAATTTTTATTTGAAATAAATGTATGAAAATTTACTTTTCTTTATTTTTTTGTATATTTCTGATAAGTTTCACGATTTCATGAATTGTAAAAAATAATGCATTTTAATAGAAAACTACATCTTCATAAAATTTAATAAAATTGTTAAATTATATATTTTAATTGTTTTATAGAATAAATATATTATATTTTATCGTTTAATATAATTTTGGTTATTGAAATTAATTTTACATTGAATTTAGATGTAAAAACATATCAATCTTTTGCATGTTTTAACTTTTAAATCCAAAATTCTCATTTCAAAAATGAGATTAATTTTAAAATAATTACTGAAAAATATGTGTTTTTAATTTTTTAAAAATAAATTCTATATTTTTAATCTATGGTTCTATGTTATTTAAATTTAATTCTTTTATTTTTGTGTATTTTGAATAGTAAATTCGAAAATTTTTATTGATACGGTAAAAGGGTAAATCGGGTAATTAAGGGTAAAAATAAAATTATAATATTACCATAACACTTGTTCTATATCATAGTATAAGTTTATTTGACCTAAATCATCATTGGGTCTAAATGGTATCCTTTGTAAGCCACATGGATGAGATTATGTCATTTAATATTTCTTATTTAAAGAAAATTAAATATATCTTACTCAAATTTTAATAACTATATGATTTTTAATATAAGGCTATAAAGAAGATACGATCAACATTAAATAGTAATTTCAAATATAAAATTTATTTACTTATTAGGGTAATTTATTTTTAATTTTTAGGATATAAATAATTACATCAAAGGGAAATATAATGATGGTGCAGAAATTATTTAATTGATGAAAATAAATAAAATAAATTATATTTAAAATGATAATAACCATTATAAGACCAAAAAACATGAAAAAAAATTATTGGTCAATTATATATCGACCATAAACATTCAATTTTATAATTATGGTAAAATTTTAGCCACATGGAAAATATTACGACGCTTATAATATTTTATCCTAAGTAATGATAAAGTTGTGTCATTCATGTTTTAAAAAATACAAATTATTTAATGATGGATTTTAAAAAAGTTATATTTGACTATAAGTATTCTTAGGAAATATATAATATTTATCTTCGTCATAATACTTCCTTTTTAATTTTTATGAAAAAAATATGTATAAAAAATAATTATACAAAACTGATATATTAATTATTTTAATAATAGAATTATCAAATAAATGTTATTAAAAATATTTAAATAAGTTTAATATGGTATAATTAGTAAATCCAATGATTTTATTATATTACCTTGACCAATTATTAATATAAATAAATATTTTGTTTAAAATAAAATTGGTAACTTCATATTTTGAAACATTAATAAATTGAATAATGCCAAAATTGACACTATTGATTGGTTATCAAAAAAATGTTTTTTAAATTTATTTAAAAATAATAATAAATTTTTTAAAAATTAAAATAATCAATTTAATGTTTAAAATGTTTTAAAATTTTAATTTATGGTCTAATTGACTTCAAATAAGTAAAAATTAAAATATTTTTATATTGAATACTTTGTTACCTTAGATGAAATTAAAATCGAATAATTAACGGTTAATTATAATGTTAATGTTTAAATTGATAGAAATTTTTTTCTAAAATTTATTGTTTGATGATATTACAAAAATATATCATCTCATATTATAAAATATGATATTGTATATGTTTTCATGTGTTTTTATTTTATTATAAATTAATATTTTTGGATATTCCAAACATTCCCCTCACCACAACTATTAAAAGTAACATCCTCCCTCACTTATTCACCTCACTTTGAGCCTTAAATCTCAAAAATACCCTACCCATTTCCATTATCAACTTCCCTACTAACGTTTTATAGGTTCTATTTTTCTCAAAAGACCAACCATAGTGTTCGTAATAGGAGAACTAGAGGGAGATCATCGAAAAAGAGGTAATTTACTCTATCGATTCACTCAAAATAATTTCTACTTCAACTTCCTATTCATGATTTTATTCCATTATAATATAATAAATAAAGTATTAGTAATATTCTAAGTTTTTATTATGGTTATTTAACAACCATATTCCACATTTTATCCATCCAACAAAAAATGAAATCACCACACGTGCTTACGTACGACTTACCATCTCCATGTTGTGGTGTAATTTATTTTTCATCACCACTTTACATGGATGGGTACAACAATGTAAATAAAAACATAATATGATTAATATAACATGATATTTATTTTTGAAAAAATATATACCATCCACTTACATACCATTCCACAATTAAGGAAATGATATCATCGCTTATGCGTACGTACGACCTACCGTCTCCACGATGTGATGTTATTCATTCTGCTTGGTATTAATTAAATAATTAATTAATTATTATATAAATTTATATAATGAATTAATATGATATATATTACATTAATATAATTCTTTAAATGATTTATCTATATCATAAGATGAATAACAAGAACTTATACTACCAAACATGCCTAAGAAAATGAAACAGTCAATACCAGAAAGATGACTAATAATTAAATTTCATTAACAGACATCTAATAAGATGATTATATTTAGTATCATAACTATAAATATGGTTCTATAATAATTTAATGACATTATTTAAACCATTATATAGATGTTTTTGATACATACTAAGTGAATTGGACCTAAGGTAAGGGATTTTTTTGTCTCGCCTTTATTTCTGTGAGACACATGTCATATATATTACTTGTTTCTTCTACATGGGGTATATACTAACCATGAATGTATTTTATTATTCTTATCCCAAAAATTATGTTAATTTTATAATTTTATTTTGTTCATAGTGCATACAATTCTATTGATTATAAAGGTAAGAATTTTTATTTCACTATCAATTAAATATTTAGAATTTTTTCTTTTTAAGTCACTATTGAGGAATATTTTTCATCCTTGTCAATGTTTTCTAAAAAATTTTTCATTAAATGTTTTAATATTATCCTATTGAAATTTAAATTCAAATTTACTTTTTAATACACATTTTTAATGGAATATTTCTTTCATTTTAAAAATGAGGCTCCTTTAGACTTTTCTAGGAAAAGTACAAGGAGAATTTTTTCTCTTATCATATATGTAATGAAAAAAATTTTATGGATTAATAATTTTTTTCCATGAATATTCCATTAAAATCTTATAAGGTCATTTTAAAATAATTTTTTTCTTTTAAAATTTTGTGGCCTTTTAGAAAATAATCATTTTCAAATAAAAAATGTTAATTTCCGAAATAATTATTTTAATGTGTTCTATCAAAATTATCTAGCATCTAATATTACATTATTTTATGATATATGTGATTTAATTAGGGAATTGTTTTTCAAGGATATAATCCCTATTATTATATGACTTAATTATGTTTATAATGTAATGATATTTATGAAATCCATTTATTTTCATGTATTATGTTATGATGGAATGATGTTTGTGAAACCCATTTGATTCCATGAGCTATGATGAAAGATTTACATTCTTGTGACACATATTTATGGTTTTAATTAATAGATGGGTGGTACCTATATCTCCCTCCAATTAATTGTTTAAATATTTATATCTCATGAGATATACATGACTGAAATGAGAAATTATCTTGGTTTAGTAATAATTAGTTGGAAAGGGAATTGATCTTGGTTCTGTAATACAGGGTTGGAATGGTCAGTAAACCCAATTTATTAATACAATGATAGAATGAGAAGTGAACTTGGTTCAGTAATTTAAATTTTCCACTATGATATTCTTTGGAATGAGCCTTGGCAAATATGGAAATGATTTTCTATACTTATGTATTTTCCACAATTCTTTATTTTTTGCTAATTCTATTTCCTCATAGCTCATGTTTATTTATGATTTAGGTCGTATGAACTACGAAGATTTATTTCAGGACTCTCTATTTTGATATATGTTATACAATGTATGATTCTAAAAAAGCTAAGTTCATGTTTTTACATTCTTATGTTCATGTTTTGTATGATATTTTCTTTGTTTACCCTTAATGAACACCTAAACTAACCATTTTCATATGTTTTCTTTTTCCTAGGATATAAAGAGAGGGTTTAGGTTGGAAAACTAAATGGGAAGATATTAATGAGATATGTTGAAAATATTTCACAAAATTAGAAGAATGTGTTCTACATTTCAAAAGGCACTAAACTAATAATGTTATTGGGAATATGTTTGTCTTATTTATTACATACTATGTAAAAGTAATGTAATATTCATGTATGAAAATATTGGGCTGTTAGAGAGGGGATCCCAATTTTAGTATAGAAGGCCGGGTCATGGTGAATGGGTTATTAGTATGTTGGATCTACCTGATCGAGGTATTCTACATTGTAAACATTGAGGTTTCAATATGGAGGTTATTTGGAAAAAATCATTGTACCTATATCCTTGGAACCGACACTATAGTGGGGTTCTGGGTGGGGGTGAAACATCACGGTGTATTGAGCCATCATGTTGGGTAGTATACCAAACTTGTAAAGACCTGGAAAATTCATCAATTTTTTTAAATACTTCATAATTTTACGAGTCTGTGGCTTCAGATAGCGCTTGATTCCAAGGCCCAGTGTGCCCAGAATCAATTTTGGAAGTTTAGCTTGGGTATGTTCAGTGAACGGACAAGAAGGTTTTTCTATCTTTTGAACCGATGCTTGGAATTAAAATATGAGGGCACCGATGAACTCGCAGCATCGATAATTGCTTAAGGGGACACTAACCGTAGATGTGTTCGCAATAGAGGAGAAAATAATTTTTGGGGGCTTGTTTAAGAAATAAATAAAAATTGTCGGAACAATTTTTATTTCTAAAGGAGGTTATTCCCTCCCATGGGTAGTTAAGGTTGGGGCCCACAAAAACTTAATTACCCATGTGAGGAGGTTATAGAGGTGGGGCCCACACGAGCCCCACCATTTAATTCCCACTAATCTCTTTAACATCCCCTCCTTAATTTGGAAAACCTCTATTTAATTCCAATCTCTCCATTAAATTATGTCAACCCATAATAATATGAGGAAGCTTCATCTTTCCTCTTTTTTATTTATTTTTCAACACGTGCTTTGAATCGGGACCTTCCCTATCCCTTCCCCAATTAAATTGATGACACATTTTATTAAATGGGGTGATTTAATTAAGGGAGTTTCTTGCATGTGTAATTAAATAATAGGAGGAACCTATTATTTAATTTTGGAAGAGCCTTCATTGTGTGAGAGAGATCGGGAGATCCTGGAGCCTTTGGGAGGAATGCCAACCTCTGACGAAGAACGAAGAAGAATACCGGTTCCTCGAATATCAATGACGAACCACCCTTTCTCCTCTCTGTGACAATAGTGGAGACGCCGCGTCCTCCTCGGCACGCTCCGACGACACCTACGATCCTCTTCCCCGCAACACCGATGTCCGACATCAACTGTTGAGGTATGGGTTTTTGTATAAATTTCTTCATCTGATTTTTATACCCTCGGCATGGCGTACATTATTATTAGTGATGTTTTTAACCACTAACGTGGTGGGTGTGGACTAACGAACAAGTATGAACCCACCATTGTTTTGTTCTTGATGCGCGGAATGCTTGGCGAACACGAAACAAGACTGTTTTGGCGATTGAAGGCCGTCTCAGTGATGTACAGGTCCCGAGATGACCGCAGGCGCAGACGGGAAAAAGAACGGACCACCGGAATAACTCCGGTGGCCCGCGGAAATCTCCAGTGGCACGACACCCTAGCGCGCCGCCGATAGGAGCCCGCTGCGACTAACGTCGTGGCGTCGGTCACCGCGTCCGCGGAGCACAAAGGGGGGACCACGACCCCCCCCCCCCCCCCTGCTCGGCCTGCTAGCCGAGCCAGTGCACCCCCCGGCCGGGCCGGGGCAGGTCACGCGGACCGAGTCGGACCGCGCCCAGTCAGGCTGGGCCGCGCGCAGCTGCGCCGGGCTGGACTCGGACCCGAGTCGGGTCGACCCAGTTCTGGCCGACCCAGGGGGGTTGGGCCTGGTCAGACCAGACCCAGACCCTCCCCCCACTTCGGACCGCTTTCGGTCTTCTGCCCATAACATGAGCTGTGGACCTCTTATCGATGCACCGTTAGTTGCATAGGAATCCTTGAATTGAGGTGGTCGTTTCAGATATTACACACTAGGTTTCGGCAAAGTTTGGGTTTGCCCGAGTTGGTTCGAACCCGAAACCAACTGGGCCCTTGGAGCGGAAACACTTATAACTTAAACACCGGACATTCGTTTGATGTGCCGTCAACTGAGTTGAATTACTCTTGATGAGACGGTCCTTTTGGATTACTCCGCTTGAGGTTTGGACGCAGCTGGAGTACAGTTGGGTTGGTTTTAGCTTTAAACCAACTAGGCCCCTAGGACGGAAAAGCCAAATACTCTCAAACCAGGCGTCTGATTGACTCACCGTCTGTCATGTTGGGTTTCTTTCGACGAGACGGAACTTTTGAATACATATACTCTGGGCTTCATTAAAGTTTATGTATCGACCCTTGGCTCGGGGATCGGACCCTCTCAGAAACGAGCGTGCTGTGTGCATGAACCCTAGAGCTGTCTGTGACTGCGACGATGTCTACTGTATGTGGATCTTCCATGGGTTCGGCAGCGAGGACAACTGTACTTGGATCCTTCATGGGTTCTGCAGTAATGACGACTGTAGTTGGATCCTCCGCGGGTTCGGCAGAGAGGACGACTAAACTTGGATCCTCTGTGGGTTCAGCAGGGAGGAAAATTGTACTTGGATCCTCCGTTGGTTCGACAGCGATGACGATTGTACTGGGATCCTCCGTAGGGTCCGACAGTGATGACTATTGTTCTTGTATCCTATGTGGGTCTGACAGTATGACCTCTGTACTTGTATCCTGAGTCGGTCTGGTAGAGTAGCTGGTCTTGTATCCTATGTGGGTCTGACAGCTTAGCTAGTCCTGTATCCTATGTGGGTCCAACAACTTAGATGAATCAGTGACTACATCTGATCATCTCTAATGCTATACGAAAGATATATAACTGTGTGAGATGAGTCTTGACTTAAATATTTATCAACGATGTGTTTGAGTTGTGTTTTCCTGTGTGGACGGGGTTGTGATTTCCTATGTGGAATGGGTTGTGATTCCCTGTGTGGACTGGGTTGTGATTTCCTGTGTGGACTGTGTTGTGATTTCATGTGTGGACTTGGTTGTGATTTCCTGTGTGGACTGAGTTGTGTTTTCCTGTGTGGAATGGGTTGTGCTTTCCTGTGTGGACTAGGTTGTGATTTCCTATGTGGACTGGGTTGTGTTTTCCTGTGTGGACTGGTTTGTGTTTTACTGTGTGGACTAGTTGAGCTTGGGCTCAAGAGTTGGAGGTGAAATGTAATTGATGACTTAGGTATATGTATGGGAAAATACCTAAGTAGAGTTGGTCGATACTTCTTGATTGTATCTTTACTTTCGGGCTTTTCCTTCATGGACTCTGAGAGACCTTCGGGGGTCTCAGAGTCTCTACTAAGTATCGTATACTCACCCATGGATGGGCTATGCCTGCACTACGTTGTGTTGGATGCAAACGACGGACAACACTGATCGAGGTGGAGGATTGTGGAGCTGGACGGTACCTGAAGGTGGACAACTTGGCGGGACGTACATGGAGAGGATGGCCAAACCCGAGGAGTTGAGGAGACTATATGTACCCCCCCTTCAGGTGGGACTTCCGGAGGATGACTCGGTGTTGTTGTTTTACTTACTGTTGTTGTACTTTCCTTTTAGTTGTAATGTACTTTCAGTTGGGTTTGTATACTGGCCCATTTACTTTTCAGCACTTATCATGTACCCAGTTTTACTTAGTGCTTACTTCACTTGCGTACTCTGTTGTGTTTGTTACTTCATATAGGCAACTCTTTCCCTTCTTTTAGGATTTATGCCTTTGGTTCTAGTCACCAGCCCCTAGCCTATGGATGGTGGGCTTGGGGTAGTCACGGCACGGGCCCCGAGGACGGGTCATGAAAAAACTTTTTAAATTTTTGAATTTGACCAATTTTCCACCATAGAAGTTTTGGGGATTTTGGCCCTCTTCACCATCATCTCTTGCACGTCAGGTATAAATATATCTCACAAATCACCCACATTATTCCTTTTCCTCCTACATTATTTCAAGACCTTTTAGTTTTATTTCATGAGTTCCATTGAGGTTAGTTATTTCTTCCTTATTCTGTATTTCCCCTTTCTAGCATCCCCTCAATTTATCTTCCACCTAGAAAATCGTAATCTCGATATTGGTCAATTTTCGTGTTTAATATGGATATAATCATGGGATGTTTTATAAATAGGGGTTTTATAGAGACTCTTATTTCTTTTTTAGGATTTCAATATCATAGGTGACATGTTCTAACTTGTTTACGCTCTGATAGAGGTAGGTGTTTTTATGTCATTCTTTTATATTACATGCTATAAAATTTTTAGATGTCTTAATACTTTACTTTCCAAATTATACCTCTATGTATTCCTCATTAGGTGTTTGAATTTTTTTTTCAAATGGGTTATATACCTGGATTAGAGTTGTGATATGCCATGTGTTTTAGAAAGTAACCGGGTATCTCTTTCAAATGAATTTATTTGTTTTAATGGGATTATTTAAACCTGATTGTATTTTAAAAATATTTTTTTAAAATTTCAAAATCATTCTTTTACAAAAATTGGTAGGTTTTACCAATATTTTTTTTAAAATTGATATTCATGTGAAAATTTTAATTTAAATTCAAAGGAATGGGTTGATTTAAGAATTCATTTTAAGGTGTTTGAAATGTATTGGGATTCCATGTTCTTTTTTGGAAGGTCTTATCAGCATGTTATAAATGAATTTATTTGATTTTCTGTGTATCCTTAATTGTGTGACCCTTTGTTTATATTATTATTCTTACGGATTTTGGACACATGGGGATGTTAATTGTTGATTATTATTAGTGGATTTAAAAGGGTTTTTCTCATGATACGATATTTATAGTGAGATGAGGGTTGTTACTCAATATTTAAAAGTTGATTTCTGTGATGATATTTTGAATTATATATTTTTTTCAACACAATTTATTGATATCATGGAAACCCTAGTAAACTATGTAGAAGGCCTATCTTCATGTTACACTTTCTTAGTGTTAATAGTCTAGCTAGTACCTTTAGAAAGTATTTCCCTCCTAGGGGTTTTATTTTACATAGTGGGAATTGAAAATGGAAGATAATAGGTATGTTCTAATTTAACATAGGGACTCATTTAGATATTGAGTCGATGAAGCCAGTCTACTATCATTCAAATTAGAGCCTTGTGATTTGACCTTAATTCTTTAACTATATTGATGCTGCTTTATGGGATTTTGAAATATATAGATTTTCTATATCCCTTCGTTTATTTTGGATACATGGACCCATGGATTGGTAATAGTTTGTTTTCTTATCCATTAATATTTTAGTTTTAGTGGTGTTTATTACTTATATTTTGTTGGGATTTTGGATTATTTTTTCAAAATGATTTACAACTGGTTTAAGATGTGTGGTTTATTTAAAATTAATGAAATGGTTGTTTTGAAAATGATTTTAGGAAATGATTTTTTAAAAATAGAGAATTGGTTTATTTTCTTATTAATTTAAAATTTCATATTCAATAATTTAAAGGAAATTATAAAGGAAATAATTGATTTATTTATTAGTTTTAAAATTTTGGTGTTGGGCCCGATGATCCTCATTCGCTTCAAATGGTATTTACTGTATGGATTTGGAATGAAAATGGATTAATTTTGATACTTTTTTTTCATAATAAATTATTATTTTTTTAAAAAAAATTATTAATAAATATGAAATTATAATTTATGAATTTTTTATGAAAGTAACTAAATAATCGCTTTGATGAAATAATTTGACGTATATTTAGCTCATAGACCACATAAAAACTAGTGTTTATGTGTGTACATATATTATGTTTTCTCTCAAGTTCCGAATATTTGAGATCATTAATTGATTTGATTTTTGATAAAAATATAGAAAATTTGGGATATAGATATTGAACATTGGTCAAGTGGACGTCATATTAGATATTTTATGGTTCTATTTCATTATTTGGATATTTTAACAACTTATATATCCTAGTGTGTTTTATTTTTACCCATTATTATTTTAGTTCAATGTGATTTATATTCATATAATTTATCTTATTTTGTGATCCATTTGTATGTTTTTGATGTATTTTTTACCTTACTATACCATGGTCGGTTGGTTATTCTATTTGAATTTTCTTATTTGATATGCATGGATGTTCAACAACTAGATAGATAATGATTGTTTCTCAGTGTTGTTTCCATAATTTTTTTATATTATTTTATGATGGTGTAATCATTTAAAATAATGAATTTAGATACCCTATAACCATTTTTATCTCATGGAGACCAAGAAAATACCTTAGGCCCTATGGTGGGTCAGTTTGGTTACTAGTTCACTGATATCCTAGGTCGGTTTGTTAGAAAATGGTTTTAAGGATTTTTTAAAAAATTACATTGCTTTTAAAATTTACTCTTTTTATTTATGATATTTTCTTATCATGTATATTTTATTATAATTAGTACTTAGGAGTTTATTCATGATTATATTACTTTTCACCACCTTTCGGGAATATAATCGAGTTTTTATAGGTATTTTGGATTAGGAATCTATTTTGATAAATATTTAGTATGTGGTTTCAGATGATTTTTCTTTAAATATTTCTTAGCATTCTGGTAGGTAAATTAGTGGATTGTTTTATTTTTGGTATTATAAAATAAGAAGAGTTAATGAGACACAATTAACTCAACCAATAGTATAACCATGCATAGGATGAGTGCATGATTTCTGGACTATTTAAGAGGTTGTTTCATGATTGCAACATGGCCCATCAAATAAGATGGACAAATAATTCATGGTTATGTGTCATATTTTGGATTTGATATTTATATTTCTATCAAGTGATACACAATAATGGTGATAAATTCAACGGAGTTTTGGGATGTTTTGATGATTTGTATTCGGGTTTGTTGGATTTTTAGTATGTTCTTGTTTATGAGGATGTTTGGAAATTATTTTTACACGTAAAATGTTTGATTTCATAAAACAAATATGTTTAAAAAGAGAACATAATAATTTTTATTAAATAGAAAGTATTTTCAATATTTTTTAGAAATGGTTTATTTCATAGTGATATCTAGAAATCATTTTTGGGTTTCAAATTTTTTGGTGGGTTATTTGGAATTTTTTTAACCCTATTATAGTGTCTTTTCAAGTGTAGTTTATTTTAAAACGAAATTTAGGAAGTGCTTTGAAATATTTTAAAGGATAAAGGGTTTTGAATTGGAAAATTAATTTTTATGAAACCATTTTGAAATAAAGAATACCTTTGTGAATCATGAGTGTGATTATTGTTTTAAGAAGAAGTTAGTTATTTTTAATACAGATTAAATGTATGGAAATTACCTAGTAGAAGTTAAGATTTTTACAGGAATAAGACTGTTTTTATGAGATTAGATACTTTAAAATCATCTGTTTCTAAAAAGATTTTTTCTATTCCTTATAGTAAACGTCGATTTTTTTAAATAAAGGTAAAGTCTTTGACATGTGTTTGGATTTGATAAATGGGTGCTTTCATATTTTTTCCCTTGGTGTGTTGGGAATATTTGATATGGTTTAGGAAATTAAATATATAGGATTCATGATTCATGTTTTTTAAATTATTCCTTCTATAAAGGTTTCAATGAATTATAGAAATCCTATTTCTTGGGATGGACCTTAATGTGAATCCTAATATTGATTGAGTGTGGTCATCTTAGAATTTGGAACTATTTAGAATTTTAATAGAGTGTAGAATGTAATTTTCCCTCTCATTGTGTTCCATGTAATATTATATATTTATTCTAGTTAGTTTTGTTCATTAGAATTATCTTGATACTGTGATGGTTGAAATTAAACTGATTTTTTGAGACCTATTTTGGGGTGAGAGATTAGTGGTCATACATGGTTATTCTTTATTATTTATTTAGAGGAGTTCCTCACTTGTAACTCATATCTATTATATGTTCTAGTGTGGAACCTCATGTAATTTAAAACTATTTGGTTGTGAGATCTTGGAACTTATTTTAGGTGGCCACTCAGGTCACTGTTAGTGGTTTCATAAGGAGATGGTGTGAATGAATCTCTAGATGCGATCTAGATTTGGGTAATGATATTTTTTAGTATTCTTGATTTAGAATATTATAGAGACTAAGGTTTTGATGTTAAATTCTTTTTGTGTATCATTTGGATTACCTTGTGAATTTATATTGTGTGAGTGATAATTATTTTGGGATATTCATGCCTCATTACAGTATGATTCTCATTATTTTTAATTTTTCACGTGAACCATGTGATAATATTAGTTTGATGGAAAACATGGGGATTATTTGGGTGCATGTTTGGTAAATGGGTATGATTTTTTATGTGCACGTTATACCATGAGTGCTATCAGGTTGATATTTCATATCAGGATCATCAAGGATTGATGTTTCTTGAGTTTGGGGCCAAGTTACCCTTCATTTTATCTTTATGGCCCAAGGCCAAAACCATGTTATTCTTTGTTTAAAATTAATCATGATTGGTCTATTGGTTTTTTATTATGGGATTTATTAGATTAGGGACCTAGTTTAGTTCCCTTTTCTATGTTCATCAATTTTGTTCTTCCTATTTGGAGAGTAATTGTTCATTCATGGTTTTTTATGGTTCATGGAATCTTATTCATAACATTGATTATTAGTATAAATGTGATTATTTTTGAGTTTTTTATTCTCTTGGTTTTCCATATGTTGTGTTTCACTATTTGAGATGAATTATAACTGGCGAGGAGTCATATACGAGGTATTTTCTTTCATAGAGCTTTGTGTTGGGTAGTTATGATCAAGGTTATTCTTATGGTTTCTTCCCTTTAATTTTGAGTAATTGTGGTATGTGTGGTATTCATTTTCAAAGGAGATTTTTCTAGTTTTTACTACCCTCCAACATCTTTTATTTTAGTGTTGAAGTTTTGGATTTTTATTGGTTTTACATTTTCATTAACTTTCTTATGTAGAAAGTGGAATGATGTAGAGAATTATGACACACCCGTGTCATTATGGTAATAGATATTATTTAATGTTTGGTTATTTTAATTTTTCTTAGGGTATCTATGGATTTTATGAAGTTTAGGGTAGTCCTAAGGTGTTTCTGTCCAATATTGAAGTATCCAAATCATGTCCATGGAAGTCCACATCACAAAATTCCTCCTTTATATTGTGATTTTTCAAAGGCTTGGGGTGGTTGTGCCAGGGATTATAGGTTGTGCTGTGGGTCTTTTAGGTATTCCAACAAAGGTTCTCTCCCCTACTTTGTTGATTTTTGGTAAGGGGGTCATGCTATGCTTCCTGGGTGAGGTTTTACCATAGAGTTCAAGTATGTGGGTGACATATTTTGTGGAGGCATGAGAAATGGGAATTTGGGTTCTACCTGATTTAAGGTATCTGCTCCATAATTTAAAATTCTATTCCTTGGTAGTGATGTGATGGGGAGGTAGTCTTTGTCGGATCAAGGTGTTTCATACCATATAATAGGAGGCTAGACCATGGGGGTTGTCTAGAAAGTATCCCCACAACATAAGACTCATAGGTTTCATAGTGGTGGGGTTATAGGTGGGGGTGATATACTATAGTGTATAGGGAAATCATATTTTCAATCTTTCCCAATTGTTTAAATTTTGGGATTTAACCCTTTTTACCTCATCAATTTTGACAGTATTTTGGACCCCATTCTCTATACTCTCTCTCTCTCATATGGACCTAGGGAGAGGTTATACAACCCCTCTATCTTCCTCATATTTCTCCATTGGAAAAATCTTCCATTTCCTTCTATTTCAAGAAATCTGTCGAGGTTAGTTCTTTCTTCCTTCTTCTCATATCCCCCTTTACTCATTTTCACTGAATTCCCTTCCTACTATAAAACAACACTCATTATGTTGGTTAATTTTTTGGTTTGGTATGGATCTAATCATTTGGGCTTTGATGTTTAGAGTTTTTGGATAGTTCCCTCCTACTCAGTTGGGAATTCACCATCAAAGGTGGAATTTTGAGAATTTTTTTTCTTAGATCAAGGTAGGTATATTTTAGTTCTGTTATATTACATTATATGAGAATTTTTTATTTTTAAATGAATTAATTTATTAGTTATACATGTATATATATATATATATATATATATTACCCATGAGGTGTTTGAAATGGTTTCCAAATGGTTTCCATACTTGCTAAGAAATTTTCATATGCCAAGTGTTTTTGAAAACTCATGAGTTGATCCTTAAAATGAATTAATGTTTTTCAAAGGGATGTTTGACAGTAATTTTCATCTAATTTTTTTTGATATTTTAAAATGGGTTATTTACAAAAATATGTGGGTTTCCCCCATGTCATTTTTTATGACTTTTAGTTTTGTAAGAATTTTAAAGTACCATAAAAAATAAAGAGTTTATTTCCAAATGGGTTTTATGGGATGTAAAATTTATTATCATCCAACGAGTGTTTTTGTAAGATCTTTTTGACATTTTATCAATGAATTTATTTGATTTTGTTTCTATCATTAGTATTCAACCCTTTTTTACATTATTCACACTATATATTGGGAATCTATAACTGATATTTATTAATTAATCTTATATATGGATGATAAATATGTTTTTTATTGAGATTTTGTTGGAGGTGTGATGAAGTATATTTATGATGATTTAAATATGGATTTATTTGATTATATTCTAATTTTTTATTTTTTACTCTCCTCTATTTATTGATTTCATTATAACACTATTTAACTAAGAAGAAGTTATGGATTCATATTAAACTGGGTTAGTATGTGTAGGATAACAAGTTCCCTAGGAATGTTCTAACTTCCTAGGATTTATTGTAATACTCAGCAAGAACTAAAAGGGGAAGCTGAGAGGGAGGTTATTTTTCACATAGGGGTCCCTAGAGATAGTGTTCCACTGAACCAGGTATATTTTCATTCATATTAGATACTAGGGAGTTTCCCTTTATGATTAGATCACATTGAGAATGATTTAAGGGATCTCGGTATATATACCTAATTTGTATCCTACATAATTTTTTAGGTTCTAAGGAATCATGTATTTTTGGGGGTTATTTTTTTATCCATTGATATTTTGGTGACTGTATTGTTTATTCCATGGATTTGGTTGTGTTTTTAATTATTTTTTTCAAAATAATTAATAAATGATTTGGGAGGACTGGTTTCTTTAATAGTAACGTGATTTTTATTTAGAAAATGAATTTGAGAGTTTTTTTGGGAAAAATGGATAAATGGAGTTTTTTATAATTTATATTTAAAATCCTGATTTCTATGGATTAAAATATATTTTAATTAAAATATTTTATTCATTGGATGATTATCAATTTATGGTCTTATGCCGAATGAGAATCACTTGTCTCAAAAGTTACTTTATGTATGGTTTAGGAATTATAAAGGGTTAAATGTGGTAGTTTTTTTCATAATACTTACTTTTAAAAAAAATTATATATTATATTCAACTAGTATTTATAGAAATTATTATGAAATTAACTAGATGGAATCTTTTATAAAATCCTACTATGCATATTTGGAATACACCATATATATATATATCAATATGTGTATATTTGTGTGTGTGTTCATATACATCTATTATGTTTCATCTCAGGCAACTAATATTTGATCATGTTTTTTTATTGTCTATTGGGTATCAGAATGAATGATTTTTGATATGGTGAGTGGATATGGGTCACTTTGAGGTTTTTTAAATACGTTCGTGTCCTATTTTATTTTTGGAATGTTTTACCTAACAATTTAGTTTGGTATATTTTATTTTTATCCTTTCATGTTTTAGTTCTATATGATATATCTACGTTTTATAAATTATATTTTATGATCTAGTTTTATATATTAGTTGGTTTTTTATTTTACTATTTAACATTTTACTAGTTCATATATTTGGATCTACTTATTTATTGTACATGGATGTCTAATTTCTAGATAGTTCACGTTGGATTCAAATTGTAGTTTCCAATATTATTTTATATGATTATACAAGGGGGACATCATTTATAATGGTGCATGTTGATACCCTTTGCGCTTATCACTAGCATATGGTGATCAAAAATATGCTCGAGACCTTTTGGTAGTTTGGACCAGGTACTAGTTTAGTGGTATATAGACTCCCACCAGGTCAATGGTATGTATTTGTTTTTTATTTTATTATATTATTTATTTGTTCTTAGAGTTATAGAGTTTGACATATGAAATCTCATATTTTAGAGAAAAATCATGTTGCTCATGGTTAGTGCGCAGTTAGTTTTGTTCATATACCTAATCTTTTACGAGGGGTATTTTGGGCAATAGTTTAGTTTCACATGGTTCTCACATTGGTTTTCTAACCATGAAAACTCTCCAATAAAACTATATATCCCTTTTAATAAAGGAGATGTGTTCTTCATGGTTGGTGCATGGTTTGGAAAACTATTTGGCTTACCACATTTTATTAGAAAAGTGGAATTTACTTACCTTAATTTATGATTATAACTCCATCACCTATCCCCTTTCTCCCATTATTATACATCAACCCCTCCATGGAATATAAGATCTTTCCCCTTGCTTCCCTAGAAGATTCATTTTTGTCCTTTGTAGTTTTCTTAATGGTAAGACCAAATTTCTTCTATTTTCCTTCTCCTCTAACCATTTTCTTCCATTTATATAGACTTCTAGAACCATTGTACAATATAGAAACCAAAACAAGGTCTAGGGTTTTATATTTAAGTAAATTTAATTTTTTTTAGGCATGTAAGGACCCCCTCTTATTGTTTCAACATATTTGTAATAAAATTGTTGTTTTTGCTTCAAATTTGAGGTAAGTGTCTCAAACTAATGTGAAATTACCATGAAATATTGTTAGTCATTATTTTTTACGTTGGTCTAAATTAATTAATCAAGATTATTACGAGTTATTGAGGGATATGATTTCATTTTTCGTTGTGAAACATGGTCTAAGTTGGATTTAAATTAATTTTCAATTTTTCCATTAAATTAAATTTGTTACTTTAAAAGTGTTAAATGAATTTATTTAATGAAGGAAATAAATTCAAATTAATTCCCATAGGGGGTTTCATATGAAATTTAAATATAAAATTTTATTTTCTTATTTATGTCATTGTGGGAATTAATTCTATATTTTTTTGACCATTTGTCACGATCTAGCATGGGTGGACCCCGAACCGGGCACCCAAACCGATCCATGGAATGAACCGAAGGGCGTTCCCAATCCCCATGGGATGAAAACAAGTATCAGGAATCATTGGAGAAGACAAGGGAATGGATTCTCACAAATATAAATTATAAAAAAAAATAGCAGAATGAAATGGACAACCCTATACACATTTATAAAAACTGGACTAATCATCATGTATTCAAAAAAAAATTAAAGTAACACTGAACGATACAACTAAACTGACTAGACCTGATGACTAACTAACTCCATGTGACCCTGATGGTCACTCTCCATCACAATGATCACACATCACTCAAGGCGATCATAATCAAGCTAAAACAGTAAAGAAATATAGGCATGAGTATTAAAACTCAGTAGGATATACCAATAATCTATTCAAGATGCACATACTTTATAATAAATGAAATATAAATTTCATGTTTGAACTAAAATATATAAAAGTATGGTTTTATACATGATTACTCAAAACAAAGTACAACTGATTTCCCTTATTCACTTCCAAAACTATATTCGATCAACTAGTGTCCCAATAGCATTTTCAAGGGGAAATTTATGTTTACATTTTCATATTTGTACGAAGAGAACCAAAAACATTCATTTTAAAACCATTTTCACTAACCATATTAAAACCATCAACCCACTTTCCACGAAAAACAATACACAAGAAGGCATGATTTATATCACACAATAAGGGCAACATAAATGTACATACAAGCATCATATTCATCACAATATGCAATTGAAATCCAAATAGACATGGGTGAACCTAGGAGATCAAGAATAATATATAATACACCAATAGAAAAAGACAAATTTTACATCCATATAAGGACCCAAAAATACCATTTTTCATACTTTCAATGCATTTATAAATCCAAAAATAATAATTTTAAATCACACTTAACATATAAAATCCAACCAGGCAATTTACCAAACCCATGACACACACTCTCTAACAACACAATTCATATTAAGCACTTGAAAAGGAATATAAATACCAATTTATTTCCATTTATTCATTAAATCTACAGAATCATGTTCCAAATACCCTAAACCAGGTTCTAAACATCACAATCTAGGTGCGAAAGATGATGGAACATTTAAACAAACACATGGTGGGCATTTTTATAACAAAAGAACACTACTTTTCACAGAACAAGGAATAAACACCACTCTTAACACGAAATAAAGTTGTTAAAGGTTTATAAAATATAATAATAATGTTTATAGGGTTCACATACAATGGAAAAGATGAATCTTTAATAAAAATGACTTGGGAAATGAAAAAACTACCTTAAATCCTTGGCACAATGGAAACACACACCAGATATAACCATCCGAGGATTTATAAACCATAAACCTATGATGAACAGCCCAAAATGAACAAAAATACCATTAAATATTTGGATTGAAAAACCATAGGACTTTAATTACTAGGGGATAATATAAAACCAAGAAATAATAGTAGGAGGAAGAAGAGGGAGGAGAAAGGACATGGAATCTCACCTTAGAAACTACAAAATACTGATTCTTCCCTTAGGTATTCACTATTAGTGGAAGTGGAATGAATTACAACTCCTTTTAGAGTCTTCTTAGGTCTGGAATTACTAGTGAATAATATTTGGGTTAAAAGAGTAAAAAAAGAATGGGTTATGAAAGAAAAAAAATTACATCTTTAAATATGGACGATTTGAGAAATGTTGAAAAACTGCGCCCTAATACCCAATGAATATGAGCTCCAAGGAGGGGTAATGGAACATGGGGATTCTAATAGGGTTCTTAGGCTCGATTGAGATGTGGAATAACCAAAAAATATTAAAAAATTAATAATATAGAAAATATTATTTTTTGAAAACAAGAAATGGGCTAATGGGCACTCCCAATACCTGAATAAATATCGAAAATACACCATGATTATGAATTATTATGGGAGAAAAATGGATATAGAGGTTTAAATATGACAGTGGGGGAAAAGTAATAAATGTAATGAGTGAAAAATACCGAAAAAAAGGATTTATAAAAGAATCAAATTTTGTTTTTAAATATGGAAATGGGCTCACAGTTGGCACAAATCATGAAGTAACCACCATTTACTCAAAAGACACCAAAAACCTATATGGGGGAACCCATGGTAGGATAATTATACATATATTGAAGTTAAAAAATAAACATTTATCTAATGTAAAAACCCAAAAAAGGATCAGTATATCCAACTAACTTGAACAAATCCAAGACATGAAAATTTGAGAGTGACATCATTAGAAGCACATGGGAGGCTTTGTGTAAGTGTGTAACCAAGATGAATGAAACCCCTATTATAGATTGTGTAATGACTAAATTTAGTGACCCATTTATAATGAGTGTCATAATAAGATAAATTAGTTCCATGTTGAAAAATTTGAACTCTCATGGATGAATGACTTGGTTATTTTATGTCGTATTAACGTTACTAGGGATACTGCTAATTTATATAGATTCATATATTGATCGCATGATGTTAATGTTGTGTATTTTATTTACCCTTGTATTTTGTATGATAATGATATCTCATACTCTATGTTTCCCTCAATTTTATTCATATTTAGATTATTACTTTTTGTTTCAAACTAGTGTTTGTTCTATAAAAATAAATTAGTTTATGGATTATTTTTAATGTAATTGACTTTAAAAAAATAAAACTTTAACTTATTGTATGCATGGGGATATTAATTATGTAGATTCATGGTGGTATACTACTAGGATTTTGATGGATCCCTATTGTATTCCTTTGGATGTAAGTAAACATTGTTTTAAGGGACATATGTAAATTCTAGAGAATCATGATGTTTTTTGGATATTCTTGAGGCTTTTTGTCCTTCCACGTTCTAGTGATAGAGGCAATAGTGGGTCACAAGGTGTGATGGGATCATGTGGACTATTTTGAGACCCTTTTTTTAGGTTTTCTTGAATTAGGCACTTTGAAAATGTTATTATTCTAGAATCTTATTTATATATGTTTGTTGAAATCTTTTTATTCTTTTTGTATGGTGGTTATGTTTCCTTGGTTATGTGTATTCATGATTCCTCTTTGACACTATTTACATGACTTTTTATTCTGTAAGTATTTATTCATTGGTATGGCCATCTAACATTTTAATGGGTCATTCTATAATTCTAGGTATAATCACATTTTCATTTATTTTTATTTTTGGGGATAAAAATTTCTGAATTTTTTATATTTGATTCCTTGGTGCATGTTTCCTTCTTGTGGTGAATAGGAATGCGCTTTGGGCCTTATGGTGCGATGGATAAAGTGATAGTTTTGGCTGAACATAGAAGATTTTTTATAAAAAGGCATATAAACCCTCCTTTTATCAGTACATTAAGTTATTGTTGAGATAAGACCATTATATCTATAAAGGTACATGCATGGGAGTGTATAGTCGTATATTCCATATATCAAACCTTGAGGGACCATGGGTGTTTTTTCATGTATTTGAACTCAATCTTGAGTTTTTTTATGAGATTTAATATTTTTTTATTATTGGTTAATTTTTTTATAATTAACCACTTCTCGTTTTAATAAATTATATGTTTGAAGGTTAAATGGGAGTGGAAATAAGGTTTTGATGATATAGGTTCGCAGTGAGAGAAAACTATGAAGAACTCATGCAGCCAAATGAGAGATAGTTGGAAAATAATTAAAATTTTAATCTTTTCACCCCTTTATTATTTTGAATGCTGTTATTACATGTTTAAGAGTAACTGAATGATTTTTTGTGACTAAATTTATTATTTTGTAATTATAATTTCATATTTATTGTGTTTATATATAGTTTTTTATGGATCATTACTCCTATAAATTCCCCTAGGGATAAAAGAGAGGAAACTATGGAAGATTTTTAATAGGCCAGTCCTCTAGTATAAAATTCTACCATTGAATCATTCATTCAAACCATTTTATCATTAGGCTATGTGGGTATAATATATAATGATAGGATGGTGGACTATGCAAAAGTGTTTACTAAGAAAAATCAATTGACCAATCATGGTGAAAATGGACTCAAGATCCTGAGGTCTGAATCAAAAATATTGATCACACATTCCATTTCATTAAGACCTCAAAGACCTCTAAATACAATTTTAAATTCTATATATTAGAGGTACCTCATTAAAAGTTGATAGATTCTACAGTGAAAACCAAGTTTCACTAGGATCATTCACAAGCCTCAGTAAAAAATTTCATCAAATAATAGTTTTTTTGTTCAAAAAAACTGAGTGTGGTGAAGGGCTAGGAGTTCATGACTCTAGAAAAATGAAGAAATTTAATAATGGAGTTTTCCACCCTTTTTAATTAGTAGGTTTTTATTTCTATGAATATCAACACTAATGACATTCTCAATTATAATAGCTTCGAAATAGGGATAATGTTTTTGATCAGGTCATGGATTATTATCCTTCAACATCAAACCTATAAATAGTTAGTGGATAAAGTTGTGATTAATGATATAGATATAGTGGGTTTGTTGATCCTTAATGGTATCACATCAATAGTGGTAGGCAGTAAGAGTTCATAATATGGATATAAATATAAGTGATAGGATTTCTATCAGTGTCGTGGTTAGGGGACCCACCAGTCGTCAGATTCAACACCATTGGATTACTTTAGTAATAAGGTTATGACCTTTTTCTATTGTGGGAAGGTATGAAAAACTAAAATAGAATGCCAAAATACACTAAGAGTGTGCCACTAATGTGGGATTCTAGGCCATCTTCAATTATTTTGTATAGGACCTTATTAGGGTATCATATCTAGATATTCCTTCTATCAGAGACATCAGGTTCACTCTAATGTATCAAAGGGTGAGTGACCTAGTCCTCAAACAGTGGTGGATTCTCATCCAACCAAAAAGACACATAATTGATTGGAATATGGACGTATATATATAACCGAGCATGTTCTAATAGAGTTGGATACTGTTCTATCTTCCATTAGAGTTATGATGTTTATTGTTTCTTCTATAGCTTTATCATTATGGGATATAGGCATGTATAACAATTTTATATAATTGAAATTAATTTATAATTTGGGACTATGATCAAGATTGATTGTATTTGTATTGTATTTTTATATATTTTGTAAAAATAGAAGGGGAAATGATTAATTTTTTTATATTTCTGTGGTGTGGTTTCTGATCATCAGATTATGTGTGTTTCTATAGTCAATAACAAGGAAATTTGTTATCTTATTATTTGTATAGTTTGGATGAATAGTTTTAAGCCATAGAACAACTATTACCAACATAGGGTGTAGTTTGTTTTTTCATTAAGGAATCAATCAAATATTTTAGGGTGAGTGGGACCCCTGGATGGGGAAGGAAGGACCAATTGTACCAGATGTTGGATTGATCATGTGAAAACTATCCAGTTTACTCGGTTAACTTACATTGGTAGTGGATAGCTATATTGATCAGTTTCTAGAAAAAGTTTAATGATTTATTCATTATATATAATTAGCGTTGTCCATTGACTTACTTTTAGGGATGAGCCTAATTCGATTATTGTCTTATCAGATAGGCTATACTGAGTTGAAGGAGTTGGAGGTCTATTTGGATGTTATAAAGGTGATTATATATATTAGACTGAGTGTGTCACCATAGGTATAACTAATTCTCTTTATAAAGAATGTGGATTGGAACCTCTGAATTTTCATTTATTACTAGAATCTCAAGAAAGTGAATATTTAAAATAAATACCCATTTCCTAGATTTGGTGATCCATTCGATTAGCTCAATGTAGTTTGGTGGATTTCAATGATTGAACATAGATTGTGATTTCATTAGTTTGTTGGTCAATAAGTATTCACCCCTAAGTCCACTTTGAGGATTAAGTATATCCAGTATAATAATTTAGTTATTCCACTTCTCCTTAACAATTATCTAGCTATTTTTAGGTATTTTATCAATCAAATATTCTATCTCGATCGAGATTCATTTATAATTGTAATTTTGGATGACATGTTTTTTGTACTATAAGTTGAGGTAGTAACATGAGGACCATCAAAATATTGTCTTTGAAACCCTGAGAGAGAATCACATAATTTCAAAGCAACCTATAATTCAGTTATAGATTTTGGAAGTTAGCCTATTGGGACATATAATATCTTATAAAGGTGTTTATGTGGATCCTAACATGATCGAGGAAGTTATGTCTTAGTAGAATCCCAATAATGTGTTTGAGATCATGGGAATCTTGGGTTTAGTATAATAATAAAAAAGTTAATATGGACTTCTTTGATTTGTATTCTTCTTTAATAACCTTGAATTGAAATGGGTCATGTTTAATTTTTCTGAGAAGTGTCATAGGAATTTTGATGAGCTGAAAGTGTGGATAAAATACAGTCCTATTCTAATTATCCCTAATTAATATTTTTTTATTCCATTTATTGTGATTATTCATGATATATATTAGGGTGAATGTTGATGTGACTTGACTATGTTGTGGTATATAAAACTCACTAGTTACGCTCACATGAAAGGATTTACCCCAATCAAGACATTGAGTTAACATCCATGATGTATGCCTTAATGAAATAGTGCCACTATCTTCTTAGGGATTAGTTTAGGGTGTATTCATACCAAAATATTATAATATATTTCTTTACTCATATGGAACACAATCATTGATCAAGACATTGAGTGGAGTATCTCAAATTTTTTTTGATACAGAATACACCCCCAAAAATAGAATATGGTGCCTGATTCCTTGTCTAGGAATATACTAACCATGGTAGTGAAATAATACATAGATTAGTGGAAATAAAAGGGGTTATTTTTTTATATTGTTATAGAAATGGAGGAGGATGGATATTAGATTATTGTGGCCTTTTTTGGACACACAATTCTTAGATGATCATATTAAGCTTGGTCAGGAAGAGGAATGCAATTTAAATCATATTTAATGAATTATAAATTCTAGAATATATAATATTATTAGATTAGATCTTCTGATAGGGACATTCTATTTTGAGGGAGGCTAGTCTTTCCTTTAGATATGACGTAGGATTTGATGTAGAATGGACAACAATCTAGTTGGTCAGTTTACATTGGGGCTATAAGGATGTTCTATGTTATGTGATGTCAGTATTTTTGGACCATTATAGAGTAGTCAATTTCCAGTTTTGTATTTTGGTGAATCACATGTTAGTTTATCAAAGACAATAATAAGATACTAGTTGGTTTATTACATCCCATACCATTCTAGCTAGGAAGTGAGATATGATTTATATGGACTTCATAATTAGACTTCCACAGACTCTGAGTGGGAATGATTAAATATGGGTATTTATTGATCATTTATAAATGAAAGACAATTTCTATTGAATTGTGGAATCAAAAAAGGATTAAGAGCTCATAAAACTATAATTAGAGAATATTTTGAGACTCCCTATAATTCTATTAGCCATTATACCGACTCAATATCTAAGATTTAAATCTTGATTATGGTTTGGGATTTAGGAAGAAATGGTTTGTCAAGTAAATTTTATAATATAATTTCACCTTCAGATGGATTTTTAGACTATGTGGGCCATCCAAATATTTCATGATATTCCTTAAGAATGAATAGTTGATTTGGGTTGTTCATGGGAGAATCATATTCCACTAGTCAATTTTTCTTATAGAAATAGTTATAAATCATCGATCAATATGGATTACATTGAAGATCTATATGGATGATCATGTTGATCTACTCTCTATAAGATGAAATTGGTTCATATCTTCTTTTTTGGGGAGATAAGTCATTCAAGAAATGGTATAAAAGTCTATATTAACCAAAAAGTGGTTGGAAATAGATTATATTCATCAAAAAAACTTATGATAATTGTTTATGTTGTCCATTGGAGTCGATAGTAGGGATCAGGTGTTTCAAATGTTTTCTCCGCGGTTGGGACACACGTGATTGGGGAGATAGGGTAAGTCAATACCATGGTATGTCAGGAAATTTCAGGTCATAGAGAACATTTGGAATGTGGCTTATTAGTTTCCATTACAATTTCAGATGAATTCTATAAATGATGTATTCTATGTCTTCCAGATGAAGAAATTTCAACCAGGAGACTCCCATGTGATCGAATGTGATGATTCAGAAGTTAAACTTGATACCTATATTGTTGGGTATCCTATTCATATCATAGATTATCAGAATAAGGTGATTTTTGGTATGTTTATTCCCTCAGTCCATGTAACAGAACAACCTATGTAAACCCATAACGTCACCTGAATTGGCCCACCAGAAGGCCAAAATTTCATCCCTGAATGTTTTGGGATGAAAAAAACCAGGGTATCAAAAAATTAACATAGAAATGAGTTTCCCCTCAAAAAAATTTGATAACATATAAATAATTAGTTTATCACAGTATATATCAAGAATAATACCCATGTCAAAACAACCAAACAATAATTGTGACATCAAATAACTGGATAAAAAAAGTCTTGATAAAAAGAATAAAAACCCATCATCATGGTACCCAATGTAACGAATGGGTTTATTTCCATTTAACCATACATCACCAAAATATTAATGACCTAAACATTTATAATTTATATTCCTTTTTTAAATAAATAAATTCATTATCATGTAATGTATTTATAGAAAAACCATGAATTATTTTGGCTATTTTAAATCATTGTAAGTTATTTCTTATCAAATTAGAAAGATAATTAAGCATCATAACCATTGATAATATATCCATTTTACAATTAATATTAAGATTACTATATCAAGGTTTATGATATAGTGTAATTGGGATAGAAAAAGGATGTGAGGGCCTTGACCAATTGGATCATACCCTATGAAACCCATTTTCCAGAGCATTTTAGGGAGGTAAATTAACTAGTATTTAACACTGAAGAACCCCAATACTAAATTCAATAATTGAATAATGAGGAAAATATTGATGGGAGAAGTTCAATCTATTCAATATGAAGGCCCAAACCGTGTTCTCTAAATCTTCCTATGAAAATCTCACCATGAAACAACTTACCCTTAGGGAATTCATTGGCATAATAAAGGGATATGTATCTAGAACCTAATAATATGAATTAATATATTTTTTTTATAAAAAAATTATTATATTTAACCATTTTTATTTTTAATTTATAAATGATAAAATAATGAGTCTTATAAAAATTATATTTTAATGTTACAAAACTCAAATAGTATTTTTGGGAAATATATAGTTTTAATAGAGACACAATATTTGATGGATTTAATAATTTTTTAAATTAATTATATTTTAAGAAAATATTATAATTAAATAGTATTTATTAAATATAAAATATAATATGATTTTATAAAGTCAAATGTAATTTTTATAAAGGTCTGAAAGTAGTTAATGTAAAAAAACTAGTATTTTTCAATAAATACCGGTCTTGAATTAAAAGTAAAAATTCTATAATATATAAAATTATTTCGATAAAATAAATTTTATTTTTGAAATCAATACATTGAAATTATCTAATGTTTAATTTTTCATAATTTTATGAGATATCTAATTTTTGGGTAAAAATTAAATATGTTATAAATATATGATATGTATTATGACATCATAAAAGAAAAATATTAAAACAAAAAATACTATAAATGGTACCCATATCCAAAAAAACTCCCTTTAAAATAATTTGTTTTGGATATAATTTGATTAATTTTATAAACCCTTAAGGAATCCACCAAAACCTATATTATATTTTAAGGTTTTGAAATCAATTTTTTATAAAAATGTCTTACTTCCATATCAAAAAGGGTATTATTTTGATAATCCCTTTTCATAGACTTATAGAATAATGAAACCCAATTCTCTTTGGTAGAAGTCATGGAAATAATAATGGGATGGTTTGTGGTTTGGAATAATTTATCATTTAGATCCTAAACCCTAAATTTAGAAATTATTTGGAATTTACCTCTATGGATACCTCCCATGGTGCACCATACTCTTAAGTCATTAATCCAAATATTTTAGAATTGCCCTCTAAAGGTAAGGGATCCTCTCATACTCCTCTTTTTTCAAGAACCATTATTATAAGATGCCTTTTGATTTCCAATTTTTCATTTAGGTATATGATTTTACAAATCTAACTTACTGTCATTAGGATGTCTATGTCATGAGAGACCTATTTATCTCTCATTAAATCCTTTCAGAAATCTTTATTTACCCCAATCATGTTTCTAAAATTATTCTTTTATTTTTCATTCCAAACATTTTTTAGTGAATACCCATCCCTATTCCAACTCAAGGGTATTTAGATAGGTGAAATTACCCTTTATTTGATTGTGGAATTCTAGGTCTTTTACGCATATTCTTTAATTGTGGGGTTACATGTGATCAATAGTGATCTTATGATTTATAATCTACATGGAAGAATTGTGCATGAACATTATTTGAATGTTATGGGTGTGCCTAGAATCATCTATCCCTCCAAGGAATTGTGTAATGTTTTTATTTTATGAGATCCCATGTATGGTTCACGGGAGGTTATCCGATGAAGACTATGTTATGATGACTTCATGGTTATCCTTGAATTATAGTTATGATTCCATTTTTTATTGTTTCCAATTTTCTAGGTTTCATTGATGCTATCATGTTATATCATTCCTCATTGGTCTAGATTATTATTCTAGACCCATTAATATCCTATTTTTATACCTCTTGAGACAAATTTATTTTTTTCATCATATTATTCTTTTATTATTCAATTACTAGGATTTATAGGTGAGATATTTATTATTTTTGTCCCGAGGAAATACCTTGAATTTTTAGAAGATCCAAGGTTATAAGGTCATGCTTCATAGTTTTTATGAAATGATGTTGTGCCTATGTTATAGGTAATTGTGTCTTATGCCTAATTAGAAAATGACATGATTCCTTACAAATTTTTGGGGTTATACTAAGTTTAGCTTTATATAATTTATCCTGAAATAAATTGTATTAAACATATGGGTTGTCATACTTGGTATTAGAGAAAAGTAATTTTATTTTATTGGATTAGGGTTAGAAAATTGTAGCTATAGTAGTAGTGATAATATTAACCATATTAAAATGGACCTAAATTTTGTTAAATTATAGAGTAAGTTTTTTAAAAGAAAATGCATCCCTCTTTGGATACTACAAGTGGATGTGGATCTAGTACATTTGTACCCTCTGATAATAATCATGAAAATGGCTCATTAATCTAGACTTGATCATCACCTAGTGAATAGAAATGGGCCTAGCTACACACCAGATTTGAAACTCCTAGTGTATATAGTATGGTAAATTCACAAGCTCATTAAAATCCATTTTTTAGTGGAAATAATTCCCTATTATATTTTTTATTATGAAATAGATCATGGAAAAATTATATTGAAACATATAAATTCATTGGTTAAGGAATATATTTCACTTATTTGTTTTTCCTTTAAGGTTCATTGTTCCATATTTATGTGTTTAATAGTTTAAAAATACATTTCCCTAATTTTCCCTTATATTTTAGTCAATGGATAGAAATAGGAGAAACCAATTCAACAACCAATGTAATGAGAAATGTGATTACTATCCAAATGAGATTCCAAATCCGTTGAGCACATGAATCACAAGCTTCATGAATATACATTCTTAATTGAATAAATAGTTTAATATAAACATAAATAAAGAAGAATTACCTAATCCACATTGGAAATAGAATGTTACAATTGAGACCTTTTTGTGATAAAGGCCTTTGAATTTTAGTGGATCTTATGATCCTTCAATTGTAGAATTATAGATCAACTCCATTGAAAAAAAACTCTAAATCCATTGATTCTCTAATAAATAGAATTTCATAATGGTTTGTTGTCGTATGGAAATAAAATTAAATCAATGGTGGTATTTTGTCAATAATACAAATCTCAATCAGGAGATCAAAGCAATGGAGTGGAAAGAATTCTATAATTTTTTTCAACACATATTTTCCTCACGCTATATGACTGAAAATGGATAGGTACTTCCTTATAATCATTCAAAAGGATGACTAATCCATTAATTTTTATAAAGAAAACAACAAGATACTTGAAAAATACACCTCTATATTTTTCATCACATATATAAGTGAAGTTTAAAACTTCTTTTTTGGGATAAAACATAGTCTATGAAGAGCCTTAACTATTACGAAATTTGACAGCTATGATGAAATGGTCCAATGTTTCATAAAAGTTTAATGGGATATCAATGAATATCAAGGGTATCATGTGTATGGAGATAAAAATAATGAAATATAATTTAATTCTAGTGGTGTGATGTTGAAATATCAATAGGTAAACAAAGTACAACACAACACTTTTCAAAAATGTGGGAATAAGAATCCTAGAAATTTTCTGAAGGGGACACGAAAATTATTTTGGTGTGGGAAGTAAGGGCCCCATGATATAGATTACTAATGGGAGAAACCCACCAATATAATGGAATGAAAGAATGATCCAATCAACCCATAAACTATTGTCCAATGTTTAAACTATAACGAATATTGAAACAACACGAATCAATTCTCTAAGATAAGGGTTGTTGATGAAAATCGACAACAACTACCTCCAAATCCTTGAGATAAAGAGAGATATTATACCATCACAACTACTGAAGTTGATCTTGACAATGAAGTGGTGATAACTAAGGTATTCATTGATCCAAGGATAGTGAACATACAATTTGATTTTGGTTCAACACATTCTTTCATATCCTACATGTTTAATAGAACTATTCAAACACCACCTCAAAACATGAATGTTTTGTTATTGGTAAATAAGAAAAATGGTTCAATTGATTCATCCCAAGAATATAACACATCCCTTATCAAAATTTGGGGTCTTAAATTTCATTTTAACCTTGTAATACTCCCTTTCAAAAAAATGTATGGAATTATTGGTATGGATTGGCTTTCCTTATACGGAGCCAAAAAAAATTACGAGATAAGGAAATTACCTACTATATATCGAACCATACTCTAATTTTATAAAAGTGAAAAGGGGAATATGAATATCCTTTATTATCATCATTTATGTAATGGATATTATTTACCTATTATAAAGTGTATATTTCTCAAATGATTGATAATATTGAAAAGAATATCCTTGAAGCTTTTCCCATTGTGAGAGAATTCACAGATGTGTTTCCCAAAGAGTTGTCTGCCCTTCCTCCTAGCTGAGAAGTTGAGTTCTAAGTTGAACATATAATTTGATAATTTCCAATATCTATGGCTTCATAGAGAATGGTCATTATTGAACATGGGTAGTTAAATAAGATACTATTGGAGAACCTAGATAGATGGGTTTTATGCCCAGGTTCTTCAACATGGGGTGAACCAGTCCTCTTCATTATAAAGATGGATGGGTCAATGTCCTTTTAAATTTATTCTCATTAGGTTAATAAGATCATGATAATGAAAAAGTATCATATGTTATGTATTGATTAGTTTATTTATTAGCTACATGTATGATGGAACTTATATAATTTTTACCATTATTCAAGATAATATCATGTAATGGTAAAGGAGTATATACCAAAGTATTATTTTCATAAATGATAAATGAATTAAAAGTTCACAGTGATTCCATTTATAATCAATAATTCTCAAAAAATATTTATGAACTTGATGAATAAATACAATAAATATTTTCTCAAAAAAAATTGGTAGTATTTATATATGATATTCTTATCTATTAAAAACTCAAAGAGGAACATGATGATCATTTTAAAGATATATTGAAGACCATACATAATGAAATATTTTATTCGAAGTAGAGTAAATGTGAATTTTTGATATAGAAATTAACATTACTAGTGATTGTAATCACATATAAATAGATTTCTAAAGATATTTCAAAAAATAATTAAATTGAAGGATATGAAAGACCAAAATCTATTATGAAAATCCATAGTTTACTTGGATTATATGGGTACTATATTCAACTTGTGGGTGATGTATCATGGTTTTTAAGCTTTCCAAACAACTCAAATCGAAAGAGAATGATGGTTTTTTATACTGATGAACGTGAATAGATATTGGATGATTTAAAGTGGAGTCTATTAACTACACATGTTCTCAAATTACCCACTAATGGGGAAGGATTTTTGATCTATGGTGATGCTTCCAAAAGGGATTGAGGTGTGTACTCTTGTAAGATGATAAAGTTATAACCTACGCCACCCTCCAATTAATGATCAATGAGTAGAACTACCCAAATAATGATCTTTATTTTCTTCAATGATATTCACATTAACGTTTCAGAGACATGATCTATATAGAGAAAAGTGTGAAGTATATACAAATTGTAAATGCCTCAATTATATATTCACATGGAATAATAAAAAGATATTCATCTCACATTTATCATATAAATTATCAACCATATATTCTTTTGAGGATAAGGAAGGTCCAGATTCATAAATAGGAGCTGTAAAAAATGGAATAAAATATTATAGAGTTAAACTTTATTAAATATGGAGTTATAATATTTGGAACCAAGATATGAGTATCATAAATAAACTAAAGAGGGAAATTATATATTATATTCATAGATCATAATTATATATTCATTTGGGAAGCACTAAGATATGTAGATATTTGAAGAAAAATATTTGGTGGATAATATGAAGAGGGATATTATAGAATTTTTATCATAATTCTTGGTATGCCAATAATTCAAGGCCTAAAAATAGATTTCTAAAGGTATGTTGAAAACAATTCCCATATGAGTATGGAATAGGGAAAGCATTACCATGGATTTCACCATAGGATTCACTAGGACCCCTAAAGTCAATAACACCATCTAGGTGGTAGTTCATTGCCTTAATAAGTTACAACATTTCATTTTTATGAATGAATATCTATATCTTGACCAACTAACCAAGATATACATAAGGGATGTGGTAATATATCAAGGAGTTCCACTGTATATTGTATCTTATCAAGACACAAGGTTTACCATGTGATTCTTGAGATTCCTTCATCAAGAATTGGATAATAAAAAGAACTTCAACCATACTTATCTCCCTTATATAGATGTTGAATTTGATATAACTATTAAAACTCTAAACAATATGAATAGATCATGTTCAATGGATTTACAAGGATGGTTGGATCAACACCATCACATAGAGGAGTACAAATATAAAAAATATTTTCATTTTGAAATTCAAATGGAACTTTATTAGGGTTAGTATGGAAGAGGATTATAACCCCAACATAATGGGATGAAGTTGGAGAGTGAATGATGATAGGACCTAATATAATTCAATAGATGATAGAGAAGGTTCATACCATTCAATACCACCTGAAATCTGCACAAAGACAAAATAAAAGATATATAGATAATCATAGATGATACCTAGAGTTTGAGGTCATATATTTCCTTTTAAAAAACTCATGGGGTTTAGTAAAAAGGGAAGGTTTAGTGTTATATGTTGGCCCTTTTAAGATCCCTGATTGTAATACAGTGGTGGCTTATTGACTAGCACTCCAACCTAACCTAGATCAAGTACATGATGTGTTCCATTTATCCCTATTGATAATGAAAATGATAGACCCCTCACATGTACTAAATCTAATGGTGGTACCATTGGAGAATGATATTTTATACAAAGAGATGTTGGTGATGATATTAGATTGTAGAGAAAAGGTTACAAAAAATAATAAAACTTTCCAGGTCAATGTTTTGTGGTGGAACCACTTGTTTGAGGAAGGTACATGAGAAATAGAGGAGGTTATAAAACAAATATACAACCATATATTTGAATGTATGAAATGAAAATTTCAAGGGATAAATTTATGAAGTAGGGAATAATGTAACAACCCAGATGTATATAAATTAAATTAAATTTTTTACTTAATAAATTCATTTTCAAGTAATGTATTTATAGAATAAACATGCACTACTTTGGTTAATTTGAACCATTATAATTTATATCCTATATGATTTAAATGACCATTAAGAATCAAAACCATTGATAATATAGCCTTTGTAAATTTACCATTAAGACTTGTTAATTAAGGGTTATGATAAAGTCCAATTGACATAGAAAAACGAAGTTATAGCCTCGACTAGTTGGATTGTACCCAAAAAAGCCAGTTTATTAGAGCTTATAAGGGAGATAGAATCTCTAGGATTTTAAAATGAACAATCACAAGATAAAATTCAATAACTGAACCACATTTGAATCCATTTACTAGAGAATTTTAAGCTCATTAAGATCACAATCCAAACCATGTTTTCTGAACCACCCCATGAAAATTCCACCATTACACACCTTACCCGTGATAAAATTGTTGGTGTCATAAAAGGATATGAATCTAGACCCTAAAATTATGAATTTATTTATTTTATTTTTATTAAAATAATTATTATATTTATCCATTTTTATTATTACATTATAAATTTTAAACTAATGAGTTTGAAAAATAAATTTTAATTTTGATATGAAAAAACTGAAATTGTATTTTTGAGAAATATATAGATTCAATCAAGTCTCTTTTTGATAAATTTATGATTTTATTAAATAAATGATATTTTAATAAAATATTAATATTAAATGATATTTATTAAATATAAATGATAAAATATTTTTATGAAGTCAAATGTAATTTTCATTAGGGTTAGGAAAGTGTTATTTGGAAAAAGACATAGTATTTCTAATAAATGGTGATTTTAATTAAAAAGTGTAAATTCTAAAAAATTGAAAGCTATTTGGACAAAAAAAATATTATTTTTGAAATCAACATGTATAAAATATAAAATGGTTACTTTTTCATAATCTTTGGAGAAATGTTATTTATTTTTGATTAAAATAAAATATAGTGTAAATATATGGTATGTATTATGACATTATAAAAGAAAAAAATGTGATTTAATAAATACTATAATGTGTATCCATGACCAAAATTAGGTTTACCCCAAAAAATAATGTTTTATATAATTTGAATAATTTTATTAACCCTTAATGAATCCTACAAAACTTATATTATATATTATGGTTTTAAAATCAATTCTTTATAAACAAGAATCACATCCAAATCACAAAAGGTATTATTTTACGGAGTTTGGTTATTAGAATTATAAAATATCTATAATATAGAGTCCAACACCTATTTTTATAAATTAATAAATAATTTACCTCCCAATATCCCTCCCAATGTGGCCCAAATATATTAAGAAGTTCCTCCCAAGCATTTAGAAGAGCCCTCAGAAAGGGAGAGATCATCGCCTTCTCATCCTTATTCATGTACTATCATTATAATATTACTTTTGATTTCATACTTTTAGTGTTCAAATATGATTTTATACATACCTCTAACTATCCTTATGATGTCCTAGTGGCTATAGACCCCTTTCACTCTCATTAATCCCTTCCATTAATCTTTATGTACCCCTGTCATGAAGTCGAAATTATCCTATGATTTTTCATGCCAATGTTTTTTATTGAATACCAATCCCCATTTACACTCATGGGTATTCAAATAGATCTACCTACCCTTGATTTTATTTGGGAAATACAAGAATTTAACCCACATTCTTTAATCATGGGGTTAAATTTTATTATTAATGTTCTTATATTGTTTGATCTTTTTGACACAGTTATGAATGTACATAATATAAATGTGATGGGTTGGTTCAGAATTATATAGGCCTAAAATCCATTGGGTAATGTTTTTATTTTCATAGAATCCATGTATGGTTCATGGGAGGTTATCATAAGAACACTATGTTATAATTTTTTTTGGTTATTATTGACTTATTCTTCTGTTTTCATGTTTTATGTTATTTTTACATTCCAATATTTCCTTGATGATATCATGTTATATCATACCTAATTGTTCAATATTATGATTTTCAGTCCTTTATATCATATTTTTATTCCTATTGAATCACATATAATTCTTTCATCATATTGTTATTTTATTATTCACACAATTGCATTTATTTCTCATCCCATTCTTATGTAAGTCCCTAGGTTATCATGTATAGATTTAAAAGATCCAAGGGCATAATGGGATGTTTGGGAGTTTTATATAATGATGTTATACCAATGTTTTATGTTATTATTTACAATACATAATTACCCAAAGACACGAAGTCTCAATATCTTTGGGGATGTATTATGCGTATCTTTATTTAATAAAACATTAAAAATATTTATTGAAGATATGGTTTTTAATAACAGTCTGAATCGATAAGAACATAACGCGATATAGGAGAGTATTTCTCTCTGTGAAACTATTACCATTACCTATATCATAGAATACCAAGGATGAAAATTCCCAAAGGAAAAGGTAGGGTCTGATCACTATATCGTAATAGGATTCCACCGAATAATCTATACTATTTCTATCCACATGTACCAGTTAGTTCTATTATTTAATATATTTTTAAAAAAATTATATAAGAAATCATTTTCCAGTATAAAATCATCATTTGGTTTAATTTAAAAATAATCATATTAAAATAAAAAATCATTATGGAATGAAATTTATCCATGAGTCACAAATAGTTTAATAAAAGAAGTTTTTAGACTTCAATATCAATATAATGTGAAAAAATAAGCATATAAACCACACATGAATTTAATGTATCGATAAAGCACCAATGGAAAATTCATGAGATGAGGGTGTATACAAATAAGATCCACAAAAAATAATATTCATCATAACTTTCCCTGAAAGTCTAGGAACCTTGGTTCCCTATAAAGGATACTGAATAAAAACAATGGCATCATGGGAACCTCCCATATTGAAGGCTTACTACACTAGGGATTGTGTATATCTAGTTTTCCATCATTCATGAATGTATCTTAATATGCTATATCATAAATACGTTTAAGAAACCAAATTCACATTTGATAAAAAAAAGTCTAAGGTAAAGACATTCCGCTTACAAGCCAAGTTTTCAAAAAAAAATCTATATATATTCCACTCTACTTCCATTCATCAAAACAAATTATTTTAAAAACAACATATATGCATTTTAATAAACACATCATGTCCATTAAAATGGTCATCAAAAACCAATTTTGAAGATCATTTTCATATATATAAAAAATAAAATTCCCCCCTCATGGATTTCTAATAATAATTTTCATTAATCAAAACCAAATGTAATCATAATGGAATAATCATAACATAGGAATATTCAGTAGGATAGAGACACCCACCTCACGATAGAAAAAATATGTTCCCTTATAAATTGGTTATGGGAGAGGAAGAGAGCTAATCCTCACAAAGTGATATCTATAAATAGTAAGCCTAAGAGGAACAGAGTCACCCTAGTCCACTAGTTGATGAAGGATGAATACTCAAAACCCTGACTGGGAACACCCTCAGTATGAATATTGATCCAGTGGGAGGAGAAAATCTGTTTGATAGAGTCAAAATACAAAATAAACCACCTCATTATGGTTTTACATATAAGGAGTAACCTCCGCTAGAATATTAGATACAAATCATGCATTTCAAAAATCATAAACCAACACCAACATGCCCTTGTATTATCAACCATGTTTGTGGTGGTTTCACCTAGGCGACAGAGCATAGGGGCTGACAATGGTGTTATATAAAAAAATATTCCATTTTGAACTACCATAACATCAACCATGACAAAGTGAGGTACCTCTAACCATATTTAAGTGGTAAAATCCCAACAAAATCTAATCAAGGAAACACTAAGTTGTTGAGCATTTAAACTTAGCCTCATTCACATAAGATACGTTTAGGTAAACTACAGCCTCTGCCAAGGCCACTATCATGCCTGTGTTGCTCAGACAAAGGAATAATGAACCTATTTTGATCCACCAAGAACCCCAATTATTCTAAAAGAAAAAGGAAAAATAAAAAATAGGATCCATACCTGATTCTGTAAACTAGAGTGTTATAATACCCCTACCATAAATGGTTTATATCCCCATAAATAATTAAGATCATGAACCTAAAAAGATATAAGTCCACTATTACATCATCAAGAACATTCACTCCCATGTCTTGTGGTAATCCCTACCACACTACCATATCACTTGAACCACTAAGATAATACTCTCAAAAAACAAATTATACTATCAGTCCACTATCTCAAAATTCCTGTCAATAAATAAGTTGTTTTCTTCAATTTAAACATACTACCACTTGATCATATGGAGTAGATCAGGATGATACATCTTCTATTGGGAAAATGGAAACATCATGGATAAAATTAAAATGCAATGTTAATACAAATAGATAATACACCTTCCCGAATCTCTCCCCAATTTCAAACTGGATAATATAATGAGGTGATAACATTCCATGTCTTCATAAACATCTATATCCCAACTATGGAGAAACTATACAGAAATATTGATCACCAAACCCAAACTCTAAAATACAACAAAATAGATTTTCATATGATTTCTAGTGTCTCTTAGCTATCATTAATATTTTTTTGATCAACTACACAACATTATCCATCTTTTAAATGATTCTTTGTACAACCAAGGATTGTTCTAAAACCTATTCATAACAAATAATTCATTTAATGTTCCTCTCATAGAACACCTAAAAATCCACATTGGGATTGATTCCTAAGAAATATTATTGTAAAAAACTGAACTAATGGAAGTTGTTTCTCTCAAGATCTACTAAAGTCATCAATTCAATCCAATATCATGTCGTCAATATTCTAGAATTATCTCTCAATCTATCCATTATTCTAGTGATGATATTCCATACTAAACTTTAATAGAGAGACTATAACTATACAATCCAAATCAAAATTAGGATCTGAAGTGAGGGTGATATCCAATGGAACACCATTGAGTATTATAATCTCCCAACCATATGATCACTCAAGATCCTACTCCTTTTTTGAATTTGTGATATGTAATAAATGGTCAAATTTCATGAGTCAATCTATAATCATCCATATCACATCTTTACTAATAAGAGTATGTAGTTTCCCAATTACAACATCCAGGGATATCTCATCCCATTTCTATATTGGAATGAATAAGTGTTGTAGAAAACCAGTAGTCCTATAATGTTATACCTTAATTCCTTGACATGTAATTCATCAAGACAGAAAAACTACAATAAAACATCTCATTCCTATCCACCAGTAGAAATATATCATGTCATGATACATCTTGGTAGCTCCAAGGTGTTTGGACCAACTACACCAGTGTCCATTATACATCAATTCCCATCTCGGGCCTATTGAAACAACCACCCAACCATGGAAGTGTAAAACCCCATCAGGAGATCAAGACCACTCACCTAAAGTCTACCCACTTAAAGTTTGTATTTACCCATCCCTAGTCGCCTAGAGCTGGTAGTTACTTTTCAAATTTGGCATAATATACGAGTGGTCACATCACGAAGGACCAAATATTTTAGTAATATATGTAAACTAGATACATACATGAATTTAACATTAATTTTAAAATATAAAATACAACATTGTTAGAGTAATAATTCTGTATAATTGAATTCATTTATAGATCCTTTCGTGATATCATAGGGAAATAAAATCAATTAAAGGGTGATATCAATTTCTCAATAAGGGTTACATATAGAAGAATCTATCAAGAGTACATAAAGAAAGATCAATAAAAATAATCAATATAGAAATGTAAATAACTGAAAACAGATTCCATTTAATCAATAAATTGACCATCATTGTTAGATAAGGAATAATCAATATGCAAAGGGAAATAAACATATAAACTTTTCAACTGATTAATAACATGAGAAAAAAATACATCCATGGATAATATCAATTCAATAATCCCATGGAAAACAATAACTAAATTATCAATAAATGAAATGATTAATATTGTTTATCATGATCTCAGAAATCATGAAATTGATACCATAAACACCTTTTTTCAAGATTGTTCAACATATGGGTAGGTATACAACTTGTCAATTTAAATAAGGGTTAAAAAATGATGCATCTCACGAGACAATTGATAAATTAAGGGGATATCTATAACCGGGGCCCATTATTTAATGAACGTTCAAATAACTCCACATATATTGGATGATTTATATAATTCATGAAACAATATTCCTTACCATTGAATTTCCTTATTGAGTAAAGAATATAAATTTATCAAATTTTTTCCAGTCAATCAAATACGTCATTATTAAAACACCATATATTAAAATGAATTATGGTTTAGGTAATAATGATAACCATGATATAATTAATATGGATATTTAAGAGAAATATATTGTCCCGTGATAAAAAAGAATGAAAAATTTTCAAGGGAAACTTAATGACTATAAAATTAATAAAGGAAATAAATTTCAAAAATGTATCCGGTCATACTAATCATAAACCATATAGGGAAAGTATATGTTTGATAACATTACAATATATCCCAATTGGAATAATATAAATGGTTGTTTTGATTGATGAATAAAAATACTAGAAAATATCATCAAAATTTTCTTAAGGAAAATAACTATTTCACATTGAGAATCACATCCATAACTAATAATTTATAGAATTTTATAAAAAAAACTTTTTATTTCGAATGAAACATATAAACATGTAATGTATTCTTGAAATCGATTAGTGGGCAGGACAATGTGAATTTTTTTTCATGCCGAGTACATTAAAATAAACATTCCTTTCACATTTTTTTTAGAATAATAGAAAATTACCTTTTATGAAACAACAAGAGGATTCCTTTTTTTTGTAATGATAAAATAATGGAAAAAATTAATTTAAAGAATAATAGAATAATATTAATATTTTTCATTAAAAAATTAGAATGTATGGATGTCAAAGAAAAATGATTTTTGATTTAGGAGATAAATAAAGACATATTTTTTAAATATGTTTTCTCATTCATTTTAGGTATCAAAGAGTGGAAAATGATAATATTACTTGAAAATTGCATGAATAAATATAGGAAAATAAAATTAAATGCTTTATTTATGCAATGATAAAATAGTTTCCTTTAATTTAAATTCAAGCTTAAATAATTCATATTAAAATGAGATTGTGAAATAAATACTCACTAATTTGGTGACATTGGAATCATAACCACCATGAAATAAATAAATGAAGATAAAAAATAAAATAAAATAAATATAAATATATTCAATTATGACATATAAATTTGGTAGAAGTTATTACTCATAAAAGAAGATTGGTATATAACATAACATATGTCCCAAAGAAGACAATTTGAGACAATACACCCTTACAATGATCATAAAATTGAAGGGAGAATTAATAAAGGTATACATTATTTTTATCAAACATGAATCCACATTATATCATTAGATATAAATCATAACATAATAATAATATAATATATATATATATAATCTTGTAATATCAAATAAAATGAAGAAGTAATATAACCCAAAAAAAGAAATTGAGTTATGAGATTATTTACCATCAGGTAATTTTCAATTCTAATCCCCTGGGATGAAATAATTGAAATTGGAACTTAAAATTAAATTAAGTATTAATTATTCATGTTATTACATGTATAAGGGTCTGTATAGGCATCATATAAGATAAATTAGGTGCATAAAATAAAAATATTCCTCGATAAAGGAAAATTTAGAAGAAGTCCATTACTTTATGTATCCCTTACCTTAACTTCCCGTATAACAGTTTTAAAATTGTTATTAGTTTATAATAAAACCATATTTATGTTTAATATATTCTACATGATCCACTTATAACATATTATCCCACATTCATCTGAAATATTTTTTTCTATTATTTTGGGTGTAAATTAGATTGTTTTCTCATGAATATTTTTTCATTGAACATTGGTTATTGTGCATAGGATATAGATAAATAATCTAAAAATGATATAAATGATATAAATATCACTTTTATTCATTATATACCATTTTATACCATGCATGAAATCATTACATGTAAGATGAATCACTTCACTTGGTGGACACGGTAGTCATACAAACGTGAGAGCGAAGATATCATTCCATAAATGGGTGAAATGGGGAGTATGAGGATGTTATATTAATTTCATATAATTAATATCATGTCATGTGTATCATATATACTCATAATTTTCATCATTAAGGCTATCCATGTGAGCCAAAGATGAAATACATTTTTATCAGTTCGTGAGATGGTAGTTCTCCACACACACGAGCGATGGTTTTATTTCCCATTTGATTGAGAAGGAGAGGGATAAATATTATAGAATCAAAATTAAAACATATATTTATATTTTATATATTATTATTATTATATTTTATTTGTTAATAAATAATTGAATGTTGTTAAAAAATTAAAAAGGAAGATCTTATTGATGAAAATTACCTTCACTTAGAAGAACTTACTTTGGATCTCTTATTAAGGGACCCATGGTTGATATTTTGGGAATTTGAAAACCTTTAGAATGGGGACAATTTTTTTGGGTGGAAATGTTTTTTTTATTTGTTCAAGATAATTCACCTGGGAGGTGTGAAGAAGTGAGGGGATGGGGCTTCATTTTATAATTGAGGAGGAGTAACAATTTTTTAAGTACCAAAAAAACTATTAAATAATGGGAATTCAATATCACACCAACTGTATCTAAAATTATTAAAAAATAAATTTTAGGAATGTTAATGTTGATACACACCTCCAAAAAAATGTTTGTTATTCCCATATCTGCTAATTTTACTTACTTTTTTCAATTTCTTTTTCATCATGGTAATTAGTTTTTCTAACATATGTTGTTTATTTTTTATGACTAAAATAAAATGATCCCTATTAGATAATTTAAAAATAATTATTATTAATATAGAACCCAATATATCAAATTAAAATTCTATGTGTGACGAAAACTATGTTTAACACAAGTGCATGTAACACACAAAACCCCATTTTATCATTAACAATGATAATTAATTTTTTTCCTTAGGGTCCAAAAACAAATTATACAAGGAAAAATAGAAAAAATGGATTGTGGTTGATATTTTGAACACGTTACCATTAATGTTTCTGAATATAGGTTCTTATTAATTTTAAATCATTTAATAAATAACTATTTATTATAAAATATCATTCATATCATTATTTGCGAAATTCCTTAAATTTTAATTTAAGAACACTAATAAAATGCTGTAATTAAAATATATAATTTTAAAACAAAACAACATTGTTATAATTAAATAAAAAATTTTATTAAACAATCTATTCAATGTATATTACTTTTCATATTTTTAAATTATTTATCTTATCAACCTGTTAATTAAAAAATTACTATGTTGGAATTGAATAAGCATTAAAGATGATTATTTCACCACTAAAAAATATAAATAAATTAACATCATAAATAAAAACTATTTATCCTTCATATTATATTCATAACCCAATATACCTCCTCTTTATCCTGTTGGGAACACATAATATATTTGTAAAAGTAAGAGAGTGACATTTTATCTTTGTCTTTAATTAAATTATCATTATGTTCATAATCATAGCTATATCTATCATAAATGTGATATTTATCAATATTATATGATATAGGGTAAAATATGGATTACCAATATAAATTATACATGTTTTGAGGTTATTATATCTTTTATGTATTTAGTTTAACCACTGGTAAACATATTTTACCCTTAACCATGGTAATTTTTTTTATTATATATTATGAAAAAATATGTTGAACCAATTTAATTATATTAATTATCATTATTTTAAATAAATAATAATTTTTATCAAATTCAATTCATGTAGGTGAAATTTTTTAATTTAAAATAAACCTTCAAAACGTGTTGAAAAACAGTTCTTCAAGAAATGCATTTTTCAACCATTAGTTGATCTTAAAATAACTATATCAATAGTGATAATAATTACCTAGATTTAAATTCAAATATTTATATGTATAATATATAAATTTAAATTAAATATTTTCTTATTAGTGGTTATTTTAATTTATTAAACTCGAGGAATATTATGCACTTAAAAACAATTTTCATTGAAAATGTGTTTTAATCCCAAAAGTAAACTCATACCAAAATAAGGTAAAAACAATATTAAAATGTAATTATTTAGTTAAATATAACTGAATAACACTTATTTTACTTTTAAATCATATTAGGACTTAATTTATTGAAAATAAATGATAGTTTTACAAATATTGTTATTTTTCACCATTCTATGAAGAATAATTTTTTCTGTTAAATCCCAAATGTTTACCCTATGATAATTTCCATATGATAAATTAAAAGATTGAGTTAATTTTTTATGAAATTTATTTTCAATACTGAAAAAAATTAATTATCCTATTTCTTCACAGAGTATTAAATATCATTTTTTATGAAAACTTTTTTGTTTGAAAAATAAATTGACTTTACCAAAAATTAAGTGATTATTATTAGAATTTTTTTTAGTATGTAGTATATACATATTTCGTAATTCTATTAATCCTACTCATACCTTCAAATTCAATGGTCTGGTTATAATGGTCATATTTACATAAAAAATTTCGCTGCTCGTTTAAGCTTGGTTTTGTGCGCCACATACGATATTAAACGTAGTATAGTTCTATTAAAATCCTTGGGTTTTACATTATACCCACCTTAATTAAATAATTTAATAAAAAATTTAAATTGCCCTATTAAATCAAGGGTTTCATATTTAAAAATTATTTTTTTGAAAAACCCCATTTTAAAAAGGGACAAAAAAGTTATTATTAAAAAAGGAATACACATAGGTCATCTGGAATAAAACATAACCTAGTTTCCAAGTAGGATAAAATTAATGGGATGTGAAAATAAAATCATGGGAAAAATTTGTAAATAATTATATAGTGTTATAGAGATCATTGATCACCAGAAATTAAATGCTTAAGATAAAGTCAAATAACACAAAACCATAATTCTATGAGGAGTTAAAAGACAATTGTTTAATCTGATATGAAGGTAATAAGATAATTGTTTTTGGTTTCAAGTTAATTTTCTAGAGTTGAGGGATTATTTTATTCTTGAGGTATAGAACAATAGAAAATATACTTAATATACTTTAAGTGTTGTTTCAACCTTTTCTTGTACTCCAAAAAAATTTCCACTTCATTTCTCCCTCCAAGAAATGAATATCTAGTATGAATTTTGTTATGAATGAAGCAATAAAATTTTCTTTTATTAGAGTTTAAGATCCATAAAATAATAATTAACTATTCTCATTATCTTCAAGTATTAACCAATAAAAAAGGATTACCGAAGGTAAGATAATGAAAATAATTTATAAACCTTCATATGAAAAAAATAATAAATTTGACTTCAAAATTTCCAATAAAGGTTCAATATAAATAACTTTATAATTAAATAATCCAATATCCTAGTTATCCACAATATTATCAAAATTCATTTAATTTTTAACCTTAAATTTGACCTCATACCTTTTAAATTACATTCCCAAAAATAAAATGTCATTTTTTCCAACAAAAATATTTTATGTTTAACCTAATGGCTATATATAACTACAACCAAATAAAACATATCATGAAATATGATTAATTAACTCAAAATTTTAAATATTTGATCTAATAATATTTTTACAATGTCAAATTAATATTTAACTATCAAAATATTTAAGTAAAAACAATGTCAAACTAACTAGTATATCATATAGGCCAATGGAAGGAATTGCAGCCCTGTCACCCTTCAGTTGTGGGTTCAAACCCCATGGCCTTGCTGAATCTCACAGATTTTCCCAAGACACGTGGGATGTATTTTTTTTATAAAACTATATTAATATAATTCTTATAAAATCCAAACCAATATGATAAAATTCTTCCAAAAATAGAAATAACCATCGAATAACTTTTTAGCCATAATGTTTTTCTATACACCTTATTTTTTTCACAAAATCAAATATCCATAAATTAATATTATTACATTAAAATTCATGATAATATTAACCCTAAAGTTTATCAATACTTTTAAATCTATAAAGATATCATACTTCTCAAATAATGCATCATGTTGATCTTTAGAGTTACATATACCCTAACTATCTACTAAAACTCAGTAAATGTCTCCAAGGTACTTCCATCATATAAAACCATAAAGGGTTATCTATGCATTTAAAATTATAATCAACCTTAGACATATTAACCAATTATGATTCCTAAAAAATTAAACAATGATCAAATCATTCATAAAATTACAATATTTTTTTATATCTTTTTTTAAATACTACCTAATGGTCTGTAAGAAAAAGGTGAATTATCCAAAGCCTATCCCCAAGACTATCAAATCAGGTTTGATTCAGGGCCTATTTTCATGCACTAGGTGGTGATCGAGTCAAATCCCAATGCTGCCTTTTTAGAGTTATCACCCCTAGGTACAACTATTCCATAACCACATCCACTTATAGTATCCATAAAGGGATGTAATTCTATGAACCAAATAATCTCTACATTAAAAAAATATGATTTTCTTCTATAACTATCTTCAAATTCAATCATGTGGTTATTTGCCCTAATATATGTTTTCCTAAATATATTTCCCAAGTTTCATACTAAAATTCTTCTAATACCACCTATAATGAACCTAACCTTTGTAGCATAGAGAAATAGGTTAATTTACTACTTTGGTATAATATATATATGATTGCATCTCGATTGATTGAATAATTTAGTATTTTTGAAAAAATATATACATAATTAAATCTCATTTTAGATTTGATAACATAAAATAAAATATAGTGATTACAATAGCTTTACATCATTGAACTCATTCAATGATTCTTTCTTGTGATCCTGGAGAAGAGAAAAAAATTAAAGGGTGAGATTATATGATTTGTAATGGTTATGTATTAGAGAATATATCATTAATTAATAAATCATTATCAATAAGGTATAATCAACATGACATGTTAAATAACCAAAAAAACATGTAATTTTATAAATAAATTGGCTATCATGATCAGATAAGAAATAATGAACATGGAAAGGTAAATAACTAAACACCGATTCCATTTAATAAATAATTGAGCACAAAATGCATCCATGGATTATATAAATGAAATAATATCATAGATAATAATAACTAAATTATTAATGAAGTAAATTTTAATATTTGACATCATGATCTCATAAATTATTATATCTCTACCATCAAGACCTTGAGTCAGGATAGTTTAATCAACTTGTAGCTATATACCAAACCCATTTCAACAAGACTAGCCAACTGATTCATCTCACGAGACCCCAAATTCAACATGTGGATATCAATAAGAAGTCCTCACTAATAAATTCAATTCCAAACAATTCCTTATATATCAGATGATTTATTTATTTCATGAACAATATGCCTTATCAATGAATACCCTTATTGGGTAATGATTATAGATTTATCAAGATTTTTCATAGTCATTGAAAAAAATCAATATTAAAACCCCATAAGTAAAAAATAGTGTTCGGTTCAGAAAATAATAATATCCATGATACATATAATATCAGTATTGAAGATAAATTTATTGTCTAATGATCGTGAGAAAGTAGGATTTTCAAGAGACATTTTGTGACTATAGAATTAATCAAGAATGTGAATGTCAAAAATTTACTATTTTAAATTGATCATAAATAATAAAAATAAAGTATAAGGACGGTATCAATACAATATATACCTAGTGGATTGAAATAAATTATTGTTTTGATTGATTAAAATAATTAAAATAAAAAAGATAATTTAAAACATTCTTGAGGATAACGGTCTTTTTGAATTTCAAAATTAATTTTATAAACTAAAAATTTTCAAAATATTAAGGAATTTTTTTCATTTAAATAAACCTTGTAATAATTAAAATAAATATTGAAAAAAATTATCGGTCTTGATGGTGGGAATATTCAATTCATTCCTAGCATGATAAAACATATTTTTGTTTCAATTTTTTGTTAGAAAAATATAAAAGTACCTTTTTTGGAAAATGTTAGGAAGATTAATTTTAAAATGTTTTTTGAAAATACAGTCATTTAAAAAAAATTATTCAATCTATAATATAATAATATTGGAAACATTATTGATTTATTTTAAAAAACAAGGATTTTTAAGAAAAAGTTTTTTTCACCCAAGAGATATATAATGTTTTATTTCATTAAAAAAATTCTCAAAAATGTTAAGTAACAAATAGAGGGAAATTGTTATAATATGTAAAATATACAATAATAACTAGTGGATAATAAAATTAAAGTGTTTAATTATATAATGATCAAATAATTTCAATTAATGGTAGTTCAAGTGTAAATAATCCTGATTAAATGTGATCAGGAAATAAACCCATACTGATTTTTTAACTTTTGGATCATAACCCACATGAATTATAAAACATAAAATCAAACATTAAATAACATGAATATAAATATATTAATGATAAATAATATCTAAGGCTTAGTATATAAAAATCATAGAATACGATAGGTGTATAACATAACATATGTCCCAAAAAATAAAATTTGAGATGAGGAACACATACAATGAACATAACATTGATGTGAGAATTGATATAAGAATAAATTATTTTTATAAAATGTGAATAAACATAAAACAAGTACAAAAGCAACATAATATAATCATAATTCATCACACACATAATATTAGAATATGAAATAAAATGAATAATGTAATATAATCCAATGAAAAGAAATTCAGTAATGAAATTCTTTACCACTTATTAATTTTCAATTCAAATAAACTTGTATAAAATATGACATCCCAGTTTTATTACATAACTTTACATATAATATTACAAATATATGATCTTTTTGATGTTTAGTGTCTCGAAAATAATCTACCAAATACATAAAAACATGAAAATATTATTCTAATCCACTTGAAAGGCTTCATCATATGATGATCATCTGTTCAGTTACAATGTCTCATAATCTGGGCACATAAATCAAACGAAAAGGGTGAGCATAAGGCCCATTAAGGGAAAGCAAGGGAAACAATTTACATGTGGTCATGGGAATTATCAATAAAAACATGTGGAGTATCATAATGGAACGAGAGAGATGCATAAAATAAGAATGATAACATGAATAATAAATTTTAAATGTGGATACAACATTTAACTGAGTCATTAATAAGAATATAACCAAGGTTTATCATCGAGGTGTCATAATAATTACAATGGTTATTCACCAAGGTATCACAGAACTTATCATCTGTAGATATTAAATTATATACCAATGCATTGGAGTTTTATCATAGTGCATCTTTCATACGTATTAATTAATTTGGTCTAAATATATCATTATAAAATAATTTATAAATTAATTGTAATGAATTACAGAAATGGGTTTCATTTCAAATTCATGCTGCATTAGAAGGTTCTTAAAACAAGATCCTTTTTTCATTTTAAACCCTCAAAATAGGAAGGTGGATTTTATTTATTTAAATCCGAGAATTAAAAATATCATATTGACATCTATGTGAATAAATCTGGGGAAGAAAGAGTTTTGGGTATTCAAAAAATAAAATAAAATAATTTCATTATAAAATGAAAGAAATTTTGAGATGAAAATCCAGAAGGATAACGGGTATGAAACATGGTTTTGTAAAACAATAGAAAGAGAGGGGACAAGGGTATACAATTCATAAAATAATCAAAATAAAGTAGATGGATTGGAGGAAATTTATATAAGAACATAGTATATAAATTTGTAAGACATACCAGATAAAAAGAAAATTCAATGGAAAAGAGAAGTTGAGATTTACCTTACCTTGAAGAGTGACTCCTTAAACTCGATGATTGAGATCGTGGGGGTTAGATAAAACATTGGGAGGACTCTTTGGGAGGTAATATTATTATATATTTGTGGATAATTAATTTTGAATAAAATATAATTGGGAAATGTTTGGGAATTTATAAAAAAATTGAGGGACTGTTTTATTAATTTCCATGGAAACCTCAGTAGTGGTATTTGAAAAACAATGGGATTTTCCACTATATTTTCCAATGTTATTGGCCAATTGGGACAACTACTATCATATTTTAGTCCAAAAGAGTCTACTGTAATTTTATATTATGCATTACATCAATAATGATGTCATTAAACATAGTGAAAAATTCAAAAGTATTCTTAGTATTAATAAAAACTAAATTATTTTATAAAATTGTCAAAAATTCATTGTAACCTATTATCGATGTTATAATTAAAAAATAAAATTTATTTTATCATAATAAATCTATAAATATGAAAATCTTAACTTTTAACTCTAAAAATACTTATCTATAAAAAATAATAGTGAGCAGTACATGCATAGTAATATGCATAGTTAAATTTTTTGACACTTGAAAAAAAGAAGAATATTTTATCATTTATAATTAAATTAAACTGTTTTTATAATAATATTTCATTTAAGAAAAATTATTAATAAAATAATAATTTAATTTTTTAATTTTTATATATCATACAAGTATAATTTTTACCTGAAAATTCAATTTATCAAATTCCATTTCAATTTCTAAGCAAAAATATTCATAAAACAGAAACGATGGAATAACAATTTTATTAAAACAAAGGGATTAAAATTTTCATAACTATGTACTTAACACATAATCCCTTATAAAACCCACATACGACATATGGTAGTGGTAAGTGATATTGATAGACTCATCAGGAAACATGGCTAACATCGTCTGAGTGGTAATCTCCACTTACTTGGGATTCTCCCATAGGTGATTTCATTCAAGCATAACATGTTAGAACTCAACTTGGGCTTGGTCAAGAGATAATCCCGAACACACTACCTCCCTCCCATGTTCATGAGAATGGGCTTTGTATGAGATGGCTCTACTAGTTGAGGCCATTGAATCTTCTTTCTACATTAATTACACATTATCATTTCTATTTATAATATCATTAATAACATTAAAATTATTATTAAGAGTGTTTTTTCCAATTGTCATATTGACCAATTTTCATAATTGACCAATGATCATATTTGATCAATGATCATATAACAGTCGAAATCCAAAGGTCACATTTCAAATATACTAACTTCATTATTAAGGGGATATAAGTTTGTTGAGTACAAAATAATATAAGACACATTTTGAGGAAAGAATTATCATACAAATATTTTGGGTTATTAAATTATTCCTCCTTTAAGAAATATCATCCCCAAAATTTCAACTCATTCCACTGGTTGAGAAAAGGTGTGGGTAATTTTATCATCCTTTTCTCCCCAAGTTCCCATGCAGATTCTTCATATTTTTGGTTTCACCATAAAACATTAACACGGTGGGTTGTCTTGTTGTGTTGAACCTTGAATATATGGTCCAATATCTACACGAGATGCTCCTCATAATAGTGGTCATATTCCAATTATACCAATTCAGGATTCAGTACATGTGAGGGGTCAGATATGTACTTCCCCCCTGAGAGACACATGGAAAACATCATGTACATGATCTAGATTTGGAGGAAGTGAAAGCTGATAGGCTACTGCTCCTATGGGATCAGGGATTTTATTGGGGAAAATTTACCTAGGACTAATCTTCCCTTTCTTCCAAAACCTTATGACTCTCTTGCAAGGTGAAATTTGATGGGATACTTTTTCACTAACAACAAAATCCAAGTCCCTTTGACAGCTATCATGATAACTCTTCTACCAACTCTAAACAGATTTTAAGTGTTGATGAATGGAATGATCATTTTCTATCATCTCTTTCACGATATCTGGTCCATAAAGCTATGTTTCACCATCTTTATCACAACAAGTATGAGTACAACATTACTTCCCATATTGAGCTTCATAGGGTTCCATTTGAATACTCAAATAAAAGTTGTTGTCATAAGAGAACTCAACTAATGAGATATTTTTATCCCATCCTCCTTTAAATTCCATTTAGCATATTCTTAACGTATCCTTGAGTGTCTAAATATTCCATTCATATTGGCTATTCGTTTTAGGGTGATAGGACATACTAAAATTCAATTCAGTAATCAAAACCTTTTAAATAATTCTCCATAATTTCTATGTGAACCTAGGATCATGATATAAAATGAAATAAAGTGGTACCCATCCATCCTTACCACTACCTTGACATAAATCATCGTGATTTGGTCAAGATAAAAAAAAATATCGAATATAGATAAAATCAGCAGTCTTTGTGAGACTTTCCACTCTAACTCATATCGCATTGTTTCTTTTGGATGTTCTCAAGAGACTAGTGACAATGTATATAGTGATATTGTCCCACTTCCATGCTTGTATGGGTAGTGGTTGTAATACCCATTTAGGAAGTTGTTGCTCTTCCTTCACTTTTTGAAACACTAGAAACCTAGTAGTGTATTTAAAAATCTCCCTTTTCATCTTATCGCAACAATAATGATCAAGAAGGTCCCTATACATTTTCATGATTCTAGGATGTATAGAGAAAGTAGAGTTTTGACCTTCATCCATCATATCATGTATATACTGAATAGGTGGAATACATAAACTTTTATAAAATTTCAGTACACATTCTTATTCAATATTGAACTCATGAAACTTCACATTCTCTAAATCGTCTAACATATTATGTAACAAATGATATTCTCTTTTATATATCCTGATCTTCTATAGTAATGATGGTTGAGAAATCATTTGGGATAGAGTTGATGATATCATTTACCTTATGATTCCAATGTCTCGTTTTACTAGGTCTTTGATCAAATGATCTCTTTAAATCCTCATCATTGGCAGCCCAACATGGTCTTTTATAAAAAATATATAAGTTATACTTTTCTCTTCCAGGATGATAATGAATTGAATAATCATATTCTTTAGGAAGTTAAAACCATATCCTATTTCTTATGTTTAGTTCGTTTTCCATGAAAATATACTTCCAAATTTAATGGTCTTCATATATATATAATTTATCCATATAAATAAAAATTCATCATATCTTTAGAGAAAAAACAACCATAGCCAGTTCTATCTCATGCGTAGGAGAGTTCTACGCATGAGGCTTCAACTGTTGAGACACATATGCAATCACCTTATAATGTTTTAGGAAGATGCACCCATGAACTTATAGAAATGAACTTCTAAAAATAAAAAATCATTCTCCCATATAGGGTAGAGTTAACACAGGCACTATAACCAATCTATTCTTTGGATCTTGGAATATTTCGTCACACCCCTTTTTCCAGATGAACTTGATCACTTTTTGAGTTAACATGGTTAATGGATTTCAATGTTAGGATTTTTTACTTCAAAACCCTACCAAAATATCATGCCAATCCAAAGAAACTATGAATATCAATTATTGTCGTTTCCTGAGGCCACTCATCCACAACCCTTGTCTCTGTAGTGTCAATTAAGATTCCATGATTGGTTAAAATGTTGCACAAGAAATCAACTTTTTAAAACCAAAATTCACATTTTATAATCATTCCAAATGACCTCACTTTCCTCATAGATTTCAATATGACCCTTAGATGATCTTCAAGCTCCAAATTTTTTTTGAAATATATCAGAATTTCAAAAATAAAAACTACCACAAAGATATAAATTTAGTCCCTTTTATTTTTGTGAATAAAATCCATAAAAATCATAGGAGCATTAGTCAAGTCGAATGTCTCAAAAACAAAATCGTAATGACCATATCTCAATTGGAATGTGGGCTTTGTAATATCCTCATTCTTCACCCTCAATTGATGGTAACCATGCACTACTACAAAAAATAGGCAAGGGAAGCACCACATTTTATCAGTGCTAAGACAAAAGTGCTGATATAGGAAAATCATTATCAGTACTAATTAAAAGAATTCATAAAGGCACCCTTTATCAGCGGTCTTCTAGCACTGATGAATATTCCCTTTATGAGTGCAAAAAAGGCGCTGATAAAGGATACCTTTATCATAGATAATTTTTTTGCGCTGATAAAGGGCTTCTTTATCAGCTCATTTTTAGAACTAATAAATCCATAGTCCAATATTTTATAAACTCATTTGCTCAGTATCCTCTGTTTATCAAGCCCTCAAGCTCTCATGGTACTGTACCCCAGCGACAACATCCCTCCCCCTGATCTTCTCTTTGTCGGACCTCTTCCGCTAGCCCTACTCCGCCGCTATCTCTACTCCTTATCCTCCCCCTAAAACCCCTCCCATGGATCCTCCTCACAGTGAACCCTACTTTTCCTCCTCCTTGCTGGATGCTACTCCCCGTAAACCCTACTCCTCCATTTCGCAATGGTTGGTGGATCCTCCCATGCACCTCCCCCTCTGGCTGTCGCGCCTTCCCCTCCTGACGTAGTGTAGAAGGCTCCATGACCACTCGATGCTTTTTCTCTCCCTCTATCACAGGTGAAATCTACTCTAGGTAAGTCCCCCACTTCTCCTTTTAGGTTTATTTTTGGTAATTTCTCTTCCTACAATACATGTTTTCATCTATTTAATTATCATTTGGCCAATTTTTCATTGAATAATTTTTGAATGGTCATTGAATATTCCATAATAGGAATCATGGATCACTCCATGTGAAAATAAGACATGGGCAGTGCTAGTCTTTTTTAGACACACCACAAACCCCTATGAACACATCTTTTCCCTCCATTAAGGATACTTTTGATCCCTATTTCCATTTATTTCAGTTTTTCTTGATATGTTTGAGCATCCATGGACTAGTATTGGTGGATTTTGTTCCCTTGGTCCATTCCTATGAAGGCATGATGCAGCTTCATGACCCCATCTAAGGATGTTGGCCCCTCTATATCTTCTTAATGATCATGGTAGTGTTGGTGAGTTCCATTATTCTTTATTGAGTTTTCTTAGTCCACTTATATGAGGGTTATTATGGAATTAGGCCCTATTCAATAGAACTCATACCCCTCAGCGACATGGAACATATATCAATTCAAGGTACCCAGAGTGATCCTCATTTCATTCATGTTGTCCCTATATTGGGTTTGTTGAATTGAAATCACCAACACTTACGTGGGCATTGATCCCCTATATTGCAGGATGATTGAAGTTGGGTTAAATGTACCCCAACAAGATATAGGAATTAAAACCCTCTCATTAGATATAGATCTGATATATCAGATGGTGTATTAGTCTGATGGAGGGTGTATCCCGGATGAACCCTCTTAGTTTTCAATATACTTATTCTATAGTGAGTGGTCTCAGTTCACTATTATGGGGGTTAGTATGGAATATGATCAAGAGCAATGAACCACATGTCAATTAGTGAACTGGATCTTGTATCCTTCCAAGAAGCCTGAAGCAAACCTTATTTCCAATGTGTTTTCCATATGTTGGGTTTGTTGAATTGGCATGACAAACACTTACACAAGTGTCTATCCCCTATCTTGGAAGATTATTGTAGTAGAATCTAGCATCCCACTATCAATCCTTGGGCATTGACCCCCTATATTTGTATCTTGAGCTAATATTTCTGATGGGTATTAGTCTGATGGAGTGTATATCTCGAGTGAAAACTCTCAGTTTCCAATGTGATTCCTCTTGGCTAGATCGGATGTGTGTGACCTCTTGGACGAGTGTTGTCATTGGAATTATACCTTGGGTATCATTTCTTCTCGGAGGTGTGTTACCTTGAAACCCTGAGTTGATCTAGAACTAGAAGTGGTTGAGACATTTTTTTGACTCTGAGTCTTTTATGTCTATATTTGGGATATCCTTGGTTATCATTATGTCTCATATATTGTTTTTAATACCTATGATTAGTGACATGAATACTCTTGATGCTTTATGTATGGTGTTTTTGGGGTGTCCTATTGTGTATTGTAATAATCATCTCTATAGGGGATATTCCCATACATGGCATGTCTTATACAGATGATGAAAAATTTCACAGAGTCCTTGGTGGACTAGAATAAGGTAGAGATTAGTTTTGGATACATAAACTGAGGTGTATACCAATGGTGAATTAACATATGTCCCCTCCTTCTATGTACACTATGGGAAAAATGGGTATTTGAGACGGGTCATTTGCGACGGGATCCCATCGCAAATGGCCTTTGCGACGGGGGCCCGTCGCAAATCGCCCGTCGCGGAAAATGCCGTCGCAACAACAATTATTTGCGACGGGCCCGTCGCTGAAGGTATTATTTACGATAGGGATCATTCCCGTCGCAAATAATACTTCGTATATTTGTAAATGCTTTTAAAAAAAGGAATTGTGACGGGCCCGTCACAATAGTTATTTGTGGCGGGCCCGTCGCAAATAGTAATTGCGACGGGCCCCGTCGCAATTTCTTTTAAAAATAAAATAAAAACTATTATTAAATTATTTTAATGCATATAATAATAATACTATTTGCGACGTGCATAGTATCCCATCGCAAATACTATAAAAAAATAAAGTAAAATTATTAATAAATTATTTTATTTAATATAACAATAATCCAATTATAATTCAAAAATAAAAAATATTAAAATATTAATAAATGATTTTAATTAATATAATAATAGAATTATAATTCACAAATAAAAATAATAAATTATTAATAAATTATTTTAATTTATATAATAATAATAGAATTATAATTCAAAAATAAAAAATAATAGAATATTAATAAATTATTTAATTAATATAATAATATTAGAATTATAATTCATAAATAAAAAAATATTAATAAGTTATTTTAATTAATATAAAAATAATAGAATTTTAAATTCAAATATTAAAATAATTCAAATATTACAAAAAAAAATATAATTAAATTATAATATTATAAAATTTTAATATATATATAAAATTCAATATTATAAAATATAAATAATATTATTATTCATATTAATATTGTTATTTCAAAATATAATATTATTAATATTTTATAATGAGACAGAAACTACGAATAGAAAAAAAATTCATATTTTGATTTAACAATCATTATAACATAAAAACAAACTCTAATCTGAAGGAGGGGGGGAGGGGGAGGGGGAGGGGGGATCTGCAGATGCTGGTGGAGGAAACTCCATCCCAAAAGCATGAGTGAGTCGGCGCATGTACTCCATCTGCTCCTGGTGCTGCTACTGCCACCGACTCATCTGCTTCTCGTACAACTGCTGCTGGCGTCAACGCTCCTCCTCATGCTGCTGCTGCTGCTGACGCATCTGCCAATGCTCCTGTCGGAGACTCTCTATCAGTGCAGTCTGAGATCACAACTAATCGTCATACTGTGTAGCAGAAGAAGATGCATGAGCTCCTCTCGAGCTGGACGCCAACATCGCAGCACTGCCATAATAATCTCCAGGAGTCAGTTGAGAGTTAATACCAACTACCCGGCCCTTCTCGAAGGCATACTAGGTGGCCTGCATCCATGCCGCCTCATCAAAATGACAGCCAGTGGTCTGATCTGATGACTCGGCCTGACTCTCAGGCCGGGTCTGTGACGCTGTGGCTTCATATGACTCCTGTAGTTGCAATTTCAAATTAAAATTGTGAATATATTATATGCAGTTAATTTTTAAACTTGAAAACAAATAATACTGACCACGTTGTGATGCTGACGATCACCTCTGAGCTCCCCAGTAGTAGGATCACTATACATCCTCTGATATACGTCGTACTCCGTAATGTCGGGGTGCTCGACAGCCTATAATTATTGGTAATTATTGGTAATTATTACTAATTATTGGTAATTATTACTAATTATTGGTAATTATTGGTAATTATTCTTAATTATTGGTAATTATTCCTAATTATAGGTAATTATCCGTAATTATTGTTAATTATTGGTAATTATTGGTAATTATTACTAATTATTACTAATTATTGGTAATTATTACTAATTATTACTAATTATTGGTAATTATTCTTAATTATTACCAATTATTAATAATTATCGGTAATTATTGGTAATTATTGGTAATTATTGGTAATTATTGGTAATTATTACAAATTATTGGTAATTATTACTAATTATAACTAATTATTGGTAATTATTCCTAATTATTGGTAATTATCGGAAATTATTGGTAATTATTGGTAATTATTACTAATTATTACTAATTATTACTAATTATTGGTAATTATTACTAATTATTGATAATTATTACTAATTATTACTAATTATTGGTAATTATTCCTAATTATTACAAATTATTACTAATTATTGGTAATTATTCCTAATTATTGATACTTATTACTAATTATTGGTAATTATTAATAATTATTTGTAATTATTAATAATTATTGGTAATTATTACTAATTATTACTAATTATTACTAATTATTGGTAATTATTACTAATTATTACTAATTATTACTAATTATTGGTAATTATTGGTAATTATTATTAAATATTACGAATTATTGGTAATTATTACTAATTATTGGTAATTATTACGAATTATTACTAATTATTGGTAATTATTACTAATTTTTACTAATTATTGGTAATTGTTCCTAATTATTACTAATTATTACTAATTATTGGTAATTATTACTAATTATTGGTAATTATTAATAATTATTCCTAATTATTACTAATTATTACTAATTATTACTAATTATCACTAATTATTACTAATTATCGGTAATTATTCCTAATTATTACTAATTATTACTAATTAGTGGTAATTATTAGTAATTATTACTAATTATTACTAATTATTACTAATTATTACTAATTATTGTAATTATTGATAATTATTACTAATTATTACTAATTATTGGTAATTATTACTAATTATTACTAATTATTCCTAATTATTCCTAATTATTGCTAATTATTGGTAATTATTCATATAATTACCAATAATTAGAAATAATTACCAATAATTAGGAATAATAACATTTTTAGTATATTTTATTATTAATATTAAAATAATATAATTTTCTATATTATATACAATTCTCCTTTCATCTGTGTGTTTTCTGTCTCCACATACAAATATTACATGTGGAGACAGAAAACACACAGATGAAAGGAGAATTGTATATAATATAAAAAATTATATTATTTTAATATTAATAATAAAATATACTAATAATGTAATAATGTAATTATTCCTAATTGTTGGTATTTATTACTAATTATTAGCATTTATTCTTAATTATTGAAAATTATTACTAGTTATTCCTAATTACTATTAACTATGAACAATACTAATAATTTAAATTTATTAAGTAACAAAACAATGTAAACATAATTAAATTACAACTAATTAAGAATAATTGAAACTAATAAAAAATTTAAAATAAATATTAAATTAAAATGAACATAAATACCTTTAAAATTGATCTGAGGTTGATCTCTGATCGTTCTTGAAAACTTCAATATCAACTCCAGAGAAAAAAATTATACTTAAGAAACGCTGAACTCTAGAAATAGAATTTTGAGAGAAGGAGAAGATGGAGTTTCAGAATGAATTGAAAAAAACGGATGGGGGTATTTATAGGTTAGATTATTTGCGACGGGTCCATTTGCGATGGGATACCCGTCGCAAATGCCTTAGCCATCATTTATTACGGTCAACAGTTAAATAGTTATTTGCGACGGGCCCCGTCGCAAATAATAACCTGCTGACATGCTATTTGCGATGGGGGTATATTCCCGTCGCAAATAGCTTTTACCGCCGCCGGTTATTTGCGACGGGCGGTAACTGCCCGTCGCAAATAACATTCCTGCGATTTGGCGCGCAACCGCGCCAGTCCTTTTGCGACGGGGTCAGCTAACCCGTCGCAAATAAGTTTCTAATGGGAATATTTGCGACGGGATTTATTCCCGTCGCAAATAGCCATTTTCCCCGTAGTGGTAGGTTATACATTACTTTCCAGTTTTTGGTTGGATTGTATTTCTACTCTTTTTATTAAATCCATTAATTTATGTTGTTCAATTCATAGACCAACATCAAGTGGTTTGAGGGAATTCATCATGTAATTTGAATCTTTGGATTGCTATATTAGTGTTCTATTATTATGCCTATGGTTTGAGTTTATATCATAATCTTTTAAGGTAGTGATCTTTTGGGATGTAGGGTTAGCAGCACCCACCCACAGTAGGTGGGTGATGCAAGTCTTATCTCAGGTGGCACTATTATTCATAGTTACCTCAAGGATATCCTGTTACTCCAAATAATTTAACATGATTGTTATGGGTATAGACATATCACATTGTATATTCTTAACATTAATGATGCAGTCAGAGAGGTTGTTGACGAATAGCCTAGGCAGAGGATGGAACTGGAGAAATGTGGTCTGTATAGCACTAAAGTGATGGGGGAGATTGGGGAGATTCATGAGGTGGATGGAACATTGGTTTGATTAGACTAATACTACCCCAAAGTAGACCACTCTATATTGGGAAGTTAGTGGTTCGAATCTTGGATAATTTTAGTCACTAGAGTCTTTTTACTAGGATTTTCCAGGAGTGTTTGGAGGTATGATCTATGTTCATTATACTTTTCTTGTATTACTATTATAAATAGGTACAAGTAACTATTTTTCCTAAAATTATCAATGATTTTCTATGTATATGGTAGGTGTTGGTAGTTCCCCATGTTAGTGATGTTTGGTAAGAATGTGGACTTGCAAGGAGGATAACAATTCCCCCCATCGAGTTGTGTTCTTGAGAGGTGATCCAAAAACAAGTGGGCATCTCAGTGACTCCTAAAGTGGTTACTATATAAGTTTTGTAGATGGGGTCCATTTAATTTTATGTTTGAGGCCCTTTTTATGTGCTAAGGTGTTATATAAATCCATGTTTTTAGTGAACTAGTGTGAAATGAAAAGGTTGTGTTCCAAGTAATAGGATCCCATAGAGGCTTCGAGTGTGGTTCTTGGTATGAGTTTGGGGAAGGTGAGGGAGAGTTATTGCATATCCTTAAATATTCATGACTGAATTTATGTTCACTAACCTTAATTTTCTATTTATTATGTTAATTTGGGTAACCAAACCGATGATTTTCCATAGTAATTTTAGATAAACCTAGGTTATGTAATCCAAATTAACTCTTCAACTATTTTTGTAGATAATGAATTCTACATGTTCTTGTTCTCCTAACCTCGAGGATGAACAAGTCTCTTACGAAGCTACTGTTGTTTCTGCTCACAGTGCAGACCAACAACACGTTTCTGAACCTGTAGGTGCTCTTAGTGTTGGGGCTCAACAACCACCAGCACATGTCGTTGCTACAATTTCAAATGAACATATTTATGATATAGATATCGATGAAATGTTCGAGGATGAAGGACCAATGTCGTAGAAGATATAGGTGCATCGTAGTTTGACGGTGTTAGCCAAAGTTCATAAGCCAAAAAGAAAAGTCATCAAATTTTTTGTCAGATGGAATGCACGAGGCCAACATGTGAATCCCAACAAGGCTTTGTTTAGTAGTTACATTTGAATTGTCACTCGGCATCCCATGCTGATTGACATAGATTCATGGAATCATGTTCTGTCCGGGCAAAAGTATGTGATTTGGGAAGAAATTACAGTAACATTATGATATTATTTCTTTAATTTAATAGAAATTAAATTAATAAAAAATGTATTACTCTTCGTAATCTCTTGAAGAGTACATTTATAGAAGATGATTTACACAAGAATTTTGTACTAAGGCTTGTAAGAAGGATTCATAGAGGTTTTCACACTATTCTAAAAAAATGTCACCGAAAAGATTCCAATGGTATAATAAACCCACAACTAACCCTTATCTAAACTCACCTGATATCCCAAGAATCATGGGATGCATTTATTAGTCGACGTGGGGATGAGAATTTTCAGGTACATTATGGCTGATAATATGTTGTTTGAGGATATGTGTATTCATCACTTTGATTTTCAATATTTCATTTATGAAACAACAACTTAGTAATGAAAATAAGGAATGTGCATCAAAACTAACATACCCCTATCGTAAATCAAGGATACGGTAAAATTCACTTGAATAGAAAATGATACGTATTTTAGATTTATAGTAATATTGTTATTGCTAAGAAATATAATCATAATTATCTTTCTATATTTTTATGTAGATTGATGAGCTTAAAGCCAAAAACACTTCCATCCCACATCATGTTCTATATAAGGAGGCACATGTGAATAAGGAAGGAAAGATGGTATATCAAAACACACAAAAAGTGTGGAAAATATGTGTAAGTATAACAAAATAAAATATTTTTTTAAATTTCTATTACATAATAACAATTACTTATTTTCCTATATCTAACAGTCACAGGAATCAGCTACTCCTGTGGTAGATGCAGATCTATTAATGACGGCTTTGAAGTTTCCAAAACAATACGGTTGTGTTTGAGGTGCATGGTTTGGGGTGACACCCCGAGTATATTTTCAGAAAAAAATGGATGATAGAGATGAAGAAATGAAATGAATGAGAAAAAGACAAGAAACTCCTAAAGAACGACTGCTAGAAACTTTTATGGGTGGAAATCAAGGAGAAGACACAACCCAAGAACAAACAGCACGTCAAGATCTCGTCCCACCCCCACCAGCTTTGAGGCGAGCTATTCCCCTCAAAGAGATGTATTAGATATGGTAATAAATATTCTAATAATTTTTCCCATGAAATGTGAATCAGAAAAACACTGATACTTTTCCAATACTAATCTTCTACCGGGTGATAATGATTGTGATTTATATCTGTCAACACCCAACTATCACCTTGTAGAGAGGGTTACGGTGTTCAACATCCCAGAGGACAAGCTGCATAACTGATCACTTTCCAAAGATCATCAAAATGTGATGATTACTTTAGATCATGAGACATATTTAGATCAACCTATTCCACTTCATGACGATGATATTCATATGGTAAAAAAGGCTATTGGGACATTCATTGCATGGCCATCATAACTTGTAAGAGTACATGTGGACAAAGAGGTATTTATTTCCATTTTTTCAAGCTTAACCTTTAACAATTAATGAAAAAAATTTATGAACCAATGAATATTATTATAGATGGAGAAAGGGAAGGGGTGACAAGAAAAAGGGGCTTAAAAGCATCTAAAGGATCAACCAACTGATCCCAACGAGCTACTAAAATCATAATAACACCACATGTTCTATTTCCACATTTACTAGCATTGAAGACTCATGTCGATACGAATCTAAAAAATGGTAGTAGTCATATAGTTGTTTTTGAAAAGAATATATATAGAGAAGTAATTCAAGATTTCATTGCTTCTGAAAATGTAAATGAGATCCTTGAATATGGTTTGCTAGGCATCACAGTTATAAATTTATATATGAGGTATGTTTTCATGAATTGATTTTTTGAAATCTAGTATAATGTGCTAATTATAAATAAATGAATTTTATATTATTGGAAGGCGTATATATGAGAAACAATTGAAGGGATTTTTCCATGAGCCAAAATTCGGACTCGTTAGTCCTCATACAACATCAACACAACTAACGAAATTAGAGCCATCAAAAAAGGATGAAATAGTGAAATGGTTGCTGATAACATTTGAAAGAAAGATTATGGATGAGAGACTCTTCCTAATACCAACCATGCTGGGGTAAAACTATATGATTAAATAATATCCATTAAATTTTCACTTCTTTTATTACTTATTCCTTTTTGAGTTTTTGATAAACATTAGCTGCTAATTGTGGTGTACTTGGATACTCCAAAGATTTATTTTTTAGATTCAATGTGAGGATATCCAAGAAACCGACCACACATAATGGAGTTTTTGAATCTGTAAGACACTTCATCCTGTGTTTTAGATCTAAACATCAAGTTATATAATTTATAATTTTTTTACTGAGGATTTTGTTATGGTAGGTTGGTGTAACAATATAATCTAAAACAAGGAATGAGGATAGGGGCTAAGCATAAGGAGGCGATCGAATAATACTTCTGGACCGGTATCAGAGTATATATAATAAAATTTTACCATCCAAACACATATCAAAACATGTTATTTATTCTACTAATGATCAATGTTTTTTCAGTTTCCAAAACAAACAAACAATAATGATTTCTGTTATTATGTTTGTAAATAAATGAGAGAGATCGTTTTCCATCAACAATCTAGCATTCCTAAAGAAGTATTTTCAAAAACAAATACTATTTCATATAAATTATTTATTATTTATTTATTTATTTATTTTGCAGTACTACTATGACTTTCAAAAATCCTTATATTCACAAGACGATATAGATTTCTTCAAAAACTAGTGGGCCTCATACCTAATAGAAGATTGCACACAAATTGCATGAATATTTGACATGGGGACTTGTACAATAGGTAGCCATTTTTGAGAGGGGTTAAGGAGATCAAAAGAAGAAACATTGTTGTATATAAATGTTTGTAGGAAAATTATAATTGTTATTAAATAAAATATTCTTTGTATAATGAGTCATTTTTCCTTTTTAATATATGAAATTCACTAGAAACATGCAATAATGATGAACCAATTTTCTTTGGTCTTTGGATAAGAAAAAATAGTAATATCTCCAAAATACCATCATATCTGAACAAACACATTCAGATTGTGTTGATACATTAGGAGAACGATCCATGGATAATTTGTGACGTGTACGAGTAAACCCTGCCTCAATCCGAGGTACGGTGTGGATGATATCACTCAAAGTGACACTCTTTTGTTTAAAATGGACAAGAGTTTAAGTGAAAAAAACAAATGACATACAAAAAACTGACCAAACGCCTTTGGATTGTGTTAATAAATTAGGAGAATGATTTGTGGGTCATTTATGATGTGTACGACTCAACCCTGGTTCAATCGGATTTATGGTGTGGTCGGTATCACTCAAAATGTCTCTCTTTTATTTAAAATGGACAGAATTTAAAGAGAAAACAACAACTGACGTATGGAAAAAAAACCAAACAGATTTGGACTGTGTTGATACATTAGGAGAATGATCCATGGTTCATTTTTGACATTTATGTGTTATCCTCGCCTCAATATGAGGCACTTTGTGGTCGTTATCACTCAAAGTGTCTCTCTTTTGTTTATAATTGACAAAATTTTAAGTGAAAACAACAACTAACGTACAAAAATATGACCAAACGCATTCAGATTGTATTGATACTTTAGGATAACGATCCATTGGTCATATCTAACATTTATGAGTCCAAACAGCATCAATATGAGGCACGGTGTGGCCATTATCACTCAAAGAGTATCTGTTTTGTTTAAAAAGGACATAATTTTAAGTGAAAAAAACAGCTGATGTACGGAAAACTGACCAAATTCATTCAGATTGTGTTGATACTTTAGGAGAACAATCCATGGTTTATTTGGGATGGGTACCAGTCAACCCTTCCTCAAGATGAGGCATGGTGTGACCGGTATCACTAAAAGTGTCACTCTTTTGTTTTAAATGGACATAATTTTAAGTGAAAACAACAATTGACATACAGAAAACTGACCATACACGTTCAGATTGGGTTGATACGTTAGGATAACGATCCATGGGTCATGTGTGACATGTAAAAGTTAACCAAACCTCAATCCAAGGCATGGTGTGTCCTGTATCACTCAATGTGTCTCTCTTTTATTTAAAATTCACATAATTTTAAGTGAAAACAACAACTGACGTATGGAAAGCTGACCAAACACATTCTAATTGTGTTGATACATTTTTATAATGATCCATGGGTCATTGTAGATGTGTACGAGTCAACCCCACCTCAATTCAATCCACGATGTAGCCGGTATCACTCAATGTGTCTCTCTTTTGTTTAAAATGGACATAATTTTAACTGAAAACAACCACTGACCTACAGAAAAATGACAAAACACATTCGGATTGTGTTGATGCATTACGAGATGATCCATGGGTCATTTATGACATGTACGAGTCAACCATGCCTCAATCCATGGTATGGTGTGGCCGGTATCACTCAAAGTTTCTCCATTTTGTTTAAAATGGACAACATTTTAAGTGAAAACAACAACTAACATACGGAAATCCCCCTTCCAACCATACACACCAAAATCATTTATTTTTTCCTAAAGAAACACATACTATGGAAATAAACACTATTCAAAAACTATTTTAAAAATACAAATGATCTTAAAATCCATGAAATTAATTCCATTAAAACCAATAATGCCCCCCACCCATGGACACCACCCCACCCCCTAAACACTACTCTTCCCCCTGGACACCCCCACCCCCTAGACACCCCATGGACAACCCCCCCCCCCCCCACCAGCACCTTGGACATCCCCCCCACCCCTAGACACCCCCAACCCCCTGGACGGCCCCCACCCACTGGATGACCCCCACCCCTCATAGACACCATCCCACCACATGGACACCCCCACCCACATGGAAAACCGCCCTTACACCCTGTACACCACCCCACCCCCTTGGACAGCCCCCTGGATAGTCCCCCCCTAAATCCCCTGAACCACACTCTGCCCCCTGGAAAACACCCCACCCGCTGGACACCCCCACCCCTGGAAACCCCACCCCTGGAAATCCCCCGAACCCCCTGGACACCACCCCAACCCCTGGACACCCCCATGGACAACCCCCCTCACCCACCACCCAAGATAGCATGCCAACCCCACCCCCTGGACACCCCCAACCCCCTCGACAGCCCCAACCCCCTGGATTCCCCCACCCCCTCCTAGACACCACCCCACCACCTGAACACCCCCATCCCCTGGACACCCCACCCCCATAGATAACCACCCCACCCCCTTTACACCACCCCACCCCCCTTGGGCAACCCCCAACCGCTTAGGCTACCCCCACCCCTGGACATCACCCCACCACCCTGGACACCACTTCACCCCCTGGACACCCCCAGTCATTGGACTCCCACACCCCCTGGACACCCCCAACCTCTAGAAGGCCCCCACCCCTCCTAGACACCACCCCATCACCTTGACACCCCCTGGACACCCCCACCCCCATGGACTACCTCCCCCACCCCCTGGACACCACCCCACCCCTGGACACCCCCACCCATAGACACCCCCACCCCTGGAGAGCCCCCCCAACCCCCTGGACACCACACCACCCCCCTGAACACCACTATGGACATCCCCCCCACCATCCTAGACAACCCCCACCCCCCAATAACCTTCATCCCCCCAGGCACCCCCACCCCCTAGACACCCCCTACCCCCTTTGACAGCCACCCCAAACCCCTGAATAGCCCCCGACCCCCTGAATTCTTAATTGAAATATTTATTTACTTATTTAAAATATTAATTTTGTGTTAATCGTGTATGGGTATACTTGTTGTATGTGTATTATTTCAGTAATTACTTTATGAATTATGTGTTAATTTTGTATGGGTATACTTATTAATATTATGATTTTTTGCTGGTCTTGTTTGGGGGTGTTGCTGCATAATTTTATGTTATAGCAGGCTGGAAATTTGTTAGCAGTTTTTTAGCGTTGATAAAGGGTACCTTTATCATCACTAAATAAGAACTTATAAAGGATCACTTTATCAGAGCTAAAGAAGCACTGATAAACTATTCCTTTATCAATGATTTTTTAGCTCTGATAAAGGATCAATTTATTAGTTAGTTTAGAGAACTGATAAAGGGGACCCCCTATCAATGCTGAGCTTTACAGTGTTTTGGTAGTGCTTTTAAAGCCCGTTTTGAGTGATGATAATGCTATTTTTTTGTAGTAGTTCATATCAAAGATCTATCATATAGATAAATGTTCCCCATGAAGATGGTCAAATAAATCATCAATTCATTAAATAGGGTACTTATTCTTCACTTTTATCCTATTAAGTTCTCTATAATCAATGCATAACTACATTGATCCACCCTTCTTATCCAAAAATAGGACAAATTCTCCTTAAAGAGACATGCAAGGATGAATAAACACCTTCTCCAAAAGATCATGGTGTTTTTTCTTTAATTCATCCATCTCCACATTTTTCATTCTATACAAGGATTTTGATATCATCTTGTATCTAGGAATATGTTCAATTAATAACTCTACCTCTCAATCTAGTCGAGGCCCAAGTAAAGCATTAGGAAATACGAAAATGTATTCCTAAATGATGGGGACATTATCTATTTGTATAATTTCATTTCCATCTTCATCTTCACCAATAACTATCCTAAAGTAGGCTAGAGGTGGTGATTATAGATAAAGCTATCTTCTAGATATCTTTCCTTTAAAAATAACTATAGTTTTTCAATTCAATACTACTAAGATTTCCATGCTTCTGCAATTGATCCTAGTATTATACTTTGTGATCTAGTCCATCCCTAGTATATTGTATAATTATATCATGGGATTGACTACTATATTTGTGATGAGATTATATGCACAAAAGTAAATACTTGAGTTTATATACTATTTTTATGCTTGTAAAACCCCTCAAGGAGTCTTGACTAATAGTTCTAGTTCAACCAGTTTTGTGATTGATTCTTTATTATATGAATCCTAGGAGAAAAATGGAATACATAGAACTAGGATCAAATAAATTACATGATATCTTTGAGAGAGAAATGTTAGTACCCACAAAAAAATCATTTGGGGCTTCAACTTCAGATATCACGATATAAAAAGCATAACCTTTCTCCCTTGGCATATACTGAGGCTGATGTTGTTTCCCCTCCACTTACCTCAAATTTTGATAGTGATTAGAAAAGTGGGTAACCTACCCACACTGGAAACATTCAACATTAGTTAGGTCCTTAACCATCTTCCCTTGGCCATTTTTTTCAGATGTTGAGGCTTCACGACACTATGATAGTTCCGGGCAATATGGCCATCTCTTCCACACATGTGACACTTCCCACTCCCTAGAAGGTAGTTCATTGAATGCTTCTTCCCACAATTGTTTCATGTGGAAAGATTCACTTTATTTCATCTTATTACATGATCAAATCTCTTTACCATGTTTGGATCTAAATATATCTTATTTTTAGTTTATTTTTGAGACCAATGTCTCTCACAAAAATCCAGTTCAACATTCATATCACTCCTCATATTCTTCTCATAGTTTTCATAGTCTCGGTTGAGCATATTCTTCCACAGATAAGGTTTTAGTCCAATAATGAATCAATCAACATTTACATTAGGAACCATGAAAAGAATAAAGGGGTAATGGGGAATTCTTGTGAAGTTTATCTCATAGCTTCCCATAGATTCATTTTCCAAATATTTCAGCTCTTGTAATTCTTTATCCATTTTTGTTTGCATTGAACATTGAAAATATTTTTTGAAAAAAGGGTCCCATAAACCCTTCCCATTCCATAGCTTCAATATCCCATCTTGGATTTATATTTTTTATTATCATCCACCACTGATCATATTCTCATTCTAAGAGGTAAACAACCAGGGTGGATTTCTCTTGTTCTGAATAACAGAGTACAAAAAATATCATTTCGATATAGATTGTCCCTATTAATCCATCAATGTGTTAGTAGATCCACTGAAAGATAGTGGTTGTCGATGCATAAAGTACTCAATAGAAAGTTGTTCCCTTCAGGTTGAATCTAGTATCACATCTTGATTCAAGTTATTGCCCATAACTTGAGTCAGTGGATTAATCATTCTCATGAAGATTTCCATTCCGGATTCAATCGGAAGGTCGTCAGTGCCTGCTCCATTGCCCTCACCATTTACATGGTTTCACCTATTTATCACCATTTTATAAAATAAGAACACCTTAGTGAAAAAAATGTTTCATTTAATAATTTTATAGTTCCAAAGGAACTTTTACATCATATTTTTCTAGTCTTAAACATGATATTCATTAAAAACAACTACATTTTCTTTAAATTCTTCAAAATGGTTCATAAAAATGTTGTGATTAACCAAACTTATCCACTAAGAGTTTGAAACTATGAGTTCATAAAGTCCCATTTCCATGAAATAGTTCCTATTATTGTCTAGATCAATGAAGTGTTTTCAAGTTTTACCACTAGATAAAATTTTTCTAGAGCCACATCCACATGATCGTACCCACCTAGGAATTTATTTTTTCGGATACCACTTAATATTTCCAAAAAAAATACAATGATGTTTTCTTATATATAATGTTTTCTATGGGGTTCTTTAAAAAGTTTTCAAATCTTAATTTCTAAAAATAACAAAACCATTCTTTCATACTAACTCTAACATCCCACTTTTATTACATAACTTGACATCACATTATACAAACAAAGTATAATTTAATGTTTAGTGTCTTGGAAATAAAGTACATAATGCCTGAAAACATTTATTCTAATACAATTGAAAAGATTCATCATAGGTCATCCTACAACTAATTACAGAATCTCATAATCGGGGGACATACATCAAAGTAAAATGGTGAACTTAAGGCCCATAAATGGAATGAAAGGGAAACAGTTTTCAAGTGATCATGAGACTTATCAATAAAAGCTTGAGGAATATCATAATGGAATGGGAAAGTGGTATATAATAATAATAAGAATATCAACCGTAAATTTTAAATGATTGTACAACATTTAATCGAGTCATTCATAATAATATCACCATGGTTTATCACCGAGGTGTCATAAAAATTACCAAGGTTATTCACCAAGGCATCGTAAAACTTATCATCTCTAGAGATTAAATTATTTACCCAATGATATGTATAGCTACCAGGGTGAACCATTCAAATCTATTAATTATTGTGAGCCAAAAATATCATAAAAAAATTTCATAAATAACCCATTTATGATAACATAAACATGTTTCATTTCAAAATATTGGTGTTTGAGAATGTTCTTAAAACCAGAACATTTTTTTCATTTTAAAACCACAAAATAGAAATGAATGTTTCAGGTATCTTAATGTTAGTTCCTCTAGGTTGAATACCCAAAGAGGGGGGGGGGTGAATCATGGTATGAAAGATTCAAACTTTCTCCCATTTGGATCTTTTTTCATTGATATAAAAAACTCAATTATCCCTTTCTCTCATAGAAATATATGATCAGATATGAAATCATGTACAAGACACAACGATTTTTTTGGTTCACCCTCACTGGGCTACGTCTAAGGAGAATACAATGACAATGTGTTGATGTACCAAATTCACTAAGTCTCACTGTCAATAATTAGTACCATATTAGGGAAAGATCTTCTATTCCTAGGCTGACTTCCTTTACAATGTTTAGGGCATGCTCACTGCATTCCTAAGGGTCACTCTCTATGCCTCTTTCTCTGGATCACTGGCGGTGGAAAGGGTCATCGTGTCCCTCTTCCTTCGCTCACAACTATTGGAGAGGAATCCACTCACATTTTATGGAAATGGAGGTCAAATAGATTTTATGGACATGTACATACCTTCATTTGTAGGAATTAATGCATCCCCAACTATAGGTAGATGCACTATGGAAGTTCCTTTTTCACCAACAGGTGAATTCCACCTTCTCAGATATTGCTAGGTACCGTAAATTCCTATCGTAAACTAAATGAAAGCTTTTTAAAGCCTCCTCATGAAAATTTTGAACCACCTAATACTCATATGTACTGTGCATCGAGAATGGTATGTGGACCACCTACGTCCTGTATATTTTCCTCTTCCACGAACATCTATCCCCTCCACATACCGCTGCCTTTGTTTTGACTTTGCGAACAACCCTATGTCCGCGAACTATTCTCTATTCGCGGACTGTCTTCAATTCAGCGTAATGAAACTCCCCCTCTTTGTACCACTCTATGGAGTCTCCCTCTTGTATACCTAATTTCCCTCCCCCATGCACCAAGTACTTTGAGTGTTAAAATTCGATGCTTAAATCCTTCAGCATTACTTCATATGCGAGAACCACTTTAGTCTTCACTGAATTATCCATTGAAAATTCCTTCGGAAATTGCCGAATTCCTGGAGAAAAATTGAGTTCTCAAATGATATTCAATCCCCACAAAAAATGGTGTGTTTTTCAATTATTATACAAGCAATGATATCTGCAAAAACCATTAATCCATGATTTACCAAATCTTTGATCCAGCCTCCACGACATACCGATCCTCTTGCTATCGCGAACCACAAGCCACCCTCGAACCATTTTTCCTATTTGGCCTTTGTAATTTCTTTGTTCCTACATGATAAATCTCTTTATATGACATCAATACATCTGCGTACCACACTATCTTCCACCATGAACCATTTTTAGATTTCATGAACTACTTCTACGTACCATTTTTGTTACTCCGCATACCGTTCACGAAAAATGGTACGTAGACTATGAATTATGGTATGTGGTTCTCATAATTTGTAGGTATACTTCAAGGTTCCTCATTTATTTGACACCTATGATGAAATACTTCATTTCTCAACATGAAACTCTTAATTTTGAGGCCTAATTTTTTTTTCAAACAATGGGAAATTGTGCCACTATAAAAACATATCTTCGGAAAACCCCAACCATACTCATTTGCAGTCATCTGGCTTCTTCAACAAACACAATCAAACCCAAAACATTCTTCAGAGGACACCTTAAGGGATTTTTTCACAACGATATCCCCCTTTCGGTTTGTTGACAACTTTTTGGAAAATAATTCATTGAATTTTGATATCTTGTTAGACCTCCTTCCATCTTCAACTATCATTCGCTTCATCCGATTAAGATACTGATCAAGGATTTACTCAACATATACTTTAATCCCACATGATCAATGATCAACGTGCCAAAAAAGAGTATATTGAAAAGTTTACCAATGAATCACTTCATTGATAATCACCAATTATTGATACTATACTGATACACTGATACCAATGATCTGATTTCATCACGAACCTCAGCCGTTGTGATATCTAATCATTGATCGATCACATTTACCATCATCATATTTAATACTCCCCTATGTTATGGAACCTATAACCAATTTCAAATCCCCCTATCTTGATGATCCACATAACAGATTCTCTCTATGTCTTTTTTCCCCTAAATATTCTCCCTTTCTCCCTATTTTTCAACAAACCCAAAGGGAACATCATGGTTGTCTGCAACTGGGTAAAGAACATATATCAGAACATTAGGGAAGAACATATCATACCTAGGGGAGAGGGGGAACCACCTACACACTTTTTCAATCCTTGGAAGTTGACTGGACTCTTAGAGAGAGTCGATGCCTTTCAAATGAATCTTTGGGTATGGTCATTGTAAGAATATCTTCAACTTGTTGTTTTGTAGGAACGTAATATAACATCAAAATCCCTTGATCCATTTTCTCTTTGATAAATTGATATTTGATTTCAATGTTCTTTGTCCTTGAGTGATGAACTGGATTTTTGTTCGGATTTACAGCACATGAATTATCACAATGAATTCTAATCAGATACTTCACATCAATTCCCATATCTTCATGTCACTACTTCATCCACAATAGATTCATGAAATCTTGAGTAGATGCAAGGTCTTGTTCTTCTATAGTGCTCAGTGAAACACAATATTCATTATTTCTTAACCAAGAAATGCACAACCATAAAAGATAAAAGGCACCTCTTGATGTTGATTTTCTATCATCTGCTGAAACATCCCAATCTGCATATGTATATCCCAATAACTCTAGTTGATATTTATCATTATACATTAGGGAAAAATCCATCGTTCCCTTGATATATCGAAGAATTATTTTTATGGAATTCAGGTGGCTCTCCTTGGGATTTCTTTTATACCTCACTGCTTGGCATGTGAAAAATACAATATCAGACTTTTTTGTTGTTAGGTACAATATACTCCCTATGATTTGTCTATATTCTGTGATATTAACTGCCTTGCCTTCATCATCCCATGACAGTTTCAGCCAGCTAGCAACCCGAGTCTTCATATATTTGGAATTATCCATTGCAAACCTTTTAAAAAACTTTTTATAATATTTAGATTTTGAAGTAAAAGTTTCATTCCTTCCTTGCATCACTTTTAAGACAAGGAAAAATTTTAGCTCACCAATCATCAACATTTAAAAATCGCTTTTCATGAAATCTGAAAACTGTCTGCACTGCTATTCTCTGATCACCAGTTAGGTTCTTCTTATCAATTTTATCTCTTCTCACAGGTTATTATGAAGGAACTAATTTTTTCACATCAACTTAGCCTTCTTCGGAATCAACCTATGGAGCTGGAGCATCTCCTGACCTACTCATATCTTCATCATTGTCCTCCTGAATCTGATCATGTATTTGCTGAAGATTATATTCATTCTCCTCTATAGTCATATCATGACTTTCAACTATATTTCCCAACCTATTCTAAAGATAGAATTGATCTTCCATTGTAGCTTCTTGGTATCCTGAAAACATTCATCTAATACCATATTGTAAGATCAAAATTGATTAACATGAAATACCACAACTACAAATTGGCCCTTTATCAGCGCTAAAAACAAACATTAACAACACTTTTTTAGCACTGATAAAGGTGTCCTTTATCAGAGATCAATATAGCGCTGATAAAGGCTCCTTTAGATGCACCTGAAAAACTAGCACCTGCAAAAACCAGCACCTGCACCTATACAAAACAGCACCTGCACACATGTAAAAAACATCACCCGCATACAATATTTTGACAAACTATCCTATATAAATTTACTTAACATCATGAATACAAAAAAAACACACTGCTATATACATTTCAAACAATTTTTTACATGGTTACAATTACAATTATCCAACAACAGTTATAAACATTAATGTTTCATCCTTTGATATCTGTGATCCTCTCCCAGAAATTGTCGTCCACGATATTTGTTGCCAAAAAAATCATCTGAACTCAAGGAAAAAATTCAACTATATAAGAAAACAAATATTATGTTAGTAATACAATAATGAATTAAATTAAAACATTAATATGAATGAATAAATTAATATGGAAATGTGAAACTAAAATATGGAAATTATAAACTCAAATGTTTTCATTCTGATAATAATGAAAAGGAATAATGTAAAAACAATATGTTTTTGGATGATTTATCTCATTTAATAAATACTGATTCTTTATCTAATGAAAATCTTTACCGGCCACACCATGCATCAGATTGAGGTGTGGTCGATTCATACACCTCAAAAATGAGTCATGGATTGTTTTCCAAAAGTATCAAAACAATCCAAACGTGTTTTCTCGGTTTTCCATATGTTAGTAGTGTTGTTTTCTAAAGTTAATGTCGATTTGAAACTATTATCAGACACTTTTATCCATATCTGTCATACCGTGCATCGGATTGAGATGTCGTCGATTCGTACACCCAAAAATGACTCATGGATTGTTGTCCTAATGTATCAAAACAATCCGAACATGTTTTCTCAGTTTTCCGAATGTCAGTAGTGTTGTTTTCTAAAGTTAATGTCAATTTGAAACTGTTATCAGAAACTTTTAGCCATACCGGTCACACTATGCATCTAATTGAGGTGACGTTGATTCATACACCTCAGAAATGACTCGTGGATCATTTTCCTAAAGTATCAAAACAATATAAATGTGTTTTCTCGGTAATCTATATGTCACTAGTGTTGTTTTCTAAAGTTAATGTCAATTTGAAACTAGTATCTGACACTTTTAGCGATACTAGTCACACCGTGCGTCGGATTGAGGTGATGTCAAATCGTACACCTCAAAAATGACTCATGGATCGTTGTCCTAAAGTATAAAAACAATCCAAATGCATTTTCTTGGTATTCTGTATGTCATTTTTGTTGTTTTCTAAAGTTAATGTCAATTTGAAACTGTTATCAGACACTTTTAGCCATAATGATCACACCATGCATCAAATTGAGGTGCGGTCGATTCTTACACCTCTAAAATGACTCATGGATCGTTTTCCTAAACTATGGAAACAATCCAAATGAATTTTCTTGGTATTCCATATGTCATTAGTGTTGTTTTCTAATGTTAATGTCAATTTCAAACTGGTATCACACAATTTTATCCATACCAGTCCCACCGTGCATCAGATTGAGGTGAGATCAATTTTTTACACATCACAAATGACTCATGGATCATTTTCCTAAAGTATCAAAACAATACAAACGCGTTTTCTCAGTATTCCGTATGTCAGTAGTCTTGTTTTTTAAAGTTAATGTCAATTTGAAACTAGTATCAGACACCATTAGCCATACCAGTCACACTGTGCATCATATTGAAGTGCGGTCAATTCGTACACCTCAAAAATGACTCATGGATCATTTTCCTAAAGTATCAAAACAATCCAAATGTGTTTGCTTTGTATTCTGTATGTCAGTAGTGTTGTTTTCTAATATTAATGTCAATTTCAAACTGATATCAGACACTTTTAGCCATACAGATCACACCGTGCATCGGATTGAGTTGTGTTCAATTTTTACACCTCAAAAATGACTCATGGATTGTTTTACTAAAGTATCAAAACAATCTAAATGCATTTTCTTGGTGTTCCATATATCAGTAGTGTTGTTTTCTAAAGTTAATGTCAATTTCAAACTGGTATCAGATACTTTTAGCCATACCGGTCACACCGTGTGTTGGATTTAGGTGTGGTCGATTCTTACACATCAAAAATGACTCATGTATCATTTTTCTAAAGTATCAAAACAATCTGATCACATTTTCTCATATTTCCGTATGTCACTTTTGTTGTTTTCTAAAGTTTATGTCAATTTGAAACTGATATCAGACACTTTTATCCATACCGGTCACACTGTGTGTCGGATTAAGGTGTGGTTGATTCTTACACGTCAAAAATGACTCATGGATCATTTTCCTAAAGTATCAAAACAATCCAAATGTGTTTGTTCTGTTTTCTATATGTCACTTGTGTTGTTTTCTAAAGTTAATGTCAATTTGAAACTATTATCAGACACTTTTAGCCATACCGGTCACACCATGCATCAAATTGAGGTTCGGTTGATTCGTACATTTCAAAAATGACTCATGCATCATTATACTAAATTATCAAAACAATCCGAATGCATTTTCTCAGTTTTCTGTATGTCACTTGTGTTGTTTTTTAAAGTTAATGTCAATTTGAAATTGGTATCAGACACTTTTAGTCATACCGGTCACACCGTGCGTCAGATTGAGGTGCGTTCGATTCTTACACGTCAAAATTGAGTCATGGATCATTGTACTAATGTATCAAAAAAATCCGAATGTGTTTGCTCAGTATTCTATATGAAATTTGTGTTGTTTTCTAAAATTAATGTCAATTTGAAACTGTTATCAGACACTTTTAGCCATACCGGTCACACCGTGCGTCCTGATTTTGTGTGATTGATTCGTACACATCACAAATGACTCATGGATCGTTTTCCTAAAGTATCAAAAGAATCCAAATGCAGTTTCTCAGTATTCCGTATGTCAGTAGTGTTGTTTTCTAAAGTTAATGTCAATTTCAAACTGGTATCAGATACTTTTAGCCACACCGGTCACACTGTGCGTCGGATTGAGGTGTAGTCAATTTTTACATCTCAAAAATGACTCATGGATCATTTTGATAATGTATCAAAACAATCTGAACTCATTTTCTCAGTATTCCGTATGTTAGTAGTGTTGTTTTCTAAAGTTAATGTCAATTTTAAACTGATATCAGACACCTTTGGCCAAACCGATCACACTGTGTGTCAGATTGAGGTTCGGTCTATTCGTACACCTAAAATATGACTCATGGATAGTTTTACTAAAGTATCAAAACAATCCAAATGCATTTTCTCGGTATTCCGTATGTCAGTAGTGTTGTTTTCTAAAGTTAATGTCAATTTCAAACCGGTATCAGACACTTTTAGCCATACCGGTCACACCGTGCGTCAGATTGAGGTGAGGTCGATTCATAAACCTCAAAAATGACTCATGGATCATTTTACTAAAGTATAAAAACAATCCTAACATGTTTTCTCAGTATTCCATATGTCAGTAGTGTTGTTTTCTAAAGTTAATATTAATTTGAAACTAGAATTAGACACTTTTAGCCTTACCGGTTACACCGTACGTCGGATTGTGTTGCGATCGATTCGCACACCTAAAAAATGAGTCATGGATTGTTTTCGTAAAGTATCAAAACAATAAAAATGCATTTTATTGGTATTCTGTATGTCATTAGTGTTGTTTTCTAAAGTTAATGTCAATTTCAAACTGATATCAGACACTTTTATCCATACCGGTCACACCGTGCGTCAGATTGAGGTGTGGTCGATTCATACACATCACAAATGACTCATGGATCATTTTCCTAAAGTATCAAAATATTTTTAATGCTTTTTCTCGATTTTCTATAGGTCACTTGTGTTGTTTTCAAAAGTATATGTCAATTTGAAACTGATATCAAACACTTTTAGACATACTGGTCACAACGTGCGTCAGATTGAGGTGCGGTTGATTCTTACACGTCACAAATGACTCATGGATCTTTTTAATAAAGTATCAAAATAATCTGACCATGCTTGCTTGGTTTTCCATATGTCACTTGTGTTAGTTTTTAAAGATAATGTCAATTTGAAACTGGTATCAGACACTTTTAGCTATATCGGTCACACCGTGTGTAGGATTGAGGTGCGGTCGACTATTACACGTCACAGATGACTCATGGATCTGTGTAGTAAAGTATAAAAAAATACGAATGAATTTTCATGGTTTTACGTATGTCACTTGTGTTGTTTTCTAAAGTTAATGTCAATTTGAAACTTGTATCAGATACTTTTAGCTATACCGGTCACACCATACGTCAGATTGAGGTGTGGTCAATTTGTACACCTCACAAATGACTCATGGATCGTTATCCTAAAGTATCAAAACAATCCGAATAAGTTTTCTTTGTATTCTGTATGTCATTTTTGTTGTTTTTTAAATTTAATGTCAATTTGAAACTGTTATCAGACACTTTTATGCATACCAGTCACACCGTGCGTCGGATTGAGGTGAGATCGATTCGTACACATCACATCTGGACACCCCCTCTCTCTTGGACATACCCCCTCCTGGAAACCTCCCCACTCTTGGACACCCCCTCCCTCTTGGACACCCCCACCCACATATAAGAGAAACTAAAATTAGAAAATTGAAAATCCAAGATATTGGTTCCCATCAAGATTTTAAGATGCTCGTGAGTGGCCTGAATGACTATGCATCGGTCGACTTCCACACTATCGACTAGTGTAGTCCAATGAGTTATGATTTACTATAAAGAAAAATCATATCTAAAACCATTCTACATAACCTAAGGATATAAAACATAATAAAGGGTGATCATATATGCTCAGTAAGTGTAAACAAGGGAGATATAAATGATCATATATGTATAACATTGGTATGAATTCACCTTCATCCCATTTGTGTACAATATTCCATCAGGTATATTGCACATTCATTTCTAAACACATCTATATCATCTTCTGAATATGATTTTTTGCGACAGTCATGGTAGTACTGAAAAAATATAAATACTCAAAAGGATTAATAAATATTTTAAATGAACTCGTAATTATTTTCAAAAATACCTCATCCGGGATGCTAGTTTTTTGATTAAATATGATCTATTTCATAAATTTATAAACATAATAACCTCAGTCCTTTCTGTTTGTTTGTTTTTGACACTGCAGAAACATCAATAACAATAAGTAATTTGTTTTGATTTTTGTTTGGATACTGAAATGTTATTATATATACCCGGATACTTTTCAAGTTGTAGATCTTGTAGGCTTGCTCATCCTTATGCCCTGGATTCATTCCATGCATTAGACAATATTGATGCACCACCCTATCATAACAGAATCCTCATTAAAAGATAACATTATTTATATAACTAGATGTTTAGTTTTAAAATGTTGGATCTAGTGTATTAAACATTAACAAACTCCATCATGCGTGGATGGTTTGTTGGATATCCATGCATTGAATCAATAAAATAAATCTTCAGAGTATCCAAATTGACTGAAATCAGTATCCAATGCTCCCTAAAAATAAAAAAATGAATATGTTAAGAAAGAAATGAAAATATAGTTGATATGATTAAATTGAAGAGTTTTACCCCTGCATAGTTGGTATTAAAAAGAGTCTGTCATCTGTAATTTTTTTTCAAACGATTTGAGAAGGGTAGACATTATTGCATCCTCTTTATAAAAATCTATTTATTCTTTTGAAGAGGTGGTGTGAGGACTAACGAGTCCAAATTTTTTTCCATGGGGAAATCCCTTCAATTTTTTTCATATATACGCCTGCGAAAAATATAAAATGTATTTAGTAATTATTATCAGAGTATATCAGATTTTGTAAAATCAAATCATGAAAACATACCTCATGTATACATTTACAACTGTGGCGCCTATCCATTCATACTTGAGGATATCATTTACATTTTCATCATTAATGAAATATGATGTTTCCTCTCCATCCATATTTTTTTCAAAAAAAACTATGTGAGCATTACTATCTATCAACTTTGTATCCATATGAGCCTGCAATGATATTAACTGTGGATATAGAACGGGTGGGGTGAAGGTGCTCTCAGTAGACCATTTCAATCAGTTGGTTGATCCTTGAGATAGTTTTGAGCTGATATTTCACTTCACCCCCTTCTCTTGGTCATTCTGTAATAACATTCATCGGTTCAGACCTTTTTTCATTAAATGTTAAAGGTCCAGCTTTAAAAATAACTTGGAAATGGATACCTCCTTGTCGACATGTTTTTTTACAAGAACTGGCAGCCATGCGATGAATGTTCCAACAGCTTGTTCAACCATATGAATTTTGTCATCATCATTTGGAACACGTAGTTTTTCACTCGGTTCATTAGCTATGTTAATTGAAACTCTTAAATGATTTATTGGAAGCTATCTGTTGTGTAGCATGTCGTTCTGCATATTGAACACCATAACACTCGCTAAAAGGTGATAGGTGGGAGTTTCAAGATATAAATCACAGTCATTTTCACCCTGTAGAATATTAGTATAGGAAATGTATCAGTGTATATGTGATTCACATTTCATAGAAACAATTATTAAATCATTGATTAACTCAGCTAAGTCAGGTTTTTAGGGGAATGGATTGCCTCAAAGATGGTGGGGGTGGGGCGGGATCGTCACACATGGGTTTTTGTTGAGTTGTTTCTTCTCATTGCCTATCCCCCAACAATGTTACTATCATCTCTCTCTGGTATTGTAATTCTTTGTGAAAATAGATAATTTTTATTGCAGCTTTTCCATTTTTTTCATTTTCATCGTCCTCTTGTTTTTGTTTTTGAAAATATGTTCGGGGTGTCAACCCAAAACCCGCACCTCTGACATTGCCATACTGGTCTAGACGCTTCAAGGCTGCTGAAAGTATGTCTGCATATAGTGCGAGTGTTTTTTATTCCCGTGACTATTTCAGATAGAAAATATAGAAAAATAAGTCGTCATTGTAATGTAATAGCGATTTAAAACAAATCAAATTTATATTATGTCATACTTACAAATGTTTCCCACACTTTTTGTCTGTTTTTATCTATCAGTATCCCCTCTTTATTTACACAAGACTCCTTCCATAGAACATGGCGTGGGATGGATTTGGGTTTTGATTTTGATTCATCAATCTGCATATAAATAGAGCAACATGGTTATGGTGTTGTTTTATGTCACATATAAGTAGTAAGATATATTTAAAAGACGTACCAATTTTTTCTCAAGTGAAGCATACCCCCAACCTTGCTTTATGGTAAGGGTATGCCTATTCTGCTGCGCATTCATTATTTTCAGCACTCAGTTGCTATTTCATAACTAAAAAACTGTCCATCAAAGTGATTAATAAAATAAACGTCAAACCACGTATTACCCCACACAAATGTACCTAAAAAGTCTCCTCCCCATGAAGGTTGATAAACGCGTCCCACGCTCCTTGGGATGTCAAGTGTGCATGAAGAGGAGGTGGGTGCGGCTTAATTTTCCCTTCAGCATCTTTAAGATGATATTTCATTAAAATTGTGCGGAAACCTCTATGAATCCTTCTTGAAACTCTTAATACATATTCCTTGTGTGAGGAATCTACTATAAATTCACTCTGCAATGGATGATGAAGAGTAAGTCAATGTTTTGGTATTTTATTTTAATAAATTAAAAAAAACAATATCATAATGTTACCATAATCTCTTCGCACATTAGTGTCTTAAGGCCGGTGACAACATGGTGCCACAACTGTATAACAATCGACACACGTTGTCGAGTGACGATTCCAATGTAGCAACTAAAGATGGCTTTTTTGGGGTTAACATGTTGGTATTGCTTATTTCATCCCACCCCAAATTTGATTCCTTTTTCTTTCACCTTAAGGATTTTGGCTATCATTTTCAAACTACGGCGCTATTGTTTTTTTGCGCTTTTAGGGTTTCATTTCATACCATTTCCTCAGAAGTTTCATCAATATCTTTCTTCGGAGCACTAACATCAGCACTCAGACCAGCAGAAAAAGGTTAAGAAACTTGTTTTTTCTCTGCACTGGGACCAGTAACAATAGGTTGAGAAACTTGTTGTTGCTCTGCACTGGGACCACCAGCAGCTGGTTGAGAAACCCGTTGTTTCTCTACACTGGGACCACCAGCAGGTAGTTGAGAGACCTTTTGTGCCTCGGGATTGGGTGCATCAGCAGGTGAAAAAGTCATTAATTGTAGAAGTGGTTTAACAATTAATTTTGATTACATAAAAGCAACAGTGGATAGATAATAACATAAGGTAACACAATGTATATTACAATAAACAAATAACCTGATTATTGTACTCTCTCTTTTTCTTTAAAGGATGAAAAGATTTGACTCCTCTATCGACTATGTAAATTCCTTCATTGTGGTCTCCTCTGACATACAAAATTCCGTCTACATTGGGACCGCTGCAAAATGATTGTGAAGTCCCTATAAAAGGGTCATCCTCTGTTGAACTTTCATCTGACCCTTCAGTTGTTTTGGTCTATAATAGAACAATTGACCAATTTCAGTTTGTGGGGTCTGGAACATAAAATACTTGTACTGCCTATGATGCCATTATAAATTGGTCGTCTTTCTCCAATTCCTTACTGAAATCAACTTTCACATATCCTAATTCATGTATTTTAACAGCACTCTTGTTATCAACCCACTTGCATTGAAAAATCGGCACATTGAATTTCGTATAATCCAACTCCCATATTCGTTTGATGATGCCAAAATATGACATATTGACATAAATTGGATTTTTGTCTTTAGCATCGGAAACATGCATCTTCTCAGCCACAAGTGTAACCCCACTATTCTAGATGATACTTTCTTCATCATGTTCATTAGTATAGAATGTATAACCATTAACTACATAAGCATTGTAAGATAATACAAACACACTTTCTCCTCCGACTAGCGATCGAAGTCATTCTAAAATTGAGTCTGGATTTTCATCTAACTGCTTCAAAATATGGTCCTAAAACTATCCTATAAACTGTCAATTATGTGTATCTGATATCCATTTTTGAGACCTAGATGGATTAAAACGCCTAATAATTTCTTTGTGGGTTTGAACATATGGGTCAATGTCGAAACTGTTATGAAAAACATAAAGGAGAGCCTGCTCCCAATTTGTAATATTGATTGTGACAACCTCTCTTCCAGAAATTCTTTCACCCCCAAGTCGCTCAGTGTGATGAGATTTCGGTAGGCCAAAGTTTTCCACACCAGACAGGTATTCAGTTCAAAATTCAATGGCTTCCTCAACAATATATTTCTCAACAATATAACCCTCTGGACAACTTCGATTTTTGACATACCCTTTCAAAATCTTCTTATATTGTTCAATGGGGTACATCCATCTATAATGTACATGACCACATAGTCGAATCTCTCTCACCAAATAAACCATCAAATGAACCATCATATCAAAAACTTTCGGCGGGAAGAACATTTCCAATTCCCAAAATATGATGGAAATTTCTCTTTCCGTAGTTAGAAATTTCCCCGGGTCTATAACTTTGCTGCATATAGCTTTGATGAAGAAACAGAGCTTCATTAATGTATGGTAGACCTTCATGGAAAAAATGCAACGTAAATCTATAAGAATTAGATCTTGCATCAAAACATGGCATCCATGTGATTTTAGAACCTTTAATTTTAAATCGTTCATTGACAGGATGTTCTTGATATTTGATGAATACCCCTCTGGAACCTTTACGTCATTCAAGAAGTTTCAAAACTGATATTTCTCCTGCCTGGAAAGAGTGTATGTAACAGGAGGAAGAAATATTCATTTTTCACCCTTCTCTGGTGCCAACTCTTCTCATATTCCTATCTCAACCATGTCCAATATAGCCTTAATTTCATCCTTCTTTTTTCCGGCTGCATTTAGAAATGTGTCGATGACACTATCACATACATTTTTTTTCAATATGCATAACATCAATAAAATTTCTGACATACAGAAAATTCTAGTATGGTAATTCAAAAAAAACTGATCTCTTTTTCCAACCAGTTTTCATAATGTTTTTCCAAAACGGTTTACCAAAAGTAGTGTTCAAATATTTTACCTTCTCAAACAATTGATCATATGTTAGTGGAGACGGTGTTGTACGTTCTTCTGAACTTCCGTCGAATGATGTCGTCCAAGATCGGTACTTATGCCGTCGAGGTAGAAATATTCGATGTCCTAAAAACATAGTTTTCGATCAATATTTCAACATAATTAACTGTGTACCTTGTTTGCAAACGGGACACCCTTGAGTTCCTTTAATGGTATATCTTGAAAAATTTCCATAAGCAGGAAAGTCATTTATTTTCCCGTACAACATGGATTTCAAAGTGAAATCTTTTTTTTGTAAGCATCATACATCGTAACACCTGAATCGTACAATATTTTCAAATCCGCGTTCAATGGATCCAAATAAACATCAATATCATTACCTGGTTATTTTGGTCATGATATAAACATAGATAACATGATGTATTTTCATTTCATGCACAACCACGACGACAAGTTATAATTTACCAACATAACCGGCCATGTTTTGTGATGGCTACTTTGAAAACCAAAAGGATTCACCCCAGCGGTAGATAACTCCAGAAGAAGGATTCTCGGCTCATTTCCAAATTCAGGATACTCATGATCAATTCTATTCCATTGAGGAGAGTCTGCCGGGTGACGTAGTTTCCCATATTTAATTCCTGTATCTACATGCCATGTCAATTGTTCTGCAGTCTCCTGACTTCTATATAGGCACCTAAACCATGGAATGATTGGAAAGTACCATACAAATTTTATAGTACTAAAATCATCTTTATTGTATCGAGAAGCACCACACTTTGGGCATTCTTTATGTGATTTATGGCCCTTGAGAAACAATATACAATCATTCGGGTAGGCATGTATTCTTTCAGAGATCATACCGATTGATCGTAGTATTCGTTTGGCATCGTATGTTCGGCTTGGGAGTTCATTATCTTCTAGGAGCATGTCATTCAAGAGAGCAAGTAGTTCTGTAAAACTGGTGTCACTCCACCTGTTTTCTGCTTTCAAATTATACAGCTTCAGTATAGCTGGAAATGGTATATATTTAGTGCAACCAGCATACAATGGAGTTTTTGTACAACTCTTTAACTTCTCATGAAATTTTTGGCAATCACGAAGTTCATCTTCAACTGTCCCTGTCATTTCCTCAATACGATCTTCATCATCATTCACATCTATAATCACACCCTCCATACGATTGTGTTCAATTTTCACACTTGTAATCATATCAGATCTTCCATAAAATGTCGTGTTATCTGAGCCACTACCTACATTCTTTTCCTCCCCGTGTTTATTCCAACATGTATAACTTTGATCTATTCCGTGAAAAATCAGGTGTTCTTCCAACTCCTCTGGAATAATTTGTCTTGAATAATAACAGCGTAAACACGGACATAGGATTTGAGAAGGGTAACATGCATGATCTCCTGCAAGCTTGATAAACACTTTCATTCCATCTTCATACTCGTTTGTATACTGATTGGCATTCATCCATTCTTTATTCATATTCATCATCTTTATGGGTTCTATCTCAAACATGCCAAATATTATGTTTTAATTAATCAAGTAGCATTGTTTGGGTTTTATAAAAAAATCATGGTAAAAATGCCTCTACAATGAAATAGAGGAACCTGCCCCAAAACATGTGAAAGTACTTGAACTCTATCTATATATGGGGGACTATGCCCTATCTTTTGTATATCTCCATGGAGTACCTAAAACCTATACATGGAGGACTCTTCATCGAAACATGGGTGAGTACCATACTCCATATTTTCTCCAAACATCTCACTTGTCACTTGTCAACTGTCATGCAGAGTGAAGTTAATTAAAATATCCAAACCACATCATGTGAAATTTCCAATGAATGAGGGAATCCAAATATTGTGATCTACATGAGAATATATTTACAATAGGCTACTCATACATGAAATATTATCATCTAAGTGAAAAATAAATAATAATATTGAAATTAAAATAGCACAAAATTTGTTCAATGGATACACAATGTCTAGGGTTCTCACTCAAGGTTGGTTGTATACTACAATTTATAAACTCATGTGAAATCTATATACACGATGTGTCTAGTAGGGTGAACATCGTCTATGGATAAGATATTTGATTTAATCTGACATAAATCAAATTAATTCAAAGTTAGTATTACAAAGACTGAATGATGCCGTTGAAAATACACGACATATAGAAAAACTTGTGCTAAAGGCGTGTACTTTAGACACAAAATGATTCACTTCACTGGCTATACATCACATTTTTGTGGAATACACGTTGTGTTGTCCTTACATGACCAATAGGGGTGTATAGTCTATACAAATCAAGTTTCAATGGTATCTATACATGGTGTGAGTGAAGTAAAACACATATCATATAGTTCTACCATTATTTCAAGGCATGTACATGGTTTCATGCTGAATTATATGTCTTGGAGATACATTGTGTGTGACCTACGTTCACATGACATGTAACATTTAAAATAAAACTTATTCCAAGTTTGAGTCAGAAGATGAGTCATGTGGTGTAAATTTTTAAGATAAATGTTTTCTGGAATTAAAATCTATATGAAATCCATGTGTGGTGAAGCATGTTCTATTTAACAAGACTATATAACATGTATTTTAAAAATATATAGAATCTGATAAACATCATCTTCACACCATAAATTGTCTCATAAAGTCCTCTAGAAGTAATTTTTTAGGATTCAGTAGAATTGCACTAGTAACAAAGTGGTGGTTCCATTGAAATGGGTAAAGTTTGGATTTATATTCAATGGTGGAAGAACTACAACATGGAAAACAAATGTCATATCAATCATGGCAATAACCGCAACACCATACAAAACCACAATCATGCTCACAATCGCAACACCATACAAACCAAACTATTACAATTTTAGATTTTAGAAAGCATCCCTTATTCAATTTTGTTTGTTAATTCAGGGGTTATCACATAATTTTTATCCTCCTGGGCGTTCCTTCATAAGTCAAGTACTTGTAGATTACTAATTTTTATATTCAAATGTTCAATTAGAACCAACCAACAAAAAATTCATTTTGTGCACAAACAAGGACCCCCAACGGCCATGATTTTCAGTGGGGCGTTTAGACAGTACATTTCAAATTATAAACATAAATTTCAAATAGTAATAACATGAGAACAAAAAAACCAATGATTAATAGGAGAAAACTCACCGCGAAGGTGTCGTTAAGCACATGACAGGGGTGCGTTTGTGGTAGAGGAGAGGAGCACAACAGAGGAGATTTCAAACTGAAAAGAAAACATAAAATAGGGGAAACTCATGTGAATAAAATAATATAAAACCGAGTACACCATTTACCACATCCCACAAACCCCAAGAACCCACTAAAATGGAAATCAACCCACACCATGGTTAAACACACCTTAAGATAACAAGAAATTATAGAACCCACCTTTGATAGAACGAGTTCAACAGAATTTTTAAAATATAAAAGATGGACATACAATGGGTAAGACCTGACCAATAGGTCCTATTTACTAGGTATAATCCCCAAGTTTATTCTAGATAGAATATGCCAAATGAGTAATCACTGATCAGTCCTCTGTTATCAGACCTTTCACGACATATAAATCCTAATCGCATGACTTTAAACTTCATGGTACAATCTTTTCAACACAACATATGGTATCTAGTGAGTAGGATCATATCCCTATTCAAACTCAATGATCCTACCCATACATCTTGACAAAAATTAGGGGGAACACACATATTTCCAATAGCGATGGTCACATTAAAACCATGCTATAAATCTATAAGGTTAGGAATCTAAATGATCATGTCCCTCGACCCAGTCATAACACCAAAACTGAAGAATATAGAGTGCTTCCCATATACAAATCCAAGGCATGACCATTCCTTCGCTATCAACTTGATAACACCTAATATGAATCAATCCCACATGTCAAAGAATCTACCCTGGATTTATGTATCTAAGGTATTCATAACACCAAGATAACCCCACTCATTAGTCTCCCCCAACCACCAAAACTCACTAACTCGCTACCATCCTGAGTCACATGCTAATGACCACTGGGATCTCACACAAACACCTTACATAAATTCTTACACAATCCTTAGCCCATGGGTGCCACTCTTATCCCCACCTAAAAACACAAATCATCTAGTGAACCAAAACAATCACTTATTATAGGTTCTCACACACCCGCTATCTAAAACAACCTACAATACAAGGGTATCACCACCTGGGATCTCACTCTTTCCCCAATTACCCATACATAGGTTCAACTCACTTATAAAAAAACTATAAGTCATCATAATCATTCTAGGATCTTCATTTATAATTTATATTAACCCAAGAGAAAGAAAAAAACTCCTACACTAACCAGCGGCGGTGGAGGCGGCGACGACGGAGGCAGCGGCGGCGGAGGCAGCGGCGGTCACGGCGGTAGAGGCAGCGGCGGTCACGGCGGTGGAGACAGCGGTGGTCGTAGTGGAGGAGCAAAAGCAATGGCATGGAGGCAGCGACGGAGGAGAAAAAACCAATGGAGGTGGTGGAGGAGGAGGAGGAAGAGGGGGAGAAGGATGAGGAGGAAGAGGAAGATGAGGATGCGGCGCTGACAAGGAGGAGAAGTCACGACAGAGGAGGGTCCTGGTTCAACTTCTGTGAAAGCTTTACCACGTGTGAGAGAGGAGGGCCTGTTAGGGTTATTAAATAGAAACCTCTATAACCTTTATCATCACTCGTTAAAAGCGCTGATAAAGGTATTTTTTATGAGATCTAAAATAAAAGCTCTAATAAAACATATATTTATCGGGGCGTTTTCAGCACTGATAAAGAGATACCTTTATCAGAGCTAAAAAACGCGCAGAAAAATACCTATTTATCATCACTATAATTATAGTGCTGATAAATAGGTATTTTATCTGAGATTTTTTAGCACTGATAAAGGTATCTATTTATCAGTGCTGAAAAGGTGCGGATAAATATATGTTTTATCAGCTCTTTTATTTTAGTGTTGATAAATATTATAATTTTATATAGATTAAGAATAAAAAATTTTATCAGCGCTAAAATAGCGCTGATAAATGTGCCCTTTTATCAGTGCTAAAAAATGATCTCATAAAGGGTATACCTTTATCAGCACTTATTTTTTCACTAATAAAGGTTATATTTATCAGCGCTTTTAACTAGCGTTGATAAAGGCATACCCCTTTATCATCACTTTCTGTTTAACGCAGATAAAGGGTATCGCTTCCCTTTCCTGGTTTTGTGGTAGTGTACATGAATGTTGTTGCTTCTTCCCCAATCAGTCTTCCCAATGTCAGACCTCACAAGAATTCAACTTTTTTATACCGTTGTGATCTTTCATTTGATTAAAAGATATAATGAACTACCTATGATATTAAAATCTTTTAGTTATTATGCCCACTATTTTGACCCAAAATCATTCTTCTTCTCCTACATCATTTCTTCATCATGTGACCCTTAGAAATGAGAAATAAAAAAAAATCTAATCCTACTGAGTTTGAACTTAGTGTAGGACGCAAGAGATAGAGTTCATAAAACCATCACAATCCATTTCACTCAATCATTTCCTTTAATCTATAATTTTGATAATTGATTTGAATCATTTGAAATTCTGGATCACATAACATCAATACTTTGCATCATTTGATGCAAATTCTGATTGGATGGTATCTCCCCAAAAACTTGAAACACATGAACATCAGTTATTATTTTTTAAACACTTAGGGAGAGGGGATATTCTATAATCCTCAAGAATAGGATTGTATTTGATCTTTATGGGTAAACCATTTGATTCTATCTTGAAAAGCATTACACTATTTTCATTCTTGGTCTTACTACCTAGCCAACTTCATCTATTGTGGCCATATCTCTAAGAATTCATTACCACCATACTAAGCCTTCCTCAAATATATATGTTCTATAGGATTATCATTTTTCACAATTTTGGGTTTAAACCCACCCGCAAACATTTCTTTATTTTTTCAATTGTCTGAGTCATGCAACCCTTTCTTGTTGGGTTTGATTATTTTACTGATTTTAAATTCTTCTTTCTCACAACTACAGTCAATCAATCCTTTTTTTCTTCCATGGTTGTTCACATTCATTCCAAGAGTGTTGTTGTGACTGCAATAGAGGAATTGACTGATATATCTTTTGTTGATTTCCTTGTTATCTTAATGAGGCTATATATATATTTTTTAGCTCACAGTGTTGTCTTCCAGTATAGGCCTTTTCATTATACACTGCACGTGTTGGCGATCTTTTCCTGGATTCCTTTTCCTTCCATGGTTTCTTCTTTCTGCAATGTCTTTCCAAATTCCCATTATTAGAACATATAAAACATCTTCCATCAAAGGTATACCTCATTTCATCATTAATCAACCGATATTTTTATGCATATTGAGTTATTATTCTGATATTGATCTCCATAGATTCTTGACACATACTCATAGTGTGTATCATTCTTCCATAATAATAGCATCATATGAATGATTTCTTTTGAGAGGTGTTCCTCTAATAATTTTCATGATTCTTGTTCTTGTTCTCAAATTTAGTAAAACTTCTATCTTCACAGTATGAAATGTATTCATGATCCTTTGAACAAAATCTTGATGTATGAATTTGAATCCCATAGAAATATCACATACTGTCATTACTTCTTTTAACAACCTTTTTAGGTATATCTTCAACACTTACAATGTATTTCTTATCTTTGGAACTGTTAACTACTCTCTTCAAATCACTCATAGAAGGAGGATCATCCTATCTAATTACATACATTCCCATACTATGTGGTCTTTGAGATAAGAAAATATGTTCTTGATTCTCCTCATATATAGCATACTTTCTTTTCATTTTATCATCACCTACTGAAGGAAAACTGAACAGTACGTGCAGCACATACTTTAACATAGGATTTCCTTTGTCATTTGATTTCTCAATTTATTTCTTGACTAATTCTATCTCTTCCTCCAGTTTCTTAATCTTCCTATCTCTCGATTCATGTTGAGCATTGAGTTCTCTTCTGAGATTTTTCCTGTTAGTCAGCTCATCTTCCATTTCTCGGGTGAGCTTATCTACCATATCACATTGCTCCTTTATTTTCAATTTTTATTGAGATATAGAATCACAGAGGGATACATTCTCTTATTGTAGCCTTTGATTCTTTTGAACTAGTTCAGATAGCTATGTTTTAAGATCATCATATTTGTCTTTTATGTTCTGAATTTCATCAGAGTTTAGATACATTTCCTTTCCATCAGCTTGGAGATTTTTGGTCTTTATTGAAAACTTTTGATGTTATTCAAATTTAGAATCATTCTTCTACCTTAGATCAGTGACCATGTCAATAAGCCTTTGATATAATCCTATTAGATTGTTAATATCAATTTCCAATGCTTGGATCCAGATATCATTTGATTTTATCTCTTCATACAAATTCTGATCCAATTCCTTTTTTTCATGGCCAACTTCCACTTTTTACCTTATTAGAGTTTCATCATCATTAGTAATTCTAACATGACTTGGAATATTAGGATCTCCACTAATTAATTCTAAATCATTGAATGATTAATTATTTTTACTGTATGATTTATCAAAATAATACTTCTGTTCACTACTTGATTCCTTCAACTGAATAACACACTTTCCATTGACACTTCCACACAGGGGAATTTCACAAGACTTTTGGTTCCTCTTTGAATTTATTCCCTTTGTAATGGAACACCAAGATAAGCGAAGAATGAATATATAACTTGAGAAAATCAACTGAACCATGTTTTAGAAAACAAATATGATAAAATAAAACTTCCCTCTAATACCAATTGTTAGGTCCACTAGGTCAAATACCCTTAGAGGGGGGTGAATCGGGGTATAGAAGATTAAAATATTCTCCCATTAAGATCTTGTTTCATTGTTAGAAAAAAATCAATTCTATCATTCTCTCATAGAAGTATATGAACAAATATAAAATCATGCACAGGACACAACAGTTTTTACTTGTTTCACCCTCACTGGGATACGTCAAATGGTCATACAACAACAATGTGCCGATGTACCAAATTAACTAAGGCTCACTTTCAATAATGATTACAAATTTTTCGCTAAATCTTCTATGACTAGGCTCACTATCTTTACAATGTTTAGGGTCTACTCACTGAATTCCCGAGGGTCACTCCCTTTTCCACTTTATAAGGCTCACTGCTAGTGGAAAAGGTCATCATGTTTCTCTTCCTTCGATCACTACTATTAGAGAGGAATCCACTCACAGTTTAAGTACTTGTTGGTCAGACATAGTTTATGGACATGTAAGTCCCTTAATTTTCAGGAATTCATGCATCCTTAACTATATGTAGGTTCTCTTTTGAAGTTCCTTTTTCACCCATAGGTGAATTCCACCTTCCCTGATACTGCAAGGTACCAAAGTATTTTCTCAAACTGAACTGAATATTTTTCAATCCTCCTCATGCAAACCACAAAGCACATGATCCTCCAGCATTATATGTACCAAGAAAGGTACGAAGACCACCTAATCTACACACAAATGTCACTTCCATGAACCTCACTCCCCTCCATATTCCATTGCCTTCATTTCACCTCTGCAAACTACCCTCTATCCGTGAACAATTCTCTGTTCACAAACTATTGTCACTTCAACGTATCGAAGACCCCCCTCTACATACCACTTTCGGGACTCTCCCTCTCACATACCAGATTTTCCTCCTCCGCATACCATGTCCTATGAGGGTTATAATTTTCTTCTCAAATCTATCAGTGGAACTTCATCTGCGTGAACCACTTTACCCTTCGCAGGTTGTCCCTCATGAACTTCCTTCGAACATTACTGAATTATCGGACCAAAAATGTGTTCTCTAATGATATTCAATCACCATAGTAAATGGTGTTATTAAAATTTCTTAAATAGGAAAATATATCCACAATATCTGCTAATCCAGAATTTACCAAATCATTGATCCATCCACCATTGTGTACCGATCGTCTTGCGACTGCGAACTGCAAGCCACCCGTGAACAATTTTCTTATCTGGTCCATGCACTATCTTTTTTCCAATGTGGTATATCTCCTTCACCGACATCATGCCATCCGTGTACTTCACTATATTCTACCGCGAACCATTTTCCAATTTCTGGAACCACTCCCACGTACCGTTTCTGCTACTCCGTGTACCATTTCTGAAACCTGGTACGCGGTCCATGAATCGTGGTACACATTTCTCATCATTTGTCGGTATTATTCAATGTTATTCATTTATTTGAATCATATGAATAAATCCTTCCTTTCACAACACCAAACTCCTGATTTTGAGGCCTAAAATTTGGAAAACATTGGGAAACTTCACCACCTGAAAAAACTATATTCAGAAAACACCAACCATACTCATTTCCGTTCATTTGGCTTTGTCAACAAACACAATCATACCCAAAACATTTTGAGGGGAAACCTTGAGGGATTTTTTCCCAATAGTTAATAATAGAATTAAGTAAATCATTTTAAAATATATGTGAATACCAAAAGAAAAAAAAGAGTTTTTCATTATCAAAAAATAAAATAAAATAATTTCTTGATAAAAATTGTGAATTTTTTAGATGAAAATTGGGCTGCATAATGGGTTTGAACCATGGATTTAATAACATTTAAAAGATAGGGGAAAATGATATAAAATTCATAAAATCATCTTAATATAGTAAATAAATGTTAAAATGTTTATATATGTACATAATTTTGAAATTTGGAAGACATACCACATAAAAAAGAAAATTGAATGGAAAAGACAAGTTGATATATCCCTTACATTAAATTGTGATAGCTAAAACACGAAGATTCAGACATTAGAAGATTGAGTAAACCTTGGTTGGACTCCCTAGGGGAGGAATACTATCAATTATTTTTGGATAATTAATTTTTAATGAAATATAATGGGGAAATGTGTCGATATTTATAGCCAAAGTGATGAAGTTTTTATTAATTTTTTTAGACACCTCAGTACTGGTATTTGGAGAACCATGGGTCCACCTATGGTATTTTATCAAGGTGTTAGCCACTTGGGACACCTATTTTAATATTTTAATCCATAATATAATTTTATATCCCCCTTATATAAATAATTTCACTAAAGAAACTGAAAAAGTCAATCTTTATTTTTATTATTCACAAAAAACTAATGTTTTTTATAAAATTTCCATAAATTCATCATAAACTAATTTCCACTTTCTAATTTTAAAAATAAAATTTATTTTATCATAATAGTTCTCTAAATATGAGAAATTTTACATTTAAGTATAAAAATAAATATTTATGAGAAAAAGGTGATAGAAAATGCATAGTAAAATGTATAGTAAAGTTTTTGACACTTGAAAAAAATTAAATTATTTTATCATTTGTAATTAAATAAAAGTGTTTTGATAATAATATTTAATTATAACAAAAAATATTAATAAATAATTATTTTAATATTTTAATTAACATCTTCCATAAAAGTGTAATTTTTAACAAAAAACCAATATATCAAATTCTTTTTCAATTTTTTAGGAAAAACTATTTTTAAAATGAGAATGATGATATTAAAATTATTTTAAGACAAAGGGATTAAAATTTAATTAACTAGGGCATCAAAACACAACACCTTATAACAGCCTCATATTTCCTAAGGGTGAGGTTTATGATAGTGATAGACTCATGGGGTGGCTCGATTAACATTCCCTGAGTGGTAATCTCCGCTAACTTAAACTTCTCTCATTTGTAATTTTTCTCAAGATTAATATGTTGATGCTAGACTTGGGATTTGTAAATATAGAAGCCCAAATACGCTACCTCCCAACCATGATCTAAGAATTGGGATTCATAAAGCATGAATCTACTAGATGAGGATATCAGTTCTTCCTTATGCATTAATTAAACTTTATCATTTCTATTTATAATACAAATTATAACATTAAAGTATTATTAAGAGTGTTATTTCCAACGGTCATATTGAATGATGTTCATATTTAACCAATGGTCATAAAAAGGTTGAATCCCAAATGTCACATTTCAAATATAATCCCTTCATTACTAAGGGGATATTGTTTTTTTCAGTACATAATAATATAACACACATTTTTAGGAAAAATTTATTATTCATAATGATCATTTCTCTACATTAAATAATTGAAATTTAACCATCAATTCCCTGAATTATGAATTATTCATGATATTAATTTCAAAAGTTGCATTATATACATCATATAATATATATTAGGTGCATATCACTAAAATATACTATAATGAAGGGAAATTGAGACAAAGTCCCTTATCTCACATTTCACTTTAGTTGAATACTCATTAACTTTAGTTATAATGGTTCTAAAAATGTAATTAATTTATAAAAGAATCGTACTCATATTTATAATATCATATATGATTATATTATAAAATTTTAAACCCAATTCATTAATAATCATTTATTATTACTGATGTTTTGGGTGTTAATTTCATTCTTTTATCAGGTATGTTTTATCGCAGAAGTTATGGTTATTATGAAAATAATATTGGTTAATAATATAAATAATTATAATAATGTTAAAAATATCACTTTAATTTGTTTTGTACCTTTTTAGAACCATCCTATAATGTTGTGCATTGAAGATTAATCGCATTTCTTCATGCATATGGTTGGGTGTAGGTACACACGAGCATCAATTTCAGTCCCCCAAAGAGGAAAAAGGTAAATAAGTGGATGTTATATTAATTTTATTGAATTATTATCATGTCATATTCATCATATATACTAATTATTTCTATAATTATTACAATAAATGTGATTCTGTGATGGAAGACAAATTACATTGGTTCATGAAGTGGTTGTTCATTGTACACATGTGTTATGTATTTATTTCACATTTAATGGAGATTGAGATGGATAAATTTTATCCAATAACCATAATAACATTTAATTATATGGTATATAATTTTTTTGTTATATTTTATGTGTTAATAAATAATTTAAGGAGGGAAAAATTAAAAAGAGGAAGAGCTCCGTGAATTCAATTTCCTTAACATAGAAAAACCTCCATTGAATCTCTTATTAAGGACCCTAGGTTTGGTATTTTGATATATATAGAACCCATATAATATTTGTATCTATTTTCAAATGTATTTTTTTAGGTTTTGTTCAATAAAAATAACTTTACATGTATGAATAAGTTAGGGGAGGGGCTACACGTTTATAATTGAGGAGTGACATTTTTATAAATACACAAAAATATTCATTAATGTGAATTAATTGTCATCCCAATTCATAAAAAATGATAATGGATATTATTTATTTTATGGTCTATAAAAAACTTCACCATAAAAAAGAAATATGTTTTAAACATATTATTTCTATATCCTCTATGTTTACATACTTTTGACTTTTTAGTCGTAATTATTTTTTAACCAATTTAATTTATCAATTATGTCTAAAATAAAACGAAAATTTTTATATAATTTAGACCCACTAATTATTAATATATAATCAAATTTATCAAATTAAATTTCCATGTGTTTGAAAAATTTATTTAACACAAGTGTATGTAACATGCAAAACACCCTTTTAAACCTAACCATAGTAATTAAAATTTTACTCATTATGGTCCAATGGAAGACCTAATGAAAGGAAAAACGATACAAAAATGGTACGGGGTTAGTATTTTATACCATTTCCCATTCACTTTGTGCTATATAATATTTTTCAAAATTTTAAATCATTTAATAAAACCATATTTATTATAAAAATGATGTATTTGATTTTTAATAATATTTTTTTAACCTCAAATTAAAATAAAAATACAAGGATTTAATTAGAATATTTACCTTTAAAACATCCCTAAAATTATATAATTATCTATAAAAAATGGAACACGTATTTTTTTTCAAAATATAATAATTTTTATATTTTTAAAATCATTTATTTTATCTTCCCTTTAAATAAATAATTACTACATTGGAATTGCGTAAGCATTTAAGGTAATTATTTAACCACAAAAAATTATAAAGAAATTAAAATGATAAATAAATTTTTTTTACTAAATAAATTAGTATTTATAAATTAACATACATGCTTTTTATTCCAATGTGGACACATAATTGATTTTTAAAAGTAAGAAAGTGACATTTTGTAATTCTCTTGACTTAAATTATTTTAGAGGTCATAATTATGGACATATGACTCCAAAATTGGAAATTTCTGAGAATTATATGAGATAGTGTAGAAATATTTCCAAAAAATTGAAATAAGACATGATTTTATGTCATTATAAACTTATCCCTTTAGTTTAACCCCCGATAAACCTATTTTAACCTTAATCGTGGTAAAATATTTTTATTATTTTTATTATTCATTATGACAAAAAACAATTTGAAATTATTAAATAAATTTAATTATTATTATTATATATATTTAATATATTTAAAAAATTCAATTCATTGAGGTGGTAGAATTTAATTAAAAATAAATCTATAAAACATGTCGAAAAATAGGTTTTCAATAAATGATTTTCAAGCATTTAATTATCTTAAAATAAATATATGACAAAAAATAGTCATTATATGTGTTTAAATTTATATATTTTTATATATAATATATAAATTTTATTTAAATATATTCTTGGTTTTATTTATTTTAATTAATTAAAATGGAGGAACATTATGCACTTAAAAATGGTTTTTTGAAAATTGTGTTTCTATCCATAAAATAAACTTATACAAAAATCTAGTATAATCATGATTAAAATGTAATTAATTATTCTAAAAACATGAGATGAATAATTATTTTAATTTTATAAAATAATGACACCTTATTGATTGAAAGGAAAGGACCATTTTTCAAAAATCGAAATTTTGTATTACTCACAGAAAAACCACTTTTTTCATAAAAATCCAATCATTTCACACTTGAATAATATTGAAATTATGATTTCAAAAATGAAATTACGTTTAAAATTTTAATTTTCTAAAAGTATATAAAATAAAATATATTATTTTATTATAAAGTGAAGTAAAAATCAATTTGGATGAAAATGTATTTTTCGAAGAATAAATTGACTTTACTAAATATTGAATGATTATTATCAATAAATTTGTATTGATTATGACCATTATATATATTTCATAATTCATTTAATACTATTTTTACTTTCCAATTTAATGACTATGAAATAATTTTCATATTTAAATTGTATATTTCTCGGGTTGTTTAAGCACGTTGTTGCGTGTCGTATACACTATCAAGCTTAATGTTATTATTATAAAATATCTAAGTTTTTCAAATAGTCATGCTAAAGAAATGACTCTACACATCCTTAGAATGTCCAAGTAAATTGTGATCATCAATAGGTCATCCATCCAATGAAAAATCTTGGGATACATATTGGTCATCTCTCCATTAATCTAGGTTCACTTCAGTAAACAAGCCCATTGAGAACCATTCTTCCACTTACATCTTCACATCTTGAGTTCGTAATTTATGCTCAAAGATTCTATAACCATGTATCCATTACCATGGGTGTATGAAATATAAATATAAAATGTATACAATTACACCATCTAATGTGTCTATCTCAAGATAATATCACTTTTAGTGATGATATACATTAGAATCCTATAGTTTGAATACATAGTAAAATGATCCTTAAAGAGGTAGGGGAACCAAGAATTAATGACACGAATCACTATAACATACTCATGATCATGAATGGTGTAGTTTTTAAAATTATGTAATTTTTTAAATGATCTATAATCTACCAACTATATCCCCTACATAGGAACATAACCCAAACTCATACCTATGGCATCATAGAATACATCATATCCCAAACATTGATCATAAAGGGTCAAGATTTTATTTGAAGTCAATTTCACCATTAAATAGTTAAAGGATATATAGAATTGATTGTTCCATATAAACATCACAAATTTATTGGTTTACTCTCTCATAAGATTTTCACGTTTGGAGAATTCCATAATAAATTGCCTATAATAACCATATAATCCAAGGATCATATAGATCTAAGACACATTTTGGGGTTTCTCCAAAGACATCATTGCCTAATTATTACATTGATCCACTAAGACACATTTATTAGAAATATAATGGCCTATAAATTTTACCTATTAAATCTAGAACTAAAATTTAGATATCTTTCCATATAGATAATGTTCCTTCATGTTTTTAGGGTTGATATTAAAATACAAATCATGATCCTACTACGATCTGGAATAAAATAGGACATTATCCACAAAAGCATGAAAGAATAAAATAATTGACGGAATATTTGATTCATCATATCCTTGAACAAGAAAATATAATTAACAAGACCATACATCATAACTATATACTCATAATGCCTACAATTTCTCCTGAACATTGTATTATGAATATCATCCTCTCAGATATTTAGCTTATAGTACCCTAATCTCAGAGAAATTTTTGAAAACCACCAACCTCCCTTGAGAAGATTAAAAAGGTAATCAATACTAGGATATGTATATTTGGTCTTAAAACATCACCTATTAGTTTTTCTGTTAATCAATATACAGTAAAAGACTCCCTCCCACATTTTTTTCAAAGAGAATTGGCAACACCCCCATAGAAATGTTAGGACTAATAAATACCTTAGACCTAATATACTCAAGTTATATATTTCATTATTTAAATTAAAAGGTTTTCATATTTCATAATAGTAAGGAGGTGGGCCTCATCCTAGGAAAAATGTCTACAGAAAATCCGAAATCTCTCTGAGGGGGAAACTCATAGAAATCATCGGAAAAAACTTCAAAATACCCAGTAACCTGTATTTGAAGACATCCTTTAAGAAATTGGTTAATAGAATCCTGAATATTATCTAAAAATTATTATGTGACTATATTAGAACTATGGGAAACTATACCTTATCTCCAAAATATTGGATCCCACTAACCCTAAAATACATGAGTGACTCTATCGAAAGAAATAAATATTTCCTGATGATGATTATAATTGATCCAAACTTCATGGCTAATCAACCAATTTATTTCAATGATAGGATCAAACTTGTAAAATCAAGAACTAGAAAATACCAAATAGTTTCATTGTTAGATATCATCACCTGATACTTAGGAGTTTTAAAATTCAAATTTTAATTCTTTCACAAACGATTTGAAAGAGTCATCATGAAAGTCATAATTTATTATCCAAATATAAAAACAATAATAATCATAGATGAGAGAAATGAATCAATTGATCAAATATGAAATAAATCCATTACTATAGAAAATGAAATAAACACCATACCATCCATGGTTTTTGGTGCTTCTTCTAATTTCCCTAGTGAATATTCCAATGCATAGATATGTTCACCATCATCAAACTATTTCTTTGTAAGATAAGCATCACCCTTGACATGAGATTAAGATCCCGCCTAATTTTCTATATTATATATAAACTGAGAGGCAATGGTTTAGGTTTATCAAGAACTAGTTTCCAGGTATTACCCGTCATAGAAACATAAAATATAACTATATTTACCACATTTGTGACATACCCTAGGTATTTCCATATAATTAATTCTGAGGTGTCCATTTCTACCACATTGGTAATACACAACCTTTACTTTCCATAAAATATGTTTTTCACTCTGACCACCACCTTAACACTATTCATCACACTTCTTCTTATGGATATAAATAAAACATTGGATACACCTTTTTTCACTGATGATCCACTAAAAACATCTTCCTAGTTAAGTCTACCTCATCCATAGTTGTGTTATCAACCACCTGAGAAAGGTTGGTAGAGACAAGAGGATAAACATCAACTAGATATCATCCCTCAAACCCATTTCTCTGATTTATGTTTTAATGTAGTCATTTTTAAAAATATCAGGTGATATGTGAACTAACTCAGTGAAATGAGTTTCATTATTTCTCCATTGTCATGAATTCTTGAGTCCTCAACAATCAAAATGTTTTTCGATAAGATGTGGACAAAAGACCTTCTTGAAAAAGTATATGTGATATATTCAAGAAACATGGATTTCATACTAGATTCACACTGCCTTATTATCTTTACCCTAAGGATATATATGGTGAAACCAACCTTTTGGTATTCCAAACATTATAGTAAGTGGAAAATAATCTCAGTACTCTTGATCCATTCTTCTAATTCTTGTAGTCCCTTGTCACAATGAATGATAAGTGGATACAGCTTGGTAGAATCAACAACATGATCTACCATCCATTCTGATTCAAGAATAGAAACTTGGACCATGTAATGGATCATGAAAACTATAATTTCCACCAATACCAATTCATCTAAAGGATTCCCTTAGAATATATTCTATTTACCTTCCTCTATTATAATTAATGATAGTCTTCTTGAATGATCCAAATTCAATAGAAAAAATAAAATTTTAACCATTAAGAAAAATATTCAATTCCTTTACTAGAAACTAAATTTTAAATAATAGAATCTAAAATGGATAAAAATATAAAAAAGATTGTATATGACTCCACACATCCCATGGTAACTCGACGTTTTTCCTGAAAGTGAGCTGGCTAGGAACAATCTCTCACTACCTATCAAATTTTGACATTATTATCTATAGTATATCAAAAACCCACAGACATAAGAGGGAGATACAAAATATTGAGTTCACGATTTAATGATAACATGATCATTCGATATAAATTTATAACCTACCAACATGTTTCAACACATAATGTCTCCTGAATTGGCCTGCCAGAAGGCCCAAAGTGCATTCATGATCTCCATGGGCTGGAAAAAAGAACCAATGTATCAAATGATTAAACTTGGGAATTATTTTTCCCTCAAGTGACATGTGATAAGATAGAAATAATCATAGTATCATAAAAAATATCAGTAATAAATCACATATCAAAACAAACAAACCACATAGGTAACATCTAATAACCTGATAATATATTCTAGTTAATAAAATGAAAGGTAATCAATATAGAACCCCATGAAACTCATGGGTCTATATTTATATGACCATATTTCACCACTATCCCAACCCACTGAAATGAAACATGATATAAGTGATTCATCTTCTATATGCATCTCTTCCCCCATACTTGTATCCTATGAAACCAAGGCTACAAATTCCCGAAGGAAATGGTTTGGTGTGAGAAATAATGCTCAATAAAATTCAACCGAAGAATATATGAAATTTCTATCCACATGAATTTGTTAGTTTTTATAAAAATAATTCTAAAATATTTATTGAATAAATAATTTTAATAGATAAGATCATCATTTTTTTCTTTTTCAAAACATTCATTATTCAAATAAACAATGAAATACGAAATTACATTTATCCATTTATAAAAAATATTTGAATAATATAAGATTCAAGCATAAAAATCCATATCAAGATGTAAAATAATAATATCAAATAAAATATAATTTAATGTATCCATAAATCAAAAAATAAAAATACTTAACATGAGGGTATACAAAACTGAGACCCATAAGGAACACTAGCGGACGTAATTCAACCCTAAATTCTAGGAACATCATTCCCCTGAAAAGGATACCCACTAGGAACCATAGAGGTATAGTAACCTCCATAGTGATAATTTAATCCACTTGGGATTGCATATGTAGATTTTTAAACCATAAACCAAGGAATCCCAAGTTGTTATATCATCATTACATCCAAGAAAATAGATTCACATTTCCAAAAAAAATATAAGGTAATTCCATTCCATTTCCATGTGCACGTTTTCATAATAGGGTTTCTACGGTAATACCACACACATTCCATTATTGAAAACTAGTTTCATTTCAAAACCAACATTGAGGAATTCTTTCAAAGGAATCATGTGCATTAAAATGGTTTAAAAATAAAACCCATTTTATCAGTGATTTCCATAATCATCGATGATTAAACTGACAACTCATGGATTTTAAATCATCAATATCATTAATCCAAACCAAAGGAAATAATAATAATATAAATATTCCATGATAATATACCCTTAGGATATAGAAACCAACCTCAAGATTCAAAAAAACAATGTGGACATATAATCCTTTGAAGGGGGAGGATGATATTTTTTCCTCGTCAACCAATATCTACAAAGGGATATCCCATGAGGAAAGGAATCACCGAAATTATTTTCATGATGAAGTATGAATTCCTAAAAATGCATCATGAAACATACTCAGCCTAAAAATTGAGCCAAAGGGAGTAGAATAATCAGATTAATATAGTTAAATTTAGTTGAAATACCTAAAAAGCCCCTCATTAAGTTTGAAAATGTATGGAATAAACACCCTCAAAAGATGATGGACCGGTCATGTTTTAAAAAAAAATATAAAACCACTACCACAACACCTTAGAAGTATTCCGCATAGAACTGGTTGACTCACCTATGAGACATGCCTTATGGACCAGACATAGTGTAACATAGAAAAATAGGTTATTTAGACCCACCACAACCTCCACTATGTGTGGTGAGGTCCATGTATCCATTTTTAATCAAGAGACTCCCAAAACACTCCACCTGAGTCCATGACCAACCACTAGTCACTTGAGAAGAGTCTGTTTCACACAAGAAACTCACTAGTACATGAAGACTAATGTCTTTCCCATGTTTCTTAGATATAGGATAAAAATTTATTTTTATCTACTAAGAACCTTCAAAAAATATAAAATTGAAAGGAAAAAGAAAAATAGGATTTATTCCAAATTTTGTAAATTGAGGTGAGGCGGCCCATTTTTTAAGGTAGTGTGGCTGAGATATCCAAAATACATGAGACCGTGAAGCATTAATAAGGGAATAATGGCCTCACATTTTTATGGATTCATTACCTTAAAGAATTTTTGTGGCTCGTTAAATGATGGTCGGATTTATGACAACCTTAAATTTAATGGTATGTATTTATTGGGTTTTGTATTCTCTTTTTATTAGTTCTTGGAGTTCCTAAGAGTTGAAAGTCTAAAATATAAAATTTTGGAGTGACAGCCCCATGCTCCTGATTATCACACAATTAGTAGTGACTGTGCACCTAACCATGTGAGATGGGTGTTTCAAGGGATAATTCATTTTTACACAGTTACCATATTGTTTTTCATGTCCTGCATACTCTAAAGGAAAACTATCCATCCCATTTTATAAAGGGGAGTCGTCCCACGTGATAGGAGGATGGTTCTAAAAATTGTGTGTACAAACTGTGTGGTATGATGGATTTATTTAAAAAGTGGAATTTACACTTTCTATCTATATATTATTTTCTCATTCACCTCTCATATTCCTCATGTTCATGTTCCTTAGACACATCTTACTATGGAAGCTCTTCTCCCTTTCTTCCTTGGTGGATTATATTAGTTGTTGGTGGGATGTTTTATATGTCAAGACACAATTTATTAGGGTCTATTTCTGCTATCCTAACCTATTAAATTTTTTTCTTTCATTTTTATGATGTTCTAGAAGTATAGTTCACCATTGAGGATAAAACAACACCATAGATGTTTTTTAGTGAAATTAATTAATGGTTTCAGTTTTTGAGTATCACATCTTCCTATTTCTAGGGATTTAAAATAAAAGATATGTGTTTACTTTAGATTTGAGGTAGGATTATATACCTAGTGATATATTCTCATAACATACTCTTAGTTCATAGTTTTAATTTGGAAGAAATTAAATATTAATTTTTTATGAGTTATTGAGGGTTATTTTATGATTTTTTCTTTTAATTAATTGTGTATGATGGATTTAAAATATGTTGCAAATTAGAATTCTTTAAAATCAATTTTTAATTTGTTTGATGAATATAATTAAAGAGGAAAATTATTCCAAATGAATTTTCATGAGGGGGAAGGGGTTGAAAAATAATTTTCAGTTGATTTGGTATTTCCTAATCTATTTGATTATGGTTATGGATTATATGTTTTTTCGATTATTGGATTCATATGGAAGACCATGGGTGAGTGGGTAACCTAGAGAGATTCAACCTTTAGTAAACAGTGTGAATTTAATAGGGTTAGTGGAACTGTTATACTGAGTGTGCTAAAATTATGGATTAGGGCCTGTGAGATAATTGAGTAATCAAGGATGGATGAATAAGTTCATTTACGGTTGCTAGAGTTCCATGGGATATTCAATGTATCCTTATATCCAGAGGTCTACCCCATGATGTTAGCATTATGTTTTCTTAAAATATTATGGTTGATGATTATGATATCTCATATGTCATGTTTCCCTCATTTTTATTCATTTTTCCTTATTCCTATTATTTTAAAATAAGGATTTTTTTATAAAACCAAAGGTATTTTATAGATTATTTCCAAATAAAATGATTTGAATAAATTTTGTTCAGACTAGAACTAATTGTATGAATAGTGATAGTATTTCTGTTTATTCATGGTGGTATACTACTGGGCTTTAGACTCATAATTGACATATTCCTTTTGGAATATTCATATTGTTTTTGAAGTACACAATTATAGGAAAGGAAACCATGTATTTTAGTAGCTCTTCCAAAGGATTATTGTACTTTTATGTTCTAGTGATAGAGGTTATTGTAGGTATTAAGGCATATTGGTCTCATGAAGAGTATCATAAGATGATCAGTGTCACTATATAATATTGTATCATCCAATATGGACATATTTTTATTTTGGATTATTGTATATGGATATTTGTTGATATGTATTTATTATTTTTGTATGATGGTTATAAATTATGGTAATGTTTATTCATCATATTTATTATACTATGTTTACTTGAGTTTTATATTATATAATTGTTTATTTGATAGTTTGGTTTTCTGATATTTGTTTAGGTCATGCAAAAATTCTGGGTGGAATATTTTTATTTTTTATTTGCATTCAAAGGGTGTAACCATTCACAATTTTGTTATATTTGATAACATGGTGATTATCATGAGCCCATCGAGATTTGGAATAAGAATTAGACCTCATTGTAGTTTGGATAAGGTGACGAATCGGGTTGACCTATTCTCGTTCATTATAGGTATCCCAAACCAGTTTGTAATAGTTTTTATTAGACCCCTTTAATAATTGAAGCTTGTTTATATCAACCCTCTTTCCTTCTTTCTATCATTATATGGTTTTCTTTTTGACATAATTTAATGGAGGTTTTACGAAATAATTTTATAAGAAAAATGGTTTGGTATTAAATTTTTAGACTTGGAAATCCACCTTCTTAATTTTTTGGAAGTGTTTTAAATTTTTAATGATGGATTAACCACTTTTGTTAATAATTTCTATTTTTAAAGATATCCTTTTTATATAATTTTTTGAATAACTTTATGGGGTTTAAATATATGAATTTTAGACGATTGTTCTTTATTTTCAACAAATATTTTACATTTTTTGTTATGAAAAATGATAAATTATGTGACTTTTTCTTATATTTTAAAAAATTTATAGATTTTTTTTTCGAAATGATTCTCAAGATATCATTTCTGAAATTTCTAATTAATGGAATTACATAGAGTCTATAGTGAAATCCTATAGGACTATTTGGATCACACACCACATACACAACTATATGTGTGTATGTTTTTATTATGTATTCTTATAGATTTATTAGTTCTGATCTGATATTTATTTCTACTGACTAGTTTTTTGAAAGCTACTATGGATATAGTGAGGGACCGTCGTTCTCATAGATATGCTCGAGTGGTGGATTAGGTTGTTTCTTTACCACTGTAATGTCTATGTATCTATCAATATGACCTTGGGTATTTTTAATTCTAATTCAATTTCATGTTATTAGAATATAGATTCATTATTATTTTGTTTATTATTGGAAGAGAGTGATAACTATTATTGATTATATCTTGTTTGAATGTTTTTATGTTCTTTCATGTAAATTTTGTTTTTTTATTTGTATCTCTTTATTTCTTATGATTGTTATCCTAATGTATTAAGGTATAAGAAATATTCCCAATGTTTTTAACCAATTATTTATTTTTATTCAAGGGTGAAAAGTTTCCCAAATCTGGTTTATTTTGATACATTGACACTAGTTTCAAGCCTATGAGTATCAACAACACACATCAGGTCTTGTGGTTTATTGAATTGGGTAATGGATCTATCGACCTGAACTGGTTCATTACAATGTGTGTATGTAAAATTTTATGTATGTGAGTTTAGTGTGTCTGTATATATTTATGTGTGTTTGTGTGTGTCTATATGTTTGTATTTTTATGTCTATTTTTGTGTGTATATTGTTATGTATTCATGTTTGTATATATTTCATTATGTATGTATGTTTGTATGTGTGTTTTTATTTTTATATGTTTTTCTATATGTTTGTGTGTGTGTTTATATTGGTATATATGTATGTATGTACATACATATATTTATATGTATATATGTATGTGTGCTTATATGTATGTATGTATGTATATGTGAATGTATTTATGTTTTTCAATACTAATATTATAAATTTCATTATCTAAAATGAATGGGCATGAAATTTCATTAACCCTTTGTCATTTTGTAGGAGTTTTAGGTGTTTGGGGGTGCTGGTGGTAGTTTGGAGGGAGAAGGGTCAAGTTCACGATGATATTTCAACTAGAATAGTTATGTCATGACAATATGGTATCTGTTATTGCATGGTTGGTTTTTTCATAGAATGAAATTATGTTATAAATTAGGGTTAAGATGTGAGAGTTATGAGATTCCCTATTTAAGTGGGGAATCTTAGATCACATCATGATTCATCAGGTCACATCATGAGGGGTGTGAGTTATGGTGTTGCTATCGGAGTTTTACTTTGTGGAGTGGGCCAAGGAGAGATCCTTGGCTACTTCTAGATAAACATATTTAAGAAACCATTACTTAACACCCCATTATTATAGAGTAATACTTACCTAAGTAACAATTATGTTTTAGTGGACCCTTACATAGGATCCTTTCACTCTATGGCTATAGACATCGTGTTGTGATGTTTTGGTTCTCAAATTATTTTTTTCCCTTCATAGAGGTTCTCATGCTACGATACTCTTTTTATGTCATTGATTGTTTCAGATCCATTCCATGATTTCTGAGGGATCAAAAGTTTAGACATGGTTTTCATCATCATGCAAGGACCTTATTTAGTTGTATAGATTTTAATGTTGTCGATCAATTATTAAAAAGGGGAATCTCCTCAGATGAATATTCCACATTCCTTATAAGTTCACTCGAAACATATATGTTATATCATAAGTCTTTCCATCACAAAGTGACTATAGGAATCCCTAGTTCGAATATAAATTTAGGATTTCCTACCTCTATGATTTTGACCATTACTATTTCTCTCGAACACTATGTAGTCTTTGGAGCTCTTTTGGTGGATTGTGGTGTCAAAGGAATATCTATCACCTTCCAGTTTATATGGTTGATTTCTTCTGGATTAATGGTTCCCTTCTTGTGTATTACTTTTTTTCTTATTTAATTTTACTACAATTATTTTAGTAGTTTTTGTGCATCATTTTTGTTAATATTTATTATTTCATCAATGATGAATTTGATTTTATAGGTTTAAATAATCTTCACATGGATCCCTTTGCTTTCAAATTCATATTTAATGATGTGTAAGTGATTAGCTTCTTTGAGGTATGAGATTTTCGATCCTAACATATATCTTCTAAAATAATTTTTTTCTTGATATTCCTTGAAAACTTCTAAGTTAACCTTTTAGATTCAAAATCCCTTCATTTTTCATCCATTTAATTCTTTTGATATTAAAACTCTTGATTTGTTTACCATTAAATATATTCATCTTAAAAATGTTTGATTTATTAGTGAAAAAACTAAATGATTGGAATTTTCATCATTATCCATGACTGAAACCCTCCCATTGAACCTTATAATCAATGATTACTTATACCACTTTAGGCATTGATAACTCACCCTTTTCCAACTATAGAGAAGTATTTTGACAAAATAATTTTGTAATCTATCCTTATGCTCCTATTTCTTGGATTGGTTTGGGGGAGGTGTTATTGTATGATTTCCTTTATTAAATATATTACTCTCCTCTATAATGATCATATTTGAGTATGTTTTATAAATTATAAAATATTTTTAATAAGTTTTAAAGGTTGGTAAAATTATGTTTTAAATAGATTTTGGTGATCATTTGGATTCGGAAGAGGTTTTTTGTTCTAAAAAAGAGGGTTCATTTCATGTGTTATATTGATTGGATGGATTTGTGTGGAGTTGAAGTTGTGTGTGATATGTGAAATGAAAACTGAGAATGAATGGAAACATAGGTATCTAGGTTGGAGAACTAGGACTAGTACACTAGTTCAATCAGAAGTGGATTGTCTTAGATTCATCTAACAGTATTTATGATGACAACACTAACCAAACAACGATGATGTTGGAGAACACTAGGCCTCTGGGATGTTTCCCCATAGTGGCTCGTACATGAGACCAATATTGGCTGTTATGGAAAACCACATTTTCACCGAGGTGAGATGCACCTAATGTCCCATTGATCTAGTTCCTAGAGGGTATTACCATGACTTAGTGCACCTTTGTGATATTTTACTTACCATTTTCATATAGTGCACTTAGTATCCCATTTTAAAAACCAAGAATGTTATCCTCTTACATGTTTTTCGTAAAAATGATTCAAGTTTTCTTTTAAATAAAATTAATGTTGATTTATCTTAGAATATTTATATAATGGATTTTTTTTTGTTGGGTGGAATCCTACTGGGCATTGTCTCACACCCTACTTACACCTTTGGGTGAAAGTAAACTTTGTTATGTTTGGAACATGTAAAGAAATGATGTTTGGGGATAATGGTTCAACATTCTAGGATATTCTAATTTTAGGTGTTATTGTGGTGTATTGAGGCCAATGATCTCTTGTTGTGTGGTATTTTTTGTGATAGATCCTGGTTCCCTTTTTGGCATGCTCTTTGGGTTTTGTTTAAATGTTTTCATCTTGAATGTGAAAATATTTATGAATTGTTTCATTGTGATTGTTCAGTTTTGGTTTATTTAGGTTGGTTGGTTATGATTATTTACACGGGTTAAATCATTCCCAAGATGCATAGATGATACATATGAACTTGTCTCTACCCCACGGGGATAAGGAATTCCCTTTGATCCATCACATGGAACAGTTTTGGTGACGAGTTGGATGGATCTATGGCTTGGTCGAAGATAAAATTGTAGCAGAGTAGGTCACTCTCTTTTGGGTCAATATATTTTTGGATGGTTTGGGGTAGATGGGGGCTAGAACTGTTGGGATTTTATGTTATGGTTACGAGTAGAGTTCTTGGGAAACACACCTTGTGACGGAACTCAAGTCACCATGGGATGTTGGGATTTTTGTTTTACTTCTCTTCCAGGCGAGATGTTCATGTTGTGGACTGTATGTGGACAATGAGTACACGTGGAGTAGTTTGGTTTTTATGTCATTATGAATGGATTCACATTTTTATATTTATGGAATGTTGGTATTTTTTGTTATTGTAAAAAACATTTATGATTGGTTGTATTGATAGTTTTCTTATTATCATTGCTTATTGTAGAAACATACCTCCCCGGATAATTCATGTGCAACTATAGGAAGAGGCTAGAGAGTGTTCCCAATAACCAATTGAACAGATGCATGTGCAAGTTGTGGATTAGGCTATTCACGATTTTGGTGGTGAACAAGTCCTTGTCCTTATCCACTTTGAGATGCTAAACCTAGTCCTAGGATGAAAAAAGCTCGGGAGTTCCTTTAGCACAAGGCTCATTCCTTCTGATGTAGTACAAAACCTCATGAAATAGAGGATTTAAATGAGAATATATAAAAAAAATTTGAATTTCAATACACTCTGAAGGAAGTTAGGGTGAAATGAACTTCATTATAGTTAGAAGGTCCCACTTGTAGGTGGTATGAATTAGTGGTCCAAACTAGAAAGAACGAGTAGATGAATTGGAATGACTTCAAGGATGTTTTCAATGATCATTAATGTCCCGAGGTCTTAGCCTATGCAAGATCCTAGGAACATATGACTATTTTTTAGGGGGGCCTATATATGATAGATTATCCCAATCGCTTCACAAAGCTATTATGATATGCTCTTAAAATCATTTCAAATGACCATATGAAGGCTCAGAGGTTCAAGAGGGGGTTTGCTGCCAATGATCTATTCTTGTGCCTTTCAATTTAATCTGAAAACCTATGCCGAAAATGTAGATTGTTCTTGTACGGTAGATATTTATCATAAGGTTAATTCTGGTTCCCCTAAGGATATGTTATCAATAGGTAGTGGATGTTTATCTGAGAAAAATAGGAAGCAAGATTGGAAGGTAAATACGGGAGGTGGTAGATCATGTCATCCTTCCCGATAGTATTCATTTGTGGATTATGATGCTGGGTGAGTTGTGTTCCATCAGTGCAGGAAGTCAGGAAACATAAAAACCACATATACAAGTCCTCCCAAACCATTCTATAAATGTGGAGATATGGGACACATAACATGCTTTTTTAAACTGATTCGTCTATATTATATTGGTGTAGGGTCTATATCTTCTAGAGGGATGTCATCTTAGTTAGAGTCATATAAGATGGTGGGATATTGATTCATAGGTAATGGTGGTAGGGACAGATCATCTTTTGGGTAGATTCAATTCATGGAAGATCCATAGGGTAATGGTCATTCTGAAACCCAGGATGAGACTAGGCAGTTTCATGTGGTGGATCGAGAACTAGTGGAACCAGCTATAGGGCCTGCAAGATTTCAAGGTACCATTCTCATTACATCATCTTTAGCCATTATAATCTTAGATATTAGTGCTTCAGTTTCATTTATTTATTCCCACCTGGTTAATGTGATAAAATCTTCAACCTAACTTATTCATAATACCGTGGAGTTGGTAACAATGCTTGGTAAGAATAAAGTGAAAGGTTTTAGTTTCTATCTTGTGAACTCACAGTGTCAGGGGTTGATCTAGAATGATATTTCCTAGTCATGGAGAAGGAATTTTTTCATTAATCCTTATTATGGATTGGATGGTGCAAATTCTGGGGCATATCGATTGTTATAGGTGGAAAGTGGGTTTTGGTGTACCTGGTTGCAGTACCCCGGTCTTTCATAGTGAATGGGATCCTCAGTCGGGTCATGCTGGACCTTGATATAAAAAATTGGGTAATCTCATTTCTCAATTTATAATCACTTACACTAGATGATGATGGTGGGTCTCCAAAGGGATAATTACCTCTTGTGGTGGATGAGTTCCCAGAGTTCCTTCCATTGGACTTTTCAGGTTCACCTCCAGAACGAAATGTGGAGTTCTTTATTGATTTGGAGTTGAGAACATAGTTGGAATTTCCTCCCTCATATCATGTGGACCTAACCAAATTGATGGTAATAAAGGTACATCTAGAAGATTTATAATCCAAATGATTCATTCCCCCGATCATCTCACCTTGGGCCACCCCGATCTTGTTTACAAAGAAGGTCGACGTAACTCTCTAGTTATGTATTTATTATAGAAAGTTGTATAATGTTACCATAAAGAACAAGTATCCCTTTCCCCATATTGATTACATTTTTGACTAGTTAAAAAGGGGAATGTGGTCTTCTAAGGTATACGTTCATTATGGTTATCACTAGTGAGGTTGAGGGAGGAAGACATCCAAAAAAATGACCCTCTGGATAAGGTACAACCATTGTGAATACATGTTCATGCTTTTCGGGATAACAAATGCTATAACAGTCTTCATGGTTCTTCTGAATAGATTTTTCCACTAGTATATCGATTATTTTTTTTATTGTATTCATGAAATGAATCCAGATTTATTCCAAATATGAGTGAGATAATGAGTGGAATTTGTGGATTGTATTAGGAACTATTCGGGTCCAACATTTTAATGCCATGTTTTCTAGGTGTACCTTATAGATTTGAGAGCTAGAGATCTTGGTCTATGTGATATCAGAATAATGGTTTTTAGAGGAACATTATAAGATCAGTAATTTTATTTCTTTGGACCGACCGAAGAATGTGTTTGGGATTTGAAGCTTTCTAGAATTAGCTAGATATTATATGTGATATTTTTGAGTACTCTCATAGATTTATTCACCCATGATAGCACTCACTATAAATGGGATGAGGATTGAATGGATCTTAGAGTGGAAAGAGTCGTTCAAGGATCAAAATTGGTGATTTACTATTGCTCCTATGTTGATATTTATAGAATATGAAAAGGAATATGCAGTTCATTGCAATTTCTAAGGTATGGGTCTCAGGTGTGTACTCATGCAAGATGGCCATGTGGTGGTGTATGGCTCTCGAAAAATCTAACCACATGAAAAGTACCACCTGAACCATGACATAAAGATATCAGTAGTGATGAAATCCCTGAAGACATGGAATCATAATCTTTATAGGGAGAAAATTTTAGTATATATTGATCAAAAAATCATGGCTTACATTTTCCCCCAAAAATATTTTAATTTGAGGAAATATCATTGGATTGAGTACCATCAAGGGTTCTACACTGATATAGTATATAACCTTGGAGAAGATAATGTTGTGTCTGATTCCTCGAACAGGAAGGTGTCAGTACATGCACTGTGGAATTCCAGGGATGATTGGACCTTGATAGTGCATTTTACATAGATGAACTTAGAGACCAAGGAGAATAGTGGAGTTTTTTTCTTGACCACTTTTCAAATAGATCCTCCCCTTATCGATATAAATCATTATTAGAAGCCTATTGAGTGTTGTACCAGTTTTATATCCAGTTCCATCAAGTTTGGGATATTCCTTGTGATTGGTTCTTGTCTCCCAAAGGAGTTTTATGCTTTAAGGGACACTTTGTGGTACCATTATCTCAGTGAAAGGTAGTTATTCGAGATAGACACCAATCTCATTGTTTTGTTCATCCGGGTGATACCAAGATGTAATATGATATATGCCGACAATTTTGGTGTCCAGTTTTGATTAGGTACTTAGCTGACTTTGTGTCGTTGTGTTATATGTGTTAGCATGTCAAGGTAGGGAATCAATGTCCCTTTGGGTTTTATTAGCTAGTACCCATTCCTACCTAGATGTGGGATGAGACCACCGTGTCTTTTATCTTCATCATTCATTGAAAACCCCAAGGGGGGAATTCCATTTGGGTGGTGATTGACTATCTGACCAAATCAACCCACTTCCTTCTGATCAAAGATTCAAAAAACATAGAAGAGTCGGTATTATTATATGTTTAAGAGGTAGTAAGGCTTTATGGTGCACCATAATATTTTTTTTTGATTGGGACACCCAGTTTACCTCTCATTTATGGGAATTCCATCAAAATTAATTGGGTCTGCAAGTCAAATTGAGCCTAGTATAACATCCCACTACTACAAAAACAGGATTTATTAGCGCTCAAAATGGGCTTTAATAGCGCTACAAAAGTGCTATAAAGCTCAGAAATCATAAGAGTGGTACCCTTTATCCGACATAAAAAATTGATGATAAAATTAGCCTTTATCAGTGCTAAAAAAGAGCTAATAAAGGGGTACTTTATGAGTGCTAAAAACACAATGATAAAATGATCCTTTATCAGTTCTAAAAAGGCTCTGCTAAAGGAATTCTTTATAAGTGCTAAAAAAATGCTGATAAAGGGATCATTTATCAGTGTGTATTTAGCACTGGTGAAGTGATCGTTTGACAGAGCATATTTAGCACTGATAAATTCCCTTCCTGCTGTAACATAAAATTCCGCAGCAGCACACCCAAACAAGACCTGCAAAAAAATCAGCCTATCAACATGTATACCCATACAAAATTAACACATAATTCATAATGTAATTACAGCAAGAATACAAAAACAAAAATTATAACTATACACCGTTAACACATAATTCATAAGCTAATTAATTACACAAAGAATTAAATTCAGAATTCAGGGGGTTGGGGGTGTTCAGGGGTTTGGGGTGGCTATCCAAGAGGGGTAGAGGGTGTCCATGGGGGTGTTCAGGGGGATGGCGGTGTCTGGGGGTGGGGGGGGGGGGGGGCTGTCCTCGGTGGTGTCCAGGGGGGTGGTGTGGTGTCCAAGGGGTAGGAGGGATTTCTAGGGGTGGGGTGTCCTGAGGGTGGGGGTGTCTAAGGAGTGGGGTGGTGTCCAGGGGGTGGGGTGGCTGTCCATGGGGGTGGGGGTGTCCGGGGGTAGGGGTGTCCAGGTGGTGGGGTGGTGTCTAGGAGGGGTGGGGGTCGTCCGGGGGGTTGTGTGTGTCATGGGGCTTGGGGTGGGGGGGGGGGGTGGGTCGAGAGGGATGGGGGGATTTCTAGGGGTGGGGGTGTCCAGGGGGTGGGGGTGTCCAGGGGGTGGGGGTGTCCAGGGGGTGGGGGTGTCCATGGGGTAGGGTGATGTTAAGGGGGTGGGGTGGGGGTTCAGAAGGTTGGGGGTTGTCCAAAGGGGTGGGGTGGTGTCCATGGGGGGTGTGGGGATGTCCAGGGGTGGGGGTGTCCAAGTGGTGGGGTCGTGTCTAGGAGGGGTGGGGGCGTCTAGGAGGGGTGGGGGGTCTTCCAGAGGGTTTGGGGGTGTCCAGGGTGGTGGGGGGGGGGGGGGGGCTGTCCATGGGGGTGTCCAGGGGGTGGGGTGGTGTCCAGGGGGTTGGGGGGATTTCTAGTGGTGGTGGTGTCTAGGGGGGTGGGGTGGTGTCATGTGGGTGGGGGTGGTCCAAGGGGTGGGGGGGGGATGTCCAAGGCGGTGGGTGGTGTCCAAGGGTGTGGGGGTGGCTGTCCATGGGGGCGGGGTTGTCTAGGGGGTGTCCAGGTGTTGGGGTGGTGTCTAGGAGGGTGGGGGCCATCCGGGGGTGGGGGCCGTCCAGGGGTTGGGGGTGTCCATGGGGCTTTCCAGGGTGGTGGGGGGTTAGGGGGGTGGGGTGGTGTACATGGGGTGGGGGGCTTTAATGGTTTTAATGGAATGAATATCAGGGATTTTAATATCATTGGTATTTTTAAAATGGTTTAGGAATAGTGTTTATTTCAATAGTATGGTTTTATTGAGGAAAAAATGAATGCATTTGGTGTGTATGGTAGGAAGGCAGATTTTTGTACATTAGTTGTTGTTTTCACTTAAAATTCTGTCCATTTTAAACAAAAGAGAGACACTTTGAGTGATATCGGCCACACCATGCATCAGATTGTGGTGGGGTTGACTCATACGCATCACAAATAAATCATGTATTGTTATCCTAAAGTACCAACACTACTTGAATGTGTTTGGTCAGTTTTCCGTATGTTAGTTGTTGTTTTTGCTTAAAATTATGTCCATTTTAAGCAAAAGAGAGACAATTTGATTGATACCGGCCACACCATACCTATGATTGAGATGGGTTTGACTCTTACATGTCAAAAATGACCCAGGGATCATTATACTAAATTATCAACACAATTTGAATGTGTTTGGTTAGTTTTTCATTAGTCGGTTTTTGTTTTCACTTAAAATTTTGTCCATTTTAAACAAAAGAGAGACACTTTTAGCGATATAGGCCACACCATGCCTCATAATGAGGAAACGTTTACTCATAACAGTCACACATGACACATGGATTGTTATTCTAAATTTTCAACACAATCCAAATGTGTTTGGTTGGTTTTTAGTTTGTTAGTTGTTGTTTTCACTTAAAATGCTGGCCATTTTATACAAAAAAGTGACACTTTGAGTGATACCGGCCACACCGTGTTGTGGATTGAGGAAGCGTTGACTTTTACACGTACAAAATGACCCATGTATCATTCTAAAAATGTATCAACACAATCCGAATGTGTTTAGTTGGTTTTCCGTACGTCCGTTGTTGTTTTTACTTAAAATTATGTCCATTTTAACCAAAAGAGTGACACTTTATGTGATACCGGCAACACTATGCCCCAGAATGAGGAAGGGTTGACTCATACATGTCAAAAATGACCCATGGATCATTCTCCTAATGGAACAACACAATAAAAATGCATTTTGTCTGTTTTCAGTATGTCAGTTGTTGTTTTCACTTAAACTTTTGTCCATTTTAAACAAAAGAGAGACACTTTGGGTGATACTGACCACACCATGCCTCAGAATGAAGCAGTGTTTACTTGTAAACATCAAAAATTTCCCATGGATCGTTATCCTAATGTATCAACACAATTAGAATGCGTTTTTTTGGTTTTCCGTATGCCAGTTGTTGTTTTCACTTAAAAATCTGTCCTTTTTAACCAAAAGAGTGATACTTTGAGTGATATTGGCCACACCATGCCTCAAAATGAGGTAGGGTTGACTTATAAACGTTAAAATTGACTCATGGATCGTTTTCCTAATGTATCAACACAATTCGAATACGTTTGGTCAGTTTTTCATATGTCATTTGTGGTTTTCACTTAAAATTTTGTCCATTTTAAACAAAAGAGAGAGACTTTGAGTGTTACCGGCCCCATCATGCCTCGAATTGAGGAGGGGTTGACTCATACATTTCAAAAATGACCCATGGATTGTTCTCTAGAATTATCAACACAATCTGAATGCTTTTGGTTGGATATGAGTTTATTTTGGATATTTTACTATTTTTTCTTATCCAAAGCCCAAAGAAAAGTAGTTCCTCATTCTTTCATTTTACCTCTGCATTTCATCTATTAAAATGGAAAAATAACTGATTGGAGAAATTATGTTTTATTTAATAACAATTACAATTTTCCTATGAACATTTACATACTACATTATTTTATCTTTTGATCTCTTTAACCCCTCAAAAAATGGCCTCCAATTGTACACGTCCCCAAGTTAGATCATCATGCTATTTGTGTACAATATTCCATCAAGTATGAAACCCAATAATTTTTGAAAAAATCTATATCATCTTGTGAATATGAGTATTTTTTACGGTCAGAGTAGTACTGTGAAATAGATAAATAAATAAGTAATAAATAATTTAAATGAAATAATAGTTGTTTTTGAAAATACCTCTTTAGGAATGCTAGTTTGTTGATGGAAAATTATCTCTCTCATAAATTTAAAAACATAATAATAGAAATCATTATCGTTTGTTTTTTTCGACACTGCAAAAACATTGATCATTAGGAGAATAAGTAACTTGTTTTTATATGTGTTTGGATGGTGAAATTTTATTATATATACCCTGATACTGGTCCAGATGTAGTATCATCTCGCCTCCTTATGCATAGCCCATATCCTCATTAATTGTTTTAGAAGAAATTGATACACCACCCTATCATGACAAGATCCTCAGTAAAAGATTATATAAATTATATAACTTGATGTTTAGACCTAAAATATAGGATATGGTGTCTTACAGATTCACAAACTCCATCATGTGTGGTCAGTTTGTTGGATATCCTTGCATTGAATCTAGAAAATAAATCTTTGGAGTATCCAAGATCTCCGCAATTAGCATCCAATGTGGCCTAAAAACCTAAATAGGAATAAGTAATAAAAGAAGTGAAAATATAATTGACATGCGTTAGTCGTAGAGTTTTACCCTTGCATGGTTAGAATTATGAAGAGTCATCCATTTGTAATCTTTCTTTCAAATGTTTTCAATAAGACTTTCACTATTTCATCCTTTTTAATGGCTCTAATTTTGTTAGTTGTATTGATGTAATATGAGGACTAATGAGTCCGAATTCTGGATAATGGGAAAATCCATTCAACTGTTTTTCATATATATACCTACCAATAATATAAAATTAATTTAGTCATAATTAACAAATTTTATCAGCTTTTATAAAATCAATTCATGAAAACACACCTCATATATACATTTACAATTGTGATGCCTAGCCAACTGTATTCAAGGTTCTCATTTACATTTTTAGCATAAATTAAATCTTGAATTACTTCTCCGTATATATTCATTTCAAAAACAACTATATGACTACTACCATTTTTTAGCTTCCTATCCACATGAGTCTTCAATGCTAGTAAATGTTGATAGAGAATGGGTGGTGTTATTATGCTTTTAGTAGCTCTTTGGAATTGGTTGGTCGATACTTTTGAGGCTTTTGATCCCACATATCTTTTCACCCCTTCCCTTTCTCCATCTATGAAAACATTCACTAGTTCAGACATTTTTTCATTAATTGTTAAATATATAGCTGGAAAAAATGGAAATAAATACCACCTTTTCGACATGTACTCATACATGTTGTGATGGATATGAAATGAATGTCCTAATATCCTTTTCAATAGTATGAATATCATTTTCATCAAGTGGAATAGGTAGATCTACATTTTCCTCATGATCTATAGTAATTGTCACTTTCAGATGATCTTTTTGAAGTGGTCTATTATTCAGATTTTCCTCTGGGATGTTGAACATTGTATCCCTCTTTAAAAGGTGGTAGGTGGGTGTTGACAGATATAAATCACAGTCATTATAACCCTATAGAAGATTAGTACAGGAAAAATATTTGTGTTTGTATGATTCCCATTTCATGGGAAAAATTATTAGAATATTGATTACCATGGCTAAGATAGCTCTTTGAGGGGAATGGCTCGCCTCAAAGTTGGTGGGGGTGGGGTGGGATCTTCACACGCTGGTTGTTCCCAAGTTGTGTCTTATCCTTGCTTTCCACCCATAGAAGTTGCTAACAACTCTCCCTATCATTGAAATAATTCTTCAAGAGTTGATAGTATTTCTCTCATTCATTTCATTTTCTCATCTCTATCATCCGTTTTTTTCTTCTCAAAATATACCAGGGGTGTCACTTATTGTTCTTGCCACTTCAAAGCCATTGGTAATTGGTCTACATCCACTATAAAGGTAGTTGATTCCTATGACTGTCAGATATAGGAAAATAAGTAATTATTATGTAATAGAAATTTAAAACAAAACTTTTTATTGTGTCATACTAACACATATTTCCCACACTTTTAGGGTGTTTTCATATACTAGAATACCTTCCTTATTCACACGTGCTTCCTTCCATAGCACGTGGTGTGGGATGGAATTGTATTTGGATTTAGACTCAATAATCTACATATAAATACAGAAAGATAATTTCGATGTTGTTTCTTGTCACCTAACAATATTATTGTAAATTTAAAATACATACCATTTTCTTTTCAAGTGAAGTGTACCCCATCCTTGCTTTATGATAGGGGTATGTTGGTTTTGAGGCACGTTCCTTATTTTTAATACTGAGTTGTTGTTTACTTAAATGAAATATTGAAAATCAATGTGATGAATTCCCATATCCTCAAACAATGTATTATTAGCCACAATGTACCTAAAACATCTAAACCCCACGACGGATAATAATTGCATACCATGCTTTTTAGGATATCAGGTCTGCGTAGATAATGGGTGGGTGAAGGCTTATATTACCTTCGGAATATTTCAGGTGAAATTTTGTTAGAATAGTGCGAAAACCTCAATGAATCTTCTAGTAATCCATATTATATAATTCTTTTGTGAATAATCTACTATAAATGTACTCTTCAACATATTGAGAAGAGTAATAAAATGTTTAATTATTTTATTTTCTATTTAATTAAAGAAATAATATCATAATGTTGCCGTAATTTCTTCCCAGATCACAGCCTTCAGCCTGGACACAACATGGTTCCATGAAATGTCAATCCGCATGTGTTTCTTATTGAAAATTCCAATGTAACTACTAAACATTTCCTTGCTGGGATTCACATGTTGGCCTCGTGCAGTACATCCAACATCAAATTTTATGCCTTTTCTTTTGGTCTTAAGAACATTGGCTAACACCGTCAAACTACAACATACCTTTGTTTTCTGCGACATCGGTCCTTCGTCCCTGACCATTTAATCGATATCAGCATCATCAATATGTTTATTTAAAATGGTAGCAACAACATGGGTTGATGGTTGTTGAACCTCAACACTAGGAGCAACAACAGGTTCGGAAACTTGTATTTTCTCTGCACTGTGAGTAGCAGATGCTGCTACTGCATGAGAGACTTGCTCAACCTCGAGGTTAGGAGCACCATAACGTACAAAAGTCATTATCTACAAATGTGGTTGAACATTTAATTTAGATTACATAACATAGGTTTATCCAACATTACTATTGAATATCATAGGTTTTGTTACCCAAATTAACATTAGAAATAGAAAATTATGGTTAGTGAACATAAATTATATCATGAAAATCTAATGTATATGCAATAACTCTCCCTCGCCATACCCAAACTCGTACCTAGAACCACACTCTAAGCCTCAATGAGATATTATTTCTTGGAACGTGACCTTTTAATTTCACACTAGTTCACTAAAAACAAGGATTTCTATGACACCTTAGAACATACAAAGGGCCTCAAGCACACAGTTAAAAGGACACAATCTACAAGACCTATATAGTAACCACTTTAGGAGTCACTGACTTCCCCACATGTTTTTAAATCTCCTCTCAAGAACATATCTTGATGGGAGAATTTTTTATCTTTTTTGAAAGTCCAAATTCATACCAAACATCACTAACATGGGGCTCTACCAACACCAACCATGTACAAAGAAAATAATTTAAAAAATTAGGAAAAATAGTTTCTTCTACCTATTTCAAACAGTACTACAAGAAAAGTATAACGAACATAGATCATACCTCTAAACACCCCTAGATCCTCCTGGTAAAATACTATAGTGACAAAAACTTTCCAAGATTCTAACCAATAACTTCCCAATATAGAAGTGGTCTACTTAGGGGTAGTATTAGTATAATCAAACCGATGTTCCATCCACCTCATGCATCTCCCTGATCTCCTCAATCACTTTAGTGCTGTACATACCTCCTTTCTCCAGTTACTTCCTCTTCCTAGGATATTATTCGACCACTTCTCTGACTGTAGCATGAATGTTAAGAAAATGCAATGTTTTATATCTATACCCATCACAATCATATTTAATTCCTTGGAGTAATGGGCTATCCTTGATGTACCTAGTAATGACATTGCCTCCTGATATTAGACTTGCATCACACACCTACTGTGGGGGGGGGGTGCTGCTAATCCTACATCCCAGAAGATCACTACCTTAAAAGATTATGATATGAACTCAAACCATAAGCATAATCATAGAACACCAATATAGAAATCCAAATCTTAGTATTACATGGTGAATTTCCCAAAACCACTAGAAGTCGGTCTCTGAATTGAACAACATAAATTAACGTATTTAATAAAAAGAGCTGAAATACAATCCCACCAAAAAATGGAAAATAATGTATTGCCTACATAGATGGAGGGGATAGATGTTAATTCACCATTGGTATACATCTCAGTCTGTGTATCCCAAACTATTCTTTACCTTATCCTAGTCCACCAATGACTCTATGAAATTTTCCATCGTCTGTATAAGACATGACATGTATGGGAAGCTCCCTTGTAGGGATGAGTATTACAATACCCAATAGGACACCCCAAAAAAACCAAACAGAATGCATCAAGAGTATTCGTGTCACTAAACACTGGAATTAAAAACCTGATATGATACATAATTATAACCAAGGATATCCCAAATATACTGATAAAAGACTCTGAGTCAAAAAATGTCTCAACCACTTCTAGTTGTTGATCCACTCCGGGTATCAAGGTAACACTCCTTCAAGAGGAAATGCTACCCAAACTATAATTCCAATGGCGACACTCATCCCAGAGGTCACACACATCCGATCTAGCCAAGAAGAATCACATAAGAAACAGAGAGTGTTCACTCGAGTTATACACTCCATTAGACTAATACCCCATCATAAATATCAGCGCATGATATAAATATAGGGGGTCAACACCCAAGTCTTTATGGGGGGATACTAGAGTCTACTAAAATAATCCTACAAGATAGAGGATAAAAACTTGTGTATGTGTTGGTCATGCCATTTCAAAAAACCCAACATAGTGAAAACACATTGGAAATAAGGTTTACTTCAGGCCTCTCAGAGGGATAGAAGCTTCTGGTTACTAAGTGACATGTGGTCCATTACTCAGGATCATATTCTATACTAACCCCCATTAATGTGAACTAAGACCACTCACTATAGATTAAGTATTTAGAAAATTGAGAGGGTTCATCTGAGATACATGCTCTATCAGACTAATACACCATCTAAAATACCAGATCTCTATACAAAGAGAGGGGTTAATTAGTAAGGCTTGGTGGGGGAAAATAGACCCAACATGAAACATCCTTCAATATAGGGGATCAATACCCATTTAAGTGTTGGTGATTCCAATTCTACAAACCCATTATAGGGACAACATGAATGAAATGTGGATCGCTTCGGGTCCCTTAAATTGATACATTTTCTAAGTCACTGAGGGGTATTATTTCCAATGAATGGGACCTAATTCCATAATAATGCTCATATAAGTGGACTAAGACAACTCAATCAAGAATAATGGAACTCACCAACACAACCCTGATCCTTAAAAAGATATAAAGGGACCAACATCCTTGGACGAGGTCATGAAGATGCTTCAAGCCCTCCTAGGAATGGACCAAGGGAACACAATCCACCAATACTAGTCCATGTAAGCTCAAAAATATCACAAAAAAACTGAAATAAAAGAAAATAGAGCCCAAAACATTCCTTAAAGGAGGGACATGATGTTTCCCTAGGGGTATATGGTGTCTCTAAAAAAAACTAGCACTGACCATGTTTCATTTTCACATGGAGTGATCCGTGATTCCAATTATGGAATGTGCAATGACTGTTCACCAATTATTCATTGAATCATTTGCTAAATGAGAATTAAAACGATGAACACATGTAGAGAAGGGAGATAAATTACCAAAAATAAACCTAAAAGGATAAGTGGAAGACTTACCTATAGTCGATCGCACCCATGATAGAGGGAGAGAAGAAGCATCAGGCGGTTAGGGATCCTTCTGCGCTACGTCGGGAGGGGAAGGAGCAGCCTCTAGAGGGGGAGGTGCACAGGAGAAGCCACCAATCATTGAGAAATGGAGGAATAAGGTTCACAGAAAGTATGTTCTAGCGGGGAGGAGGAGAAGTAGGGTTCGTGGGGAGGAGGATCTGTAGAAGGGGTTCAAGGGGGAGGATAAGGAGTACAGTTAGCTGTAGAGTAGGTCTAGTGGAGGAGGTTCAAAAAATAGAAGATTGGGGGGGGGGAGTTTTCACAGGGTTATAGTACCAAGAGAGCATGAGGGTGCGATAAACAGAGTATATTATGCACACAATTTTATAAACTACAGGAGTATGATTTTATTAGCGCTAAAAAAGCACTGGTAAAGAATCCCTTTATCAGGAGTAAAATTGTAGAGCTTATAAAGGGTTCCTTTATCAGCACCTTTGTAGAAAGGATAAAGGGAATATTTATCCGTGCTAAAAGAGTGTTGATAAAAGGAGCCTTTATCAACGCTTTTAATTAGCGCTGATAAATATTTACCATTATCAACTCTTTTTTTCTTGGCGCTGATAAAAGGGGGTGCTTCCCTTTCCCATTGTTTTAGTAGTGTCTTCAAATGGATGGTCAGATAGAACCGAAAATCAGATTTTGGAATACATGCTATGAGTATGTGTCTTAAATTTTAGAGCATAATGGGATAGTCCTTTGGGATTGGTAAAGTTTTCATATAATAATAGATAATAGTCCTCAATCTTAATGGATACTTTTTTAGGTAATCTATAGTCATCTATGATAGTAACATTTTTGTTAGTCTGAGGTAGGAGAGGTCTCATTATTACGACAGAGCTATGTGCAAGAGACATCTAAAATGTTCTAGCTAATTAGAAGGGGTTATTGACTGTTTAGAGCATCTACAAGTCTTATGATGATTATATGTGTCAAGATCCTGAGTTTTTTTGGGTAATGTGTGTTCTTTAAAGTGGATCCATGTTTTGGTCATCACCATTTTCGAAAACGATTGAAGTTAATGTCAAAGTATGTCTGACCTTTTGAGATAACCGAGTGGTTTGAAAAGGTGGAATATAATTTTTCATTACATTTGAATATGAAATCAATTCATGATATATTTCATGTATCCCTATTTCAAAAGTATAATCCATATCCCTCTCATGTGCTAAATTGGGAAGAGTTGGAAATAAGGCCCGATTTATCATTGATTGAGAAGCCAATGCGGATAGTAGATTCTAAAGAGAAAGCGCTTCGTGGTTAATATATTTTGTTGGTCTAGATTATTTTGATTAAAAGTAATGGTATAAATTATTCTTGGGTGAAAATGCTTTTCATGGAGGTGCAATACCCAGTTTTATTCTCGGATCATGTTTTGGAATGACTTTTTGGGGGTGTAAAGTTTTCATGGTAGAGGTAAATATCACACCCGTGATTTCTTATAGAGATTTTATAAATTTAATTTTAGTCCATGTTTTTTAAATTATTATTACTTTTATTTTTAGAGATAAATTAGAAAAATTTAGTAAACAACCTGTATTTCATGGTTGGGGAATGATTAGGGGAATCCTTGCACCCATACCCCGGTAACAAGACAGTTGGTGGATAGTTTTGTGTAATAGGTACTGCACAGATTAGACATAGTATATCAAGACATGTGGGATAACCATTCGATAAGTGAATCTTTGAAATTGAGGGGAACATGGTTTCCATATGGTTTGTAAAACCATGCAACTTTTCGAGGCCATTAAAAATTGTATTTTTATGTTTTCTCCCTCCTTGGTTTTAACCCTAAACCCCCAATTTCCTTCTCCATAAAGGCTATTCACCCTGAGGGCCTCCCCCATTTCTCATTCTCCCTTGGATGCTAATTTTCTTGGATTATTTTTTGTGGTTTTTCCTTGATTCATCAGGTAAGTCCCCTTCTCTCATGGTTTCTCCATCTATCAAGGGATTTTCTTCTTCTTCCATGGGGTTTCATCTCTCTAGTGGGGTGGATATAATTTTTATGGTTAAATATTGATTATTAGGCTTTTATATTGATGGTTAAGGTTATATCTTTCCTCCATAGTTCTCCCTCAGCGTGTAGTTGTTGGTTTCCACAAGATTCATGATGTTTCATCATTTTAAGTAGTTGGTTTCGGGATTAAACAATATATGATGATTTTGATATTCTTTCCTGAGTTTTTAAATGTAATATATGAATTATGAGTGTGATGAAAAGGTGTTTTTGAAAGGATTTTGTATGGGTATGGCTTGATAATGGTTTTTATAAAAGAAAGTATGTGTATTTCATGTTTGAACACTTATTGTGAATTTTGGTTGTGTTTTATAAATTATTAAAGATGATTAATATGTTGTGAAAGTCATGAGAAACGTGTTTTAAAGTGATTTTGTGAGCATTTGGATTCAAAATAGGTTTTCAGTTATGTAATAGTTGTTTAATTTTCTAGGTTATATTGATTGGCTTGTGTGCATGTTAAAGTGAATTTTTATGTGATATGTGTAATAAAGATTAAGCACCAAGGTAAACCTAGGTATATATGTAGGAAGACTAGGACTAGTATAATAGTTTAATTGGAAGTGTATTTCCAAGATTCATCTAGAATGACTGGTGAAGAAAACACTAAATAATCAAATATGATGTTTGATACCATTGGCTCGTGTGATGTTCCCTTATACTGGCTGAAGAATGATAACAATGTTGCTTATAGTCACTATACCACATTTTCACTGAGATGCGATATACCTAGTATCTCATTGAGTTAGTTCCTATAGAGTTTTATCATGAATTTGTTCACATATATGATATTGTACATACCATCATTGTATTGTGCACTTGGTTGTTCATTTTAAAAAGCAAGTATCTATTCCACCAAAATGTTTTCAATAAGAATATTTCTATTTTCTTTTATTAAACCTACACGTTAATTTATCATATAATGTTTATAGAATGGAATCTATTTGTTGGGTGATATTATACTGGGAATTAGATCACACCCTACGTATGCCTTTTGGAGTAACTAGACTTGGTCATGTTTGACATAGGTAAGGACAAGATGTTTGGAAATGGTGGTTTGGGATTGTAGTGGTTTCCCCTTGTAGGTGTTATATGGTGCTTCTTTGGATGGTTTCTTTGTCTATTCTAGTTGTATCCTCTTTGATCTTCATTTAAATGTCATAAAACATAATCTGAAAAATGTTATGGCTTGTTTGGTTGAGATTTTGTAATATTAGTTTTTTTATTATGGTTGGTAGGTTATGATTATTTCGATGGGTGAAATCATTCCCATGTTTCATAGTTGATACCCATAAAAATATTTCCAACCTATGGGGATGTGGAATGCCCTTAAAGCCATGCCATACATTGGTTCACGTATAGGGATGGTCAAACTCCAAATTAGTTTATGGCAGAAATGAAATAATAATCTTTTAAAATAAAAATAAATGTTTTCTAAAAAAAATGTATTTTTAGAGGACGATTTACTCAATATTTTTTCAAATAATTTTAAATATTTTTTTCAACTCTAAAATTGTTTATTTGAAAAAATAAACTTCATTTTTTAAATTGTAAAACCTAATATTTCATATGGTTATTTTTTTTGTGATTTTTATAAAGCGTTTCATTTTTTGATGAATAATGAAAAATCCTATTTTTTATTTGAAAAATTAATTTTTAATTCAATAATTTATAATGTTAAATTTTAATTTTAAGTTATCTAAAAGTAATATTTTTTAAATTGTATATGAATTATTCCCATATATAACATTATAAAAATTATCATATTGAATTTTGATATAAAAACATTGTAATGTTTTGGATATTTTCTCTTCAAAAACCAATATTCTCATCACGTCTACAGGATTAATTTTAAAAATAAAAAGTTTCCACTTCTTTTATTGAATTTTGATAAATTAATTTCATATTTTTAATCAAAAAAATTATATTATCTAATAAGTTCAACATAATTTTTGACCAAAATTAATAGTGAAAATAGTAAAATTATTTACCACGGTTAATGTAAATATGGTTATACTGAGGGTTAAACTAAGAAGATAAGGGTTATAATGACCTAACCATTAGATGGAAATTTCTCGACCCTTATCAATTTATGAATTATTTTTATGAGTTTTTTCGGAGCATTTCTATGAATGTGACCTCTGTAATATTTTAAGTAAATAAAAAGGAAAAAAAGAACCTTACATGCTTTTAATATCTATAAAGCATTGGGATATGGAAAAAACAACATATGTTTGGTTTTAAATTATAATTTGAAATATAAATGATTTTTATCATGATAATATATTTTTTAATATTAGGGATGAGATAATTAGTTTAAATGATTAAGAAAGGCCAACTTAGTAATTATTTATTTTATAGAAAAATAAAAAAAGAATACTAAAAAAATTAAAAGTTATGTAAATTGAATGAATTATTATGTTCAATTAATTTTCAAGAAAATTATATCATATTATAAAGGTTTTAACATAATATATTATGATAAAATTATTTTTTTTCATATTTTTTAAATTCAAATTAAATGAATAATGCCAAAATGACATTAATGTTATTTTATATAAAATATATTTTATTAAATAATTTAAAATTCCAAAAATTATTAAATTTCATTACATGATTTTAAATGTTTTAAAATATGAAATATTGTCTATTCATAGACCAAATTTATTTTAATATGACTATTTTGAAACCTAAATAGAAAAAACTCGGTTAGCGTTCTTAATGTTTAAATAAAGTTTTTTTCACATTGCATGTGATTGTGTTTAAATTTATTTTCAACACAGATGGGATTTTTATTTGACAAATTTAATTAAATATTTACAATCATTACTTATAAATCATCTAATAAATCTCATTTTAATTTTATTCTTAAAGGATAAATCACTTTGGTACATAAAAACATACAAGATACCATGATATGAACTAAAGGGAAAAATTGAGTAAATATAAAGACTAAGGAATAACATGAAAATGTGTTTTTTTTACTTTCTAAAGGTATTTCATGATGAAGAAATATCTCTAATAAATTAATGATCTATTTTGAGGCACATGCAGTATGATTGAACTCCCAATAGTGAATACTTTTGGGTGTTTACAAAAACGTCACCCCTCCAATATTATGAAAGGGAACTCACTCCACTCACTTATTTACACATCACAGGACATTTATATAGTCCAATAACTTCTTAATTCACTTAATAAATTGTATACTCTCATCTTATAAACCTTTTTTTGGACATAAATCCATCATAGGAAGGTTTTTGGTTAAAACCTAAAGAGGATGCCAGAAGAAGAGGTAATATTCATCAACAAGTGTGTTTATTTTATTTCATCCTATAGATCCTCCAATTCATGTTATAAAAATTTGATATAATGATCTTATTATATTCAATATACTGATCTAATTTTTTTCAAGGTAATTACCTACAACCATATCCTCTTCCATCAAATTGGTTACAAAATCAGTGTTTGTGTTTATGGTGGACTACCACCTCACGAATCCATGTCATTTGTTTTTCCATTACCAACTTTCAAGGCTGGTTATAATGAAGGATTTATTGTTTATATATGATATTAAGGATATTATTATGATTCTTGATTTTTTATATCACACATACATTCATGCTTTCCATTTTTTTGAAATATGATAACGTCACTCGTGTGTAAAACAGACTACTGCCTTGTAAAGTGATGTGACTCCTTCACAATTTACATGGAAGATAATAAGGATGGTTTTAATGAAAATATGTGATATATTTAGAATAAAAACTTATTTTTTAATGATGATGTATCATTTAATTATTTTTCATTCATCCTAATAAGAAAATGGATACAATGTTCATGCACACATATGACCTCCCATCTCCAAGAATGGTGTATTTCATTATTTATCTCTAAATATTATGGATTTCTATAAAAACATATATAATGAATTTTCATAATAATTATATCATTTATAACATTCGTAATATGATTAAACCATTATTTAAATAATATTACCATTAATACAAATTCAAAAAAAACACACAAAACAAAGTAGTTATTTCCCAAAACAAAACATTAACAAGGAATGATTAATAAAAGGTAATAAAAAACAATAAATTATTTGATATATATGAATATTTTTGTGTGATAGATTGATAATAATATTATGTTTATTATACAGAAGGATTAAAGTTTTACGACATATGTTAAGACTTAAGGTAAGAGGTTTTCTTCTCACATTTTACTTCTGTGATACACATGCCATATTGAACACCTAATAATTTTATGTATTGTATATACTACCCATGAATTTATTTTATGATCATTATAATTAAAATTATGGGGTTATAAATATCCATTTTTTTAACAATCTTTCATGGGTTTTGTAGTACAAAATTTAACAAATCCATAAGGTATTTTGTCTCAATTTTCCTTTTTTGAGACATATGTTATGTTATGAACCTATCCTATTATATGTGGTTTATATAATGAAAATTTGAAATGTTATATCATGTATATCAATATTTTCAAAAAACATATGTTTCAGTTAATTTTATTCTTTCATGGGGCTTATTATTCAGTGCTACCAAAGTGGAAAGAGTTTTATGATACAATCTCATTATTTATTAGGATTGCCAACGATTATGCTTCCAATAATGAACTATTATAATTATCCTCTCAATGAACTAATAAATTTTATTCAGATATTTATATGTCATGATAATACATTTTTTCCCTTCATTTTACTCACTTTATTCAATATAGTGTTCATAACTTTTTTTAGAAAGATCATCTTTTTGGTTGAAAACCCTTTTTCTTCCAAAACATATTTTTTAAAATGTTTTAGAATACATTTCTTAAATGAGGAAATGATAATTTCGTCAAAAAATGTTATCAATTATTCTTATAAGATTAAATTATAATTTTTGAAGTTTATTTTCAAATAATATTATTTTAGAAATGTTTTTGGAATTTTTAGTTTTAAAAAGGGATTTTAAAATAAATCGATTCCCTCAAGAAATGTTCCAAGTGATATTTAAAAATAATTCTCCATATAAGATGAAATCTTTTGATGTATATTGTGAATTTACGGGGATATAAACAGAGGATACCATCTTCACATTCTCTAAATTATATTATCCATATTTTGTGATATTATTAAATGATGAATTGATTATGAAACCTATCACTTTTACAGAGTTTATGATATGTTGAAATGTTTTAAAAACACATTTAATTGTTTGGGTTATGATTTGATGAATTTTTTGAGATATTATGGAAAAAATATGTATTACTTTCATTATGATATATGTGGGGCCTATATCTCCCTCCAATTCATTGGGTAAGGATGGATAATGCATGAGTAAAATTTTTATGTGTGAACCGGATTAAATGTTCACAATGTTATACATGAACCTAATTAAATGTTCAAAATGTTATGTGTCAACCTTATTAAATGTTCAAAATGTTATGCATGAACCTGATTATATGTTCACATTGTTAGGCGTAAAACTGATTACTTTTTCACAATGTTATGCATGAACCTGATTACATGTTCACAATGTTATACCTGAACATTGTTACATGTTCACAATTTTATGAATGAAAATGATTTCATGTTCATGGTGTTATTTAAAAAGGTGTATTTCATGTTCAAAATGTTATGCATGGAATTTATTTCATATCCATTAGTTTATATGAGGGTATGATTTCATTTCCATAACATAATGAGTGAACCTATATATATTTACACATGTTCACAATTTTATAACCTAGGGTGTATTATAAAAATCAAGGACTTATTCCAATGTTATGATAAAATGGATCATTTTCTTTTATTCCACTATGATTCATGTATTATGAGATAACAATGTTTATTCTAGGAATCATTTTTTTGATCTCTGATATACATGATATGGTTTACAAATTTTATTCTCTTAGTATCACACCCATATGCTCATGTTATATGGATATATCCCTTATTTACCTTTACTGAGAATCTAAACTCAAAATTTCTTATTTTTACTATCCTAAGGCATGCAGAAATATTTTATGTAGGGTATGTTAATGAAGAGTAATAAATGGAAATGTATTTTTCAGAGATATTGAAAAAAAATTCACTATATTAGAATACTGTGTTTCTAGTATCTAAAGGCACTAAACTATTACAGTCTTGAGACATGTGTTTGTGTATTGTATTTAATATTAATCTAAAAGAAATAATATCCATGTTTGAGAAGCATGGGTCCCTATAGTTGGTATAAAATGAAATGACTAGTGAATCCTTAGAAACATGGGTGATAAAACATTAGAGAAACCCCTAGGGATGCTTCTAATGATATTTATATGCATTTCTATAAGGGTATGTCTAAGGATGAGTCAAAGTATTAGAAAATGTCTTGGAATTTTGGTAACGTTTAGAGTGAATGGTTTTAAAGAAATTATAACTTTTTTTATACTACTAGTGGTTTTGGATCTATCTTAGAGGTACCTAGATGTAATAACTATGAAAAGGGTGCAGGACTCTAAACTTAATCATCACTTGGTGCATGATAATGGGCCTTTTAGAACACATAGATTGATACTACTTGAGGATTTTCTTGGGAAATTTGAAAAATATGTATGTAACACCCTGGTGGATCTATTATACATTGATCATAGATGAATTAGGTTATGACCAAGGTTTCATATATTTAAATGAAGCTATGATGATTTAGAAATTCTATAAATGAATTTTTCTGATTATATAGTTTTCTATTATGATTAGTGTTGATCAAAATATGATTTTTGGTTTTAATAATTTGTGGGTACTAGAAGGAACTTGATAATCATAGAATGTGATTGAAAATTTCGTTATGAGAAGAAAAATGGGGTGATCAATTGAGTGAAAGATGTTATATCTATTCCTAATTAGTTGTATCAAAATTTGATTAACATTGTTCACCGTAACCAAATCATGGAATCACTAAAGAAGATAAGGATTAATATTGTGGAGAGTTTGGATAATGGATACCACAATGGAATTAATATTATGTATCTTATATGTTGTGAATGTTCGGAAAATAACTCAAGGGAATGTATTAGAGGGATGAGAAGGTTTGTTATGTGTGGAGAATAAAGACAAAAAGTATATGATTGTTGAGGAAAAATAAAAAGTTCAGTTGAAAAAAATGGATGTGAATATTTGTCACAATAAGGTATTATAAATGTATTAATTCACTAAATGATGAAAGTATTAGTATTATTTGAATTGGTTCTCTTGGGGGAAATTTCTTGAAGAGAATCAACAAGGTTGTTTGAGTAATGGTTATATTATTGATGATGAAGAGACTATAAATAAACTAAGAAAGGAAAGAGGTATTATGGTATAAGATGTTGAAGACTAATTAATGGAATACGGATGAGGTGGAATGATTAAATTATTAATGTATTAGAATTCATGGATTATTTTATATAAAAATTAATCTTATATGTATTGTTTAGTACAATTTTTTATAAGGATATACAAGAATATGTTGAATAATACTAATGACTTAGAAACTTTATTCAATGGAAAGGCCATATTTCATAGAAAGAACATGATTAAGGGTAGATAACCATTAATATGTTACTAAGGTTGATCAAATGGTGTTTATTTTGGATAAAGATATGATTCATATGTATTAACTAAATTGGGTAGTGTTGATGGCCTTAGAACTAATAAAGGATTTGTTGAAAAAGTGGATTATATTATCATTGATGGATTTTACAACATTATTGGATCCATGGAATGTGTTATATAATCTAAAGTTTTATTCAAATAATGAAGAATAATAAATTTTCTCATTTAGGTTTTATTATAATTCTGGTCATTAACATGATTAAGGAGAATATTTACAAAGGTATTCACATATTGGCATGTGACCATTATGAGCTAGTTAATGATATTTGGAAGATTAATATTAAGTTGATTTTGATAAATTTACTGTTATTATCTAAAAATTATGAATTTTGGAAGTGTTATTCCGTTAACAATTTATGGAAAGGTTTATGTTAAACATCATATAAGGATTTAGAGATCAATGTATTACATCACCATATGCATATATATTCATAACTTATTTAAAATATTTTGTTGTGATGATAAATAATGATAGGTGAAATGTCTTATCATTCTATTTTTGGTTATTTTGATCTATTCTTACTTTCAAAATAACAAATTGTCCATCATTTATGAGAGTAATAGATGAACTGAATATTGATCAAGGAATAACCTAATAATGAAATTTTTCATATCAAATAAAATGATATCATGTAAATACATTTTCATATGTTCTTAGACAAGATGGAAATTGAATTATCAGAAATTAGGGAAAAAGTCCTTGAAATAAAATTTTGTCATGATATCGTCATTTTTATGATATCAATGAATTTTTCATCTCTCTCATGTTAAAGGATTTTTTATCATTAAAATCCTCCAGAACATGTTTTCTACCACTCACCATCAGTATTTGGTTGTTTTTTCTCTAATATTTCATTGTTTCAAATTCCCATCTATGTTATAATATTTGAAAAGCTAGTTTGTGTTATTATTTATAACTCTCAACTATCCCTTTATCTTTTCAAGATTATTTTTTATTAAACCTTTTTAAAATGTGGGAATCTATGAAATAATTTTCAAATGTTTAACCTTTGATGACCGAGATGACTTTTGAGAGTGAAATTAATTTTAAGGGGGGTAGAATATAACATGTCAAGATTTTTTGATTTTTAATCAAATTAATTTTATATTTTTGATATTTTATGTTTCATGTAAGAGTGAGTTAATCTAGAAATAATGCAACATTATGTTTAGCTTACGTTACATACAACACCAAGTTTAAACGAAATGTGAAATATTATTAAAATATTTATTATTTAACATAATAGATATCACCTAGAAGTTGGAATAATGGGTATTAGTAGTTATAAATAAATTATTTATATTATGCTCACATTTTTATTATAAATAAAAAAATAATTATTTAAAATAAAATGATTTTTTTTTTCTGAAAAGAATATATTCTTTCTAGACGAAGGTTTAATCCTACATTGCAGCCATAATTGAAAATTAATTTTTACCACTCAAATAAAATTTATTTTAAAATATAAACTTTATTTTTTAAATTATTATTAAAAAATTATCTTAGGATTAAATTTTGGTTTTTTCGGAAAAGATTCATTTCCTGATGAATAGTAAAAATACCGAATTTTAACTGAAAACTGAAATTTCATTTAAATAATTTATAATATAAAATTATATTGTGGATTTATTTTAAATTAAAATTAGTTAAATTTTATATCAATTAAATCATCCAATATAATAATTTATGTAAAAAAAGACAAAAAAGAAGCTTCTTTTATTTAGTATCCATATAGCTTTGGGATATGAAGAAAACCACATATGCCTGGTTATAATTACTAGTATTAAATATAAATGAGTTATTTTTCATGATATGTTTTTCCTGAAATTTTTGGGATGATATAATTATTTATAATTCTTATGAAATGCCAACTTAGTAATTATTTACTAAATAGAAAAATAAAATAAATGATTCTTAAAATATTAAAAGTAAAGTAAACTAAATGAATTATTGTGTTACATTAATTGTGTAGATAAATATATCATTTTATACAGTTTTTATCATATTATAATTTAGTTACATATTTTTCTTGATATTTTTTAAATTTAAATTAAATGATTAATTTCAAAATTGACATTAATATTAATTTATAAAAATTAATATTTTATTAAGTGGTTTAAAATTATTATAAATATTATATTCTAGTAATAGTTTATTAAATGTTTAAAAATATAATTTTTTCTAATTCATGGACCAATTTTTCTGTTATAGTGACTATTTTGAGCCATAAATAGTAAAAACCATTGTCAATTCTATTAAGGTTAAAATGTTGTTTTTTCACATTGATTTTACATGACATAAAATTTATTTTTAACACACATATGATTTTTATTTCATAAATTTTATTTAATATTTAGAATCAGTAGGTCTGAATTATCTAATAAATCTCATTTTAATTTTAGTCTTAAAGGATAAATTACCTAGGAAAATAAAAAGATACATGTTATCATGGTAAGAACTAAAAGCGTTAAATTGAGTAAACATAAGGACTATATAATAACATAAAAAGATGTTTTTATTTTTTGTAGTAGTAATGTTTCATGAACAAATAGCCTTTAAAATTAGTTATTGATTTATTTTGTAGGAATATGATATAATAGTGACTTTCTAAAAGTGAATACTTTCGTGTTGTTAAATAATTCCACCAATCCTCAATTATAAAAGGGCACCCACCTCCCCCACTTCCTAAAACCACTCAATCCATTTGGATAGACCAATAACCACCCAAATCATTCCAAAATTCCATAATATCATACTATAGGATTTTTTGGGCCTAAAGACAATATATGAAGTATCTTGGTGAAAACCTAAGGAAGATACCAGAAGAAGAGGTAACATTCATCAGTGAGCATTTTTGTTTTATTTCATCCTCCAACTCATATGGTTATTATTTTAACATGATTGTATAATAATAAAAATATATTCCATATACTGAGATGTTTTTATGTTAATTTCTTTACCAACAACCATCTAAACATTCATCAAATAGGTTATAAAATTATCGTTTGTGTGTATGATGAACTAGCACCTCACAAACCAATGCCATTATTTTTTCCATTACCATATCCAAAGGTTGGTTTTAATTGTGTATTTATTTTTTTATATTAAATTTATGATATTACTTTTCTTATGGAATTATTATAAAACTTAAATTCATGCTTCCCAATTTGTGGGAATACAATAATTATACTTGTGCATACAGTGGACTATCATCTTGCGAAGCGATATGATTTGTTCATGCTACACATGGAAGGTAATAAATACTGTTTTAATTAAAATATGTGATATATATGACATAAAAATGATTTTTTATTAAAAATATATCATTTAACTTTCTTTATTTTATTTATATAGAAACTGTAATCAAATCTCATGCGTACGTACGACCTACCATCTTTAGGAATGGTGCATTTCATTTTTGTCACCAAATATTAAGGATTACACCAGAAAAGTATATATTAAATATATATATTTCTTATATAATGATTAAAAATATTAAGATGATGAAACAACTCTTTAAATAAGAGGATGATAAAAAATATGTCAAAACATACATTGGAAACAAAGTAGTTATTTCCCAAAACATGACTTTAAAGTTCAATTGTGAATAAATGGTTAATGAAAGATCATAATGAAATAATAAATGGTATGATATATATATGGATATTGTTATGAAATATATTTAAAATAAAATTGTATTTATTATATTATTTTTTAATGTATATAAAGGAATTCACAACTTATGTTAAGGGATTTCCATCTCACTTTTTACTTCTGTGAGACAGAAGTCATATTCACAACATATTTGTTTTATGTTCTATATTTACTGATCATGAATATATTTTATGAATATTATCCTTATATTTTTTTTATCTAAATAAACATTTTATTATATCTCTTTTTTGGGTTTATCGTTCAAATGTTCAGAAATTTATAAGGGATTTTTCCCTCAATTTCCCATATTTGGGATATAAGTTATGTTATGCACCTATACTCTTCTATGACATGTATATACAACCCGTTTTACATGTTATATAATTAATATATATATTTTCATGATATTTTATATTTCGTTTACTCATATTCTTTCATGGGTCTAATGATTCAATGTTTCGAAATTGGTAAGAGGTTTATGTTATAATATCATTATTTATCAGGATTGTTTATGATAATGATTAGAATGATAAAATATTATTATCTATCACTCAATAAAATAATGAATTTTATTATCCTTTGTTAATTTCATGATAATATAAGTATTTTAACTTCATTTTCCATTATTTTTATACTTAAGAGTTCAAATGAATATATTTATGAAAAATTTTCTTTTCTGTCAAAAACAGTTTTTCTTTGAAAATTATGTTTTCTAAAAAAATATAAAAATCATATGTGAGAACATAATTACGCGTAAAATTTTTTTTGAGTGAACTTTATTATATGTTAACAATGTCTTGAATAAAATTGATTAAATTTTCACAATGTTATGCATGAACCTGATTAAATTTTCATAATGTTATATGTGAACCCGATTACATGTTCACAGTGTTATTCATGAACTTGATTACCTATTCAAAATGTTATATATGAAACTAGTTACATGTTCACAATGTTATGTGTGAACCTAATTACTTGATCATAGTGTTATTAATGGACCTATATTTTATGTTCGTATTTTTATGAGTTGACTTGGTTTCATTATCTTATGTTTATGCTAGGGCCTGATTTTATATCCATAACTAAATGAGTGAACCTATGCCTATTTTTACATGTTCACTATGTTATAATATGATGTGAATTCAAAAAATATTTATCTTATTTCTATTTTATGTTTTCATGGATAATTTTATTTTATTAAATTATGATTCATGTCTTATGAACTACCAAGATTTATTACATGACTCATGTTTATGATCTATGATATACAGTGTATGATTTTAAAATATTATTATCATTTTCTCATACCCATATACTCAGGTTGTATGGATATATCTCTTTTTTACCCTTACTGAGCATAAAATACCCCCTTTAATATTTTTACTCTCTCCAGGTTACAAAGAAAGGTTTTATTTAGGATATTCTATGAAGAGAACAAAACCGGATGAAATTTGTTTGAGATATTGATGATATTTCATTAAATTTGAATATTGTGTTCCTATTAACCAAAGGTAATAAATAATTATGGCCCTCAAGAATTTTTTTTGTAATCTATTTAATATTAATCTAAAAATATTTCATATCCATGTATAAAAAGTTTGGTTCACTATAGAGAACATATATATGTCAATTTTTTTCTGAGTTTATAACTCATTATTTTCAATTTATAATCTAAATGAATTTTCATAAATTCTACAATGTTATATTTTAAACGTAATTCTATCCAATGATGTCTATATTTTATATTTGAAATAAATTTGAAATTATAATTTTCATGTCATTATATGACGCCACAAAAATATAATGTAAGATCCTTACATTCGATAACGTATATGACACATGACACCAAAAACATAATGTAACATAATATCCAGATAATTTATAATATATTTACTATTTAAAATAGATTATATATATTTCAATGCATTTAACACTAAGTTAGTGTGCATTACACAAAAGAGAAAACTTCCTCAATGGATTGTGTTACATGCAAGACCAGACTTTATCAAAAAATAATATATTATTAAAAAATAATGGGATATAAACTAGATGTTACATTATTAGTTATTAATATTAATGACTAACTAATGAAAATAATGATGTATAAAAATATATAATGAATTAATTGGTTTCCAATTAATTATAAATTTATATAAGAAGAAATTAAATATAAAGTGAATATTGTTATAGAAAACTATTTTTGGGCTCAAAAAGTTTTTTATTGTAATATATTAAATTAATTACAATTAATGAGTGACATTAAAAAAAATATATTATACATTAAATCATATATTTTTGTATTCATCAATTATGTTTGATTGAGATGAGATAGGAAAAACCCATATTTTACACACACATAACCTATATTTTTATAAAGGTAATTTTACCACCTTTTAATGGTAAAGCCATATTAAATATAAATTTTTACACATTAATTAGTTTAATATGTAAAAAATAAACTCCATATTTCAAATATAATCATTATAATTTGGTTATGGTGAATTTTTTATATTTTTGGAAACATATATTTGATACTGAAAAGTTAAAAATACTGAATTTTAGATCAATCCCATTTTTTTGTCTAATTTATTTATAAGGATAAATTATAAATATAATTTCTCTTAAAGTATAATTAGATAATATTTTATGTAAATAATAAAATATAAGTTATTGGAATCATTTTTTCTTTGAAATTTACTATCAAAACATAGAAAACATCAAGACGTTTTTACTTTAAAAACATGCATTGTCGTCCTACCTACAACATGAATATTAAATTAATATCTGACACTTATTTGATTTTAATTTTGAAAACTGGATTTTTTATTTGGATTAAAAGTATTTTATAATTTATAATAACAACAACATCATTATTTTTAAAAATATTTGGGAATGTAGTTATAATTAATTACAATTATTAAGGTAAAATTAAGCATAATAAAGGTCTAAACCATTAACTTAAGGGCCCATATAACCTAGAAAACATTTAAAAACCCATTGTATGGCCATAATTAGACCATTAACTTCTATTTTTGAGTTTTTTGAAGAAATTTTAGGTAAAAACATGTGTATACCTAACTTCTTTTTAAAAATACCATGTGAGTTATTTTCCTCCCTTATAGAAGGCCACCACCTCTCCACATTCCTCACACATATCTAAACACATATGTTTGGACAATATATTCCATTATAGTTTCCATAAATTTATCACCTATACCATAAAGAATCTCATTGGGAAGAAATTCTTCCATGTAAGCCTTTTGGTACAAACCAAAAGATGTTACCCGATCAAGAGGTACTATTTTTCCGTAACCTCTTTAGTTTTATTTCCACTCTCCATCACCTCATATCTTATTATTATATGATTGTATAAAAAATCATTATCGTAAATATAAAAGGAGGTTTTTAAGATAATTTTTAAACCTAAACTTACATATGATTCCATCTAATGGGTAACAGACATATTGTTTCTGTGTATGAAAAACTAGGGCCTCAGGAATCGATTATTGTTCATTTTTCCTTTATCACCTCTCATAGTGGCCATTATGATGAAAAATATGTTTATATATTATTTTTATGATATTTATTATATATTTATACTTATTTGATCCAATTTAAACACATACCATTAATAATTTCCATTTTATGTTAATATGATATCGTCGTTTGAGAAAGTGTGGAGTATCGACCCCTTAAAGCGATGTGATTCGTTCACACTATACATGGAACACATAAAAAATGATTTAAATTAAAAATATTTGACATAAAAAAATTATATATGATATTTTAATTACCTTTATATAAATATAATATATAAATATATATCATTTTCATTATTACCTTTTCACACATTTAAAAAGTGATAACATCATTCATGGATGTGTGGACTACCACCACCTTGACAGGATGTGATTATTTTTACATCACAATAATTATATATATAATTATATATTATTAAATAATATGTTATTTATTATATAATGATCATTATAGAAATATATAGTGTTAGTTACCTTCTTTCTATAATGATCTTTGAAATATGATAACGTTACTCATGCATACATATTGCCTACCGTTACCATGATGGTAATGTATGTTCATTTTTCATAAAAATATTTATTTATTGATTATAAAAGTATAATTTATGTATAAATATGATAATTATTTCATTATTATTATTCTAGAGATGTTATGTACTTATCCCTCTGACCATAGCTGACATAAGAAATTCATTTTTGACACATAAAATAAAGTTGGTCAGAACACCCGACATAAACATAATTATTTAAGTAGTTGTATAAAAAATAGTAAAAAGTGAAACTAATGTAATCATAAACATGAAAAAGGTTCAAAATAAAATATAAAATTAACATAATCTTATTATATAAGAATTTAAAAGAAGTTAATTTGAAAGGTAACTCAAGGTAAGGGATTATCATCTAACTTTTTACATCCATGAGATAAATGTCATGTTTACCACTAACATATTCTATGTGTAGTATCTACTACCACTTTTTATATTGTGTTATTAAACCTTTTATAATCATAATATTATAAAATTTTGTTTAATTTTATTCCTACATGTAGATTATGATTTAAAATGTTTTGAAGTGGCACGAGACACAATGGAATGTTTAATGATTATTTTCCTCAACAATAACATTACTGATATTTCAATGGTATTTTCATTCAAGGAAATTATATGGATATTTTTAAATAAAACATTTCACTTGATCCCCTCTATTTATTCATGATAAGTTTAAAGTATTAATACCATTTTTCCACTCGTAGGCACTCAATATTTTTTTCAACAATGTTTTTCAGAAAACCAGAATTTGTATATCTCTTTAGTCGGAGAACATGTTTTCTTCCAAAAACCATAGTTTATCAAAAAAAAATAGACTTTTTTTAAATTATTTCATAATTTTTTCCCTTTTCTTATTTTACCAATGTTCTCAAAGGAATTTTCTTATCACTATCCAAAAAAGTCATTTTTCTATCCTTTAACAATAAAAAAGGAATGTTCTATTTTCCTCATACAACTTGTATAGATTTACCCAACTTCCTTTCATTAACGCTTCCTTTTCATGTGTAAAAGGTTAATATTATGGAAAATATATTCAAAATTTATTTTCAATGAAAAGGTTGTTCAACTTGTTTTTCAAAACAGAATGATATTTTCATCCAGAATGCCATTAAAATTTATTTTCAAATTATTTCTATTCATCAATGACAAAAACACTTTATTTTAACCCCCTTGGGATATTATTTATTTATACCATCCTTATTCTTCATATGGATGTATTGTGATTTATTTTTATAAATATATTATTCACATTCACTTCCTTTATTCCTTTTAGTCTCTTTAAAATATTCTATTTCCATTGATCATTTGACATTGAATTTCCCATAAATATCCATTTCATTTTTCATGGATGTGATTATTACCTAAACCATATACCATTTTTCGTTTGGTTTTTTCTTTGAAATTTATTTGTTTAATTTGGGAAATATTTATAAATACGTATAATTTATTCAATATGAATATTTGATGAGGAATATTTTTTATTCAATATGAGTAATGTTTTTGAATTACAATACATTGGTTGGGGATCATTTAATGTCTCTTTTATGGGTTGGGGACTGGTTAATAAAATACCATTGATGCATCATTAGTCTAATGTGACAAATTATTTGTGAAAATTGGAATAAGTAAACTATCTCTTGACGGTAATGGTTCCATGTACCTAGGAAACATGCCTCAATGTCCTGAAGGCCTTCATTTTTATTGATTTTTGATAACCCCCATTTCAAGGGATGAGGGGGAACCCTTACAAGGCCCATAGGCTCAGAGATTACATGGTCCGTAGGCTTAGTATATTACATGACCCGAAGGTCTTAGGGAATTCAACCAGACTATCTATAAGGAATTTCCCCTCCGTAGCATTTGCATCTTGATAGTAGCTCTCTACCTTTTCATGACCGTATGGATAGGCTTCCCATGCAAGCACAGGCTGGTACCGATGGCATAGCCATACCCTCTAATTCTGAAAATCCATTTGGCACTTCTCTGGTGAGTGCACCTTCTCTTAATCCTCTTCTAGGGATGCTCCTTTTTTGTAGTGTTTCTGGGGCCTGCATTCATGTGGCCCGAAGGCCTTGGGGTGGCCCTAAGGCCTTAAGGTGGCCTGAAGGCCTTGAGAATCAACTAGCCCGAAGGCCTTGGGTGGCCCGAAAGCCTTGCAGGACCCGAGGACCAAACCGGTGGCCTAGATGGATGAATAGTTCCTGCTGCACAGTACTGAATAGTGCCTGTAATAGTGCCTGCTACTGTTTTGCTACAGTGCTGCTACAATGCCTTCCAATATTTTTTATGAAATTCCTTATCATTTTTTTCTCTACATTGATTGTGTGTTCAATTATTTAATATGCCATATTTATTATACACATTATTGATTCCACAATACATAACCCTTATTAATCATTTGACCTCACCCCTACTATGTTTCTTTCCCCAGGAATCCATGAAACATACTTTTAATGATTTGTAGAGATTTACTTGATGGAATAATGTTATCTTCAAAGTTACTTATTTATAAAATATAAAAAATGATGTTGTAATTAGTGTACTATTTTCTCAATTACGTATCTTGGTTTACCATGTCTAATAAACTCTCATCAATTCTGGATTTGATTCCTTATTATCATGCTATTTTAATTGATAGAAGACATCAACTCCCTGTTATCTAGGGTCGGGGCACTACAGTGGGTATGAGATAATGTTTATTAGAATCCCTGGAAATTATATTGTTTGAAAATACAGGTTTGGGAACATAAACGTATGGTATAATTTATGGATAATCATATAATAACATTATATAATTTAATAACATAGAGACTATGTGGGTCATTATAGCTATAAATCCCTGTCTGGATTATAAAGTCCCAGTGTTATTATATTACATAATCTTTCATTTTAGTCAAGAACTCATTTAATTTTATATTAAGGGTATTTTCAGGTATATAGTTTTATAGAATTGGGATATAATACATACATAACATTCCATATTTATATAGAGAAGATACCACATAAACAATATCATTTTCTTCCAAAATATAATACTCTTCAAATAAAACATGATTTCCTTGAAAAATATTCCTAATATTTAACTTGGATTACTTATTTGTCTTAAAAAACCTTATATCCTGTAAAAATAATTTAAAAACTTTGTATGAGCACAAAATTCTCATTAATAGATATAAAAATTATAAAAGAAAACATTAGTCCATGAATACTTGTAAACACATGAAATAATTTAAACTATAACATACTTATCACCAATATATACTAACATTGTGAAACATTAGATTACTAGAAGACACAATCACTAGTGCAAAAACACTTTTTCGCGTCGGTTTTTTTTAATTTTTAACGTCGGTTATAAACCGACGTCTTTATAGGCGACGTTAAAAATACAGTTTTCGTGTCGGTTCATAGAAACCGACGCGAAAAATAATTCGCTTATGAGCTTCGGCGTCGGTTTTTTATGAAACCGACGTCGAAGCTACATTTAGACATTATTTTCCGCATCGGTTCATTAAAAAACCGACGCGGAAAATATAGTCGACTAGGTTTTTGGCGTCGGTTTTATATAAAACCGACGCCGAAATATCGGTTTTCCGCGTCGGTTTTTCTAAAAACCGACGCGGAAAACCAATTTAAACAGGATTTTCGGCGTCGGTTTTTTGAAAAACCGACGCAATATCAAAATTTCCGCGTCGGTTCATTAAAAAACCGACGCAGAAAATATAGTCGACTAGGTTTTCGGCGTCTGTTTTATATAAAACCGACGCTGAAATATCGGTTTTCCGCGTCGGTTTTTCTAAAAACCGACGCGGAAAACCAATTTAAACAGGATTTTCGGCGTCGGTTTTTTGAAAAACCGACGCAATATCAAACTTTCGGCGTCGGTTTTTAAAATAACCGACGCCGTAAATTTTTTTTTTAAATAAAATACATATATTTTCTCCTCCAAACAAATCGGAACCCTGAAAAAAAATAACGAAGTATACAAAAACAATTAAACAGCTTTAACAGAAGTACTTGAGAAAACTCAAAGTAAAGCAGAATTAAAATACACGTACCTACATGGTGCATTTTCTTAATCTAACCATACTCAGTATAAATCATTGTAAGTTTCCTCCCATAGATAGCACCAATCCTGTCAAAACAGTAATGAAACTAAGGAGATGTGCGTGAAAAAATCAATCCAAGATATTAGTGCAATGAATAAACATTAAATGAAAATGTGTAATTTATTTGAATCATTCATTTTTTCACAAAGTAAATTACCAAAATGAAATGTTACGACTCCTGATCAAAATTCCAGGAACACTCAGCCGATGCAACCTCTTCCTCACCTCCCCCACTGAAGATGTTGGGGGTGTCTTTTCACCATAGGATCCCCACCACCCCCAACCTCAGGTTTTTATATTTGCTCTGTATAGACGTGCATTACCCATTCACTATTGTTATTTGTTTAAGTTATGGAATAACAGAGAAATAAGTTTGAGTGCAAAAAATAGGTTATAAAATTGAAATCAAATGCAGATTGAAGAGACATAAAGAAACATACCTTAAAAATTGACGCCTTCTATTTTATCTTTGTGCAAACCCACTAAGCGCTGTTTCAGGTATTATGTGAAATGCTTCTCGGCAATCATTTTTCGATATTTATTTGCATAAAAAATAAAAAGGCCTAGAAGATATTGTTGTGCATTCAAGGGAGACAATTTTTAGTGTTTGTGAATGTTATTTCGCTATACGAATCTCTATGTTCATGATCCAAGTACCACCCTACAGATCTGTCACTGTACAGACAAATGATTTTAAGAAATAACAATGAAATGAAATATAATAACTAATTCTGAATTAAAATACACGTACCTGAAATATACGACATGATTATTGTTGGTTATTGTTGAAGGATTCATTTGATTATTAATAGATTCAATAAAACAGTTTTTGCAGAGGCACTTGAGAAAACTCAGTAAAGCAGAATTAAAATACACGTACCTGAAATATATGACATGCTCATTGTTTTTAATTGTTGAAGCATTCATTTGATTATTAGTAGGTTCAAACACCTAATATATCATAAGAGTTAGTTTTTTAAACCCATATATATTATTATTTATAAATATTAGTATACATACCTCAAATCTTAATCAGACTTAACAAATAGTCCGTAAAAGTAGATTGAATATGAATCATATCAGATTGAGAATATGACTGTGAATCATTGAATACCTACAATAATATTGAATGATATGAAATTAATAAATAGAAGAAATTGGATGAAAATATATAAAAAAGTTAATACAACTAACCTTATGAAAATCAGTAGTTTCCCCAGTTGTGATTATCTCATACATAAATCGTAGAATATAATAACCACATTCAACATTTCCATTTTGACGATGACACTGCAGTTATAAAACATTTAACTAATAATGAAACCCAATATATAACAAAAATATAAAAACTAATTACCTGTACTTCCACATATTTGATTTTCGTTGGTTTCTTTTCATTTGTAAATTTTTTCCATGAACTGCATTTTTTATATAAGAACTAATAAAACTTGTGTAAACAATTAAAATTAAACATAACAAACTTCTAAAAATAAAAAAACAACTTACCTGTTTAATATGTTGGAAAACGGTTTACGCACTTTTCCCAATAAAGAGCAAAACCAATATAAGGTGCTTTCATTTGGGCAAAATACACCTAACATCCAATGCCCCCTATAATACAAAAAGATCATAATTAATGACATTATAATGATCATGAGTTCAAAATTATGTTGATATTCTTACTTATCAAGAAATGGAAAAAACCAGCACTGAATCTCTGTCTGTGATAATCTCTCGGATATATATTGAACTCTTTCATCATTTTTCACATGTTTGACTTCCAAGGAAATGTACTCTGGATCTATAAATCTATAAATGCTTGTAGTTTCATTTTGTAAAAGAATCCTGTATAGATACCTAATTTAAAAAGAAAATATAGTTAGTCAATGACATAACAATATTTTATTAAAGAAATAGCAATTCAAACGTCAATTTACTTACATGGAAAACAACTGCACCACATTCAGCCCGATCTCTTCAAAATTAACTAAATTCATGATATCTTCTTTCAATATTCTCAATTAATAATTTCTTCCACATATATCGGACGTCATCCGAAACTCATAGATAAAATTCAAGGAAGAAGAGCACTGAGATAATCTTTTCAACCCAGAAGAAATATAAGAAGTATCTACAGCCGACTGTTTCTGAACATTTTGCTGCATTTGTACAGTTTCTTTTGCTTTCAGATATTCCTATATAAGTTAAATGTCAGAAAACATTATAAGTAATTTGGAATCATTTCTAATTACTAGTTAAAAAAACTCATACCTCATGTGAAATATAACGAAGAAGTGCAGTTGGCCAAAGTAAAAAATGGCCCATACATTCCCCAACACTGGTGATCTCCGCAGTAGGAAATGGTAGTAGAGCAGTAGGATCTATAATAACAAGTACTGATACTCTAACCTGACCCATCTGCATAGGCTGATGATGTACCGAGTCCCCCAAAAAATACACTTGTCCTAACGCAACAATATGTACATGAGGATCTCCCGCAAACAACTCACAATATAAGGTTCGATCCGATGGAGGAGGTGGAGGCTCAAAGTTAGCAGGTGGGGCAGGGTAGTCAGGGTGTGTAGGCTGAGAAGTCAGAAAAATGAAAATGGTATATTAGTGTTTAAAATTTATAACATAGAAAAATTGATTAAAAATTAAATAAAATAATATACCTCAAATGGTTGCGCAGACGGGGCAGGGTAAGCAGATGAGGCAGGGTAGTCCGGGTGAGTTGGATGAGAATGTTGAAAAATGAAAAAGTTATATCAGTGTTTATAATTTATAAAATAGACAAATTGATGACATTAAATAATATACCTCGGAAGGCTGCCCAGACGGTGTTGGGTAAGCATATGAGGCATGATAGTCTGAGTGAGTAGGCTGAGAATGTTGAAAAATGAAAAAGTTATATCAGTGTTTATAATTTATAGAAAAGAAAAATTGTTAACAGTAAATAATATACCTTGGAAGGATGAGCAGACTGTGACTGTCTTGCCAAGTGTTCTAATAAAGCCTTCTGTACTGCTGCTTGAATTTGATCACCCATATACCGTTTCATATCCTACAGCTCTTCTTTTAAGGATTCGATTTCCGGGTCTCTTGGTTGCTTACTCTTACCAAAAACCTTTCGAATACTAACACCCGCCTGATATCCTCTAACACGGCCGGGGTGTTCAGTCTTTCCCAAAGCAGTGGCTAGGATATCCATCCTACCCTCGGGGATAAAAGAGCCCTGTGTCTCTTTCTACTGAAGTTCATCCTGAAATGAAAAATAAAAAATTTATATTAGTGTTTATAAATTATAAAAAAGGAAAATTGTTAACAAAGAATTAATATTTACTTACAATTCTATCAGCCACTTGATGAGCTTCGTCTGTAAGATATTGTTCATTTTTTCTTCTTCTTGCTCGTTTCCATTTCTCATGGCGAGTGGGAGGTGATGGAGGACCATACTGGACCTCTTCTGAACCACTACTTGATCGAGCTCTTAATGCTTCAAATATTTCTTCAACAATTTTCTGCTCCAAATACGAGTATCCTCCACGTGATAAAGTATGAGGGTATACGTTTTTCAACTGGATCTCCTGATGAGATCTTCTGGAGGCCTGTTACATAAAAATAAACACATAAGTAATAAGGAAAATATAGCATAAATTTTAAAATATAAAACAATTACAATACCTGAAATTTCTCTTCCTGATGACTGTCAACAAATCGCTTCCATGTTTCTTCATCTATATATGGATACTTAAGACATGGGATTTCAAACCTTCTCTTTCCAAAAACATAATCTTTCGTCAGTTTGTTTTTAAAATCTCTCCATCGAACCGCCGCTAAAGAGAGATGTCTTTTCCTAATTTCTTTGGTTTCCTCAAAATTGAATGTCATCTGTAATTGAAAAAATTAAATATGTCATTTAAACTATATAATATTAAAAAAATGAGATAAAATAAATAAATAAAGATATTTTACCGTCACGGCCTCCCAAAGCTGTTGCTTCGCCGTCCTGTCCACTGACTTCCAATCAGGATATAAAATACTAATCCTGCAACGGCTCTGCATCGCTATATAACTGACAAACTGAACTGCATTTGGGCCAACTGCATTATTATTATCATCAAAACGGATGTGTAATTTGTTATCATCACGAGCGAGTGATAGTTTTGGTAAACGTGTAATACCACATTTACCAACTAGAGAACTTGATTTTTCAGTAGTAACTGGAGAAGTCTCCTCCGCCGAGGACGCATCAGTAGTCCTGCAATTTTTTTTAATAAATTAACAGTTTTATTTCATTAAATATGTATATTAGTGAATATTTAATAATATTTCAAAATAGATATACCTCGGTAACTGCTCCTCTCTATCTGTATTTGACATTGCTACTAGAAAGTGTAATGAAATTTTGGGTACCTGCATATCATTAGAAAACTGAATAATTAGAAACAAGGAAATGAAAAATAAATATGTAAAAATAGAGGCATGCATTTGTAAGTTTTAAAAATAGACACAAAATATAAATATTTACCAGAAAAATTAGGAGACTAATTTAGTGTTTTCCCACGTCCCTTCATCATGATCGGTACGTACTGCATGCACTATGTCTGTCTTATATTCATTGTAATCATCTGAAAATTGCATAATAGATGAATAAGGCTCATGTAAATCACTAGCATCATCAGAATCATCATCATCACCCAAATGATATCTTTTCCCTTGCAAAACAACTGACCACTGATCATTCGACGGATCAATGACATAAAATACTTGTTTTGCATGTGTCACCAAGATAAATGGTTCCTCATTGTGATTAAATCTTTTCAAATCAACCAGTTTAAACCCATATTCATCATGTTTCACGCCACTATTACTATCAACCCAATTGCACTTAAAAATAGTGACTCGAAATTTAATATAATCAATTTCCCATATGTCTTCAATAACTCCAAAATATGATGTTGATGCAGAAATTGGGTTTTTATCTTTGGCACTCGAAAAATGCACTGCTTCAGCGAATACCATCACACCACTATTCTGAACGGTACTCTTGTCATCAAAGTTTTTTGTGTAAAATGTGTAGCCATTGATATCAAAACCAGACCAAGTGATCACATTAAAAGATGGTCCCCCTGATAACCACTTCAATGTTTCTGATACAGATATATCTGAGGTCACTTTCTCTTTAAACCATGAAACAAATGTCTTCTTATGCTCAATCATCAACCACTTTTCATTTCTTTTCTGATATCGTAACTTTAATTCAGCAATATGTGAGGATATATATGGTTGAACCTCATCTGTGTTGTTCAAAATGTATAAATGTGCTTGCATCACTTCATCACGTGGAATGAACTTTACCTTTAAGCCTCGAACCCCTCTACCTTCTCTGTCAACTGTCATATGTCGAGATAGAGGGAGACCAATATGCTCCACCTCATTCAAATAATCAGTACAGAACTCAATCACCTCTTCTGATACATATTTTTGAACAATAGAGGCCTCTGGTCGATAAGGATTTTTAACATATCCTTTCAAAATTTTCATATATCTTTCAAAAGGATACATCCATCTTAAATAAACAGGCCCACACATTCTTATCTCATGCACCAAATGATCCAATAGATGAACCATTATATCAAAAAATGTGGGTGGGAAATACATTTCTAATTGACAAAGAATAAGATTTTCTTCATTCTCCAACAAATCTAACAAATTTGGATCAACGACTTTGCTACAAATGGATTTAAAAAAATTACATAACCTGATGATTGTCTTCCTGACAGCTTTCAGTAATATACCATGCACTGCTACTGGTAGAATTTGTTGCATTAACACATGGAAATCATGTGATTTCATATCTATTAATTTACAATCCTTCAATGACACAAAATTATTCACATTTGAAGAAAAACCGCTGGGTACTTTAATACCATGAAGACACTGACAAAAATTCATCTTTTCAATCTTGCTTAATGTGTGACAAGCCGGAGGTAAATATGTTCTTTTTCCTTTCATAGCGGGAGCTAACTCCAAACGTATTCGCATTAATATCAAGTCCAATCTAGCATGTAATCCATCTTTTGTCTTTCCTTTTATGTCTAACAAAGTTCCAATCAAACTATCACATATGTTTTTCTCAACATGTATAACATCAATGTTATGTTTTATCTCTAAAAATCTCCAATAAGGTAGTTCGAAAAAAATAGACTGCTTCTTCCAGATATGTTTTTGTAAACCAGAACTTTTTCTCTTTCCAAATGTTGAATCAATATCTTTCACTCTGTCATAATATTCTTCAGCTGACAATGGTTGAGGGGGGAGGTTGTATTCTTGTAAACCGTTAAATGCTTTTCCCAATCTACGATAAGGATGATCAATTCGCAAAAATCTTCGATGTCCCATGTACACCGTCTTTCTTCCATTCTGAAATTGATAATATGAAGTTTGTTCTTCACAAATTGGACATGCTTTATGTCCCTTAACACTATATCCAGATAAGTTTCCATACGCAGGAAAGTCGTTTATAGTGATCATTATCATAGCACGCAAAAGAAAATACTCTTTCTTGTATGCATCGAAAACTGTAACACCTTTCTCCCATAGCAGTTTTAAATCCTCAATCAATGGTGTAAGATACACATCAATATCATTTCCCGGTTGTTTTGGTCCATAAATCATCAATCTCATCATAACATATTTTTTCATCATACATAGATGTGGGGACAAGTTGTAAAGTACCATCAAAACAGGCCATGAACTATGTTGGCTACTGAGGCTCCGATATGGATTCATTCCATCAGTACACAATCCCATTCTGAGATTTCTAACTTCACTTCCAAAATCATGAAATTTTTTATCAAAACTCTTCCACTGTGGTGAATCGGCAGGGTGACGTAAGTTACCATCAGAAATGCGCTCATCTGAATGCCATCTTAACCTTTTTGCATCATTTGAATTTGCAAATAGACGCTTCAAACGAGGAATAATTGGAAGGTACCAAAATGCTTTAGATGAAGTTTTGATTTTGGTACCTAAAAATAAATCAGAATTGAATTATCAGAATTGTTTGAAAAAAATATTGGATGATATCATTGGAAAGTAAAAAAATTGATTTTTCATAACGTTACATGACATCACCTGAAAATGAATCTGAGTTGACTTTCTCATCCATCTTATAGCGCGATGTTCCACATGTAGGACAACTTGATAAATGTTCATTTTCTTTCCTATACAGTACACAATCATTGGGGCAAGAATGTATCTTTTTATACCCCAATCCCATTGGGCATAATATTTTCTTCGCCTCATAATTGGAATCTGGAAGCCCATTGCCTTCTGGAAGAAGCTCTTTTAAAAGCTCAAGTAAACTGGAGAAACTTTTATCACTCCACCCATTTTTTGCTTTTAAGTTAACTAATCTCAAAACTGCTGATAACACTGTATATTTACTGCAACCTGGGAATAATGGTTTCTCAGAATCTACATACAATCGTTCAACAGTTGGTGTTTTTTCGATGGTTTCAACACCTAAATCATGAATTAATTCTTCAATACGATCCTCTGCCTCATTATGAATATCGTCATCAACATTGGATGTTGAATTTTCAGTTCTTTCACCATGCAAGATCCAACGTGTATAATTAAGGCTAAAACCATAACAAATGAGATGATCTTTGATTTCTCTGAAGTTTAACTTTCTCATATTTACACACTTCACACATGGACAGAAAATCAAATCAATATTTTTATTATGCCGTTTAGCAAATTCCAAAAAATTGTCAACTCCTCTTTCATATTCACTAGTAGTTCTTCGTAGATAAATCCAATTATGATCCATTAATACCTGATATCACAATATAATTGATGAATATATTAAAACATAAAAACATTTAAATATCTATCAGATAAATTGTAAACAAAAACATATTCCATAAAAACTATTGATAATCAGATAAAAGACATCAGATATGAAACACGTTTACAAATACAGTAAACAGTTAATTTTAATATTATATACATGTGTGTTATATTGAAATACAAGGACAAAATGGTTAAATCAAAGGTTTCATTTTTTGAAAATAAAGTTTCATGATATAAATATTATATGAATGACATACAAGATAATATGATTTCTCACTATGACTACTATTGATCACACTATATTTATTTTTTTATTCATTTGATGTAACATGAATGAATCATGGAAAAATTAATGTGAAAAATAGTGCAATAACTATCCTTATTTAAGACAATGTGTATTAAGAGACATGATACAATTTTTGGTGACTATGATTACTCAACTCCCTCAATCCATGAGTTTTATAATAGGGAACTATGAACATATAAATTCATTATGGAGGGATAAAAATTCCATTGCATATTGTAGGTGACAACTTACACCACCATCCATGGGTCTATTGTAGCAAAACATGTCAAGGAATGGATCAACATGAAGAGAAATATATTATCCATCCATGAAAGATTAGATCATGAGAATGTTTTATTTGCAGCCTATGACTTAGAGGGGGAAGTAAATCATTTCATGAATATTATTTAGAGGGAGAGAAAGATGAATAAATATAATTAATGGAATGAGATTAGTTTAAGAGGACATTTATTAAAAATGCATGAATCTAACCCCACATATGAAAGTGGAAAGGTATTTTTGAACATTAATAGAGGGATAATGATTATATTATTATCTACGAAGAAATAATTACAATACATTATGATTCTAGTCGTATTATGGACATTGCAAGAAAAATTATTTATTATATAATGGCATGAAAATAATTATTCAAATTTTTTTAACATAATAGATAGTGGTAATTATTCATGTCTTAGTTAAATGATGAGAACCAAAAAGAATTGAGGAATTTGGCATGGTAAATCTCAAGAAGGAATGAAATAACAACAAACTACATGCAAAAATGTGAGTGAATTCATTTAACACAATAAAATTATTTTTTTGAAGAAGAATTTATTAAAATGGAAATGGAATTAAAAATATAGTACTTCATAATGTAATGAAAGATCATTTTAAACAGGAATAATGATAATACAAAAAAAAATTTGAAGTTCAACCCGAATGGAGATGTTAAATCCAAACTGCGACCGGTATAATTACTTCCAAAAACAAACAATATCAAATCTACACCAACAATGATAATACAAACAAAAAATAATGATAAATTACAACTAAAATCTAACCAATAATCAAAATCACGCAAAATAGGGTTATTGATAAAGAAATAAACAATGGGATATGAAATAAGAGATAAATAGGAAGAACACATACCCAAAATCGTGCAGATGACAAAAAACCTTCAACAATGGCCGTCCAAGATCGCAAATCAAGTTCGAAGGTCGTCGGGAGTCCGAAGCGCCACAGCGGAACTCGATTTCGACGAACGAACAAAATGAGGGTTTCTGACCGTGAATATTTTTAAAAGACTTTTCGCGTCGGTTTTAAGAAAAACCGACGCCAAAATGCTATTTTAAAATTTTCGGCGTCGGTTTTCATGAAAACCGACACCAAAATATTTTTAAAAATTTATTTTCTGCGTCGGTTCCCAGGAAAACCGACGCGGAATATATTTTTTTTTATTAGTTTCGGCGTCGGTTTTAAAAAAACCGACGCTGAAAACTTTTTTAAATTATTTTCTGCGTCGGTTATTAAAATAACCGACGCGGAATTATGAGTTTCGGCGTCGGTTTTCATGAAAACCGACGCCGAAACATTTTAAAAATTTATTTTCCGCGTCGGTTCTCAGGAAAACCGACGCGGAAAATATGTATACTAATATTATTTGCGTCGGTTCTTAGGAAAACCGACGCAGATAATAGGTATACTAATATTTTCCGCGTCGGTTTTCTTCAAAACCGACGTGAAAAATCAACAGATAATATTATTCGCGTCGGTTATTAGGAAAACCGACGCGGATAATATGTATACTAATATTTTCCGCGTTGGTTTTCTTCAAAACCGACGCGAAATATCAACGCATAATTATTTTTGGCGTCGGTTTTTTGTAAAACCGACGCCAAAAATTCCCCGCACGTACTATTCGCGACGGTTTTTAAAAAACCGACGTTATTACGACGACGTTAAAGCCCGTATTTCCACTAGTGAATGAACATAAATAGAACCATAAAGGTTTCTTGGGGAATTACTTATAAAATATTGTAACCCTCTCTGATACCATATAATTTTTAACCCTCACGACTACCTTACAATTTGTGTAACCATCGTAGTTACACTTGGAGTAACCAGATGGCCGACCACAAACATACACATACCCAATTAATTGGAGGTAAATATAGGTCCCAACCTTCAACGTAAATAATTCCCAAGAGCCAAAATATAATCATACAACATGAATAATTTCATAAAAACATTGTATTTTAATTTTGTAAAACATAATTTTAAAAGAGGATTTAAAAAGAAATGCCCCTTAAAAATATTATATATTTTAAGTGAGACTTAATATAGTGTATTTAATATGTATATACACTATAAATACACATAATTAAATATAATATAAAAAAATAACCACAAAAACAATTTTAATACAACAAAGCTATTGATGTAGAATGTTAACCCAATGAATGGATATTGGGATAAGAATTCCATTACCTTGGGTTTCTCTTACTTAAGACGCATTTAAACCTCTTGTATAATGGTTAAAAGAGTGATATTAATATCTTAAAGAAATATATTCATGATTATAACACATTATACGATCATTTTATAAAATAATTTCACCCGTTAATTATAAGTTTTTTTTTCAACCATTGTTTTTTGTGTTTTCTTTACATGATTCCCAAGGCCATTTGGTATTTTATTTTATTGTCATAGGGAAATGAAATTTCAGAAGTTCAATGGAATGGTATTCATATATTTTCAGATTATATAATGATAAAATAATTATTTTTTATCATATATGATGATATATCATTAGATAAAACATTAATGATGTTTGTTTAGATCTTTTTGGTCGGTTCCTGGATAATCATGAATTCTTTTCATTATATAATTGAATGTCACACATAGAAAATCAATAAAGAAAATAAAATAGGATAAAAAATACACATTAATTTTTTTTCAACCATTAAAAAGGGTTTTATGATCATATTTGAAGGATGTAATGTATATTGCAAACACATCATCCCTGATTTTGGTAAACCAACACATCGTGGATGATGGTTTTTTAAGAATAAGAGGGAGAAGAGTGGAAATAAGATGGTGAATGTTTTACATGAACAAGGTATCATACAGAATTTATAATATTTTGGATATTTCATATGTTCGGTATAAGTCGAGGGAAATAGAGAAGAATAAAATAAAGGAATTGGAAAGAAAACACATGAAAAAGATGAGTATTCTTACCTCTTGATATCTTCTCCTTGAGATCCTCCTTAAGGCCTTTGGTTTTGGACTTTTGGTGAGACCCATAGCTCTATGAAGTGGGGAAGATACTTGAGTAGGGGATTTTGAAGAACATAGACAATTCTCCAGGCTTGATTTTTGTGAGAGGAAGAGCGGAATGAGGGAGGTATTTATAGTGGAGGAGAGAAGGGAATTCACATTATTTTAATCATTATTATAATTTTTTTCCTCCAGAATATGAATAATATTAATTCATGTGACAAAAAATAGTAAACATTTCATGTGAGTTTGATAAAAGTGGGCATATATTAGCATTGTATCACCTATGATTCAGTAAAAAAGTATTTAGCATTTATTGTAATTTATCGAATATTACTATTCATAATAAATTCTAGAATTCCAGAAAAATACCAAAATTTCACCCTAACTATTTTTCGACATGTAGAATAAAAAAATGAGCTCTATTTTTTTAAAAAAAATTACTAAATATTATTAATTTAATTTTAAAATAAAATAATAATTTAGTCAAAGATTAAAATTTTAAATCTATAACACATTTTTTAATTGCTTAAATAATTAATCATTTTGTCATTATCTATAAATCCTTAAGAAAAAAATAAAATTTACTTTTCATTAAGGTCATATCACTATTCATACGGGTTTGTTACTATTCACTAAAATTATGTTGGCTCCATTAGACTCCAAATAATGTAATGATCACAATTATAGATGAACATTATTTGAAATTTAAAATATAGAAGCGGCAAATTTTTTTTAAAGGATAGTTATAACTATCTAGTTAAAAAACGTTTCATTCATTTCAATTCATTTATTAAACAATGGGGTATTACAATGATACTAAAAGTGTACTTGGTTATAGAAGATATGTACCTAGGAGTAATAACTCTGACAAGGTATTCTGAACCATACTCAAGTACGCCAGGTACATGACAATAGGCCTTACTGCCACCTAGTTTGACACTCCTTGGGGATATTCTTAGGATATCCACATTTACATTACAATTCATTATGATGTATTTTTTCAATGAATGAACTAGGATAAAACTAAGGTGTTTTAGAATTGAGACATGTTTTATGATTTATAAATCTTATAAATGATGTTACGAATAAATTCTAGAACAAGGAAGGGCATATGTGGAAATAAATGGATGGTATGTTTAGGTTTTTTGATTGTGTTAAAAACCATAGTAATCATGCTATTTAGTGACTAACCTTTTTCCTAGGATACCCATCATATTTATTTTTGAAATTATATTAATATGGTTTTAGAAAACGGAAAACCGTTAGGCCGAGTGACAACCAATCAAATTCGACAAGGGCATTGGTCATGATCCCTCAACTGAAGGATTATAATGGTTTCCCAAAAACCATTATCCTAAACATTGACCTAGTAAAATAATCATTGTTTTTTGTTAAAAAAATTTGACGAATAAATATTAATAATGAACCATTAGTATCACTTTTGAGGATTAGAGATTTATTTTTGAACCATATTGGTTTTGGAAAGATGGTTAAAGATTAATAGTTAGAATATTCATTCTCTTAAAGGCCTTATGATCTATTTAAATTTTTTTTAGTGCATTAAAAATTAAAAAATCATTATTGGTAATAGATTTTTAAGAGTAAAGGGATGAATTAAAATTTGATCGAAGCAGACCAAAATGTTGGGATTGTTTATGTGAAATTGAAACATATCATGTAAAAATATTTTCTTATATTCATAGTTAGTAAAATGATTAACCAACATTAGGAAAATGACTTAGAAATAAAATTTTGTCAAATTACATTAATATCTATTGAACTGATAGTCTTCCTAATCATCAATGATTTATGTCTTTGAGGCCCTCAACTTTATAATGATCATTCACTTATTATTGATTGATTAACTCATTAAATTAATATTAATATTTATGCTTTTACTCTGAGTATGTATGTTTACATTCCACTAATGTTTACGTACTTAGAGACCTAGTTACATGGTAGTCCATGTTATCTTTGTACTTTCCATTCCCTCTTTTATAAAGGATGATTTATGAACTATTCTCAAGATGTGGGTTTTCAAACATAAGAAGTATCAAAAAATATATAACTATGATCAAGTTTAAATTATGAGGATCGAATTTAAATAAAGTGGGATGAATGTGACTCCCCAAAAATCTAAAGTAATAACCTTGTATTTGATAGTGTGTGTGAAACGCGACACAAAGCATGAGAGGTAATATAATATCTGGAAACATTATTATATATTTACTATTTAAAATATATTCTCTATATTTAAATGATTGAAACAACAATTTAGTATGAATTAAATGTTAGAGAAACCTTCCTTCTGGGAATGTGTTTCACACAAGACCTAGTTTTATAAACATTAGATAAGAACAATCTATATTTTACACATAAAAACCATATATTTATATAAATGATATTTTATGGCATTTTAATAGAGGCACCATTTAGATGTTAATTTTGAAATGTTAATTGATTTATTATGTCAAACTAAAATTAATATTTGAAATATAAACATAATAATTAGGTTAGGGTGAATTATGTTTTTATTTTTGGGATTTTTTTATAATTAATAGTTAAAAATACTTATGATTTTTCAAATCCAATTTTTCGTATAACTAATTAATAAGGTAAAATTATATATTTAATTTTTTTTGAAATTTAATTAGATAATATATTTATTAATTAATATAATATATGTACATGTAATCTATTTCATTTTTAAATTAATTATAAAAGTATACCAAACCTTCTGACATTTTTACTTTAGAAACCTGCACTATCGTCTCGCCTGCGGGATGAATTTTAAATTAATTTTTTCCACTTCTATGATTGGAATTTCAGAAAATGGATTCCAAATTTGGAATAAAAAATATTTATGATTTGTAATGACACAAACTTGTTTTTTCAAAAATAATTTTAAATGTAATTAAAATTATTGAAAATTATTATGGTTAAAGTAAGGTAAATAAAGGAATAAACCTTTAACTTCAGGGCCCAAAGGACCAAGAAAATTTTTTAAAACACTTTTTTTTAGTAATTCTCCCATTAAGCATAAATTATTGTGTTTTTATTATTTTGACAACTTTTTAGGTAAAAATGTGGGTACCCATAAATTCTTTTCAAAAACACCAAGTGAGTCCTTTTCCTCCCTTAAAGAAGGTCACTACTTATCCCCATTACACAAACATATTAATACACTTAGTTTCGGCCAATGTATGACCATATATCCTCCCAAAATCCCAATACATAAAATTTATGACTATCAAGTAATCCCTTTGGTACAAACCAAAAGAAGTTACTTGATTAAGAGGTAACAGTTTACCTTAAACTCTTTAATTTTATTTCTATTATCCACCCATAAAATATTTTTATCCAATGATTTTATATAAAAAAGTATCCAAAATATAATAGGATATTTTCAGGTTATGGTTTCAACATAAACATACACATGATTCCATATAATGGGTAAAGAACATATTTTTTCTCTGTACGACGAACTATTGCCTCATGACACGATGATTATTCATTTTTTCCTTTACCACCTCTCATTGTGTTTATTATGATAGAAACTCTATTTATATCTAATATATATAATATTTACTATATAGATATTCTTTTTTAATTCTTTTATAGCACATACCGTTAATAATTTCCATTTTACATTAATATGATAACATCATTTGAGGAAGTGTGGACTATCGCCCCTTGAAGCGATGTGTTTTGTGTACACTATACATGGAACATAGAATGGATGATTTAGATTAAACATAAATGACATAAAAAACCTCTACATGATATTAATTAAATAATTAACTTTCTATAAATATTATATATATATATATATATATATCATTTTCATTATTTCCCATTTACACACTTACATGTGATAACGTCAGTCATGGATGTGTGGACTAAACCTCCTCAATATGATGTTATTCCTTTTTCATAAAAAGACTTATATATATGACTATATATGATTAAATAATCTGTTATTTATGATATAATTATTATTATATAAATATATATTGATACCTACCTTTATTCCATAATGATTATTGAATGATGGGAATGTTACACATGTATACCTATGACCTACCATCTCAATGATTGTAACATTGGTTCATTTTTCATAACCATATTTAATGATTGAATAGAAAAGAATATTTTATGTAAAAAATATGATAATTATGTCATGATAATTATTATTGTGATGTTATATAATGACCCCTCTAACCATATTTGGCCTACAAAAGTTGTTTTTGAGACATAAAACAATTTGGTCAACAAACACGACATAATCATAATTGATTATATTGTTGTATATAACAAAGTAAAAATGTGAAATAAAAGTTAATATAAACCAGAAAAAGGTTTTCACGAAAAACAATTAACATTATATTATTATAAAATAAGATAAAGTATGTTCACTTGAAAGGAAACTCATGGTAAGGTATTCTCATCTCACTGTTTTCATCCATGAGATAAATGTCATGTTCACCACTAACTTATTTTTTGTGGTGTATCTCATACCCCTTTTATTATATTATATCATTAATGATTTTATATTCATGGTATTTTAAACTTTCATTTAATGTTATTTCTCTATGAAAATTATTATTTAAAATGTTTCAAAGTGTTATAGGACACTTTTGAATGATTAAATATAATTTTTTTAATAATAACATTAATGATCTTTCAATTATGTTTACATTCGAGGAAATTATATGTCTATTTTAAAAAAAACCTATAATTTTTTCTACTTTCTTTATTCATGTCTATTTTAATATATTAGTAAAATTTTCCCAATTTTTTGTAGTCCAAATGTTTTAAAAAATGTTTTCCAGAAAACCCGACTTTGTATCTCTCTTTAGTCGGAAGAATGATTATCTTTTCAAAATCATGTTTTATTAAAAAAAATCAATTTTATTAAATTTATATGATAAATAATGTTGTTACCTTTTAAAATTCTAACAATTGTTTTAAGAAATATTTTTATCGCTTTCTAATTAGGGAATTTTTCTATCGTTTAACCATGCAAAAGGAATGTTGTTTTTACCTCACACGGCTTGTACAAATTTACCCTCCATAATTTATTTTAATATTCCTTCACTTTTTTAAAATATTAATTTGGAAAGAAAATATTTTCACAATGTAATTTTCAGTGTAATGGTTTTTGAAAAGTTTTATTAAAAGGGATATTTTATTGAAGAATTGTTTTGAAAGTTATTTTTATATTATTTCTACTCATTAATGAAAATAAGCCTTTATTTTACTCCACTTGGGTTATGATGTATTGATACCATAAAAAATAATACTTGGATCGATTATGATGTATTTTTAAAGGATATTATTCACATTCATGTCCTTGATTCAATTTAATCCCCTTAAATTATTCAATTTCCTTTTATTGGATTTCCTTAAATATCCTAATCATTTTTCACGTATGTGATTATTCCCTAAAAAATATACCTTTTTTCAAATAGTTTATAAATTGAATGTTATTTTATTATTAGGGGAAATAATAGTAAATATGTATACATTATTCAATATGAATATTGGATATGTGATATTATTTAATAGACGTGAGGAATGTTATAGACTTGAAATACACGGGTTAGGAACCTATTAATGAAATGACCTTAATGCATCAGTAAACTAATGAGTTGAATTAGTTGTGCAGAATAAAATAGGTAAATTGTCACTTGATGGTAATGGTTCTTATACCTAGGAAACATGGCATCCATCAATAAATAATGTTCATAATTTATTTATAGTTATTATTCATCCATGAAATATTGCGTCAAAATATCTCTAGATACATCTCATATATAGTTTATTGATTAATTGGAATTATTTCTATTTATTACCTTTTCATATTGATTTTTCCTTATCTAGTTATTTGAATGCAATGTGTTTCCATTTATCACCTTTCCATATTTTTTATGAACATCATTCTCATTATATTTATCAAATGGTATGTTTGTTCAGTTATTTACCATTAAATATTTATTATTCACATTATTTCTTCATATATACATTACCCTTACAGAGAATTTGATCTCACCCTTATTATGTTCATTTCCCCCAAAATCCAAGAATAATTATATAAAAGATATAGATATATTCATTAGATGGAATAATGTTACCCTCGATGTTATACATTTAGATTGATGAAAAAAAGATGTTGTAATTTGTGTATTTTTTTCTCATATATATATAGTTTACCAGTAATACTAAACTCTAATTCCTCTGGGATTGGATTCCTTGTAATCATGAAAATTTAATTGATAGTATAAAATAACTCTAAGCTATTTGGGGTTGGGGTGCTACACCTTAAATATATTAATTTTCACCTTCATATTTCTACCTTTGAGAGAAATTTGGGGGGAACATGATTTTTGTAGGATAAAATTGGGAGAGGCGCACAGAAGGTGGGTAGGGATTTCAAAAGACCTATGAAATAATTATTACATGCGTTCAAATTTTTATGATTTCATTTATATCATTAACATTATATTTTACTTCATTAATAATCTATATTTCTTCTTTATTTTCCATAATTTTCATTGTTAGCACTAAAATATTTAAAAAAGGTTATTGATGGGTTAAAATTTTTTATTTTAATAAAAAATCATGCTTTGATATCAATAGAGATATGTTGATTGGAAAACTAATGTCACTGGGTCCTTCACTATCTGGGGTTTTTCTACCACTTTTAACAATAGTTTCTTAAAACATTTTCTTTTTAATGTTTTCATCTTATAGAGGAAACAATAAAGGTAATATATTTTATTGACAATGTAAATAGGTAAATTATTTTTCAATATAACATAAAGTGTTTTCACAACGGTTAGAGATGGCATGTTGGAATTTCCAAGGAGCTATTGATGTGGAAAATTTATTATTTATATATGAACCTTAATTTCAGATTATTAATAGTTTACTTTATTTTTATGTTTAAATATGATTTAGTTGTTTAAGGATCTTTTGTTTCTGATATTACATGTGTAGCTTACATAATTAATTAATACAACACTTTATATTAAGTTTTATCCTATTTTTCATATACTATTTTTATTTTAAAGTATAAAATTCATATTTTTTATTTTATCATCAATTAAGTAGTAAGTATTATTATCATAACATTAATTTTATTTATTCTTTCACATTATGAATCATTGGAAATATTACTAGTAACATTTTAATAATGTGACTTAGAAGAGTTTTTGGTGGGGGACTTAAAGAAATGCGGCATAGTTTGATTATTTTTAATTGTTACCAAACTATAAAATTGGTATGATTTAAATGGTTTTCTAAATTCTAGGAAAAAATTTAAGAGGAAAATGGAATTTTATTATGGTTAATTAATGTTAAATATATGTTAAAGTAGTATGTGTGATAATTTTCCTTGAATTAGTTATTTATGGAATTATTTACATGCTAAATTTATATATAAAAACTCATAAATCGATCCTTAAATGGTTATATAGGAAGAATAAATTTTTAATGGTTGGTTAATTACCCAGACATGAAATATCTATTATTGAGACTATGTTAGAGGTTATCTATGTGTATTAGGTTGTATAAATAATTATATTAATACTTATAATGTATTTTTATTTCCATAATGACTTCACATTCCATGCAGGTGAGATAAATTGATCACATGGGTTGTCATGAGTAAAAAATGATGTAATATGTTGTGTCTTTTTTGATATAAGAGATATTTATCATTAACCATGTTTTGATATGCTTAATATATGGAAATAACCACTTACATATGGATTATAGTGATTTTAGTTATGAAGTTCCATGGTATATCATAATTGGCTCCCAAGGTAATTGACCCTTTATGGAGTTACGCTATTATTTATATAAATTCATAATGAACATTCAAATTAATGCACCTCTTATTTCTACACATTTACAGTTCAGTCATAGTAATGAATTTTAGGGTTACTTCAATTTCATTTTACCCATTATTCAATGTCTTTTTTTTTATTTGGGACCTCACCACTTACATTTTTCATTTATGTCATTATTACATTATTAATTGAATTTAAATTTTTTTCTTAATATTATATATAATTTTTTAAGGAACTTCAATGGTGGTGACTAGATTATTTTCTTCAATTTGTAAGGGTGAAATTCAATGGATGAATTTAGAAGACAATAATTCTTATCATGGGAGTTTTCTTATTATCTTATATTTTTTAGGTTTTTTTAATTTTGTTTATAATGATTTTGAAAATTATTTTTGTAAAAAAAAATTGACATTTATATTTATTCTCCTCTATAACTAAACACTCTCTTCAAGATTTAAATTGATATTCAAGATGCAGTAATTTATTTACATGCTCATTTTTATCATTAGTCAAAAATTAATATGATATTTCAACGAAAACATCATTTTACACTATTAGATATTTATTGAATGACTCCTAAAAACTATCTTTCATGTTTTTAACTTTTAAAAGTATATAAATATTATCTTTTTCATGTTTCTAATTTTTTTACTTATGGTCTCAAGAGTTATCATTACATACTGCTGCTTCTTGAAAATGCTTTCTCATCCTTCATTTGTTTTTTTAAAATATTTCCTTTACTTTCTCCTATGATTCAATGTTCATTTATATTCATGTTATTTGTACTTATAGTGGCTATATATATGCTAGTTTTTTAAAAAATACTTTTTTACTGGTTTAATTTACTCTATCTATTTTAATGTAATGTTATTAATATATGATGTTGTTACTTTTAAATGTATTTTTATTATTAATTTAACAGAAATAAAATTTAACTTTTATTGATAGTTTAAATGTTAATTTTGGATATTGACCTAAAGTCATTACTGTTGTATATTTTATTAGATCACTAGGCATAGTGTAGAACCCTCATAACTTCTATGGGTGGCAGTACATACTAACATCCAATTATGTTGTATTATTATGAAACATCATGATAACATTTATTTTTCAATATATTTTATTATAGTAAATGAATGTCGACAACCATCACGGTTGAATCTTTAGAAAAGTGCTGCCAATATTGATTTTTTACATCCAAGCAACTTTACAACCAATGTAACTAATTTGGACTATATATTGTGAAACCATAGTAGATAACATTTTCCTGAGATTTTATTTCATACCTTGATCTTGGTAATTATTTTAATGCTTCTTCATCAAGGGATTTTATTTTCAATTTTTCTAAAATGTTGATTTTAATTTTAAGAAATATTGTTGAAATATGATCCATATTAGTTGTTTTTTGTATTGGTAGGAATAAATTACATGATAAAATAGAGTTCATTATACTTTGAAATCTATCATTTTCTAAATGAAAGCTATTTATATGCTAATTTGGTTAATTTTCATTTGGAAAAAAGATTTTTCTTTAAAAGGGGTTTTGAGATTAAATTATTATCACACAACAACCTTCTAATGTTTCTATTCTAAATTATATTAATAATATTTCATTTTTTTTAATTTATTTAATGAAGTTTCATAATGGTGACATCCATTTTTATAGCTCGGTAAAATTTAATATCACTTTTATTTTCAAACATTAGTTATTTTCTACTTTCGTTTAAATTGTTCTGATATTGCTGAAATACTAGAAAACATCTTATTTCTAAAATGGTCATTTACAAATGTATAACTTAGTGTTCAAGAGGGATAATAATGTAAAAAATACTTTAGTGTATTAAAATTAAGCATGAATGATTTATAGGTATTATTATAATACTGTGGATTATACAAAGCTAGGAAAAATATTTTAAGTAGTTAATAAAATTACAGAAAATACATTCATTGCTTGGGGTGTTGGATATGTTCTTGATATCACCAATTTTTAATATTGTAATTCTTAAAATGGGTTTTGAAATTCTTGGATAATTGTTTAAGAGGAATATATTATTGATTTTAAAGGGGAAATCAGGTCGAATTCATGTTAAAAGAGAACCTGTGATGATGTTACATTACTATGTTTGTTAATGTGTGAGTTACATAATGAATTTATATGTAGTGAAGATGGAAATTAATCCTTAAATAGTTACATATAAGGATTAATTGGGTAATTTTTTGGAAATTACCAATGACATGAAATATAGGATATTTAGACCTTTTTTACCAAAGTGTAATAATTTTATGCTTTAAATGGTTTCTTAAATTCAATGAAACTTTTTTAAAAGGATTATGGTATTTATATTATTAGGGAAACATGAACAATGTTTATTAAACTAGGACATGTGATGATGTTCCATAACATGGTTTGTAAAGGTGTGAGTTATATGCTGAATTTATTTTTAGTGAAGTAGGAAATGAATCATTAAATGGTTACATAGGATGAATAACAATTTAAGGGTTGGTTAAATAACCCAAATATGAAATATGAGATATTAAGACCTTCTTATAGTATATTTATGTGTATTGGGTTGTAGAAATTTTAATATTTAGTATAGAGAATGGATTTTAGTTTTGATATCGATTTTACAAGATATTCATGGGTGGATAAATTGAAATCGTGAGTTTTCATGGGAAAAATATGATGCAATATATTTCATTTTTAGTGATGTATGATAATTTTATCACTAACCATGTTATGATATATTTGACCTATGGTAATGGTTACATACATGTGGCTTATGGTGGGTTTATTTATGAAGTCTACACTTCTTTCCATTATCTATTTCAATTTCATTACATATCTATTGTTATGTATGACTTGTGTTTGAGTTTAGATTTACTATTTTACATTTTTTGGTGAGTTGGTATATTTCATCAGGCCAATAACATGACTAGTGATACAAGTGAATCATTAATTTTTGAATGATAATCAATACCTGATATTGCATGGAATTATATCACTTCATCCATTTTAGGTTATTTTTAAAATATTTGAACATTATTTTATGATTCATTAAATATATATCTAATGGTTATGAAAATAATTTAAATGATAAATGTTTTTTTGATGGTAGCTTAAATATTTTAGTAGTGTTGTGCAATGTTGTATCCTACAGGAGATGGGGATATCATCTTGATCTTCCTATATATTGATTAAATAAAACCCAAGGTATGTGATTTCTATTTTAATCTCTTATATCCTGAAGGATAAATCCAATAAATTCATGTTTCTGGATTAAGTTATTGATCCTTTTTTCACTTTAGGATAAAATAAATGAAGTTTTAATAATCGGAAGATAAACATAATTTAATTAATAAATTTTTATTTCATATTATATTTGGAACACCATTGCATTGATATGTTCCATACTTTTCACATTGATCTTTCTCCATGATATATTTATAAACTATTTGGAGTGTGTTATCCTCTAAATTGTTACATTGTTTCTACAATGTTTTTTAATTATATCACTACACTTCTTTAGATATGAAAACATTTAGATCAATACACATGATGTTATAAAAATTCAATCCTTCCTATAGTGGCCTACGTTTAACATATATAGATATTACATCAATATATATAAATATACAACATAGTACAATAGTATATGAATGAGGACTATAATAGTTTAGTGTCTTTAGAAACATGGAAAAAATATTTTAACATTTTGAATGATCATTAATGATTTTTACAAATAACATATCCTTTAGTACTTATACTTAAAACCATTATTTAAAACCTAAGGAATGGAAACATAAGAAAGGGTGATCTCAAATGCTCAATAAGGGTACATCAAGGAGATACATAAGAATAACATGAGCCTAAGGGTATAATAACATGAGAATTTCATTTTAAGATCATACCCTCCATATCTAAGATAATATACATGAGTCATGGAATTAAAATTGGAAGTACATAAGACATGAATCAAAAGGGGATTAAGAGAATAATCCATGAGAGTATAACATAGGAATAAGACATATAATTTGAGGCATACACGTAATTGTATAAAACATTTTCCTATATGTGAAGGCCTATTTACAAACCTATCATGGATCTTTATAGGGGATACACCTACTAGGCAGGACACACCATCATCCCCAATCGTAGACCTTTATTTGTAATGGAATGGGTTCACTCCCTAAACAATCTTAGTTGTCAAAGTTCACTCAAAAGGCCATCATTGTAGGCATGGTTCACCCCCAAGACCACATTAGTAGTAAAGGTTCACTACCAAGTCCATATTAGCAAACTAAGTGCTTTAATGAACCTATTTTACTCCCCGTTGTAGCCATGTCTATCTCATGAGTTATAATTATTTACCCAATAAAATGAAGGGAGATCTAGTTCCCACCCAAATCATATTGAAATCATACAAATGGGTTCCACTAGGTCATAAACATTCATTATATAATAAAACATAAAAGTAAATGGCTATAATAAATAAGTAATAATACCATAACCTTTGAAAAATATAATTTTTAATAATCATTTCATCAAATCATAACTAGTGAAAAGAAGTGGATTTATATCAATATACCAATAAATAGAGAAAAAGGTTACATAAAAAAATAACTTGTGAAAGGAAAAAAAGTTTTATAAACATATAAACCGTGAAAGTGAAATGAGTTTCATAAACATCATCCCATCCAAACATAAAAGATCCAGAGAAATAATATTAATAGAACCATTTGATCATATCCTTAGAAAGGCATGAGTAACACAAATATATGTCATATTATAAGGAAAATTATTTTGAAAACTATATTAAAAATATTTTTTGAGGAAAATATCATTTATTCCTTGAAAATTTATTTTTAAAACAAAATACCTTTAGAAACCCATTTCCTTTACAAATAAACATTAAAACTTATAATGGACTCTTTGAAAACATTTTTTCTTTTAAAAAATAGAAAGGAAGCTTTAATATATTATCAAAACCATTTTCCCTGAAAACTTTAAAAGCATGCTTGAAAACATTTTTAAACCCATTTCTTTGAAAGCATATAAAGAATGTTTGAATTTTTTTGATAACCATTTCTTTGAAAAGATATAATAGAATCTTGAATTTTTGTTAAAAAAATTTCATTGAAAATGACTTTGAAAACTAATATAGTAATCTCTTAAAACATTTTGAAAACATTTTTCATTAAAAATTTATAAAAGAAGATAAAAATAATTTAAAAAACATTTCTTTGAAAAATTATAAACTAAGATTAAAAATATGTTGAAAACACTTCATAAACATGAATTTTTTTGAAACACCATTTTATTTAAAATTATATTTTAAAACATTTAAAGGAATATATTAAAATCATCTAAAACACTTTTTGAAAATAAAACATTTTTGAAAAACATTTTCATTGAAAAAATATTTAAAACCGAAGAATTTACAAAATATTAAGAAAAAAGTTTCTGTAAAAAATTATCTTGTAAAAATTCAAAGGAATATTCATATAAAATATGGTTATAAAAGAGGATAAATCAATACATGTCAAACATTCCTTCGGCACTGTAAAAACTTTATAAATGTCCCTCGATCAAAAAATGACATAGAGATTCAATTTTAAAAATAGTTTTATTTAAAAGATAAAACATAAATGAAAATGTAATTTAATGATCATAGTAGAAAATTATAAAAAATTCTAAAACATTTTTAGAAAACATTATTTTGAAATAATAGAGATTTCTGACCAAAGAGGGAGATAATGTCGGATTTTATTAAAAACGCAATCTTAATTATTTTAATTACTAAAAAGTGTAAAAAGGTTATTAATAAAATATTATACCTTGAATTATCATATTAGAAGAAAATTAAAAAGTTTTATTGAGATATGGATTCTAATATTCCATCAATGAAATCATAATAATAAATAGTCCTGATAAACTGTGAAATTATTACAACATATTGTTACAGGTTTGGTAACTTTTCATCATAAATCAAAATTAATGAATAAAATTAAATGATGATTAAAATATCCTGAATTAAAGGATATTCAGGATATGACATATCAATGGGTAGTTTATACACATCATATAATTTCATAGGTTCATAACATGGAATGTGTTTGAGAGAAGAAAAATTGAGACAAAAGTTACTTTATCGATTTAGTAACTTTTGAACCATGAACCCTATTAAAGAGTGATCACAAAATGGATATGTAAATACCAATAAATTTAATTATAGGAATAATATAATATAATAATGATTATTATATACACCATACAAATTAAATGGGTGGGGAATAAGGCATAAATGTTACAGAAATAAAAGTGAGATGAGAAGACCCTTACGTTAAGTCTTGTATTCCTTTATACACGTTCAAACCTCTTATACGATAAATATAATTTTATTAAAACAAACCAAATATCCATATTATTACATTTCATAGCATATATTATTTTATTATGAAATTGTATTACCCATTTTTTAATAATTCCATGTTTAAGTTATGTTTTAAGTGATAACCACCTTATTTTTCATACATGATTTGAATTATTATTCTCGATCCTATTACATAGATCATTATTTAAATATTTATTTAATTTTAAAAATTATATATATATCATATATATTCATTATATAAATATTAGTAATAATATATAATATATTGAAATATGAAATGGTTTACATAGTTCAAGGAGAGAGTAGGTCATACATACGCATGAGCACTGTTTCTAATTTCTTTTCATCTTGAAAGTATGAAATATAATTACACATAAACATATATATGTATATTATCGTTAAAAAATTAAAATTTCATATATATCATATTATTTTTCTAAACCCATCCTTAATACATTCTTTGAATAGTGGGAATGAATCACATCATATTGAAGAGGCTGTAGTCCACACATCCACAAACAAAGTTATCATATTTAAAAAAAGTTAAAATAATGAAGGTATGTTTTATATAATAGTAATAGGGGAATAAATAATTCAAAAATATAATATATATATATATATCATATAAAAACAGTATTTTCATCATATTTCACAATCGCAAGAGTTGTTAATGGAAAAAATGACATCGTTTGGTGATGTGGTAGTCCTCTATACACATGAATGGTAAGTTTTTTACCCATGTGATGGAAGTATACGTAAAAGTAGGTATAAAACTTATATTAAAAATATATATATGTATATTTAAGACAATTATTTTATTATATAATAATGTACTAAGAATAATTTAGGTACTGGCTAATGAAAATTAAATAAAAGTTCTTATTAAAGGATATTACCTCTTCTTTGGGTAACTCATTTTGGTTTTTAACAAAGGGATTCCTTGGATAGAATTATACCAAAATTTAGTCCTCTAAGATTACTTTAAGGAAGCTAGGAGATTATTTGGGAAGATTTTGGACAATTTAATGTTTCTTGAGAGTTGTGAGGAAAGGGATGTGTGAATTCCTTTTTATAGAAGAGGAGGGGTGGAATTCTTATAAATAGTAAAAGGTAAATTTTTTTGGGAGGTCTCCCACACCAAAAGTGAATCCAAAATGAGAAAAATGGATTAAAGGGGAATTATGGTCAAGAAAAACCTCCACCCAATAAATTTTTATTTTTCTAATTTTGTTCCTTTTCTAGAAAGTAAAAATTTTATTTCAACCCGGGAAAAGCCCAAGAAAAACAAGCTAAAGGTAGTCAAAAATAGTTTATAATTAGCGACTCCACCCTAAAAGATCAACTAAAAAATTGTGTTCAGGAATCAGAAATGTTAAATAAGAAACATTGGCTCCCATTATATACCCATAAAGAAAAGAAATTGGCCACCTTATTCCCCTTAAGACAGGTATGAGCAATGTCTACCCTCAAATAAAGGATATTTTTCACCTTTCAGATGAGATAAGTGATGGACCATGAAACATAAGTCTTCCAATATAATTCCCCATGGATCATGGTCAATTACATTTCCACTGATTGTAGCACGATCCTATTCTCATGATGCAACTCAAACCATTTCAACATTGCATTTAGCTTCCACTATGAGAGAATACCCTTTCCCAAACCCACTACTAAAGGCCATCAACACTGCCCCTTGGTTATCCAGAACCACTCCCTCCTATATAACCCCACTTTGATAGATAAATCAACACTGAGTTTTAAGACATTGCAGGGGGGCCTCCATCAAACATAGATTCTCTTATTAGAAGGAGTTTGAGTAGTTAACCTTGTGGTTTTCCCCACCATGATTCTGCGCAGCAAAGAAGAGTGACCCCAAATCCTTGACAAGAAGAACCAGGTATGCCACATTGATTTTGTATTTGACAATCAAGCCTATGAGAGACATTGAAGTAACCAAATAGTGACATTGGTTCCTTGTAGTCCATATTATCCAGCAACCCGCTGCAACAAGAAGTGACCTTACCCTTCTTACCTGGGAATCATCCATAGTTCACAAAAACTGTGCATGAAGAAATGTATAAAGAGAGAATATCTTATTTCCCATCCCATTGACTACACCTATAGCATCCCATATGGATATAGCCTAATATCTAGAAAATAATATGTGAGTTGTGGACACGTCTTTAGGGTTCCTACAACAAATTCATTTGGATACCAGAGAAATCCATTTCGTACAAATATGTTCATATGTGGGGAGGACATGATTAAGAATCCTCTAAACCAGGAACTTATACTTTGTTGGGATGTCATTATACTAGATAATATCACTCTAATCGTATTTATTACCCTCCATTTTAAAAACGTGGTTGTTTCCGATGCTTTCGTCGGGGCGCACTCATCTGTCACATTCAGGGGACGTCAGCGCTGTTCTGTAGCCCCACATTCCTGCTTTCCAAAGGCCGGTGGCATTCACTCCTTATTCAGGTACGCCTACTCCTTCATTGAAATGAGATTATGGGATGTTAGTTCTTCATTATGTGGATTCATCCTTGAAATTCGTCTCCTAATCCAGGTCTCCTTTATAGATTAAGACTTACTTTGTGAATCTCTTCCCAGTGCCATGTTTCCATGAAAGCCTTCTAATTACACTGCTAATATGAGGACATTCCAAGGGGTCCGGTCAGGGCAGCAACATTCAGTTGGGGGAGTAGCCACGTTGAGGGATCACTGGCGTGTCTGGACGCTGGGAAATTGGTGTGTCTGTATTTTTTCCCTTATTATAGGGCCTCTCAAGGGCGCAGAAGCCCGAGGCATCCCACATCGAGTGTGGGGAATCATATGCCATACGAATGTATCTGAGGTTTTCCTGAGCTTTTATGTTTAACACGGGGTATGCCACAAGTTTAACGTCCAGTGGAGATGGATTGGGCTGATCAGAACACTAGCTAGAGTGGATCAGATTAAAGAACCCCCTTGATGGAACACCGATATTGGGGCCATCACGTGGGTAGCTTCCCAAAAGTTGTGGAGGGTAATGGGTGACATGATCTCACCGGGATGTGGTGGCCCGGGTAGGAATCAGGATGGAAGATGGTTTTTTGGGCTAGAGCCTCAAGGATATATCCTACATACCATGAACTGACATGGATCAAATTCCTCATAGTTTGGGATGGATGTGTGGGGATCACACTCTAGGCTTCTCAAGGTGGTGGGTGAACCGACGTGAATGAGGTCGGAATGACCGGGTGGTGGGATTGAACCTCATGGAGGCTTCCTACATACCATGCCTTGACATGGATCAAAGACCATGTAGTTCAGACTGGATGTTGTTGAACCATTGTGAAGAAGGTCCTTGGTCCAATGGGTGTTCGGCTTGAACCCTGTGAGGTTTCTTACGTACCATGCCTTGACCTGGATCAATGTCCTCATAGTTCAGGTGTGCGCCGGTGAAACGACGTGAAGATGGACTGAGGGTCCGATGGGTGTTGGCCATGAACCTCATGGAGGCTTCCTACGTACCATGCCTTAGCATGGATCAAAGTCTACGTAGTTTGGATTGTTCACAACAGCTTACCGCTAGATTGGAATGATGTTTAACGCCGTGCGGGGCGGGGGCGTGTCGGAGAACCAATGTGAATAAGGACCTTGGTATAGGTATATGGTGGGCTAGAACCTCTGAGAGGCTTCCTACGTACCCTGCCTTAGCATGGATCAAAGTCCACGTAATTCAAAATGGGTGCTGGTGAACCGTCACGAATAAGGACCTTGGTCCAATGCGTGTTGGGCTTGAACCTCGTGAGGTTTCCTACATACCATGCCTTGACATGGATCAATGTTTTAGTAGTTTGGGTGTACAGTTTAACGTCATGCGGGACGGGGGGCATTTGGGGCATACGCTCTAAGGCGGCCCAAGGTCTATCTTGGTCGGTGCTCACACTAAGCTCACGAAAGTAATGCTCAGTGTAAGAAACAAGAGGTTGTAGGGACCTGATGATCACGTCGCGAAGGGTGCGTCCGTGGGAAGCAAAGAGGGGCTTACACATTGAGCGGCCCAAGGTGTCGGGACTTACTCCAGGATGGAGGCCCGAGGGTGAAAAAGCACGGTGGGAGAGGGACTCGGGACCGAAGAAAAGAGGATCCCCATTCCTTATCTCCTTCTTTACTGGCCTTGGGGACCGAATATGAAAGGAGGTAGCAGGGGCTCTGCCTCCTGCAAGAACGGCTAGGGGATTACACCAAGGTGGATGCCATTCCCCCACGGACAAACGCCACTCCCAGAAGGAGGGCATCATCCCTTGAAGAGACCAGGGGACATGGAGAATGTCCAAGGTGAGGGCACCTCACGTGAGAGGCACAGGGCGGTGTCACAGTTTAACGTCATGTGTTTAGGACGACGGTTATAGGCAATTTAATGTCATGTAGCTCGTACGAGGTGGGTTTACTCCACACCCCTAGGACTTACATAACAAGTACCCACAGCTCTTTGTGGGAGGGAAGGTATCGGAAATTCCGTGGTGAAGGGGGGTCACAGATCGAACCATCTAGGGGTCCAGGTTAGCGTGGCTATGCGAAGAAGCAATATCCATTAGCGTTCCTATTCGAAGAAGCATTAGGTGAAGCGACGCTACGGGCGGTAATGTAACACCCCGAGATTTTATGAAAAATATTCTTTTTAATTTCATTAATGTCTTGTGTTGTATGTTACACCAAAAGGATATTGCACAACATTAATCCCTGACATGGCTTGCATTACACGCAATTGCGACCTTCCACGATAGCATGTGTAGTACGCAGTACCGAGTTTCGCTAAACAACGATATGTTATATAAACTAGCCGTTATGAATAGTAATACCCACTTTTTGAAATTTTATAAATTTCTTCCTTCAAAATGGACTTCATTTTTGGATTCAGAATATCGAAATTATCCTAGGGTGAAATTTTGGTATTTTTCTGAAAAATTTCAATTTTTGATGAATAGTGAAAACACTGGGTTACTATTTAAAAACCGGCTTTTAATTTAAATAATTATTAATTTTATTTAAATTTATTTTAGGTCAAAATTGATACATACTACCTATATAAGTTCAAATTAATTCATTAGAGTCATTTTTTAATAATTTTAGATATATAAAAATTTTATTGAACTTTTACCTTCTTTTACACACCTCCTAGGAGAATTTGCAAATTCACATAAAACTTAATTTTACCGCTTATGTGAGTGGAATTTTAAAAATCATAGACACGCAATTAATATCAATGACTAAAATGCGCTTCAATGAGATGAAAATAATTTTTGGTGAATAGTAACTTTTTTCTTTTTTTTACTATGGTTAAAAATAAATAGGATAATTAAGGGTAAAAATGATATTATTATTACCCTAACACACGTCCTAATTCTATTAGATAAGTTTAATTCGACCAAAAACAACCTTAGGAACAAAATATGACCATTTAGGCCCACATGGATAAGATTAGTACATTTATTATTAATTTATTTAAAGAAGGGTTAAAATAGTTAAAATAAACTTTTAATAACTAAATCATTTTTAATATAGGGTTATACATAAGATAAATTCAACTATAAATATTAATTATAAAGGTAAAAAGATTTCCTACACAATTCTATTTTATTTTTAATTTTTAGACATTAAATAATTTAATTTATTTATGACACAATGATGATGTAGTAATTATATTATTAATGAAATATTGACATAATTGATGTTATAAATACCAAAATAAATGTAATTTGATACTTTTTATGAATTAAAATAATTTTATATGTTAAAAATACATGTTATTATTGATTTAATTAACTTTTTTCGAACTAATCATACTATTATGATTTTCTCAAAAATCAATTACCAAATAGTGTCAAAATTGACATAAAATAGTTTTTAAAAAAATATTATATTATTAACTGTTATTTTATTCCTAAAAATCTAAGCTTCTTCCAATTGACTTAGATAAGGTTATATATATTAATGATAAACAACATGGGGTTATTTTGGCTTGTTATAGTATGTTTATTAACCTTATAGTGTAAGAAAACAAGAAGACACGGTAAAAGAAAAATTATTTAACTTAAAGTTAAATCTAAATGATAATGTTAAAATAGAAACCTAAACTTGTATAAATTATATTGGATAAGTGTATTGCTACCAATACTCACCTTAGCTTCTAAATAACTCAATTTGGAGCTATTAAAAAGAGAATAAGACTTTATAATAAAATAATATTTTTAGTTATTCCAAAGGCGCCCCTCTCCTCCCTTATAAAAGGGCACCTCCTACCTCTCTTCCTAAAATCACTTTGAGCCTTCAATCTCGGCCAAACCCTGAAATTTTCTCTTCTCCAATTCCCTAGAAATATCCTAGAGGTTTTGGTATTCTTAAAAGACCATATTTAGTGCCCAAAGCAGAGGTTAAGAAGAGGCGCTTCAAAGAAGAGGTAATGTCCGTTACCGATTCTTTCAACTTTATTTCTTATTCTACTTCTTCTTCTTTAGTTGTTTCATTATGAAGTAATAACATCGGTATCACTCATATACTGATATGTTATTATAAATATTAAACAACCCTATTTCACCTTCTATCCATCCTACGGAAAACGAAATCACTGTGCGTGTGTACGTACGGAATACCGTCTCCACGCCATGGTGTAATATGTTTTTGACCACCACCTTACATGGATGAGTATAATGGTGTATATAAATAACTATATATGATTATTGTAAATTTATATTTATTCTGAAATATTATACATAAACTTCAATACAATTCCATGATCATGGGAATGATATCATCGCTCGTGCGTACGTACGGACTATCGTCTCCACGACGTGATGAGATTCATTCTCCATGTTAACCATTCATGAATGATTGTAATGTATATATAATGAATAATAATGAAATATATGACATAATAATGATACTGGATTTATTTATATATATATATATGTATGTCAAAATCTCTAATAAGGAAACGAAAATAGCATTCATGCGTACGTACGGCCTACCGTCTCCATGAATGGTGTATTTCATTCCATTTATTGATCTATCATATATATATATATGTATATGATGAATATATATTATATATAAATCATTTTTTACATTCTGGAATTAAGTAAATAAGGATATAAGTAATAATATAAAGAACAACAAGTCCAAACATGTACGATAAATAAAACAATTTTACCCAAAACGCTACTTTAACATGGAACTTACAAAAGAACAGGTAATATAAAGTCATAAGTGAACCATATATGATATAATAACAATGAATATGATTCTTTAATAAGTCAATGACATTATTTAAATCATTATATAGGAGGTTCGTAGATGTACGAAGCATATTAGACCTAAAGTAAGGGATAATTTTTCAATATCATTTATATTCGAGATTACTTATACGTAAGTATTTACTGGGGTTATATTTTTCATCCATTTCCATAAAAATGTTTTTCATAAAGTCTTTAATATTCTTCCATGTATGTTTAAAGTCAATTTTACCCCTCTTTGACTTTTAATTTGTGTTATGGAAGGAATCATTCTTTTTTTTACCATACGATGAACTTTTTGACTTTTCCGACAAAAGTACAAGAAATTTTTTTTTAACTTATACGGAATGAAAGGATTTTTACGGTTTTATAAAGCCTTATTTTCATGAAGATTACTCCAAAATATTTCATGATCTATTTCCAACAGATTACTCCAAAAGATTTCATGATCTATTTCCAAAAAAAATCTCTTTCTTTTAAAATTGCATGACGTTTTGTGAAAATAAATTGATTTTGAAGAAGAAAGGATATTTTCCTCAAGAATTCATTTCAAGTGTTTTATCAAAACCATTTTTTCATCAAAGATGAAATTATTTCATATGTGTATGTTTCAAGTATAATGTCTCTATGATTTAAATGGTTTCACTTTTATTATTATGAAATGATATCCATTACTTTTATATGGATTATGTGATGATGGGATGATGCTTATGAAACCCATTTTATTCGTTGGGTTATTATGAATGATGTATGTTTATTTTGTGGCCCAAGTAAGAATGATTTCATTATGAGATGGGTGGGACCTATATATCCCTCCAATACAATGGGTAAATATTTATATCTCATGATATAGACATGGCTGGAATGGTAAGTTAATCCAGTTCAGTGTTACCGGACTAAAACGGGGAGTGAACTCAATTCAGAAAGGTACTTTTTCCACTAAGATGGTCTTGGAAACAATGCCATGGATACTATGGAAATCATAACATGTGCTGAATGGTTGCCACAATTACATGTTTTATTCCCATTATATTTTATCATGGTTGATGTTCCATTATGATATATGCCTTACGTACTTCCATAATTTATGTCCTTGCTCAAGATTTTGATGTTTAAATTTCATGTTCAAGTTTTTGTTTTGAAATGTTTATGGATTGTTTTATGTTATCATTGTTTGCCCATAATGAGCATTTTATCTCACCCTTTTTTATGTTTTATTTTCCCCAGGAAATAAATAAAAGTTTTAGGAAAGGAAACAAAAACGGGAAGATCGTTATGGGAGATGTTGAAGATCATTCAACATGATTAGAAGTTTACGTTCCAAGTTTCCAAAGACACTAAACTATTATGGTCCTTTGGTGTCTATTTTTGTTATGTATTAATTATTCCGCAAAATTAATGTAATGTCCATGTATGTCATGCTTTGGGTATCTACATTTGGTATCAAAGGAAAGTTTTAGTCAACCTTTTGAAACTAGGATACAAGAACATTAGTGAGATACCTAGAGATATTTCTAAGGTATGTCTAGGGGTGTCCCTAATGTTAAATATAAGTATAGGTTATAGTCCTAGAATTATCGTAACGATATTAGAATTAAACCTAAGATGTTATATATTGAAGTTACTCCCCCTTTATTATGTTGTTTTCTTTAGCCTGATTTTTGCCTCTCACACTATTCTTTTTGGGTTTTAGACGATGGCTGGAACCCGAAGGAACCATGTTGATCAATGTATTGGACAATGAAATGATTGTCCTCATGAAAAATCAAATGTTATTGGAGATGGAGTGAAAAATCTTATTGCTATACTTACACAAGCTATGAATCATTCTGGACTTCCAAATGAGCAAAGAAGGGAACAATATTCTATTGAGTCCTTCATGAGGAAATGTCCACCTTCTTTCAGTGGGACTTTTGATCCACTTGTTGCTGAACAATTTATCAATACCACTGAAAATATATTTTCAGTTCTTTAATGTTCTGAACATGATAAAGTCATCTTAGCATTATATCGTTTGGAAGGTGAAGCTGATCAATGGTGGAATCTTATCAAGAATATGAGGCCAAGAGATGAAATTGAGTCCATGGAATGGGATGAGTTCAAGAACTTATTTTTCAATAAGTACTTCCCTCGTATTCTTCGAACAAAGATGGAGAGAAGGAGTTTCTTGAACTAAAGAAAAAGTATGATGAATCTGTTGTTATATACGAAGCGAATTTTACAAGGCTTGCAAGGAATGCATATGGCTTTATCATCCAACCTGAAAGTGAAGTTGATCGATTATTCAGTGGCTTAAAACCAAATCTTCGAAGGGAATTAGCTATAAGAGACTTCGGTAGCTATGAAGAAATTGTGAGTTGTGATATCAAGGTAGAAATGGAAGTTGGTGTTACATATCCATCTCATGGTTTAGACAAGAAATGAAAGATGGAGTTCCAGTAGAAATCTCAGAATAATGGTGAAAAGAAGATGAATGTTTCCTTATGATCAAAGTGCGGAAAGAATCATGGTGGAGATTGTCTAAAAAGGACTAGAAAATGTTTTAAGTGTGGAAAAGAAGGTCATCGAGCAGCTGAGTGTCGAAGTAATGAAAAAAGGGTTTCTAATGATGTGAGTAAAGAAAAGACTGCAGAGAACGCACCACCAACACTTCAATGCTTCAAGTGAAATGAAGTGGGGAATTATGCTAATCAATGCCCTAATCTAAGGGTTAATGATGATCGACATGAGCAGTCACTTAAGGCATAGGACAAAGGGAAGTCACATGCGATCACTATTGGCGATGTTGAATATGACAACGATGTGGTGGAATGATTAAGTGTTGATGTAATTGGATTCCAAAATAATGTGGTATATAGTATCATGGAATATTGGAATATTTATGTATTGGTCTATTGTGGTTTTCAATAATTTTATGGTTCCGGTAACCATGGAAAGTGATTGAGATATTTTTGGAAAGAAGATGATATGCGCATAATGAAGGGATAAAGAGAAAATAAAATGTTTGATAGTATTCATGAGCTCATGACTGATATAAGGAAATAGTTATATCATGGTTTGAGTGTATATAATTTTGGGGCTTTAGTATGTGGAAAGAGTTAACTTTTGACAGCACTTAGGTTTTCACTAAGATTCAATGGGTATTCATTTTTCAAGAGAATACATGATTAAGGCTTTCGAATGTTCGGAATGTGACCAACAAGACATATCTTATGATATATGGGGATCAACGATGGTATTAACATGCTTGTTATATGAAATCTCTGGTAATCATTTTCACTATAATATGAGAGTGGACTGTAGTATTTTGGATAAGCCTAAATATTGGAATGGATTATGTTGGACATAAGTTAGTATTTTATTTTTAGAAAAAAAGGACAACTTGCAGAACGGGCGACAACCCGTCACGTCGGACAAGGCTGTGGGAATCGAACCCACAACCGAAGTACGACATGCATTTATTTCCTACCACTGGCCTATAGGATGTCCCTGGTTAGTAGAAACTAGTTTTATTTTATTATGTATGATGATAGATGAAGTATACGTCCATATATGATTAATCTCACCATAGATGGAATTATGTATATAACTTTTTCTAACTTATGTTTGAGACAGATGGAATGACCTATCATTCTATCACATGATCGGCTAAAACTTCACGAAAGACAAAGTCAACATCATTTCTATAAGAGATGAAGTGGAAATTGTTCAAGGCACGAACAACGGTGAGATTATTCCAAAATAAAGTAAGTATTTATTCTAATTCAAACTCTTCAACTTTAGGGAAATGATCTTATGAACCAAAAAAAGGTTGTCCTAGTGCCCTTATATCCTATGAATCAGATGGTACCCTAGATCATCACAAATTTATGGCTTTGTGATTGTTGTCTTTTTCATAGCCATGTTCTCTACCACTCTCCATCAGAACATGATAGTTAGATTTCTCTTCCATATCCATATTTTCACCTATGTTCTCTTATGTGGAAACCCAGTGATTAGTTAATTTGGGTAACCGTTACGCTTCATACTTTAGTTTTTAAATTCAAGTTTAGTTATTCCTTTTTAAGAAGTGGGTTTATTTTAATGAAACTTTCGAGTAGTAAACTATTTATAACCCTGACGAATTTCGAGGGCAAAATTCATTTTAAGGGGGGTAGAATGTAACACCCCGAGATTTTATGAAAAATATTCTTTTTAATTTCATTAATGTCTTGTGTTGTACTCTACAACAAAAGGAGCTTTCACAACACGCATCCCTGACTTGGCTTGCATTACACGCAATCGCAACCTTCCACAATAGCATGTGTCGTATGCAATACTGAGTTTTGCTAAACAATGATATGTTATATAAACTAGATGTTATGAATAGTAATACCCACTTTTTGAAATTTTATAAATTTTATCTGTCAAAATGGACTTCATTTTTGGATCCGGAATATAGAAATTAGCCTTGGGTGAAATTTTGGTATCTTTCTGAAAACTTTCAATTATTGATGAATAGTGAAAACAATGGGTTACTATTTGAAAACCGACTTTTTATTTAAATAATTCTTTATTTTATTTAAATTTATTTTAGGTAAAAATTGATACATACTTCCTATATAAGTTCAAATTAATTCATCGGAGTCATTTTATAATAATTTTAGATATATAAAAATTTTATTGAACTTTTCACCGTCTTTTACCCACCTCCTAGGAGAATTTGAAAATTCACATAAAACTTAATTTTACCGCTTCTATGAGTGAAAATTAGAAAATAATAGAGACATGATTAATATCAAGGACTAAAATGTGGTTCAATGAGATGAAAATAATTTTTAGTGAATAGTAACTATTTACTTTTTTTACCACGGTTAAAAGTAAATAGGGTAATTAAGGGTAAATTTGATATTATTATTACCCTAACACGTGTCCTAATTCTATTGGATAAGTTTAATTCGACCAAAAACAACCTTAGGAATAAAATATGACCATTTAGGCCCACTTGGATTAGATTAATACATTTATTTTTAATTTATTTAAATAAGGGTTAAAATAGTTGAAATCAAAGTTTAATAACTATATATTTTTTAATATAGGGTTATAAATAAGCTAAATTCTACTATAAATATTAATTAGAAAGATAAAAAGATTTTCTACACAATGGTATTTTATTTATAATTTTTAGGCATTAAATAAGTTAACTTATTTTTGACACAATGATGATGCAGTAATTATCTTATTAATGAAATATTGACATAATTAGTGTTATAAATACCCAAATAAATGTAATTTGATACTTTTTATGAAGTAAAATAATTATCTAGGTTAATATGACATGTTATTATTTATTTAATTAACTTTTTTAGAACTAATCATTCTGTTATTATCTTCAAAAAAATCAATTACCAAATACTGTTAAAATTGACATAAAATAGATTTTAAAAAATATATTATATTATTAATTGTTATTTTATTTCTAAATTTCTATGGTTCGGCCAAATGACTTATATAACATTATATATATTAATAATTAACAACTTTATGTTTTTTTGGCTTGTTATAGTAAGTTTATTAACCTTATAGTGTAAGAAAACAAGAATACATGGTAAAAGAAAAATTATTTAACTTAAAGTTAAATCTAAATGATAATGTTAAAATAGAAACCTAAACTTGTCTAAATTCAATTGGATGAGAGGATTTAGAACCATCCCCACCTTATATTTGAAATAACTCAATTTGGAGCAATTAAAAACCGAATATGACTTTATAATAAAATAATATTTTTAGTTATTCCAAAGGTGCCCCTCTCCTCCGTTATAAAAGGTCACCACCTCCATATCTTCCTCACATCACATTGAGCCTTCAAACTCGGCCAAACCCTACCAATTTCTCTTCTCCACTTCCCTAGAAACATCCTAGAGGTTTCTGTCTTCTTCAAATTCCATATTAAGTTCCCAAAGAAGAGGTTATGAAGAGGCGTTTCAAAGAAGATGTAATGTCTGTTACCGATTCATTCAACTTTATTTCTTCTTCTACTTCTTCTTCTTTAGTTGTTTCATTATGAAGTAATAACATCAGTATCACTCATATACTGATATGTTTTTATAAATATGAAACAACCCTATTTCACCTTCTATCCGTCCTAGGGAAAACGAAATCACCGCGCTTGCGTACGTTCGGAATACCGTCTCCACGCCGTGGTGTAATCTGTTTTCGACCACAACCTTACTTGGATTGGTATAATGGTGTACATAAATAACTATATATGATTATTGTAAAGTGATATGGATTCTGAAATATTATAAATACACTTAAATATAATTCCATTATCATGGGAATGATATCATCGCTAGTGCGTACGTACGGACTACCGTCTCCACGACGCGATGAGATTCACTCTCCATGTTAACCATTCATGAATGATTATAAAGTATATATAATGAATAATAATGAAATATGAGACATAATAATGATACTGGATTTATGTATATATATTTTTATGTCATATACGTAAATAAGGAAACGAAAACAGCGTTCATGCGTACGTACGACCTACCATCTCCATGAATGTTGTATTTCATTCCATTTATTGATCTATCATATATATATATATGTATATGTATATGATGAATATATATTATATATAAATCATTTTTTAAATTCTTTAATTATGTAAATTAGGATATAAGTAATAATATCAAGAACAACAAGTCCAAACACGTATGATAAATAAAACGATTTTACCCAAAACGCTACTTTAACATGAAACTAACAAAATAACGGGTAATATAAAGTCATAAGTGAACCATATATGATATCATAATAGTGAATATGATTCTATAATAAGTCAATGACATTATTTAAATCATTATATAGGAGGTTCAGAAATGTACGAAGCATATCGGACCTACGTTAAGGGATAATTTTTCAATCTCATTTTTATTCAGGATTGCTTATATGTAAGTATTTACTGGGGTTATATTTTTCATCCATTTCCATTAAAATGTTTTTCATAAAGTCTTTAATATTATTACATGTATGTTTAAAGTCATTTTTACCCCTTTTTGACTTTTACTTTGTTTTATGGAAGGAATCTTTCCTTTTTTTACCATACGATGAACTTTTTGACTTTTCTGACAAAAGTATGAAAAGAATGTTTTTTAACTTATACGGCATGAAAGGATTTTTATGGTTTTATAAAGCATTATTTTCATGAAGATTCATCCAAAATATTTCATGATCTATTTCCAAAAAAATATATTTCCTTTAAAATTGCATGACATTTTTTGAAAAAAATTGATTTTGAAGGAGAAATGATATTTTCCTCAAGAATTCATTTCAAGTCTTTTATCAAAACCATTTTTCCATCTAAGATGACATTATTTCATATGTGTATGTTTCAAGTATAATGTCTCTATGATTTACATGGTTTCACATTTATTATTATGAAATGATATCCATTACTTTTATATGGATTATGTGATGATGGGATGATGTTTATGAAACCCATTTTATTCGTTGGGTTATTATGAATGATGTATGTTTATTTTTTGGAACAAGTAATAATGATTTCATTATGAGATTGGTGGGACCTATAACTCCCTCCAATGCATTGGGTAAAGATTTATATCTCATGATATAGACATGGATAGAACGGTAAGTTAATCTGGTTCAGTGTTACAGGACTGAAACGAGGAGTGAACTCGATTCAGAAAGGGACTTTGTCCACTACGATGGTCTTGACAGCAATGCCTTGGATACTATGGAAATCATAACATGTTCTGAATGGTTTCCATAATTACATGTTTTATTCCCATTATATTTTATCATGGTTGATGTTCCATTATGATATATTCCTTACGTACTTCCATGATTTATGTCTTTGCTCAAGATTTTGATGTTTAAATTTCATGTTGATGTTTTTGGTTTCAAATATTTATGGACTGTTTTATGTTCTCTATGTTTTCCCTTACTGAGAATTTTAGCTCGCCCTTTTTTTATGTTTTATTTTCCCCGGTAAATAAAGAGAGTTTTTAGGTAAGGAATCAAAAATGGGAATATCGTTATTGGAGATGTTGAAGATCATTCAACATGATTAGAAGTTTACGTTCCAAGTTTCCAAAGACATTAAACTATTACGGACCTTTGGGGTCTATTTTTTATGTGTTAAGTATTCCACAAAAGTAAAGTAATGTCCATGTAGGTCATGATTTGGGTCTCTACAGGTATCATACAGAGGACATTTAAGTCACATCGTGCAAACCTGGAGGGTCGCACGGGAGAAGGAATTCCCAAGCAGAGGGATCCATAGGCTATGGCCTTATAGAGCTTGGTTTCTCTATGTAGTTGAGGGAACTTGCGAAGGGGTGTGCTTTGAAAAGTGGGGTGCCTTAGCATTAGCATGGGGAGGAGGGTCCAATGAGAGGTGCTTCATGATGTAGAAAGTTATTCGTGGAGCACTCCCTCACAGAGCACAGGCACCTCGCGAAGTGAAGTTTCGTGACGCAATTTTCTTCGCGAGGTACAGTGACCCTGCCTTGGCATGTTGATAACATGTATGTGGAGGGTGGTTCGTGAAGAATAAATGCTCCGCGACAACCCGAGTCCCCTTGGAGATCCCCTTTCTTCGCAAAATCCCTTAGGCTTCACGAAAGGCATCCCACTTGGAAGAGGGGATCAAAACAAGACAATGGGGGGGGCACCACACAAAGAAAAAGTACCTCGCATAGCTCATGATTCATAGAGAAAAGGGTGCTTCATGATTTGGGAGCTTGGAAGTTGAAATGTCAGATTTTCCATCCCTTGGGCTTGGGGGAGCCTGGAATTTATAGGCAAGAGGCACAATGAAGCATAGTTTAAGTGGTTCAAAGAGGGTTGTGGTTGCTTCGCGGAGAGTCACGAAAGTCAGCGGGGTTCACAGAGGGGTCCACCTCCTTGATTCACAGTAGGTTCTTGAATTGAAGAGGCATTCACGGAGCATCCCTCCTCCTTTGTTTCATGGTGGCCGCATTTCTTGGGGGGTCTCCACGAAGCATCTTCACAAGGAAGGTCACAGGGCCTCTTTCTGTTCGTTCTTTCCTTAAAACATTTTGGTGCCAACAAAATCCCCCTCTCAGACATGGAGCCATTGAGAAATCAATGGTCAAAGTCTGAGGTTCAATCATCAAAATCTTCGGTCGTTCGCAAGGATAGATCGTGAAGTGGGCTCACAAGGCGGACAACCGATGCGCAGGCCGAGCGTGCCGTGAAGCTCGGCCCGATCCGGACGCGCCGTGAAGCACCGAAGGCCGCCGCCTGTAAATAGGGGAGGCTGAACTCTCTTTTTTCCTTTCCTTTCTCCATGAATTTGTCCTTTTGCGCTCTCAATTCATGAATCTCCGCGTACTCCGTGACTGCTCTCTGCGAATCAGGCTTCACGGAGAACCGTGAGTCTTTGACTCCATGAAAGTGCTACATAAGTGTGCGCTTGCAGGCCAAGGCCAGGCTCCGTGATTCGGCTTCGTGAACGAGCTCCATGAACAGGCTTCATGACCCAAGATGAAAATTGTCCAAGACCTTAAAACCAAATGGCCCATCATGAAGCTTCCCAGGGGGTGCTTGCAGATGCCGCCTGGAGGGATGAGATGGAAAATTGTTTGGGCCTAGGAGAGTTGGTATGTAGACACTCGGACCATAATTCATTAATGGAGCTTCTATTAGAGAGCCAGAAGGACTAGTTGTTGTGCAAGTGGATGACATTGTATGGATTTGGGCTGAGGGATGACGTCTTAATTCCTGAGGCGAGTATGGACGAACCAGCTTGCTGGTTCAGGAGCACGCCGTGCCAGCACCAACAGTTCAGGGCGGCTGATGGTCATGCGCAGGAGGACTTCACACCCATCGTTCCTAACTGCCTTTACAACCACCTGAACAACATTTATGGGCATGCATTATAGCCGGATATGTCTCCTCCTATGTACCACACAATACTGAAGGGAGCCTTGAGGGATTCGAAGAAGGGGTGGTCCGATGAGTGGAACCTACGATAGGGCGGCAACATCATAGACGATTGGGCATGGGCCTACTGGGTATGCACCTCATGTGAGGAGTTTAGAGCCGAGCTGAGGATAGTGGGTTTGTATGAGGTGGCATTGGCCTCTCAATTCCACATATATCAACCGAAATAGCTGATTCCAGAGTTGTTGAGCATACGGTCATCTAGGACCAACACTTTTCACCTACACCATGGGGAGGTTGTCATTATTCTATGGGATGTCCATCAGATTTCGGGGGTCCCGATATTGGGGGCTATGTATGATGAGTTCCTCCCCGTCATGAGTGCCTAGGAGGTTCCGGAGCAGATTACACGGCTCGCGATGGCACTGATGGGGCTGGTCCCTAGGGAGGAAAAAGAAGCAGTAAGAGACGTCCACTTTAGGTGGTGGTTCAAGCAGTTCCTGAACCTTCCGGTGGATCGAGAGTTTCCCACGATGGATTGGACTTTCCTGAAGGGGGATCAACCGGTCATGGAGCACTCATATTGGTGGCTCTTGGAGGAAAACTATTGGAAGACTTGGGGTTTCAGTGTCAATATTGAACAGCAACCGACAGCCAGTCTGGCGGCATTTATCGTGACCCTTATCTGTGGTTGGATCCTACCAGTGAGGGATACCAACATGGGGGTGCGTCCTAGAACATTTATCATGGAATCCATGCTAGCCACTAGAGGGCGAGCCAATATGGGTATTCTGATGCCCTCTAGATTGTACAAGATGTTATGGAATGTTAGCGAGGGAACAAGGCCGCAGAGGATATGTGTGCCCTTCCATCTTCAGTATGGGTGGATCACGGAACACATCGGGGGGGTTTCTGAATATCCGAACCCCATCTTGCCTCCAGGGTCAAACGTCCACCCATCTATTCTGAATGCTTCCGGGATATTTCCAGCCAAATTAATTGTACTGTTGGTGCTAAACTGGGTGTGGAATGTGGACAAGTTTAATTTCCACCCTTTTCCATTACCGGCTGGGGTACTAACCGATGATGTTCTGGGGACGGAGGAGTAGCGGGCCTATCTCCTGGTCATTCGAGGTGGATTCTTGGTAACAACGGTGGACCACGAGCCTCTATGAGAGCCATACACCCCACACCGTTTTGCGAGGCAATTCTGGTGCGTGTTGTGACTGCCTCTGTGGGTCTACTGGGAGGTGTTCCATGAGGATCACTCATGTGTGATGAGGAAATTGTGGCTAATGATCACACGAGAAGATGTGAAAATAAAAAATGCATTGCCTCCTCATACTACTACCTTCGGACTACTAAAGGAGTACACCATAAGCTCAGAGTAGCTTATCCGGGGGGAATGCTGAAGAAGCCACTTGTTCAAGCTGGTGATGGCTGGATTTACCTATCTCAAGGCTGGGCTAAGATGGAGGCAAGGGCCTCTCGTGATGATAGGGTGGTCATGTCGGTGAGACCTGCACCAGCTGAGGGTGAGGCAGCGGCAGCAGATCCAACAGCAGCATCAAATCTGGTGGTCTCAGGAGAGCAGAGCCATCTAGAGGGGCGGCCACTGAGGGGATTCTGCAGGATATCTACTCAGGCCCTTGGGAAATGGCTCTTCCATATCGACATGTTAGAGAATTCTATTTTCCCGGAGGCCTGGGACATCTGGGATTTCAATCGGAAATTCCTCAGCCCACCTAAGATGTGGCAACACATGAACTGTCTCGGGATGGATTTACCAGGTATAGGCCCTGTCCGGGCCGATTTCATAGTGTCTCCAGCAGAGGTGGAGCAATATCCGGATGATTTAGAGGACTTTGTACATTCCAGGGGTGCCCCGCGTCCAATGACAGACCTGGTGAGGGTACTGGTGGATCAGATGGTTTCCCCATAGCTGTCAGCCACTGAGCTGAGAGATCCCTTCCCCTTACCGAAAGAATCAGACAAATCCTCTTGGGGTGACAAGGCCGGTGGAGGGAGCCCGTTGGAAGAAGTTGAAGTCGGTGATCAAGACTCGGGTCTCGACGATTTTGAAGAGGCTATAGAGGTAAAATTACATGTTTCTTTCCTTGGGGTATGATCTTAGGTCATTATGGATTTCTTACCAACATCTGAACCATGTAGGAGGACCTTGTGCATAGACCTCATTGTCGCCCCTCGGTGGGTGCTAATGGAGGACCCTCGAAATCCGCACCTGTGGCTGTGTCTAGTTCTGTGTCTGGTAGGGATAGGACACTCGAGGTGGCTCCTCCATAATCTATGGACCTTCTAACAATATAAGGAGGGACACGCTTTGGGGTCCCGTCAACATCAACTAAGGAGCAGCAATAGGATTTCGATCTCTTTAAGCCCTCTCCACTGAATTCATTGCTGCCACACATTGATCGTGTCAACTGATGCTCATGCCCTTCACTATTACGTATAGTTCTTCGACTGGTGTGGGCCACTGCGGTGAGGTTGGTTGGGATTTATGGAGGTGCCCCTCCCAGGGGCATGCCAGTAATCGTGGAGATAGTTACCCAGCCCACCCGAGCTGCAGCACTCCCTATCATTGGCGGGACCACTAGCGGGGTCGTGGCCGAGGACATTGAGGTGGGGTCTGACGATGAGGATAGACCGGTCAACCCAAGACCTACCATGCCTGATCCGAATCCAGATGTCACACCTGATCCAATGCTAGACGCAGATCCCGCTGAAGATTTCCTGAGGGCGTACCCCGCATACGAGCCTTCCAATCATGCAGACTTGGATGATACGGCCTCTGACGAAGAGGACATCGACATAGTCTACCACCAATCATGGAATATGATCATGCGCTTTATCGAAAAGACCCCCTAGGAATTATGTCTAGATAAGATGGACAGACTTCACTCGCGGTTGCGCGAACTATGTGCTGGGGGATTGGATGCCTAGCGCCCTCATCTGATCATCTGAGATCGTATGGCAGAGAAGATCTGGGGGTATGATCGTGGCCTTACCGTGGGCTGGCAGTAGATGAAGGAGACAACCATCAAGAATCTTCGGGAGGCTGAAAATAAGATCCAACGGCTACAGATCCGAGTGGATGATCACTCATCCTCTCTTAATGAAAAATCAGAGCTGATCTTATGATTGATGGCCCAGCTGGCAGAGGCAGACGAGTGTATGAGGAAAGCTCATGAAGAAATGGTCGGAATTTAGGCTGACGTAGAGTTGGCCCAAACTGAGGATGATGAACTACGACCCATCGCTGCTAAGGAGGAGGGGGAGTTGAGCCGGCCACAATAACTCCTAGATGCCACATGTCGAAGGGTGGCAAAACTGCGACTCTCTGTTGATGGTGTCAACCCGTACAAGGGAGGAATAAACCCCCAAGTGTTGTAAGGATCACAAACACTCAAACGTACTTTCATGTTTTTATTTATTTGATGCCATAGAATGCATGAGTCTCATTATCAGGGTTGGCTTCATACAGGTCTTTTATATTCGTGAAATGTCTAGTGGTCAGTCCCTAAGCTCACGCAGGTCGAGCCCAATGTGAGAAATAAGGGGTGATCACCATGCTATTTCATCTGAAAATAATGTGTCGACCAAGATTTGGGTATCCGGGGTTTAAGTAACCAATCCAGATCTTTTGGGAAGACATGGGAGATGCCCGATCAGAGGATTAGGACCTCATAAAAATTGATTATCTGTTCATATGAGGTGTTCTGGATCATGAGCGGGGTAACACCAGGGGCATTGGGAATAGTCTGAACAGAGGGAAGTGGGAGGTGTGAATCATGATAACGAAAATCCCGAATGCTATGGGGGGTGGTGTGAAAATAAAGGATAAATATCGACCATGTTTGAAACACAATATCCTTATTGCATCAGCCTAAAATGGGGATAACAAATGAGGGTCGACCGTTGACCATGTTTGAAACACGGGGCCTAACTCAAAATGATTCCCATTAGTCTTCTGGAACATTGGCCCATGAAAATAGGTGGGCCATAGGCTAAGCATCCATAATATTAGGGGGTTCCTCCAGATGTGAAAGAGGACGAGGGTCCGAATAAGGGTGGCATGAAAAGCATGGAATATTGAGTAAGGGTTTGTTCGAACAGATTCCAACACTCTTGAGGTTACGCCATCGTGGTGGAAGCACACTAGATGAAGCATCAATTTGATCATGGATCAATCTTTCTTTCAGACAGAGCCTCTCTGTTGAGGGAGTCATCCCTTCCCAGTGTCATCTTGGGGCATCCCGAATTCGTTCAGGGCATGGTTACAGTTGTACGGCTCCCTACAAGGGGTTCGGCCAGGAGGCCTGAAAGGGGAAAGAATAGGATTTATGATTCATGGGGGCTGGACCCTAGGAAAAATACTATGGTGTCTCTACCTATCCCATGAGGATGGAAATCAAGCCACACGTAGTTCTAGAATCACAATTTAACGTCATACGGGATGAGGAGAAGCCTGGTTGTGCCGATACATAACCCACAAAAACTACTAAGCCCACGTAAGTCATGCTCTATGTGGGAAACAAGTAGTAATGGGGAACATTCCCGACACATGAAGGAGTATGTTAGGGTGAAGGGATGCTCGGTGAATACCATCCCAATGATGCAAACACGTCTATGTAGAGCACCTAGACGCACGAAGAGATAAATCCAAATACTTTGGAATTCCACTTGAACATGAGGAAGTGGAAATGCGTAAATCATGATGCTCGAAAACTGGATCACAATGATGGAGGCATAGAGATGGAGGATAACTATTGACCGTGGAGGAAACACAACATCCCTATCATGTTATCCTAGAATGGGGACATACAAATGAGATTCGACTGTTGAGCATGTTCAAAACACGGGACATATTGCAAATGTCATCCAAGATCCTTAGGGACGTTGTCCTGAAACGATAGGAGAGCCCTTAGTCACATCATCCATGGAGAACCCTTAATCCTAGCATCTATTTCATTCGAGGGTCCTTTTGGATGCGGAAGAGGATGATGATCCAAATATAGAGCCAATGAAGCTTGGACATGGGACAGGAGGAATGTCTCAATGAAAAATTCCACACTTTGGTCCCTTTGTGAAAACGCATCGGAATAGGTCAATGAGACGTATTAGATAGAGGGAGTAAATTCCATTCACATAGGGAGATCTTGGTTTAGGTTCGTAGAATTTAGACCATGGATGGGAGGAAATACAGGAGACTCATATTGAGCAATTACAACAACTCGGCGTTAATGGGAATCGGGGATTCCGACCACCATGTGTTCCTGGGGAGAGGTTTTAGGTCAAGGGACCAAAAACGAGAGTTGAGCGGGGCCTGAAGCAAAGAAAAAAGGTGTTCCTATGTACCCCGTGGGGATGGAGATCAATCTGCACGTAGTTCTCGAAGAGGGGGCATGGTGAGGTACCCGTACCAGGGATAAAAGGGGTGTGCGGGCGTGGCCCACGCACCAAAATAAGCGGTATTTGATAAATCTTGTTTTTCCTTTAAGGTGAGTGGTGTTTTTTGTGAAGCGACAGGCCTAGGGTAGCAGGCCCTTGCATCGCCACAAGAATCAAGCCGTAGTAGGCATTGACAAATGGCATGGTGTATGGACAATACCCAATGTGACATCCTCTACAATGAGGTCATCACAATGTTGTGCCATTTTTTGTTGTGTGGCCAGGATGCTAATGTCACAGTTTAGGGTCATGTGATAGGACCAAGCATTCATTTTAATGTCATGCAGCACAGACATAGCAGAGACAATTCTTGGTGGGGAATGTGTACGATGCCATGAAACATAACCGACGTGAATGGGGACATGATACCACATCAAACCTTATGCAATTCCGAGAGGGGAACCTCATGAAAAGGGTCCCAAATAGGGGTGAAGGTGGAAGGGACCGAAGAAACTAGCTCCCAGCTAAGCTGGACCCAAAAACAAGATGTCCGGGTGGTCCCACGTATCCCATAAGGATGTGAATAATGCCATCCGTAGTTCTAGAGGGTTACTTTTAATGTCGTATGGGATAGGAAATAGGAGGGATAATTCTTAGAACGGGGTGCGCATGGTGCGACTATTGCAAACCCAACGTGAATGATAACATAATCTCACAACACACAATGCAGTACCATAGTCAAAGTCCTGAAGGCGGGATAGACAAGGAAAATTAGTAGAACTCAAGCTGGACCCATATACAAGGGGTCTGGGTATTCCTACATATCCTAGTTGGATGGGAATCAAGCCACACGTAGTTCTGGGGAGATCTTAGTTTATGATCTTAGAGTTCAGACCATGGAAAGATGGTAGCTTTCCAGGTAAGCACAGATCTCGACCCAATCCCTAAGCCCACGTGAGTCAAACTCATTGTGGGAAACAAGGGAGGAAGATCTTTATTGAAATACCTGGAACATCCATCAAAGGGAAATCGGTCCGGAGCTCCGAATGATGCCCTTACTGTGGGTTTGTTCCCCTGATGTGCATATGTGCACTAAGGAATAGTGTCAAGAGTTTTGGAGGGTCACTTGTACATGATCAGTTGGAGAACGATGTGAATTATGTAACTGACACTTTGGGATTAATGGGGTTGGCGTGGTGATGGAGGATAACTGTTAACCGTGGTGGAAAAAAGTATCTATATCACATTAGCCTGATGTGGGAACAACAAAGGAGCATCGACCGCTGACCATATTCGTAACACCGGATTTGTATTAATTTTTTTTTCTGAAACCCTCAGGGGTGTTGTCCAATAATGGTATGAGAGCCCTTAGGCGTGGTATCCATGCTATTTTTGGGGTTCCCTTTGGGTGTGAAAGGTAATGAATGCCCTGATGAAGGGGAACACGAAGTCTGGGAAACGGGTGGAAGCATGTCCGAGTAGAACCTAGTATTCTAGGTACTATGCCAGAGTACCCTTACGCACCTTCATGAACCACTGAAGAGGGTCGAAATGGATGCTCAGGAGGGAGAGGTACATGGCGTTGTCATTACAAGACCGATGAAAACGAGGACATAATCCCATACCATGCCATATATCCCCCTCTCTAGGGAAGGGTAGGCCAAGGGGCCATGGTGAAATAGAGATTTCTAGGAGATGGGGCTAGACCCGAAGCCTAAACATTCAGGTGGTCCTACGTATCACATAAGGATAGGAATCAAGACATACCCAGTTCTCAAGATGTAGTTTAACATCATTCAGGATGAGGAGGGGAGTAGGATATTCCCAACCAAGGGAGGTGTACGACATGAAGAACGAGGACATAATCCCATTCCACACCGTACGCTCCCATAAGAGAACCTGGGCCAGGGGCCTGAAAGGCCAAGAGGCCTGAGGTTGGGCCTCCGTCAGGAAGGCCTGACCTACTTGCAGTTTAATGTCTTGCAGTGAGGACAAGGGATGGGGGCCCAAAAAGGCCAAGGGGCCCGAGGCTGGGCCTTGGTCAGGGAGGCCTGTCTAGCTTGTAGTTTAATGTCTTACAGTAAGGACGAGGGCTGGGGGAAGGTCTCATCCGGGGATATGTTTGGCACGGCGAGTAACCCGACGTGAATGAGGACATAATCTCACACCACTCCATACAATCCAATCAGAGAGAACCTAGGCCATGTGGAAGGTCATAATCCCTCTTGTACGGTTATTTCCTCATCACAGCTCCTAATCCCACGTGAGTGGTGCTTGGTGTGGGAAACAAAGAGCCGGTCTTAGCTATTTCCGTACAATGGGTCATAATAGCTGCCATCACCCGAGGGGAGTTCGTCGCTCAGATACAACAGGGTAGAACGAACCACTATACATGATGTTTGGGACATCTTGGGGTGGTCCTAACGATCCTGGAAAACTGTTGACCATGTTCGAAACACAACGTCCCTATAGTGACCTGAAATGGGAGAAACAAATGAGCATCGACCGCTGACCACATTCAAAATGCTGGACTTGTATCAGATTTTTTCTCGACATCCTCAAGGTAATTGGCCAGAAGTGGTAAGAGGGACCATAGGCCTAGCATCCATATCATTCAAGGGCCCTTCCGGACGGGGAAGGTAATGGAATCCTAGTCAAGGATCGGGTGAAGCATAGATGTACCCATCTACGAAAGAGGCGAACATCTCTAGGGAGGGGGACGTAAAGCCGGATCGAGGCTAGCTCGACATGTATTGGGGGAAAATTATGCACCCTGCCATATGTCTTGACCCGAGGGAAAGATTCTGGATTTTGGGCTGGGCCAACAGAAAAAATGTCCGGGCGTTGCTACGTATCCCATGAGGATGGTAATCAAGCCATTAATAGTTCTTGAAGGCCATGCAGTTTAACGTCGTGCGGTGAAGACGCGGGAGGATATAAGAACAGGAGTGGGCATGTGGTGAGACCATTATAATCCTCGTATGAGTGGGGCTAAGGAAGCATACTCTATATCATGCAAGGACCCTCTGAGGAAGCTATACCCCGGGGGGATAGTCAAAGAGAAGAGTTTGGGGTTGGGCTCAAAACGAAGCGTCTGAGCGTTCCTACATATCCCATAAGGATTGGAATCAAGCCATACGTAGTTCTCAAGATGAAGTTTAATGTCATGAAGGACGATGCATAGTTTAAAGTCATGCAGGACTGGACAGTTTAAGGTCATGCAGGAACAAGGGGCTTAGGCAAAGTATTTCTTGAGGAACTTGGCATTTTTGGGAGGAGTTATACGCTCACCATCCACTGTAACCAGGGAATATGTGCCATCAGAGTAAACCTTATGATTTATGTATGGTCCATCCCATTTGGGCTCCAACATGGGTGGTTTCCTTCCAGAGATCATTGGTGCTCGGAGGGCCAGCACCAGGTCGCCTTGCAGAAAAGAGCGGAGGTGAACCTTCTTGTTGAAGGCTCTAGCTATCTTATTCTGACGCCTTTCCAGATTGTGTAGGGCACAGAGTCTATTTTAATAAAGTGCTTCCAATTTAGCTAGATGGATTTCGGCCACCTTACCTAGTGCCTACTGGTCATAGACCACAGTGCTTAACAATGGCAGCTCGATCTCGATGGGTAGGATGTCATCGGCCCCATACCCCAGGGAATATGGGGTCACCTGGGTGGAATTGCGAGTCATCATCCAATAAGCCCATAGGGCGTTAGGGATCTTGTCCAGCCAACTCTTCCAGTTCCAGCCAACCATTTTTTTAAAAATTTCAGTGAGGGTTTTGTTGAACGCCTCGATCTTCCCATTTTCCTATGCGTGATAGCGGGAGGTATGGTAGGAGCGAATGTTGTACTTGGTGTATAATTTCTTCAACTCAGCTACTCGGAAGTTTGTGCTATTGTTAGTGAGCATGGTGTGAGGGACTCGAAATCGGTAGATGATGTTGGAGATCACAAAATTGGAAATGGATTGAGCCTTGAGTTCATTGAGTGGGACTCCCTCTACCCATTTGGAGAACAAATCCATAGTGGTCGGGATGAACCTGCACTGGCGAGCTGTCACCGGTGGGTACGACCCCACGACATCGAGCCCCGACACCGCAAAAGGCCAAGAGTACTTGGTGGAGTGGAGAGGTTCTTGAGGCCGGTGCAGGAAATTAGCATGAAATTGGCACACACAACATCTCATGGAGAACTCGATACAATCATGGATCAAAGAAATCCAGAAGTACCCTAGTCTCTAGATCTGATGGGACAACTTTGGCCCAGCCTAGTGGGATCCGCAGGAACCGTCATGAACCTCTTGCATGACCTAAGAAATATCTACTCCTTGAATGCAACAGAGGAGAACACCATCGAAACCACGCTTATAGAGGATCTTCTCAAGACTGAGACCACTGTGGAGGGTATACTACAGTGCGTAGTGTCGGATTCGCTCGCGCTCAGTCCGATCATCCGAGAGGCAACCATTTTGGTAATAATCGACAAAATGGTATCTCTAGTCGGGAGTCGTCTCAACCACTGCATCTGAAGAACCTGGGGATCTTGACGTGGAGGATCTGGTAGTAATATGGCTTACTCGCAGGCCATCATCATCCTCTGGGGTGACGGGGGAATGACTCTTCGTTGTGCCACATGTACAATCAGATCATCCTCCTTGGGTTCTGCAAGTGACACAACTAAGCCCGCCAAACCGTCTGCTCGACCATTCTATGAACGAGGGACATGGGTAACCTCTGGTCGAGAAGGGAACTGGGCCATGATATGGAGGGTGCACTCAAAAAATGGCACGATCTCTGGATTCTTGACAACATAATCTCCATTGAAATTCTTGCTGACTAGTTTGAAATCCACTTTCACGAGAAAATGGGGCACATCGATCACAAGGGCCAGCTCGAGGCCAGTGATGAGAGCCTGATACTCTTCCTCATTGTTGGTGCAACCTTCCGACAATAGGAATGAGTACAGAAGAAGGATAGTTGATCCTCCTACCAGTGGGGCTCCGGGAGGCACCGTCAAAGTGCATTTTCCAACATGAGACGGCATGATTGACTGAGAGGATTGCTTCATCAAGAAAATCTAGGTCTAGAGATTGATCTACGGAGGTTGGGTGGGAATCTAGGAAGTCTTCCATTGCATGACCCTTGATATCCTTCTATGGAACAAACCTGATGTCAAAATTTTGTAGAATTACCATCCACCACGCTAATCGACCAGTCAATATGGGGCGGTTCAGAATGTACTTTAGTGGGTCTACCCGAGAGACCAACTATACCTCATGGTGATGCAGGTAATGTTGCAATTTCTGTATGGAAAACATGAGCACAAGGCAACACTTTTTGATGGGGGAGTATCTGGTCTCCATATCGAGGAGCGTGTGGCTGAGGTAGAAGAGGTTGTTCTCTGTCCCCTCATTATTCTTCTGGGCGAGTAGGGAGCTGAGAGACCGTTCCAAGGCGGTCACATAAAGGACCAATGGCATTCTGGCGATGGGTGGCATCAATACCGAAGGTTGCAGCAGATACCGATTGACTTCCTTGAACACAGTCTGACAGTCTTCATCCCATTTATTAGTAGTTCCCTTTTTCATGAGCTGAGAATATGGCTTACACTTCCAAGCCAGATTCGCAATGAATCAGCGTATGTAGGCTAAGTAGACATGAAATCCTCGAAGCTCCCAAATATTGCTCGAGGGGAATCTAGATGATGGCCTTGATCTTCTATGGGTCGATCTCGATGCCCTAATATCTGACAAAGAATCCAAGAAACATCCCAGAGGTGACCCCAAAGGCACACTTCAACGGGTTCATCTTCAAGTGGCGAGAACAGAGGAAGCCGAATACCTTCTCAAGGTCCTTGAAATGGTCCTAGTGATAGAAATATTTGACCACTAGATCATCCACATATCACTCCACAAATGTCATGAGAATTGGCTTGAATATGCTGTGCATGGCCCACTGATAGGTGGCGCCTGTATTTTTCCGGCCGATGGGCATAACCTGGTAATAGAAAGTACCTTAGGGGCCTGGAAAGTGGTGCACTCCTCATATTTGGGGGCCATTCATATCTGGTTGTACCTAGAATACCTATCCATGAAGGAGAGGGCTTGGAACCTGGCCATAGCATCAATCAACAATTCTGTCACTGGAAGGGAAAAATCATCCTGTGGACAGTGACAGTTGTGATCGCGGAAGTCGATATAGACTCTGATATGCTCTTTCTTCTTAGTGACTGGAACAATGTTGGCTAGACACATGGGGTACTGGACTTCCTTCATGAAGTTGGCTCTGATAAGCTTGTCAACTTCGGCCTCAACCATGGAACCGTGAGAAGGGTTCATCTTTCTGGGAGGATGCTTGAAACCACGATGGTTTTTCAGGAGACCAAGGCAGTGCCTGGGGATCTAGTCCTGGAATCTCGTCGTAACTCCAGGAAAACACATCACGGTGCTGCATAAGGAAGTTCACTTACCACTAATGCTCCTCGAGGGACATGGCGACACTGATCAATGTGGGTCTTGAATTTTCCCCACTACCAAGGTTCACCAGTACCAGTTCATTGACCGTGGTAGAGACGCCTTCTTCAAAGGCAGGGGAGCATCCTCTAGATCCTCTTCTCTAGTTATGGAGGGATCTTCCGCTAGGGGAGTTGCTTATGAGCCACCAAACTCCAATGGGAGGCTAGTTCCGGCTTCAGCGGTAGTGGTCAGCATATCCTGAGATTCATGTGTTTTCGAGACCATGGTGATGAAGGAATTTGATCTGTTCCCATCTGGTCTTCGGCCCATGAGGCCATACTTGATAACATCAAAGCAGTACTAGTGCGTCAGCTTGAGCCGACTAATTCCAGCCCGGAGAAATAGACACGTATGACGTACCACCATTTCCATGAGCCTGACGTCCCAATACCGTACAAGGGTAGGAGGTTCCGGGATCACCCGAGCTAGGGTTTTGTAGGAGTAAGAGGTGATTTTTCACCGTCTCTTGGACTTGAGAATACTCCTTCCTCTCATACCCAAAACTACAAAGCATTGCCCCATGTCGTGGGTCGTGGCCTCCAACCGATGGATTGGAAAGATGTAGGCACCATCCAGACCTTCCTGGGGATCACTTGTGTCCATGGTGGGCTCAATCTCACTTTCCAGAATATGCTTATCCTTGCTCTTGTAATAGTCAGCATCCAGTTAGCAGGATTCAGAATAGGAAAAAGGATATTCATCTCCTTGGAGCACGCCTACTCGACCATTGAGGGAGTATTTGAGGCATTGGTGATACGATGAAGGGACCTTTACATACAGGTGGAGTCATGGCATGCCCATCAATGTGTTGTACGCGGTGTCCTGGGTGACAACTATGAATTCGGAACTAGAAGCTATGACACCAAATTGGGTCTTCAAATAGATATTTTCGACCGGGGTCTGCTCGGTCATGTCATATCCTTGGATTCTTATGTCGGAGGGAGTTAAATCATCCTCAGACAACACCAACTTCTGCAGTGTCCGAGTCAGGATTAGGTTAATCCAAGAGCCCGTGTCAACAAGACAGCAGCGTACATCCAAGCCATTGAACTAACTAGTGATGTAAAGTGGACGAATGTGCCCCTGTGTGGGAGGGTCTTTGTCATCACCAGAGAACGATATAACTACCTAGCATTCGACGTTCTCAATTGCCTCATCCTGGAAGGCTTCTATACCTGCTACCACCATTTCAAAATGGAGGGGGATCCTTAGAGCCTCAGAGAGTGCCTCACGCATGTTTGATGATAGGAGAGGAGCCTCAAGGATAGAAAGCCTCGCTGGGATTCCGAAAAGTTTCTTTAGGACATCATACTTCCATGCCAATCGCGAACTTCTGCTTACAGGAGGCCGCTCTGCAATTGGAGGCACGACGGGCCCTACCGGCTGGACCAGTGGCTGGATTGTGCTAGGTACTCCCCTTCGCTCATTAGTTGAGGCCTGAAGAGTAGCTGTCGAATGAAAACTAGACAAATGAGATAAGCCAATAGCAGGGCGAGACTGGCCGCGGTACGGATGACATAGCTCTGCCTGATCTAGTAGCACGAATAGTGGTGGAGGTAGATCTGAGGACGCCAGATGGGGAGGTTGCACATATTGAGATCTACGCTAGGCGTGCTGTCTAGTCTCACTGGCATGCACGAACTGGTGAAAGTGCCAGCTGACATTCCTTGACGACCCATATGGTCGTGATTCCTCCGTCATTGAAGTCGGCTGGGGATGTTGGGGAGGTTCTCCTGGCGTCCCCCTTCGTCGGGAGTCATATAGGGATTTAACAACTCCACATTATTAACCTAAGCATACCACTGACTGTTTCTTGAAGAATCATCCACCACTGGGTGGATTATGAGAGTAATCCCCATCTTAGGGGGCATGAAGTTGCCGAGAGTACAAGATGATGACGGTATTGGGGGATGCAGTTGCTTCTTTTTGCACCGTTGCTGCTTGCCCTTCTGGGAAGAGGCCGACTGAGATGATGATGCAGAAGAGCTGGTCGCAGCTTCTGAAGGCCCCGACTGATTCCGGTGTGGCAGAATAATACCAGGGTCATGGGTAATTGTTTTATGAGCCATCCAGTCATCGTACTTCTTGGATCCACAGTTGGGAACCTGATTCCACTCACCTTAATCGTCACTACTGCTTTCTGAACTCACAAAGACACCTGCCACTTGTGCCGAGGCTAGGCCTAGCCTGACTATTTTGTTATTGACCTAGTCTTGGAGCTAGTCTTTAAACACATAGCACTTCTTTAGGGTGTTCCCTAGAATCCGATGATAGGGGCATTAGTTGGGGCGATCGGTGAGATTCGCCTCTACCGGCCTTCTGCACTTAGGTAAGTGCACAATCCCCTACTCTAAGGCACTATGGAAGTAACTGGGGACCTGATCCTTGCTGAATGAGTAAGTATGGTGTCTTTTTTCTGGATAGGGGGATCTGGGAACCTGGCCCTAACGAGGGGTCGGAGGAGCATGCTGAGGAGGCAGAGCCTGATTATCCCGCCTAGGCAGCGGTGGTGCATTGCGTGGGGGAAGCTTCCGATTCTGAGACAGTCGTTGTAGGGCAGGAGGTTGCGCCTGCGGTGGCGCGCCTCTACAAGGTTGTGGAGCCAGTGCTACTGGAAGAAATTATAGAAACCTTGGGGCTCTATTTGGGCCACCACGGCGGGCTCGGCTCTGGCATCCCTCTTTGCTGGGATCATTGGGGGCAGCGGACGCGCCTGACTAGCATGTTTCCAAGCTTCCTTGAGGCGCTAGGCCTTATATGAGAATTCTCGGAACCCTCCAGGGTAGTTCTGAGTGATCAGGGAAGGAACCGGTTCTATTTTGACATTCCCTATGCATATCATCAGTAATTTCTCCCGAGTCAGTGGCATGTCGAGGGAGTGTGTGAGCCCCTTCCACCGAGTGAAGAAGTCTGCAACTCGCTCATCGGGCCTTTGCATGCACCTGAAGAGGTCTGCAATGCTAGTCTTACATGTGGTGGAGCTGAACTTGTATAGTAATTTCCGGCAAAGATCCTCCCAGCTGTCACCAATCCAATGGGGAGCTGGTTGTACCAGAAAAACGCAGGGCCTTCCAATTTCTGCACAAAACATTGGAGCTTGGAGGCTTCCTGCTATGCTAGGGTTCACAACATGGGGACAAACCTGGAGGAAAATTGGGCCAGATGTTGCGGCGGGACCCCTGTCTTGTAAAAGGGTGAGAATGTGGGATTTCCAAAACCTGGGGGTGCAGGCATATCATCCACCCATGCTGGATACATCTTTCCATATAGTGGGACTACCACCTACCGTGTTTCCAAAGCCTTGAGGCAGGTGATGAGTGACGCCATTGGATCGTCCGGATGGGGGTCCCTGTCTTGACGGGGATCCTTAACCACGAGTGAGTTTCCGAGCTCTTTAACACGGTAGATGGGTTTAACAACTCATGGAGCGAATGGAGGAGTGGCCTGCGGTGCAGTTGGGGGAACCCAGACCGGATTCTTCAGATTGTCGCACCGTTCAGGAGGGTTTGGTGAGACGTATCATGCCCTCTTGCCATGAGTTTTGGCTTCAACCCTGTCTGCGGGAGCGGTATGATCCGTGTTTCCTAGAGGAATCTCGCCGGGGGAAGTTGTTCCTGCCCTTGATGCCATGGTATAGGATCACCATAGTCGGGTCATCGCTCTATAGCGTGTTCAACCAGAAGTTCGTCAACCAGCCTCTTCTTCTCAGCAATTTGTTGGCACAACACGGGCTTCTCGGGGTCTTCCTCCATCTTCTGCACTGAGGCAGACAGGTTGGAGTTCTTGATAGCTCCGACATTCTCTTTACCCTTACTGGCATTCTGAATCAGTACCAATGACTTAGTGGGCACAGGGAGACGTATGAGGTTTTTCTGCTGACGTGTAATCCTCCCTGATGGGTCTATCAATGGTGGAACACCCTCAGAGGGGAAGCCTCCATTAAAAAATTCCAGCTCGTCCTCCGTGTCCACGACATCGGCCATGTGGACTTCGACCCTTCTCGGGGGAATATCCTCAATATCACATATCAAGTCGGGCTATCGTCGAATAGGGCTGAAGAGGAGGGCAACGTACTTCCCCCATCCATGGACTAGCATGTGGGGGGTAGCCTCCCTGATGATTTTTCAGAGTAACCTGAAACTATGAATGCATCTTTGTTGGAGGGTCCTCTGGTGACCTGGTGACTCAGGGCGCTGTTCCACGGGGAGTGCGGCCAAATCGACCAGATGAAACTGCTCGCCGATTTCCTCAAAGTGTACTTGGCTCCTGGGGTACAAAACTCGATGATAACGAAGACAGAAGTGCATCACCCATAGGGTTTGACGGAAGCACTGGACTTCCTCTAGGGTGAGGGATTCTGGCACACAGAAGTTTGACACCGCCACTGGCTAGAACTTCTCCAGCAAGTGATCCGATTCAAGAATGTTCTATAAGTTTCTGGGCTCAGATTCAGGGTCTAGCCCCATATTTCCCCACTCTTCAACTTGAGGTGGATGAGGAACTCGTAGTTGTACTGAAGCGGACCGCTGAGGCATTAGACTAGGCAGCGGAGAATATGGCGAACGAGCTGACTGGACACCAAATTCCACGCCATCCTCCGACGAGTGTGGTGAACTGACCACAAAGTCACGATATGACGGGCTGACAACCACATCTTCTGGTGCAGGGATTTCAGTTACTGGCGATGAGTCACGCAGTTTCTCAATGGCCATCGGTCCCCAAAATAGATCTCTGTGATCTATGGTCGAGGTAGAGGGAGCTTCTAGTGATTATGGTGGTGTTTGCATGCTCAAAACCTATGGGATTCCTAAAATTTCCTCCTCCTGGATGTATCTGCAAAGAGAGATAGGAATCCGATGGGCTTCACACTCCAGAAGGATGAGGCTGATACACCTTGTTCTTGCCCCGGTCCTTGACACAAAGGACCAAGGGAAGGGTTCCACTGCTGAGTCGTACTCTACTTCAGAATCTGAGAAACAGACCGGTTTGATATCAGTCTGATGCTTTTCGGTATTCTTCTTACCGAAGTGACGACCTGCCTTCTTGCCCTGGGATGGCTCTTCGGGGAAGGGAAAATTCCCGCATGAGAAGGTCCAACAGACATAATAATGTTGGGGCGGGGAGTACTTCCTCCTGAGTGGTCTGGAGTACGAGGAGCACCGGGGAAAATGTCAATAGGGAAATGGGGAGGACCCCTGTGCTTGTGCTGGTATGGGTGGGACCCCCGCTGAAACTGACAGGTGCACGGGTAGGACCTCTTTGCCTGGTTCACTTGTTGACTTCAGTGTGAGGCAGGTCCCCGTACTGATTGGACCAAACACAGGTAGGACCTCCGTGCTGGGTGTTTGTGAAGTGAATATGATCTCCACCCCTCTAGTTGATAGGAAGAATATGACCTCTGTCGGCTGCTATAAGGATGTGAGGAAGGTCCTCACATTAGAGAGTGACTGGATGTGCAACGTCCCCACCCCGGCAGTCCGTGGTAGAAGGGACAACTCCATTTCATGTTTAATGAGTGTGAGAGAGGCTCACATATGGGGTGTTTCTACCATGGGGAAGGCCCTCATTCAGGTCGATGGTGGCACGGGGCATACCTTCGAAACGGGATTGGGAGCGGGAAAGGCTGACGTCCTCCATGCTGGTTGCACAGGGAGGGCCCCTGTACTGGGTGGAATTGCTGCAGGTTAGTCCGCGGTGGCCAGTGTCTGTGCCTGCGACTAGGAGATTCGACCCAGCCTGCCCGTGGGGTGGCTGGGGCCTTGATCCAGGTCGGGTGTATAGCTGCCCCTGCTCAGCGTATGCAGGGGGTTGATGATGCATGTCGGCGGTGGATCGGGCCATTGTAGTTACTGATGTTGAAACCCCTTGATGAGTGTCCTCCTCGGCCTGTGCCCGACGTAGGCGTCGGGTCACCCAGGCCAGTACCGGTGGTGCAGGTAGGTAGTCTACCTGCTCTTCTGCTCGGGGAACCAGGTGGCAGCGCTAGCGCAGGCTAGTGGGGGCCCTCGCTTGGAGCCCCTGAGACGGAACTCTGGCTGGGTGGGCCTGAACATCCCCTACCTTATCGGCGTAGGGAATGGAGTTGTCAAGGCATTCGGGGGAGAGGCCCCTGAAATGATTGAAGGTTGGAGTGGGGAGCAGCGGCTCCCTGTGCAGCCCTCGGGGGTGGTGTTGACGGTGAGGCGCAAATGCCTCTAAATCTAGGCGGGCCATGTCCCTCGTAGGGATGACCCCATCCTCCTCATACATATGTACAAGGTCCTTGATTACCCTCCGTTGGATAATTTTTGATGGGGAGAGGGGGTGTGGGCGACCAGTAGTCACGGAAGTCGAGGCTGTCGTAGAAAATAATGAACCATGTGGGGTAGCGACGTGGATATTGTCCCTGCCCCCGCGTCGGGGGGCAGGAGGTGATCGGGATCTGGATGCAGCAACTGGGTTTCTGAAGGCAGGGAGATCAGCTCATTAGTACTGAGAGAAAAAAAATTGACACCCAGTGCCCTAGTTCCATTCCATCTTCCATGACCGGTAAGAGGGATCCACGCTGGCAACATCACAGACCGAGATTCCGAACATTTTGACTGCCCTAATTTCTGGTGAGTTTCACGCCAGGCCAGCTATTTTCTTGGCAGGGCTCGGCGCCAAATATCTGGATCCGGTGACACGTCACTCTACTAAGGTCTCGAGCGCTTCTAATTTCCACATTTAAGAGTGAACTTCAGGCCGGGTTCACCATTTTTGTTTCTGATGCTTTCGTCGGGGCGCGCGCATCTGTCACGTTGGTGGGACGTCGGCGCTATTCTATTTCCACGCATTCCCACTTTCCAAAGGCGAGCGATACTCACCCTTTATTCAGGGACATCTTCTCCATGATCGAAACGAGATGATGGGATGTTGGTTCTTCCTTCCGTAGATTCCCCATCAAAATTTGTCACCTAATCCGGGTCTCCCTTATAGATTAAGACGTAGTTCATGAAACTCATACCAGTTCCATGTTTCTATGAACGCCAGTTAATTACACTGCTTCTGTCAGGAAATTCCAAGGGTTCCAGTTAGGGTAACAACCTTTAGTTGGGGGAGTAGTCACGTTGAGGCATCACTGGCTTGCCTGGAAGCTATGGAATTGACATGTATGTCTTTTTTCCCTTATTATAGGGCTTCTCGAGGGCGTGGAAGCCCGAGGAATCCCACATCAAGCGTAGGGAATCATATTCCATAGGCATGTATCTGGGGTTTTCCTCAGCTTCCTTTGTTTAACATGGGGTATGCCGCAAGTTTAACGTCCATTGGAGATGGATTGGGCTGATCAGAACACTAGCTAGAGTGGATCTGATTGAATAACCCCTTGAGGGAACACCACTGTTGGGGCCATCACGTGGGAAGCTTCCTGAATGCTGTGGAAGAAAATGGGGTGGCAGCATCTCACAGGGATGTGGCAGCCCGGGTAAGAATCAGGATGGAAGATGGTTTTTTAGGCTTCAGCCTCGAAGAGACTTCCTATGTACCATGCCTTGACATGGATCAAAGTGATCATAGTTCGGGATGGATGTGTGGGGCTCACACTCTAGGCTGTCCAAGGTGGTGGGTGAAACGACGTGAATGAGGTCAGAATGATTGGGTGGTGGGCATGAACCACGTGGAGGTTTCCTACATACCATGCCTTGACATGAATCAAAGACCATGTAGTTCAGATTTGATGCCGGTGAACCTTCGTGAAGAAGGACCTTGGTCCAATGGGTGTTGGACTTGAACCTTGTGAGGATTCCTACGTACCATGCCATGACAAGGATCAATGTCCTCATAGTTCAGGTGGGCACTGGTGAAATGACGTGAAGATGGACCAGGGGTCCGATGGGTGTTGGGATGGAACCTCGTGGAGGCTTCCTATATACCATTACTTAGCACGAATCAATGTCCATGTAGTTTGGGTTTGTCACAATAGATTACCACTGGATTGGAATGCTTTTTAACGTCATGTGGGATGGGAGTGTGTCAGAGAACCGACGTGAATGAGGACCACTGTCCTGGTAGATGGTGGGATTGAACCTTAGAGAGTCTTCCTACGCACCCTGCCTTAGCAAGGATCAATGTCCACGTAGTTCAGAATGGATGCCGGTGAACCGTCATGAAGAAGGACCTTGGTCTAATGGGTGTTGGGCTTGAACCTCGTGAAGTTTCCCACGTGCCATGCCTTGACATGGATCAATGTCCTCGTAGTTTAGGTGTACAGTTTAACTTTATGAGGGACAGGGGGAATTTGAGGCTTACTCTCTGAGGCGGCCCAAGGTGTGTCATGGTCGGTGCTCACTCCATGCTCACAAGAGTCATGCTCAGTGTAAGAAACAAGAGGTTGCAGGGACCTGACGATCACGTCGCGAAGGGTTAATCCGTGGGAAGCGAAGAGGGGCTTACGCATTTAGCGGCCCAAGGTGCTAGGACTTACTCATGGATGGAGGCCAGAGGGTGACAAAGCACAGAGGGAGAGGGACTTGGGACCTAAGAAAGTCGGATCCCAATTCCCTATCATGTCCTACGCTGGCCTTGGGGACCGAAGAAAGGAGGATCCCAATTCCCTATCATGTCCTCCGCTGGCCTTGGGGACTGAAGATGAATGGAGGGAGCAGGGGCTCTACCTCCTGCAAGAATGGCTAGGGGCTTACACCAAGGTGGCTGCCCTTCCCCCACGGACAAACGCCACTCCCAGAAGGAGGATATCATCCCTTGTGGATACCAGGGGCATGGGGAATGTCCAAGGTGGGGCACCCCACATGAGAGGCACGGGGTGATGTCACAGTTTAACGTCCTGTGTTAGGGACGAGGTTTCATGGCCGTTTAACATCATGTAGCTCGGACGAGGTGGGTTTACTCCGCACCCCTAGGACTTATATAACCGGTACCCTCTACTCCTTATGGGAGAGAAGGTACCGACAATGCCATGGTGAAGGGGGGTTGCAGAGCGAACCATCGAGGGGTCCACGTTAGCATGGCTATGTGAAGAAGAAATATCCATTAGTGTGCCTATGTGAAGAAGCATTAGGTAAAGCGACGCTACATGCGGTATCTTCCAGGGGACTTTGAAGTCACATCGTGCAAACCAGGAGGGTTGTACGAGAGAAGGAATTTCCAACCAGAGGGGTCCATAGGCAGGGGCCTTATGGAGTTCGGTTGCTCTGCATAGTTGAGGGCACTTGAGAAGGCCTGTGCTTCATTAAGTGGTCTGCCTTATCCTTATCATGGGGAGGATGTGCAAATGAGAGGTGCTTCACGAAGTGGAAAGGTATTCGCATAGCACTTCCTCATGGAGCACAGGCACCTTGCAAAGCGAAGTGTTGTGAAGGAATGTGCTTCGCGAAGTACAGTGACCCTGCCTTGGCATGTGGATCACGTGTACGTCAGGGGTGTTTCACGAAGCATAAACGCTATGCGACAACCCGGGTCCCCTTTGGGATCCCCTTCCTTCGGGAAAGCCCTTAAGCTTCACGAAAGGAATCCCTCTCAAAATAGGGGACCAAAACAAGACAATGGGGGGGAACATTGCAAAGAAAAAGTACCTCGCATAGCTCATGACTTGCAAAGCAAAGGTTGCTTCGCGATTTGGGAGCTAGGAATTTGAAAGGTCGAATTCTCCATCCCTTGGGCTCGGGGGGATCCCGGTATTTATAGGCAAGTGGTGCTGTGAAGAAGAGCTTACGCGGTGTAAAGAGGGTTGTGGTTGCTTCGCGGCGGGTCGCGAATGTCATTGGGGTTTGCCGAGGGGTCCGCCTCCTTGATTCACGGCAGGTTCATGAAAGTCAGAGGCATTCGCGGAGCGTCCCACCTCCTTTGCTTTGTAGCGGCCACTTTCCATGGCGGGGCTCTGCGAAGCGGCTTCACGAGGCAGGTCACGGGGCCTCTTTCTCTTCTTTCATTCCTTCCAACATTTTGGCGCCAATAGTGGTGATCACCCTTAGTAGAGAACATACTAAAGGATGAGATTGTAAAACAAGTTTTTTTGGTTCCTCATTGAGGATAATGTTATTGAAGACCATCATTTTTCACTGATTGAGGATTTCCTGAATAAAGGACTCAAACCTACAGTATTGAGAGAAAGTGATTTTTGGAACATTTAATCTTGGGAACCCAATCCTTGAATGATACTAATTATCATTCCATAATAATACTTTCCGATAATCGATAATTCACTTGGAATGACATTGATGTACCGTTAAATGACTGGAATGCACCTGTCAAAGCCTAGAAGATCTCCCACGATTAGTAACACCCTGTATACCATACCTATTAGACATAAGTTGGGCCCAAAGATATTTCCCTTCCAAGAAGTCCCACAAAATCTTGGCTTTCATTCTCAAGATAACCTTTTTAATGCTCCTGATGTTGACACCCCCATCAACCACTTGCCTGGAAAACTTGTCCCCAACAACCAAATGATATCTCCCCTCATCTTAGAAGTCTTAGATGAATCTTAATAAGAATTTTTTAATGTTATTAAAAGCTGACCTGGGAACATTTAGAACTGATAACACATGCATATGGATAAAATACAAAAGAAAATTTACAACAGTGATATGACCCCCAAAATAAAAGAACTTATTCTTCTAATTTGTAATGCGAGCATAAATTTTATCCCCAATCCCATCAATGTGGTGAATTCAGAACCTACCTAGATCCACATGAGCTCCAAGATATTTCATGTGGATGCATTGTTTATGCATACCCATCCCATATTCAATATCTTTTTTCCAAATCTCAAAATACCTTTTTGAAATGTACACACTACCCATGTCCCAGCTGATGTCCTAATCACTCAACATTTAATAGATCTCAATGGTTTTTTTGACCCGTGAATATTTTTAAGATTTTTATTCTGAAAAAATACATTGTCAGCCAAAAAACATGGGAAATAACACCAGATGGTGCCCTACCCCAATAATGAAGAATGCTTCCAGAACTAATAATCCTCTCTAGATACAAACTCAGCATGTCCCGAATCATGTAGAAAAAGATAGGGGATAAGGTATCAACCTACCTTAAAACGTGAGCAGTCATAAAGAACAAAAAATTTCATCCCATAAAAGTGATTTATAGTCATGGGGAGGTAAAATCTTTGAAAAAGATATTAACAACCCCTCTAAAAAACCTATGCAATTCATCGCCCTATTAATGAAGCCCCACTCAATTTTTTCATAGGATTTTTTCATTTTAACTTTAATCAACACGTTGAAACCTAATACTTTATTTTTAATATCACCAATAAACTCTTGAACCATTTAAATTCAGGACATAATCAATATCTATTTAATAAGGACTTTCTAATGGTCTGAGACCCATTGTGTCACGACCCGTCCTCGGGGCCCGTGCCTTGACTATCCCAAGCCCGCCTTCCATAGGCCAGGGGCTGGCGACTAGCACCTAGGCATAATTCCCGGTAAAAAGGGAATCCATTGCCTTTGTAAAGTAAACAAACACCACAGAGTAAGAAAGTAGTAGAAGTAAACACTAAGTGAAAAAACTGGGTACAATAGTATGTACCGAAAAGTAAGTGGGCCGGAATACAAACTCAAACTGAAAGTAAAGTACAAGTGAAAAGGGAAAACAACAACTGGAAGTAAAGCCACAACATCAAGCCGTCCACGGAAAGTCCCACCTGAAGGGTGGGTACAAATAGCCTCCACAGCTCCTCAGGTCCAACCATCCGCTCCGAGTACATCCCGCCTAGTGGTCCACCTCCAGGTACCGTCCTACTCTGCAAGCCTCAACCACAATCAGTGTTGTCCGTCATCTGCAACCAACACAACGTAGTTCTGGCATAGCCCATGCAGGGGTGAGTATAAGATACTCAGTAGGGACCTCGAGACCCCCAAAGGTCTCCAAGAATCCACAAAGGATAAACAACAAAGGAAAGGTACAATCACGAAGTAACGTCTGACACTACTTAGGTATATGCCCATACATATACCTAAATCATAAATTTCAAGTTTGGCTCCAACATCCGAGCCCAAGTAAAACCCATTCCACACAGGAAAGCAAAAATTAATCCACGCAGGATAGCACAACACAATCCACATAGGATAGCAAAACAGGATTCATCTTACACAGGTATACTTCTTTGAATGATGATAGAGATGATTAGATATTGCCACTGATTCATCTAAGTCATCAGACCCACAAAGGATCGATAGGTACTAACCCCCGCAATAACCCAAAAAGGATCTGACCCACATAGGATCGATAGGTAAGTAACCCCCGCAATGACCCACAAAAGATCTGACCCATAGAGGATCGATAGGTAACTAACCCCCGCAATGACCAACTTAGGATAGGACCCACACAGGATCTGTAGGTGCTGGCCCACATAAGACTGTTGAGCGCTGACCCACACAGGATCGGACCCACACATGATCTATAGCACTGATCGACGTAGGATTGCTGAGTGCTGAAGTCATCACCGTCGAATCTACTGGGGATCTCTGCACAGTCGTCGTCGTCGTCGTAGTTGCATCCAGCTCAAGGGTTCCCGCACACAGCAAGCTCGTTTGGGAGGGTCCGCTCCACGAGCCGAGAGGATGATTCCACAACTGACACAAAGTCCATAGTTGATGTATCCAACTGTTCCGTATCGTCAACAGGAACTCAACGCCATATACGGCATGTCAATCAGACACACGGTCTGAGAGTTATTGGCTTTTTCGTCCTAGGGCCCGGTTGGTTTTAAAGTCAAAACCAACCCGACCATACTCCACCTGCATCTAAACCTCGGGCGGAGTAAGCCAAAATATCCATCTCACTTAGTGGAATCCATCAAAGTCGACGGCACGTCAATCGGACGTCAGGAGCTCAATTTATGAGCGTTTCCGCTCCGAGGGCCCGGTTGGTTTCGTGTACGAACCAACCCGGGCGAACGCAAAGTACTCCGAAACCTTGAGTGTAATATACTGAAAAGACTGACTCGATCCAAGGATCGCATCGGCGCTGACGGTGCGTCAATCGGAGGTCCGTAGCCCATGATATGGGCAAAAGACCGAAAGAGGTCTGAAAATGGGGGGTCTGGGCCCGGACTGACCCGGCCCAACCCCCCTTGGTCAATCCGAAACGGGTCGACCCGGCTGGCGCGGGCTGGGTGGCCAGCGGGTCGGCTCGGCCGTTACGGCCGAGCCGCGGGCGGGGGGTGCGCTGCCCCCGCGTGAAGGAGTAGCGGCCCCACGTGGGGCCACCCTTGCCAGCGGACGCAGCAGCCGGCCGCGTCCCGTCCCCCTCTGGTCCCGCGCGGTCGTGGGACCGCCCCTTGCCGCCGCGGCGGCTCCTCCCAGCGGCGCGCCGGCGGGCTGCTCCGCGGACCACCGGACGAGTTCTGGTGGTCAGAAAAGTGCGCAGTCTTCGCCAATGGCCCTCCTGGGGACCGTCCTTCACTTCGAGGACCTCACACCTCCCATGCGGCTTGTTTTTTCGTCGTCTGCCATTCCGCACACCAAGAACAAAAAGGGCGGTGGGTTCAGACTTCTTTGTTGGCCCGCACCCACCGCGTTAGCAGTTTTAAAAGTTTCACAACAAATATTTAATCATACTCCATGGGTATAAATCACAAAGATTTAAATGAATCAAACCCCTACCTCAACGTTGTCATCGAACGTGAGTTCGTCGCGGAATTGACCGTCGTGGAAGAAGAGGATCGTCGCGTCACGGAAGGGGCGTCACTGTCGTCACGGTACACGGTGTCACGTAGTCAAACTCGGAGGATTAAAATCACACAGATTTAGTTGCACCAATTAAACCCATGTTGAGGATATAAATCACAAAGAATTAAAAAGGGCCGCAATCCCCTACCTCAATCGGTTGTTGATCGAAGATTGTCGTGGTGAAGGAACATCGCGGAAGAAACGTCGCGGAAGGAGGATCGTCGGCGTCGCGGTATACGGCGTCGCGTCGTCGATCTCCGAGGGTTCGGCGTTCTTCTTCACCCTTCATTGAAGGCCAGCGTTCTTCCCGTTCTTCACATTCTTCGCGAAGAAAGATGAAGATCTTCAAGGTTTAGAGTTTTCTCCAAATCCTCTCAACAAGCCACCCCTCAAAAGACAAGTGTTGGTCTTATTTTATTCCCATGCCAATAATTGAAATTCAAAGATAAGTAACGAACAACTGCCCAATTTAATGGGGCATTTCTTAACCAGAAAAACGCACGGTTGAATTTCATTTAAGAGGGGGTTGCGGGTGCGTTACTTAGGAGGAAAGAAACGATGGGGCTCATGCGGGGCCCACCTCACAAATATCCTACCAAGAGGGTAGGATATTTTGGGTTCCACCCTATTCACTTAATTAGCTTAAGTGGCTTTAAGTGTCTTTATGTGAAATAAAATATAGTTCTTTCACCCCTTTTTATTTTATTTCAAAACATAACCCCAAAAATTAAAAACCACACCCGGGAAAATGCAACTCCGGAAAAGGTGTTTCTAAACAAATACCGGCGCTGCGATTCCATCAGTGCCCTCGGAATTTGATTCTGAGCACCGGTTCAAAAGTTAGAAAAGCCCGCTCATTTGTTCACTGAACGTACCCGAGCCAAACTTCGGAAAATGATTCTGGGCACACCGGGCCTCAGAATCAGGTGCCATCAGAAACTGCGTTCTTGTAAAATTCCCAATAAAATTAAGAAAAAAAAATTCCTTGAATTATCATGGGTCATTACACATTAAGGACAATAATCCACCCAAATTCTATTGATAATACTAGCCAACACTTTATTTGGGAAATTACTCATGCTGATATGTCTATAATGTCTCAATGATTAAGGATATCTCACTCTCAGAATGGGGATTAAGGTTAAATCCCAAGCAACCTAGGGATGACACCCATAATTAACTAAATCCTAAATATCCTCCACTAGTTTCCCCTTAATCAGCTCTGAGAGGGATATTTAAAAAGGGCATGGGAACCCATCGGGTCACGAAGAACTTTCTACATTAAGTGACCAGATAACCTCCCACACCTCAGGTTCTTCTAGTATGATTTCAAAAATGTTATTGATCTCTTTGGACACTATCTTTTAAATGTTTTCAATTAAGTCATTCAGTTTATTCAGGTATCCTCCATGCATATATGGATTATGTGTAGCCAATCATAGTTTAAAGTAATCCATAGCCATACCTCCCACAACGTTGATGTACTAAGTAAATGACCCATCATCCAAAATAATGTTAGGAATGGTGGAATACATCCCTTAATTGATGAAATCAAGAAAAAAGGTTGTGTTCTGATCCCCTTCCCTAAGCCAAGTCGCCCTAGACCACTCCCGAGTAGATCTTTCTTATTCCAAAACCAGATCAGCCAGCTGGCTCTTTTTTCCCACCAATGAACCAAATACCACCTCATCCCAACAGCTTTCAAGGCTAGATTCAAGATGCTTAATCTCATATTTCAATCCATCTAACCTAGATAAACAATCTGGTATCCTTTCATTCTAGAATTAAAGGTAAATTTTATGTCTTCTTAGCATGTAATTCAAACTCACTCATCTGTTATCCTACATTGGTTTTTTCCACAAACCCCTCCCAGTGTTGATGAAACCCTTATCATTCTCAAAATTATTTTAATAAAAGAAACTCATCATGTTAGTTGATCCTTTCTCTAGACGGATAAGAAGTAGAGTATTTTCCAAAAGAGGGTGCACCAGGTGATCTACCCTTTCACTCATAAAAGATGAGGTTTATTGAATTTTTGAAAAACTATGGTCTATCATACACCAGCTATTCCAGTTTTCCATTTGGTACTTAAACAAAGTGACTTTGTTACGTGTGAATCCATAATCCAAGAGGCCATTACATTTAGAAGAGGATGAAAATGCCGGATGATCCCAACCAATAACACTACCACCACCTTCTTCTCTGATGTGTCAAAAATTATGTTAAAATCTCCTCAAAAAAATAGTGTTGAATTGGTTAGATCCAAATAGTTCAGATCCTACCACAAAGCCTCTCGCTCCATAGAGTCACACATTGAATAAACCAAGGAGAATATACAATACTGGTTACCACCACTAATATTTACCCAAAAAAGTTTTTTAGAATCATCTAATAGATCTACCGAAAAAACATTTCTACAAAACACCCAAACGTGTGGACAGATAGGCTCTCCATGAAAGACCTCGTGAAGGCCAATTTTATGGGAAAATATGATATATTAGAGGATTTTTTGTTTAGGTTCTAGAATCACCACCACTGATGCATTGGAATTAAAGAGTTCAGATAGAAAAAAATCAGATTCCCCAATTTCCCCAAGCAACTTGCATTCTAGAAAATCATATAAATCATTGCGTCTGAAGATTCATGTCTTTGGCCCTCAGCATAGATGATCTCTTCTATTAAGAAACAGATATTTCATAGATAATCTTAGGACATGACCTATTACAAACCCCATTTTTAAGAGAAGATAAAATAGACACATCCAAACCATGGAAATTTGAATCTAGTTATAAGGCATTGAATCTGTTACAAAGGGATAAAGACGAGCAACTGGCTGACTCCCACTTCACCTGGAACCTTCAATATGGTCTGGAAACTTGAGGAACATTTAAATAAGAACAAGCAGACTTAGTATGGTCACTAGGGGTGGAGAGTCTTGAGATGATTAATCCAGGAGATGCATATCCCTACTCCCCCACCCTACCCTTGCACAATAGGATCACATAGAACAAAAGGATGACCTGAGGACCCTCACTGAACATCCAAATGGATAGAATAAGGCCCAACCGATGGGGAACTAGCAACCCAAATCCCTTTATGAATCCTACTACAACGAAGCTCAGGGAGATCCTACCACTCGAGACAAATAGCACTACTGATTAAAGATCCTTCACGAATGACTGAGGTAGAACTGTAAAAACCCAGAACCACAAAACAGAGCGGACTGAATGGAATCATCATCCTTTATGAATTAACCAAGGAACATGAAGTAGTAGTATCCAAGGAGGACATATAATGCTTCTAAAAAGATCATATAAGAGACATGACTTGCCCAAGAACATCCAGAAAGGATCGAGTCTCAACCCCCATCAACAGAAGAAGAAGATACTTACTATTCAGAAGCCTTGAGTTTGATACACCGTTAGTCCACCAATCCACCAGAGGTTCCTACCAAGATGATCAAAACTGACACCTCATAAAGAAGGACCCCATCGAGTTCTCTTATAAGTGACAACCCCATAGAACAATAGTGACGAAAGATACACGAGTTTTTGAAACCAAGGAGCCAAAACCTCCACCTATATAGAGACCTTTGAAGGTAGAGGAGAAGCCAGATCCATGTCTACACAAATCCTCACCACCACAACCTCTTCATGCGAAAGCGTCCTCGAATCCACACATAAGAATGATCCAGTATACAAAATGATCCCACATAACATACCCAAATTTTAAATTAGTAAGGGAAATCTTAATATAAAACCCAGACCACCACCCTAAAATAATTCTTCTAGAGATGAGAATCCATTGACCAGATAAAACATTGGAACAACCATTGCCAGAGAGTCTGATGGATGATGCACCAGGCTTTACAAAAATTCTCTTTGGAAGAACTAACTATGTAGAAGTTACTACTATTCAACGAGGTCACCGTGACCGAAGAGGAAAGACCCCATGATGCCACATAGTATTTGAACTGATTGAGAGGATGCTTCTCCAACCCAAATCTCATGACCAAGGTCCATTTGAGATGAGATGAACCCTCTATGAATGATGTTGTTGGGATGGATAATACCAAAGAATTACCATCCAATGAATACCATGTGAATAGATTCACCTCAGGAAAGCCCCCATCCAAAAAACCAGAGCTTTGGTGTGGCTAGTGAAAATCCTTGAAGGAGAAATCAAGTGACAGACCTGTGACCTTAGGGGAGGAGCAACCATTCTGTAAGGAAACACCTGAGCTCGAAAAAGGAGACGACTCGACATCATGTTCTTCAAACGTCATTGAAGAATATATAACTTTAAAAACTTTTTGAAAAACTTGTAGCTTGAAGAGTTCATTATTTTCATTCAGAATTGCATTCTTTTAACTGGCCTATAATTTTGTTCCTTAAATTATATGTTTGACCACTTTTATCATTTTGATTTTTATTAACGTAACATGACTTCTAACCTATATAATTTATCTATTAAGACTAAATTAAAATGATATTTATTTTAAAATATAGTCCCAATGAATTATAAACACGATATAAAATTTTAAAATAAAATAAATCCAATGTGCGTTGGAAATTAAATTTAATAAAGGTGCATGTAACACATAAAACACTTCTTTAACCTAAACCGTTCTAATAATATTTTTAGTATTTAATGGAAAATATGTTAATTAAAAAAGATAAATTGGTCCACGAACAATCCATTTTTGATATTATTTAATATTAATCATTGAATAATATATGGTTTTTATAAAATTTTAAATCATTTATTATAATATCATTAATTATAAAATAATATTGATCTCAATTTTGACATTATTTATTAATTTAAATTTAAAAAAATATAAATATAGGGATGTAATTTGAATACATTAATTTCAAATCTATGTAACATGATATATTCATCTTAAAAATTAAATACAACAATTCCATCAACTTACATTTATTTCAATATTTTTATTATCATTTATTTTAGTAAATTATTAACTAAATATTTACTGCATTTTATATTCATTAATAACATAATATAAATAATTACTGTCTAAAAATAAAATATAAAATAATATGATGGAAAAACTACTTTACCTTTATAATTAATGTTTACAACCGAACTAATGTTGTTTTCTGTCTATATCTCAAGTCTTTATAAATGTTAAAGGTAAGTAAGGTTCCTTTTTGTCCTTTTCTTTACATAAATTTTTATATATTTCATTTTACTAGACTATTTTTTCAATAACTCATAAAATTTGAAAAACAAATATGGTATATGGTATAAATATTGGTATAAAATGGCCTTTTTTATAAGTTTCTTGATTATTTCCCCTTAATAATAAAGTTTAACCACAATGTAAACTAAATTTCGCCTTAATCACTACAATTAATTTTAATTAATTTCACTAATATTTTTTGTAAAAAAGTATTCCTTAACAGAAATTATAAATTATGATTTTTCCAAATACAAAACCCATTTTCAAAAATTATAACCGCATAATTGGCAGAAATTAATTTAAAATTAATCCCACAGACATGTGATGAAAGCAGATTATTAAGAGAAAATATTTGAATGATTGAAAAGTTTTTATATCCAATTTCAATGTTAAATTGGTTAAAATGACCTATATAAGATTATATGAGGTAAAATTTATCTAATTACATTGTAAAACCAAATATAAATATAAAATATAAATATAAATAAATTAGTTGAAAAAATAGTTTGGAATTAAAATTCACTACATTCACTATTCATCCAAAAATTATGTTTGTAAAAAAACCCAATGATTCTCTATAAGATGATTTTAAAATTCCCAATTAAAAAATTAATTTTATTTTATCAAATAATATTTATAAATGTTTGTAAACTTAATTTTATTATTGTTCACATAAGGACAGAAAAAGTTGTTCAATTTAGAAAATATTATTTTCAATCATATAAAGACCTTTTTAGAAATTATATGTTTTATTATCAATATTTCTTATTTATATAAATCCATTACAAATAATATTTACAAAATATTTATTATTATTCATGTTACTAGGTTTAATGGATTTTTTGTAGTAATCTCATTTAAATAATTATAATAATAAAATGTTGTTTTGTAGAAAATCATTGTTGCGTGTAACGCAAGCCAAATATGTGTTACATGAAACAAAATATTATATTGGTGGAGAGTGTAACAAATTATTAACATGGTTTACTATAAATATTAAAAATAACTTGTTTCTTTCATATAAAAAAATTTATATTCATTGTTGTGTGAAATGAAAAATATCCTAAAGATTAAATTAATTCTAAAAAAATGTTCCACAAAATCTATGGTTGTTACATACTACCCCCCATAAAATTAATTTATCCCTCGAAATTAATCTTGTCTTTCAAAGGATTAAAAATTTAATGCAATTTTCCTAGAATCCTACATCAAAAAAATGAATACCAAATCATCCTTTAAAATGTGAAAGTTAAAAACATAACCATTACCGCAAAGTAACTCATAATAAGGTTTCAACATAGAAGAACATAGGTGGAATGTGAAAAAATGGACATTTAAGAGTAACATAACTATCATATTTTGATGGATAGTGATAGAGAACATGTTCAGGATAATTTTGATGACTATAAATCCATAAGAAAAAGATCCATGAAAAATGTCATCGATATCATAAAAAATAATGATAATAGTATATTAAATTATTTCAAGACCCATTATCGTAAAGTTAAATAATTTTCCTAGAAAGATATATTTACATGATTTGGAGACCACCTCCCACTTTTTTGTTCCTTGAGCAATTTCAAATTCATCTCGTAATCCAAAAAATGGAGGTGAATTTTCCATTATATAATTTTTAACAAATCATAAGGTAAAATTATCATCCATTATATATGTATTTAATTGGAATCACAACAAAAAGGGTTATCTAAAGTTATCCTATATAAATAAATCCTCATATGGTGAGATAATACTTGAATATATAGAACCTCATACAAAGTTTAACATAAATAATTTCTCAAATGGTAAATCTTATAACCCTTCTGAGATATTAAAGTAAAAAACATTAGAAATAAGGTCACTAAATTTCTCAAAAAAATATTGCATTAATCCTTAGTATATCATAATGTATATATATTTTTTCCAAATACCAATAATGTGAGTTCCTTCATCATGTATTATCTTGAAACATTATAATTATCATAATTATATATGGAAAACATAAATGTTTCTTTATTACAATGTTTATTTAATATATTCCTTAAATCCAAAAAATTCTATAAAGTGAATCCCTGATAGCACAAACTACATTTTCAAAATAATACTTTATCAGTAATGAGGTAATCAATACTGAGCAATTTATGTATTCATATCCTATATATATTTATCTAACCATAATTATACCAATTTTAAGAACAATAGAATAGTTATATTTCCAATAATCATGTGTTTCCCATGAACATTACCTTACCAATAAATCAATTTTCTAGTACATTAAAAACATTCATCATATTCTTACTAATCCTTAGTGAAAAAATTAAACTGAAAAATCCTTATATATTTTATAATTCTTAAGTATAAATAAATAAAAACTTCAACTATTTTACATCATCCTTAATCCATTTACAAGGATAACTCATACGATTACTTAAAACCTATTTCATTTCACATTTCATCTACAGTCTAATCATTATCAACAATATAACCATTTCTAGTAACACCTTTTTTATTATATGTATTATCCTTCCATTTTGGATATCAATCTTCATAATACCCATCATATCCACATTTAAATCATTCATTAATTTATAATACCTTAGGGAGGCCAATATTCTCATCCATTGTGTTAAATGAATATTTAATTTTTTCTTTTGTAGTTACAAGATTTATAACAATATTTTCTATAGTCAAAACATCTTACTATTAAATTAATAAGTTCAATTGGATGCTTCTTTCCACATTATCACCACAAAATAAAATAAATCTTCTTTCCTCGATGGTCTCCATTACCAAAACTCTCAATGAGATCTTTCATTATCTTCTTTGGTTAGTCCGAGTATTGGATAAGGTACATATTGTTAATTAAGTTCCATGGAAACTGATTAGGCATGATCAAAAAGTCCTTCACTCCAGTGAAAATCACATTTTACTGTTAATCAAAAAAATATTCAACACATTCAACATTAACCTTGTTGCATATGGTTCCTACCATTGACTAAAACCATAAATCATAGTGTGAGAAACACATATCATAGTAGAAAACCACATATTAATGAAACATAATTTATAGATTGTCTAAATCAGGACACTTACTTTTAAATCTATGACACATTAGTCTTATCCATAGTAAAATACCTAGAAATAAACTTAAAAATATCCTATGGGGTATCACTAATGTTTTATATTCCTAGTTTCCAAAGGCTGACTAAACCATTCCTTTTATACCAAATATAGATTCACAGGCCTAAAATATATAGATATTACATCAATTTAGATGAATATTCAGGACACTACAATAGTACATACCCAAGGACTATAATATTTAATTGTCTTTGGAAACATGGAACAAAATATTCTAACACGGTGGAAGGTCATTAAAGTTTTCCATAAATATCTTTTCCATTAGTACTTCTACTTAAAACCATTGTTCATAACCTAGGAAAAAACATAATAAAGAGTGATTTTAGATATACCTAAAGGATATATCTATGTATAACATGAGAATAATAGTATTATAACATGTGAATAACATTTGAAGATTAGTCCCTTCATATAAAATATCATATACATGATTCATGAAATAAAGATAGGTAATTCAAAAGACAAGAATCATTTGGGAGTCAGGACAAAAATCCATAAGAGTATAATATAGCAATAAGACCTAGAGTTCGTGTCATAACCATAATCATAAAAAATAATCCCATATAATTGAAGTCTTATTTCAAAAACATATCTGGGAAATTCATGGGGGCTACAACTACTAGGTGGGATACACCACTATCCCCAACTATATCCCTTTCCTCATAGGGAAATGGGTTCACTTCCTAATCCATCATGTTAGTCAAGCTTCACTCCCAAGACTATCTTAGTAGTCAAGGTTCACTCCCAAGACCATATTAAGAGTCAAGGATTACGTCAAACACAATCTTAGAGTAAAAAGGCATTTATTGAACCGAGTAACTCCCCATTTTAGCCATATCTATCTCATAATATATAAATCATTACCCAATGCACTGGAAGAAGATATTGGTCCCAAAAATCCCAGAATTAAATAATACATATGTGTTCCACTACATCATAGACATTCATCATATCATAACCCATGAAATGAAATGGGTATCATAAACATGTAATCATATCAGAACCTATAAAAATAGAATGGTTTTATAATCATTTCACCAACGCATAACCCAGGAAAAAAAATATTTTTCATAATCATATAACCCATGAAAGTTAAACAGGTTTCATAAACATATAAAATTTGAAAGAGAAACATGATTCAAAAACAAATAACCCCTGAATGAGAAATAGGTTTCATAAACATCACTCCACAAAAATAAACACCATTGAGATAAATAATATGCATGTAACCCTTCGATTATATCCCCAAAAAAGCATGAGTTACTACAATGAAAGTCAACATATATGGAAAATCATTTTCAAATATATTTTAAAAACATATCTTGAGGAAAATATACATTATTCTTGGGGAAATGATTTTTAAAACATAAATCCTATTGGAAACCATTTACTATGAAAATAAACATTAAAACATATAAATAAATATTTAAAAACTTTCTAAAATATTTTTTATTTGAAAACATATTTTGTTTTAAAACATATAAAGGATACTTCAAAAACTTTTGAAATACATTTTCTTTGAAAACATATAAAGGAATGTTGAAAATGTTTTAAAAACCATTTATTTGAAAACTTATAAAGAAATCACAAAATATTTCTGGAAGAAATTTATTTTAAAACATATAACAGAAACCATAGAATGTTTTGAAAACATTTCTTTGAAAATAACTTTTAGAACATATAAAGGATGCTTTGAAAACATTTTGAAAACATTTTTCGATGAAATTTTATCAAAGATTCTTGAGAACATTTTGTAAACATTTTACCTTGAAAAATTATAAAATAATTTTTAAATTTTTTTGAAAACACATTTTAAATAGAAACCCTTTTTCTTTTACAATATATTTGAAACAATATAATGAATCTTTGAAAATTATTTAATACAATTATTAAACATAAAACATTTTTAAAAACATTTTTCTTTGAAAAAATCATTATAAACATTGAATCTATAGAATAACAGGATAATTGTTTTAAAAAAATAATTATATTTTAAAATTTTAAATTAAGCATCAATGAAATGATAGTTATGGAGGTGGATAACTATTTCCGTTTAAAATAATCTTCTTTCGCCATAAAAAAGTTCGAAAAGTGCCTCGACCAGAAAATGACATAGAAATTACTTTTTAAAAACCATATTGTTTTAGAGGTAAAATATGGGTTAAAATTTCTTGTAAAGATCAAGGGATAACAGTAGAACATTTTATAAAACCTTTTTAAAACATTTTTATAAAACATGACTTTGATGGAATATATATTTCTGATTGGAGAGGCAGATAAATTCAGATTTTCATAAAAACAATTATTTAATTATCTTAAGTACCCAAGGGTGGGAAAATTGGTAATAATAAATGAATATATTTTTAATCACTAGAGGGTGAGAAAATAAGGATTTTTATTGAGTTATAGATTATAATATTTCATCAATGGAAGCATAATCTTAAATATTCTATATAGATAATTAGACTGTAGTAATAAAATGTTACCATTTTGGTAACATTGAATCATAAATCCCCATGAAAGAATAACATTTCATGAAGATTAAAATATCCTAAAAATAATGATATTAATGATACGACATATCAAATTTAATTTTATACACATCATATAATAATATAGATTCCAAATAAGGCATGCGTCTTAAAGAAGGAAAATTATGGAAAAAATTACTTTTCTGATTTGGTAATTTTAAACAATAAAACCCATGAAAGAGATATCATAAAATGGATATGTAAATACCAATAAATTTAAGAATAATAATCACATTTTATATTCATCATTATTATATACACCACATATAAAAATGAAGGGTGAATAAGGCATAAAACTCACAGAAATAAAAGTGAGATGAGAAAACCCTTACCATAAGTCTTAACATTCTTTTTACACATTAAAACTCTTGTATAATAAATATAATTATATTATAAATATAAAAATTTACCATATAATTATATATCATACTATATATTATTTTATTATGATCTTATATTACATTTTTATTAACAATTCCATGTTTCGGTTATGTCCCGGGTAACAACTGCTTTTTTTATACATTATTTGACTTTTTATTCTTGTCATATTGAAAAAATGAAATGAAATGAAATATATATATATATAATTTCATTATATTGGAATTATTATTTTATATATAACATATTAGTTTGTTAAAATCACCCTTAATACATTCCTTGTAATGTTTTAATAAATCACATCGTTTTGAGGAGGCGGTAGTCCACATGTCCACAAAATATGTATTCAAATTCTAACAAAATAGAATGAATGAAGAAATTTTTTAGATAATAATTAAATAATAATCAAGACATAATAAATATAATAAATAAATCTTTTAAGAATCATATTATTATCATAATTACCATCCCTGAGAGGAGGTAAATGATAAAATGAAAGTCATCATTTTGCGAGGAGATAGTTCGTCATACACACTAATGACAAGTTCGTAATCCATTTGATGTAATTTTGTAGGTGTAGGTAAATAACATAAAATAAAAACATTTTAGTATATATAGGATACTTATGTTTTTATATAATCATTTAATAAGAATAATTTATTTGGTGGATAAAGAAATTCAAGGAAAAGTTCTTGTTGAAGGATGTTACCTCTTCTTTGTGTAAGTCCTTCTTGTTTGCACCCAAGGGATTCCTTGGTTGGATTTTTACCCAAAGTGGGGAATATATGATAAACTTATATAATTTTGTAACTTATTTGGCTAGATATTATATGAGCCAATGTGGTTTGAGATGTGTGAGCAAGGGGAAGGGTGAATGCCTTTTTATACAGAAGGAGGGGTGGCATTATTGTAAATACAAAAAGGTAAACACTGTTAGGAGGTCTACCTTACCTCAAGTGATTCAAAAATTAAAAACTAGTGGGGTTAATGAGAATTTCGGGCGATAAATACCTCCAAAACACAAAAATAAGTGCATTTTTATAATTTTTATCCTTAACCTCAATGTTTCCCCACTTTTTTCGTTTTGGTTTTTATTAAGGTATCCAATTTTGTAAGCTAAGTAATTTAAATATAATGACTAAATAAAAATATTATTTATTATAAAAAATATAACCAATTAGGTCATAATATTATATGAAATTTACAACCACAATAAATCCTTTGTGGGTTGGAAATTAATTTTAAAACAAGAACATGTAAGAGAGAAAACACTACAGTAACCCGAACCATGCTAATATTGTTTTTACTTTTTAGAGGTCAATGTGTTAATTATAAAAGAAAAAAATATTCTTGAATAGAAAATATTTTATATTATTTAACATTTAATAATAATTTTTTAGAATATAGGATTTTTAGTAAATTTAAAATCTTTTAATAAATTATCATTTATTATTAAATAACATTAATGCTAGTTTTTTACATTATTTGAATAATTAAAATTAAAAAATATCAAGACAAGGATAGAATCTGAATTTATTAATTTCACACATTTTTATCATGATATATTCATAAAAAATATTCAATGACTATATTTAAATAAATTTAATTTACTTTTATTATTTTTAGTATCTTTATTTTAGTTAATTATTAAATAATAATTACCACATTTGGAATTCATTATGTAGTAAATCTAAATAATTCCTCTATAAAAATTAAATATTAGTGAATACGATGAAAAAAATCCATTAAATTTCAAAATAACGTATACAACCAACAAATGTGGGTTTTTGTCCATATCTGAATGATTTATAAATGTTAAAGGTAAAGACAGTTCCTTTCCTATCTTTTTTATTACTTAACTTATTATATTGGTCACATTCCTAGAATAATGTTCCAATTTCTCATAAAAATCAAAAAATAAGTGATATGGTCACAATATCATAAAAAAATTTTTTTAGAAATTTGTCTAGATCATTTTTCCCTCAAGAATAAAGTTTCATAACTAAGTAAACTATTTTTTAACTTAATTGGTGTAATTAATTTTAGTTTATTTCACTAATATTTTTGGTTTTAAAATAAATTAATCTTAATATGAATTATAAAATATGGTTATTATAAATATAGAATCCATTATTCAAAATTATAAACATATAAGTGAAAAGAAATTAGTTTAAAATTAATCTCTTAGATCTGTCACGAATGTGGGGTTTTAAGTAAAAATGTTTTAAAGCATGAAACAATTTGGTATCCTATTTCAATGTGAAATTGGTTAAAATGACATAAATTGGATTAATTTATGTTAAATTGATCTTGTTATACTTCATAATAAAATTAAAATACAATTAAAAAATATAAAAAATTAGATGAAAAAAGAGTTCTAAATTAAAATTCTGTATTTTTCACAATTCATCGAGAAAATTATGTTTTTGTCAAAAAAATCCAAAACATTACCCTATGATAATTTTGAGATTTTTAATTTAAAAATGATTTTTATTTTATCATATTCAATTTCTAAAAGTGTGTAAAATTAATTTTATTATTTTTCATTGAAGGTCATAAAAAGAAGTTCATTTAAGAAAACAGTATTTTCAATCATATAAAGACATTAAAAAATTATCTATTTTATTATTAATATGTTTTATTTATATAAAACCATTATAAATAATATTTAATAATTATTTATTAAAATTTATGTTTTGAAGATTAATGAAAATTTTATAAGTAAATCATTTAAATAATTATAATAATAAAATAGTGTTTCATAGAATCATAGTGTTTTGTGTAACACAAGAAATGTCAGTGTCATAAGCACTGAAGGATTTAATTGGTGTAGTGTAAAAATAATAATGACATGGATTATCATACAAAGAAATAATAATTTTTTTTATTTCATATACCACATTATATATTCAGTGTTACATGAAAATAAAAAATATCAAAAAGATTAAATTAATTCAAAAAACATATCTCTGGGTGTTACATTTCCACAATAATTTAAAACTATTACTATACAATGTATGACTTGTTAAATCATCCTTATTAATCTGATCTCTAAATATATACAGATATGTTCCAAAGAAAATTAAATATTTTCAACATAAATTTAGCACCCCAAATGCTTGTTAATCATCATCATTCAAACGTCTTCACATATGTAGTTCTTTTTTCATCAATTTGAACTCATAATAGCTCAAGATAATATACTCTTCCTTCACGAAATTTAAACTCATGTAAAATATCCTCCTTGATTATAGGTTCACATTTTTTCTCAGGCTCTAGAAATAAAATTCTTTTACTTTCACATAATCATCCAAAATCACATGGAGTATGCCCAAATAGTTTTCGACATTAATAAATATTTTTCATGTCATGAAAGACAAGAAAATTATGATTCAACTAATATATAACAAAATTTTCCATAAATAGCATCTTCACAAATGGAATAGCCTTGCCACCACATAAAATCACAAGTGAAACTCTATATGCATATGTAATCTCCTTGCTACAATGAATAATCCTCATTTCCATAAACATGATACTTTATAGAGTGTACATCACTTTCAAATTTTAGAATATACCACACTTCAATCATCACCTCATTTTCATCAAAATTCATTCAAGTTATTCAATGATAACCATTAACAGGCTCTCCATTATAGTAATATCATTACATGTCTTCTTCTCATCTCAAGATAGTTAGTTTTCTAACTCTAAACCTCATAATCTCTATGTGAGCTCATTCACTTTGGTGTAATGGCTTTAATCATCCTTACTCTCATATTTAACCATGATTTCATGGGATCTTCTTCACTGTTATCTTTAATCTTATTCATTCTTATGTTTTTTATATCAATACCAAAACAAAAATTCCAATTAAGATAATATATATTGACTAGTATATTAATTTTATTGTGTGAAAGGTTTTATAATCCTCAAGATAGGAAGAATGTTGAGTTATTTAGAATTTTCTCATCTAGTGTTTCTAAATATTATAAATCTAGAGATTTCAAAATGGAATCAGGCAATACATGTCACAAATGAAATCTTTAGGGACTTGGATATGCTCAAAGTAGTTCTTCATATTTAATCTTATTTAGGAATAATGAATGTGGTAAAAAACCACATCGGGTAATAATTGATTCAACAAGATAGCTCAGGTATATTTGGAAGTATCTAAGCTATATGGATGGATAATTCTATAACCATTAAGTCTAAAAGATGAAATAAATCTTGTTTTTTTTAATCCATTTTCATTGGAATTTAATTCTAGAATCTATTTTTATTTTCACGAATTATTTTATACATGGTTAAATCTATCATTAAATATTGAAAATTAAAGAAGAGTATGAAATTAGAGGTAAGGAAAATCTATGGAGTAATATTTTCTCATCTGTAAACATAAAGAGAAATATGATGATTATTTACACACATTATTAAGTTTTTATGTTCTTGATGAAATATATTAAAACATTGAATAACATGGATTATTTGATGTGCTTTTGTTTTACTTTTTATGTATTAGTATGTATGAATTACCTTTAAGTTTTGATTGAATATTTTAAATATTTAGGAATTTCAATATGTATTATTTATTGAATGATTTGGCTAACGTGATTATTTAATGGAATAATAAAATAAATCATAACATAATAAGAGTTATTCTTTAATTTATTATTAAGAAATTCCTATAACTGATAAGAAATTTTGGTTCACTGGCACTATTTCCATCAGAGAAATCATTCATTCCAAAATTTTCCATGGTACCATGATTCTCCGGATGATCATTGTTTCAAATAACTACCTACAATATGTGAAATTATATCTGTTTAATCATAATAAACATTAAAATATTCTAGCACACGTATCACCAAGCTTTCATTTCAAGAAATGATATTATGTTATTATTGGGTAGTTCAGGCCTCTTTCAAAGATGAAGAGGTTTACATGTAAGAAGTGATCCTGGCCATTTCTGCAAGATTATAAAAGAAGAATGATTTCACTAGAATGTGAGCATACACTTCAACCTATATTAAAATTTACCAATAATTAATGTTGATCCTTTTTTCTTTCATAAGCAGTCCTTTTACTTTTCATTTGTTGGATGTTCAAATGTACATTTTTATGTGATAATTTTTTTACTTGGAAATATAGATAGAGTGTTGCTGGTTGATTGACGGATTTATGTTCTTTATTGTAGTATCCTGCAGTAGCTCAATATTTTATCGTATATAGAGGATATATCCATGATTAAAACTGTGGTAATATCCTCCAATTTATATGATTAAAACATGGTTGTAGATTTTAATTTCTTTGTTTAAAATGGTGGATATAGATTACCTATTACCATTGTTGTAACCATTTTATTAGGGTGAAATTTCCACTATTAAACTTTTTTGAAGATTTGAATTTCTATGGTTTGAACCTTTGGTATAGATTACATACTGCCATAATTTTAACTACGGTATTAGGGTCAAATTTATATTCTCAAACTGTGGATATAGCTTGAAATTTACATAGTTTAAAACATGGTTATACATGAACTATTGTCTAGTTTAAACTATGGAAATTTAGAAGTCTTATTGCAACAAATATAGCTACCATGATTTTGAAAACCTTGATAATAGGCTATATCCATATTATTAGGTTTATGGACATGGTTCCAAACTATAAACATTGATGAATTTTATAATTGTCTAGGGTCATGATTGTAAGAACCAAATAATGCTCTTGGAAAATTTCTATAATCTAAACTACTTGCTTTTAAACATTGGAAATAATAAAATATGCAGACTCCATTATAGAATCGATGACAAATAACTACTTATAACTCTCCCATCTCATGGCTCCTACATTATGACAAAATAAATATCTGGACTATGAATTCATGTCATTTTAATCTGTATAAAATATATAATCTTTATAACCCTTGATGAATAGATATTCATCTCCCTTATAAACTAAAAATACATCCTTAGTTTTCCATAGATACTTAAGGATAACCTTAACAATGATACAATTTTTTCACATATATTTTTTGAAATCTTCCTACAAAGATCAAATCATAGGAAACATCATGCCTATTATATAACATTTAATACATGATAGATCCTATCATATAAATTTATGTGATCTTACTAATTCCTTTTATTTCCTCTTATGTCTGGGGATATATTTTCTTGTAATGATGTATATAATGTGACCCTGAAAATAATAATCTCTCATATTGTTTCATACTAATATTTTTTAGGTATCTACCCATTGTATTCATATTGAATTATTCCATGAATCCTTCTGTATATATCATTTATGATCTTGATCCCTATAATATAGGAATCTATACCTAATTTCTTTTGGATAAAAAAATTCACAACCATAACCTAACCACTTTTAAGGATGGTATATCATTACAAATTACAAATATCTAATTAAAAAACTACTATAAAAAACATTTCTCATACTAAAACACTTGTAAATGTATGTCTCATATTTGTTCTTAATGAAACAAAATTCTTTTATGGCTTTAGCAAATTGAATGTTTCATGACTTAAATGCTTTTATTAATCCATTAAAGGGTCTCTATAACTTTCATACATTATTTTAATTTCATGGGATCATAAACCCTTTATTTTATATCATTTACACATCATATTGAGGGTTCCTATTATGTAATGTAGTTTTTATATACATTTTAAAAAATATCATAGGCATGGAATGTTTTTATAGAATTAAAATTTTTATGGATTTAAAAATGAAAACATAATAAAATGTTTCATCATATTCATTTCCTTGATATTATCTTAATTCATTATCCAATATCCATGATTTTTAGTTATTTATTATACCTTCCATTTCTATTTTTTGTTAGGATTCCAAGTAACACCAAATAAGATTCACATCAACTGGAAAATTGATTATAACCCAACATGGTTTTAATACATAGACTTCATCTTATAATTCATCACTTTTTTTTTTCATTTTATAGATTTTCGGAACTCAACTACCTCTTTATAGGAGAGTGGATTCTTATAGTCAACAAAAAATGATTCACTGTCATCATTGACTAGAAAACCATATATATCTTGTTCTATTACATTTATAGTGATCCTATATAATACATAAGGTTCAGAAACATCTTCTTATATAGGGAATGATGAAATATATTCACAAACTAAATCGTTTTTATCTTGAGAATCTTCTTCAGGAAATTTAGTATTTTTTCCTCTATCCCCCTTGAGGATTTTCTACCACTCAGTAAATATGGAATGTCTGTCTACAATTAAATTCTTGTTTTAAGGGTTATATAGATTTTATACCATTATTTCTTTGGGATACCCTGTAAAGATAATGTTCATACGTTAGGGTACTAGTTTTTTTATAAGCTATGCCAAAAAAGCACCTCCTAAATCCAAGCATGAACATGGGACAAAATTGGTTTCTTCCCATAGCATAACTCAAAGGGAACCATTTCCTCTTTTTTCACACATAATTTAGTAAGTATATTGATTTCTTTAATATATATCCCGAAAAGGATAATATATTGACTACATGTCTCATCAGCAACCATACCATGTAAATTAATTTATTTTCCCTACATAAACTAAAACCATTCTAGTATGGTGTATAAGGTGGAGTGAGTTGATATAAAATCTCATACTTCGATAGAAAGACAAAATATTAATGGTTAAGTTATTCACCACCTTGATCCTATTAATGTTTCTTCATATTCTAACCAAGATGGTTTTCAAGACCATTTGTGAACACATTGAACAACTCAATGTGTTAAAGCATTTACAACATGATTTTGATATAACCAAAACTACTCAATTGATTGATAAAAGTTATAAATTATGATAATTCACCTCATCATTCAACTTGAAAATGTCCACACCCATCACTGTGTTCTAATCTAAAATCTTTGCATCCATTTTTACTTGATCATAGAATGGTGGGTTGTTCATATTTCCTTACAAACAAGCATGCCATATTTAAAATTGTTTGATATTAAAAGATTCTAAGTAGTAATCGGATAGATCTTTGACAAATGCTTCTCATTTACATGACAAATATTGTGATTCCACAACTGGATATTATATTAGACACACACATATTTTTTTATCAATATCCAGTATTTTTTCATAATTTAATATATAAAGACCATTATTGAACTATTACATACCATTGAAAATTATATCTTTATATAAGTAAAAACTCTTATTTCCAAAACTAAAAATAAATCCATCCATTTCTGAATAATAAATGATAATTATTTTCTTGGTTACACTAAAAAAATAATAAAAATTATTTATAACCAAAATCAATCATATTTTTAATGTGAGGTGGTAGTATTCAAAGGATAAATAATCCATCCATGATCCATTGGAAGCCCATATATACACCTCACCTATAAAAATATTCAAAAATCAACTTGGTGCCTATATTTGGATAAAAATTTTACCACCATAGGTAGTATCTAAAATCTAACTTGTAGATATGAAAATATTACACACAATAACAAACTCACTTGAAGACTCACCATTATTATTTGGACTAGTTCAATTCCTAATACAATAGACCTTCATGCCACATGGAAATCATATCACATAATATTACATTCCATGTATTTAGATATTCTTCTTCATAAAGGATAGTGCTCAAGAGCCATATAAATGGAATGAATCTTATTCCCCTTTCCTTGGTCATCCTCTTATTATTATCACTATGGACCATGGTTTTTTCATTCCCCATGTATTTATCTACTTGCAGAATAATATTAACATGTCTTGAAAGTTACTTCTCCTTATTGGTTATATTATAATTCAATAATAAAACTGGAGAAGTTTTTGGGTAGTGAGGATAGAATGAGATCTTTGAAAATATCACCATGGATCGTAAACCCTAAGATTTAAAACACTCAATGTATCTAATCATCATGACTAAATGTGGCCTAGATGGAATATACTCTCTATGATTTCATATAAAAAGTACAATGGAGATCTCAAATCTCTATGATCCGACCCTCTCTTAACAGAAATCCTTGAGATGATAAATAATTATATATGCATCCATATCTTCATATTGATTTATAATATCATTATAAATTGAGGATACATGAATAATTATAAATCCATTTCAATGTATACATTCTTCGAAAAGATAAATACTTTTTCCTCACTAGACTCTATGGAATGTGACTCAGGTAGCGAGGTATCGAATATGTACAATTTCTGTTTATGGAATTATAAAATGCATAAGGGCCTATTCAATTAATGGAAATTTTATCTAGTGGAGACTTATACATATATAGTATTAGTCATAATGATATTGTTTAAATTGTTTTTATAACATTTCAAAAAATTAATACTGTATAATTAATACATTCATTGATTAAAAAATGGATTAATATATTTATATTTCATTATATTCCATTAATCTCCTACTCGTTTTTGAACCTAATATCACTCAACATTAGATTCATAATATCTTTTCCCTTAGCTATTATAGTTTCAAGGATCTATATTCCCATTCTGGTAACCTAGGCGTGGGTATGAAAAGTTATTTGAAGGTTTTAGGTAGGAGTAATTTTATAACCACATTAACTCAAAATTTCATTATCCTTTGAGTAGAATCCCCAATCTATAAATCCAAAAAAAAAGATTTCTCCATCCTTTTACTCTCAGCTACACCATAATCTATTTGGGTAGTCCAGCCTTTATGTGAACCAAGTTATGTGAGCCCCAAAAATCAAGGTAAAATTTACAAGATAATTGAAATAAACCCAACTTGGGTCGGTCAAGTAGTTTAAACTATGAGGTTGATTCTAACATAAGTAGTCAAAGGCTATTCTGACATAATATTTGAGTTGATTTATTTTTATATTTATGCATAAATATCATTTCATAACATTCATTATTAATATTACGTGGGCTTTGCAAAAGTGATTAACTACGTATGGTCCAATATTCACACATAATCTGGTTATATTTTATCTAATCTTACATTCATGTAAAATAATTTATTAGTTAGTCACACATAATCTTTAATCATTTATAATTATCCATGAAACTGACATAAAAAATATAACCAGTATGATCATGATATTCTATAATGGTATGTTTATCAAGAGGATGATAAACTAACCTTAGAGGCTAGGGTAAAACACCCTGAACTATAGCTTGATTCATGTTGCAGCATTCCACCATGGATCCTTTGTATAACCTCATTTGGTTTCACCTGAGCTCCTAGACTCAACCACCACCTCTCACCTGGGAGCTACATAATTACTTAAAATTTTACTCACACGTAGGTGAGGGGATCTAATGGATTTGATAAAGAGTGTTTGTAGAAAATAATTATTTCCACATAGGCCCTTACATAATGAGGAGGGGATGATATAAATGACATAAATTTTAATTTTACCATAATTAATTAAAACTTAATAATCATATATATAGTGTTGGTCTACTTTCATGATCATCTAGACAAAATACAATGATATTACATTTTCAATATAGAAAACAATTACTTTGATCTTTTCTTTAATTATTATAATTCACAATGAATTAAAAAATTATCTAATCTATTTTAATTAAATACAAGTATCCTTAACACACCATCATCTATAATTTAAAAAAAGTTATTTTCACTTTAAATTATTTATTTACAGAAGTGTACTTGTAGAAATCTCTATGTACTGATCGAAAATTTTAAAATAGAAATATATTTAATATATAATTAACAATCTTATTGAATGGTGTGTACTATAAAATAACCGAAAAATGAAACACATGTGAATAAGATTATTATATATTTAATTTTTATCCCTGAATAACTAGCCACATTACCGGAAACAGACTATATATCCTGTATTATACTAAATAATGTGAACTACCTTCTTCCCATGTCTACAGAACACACCTTGGGAATGGTTGTGTTCTCTATCATAGATGAGTTTGAGGTATATTATGTATAACATGAATACATGGTTTGTGGTCTTGGAGTTGCGGGCATATTCAGTCCCCATGTTGTGTATCTGATACTTTTCACATTGGGTCACCTTGTTCTCTTGGATTTAAGAAATTATGACTACACATAATGTATAGTGGATACATGAAATTTAGTTCTTTAATTCATGTTTCAGTCTATCAGGATCTGTATGATGATCATATTTTTTTGATCTTAGATCCAATTTCATCACTTTTATATAACTTTATCATGAGATACGAATAAAAAAACTTTAATAAATGGTGAGTATAAAATAAACACATGCCTTGTGCTATTTTTTTTCAATTAAATGCTTTTCCCTCCATATGGTGTTCTTTAGTTATTTTTTTTATTTTAATCTTAACCATTAATTAGTTATTATAATGATAACAAAAAAGGGAAGAGACGACAATTTCAGACATTAAAACAAATCAATATTTTTAAAATAAAAAATTGTGCATGAGAGTATTAAATAAATAATAAATAATTACAAATTTAAAATTTGACCCCTGTGATACAACTTATTGGTTCCAAGCATAGAGAAAAGACCTTTAATGGCATGGACAACTCAACTTTTAGTCTTAACTTATTAATAACCATTTTTTTACTTGAAAAATATCATTTCCCAAAAAATAATAGATTATTATATGAGTGAAAAATGAGGTAAACAAAAGAGTACGATCTTCACATGTATTATATATTTAATTTATGAGAATATATAAAATGACATCAACTTTTAATTCAATTTTTCTGATTATCTAGTTGATTAAATCTTGTTAAATATTCATTATAAATCAAGAACCAATTATAGAATCCCTCTAGTAGTCATACCCACATTCACCATAATCTCTCAAACATCATCATAGAATCATCGATTGCTAGCACACACGATGTTGAATGCATGTGTTTCTCGTAGTTGATCGTAGTATAATTATTATTTAAGGATGAATAACTCTTGATATTATTTTGATAGCTTGAGAGTGCATGAAGAGAGTGCACATTATAGATCTATATATCTCTTTTTAGGTATTTATAGAGTTTGTATCAATCTTTTATGATCTCTAATAGTTATTATAGAATGTTTTGTAATTAGATTTTTATTATTGTTGGTTTTGAGTTTTACAATTGATCATAATCCATTTCCCTAATAAATTATTTGTGGTTGACCCCATGACAAACAATAATAATAATATTTTTATTATTATTTTGTTGACATGTTCAAAAAAATTTAAAATATGACTAAATATAAATTATTCAATTTCAAATTGGACCATTAGGAACGGTCCACATTCCCTTGTAGAATTTTATCAATCCTTGAATAATGAAAATTCTTATAATGAATAAATATCAATAAATTATTCATCATTAAATAAAATAAATATTATATTCAATGAGGCATTCTAATAATAATATTTATTGTTATTATTTAACACACTTATTATATTGAATAACTTATGATTAAATCTCAACAATCAACCAAACCCGAATAAATATTATTTATTTTAACCTGTTAAATTAAATACTTGAATATTAAGTAGATTGTAGATACACATCTTGTGTGACCCTCTAGGACACTTTCTTAATGGTATTAGTCATAACCACATAACCTCGAGGTTCAGTATTTAGCAACATGACAAGAATTCCACAAATAAAGGAACTAATGTCAAATCGACATCGAACCACTTATGGACACTTACCATGTAATATAATCAATTTATTGTGATATCTCAAGTAAATTATGTTACATTATAGTTCAATTATCCTATTTGATCAATGTATATTTCTTTCAATTTATAGAAATGAGCTCACCCACTGAACACCTTTTCCATTAATTTATTACAGATGTCCAATTCCATTAATTGTCATGAGATATAAACTTTCATCAAGTGAAAGAAAAGAAAAATTCTTTTTAACATTATTGATTAATGAAAATATCACTAATGATGTACCCAATACATCATACCCCTTCAAAATCATATTCCTTTACAATTTTATTCAAATGCATAATATTTCAAGTGTCATGATTGATATGGCCTAACATGGATCAGTGTAATCTGTAAGATAGGGATGGGATGAATTAGGGATATGAATTTCCTTAATGTTTTCTTTATTTTACAATAACCTTCGACTCATATGAAATATTAATCAATTTATAGAAAACCAAACATTCACACATCCACATGAAAACAATTATTTTCATGGTTCACTACACAATAAGAGTATCTAGTCCTTGTTGTGGTTTGTAATTAATCGAATAACACACAATCTACTAGAAAGAAATCCTTTTGTGTAGATACAAAAAATTATGAAATACCCTTACACTTGTGTAGTACTATGATATATACAATGGAAAATGTTCTTATTTTATCACAAATGATGTAAATACGTTTTTTTACCATGTTCAGAAACATTCATCAGTTGGTTTTGAACATGTACCTATGTATCTTAATAAACATCATATTTTTGTGAATCTTTAGAAAAAATTCATCACATTATTAGACAACAGTAGGTAGGAAAAACTACTCTGGACATTGTACAAAAACTAGTTCTGACTCTCCATTCCAAAAGAAAGACTTATTCATTAGTTGAGAAACATTTCTAATTAACTACTTTATTTTCTTGAATATATCTATCATATTTCTCTGTCTGATCTAGTAATTCTATACTAAAAATTAGTTTGATCACTTCATTTTTTCTGGAAACATTTCCTAAAAAAATTTGTCTGAAAACTAAAATTCCAATTGAATCAAATCATAACATCTTCTAAATAAATTAGAAATATCACTCTGATGATTTGGGAAAATTGTTGAATACTTAATTGTATTTAATCTGTTTGATCGGTCACTAATATCATTGTGATTCCTCAGTTCCAAAAAAATAAATCGATTGATCAACATAAAAAACTTCTCTACTCAGTCACACACAAAAAATCTAGTCCATATAATATGATTTGGATAGTATAATTTTCACGATCATATGGAACACTTCAATTTATGTTTTAATAGTTCTCTCCAAATGATTAATGGGTCAGTGTCTGTACTCATTCGATAAATTAGTATTTTGATGTATTGGATGTACAAGTATCAAAAGTGAACTGGTTATTTCTGAAACTAAAAAAATTAATGGTTCATCGGACAAATATGTTTGTTTTATGGACCATCCCATCTAATGAATCAGTTATTCAACACTTATGAAAAAACACTGCCTTTGGAAAATTCAAACTCCTAGCCTCCAAATAACATCTGTGTTTGTGTATGAAAAATTTCAACTTCATAGGAACACTAGAAATTCACATTTCACTTTTCATTTCCTAAATCATGATTTTATCATGACTTATTCTTGATTTTTTGGAAATTGATATTGGTATAGAATCATATGACATATTTCTACCCCGTTTTTAAAAATAATTTGAATACAAGTTTCTCAAAAACATATAATACAGAGATCTTTTATCACAAGAAATTATCATTAGATTTTTTTTCAAACATCTAAAAAGACATTATGTGTCTGATAAAACTTACCACTCTTGGAAATATGTGCATCTAAAAAACATGTTCATGAAAAAACATTTTTATAACATAGAACTATAATTTATCAAAATTATTAAGAAATTTTAACCTAATATGTTGAGTTTGGGACTCCTACATATGATCAGATGAACTTCAAAGTGAATTGATATCTCATGTATATGTAAAAACAAAAAAACATTTAGCAACCTATTATTTCAAAATTTGAAAAAAAGAACCCACATGGTCCCAATAATCTCTCCCTTTGGATTTTATATTAAACGATATGACATAAATCACTAAAATTTGATTCCATTGAGACTGAATCTGTCATCCTTAATTACTACAAGCATGGTAAGTAGAATATCCCATGGCCTGTAACATATTTCCTAAAGATGCGCATGAATCTCATCAGTAATAGAACTATCCTTTTTCACACTTAGAGGGAGGTAAATAAGGTTGATGACCATATTTTCTCTATGGTAGTGAAAGTTCTTAGTGATTTTTTTCCCAGGTACATGAATTCCCTCCCAATTTAAGGGAGTAAACTGATTAGAGGGGATTCTCTAGGTCTGTATCACTTTATTACTCCATAGTTTTCCCTTTCTGGTGGGCTGCCCTTTCTTGTTTCATGGAATTATCACATTGAACACTTTTTTAATAAATAGATGGATGGTCTACTAAATAACAATTATAAGACAATGTGAGTGAAATAATTATTGGATACAATAATAATTGATAGCCAAACCACATTATCCATAAGAAATGACTTAAGAACTTTTATTGAAATTCAAGATCTCAGACATTTCCACCTCTTCGCAACTTATTTATTCCTATAAAAACAAGCTTCCTACAAGCACTTCATCAGACTATTAGAATAGTTCACACATATATAGGTTTTTTTCCTAGATTAATCCCTTTACAAATCCCCCTAAATATATGATTCCTTAAAATTTTTATTACTTACCAATGGATAAATATATGGAAAATAATTTGTCTCCACCCCAACAACACTATAAAAATACTAGATGAGAGTAGGGACATAGGTAACATCCTAGATTCACTAAATAGTAAATGAACTTTGTTGTTCACATGACCTGAAGAACTTCTCCCCTTATGTCAAAGTCTGATGAATAGTAGTGGTGTTACAAGGTGGAATAGTGGGGAGACTATACATCCATGGTAAGAGTGTAGAATATAAGTATACTCATATTAATCAATTGTAGAATTATATAAATAACTAAACAGATAAATAATAACATCATCATAAAATTAAACATGTAATCTCATCCAGCATTGTTATTTCCAGAGATGACCATAAAATTCGATATAAAATACAGGTAATACATTGAAACAGGAACCCTACACAATACATGTATCAAATGTAAAAAAAATCTAACCCCTGATAGCATCAGGATATCAAAACTCAATAATGTTATCCCCTAATCCTATAAACAAATCAATCAAACATCACCAAATAGGAACTTTCCCCTATCCCTACCTGCATCCATAAAGTCTATCTTGGGACCCAGCGACAACCTGAATAGTGTGTTAGATAACACTCTATATTCCACCACCAACTACATCTATAATAAGTCTAGTTTGTGTATATAAGATGAATCAGTGTTTAAATATAATATTTTTTAAATTAATAACAGTAGTATAGATTCTATCTAGCCTATCAAGTCTCATTTTGATAGAGAAAATAAATCATAAGGGATATACATCAATCACATCAATCAATAATAATGGTTTATGTTGAGTCAACTTATATCATCCCAACAAGGACTGGGGTCCAAGGAGTAAATTTTGTGATGGAACTCGAGTGTGATAAATTAATCCATTAAATAGGATCCAAGGTCTATAAATATACAAGTCATGTTAATGAGTTAGTTATAAGGAGAATAAATGTCCAAGACATCCTAATGAGTCAGATAAACTAATTAAAATGGATCATTGGAGTAGAAATGTCCATTGAATCTCGGTAATCCTTGTAACTAATATCCAATAAGTAGTAATTTCCCTTTCATCATAATGGGTTAGGTAAACTAATTAAACTAGATACTTAGAGTATAAATGTATAAGGAATCCATTTAATTAACGTAACCAGAATCCAAGGAGTAGTAATTTCCATTACATCCTAATGTGTTAGGTAAAATAATTAAGCTAGATCCTTGGAGTACAAATGTCCATGGAATCCAATTAGTCCATATAACTTGGTTCTAAGGATTTTTAATGTCTATGGAATCCTAATGAGTTTGGTAAACTAATTAAATTTCATCAATGGAGTAGAAATTTCCAAGGAATTTAATGAATCCAAGTGTCTCAGATATAAGGAGTAGTAATATCCTATATATCATAATTAGTTGGGTAAACTAATTAAAGTGGACCCATGAAATAAAAATGTCAATGGAATCCATGTAAGACATGTAACTATGATCCATGGAGTATTAATTTAATAGTAATTCTAATTGTTCAGGTAAAATAAATTAACTAAATCCTATGAGTATAAATTTTCTATGAATCAAAGTAAGATATGTAACTAGGATTTAAGGAGTACTAATGTCTAGGGAATCCAAATGAGTCATGTAACCAAGATCCAATGAGTATAAATTCCCAAGATATCATGCTATTTTAAGTTATACATATAGAAGGAGAAGATATGTCCATTTTATCCTAGCATATCATGTAAATCAAGTAATTTGATCTAAGGAGTTGAAATTTTTGAGGTATCCATGTAATCTGTTTAGAGGGTATCTGAGGAATATAAATTTCTAAGTAATCCTAACCAATTCATCCATAATTTCATATATCACTTTGTATTCATATACATTCCAAGATATCAAACAATTTTTACCTTTATTATATAATGACAAGGTGCTATAAGGTTTTCAAAACCTTTAAAATTTAACTTTAACCCACATTCAATTCTAAATTATACCTGGAGATCTCATCACACCCCAAGGGTGGTAGAAACATGATAGAAAGATAGAAATCACCCCTGGGTTGTTCGGGATTAGGTAGAAAACCTCCATCCTTGAAAAAAGGCTTCATGGAATGTCTTATACTCATTTTTAACAATTAATTAAAATTTAAATTAATTTAGAAAGAATCACCATGAAATTTTGGTGTGTGACACAAAAACAATAATATATAAACAACAAGACATTGATGGAAGTGTTATATACCACCTATCTCATCATAGTATTAGAAAATTCATCTAGTCTCAACATCTTATTTCAACAAAATAAGAAGAAAATGGATTAAGAGATGAACACCCTAAAAATAGCGCATTAGATCCTAACCGAAAATATATTTTTGAGAGGAGGAAAAATGAAAAAATGAGCAAGAGGAATCTCGAACTCACATACATGCATCCAAGGAAACCAACAGTGGTGTAACCAGACATTGGATCAGAAAGATATGAAAAATAATTAACTTTAATTCCATGGGAGCTTTCATAATATGAAGAAGGGTGGCTATAACATGAGAAATAAAGGATGGAGGAGAGTGTTTAAACATTAACCGTATTAGGTAGAAATTGTAATTTCCCCTATAAATACTGGGTCACATGGTTTTGACAAATGGTTGGCCAAACTGTGCACTATCAATGCACCCATATCTATCTCCAAGATCCCCTCACACAGTCATGGTACATGGTTAGACATGTAGTTCCCCAACCATGTGTTTATCATTTGTTAGAAAATATTGTAGAAATTTCACAAGCGTGCATACATTGTTTCAAAATGTCCTTAAACCACATGGTTCTAGATAGTTTCTTGCAATACCCCACATTGTGACTCCAAACCATGCATCAAGAACTGCATAGTCTCTACTAACCATGCAGTTCAACTATCTTCTCAAAAAACTAAGGCTCTATGCTACAAAAAAGCATTAAAAACCCCTATTTCCTCCATGAACCCACTAAGGATTCAAATTAGGTCAAAACCATAGAATTAAACTAAAAATTAAAATGTAAAATATCTTATAGAAAATATAGGTTCTTAAAATCTCCCCCCTTAAATAAATTCACCCCTAAATTTCCATTCCATGGTAGTTCAATCATCGTCTGTGAATAACTTCAGCCACTGGGCACGTGTGTTATCCTCCCACTCCCAAGTGTCATCTTGAACATGGTCATTCTTTTATATCACCCATACCATAGTAACTGACCAACTACAAAGAAACATTGTGTAATGTTTAAAAATATAGATAGAATGTTCCTCAATAGATTCATCTACATCCAAATCAACCTCAATAAGGTGAAGAATATATGATGATTCAGAATGATATTAGTGAAGCTATGATACATGGAAGACAACTTCCATGGATTGTTTTATCCTAGTTAATTACAACCAATAGAATATCATGAATACTCTCTCTATAATATAAAAGGGCCAAATTTAATTGTTTTATATCTTCCCTCTATTCTGAATCCAAATATTCCCATGTTTAGAAGAAAATAGCAAAAAATAGAACTCCCCACATCAAACTCTAGTGGTTGACGGTGATGATTGGATTATGAGTTTTATCTAGACTGTGCAACAGTCATCCTATGTCTAATAATATTATCCTTCTCTAGTGTTTCCCCAATGAGATGATGTCCCAAAAACAATTCCTCTCATGCCTCTAACCAGAATAGGGTTGAATAAAACGACCTACCATAAAGGCCCTTATAAGGATCCATCTGTATGGTTTCTTGGAAGATATAATTATAAATGAAATGTGTGATAGGTAAGTGTTTCTTCCAATATCCTATAAAATTAAGGACACATTCTCGTTCAATTACCTCCAAAACTGATTTAATATAATCCCAATGACCATTAGTCTATGGGCGATAGGCTATACTCTACAGTGCAACTAAACCTAGTTCCCTATGTAACCCCTATTCTAATTACAATGTGAATCGATAACTTCTATCAGATATAATAAAACATGAAACCCCATGGAGTTTTATGATATAAAAAATGTAGATCCTCCAAATCTCATCCAGTAATAAAGTCTCCTAAAAAGGTAAGAAATTGGCGACCTTTTAACCTATCTACAATTACCCATATGACGTCACTGCCTTGAGAAGATCTTGGAATACAATCATGAAACCCATAGTAACATCCTCACATTTCCCCTCATGAATAGGTAACAGTTATAAAAGGTCATCTAGTTATTGGTTTTCTACCTTCACCTAATTACAATGGGCACACTAAGTAACAAACCCAGCTATCTATCTTTTCATCCCCAACCATCAGTATTGACAACGTATGTCAAGATATATCTTTGTAAGATTGGGATGAACGACCCATATAGAGGCATGGTAATATCACATCAAATATTTTTAGATGTTGGTAGGAGCCCAGACATATCTTTGGATGAAAACGTTCTCATCCACATCAACAATCTAACTAGGAGGTATGTTATCACATGTATCACCCTATTATAGGACCAATCCCTAAGAATTAGATAGCTTCCTCATCTTCACTCTCTCTATAAGTGAAGAGGTCTCTGATAAATTTTCAAGTATATACTTTCCATGATGGTCATGAACCTATACATAAATGTCCAATAATAGTTCCATATGCTTCCACTCACTACTACACTCCTGTATTTTCTGTGTTTGAGACCTCTTATATAGTGCATCAACAACTACATTTCCATTTCTGGGTGTATATTCAATTTACATGTCAATATTTTTTAGGTATTCTACCCACCTTTTCTTCCTAATATTCAATTCACGATGTATAAAGATATACTTGATGATTTTTTTGGTCTGTATACCCCAAAACATTCTCTTGGAGTAAGTAATGCCTCCAATAGGGCAAGGCATGAACAAGAAAAACTTACTCAGGATCATATGTTTGGTAATTCCTCTTGTGTGGCCTTAAATAATGAGACCTTTACACCAAGACATGATCCTCCTGTGTCATAAATTCTCCTAACTAGACACATGATTCATTATAATATAAATTATAACTTCTTCATAGATGTGGAAAAACAATGATCGGTGCTAATTTTAGTCCCCCTTTCATCTTCTAAAAGTCGGTCTCATAGGTTTCTTACCTTGATAACCTCACACTATTTTTAGTCAAGCCTGTAAGAGGTGATTCTAGAAATGAGAAGTCTGAAATAAAGTGTCTATAATATCCATCTATCCTTAAGAAAAATTTCATATCAAATACATTCTTGAGATACTCCTAAAAAACTATACCTCTCACATCCTCTCGGCCAACTAAGTCTCCTGTCTCTAAGATAATATGACCCAGGAAGTGAATCTTACCCATCCAAAAGTGGCACTTTATGAACAAAGAATATGACTAATAATCTCTTAGTGTATCCAATATGATGTCAATATAATTTATATGGTCATGTCGAGTGTGTGAATACACCAAGATATCATCCATGAATACTACCCCTAATAAATCCAGACAGGGGGCTGGATCAAAAACCTGATTTGTATGTTCAATGAAAATTGTTACCACATTCATGATATCGAATGACATTACCAGATACGAATATAGAACAGACATGATATGGAAATCTATATGTCGTATTTCTGAAGGACTAGCATGCACGGGAAGATAACCCGATCTTAGATCCATCTTTAATAACAAACAAGATCCTAAAAAATGGTCAAAGAGATCGTCTATCTATAGAAAAGGATACCCGTTTTTAACATTCAACTGGTTAAATTTAAAGTAATCCACACATAAATGAAATATTACATCTTCCATCATGGTGAAAAGGAATAGTGAGCCCCATAGAGATGTATTGGGCCATATAAAGTCCTTTTCTTCTAAATTCTCTAGATACCTATTAATCTATGGAAAATCTCTAGTACCCATCATGTAAGGAGGAATGGGTACTAGTGTAGCTCTAGGAACTATCTCTATGGAAGAATATACCAATATCAAAGGAGGTTATCATGAAAATTACTCATGGAAAAAATACCTTAAATAATCACCCACTAGAAGGAAATCTGCTTCACATTTTCCCCGATCATCTAGAAAAAAGCTTGAAATTTGTGCTATAATCCCTCACAGCCCATCATGTTTGGGACTGGCTCGTCTTGCTAAGACATCCCATTCACCTTTTTGTATAAAATCCATCCCTATATTGATGTGGTGGCCACCCTTTAGTGATAATAGTCAATATAATAATGGTAAGGTACCAATCAATCTATCTTGAGAATGATGTCAAACCTTATCATCTTGAGGACAATGAGGTACCCACGAAGTGACACCCATCTTCCTCATGGGGGGAACCCACTATACCAGAATACACTCTATTTTCAAAAAACCAATGGAGTATAATATTTCATTATTCCATAGGAAAACTAAAAACAAAGAACTAGTCTCTCCACAACATGTACATATATTAATGAACGTGATTCACCTATATCGGAAGGAGAAGATACCAATTTAGAGGATATGAAAATAGTACCTATCAAAGTAGATGGTAAAAAATTATAATACAATAGTATCAGCTATACATTATACATATTTTCAGAACCAAAACTCTGAGAAATTTCTAGACTAACCTGAGAAGGTCTTCTTGGATATTACTGTATATTTGGTGCAGATCTTCTAAAGCCATAACCCCCACCCCAACCTGGTAGGCTAGTCACACTCCATCTCCCTACCTAATGAGAAGCTTTCAACCCCACTCCTGAATTTGGAGTTGGTGTAGACCCTATATTATTGGGATGGGGAGGAAAATATCTACAAAACCATTATAGATGGCCCATCCAACCAAAATCTAGGCACTTGACTAGTTCTTTATCACTCTGGATCCTTATTTGTCCCTTCCACTCACACTAATGACCAAAAAACAAACAGAAAAACCCATGATCTGGTTGGTATTACACTCACAAGAGACCTTAAAGAATATATTTCTTCTACATTATAGAAAAACGCTACGTTGAGAATATGATCTACCCAACTCTGTGACCACATATTCTCCTAGGTTTGGTTTAGTATTTAGCCCCATATTTTTTATTTTTGTCATGGTGTTAAGACAAAAAAAACAACTGAAATTAGATGTAATAACTTAAATCATCCTTGAACCAACAATATTTTTATAACTCAACACCAAAAAGAATACATGTGAAATGATAGAGCTCTGTAAAATAGACAGAATATCCCATGACTGACAATGCACCCTAATCAAGACAAATAAACTCTCTGGATCTATTAACCCTCAGTGTCTAGGGACAATAAAAATCATAGATGGTCATCTATAAATCCTATTATTACATATCCCGATAAAACATTATCTACTAAATTATGTCCCACCATATCATGGAAGAATCTCAAAACATATACAATGAATAATTCATTATCCTCTTAGGAGGTGTCTTGAGATGCTCAAAAATTGATAGCATGGACTCGATCCATGAATATGTTGCATGTCGACCACCATTCCCCAAAAACCTGACCAAATACGGCTACAGAAACTCATGCATCAACCCTTCCATAGTTGAGGTAGGTCATAGTCCTCCCTAATTGGTCTGCATAAAATGTAGGATCCTATGTCAAAATTGGGCTTTCGTACCCATATCAAATACAACTAGAGGTTCCACAAGAAGAACTATGAGAGGATCCTTTGGGGACCCATGGAAATCCACCTTTGGATCAGGGTAATATCCACCCTCTTGGTTAATGAATAGTGGTCTTCACAATTGAATTTCTCTAAAAATGCCATGCACACACCTTAAACAATATTTGATAACAACATGATCATAAATATACAAACTGAACAGAAACAAGCCAACCTAATCTCTTGTCACACCCCTCTACCAACACCTAAATCCATGTATGAGGGATTTAAAAGACATAATAATTCCAAAGATACTACCTAGTTCCCATACTAAGGTTGAGTTAAGGGCATTTTCTCTTCTATAAAATAAGGATTTTGGTATACATATTTCCAATTGAAAGTTATATAGTAAACCACCTAGTAAATTAGGTTTGGAATCCCCATTTAATGAAAATGTTTTCATTTCTAATTCTATTTTATTTAAATTAATTATCATTTACTCTACAATTCACATTAAAATGTAGAACTATATGGATCAAAACTTCCAATTTATAATGGACCATACACCTTATAAATTGAATTGCGAGACCCATTTAAAAAAAGATAATGATTTATCCAGTCCATGAATGAAATGGTATCACAATTTCATGGATATAGAAATATGTCACCAAAACATGCTATAAGAAATGAACACAAAAGTATAAATGTGGCATGGCATAATGCATGAAATATAAATCCTGAGGTTCCTATAATGATTCATGAGGAAATATTTACTTTCCACATCAGGCTAAGGAAAAAAATACCAAATCAAAAGGAACATAAAACATCACGTGTGTAGCCCCATGATGATATCATGGAAACGTTAATAGAAAAAATATAGATTAAAATTTTCCCATGCTAGGTAATTTTTCCTTTCTCTATATGTGGGTTAGCTACTCTTAGGCACAACTCATTACCAATCTCTGATACATTCCTAATCTCATGACTAATACTACCAAATGATATGAAAAAAGAATATAAATCTACTTTGATACCATTTTTTGATGTATTGGACCTTGTTCACTAAACTATAACCACACCTAATTTTCCACATGTCCTCAAGCATGCATCCCTGTATTCCATAGGCTACCGACTAATAGTGTGGGTACGTAGTTGACTAGTGGGATGACTTTACCAAAATTCTGAGAGTTTAGAACAATGGTATGATCGTATAAATCAACAAAACAATCATATAAAATATTGAACATCTTAAGAATAACATCAATATATAAGTAACCAATTAATTTCATCTAGAATTTTCATATACAATGATGATCAGGGGATTCTATACAAAAGATAGTTAATACATGGAAATAGATATATAATATAATACATGAATAAAATGTACAAAACAATGACTATCCCCATATGGAATCACAATCACAATTCCTGGACATATGCTCCCCTTCTTGAATGTAATAAATAATCATGAATATGTAAGGGGAATCTTTTCTCTATTTGTACCTGTATTAATGATGTCTATCCAGGTACCCAATGAGGCTAGAACAGTTACTGAGATAACACTCAGTAGACCACCACAAATAGTGTCCATAACAAGTCCATTCAAAGTGTATAATCTGAATAAATGTACAAATATAATATATTTAAAAGTAATAATAGTATAATTGATGCTATAAAATCTATCAAGTCTCACTCTCATCAAGAAATTAAACCTTATGTGCTATCCATAAACTATTTTGAGTAATAACAATGGTCTATGTTGTATAAGCATGTATCTGGACTACAAGGGTAGGGGTCTAAGGAGTATAAATGTACAAAGTAACCATGTATGATAAATAAATAAATTAAAAAGGATTCAAGGAGTAGAAATGTGCAAGTAATCGTAATGAGTTGGATCTAAGAATTATAATCTTCCAAGGAATCTTCATGATTCATGTAAAATAAATATTCTAGATCCATGGAGTAGAATCTTCTAAGGCATAAAAGTAATCCATGTAACCATGATACAAGGAGTATTAATGTCCAAGGAATTATAATGAGTCAAGTAAACTCATTACACTATAACCATATAATAGAAATATACAAGGCATCCATGTAATACATGTAACTTGGATCTAAGGAGTGATAATTTCCATGGAATCCCAATGATTCTGGTAAACTAATTATACTAGATCCTTGTAATAGAGATGTTCAAGGGATCTAAGTAAACCATATTACTGGGATCCTAGGAGTATAAATGTCCAAGGAATCCTAAAGAGTCAATTAAACAAATTAAACTAGATCCTTGGAGTAGAAATTCCCATGGTAACCAAGTAATCCATGTATCCAGGATGCAAGGAGTAGTAATGAACCTAACATAGTAATGATTATGGTAAACTAATTAAATTATATCCATGGATTAGAAAAGTAAAATCCATCTATGTAATCCATGTAACTAGGATCCAAGTAGTATTAATGTCCAATGAATCCTAATGAGTTATGTAAACTAATTAAACTGGATTCTTGGCGTAGAAATGTCTAAGGAATCCAAGTATGCCATGGGACTAGGATCCAAGGAGTAGTAATGTCCAAGGAATCCTAAGGAGTTGTGTAACCAGGATTTAATAAGTTAAATTTCTAAGATATACTAATATTTCAAGAAATTTAGATCCAAGTATTATAAGTAATCAATGCATCCTATTGGTTCTTCTGATCCAAGGGGTTGAAATGTCAAAGTCATCTTATCATATGATGTAAATCAATTAATCAGGTCCAAGGAGTCAAAATTTATAATGCATCCAAGTAATATATTTTTAGAGGATCTGAGGATTATAAATGTCCATGGAATCCAAGCCAATTCATAAATTATATCATAAGTCCCTTCATATTCATTTACAAGTCAAGAGATCAAATAAATTATACCTTTTATATACAATGATATGATGCTACTAGGGAAACCTTTCTTTGAGGGTTAGATCCAACAAGATGGATCTCATGCATTCAGGGAAGAAGATCCAGAGACAGTCTATAATCTTTCTTTCATGTAGAAAAAATGAATCCTCTTAAATATTTTTCCATACATCATTAATTATTTTTGTCAGAAATGGGATAAATCCTTAAATAGTGACAATCATGAGCAAGTTGGATCCATGATTCATCTAGGAGAAAACCTCAATCTGAAGGGTGTTATTTCATAAAAAAAGTAGAGGGATAACTTTTGTTGAATATCATCATGGATCCAATGAGGATTCTTGTGAGCCTTCAAAACGTCCTACCTTCAAGAAGATAAATGATGGTTGTTTTATAGTGGCGGCTGAGATAGAAGCTGTTCAACAAAGATGAATTTATGAAAATTATCTTTTCTTGGACACATCCTATATTATAAAAGGGAAAACCAATGGTCTTATAATGTTATTAAACTAAGGGTTTAACATTACTGGGGGATAAGAGAATAGAAGATGGTTTGGATCAGAAGAAGTTTCATCCATACCTTATTTAAAATTAAATACGATCTAAAAGTTGTCTAGAAGTTCATTAACGTTTTTATTAAACCTGTTACTCTTACGATTTTTTAATGGAATAAATATTTAAATTACATTACTCAAGAAATTCAACAATGCAGACTTGGGTTAGATTTCATTGGTGGAATTCGGTCTATTGGCATCCTAAAATTCTAAATTATCTTTTTACTTGTGTTGGTACTCCTTAAAAACTAATCAACACACGATAAATAGTGAAATTGAGATGTATTCTAGGATCCTTATTGAAGTTGACATTGATGTAAAACTTCCATATGTTATATTCTTTATTTTTAATGATAATGAAATAGAGGTTAAAATTGAATATGATTCTATTCCTCCTTTCTATAACTTTGGTAGGATTATAGAAAAAAAATTCTAATTTTATACTCATTTAAAGTAAATTTATTCCTACTTAATACCAAAATGAATGGAAAAAATGTTTTTAAGAGAAACATAGGTAATGATATTTTCTAATATGTAAATGATTCCCCAATGAAAAAAGAAACAATAAAATGGATTAATGAATAGATATTTTTTATGAAATTTTTTTAAGGGGAGTAATTAGGCCTCTCTTGAAGATGAAGAATAAAAAGTTGATATATGTGATCCCTATTGTAACTAGATGAACTCATACATGTCCAAAATGAGTAAAAAAAATTATATTGGATATGTCTATGGATGTTATGAACATTATTAATTAAATTAATGTTGATCCTTCAAAATTTTTTTCTTCATAATGATATATCTTCCTCTCACTCACATGAAAAATCCATCTCTACATTGTTTAATATTTCTTGATCACACCCTTATGGAAAACCCTCTTCTTATATTTTTAGTGATCATATGATAGAGGAAAAAGTATATAGTGATGTTCCTCTGGATGATTTAGCTGTTAATCCAATAAGAAGTCACTGTATTTTTCTTTCAAATCATCCTAAACAAAAAATCATATCCCACTCTGAAAATTTTGAAATTTATTCAATTTAGGATGATCAGTGTAATAATGATCCTATCATATACGAATCTAAAACATATCACTATAATAATACTATTGATACAATGGGATCAAATATTTAATATAGTCTTGATATTCATTATAAGTAGAATTCTAGTAATGAAGCTATAGTATTTGAATTGAGCTGAGAAGAATTACAATAAATTTATTACATTGGAATGTTCACAAAAATGAAAATCACTTCCAAAGAAAATTTAAAATTCATAAAAGATGATAAAAACCCATTGTTACTATGAAATAAATTGGAAACAAAAATTTTAATGAAAAGAAAAATAGAGGTCCTTCCTCCAAACAATGTTTCTATATGAAAATTCTTTTTTTTGAAATATTATGGGATCTACAACTCTAAAACCATTTGACCTCTTTATCATTTTATTATCAAGAATAAACCATATATTTTGGGTCTCTCTAAACCAAAAGAAATATTATCCAGGAAAATATTCTACACTTTATAGACTCATTTATCATTTAGTTGGATCTAATTTTTCCAACATTGACATCAAAAGGCTTTGGGTTATTACACATCCTAGGTTGGAAGGAATCTCTTCTATTATTTACTCTGATAAGAGGATTTAATTTAATTTAAAATATGAAGGTATAATACAATTTTGTTACATAATTTAGTAATTTAGTGGATATCAAGATAGAATATATATTCGGAAAAATATTTTGGACAAAAGTATCATTATTTGTTGTACTTGGATTCTTATATGTGACTTTAATGCAATTATAAATTCTAATGAGAGATTTGGAATGGTAATATCCTATACCTTAACTAGAGAATTGAGAATCTATATTTATGATAATATTCCTTATGAAATCAACCTTGTTAGATCAACATATTATTGTTATAGAAGGAATCTCCAATAAGTTGTAAATAGAAAACTTGATAGAGCCTTCTTAAATGATGAATCTATTAATACATGGTCCTATATGTCGCAATCCACCCTTTATAAATTCTATTCTTATCACCATAATTTTTTATCAAATTCTACCTATATATTGGAAAGTCCTCCTTTACCTTTCAGATTTAATAATTCCTAGAGTACTCAAACTTAATGTAAAATTATAATTCATGAGACTTGGAGTTCCCTCAACATTAAATATGATGATCTTGACCATATTTTTCAACTAAATATACAGAAGAAAAAATTTAAATGATTGTGTAAGAATTTCATCAGTCAATTTGATGAAAACTTTCATATCTTGAATTCTTGTTTCTTTCAATTCAACAGGAAAACAATGGAAACAATTTTTCTGATGGTCTGGATGAGGAAAAAAGTTAAATATGATTTGAATGTATTAATTAATCTAAAATATAACTTGTAAAGGGATTATCGTTATGTGAAATGGAACAATGTTGGAGATAGAAATACCAAATTCATTTACTATCTTCAAAGGCTAATGAAAATTAGAAGGCCCCGAGCCATTCTTTTTTATAATGGTAACGTATTTGAAAAGAAATACCTTTCTTCACATGTGGTATCCTGTTACATTATGAATTTGGGTACTTATAATAATTTCAATGAATCCAGAAAAAATCATTTCAAAACATTTCACCCAATAAGATAAATCAAATCACTCTATTATTATAATTGCTTTTGAAATTAAAGAGGCCATTTTTAGTCTGAATTCTAGAATCTCTCATGGACGGGATGGTTTTAAAAATTATGTTTTTCAATTTTGTTTGGAATTATCCACATTGAATTATGAAAATATATTAATAATTTTTTTTAAAAATAGTTATATTACACATGGAATTGAATCTCAATTCAAGGACTTTATTACTAAAAATGAAACTACAAATGAAATTAATATTTTTTGACTAGTTCCACTTTTTTAAAAAATTATTGGGAAGATTATAACCAAGAGGTTTTGTAACATTTCCAACAAGATAGTTTCTCCAAATCAATTTCGTTTAATCAATGTTCGAAACATGCAGGATTGTCTTATAATGGCATTTAAATGTGTTAACCTCCTTATTAAACCGACTATAGGAGGTAACATTTCTATCATATTATATTTAAAAAAAGAATCTGAAACTGTTGATTTGGGTTTTATTTTGGATTTAAAACTATTTTTGGTTTCAATGATTTATTTATTAATTGGGTGAAAATCAAACTGAGTTCTTATTGTATTTCAATCTCAATAAATGGATCCCCTAAGGGGTACTTCACTTATACAAGAGGGGTAAGGAAAAAAGATCCGCTTTTATTAATTATCTTTTAATTGTAGATGATTAATTGAGTAGAAACATTATTATATTGATGATTGAGAATAATATTGTATCCATCAGAGTTGGTGGAGAAATTATTTATTATACTAATATTTTTTATAATGATGATATCATTTTTTTATCCAAGGGGATAAAACAAATATCATGAATTTAAAAAATGATCTACTCCCTTATGAGATAGTTTCTAGTTAGGAAATTAGTTGGAAAATATCTTTTCTTTATTTTGGTAAAGGAATTACTATTACTAGGAAGATGAACATCATCAATGGTTAAGTGATTGGGGATGGAAATTTACCTTTTACTTACTATGGTGTTTCTATGTTTTGGGGTAATCATTAGGTTGATTATTTTTCTCAAAATATAATCCAAATTATGATCTATTTATCCTTATAGGATGGTAAATCATTATCATTGGCTGGTATCATTATCCATATTAAAGATGGAATTGTTTCAAAATATGTTTATTCTTTCATGGTTTAAAAATTTATAAATAATCTCAAAAAAAGTATTAACATATCTACCAATTTTTATATTTGGAGTGCATACATAATCCAATGAAAAGTTTTATTGTCCCATGGAAAAAATGATTTCATACAATTGATTGTGGAGGGTTAGGAATTAAAAATATCACAAATTTCAATCATTATTTACAAGATAGTATTATTTGTAGGCTTATTAATGGGAAATATAAAGGTTTATCCATTTTAAGAAAAAGATTTCTTGGTAAACATAATGTTGTAAAAGACAATTATATGGAATCCTCCATTTAGAGTTCCTTTAAGAATTTATGCTGTTATATTATGGATAATTCTTAATAAATTATCTCCACTCATTCTTTTCTTAAAATTTGGAAAGAAAATTAGTATGTAACCCCTCTTATTGGAAATATTTCATCCCATGATATGTCATTTGATTCCAATATTTCTAATAAAAACCTTCGTGTATTGCCTATTGACAACCTTCCTACTAAGATCAAATAAATATTCTTAAACTATAATCTTATTGCTGGGGATGACATTATTTTTTGGGTAAATTCAATTAATTGGATGTTATATTCAAAATATTTCTATCAAAAAACCATTCTGAAACATAATAACATTGGAATAAGTAATCTCAAAAAACATTTGATTCATTAATCTCGTTTTACTCATGCAAAAAAATTTCATTCAATTATTACTACTGATAATTTTTTACAATATTTTGGAATTATAATTTGTTCAATGAGTGATATATGTAATCAATACAATGATGAAATTGATTATCACTTTTTAAGAAGTGTTATATCCTTTTCCTTGTAAAATACTATATCCGATCTATTATCCATACGATTACCTCAATGTTATATTACTTATGATTACTCAGTTGCCTATTTTTAATTATATATTTCATAGAAAATGAAAAAGATACAACTTATTGATTTCATGGAGATAATTTACATAATATTTAATAGCCATAATTGGTTTATACATGAAATAATATTGTTTAATATTCAATCATCTCTAGCATAGATTCTTGCTGGTGTAAAAATGGAAAATTCACTTCAATATGGATTTTTTGAGAACAGTATCCATATTTTATTATTCTAAATAGAATTTTAATTGTAGTTAATTATCATCCACCCCATGGTACTTTAGCAATTTAATGGGTCTTTCTTTTTACAAGATGTATAAAACGTAATATGGGTGGTTCTTCAAGAGGTAATACAAGTTCTTGTAGGTATAGATCCATCTTCACAGACCACACAAGATTAGGTTTGAGCTAATTTTATGGATCTTATGGAATCTCTACTTATATGGGTATAGAATTACATAGAATCATTAATGTAGTTTAAGTGGAACAAAATTCTCAATGGATCAATTTTTAAAATGAGTGTGACTCAACCATTATTGTAAATACAATCATAAATACATTATTTTATTTATAATAAAAGAAGAATGACAGATGGATCAATTATTTGGAATCTATTTAATCCATGAATTACATCATTACACATTCATTTCATGAAGTAGATCTTGTGGCTGACAGATTGGAAAACAAAGATGTGGAGGCTAGTGAAATGATTTCTAATAATGATATTTTTGCTACAATATTTTCTTTTTGGAATAATTATTATTGTAAAAAGAATTATTTTGGACTCTTGTAGATACTTTATCTTTTAATAAAATGATGTTAACTTTTTGGAGAGGTTAATTTTCACCCAAAAAATGGTGCTACAAAGTTCTCAAAACCATTAACAATTCACTTTAATTCCTCATTTGATTATCAATTATAAAAGGTATGATAGTCACCCCCAATGGTGGCATAAACATAATAAAAATAAAGTACATACCCCATTGGTGGTTCATATTGAGGTTGCCAACCTCGAACCTTGAAAAAATGATACATTTCATGGGTCAAACTTGTTTTAATGAAATAACACAATGTTAAATTAGATTATAAATAATTTCCCAGAAAGTAAAGCATGTGACATAGTGGTAACATGATATAAACAATTGGACATTAAGGGAAAAGGTATAGACCAACTGTTGGATCATGACAGAAGAGCACTCATCTAGTATCAACTTATGATTCCATCCATATCTAAAGAAAATAGAAGAACAAAAAAACACCTTGAAAAAAGGGCATTAGATCATGTACCAGAACAACTCAATTAAGAGAAGTAAAATGATGAAAGGTATAAGAGGAATAGATAACTCACCTATTCCCATCGAATGAGACATACAGTCGAGGATTCAGGCATTGAATTAGAAAGATATGGAAAATACTCAACTAGGTTTCTTTGTTATCACTCAATGGAAGATGAAGTGTGGAAACAGTTTTAGAAATAAGGGAAGGAGGATAGTATTTAAACATTTAATGAATTAAGTTAAAATGGTATCTTCCCCTCAAAATACAATATCGCATGGTTTAGCTACATGGTGGGACAAATTGTGCACCAATTGTGCACCATTATCTATCTCCAAACCCCCTCCCACAATCATGGAATATGGTTAGAAAAACTATCTATCAATCATGTTTTTTCATTTACTAAAAACTCTACATCAATTGCACATTCATGAATCCCCAATTTCATTATTTTCAAACATTGTGGCACTAGAAAGTGTCCTAGAACCACCCCTCCTATACAGTTAATCCAAGCTATGCATCCTAGGTGATATTGTTTCTACCAATAGTGCATCTTAGCTTCCTTGTCCAAAAACTCAGGCTCCAAATAAGCCCTAGACACTCCAATTTTCTATATGACCCTACTAATCATTCACATTATCTCAAAACCAAAAAATTAAACGGAAAATATAAAGGATTTTTTACATCATAGGAAATCAGTGTTCTAAAAATATTGACACATACCTCATCATAAGATACAAAGAGGTTGGAAACCATTGTTCAACTTCAGTTTGCAAGAAGATTCATTCGATGACGGTTTTTTGAAAATTTCAGCAACTTCTTCCATTGTAGGAACATACTCCATCATTATTTCATTCTTCTCTATATTCTATTTGATGAAGTCATATTTTATGTCAATATGTTTTGAGTGAGAATGTTTTATTGTATTTATTGTGAAATTTATAGCACTTTAATTATCAAACCCCAAGAGAAGTGGTAACATGGATTCAACTAAAAAATCTTCCAACTGAGAATTTATCCATATAAGTTGTGTTGAAATATGAGTAATGGAAACATATTCATCTTCAATCATTCTAATATTTATTGAATTTTTCTATTCAATATTCCAACTCAAACAACTATCCCCCAATAAAAAAACTCTACCATATGTGGATCTTTAATCATCTATAATTCCTTCCCAATCAATATCAATATATTTAAACAAATAAATTCTTCCTGAGCAACCATATTTCATTCCGAAATCTATTGTGACTTTAATATATCTGAGAATTCCTTTTCTAACTATTAGATGAAATTACTTTGGAGCACATTGGAATCATTCACATAAGGTAATAACATAAACAATATTTGGTCTTGAATAAATCATATCTAAAAACCATTCATCCATCTTTCAAAATTATTTTTAATCCAATTACATTCACTATTCACCATTAGAGAAAAAATCCCTAATGAAACTGGTGTGGAAATAGTTTTTGAATTTTATTTTCCAAACTTATTAAGTAGTTTTTCATCATACTTATCTTGATATAGAAATATATATTTCTTCTATATTTATATTTTTTATCCAATTAAATATTGCATTTCCCCAATAAAGGTCATTTCATAAAACATTCTGCCTATCTTTAGGAAGTTTCTTACAAGTTATTTCATCATTTCCATCAAATATAATATCATCACCATAAACAATTATAATGAGAGAGATCTTCTTATTTTATATTATTTACATATTACTATCAACTCTTTATTTTATAAAGTTTAACTTCCTTAAGAAGAAATAAAATTTGGAATACCAAGCTCTCAAAGATTTATTTAACCTATACAAGGATTTATTTAACATTCACACATGAATTTCATCTTTTCCAATTACAAATCCTCATGTTTTTTCAACATAAAACTCTTCAAAAAGTTTTCCAATGAGAAAATATTACTTCACATCCTTCTAAAAAAATTTATAACCTCATCATTATTAAATTTAAATATTTATTATAATAGTTTCAAATATTTCCACTAGAGAAAAATTCTCATCCAAATCAATGCATTCAATATATGAGTAAATGTGGAAAAAAAGCCATGATATATTTATTATCAATTCAAGATATTTATTTCACTTGTTTTGAAACACCAACTTTCAACCAAAAACTTTTTTAATATTTGGTTTGGGTACTTCTTCCCATATATCATTCTTCTTAATGTGTTCTATCTCTCCATTCAATGCATGAATCCAATCCTAATGGTAAAAAAGTTTAATTAACTTCTTTTTTGCTCAAATTTTGAATATAAATGAGAATGTTTAATATTCATTGTTTTTTCCCTTATTTTAACTTTCTGTTTTTTATCACTTATGATGTTTCAAACATTCACATATTTCCTTATCCCATGATGAGATTTATGAGGTTCTACCTCATCACTATAAATATTTTAGTTTGATTCTTCCATCTACATGACACCACCATTTTTTGAAGTATTTTCAGTAACTCAACAAAAACTTCTTTTCCTTCATCATCTTCCTCATTTTTATGTGTTTGTGAAATATATTCTTAATATCTTTTACAAAGTTTTTCATCAACCAAAGTAACTATATTTATTGTTTCCTTATTAAGAAATTTTATCCTTTACCATCTAGAGAACAGAGATGAATGATTCCATCCACACCACATTCATAAAAGTTTTCTAATATTTCAACCATTATTATTTATAATGCATGGACTCCTGAAAAACCTTAAGAGTTTCAAACATTGCATCTCATTATAGAAAATTTCATGAGTATTCCAAACAAAACATGGTCTATAGAAGCACTCATTTTGAAAATAAACTTATTTACTCATTTCTTTCATCTAGAAGTACTGATAAAGGCCTTGTTCAATCAACATAGTACACCCCATCTCCACAAAACATCTATTTTTTACTTTCAAAAACACCATTTTGTTGTGTTCTGTATATAGTGCACTGAACTCCTGAATAATTTCAGATTTTACAAGATTACTTATAAATTTTCATTCTTGTATCCACTTTAATTTTTAGTTTGAAACTTAATTATTGAATATCCACATTCCATTTATATTATTCTTCTGAAACTCTTAAAATATTTAGGTCATATAATTTATGTTTCAGATTCATATTACAAGTAATATGAGTAATATTATCAATCACTGAAATTAAGTAATTATCCATGAAATTGTATGGTTTACTCATTGGTCCAAATAATTTCTAAATGAATTAGTTACATGGGATGCATTGAACGAATTTCAACTGGTGTGGGCATATAGTTTGTAATCATCCCTTTCTCAAAAATTGAATAACGGTGATCTCTTACTGTTATCATATAATGAATACCATGAACATTGAATCACTTCAAATACATAGTCATATTTATCTAACACTTATTCCCCATCCTTTTATTCCACAACTTATTTTCTTTCATCATGCTTAGATTACATGAATTTTGTACATCACTAACTTTAAACAAGTTCTCATTTGTATATTGGTGTCTTTTAACAACTATTCCATCTCCAACTCTATCTGAAAAAAACCCTATTTTCTAAAAACTAATTTAGTCCCTTCATCAAAATGTTTTGAAACATTTAACAAGTTTTTTTTGGAATATCAGTCAATAAGTCCTTTTTGGAATTCAAATTTTCGTCACTAATAATAGTATATCCAAAACCTTTAATTATGAGTGATTCATCATTTCCAAATGTAATTGTTCATTCTTTTAAATATTTTTAATTCTTAAATAGTTTCAAGTCTCCTATCATATGTTAAGAGCATCCACTATCCAAAATCTAGGGCCAATATCCTTTTGTAGCTTAAAGAGAATTTTATACAATATGATATTTTTAATTCCATTTATCTTTCGTAGACTCTATATTTTGAGACTTTTTATAGTAACATTTCTTTCCTTGTAGAAAAAATACATCATTTAGCAAGATTTTCATGATTTTAACACCATTCAAAAATAAATTCCATAGGTTGGAACATATTTTAAACATTCAAAACCACTTTCTCATAATTCCTTCTTTGAGATGTTTGACTACCCCTAAAACTTTTCATCTTGCTACTCATGGAAGAATTTTAGTGTTTTTTATTGATACAAAACATATTTTATTTTTGTAAAACCCCCCAAAAATAATTCTAATAGATATAGAATGAACATTTCCCTCTATAGATTCTATACGTCCTAGAGTTTTGATTACTGTTTTCAACAAGTTTAATACATTCTATATGATAAAATTGTGAAGTACCAAACATCCTGTTATCACATGAAATATTCTTCTTCAATTTGGGATTCTTCCCTAAATTAACTAATTCAAAATTAGTGTCACTTTCATCAAAATTTGAATTTTTAGTAACATCAAAAAATTTAACTATTTTTTTTGAAAACATACATGATTTTCTCAGCTTTCTCTTTCTTAGGAATATCATCAATTTTCTTTTGAACCCATGAATATAACTTTTTTTATCCTTATCAGGTTTAATATTTTCCAAACATTACCAAATTTCTGGGATAGAGTACTTGAAATATGGTTATCATTATTCAAATCTAGAGAAATTTTGTTGAACAAGTTCAAAATCATCCTCATTCACTTTTTTCTCTAATTCAAGATGTTTATTCAGATTCTTTTCTTTTTCATGAGATTTCATCAAGTGATCAATATATTCTAGAAACCTAGATTTATCTTTAGGAAAATATTGTGTATTTTTTTCTATAGAAATTTTTTTAACTTGTTGATTTCTCTATCAGGACTTATAATCCTTCTAAGATATTAAATTATCTCTTATTTCATATAAAATTATAACTGAGTGTCTTCTTCTTCAAAGTTACTACTTTCATCACCAGAAAACACTTTATCAATTACATTTACAAGTAAGGTGTTTTCACTAAACAATTTAGTGAATTTTATAGCTTCTACATCACTATCATCATATTCATCATCATTATACGAAAGAACTTTTACTTTTATATTAGGATAGCATTTTACACATTCCCATGGAATAAGACATTGATTTTTCAACATGTTTCTTCCATGATATTTTCGGCCTTATTTCATCTATATCACTTTCATATTCCTTATTTTATTGAGGGAAATTTGGAGTAAAATTATAAATAATTGTAAAAAAAGTTTATAGGTATATTCCCATGGTACATTCCTAAATATATTTTCACATTTATAGAAAATAAGGACCAGAATTCACCAAAATTTCTACTAACATCATTTTCTTTTTAATATTCTCCAACTGTTTCATATTCAAGATAATTATTAGATTCTCTTTTCTTCGATGCTTTGAAGTAAATATATCAATCATATTTTTCATTTCTTTTTCATAACAATATCCCTTATCATTTCATATGTACTGAAAGTAATATGAAGGTCATTGAAAAATTTAAATTCAGGATATCTATCTTCTAAAGATGAAACTCTGGTATCAAACTCGGTAGGTGGAATTCATAATATCTTTTCAAAAATAGTTGAATCCTCCATATTCAAACCAAGTCATATTAGGATACTGAAAATATCATTCACCCTAACGAATAGATTTAAACTCACCAATTTTCTGTTCTTTTAACATTATCCTCCATATTTTAATTGTTTCCTACTTCACCTTCTGATTGAATTAATAAATATTTTACATCCTTTCCTAGATATCTTTATCAGTTCTGACCCACATAACTCTAAGATATTCAGTTTTATAAAGTCATGGAAGTAATGTATGTTTATCCCTTACATCACTCACAATATTTTTCTTATGCATAGATGCATATTGAACCTTTTCAATCAGAGGAAAAAATCCACCAGTTTCATCTTCCAAGACATCATAACTTAGAGACATAAGATATAAATGAATTCTATATTTCTAGATATCAATGATATTTATTTTTAAAACAGAAGTCCCATTAATTTTAACAAAAATTAAAATTCTCCATAATACATTCTCTTCAAAAAAAATCAGAAAAGTGTAGAGGAATGTGCTTTTCTCTAAAACAAATTGAAAATGAAAAACCACGATCAATTTAATCACTAACAATGGGAGGGAGTGAATCGCTAATATCTTTTTCCATTATGTCATCTTTATTATATAACAACCTTTTTATCCTATTAAATATTCATCAATTTTATAACAACTAAACATTCACACATCCATAGAAATATTTTTATTTACATGGGTCACTACTTTATTAGAGTAATTAGTCCTTTTCATGGTTTTAAAAACAATCCAATACCACAAGATCAATTATAAAAAAATAGTTTTCTGGGAATAAAATTTGTAGGAAATACCCTTACACTTGTGTTGTTCTATGATCAATAAAACAACTCATTTTCTTCTTCTAGCAGGATTTATGAAAATAAGTTTTTATAACATTTTTAGAAACATTCACCATTTGGTTCTGAACATTCCACTGTGCTACTCCAACAACTTTCACTTTTTGATTCTTCATAAATGAAATTATTCACATTCTTAACCAAAAATAAGTAGAAACAACTTATTTGGACTTCATAAAAAAACTTATAATGATTTATCCATCATATTCTTCAGTCTATAAACAAGTACGCTTCTTATGTCTTGAAACAAGACTGATTCACTTATTTGTTTTCTCAAAAAATATTTTTCCAATTTCTCACCATGATATAGTAAATCCTAACAAAAAATTATTCTGAAAACACATCCTATCTAGAATGGTTTCCCAATATACTCTGTCTGGAGACCATAATTCTAGTGAACTCACTCTCGTTCCTAGATGTGATAAGGTTTAGAGTACATTGTAATTTTACCCCTTTTTATATGTTCACTCGAATTAGAAAAAGATGTAACCGAAAATTGTTTTACCACTCAAACAATATTCACATGTTTGAATTAATTTAGAAATTCAATAATCATTTTAAAATTACATAACACTTCTTAACTATTATAGATTCTTATCAAAAATTCTTTAGTATTCTCAAAACATTATCCTTCTTTTAATTAATAAACATTTCCCTAGTCATAAATTGTTCTTTATTACAATTTTCATGATTTGATTAAAAACTTATAAAATTGAAAACTACCCATTTCAATGATCCAAAATGACTAAAACTATTATTTAATAAACGTCGATACAAATTATAAAGACATCAAAACCCAAAAACAAGATTTTAGAATCAACATTCACATGTTTCGCATTTTTTTCATTTGTTCAACATCTCCTCAAAACAATGGGATTGCGCCTAGTGAAGCTCAACATCTGCTGTCTTATCGGTTTCAGTATGCATATAAATGATTCGGTCTCTATTTCCCATCCAATGGATTAGTATGAATCAATATAAGATAAATCCTAACCCAATTGAGTCAAATCATAACTTCTGATAAATACAATTTGAACTCTCACTCTGATATTTCAAGAAAATGATTGATTACATTGTTATATTTCATCTGACACATCAGTCTCCAAAGACCTTCTGATTCACCAGTACCAGAAACTCAATTGATTGATCATTTTCAAAAATTATATTCTGATCAAATTTCAACAAATATGGTCAATATGATATGATATGGACAATATGATGTTCATCCTATGATGAAACACTGTGTTTTATGTTTAATTGTTGAAAAAAAAATTTCTAATGGTTTAATGTCTGCACCCATATGGTAAATTAGAGGAATGATGGTTCTGATGTACTTTAATTAATAGTGAATTATTAATTTCTGAAAAAAAATCGACGGTTCATATGATTGATCAGATCATCTAATTGGTTGGTCCATCTGATGAATCAGTCGGTAAATATTTTTTGAAAACCTCAAACTTCGGTAAATTTAAAATCCCAACTTCAAAAAAACATCTGTAACTAGTACAACTTAAACTGATGGCCTATGTCTAAAAAAATATGACTTCTTATGAACACCATAAATGATCATTTCATCTTTATTCCACAAATTCGTTCTTGTATCATGAATTCATCAAGATGTTTATAATATTGAGATCATCATAACATCATCTGATTTATATATCTACCCTTTCCATCAAAAATCTTGAATCACAATGTTCCAAATAACATATGATGGTGAGAACATTTATCACAACAATGCTTCATCATATTTTATGTCAAATATATTGAAAGATATTATGTTCCTATTCAACATCACACTCTAGAAAACATATGAGTCTAAGAAACAAGTTCACCCAAAAAACATTTTCATAACAGAAAAATGTAATTGATGCACATTCTTAAAAAATTTGCATCTAATCTTATGAGTCCATAACTCTTGTTTCTAATTACCTGTAAAGACCCGCAAATTTCAAGGAAATTTTTTTTTCTTAATTTTCTTTGGAATTTTACAAGGGCGCAGCTTCAGACGGCACCTGATTCCGAGGCCCGGTGTGCCCGGAATCAATTTCCGAAGTTTGGCTCGGGTACGTTCAGTGAACGGACGAGCGAGTTTTTCTATCTTTTGAACCGGTGCCCGGAATCGAATTCTGAGGGCACCGATGAGATCGCAGCGCCGGTATTTGCTTAGAAACGCCTCTTCCGGAGTTGCGTTTGCTCAAGACGTGGTTTTTAAATTTTGCGGCTTTAAGTCAGAATAAAATAAAGTTGTGCGACAACTTTATTTTATTTCACTTAAACTGCTTGGAAGCCACTTAAAGTCACTTAAAAGCGGCTTGAACTGAGTTGAACTGGATAGGATGCTATCCAGAAATATCCTACCCCTTGGTAGGATATTTGTGCGGTGGGACCCGCACGAGCCCCGCCGTTTCTTTCGCTAAGTAACGCACCCGCGAAAACCCGTCAAAGTAACTGAAAAGTCAACCGACGCGTTTTCTTTAATTCTTAACAGACCATTTAATTGGGCGGTTTATTTCGTAAATTAAATGGACTGTTTCTTCGTGAATTAAATGGGTCGTTTCTTTCGAATTGATGGATCGTTTCTTAACCGGTTTCGTGTTGGCATGTTTATAAAATAAGACCAACCTAAAAATCCTTGGAAAGGATTTGAGAGAATCTTCGTTCCTCCACCCTCTCCGCGAAGAACGCGAAGAACGCGAAGAACGCAAAGAACGCGAAGAACACCGGAACCGGAATCCGACGACCCACGATCCGCGACGTCAACAGCTTTTCCGCGACCTTCTTCTTCTTCGGTGCCTCTTCTTCCGCGGCGAACCTGCGATCGGCGGATAAAGGTGAGAATCGAAACTTCTAAATTCTCCCTTCTTAATTTCAATAACAACGGACTTAATTAATTAAATCAGTTTGTTCTTGATCCGGAGATTGGCGACGCGACGCCGGATACCGCGACGACGCGACGATCTCCTTCTTCCGCGACGAGCGATTCCGCGACGACCTCTCGTCCGACGACGACTTCGAGGTAGGGATTTATTTTGGAAAAGTTACCCCTTTTAAATTTTCTCGTGAACGTTCTTGAAAATTTAAAAAGCCGGTTTCAAGCGAACAATTTTATCTTTAAATAAAATTGTTGGATCATGTGTTGATCATCTTATTCTTTTCTCCCGTTGTTTATGATTAACGCGGAGGGAGCGGGTCTAACGAACAAGACCCGACAACCCTCCGCCGATCTTCCTTTTTGTGCGGATTTGGCGGGCGACGGCAAAAGCACGACGCAAGGGCCATTTGTTGATTCCGCAGTGGAGGACGCGTCCCGGGAGGAACAATGGCGCAGACGGGAGGCAAAACGGGCCACCGGAGCAACTCCGGCGGCCCGCGGAAGGAGGCGGCGGCGCCCGGCGCGCCGCCGTGGAGATCTCCCGCCGCGGCTGAAGCCGCGGCGGCGGCGGCCGGTTCCGCGGCCGCACGGAACCGGGAACGGACGCGGCGGCCCGGCCGCGTCCGCGTGACAGGCGGCCCCCCGCGGGGGCCGCGTTTCTCCAAATGCCGCGGGTCAAACCCGCGGCGGCGGCCTGCTCGGCCGCTCGGCCGAAGCCGAGCAGGCCGGTCCGGTCGGCCGGGCCGCGCCCAGGCCGGACCGGACCCGGCCGAGCCGGTTCGGGCCGACCCGGGTCGGGCCGACCCGGTTCGGCCGACCCAAGGGGGGGGTTCGGGCCGGGTCGCCCCGGGCCCAGAACCCCCGTTTCGGGCCTTCTTCGGTCTTTCACCCATATCTTGGGCCAGGGACCTCCGATTGACGAACCGTCAGCGGCTACGCGATCCTTGGATCGAGACGGTCGTTTCGGTATATTACACTCAAGGTTTCGGAAGACTTTGGGTTCGGCCGGGTTGGTTCGTACACGAAACCAACCGGGCCCTCGGAGCGGAAACGCTCATAACTTGAGCTACGGACGTCCGATCGGCGTACCGTCAGCTGTGGTAGTTTCCTCTAAGTGAGACGGAACTTTTGGCATACCCCGCCCGAGGATCGGATACAGGCGGAGTACGGTCGGGTTGGTTTTGCCCTAAAAAAAAACCAACCGGGCCCCTGGGACGAAAATGCCAATAACTCTCAGACCGGGCGTCCGATTGACGCGCCGTCTGTTGCGTTGAGATCCTGTTGTCGATACGGAACTTTTGGATACATCAACTTCGGACTACGTGTCAGTTGATGTATCAGCCTCTCGGCTCGTGGAGCGGACCCTCCTAACGAGCTCTCTATGTGCGGGAACCCTAGTGCTGGCTGTGGCTTCGACGACAGAGCAGAGATCATCCGTGGACTGCGACGACGACAGAGCAGAGATCCTCCGTGGACTGCGACGACGGCAGAGCAGAGATCCTCCGTGGACTGCGACGACGGTAGAGCAGAGATCCTTCGTGGACTGCGGCGACGACTGTGCAGAGATCCTCCGTGGACTGCGTCGACTACTGCACTCAGCGATCCTACGTGGAACAGTGCTACCGAACCTGTGTGAGCTGAATCTTCTTTTTTACCTTGAGCGGTGGAGCGCTTGGGTGTAGCGGCGGACCCGTGGTACTTGATAGTGGTGGTGCGCTTGGATGCAGCAACAGACCCTTGGCGGTGGAGCGCTTGGTTGTAGCGGCAGACCCGCGATACTCTACGGAGTGTGTGCGCTTGGTTGTAGCGACAGACCCGCGACGGTGGAGACGTGCGTACGGAGTACGGAGACCGTGTAGATGACTGAGACCTGACGACTGCTTGACCGACTCGACTTGGAGTGAGTCGACTAGCCCAGTGGACAGAGCGCCCAGTAGTTGGCAGCAGACCCACGGCGGACGGAGCGCCCGGTAGTTGGCAGCAGACCCGCGGTACTCGACAGGAGGAGTACCTCAGTAGGCTATCTGGGTGAGCGCCCGGTATTTGGCAGCAGACCCTCAGCGGACGGAGCGCCCGGTAGTTGGCAGCAGACCCGCGGTACTCGACAGGAGGAGTACTTCAGCAGTCTTAGGTTAGTGAGCAGTACCTCGGAGTCGTGACAGGACCACTGTACACTTCAGAGATGGGGCTCTTCAACATTTACGGTTTCGATAATGAAAATCCTGGTTGAGCTGAATCTTATGTTACTCTCCTTTGTGGATTGTGTTGAACTATCCTATGTGGATTTACTATTACTCTCCTTTGTGGATTGTGTTGAACTATCCTATGTGGATTTACTGTTACTCTCCTTGTGGATTTGAGTCTTGCTTCCTTTGTGGATTGAGTTGTTCTTGAGCTCGTGAGCAGAGCTAGAATTGGGGACTTAGGTATGTGTATGGGCATATACCTAAGTCGAGTCAGATGTTACTTCGTGATTGCATATTTCTTTTGTGCTATATCCTTTGTGGATTTCGGGAGACCTTCGGGGGTCTCGGGGTCCTTACTGAGTAGTTGTACTCACCCCTGCACGGGCTATGCCCGCACCTTGTTGTGTTGGTTGCAGACGACGGACAGCGCTGATCACGGTTGGGGCGTGGAGCAGGACGGTACCTGGAGGTGGACCACTGGGCGGGACGTGCTCGGAGCGGACGTGGGACCCGAGGAGCCTGGAGGCTATCTGTACCCACCCTTCAGGTGGGATTGCCAGTGGACGACACGAGGCCGCCGTCTTTTCTACAGTTACTGTACTTTACTTTTCAGTTGTACTTTACAGTTGGGCTTGTATTTCCGGCCCCCTTTACTTTTCTGCACTTTACTTTCCGCTTGCTGACTCTGTGTGGTTGTTACTTACAAAGGCAATGCCTTCCCTGTTTACTGGGATTTTACGCCTTGGTGCTAGTCGCCAGCCCCTGGCCTATGGAAGGCGGGCTTGGGGTAGTCACGGCACGGGCCCCGAGGACGGGTCGTGACAAATTGGTATCAGAGGTGGTCGGTTCTACCGCGGACTCTGATCGTCCTTTCTTTCTATGTGAAGCAATAGTGTTTAGTGTATTGAGTGTGGTTATCAGTTCAGGGAGCCCAGTGTTGGTGCGGCGGCCGACGTATCCGTACACCAGGACCCTGACTTCTGATTTCCAACTTAATGCAGGAAAACACTGATTGCGTGTGTGTTTCCCAAAAGGTTTAAAGTGAGCTCAAACCAGGTCAGCTCACCAGGTATAAATCGTTGACCGTGACACAACTGTTCAGGATGTCACCATGCAGATAGTTAGCTGGAGTTCCGAGAGAGTTCTCGATGATGGCCCACCGAGCAGCGAGACTCCGGTGCAGGGCCCTTTTTCAGTGTTGGCACCTTCGGGTGGTGTACCAGCAGCACCACCACCCGTTAGGCAGAGGATGCCACTAGCTGACAGTGCACGCTAGCAGAGCGCGATGCACGAGTTCCAGCAGTAGAGGCCTCTGAGGATACGAGGCGAGACAGTTTTCCCAGGCAGCAGTGGACTGGATGGAGGCGGTTGCTAGAGTTCTACGCCTAGCTTGGATACTAGTAGAGCGGATGATGATCATAGCTTCTGTTGTTTCCAGTGAGTGACCATGAGGTTGGTTCTTATAGTAATGAGGCTTCGGTACGCGAACCGATACCTGGGATAGTACCTACGGGTAGTGCGCCAGCTATGTCACTACCTGTTGGTCAGTAGACACTACCGGCGGTACCGGTAGCAGAGAATCACAGGCTTAGTGCCTTACATATGTTTTAGCACCAGATATCCCTCAAGTTTCGAGGTGAGCCTGACTCGTAGGCGGCTGAGGACTGTCTTGAGGAGGTGGTTGTGAGTTTTCTGGAGCTAATACAGCTTCGACAGTACGACATGTCGGAAGCAGAGCACTCATCGTGGCTTACCAATCAATCGTAGTACTCGTTGGTTACGTTGTGATCAGTTCCTTAGACTCGAACTTCTGAGCGAAGTGTGTCTAAGGGAAATCCGAACCATTACTTTTCCTCTATGCATTTCTACCTATGCTAGGATGCTAGAGAGAACCTTTGTGGTTGTGAACGTTAGCAGTGAAAGGCAGGAAACTAGCGCCAGTCTCAGAGACTCGGGCGTGTAAAATGTTTCAGGAGGAGGAAGTGCTAAGGACAGATGAATCTGCAGGGTAGCAGACGTGGAAGCGGAGCTTAGAGAGCAGCATGTGGTGGTGTACATTTCGACATGTTACGACCACCCGACTTAGTAGTCCCCGCCAGGCTCAGGGAGCAGGAGGGCTGGGGAGGAGAGTAGCTGCATTGCGGTCAAGGAGTGTGACCCAGGAACTCTAAGAATGATTCGGGGTACGAATTATGTCTACTACGAGCTGCCATATCTATAGACATAGGAACCGATCATTCAACCCTTCCACGAATCATGTCCCAGACCTAGAGGTTCCGGGTAAGCCGTAGACTTGACCCTCATGTCTGGAGATACCTTTGGGAGGAGACTCGATAATCACACTTACGCCGACGGTGTGATTTGACCTCGAGGCGAGAGTTTCGGTTGGAATCTCTTGGTGGCAGCGTAGAGGCCTTACGACGTTGATCTGGGTATGATTCACAAATCATACCCCGGTTGACTGTTTTAGGCAAACGTCAGAATGGGTTTTCCTTGGTCGGCGAAAAGGAAACCCTGGGCAGCACATGTTAAACTCAGGCATAAGAGGGTGTGGCCGATCACTCTTGAGTTGGTCAACCCTACCCTTGTGGCAGAAGGAGTTTTGAGTTTCATTTCTAACCTAAAAAGGGAAACCTCTTGAATTCGAGGGGGACGAACACGTTCTTATACGGTCTCAACCCGATGAGGTTTCGGAGATGTGGCCGAGGCGGCAGGTTATCTCCGAAGTTCGATGGGCCTTTCCAGGTCCTCAGCAGGATAGGAGAGGTGGCTTATCGCCTGGCTCTACCACCTCAGTTGCACCGGGTGCACGATGTCTTTCACGTGTCTCAGCTGAGGAGATACGTGCACGACCCGACGCACATCATCGACTTTGGGGAGCTGGACGTGGACGATGGGGCGACTTTTGCGGAGGTCCCAGTGGAGATCGAGGATCGACAGGAGCGGGTCCTACGTGGGCGGTCGATTCCTCTTGTGCGCGTCAGATGGCAGCACGGGAACCTCCAGGAGAGCACTTGGGAGCGGGAGGCTCAGATGCGTGCTCAGTACCCCCATTTGTTCCCCTAGTTTTTGATGTATCTTTACGGGGACGTAAAGCCCTGAGGTGGGAGTAATGTAAAGACCCGCAAATTTCAAGGAAATTTTTTTTTCTTAATTTTCTTTGGAATTTTACAAGGGCGCAGCTTCAGACGACACCTGATTCCGAGGCCCGGTGTGCCCGGAATCAATTTCCGAAGTTTGGCTCGGGTACGTTCAGTGAACGGACGAGCGGGGTTTTCTATCTTTTGAACCGGTGCCCGGAATCGAATTCTGAGGGCACCGATGAAATCGCAGCGCCGGTATTTGCTTAGAAACGCCTCTTCCGGAGTTGCGTTTGCTCAAGACGTGGTTTTTATATTTTGCGGCTTTAAGTCAGAATAAAATAAAGTTGTGCGACAACTTTATTTTATTTCACTTAAACTGCTTGGAAGCCACTTAAAGTCACTTAAAAGCGGCTTGAACTGAGTTGAACTGGATAGGATGCTATCCAGAAATTTCCTACCCCTTGGTAGGATATTTGTGCGGTGGGACCCGCACGAGCCCCTCCGTTTCTTTCGCTAAGTAACGCACCCGCGAAAACCCGTCAAAGTAACTGAAAAGTCAACCGACGCGTTTTCTTTAATTCTTAACAGACCATTTAATTGGGCGGTTTATTTCGTAAATTAAATGGACTGTTTCTTCGTGAATTAAATGGGTCGTTTCTTTCGAATTGATGGATCGTTTCTTAACCGGTTTCGTGTTGGCATGTTTATAAAATAAGACCAACCTAAAAATCCTTGGAAAGGATTTGAGAGAATCTTCGTTCCTCCACCCTCTCCGCGAAGAACGCGAAGAATGCGGAGAACGCGAAGAACGCGAAGAACACCGGAACCGGAATCCGACGACGCACGATCCGCGACGTCAACAGCTTTTCCGCGACCTTCTTCTTCTTCGGTGCCTCTTCTTCCGCGGCGAACCTGCGATCGGCGGTTAAAGGTGAGAATCGAAACTTCTAAATTCTCCCTTCTTAATTTCAATAACAACGGACTTAATTAATTAAATCCGTTTGTTCTTGATCCGGAGATTGGCGACGCGACGCCGGATACCGCGACGACGCGACGATCTCCTTCTTCCGCGACGAGCGATTCCGCGACGACCTCTCGTCCGACGACGACTTCGAGGTAGGGATTTATTTTGGAAAAGTTACCCCTTTTAAATTTTCTCGTGAACGTTCTTGAAAATTTAAAAAGCCGGTTTCAAGCGAACAATTTTATCTTTAAATAAAATTGTTGGATCATGTGTTGATCATCTTATTCTTTTCTCCCGTTGTTTATGATTAACGCGGAGGGAGCGGGTCTAACGAACAAGACCCGGCAACCCTCCGCCGATCTTCCTTTTTGTGCGGATTTGGCGGGCGACGGCAAAAGCACGACGCAAGGGCCATTTGTTGATTCCGCAGTGGAGGACGCGTCCCGGGAGGAACAATGGCGCAGACGGGAGGCAAAACAGGCCACCGGAGCAACTCCGGCGGCCCGCGGAAGGAGGCGGCGGCGCCCGGCGCACCGCCGTGGAGATCTCCCGCCGCGGCTGAAGCCGCGGCGGCGGCGGCCGGTTCCGCGGCCGCGCGGAACCGGGAACGGACGCGGCGGCCCGGCCGCGTCCGCGTGACAGGCGGCCCCCCGCGGGGGCCGCGTTTCTCCAAATGCCGCGGGTCAAACCCGCGGCGGCGGCCTGCTCGGCCGCTCGGCCGAAGCCGAGCCGGCCGGTCCGGTCGACCGGGCCGCGCCCAGGCCGGACCGGACCCGGCCGAGCCGGTTCGGGCCGGTTCGGGCCGACCCGGGTCGGGCCGACCCGGTTCGGCCGACCCAAGGGGGGGTTCGGGCCGGGTCGCCCCGGGCCCAGAACCCCCGTTTCGGGCCTTCTTCGGTCTTTCGCCCATATCTTGGGCCAGGGACCTCCGATTGACGAACCGTCAGCGGCTACGCGATCCTTGGATCGAGACGGTCGTTTCAATATATTACACTCAAGGTTTCGGAAGACTTTGGGTTCGGCCGGGTTGGTTCGTACACGAAACCAACCGGGCCCTCGGAGCGGAAACGCTCATAACTTGAGCTACGGACGTCCGATCGGCGTACCGTCAGCTGTGGTAGTTTCCTCTAAGTGAGACGGAACTTTTGGCATACCCCGCCCGAGGATCGGATACAGGCGGAGTACGGTCGGGTTGGTTTTGCCCTAAAAAAAACCAACCGGGCCCCTGGGACGAAAATGCCAATAACTCTCAGACCGGGCGTCCGATTGACGCGCCGTCTGTTGCGTTGAGATCCTGTTGTCGATACGGAACTTTTGGATACATCAACTTCGGACTACGTGTCAGTTGATGTATCAGCCTCTCGGCTCGTGGAGCGGACCCTCCTAACGAGCTCGCTATGTGCGGGAACCCTAGTGCTGGCTGTGGCTTCGACGACAGAGCAGAGATCCTCCGTGGACTGCGACGACGACAGAGCAGAGATCCTCCGTGGACTGCGACGACGGCAGAGCAGAGATCCTCCGTGGACTGCGACGACGGCAGAGCAGAGATCCTTCGTGGACTGCGGCGACGACTGTGCAGAGATCCTCCGTGGACTGCGTCGACTACTGCACTCAGCGATCCTACGTGGAACAGTGCTACCGAACCTGTGTGAGCTGAATCTTCTTTTTACCTTGAGCGGTGGAGCGCTTGGGTGTAGCGGCGGACCCGTGGTACATGACAGTGGTGGTGCGCTTGGATGCAGCAACAGACCCTTGGCGGTGGAGCGCTTGGTTGTAGCGGCAGACCCGCGATACTCTACGGAGTGTGTGCGCTTGGTTGTAGCGACAGACCCGCGACGGTGGAGACGTGCGTACGGAGTACGGAGACCGTGTAGATGACTGAGACCTGACGACTGCTTGACCGACTCGACTTGGAGTGAGTCGACTAGCCCAGTGGACGGAGCGCCCAGTAGTTGGCAGCAGACCCACGGCGGACGGAGCGCCCGGTAGTTGGCAGCAGACCCGCGGTACTCGACAGGAGGAGTACCTCAGTAGGCTATCTGGGTGAGCGCCCGGTATTTGGCAGCAGACCCTCAGCGGACGGAGCGCCCGGTAGTTGGCAGCAGACCCGCGGTACTCGACAGGAGGAGTACTTCAGCAGTCTTAGGTTAGTGAGCAGTACCTCGGAGTCGTGACAGGACCGCTGTACACTTCAGAGATGGGGCTCTTCAACATTTACGGTTTCGATAATGAAAATCCTGGTTGAGCTGAATCTTATGTTACTCTCCTTTGTGGATTGTGTTGAACTATCCTATGTGGATTTACTGTTACTCTCCTTTGTGGATTGTGTTGAACTATCCTATGTGGATTTACTGTTACTCTCCTTGTGGATTTGAGTCTTGCTTCCTTTGTGGATTGAGTTGTTCTTGAGCTCGTGAGCAGAGCTAGAATTGGGGACTTAGGTATGTGTATGGGCATATACCTAAGTCGAGTCAGATGTTACTTCGTGATTGCATCTTTCTTTTGTGCTATATCCTTTGTGGATTTCGGGAGACCTTCGGGGGTCTCGGGGTCCTTACTGAGTAGTTGTACTCACCCCTGCACGGGCTATGCCCGCACCTTGTTGTGTTGGTTGCAGACGACGGACAGCGTTGATCACGGTTGGGGCGTGGAGCAGGACGGTACCTGGAGGTGGACCACTGGGCGGGACGTGCTCGGAGCGGACGTGGGACCCGAGGAGCCTGGAGGCTATCTGTACCCACCCTTCAGGTGGGATTGCCAGTGGACGACACGAGGCCGCCGTCTTTTCTACAGTTACTGTACTTTACTTTTCAGTTGTACTTTACAGTTGGGCTTGTATTTCCGGCCCCCTTTACTTTTCTGCACTTTACTTTCCGCTTGCTGACTCTGTGTGGTTGTTACTTACAAAGGCAATGCCTTCCCTGTTTACTGGGATTTTACGCCTTGGTGCTAGTCGCCAGCCCCTGGCCTATGGAAGGCGGGCTTGGGGTAGTCACGGCACGGGCCCCGAGGACGGGTCGTGACATTACCATAATATAAAAGTAATGTGATTTCTCATTAATAAAAAAAATAAAAAAACATTCAGTAACCAATTCTGTTAAAAATAGAAAAATAATGACCAACCAAATTTGTCCCAACAATGATATTAATAAATAATAATCTTAATGTCTAAGGATCAATTCACATGTCTAAATATTGGAACATACAATGAAACATTGAAATATGGATTTCCTATTAATTGTTTTGTTATCATAACCTTCTATATTGAATATTACCAATGGAAACACCATGAGAAGGTTTCTCAATGCCTTATGAGCCTTATAACCCAGATAGACTACATTATCTATGTCCAGTCATATAGTATCATCCATCCATAGAATGATATTCTTGAATAATATCATGCAACTTTCTCATTCTTATCATAGTGAGGAATAGATATGACCTTTTAGTTCTACATATACTCATATGACAATATCACATGAAAATTTCTTGTGCTGGAACAATAGTGAGGTGATATAAAAAATAAAAAATAATGAAAAAATGAAATCAAGTAATAATAATTTCAATTATAGGGCCCCAATCCAACATATGGGAATTTTATTAATACATTTAAGTGTAGTAATTTAATGGGAGGACTACCTCAATAAAATTTATAAGAGTGTTAGGGATAGATTTTTTAATTACCGAGCCCAGGCCACCAAAATGGCGCCCACAAGGGGATGTTAGTGGACCTTAGGTGTTCCTCCATATATTGCAATGGTTGTTGACTAGAATATATGACCTAAAAAATTCATGTGGAGTATATTACATATGATATAAATCCCAAGGCTCATGCTTGATTCTACCAAATTTTTCGCATGACTAATTTATATAACTGACATCCCAAAAACCATTAGACATAAAATGGGTATCCCCATGTGCCCCATAGTAAAGAATATAAATTAGTAAATATATATGATGTTGGGAATAAAAACAAAGAATCAATGTGACATCATGGGATTTTATGAGATATATTCTTTTTAATTTCTTTGATGTCTTCTACTGTACGCTACACCAAGATTAGCTTGTACTATACGCTACCTCGTATTATCTTTTAGTTTACGCAACCACTATTCTTGGCATGTGTTGCACACAAGAGTGACCTTCCTCAATAGCGTGTGTTGTACGCAATACCGAGTTTCACTAAACAATGATATATTCTTATAAAATTATTATGAACTAGCCTTTATGAATAGTATTAACCAAATTTTAAATTTTATAACAATATCATTCATCTTACACATATTCTTGAACATGTTATGAGAAAAAAATAAATTTTTCTGGTTAAATAAGTATTTTTCAAATAATGCAATTTTGCCACCTTTTGATGGTGCACCCACTTTAAATCTAATTTTGACACGTTTATAAGTTCAAATTGACAAAATAAACTTATTAATTTAAATAAGGATATAAAAATTAACTTTGGATAATTTTTTAATATTAATCTGTTAACTTTCGTATTTTGATGAATAATAAAAATACGCTAAATTTTAATTAAAAACAACTTTTTTCATCAAGATAATTTATATGGTTAAATTATAATATTGAATGGTTTTAAATTATAAATAGAATATATTTTTAACATTTAATATTATGTATGTCATTATCATTAATATTACATTGAATTCATAGGAAAAAACATTTCAATCTTTTGGAATGTTTTATCTTTTAGAACCTGTTTTCTCAACAACGAGATTAATTTTAAATTGAATAATGCAACTTCTAGGTTTTTAATTTGAAAAAATGGATTCCATATTTGTAATCAGTAGGTACAAATTATGTTAATAGTATACTTTTTATTTTTATACATTATGAATAGTAACTATTGTAAATTTTATTTTCTGCAATTAAAGGTAAATCAGGTAATTATGGGTAAAAATAATATTATAAAATTACCCGAACACTTGTATTAATATAATTGGATGTTTATATTTCTTCCTAAAATATACTTGGGTCTAAATGGTATCTTTTTTAACCCACTTGGATGCAATTAAGACGTTTAATTTATTTTATTTAAAGAAAGTGAAATATGTCTCACTCAAACTTTATTAATTAAATTATTTTTAGTATAAGGTTATACAGAATATAAATTGAATTATAAATACTCATTTTTTAGATAAAATGTTTTTATTCATCATGATAATTTATTTGTAATTTTTAAGAAATATATAGTTACCTTAATAGCATATACATTAATGATGTGGGAATTAGTTATTTAGTGAAAAATCAATAATATAGTTTTTATTAAAATAATAATACCCATCGAAATGACAATAAACCTGACCAAAAATTATTGGTCGAGTATATATATACCCTAGTAATCCAAGGGTCTACTTGTGGACCTTTGGATCCTTATAAAATAGATTATGACATTCATTTCATTTCATTTTAAATGATATCAAAGTTGTCACCTTCATAATTTAGTAAACACATCATTTCAAAGGTTGGTTGTTTTAGAAGATAAATTATACTAACAATATTATTATGATATATATTATATATATTAATCATAGTATTTTATTTTTAATTTTTATGCAACAAATAAGGATATTAAATAAATATACAAAAATGTTGTAGTAATTATTTTATTCAGAGAAATATCAAATAAATTGTTTTCCAAATATTAAAATAAATATTATATAAACTAATTAATAGGCTCCACGAATTTTATAGACAAATATGGAATGTTAGGAACCTATTAAATATTTTTGTTCAAATATATTCTTTTTGTGTATTTTATTTTAATTCAAATAATTGAATAGTGTCAAAATTTACACTATTGATATTTTATAAAAATAACATATCATTAAATAATTTAAAAATCACAAAAATATTTAAAAATTATAAATTTAAATTAATATGATCTAAAATGCCATAAAGTATATAATTATGGACAATTCACAAAACATAAGTAATTATTTATTACAATTTAAAATATAGAGTATTTTTACCACAAATAAAATTAAATAGATTAAATAAGGATAAATCAAGTGGATAAGGTTTAAAATAAAGTTCCAAAATGCCTAAATTTTATTGGATGATGAGATTAAAACCGTATATCATCTCATATTAGAATTTGAATCATTTTTTAAGTCTTTAAGTGGGGTTTGGGTTTATTATAAATTAATATTTTAGAGTTTTCTAAAAATGACCCTCTCCTCCATTATAAAAGGGCACCTCCTACCTCTCTTCTTTACATGATTTTGTAGCTTTAAAATTCGTCAAAAACCTACCAATTTCACTTCTACACTTTCTTAGAAACCTACTAGAGGTCCTGGTATTCTTCAAATGACAGCTTTAGTTCCTTAAGTGGTGGTTTAGAAGAGGCGGGTCGAAGAAGAGATAATATCCTTTACAAATTATTTCAAATTTATTTCTTCTTCTAATTTATCTTATTTATTTTATTCATTGTAAAGTAATAACATAAGTGTCACTAATATACTGATATTTTATTATAAATATGAAAAACACAATTTCACCTTCTATCTATCCTATGGAAAAAGAAATCACTGCGCGTGCGTACGTACGGAATAATGTCCCCACACCATGGTGTAATCTGTTTTCCACCACCACGTTACTTGGATGTGTATAATGGTATAAATAATGAATATATATGATTATTAAAACATGATACTAATTATGTGATATTATTTCATCCACTCTAATTCCATTCAATAATTATGAGAATGATATCATCGCTCGTGCGTACGTATATACTACCGTCTCCACGGCACAATGAGATTCATTATCCATGTTAACCCTTCAAGAATGAATATAAAGTATATATATTGAATAATAATGAGATATATAACATAATAATGCTACTGGATTGATGTATATATATATGTGCCATCAACTTACTTCTATTCATGTCAATAAGGAAAGGAAAACATCGTTCATGCGTACGTTCGACATACCGTCTCCATGAACGATGTGTTTCATTTCATTTACCTATCTATTATATATATATATATGTGTGTGTGTGTGTGTGATATATAAATCTTTTGTAACATTATGGATGTAATTAAATCATTATATAAGTAATAATATCAAGAACAAAAAGCCCGAACACGTACGATAAATGAAACGATTATTACCCAAAACATTGCTTCAACATGGAATTGACAAATGAATGTGTAATATAAAGTCGTAAGTGAATCATATATAATATAATAAAAATGAATATGATTCTTGAATAAGTCAATGAAATTATTTAAATCATTATACAGGAGTTTCGGACACGTGCAAAAGAAATTAGACCTAAGGTAAGGGATAATTTTGCAATCTCATTTTTATCTGAGATTGTTTATACGTAAGTATTTTCTGGGGATATATTTATCATCCAGGTTCATGTTTTATAAATTTTTTTTCATAAAAACTTTAATATTATTCCATGTATGTTTAAATTCAATTTTTCCCTTTTTTACTTTTACCACATGTTATGGAAGGAATCTCTCTTATTTATACCATACGATGTACTTTTTGACTTTTCTGGAAAAAGTATGAGGAATATTTTTTTTAACATATACGAAATGAACTGATTTTTGCAGGTTCATAATTATTTATTTTCATGAAAATTACTCTACATGATTTCATTATTATTTTCAACAAAATAGTTTTCTTTTAAAATTTCTGGGCATTTTGAGAAAAGAAAATGATTTTGAAGAAGAAAGGATATTTTCCTCAAGAATTCATTTCATGTGTTTTATCAAAAACTATTTTCCATCTAAGATGAAATTATTTAATATGATTATGTTTCAAGTATAATGCCTCTATTATTTACAAGGTTTTATTTTTCTTATGATGAAATGATATCCATTTGTTTTATATGGATTATGTTATGATGGGATAATGTTAATGAAACCCAAATTATTTTTTGGATTTTGATGAATGATTTATGTTTATTTTTTAGAACACGATAGAATGATTTCATTATGAGATGGGTGGAACATATATCTCCCTCCAATTAAATGGGTAAATATTTATATCTTATGAGATAGACATGGCTGGAATGGAAAGTGAATCTAGTACAGTAATACAGGGCTAGAACGGAAAGTAAACCTGTTTCAGTAATAGACTTTGTCCACTATGATGGTCTTGGAAGAAATGCCTTGGATACTATGGAAATCATAACTTGTGGTTAATGGATTCCACAATTTCATGTTTTATTCCAATGCTATTTTATCACGATTAATGTTCATTTGTGATCTATGCTTTATTAACTACCAAGATTTATGTCATTTCTCATGATTTTAATGTTTTATGTTCATATTTTTACGTTCAAATTTTTATGGATTGTTTTATATTCTATATGTTTACCCTTACTGAGCATTTTATCTAACCCTTTTTATGTATTCTTTTCCATATGATATAAAGAAAGGTTATTGGAATGAAAACAAAAGGTGAAGATATTTATGGGAGATGTTGAAGATATTTCACCATGATTAGAATATTATGTTTCGAGTTTCCAAAGACTCTAAACTAATACAGTATTTGGGATTTTGTTTTTTTCATGTATTAATTATTCTGAAAAAGTAATGTAATGTATATGTACGTCATGCTTTGGGCCTCTACAGTTGGTATCCGAGTGAAGGTTTAGTTAACCTTTGGAAAATAGGATGTGAAAACTTTAGTGATATTCCAAGAGATATTTCTATTGTATGTCTTGGGATATCCTTAAGGATAAGTATAAAGTATAGGTTACAATCCTAGAATTATGATAACGATCATGAATAACCTTGGATTAAACCTATTATGATAGAGATTGAATGTAATCCACCTTTATTATGTTGTTTTCCAAGAATGATTTTTTCCTCTTATACTGTTCATTTTGGGTTTTATAAAAATGGCCAGAAATAGGAAGACTCATGATAATGGAGGATATGATGGACAATGGAATGATATTCTTCATGAGAAACCAAATGAAATAGGATTTAGAAGTACAAACATAGTTATTATGCCTAATCAGCAATCTCATGATAGGATCAATAGTCTCGAGTTTTTTATGTTTCCTGACTCAACTAATAAGAGAAAGATGGAGGTTCATGATGATCATAGAAGAAAGAATGTACAATTTACTTAATGTAGATCATGTGGGAAAGGTCCTTGAGGAGAATGTTTCAAAGGAACTATAAGATGTTTTGGGTGTGGAAAATAAGGACACAAAGAAAATAATTGAAAAGGAAATGGTCCAGTTAACACCATGGAAAAGGATACGGGTATTGCTAAGACATCAACAATGGTTAAATGTTATAAATGTGGAATGTATGGGAATTATGAAAACCAAAGTCCCAAGGTAAAATCTCATTATGAGAATCAGCGTGGTTGTGTGGGTATTATTTATGTTTATGATGATGGAGAGACTACAAATGATATATGAGATGAAAGAAGTGTTGTGGAATAAAATGATGAAGCTCGTTCAATGGTTTAAAAAGGTAGTTGAATGATTGTATGTTTATCAAGAGTAATGTTGTATAAGCAACTTAATGGTACTATGGAATAAAGAAACATCTAAGGATGGTTACACTATTGTTTTTCATAAAGTATTTGAAAGTATATGTTGAATGGTATCGGTAACCATGAATGGTTATTCAGAGATTTTTTTAGAAAGTAGATGATATGAACATAATGAAGGGATACAATGATAATGAGATATTTGATAATATTAATGAGATCATGACTTTAGTAAGGACAAAGTGATATCATGTTTTGAGTATACATAAATTTTGGGATTTGGGTATGCAAAAAGAGTTAACTTTTGACAGCATTCATGTTTTCACTAAGGTTATACGGTAATTAATGTTTCAAGAGAATACATGATTAAGTTATTCACATGTTTGGAATGTGACAAACAAGATATATCTTATGATATATGGGGGATAAAGGATTGTATTCACATGCTTGGTAGATAACCTCTCTAGTAATTCTTTTCATTATACTATGAGATTGGACAGATGCATTTTGAATATGCCTAAAGATTGTAATGGACTAACATAGACATCAGATAGTATTGTTTAAGGATAGAACATTTTTATATTATTTATGAAATTTTTTAATAGTATAGTTTTATAAAAAGGACAACCTGTAGGATGAGCAAAAACCCGTTGCGTCGGACAAGGTTGCATGAATCAAACCCACAACCGAAGTGGGACATGCCTTTATCGCCTACCACTGGCCTACAAAAAGTCCCTGGTTTTTAGAAATTAGTTTTATTTTATTAATAGGTAACATATATTAACTACAAGTCCATTTTTGGAACCATATACGATTAACCTCACCATATATGGACTTATGTATATTTAATATCTTATGCTAACTATTTGTGATAGAGACAGATGGAATGACCTATCATTCTATCAAATGATATGCAAATACATCAAGAATGAAAAATTCAACTTCATTTCTTTAAATAAGAGCTGAAGTGGAAATTGTTCATGGACTGACAAATGATGGTATTACACTAAAATCAAGTAAGTATTTATCCTTGTAGATAAAATAATCGACTTTAGGGAAATGATCTTGAAAACCAAAAATGTTTTCCTAGTACCCTCATATCCGATGAATCAGATGGCACCATAGATCATCACAAATTTATGGCTCTGTGATTTTTGGAATTTTCATACCCATGTTCTCTACCACTCTTTATCAGAACATGATGGTTCGATTTCTCTTCTATATCCACATTTTCACCTATATTCTCATTTGTGGAAACCCATTGCTGAGTTACTTTGGGTGACCGTTATGTTATTAACTATCCTTTTTAAAATTAATTTTTAGTATTAATTTTTATGATGTGGGTTTCAATGAATGAAATTTTCATGTAGTAAACGATTTATAACCCTGATGAATTTCGAGGGAGAAATTCATTTTAAGGGGGTAGAATGTAACACCCTGAGATTTTATGAGAAATTTTATTTTCAATTTCTTTGATGTCTACTGTTGTACAATCCACCAATATTAGCTTGCGCTATATGCAACACTGTATTATCTTTTATTATATTCAAACACTATTCTTGGCTTGTGTTGCATGAAATAGAGACTTTCCTCAATAGAATGTGTTGTGTGCAATACCAAGTATCACTAAACAATGATATATTGTTATAAAATTATTATGAACAAGATGTTATGAATATTATTAACCACATCTTTAATTTTATAACAATATCATTAATCTTACACATATTCTAGAACATGGTATGAGAACAAAATAATTGTTTTGGGTAAAATAAGTAGTTTTCAAAAAATACAGTTTTGTCAACTTTTGATGGCGTGCCCACATTAAATCTAGTTTTTTACACCTTTATATGTTCAATTTGACAAAATAAACTTTATTAATTTGAATAAGGATATAAAAATTAACTTTGTATAATTTTTTAATATTTTTCTGCTAACTTTCATATTTTGATAAATAGTAAAAATACGCTAAATTTTATTTAAAAACATCTTTTTTAATTTAGATAATTTATATGGTTAAATTATAATATTGAATGGTTTTAAAGTATAAATAGAATATATTTTTACCATTTCATATTAGGTATGTCAATATCATTATTTTTACATTGAATTCATTGGTAAAACAATTCAATATTTTGTATTGTTAAAACTTTTAGACCCCATTTTCTCAACCGGCGGAATAATTTTAAATTAAATACTGCAAATTCTGTGTTTTGAATTTGAAAAATAGATTCCATATTTGAATGTATAAGGTCCAAATTATGTTAATATGATACGTTTTTTTAAGAAATTATGAATAGTAACTACGGTAAATTTTATTTACTATAGTTAAAGGTAATTCCGGTAATTATGGGTAAAAATAATATTATAAAATAACCCTAACACTTGTATTAATATAATTGGATGATTATATTTCGTTTTAAAATATACTTGGGTCGAAATGGTATCTTTTGGAACCCACTTGTATGTGATTAAGACCTTTAATTTAATTTATTTAAATATAGTGAAATATGTCTCACTCAAACATTATTAATAAAATTATTTTTAATATAACGTTATACAGAATAAAAATTCGATTATAAATACTCATTTTAAAGATAAAATGTTTTTATTCATCATGGTAATTTATTTGTAATTTTTAAGAAATATATAATTACATTAATAGCTTATACATTAATGATGCAGAAATTATTTATTTAGTGAAAAATCGATAATATTATTTTTATTAAAATAATAATACCCATCAAAAGGACAATAAACGTAAGAAAAACTTATTGGTCGAGTATATCTCTACCCTAATCATCCAAGGGTAGACTTCTGGACCATTTGGAGCCTTATAAAACAAATTATTACATTTATATCATTTTATTTTAAATGATGTCAATGTTGTCACCTTCATAATTTAGTAAACATATCATTTTAAAAGTTGGGTGTTTTAGAAGAAAAATTATGATAAAAGTATTATTATGTAATATATTTTATTTATATTCAGCATACTATTTTATTTTTAATTTTTATGCAACAAATACATATATTAAATTATTATACAAAAATGTTGTAGTAATTATTTTATTAAGAGAAATATCAAATAAATGGTTTTAAAAATATTAAAATAAATATTATATGAACTAATTAATAATCTCCACCAATTTTATATATTAATATCACATGTTAGGAACCTATTAAATATTTTATTTCAAATATATTCTCTGTGTGTATTTTATTTAAATTCAAATAAATGAATAGTGTCAAAATTTAAACTATTGGTATTTTATAAAAATAAAATATTATTAAATTATTTAAAAATCACAAAAATATTTAAAAAGTATAAATTTAAATTTATATGGTCGAAACATTCATAAAGTATCCATTTATGGAAGAATTTACAACACATATGTAATTATTTATAAGAATTTAAAATTTAGAGTATTATTACCACAAATAAAATTAAATATATTAAATAAGGATAAATCAAGTTAATGAGGTTTAAAATAAATTCCCAACATGTATAAAATATATTTTATGATGATATTTCTACCATATCTCATCTCATCTTAGAATTTGAATCATTTTGGACGTTTTTCTGTGGGGTTTGGGTTTATTATAAATTAATAGTGTAGAGGTTTCCAAAAGTGCCCCTCTCCTCTCTTATAAAAGGGAACCTATTCCCTCTCCACTTTACACCATTCTTGAGCTTTTAAATTCATCCAAACACTAACCATTTCACTTCTCTACTTCCCTAGAAACCTATTAGAGGTCCTGGTCTTCTTCAAATACTTTTTTTTGTGCCTTAAGAGGAGGTTTAGAAAGAGGCGCGTCGAAAAAGAGATAATATCATTTACCGATTCATTCAAATTTATTTCTTCTTATACATCCTCTTATTTATTTGTTTCATTATAAAGTAATAACCTAATTCTCAATAATATACTTATATGATATTATAAATATGAAAAAACCCTATTTCACCTTCTATTCATCCAATGGAAAACTAAATCACCGCGTGTGCGTACGTACGGAATACAATCTTCTTGTTGTTGTGTAATCTGTTTTCCACCACCATCTTACTTGGATGGATATAATGGTGTAAAGAATAACTATATATAATTATTATAACATTATAATAATTCTTAGATATTATTTCATCCGATCCAACTTCATTCAATAATTATGGGAAAGATATCATTGCTTGTGCGTACGTACGGAGTACCGTCTCCACGACGTGATGAGATTCATTCTCCATGTTAACCATTCAAGAATGATTATAAAGTATATATATTTAATAAAAATGAGATATATAACATAATAATTCTACTGGATTTATGTATATATATATTTTTCATCTATATACTTCCATTCAGGTCAATAAGGAAAGGAAAATAACATTCATGCGTATGTATGACCTACCGTCTCCATGAACAGTGTATTTCATTTCATTTATCTATCTATTATATATATATTGAATATATATATGATATATAAATTTTATTTTTTCATTCTAGAATTAATTAAATCATGGTATAAATAATAATATCAATAATAATAAGTCCGAACACGTATGATAAATGAAACGATTATTACCCAAAACGTTACTTCCACATGGAATTGACAAATGAACGGGTAATATAAAGTCGTAAGTGAATCATATATGATATCATAAATATTAATATGATTCTTTAATAATTCAATGACATTATTTAAAGCATTATACAGGAGTTTCGGACATGTATAGAAGAAATTGGACCTATGGTAAGGGAAAATTTTTCAATCTCATTTTTATCTGAGATTGATTATATGTAAGTATTTTGTTGGCATATATTTTTCATCCAGGTTCATGTTTTATAAAAATGTTTTCATAAAATGTTTAATATTATTCCATGTAATTTTAAATTAATTTTTACCCTTTTTGACATTTACCACATGGTATGTAAGGAATCTCTCTTTTGTTTACCATACGAGGTACATTTTGACTTTTCCTGTAAAAGTACAAGGAGAATGTTTTGTTAACTTATAGGGCATGAATGGATTTTTATGATTTCATAACGCCTTATTTTTATGACGATTACTCTACATTATTTCATTATTATTTTCAACAAAATCCTTTTCTTTTAAAATTTCATGACATTTTGAGAAAAGAAAATGATTATCAATAAGAAAGGATATTTTCCTCAAGAATTCATTTCAAGTGTTTTATCAAAAACTATTTTTCATCTAGAATGACATTATTAAATATGTTTATGTTTCAGGTATAATGTCTCTATTATTTACATGGTTTGATTTTTCTTATGACTAAATGATATCCATTTGTTTTATATGGATTATGTTATGATGGGATGATGTTTATGTATCCCATATTATTCTTTGGGTTATGATGAATGATTAATGTTTATTTTGTGGCACACTAAAGAATTATTTCATTATGAGATGGGTGGGACCTATATCTCCCTTCAATGAATAGGGTAAAGATTTATATCTCATGAGATAGATATGGATGGAATGGAATGTGAATATGGTTCAGTTATATAGGGCTGGAACGACAAGTAAACCCGGTTTAGTAATGGACTTTGTCCACTATGATGGTCTTGGAATAAATTCCTTGGATACTATGGAAATAATAGCATGTATTTAATGGATTCCCTAATTACATGTTTTATTCCCATGCTATTTTATCATGATTAAAATTCCTTTGGGATCTATTCCTTATTCACTGCCAAGAATTATGTCATTAGTCATTATTTTAATTTTTTTTTTCATGTTTTTACATTCAAATGTTTCTGGATTGTTTTATGTTCTCCATGTTTCCCTTACTGACCATTTGAGCTCACCCTTTTTATGTTTTCTTTTCCCCATGATTTCAGGAAAGTTTATAGGTATGAAAAAAGGGGAAATATCTTTATGGGAGTTGTTTAAGATCTTTCACCGTGATTATAATATTATGTTCTGAGTTCCCAAAGACACTAATCTAATATGGTCTTTGGGCATCTATATTTTTCATGTATTAAGTATTCCGCAAAAGTATTGTAATTTCTATGTACGTGAAGCTTTGGGTCTCTACGATCAATGACAATAGATAAAAAATAAAATAGAAATTACACATAAATAAATCATTTTAATGGAATAGTTGGTAGAGAATCCTATGAAAATTAATGGATCATCTAGTCGTAAATCCTAAAAATTAGGTAAAAGTCACAGTGGGCCGATATGAATTATAAAAAATAAATGAATGTAATAATGAACTGTAGAACAACCCACAAAACATACCTACAAAATCCACATCATACCTATCCATAAAATTGAGACATTTGTCCATATATAAGTTATACCTATGTACTAAGAGAAAATAGGATTGTCTACCATGATATATGAAAACCCATGTTATGTGCATAAGTAGGATGGGAGTTAAAAAAACCCAGTAGAAATCTCTAATGCCTCAACTATTCCACGTTTTTTGATCATGTGGATGTGAATGATATATATAACTTAAGAAGTTTTTTTTCCATGTAGTACACAAAACCAATAGCATAATTATAGATAACATCAATATTTATGATTTAACCAATGCCATAGTGTCTCTGAACATATCATGATGTGGTTCCAAACCAAAACACAATCCACTTCAAATCTTGAAGTAGGTGTAAGCACTAATTTGTAGGGGGATGAACATATAAAATCTAATAGTATCCTGACCATGGATGATTCCTAGTAAACTATCCCATGGACCATAATTAATGTCACTTTTGTATCCATGTAACTCATCCATGGCATTCCAGTAAGTTGTCCATACGATTCTATGGAACTCATCAAAGGAATTCCAAATTAGATGGGAATATGAATCCAAATAACTCATCTCAGTCAAATGAATTTGGTGTATATATGAATCCAAGAAACTTATCCATGTAATTTGGAATTTATTTTCCATAATAATCCATGAAACTTATGTAATAGATTCTGAATTATATTTATATACCACCCCAAGGAACACATTCAAGGAATTCCAAATTAGTGCTCATAAGGAATTCAAGGAGGACTTACCCTAGTAAGTATAAGAATTATTTATATTGATTGAAAAGGGGGACTACACAATGTAGTTACATTTCAAATCTCAAAACAAATACATGGGGGAATACCCCATGAAATTCCATATATTTTCTAATATGAAATCAAATGGGGGAGACCACAAGTCATTGCAACTAGTAATCATAGTGAATTAATGTGGGAATACACCAATGAATTCTATATCACTAATAACAGCTAAATACTAGTATATATACATGGAATTACATCAATAATTTCATCAATATACTCAGTAACCACTAATAAATTTCATAATATAAAGGCCCTTAATTGTCAATAACATAGTTCAATACATCCATCCCATAAAATGTCATAAAAAATAACTCATGGGTTGTCCATATGTTGAATTCATGCTTCTTTCTAATGTTTAGCCTCTCATGTGTGGGACCTAACATCATTACTAAATTAACTACTCACATTAACCCTCTATAGGGTTAAAACAATACCGGGATACCCTGAAATGGCCTCCTAGGTCAAACCACTATATAGAAATCCTATATGGGTTCGATGATCACCTTTCAATTTCTCATCCAAAAATCTCTATTAATAAGACCCCTAAACAATTTATAGGTTCCTTTTGACTAGTATCTACCCTATAAGGGGGTTTTCATATTTATTGGGATCAAATATTCATTTTATACCAAAATAAATGTTCTGATAATGATAAAAACACAACACGAATCATCATGGAAAAATATAATCCAAATACAATCTCAAACGAGAAACATAATAAGGAAATCATGCATTAGAAAATTGGAATCTCGCTCACGAGTTCAAATGGACCAAAAAAAAATCATACCAATAACTTCAGGCTACACTAGAAAAAAAATCCAAATAAATTAACAAACCATTTTAAATGGTGTTACATGCCACTTACTCCTACTTGGCCCGTGGACTAAATACATTAAAACATAAAGAAAATTTATATCTCAATCATATCCTATTTAAAAAAACATTTTAAAAGAGGATCCAATTTTCTATAAAACCCTACTAATTTCACCAATAAAAACCATAATATGGTACATTGAAATTCATTCAAACAATGAAGAAACACTGATCAATTTTTAAAGTTATACATTATATGTTTTTTATTAATTATATTTATGTTTGCCTAACCTTAAGGTGAGGTTAGACTAATTATGAATCATTCAAAGTAAAATAATAATGAAGGAAATGGAATATAAAATAACCAAATAATAATAATATATAGTAATTTAAATGCCACACAGCCCAATTTAATCCATTTACTTATAACTTTCATCCTGACTATAGATTTCTAAGCTTATCTAGGATCTGCTTCAACTCATGGGCACCTATATCAATCCCCAAACCCACATTTATTAATTTTAAATTTTATAATGAATTATTAAATTTTATTTAATTAACATTACAAATTATTATTAAATAACCAAATTAATCCAACTAGTTATATTTTTTAAAACTCTAATTAGGCAACCTCATTGCATTAAAATTAAAACCAAGTGAACTTAGAGGGTCTATGGCACACCCCAACACAATCCTATAAAAATACCTATCACCCAATGTAAAATCAACAATAAAGGTAATGAAATTTAAGAAAAAACCTGTAAATTAATTCATAATGAAATATATTTCAAGTCAAACAACAAATAATGTCTTGAAAACACCCTTTTTAGAAGTGATATATGATCCAAATATGAAACCCCCAATAAGTGGGATGATTTCGACTATTCTCTATTTCAAATAACCATTAATCATAAACTAAAGGATCCTGAAATAATCAAGTTATTAAGGAATAAAAGATGAAAGAAAAATTTATTAAGTATATAATCTTGAATCATTAAAAATAATTATCCAAGAACACCCTAAATTGAATGGGTTAAAGGGAAGAAGAGAGGGTTTCCTGCTAGGCGTGTTTGAATGTGTGGGAGGGGAAAATGGTTCAAAACCAATAAATAAAAAAAGGCTAAAAAAAGGAATTTTCAAAAAATATAAACCTCATAGTTCGGCCAAAATGTCTTGCACCATGTCATGGCCCCCTATCCCTCACCGTTTTCAACCATGGGACCTACCAGTCAAAATGCATCGTGATGGAGGACCACAATGTAACTAATCTTTATTTTTTCTCCCAAAATCCTCAAGACACCACCATGGGGAACCAAAAACCAATCAATATGAATTTTATTCGACTTAATTTCTCACTGATGCCACTCCAAAACACCATGGGGATATCTATAGCATGATACATCATGTAGTCAAGCAAAATGACCTGGCCAAGAGCACCATGTTTTTTCCTATGTTTTCATGTCCTCTGGGCTCCCTATTCACCTCCCAATCCCCCAAGAACATACTTCTTAACCCCTTAAAACAATCAAAAAACCACTTGGTACTCAAGAAAAGTAAAAAAAACACCCTAAGGGGATTCAAGACAAAAACTCTCAATTCAAACACAATTTATCAACTGAACCCCACTCTAATAACAAAATTTTAAATTCCCCTAGGATTTCAAAACCCATAAAAAATATAAGGTTTTACAACCTGCCCTCCAAATAAATTATTTTCCCTAAGGATTCACAATGAAACTTAACCTCAAATTATATACTCTTTGTAATTAGTTCATTCTCAAACCACCATTTTCTATCTTAGAACTCCTAGCATGATTCACAACACAACTCAAAATACAACACCTAGATACACCAACATTCCCCAAAACACTGGTTTGATCCTCAAACCATCACAATTGAAACATGAATTATTCTTTAAATGTAGTTTCTATCTCATCTCATCCTTCTTACATAATTATTCCTTCTAACCACCTCAGGTCAACTATAAAAAAATCTCAACCTCACTTGTCAACGCATCACCACATCATCCAAACACAATTACCTTACTCCCAAAACCAAAATAAAACCATTTAAACACTAGAACTAGAGAATAAAATAGACTCCATGTGTAAATATATGGTTGTATCCTTAACCAACCAATCCAACTATCATGATCCACCCATGGTCATTGATGCGTCTATGATTCAACTTTTTCTCAGAGCTCATCAATTCCATTTATGGTTTTACCCCAATAGAAGAACTCTATCCAAAAGCACATAAAAATAATAAAATGGTGTCTATCCACTCATTGGAATCATAAATTAATCTCAAAAAACCATTAATAGATATGAAACTCCCTACCATATGAGTTTCCTCATCATCACCTCTCAAACCCAAAACATATGATCACAAAACGCCCATATAGTTCGCAACTCAACATGAAATTTTTAATACACTACAGTTTCAATGATTGATCTATCTGATGTATTATGGTATCCCTAACATAATATCATAATTTTAATGGATGATTTCGAATAACGGTTCTCCCCTACTATAGGAATCTCCAAACAAAATTCAAAATCAACCAGACTATCATTTGAATCGACCAACACACAAAACCGACTACTCAAGACCAACATTAAACCTGAATATCATAATAAAAAAACATCTAGATATCTTAAAATAAAAAAAAACATACTCACAAGACTACATGAATCACCCACCCAAGTAACATAACCTGAATTAGGCTCCTCCAAGTTTCATCTCTAGGCTATGGGATCCCCAACCTGACCCATAGATCATTCTTCATTCATAACACCACTCAAAACTATAGACCTATTCTTTATCAAAGATAAATCACCCAATTAAATTACTAGAACACACCTCTACAGATTTTATACACATAATTGACATTGCATTCCAAACCACCAGCTTAAAGGGCATTGGTCCACATTTTACATCTCAATATAGGGCTACCAATAGAAGTATCACATTCTTACCCATGAATGAATATATACATATATATATAATATTATCATTACTAGATGTTCAATAGAAAATTTATTATATCAAAATGTTTCACCTAAGTACAATTCCACTTAGACTTTAGTTAACTGAACATATAACCTCTTATAGAACCCATATCATACTAACATAAGATTTCAAAAACACTCCTTGGTACATAAGAGTTTATTCCATAAAAAACCACAAAATCTCAAGTGAACTAAATTTTTTTTTCTTTTTCAAGTGAACTCCACTTATAAAACGACATCAGTATTATTAAATTTGTAACACCTAAAACTTATATGGTACACTTCTCTTTGAATAATACAATAGCTTGTGTTGTATCCAACTTTGAGTTTTAGCACACCATGACCAATCAGACTAGTCATTTAAAAAACATGTATGAATATTAATACCCAATTTTTGATATTTTATGAACTATATTTTTCAAAATGGACTTCATTTTTGGATTCGGAATATGAAATTTTTCTTAGGGTGAATTTTTGGTAATTTTCTGAAAGATTTCAATTTTTGATGAATAGTGAAAAACACTATGTTATTGTTTAAGACCGGCTTTTATTTAAATAATTTTTATTTTTATTTAAATTTATTCTAAAGATAAAATAAATACATAATACCAATATTTGTTCAATTTAATTCATTTGAGTCATTTTATAATTATATTATATATATAAAATTTTATTGAACTATTAAACACCTTTTACCCACCTTCTAGGAACATTTGCAAATTTTCGTAAAACGTAATTTTACCACTTATGTGAACTGAAATTTAAAAATCCATGAGACACAGTTGAAATCCATATGTAAAATATGGTTCAATATGATGAAAATAATTTTTTGTAGCAGCAGTGGGTATTGTAGATCGGCGGGTACTATAGCGGCGGCAGGGCACTATAGCGGCGACAGTACTGTAGAAGGTGGGTTTCTATTCACAGAATGGGCATTGAGCCAAAAATTTGGGCCTACGTGCTATGTAATGGGATTCAAGACCATTGGGCCTTTGGGCTATGTAATGGGTCTCCCTCTACCCAATTAAAAGAGGTATTTGCTTTTCTTTCTTAATAAGATGAGGCTTCGACCCCAACCTTTTAAAAAAATTACCCTAACACATGTCGTAATTATATTGGATTAGTGTATTTGTACCAAAATAAAACTTAGGTATAAAATATTTTCCACTTAGATCCACTTGGATTAGATTTGGACATTTCTTATTATTTTAATTAAAGAAGACTTAAAAATTGTTAAATTCAAATTTTATAAATAATTGTTTTTAATATAGGGTTACACATAAAATAAATTATACATTAAATATTCATTAGAAATATAAAAATATATCATACATCTTGGTATTTTATTTATAAATTTTATAAATTAAATAATTGAATTTATTTATGACACAATGATGATACAGTAATTACCTTATTAATGAATGTTTAAAATAAGTTATATTATTAATATCCAAATAAAAATTAATTGAGACTTTTGATTCATTAAATTATTTTATAGGTTAATATGGAACTTTAGTATTGATTTAATGTATTTTTTTCTAAGTAATAATGTTTTTCTGACTTTCACAAAAAACAGATACCAAATAGTATCAAAATTGACATAAATGAATTTTTTAAAACAAATACTATATTATTAAATGATATAATATTTCTAAAAATATAAAGTTCATAAAAAGGACTTATATAATGATATATATGTCATTAATGACCCACTTGAGGTTCTTTTTTCATTTTATAGTATGTTTATTAACCATGTAATATAAAAATACAAGGAGACATTATTAAATTTATACTATTTAAGAAAGAGTTTAATCTAAAATACATGGTTAAAATGGTGACATAAACTTGTCTAAAACCTGTTGTTTTAGTGGATTTAGAAAAATCCCTCACCTTATCGTAGAAATAAATTTATTTGGAGTTTTTATAAACCAAAAAATATTTTATAATAAATTAATATTTCAAGAATTTCTTAAAGTGACCCTCACCACTCTTATAAAAGGGTACTTCCCCTTCTCTCACAATGACACGTACAAATGAATTTGGATCCGAAAACCCCTCTCAAATATCCTCCCAAATATTCTCCCTTCATATTAGAGGGCTTAAATTTATTATAAAGACATCATATGGAGCCAATTTGATCAAATCCAAAGGAAACTCCCGAAGAAGAGGTAATTTTTTCATCATCTCTTTCAAAGTTCTTTTCTTCATCCAATTCCTATTTCATTGTTATTTCCATACCAAAATAATAACCCCAACACCTTCTACATACTATAATTTTATTATAAATATGGTATAACCATATTCATTATTCTATACATCATATGAATGACAAGGTCACCATAGGTGCGTACATACGACTTTCCGTCTCCATGTCGTGGTGTATTTTGTTATTCAACACTTCATTATTTTGATGGGTATAATAATAAGTATAATTGATTTAAATAATAAAATTAACATTTTAATGATTATTTATATGTAATACACCATCCTATTACATATTATTTCACCATCAATAGAATGATATTGTTTCTCGTGTGTACGTACGAATTACCATCTCCACGAACACGATGAGATTCATTCCCCATCGTAACTATTCAAGAATAATTATCATTTTATGATTAAAAATAATGCTTAAGAACATAATATCATTATGTATATGAATCAAATAAATTCTATACATAATAAACATTACTTATGTAACAAAACATATAAAGGAAAATGAATCAGTTAATACCCAAAACAATGATACTACTGAAATATTATCAACAATGAAATATTAGAAGATCATATATGATATCATATTTATGTATGTGTTTCTTGTATAATTTAATAATTATTATTTATCTATTATATAGTAGGTTAACATACCCTTGAATAAGGAAAATTACAGTCTAAGGGTTAATTTTACAATCTCATTATTATCCGAGGTTGTTTATACGTAAGCATCTACTGGGAATTATTTATCATCCTCATCCATCATTCTAAAAAATGTATTTAAAAAAACATTAATATTTCCTTGATTATGGATTAAAGTCATTTATACCCATGTTTTACATTTTATAAAATGGTATTAATGTAATCTTTCCATCATTTTCCAAACAAGGTACTTTATGACCATTTCAAAAAATTAAGGTAAGCATGTTTTTTAACATATACGGGGGGGGGGGGGTATGGCTATTTTCCACTGTTATAAAACTTTCGAAACATACCTTAAAATATTATATGAATTTTTTAAAATTAAATTTTTTCTTTCATTATTACGTGACTTTTAAATGATTTTAAAATTGAAAGATACCTTTCTCTCAAATTGTTTTTGATTTCATCTATGTAAACATCCTTTGATGGATTTTACACTTGTTTGAAGTTGATTTATTATAATACAATCTTCCATATTTTATTTAAGGTTTTTTGATATGTTTGATAGTGGATGTGTTATTTTTTATATAATTAATGGATTATGGATAAATTATTAACATTTCTTGTGCTAGTTTAAATATGAATGTTTATGATATGTTTCAACATTTTCATATGAGGAATGAATTTTACTTTTTAAGTGACGGGTGGATCCCACTATATCTCCTAGATGTATCGGTAGGTCTCATGAGACAAACTAGTGTCTTGGCACAAGTCCTTGACAAAATCATATTTTTAGTTTTGGCACGAGGCCTTGACTATGTGGTTATGATGTCTAGTATTAAGAATTCCATCAATATGTAATTAACTATTGATATTACATGTGATAATTTGACTAGTAGAATATCCATGTGAATATGAAAATGAAATTATTTTATTTATCTTTTACAATTATTATAATGATTAATTTTAAATATCTTATATATTAGTCTTATACATTGACTTTAATGTTTTGGTTTTTTTATGAATGTTTCTGCTATATTGTTATCCTTACTGAACATCTGATCTCACCCCTTTCTTTTGTTTTATTTTTCCCAGGATTTAAATAAGTATATTATAATTGACTTACAAAGATAGGATATGGGATATGAGTGTGTTCAAAGGAGAAACAATTTTTTTATTTGATAATGCAATGTAAAATTTATTTATGTATCTAGTACTTCCAAGGCTACTAAATTGATCGGCCTTTCGGGAAACAATCTCATGTGTTCATGCCAATGATATGTAATAGTGGACCGACTCTGGTTAACTAGGTTCGGGGTGTTACAGTTGGTTTCAGAGGAAGATTTGTACAAACCTTGGACTCTATATTTAGAAAAACTATTATTAAATAACCTTATCCTAAGGTAACCTTTGATGATTATTATAGAAGAACATCCTATAATTTTTTGTAATATAGATATCATTTGAGTTTTCCATGAAATACATCCCTATCTAGATACGAGTCGGTAGAGTCAGCTCTAGAATAGATGTTCCACGGATTGAAATCTCCGACAAGAAGTTTTGGGCTTGACCTGGGGTATCTTGGTACATGACAACAAGCCTTTCCACACTCATGGTAATGATACACTCTAGGGATATACATAGGATAATTCACATATCAATTATAAACCATTATGAAAGATTTATGAGTTAATAATTTTCTCAAAGAAAACATTTTTTCATTATTAAGGTTTATATGCATACACTGTTCAATTTATGATAGGTATTTTACTAGTTTGGAATTTTTTATTTGGCTTCATAAAATAATCTAGTGTATTCTATTTTTTAGAAATGGAGCCAAGTGTAAGGAATGTAAAACTTATCAACACACGTAATCCATATAGGTATTTACCTCTTACTCAAGATAATTATAGTGGAGTTGGTGATGAAAATAGTGATAAACAGTTTATGACCATACTGGGAAAACTCACTCAGGTTATTAATAATAACCTCAATCATATAGAGCACCCTGATCCACAATGTGAAAGATCAATGTTAGATAAATTCATGAGTCAATAATAATCAACATTCAATGGGAATAAAATCAATTTTTAGTTGAGGAATTTATATGTTCCATAGAGAAAATATTTTATGCTTCGGGGAGTAGTGAAAGGGAAAACGTTCCCAAGGAATTTTATCACCTCACAAGAGATGCAGATCAATGGTGGTCAGTAATTAAAATCACAAAGGAGGATGAACAAGTATAAAATATGGAATTGAGGTAGTTTAATGATATTTTCTTAGAAGATTACTTTCCTCGTGACTATCGAGTGCAAATGTAAAGACACTTTCTTAGTCTATGGAAAAAGGAGGATGATAATGTCACAAAGAGGAAGAAAGAGGCTGTGAATGTGGAATTATACAATTTTAGTGAAGTGGGGCCTTATGAAAAATAACATTTTAAGCGCCAATGAAACTTACCATAGAAAATGTAAAGGGAGAAAGTCCATTCTTATACAATCACTACTACTAGGGTTGAAGCTTTTAATGATGTAGTGGCATGTACTTTAATGGTTTCCTCAAATTTAGCCAAAGATGTATTTCATTTTGGATTATCAAATTATTTCATATCTTCCCAGATTGCTAAGAAAATTGGATACTTTCAATTTGATTTTACAAGGATGTTTTCAGTCAGAACTCTTATGTGAAGTATCAGTGCAAGAATGTTTTTTGAATCAGTTCCTATTAGGGCATATAAATGTTCTTCATTTGCGGATCTCATCATCATATCCATGATTGAATTTGATATAATCATTCGAATGGATTGGATTTTGGACCATGATGTGAAAATTTATTGTAAGAAAAGGAGGTTACAATTTTTTTATGATAAGGAATACCTTATCTTTAGAGAAAAAATGTCACAATCTGATTCTTATCTAGATCGACCCCCAGAATATCTAATAAATTTAATTATTTGGGAGGGAGAGAGTGAAATAACTATGGGTGAATAATGGAATGTTCAAATAGAGGATATACCTATTGTTCCTGATTATGTTGATGTGTTTCCAGAGGATTTACCTGGACATCCTCTAGAATGAGAAATTAAGTTTTCCATTTATTTAATTCATTCTTTAAGGCCCACATCTAAGTCCCCCTATATAATGGCCACTATGGAATTAGTGGAACTAATAAAAAAACTAGAAGAATTTTGTAATAAAGGATTTTTTCTCCCTAGTTTTTCTCTTTGGGGAGACCCTATTCTTTTTCTTAAGTAGATAGATGGATCTACGAGGTTGTGCAATGACTACTGGGAGATCAATGCTATAACAATATAGAACAAGTATCCCCTACCTCACATTGATGATTTATTTGATCAACTTCTTAGAGCCCAATATTTTTCAAATATTGTCCTCTGATCGGGATATAATTTGTTGTGTGTGAAGAACAAAGACATTCCAAAAACAACATTCCGAACCAGGTACAGGCATTATGAGTTTACAGTAATGCCTTTTGGACAGACTAATTCACCCTCTATTTTCATGGATCTAATAAATAGAGTTTTCAAGGAATATCTTGATAACTTTTTAGTGGTATTAATGACGATATATTGGTATACTCAGAAAGTAATGAATATCATGATAATGACTTGTTCACTATACAAAAAACCCTCAGAAGAAATGAATTTTATGGGATATTTAGAATGTGTGAATTCTGGACTTAAAAATTTTCTTTTCTTGGACATATTTTCTATAATGTTGGAATCTCTATCAATCCTTCAAGGACCAATGAAATCAAATAATGAGAAGCAATGACGAGTATAATTGAGGTACGTAGTTTTATTGGTTTAGTGGGTTTTTATCGTCATTTTGTCTAGAATTTTCCTAGATTTTCTAACCCATTTACCAAGATCACATGTAAAGGGGTAAAATTTGTTTTGAGAAATGATTTTTAAGAATGTTTTTAAAATTAAAGAGAATATTATTCAATTATACTATCTTTACTCTACCATTAGGGAATGATCAGTTTGTCATTTATAGTTATTTTTCAAAGAAAGGACTTGGTTGTGTCCTTATGCAGAATGATAGAGTTATTGCCTATGCATAATTTCAACAAAAAAATCATGTACTAAACTATCATTGTAATTACCTAGAACTAGTTACCCTGAGTGGGTGCATTATTACATAACATTGGAATGATACAAGGAATCATGTCCCGAAAGACGAATCATTTCAGTAGCATTGGAAGTACTAGATACATAGATATGGTTTAAATTAAAAAATGAAATAAAAACATCAACAATATTTTCTCCCCTTTGAACACACTTATATCCTTACCCTATCCCTACAGGTCAACTATAAAATACTCTTTCACATCCTAGAAAAAATAACACATAGAAATGGGTGAGCTCAGATGCTCAGTAAGGATAACAATATAACAAAAACTTTCATAAATAAGCATAAAAATATAAGGGAATGTATAAGACTAAAATAAAAGCCTTTTAACCATAAACATTAGAATAATATGGAAAAGATAAAATCAAATAATTCTATTTACTTATTCACATGTATATTCTATTAGTCGAACAATCAAATGCAATATCAATAGCCACATTTATAAAGATGGAATGCATAATGCCAAAATTCATAACCACGTAGTCAAGGCCTTGTTCCAAGTCTAAAAATAATATTTTATTAGAGCCATGTGCCAAGACAATATTTTGTCTCATGAGACCTATTGATGCATCGAGGAGCTATAGCGGGTGCCACCCATCACTTACTGAGTCCAACACAATCCTCTTATGAAAAGGTTTAAACATAACATAAACATTCGTATTAAAACTAGCATATGAAATGTCAATACATTAAACCTAAACCATGAATGGTGTAAAAATAACAAATCCAAAATCAAACATATAACAAAACATTCAATACAATATGGATGTTTTGTATCATAATAAATGAACTTCAAACAAGCTTAAAATCCATCAAAGGATGTTGACAAAGATAAAATCAAAACCCTTTTAGAGAAATATATCATTCTATTTTGAAATCCTTTTAAAGTCATATAATTATAAAAGAAAACATTTATTTTGAAAATATTCTTATAAGATTTTATTGGGAGCTTTGACGATGGTATAACAATAGAAAATATCCACACATGTCCTATAAGTTAAAAAAAGACATTCTTACCTTAATTTTGTTGAAAAGGTCATAAAATACCTTGTTTGGAAAATGACAGAAATATAACTTTCAAAACATATATGGTAAAATAAGGGTATAAATGACATTAAAACATAGTCTAATAAATATAAAGAACATTTTGAATTAAATTTTCATGAAAACACAGATGTGGATGATAAAGAGGTCCCAGTAGATACTTACGTATTAACAACATCATATATGTAAAGAGATTATAGAATTAACCCTAACCTTGTACTTATATTTGGTAATTGGTATGATAAAATCTTGTATAATAGTTAAATCATTGTTATTAAATTTTACAAGAAACATATAAATAAGTATGATATCATATATGATCTTCTAATATTACGTTGTTAATAATATTTTAGTATTATCATCATTTCGGGTGTTAACTGATTCGTTTTCCTTTATATGTTTTGTTACATATGTCTTGTTTGTTATGGATAGAATTTATTTTTTTCATATCTAGAATTATATTATTTTATTAAAAATAATTTTAATCATCAAATGAAAATTATTCTTGAATGATTACAATGGGGAATGAATCTCATCGCGTTCATGGAGACGGTAATTCGTACGTACGCACGAGCGACCATATCATTCAATTGAAGTTGAAGTCATATATAATTGAATGTTATATCATATATAAAAAATCTTTAAAATGTTATATTTATTATTTACATCAATTATACATCATTATTATAACCATCCAAATAATGAAGTGTTTGAATAACAAATTACACCATGACGTGGAGACGGTAAGCCGTACATATGCATGTATGGTGACTTTCATTCATATGATGGATAAAATATTGATTATGGATGAACCATTTTTATAATAACATAATAGTATATCTATGATACTAGATTTATTATTTTATAATGTAAACAACAAAGAAATAGAAACTGGAAGAAGAAATGAACTTGAAAGAGGTGATGAAATATTTACCTCTTCTTCGGGTTCTTCCTTTTGATTTGATCAAAAGGGCTCCTTAGGATGGATTTATGACCAAAGGAAGGCCTCTAGGATGAATTTATGAATATTGGGAGGCTATGTGGTCAGTTTTGGGTTGATAAAAATTTCTTTGGATGTGTGAAATTAAGAGAAGGGGAATTTCCCTTTTATAAGAGAGGTGAGGGTCACTTTAGGAAAAGCATGAAATATTATTTTATAATAAATAATTTTAGGTTTCTAATGGCCCCAAAAGGAATTAGTTTTAGGATAAGGTGGGGATGGGTTTAAAAACGCTCAAACAATAGGTTTTATACAGGTTTAGGTCCTCATATTAACCATATCTTATAGATTTAACTCTTAGTTAAATAGTTTGACATTTACCATGTCTCTCTGTATTTGCATTTTATATGGTTAATACACATATTATAACAAGACAAGAGAACCCAAAGTGGTTCATTATTAATATATATAACCTTATATAAGTCCTTTGTAAGAATATTACATAATTATTAATATTAAATCAATTAATAATATAGTATTTGTTTTAAAAACTCAATTATGTCAATTTTGACAGCATTTAGTATTTGGATTTTTTAAAAATCATTACAACATGATTACTTAAAAATATATATTTAGTCAACCCAAAAAAGTCTTATTAACCTATAAAATTAGTTTAATTCATCAACTGTCTCAAATTACATTTATTTGGATATTTATAATATCAATTATTTTAATCACACATTAATATGGTAATTACTGCACCATCATTGTGTCATAAATAAATTAAATTATTTAAGGTTTAAAAATTATAAATAAAATAACATTAGTTGTGAAATACTTTTATCTTTCTAATTAATATTTATAGTCGAATTTATCTTATGTATAACCCTATATTAAAAATTGGTTTAGTTATTAAACATGGAATTTAACTCTTTTAACTCTTCTTTAAATAAAATAATAATAAATGTTCTAATCTAATACATGTGGACCAAAAGCATTATATTTTATTCATAAGGTTTTTTTGGTCGTATTACACTTATATAATAGAATTAAGACATGTTTTAGGGTAATTATAATATCATTTGTACCCTTAATTACCCTATTTACTTTTAATCGTGGTAAATAAAAGTAAAAAGATACTATTCACCAACAATTATTTTCATCTTGTTGAACCTCATTTTAAATAAGGATTTAAACTTTTTCTCTCATATTATTGAAATTATACTCACAAAAGTGGTAAAATTATGTTTTATTAAAATTTGTAAATTCTCCTAGAAGGTGGGTAAAATACTGTTAAAAGTTCCATAAAATTTATATATATAAAAACTTATTTTAAAATGATTCCAATGAATTAAATTGAACTTATATATGTATTATGGAAATATTTTTAAGTAAAATAAATTTAAATAAAAGAAATAATTATTTAAATAAAAATTCGATTTTAATCAATAACGTAGTGTTTTTCACTATTCATCAAAAATTGAATGATTTGAGAATAATATCAAAAATTGAACCTAAGATAATTTCGATATTCCGAATCCAAAAATTAGGTTGACATTGAAATATAAAATTTATAAAATTTCAAAAAATGGGTATTAATATTCATAACGGCTAGTTTGATTGGTTGTAGGGTGTTTGAATTCGAAGTTGCATACAACACAGGCTATTGTATTATTCAAAGGGAAACATACCGTGGAAGCTTAGGGTGTTACATTCTCCCCTCCTTAAAATAATTTCGTCCTCGAAATTTCTTGAATATTACTACATAAAGAGATTCAGGTGGTTCTTTATCCTATTTTCTTTGGGTTCCCATGTTGCCTCTTCCATCTTATGATTTATCCATAGAACTTTCACCAGACGAGTCATCCGGTTTCTCAACACTTGTTAGCCGGTATCAAAAATTTTAATAGGATCTACACAATAAGATAGATCAGGTTCCAGTTCTAATTCATCATAGGTGATTACATGCGTTGGTTCAGGCATGTATTTTCTCAATGGTGATTTGTGGAACACTTCATGAACAAGGGATAGACTTGGGGGAATCACCAAACGATAAGCTACAACACCAATTCATTCTATAATTTCGAAAGGTCTGAGGTACCTGGGACTCAATTTACCCTTCTTTAAAAAATGTATAACACCCTTCCATTGAGATAACTTCAAGAAAATGTGGACTTCTACTTGAAATTAAAAATCCTTCCTTCGGTTATTAGCATTGCTCTTTTGCCAACTTGAGGATACTTTGATGTGGGTTTGGAACATTCAACATTTACATTGTTTCCTCAACAATTTTTAGGCCTACGAGTTTCCTTTCACCAACATCATCCAAACAAGTTGGTGTACGAAATCTCTTTTAGTTTAACGCTTCATATGGTGCCATATTAATACTTGAATGGAAGCTATTATTATAGGAAAATTCTATAAGAGGTAAATATTGATCCCACATAACTTTAAAGTCATGTGAGAAAGATCTCAACATGTATTCTAAGGTTTGAATAGTCTATTCTGATTGTCCATCGGTTTGAGGGTGGTAGGCAGCGCTCAAATGAAGTTCAGTATCCAAGGCATTTTTAAGTGTTTTCCAAAATCATGATGTAAAACAGAGATCATGATCAGAAACAATTGATAGGAGTACTCAATGAAGTCTTACAACTTCATTAATATATAGTCTTTCCCGACGTTCAAGTGGTAAATCTTCTCTTATAGTATGAAAATGTGTTGACTTGATAAGAATATCAACAATTAACCATATTAAATCATTCCATCTAGGATTATTTGGTAGCCCCATGAAAAAGTACATCGTAATATTATCCCATTTCCACTCAGGTATGAGAAGAGGTTGCCTGACTCCCCCATTCTATTTCCTTCCATCTTTCATTTGTTGACAAACCATACACCTTGACACAAAATCAGAAATCTCTCTCTTCATGTTTTCCCAAAAAAAATGTTCATTCAAATCTCTATACATCTTACTTCTACCAGGGTGCATAGAAAAATTAGAGCTATGAGCATCATCCAACAATTCTCTTTTTAGATCAGGTATGTTAGGAATATAAAGTATCTTCTCAAAATTTAAAATTTCATCTTCATATATAATGTCACTCAGTATCCCATCATTCACAACATTAATCTTCTTTTTATATTCCTCATCATCACTCTAAGAACTTTTTATCCTTTCTAGTAAATATGGTTAGGAAACCATTTGAGAATGCATTGATGTTTCCCCTTCCATTGTTATTCCCATACCCATCTTTAATAGATCCATGTATATATGATCCTTTTCAACTATCATCTTGTTAAAAACTCCACGATCCTTTCTACTCAAAACATCTTCCACCTTATTATCCTTCCCCAGGTGGTAATGTATAGTGAAATCATAATCCATGAGTATTTCAATCCATCACCTTTGCCTCATGTTGAGTTATTTTTTTTTTGAGAAAATATACTTCAAAATATTGTGATCAGTATAAATCTCACATTTTTCACCATATATATAGTGTCTCCATATTTTCAGAGAAAATATTTCAACTGATAAATCAAGATCATGAGGGGGATAGTTTTTTCCCTAAATTATTAGTTGCCGTGATGCATAGGCAATAATTCTGTCAATCTGTATAAGGACACAACCAAGTACATTCTTTGAAGCATCACTATAAATAAAAAACCCATCATTCCGCAATGCTTGAGACAAGGTAAGAGAATTAACTAATCTTCTCTTCAATTTTCCAAAATATTCTTCACACTATCTTGTCGAAACAAATTTAACCCCTTTACTAGTGTTATTGGTTAATGTGTTAGCAAATCGGGAAAAATTCTGGACAAAACATCGATAATAACCATCTAAACTAATAAAACTGCATACCTTAGTTATACTCATCAGTTCTAGCCATTCATGGATTTCCATTGTCTCTAAAGGATTAACAAAGCTTCCATCCTTAGAGACAATATAGATAGGAAATGAAATATCCTGAAGCCATAACACATACTTGCTAAATTTCCCATATAATTCATTACTCTAAAGAGTCCTTAGGATAATGCGCATGTGATTTTCATGATATTCATTGTTTTATTATTATACCAAAATATCATCAATAAATACCACTAAAATGTCGTCAAGATATTCCTTAAAAACTCTATTCATTATATCCTTAAAGATAGAGGGTGCATTAGTAAATCCAAAAGGCATTATTGTAAAATTTTAATGCCCGTACCTGGCTCGTAATGTTGTTTTGGGAATGTCTTCATTCTTCACACACAACTGATGATATCCAGATCAAAGATCAATCTTGGAAAAATAATGATCCCCATGAATTAGGTCAAATAAATCATCAATGCGAGGTAGGGGATACTTGTTCTTTATTATTATAACATTGATATCCCTGTAGTCAATGCATAACCTCATAGATCCGTCTTTCTTTTTAACAAAAAGGATAGTGGCTCCCCATAGAGAATCACTAGGGTGAATAAATCTTTTGTTACTCAATTCCTTTAATTGTTTCTTTAGTTCCAGTAATTCTAAAATGGTCATTCTATAAGGGGTCTTAAACATGGGCCTTGAACCAGGAATTAAATCAATGGAAAACTCAATTTCTCATTCTAGAGGATGTCCAAGAAAATCCTCTGTAAACATATCATCATATTCTTTCATAGTAGGTACGTTCTCTATTCGAACATTATTTTCCTCACCCATAGTTATTTCATTCTTTTTTTTCCCAATAATTTATTTTAGTAGAACTATTGGGGCAGATCTAGATAAGAATCAGGTGGTGACGTTGCTACTCTAAAGATAATGTACTCATTATCATCATCAAAAATTGTAACCTCCATCTTATTACAGTAAATTTTCGCATCATGGTTCGAAATCCAATCCATTTTGAGGATTATATCAAATTAAATCATGGTTATGACAATGAGATCTACAGATAAAGAACATTTATATGCTATAATGGGAACTGGTTCACAAAACATTGTTGAGATGATACTTCCCTTAGGAGTTTTGACTGAAAACTCCCTTGTTAACTCAAATTGAAAATATCTAATTTTCTTAGAAAACTGGGAAGATAAGAAACAATTATATGATCTGAAATCAAATAAATATTTGGCTAAACTAGAGTAAACCATTAAATTACCTAAAACGACATCTTTCGAAGCTTCAACCTTAGCAGTAGTGATCTCAAAAGATTGTCCTTACTCCCTTGGCCTTTTATGAGGTATGTTCCCTTGGTGCTTAGGACATTCATTTTCATAATTCCCCTTCTCTCTAAAATTGTATAATTCAAAATTGGTATCCTCTTTCTTACCCTTGCAATATAGAGCTTGGTGGCCTTTTTCACCACACTTGTAACAGACTTCCATTACCTTCAGGAAAGTACGGGGGTGTTTCTTCCCACATTTACAATAAGATGGATATTCTACTTTTATCATCTTCCACTTATTACTGTTTACAGAGTGTTCAGCAGATCTCTTTTTCTCTTTCTTTTCTTGAAAGTTGTAAGACTTAGACAATTTCTTTTCTATCTTAATAGCGCATGAGACTATATCTTCGTACCATGAAAAGGATTGTGAGAATAATGATCGATGGAGAAATTGTTTTATCCCATTAACAAATTGGTCAATCTTACTCCTTGGGTTACGTATATAATCTACTGTATTCTTTGATAACCTTGTAAATTTAGCCTCATACTTTGCGACATTCTCATCCTCCTTTTTCCTTAGACTTAGAAATTGCTTTTCCATATCCGCTCGATGGTCACGAGAAATGTATTTTTTTAAGAAAAACTCTTTAAAATCCATCCATTCCATACTTGATACTTCTTTATCCTCCTTTGTGTTTTGAATTAATGACCACCATTTATCTGAACCTCCTATGAGGCGATAAACTACCATGGAAACTTTTTCCCATTCGCTACTCCCCAAAGAATGAAATATTTTCTCTATGGAAATTATCCATTTCTCAGATACTAATGTATTTGTACTCCCATTGAATGTTGGTGTTTTTTTCCTCATGATGTGGTCTAACATTGATCCTCTGCTTTGTGGATCTAGTCGCTCGATACGAGTTAGGTTATTATTTACAATCTGATTGAGTTGTCCCATTATGGTGATAAGTTGATTAGCCCCAGTTGCTTCACTTACTCTACTATAATTATCTTGTGTAGGATTGAAATCCCTACATGGATTATGTTCATTGATATAGTTTCCATTCCTTCCACTAGGCATCATTTATAAACAATGGCATACACTAGATTAGTTTATGAATTGCAATACATAATTCCAAACTTGTAAAACACTTAACCTAAATTGAACAGTTTATAGATATAATCCATAATCATAAAATTGTTTTCATTGAGGATATATATACTCAAAAACCCTTTGTAATGGGTTTTAAATAATATGAAAATTATTTTAAGAATATCCCCTAGGAGTGTCGTAACCAAGAGTGCATTATAGGATGTTGTCGTGCACCAGTTACCATTCGAGTCTAGATGAAAGCCATGTTTTCAGGTTTTACCCCAAGGTATATCTATGACAGATCTGCCACTACCGTCTCATATCCAGATAGGAATGTATTTCATGGAAAAATCAAAAAATATCTACATTACCAAAATTCTAGGAAGTTCATCTATAATAATCCTTAAAGTATATCTTATGGTAGTGTTCTCAAATCATAGTTTTTCTAAATCTAGTTTCCAAGGATTGTACTAAACTTCCTATGATACCAATTGTAATGCTCTGACACCATTTTCCCAGAGTCGGTGCACAATTACATAACATTTTCATGATAAAAAGAATAATTTTCTAAAATACCGATAAGTTTAGTATCCTTGGAAGTACTAGATACATTCATAAGTTTTACATTACATCATGAAATACAAACATCATCAACATTTTGTCCCCTTTGAACACAATTATATCCTCACCCTCTCCCTAAAGTTTAACCATAATATACTTCTTCACATCCTGGAATAAATAAAACATAGAAAGAGGTGAGCTCAGTTGCTATGTAAGGATAACAATATAGCAGAAACTTTCATAAATAAGCATAAACATTTAAGGCAATGTATATGACTAAAACAAAAGCCATCTAAACTTAAACATCAACATAATATGGAAAAGATAAAACCAAATAATTCCATTTACATATTCACATGGATGTTATACTAGTTTAATAATCACATGCAATATCAATAGCCAAATTCATAATGATGGAATGCATAATTCCAGACTTCATAACCACATAGTCAAGGCCTTGTGCCCAGACTACTAATAAGATTTTGTCAAGGCCTTGTTCCAAAACACTAGTTTGTATCATGAGACCTACTGATTCATCGTGGATCTATAGAAGGCTCCACACATCACTTATTATGTCCAATGAATTCCTCATATGAAAAGGTTTAGACATAACATAAACATTCGTATTAAAACTAGCATACGAAATGTCAATAAATTATCCATAAACCATGAATGGTGTAAAAAACACATCCATAGTCAAACATATCACTAAACCTTCAATACAATATGGATTTTTTGTATTATAATAAATCAACTTCAATCAAGCTTAAAATCCATCAAAGGATGTTGACATAGATGAAATAAAAACTTTTTTAGAGAAATAACACTTTCTATTTTGAAATCATTTAAAAGTCATATAATTATAAAAGAAAATATTTATTCTGAAAATATTCTTAAAAGGTTTTATGGTAAGCTTAGACGATGTTATAACAACAAAAAATAGCCACACCCTCCACATATGTAAAAAAAGATATTCTTTTATTAATTTTGTTGAAAAGGTTATTAAGTACTTTTTTTGGAAAATGATGGAAAGATCCCATACAAAACATATATGGTACAATAAGGTTATAAATTAATTTAACCCATAGTCTAGTAAATAGTAAGAATGTTTTAATTAAATTTTTAACAAAACACGGATGTTGATGATGAAAAGGTCCCAGTAGATACTTACGTATTAACAACCTTGGATAAGTAAAGAGATTGTAGAATTAACCCTTGCCTTGTACTTATCTTTGGTCGAGGGTAATTTAACTTCATGTATAATAGTTAAATCATTGTTATTAAATTATACAAGAACCATATACATATGTATGATATCATATATTATATTCTAATATTACTTTTTTAATAATATTTTAGTATTATCAACATTTTGGGTGTTAAATGATTCTTTTTCCTTTATATTTTTTGTTATGTATGCCATGTTTGTTATGGATAAGATGTATTTTATTAATATCCAAACTGATATTATGTTCTCAAACATTATATTTAATCATAAAATTAAAATTATTCATGAATTATTATTATGGTGAATGAATCTTATTGTGTTCCTGGAGACTGTATTCCGTACGTACGCACGATGGACAATATCATTCAATTGAAGGTGAAATCGTAAATAATCGATTGTTTTATCATATATAAACAATCATTAAAATTATATATTTATTATTTACATCAATTATATATCATTATTATACCCATCCAGATAATGAATTGTTTGAATAACAAACTACACCACGATATGGGAAAGTAAGGTGTATGTACGCATGTATGGTGACTTTGTCATTCATATGATTGATATAATAGTGAACATGGGTATACCATTTTTATAATAACATCACATCATATATAAGATAATAGATTTATTATTTAATAATGGAAACAACAAAGAAATAGGAAGTGCTACAAGAAAATAACATGAAAGTGGTGATGAAATATTTACATCTTCTTGAGGTTATTCCTTTTTATTTGATCAAAAGGGCTCCGTAGGTTGGATTTCTGAAAATATTATGGCCTCTAAGATGAAGGGAGTAAAGTTGGGGGGATATTTGGGTAGGTGCGGGCTGATCCAAATGTATTTGGAGGTGTGAAATTAAGAGAAGGGGAAGATCCCTTTTATTGGAGAGGTGAGGGTCACTTTTTGAAAAGCTTGAAATATTATTTTATAATAAAACCATTTTCGGTTTCTAACGGTTCCAAAATGAATTATTTAGAAAATAATATGAGTATGGGTCCAAAACCTTTCAACCAATTGGTTTTAGAGAGGTTTAGGTCATCACATTAACATTAACTTTTAGATTTAACTCTTAGTTAAATAGTTTGACATTTACCATGTCTATTTGTATTTGTATATTATATGGTTAATAAAGTTACTATAACAATCCAAGAGAACCCCAAGTGGTTAATTATTAATATATATAACTTTATCTATGTTCTTTGGATGAACCTTAGATTTTCAGTAATCTTATATCAATATATAATATAATATAGTATTTGTTTTAAAAACTCAATTATGTCATTTTTTACACTATTATGTATTTGGATTTTGTGAAAATCATAACAAGATGATAACTTTGAAAAAAGTTATTTAATCAACCCTAACATATCAAATTATCCTTTAAAATTTGTGGAATTCATCAGAAGTCCAAACCTATATTTATTGGGATATTTATAATATCAATTATTTTAATCTTTCATTAATAAGGTAATTACGTCATCATCATTGTGTCATAAATAAATTAAATTAGTTAATGTCTAAAAATTATAAAGAAAATACCATTATGCGTTAAATATTTTTAGATTTATAATGAAGATTTATAGTCATAATAAACTTATTTATAATCCTATATTAATAATGGTTTAGTTTTTAAATTTTGAATTTAACTTTTTTTAACTCTTCTTCAAATAAAATAATAATAAATGTCCTAATTGAATCCATGTGAACAAAAAGGATCATATTTTATTCCTATGGTTGTTATTGGTGGAATTACACTTATCCAATATAATTAGGTCATGTTTTAGGGCAATTATAATATCATATTTACCGTTAATTACCCTATTAACTTTAAATCGTGGTAAATAAAATTAAAAAATTACTATTCACCAAAAATTAATTTTATCTTATTGAACCACATTTTACTTATTGATATCAACTGTGTCTCTCGGATTTTTGAAATTCAACTTATAGAAGCGGTAAAATTATGTTTCATGCAAATTTGCAAATGCTCTTAGAAGGTGGGTAAAAGACAGTAAAAAGTTCCATAAAAATTTTATATATCTAAAAATATTATAAAATGACTCCAATGAAATAAATTGAACATATATAGGTATTGTTTATCTATTTTGACCAAAAATAAACTTAAATAAAATAAATAATTATTTAAAAAAAATTCAGATTTAAACAATAATGTAGTGTTTTTCACTTTTAATCAAAAATTGAATGTTTTCAGAAAAATTCATAAAATTCACCCTAAGCTAATTTCGATATTCTGAATCCAAAAATAAATTCCATTTTGAAAGATAAAATTTATAAAATTTCAAAAAGTGGGTATTACTATTCATAACGGCTAGTTTGATTGGTTGTGGTGTGTTTGAACTCGAAGTTGCGTACACCATAAGATATTGTATTATTCAAAAGGAAACGTTCCGTGGAAGCTTGGGGTGTTACAATCCTACTCATGATCTTGAGTTTTCAGCTATAATATTTACACTAAAGATATGGAGACACTATCTATATGGTGAAAAATGGGAGATATATATAGATCACAAGAGTTTGAAGTCTATTTTCCCACAAAAAGAACTCAACTTGAGGAAAAGACGATGGACTGAACTATACGAAGATTATGATTTCACTATACACTACCACCCGGGGAAGGGAAATTAGGTGGAAGTTTCTTTGAGAAGAAATGATCATGGAGTTTTGAACAAGATGAGAGTTCAAAGGGATCCTATGTTCATGGATCTTGTAAAGATGGATATGGAAATAATCATGGAGGGTGAAACATCAATAATTTTTCAAATGGTTTCCAAACCATCTTTACTAGAAAGGATAAAAAGTTCTCCGACTTATGATGAGGATTTTCAAAAGAAAGTTAAAATTGCGAATGATGGGAGATTGATCGACTTCGTAAATAAAGATGGAATTTTGAAATTTGGGATGAGACGTTGTGTTCCGGATATACATCATCTAAATAGGGAATTTTTGGATGATCCTAATTGCTCCAATTTCTATATACACCCTGGTAGCACCACGATGTATAGATATTAGAAGGAAAAATTTTGGTGGGACAACATGAAAATGGAGATTGCTGATTATGTGTCAAGACGTTTGGTTTGTCAGAAAGTTAAGGCTGGAAGACAACATCCTAGAGGAGTCATGAAACCTATTCCCATATCTGAGTGGAAATGGGATGATATCACGATGGAATTTTTCATGGGGATACCAAAGACTCCTAGAAGGAATGATGCAATATGGGTCATTGTTGATCATCTTACAATGTTAGCAAATTTTCTGGCTATAAGAGAAGATTTAACACTTGAAAATTTAGAAAAACTATATATTAATTTTATTGTAAGACTTCATGGTGTACTCCTATCAATTGTTTCTAACAATGATCTATATTTTACATCAAGAATCTAGAAATGTATTTCGAAATCCCTAGATACTGATCATTGTTTAAGAACTTCCTACCACCCTCAAACTAATAGACAATCAGAACGGACTATTCCAACCATAGAAGACATGTTGAGATCTTTCTCTCCTGACATTCAAGGTATGTGGGATCAATATTTAACTCTAGTAGAATTTTCCTATTACAATAGCTTCAATTTAAGTATTCATATGGCACCATATAAAGAGTTATATGGAAAGAGATGTCGCACACCAACTTGTTGGGATTGTGTTGGTGAAAGAAAACCCGCTGGCCCAGAACATGTCAAGGTAACAATGGAAAATGTGAAGATTATTCAAATCCAAATCAAATCAGCTAAATGTAAGAAAGAGAGATATGCTGGTAACTAAAGGATTGGGAATTTCAAGTAGGAGATCATGGTTTCTTGAAGGTATCTCTATGTAAGGGTGTTATACGATTCAGTGAGAAGGGTAAATTAAGTCCCGGGTACATCAAACCTTTTAAAATTCATGAACGAATTGGTGTTGTAGATTACTATTTTTGAATGCCTCCAAGTCTCTCTAAATATCTTGATGTGTTCCATGTATTGTTTTTGAGAAAATCCTTGCCTGACCCAATGCATGTACTCACCTATGAAGAAATAGAACTGGAACCCGATCCGTCTTATTGTGAAGAGCTTGTCAAGATTTTTGATACCAGAGAACAAGTGTTAAGAAACCAGACGACTCGTCTGGTAAATGTTCTATGAAGAAACCATATGTTGGAAAAAGAAAAGTGGGAACCTGAGGAACTTATGATGAAGAACCACCCAAATCATTTAATGCATTAATATTCATGAAATTTTGAGGAATACATTTTTTTAATGAGGGAATAATGTAACAGCCCAAGATTCCATGGTATGCTTCTCTTTGAATAATACAATAGCTTGCGTTGTATGAAACTTCAATTTATTGCACACCATGACCAATCAGACTAGCCATTTAAAAAAATGTTATGAATATTCATACCAACTTTTCAAAATATAATATTTTTTTTCAAAATGGACGTTTTTTGGATTCGGAATATCAAAATTAGCTTAGGGTGAACTTTTGGTATTTTTTGAAAAATTTCAATTTTCGATGAATAGTGAAAAAATTGTGCATTATTGTTTAAGACCAACATTTATTTAAATAAATATTATTATTATTTTAATTTATATTAATGTCAAAATAGATACATAATATCTATGTTAGTTCAATTTATTTCATTGGAGTCATTTTATTATATGATTACATAAATAATAATTTATCGAACTATTTAACGCCTTTTACCCACCTTCTAAAAACATTTGCAAATATACAAAAAACATAATTTTACCGCTTCTATGAACTGAATTTCAAAAATCCGAGGGACACGGTTGACATCAATAAGTAAAATGTTGTTTAATTGGATGATAATTATTTTTTGTGAATAGTATCATTTGAATTTTATTTACCACAGTTAAAAGTAAATTGGGTAATTAAAAGTAAAAATAATATTATAGTTAAACTAACACATGTACTAATTCTATTGGATGATTTTATTTCGACAAAAATCAACTTTTGGAATAATATATGATCCTTTTTTATCCACTTGGATGAGATTAGGACATTTATTATTATTTTATTTAAAGAAGAGTTAATAGTGTTAAATTCAAATTTTAATAACTAATTTTTTTAATATAGGGTTATACATTGTAAAACCCCGATATTTTATGAGAAATATTCTTTTTAATTTCATTGATGTCTTTTGTTGTACGCTACACCAAGATTAGCTTTTTCTATACTCAATACCGTATTAGCTTGTAGTATACGCACCACTATTCTTGGCTTGTGTTGCACACAATTTTGAGTTCTTTCAAATAAAATTCATTTTACACAACACCAAGTATAGATTCTGATCTATGTATAAATGAACTATGTTTTTATTATGTAATATGAAAAAACCAAAGGAGGCTTTCACTACACACAACCCTGACTTGGCTTGCCTTACACGCAAGAGCGACATTCCTCAATAGCGTGTGTTGTACGTAATACCCAGCTTCACTAAACAATGATATATTATTATAATATTATGAACTATCCATTATGAATATTATTAACTTAATTTTTAATTTTATAACATTATAATTCATCTTACACATTTTCTAAAATGAGGTATGAGAACAAAATCAATTTTTTGGATAAAAGATGTATTTTTTCAAAAAATGTAGTTTTGTCGCCTTTTGATGGCACAACCATTTTAAATCTAATTTTTGACAAGTTTATAAGTTCAATTTTACAAAAGAAACTAATTCATTTGAATCAGGATATAAAAATTTACTTTGGATAAGTTATTGATATTTTTCTGATTACTTTCATATTTTAATGAATAGTAAAAACACGCTAAATTTTAATTAAAAACAACATTTTTCACCTAGATAATTTATATGGTTAAATTATAATGATTAATGGTTTTAAAGTATAAATAGAATATATTTTTACAATTTAATATAATTTATTTCATTAGCATTAATTTTACATTTAATTCATAGGTAAAATCATTTCAATCATTTCAATATTTTAAAAAAATATCATTATTTTTTCAAAAACGTGATTAATTTTAAATTAATTTCTACATATTATGTGTTTTTAATTTTTAAAAATGGATTCATATTTGGAATCATGAAGTTAAAATTGTGTAAAAATATAACTTCTATTTTTAGGCATTATGAATAGTAATCAGGGTAAATTGTATTTACTACAATTAAAGGTAAATAGGGTAATTAAGGGTATAATAATATTTTAAAATTACCCTAACACCTAGAAAAATTATATTAGATGAATAAAAGCCAACCCATATCACCTAAGGGTCGGAATAGATTCATTTCAAGGACTTTTGACCATGAAAAAGATGTAATTTTTTTCAAAACCAAAGAAAGTGACAACATGTCACTCTCTTATATCTTATAAGTGTAATAATTTTAATTTAGTGATAAACATCATAAAACATCAAAAATATATAGTATCCATATTTCTTATAAAATTATCTACATCATGTGAATTTATTTATAATTTTTAGGTATTAAATAATTTTCATTAATGATGACACAATAGTGATGTAAGAATTATTTTATTGATTGAAATATCAAATAAATGGTTTTAAAAATATTAAAATATATATTATATGAACTATTTAATGTGCTCCACAAATTTTATAGATAAATATGACATGTTATTTATCTATTAAATATTTTTGTAAAATATATCTTCTATGTGGATTTTATTTAAATTCAAATAAATGAATTGTGTCAAAATTGACACTTGTTATTTTATAAAAAATGGCATATTGTTAAATTGTTTAAAAATCACAAAAATATTTAATAATTATAAATTGAAATTTTTATCTTATAAAATTTCATAAAGTATCTACTTATGGAAATTTCACAACCCATAAGTAATTATTTATAACACTTAAAAATTTAGAATATTATTACCACAAATAAAATTAAATAGATTAAATAAGGATAAATCAAGTTGATAAGGTTTAAAAAAAATTCCAAACATGTCTAAATTTTATTGTATGATGATATTACAACCCCAATTCATCTAATATTCTTATTTGAGTCATTTTTTGAGGTTTTTAAGTGGTTATTGAGTTTATTATAAATTAATATTTTGGAGGTTTCCAAAAGTGCCCCTCTCCTCTCTTATAAAAGGGCACCTCCTCCATCTCCTATTCACAACATCTTGAGCCTTAAATATCATCCAAAACATGTAAATTTCTCTTCTCCACTTACCTAGATACATAATAGTGGTCCTTGTGTTCTTCAAAGGCCAACTTTAGCACCTTAAGAGGAGGTTAAGAAGAGGCGCGTCGAGGAAGAGGTAATATCCTTTACCGATTCTTTCAAATTTATTTCTTCTTATACTTACTCTTATTTATTTGTTATCATTATAAAGTAATAAAATCAGTATTACTTATATTCTGATATGTTATTATAAATATGAAACAACATTATTTCACCTTCTATCCATCCTACAGAAAACGAAATCATCGCATGTGCATATGGACAGAATATCATCCCCACGCTGCGGTGTAATCTGTTTTTCCACCACCACTATACTTGGATGGGTATAATGGTTAAAATAATTACTATATATTATTATTATAACATCATATTTATTTTGAGATATTATATCATCCACTCTAATTCCATTCAATAATTATGGAAACAATATCATCGCTCGTGCGTACGAACGGATTATCGTCTCCAGGACGCGATGAAATTCATTATCCATGTTAACCATTAAAAATGATTATAAAATATATATAATACATAACCATGAAATATATAACATAATAATACTACTATTTTTATGTATATATATATGACATCGGCTTACTTCCATTCAATTCAATAAGGAAATGAAAATAGCGTTCATGTGTATGTACAACCTACCGCCTCCATGAACGGTGTGTTTCATTTCATTTAACCATCTATTATGTGTGTGTGTGTGTATATATACTGAATATATATGAGATATAAATAATGTTTTAAATTCTGTAAGTAAGTAAATCATGATATAAGTAATAATAATATCAAGAACAACATGTCCAAACACGTATGATAAATGAAACGATTATTTCCCAAAATGTTGCTTTAACATGGAATTTACAAATGAACAGGTAATATAAAGACCTAAGTGAATCATATATGATATCATAAAAATTATTATGGTTCTGTTACAAGTTTATAATATGTTTAAACCCACTATACAAGATTTTCCGACAGATATGGAAGAAATTGGACCTATGGTAAGAGAAAATTTTTCAAATCTCATTCTTATCTGAGATTGTTTATTCGTAAGTATTTACTGGGCTTATGTTTATCATCCATGACCATGTTTTCACAAAATATTTTCATAAAATGTTTATTATTCTTCCATGTATGTTTAAATTCATTTTTACCCTTTTTTACTTTTACTATCTGGTATGGAAAGAATATTTATTTGGTTTACCATACGAGGTAGTTTTTGACTTTTCTGGGAAAAGTATGAGAAGATTGTTTTTAACTTATACGGAATGAATGGATTTTTACAGTTTCATAATGTCTTATTTTGATAAAGATTCTTGTAAAATATTTCATGATTATTTTCAACAAAATTTTTTTCTTTTAAAATTACATGGCATTTGGAGAAAAGAAAATGATTTTGAAGAATAGAGGATATTTTCCTCAAGAAATAATTTCATGTTTTTTATCAAAACAATTTCCCATATAAGATAACATTGTTTCAAATGTTTATGTTTCAAGTATAAAGTCCCTATTATTTACATGTTCTGATTTTTTTATGATGAAATGATATCCATTTATTTTATATGGATTATTTCATGAAGAGATAATTTTTATCATACCCATTTTATTTGTTGGGTTATGATGAATGATTTATGTTTATTTTGTAGCACACTTAAGGATGATTTCATTATGAGATGGGTGGGACATATATCTCCATCCAAAAAATTGGGTAAATATTTATATCTCAGGAGATAAACATTGATGGAATGGAAAGTAAATTTGGTTCCGTAATATAGGGCTAGAATAACAAGTAATCCCGGTTTAGTGATGGACTTTGTCCACTATGATGGTCTTTGCAGCAATGCCTTGGCTACTATGGAAATCATAAAATGTGATTAATTGTTTTCCACAATTACATGTTGCATATCTCATGCAATGTTATCATGATTAATGTTCCTTTATGATATATGCCTTATGTACTACCAAGATTTATTTCACAACTAAAGATTTTGATGTTTAAACTTTATGATCATGTTTTTAAGTTCAAATGTATATGGTTTGTTTTCTTTTCTCAATTCGTACCCTTAATAATAATTTGAGCTCACCATTTATAAGTTTTCTTTTACCCATTATATAAATAAATGTTTTAGGTAATAAAAAAAAGTGGAAGATCTTTATGGGAGATGTTGATGTTCATTCACCATGATTCGAAGATTATGTTACGAGATTCCAAAGACACTAAACTAATACAGTCTTTGGGCTTATATTTTTGTCATGTATTAAGTATTCCACAAAAGTAATGTAATTTCTATGCATGTCATTATTTGGTTCTCTATAGTTGGTATCAGAGAAAAAGATGTAGGAATGAATCCAATCCTTGGGAACTCTCATGTGTGAGCGTTGGAAAAAGCATGAATCTCCACCCAAGGGCTTCATGAGGAAATGTCTTCCACTTGGTATGGTGGTGTGTCACACCCAGGGGGTGTAGCCTTCCATGGAGTGCTCTGACAGGTATCAATTCTAGTCTACTGGAAATAAATCTAGACCGCTAAAGTTCATATCAGAGTGAAGGTTTATTCAACCTTTGGAAACTAGGATGTGAAAACATTAGTGAGATTCCAAGTGATATTTCTAAGGTATGTCTAGGGATTTACCTAAGGCTAAGTATAAGTATAGTTTATAGTCCTAGAATTACAGTAATGATCATAGAATTTAACCTATGATTTTAGATATTGAAGGTACTCCCACTAATTATGTTGTTTTCCTAGTGTGATTTTGGCCTCTCACTTTATTCTTTTTGGGTTTTAGAAAATGGCGGGAAATATGAAGATTCATGTTAATGGAGAATATGATGGACAATGGAATGATATTATTCATGATAAAGAAAATGAAATGAGATATATAAGGTGAAACATTGTTACAATGGCTAATCAAAAATCTTATAATATTATCAATAATATCAACTTTGGTAAGTTTCCTGACTTAACTAATAAGTGAAATATTCAGTTTCATAATGATCATAGAGGAAAGAAAGTTCAATTTTCCTCATGTAAATCATGTGGATTTGAGTCAATAAAGTTTTCCTTATGACTTTTCCATTCCTTCTTGTTTTGAAAATCACTAACACCTTATACTTAAGAAAATATATATTTTACTTCTGTAAGGAAAATTTCATTTCTTAAGGAAACTTACCCTTACCTAGATTATAGTATTCATATCATAAATTTGTCTAAGTATAAAATTCGGATTGAATTCCAAAACCTCAGAATCATATAATAATTAGATATAAGGTATTCGGTTTTCACTAAGAATTCTAGATACGAAATCTAATGATGTTTCACTCCGAATTCTGGGTACGAACTCTAATGAAGTTCCACTCCGAATTCTGGATATGAACTCTCATGTAGTTCGACTAGGAATTCTGATGACGTATTCTGATCTAAAATTCTCATTATGAATTTTGTTGATGAATTCTCATTACGAATTCTGATTAAGAATTCCAATTACAAATTCTGTATAAAAACAGAATTCGAACATCTCTTTATTATAGACTCCGAATTCGATTTTTTTTACACATTGAACCTTTTGTTTACATTAAAAACTTTAGTTTTACTTATTCTTACACTTGTTTCATTACAAAACGATGTCATGATTTCAGTTATTGACTAACCGTTGTTTGAGTGACACATGTACAAGTCCCTCTAAAAATCAATGAAAAATATGGAGGAGGGAGCCGACCGTTGGAGCTTTTCCTATAAATAGGCGATCATTTGAAAAGAAGAAACAACTTTGACATCTGTGCTTACATGCTGTGGAAGTGATTCCTAGAGAGAGAGTCTCTTATCAACTATCAAAGCTTCATGTAGAATGTTTGAACAGCTTGTTCAAACTTTTCCTTGTGTAGACTTTCTTAGTGAGACTCCGATTGTTGCTAATTACAATCGAGGGCTTCCGAGGATAGGAAGACAGAGGTTACAACACCTTGAAGTTTAGGGCTTCCTTGCTGAGGAAGACAGAGGTGTCGACTACCTGATAGTTGAGGGATTGCGGGGATAGCAAAGCAGACTCTGATATTCATATCGAGGTCTTACCCTGGTGTGGGTGAGACAGACATTCTTGAAAGTATAAATCAAGGGACATCTTATCCAGGGTTGTTTCATACCCTTCTCTTTGGGTTAAAAGAGTTATTGTTTGTTACTTGTAGTTTTTACTACTCTTTTTTCTGTTGCATATTCTATTGTTAAGGAAATTATAACTTTATTCTACATCATTACTTGTACTCTGATTTTGTTAGATTTTATACGCTTTAAGGTAGAATCTTAGATTGTGTAAACTTTGTTAATTTTCATTTCCAGATTCAATTTTCTGGAATCAAGAATGTCTTTATAACTTAGAGGTGTTGTGAATTTTGGGTATCCAAAATTTCCTAAGGGATTTTGTTAAGTAAAATTCACCCCCTCTTGTATCTGAGAATCTCATTATATTTCGATCCTACGTTTGGTATAATAGAGTATATCATACTCAGAGACTTATACCATCAAAATAATTGGTATCAGAGGAATTGGTTAAATATGAATAAATCTCACGATTAGATTCTGAAGGATATTCTCAGAATCACATGTTCCGGATTCATATTTTTCAGAATCTATTTTTTAGACTCACAGTTCGGATTCACTTTTTTCTTAGAGATACAATTTTTCATGCTTATAATATTTTCTCTTGTTTACAAACTTATACTTCTAACAAGTTTGTGTGCCAATGATTTTCTTAAGAATGGAAGGATTAAATGTTGGTTCCATCGAAAATTTAAATCCACAAGACCACTAATTTTTTTATGGAAATGATTATGAGTATTATAGAGATCGAATTCAGACTTTTATTATCAATACTGGGGTAGATAACCTTTTCATGCTTACCAGAGGATATAAAATTCCTGACAAGGAAGTTAGTGCTTTTACTAATAAAGAAAATCATGAATACCAACTCAATTATAAGGTACAAAATACATTACTCTGTTCAATGACTAGGAACATATATTTCCAAATTTATTCTTGTGAAACAGCTAACTGTATATGGAAGAAACATGAAGTTACACATTTTGGTACATCCAAATTCATAGAAACAAGAAGAGCTATGTTGAGAGTAGAATATTGTGGCTTTAATTTCACTTATAGTGAACCAATTTGTAAGGTTAAACAAAGGTTTATGAATATCGTGAATAGCTTACAATCTATGGGAGAGAAAGTTCTAGATAATGAATCTCTTCTTGATAATATAATTGATATTATGCCCAATGAGTGGGAGTCAAAGAAAACAATAATTGATGAGAACAGAAAGGTTACTCAAATTTCATTAGATGAGCTGTTTGGAACTCTTCTCCAATATGAAACAAGGATGAAGAGAGATGCTGACAACATCAAAAAGAATAATGGGAATGGTACTATTGATTTTAATACAACATCAAATCACATGAAAGAAAAAACTCTTGAGAGAGTTACTAGATCCAAGTCTAAGAATGTTACTATTCAATCTGAATCTAGTGAAAGTGAAGTCTTAGAAAACGAGTTAGATAATATTGCTCGAAGGATGAACAAGATAGATGGTCAAAGAAATTTCCAATCCAAGTAAAAGAATATGGAAAGGAAATATAAGAATGATTCAGATGTCACATGTTATGAATGTAAGAGGGCTGGTCATATAAGACAGGATTGTCCTTTTCTCAAAAAGAAAGAAAGAAAAGAGAGGCTTTCTGAAAGAAACGGGGAGAATTTTAATAGAGCTAAAGCTAAGAAAGTTCTGATTTCTAATGACACCTGGAGTGCTAATGGTGGTGACTCTTCAGAAAGTGAATATTCATAATATGATTCATCAGCTCAGAAGAATATGGGATTCATTTCTACTACTTCTTTTCCACAAACATGTCTTATGGCCAAGGTATTCTCTACCGAGGTTTTAACAAATATATCTCTTAATAAGAATTATTATTCTGAAAATAATACTTCTAATGAAGATACTTCATCTTCAGAAAATGAAGAACCTTTATATGAAGAAGTATCAAGATTTTCCAAGTTACTTGAAGCAAAAAATTGTAAAATTTATAAGAAATTAGACAAGGCAAATAATATGGAATAAATTCTTACAAAAGAAATTTCAGATCTTTCTACAGATCTTAGAGATAAAGAAAAACTTTTAAAAAAACTTTCTAAAGACCTTGAGAAAGAAAATTATATTAAGGAAGAGCTTTCTAAAGATATTAATAATGCTATTTCAAAGATGAAAATTTTTGAGGAAAAATCTAACTCTAAGGAAATAATTCCAGAGGATAGAAATTTAGTAATCAGACTAAATTCTGAAATATTTTCACTTAATAATCTCCTTGCAAAATTTACCTCCAGGAAGGAAAATTTTGACAAGATATATTCTCAAATTAAACCTCAAGGAAAAACTATTGGAGTAGGTTGTACACACCAAAAACTGATTTTCAAAAACAATTATTTTGTTCCATCAAAATACCATTTTTTCACTAAGTGTCAAAGTGATGGGAATTGGAAGAAAAATTATTCTTTGAATAGAGTTTAATATCTTGGGTTTCATAAAGCATATTTTTCTAAACAAATGTGGGTAACCAAAATTTTATTATCTATCAATTCTTGATCCAAGCAAGTCTGGATTCTAAAAACCTAACTTTTTCTTATTTTCAGAAAAATAGAGAAAGTACCAACAACAGTACATGTTACATGGATAGAGGATGTTCCCGACATATGACTGGTAAAAATAACTATTTTGAAAAGATTATCAAGATGAAAGGAGGAAAGGTAACTTTCAGAGACAATGTTCAGGGAGAAATTGTTGGTATAAGTAATATTGTTTTCTTGGTAAAACTTTGATTTCGAATGTTTTATTTCTTAAGGGTCTTAAGCACAAACTCATTAGCATAAGTCAATTATGTGATGAAGTATACCTTGTGAATTTTAGGAATGATAAGTGATCAGTACACCATTCCAAGGAAGAGTTTATTCTCTCTAACCATAGGCAAGATAATGTTTACACTTTTAACTTAGAAGACCTTAAGAGAAATGACATACCTTGTCTAAGTGAAATGGAAGATCATTCAAGGTTATGGAATAGAAGACTAGGTCACTGTTATCTTAGAAACTTATGTAAACCTTCTAATAAGAAACTAGTTAAGGATATACCGGAGCATAGATTTGATTCTTCTAATTTTTTTAATCCTTGTCAATATGGAAAGCAACATTAATCTAGTTTTAAATCAATCTGTGAAGTCTCAACAAATTATCTGTTACAGTTGGTGCACATGGATCTTTTTCTTCCAACACAAACTGGAAGTATTGGAGGCAAATAACATGTGTTTGTTTTAGTTGATGATTACACTAGATTTGCATGGGTCTATTTTCTAGAAAATTATTCTGATGCTTTTTCTTATTTCAAATGTTTTAGAGCTCAAGTTAAAAATGAGAAAAACCTTCCATTGAAAACTATTTGTAGTGATCATGGAGAAGAATTTCAAAATTTTTATTTTGAAACTTTTTGTAGTAGAAAGGGTATTACTCACAACTTTTCAGCACCTAGAACTCCTCAACAAAATGGTGTAGTTGAAAGGAGAAATAGAATTCTTCAAGAGATAACTAGAACAATGTTGAGTGAATATTCTATAGCTAGACATTTCTGGGATGAAGCTGTAAGTACTTCTTTCTATACTATAAATCGAGTTTTGGTTAGACCTTTTCTTAATAAAACTCATTATGAGTTATGGAATGGTAGAAAACTGAAAATTTCCTACTTCAAGGTTTTTGGTTGCAAGGTATTCATCCCAAATACTAAAGGTAATCTACACAAATTCTCACCAAAATCTGATGAAGAAATTTTCTTAGGTTACTCCACAAATTCTAAGCCTTATAGAGTTTTTGATAAAAAACTTGTACTATTGAGGAAATAGTACATGTAAAATTTGATGAGTCTGATCCTTTTGTTTTTAAACCATCCCAACCTACATCCTCAGATGTGTTTTCAAAAACTTATTATCAGCCTTTGTTGAAATATCCTTCTGATACAGAAAATGTTAAAGAAAATAATTTTGAAACATTCACCCCAGAAGACTTTCTACCCTATGTTGATCAACAGGTTTTACAAAACCTATGTCAGGTGTTTCTTAGAAATCATCCCAGTGATATCATCATTGCTGATGTAAATCACCCTGTAAGGACTAGAAGTTCCTTAAGAAATGAAGTAGAACATCTAGAATTCCTTTCCCAATTAGAACCAAAAAGCAATAATGAAGCTTTAGGTTATGATTATTGGGTAAAATCCATGCAAGATGAACTAAATGAATTCTAAAGGAATAAATCTTGGACCTTCGTTGAAGGACCTAAGGAAACTTCTATTATTGGAGTGAAATGGGTCTTTAGAAATAAGTGTGATGAAAATGGAATCATCGTTAGAAATAAAGCTATATTGGTTTCTAAATTCTATAATCCACAAGAAGGAATAGACTATAAATAAACCTATGCTCCAGTAGCCAAAATTTAATCTATTTATATTTAACTTTCCTTTACAGCATTATTCAATTTTATGCTTTTTCAAATGGATGTAAAATGTGCTTTTCTTAACGGTTATGTTCAAGAGGATGTTTTTGTTGAACAACCTCCTGGTTTTTAAGACACAAAACATCCTGATCATGTTTTTAGAATTTCCAAAGTTTTTTATGGACTTAAAAAAGTCCTACGATCTTTGTATGATAGACTTACAGGATTTTTGCTTCAAAATAACTTTGTTAAGGGAAATGCAGATCCAAAACTCTTTATAAAGAAGGATAAGAAAAATGTTTTTATTGTTCAAATTTATATTGATGTCATTATATTTGGTTCAACTCAGCAATATTTAACTGATTCTTTTGCGGATCTAATGAAATATGAGTTTGAAATGAGTATGATGGGTGAGTTATCATTTTTCCTTGGTTTTAAAATTTCTCAAAAACCAGAAAGAATCCATATATCCCAACCTAAGTATATTAAATATCTTCTTAAAAAGTATGGGTATGACAACACTAAGAGTATAATTACTACTATTGGTACCTCAAACACACTTGATCCTGATGAAGATGGAAAACCAGTAGATCAAACATCTTTTAGAGGTATGATAGGAAGTCTACCTTACATGACTACTAGTCGGCCAGACATGATGTTTTCAGTATGCTTATGTGCAAGATATCAATCCAATCCTAAGGAATCTCATTTAAAGTAAGTGAAAAGAACTTTTCTCTACTTAAAGGGAACCATGGATCTAGGACTATTTTATACTTATAGAAATGATTTTATCTTAATTTTTTTTTTCAGATGATGACTTTGGTGGATGAAGAATGGATAGAAAGAGTATATCCAGAACTTGTCATTTCTTAGAAGATTCGTTAGTTTCTTTGTCATGAAAGAAGAAACACTCAGTAGCACTTTCCACTATTGAATCTTAATAAGTAGCAGCTGGAAGTTGTTGTGATCAAGTGTTGTGGATGCAACACACACTCACAGACTATGGCTTTAGTTTTACTAAGAATCAAATTTTGTGTGATAACACAAATGCCATTTCCCTTAGTAAAAACCCTTCACATCACTCCCATGCAATGCACATATATATTAGGCATCACTTTTTTAGGGATCACACAAAAAAAGGAGATATCATTCTTCAGTTTATCAGAACGCAAGATCAACTTGCTGATATTTTCACAAAATCTTTACCTTCTGATAGATTTGAATACATTAAACTGAAGTTAGAAATGATAACCTTATGGTAATATTTCTTCATTAACTTCTTGTTGATACAATCTACTTACATTAATAAACTTATTTTTATAGGGGGAGTACATTTTTTTGTGAGCCTTTGAAATTTTTTTCATAATAAGATATTGAAAATTTTTTGTAATAAGCTTTTGAAAATATTTCATAATAATCTTTTGAAATTTTTTTGTAATGATCTTTTGATAATTTTTCATAATAAGATTTTGAAAATTTTTTGTAATGTGCTTTCGAAAATGTTTCGTAATAAACTTTTGAAATTTTTTTGTAATGAGCCTTTGAAAATTTTTTGTAATAAGCTTTTGAAAATTTCTTCATAATAAGATTTTCAATTTTTTTTTGTAATGATCTTTTGAAATTTTTCGTAATGAGATTTTGAAATTTTTTTGTAATAAGATTTTAAAAAATAATTTCATAATGAAATTTTCGTAATGAAACTTTCATAATGAAATTTTTTTACTGGAACATTCGTGATGAAATTTTCGTACTGGAACTTTCGTAATAAAATTTTCAAACTGGAACTTTCGTAACGAAATTTTCGTACTGGAACTTTCGTAATGAAATTTTCGTACTAAGAATTTTCGTAATGAAATTTTCGTACTGAGAATTTTCATAATGAAATTTTCATACTAATATTTTTCCTAGTGATTTTTTCATTGTCAAATTTCCTTCAAGAAGAATATTAGCAATTATGAATAATTTTCCTATAAAATCCAAAAGGTATGTTTTCCTTACTCAAGTTTTTGTAATCATTTTTTAGTTGCTTGTAGTTTCTTTTCTTTTAAAATATCTTAGATTTTTCTCTACTTACATCCGAATGTTTTTTTATTATAACCTCAAAATATCGGATTCATGTTTTCTTTACGGGTATGATTTCAACCATCAGATCAGATCAGAGAAATTTCTCAACCGTTAAATTGGTTTTGGAATGTGAAAGGTCACCTCCATCGCCTATATAAGGGCACCCCTTTTTGTGTCCCACATCTATTTCAAGCTCTTGTGTGTCGAAGCCCTGCCTCTGCTCTTAAAGGTCATTCCGAACCATTTTGTGCTCCTCCATTCCAAATGTCTATAGAAGAAACTTCCCATGATATGTCTACCACGAAGCCAATTTCAAAATTTCATGTGTACAGAGAAAGACTGGTCCATCCGAACATTTACAAGTACGATTCCATCATCTCTAAGAATATCAAGATGAATGGTTAGAAAAATGTATGTGTATCCAAGATAGGTGATCAAGATGTGGTCTATCCGGAGTTACTTGTGGAGTTCTATGAATCAGCAAGCTTTTACAAGGAAGAGGGAAGAGAAAAGTTTTCATTCATGTCTTATGGAAAGACTTACAAACTTACTTACACCAAGGAAGAAAACTTGGTGGGGCCGGAATATGATGGAGAGGCTGAATTTTTCTCACAAAAACTTCCAGATGTGCAAGGTAGTTTAGTTAAGGTAAAGGCCTTGGAGTGTCTTGGGCTTCATGATGTAAAGACATCCAAGATTTCTCACCTATCCTCTAATAATCGGATTCATCAGCTTTAGGTACAAGGTTTCCTTGTTCCTAGAAAGGGTGATAAAGACACCATAAAGAAAAGTGATATATAATTCTTAGACTACTAGGTAAATCTAAGAAATATCAATCTAATGAAGCATGTGCTTGTGACAATCAAAAACATCAAGCAGGGAAATTTGAGAGCTCAAATCATCATGTACCCTGCCTTACTATCCAAGATGATAGTTCTGTGTCTGGATTCATACAAAATTGCGTGTAATTCTATGATTTGGAATTGAATGGTTATGCTTGTAAGTGATGATACCTTGAAAAGAATGAATATGGCCTATTTCAAGGAAACATGAGAGTTTTATAATTTTCCAGAGGAAGAGGCTGAAACCAATCCGGAAAAGGTGGAGAAGGTTGAGACAGTGAATAAGGTTGGTAAGAAGAGAAAATTAAAAGAAGTAGTTGATGAAGACAAAACCCCCAAAGCTGAGGGAACCCAATCCGCACCTCCCAAGCCAAAAAAAACAAAAAGAATATCCAGATGAGGTGGCTGATAAATGGAGAGAGGATAAGGAGAAGAGGAGGGAAGGGGATCCATAGTTTGGATTGGACCCTACCGAGGCTAAGGCCTTAAGATAAAAATCCACAGATGAGTTAGAAAAACAAGAAAAAAGGAAAAAGATGAAGAAGAAGTTGTCTAAAGCTGAAGTTGTACTGTCTCTGTTGAGGGATATAGAAGTAGCTTCTGAGAAGATTCCCATTCCGGAATATTTTGATGTTCAACCATTACCAGAGACCCCCGGGAAGAAGTACTTCACTCTAAAAAAGTCCAAAGAGAAAGAGGTTGTTGAAGAAGTAGAGAAAGCATCTGGCGAAGATGAAGTGGAAGAAGTTGTTTAAGAAATAGAAGAAGAAGTGGAAATAGAAGACTAAGAAGAAGTAGAATAAGGAATTGCTGATCTTGATGACCTGATTAAACAAGTGTAGGATTATCAAGAGAAAGAAAGACTATCAGTAAAAGTACCACTCCGAACTTCTGAGGCCGAGACCTCAAAGCCTATCACTCCGAGAAAGGGAGATGACAAAGATAGTAAAAAATATGATTTCGAGGAAGAAGGGGAAGAGAATGAGTTTCCTGAGGAAGAAATCTTTAAAAAAAATTTTCTTGAAAAAGGAGTATAGAAGGAGAAAACAAATGAAGATAAGATTGTTCAACTATCTGAATGCAAAGATGAAGCTCCTGATGAGGAAGTTCCAAAAGTTGATAAGGGGAAGAAAGTTCTTATGGACACCCCAAAAAAAAGATGTCATAAGAAAAAAGGATGTTGGTGGTTCTTCTAGAAGAATGTTGGTGTAGATTGAAGATGAACAGTATCCAAGCAAAGTGTCTGGTTTGGAATCGTCAGCACTAGGCCATGATTTTGTTGTCGAGTCTTTGAAAAATTTGGTGGACACCATTCCCATCATTCACACTATAGACTCCAGATGCCAGATGCTTCAAAATAGTTTGAATCAGAATTCAGAATATTTATCCATGGTGATGGATAAGTGTGTGAAGATTGATGCAGATCATAGAAATTTCTTTATCAATTATGATGTGCATAGGAAATCATGCAGCAAAGTAACTTTTTGGTCAAAGAAAGTTGATGATGATTTGGATGAGTTTGATCGTTTTCAGAATGATGTGCAAAATTCTTTTGCTACTAAGGATGGAAAAATCAAGAATCTTCGGGAAAAACTGACTGTTGAGAAAAATTCTCGGAATCAACAGGTCAGAGATCTGAATGGGAAGCTTAACTCCATTGCTCAGAACTGGAAAAACGAAAGAGATTTCCGGATTGAGTTTCAAGAAAAGATTCAAAATCAAGATGAGTTGTCGAAGATGCAAAAACAGGCCAAGAAGGCTCAGGCAGGAGTCTTGAAAGCTCAAAAATAAAGGATCACAGCTTCAAGGAAGTAAGATGAGGAGGATTAGAAAGATTTGAAAAATCTGAAAACACTCTTGAAGAAGCTTATCCCAATGGAAAAGGAAGACAAATAGACTTAATCCGATCTTTTGTTGCATTTTTCTTTCCATGCAAAAAATTATTTCAACTCTAATGAAATTTTTTTTGGTTGTATCTCGTGTGGTTATGTACTAATGTGTTAGGTACTTTATTTCTTTTCCATTCCCTTAAATTCTTTTTTAAAATCACAAAGGGGGAGAAGGAAAAATAATTACTCATAGGGGGATAATTACTCTAAGGGGGAGTTTCTCATTACAACGTTTTTCATTCTCATGATAATGAAAATCCTATTTCGGAAATCAAGAATACAATCCTTAGTGTTCCAAATCCTAAGGGGGAGTTAGTTGTATTCACCAACATCCATGAACAAGGGGAGATAAGTTTAAATTTCAATGTCTAAAGAAATTTTTTCAAATCTGTTTATTCTTTTTCGAGAGGTTGTTTTTTCTTTCCAAAAGGGGGAGATTGTTGAGTCAATAAAATTTTCCTAATTATTTTTCCATTCCTTCTTGTTTTGAAAATCAAAAACACCTTATACTTGAGCAAATCTATATTTTACTTCAATAAGGAAAATTTCCTTTCTTAAGAAAATTTACCCTTACCTAGATTACCGTATTCATATCATAAATTTTCCTAAGAATAAAATTCGGATTGAAGTCCAAAACCTTAGAATCATATAATACTTAGATATAAGGTATTCTATTTTTCACTATGAATTATGGATAAGAACTCTAATTAAGTCCCACTCTGAATTCTGGGTACGAACTCTAATGAAGTTCCACTCCGAATTCTGGATATGAACTCTCATGTAGTTCGACTCCAAATTTTGATAACGAATTATGATTAGGAATTATAATTATGAATTATGTTGATGAATTCTCATTACGAATTTTGATTATGAATTCTCATTACGAATTCCTTAGAGAAACAGAATCTGAACATCTCGTTATTATAGACTCTAAATTCCATTTTTGTTAGGCTCCGAACTTTTTTCTTACATTACAAACTTCAGTTTTAGTTATGCTTACACTTGTTTCATTACAAAATGATGTCGTGATTTTAGTTACTGACTAACTATTGTTTGAGTGACACATGTACAGGTCCCTTCGAAATTCAAGGAAAAATATGATCGTTGGAGGAGGGAGCTGACCATTGGAGCTTTGCCTATAAATAATAGGTCATTTGAAAAGAAGCAAAAAATTTGACATCTTTGCTTACATGCTGTTGAAGTGATTCCTAGAGAGAGAGGTTCTTATCAACTCTCAAAGCTTCATGCAGAAAGATTGAACAGCTTGTTCAAACATTGCCTTGTGAAGACTTGCTTAGTGTGACTCTGATTGTTTCTAATTACAATTGAGGGCTTCCGGGGATAAGAAGATAGAGATTCCAACACCTTGAATTTGAGGGATTCCTTGCTGAGGAAGACAGAGCTGCTGACTACCTGATAGTTGAGGTCTTGCGGGTATAGCAATACAGACTCCGATCTTCGTATCAATGGCTTACCCTGGTGTGGGTAAGATAGACTTTCTTGAAAGTATAAATCATGGGACCTCTTATCCAGGGTTGTTGGATACCCTTCTCTTTGTGTTAAAAGAGTTATTTTTTGTTACCTGTATTTTTTACTACTCTTTTTTTGCACTTCATATTGTATTTTTAAGGAAAGTATAACTTTCTTATACTTCCTTACTTGTACTCTGATTTAGTTAGATTCTATACGCTTTAAGGTAGAATCCTAGATTGTGTAAACTTTGTTAAGTTTCATTTCTGGATTCACTTTTCTAGAATCAAGAAAGTCTTTAGAACTTAGAGTTGTTGTGAATTTTGGGAATCCAAAATTTCCTAAGGGAATTTTTTAAGTACAATTCACCCCCTCTTGTATCTGAGAATATCATTATATTTTGATCCTATGTTTGGTATAATAGAGTATATCATACTTAGAGACTTATACCATCATAACATGTTGGAAGATACATCATGGAGAATGTTTCAAAGGAACTGGAAGATGCTTTGGGTGTGGAAAAGAAGGACACAAAGCCAGTAATTGAAAAGGAAATGGTTCAGTTAACACTATGGACAAGGATAATGGTATTCGTAAGACATCAACAATAGTTAAATGTTTTAAATGTGGAATGTACATGAATTATGAAAACCAATTCCCTAAGGGAATATCTCATGAAGAGAATCAACATGTTCATATGGGTAGTATTTATGTTGATGATGATGAAGAGACTACAAATGATATATGAGATGAAACAAGTGTTGAGGAATAAAATGATAAAGCTCGGTCAATAGTTTAAGAAGGTAGTGGAATGATTGTATGTTTATCAATAGTTATTATGTATAGGTAATTAAATGGTACAATGGAATAAAGATACAACTAAGGATTGTTACACTATTTTGTTTCCTAAAGTACATGAAAGTATATGTTGAATGGTACCGGTAACCAGGAAAGAATATTCAGATATTCTTGGAAAGAAGATGATATGCGCATAATGAATGGTTATAGAGAAAAAAAAATGTTTGATAATATTAATTTGATCATGACCGATATAAGGAAAAAGTGACATCATGGTTTGAGTATATATAAGTTTTTGTATTTTGGTATGTGGAAAGAGGTAACTTTTGTTAGAATTCATCTTTTCACTAAGGTTCTATGGTAATTCATTTTTCAAGAGAATACATGATTAAGGTCTTCACATGTTTGGAATATGACCAACAATATATATCTTAGGATATGTTGGGGATAAATGATGGAATTCACATGCTTGGTTGATGACCTCTCAAGTAATCTTTTTCTTTATACTATGAGATTGTACAAAAGTGTTTTGGATAATCCTAAATATTGGAATGAATTATGTTAGACATCAAATAGTATTGTTTAAGGCTAGATCTTTTTTATATTATTTCTGAAATGTTATAATTGAATTGTTTAATAAAAATGAATACTCGTAGGATGTGCGACAACTCATCGTGTCAGACAAGGATGCGGGAATCGAACCCCCAACCAAAGTGCGACAGGCCTTTATCGCCTTCCGCTGGCCTACATAAAGTCCCTAGTTAGTTGAAACTAGTTTTATTTTTTTTACGTTGTATGATATATGAAGTATAATTCCATTTTTGGAACAATATACGATTAATCTCACCATATATGGACTTATGTATATAACTTCTTCAAACCATATGTTTGAGATAGATGGAATAACCTATCATTCTATCACATGATCTACTAACACTTCACAGAAGGCAAATTCAACTTCATTTCTTTAAGAGACGAAGTATAAATTGTTCATGGAATGAACAATAGTGAGATTGTTCCAAAATCAAGTAAGTATTTCTTCTAATTCATAATTTTTATTTTTAGGGAAATGATCTTGGAATCCAAAAATGTTGTCCTAGTACCCACATATCCAATGAATCAAATGGTACCTTATATCATTACAAAATTATGGCTTTGTGATTGTTGTCTTTTTCATTACCATGTTCTCTCCCACTCTCCAACAAAACTTAATGGTTATATTTCTCTTCCACATCCATATTTTCACCTATATTATCCTATGTGTAAACCCAGTGATGAGTTACATTGGGTATCCTTTATGTTTCTATCGAACCTTTTTAAAATGATTTTTTAGTATACTTTTTTATGATGTGGGTTTATATGAAATAATCTTTCAAGAAGTTAACCATTTATAACCCCGATGAATTTAGAGGGCGAAATTCATTTAAAGGGGGTAGAATGTCACACCCGGAGATATTATGATAAATATTATTTTTAATTTCTTTGATTTGTTTTTTTACGGTAAACCAATATTATGTTTCATTATACGAAACATCGTTTTAGCTTGTTGTATACGCAACACTATTCTTGGATTGTGTTGCACACAATTTCAAGTTCTTTCGAATAAAATTCATTTAAAACAACACCGGGTATAGATTTTGATCTATGTGTAAATGAACTATGTTTTTATTATGTAATATGCAACAACAAAGGATGATTGCACTACACGCAACCCTGACTAGGATTGCATTACATGCAAGAGCGACCTTCCTCAATATCGTGTGTTGTACGCAATACCGAGTTTCAAAAAAACAATGATATGTCATTATAATATATTTAAATATCCATTATGAATATTATTAACCTAATTTTTAATTATATAACATTATAATTCATCTTACACATTTTCTAGAATGAGGTATGAGGGAAAAATAAAATTTTCAGATAAAAGATGCATTTTTTGAAAAAAAAGAAGTTTTGTCACCTTTTGATGGAGCACCCTTTTTAAATATTATTTTGGAAAATTTTATAAGTTAAATTTTAAAAAAGAAAATAATTCTTTTGAATCAGGATATAAAAATTTACTTTGGATAAAGTTTTGATATTTTTCTAATAACTTTCATAGTTTAATGAATAGTAAAAACTGGCTAAAAGTTAATTAAAAAAATTACTATTTTCATCGAGATAATTTATATGGTTAAATACAAATTTTGAATGGTTTTGAAGTATAAATATAATATATTTTTAATATTTAATATAATGTATGTGATTATCATTAATTTTATATTGAATTCATAGGTAAAATCATTTCAGTCTTTTGCAATGTTTTAAACAAGAAGACATTTTTTTTCGACAAAAACATTAATTTTAAATTAATTTATACATATTCTGTGTTTTGAATTTGTAAAAATGGATTCAATATTTGGAATCACGAGGTTCAAATTGAGTAAATAGAAAACTTTTATTTTTAGGCATTATGAATAGTTACTACGGTAAATTTTATTTACCACAGTTAAAGGTAAAGAAGGTAATTAAGGGTAAACATAATATTATAAAATTACCCTAACACCTGCTAAAATTATATTGGATGAATAAATGTCGATCCATATCACCTAAGGGTCAGAATAGATTCATTTCATGGAGTTTTGACCATGAAAATTATTTAATTATTATTAAAACCAAATAACATGACAACATGTCACTCTCTTATATATTATACGTGTAATAATTTTAATTTGGTGATAAACATCATAAAACATCAAACATAAATATTCTCCAGAAATATAATCAATTTATATATATCATTTTAATTTAATTTTAATTTTTATGGATTAAATAATTATCATTAATGATGACATAATAGTGATGTAGAAATTATTTTATTGATTGAAATATCAAACAAATGGTTTTAAAAATATTAAAATAAATAATATATGAACTATTTAATGAGCTCCAAGAATTTTCTAAATAAATATGACATGTTATTAATCTATTAAATATTTTGGTTCGAATATATCCTCTATGTGGATGTTATTTAAATTTATATAAATGAATAGCATCAAAATTGACACTTGTTATTTTAAAAAAATGACATATTATTAAATTGTTCAAAAATCAAAAAAAATATTTAAAATTTATAAATTTAAATTTAAATGGTCCAAAATGAAATAAAGTATATAATTATATACAATTCAAAACACATAAGTAATTATTTATAACAATTTAAAATTTAGAATATTAATACCACAAATAAAATTATATAGATTAAATAAGGAGAAATCAAGTTTATAAGGTTTAAAATAAATTCCAAACATGTCTAAATTTTATTGGTTGATGATATTAAAACCCTATATAATCTAATATTCGTATTTTAGTCATTTTTTTAGGTTTTTAAGTGGGTTTTGAGTTTATTATAAATTAATATTTTGGAGGTTTCCAAAAGTGCCCATCTCCTCTCTTATAAAAGGGAACCTCCTCCCTCTCCTCTTCACCACATTTTGAGCCTTCAATATTTGAAAAACCCTGTCCATTTATCTTCTACACTTCCCTAGAAACATAATATAGGTCTTTTTATTCTTCAAAGACCAACTTTAGTGCCCTAAGAGAAGGTTAAAAAGTGGCGTGTTGAAGAAGAGGTAATATCATTTACCGATTCATTCAAATTTATTTCTTCTTATACATCCTCTTATTTATTTGTTTCAACATTAAGTACTAACATAAGTATTAACTTATATACTGAAATGTTATTATAAATATTAAACAACCCTATTTCACCTTTTATCCATCCTACGAAAAACAAAATCACTGCGCGTGCGTACGTACGGAATACCGTCTCCACGCCGTGGTGTAATCTGTTTTTCCACAACAACAATAATTGGATGGGTATAATGGTGGGAATAATAACTATATATGATTATTATAACATCATACGTATTTTGAGATATTATATCATCCATTCCAATTCCATTCAATAATTATGGGAATGATATCATCGCTCATGCGTACGCATGGATTACCGTCTCCACGACGCGATGAAATTCATTATCCATGTTAACCATTCAAAATGATTATATAGTATATAAAATAAATAATCATGAAATATATAACATAATAATGCTACTAGATTTATGTGTATTTATATATATATATGCCATCTTCTTACTTCCATTCAATTCATGAAGGAAATGAAAACAGCGTTCATGCATTTGTACGGCCTACCATCTCCATGAACGGTTTGTTTAATTTCATTTAACTATCTATTATGTATGTATATATATACTGACTATATATGATATATAAATCGTTTTTTACATTCTATAATTATTTAAATCCTGATATAATTAATAATAATATCAAGAACAAAAAGTCCAAACTCTTACGATAAATGAAATGATTAATACCCAAAACGTAGCATTAACATGGAATTGAAAAATGAACGGGTAATATAAAGAACTAAGTGAATAATATATAGTATCATAAATATTCTTGTGGTTCTTTTACAAGTTAATAATATGTTTAAAGCCACTTTTCAAGAGTTTTAGACACATACAAAAGAAATTGGACCTACGGTAAGAGATAATTATTCCAATCTCATCTTATCCGGGATTGTTTAGTCGTAAGTATTTAATGGGATTATGTTTATAATCCATGACCATGTTTTCTAAAAATGTTTTCATAAAATGTTTATTATTTTTTCATATATGTTTAATGTCATTTTTACCCTTTTTGACTTTTACTGTGTGGTATGGAAGGAATATTTCTTTTGTTTACCATACGAGGTACTTTATGAATTTTCTAGAAAAAGTACTATAAGATTGTTTTTTTAACTTATCCGACATGAAAGGATTTTTACTGTTTCATAAAGACTTATTTTCATGAAGCTTCCTATACAAGATTTCATGATTATTTTCATCCAAATTATTTTCTTTTAAAATTTCATGGATTTTGGAGAAAAGAAAACGATTTTGAAGAAGAAAGGATATTTTCCTCAAGAATTAATTTCAAGTGTTTTATCAAAACTATTTCTCATATTATATGACATTTTTTAATATGTTTATCTTTTAAGTATAATGTACCAATTATTTACATGTTTTGATTTTTGTTTGATGAAATTATATCCATTTATTTTATATGGATTATATCATGAAGGGACGATGTTTATGAAACCCATTTTATTCGTTGGGTTATGATGAATGATTTATGTTTATTTTGTGGCACACATAAGAATGATTTCATTATGAGATGGGTGGGACTTATATATCCCTCCAATGCATTGCGTAAAGATTTATATCTCATGATAAACATGGCTGGAACAACAAGTAAGTCTGGTTCAGTAATATAGGCCTGGAACGTCTAGTAAACTCGGTTCAGAAATGGACTCTGTCCACTATGATGGTGTTTGTAGCAATGTATTGGCTACTATGGAAATAAAAACATGTGCTTAATGGTTTTCCACAATTATATGTTTTATTTCATATGATATATTATCATGATTAATGTTATTTTATGATATATTCCTAACGTACTTCCAAGATTTATTTCACAACTAATGATTTTGAGGTTTAAACCTTATGTTCATGTTTTTAAGTTCAAATGTATATGGTTTGTTTTATTTTCTCCATGCTTACCCTTATTGAGCATTTGAGATCACCCTTTATATGTTTTCTTTTCCCCAAGATATAAAGAAAGGTTTTAGGTAAGAAAACAAAATGGGAAGATCTTTATGGGAGATGTTGATGATTTTTCACCATGATTAGAAGATTATGTTTTGTGTTTCCAAAGACACTAAACTAATATGGTCTTTGGGCTTCTGTTTTTGTCATGTATTAAGTATTCCGAAAAAGTAATGTAATGTCTATGTACCTCAAGCTTTGGGTCTCTACATACATAATATAAATTTGACTATAAATATTCATTATAAATCTAAGATGATTTACTACATCATGGTATATTATTTATAATTGGTAGACATTAAATAATTAAATTTATATATGACACAATGACCTTGCAATAATTACCTTATTAATGAAAGATTAAAATAATTGATATTATAAATATCGAAATAAATGTAAATTCAGTCTTTTGATGGATTACACTAATTTTATAGGTTAATATGACATTTTAGTCTTTATTTAATGTTTTTTTCTTAGTAATCAAGTTTTTTTGACTTTTAAAAAAACCAAATACTAAATAATGTCAAAATTGACAAAAATGAGTTTTAAAAAATACTATATTATTAAATGATATAATATTCCTAAAAATATAAGGTTTGGCCAAAGGACTTAAATAATGATTGATATTCCATTAATAAACCACATGAGGTTCTATTGGAATTTTACAGTAACTTTATTAACCATGTAATATAGAAATACAAGAAGACATTGTAAAAGTCAAACTAGTTAACTAGGAGTTTAATCTAAAAGATAGGGTTAATATGGTGACCTAAACACGTCTAAAACCTACTGTTTGAGAGTAGTTCGACCTATACCCCCCTTACCCTCGATATAAATCCATTTGGAGCTATTATAAACCGAAAATTATTTTATAATAAATTAATATTTCAAGGTTTCCCTAAAGTGACCCTCACCTCTCTTATAAAATGGTACTTCCACTTCTCTCAAAATCACATCTCCAAATCCATTTGTCTAATCCAAAACCTACCCAAATATCCCCCCAAATAACCCCATTTCAACTTAGAGGGCTTAATTTGATCACAAATCCATCCTCGGGAGCCCTTTTGATCAAATCAAAAGGAAGCACCCAAAAAAGAGGTAATAATTTCATTACCTTTTTCAATGTTCTTTTCTTCTTCCAATTATCCTTTCTTTGTTGTTTTCATACCAAAATAAATACCCCAATACCTACTACACACTTTAATTTTATTATAAATATGGTACAACCATAATCATTATTCTATCTATCCTATGAATGACAAAGTCTCCATACGTGTGTACGTACGGCTTACCGTCTCCACATCGTGGTGTTGTTTGTTATTCAACACTTAATTATTTGGATGGGCATAATAATCATTATAATTGATTTAAATAATAAATATAACATGTTAATGATTCTATATATGTTATATTACATCAAATTACATTGTATTTTAACATCAATAGATTGATATTGTTGCTCGTGTGTACGTATGGATTATCGTCTCCACGAACGCGATGGGATTCATTCCCCATCGTAACCATTCATGAATAATTTTCATTTTATGATTAAAAATAATGTTTAAGAACATAATATAATTCTGTATATGAATAAAATACATCTTATACATAATAAAAATGACTTACGTAACAAAATATATAAACGAAAATGAATAAGTTGACCCCCAAAACAATGATACTATTTAAATATTATTAACAAAGCAATATTTGAAGATCATATATGATATCATATTTATGTATATGGTTATTGTATAATTTAATAACAATTATATAATTGTTATAAAGGTGTTGAACGTACCATCTACTCAGGAAATGTACAAGGTAATGGTTAATTTTACAATCTCTTTATTATCTTAGGTTTTTTGTACGTAAGCATCTACTGGGAATTCATTATCATTATCATCCACGATTCATAAAAATGTATTTCAAAACATTTTTACTATTTCCTAGAATATGGGATAATATAATTTATACCCTTGATTTACGTTTTTAAATTTTTTTTTAAAAGTAATCTTTCTGTCGTTTTCCAAATACTGTACTTTATGGCCTTTTTGACAAATTAAGGTAAGAATGTTTTTTTATTTATACAGTGGGTGGTGATATTTTCAGCCATTATAACACCTTCAAATAATCCATTAAAATATTATATTTTTTTTAAATAAATTTTTTCATTTATAATTACATGACTTTTAAATGATTTCAAAATAGAAATAGATATTTCTCTCAAATATTTTTTATTTCATCTATGTCAACATCCTTTGATGGATTTTACACTTCTGTAAAGATGATTTATTCTAATACTATCTTCCATATTGTATTGAAGGTTTTGGGATTTGTTTGACTATGGATGTGTTATGTTTTATACCATTCATGGCTTATGGTTAAAGTATTAATATTTCCTATGCTAGTTTTAATAAAAATGTATATGTTATGATTAAACCTTTTTATATGAAGAATGCAATGGACTTAGTAAGTGATAGGTGGATCCTACAATAACTCCTTGATGCATCGGTAGGTCTCATGAGGAAAACTAGTTTCTTGGCACCAAGCATTGAAAAAATATTATTTTGTAGTGTTGGCACGAGGACTTGACTATGTGGTTATGATGTCTGACATTATGCATTCCATCATTATGAAATTTTCTATTGATATTAAATGTGATTATTCAACTTATAGAATATAAATGTGAATAAGTAAATGGAATTGTTTGATTTATCTTTTCCATATTATGCTGAATTTTAATTTTAAAAGGATTTAGTTTCAGTCTTATAAATTTCCTTCATTATTTATGCTTATTTATGTAAGTTTTAGCAATATTGTTATCCTTAATGATCATCTATGCTCACCCCTTTCCTACGTTTTATTATTCCTAGGATGTGAAGAAATATATTATGATTGACCTATAGGGATATGCAATGGGATATGACTGTGTTCCAAGGAGACATAATGATTTTTTTTCGTTTCATAATGTTATGTAAAACTTTTTTATGTATATAATAGTTCGAAGGCTACTGAACTGATCGGTCAATCGGGACTTGATCCCTTTTTATCATGCCAATGTTATGTAATAATACATCGAATCTGGGAATCTAGGGTCGTGGTGTCACAAAAGAACATTATTTTTTCCATTCAAAACAATATTTTTCTCAATTTGTTTGATATTTCACAAAACAATTTACCTATATAGTCCAAAAAAACATATCACAATCTAAATAAATCAATAAACCAATCAATAAATCCCCTCCAATACATTTTAAATATAATGAAATTTTATAATATATTTGGAAAATTATGATTATATTATATATTTCTTTAATTAATAATGGATTCTAATGAGGGAATATTCTAGAAATCCCCACCCATAGGTGCATGTATCGTGCCCAAAGAGCACCAATAATATGATGGATGTACAACCCACTGGCCCACATCTAAGCAATATAACTCATTCTAAGTCATATTTGTCCTACATTGGGATCCTCGCTCCAAAAAAACACCTCAATCATCCTAGAGTGCTCTGTCCCAATATTATAAATCCCATGGAAACATCAATATTAAATGATGTCATACTAAACAGGTTTTTGCTCGATCTTCCTCCCGAGTCATGAAAATATATCTTCATCACTAATATATAGTATCCTATATCAAAGGATGTATTTATACTACTTTGTAACACTCTTCCCTATGAAACCTAAAAATCACTCACATTGGGATGCTACTAGACATTATGTTAACATCCCCATAAACTAGAGGATGATTAATATTAGAGAGGGCCTAAGAATAATTATAGGGAGACTATTCCCTCTAAAATAAATCGAATGGGTCAGCCTAATTTTATTAAAATTTTGGTATGGTCTGTCTATATAAAGGACATCCCAAAAACCCATATACATAAAACAATGATCCATATTCACCCATTTTACATTATATTAAGTAATAAATATAAATAATATTGGAAAAAATAGATAAAAAATAATATATAAATAGTATAACAAGAATCATACAAGGACATATACTTTATATAGGAAAGTTGATTGAGTATCCTATTAAAATTTCTGGCACATGTGGTTAGGAATACCAAAAATAAGGTAAAAGGCATAGCTAGGAAATATTAATTTTGTACAATTATTGAAAGAAATAATGACCTCGAACCCATATCATATACCTTCAATTCAGAATCATCATCCTTCGTAACATAAAAATGATCAATGTGTCTATCTCTAAGTGATACATATGTCCTAAGAGAAAACATGAATGTCTATCTATATACATTGAAACCCATGTCATGTTTCCAAGAAGGGACGAGTCAAATGACCCAATGGGACTCCCCAATGCCTCAATCGTACTGGGTGTTATTGTGATCAGGTGAATATTAATTCAATACATAAAATAAAATGTTTGGTAACCTGAGAAACACACCCACATAGAAATATAATATAAAATCACATCAATTTACCAACTACGATAAACTATAAAGGGTCTTTGAGCACATTATGGTATCATGCCTACCCAAAACATGGTTCGTGTCCAATCAAATAGTAGGTTTAAGTACTAATTCCTAGGGGTGATCGTAGGAAATATAATATTATTATTTCCATTTCCTATTCCATGGAGCATGTCATGGGAAACCCATATAGTTTTGCCTCAAATTCCAAGGAAATCATAGAAGGCATTCCAATTGGTAGTCTATATTAATACAAGGAAGTCAACCAAGTAATTCCAAAATAGTAGTGTATATGAATTTGAGGAATAATATAAAGTATTCCATATTATATTTACATAAATATTTAAGGAACATATCCAATTAATTCCAAATCAATTTTCAATATGAATCTAAGGAACTTATCTGAGGCTTTCCAAATCATCTCCCCAATGAAATCCTAGGGGGACTTTCCCAAGGAATTCTAACCAATGATCATAAATAATATAAGGGGGGACTTACCCAATGAATTTTTCATCAGTTTTGATAAATAATTCATGTGGGACTACCCCAAGGCATTCCATAGTAGTCTGTATAAGAAATCCTAGTGGGTGACCCCAAGGACTTTCAACTAGTAATCCAAGAAAGACCAAGAGGGACTGATCCATGTAATTCTATAGCAGTAATCATTTTTAATTCCATGGAGGTCTCATAGGTATCCCATAATAGTAGGCATTTTACCAGAATCCTGGGTACCACCTAGGAATTACACAATTATAAGGACCGTAGTTATTAGAAACATAGGAAAGTATGTCCCTCTAATAAAATTTCATAAAAAATTAATGGGGGTAGAACATGCATTGAATTTATCTTTTATAGTCAAGGATGGAAACTAAAGTGCATGAATTAACATTTTAAATTATTTCACAACTTTCTCATTAATCTCTATGGTCAAAAAACTCTTGGGTACCCTCTAAGGGCCCCATAGGTCAAACAATAAAATAGACACCCTACAAAGGATCCTCAATCACCTTCCCATCCTTCATACCAAACACATCGCTCCAATTTTAACATACCTAAAATATTCTTATGGTCATTCATACCCATATATACCCTTTAAGGTCATTTTATACCAATTTGGATCAAACCATCACATTGATATATGAAGAAAATTTTCCACATTGTCACACACACAACACAAATCGTCCTGAATAAACAACATCCATTGGAAATCACAAACATGAAACAAAATAAAGAAATCATGATATAGGTAATGAACATCACTATAATTAGGGAAAATATACCAAAACCAACTCACAATAATATTTTCAGAGTTTCATATAAAAAATTAGAAAACTCGTTTTTCAATCAATTTTAATATCCAACCCATGTCACTTAATCTAGAACTATGGATTAAATCCCGTCAAAACACAATAAGAATTCATAGCAATATAAAATCATCATTTTAGGAAAAAAATTAAAAATGAAACAAATTTTCTTTTAAAATAACTCATTCTACCTAGGGAATCAATAAGGAATGGCACATATACTTTTTCGACTAGGGTTACGCCATCAATTAATTTAACAATCCATATAGTTCAAACAAACTATTAAGTCGATGTGAGCTACTGCAACATTATGGTGTGGTAAAAAAACATTATGAAACATATGAGTAGATATAAAGATGATGTAAAATAAATATAAAATATCTAAATACCGGAGAAATTCTCTAAATAACTAAATGAAAAAAATTCCATTTAAAAAAACTAAATAGGGTCCAAAATGTCTTTCACCGTGTCATGGCCCCATATCCCCATCCATTTTACACTATGGGACCTCATAACTATAATGACCAGAGGGCGATGACCATAGATTAGTTGGTACTTGATTCACTCCCTAACACCTCATGCAAACACTAAGGCCAACCACATTCCCATACCAAATAATTTTGGCCAACCTCGTTTCTAACCCGCTCCACCCCACAACACCATATGGATCTCTAAGGCATTGGGATCTTAGTAATAACAAAAAATGGTCATATTAGTGGTACCATAGTGTACCCAAATTTATAGGGGCATCTTACAACCCCATGAACCTCATAAAAAACCTTAAACCACAACATATACATTGAAAACACTATTAACACATTCCATTCCTCAATACCAGTCCAAAAACATCTCCCTAAGGGGATCCAATACTCGAAACCTCAATTTGAAAATCATTTCTCAACTGAACTCCATTTCAGATACCAAAAATTCAAATTCCCATTTGAATTAATTTTTTTTAATATAATGTTATTTTATAATTTTGGTAGAGATTATTCCAACCAAGAGGATTAAGGATCAATGATAAGTGAAATGGTGAGAGGATCCTTATACAAGGTAGAGGAGTACGTTTTTTGTATTAAGAGGCTAACTATTTTGAGAAAGTGGCTCCAAAAGTTGAAAATAATTTAGATGTGCAAGGCTTGGTATACCAACATCTCATACCCACAAATAATAGATATATTTTATGATATTTAGACCCTTTCACTATAATTTTACTCTTTACCATAACTTAAAATTTCCACAGAATTTATTTTTTAACCTTCAAAAATTATTATTATGACTTAAAATAATATTAACCTTATTAGATAATTTAGATATTATGATTCTAAATATAATTTTATCATAATATTAAATTTATAAATGTGATTAAATAATTTTAATATAACATATGTATAAAAAATTATATTTTTTATATAAAATATAACTTAGATTCCAATTTTTTTTTATATTTTTCACATGTACTTTTCTTCCATGTGTGTGTTCCGCTTTTGAGATTGTACCCAAATTTTTATAACTCAGATTCCAAAATGTTAAACACAGGTTTTTAAATTAGAGATAATATTTATATATGTTTAATTTTTCTTATTTTTTAATTAAATAAGATTGGGTTGAGGCCCCTTTTTATTAGGAATGGAAGCCGTCTTTTTTAAAAGGCATCTATATATGATTATTAAAATGTTAAACATAGGATTTCATTACATAACATATACTCTAGAACAAGAGTGTGGAATCATGATCCAATACTCATGAACCATGGATTATAACTTATACATATAACATATGAATTAGAAAAAAATAAGCATAATAAATCATAACCTAGCGTAAAAGGCATCTATATATGATTCCCCTAATATAGTATTTGTAGGGTAAACACTCATATACTCTATTGATATTTGGTTAATAAAAAATATATCCTCTTAGTCTTTGGATACTAATTGTGTACTCTCTTGGGCTTGGGAAACAACCCATATACTATAATAAACATTAGAAAAAACCTTTGTAACCATCTTTTCTCAGTATAACAAATTTTCTACCCTCTTAGGTTTGGATAATAACGCACATAATCTATTTGTATTTAGATAACAACCAATGTAAACTTTAGGGCTTGGTGTAACAACCCACGTACAGTCTTTGTGACCATTAGTTATAAAACATTAACCAATTCATATGAGGGTGATATAGAACTTAGACCATCATTTATTGATAATCCTTAATCCCATGTTCACTAAAAAATCAAGCTTTTATCAAATAATGATAAAATAATGGATGGAAAATGGATTTTAAAACATTTCTAAAAGGTATCATATAGAATTATCTCAAGATTTTTATTTATTGATACAGAAAATTCAATATCCTAAATGTGGTATTTTATAAGGGAATTTATAGGATGATTAAGAAAATATTACTCAAAAAGAGATAGATATATTATATCGATAGAATAAAATGGAACTAGAATCATAAAAAAAATTCTCCAAATTTTTTTAAACATCATTGAAAAAACATAGTTAAAAGTCACATTAAACAATTATTTTGTGAAGTGTATGTGGAATTAATTTTCAATAATTATTTGGAATGAAATAATAATAATATATAATTTAAAAATACAAAATGATTCCTAAAGAAAATATGGATTAGAAACAAAAACATGTGTTCATTGAAGGAAATTGTTTAATATATTTAAATAAATTTATTGAAACCCACATCATAAAATGAGTACTAAAGCTTTTTTAAAAAATAGATAATGAATAATATGAAGATAAAAATATATATTATAAATATTAATTTAAAAATAATAAAGTATATTTTTGAAATTAAGAATAAGGACATAGAAAGAAAATAGTCTTGAAAGTGGTATATTCTTTCCAATATTATAATTTAATGTCAAATATATTCATAAAGTACTAAAAATATATTTAAAATTTTCATTTTTCCCTGAGAAATAGTGAATCATTCATTTAATAATGCAATAGGTTGGAGTTCACTAAACATAGAAGGAAAAAGTTCAAGAATAAAGCTAATAACTCAAGGAAAGTTAGTTGAGTTAAAAAAGAACCTTATGGTTTTTATATCATTTGAATAAAAAACATTTGAATTAAAAAATAGAATATAGATATTAATATAAATTTTATATCATGATAAGTATGATTAAAATTCATACATGGGATTTAAGTTACATTTTTCTCAAATAATGATAATTTAAGTGAGAAAAACCCACACCTTAACACACAAATTCCCAGAAAGTTGTTTAACCCATGTATAATAAATAAAAATATATTAATAAATTATTTTATAACCATGATCATATATAATAACTCTTATATAATTAATTTATAATAATTATCCATAGATATATTAGTTAGTAATAGTTTCATTTCATCATTATATGTTAATAATGTTTTTCACATTGTATGGGTTACGTGGTCGAGATATCGATCCATGTTCTTTGGTAAAATTTAATCATTAATATATTATACATAGAAATATAATATAAGTTCAAATATTATTTATAGTGTCATAATATCATTCCATTATAGTTTAATTTGTGATTTATGAAGATGGACTCTAAGACAATCATGTTTTTGGTAATTGACAGATATCAGTTAATTACTTTATAATTAAATTTTATTTTAGATTGTAAATTTTAGAAGGAAATTAATGATATGTATTTCCACTAAATATCATATATTTTTATGAAATACTTTTTTTATAACCATCAATGTAAGCAGGTGATAAATTGAAATACATTGTTCATGGAGGTGGTAGTCTGCACGTACACACGAGTGATGTTTCTAATGAATGGGTGGGAAGAAAGGTAGATACTGATTTATATTTATATAATAATAATTATTTCATAAATATAATATTAAAATATTAAATTTATTCTTATAACAATAAATTTTTGGTAGTGAAGAAAAACAAAAAAACCGATTCATGGAGGTGGTCGTCTGCACGTTTTCATGAGCGGCGTTCTCATTTTTTGAATGTTTGGGAAGGAAGGTAGAAAATGATTATCCCATTAAGGTAATGAAATTTAATTATACTTATTATACTTATATAATTATTTTATTATAGGTACAATATATTTTTAGGATATATAAGAATAAATAATGTTATAACAATGAAAAAAGAGTGATCATAAATTTTTACTTTAATTCTTGGAACAACTCTTTTAAATATTAGATTCATCCTTTTAAGGGTGGTAATTTTATGATATAAGGTCCTATAGAATATATATCAGAGTTTTGGTGATTTATTTGGGAATATTATTATAGAATCACGATTATTAAGTTGTGAGGAGATGTGGGGGGAAAGGGATACTTTTATAAGTGAGTGGAGTTGCATTTTGGTATTAAGAGGTGCACGATTCAAGAAAAGTTCCCTAAAAAGTTGGAAATAATTGATATATGGTTATTATTTGTCTATAAACCTTTCCTAAATACAAACGAGGGATAAATTTTGAGATATTTTAGGTTATTTCACCTTAATTTAACTTTTAACCATTATTTTCTTTTTCACGATAACTCATTTTTTAACTCAAGTAACTTGTTTATATAACTAAAAAATAAATTATAATTATTAAAATATTTGGAAATTCTCATTCCATATATGAAAACAATTTAATAATATTAAATAGTTAATTTTTAAAAAATTTTAATTTTAAAATAATAATTCCATAATGAATTAAAACACTTTTATAAAAAATACAACTTCGGTTCCAAAAAATAAAAAAATAGGTTTTAAATTAAAATTAATATTTTTAATTGCATAATATTATTTATTAAAAACATATTTGTTCTGTAAAAAGGTTTCATAAAATTTTATGTCATTGTTATGTAAAAGTTATGTCTTAAAATTCAAGATATTCGAAAAAATCATATTTTATACTATTCAGTTAGAAATCTATCTTCCTTAAAAAATCCTAAAAATTCAACCTATGATTTTATTTTAACATTTATAGAAAATATGATTCCATTTCATAAAATTATTTTTCTAAAATTTAGTAATTTTTCTTTTAAATGGAAATATTATATATAATGGAAAGCTGTTTTTATAGGAAAATGAATCTTTACATATTATATTTTCTTGTTTTTATTTCCTATCAATTAAAAATCAAATTAATGTTAATATATTATTCCTATTAATAATATAACCTATAATAATTCATCAATATTCTATTTATTTTCAAAATATAAAACTTCATATCTTAAAAAAAACAAATTTTAGTAAAGTATATTTTTAACCCTAAAAAGAATATATTCTTATTACATTCAAAGTAATAAATATTTAATGGATGTTAATTTATTTTATTATAAATAATACCAATAAACTTCATTAAAATTATTCTTTCTTCACATTTAATTATAAATAAATAACACTTATAAAAATATTTCTTTGGAAAATATTATTTTTATATTTATTAATCTTCACTAAATTCAATTAATCTAAATTATTAATTTTCTTATAAAAATTATTTTACTAATACATTTATATTAAAATATTTCTTATAATTTTATAAAAATATCATATAATATTAATATGTGTTATAATATATATATATGTGTATATATATTAAAATATATCACTTTAATATTATCTTTTTGTTTCATTGTTGCATATCCATAATGTATTAATGTTTTATACATCATTGTAATAACTATTCATAATAAAAATTATTGAGGTTGGATTTAGTTCAGTTTTTCATTAAAAAATATATTTAACATTGTATTTATTTAAACTGATTTTGATACTAAAATCTCGGGGTGTTATATGTTATGATGATGTGACCGAATACAAATGATTTTCGTATTATGATTATTTAAGAAAAAATCAATATGATTATTACATGAGTTCTCTTTAAAATGTTATAGGTAATATTTGTTGAATATTATGTTATTGATTTATAATAATTATCTTAATTACTTATGGGTTTATCATATATTTTTTCTAAAGATGTAATCTTTGGATGCCTGTTAAATGATTGACAATTCTTTGATAAATTTGTGTGAAATAAAATATTTTGGTAATTTTTTAATTCCCTTATGTGATTTTGATATTATTATGTTTGTTAAATGTTGTTTATTGGGATTAATGGATATTATATTGATGTATGATTTGGTGAATAGTCTTCAGGGATGATGATGTGTGAATTTAGTATTCATGTGATGGGTATGATTGGCCAGTGGGTGTGTTTCCCTAGGTCATATGATTTTTTATGTGGTGTTCTTATATCTCAGGTGATATTTTTTCTAATAGTTCTTTTATTTTAGACCAATGATATTCCATCAAAGAATCATCAAATTATTGTTTGAGAGAATATGAAATAAGAATCTTGGGATAAAGCATTGTTGATGTTTCAATGGAAATAAGTAACAAGTTCCTCAATGGATCACCTATGAATGAGTTCAACGAATGGTTAAAGGTGATTGATGATTCATTTGAGTTAGTAAGAACTTCATATTGATTCGGAGTTACTTTGGTGGTCATATTTTTATGGAATTTGTCATGAAAAGGGTGGGAGATGAAGTGTGTTGATCTGTAGGGGATGTTTGGGTATATTTTCATGAATAATTCAATAAGTATTTTATATCTTAGGTGTATATGGATATATATATAATAATGCTTAAATAGATCCCTCATGGTAATGATATTGTGTGTATCTTTTTGGGTTGTTCTGTGGACATGATTGTTTATTTTCAATGTTTTTTAGCTAGGGAAAAATACTGAGAAAAACATTTGGATTCCTACTTTAGGATTGAGATTCATCGACCTATTAGGACCTTTATACTAGATTATTGGAAATATGTGAAGGATATATTAGAGATCATGGAGAGAATCATTTCCATGAGAGAAGGTTTTATCGACTACCCTTCATTAATTTCATGAGAGGATGATATGAACACTCTGAGTTGTGGGTCTTATTGTCTATGAAAGAGGATAATTATGTGATATTCTTATATTAGAGCATGAATTTGAGCCCTATGTTTCTATATATTCAGGTGTCACAATTTTCATGATTTTATCTTCCTTTATTGTAATGATATAGGGAATAACCGATAAAAGTTCCTCTAGGATCACTGTTCTTCTCATTCTTCAGTTCGTAGTTAGTTATGGCATGGGAGGCGTGAATGTTTTGGGAAGTACTGGTAGTGAGACCATATTATTTGATTATATTCTCTCCTATTTTTTATGATTTTTTATTTTTTGGGTTTTTATTAGATTATAGGGAATAAGGATCAATTTATAGGTATTAAATATGAAGGACTGAGTATCACTATTCCTTTTATTTTTTTAAGTTCTCATTATTTATGGGCTTTAATCTGACTCTTGAGAATAATAACTATTTTAGAGTTATATAAAGTTTGAAATTTGAATTCCATGAACCCTTAATTTTTCACTCTCTTGGAATTGTTGGTGTACGAGGGTGTATGTGGTGTTTTGATGGAGAAGTGTTGACTTCAAGATGATATTTCAGACGGAAGAGTTACATCATGGTTTAATGGTATGTGTCATAAAGTGTTTATTTATGTCATAGTGTAAATATGTATCATGACATGAGGATTATGTGAAAAGATAACATAGGTTAGATCAAAATCCAAAAATAACATAAATAAATATAAATTATACTGTAAATATTGGGTTGTCTATAAAGTGTGGTGATGAAAAAAACTTATGTAACATTATTAGTCAAGAAATAAGTTTTTGTTATTGGATTAGTTGATTTTCAAAACAAAAGAGAAAAAACAAAGCAAGGTGTTTCAAATAAATTTATGAAAACTTACTAGTTTATGATTAGTTATCTGGTTATAATGTTATCATATACACAATAAATTTACTTTTCTTCTTATTAACTGATGAATGCGAGGTTCCAAACTTACATCACCTGTCACCATAGTTTAGTGGAGATGGTTAGGATTAATAAGATATAAATCCATTATTTTTTTCTTAACATCTATATTTGTGTGTAAAGTGGATTCAATGATACAAAATTAGTAAACCACTCCATGTTTACTTAGGAAATACATAATAATGTTTTTCATTTCTAAAAATAACCTAATAGTATCACATTTCCTTCACACATGTGCCAAAATATATATAAGAACTTCACCACTATTACTAGTATATTCCATAATATATATGAATCACTAGTTGGAGGGATATAAATGATTATTTAATATTGGTAAAATATAATAAAGGTAAATAAATCAAACATGATCATAGTAAAAAATATAAACTATCACTAAACAATGAAACTAATTGATAAAAGGAACAAATTTTATTTGTTGATGTCGTAAAATCCAGTATTACAATTTCATTTCATTCCTCTCCCCCAATCAGCCCATGATTTTACCACACTTTGAGATGGATAAAATATGTGAACTTGAAGAGGAAATAATTACATGAATGGAATGTGTGTAAAAGGCATCTTAAAAAAAATGAGAATAATAAAATCATTGTACAATGAGATGGAGAGAGTTCTAAATTCTAATACCAACACCTTTCAATATAATATTATATGCTTCCTTTCATTCTTATTTGTCTAATTGAATTTTCCAAGATCCTAATTTCTTTTAATTTTCTAATATCTCATTTTCCCTTAGAATCTCCCCAGAAACCCATAGTGCTATCATTTATAAAATCAACAAATTCCATCTTTTTTGGAGGAATTTGAAATCATATTTTACAATTTATCATATTAATTATAACCTATATATCCTCTTATGATTGGAAAACATGAATGATGATGTAGAAATGTGTATATTTTTCATGAAGTATATGTGATCCCTACCACATCCCTTTTTTATAACCTTATTAAACTATATTTTTGGAAATTAATTAACCTTACAATGTACCCTAAGAAGCATTAAGATTTCATTAACAAGTATTAATAATAGAGAAGGCGGTCAGAGGTGGACCCCTGAATATTTATTAAAGTAAAAGAAAAGTACAGAAAGCACACACCACAAGGAAAAAAGCCAATTACATATCTTACATATCATACCCATGACCACCTCCATGATAGACTTCCTCCGCAGTAGCTGACTCCCATTCCGAGCATTCATAGTGCTTAAGGATTTTGGCATACTTCATTCTAAGGTTTAGTTTCTCCAACGAGATCATCTCTTTCGAAGATTGATTTAAGGAGGACCGAGTAGAAAGTGGCTTCGGCAAATCAGATTTGTCTTTCCACGGCCTTCGGCTTGTTGTGACAGACACCTCCTTTTCAGGATTCCCCTTTCCATCCTTTAAGACCGGACTATAAGATGGCCTGGCCATTACATTTTCTTTCTCACTATCCTAGACATCCCCACAATTTCCAGCGATGACATCATGGGAACTAGCAACAACCGCCCGGGCTGCAGACATGCTGTTACAGGAAACCATCGCCAAGCAATGCCACTGTCCCTCAAAATCTTGGCCAACATTCATTTCCTTCACTGCATCAGCTGGAATAATTTTTAAAGATTTTACTTCATTCATTGAGGAACCCACCTCCCCATTAGAAGCCTCTTCAGTCGCCAATGCTTGGAACTGATTAAATGTCTCAACCGCACTTTCAAAAATAGCATATTTCATTTGCATCTTGGACCCCTTACCAGGAGGAGATGCAACTTTGGGATGCTTCCAACCATCCGTATTCAACAGCCTCCCATCTTCCTTCGGACTAGCAGTGACTTTAACTGAACTATTAGCACACCCATTTTCCTTCAGATGAGCAGTGGCTTCAATAGCACTTACAGCACACTGCCTAATTTCATTATACTCATACCCAACACTAGAAACACACCCACCTCGTGCCACTACAGCATTATGCCCGACACAACCTCCAAAAATACCAGCATCTACATTCACTTGCCACGCACCATACCTGAGATCCTGCTTCAGCCTCTCAAACACCACCGCAATAGCTGGATTCCCTGAGGCCAAGCCACCCACGCCATTTCCAGACTTAGAAACATCACCAGTCTTCTTCCCCTGGCCAACATTCCTACCAAGACTCTCAATCAGGACTAAGATTGCTCCACCGTAACAGTGACCGTCCCGATGACCCAAACGATGGCACCTCAGACAATAATCAACCCAAGATTCAAAGACCACTACCTGCTTCCACTGGAATTCCTCACCAACCGTAATCCAAATCCATTCTACTAGCGTCTTTGACGCAGCCACCTCCACACAGAGCCGCGGGTTGACAGGATGACTTACAGACAAGGTGCGAGAATCAGAGTAGAGACATCGCCCGACCAGATTCCCTATCATACAAATTATATATGGATTCTGAAATGGCAAAAGAATATGGGGAAGACTAACCCAGGATGCAGTCGAGGGTGAATCTCGATTCATGCAAAGGTCAAAAGTCCATCGTAGGAGAAAAAACGGCATCCACCACATCGGTGAGGAGCTCTAGACCAAGCACACACTAAATCTTCCTCCAAGGAGAGTCATATAATCATATGATTCTTGTCAATAAATCCCACCACCACACGATAATGAAAGTCCCATTTACTGAACACGAACCTATCAAAATCATCAACTGAAGGTCTTCGGTGATTAAATCGAGCCACTAGGGTCAAGTTGAGAAGATTCGACGTCGCAGAGAACTCCGGGAAATTGAGAGATGAGGTTCCCCAAGATGCTGATTTGGAACCTTCAGACTCAAAGAAATCGAAAGAAATTCCGGGAGAAGGTAGGGTTAGTGAAAGGTACAAACACCGCTAACTGATTTAGAGGTCGTGGAAGAACATCCTCTCCCAAACCACCTCCAGGGAGAGGGGGAAATTCATCTGCACTCATGAACTAGGGTTCGTCTCCAATCCTTGAGAGCCATCGCCATCACCGAGAAAAATCATGCTCTCCATCTTAAACCTGTTGTTGGGTAACGAGGTATTGAGCTGGCCTGCCCACCTGCACGCCGTACGTCCCCAGCTAGGCCCAAGGTGACTAACCCTTGGGCTTGGGCCAGTTCCACATGGAGTCGAGGGGAAGACAGGTTTGATGGTGTATAGTGTGTGTTTACTTTGCGAGGAATCAAACCCGGAACCTCGATGACAGGATGCCACCACCTTGAACCAGCTCACCCATCCCCCGCTGGCTATAAAATGTATTAATAAGTGAAAAATATTACTTATGAACTTTTTATGGAGTTAAAATTATCATATGTCTTATGAACTCAATTAAAATCAAAAATAACTCTAGAAAATTCTTCTGAAATCCAATTTTTAGTCATGTAAAAATGTAATAAAATCCAAAAAAGTATCTTATAATGTATTGGATATCTTATGAGAATGAATTTTTTTTATAGAATTCATTAAAATTATTACAAAATATAGATAAAACCTTATGAAATGAAGATGAAGTCTAACAAATTCCTCATGCCTTTTTCATTTACATCCTAAAATCTATGTCTGAAGAATGGAAATAATTATTTATCTTTCACTCCATAGATGTTGTTACAGTTATTTCCCCTCAAAACATTATGAAAAGTATAAATCAATAGTTACAAATCCATTTATTTTTAAAATTAAATAAATAATTTCAATGTATAATTATTCAATTTTATGAAATATTCCAACATGTTGATGACATTACACCTTAATTCCAAACCTACTTACAACTCACTAAAAAAATAAATATATCAAAAATTGAATTTAATATTAATATAATATAATTAGTTTATTGGCTTTTTAAATTTCCTACCACATAAACTTTTTAATCCTTGATAAAAATATAATACTAATATTAATTTATATATATCAGGATATAATTGGAAACACATTTCAATTAAAAAAAAAGGGAATATCATGCCTCTTACATGGATCCTTATTCTCTCTTTCCTCACTAAACATAAAAATTCTATTCAATATCCTATTAATTGTAACAGCATGAATCTAGAAACCCAGAGTTGGTGTGTAACAATATAGAGTTTATAAATGATATTTATTTCTTAAAATAAATGTGTATATTATTATATTATGAAGTATTATACACATAAAACACTCATAGAAACCATTTTTTATTAATGATATTAACTAAAATATAGAGCAATTAAACCAAATAAATCTCAAAACATTATAAGGGGACAAAAAATTAAAAATATAAAAACTAAATGGAAAATGTTGGATCACCCAGGTCGACATGAATCAACCCTCTCATGAAAAAGACTATGAAAAGGAAAAAAATATTATTAAAAAATCTACATTATAGAAAATGGAAATGTAGAAACCTGAGAAGAATAGCTTTGAATAATGAATGATGTAAATAATTAGTATTTTAAAGAAGTAATGTAATCGTTAGAATAGTAATTTAACATCAAAATAAAAAAATGTAATAAAAATAATAATTATCAGGTATAATTATAGTAATTATAAATATTATAATTCTTGAAAATAAATATAATTATTAAAAAATAAATGAAAATATAAGTATATTTTTTTTATAATTTGTATTTTACTATATTTCATAAAAATCCAAATTTAAACAATAAAAACTAAAATATCCTATATTAAAAAATAATTTTTATAAATATAATTTCATTTTTTATATAAACACATCCAAATCATCAATGTGTTATTTTAAAGTAACATTCTAAAATACATTAATTTTCATTAAAAATATGACTTTTTCTATAACCTGTGTTTCTTGAATTATGTAATTCATGAATTAGTAATGAAATAATAATTAATAGAACTCTAGGATTGAATAAAAAATTTAATTTATTAAATTATACATTTAAATAAAATAAAAAGTTGTACCAAACCTAAAAATTACTTTTCAAAATCTAAAATTTAAAGCACTACATTAAAATAAAATTTTCCCATTTTCCAAAAATTACTTTTGATTAAACCAATGAATATTAATTATAATTTGATTAAAAGTCTAAAAGTATTGTAATTTAATTAAAATATGGTATAAAATGTCAAAAATATTACTATTAAATGATTTACCTTAGATATTTATTGTTATTTAATATTTTAACTCAAAGTTACCTCTCTCCCCAAGAATAAACAACACCTTTCCATCCCCTTGTAAAACCACTCCATAAACAATTTAAAAACAAAATTATATTATCAAATACTAACTATTAATTCTATTGGGATCCATAGGAATTTTCTATAGTAATTCAACTCCAATCATCATGGGATTCTGGTGTCATACAAGCAAAGCCACACCAAGAAGAGGGTATGTTTTTATCAAGTATTCTTTGTGTTTTCCTCTTCCCTTCCTCTAATTCTCTATCCATTTAAAAAAATATTCTATGAATGATTATAATATATTTTAACATTATATTAACGATTTTAACCTTATGTAAAAATTAAAATTTTGATATATTTATATTTTATACCTCACTTTCTTCTCCACTGGACAACGTTCCCGATAACGGTTGGTTAACTTCCCATAAAGAAGTTTCCAACTTATTTTATATAACCACCCTTATGGATTTTTATACCAAAATATTTCTAATATATAAATGTATAAATATTTTTTTTTCAAGACTCTGTATTTTATTCTACTAATTTATTAATTATATTGAACAAAATCGTGAAATCAAAAAAAACATTGTAATTTTAAAAGAAATCATCATATCAATATATTTTCTTTTTAACCATGGAAATTAATTAAATAGTAAATTGACTATAATTGAAATATCGTAGTAAAAAATTTAAATATTTCACTTCTGTATCATTTTTTATATAAACATATCTTTATTATTCATGGGGAGGAAAATCAATGAAATAGATCAGGATATAAGATAAGGGGATTCTCGAACATAACATTTTTTTAGGTTGTCCATATTTATCATTATTTTAAATATTTATATTTCCAAATTATCCCTTATATATTATTTCACTAATATTCCATTATCGTTTTTTGGTGAGATATTTGTTTTTTTCCATTCCAAAATGAATTTTTTTCCAAAGACACTAATTAAAAAAAATAGTTCTTTCAAAAAAACATATTTGACTCATCTTGAGTTGTTTCTTCTTCAATAATGAAACATTATTTTTATTCAAATAATGTTTTCCCCAATTTATTTGAGAACCAAAAATATTATTCATGAAACTATTCTTTATGAAATCCTTATTAATACTATTCCCTTCCTTGCGTTATTTCATGAATATGAATTTTATAAATACTATATGGCATGAAAGATAATGAGAATTTATGATGTGATTGGTGGGACAATATTTATATATACTTCTAATACATTGTTTAATGTGATGTATTTCATGAGATTAAGTTCAATATTAATGAACATGATATTATCTTTGTTTATAATGATGTTGTTATGATTTATGATCATGTGTTTTTTTTGTGAATAAGATGCTATATTTGTCCACAACTATGTTCGGTATTTGGACACTATAACATGATGTTTCATTTTTGTGCATATCCCACATTCCATGACATTATCAAATGTTTCCATAATGATTATGATTATGATCATATGCTTATGATATTATGATTATGATTATACTCACCCAGGTTATATTGATCAGTTTCCATGGTTCCTCTTCTTATTGGGATTTTAGGTCACCCCTTTCATCGATGTATAATGTCAAGGGATTACTTGTACTAATGACAATGCAATATTATTCAAAGATAAAGAAGAAGTATTTAAATAAATGTTTATATTTTATTTTGTTAAAGTTATGTATATGAATAATTTTTCCAATACACTAAAATTTTATATCCTATTATATCGCTATTATGTTATTTATTTTAAAAATGTCGTAATAGTCATGTATGAAAAATTAGTGTCTCTAAAGCTAGTATCAGAGTGACAGTTTTGTTAATTCTTGATTTATAATTATAAAACATTTGTGAAATCCCTAATTATAAGTCCTTGTATAGGTAAAACATCCTAAAAGAATATTTTTAGAAAATGGCTAAACTTAAGGATACCATAAAAATAATAAGTTATTTATTCATGCTTTGTTGAATTATGTATTCTTCAAACATTTTCTATTTTTGAAAATTATGGGAACTAAGAGAAACCAGGAAAAAAACCTATGTGAGGGACAAAGAAATGATTGTCTAAATGAAAATCCTAATTACATAAGAGGTAGAATTAGAAATTGTATGTTGATGATTATCGAGTTATATTAGGCTATAAATAATAACATAAACCATGTGGAACATCTCCCATCACATAATAAGTATAAAATGGTCATCAAGTCATTTATACGGATATGACCACCAACATTCTATGGATATTCCAATACACGTTTTCTATAATAGTGGGCTAAATCAATGGAAAAGTTATTTTTAATGCTCCTTTATTCTGAGAAGGATAAGGTGACTCTGGAAATCTATCATTTAGATGGAGAATATAATCCATGGTGTGTGTTGACAAATAACACCAAGCTAAAGGATAAAATATAATAGATATAGTGAGAAGCCATAATAAAAATATTTCTTGAAAAGTATTTCCCTAGAACTCTTTGAACAAAGATATAGAAAGAATTATTAGAGATAAAGAAAAATTAAGGTTAATTAATCATTAATTACAAGGAAAACATTATAAGTATATAATGATATGGCTTAGTTTTTTACGAATAATGATATAAAAATATATTGTTTTTAGTGGTTAAAAACAAAACTATTGAAATTTTATATCTATCTGATACTTGTGGAGTATTGAATTGGTGGTTCTATGTGATCTCAAATTAGTGATGGATTGTGATGATTGGTCCTTCAGAAATGGGGTTATGAAGGGAAGAATGAAGTTTCAAGCTCATGGGTCAAATTAAAAAGAAAAATGAGGATCCAACAACCCACATGACAAAAATTTGGGAAGAAGCATCCTGGTAATTTCATCAAATAGAAAGGGAAATTCTTCAATTGAAGAAGAGAATGCCACCAAGGTCATGAATTTCAAAGATACCTGAAGAAGTCAACCAACAAGATAGAAGAAAGGAAATAATCTCCTATTGCACCACCCAATGTTCAAAGCATCAACTGTATGGAGAAAAAGAAGAATGGAAGATATTTCACTTAAAAATATCTTCTTAAGGGTAATTTGAATAAGAAACCTCCATAGACATATGAAAAAGTTAAAGGTTATTCCATCACTACATCTAAAGTGGAGTGTGAAAATGAGGTTGTACAAGTTACACATACTATTCAATCAAGAATGGTAAAAGGTTTATTTGATTCTAATTATATATATTTCATTATATCATGCATGTTTTATAGAACTATTAAAGAAAATACTTGATACCATTATGAAGAAATTTTTATGAAAACACCTAGTCATTCATTCATTGTAACAAAATAACTGGAATCTTATCCTAATAGCATATGTACAAATATAATTCTAGTGAATCTCATAATACATCCCTTGGTGGTATTCAATGATATATTAGGAATTGATTGGTTAATTTTATTTAGATCATACATCATCTTTTTGTAAAAGTAAATCTCATTCAATATTCCAAACTATTGCATGTTCCAATAAAAATATAAGGAGGATCGTGAATATCCTTTGGAAATCCCACAATGGTGTGGGTGATTATACACCATGAATAACCATACTTGGCTTGAATGGTTTCAATGAACAAAAGTATCTACCTTGAAAAAAAATTCTTTTTTAGGGAATACACTTATGTATTTCCCAAAGACATATCATGAATTCCCAAATATCATCAGGTTGATTTTCCAATAGAAATTTTTCATGGAGCCACTCCTATCTCAAATTTCCCAAACAAGATATACCCCATTGAACTAAACAAGTTATGGAAGTATATGAAATGGAATTTGGAAAACGGTTTCATATTCTCTAGTGCATTACCATTGGGTGTTCTAGTCCTCTTTGTAAAGAAAAATGGTAGATAAATGTGGCTGTCTATCAATTACTGGGAGATTAATAAAATCACTATAAAGAATAGGTATCCCCTATCATTGATTGACAACTTTTTCAATCAACTATGTGGAGCTCATTACATATCATAGGTGGATCTATATTTTGGATATTAACATTTAAAGGTGAAGAAATAAGATATTCGGATGGTTTCTTTCTATATAAGGTGTAGAAACTATGAGTTCAGAGTGATTCCCTTTGAAATTGCTAATTTTCCTATGATCTTAATGGATTGGTGAATAGAGTATTTATACACTACAAAAAAATTCAGTGTTTATCATTTATATTCGAAACCAATGTGAATGAATAAACATAAATAGAATCTTAGGATCATTCTAGTGGAATTAAAGAAGGATAAAATGTATGCTATGTTCAGAAATTGTGACTTTTGGATGTAGAAAGACACATTATTGGGGTACATGATCACAATAGAGGGAATTTATATGGACCATTCAAGGAAAAAAGGAAATTGACGTATGGATTAGACCCACTAGTGTCCTAGAAATCCAATATTTTATTATCTTATTAGGGTACTACCAATGTCTTGTGAGAAATTTCTCATGAATTTTTAGCCTAATAACTATTTTAACCTAAACAATGGAGAAGTATGTATGGATGTAATTATGTAAGAAAATATTTAAGGATCTCAATATGAGGATACTCACTACGCCTATACTCACAGTACCATAAAGTGGAGAATTTTTTGTGATATAAAATGATGATTCAATGAAATGACAAGGTTGTATACGAATGAAGAATAAAAAAGTGATATCCTACGCCTCACAAAAACCGAAGATATATGAAATGAAATACCTGATGCATGATTTGGATTTAGAAAATATGATCCTCTCCTTGAATATTTTGTGGTACAAACTTTATGTAGGGTGATCAGAGACTAAATGAGGCTAATACTGATTGTTTATATATATAATATTAATGTTCTTTATTATTTTTAAACACCAGTTTAGTGAATTTTACACTTTGAACATCATTTCACATTATGATTGTAATTCCTTAAAAATATGCACTACTACGTGGTACATTTTTAAACATCATTTAAAGTACACAATGATTCATCTAATATTAAGGAATGTAATTATCCATATTTTAGTTTGATATTTTTTGAAATTTATCTACACTTCAATATGAACATGTTTCATTCAGGTATCAATGGAGAATTCATGGAAGAAGATGGAGATATTTTGTGATGAAAGATAACAATTCTGGAGAAGTTAGATTGGACACCAGCCCACTGATGAAAATGTGGGGCCCAAAAAAAAGGCCCAATGAGTCCCAAATTTCGTGTAATTATAGAAGACATGTATATGAATAAATCATTCTTCAAGAGCAAGTGCTAATCTGGCCTCCATGGTGGTCATTAAAGCGGCCCAATTTGGAGATAACATTCTGGGCCAGATTCTGCGGCGCAGAACAAATCCTACTAATATTAGCATATCTCGGAATCCAAAACATCAAATGGGCCCATATATTACAGAAGGTTAGGATACATCTGGGGATACATTTTCTTCATCCATGGACCACTCTAATTTGGCCATCTAGAAGATTTTCCAAGAACGTCTGTTCGGTGTATGAAAGATGGATTCCAGCTCGGGTCAAGTGTAGAAAAGTCCAAGTTTCACAAGATTTCCACCACCCTAGGCCGACCATAATCACGTGGGATGCTTTTTACTATTGGAGGCTCGACCCAAGTCTCACAAAATGATTATATAATGTAGTGGTGGTGGAGGAGTTTTTCATCTTTGAGCTTTGTTTTCATCTTAATGTTAGGCTGTCTATCTATCTTTGTAATGTTCTTCCTTCACATGTAAGTAGTTTTAATTCCTCCTAGTTTATTTCTAAAAGTTTTCCTTTTCCTCTTATTCAATTGTTCTCCTTATCAATTTGATATCGTTTCTTCATGGTGTGAATTTATTCACACCAAAACTTGTGAAATTATTCACACAACGGTGGAGTGATCATTTTCTTTTTATTGTTTTCTTTACTTCTTCAATTCCTCCCTCATGAGTCTACTTCCCGCTTCCATTGATACCATAACATCAATGGAGGGATAATGAACTTATTTATTGATCTAAGTGAGTAGCAAGGGGTTGTATTGGATGTTATTTATTAATCTATTAATTTCTAATCACTTCTTTTAATTGAGATTTTTATTTGATGATTTTAAAACTCCATCGTCCTTGTTGAATTTAAGGACACACACTTCAAGTACTAATACGAACCTTTACCTTGAAGTGCTCAAAACTTTTATCCTTCAAGTGTATAGGTGAGTTTTATTAACGTTTAAAGGTATTAAACTAGTAATTTAGGATGTTTTTTGATTGTCATAAATTAACTCATCTCAGATATTAGAAATTGAAATAGTTGAAGAAATAAATTTATCCAATTCACCTCGAGTGATAACCTAAGATCAACTCATTCATTTAAATTTAATTCACTTAAATCTATTAGATATCCTTTAAACCCATCTAAAATCAATCCATGTTTTGACACTTCATAGCCAGAAATATTCCATATAATGTAAGTGTCTATAGGTTACTTCTTAGTTCTCTGAGGATTCAACAACCCAAGCTAGACTACAAGGACCATTCTACCTTCTTCTCTTGGGTAAATTTGAGTGTGAATAAAATATTGATGTCATTGCCAGAGAATCAAGTAAGTCATATAAACGCCCATTCTATTCTCCCCCATTTCTTCTTTTATCATCCAAATTCTCTTATCTTGTCCCATTCTTGTTTTTTTTCTTTTGGCGCATGTCCGCCTACACACGCGATCAATCAAACCGTCTAGTTAGGGTGGATGGTCCGGGGGTTGGGGAATCAAGTAAACCAAGGGAACTCTTTCCATTAGATCCTAATCTTCATAATACTCTAGAGTCAAAAATTTATCCCATTTCAATGGAAGGTCTTCAAAGAAACCAACTCATGAACCCGGGTGGGAATGAAAATGGAAACCCAAATGAGGTATCCCCAAACATGGGGAATACAGTTGATCAAAACATGAATGACTAACTCGCGCCTTACTGAACCAATGCCCCCTCATGCATTAGAGACAACTCCATAAGATATTCCAACTACATCTTTAAACCCCATGTCCTAAACCACCATCCCACATTCCATGGAATGGAGTCCGAGATGCCCTACCTTTACATTAAGGAGTTCAATGACATTATAGAAACCATGTTTCCCCCACATCAACTCGAATATTCTAAGGTGAGGCTATTTCGTTTTTCTTTAAAGGATCGAGCCAAAAATTGGCTAAACAATTTGAGACCATCGTCCATAAACTCTTGGGACTAACTACAATCAGAATTCTACAAAAAATACTTTCCCCACAACAAAAAATTTGCACATAAAAAGAGTATCCGATGCTTTTTTGAAAAAGAGGGAGGGTCATTCTATGAAACATGGTAGAGGTTAAAAGTAAATCTAAACATGGTTACACACCATGGTTTTTCTATTCCTGAATAAGTGAGAATTTTTTATGAAGGGTTAGGTCTAGGGAACAAACAATTCATTGACATGGTGTGAAATGGAATATTTAATAAAAGACCCAAATGATGCTTATGAGTATCTAGAAAGCATTTCTGAACAAAAACAAACATGGGGAACTTCACCATATTCTGAAAAGACAAAAAGAAAAACTGGAATTCATACACATAGAGAAGAGGAAAGGCTTAGTGCTAAACTCGCAGCATTATCTAGGAAGGTTGAAGTGATAGACCTTAGGAAATTCCATTAAATCCAAACTGTAGACCCTATTTGCACAATTTGTGACAAACATGACCATAATATAGACAATTTCCCAACCATTCCATTCATAAAGGATGTTCTTTTAGGAGGACCCCCATAAGAAGTAAATGATTTGAACTTTCAAAAGCTTCAATACCAAAACAACTTCAACCCAAGGTATAATGACCATCCAGGCTTTCAGAGGATAGATAACAAACAACCAAGCCAACCATAGGGAAAAAATCCTTACCCCCATCAGAACTACCAAACCCATAACCAGTTCCAAACCCAACCTATCCAATACCAATAGCCACCAGTCCCTTTTCAAAAAACCATCCCACCTCCAAAATATCCCCATGGGATAAACCAATCTTCTCAAGCACCAAACCAAACTGTTACACAAATCCTACTAGAACAACTGTGAAAAAAATGGAGAGGATGAACTCAGAAGTATCTTCCCTAAAACAAGAACATAAAACCATCAAAAATGGAAAGGCACCCATTCCAAATCAGGTGGTACCATTCTCAACTTCAAGGGGAGAGTCAAGCTCTACTCAAACAACTCATGAACAACTAAAGGTCGTGACTGTTTTAAAAAGTGAGAAATCAATTGAGAAACCTGAACAACTAATTCATAACCCACCTAAAGATTCAAACTTGGATGAAAATTTAAATGAACCGAATGATCAAACTGAAAAAAATGATAACATTGTCAATGAAACAACTCTTTAACAAACAAACCTAGAACCTGCACCATTTCCTCAATGCATGAGGGGGAAAACCAAGCTTGAATTGAGTGAAACATTGAGGGAAATATTCTCACAAGTCATGTTGAACATTCCCCTTCTCAATGCCATCCAAACCATACCTGCCTACTCAAAGTACCTTAAGGACTTGTGCCCTTTTAAAAGAAAATGTTCACATAAAAACCAAGTCTTTTTGGATGTTGATGTGAGTACCACCATTCAAGGGACCATTCCTCATAAGATGAAAGACTCGGGTTTCCCTTAAATCAATGTTGAAAAGGGAGAGAACAAAGTTGTAAAGGCCTTTTGTGGCCTAGTTCCAAGTGTCAATCTCATCCCATATGCTGTGTACTACCAGTTAGGCCTAGAAGAGCCCCAACCCACATCTGTCACTCTTCAACTTGCCGATCGTATCATTAGGGTTCCAAAGGGGATTTTGAAGGACATTCGGGTAAAAGTTGAAAACTTCATCTACCCTACTGACTTCATTGTCCTTGACAACCATCCAAACTAGGAAAAAAGGTAAAAACCCCAATCATACTTGGTCATCCTTTCCTTGCAACAATCAACTCTGTTATCCGAGTTCAAAATGGGAACATTACCATCACCTTTGGTAACATGAGTCTAGACTTGAACAACTATAATGCAAGCTCACAAATAGGGGATGAAAAGTACATTCATGATGTAAACATGATCAAAATCATTGATAATGAATCCATAGAACATCAAGGAATATTTGATGGATGATTAAGTCAGGATGAGATTGATTTCATTTTTTCACATAAAGGAAGCTTATCTACTTGTCTTGAATCATTTTCAAATTGATCTTATGATGAAGTCTTAGGTCCAACAATCAGTGAAACCTTTCAGCAAACCAAATTAATGGAGACCAATCAAACTTCTTTCCATAAATCTAATCAAAGCAATCTTGTAGCTGAAAATTATATATGTGGGGAATCAATCCTATAGAAATCTCTAAAAAAAGAAATTGATATTGATCTAATATCCCAATATTCTGCTGAAATTCTGAACCAACCTGATCTTGAATTGAAGGAAATTCCTGTTGTACTTAAGTATACCTTTCTAGGGACAATCATACACATCCTATTTCCATTTCTTCTTCTCTTGAAGCCATTCATGAGAGGATTCTTCTAGATGTCCTTAGGAAACATAAGAAGGCCATTGTTTGGACCCTGTCTGATATTCCTGGGATTATCCCACTTATTGGGACTCATACAATTGTTCTGGAATCTGATTCAAATCCATTTCATTAACCTCAATGACGAATCAATCATAATCTCATGGAAGTATTGAGGAAGGAACATCCAAAATTGTTAAAACCTAGTATCATCTATCCCATGGGTGAGAGTGAGTGGGTGAGACCAATCCAAGTGGTTCCCAAGAAGGCAAGAATAATAGTGATAACAAATAAGGATGGAGAGATTCTTCCAACTAGGGTGAGTAGTGGAAGGAGGGTCTGCATTGACTATAGGAAGCTAAACACATTCACCAAGAAGGACCATTTTCCCTTACCATTCATTGACCAAGTCCTCGATAGAATGGTAGGTCATTCCTTCTAATGTTTCTTAGATGGGTACTTGTGGTGTAATCAAATTGAGGTCTCCCTAGAGGATCAAGGGAAGACAACATTCACATGTTCATTCAGCACCATTACTTTCAAACGCATGCCCTTTGGGTTATTCAATTCCCTTGGAACCTTCCACCAGTCCATGATTTTAATATTCTAAGACAAGGTAGGGGATTTTCTTGAGGTCTTCATGGATCACCTCTCTGTATATGGGGATTCATTTGATGGATGTTTTAGGAATGTGGAATGATTTTTGTCCAAATGTGAAGAAAAGAATCTGGTCAGAAACTGGGAAAAATTCCATTTCATGGTTAAAGAGGGACTAGTTCTAGGCCATCTAGTCTTAGGTAGGGGGATTGAAGTTGATAAAGCCAAGGTTGACATCATTCGTCACCTTCCATCACCCAAGACTTTCAAGGAAGTGAGGTCTTTCATAGGACATGCTATTTTCTATAGAAGATTCATCAAGAACATTACTTCAATATCTTGTCCCCTTTGTGCTCTCCTAGTAAAAGATGCTCGATTTTTTTGGACAGAAATGTGTGAGGATTCATTCTCAACCCTCAAATACTCTCTCACCTCTCCTCCTATTATGAAATCTCTAAATTGGAACCTTCCTTTCAAAATTTTGTTTGATGCTAGTGAATTTTCTGTAGGATCTTTGTTAGGACAACATTGTGACAAAACTCCTTATGTCATTTCTTATTCAAGAAAATCCTTAAATGATGCCCAAATAAACTAAACCAATACAGAAAATGAGTTACTTTCTATTATGTTTTCCTTAGACACGTTTAGGTCCTACCTCTTAGGATCCCCCATCACTGTGCTCACTGACCATTATTCACTAAAATACCGCTTCCAAAAACAAGATTCTGAGGCTAGAATAATTAGGTGGGTCCTTCTCTTATATGAATTTGACCTCAAAATCAAGGATAAAAATGGTGTTGAAAATGTTGTAGCTGATCACCTCTCTAGGATGGAATTCAAAGACAGCCCAAATCACCTATCTGTGTCTAATTAATTTCATGATGAAAACCTATACTATGTGAGTGACTGCCCTTGGTATGCTGACATAGAAAATTTCTTTATTACAAGAGTCATTCCAAAATTCTTAGGGACTCAAGCTCGAAGGAAATTCCTTTCTGATGTTAGACACTATTTGTTTGATGGTCCCTACCTCTATAAGTTATGCCCTGACCTAGTCATTTGGAGGTGTGTCCATGAATCTGAATAAGAGTCCATCCTTAAATTCTGTCATAGTGAGGCATGTGGAGGTCACTTTTACTCTAAGAAAACTTCTGCTAAGATTCTTCAGTGTGGTCCCTTATGGACCACCCTCTCAAAAGGACCCTACACATTTTGTCAATGCTGTCCTAGGTGTCAAAAATTACGGTCCATCACAAAAAGGAATCAAATGTCACTAACTCCCATCTTAGTGGTTGAAATCATTGACTGTTAGGGAATTGATTTCATGGGTCCCTTCCCAAACTCTAGGGAATATCTTTACATTATCTTAGCTATTTATTATGTCCCAAAATGGGTTGAGGCCATTCCCAAAAAATTTAATGATCATCAAACTATGATTAGATTCATTAAAGAAAACTTCTTATCTAGTTTAAGAATTCCTAGGCCTATAATCAGTTATCAAGGAACCCATTTCTGCAGCCATCCATTATCTTCACTCGCGTCTAAGTATGGTATTTCTCATAAAGTTTCCATTGTATACTATCATCAAACCAATGGTCAAGCTGAGTTAGAAAATAGGTAGATTAAGAATATTCTTGAAAAAAACTGTCAATATTTCTCGGAAAGATTGGTCTGAGAAACTCTTGGATGCTCTTTGGGCCTATCGAACCACATATAAAACTATTTCAGTAATCTCCCCATATAGGTTGGTTTATGGTAAAGCATTCCATTTTTCTATGTAGATTAAACATAAGGATTTTTGGGAAATTAAGATAATGAATTATGACCTCTCATTGGCTAAAAAAAAGGAAATTAGATCTCAATGAACTTGAGGAACTTAGGATGGAGGCTTATGAAAAATCGAGTATCGATAAAGCTAAATTACAAGCCTACCAATCTCAAAATCTTAAAACCATACACATTTTACCAGGTAAACCTATTATTTTTTATAGTTATAAACATCATTTACACCGGGGAATGTTGAGGTCTAGATGGTCAGGTCCATACATAGTGTATATGGTGTACCCCCATGGGGCTGTAGAAATTAAAGATCCCACCAATGGTCAAACCTTTAAAGTTAATGGTCATAGAGTCAAACCATTCATAGAACCATTCCAAAAACATGAAGTTGATGAAAAATTATGTGAACCCGCCTTAGATGACGAAAATAATTAATCAATTAGGGGTCTAAGTCGAGCTAATGATGTTAATTAAAGCACTTCATGGGAGGCAACCCATGGTTTTCAAGTTTCCAATAATTTTGTTGTTTTAATCAACATTATATTTTAAATAGGATTAATGAATCATTTTGATATTTAAAAAAATATACTATTGACATGTTATTCAATTATGAGTATGGATGGGTACAAAAGGGGATCACCATATTCATCCGTGTCATATGGTGTGATCCTTGAGTAATACCATACACAGAAATTTAAAAAGAAGACAATGTATCATCAGTTTATTTTATGTGTTTATAGGTTAAAATAAAAATGAAAAAACAAATAATAATAATAATAATAATAATATAATAATAATAATAATAAGGGACACTTCATTGGTCATGGGTCAAACCCCGTCACAACCGGTGAAGCCACGCGGATTCAAACATGGGACTAAAGGGAGACAGGGATGCTCGCTTACCACTGACCTACGGTTTTTTTGTGCTTCCTTATTATATAATTTTTATATATATAATTATATTTTTCTTTATTTATTACTTGAATAAATATATATAGTTTGTTTCCCAATATGGAATTCTCAGAGTGACATCGAGATCAAGGGACTAAATTGGAGAAACAAGAACTTCAACTTCAACCACCAGGTGACTTCATTCCATGATCCAAATATTTCAATTTCCATTTTGAAATTTCTATCTCTATCTCTACCCCCTTATAAATTTTCTTTTTTTAACACTAGGGATAGTGTTATTTAATTTTTTTAGGGGGAAATAAAATAAAAAATTATTTTGTGTCAAAAAAATGATTTATTTGAAAAAAAGTGTATAAATGGAAGGAAACATTACTTTAACTTTAATCATGTAATACACATTGCACACGTTGAAACTAAATGTAAAATAATTTAGCATGCCCTGATTTTAATTTTAATCTTTGTATAATTTCATGAGCATATATTTTGGAAAGTGGGGCTGTCCAATTTGATATTTCATCGTTTATATTTTCATCCGAATAAAAAAAATCACAAAGCACGTCCTTTGGATAATGGGGTATTAGTTTCAGTTCATGGTGTCCCCCAAATATATAGCATATTTTTGGTGATCATTTTTGTTTTAATATGAGTATTAAATATAAAATAAAAAAAATAAACAATAAATTTGCGCGTAGGGCAATGAAATGACCTATTGTGTGGCTTTCGACACTGGGGGATTGTGACTCCATAGTTGTCTGGCCCAGAGATAGTAATTTTATCTCTGTTTTTGGTAATTTGAATTTTTTTGAATGATTTAACTCGAGATGATGCCCGATTATGTGGGCTTCAATTGGTTCCCTAAGGTCTTTGAGCCTGGGAGTCATCGACAAAGTCTCACTACAGAGGTTGACTCTTTTGAGTGAAATTTCAATTACCATGGAAAACATGCAAAAATAAAAAAATTCAAATAATAATAATAATACAATAAAAAATTGAATACAAATTTTAATATTGAAATTTGATTCCACCTAGTGCTTCCATCATTTCCTTCTTGAATAAAGATGAACCCCCATGTATAATGCAATGCACAACACATCATCACTCTTAATTGGTATTGGATGAAATATGGCGATGAATTTGAACAAAGGAATGGGCTTGGTATTGGGATATGCTTATGGAACTATCATTTATTGAAATATTTTTATGGGTTTCATGATTTTTTGGTATAAGGGTTTTTGGTGATCATTGTGTATTCAAATGTTTTTTGGAAAAGGGAATTCGAATTTCATATTGGTGAGACATATTTTTCTTGGGACTAGAAAAACTCAAGTTGGGGGGTGTGATTATCCACTAAATGAGGCTAATATTCATTATTAATATACATAATATTAATGTTATTTATTATTCATAAACACCATTTTAGTTCATTTTACACTTTGAACATCATTTCAGATTATGATTGTAATTCCTTCTTAAAATTAACTATTATGTGGTACATTTTTTAACATCAATTAAAGTTCCCAATGATTCATCTGATTTCAAGGAATGTAATTATCCATATTTTAATTTTATATTTTGGGAAATTTATATAAAAATAAAAATTAACATGTTTCATTCGGGGATCAATGGAGAATTCATGGAAGAATACGGGGATATTTTGTGGTGAAATGAAACAATTCTGTAAAAGTCGGATTTGAAACCATCCTACTGATGAGAATGTGGGGCCCAAAATACAGGCCCAATGAGTCCACAATTTCGTGGAATGATAGAAGAAATGTATAGGAACAAATAAATTTTCTGGATCCAGTGCTAATTAGGCCTCCATGGTGGTAATTAAGGAGAACCAATTTGGAGATTAAATTTTGGGCCAGATTTTGGGGCCCAGAAATAATCCTACCAATATGATCATATCTTGAAAACCTCAACATCAAATTGGCCCAAATTTACAAGAGGTTATAAGAAATCTGAGGATCCATTTTCTTCTTATATGGACCACTCTAATTTGGCCATCTAGAAGGTCTTCAAAGCATGTATGTTTGGTGGAGGAAATATGGCTACAACCTCGGGTCAGGTGTGGAAAAGTCCAACTTCCACAAGCTTTCTACCACCCTAGGACAACCATAATCAAGTGGGACTCTGTGTAATGTTAGAGGCTCGACCCAAGTCTCCCAAAATTACCGTTTAAGGTAGTGGTGGTGGAGTAGTTTTTCATATTTGATCTTTGTTTTCATCTTAATGTTATGCTACCTATTTGTCTTTGTAACGTTCTTCTTTCACATTTGAGTTGTTTTAATTCATCCTATTTTCTTAATAAAAGTTCTTCTTATCCTCTTATTCTATTGTTCTACATATCACATTTGTACCGTTTCCTCATGGTGTGAATTTATTCACACCAAAACTTGTTAAATTATTCACACAACGGTGGAGTGATCGTTTTCTTTTTATTGTTTTCTTTACTTCTTCAATTACTCCGTCATGAGTCTACTTCTCGCTTCCATTGAAATCATATAATCAATGGAGGTCTAATACACTTATGGGTTGATCCAAGGGAGTATCAAGTGGCTGTATTGGATGTTATTTATCAATATATTAAATTATAATCACTAGTTTTAATTTATATTTTTAATTGATGATTTTTAAACTCCATTGTCCTTCTTGAATTTAAGGCCACACACTTCAAGTGAAAATATGAAACTTTACATTGATGTGATCAAAACATTGATCCTTCTAGTGTATATGTGAGTATTATTAAAGTGTTAAGTTATTAAACCATTAAGTGAGGATGTTTTTTGATCTTATTAAATCAACTCATCTCAAATATAAGAAATTGAAATAGTTGAAGAAAGAGTTTCATCCAATCCACCCCAAGTGATAACCTAGGATCAACTCATTCTTTTAAATTAAATTAAATTAAATCTGTTAGATATACTTTAAACCCATCTAAAATCAATCATAGTTGGCCACTTCATAGCCAAAAAAATCCATAGAATGTACGTGTATGTAGGTTACTTTTTAGGTATCTGAGGATTTGACAACCCAAGCTAGACTACGAGGACCATTCTACCTTCTTCTCTTGGGTAAATTTCAGAGTGAATCAGAGGGATGTTTGATATATATTCTAATAATAGGAGTCTAAATTATTTATTATCATTAAAGGATTTTGACATGCATCAATGAATATAGATAGAGATAATCCCGGACTATGATTTCTCTATTCACTGCCATTTGGGAAAGGTTAACATGGTAGCCAATGATCTTAGTAGAAAAGAACTGTTTACCATTCCTATGATACAGATTGATAAAGACACTATATTTATGGATATGAAATGGATGGATATAGATATCTTAATGGAAGGGAATACATCAAACATTTCCAAAAGATTTCCAAACCATCTAACCAATAAATGATTAAGGAGGCACACTGGGATGATCTAGAGATTCAAGATAATGTTAAAGTAGTAATAGAAGGGAATATTCATGAGTACCACATCGATGAGGATTGTTTCATTAGATTTGAAACTAGAATTTCTGTTCATGAACCACCAGACATAATGATAAAGCAATTTTATAATGCATATAGATCATCTTTTCCCATCCAACCTCAAGGTACCAAGATGTACCACGATCTTCGAGAACACTTCTTGTGGGAAAACATGAAGAAGGTGATTATTAATCATATCTCAAGATGATTAGTATGTAAAGAAGTTAAATCCGATAGATAGATGTCCAAGGGGATGATGAGCCTATTGCATATACCCTTGTGTAAATGGAAGAGCAACAGTATATACTTTTAACTTTTCTCCCAAAGACATAAAAAGGAGACAATGTGATATGGGTATTGGTGGATTTACTCACTAAGACTTCCCATTTCATCACTATATGGGAATATTTACTTCTTTAATAACTTTACGAGATATATGTAAAGGAAGTGGTGAAGTTGTATGGGATGAAAATTTCAGTCTTCTCTAATTATGAGCTAAGGTTCACATCTATATTCTAGAGAAGTATTAAACATTATTTGAATACTGAATTTAATTTAAATAAATTCTATTACCCCTTTATTGAAGGCTAATTTGAAATAACTATTCAAACACTTGACGGATTATTGAGATCATTATCAAATGAATTTAATGGAGTAAGAGGTCAACATCTCCCATTAGTTGAGTTCACATAAAACAAAATCATACACTAAATTACTCAAATGGATCCATATGAAGATCTATAAAGATTGTTATTTAGTACTCTACTTGTTTTGATGATTTTTGGTATCCAAATTTACTTAGACCGGATCTTGTGGAAAAAATGAAAGAGAAGGTTAAAGTTATCCAACAATATATAAAATAATCCATAAATTGAAAAAAAAATACACGATGAAGGCCATTGAAGAGACTTGGATTTTGATGTTGGATAAAACAATTTCCTTTGAATATCACAATATAAAAGATTCAAGCATTGTAGTAAGAAAGGGAAGATCAGCCCTATGTTTATTGGACCATTTTATATCCTTAGTCACATAGGGACAATGGTGTATTGGTTTGCACATCCAAAAAATATGGCTCAATTTCCAAAGGTGTTATATGTATCTCTCTTATGGAAGTATATAACTGATCCCTCACATGTACTAAACCCAAAGGCGGTACAATTGGAGAATGATCTCTCATATGAGGAGTATCAAGTGAAAATCCTAGAATTTAGATACAATGATCAATGCAACAAGATAACTCACCTGGTCAAATTGTTGTGGAAAAACCATAAGTACGAAGTGGTGACTTGAGAACCGTATGAAATAATGAAACCAATGTTCCCTAACATATTCTCAACCAACAATATGTGTTGCAATTTTGGGGATGTAATTTATAAAGGGGTAATAATGTAACAACCCATATTTTATAAATGATATTATTTCATGAAATAAATTTATATTATATTATATTATTTAGTATTATACACATAAAAAATATAGAGAAACCAAAAAAACTATATTTAATTAATCAAAATCATTAAATTAGTTAGTAATTAAACCAAATAAAATTCAAAATATTACAGGGGACAAATAATATGAAATATGAAAACTACAATGGAAAATTTTTGATCACCCAATTGGCTATAATCATCCCTCCCACAAAAAAAAGTGTAAAATAAAAATAAAATATTAGGAAACCAGTCAGCATTATAAAAAATGAAAATATATAACGTTGAGAGTAATTTAGGTGATTAATTAATTAAAGAATAGATTAAAATTTATAAGAGGTAACATGACTATTGGAATAGCAATATGACCATTAGAATAGTTACCTAGCTGTTGAGAATAGTAACCTGACCATGGAAATAATAATTTGACCTAAAAATAAAAAATTTGGTACCAATATTTTTTATCATGATTAATTAATATAAATATAAATATTATAATTCCACCAAAAAACTATCTTGATTAAAAACACAAGGAAAATATAATCACTCTTTTAATAAGTAATATTTTATGGTATGTTGTAAAAATCATAATATTAACATTAAAAATTAAAATAAAATATTTTATAAAATTATATTTATAAATTTGATAAATTTTTTTAAATAATTACATCAAAAATTTCCATAGGATATTTTGTGTTAGTTTTTTGATATACATCAATTTTCAGTTGAATATAAACATACAGTTTTCTCCATAAGTTCTGCATACTGAATTGTGATATTCATGATGTAATAGTGAAATAATAATTTTTAGTTCTAGTGTATTGACTAAAAATATTTAATTTGACAAATTATTCATTAAAATACAAGAAACATGTTTTCCAAACCTAAAAATTTCCTTCCAAAGTCTAAAATCTAAAGTATAACATTAAGTTAATATTTAATTATTTTCTCCCATTACTTTTTATTAAACTAATGAATTAGAATAAAAAAGTGATTAAAAGTATTAAAATAAATATATTTAATTAAAATATATTTTATAATTTCAAAAATGTCACTATTACATTGTTTTCATAATATATAGTATTTTATTTAATATTTTACCTAAAAAATACCTCTATACCAAAGTATAAATAACCCCTCTCCCATTCCTAAGAAAAAAACTTCTCCCAAAACTTATAAAGCCAAATTTATACCCAAATACTCTCTTTTAAGCCTCTTATAATCCATAGGATCATTTTGGAGTAATCCAACTCTGATTAGTAAGGTAGTCTCATGTCGTACAAGGGAAGCAACACTGAGAAGTGTGTATATTTTCATCAAATCTCCTATGTGTTTTCCTCTTTTTCCCTATATTTATCTATCCATATTAAAACAAAATATTATAAGATTAAATATAAATTATTTTAAAATCTTATTAATGAACTTAATAAACATTAGAAATTATATTTTTGATGTGTTTATTATTTATTTGTGTCTTCCTCCTCCTTTGGGCAACTTTCTCAATAATAGTCGGTTAATCTCAAAAATGAATGTTTCCAACTTATTTTATATTACCACCATTACTGATGGTTATACTAAATTATTTATAAAATATAAATTTATAAATATTTTTCATTAAATCATCTAGAATTAATTTTACTAATGTATAAATTATATTTTATAAAAAAGTAAAATAAAATAAAAATAGGAAATGTTTATGGAAAACATAATATCAAAATATCTATCCTTTAACCTAGGAATTTAAGAAATATAATAATATGATTAAAATTGATAAATAGTTCTTAAAATGAGAATAATTCTATTTTGAATTTTTTTAATAATGTAAAGTCTATTATTCCAGATGAGTAAAAGTAATGAAATAAAGTGGCATTTAAGGTACGGGGATTCTCAATCCAAAGTCCTTTTTATAAGTTTATCCATATTTATCATCCTTTTTTGTATGAATATTCCTATATTATTTATTAAAAAATCCTTAACTATTCGTATATTTTCTTTTTGAGGATATAAATATTTGATTTCATTCAAAAATTAATTCTATGAAAAATATAAATATTTATTTATTTAAAAAAACTTCTCTTTGAAAAACACATCTTTGATTATTCTTGAGTTCTTTCTTCTTCAATAAAGAATGATGATTTTTATGCCAAATATTTTTTACTCAATTCATTTGGGAACAGAAAAATTTATTTATGATTATATGCTTCATAAAATACTTATAAAACTAAATCATTTATAAGAGTTATTTCTTGACTATGATTGTTATACATTCTACGTGGCATGCATTATTATGAGTATTTATTATGTGAAGTGTTGGAAAAAAATTATATATCCTTATATTTAATTGGAAAATCTGATTTATCTCATGAGTTTATGTGAATTATGTTTGAACATGAGGCTTTATTTTTTCACACTGATGATGTTATGAATTATTCAAATATATTTTGAATGAACACGATGGTAGATTTGTTCACAACTATTTGTGGTATTTGACAACTATAATATGATGATTAATTTTTATGAATATACCAAATTCCATATTTTTATAGAATGTTTCTATTATTATTATGATGATGATATTATGTTTATGATTTTATGATGACGATTATGCCCACCCATGTTCTTATGATTGATGTCCCTTGTTCCTCCTATTATAGGGATTTTAGCACATCCCTTTCATTGATGTATTTTTTTAGGTTATTACATGCACTAAGGATAAAATGATATTTTTAAGGATAAATAAGGATTTAAATAAATGATTATGTTTTATTATGTATAGATGATGTATGTGCCTAATTTTTCCAATACTCTAAACCTTTGGATCCTGGATTGTATCACTATTATGTAGATTATCTTTAGAGTGATGTAACAGTCATCTAAGAAAATGTAGGGTCACTATATGGTGGTTGTTTTACTAAATTGGAAAAATATACTTGGGATCTCATTCTAATGGATAATATAGTTTTACAATATTGGAAGAAAAGATACTTATACGATTCAAACATTATATTTAAAAATATGATATAATAATTTAAAATTATAGTGAGAAATGTACTATTTATTCTAGTATATAGATGAAATTATTCTTATATCCCTTTTATATATCCCAAGGAAAGGATAACATAATAAAGGGTGAGCATATATGATTAGTATGAGAAACCATATAATAGAATATATAACAAAATAGATAAATCTTGAATAATATGTAAGAGATAAACAATAATCTATATTCCAGACAACTAATATCATAATAGGGGAATATATATATATGGATAAAATAGGAACATAAAATATTATATGGATAATAATAAATGATTTTATAATGATGAAATACATAATGTCGCACATCATTGTCACACAGTAAATTCCTTTTTCCAATACATCAAAAAAAATAGTGTCAATGCATCACGCTAAGATATCAAAAATAATTGGGAAGCCATACAAAACAAATACGTAGGATATTTTGTCTCATAAGACCATACAATGCATCAAACTAATATATAATTTTCTTCCCCACCTATTACATAATAATTCCAATGTATTCATTATATTAATAAATAATAAAATTTAATCAACAAGAATTAATAATCAATAACTATATTTTTTTGGAAGAACTAGAATACGAAATGTCAATACATTACCAAGTCAAAATGATCATAATACAACAAAAGAAATTAGTTTGAAGGTATAATTATATTATATCCCTATTAATGCATATTTTAATGTAAAGTATATTGGTACATATGAAAAAACATTGAAAGGATCACCAAAACATTTCTTTTGAAAAATACGCTTTTCATTTTGAATCCACTTTTTTAAAATATAAAAAAAATTAATATCTGATTTTTTTTTAAAAAAAATTACCATGAAATTATTAATTTATGATTCAATTAACGAATAATCATGATCATGGTAAGATCCATTAAGCTGTATATATTAAAAAACATTCCATTAGCACTCTATAAAGAATGTAAAAATGAGCGATATTAGAAATGTTAAAAAGATTGTATTTTTAAAACATTATAAATATAGTTGAAGATAGATTAAAAAGACCATAATAAATCATTTCATTTTAAATAGTAAGATTATTGGAACACTATTTTAAAACATATACATGGAAGAAAAAATCCTTGACCCAAGAAGAAATAAGGTAAAATATCATAAAAAAATTATTTGTCATATACGGTACCAAAGAGAGGAAAAAAAAGAAAAAAATTAAAAATACATAGATAACTGAAGAATAATAAAATATATAGAGTTAAAAATATAAGGATCTTATGAATTTCTTCAGTGTAAATTTACAGGTATAAAACTGTGAATAAAAATAATATTTTAGAATAAACCATTACAACTTTGTTGAATTTTGAATAATAATCTCCCTGAAAGGAATAACATGTTATGAAACCTTAAATCCCATGAATATGGAGTGATTTAGGATATAAAAATTTATGAGTAAGTATAAAAACCTACCAAAATAATATAGTTATTTATATGACATATTTCTAACAAAAAAAGTGAGACGATAATCCTTTACAAAGATCCTAACATTGATGTTACAATTAATTAATGAAGTGATTATCCGAAAAAAATTTAAATCAATATAAAAAGAAGAAATAAAACATAAAATATTTATAGTACACTACTAAAATAAACTAGGAATAACATATATAATTAATAAATAATATAAAAAAATTAAAATAAATTGGGTTAAAAAACCCATTACTCGAGTCCAAATCACCACACAAATAATTTATCTATAGTATAATAAACGTATAATAATTTTATAATTTATTAATATCCTTTTCAGGTGTATTAAATTATTATTATCCAAATTATTTAATTTATTACCTTTCCTTATATATTTATAAAATTAGTTAATTTCATGTCGGTTGTCTTTAGGACATTGGATTTATAATCAAAGAACAACATTGATTAGTTTACTATGGTCAACGGGCTTAAGGATATATCATCCTAAAAATTTTAATATTGATATAAACTTAATTTTTATATATTGAATTCAATTTTAGATTCATCCATAAAAGTCAGATATTAAACATGAATCACATCTCCCCGTAGTGGTCGTAGCCTAGATATACACATAACAATCATTATCATTTTTAACTTGGGGAAGGGATAGAATGTATGTAAAATATTATACACCCAAAATAATAATTATTTCATTAATATAATATATATTCCTCAAATACATCATAATAACCAACCATTAATGATGTTGGTGGAAAATTATTCATATCGCTACGTTAATGTGGTATTCCACGGGTTCACACGAGCGATACTTTAGTTTCCCATTTGATAGAAAAAAGGTGGAAAATGGTTATACCATAATCATAATAATATCTAAGTGTAATTATGATACTATAAGGGTTATTATATCATGTATACAATGAATTTAGGTGATTTAGAAGAAGAAATAGACTTTGAAAGAGATGGGTAAGATGATTACCTCTTCTTTGATACACCTCATCTAGATTAAACATTATTCCTTATTAGGATGGTCTTAATAGAATAAAAGAATATATATGATGTGGAAATGAATTTAGGAAGGTATTAGGGTATGGATTTTATGATCTAGAGTGCTAAAACATTTTGAATAAAGGGGAAGATGAGTACCCTTTAATAAGCGAGGGAAAGGACAGACTTGTAATTACTTAAAATATTTCAATATAATATATATCATAATCATGTGAATGGGTATATAATGGAAATAATTCATGAGTAAGGAAATTATAATCTATAAATACCTTTCAAAAAAAATTATACATGTATAAGTTTAATTTTAAACCATATCATTGGGTTTAAACCCCTAATCAAACCATTTTAATATTAACTATGGTAACACATTTCCTAGCCTTTAAGGGTCATATAATTATGTATAATGTAAAAATATAATAAAAAATGGTATATGAATGAAATATTATAAAATTTACCATATTATTTTTCCTCATTCAATATTTTTTCTTATTTTTAAATCATTTAATTAAATAATTTTTATCATAAAATATAATTAGTCATTTTTGGTACTATTCCTTTAATTTGATATCAAATAATTTAAGAAAACGAACGAAATTATAAAATAATTTTTTTGACATAAACTAAAAAATATAATTACCAATTTAATTAATTTCATGCCACCAATAATCCATAAAATATAAATTTTATTGTTTTTAAAATAATTTACCTTGATTTATTTACTACGTGCATAAGCACTTTATTGATATTTCATATGTGTTTATGATACTTATATATTTATTAAAAATTATAAAATATAATAATATAAAAAAATAATGTATAAATATTAGACATAAATATTTAAAACATATAATATCTTCTTTTACCCAAATGAAAATATTTTCTGGATATTAAAAGATATAGAGTTCTATTTCTGTAATTCTCTTAATTTAGAATAATATAAATGTCATGATCAAAGGAAAATGAGACAGAAATTCTAAATATTGAAATTTAGTTAGGATTTGGTAAAATTTATCTCATACAATTAAATAAAAAAATGTTTTGTATAATTTTTTATTGCCTTAACATAATATTTTTAACCTGAATTACGCAATTTACCCTTTATCATGGTGAAAAATATTTACTTGGGTAACTAGTCATAATGACCATAAATGAAATGGAATTAATTAAAAATTTTCAAAATAATAATTTGATATATTGAAATATATTTTTAATATTCAATTTATATAATTGTAAGAAAAGGATTTTAATTTAAATGCGTAAAACACATTGAAAACAAGTTTTTAGAATTTTTTTTAAACATAAAAATAAATATATACCAAAATAAAATATAATGATGATTATTAGAGAATGAATTAAATTATTTTTAGTAAAATGGATCTTCTATAATATAAAAATAAAATCCATTATATAATGGTATTTTTAAATTTCTTGTTTTTAAAAAAATTGAACATTTTTTAATAATTGTTATTTTTCTATATTAACTGTAAAAATATTTGTTTGGAAAAAATAACAAAAAAATAATTTCAGTTAATATTGAATTGCGAAATTCAATAATGATTTTAATTCCATAAAATAATATTTCATAAAAAATTAGAAAAAACATATATTTTTAGTGCTTAAAATGAAATAAAAACTATTTTCGAAGAGAATGTACTATTATAGATAAAATTTACATTCCAAAAAATTGAGCACATATTTATTATCAATTACTTAATATATTTGAATTATATAACAAAAATATAAATATTTTTCAGAATTTTTTTATTCCAATTTAAACCTCCATTTTAATGGTTAGGTTGAAATGGTCATATTTAAATAACAATAATTTTATAGTGTATCACAGAGTTCTTCATGTTTGGTGTTGTGTGATTAGAAAGTTATCAAGCCTAGTATTCTTTTAAAATATTTTTTCAAGGTTCTACATTGTCCCATAATATAAATTTTATCTTCATGATTTTTATCTTTGTTTTAAAGGGTTAAATATTTGAAATTAAATTTTTTTAAAACTCATTTTGTACAAAGGGATAATAAAACATCATTTGAAAAGGGGAAGTGGGAACATAAAGGTTACCTAAATTAACACATAATAAGGTTATTAGATAAGGGTTATATTATAATGATGTGAAAATATGGACATAAATGAGAGAAAAATTCATAAGTAATAATAGGGAGTCATATAGAACATCGTCATGATAAATTTATTGACCAAAAAACAATAAATAAATAAGGGATATAAAAGAACATCAATTCATTATAAATGAAGGTAATACGGAAAAAAATTATTTCAATATCTTTTTCCTAATCTTGAGGGGAAATTTTACTATAATGATAAAAAAAATAAGAAAATATAATTGATTTGATTCCATTTCATAAGAATAATTCCATTATTTGGTTTCACTTTGATCAGTTTCCTCTTCTATATCGTCTCTTAATTCATGAAATGAGTATTCAAGATGATTTTTTTCTTATAAGATGCACTAAAACTATCTTTTAACGTATCATAAGATCTATAAAATAATGAATATTCATTCCATCTAACTATTGAAAATTTTCAAAACCAACATTTTTATCTTGAGTTATCCAATATGGATAAATATTGACATGATTATGTATTACATTAGTCTCTAAATCCTCAAATAACAACCAAATGTAAACACAAATCATTCAATAAATATTTAATCTTAAGATTCATTCAAAATATGTCTAAAGAAATTCAATATTTAAAAATATAAAATATTTGAACAATTTTTTTCAAAGAACAAAATTAACATTTATCCCAATACAAAATAAATTATCTCATAATGTCACATAACAAATATGTGAATACCATGATCATATATTAACATAAAACATGGTAACACTTCACAAAAATAAATTGAATCACTATAAAATAATAATAAAATCATTCATGCTTCCAAACATTTACTCAATATATATTCCTCAAATTATGATTATCGTAATAATATATGGTTCCTAATATAGTATACCTCTTCCAAAATAACTTTAATCATTTAGTCAGAAAATCAATACTCAATCTCGTGTTTTTCTATATAATAAAACATATGTACCAAAAATATGATACCCATTTATCCCTATTAACCATATTCACATTAATGATCATTTTAAACCTAAATGTTATCAATAATTTTCAACTTATGTAAAAAATATATATATTTTCTTTATATTTATCTTTTCACTAAAAAACATACTAAACCAAAGGGTTGTATTCTAATAAATTTTTATTAAAATATACTTAGTCATCTTGATATCCAATCACCTAAAACCTTGAAACGGGCATCTATAAAATTATTTGTATAGTGATCCTTTGACTTTTTAACCCATTAAACTTTAGTTTTAACCCTAATCACAATGTCATATCATAGGTTTCTATAGCTTATATCATCTCATTGATCATAATGGTTATTAAATAAAATGTAAATTAACCCAATAATATCCCCCAAAAGTGTTTTTCTAGGTGTAATGTGTTAGGGAAAATCATCATACACTATTGAGGATATAGTTAATACCCAATTTTCACCTTTCATATTTGTTACCCCTAGGTGAATCTATCCCATAAAAACATTCACCATCCAGTAACCATACATTAATGTATTTTCAAGGGAAATGATATAATTTATACTTCACCAAAGATTCATTATATTAACCTGTACGTTTACTGATGCCTTTAATATATAATAGGATTATGTTCAATAATCTATTTTTTTCCTAAATTCTATTTTCATGGGTTCTACTAATCTTCCCTTGATACCAACTATATCACCCTAACACTAGTAACTTGGAGTCGACAATTATTTTACAACATTGGAAAAAATGCATGAGATCACATCATGGAGGATAAAATAGTTTATCAATCTTGAGAGACCATATACATACATGATTCTCATAATAAATTTATAAATATAAAAAACAACTTTAAATATATAGTGATAATATCATTATTTTTTCTATTGTATCCCTAAAATAATAGAAGTATCCGATCTCGGTATCCAAGGGAAAGTAAAACCTAATAAACAGTGAGCTCAAATTCTCTACAAAAGAAAGTGTGTAGAAAAATAAATTAAAACTGAATAATATGTCAAAGATAAACAATAATAAAATATTAATTGTAACTAATGTCATAATATATTAATATATCCACGAATATAACAATAATATAAATAATCACATAGATAAGATTTTATGATTTCATAATTCTAGAATTCATAATTTCAAACATCATAATAATACCAGCAAGGCCTTTTTCAAAGACATCATAAAAAACCTTCGAGGTATCTGGACAAGCCATCATTAATAATTGGGTATAAAAACACCAAATACACAATTTAGTTTTTCACATGAGACCTACCAATACCACTAAGGGATATGTAATTTTGGACTCCACCCATCACATAATACGTCTAATTCATTCATCATGTGAATAAATAATACAATCTAATTAACATTATTTATAAAATCTATAATTATATTCATTGAAAGAACTAGAATAAATAATTTCAAAAATTTACCCAACAAAAATGATCGTAAGTCATCCAGGGAAATATGGTGGGTGGGATAATTATATTATACACCCATTCAATCACAAGATCCCTCAAATGATATTGACATAGATGAAAATAATTTTAAATGAACTCATTAACATTTTATGTGGAAAATAGCTATTTGTTTTGAAATAACTTATTTAAAATATATAAATTTATAAAATATTACAAAAAAACATTATTTGAAAAAAACGATGGAAAACATAAAATAAATATTTAACGAAAATAGTATATATTATTTCAATAATATTATTTTAAGTTTTATATGTTAAAAAAAATTATATGTTATAAACAATATAAAATTTTTACATATGGAAAATATTAAAAAATTTATTTTTAAATTTTTGTAAATAATGTAAAAAATATTTTAAAATGATCGAAATAAACCATTTAATTTAATTAATAATATTCTTGAAACACTATTAGAAAAAAAATACATAGAAAAAAATATCACTGACCAATGTGGAAATAAGGTCAGATTTTATTTAAAAACATTATCAATCATATTTGGTAGAAAAGTGTATAAAATGATACGAAAACTTGTAAAATCCATGGATAACTATTTAATAAGAAAATATATTGTGTTTAATATATATATATATATATATATATATTAATTTTTAATGTAAATTTACTCATAAATAATCCCGAATAAAAATAAGATTGTAGAGTAAACCGTTACCAATTCGGTAACATTTAAATTATAACCCCAATGGAAGAAATAATTTTAAATTAGTATTTATATAGAAATAATATAATTATATAAACCATATAAATTATAATATGGTATGTATAAGCACAAAAAAAAATAGACAAGTGGTGAAAATTGTATATGCCTCATAGAATCAAAATTGGGATGTGAAAACCTTACAAAATCATAACATTGAAGAAACAATTAATCAATGAAATGATTATGTATAAGAAATGTGGAATAATATAAAAATTATAAAATAAAACATTAAATAATAAAAGTTAATTAGACACATAATCATGTTATGACATGGAGAGTGAACTAGTAACATAACCCAATGAATACAAATTGAGTTAAGAAACCCCTTACAGAAAATATATCATTCCAAGTACACGCGTTATCTCATATATAATAAACTTATATTAATTTTTTAATTAATTGAAAACATATTTTAGGTGTATTATCTTATAATAACCCCTTCTATTTCATTTATTAACATTCATTATATATTTATTAACTTGGTTAAGTTAATGTCAGATATTTTGAGGACGTTCAGTTCATAATTAAAGAATAACTTTTGTAGGTTGAAAATGGTAAAATTTGTAAGAATTAAATCATATAAAATTTTATGATAATTAAATTATTATTATTTTTATGAATTATATACAATTTTATTTTCATTCATTGAATATGGATATTTAATACAAATCACATCACCTCATGGTGGTTGTATTCCACAAGTATAGGTGCCCGGCGTTATAAATTTTTAAAGGGTGGTAGGGTAATAAGTTAAGTAATATATAATATTTCCAGAATAATAATTATGTCTTAAATATCTTATATATTCACTAAATCCATACTAATAATAAACAACATGTGATAATGGTGAAAAATGAATCATATTTCTCTGAGGACACGACAGTCCACACCTATGCACGCTTGATACTTTCGTTTCCAATTTGATGGTAATGAGTTGAAAACTGGTTTTCCCATAATCATAATAAAATATTAGTATAATTATAATATTGGATTAATTTTTTATAATGTATAACCTATATTTAGAGGAAGTAGAATATTAAATAAACTATGAAATTGTCATAAAATATGATTACCACTTCTTTGAGAGATCTCCTTTGGATTACACCTTAATCCTTCATAGGATGGCCATAAGAGTAGAAAAAGGGATTTTAGAAGTTGATAAGTAAGATATTAATGTATTTGGTTATGTCATGTCTGATATATAGTACACACAATTTTTTAATAAATGAGAAAATGAGGCATCCTTTTATAAGTGAGGTAAAGGAAACACTTGTAATTACTTAAAAAATAAAATACAATATTTATCATAATCATGAAACGTTGTACAAAATGGAAATAATTTGAAATGTATTAAATGATATGGTAAAAATAACATCAACTAATAAAATTTTTACACTTATAAGTTACATTTTAAACCATATCATTTGGTGTAACCTCTTTATTAAACCTTTCGGACCTTGATTGTGGTAACACGTAGCATAACATTTAGGGTCAAAATATTCAATTCTCCAGTGAAAAGTTGCTCAAAATGGTCAATGGATGATATTGTTTATCATTTCAAACCCCAATGTTACGTTTTAAATATTTTTTATAAATAATTTAATAAAATATTTTTTATCATAATATTTCACTAAAGTCATTTTCAGACTATTAATTTAATTTTACTTTAATGAAATCAAGATATAAATGGAATTACAAAATAAACACACCTGACATTAATTATAATTTATAATTTCAAGTTCAATTATTGTAATAACACAATTTATCAATAAAATATTAATTAATTGGTCCATGAAATAATTTATCAAGAATTTTCTTCTACTTTCACTAGAACTATATCAATGGTGTGTAAGTGTTTAAAGTAACTATATTATCACTAAAAATTTAAAATTAATTAATTTAATGAATATAATTTATTAATATCATAAATAAACATTTAAAACTTATGATCACTTATTTTTATCTGAATTAAAATATATTACATATACATAAAGAAATAGAGTGACATTTTTTACTTTTTTAAATTAAAATAATATAACCATCCCTATGAATGGAAAATAGAACTACAATGCAAAATATTCAATGTTAAAATTGATATGTTTGAGTGAATCTACAAAATTTAAATAATTAAAAGTATATGATATATTTTCTAATCATTATCACATACTTTTTAAACATAATTACTCGATTTAACCTTTACCGTGGTGAAAAATATTTACCATGGTTGCTATTCATAATGAATAAAAGTAAAAGATATATTTTTATCAAATTTAAACCTCATGATAAAAAATATAGAATTACTTTTCAAGATTAATTTTATATAATAGGATGAAATAAATTTTAATATAAATTCCTAAAATGAAACAAAAATAGTTTTTATAAAAATTTGTTTTTAAACCAAGAAATGAACCTATGCCAAAATCAAATATAAATTGAATCAATAGGGAGTATTTTTATTATGTTTAATAAAATTTATTATATATTAATTTAAAACAAAATCTATAATAGAAGTTGGAATTTTAAATAACTTGATTTAAATTAATAATATTATAGTTTTACAAAAATCATTATTTTTCACAATTCATTGAAAAGTAATTTTTTTAGAGAAAGTCTGAAAAAATCACCCGAAGATAATAATAACATTATGATTTAAAAAATTATTTTAATTTAATTGAATAAAATATTCTAAAATATGTTATAAATTAATTATATTGTCTTTTCATAATATGCAATAAAACCATTTTTGAGGATAACATATTTATAAACCAAAAAAATTATTGAAAATTGAATATATATTTAATATAAATTAAAAAATATTTGAAGTATATAAAACACTTATACATATTTTTATTAATGTTTGTATTCATATTCATTCCACTAATTTAATGGTTAGGTTACAATGGTCGCATTTAGATAATAAAATTTTTATAGTATATCACAATGTGCTTAAAGCTCGTTGTTATATATTAAGTAAGATATTGAGAATAATATTCTTTTAAACTAAATTTATAGGGTGATTCATTAATATTCATGTTAATGTTTTACTTTCCTCGTCAAAAATATAACTCTCCCAACTCAATGGTTTTTAAAATGTATCTTTTCTCATTCTTTAGAACAAGAATTATTTTAGTAGGTTTGATGTAGTCCTATAATATACTCTTTATAGAGTAATAAAAGTGTGTCAATAATTAAAAATTTTCCAAGACTGTTTTGAGTCTAATGGTTCACATGTTTTAAATATAAAAATATCCAAGGAAAAATGAGGGGGGTGGCATTAAATTCAAGTAAAATTGCTGAAAACATTTAACAATTCATAATGATGTGATTATAAGTCACTTTTATAGAGATGAAATAATAAAACACCAGTTTATTTCCCTTGGGTTGTCTACCCACTAGAATTACATCATCAAAAAAAATTTCATCTCTCTCCCCTGATTTGATGAAATATTTTTCTTTCAACAATTCAAATAAATTATCTTTTCTAGAAATGAATTTTTTAGGGGAATAGAGGTATATTTTACTCTTCAAATAGTGGTGATCTCCCATACTTTCTTTGAATGATATTTTTGGAAGTCCTTATATCATTCGTCATTTAATTTATTCCAACATTGTTGTAATAATTGATGAATAAAAAAATCAAAATATTTTTGAAAAAATCCTGGTATAACCCCTCCCCCCCACACACACAATTTATTTCAACCATTATCACACGATTACTTTTAAATAAGTATGGAAAGGGATAAATAGATTTTAATTTAGCATCTTATTAAGTTCATTCAGAGATACTAATATTTATTTCAGTTAAATGCTAAGGTATGATAAAAAAATATAGTTTAAGGGGAATTTAATTCAAAATAATTCCACTAATATTTAATACAAAAGTCCTTCAATGTTATATGTTTCATAATTGATAATACGAATAATTTTTGTTATTCAATCATGTCATGGTTCTCTCAGGAAATGACAGCACTGTGAACAAGATGAAAAAATGGGTTTAGAGGCCTCTAAATTATTTTATGTAAATGTAGGTTAATATATCATGGCATAATGTTTGAAACATATTGCAATTTTCATAAATTTATCTAGTATAAAATTTGAAAACAAGATCATTTTAGCATTCATATAAGTTATTTTAATGAGTCAAACATGTTCCTAATCATTGGAGTATGATTAGAAATTTGAAGGTATTTAAATTGAGCACAAATTTTTTTTAAACTCATTAAAATGTAAAAATAAACACACACAAACGTTGATAAAAAAATAAATAAAATGAAAAGAAAAAAATAAAATACTAAACTACCATGGTTCCCGGGACCATAATTAAAAAATATAGTTACCTCAATGAATTATAATGTATTTATAAATTTAAATTAATTTTAATTTAAAAATATAATAACATCAAGTGTTATGGAAAGGTATAACCTGATCGTTCTTATTGAAAAATTAGGTGGAAAAGTGTGATCTCTTCTACCAATGCAGATAGAATATTCCTTTGATATTTCATCAACTTGTGTCCATTAACAATGACTAGGTTCTTCATACATAATGAATAATCTATACAAAATAAAAGGAGAATAAATTAGTTATAATAAATGTTTATATTCATAAAAATGGTGGTTTACTTTTCATCTATTTATGTATTTAATATTGATGTAACTCTTATGAAAGTGATATATAATTATGTAATAACACTGTGAGAGGAGTAAATTAGAATGATCCCATTTTTTTAATATGATTAACATAAAAATTAACACATTTTAATTAGTATTCAACTCTATATTGGTTAAGATTTATAGATCTCTTTAGTCACTCCCAACACATATCTCTTTATATATATTGGTAATGGAAAAAAAATTGTACGAAATATTTTTATAAGTTTCATCTTCAATGTGACAACCTACTTCTTAATGTTTTAAATTATTATCACAAGATGATTATTTTTTACATTATCATATTATCATAAATTACCAGTGACATGGGATTTTTATTTTATGAAAACCATAATTCAACTAACAAAAATTATATTGTCCAACAGTTACTCTATACTAGTTCCCACAAATTTCAATGTAAACACAAAAAAAGTGCATCGGTATTCAATTGAAAAATATTTTTTCCTTTCAAATTACTTGCACATCAGAATTATGTTGGGGTTTTCAAATTAATTATCATGTTCTTACTTGTTCAATAACTTCACTGTCCCTTTGTTTTGTAGGTTACACATGATGTTGATCACTCTCTCAACATATGATTTCCTAAATCTATAGTTCTTACTCATTATCCATATTATCAAGAATCCTCAATTTATATTTAAATTCAACATCTAATTTGTTTATTATCCCCAAATACATATTTCCCACCTTTTCATGTAAGGATCGAGTTCCTTTACACATTTTCTCTATTATCTAGAAGAGTATTCTTGATGTTAATCATGGATTTGTGAGTATCCTTAAATTCTTGGACCATTTATCTAAAAACATCCTAAAACATGTTTTTATAAAGGAATATATGAATCAATTCTTCTTCATCCAAGGAAATGTTTTAAATAAAAAGTTATATTTATTATTTTTTCCCTCAATGATTTTTTTGAATGTTTCATCCACATGTATCTTCAAATCCAATAAACTAATTGTATTATAAGCTTCAAACTCTAGATATATTATTTTTATTCATATATTACCTTGATGAATGAAAATATATAAAAGAAAACATTATGTGGAACATTCTTTAAGCAATCCTTGACTCTAGTGTAGAGTTCATAAATAGAATGAACTAACTCAAACTCATCAAAACTCATACACTCATATTATAAATTATTAATTATAATGTATTTTTCAATAATAATTTATAATTATTTCTCTTATATTTCTGGTTATTCTTTCCTATAATAATTATAATGAGTTAAAAAATTTCATTCATAAAATCATTTTTATTTTTTTATTCAATGTTTTGGATGATATATTTAATTTTCTAACTATAGAACTATATTTTAAACATAAATTATAGCCCAATTATAGGATCTTACAGGTGAATAATCATTATAAATATCTTATCTCGCCGTAGAATTATTTATTGAAATTTTGAAAACATTCACTTTATATAGTTTAATTAAACAAATCGTGGAATAAACTTGTAGATTCAATCTGAGTGATCCTATGATCTAGTATTAACTAAGAGTCTCTGATAATAATGCAGTTATACGAGGAAGGATAAGTGAATTAGATGTGTCCTTTTTATTGAATAAGTTCAACTTAAACATATACCCCCCTTTAACATTGAAAAAACTCTATCTCAGTTAGGTTGTGTAGATCTTTTTAAGCACACCAAACACACATCATTGCATTAAAAAAACTTGAAAATTTGAATGTGGGATTTTTTTAAGGATTGAACAAAATTTTAAAGTATACTCATTAATATTTTGAGTTATTATCCCAAGATACATATTTTGTATCACAATAAATTTATTATCAATTATAAGTGTTGTGGTATTGTTATCTTTTAAAAACCATTTTGAATACCGCATAAATACTTTCTCCCTAAAGTTACATTATAGTAACTCCCCCCATTTATAATGTAAACAAAAAAAGTGCACAATTTTCATCCAATATAATTATTTTAAAATTACTTAAACTCTTATCATATAATACTTATAGTAAGAAAAAAAATTAATCTTTAAATTATTAATGAAATTAAACGTCATTATATTCTATAGGATACAATTTATGTCAATATTGATCTCATCTTCCAGTTTCAAAAATATGAAGACTGTACTATACTTACCTCGAACATCAAGTTCTTCTCTACTAAAATCTTAAACTCTAATTAACTACTCATGAATTATGGTAAACAAATCCACCTCTTTAACACCTAAAACTTTCTCATATCATAAAAACAATGATCAAAAATTATAGAACACTTCACTCTAAGTCAACTTGACATTTTATATACTAAATGTTTCCCAAATAGTTGCAGATTTGAGATCATAGAATTTTGATATTTTTACACATTCAAAATTTTCTTTGAACACCATAAAAACTGCTATAATTTATGAAACAACATTTTTCATCTATAATTCAATAAATTTAGGTTTCAATAATTCTATAATATTTATATAATATTAAAATGAATCATGGAATATAATTTATAATTTAGGATCATTAGACGTCCATAAAAGAAATATCATAGAATATATTGTATCTTTTTTTAACCTCCATGAGTTTCACTCTTTATAATTATCCTAGACATAACCTTCTGTATGAAAAAATTAATTTTGTCAATTAAATTTTGAACTCATGCACTCGAATGGAAAAATCATTATTCTCCTATATGTGCATAATATTGTTTACTATATGGTATATCTACTAGATAGTTTACATTTTTTCTATACAACATTTAAAATCACATAGACTTAACTTCTTTAAATAATGTATGACATGATAACTTTTTTATGGTGATATTTATCCATTTCCATAAAATTTGGATTGATTTATCACTACTTTATGTTACTCTATCTTCATCCTTGACTAATAATTATGTAAGTGTTTTATAAAAATTCTAGCGATGCACCTAACTTTTTTTCCTTTGGTAAACTCAAATTGCAGTATCATGCTCATGAAAACGTTGGTTTCAATGAACAATTAGTTTTCAATGTACTTTATTTGACTCTGGAAAACATAATATTTCTTTTCCCAGCTATACATTCACTTTATTCTTCATTAAAATTATTCTCAATGCATGATTTTCACATAAATCTTGAAAATAAAACAATTTATGAAACTGAATCAGCTCAGGTAATATCTACACTAATAATAACCAGTGTGCATCTGGTGTCCAAAAAAATGCTTCTATATCACCTTGAATACACTTCTATTTCTCATAAAAATTATGCAAACTATTTTACATTTGTTCCATTCCATGAAAATCCATTATTTTATTATAGTAATCCTTAATCCTAAATCATAGTAGCACCCTAATATTTTTTGTGTTGAAAGAATTGTTCATGCATCACCATATTTATTTCAGATTATATTTCATATAATTTTCATTCTCATTCCATGCAATGCCGTTATTTTTATCAAAAAATAACATAAAAAAGAACCCCATGTCTGGAGAACTATCACCAAATAATATCCACTTCTATTTATCATGAGATTTATCAGCAACTGACCTAAATCCTATTTTCCATATCTATCAGCTAAATAAATTTCATGGTCTATGCTCAAAATGGATTTGAATCACCATATTTTCACTTCATAGAACTCCATATATTCACTATGCCATACAACCTAACAACTAGGTCCACTACAACCTTGGGGTGAGTAATTAGAGTCATATGGGTAACACATATTCTCCCACATAAGGTAACACTCAAGTAAAGTATTTAAACTACCCTTACTTGAGGGTTGAGACTAGGAAAACCACATTAAGGTTTCATGGTTAGATAATTTAATAAATTCTCATTTATTACATCATTTTAAAAAGTTATTATAGAAATTATATCAAGTAACAGTTATACAGAAAACTATAATATACACTTTATTTACCTTATTTCATGCATTATAATATGAAAATTATCTCATACACTATTTTTTAAACACCTAATAATTTTTTATTTAACAACTATATCTCAAAATTGGATTTTTAAAGAAAATATCAATTCCATGATTTAGAAGAAACAACCTTTAGGTTTTGATTTTAATTTTAATTAAAAAAATCCGCATTGTAATAAATCTCAAAAGAAGATAAAAGTCTTTTACCATGTTAAAGGGAATCAGTTTATTAAGATTCCACCATGCATTTATAAGTAAAATAGTATAAGTCATTGTTGACACTTTAAATAACCATTCAATATTTATCACAATCCCCCCCTTGATTTTAAATGCCAAATAGTGTAAGGATAAAAGAAACCTATAATTTTCACATAATACTAACCTTAGTCTATCTAAATTGTAACAACCCGACCCCTATTACCTAGAGTCGGTGCATTATTACATAACATTGGCCTGATCACAAGAAAGATCAAATATCGAAAGACCGATTGCTTTAGTAGCCTTAGAAACACTAGATATATTCGTAATTATTACATTACATCATAAAAATAAAAACTACAACAAAATAGTCTCCATAATCCACACTCATATCCCCACATACATTCCATGCAGGTCATTCATAAATTACTTCTTCACATCCTAGAAAAAAACATTGAAGGGGGTGATCTTAGATGCTCATTAAGGATAACAATATAGTGGAAACATTCATAAATAAAAACAATCATTTAAGGCAATGTATAACTAAAACAAAAGCCTTTTAAACTTCAACTTCAGCATAATATGAGATAGATAAAATAAAATAATTCCATTTACATATTCACATGGATATTCTACTAGTCGAATAATCACATGAAATATCAATAACAACTTTCATAATGACAGAATGCATAATTCCAGACTATCATCACCACTTATCCATGGCCTCATGCCAAGACTACAAATAAGATTTTGTCAAGGCCTCATGCCAAGACACTAGTTTGTATCATGAGACCTACTGATGCATCGAGGAGATATAGTGGGCTCCACCCGTCACTTACTAAGTCCAATGCATTCCTCATATGAAATGTTTGAAACATAACATAAACATTCACATTAAAACTAGCATACGAAATGCTAATACATTATCCACAAACCATGAATGGTATAAAAATAGCACATCCACAGTCAAAAATAACTCATTCGATACAATATGGAAGATTGTATTGTATCAGATTAACCTCAATTGAGAATAATTAAGGATATTGACATAGATGAAAATAATCATCAAAACTATTTGAGAGAAATATCAACCTTTTTCAAGAAAATAATTAAAAGTATCACTATTTATCAAGAATCCATTTTAAATAGATTTTTGAATCAAAGTGTCCCATACCACTTTGAAACTTTGAAAATTAATTTTAATTTTAATGCATTAATGTCCATATAAATAAATCCTTAATACCATTTTTAAAACATGGACATTAATGAGAAACATTTAGAATCAAAAATCATTAAAACATTTTAAAATGATATTTTATTTAGAGTTACTAACCAAAAGAGAGACACTTGAATACAAATAATTGAGGTAATAAAAACTTTGTAACATCATGTGAATAAAGGGATTCATTATATACTATGTCAAAGTACTTTATATACACCATATAAAAGTGATTTGGTGTATAACAACAAAGAAGTCACAATGGAATGTAAATTGAGATGAATTCTATTATAAAGACCATATCCTTAGGTTAAGGATAAATCAATGACATAATTATGTGTGACGAATATAAATACACTCAATATGATGGTATATTCAGTGTAAATCAATCATAGTACATTCACACATATTCTTGTAAAAACAACACCAATGAATTGCATATTTAACTCAACAAATGGAGATTCAGTTAAAATTACTCTTATCAAGTTCAAATCGATGACCTGAGAATTTATAAATGGAGTGATTATGTGTATCAAAAGTATATCCACAAAAAGGGGATTGTAAATTATGATATAATCAAATGAATAGTGATTCCACACATAATCTTGGAGTAAAATAAGCAATGAAGTATGCGTAAATCTGAATGAGTGGAAATTGAAATTTCAAATTCCCTAATCGATTTGGTAAATTACGAAACATACACCGACGAAATGAGGATCATACAATGATGATGTAAATATAAATAAATTAAATTATATTTCACAATGAATACAATCATGGTCTGTACACACACCACATGAAATAAATAAGTGGTGAACAATGGAAATCTCACGAAATTAAAAGTGAGATAAGAAACCCCTTACTTTGCACTTTTTCCTTGGTCGATGGTATGATAACCTCCTTTATAATGGTTAAATAATTGTTATTGAATTATACAAGAATCATTTACATTAATATGATATCATATATGATCTTTTAATTTTGATTTGTTAATAATATCTTAGTATTATCGTCGTTTTGGGTGTTAACGGATTCGTTTTCTTTTATATTATTTGTTATGTGAGCCATATTTTTTATGTATGGGATGTATATTATTCATATACAGAATGATATAATGTCTAGAAAAATTATTTTTATTCATAAAATGAAATTTATTTTTGAATGGATATGATGGGGAATGAATCTCATCGCGTTCGTGGAGACGGTAATCCGTACGTACGCACGACCGACAATATCATTATTTTGGTATTAAAATAATATATAATTGGATGGTATATCATATAGAAAGAATCATTATCATGTTATATTTATTATTTACATGAATTATACATCATTATTATACCCATATAAATAATAATATATTGAATAACAATTACACCACAACCTGGAGATGGTGGGTCGTACGTACGCACTAATGATGACATGTCATTCAAGGGATGGATAGAATAATGAATTTGTTTGTTCCATAATTATAATAACATCAAAGTATATATAATATACTGAAGTTATTATTTTATAATGGAAATAAAAAGTAAAGAAAGAGTTGAATAAGAAAGGAACTTTAAAGAGGGTGGTGAAGATGTTACCTCTTCTTCGGGTTCTGCCTTTTGATTTGATCAAAAGAGCTCCATAGGTTGGATTTATGATCAAACTAAGGCCTCTAGGTTGAATTGAGGATTGTTTAGAGAGTATTTTGAAAGGGGTTGGCCTATCCAAAAGGATTTTAATGTGTGAATTAGTGAGAAGGGGGAGTCCCCTTTTATAAGAGGGGTGAGGGGCACCTTTGGAAAAGCTAGAAATATTATTTTATAATAAATTCATATTCGGTTTATAAAGGCTCAAAAGTGGATTATTTAAAGGATAAGTTGGGGATAGGTCTAAAACCACTCAAAAAATAGATTTTAGACAGGTTTTGATCATTATATTAACCTTATCATTTAGTTTAAACTCTTTGTTAATTAGATTGACATTTACCATGTCACTTTGTATTTTTTTTATTATATAGTTAATAAACTTACCAAATACATCCAAGAGAACCCCAAGTGGTCCGTTAATGATACACCTATCATTATATAAGTATCTTGGACTAACCATAGATTTTTAGTAATTTAATATCAATTAATAATATAATATATTTTTTAAAAACTCTTTTTTTCAATTTTGACACTATTAAATAATTGATTTTGTTTAACGTCATAAAGACTTTATTAATTAAAAAAAATTCATTTAAGCAATAATAACATGTCATATTAACCAATAAAATTCGTTTATGTTATCAAAACTTTCAAATTATATTTTTTTAACATTTATAATTCCAATTATTTGATTCTTTCATTAATAAGAAAATTACTGCATCATTATTGTGTCATAAATAAATTAAATTATTTAATGTATAATAATTATAAAGAAAATACCATTATGTAGGAAATATTTTTATATTTCTAATTAATATTTATAGTTGAAAATATAACAAATATAAACCTATGTAAAAATTGTTTTTCTAAAAGATATATGCTTATGTCATTTTTGTATTTACTTTATCTTAATTAATATAAAGTGTCATTATCCCTTACAAGTGGATCCATGGGGTCCATAAATCGACCCAAAGATGCCCATGGTCTGACATGTATCAACCAATAGTGTTAAGACACGTTTTAGGGTAATTTATTATTATTATAATATTATTTATTTACCCATATTTACCAGATTTACCCTTTAACCATGGTAAATAAAATATTTGCCAAAATAATTATTCAAAATGTCTAAAAATAAAAGTTAAATATTTACACAATTTGGACATCCTAATTCTAAACATGGAGTCCATTTTTCCAAATTCAAAACATATAAGTGGAAGAAATTAATTTAAAAATAATTCCCACTGTCAAAACAAAAAGCGTGTTTTTAAGAGATAATAACTATCAAAAGATTGGAACTTGTTTATATCCGGTTTAAATGTGAAATTATGTACAATAACCAAAATTTTATTAAATGGTATAAGTATATTATAAATATACTTTTAAACTACTCAAATTCATAATTTATCACTATTAATTATTTTGATTTAAAAAGTTGTTTTTAATTGAAATTTATTAATTTTCACTATTCATCAAAATATAAAAGTTATCTGAAAATTACAAAAAAAATTACCCTAGGATAATTTCGATATTCTGAATCCAAAAATGAAGTCCTTTTCGAATGATAAAATTTATAAAATTTCAAAAAGTGGGTAGTACTATTCATAACGACTATTTTTATTAGTTGTGGTGTGTGTTGGAAGTTAAAGTTGCGTACAACACACGCTACTGTATTATTCAGCGAGAAGTGTACCATGGAATATTGGGGTGTTACGTTCTCCCCTCCTTCAATAAATTGCCTCCTATCAATTTTTAATATTCTTTTTGGGAATATAATGGAAAGTCCCACATCAGAAAAAGAGTAAATAAACCTATCACTTTAAAAGAAAGAAAGAGAAGTACAAAGGTCACCCGAGATATCATATACTGGGATTCCATGTAGAAAAACATGGATATGGATGATAAACTAAGTGTCACGTTCTGATGGAGAGTGATAGAAAACATGATCAAGAGAAATTTAACAATAAGAAAACCACAAACTTGTGATGGGACAAATGGTCATTAGTTTCCCAGTAGGAAAAGTAAACAGACAACATTTTTTTAAGTTACATTACATAAAGATGAAGAATTCATTTCTGAGATTGACTAAGAACATAAATAGATATACTTAATTTTTAAGTGATGTTTCATTCTTTAATAAATATCTACTACTAACTCAATTTTAAATGATGAGCATTCCTGAAGACTTGGTCACACTAGAAGAGCTACAATAAAATCCTTATAGAATCATGTGATCCACAAATAATAAACTATATATTTATCTTGTCTTTAGAGATTAATCAAAACCCAAAATGGTTAGTATAAGATCTGATGATCCCCTTAAAGGTTATTTCATTAGAGAAAGAAATGATAATCTTAATTTATAAAATTAAACCAACAATACCCCAAAGTTAAATAATTATAATTCAATAAAGAATTGTCCTTAAAATACATTAATAAAATCCAAAATAATACTGAAACTCAAAACATAGAAGAATTTGGTTATGTAGTCTTCCACGTTAAATGGTATCTCCAAATGACATCAATTACTCTTAAAGTCGCACACGTAAAAGTAATTAACCTAATCACATATTCTCTATTATAGGTTAATCATTTCCATAAATAACCCAAATCACTATAAATCCAAAACAAAAAAATTGATAAAAATCCACCATTACTCCTCAAATTAAATCCCATACTATTCTATTTTCATTCGGCATATAGTGTTCCCAACAAAGCAAACATCTTCCAAAATAACATTTATCACTTAATCACCAAATCATTTTCCTATACTAAGGGTATTCATTTGATAAGACATAAGACCCAAAATCAAATTATTATTGATCAATAAAATCATTTAACTAAAAATAGTAGTCACACTAACCAGGGAATTCATGTAGTTCAGTGGTAGGAGATAAATCCCAATCACACTTTGGTTCTGGGTTCGATTCTCATAGCTTTGTCTGACGCGACGGGTTGTCACACGGTCTGCGTGTTGTCCTTTTTCAAAAACTATATTTTATAACATTACCAAAATGAGATAAATTCTTCAAAATAACCATAACATAATTTGACCACAAATGTTATCTGATACCTTTAATTTTCATCCCAATTTATAATAACTTGTAATTTCTTCAAACCCAATGACCATATAAAACCAAATGGTTATTTATAAATATATTCACCAGAGAAAATATAATTCTTCCTCAAATATCATTCTCACATAGCAAACTGTAGGGTTACAAATACATGAGGAAATTATTCCAAAGTAAACCCATCAACAAGGAGCACTAACAATTTTTAAACATTTCTCCAACCATTTATTTCCACATAGATTCTTCATTGACCAAGAAAATATCCTATAGAATCGGGAATTCACTTGGGTAATGGCCAGGTCCCCTACATTTACGACAAATGACTGTAAATGGATTCTTGGGACCATTTTTATCTTCTTCAATAGTACTCTTCATTTTTCTTCGGCAATTCATCACTTTATGTCCTTCCTTCCCACACATAAAGCATTTCTTTGTCCCATTGAGACACTTTCCTAGGTGTCTCCTTCCATATTTCCTGGATGATGGAAATTGAGGATTCCTTTCTCCATGGCCTCCACTGCTGGAGCTCTTATCATTCATCACCTTTCTCTTCTTTGTTGAATCCAAGAATTGGTTAATATATATATTGTTGATCATATTTTTGAAAAATTGATTTGGAATGAAGACGATATCTTTTACGCCTATCAACATTGCATTTTGTTTCTCATTTCCACCACCATTCCCAACTTGTACATCATTATCAAAGTCACTATGACTTCCTTGGAATCCAACCATTGACTAAAACTAGAAAGCATTGTGTGAGTAACAGTAGTCATAATATCATTTAGAGAATATCATGTAATCATATTATCAATTTGAAACACATTAGGATAAATCAAGGTCATTTACTCTCATCTTATATATAATACTTCAAGTTGGTTTGTAAAGAAAATGTAAATTATCCTAATCATATCCCCCGGGAGTGTCATAACCAAGAGTGAAGAAAGGACCATTGTCGGGAACCAGTTCCCATTCAAGTCTAGCTAAAAGCGGTGTTTTTGAGTTTTACACCTAGGCACATCTGTGCTAGAGCTGCCTCTACCTGCTCGTATCCGGACAGGTATGTATTTCTTAGAAAACTCACGAAATCTCTACAATACCAAAATTCTAGGAATTTCTTCTATACTAATCCTCAAAGATTATCTTAGGGCTATGTGACCTAATCAGAGTTTATCTAAATCTAGCTCCCAAGGTTTGTACTAAACTTCCTCTGATACCAACTATAACAACCCGACCCCAGTTACCCAGAGTCGGTGCATTATTACATAACATTGGCATGATCCCAAGAAAGATCAAATCTCTAAAGACCGATTGGTTTAGTAGCCTTGGAAACACTAGATATATTCATAAGTCTTACATTACATCATAAAAATGAAAACTAAAACAAAATAGTCTCCATAATCCACACTCATATACCCACATTCATTCCCTGCAGGTCATTCATAAATTACTTCTTCACATCCTGGGAAAAATAAAACATTGAAAGGGGTGAGCTCAGATGCTCAGTAAGGATAACAATATAACGGAAACATTCATAAATAAACACAAACATTTAAGTCAATGTATAACTAAAACAAAAGCCTTTTAGACGTCAACTTCAGCATAATATGGCATAGATAAAATGAAAAAATTCCATTTACTTATTCACATGGATATTCTACTAGTCTAATAATCACATGCAATATAAATAACCACTTTCATAATGACAGAATTCATAATGCCAAACTATCATCACCACGTAGCCAAGGCCTCGTGCCAAGACTACAAATAGGATTTTGTCTAGGCCTCGTGCCAAGACACTAGTTTGTCTCATGATACCTACCGATGCATCGAGGAGCTATAGCGGGCTCCACCCGTCACTTACTATGTCCAATGCATTCCTCATATGAAATATTTGAAACATAATATAAACATTCATATTAAAACTAGCATAAGAAATGTCAATACATTACCCACAAACCATGAATGGTATAAAAATAGCACATCCAAAGTCATACATAACTCATTCGATACAATATGTAAGATTGTATTGTATCATATTAACCTCAATCGAGAATAATGAAGGATATTGACATAGATGAAAATAATCATCAAAACTATTTGTGATAAATATCATCCTTTTTCTTGAAAACAATTAAAAGTATCACTATTTATCAAGATTCCATTTTAAATAGATTTTCAAATCAAAGTTTCCCATACCACTTTGAAACTTTGAAAATTAATTTTAATTTTAAAACATTAATGTCCCTATAAATAAATCCTTAATACCATTTTTAAAGCATGGACATTAATGAGAAAAATTTAGAATAATAAATATTTAAATCATTTTAAAATGATATTTTATTTATAGTTACTAACCAAAAGAGAAACACTTGAATACAAATAATTGAGATAATAAAAACGTTTTAATATCATGTGAATAAAGGGATTCATGATATATTATGTCAAAGTACATTATATACACCATATAAAAGTGATTTGGTGTATAACAACAATGAAGTCACAATGGAATGTAAATTGAGATGAATTCTCTTATAAAGACCATATCCTTAGGTTAAAGATAAATCAATGACATAATTATGTGTGAAAAATATAAATACACTCAATATTATGGTATATTCAGTGTAAATCAATCAGAGGACATTCACACATATTCTTGTAAAAACAACACCAATGAATTGGATATTTAACTCAACAAATGGAGATTGAGTTAAAATTACTCTTATCAAGTTCAAATCGATGACCTGAGAATTTATAAATGGAGTGATTATGTGTATAAAAAGTATATCCACAGAATGGGGAGTGGAAATTATGACATAATCAAATGAATAGTGATTCCAGACATAATCTTGGAGTAAAATAAGCAATGAAGTATGTGTAAAGCCGAATGAGTGGAAATGGAAATTTCAAATTCCCTTATCAATTTGGTAAATTAAAAAACATACACCCATGAAATAAGGATCATACAATGATTATTTAAATATACATAAATTAATGTATATTTTACAATGAATACAATCATGGTCAGTACACACACCACATGCAATAAATAAGTGGTGAACAATGGAAATCTCACGGAATTAAAAGTGAGATAAGAAACCCCTTACTTTGTACTTTTTCCTTGGTAGATGATAGGTTAACCTCCTGTATAATGGTTAAATAATTGTTATTGAATTATAAAGGAATAATTTACATTAATATGATATCATATATGATCCTTTAACATTGATTTGTTAATAATATCTTAGTATTATTGTCGTTTCAGGTGTAAACAAATTTGTTTCCCTTTATATTATTTGTTATGTGAGTTGTATTTATTAGGTATGGGATGTATATTATTCATATCCACAATGATATCATTTCTGTAAAAATTATTTTTATTCATCAAATGAAATTTAGTCTTGAATGGATATGATGGAGAATGAATCTCATTGCGTTCATGGAGACGATAAGTCATACGTACGCACGATCGACAATATAATTCTTTTGGTATTAAAATAATATATAATTGGATGGTATATAATATATAAAGAATAATTATCATGTTATATTTATTATTTACATTAATTATACATCATTATTATACTCATCTAAATTATAATATATTGAATAACAATTACACCAAAACGTGGAGACGGTAGGCCGTACGTACGCACGTTTGGTGACATGTCATTCAAGGGATGGATAGAATAATGAATTTGTTTGTTCCATAATTATAATAACATCACAGTATATATAATATAATTGAGTTATTATTTTATAATTGAAATAACAAGGAAAGAATAAGTTGAAGAAGAAAGGAACTTTAAAGAGGGTGGTGAAGACGTTGCCTCTTCTTCGGGTTCTTTCTTTACATTTGATCAAAAGGGATCCTTAGGTTGGATTTCTGATCAAACTAAGGCTTCTAGGATTAAGTGAGGGAAGTTGAGAGAGTATTTGTTCAGGGGTTTGTCGAACCAAAAGGTTTTGAATGTGTGAATTAGTGACAAGGGGGAGTTCCCTTTTATAAGAGGGGTGAGGGAAACCTTTGGAAAAACAAGAAATATTATTTTATAATAAATTCATATTCAGTTTCTAATGGCTCGAAAGTGGTTTATTTAAAGTTTAAGGTGGGGATAGGTCGAAAAAAACTCATCCAATAGATTTTATACAGGTTTTTATCATTATATTAACCTTATCTTTTAGTTTAAACTCTTTGTTAATTAGATTGACATTTACCCTGTCACTTTGTATTTTTTTTATTATATAGTTAATACACATAACAAATACATCCAAGAGACCCCCCACGTGGTCCATTAATGGTACGCCTATCATTATATAAGTCTATTTTCTGAACCTTAGATTTTTAGGAATTGAATATCAATTAATAATATAATATTTGTTTTAAAAACTATTTTTTGTCAATTTTGACACTATTCAATAATTGATTTTTTTTAATTCATAAAAACTTTATTAATTCTAACCAAATTAATTTGAGAAATCATAACATGTCATAGTAACCAATAAAATTCGTTGATGTCATCAAAACATTCAAATTATATTTATTTCAACATTTATAATTCCAATTATTTGATTCTTTCATTAATAAGGAAAATACTACATCATTATTGTGTCATAAATAAATTAAATTATTCTCTGTCTAAAAATTATAAATAAACTACCATTATGTAGGAAATATTTTTATCTTTATAATTAATATTTATAGTCTAAAATATAACATATATAACCCTATGTAAAAATTGTTTTTCTAAAAGATATATGCTTATGTCATTTTTGTATTTACTTTATCTTAATTAATATAAAGTGTCATTATCACTTACAAGTGGATCCATGGGGTCCCAAAATAGACCCAAAGATGCCCAATGTCGGAAATGTATCAAAAAATAGGGTTAAGACACGTTTTAGGGTAATTTATAATTATTATAATATTATTAGTTTTCCCTTATTTACCAGATTTACCCTTTAACAATGGTAGATAAAATATTTACCGAAATAATTATTCAAAATGACTACAAATAAAATTTACCTATTTACACAATTTGGAAATCCTTATTTTAAATATGGAGACCATTTTTTCAAAATTCAAAACACAGAAGTGGCAGAAATTAATTTAAAATTAATTACCGTTGTCAAAACAAAAAGCGTGTTTCTAAGAGATAGTAACTATCAAAAGATTGACACTTGTTTATATTCGGTTTAAATCTGAAATTATGTCCAATGACCAAAATTTTATTAAATGGTAAAAATATATTCTATATATAGTTTAAAAATGCTCAAATTCATAATTTATCACTATTAATTATTTTGATTAAAAAGGTTGTTTTTAATTAAAATTTAGTAATTTTCACTATTCATCATAATATAAAAGTTATCCGAAAAGTACCAATATTTTACCCTAGGCTAATTTCGATATTCTGAATCCAAAAATGAATTCCATTTTGAAAGATAAAATTTATAATATTTCAAAAAGTGGGTATTACTATTTATAACGGCTAGTTTTATTAGTTGTGATGTGTGATAGAACTTGAAGTTGCGTACAACGCACACTACTGTATTATTCAGAGAGAAGCGTACCGTGGAAGATTGGGGTGTTACATAAATTCAACCCAATAAATTTTATTTTATTAATGATTAATTACTCATTTAGTGGGGTTTTATTATATGTTAAAATCTTCAATTGACCTACTTGGTTCCATGTTGAAATTTAGGGATTTAATAATATGTGTCATCATTCCTAATCTATATTGGTTCTAGACTTCATAAATGAAATCATTTTCTATAAGAATTTCAATTAGGAACATATATAATCTAATTAAACTCATTTCCATTCCCAAATTATAAATCTACTTTCACTTATAAGTTATATTTGGAATTAATGTTACTACAACCAAGTTTTTACCTTCGTTATTAGAATATAAAAAGTTCATCTAAGATTCTACAATTATATGGGTCACCACTTCCAATTTATAAAGTCCCAGACACTTTATAAATTGTATTTGGAGTCACATTAATCATAACCTCTATTTCATCAGCATGTGAAACCAATGGTTTATCTATCAATCATGTCATGATTGGTTAGTTAAGATTACATCATTAGGCTATGTGGGAATGTACTATTTAGGATGATGAACACACTTTAATAACCAATCATACATCATAAATATAACATGGAATGCTGTCACAAGCATTAAAAACAAGCATGTAAGTAAGCCACATGCTAATAATTTAGACAAGACACATCTTTCAAGTATCATACAGTCAAAGAATTTAATCTACATGTAATAACATATGAAAATAATGTGAATATATTTAGGCCTATAATGATGAATGAAACAACAATTCCTTTCTATATTGGGGAAAGGGTAAAAATATCATAAATCAATAACTAGTATAACTTCAACAATTACCCAATGTGAAATAAGAATCAATTTTATTAATAACTAATTCAATAATCACAAACCTAGAGATATGATCTTTACCCCATGTGTGGGATGGTTAGACAAAGACACAAGCTATCTATCATGTGTAGACACATCCCTAGATTCAATTATAATAGCTCAAATGAGTAAGACAGTAGAAAAAAAACCTATGATACCACACTGTAACTTCCAAACCTAGGAGCCACTAAAATAGTTCCCTAGGAAGGTTCACTATGTCACATCAAGAACACATCCTCTTACACTAGAGGATACCGATTAGTAGGGACTATCTAATAGAGTTATAGTGGGGAGACTATACACTCTAGATCAGTGATAATAAGTGGAGGAAAAATAGATGTTTAAAAATAACTATGGTAGTAAATAATAACTAACAATTAATAAGAAATAGGCTAAAGAAAAATAAGCATCCATGTATGAACATGCTGAGAAATGAATATAAGAAGACAATCATACAATAAGTATTAGTACAATTCAAATATAGAATGGAAAAATGGATAACTAAATAAAATACTCTATATATTAAAAGCATATTGATTACGTGCATAACCTCTACATGAAAGCTCCCATGTCTAGTCTAATCCATAATGAAAATAGTACAGTCCAATTTCTAACCAATATCCATGAGATCTATTTAGGAACGAATCGAAGACCTCAACATGGTGTGTGATATACTCAATAGGCCACCCCAACAACATATAATCCTATCTATTACATGAATATAAAATAATGTAGTTTGAAGTTAAATCAATGTAAGATGTATGTAAATGATAAATTTAAAGAAGTAGGGCTTCATATACTCAAGGTCCCATGACTGACTATACCTATATTGGCATAAGTCAGAATGTATTTGGATAAAATACACACTATATATATAAGTATGAATTTATATATATACACTATATATGTATAAATATATATAGTCATATATGTATATATACATAGTACAAGATAGGACTGATGGTGTAGCTGAGTCATCTATGTATAATCATAAGTGTCACATGCACAATAAGGGATGTCATGCCCAAGGATCTCAGTGTAATAATAAGGGAACACATTCCCATAAGTATAAAGAATATAAAGATATAATAAGTGTCTCATATTTTATGCATGGGGAATAATCCCAAGAATTTGAATATGTGATATGAAAGGTCATTCACATCAATTCTAATCAATGATGTGCAACATCATGTCAAGAATCCATATCAAGAGGGGGCGTGAAATATCATGTCCAACGACCCACTGATGTGAAATTATATATAAAACATAATTATCCAAGGGGTTGTGAAAATTCATGTACATAAATACTAACCAAGGTCCCTCAATCATAATCCAGTATAAATTAATATCACTTTCCCAATGAGCCATTGATTGAGGAATTTTGTAAAAAAGAACACGGTATCGCTGAAGGTGAAATTTACATTCATTTATATATAAAGCTTAATATTTAATTATAGAACATGAGATCATACATTAAATAATACAGTAAAACCCATATAATTAGTACATTACATTATCAATAATCAAGAAATAAATGGGAATCACACATGTTTTTACACAAATAAATTAACTCTATTTAGTCATGCCTCTTCATTTGTAAAAATATTGCACGTCAAAGGTGGTTTTTATTATAAAATAGAGACATGGTTGGCATACCAATTTAATCAAAAAAATTTACTATAAAAACATGGTCCCTCAAAATTTCCAAGCTTTCTACATCTGATCAAGGATGAAGAGGTTTTTTCAAACTACTGAACTTGTTAAGGAATTTATAAGAGTGCTAAGGCACTAAACGAATACACTCTAGGAAAATAATATGGAATATATAATGTAATAAAGCATTCCTAATAGGCGTTTTGGGTTTTGGTCATCAAAATCTAACGACATAAGGGGGTGTAGGGGAATCAAGGTTGTGGTTTAATCAATTCAATTTAATGTGATTCTGAATTTAGAAACAACATGCAGAAGATCCAACTTAATGAATAAAAAAAATTATTATATAAACATGGTTTCCTTAGGGTAAAGGAATAAAGACCAATTAATTAATTCTTAGGGTTCTTCAATCACCCTATATCGAGATTTAATTTGAGATGGATCAAGATAAAATGAAGAAATATGCAAAATCACTGAAAATTTGGGAAAATTTCCTACACAAATTTATCATTCCATACAACAAGACAAATGAATTAAGGTAAAAAATAGGATTCAATTGATTACCAGGATTCTTATAATTCATATTATGATCCTTAAATTTGACTAATAATAACGAATAACTCACCAGTGAATGGGGATGAAGATGATATTTTACACGGGGGCCCCCTTGTGTATCGGGGGTGAAAATGCAGTTGAATCCCTTTAATGATATGATAGGGGAAATGTGTTTTTTCCCATTTTAATGAGGTACATTGTTTGGCCTGACGTTTTTTCTAACATGGAACCAATTGTGCAGTGCTACTGTACAATGTTTTAATAACCTCGCATGGGTAGCACACGGGTTGACAAACTATGCAAAACATTAATAGTCCACCTATCTTGCTTTCTAAAAACCCCTTTAATAGCCATTCACACCACCTTTCATGGTTTATCAAACTATTATTTTAAATTGTGGGTATTGATTGATCCACATGATTAATTCTAACTATATATAAACCATATGCCTTACTTAGCTCCTTCTGTAAGAAGTTGTTTCCAAGATTGATGCTTTTTAATATCATCCAAACACAAGAGACACCTCTTGGTCCCTAAACCCCAAATAAAAAAAATTAATATTTAAGTGTTATAATTCATTTACATTCGTTATAAATATCAACTTAAGATTTTTACCATCCACACAATAAGAAAATCAAGTTATCAGTAAATTTTAAATTAGGTCCAAAACACAAGACATTGCAAATGATGTTGATATTGGATAATTTTTCAACATCTAATGGTCTTAACCTTGTTCCTCATCTACCGATGATGTTTTTAAACACCACTCTATTTCTCTCAGTATTTCATAAAACCTTAATACATTAGTATTTTTAAATTCCGAAAGGCATAATATTTTTATAAATCAGCATACCATTAGTATTTCATAAACCTTAGGTTGTTAGTAATTAAATTAATAATTTTATATACTATAATTATCAAATATAAAATAAAAAAACTCAAATTAAAAGAAATACTAAATAATGTGTGACATTGTTTTTTTTAAAGTATAGTAATGTAACTCCATCAACCAGAAACATCTCCCTTATTGAAAAACACAAACACATAATGAAAATTAAAATAATAAAAATTTAAAAATAAATACTCCCAATATATTTTATATTTTATGATGGAAAATATTTCCCTTAAAACCTTTATCCATTTATATATATACCCTTTTTATATTAGTTGAAAAGGTACGTTTCTGAATTTTTTAACACTTACCAAGTTTTAAAAAAAATACATATAGTCAGAATTAATTTTTTTAAATATTTTTATTCTTTGTAGTTTTGAAATGAAGTTAAAAATAAAAAAAATTGAAATAGGTATGAAAAACTAGTGGAAGGACAATAGTTTTATTTACAAACAATAAGAAATATTACTAGAACTTAAAAAATTAAACAAGTGTTGAATGAATAAATATCAGTAGAGTCTATTCATATTTAGGTAAATAATATTATATTATTTAATGTATTTAATAAATTATACATTTTTTGATTTTAAATGTTTAAGAAAAAAATTGAAAATAAATCATTCTTTGTTTATTTCATGATCATGTGATTCATCTTTTGAATTTATTTAAATTTATTATCTACCATATCATCCTATAATTTAATCTTATGAACAAGTTATGTTATCCTCTCAAAAATATTTCTTCTTATGCACTAAAAAATTATATTTCAAATCTATATTCCCCTCAAAATTCTAATTTTTCTTAATAATTTTCTTATCTTAAAAAAATATAAAATCAAAAATTTACTGATATAGGAAGAAATTTCATAAAATTTTCTTCTAAGGTACTTGAGAATAGCTTCCATATCTATAGATAATTTTAAAAATGTATGAACAATTTAATAAAGGAATTTTTTATCTTCATCAAAAAAATTTATGTCCATATCCTTGGATTTTACACAATTATGAAAAATTATCTACTTCCATTAATTCAAATCATTAACCTCTTAAACTATATCCTCTAACTTCAAATACATCATCTAGTATAATATTCATCCATTTAAAATCTTCATAACTGACCGAAAATTCATTCTTTGATTTTTGAAACACTTTTTGGTTAAGTGAGAACCCACCATACAAATCACTTTGAGGATAAGTGAGAACCAACATATCATCACAAATAACCATCAACGGGTCGGGAAAAGAACCTTGTCTATAACCAGACTCGTCCAAACAAACACCACAAAACATGCAAGACCATCACTTTGTGGATAAGTGGGAACCGAACTCAAGATCCTCTATGGTGAGAAACGTCAAATACAATCAGATAAACATAAACATTTTTCGATTTGTGAATATTACTAAGTATTATTGAAAATAAAAAACTGTGAAATTGAATTGAATCCTTATCACCTTTTATTGGATGAAAGAAAGAATATATCCATTGAAAAACTATGTGAAAACAGGTGATAAAAAATTTGGTTTCAGAAATTCCCCATTAACTAGAAACTAACAGATTTCAGTACCATTGTTCACAAAATATCCATGAGATTATTCTACATTTTTTAAAACAAATAAGTATTTCTTACAAAAATAAACATCTAGTTTTTCCAAAAAACTATTATAATGTCAAAGTGTTCTTATGAATGAAAATAAAAAATGTAACTTTTTTACTCCACATTTATTAGAGAACTTTTCCAAACTATAGGACACTCTAATAAATAAAGGAGAATATATTTCAGGAACATAGGTGTATAAAAAAATTATCCACCCTTAAAAATTAACTATTTATTTCAATATAAATCCATATTTATCAAATAGATATGAATTAAAAAGTATCTCTCTAATAGTTTCATTATTGTAAATTATCCCGATAATAACATGAATAGAATAATCATTGAAATTTTCTTATAAAAAACTATAAAATCCCATACATTTCATATATAATTATAACATATTATTAGATGAATATTTAATACATAACATTACGATCCACAACATAATTTTTAAATTTTAGTGTCTTTAGAAACATGTATACATAAAAAATGTTTCATAAAATATCTAAAACATCTCCCACTTAGTTTTTAAAAATTATAACCCTTATTATACAAATCATACTTATAGAATGTCATCACATATAGTGGAAAAGGAAACACAATGAATGGGGATCTCAAATTACCAGTAAGAAAAAAATAGGTGTATATCCATGGTAATTTAAACATAACATGAGCATAACAGGTATGAGAACATGATCTGACCCTTTTTAAATCGTACTAAGTAATTCGTAGATTTTAATCATGATTCATGGAATAAATCATGGTAGTTTATAATACACGCATTTTAAAGGGATAAAATAACATGATAATTGAGAACAGAACATTAGCATAATATCATTTCATAAAAGAGTGTCATAAGGATTGGTATAATCATAATCATAGAAACCTTGTATCTAGGATACCCACCATTATATATATAACATGTTAATCTTGGGATAACTTCCCATGTACCTGCTTCATGTTTGGGATAACCTCCCATGAACCCTATTTTTGGCTTGGGAACCTATAATATTCCATTTGAGCTCATGGAAAATTAATCATTACCAAATTTATTGGAGAGATATATAATTATGGGAAAACCAAATATATAATCATAAATCAATACATATGTATTCAAGAATATCTTAAAAACATTCATCATGACTTAACCCAACAAAAATAAAAATGTTTTCATAGATATTTCTTCATAAAAACAAAAAAACATTTAGATAAATAATAAATCATAATTATTACCAAATGATGTTATCTTAGATGAAAATTTTCTTTAAAATAAGACTTGAATATTTCATGAGGAAAATACACATTTCATTTTTAAGTCATGTATTAAAATCTAAAAAATTACCGAATATGAAGGAAAAACGATTTCTTTGAAAATATATTTTGATTATTGTAATGTAAGATTCAAATAATTTATTTTTCATTATGGTGGAAAATTTCATTCATTCCGTATACATTAAAAAAATGATTCCTCCCATATTTTCTATAAGAAGTAAAAAGTACATCGTCTGGAAAATAATAAGAAGATTCATTTTAATTTTTTTTAAAATAATTCATAGATCAGAATTACTTTAAATAATCATTTATTAATATAAAAAATTTTGAAAACATTTTTATAAAATGAGGATATGGATGAAATATTTTTCTCAACTGAAGGGATAAATAAATTCGCTTTTCCTTAAAATCATTCCTTCACTCTATTAAACAATTAAAAAGAGGAAATTGGACATAAAATATTTATTCCATTAATATAACTAATGTAGAATAATATTAATGTATTTTATAGAAAATTTATCATATAATATCCTTCAATGAAAATTATAACATAAATAATCATGATTAAAAAGATATTGAAAACAAAATCCCTTACCCGAAGTTCAATATCTCTCAAAGCTACCCTAACCACATATATATTAAATTAAAAAAATTTATAATTCAAAATAATATTAATTTATATACTTTTAATTTCATATATGATCCACTTATAACAATTCAACGCCAATTTATTAATAATTATTTCTATTAAAATATTTGTTTTTATGGGTTTATTGTTTCGATTTTCATGAGATTTTTTGGTAGGTCCCATCCTTATAAATTAATCAAGGTTAAATCATCTATAAAAATTTATTTAGGATATAAATGTCTCATTTATTCCCTTTATATATATTTATATTCATCTATAAAAGTAATGGTGTAGAAATAAATTACACCTTTTATAGAGATTCTTGGTCATACATAGAGATAAACATTGTTTTCAATTTTTTGATGTATTGAATAAAAGACTGTTAAAAAATGAATAACAATTAATTAATAATTAGTAATCTTATATATCATACATTATTACCCAATATATATTTCTTATAATCCATGTAAAGTAGAAATGAAAAACGAATCACAGCAATTCATGGAGGTGGTTCTCTACATATACTCACGAGTGACATTCTTGCTTTCTAAAGGATGGAAGTGTAAGAAGGTAAGTATGATACAATTATTAAATAATAATTATTATATCATAAATATAATATATAACCATTTAACCCTCAATAACAACCATCCATGAATTATATTGATGAAAAATTAACTTTATCACTATAGGGAGGTGGTATTCCACATGTACACACAATAGATACTTTCACATACTATTTCATGGAAAAGAGGGTGTATAATTGTTTTTACATAATAATAATATCATTAATTTATATTAATAATAGTTATTTTTTATGATATATATCATTTATTTTGATAAGGTACATGAATAAATAAATTGAAAGAGTCAGGTTGGAAGGATACCTCTTCTTCTATTGACCTAAATTATATCACTTATTGAGGACCCTTGGAGTGATCATTAAAGAATAACAGAACTAATAATTCATGTATAGTAAATTTAAGAATATAATTGGATATGTTTTGGTTTAACTATATGGATTAATGTGGAGTAAATAAAAGAGACAATGTGTGTTCTTTATAAAGAAATGAACATAATTTTAAAATATAATTAATTCATTGTCATGAAAAACGATTCCTAATGGACATATATTTGAAGGAAAAAAAGTATAATTTTTAAATATCACCATAAATTAAAATTGAAATAGGTTTAGGTTTCATTTTAAACATAATCCTTTGGTTTAGTCCCTTGTTTAACCAATTGTAATCTTGGCTTTGGTATTGAATTTTTTAAAATTAAAGGGTTATAATTTAACTTATAAGTTAAAAATAGGCTCATAAAAGATAAAGGAATAAAATTAATGTCCATTTATCATAACAATTATAGTATTTAAATTTTTTATGATTTTTAAATAATTTTAAAAAAATTACCATAAAATACAATTAAAGTCATTTTCAGAACTATTCAAACAATTCAGCTTTTAAACAAAATGAAAATAATGAAATTTGATTATAAACCATTAAAAAATATCTAATAATTTATTTTAATATATAAAATTAAAGATTTACTATAACTATTACAAAAAATAACACTTTTAGTGCCTTTTCATAACATTAATATGATTTTTATTATACTTTCACAAGCACTATGTCAGCATTATATATGAATTTATGGTAATTATTTAATCAATAAAAATAAAAAAAAACCAAGGAAAAATTTATTTATATTTTAAATAAATATTTATATCTTATCTTATCCTTTTTTTGTCATTATGTAAATATTTTATAGATATTTAATTCAGGAGAGTGACATTTTTGGAATTTTCATTACTAAAAATAATATAAATTTCATTATCAAGGAAAAATTGCACCAAAATTCCATATATTATAATTTGGGGATTATATGGTCGATTTAATACATCAAAGGAAATAAAAAAATGTTTTGGATTTATTTGGAGACCTTATCTCATGATTTTTACATTGTATTAAAAAATTTACCCTTATTGAGGTGAAAAATATTTATCAATTTTTTTTTCATGATGAAAAATACTAAAAAAGGACATATTTACCAAATTATAACCTCCTGATTAAAAATATTTTATCGATTATTCAAGAATAATCCTATAGATTTATAAATAAAAAAATTAATATTAATTCATAAAAGGCAATGAAAAATCTTTTTAATAAAAAAATGTTTTTAAGCATAAAAATAAACTTATATCAAAGTCTTGAATAATTTGGATTGAAATGTAATTAATTAGATTATTCAAAATAAAATTTATCATATTTAAATTTTATCCCTTATCCAAAAAAATAATCGTACCATTAAATAAATTTATTTAATGAAAATAAATGACAGTATTTGAAAATATGTATTTTCAATATTCATTGAAAAACCAATCATTCGAGGATAATACCAAAACTTCACCCTATGTAAATTTTGATTTTTGAATTAAAAAATGTTATAATTTTTTTAAAATACAGTCTCTAAAATTATAATAAATTAATTGTGTTATTTTCTCATAAAAATAAATTGAATCTTTTTATGAGTAAAAATGTATTTTTTAATTAATATAATGACATCACTACAAATCATGTTCTTATTTATCAAAATATTTTCATTATCTAAAACCATTAAACATAATTTTTTTCAAAAATTGGTTATTACTATTCACTTCACCAACTTAATAGCGAGGTTATAATGGTATAATACATCATGTTTTTTTAGACTAGGGGTTGCATGTTTCATAAGTTATCGAATAAATTAAAAATTGTTTAAAGAGAAATATGTTATAAAATATTAGGATGTTTCATTATACCCCCATTAAATATGATATTTTCACTCAAAATTCCATTACACATATATAAATAAATGAGGATATCTATGTATCATCAAATACTCAGGTTCCCATGTAGATTATTCAGATTTATAATTCCTCTAGATAATATTAACTAGGTGAGTAGTGTTGTTCCATAACACATTAACTCTACAATACAATATTTATATGCATTCTTATTCATATGAGAGATCATGATCTAGTGACATAACTGTTGTGTGTAGTACATGTGATGGATCAAGTATATACTTCTTCAAGAGAGATACATGGAACACATCAGAAGCTTAAGTAAGGTATGGTGCATGCGCCAAGAGATATGCAATTGTCCCTACATGATCAATACTATAAAAGGGACCAATATAAAAAGGGATTATATTTCTATTATTTTAAAATCTCATAACCTTAATCCATTAAAATATCCATAGGAATACTTTCTCACAAACTTCAAATTCAAAATTTCACCATCGATTTTCATCATAACATTTCTGTGGACTCTAAGGTACCTTGTTGTGTTACTAGATGGCTATAAAATTCTCATCCATTTACATATCATTATCATGTCTCAATTTATTTATTTATCCAAATTTATCCTAGAATATTATAGTTCTAAAATTATTTCCATACAGGTATTCATAAAGAGATATATAAATTATAATGTGAATGCAATTTTGGTAAGAATACATGACCATATGAATGTTTTGATCTCAACCACCTTTAAAATACATATAAAAAAGATATCAACATATCCTTTACAGTTTGAATGGTTCTCTTAGAATAGTCCTCTATATGAGGATTAAAGTTTTAGTTAAACTCAAATTTTTATATAGATCTTTGTTGAGACTTCACCATAACATTGAGGTAAACCTCAAATTCCGATCATATACAATAAAATATGGTACTCCATGCAACCATAACACTTATTCAATGTATATTCAGGAAATATGATCAATATATATATATTATTTGATATAAATAATGTTTTTTCCTTTTTAATGTGATTGGATATAACCCTAATTGGTAGTATGGTATTTAGATGTTTTGGGGAGTTCAGTGATAAAATCTACATTGATGTTTTCCCTTTTCCATTCATGTATGGGTTACAATTGTGGAATCCCCATAGATTCTTTTCTCTCAGTATAAACTAGATGACATACCAAGAATAGAGATACATACTCTGAAATATATCTATTTATGTTTTCTCACCATAAATACTCTTTTAGATCTCCATGTATATTTATATTTCTATGATGAAATGAGAATAGTGATCTATGAGATTAAACCAACAACCCCTTCTTCAAATCTCTTATGGATGAAACACATGCATGGTTTTGAATCCTTATTATTCCCTCGCAATAGAGGTTTAACACTATAAAATTTCATACCATATTTTTCAACTATATATCCCCCTTATGTTATTCTTTAATTTTCACTTAGATTGATTGTTAAACACTCATTTGAGAAATATAAGATTTCTCCCCTTCAATTAATATTTATATATACATCCATAAAAAATCTATTAGTATTCGATATTTTGATTTCTTTATTAAATATAATCTAGCATGATATATTCAACTCAAATCCCTAACCAACTTACTCTCATTCCCTTGGTTCCAATGTACTGAGCAGTCACAATCTTTAATCAACTATATCCATCTTCACTAGTGCATATTTTTCTATTTTGAGTGAATATTTGATTTAAACTTTTATTAAAACTTGTTAGGTAGGGGGAAACACAAAGATAAAAAGAAACATAAAAACACACACATGCAAGAATCTGGGGATATTCAAACCCAAGACATCCCCAACACCACGCAAAGCTCATTTCCACTATAAAAGGACCTAGGTGTCACTTTAAACTTTTATGATCTATATATATATATAACCTTTATTGTAACGACCTAGGTATTTATAGAATAATAATTTCTCATATCTAATAATATTTATGAATAAGAAATTAATTTTATGATAAAGATCAAGATTTGTTTGATAGAGTACTCGACTCACAACAATGGGATTCTTTGAAATCTTATGTTGCACTCAACATTGAGTTATACTGAAAATAAATAAAATAATATTATTATTTTAAATGGTAATTAACGGCTAGCCATTGTATTGGAAGACATGAACATAAGAAACTAAATTATTATTACACATGTTTTTAAAATGTTTTTACTTTTTTCCAATAAATTATAGATGCTTAAAATAAAACGGAATCTGATTTTAATCATGGAATTCTCTAATATTCATTAAAAGGTCGATTTACCATCTTTTGATGGAGAATCCTTTTTAAATCTAGTTTTTTTCAAAAACATTTGTTCCATTTGACAAAATAAACTTTTTATTTAGAATTGGGACATAAAAAATTTCTTTGGATAAAATTTTGGTATTTTTCTGATAAAGTTTATTTTTTGAGGAATATAGAAAAATACTGCATTTTAATTAAAAATTTCCTTTTAATCTAATTTTTTATATGATTATACTATCTTTTTAATTGGTTTTAAAGTTTAATTAGATTATATTTTTACCATTTAATCTAATAATGGTCATTATAAGTAATTTCTCTTTTTAATTGGACATAAACACATGTTAATGATTTGATATTTATTATTTCTTAAAAACAGGCTTTTTGGTTTTGAAAACATTAATTAATTTTAAATTAATTTCCAATAATTATGTGTTTTGAATATAGAAAAAAATGTATTCCATTTTTTCAATCTGGAGGTAAAAATTTTATAATTAGGTGACCTTTATTTTTAGACATTATAAATAGTGACTTTAGAAAATATTTTATTTTCTATGCTTAAAGGGAAATTCTTTTAAATAAGGGTTAAAAATAATATTTTAATAATACTAATTTACCATAACATGTGTTCTAACCAAATTTAATGATACATGTACTACCATGGGAATCCTTAGGTTGATTTGGGGACCCTCTGGAGCCACTTTTAAGGGAAGATGACATTTTATAAAAAACAATTCAATGTTATGGAAAATGTAATATAAACATTTATCTTTTAGTAGAAAACTAATTATATTATGTTATATAATTAATATTTTAGATTATAAATAATAATTATAAATCTAATAAAATTTCCTATATCATGTTATTTTATTTATAATTCATTAAAAAAAATTAATAAATTTATTTATGACACAATGAGGATATAGTGATTACCTTTTTAATGAATGTTTTAAATTAAAGAGATTATAAATATTAAAATAAATTTATTGTGAAACATTATATTTCATACAAGAATTTTAGGGATAATAATAAATTTTTATAATTTAATTAATTAAGTTTTTTTTAAATAATCATGTTGTTATAGGTTTTTTAATTCATGATATTAATGGATTATAAATTGACATAAATGAGTTTTTAAAACAATTAATATTTTATTAAATATATAAAATAATCCTTAAAATCTAATATTCTTCAAAATGACATATATGATGTTAAAAATGGCATTAATGATCCATTTTGGGTCTCTTTTCATTTTATAGTAATAATATTAACCATATAGTATGAACATACAAGAGGAAATTTTAAAAGTTAAACTACTTAACTATGGGTTATAGATAAAAGTTAAGGTTAATTTTATTCCCTAAACATTACTAAAACCAATTTTCTGATTGTATTTCAATCCATAATCACCTTATATTTGAATTAAATGATTTTGGGACATTTTTAAATCGAAAATTATTTTAAAATAAAATTATATTTTCAAACATTCCTAAATAGCCCCTCTTCCCCCTTATTAAAGGTCATCACCTCTAACCCATTACTCAAATCTCTCAAGCCTACCATCACATCTAAAATTTACTCAAATAAGCTCCCATAATCCCTCTATTACTCCTATAATAATTCCCCTATGAAGAAGAAAATTCAAGAAAACATTTTTGTTCAATCCAAAGAGAGTTACCTGATTTGAAGGTAACACCTTCTCTCATGTTCTTTTCATTTATTTTTCTTCTCCACTCCCTATGTTCTTCTTATTTTTTGTTTAAATAAACACAAAAGAATAATAAAAATAATAGGTTTTGTTATGAGATTGATTATAAATACACTTCCATACACCTCCATCTAATGGATACAAACATACAGTTTATGTGGACAACGAACTACTGCCTCACGAAATGATGATTGTTAAATTATTTCCTACTGCCTCTCATGGTGGACATTATGATGGAAATGAAATTATATATGATATATATGACATTTATTTTATCTATATTATCATGTAATTTTCATTCATAACATTCCTTTATTCTTATCATGTTGTATATATATGATAATTTCATTTGAGGAAGTACGTATTACCGCCCCCTCAAAGTGTTATGACTCGTTCATTCTATACATGCAACATGTAAATGATGGAATTAATGAAAATATGTAAAATACATAACAAATATATTATAATTTAATTATCATATACCTATGTATCATTTAGTTTTCAATACATTAAATATGAATAAAAAATGAATGTAGCATCCATGCGTAGGTACGGCTTACCATCTCCATGAATAATGCATTTCATTTCTTATATTCAAATGCTATGGACTATTATAAATAAATATATAATGGATATAAATTATATATATGATATATAAATCATGAATATAATTCTTGGGATATTGAAAATTTTACCGCATGGACAATTTGTAATTATAACAAGTTCATTTTCGAATCATGTAACCAATATCGACAAAACAACCAATATTAACTTAAATAATTATGTAATTTTTATAACATGGTAATTCTTGATATAAAAGGAATACTAATATTTAAAAATTCTCTGAATAATGTATAAATTAACTTGATATTGTTATTCTGGAAATTAAATAATGGATGAGTCACGCCGAACACGAGGTAAGGGATCTTCATAACCCAATTTCCATTCTTTGGGTTAATCTTATACTTCCTGACGATGTCATTATATGAATATATGTGAATGAACTATTATTGTATTATAATTAATATATAATTATATTGGGTTAATTTATATTTTCCACACAAAATTATTTCATTTGTTTATCCTTAATGTAACGATATGATCTTTGTAAAGGAACCCTTCACCGTCCTCTTTTTTTCAATGACTAATTTTATGTTATGTATTTTAATTTAAATTTTCTTATCTAGGGATATGTTCTTATATATATTTAATGTTGTACATTTTATGTCCAAGTTTTGATATACCCATTTCACTCTCATTAACTAATTTTATGAATTTTTATGTGACGATGTTAGGTGGCCGAATTTTCATATGGGACTTTGTCTCAATCCGTTTTCACTGAGGTATATTATAATTTATACACGACATTAATTTATATGGTGTATAAACCCCCTTTACTTTTAATTTCATTAAAATGGAATATTTTATCTAAAAATTGTTTTACTAAATGACAAATAGAATGTTTCTTTTTAACGTACCTGGTGACAACGACCTTGTCGCCGCCACGATCATTATTTGATATTTATCTTCATTACTAAGACGTAATGTTTTTAAAAGGAAAATAAATACCATATACTAATTTTAATCATTTTTGTATCTAAAATGGTTTTGATAATGGATTGATTAAGTATATATATTGAAATCTTATATTGTGATTGTAATGTGGAAATATTATCTTTCCTTTATGCTTATTCATGTATTTGGATTTAGGTTGGGTTTCCAAAGCATTGTTTGCATATAATGGTAGTTCCATGATATAACTTGGGTAGGTGATCCTGAGATAGATCACTAATTCATTGAGTAACCTTACATAGGAAAACATTAATGTTTATTCTATGTGATTTAGGGAATATAATTTGATGGTTATTCCAAATTTAACTCTGTATATAGCTGTGAAAGCTACAAGGTAAGTATGTTATGGATGCCACAAGTTACTTTTATGATTTATTATTTCTATGTGTTATTCATATATATTATTTTTTTGAGAGGTATGTTAAATAGATTATGTTTTGTGATCAAAAATTATGATTTCTTTTATTTTTATCTATCCATGGAATAATGTTTTCCATCCTTATTTTATATCCCTTACTGATATTTTTATTCTCATCCCATGTTTTTGAAATGTTTTCCATAGGACATAGAGATGAATATTGTCAATGATGAAATTAAATAAAATTCATGTTGTCTAAAACGTAAAACAATATGTGTTTCATTTTTTAATTGTTTTTATTTTATTGAAAATATGGATAACAAGTAGAATTGTCTTCATGTAATATTACTGTTTCTATATATAAGTTATGAAATATTTCTCTAAAACTCTAAACCTGATAGAATCCTCAATGTGAATTATTAACTTAATTTAATTTTATTTAATTTTTAAATATGGGGTCTTTGATTTATCCATAAATATAATACCTCGATATATTTAATGAAACAATTACTACAACCATCTCCAAACCATGATTTCTGTAATTTTTATCATTAACATTCAATTGGAATGGAGAATATGTTAACATTATATCATTCTGCACAAGGATTCATCCTAATCCCTTCTTCGATGTATAATAATAGATCACAAACCCTTATACATTATATAGTGAATTAATCACAAGGGTGATGAATAACCTTTCCTTTAGTTTTTTAAAATTTTATTCACATTCATCTATCCAACGAAACCCAGATCCCTTCTGAGTTTACATGGTGAGTGGATTAGATGACCATGAGAAAATCTTTACTAAGATTATATAATATCCATCCAAACCAAAAAAATGAAGTATATCAGTCATAATTATTTTTATGTGACAGTATTCATTAACTTCCATATATGATGGATGTATCGATATACCCACTATTTAGATTATCTAACCCCAAAATGATTCATTTTATATCCAAAATTTTAACTTTTTAAAATTTTCAAATAGCTTCAATATCCATATTGTCTTTTTTCACAATACTCAAGTGATACTCATACCATTATTTTCTCCTAGAATATATAACTATATTGTCTTTCAAAACTACCACAAATAGATCAAGGTAATATCTAAAGACTCTGTTTATTGAGTCCATGAAGATAACATTGGCATTAGTATGACCAAATGGAAAACTATAAAATCACAGTGTATATACCTTGTATTGAATATTGTATTGGGTATATCCTCATTATTAACCCTCAATTGATGATATCCAAAAATTTGGTAAATCTTTGGAATGTATTTTCCAATGAACTGTTGATCAAACAAGTATTCAATAAAAGGTAGATGCTACTTTTTCTTAATAGTTATCCTGTTAAGTTCACAATAATAAATACATAGTTTCATTGATACATATTTATTCTTAACACAAATAATATTTCTTCCCTATGGTGACATACTTGGAGAAATCAATCCATTGTTAAGATTCCCCATGACTTTATTCTTTAATTCCTATAACTCAATTGAGCTCATTCTATATAGATTATGTAAAAATGGTATATCTCTATGTATTTGTTCTATAAAAAATGTCATAATTATAATTTAGATCAATAGTAAAAAATACATAAATAAACACACAAAAACATTCATAAAATAAGGATACCATTTTTGTTGAGTTTCTCCCCAAACTATATAATATAAAAAACCCATTTCCATAGGAATCATGAACCATGAAATGGGTGTAAATTCCATTAAAATTTCATAATTATCATTTCACTTGTATAAGATCATAGGTTGGTTCTGAATATTAAATGGGACTACCATTACTCAGAAATTTAGGTGGTTTTAAATTAATAAAATCCAATACATTATTACTATAACATAGAATTCAACTAGATATAGAATAATAAGATTATGATGAAACACATTCTCATGAATATATATTTGAGAGGATCTATATAATTGGGATGTGATGACCATACCATTAAGGTTTTTCACATAAAATTGAAGATCTAATAATTTAGTATATGAATTAAAATCCCTTGATGCTTTTATTGATATGTTGAAATTCATATAAATTAACTAAAATTTATTAATTCAATATTTTAGCCTACTTAATACAAACTCAATAGAATTATTATATTTTCAATCCACATTTAAAACTAAAGTGGTTATCATGGCCATCAAGCATCCTTAATCAAATTTATCAACCATGTAATCATGAAAATCATCATTAGGATTTCAAAATATTAACACATTCCTTTTGATACCTGAGAACTCAGGTTTAACCTATTTCATCCATGTTCATTGCCAAAATATTAAGATATTATCCTATACATAGACTAATCCGTAGGATTCTCAACATTTTTTATAATTATTTTATCAAAATATTAACTAATCCTTACTCTGATACCAACTATAAAAACCCTTAATTTTCATACATAAATTTCACATCTGAATAGATGAATATTTAATACCTAAATTTTTTATCTATTTCAAATCAATAAAGGATTAGTGTCTTTTGAAACATGGATCCATAAATAAATGGTTTATAAAATATCTACATCTTTCTAGACCATAGTTATTTATAATTATCACCCTTCTATGATACACAATACTTAATTCATTTCATCATATCATGAGAAAAAAACATAATAAAGGTTGATATGAAATGAACATAATGGTTACAAAAGGGATATTTAAATGATTATTTAAACATGGGATGATCATAACAGGTATTATAATTAGATCTTAACCTTTTTAAATCGTACCTAACAATTATTAGATCATAAACACGAGTCATGGAATAAATCTTTGTAGTTTATTGCACATAAATCATAAATAGATCAAAGAACATGATCATTGATAGTATAAAATTTTCATAATATCATATAACAAAGGATTGGTATAAAGTATGTAATTATCATAATCACATAAATTTTATGTTAAGAATACGAACCAAGGAATTCATAACTTTCTAGGCTTCGTATAACAAACAATTTACCTACATCGGGCTTGGGATAACCTCTTGTGTACCCTCTTTTGGTCATGGGATAAATTTCAACGTACCCTTTGAGCTAAAAGAACTTTAATCTTTACCCAATTAATTGGATGGATATATAATTCCCATCCCATATATAACATAATCAGAAATCCGTCATAAATATTTCATAATATCATAACTACATTCATCATAACTTAAACCGTAGAAAAGAAAATGGGTTTTGTCGATATGTCAACATCATAACCATAAGGCATCGAGAGAAAGAATAATTATGGAATCCTTGGATTTTATCCTCAGTAAAGTGTCAGTGATTAAAAAGGATGTTTTGAAGGAAGAAAATTTCTTTTAAAATATCACTGGAATATTTCTTAGGGAAAATACCCTTTTCATTTTTAAATCACATATTTAAAATATATATTTTTTCAAAATATCATGGAAAAAAGTTTCAATAAAAATAAATTTGTAATCTTGTAATGGAATATTAAAATCAATTATCATTCAATATGGTGATTAATTATATTCATGTTATCTACCTAAAAACAATGATTCATCTCTAATTTTATATAAAATTAAAAAAGTACCTCATTCAGAAAATGAAAATAGTATCCCTTTTAAAAAAAATTTAAAAATTAAATCATGGATATATATTAATTTAAATAATAACCTAAAAATATAAAAAATATTTTTAAAAACATTTTTTGAAAACATGGATATGCGAGAAAGAGGATTTTTGGTCAAAGACATAAATAAAGTTAGTTTTCTTGAAAATTTTTATTTTGGTCTCTTGAGTACTAAAAGTAAGGAAAATTAATGGAAATAATGTATTACAAAAAAATAAAAATTGGAGAAGAAAATTAAATGGTTTTATGGTAAAGTGATCATAAAATTTCCTTCATTGTAAATTCAAGCCTAAATAATCCCGATTTAAATGCGATTGAAACATAATTCCCTCACCTTAATTTAGTATTTCATCAAAAGAACTATAACATCATATATAATAAATTTTAATTTGGAATAATTCTATAATATAATTATTTACATACTATTAATATCATATATTATAAATTATATCTTTTCAACACACAATTAGAAATAATTCCTTATCAAAATCATAGTTTTTTGTGTTAACTATTTCTTTTTTCATGATCATTTTTGTTATGTAGTTCATATCCTCATACTGTAATAATGGTTGTATAATATCTATAATTTTATTTATGATATAAATATCACATATAGTAATTATATATATATTTTTATAATCATCTATAAAATCTTGAGATAGAAAATTGACTTACATCTTTCATGGAGACGGTAGGTCATACGTACGCATGAATATTGTTTTCAATTTTCAATATATGGAGAAAGGTAAATAATAATTTAAACTTATAGAATAATTATTATAGACTATATATCATATAGTTTCATTAAATATATCTTTATTACAATCCATGAAAATTATAAATGAAGATAAAATTGCATCACTACTAGGAGGTTGTAGTCCACACGTGCGCATGAGCGACATTTTCATTTTCCAATGAATGAGAATGTGTGAAGTTATATATGATATTTTAATTAAATATGAATAATTATATCATAAATATTACAAAGAAAAACTAAACACATCTTAATAACCGTCCATTAAAGTTGGTGATAAGAAATTAATTGTATCACTATGTAGAGGTGGTAGTCCACACATAAGCACAAACGACGTATTCACTTATCATTTGATGAAAAAGAAGGTGAATAATGGTAGATAAATAATCATAATAAAATTTTAATATATTTGATACGATTTATTTTTAATTTTATAATTAATACTATAAATTTAGAGATGGTATAAGTAGAAAAAATATGAAATAGGTTGGGTAAGAAGATTACCCCTTCTTCAGAAGGCCATCTTTAGATACCTTCTTAAGGACCCTTGGAATAGTATTTATAGATTAAAACACCTATAATTGAGTGATAAGGATGATTAAAAGAGAATTTGTTATATTTTTTCATGATAGATAGATCAAAGTGGTATAAAGAAAATAGAGAATGATAGTCCTTTTAAAAAAGATGGAAAGGTTACACATGAAATTACAAAATATATTGAAATATAATAAAGTTATTCTCAAGACAAATGATTAAAATGGACATATATTAGAAGATAAAGGAAAAAAATATGTAAGTATAATTATTCAATAAAATTTTCCTTGTTTTTTATAACATATAAGCCATATATTTTATTTTAACTCACTGGTTATAAAATTTCACCACTACATAAGAGGCCTCTAATAGTGTTAGAATATGCCTTTATTAGTGAAAAAACCCACTAAATACCAGGGCATGGTTAACTTCCCAAGTCTTTCATCAGTTCTGTTAAAGGGGGTAAAAATTATAGTTTTTTCAGACCACTCTTGTTATCATTGCTTCCATGACACTCTTAATGTTACTCCCACACCCATTATTAGTGATTTTCACTGCACCACCCCAATTGTCAGTGCTTTGTGAATTTACAGCCTCATGCAAATTGGTATGGATTTGAGCCTTACACCACTCCTTTGAAGAGGGAACACTGTTACAACTATATGATGTTTTAATTGTTGTGTGTTTAATGATATTTTGTTTTTTATATACATAATTACAAATATTTATTTTAATATATTTAGATTATTATTTTTAAATAAATGTATAAAAAAGGTGTGTCTATTTGATATGTATATACATATATTTATTTAAATATATTATATATTATATTCAATTATATATACCAGAATATAATATAAATATATATTTGATTATTAATACACACATATATGAATATATACACATTATAAATATATTTTTATAATGTAAAAAATTCTTAGACACTATTCTAAATAAATTTTTACCATACATATTTATTTATATATATTAGAATATATATATACCTATATATTTATTAATTATTTACACACACATGTTTATATATAAAAATTAATTATATACGTATATATCTACATATTATTAAATTTTTATATGGTAAATGAAATGGTTAATTTATTAATTTACATAAAATTAATAATAAATATTTATTTTATAAATTTAAAAATACATTTCTACATAAATATGATGATATGTGAATTTATATAAATATTTTATTATAATTAAATAAAATATTATATTAATATATTTAATTATAAACAAAACTACATAATGAAAAATGATAATATTTAAAAATCATAATATCAATATGAATCTAATACGTAGGAATAAATTTATTCCCCACTAAAAATAGGCAAAATACCCCCTTAACTAAGGCTGAAATTACATTAATTGTTAAAAAATTGGGGTACCTTGACTAAAAAAATCAGTTTTAGAGGACTTATGGATCTCTTTTGGCCTTGAAAAAAGAGTAATCGAGATTCTCCTTTTAAATACATAATTGATCTCATCGCATGCATTGATTTAATATTTGGTTGAGGCCAACTGAGCTCCCGGGTAAAAATATTTGGTTGTTTGAAGTTTGACTTACTTTTTCAACTTATTTTAGATATATATATATTGATTTTTTATATTATAATCATTTTTAAATAACTATTACTCAATAATAATAATAAGATTATTAATTAAAAATATTTTTAATTATTTTATAATAAATTTTCTTTAAATATCATATATATTAATTTTAAATGGCTATTTATCCATTCCTAAAACATATTTAAATAAATAAATATATATATATATATATATATTACATTTATATCAATATAAATATATATATATATATTAAAATATTATATATACTGAAATATAATTTTTTTGAAATATACCCGTTATTTGTGCTAGTAAAAAAGTGATGAAAAGGGAGGTCCTTATCAGTGATTTTTTAGAACTGCTGATAAAGACCCCCTATCGGAGTTTTTGTACTTGCACTGTTGAAGGGAGGCCCTTATTAGAGACTTTTTACCAGTGATGATATCTGTCCCACTTTAACCATGTTTTTTTTCTTGCACTGGTAATGACCCCGTTTAACAACGCTTTTAGCTAGCAATGGATAAACCCATTTTTGTGGTAGTGTTTTAATCATAATTGTGGTAATTATTTTATTAATATTAAAGGGTTAAAATTTGAATTATAAGGTAAAAATTAAATCATTAATGAAAAATGGATTCATTTTATAACATATATCTTCAAACTTTCCCTCTTCCAATATTTTTTTATGATTTTTAAATAATTTTGAAAAATATTTTTATTCAAAAATATTGTTGATGTCATTTAAAGAACTACTGACATAATTTTAATTTAAAAACATTAAAATAGTAATGAAATTTGAATATAAACCTCTAAAAAATATCTACTATTATATATATATATATTTATAAAATTAATATTAACTATGAATCACTCAAAAAATAAAAAATTTATTTCTTTTTAAAAATATTAATAGGATTTTTATACTTCTTGCACAAGCAATGTGTCAGTGTTTTGTATGCAATTAATGCAATTATTTCATCATTAAAAATTAAAAATAAAGTAACATGATAAAAATTAATTTATATTTCAAATAAAAATTTATAATTGATAACATACATTTTTTTACTTTCTTAAAAATTTGGAGATATTAAATTCAAGAGTGACAATTTGGAATTTTCTTTACGTAAAATAATATAAATTTCATTATCTAAGGAAAATTAGAGAAAATTGAAATATATTATAATTTACGGTATCTATGGTATACTTTATTACATTAAATATAATAAATAAAAGTGATGGGTGGATTTTGATACATTATATCATAGTTTTAACCCAATTTTATAGATTTTACACTTACCATGGTGACAAAAATTTACCACAGTTAGTATTCATATTGACAAAAAATAAAAATAAATAAATACCATATTTTAGAATCATTATTTAAATTATGGTATCAAATTTTCATGATTTAATCTCTATATTTAGTTGAAATAAATTATAATATAAATGCATAAAACTAATGAAAACATTTTTATAAAAATGTATTTTAATCCTAAAATTTATCTCGATTCAAAATCATGAATATTGAAAATTTAAAATTAATTTTTAGCAATATTTTAAACCAAATTTATCATATTTAACTTTAAAACAATATCTAAAATATATTGGGACCTTTAAATTAAATAATTTAATTAAAAATAATAAGAATATATGAAAAATATTTATTTTTCACTATTGAGTAAAAAATAAATCATTCAAAAAAAATCCAAAAATTTAACCATATGTTAATTTTGATATGATTATTTCAAAAATGAAGTTAATTTTAATAATAAATTTATTAAATGTTTCAAAAATTAACTATACTATATTCTAACAGAAATCAATAAAAATGATTTTGAGAGAAATTTTATCTTTGAAAGAATATTATTACATTACTAAAATTGACAACTTATTTTTCAATATTTTTTTAATATAAATAATATAAGCAAGGTTTTATAAAAAAATATTCTTATTCACTCTACCAAATTAATATCTAGGTTATAATTTTATACTACATTATGGATTATCTATATTGATGGTTGGGTGTATTAGAATCCACAGAAGATATTAAGATTATTTAAAGAGAAATATATCATAAAATCTAATAGCGTTAAAAATTGAAAGATATTCACTGCATAATTTTAATGAATACTTCTAAAAAACTATGGTTCAGTTTCCCTATAAAAGAATAAGGGAAAATCAAAGGTCATCATAGATTTCCAAAATCTAACTATTTATATTGAATCCCAAAAAATCATTATTTCATAATTATGATTTTAATAGAATTATTATTTTTCAAAATATTTATGCATGAATATATTTTTGAACTGGTATAATAAAAAAGTCTTCTAAAAATTGACGAAATGAAATAAATATAATCATAATAGTTTGGGAATAATTTTTTTTTCAATAATTCCATTACCTTTTCTTTTGAAGATTACTCCTAAAAAAGTTGATATTAAAATTTATAACATCCTCTAAATATTATTTTTTTACATTTTAAAACATATCCAAAAAATATTCAAATTCACCCTAAAAAATGAAAAAGTTCAATATGTTAATAAAAATATAAAATTTTGAATGTAATAATATGATGAAACACTTAGAAGTTGTAGTTTTGGTAAACTAAATAGAAGATAATGGGGGAACCAATGATTGGTTTCTAGCTTCCAGTTCTGAATATTTTAAATGATTTTAATTATTTACATTGATGATAGAACTCATTTAGTCTATATGTATTTAAAAAAATATCATAGTAACCAACATATTTATAGTTTTTTATGTTCATTTGTATAAATTATTTATGAAATTAAATATTTAGATCTTCTAAAATATTTGAATTGTATTAATGAATAACGTTTATTATTATGTCGTCCTCATTTACACATTTTAAAAAATGGTTATTGAATTAGAATAGAATAATTTGATTGATAAATTGAATTTCTAGTGGAATTACTTTCAAATCTGAATTTTCAAATATTAGACAGTGATAATTTCTAATAATTTTTTTTAAATTATATATTTAATATAGGAAATTTGGTAAGGAACTTATTTAAGCTCTAGATCTCTTACTTACATATAATAATCTAATTTTTAACTTTTCAAAATGTAACATTATCTGACTTTTCTTTTTGGTAAATTTTTATATTTCTCTTATCTTTCTTAAGATAAAGTTCGGATGTCCTAATTTTTATTTTCCAGTTTTTTAATTTTTGTATGCTTTCTTACCTTTTACTTATCAATACTAGAAATAATAATTCCATTTTTCATTTGGATTTATTTATGTTTATCCTAACAATTAAAAACATTTTCCTTTCTATCTATTTTTTCCTCTTATGGTTGTTATACTTCTTACACAAATTTTGAAACATATTTTCACAATAATTAATATAATATTTCATTACTATGATAGTTTCATAAGATCTATCATCATCATCTAGATATGATGAATTCTCATAATTAATATCATTTTCATAATCATAGAAGATTTTTTATCTATAATTATATTCATAATATGTTCTATAGTTAATCTTCCAATAATTATTTTTCTATATTTTCATAAAATTTCATGATTTGTCTATTATTGTCACTTTTATCTAATGAACATTTTGAAGTCGTATCACAATCACTTACACTCAAAGTCTCTATATATTTTAAATACCTCATAAATATTTGAATAATTTCTTGATGTTTCTCTAAATTTATTCTTTAATTAAATACAATAAGTTTTAATATAATCATTCTTTCTACACTAAAAAGAATTGGCTTTATAGTACATTTTTTTCATTAATGTATTCTTAAATTGTTATTTGTATTTTTTTCAAACTAAAAAACCATTATTCCATTTTAGAAAGTTCACAATCCTTTGGTTCTCATTCACAGTCATCTATATCTCTTCTTTAATTTCTCATTAATTTGATTTATTTTCATGTTTTGTTATATAATGTTCGAGCGGTGGTAAAAGAAACTCCATTTTTTTATCTTTTGTTGTATTTATTTTTATATTACATTCATACTATTTCACGGATGTAATTAAATAATCATGGATTAGTTTTCATAATGGATTTAATCATCAATAAAAATTCTTTAAAAATTGTAACTCCATTTGAAGAATATCAATAACTTTTTACATAAGTTGTTTATTATAAAATTCCTTTCACAAAGTGATTTTAAACTATTGAAAATAGTTATTAGTCATTGATGAATTTTGGGAAACAATTTCATCAACAATAAAATTAAAATCCAGATAATCTTCTCTTATAATAACTCAATTAATCTCCAGAAATTTGGATGTTCTAGAGTGGGTAACTTTTATGTTTCCCATTTTTAACAAGTTGTTCTACAAGATAAAACATGACTGTAGATATTTTATTAAATTGGTCAAAGAATGGTATTTCCAGCTCAGAAATTTAGTTGATTTTCATTATTCTCTTCTATAAAAACAAAATTCTCTTGTACATTGTAACTACCAGTATGCATAAGATAATTTTCACCTCTAGTGTTAATAATATGTTTTTCTATCTTATCTATAAGGACTCGGCCTTAAACCTAACATAATATTGAATTAAATGAATAATTCACATTGGGGATGTAACATCCCAAGTAAGTAATGAATAATAGATATGTTTATCTATTCCTATTAGATAGTGTTTTAGAGGCTTAAAATGAAAATAAATCCAATCTTAAGCATGGAATACACTAATATTTTTAAAAGATTTTTTTACTGCCTTTTAATGGAAAACCATTTTTAATTCTATCTTTTGACAATTTTATAAGCTATTTTTGTCAAAATAAACTTATTCTTTATGATTGGGACATCAAAATTTACTTTTTGTTAATATTTGGTACTTTTCTGATAAAGTTCATTTTTTATGAATAGTGAAAATGTTGTATTTTAATTCAAAACATCTTTTTAATATAATTTATTTATATGATTAGATTATTTTTTGAATTGGTTGTAAAGTGCAATTATAATATATTTATACCATTTAATCCAATAGTGTTCTTTGGAATCAATTTCACTTTGAAATTGGACTTAAACTAGTGTCAATCTTTTGATACTTATTGTTCCATAAAAACACGCTATTTGTCATGACAGTGTGAATTAATTTTTAAATTAATTAATGTGACTTATATGATTTTAATTTTTTAAAATAAACATCATTTTTGAATTAAGAATATCAAATATAACTTAGGGTGAAGTTTTGGTATTTTTCTGAAAAACTTCAATTTTTGATGAATAGTGAAACCACTAAGTGGTAGTTAAAGAAACTGATTTTTCATTTAAATGAAACTTTGTCACTTCTGTAATTTTATTTTCAAAAATCCAACATACGTGGTTGTCATTAAGAATTAAAATTTGGTTCAATGAGATTAAAATAATTTTTTGGTGAATAGTAACTTTTAAGTTCTTAATCGCGATTAGAGGTAATTAGTGTAGTTTAAGGTAAAAATAATGTTTTAATAATATTAGATGACCTAGACAAATGTCCTACCCTTATTGGATGTGTCATGGCCGACCAAGAAAACCCATGGGTCGATTTTTGGGACCCATGGAGCCACTTGGGTAAGATAAGGACATTAATGCCTTTTATTTAATGTAAAAGTAAAAATGACACAAACATGAGATGTTTTACTAAAACAATATTTACATGGGGTTATACAAGTCATATTTTTGACTATAAATATTAATTAGAATTATAAAAATATTTCCTACATCATGATTGTTTTTTATAATTTTTAGACATTAAATATATTAAATTATTTATGACATGATGATGATGCAGCGATTACCTCATTAATAAAGGATTTAAATAAAATGAAAAGATAATGTAAAATCTATGACCTACACATGTCCAAAACCTATTGGATGGATATATTTCGAACCCTTATCACCTTATCCTCGAATTATATCAATGTGGGACCTCTAAAATCCGAATATCATTTTAAATAAAGTAACTTTTCTTTACTTTCCAAGAGTGCCCCTCCTCTCCTCTTATAAAATGCCCCCACCTCTACCTCTTTACCCACACTTACAAAGCCTTTGGCTCGGCCAAACACTTCCCATTTTGTCTCTCCACATCCCTCTCTTACTCCTTGAAGCCTAACTTTGGGCAGAAGTCTTCCCAAGGAAGCCTTTGAGCTCAAACAAAAGGGAGTTACCCGATTTTAAGGTAATGTCTTTATTTGAGTCCTTTTATATTATTTTGCTACTCCAACCCCCTAAACTCTTTTTATTAATTTCTTTTGTAACAAATCCAGTATCTTCAATATACTAGGATGTTGTTATAAGAAGTATTAGAGCTACAATTACACACACCTACATCTAATGGTTAAAGAACATACTGTTTCTGTTGATGGCGAATTTCTACCTCCTGAAACGATGATTATTCAAAATCCTTTTAACACCTTCAAAGGTGGCCATTAAGATGTCACTATGTTTATATATGATATATAATATGTTTATGTTTTCCTTAATCTTCTGTTTTTTTTTCATTTTGGGCATACCTTTATGGTTTCCATTATGGGTAAACGCGATATCTTCATTTAAGGAAGTGCGGACTACCGCCCCCTCAAAGTGATTTGATTCGTTAATGCCATATGTGGGATGTATAAAGTATGTAATTAATGGTATTATATATGATATTATACTGGAATTATAACATACCTTTATATCATTATGATTCTATTCTATAAAATATGAAATAGAAATGAAAGTAGCGTTCATGCGTACGTACGTCTTACCGTCTCCATGAACGGTGAATTTCATTTCTTACCTCTAAATGATAATGTAATATCATAAATGCATGTTTATACTGGATATATATGATATATAAATCATGATTATAACTCTGTATATAATGGATACATGAACAACTTGTAATTATAAAGAGCATATTTTGACTCAAGTACCAATGATCGTTAAAACGACCGTTATTAACTAAAATAATTACATAGTGTTCATGACATGGTAATAAGTGATATAAAAGGAATAATGAACTTGAAAAAGGTTCTTAAGAAAGTAAAAATTAACTCAATTTTACTATTCAGGAGGTTAAAGGACGATTGAGTCAAGTCGGACCCGAGGTATGGGACTTCGTCTCAATCTCCTTTCATTGAGGCATATTTTTTTTATAAACAACCTTATTTTATACGATGTATAAACCCCTTTGACTTTTACGTTTATCCAAAAGGAATCTTTTTTTATACGAAGCGTTTACTAAATGACAAAAGGGAATGTTTTTGTCGTACATATGCGGCGACAACAACCTCTCCGCCTCCGTGACCATTATTTAAGTTTCGGCTTCCTCTAAAAGCCATACCATTTTTTAAAGAAAAATAAATACCATGTTTTACTTTTCTTTTATTTTGGTATTGAAAATGGTTTTCATAATGTTTTTATTATATCAATGTGTTTTATTGATATCTTGTGATTTAAATGTGGAAATTTTATGTTTCCTTTATGTACGTTTTATGTGATACGATTATGTTATGGTTCCTGGGCATTATTATGAAGGCGGGTGGTTCCGTGATAAACTAAGGGCGGGTGAGCCCGATATGGATCTTCAATGCATTGGGTAACGTGAAGGAGTGAAATGTTAAGGTTTCTCCGAAGAGATTTAGGGAATATACTGTGATGGGTATTCCAAACATAACCAAGAGTGTTACTCCCTACGTAAAAATGTTATTAATGCCTCAAGTTACCTTTATGTCTTATGATTTCTATGATTTATTCATGATTTGATGAGGTATGTTAAAGTGATTATGTTTTATGGGTAAAGTATGATTTCATTCTTATGTGTATATGTACCCCTTTTTCCTTTCCATATTTTTATATCCCTCACTGAGCTTTTTATGCTCATCCCGTGTTTTTGAAATGTTTTTCACAGGTCAAGGGAAGGGTACATGATATGATGATAGTGTCAAGGAAGTGTCCATAAAGAACCCATGTTTTATTTTAAATATGTTTCCATTTATGGGAAAAATGAATACTATCTTTTATGTAACCACTTTGTTTAAATGTGGAATGTAATGCAAGTTTTATGTTCTAATTCTCTAAAACTCTAAACCTGAAAAGATACTCAAGGTGTAATCTTGTAATAACTCAAGATTAAGTAAGGTTTAAGGCTAGGGCCTTATAGTTGGTATCAAAGGTCGGTTTAGATAACTTTAGGAGTTAGAATTATATTAAATGATTATCAAAAAATATATTTTTTTATGGTCAAATTGAAATGATATTGCATTTGAAGTTTACCATGTTGCATCATCTAAGACATGTTTGTTCAGAATGGTTTTCCATAGAGGAAATAGGGAAGCAGTGCTAGGAAGGCATACAGAAGGAAATAACCTTCCGAATCAGCATTCTGAGATAGTCAGAATTGGAACTGAACAGTTTGTTACAGTGATGGCACAGTTGACTCAAGCGATAAATGGTGGTGGTATCCATGCACGAGATCAGCCAGATCAACCATAGAGGAACATTTCAGTGGTGTAACATTTCATGAGGCAACATCCCCCATCATTCAAAGGTTCATCTAACCCTGTGCTAGTTGAAGGGTGGATTAAAGCACTGGAGAATATATTCGATGTCATGGGGTGTTCAGACAATCAAAAGGTTAGTCTTTCTATTTACCGTTTGGAGGGTGAAGCAGATCAGTGGTGGTCGATGGTTAAAAATATCAGGGACGCTGATGAGATTGATTCTCTCGACTGGGATGAATTTAAAGGTATGTTTCTTGAGAAGTATTTTCCTAAGGCTGTTCGAATTAGTATGGAAAATCAATTCTTGGATTTGAGGCAAGAGGAAGACTCAGTGGCTACCTATGAAGTAAAGCTCACTCGATTGGCAAGGTATGCTCCAAATTTTATCCGAGACATTGATAGTAAAATCAATCGTTTTTACTCAGGGTTAAATCCAAAATATCGAAGGGATTTAGATTCTCATGTGTTCAAAAGTTATGAAAAGTTTGTTCTATGTGCTGAGAAGGTAGAAATTGAGTTTTCTGATGATCAAGTGTTCTATAACAACCTACAGAAGAAGAGACCGAGGTGGCAGGAGAAATGAAAGAATTCTTCAAAAAGGTCTGAAGGTAAGAAAACTAAGTTTCCAGTTTGTGATAAATGTGGTAAAAGGCATGCTGGGGAATTCCTTCTGAATTCTGGAAAGTGCTACCGATGTGGTAACATGGGAAATAAGGCTCGTGATTGCACTGAAAAAGATCAAGGTGATGGTAAGACCAAATTTGATTTACAGTTAGTGAAATTTTTTAAGTGCAATGAGATGGGCCACTATGCAAATGAGTGTACAAAAAAGAGATTGAATGATGGGAAGCATTTAGAATACAACCAGAAATGGGTGGTGAAATCCTTTGCAACTACTTCAGCAGATGTCGGGCCATCAAATGAAGTTGTATCAGGTACTTTGTTTGTTTTTCATATTATACCAGTGTGTTGTTTTATTTGTGGTCTACACATTATTTCATCTCTAAAAACTTTTCTAGTAAAATGAGAATACCATATCAAGAAATGTCTCCTGAACTTTTGGTAAAAACACCTGGGGGAAATGTTGAGGCAAAAAGAATTTATAAGAATCTTCCTATCCTTATCTGTGGGAAGAACCTACTTGCGAACCTTATTGTTTTACCTCTAGTAGAGGTTAATGTTATCCTGGGTATGGATTGGCTCTCTATTTACCATGCTAATATTGACTGTAGAGCTAAATAAGATTCTTTTCAGAAATACTTTCAGTTTGTGTACAAGAATGAACCCTTACGTTGGATAACTTATCAAGAGGCCGAGAAACTTGTAAAAGATGGAAATGAATGTTACCTTGCACGTATTGTTGAAAAAAAGGGAACTGTTCAGATTAATGATGTGCCAGTGGTAAATGAGTATCCTGATGTTTTTCCTGATGAGTTTCCTGGAATAATACCAGATCGGGAAGTTGAATTTACTGTCGACTTAGTTCCTGATGCTAAGACAATTTCAAAACCCCCTTATCAAATGGCTCAAATTGAACTTTTAGAGTTGAAGGAGCAATGGCAAGATTTATTAGAGAGAGGTTTCATTCGACCTAGCACATCACCATGGGGTGCTCCTGTTTTATTTGTTAAAAAGAAAGATGGTTCAATGAGACTTTGCATTGATTATAGAGCCTTGAATAACATCACTATTAAGAACAAATATTCTTTGCCTCATATCGATGATTTTTTTGATCAGCTCCAGGGAGCTCAGTTTTTTTCAAATATTGACTTGAGATCGGGGTACCATCAGCTGAAGGTAAAGGAAGCAGACGTTTCAAAGACTGCGTTTAGTACAATATATGGCCATTATGAATTTGTATTAATGCCTTTTGGGCTAACCAATTCACCTTTTGTATTCATGGAATTAATGAATAGAATTTTCAATGAGTTCCTGGATAAGTTTGTGGTGGTTTTCATTGATGATATTTTGGTTTTTTATAAAAGTAAAGAGGAGCATGAAATACATTTAAGGGTTATTTTGTAAACCTTGAAAGAAAATAAATTGTATGGGAAATTCAGCAAGTGTGAGTTTTGGTTGCAACAAATTTCTTTCCTTGGTCATATTGTTTCTAAAGATGAGATAACTATTGATCCTGCAAAAACAAAGGTTGTTGAAGAATGGCCAAGACCCACAAATGTAACTGAGATTCGTAGCTTCCTTGGTTTGTCAGGCTATTACCGAAGGTTTGTTAGAAATTTTTCATGGTTATCTAGTCCAGTGACTAAGCTAACTCGGAAGGGTGGTATGTTTATCTGGAAAAAAGAATGTGATGATTGTTTTCAGGAACTGAAAAGAAGATTGGTGAATGCTCCAGTTTTGGCACTACCTTCCTTGAATGGTGAGTTTGTCATCTACAGTGATGCTTCATTGAAAGGACTTGGTTGTGTCCTTATGAATAATGATCAGGTAATTTCTTATGCTTCACGACAGTTGAAAACTCATGAGGTATATTACCCTACACATGATTTGGAATTAGCTGTTGTTGTTTTTGCTCTAAAAATTTGGAGGCATCATTTGTATGGAGTAAAGTGTGAAATATATACTGATCACAAAAGTATAAAGTATATATTCACTCAGAAAGAATTGAACATGAGACAGAGGAGATGGCTAGAATTAATCAAGGATTATGATTGTACAATTCATTACCATCCAGGAAAAGCAAATAAAGTGGCTAATGTTTTGAGTCGAAAAAGTAATGATTCATTAGCAATGTTGTGTTTGGAACGTGATCCTTTGGTTAAGGATTTGATGAACTTTGGCATAGAAGTTGTTGGTGCAGGATGTTCTTCTGTTTTGTTTCAGGTATCAGTGAAATCTTCTCTATCGGATAGAATCAAGCAAGCACAGAAGCAAGACAGTGAGTTGCAGAAAAAGGTAGAGCTGGTTCAGAAATGTAAGTTGCCTAAATTCAACATTGATATTGATTGTGTTTTGAGATTTGGGAAGAGATTTTGTGTGCCTTGTGATTTAAAGTTGAAGAGAGAGTTGTTATGTGAAGCTCATAGTTCCCCGTTTTCAGTTCATCCAGGAAGAACTAAGATGTACAGAGATCTGTGGGAGTATTTCTGGTGGGATGGAATGAAAAGAGATATTGCTGATATTACTGTGAAGTGTTTGACATGTCAATAGGTTAAAGCAGAGTGGCAGTTACTGAAAGGGATGCTTCAGCCTTTACCAGTGCCAGAGTGGAAATGGGAGAATATATCCATGGACTTCGTTGTGGGATTGCCGAAGACCCCTCAAGGTAATAATGCAATCTGGGTTATTGTTGATCACTTGACTAAATATTCTCATTTCCTTGCTATATGAGATAATTTTTCCCTAGATCAACTTTCCAGTTTGTATATTAAAGAGATAGTCAGGTTACATGGAGTTCCCCTCTCCATTGTAACTGACCGTGATCCCAGGTTCACTTCTAACTTTTGGAAAGGCCTTCAGAAGTCGTTGAGTACTGAATTAAATTTTAGTACAGCTTTTCATCCTCAATCAGATGGGCAGTCAGAACAAACAATTCAGACCTTGGAGGATATGCTACGAGCTTGCTTGATTGATTATCAGGGAAGTTGGGACCAACATATTTCTTTGTTTGAGTTTTCATATAATAACAGTTTTCATTCCAGTATACAGATGGAACCATTTGAGGCGTTATATGGGAAGCGGTGTCGAACTCCGGCTTTTTGGGATGAAGTGGGTGAAAGGAAGATGATGGGACTAGAATTGGTAGAAGAGATGGCAGAAAAAGTTCATCTGATACAGAAACACATGAGAATAGCTCAGAGAAGGCCGAAGAGTTATGCAAATAATAGGAGTAATGATCTCTCTTTTGAGGTAGGTGATCATGTTTTTCTCAAGGTTTCTCCATGGAAAAGTGTGATGCGATTTGGTAAGAAAGGAAAGCTGAGTCCAAGGTTCATTGGACCATATGAAATTCTGGAGTGAGTTGGATCAGTTGCTTACTGAGTGGCTTTACCTCCAAGCTTATCTCAGGTACACAATGTTTTTCATGTTTCGATACTGAGAAAGTACATGCCAGATCCATCTCATGTTTTGAGTCCAAAGGTAGTTCAGCTGGAAGAGAACCTATCTTTTGAGGAACAACCGGTCCAGATTCTTTACCACAGGGAGAAGGTGTTACGGAATAAGGTGATTCATCGGGTAAAGGTTTTGCGGAAAAACCACATGATTGAAGAGGCAACATGGGAATCTGAAAATGCAATGAGGGATAAATACCCCCACTTATTCGATAAGTAAATAAAATACAGGGACGCAATTTTCTAAAGGTTGGAAGGATGTAACATCCCATGTAAGTAATGAATAATATAAATTTTTATCTATTCCTATTAGATAGTGTTTTAAAGGCTTAAAATGAAAATAAATCCAATCTTAAGCATGGAATACACTAATATTAAAAAAAAATTATTTTACTGTCTTTTAATGGAAAACAATTTTTAAATCTACCTTTTGACAATTTTATAAGCTATGTTTGTCAAAATAACCATATTCTTTATGATTAGAACATCAAAATTTACTTTGTGTGAATTTTTGGTATTTTTCTGATAAAGTTTATTTTTTATGAATAGTGAAAAATGTTGTATTTTAATTCAAAACCTCTTTTTAATATAATTTATTTATATGATTATATTATCTTTTGAATTGGTTTTAAATTTCAATTAGAATATATTTTTACCATTTAATCCAATAGTGGTCGTTGGAATCAATTTCACTTTTAAATGGGACTTCAACTAGTGTCAATCTTTTGATACTTATTTTTCCATAAAAACACGCTATTTGTCATGACAGCGGGAATTAAATTTTAAATTAATTAATGTGAATTATATGATTTTAATTTTGTAAAATAGACATCATTTTTGAATTCAGAATATCAAATATATCTTAGGTTGAAGTTTTGGTATTTTTCTGAAAAACTTCAATTTTTGATGAATAGTGAAACCACTAAGTGGTAGTTAAAGAAACTGAATTTTTGTTTAAATGAAACTTTTTCACTTCTGTGATTTTATTTTCAAAAATCCTAAATACATGGTTGTCATTAAAAATTAAAATGTGGTTCAATGAGATTAAACTAATTTTTTGGTGAATAGTAACTTTTAAGTTCTTAATCGCGATTAGAGGTAATTAGTGTAGTTTAAGGTAAAAATAATGTTTTAATAATATGAGATGACCTAGAAAAATGTCCTACCCTTGTTGGATGTGTCATGGCCGAACAGGACAACCCATGGGTCGATTTTTCAGACCCTATGGAGCCAAATGGGTAAGATAAAGACAATAATGCTTTTTATTTAATGTAAAAGTAAAAATGACACAATCATGAGATGTTTTACTAAAACAATTTTTACATGGTGTTATACAAGTCAAATTTTTTACTATAAATATTCATTAAAATCTAAAAAGATTTCATACATCATGATTTTTTTTTATAATTTTTAGACATTAAATATATTAAATTATTTATGACATGATGATGATGCAGTGATTACCTCATTAATAAAGGATTTAAATAAAATGAAAAGAAAATGTAAAATCTATGACCTACGCATCTCTAAAACCTATTGGATGGGTATATTTAGAACCCTTATCACCTTATCCTAGAATTATATCAATGTGGGACCTCTTAAATCCGAATCCCATTTTAAAATAAAGTAACTTTTTTTACTTTCCAAGAGTGCCCCTCCTCTCCTCTTATAAAAGGCGCCCACCTCTACCTCTTTACCCACACTTCCAAAGCCTTTGGATCGGCCAAACCCTGCCCATTTTGTCTCTCCACATCCCTCTTTTACTCCTTGAAGCCTCACTGTGGGCAGAAGTCTTCCCAAGAACCCTTTGAGCTCAAACCAAAGGGAGTTACCAGATTTTAAGGTAATGTCTTCACTTGAGTCCTTTTATTTTATTTTGCTTCTCCAACCCCCTAAACTCTTTTTATTCATTTCTTTTGTAACAACTCCAGTATATTAAATATACTAGGATGTTGTTATAATATGTATTCGAGCTACAATTACACACACCTACATCTAATGGTTAAAGAACATATTGTTTCTGTGGATGATGAATTTCTGCCTCCCGAAACGATGATTGTTCAACATCCTTTTAACACCTTCAAAGGTGGCCATTAAGATGTCACTATATTTATATATGATATATAATATGTTTATGTTTTCCTTAAGCTTCTATTTTTTTCATTTTTGGCATACTATTATGGTTTCTATTATGGGTAAACGTGATATCTTCATTTAAGGAAGTGCGGACTACCGCCCCCTCAAAGTGATTTGATGCGTTAATGCCATATGTGGGACGTATAAAGGATTTAATTAATGGTATTAAATATGATATTATACTGGAATTATAATATACCTTTATATCAGTATGATTCCATTCTATAAAATACGAAATAGAAATGAAATTAGCGTTCATGCGTACGTACGGCTTACCGTCTCCATGAACGGTGCATTTCATTTCTTACCTCTAAATGATTATGTAATAATATAAATGCATGTATATACTGGATATATATGATATATACATCATGATTATAACTATGGATATAATGGATACATGAACAACTTGTAATTATAAAGAGCATATTTTGACTCAAGTACCAATGATCGTTAAAATGGCCGTTATTAACTAAAATAATTACATAGTGTTCATGACATGGTAATAAGTGATATAAAAGGAATAATGAACTTGAAAAAGGTTCTTAAGCAAGCGGAAATTAACTCAAGTTTATTATTTAGGAGGTTAAAGAACGATCGAGTCAAGTCGGACCCGAGGTATGGGACTTCGTCTCAATCTCCTTTGATTGAGGCATATTTTGTTTTATACACAACCTTCTTTTATACGGTGTATAAACCCCTTTGACTTTTACGTTTATCCAAAAGGAATCTTTTTTTATACAAAGCATTTACTAAACGACAAAAGGGAATGTTTTTGTCGTACGTATACGGCGACAACGACCTCTCTGCCACCATGGCCATTATTTAAGTTTCGGCTTCCTCTACAAGCCATACCGTTTTTTTAAAAGAAAAATAAATACCCTGTTTTACTTTTCTTTTATTTTGGTATTGAAAATGGTTTTCATATTGTTTTTATTATATCAATGTGTTTTATTGATATCTTGTGATTAAAATTTGGAAATGTTATGTTTCCTTTATGTACATTTTATGTGATACGATTATGTTATGGTTCTTGGGCATTATTATGAAGACGGGTGGTTCCGTGATAAACTAAGGGCGGGTGAGGCAGATATAGCTCTCCAATGCGTTGGGTAATGCGAAGGAGTGAAACGTTAAGGTTTTTCTGAGAGATTTAGGGAATATACTGTGATGGGTATTCCAAACGTAACCAAGAGGGTTACTCCCTACATAAGAATTTTATGAATGCCTCAAGTTACCTTTATGTCTTATGATTTCTATGATTTATTAATGATTTGATGAGGTATGTTAAAGTGATTATGTTTTATGGGTAAAGTTTGTTTTCATTTTTATGTGTATATGTACCCATGTTGCCTTTCCCTATTATTATATCCCTTACTGAGGTTTTTATGCTCATCCAATGTTTTTGAAATGTTTTTCACAGGTCAAGGGAAAGGTACATGATATGATGATAGTGTCAAGGATGTGTCAAGAAAGAATCCATGTTTTATTTTAAATATGTTTCCATTGATGGGAAAAATGAATACTATCTTTTATGTAACCACTTTGTTTAAATGTGGAATATAATGCAAGTTTTATGTTCTAATTATCTAAAACTCTAATCCTGAAAAGATCCTCAAGGTGTAATCTGGAAATAACTCAAGATTAAGTAAGGTTTAAGGCTGGGGCCTTATAGGGGATATTTTTAGGTTTAGTGTTTTAGAGAATTAGGACATAACTATTACATATCGAAAAATTACAAAGTAGACAGTATCCATTTTTTTACAAAACGTGAACTCTTGAAAAAAGGGTCATGTCTAGTTCCATGTTTAAGATAGAATGAATTTTCCTTCATTCCATCCTTGACCCTATTCCACATTATGTCCTGTGATTTTTTTTTGAAATATGTGGGATGATCATATAAAGATCAGTAAGGGATACACAAAGAAGGAAAACTGTTAGCTTTTCAAAACAATAAATAAACCCTGAATAATATAACATAAGTGATACTTTTCTCCTTTATGATTTAGTAAATACTATTCACTGAATAAAATATCATTATTTACCCTGTTATAACCAAAAGATTACCATAAAACCCATATAAAGAAAACAAAACATATAAAGGTAAATTGGGCCATAAACATACTTATATGGAATAACCAAACGGTTGACTTCCACACATATCACTAAATGGAATAGCCATATGGCAAACATCCATACCCAATGAATTGGAGGTTATAACTTAACCACCCATCCTTGTATTCACGGCACCACCCATCATTTGGTTTATCACGTAACCACCCATCAAATGTCCAACTAACAATATAAAATCATATCACATACAAAAAATATAAAGGAAAGGAAACATTTCCACATTTCAATCACAATATATAACTTAATTATATGGACATAACAAATCCATTTTCAAAACCATTTTCAATACAAAAAATTTATAAATTAGTATAAGGTATTTATTTTCTTTAAAAAACACTACGGCTTGTTGAGGAAGCCAAAGATCAAATAATACTCACGGTGGCAGAAAAGGTCGTTGTCACCGCTTATGTTAAAAAGAAACATAATTTTTTGTTGTTTATTAAAACGCTTCGTAGAAAAATATTCCCTTTGAAAATTCAAGGGTGTTTATACAGCTTATAAAATAATGTCATGTATTAAAACAAAATATGCTTCAATGAAAGGAGATTGAGACGATGTCTGTTACCTCACATCCGACTTGACTTGATCGTTCTTTAATCTCCTAAATAATAAACTAAAGTTAATTTATACTTTCATAAGAACCTTTTTCAAGTTTTTTATTCCTTTTATATATTTTATTATCAGGTTATAAACATTATGAAATCATTTAAGTTAATAACATTCATTTTGTCGATAGTTGGTACTTGAGTCAAAAATAAACACCTTATATTTACATGTAGTTCATGTGGTCAATATTCCATTATATCCAGAATGATATTCATGATTTAAATATCATATATATCATATATATTCAGTATATACAAGTATTTATAATAGTACATAACATTTGGAGGTAAGAAATGAAATGCATTGTTCATGGAGACGGTAAGCCGTGCGTACGCATTAACGCTACTTTAATTTATATTTCTTATTTTAATTGAATTAAAACATAATGATATATAGGTATATTATAATTACAGTATAATATTATATATTATATCATTAACTCTATCCTTTATACATCCCACATAAGGCATTAACGAGTCACATCACTTTAAGGGGGCAGTAGTCTGCACTTCCTCAAATGAGATTATCGTATTTACCCACTACGGAAACCATAAAGGCTTGATATAATTGGGAAGTATAGAAGTATAAGGAAATCCTAAACATAATATATATCATATATAAATACAGTTCCATCATAATGGCCACCATGAGAGGCGGTAAGACTTAATTGAACAATCATTGTTTCGTGAGGCATTAGTTTTCCATCCACATAAACATTATGATATTCATCCATTAGATGGTGTTTTGTGTAAGTGTCACTAGTGCAGAAATCGTTTTTTACGTCACCATTTTTTACGTTGGTTATATATAACCGACGTAAAAATGCGGCGAGTAGATTTTTAACGTCGGTTATTTTAATAACCGACGTTACAAATCGTGACTGTTGGGTTTTTACGTCGGTTATCTTATAACAGACATAAAAAACCAATGCGCGGGGGGTTTTTTACGTCGGTTATTTGGTAACCGACGTAAAAAACCCGATATCGACGCATTTTTTTACGTCGGTTATCAAATAACAGACATAAAAAACCCCCCAGGGATTTGTTTTTTTACGTCGTTTATTTGATAACCGACTTAAAAAACATGTCGATATCGGGTTTTTTACGTCGGTTTCCAAATAACAGACATAAAAAACCCACCCGGGCTTTGGTTTTTTACGTCGGTTATTTGGAAACCGACGTAAAAAACCCCCCGCGCATTGTTTTTTTACGTCGGTTATCTTATAACCGATGTAAAAAACCAAAGCACGGGGGGGGGGGGTTACGTCGTTTATAAAATAACCAACGTAAAAAACCCGTAGATATCTCATTTTTTACGTCGGTTATAAAATAACCGACGTAAAAAACCAAAGCACGGGAGCTTTTTTACGTCGGTTTTAAGATAACCGACGTTATAAAGTTAAAAAATAGTTTATAACATCGGTTATATAATAACCGACGTTATAAAACAATTAAAAAATTTAAAGCCCGTGGACTGTCATTTACGATTTTTCGATTGACAGTCCGTCGGCTCGTCTCTCTCTCGCGCGGTAAACCCTAATCGGCTCGTCGATCGACCTGCGTTAAACTCATTTTGGCTTTATTTTTTATCTTCTTCACTCCTCTCAGATCTATCATCTCAACTCACAACATTCAAGTAAGCCTTCCACGAATTTATTTCGTTCGTTTTTGTTTCGATTCTTGATGTGATTTTCGTTCGTTTTTGAATGTCGTGGAATTTTTTGTTATTGCAAATGGTTATTATGTCCATTCAACTCGCAACATTCAACTCGCAATATTCAACTCGCAACATTCAAGCAGGTGTATTTTGGATAAGACTATTTTTAACTCTTATTCTAGATTTTCATTCTGATATACGCTTTACGATTCTATATTACAATGAAAAAGTAGATTCATTAAAGCTTCTTAAACCACTTATACTTCATCTTTTCTTCTAAAATATGAATCAGAAACAACTCCAATATGATCACTATATTGATCTATCTGAATACCAGTAACTTCATTACGAGCAACCTCTTAAGTATCTAAATAAATCAATATCTGATAAAAATATTACTATGACCATGAGAACATAGATATTTGACTTCACAACCATTAAAATTATTCAATCATTTAGAAAGAATAATTAATTTTAAAACATTGAGGATTAGCTTCAGCAAAATCTGAAAAATAATGGGTGGTATTGTAACGTTCCATTCTTCCAGCAACATTATTATTTCCTACTTAGCTGGAATGTGTCTTTCTAGATGAAGATTGGTAGTACTTATTTTCATAAAATCATATTTTCAATATGATTGTCCAGAAAATGATTTTCATGAATGAAATTGGACCAGGTACAATCGGTAATACCTATCCTTAAAATTTCATTCAACATTCTTACATCATAATGTTTTTTCAAAAAAATTATGATTTTTAGAACTCCTAGATCAGAAAACCATCATCTATTTTCATCTTCATTCATAAAAATATCAATTCATACCTATTACAATCAAATATTTCATTCTGGACTCTTGGTGAGTCTGATAATACATTTCTTCTTTCAGTCATCTCCTAAAAATGATGGACCTTTTCATGGAAAGTGTATCTGCTTTCTTGAATACGATGGTATGTCCGATTTTCAACAAAACCAAGTGAGGTGATTTCTTTTATTATTAATAATTCATAAAAAATTTATAATACCTAAATATTATTATCATCCTTTTCATATTTTTCATTATAAAAAAGGTAAATGGTACTTTCTTTTCATTCTCAAGTTAAATTATATTTTTTATAAAGTCTTTTCTATCTAGGTAGAAATAATTTAACGATAATTAGATTGAATTAGGTATATTATCTTATCTTACCATCCAAACACATTTTTATGTATTAATAATTATTATGTTTTGTAAAAACAATTATGACCCCCATTTCATTTTTTTAGTTAATTGATCTACGAAAGTGTTATAAATGATTTGATGATCACGATTCACCCATATATATGGTTAGTCATTATGTCACATTTGGGTCCATAATATCCTTCTAATGCATTCGACAATGCATTATATATCATAGATCAATATGGGATACAGATGGTTATACCATGTCCAATGTGTTATGTGATGTGTCTCATAAGAAATATTATAATAAATTAAAGGAAAGGTGATTAACATATCCCAATATGAGGTGAATGAAACTATGTTTTCCCTTGACATATGTTATGACTTATATGATTATGTTTGTGTCACACTCTTATGTTATTCCACATACCGATGTTGTGATCTTGTGAATAAGGTTTTTTAAATCATGTTCCCACTATCATATAAATCATGTCTTATGTTATGCTAAAATTGTTATACATGGACTCAAGGTTTAATGATCTATGATTATATAGAACTGTTTCACTTATCTTTTTGATCATGTTCTTTGTGTATGCTCTTATACCCCCATGGATATCTTTTTATGAGATTAGATATTATATTTATATATATAATGTTTACCCATAATGAGTATCGTAAATCAAAACTTTTATTATTTTCATTCCCTAAGTTATAAAAATAAGTAATATGTAGGATGATTCAAAAATTTAATCTGTGAGATGAGTTGTTTTATGTGTGAAACCCAGGCCAAACACATATGTATTTTTTTATTGGTATTACATATATATAGTTCGACATATACTTTTTTTTACATTACCATGATATTAACATTACTTTTTCTAAAGAAATATTAATGTCCTTAGACTATATATCAGATCAAAAGGATATAGTAATTCTAATATATAATCAGAATGATCAGATGATATGACAATATTATTAAACATAAAACAAATGGTCTATATTCATATTTCTAACATGACACTTACGATGTATAGCTATTTGGTGTTGGGTACTTATGAAAACTACTACTACTTTCAAGATTTTGGCACTTGAAAGTGTTGAGTACTTTAGATCATAATGATTGAACAACAAGCATGAATAACACATGTTATATGCTCCATTAGGTATTCCTATATTTTAACATGTTTATTAGTATATTGGAATGAGATTATTATAAATGTGTATCATCTGATCATATTCACTTATTCCATATAAAAATAATTGTGTTTATGTTTTATTGATGTATATTTTATTTGGAGAATCATTAGGCATCATGGTTTTCTTTGATTCAATGAAATTTAAAACTGTTATATCTAACTATATTTTGTTTTAAAAATAATATTCAAGCATATTTTTTTAAATACCTATAGATTTGTTTTACATTTTAAATTGTTTTACATTCAAATTATGATTTTTTTCATATAAACATGTATTTGTCTTATCTTAAAAATATATATTTTTTGTTGATATTTGTTATAGGTAATAATGAGTCGAAGTTGGATTACGGCACATCGAATGAGCAATTAATTTGAGGAAGGTGTTGATGCCTCTTTGGAATTTGCAAAACGAAATGTTCCAAGTAGTGACATTTTTTTCTGTCCATGCCTGAAATGTTTGAATATGAAGAAGTTGAAAAGTATAGAGATAAAAGATCATCTGATATGTCATGGTTTTAATCTGAGTTACAACCCTTGGATTTGGCATGGTGAAACTGGACGGAATGTCACTGATGATGATGATTCGCAAGATGGTAACTCTGATGGAATTGAAGAAATGATTCGCGATATTGTAGCAGAACAAATTGAGATAGAACCGACAATTTCACGTCTATATGGTGATGCTGAAAAACCATTATATCCCGGTTGTACAGATTTTACGGTTTTTTCGGCGGTGTTAAGATTGATTAACCTGAAGGCGAAGCATGGATGGAGTGACAGAAGTTTTACAGAGCTGCTACAATTGATGAAAGACATTCTTCCAAAAGATAACGATCTTCCAGATTCACATTACAAAGCCAAGAAAATATTATGCCCTATGGGATTGGGATACAAGAAAATACATGCCTGTCCGAATGACTGCTTTATATATAGGAAGGAATATGAATTTCTGTCATAGTTTCCAAAATGTAGGACATCACGGTATAAGGTGAATGAAAAATCACAGGGTGATGTAGAGATTACAAAGCTCCCTTCAAAGGTATTTTGGTATCTTCCTATAATTAATCGTTTCAAACGTTTATTTGCTAATTCACAGGATGAAAAAAGGTTAAGATGGCATGCTGAAGAGCGGGTATGTGATGGAAAAATAAGTCATCCAGCTTATTTTCCATAATGGAAGAAAATTGATGCGCAGTATTCTACATTTGGAAATAAAATAAGAAATCTCAAACTAGGGTTGTGCACAGATGGAATGAATCCATACCGAACACTTAGTAGTACACATAGTTCATGGCCTGTTTTATTGGTAATTTACAACCTCTCTCATGAAGTTTGTATGAAGCGCAAATATGTCATGTTGAGTACAATGATCTCTGGTCCAAAGCAACCCGGTAATGATATTGATGATTACTTGTCACCGTTGATTGATGATTTGAAACTGTTATGGGCTGATGGTATTAGGGTGTATGATTCTTATAAAATGGAATATTTTCAACTGCATGTAGTGCTTCTGTTCACTATAAATGACTTCCCAGCGTATGGAAATTTGTCTGGATACAGTGTTAAAGGGCATAAAGCATGTCCAATTTGCGAACAACAGACGTCCTATTGTCAATTGCTTCATGGGAGGAAAACAGTGTACATGGGTCATCGAAAGTTTTTTCCTATGGAACACCCTTATAGAAGACTAAAAAGGCATTTAATGGCTCACAAGAATTTGATACTTCTTCAAAACCTTTATCCTCTGATCTGTATTTTGAGAGGGTGAAAAACCTTGACGTGACATTGGGAAAGACACAGAAATCTGGTAATGATAGACATATTTGGAAGAAATGGTCATTTTTTTTTGAGCTACCATATTGGAGGTATCATGAAGTTAAACATAATATTGATGTCATGCACGTGGAGAAGAATATCTGTGATTCTTTGATTAGAACATTGTTAGATATTAAAGGAAAGACTAAAGATGGGTTGAATGCAAGATTGGACTTACTATCAATGGGAATACGTTTGGAGTTAGCTCCCACTCCTAAAGGAAGACGAACATTTCTTCCCCTGGCTTGTCATACATTATCGAAGAGGGAGAAAATTAGCTTCTGTCAGTGTCTTCATGATACCAAAGTGCCTCAAGATTATTCTTCTAATGTAAAAAATTTTGTCTCATTGAAGGACTTGAAGTTGATAGGTATGAAATCACATGATTGTCACGTCATGATGCAACAAATTCTTCCAGTTTCATTGCGTGGAATATTGCCCATTCGTGTCAGAAAGACTATAATGAAGTTGTGTTATTTTTTCAATTCAATTTGTAACAAGGGGATTGATGTGAATGCTTTGAACATTTTGGAAAAGGATGCAATTTTTATACTTTGTCAATTGGAAATGTATTTTCCTCCAACATTTTTTGATATAATGGTGCATTTGATGATTCATCTGGTTCGAGAAATAAAGCTTTGTGGACCTGTATATCTTCGTTGGATGTATCCTTTTGAAAGGTATATGAAAATATTAAAGGGGTATGTTAAAAATATATATCGACCTGAAGCCTCCATTATTGAAAAGTATATTTCTGAGGAGGTAGCAGAGTTTTGTACGAGCTACTTGGCTGCGGCGCAACACATAGGTTTGCCTCCATCTCTCCATGAACGAGTTAATAATGAGGGAAAGAGGATTCGCAGCTTGAAAGTCATATCATTGTCAGCTAAACAGATGAAGAAGTTAGAATCATACATCTTGAATAACATAACTGATGATCAACCATATATCACATTGCATATTAATGAGTTGAAACAATGTCATCCGAAGAAGAAAGAAATGTGGATTTTAAATGAGCACAACAAAACTTTTTTGTCATGGATTAAAAAGACTTTGCTTGGTAGATCAGATGTATCAGAGACATTAATATGGATAGTGGGTGGTCCATGTTTAAATGTGATAACATGGTCTGGTTATGACATTAATGGTTATACATTTCATACCAAATCTCAGGACAACAGAAGTGCAGTTCAGAATAGTGGTGTATTGGTGTTTGCAGAAGAAATGCATTTTTCGAGTGCTAAGGAAAAAAACCCAATTTCTGCATCAAATACATATTATGGAGTGATTGAAGACATATGGGAGGTTGATTACTTTAAAATTAAAGTTCCCGTTTTTAACTGTAAATGGTTTAACGGTAACAACAGTGTCAGACACGATGAATTTGGAATGACACTTGTTAATATGAATATATTGGAAGACACAGCTGATTATTTTATAATGGAAAAACATGAAAAACAAATTTTTTATGTAGTAGATCAATCAGATATGCAGTGGGCTGTTGTTTTACAAGGGAAAAAACAATATGTTGGTGAGGATGAACTTGATGAATATGCTGATTTATGTGAGATCCCTACTTCTATGGAAATATTAACAGAACATAATGACGATCATGTTGAAGACATAGTTTGTGCCATAAGGAACGATCACGATGAAGGAATTTGGGAAAACAATCCATCTGTAAATCCCTAAAATTACATGTAACATATGTTTATTTCTTGTTTACATTTATTTTTTCCATAAATGTTAGATATTGTAAGTTTTTTATTTATTAAAACATGTTTTAAAATAAAATAAGTATATGTTTTTGTTTGTTTTAAGTTTGTTTAGTTTACTTTATCATGTTTATAACCATTACATGAATTTTAAAATGCTTATTTTTGTTCACTGACAATTACTTTACCATGTTTACAATGTTTACCAGGTTTACCATTTTTACCATTTTTACCATCTTGACCATCTTGACCATCTTTTCCATCTTTACCATTTTTTAACATGCTTACCATATTACCAATGTTTACTATTATGTAACATAGTACACTTTTCTATTTTTTGATTACAGTAGTATTAAAATATTTGAATTTTTATATCTGTTCACTGACAATTACTTTACCATGTTTACAATGTTTACCAGGTATACCATTTTTTCCATTTTTTACCATCTTGACCATCTTGACCATCTTGACCATCTTTGCCATCTTTACCATTGTTTAACATGCTTACCATATTACCAATGTTTACTATTATGTAACCTAGTACACTTTTCTATTTTCTGATTACAGTAGTATTAAAATATTTGAATTTGTATATTTGTGAACTGACGTTTGTTTTTTTGATTTGAAGGATAATGACAGATCATTCAGATGATCAACCACATGATTCTGGAGAGGAGCATATTACTGGTCATAACTCTGGGGATGAACATTCACATGCTACTATTACGAAAAAGAGTTCAAAGGTTGGTAAACGTGGGTGCACACGTTTACTAAAATTATCACTTTCCCGTACGCAGGATCATAGGATAGTAGTTGAGTTTTATGATGATGATATTCCTAGAGGTCTGAATGCCAAAGATTTTAAGAGTTTTGTTGCAACTCAGGCTAAGACCAAAGTAAGCATTTTGTATGATGATTGGAGAGGTGTGGATAAAGCGATTATCTCTCAGTTGTGGGAGACGATTTTGGTAAATCTTTTGTCATTGTTTGACCATTCTTTTAATGTTTCTAGTATATATAATATATTTAACCTCTTCTTTGTCAGATGACATTTGATATTCCTGACACTGGAGGATTCAGGAAGAAATGCTTATCGTTGGCTGCCAGGAGATGGAGGGATTTCAAATCAACCCTCTCATCTGATTTCATTTATGGTCATAGGAGTCATGACAATCCATGTTGTATATATCATTTTATAGATGAAGAAACATGGAGAGGGTTTTTTGAAAGTAGAAAAAAAGATTCATTTCTGGTAAGGGAAATGTAAACTTTTATAAACTTTCTTATATAAATGATTTTATTAATGTTTTGTTAATGATTTCTTATTCTTAAATTATAGCAAACAAGGAAATCTCATCAGGAGATCCAATCTAAAAATGTATACCCTCATAGTTTATCTCGGGGAGGGTATACATTATTGGAAGAAAAAATGATAGCGGAAAAATTTCAACAACTAAGAGCTGAGTCTTCAAGATCTGGAGAGGTGGCCCCTCCATCCCCTCCATCTAGACATGAAAAATGGAAGAGAGATCAGAAGGGAAAAAAATGGCAATATCTTTTGGAAGAATCGAGAATCGTAGCTGGGAGGATTGTAAGATATCTATTTAATTTATTTAGGTTAACTTTTTTCTTCATATAAGTTTCAATCATTACAGAAATGTTCAATTAATTAATAAAGGACTCTCTTGAGGAGCAGAGTTCAGAGGGGACATTTACAGCTACTGGGAGGGAAGATATTTTATTTGCAGCATTGGGAAGGCCCGAACATCCTGGTCGTGTAAGAGGATATCCGGCAGGTGTATCGGTAAGAAAAGTGTTTCCACGTTCTTCAACTTCTAACATTGAGGGGGTTTATAAAAAAAATAGAACCCTTGGAGGCTGAAGTTCAAAATATTAATGCGACGATGGAGGACAAGATTAGAGAGTCGGTGCAGTCTATGTTTGCAGAAATGCAAAGACAATTTCAGACTGCAGCTCCCACTCCTCCACCTCCCCCTGCAGACCCCATTATTTATCCTCCACCTCCGCCAGTAGCTCCCACTCCCCCACCTCAGCCTGCGGACCCCATTTTTTATCCTACGCCTTCGCTGCAGCTTCCTACATATTGCGAGTTGTATATTGATGATTCTCAACATCATATAGTAGCATACGGGTTGGTATATTGTATAGGAGATACAGTTCATCATCAACAATTAGAGGTAGAGAATCAGAGGGTCACTGTACAGGATATTATAGATAGATCAGCTAGGGTACCAATACCTACAGATGAGGTGGCGACAGTTGGATAGAGTATCGGCCATTTTTTAGTTTGGCCATCCAGACTTCTTTGACTCATTACCATAGAGGTATGAATGTTATATCTTTTATTTTATTTTTTTATTAAAGTTGTTTTATCATTTGAAAACTACTATAATTCTCAATTTTTTTTCACAGGAATACTTCAAAGGTAAAGAAATAATGTATAGACAACAACAAAGAAAACAGACTATGACATCAGATACAGATTCCAGTGGTCTTGACAGATTGTCAAGATATTCACATTTGTTGTTGGGTTTTTATGAGTTTCCAATGGAATCTCATGTTTGTGGACGTGAAATAAGTGTGGGGATTACAAAATCTAATATCATGGAGCTTGTTACTGGAGATAAGTTGGGCATCAACGTGGTGCAATTTTTTTCCATGTAAGTCTTAAAACCTTTTCCCTGCGTTATATTTATTAAAAATGTATACTTATATATGTTTTGTATTAGGTATCTTTATAAAATTTGTGAGAGGAATGAACTGACAGAAGTATATGGATTCATGGACCCACAATTGATTTCCCCTGAAGCATGTGCATTGACTGAGGAACAAATAATGGTTTATATTGTTGAAAGATTTGAAAAGAATATAATCCAACAATGTTGGATGATGCCTTTTTGTGAGAGGTATGAAACACATTTCTCTCAAAGAGTTAATTATCTTTTAACATAAAAAACCACTAACATTAAATTTCCTTTTATCAGTAATCATTGGATGTTAGGGATTTTTTGCCCAAGGGAGAAAGCTCTTTATTGGATATGCTCTGTTCATGGTGATGTGCGGGAAAGTTTTAAGAATATATTGGAAAAGTAAGTTTCAATTTCTCAATAGTTTTATATATTATAATGAATTTTAAATTTACACCATTCGTATTATTTTCTAACAGTGCATGGGTATACTTTCGAAAAAACACAAAGAAAAGAAATGCAAAGATCAAATATGTAAATGTGAAGGTAAATTTCCATTTATAATTTGTAATTTTTGATTTATTACATAAAAATAATATATTGAATTTACACTCATTCAAAACAGAATTTTCATGAACAACAAGGCCTCATCGAATGAAGATATTATATGTTAAGATTTATGTATGACATAATAACAACTGGGAAAGTTGTGAATTTTGACTTGGTACGATTTCCTCTTAAACTTTTCCATAATATTTCAATTTGATTTATTCATTATACACGTTAACTATCTTCTTTTTCATTTGTATCTTTTTGATGACCCTCAACCCTATACTGCTGAAGACATCAAACACGTACAAGTGGAGTGGTCAAATTATTTTACAGGTTTGATTGAATTTTAGTTGTTTGTAATGTAAAATGTAATTTTGAATATTGTCGTTTTAATTGTGTATTTGGTAGTTGTTTATGTTTGATTTATTTTTTTTGAAGTTGATAGTGTATGTTTTGAATGTTATATAAGTGAATGTTTAATTTTGCTCTACTTCTTGTTTTGGTCTACTTTTGATGGTTCCTCTGGTATGGATTTGGGTCTGTGGGGGAGGGGTTCCAAGGGTGTGGGGGTGTGTTCAGTGGGGTTGGGGGTGTCCAGCGGTCTGGGAGGGCTGTCCGGTGGGGTGGGGGGACAGTCCTGGGGGGTGGAAGGGATGTCCAGGGGTGTGGGAAGCCGGTCAAGGGGTGTGGGAGTGCTGTCCAGGGGTGGGGGTTGTCTAGGGGTGTGGTGGGGGCTGTCAAGTGGGGTGAGGGGGTGAGGAGGTGTTGTTCAGGCAGGTGGGGGGTTGTCGAGGGGTGTTTGGGGGTGTCCGAGGATCGGGGGGCAGTCCAGGAGTGTGGTGGGGGCACCAATGGGGTGGGGGAGGGTTGTCCAATGGGTATACATGAGGGTGGGAGCTCCAATGGGGTGGGGGAGGGCTGTCTAGGGGGTATACATGAGGGTGAGGGATCCAACGGGGTGGGGGAGGGCTGTCCATGGGGTATAATTGTGGGTGGATGCTATCTAATGGGTAAGTTTTATATGTTATCTATGTACATGCTTAATTTTGATGTACTTCTGTTTTTGTGGTACGATTTCTTGATTTGTTTTCTGGTTGATTCTGGTGGAGAGAAGATCACTGCATTCTGTTTAAAAAAAATTGGGTTTATCACGTCGGTTATTTAATAACCGATGTGATAAAATTCTTGGAAAATAGTTTATCACGTCGGTTATTTAATAACCGACGTGATAAAAGGTCTGCAGAATGGTTTATCACATCGGTTATTTAATAACCAACGTGATAAAAGTCATGGAGAATGGTTTATCACATCAGTTATTTAATAACTGACATGATAAAGGGCCTGGAGAATGGTTTGGCACGTCGGTTATTGAATAACCGACGTACTAAATGGCCTGGACAATGGTTTATCACGTCGGTTATTAAATAACCAACGTGATAAACCGCCTCCCTCCGGTTTATCATGGCGGTTATACAATAACCGACGTGATAAACCCACCTCCCCCGGTTTTTCACATCGGTTTTATATGAACCGACGTGATAAACCACGCTCAGCCCGGTTTATCACGTCGTTTCTTATAGAACAGACGTGATAAACCGCCCTCACCCCAGTTTATCACGTTGGTTCTATATGAACCGACATGATAAACCCCCTCTCCCCTGTTTATTACGTCAGTTGTTTAAGAATAGACGTGATAAACCATTGTCCAGGTCTTTTATCACGTCGGTTCTTCAATAACCGACGTGATAAACCATTCTCCATGCCCTTTATCACGTCGGTTCTAAAATAACCGAAGTGATAAACCATTCTCCAGGCCCTTTATCACGTCGGTTCTAAAATAACCGACGTCATAAACCATTCTCCAGGCCCTTTATCACGTCGGTTCTAAAATAACCAACGTGATAAGCATCATGATTTTATGTTTTTGACGTCGGTTTTTAAATAACTGACGTCAAAAACCTTATTTATAACGTCGCACGTATTAACATCAGCTAGAAACCGACGTAAAAAATTAAAAATAACCGACGTAAAAAACGTTTTCTGCATTAGTGTGTAGTTCTAATACTTCTCATAACAATATCCTAGTATATTTATGATACTGTTGTTGTTACAAAAGAAAATAAATAAAAATATTTTAGGGGTTGGAGAAGTAAAATAAAAGAAAATAATTTAAGATAAACTCTTACCTTTAATTTGGGTAACTTCCTTTGGTTTGAACCAAAGGACTTCTTGAAGTGACTTATGACTAAGGTAAGGCTTCTAGGAGGAGGAGAGAGATGTAGGTAGTGTAATTGAATAGATTTTGGACGAGTCAAATGGCTTGAGAGGTGTGAGGAATTAGTTAGAAGTGGTCTCCTTTTATTAGGGAGGGGAGGGGCTCTTTAGGAATGTGTGAAAATATTATTTTATAATATAATGATATTCGGTTTCTAATGGTCCAAGAATCATTAAGGTCGAAGATAATATGAATAATATTCTAAATAAAATCATCCAATCATAATTGGACATGTTTTGGATAATAAATTAATCATTATAATCTTATTTATTTAAATCATTTATTAATGAGGTAAATACTACATTATTATTGTGTCATAAATAATTTAATTTATATGATGTCTAAAATTATAAAAAAATACCATGATGTAGTAAATTTTTTTACCTATCCAAATAATATTTTTAGTCAAAAATAGAACTTATAAAACCGCATATAAAAATTAATTACTAAAAGATGATTGTTAATTTTAATTTTGTCCTCACATTAAATTAATTAATCTAAATTGTCATTTTCAATTCCAAGTGGCTCAATGGTGTCCCACAATCGACCCAAAGATTCTCATGGTCGTTAATGACTCAACCAATAAGGGTTAAAAATGTGTTAAGGTAATTTTGAATTATTATAATACTCTTTTTACCTTAAATTACTCTATTTACCTTTAACCGTGATAAATAAAACTCAAAAGTTACAATTCACCAAAAATTATTTTCATCTTATTAAACCACATTTTACTTCTTGATAACAACCATGTATGTAGGATTTTATATATTCAATTCACAAAAGTGGTAAAATTTCATTTAAATGAAATAGTCATCTGTTTAACTACCACAAAGTGGTTTCACTATTCATCAAAAACTGATGTTTTTCAGAAAAATACCAAAAAATCATCCTAAGCTATATTTGATATTAAAAATTCAAAAATGAAGTTTATTTTTCCAAATTCAAAACATAAAAGTGTCATTAATTAATTTTAAAATTAATTCTCGTTGTTAAAACAAATAGCTTCTTTTTAAGAAACATTAACTATCAAAAGATTGGCACTTGTTTAAGTCCAATTTCAAAGTGAAATTAACTACAATGAAAACCATTGTATTAAATGGTACAAATATATTCTAATTACAGATTAAAACCCAATAATAATTTAATCTAACCATATAAATAAATTACATTAAAATGAACTTTTGAATTAAAATACAATATTTTTCACTATTCATTAAAAAATGAACATTATCAGAAAAATACCAAAAAATTACACAAAGTAAAATTTGATGTACTCATTATAAAGAAATATTTTATTTAGTCAATTATAATGTATTAAAGTAACCAAAACTATATTTAAATAGGGTTTGCCAATAAAAGGTGGTAAATCGACCTTTTCATGTAAATTTTGCTTAAAATTTGATTCATTCACATTTTAAGCCTCTAACTTTTATTTGGTAAATGTAAATAAATTTAAAAAGAATGAATAATCATATTTTTGTTATTTTTGTTCATTCCTTCCAATACAACGGCTAGGAGTTAACTACCATTTAAAATAATAATATTATATTATTAGTGTGCAACGTAAGATTTCAAAGAAACTCGTTGGTGCATATCGGATACACTATCGAACATAGAAACCCTTTTAAAGTAAAATTAATATTTAATTCACAAATATTAATAAATATAAAAATATCTTATTCTTCATTTACTTGGGATGTTACATCCTTCCCCCCTTTTGGAAATTGTGTCCTCACAATTTTTCTTCACTTATCAAAATAAGTGGGGGTATTTATTCCTAATTTCATTTTCAGATTCCCACGTTCCCTCTTCAACCATATGGTTTTTCCACAAAACCTTTACCTGGTGAATTACCTTATTGCGTAACACATGCTCTCTGTGGTCAAGAATTTGGACTAGTTATTCTTCATAAGAGATATTATCTTCCAACTGAACTATATCTTAGCTCAAAACATGAGATGGATCTGGCATATACTTTCTCAACATCGAAACATGAAAAATATTATGTACCTGGGATAAATTTTGAGTTAAAGCTACTCTATATGCAATTAATCCAACTTTATCTAGAATTTCATAAGGTCCAATGAACCTCGGATTCAAATTTCCCTTCTTACCAAAAATAAATCCCACTTTTCTTTGGAGAAACTTTGAGAAATACATGATCACCTACCTCAAAAGAGAGATCCTTCCTCTGGTGATGTGCATAACTTTTCTGTCTGCTCTAAACTGTTCTCATGTGTTTCTGAATCAACTGAACTTTCTCTACCATCTCTTCTACCAATTCTGGTCCCATCAGCTTCCTTTCACCTACTTCATCCCAAAAATCTGGACTTCGAAAATGGTTTTCATATAATTCCTCAAATGGAGCCATCTGTATACTAGAATGAAAACTGTTATTATATGAAAATTAAACCAAAGAATGATGTTGGTCCCAACTTCCATGGTAAACCAGTGAACAAGCACGTATCATATCTTCCAAGGTCTGAATTTTTCGTTCTGACTTCCCATCGGATTGCATATGAAAAGCTGTACTAAAATTTAATTCAGTACCCAATGACTTCTGAAGGCCTTTCCCAAAGTTAGAAGTAAACCTAGGATCACGATCAGATACAATGGAGAGTGGAACTCCATGGAACCTAACTATCCCATTAACATACAACCTAGGGAGTTGATCTAGAGACAATGTATCTCGAGTAGGAAGTAAATGAGAATATTTAGTCAATCGATCAACAATAACCTGGATTGCATTATTACAATGAGATTTATTTGGTAATCCTACAACTAAGTCCATTAATACATTTTCTCACATCCACTATAGCACTAGTAAAGGCTGAAGAATCCATTTCAGTAATTGTCACTCTTCTTTAACCTGCTGACAAGTCAAACACTTCATAGTAAAATCAGAAATAACTTTTTTCATTCCATCCCATGAGTAATACTCTCGAAGATCTATGTACATCTTAGTACGGCCAGGATGAACTGAAAACGAAGAACTATGAGCTTCACATAACAACTCATTCTTAAACTGTGAAACAAAAGGAACACATAATCTCCTTCCAAATCTCAAAACAAAATCATTATCAATGTTAAAATCAGGCAACTTACCCTTCTGAACCAACAAAACCTTTTTCTGCAACTCACTGTCTTCCTTATGCGCTAGTTTAATTCCTTCTGATAGAGATGATTTCACTGATGCCTGAAACAAAACAAAATAACTTCCTTCACCAGCAACTTCTATTACAAATTTCATCAAATCAAAAACCAAAGGATCTTGTTCCAAAAGAAACATAGTTAATGAAGTATTACTTTTTCGACTCAAAGCATTAGCAACTTTATTGCCTTTTCTCGAATGATAAAGGATCGTGAAATCAGAATCCATGATTACTTCTAGCCAACTTCTCTATCTCATGTTCAATTCATTTTGAGTGAATATACTCTTTAAAATTTTTTGATTAGTATATATTTCAAATTTTAATCCATACAAATGATGCTTCCAAATTTTTAAAGCAAAAACAACAGTAGCTAATTCTAAGTCATGTGTAGGGTAATTTAACTCATGTGGTTTCAACTGACGTGAATCATAAGCAATTACCTGATCATTCTTCATTAGGAAACAACCTAATCCTTTCAACGAAGCATCACTATAGATAACAAACTCACCATTTATGGAAGGTAGTTCCAAAACTGGAGCATTCACCAATCTTCTTTTCAATTCCTGAAAACAATCATCACATCCTTTTGTCTGGATGAAATTAACACCTTTTCAAGCTAATTTAGTTATTTCACTAGATAACCGTGAAAAATTTTCAACAAACCTCCGGTAATAACCTACTAAACCAAGAAAACTACGAATCGCAGTTATATTTGTGGGTCTTGTCCATTCTTCAACAACTTTCATTTTAGCAAGATCAACAGTTATACAATTTTTTGAAACAATGTGACCAAGGAAAGAAATTTGTTGTAAGAAAAACATACACTTGCTGAAGTTCCCTAATAGTTCATTTTCATTTATGTTTTTCAAGACAACCCTCAAATGACTTTCATGTTCCTCCTTACTTTTTGAATAAACCAAAATATCACCAATAAACACAACCACCATTTTTCACCTGATTCAACTAAGACATCACTGTAGTAAACTGCTCAATTCTGATTCCGACTATCTCTGGTTGCTGATTCGGAAGGTCATTCTCCTCTATATTCCTTCCCATAAAATCTTCTCTATTTCCTTTATGAAAAATAATTCTTAACACATACATGTATTAGATGAAGCAACATCGTAATCTGTAAATGCTATATCATTTCAATATTAACATAAATTATTTTATGGATATTAATTTAACAATACCTTAACTGTTAAAGTTATCTAAACTGAACTATGATACCAACTATAAGGAAACAGCCTTAAACCTTAAATAATATTTAATTAAATAAATAATTCACATTGAGGATCTTTTTAGGTTTAGAGTTTTAGGGAATTAGGACATAACTATTACATATCAAAATATTACAAAGTAGACACTTCTACCCAGAATCCATTTTTTTACAAAACATGAACTCTTGAAAAAAAAGAGACATGTCTAGTTCCATGTTTAAGACAGCAAGAATTTTCCGTGATTCCATCCTTTACCCTATTCCACATTATTTCATGTGAAAAACATTTCAAAAATATGGGATGAGTTTATAAAGCTCAGTAAGGGATACACAAAGAAGGAAAAATGTTAGTTTTTCAACACAACAAATAAACCATGAATAATTTAACATAAGTAATAATTTTCACCAGTATGAAGTAGTAAATACTCTTCACTAAATAAAATATCATTACTTACCCTTTTGTAACCAAAATATTACCACAAAATCCATATAAATAACACATAACATATAAAGGTAACTTGGTACATAAACATACTTAAATGGAATAACCATACGGTCGACTTCCACACATATCACTAAATTGAATAGCCATACGGCCGACTTCCATACCCAATGCATTCGAGGTTATAACGTAACCACCCATCCTGGTATTCATGGAACCACCCATCATTTGGTTTATCACGTAACCACCTGTCAAATGTCTAAGTACCAATATAAAATCATATCACATAAAACAAATATAAAGGAAAGGAAATATTTCCACATTTCAATAAGAATATATCACTTAAATATATTGACATAAAAAATCCATTTTCAAAACCATTTTCAATACCAAAAATACGTAAAATAGTATAAGGTATTTATTTTCTTTAAAAAAACATTACGTGTTGTTGAGGAAGCCAAAGATCAAAAAATGCTCTCGAAGGAGGAAAAGGTCGTTGTCACCACTTACGTTAAAAGGAAACATAATTTTTTTTTTGTTTAGTAAAATGCTTCATAGAAAAAGATTCCCTTTGAAAATTCATGGGTGTTTATAAAGAGTATAAAAGGAATTCACGTATTAAAATAAAATATGCCTCAATGAATGGAGATTGAGATGAAGTCCCTTACCTCGCGTCCGACTTGACTCGATCATTCTTTAATCTCCTGAATAATAAACTAAGGTTAATTTATACTTTCTTAAGAACCTTTTTCAAGTTTATGATTCCTTTTATTTAACTTATTACCATGTTATAAACATTATGTAATCATTTATGTTAATAACGTTCATTTTGTCGATATTTGGTACTTGAGTCAAAAATGAACACCTTATACTTACAAGTTGTCCATGTGGTCAATAGTCCATTATATCCAGAATGATATTCACGATTTAAATATCATATATATCATATATATTCAGTATATAGATGTATATATAATAGTACATAACATTTGGAGTTATGAAATGAAATGCACCGTTCATGGAGACGGTAAGCCGTACGTACGCATGAACGTTACTTTCATTTCTATTTCTTATTTTAATGGAATTAAAACACAACGACACATAGTTATATTATATTTACAGTATTATATCATATATAATATCATTAACTCTATCCTTTATACATCCCAAATAAGTCATTAACGAGTCACATCACTTTAAGGGGGCGGTATTCCGCACTTCCTCAAATGAGATTATCGTATTTACCCACTATGGAAACCATAATGTCTTTATATAATCGGGAATTACATAAGCATAAAGAAATCCTAAACATAATATATATCATATATAAATATATTCCCATCATATTGGCCACCATGAGAGGCGGTAAGATTTAATTGAACAATCATCGTTTTGTGAGGCATTAGTCTGCCATCCACAAAAACATTATGTTCTTCATCCATTAGATGGAGTTATGTGTAATTTTAGTTCAAATCCTTCTCATAAAAACATTTTAGTATATTGAGGATACTGGTGTTGTTTTAAAATAAAGGAAATAAAAAGATTTTAGGGGTTTCATAAGAAAAATAAAAGAAAACAATTTAAGAGAAACTGTAACATTTAATTTGGGTAACTACCTTTGGTTTGAACCAAAGGACTTCTTGAAGTGCCTTATGACTATGATAAGGCTTATAGAAGGAGGATAAAGATGTAGGGAGTGTATTTGGCCAGATTTTGAACGATCCAAATGGCTTGAGAGGTGTGAAAAATTGGTTATAAGTGGTCTCCTTTTATAAGAGAGAGGAGGGGCTCTTTAGGAAAGTGTGAAAATATTATTTTATAATATAATTATATTTAGTTTATAATGGTCCAAAAATAAATATGTTCAAAGATAATATGACTCATATTCTAAATAAAATAATGCAATCATAATTGGACTTGTTTTGGATAATAATTTAATCATTATAAGCTTATTTATTTAAATCATTTACTAATGAGGTAAATACTGCATCATTAATGTGTCATAAATAATTTAAATTATTTGAGGTCTAAAAATTATAAAACAAACACCATGATGTAGGAAATATTTTTATATTTCCAAAGAATATTTTTAGTTGGAAATATGACTTATATAACACCATATAAAAATTTATTACTAAAAGATTTTTGTTAATGTCAATTTTGTCTTCACATTAAATTAATTAATCTAAATTGTCATTTTCACTCCCAAATGGCTCAATGGGGTCCCAAAATCGACCCAAAATTCCCATGGTCGTTAATGACTCAACCAATATGGTTTGGACAAGTGTTAAGTTAATTTTTAATTATTATAATATTCTTTTTACCTTGATTTACCATATATACCTTTAACCGCGGTAAATAAAAATCAAAAGTTCTTATTCACCAAAAATTATTTTCATCTTTTTGAACCACATTCTACTTCTTGATAACAACCATGTATTTCGGATTTTCGGAATTCAATTCACAGAAGTGGTAAATTTTCATTTAAATGAAAAAGTCATTTTTTTATCTACCACTAAGTGGCTTCACTATTCATCAATAATTGATGGTTTTCAAAAAAATACCAAAAATTCATCCTAATGTATATTTGATATTCAGAATTCAAAAATGATGTTTATTTTTTCAAATTAAAAACAAAAAAGCCTCATAAAGTAATTTTAAAATTTATTCCCATTGTTAAAACAAATAGCGTGTTTTTAAGAAACAATAACTATCAAAAGATTGACACTTGTTTATATCCAATTTCAAAGTGAAATTAACTACAATGACCCAAATTGGATTAAATGGTAAAAATATATTATAATTACACATTAAAACCAATTAAAAATTTAATCTAACCATATAAATATATTATATTAAAAGGCACTTTTGAATTAAAATACAATAATTTTCACTATTCATTAAAAAATGAACTTTATCAGAAAAGTACCAAATATTACCCAAAGTAAAATTTTATGTCCCCATTCTAGAGAAAGATTTTATTTGGTCAATTAGAATGTATTAAAGTAACCAAAACTAGATTTAAGGAGGGTTCTCCAATAAATGGCGGTAAATCAACCGTTTCGTGTAAATTATGCTTAAAATTAGATTCATTCACATATTAAGCCTCTAAAATTTATTGGGTAAATGCAAATACATTTAAAAAAATTTATAATAATATTTTAGTTAGTTTTGTTCATTCCCGCCAATACAATGGCTAGGAGTTAACTACCATTTAAAATAATATTATTATATTATTAGTGTGCAACGTAAGATTTCAATGAAACCTGTTGTTGCGTATCGTGTACGCTATTGAACAGAGCAACTCTTTTAAAGTAAAATTAATATTTAATTCAAAAATATTAATAAATATGAAAATATATTATTCTTCATTTACTTGGGATGTTACATTATCACTCCACTATTCATAATCATTTCCATAAAAATTAGGTTACTTGTTAAAATTAATATTTTCAATGGTACCAACAATCATACCATTTATTCTTAAAAAAAAGAAATCTCAACACACTATTATGTGAAAGGAAAATTAAAATGAATATCTAATAATGTAATGGAAAATTAAGAAGAAAAAATATTATAATTAGTTTAAAATATTGAAACCGGCCCTAATACCAAAAGTTTAGATCATGTAAGATATGGAAAACAAACAATATGAGGCGGTGAGTTGTAGTTTTAAATAAAATAACAAATTTAGTCCTCCTAAAGTATTAAATCTAACTATAATATTGAATATTGATATACCCAAACCAAATTAGATTAATAATAACTAAATTAAAATGATTGGAGTTTTATATCTAGTAATGTAATTAATTAACACATAAAAAAATAAAACTATTAGTATTTTATATCTATAGATTAAATAATAGTTACATAGTCATTAAATAGAACATGGGTTATTTATTCACAATAAACATACTCCTTAAAGGATATTATAAATGATAATTTTACTAAAAAATAGTGGAAATCCTAAACGTATTTCATGGTAACATATAATATAGAACTTTTAAAATGTATATGATTATTTAATCCAAATTTATGGATCTTTATTCCTTACCTTGGAAAGCCTCGCTCAGCCAGATTTATAGGTGCTTCATTCAACAAACCCAAATCTCATTAAATCTGTTTCTATAAATCATAGTTTGGTATACCTTCTATGGTAATTGGATGCATGAATCTATATTATTGACACTAGAATCCCATGATCAAAATTTTTCCAAGAAGACAAATTACAACCAGAATTGCTAAGATATTTAAAAATTAATCATCCCAATCAGAACCTCTTAAAAACACTCAAAAAGTAAACAATCAGAATCACTCTATGTTAATAAGATTTTGGAGACATAAAGAAATTGAATCTTTTAAAGTGTTCTTGTCATTATATTTTTTTGATCCATGAGATGAATCACTATTTATGGGTGATCTTCAAATGTTTTAATTCCATGCATCTGAGAGTCAATTACAATGATTCTAGTAGTTGATTACTATTAATTTTACACTAGTATTAATGTCACACCACATCTAGCGATAAGTTTATTAAACACCACCATACTGATCTATATATTTCAATAAACCTTAAACAATTAGTATTTCAGAATTACTAAAGTGATAATATTTTCATGAATCCTCCTACCATTGGTATTTTATGAAACATAACGTTTTCAGTAATTTATTTAATGATTTTATATACTATATTCCTAAAAGATAAATAACTCAAGATAAATAAAATATTAAATAATGTGTTTCATTTTTTTTTAAAAAAAATTAGTGTGAATTATTTCTACGCCTCAATAGATAAATCATTTGAAACTTCTTTAGTGAATTCTACTTGTAGTCATAATCTCAAATAGGGTGTTCCTACATTCGATGGTTACACCTTCTATATTATAAACTTTTGATGTACGTACTTATAGAACACCAATATGAATATTCAAATTTCTATTATATAAATATCCTTGAATTCAATTGAAAATAATTTTTAAGAAAAAAAATACATTATCATCACTATCTGATGGGATCTTAAAATTTTTTCATAGGATGAAAGTATTTTTGTTTAATAAACATTCCATATGACACTCCAGTTATAAACTTATAAATACTTGAGTTTGAAAAGTATTCTATTAGTATTTATTCAATCTCTAGTATTTGAAGTATTCATTCATTTCCAGTTATATCAATATTTAAATTCAATTTACTAACCTCTCAATAATAATTTTTATCCCTCTCTCAAGGTAAGTGGATTCTATTTTCATAATTCATCCTTCATAGGCTCATTCTAATGGGAGTTTTTTACGATATCCATTAATACCATAAGTATTCTACCTAAATTTCAATCTCGTCCTTTCTATTTGAATTAATTTATTTCACTAAGATTCCATTGATTTATGTTTTTGAAAAATTATCATTCCCATTATTTTTTGGGTATTTGGGTGTGGATGTTTTGTGATGTATTCTATATTTCCTAATCAAAGCCTCCATGGTTATATAATTGTATAGTTGTAATTGTTCCTGCAAATAACATGGGAGATCTAATTTCATTCATTGGTTATGGTGTAATGTTTGGGAAAACAATCTCTAAGGTGTTGTAAAATATATTTAAAACATTAGTTAATATGTTCTATAGTGGAAACCTAGAGTTGTTGTTAAAAAAACATTTCTCAGATTTCTATTTACAATAGAGTGGATGATTTGATTGGTTGATTTTGAATAGTAAATATATAAAATAAAACAGTGTGGATTAAATCAAGTTGATGAAATGTTTTGGGTTTACGGTTGGTTATTTAATTATAATTTTATCATAGGATTCAAATACTATACTCTTATTCAAATTTACTAAGGAATGATAGGTTCCACAATTACATCATCTCTCACAAATTTTTACATAGATGTGGTGAGGATTGATAATATAATAATATTTCTATTATCTAGCCTCATTCCTATGTGTAAAATATGGCATCAATGAATCCAAAATAATAAAACACACTTATATTACTAAGTCAATACCCAATTCAGTTTTTTATTTCCTAATCAACCCAAGTGTGTCGCAATTCCTTCAAACACGTTCCAACAATCGTCAATAATGTTACCACTAATTTGAATCTATTACATAAAATATATTCTAAATTTAGTGGAGGGATATAAATTATCATTGAACAAAGAAAATATACAAAATACATAAATAAATCAAACTCAATCACATAGTGGAATATAAGTTTTCAATAAAAACTGAAAATAATTAATATAATGAAGAGAATTTATTCATTAAACTCTAAAACTAATGTATTATAACTGTATTTTTTTCCCTTACTCAATCAAACAAGGTTTTTACACATCCATGTAGATGATAACAATGGTTTAGAAAGAATAAGAAGTCATTACAGGAAGGAAAACATGTAGAAAATAAAACTTGAACCTTTGAGAACATCAGTATCACAATATATTAGATGTGATAGTTTTCTGGCTATCTATATCTAGTCTATCATTTATTCTTATTGTTTCTTCTTTCTCTCCATCTTTTTATAGTAAAATGTTTCATGATCCTTGATTTATTTTTCTTTTTTTCTTTTTTCATTATTCTTTAGAGTCTCATTTGAAAATATATGATTAATATTCTAAAAAATCAATATATTCCCTCTTTTATATTAACTAAATGTTCAATTATATGTTATGGTTTATCATATTCATTAATATACACATAGTATAGGATTATTGGGTTATATGTATGTTCGTGTGTCTATGTAGAGCTTCCACATGACGTATAGGGGAACCATACGAACTCCCCATTAAACATCATATTTATACTGTTTTTTATAATGGAATGAACCCTTCAATGTATCCTAAAATGTATTATTAAGTTCTTGATATGTCTTATGAAGTAAGAAACAAATCTTTATAAACTTTTATAAAGCCTTAAAAATCATAAAGGTCTTTTGAACTCAAAAAAATCATTATGAACTCAGGAAAATTTATACGGAATTTAATGTTTGGTTAAGTGAAAATGTCTTGGAAATACCAAAATCAGTCATACAAAGTTTTATAAGTATTAAAATATTATATAAAAATTGTTACAATTTGTATGCAATGTCTTACAAAATTGATAAAATGTCTTACACAATTTTTATGCATTTTTCATTTTCAGCCTTAGGTTGAAAGTACTACTGATTAAAGGACTTATCCAATTTTCACTCCATAGATACTACCATATTCGTTTTCCTTAAAAACATTATTTTGTGAAAAATTCAATACATATGTTTCTATTTATTACAAAAATTAATAAAATCAATTAAATTCATTATTTGGGTATTATAAGTAATATTATTAAATTCTAATGAACTCAAAAATTAATTTAAAAACTTCCCAGTACTGATAAAATTAATAAATGTAAGTTAATAAAAATAAATAAATATTAGAAAAATAAAAATAATTTTTTGATTTTGTTAGTATAAAATTAGAGTTTAGAGTTTTTTTATTTAACTAGGGATTTATTGGCCACAATGCTATTATTCATGTAACAGTGTGATGGGTGTTATCTGTATGATGGAAATGGATTTAATTTCATGTTGAGTGGTTTTATAGGTGTTATTTTATTATGTTTATTTATAACCCATATGTATGTAAACCTTACTGATCACCCCTTTTTCATGTATTTACATTTATATAAATTACCATTATGTATTAAAAGACCCTTACATCGTATCTTTTCATATCATGGTTATAGGCTTCACAATGTGATGTACTTGTTTTCTAATTCCTTGGTTATGTCTTCCTAGATGGTGTTACATCATAGTGCTCTTATTGTTTAATGGATTGGTTGAAATTCAGGTAGTGGTTTCATAGATTTTAATGTTTCCATGTTGTTTTCTTCATTACACAATGACCTTCCTTTGCTGTATTGATATTAAAGGAGTTCGTCAAGTTTTATATGGGGAGAAATAAAGATGACTACATTGTGATACATAGAAGTTCATATGAATCCAACCCATCATTCCATGAATATTTTTATCATAACCTAATTATTGACATATAGATATTCATTATAAAGTCAGGTTTCTACACCATTTGGGATTGATCATTCCTATTTCACATGAAATTCATGAAATCATGGGATATATTTTATTGTTTTTTGTGTTTGAGGATGATTTAGAATCTTTTAGTTCATGTGATTTATTTCTTCTTGATTAATTAGGCTCTTATTATCTCTTATTTTTTTCATATTTATTCTTATAGTAATCGTGGAAACTATGTTTGTGCTTTGTTTTGGTAGATTTTGATTTATGGAAGAATAATTAATGTGACGGTATTGGTTAAAGAAATATAGTTTTGGATCAAATGGGATTTGGATTTGGATTTCTTTACAATGAAATTATTCGCTCTATTGAGGTTGGGGATTTATAATATTTAAGTCTATATTCTGAAATATTTATTTCTTGGTCTAGTACAAAACATTATAAGTTACCAGTTCTAATTAAAAAACCCTTTGTTTTTTATCCCTTTTAATAAATTGATCTTATAAAGACCTAGTCATTATGTACATGAACATTACATAACTTTAGGGAAATACTTAATAAATTTCCCAAATTGATGCTGGAAGATCATGTTATTTTAGTGCCTTTTTAAACATGGGACACATTTTTCTAATTTAGTGAAAGATCTTCAGTATCTGTCATAAATATCTTCCAGATTATTTTTCCAACCTAAAAATTTCTTTATATCCTGGGGAAAAGAAAACATATGAAAATGGTTATCTTAGATGTTCAATAAAGGTGAACAAGAGAAATATCAAACAAAACATGAATATAAAAATATAAAAACATAAAAATAAGTTTTGAAAATCATGACACATATAACATATAACAAAATAATAGTTCATGGAATAAATCTTGGTAGTTCATAATGAATAAATAATAAAGGGACATGAGCAATTAGAAAATAGCATTTGCATAAAACATGGTATTGTGGAAAACACATAAGAATAGTAAATAATTTCTATAATATCCAAGACTCATTTCCAAGATCATTATAGTGAAAAAATTCCTTTTTTGAACTGATTTCACTCCACATTCCATTCATGTATTACTAAACTGGGTTTACTTTCCATTCCAGCCTTGTTTTACTGAACCAAGACTATTTCTCATTCCATCACATTATTATTAAACTGTGTTCATTTCTCAATCAAGTACTGTCTATATCATGAGATATAAACATTTATACAATGTATTGGATGGAGATATTGGTCCCACTAATCACATAATTGAAACCATATATATGTGTTCAACAAGAACATAAATCATTCATCATATTATAGCCAAGACAAAATGGGTTCCATAAACATCATTTAATCATAACATAACCCATGAAAAAAAAATGGATTTATTAAATATCATTACATCACAAATACATACCATCCATGGGAATAATAGGGATAAAATCATTGAAATGTATCCCCATTAAAACATAATTATCATTTAAGATGTCACTTGAAAATAATTCTAGACGAAAATATATTTTCTTCTTTGAAGAAAATTTCTTCACCTAAAATGTTACACAATTTTAAAAGAAAAAATTTTACTTCAAAATTAACTTGTAAGATTGTATGGTATTATACAAGAAAATAAGGTGACATTAATGTGTGAAAAAAATTTATGTATTATATGTTTGAAGAAAACATTCTTCCCTTAATTTTTCTGAAAAAGTAAAAAATTACATCCTTAGGAATACATCAAAAGATTCATTTCAAAATGATTAATAAAAAAATAACCTTAAACAATCATAGAAGGGTATTAAAAATATTTTTGAAAACATTAATAACATGGAAATGGAAGATAAATATTCCCTAATAAACACTTACATATAAAAAATCTTGGATAATATTGAGATTGTGAAATTAATTGTTACCTTTTGTCTGATTTCCTTTCACTTATCTGAAACTACGGTATAATGGTTATAACAGTATCACTTACCTTTTCCAGAACCATATATATATATATATATTATCATATATGATTATTTTTTCACCCATTTGTTAATAACATTTCATTATTACTCATCTTTCAATTATTAACTGCTTTATTTTCTCATGCATGTTTTGTCATATATGTTCTGGTTATTTTTCTTAGGTTATATTTTTATCATTTTAAGTATTATACTAATGTAAAAAATTTCATAGTTATTCATTATATACATTTATATAATTATTTTCTTATGAAGATCATGTACAATAAATCACATCGCATTGTAGAGGTGATAGGCTATATGTACTCTCGTGCGACGATATCATTCCCATAATTATGAAGTTTTATAGAATTGGATAGAATATATTTTGTTCCGAAATACAAATCATGTTATAATAATCATATATAATTATTATTTCTATTATTATACCCATCAATGTAAGGTGGCAGTGAAAACCAGATTACACCATGGCGTGGAGATGGTAAGCCTTACGTACACACGTGTGATGATTTCGTTTTTCATAGGATAGATAAGGGGTAGAATTTGGTTGTTCCATTATCATAACAACATCTAATAATATAATCGATACTATATTCATTACATTATAATAGAAACAACTCTTGAAGAGTAAGTAAAATATGAAATTAGGTCGAATGAATTGTTAGAGGAGAATACCTCTCCTTCGACGAGCTCCCTCTAGATCTCCCCTTAAAGGGACTAGAGTTGGTCTTTTGAGAATAGAAAACCATCTATAATTTAGCTAGATAATTTTCTTACATAAATGATAATGGGATAGACGATCTTGAAATCTCAATGTTAAGTGAATATGTTAGGGAGGAGGTGACCTTTTATAATTGAGGTGAGGGGCACTTTTAGAATCTCCAAAAATATTAATTTATAATAAAATATAATCCCATCCTAAAAACCCAAAATGATGTATTCTATAATATGAGATGATATGGTGTTTAAATATCATAAAATAATATGTTTTAAATAAGTAATTTTATTAATTTAGAACTTATCGTTTTAATTAAGCCTTAGTTATAATATTTTAATTTTAACTAAAGTAACTAATGTTTTAGTATTAAAAGAGTGAAATTTTTACATATTTTATGTCAATTATACAATAAATGAATCATATAGAATATTCACTATCATATAATATTTATTTTATATTTTATAAAACATTTTATGATTTTTTAATAATTTAGAAAAATATTTTTTTGACAAAATATCAACAGTGTCAATTTTGACAATTCATATCATGGATTTTTTTAAAATATCAAGATAAGATGCTAACCAAAAACCAAATAGTTTATTATATCCCTATGGGGTCAATAAAATCTATAAAATTAGTTGTATATATTAATAATCCTAAATTATATTTAATTTAATATTTTTAATAACATTAATTTTATATTTACATTAATAAAATAATTATTACATAAGTTTTATGTACTTATTTAATATAATTATTTGTTCAGTAAAAATTAAAAATAAATTATCAAAAAGAAAATAAATCTTTTATATTTTATAGGATTACTTATAGTAGAATATATTTTACAGAAAATGCATCATTAAAAATGTTATATTTATTAAAACATGAATGTGACAACTATAACATCACTTTAAATAATATATTATAAGTGTCATAATCATTTCCAGAGGGCTCTAAATGGCCAATAACACAACCCTTGTATTATTATGGACGATATATACTAATCCAATAATATTTTATAATATTTCGGTATTTTAATAGTTATTATTATTTTAATTAAAATTATTTTGATTATTTTCATCAATTAAATAATTTATGAATCATAAATTTATAAACCATTAAAGAAATTATTGATATTCCTAAAAATTAAAAATAAATTAATATAATAAATAGAAAAATTATTTTTCAAATGGGTATTTATAGTCAAATATATCTTTTGTGTATAATTATATTAAAAATAATAGATTTATAAAAAATTTAGTAAGACATCATTAACTTTTCATTAAATAAAATAGTATAAAAGTCATAATCTCATTCTTGTGGATTAAAAGGATAAAATTTCGACCAAATCATGATTTATGTTGAAAAAATCTCATCTAATTATATTATTACCGGTGTTAGGGTAATTTTGGAATATTATTTTCACCTTTAATTTCCCAATTTACCTTTTTACCGTATTAAGAAAAATTATTGAAGTTATTATTCATAATGTCCAAAAATAAAATAAAGCCATTTATATAATTTAGAAACAGTTATTATAAATATGGAATAAATTTTTCCTAATTAGAAACATAGATATTGCAGTAATGAATTTAAAATTAATGTCATTGTCAGAATGAGAAAATGAGTTTTAAAAATTAAAATATTACAAAATATAGAAATATTTTTTACATCAAAATTCAATGTAAAATTAATTCCAATGACCTACATTATATTAATTGATAAAAATAAAATATATTTATATTTATAAACAATTAAATAATATAACTTAACCATATAAATTATTTTAATGAAAAAATTTGTTTTCAATTAAAATTTAGTATATTTTTACTATTCATCAAAACATGAAACTTCTTAGAAAAATATCAGAAATTCATCCAAAGTTAATTTTTATATCTTTATTCCAAATAAAAAAGTCTATTTTTTAAAATATAATATTAATATGTGTTGAAAACTATATTTAAAATGCGTGCTTCATCCAAAGGTGGAAAAACTCCATTTTTAAAAAAAAATACTTCTTTTATTTGAAAAATGAATTTTTTCTTATATCAGGTCCAGAAAACATTTATTATGAATTTTAAACATTATATTTAATATATTACATATATAATTATTTAATACAATCCACAAATAGTTATTTTATTTTTTTATAAACATATTTTCATTCAAATAGTTTTTCATAAAAACATTTCCATTCATTTAAAAAGTGTTTTATTTTCGTTTATAATTAATTTATCACCACAGAATTAATTATATATAAATTTATAAATAATATTTTAATAATTAAGATAATATTTTTGGTACTAACCATTATAATTTCTAGGATTAAATAATATTTAGTTGTTCGATTAAACTCACTCTTTCATGAAATGAAATCTATCAAAAGAACTCAAAATTATGTGTAAAAAGCCAAGAATATTGTTAGGTTTACCGCTAGTTAATATGGTGTTTCATGTAGTGCAATACTATCATGGTGAAACATAAAATACAACAAATCAATGAAATATTAAAACAAATCTATCTCATAAAAATCTCAAGTGTTACATTATACCCCATTTAAAATGGATTTCTCCCTCATAATTCATCTAGGATGTAAAAGAATTAATACATAAAGGTTTATTTTATAGAATCCCACATCGTACGACACCATAAAAATTTATTTTAAGAATTATTGTTAGAAAAATAACACTTATCCAATGTAATTCATAAATGGGTTTCTACATAAGAGAATATAGCTGAAGATTTGAGCATAGAGGAAAATCATAAATAATCATAGATTTTGATAAAGATCGCTGGTCACAAGAAAGTGGGGGATCTAGAGGAAGTTAACAATCAGAAAACCAAATACTAAAGAATCATGTAATGCTTCATTGATATCACCAAAATGATAATAATAGGAAACAATTTTTACATCATGATTTTTTTCTAATGTTCAATAATTTTCATGAGAAGAAATACATACATGATTTCAGAAAAATCTCACCATTTTTCATTCCTTGATCAATTTCAAACTCATCTCTTATTCCAAGAAATCAAGTTGAATTTAGAATTCTATAAATACTAACAAATAATTAGATCTTTACATATATTGATAAATCATTCCATCAGAATTTACAACAAAAAGGTTAACACAAGTTATCAAATACACATAAGTACACCTATGGTGAGATAACACTCTAATCTCACAAACATCACCCAAAGATTAATGTATACTTTCCATAAATGGATTACCATGCAATCTTTCAAAAATATGAAAATAAAAACCTTTAGAAATAGGTGCAATAGACAAGATTGTTTTTATCCCCCATATATAATAATATAACTCTTATAGTTCACATTCCAAAGATGTGAATTTCTTCATTATGTATTCTCTTGAAACATGGTAATAACTGACATTAGCATAAATCCTTCTCGAAAACCTGCATTTTTTCAAATTAAATAGTTTATTTGATATATTCCTTAAGTCCAAAATGTTGTAATCTTCATACATGGTATCATAACACACATTTCAACAAATATTTAATTAGTATCATCCAATTAATCATATCCAATATATCATTATCCCAGATAAACAAAGTTTTCTCCACATCTTTAACACATTAAGAGTTACCATACATTAATCAAAATATTACCTTTCCCATGTTACTTTTATAATTCTTCATCATTATTCAACATATCCTTTTCAATCCTCAAATGAAAACATATAATGAAAATAATTATACATAATCCTTAACTTCCAAATCAAATACACATCAATCGTCCAACTTTATTCTTAACCCATTACCCAGGATTTGTTATTTAATTCATTCCATGAATATGAAATCTTAATCATTTATTAAGGTTCCTTGACTTTAATATTATCATGCTTCTTATGTTTATGGTAAACAATATGGTTAGATCATCCCATACATTTCACATGTCTTTTTCAGTCTCTTTATACATAGTAGTATAACAAATACTCATACCACCTTCCTGATTTTCTTCATGATATTTCAATATAGGACCTATAATTCCCATTCCTTACACATCTATAACAATCAATGTAAACAATTTTATATCTAGTTCTAGATATCGACGTTAACCATAATGAATATTCTGAGAAATACTTATCATAAATGAATGTACACAATTAAGTGAAATTTCATATAATATTTAAATATATGACATGTTACTATTAATCCTATGTTATTCATAATAATTACAAAAATTCTATATTTGTAACCTATAATTATAATTTTCCCTACGAAATCCCAAGACATATCCTTATAAATATCTTTAGGGATCAAACTAAAGTTTTCTTATTCTAGTTTCCAAATGTAAACTAAATGTTCCCTCTGATTTAAAATCAAATGACTTGGGCTTGGTAAAAATGGACATTACATTAATTTTGAGGAATACTTAATATATTTCACAAAAATACACACAAAGACCATATTAGTTTATTTCCTTTGGAAACATTGAACACATTATTCAAATTTTTTAAAATATACTTAACATCTCCCAAAAAGATATTCACCTTTAGTTTTCGTACTTGAAACCATTATTTATATCCTGTGGAAAATAAAACCTATAAAAAGGGTGAGTTTGGAGGATCAATATGGATAAACAAGGAAAATATCATACAAAAAAGGAACATAAGAATTTAAAAACATGAAAATACCTTTTAAAAACATACTAAGTATAATATATATCAAATCATGGGTCATCAAATAAATCATAGAAGTTTATAATTCATAAATTACAAAGCAACATGATCCATGAGAAAATACAATTAGTATAAAACAAGGAATTTTTGAAAACACATAAGAATAGAAAATCATTCCCATATTACCCAAGGATCATTTCCATGACAGTCATAGTGAAAAAATTCTTATACTAACCTGATTTTACTCCTCATTGTTTCCCTGTATTACTGAACTAGGCTTACTTACCTTTCCATCCATGTATTACTGAATTGGGATCATGTATTGTTCTAGCCCTATTTTACATAATAGATATTATTTACCATTTAAGTCATATATATATCATGAGAAATAAATCCTTACCCAATTCATTGGGGGACATATAGTTCCCTCTCATCAAATAATTAAAACCATACATATGTCTTCTATAAGAACATAAGTCATCCGTCGTATTAGATCCCATGAAAAGAGTTGGGTTTCATAAACATCATTCAATCATAAAATAACACATGGAAAAATGGGTTTCTTAAATATAATTTCATAACCAATATAAACCAACCATTGGAATAATTGGTATAAAAACTTTGAAAAATATCCCCATGAAAACCAAGGTATAATATAATATATCACTTGAAAAAAATCTTGGAGAAAATATTCTTGTATCATTGAAACAAATTCATTAATTAAAATGAAACAATATTTTAAAAGAAAAAACATTATTTGAAAATAAGATTATAATATTTTACGTTAAGATTCAAGGAAATGAGGTGATATGAAATCCTAAAAATCCATTCATGTTGTATTAGTTAAAATAAAACATTCTCCACATACTTTTTTCAGAATAGTCAAAAAATACTTCGTTAGGAAAAAATAAAAATATTATCTTTGAACAGTTAAAAAAATTACTTAAAACAATTGAAGAAGAGTATTACAAATATTTTGGAATGAATTAAGAAACATGGACATGGAAGATAATTATTCCCAAATAAATACTAACGTACAAACAATCTTAGATAATAATGATATTGTGGGATTAACCATTATCTTAGGTCTCATTTCCTTTGTATTTATCTGAAAATCATAAAAAGTGGTTTAGATAATGTCATTAACTTATTCAAAAACCATATTGATATATATTATATCATAGTTGATTATATTATCACCCATTTTTAAAAACATTTCATTATTAATCTTCTTTCGTGTATTAACTACTTTATTTTCTGATGCATGTTTTCTCATATACGTTATTGTTCTTCATCATAGGTTATAGTTATGTAATTTAATGGATTATATTAATGTAATATATATCATATTTATTCAATATATATTTTTATATAATCATTATTTAATGAATATCATGTTGAATGAATGGAATCCCATCGTGGGAACGGTAGGCTATACGTATGCACGAGCGACGATATCATTACCATAAATGTGAAATGGTATAGAAGACGATAGAATAAATTATTGTTACAGAATACATATAATGTTATAATAATAATATATAGATACTATTTAAATCATTATATTCATCCATTTAAGGTCGTTGTGAAAAAAAATTTACATCACAGTGTGGAGATGATAAGTTCTACGTACACACACGTGGTGATTTCATTTTCCATTTTATGGATAAAAGGTGGGAAATGGTTATCACAAAGACAAAATAATACATCACCATATAATTGATACTTTATTTATAACATTATTATAGAAAAAAATAATGAATAGGAAGTAGAATATGGAATAATATTGGAATAATTGGTAGATGTGATTATGTCTTCTTTCATGAGCTCCCTCTAGATATCCTCTTAAAGGACTAGAGTGGGTATTTTGAGAAGACAAGAACATATAGAATGTAACTATGGATGTTATGAAGGGAAATGTTAAGGAAATATATGATAATTAATGTTAAATTTGATGAGAATAAGTGATGGAGGAGGTTTGATTTTATAATTTAAGTGAGGGCCACTTTTGGAATCTCTGAAATTATTAATTTTTAATAAAATCAAATCCCACAAAAAATCTCAAAATATAATATTTTATAAAATTATTTGAGATAGGTTTGTAATATCACCAACCAAAAAAATTTAAACAATTTTCATGTAAATTTATAGCTTTTCATTTTAATTAACCCATTGTTATTCTATTTAAATTTTAACTAAAGTAACAAATGTCACAATAATAAAACAGTGTAATTTTTCCTAATTTGATGTCAATCAAAACATAAATGAAACATAAAGAATATTTTATATCATATAATAATTTTTTTTTATTTTTACAAATATATTATGATTTTAAATAATTGAATAAATCATTATTTTGACAAAATGTCAATAGTGTTAATTTGACACTATTCATTTCTTGGATTTTTTTAAAATATCAAAATTGGATTTCAACCTTGAACCAAATATTTTATTATATCCCTATAGGGTCAAGGTCATCTATAAAATTCGTTTTATATAATAATTATCCCAAATTTTATATAATTTAATATTTTTAATAATATTATTTTGATATTTCCATTAAAAAAATAATTACTACATCAGTTTTGTGTAATTATATAATATAATTATCTGTCAAGTAATAATTAAAAAACATTCCATGGTTAAATTAAATATTCTATATTTCATAGTAATAGTTATAGTGAAATATATCTTTTTGAAAATAAAACATTAAAAATGTTATATTTATTAAAACATGAATGTGACAGATTTAACACTATTTTAAATAAAATATTATAAGTGTCAAAATTATTCTGATATAGCTCCAATTGGTCAATGTCTATACCATATGATGATTATGGTCATGATATACTCAAAATATAATATTTAGCCATTTTTTCATCATTTCAATGGTTATTATTATTTTAATTATAACTATATTATTTATTTTTAATCAACTAAATTATTTATGCATCATCATTTTTTAAGACATTAAGGTAACTATTTATTTTTCTAAAAATCAAAAATAAATTTCTATTATAAAAAAATAATTTTATTTTTAAAATTAGTTGTTTATATAAAAATTTATCCTTGTTGTAACCTTATTTTAAAAATAATATATTTATTAATATTTTAGTAAGGCATATTTAACATTTCATTGAGTAAAAAATATTAAATGTCATCATCTCATCCAAGTAACTTCTAAAGGATACCATTTCAACCCATGGGTAATTTAGGTTGACATACAGTCATCCAATTTTATTGGGGAAAATGTTAAGAAAATTGTTTATTATCATTTTCACCTTTAGTTACCTGATTTACCTTTATATTGTATTAATAAAAATTACATAAGTTACTATTCATAAGGCCCAAAAAAATATTTACATAATTTGGACCCACTGATTAAAAATATAGAATCGATTTTTAACAATTCAAAAAGAAAGAAGTTGCAGTAATTATTTTAGAATTAATCTCATTATTTTAATAGGAAAACAAGTTTAAAAATTTAAAACATTGCAAAATATTGAAATAATTTTACATCAAAATTCATTTTGAAATTAATGCCAATGAAGTAATTATATTAAATGATAATAATATAATATATTTATATTTTAAAACCATTAAATAATATAACAAAATCATATAAATTTTTTTGATCAAAAAAATATGTATTCAATAAAATTGTAGTATATTTCTACTATTCACCAAAATGTGAAACATAATAGAAAAATATCAAAAATTCATTCAAAATAAGTTTTGATGTCCCACTTCCAAATAATAATTTCATTTTTTCAAATAGAATATAAAAATATGCTAAAAGTAGATTTAAAATGGGTGCACCATTTAATGGTGGAAAAACTGTATTTTCTAAAAAATACTTCTTCTATTCGAAAAAAAGAATTTGTTCTTTTATAGTGTATAGAGAAACATATAATTTGAATTTTAAACGTTACATTAAATATATGACATATATATTTCATTAATAAAATCTATAAATTGTGATTTCATTTATTTATAAACTCACTTATTTTCATTTACATAGTTCTTTAGAAAAATGATTCTTTTATTTAAAAAAGGATTTATTTTCATTTATAATTAATTTATCACCATAGAATTCATTAAGTATACATTTTTAAATCTTATTTTCATAATTTTGTAAATATTTTTCATATATTCCCTTATAATGGATAAGTTATAATAATATTTTGTTGTTCACTTAATCTCGGTCTTGCATGAAATTAAATCTATCAAAAGAAATCAGAATTGTGTGTAATAAAAGTCAAGAATAGTGTTGCATATATCACAAGATAATCCAATATTTTATGTAGTGAACGTTTATCTTGGTGTATCATACAACATAATACAACAAATAAATAAAGAAATATCTCATAAAAACTTATGGTGTTATGGATCATAAATACCTTTGATTGATGACCCCTTTTGGAATGGATGATTAGAATTACACAAATTCCTCTTGATTTAAACTCTAACAATGAACCTTAAATACCGTAATTCCACAAAATAATTCGTATTTTGATAACCCAAACCTTTTCTAACTCAATATATTATATATGATATGGTAATTTCATACCAATACATTAGGCTATGTGATATTAGTTTGGTCTAGGGGAGGGTTCATTGTATGATTTAGATTATTCTAAATGTTACTACTTTATCATACGGTCAATATTTTTTTTGTTATGGGATGCTTTATATTTCATCTTCTTTCAAAAATTTGGAATAATTATGTTATTCTTTTTATATCTCCTTTCTCTAGATTATTATATTTCCTTGTATAAATTTGTACATTAGTATAATATTATTATGTAGTGATATTCAAACATTATATAGGTTGTTTAATAAAATATATGTTCTTCACTACGAGATGAATAAGGGGGTTAATATAATTTGTTAAATCCTTTATTATTCCTTATTTATAGAAGATTATGTATTATATGATGCTTCATTGTTATTAAATCATTGAAACGTGATTTGTATGTAACATGGTAATGAGGATGAATAAGTAAATCTATAATTAATTTTAATATGAATATAGAGGTAGATAGTAATTAATATTAACATATAAAACCTATAAATAATTGAATTTGGGTGTTTATAATGTTTGGGTGTCACTAAGGTTGACCTACTTCATATTCCCCAATGTATGTTACGGCCTTGTGGTAGTGTTTGGGGACAGTTTCAGATTATTATTCTAGTTCAATATGTTTAATTTGGGAAGGTTAGATTGAGCTTATGATAATCTTTTAGGTATGCTAGGGTGATATTTTATTAATCTCTTTTGGTTATTTCATTAACCTGTAATTCTTTCCCTTCTTTATAATGATGTCTTGAACCTTAGTTTTCATAGTGATAATCTAGATATCATTTAGGGGAGTCAATATAGTGTTTCTTTCAGGTAATACATTCTAGTTAATGTTAGTACATGGTTCATATGAGTAGATAGAGGAGATAAGTGGGGTTATGGAGTTTTATTACGAGAGTTGGGTATGTTTAGGAATTGAATTTTTGATGTTTTAGATGTATAGTTTGATTGGAGATTTATCTCGAGATTGGATAGTTTATGTGGGATTCTGTATTTTCATAGTTTTATGTAATTTTTTGGTTATTATTGGAATAATAAAAATTGTTTGTGGTTTATGTCATAGGTTTAAAAAGTTATGGGTCGATAATTTAAAATAACTAAATGAATATGGGAATAGAATAGTTAAATGAGTCAATAAACTTTATGTTTTGATTAAGTGTGTAAATCAAGAAGCAATTGGAACAGAGGATGAAATTTTGTAATATTATTATGACTGAAATAATTATATGAATTTCTTAACTTTTTGAGGTGATAAATTAAATAAATGATATGATAATAAAATATCAGTGTTTAATTATGTTTTAATTATACAATATATTAAGAGTGAGATTACCTTGAGAGGGGGGTGAATTAGGGTATTCCTATGTGTGAAGAATAATACTCTTACTTATTAAATTGTCCACAATCCCTTATGTATCTTGACCTATCAACCATGATGTAAACTTTTTATTCTATTTTACTAGATATTTTTAAGATTTCATGATCTCTTTCAGTGTGCATACATAAATTAACTATGTACATTAGTTTTTACTTGATTCACCAGAGTGGAATTGTCTAAGGATATTTCTAGAAACATTGTGTTGGTGAACCAAATTTACTAAGATCATTGCATATTGGTTTGGGTTAGGTCACTCCTATAGCCAAGATAACTACATTACATGTTTCGGGATAGACCACTACTTCCCAAGGGTCACTCCCTAGAACATTCTTTATTTATCTCACTATTAAGGAAAAGAATCACTTTTATCCTCTTCCTTTTCTGACTTCTCTAGAAATGATACCAACATGGTTTATGGAAATTTTGGACCCTTCATCCACATCACCTAATTCATATTCAGGTATTAATAGATTCCCTATTAACTTCCATTTTGATGCTTCTTCAAAAACAATGAAAAACCTTTTATTTAGAACGACCACTTTCCAGAATACCTAGAATAATGCCACTTTTCTATCGGAATGGAAAACAATATCCTTGTTTAACATTGACATGGAATCCAATAGTTTCCAATCTCCTAATAATTGCAACACCATATTGGAACAACACATTCTTATTCTTCTAAAAAATATATCATTAAAATTATTTTTGTTTGGATCTATTTTTCTTTGTTTTCAAGATATGCATGATGCTCATAAAGAATCCTCCCATTTTTTCCTATCTGATTGATCTGTTATTCATGAAATTATGAGGTTGTTATCCCTTGAATAGGGAACCTTTAGGGGACCATTTTGTGATTTAAAAACCACTCATAACTCCTCTATAACTATTTCATCATTTCCCCAAATAATTTCTATGAAATAAATTTCTATGATCCGAAAAACACTTAGATGTGGGGTGGTCTGAAGTAGTAAGATATAGCCTCCTCCATTTTCAAATACTAAGGTGTGGTCAATACCACTATAGTGAGACCATCAATTATAAAAGATTTACTATGGTGTGGTTTCACATACTATGACATGTAAATCTATTTTTGTCTAGATCAATTGCTCCAAACTGAAGTAACTTACATATAGATTTTTTATATTTTGTGCCAAATGATATTGGTGGTATTATTTTTCCAATGAGCATGTACCCTAGTGGTATAGGCTCATGTTTGGCATCCAAAATACCCAGGATCAAATCTGGGCTGGGACTAATTTCTGGGTACAGTAGTAGTACTGTAGCAGTACTGTAGCAGTGGCGGGACAGTAGCAGCGGAGGCACTGTAGCAGGAACTGATGCGGCGGTGATACTGTAGTAGGTACTATAACAGCATGGGTACTGTAGCAGTACTATTCACTGAGGGGCTCTTTGAGCCAAAAAGGGCTTTCAAGACTAGTATTAAAGCCACTTGGCCTTGGGACTTCAGGATTTGTAACGAGTCTCCCTTTACCCAGTCTGACGAGGTCTTTGCATTAAATAATAAAATGATGCTTCGGCCCCAACCTTTAAAAAAATACTGGGGTTATTATTCATATTCTTCATGTGGATTTTTTACTTTAATTACCAAAACAGACCATACAAGATCAATATTGTACATATTATGCCTGAATCACAAACATAAATATTCCTCATGCATAAATTTCTTATGTACATAGTTCCTTATCCATGGATTAAATAAAGTCTCCACATCCTAGGAATTTTTACTTCTTACTGAAGTGATTTGTAAAACACATATTTTACTTAGGCTTGCTTCCTTGGTTCATTGTAGTGAAATGACATCAACTATGGTGTAGTTATTTTTCCCTTGTGTCATAGTAATTATGTCAAGGTGTAGCAAGAACTTATTTTAAAAAACCACCAAAAATATTTAACTATATATTACTTAATAATCATATGAATTATGGTGTAGCTAATAGTATATTTCAATCATCATCTCTATTGATTTTGAACCTTCCACAGTGTAGACCAAAAATGTAATGTGGCCATAATGAATTCCATGGAATTATTTAGAGTTCACCTTTCCAAACATGTAGTAGGTAACATTGAAGATACCACATATCATGAACTAGTTATGGTTTAAAGGCTGAGGATAATCCTATATGATCAGATATCTTATATGATCTCAATTAGAGATCATGTTCTATCAATATTTTTAAATATGGATGAATAGTGCCCCAGATTTCACTATCCCACCTCATAAATTCACTCAATTGAGCTCTTCCATTTATAATTCTATGATCCATAATCCTCTCGAGATGGCAGTGGGGTTCATCTCCCACAACACCTCAAAAACTCACCTCACAAGTCTCACCTCCCCGCACTAGCCCACTACACCACCTTTAGTGTGCTCACCCATGTGAATCCCAACGTACCCAATGTGACCCACCATGTACCTTGTTCTCCCTTTGGTAACTCTACTACCTCTCTTCCACCATGGATTCCCATGTGAGGGATGGCCCCACATGGTTGAGTCGTGATGCCATTTGTAGTTAAGTTACCCTCCTTGGGTGGCCATGCCAAGCCCCATTTTCTACAAAAACATGGAAATGTATTAAGTGAAATATTATATTCCAAACCAATGACTATATAAATATATATTCATGGATAATATATTAATATATTTTCATCAAATTGGATTCATTTTTCATGGTCTTATTCAAATATATTCTCCATGAAAATATCCATTTCCATGGTCTTCATTTGTTGTATGCACTGTGTAGTCTGTAGCACATATCTTTCTTAATGAATATAACTTAAAATAATTTCCCAAGTACGATATCCAATTCTATAAAATGAATCCAAAAAAATTATCCATGAATAACAACTTCCCCATAAAAAAATCCATTCCACAGAAATTTTAAAAAAAATCCATTCCACACTCTTTTGTGTTCAACAATATCTCCTTGGGTTTAGTTCAAAATATTAACATTACAATGCCACCTTGAGACCAAGAAAACCAAACTCTATTTTCACATGCATCTAAAAATATCTATTTTCTCTTATCTTCATTCTTTTTAATAAAATAAACTTGATTATTACATGTGATTCATTTCCACTAGACTTATAAATTTCATAACAAACAATCTCATGATGAAATAAATTTCACCACTCTTAATATAGATTATCCCGTATAATTTTTAAATCTCCCCCACCTAGTGTAGGTGAAGAGTCCTTGAAAGAAAAACCATATGTTGCTCATCCAAAAACTTTAATACCATAGGCTACACAACACAATATCCTTTACTATTGTATTTTCACAAGAGATTCACTGATTGAATTTTCCACTTAGCACTTTAGAAGTCATATAAATCCTTTAAACCTAAAAATATATATTTATGTGTATGAAGTGATGTTTTCTATAGACAATGAACAAATATATACATGTCACTCATGAATTCCATGAATCACTTAACAAATTTTCTTTTCCATTATTAAAATAAAACAAGTGATCTATATAACTTCAAACAGAATCATTATTACATATCAAAAGTAATTGGTTTTGAAAAATTGTCCATTTGATGACGTAATTGATACCATTTGATATGATTTCACCTACAATAGAAAAATATGTTCAATTTGAAAAAAATGATAATATTTGAACTTCATGGCATTAAAATATTCAATGGAATAAACCAAAATTTAAGGTGAGTCTTATCATACATTGATTTTAAGCACAAATACACCTAAGCATTTATCTATAGAAACCATTTGTTTATAAAAATTGTTGTTTTTTAATAATGGTAGTAACATTATATTGGTAAGAAACATCGTTTTTAACCTTCAAAAATTCCTAAAAATATCGGATGATACCAAGAATCAAACCACTTTTAAGGAAAGAATATATAAAAATAAAATTCACTTGTGTGGATAATTATATTTCCCATTCAATCCTCCTCAATAGGAAAAAAACAACTATATTTTTTCCTGATTTAAACACATATATAAAATACAACATTGTTGTAATGAAAAAACCTATGTAACCATCATAACAAGCACTCAACCTATTCTGTTACATACCCAAATGGCATTCATGATCCCCACAGGCTGGTGACAAGCACCTGGGTATCGAACAACATAATAGAAGGAATAATTTTTCCCAACCGGATCAAACACATATAATATATGTATACACAAAATAAAAAATACAATATAAGACTAAAAAAATACATATTCCATAATAGTCAAAATATTGATGATGCAAACAACAGAAAAAGTAGTAGAAGCTCCAAAAATAGGTCCAACTACATAGACCAAAACCAAACAACTACTCCCTCAGATGGTGTGGACGAAATCCCACCATATCACCACCAGCTACCCACAACCAGCGGACACGAACCCCACCACCACACTATAACGTATTACCTTTCCCTGTATTTCAAGACATATAGTGGTCTATGCACCATCGAGGATGTGCACAGGGTGTGAGCTAATAGGCTTTATAGGATCCCACCATGGTGTTCCACATCAAATCTCATAATAAAAAATCTAGTATTTTTTTTTTAAAAATAAAACATGACAAGATAAGTAGTAATGAAATTTTTTAGAAGGCATGGTAAACATTTCCCTTCTTCATAGTTCTAAAAAAATATGGTACAACATACATATCAATGATAAATTAGAAATTCAAGTAGTTCAGATTATAAGAAACAGCACATGCATTAGTACCATAGATCAATATAGGTCAGACTAGATGACTACTAATACCACAATAAATCAAGTGCACAATCCAGTTCCTAGATAATAGGACTAGGAAGAATAGGAATAATCCATGAGTAAACCCCCTAAAAATGTCAATATTTATCCCCTATAAAAATGATCTTAAGAAATAGATAAAAGCCCTAGTAGCATACCTCCCGATAACCACAAAACATGGACAATAACCACAAACTAAAACTCCCACCTAAGTACCCATGTTAACACACATTCTCATTTTCAGAAATCAATTTCAACATTTCAAAAGTACCTATTCTATTTTAATTTGTCAAAAATCAAGGAAAAACATTTCTCTTCAAAAACCATTTTTTATCACACGCACAGATAGTCATTCCAATATGATTAATCATTTTATAAAGAAAAAGAAATATGGATAATTATTATAGGCTAGAGATAGCACCACCACCTAAAATCTTAGGTACCACACACCCACTATTTAATACACCAACAGAGAAATAGAAAAACACCAGTGGAGACCCATAGAATCTAATCTATACTTCAATATTTTTCCAATATAGAAAACAAGGTGTGAGAAGAAGAGGAAAACACCACATACCCCAATAATGGATATCCTCTGCAACACAACTAACCAAATAATGGTATCCAAAATGAGATATCACAAAAGATATAGAAGAAGAAATAAATAATCACCAACTTTGGCCAACAAATCCAATAACTCAAACCTAGGGCACCACTATGATTAATAGAAATGATGAAATGAAAAAATACTTACCCAGAGAGATTCACCACAATTGTAATGAAGATCCCAAATCAAACAGATTGATCTTGATCTAACAGAGTCTCACAAAATCACATGGAAGAGATCTAAGTTAAGATCCAAATGTCTAGAGAAGAGAACAAAAACCAAAATAGCTGCTCGCTTGTTTTAAAAACTATAGGAAGGTTGTTTCATAATGTCTAATACAACTATTTTCCATGAAATCCTCACTATACAAGTACACCAAAAAATACATTACATCATTTTAAAAATCCATTAATTAAATAATTATCATTTTGAAACCACTATTCATGATGTGTAGTACTTCCCAACATGAATCCCATTTTGTGGCTTGTACCCAGCAACCATTACATAGCGTGTAACCTAGTTTCACAGTGTGTAATCATCCGTCAGCCTCCAGAAAATGCTGGTTAAGGGTAATTTACAACAAATATATAGCTTCACCATTATAGTTATCCCCTTAATACAAAAAGAGTATAATCCCAAGATGAGATCAAGGTAGTACCTGATAAAATTGTAATGGGGTGTTACAAACTCCCCACCATAAAGACTCTCCATCCCCGAGAAGTCATGTAAAAGATTTAATCCCTTTAAAGAGATTAGGACACTGATCCATCATTAAAAAATCACATTCCCAAGCCTCATGGTAATCCGATCCTTGTTTCCATAGAACTCTGACCAGTGGAATCAACTTCCCATGCAATACATTCACAAGAGAGTCAACAATATCAATTATTTTCTCCAGAACAAAAACATCAGGCTCTAACCCAATTTCATCCAAAATAAGAACTTGAGCAAGATCAAGATGGTATTTCATGAGTTGAGACTTGTGTAAAACATCATAAATACCCATAAAATGAAGTGTATATTCTAACTGATAAGAAATATATCCAAGAATCGCATTGACCTCAAATAATCCAACATATCATTGAGCCCAATTTCCTTACTTTTTATGTTGTTAGTGACCCATCCAAGGAGATACTTTCAAGAAAACCCATTCACCCATGGAAAAATCCAAAGGACGATATATCCAATCCAAATATGATTTCTATCATCTCTGGTATGTTATTAGACATTGATCTAAATCATAAAACTTTGTGGAAATATTGTGAACCAGACTCGGTCCAACTAATGTTACCCGCCCAGCTAATCCCAACAAAGAGGTGATCTACACGAGGGACCATACAATGCCACAAATAGATCTATTATGATTGATGAATGATAAATATTATTATAAACACAATCAAATAATCCTGAATGGATATCCCATTATCCTCTAAAATCCAAGATAGAGGCGTAGTGCATATTCTCCAGGATCTAAATCACATGCTCCGTCTTAATGTTTGTCTTTGGATGGTACATTGTGCTTAACTTGACCTAAGTGACCATTACCTCTTTAAGACTCCTCCATAACCTTGAGGTAAACCCGAGATCCCTATCCAAAATAATTGAAAAAGAATCCCATGTAACATCATAATATCTTTCACATATAACTAACCCGGATCTTAAAATTTAGTGGTGTCTTGGATCAAAATAAAATTATAAAAATTAATCAACCAATCAACCAAAACCCAAATATCATGTGGTTGAGCCTTTCTCCCATATATGGTGGAGTATGCCTCCTTGGGTGGCCATAGTTTACCCCATTTTTTTCTCAAACACTTAGAAATATAACTAAGTAAAATATGACATACCAAAATAATGTCTCCATAGATAAATACTCATATATAATATATAAGTATATTTTCTTTATTGCCTTCAAAATTCTTCTTCATGTAATAAATATCATTTTCCATGGTCTTCTTCCTGTCTATTCTTCATAAAAATATCTATTTTTTTCTTTATTTCTCTCAAACATTGTGCAATCCACAAAACATGTTTTTTCAAAGAATATCACTTTAAGGAATTCCTCATTAATGAAATCCAATTCTATTAGGTGAACTAATAAAAACTATCCATGAATCACCACTTCACCATCAACAAATCTATTTCAGACAAATTTTCAAAAAATCAATTCCACACTCTTACGAGTTCAAAAAATTATGAATGTAATACATTTTGAGGCTATTAAGTAGTTGGGATTAAATGATACAAAAACTAAAGGGAATATTAAATGGTATTAGGATGAATCATGTTATATGAATAAATAATGTAGAGTGTTAATGAAGTAATTTATGTGATGGGAATTTACTTATTAGAAATAATTATTTTATTGGTTATTATATCTTGAATGGTATAATTATGACTCATGGTTTAATTTTATTTCCTTGTTTATTATTTATTATATATTGGTCAACCATGTTTATAATTATTTTATTTAAGGTGGATTGTTAAAAGATGTGATTTGATGTTGGTATCATATGATTTAGTGTAATTTGCAATAGATTGTAATGGATCAAGGACTATGTGTAATAGGACTCATGTGATGTGATATAGTGAAATGTTTGTGTATATGATGATGTGGTTTAATAATGCAATGATGGATAGCTAAATTATGTGATGATATATTTGATTTTCATCATCATCTTCCTAGTCAGTTGGTGTGGGGTTTTCTAACCTAACCACTACCATTATATATTGGGATGGCCTATAAAGTTACATTTATGAGTGGTGGTAAATTTTCCATTACCATTTATCATGATATATTAATAAGGATATTTACTTTGATTATTGATGGTTATGTTTTTTTTCAAATGGATATGTTTTTAAGGTATGAGGTTATGGTAGAGATGTGGTTATTCATTTATGATGGTGATATTACTGGAGGATAACATTTCAAAAAAATATGAAATCACGCCCTCATTTATTTATTGATATAGTGATTTGGTTTCAGGGGGTAACTCCCTTTCCCAAATTAATGGATCTAGGTCAAAGAGTTATGCATTCTCATACATGACTATTCATATAAAGAAGGTTTATAACTATAGGTAAGGACCTAAGTCATAAAATGGAGAGATTATTCCCTTGATATCATGTTACCATATGACACAAAAACAATGGAAGAATAGAATAAATAATAACACAAATATATAAATAGATAAAAGAGTAAAAAACAATAACATATCATGTAATATGAAAATGAAATACAATAACTACTAAAATAATGTCATGAGGATCCCCACATGTGGTAGATAAATATATACAATGAACAAAACAAAAAAATATTAACTGAGGCATACTTCATAAGATAATAGAGCATGTCTCGACCTCAGCTCAATACCTTTAAACGTTTCATACTCATATTCTTGATATAGGGACTTTTCTCTTGGATAGATCCTAGTCTATAATGTTTTCACACACTCTGAAATTCATATACAGGGTATGAGTAATAAATATTCCCAAACACCACTAAAGGGTCTTTATGAGATGTAAAATAGACATATAAGGGTCTATAAACTTATGTAAATAGTAAAAACATACAATATTTACCAATTCATCATTCAAAAACAAAGATTTTATGAACCATATCCAGACCTATGCCAAATCAATACCGGAAGGTACACTGATAGGTAGCCTAAAAATCATTCAAAACATGACCAGTGCCCTCTCTCATAAGGAAATACCCATAAATCAATACATGATCTAGAACTCCTGACTCATGGGAGTTCATCCTCATTGTTTAGACCATCTTCCTACTCAAGGTTTCTATTACATTATGTCACAGACATTACCTTCTTACTCAGGGTCAGTCACACATAATTTATCATTACATACATTATCACTCATGGTTAGAGCAAACATCACACATTAAACCACGCTTTCTCACTCAAGAAATGTTACACATCATGTCTCAAGTCTCACATTATCACTCAATTTTGACCCAGGCATCACAACATTACTCATTGTCAAATATATAGAAAAAAAGAGTTATGTAATAGCAATATTCCCCTACAATTCTCCCAAAACATGGTTTATTAATATTCATGTTATCACATTTGAAACCATATAAGGTAAGAAAAATTGACATCATTATCAATAAACAACTTTACTGGGTCAAACTAACCTTAACCAATGACAAATGTTAGGTTCTCATGCCAAAACAGTAAGGTAGACAGCTCCACCACTTCCCACGGAATGATGTAGGATCCCACATTTTCCAAGACAATTCCCCATAACTCGCATTCTATGGGTTCAACTATACCAATAATGAGAGTCTTATCCAATTCCATACCAATATAAGAGACTCACAGGGATACAAACACACCCACACACACACAATTACATTAATGTCAATCCACACAACTTTAAATGATATTTATATCATGATAAAGACTATCTATCGCATACATAATAGAGTGTAGTCATGAAGACATTATCATTGATTAAATATCGAACCAATTTTTTTAATATGTTCCAAAAATCTAACATTTAGTTTCTAGATATGAAATTATATAAAAAATTGGAATAATAATACATTTAGGGATTTTGTGGAAATAGAATTACCAAGGGAAAATATCCAAAATGAAAGATAGTTAAAATGATCAAAGATAGAGGAGGAAATAGATTGAAACACAAAAAAAAATATTTATGTTTCTTCAAATCATTTAGATATCAAAGGAGGGGGGATGTGATGATAAATAGAGTTCCAAGGTAAAATTAATGATCTTCATCTATTTTGAACTCCCTAGGTGATTAGCCATAACTTGAATATAAGTGTAGTGATGTGGCACAACCCAGAATATCATCATCTTAGAAAGACCATTTTGAATCACAGTACGACCACCCCCAAGAAAATGGATTTACACTCAATAATAATTAATTACATGATGACCCCCTTCAAACCCCAACTCCCCCTCCTGAAACCCCACAATATGACCTCCCTATCCCCAATCCACTTGAATCTTTTACCCCAAGAATTGCTCTCTGAGACCCCTGCACCAGGATGTGACAACCTTCCTATAGTATAATTTAAACAAAAATATGACACAATTATCCAAGAACCTAATCATGAACAACCATTATATAAAATGTCCTACATTCAACAATATTCATTAAAATAAATTAAATATTTAAACATAATTCACTTTTAAATTGTCAGGGAGTTACAACTCCTTCTATAAGAATTATCATCCCCAAGAAGTGGATATAAGGGTAATTGTAAAATAAAATTTTACATTTTTAACACACGTAAAATTCATACTCTCAAGTCTCCTCTATAATGACATTGAGTCAAGAAGCATTGTCTCCATGTAAAACAATTTCAAGCTTTGGTTCACTATTCACATCAGATGCTCCTCAAATGATGCATCCACCTCCAAATCAACATAATAAATATAGATAATCCTTTTAGGTTTGTCTCAAAATTTTGGAGAAACAAAATTTGAACACATCATGAACAACCTGATGTCATAGATGAGGTGTTAATCGATACGAAACTTTTCCAATCTGCTCTTCAATCTTGAATAGACTGAAACATTAAAGCATGATATTTCCCTACCTCCTCAAACATCGATTCACTAACCAAAGAGATACCCATAATAATACATGGAATAACATGGGTAACTTTATGTTTCACCACTGTTGGTCATCATATTAGTTCTGCATACTCTGAGAAGTAACCAACCACTTATGTGTATGTTGTACCGCTCAATGGTCTCATAAACCAATAATAGATTGATCACAACTCACTCACATTCCTATAATCAACCTTAATGGATCTTTTATGAACTAGAAGAAAGAGGATAAAATAATTCTATTTATATCAATGCCTAAAATATTTTCTTGTTTTAAAACTATTCCAAATCTATATAATCATTCGATTCACTACCAAAATTAATCATGTACTCCCTGAGTATATCCTTCAATATGTGGATCATCCTCTCAGACAACAAATCTATTTGTAGGTGATACCATGAACTCAAAATTATTTATGACTCAATGTTCATGCATGTTCCCTTCTAGAAACATGATGGGAAACGTACATCCAAATCCAATAATATTATCACAGGTATCCCATGTAACCAAAATATTTCATGCACATATAATCTTCTTAACTAATCCACTTCTGAGTGTATTGGATAAGAAACTACTAAATGAACTTCCTCATCTAGTCAATTACAACCAATACCACATCACAAACTCTCATAATCCAGGGTTTTCCTATTGTGATTTCCACAGTCACGTCATCTCACTTCCATACTAGAAATATAGGGTGTTTAAGTAACCCACATGGTTAAAGGTTTTATGAATTTATCCTCTAATATAGAATTTAGTGATATAAAATAATTTCAATATCTCACCTCATACTAGGATAACAGAAATCTTATCTGATATTGTGGTACATCATCACCATATATAGATGTATCTCCAATCATGAGGAATATGAGTCCATCATTGTATCCTCTATCATATAAGTGGGGAACATCATCCTAACATGGACATACAACACCTTGTCCTCCTCCGGAGAACATCTTGTGATTGGATCATCTCCCTTGATCCATTCCCATATTACTAGAATATTAGAATTACGTTCCTGTAGTTACTTCACCAATTGCATTAATGATGAGGTAATAGACAATGAAGCATAGGTCAAAGACTCTAAGTCCTTTATAATATTGGTCGTCCAATTATCAATAAATAATATCATCTTACAATCATCATCTGGTTTTCAAACATCTTACTATATTTATTTCTAATTAACGATTTCTATGAAGAAATTTTCCTTTCCTATGAAATTTACCATCTCATAGTTGAGGGAATATTGATACAAAACTCAACACCTCTCTCACGGGTTCAGATTCCACAAAGATAGAATGTATCATAAGATCTTTTGGTCCATGTAAATGACAAATATCTAACTGAATTGATAGTGACACTAACACTTCAAGTCATAAAACACTTTTGATAGAACTATGTCGTTGGTAAGGTAGTTCCACTCATTGGCTCATAACTGTTGAGATCAACAAGAGACCAATAATCCAAATAAATTAGAATAAATCGTAACAAATCCCTTAAACTATCAAAATAGATTATATAGATGATCTATGGATCTAGAATAATTGAAATTAGAGCAGATGTCAACCAGGTCATTAGATCTTATAAATCTTCCTCACACTAAATAGTCTAAAAAAAATTTACCCCATATTTGGAAATCCCTATCATGGGTGATTCAATGAAATATTATTCTTTAACAAACCACCTATACTTCTCGGCCAATCTAAAAAATCAAATAATATTAATCATGTTCTTGGTTTATGATGAAGTCATCACTGCCACCACTTTCTCTAGATCAACCAATATTCATACCAATGAGATGACATGCTCAAGAAAATAATCCCATTGAATTAAAAAGTAAAACATAAATTAGTATGAATAAATTCAATGTGATTAATGTGTAATAAATAAAATATCTAAGTTCTTGACATGAATCTCCTATGATTGTAAATACACTAAATTGAAATCCCTGGATATTTTGATGAAGGATTGATGTTGGATGTTGAAAATATGGTTTATGAGAGACAGGAACACTTTTGAGAAATTATTTAGTCTAAATTATATCATGAGATACCCATATAGATCATACATACTACTAAATATCACCCATGGAATTTCATTAGTCCTATCTAACAACTGATAATAACTTGATTATAGGTCAGTCTTCTAAAACTATAAAACTCCACATAGTTAGTCAAATAATTCATAAATCTTAGGCAATGGATACATGTTATTTACCGTAACACGGTTCATCTTCAGGTGGTTCACACAAAATTAGAGACTATCATCCACCATTTTGTCAAATAATGGTGGATAACACTTAGGGTAGGTACTCATGTATATAAAACTCACCACTTCATGGTTCTCGAGGAACTATTTATCCCTCTTAGATAGGTTTTCCCATACAGTAATAAAGAATTGATATGGGATCCACACCTCACATGAGGTCAATCAGGAACATGATCACCCTATTAAAAGGATTTCCAAAGAAATCATCTAGAATGAAATTCTAGAAATTTGTCTACTACTGGAGGAAAATTAGTCAGAACTATCACCTCATCAATTCCAAGGACCATACCCACCCCATATAAGATAATATATATTTTTTCATTGAAGTTTGGTCTTGATCTAGTTGCTTTTATATCCCATTAACCTATAAGAACATACTCCACCACCCAAAAATAGGTAAAAGAAACCCTCCTTCAATTGAAATCAATTTGATCTCAGAATCATGACATCCATTCCATCATGGAAATTATTTTGAAGAACATTATATCCAAGAAAAGGAGTCTCAAATATTCTTGTAGCCTCCAAACACTACAACACATATTGGTAACCTCTCAACAAGATTTATAATTTTTCAAAAATTTGTATCAAATGCGAATAACCTATTATAAATCTCCATAGTCAACCCCAAACTAGATATAAAATGAGTAGAAATAAAAAAATAGGACACACCCATATTGAATAAAGACATAGATAGCATTGAATTAATTAATACCATACCTATAATAGTGGAAAGACCTTCTATTCCATCCTTTAAAATCCTGAACAAAGAATAAATTCTTCCTACCTTGTATCTGTGAATACGACCATATGATACTTGCCTCACCTGTGGATCTGAACACCGAAACATCCATGGTTGTTGATACCCTCGAGACCATTAACCATCCACATATCCAAATATACCAAATGTAACTCTTTTTTTCTAAACACCCCCATAATTAGTCTCTCTAGGAATGTATTTTCCATACACATATATCTATCCCAGATTGAGATAACACCACACAAGACTATTAGAGATACACCATCTTATTGTATACATTAAACTATTTAGTCATGCTTGTAGATGATCAATGGAAATTTCTAGACTATTCACACTGAAAACAAATAAGGGTAGATACTCCTACACATGAGGATGAAAAAAATTGTACTATACAAAATTACTCTCACTTACCTTCCTCATCTCATCCAAATTCCTCTTATTACTATTGTAAGAGTCACCATCAACTCTATTCGGAATTCCACCACTCGACCCATTGATGTAAGACGGAGACCATCAGTACATTCCTCCACTAAGAACTTCTCCATATTGAGATCCATTGGGATCATGATGGATTTTTATGTTATGTCAGATTCCCTATCCATGAATAAAACCTCTATTCAGATTATTATCTCAAGGATCCGGTCCTTTTGGGTCTTTTTCATAGTAATAGTAGAGAAAAATTTACCAAATCGTAAAATGAGGTACACAGACCACCGAATTCATCATACACACTAAATCATTGTAAAATCCCAATCTTGATCCAATATCTACATATTAGTTGGAATTAATCAAAAAAATAGGTCCTTAAAAGACAGAAATGATAGGACATCATGCCTTATAGCCTAACTCATCACTCTAAACCATATCCTGGTGGGTCCCAAAACCATCTATTCCTTGTTATTCGTTATCCACTCATAATATGACTCTTAACATTAAAAAATTCAAATATAAACTCAATATATTCCACATTTTCCCAAGAACCTCATGTACCCTATATGGTGGTATAATTTTACATCAGTTAGTCCCATGAAAAATCCACCGTGGTGGATCCTCCCTAATGGGTACCTCACCCCCCCCCCCCACCAGTGCTAGATGGAAACACACAAATAGAGTGGTTCCAATAGATAATATATGGGACACATATCATGAACATTCTCAAAAATCCCATCATGTTCATATAGAAGTAAAAATGATGTATTCTCCACATTGAAAACCTCATATGTTTGGTCCATGGGCGGAACCATGAGACATTTTCTAACCGGTATTTTCATCAAAAATTCCAAAAAAATATACTGAAATGTATTTAAAAGCTCATATTTTGTAAAATATATAGAAATAAATACATAAACATGTAGGAATATCTCCTTGGAAATACACCCTAAGGTTATACCCACAATAACTAGACATAAGAACCTAATTTTCAACCTATGACTAAGAATGCATCATTGGTACATCTATATCACTCACATTCATATGAAACAAAATTAAGAGATCATAAATTCAAATTAATTAGATATCATGAACAATTTTTGTAGGAAAACACCAAATATAATACAATTTTAACAAAATAAATTTAAACCTATGTTAATCATAGGTAACATGTGTATAACATTTGAGAAAACATGCCTAACTACGAAGCATTAACTCACTCACCTTCACCACTTAAGGAAAGAGGAAATCTCATAAACTATAATAGGATAATAATAATACATGAAGAAAAATACAAAACATTAATAGAAAAACCAATTAAAATAATTCACTTTTCCCTAGTAACTCAACCATCCACAACACAAGAACTGGTCAGGAACAATTAGAGCCTCCTACTCCAATTTTTACCATCATAAGTCTAATAGATTCCTAAATTATAAATAAATAAAATGGGATCTAATATCATTTTTTAATTCCCTGGAATGGATCACTAAGTATAAACTGGAAATTTATGATAACTCATGAATTCCTCTTTAATACCTAAATTTTAAACTAAAAACATTTCTTAAAAATGCATACTTTCAATTCATAGATTCCTAAAATACAAATTAAATCAAACCAAATAATCTCAATTCCAATAATTTAAATGATGAAAGTTCTTATCTAGTTAAATATACTAAAAATTAAATTTCAAAAAATACTATGAAACTAATAAAAGTAGAGGGAACCCATAAAGTGACTATAATTAAATAAGATTCAATTTACTCTATTTTACAACTCATATTTACAAAATCACTTTTATAAATAGCAATTTAACGCCATAATATTAAAATAAAAAATAATAATTTAGATAAAGATAATTTTATGGGTTTCCTAAAAAGGATATAATGTTGAATGATAATATTCTAGGGGTCACTATAAATAAAATACAGAAGGCAATGACATATTTTAAAAACAAATTGTGGCTTTAATATATGTTTTTAGGAGGGATACATGGAACTCAAAGTGTATTATCATCTATGCACTACAAAAACTATACATACTATCATTTATAGTCCCCAACATATATGATAATTTGGTATGGTTTTGCGGTGCACAACTAGAAGATCCATGCAATAAAAGTGAGAAATAATGATGAATGAATGAAAATGTACATGATAGGGATATAGAGGGTGAACCAACAATGGATTGAGAAAATAGATATTGGGTATAGTATTAAGGAGGTATATTAGGGAAAAATAAGATCACTTGAGCACACACTGTAAAATACATTTGGTAAAATTAAATACAATCACAGATGATTAATGTGGGAAATGGATCACAAGTGATCACATATATTAATTTTAATATATAATTGTAATTTCAAGAAAACAATATTCAATAAACTCTAATGTAAGAAAAATTTATTAATACAAATTTAATATTGAAAAAAATGTTTAAACAAAAGTTATTTCAAATATTCATTAAAATCATTTACATAAACCGTGTATTTATTTATTTTAAGAAAAATAGTTTAAATTTATACATAATCATTATTATCAATAAAATTTTAAGCATTTAATTTTGAAAAAATAAAAAAAATATTTACATAAAAATTAAGAATATTTAAAAAAAATATTTACAGAAATATAATTAATATTATATATAAAAACTAAGAATGATCACTACATCATATGAATCACCCCTTAAATCACTAAGATGATAATTGGGACCACTAAATGTGTTTTTGACATGCATGAACTCCTAAAAACTGTGAATTTAATTAGGATTTCCAAGAAAAAAATGCCACTAATTAAATTCATTCACCCAAATGACTATTGAAAATAATCATAACATGAATCATAAACTAAAAATAGTCAATCATTATTGAAAAATATAATTTTCCTATCATTGATAGTGGTAGTCGACCGAAACCACTCATAAATTGTGGTGTGGTTGTAGTGTTGGGTGGATAGTGTGGTAATGGTTCTATTTGAATGTGGATTCAACTGTGAAATCACATGAAATGATAGGTTGATACTTCAGTGGGTATTTCAGAATGATCTTGTGGTGCCTCAAATAGTGAAGGCATTAGTTTTAGGTGAATGAATAGTAAATTAGTGGTAGAATTTGAGTGTTTTCAGAGGGGTTAGCCAACAGAGGTTTGAACAATTGTTTTTCTTGTGATAAGATACAATATAATAGGAATCAGATTAGGTGCGTAGATTGGAGTATGATTAGAATGTTCAAGGATCATGATTACAAAGGAGTAGAAATAATCACATACCATAGAATTTGAGAGGATAAATTCATCAAAAAAAATCAACGAATAGAGGAGAGAACGATTTGGTTTTTTCAGAGATTAAATGATATATATAATTATAAATAAATATATTTATTATTTAAATTAATTTATTAGTATTTCATCAATACATATCTATATTTATTCTAAATATAATTATAAATAAATATATATAAAAGTGTTTTTATGTAATTAGAATTATATTTATATAATAATAATTATATATATATATATATATATTAATAGCAATTTAGGGATTTCCTGAGTGGTAAAGGCTCCATGTAATCCTACATCAGAAACATGTTCAAAACCAACTAAGAGGGCATTTCTGCTGGAAAGTGGTGATGCATACATCACCTAGGAGGGTGGTGACATAGACATGAGGAATGTATGATACTACATAGGGCCTTCGGGCAAGTTTGTGGGCCTTTGGGCCATTTAATGGGATTTATGGCCACTTGGCCTTTGGTCCATGTACTGAATAAATACGACTTGATGGTTGGGTTATCCCTTAGTGGTGGGGGGGTTGTGGCTAGCCCTTCCGAGAAATGTGTGTGGTGTGTGTATGTTTAATGTAACTGTACGCATATGTACCTATTATATATATATATATATTAATATATAAATATATAAAATTACATAAATATAAAAAAAATTATTATAATTTTCTAATTATTTAAATATTTTTATTTAGCTATAATATAATTAAAAATTTTAAGTATATATAATTACTAATAAATATATTTGTAAATATATTTAAAAATATATGTATATCATTATAAATATATTTTTATATTTTTATATATTTATGTAATTAAATATATATTTAATTAATATATAAATATAAATATAAATATAAATATAAATATATTCATTATATTCATTATTTGAATATATTTATTATAATTATTTAATTATTTAAAGATATAAATAATTATTTATAATGATAAATACAAAATTTTATAAACATAGTAAATTAACATTTATAAATATTATAGTAAATATACATATGATTTTTTACTTTTAAATATAAATATATTTCTATCATTATATATATTTATGTAATTATATATATTTAGTAAATATATATAAATATAAATATAGTAAATATATCAATTATTTAAATATATTTAATATAATTTTATAATTATTTAAATGTATAAATATTTATTTATAATTATATAAAAATCTTTTTAATAAAATTATATTTATTTATTTATAATTATAGATATATAATTTTATAAATATAGTAAATATATATTTAAAAATAAGTGAATGATGATCCGGTGAAAAAGAGAATAGTGATCCATAGAGATCGTCTCAACCACATACAACTCTAATGTCTGAACCTCCATTCCTACATTCTGAGCCACATAATCGAGTATCAAAGCGCATCTTCCATAGTCCGTAGTGGGGAAGTCATAAAGGGTTTCACTTGTTCCTCAGGTAACCATGTTTACTTTCTAAAAAATCAAGCATCATAGTGGATAATCAGAAAAAGAAACACTACACATTCCTTTGCCTCAAATGGTTCCATTTTAAATATGATCTAATTCTGTAAATACTCTTTTATAACCCGCATTACTCTATCCAAAGGTAAGAATCCATGTAATGTTGTTGAACTAAATTTTTATTTGACCTCCATCATGGGAAACTTTGCTTTTAAATATTTTTCACTCATTCAAGGATTCTACCACATTATCTTCCCCTCTATGGAGCTAAATAGAATAGAAAAGAGTGCAGGTTCTATCAACCTATGGTTGGGAACAATGTGGATCCATGATTGTAAATGTCTTTAAGGAAACCTAAGTGTAGTTACAAATCAAAATTCATGGTTTTAATTGGGTCATTTGGCATCTGTAAATCTTCTTTGATATATCCTCTGGGATTATCATCCAAATTCGGATAGATACTTCTATATAACATGTTATATTTGGTCAATTTGTAAGAGTATTGGTTGAAATTGATTTGTGTTCAACCTTAATCTACCATGTTGTCTTCTATATGCCAAAAGATTAATTTCTCCTCATAATTGATTATGAAAGGACCTCCCCTTCTGTGATTTTTGTGGGATTATATGTAATTTAAAATCTATTTATAGAGGTAATGTTGATTTCTCAAATTTTAATATTTATGGTAATGATTTCTCTCATTGCAAATGGAGTAATACTACAAGGAATTTATATAGTTCTAATTAGCATAAGGTTTTAGGCAGAGATATTGTTGCACCTGATGATAATTTTGGGATTAAAAACTATTTAACAGTTCATTCTATTCACGAAAATTCATAGAAGAGGGTAGGGAATAATCACGGGCATTCTCCCCTACAAAATGACGATGCCTCTAATCATATGTTTTCTTTTCACTCCGTTTGGGATGAGCAGATTCCAATGACCTCTAAGTAATTTTTGGTTATTAATATTCCCAAGACACCTTGGTTTGACATTGGAGATGATTCCATTATGTTTAATGTAGGGTTTTATTTTAGAGTTTCTTTATGCAAATGTTTAGTGGATAAGGAAGATGATGTGGATTGAGATGATAGTAATGTATTATTGTAATTTTTTTCCCATGGTGATGTTGAATTCACCATATAGCAGGGGAGGAGGATGGTAGCTTCCAAGGGATGCAATGAAAAAGAAAAGATTGTGGTTTCCAACTCATTTAATTCCAAATATAATAGTTTAGAGAAAGAAAAACAAGTCATAATTCTACTTTCAATGACAACGGGTCAAGTAAAGATTAGTCTGAAAATCATCTATTTTTCTATAAACCAATCGCACATTGGAGCTAAGATGGTGGATGCTCCTACATAGGATATGGGATACTTTTCTAATGAACCATTGGTTTCTATGATAGTTTCATAGAAAAACAAGGAATATGTTGTGGGTTTTATGTTATCCACCATCATTTTTCATTTATCTATTGAGGATAGATCTACATATCCTCTTGTTGTTTCTACTGATTATAATCTTGGATATGACATAGGTTCTAAATAATTGGATAGTGGAAGGCTTCTAGCTAGGAAAAACCTATTTTAATAGAGAAGATGCACCCTTTACCTCTGCAATGAGATACATTCTTAGTATTGGGATAGTGACAATGACTCCTTTTTTATCTACTTCACCAATGTCTCTAATACTAGTTGAACCTTTTAGTGAAGGGATAAATACAATTGGTATAATTAGTCCCATTAGAGTTGTTCAATGGCTTAGGAGAAATTAGAATATAAAAATGTTTTTATTTCTCATTTAAAAATTTTTCTGGATAAATAGGGAAACAAGATAATCTATAAGGTAATCATGCCCAACACTTTTGACTTACTTCCTTTCGGAAGTTGTGAGGAAGAATACCGTAAAAGTGATGGTGTTTCTGATGAAATGAGGGTTGAAATAGTCATTGAGACATTGGATGATAGAGGAGGAACTTGTTATCATGTGAAGAAATGGAGGAGGGGAAACATCCCCATGGATGGGGTAGATGCCTTCCAAATCATAATTTGAGTGCTTGATCTCAAGTTTAATGGTGTTTTCTACTTTTGTCTTGATGTGAAACATTTGGTATTGTATATTCCTCCACTTATTTTAGGGATTTTCTTTTTTTAATAAAAGGTTCCTCTTAGTCCATACCTATTCAAAAAATATATATTTATAAATATATTTATTTGTAAATATCTTTTTACAAATATATTTTTAATATTATTAATTAATATATAATAAAAAATGCATGAATGTTAAAAATTAATGAAATTAAATAATTGAAAATGATTAGACATTAGAAACATTGAAAAAAGGGAAAGATGTAATAATTATAAAAATTACTAAACAAATAAGGATATATAATTAAATGAAGATGAATACATAATGAAAATTTTAAAAATAGTATATAAATAGGTATAAATAAATGTGGTTAAAGCCACATGTGAGTTGTTTTCAGCTAGACACCACATGTAGAAAGTTGGGGTTCAAATCCCACTGGATTCATTATTTGTCCCATGTGTGGGGCACTGTTGGTGTGGATAGCATAATCTATCACATTTTTTATGTTGGGGTGCAATCTTTGTGGATATTTCATGATGACCCTTCTCATCAGTGGGGGTGGTGATAAATTACTAGGGATGGTGGTGGAGACATATAGGGGATCTGGTAGCGGTAGCGATGCTTGAGGGGGACTGGAATGACGCTGGAGGCGGGACCAAGCAACACTCTGGCATGCATAAATGAAGTCCAAGCTGGTATTTGTCGACATTTTTGGTGAACCGTGATGGAGCCCCCCCCCCCCCTGACCAGTTGTGACAGAGAGGGTACATGAGCTACAGTAGTGCCCTTTAGTGGTTTTTGGTCCAGGAGAGCAATGTTATGCATAATGTTTTTTGATCCAGGATTGTTGGTCCATGCTTATGGCTGGCAGTGGAATAAGCCATTCCCATTAGAGATGAATGAAGGGGAATAGGCTATGGCCTAACCCCTATATATATATAATATATATAAGACTATAGGGTGTAATATAGACTATCTAAGGGGGATATGGAATGGTTTAGACCCTTGCAGTGTGTGTGTTTGTGCATTTGAATGTACAAGTGCCCCTATGAACCTGATATAATAATATGTATAAGTGAATATTTGAAAATGATCAAATTCCAAAAAAATATTAAATATTAAAACTGATTTAATAAGATTTACCAAATAAAAACATAATATATTAAATATATTATGTCACTAAATTAAATTCTAAAGTGAGTATTAAATTTTGAATAAATTGGATAAATATTATATGTGGGTGTTTCTATAAAAGATTTCATTAATTTGGTAAACTTGTGTGTGAATTAATATATATATATATATATACAATAAAAGTTTGATACATGCTAAATTAAACAATGAAATTATATAATATGCAAGGACTATTAATTAAATAAATAAGTATAAGGGTGATTAAATTTTGAAAATGAATGCGGGTTATTAATTATATTTATTATTAAAAACTCTAAAAATTAATAATTATAAATACACATGTTAAAATTAAAATTAATACATATTAAGTATTGAAATTATAACTATATTGAAAGCATTAAATGTTAACTAAAAAAACATGTATACACAAATAATGAAAGTGGACAAAATTACAAATATATATAACAATAAAAAAATTGAATATTAAAAAATTACAAAAAATATGAAAACAATAAATTAATGAAATTTTTATTAATAAAAATGAATAAATATATCATATATATAACAATAAATAGGATATTAATGATTTAAATAAATTTGTAAAAACAAAAAAAATATTAATAAATAATTCACTAATTAAAATTTAAATATATTTTTAGTATATTACTTGTTAATATATTTTTTGTATATTATTTTTTTAAAGAGTGAATAAATTTAATATATATATATTAATAAATAATTTCTTAATTATTTAATTCTTTATATTTATAATTAAATTGTATTTAAGAGTTTCCTATTTTTAGTTAAAAAATAACAATAAATTTATTCATTTTTATTTATAAATATTTCAGTATGAAATTTTATAATATTTTTTAGATTATTAATAATTCAATTACATTTTAAAAAAAAAATTAAATTTTTCATTAATTAAATTTTCAATATTTGTTTAGTATGTTAATTATCAATATGTTTATCGTATTTTTTATAGAAAGGTCTAGCCAAGAGTAAATCTAAAAAAAATTTATTAAAAGATAAAAGAAAAGATCATAAAAGAACTAATAGGGTCAAACAAAGAGACATTCCCTCCTCTCGAAAACCAGTTGAAGAGTCATAGAATGAAAGATCATTTTTAAATCCATAATCAAAATCATCAATAGTTTCCCACTTCGACTATGTGTTAGCTTGATTGAGAATCCAAATAATCACTTCCATGGACCTTTCCTTCTCTGAGTAAGTTTGATCAATAATGATTTATAGGATGATCTGGTAGAAACATTCCATGGAAGAGTTTAGTAGTCCTTCTATGGCCTTCATTTTGGAGGATCCATATTTGACCATTCATTATGAATAATATTTCCATTTCCATTTATGAAAACATAATTTAAGGATACATCATCACTATTTCCCAATGGCCAAGTCGAGTATAATAAAACCATATAATACTCATTATCACTTCCATCTCCCAAGATGTCACCCCATTTATCTTTCCTTACGGAACTGGAATTTTTTCAAGCATCCTCTATGGATTTTTGGTAGTCAACAATATTAGACTCATGCTACATATCCTCACCTTTTATAGAATGATGTGGATATAAGGAAACACTAAAATCCATTTCAATAGGATAAGTGATAGAAGAAAGTCCCAACCCCTGATCGATTCCACACCCCACTTATGCGCCTCTCACTTATATTGATCGGCATAGAAGAATCACCACTATTTTATGAAGGCCTTATTAAATATCTAGTCTTGATCCCAGAGAGTTTAAAAAATGCACCATGTTCAACAGTAATATTATCATCCTTTACCTCATCAGAACCCACCAGAGTAAGCTGTATCACAACTCCAACTTCATCTGGTCCTAAAGAAGGTGTATTGTAATCATATTTTGATATAACATCCTAATTAAGATCAAAATTAGCATTACAGGGAACAATGTTTACTCCCACAAGAGAATTCTCATTCAACATCAACCCATTTACCTTCAAATTTGAAATCTAGGAATTGTATTTCATAGAGGCCATCACATAAACTACCATGAAAAAGGGCCTTCTAGGAAAATTTTCATAATGGAAAGGTGACTTTGACTATATTTTTTTATTTCCTTCATCAATGAGTAGCATGATATCCCTTACAACAACATCTATTACATGAGACATTCCTCCAATACACCACTGTTGAGTGACTAATTTCCATACAATAATTACATAATAGCGGATTCATCTCATTCTCAAAATCCATTGGAATGTCATTTTTGGTAGTAGATAGAGTTACATTATCAATTATCATGGAGTTGAGATCAATCTCCAGTGAAATCCTATAAAAATTTCCAAACAACACATTCTCAGTTTCTTTATCAAGACGGATGGGAGTCCCAATTTTTCTACACATATCATGAAAAATCCTTAGATTCCTAAGGAACAAATTTAGTCCATGAAGATGAAACCATAACTCAGAGAAGGTGTTTCTTTCTCATGATACGTTGAAGTCCAGAGACCATTCATGTTGATGATGTCATATGGGCTTCAAGAACATAGAACCAACACTCCACACCCAAATCTTATATTCATCCTAAGAGAAAAGGAAATGATAAACCCCATGACCAAGGGAGACACACCTCCAGTCATAAAAACACACTAAATTAAAATGTGATGAAACTAATCGTCCATCCTCCAAGGCTTCTCACCCCGATATGAAACTAGTGGTGCAATCATGTAGTGTTTTTCCAATTACAATCCTCTCAGAAAACACTTCATAGTTCTCTTTGATATGAGCTATAGATCGCTTAGAAAATATTTTTATAGGGAAATAATCCTTGAATAAAAGAAAAAACAACTATAAACAATCCATTTTCATATTATAAAGCTCACCTAGTCTTCCATTCAGGATCATTGAAGTGGTGAAGAGATTTGGTCACACCTCATCATCAATCTACATCACTTCATGTGATATTTACCTAGGTCAGTGCACTTTTCCTATTGTTGGCATCATAACCCCGCTCTAAATGATAGGCGGTTCTGATTTCACATTGCTCCACCTCAGATCACTATCACACCCTCTATAGCCACACCGTCCAACTGTGGCAATGAAATACCCAATGGAGTAGCCTCTCTCTGTCCCTCGTCCACGCCACAAACTAGTAGCACAGATCCGAGGTAGTGTGGTCTTAGTATGGATAGAAACCCTAAATCCATAAATCTAGAATTATGTAGGTGTGTTTCCCCAAAACCCACTACTCTGCCATCATCATGTAATATATTCATTTTTTAATAGGGAATACAATTAATGTATACATATAGTAATAAATAGTTAATTATTTTTTACATAAAAAGTTCAATGGGATTTCCCTCAACATAATGAGTATCCTGCCACAATAAAATCTCGGATTGGGCCCCCCCCCATCCAGTAACCTAATTGGGAGATCCCGCCACATGGTAAGAGGTACAACTGAAGCATTAGAGAACATGCCATTATGTGGTGGCCAAGCCCATAAAGTTATGAGAGGAGAGATTCATCATTGTAGGGCAGTATCTGCAATATTAGGCGTCTTCCAACACTGGTCTGACTTGATTGTAGCTATAGTGTTAGTGGGTTTCTTATAAAGAAGAACAAATCACTTATGGAAAACTGATGTGGGATGTGCACATATACATGCACAATTCATAGGATTTTGTAGCACAAAAATAAAAGCGATGATAATGGATATCCTTTATCAGTGATAATAAAAACCACACTCTATCACCGCTTTTATTTAGCAATAATGAGGACCCACGTAATTATTTTTAATAATATAATTATTATAATGAATGAATTTACATGTATTTAATATATATATATTTATAGAATTTTAAATATGTATTTATAAATATAAATATAATTATAAATAAATATAAATATACATAAGTGTAATCATATAATTTTTTATTTAATTTTAAATATGTATTTATAAATATAAATATAATAATTATTCAATATAATTAAAATTATAGATATATACATTTTTAAATATATTTATAAATAATTGTACATAATTCAAAATATAAATATATTACTATTTTTTTTATTTAAATAAATTTATAATTTATTTATAATTTTTAAAATAAATAGTTATTTATTTATAATTATATAGATACTTTTAAAAAGAATTAAAAATATTTATATATAATTATATATATTTAATATATTAATTATTTAAATATATTTATTATAATTTAAAAATGTATAATTATATAATTATATAAATTCCTTTTAAAAAATATTTATTTATTTATAATTATAAATATATAATTTTATAAACATAGTAAATATACATTTATAAATATATTTATTTATAAATATTTATTTGAAAATAAATTTTTAACCTTTCAAATGAATATATAATCATAGATGCATGAATGGAAAAAATCAGTGAAATTAAATAATTACCAAGATAGCGAGAAATGTGGTTTATAACCCATGGCCCATAAATTTATTGAAAATAAAATAATCACAAATTACAAGGGGAGATGGGAAAATGGAATCTAGTGACAAACTACTAACCAAAGGGAAAAAATAGATATTTTTAAGAAAATAAGAAAAGATTATTTTTTTATGGGATCTGCAACTACCCATACATCTCAGATGGTGGCCCCTCCTCCAGGTTTTGGGTTTTTGTCATATCCCATCATCCACTTGAGGGTCAATAATGTCTTCCATTGTGGGGGGATCCTCATGTGGACAAGGATTGTGTTCTCCAGCTAGACCAAATCCCTCTTATACTACCTTCATATCTGAATTATTCTTTTCCTTCACAGCATCAGTTCCTGATAATTATCCTTCAACATAGATAAACCTAAGAGAATTTCCAAATTCATAAGGGAAAACCTCCGTTCTATTAGAATTAATTAAGATGTCAAGAAAACTAAAATTGTGTTTACTAGAGTCCAGCATATTCACCAGTGTAGAGGTCCCCTCCATGTTGAGAGGGGTCTCAAGGGTAACCTCATGTGAAGTTTGATCAGTTATTGTATCTTCTAAGATCTTCTAATAGATTAGAGTATGGTCATTAAATTTAGATTTCCTTGGTAAGACCAATTTTATGCTTTTATCGTCCACCACCTACTTCCCCTTACCCAGTGAATGCTCGGGATTCATATTTAAAATAGAGACTTTAAAAGGTATCTTCTTCCATTTGTAGTCACAAGCATAGAGGGACTTCCACTAACACAATTTTCTATCCAATTCATTTTGTGTAGATGATTCATTATCAAATTCCTCATGATCTGAGTGGTCATTCACTTGAATGTCATTGATGATAGAATTATAAAAGGAATATTCTTCACCCATCCTCAAATGGTCACAACCCACTAGTTTCTCATCATTTTTCCAAACATTCGTCTTAATTGAGTCAAAACTACCCTTTTACCATATTCAAACAGTCACATACTACAAAGGAAGAACTCACTGATGTATTTAATGGATGAATCATGATGGGATTAGAAAAAATTGGAGGTCATGGATCTATTTTCAGTCCCAGATGAGGCCCGATCATGATAATAACACCTTCAATGCAATGAAACTAGGATGAATGAAAGTTTATATATTTTTATCAGTACTAGTACTATGTAGTCATTCATTGGAATTGATTACTAAGAATATTTTTAGGTTGGTCGCTTAATAGAAAAAACGGGCATCAGCTGGGTTGGGATTGTTGTAGGGAGTTTAGTCCTTGTATTAGAAATAGACATGTATTAAGTTGTAGTTCATCTATGTCTATCGAATATGTAATGTTTACCCCCTTTAAAAAAGGATATTATAAAAATTAACTGAAATTAAAAACGTATCTTGGAATTTAGTAGTTTCACATAAAAAAATTTCATTGTAGTTCCCCACTAATTGACAATTAGAGAATAAGTCGATTAGTTTTTCATACAGAATCGGTAAATTGAGGTCTTTATAATCATTATAAAGGAAAAACATATGAATCAAAGTTGTACTCAAATCAATTTAAACTATAAACCTAGAAAGGTATCCAAATCTACCTACTTCAAAATCCTAGTCATGTCTGATAAAGGATACAATTATCATATGTTTTAACTAGTGCTGATAAAATCTATCACTGAATAAAACCAAAAAAATGGTAGCGAACAATTCAGTAGGTATTAAGTCAATAAGGGTTTAGAATATTATTGTCCCTAGTGGGGGACTCTGACTCCATATATCCTATCAACACAAGATCCTCTAAGACCCTAAAGACTGTGAAATAGATGTGGAAGCAGAATCCAGAGGAGACACTGTAACTACACAAGGTTTGATTATTCTCATGGGGTGGAATATGATACCATGGGTGTGAGAGACTGTATTACCATAAAAACAACAGTTATACATCTTTGTTATGTTGATGAGGCATGTTTCGACTCACTGGAGTCTTTTTTTTCACAATCGGGGTCAGTAGATACATGTTCTACCTATTCTGAGTTGTCACATAATTTTACTAATCAATGGTCCACATGTTTTCAAATCTAATATTTTTGGAAAAGTAATTATTTGACGGTATATATGAGGATCCTATGGTATGAACAGTGATTGGTAAATTTGGTAAATTTGGTCTCGTGGGGTCTCTTTCATTCTGTAAATTTCAAGATACTATTTTCAAGGGTTAAAATGAAATAACTCAGGACCTGTGTATCCATTAAAGAGTAGGTTGTTGTCTTTATTTCCACAAAAAGGACCATGTGCTACTAGCCCTGATGGGGGATAATGTAATGTTCTCTTGGTGAGGTTTCACTTGGTCAGGTTGTGCAGGATGAGGTTGTACTATGTGAGGAACATCCATTAATGATGTATGTAAGTGAACTATCTTATGATCCACTAAATACATGGAAGTGGCAATTTATACTTCCACAAGACTTCACTTGGATGTTGGAATGGGTAATTAGAATGGTTTCTTCTTGGTCCAGATTAATGTTTCCTCCAAACATTTGGAATTTTGTAGAACTATCCAACTCCACCAAGAAAATTTATAGAGATGATTTTATGGGCCAAATCATCTTGGAAATTATATACACACATTATGAGTATATTCTCCGGGTAGAGTTACATTTCTATAGATTATTTCACACCCCTTTATCAGGTGATAAATCCAGCAACTTGCTCATCATCCCTCTAATCTCACATACAGAGTTATTTAATACATGTCTTCTACATGGTAGAAAATAACTAAATAAGAACTCACTTCCCCAAAATAGGGCAAGGGAGGTGCTACCCTTTATGAGTGCTAAAAAAAGTGCAGATAAAGGGGTGTGAATTTATCCTCGCTAAAACAACCGTTGATAAAGGAGTACGCTTTATCAGTGCTTTTATTAGCACTAATAAATCTTTTATTATTAATTTATATAAAATTAGTATATTTATATTCAAAAATAATGTTTTCTGTATACATTAACAATTATATACCGATATTTTTAAATATATACTATTTATAGTAATAATTATAAATATATATATATATATATCCTATATATCATTTTAAATAAATATATAATAATATAAATAAATTTATAAAATTATTTTTTTATAAAATAAGTATTTATCAGTGTTATAATTTTTGCGCTAATAAATAGTTTTTTATTAGCGAATCTTTATTGCAGATAAAGATCGATGTTTATCAGTGCTTCTAACTAGCGCTGATAAAGGTTCTAGAAATTTTTATAAAACAACCATAACAGGCGCCTCCTCTCTCGCATGCATTCAAGACTTCACAGAAGCTGAACTCGACCCCTCCTCCTCTGTGACCCTCCTTCTCCTCCTCCTCCACCTCCTCCACTACGGCTACATTTTCCTCCTCCTCTGCCACGACCTTCCTCCTCCTATGTTGTCGCTGCCTCCATCGCTGCCTCCATCACCGCTACCTTCACCGCCACTACTTCTACCGCCATTACCTCCGCCACCACTACCTTTGCTACAATGTTATATGATGTGAGTGTTTCTGGTATTATGGATGAGATTAAATGAGTTTTATAAATGTAAAATATGTTAAGTATTTTCCTAGGATTGATAATTCTTTATAAACATGATGCCAAGGTATGTGATTTCAGTAGTGATTAGCATATGTGGTGTCAAACCAAGTATGTTATATATGCATGGTGATTCCTTATAGGTTGGGAATGTGGAAGGTATGGTTAATTTCATTGACATGAGATTGTATATGCATTGAGATTACTGGGAATATTTTTGGGAAGGGCACCTTGAGTGTCAATGTTTTTGGTATCAAGGTTTGTTTCAAGGGTAAGATTTGTGTGATTCCAAGACTTGTGTTTTTTTATGTGTTATTTTAGAGTAGAAATTACATTATGGATGGACACATGTGATTTTTAGATGATACTGGTTGAAATGAATTAGTGTGGTTTTCATGAAAATTTTAATAATGTTAATCTTGTAGGAAAGTATCATGGAGGTTCTTTATTTTGATGATTAACATACCATGGAGTGTGGTCATGGGTTTAGACATGTGAGCCTAATATAGATGTGATAGGACTAAGATTAGTCCATGTTGGGTGATAATTCATGGTATCATAGAGATTTACACATGTCTTGACTTGCATTATTTCGATAACGAGGGTTGTTGATCACTGTTCTAGAGACTGGATTGTGCGGTTGCATGGGGTGTACATCGGTAGGTTTATAGATTAGGTTAATTAGAGTATCTCATGGAGACGGTATTTTAGTATAAAAATGGTCTTCTACTTTTGGGATCATGAGTCATGTAATTTTATTAGGTGGTACATTATTGTACACCATTTATATTGGATGAGGTTATAATGGCACTCGCCGGTTTTGCGGGGTACCCATTTAAATTTTAAGTTGGTGAGATGTAAGGTGTGATCCAGTGACCAATGGAGTGGAAGAAATTATCGTAGACTCAATTTATTGGGGTTTTTGATGAAATAGAAAATTTAAATCTATGGTAGAGGTTACAACACAAATGGATCATATATAGTGTCATGTTTGATTCGAGGGTTAATCCCAGACAGGTGCTTCATTGGATAAATGCTCATGGATTAGGAGAATCAACACATATTTGGTTATAGAACATGTTGAGGTGATGATCGATAAGTGGTATAAGGTAAAAACGTAGTGGGGAGTGAAGCAATGGTTGTTGAGGGTGTGACATTCATTTCAGATGAACTTCAATGGTTGATGGGTATAGTATTTCAGTGATCGGGGAATCTGTGGAACATGATATTTCATGTTAGATATTAGGTACGATAAATATGATCACTTATATTAAATATCTAATATAATAGATGTATAATTCACTATGGAGGTATGAATCTCATGTTACAAGGGTCTTCAGTATAATGGGACTGGTTATTGGGTGGTTGATATGGAATTTGTATGTTGTTGAGTTGGTGAATCTGATTTATCTGGTCCCACATAAATACCATATTTAGATTTTAAATGATGTACTTGAAAAAATTTATATGTTTACATAATGATCAAGAAAATATTGATGTGATTCATAGGTGATTCCTGAGGTAAATCATGGTTCATCCTATGATTTTGGGGGTGAAACCCTTTCGTCACATTATTTTGAGGGAGGACCTATTTCTTTACATGATTAATGGATTGAATAATTTGTAAAAATGTAGTGTAAGTGTTTTCCCTAAGATAAGATTTTGCAGACAATTGAGGGGAATGGTTACTTCATATTGGGTATGATAGGTTCATTTCGAGGTATGATTGGTACTTTTTGATGGAATGTCAGCGTATTAGGGCCTTGTTCATATGCAGTAGAGACTGGTTTGATTCTCTTTGGAATAAAATATGACAACCAGTATTATATTTTGGAGGGGATTTTCATATGTGTTTTTGTTTGGATAGTTGTAAACCACCCCAAGTGGGTTGTTGGACTACTGGATGATGTGTTACAATAGGATTTTACGATAGTTGGGAGCACTTTGGATCAAGATCGTGGTGGGTGACACAAAGAACCCAATGATGTGTTTATTGAAAAAATTGTTCTCTTAAATATATGGGTTTCATGGGTCATCATATATAGGTTTCAATGATGTTTAACCAGACATGTCCCATTTCTAAAACTCGTTGGACCTATTTTGGATAGGTATAACATATGAGTTCTCATTTTATGTTTTCTTTTTAGTAAGAAATCTCCACTGTTGTGCACCTCTCCTCTACCACGAACACACCACTACTGCGCGTAGAACGACACCATCGTGGTGAGTTTTCTCTTGTTACTCATTTGTTTCCTCTTGTTCTCATATTATTATTGTTTTATATTGACGGTTATAATGTGAAATGTATGGGCTAAATGCCCCACTAAAAATTGTGGTCGTAGGTGGTCCTTGTTTGCTCACTAAATGAATTGCATGGTGGTTGGTTCATGTTGAACATTTGAATATAAAAATTGGTGAATTATGTATACTTGACTTATGAAGGAACTCCATAGGATGATAACACTTCTGTGATAACCCCTGAATTGACAAAAAAAATTGTATAACGGATGCTTTGTAAAATCTGAAATTGTGAATGTTTGGTTTGTATGGTGTTGCGAGTGTGACCATGATTGTGTGTTTATTTTGTGTTATGTTTGTTGGAATGATTGGTATTCCATTTTTTCCATGTTTTAGTTATTCCCCCATTTAATATCAATCCAAACTTTACCCATTTCAATGGAACCACCACATTGTTACAAGTGAAATTCCACTGAATTCTAGAAAACCACTTTAGTAGAAAACTCTATGAGACACTTTATGGACACCCTACTCAAATAACCATAACAACACATGTAATGAATCCTTCCACCCGCAAGCACTCTATTGAAAATCATACCATATATTAGTTTAGTACCATAGTTCTTGACTAGACACATTATGTTTCTAGAGGAACACTAAAAACCGATTTACAAAAATGTATATAGATCACATGTGGGATAAAAAACATTTTAGTGAATGGGATTATCATATATTATTGAACATATTTTGTGTAATTATTTTGTTATATATTAATATTACTACATCAAATAGGATGAATATGAATAATGAATGTATGAATGCCTATAGGTTGACAAAAGAGTGTGAAGATGGTGTGAAAGAGTTTATCAAGATTGCAAAAGTTTATGCATGTGACCCTTATCAAATCCTTTTTCTGTGTTTACATAGTTGTTATTCAACAAAAATTAGTCCATGGGGGCTGGAAGAACACCAAATCTATGATAAAATAGATCAAAGTTATACATGTTGGAATAAACACGGGGAAAAATGAATGTATGTAGTGTCTTGGATAACATGACCTTTTATAGATCATGTGATATGATTACAAGTGTGAACAATGAAGAAAATCATATGGAGGATGTGAATATAAATATGAATTATGAATAAGATCGTATGGAGGAAATGACACGGAAAATTGAAGATAAAAATTGTGATTTCCCAAAACTATTTGAGAAGTTAAAGAGTTGTGAAAAAACCCCATTGTATGCTAGTTGCACTATATATACAGCATTTTCATCCATACAGAAGATGTGTAATACGAAATAAGGAAATGGGTGGCGTAACGCCAGATTTAAGGAACTACTTTCTCTCTTGAATGACATGCTCCCAATAGATAATGAGCTCCCAAGTCAAACATATGATGAAAAACGAATACTAAGCTCAATGGGTATGACCTATGAAAGAATACATGCTTTCCCAAATGACTGTATATTGTTTCAAAAGGACCAAAAATCACATAAACAATGTAAAAATTGTGGAGTTTCTAGATACAAGAATGATGATTCCATTACTACAAAATTTATATGGTACTTTCCAATCATTCCGAGGATTAGGTGGCAATATGGATTTAAGGTGACCATAGGACAATTGACATGGCATGCTGATACAAGAATTAAAGATGAGAAACTACGTCACCTGGTAGACTCTACTCAGGGGAAGATAATTTGTCATGAGTATCCTGAATCTGGAAATAAGCTGAGAAACCTTCTTCTTGCATTATATACAAATAGAGTGAATCCTTTAAGTTTTCAAAGCAACAGTCAAAGTACATGGCTGGTTTTGTTGGTAAATTATAACTTACCACTATGGTTATGCATAAAACAAAAATACATCATGTTATCTATGCTTATATCAGGACCAAAACAACCAGTAAATGATATTGATGTTTATTTGGGTCCATTGATCAAGGATTTGAAATTATTGTGGGATTCAGGTGTTACAATGTATGATGCTTACAAAAATGAAGATTTCACTTTGAAATCCATGTCGTATGAGACAATAAATGACTTTCATGCTTATGGAGTTTTTTTCAGGAAATATCATTAAAGGAACTCAAGGGTGTCCCATTTTTAAACAAGGTACACAGTAAATTAAGGTGAAACATTCATTGAAAACTGTGTTTTTAGTTCATCGCATATTTCTACCCTGATGACAAAAGTACCGATCTTGGACGACATCATTCCAGTGAAGTTCAGAAGAACATACATCACCGTCTCCACTAATAGGTGATCAATTGTTTGAGAATGTAAAAGATTTGGACCCTACTTTTGGTAAATCATTTTAGAAAAACCATACAAAATAGTTGGGAAAATAGATCAGTTTTTTTTTTGAATTACCATACTGGAATTGTTTGTATTTCAGACATTTTCTTGATGTTATTCATGATGGAAAAAAAATTTGTGATAGTGTCGTCGTAATGTTGCTAATTGCACATGAAAAAACAAAGGATGTAATTTAGGCTATATTGGACATGGTTGAGATAGGAATATGAGAATAATTTTCACCAGTGAAGGGGGAAAAATGAACACTTCCTCCTCTTACTTATTACACTCTTTCCAGGAATGAGAGAAATCGCTTTTTAAACTTCTTGAATGATGTAAATGTTCTATAGGGGTATAAATCAAATAACAAGAACATCATGTCAATGAGAGATTTAAAATTAAAGGGTCTGAAATCACAAGACTTCCAAGTTTTGATGAAAAATCTAATTCATATAGATTTATATTGCATTTTTTCCAAGAATGTCTTCCATACATTAACAAAGCTCTGTTACTTATTCAAAGATATATGCAGAAGAGTAATAGACCTGGTGAAATCGCCAACTTTGGAAAGAGAAATTTCCATTATATTTTGTGAATTGGAAATTTTCATCCCACCGACACTATTTGATATGATAGTTCATTTGATGGTTCATTTTTTTTAGAGATATTCAACTATGTGGTTCTTTACATTATAGATGGATGTACCCCATTGAATGGTATACGATAATTTTGAAAGGGTATGTCCAAAATCAAAGTCGGTCAGAGGGTTGTATTTCGGAGCAATATATTGTTGATGAAGCCATTAAATTCTACAATGAATACATCATTGGTGTGGAAAACGTCGGCCTACCAAAATATCTTCACACTGGGTAGCTTGAGGGTGAAGGAATTTCTGGGAGAGTGGTTGTCACAATCAATATTACAGATCGGTAGCAGGTCAACCTTTATGTTTTGCATAAAATTTTCGACGTTGACCCATATGTTCAAACCCACAATGAAAATCATAGGAATTTGAATCCATATAGGGATGAAAAATGGATATCAGATACACATAATATACAGTTTATAGGATGGTTTCGGGACCATATATTTAAAAATATAGATTAAAATCTAGACTCAATTTCATAACGACTTTGATGGCCTGCAGGATGAGCAAGTGTGTATGTATTATCTTACAATGCTTATGCAGTTAATGGTTATACATTCTATACTAATGAAAATTATTAAGACAATACCACAAAGAATAGTGGGGTTACACTTGTGGCTAAAATGATGCATGTTTCTAGTGATAAGGACATAAATCCAATTTATGCGAATATGCCATACTTTGGCACCATCAAAAAAATATGGGAGTTGGATTATACGAAATTCCATGTGCCGATTTGTCAATGCAAGTTGGTTGATAACTGTAGTGTTGTTAAAATAGAGGAATTGGGATTTGAAAATTTTGGTTTTTTAAGGAAGGAGAGAAAGACAAAACATTTAATATGGAATAATAATAAATACAAGTATTTCTTATTCCAGACCCCGCAAACCGAAACTAGTCAATTGTTCTGTTATTGACCAAAAAAATTTTAGGGACAGATGAATGTATATTGGAGGGCGACCCTTTTATAGGGGATTCATAATCATTTCACAGTGGTCCCGATGTAGAAGTCTATTTTTATGTCAGGGGAGACCACAATTAAGGGATTTACATAGTCGATAGAGGGTTCAAATCTTTTCAGCCATTAAAAAATCTGTTCAATAATCTGGTTATTTGTTTATTGTCATATACATTGTGTTTTGTTACATTTTTATCTATTCGATGTTGCTTTTTTGTAATCTAAATTAAATTTCAAACCACTTCTGTAGATAATGACTTCTACATATGCTGATGCGCCCAATCCCAAGGCACAATAGGTCTCTCAATCTGCTGCTGCTGGTACCAGTGCAGAGCAACAACAGGTCTCCCAACCTCTTATTACTGGTCCCAGTACTAAGGTACAAATGGTTTCTCAATCTATTGCTTCTGGTACCAGAGCCAATGCTAGATCTCCATAGTAACATAAAGATTATTCTCTTGAGGAACTCATAGGAAATGAAACCCCAACGGTGCAAAAAAAAACAAGAGCGCCTTAGTTTGACAGTGTTAGCCAAAATCCTTAAGGAAAAGAAAAAGGCATCAAATTAGAGGTGGGATAGAACATGTGAGGAAAATATGTTAAACCCAAAAAAATCTATCTTTAATAGCTACATTGGAATAATTACTCAGCAACATGTTCCAATTGATGTATAGTCGTGGCACCATGTTTTCATCAAGATTAAGACTCTAATATGGGATGAGATTAGGGTAACATTATGATATAAAATTTTTAATTTAATAAAATAATATAAAATACTAAAACATTGACTTACACTACATCATCCATTGTAGAGTTCATTTATAGTAGATGCCTTGACAAAAAATATGTTTTAAGAGTTGTTGGAAGGATTTATATAGGCTTTCGCACAATTTTAACAAAATAACATCTTAAAGATGTTGAAAGAAAAATAAATTTGCACCCACCTCCTCTTTATGCACACTAGATATCCCAAGGACCATGGGATGCATTTAGAAACCATCATGGGGAGCAGACATTTCATGTACATTGTTTTTGATAATACATTGTTTGACATTGTTTTTATTCATCACTTATATTGATAGGTTATTATTTATAAAATATAAAATGAGTACTGAAATTAAAGAACATGCAACAAAACCAGTGTACCCCTACCGTAATGTAAGGATGGGGTACGCTTCACCTTAGAAAAATTGGTACGTCTTTTAAATCTACTATACTAATTTTATGTGACATAAAACAACACCATAACCATGTTTCTCTATTTATATGCAGATTGATTAATCAAAATTGAATGCCATATCCATCCCACACCATGTGCTATGGAAGGATTCTCATGTAAATAAAGAGGGGATACTGATAGATTAAAGCACACATAAAGTTTGGGAAACATGTGTAAGTATGATATAATATAAATTTTATATGCATTAAATTGCTAGGACATAACAATGACTAATTATTTTCATATATTTTCTATCTGACATAGTCACAGGAATCAAAAACACCCACACCAGATGCAGACATACTTTTAACGGCCTTGAAGCAGCCAGAACAGTATGGCAGCATCAGAGGTGCGGGTTTTGGGGTGACACCCCAAATATATTTTCAAAAAGAAAAACATGTGGAGGATCAAACTGATGAAATGAAAAAGATGCAAGAAAAATGAGCTATTTCTTAAGAAGAATTACAATATGAGAGAGAGATGATAACAAGTTTGATGGGGAGAGTAAAATAGAAGAAACAACTCAACAACAACCTGTGTGTGAAGATCCCACCCCACCCCCTCCAACGTTGAGGCGAGCCATTCCCCTAAAAAACCGACTTAGCTGAGGTAATCAATGTTATAATAATTGTTTCTGTAAAATTTGAATCACATAGATACTGATACCTTTCATATAATAATATTCCAAAGGGTGAAAATGACTATGTTTTATATCTATTAACTCCAACCTATCACCTTTTATCGAGTACTATGATGTTCAATATGCATAAAGACATGCTATACTACTGAAAACATCTAACAGATCATTTTAGAGTTTCAATTAACATAAATAATGAGGTGAGTGTTGAGCTACCTGTTCCAAATAATGATCATGAAATTCATATGATTGAACTGGCTGTCAGAACATTCATCGCATGGCCGTCTATTCTTTTAAAAAAACATGTCGACAAGGAGGTATCCATTTCCAATTTATTTTCAAGGCAGACCAACAAAATTTAATGAAAAAGGTTTTGAACCAATGAATGTTATTACAGAACAACAAATAGAAGGGGTGAAATTAAATACCATCTCAAAAATATCTAAAGGATCAACCAACCGATTGAAATGGTTTACTAAGAGCACCATCACCCTGCACGTTCTATATCTACAGTTAATATCATTATAGGCTAATGTGGATACAATGTTGATGGACGGAAATACTCACACAGTTTATATTGAAAGAAGTATGTTCTCAGAGGAAGAATTATATTTCATTAGTGATGAAAATGTAAAAGAAATCCTCAATTATGAATGGCTCGACACCTTAGTTTAAAACGAATACATGAGTTATGTTTTCATGATTTGATTTTAAAAAATATGATATACTCTGATAATTATGACTAAATACATTTCATATTTTTTGCAGGCATATATATGAAAAATAATTGAAGGTATATCCCCATGAACAAAAATTTAGAGTTATTATTCCTCACATCACAACTTTAAAAGAAGAAATAGATTCTAATAGAGGCTGCAATAAGATCGTCCCTTCTCAAATAGTTTGAAAACTAATTTACCAATGACATAATCTTTTTAATACCATCGATGCAGGGGTAAAACTCTACAATTTAATCATATAAACTATATTTTTATTTCTTTATTTACATATTCCCTTTGTGTTTTTTGGTAGCATTGGATACTGATTGAAGTCAACTTGGATACTCCAATGCTTTATTGTGTGGATTAAATGCATGGATATGCAACAAACTTACCACACATAATGGAGTTTGATAATTTTTAACACACTAGATCCAACATTTTAGAACTAAACATCTATTTATATAATTGATATTGTCTTTTAATGAGGATTATTTTATGATAGGGTAGTGTATCAATATCGTCTACTTCATGTAATGAATCAAGGGTCTAAGGACCAGAATGGATACAAGGTCTACAACTGGAAAAGTATCATGGTATATATAATAACATTGAACTATCCAAACACATATAAAAAAATTACTTATTTTTCTCAATGATTATGCAGTTTCCAAAACAAACAAACGGAAAGGACTGTGGTTATTATGTTTGTAAAATTCTGAAAGATATTGTATTTCATCAACAAACTAGCATCCCTGAAGAGGTATTTTCGAAAATAATTACGAGTTATATAACATATTTATTAATCCTATGTGTATTTATATCTTTTTAGTACTACCATGGGTTTTACAAAAACTCATATTCACAATATGATATAGATGTGTTTCGAAACGAATGGGTAGTATACCTGATGAAAGATTGTACACAAATAGAATGAAGGTGAATTCCTACTACTTTTGTTATCTTTATATGATCATTGATTTGACCCTTTTTTACACTTATTGAGAATATATGATCACCCTTTATAATGTTTTATATTCTTAGGTTCTGAAAAATGGTTTTAGAAATGATTTTCCTTTCTTGTAAAACATAACATAATGAGAGACTCTTATGAACTAGTTATTTATGTTTCGATGTTTCCAAAATCACAAGACCTAAAATATTATGGAATGGATAATTTATATTCTATATTTTGGTCATTTATTCAGTTGTTTCAACTAATGTAGTGTGTTGGAAAAATAATGGTTGTGCAACAATCACAAATTTAATAACAAAACTAAGGATTCTTCACCAATGTTGGTTAACTACCGCTTAAGATAACATCTGATCTGAACTTCTGATCTGGCGTCCCCACGATGCTCTCATCCGACACCCTCTCTATTATATCATCATTCCGCGTTCACTTTTCATTCTATTCCTGCACCCATTATGGTAAGAGGTAGTTAACCAATATTAGTAAAGTGCACAAATAATCATTACTTTTGTTATTAGCTTATATCTGGACCAAAGAAACTATTTGGAATGATGTAAATGTATAGTTATGATATAATATTTATATTTTAACAAAAAAATATATAATGAAATGTTAATTTTATTTTCATTATTCCTTGTAGGGTTCGTTTATTTTAGAAGATTTTGGTCCATGTGACATGCCTTTACAGGAAGAGAAACGACGATGAGTCTACTCAATGACAGAGGTAATGGGAAACCTATTTCACTAATGACTCAATATTTCATAGCTCTACGATAACTCTTAGGTTTTTTCTCTAATTCACATAATCCTCTTCATGTGATCATCTCACATAAGATCCCATGTATGAATGCTTCATGTGAACTGATCATTTGATCTCTTCACATGATCAAATCACATAAACAAATCACGTAATCAATTAAGGTAATTTACATGAACCATGATTCGTGTATTCTTGTCTTATATACACGATCAAATAATGCTTCAAGGGTTGTGTAATTGTATAAATCTTCCAGGTTCATTTGATCACGTGATCCTATTAAGGTCATGTGATCACATGACTTTGAACAATTCATGCACTTAATATGAAATTTCTAATTAGTCATGTGCCCCTTTCTTACTCAAGTGCATTTTTTAACCCAAAATCCTCCATTTTCATAATTAATCGAAATTTTCTTTCTTCTGATTCAAAATAATTCAAGAATTTAAGCCGAGGAGGATGTAGTTCATTGGAATAAAATGGTTGATAGAGTGGATGTCGACCAATTCATAGTCATTCCGTCCACTCATGAGCATCTTAAAAACTTCATGGGAACGAATATCATATATTTTCAATTTTCTAATTAGTTTCCCTTATATGTGGGTGGAGGTGTCCATGAGGGAGGGGGTTTCCATAAGTGGGGGGTGTCCAAGAGGGGATGGATGTGTCCAAGAGGGAGGGGTATTCAAGTTGGTGTCCATGAGTGTGGTGTCTAGGAGGGGAGGGAGGGGTGTGTCCTAAATGGAGGGGTGTCCAGGAGGGAGGGGGTGTCCAGGGGGGTGTCAATGAGTGGGGTGTAGAAGAGGAGAGGGATGGGGTGTGTCTAGAATAAAGGGTGTTTCCAGGAGGTAGGGGGTGTCTAGGTGTGTGGGTGGGTGGGGGTGTATATGAGTGGGGGGTGTCCCTGAGGGGAGGGAGGTGTCCAATAAGGGGGTTGTTCAGGAGGGAGGGGGTCACCAGGTGGGTGGAAGAGGGGGTGTCCAGGATGGAGTGGATGTCAAGGGGTTTTCTAGGAGTGGGGGGAGTCCAAAAGGGAGGGGTGTCTTGGTAGGTGTCCATGAGTGGGGTGTACAGGAGGGGAGGGAGGGGGTGTCTAGGAGGGAGGGGGTGTCTAGGTGTGGGGGTGGGTGGCGGTGTCCCAGGGTGGGGTGGGGGAGTCTAGGAGGGAGGGGAGGTGTCTAAGAGGGAGGGGTGACCTGGAGTGGGGGTGGTGGTCTCTAGGTGGGAGGGGGGTCTCCCAGTGGGTGGGGGTGTCCAAGAAGGAGGGGGTGTCCAGGAGGGAGGGGGTTTCCAGGAGTGGGGGTGTCAAAAAGGGAGGGGGTTTCCGGGGGGTGTCCATGAGTTGGGTGTCTACGAGGGGAGGTTGGGGGTGTGTCTAGAGAGGAGGGGGTTTCCAGGAAGAAATCCATTCAATTCCATTCAATGGAGATAATATACAATGGGTAGATCACTTTTAGAGTAGCTTGAAGTGGGTCCTTAGTGAGGCATCAAATGTTCCAACGAACCAAACAAATTCCATGCACATGTAAAGGACAAAGAATTATATTCTAGTCCAATTTGAGGCCCAATATATGTTATTTAATTTCATAAAGACCCAACACATGCATCATTGACATTTCTCACATTATATTTCTATGAAACACACTTTTTCTATACACCAATGTTGTAGTAGGATACATCAGATGAAAAAAATACTGATGATGCATGTGTTTGATGGATGGAATAATTTCTGTTCTAGAAGAGTTGTGAGGACACTCTCAACTAAATAAATGTTGACCCACAATCATGGAATGTGGATGAAATCTATGAGATGAGATATTTTTTACCAGAAACTGAATTCTAGAAGATGTATCCCCACTACTTATATATATATTTGTCCCTTGTCCCACATTCCAGAGGATTATCGTCCACTGGTTTTGTCATATGATCTCTATATTTCTATTTTATGTATTTTTAAATTATAATTCTGTAAATGTTATTTGGAATTTCCTTCCAATTCCTCAAATATTTTTTTTGTGTTTTCACTTGATTTTTTGAACTATATCTCTTCATAATATATATTATTTTGAAATTTATATTAGTGAATAATGGAGAATGAATAATATTTATTCCATAATCAAATATATTTTTAAAATATAGTTGGATAGAGAAGGTTATTAATGGTTATACACTGAAGAACTAGGATGGAGGGGGTGTCCATGAGGGAGGAGGTGTCCATGTGGGAGGGTGGATGGGGGTGTCCTGGAATGACGGGGTGCCCAAGAGGGAGGGGGTGTCCAGGAGTGGGGGGTCCAGGAGTCGGGGGTGTCTAGGAGTGAGGGGGTGTCCATGAGGGGGGGGGCTATCCAGGGGGTGGGAAGGGGGCTATCTAGGGAAATGGAGGGGGTTGTACAGGAAAGAGGGGGAGTCCAGTAGTGGGGGGTGTCCAGGAGGGGAGGGGGGCTTTCTAGGAGGGGAAGGGGCCATCAAGGGGGTGGAAAGGGGGATGTCTATGGAAAGGGAGGGCGTCACATTGGAGGGGGTTGTCCAAGAGGAGGGAGGGGGATACAGGTGGAGAGGTGGGGGCTGTCTATGGTTAGGGAGGGGGTTGTCTAGTGGGGCTATCTTGGGGAGGGGAGGGGGGGATAATCACACCAAAGAACTATGAAATCAAGAGAAAAGTGAACTGGTATGATCATGGCCTATCTAATTGTGTAGGTTCTCATCATACCATCTCTAAAAATGATAAATACATTCCAACCATACCTTCAATTGGACAATAAATATTGTTTGGGGTCCTTGGAGAGGCATTAGCAGTCAGTGTCCAACCAGTGTTGGACCCAATGTCTGATGCGGAAGTGCTAGCACTCATTCCCTTTCTCCTGGAATGGGAGCATACACTCTTAAAGGCTCCTTATATATGTAACTATTAGTTTAATAACCTATCTAGGATATAGGTACCTCTAAGAAATTATTATAATTTATTCAAAAATTGAATACTCCATCATGTATTTGTCATATTGTATAGCCTATTGAGATTCCTCCCTTTTCTATTGTCAATAAATAAATCCTTTTAGATTCCATGTGGTTGTTGAAATTTATTCCTCTTCTTTTCTCGTCCATGTAATATTTACAAAACAATATTTATAATTCAATGAATCTTGTTGAGCCTCTTGTAAAATATTAATTCAATCCAAGGAAATACGGACATGTAAATGTTGTAACAGGTAACAATTGACATTTTCTTAATGTATTCTTTCATATTAATGTTTAATTTATTTAATTATTGAATTACTAAAATAATATTTGTTTTCTTATATAGATGTAATTTATTTCATGAGTTTGTATGCTTTGTTCGGAAACTAATACCATGATTGAAAATTTTTTAGGGCAGATCACAAATGAAAAAAGGATGAAACATTAATTTCTTTAATAGTTTGTTGGATAATTTTAATTGTAACTATATTAAACATTTTTTGAAATGTATATAGCATTGTGTTTTTTTGTATACATGATTTCATGTAAATGTATATAGATTTTTTTCTGTGCTTTGTATGTTGGTGTTGTTTGTGTTGTGTGTGCAGGTGTTGTCTCAGGTGTGTAGGTGTCGTGCAGGTGCTGGGATTGATCAGGAAACATGGCCTTTATCAGCACTAATTATGCATTGATAAATGTCTAATATATCAGAACATGTTTTGCACTGATAAATGTGGTCTTTATAAGCGCTAATTTGAGCACTGATATATTACACATTTATCAACACTCAAAATAGCATTGATAAAGGTGAAATTTAATAGTGCTCAAAATAAAACTGATAAAGGGAACCCCCTCTCTTCAGTGCGATAAACTATGATTTTCTAGCGCTGTTAATGGTGGGTTTTAGTGCTATTAAAATACCTATTTGTAGTAGTGGATTTCTTCAGAGACCCTTCTAACTAAAAATCGATTCATGGTAGTTGGTTGTATTAAACAAATGTATGTCCTTTGAGAGTCTAGATGAAACACTAGTTCTTTTCACCTTCATGTTGTTCTGGAGTCCCCAACATAGAATAACACCTTGAGTTAAAGTGGGCTAGGTGTTGTAACAGATCACCTGTCTCATTAGACATGGTGAAGCTAGGCTCTCCATTTTCTTATTATGGATTCATCTAGTGTACCCATATTTGATACATCGTTCCTTTAGGAGGAATTGACACCTTCGTTATTTTTAAATCCTTTAGGCGGGCGATGAGAGTAGTTATCATGTCATCCAGGAGAGGGTATGTGGTCACATGTGCCATGACAAGCTCATTTACCACAGAGGTGGGTCCACACTAATATTTAGGAGGATATGAACATAGCTTAAACATATTGGGTGACTTGTATCTCTTCAATTTCCCATAAACCCTAGCTTCTTCCCAGATGGGATGCATGAGGTCACTCTGTTCAAATCTGGGTGTCTGAATAACAACATGAGATTTTAAAATGAAAACACTATTTTTTATATTTTATATGACATTAAACACCAATATTAAACAAACCATGAAATATATTTCTTTAAATGTAATCTGTTTTATAGATTACAAAACACGCAACCCCAATTCAAAATGAATTATAATATAGTATATCAATATAATATAACTGTGAAATTGAAGGGTTGGAATGGAACTAACTAAATTATGAAAAATTATAAATTTTACACACATACATCGGTTATATATTTTTTATAAATAATAATAATCATCAATTTTTGGAAAGAATAACTGTTTTCTGGAAAACTATATTTTTTCTAAAAGGCGGTTTAGTTGAGATTTTCACACATAATTTAGAATTAATTGATACCAGTTTTATAAAATTTATTTGATAATATTGACTTAAATATTTAAATAATAATATGAAAATTATCTTAGGGTGTATTTCTTTATTTTTAAGAAATGTTTCATTTTTTATGAATAATGAAAATACTGAATGTTAATTAGAAACAGTATCTTCATTTATACAAACTAAAGATTTATTTTATATATTAAATTGATTTTAAATTGTAATTAGTTATATTATATGTCTATTAATAAAATTTAGTTCATTAAAATAATTTCTATATTAATTTTTTATATAAAATGTTTGATATCTTTTGTACATTTTCTCTTTGAAAATCAACATTCTCATTAAGTCTGTGGTATTAATTTTAAATTAAAATATTCCACTTCTATTAATGGAATTTAAAATAATTTATTCTGTATTTTGAATCATAATAATTTATTTTACCTAATAATTTAATCTTAATTTTTTACGATAATGAATACTAATAATAGTAAAAATAATTTACTTGGATAAGTTAAAAACTGATTTACTAAGGGTTTAAACTGATACTATATTGGTTAAAATGACCCTAAAAAGTGTCAAAAATATATTTTATATACATATTTAGACCTTATAATGTTTATGGTTTGATTAAACACCAGTTTCCATCATTTTTACTGATGAAAAATGTCGGTACACATTTTTATTTTCAAAAATTACACGTGTGTCTCTCCAATCACTTATAAAAGGCCACCCCTCTCATCTCTTCTTCCTGAAATAAGATTAATTTTCCCAATATATACAAAAATAACTTCAAATATTCCATAATATCTACATGGAATCCTGATTTCTTCCATAAATCCATCCTATGATGGATTTTGGTGCAAACTTAAGGACGATGCCAGAAGAAGAGGTAATGTTCTTAAACGAGTGTTTTTTTTCCTTTCTCCACATACTTAAATTATTATTAAAACATTTTTATGTAATGATGTATGTATATTACATATAATTTTATGCTTTTATTATAAGTTAATTACCTCTATCTTTCCACCTTCTATCAAATGGGTTATGAAATCATCATTCATGTGTACTGCGGACTACCACATCACGAACCTATATCATTCATTTTTCATTACCACCTATCACAGTTGGATATGATGATGAATATAAAACATATATATGATATTTATAAAAAAATTATAACTCAATATTCAACATATCATATATTAATTTTTTTGGATTCCATTTCGTAGCGGAGTCGATAACATCATTTATGTGTACAGTAGGCTATCACCTCATAAAGTGATGTCATTCTTCTTTCAATAAGGCTTTTCATGGATGGTTATAAGGATAAATTTAATGATTATATGTGATAAAATAATAGTATTAATGACATATTTAACTTCTTGAGAAGACAATATGACATTTTTTCTCTTATCTTTGCACTCAATGAAAGATGATAACGTCATTTCTGTCCAAGTTGGCTACCTCATCCACGAATCCATGTGACTCTACTTTCATCAACAAACCACACAGGTTCTATATATAAGAACATTTATGGAAAAAATATGGTATATATTATATTATTATCATTTTTAATGGTAAAAGTTTACTTAACATTATTACATAATGATTGTGGATAAATGGAAACATTACTCATGTGTGAGTATGACCTATGTCTCAATGATTTTAACGTAGTTTATTTTTCACTGATATTTTTTATGATTGGTTTTAAATGTATAATTAATGTAAAAATATAATAGTTATGAAATTATTATTATTCCAGATATATTTAAATAATTACCACTTTGACCATAGTCAACATACCAAAGACATTTTTGACACATAATCCAAATATCATCAAAACAACCAATGTAAAATTAGATGATTAAATAATCATATATAGCATAGTAATATGTGAAATTAATAGGATAATAAAATTTTAAAAAATTATTGATCAACTAAATAATTACCGTATGTTTTTTTAAGATGATAAATATCATATGCTATGAGTTAAACTCAAGGTAGGGGTTTAACGTCTCACTCTTACTTTTGTGAGACATACGCCATATTCAACACTTTTATTTAATATACTTCCATTTTTTTATTTTATATCATGATTTAATTTATATTCATGTTATTTAATGATTAATTTAATTATATTTCTATCCTAGGGATTATGATACAAAATTTACCAAAGTGGTAAGAGTTCATTTCAAAATATCTTCATTTTTTTGGATTTTTTTTGTTTAAGACTCTCTTGGAAGAATTATTTGATATTTATATATTAAAATAAAAATATTTTCTTATTATCTATTTTATAATGAACATTTTATAGTAATAGTTCCATTTTTTATCTCTTTTCTTCATAAAATGAATCATAAAAGGTTTTTATAAAAATATATCTTTAATCCCCTCTTCAATCGAAAATCATTTTCATTCGAAAACCATGTTTTAAATAAATGTTTCAAAAAAATGTTTTAAAATTATATAAATTATGTATTAATATTTTGTTACCAATGATTTAATTTAAATTTTTTTGAAGTAATCTTCTTCTTGTTTTTCAAACAACTCACTTTTATAACATTTTTATAGTGGAAAAATGTTCTTTTTAACTTATAAGGTATTTATAGTATTACCCTTTATTATTATTGTAATTTCATTGAATATTCCATTGTAATTATATTGGGTCATTTTTTAATTAAAATTTCTAATATTATGTAAATTCAATGTTTGTTAAATTGATTTTGATATAAAAGGATTTTGATGATTATTTTAGTAATTTCATGTTTTTAATTAAAAAGTGTTATTTTCCTAACAGAATGTTACAAATTACATTTAAAAAAAATCTATCTAAAAATTCATAATTTTATTTTACTTATATTTTAAATGGGATATATTTTAATGTTACTATCCATATTATTTATTTGGATGGTTTACGATTAGTTTGACTGGGGATGTACTATGTTGATACCATTAACTCTAATTTGAATGGTTTATGATTATTTTTATTGATATTGGAAAGTATTTAAATTTTTCAGCATAGTTTAAATATGAATATTTATGTGAATTATGTTTCACCTCTTTATATTAAGAATGCATTTAAACTTGTAAGTGATAGGTGTGGCCTCTTATAGCCTCTTGATGCAACGGCAGGTCTCATGTGACAAACTAGATTGGGTTTTGGTTGAGGACTTAGATATTTATATAGCAGTTTTGAAAAATTCATTGATAATATTTCATTTCATTGAACAAGAAATATATGTTATTAGATGTCTTGGAACAAGGGTTAAATGGTGTATTTTATATGTCCAGTATTATGCATTCCATCAGTATGAATTCAGTTATTGATATTCCACGTGATTATTCAATTATTTATAATATCCATGGATAAGTTTCAAGCTATTGTAATTATTGACATGGAATTATTTTATCATCCTTTATTCTTTAAATATTATACTAATGTTATTGATGAAATGTCATGTGTTTCAGTTATTTAACATTCAAAATTAATTATGAATAATTTATTCATATCACAATTTCATTGATTACCCTTAATGTGCCTCTAAGATCACTAGTTACTTATGTTTTATTCTCCCCAGGATACTAAGAACTATTTTGTGACTCATATGAATGGATACACTAAGGATAAAAATGGTGTTCTCAATAAAAATTCATTGTTTATTTTTTTTAACATTAAATGTGAATTTTATGTATGTATCTAGTTTAGAAATACTACTAAAATAGTTTTTCCTTCATGATGTGATTCATTTTATATTATGAAAATTTAAAAAAGTTGACACTGGCTCTAGTTTTATTTGGTTGGGGTCTCTACATTTGGTATTTTTGATAGTTTAACAAGAACCATTGTCAACTAGATTTTGGAAAAAAAATTAGGGAACATAAACCTATAATCGAATTTAGAGAAAATTATAGAATAACATACTAATGTTTTGGAAAGGAAGAGTGTATGTTGGTTTTATTTACTAATATATCCTCTTTTAGATACAAAATGCTGACGTGGTTTTAAAATAGATGTACCTAGGGGTATAACTCTGAAGAGGGCACAATGGGTTTTCCCTAATCATCACCAGGTGCATGAAAATGAGTGTTACTGTAGAAGAGGTTTGACACTCTTATGGTGAATTCCTAGGATAATTAACATTTTTTTACAAAAAAATTATGATGGATTTAAGAAAAATTAAAAAGAAACAATATTTAAGATTATTAAATTATCTATGCATAAAATTTTCAATCTATTTTATGTGTCTCACTATTTTTGAGATTATATATTATGTTTCATAATGTTATGATCTAAGATATTGTATGTCGTTTTTTAGAAATGGTCTTTAACAGGAGGAATGATAACTATATCAATACATATAACCCTTATAGAAACTTTCTCCATAGCCAAGATAATGAATATAGAGCTGGTCTTGGGATATAACTGATCAAATTATAAGCATTTGGGGTGGATGACTCAAGTAATGAGTAATACCATTTCTCATTGGGAGATGCCTTCTAACCCACCAAGTGATTTAACAATGATATACTACTCCATGCATCAACAACCATCATAATTCAATGGGACAAAAAATCCATTTTCAGTTGAGAAATGGATAATCTTATTAGAGGATATATTTCTTACTTTTGGATGTATTGGAAAAGATAAAGTTTTAATTGATGTTTACTATCTCTCAGGACATGCAAATAAATGGTGGTCATTAATTCCGGACACAATGTATGAGGAGGAAATATAAATCATGGAGTGAAAGGATTTAAAGGAGCTTTTCTATGAAAAATATATTCATAAGGAACAACGAGCATATAAGGAATTATAGTTCATTAGTATAAGATAGAAATAAAAGGAAAATTATTCTAAGTGTGATTATAAATTTAAAAGGTCATCAAGACATTATGTGGACCATATATTTAATCCAAAGGGAATGATTGAACATTTATTTGGTGGGATTAAGATAATATTTCAATGTGAAATAGTCTCCCAAAAATATTCATCAATAGAAGACATAGTATCATGTTCTATATAGATAGAGAATGAATTTTACAAGTCATATATATTTTAAGGGATGAAAGGGAAGAAGAGGATGGTAGAGAAAAATATGGTTTAAGTGGATACTAATTTCCCCACATGTTATAATTATGGAAATAAACACCATGTTATTTACATAATGGAAATTGATGTTTCAACCAAGTGTGGAGAGAAATACCACCAAACTCATGATTAGAAGAGATTTTTTTTCTAATGTACAATGATTCAACTATAGGGAGATGGGGAACTATTAAAAGAATCCCACAATAATAAAAGGAATATACTTAAAAAGTACTTAATGAATTGTGGTCAATATTTTTCTATTACCAATGTCAAAGAAGAATGATTAATGTGTTTGTGTTTGGATTCAAGAAATATGAAATTTGAGTATTTTATCAATGATATCGTAGTTATAAGAATTATGAAATGTATAAGGATTGTAATGTAGTAATTTTCATTAGGTATTCCAAAGCGTATTTAGAATGATATCGATGACCAAATAAAATGATTTAGTGGAAAGTTGAAATACATGGAAAATGCATGATTAATGGATATATAATCCATAATATGTTCTTGATGTTATGATAATGATGCTGGTATAATGAGATGATTGATATTTTGATAAAGTAAAATTGATAGTACTTACTACATTAGAACTGATTAATGATTTTTTGAAAAAGTAGTTTATATTATCATTGATGGATTTAAAAACATTTTTAGATTTAAGTAAAATATCAAATAATTTATTTTTTATTTAAGGAATAAGTAAGAATAAATGTTTTCAACAAGGTTTTATTGTAGTTTAGAATATTTCGATTTAAAGAGTATACACGATGAAGGTATTCACATTGTTGGCATGTGACGACTAGGAGATACTTAATCTTGTTTAAGGAAATAATAATAAGTCTAGTTTTTAAATTTACTAACCTTATTTATAATGTTTTAGATCTTAATATTTTTATGGTACTTATGGTTAACAATTTATGAAATTTTGTAAGTCATACATTGGACATGGTTTTAGATATTAATATATCACTTCACCATATGAAGATATATACATATTGGATAACCTGTACTAACCATTTTTTTTATAATGATAAATAGGGATAGAAAGAATGAATTAAAATTCATGTGACAAATTATTGATTTAGGAATCATAAATTCATCTCTATTTCATAGATTAATAAATGAAGTGGAAATATACCAATGCACAATCAATAAATTAGAATGTTCTTATGAAATGGAATGAAATCAAGTAAGTACATCTTCTCATGAAAATTCATCAACATTTGTAAAAGGATAGATAAAATTTTATCTTATTACCATCATTTACAATGATATCGATGACATTTTTTTAAACTTATTTGATTTATGGTTTTGTGGTTGTTGATTTTCACAAGATCATTCACATTCTAGTGATCAATGATATCTATCACTCTCCATCATTTTTTGAACATTATGCTTCTCTTCCATGTCCAAATATTCACATCCCGCCTATATTATCCTACTTTAAAACATATTATGTGTTATTTAAGATTTTATTCAAACATAAATTTTTATCTCATCAAAATTATGTTTTATTAAATCGTTTACGATGTGGGATATTCAATAATCGAATTTCTAAATTCCTAAAATGTGATTAATGGGATAAAGTTTAAATTAAAAGGATGAAATATAATTAAGGGTGGGAGAATGTTACACTCTTAGATTTTAAAATAACAAAATATATTTTTATAGTGTATGTGACATGAAACACTAAGCATCAAAACCCATGTAATATATTTCTTTTAAATTTAATCTTTTCGATAACATGCTAAACACGTAACCCCGAGTTGAAATGAACCACAATATAGTATTTCTTCATAACCGAAATATTAAACTGTTCAATGTCAATTGAACTTATTAAATTATGAAATATATACATTTTAAACACATATATTATTTATTTATTGTGAATAAAAATACGAATCATTTAAAAAACAAATTTCTAAATAACTGTATTTTTTCAAAAATCTGGTTTTTTCAAGCTTTTCATAAATAATATAAATTTAATTTTAACCTATTTTTTTAAATTTACTTTATAAAAATAACTTAATTTTTGAAATATTAATATCTAAATTATCTTATGGAGTTGTATTGTTATTTTTCTGAAATGTTTCATTTTTCTATGAATAGTGTAAAATACTAACAAATAATTGAATATTTATTTTTAGTTTAAAATATTTATAAATTTATGTTGAATTTTAAATTGGTTTTAACATAAAATTAAATAAATAATATATTTATTAATCCAATTTATATCATATTAACCATTTTCTTATTAAATTTTGATATGAAAACTATGAAACATTTTTAAAAATTTCTCTTTGAAAACTCACTTTCTTGTCAGGCCTGCTGGATTGATTTTAAATTAAAATTTTCCACTTGCGTAAATGGAATTTTCAAAAATTTATTAAATATTTTGAATTATAATTATTTATATTTTCTAATAATTTCATGTTATGTTTTCAAAAAATTTAATATGAAACATAAAAAAATTATTTACCACAGTTAAGGTAAAAACTAATTAGCCATGGGTTAAACTAAAAATATATGGGTTAAAATGATCTAATGCTTTTCTAAAATATATTATTAGGAAATATTTGGATCTTATATTGTATATTTCTTAATGGTAATCTGTATTTTACCCTTTTTTCTTGTGAAAAATGTTGTTACACTCTTTTCTTTTCAAAAATTACAAGTGTGCCACTCACCTCACTTATAAAAAGGTCATAACATATCCTATCTTATTAAAAAATTAAAACCATTTTGTTTCGGCCAGTATATAGCCAAATAAATTAGAAACAATAAAGCTCTCATACTATAAGATATATTTAGGGCTTACATTTAAACTAATAAGGATTTTTGTTCAAAACTAAGGAAGATATCTAAAGAATATGTAAGTTTCTTCAATTATCGTTTTTAATTTACTTCACACTAAAACTCATTAAATTCGTATTAAACCATGATGATATAATAACATAAATATAATAAATATATTTATATGTTTTTATGTTAAGTTATTGACCGGAAACAATACCCACTCCCAACAAATGGGTTATGTAATCATCATTCAAGTGTACGGAAGACTACTGCCTCATGAATCAACGTCATTCATATTTTCCATTACCACCTCACACAGTTGGGTGTGATGATGGATATATAAGTATATTTATTATATTTATAAGATAATTTTACAATTTTATTCATTATATCATATATTTATTTTTCAACTCTCCATTCATATGGGATACGACAACGTCGCCCATGTCTACGCTGGATAACCACCCCACGAAGCGATGTGAACTTTCTTTCACTAACGCTTTACATGGAAAGTGATAATGATAAATTTCTGATTATATTTCATATAAATTATATAATTACAATATTAATGATATATTAATCATTATTAAAGTATAATATATCCTTTTTCATAACTTTTCACTAACTGAAATATGCTAACATCGTTCATGTATGTGTGGACTACCACCCTCATAAAGTGATGTGAGTCTCTTTTCATCACCAAACCACATGGATGAAATATATAAGAATATTTAAAGGAATAATAGGGTATATATGATATAATTAACATTATATAAAGATAAAATTTTACATAACTTCTTTCCATAATGATCATTGAAAAATGTAAACGTTACTCATGAATACGTATGACCGGCCATATTCATGATTATAAGACCATTCATTTTTCTTAACTATCATTAATGATTGGTTATAAAAGTATAATTGATATATAAATAATAATATTATTTCATCATTAATATTTTCTATGTTTTTTAATAATTACAACTTGACTTTGGTCAACCCACCTAAGTCATTTTTGGTACATAATCCAAATATCATCGAAACATTTGATGTAAATTTAATTAATTAAATAATCAAATAAAAATATGTAATAGGTGAAATAAAATTTATAATAAACTTGAAAAGGTGTTTTAATAATTTAAAAAAATTAACATTAGATTATTTTTAAGTAAGATAATGAACGTACATGATGAGTCAGACTCGAGGTGAGGGTTTCTCATATCACTTTTTATTTTGTGAGGCATATGTTATTTCATTTGTGTGGTGTATATACTTATATTTTTTAATTTATATAATGAATTAATTTATATTAAATTTATTTCATGTTCCATTTAAATTTATTTTTTCACAGGGTTCATGATACAAAATTTACCAAAGCTGAATGGTTTTATTTTATAACATCATCATTATTCATGATTGATTTTATTTAAATCTCCCTTAGGGGAATTATTTGATATTTTTATCATAAAATCAATTTTTTCATCTTATCTGGTTATTCATGAATATTTTCAAGTAATAGTAGAACTTACTCTCTCCTTGGTACTTAAAATGAATAATAAAATTTATTTAATAAAATCTTACTTTATTTGTCTATTCGATCGAAAATCCAATTTCTTCCAAAACCATGTTTTATAAAAACATGTTCAAAAATATTTTTGAAATATAAAAAAAAATTGTTAGTTTTTTTACCCATTTTTAAATTTTTAAAAATAGTTTTAAAGTAATATTCTTGTCATTTTTCAAACAATGATTTTTAAAAAAACTTATAATGAAAAAACAGTGTTTTTTAACATATATGAAATCTATGGAATTCTCCAATATTATGTTGGTCATTTATTTGATCCTTAATTTTAATGTTTTAAGGTTATTTTTTTAAAAAAAATCCTAATAAAATGGTATTTTTTGGTTTTTAAAATTTATTTTCAATGAAACTGATCTTTAAAATATTTTTCTAATTTTCTAGTTTTAAAATAAAAGGGTGATTTCAATGATAGATTATTTTCCTCATGGAATTTTCCAAGTGATATTTCAAATGAAATTTCTATTTAATCAAAAATTATTTTAGGTTACCTATTCTTTAATGGGGATAAACTCCAATAATACAATTCTTATTATTTATCCAATAGGTTTATGATCATTTTGAATAAGAATTTACTATATTAATACAATTCACTTTACTGTGTATGTTTTATGATTATGTTTATTGATTGGGGAAGGTATTTACATTTTTCATGATAGTTTAAATATGAAGGTTTATATGAATTATATTTCCCTTACATCATATTAGCAATACATCAGACTCTATAATTGATGTGTGTGGACTGCTATAGGTCCTTTATGCATTAGTAGGTATCACGAAACAAACTATATTGGGTTTTGGCTAAGACCTTACCCATTTATTTATATGTATTGGCACAAGGGCTATATGCTATTAGATTTTCTGGAAGAAGGCCTTGATGATATTAAATATCTTTGTACAACGCCTCGACATTATGTCTTAGATGTATATCATTATGAAATCCATCCTTATGATTTCAGTAATTGATATTCCATATGAATATTAAATTTGTTACAATTTCCATGGTTATATTTTGTGCTCATGTGATTATTTAAATGGAATTATTTTACCATCATTTATTACATCAATATTATTCTCAGGTTATTGACTAAATACAACGTGTTTCAGTTATTTACCTTTATATATTAATTAAAACATATTTATTTATATATTTATTTGTATTCATACCCTTACTAATAATCTCACCACATTCTTATTTTTTATTTTCCCCAGGATACCAGAAGAGTTTTTTGATTGATATGTGGGGATTCTCTATGAAGAATAATGGAATTCTCAAAAAACTACATTGTATATTTTATGTATTAAAATGTAATTTGAATTTCATGTATGTATTTAGTTTACCAAGTATACTAAACTATTTGGTCTTTTGGGATGTGATTCCATGTATCTTATGACAATATAACAAAGTAGACACTGACTCTTAACTAATAGGGTTGGGGTGCTACATTCTGATCAAAAAGGATTGGTAGTCTTACTAGAGGAGATATAGGGTCTATTTAACAATGTTATAAATTAGATTCTACTTATTGATAATCTCAGAAGTAATCCTCTTGTATACCACTAGTTCTTTGAGAAAACATACCATCCTAGAATATGAATTGGTTTTTGGTGTGACCTTGGGTGGGCTAAGAAAATCAGCAGACCCCATTTCTTTTTTGAGATATCGATGGGTAGGTTGAAATGTATCATTGTGGGGACTCTCAAGGCCCATCTCTAGTATCTAATGATGGATATGAGCACATTTCTATAAATATTGATAGTGTTGTGTTGCACCTAGGGGAAGGATCTCTGTGTAGTTTCCTATGTCATCATTCTAGTTTCTCTAATCCTAGGGAGGGTAAATGTTGACGATGTTCACCATTGAGGTGGTAAAAGAAGAACCAAGACCATTATTGGGGAGACAAAATTGATGATCCCATTGCTTTTGTAGGATAGGTTTGATATATAGGGAATAATACTACCCCATCATATGATCATCACAAGTTTTCATACCTCTTTCATGAATCCTCGGAGCATAGTGAGGCTTTTGACATAGGTATATTGAATGTTCTAGTAGTATCCATATGATTCATGTAAATGGACAACCAAAAGAACTGCAATTTCAAACCTTCTACACTTTTGGTAGATGTAATTGATATGATCATGGATTCATGATTAAATCAGCTAATGACATGAAGGTAGTTACATGTTTCCTGAAATATTTGGTAGATGATTTATGCCAAGTCCATATTGAGGGACTTTGGGATGAAAAAGTTATGTTTTTTGGGTTCCAGAATGCAATATATATATTTTCAATGACTTCTATTCCATGTAATTCTTATTTTTCATTCTTTATTGGATGATACTATTCATAATAAACCCAATCCAAAACTAACAGTAGCCAATAAACTAGAGGTTGAAATTATATAGACTTTCTTTGTTGCTAATTTTTCAGAGAGAGGGAATAGTGTGGTGAAATATTCTACTGATCATTGGTATCACTTAGAGGTGGGTAAAACATTAGGATCATGTCTATTTTAAGATAGGGTGTTCACATCCTCCTCATGAGAGAGGGTGGAAACATATTACTAAGGCTTAATGGATAATTAACTATCAACTGAAGGCATGAACCCCGACCCTAATGTCTATCCGACATCTAGTGTGGGGATAGAGAGGAGGAAAGCTGATGGAAATAGAGATTATTACACTACACTTCCATGGATGGAGGCTATAACATCATCCACCTAAAGTTATTTGTTTTAGTATTTGGAAATTTTGGGGACACTAGATTTAGGGATCATTAAAAATGGTTCATGGGATTATTCTCCCAGATCTAGTAGTAGGGGTGATGTCTCCCACATCGATTCATTAATCATCTCAGATTATGAGAGGCCAAAAATGACACAAAATTATACATGGTCCCTCCATTGATATCATGAGATTTCTCCAAGAACAAGTTTTTGAAAGTTTCTTAGGATCATTCCATGTTCATTATGACCATATACGAAAGAAAGACCCCCAAGGCAGCTGTTTTTCCTCCATGTCCAAGATGGATTTTTAGAGTATTGAATATCTTTGGCATCGGGGGGACCTTCTCTCTAGTATGTCGTAGCACAGGGAGGACCGCAGTTGTAAATTTATTCACCATGGTATATCCCCTAATAATTTTTTATGGAACCCACAATTGAGAGAGGCATCCTAACATGGCTAAGAGGTTGTTGGGGTCTTGATCCCAAGAGGGTGGAAATAACACCCTATGGAATAGTCAAAGGGGAAACCTATGATGCGTTGGTGGTGGATGGGGACACTAGAGTTAATAGAGATACCTATTAATGGAAAGGGTTTATGGTCTATCCCTAGTATCAGTTTTTTGGTTTTCTAGACCATGGTCAGTGGATATAGTGTAAAATAGTCCTTCTCATTATCCTGTGAGGTTAGTTGACATTGTCAGCATTACCAGGTTGGATCCCTCCTAGGTGACTCCCATGTGATCATCTCGGTGGGGATGATTGTATGTCCCTTTCTTCATTAGAGTAGGAGAGAATATTTCACATTGTTCTAAAGAGAGTCTCCTAAAATGATTCATCATACTTATTTGGTGGGATTTCCCCCCAATAAAACCCTTGAGGGTGGCATTTATTACAATTCTTCATGGTTTCTACATCTTGTCTAAATATATATCTAGTTAGGATGACCCATTCATTTTGGTATTTGAAAACAAAGGAATTTCTGACCATTATATGGATGAGTATAGAATGTTAAATGGAGTGAGGGCTTCCCATAGTCACAGAAGAAGGTTTCATCATGGGTGGAGCATAGTGGTGTGGGACTTCCACACTTTTAGTCCTTCTATTCCCATGCATGTTGACGATGGGTCATCATGGATTCATTTTGTCTGGGGTCCTATAGAAATATATGGATCCATCCACTAATAAATGAACCATTAATGAGATTCCCAATGTTCCCAACATTATTATTCATCCTCTAAGATGGGGTGAGGATCCACAACAATGTCGACTCAGTTTGAGGATACCCAATGATCTTCAATTTCCCACAGGTTACAAGAGAAGAGTTCTACATCAGTCCCACTATAATTTTGGTAGGGAAATGGTGCTAATTATTTTGATCTGATCATTCTAAAAAATTATGGTTTCCAACATTTATAATTTTATCACTATTTGAGCAGAATAAATTTACATTGGGTTCACCCATTTTTTACATCCCTTCCCCAGGGCATGCACCATGCTATTTTTTCTAGAATTCTCTCTTTGAAAATGTGGGAGACCACCACCACCATTTTTTGTGATGTTATTTCCTTGATCAAAATTGGATGAAGGGATTTTGGATACTTCTTCCATGATTCCCCCTTGGAGATCATCTCCTAGTCTAGGAATCCCCAAAATATGAATGTATTGTTTGTGAAACTCATTCTAAATGCCATATTGTGTGGTAGATTCAAGTTAATTATGATTCTTCAGAATTTATAGGGGAGAATCTTGTAGTTAGATTAGATTGTAACATTGGGTATTTCTGATAATTTTAGTATGTTGGGTGTATAGAAAATTTGTAAACTCTTCTCCATCTGACATCTGAGGTATCCCATATGTGAGGCACTGTTGATGCAGAACCTAAGGTATATTGTGTCATCCATGGGGTAGTTGTCGCAAGGGGTGTTAGTCTTCTAAGGCTTTCTACAACATCCATATCATGTTTATTTTATGGGGAGGATGTTTTTTTATGGTCACTAGTATAAAATAGTGTGAGGATAGTTAGTTCGAAATATTAACATCTTTTTGAGAATATATTTCATTGTGTTCCCATGGGGAAGACGATCACAATTTGGATTATGATGGTGATGAGAAAGTGTCTCTACATAGGGGATATTATCACACTTTTGTTTTCAGTGTGTCCCTATGGGAAATATGATCACACTTTAGGACTTCATTTTAGTGAGAGAGTGTTCCCCTGTGGGGGGATATGATCACTGTTTGGCTTTCAGGGTGTTCTCATGGGGAATATAGTCACACATTGGGATTTTAGCCTTATAATGAGATGGCATGATGATTTTATGGGAACATCAGGGTTTTGAGATTTAAAATCATGAAATTTCACTATGTGTGTCATAATGTTAGTATTAAAACCCATTGGGGAATCCTACATACATTTTTGGGAAATGGGGATCAAATTCCATATAGTTTTATGCCCTAGTGTATAGTTGCGTGACATGACTGTTCCATGATGTTTAATGTCATGCAGTATGACGCTCGTATCATGGATAGAAAATCAATGGGGAATAGTATCGGGCATATGCATATGGAATACACTAGTTTTTTAGGGTCTCTACCCAGGTGTGGAGTTCCATCTTATTTGTGTGGTTTCATCCAATTGTTGTGGAAGATAGTGTGGGGATTATGCATAAAGATGGTCCATTTTAGAATTTTCATCCCATGGTGGTGGACGAAGATTTGGGACTTACACATAGTGGCATCCTAATGTGGTAGATTCATCCCATGGTGGGTGTGGATGTGGAATCACATGATTATCATTCATGGGACATCTTGTGTTCATTATATAGGTTCAAGTTATAGTTTAATGTTATGTGTTGTAGACGTTCTCATGTAGTTTAACATCATATGACTAGGATGTGGGGCTATTAATTTTTCTATCATGTAGATCATATGTTTTGGATACATACTCTTAAATTCTACAATTTTAATAGTATAAACTATGTTCTATAGCATACTCGATATGTAATATCGTTCGTAAATGGATGAAAAAAATTATTATTTAAATGTTATCATTATAACCTATGTATTAAATTTATCAGGGTATGAATATGAATAAATGATTCATGAAATAAATTTTCAACAAAATATAAATTAATGGAATAAATCTTATGAAATAATAACTTTTTATTTTATTAAATCTATTTTATTCTTCACAAATATTTTTTCTTCACAAATGAGTTTTTATTATTTTCATGAGTGAAAATTATAATTAATTTCTTGAAGTTTTATAAAATTTATTTTCAAAAACTAATTTTATTTTTGAATTCATCATGTCAATGTTATCGTAGGGTGATTTTTTTATAATTTTCTCAAAAGGACGATTTTTCAATGAATAGTGAAAAATTAAATATTTTTTTGAAAATAGTATCATATTTTACTGTATTTAAAATGTAAAATTATGTTTTGGACTAGTTTTAATTTTTATTTTGTTTATTTGTATTAAAAATAATCTGATTATGTTATTTTTAAATGGATTTACACTTTAATTTAGTGTAAAACAGTTTATATTTATAGAAGGTCGTTTTTTTAATAAATATGTTTCTTTACATTTTAACTATTTAATTTTAAATTAAATTTCACAACCTATGTATTTTATATTTTAAGAAATTAATTTCAAATTTTGTAATTAGTGGGTCTAAATTTAGTAAATATGTCCCTTTTATTTGTCTCTAATATAAATAGTAAACATATAACATTTATTACAATGCAAAAAGGTAAATCAGGTAATTTTGGTTAAAAATAAATTGATAAAATCCATACAATTACTAGAAAACTAAAATAAATCATATTAGATTTGTATATATAGACCATAATCATCCAGGTAACACCCCTAGATTTTATGAGAAATATTATTTTTAATTTCTTTGATGTCTTGTGTTGTACGCTTCACCAAGATTAGGTTATACTATAAGAAACACCGTATTATCTTGTAGTATACGCAAACACTATTCTTGGCTTGTGTTGCACGTAAAAGCGGTCTTCCTCAAAAGCATGTGTTGTACGTAATATCGAGTTTCACTAAACAAAAATATATTGTTATAATATTATTATGAACTAGCCGTTATGAATAGTATTAACCGTATTTTGAATTTTATAACATTATAATTTGTCTTACATATTTTCTAGAATGAGGTATGAGAATAAAATCAATTTTTCGGATAATTGAAATATTTTTCAAAAAATACAGTTTTGTCGGCTTTTGATGGAGAACCTATTTTAAATATATTTTTTGACAATTTTATAAGTTCAATTTTAAAAAATAAACTTCTTGATTTGAATCAGGATGTAAAAATTTACATTGGATAATGTTTTGATATTTTTCTGACAACGTTCTTATTTTGATGAATAGTAAAAACACGCTAAATTTTACTTAAAAACAACATTTTTCATCGAGATAATTTATATGGTTAAATTATAATAGAAAACTATTTTAAAGTTTAAATAGAATATATTTTTACCATTTAATATAATGTATTTAATTAACATTGATTTTACATTAAATTCGTAGGTAAATCAATTTCATCTTTTGCAATGTTTTAAACAAAAACCCATTTTTTTCGACAACGAGATTAATTTTAAATTAATTACTCCAAATTCTGTGTTTTGAATTTGTAAAAATTGATTCTATATTTGGAATCAGTAGGTCTAAATTTTGTTAATAGTCTACTTTTTATTTTTTTTCATTATGAATAGTAACTACGGTTAATATTATTTACCACAGTTAAAAAAATAGGTAATTAAGGGTAAAAATAATATTATAAAATTACCATGAAACTTGTCTTAATATAACTAGATGATTATATTTCATCCAAAAATATACTTGGGTCTAAATGGTATATATTAGAAACCACTTGTATGTGATTAAGACCTTTAATTAGTATTATTTAAATGAAAGTGAAATATGTCTCACTCAAACTTTAATAATTAAATTATTTTTAATATAAGGTTATAAAGAATATAAATTTGGTTATAAATAATAATTTGAAAGCTAAGATTTTTTTATTTATCATGGTAATTTATTTATAATTTTTATGAAATAAATAATTAACTTAATAGCTTATACATTAATGATGCAGAAATTATTTATTTAGTAAAAAATAAATAATATACTTTTTATTTGACTAATAATACCCATAAAAGGCCCAAAAACCTGACCGAAACTTATTGATCGTGTACATATGAACCATAAGAATCAAAATGTAGAATTTTTGACCATTTGGATCTTTATAAAAGGGATTATGACATATATTATTTTTGACTTTAAATGTTGTCAAAGTTGTCACCTTCATAATTTAATAAATATATCATTTTAAAAGATGGTTGTTTTAGAAGATAAATTTGACTAAAAGTAATCTTATTAAATCTATTAGATTTATATTCCTCATAGTATTTTATTTGTAATTTTTATGCAACAAATATGTATATTAAATAATTATACAAAAATGTTGTAGTAATTATTTTGTTAATAGAAAAATCAAATAAATAGTTTTAAAAATATTAAAATAAATATTATATGAACTAATTAACATGATCCACGAATTTTATAGATTAATATGACATTTTAGAAAACTATTAAATATTTTGGTTCGAATAAATTCTTTGTGTGTATTTTATTTAAATTCAAATAAATGAATAGTGTCAAAATTTATACTATTTGTATTTTATAAAAATAACATATTATTATATTATTTAAATATCAAAAAATATTTAAAAAATTAAAAATTAAATATTATATGGTATAAAATGTTATAAAGTATCTAATTATGGGAAATTGACCACATATAAGTATGTATTTATACCAATTTAAAATTTAGAATATTATTACCACAAATAAGATTAAATAAATTAAATAAGGATAAATCAAATTGATAAGGTTTAAAATAATTTTCCAATATATCTAAATTTGATTGGTTGATGAGATTACAACACTATCTTACCTCATATTATAATTGGAGTCACTTTTGAAGTATTTAAGTGGGGTTTTATTTTATTAATAATTACTATTTTTGAGGGTTCCAAAAGTGCCCCTCTCTTCTCTTATAAAATGGCACCTCATCCCTCTCATATTCACACAATTTTGAGCCTTCAATCTCTCCCAAACCCTAAACATTTCACTTATACACTTCCCTAGATACCTATTAGATGTCCTGGTCTTCTTTCAAGACAAACTTTAGTATTCTAAGAGGAGGTTAAGAGGAGGCGCGCCGAAGAAGAGGTAATCTCTTCTACCGATTTTTTCAAGTTTCTGTATTCTTCTAATTCCTCTTCTTTAGTTGTTTCATTATAAATTAATAACATCAGCACAAATAATATACTGAGATATTATTATAAATATGAAACAACCCTGTTTCACCTTCTACCAATCCTATGAAAAATGAAATCACCGCGCGTGCGTACGTACGGAATACCGTCTCCACGTAGTGCTGTAATCTGTTTTTCCACCACAACCAGACTTGGATGGGTATAATGGTGTAAATAATAAATATATATGGTTATTATAACATGTTACTATTTTTTAGATATTATATCATCCACTCTAATTCCATTCAATAATTTTTGGAACGATATAATCACTCGTGCGTACGTACAGATTACCGTCCCCACGACGCAATGAGATTCATTCTCCAAGTTAACCACTCAGTAAGGATTATAAAGTATATATAATAAATAATCATGAAATATATTAAATAATAATGATACTGGATTTATGTATATGTTATTTACTTACTTCCATTCAATTTAATAAGGAAACAAAAACATCGGTCATCCGTACGTACGACCTACTGTCTCAATGAACGGTGTATCTCTTTACATTTATCAATCTATTATATATATATCTATATTATGAATATATATTATATATAACTCATGTTTTACATTCTGGAAGTAAGTAATCATGATCTAAGTAATCATATGAATAATTAAAAGTCCAAACATGGACGATAAACGAAACGATTTCACCAAAAATGCTACTTTAACATGGAATTAACAAATGAATGGGTAATATAAAGTCATAAGTGAATCATATATGATAACATAAATATTATGATAGTTCTTTTACAAGTTAATAATATGTTTAAACCCAATATACAGGGGTATCAGACACATACCAAAGAAATTGGACATAAGGTAAGGGATATTTTTTCAAATCTCATTTTTATCTGAGATTGCTTATACATAAGTATTTATTGGGTTTATATTTTTCATCCATATCCATAAAAATATTTTTCATAAAGTGTTTAATATTCTTCCATTAATTTTTAAAGTCATTTTTACACCTCTTTGAATTTTACATTGTGTTATGGAAGGAATCTTTCATTAGTTTACCATAAGAGTAACTTTTTGACTTTTCTGGGAAAAGTACGAGGAGAATGTTTTTTAAATTATACGACATGAAAGTATTTTTATGGTTTCATAAATCCTAATTTTAATGAGGCTTACTCCACAATATTTAATTATTATTTTCGAAATAATCCATTTATTTTTAAATTGAATGGAATTTTGTGAAAATAAAATGATTTTAAAGAAGAAAAGATATTTTCCTCAAGAATTCATTTCAAGAGTTTTTTCAAAACTATTTTCCATCTAAGATGAAATTTTTAGTATGATTATGATTAAAGTATAATGTCTCTATTATTTACATGGTTTAATTATTATTATGAAGAAATGATATCCAATTGTTTTTTATGGATTACGTTATGATGGGATGATGTTTATGAAACCCATTTTATTTTTTGGGTTATGATGAATGATTTATGTTTATATTGTGGAACAAGTAAGAATGATTTCATTATGATTTGGTTGGGACCCATATCCCCCTCTAATGCATTAGGTAAATATTTTTATCTCATGAGATAGACATGGCTAGAACGGCAAGTAAAATCTGGTTCAGTAATACAGGGCTGGAACAACATGTAAACCCGGTTCAGTAATGGACTTTGTCCACTATGATAGTTTTGGAAGAAATTCCTTGGGTACTATGGAAATCATATCATGTTCTTAACAGTTTTCCACAATACCATGTTTTATTTCCAGGCCATTTTATCATGATTAATGTTCCTTTATGATCTATGCCTTATGTACTTCCAAGATTTATGTCATTTCTCATGATTTTTATGTGTTATATTCATGTTTAAATGTTAAAATGTTTGTGGATTGTTTTTATGATCTCTATGATTACCCTTACTGAGAATTTGAGCTCACCCTTTTTATGTTTTCTTTTCCCCATGATATAAAGAATGGTTTTAGGTAAGAAAACAAAAATGGTAAGATCTTTATGGGATATGTTGAAGATCTTTCACTATGATTAGAAGATTAAGTTTTGAGTTTCCAAATACACTAAACTATTACGGTCCAATGGTGTTTGTTTTTGTTATCTATTAAGTATTTTGTAAAAGTAATTAAATGTCCATGTACATTAAGCTTGGGTCTCTACCATTGGTATAGAGGAAAGGTTTAGTTAACCTTTGGAAACTAGGATGGGAAAAATTTAGTGAGATCCCTAGATATATTTCTAATGTATGTCTAAGGATGTCCCTAAGGTTTAGTATAACTATAGTTTACAGTCCTATAATTATGTTGAAGATCATGAATAAACTAGGGTGAACCTAAGGTGTCATGGATTAAAGAATGTGTGATAAGTTATTCTTTTTAATATTATGTGGTTCCTCTTAATTTTAACTATTTCTTACACCATGGTATTTGGTTTTAGTCAATAGAGGGAACCAGATAGAATTGGGTCAACATTGAATCCAATGGAAAAATTTGTAACTATGAGCAATGAAATTGCGTAATGCTGAGAAAGAAAGACATTTTTATAATGCCGAATCAGTCATCACAATATATGATTAACAAGGTGAACTTTATTGGTATTATTAATTCATCAAATTAGAAGAAGATGGAATTTTATACATGTTCTCATGGTGAAGATCATAGATAAAGGAAGATTGAGATTTATAAATAAGGGAATAAGAACCATGATGAATACATCAAATACAGTGGAAGATGTTATCTGTGTGGGTAGAAGGGTCATAGAGTGACAAACTGTTACGAAGTTCAATGTCCTATCTGTTGGGAACATGGACATTACTCAACTCAATGCCCTGACCTAAGAGGTTACTTCTAAATCAACAAAGGACATATTCAATGACAATCATTTAAGAGGATGGATTGAAGTGTTAATGTATTTGTATTCAAGAATAATTTTTTTGAGGTAATTTTATGGTATATTGGAATATCTTTGTGTTGGTCCATTGTGGTTTTCCATAAAAATATGGTATCTGTAACCATGAAAAGTGATTGAAATATTTTTGGAAAGCAGATGATATGTGCATAATGAAGGGATAAGGAGAAAATAATATGTTTGATGTTATTAATGAGATCATTATTGATATAAGGACAAAGTGATATCATGGTTTGAGTATATAGAATTTTTGGGATGTTGGTATGTGGAAAGAGTTAACTTTTGACAACATTCATGTTTTCAGTAAGGGTCAATAGTAATTTATGTTTCAAGAGAATACTTGATTGAGGTATTAACATGTTTGGAATGTGACCAACAAGATATATCTTGTGATATATGGGGGATAAATGATGGTATTCACAAGCTCGTTAGATGACATTTCTAGTAATCATTTTCATTATACTATGAAATTGGACAGAAGTATTTTTGATAAGCCTAATGGTTGATATAGATTAAGTTAGACATCAGATAGTTTTTTAAGGCTATAACTTTTTAATATTTTTTCTAAAATGTTATAATAGTAATTTTTTTGAAAAATAACAACCCATAGGATGGGCGACAACCCGTCAAGTTGGACAAGGATGTGGGAATCAAACCCACAAAAAAAGTGTGATAGGCCTTTATCGCCTACCACTAGCCTACATGAAGTCCCCGGTTCGTATAAATTAATTTTATTTTATTAAGCGGTATGATAGGTAAAGTATAAGTCAATTTTAGGAACCATATATGATTAATCTTAGCATAGATGGACTTATGTATATTTAATAACTTGTGCTAAACTTTTTGAGATAGAGACAGATGGAATGACCTATCAATCTATTGCATGATCTACTAACACTTCAAGAATGACAAATTCAACTTCATTTCTTTAAATAAGAGATGAAGTGGAAATTGTTCATGGAATGACCTACAATGATATTACACTGAAATCAAGTAAGTATTTCTCCTTATGAAAAAAATACATCAACTTTAGGGAAATGATCTTGAAAAACAAAAATGTTGTCCTAGTACTCTCATATCCGATGAATAAAATCGTACCTTATATCATAACAAATTTATGGCTTTCTAATTGTTTGATTTTTCATAGCCATGTTTTCTACCACTCTCCATCAAATCTTGATGGTTAGATTTCTCTTCCATATCCATGTTTTCACCTATGTTCTCCTATGTGGAAACCCAGTGACTAGTTAATTTGGGTAACCGTTATGCCCTTAACATTACTTTTTAAAATTTACTTTTAGTATTCCTTTTTACGATGTGGGTTTCTATGAAAGAAACTTTCAAGTAGTAAACTATTTATAACCCTGAGGAATTTCAAGGGCGAAATTCATTTTATGGGGGTAGAATGTAACACCCCATGATTTTATGAGAAATATTATTTTTAATTTCATTAATATCTTGAGTTGTACGCAACACCAACATTATATTGCATTATATGCAACACCGTATTAGCTTGTAGTATACGCAAACACTATTCTTGGCTTGTGTTGCATGCAAGAGCGACCTTCTTCAATATCGTGTGTTGTACGCAATTCCTAGTTTTACTAAACAATAATATATTATTATAATATTACTATGAACTAGCCTTTATGAATATTATTAACCAAATTCTGAATTTTATAACATTATAATTCATCTTACATATTTTTTAGAATGAGGTATGAGAATAAAATCAATTTTTCGGATAAAAGAAGTATTTTTAAAAAAAATGCAGTTTTGCCGCCTTTTGATGGCGCAACAATTTTAAATATATTTTTTGACAATTTTATAAGTTAAATTTTACAAAATAAACTTCTTCTTTTGAATCAGGATATAAAAATTTACATTGGATAAAGTTTTGATATTTTTCTGACAACGTTCTTATTTTGATGAATAGTAAAAACACGCTAAATTTTACTTAAAAACAACTGCTTTCATTGAGATAATTTATATGGTTAAATTATAATAGTAAATTGTTTTAATGTATAAATATAATATATATTTATCATTTATTATAATGTATGTCATTATAATATACATTACATTGAATTAGTATGTTAATTCAATTCAATCTTTTGCAATGTTTTAAACAGAAACCCATTTTTTAACAACGGGGTTAATTTTAAATTATTTACTGCAAATTCTGTGTTTTGAATTTGGAAAAATGGATTCCATATTTGGAATCAGTAGTTCCAAATTTATTTAATAGGCTGCTTTTTATTTTCGGGCATTATGAATAGTAACTACAGTAAATTTTATTTACCAGAGTTAAAGGTAAATTAGGTAATTAAGAGTAAAACTAATTTTATAAAATTAACCTAACACTTGTCTTAATATAATTGGATTATTATATTTCATCCAAAAATACACTTGGGTCGAAATGGTATCTATTAGAAACCACTTGTATGTGATTAAGACCTTTAACTTATTTTATTTAAATGAAAGTGAAATATGTCTCGCTCAAACTTTGATAATTAAGTTATTTTTAATATAAGGCTATACATAATTTAAATGTGGTTATAAATACTCATTTGAAAGATAAAATGTTTTTCTTTATCATGCTAATTTATTTGTAAATTTTTAGAAATATATAATTACCTTAATAGCTTATACATTAATGATGCAGAAATTATTTGTTTAGTGAAAAATCAATAATATAATTTTTATTAGATTAATAATAATCATAAAAGGCCCAAAAACCTGAAAAAAAATTATTGATCGTGTAACTATGAACCATTATCATCCAAATGTCGAATGTTTTAACATTTTTGGTCTTTATAAAAGAGAGTATAACATTTATAGTTTTTTATTTTAAATTGTGTCAAAGTTGTCACCACCATAATTTAATAAATATATCAGTTTAAATGTTGGGTGTTTTAGAAGCTAAATTATACTAAAAGTAATATTATGAAATCTATTAGACTTATATGCATCATAGTATTTTATTTGTAATTTTTATGAAACAAATACATATATTAAATAATTATAGAAAAATATTGTAGCAATTATTTTATTAAGAGAAATATCAAATAAATGGTTTTAAAAATATTATAATAAATTTTATATTAACTAATTAACATGCTCCACGAATTTTATAGATTAATATGACATGTTAGGAACCTATTAAATATATTTTTTTGGAATATATTCTCTGTCTGTATTTTATTTAAATTCAAACAATTGAATAGTGTCAAAATTTACACTATTGGTATTTTATAAAAATAACAAATTAATAAATTATTTAAAAATAAAACAAATATTTCAAAAATTTAAAATTTAAAATTATATGGTAAACAAGGTTATAAAGTATCCAATTATGGAAAATTTACCACATATAAGTATGTATTTATAATAATTTAAAATTTCGAATATTATTACCACAAATAAGATTAAATAAATTAAATAAGGATAAATCAAATTGATAAGGTATAAAATTATTTCCAAACATGTCTAAATATTATTGGTTGATGAGATTAAAACCTTATCTTACCTAATATCTGAATTTTAGTCACTTTTGATGTTTTTATGTGGGGTTTTATTTTGTTATTAATTAATATTTTTGAGGTTTTCAAAAGTGCACATCTCTTCTCTTATAAAAGGGCACCCCATCTCTCTCCTCTTCACATAATTTTGAGCCTTAATGCTTGGCCAACACCTTTCCATTTCACTTATCCACATCCCTAGAAACCTTCTATAGTTCTTGGTCTTCTTCCAAGACCAACGTTATTTCCTTAAGAGGAGGTTAAGAGGAGGCGCGTCGAAGAAGAGGTAATCTCTTCTACCAATTATTTCAAGTTTCATTATTATTCTACATCCTCTTCTTTATTTTTTTCATTATAAAGTAATAACATCAGTATAAATAATATACTGATATGTTATTATAAATATGAAACAACCCTATTTCACCTTATACCCATCCTACGAAAAACGAAATCATCACGCGTACTTACGTACGAAATACCGTCTCCACACAGTGATATAATCTGTTTTTCCACCACCACCTTACATGGATGGGTTTAATAAAGTAAATAATAACTATATATGGTTATTATAACATGATAATAATTCTGATATATTACATCATCCACTCTAATTCTATTCAATAATTATGGGAACGATATAATCGCTCGTGCGTACGTACGAATTATCATCTCCACGACGCAATGAGATTCATTCTCCAAGTTAAGCATTCATGAATGATTATAAAGTATATATAATAAATAATCATGAAATATATGATATATTAATGATACTGGATTTATGTATTTGTTATTTACTTACTTTCATTCAATTTAATAAGGAAACTAAAACAATGTTCATGCATACGTACGACCTACCGTCTCCATGAACGGTGTATTTCTTTCAATTTATAAATCTATTATATATATGTATATTCTGAATATATGTTTTATATAAATCATGTTTTACATTATGGGAGTAATTAATCACGATCTAAGTAATCATATGAATAATTACAAGTCAAAACACAGATGATAAATGAAACGATTTTACACAAAACGCTACATTAACATTGAATTGACAAATAAATGGGTAATATAAAGTCATAAGTGAATCATATATGATAACATAAATATTATTAAGTTTTTGTTACAAGTTAATAATATTATTAAACCCATTGTACAGGGGTCTTGGACACATACAAAAGAAATTGGACATAAGGTAAGGGATAATTTTTCAAATCTTATTTTTATTCGAGATTTCTTATACGTAAGTATTTACTGGGGTTATATTTTTCATCCATGTCCATAAAAATGTATTTCATAAGGTGTTTAATATTCTTCCATGTATGTTTAAAGTCATGGTTACCCCTCTTGGACTTTTACATTATGTTATGGAAGGAATCTTTCATTGTTTACCATATGAGAATCTTTTTTAGTTTTCTAGAAAAAGTACGGGGAGAATGTTTTTTTAACTTATACGGCATGAACATATTTTTAAGGTTTCATAACGCCTAATTTTCGTGAAGAATCCTCTACAAGATTTCATTATTATTTTCAGAAAAATCATTTTCTTTTGAATATGATTAGAATTTTGTGAAAAGATAATGATTTTGAAGAAGAAAGGATATTTTCCTCAAGATTTCATCTCAAGTGTTTTGTCAAAACTATTTTCCATCTAAGATGACATTATTTAGAATGATTATATTTTAAGTATAATGACTATATTATTTACATGGGTGTATTATTGTTTTGATGAAATGATATCCATTTGTTTTATATGGATTACATTATGATTGGATGATGTTTATGAAACCCATTTTATTCTTTGTGTTATGATGAATGATTTATGTTTATCTTGTAGAACAAGTATGAATGATTTCATTATGATATGGGAGGGTCCTATATATCTCTCAAATGCATTGGGTAAAGATTTATATCTCATTAGATAAACATGGCTGGAACGGAAAGTAAATTCTGGTTCAGTAATACAGGGCTGGAACCGCATGTAAACCCAGTTCAGTAATAGACTTTGTCCACTATGATGGTCTTGGCATAATTACCTTGGCTACTATGGAAATAATATCACATGCTTAATTGTTTTCCACAATTCCATGTTTTATTCCCAAGACATTTTATCATGATTAATGTTCCTTTATGATCTATTCCTTATGTACTTCCAAAATTTATGTCACTGCTCATGATTTTGATGTTTTATGTTCATGTTTTTATGTTCAAATGTTTGTGGATTGTTTTTATATTCTCCATGCTTACCCTTACTGATCATTTGAGCTCACCCTTTTTATGTTTTCTTTTCCCCAGGATATAAATAAAGGTTTTAGGTAAGAAAAAAAATGGAAGATCTTTATGGGATATGTTGAAGATCTTTCACCATGATTATAAGATTATGTTCCGAGTTTGCAAAGACAATAACCAATTATGGTTCTTTGGTGTCTGTTCTTGTTATCTATTAAGTATTCTGCAAAAGTAATGTAATGACCATGTATGTCCATCTTGGGACTCTATAGTTGGTATCACAGGAAAGGTTTATTTAACCTTTGGAAAATAGGATGTGAAAACTTTAGTGAGATCCCTAGATATATTTATAAGGTATGTCTAAGGATGTCTGTAAGGTTTAGTATAAGTATTGTTTATATTCCTAGAATTATGTTAGTGATCATGAATAAACTAGGGTGAACCTAAGGTGTCATGGATTAAAGAATGTTTGGTAAGTTATACTTTTTATGATTATTTGGTTCCTCTTTATTTTAATTGTTTCTTACACCATGGTTTTTGGTTTTAGTCAATGGAGGGAACCAGAAGGAATTGGTTCAACATTGAATCCCATGGAAAAAATTGGTGTTTATAAGCAAAGAAATTGTGTAATGCCAAGAAGGAAATACATTATGATAATACCGAATTATTCATCACGATATATGATTAACAAGGTGAACTTTAGTGGTATTCCTAGTTCATCAAATAAGAGGAAGATGGACTTTCATGCATGTTCTCATGGTGGGGAGCATAGAGAAAGGAAGATTGAGATTTCTAAATAAGGGAATAAGAACCTTGATGAATACATCAAATCGAGGGGAAGATGTTATCTGTGTGGGGAGAAGGGTCATAGAATGAAAAACTATTATGGAGTTCAATGTCTTATCTGTGGAGAACATGGGAATTACCCAACTCAATGCCCTGACCTAAGAGGTTACTTCTATATCAAGGAAGGACTTATTCCATGACAATCATTGAAGATGTTGGATTGAAGTTTTTATGTATTGGTATTCAAGAATAATGTTATTGAGGTAATTTTATGGTATATTGGAATATCTATGTATTGGTCCATTGTGGTTTTCCATAAGAATATGGTACCAGTAACAATGAAAAGTGATTGAAATATTTTTGGAAAGCATATGATATGCACATAATGAAGGGATAAAGATAAAATAATACATTTGATGTTATTAATGAGATCATTACTGATATATGGACAAAATGATATCATGGTTTGAGTATATAGAATTTTTGGGATTTTGGTGTGTGGAATTAGTTAACTTTTGACAGCATTCATGTTTCAAGAGAATACATGATTATGGTATTTACATGTTTGGAATGTGACCAACAAGATATATCTTCTGATATATGGGGGATAGATGATGGTATTCACATGCTCTGTAGATAACATTTCTCGTAATCATTTTATTTATACTATGAGATTAGACAAAAGTATTTTTGATAAGCCTAAAGGTTGGAATAGATTAAGTTAGAAATCAGAAAGTTTTTTTAAGGCTATAACTTTTTGATATTATTTCTGAAATGTTATAATAGTAAATTTTTTGATAAAGGAAAACCCATAGGACGGGCGACAACCCATCGCGTCGGACAAGGATGCGGGAATCGAACCCACAACCGAAGTACTATAGGCCTTTACCACCTACCACTGGCCTATAAAAAGTACCTGGTTCATATAAATTAATTTTATTTTATTAAGAAGTATGATAGATGAAGTATAAGTCAATTTAAGAACCATATATGATTAATCTCAACATAGATGGACTTATGTATATTTAATAACTTTTGCTAACCTTTTCGTGATAGAGACAGATTGAATGACCTATCCATCTATCGTATGATCTACTAACACTACAAGAATGACAAATTCAACTTCATTTCATTAAATAAGAGATGAAGTGGAAATTGTTCATGGAATGACCAACAATGATATTAAACTTAAATCAAGTAATTATTTCTCCTTATGCAAAAAATACATCAACTATAGGGAAATGATCTTGAAAACCAAAAATATTTTCCTAGTACTATCATATCTGATGAATCAAATTGTACCTTAGATCATCAAAAATTTATGGCTTTGTGATTGTTGGATTTTTCATAGCCACATTCTCTGCCACTCTCCTTCAGATCTTGATGTTTATAATTCTCTTCCATATCCATGTTTTCACCTATGTCCTCCTTTGTGGAAACTCAGTGATGAGTTAAATTGGGTAACTGTTATGTTTCTTACGTTACTTTTTAAAATTATGTTTTAGTATTCCTTTTTACGATGTGGTTTTCTATGAATGAAACTTTTTAGTAGTAAACAATTTATAACCGTGATGAATTTCGAGGGTGAGATTCATTTTAAGGGGGGTAGAATGTAACACCCCAAGATTTTATGAGAAATTTTCATTTTAATTTAATTGATGTCTTGTGTTGTATGCTACACCAAGATTATATTTCGCTATATGCAACACCGTATTAGCTTTTAGTTTACACAAACACTATTCTTGGCTTGTGTTGAATGCAAGAGAGACCGTCTTCAATAGCTTGTGTTGTACGCAATACCGAGTTTCACTAAACAAAGATATATTGTTATAATATTATTATTAACTATCCATTATGAATATTATTAACCTCATTTTTAATTTTATAACATTATAATTCATCTTACACATTTTTTAGAATGAGGTATGAGAACAAAATAAATTTTTCAGATAAAAGAATTATTTTTCAAAAAATGTTGTTTTTCCGCCTTTCGATGGAACACCCATTTTAAATATATTTTATGAAAAGTTTATAAGTTAAATTTTAAAAAAAAAAATAAACATCTTCTTTTGAATTAGGATATAAAAATTTACATTGGATAATGTTGTAATTTTTTTCTGACAACGTTCTTATTTTGATGAATAGTAAAAACACAATAAATTTTACTTAAATACGAATTTTTTCATCCAGATAATTTATATGGTTAATTTTTAATAGTAAATTGTTTTAAAGTGTAAATATAATATATTTTTACCATTTAATATAATTTACATCATTAGCATTGATTTTACATTGAATTTTTAGGTTAATTCAATTCAATCTTTTGCAATGTTTTAAACAAAAACCAGTTTTTTCGACAATGGGATTAATTTTAAATTATTTACTGTAACTTTTGTGTTTTGAATTTTCTAAAAATGGATTCCATATTTAGAATCAGTAGGTACAAATTTTTTTAATAGGCTACTTTTTTATTTTTGGGCATTATGAATAGTAACTACGGTAAATTTTATTTACCACAGTTAAAGGTAAATTAGGTAATTAAGGGTAAAACTAATATTATAAAATTACACTAACACTTAACTTAATATAATTGGATGACTATATTTCATCCTAAAAAAAATTGGGTCGAAATTTTATCTATTTTAAACAACTTGTATGTGATTAAGACCTTTAATTTATTTTATTTAAATGAAAGTGAAATATGACTCCCTCAAACTTTAATAATTAAATTATTTTTAATATAAGGATATACAGAATATAAATTCAGTTATAAATACTAATTTAAATCTTAATTTTTTTTATTTAACAAGGTAATTTATTTGTAATTTTTAAGAAACATATAATTACCTTAATAGATTATAAATTAATAATAGAGAAATTATTTATTTAGTGAAAAATCAATAAAATAGTTTTTATTAGACAAATAATACCCATAAAAGGCCCAAAAACTTGACCAAAACTTTTTGGTAGTGTACATATGAACAATAATCATCCAAAGGTCGAATTATTGACCATTTTGAGATTTATAAAAGAGATTATGATATTTATATTTTTTTTATTTTAAATGATGTCAAAGTTGTCACTATCATAATTTAATCAATATATCATTTTAAAAGTTGGGTGTTTTAGAAGATAAATTCGACTAAAAGTAATATTATGAAATATATTAGATTTATATTCATCAAAGTATTTTATTTTTAATTGTTATGAAACAAATAATTATATTAAATAATTATACAAAAATGTTTTAGTAATTATTTTATTAAGATAAATATCAAATAAATGGTTTTAAAAATGTTAAAATAATTACTATATCAACTAATTAACATGATCCACAACTTTTCTAGATTACTATGACATGTTAGGAACCTATTAAATATATTTTTTCGAATATATTATCTGTGTGTATTTTATTTAAATTCAAATAAATGAATGGTGTCAAAATTTACACTATTGGTATTTTATAAAAATAACATATTATTAAATTATTTAAAAATCACAAAAATATTTATAAAATTAAAAATTGAAAATTATATGGTCTACAAGGTTAGAAAGTATCCAATTATGGAAAATTGACCACATATAAGTATGTATTTATAACAATTTAAAATTGAGAATATTATTACCACAAATAAGATTAAATAAATTAAATAAAGATAAATCAATTTGATAAGGTTTAAAATAATATCCCAACATGTATAAATTTTATTGGTTGATGAAATTAAAGCCCTATAGAACCTCATATCCGAATTTTAGTCACTTTTTAAGTTTTTAAGTGGGGTTTTATTTTGTTATTAATTAATATTTTTGAGGTTTCCAAAAGTGCCCCTCTCTTATCTTATAAAAGGGCACCTCATCCCTCCCCTATTCACACCATTTTGAGCTTTCATGCTTCGCCAAACCCTACCCATTTTACTTCTACAATTCCCTAGAAACCTACTATAGGTCCTGGTCTTCTTCCAAGACAAACTTTAGTGCCCTAAGAGGAGGTTAAGAGGAGGCAAGTCGAAGAAGTGGTAATCTCTTCCACCGATTATTTCAAGTTTATTTTTTATTCTTCTTACAATTCATTATTTTTTTAATTATAAAGTAAAAAAATAAGTATAAATAATATACTTATATGTTATTATAAATATGAAACAACCCTATTTTACTTTCTACCCATCCTACGAAAAACAAAATCATTGCGCGTGCGTATGTATGGAATACTGTCTCCACACCGTGGTGTAATCTGTTTTTCCACCACCACCTTACTTCGATTGGTATAATGGTGTAAAGAATAACTATATATTGTTCTTATAATACCTTATACATACCGTCATTGCTCATGATTTTGATGTTTTATGTTCCAAAGACACTAAACTATTATGGTCCTTTGGTGTCTATTTTTGTAATCTATTAAGTATTCCGAAAAAGTAATGTAAAGTCCATGTACGTCAATCTTGGGTCTCTACAATCCAAGGTCCAATTTATGACCTTTTTGGGCCTCTTGGTGGTTATTATAACCATTATAGTATTTTATTTCATGAAAAGTCAAACATGTCACACACTTATTTTTAATTAGTGTAGTATTTTTAATATGGTGTTATATAGAGGTTATGTTATACTATAAATATTATTTTAAATTATAAAAGATCTATAATCATCATAGTAATTTAGTTTTAATTTTAAATTATGAAAAAATTACCTTAAATTCTTACACAATATTGACATAATAATTATTTAATTAACAACAAATTCAAATAAATAATATTAAAAACTATTATAAGTAATATTATTTGAGATAAATAATTTGTTACACTAATTTTATATATTACCATTACATGTTATGGATATAATTATTTTTTCTAGAAATTTAGATGTTTTTTATATTATTAATGTCAAGGTACTAAATAGTTCTAAAAATGGATATTATTAATATTTTATAGTAAATAATATTTTATTAAATGATAAAAAAATCATCAAAACATTAAATTCATAAAATTAATTAGGATCTGTTTTAAAATATCAAGCATTGTCTATTTATGTGTATTCTTTCATTTTATAGTTACTTTGTTAACCCTTAAAATATAAAAAATATTTGTTGTCACAGTAAAAGTTAAAAGGGTTAAATAAGTGTTAAAACCAAAATACAAGGGTATACATATAGTCAATGTTGAACTACATTTATTTTATGGGGTAATTTTGACCCATTATCATATTAACATCAAAATAATTCACTTTCGATCCATTTTTAGATAGGAATTATTTCGTTTCAATAAAATATTTTATGAAATTCCAATAGTGCCCCTACCCTCTCCTATAAAATGGTACCTCTTCCTGTCAATACATCTCGCATCATGACCCATTTTGTTAAAAAAATACATAAACCAACACCTTCCCATAATTCCTTCACTAATAATAGAGGAATATGTTAGTATAATATCAATATTATAAGTCATAATGTGTTAATCAAAGGATGTTTTTCAAAGAAGATGTACTATTATTGTATGCATGTTTTATGATTGTTTCTTTTTCAAAATCCATAAAAACGTATACAACCATGATAAAATAAAAAATATACTATCCTAAACATAATTAGATTTTATTATTCTATTTTAATTGCCTATATCCATCCCAAATTTTATCAAAGGTGAAGATAATTCTTCATTCATGTTTGCAGAGGACTAAAACCCCATGAACTGATGTAATTTGTTTTCCATAAATGTCTCTAAATATGGTTCTAATGATAGAATAAATTTTTATATATTTTTTTAATGATATATTTTTAATTATGAAAATTTAATGTATCATTTATGTTCATTCCTTCCCATGTAAAAAAATTATAACGTCATCTGTTCATACGTGTGGACTACCACCTCTACAAAGAGATGTGATTTATTTTTCATCACCACGTAAAATGAATGATATATATATAAGTATTTTAAGGGAAGTAATATGATATTTTTGATATTATTACCATTTTTTAAAGATAAAGTAATAATTATCTTCATTACATAATGATATTTGAAAAATGGAATCAATAATTTTGTGTATATACAACCTACTGTCTTCAAGATTGGAATGCAGTTCATTTTTTATAACCATATTTAATGGAAGGATTTAAAAGTAAAATTGATGTATAAAAATGAAAATTTTTCATGATTATTTTTATGTATATTATGTAATAACGAAATCTTTTACCATATTCAAGAAATCTATGTCATTTTTTGGATGTATGAACCGAATATTGTCAAAACATCCTCTTTGAACTAAAATGATTATGTAATTGTATATAACATAGTAATAAGTGATATATACTAAATAATAAAAATTAAAAAGTATCTTAATAATTTCAATTAATTAAACTATGTTTATTATTTAGTAATATAAATAATTAATGTGATGAGTCTGACTCACAGTATAGGACTTACTTTTAAAAATATTCTCTTAAAAATTCACATAAAACTCTATTTTTCTATAAGATACATATTTTTATAAAATTATTTTAAATAATTTTTATATTAATATATTAGGATTTTAAATTAATTTTTACTCAATTTTACCTTTTTAAAAAATTATTTTAATGCAATATTCTTGTAATTTCCCAAACAAGTTACTTTGTGAATTTTTTGAAAAAATATGGAAGGAATGTTTTTAAATTATATGGCATGAGTGAATTTTATGGGGCCATGATGTCTTAATAATTTTAATTTTACATTATAAGTTATCATTATTATTTTTAAATTAAATTATTTCTTTTATCACTACATAGTTATTAGAGTTTAATAAATGATTGGAATGTGTTTTTATGAAGCATGCCTTTATGTTTTATGATTATGCTATGGTTCTTGAAATATTTTTATGAAGATGAGTGGTTATATTATAAACCAATTTTAGGGGAGGGAGTTCTATGACAATCCAAGGATAGGTGGTAACATTATTAACCAATTATGCATGGTTCTTTGATAATCCAATGTTGGGTGGTTATGCTATAATCTACAATGTGTTGGGTACTCTGGATATGGAATTTTACAATATTGGTTATTCCAATTGTAAGAGTGATATGAAAAAATGTTTTTCCAAGTTACATTTAATATTTTATATTATTTATAATGATTTTTCATGGAAATTTATGGATTTCCAAAAAGGTGTGATAATGATATTTTTAAAGAAATATGATTCCCTTTTGGGTCAAAAGACCAGTTTTAAGATATGAGTTTTTTCATGGGATTTCGTGTTTTATACTAAAATAATGGTTTTATTTATTTTTATGTCTCTTATTAATATTTTTGGTCTTATACTACATTTTTTAAAAAAATTAATAGGTTTTTAGGATGATTATGGGAAAATATAAGGTTAAGATAAAAATTTTGGTGATTTTTCCTGAAAATAATTTCTGTTTTATTTCAAAGAGTTTTGTTTTGCGAGAAAAATAGATACTGAGTATAAATGTCCAATGGTAATGTGTGATTTATATATATATATAATTTTCTTCTAATTCTATATAATTATAAACCTAAAAATATATTTGGGATTTAAATAAATAGAATTATATTCTGAGCCACTAGAATGGGTAATTTTTTAGTTTATGTCCTTATTATTGGTATTATAATAGGGATTAGACAACTTTGGTAATTCAGATGTTTTCACGTGAGGTTATCTTAAGAGTTATAGATACCATCATGGGTTTATAATTTTAAATTTTATAATATGTTCAATATTTTAGAAACACGTTTTGAGCCTTTATGTTATGAATTTATATGATGGGTAATGATATTTTTGGAAACATTCATTTTAGAGTTAATTATGGGTTATTACATTTTGTGTTGAAAATTAAAGTCATGAGATAAACGTTGAGGTTAAAACATTTCTATAATGTTGAATATATTAAGATTATTTTTTAGGATGCTTATCAATTTTTTTTAATGTTATATGGAATATATTAATATCATTTTAAAAATGGAAAAACCATAGGCCAGGTGACAACTAATCACATATGGAAAGTACACGAGGTTTGAATCCAAAATCAAAGGAAAACAGGGGTGCATCACCTGCTATTGGCCTATGTGAAGTCCTGGTTAGTAGGAAATGATTTTCCATTATTAATTTAATATGATAAATTGAGGATAATTTCATTTTTTTGGAACATATGTTTTATCATATAAATTACCATGGATTGGAAATTTGTTTAGAGGTTAAGTTATTAATACTATTTTAAGGAATATAACCATAATTTTTTGGGAACATTTTTGGATTAAGGTAAATATAATACTTTGGTACTTTAGTTTTGAAATAAGGGATGGATAATATTTTTGAATCATATATGATCATAATGTGGCTTTATGGTAATTATGGTGATTTATGGAAATGATTAGAGTATTTTAGATATTATGTAATTAAGGAAATTAAATTAATGTATGAGTCCTTAAGAGTGATTTATATTATTTGGGGATTAATATATAATTTACCTTGGAAGACTATGTGATAAAATACTTTTTTTTTTGTGTTCCAATTTTAGTTTGGAATATTTTATATAAAATTCAATGATATTTATTTAATGAATGATCAATTTTGAAATATGGGTATCACTGTTGAATTTTTGAGATTAAAATTAATTTTTCTTCCTTTAATGGTTTATTTATCTTAGAAATTATCATATCTTGTGCTATATTTTTTTTTAATTCCAAAATATTGTAGGAATAGTTTTTTTGTATTTTATGATATTTATTAGTTGATTATAGTTATTTAAGTATGAAAAATTCATACTCATCATTTGCAGAAAAAGATTAAATTGTGATTGAAATATATTAAATGGTAAAACTATATATTTCATGTAAGTATATTTCATTATGTTATTCGTATATATATTAAAATAATTCCTCATCTTTAGGAAACATGTTTTGAAATAGAAAATTTATTCTTTTACTTTTCATAATGAGAAATCAATGGCCTTTTTAACCTATCATAGATTTACATTTTTGTGGTAGTTAACTTTCTCATCACCACATTCTATATCACTATATATTAGTCCTTGGGAGTTATTTTTATCTTCCATATATATATTTTCACTTCCCATTTATGTTCTCCAACATTGAAACCTGTTTATGTTATTTCATCTGTCCTTTGTACATCTATTTCTCTATTTCAAGTTGAAGTTTTATTATGACATTTTCTAATGTGAGATTTCAACTATAATATTTTGAATAGTCAATCCCTGGTTATCGACACTAATTTATAATATCAAATATGATATTTATTAATGTGAGGAGAGAATGTAACATCCTAATATTTTAAAAGAAATAATTGTTTTTGATATTGTACAAGATATTAAATATCAATCTTAAACAAAGAAATAAATATTGATATTAAAATGTGATCATTATAGAATTTTCATTAAATTTGTGAGTATTAATTGGAATAAATAAATTATGAAATAAATTTATGACTCGATATAAATTTATGTAATAATTATTTGGAAATAATTGCTTACATATTTATTAAAGTCATTTTATTGTTCAAAAATATATCTTATTCAAAACTTATTTCTTCTTCTTTCATGACTAAAAATTATATTTAACATTATACATTTTATGAAAATTTATTTGAAAAAATTATTTTCAATTTTTAATTAATTATTTCAATAATATATTTAGATTTTATTTTAATAATTTTCTCAAAAGTTTCATTATTTAGACAAAAGTAAAAATTATTGATTTTATTACTATATATATATATATTATTTAATGTATTTACAATGTAAAATAGTGATTTTGGAAAGTGTAAAATTTTAATTAGCTTATTTGGATTTGAAATAATCTATTTATTATTAATTTATAAGAATTTAAACTTTTATTTTTTATAAAATCATTTTATTTTTAAAAAATTATACTTTTCTGAAAAAAAAATTGTTTTTCCTTATGTTTTTTCTAGTTTAAATTTTAATTAAATTCTACAACCTATATTATTAGAATTTTAAAATTTTATTTCATATTTGGAATCAGTAGTTTCTAATTTAATAAATAGTTCCCTTTTATTTTGGTTCAATATGAATATTAAACTTAGTAATTTTATTACCTTGGTAATGGGGGAAACAAATAATTTAGGTTACAAATAAAATCATAACAACCATAAAATAATCCAAAAACTTACCAAAATATTATTCGATGAGTTTATCAAGATTAAAATCATATTAGAGTGAATTTATGACACTTTGGGACTATATGGATGAAATCATGACCTTTATTTTATTTTATTTAATTTAAAGTCAAACATGTCAAACACTTATTTTTAATATTTTTAATATTTTTAATATAGTGTAATCTAGATGATACTTTATAATAAAAATAATATTTTAACATAGAAATGATTTATATTAATCGTGTTAATTTATTTTTATATTTTAGCCAATAAATTATAAACATAAATTCTTAGACAATGTTGATCCAATTATTATTTAGTTAATGGTATAATCAAATAAATAATATTAAAAATATAAAAAATAACATTAGTTGAGATAAATAATATTATCCATGAATTTTATATATGACCATGAAATTTTAGGTATATAATATTTTTTAATTTTTTTTTGTATACTATTAAATTCAATGTAATGAATAGTTATAAAAATACACATTATAGATATTTTAGTGTAAATAATATTTTCTTAAATGATGTATAATTATTAGAAATAGTAAATTACGAAAAATGTTTACAATATGGTTTAAACTATCAACCATGGTCCATTTATGGGTTATTTTTCATTTTATAGTATCTATATTGACACTGACAGAGTAAAAGTCAGTGTTGTCACAAAATGAGTTAAAAGGGTTAAATATGTGTTAAAACCAAAATATAATGGTATAAATATATCTAAAAGTATATATTTTTTATTTAAATACAATATTTAGACTCATATTCATATTTTATTATAAAAAATTCACTTTTATTCCCTTTGGAATTAAAAATTTATTTATATTAATTTAATATTTTAAAAACAATTCAAAAGTTCCCCCTCTCTTATAAAAGGGAACCTATTATTCTCAATCTGTAATAATTAAAACCCAATTTTTATCATAACATGCATTCCAAAATCACATCCTAGAATCCCTCTCATTATTCTCAATGTCTTAATTTAGGCAGGATACCATTATTAGAGGTCTTCAGTTGTTAAGCAAAGGATGTTCTTCAAAAACATTATATATTTAAAAATTTCATGTTTTTGTTTTCTTTCTTCATACACATCCCTAAAAACTTATTCCATTGTAAAAATTAATAATTAAGATTTAATTAATATAATTAGATGTTTTAATTTTAGTGGCATGACCAATATTCACCTCCTCATTCCTGAAATAGGAAAAGAATTTATCATTTGTGCGTAGGGTAGACTACCGCTTCGTGAACCGATGTAATTTGTTTTCCATCATCATATCTCAAGAATGATTATAATGATTGAATGAATATTTATATATGATATTATCTATATATTACTCATTATTAAAAATTAATATATCATTTGTGTTTTACCATTCCATTCACAGAAAAATGATAATATCGTTCATACATACATGTGGACTACCACATTCACAAAGCGATGTGATTTGTTTGTCATAACCACATAACATGAATGATATACATAAATATTTTCAAAGAAGTAATATGATATTTATGATATTATTATAATTATGTAATGGTAAAATAATATTTACCTTCTTTCTATAATTATTGTTGAAAAATGGAAACATTACTCTTCGTACGTACAACTTACCATCTCTATGATCGTAACATAGCTCATTTTTCATAACCATTTCAATGGAAGAATTTAAAAGTAAAATTTATTTTTGAAAATTATAATTAATTCATGATTATAATTATTTATATGATTAAATAAAGACCCCTTTTAGAATATTCAAATTATCAATTTCATTTGTTTGGATATATGAACTGAATATCATCAAAGCGTCTGATGCGAAGGCAAATGATAAAGAAAATGTAAATAACATGTTGATAAGTTATATATACAGAATATTAATCATAAAAATGTTCTTAATAAATTCTATAATTAACTTAATTTTATTATTCAGTAATTTAAATAATGAATATGATCATTCAAACTCAAGTTAAGGGATTTTCTTTATAAAATTAACTATAAATTATTACCTTAAAACTCTATTTTTATTAAATATCCATATTTTATAAAATAAATTTATAGAATGATTTTACTATTTATTATTATTTTTAATATTAATTATTACTTGTTTTTTAGTTCGTAAAAAAACAGTTGAAATGGATACTCGTTACATTTTCTGAACAAGGTACTTTTTGAATTTTCCCACAACAATACGGAAGGAATATTTTTTTAACTTGTACAACATTAGTTATTTTCCCTTATATCATGAAGACATAATTATTTGATGTTTACTTTATGAGTTTTCATAATTTATTTTAAATAAAATGATCTATTTTATTTGTTCATAACTTATAGATTTTGTGAAGTGATTTCAAAATGGAATGGTTATTTTCATCAATGAGTATTTTTATGATGCATGATTTTGGGATTTATGATTATTATATAGTTCTTAGTAGTTGTAAATGATAATGATTTGTTCTATTATAAATCAATTTAGGGTGATTATATATTTTACCAAGGTTTTTTTAGGTTTTAACCTATTACCTGTGGTTTCATGATAAAACAAGGATAGTGGTAACATTATAACCTCCAATTCATTGGGTACTCATGATTTAGAAGTTGGTCGTATTGGTTAGTCCATTTGTAAGAATGGTATGAAAACATTATGTCCCAAGATGGGTAAAAAAATATCCAATTCTTTAAAATGAGTTTTCATGGATGTTTTCTAATTTTCAAAATGGTATGATATTAATCATTTCAAAAAAAATGATTCCCATTTCAGGGTTAAAAGAATTATTTTAAAAATTTCTTTTTCATGGGATTCTATGTTTTTCACCGGAATAGTGGTTTTTTGTTTTTTATATCACTTATAGAGATATTTATTTTCATAAAAAAAATTAAAATATTTTTTCATGGGGTTTAAGGGCCATTAGGGAAAATGGTGAGCATAAGATGAAATTTTTTATGATTTCAATGAAAATAATTCATGTTTTACTTGAAAGTGTATTTTTGTTGTAAAAGATGAATATTTATTATAAGTATTCACTTCTAATTTATGGTTTTACTATGTAATATTCTGTACTAATTATCTAAAATTATAAACCTAAAATATATTTGCGAAAAAAAATAAAACTCTAGTCTAAGTTACTAGAATGTGTAATGTTTAATCCTTGGACCAAACACATACACAAAAAGTGACCAATTCTGTGTTGGATAGATAGATAAAACATAATACAACCCTATTAGAAATTTTTGAAAATTTACCTTTATTATTCCACATTCGGGGCTTACAAGTCTATTATTCATGCACCTATTGGTAGGGATTGGTGTAAACACTACCATGGAGGAGTGGAAATATGGGTTCATGGTGATAGGGTTATTATTCATTGGAGAAAGATGAATTAGGGTGCTTATGATTATGAGTAAAAGGTGATAAAACCATCCATTCAATTCAAAAGAGACATACATGAAGAATGATGATACTAGACACACGAGATATTGCAGTACTGGTATACCTTGTTGGAGTAGGGGTAGGGAATGTGAGGACTCAACTTTTGTGCAATGATGTTTTGTAGAAGGATGAATTGGGAAAGGGACTCAAAATTTGTTTTTCATAACTCTATCATAACATGTGAAATTAGGGCAATAAAACCCACATGTTCTAGAATTAGGCCACTGCATGAACCTTATTTATTCATTCGTGAAACATCTAAAGTGGTGTGGAACATGGGGTAACGTGAATGAATATTATCTAGCTTACAATAACTTATTCTTTAATAGATGTAACACTATGTGATCTCAAAAATAGGCCAAGACACATTGGGGAACATTTGAGTTCAGTCATGCAGGTTCTCTACCTTTGGGAATTCTTCAATGTTCAGAGTTTTGCGATGTCATGGAAGTGGGGTTTCCATAGAGAGAGTTGCCACTTAAAATTCTATAGATCCTTCCACAAAATGGGGGGGAGTGATGCTCTATTTATTGACTAAATTGGTGCCCTATAGAACATAACTCTCCATATGTCACGCAAATTAGTTTCATGATATATGTTCCTTTTCCATCGATCCAGAGTTATATAAGGCAATGGTTCAAAGATACATTTTTCGCACATCTATTTTATGTGATTTTTTTATGGTTGCGTGAATGGTCTAAATGTTTCTTGCTTATTACTTTTTAAAACTAGGACCTCTCTACGGTTCCTGTGAAACATGGCCTCTTAGACATAGCCTTTTTTGGGAAAGCGAGTTTCATGATGAAACATAGAGTCGGGATAAACAATTATTATTATTTTTACCATCGCTCCCTATTCTAAGAAATGATACATTGGGTAGGGTGTCTTGATTTTCAGAGAAAAAAACATTCATGGTGGAGACATGTTTCTGGCACATAAAAAAAGTGTTGATTTCTAACTGATCTCTAAAGGAGGATTTCATAGATTATTTTTTGAAGGATGTTTTGTAACATGGTTTTCTAAGTTAATTTAAAGGCCTCGTAAAAACTTATGAAAATATTTTTCCCTGATTGTCATGGAATAGTTGATTGATTTCTATTTAGTTATTTCGAATATACAACTCTTTCATATCTAAAACGAAATTTTTTATTAAGTGGTGATTTGATAAATGTTGTAGGGGTTGTTTCTTGAGTTATTATCTACGATGAGACGTTACTTACTAATTATTATTTATTAATGATAACTTTTTTGATAATATGATAGGTTGTTTTTCTCACCTATTCTTGAATATTTCATGGGAATTCCTCGGTAGATAAGATAGAGATATAGATTTTTGTTATACTAGCTTAGATTAATTCATTGGCTGGTTTCCTATAGTTTATATTATTCCATAGAAAGTGGATTTCCCCTAATGAGTCTTGAGAGAGTAATTCAGGTGGTTATTTCTTTAGGAATACAACATTGGATAGTATTTAGTTCCTTGTAATTATTTTTACCACACGTCTCACTTAAATACCTAGTGAGTTTACTATATTTTTTTGTTATTTATTGATGATCATATTTAGGGTATTCTAACAAAAAACGTTTTTATATCCCCTTGTCCCCACCTTGGTTTTCTGGAACCATTTATTTATGGTTGTTTTCTATTCTTATTGATTATTATTTTGTATCACATTTTATTTTATATCAACATTTTTTCATTAGTTTACTTCTAAAATTTATATTATTATGGATGTTTTATGATTTTTTTTTGAAATAATAATATGGTTGGGTTTTTTTTCATAAACATTGAATTCCATAAATTAAATGTTTTATGGTGTTTTCTTATTTGCAGTGATGGTTCCACCACTTTTCTTATAAAAAGAATATTTAAAAGATGTATTTCAAAGAAAAGATGGATTTATTTACATTGGTTTAAAATTATTGTTTTCTTTCCTAATAGTTGTTTTTAATTAAAAAAAAGTTTTACCATATAGATTTGGAAAAGCGAACAATTCTCCCTTTCAAAATGAAGGTACAATAAATTCTATCTTTATACTTTCTAATTTGGAAAACCAATTTTCTAAATGATTTATAAACTATAATTTATGAATTTTTCTATAGAAAGTAATTTAATGGACTCATTGGTGAAATCCTATTAGGCATGTCTATCTCATACCTTACATATACACCTAAATTTGTATATAGTCCTCACACATTCATTTAGGTGACTATGTTTTGATTCTATATTGGATGATTTTCATGATGATTTTTTGGTGGATTTGTTGATAAATGGTGAGTGACCATTGGTCAAATTGATGAGATTTTTCCATCATTCTGGATTATGGTTTATTTTGATAAGTTTATGTTTCATCCAATAAATCCATTTGTATTTTATCATTTGGTATATATGAAATCAGTTCATTTGATGTATTCATTTTGTTTTTGTATATTTGAAATTTGAGTTGAGTTGATTATTTTTATTTTTACTGGTTACAAATCATTTTTTTATTACATATTTGTATTTGTGTATTTATTATACATAGGTGTCCAGTTCATAGAAAAACATTCCAACTATTGATTGCATTCCACTATTCTATTATTTTTATTCAAGGGAGAAATCAATTCCTATAGTTATTATTTTGATTCCCCAGTGAATTCTTATAGTTCATGGTGATGGGGAATTCACTTTGGTCATTGTAGAAGAGAGATATTGGTGACTTGGTAGGTTGAATCATGCATCTTAGATTCAAAAGGGAATAAGATGACCCACCTATTATTTTGGCAAGTCTTGATATCATATAAGGATAAGGCTATTTAAACATAGGAGGTAGTCCATTCGTAGGTTTGTGATTACAACTATTCATGATGAAAATTGGGTTTCGATGGGTAGTGTTTATTTGATTATTTAATTTGTGTTTTTGAATAAGTTTGATGTATTCATATTTTAAATAATGGTGTTTTGATCCCTATTGAGATTTATTATATAATTTTGAAGATTCTTTGAGTTTTGGGGTAATATTAAAAGAATAACTACTGGATCACAATTATCTCAAATGGACTGGAGAACCTTATATATTTAATGTGCATGGTTCAAGAAAGTTTATAGATACTACTTCATAGTTGGCTTATTTTCAACAAAAAAACACATCCATACCATGAACAATACTTCATCCCTCATATATTTTTTATTTGAACCAATTTTTATTTATAAATTCTCTTAATGTGGTTTTCATTTATTAGAGATGAATCATTTATTTTTTTTTATGATATTGATGTAGTTTAAATTTGGGTTTTAAAGATTAATTTTATAGAAGAAAGGAATTTCATGGAATTCTTTTCATTTTAAATTAACTTTTTATGTTGTATTTGTAAATATATTTTTATTCTCATATAGTTTTTGCAAAAGAGAATTATTTTATAATGAAATCTAGGTAATTTTATGAAATTTTTTAAAGGGTGAATTTTTTTCAAAGAATAATTTACCTTATAAATTTTGTTTTTATAATCATCATTATATTTTGTATATTTTAATAAAAATAAACATTTCAATGTGTTTTTATTTGGTGTATTTGTCATTTTGGCTTCATACTGTTGGTTATGATGGGTTTTTCTAATTTAAGTTATGAATCATGAATTTATTATGTCAATGTTTCATGTTAATTGGAATATTACTCCTAAAAAGTACTAATGGAACATATAAATTTTATATTCATGGATAGTTCTCTCCGGATTCCCCAACCCCCTATTGTCTTTGTGAAATAATTCTGGTTTTTTACACTACCCAAACACTATATAGAGTGTAGGTGATGAATCCCAACCAACTAGGGCCCTCTAAGATGGTAGTAAGATGATTTTTACAACTCAATCCCCTATAATATAGGCATGGGGTAGGTGAATGCAATTGACCAAGAATATCACACATATGGGACACCTTATCCAAATACACCTATACACATGTACATGTGTCTCCATTCACACTAGAGAAATGTAAAGAATTAAACAACTCGATAATTAATGCCTGAAAACCCACTAATATACCATAACCAAGAACAAGAGTACATAGTTAATGTATATAAAAAAATACATTCTCTATAACTCAAAATTATGTCTAAACTGACACAAGAGGGAAAAACTTAGTAAGAAACCACTTATCCAAAAATAGTCTCCTCACCACATCCATCAGGATGAACTATGAACAACTAAAACCCCATCCCCCAAGATATCCATTTAATAGAATTTCATCTACAAAATACACCACATGTGAATGTAGTTCCAATGTAGAGTTCATTATATATATACCCAATAAGAAAAAATAAATTCACCAATGATTAAATCATCAAAAGAAATATTCAACCCAAAACCATAATTAGGAGGGAAAAGGAATTCAGAACTCATAGATTCTCAAGAAGATACTGAAGTCCCAGAGTAAAGTTTCAATCTTTTAGACAAAAAAATTGACTTTATATTCACTTCCTCCGATTCAAAAGCCTCAAGAAACCCATGTGTATCATCCCTCTGATGATGTTAGAGGACACATTCCCCACGAATATGGGTGAAATACCTACTCCATTGTATTATCCTTATACCATCAAAGATGTATATACATATATAATAAAGACTCCACATAAAGAGGATCCATGCTTCATATTGTGGTTTGAGTACTAATTCTCTATGATTCAATAAGTGGAGGATCTAAACTCTAATCTTAAATGGGTGAAATACCATCTCTCAATGAGGATCCCAATCCCAAAAATGGAAATACCTACTTCACTTAGGAATAATGAGGGGACTTGGGTTTTATTATAAAATTAGAGTACAATGGAATGTACATAGTGTGTATTATGGGTACACATTACGTTATCCCATGTTTTCCACCTAGAAATGTTATGAAATCTCATATGGAATGTTGAATCCCCAAGGAAACTATTTATGGAGGTGTTATATAGTGTCCAATTTCTATGGTGGTACTCAGAATGTACCTCATCAACTCAAGTCATTTACCCATAAGGGTTGATGGGGTGTTCCTAGAACACATAAAATGTTGGGAAGTATTGGCCTCTGGGGATGTACTTTTATTACAGAATAAGATGGACATAGGATCCTCATGTCATATGGATCAGATAAATGCTTCTTTGAAACTTAACTCCATCCAAAACCCATGATCTGTATCAAATAAGCTATATGGAATGTGTTATCCCAATCTACAAGTCATGTACTAAGAAAAATCCATAAACAATATAGTATCTTTGTATCTTTCAATTTCAATTCCCATTTCATTGAATCTATTTGAATCACACCCAAAATTATATCCTTTTTCATTAACCATTCAAATGAAATTATTGGTGGTTGGATTCTGGACACCCTTTATTTAGAATTTCATCCCTGGCTTTTTGTGTATCTTCGATGCATCTTACCTCATGAATCTTCCATCAACTTATCATTCATACAATTTTCATCATAAAAAATGACTGCCACTATACTTTAATCTCCCACTCTAATTTTAAATTATGATCCATATAGTGGATAATCAACCACATAACAAATATTGTATCTGAGAATAGTCGAATCACCAACCAATAAAATACCGGTTATGAATACATATAGAATAGTGGAGGGAAACCATAAAACATAAAAGTGATAAATCCAGAATTGATGAGTTTTTATGACCCTTAATTCAAGGAGGGGAATTAAATAATTATAATAATCCCAATGATAAATATGAAATATTATCACTTTCTCATCTAGGAAGAAATTATTAAATATAATATCACACGTCCATGTAATGATGAACATCATATTAATTTAATATAAATTAATCTATGTTGCAAAGAAATTAGAATAATTTTAAATTAAAAATTACCTACCAAGATATCTAATCAATCGCTGATGAATAATTCATTCCAAAAATAAATTCCATTGACGAATCTTTTATCTTTTCCATTTTTTTGGCTCCAAAATTTTCCCACCAATGATCTCCACATTGAGTTACCCCTATAAACTATAGGGTTATAAAAATAACACTAGGTAATGAATATAGAGAGGGTTATATAAAAAAAATAACAACGTTAACGAAAAAATAAAATAATTTAATTTAAAGAATTTATTTTTGTTTCATCCAATCATTATTCTGAAACATCCTGAAAGCTGATGTGAATGAAACATATATCACAACTATGGAAAATACTGAATTCTATACTCAATATTGGTCTAATTTTCCAAATTCATGAAATCATTTATGATATAAACCATTATTTATGAAAATATAAATGTGTATGAGTTTATATATTTAATAATTTGAATATACAAACAATTCAGATTTATGACGCCAGAAACACTGCACCCCATTAATAGATCCCTAAATATTTTTTAAAATTTTAAATGGGTTTAATTAAAAATTGGGTACTATTACATTCTCCCCAAGGTCAAGTAATTTTTTTCCTCAGAAACCTGGACTACAAAAATATGTTAGGATATTTGGCTCAAATCTACATGTACCACTCCCACAAGAAACTGAGAGATTTATATGATATCATAAAATGAATATGAGTGTATCTCCCACCCATGATGGATATTATCACATTGATCCTTGATCTCTACCTGGTGCTCTAAAATGGTGGCACATTAATTGATGTAATGATTACCCAAATTAATAAATTATGGAGGATTTTACACATATATCCACATCTGCAACATGTAAAAGATGTCATGAAATTGGTCTAATTGGGGTGGTAAGGGAATGAAGTATGAAACCTCACCATCTTTGTATAATACATGAAATGAAACAATGATATTTAGGGATAGGTTATGGCCCTGGAAAAATCATTATAAACTACCCTTATGTGAATCCTTTCAGAAACACATGGTCTCCCACGATAATCTCTAAATGCATTTCTTTACAGTTTGTGAAGGATTTATTAGGGCTCGGGGTTTTCCTCCTCCAATCTTGGAAACCTAAAATATCATTATCATCAACCGCACCAACATTGGCCTCATAAGTACTAGTACTAAAATAAATTTCTAGATTATTTAATACATTTAAGGTATCTCAAATAGGGACTCAAAAGACTCATTACTAATAATTGATTGATAGTATTTGTAGTATGAAAAATCCACTGAGTATTGGTAATCATATTAACTTCAACCATAGTCATACATAATATCACATTATATGTCCTCTAGGACCTAAATTTTATACTCTGTTTGGACATCTCTCTGGAGGTAGAACATATTATAATCTATGATTATTCCTGAAATTCACCTACAAAAATCACCACAAATGAGGTCTAAAATATGTGTCACGGTCCAAGAAAATCATAATGCAAAGACCCTGAATAGGAGTGATATATTACACATAAACCACCAAGATATATCTATCAAAAATTAATATAAAAGAGATAAGAAACGGTAAAACCTAGTGATTCAATCAATAATCATCCAATTTCACTATAACCTCTCACTATCTGTACAATCCTATCACAAAATAATAAATATCTTATCCCAAAACCAATATACCATATAAAGGGGATTGGATGAACATACCAGAACCTGATACTTGGCCTTCTCCTCTTAATAGGTGAGGCATTAGAATATAACAATACTCATCTTCATTCCTAGCCACCAAAGCTATCACTGAAGGCCCTTATACATTTTCAACACTCTAGGATGTATCACTAAGGGATATGTATGCAAATACCTCTTTACATCCTCTCAAAAATAGAATGCAACCACAACCCATCCTTTGAATTGGATGACATGTTCACCACCTTCAAACAAACTATTAAGATAACATCCTATGAATATCCAGTCGTTAAAGGGCTCAAAATTATCATCTCTATGTTTTTCTGTCGTGTTCTATAGGAGCACAAGGGTCACAACCATCGACCAAAGTTTTGATACTCCACTATCATCCACCATGCATATTTAAAATAGGTAAAACTAATCAAAAATGTAATCTAGGAATAGAGAATGATATTTTTTTAATGAGATTATCTACCACCACATTCCCCTTCACAAGAGTATAGACTACCTAGAAGTCAATTTCATGTTAGAAATATAGCTACCACATCTACCTCATGATGATATCTATTGTACTGAATATATAACTGAGATTCTTATGGTCATACTAAATAATAATCCTATCATTAACATGGTAGTTTCTCTAATTCATTTGGGGGAACACCACCATAGTCAGATTGAAATCATTTTCTACATCAATTTCCTAGTACTGTATGTTATCAACACCTACCTCTATATCAAAATGAAACTAATACCAACTTCGAAGAAATAATAAAACATTGTGTAATAAATATTATATTCTATAAATATCAAGATATGAGTACTTTTTTTCTGCTTAAATAACTCCACAAATTCTTTATGAAATATTTATAACTAGAAAAAATGATTCAATTTTCAATTCAAGGATGTAAATGGGGTTGAAAACCTAGATAAATATAGTATAATTCTATAGTAATATATTTCTAGCCCAAAAAATTTATATACCTCCATTACGATTTTGGTTCACCAAAAGAACATTGCCTTTATCTGCACCATGACCACAAATACTCTCTCTTCTAAGATAACATTCCCCAAAAAAATTTACTCTCTAATAAATAACTATCATATGGAGAATTTATCATATATATAATTATATCAAAGTATATATAAGACTATTCTAAAATTATTTTCTTAATCAACCTCTAATGTTGAGTAAATGGGAATTTCATCAATAAATATTACCATGGGAATGTTTATAAAAGTTTAGAATATATGGTTCATGAGTCCCATAAATTTTTTTATGAATCCATTATGCCAAAGGGAATCACCAGTTACTCAGTGTGAAAATAATGAAATTAAAATTTGGTCTTCAATATTTCCTCCTCACGTACCCACAACTACTGATATCCAAACACAAAGTAAATATTTGAAAACCACTTTTCTTCTGATGGTCCTCTAAATTCACCCGCATATCTCAAATATCATTAGAGTCTATATAATATTTGATTAATGATATCAAGGAAGTATCCAGGTTAAATTTAATATATATTTCAACTTCTTGATGAGGAGGTAAACTAGGTAGATCTTCGATGAACACATCTGGGTACTCTTGTACCACTATAAGATACCAAAAATTCTCAAATACGGTTTCACCAAGAGTAATGATATATAAATAATTGAAAATTATATTCAATACAAAAAATATTAAGTTATCCTGATATGACACTAATTCCTTCTGGCAAGTGAATGAGAATCTTTACCTTTTAACCCTGGTGCACTCTACTATCCATTATAAATACTCACTATGGGCATGAACTGTAGTTAGCTTTTCTATGCCTATGATAACACTATATAGTCTCAAATAATCTATAAAGAGGTCTCATTTGAATATCAATACTTTGAGAGTCAGATCACATAATTGAAATATGAGTGTGATAACTCAGTCTCTCCCAATAAGAGTCTCTAATTATAAGGGTCATACTAGAGGTTTTATAAGAATTTTGAGATCACAAATAAGTGTTGTGATAAGGAATCAATTTCTCTATCGTGTTTCTATCAGAAAATATGTTATGTTATAGGATACACAAATCATACCTCTAACTATAATGGGGGCCTATGGGTCAAAATCCTCAACCCCTTACATCTTCCCATGTCTTCAACCACTGGCTTTAGAAGATTGTCAACAACCATTGGGAGGGGATGGTGTATCATCAATTAAACAACAACAACAATCACTCTCGACTCATTTTCCATGAACCCCACCATAAAAATCATACTTATATCTTCATTTATTATTCCTTGATATCCCATCTACCACATGTTCATATACTACTAAACTATGGGTCATACAGTCCCATGCGATATAACCTCATCCATCATAATGATGGAATTTAGTCTCCATTGATTTAATTTAGCCTTTTTGTGACCCCAGGATTATGGATCCTATAATCCAAGACTAGAAATTTTGAAGATTTGAGTGTCATAATCCCAAATCCCAACACTTTCTACTTAATACTAAGGTATATACTATTAGGTGACTAATATGAGTACCTCATAATTACAACTACTCTATCAAAAAGATCTCTGCCACCGAGGGTTTCTCCAGCACCATACAATAGGTATGGATACAAAGGGACGGAAAATTATCTTGAACATCTCTCTGTAGACCCTGATATAAAAATGTCACCAACAAAGAGATTGTAATGCATATTTGTTAGTGATGAGAATAAGAGTGATGATCCACGAATATCTCGATTCAGAAGATCAACACAACTCTTTGATCATTCCCCAGAAATAATCATTCGATAATTACTATGGATTTGAAATCTTATTAATAGATAAGAGACCATTATCCTTTTTCGTTTTTTAATTCAATTATAATTCAAAGGAAAAATGATCACTACAACCACCTATTGATCATTATAATAGTTAAAATAAAATGATTCTCATTAAGAGAAGAACTGAGATCACTCATCTTATAGTGCTCCATCGTAATTTCAAAAATTAGGAGTAGAACATATTGATAATTTCATAACATAACAATATGATTTACCTATGAAATTTTCCTACAAATTCTATGATTTAAAATAGAAGGAATATACAATTAAAACATCTCAAGACAACAAAACATAGGAAAGGAAGAAAGAATCAATAAGATTATTTTGATGATTGTCTTCTTTCTCTAGCTCAAAGTCAACTACCTTAATTTTGAATCCTTGGTTTTGATCCTTAATCCATGTTGTGTATGCTCCTGTTTGAATGTGGAAGAATAATGATTGGCCCATAGATGGTTCTGGAATCTATCTCCCTCTACAATCTTTCAATCGAATGCATTCCATATGCAACACAATAGCCAAAATCCCACATCTTGATTTTTTCCACATGGAATTATCAAGGGCCTTCATCGATAAATGAAACTGCACTAATTCCCACAACCTCCACATAAAATACTCTAACCTAGAAAAGAATATGAAATATCAAAGCCAAAAAATATAATTATAAAAATATAAATAATAATAAATCAAACAGTTAAATTAAATTATTATTAGTATATAGATAAATAGATAAACACATATTATATATACAATATTTATTATTATTATATATATATATATATAATATATCAATAAAATATTTAGGGGTTTGGTTTTAGTTGAAGAAAAAAGGGTGGTGGTACGATTTTTGTGAATGAAGAAGGGTGAATTCGGTTCTTCGAGGGATTAGGTTGATGAGGGGTGGCTTTGGTAGCATGCATAGATTGGGCACTGCGATATATGCATCGAATTATTGTGGTATTTTATTTTAAATAGTCTCAGTGGGTGGCATCATCTGGATTTTTGACTTCAAATCCAACAGCGACAGCTCAACCTTGTTGCATCAAATCCAGAAGCAGTGGTTGTTGGTCATCTTGGTGGTATCAAATCCCGTAGTGGTGGTGCTTGATAGTTAGGGTTTTATTTAAATCTAGTTCAGTGTTCATATGTGGTTTATGTAGTGGATGTGAGGTTTTGATTTGTGATGGAAGGGTTTTGTTGAACAAGGCAGGTTTACCGATGGTAGATGGATGCTAATAAAAGATCATTGGTTGTGCTACCATTGTTGGAGTTCTATTATCGATAGTTTGAGGGTATGAGATATAGTTGGGAATCTTCCACCATTGGTAATGATCCATGGAGTATGGAGGAAGCACGGTTCGGTTCTTCCACTGGGTACTTCTACTATTGGGTGCTGTCAACTATGGATTAAGAGCATAATGGAAAACTAACAGTAAAAAAGGTGTATTGGTGGTAGAAGGTGCTGGTGGTAGTAGTGGTGGATGGGTGGACAATAGTAGCACTTGATGATAGCATCACTATGAAGGATGGTGGTAGAAAATATTCAATGGTAGCCACATCCATCCACCTTAAAAAAATTGAAAAAATAATTTAATTTAAAAAAACTAAATTAAAATAAGAAAATTAAAATCAAAAAATTCAAATAATTTATTTTGAAAATAAATTTATGATTTAAATAAATTAATTTGAGAAATATTAACTTATTGGAATAACAATTAATATAGTGTTATTTAAAAGAATAAAATAATGTACAAAATGAATAAAATTAAAATAATAAAAACAGTAATAGAAATTAATTTATTTCAAAATAAATAAAATAAATAAAATTAAAAAATAAAAATAATAATTACACAAATGAAGATATATTAAATTGAATAATAATTTCATAAAGAATTAATCAATGGAAGTAATGATTTTAAATAAATAAAATAATTATTTTGAAAACATAAACTCAAAAATGAATTCATAAATCAACTAAATGAATGGAAATAAAAACATAATGAAAAAAAACTACAAATAAATAATTAATTTTAAATAATAATTAAATAATTTAAAATTATTCCAAATGACCAAAAAATTATAAAATGATTTCCTTTTACAAATAAATCACTGTAAAAAAGAATATAATCATGGATAATTATTTAGAAAAATTTTTAAATAAATAAAACACATTTTAGTATTAAAATTATGTTGAAAAATAAGTGATGAATAAAGGCCACATAATACTATCCCACACCTAATCGAATGCACTTTTGGGAAATTTTATTATTTTCATTTTTATAAAAAGACTCAAAAAATTAAATTACATCATGCCTATATTAAAAAAGACTCCAAATATAAGGAGATCAAAAATACCTTCGCGTCATGAAATATCATGCCTTCTATGTGAATGTTAACGACTACCTTATTTCAACTCAAAATAGTTATTTTTCTATAAGTGAAACAGGATATATAAAATTGGAATTCAAATTTGTAAAAGAGACACCAAAATTTATCACACGCCACTATGTTCTACAAATTGAAGGTCCATTTTATTTATTTATTTATTATATTTTACATTATTTCACTAATTAAACACAAAAAATAATTCAATTCGATAATTTTTCACCTATTCATTTTGATTTAAAATTCTTCTCACCTAAATGAGCTCAATTTTTTACAGTACCCTTTATTTTAATTTTTTTCAAGACATATTTTTATGGTAATTACTATGCAGATCACTTATTGAATTTCAAAATAGCTTCTATTTAAATACATAAAACACATGACTCCATTTTCTCAGAGTCTCGCAGTGGGATCCTATTTGACTATTTTACTCTTATTTCATAGGAATTATATGTTAAGAATTTGTTTTGTATTACTAAATTTTTTGTTTAAGAAGATAGTGTCCTCTAGGTTCAAGTTAAAATTATTATTTTATCATTTAATGAATAAAATTTGAAAAGGTTTCTCTCACCACACTCTCTATATTATAATTGATAAAGTGAACATCCACAAAATACAATCCATAACAAACACTGAACAATTATGTAACAATATAAATATAAAACTCTTTGAAATACCAAAATCTAGAATACAATATCACCTATGCAAGATATAATTAAATTTTATGTTTTATTTGTTTTGTTCCTTTTTTATTTAATTTAAAAAATTAGAATATATTTACAACTTGATAGTGATAAAATTTGAAAAATATTAGGTACTTTTAATGTGTTATTAGTGAAATAACATTTAGTTTTATTAAGTCACCCCTTATAATTGAAACAAAATGATGTATCTATTGTAAAATCTCATGATGGGAGAAAAAGTTAAACTTTCTGATTTAAATAGACATAAAATCATCATTGAGATTTTTTTTATTTTAAGGGGTAGCAAGGAAGGCTCCAAAAATATTTTTCCACAACATAATGAAACAAAAAAAATTATAACAATAAAAAGTATACCTATTGGCTACTATATTGTAATACACTATTGAAATTGAAATTCAAAAATTTGTATGCCACGAGTGAGTTTAGGAATGATTTTCCAAGGGGCACTAAAATATATCATGTAAATGCACATGGACTATCAAGAAACACAACGAATAGAGCATTCAAGATAGATCATCAGTAATGACATGAAAACAGTGAATTAAAAAAACCCATCACCAACACTAAAATATATTAAAGGAATTAAAATATTTACTCCCAATATATGTAAATGATCTATTTTGTGTTTAACATCAAAATTGTAACCTCCCTTGCATCAATTTATAATAGCCCTCTAGTTGGGAATTTGAAGCTACTTTAAATTTAAAATATTAACATTTGACATTTAAGAGTTTAAATATTAATTTGGGATTGACTAGAGTTTAGTTTGAGGGAAGTTTTATCATATTTTCTCCATATACCACTCCTTTTGTTAGAATAGTTTAAAATGAGTCTGAAAATGGTAAAAGTTATTAAAACCCATTGATACATCCAAATAAAGTCCTTTTGTACCACATGGTAACTTTTAACCAGCAGTTTTAAAACATTAAAATGTCAAACACTAGAAAGAATATAATAAATAATAACCACCAATTGTGGTTCATTAATTCATAGAGACATGCAATTGAGCAATGAGAATTTAATCAAATAAAATTTAGAAGAGAAAACATAAAAAATTAATGGGTTTCATCCCATGAATTTCTAGTTTTATAATCCCCAGTTAGACTCAATACAAAGATATTTCTAACCATGATTATTAAATGGGTATAAATTATTAATGGTTTTTACTTCTCTATTGCATAATTAATAATAAAATAGAATCCCTTAAGAAATTTTCATCATCACCACCAGTAAATATTCTCCAAAAATAATCCACTACCACAAGAGTTATCATGATATCCAATTCAATATGAACTCTAAAAACCACTTCCTCATCTCTTAAAAAGGTCAATATAAGAACATGAAAAAAATTAGATTATAAATTTTACCCCAACTTCTCCCACACATATTGGATTGAGAAAACATAGAAATAAAATATAATCTTGTAAAAAAAATCCACCTCATTTCCAAAAATAATTTGTAATATATATTGTAAAAAATACAACTCATAAAACACTAATTTGAATGAACCACATTCAGATTTTATGATTTATAATTTAGTCTTCATGCATGATTAAAATGAATTTAATTTTTAATAAACAAGTTTAGGACCACAAAACAAAACATTAAACTACATAGGTAAGAAGTTTCCAAGAAAATACACTTGTTCATAGTTAACATTATCATCTTTTCAGACAGTTTAAACTCAGAACATTATCCCACAATAGAAACCATAAATATATGAGGATAAAATATAAATCTATCATAAAATTGATTATTAAACTCAAGTGAATATAAAACTTAATTTGGAAGAGACTCAGACATATTATGCATGATTTGTTGTAATGGGCGAATCTGGACTTTGTATAATAGCTTGAGGAAAAATTTCAATGGGTTAATAAATTTTAATATTTTAACCTCTAAAGGGAAATAATCATTCTTAGATATGACCAAAATTTTAAATAACTCATTCTTAGAAACATGAATCACGTCACAACTAACCTCATGTTTAGTCTTTTCAAAAACAAAAGTTTCCTCCACATAATCCACAACATGGAGGGTATGTTTTCTTCTGGAGACATAAATGTTAGAACCTATAGTAATAAGTAATATTCATCCCAATATTGTTGATACCTTATCATCACATTACATATATATAAATAGAAAATTTTTGGGAAATGTTAGTTTTCCTATACTAAATAAAAAGTCATCCACCTTTCCATAGCGGTGAGTGAGTGTCCTATCAGCTACATGAAGAGAAATAACTATTGGTTTTTAACCCATGATTCCAAGATTTTTAAACAATTATTTAGGAATTAAGTTAATAATATCTCTGAAATCAGAAAAAAAAAATCCCACTTCCTCCTATTTTGAATTTAATATCAAAACTACCAGGGTCTTATATCTTGAGAAGATATTCTTCAATAGAACCGTTCTATATCCCTCATTGATATTAATAGTATCCAACTTCTTCCAATAATTTTTTTTATAATGAAACCACTTGGTGAATTTGATATATGATAATATTTTATCCCAAGATTCTATAAATTTCATGTTGATGTTAAATTATTGAATCATTTTCATGAATTTCAGGTAGTCATCTTTATTATTGTTTTTACTCTTTCAGATAAAGGAATGTTAGGGGAATTTTTTTAAAATGGGTGGATTTATCACCTTCTATTAAAATAAAATTTTCATCTTCCATTATTTAATAAATTCCCACTTCATTTTCATTGTTTCTTGGTCTTTCTCATGGTTTGGTTTAAAATTTTATTTATTTTGGACGAAGCTGTCCAAAGTTTTAGATTGGGAGTTTTATAGAATTATATTCTCAAATATTTCTTTTTTATCATTTTAAACTTCCAATGGTGGTTCATTTATTTATTATTGGGTTTTAAGTCCATAACTTATGGTGAAATTGATCAAAATATCTATTTTATTAGGAACTTCAGTATCATACAACATTCCCTTGTTCATACCACATAGTACTCTTTCCATTTGACCGATTTGATGTTCTAAATAGTGAATGGAAGTGTCTATATATTTATTTACATAACCAACATAAAAAAATTCAAAAAAAAAACCTTTAAATCCCCTTGATAATTATATGACTCAACCCCATGATAAATTTTGAAAAATAGTTTCCGTTGTGGTTTGTAAGTTGGGGAAATATTTTATTTAACGACACCTTGCACTTTCGAGGATGTGTTGGGGTGTTTTTTATATGATTTAATGTATTAGTTTGTGAGAGGATAATTTTAACCTTTATTATGAGATCTATAATCAATTAATTGGGAAACTACTCAGGTTGGATAGGGAGGTCACTATTTGGGAAGTATCATTGAGTATGACTCAAGAACCCAGAATGATAGCAGTACTTATTAAGAAATAAATCCTCCAAACTAATAACATGGGGTTTTTTAATATCTATATATGAATATATTTCTTTTTAACATGCGTTGAGAAATTTTGGAAATATTATTAAACACTATTTTAATCATACTATCGGTGGAATCATAGAATTCGCCCCCATAAAATTTGTCAAAATGATTATGGATGTAAAGGGAGAGGGAATTGTAAAAAGTGTCCATGAGATGTTTTAGAGACAACTAAGGGTTGGAAATCTATCTAAGAAAAAATATGAACCTATCCTAGGCCTTTTGAAACAACTCCCAATCATCTAGGAAGAAACGAGTGATCTTATACTTTACTTATATAATGGTGTTCCTTGGTGAAATTGGTATACAAAATCATTGAATAGATCATCACATGATTAAAATATTTCATTATTAAAATTCTTGAACCATGTCCTACCCCTCACCAAGGAAGAATGGTAAAACTCTCAACCTCAACTCCTCTTCACACAAATATTTTAGAGGAAATTGTTGTATAGAAGTATATAATTATATAATAAACACATGTGAGTCCACTATAGGTAAACTATTGAATTAATGATGTTGGGAGAGATGAGACTGTTTGATCTCATAGTTCCTAAACCAAGGGGAAAAAATAATATAAGATTTATTTCATAAGATATTTTGAATTTGGAACTCTCTAAGTCTACCCCTCTTAGGGGAATTATGTAATGGTTGTAATAGATTCACATTTTGATTTCTATCTATGTTTTCAAGATTTTACATATACGATTTATTTTTTTATCTATGAACATGATAGTGTATATTGAATATTAAAATTGGAGTTTCCAATTCGGATATATAACACCTTGTGTGGTTTTTTTCAAAAATATAATTCAAATTTTTTATACAATTTTTTATTAATATTTTTTTTAGATTTTTATCTTTTGTGTTTTTTAAACTTTTTTATATTTTTCTTTTTTTTATTTTTAATTTTCTACATGTTCCTTCCCTAGAAACAACACCAAAATTTAATATGTTTAACTCAGAAAAAATAAAATTTATAAAACCTTAATTTCTACTAGAATGATTGTTACTAGGGAGAAAAATACCTAGGGAATGACTAATGGTGTGTATGAGTTTCCAAAAAATGAAAAATGTTAAAGAAGAAAGAAACAAGAAAGGAGTTAGTGAAAATGCAGTGTGAATTGAAAATGTTGTAGCAATAACAATGATCATAGAATATAGACAAGAAATGGTGGAGAATAGGGAGATCAGACTCTCATGAATTGATTATGATATTTTATATTCATATACTAGTCAACTAAAATTGAATTAGTTTGGAGAAAATAGGGATTATCCACTAATTTATCTCTTCAGTAAATCAAAAAAGCTCTTCGATCATTCCCAAAAATGATTTTTTTATTATTACTAGGGAATTGAAATGATCTTAAGGGAGATGAGAACATTAAACAATTCCATTTTCAGTAATTTGGTTATAATTCAAAGGAAAAATGATCACAATCATCACCTTTATACCATATAATAGTGAAAAGAAAATATTCCTCATTAAGAGAAGCAATGAGACCCATGAGCTTGTAGTGAAATGATTCAGTTATAAAAATTAGGAGTAGAAAATATTGAGAATATAAAAACATAACAATCTGATTCACTTATGAAATTTAACTATGCATGGTAGAATAAAAATAGTGATAAGATATAATAAAAACATATCAAGATAAAAAAATAGAAGAAAATGACAAATAATAAATAATATTCTCTTAATAATTGTCTTCTTGCTCTAGCTTGAAGCCAACTACCTTCAGTACAAATCCGTGAATCATATCCCTAATCTTAGTTGTGTGTGCTTTGTTCATATTGTGGTGGTCGACTGATTATCCCAAGGATGGTTTTGGAATCTATCTCCCATTTCTCTCTTTCAACAGAATGTATTCCCCATAAAACATGATTGTCGTGATCCCACACCTCAATGTTTTCCATGTGGAATGCTCAATTGTCGTGATCACTGAATGAAACTACTCCAATTCCCATATTCTCCACTTAAAATCCTCTTACATGTAAATAAATATTAAATGTCAAAAACATGAGGATAAAAAATTAGTATAAAAATAAATAAAATACATATTACATAATTTAATAAAGTTAGTATAGTATATACAAAATATATAAATATGTATTATGTATATTGATATATATATATAATGAATTGTTATAATTTTTTATATGTTAATATTATTTTTATTATTATAATATTATATATAAAAATAAGAATATAGAGGAGCAGTGGATTCTATAGAGGGAGAAAAGGGGGGGTCTATTTCTTTAAAGGAAGAGGGGTTGCTTTGAGAGGTTGCTCAGATTTGGCATAGCGGTATTGTCTTGGACCATCGGTATTTTTATAGCTTTAGTAGAATCAATGGGTAGTTACAAATCAACTTGTGACATCAAATCCAACAACAAAAGTGGTGGATGAGTTTGATGGAATCAAATCATGCGATGTCAGTGGTAGCTCATCTTGATGACATCAAATCCAGAAGTGGATGTTCTTGATGGTGAGGGTTAGATTTTAATCAGGTTTAGTGTTCATTTTTTATTTTTGTGATGGATGGGGGATTGGATTTGTGGCTATATCTTTGGTTGAACAGGGGATTCCAACCGATGGTTAATTGACGGTACCGATGGATCTTTGGTTGTAATACCATTGGTGGAGTTGTGCTACTGGTGGTTTGAGGGTTTGAGCTTCCATTAGGAATGTTCCACCATAAAGATGGAGTCTGGAAGAAGAACAATTGGGTTTTCCCTCGGCTACCACAACTATTTGATGCTGACAATGGTGGATAAGAAGCGGAATGGAAAACTAGAAGTGGAAAAGGTACAAAAATGATAGGAGGTGATGGTGGTATCCTTAGTAGATGGGCAGGTGGTAGCACCACTATAAAAGCTCATAGTAGAAAATTTTCAATGGTAGAACCATTCATTCACATAAAAAATAAACTGAACTAAATAAATTGATTTTATAATTATAAAAAGAAAAGTAAAAACAGAAAATTAAAGACAACAAAGTGAAATTATTTATTTCAATATTAAAATACTGAATTATATAAATTTATTATAAAAAATAAAAAATTATTTGAAAAAAAATGAATATAAAATTTATTAAAATATTGATATAATTGACAGAATGAATGAAATTAAAATAATAAAAAACAAATGTAGAATTAATTTAATTACAAAAATATTGAAAATAAAAAAAATAGTTAAATAAAAAGATTAATTATAGAAATAATGATTAAGTATCTTGGAAAAAAATTATATAAATAATTAATGAAATAAAATAATGATATTAAATAAATGAAATAATTAATTTGTAAAGATAAAAAATGAATAAATGAAAAAATTAACAGATTGGAAATAAAAAAAATTAACGAAAAAATTAAAAAATGAAATTAAAATAGAATTAATTAATTAATTTTAACTTATTAAAAATGACTAAAAATAGTAAAATACATACTTTCACAAAATATAATTATTTTTACAATTTAATAAAAAATATAATTATTACAAAAAAAACATTATTTTAATAATATAACACAATTTATTATAAAAATGATGTTGAAAAATAAGAGAAGATTGAGGTCCTCGTCAGATCACCTTATGAACATGGCCATCTTCTGATGACTCATCACTCAGCTAGTCATCATCCCAATTATATCAAATAATTCTCACTATCTATCTTTATAGAGATATCATGAAATATTCAATATCTACCACGACCAAAAGAGTATATATGGGGAGTTGACTCAATAAGGACATGAAAATGAAAAACCATTCTTAAATTATAAGTGAAACTTTTTTTACCTTATAATAGGAGTATTGGTGTGTTGAGTTGAAAAGAAGATTATAAGAGTACAAACGAGTGGATAAGTGATCCTTCACACTATCTATTGGATACATGGTCCAAGAAACAGTCTCAAGACACATTGAATATAAAATAATTACTCTAGTAACCCATATCCAATATTTACCTTATTAAAATATTCCAAGACACAAGGTATGTCACCACAAAATATCAACCAATTAAAAATCATTGAAAAACAAGACACATACATGATTTCCATAATAAAATGGAAATATGAAAACATAGAACTAGAAAACATTATTACATCCTTAAAATCAGTCACAAAATAATTTTTAATATCCTATGAAAAGGAAAATAATAAAGGGTGAGATTAGATGATTAATATGGGTCACATACCAAAAAATATATCATAAATATTTAGGAAATAATAAATATGGTAGAGTGGATAATAAAAACCATGACATTAAATCAAAAACATTATTTCAGTAATAATCCATGGATAATATATATGTATAAATCACATGGATAAAGTAAACTGAATTATTAATAAGGAAAATTCATAAATATAGAAAATCATAAACTTTTTTGTCACGAACCGGGCCGGGTCACCATCTGACCCGGCGCCCGACCCGGTCTGCGACATGGCCTGAAGGGCATTCCCGATCCCCACGGGCTGGCACAAGTGTCTGGGTATCAAGAGTAACGTGTGGGAATGGTTTACCCGAAATAGTATACATAAACACTAACAAGATAAAAAAATGAAACTAGGAAATTGACATCCAACAAGACCATTGAACTGAAATCAAATTTAAAGGTTTACAACTAGAACCAATGTCCAAAAATAAACGACAACAAAAGAGACTAAAACTCTAACTCAAACCTTCAAGCGACAAGAGTGGTGTAGCATCCGCACGCCACAAAACCAACCTGCACGAGAATACCATCAATGACCAAAACCACCACCGCTGAGCATGACGCACAACCTGAAATACACAAGAAACAAAGTCTACATACACCTAAAGGTGTATGTAAGTTGTGAGAGAAAGGCCCAGTAGGATGTCACACAATAAAAAGGTTCCATGCCACAACATCAAAAATATAATTTAATGTGCTTATTAAAATTATACTTCTAAATTTTTTTTTAAAGAAAACATTTACAAGCTAAAAACTAAAAGAAAACACTAATAAAAACCCATTTCACAAACCCGATTTGAAAGGGAAGGAGAAAAATTCATCAAGGACATACATACACATACTCCCTCACACACACACAGGCAGGCACGCACATATACTCACACACACACACACAAGTGGTCCTACATATGCCGATGGAAGGCACCACGACATTGATGGTAGAGCACTATGGGTAAATCCCCTAAGGATCATCTAGCTCGAGTGGGACCCTAGAACCTCGTGTCTCAGTGAAACATGGATTAGAAACCACGACCCTCAGAAACATGGCTTAGAAGGCCACGACCCTCAGAAAATGTGGCTTAGAAGGCCATGGCCCTCAGTCATAATATGTTTTGTTAGTGCTGTAATCGTCAATCCAGCTAATTGAAACAGGGACGATACCCATCTGGATCACTAGCGCACTAGTTCTGGTCCACCCACCTAGATAACTAGGGTTTTCCCTTGTGCTCAATCAAGTTTTACATTCACATAATGTATATCACTTTCACATATCCCGAAACATACAAAACATTACACATACAAGTCACCGCTTGCATACCCAAACACCATTTAGGAAAAAAACACGCACACCAAAACCATTTTATAACATAGTTCAGATCACTTGCGTGACTTGATAAACTATTTAAACAATTTGAAGAACATTTATAAATAGCACAATAAGAGTTTGCACATGAGACATGTCCAATTTCACAAGTAAAAATCCCTTTAAAAACGTAACGCATACGTAATTCTGTCAAAGAAAACTCTCGCGCTCCACATATAATTTAATAAGTGCAATTAACAATTTATAAATCACTTAAAATTAGAAATCAAAGGTTTTCACAAGAATGAAAAACTAGATTTCATATAAGAACGTCACATTAAAACCAAAAGTGTATCTTATACAAACCAAAACATGTTTTCCCATTGTTAAAACAATTTTCAATTTAATTCCAAAAGTACGCAACACGGAAAACACACCCAAAGTGACTCATTTTCATTGAAAATCTACATTTAATTACATAGACACCTCAAAGAACATGAAAACACATTTTTCACCTACCAAACAACCCCAAAAACCTTCCCAGCCATATTCCACATCTCAAACGACATTTAATTAAACAATTTCTCAATTAATAAAACATCACATATGCATACCACAAGGCCTCACTTTAAAAAACATAAATTTTAAATGGCAGAACCATTTGAAAATCAATCGTACATCCCAACCCTTTTAAAAAATCATTCGCACCGCTAAAACATACTCAAGGTTCATAATAAAAATTAACACGTCAAAATAATTTACCTTCTTTTGAAAAACTCAGTTTAATAACATCTGTACCTCCAGCGTTCTTGAAAACACAATTTTCACACCTTAAACAATTAACTAAAATGCGTCTAAAAATTTCAACAACACAACACACATGAAAAACATTAGAATTTACTTAAAAATGACTCAAATTCATCAATACGCATATCGAAGCACGTACAAAATAAAATTTTCATCACGCAATTTATCACTAGAACACATTATAATTTAATGAATGAGCAATTTAAATCACCTAAAGATGCTATGGCATGGAACCACCTACCTTGTTGTCAAAACCTGGAAATTGATTTGAAATCTTCAAATTCTAGCGTGAAACCTCAATCTCGGGTCGTCTGCACAGCAAGGAACCTAGCGTGAACCCAAACACAAGAATTCGAACCAAAATGAACCAAAATCAAACCCTAAAACAAAAATTAAACCTCAAAAGCTGACTCAAAATTCAATTCAAAAAAAACCTTAAATATAGAAGGAAAGAAAACATAGGAGAGGCCTAACCTGAGGGGTTGGACCAGTAGGGAGCAGCGCACCAGGGAGGCGCTCGGCCAAGGGGAGCAGCGCGACGGGAGGGCGCTCGGCCAGGGGAACCAACACATCGGGGAGGAGGAGGTGCCAGTGGCAGTCGTTGTGCGCAGGCGGGGAGGCCGGTCATCGGATGGAGGAGTGTAGGGGTGCGCTGGGGTTCGCCGGACTAGGGGGTATGGGGTTCGCCGGACCAGGTGAGAGGGTCTTGGGTTCGTCGGAGGGCAGCGCTACGCCGGTGAGGATTCTGGCGGACGGCGGGAAAAAGGGGAGCGGTGCATAGAGGGGTTGCAGCTGGTGTAGGGAGGAAGCGCGGGCTCGCGACAGGTGCGATGGGTGCAACTAGGAGACGGCGGGGAGTGGCTAGCCAAGAGGCGGTCGTGACGGGGAGCCGACGGTGGGGCGAGCAAGCCGGGAGATGGAGGAGGGCGATGGGCATGACTGGCCTGGGAAAAGAAATGTGGCACTAGGGTTAGGGGAGATGTGCGACGGGAGAGAGAGGGGGAGAGAGGAAGAGAGGAAGAGGGAAAAAAGAAAAGGGAAAGAAATGGAAGAAAGAAAAAAAAGACAATAATAATAAAAAGGGGAAGAAAAATAAAATAAAATAAAATAAAAACAATAATAGTAAAACTAAAAATCTAAAACTTAATAGTATTTATATTTATAAATTGGTTTTGTTAATATAAAACATACAACAACTATAATAATAATGATAATAATAATAATAATAATAATAATGATAATGATAATGATAATGATAATAATAATAATAATAACTATATTCATTATCATTAAAATAATTGTTTAAACTTCGTTTGATCAACATTATTTTTAAGATTCGGGCAACTACGTGGTTACTCCGTGCGCCCCATAGAATTTTTAACAGAAAAAAAAAGATGATAATAGTAATAAACATAATCAAATTATCATCTTTAACACCTTTCAATTTAAATTTTTTATTTTCCATTTAACTTAATTACTTTGATAATTAATTAATTAATAGTGCACCGAGCAGGCAGTGCGGTTAATCGGGCGGGGTTGCACGGTGATCGGAGCGAGGTTGCATGGCTTCGACCGCGATGCACATGACGCAATCAAGACCATTACAAAAGTTTTTAAATAAAAACCTCAAATTTTAAGTCAGCCTTAACCCCGCACTACCTGACACAGAGAAAAATATAGATAAACTCATTTAAAGATGACGGGTGTGACAATTCTCCCCACCATAAATCTTTCCCTCCCTGGAAAGCCGCAACTAAGGCCAAGACCTAAGGTAGTGAACGACACCCCCTTAAGGTTCAAAGAATATTTGCACAAACAACAAGTGAGAAGAGGAAAATGAATCATGCTTAGAGAAAGTGACACAAAGACAACTTCGAGAAAATCATATAAGGACTTTTTTATATGTGTCGCCCGCCCTGAAGAGCTAGAGAGCCTCCAGTTGACTGATCAAGGAAGGAAACTCTCACACCCACGAAAACCAACTTAACAAGCTGAAACATCCCAAGAACTATTAAACCGAAAATGCACTATTTAGCTAGAATGAACAAACAAGTTCAAACCACAACCATGGTTTAAGAACCCGGTTTTTTCTACGGAAGACTTTAGAATATTCTTGATGATATTCCAGAGCAGAACCTTTAGACGGTGTGCGATTCCGAGCCCTGGAGTGGCCGGAATTAAATTTGCAGTGCGTTCACACTAGAAATGCTAAATAAATGGGATAACTCCAAAAAGGAGTTCCGGATCAGAGATCCGAGTGTACGGATGGGTTCATAATGGGGTGTTTACCCTAGGAACGACATAAAACTTGTCGGCGTGGGATGTTTGGACCCCTCGCCCGCTCTCGGAACGTTAAACAGATAAATTAATTAATTAATTTATTCGTTTAATGGTGAAACTCGAGTATCTCCTAAACGGTGGCTCATATTGGAAAACTGAGGGCATCGTTGAGTTCGGAGCGTGCCTTTTACCCTAGGAGGGGTGTAAATTTCGTAGGTGCGGGCCGTTTGTGAAAAATGGCCCCAGGGGCGTTTTCGTAATTTGGCGGACTCGGGCGCTAAGTTTAATATCTTTTGAATGGGGTCTCGAATTAAAATTCCGAGACCGCCGTTGTTCTCGGAGTGTCGTTTTTACCCCAGGGACGCCTTCCTTTTTGTCTGCTTCGAGAGCGGGGTCGGGGCGTGCCGGGCGGGGTGTTTAAGTGTTTTTATTTAAACACGCACCCCCCCTTCTTCCCCTTCTTCTCCTCCCTCACACCCTCACCCCTTCCCTCCTCTATTCCGGCAAGCTCCGGCGAGGCGAGATCCGGCGAGCCAACTCCGGCGAGGCAACGGCGCGGGGCGGATCGCGCGGGAAGCGTCGGGCAAAGCCCCACGAGGTAGAAGATTTATTTTGTCTTCTTTTAAATTCCCGCATTCTTTGAGCCCAATTTATACCATCGAATTGCCGCACGATCTTTGAAAAAATCCCATAGATTAGTAGAGCTTGATCCGAGCTTTACGACTCACCTTTCGGATGTGAAATCGGAGCTCCGAGGCGTCCGCAGCGGCCCGGCGATGTTGGGGGTGGTTTTGCGGTTTCCGGCGGTCGGCAGGGCGGTCCGGCGAGTTGGCGCGGCGGAGCGGCTCGGCTCCGGGCAGGCGGCGCGACGGCTGTGGCTTTGGAAGGAGGCGGCGGCCGAGGCTTCGGAAGGTCACGGTGGCGGCGGCCGGTGGCACCGGCAGGGCGCTGGTGAGAGTGAGAGGGGCCGCGAGGCGGCGGCCCTGTGCGGCGCGACAACGACCTGCACTCTGCAGGTCGTTGTGTGGGATGAGTGACCGGCCCCCATGGCCGGTCGGTGGCAAATCCCGCGCGGAGGGCGCGCGGGTGTGAAGGGGAGCAGGCCGCGGAGCGACGGCCCGCAGCTCGGCTGGACCGGGCCGGCCCAAGGGGCTTTGCCCCTCAGCCTTCGGACGCCCGTATTTCGGGCTACGGGCATCCGTTTTGCGTGCCGTCTACGGCGGCGCGGACCTGACGCAGAGACGGTATTTTTGAGATGGTTTTGGGAATTTTTAATTCCCGAAACGAGGGGCCGTGGAGGCGCGGCGTGTCTTTAAGTAGACGAGCGTTTTCCCGAGATTCCTGTTTTGGACGGCGCGGACGCGTCCAACGTCCGATTTAAGCGCCGTCAGTGGCGTTGGAACCCTGGCATCAAGGCGATGGTTTTCAGGGTGGTTTTGGGCGTTGAGGCTGGAGTTGAGGCGCGGGCCCCACGGCCCGTCTTTTGAGCTGCGGGCGGCGTCTCATGACTTTTTCATCGGACGTCCGTTTGGGGCGTGCGAGCAGTCATTTTTGGATGTTTTTCTAAGGGGATTACAGTGGTGCAATCCGCCCGCCCTAATTCGACGTGATGGTGCGAGGCCCACGAGGGCCATTTCGGGAGTTGACGGTGATTTCCAGCTTATCACCGGGCGACCGTTTTGGACAACTGAATAGTCCATATTGTGTACCTTTTTTGAGAGGATCGCAACGGTGCGATCCGTTCGTTGAGTTTCGGGACCGGGATGCGGGTCCCACGAAGCGTCGCTCGTGTGCGGTGCGCCGTAATGCATCTTTTTCTCCGGATACCCGTTCTACTCAAGCGAGTAGTGCTTTCGACGTGTTTTTCCAAGAGCATCACGATGGTGCAGTTCGCCCGACCTTTTCGGGGATGGGGTGTGGGTCCCACCCGACCCGGCTATAGTGAATAGTGCCTTTTTCACCGGTTGACCGTTTCAGGTGAGTGAGTAGTCTATCTCTCGTGTTTTTTCGCGAGGTTTACAACGGTGCGATCCGTTTGGTTGTGCGGAGCCTCTTGCGTGATCTTGTTGAATGTGGAAGCATGAAAGGTGATCCTGTGGTGGTTCGCCCTACTTTTCTTATAGCGGACATTTGGCGGGTGATCGCATGCACTCCCGTGTGAGTGATGTAAATTCTTGGGGTGATGTGGTTGGTCGTGCATGGGCCATTGAGGTGGAGTTGTTACGTCACGCCTTTGCGTTGACGTAGGGTGACGTGTGCACGATAGCCCTTGGGCTGGAGACGTGGTATACTCTAGGAGTATACGAGAGCGCTTAGAGGTACATGTGGTTCGTACCTAAGACGTTCGTGCGCTTGGTTGGGGTTGACTTGGGGCCACATGTCGTGTGGGCCCCACGTGCGTTCCGTGTTCTGATTTGCATACTTGGACCTCTCACGGTGTAGACGGTCCCTTGGTGCTCGTTTGTTTGGCCAACAGGGTTGAGTGGTCTCCCCCGGTTTCGCTCTTGTTGGATTGGCCGGTAGAGGTGCTAGTGACACCCGGTGCTGGAGCAGACGCTGCACCTCTTTTGGGTGAGATGTTATGGAGTTGGGAGGTTGCGCGATACCCACTCCGTGTTCAGTTGCCCAGTGTTGTGCCCTCTAGATGAGATGTCTAGATCAGTTATGAGTTCTACCCTCCAGCGGGGCTGGGTAGTGGGTTACTCATCGACTTCCTTAGGCTTACCCTCCAACAGGGCTGGGCAGTGGGTCGCTCACTGACTTTTAGGGTTTACCCTCCAGCAGAGACCGGGCAGTGGGTCACCCGACGCTATTAGGGTTTACCCTCCAGCAGAGACTGGGCAGTGGGTCACCCAACATTATTAGGGTCTACCCTCCAGTTGAGACTGGGCAATGGGTCACCCAACGACCTCTTGGGGTCTACCCTCCAGTAGGGCTGGGCAGTGGGTCACCCGTCGTCTATTCCAGGTCTACCCTCCAGCACACCTGGGCAGTGGGTCGCCTGCCAACTTATTCCAGGTCTACCCTCCAGCGGGGCTGGGTAGTGGGTCGCCTGATGATGTAATTTGGTTTACCCTCCAACAGGGCTGGGCAGTGGGTCGCCTGATGATGTGTTAGGGTTTACCCGATAGCAGGGTTGGGCAGTGGGTCACCCGTCGTCTATTCCAGGTCTACCCTCCAGCAAGGCTGGGCAGTGGGTCGCCTGTCAACTTATTCCTGGTCTACCCTCCAGCGGGGCTAGGCAGTGGGTCTCCTGATGATGTAATTTGGTTTAACCTCCAGCAAGGCTGGGCAGTGGGTCGCCTGATGATGTGTTAGGGTTTACCCGACAGCCGGGCTAGGCAGTGGGTCACCCGATATCTGATTATGGTTTACCCTCTAGAGGGGATGGGCAGTGGGTTGCCTGACGATGTATTACGGTTTACCCTCCAGCGGGGTTGGGCAGTGGGTCACCTGATATCTGGTTATGAATTACCCTCCATCAGGGCTGGGCAGTGGGGGCACCGGTTGGCATTCCAGACTCAGTCCTCTCGACTAGGCTAGTCTGTGGCTTACCTCCGTGATTACCGGAGTGGGACCCTTTGTTGTACGGGTCGGTGATGGAACAACTTGACTTTGAGGAGACCTCCCGACTGGAGGGCAGTGATGAGGTGTGGTCGGACTTTCCCTAGAACTCTCAAGTACGAGGGGCGCTTTCCCCATCAAGACGCGTTTTTGCGACGTGATCTAAAACCATGCGGGCGAGTCAGTGCGCCCCAAAGCGGATAGTACCAAGGTGCGGTGACTGAGCCCCTTGGCTTGCGGTTCAGGGCAGACGTGCGGGATGCTGAGCATCGATGGAGTTTATGTCTGGGACTATTGGCGACACTTTTCTTAGGCTGAGCTGCAGGACGGAGATCCCCTTATGACGTTGTTCAGGCTTCTTGTTGATCATATGGATTTGTATATACCATGTTTTTAGTACCCACTCCTTGGGTTTTGGCTACTCTCCTTCATGAGAGGTGAAGACGCGCGAGGTATGCCACGTGCTTTCCGCGTCCAGCTTCTCGTGGTAGGACGAGTCTTCTATCTTTCTCTTGATGGGTTGAGCTGTTAATCTTTACTGCACCCTTGGTTATACTCCTTTCTATTCCTTGTTCGCTCTACTGCTCACCCTACGGTAGCTCCTTTGTTGCTCCCTTGAGCCTTCGGGGTATTCTATTGAGTATTTTTATACTCACCCCTGCTTGGGCTTTGCCCGCACGTGGTGTGCCCTTGCAGACGATGGACAGGTGGAGCGTGACTTCAGTGGAGCGTGACTTCATTGGAGCGTAGGATCTTGGGAGCTTGGACCGCGTGTCGTGGTCGTGGTCGGGTTCCAGGTGGAAGACCCGTAAGCTGTTTATTTTTGTTTAACTGTTGCCAGGTTGTGCCACCTTTTTGGTTGGGCGCGTGTTTGGCCCCTTCTCTTTTCAGTTTGTACTTTGTACTTGTAGAGGTCGATGCACTCTATGGTTTATTTATAGCAGTTTTTCTTTTTACTCTACTTGTTCTTTCTTTTACTCTACACTTTTGGATTGAGTTTGCTGCGTGGGTGTGTACAGGTACTTAGGAAAAGGCCTCCCCGAGTTGGTGTGCCTTCGGCGCTGGTCACCAGCCCCTGGCCTTTAGAGGCGGGCTTGGGGTAGTTGCGGCTCGAGCCTGGGTAGGGTCGGGTCATGACAAAGTGGTATCAGATGTGGTTCGTTCCTTGGGACGTTGTGCGGACGTCCCTAAAAGAGGAATTGGTTGGGATATAGGGAAACAGTGTTAACGTGTCTCGAGAGCGGCTCTCAGGCCAGGGTGTCTAGTGATGGTGCGGCGGCCGACGTATCCATTCACCAGGACCTTGATATCCTGCTTGTCGACTCGGCATGCTGAGACACTTGTTACAGGGAAATTGGATTGTGCATCACATAGGATTTATTCTTTGACTGTCCTTCTTGAGTCAGCTCCCCATCGTTGTTGTTATTGGTATATACATGTATGCTCATCTGACCGCGGCACTCCTTGATAATATTCAGGATGTCTCCGCGAGGACAGCCAGCCAAGATACCAGCTTTGGTTTGTGACGATGACCCTGTGAGCTACGAGGCCACAGTCCAGGACCCATCATGCGAGCCCCTTTCTCCGGGTGGGCCGGTAGCAGCACCCCCACCTGTTGAGCAGCAGGCAGTTTTAGCAGAGAAGGCTGAGTTTGAGTGCAGGTTGAGCGCGCTCCGTGAGTTCCAGCGGCAGAGACCGCTGAGGTTCAGTGGTGAGCTAGACCCTTAGGCAGCAGAGGCTTGGCTCGAGGTAGTGGTTCGCCTTTTCGGGCTTGTGCAGATGCTGACAGATCAGAGTGTGGCTTTGGCAGCCACCCTTTTTCGTGGAGCAGCTCGACGTTGGAGGAGTCTGGTGACTCAGTTTCTTGATGAGTCGTCGTTTCCGTTGGATGACTTTCAGTTGTTGCTCTGTGAGGAGTTTTTCCCTCCTTCTTGCGCTCCGTTCGGATTCAAGAGCTCCTGCAGTTTCAGCAGGGATGGATGACGGTGGCCGAGTACGTAGCTAGTTTTGCAGACCGTGCACGCATTTACCCGGACTTGGTCCATGAAGACAACATCCGAGCACGGAAGTTTGAGAAGGGTCTCCGCTGAGAGATTAGTGCTATCGTAGTACCCTTGGGCATTTACACATATTCCAGGGTTCCAGAGCAAACATTAGTGACAGAGGGATTCCTATCATGTTTTGCGGTTGGTATTGGCAGTGGGTGCGACGGATCCGGGACGTCTGTCGTAGCTAGCAGGCGCCGGAGGACAGGACCTTGATGCTGGTGGCCTTCCCACTGCCGGTTTCGGAGACGTGGTCGTATACCACTGTGGTGAAAAGGCGCAGGGCCTCAGCCGAGGACGCCCTTCCGTGAGTGGATCCCCGGGCCATGGTCGTACACCACAGTGGTGTCGGAGGGCACCAGGGCAGCCCAGAGAGCACCGAAGCTATGCTTGTGACGGGCGAGGTCACTTGACATGAGACTGCTCGGCCCGAGTTGCTGAGAGTTTAGGGCAGGTAGCAGGAGCACCACCACGACGGAGGCAGCGCCGTGATTGGAGTAGTACCCAGAGAAGTGGTGCTAGCAGAGGAGCGGGGGGAGCTGGAGGTGGGGGACGACGTTACGTGATTTCCCTATCACCACTAGGCGGTCCACGTTAGGCTCCAGGAGCTGACGGTTGGGACCGCGGGTAGACGCGAGCTTTGGATGTCTACGATCCTGCAGAGCATGGGATGGTGAGAGGTACCCCTTGCGACTCTTCTACCTTTTGCAGTAGAATTTTTGGGCTCTGCGTGTGGAAGGCTTTTCTCCCTACTCCTTGTTTGAGATGTTACCAGGGTGATGCAGGGCGTCGGGTGTAACCCTTTGTTGGTAAGGAAAAAGGCATGAGACATTTTCCTTTAGTCGATGGTGTTGGATCCTTCGCCTGTTGAGCGTGTAAGAGAGCATCAACTGTGGAATCTTGTGTGACCAGATATCCTTGGGTGTTTCACCATATGGATATTCTGAAGGAGGGAATCACTGGGCCTTGTTTCAGGTGCGGTTGGTGATTCCAGTCGCGGCGTGCGACGTAGAGGTTTGAACGGGGAGGTGAGATAACCTCGAGGGCCTTCGGGCCGTTTGAGACCGTGCAAAGGGATGGCGAGGTACCCTACCGCCTTGCCCTAACCCCAAAGTCTGGAGTGGGTGCACGACATCAGCAAGGGCTGACCTCGCGTGAATAGATCAATCCTTTGGTTTGTGTGCGGTGGCACAGAGCTGTGTGTGGGTTCTTCTGGGTATGGGAAAGCCAGGTGTGGGCTTAGTACCCTGTGTTGCTCCCTAGTTTTTCTTTTTGAGGACGAAAAGCTTGAAGGAGGGAATGATGTAAGAACCCGGTTTTTGATATGTAAGACTTTGGAATGTTCTCGATGATATTCCGGAGCAGAGACTTTAGACGGCGTGCGATTCCGAGCCTCGGAGTGGCCAGAATTAAATTTTCAGTGCGTTCACACTGGAAACGCTAAATAAATGGGATAACTCCTAAATGGAGTTCCGGATCAGAGATCCGAGTGTACGGATGGGTCCGGAATGGGGTGTTTACCCTAGGAACGACATAAAACTTGTCGGCATGGGATGTTTGGACCCCTCGCCCGCTCCCGGGACGTTACACGGATAAATAAATTAATTAATTTATTCGTTTAATGGTGAAACTCGAGTATCTCCTAAACGGTGGCTCGGATTGGAAAACTGAGGGCACCGTTGAGTCTAGAGCGTGTCGTTTACCCTAGGAGGGGTGTAAGTTTCGCGGGCGCGGACCGTTTGTGAAAAATGGCCCAGGGGCCTTTTCGTAAATTGGTGGCCTCAGGCGCTAAGTTTAATATCCTTTGAACGGGGTATCGAATGAAAATTCCGAGACCGCGGTTGTGCTCGGAGTGTCGTGTTTACCCCAGGTATGCCTTCCTTTTTTTCTTCTTCGATAGCGGGGTCGGGGGCGTGCCGGGCGGGGCGGGGTGTTTAAGTGTTTTTATTTAAACACGCGCCCCCCCTTCTTCCTCTTCTTCTCCTCCCTCACACCCTCACCCCTTCCCTCCTCCATTCCGGCGAGGTGAGCTCCGGCGAGCCAACTCTGGCGAGGAAACGGCGCGGGGCGGATCGCGCGGGATGCGTCGGGCAAAGCCCCACGAGGTAGGAGTTTTATTTTGTCTGTTTTTAAATTACCGCATTCTTTGAGCCCAATTTATACCATCGAATTGCCACCCGATCTTCGAACAAAGGCCATAGATTAGTAGAGATCTATTCGAGCTTTCCGACGCACCTTTCGGATGTGAAATCGGAGCTCCGAGGCGTCCGCAGCGGCCCGACGAAGTTGGGGTGGTTTTGCGGTATCCGGCGGTCTGGCGAGTTGGTGCGGCGGAGCGGCTCGGCTCCGGGCAGGCGGTGCGGCGGCCGTGGCTTCGGAAGGCGGCGGCGTCCGTGGCTTCGGAAGGCCGCGGCGGCGGCAGCCGGTGGTGCCGGCAGGGCGCCGGCGAGAGCGAGAGGGGCCGCGAGGTGGTGGCCCCGTGCGGCGCGACAACGACCCGCACTCTGCAGGTCGTTGTGTGGGATGAGCGACCGGCCCTCGTGGCCGGTCGGTGGAAAATCCTGCGCAGCGGGCGCATGGGTGTGAATGGGAGAGGGCCACAGAGCGGCGGCCCGCGGCTCGGCCGGACCGGGCCGGCCGGCGCGGGCCGGCCCAAGCAGGGTGGACCGGCCGGACCGGGCCGGTCCGGCCCAAGGGGCTTTGCCCCTCAGCCTTCGGATGCCCGTATTTCGGGCTACGGGCGTCCGTTATGCGTGCCGTCTGCGGCGGCGCGGACCTGACGCAAAGACGGTCTTTTTGAGATAGTTTCGGGAATTTTTAATTCCCGAAACGAGGGGCCGGGGAGGCGCGGCATGTCTTTAAGTAGACGAGCATTTTTTCCGAGATTCCTGTTCCGGACGGCGCGGACGCGTCCGACGTCCGATTTAAGCGCCGTCAGTGGCGTTGGAACGCTGGCGTCGAGGCGGAGGTTTGTAATGTGGTTTCAGGCGTTGAGGCTGGAGTTGAGGCGCGGGCCCCATGGCCCGTCTTTTGAGCTACGGGTGGCGTCTCACGGCTTTTTCACCGGACGTATGTTCGGGGCATGCGAGCAGTCGTTTTTGGATGTTTTTCCGAGGGGATTACAGTGGTGCAATCCGCCCGCCCAAATTAGGCGCGATGGTGTGGGGCCCACGAGGGTCGTTTCGGGAGTTGACGATGATTTCCAGCTTATCACCAGGCGACCGTTTTGGACAAGTGAATAGTCCATCTTGTGTACCTTTTTCGAGAGGATCGCAACGGTGCGATCCGTTCGTTGAGTTTCGGGACCGGGATGCGGGTCCCATGAAGCGCCGCTCGTGTGCGGTGCGCCAGAATGCATCTTTTTCTCTAGATACCCGTTCTACTCAAGCGAGTGGTGCTTTCGATGTGTTTTTCCGAGAGCATCGCGATGGTGCAGTTCGCCCGACCTTTTCGGGGACGGGGTGTTGGTCCCACCCGACCCGGCTACGATGAATAGTGCATTTTTCACCGGTTTACCGTTTCAGGTGAGTGAGTAGTCTATCTCGCATGTTTTTCTCTGAGGTTTGCAACGGTGCGATCCGTTTGGTTGTGCGGAGCCTCTTGCGCGATCTTGTTGAATGTGGAAGCATGAAAGGTGCTCCTGTGGTGGTTCGCCCTACTTTGCTTGTAGCGGACCTTTGGCGAGTGATCGCGTGCACTCACATGTGAGTGATGTAAATGCTTGGGGTGATGTGGTTGGTCGTGCTTGGGCCATTGAGGTGGAGTTGTTACGCCACACCTTCGCGTTGATGTAGGGTGTCGTGTGCACGATAGCCCTTGGGCTGGAGAAGTGGCATACTCTGGGAGTATACGAGAGCGCTTGGAGGTACATGTGGTTCATACCTGAGACGTTCTTGCGCTTTTTTGGGGTTGAGTTGGGGCCACACGTCGTGTGGGCCCCACGTGCATTCCGTTTTCTTCTTTGCGTACTTGGACATCTCGCGGCGTAGAGGGTCCCTTGGTGCTCGTTTGTTTGGCCAGCAGGGTTGAGTGGTCTCCCCCAATTTCGCTCTCGTTGGATTGGCCAGTAGCAGTGCTAGTGACACTTGGTGCTGGAGCAGACGTTGCACCTCTTTTGGGTGAGTTGTTCTGGAGTTGGGAGGTTGCGCGATACCCACTTCGTGTTCAGTTGGCCAGTTTTGTTCCCTCTAGTACAGATGTCTAGAGCAGTTCTAAGTTTTACCCTCCATCGGGGCTGGGTAGTGGGTTACTCATTGACTTCCTCAGGCTTACCCTCCAGCAGGGCAGGGCAGTGGGTCGCTCACTGACTTTTAGGGTTTACCCTCCAACAGAGACTAGGCAGTGGGTCACCCGACGCTATTAGGGTGTACCCTCCAGCAGAGACTGGGCAGTGGGTCACCCGACATTATTAGGGTCTACCCTCCAGTAGAGACTGGGCAGTGGGTCACCCGACGACCTCTTGGGGTCTACCCTCCAGTAGGGCTGGGCAGTGGGTCACCCGTCGTCTCTTCCATGTCTACCCTCCAGCAAGGCTGGGCAGTGGGTCGCCTGTCGACTTATTCCAGGTCTACCCTCTAGTGGGACTAGGTAGTGGGTTGCCTAATGATGTAATTTGGTTTACCCTCCAGTAGGGCTGGACAGTGGGTCGCCTGATGATGTGTTAGGGTTTACCCGACAGCAGGGCTGGGCAGTGGGTCACCCGTCGTCTATTCCAGGTCTACCCTCCATCAAGGCTGGGCAGTGGGTCGCCTGTCAACTTATTCCAGGTCTACCCTCCAGCGGGGCTGGGCAGTGGGTCACCTGATGATGTAATTTGGTTTACCCTCCAGCAGGGCAGTGCAGTAGGTCGCCTGATGATGTGTTAGGGTTTACCCGACAGCAGGGCTGGGCAGTGGGTCACCCGATATCTGATTATGGTTTACCCTCCAGCGGGGCTGGGCAGTGGGTTTCCTGACGATGTATTACGGTTTACCCTCCAGCGGGGCTAGGTAGTGGGTCACCTGATATTTGGTTATGAATTACCCTCCAGTAGGGCTGGGCAGTGGGGGCACCGGTTGGCATTCCAGACTCAGTCCTCTCGACTAGGCTAGTCTGTGGCTTACCTCCGTGATTACCGGAGCGAGACCCTTTGTTGTACGGGTCGGTGATGGAATGGCTTGACTTTGAGGAGACCTCCCGACTGCAGGGCAGTGATGAGGTGTGGTCGGACTTTCCCTAGAACTCTCAAGTACGAGGGGCGCTTTCCCCACCGAGATGCGTTCTTGCGACACGATCTAAAACCGTGTGGGCGAGTCAGTTCTGCCCAAAGCGGATAGTATCAAGGTGCGGTGACTGAGCCCCTTGGCTTGCAGTTCAGGGCAGACATGTGGGATGCTGAGCATCGATGGAGTTTATGTCTGGGACTGTTGGCGACACTTTTCTTAGGCTGAGCTGCGGGATGCAGATCCCCTTACGACGTTGTTCGGGCTTCTTTTTGAGTATATGGATTTGTATATACCATGTTTTGAGTACCCACTCCTTGGGTTTTGGCTACTCTCCCTCAAGAGAGGCGAAGACGTGAGGGGTATTCCATGTGCTTTCCGCGTCCAGCTTCTCGTGGTAGGACGAGTCTTCTATCTTTCTCTTGATGGGTTGAGCTGTTACTCTTTACTGCACCCTTGGTTGTACTCATTTCTATTCCTTGTTCACTCTACTTCTCACCCTTCGGTACCTCCTTTGTTGCTCCCTCGAGGCTTCAGGGTATCCTACTGAGTATTTTTATACTCACCCCTGCTTGGGCTTTGCCCGCACATGGTGGGCCCTTGCAGACGACGGATAGGTAGAGTGTGACTTCAGTGGAGCGTAGGAGCTTGGGAGCTTGGACCGCGTGCAGTGGTCGTGGTCGGGTTCTAGGTGGCATACTCGTCAGCTGTTTGTTTTTGTTTACCTGTTGCCGGGTTTTCGAACCTTTTTGGTTGGGCGCGTGTTTGGCCCCTTTTCTTTTCAGTTTGTACTTTGTACTTGTAGAGGTCGATGCACTCTATGGTTTATTTATAGCAGTTGTTCTTTTTACTCTGCTTGTATTTTCTTTTACTATGCACTTTTGCATTGAGTTTGCTGCGTGGGTGTGTACAGGTACTTAGGCAAAGGCCTCCCCAAGTTGTTGTTCCTTCGGCGCTGGTCGCCAGCCCCTGGCCTATGGAGGCGGGCTTGGGGTAGTTGCAGCTCGAGCCCGGGTAAGGTCGGGTCGTGACACATAGAACACTCTTATCACATATCACCAAGCCATAGTTAAAAATAGAACAAAATATCAACATGGGGAGGCCCGAGGGTCTCCCCACCATTAGGAACTCACTGACGCTCGAAACGAGACTGAAAAACCGACATGGGGAGTTTCGAGTAGACTCCCTACCATTAAGAAAAGTCCAGCACTGATTCATTCTAGAGACATTCGTGCGAGACCCAAAGCAGTTCTCCCCACCATTAAGAACCTACGAACTCCCATGGCGATACTAGAAAACCAACATGGGGAGGTCCGAGCGGACTCCCCACCCTTCAGGAAAGGCCAACACCGATTTATTCTAGAGACCTTTGTGCAAGACCCATCGTGGGTCTCGTCGCCATTAGAACGAACAGAGGATACAGAACTTTGAAAATTCTCGATGGTGACCAAACACCCCACCACAAGGGTCATGGAGGGAGGGGGCCAACTACCGTGGCATTAAAACCACAACCCAAAACAAACCATCATATTCACGTCCTTAGATGAACTCTATTCAAATTTGAAACTGATTTACCCAATAAACACCATAAGGACCACTAAAAGTGATTACATCTGATGGGACACTACCCCCAATAATTCAATTCATCGAAGTGGACATGCCTCCGCATAGTCACTGAAACCTTACACAACTAGAAGGTTCGTTCGAAACAGAAAAACCATATAAAAAAATTTAAGCTGCTTTCACTTCCAACACCGATGACAGAAATAAGGTCGGGGTCTCATACACTCTCTGGGTTCCTGACCATGAGCCAGCTTCACTCCGAGGCCTATGGCTGGAGCCCTGATGTTTGAAGCATCTCCTGCCTCATAGTCAGGTGTCGAAGACTTCTGAATAGAGATTCTCCTTTTGGTGTCACACACAACCACACCGCAACCGAGACAACACCAGCAAACACAACACATTACGACAACCAACTGATCATACACAGAACATTCACCAACATAAGAGCTGAAATGGTGCATGGGCATCACCCTTTATCACACTGGATGAGAACACAACACCACAAATCGTTACCTGAATATGACCATTACTGTTGAGAGGAACATTATTCAGAGAGGGACTTCAAGATGAGTCTTAAACAACACGTGATTCCTGCAATCAACCCGAGCATCCCCATGTGACTGGGCCTGCCATGCTAGTGGCCTAACATAGACCCTTTCTTAAACGAAACCAACGAAGGACCAAAGGTTATTTAGAATAGTGGCCCGCACCGACCACCCCATGATGCTTCCACATTTCCCCACTGGGATCTCCTTCACCACTTCCAAACATAACTTTCAAATTAATGAGGTCAAACTTCACCCTTGACTATCAAAGAGAACTTACACTGCAAGATGTCACCGAACATGACCCTTGCGGTCGATGGAAGTACTACAAAGACCTTAAAGACACAGGTCAACACTGATAATTCTGAATCTCCTTCACCCTTTCCCACTGGATTTCCTTTCACCGTTTCCAAGGGAAACCTTCAAACGCAACGACGTAAAATTTCATACCCGAAAACTAAGACATATCAAAGAAACCAAAGCTCCTATCAATTTCCCTCGTGCCTGTCATCCCATTGAGAGAGGATCTGCTTAGTTGTGAAAAGGAGAGGTGGGTTCAATTCTAGAATCCAATAGGAGATTCCTCTAATCAACTGGAGGGTCGGCCAATGGCGAGTTGCCTGTGGCCACACTTCAATCACATGTCAACACTTTATGGGGGGCGTACACTAGTCAAGAAAGAAAAACATAGACCCAAATCAAACTGGTCCAATGATCAAGACATACTTCAGGCGAACACCAAATGTACAGGGGAAACCACTGCAAGGGCTCCCCGTTGTACTTTTCAAAAGAAATAACTAGCTACATGCTTGCATACCAACTTACAAACAATAATTCAAACTCAGGACACAAATCATTCAGAAAGGATCCTCGGTTCAAAACACCTCACATCCAACACTTCCCAAAATAAAAGGACACATCACACGACCACCGATTATTAAGACCCCAAATTTTCATTTAACAAAACATTTTGAAAATAAGAAATCCTTGTGGGTTGCACAAACACCAATGGTGTCCCATGGACCTCACATATGCATGTTCTCGTGCCACACTGGAACCCACCTCATATCATCCAGGCACTCATCCGCTCATGCCATTAACCCTTATTCTCCCATATATACTCATGCATGTGGTTGCCCATGAGAACACCAAGGATCAAAACTGAACCTTTCCATTTTTCAAAACCAAAACATGCAACCCACACATTTCAAACCTCATACCTCATTTTCTTTTTAATGTTCTTTATTTCAATACATTTTCCAAAACATTTTCCTTGACCAAATCATTTTTACTTAGAAACCAAAAGTCCACAATTCAAAAACAAAAAAAATGAGGAACGGTGCAAGAGAAAACTAGTGTCAGAGGGTGACTGGAACATACGGTTGGCGGCCATACGCCAATCATTCCACTACCACGGAGGGTATTCTAGGACAGCATCCCCGGCTCCACATGGCTTGCCAGAACCTGCGAGCTCACTAGGACCACTGACCCTACTCCCTTTTCATTTCCCCAAGACAAGATTAACCGCAAGAACCAAGGATTCAGACAAACCTCAACTTACACTGGTAACTCGATTCCCGCAACGCGGTGTGCTGGCCAGGCACATTGCTCATAGCTAGAACGTCGAGTTCCGACAACCTTAATTTTGGTTTAATCTGACTCTATCTCAAAATAAAACGACCCAAGAGAGAAACCCTTACCCTTTCATACCATTTTTTCATGAACCAGGCTGGGTCTCCATCTGACCCGGTGCCCGACCTGGACCACGACATGGCCGGATGGGCGTTCCTGATCCCCACGGGCTGGCACAAGTGCCCGGGTATCAAGAGTAACCTATGGGAATAGTTTAGTATACAAAAACACTAACAAGATAATAAAATGAAACTAGGAAATTGACAACCAACCAGACCATTGAACTGAAATCAAATTTAAAGGTTTACAACTAGAACCAATGTCCAAAAATAAAAGACAACAAAAGAGACTAAAACTCTAACTCAAACCTCCAAGAAACAAGAGTGGTGTAACATCTGCACGCCACAACACCAACCTGCATGAGAAGACCATCAATGACCAAAACCACCATCGCTGAGCATGACGCACAACCTGGAATACACAAGAAACAAATTCTACATACACCCGAAGGTGTATGTAGGGTGTGAGCGAAAGGCCCAGTAGGACGTCACCCAATAAAAGGGTTCCATTCCACAACATCAAAAACATAATTTAATGTGCTTATTAAAATTATATTTCTAAAATGTTTTTAAAGAAAACATTTACAAGATAAAAACTAAAAGAAAACACTAATAGAACCATTTCACAAACCCGATTTGAAAGGGAAAGAGAAAAATTCATCGAGGACATACATACACATACTCCCGCACACACACACACGCACACCCATATACTCACACACACACACACACAAGTGGTCCTCCATATGCTGACGGAAGGCACCACGACATTAATGGTAGAGCACTATGGGTAAATCCCCTAAGGATCATCTGGCTTGGGTGGGACCCTATAATCTCGTGTCTTGATGAAACGTGGCTTAGAAACTACGACCCTCAGAAACGTGGCTTAGAAGGCCACGAACCTCAAAAAATGTGGCTTAGAAGGCCACGACCCTCAATCATCATATGTTTAGTTATTGTTGTAATCATCAATCCAGCTAAGTGAAACAGGGACGATACCCATCCGGCTCACTAGCGCACTAGTTCTGGTCCGCCCACCAAGATACCCAGGGTTTTCCTTTGTCCTCAATCAGGTTTCACGTTCACATAATTTATATCACTTTCACATGTCTGGAAACATACAAAACATTACACATGCAAGTCACTGCTTGCATACCCAAACATCATTTAAGAAAAACACACGCACACCAAAACCATTTTATAACATAGTTCAGATCACTTATGTGACTTGATAAAGTATTTAAACAATTTGAAGAACATTTATAAATAGCACAATAAGAGTTTTCACATGAGACATGTCCAATTTCACATGTAAGAATCCCTTTAAAAATGTAACGCACACGTAATTCTGTCAAACAAAACTCCCGCGCTCCACATATAATTTAATAAGTGCAATTAACAATTTATAAAACACTTAAAATTAGAAAGTAAAGGTTTGCACAAGAAATACGAACTTGATTTCATATAAGAACGTCGCTTTAAAACCAAAATTGTAGCTTATACAAACCAAAACATTTTTTCCCATTGTTCAAACAATTTTCAATTTAATTCCAGAAGTACGCAACACGGGAAACACACCCAAAGTGACTCATTTTCATTGAAAATCTACATTTAATTACATAGAAACCTCAGAGAACTTGAAAACACATTTCGCACCTACCAAACAACCTCGAAAACCTTCCCAACCATATTCTGCATCTCAAATGACACTTAATTAAATAATTTCTCAATTAATAAAACATCACATATGCATACCACAAGGCCTCACTTTAAAACACACAAATTTTAAATGCCAGAAACATTTGAAAATCAATTGTACATCCCAAACCTTCTAAAACCTCATTCGCACCCCTAAAACATACTCAAAGTTCATAATAAAAATTAACATGTCACAATAGTTTACCTTCTTTTGAAAAAATCAGTTTAATAACATCCGTACCTCCAGAGTTCTTGAAAACAAAATTTGCACACCATAAACAATTAACTAAAATGCGTCTGAAAATTTCAACAACACAACGCACATGAAAAACATTGGCATTTACTTAAAAATGACTCAAATTCATCAATACGCATATCGAAGCACGTCCAAAATAAAATTTTCATCACGCAATTTATCACTAGAACACATTATAATTCAATTAATTAGCAATTTAAATCACCTAAAGATGGTATGGCATGGAACCACCTACCTTGTCGTCAAAACCTGGAAATTGATTTGAAATCTTCAAATTCTAGCGTGAAACCTCAATCGCGTGTCGTCTGCACCGCAAGGAACCTAGCGTGAACCCAAACACATGAATTTGAACCAAAATGAACCAAAATCAAACCCTAAAACAAACAATTAAACCTCAAAAGCCAGCTCAAAATTCAATGAAAAAATGAAAAACATAAATATAGAAGGAAAAAAACATAAGAGAGGCCTGACCCAAGGGGTTGAACCAGCAGGGAGAAACGCGCTAGGGAGGCGCTCGACCACGGGGAGCAGTGCGATGGGAAGGCGCTCGGCCACGGGACCAAAACGTCGGGGAGGAGGAGGTTCCAGCGGCAGTCGTTGTGCACAGGTGGGGCAGCTGGTCATCGGATGGAGGAGTGCAGGGGTGCGCTGGGGTTCGCCGGACTAGGGGGTATGGGGTTCACCAAACCAGGTCAGAGGGTTTTGGGTTCGTCGGAGGGCAGCGTTGTGCTGGTGGAAATTCTGGAAGATTGCGGGAAAGAGGGGAGCGATGCAAAGAGGGGCTGCGACTAGTGTAGGGAGGTGGTGCGGGCTCGCAACGGGTGCGACAGGGAGCCATCGGGAAGTGGCTAGCCAAGAGGTGGTCGTGACAGGGAGCTGATGGCGGGGTGATCAGGCTAGGAGATGGAAGAGGGTGATGGGCGCGATGGGCCTGGGAAAAAAATGCGGCGCTAGGGATAGGGGAGATGTGTGACGGGAGAGAGAGGGGAAGATAGGAAGAGAGGAAGAGGGAAAAAAAGAAAAGAGAAATAAAAGGAAGAAAGAAAAAAAAGAAAAAAATAATGAAAATGGGAAGAAAAATAAAATAAAATAAAATAAAAACAATAATAATAAAACTAAAAATCTAAAAATTAAAAGTATTTATAAATATAAATTGGTGTTAATAAAATAAAACATAAAAAAACTATAATAATAATGATAATGATAATAATAATAATAATAATAATAATAATAATGATAATGATAATGATAATGATAATAATTATTATTATTATTATTATTTTTATTTTTATTTTTATTATCCTTAAAATAATTGTTTAAACTTCGTTTGATCAACTTTATTTTTAAAGAGTTGGGCAACTACGCGGTTACTCCGCACAGCACAAAAAATTTTTAACAGAAAAAAAAGATGATAATAGTAATAAACATAATCAAATTATCATATTTAACACCTTTCAATTTAAATCTTTTATTAACCAGTTAACTTAATTACTTGGATAATTAATTAATTAATAGTGCACCGAGCAGGCATTGCAGTTAATCGGGCGGGGTCGCACGGCGACTGGAGCGAGGTTGCACGGCTTCGACCGCGATGCGCTGGATGCAATCAAGACCATTACAAGAGTTTTTAAATAAAAACATCAAATTTTAAGTCGGGCTTAACCCTGCACTACCCGACGCAGAGAAAAATAAATAAAAACTCATTTAAAGATGACGGGTGTGACATTTTTGGTCACGGAATCATCCAATATATCATGATTCTTACAATCAAGGCCTCATCCAAATCATCATTATTAATAAATATGTTATTGTAAATAGGATACCCATATAAGATACCATGCATGTTGTTTTTTCTCATGTGACCTGTGTATGTATTGAGAGGCTATCTATAAATGGGCTTCAAAATCACTTACACATACTATACACTCCTCATATATTGAATTATCTATATAATTCATACTATAAACCCCTTATAAACCCCCATTTATCTGTATTTAATAAATAAATTGAATATTTCCCAAGTAGAGGAAAAAACATTCTAAGTAAACATACTTCAACTAATAGCCTGTGTAAAAATGTTATATAATTGGGGCATCATCAAAGTAATATAAATGATATTAAAACCATCTATTATGTTGAAAATATTCACATGAAGTAGAAATATAATTTCCCATGAATAATGGAGATTGACAAAAATCATGATCTCAATAAAGTAAATGATCTCAAAATAAGGTATAATCAATAAAATAGTAAAGGATGATAGAAGAACGTAGATTCATTAGAAATTAAGGTTTTGTATTAAAACCATATATATATACAATAATTCCATAAATTAAAATATTAAAAATAACATTCTTTTATCTTTTTTAAGAATGGAGTTATAAATCACTTTTCGAAATTATTTTCATCCATTTTATAAAATAACACTCTTTTCTATTAATATCATTTTGAATAAGAATTTAAAGAATACCAAGAAAAGTATTTTATTTGAAGAAGTCTTTGTAAAATTGTAAAATAATAGTCAATGTGATAAACAATTATGGCGGAAGGAAATTTCTTTTGTGTGGTAAACATTAAAACATAATTTCCTTTTACATTTTTTTAAAAAGTCAAAAAATAATTTTTTTTCAAAATGAAAATAAAATACTTATTAAGAATTTATATTGAAATTAAAAATGGTTGAAAAAATTTCTAATAATTATATAATTTTGATTATGAAAAATCCTTAAAACATTTAAAATAATAATGAAATGGACGAAAAATAATTTGAAAATAAAACAATAAAATGTGAATTTTCTAAAATAATGTTCCTTACTTGTAACTTAGTTATTGATTCATGATAAAAAATGAGAATAAATAGAAAATAAATATGAAAACCCCCAGAATAACTATATGAGAATATAATATATGGGTTTTAATTAATTAGGATTATAAAACTTTCCCAAAGAAAGTATGAACTGGAACAATCCAAAAATAAAATGAGAATGAAACAGAAATCTATTACGTTGGGTCTCCACTTAGTCGTTCATGGTTTATCCTCCTATATAATGGATTTAAATTTATTGAAAACTTTCTTAAGAACCATTTTTTTATATATTCCATTTTTACGGTTCTATTTAATAATTTGAAATCTTTTCACTAAATAGTTCTTTCTGACATCGACCAATTAAGGTTATTCAGTTATCTTATGCAAAATTACATAAGTATATTATCCAAGGATAAAGAATCTGTGAAATAGTAACATAATTTCTATAATTTTAGTGATTTCATGATTGTAATATTTATCTATTATATACAATTTCATAATTAGCCATTAATGTTGTTAATAGAAAAATGAATCACATTGCTTCGTGGAGCTGGTAGTCCTCACATACGCACGAGTGTCGTTATCATTTTCCATTAGATGAAAGGGTAAGAAATTTGATTATATATTATTTTTAATGAATCATAATTACATCATAAATTTCATATATATTAATTAATTCTTTCTTCATAACCATCCTAGTAAATCACTGGTGAAAAATTAATTACACTGCTTCGTGGAGATGGTAGGTCGTATGTGTGCATGAACATTTTTTTCATTTTATAGAAGATGGTAATGAGATGAAAAATGGTTGTCACACAATAATAATAACATATCAAGATATTTTTTAAACATAATTCATTGTTTTTTTATGGATTGAATAGATTTATATGATGTAAAATAAGAAATAAACATTGAAAGAGTCGGATAAGTTGATCACCTATTCTTTGATAGTCCACCTTTTTATTACACCTTAATACTCATTATTATGGTATTATATAAACAAAATAAGACCAATAATTATGTAATGGAATTTATTAAGGTTTTTTGGATAGTTTTTTTCTTAGAATGAGGTATCATTGTTTATTAGTAAGGGGGGAATATGTTCCCTTATATAAGTGATGAGAGGGATACACATGATATTACATAATATATTTAATTAATATAAATTATGTTCCTTTGAAATTGAAAAAAAATTGTTTTATTTGAATATGATTTCATTAATTTAGAAACCCATCCAACCAATGAGGTTTATGAAATTTTTTTGTATTATATTAAATTCTTAAACATTTATTTATCACCCATTAAAGGCATTTTACCCTTGACGGAGGTGATAAATATTTACCATGGTTACAATTCATTACTACCAAAAATTATTTTTACCTTATTAACCTATATAAATTATGATGATTAAAAATATGGAACACATTTCACATGATTAATTTCTAATCAGTGTAAGAAATTATATTTAATATAAGTTCACAAAACACAATGAAAATGGTTTTTATAAAAATGCTTGTTCTAAGCATTACAATGATTTTACTGAAATGTAATGTAAAATATTTATTAAAATGGGATTGATTGAATTATTATAAATAATATTTTACTTATTTTTCCTTTAAATTAAATTAAAAAAAATGTTACCTTCTCAATATATTATTAATAAGGAATAACTATAAATAATTTTTATTTTAACAAAAACATTCTGTAGATTTCAAAAATGTTAGGAATAGATCTATTAGTTCAACATTATATATTTATATTAATTTTATTACATTTTTTCATAAATATTTTTTATATAAAAAAGGTTCCAAATACATTCAATTTATTATAATATCATTTTAATGTCATAAAAGTGACATTTTATTAAAATCATAATTTTCAATATTCAATAAAAATGATCTATTTCTGAAAAATATCACAAATTCACCCTAATCCATTTTTCACACGTTGAATTAAATACTGAAATTAGTTCCATGAAATTGAAAATTTAGAACATAAGAATTTACATTTTAATCAAATTCTTGAATATTGTTATGTTCATTGTTCTATAATTTCCTCATAAAGAAAATCATACTATAATTATTGATTATGTGTTATAATCTTCCCACATTAAAAAATTTGGTCGTAGAAATTTCCAAAATGTCAGATAATGAATAGATGTGCGTATTTATTTTTCATAAATTATATAGGATCCCAGGTTTCGTATTCTTTTTTATGATTTCTCAAAAGTACCTTCACAAATAGGGTCATAAAATTCGACAACACTTTTTCTCCAATGTCAATAATTTGGATAGACTCTTCATATTATGATAAATCGAGTTCCAATTATATTTCCCTACAGGTGACCACATTAATTGTGTCAAGAATATTCTTCCACAATAAAGAGATATGAAATACGTCATGAAATTTAGAGATATTAAGTGTCATTACAAAATGGTTATCCACAACACTAATTCATTCCATAATCTCAAAAGGAATAATTTACCAAGGACATAGTTTATCTTTACTACCTAACCATATTAATCCATTCTATAGATATACAATTAATAAAACATGATCTCCAACTTTATATTCTAAATCTTTCCTTCATTTATCAACATTGAACATTTATTTACATTTAGCTACTTTGATATGATTTTGAATACTCATTACTTATAGAATTGTATCTTTAATAAGTTTTAGGATTAAAATATTATTTTCAACAACTTTTTCCAAACAAATTGGAGTAAAAAATATTTTCTCATAACACACCTAATATCAACCCATTGAATTTCTGAATGGAGTATATTTTAAAAAAATATTCCTCCAAAAGTACATAATGATCCCACATACTCTATAATGTAATGTGATAAAGACCTCAAAATGTCTTCTAATGTTTGAATAATACCATTTAAATATCCATATATCTGAGGATGATAAGAAGTTTTTAAAAATTACATCGTCTCAAGACTCTTTTGAAAGTTTTTCTAGAATAATGATGTATACTGTGGGTCAAGATCAGATACAATCGAATGACGTGAACAATTAATCCTCATAAACTCGTTAATATTGATACATGTGATCTGATAAATAGGTACATATTACCTTATAGTGAGGAAATTTGTAGATTTGGTAAAGAAATCAATAATAACCCATATCGAATCATTATTTCTATGAGTTTTTGGTAATCTTGTGAAAATATCCAAAGTAATGTCATCCCATTTCCAAATAAGAATAGGTAGGGGTTGCATGACTCTTTTAGGATGATAAATATTAGTCATTACATATTGAGAAAACAAGAAACACTAAACATAGTTTGAAATTTCAAATTTCAGATTAACTTACCAAAAATGATCCTTCAAATCCTAAAACGTTTTGGTTATACCAGGGTGTATAGAAAAATTTGATATATGATATTCATATAATAAATATTTTTTAGCTCAGTCATGTATGGAAAACATATCCTCTTCCAAATTTCAATATTCCATCTTCATAGGTAAAATCTTCCAATATTACATCATTCACAACATTGATTTTATTTACAATATATATTTTTATCATCAAGAAGGGAACTGTTTTTTTCTAATAAGGTTGGTTTCAAAATAATTTGGAATATATGTGGTTTTCCCCTTCCTTAATTATTATCATATATAACATTATAAATTCCATGACTATAGGATCATTATTAATCCTCATTTTAATCAAAATCCCATTATCATTCATACTCAATTTATCTGGCACCTTATTTTCCTTCTCATGGTGGTCGTGTATTGGGAAATCCCAATACTCGATTATTTAAAGCCATCTCCTTTACCTCATGTTGATCTATTTAAGTGAGAAGATGAATTTAATTTTTTTTTGATTCGTATATATTTCCAATCTTCACTATAAATGTAATACATTAATATCATCAAAAAACAGATTATGATTTACAATTAAATATATTAGGTTGGATAATTCTATTCATGAATCTATAACAACCTTGATGCATAGAAAAAAAAATAAACCCTTCTGAATAAAGGAATTTCCATGTCCCGAATTCGATACATCGTTATATATATAAAAATTATCCCTTCATGATGGTAAAGTCAAAATTGGTACTTTGACCAATATCCTTTTTAATTATTCAAAATTTCTTATGCATTTTTATTACCATATAAACATAACCCCTTTACATCCTAACCTGGTTTATGGGTTTTTAATCGATACATATTTTGAAAAAATCAAAGATAATAACCTAGTAATCTAGGTAATTTATGCACCTCAATTATATTCACTGATGTTGGTCATTCCATCACTGCCATATTATCTAAATGTTTAACTTATATTCCATCCTTAGTAACAAAATTTCAAAAAAAATGTAACTTCTTAGAACCATAATTCAAATTTTTTAAATTTTATTTTTAGCTAATTTTCCATATGAATATTAAAAATGACTCACAATTTACTCTTATACTCATTACTTATTATAGAGTATTTTAATTTATGATTAATAAATACAACGTAAAAATTATCAGGATAAACCTTGAATATTATTGTCATTATATTAATAAATAAATATTGTGCAATATTCAATACAATTGGAATTAAAATAAATTCATAATTACATACCTCGTATGAAATGTCATATTTGGAATAACTTCCTTTATTATTCATAGTTTATGATACCTAGAATGAAGATAATTATTTGAAAAACCTTGACCTCCATGTAGTTGATTAAAAAATCCATCAATGGGGGGTAGAGCATACATGTTCATTATGGTAATGCCCTTTATTTCTCTATAATCGATTCACAACCCCAAATACCCATATTTATTCATAAATAAGAACATGGGTTCCCCATATAGAAAGATTGGGGGTCTATAAATCCCTTATCACACAAATCCTATAATTTATTATTCAGTTAAAGTAATTCCAATGTGGTAATCCAATATGGAGTCTTGGATATAGGTTTTTTTATCATGGATGATATTAATAGAGAACTCAACCTCATGCTCAGGTGGATTTCCAGGTAGTTCTTCAAGAAATTCATTGATTTAATTTTCCATAATAAGTAAATCCTCTATTGATAGGTTACCTTTACCATTAATAGGATTAATATACACTTAGTTTTTTTTGAATTTAATTAAGAAAAGATATTGATGGTGTATCTAGACATAATTTAGATGATGTATTCTCCCTTATAAAGATAAATAATTCTACATTTCCATCACGAATCATAATCTCTTTCACTTGAAAATAAATTTGTTCATTATAATTTTAAATTCAATCCATATCAAGGATTATATAAAAGTAAACCATATGTATAATAATAAATTATGAAAATAGGGTATGTCTATGTGTCATAATGGGATTTGAATATCACATCCTTGTTGCAATAAGATTTCCACCCAAATACATTATTAATAACTCCCTTATGAAGGTGCTATGAAAATATTACATTTTATATAACACATGGAAGATATAAGATATTATGAATATATCTAATCAAATAAACAATTTCAAACATATGGTTTCAGGATCAATATACCTTCCACCAAATCATTGGAAAATTTTAACTCAGTTTTAGTAATTGCATAAACATGGAATTCACCACCTAGAAACTTCTATGTTAGTTTCCCATAACTCTTAAGTCATTGGTTTGAATAATTATACATATTGTTACAATTAAATCACTAGATAATAGTGGTTTACTTCTTTCTTTTTCACTCATTATCCTTGTAACCAATTTCTCTACAGTATAAACAAATTCTTATTCATCTTAAGCAAGTAAATTGGTATTTATTTCTACAATTGTCACATGTAAGAAGTCTCTTCTTCCAATTTTTCGTAGTTCAAACATTTCTTTTTTACTTATTTCTCCACCGAACTCTTATTTTTTTCATTGATCTTTGTATGAATTATACAATTTGTTCTTTATCTTGATGAAACTTGATATAGTATCATCATAATGAAAATATTTGAGAAATCAGTTAACTTTAGAGACTTGGATTAAAAAAGATAAATAAATGGTCAATATTAGTGTCACAAATAATTTATGTAGTCCCCAACATGCATGTATAATCTAGTAAAATTATCCTCATACTATAGAACACTTTCTTCTTCATTTTCCATTAACTTGGGGAACATCCACTCTATTTCCGATCACTTCTCTCAAGGACAGTATTTCTCAAAGAATATCACTTCTATAGATCTCTATTAAATAATTTCTATTTTATCAAGAACAATATTGTTCTTGGTCCATGACCACTATTGATCAACATCTCCATTTAAAAAATATAGCGTCATTGCAACCTTTTAACTTTTATTACTTCTTAAGGTCATAAATATCATTTGAAGGGATGTAATCTATTGTGAAACTACTAATGTATTATTAGTTATATTAAAATATTATCGATTTTTTTAATATGAGATAATCTAAATTAGGTGAGTCATGTTGTAGGAAAATAGGTTTCTATATAAGGAAAATGTTATTTGACATAACCAAAGTCAGCTACATAAATATGGATATGATTTGATTTTCCCCAACACTAGCTATATTGCTTTTCGAGCTAATAAATCATTAAATTGAATACAGATATTGATTCATTTTCTTCAAAATGAACCATATCTATAAAAGGGTACACATAGATTTATCTCATAATCATCATGAATATTTTACGATAAAATTGAACACCATATTATGGTAAATTTTATAAAATAACTGATGGGTTTATCATTATTCTCATGTTATCTATGTTCATTTAAAATATATCTCCCCATGTTCCTTCAATACTTCCTTATATAACTAATGTAATACCCTGAATTAGTATCCTAGAGCTAGTATTTATGTTTTTACATTGGTATAAGATATAATGGATCACACCACATAGGATCAACCATTTTATTATTATTGGAAAACTAGATATATATATATATATATATATATACTATTATCATATTACATTTGCAATATAAAAACGTTGTGTAAGAATCATTTTTTTATCATTTAAATCTTTTAAAATATCAATCTTCATATCCTAGGTAAAGGAAACCAAATAAAGGATGGTCTTAGATGTATGGTCAGGGATATACGCAATAGAATCTATAATGAGTAAATGAGGAATAACCAATATGGAAGGTGGATAAACAAAACACATGTTATTAAATAAACAACATTAGTTTATTGAAAATATATTGATAATAACAAAAAAATCAAATGAATAATGTAAACTAAATTCTCAATAAATTAAATGCATGAATTTGATTATTCTTTATCTTTTCATGAAGTCTTCAGCCATGTTATCAAAAATCATACAATAAAGACTCCGACTAAGGAATCATTCTTAACAAATGGGTAAGTGTAAACACAATCACCATTAAATAGGCAATTCCTACAATTTTTTATCATGATATCCCTTGATCCATCGAGGGGATATCAATAAATGGATCCTCCCATCACTTACATGTCCTATTCATTACTCAGGTAATTAATTCTATTTGAAATTAATTTTCAAAATTACTTATAATGCAAAAATTATTTTTTTGAAAAATAAATATAGAATATTTCCCCATTCAGTGAAATAAATTTCTTAATAAACTTCTGTCAACTGATACCATGTATTGAAATTGTAAACGGCTATGAAATCATAAAATTAATGGAAATGATATTTAATTAATTAATTGTATTTTAAATTTGTATAATAAGGATAAAACTAATTTCCAATGTATAATAGAGTCTAATATATAACATGATAATAAGAAATTGAATGATCTAAAAATAAGGTATAATCTATAAATCAGCAAAGGATGATCAAATACCATCTCTTCAGTATAAATTAAGGTTTTATAGTAAAACCAATACTTTAGAAAATAAAACAGATGTAGAAAAACAAAAATAACTTCCTTGTAACGTTTCAGTATAATGAATTTATAAATCATTGATCAAAATTCATTTCTGCCATTTATGAAAATAAAAATATTATCAGTTGATATAATAAAAAATTAATATTCTAAAAATATTTGGAAAATATTTTATTTGGAAAAATCAGGGGAACATGAAAAGTATTCATCAGTATAATTTATGGTTATAATATAGGGAAATTTCATCCATGTGGTAAATCTTGAAATAAATATTCATTTCACATATTATAAATAATTTCAAAAATTCATCATTTTCAAAACGATAGGAATTTTATTTTTTAAATTTCCCAAAAAAGTCAAATATGGTTCAAAACAAATTTCAAAAACACCTTGAATTTTAAATAATAATATTCTTTAAAACAATTAATATAAAAATAAAATTACTGAAAAAGAGTTTTGTAATAAAACATTTAAATAAAAATTTGTTAAGAGATTGTCCCTCAATTAAAACTAACTTTTTAATTCTTATTCAAAACATATGATAAATTGAAAATAATAATGAAAACCCAATACATAACTGGATAATAAGAAAATATATGGGGTTTAACAAGTTAATATTAAATAAATTTTCAAAAGAAACTCATAAAATAAATAATCCTAAAATAAAATGAGATTGTAATAGAAATACATTAGCTTGGGTATATGATTTTTCATCCATGTTTGATCTACCTATACAACAAATTATAAGTTATTAAATTAATTTTGTTTTAAAAATTCTTATATATTCTATTTTAAGTCACTTTTATAAAAATTAAATTCCATTAATTGAATAATTCTTGTTTACTTCGTCCACTTATAGTTGTTCAGTTTATTTCTCCAAAATTATTTCAGTATATTGTATTTCATTAAATAAGTAATAAATTGGTTCCATCATATAAATAATTTTAATAATTTCAGGAATACAATTTTAATTAATTGTATTCTATGTTATAATCATTCATTCATGGTGTTAATAGAAAAAGGAATAACATATCTTCATGGAAGTATTGATCCACTTATACACAAGAGAAACATTATCATTTTCCAATGGATGTAAGGGTAAGAAGGTAGATAATATATTATATTTTTAGAATCATAATTATGTCATTAATATCATATATATTTTTTAATTTCACATTTATAACCATCCAAGTAAATTAGTGTTGAAAAATGAATTACCCAGCTATGTACAGACAATAGGTCGTACATATGCATGATCGATGTTTGTGATTTTTATATGATAAAAAATAAATGTAAAATGGTTTTACCATAATCATAATAACATCTAATTTTATTTTTGATACTATATTAATTATTTTATGACTTATATAATATATTAAGAGGAATTATAAGAAGATATAAAATTAAATGATTGAGGCAAGATGATAACCTATTCTTTGAGAGACCTCCTTTTAATTTCACCTTAATCCTTCATAGGATAATATTAGGGTAATAAAAATAAGGTCACTAATGATGGGATCAAAGGTGTAAGTTGTTTTGTTATGGATTCTCTAAGAAAGATGGATCAATTATTGTGAATGATGGAGGAAAAGTGGTCCCCTTTTACAAGTGAGGGGAGGGACACACATAGAATAAATTAAATGAATTAAATAACATAATTCCATTTTATTATAAAAGTGGAACCAAATTTTAAAATAATATAACATGATAAGGTTCATTTCAAAATACAAAAATGAGGTTTAATCATGTTCTTTGTTTTATCTTGAATCCATGTCCCTTAATTTTTATCCCTTTTAACTTAGTTTACCCTTAACTGAGCAGATAAATATTTAACAACATTACAATTAATTATAAACAAACATTAATTTGAAATTATTACACAATATTAATTGTTATGATTGAAAATATAGAATCCCCTTTACATTATTCAACTAATATAGGTTTAAAAAATTACTTCAATATAAGTTCACGAAATGCAATGAAAACAATTTTTATACAAATGACTGTTTTATGAATAGAAAAGATTTTAAATAAAATATAATATGTAATGTCGACTTTAATGGAATTAATAGTATTACGTTAAATAAAATGATACTTATTTTTATTTAAAATATAATGAATACTGAAAGTTTCATTGTAAATAATTGATTAATATATAAGAACTAAAAACATTTTTTATTAGATAAAAACATCACTTAGAATTTCTAAATCTCATACATAGATTTATAAGATCAAAATTTTTTATTATTTTAATTAAATTGCTTATTTAATAAATATTTCATGTAAAAAATGGTTCCATAAACTTTAAAGTTATTATTATATGATTATAATTTCATTAAATTGACATTTTTTGAAAAATCTATATTTTTCAATCTTCCCCAAAAAATAAAATATTTATAAAAATTTTAAAAAAATACACACTTTGTTATTTTTTGAATTGATGTATTCAGAAAAATTAATTTTATTAAATTAAATTTATAAATTTTTTGAATTTAAGTTTAACTCATGTTCTTAAATAAAGCTATGTGCGTTATGCGGGAGTTCCTTTAGAATGAAAAGAAAACATATATAAATTGAATCTTGGGTGTTGCATTAAATTTATTTCCCTAATTCTCCTTAAAATAAACAAAACTATTCAATCTCAAAACTCTATCCAAGTACAACTGGGAAAATTGATACCACTATAACATGACCCGACCCACCAGAACCCACATGACTAATAGTAAGCCAATCGTACCACCCCAATACCACCTTTATTTTGCGAGTGTCTAGTGACAATAACCATGTTGTAATATCTCAAATATGGAGGCCTTTTACTATTTTACAAGTACACCTTCACACTTCTTTCAATACACACTAGCGTAATGAAAAAAACAACTTGGATAATAAATTCACAAACAACCTTTTATATCCCAAAACTCTGAATAATAGTACATAGTCACTAATGGAAAAAGAAAGTCCTGACAACCATAAAGTAGTTCAAAAATAAAAGAAATATGGAAAAAAATATCAATACACAACAACCAATCCGGAAACAATTCCACCACCACATCCACCAAACACCACTAAGAACAACCTATACTTGGTCCCCTTATATATCTCTTGAGTATTTCATTTTCTGTATAGGATAGAAAATGTGTGGGAAGTCCCTTATAGGGAAGTGTTTATAAATAACCATTAAGACCCCATGAATTATCCAAAAACTAAACAATGAAAATAAAGAGTCATCTAAAAACAATAATTGAGAGGAAAATGGAATGGAGAACATAGATATGCCCCAGAAGATAATCATGTCCCATAGTATAGTCTTAATCTTTTAGCTATCCAAAAAAACTCTAAATTCTGAACTTCTAATCCATATGTATCATGAAACCCATTGGATCATTCCCCAAGGTGATTCTAGAGGATATATACCCTTTGACTATAGCTAAAATACTGACTGAAGTGGATGATCTTTAGGTTTTCTAATATCCATTAATGGTAAAAATAAAGAATCAATAAAAATAGGGTCCCTACCCTATTAACTTGGTGAAATAATGATTGTATCTTATTTCAAAGGTAGGGTATCCCAACCCTATTCCTACAATGGTGAAATACTGATTCCCATGGATGATTATATTCCCAATTGAAAAAATATGTACTTCTCCTAGGAATAATGAGTTGAAGGGGGGACTCATGTATGGCTAGTATATTCTAAGCCAAGGGATGGTACAAATTTTTTATTTCTAATTCATCTGTATTTTCATATTTTTCCTTCTCACATGGTGCATCACAATCCAAACTACACGTCATGTTGAGGAACCACACGACATTCCATGTCTATAAAGGAACATGAAATTTACCTCATCTACTTGAGCCATGTAACTCTTGGGGTACATGTGGTGTACCCCAATACTCATGGAATTTGGGGACACACGATTCTTTGAGCATGAACAAATTTTCTAGTCTGATGTTTTACTTATTACTTTTCCATTATTTTATTATTTGAAATCACAAACACTATCTTAAAACATTGTTTACTAAATTTTTATGTCCCAAGTCTTTCTGTATGTTTTGTTAGGAAATTTTAATTTTAACCTAATATTTAAAAATTTATAGTGTATTATGAATATGAAATTATCATTCTTCAATATGATGAGTGGGATATAGGATGATTCTAATCCATTAGACAGACCATTGACATGATTAGTGGATAGACTTTTCTCTTCTCTTTTGTATTGAAAATTTTCATGAACATTATACTGATACTAGTACCAATAAATAAGAATGATATTTAAAGAGATTATAATATTTAAGAACAGAAAATAAGTCCATCACAATATCCCAATATAATAATCTTAATATATAGACTTGTTTCAATCATAAGGAATACTAGTTTTCATTGAAATTGTGCTAAAAAATGATGTCTGGTACTCAGTTATAGATGAACTGTTAAGTGAAAGATATCTGATGTTGTTTCAATGACTCTTTAATATGACTATTGGGTGATCATGTATAAATAGCCATCCATTTTAAGATATAGGAGTAGATACATTTTCCAATAATTTATTTTAAATATTTCATAGCGTGAAATTCTCATTATTAGTTTTTGTAATACCTTAGAGAGTTTTCTTTATATGAAATCACTACAAGGGTTTTTTCCTTCAGAATAGTTTATTTTTATTCTGCATTGGATCATTATATCAATTGTTGGATTTTGTGGATAGTAAGATGGAGAATCCAATACACTGTATTGATGGATTATGGAGCAAGGAGTATAGATATTGATCATCATATCGATGGATTTGGAGTATTGGAAGACAGATATTGTTTTAATCGTAGTATAGAATGATTTCTTGGTATGGAAATAAAAACCATTACATTGGGTATAAATATATAGGTACATTTAGGTATGGTTTTTGACTACATTACCTATTGAGATAAAAGTGTGAATTATTTTAATATCACTTATAGGTCATTGTTACTTTTATAAGACATGTATGTCCTGTTTGTACATGATATATTTTTATATTGTGCATGTAATATAAATATAGTCTTTATACTTATCATTCAAAACAATATTTTTATTGGTAGTACTATGATACTAATAAATAATACTCTAATATAACTTTATAATTTGTGATTTCGATTGTAAATATTTGATCATGGGAAAGTGATGAGTCTGATTGTTTTACATACATAGTTTTTGTGTTATTTCATTTTAATTATTAAACTAAAATTATCTCCCCCTTATGTATATCAATATTAGTTACTCTTAAGATAAAATATTATGTATCATAGAAGCTTCTACAGTTCATACTTTCTGATTTTTTTACTTCCATTTTCAAATAAAAGATTTCATTTTGTTTTTTTACAAAGTTATTGTTTATAAATTCTTATACTCTAATTTGTTGGTGTGGGAAATAGTTTATTTTTTACTTATGAAAGTATTTTAAATTTTTATAATTACTTAAACTCTCAATTGTTAAAGACCTCATAACTTTGATAGTGCTGACTGTGTGTATTTGAGTGATCGAATGAAAAACTTTATTATCAACATTGGGGTAGATAATTTTTTAATGATTAATGGAAATTACATGATTCCCCATAAGTATTTTACTTCATGAAAAAATCAATAAAATTTGTAAAATCAACTTAAATATGGAGTAAAGAATACTCCTTTATTTTTATTGACTAGGAGTATATATAGATATATTTCTTCATGTGATCCTCCTTGCAGTATTTGAATGAAATTAGAAGTAACTCATTTTGGTAATTCAAAAGTTATTGAAACAAGAAGATCTATGCTTCATGCCAATTACCAAAACATTTATTTTTTACCTAGTATGATAGTTACCAACATACACTAATGGTTTATAGATATTATCAATAGTTTAAAATCTCTTGTTAAAAAAGTTATTGATGATAATATTTTGGTTGAAATGATTATTGATTTAATTCCAAATGAGTGGTAATATGAAAGAACTATTGTGGATGACACAAGAAAGATTGTGAATTTTAATTTTGATGATCTTATTGGTACCCTCATGAAATATGAAGGATGATTAAGGAGATATGATAAAATGGATAAAAATAAAATTTGCGGAGTTTCTTTTTCTAGAAAATAGACTATAACTACTAAAGTTAAATCACACGAGATAGTTGATAAGTATTCTTGAAAGAAGAAATTAGTTGTTTAGTCTTATTATAGTCCTCAAAAAAATTTATATAATGAGTTGTCTAATATTTATATTAGGATTAACAATATCATGGGAAAGAAATACTTTCAGTTTCGATACAACTGATTCATAAGTATTAAATTGATAAGAATAATTATAATTCTATGTGTTATGAATGTAAAAAAGATTGAAGACATTCAACCTAATTGTCATATGTTTAATAGAATGTAATGGATAGAAATATGCTTAGAAAGAAATTCGAAAATTTATTATAAGTCTGAAGCCAATAATGTTTTGAAAACTTCTGACACATGGAGTGCTAGGGGTGGAGACAATTATTCATCAATTTTTTGGGATAACAATAACTCTGGAAAAAGGAATATTATAATTTTTTTAAAAAATATTTTACTAAATAAATGTTTAATAGATAATGATCGCACTATTGAATCCCTTAAAAATATGTATTTAAATCATATTATCCTGAAGAAAAAAATTATATATAATTTGATGAAGAATATTCCTTAGCTGAAGAGGATATAACATTACCTAGTTATGAAGAAGTATCCATATTTAAAAAATTAATCAAGAATTAAAATTGTAAATTTAATAAAATTGATAATTCCAATGAAAAACATGTTATGGATGATTCAATAATAAAACTTTTAAATAATTGAACATCATATCTTTATAATGATCTTGAAAACGATTATTACAAAAAAAAGAATATCTTTCTAAAGAATTTGATAAATTCATTTCTACGAAAAGTTATTTACAAGTAAAACATAGTTCAAAAAATAATATTAATGAGGATAAAAATTTAGTTATGAAACAAAAATCCAAAATTTTTAATTTTATGAAACTTATGTTCATTTTTTCCACTGGTAATAAAAGTTTTAAAAAATGTATAAACAAATTAGACCTCATGGTAATAATTCCAGAATGGGTTTTAGAATTAAAAAAATATTATTTAGTAATAACTATTTTGTTCTTAAATGTACTATATTTTTTACTAAGTTACAAAGTGCCTGATGATGGAATAAAAAAATTATTTTAAAAATCCAATATTTAGGTTTTCATACGGCTTATTTTTCTACAAAATTTATATCTTCAAAAAATAATAATGTTGAAAAAATATGGTCACCCAAAATATTATTTTCTAATGATACGGGACCCAAGAAAGTTCAGGTTCTGAAAAAATAATCTTTTTGTTATAGGAAAATAGAGAAAGTGCCAACAACATGAATATTTGGTATATATATAGTGGGTTTTATTGAAGCATGACTAGAAATAATTATTTCTTTAAGAAGATTATAAATATGAAGGTGGTAAAGTAACTTTTAGAGATAATTCTTAGGGAGAAATTATTAGTATATGTAACATTATATTTATTTGTAAAGCCTAAATTTTAAATGTTTTATTTGTTTTAGAAATTGAGTACAACCTTATAAGATAAAATTTATTATTTGATGAAGGTTATCTTATGATATTTATAAATGATAAATTTATAGTTCAAACTTATAATGATGAATTTATTCCTTTCTGAATCAGTATGAGATTGTTTAAACTCTAAACATAGATGGTCATATGTTCCATGAATTACCTTTCCTAAGTGCAATGAATGATGAATCAGGGTTATGGAAGATAATGTTATGACATTTTAACATTCAAAACATATGTAAATTTAATCATAAAGGAATTTTTAAGGATCTAAAAAAACATAGGTTTAATACTACAAATGTTTGTGATAATTGTCAATATAGTAAGAAAAATAAGTCAAGTTTTAAATCAATTAGTCATGTCTAAACTTATGATCATTACAATTTGTGCACATGAATTATTTGGTCCTACAGATACTAAATGTATTGGTACAAAACATAATATATATTTTTACCACATGATTACCTAGATACACATGGTTCAATTTTCTATCTTGAGACCCTATATTTGTAAGTTATTTTAAAATTTTTGTATCCAGTGTTAGAAATGATAAAATTATCTTCTTGGTTAATATTCATAGTTATCATGGTGGAAAACTTGAAAATTTTAACTTTGAAACTTCTTTTAGTAATAAATGTATTATAGAAAACTTTTCAGCCCATAGAACCTCCTAAATATGTTGTAGTTGAATTAATAAATAGAGTTCTTACATATATTACAAGAACCATGTTGAGGGAATACTTAATTACTATAATTTTTTGAGTGAAGTATTTATTACATCCTGTTATAGTATAATATGTGTTTTAATTATAACTTTTATTAATAAAACTCCTTATAAGTTGTGGATGGGAATTTGACCAAAATTTTCTTACATAAAATGATTTGGATGAAAAGTATTCATCTTGAATACTAAAGAATGTTTACATATATTTAAACCCATGTCTGATAAAGGAATATTATTAGGTTAATCAACAGTACTTAGTCTTTTATAGTTTTTAATAAAAATTCATGTACAATTCAAGAAGTTGTATATGTTATGTTTGATGAAACTGATACCTTTTTTTAAATAGCCCCAACCTACATCCTCAAATGTTATTTCTAAAACATATTTTCAGCCTATTCTAAAATGTTGTTCTATTATTTAAATAACTCAAGTATATGTTTCAATAGTTATTCCTTAGGAATATATTCAACCTATGTTGGAAAAAAATACTTTTGAAAATCCAAAAAGTTCGTTGTTTATTAAGAACCATCATAGTGATAATATCAAGGGTGATGTAGACTAACCAGCTAGGACTAGAAGTTCTATAGAAAATGAAGCTAAACATCAATATTTATTATCTCAATTTGAACCTATGAATCAGGAAGAGGCTCTATGTTATTAGTAATGGAGAAAATATATTCAACATAATATCAATGGGTTTGAAATAAAGAAATTATTTACATTAGTTCAACAACCATAGAAACATCTATAATTGGTCTAAAATAGGGTTTCTAGAATATATGTGATGAAAATGGAATCATAGTTAGAAATAAAAAAAGAAATTTTGAAAAAGGATTTTGTAAAGACCAATAAAATTAAAAGGAAATTTTTTCTTAATTTTCTTTGTGATTTTACAAGAACTTAGTTTTTGACAGCACCTGATTCCGAGGCCGGGTGTGCCCGGAATCAATTTCCGAAGTTTAGCTTGGGTACGTTCAGTGAACGAACGAGCGAGTTTTCCTTACTTTTGAACTGGTTCTCGGAATCGAAATCTGAGGGCACCAATGAAACCGCAGCGCTGTTAATTTCTTAGGAACACCTTTTCTGGAGTTGTGTTTCCTCGGGTGTGGTTATTTAAAAAAAAGGGTTAACTAATGAATAAAATAAAAGTTGTGCAACAATCTTTATTTTATGTTCTAAGTAGTTTAAACCTACTTATGGAAGTTTAGGTGGGACCCACTATATCCAAACCCCTCTTGATAGGATATTAGTTAGGTGGGCCCCACACGAGCCCCACCTTTTCAACTTCCTCAAACCCCCATTATTTTTGTAACACACCCGCACCCCTTTTTTATATTCCAAGTCAACTCTCTTAATTAAAGAATTGAATTAAGTTATTCAATGTAATCAATTCTTGAATTCATTTTGAATTTCTAATTGAATGTTGAATTGTGTGTGTTAATTAAATAAGACAATGTCTTATTTATTTAAGAGTTATTTCGTTGTGCGAGAAGGTTGGAGAGTAATTGCTCAAGCCTTGGAATATTCATCTTCCTCCTTGAAGAATGCGAAGAATGCCGACCTACGATGATGGATGAAGAATAACGCTGATTCCTCGGAGATCGATGACGCGATTCCGTGTGCCGCGACGCCTAATGTCCTCTTCTCCGCGATGTCGTGTACCGTGACGCCGTGTACCGCGACGCCGTGTACCGAGACGCCGTGTACCACGACGCCGTGTACCGCGACGCCGTGTACCGTGATGATGACGATCCTCCTTCCATGATACCGTCTTCTGTGATGTCCTTTTCCCGCGACAAACCTCGTTCGACGACTTCATTGAGGTAGGGGGTTTTGATTTAGTTCATGAATATTATTCTTCGTCTAAACGTATTTTTTTTCATTAGACGCTTGATATCGGATTAATGGTAGGAGGTCGGACCGCACGAACATGGCCGACACTCCTCCCCCATTGATGTTGTGTTTTTCATGGCATGATTAAAGGCAGCACGGTGCAACGGCACCGCGCGGAAACAAAGAAGAAGTGTGGTGTCGTCGCGCCGCGCCATTGAGGCCGAACAAAGCTATGGCAACGTCGCGCCACGCCAGAGAACCACGAAGAGGTCGTGGCTATATCGGGGTCGTGGCAGAGGGGCGCGGGGCCGTCATGCCGTGCCGGTCAGACAAGGTCGCGTCTCAAACCCATGGCGGTGCAAGGCGGGGCGGCCGGAACTGCCGGCTGCCAGCACCTCGGAGGGGCGGGACCGTGGGGTCCCGCGGCGGCAGCACCGGCCGGCCGGACCGGTCCGGCTGTTTCGAAAGGAATACCGGGGGTCGTAACCCCCGGCTGGAAAAGGAGCGGCCCCATGTGGGGCCACAATTTCAATCAAGGGGCCACACCCCCCCCCCCCTTTCCGCTCGGCTCGGCCAGCGCCGAGCTGGCCACACTGGGCCGCACCCGCGCCAGGCCAATCGGCCGCCCCGGACCAGACTGGTCGCACCGGTCCAGGCCGCGCCCTAATTTTCTGGACCCGGACCCAGTTCTGGTCGACCCGGTTCTGGCCGACCCTGGGGGGTCTTGGGCCGGGTCGGTCCGAGCCCAAAACCCCCTAAAACCGGACAGGTTCGTTCTTTTGCCCATATCATGGGCTACAGTCCTTCAATAGATTCACCGTCAGTTTCGATGTGATCCTTGGATCGCGACGGCCGTCTCGGTATATTACACTCATGGTTTCGAAGAACTTTTTGTATGGTCGGGTTGGTTCGAGCACGAAACCAACCGGGCCCTCAGAGCGGAAATGCTTATAACTTGAGCTCCGGACGTCCGATTGACGTGCCATCGACTTTTTTGGATTCCTCTTAGTGAAACATACCTTTTGGCTTACTCCGCTCGAGGTTTGGACGCAGTTGGAGTGCGGTCGGGTTGGTTTTTACGTAAAAACCAACCGTGCCCTTAGAACGAAAACGCCAATAACTCTCAGACGGGGTGTCTGATTGACGTGCCGTCTGTCACGTTGAGTTCCTCTTATCGAGAGGGAACTTTGAGATACATCAAATCTAGACTATGTGTCAGTTGATGTATCAACCCTTGGCTCATGTAGTAGACTCTCACGGAATCGAGCATGCTGTGTGCGGGAACCCTAGAGCTGGTTGCGACTGCGATGACGATGATGACTGCACTGAAATCATCCGTGGGTTCGGCAGTGACAACGACTGCACTGAAATCCTCTGTGGGTTCAGCAGCGATGAAGACTGCACTGAAATCCTCCGTGGGTTCGGCAACGATGAAGACCGTACCGAAATCCTCCGTGGGTTTGACGACGATGAAGACTGCACTAAAATCCTCTGTGGGTTTGGCAGCGATGAAGACCATACTAAAATCCTCCATGGGTTCGATGGCGATGACTACTGTTCTTGTATCCTATGTGGGTCTGGTAGTGTTTGACTCTTTTCTTTCTATCCTACATGGGTCTGGAAGAGTAGCTGGTATGTATCCTATGTGGGTCCGACAGCTTAGCTGGTTTAGTATCCTACGTGGGTCCCAGCATAGATGAATCAGTGGCTACATCTGATCATCTCTATCACCTTACTAAGAAGTATACATGTGTGAGATTAGTCTTTACTTCCAATCAATATCTTCGATATGATTGACTTGCCTTCCTATGTGGATTGGGTTGTGTTATCCTGTGTGGATTGGATTGTGCTATCCTGTGTGGACGTGATCGAACATGGGCTCAGATGTTGGAGCCGAACTAGAATTTATGACTTAGGTATATGTATGGGAATATACCTAAGTAGTATTGGATGTTACTTTGTGATTGTATCTTTCCTTTGTGGATTATCCTTTGTGGATTCTGGGAGACCTTCGGGGGTCTCGGGGTCCCTACTCAGTAGCATATACTCACACATGCATGGTTATTCCCGCACTACGTTGTGTTGGATGTAGATGATGGACAACGCTGATCGTGGTTGAGGCTTATGGAGAAAGTTGGTACCTGGAGGTGGTCCACTGGGCGGGACGTACACAGAGCGGACGGCTGGACCCGAGGAGCTGAGGAGGCTATCTGTACCCACCCTTTAGGTGGGACTTCCAGTGGACGGCTCGACGTTGCTGCTTTACTTTCAGTTGTTTTACTTTATTTCCAGATGTACTTTAATTCATATTGGGTTTGTATTATGGCCCATTTACTTTCCGCACTTACTATTGTACCCAGTTTTACTTAATGTTTACTTCTGCTTGCTTACTCTGTGGTGTTTGTTTACTTTATAAAGGCAATGTCTTCCTCTTTTTTCGGGATTTACACCTTGGTGCTAGTCGCCAGCCCCTGGCCTCTAGGAGGCATGCTTGGGGTAGTCACGGCACGGGTCCCGAAGACGGGTCGTGAAAAATTGGTATCAGACGATTTTGTTTCTACTGCATAACTCAAGACTTTGATCTTTCTTCTATGTGAAGCAATAGTGTTAAGGGTATTGAGTTTGGTTATCAGTCCAGGGAGTCTAGTGTTGGTGCGGTGGCCGACGTATCCATACGCCAGGACCCTGACTTCTGAATTCTGACTCAGTGCACGAAAAAATTGATTGCATGTGCATTTCAAAAGTTTTCCTTGTGATTACTTTGTGTCATCTCACCCGGTATACTGTTTTGACCGTGGTGCACCTGTTTCTTTTTAGGATGGCCCCACGACGGCAGCCATCTAGGGTTCCAAGCTTTGTGCAAGATGACAGACCACCGAGCGATGAGGCCTCGGTGCATGGCCCTTTTTCAGTGGAGGCACCGACGGTACCTCTACCCGCCAAGCCACCGATGCTACCAGCCCCAGCCGCTGAGAGTGCTTTTCACCTTAGTGGACAGCATGAGTTTCAGCCTCAGAGACCGCCCAGGTTCCGAGGGGAGACAGACCCTCAGGCAGTTGAGGATTGGATGGAGGTTGTAGTTCGAGTTTTCAGGTTAGTGGGGACACCAGCTGACCACATAGAGATCCTTGCAGCGAGCCTCCTTGACGTGGCAGCAGGCAGATGGTGGAGCTTGATGCTTCAGGTTCCCAACGAGGCATCTCTCATCTGTAAGGACATTTAGAGCCTCTTCCGCTCGGAGTTTATCCCAACCACCCTCTGTGCGGTGCGCATCTAGGAGCTACTACAGTTGTGGTAGGGCAGCATGACAGTCACCCTGTACTCGGTGAGATTTACCTATCTCTCGTGCTATTCGACGGACATGGTATGAGACCCATTTTTTCAGGCTCAGATCTTCGAGCAGGGACTGAGGCATGAGATCAGGGCATCGATAATCTCCCTCAGCATTCTGAAACAGGCAGGAGTACTGGAGTGAGCCCTTCTCATAGAAAGCTTCTTTTCAGAGCCTACACCAGCAGCGAGACCTACCACAGGGCTGCACGTAGCAGAGTCGTCTGCAGCTAGCAGTCGACGGACATCACAGGGGTCCAAGCGGACCAGCCCTTTAGGAAGACGACCTCAGGGCACTGGCTCAGAAGTGCGGGGCACGCGGCGTGGAGCCAGCCTTCTGAGGAGCAGACAGTGCTACGCATGCGGCGGGCAGGGCCACTTGGATCGTGACTGCCCGACCCGCTGTGCAGAGGAGCAGCAGAGGGTTGAGGGGTCACCCAGGCAGAGGCAGAGGGTCGACCATGGCGGTCCACTGAGAGAAGGCGGGTGAGGCAGGGGAGTTGGCCGAGCAGCAGGTGGTGGGCGCTACTTTGAGGCTTTACCACCACCACCACCAGGAGGTCCACCCCGACCACAGGGAGCTGGCGGGAAGAGGCATGCTCAGCTTTAGAAAGCGGAGGCCTATGACCACGGTGCGCTAGAGATGATTAGAGGTAATATCTTTGTCCACTACACCCTTGCTGCAGTTCTTATAGACACATGAGTGAGTCATTCTTTTATTGTCATTGCCTTTGTTCAGAGCTCGAAGATTCCGACTGAGGTGTTGGCTCGATCCTTACGGCTAGAGACTCCTACGGGAGCATAATCGATGATTACGCACTGGTGCCGGCAGTGTGAGAATACTCTAGGAGGCGAGAGCTTTGGCTGGGATCTTCTTGTAGTAGCGTCGAGGCCTTACGACGTCATCTTGGGCATGGACTGGTTATCTACAGTCCATGCCCAGGTCGACTGTATTAGGCGCAAGGTGCGGTGTGTTCGCACCGATAGGAGAAGGTTCACCTTCATCGGTGAGAAGAGAGTCTTTGAAATGCAGGATGGACTCATGCAGAGGAGAGGACAGCTGATCACTCACCAGTTGGCTAGCCTCATCCTAGGAGTAGTTGATGTGCGGAGTCCGAGTTTTCCTGTAGTGATGGATCAGTATGCGGACGTTTTTCCTGACGACGTTCCAGGACTACCTCTTCACAGAAAGGTAGACTGTTATATTGACATGTATCCCAGAAAAGCTGCGATATCCACTCCATCATATCGGATGGATCCCGCTGAAATTCGAGAGCTATGGGTATAGCTGGAGGACATGCATTGCAAGGGATTCATCTGACCCAGTGTTTCACCCTGGGATTCCCCGATATTGTTCGCCAAGAAGGCATACGAGATCTTGAGACTGTGTGTCGACTATCATCACCTGAAGCAGGTGACCGTGAGGAGCAAGTATCTGCTACCGAGGATTGGCGACCTCTTCGATCAGCTCAAGGGAGCACTGTGGTTCTTGAAGACAGACCTCAGGTCAGGCTATCATCAGCTCAGAGTTCAAGATGAGGACGTGCAGAAGACAGCTTTCAGATGTCGTTATGGCCACTATGAGTTCTTGGATATGCCTTTTGGTGTAACCAACGCTCTAGCAGTGTTCATGGGCTTCATGAACAGGATCTTTCAGCCATACCTCGATCGATTTGTCGTAGTCTTCATCGACGACATTTTGATATACTCGACCACTGAGGAAGAGCACGCCTACCACTTGTGGGTTGTAGTGGACACACTCCAAGAGCACCAGCTTTATGGTAAGCTCTCGAAGTGTTAGTTCTGGTTACATGAGATCCACTTCTTGGGAAACGTCATCTCTGAGGTGGGAGTTCCGGTGGATCATGTAAAGACCGAGGCAGTGCTAGCTTGGGAGCCACCCAGGAGTGTGACGGAGGTGCGAAGTTTCTTGGGGATAGCTGGGTACTACCGGAGGTTTGTTCCAGACTTCTCCAGAGTTGCGGCACCGCTTTCAGCTTTGAAAAAGAAGGGGAAACCCTTCGTGTGGTTAGATAGATGTCAGCAAAGCTTCCAGGAGCTGAGACAGAGATTGACCAGCACACCTGTCTTGAGGCTACTAGAGGAGGGAGTAGGGTATGTAGTCTACTGCGATACATCAGAGACCAGACTCAGATGTTTCCTAATGTAGGAGCGGGCCTTGATCACTTATGGATCACATAAGTTGAGGCAGCATGAGTAGAACTACGCTACCCATGACCTGGATTTAGCAGTAGTGGTCTTCGCTCTGAAGATGTGGCGACACTATCTGATGGGAGAGCGCTTTATAGTCTACTCTGACCATCAGAGTCTCAGGTATATCTTCTCGCAGAAGGACCTGAATCTGAGATAGCAGAGATGGATCGAGTCTCTCCATGAATATGACTTTTAAATATTCTATACTCCTAGAAAGGGGAACGTAGTAGCCGATGCTCTTAGCAGGAGGATGGGATTTCAGATACTCAGGGAGGCGACGGAGCAGCTAGCTGCTTTGCAGATATCCTTCGTGGATAGAGATGGAGCAACCTTTCTTCAGTCACTCACAGTAACTCCCCCACTCCTTCACCGGGTCAGAGAGGCTCAGTGTGGGGACGTTGACTATGAGAGACGACGTGCACAGATATCCTCAGGGCAGGCACCTGATGGATTCTCTGTGGGAGGAGAGCATGTCATCCTTTTCATAGGACGTACCATGGTACCAGTTTCTTTATAGGAGGATTTTCTAAGGGAGTTTCACACTTCCCCATTATTGGTACATCTAGGAGTGGCGAAGTTGTACCAGGATCTCAGATGACAGGACTGGTGACCAGGTATGAAGAAGGTTGTATCTGAGTTCGTTTCTCGATGCCTCACCCGTCAGCAGGTGAAGGCGGAGCACCAGGTACCAGCAGGCTTGGTGCAGCCCTTGGAGGTCCCAGATTGGAAGTGGGACGAGATATCTATGGATTTCGTGACTAGACTTCCACGTACTTCCAGAGGTCACGACTCCATTTGGGTGACTGTCGACCAACTCACCAAGTCAGCCCACTTCTTACCCATCAGTGAGCAGGGCTCAGTGGAGAGCTTGGGGCACCTCTACATTCAAGATATCGTATGGCTTCATGGTGTTCCATCATCTATTGTCTCCGATCGAGACACTCGCTTTACTTCCCAGCTTTGGAAGGGGTTGCAGGAGTCATTCAAGACGCAGCTACGTCTGGGCACCGCCTTTCACCCTCAGACGGATGTTCAGACAGAGAGGACCATTCAGACTCTCGAGGACATGCTCCGTGCATGTGTACTTCACTTTGGTCGCAGCTAGGAGGACCACCTACCCTTGGTGGAGTTCGCGTACAACAACAACTACCACTCCACCATCGGGATGGCACCATACGAGGAATTGTACGATCAACCTTGCAGATCACCTTTGTGCTGGACAGACCCTGGGGAGTCAGCACTTGTGGGACCAGAGATGGTCTAGTCCACGACAGAGAAGGTCTAGGTCATCCAGGAGAGGATGAAGATAGCTCAAAGCTGGCAGAAGTCTTATGCTGACAGGAGGCAGAGACCACTAGAGTTCGAGGATGGAAACCACGTTTTCTTGTGGGTCTCACCTCGACGTGGATTATAGAGATTTGTCCAGGATGGCAAGTTATATCCACGCTTCATTGGACCATTCCAAGTCCTCAGCAGGATAGGTGAGGTGGCTTAACGCCTGGCTCTACCACCACAGTTGCACCAGGTGCACAACGTTTTCCACGTATCTCAGCTGAGGAGATACGTGCACGATCTGACAAATATCATCGACCATGGGGAGTTGGACATTGACATTGGGAGAATTTTGTGGAGGTCTCGGTGGAGATCAAGGATCGATAGGAGAGGGTCCTACATGGGCAGTTGATTCCTCTAGTGAGCATCAGATGGCAGCACGGGAACCTCCAGGAGATCACTTGGGAGTGGGAGGCTCAGATTCGTGCTCAGTACCCACATTTGTTCCCCCTAGTTTATGATGTATCATTACGGGGACGTAAAGCCCTGAAGTGGGAGTAATGTAAAGACCCATAAACTGGAAGGGAAATTTTTTCCTAATTTTCTTTGGGATTTTACAAGAACGCAGTTTCTGACCGCACCTGATTCCGAGTCCCAGTGTGCCCATAATCAATTTCTGAAGTTTAGCTCGGGTACGTTCTGTAAACGAACGAGCGGGTTTTCCTAACTTTTGAACTGGTGCTCGGAATCAAAATCTGAGGGCACCAATGAAACCAAAGCGCTAGAAATTTCTCAGGAACACCTTTTCTGGAGTTGCATTTGCTCGGGTGTGGTTATTTAAAAAAAGGTTAACTAATGAATAAAATAAAAGTTGTGCAACAATTTTTATTTTATGTTCTAAGTAGTTTAAACCTACTTATGGAAGTTGAGGTGGGACCCACTATATCCTAACCCCTCTTGATAGGATATTAGTGAAGTGGGCCCTACATGAGCCCCACCTTTTCAACTTCCTCAAACCCCCATTATTTTTGTAACACACCCGCACCATCTTTTTAAATGCCAAGTCAACTCTCTTAATTAATTAATTGAATTAAGTTATTCAATGTAATCAATTATTGAATTCATTTTGAATTTAGAATTGAATGTTGGCTTGTGTGTGTTAATTAAATACGACAAAGTGTTATTACTTTACGGGTTATTTCGTTGTGCGAGAAAGTTGGAGAGGAATCGCTCAAGCCTTGGAATCTTCATCTTCCTCCTTGAAGAACGCGATGAACGATGACCTCCATCGAATAACACTGATTCCTCAGAGATCGAAGACGCGACATTGTGTACCGTGACATCGACGGTCTTTTTCTCCGCGATTTCGTGTACTGCGACACCGTGTACCGTGTCACCAACGATCCTCCTTCTGCGACGTCGTCTTCCGCAACGTCAATTTCCCACGAAAAACCTCATTCGACGACTTCATTGAGGTAGGGGGTTTGATTTAGTTCATGAATATTCTTTGCCGTCCAAACGTCTTTTTTTTTCTTTAGCCGCTTGATATCGGATTAACGGGAGGAGGTCGGACCTCACGAACACGGCCGACCCTCCTCCCCCTTTGATGCTCTGTTTGTCGCGGCACGATTAACGAAAGCGCGGTGCAACGACACCGCACGGAAACAAAGAAGAAGCGTGGCGCCTTCGCGCCTCACTGGATAACCATGAAGAAGCCGCGGCTGGGGCGGGGCCACGGTGGAGGGGTGCAGATTCGTCGTGCCCTACCGGTCGGACAAGGCCGCAACTCAAATCCGCGGTGGTGTAAGGCAGGGAGACCGGAACCACCGGCACCTCGAAGGGGCGGGACCGCGGGGTCCCGCGGCGGCAGCACCAGCCAGCCGGACCGGGCCTGCCATTTCGGAAGGAAGACCGGGGGTTGTAACCCCCAGCTGGAAAAGGAGCGGCCCCACGTGGGGCCGTGGTTTCAATCAAGGGGGGCAGCCCCCCCCCCCCCTTCCGCTCGGCTCGGCCAGCGCCGAGCTGGCCACACCGGGCCACACCCGTCCCAGGCCTACCGGCCGCCCAGGCCGGACCGGCTGCACCTGGCCAGGCCGGGCCGCGCCCATCCGGCCGGACCGCGCCCTAATGGGCCAGACCCGGACCCGGTTTGGGCCGACCCAGGGGGTCTCGGGCCGGGTCGGTCCGGACCCAAAACCCCCTAAAACCGGACAGGTTTGTTCTTTTTTCCATATCCTGGGCTAAGGACCTCCGATCGATGCACCGTCAGTTTAGATACGATCCTTAGATCGATACAGTCATTTCGGTATATTACACTCATGGTTTTGGAGTACTTTGGGTACGGCCGGGTTGGATCGAGCACGAAACCAACCGGGCCCTCATAGCAGAAACACTTATAACTTGAGCTGCGGACGTCCGATTGAAGTGTCGTCAACATTGTTGGATTCCTCTTAGTGAGAAGGAACTTTTGTATTACTTTGCTCGAGGTTTGGATGTAGTTGGAGTGCATTCGGGTTGGTTTTGACTTAAAAACCAACCGGGCCCCAAGAACGAAAAAGCCAATAACTCTCAGACCGGGCATCCGATTGACGCGCGGTCTGTCACGTTGAGTTCCTCTTGTCGAGACGGAACTTTGAGATACATCAACTCCAGACTACGTGTTAGTTGATGTATCGACCCCTTGGCTCCTAGAGTGGACTCTCATGGAATCGAGCATGCTGTGTGCGGGAACCCTAGAGCTGGTTGCGACTGCGACGACGATGATGACTGCACTAAAATCCTTCGTGGGTTCGGCAGCGACGACGACTGCATTGAAATCCTCCTTGGGTTCGGAAGCGATGAATACTGCACTAAAATCCTCCGTGGGTTTGGCAGCAATGATGACCGTACTAAAATCTTATGTGGGTTCGACGGCGATGAATACTACATTGAAATCCTTCGTGGGTTCGGCAGCGATGACTACTGTTCTTATATCCTATGTGGGTCTAGCAGTGTTTGACTCTGTTCTTGTTATCCTATGTGGGTCTGGCAGAGTAGCTGGTCTATATCCTATGTGGGTCCAACATCTTAGCTGGTTTAGTATCCTACGTGGGTCCCAGTTTAGATGAATCAGTGGCTACATCTGATCATCTCTATCACCTTACGAAGAAGTATACATGTGTGAGTTGAGTCTTGACTTCGAATCAATATCTTCGATATGATTGACTTTCCTTCATATGTGGATTGGGTTGTTTTATCCTGTGTGGATTGGATTGTGCTATCCTGTGTGGATGTGATCGAACTTGGGATCAGATGCTGGAGCCGAACTGGAATTGATGACTTAGGTATATGTATGGGCATATACCTAAGTAGTGTTAGATGTTACTTTGTGATTGTATCTTTCCTTTGTGGATTATCCTTTGTGGATTCTGGGAGACCTTCGGGGGTCTCAGGGTCCCTACTGAGTAACGTATACTCACCCCTGCACAGGCTATGCCCGTACTATGTTATGATGGATGCAGACGATGGACAAGGTTGATCGTGGTTGAGGCTTGTGGAGCAAGTCAGTACCTGGAGGTGGACCACTGGGCGGGACGTACACGGAGCGGACGGCTGGACCCGAGGAGCTGAAGAGGTTATCTTTACCCACCCTTCAGGTGGGACTTCCAGTGGATGGCTCGACGTTTCTGATTTACTTTCAGTTGTTGTACTTTTTTTCCAGTTGTACTTTACTTCAGATTGGGTTTGTATTCTGGCCCATTTACTTTCCGCACTTACTATTGTATCAAGTTTTACTTAGTGTTTACGTCTGCTTTCTTACTCTGTGGTGTTTTTTTACTTTATAAAGGCAATGCCTTCCCCTTTTTGTCGGGATTTACACCTTGGTGCTAGTCGCCATCCCCTGGCCTATGAGAGGTGGGCTTGGGGTAGTCATGGCACAGTTCCTGAGGATGGGTCGTGACAGATTTAATCAACAAGTGGGAATAAACTATGATGAAACATTTGCTCTGGTAGTAGGAATTGAATTTATTTTAATACTTCTAGCCATTGTAGCATTCTTTAATTTCAAATTATTTCAAATGTATGTAATGTTTTCTTTTTATAACATATATGTTAAGGATAAATGTTATGTAGAAAAACCACCTAGTTTTGAAAATAAAAAACATCATATACAAGTTTAAAATATTATAAAATATCTTTATGGACTTAAATAATACCCTAGATCATGGTATGATAGATTAACTATATTTTTTTACGAAAAATATTTGTTAAGGAAGTTGTCGATCCCACAATTTTTATGAAAGAAGTCAGTAAAAATATTATGATTGTAAAAATATATGTTTGTGACATTTTATTTGGTTTATCCTAATAATATAAAATTAATTCATTTTTGGATCTAATGAAATTTGAGTATGAAATGATGCACATGAGCCTCATCACAGTTGGTGAGGACTCCTTAAGTGCATCCATAGACCGTGGATCAAATCCAGGTGGAGGATACTTTTCGGGTACTGTAGCAGGCACTCTAGCAGGAACTCTAGTAGTTACTGTAGCAGGAACTGTGTAGAAATGTAGCAGTTACTGTAGCGTGACTATAGCAGGGAATGTTTGGCACTGTAGCAGCTAGGAATATTCCCCCGTTTGGGCATTCGGACCACCGATTCGGTCCCTAAGTCCTCTAAGGCCTTCGGGCCACCCAGGCCTTCGGGTCAGTATGGCCTTCAAGCCACCTCAAGGCCTTTGGTCCACCGTTAGTGCAGATGCAAATCAGATATCCTACAATGAACAAGCATCAGAAGGAGGACGAGTAAGGATCTTTCACCAGAGAAAAGCTAAACGGATTACAATAATGAGAGGGTATGGCACCTTCCATCGAGACAAGCCTATGCATGTACACGAAAGCCTAGCTGGTCAGCCATGCAAAGGTGGAGATCTGATTTCATGAGATGATTGTAGGGAGGAGCAGTTCCATGTAGTTAGTCTGGGTTGCATGTAATTCTTGAATCCTATGGGCAATGAATTCCACTAAGGCCTATGGGCCATATAATTGTTTCACCTATGGGCCTTGTAAGGGTTCCACCTCACACCTTGAAAGGTGGATTATGAAAATCAATAAAAATGATGGGCTTCAGGCCATGGTAGGTGGAGTTTGAAATGATTATGATGGGCGAGTTGACATATTTTTGAGGTTTTCAAATATCACCAAAACTAAATGGTACTTTTGTATAAAATCATAATTATATAAAATATTCAGTTAATAAATTCAATTATGAATGCACTAATAGTATTATTACTCTTATAAGTACCCCTAATTCATTAGATATTGGAGAGGCTAGGAAACCAATTGAACAAAAATCATTTAGATGTTTGATTGGAAGCATACTTTACTTAATAGCTAGTCATCTAGATTTAAACGTTTTTGAATACTTATGTTTTTGATATCCTGAAAAGTAAAATAATTCCCATTTATAAGATATAAAATTTCTATTTCATCAACTTAAGGGAAAGTTTATTTATGTTTATTCTATTCATCTTGATATGATTTCAAACTATTTTTTTTATGATGATTTTGGATGTTTTTGAATTTTTACAAAAAGTACATCCAGAATGTTTCATTCACTGAGAGATGTATTAGTTTTCCTTTCTTATAAGAAAAATAAGAATCCCTTTTCACTTTTCGATCCGAATATGTGGTAGCAGTAAGTTTTTGTTCTCAAATTTTTTGGATACAACAAATACTTATAGACTATGGCATGGGTGTTACTAAAACTCAATACATTGTGATAATATAAGTTATATTTACCTAAGTAAAAACCTATCAAATCACTCATTTTATAATTCCATAGATATTAGATAACAATTCCTTTGGGATAAAACACTAAAATGGGATATAATTTTATAATTCATCAGAATGGAATAACAACTTACTAATACATTTACTAAACCCCTTATATTCTCTAAATTTGAATATAGTAAACAGATTCTGAGAATGAACAATGTTAAATGACTATTCATATCTAAATATTTTTTTAAAATATACTTATAGTAATGACATCTCATTCATTGGGGGAGTACATATGTTTATGGTTTCTAAAAATAAATTTTTCCCAAATTTTATAAATTTTCTATGATTTTTTATCATACTGCCATTATCAGACTCAAAAAACTTTTCAAAATTTTGAGAATCAAAACGTGATAAAAAACACTTGTCTCAAAATTTTAGTTTATTTTTATATTTTTATCATAATCATTTTTTGTAATAAAATTATCATAAACCATTGTTGTAATAAAATTATAGTATTCATTTATTCTTTAATAAACTACCATAATTAGAATTTGTTTAGAAAACCCAAAAGAATAGGTTACTAATACTGATGAAAAATCCTACCATGAAATTTATTCTTTAATTATTTTATGTTTTTTCACTAATCCATTATTTTGTTTTATAATTTTTTCATTAATTATTCTTTTAGATTCATTAAAATTATTTTTTAAAAAAATTAAAATATTTTTAATCAGAATAATTACCACTCTAATAAAAAAAAATCATAATTTTAGAGTTGAAATAAATATTTAAATCATTATTCAATAAAATATTGGTTTTCATATTATATAAAGGTTTTAATATCATTCATTGAACGTTTTTTGAATATTAACTGTCAATTTTCTATGCCTATATAAGGGTGGGACATATCCTATCCCACATTATTTTCCCAATATTTCATCACGGATTCCTGACTCTTCTCAATGTCGTGAGTCTAATTATTTTTGTGTTTTTCTATAAATAATATTATGTAAAAAAAGAAATTTTTTCCTTGAATATCTTCAGGGGGAAAGTGGATGAATATGTATGATTGAAGTATAAAAAGAATTATATCATTACAATGACTGAAAAATTATTTTGTAGAGAAATAGGGAAAATAGATTTATTTATATTATCCTATGTTAGTCAGATAATGTTATACATCTATTGAGTGTGTTATAGAATAATAGAAGTATATAGTCTCTTTTTATATTTTTTCTATGAAATATAAAATTACATATAAAAGAGTACAATATTTTTTTGAGTGTGCATACTAGAAGACGAACTTATCTTTCATTACACAAATTATAATAAAAGAATAGATCATTAGAGAGATATAAGTTAGAATCATATTTCTTCTTAACTTATGTAAATGTGAGGAAAGTATCTCACTTGTCACTGGATGAAAGAGTAATATCATTCTGGATAGATGTTTACCTTGTTCCAATGAATGATTATCAAGATACTCTTAACGTATGAGATATTTTTTGTTGGACTTCACGATGAATATGAGAATACTAAACATGATGACTTTTTTCATTATATTGGAGGATTTAAAGAGTGACTAAATTAAGTGCAAGATCATTATGTTTCCATATTTCATTAATAAGTTAATCGAGAAATATATAATACTTTTTACCATTGATATTGAGTCTTTCCCTGTCAAATAAAGGATTTCATTCATTGGAGAAGATACTTTTCATGAATAAAGATTTTGTTTTATACAAAGTCAAAAAATATTGTAGACAAAGTTGAAAGTGATTCATTAGAGGTATAATCATCCATGTTTGTTAAGGAGGTAAAATGAAAATAAAATCTATACCACCCTTTTATAGAATAAACAAAAGAAATAAAATACACTTATAAATGATGAATTCAAAGAAATCATGGCACATAAGGCTCAAAAGAAACTGTGAGATACTAAATTTATATAAGTTAAGCCTGATGTTTTAGCCATTAAAATTTTTTCGGATGAGAAATTGAAAATGAAGGAAAAGATAAAAAACAAAAGAAAAGTTTTGAAGAATAAAGAGTAGTTAAAAATTTGATGAAAGTTTTTGAATGGGATTCTAATAATCATCTTCTACTATTATCTCATACTAATTAAATAATTCTTAATGTTAGACTTATTTTTAATGAAACTTCAATGATAATATTGGTTGATCATTTTATAGATAATAATGGAAAATTAAAAGTTGTTTTTTATGAACAAGTCCCTAAAAAGTACAAGAGTATGTTTAGAAAGATAAATAAACAATTTCTAAATTAGTTGGATAATGATTTATGAGAAAAAAAGACAATTAGATATAAAAAATGATGAAGTGTAAGAATAAAAAAAATATGAGAAGAATATGAATAAGAATAAATTGATATATAACAATAAATATAATAATAAGTAGATAAATAAGTAGAAGAAGATGTAGAGGAAGATGAAGATAGTGAAAAAATAGAGACTGATTGGGGTTTAAAAAAAGAATATTTAGATTCATCATTATCCCCTTTTCATACTCTGTTTGATAATGATGTAGATATAGTATGGACTTAGGTTGATAAGTCTTCATCGAAAAAGGAAGAAAAAATAATCCTAAAAGGAGCAATAAGAATACCAACATTCGAATACAAAAGATTATGATAAAGTCGAATCATAAAAAAAGATTCATGTTATAAATTATTTAGAAGAATATAAGGATCCAGAAATAGTATTTGATAATGTATACTTTAAAGGAAAATCTGATGTCAATCTGAGTCAATTCAAACCACCTTAGGTTGAGGCTGATTCATCAGATTCTGAAGCTACAATTGTACAAAAATCTTTTCATTATATTTTTATTACTTTAAAAATATAAAGTGATTAGATTCCTTATCTTCCTAATATTGAATTTAAATGAAGGTTTATTCAAAACTCATTGAATAAAAATTTAGAAACTCTAAAATTTCTGACCGGTTACATGAAAATAATATAGAAATATTTTAATGTTTTTTAGGAAAATTTTAAGACTCAGAATAATTCATACAATCTCATGGTTAAGTGGTCAAATAATGATGAAATTTAACAAGTAGAGAATGATTATCAGTTTTAAAAAATGAATAAAATATATTTCTAAATAGAATAATCCCTTCGTACCTTATCGTATGATGCTTCTAATTGGGTAATTTGTTTTAGGAGTTTAGAGAGAAATCCAATGAACATTCTAAAATGGTGATGTTTTTTGAAGGAAAATATCATATTATGTAGATTTATAATCGAAAAATCAGTGAATAATTTGAATGATTTAACATGGAAGTTTTGAATCTTGAAGTGACATAACACTAAATTTTTAAGGTTCAATCATCGGTGAAAGAATTACAGAAGGATCATGTGGTGTTTAAAATGATAAAGGCCATTGCTAAGAAACTAATGAAGAAATAACGAATACTTTATTTTGAACTCTCTATGTATATTTCTAAACATTTTAATGGTTGTTATATTTGAATGACCTTTCATCCAGTAATTTTTTCTTAAATGTTTTCCAAATTTCATTTAAATGAGTGTTCATTCTTTTATTACTTGGATGATTTGTTTTTATATAAATATTTTTTTTATATATTATCAATCATTTAATATTTCAAGAAACTATGGTTACTTTCCCATTCTGTTTGAAAATCACAGAGGGGGAGATATTTAAGAATATCTTTTTAAGGTGGAGTTTTCTAAAAAATGGGAGATTTTATCCTAAGGGGTATAATAATTATTTAATTGGGAAAGGTTTTATTACATTCCATCCTATCATAGGGTATATATAAATTTAGGGGATTTAAAAATATTTTTTTAATGTTATTAAAAGAACAAGGGGTTTTTCAAATTTATCATTTTCCATTTAAGTGTTATGGTTTTTTGCATTCCAAAAAAGGGGATATTGTTGAGTCATATATTTTAGTACTTAGTTTTCCAATCCTTTATTTTTGGAAATAACAATCACTCTCTTAATAAATTTTTACTAAATTTTAAGGCCCCATGTTTTTACTATGTTTTTATAGAAAAATTTACTTTTTACCAAACATAGAAAAAATTATAATGTTTTATGAAGAAGAACATAAAATTTTTCAATACAAAGAATCAGATCTAGGATGATTATAATTCATCAAACTGTCCTTTTAATCTAACCAGTGGTTAGACTTTTGGGTTGTCTTTTATACTAACAAAAGTCATGACCACTATATTGATACTGATACTAATACATTGGAATGTTCCTTATATGGTTTATCATATTGAAATATAATAAGGAAATTCATCAAACTATCCATAGTTAATAATCACAATATATAGACATGTTTCTTTTGTAAGTAATACTAGTTGGTATTGTAATATTTATAAACAAAATTAAATCATGAATTTGGTTAGAGATGAGATGTAATGTGCAAGTTGTATGAGGTCATTGCAACTAACGTTGAAATATGACCATGGGGATATCTCTTATAAATACTTAGCAATTTTTGAGTTATGAGCTGATATATTTCACAAATCAAGTATTTTAATTATTTATTATCTTGAACTTTTCAATCTTAGTCTTTGTAATACTTTATAGATTTGTATTTATAATGAATACTTTTCAAGATTTCATTCTTTAAAACATTTTCTTTTATATTCTACATCTGTTCATTGTACCGATCGAGGGCTTCGGGGGATAAGAAGATGGTGAATCTCATCCATTAGATCTAGGGATTTTGGGGAATGTAATAGAGACATTTATCATCATAACTAAGGCTTGTGAGGATACAAATACATAGAATATTCCGATTATCGTATCAAGCCCCTTCCTCATGAGGAAGGAAAGACCTTTACAAGAGGTATAAATCTATGGATACCTTTAGTCAAGGTTTCTGAATACCTTTGATCAAGAGATTAAAGATTTAATTGTTTTAATATAGCTTATAAATAATTATTTCTTTTATATGTTTTGTATTTATTTTTTGATCAAGATATATAGAAAGACAGAGTTTATGCTCACATTTCTATACAATCGTTATATTGGTTCTATTGTGATACTGATAAAAATAATATGATAAAATTGGATCATTTGACATTCTAATTCTAATACTCTGATCATAATAAAGTGTCGAGTCTAATAATTTTATGTAAATAGGTTTTTCTACTTTAGTTTAATTTTTAAAACTCAAATTCACCCCTCCTCTTTTAATTATTTTCATCTTAGTTACTATTATTATCCACCACTAATGATAAAAAATAAGTTGTAGATAGGATTCACTTGACATATGGATCAGACACCTGATCTTGTGATACTTAACTCCATAAAAATATTTACTGCCACATCAAATTGGCTACATGATAGGTGTTCTTCCAAACCACACATCATGTAGTCAATAAATTTCTAGATACTTCATATTATTGACATGTATTATAATTTATATGAAATTTTTCATCAAATAAATCATTAATAACACTACAAAATTTCACCTTCTATATTGACAACTCAAATTTCTTCATCTGTAGCTAGATTCTATCACTTTTTCATTAAAAATGATACCCTCAGTTCCATGTGTATCACTGGAACATCCGAACTTGTGTATAAAACTTCAAATAATCCTTCTTATGATTCATATCATCTACAATGACTCATACTTGTTCTATAATATCCTATACTCATTCCAAAACAATGATCCATAATGCTAATAATCAATCTCTCAACCAAAAGGTTTTTATGAATAATCGAATCACCAGTCGATTAAATATTGATGATGTATGCCTGTAGAATAGGGGGAAAACCAAAAAACATAAAAGTGTTAAAATCAATGTTGGATGTGTTCAACATGGAATTAGTATTGAAATAGGAATCAATAAATTAGAAGAATCAAAATAATCAGAAAGATATATTCCCAAGTCTTAACATAGGAATATATTTTAAAATATAATTCAATAAGGCCATGCAATGATGAGAAAGTGATTAATTCAAAAGAAATAATATGTGTTCACAAAAAAATTAAAGTGACGCAAAATCCAAAAAACAGATCCCTAGCTCAATATTAGATTGACAACAGAATAACAACATGTTCTTGTAGGTGATATCATTGAAGAAACAAATATGTCTATGGTTGATATCGAGTCCCAAATTCAACCTTCAATTATCTCCACTTAGAGATATCCACCAAATTCCTAGGTTTATATATCCATCACTATAGAATTTATATATATTATTATATAGTAAAATCCCTTGCTTAACAAAAAATAGAAAAAATTAAATAAATTTAAAAAAATATATTAATCCACCCAAGACTACAAATAATCTTAAAACCCTTTTTGAATGAAACATATGCAATTACTAAATTATGTCTTACAATCTAGACTCAACTCTAGCCTCATTTTCCCAATATGAGTCTTATTTAAGTATATATACCATTATTTTTTAAATTATGTGGGTGTGTGAGTTTATATATTTTATGTATTTCAATATACCAACAATAGGGATTTATGATGCTTGAAACACTATTCCAACTCTATATCTATCCCTAAAAATATTATTTAAAATATTCAAAGTGTCTAATCACAATAAATAACAATGATAACGGTGGATCTGGTATCTTCCCTCCTCCTAGTCCCCAACTTGATTTTTTTTAATATTTTTCCTTTCACATTCCTTGGTGGTCAAGGTTCACATAGAGATTGAGTTGTTAGATATGATTGAGGGGAAACATAATTATCTGGAGACTAAAAAAACATGAAATGAAATGTTTTTTGTTGACATGTATAAAGGATTTAGATGAGTGTGGTGGGATGTCATTTTTTTGTAGTTTCATGATAAAATGTCTAGAGAATATTTCAAGACCATATTTATTAAGTGGAATTATACTGAGGATGTCGTGGTGGATACATCTAGTGAATTTATGGGACTTTATTTAAGTGATAAAACAAAAAAGGATTATATTGATTGTTTATCTAAGTTAGTGTTTTCTCTCTCTCGATCTAGTCTTTGATGAATTTATATTAAATCGATTATTTGAAATTGGTATTCTCTTGGACCTAGTATCAATTGTTAATAAATACATCCCTATATTGTATAAGGAAGTTGTTGAAGTAGATATATTCATGGAAGAAAATAAGATAATAAAATATGTTCCTAATCATAGAAGTCGGTTTTATGAGGGTTAGTTTTCCCAAATCCTTGTTGGTTATTATAGGAAGAAATGTCAGTTTTATGTTTCTAGTGTGGGAAACCTTGGAATTATAAACCATACAGTTTTAAATATTTAAAGTCATTCCTTTCATGTGGTCATTCTAGTCATATTTTGGAATTTTTTAAGAATAATTATCAATGAAATAGTAAGTAAACTCCAATATTTCCTAGATTTGGATGAATATATATTTTTTGCGTTTATGATTGATGATTTTAGGGTATATTAATGTATTTATGTAATTATTTCTTGATTTTTTCTTTGGGTATCTATTATGTCCTTATTTTATGAGGTGCTAGTTATTTTTTGTTATTCACATGCATCATTTATTTTTTATACTTCTTCATGTTTATATTTTTTTTTATTCATGTAATGTGATTTTTATTTTGATGATTCTTTCAATGGAATAATTGGTTTTGTTCTAGGGTAACTGAGAAGAGTAATTCACTGGTTTATATTATTCACTCGATGGTTCCTAGTTTTACATTCTATTAGGTTCATTACGGCCAATTTTCCATGATCATGATCCAAGGTTACCCTTTCTTTCCACTACATATATAGATAGTTTGATTTTATTTTATAGTTTATTGGTATCATTGGTCAATGTTTACTTTCTGGAATTTTGAATAAGTTTCATATTTGGTTAACTATGGTTGGTGTAGAATTATTTTTTCTTTTATTATTTTGTAGAGAAGGTTTAATTTTAGTGATTCTATTTAAATAGGAAATTCTATCATTCTCTCACTACATTAATATTAATTCTAAATAGTGGAGAGTCTTATAGTACATCAATGTAATCCAAATTAATGGTCATCCAATGAAATATTTTATATACGTGAATATTAATATGGAATTGATTCATTGATATTTATGTTACTTTATCATGATTTTGGTTATGTTAGAGTTGGTTGATGATACTTTATAATATTTTCTAATTATCTTTAGGATTTTAGATGAATCGTATTGGTGATGTGATAGGTTATTGTTTTTGTTTCGTCATGAATTTTTTTTTTAACCCTCCCACCTCATATATCAAAATTAATGGGTATTGGAGTTGAATTAATATTAATATCAATTGGTTATTATAATATTGAGATAATATTTTTTATGAGATTGATCATTTCAATCCACTATTTTGGACGATTCTTTTAGAATACCATTGAACCCATGTTTGGTGAGGAGGTTCGATCCTAGATACATTCCACTAATTTCAATAATTATTAGATGAATAAAGATTCATATTGAGAAGAATTCAGACACCCTTATATCAATATGGTAAAAATTATTATTTAATTATCGTGTTTTGGATTTTGTGGGGAGTTTTTTTTTATTTTTTTATTGGAATTTTGAATCTATTATATGTTTTATAGTTATCACACAATCACCGAATAAATTATTTATAATCATACAAGAATTTTTATACATAAGGTTCTACTTTAGTTAATGGTACATGATTTTCAAACAATTTAGAGCAGCCTTACAGGTAATTTTTATCTATGGGGAACCAATGAAGGCAACCCTTAAACATGGGTTTGTTGATTCAGTTGTAGTACAAAATTAACACGTTCTTAGGGGAAACAATGATTCCTACATTTACATGTGTTTTTTACGATTAATTGTGGATTTAAATAGGTTATTCGTGATTAGGTGTACCCATTGTGGTTACTCATATACATTTTTTTTCTTATGGTACATATATTGAAACGCCCCAACCCCAGTTACCCAGAGTTCGTGAATTATTACATAACATTGGCATGATACAAGGAATAATGTCCCGAAATACCGATAAGTTTATTAGCCATGTAAGTATTAGATACATTCATAAGTTTTACATTATATCATTAAATAAAAACATTATCAATATTATGTATCCTTTTGAACACACATATATCCTTAGCCTATCCCTACAGGTCAACCATAAAATACTTCTTCAAATCCATGGAAAAATAATACATAGAAATAGGTGAGCTCAGATGCTCAGTAAGGATAACTATATAGAGGATACTTTTATAAATAAGAAAAAACATTTAAGGCAATATATAAGACTAAAACAAAATCCTTTTAAAATTAAACTTTAGCATAATACGGATTAGAAAAAATCAAATAATTACATTTATTTATTCATATGGATATTCTTATAGTTGAATAATCACATGAAATATCAATAGACACTTTCATAATTATGGATTGCATACTGGCATACATCATAACCACAATCAAGGCCTTATGCCAAGACTAGAAATAAGACTTTTTCATGGCCTTGTTACAAAAAACTAGTTTGTCTCATGAGACCTACCGATGAATCAAGGAGCTATAGCGGGATCCACCTATCACTTACTAAGTCCATTCATTCCTAATTTGAAAAGGATTAAACATAACATAATCATTCGTATTAAAACTAGCATACGAAAGGTCAATACATTATCCATAAACCATGAATAGTGTAAAAATAACCCATCCACATTAAAACATGTTACAATACCATCAATATAATATGGAAGATTTTTATCATAATAAATCATCTTCAAACACGCATAAAATCCATCAAATGATGATGACATAGATGAAATCAAAACATTTTTAGAGAAATATTTCTTTCTATTTTGAAATATTTTAAAATTTCTATAATTATAATGAAAACATTTATTATGAATATATTCCTAAAATATTGTATGGGATGCTTCGACGATTTTATAATGGCGTTAAATAGTCGCACCCGTCGTATAAGTTAAAAAAAAAGACATTCTTACCTTAATTTTTTTGAAAAGGTCATAAGGTACCTTATTTGGAAAACAACTGAAAGATTACTTTCAAAATATATATGGTCAAATAATGGTATAAATTAATTTAACCCATAGTATACTAAATATTAAAAATGTTTTGAATTATATTTTTAAGAAACCACAGATGTGGGTGATAAAGAGATCTCAGTAGGTACTTACGAATTAACAACCTCAGATAAGTAAAGAGATTGTAGAATTAACCCTTACCTTGTACTTTTCCTTGGTCGAGGGTACGTTAAACTCTTATATAATAGTTAAATAATTTTTATTAAATTATAAAAGAACTATATAAATAAATATTATATCATATATGGTCATTTAATATTGATTTGTTAATAATATTTTAGTAGTATCATCATTTTGGATGTTAAATGATCTGTTTTACATTATATGCTTGGTTACATAAGAAATATTTGATATGGATAGGATTTATTTTATTCATATACAGAAAGATATTATGTTCATAAATATTATTTTTAATAACAAAATGATTTTTTTTTTTGAATGATTATGATGGGGAATGAATCTCATCGCATTCGTGGAGACGGTAATCTGTACGTACGCACGACAGACAACATCATTATATTGATGGTGAAATAATATGTAATTGGATGTTATATCATATATAAAGAATCATTAAAATTTTATATTTATTATTTAATCATTTATACTCTTTATTATACCCATCCAAATAATGAAGTGTTTGAATAACAAACTATAACACGACGTGGAGACAGTAAGCCGTACATACGCACATATGGTGACTTTTTGATTCATATGATGGATAGAATAATGAATATGGTTGTAAAATTTCTATAATAACATCAATGTATATAGAATATACTGGATTTAGTATTTTAGAATTTAAAAAACAAGGAAAGAGGAAGTGGAAGAAGAAAATAACTTGAATGAGGTGATGAAATATTTACCTCTTCTTCGGGTTCTTCCACTTAATTTGATCAAAAGGGCTCCTTAGGTTAAATTTATGACCAATGGATGGCCTATAGAATTAAGGTATGAATGTTGGGAGGATATTTGGGTAGTGTTGGCTGGGCCAAATGGCTTTGGAGTTGTGAAATTAAGAGAAGGGGAAGTGCCCTTTAATAAGAGAGGTGAGAGTCACTTTAGGAAAAGTTTGAAATATTATTTTATAATAAAATAATTTTCGGTTTCTAAGGGCTCAAAATTAAATTATTTGGAGTATAAGGTGGGTATGGGTCGAAAAAATCTCAACCAATTGGTTTTATATAGGTTTAGGTTACCATATTAACCTTATCTTTTAGATTTAACTCTTAGTTAAATAGTTTGACATTTACCATGTCTCATTGTATTTTTATAATATATGGTTAATAAACATACTATAAACTACCAAGAGAACCCAAAGTAGTTAATTATTAATATATATAACCTTAATTGAGTCTTTTTTCGAATCCTTTTATTTTATGGAATATTATATCAATTAATTATATAGTATTTGTTTTAAAAACTCAATTATGTAAATTTTGAAACTATTTAGTATTTGGTTTTTGTGAAAATAATAATAGCAATATTACTTCGAAAAAAATTATTTAATCAACCCTAACATGTCTTATTAACAAATAAAATTTGTTTAATTCATTAGAAGTATCAATTTATATATATTTGGATATTAATAATATCGATTATTTTAATATTTCATTAATAACCTAATTACTGTCTCATCATTGTGTCATAAATAAATTAAATTATATAATGTCTAAAAATTATAAATAAAATACCATTATTTAGGAAATATTTTTATATTTTTAATGAATATTTATAGTCTAATTCATATTGTGTGTAACTCTATATTAAAAATGGTTTAGTTATTATACTTTGAATTTAACTCTTTTAACTCTTCATAAAATAAAATAATAATAAAAGTCTTAATCTAATAGAATTTGACCAAAGAGGATCATATTTTATTCCTAAGGTTGGTTTTGGTCGAATTATACTTATCCAAAAGAATTAGGACATGTGTTAGGGTAATTATGATATCATTTGTACCCTTAATTACCATATTTACTTTTAACCGTGGTAAATAAAAGTCAAAAGTTACGATTAACCAAAAATTATTTTCATCTTATTGAACCACATTTTACATAGTGATATTAATCTTGTCTCTCTGATTTTTTAAATTCAACCCACAGAAGAGATAAAATTATGTTTTATGAAAATTTATAAATTCTCATAGGAGGTGGGTAAAAGAGGTTAACAAGTTCCATAAAATTTTTATAAATCTAAACTAATTATAAAGTGACTCAAATGAATTAAATTGAACTTATATAGGTATTATTTATCTATTTCGACCTAAAATAAATTTAAAAAAAATAAATAATTTTTTAAATAAAAAGTCAGTGTTATACAATAACGCATTGTTTTTCACTATTCATAAAAAAATGAATGTTTTTAGAAAAATAACAAAAACTCACCCAAAGAAAATTTCGATATTTAGAATCCAAAAAAAGTACATTTTGAAAGATACAATTTATATATTTTTAGAAAGTGGGTATTTCTATTCATAACGGCTAGTTTTATTGGTAGTGGTGTGTTTGAACTCGAAGTTGCGTACAACACAAGCTATTGTGTTATTCAAAGGGAAAAGTACTGTGGAAGCTTGGAGTGTTACATTCCCCCCTCCTTAAAATAATTTTGTCGTCAAAATTTCTAGATTATTACTGTATAAAAAGATTTGGGTATGTCTTAATCATATGTTCCTCAGGTTCCAAAGTTCCCTCTTCCATCTTATGATTTCTCTATATAAATTTTACCAGACGCGTCTTCCAGTTTCTCAACACTTGTTCTCTGGTATCAAGAATTCTGATAGGCTCTTCACAATAATATAGATCGAGTTCCAGTTCTAATTCATCATAGGTGATTATGTACATTTGGTCAGGCTTGTATTTTCTCAACAGTGATACGTGAAACACATCATGAAATTTGGAGAGACTTTGAGGCATTGACAAACTCTATGATACAACTCTAATTCATTCTATAATTTCAAAATGTCTGATATACCTTGGACTCAATTTACCCTTCTTACCAAACCGTACAACACCCTTCAATAGACATACCTTCAAGAAAACATGGCCTCCTACTTGAAATTTCAAATCCTCCCTTCAGTTATCAGCGTGGCTATTTTTCCTACTTTGGGCTGCTTTGATGTGGGTTTGGATAACCTTCACCTTTTCCATCATTTCCTCAACATGTTCTAGGCCCAAGATTTTTCTTTCACCAACAACATCCCAACAATTTGGTGTGAGACATCTCCTTCTATAAAACTCTTCATATGGTGCCATTTCATACTTTAAGGGAAGCTATTATTATAGGAAAATTCTACCATAGGTAAATAGTGATCCCACATACCTTTAAAGTCATGTGATCAAGATCTCAACATGTATTCTACGGTTTGAATAGTCTGTTCTGATTGTCCATCAGTTTGAGAGAGGTAGGAAGTGCTCAAAGGAAGTTCGGTATCCAGGGATTTTTAAAGACTTTTTCATAATCTTGATGTACAATGGGCGTCACAATCATAAAAAATCAATAGGGGTACTCCATGAAGTCTTACAACTTCATTAATATATAGTCTTGTTAGACGTTCAAGTGGTAAATCTTCTCTTATAGTAAGAAAATGTGCTAACATGGTAAGACGATCAACAATGACCCATATTGAAACATTCTTTCTAGGATTCTTTGGTTGCCTCATGACAAATTCCATCGTAATATTATCCCATTTCCACCCAGGTATGGGATGATGTTGCATGACTTCTCCAGGCAGTTTCCTTCCAACTTTCACTAGTTGACAAACCATACATCTTGACACAAAATCAGCAATCTCCCTCTTCATGTTATCCCACTAAAAATGTTCCTCCAAATATCTATACATCTTGGTGCTCCCATGGTGTATAGAGAAATTGGTTCTATGAGCATCATCCAACAATTCCATTTTTAGATTAGGTATGTTAGGAACACAATGTCTCTTCCCAAATTTCAAAATTTCATCTTCATATATAATGTCACTCAGTCTCCCATCATTCACAGCTTTAATCTTCTTTTGAAGCTCCTCGTCATCAGTCTAAGAACTATTTATCCTTTCTTTTAATGATAGTTTGGGAACCATTTGAAAAGGTATTGATGTTTCACATTCCATGTTTATTCCCATATCCATCATTACTAGATCCGTGAAAATAGGTTCCCTTTCAACTCTCATATTTTTCAAAACTCCAGGATCATTTCTTCTCAAAGCATCTGACACCTTATTTTCTATCCTTGGGAGGTGGTGTATAGTTCAATCATAATCCTTGAGTAGTTCAAGCCATCGCCTTTGCCTCATATTGAGTTCTTTTTGTGAGAAAATATACATCAAATTCTTGTGATTTGTATAAATCACACATTTTTTACCATAGAGATATTGTCTCCATATTATCAGAGAAAAGATTACAGCTGTTAACTCAAGATCATGAGTGGGAGATTTTTGTTCATGAATTTTTAGCTTCTGTGAAGCATAGACAATAACTCTATTATTCTGCATAAGGAAACAACCAAGCTCTTTCTTTAAAGCATCTCTATAAATAACAAACCCATCATTCCACAATGGCAGAGTCAAGATAGAAGAATTAATTAATCTTCTGTTCAGTTCTTCAAAAAAAATTCACACACTTTTGTCCAAACAAATTTAACCCCTTTACAATTGAGCTTGGTTAATGGGTTATCCAACCAGGTAAAATTCTGGATGAAACATCGATAGTAACTTGTTAAACCAATAACATTGTGTACCTCAATTATACTTGTTGGTGCTAGCCATTCTTGGATTTCCTTTTTCTCAGAAGGATCGGCAGAGATTCCATCATTAGAGACAATATGTCTATGAAATAAAATCTCTTGAATCCAGAATTCACACTTGCTAAATTTCCCATATAATTCATTTCTTCTAAGAGTCCTTAGGATAATGCACAAGTGATTTTCATGATCTTCTTTGCTATATGATTATACAAAAATATCATCAATATATACCACTATAATGTCATGAATATATTACTTGAATACTCTATTCATTAGATCAATGAAGATAGATGGTGAATTAGTCAATCTAAAATGCATTACAGTAAACTCATAATGCCCGTAACTGGTTCAAAATGATTTTTTCTTAATGTTTTCCTTCTTCACACACAACTGATGATATCCCGATTGAAGTTCAATCTTTGAAAAATATTGATCTCCAAGAATTTGGTTGAATAAATCATTAATGTGAGTTATTGGATACTATTTCATTATTTTTATATCATTGATCTCCATGTAGTCAATGCACAACCTCATAGATACATATTTCTTTTTAACAAAAATTATAGGGGATCCCCATTGAGAAACACTAGGGAAAATAAATACCATGTTACTCAATTCATCTAGTTGTTCCTTTAGTTCCACTAATTCCACAATGGACATTCTATAAGGGGTCTTCGATATGGGCCTTGAACTAGGAATTAAATCAATGGAAAACTCAATTTATCATTCCGGAGGATTTCCAGGTAAATCCTCTAGAAACACATCAACGTATTATTTCACAATATGTACGTACTATATTCGAACATTATTTTACTCACCCATAGTTATTTTATTCTTTTCATCCCCAATAATTGAATTTAGTAGTTCTACTGGGGGTAGATATAGATAAGAATCATTTGGTGATGTTTCTCCTCTAATGATAGGGTACTCCTTATCATCATTGAAATTTGTAACCTCCTTCTTCTTATAATCAATTTTTGAATCATGGTCTGTAAGCCAATCCATTTCAAGGATTATATCAAATTCAATCATGGTTATGATGATGAGATTAGCCGATAAAGAACATTTATATGACTTAATGGGAACTGATTCACTAAACATTGTTGCGATGATACTCCCCATAAGTGTTTTCACCAAACATGGCATGAGGGTGTAGATCGCCCCATGGTTTCGCGGATCTGGAGCTCTGCATCAACCTCAGACAACGAACTGGTTTGCAGGTCTCCACTCCCGCTCTCGTGACGGCTTCACCTCCCTTTCTTCTACGCTGCCCTCTACGTTCTTCGTCTTCCTTACGAGCCACTACAAGGTCGCAGAGGGTGACCTTAGGAATGCCTGGGCACACAATGGTTTGTTGTTCAATTTCTTGTTTTTGTTTTCTCCTACTTGTTTTGTCACGGTCAAACTAGGAAGGGTGTCATCCTCTTTCTAGGTTAATACATGGTCGTAGGAAGTGGCCTCAGGAACGGTTAGAGTCGACAAAGTTCCCTTACTAGTTCTCTCTGTCGCTCTGCGGTTCTGGTGAACTTCTGAGGAATATCTCCCCATCGGTCAACCCCCATCGCAAATCTGGTGTGGGTTTGTTTTTTTGTTCGGTGCGGATCTGGCGCGGCTTGCTCTGGTTCATGGAATTCTGTTTCACTGGGTGGCCATGGAAGTCCCAGATCTTGAAGACGAGGATGAGGGTGTGATGGGGTTGCTGCTCGAGCAGGTGTTGAGGCCTTTACAGAACTCTCCTAGTGTGATGACGGTGTTTCCTGGTGAAGGACTGTTTCCTAGTGTTTACGTGGACAGCCATGGTGCGGGATGCACGCAGGTGCGTGCACGGACACCGGCCATTCATCATGGGACCAGTTTTTTTCTTCTCCAGATGTCGTGGGGTTTTTCACTAGGATGGTTCAACATTTCTTTGGTTCCCTCTTCCATTGCATCATGCTCCATTCGTGCACAACCCCAATTTCATTGGGTTTGATGGTTTCCATGATCCTTTGGATTGTGCAGATGTTCATGGATATGATTGAACTTTTCGAGTTCTCTTTTGTTGGTTCTACGTGTTGATGTGTTTTGGGAGGCTTTGGTTGTTTTCTTGTTTCTCTTTCAGGTGGGTCTGGATTTGGAAGTGGTTCCAAATCCCACCCACCTATGGTTCTCATTGATTGTTCGGTTCACAATAACCAAAAAAGTGACTTATTTGAAAAAAAAAACAAGTTTCAATCAGTGAAATAATGCGATGATCTAGAATCAAATAAATAATTGGCTAAACTTGAGGAAACCATTAAATTACCTACCACCGCGTCTTTCGGAGCTTCACCCTCAATAGTAGTGATCACATAGGCCTGAACATGCTCCCTTGGCCTTTTTGAGGTAAGTTACCTTGGTGCTTATGAAAATCATTTTCATAATTACCCTTTTATCTACAATTGTAGTATTCAACATTGACATCATATTTTTTCCCCTTGAAATCATGAGCTCGGTGGCCTTTTTCAACACACATGTAATAGACTGTCATTCTCTTCAAGAAAGTTCCGGGGTGTTTCTTCCCACATTTATCATAAGATGGATATTCAACTTTTCCCTTCATCATCTTATTTCCATTTCCAGAGTGTTCAACAAATATTTTTTTCTTTCTTTTCTTTAAATTCATAAAACTTACAGAATTCATTTTCAGTCTTAATAGCGCATGAGACTATATATTCTAATGATGAGAATGATTTTGAGACTAATGCTCGACGGAGAAATGGTTTTAATCCATCAAATAATTGATCAATCTTACTCATTCGGTTACGTCTATAATCTGATGCATACCTTGCTATCCTTGTAAAGTTTGCCTCGTATTTTGTGACATTTTCATCCTCCTTTTGACTCAGACATAGAAATTACCTATTCATATCCACTCAATGGTCATGAGGAAAATATTTTTCTTAGAAAATCTCTTTAAACTCACTCCACCCCATACTTGATACTTCTTCATCCTCCATTGTGTTTTGAATTAATAAACACCATTGATCTTCATCTCCCGTTATGAGATAAACTACCTTTACAACTTTTTCCCTTTTGCTACTCCCCCAAAGCATGAAATATTTTCTCTAAGTAATTTATCCATTTCTCAACAACTCATGGATTTGTACTTACATTGAATGTTTGTGGTTGTTGCCTCAGGAAGCAGTCTAACATTGACCCTTCGCGTTGTAGATCAGGGTGCTCCATATGGGTAAGGGTATTATTCATATCCTGAGTGAGTTGTCCCAGTATGGTGATATGATGATCAGTACTAATTGATTCACCAGTTACACTATAATTATCTTGAGTAGTAGAGAAATCCCTACATGGATTACATGCGTTGATACGGTTTCCATTCCTTCACTAGGAACCATTTCTTAACAATGTCATACATTAGATTAGTTTATGAATCGCAATACATAATTCCAAACTTGTAAAACCATTAACATAAATTTAATAGGTTATGGATATAATATATAATCATAAAAATGTTTTCTTTAAATAATTATATACTCATAAACCCTTCATAATGGTTTGAAAATAAAATTAGAATTATCTTAAGCATATCACCCAGGAGTGTCGTAACCAACAATATAGTAAGGCCCGATGTCGTACACCCGTTCCCGTTTGAATCTAGCTCAAAGCAGTGTTTTCAGGTTTTACCACTAGGTACATCTTTGCAAGAGCCTCCTCTACCTTCTCATATCCATACAGGGATGTATTTCTTAGAAAACTTACAAAATCTCTATATTACCAAAATTATAGGAAGTTCTTCTATACTAATCCTCAAAGTCTATCTTAGGGAAATGTTTTATAATCCATGTTTTTCTAAATCTAGCTTTCAGGGTCTGTACCAGACTTCTTCTGATATCAATTGTAACGCCCCGACCCCAGTTACCCAGAGTTGGTGCATTATTACATAACATTTTCATGATACAAGGAGTCATGTCCTGAAAGACTGGTCGATTTAGTAGCCTTGGATGTACTAGATAAATTCCTAAGTTTAACATTACATCATGAAATAAAAACATCAACAAAATTATGTCTCCTTTTTAACACACTTATATCCTCAGCCTATCCCTACAGGTCAACCATAGAATACTTCTTCACATCTTGGAAAAAATAAAACATAGAAAGGGGTGAGATTAGATGCTCAGTAAGGATAACAATATAGCAGAAACATTCATAAATAAGAATAAAAATTAAAGGAAATATATACAACTAAAACAAAATACTTTTAAACATAAAATTCATCATAATATAGAGAAGATAAAATCAAATAATTCCATTTACATATTCACATGGATATTCTACAAGTCGAATATTCAGATGAAATATCAATAGTCACTATCATAATGATGGAATGCATAATGATAGACATCACAACCACATAGTCAAGGCATTGTGCCAAGACTAAAAATAATATTTTGTCAAGGCCTTGTGCTAAGACACTAGTTTGTCTCATTAGACATGCCGATTCATCTAGGAGCTACACCGGGCTCCACCCAACACATACTAATTCCAATGCATTACTCATATGAAATTTTTTAAACATAACATAAAAATTCGTATACAAACTTGCATACGAAATGCTAATACTTTTTCCATAAACCATGAATGGTGTAAAAATAACACATCCATAGGAAAACATATCAAAAAACCTTCATAATAATAAGAAAGGTTTGTATCATAATAAATCAACTTCAAACAAACTTAAAATCCATCAAAGGATGTTGACATAGATGAAATCAAAACTTTTTTTAGAGAAATGTATCATTCTATTTTGAAATAATTTAAAAGTCATATAATTATAAAATAAATAATTTATTTTGAAAATATTATTATAATATTGTATGGGAAGCTTCAACAAAGTTATAATAGCGATAAATAGCCGCACCCACCGTATAAGTTAAAAAAATACATTGTTACCTTAATTTTGTCGAAAAGGTCATAATGTACCTTATTTGGAAGATGAAGGAAAGATTCCTTTCAAAACATATATGGTTAAATAAGAGTATAAATGAATTTAAAGCTTATTTTAGTATAAGTAAAAAAAATTGAATTAGATTTTTAAGAAAACACGGATGTGGATGATAAAGGGGTCCCAGTAGATACTTACGTATTTACAATCTCGGATAAGTAAAGAGATTGTATAATTAACCATTACCTTGTACATTTTCTTGGTGGAGGGTACGTTAACCTCCTATATAATATTTAAATCAATGTTATTAAATTATAAAAGAACAATATACATAAATATGATATCATATATGGTTCTTTAACATTTCATTGTTAATAATATTTTAGTAGTATCATAGTTTCGGGTGTTAACTGATCTGTTTTACATTATATGATTGGTTACGTAAGCAATGTCTGTTATGCATATGATATATTTTATTCATATACAGAATGATATTATGTTCATAAACATTATTTTTAATCATAAAATGAAAATTATTCTTGAATTATTATGATGGGGAATGAATCTCATCGTGTTTGTGGAGACAGTAATCTTTACGTACGCACGAGGGACAATATCATTATATTGATTTTGAAATCGTATGTAATTGGGTGGTATATCAAATATACAGAATCATTAAAATTTTATATTTATTATTTACATTAGTTATACTCATTATTATACCCATCCAAATAATGATGTGTTTGAATAACAAACTACACCACGACGTGGAGATGGTAAGTCGTATGTACGCACGTATGGTGACATTGTCATTCATATGACGGATAGAATAATGAATATGGTTGTTCCATTTTTATAATAACATAATATTATATATAATATACTGGAGTTATTATTTTAGAATGGAAAAAACAATTAAAGAGAAAGTGGAAGAAGAAAAGAACTTGAAAGAGGTGATTAAATATTTACCTCTACTTCGGTTCGTCCTTTTTATTTGATCAAAAGGGCTCCATAGGTTGGATTTCTGACCAAAGGAAGTCCTCTGGGTGAAGGGAAGAAATTTGGGAGAATATTTGGGCTGGGTTTGGCTGATCCAAATGGCTTTGTAGGTGTTAAATTAAGAGATGGGGAAGTTCCCTTTTATAAGAGTGGTGAGGGTCACATTCGGAAAATCCTGAAATATTATTTTATAATAAAATCATTTTCGGTTTATAATGGCTCAAAAATAAATTATTTCATTACTAATGTGGGGATGGGTCGAAAAAATCTCATCCAATAGGTTTTAGATAGGTTTAGATCATTATATTAACATTATCTTTTAGATTTAACTCTTAGTTAAATAGTTTGACATTTACCATGTCTTTTGTATTTTTATATTATATAGTTTATAAACATACTATAAACTACCAAGAGAACCCCAAGTGGTTAATTATAAATATATATATCCTTATTTAAGTCATTTTTCCGAACCATAAATTTTTAGGAATATCAAATCAATTAATAATATAGTATTTGTTTTTGAAAACTCAATTATGTCAATTTTGACACAATTTATAATTTGGTTCTTTTGAAAATCATAACAGCATAATTACTTCGAATAAAAATTATTTAATAGACCCTAAAATGTCATTTTAACTTATAAAATTAGTTTAATTCATCATAAGTCTCAATTTACATTTATTTGGATATTTATAATATCAATTATTTTTATATTTCTTTAATAAGGTAATTACTGCATCATAATTGTATCATAAATAAATTAAATTATTTAATGTATAAAAATTATAAATTAAATAAAATTATATAGGAAATAGTTCATATTTATAATGAATATTTATAGTCAAATTTATATTGTGTTTAACCGTATATTAAAAATGGTTTAGTTATTAAACATTGAATTTTACTCTTTTAAATCTTCTTTAAATAAAATAATAATAAATGTTCTAATCTAATCCAAGTGAATAAAAGAGGATCATATATTTTTCCTAAGGTTTTTTTGGTCAAATAATAGTTATCCAATAGAATTAGGACATGTGGTAGGGTAATTATGATATATTTTGTACCCTTAATTACCCTATTTACTTTTTACCGTGGTAAATAAAAGTCAAAAGTTACTATTCACCAAAAATTATTTTCATCTTACTAAAAAACATTTTACTTACTGAAATTAACTTTGTCTCTCTGATTTTTGAAATTCAAATCACATAAGCGATAAAATTGTGTTTTATGAAAATTTGCAAATGCTCCTAGGAGGTGGGTAAAAGATGGTAAAAAGTTCCATAAAATGTTTATATATCTAAACTTATTATAAAATGACTCCAATGAATTTCACTGATCTTATATAGGTAATATGTATCTATTTTGACCTAAAATAAATTTAAACTAAATAAATGATTATTTAAGTAAAATGTTGTTTTTAAACAATAACGTAGTGTTTTTCACTATTCATCTAAAATTGAATGTTTTTAGAAAAATACCAAAAATCTACCTTAAGCTAATTTAAATATTCCGAATCCAAAAAATGAAGTCCATTTTGAAAGATAAAATTTATAAAATTTCAAAAGGTGGGTATTACTATTTATAATGGCTAGTTTGATTGGTTGTGGTGTGTTTGGACTCGAAGTTGTGTACAACACAAGATGTTGTATTATTCAAAAGGAAACGTACCATGGAAGTCTGGGGTGTACATAGTTTCTGCACATTTTGTAGTAAATCGTGTGAGTTTCAATAGTTTCTGTGTGGAGTATCTTTGAATTTTTTTTTCTTTTGTGGAATATGCATGACTTGGGAATAATTCAGATAACTATTAAAGGAAACTATATATGGATTAAAAATCATTTATAGAAAATAATATATGATTGGTGCACAGTTTGGTAAAGTGTGAATCCAAACTGTGTGATCTACCAACAATTTTAGGTTGTGAATTTTCTTATCTACGCATACTAGATTTAACCTAATTTTTCTCTCCACTCCTCCACATTTAACATGGATGGATGTGGGATATCTCAAGAGATATTTCATCTTTCCTCTCAAATTTTCCATGCCCCTTTCCTCATGGATTTCCCTTATATTTAAAAGGTATATTCCTCTTTATCCCTTTAATCTCCTTCCTTCTTCAATTTCCTCTAATATTCCTTCCTTTTTTTCATGAAACTTAATGGATATGTTGGTCAAGCCGATGGTTTTGGTTAGTATAATATTGGGTATTTCGCTTCCTAGGGCTTATACATGTTATTTTTTCATTTTTGTGGCTTATGAAATTGAATGGGGCTTCATTTTAATGAATAAAGTATGTGTTTTTGTGTGATTCCATTTGAGAGACATGTAATTAAATTCTTATGTTTTCTTAAAAACAATTCCTATCAGGTTATACCTTTATATGATACATTTCCTGTGTTTAAAAATTAATTCAATGATTTCAAAATAGAGTATATAAAAACTTCAATGGATTTCTAAATCATGGTTTTTAAAATTTCTTTCTTATACATTCTATGTGTTTTTAAGCATGCCTTTTAAGACAAATTCCTTAGGATTTGATGAAAAATTCTTGTTTTACACGTTATGTATTTTCAAAGTATGATAGTCGTGTTCTTAAGGGGTTTTTTAGATAAAGGGGTTTTTTATTTTTCAATTGGTTTCAAAAGAATAATGTTCATGATTTCAAAGGATCTTTTTTTTCATAAAGGAAGGAGTGAACTTCTAAATGACTTATAAATGATATTTTTTTGGTTTGGTTTTTAATGGTTGTCTTATAACTTGGTCTTCTGCATTGATTTAATGGTCTAGTTTACAAATTAGGAAGATTTTTTTCCATGACGGTAGTGACACCCTTGTTTGAGTTCATTTGAGTTATGTCTGTTATATATATTTTCCTTAGATGGGATGAATTATGTAATTATTCTGTGGTTTGATGAATATAAAAGGGTTATTTCATAAGAGTATGCCATATGTGAGATGATATTTATTTTTTATTATTTATTATTGTTAAATGTGTTGGTGATATGATTTATTTTTTTCTCCCCTCCACTTAATTGATTTAATTAGAACCCATGGTGGCTACATGGTATAAAGTTTCCCACAACTTTATAAACATATTATTACATATTATTTAACATAAATATCAAAAAAACATGAAATAATGATTGAGTGGCCATTATATTTACAATATTAGGTATATAAAACATCAATATTAAAATAAATAATTTATTTAAACCTCTATAATGAGCTCCTAAATTCCTAAGATCCCCTAAAACTACATGGTATAATATGTGGAAGACATAAGAAAAATTGGTGAGCTAAAAATCCAAATAAAGAAATAGACATGATAGGGAATTATAACATGTGAGTCAAAGTTATAAGATAATATCATAAAATATAAGGTGCATGAGTATTTACATGGGATAATAACATAGATAACATGGTATCATAAGATCATGAAAATATAGTAAATGTGACAAAAACAACAAAAAAATGAAATAAGTATAATTCCAGGATAACATCCATGATACCATCACATGGTGGACAGAATCCCATTGTGGATTAGGTTTATCCCTAATCCGATACATAATACCTCATGAGAAAAAAAAATTATCCAATCCTTTCGAACACTATTAGGGAAAATCCATCTTAACATTTTCATTATTATTTTCTCCCTAAATGAAAATCAATAATAAAGAATAATCTTATGAATAACCCCTATCATGAAATGGGTTTCATAATCTTTCAATGTATCGTAAATAGAGTAAATTTCATAAATATTTAAAAGAGATGTAGTATTTAATTATTATGGATGTTAATATTTGGGTAGATGATAATTTATCTCAAAATAATGGTTTAATTTTGGAATCAAAAATTTCACGACCCGTCCTCCGGGCCCGTCCCGTGACTACCCCAAGCCCGCCTTCCATAGGCCAGGGGCTGGCGACTAGCACCAAGGCGTGAATTCCGGTAAAAGGAAGGCATTGACTTTGTAATGTAAACAAGAACCACAGATTAAGCAAGCGGAAAAGTAAACACTAAGTAAAAAAACATAGTACAACTGTAAGTGGGGAAAGTAAGTGGGCCAGTATGCAAACCCAAACTGAAAGTAAAGTACAACTCGAAAGGGAAAACAACAACTGAAAAGTAAAAGCCGCTACGCCGAGTTGTCCACTAGAAATCCCACCTGAAGGGTGGGTACAGATAGCTCCACTACCCCTCGGGTTCCGTCGTCCACTCCGAGTACGTCCTGCCCAGTGGTCCACCTCTAGGTATCGTCCTGCTCTGCAAGCCTCAACCACGATGAACGCTGTTCGTCGTCTGCAACCAACACAACGTAGTGTGGGCATAACCCGTGCAGGGGTGAGTATAAGCTACTCAGTAGGGACCCCGAGACCCCCGAAGGTCTCCCAAAATCCACAAATGATAAACCACAAAGGAAAGATACAATCACGAAGTAACAACCGACACTACTTAGGTATATTCCCATACATATACCAAAGTCATCAATTCCAATACGCTCCAACCTCTGAGACCAAGTACAAACCAGTCCACACAGGAATGTATATGTATTCCACACAGGAAAGAAAAACGTAAAATCAACACTGGATAGCTCAACACAATCCACAAAGGAAAGTAAAACGTAAATCCACACAGGAAATCAAAACAGAGTTTCAGCTCACACAGGTATAATTCTTCGAATGATGATAGAGATGATCACTGATCCATCTAAGTCGTCGGACCCACAAAGGATCGATAGGTACTAACCCTCGCAAAGACCCACACAGGATCGGGCCCACACAGGACCTTAAGGCGCTGGCTCACAAAGAACTGTTGACCGCTGACCCACACAGGATCAGACCCACACGGGATCGGTAGCACTGATCCACACAGAATCGTTGAGTGATGTAGTCTTCATCGTCGAATCCACTGAGGATCTCTGCACAGTCGTCGTCGCAGTCACAGTAGTAGTCGCAGCCAGCTCTAGGGTTCCCGCACATAGCAAGCTCATTCGGGAGGGTCTTCTCTATGAGCCGAGAGGATGATACATCAACTGACACATAGTCCAGAGTTGATGTATCAAAAAGTTCCGTATCGTCAACAGGAACTCAACGTCGCAGACGGTGCGTCAATCGGACGCCTAGTCTGAGAGTTATTGGCTTTTTCGTCACAGGGGCCCGGTTGGTTTTTAAGGCAAAACCAACCCGACCTTACTCCACCTGCGTCCAAACCTCAAGCGGAGTATGCCAAAAGATTCGTCTCACATAGAGGAAAACAACAAAGTCGACGGCACGTCAATCGGACGTCCAGAGCTCAAGATATGAGCGTTTCCGCTCCAAAGGCCCAGTTGGTTTCGTGTACGAACCAACCCGACCGAACCCAAAGTAATCTGAAACCTTGATTGCAATATACCGAAACGACCGTCTCGATCCAAGGGTCGCACCGCCGCTGACGGCGCATCGTTCGGAGGCCCGTAGCTCAAGTTACGGGCAAAAGACCGAAAAGGGTCCGAAGACGGGGGGTCTGGGCCCGGACCGACCCAGCCCGACCCCCCTGGGTCGCCCTGAACAGGGTCGACCCGACCGGAGTCCGGTTCCGACCCGGTTGGGCGCGACCCGGCCGGCGGGTCGGCTCGGCCTGGCTCGGCTCGGCCGAGCGGCCGAGCGAGCGAAGCCGCGGGGCGCTGCCCCCGCGGAAAGAAGTTGTCGCGGCCCTGCATGGGGCCACGCTGGATCAGCGGACGCGGATTTCCCGCATCCCGTGAGTGCCGGACCCGCACGGCCGTGGGTCCGCTGGCTACCGCCGCCGCGACTTCAGCCACGGCGGCCCTGTCTGGCAGTGCGCCGGCGCGCCGCCGGTGGGTTCTGCGGGCCACCGGAGTTGCTCCGGTGGTCCGATTTCATTTCTGTTTGCGCCGTAGCTCCTCCCAGGTCCCGTTCTTCACTATGGAATCAACGAATCACCCCTGCGGCATGTTTTGTCGTCGCCTTCCAATCCGCGCATCAACGAAGAACTGTGGAGGGTTGTCGGGCCGTGTTTGTTTGCCCCGCACCCTCCGAGTTAGGTGATAACAATCGAGAATAAAATATTCAACACATGAAGAACAAGCAATGCACAATTTTAATAGAATTAAAATTGAACTTGATCCGAGTTCTTTGTTTTAAAAGAAACAATCACGGAAATTAAAGATTGTTCTCAAATAAAAATCCCTACCTCGCTGTAGTCGTCGAGCGCGCGATCTTCATGGAATTGATCGTCGTGGAAGGAGGTGATCGTCATGTCGCGGAAGGGCGTCGCGTCGTCGCAGAAGAGCATCGCGTCGTCGCGGAAGGTTATCGCGTCGTCACGGAATACGGTGTTGCGTCGAAGAACTCCGAGGTTCAAGAACATGTAGATTTAATTATATTAATTAAATCCATGTTGTTGTTACAATCCACAAAGAATTTAAAAAGGAGAAACCCGAAATATTCTACCTCAAGCAGTTGGTGATCGGAGATCGTTGCGGGGAAGAACATCTCGGAAGAAGCGTCGTCAATCTCCGAGGGTGACAGCGTTCTTCGCGTTCTTCGTGTTCTTCGCGTTCTTCACGAAGGAGGAAGAAGAACTTGAGGTTTCTGTCAAATCCTCTCAACCAACAACACTTAAGAAGAATAGCGTTGGTCTTATTTTATTAACATGACAACAAACAAAAAAGAGATAAGATAAGTAACGACCCATTAATTTGTAGAATTAATTCAATGAATAAAACCGCCCAATTAATTGGTGCGTTGAAAATTTAAGAAAACGCGTCAGTTGACTTTCATAATGACGGGTTTTCGCGGGGGCATTACTTAGCGGAAAAGAAACGGTGGGGCTCGTGCGGGGCCCACATCACAAATATCCTACCAAGAGGGTGGGATATTTTTGGATAGCACCCTATCCGCATCAACTCAGCTTAATCAGCTTTAAGTGTCTTTCAAGTGGCTTTAAGTGAAATAAAATAAAGTTTGTCGTACCAATTATTTTATTTCTTAACTTTAAGCCCAAAAATTAAAAACCACACTCGAGCAAATGCAACTCCGGAAGAGGCGTTTCTAATCAAATATCGGCGCTCTGATTCCATCGGTGCCCTCAGAATTTAATTCCGAGCACCGGTTCAAAAGTTATAAAAAACCTGCTCGTCCATTCACTGAACGTACCCGATCCAAACTTCGGAAAATGATTCCGGGCACACTGGGCCTCAGAATCAGGTGTCGTTAGAAACTGTGTTCTTGTAAAAATCCAAAGAAAATTAAGAAAAAAATTTCCTTGAATTTTTCCTGTCTTTACATCACTCCCACCTCAGGGATTTACGTCCCTGTAAAGATACATCATAAACTAGGGAAACAAATGTGGGTACTGAGCACGCATCTGAGCCTCAAGCTCCCAAGTGATCGCCTGGAGGTTCCCATGCTGCTATCTGATGCGCACAAGAGGAATCGATCGTCCACGTAGGACCCTCTCCTGTCGATCCTCTATCTCCACCGGGACCTCCACAAAAGTCGCCACATCATCAATGTTTAACTCCCCATGGTCAATGATGTGCGTCGGGTCGTGCACGTATCTCCTCAATTGAGATACGTGGAAGACGTCGTGCACCCGGTGCAACTGAGGTGGTAGATCCAGGCTATAAGCCACCTCGCCAATCCTGCTGAGGACCTGGAATGGTCCGATGAAGCGTGGAGACAACTTGCTGCCTTGGAAAAATCTCTCTAATCCACGTTGAGGTGAGACATTCAAGAAGACGTGGTCACCATCCTCGAACTCTAGTGGCCTCCGCCTCCTGTCAGCATAAGACTTCTGTCAGCTCTGAGCTGTCCTCATCTGCTCCTGGATGACCTGGACCTTCTCTGTCGTGGCCCGGACCATCTCTGGTCCCACAAGTGCTGACTCCCCAGGGTCTGTCCAGCACAAATGAGATCTACAAGGTATGTCGTACAATGCCTCATATGGTGCCATCCCGATGGTGGAGTGGTAGTTGTTGTTGTACGCAAACTCCACCAAGGATAGGTGGTCCTCCCAGTTGCGACCAAAGTCGAGGACACATGCGCGGAGCATGTCCTCGAGAGTATGAATGGTCCTCTCCGTCTGACCATCCGTCTGAGGGTGAAAGGGAGTGCTCAGACATAGCCGCGTCCCGAACGCCTCCTGCAACCCCTTCCAAATCTGGGAAGTAAAGCGAGCATCTCGATCAGAGACGATAGATGATGGCACACCGTGAAGCCATACAATCTCCTGAACATAGAGACACCCCATTCTCTCCACTGAGCACTGCTCTCCGATGGGTAGGAAGTGAGCCGACTTGGTGAGTCGGTCGACAATCACCCAGATGGAGTCGTGACCTCTGGAAGTGCGTGGAATTACAGTCACGAAGTCCATAGATATCTCATCCCACTTCCACTCCGGGACCTCCAAGGGCTGTACCAAGCCTGCTGGTACCTGATGCTCTGACTTCACCTGCTGGCAGGTGAGGCATCGAGAAACGAACTCTGCCACAGCCTTCTTCATGCCTAGCCACCAGTGTTGTCGTCTGAGATCCTGGTACATCTTCGCCACTCCAGGATGTACCGCCAAAGGATAAGTGTGAAACTCTCTCAGCACATCCTCTCGTAAAGCAACTGGTACCAAGGTACTTCCTCTGAAAAGGATGTCGTGCTCTACTGCAAAGTAGAATCCATCAGGTGTCTGTCCTGAGGATAACTGCGCACGCCGCGTCTCACAGTTGGCGTCCCCACGCTGTGCCTCTCTGACCCGCTGCAGTAGTGGAGGAGTGACTGTGAGAGAATGAAGGAAGGCTGCTCCATCTATATCCATAAAGGATATCTGCAAAGTGGCTAGCTGGTCTGTCGCCTCCTCAAGTAGCTGAATGCCCGTCCTCCAGCTGAGAGCATCGGCCACCACGTTCCCCTTCCCAGTAGTATAGACTATCTCAAAGTCATAGTCCTGGAGGAACTCGAGCCATCACCACTGTCTCAGGTTCAATTCCTTCTGAGAGAAGATGTACCTGAGACTCTAGCGGTTAGAAAAGACTGTAAAGCGCTCGCCCATCAGATAGTGTCGCCATGTCTTCAGAGCGAAGACCACTGCTGCTAACTCCAGGTCATGGGTAGTGTAGTTCTGCTCATGCGGCCTCAACTAACGTGATCCATAGGCGATCACTGACCGCTCAGGCATCAGGACACATCCGAGTCTGGTCCCTGATGCATCGCAATAGACTAAGTACCCTACTCCCTCCTCAGGAAACCTCAAGATAGGTGCACTGGTCAATCTCTGTCTCAGCTCCTGGAAGCTCTGCTGACATCTGTCTGACCACACAAAGGGTTTCCCCTTCTTCATCAAAGCTGAGAGTGGTGCTACAACTCTGGAGAAGTCTGGCACGAATCTCTGATAGTATCCAGCTAGTCCTAAGAAACTCCGCACCTCTGTCACGCTCCTGGGTGGCTCCCAAGCTAGCACTGCCTCGATCTTCGCAGGATCCACTGCAACTCCCTCCTCAGAGATGACATGTCCCAAGAAGTGGACCTCACATATCCAGAACTGACACTTCGAGAGCTTGCCATAAAGTTGGTGCTCTCGGAGCGTGTCTAGCACAACCCGCAAGTGGTAGGCGTGCTCCTCTTCAGTCGTAGAGTATATCAAAATGTCGTTGATGAAGACTACGACAAATCGATCGAGGTATGTCTGGAATATCATGTTCATGAGGCCCATGAACACTGCTGGAGTATTGATTATGCCGAATGGCATAACCAAGAACTCATAGTGGTCATACCGACATCTAAAGGTCGTCTTCTTCACATCCTCTTCTCGAACTCTGAGCTGATGATAGCCTGACCTGAGGTCTATCTTCGAGAACCATCGTGCTCCCTTGAGCTGATCGAAGAGGTCATCAATCCTTGGTAGTGGATACTTGTTCCTCACTGTCACCTGGTTCAGGTGAAGATAGTCAACACACAGTCGCAAGCTCTCGTCCGCCTTCTTGGCGAACAATATCGGGGAAGCCCAGGGTGAAACACTGGGTCAGATGAAACCCTTGCCCTGCAAGTCCTCCAACTGTACCCGTAGCTCTCAAATCTCAGCGGGGCCATCTGATATGCTGGAGTGGATATTGGGGTTGTCCCGGGGTACAGATAAATATGAATTTCTACCTATCTGTGAGGAGGTATCCCTGGAATGTCGTCGGGAAAGACGTCCGCGTACTGATCCACCACTGCAGGAAAACTAGGACTCTGCACGTCAACAGCTCCTAGGATGAGGCTAGCCAACTAATGAGTGATGGGTTGTCCTCTCCTCTGCGAGAGTCCATCCTATGCTGCGAAGGCTCCCTTCTCGTCGGTGAAGGTGAACCTACTCCCGTCGGTGCGTACACATCGCACCTTGCGCCTAATACAGTCAATCTGTGCATGGACTGTAGATAACCAATCCATGCCCAAGATGACATCGTAAGGCCTCGAAGCTGCTACAAGAAGATCCCAGCCGAAGCTCTCGCCTACTAGAGTAAGCTCACACTGCCGGCACCAGTGCGTAATCGTTGAGTCTGCTCCCGTAGGAGTCTCTAGCAGTAAGGATCAAGCCAACGGCTCTGTCGGAATCTCCGAGCTCCGAACAAGGGCATCGGTTATGAAAGAGTGACTCGCTCATATGTCTATAAGAACTGCAGCAAGGGTGGAATAGACATAGATCGTACCTTGAATCATCTCGGCCACGCCGTGGTTGTAGGCCTCCGCTGCCTGGAGTTGTGCCTGTCTCTACCCGCCAACTCCCTGTGGTTGGGGCGGGCCTCCTAGTGGTGGTGGTGGTAGAGCCTCAAAGCGTCGCCCACCACCTGCAGCTTGGCCAGCTCCTCTGACTTGTCCACCTCCTCCCTGCGGACTACCATGGTCGACCCTCTGCCTCTACCTGGGTGGCCCCTCCACCGTCTGCTGCTCCTCGGCACGGCGGGTCGGGCAGTCACGATCCATGTGGCCCTGCCCGCCGCATGCGTAGCACTGCCTGCCTCTCGAAAGACTGGCTCTGTGCTGTTTTCCCCACACTATTGAGATAGTGTCCTGAGGTCATCTGCTGGAAGGTCTGGTCTACCTAGACCCATGAGTCATCTGTCGGCTACCTTCTGCCGAAGACTCTGCTACCTGCCGCCCTGCTGTAGGTCTCGCTGTGGACTCAGAAAGAAAGATCACGATCAGAAGGGCCCGCTCCAGTACTCCTGCCTGGGTCGGAATGCTGAGGGAGATCAGTGATGCCCTGATATCATGTCTCAATCCCTGCTCAAAGGTCCGGGCCCGGAAGAATGGGTCCCGTACCATGTCGGTCGAGTAGCGCGAGAGATCGGTGAATCTCTCCGAGTACTGGGAGACCGTCAAGCTGCCTTGCCGCAGCTGAACAAGCTCCTGGATGCACACCGCACAAAGGGTGGACGGGACGAACTCTGAGCGGAAGAGGCTCTCAAAGTCTGTCCAGAGGAGAGATGCCTCATCGTGCACCTGCAGCATCAAGCTCCACCATCGGCCTGCTACCGCGTGCAGTAGGCTCGCAGCGAGGATCACCATGAGGTCTGTTGGTGTCCTCACTAGCTTCAAAACTCGTACGACTGCCTCCAACCAGTCCTCGGCTACCTGGGGGTCCGTCTCCCCATGGAACCTAGGTGGTTTCTGGCGCTGAAACTCATGCAGAGCTCCAATGCGACGTGCATCGTCAGCGGTGGGGGCTGGAAGCATTGGTGGCTCGACGGGTAAAGGTACCACTGGTGCCTCTGCTGTCAAATGGCCCTGTACCGAGGCCTCGTCGCTCGGCGGGCTGTCGTCACGTAAAAATCTCGGAACCCTGGCTGGATGCCGTCGTGGGGCCATCCTGAAAAGAAACAGGTGCGCCATGGTCAGAACAGTATACCTGGTGAGCTGATACAAGTAATCACAAAGAAAACTTGAAACACACATGCAATCAATGTTTTCGTACATTAAGTCGGAAATCAGAAGTCAGGGTCCTGGTGTACGGATACGTCAGCCGCCACACCAACACTGGGCTCCCTGGACTGATAACCACACTCAATATGCTTAACACTATTGCTTCACATAGAAGAAAGATCAGAGTCTGTGGTAGAACCGAACTCCTCTGATACCAATTTGTCACGACCCGTCCTCCGGGCCCGTGCCGTGACTACCCCAAGCCCGCCTTCCATAGACCAGGGGCTGGCGAATAGCACCAAGGCGTAAATTCTGGTAAAGGGAAGGAATTGCCTTTGTAAATTAAACAAGCACCACAAAGTAAGCAAGCAGAAAAGTAAACACTAAGTAATAAAACAGAGTACAACTGTAAGTGCGGAAAGTAAGTGGGCCAGTATACAAACCCAAACTGAAAGTAAAGTACAACTCGAAAGGGAAAACAACAACTGAAAAGTAAAAGCCGCTACACCGAGCTATCCACTAGAAATCCCACCTAAAGGGTGGGTACAGATAGCTCCACTGCCCCTCGGGTTCCGCCGTCCGCTTCGAGTACGTCCCGCCTAGTGGTCCACCTCCAGGTACCGTCCTGCTCTACAAGCCTCAACCACGATCCACGTTGTCCGTCGTTTGCAACCAACACAACGTAGTGCGGGCATAGCCCGTGCAGGGGTGATTATAAGCTACTCAGTAGGGACCCCGAGACCCCCGAAGGTCTCCCAAAATCCACAAAGGATAAACCACAAAGGAAAGATACAATCAGGAAGTAACAACCGACACTGCTTAGGTATATGCTCATACATATACCTAAGTCATCAATTCCAATACGCTCCAACATCCGAGCCCAAGTACAACCCAGTCCACACAGGAAAGTATACGTATTCCACACAGGAAAGAAAAACGTAAAATCCACACAGGATAGCTCAACACAATCCACAAAGAAAAGTAAAACGTAAATCCACACAGGAAAGAAAAACAGAGTTTCAGCTCACACAGGTATACTTCTTCGAATGACGATAGAGATGATCACTGATCCATCTAAGTCGCCAGACCCACAAAGGATCGATAGGTACTAACCCCCGCAAAGACCCACACAGGATCGGGCCCACACAGGACCTGTAGGCGCTGGCTCACACAGAACCGCTGAGCGCTGACCCACACAGGATCGGACCCACACAGGATCAGTAGCACTGATCCACACAGGATCGCTGAGTGTTGTAGTAGTCGTCGTCGAATCCACTGAGGATCTCTGCACAGTCGTCGTCGCAGTCACAGAAGCAGTCGTAGCCAGCTCTAGGGTTCCCGCACACAGCAAGCTCATTCGGGAGGGTCCGCTCCACGAGCTGAGAGGCTGATACATCAACTGACACATAGTCCAGAGTTTATGTATCCAAAAGTTCCGTATCGTCAACAAGAACTCAACGTCGCAGACGGTGCATCAATCGGATGCCCGGTCTGAGAGTTATTGGCTTTTTCATCCCAGGGGCCCGGTTGATTTTTAAGGCAAAACCAACCCGACCGTACTCCACCTACGTCCAAACCTCGGGCGGAGTATTCCAAAAGATCCGTCTCACTTAGAGGAAAACAACAAAGTCGACGGCACGTCAATCGGTCGTCCGGAGCTCAAGATATGAGCGTTTCCGCTCTGAAGGCCCTGTTGGTTTCGTGTACGAACCAACCCGGCCGAACCCAAAGTAATCCAAAACCTTGAGTTCAATATACTGAAACGACCGTCTTGATCCAAGGATCGCATCTCCGCTGACGACGCGTCGTTCAGAGTCCCGTAGCTCAAGTTACGGGCAAAAGACCGAAAATGGTTCGAAGACGGGGGGGTCTGGGCACGGACCGACCCGGCCCGACCCCCCCCCCCCCCCTGGGTCGGCCCGGCTCAGCTCGGCCGGGCGGCCGAGCGAGCAAAGCCGCGGGGCGCTGCCCCCGCGGAAAGAAGGTGTCGCGGCCCCGCGTGGGGCCGCGCTGGATCAGCGGATGCGGCTCTGCCACGTCCCGTGACTGCCGGACCCGCGCGGCCGCTGGTCCGCTGGCCGCCGCCGCCACAGCTTCAGACGCAGCCGCCCTGTCTGGCGGCGCGCCGGGGCGCCGTCGGTTGGTTCCGCGGGCCACCGGAGTTGCTCTGGTGGTCCGATTTCATTTCTGTCTGCGGCGTAGCTCCTCCCAGGTCCCGTTCTTCACTGCGGAATCAACGAATCACCCCTGCGTCATGTTTTGTCGTCGCCCGCCAATCCGCGCATCAACGAAGAACTGCGGAGGGTTGTCGGACCGTGTTTTTTTGGCCCGCACCCTCCGCGTTAGGTGATAACAATCGGGAATAAAATCTTCAACACATGAATAACAAGCAAGGCACAATTTTAATAGAATTAAAATTGAACTTGATCCAGGTTCTTTGTTTTAAAAGAAATAATCACGGGAATTAAAGATTGTTCTCAAATAAAAATCCCTACCTCGCTGTAGTCGTCGAGCGCGCGTTCTAGGCGGAATTGATCACCACGAAAGGAGGTGATCGTCGCGTCGCGGAAGGGCGTCGTGTTGTAGCGGAAGAGCGTCGTGTCGTCGCGGAAGGGCGTCGCGTCGTCGCGGAATACGGTGTTGCGTCAACGAACTCTGAGGTTCAAGAACATGTAGATTTAATTATATTAATTCAATCCATGTTGTTGTTACAATCCACAAAGAATTTAAAAAGGAGAAACATGAAATATACTACATCAAGCAGTTGGTGTTCGGAGATCGTTGCGGGGAATAACGTCTCGGAAGAAGCGTCGTCAATCTCTGAGGGTGACGGCGTTCTTCGCGTTCTTCGCGTTCTTCGCGTTCTTTGCGTTTTTCGCGTTTTTCGCGAAGGAGGAAGAAGAACTTGAGGTTTCTGTCAAATCCTCTCAACAAACAACACTTAAGAAGAATAGCGTTGGTCTTATTTTATTAACATTCCAACAAACGAAAAAAGAGATAAGATAAGTAACGACCCATTAATTCGTATAATTAATTCAACGAATAAAACCTCCCAATTAATTGCTGCGTTAAGAATTTAAGAAAACCTGATAGTTGACTTTCATAATGATGGGTTTTCACAGGGGGCGTTACTTAGCGGAAAAGAAATGGTGGGGCTCGTGTGGGCCCCACCTCACAAATATCCTACCAAGAGGGTAGGATATTTTTGGATAGCACCCTATCCGCATCAACTCAGCTTAAGCAGCTTTAACTGGATTTCAAGTGGCTTTAAGTGAAATAAAATAAAGTTTGTCGTACCAATTATTTTATTTCTTAACTTTAAGCCCAAAAATTAAAAACCACACTCGAGCAAACGCAACTCCGGAAGAGGCGTTTCTAAGAAAATACCGGCGTTTTGATTCCATCGGTGCCCTCAGAATTCGATTCCAAGCACCGTTTCAAATGTTAGAAAAAACTCGCTCGTCTGTTCACTGAACGTACCCGAGCCAAACCTCGAAAAATGATTCCGGGCACACCGGGCCTCAGAATCAGGTGCCATCAAAAACTGCGTTCTTGTAAATATCCAAAGAAAATTAAGAAAACAATTTCCTTGAATTTTTCGGGTCTTTACAAAAAACATTAAATTACCATATCCTAAAAAGAATATGGAATATGAAAGTTCCCCTAAACTGGATTTGATTTTAAGGTAGGAATTTTGTAAATGAATTTATAGAATATTTTACCCTAAAAAATCTAGGGATAATGAGATAGGTATATATTTAAGACACCTATATACATAATTTCTAATCGATATGAACATCAAATAGATAGTGAATGTGGTTTAGATAGATAATGGTCATAACCTAAAGAAAAAGTGGGGTGTAGAGAGATCTCTTATCTTAAGTCTCATATTTATTTGTATGCATTAGAAACTAATGTATAATAAATATATATTTATTATACATGTATTATATAACCTAAATAATGTATATCATAAAATATAATATTTTATTATCACATCTCACCTCTTGTTTAATTATAATTCTTTGTTAAAATCTTTATTCCATGTGATAATTTCTTCATTCTTCATGCATGTTTTGGTTCAATAATCATTGTGTTTATACATTTATAATATTTCCACGATATCCACAATTATAATTATGATATTAATATCCTATATATTATATATATATATATATAATTCCTTTAATCCATACAAGATATATATAAAAAAATTAATTACATTTTTCATGTAGATAATAGGTCGTACAGACGCCTGAAAGTTCTTTATATTTTTTATGGACGGAATGAAAGAAAGTTAAATAATAATTACACATTATATAATACAAATAATATAATAAAAAACATATATATTTGTTAAATCCATCAATATAATCATCCATGAGAGGTGGTGACATAAAATGAATCACATCGGTTCTTGAGGTGGTAGTCCACCGAACACACGAACAACAATTTTGTTTCTCATTTGATGGAAGAAAAGATATATATGGGTGACGAAATTAACATAATAAAAATATATATATGTAATATACTTTTATTTTACTTTAATAATGGTAGAATAATATTTTAAGTAGGTAGAAAAATACATATAACAAAATCATTTGGTTAAACATTATACCCCTTCTCCAGAAAGCATCATTTTTTCTACTCCTTAAACCCTCAAATGTTGTTATTATTCAAAATAAAGACAAAAATAACATGGTTAGGGACGTTTATAAGTGACTGGGTTTGGGATTTCCAAATCTAAAAGACTTTTTATGTGTGGAGAAATGATAATAGGAGGTTCCCTTTTATAATTCATGGGAGGGTCACTCTTGGAATTACATAAATTGTCATATTATTTTAAATTAATTTCCATGAAAAAGATTCTAAATTGAAATAATTAAAATAAAGGATAATGAGTGGTCTAAATAATATCATAAAATAATTTTTTTACATGTTTATATTAGGCTTTTACCCTTATCACTTTTCTTTGACCTTTGTTAACCCTTTTTGAAAATTACCATGATAACAATGTTTTTAACTGTTTTGGGGACAATATTATTTCTATAAAAATTAAATTGAATCATAAATAGAGAATAGTTTATATTTTAAAATATATAATAGTCACATAGAAAAGGATATGATTTTTATGAGTATTAAATCATTTAAAAAAATATTATTTATTATAAGATAAAATTAATGTCATTTTTTGGAACTATTCATTTAATTTGAATTTCAATAAAACATGAAAACAATATAATTCATCTATAATACCCTAAGAAGTATCTAGTATGTTATTTTTATATAAAATATTTATTTAAGTTAAAAATTCATTAAAATGACATCACTTTTAACATTTTTTAAAACATATATTTTACATTTCTATTAATTGAAAAAAATTTGAGTTCTCATTACATAAGAATTTAAGGTGATTATTTAATCCATTAGAAATACAATAAAATTATAAAGATAAGAAATAATAATTTATATTTCAAATAATTATTTATAATCATACATAATTTTTTTTATACTTTCCACAAAATATTATTGAAATTAAAAGTAGGAAAGTGACATTTTTAACGTTATCTTTTTCTTAAATATTATAAAAATAAATAAATTACATATAGAATAATGCTTGCATATATTATTAAATATTAATAAAATGTCTGAAATAAACATATAAAATAAAATAAAATAACGTTTTATGGTCATTTTTTTGTCTTTATCATATATTTTTTAACCATAATTACCAGATTTTCCATTATTATGGTGATAATTATTTACTTTGGTTGCCATTAATAATGTACATATATAATAGAGTCCTATTTAAAAATCTAGACCTCTTGATTCAAAATATAGAATCCTTTTTTCAGGTTTTAATTTATATATGTGGTAGAAATTAATTTAAGGTAAAAATTCAAAATGTAATGAAAAATAGTTTTCCAAACAATTACATTTTAGAATAAAAATGTTTAATACCAAATTAATAAATAAAATTAACTCTAATAAAAATAATTGGATTTTTAATAATATAATATAAAAAATTTACTTTTAAAATATTTTAAAATAAAATATATCTGTTTATGTTCATGTAACAAAAATACATTTTTAATAAAAATTAGTATTTTTAACTAATCACATTAATGTTAATCTTTTTAGAAAAATCCCAAAACATCCTTATAAGATAATTTATACATTATTATTTCAAAAGTTATATCCTTTTTATCAAATAAATTTTCTAAATGTTCTAGTAATTAATTATAATATATTCTCAGAAAAACCATTAAAACCATTTTTGAAGAAAGCGTCTTTTTGAAGAATAAAATGAATTCACTAAAATTGAGTGTTTATTTCTAAGAATTTATCAATAAATTTTTATTTATTATGATATTTATATATATATCATAATCGGTTCTATCTTATTCATATATGACTATTTAATGGATTGGTTATACCTATAATAATATTTCATGGTTATTTTATGCTTGTTGTTGTTTGTTGTATATGCTATCAAACATAGTGTTATTTTAATATATTAGTGTATTGAATTAATAACCATTTAATAAATTTCTCCCTAAAAATTATGTATTAAATACTAATATGAAAATAGGTAATGGTACTTCTACATTATGGATTCCTTTGATTCCCAGGTTGCCTCCTTGTATTTATGGTTTCACTTGAGTACTTTGACTAGATGAGTTGTATTATTATGTAGAAATTTATAACTATGGTACAAGATATTCACTAGCTACTCCTATTAAGAGAGATGGGTTTCCATCTATATCACCTTTGAATTCTATACATGTGAAGGATCTGGTATGTACATTTTTAAGATGAATATCTGGAATATGTTGTATACTTGATATAGGGTTGTTGGGAGTGCTAGTCAATAATCCAAAGCTCCAATGTGATCGAGAATCTCAAAGGGGAAAATGTTCCTAGAACATAGCTTACAATTCTTCCCAAATATCTTGACTCTCATCCATTGAGATATTTGAAGAAACCCTTTTTCTCAAACCTCAAACTCCAGGCCTCATTGATAAATCTCAGAATATATATTTTGTTTACTTTGAGAATCCCTGATGTGTTGTTTAATGGTTTTTTAACTTTTCTAGCATTACCTCAACCATTTCAGGTCTAAATATATTATGCTTAGAAACTTCCTCCCAACATTCTTGTGTTCTACATCTCTTCCTATAAATGGATTCATAATGATCCATTTTAATTCTTGAGTGAAAACTATTATTGTATGATAACTCAACTACAATAAGATGTTGACCCTATCCTCCTTTGAAGTCTTTCGAGCATTATCTCCACATTTATAATAGTGTCTAGATAGTCCAATCATATTGCCTTATCAGTATGTTGGTGATAAGTCATAATATATTTCAACTAACTATTTAGATCATGTTACATAATCTTCAAGATCATGGATGTAAGTCTCATGAATCTAACATATATAATCGATAGTGGTGTTCCATAAATCCTCACTACCTCTCTGATGTATATCCATGCAAGTTGATCAAGTGATAAGTCCTCTCTAATTTTATTTAGTGGACAATTATTTATAATATGATCCACCAAAGCCCACATAACATTATTTCCTATTGATGCCTCTAGAGGACTAGTGAAAAATTCCATGGTGATGTATTCCCATTCCCATATAGGTATGGGTAATGGTTTATTCATCCCCTTATAATTTTTCTTTTCATACTTCACATGCTGAAATACCAAACATAATGATGTATATTATGTGATATCATTGTTTATATTGTCCCACCGGTAGTGCTCTTAGATATCTAAATTAATCTACATTCTCCATATATGGATGGATAAGGTTGAGATACGTGCATCATTCAAAAGCTCATTATTTATCAGAAGATTTGATGGTACCCATAGTAATGGAACAAATATTACAACTCCTTCTTCATAAATTTTTAACTCGAAGGATTTCTAGTTCCTTATAAATTGCACCTTCTTCTAAATTTCAACACCATCTATTTTAGTATCATTTATCATCACTAGATGAGATAGTTGAGAAATAAGTAGAGAAATAAATAATGGAATTATTTCCTTTATGATTACCGTGTCCATTTCCTTCAAGTATAAGAATATTTTATCCTTCTCAATTCTCATCATTTATGATGTTTAAAAATCCTTTCTACATATTGAACATACCCTTTTTTCATTACTAGAATGGTAATGGGTTGAGTAGTCATAGATCTTTATTAGATCTATCCATATTCAATAGATAATATTAATCACCTTCTATGTGAATATATTTTTGAGGATCTTATGATATGTATATATTTAAAACTCCTCCCTATATAGATGATTTTACCATATTCTTAACATGAAGATCATTATAGAAAAATCCAGATTATGTGTTGGATAGTTCTAATCAGGAAATTTGATCAACCTTGTGGAATAGACTACCACTTGTTCATTTATCAGTAATACACAACATAAACCCTTCACTTAAGCATAACTATATACCATGAAATGTTCTCCACTTGAGAGAAGCAAGAGAACATGTGTAGTGATAAAACAATTTTTAAATTCCTTAATGTTCTCTTCACATTCAACGGTCACATAAAATTTCACTCCCTTTTGAGTTATCATGGTTAGTAAGTTTGATAATCATGATATGTTTTCACAAATATTTTGTAATACCCACCAAGTCCATGAAAACTCCAGATATCTATTGCTGATGCTAGTCTAGAAAAATCCAAAATTTACTTTATCGTAGAATGGTCAATATATATCTCATTACTAGTGATAAAATACCCCATGAATGATACTTACATCATCTAGAACACATATTTATAGTAATTTTCAAATAGTTTATCATTTCAAAAATCCTTCATCCATGTAGTTGAATTCTCCTGAAGCTCCCCTATACATTTATAGTATATCAAAATATCAACTATACAGACTACCAAAAATATATTGAGGAAATTAATAAAAAATATATTCATTAAGTCCATAAATATTTATGGAGAATTAGTAAGTCTGAAGGGATTTACTATGAAATCATAGTGCATATACATTGTTTGAAAATAATTTTTCCGAATATCTTACTTCTTCACATTTAACTGGTGATATCCTAATAGATGGTTCACATTAGGGAAATACTGAGACCCACTTAGTTGATTGAATGAAACATATATCTATGGTAGAGGAGACATGTTTTTTTCATGATTTTATTGATTTTACTATAATCATTACAGAGACTTATTTACCCATACTTCTTCTCGATGAAGAGGAACAAAGCACACATGGTTAATCAATAAGGTGTATAAACCCCTTTTATAGATTTTATTGTAATTACTTTTCTAGTTATTCCAAATAAAAAGTTTTTCATTTTGTATGAATTATTTAACATTGGCATTTATCTAGGTATATAATTGATTGAGAACTAAACCACTCAAGGAGAATGAAGACCTATCAACACTTTAAGGAATACATTAGTATAATCCTTCAGAATGAGAATGTATTCAAGTATGATTTTCTCCTTTGTTTCCTTCATTTAAGATACAAATTATTTCTCCTCCTGAAGTAATATCCATGCTTGAAAATAATATTCCAAGTTATATACATCATCCCCCTTACACTTATATTGAATTAATGGATAAATTGGGATGTAAATAGTGATCTCACTCTATCAACAATTAATTATGGATTAGTATAAGGACACCCAATCAATGGAAATATAACATCAAACATCACTAAAGTTTAATTTAATGTTCTCACATATAGATCAAAAACCATGTTAAGATTTTTTGTTTGAATAGTTCTAATAAACTTGCATGATATGAAAGATTTCATAGAACCATAGTAAAAATGTATGACCACTATTCTTGAATTAATAACTAGAATATATAGAACAACATCGTAATCATAATTTACATTAGTAGTAGTGATATAATATTATCTTACTTTATCTTTAGTCCTTGGATGTTGTTGTCATTTATTTTCTCCAATATCCCTTGGCTTCGGCCATTATCTTGCATAATGTCAATGTTCCTTATAGTTAAAACACCATACCATGGGATACGTGTTGATATGATACCTCTATTCCCCTATTGAATCAATATGATTCTTCACAACTCTTTGGAACTTGTTTGCTATATGACCTTCTTTTCCAAACTTGAATCTTCTCCCAATTCGATTTAGATAGTTTATAGGATACTTCTTCCCAAAATTTTGACACATGGGATGCTGGGTTTTCATACTTCCATGAGATTTATATATTGATCCTCCCAAATAAAAATCAATTTTATTCATTTAAATTCTAAGACCATGAGTCCACTATGAGTCTCCAATATCTATATCCTCCTTAATATCAATATAAATAATCTCTTCATAGCTATAAAATTAATAAATCTCCAAATATTTTCTTAGACATGGCATGAATCCACTAAATAAGTGGTACACCTAACTTTCATTGTTGATAAAAAATCTGAAGGCATATCAAGAAAGATATATGATGTTTACCTAATATTCCCTGATAGAATCATCTTTCTTTAACTTTATCCTGAGTAAATCCCTATCTATTTTAGATGTAGAATTTTGGGAAATAATGTTTTAAAAATAGTTTTCTTAAATTATTCCCATTCCATGGAATCAATGTCCTCTTTAGACTTCAGGATATTTATTAGTGTTCACCATTGATCATTTTCCCCCTCTATGTGATAAAAATAAAACAAAAAATTCTCTTTTTCAGATAATTAGAGGATATAGAATATCTTCCCAATTACATTAATCCATTTTCCTTCAATGAGGGTATCAGAAGATCAACTAAAAGTAGGAGGCATTATCACATAAAATGCCCCAATAATGTTTCCTCTTTCATAGGAGAAGGAGTTGATTCCACATCATTCATGTTATTATTAATTACATGGGTCAGCTAATCCAGTACTCCAATCAAGTTCACAAATCACTTTCCAATAATGTTAGGAATATTATTTAGGAAATCATCACATTTCCTACCATGATTGTTGCTGGAATGATTTCTCCTATTTCCCCCCCCCCCATTATCTAAAAATAATTAAAATATAATAATAATTTAACTAATAAATATATTAAAGGGAAACTTATAAACATATAAGAAATAACATATAAAAGAAAATTATATCCATATTTATGATTCTCTGGTTTTTAATCTATGTTAAACATGGTAATTTTCATATTATATTATTTAACATAACAATCTATTCAAGTCACTCATAATGGTTTCTAAAGTGTTTGTGAATTTTTCAAAGAATATCCCTCGATAGTGTTAGACCAGGTGTGTAGCAATGCATATTTTTTTGTAGTAAGTGATTATGGAGTCAATATAAAATATGACCTCTACAAAGTTATTACGCATAGGTATAACTATAATAGATCCACGTCTACTTATAGTATCTATACAAGGTTGTAATTTCATTGAAATCACTCACTCAACACATTTCTAAAATTCCAATATATTTTCCTATACATAGATTTATAACTAGGGATATCAGTAAATTATTCTATTCTTATCCAAAATAATAACTATACCGTCCATTGATATCAACTTTAGGTTTCTATGCCTTTTTACAGATATTATTACATGATTTTTAACATATATTTCCATTAAATATGAAATAAAGATCTAACAACCTTGTTTATTTGGAAGACTATATATATAAAGCATAAAAATAAAAATAAAAATTATTCATTTAAATATTCATAATGAGATTATAAATATTTTTGATCTCCTAAAATTACATGGGATAACCTGGGGAACACAGACAAATTGGGTGAGCTAAAAATCCCAGTAAGGGAATAGACATGATTAGGAAGAATAAAATGTGAGTCAAATGTATGATATGATATCATAAAAGAGAAATATAATGATTAATCACATATTATAATAACATAAATGAAATAGTATCATAATATCACATAAACATATAAATGTGGTATTGATACAAAAGTTTCCATAAGTATATCTGGAATAACGTCCAAGACAATATCACATGGTGGATAGAGTCCCACCATGGATTAGGTTTACTCCCAAATCCCATACATAATGTCTTATAACAAAAAAACATTAGTCAATAAATTAGAGTTCTATATGGTCCCTCCCATCATAAATTTTTCATGCTTTTGAGTGCCACAAAAGTAAATCAATCATAAAGCATAATCAAAAGAAATACCCATGGAAAGAAATGAGTTGTATAATATTGACTCATATCATAATCAAAGGAAATTTTAAAAAAAAAGATAATAAGCAATTAAATATTATGTAGGTTAATATATGAGTAAATTATCATAGGTATCATAATATGGTTTTAATTTTGTAATATAAACTTTAAATGATCTTTACATAAAATGATGAAGGAATAATAAAGTTCCCCTTAATCATGATTGATTTTAAAGAAATAATTTTAGAAATGAATTTATGAAATGTATTAACCCATAAAATAAATGGATAATTGGACAGGTAGATATGTAAGATAAATATATATATAATTTAGAAAAAATCTATAATATCATAGGGTGAGAGAAAGTGAGTTATAGAGAGAATGGTCATAACCCAAAGAAAAAGGGTGGTTTAGAGAGGTCCCTTACCTTATGTTTCAACATTCTTCATACGCATTAGAAAGTGATGTATGATAAATATAAATATTTATACATGTTTTATTAAACCATAAAAATATATACCAAACCTTATATTTTTTTATTGTAATGTTTTACCACCAATTTTTTAACAATTCTTTTTTAAATTCACAGTTCAGGGTGTTAATTGCGTTTTTTCATTCATGTTTTGGTTTTCCAATCTCTGTTATTATATCTTTATCATGGTTCCATAATCAAAAAATCTATTAGTAAGATATTAATAGAATATATATTAATTATATATATAATTATTTCCATCCATAAATGGTATAGATAAAAATATTTATTACACCATTCATAGAGATGGTATGAAATATATACACATGATTTTTGTTTCCATTAAAGACGGATGGGATGGAAGAAATGTTAATTATAATAAAAATTTTAAGAATCATAATAATATAATGAATAAAATATTCATATACTAAATCCATCATCATAACCATCCATAAAAGTCAATGATCGATTATGAATTAAATCGATACATGAGGTGAAGTTAGTCGTACACACAAACAATGATATTATTCCATGTTTGATGGAAGATGAAATATATGTGTGTGATGACATTATCATAATAAAATATTTGTATATTTAATATAATGGTTCTATTATTTCATCATGTTTGATGAAGGTTTTAAGGAGGTATATTAAAAAAAACTAAAACATTCGGATAAATATAGACCTCTCCTTCGGACAACATCCATTACTTTACCCAATAAACCGTTAAGTTTGGTATTCTGCAAAACTAGTACCTCAAGAACATGGGGATGGATATTATTAATGTATTCGGGTAGGTATTTTACAAATTATAATATTTTTATATTTTAAATATAATGGGTTAGATGGTGCTTGTTATATGTGAGGGTTGACATGCTATTGGAATTACAAAATATATTAAATCAATATAAATTAAATTTCTTTAGAAAAGGCTCTGGATTGATATAATTCAAATAAATAATAAGTATTAATAAAAATAATATTTTAATAATTTTATAGAATATTTTTACTCTAATCACTTTGTTTATCCCACATTAACAACTTCAGATAATTAGCTCAATAATAATGATTTTTACTATTTATGGTCAATATAGTTACTATAAAACAACAATTGGCTGATACATGTATCATATTTAATATGTAAAAACGTACAACAATTTGTTTTTGGAAGATATAATTTTTTTTGAGTTTGAAATCATTTAATGAAATTTTATTTATTATAAAATAACATTAATGACATTTTTGGTACTATTTGTTTAATTTGACTAGGAAACAACATTAAATAATTACATTTCACTATATTTCAAGATAAATTATCAAATATATTATTTTTATACATTATTTTTTTGTTAATCATTAGTTTAATCAAATTATATAACTTTAACTTTTATAAAATCATTAATTATATTTTTTCTAATAACTGAAAAAATGTTTTGTCTGTGTTGTGTAATAATTTATGGTAATTATTTAATACTTAAAAATTAATAATAAATTACCATGATAAAAAATAAAATTTATAATTCAAAAAATTATTTATAACAAAACATAATTTGAATTTATTCTTTTCAGAGAATATCATATAAATTAAAATCAAGAAAGTGTCATTTTTGACTTTATCTTTTACCTAATTATTGTGAAGTTCAAAATGAAAGAAATATGGCACCATGTTTCCATATGTTATAAATATTTATTTAAATGGATGAAATAAACTCATAAAATATAACAAATTAATGTTTTATGTAAATTTTTTGGTCGTTTGCATATTATTTTAAAAATAATAATCTTATTTACCCTTACTATGGTTACAATTATTTACTATAGTTACTATTCATAATGAAAAAAATAAAAGGGAAATATTTATAAACATTTGAAATCATAAAAAATATTTATCCCATTTTTCGAATTTTAATTTATTCAAGTGGAAGAAATTAAATTCCTATAAAAACAAAAAATTCAAAAAAAGCAGTTTTCCTGAAAAATGTATTTTAAGTATTAAAATATTTGTATATAAAATTAAAACATAAAATTGATTTGAATGAATTTAATTGAATTATTCATAAAATAAAAGAAATATTTTTTACTTTAAATCAATTTTAAAATAAAATTTAACTTTTTAAATTCATGAAACAAACAATACATTTTTCAATAAATATCAATATTTTATATTATTCACTAGAAAACAAACCTTATATGAAAAATTAAAAAAAAATCAATCTAAGATAACTTTTATATGATATTTGAAAATTTTACATAATTTTTATCAATTAATGTTTCTAATAAAATTCAAAAATTGATTCTAATATTCCCTCACACAAATCAATAAAAACCATTTTTGAAGAAAATATATTTGTGAAGAATAAAATTTCTATAAAAAAACTGATTTTTTTTTACTAAGAGTTAAAAAATCAAATTTTCATTATGTATAACCTATATTTATTTCATAATGTTGTTAATATTATTCATAACAACCAATTTAATGGTTATTTTTTAACTGTTATAATATTTCATTATTTATTTAAGTTGGGTGTTCTGTGTTGCATATATTTTCAAACATAGTATTATTTTAAAATAATATTTTGCCACTTGGTATAAAAAGATTAATTTCATAATATATTATATTATTTAATTGTTTATTTTCCCTTTTATTATTTCATACTGTTATAAAATATCTCTCCTAGATCTTTTTGGGTGGTGTTTTTATAAAGATATTGAAGGATTCTTATCGAGAAGTAAATTGAAGGAGGCTACCATGATTGGTGATGTAAATATTATTCATTTCTAGTATAATGATCATGGTTAAAGGTGTGCTATATATAGATATTAGGGATATTAGGACCATGCCCACATATTTGGGCATGTTATGAAAGATGTTTCACAAAATGGAAAAAGTAAAAGGGATCACACCCATGGTGGTCCTCATGGAGGAATAATAGTGTTCCGATCCAAAATAGTCTATAAAGGATCCCAAAACCATTTTACCCATGTTTGTGATAGATTGGTGGACTTATAATAAAACCATTCAACTTGTGTGGACCACACCATTTTACAAGGCACGTTGATCTGGGCATGTACCTTTGAGCCTTGAGAAGCCTCACTAAATTCATTTTTGTGGTCATGGTTTGGTCAATGTAGAAATGAGTAAAATTTATGATAATGGGAGGATATGACTGTGGGGTTGGGCCTATCTAATAAAAATGGACAGTTTTTTATTCACCTAGTCATGATGCCTACATTTTTTGGAATTTTAATTTCTGGATATTTAAAAAACAAAAGGTAGTGAATCATGGATTTGATGGTAGATGTAACTTCCAATGAGTGGGTTATCTATGGTTAATTATTAATGTATATATTAGATCATTCATTAGAATGGAGGAAATAAAATAATAAATAATAATTTAGAAGACATTTGAAGGGATATATTTTTTTAGAAAGATTTTAAATAAAATAATTGGAAGGGAAATAGGGTATTTTTATAGATTAATTTTTGAGGGATGAATTTCAAAGGAGGAGTTGTTCCTGGAGTTTCTTTCTCTCATTGGAAGGTAAAATTTTATGTGACGAAGAGAGACACCATTATTGGTTTCAGTTTGCATCAACATCCTGTGGATAAAAAACATTTCAACAAATGGAGTAGTGAGTTCCTTATTTTAGGGGAGTAGTGAGTTCTCCAATTGTTCATGGGAGTGATTTAGAATGGTTACTCATACTACTTGAAATTTTACTTGAAAAGATGTGATCTTTTACTAAATTTACTCCATGGTAACATTATTATGCATGATACTTAGATATTTCCAAATGAGGGTGATCCATGTAGAATCCATTGTGTTATTTAAATCATTCATCACTCATTGAGAGTAATGATATAATGAAATTTATGTTTTAATAATGGTGAAAATATATGATCCATATTCAAGGAATATTTTTTTTAACTTATTTTCAAAGATTAACCCCCCCCCCCCTCAGGGTGAAATCCAATAAAAGTGTCTAACACGTGGAATTTGTTGATAGTTTTTTATTTTGATCTCTTGGAAGCATGATATCGATTTTAAATAATAAAGGCATCAAATCTTTGAAGTATATATTTATCATTTTGTAAAATTAGTATTAAACATTATCTCAGATTTCATGGCATGAACATCTACACAAAATCTATTTATAGAATCACTTTAAATATTGTAAGTGGATTATTGATAGCGAGATATCGTATTTAATTGGATAGATATTTTAATGCCATAAATTACTAAGAAATTTATCTTTTTAATCCAATTTTCAGAATGTAAATGCAATGAAAAAACACTCATGTTATATGGGAAATGAATTTATTAATTTTAGGAAGAGATTAAATGGTTTTAAAAGAAAAGTTTTAGGTTTTTTGGAACAAATATTTCCATTTGAGAAAAAATTAAAATTATATCATTGATGGATTTTTTTGATCATATAAGTGTTGTTATAAAATATATGTGAAACATTAGGGATGATCTCAAGTATAAATTTTTTTTGATGTGGATCATGAGTTGATTATTACTTGGTTCAATTTAAAAGTATCTGCTCTAGAAGACAAATTTCTTAATGAGACTTCATATGATTGTTTTCATAATACAATTCAAGAATATGAGATGAGAAATAAAGATAATGTGTGATGAGATTCAGGTCATATTTATGATCCATTTTGATCTTGTTTTATCTCTTTTGAGGTTACTGAGGTTTTCAGGATTCAGAGGTAGAAAAATTTGAGTTTTGAGGAAAATAGTCTAGGTATGCACACTAGGATCGAAGTTAGTAGTAATAGTGATGTAACCATGTGGGATGGATCTGTATGTTCCAAAGTAAATATTCATGGTTTTAGAATGGTATTTATGACCATAATAATGACCACGTAAACCATGTATATGAATGTGTTACTTTATAGAGGATATCACATCAATTGGGAACCATTTTTCAAAATTGTGTGGCTCATTTCATTTATTTTCTCCTCCTCTTCTTAGATATACATAGAATCTCTCATATTCTGTATGTATCACAATCATATGTGGGATTTTATGTCTTTATATATGATTTATATAGTGTATTTATTGAGTTTAACATGGATCTAGACATGTGAGGACCCAATCCCTTTGTTTTCAATCATTATTCTCAAAAGCGACTATGTGTCCAAGAATTTATTACCATATTCTAAATCCCAAATTTTACTTTTTGTACACATAATGATGCTATTTACTATTGTATTAGTCACAAATTTAGCATGTGGGGTTTCTATTGATATAGAAATCCTATATTGTATTATATTATCTTGGATTCATTTGTGTACAGTCATTATATACTCATAGGTTTATCTTCATAAATATATATGGATTTAATTACAACCCCTTTATTTTTATCACACTTTTTTATATTAATATTCTTTTTGATTTAAATATGGATTGGTAAAAGGGAACAAAATGAAGTTTTAATAAAATTGTTTGTATCTGGAATTACATGGTAAAACTATTTTTTTAATCTAGAACTAATAGTTTCATAGTGAGATACATTTTACATATTCTTGGTGGTATCCGACTAAGATTCATATGTCAAAAAAATTCATTTTGGAATTTTCAGTCCTTTTAATATGATAAAAATAAAGGTAAGGGTGTCAAGAGGCATGAGAGCTTCTCTTAGTTGTTATCATCTTTGTAGTGAGTTGGGATGGTAGTGACATATGGTAACATAGAGAGGTAGTCTTGATCTAATCTTTGTTTGTTTTTTTGTTTCATCCAATTGGATTTACATTTTATGTCTCATGGTAATGTACCTTTCCTTCCACATTTTATGGTTATTTTTATTTTAACATGTTATACATAAGACAAGTTCTGTAATGTTTACTAGGTAAAATAAATTTCATGGTTTATATGTTGATTCTAGGGTTATTTTCACAACACCATGTATGTTGAGAACACACATTTATCCTTATACCGATACAGTTTGGATAACTCATCAGGATAACCCAATTTGGTTTATTAAAAAAATGGTATAATATGAATACCTATCCAGAAGTGTGATGACACTATTTGGGTGTGGTTTTGGGTCTAGTAGACTCGAGCTATGATTTTATTTGGGATCAATATGTACATTATAAAAATGTTATTTATCACCAAATTTAATGATTACACTTTATTTTCAATTTGAAGTTAGATTTTAATTTTTTATGCCTTCTATGAGTTGTGATTTGATATGATAACCTATGATCTTCATTGTATTGCACTGGTTGCCTGGGGGGTTGTTATGGATTTTATGTGTAAAAAAAATTAATCATGATTTGAGGTAGATTTGGATATATTAAAAAACTATATATTGAATGAACACGTGATTTTTGAAATGTTAAGGCTATTATGACACGCTTGAAATGTGGTCTTCAGCCATGTGGCTGGGTTGAGGACAACTCCGCATACCATTTATTTTGTTATTTTAAACCCAAAATTATTAGATTCTTTGAGTTACTCTAATTTATTGGAAAATAATAAAAAAAATTCTTAGATATATTGATATCATTAGTCATTTTGATTAAAATTTATTACAGGCTTTTGTTTGTGAAGGTGTAGTATAGTCATTGTTTTTTTGAAAATGCATTTCATTGAAAATAATTTTAGTATGAAAAGTTATGTTTTATTTAATGGTTTTAAAATAATGATTTTTTATATCATATTTTTAGAAATGGATGTCTATTCATGGAATGTTTGATAATTATTTGGTTTTCATACAAATTAATAAACAACTTTTAAGAATTTCCCACAATTTAAGAATGTTCTTAATAAGATTTCTATGTTTTAAAATAAATGTTTTTATACCATGAAGTTTTCAAGAGAGAATGTTTTCTTTTAATGAAAAATATTTAATTGTTTTAAACATATAATCAAGAATGGAAAGTGGTTGTGAAATACGAATTATAAATCAAAAAAAATTCTAATTTTTATGAAAATCCAATTTTATAGCATGACTGGTTCATGAAAATTGTTTGTTTTTTGAATGGTAATTTCTTTTAATATATTTCCAAATACTAATTATGTAACTCAAGATGAAATTAATCTTGTTTGTATTATTAGATTGAATGTTGATATGTTTTATCTTGTAATTGGAGAGTTGTGATTTGTTTCTATTTTGGATTATATTATAATGTAATAAAATATATTTACTTCCAAAATGGTTTTTTGTATAACTCCTATTAAAATTATTTTTTAAGGTTTCAAAATATGCACTTTTTAAAAAGGGATTTTTCTGTACAAGAGGGATTATATTAAAAAATCTCTAAAGTTTTTCCATGATTTGTTGATTTGAATATTTGGATTGAAATATACTTGAGTTTATGGGTATTATATGTTCTTCAATGTATTTGAGAGGATTTTGTTCTCTTCTTGTGTGTCTGGAGTAATTATTTTATATAATTCTTGAGTTTAAGTGAGATATTTTCCTTGAGAGTGGTATTTTTCTTTAATATTTATTTTTTCCCTAGATCTTAGTGGAGTGTAAAGTGTTATGTTCTCTCTTGATGTTCATTTGTAACTCAGATATAGAAATGTGTAGGTGTCATTAAATAGATAAGTAAGTAAATATCTTTTTTCTAAGGTTCCTAGTATTCCTCAAAAGGAGAGGGATCTTGAGTTCATTATGTGGTTTGGGTGATGATCCTTCTAGGTTATTTCTCGATAGTTATGTAGTCATTTTGGTCTTGAGATAAGATTTTTTAAATGTGATATTTGAAATCATGTTTAGTCTATGCCATTGAGAGTCGTATAAATATCAATGTTCTATATGCCACATTAATTCATTTCACTATTTGAAACTATTTTCTCTAGATAACTTTTTGGAAAAAGATATTCCATGAGTTTTGTCTTAAGATTTTGAACATGGAGATTGTTAGGTGTGTCCATGTGTAGCTAGGATCAGTTTGGTGACCAGGTGGTCTAAGGAATCCATTAAAGATATATTTTTTTAGTTCTATTAAGACATACATCAGGTTATATTCTAAAAAATTGAGCTACCATGAATGCAGTCTCATAATATAAGACAAGATCTATATGGTTTATTTTTCATACATGTCTTTATTTAAACCATCTCTTGGTTATGAGAGATATGGTGGACTAGTAAATCTGGCATGTACCATTATAATGACCATTCTGGTGGTTTGACCTGATGATAATTTGTAGGTTGTTCCTTTTCATATACTTGATCAATTATCCCCTTATTTTTATGCATCATGTGAATTATTTTTGGTTTCCCTTGGTTAGGGATGAAGATTTTTGGTGTTTACTTTGTGTGCAATTTGAAACCTCAATTATTATGTTAATTCAATCTTATATCAATGTATTTGTTCATTTTGGAACAATTTTAGACATAATTTTAATGGTTTGGAGATCAATGTTAGGTCTATGTTTTAATTAGAGCCTTTTTTAAGTAATAAGAGACCTATGACTCAATCTAATGGTTATAAGTGAGGTTGAATTTAGCTATAGTGTTGATTCATGTTAATCGTAGTTGGGTCCTGATGAATTCCCTAAAAAGAATCAAGAGTGGAGTTGGGGTATACATTGATGTTGTCAAGTTTGCGATGGATTAAGGATTTCACCCATTATTCCCTCATGGAAAAAATCAATCTCACTGTTAACCTGAGTTGAAAGTAGTTGTTATTTATCTGGGAACTTTGAGACATTATTAACTTAAAGATTAGTTAATGATGTATTTGTATCATAGAATTATTAAGTGTGCCTTTACCTTGATAAATCAGATACTATGATAGAAATTCTATGTTATGTGATTCCAGATCTTCAATCTCAATGTGGTGTAAAATCATATAATGGATGTGGGTCAAATATTTTTTGCATAAGGAATAAAAAATTCATATTTTTAAGGAATCATATGAGGGTTGTAACGACCCAATACTTTTCAATAGAAATTCCTTACTTATAAATATGTCAAAATCACATTAAATCACAACATAATTAACTACTAAGTGCTATGTGACCCTTAAAACATAATTTTATCACTTCTGTGATGTGAATTTTGAAAATCTAACATACACTGTTGTGATCAGTAAGTTATTTAGAGTCCAATAAGAAAAACATAATTTTTGGTGAATAGTAACATACCTTTATGAATAGAAACATACTCTGTAATGGCCTAGACCTCTCCAGCCCATTCCTTTGTCAAAAAGACGGCCACGAAGTGTTCTGGAGGGTAAAATGGACTTTTCCCACACTTTCTAGAATTTTGAAACTACACACTATGTAGTTTGAGTACACGCTGTGTACCCCCTTGCCGGGTATACCCTGTATTGAAGGCCGTGTCCTTGCCATGTGAAATAAATGGTTGCACGCCATGTAGTCTCTCCCCGCGTACGTTTTACCGTGTGTTGACCAATCAACAGTAGTGTGCCATGTTGGAGTTGTGTCCTTTCCGTGTGAAATAAATGGGTACACACCGTGTATCCAATACTACACGCCATGTAGTCCCTGCCTGCGTATGCGTTACCTTCAATCCGTGTGTTGACCAGTCAACAGCCGCGTTCCGCGTTGATGGCCGTGTTGGCAGCCGCATGGTGACCGTGTGAAACGACAGAGTACATGTCGTGTACTATAAAGTACATGTCGTGTACTTTTGCTTTTCTCACCTATAAAAGGAGGGGTCCCCTCTGTTGTACCTCTCGTACCCCTCGTGGTTTAATTTTCATGATCATAATCACTCTCTTATTTATCTAATCTTGTTTTAAGTTTTTTTGGTTGATAGGCATAATTTCAGGTGGCCAAGGAATTGGGCCAAGAAAGCAAGAAGCCAAAGTGGACTGATTTTCAGTCCACCGGCCAACCGATGGAAGAGCACCGGCCAGCCGATGGAGGCCTGGACAGAAGGCATCCCTCTGTCCAGACCACCGGCCAACCGGTGTCACACTAGCGGCCAGCCGGTGGCACCCTGACAGAAGGCTGAGCCACTGCCTCAGCACCGGCCAACCGGTGGCCTCAGCACCGGCCAACCGGTGGCCTCCTCACCGGCCAGCCGGTGGAGCCTGAGCCCGAGCCCTCCTCCATTTTGCACACACCGGCCAACCGGTGGCTCTGCACCGGTCAGCCGGTGGAGGCAGTCAAACTAGCCGTTGGACTTTTGACCAGCCTGTCCACTTGGCCTCCAATGGCTCCGAAAGCCTCTCCAACGGCTCCAAAGGCCTCTAAAGGCCATATGAGGGTTCTCCCTCTATAAATAAAGGACCTTGAAGCCCCGGAAGCCTAAGGAACATTGTCGGAACTATAGGGAAGCCCACAGGAACATTTTTCCATCATTTGGCTAACCTTCGGCGGATTGCTTCAAGGAATCCCAACTTGCTCCAACCAATTTCCACATCCAAGGAGCACCTCCAAAGAAGCTTGGGAGCGCCCTTCATCAGCTCCATCAATCCATTGGCGCCCAAGACTTCCCCATTACGGTTTTTCATTGTTTTATCATTTTGAGCATCATTTTGGGTTTGTGCCTACAAACCCCTCTTTCTCTCATCTCCCTTTCATTTGGGTTCTCACACCACCTTCAAGGTGTGAAGAGGTTAGTCAAGCCTTTCCTTTTAAAAGGCTTGAGACAAAGGTGAGCTAGCCTTCACCTGTAAAAAGGCTAGTGGGTTTCTTGCTTAACCATTGAAAGCAAGTGGGTTCTTGCATTACCATTAAAAGCAAGTTGTAATAGGTTCTAGACTACCTGTAAAGTCTAGTGGGTTTCTTGCTACAACCATTGAAAAGCAAGCGGTAGTAAATCTCTCAACGGTTGAGTTGGGAGCGGAGACGTAGGCCGGGTTTTAGGCCGAACTCCGTTATCAATTTTGTGTCTTGCCTTATTTATTTCCGCTGCACTTTTAACTTTGATTTTAATTTGTTAATTATTTTTTAAAAGGCAATTCACCCCCCCTCTTGCCATCACTTCCTTTCTTTCTCCGCCTAACAATTGGTATCAGAGGAAAATTTGAGTAATACCTTCACCGGTTTCAAATTTAAGATCCTTTTGTGATGGCTTCAACGTCTTTCGCCCCCGAAGGATATTCTTTGGGTCGTGCTCCATTTTTTGATGGAACCGACTATAACTATTGGAAAACTCGCATGACCACTTTTCTTAGAAGTATAGGATATCCCATTTATAAAATTGTCATGCAAGGTTACACTCTCTCTTCTCCCGATGAATCCAAATGGACCCAAGCCGACATTAAAAATTTCGAGCTAGATGGCAAAGCCATGAACGCTCTTCATTGCGGCCTTGATCGTAATGAGTTCAATCGAGTTTCCACATGCACCTCCTCACATGAAATCTGGAAACTTTTTGAGGTTACCCATGAGGGGACCAACAAAGTGAAGGATACTCGATTGGACATGTACCGTCAAGATTTTGAGTCATTTTCTATGCACCCACATGAAAATATTTCTGATATGTTTACTCGATTTACTGACGTTTGCAATGGGAGAAAGTCCCTTGGTGATAATATTTTTGCAGAAACGATGGTTAAGAAGATCCTATGGATCCTACCAAGCACATGGGCTCCAAAAGTCACGGCAATCCAAGAAGCCAAAGACATCAAGAACATGCCGGTAGAAGAGCTCATCGGATCCCTAATGACCTACGAAATCACCATGAGGAGGAAAGCTGAAAAGGAAGGCAAACCGATCAAAATTCCAAAGAACATCGCCTTCAAGGTTCAACAAGAAGAAAGATCCTCCTCATCATCATCTTCCTCTTCAAGAGGCGATTCCGAAATGGAGAATCTTGCCCGCAAGATGCACAAATTCATGAAGAAGCACAAGAAGAAGAAATCCCGCAAGGCTCAACCCAATGAAAAATCCGAGCCCAAGGTAAAATGTTACGGGTGCGGCGAAAAAGGCCATTACAAGCCCGATTGTCCACTCAACAAGAAAAATGCCAAGAAAAAGGAGTAGAAGAAGGCTTTCAAGGCCACATGGAGTGATATCTCCACATCCGACTCCTCCTCCTCCTCCTCGAGTGACAACGGTAACAAATGCCTAATGGCATGTAATGAGGTATCATCTTCCGACTCCTCATCCTCTAGTTCTTCAAATTCTTTAAATCATTTATCCTATGAGGATCTCCAACATGCTAGAGATCAATTGGAGGAAGGTTTTCACGAACTTTCTTCCAAATTTGTTTCTTTAAAAAAGAATTTTAAAAAACTCTCTTCTGAAAAAGAACAACTTCTCAAAGAGAAGGAAGAGTTGACACTCAAAATCCAAAATCTTCCCGATGTTGATTCCATGGAATCAACAATCAAAGATTTAAGGGAAACTCTAGCCATGTTCACCCAAGGGGAACAAAATTTGAACAATTTTCTAGGTTCCCAATGCATATCTAGGACCACCCAAGGGCTTGGCTATACCAAGCAAGCTTCCTCTTCCCATGCACCTACTATTTTTGTAAGGGGGAGCTCTCAATTTAAATTTTGCAATTATTGTAAAAAACCCGGGCACTTAATTTATGAGTGCAATTGCAAAAATGCCCGGTATGGTAGGCCCAAAACTATTTTCTTAAATGATGAATTTTTTAGGAGAAGACCCGCCACTAGACAAGTGTGGATTGAAAAATCCCTTCTAGCGAGTCTCTCCGGGCCAAAATTTGTCTCGGTTTCAAAAACCTCTCCCCGGTGATTTGTTGTTTTTATTTAGGGGGAGTTAGAATTGTTTAAGCCCTTTTGATTTCAATTTCAAAATTTTCGATTCAAACATTCAATTTCAACACTTGGTATCAAATTTTTCAATTCAAAATTTTCTATTCAATTTTCATTTCAAACTTTCAATTCAAACTGTTATTCAATTTTTGATTCAAAACATTCAATTCAAATTTCTCAAATTTCAATTGGTTTCAACTCTCTATCTTGTTTTTCATCTTTCTCCCTCAATCAAGTTTTTTGCCCCGTGCTATTTTGATAATAACAAAGGGGGAGAAATTCTTGGTTGATTGGGGGAAAAATCTTTTAAAGCTTGTTTTTCATTTCAGTTTTTACATTGATTGTTTTGGTGATTGTGATCATCAAAATAGGGGGAGATTTTTGTACCTCTCGTACCCCTCGTGGTTTAATTTTCATGATCACAATCACTCTCTTATTTATCTAATCTTGTTTTAAGTGTTTTTGGTTGATAGGCATAATTTCAGGTGGCCAAGGAATTGGGCCAAGAAAGCAAGAAGCCAAAGTGGACTGATTTTCAGTCCACCGGCCAACCGATGGAAGAGCACCGGCCAGCCGATGGAGGCCTGGACAGAAGGCATCCCTCTGTCCAGACCACCGGCCAACCGGTGTCACACCAGCGGCCAGCCAGTGGCACCCTGACTGAAGGCTGAGCCACTGCCTCAGCACCGGCCAACCGGTGGCCTCAGCACCGGCCAGCCGGTGGCACCCAGCCCAAACAGTGTTTGCTACTGCCTCAGCACCGGCCAACCGGTGGCCTCCTCACCGGCCAGCCGGTGGAGCCTGAGCCTGAGCCCTCCTCCATTTTGCACACACCGGCCAACCGGTGGCTCTACACCGGTCAGCCGGTGGAGGCAGTCAAACTAGCCGTTGGGCTTTTGACCAGCCTGTCCACTTGGCCTCCAACGGCTCCGAAAGCCTCTCCAACGGCTCCAAAGGCCTCTAAAGGACATATGAGGGTTCCCCCTCTATAAATAAAGGACCTTGAAGCCCCGGAAGCCTAAGGAACATTGTCGGAACTATACGGAAGCCCACGGGAACATTTTTCCATCATTTGGATAACCTCCGGCGGATTGCTTCAAGGAATCCCAACTTGCTCCAACCAATTTCCACATCCAAGGAGCACCTCCAAAGAAGCTTGGGAGCGCCCTTCATCAGCTCCATCAATCCATTGGCGCCCAAGACTTCCCCATTACGGTTTTTCATTGTTTTATCATTTTGAGCATCATTTTGGGTTTGTGCCTACAAACCCCTCTTTCTCTCATCTCCATTTCATTTGGGTTCTCACACCACCTTCAAGGTGTGAAGAGGTTAGTCAGGACTTTCCTTTTAAAAGGCTTGAGACAAAGGTGAGCTAGCCTTCACCTGTAAAAAGGCTAGTGGGTTTATTGCTTAACCATTGAAAGCAAGTGGGTTCTTGCATTACCATTAAAAGCAAGCTGTAATAGGTTCTAGACTACCTATAAAGTCTAGTGGGTTTCTTGCTACAACCATTGAAAAGAAAGCGGTAGTAAATCTCTCAACGGTTGAGTTGGGAGCGGAGACGTAGGCTGGGTTTTAGGCCGAACTCCGTTATCAATTTTGTGTCTTGCCTTATTTATTTCCACTGCACTTTTAACTTTGATTTTAAATTGTTAATTATTTTTTAAAAGGCAATTCACCCCCCCTGTTGCCATCACTTCCTTTCTTTCTCCGCCTAACACCCTCCTCCTTTTCAACTCACCCCTCTCCTCCCCTTTCCTCTGAGCAGAGTTATCCCAAGAGACTCGAAGGCTTTTTCTTCCATAACTTCTTCGTCCGAGCTCCGATTTATGATCCGTCAGCAGCCACGGGATCGTAACGACGAGGCAGAACTTCCAATATTAGATCTTTTGACTTTCCTTTGTCCTTTCCTTTCCTACATCCACCCGATAAGGTTTTTCCGAGACTCGACAGAGGTGACGGACGCTAACGGACGTCTTCTAAATGTTGATCTGGGGGAGCGTTATGATCAGAACCTGTTGAGGTAGGGATCTTACCTTTGTCTCTCTCAATTCTGTATCATGCGGGGTGGGTTTCCTCTTGTTTTATGAAACAAAGTCGAACTAGTTTAATAAAGATAATAACTGGCTTATATAACGGGGATGGGAAGTTTTTGATTAATGTTACTTTACTTTTTATACCATGTGATATCATGTTGTGAATTGAATAGGCTTATGCCTACTGAAAATCACGGTCTTTGGGGGCCTTTACTTGCGCAACTAAATGTTTCCCTATCTTTCTAGACCGTTTTGTGGATGGAAACTTCGTTGAATGTGGAAATTTGGTTAATCACGTAAATTTGGCTGATTAAAGTCTCGAACCCTTGTGTGATCACCCCAGTTAAACAAAATGGAATAATGAACATGAGGGTTTTGGCTTGGTTACTGTTGTGTGAAAGGGAGGGGTGAATCATGGGTTGTTATGAATAGAACATGCAGTAGGACCGTGGTAAATGATGTTAAAGGGGCAATGATGTGGCACAAACCTTGTTTTGTGGGTTGTTACAGATCGGGTAAGCAGCAGGGCTGTGATAAATGGTATCAAGGGATGATGATGTACGTGTTTCGGTGCGGTTGTGGTTATGGCGGTTGGTAGCGGGGCTTCAAGGATGGGTTTGATTGTGAACGGGCTATGGGTTGTGAATAATAAATAAAAAGTGGAAGAGTTAATGAATGGTGGGTCATGGTAATGGAACATGATTAATAATAAATGGGTTGGTTGGTTAATAAGAAGGGATTTGTTGTGCTGCTTGTGTTTTACTAACTTGATTTGTGGATGTCAGGGATATGTTTTACGAACGATCGATGGGATTGGTTGTAGATAGTTTCCCAGTAGTAAAGGAACTAATAAACTAATTCTGCTGAAACATGAAAACCTAAATGGGGTTGGAATTGTTTTCTGTATGCATGCTTCGTAGTAGCAGTGCCGAGGCACATGCTTAGTTTCTCTATTTAGAAGCCATAGGTTGGGCTGTGTGTTTGGTATACATATATATATCTGTATCTTTTGTGTTTTATTGTACCCCACCCATGTTGATCACTTAGTGTCGAACACTCCCATTTCATGGGAGAGGGTGTTTTTTCCTTAGTTACTAGCTCATTCCTGCTCCTTCTTCTCTAGTCTGTGATGGCTTGAGGCGACCTTACACCTAAGACTCTTCGGGTAGGTTTCGATTGGGGTGGTTCTAGCCCAAGACTCTTCGGGCAGGTTTTACTGTTTCCCAAAAATATTCGAGATGAGGCCCAGGTGTGTGCGGGCAGGATACGTGGTTGTGAGGGCCAGGTGTGTTCGGGCGGGATACGTGGTTGTGAGTCCCAGGTGTGTGTAGGCGGGATACGTGGTTGTGAGTCCCAGGTGTGTGCGGGCAGGGAGAGTGTGGCAGCGTCAGGACATTCGTCGTTAGGAAGAGTAGCTAACTAAAGGAAAATGGTGTGGGGTACCCAATACTCTTGTTCTTATATACTACTACCTGTAGTGATTGTGTTTTTGGTGAGTGTGGTCGGTGAGGTGGGGTGGATAGAATTCCTTGCTAGGTTTCTTCTGTTATCTCACGGGACATTAGGATGTCTCCCACTTGTGCACAAGAGCTTTAGGTTTCCCTACTGATTATACTTGTATTCTCACCCTACGTTTACTTTTAGGTTTTCAGGAGGACTACCAGGGCCGTGCGGGACCCTACTAGTCGGACAGTTGGAGTTGTTACAGTTTTTGTACTCTTGTTTTCTTTTGGTATTGTACATTGAGATTTCTTGTACTTGCACCTTGTTATAAAATTGTTTAAACATGCATGTGGGCTTGGTTTGGGTTTATTTCTATACACTTGTTCTTTTACTTTTTGGTGGTTGACTTGTCCTATTTCCTGATCTTAAAATAAGAAAAGGGTAATGACTCCCATATTTGTGAAAACTCATACCCTTGGTGCTAGTCGCCACCCCGGGGCCTACTGGAGGCGGGACTCGTGTGTCATTATCTCTCATTCACCATTTCCAGCTTAGGAGGGGAATCTTTGGTGGGTGGGGGTCGTGACAGAATGGTATCAGAGGGAGGTTGAGAGATAGGATTGAGTCTAGAGTTAGGAACAGTGAGGATTTCATGGGATGGTAGGGCAACAATGTTAGTTAATCTTGGTGTGTTCCATAGGCCAGGGAAGACCGGCTAGGACACGGGATTTTAGGGCCCCCGTGATCCCATGTAAGGACTCTGAGCCTACCGAACGACTAAGTGAGACTACATTGATTACAGGGTAGAGACCCCAGGGAAGGTACATGAATCATCATGATTGTGTTTTACTTGATTTGGGTGTTCTGGGAAAGAAATTGAAATAAAATGGTAAAATAAAACCTTGGGAAATTTCCTTACTACTTGGTCTTAGGCGATCTTTGTTTACCGTACCACTATGGCACCTGGTTGACATCAGAGATGTAGAGGAGCTAAGCGTGGACAGTTGCACGCTGCAGAGTTGGTAGTTTCGGCAGGACCAGAGGTGGTGCGAGGTACGATTTGTTTATTCAGCACTCTCGTTTCTACTTTGTTTGATTTGGGAGCTTCGCACTCCTTTGTTGCACCTAGTCCAGCCCATGCTTTGGGACTAGACGTAGAGAGACTTTCCATACCACTGGTGCTGATTACACTAGTTAGAGGCCAGAACAGCGTATCTTTTGTTTTCTGGGGATGTGGGATGACCTTGGGACCACATCAATCTAGTGGGGACCTTCTTCTGTTACAGATGCAGCCATACGATGTCATCCTAGGCATCGACTGGTTGTTTTCTGTTAGTGTCGTTATAGACTGCTTCCGGAGAAGAGTCGTGTTCTCCGGGGTGGATGGGAAGCGCATATCTTTTGTTGGCGAGAGGAGCTATCAGGTGGGAAGCTGGCATGTGCAGCCTCTCCTTTTCTTTTCAGGCGGGTTATTAGTGGTTCCAGCTGATACAGAGATGATGGATGTCCCGTAGGATGTTGGGGAGTTCCTCGATGTTTTTCCTAATGAGTTTGTGACTCTACCCCCCCCCCCCCATGTGACGTTGAGTTCAGGATAGACTTACAGCATGGTGCCCGTCTGATTTCGATTGCCCCTTATCGGATGTCACCTTCGAAGTTGCGGGAGTTGCGGATTCAGATTGATGATCTGATGGAGAAGGGTTTTGTTCCACCAAGCGTATCGCCATGGGGTGCTCTAGTTTTGTTCGTGAAGAAGGAAGATGGTGGTCTCAGGCTATGCATAGACTACCGAAGGTTGAACCAGATAATGGTCAAGAACCATTACCCCCTTCCAAGGATAGATGATCTCTTTGACCAATAGAGGGGAGCAGGTTGGTTTTCCAAGATTGATCTACAATCTGGATATCATCAACTGAGGTTAAAGGACAGTGACATCTAAAAGATGGGTTTTAGGTGCAGGTATGAGCACTTTGAGTTTGTAGTGATGTCGTTTGGAGTTACAAATGCACCGGTTGTGTTCATGGGACTTATGAACTTTGTCTTCCGAGAGTTTATGGACCGGTTCGTCGTTGTGTTTATCGATAAAATCATGATCTACTCAAGATCAGAGGAGGAGCACATTGAGCATCACAGGGATGTCTTGGAAGTCCTTCGATACCACCAGCTTTATGGGAAATTGTCGAAGTGTATGTTTTTGACACAAGAAGTACTCTTCCTTGGGCACGTGGTGCCTCAGCATGGAGTGTCAGTGGACCCGTCGAAGGTGGAGGCAGTTGTTTCTTAGGCAGCACCCAAGAGCATGGCAGAAGTTCGTAGTTTCCTAGGGTTAGCAGGTTACTATCAGAGGTTCTTTTCGGACTTCTCTCGAGTTACTGCTCCATTGATAGCTTTGACTAGGAAGAACCAGATATTCCTATGGAGCGAGAAATGCCATAAGGCTTTTGACTACCTGAATGAGAAGTTGGTCAGTGCTCCCGTACTCAGGTTTCCAGAGGAAGGGTTGTTGTATGAGGTTTTTTGTGATGCTTCTGGCCTTTGTCTAGGGTGCGTGATGATGCAAAAGAAGGGAGTGATCTGTTATGGGTCTAGGCAGTTATGCCCTCACGATCGTAACTATGCCACCCATAACCTAGAGCTTGCAGTAGTAGTGTTCGCACTGAAGTTATGGCAACATTACCTCCTACAAGAGCACTTTGTGGTCTTCTCAGATCACAAGAGCCTGCGTTATATCTTCTCCCAGCGTGACTTGAACCTACGGCAGCGGAGATGGGTTGAGTTTCTCCAAGACTATGACTTTGAGATATCTTAAAATGAAGGTAAGGGAAACTTTGTGGCCGATTCCCTGAGCAGGAAGTCGCATCAGGAAGTTGTCTGGGAATCCACTGATGCTTGGAAAGCGATGGGAGAGTTGGCCGCCTTGCACTTGGATGCCAGGGTAGAATGTGTTATAGTCTATTTGTTTCATATGATGATGCAGTCCTCCTTGTTGCAGCAGGTGGAAGCGTCTTAGTGGGGGGACTCTGAGGCGGAAGTGATGAGGGATCATGTTGATCAGGGGAACGCTCCAGAAGGATGGTCAGAGGACAGCCGACATCGGATGATTTTCGATGGATGTTTGTTTGTTCCGGAGGTTATGCGTGAGGGATTTCTCCATGATTTCCATAGCTCAGCCTTGGCGGTACATCCAGGAGTTTCAAAAATGTACCAAGGCCTAAGGGAATAGTTTTGGTGGCCCGGGGAGAAATGGGCAGTGGCGAAGTTTGTGGCTAAATGCCTAGTGTGTCAGCAAGTGAAGGTTGAACACCATGTTCCCAATGGTTTGTTGCATCCTTTAGATGTCCCCGAGTGGAAGTGGGATGACATCTCAATGGACTTCGTCACAGGACTACCCAGAGCTCAGGGTGGTTATGATGCTATCTGGGTAGTGGTGGATCGACTGACGAAATCAGCTCACTTCTTAGAAATTAAGGAGTCAGGCTCGGTGAGTACCATAGCACAGAGGTACGTAGATGAGGTGGTGAGTTTTCATGGAGTTCCAAAGACTATCGTCTTAGACCAGGATACTCGGTTTACCTCAAAAGTATGGAGGGGGTTACAACATGCTTTTGGAACCCAGCTACGCCTTAGCACTGCTTTCCACCCCTAGGCCTATGGACAGACAGAGCGGACTATCCAGATGTTGGAGGACATGTTGAAAGAATGCGTTCTGGATTTCGGAGGATCATGGGTACGACACTTGCCTTTAGTAGAGTTTTCCTACAGCAACAGCTTCCACTCTACTATTGGCATGGCACCATTTGAGGATTTGTATAGAAGACCATGTCGTTCACCCATTTTCTGGGAAGAGGTTGGTGAGACAGGTGCTCTTGGGCCAGAGGTAGTATAGAGCACCACAGAGAAAGTCCAGCTTGTACGTGAGTGGATGAAAGCGGCTCAGGACCGACAGAAGTCTTATACTGATTGTCAGAGGAGGCCCTTGGAATTCAAGGTGGGAGATTATGTGTTCTTGAAGGTTTTCCCTCGACGGGGGAAGCGGAGGTTTGGGAAAGGGAGCAAGCCCTCACCTAGGTTCATCGGTCCTTTTGTGGTGTTGAGGCAAGTCGGCGAGGTGGCTTATTGGCTGGCCTTGCCACCTCATTTGGAGAAGGTTCATGACGTCTTCCATGTCTCCCAGCTTTGTCGGTACTTACACGACGACTCCCACATTATCGACTGAGGAGAGTTAGATATGGGAGATGATGCGACCTTTGAGGAACGACCAGTTAGAATCAAGGATTTTAAAGAGAAAGTGCTCTTTGGACGAACCATCACCTTGGTTCATGTGTTGTGGGGGCATGGCGGCCTCAAGGAGAGCACTTGGGAGCGGGAGGCCCAGATGCACGCTCATTACCCAGATTTTTTTTGACTTGTGTTTTTCCTTTTTCTCTTCTGAGCTTTGTGTTGATGTTATACTCTGTACCTTTGATATATGGAATTATTGGCTTGTCGGTTGTGAGACCTTTTGTTTCCTTGTTCTCTGGAAGTGTCTAGCATGTCCGGATATGTGGGAAAAAGGGAAAAACCGGATCCTTAATCGAGACACACTAATGCAGATGTGATTGAACCCATGCAGGCAAGTCAGTGCCGCCTAAAGCAGATAATATCTCGACATAGGAGAAGGAATTTCCCCAAACCACGTGTTTGGGCAGTGTGTTAGTTGTGCAGTGTTGGGGGCAGTGTAAGTTGGAAAAATCCTAATGTATGAAAGTGGGAAGACCCAATTCTTAATCAAGATGCATTAATCAGGATGTGATTAAACCCATACAGGTGAGTCATTGCTGCCTAAAGAGGATAATATCTCAACCTGGGAGAAGGAATTCCTAACACATATGATTAGGGTTGTTGGTTGGGTTCCTGTTATAATGAGAACCCTAAGAGGTATCTTGTTGGTTTCTTCTGGGTTGGTTTTTGAATTCTCAGGGACGAGAATATTTTAAGAGGTATCTGATGTAATTCCCCGGACCTCTTCGTCCCATTCCATTGTCAAAAAGAAGGCCACGAAGTGTTCTGGAGGGTAAAATGGACTTTTCCCACACTTTCCAGAATTTTGAAACTACACGCCGTGTGGTTTGAGTACACTCCATGTACCCCATTTCCGGGTATACCCCGCGTATTCGTTACCTTCAAGCCACGTGTTGACCAATCAACGGCCGCGTTCCGCATTGAAGGCCATGTTGGAAGCCTCGTGGTGACCATGTGAAATGGATGAGTACATGCCGTGTACTATAAAGTACACGTCGTGTAATTTTTCTTTTATTGACTATAAAAGGAGGGGTCTCCTCCTCCTTTTCAACTCACCCCTCTCCTCCCCTTTCCTCCGAGCAGAGTTCTCCCAAGAGACTTGAAGGCTCTTTCTTCCATAACTTCTTCGTCTGAGCTCCGATTTACGATCCGTCAGTGGCCACGAGATCGTAACGACAAGGCAAAACTTTTGATCTTGGATCCATTGACTTTACTCTAGCATTTCCTTTCCAACATCCACCCGAGGAGGTTTTGTCGGGACTCGACAGAGGTGAAGGACGTCGATGGACATCTTCTAAAGGTTGATCCAGGGAGAGTTGTGATCGGAGCCGGTTGAGGTAGGGATCTTAACTTTGTCTCTCTAAATTGTGTATCATGCGGGGTGGGTTTCCTCTTGTTTTATAAAACACAGTCAAACCGGTTTAATGAAGATAATAACTGGCTTATATAACGGGGATGGGAAGTTTGTGATTACTGTTACTTTACTTTTTATATCCTGTGATATCATGTTGTGAATTGAATAGGCTTATGCCTACTGAAAATCACGGTCGTTGGGGGCCTTTTCTTGCGCAATTAAATGTTGCCCTATCTTTCTAGATCTTTTTGTTGATGGAAACTTCGTTGAATGTGGAAATTTGGTTAATCACATAAATTTGGCTGATTAAAATCTGGAACCCTTGTGTGATCACCCCGGTTAAACAAAATGGAATAATGAACATCTGGGTTTTTTCTTGGTTACTGGTGTGTGAAAGGGAGGGGTGAATCATGAGTTGTTACAAATAGAACAGGCAGCAGGGCTGTGGTAAATGATGTTAAAGGGGCGATGATGTGGAACGAACCTTGTTTTGTGGGTTGTTGCGGATTGGGTGGGTAGCGGGGCTGCGATAAATGGTATCAAGGGATGATGATGTATGGGTTTCGGTGTGGTTGTGGTTATGGTGGTTGGAAGTGGGGCTGCAGGGATGGGTTTGAATGTGAATGGGCTATGGGTTGTGAATAATAAATAAAAAGTGGAAGAGTTAATGAATGGTGGGTCATGGTAATGGAACGGGGTTAATAATAAATGGGTTGGTTGGTTAATAATAAGGGATTTGTTGTGCTACTTGTGTTTTCCAAACTTGTTCTGTGGATGGCAGGGATATGTTTTATGAATGATCGATGGGATTTGTTGTGGATATTTGCCCAGTAGTAAAAGAACTAATAAACTAATTCTGCTGAAATGTGAAAACCTACATGGGGTTGGGATTGTTTGTTGTATGCATGCTTCATAGTAGCAGTGCCGACGCATGTGCTCAGTTTATCTATTTAGAAGCCATAGGTTGGGATGTGTGTTTGGTATACATATATATATCTATATCTTTTGTGTTTTATCGCACCCCACCCATGTTGATCACTTAGTGTCGAACACTCCCATTTCATGGGAGAGGGTTTTTTCCCTTAGTTACTAGCTCCTTCCTGCTCCTTCTTCCCTAGGTTGTGATGGCTTGAGGCGACCTTACACCTAAGACTCTTTGGGTAGGTTTCGATTATGGCGGTTCTAGCCCAAGACTCTTCGGGTAGGTTTTACTGTTTCCCAAGAATCTTCAGGATGAGGCCCAGGTGTGTTTGGGCAGGATACGTGGTTGTGAGCCACATGTGTGTGCGGGTGGGATACGTGGTTGTGAGGCCCAGGTGTGTGCAGGCGGGGAGAGTGTGGCAGCGTCAGTACGTTCGCCGTTTGGAAGAGCAGCTTACTAAAGGGGAATGGTGCGGGGTACCCAATACTCTTGTTCTTATATACTACTATCTGTGGTGATTGAGTTTTTGGTGAGTGTTGTCGGTGAGGTGGGGTGGATAGAATTCCTTACTAGGTTTCTTCTGTTGTTCCCACGGGACATTAGGATGTCTCCCCACTTATGCACGAGAGCTTTAGGTTTCCCTAATGATTATACTTGTATGCTCACCCTACATTTACTTTAAGGTTTCCAGGAGGAATACCAGGGCCGTGCGGGACCCTACTAGTCGGACAGTTGGAGTTATTGTAGTTTTTGTACTCTTGTTTTCTTTTGGTATTGTACTTTGAGATTTCTTATACTTGCACCTTGTTATAAAATTGTTTAAACATGCATGTGGTCTTGGTTTGGGTTTATTTCTATACACTTGTTCTTTTCATTTTTTTTGGTTGACTTGTCCTATTTCCCGATCTTAAAATAATAAAAGGGTAATTCCTCCCATATTTGTGAAAACTCATACCCTTGGTGCTAGTCACCACCCCAGGGCCTACTGGAGGCTGGACTCGGGGGTCATTATCTCTCTTTCACCATTGCCAGCTCAGGAGTGGCATCTTTGGTGGGAGGGGGTCATGACATACCCTCGTGAATATTAATATAACCTAATGAATAGTAACCTTACCTATTATAGTATATAAATAATATTCAAGTTGAAGTATGATATACCTATGCTTTGGAATAAGAAAATAAATGTTTTAAAACTGTTGTTTTTATAATAAATAATTATTTTAATTAAATTTTAAATTTATCGTATTTGGAAAATTATTTTTGAAAAATGGGCTTCATTTTTGGATTCCAGACGTCGAAAAATGGTTGGGGTGAATTTTTTAGATTTTTCTGAAATACTTGGATTTTTGATGAATAGTGAAATATCATAATATACAAAATAAGTTAAATAACCTAATTATAGATTCATGCATGATGTTATGATGATGTAAATAGAATTTTTTGGTATCACATGACATGATTACTATTCTTGGTCTAGGAAGACTCTCTATTCCATGTCTTGAGGAGAAAAAATAAATTAGTGTATTTTATATTAAGAAATCACCTCTCTCCTCCACAATAAAAACCCCCTCTCACTCCCTCTTCTATTCACTCCTCTAAATCCTTGTTCCTTCTCCAAATTATGTCCAAATACCCACCCAACCTCATCTCCCATGTCCAACAAGATTTGGTCTCATAAAATGACCAAAACCTTTCCCTTAAAGAGGTTGTCAAGGAAGTTTGGTTCAAGAGGTAAATTCTATTTTTCAATTCTTTGTCATTCCTTTGAAGTCAATTTGTTTTCTTTTTATATCATCTCTCCTTATCCAAATTTTGTGATGACTCCAGTACCTTATATTCATTGGAGTTTTTTCATGATATTGAAAAATGTTATCATCGTCTCTCCCTTTTACCTTCTTTTATACTAGTAGCAAGAACACCATCTGAGATGAGTCAATTTTCCACATTCAAGGACGATGGGCTTTTGATTTATTTTATCATTTTCAATTCTGGTCATGAAACCATTCTTTTAATGGTTAAACAGGATTATTATATATGTAATATATCCTATTTATGTTTCTGTAATCCCTTTGTAAAAATGGTATTAAGTTATAAAGAGAAATGAGTTCTTCTTAATCAAAACCCACAAATTTTCTGAAACAATTATCATTATACTTATATATAATAATTCAACCAAATTCCATGTAACCAAGTTATATAAATGACCAATAACACCTATTTATTTTCATAAATAATATATAATTTCAATTCTGGATATTTACATCTATTCCACATACTTAAAAACAAGTGAACCGAATATGAAAATAAAGAAAATGAACACTCCGGAATGACAGAATTCAATACTATAACTTATCAATAAGTACATAAATGAACTAGCCAAAATTATGATAAACTAAATAAATTTCTAATAGGTTTTGAAATAAGTTATTGATAAGTATAATATCATATTCCAGGATCTTATGTTCGAGAGCAGAACACGTTCGGAGTTAAGTTAAGGGTTTTTTTCACCTGAACTTCCATTTTCATTCAGGTTACTTTAATCATCTAATTGTCTCAATAAAATTCTTATGTATTGTTATGAACTCCAGATACATTGTTTGTGTGTATTATATATATGTTTACCAACCAGAAACCTTCCTTATTTTAGGTATAGTTACATGTTCTAAAAGGAACTTTCAAAATTGCCTCCAAAGTACAATTCTGATTCAAGGGAATTTGTCAAATTCTTAACCACTATCAAGGGCACACTATAATCTGTTTTTGTAAACCATTATTTTTATAAAATCACTCATTTTATTATGAAAATTATATCTTACTTCACTTATGGTTTTAAACAAATATTTTTACAAAAGAACTCTTCTTTTCAAAATAAAAGAGTATTTATATCAAGATTGGTTAATGATATTATAACAGTAATTATGATTGATTCAACACTCTTGTAGATTCATAGGTATTATTGGGTTTAATAATTTATGAAGTCATCCACCATATTTGATTTAATGGTTTATGACTAACTCTATTGTGGATGATCTATCCTAAAACCATTCACCATATTACTCGGAATGGTTAGTGTTTTATGTTTAATGATTGGGGAAAGATAGTTACATTTCATATGATAGTTTCAATATGAATGTATATATTGTTTATGTTTATCCCTACTCATCTGAGGAATTAATTGGACTTATTATGTGATGTTTGGGGGCTTTTATAACCCCTCTCGGAATCGGTAGGTCTCATGAGACAAATAGATGTGGAATTGGCTGAGGACTTTCCCAATGTGATATGGATTTTGGCCAAGGCCTTAATCGTTAGACGCCTTGACTGAGGCCTTGAAAAAATGTTTCAGAATTTCTGGCATATGCACTTCTTTCTTTATAAATCTAGTAATTTAAATTTCATGTGGTCATTCGACTACTATAATACCCATGATTATCTTATATTATGGAAATATTTACTCTGATCATATTTCTACCATTTTATGTTCGTGTTTATTTTTTAAAGGCTTGTTTTTCTATTATTCACCATGTCTAATGTATATATTATCTTACATTGTATTTATAACTCTTACTGAGCATTTGTGATCACCCCTTTCTTATGTTTTATTTTCTCACGACATTAAGAAGTTAATTATGAATGACTTGAAGCATAATCTTGGAGTCATGGATGCTTCTAGTGGAATAAATTAGTACTTGTTTTAACTTAATTATGTAATGATAAACTTATGTATGTATCTTCTTTCCAATAATACTAAACTACTCAGCCATTCGGGATTCTTATTCCTTGTATGTATTCCAATAAGGCATCGGCTCCAAGAAACTGGGTTCGGGGCCTTACAATTGGTATAAGTGGAAGTTTAGAATAGAACATGATTTCGCAAACGTAGATTAGGGAAGGGTCCCTAAGATAGTATTTGAGGATTAACATACAAGAACTTCTAAGTATTTTGGTATGTAATAGATTATGTTGACCTTTCATGCAATACATCCTTGTCCGGATATGAGTAGGTAGAGGAAGCTCTGGCACAGATGTATCTAAGTGTAAAACCCTAAAACACCGATTTGATCTAGACTCAAACGGGAAATAGTGCATGACAATAGGACTTGTTGCACTCTTAGTTATGAAACTCCTGGGGGATATTCTTAGGATAATTCAAATTTTCTTTAAAAGCCATTATAAAGGATTTAAATGTAAAATTTTCCTCAACGAAACCATTTTTGTGATTGTGGGATTAGCTATGCCAAGGATTTCAATTTGTGCAGAGTATTTTGTTAAGTTAAGATTATGGATTATGATTCAAAACCAAATATAATGTATTACATCATCTAGAAATGGTGCCTAGAGGAAGGAATGGAAACCGCACGAATGCACGTGTCCCCTGTTGGGATTTCCCTCATATACAGGATAATGATGTTTGATTTGGGGATGTGATGGGTGCTGAGCAACATAAAACTATACTCAGACAACTTACTACAGTTATGAATAATAACCTTACCTGTATAGAGAATCCGGATCCACCATGTGGAGGAGCTATGTTAGATCTCTATTATGCAACAACAACAACCATTATTCAATGGGACTACAAACCCATTTTTAACTGAGCAGTGGATATGTTCCCTCGAGAAAATATTTATCGCTTTGGAACGTAATGAAAGAGTGAAGGTCATCAGGGAATTTTATCATCTATCCAGAGATGTGGATTAGTGGTGGCCATTAATCCAAAGCACAAAAAAGGAGGAAGAAATAGAGGAGATGTAATGGAGGGAATTTAATGAAATATTCCTAGAGAAATACTTTCCTCGTGAACTGAGAGGGGATATGGAGAGACAATTCTTGAATCTGAGGCCATAGGAAGATGAGAATGTTACAAAGTATGAAGCTAACTTCACAAGGTTAGAAAGACGTGTTGTGGAATACATACAAAATCCTAGGATCAAAATTATTATATTCTTTGATGGCCTAAATCCATTCCTCCAGCAGGCACTAGTCTCCCAATGTTTTTCATCATATAAGGATATAGTTTCATTTTCTATCAAGACAGAAAAAAAATTCTCTATGTCTTATGACTTTAAGGGAAAGCGAGAATAGAAGTGGGCTGCTAAAAACTCGGTGAAAGGAAATAAGAAAACAGGGAAGACGGGAGGAGTTGAATTTCCACCCTGTGATAATTGTGGAAGTAAACACCCTGGTGCATGCTTAAATGGAAAAAGAGTATGCTACAATTGTGGTAAAAAATGAAATCTTTCTGGTGATTGTAAGGGGAATAAATAAGACATTAATGTTCAATTCTATAATTTTAGGGAGATGAGACACTATGCTAATGATTTTCCAAAGCATCAAATAAATATGCAACAGAAAATGCCACGGGATCAGGGACAAGCTTATGCGATCACTACTGCTGATATTGAAGTTCTTAATGAAGTGGTGGAAGGTACTTTAAACATTTCCTCCAACATAACCAATACTTTATTTTATTATGGATCATATCATTCATTTATATCTTCTCAATTTTCCAGGAAAATTAGATATGTCCAAATTGATTTAATAAAGGAGTTATCTGTCAAAACTCCAAGTAGATTTATCATTACAAAAAAGGTGTATCAATTATTCCCCCTTGTGACAAATAAACATTCATTAGTTTCTAACCTTATCATAATACCAATGGTTGACTATGTTATAATTATAGGTATGTATTGGATAGAAAATTATGATGCGAAGATCTATTTCAAGAAGAATGAAGTTACAATTTTCGAGTATGGTGTAGAATCCCTTATTTTTAGAGAAGAAACTTCACCATGTGATTCTTATCAAGATCCACTCCCAGTAGCTCTACTGAAGTCAATTAATGAGGAGGAAGGTAATGAAATAAATATGGGTGAGGAGAATAATATACAGATAGAGGATGTACCTATTGTGAAAGAATATGTTCGTGTTTTTCAAGAGGATTTACCTGTACATACTCCTGAGTGGGAAATTGAGTTTTCCATTGACTTAATTCCTGGTTTGAGGCCCATATCAAATAACCCTTATAGAATGTCCACTATGGAGTTAGTGGAACTAAAGAAACAACTAGAGAAATTGAGTGATAATGGATTTATTCACCCTAGCATTTATCCCTGGGGAACCCCTGTTCTTTTTGTAAAGAACAAAGATGGTTTTATGAGGTTATGCAATGACTACAGGGAGATCAATGCTATTACAATAAAGAATAAATATCCTCTAACACAAATTGATGATTTATTTGATCAACTTGATAGATCCCAATATTTTTCTATGATTAATCTTTGATCTAGATATCATCAGTTTCTTGTGAGGAAGGCAGACATTCCAAAAACAGCATTTTGAACCAGGTACGGGAATTATGAGTTTAAAGTATTGCCTTTTGGACTAACTAATGCACCATCTATCATCATGGATATAATGAACAGAGTTTTCAAGGATTATCTTGATGACTCTATAGTGGTGTTTTTTGATGGTATCCCATTATACTCTAAAAGCTATGAAGATCATGAAATTCACTTGCACACAATTATGAAGACACTTAGATGAAATAAATTATATGAAACATTTAGAAAGTGTGATTTTTGGCTCTAATTAGTTTCCTTCCTGGGCCACATTATCTCTAAGGATGGAATATCTGTAGGTCTTGTGAAGACAAAGGCTGTGCAAGAATGGACTACTCCAACGAACATAACTAAGGTATGTAGTTTTATTGCTTTAGCAAGTTATTATCAGTGTTTCGTTTAGAACTTCACCTGTTTAGAAAACCTAATTACCAAGCTCAAAAAACGGGTTTAGTTCGTATGGAAAAAATGAATGTCAAGAATGTTTCAAAGAATTGAATAGGAGGTTAGTGAATGCTCTGATCCTAACCCTTCCATCAGAGAATGATGGGTTTGTTATCTACAGTGATGCATCAAAGAAAGGAATTGGTTGTGTCTTTATGCAGAATGATCGAGTGGTTGACTACACGTCGAGGAAACTAAAAATTCATGAACAAAACTATCCAACTCATGATCTTAAGTTATCAGCTGTAATATTTTCTTTGAATATTAGTAGACATTAACATTATGTCAAAAAATGTGACATATATACAGATCATAAGAGTTTGAACTATATATTCTCACAGAATAAACTCAACATGAGACAAAGGATATGAATTGAGCTACTCAAATACTATGATTTCACAATACACTACCACCTAGGAAAAGCGAATAAGGTATAATATTTCTAAAGTAGAAAGGACCATGGAATTATGAACAAGATGAGAGTTGATAGAGATCATATGTTCATGGATCTAGTAAAGATGAATTATCATGGAAGGTAACACATCACTAATTTTTCAAATGGTTGCCGAACCTTCATTACTAGAAAGGATAAAAAGGTCCCAGGCTGATGATACAGAGTTTCAAAAGAAAATTAAAGCTATAAATGATGGGAAGTTGACTACCTTTTCAAATGAAGGTGGAATTTTGAAATTGAGGAAAAGGTTTTGTGTTCCTTCTATTCTTCAGCTAAAGAGGGAACTATTGGATGATTCTCATACCTCTAATTTCTCTATACACCCTGGTAGCACAAAGATGTATCGAGATCTCTGAGAAAACTTTTGGTGGGACAATATGAAAAGGGAGATTTCTTAATATACATCAAAGTGCCTGATTTTTCAACAAGTGAAGGCTGAGAGGAAAAAGTCTAATGGGATGATTCAACCACTACCCATACCAAAATGGAAGTGGGAGAACATTACCATAGATTTTTTCACTGGACTTCTAAATACATCCAAAGGAAACAATGCTATATGGGTCATTGTGGATTGTCTTACAAAGATAGCTCACTTTATCAAAATTCTAGAGGACTCCTCATTAGATCAACTTGCACGGATTTACATCAAAGAATTGGTAATGTTTCATGGAGTACCACTATCTATTGTATCTGACCGTGATCTTAGATTCACCTCGAAGTTCTGTAAAAGTCTCCAAAATTCTCTAAGCACTAAACTGAACTTCAGTACAGCCTATCATCCTAAAATGATGGCCAATCTGAGCGGACTATTCAGACATTGGAAGAAATAATGAGATCATGTTATATGGAATTAAAAAAATGATGAGACCAACATCTTCCACTGGTTTAATTCTCTAACAAAAACAGTTTCCACTAGAGCATCCAAATGGCCCCATATGAATCCCTTTATGGGAAAAGGTGCAGAACACTGGCGTGTTGGGATAAAGTCGGTGAGTGAAAGCTTCTAGGACCTTAAATGGTTGAAGAAATGGTGGAGAAGGTGAAAACCATTCAGCAACATATCAAGGCAGCCCAAAGTCGACAGAAGAGTTATGAGGATAACTGTCGAATGCACCTTGAATTCAAAGTTGGAGACCTTTTATTTCTACCCATATCTCCATGGAAGAATGTCATGTGGTTTGGGAAGAAAGGAAAGCTAAGTCCTAGGTATATCATCCCCTTCGAGATCCTTGATCGAGTCGAAGTTGTGGCCTATCGACTGGAACTTACACCTACCATATCAAAAGTACACAATGTCTTTCATTTATCTCTCTTAAGGAAGTACATACTAGACCCTTCACATGTACTATTTTCCTAGGTGGTAGCGTTGGAGGACGATCTTTCCTATGAGCCATAGCCAGTAATGAAATTGGATCGTAGAGACAATGTTCTACGCAACAAGACTACTCCTATGGTTAAGGTACTATGGAAAACCCATAAGTATGAGGAGGAAACATGGGAACTGGAGGAATAAATGATGGAAAAGTACCCCCACCTGTTTTTGGCATAGATTTTAAAATGAAATTTCTAGGGAGAAATTTCTGAAGGGGGGAAGAATGTAACGACCCAATATTTTTCAATAAAAATTCCTTTCTTATAAATATGTCAAAATGACATGAAATCACAACATAATTCACTAAAAAGTGCTATGTGACCATTAAAACATACATTTATCACTTTTGTGATGTGAATTTCAAAAATATGACATACACAGTTGCGATCAGTAAGTTATATGGAGTCCAATAAGAAAAACATAATTTTTGGTGAATAGTGACCTAACCTTATGAATAGTAACATACCCTTATGAATAGTGACATACCCTAATGATTAGTAACCTTACCTATTATAGTATATAATTAATATTCAAGTGGAATTATGATATACCTATGATTTGGAATATGCTAAAAATTGTTTTAAAACTAAATTTTTTAGAATAAATTATGATTTTAAATAAATATTAAATTAAAAAAATTTACAAAATTATTTTTGAAAAATGAACATCATTTTTGGATTCTACAGGTCGAAAAAATGGTTGGGTTGAATTTTTGGGATTTTCTGAAATACATGGATTTTTTATTAATAGTGAAATATCATAATAAACAAAATAAGCTAAATAAGCTAATTATAGAGTCATGCATGATGTTATACTGATGTAATCCCAATTGGTTCGTGATCACATGATACAATTACTATTATTGGTCTAGGAAGACTCACTATTCCTTGTCTTGAGGTGATATAATAAATTAATGAATTTTATATTAAGAAATCCCATCTCTCCTCCACTATAAAAACCCCCTCTCACTCCCTCTTCTCATCACTCCTCTGAAGCCTTGTTCCTTCTCCAAATTCTGTCCAAATACCCTCCCAACATACTCTCCCATATCCAGAAATCTTTGGTCTCATAAAAAGTCCAAAACCTCTCCCTTAAGGAGGCTCTCAAGGAAGTTTGGTTCAACAGGTAAATTTCCATTTTCAATTCTTTGGCTTTCCTTTCAAGTCCATTTGTTTTCTTTTTCTATCATCTCTCCTTATCCAAATTTTGTGATGAATCCAATACCGTATATGAATTGGAATTTTGTCATGATAGGGTAATAATTTAACATTTTCTCTCCCATTTACCTTCTTTAATACCAATAGCAAGAACACCATCTAAGATGTGTCAATTTTCCACATTCAAGGACGATGTGCTTCCGATTTCTTTTATCATTCTCAATTATGCTCATGTAACCATTATTGTTTTGGTCGAACCAGATTATCATATATTTAAAATTACCTATTTAATACTCTCTAATCCCTTTGTACAAATGGTATTAAGTTATAAAGAGAAATGAGTTCTTCGTAATCAAAACCCACAAATTTACAGAAACAATTATCATTAAAGTTATATATAATAATTTATCCTAATTCCATGTAACCAAGTTATATAAATTACCAATAACACCTATTAATGTTCATAAATAATATTTAATTTTAATTCTGAGATTTATATCCATTCCACATACTTAAAAACAAGTGAACCAAATATGAAAATAAAGAAAACGAACACTCTGAAACGACGGAATTCAATACAATAACTTATCAATAAGTACATAAATGAACTAATTATAATTATGATATACTAAATAAATTAATAATAGGTTATGAAATAAGTTATTAATAATTATAATTTCATATTTCTGGATCTTAGGTTCGAGATAGGAATACGTTCAGAGTTAAGTTAAGAGTTTTTTCACCCGAACTTCCATTTTCATTCATGTTACTTTCATCATCTAATTGTCTCAATAAAATTATTATATATTGTTATGTAATTCACATAAATTATGTTTGAGTATTATATATATTTTCTCCAACAATAACCCTTCCTTAATTTATGTACAGTTACATGTTCTAAAAGGAACTTTCAAAATTGTCACCAAAATACAAGCCCGATTCGATGGAATTTCTGAAATTTTTACCTATATTCAAGGACACTATATAATCTGTTTTTGTAAACCATTATTTTTATAAAATCACTCATTTTATTATGAAAATACTATGTTACTTCAATTCTGGTTTTACACAAATATTTTTCCAAAAGAACTCATCTTTTCAAAATAAATGATTATTTATCTCAAGATTGCTTAATGATTTTATAAGAGTAATTTCGATTGATTCGACACTTTGGTTGATTATTATGTATTATTTGGTTTAATCATTTATGAAGTCATCCAAAATATTTTATTTAATGGATTATGAATAAATCTATTGTGGATGATCTATCCTAAAACCATTCACAATATTACTCGGAATTGTCAGTGTTTTATGTTTAATGATTTGGGAAAGATAGTTACATTTCATACGATAGTTTCAATATGAATTTATATGTTGTTTATGATTATCCCCGCTCGTTAGAGGAATTAATTGGACTTATTATGTGACGGGTGGGGCCCTCTATATCCCCTAGATGAATCGGTAGGTCTCATGAGACAAATGGACTTAGAATTGGCCGGGGCCTTTCCCAATGTGATATAGATTTTGGTCGAGGCCTTAATCATTAGACGTCTTGGCCGAGGCGTTGAAAAATTGTTTCAGAATGTCCGGCATATGAACTTATATCTTTATGAATCTAGTAATTGAAATTTAATGTGGTTATGCAACTAGTATAATACCCATGATTAAGTTATATTATGGCAATATTTACTCAGCTCATATTCCTACCATTTTATGTTCAAATTTATTTTTTAAAGGCATGTGTTTTCCATTATTCACCATGTCTAATGTTTATAATATCTTCTACTGTATTTCATACTATTACTGAGTCTATGATCTCACCCCTTTATTATGTTTCATTTTCTCAGGACATGAAGAAGTTAATTATGAATGACTTTCATACATAATCTAGGAGCCATGGATGTTTCTATTAGAATAAATTAGTGTTGTTTTTACCTTCATTATGTAATGATAAATTTATGTATGTATCTTGTTTCCAATAATACTAAACTACTCAGTTATTTGGGATTCTTATTCCTTGTATGTATGCCAATAAGGCACCAGCCCCAGGCAAATGGGTTCAGGTGCTTACAAGGGGTCCTTGATGGACCAGTTTGAAGAAATTTATTTTATTTTGATCAATGATTTCATGAAAATTTTTGATCATACTGTGAGGAATGTTATTCTTTCTTATTAAATGGTATTTGACCCGGGAAATTAGTGAATTATAGTTGGATATGTTTACGTGGAACAATTCAATGTAGGGAGGCCATGGGTTTTCTAGTTTCAATCCCCTGATGGTGCTTTGATTCTATAGAGGTAGTTGGTAGTTCCAAATGATCTGAGGTAGGGGTTAAAGATCATTAAAATATGTCTATTTGGTTTGTGTAATTGGGGGTTACCAAGATAGGTCTTGATAAGAAACATCGATGTTAGTGTCCCAGAATGACCTTATCAATTATAGAATTTCTGTCAGAAAGCCTTTCATACACAATTAGTGAAGCGGAACACCGTAGAATTTTCTTTTTGATGTGGTATTATCCAATACAATATGGAAGATGGATGAATGACCCATAATCCTTTTAATTTAACTACCATATTCTCCAAGTAAAAAATTAAGATATAGTTTTGGGTGATCATTACCTTATTCGTGAAGTCAGATCATTCAATTCTTTCCAAGGGAGTGGGTATGTTAGAAGATCTTGAATGTTTGTATAATAGATGGGTTCTGAAACAACCTTTTGTGCCTTCAGTTATTGTTATTTCGAGAAACTAATGTATTACAATAAAATTCAGGAATGGATTCCTTAATGTGATGGGTTCTGGGTAAAAGTCAAGTTTGAAATTAAATCTTTAGATGGATGTTCAGTAAAGTGCTATTAGCTCATTCTTGGGAATTATATTTAGGAATTATTTTTGGATTATAGAGGTTTTCATGTGTTGAATATACCCTAATTTTCATGTAAGAATAAACATTTTTATGTATTGTATGGGATTCCTTGCGAATCTCCTTGATTTTTGGAAAGGGTAGGTGAATGGTCTATAGTAGGATCATGTATTTTCTAAGGAGATAGATATGGTGTGGTTAACATGGAAATGGATTACAGTAGTTATGAGACACCAGAATGTTATAGAGACGGCTTTCATAATCCATTGGAGGTTGGGGTTACTTATCAGGTTTTTCTTATGTCCTCAACTCATTTGGGATGATGTTGTTTTATTATGTAGGGTAAGTTGGACCTATGGTTTTATTTCCTTTTATGATCAATAAATGACTTGGAAAGGTGTCCTATAAGTTGGAATTTCTATGTTTCATGATTTTGATTCATGATGTGTTTCATGATTCCCAATTGTGGAGGTTCCAAATAAACCCTTTCAATATTGTTAAATGGGAGGAAGTTGATCTTTATACGAACACCTCAGTTCTTGATAAGAGAGTTCACGTTATGGATAATTAGGAAAAGTTGTTGTGTGCTAAGAAAATTCCATTGGGTTAGTACTGTGGTAGTGAGAATGGTATAGCTATGAGACATGGGAGAGGGAATCATTGGTGAGGAAAAAATGGACTTATATATTCTTTGGTACATAATCTTGAGTGATTTATTGTTGAATAAATTTTTGGTGGTGATTAGAATTCTAATTCCCTGAGGATTATATGTATTCTTTAGTCTGATCTTAGATTATCTATTATAAGGTTAATGATGTTTTTAGGAGTTTTGGGTTGAAAATGTATATTTTTTTAGCATAATATTTATGGATCACAGTTTAGGCACATGGTTAGTAGTAACCATGTGGTAACCGTAGAAGATATATCTATATATTATATAGCTTATTTTCACAGTTAGAGCATGGTTAGTCTAACCAGGAGAGTGACCATGAAAACAATACATGTGGAAGGGTTTTATACAATGTTTTTCACACAAATTCTGAATGATTTTTAAAACTATTAATCTCTTCCAAATAAACCATGTGGATTTAATTTTTAAAAGAATGTGGCCACCACAAAGCCGGTACATGGTTTTTCATAGAGTGTGGCTTGATTCAAACTTCTTAAAATGTAATGTACCATAATAGACTTATTTTTTACCTATAAACACTGAAAATTTATTCATTATCCTAAACCAGCCTCTCCATGGATCCCTAGGAGGTCTCCCTTTTTTCTCCTTAGTGAATATCTATCGATATAGATGGATCTCTTCAGAGTATCTATTTCATTCCAGTTGATTTTTTATTCTCTTTATTGGTTAATGTATACTATCACATCATCTATCCATTGAACAAACCTTTGTGGGATGTGATGACCTGATAAATGGTTTTGATTGGGTATTTATTGTGTTTCTTTTAGGTACAAGCATATAACAACCCAATCTATGTTAACAGTGTAACATCAAAATGTTTTTTAATGGAAATTAATGTCTTATAAATATGTCATAAAATCACATGAAAACCCAACATAATGAACGAATAAGTTCTATGTGACCTTTAAACATAATTTTTCACTTACAAGTTTCGAATTTCAAAAATCTAACATATACAGTTGCAATCAATAAGTTATTCGGAATCCAAAAAGATAAACATATTTTTTTAGTGAATATTAACCTACCCTTAAAAATAGTAACATAACCTTATGAATAGTGATTCACCCTAATGAATAGTAACATTACTTATGATAATATATAAATAATTTTGAAGTTGAATGTATGATATACCTATATTTTAGAATAAGTAAATGAATGTTTTAAAACTGGTTAATCATGATAAATTATGATTTTAATTAAATATGAAAATAATAATATTTATAATTTTTTTTTGAAAAATAAACTTCATTTTTGGATTCTACAAATTGAAAATTGGTTGGGGTAAATTTTTGGGATTTTATGAAATACTTGAATTTTTTATGAATAGTGAAATACCCTAATTTACAAAATAAGCTAAATAAGCTAGTTATTGAGTCATTTATGGTGTTCTGCTGATGTAAGCCCAATTGGTTTGGGATCACATGATACAATTATTATTATTGTCCATGGAAGGCTCACTATTCCTTATATTGTAGGGAAATAATATATTAATTAATTTTATATTGAGACATCCCCTCTCCCATCCACTATAAATACCACATTTCACACCCTCATTTCCTCACACCTCTCAAGCATCAAGACTGGCATAAAATCTTCCAATGAATATTCACTAGCCCCTTCCCCACATCAACGATCTTCTGGTCTCATCAAAAGACCAAGCCTACATCCCCTAATGAGGATCTCAAGAGGAGGATTCAAAAGGTAATTTCCAATCCTCATTCCTTTAATTTCCTTTCAATTTCAAGCTCTTTTCTTATTGTCTCCCAACCTATCTTCATACACATGGTATGGTAACTTCAGTATCATAAATATAATGTACTTTTTTGATAATAATGGGATATTATACCATCCAAACCTCTTCATCACATCCTTTTATTTTATAAAAGAAAACGTTGTTTGTCAGGTATTAATATACCACCTTCAACGAGAACATGTTTTATTTTTTCCATTTTAACATTCAGATATGGTCATGTGACCATTTTAATTGTTTAAATAGAATATGATATATGTATTATATCCTATTTAATGTTTTGGATGTAACTTATGTACATATTACTAAAGGAATAATCATAACCAGTTCATTGTGGTCGAAAACCTTCCCAAATTAACTCAAACAATCATCATTTAATTCTTATCTATATATTCATCCACATTGTATATAATATAATAAATTATAAGATCATTTAAACACCTAGAAGTTAATTAATAATATGTAATACCAGTTCTGGTTTTTTACCCATGTTCTACCCAAACATCAATTTGTGAATTCAAGTGAACCACTCAAGAAAAATCATAAAAACAAACATTCCCAAATATTGTTTTAAATCTCTATAACTCATCCAAAGGAACATAAAATAACATAATGAAACCATAATAAACCATATTAATGTACACAAGGTTCTAGAATTTCTAATTAATGAATCTAATGTGGTTATACAGGGCATTAATGTGAAGGAAGCGTTCTAATATATGGTAAGGGGAAAATCTCAAACCAAATTTTCTTTCTTCGGGTTCGCTCTCTTTCACTACATATTTGGTATGGTCACACCTTAAAAAAGAATTTTTTTCATCATTATCTTTAATTTTTTAGGATATAAATGTTTCTACTGAAGTTTATATCAAACAAAATTTTTTCCAAAAGAACTCTTCTTTTAAGAACACACCTTTTACATCTCATTCAAGGTTGACGGTTCATGTAACATGTATGTTATTTTTTATTTCTTTTAGGAACCCAATTTTTATGAATTTGATCGTATGAGATGAAACCCATTCATTTTCATGGGTTAGTTATGTTTATTTTTGATATATGTTCATTGTGGAATGCATGATAAAAGATAATGTTATGATGTGATGGGTGCGCCTGGAATTTTACATTGCTCCAATGTATTGGGTAAAGTAATGAATTTTATGAGTTAATGTTAAATTAAGTGTGAAACATACGCTAGATTTTTCACAATTATGAGTGGTATTTAACCACTATAACATGATGTTTCATTTTTATGCATTGCCGCATTTCAAGTCTCTTATTAATGATTTCTCTAATGTTGAAGATATTTTGCCTATGTTATGATTATGCTCACCCCATGATATATTGATCTTCTCTATCCACTTACTAGGATTTTAGCTCACCCCTTTTGATATATATCATCAGGTGGCTACATGTACTATAGAGAGGTTACGTGACAATTAGATGATAGAAAAGAAGGAATTAAATAAATGTCTATGCTTGATGATGGAGTTGTTGTGTAGGGTCCTAGTTTTCCCATAACACTAATACTTTGGATCCTCTATGTGTAATATGATTATGTTTTTTATCATTAAAATGTGTAATAGTAATGTATGAAATGGAGGGTCGCTATAGTTGGTATCAGAGGAAAGGTTTAGTTAATTTGGGAATTTTGATTAGTGAACCCTAGAGAAAACCTATAACATGAGACTAAGTACAAATATAAACACAAGAATCATTACATAGGGATCCCATAAGTTATGATTTTAGTGAAAATTTTTCTAATGAATAAGTTATTCATGACTTGTTGACATATTTTTTATTCTAACCATTTCTATTTTAGAAAATGGTGGGAACCATGAGAAACCAGGCCAACGACTCATGTGAGGGCCAATGCAATGATTGCCCGAATTACATCCCCAATGATTGGGGAGGTGCAGTTCAAAACTTCATGGTGATGATTACCAAACGATCTCAGGTTATTGACAATAAACATAATAATGGTGAACATCCTCCTTCACATAAGAGGGAGAAAAAGGATATCGAATGTTTTGTGAGGCAATGACAATTGATGTTTAGTGGATCTTCTGATCCACTAGTTGCGGAGAGGTGGGTCAACTACATGGAGAAGATCTTTTCTGTGTTTCACTCTTCTAAGATAGATAAGTTGACTTTGGTCATTTGTCCTCTAGATGGAGCGGCTGATCAATTGTGTAATTTTATTAAGAACACCAAGCCAAGGGAAGAAATTGAAGAGATGGAATGGGAAGACATTAAAATAATGTTTCTTAACATGTATTTCCGCAGAACTATTCGCATGAAGATGGAGATAGAATTCATAGATCTAAAGCAAAAATATGGAGAATCTATGACAACCTATGTAGAGAATTTCACATGTCTTGCAAGGTAAACTTCGGGTTTTGTTATCAACAATGATATAAAAATTGATATATTCTTTATTGTATTAAAACCACACCTTAGAAAGGATCTTGCAATTTGAGACTTTAGGAGTTCTGAAGAAGTTTTTTGGTGTGCTCTCTAAGTGGAGATGGAGTTTGGAGAATGGTAACATGGATATGGTGATAAGAAACAAAAGATGGAGTTTCAAGCTAGAGGATCTAATGTTAGAGGTTGGAAGAAAAATCAGCGACCCACATGCAAAAAATGTGGGAAGTTGAACAATGGTAACTACCTCAAAGGGATGGGGAAGTGCATAACGTGTGGGAAAGATGGACACCATGATCAAGAGTGATGAAAAGACGTGAAAAGGATGAATAATGTAGCCAAAGAAAGGAGATAACCACCCATGGTTCAATGCTACAACTGAAGGTAGATATGGTACTATGAAATATAGTGCACTAAACCACGCATTCTTGAGAGTAATCAGCGTCAAAAACCACCAAAGACAAATGAAGGTGTTTTCCATCACTAATATAAAAGTCAAGAAAGGAAATGAAGTCATACAAGGTACACTTCCTATTCACTGATGAATGGAAAAAGTCATATTTGATTGTAGTTCTATGCATTCCTTTATATCTTAAAAGTTTTCTAGAACTATAGAATGGAATCCATGAAACCTTAAAGTTGGGATATCTGTAAAAAACTAAGTGGTGCAATCATTGAAACCCAAGTGTTTTGCTATTCTCATGTTGGCATATGTGAGAGGATTCTTCTAGAAAATCTTGTAATACTTACCTTGGTGGAATTCGATGCTATAATGGGAATAAATTGTCTCTGGTCATATAGATCACATAGCAACTATTAGGAAAATAAAATATCTTGTCATATTCCAAACCATCCCGTGATCCTCTAAAAATTTAAGGACGATCATGAATCTCCTTTGCAAAATAAATTAACTATGTGGGTGTAGATTCCATATGAAGAAGCATATCTCACCCAAATGGTTCAGTTAAAGGATGGTACCAACCATGGGGGAATGCCCATTGTGAGTGAATACTGTGATGTATTTCACAAAGAGTTACCTGGAATTCCCCCATATCATGAGGTAGAGTTCTCCATAGAACTCATACTCGGAGATAATCCTATCTCAATGTGTCCATATAGGATGGATCCAATCGAACTGGAGGAGTTGAAGAATCACCTGCAAGAGTATACAGACAAAGCATCCATATTCCCTAGTGCTTCATATTGGGGTGCACCAATGCTCTTTGTGAAGAAGAAGGATGGAACAATGTGACTGTGTGTCGATTATCTGGAACTCAACAGGATCACCATAAAGAAAACGTATCATCTTACAAGGATTGAAGAATTGTTCAATCAGTTAAGTGGAGACAAATACTTCTCAAAGGTGGATCTCCATTCTAGATATCATTAGTTAAAGGTGACGAAGGAACATATTCAGAAGGGTGCCATCCGTACTAGGTATGGGCACTATGAGTTTCTAGTGATTCCATTCGGACTCACTAATTCCCTTGAAATATTCTTTGATTTCATGAATAGAGTATTTAGACATTACATAGAAAAATGTGTGGTAGTTTTTATTGATTAAATTCTTATCTACTCCAAGAGAAAGGAGGAACATGAAGAACATTTAAGACATGTGTTAGTGGCACTGAGAAAGGAGAAGTTGTACACTAAGTTCAGCAAGTGTTACTTTTGGATGAAGAAAGTCACTTTCATGGGACATGTGGTCACATGTGAGGGAGTTTTGTTGGACCATTCAAAAACAAATGAGATTGAGGAATGGCCCATGCACTCTAGTGTCACATAAATCCGTAGTTTTCTTGGATTAGATAGGTACTACCAACATTTTGTGAGAAATTTCTCAATATTGTCAAGCCCTCTAACTAAGTTAAAAAGGAAAGGGGTATAGTATGTCTGGATGGAAGAATGTGAGGGATGCTTCAAGGAACCAAAGAGAAGTATTATCACTACACCTGTACTCACACTACTAAAAAGTGGATAAGTGTTGTGATATACATTGATGCTTCAAAGAAAGGATTAGGTTGTGTACTAATGAAAAATGACCATGTGATAGCCTATGCCTCATGAAAGTTGAAGATCAATGAGTAGAACTTCCCGACGCTTGATCAAGAGATGGGAGCCAGGATTTTTGCCTTGAAAATATTTCGGCACTACCTTTATGGCAAGAAGTGTGACATATACACTGACCAAAAGAGCCTAAAGTATATATTCTCACAAAAGGAGTTCAAAAGGCGTCAAAGGTGATGGTTAGAGATAATTAAGGATTACGATTGCTCTATTCACTATCATCCTTGAAAGGAGAACAAGGTAGCTGATCCTCTATGTAAAAAAGAACCTACTACTCTATCCATATTTCAGATTGAGAAAGACCCTATCTTTTTAGATATGCAAAGCATGGATTTAGAAATTATAAGGGAATGGGATACTTCCTACCTTGCCCAAATAATTTCACAACCATCCATCGAAGATAACATTAAGGAAGCACAAATGGATGATGTGGAGATACAAAAGAGTGTGAATGCAGTAAAGGAAGGGAAGCTGCAATGTTCAATATCGACGATGATGGTGTGATTCTGTTTGGAACGCGGCTTTGTGTGCCTTCATCACCTGGGATAAAGAAGAAGCTATTGGAAAATTCACATAGCTCCACATTCTCTATCCATCCTGGGCGTACCAAGAAGTACCATGATCTCCGAGAACACTTCTAGAGGGATAAAATGAAAAAGGGGATTGCGGAATATATCTCATGGTGTTTGGAATGTTAGAAAGTTAAAGCAGAGCGACAAAAGTTCAAAGGGTTGATGAAATCATTGCCTATACCAATGTGGAAATGGGAGAATGATACTATAGAAATTGTCATGGGTCTCCCGAAGACGTTGAAGGGAAATAATTTGATATGGGTTGTGGTTGACTGACTCACCAAGACTACCCATTTTATCACTATTCAGGAAGACCTCTCTCTTTAACAACATTCCATGATATATGTCAATGAAGTGGGGAGACTGCATGGTGTTCCACTCTTGATTTTCTCTGATTATGATCTAAGGCTCACATCTAAATTCTGGAGGAGCCTTCAACATCATTTGAGTACTGAATTAAATTTCAGTAAGGCCTATCACCCCCCCACTAATGATCAGTCATAAAGGACAATTAAGATGCTTGAAGATATGCTAAGAGCATAATCTCTAGAATTCAAAGGCGGATGGGATCAACATCTCCAATTGGTTGAGTTCTCATACAACAATAGTTTCCACACAAGTATTCAAATGGAACCATATAAAGCTCTATATGGAATGTGATGTAGTACTCCAACCTGTTGGGATGATGTTGGAGAAATAAAGCTACATGGACCTGATCTTGTGTAAGAGATGATAGAGAAGGTTCTACTCATCCAGAAACACATAAAAGGAGGTCAGAGTTGGAAAAAGAGCTATGATGAAAACTTTCGAAGGAAAATGGATTTCAACATTGGAGATAAATTAATTCTTTGAATATGACCATGGAAGAGAGTCATGCAGTTTGGTAAGAAAGGGAAGCTAAGCCCAAAGTACATTGGCCCCTTTGTGATCCTTGACTGCATAGGAGTTATGGCCTATCAGCTTGTACTTCCACCAAATATGGATCAAGTGCATGATGTGTTTCACATATCACTCATGAGTAAGTACATACCTAATCCTTCACATGTATTGAACTCAAAAGTGGTACAACTAGAAGATGATCTATCCTATGAGGAGCATCCAATAGAGATTCTGGACTAAAGAGATAAAGTTCTATGAAAACATACATTCCACCTTGTCAAAGTGTTGTAGAGTAACCATGAGTTTGAAGAAGCTACATGAAAACCCGAGGAGGCGATGAAGGAGAAATACCCTCACCTGTTGGTATGAAGTGAAATTTTGAGGGAGAAATTTCATAAGGGGGGAAGAATGTAACGACCTAATGTTTATCAATGGAAATTCCGTTCTTATAAATATGTCCTAAAATCATATTAAAACAAAACATAATGAACTACTAAGTATTAAGTGACCTTTAAACTTAATTTTTTCCCTTCTGTGTTTGGAAATACATAAATCTGACATACACTGTTGCAATCAGTAAGTTATTTGGAGACCAACAAGAAAAACTTAATCTTTTGTGAATAGTAACCTACCCTTATGAATAGTAACATACACTTATGAATAGTGTTATACCCTAATGAATAGTAACCTTACCTATGATAATATATAAATAGTATTCAAGTTTAAAGTATGATATACCTATATTTTAGAATAAATAAATGAATGATTTAAAACTGGGTTTTGATGATAAATTATAATTTTAATTAAATATTAGAATAATAATATATAAAAAATTATTTTTGAGTAATGGACTTCGTTTTCGGATTCTACACATTGAAAAATGGTTGGCATTAATTCTTGAGATTTTTTCTGGAATTTTTTAATTTTTTATGAATAGTGAAATACCATAATTTATAAAATAAGCTAAATAAGATAATTATAGAGTCATGCATGATGTTCTGCTGATGTAAGCACAATTAGTTGAGGATCACATGATAAAATTACTATTCATGGTCATGTAAGACTCACTATTCATTTTCTTTTGGGGAAATTATAAATTAATGAATTTTATATTGAGAAATCCCCTCTCCCCTACACTATAAATACCACATTTCACACCCTCATTTCATCACACCTCTCATGCTTCAAGACATGCCAAAACTCTAACCATAATTCCTTCCAAGCCCCTTCCCCACGTCCAATAGCTTCTTGTCTCATCAAAAGACCAAGCCTAGGTCCCCTAAGGAGGATCTCAATAGGAGGATTCAAAATGTAATTTCCCTTCCTCTTTCCTTTAATTTCCTTTCAATATCACATTCTTTTCTTATTATATCCCCACCTATATTCATGATAATGGTATGGAAAATCCAGTATAATATATATAGTATAATGTTATGATACTAATGTGATATTATACCATCCAACCCCCATCCCCACATCCTTTTATTTTATAAATGAAAATGTTGTTCGTGAGGTGTTAATCTATCACCTTCAAGAACGACATATTCACTTTTTACATTTGTACAATCAAATATGGTCATGAAACAGTTTTTATGGGTGAAAAATTATATTTTATATGTATTATGTGCTATTTAATGTTCTTTAACCAACTTATGTACATATTACTAAATGATTTATCAAAACAAGTTCATTGTGGTCGAAAAACCGCCCTAATTAACTCAAACAACCATCATTTAATTATTATCTAATGATTCAGCAACATGCTATATAATATAATATATAATGAGATCATTTAAAATCTTATAAGATACTTAATAATATGTAATACATGTTTTATATTTTTGCCCATGTTCTACCATAACTTCAATTTATGAATACAAGTGAACCGCTTAAGAAAAATCATAAAAACAAACATTCTCGGACAATGTTTTCAAACTCTATAACTCATACAAAGGAACATAAAATAACTTAACGAAACCATAATAAACCATATTCATTTACACAAGGTTCTAAAATTGTATATTAATTAATATAATGTGGTTATACAGGACATTAAAGCGAAGCAAGCATTCGAATATAATGTAAGGGGAAAATCTCAATCTCAATTTTCATTCTTCAGGTTCTCCCCCGTTAACTCCATATTTGGTATGGTCACTCCTTAAAAAATAATTTTTTTATCATTATCATACCTTTTATGGGATATTCATTTTTTCTAGTGATGTGTATATCAAACAAAATGTTTTCTAAAAAACACTTCTTTTAAGAACACACCTTTTACTTCTCATTCATGTTTGACAGTTCTTGTAACATGTATGTTATTCCCTATTTCTATTGGGAACCCAATGTTTATGAATGTGTTCTTATGATAATAAATCCATTATTTTTCATGGGTTAGTTATGTTTATTTTTTAAATATTTTAATTTTGGCATGCATGATAAATGATAATGTTATGATGTGACAGGTGCACACAGAATTATATAGCGCAATATGAATGTTTCAATGTGACGGGTACACCCAGAATTATATAAGACACCAATGTATTGGGTAAATTGATGAATCTCATGAGTTAATATGAAATGATTTTAGAACAAGATTCAAGATTTGTTCACATGTATGTGTGGTGGTTAACCACTGAGACATGATGTTTCATTTTTTTGCATTGCCACATTTCAAGACTCTTATTAATGATTCCTCTCATGATCCAGATCTTTTCCCTATGTTATGATTATTCTCACCCCATGCTATATTGTTCATCTTTATCCTATTATTGGGATTTTATATCACCCCTTTTGATTTATATCCTTAGGATGCTACATGTACTAAGGATAGGTCAAGTTCCAATAAGAAGACAGAGAATAAGGAATTAAATAAATGTTTATGCTTGATATTGTAATTGTTATCTATGGTCCTAGATTTCCTAAGACACTAACATTTGGATCCTCTATATGTAATAATATTATGTTTTTTATCTTTAAAATGATGTAATATTAATGTAATAAAATTTTGGGTCTCTATACACACTTTCTATTCACGAAGATGATTATATTTACTCCGTTATCAAGGTATAATAGTGTTTACACCTGAAATACTTAATGTTATTGTAAATTAATTTTGTTTCTTTTTAAAATTTGTTGATTTTATAAAAAATATGAATTTTTCTTATGAAATTAATCTTGGGTGTCAGGGAAAATGGGGTTCTAAATGGGGTTTTCTTTCAAAATATTTACGCACTTTATTTCCATGATGAATTTCCATAAATATGATTTGACTCAAAATCAATTATCATCCATGGGATAATTGGTGATTACTATGAATGTTTTTTAAATTATGATCCATGTTTATTAAAAACTTTTGAATAACCTATAACATTGCGAACATTGGGTGTGTCAGTTTGTGGATATATGAAATATTCGTGAGTGTTACACCATTAGGGGTTATTCTTTGGATATGGATTAACTATGGTACGACTGAATATCAACAATATTCATGAATTTATATTATTAGTGTTCATTAATTTATCATAAAAAGTATTTATATATGTTATATCCCAAATGTTTCATAGTAATACACTTGATGATGTTGATTCATGTTGGATTTCTCACATTTAAACTTATAGTTTTTCTATGGACTGGAACTTCTGGATTGGATTATATTATCATGGTTTCATCTTTTAATCTTATTTTTATGGTAACTGGATCATATTTTTAAAATGGAATGTTTTGATTATATCCACTTTATTTTTATCACTCTTTTTTCCATGTTCTCGTGTGTCTGAATATGGATTGTTAAAAGAGAACCAAAAGATGCTTTAAAACATTGTTTTCATCTATAATTTCTCTATAATTGTCTTCTGTTTTAAATTTATAAATAATGGTTTCATGGTGATATAGATCAATCAATTTCTTGGTGGTATTCTACTAATATTTAGTTCTCAAGCCCTAATTGATTCCTTTTCAAATTGTTACTTCTTCTATTCCTTGATACTAATAATGGGAATGGAATCATGTGGCATGACAGATTATCTTGGTTGATATCTTCTTTTTTATGAGTTATTATGAAGGTGAAAGATAGTAACATGGAAACTTGTTATTTATCTTTTATTATTATTTTAGTGTTTAAACTTTTGGATTGATGTTGTATTTCTCATGTTTATACACATTTTCTTCCATGTTGAACCATTTTTTATTTTATCTTATTATATACAAGACATGTTCTATAATGTTTATAGGGTAAAAACTTTCACATGGTTGTTATATTGATACCTCAGTGCTTTCTATTAGAATGAGGTGATCAAGAAGGCACTTTAGGCCTTTCTCCATGCTAGATTAGGTGACATGTGAAATTAACACTAGTTGGATCATTACATAATGAGTCAAGAATAAATAATATCACCCAAGAGGCGACCTTTAATTCCTTGATGAAGCTACTAATCAAGGAGAATCCAAAATTTATTGAAGATGATTAGGTTTTTCCATTCCTATCAAAACAATCAAATATTATATGAAACATTTTTTTTCAAATAAATTTAATTTCTTGGAGAGATTTTATTATACGCAACATCTGGTTTTAATGAACCACAATATTCTATTAATATTATAATTTTAACATGACTATTATAACCATTCTATTAAACATGTATTATTGAATTTGAATAAACAAATTTTAAAAATTACTTATTAAAATTTTTTGTGAAGAAAAAATATATTGATAAATAAGTACTTGATTTTTTTCATAAAGACTTCATATCCATTGAAAATACATTTTTCTCTAAAAATGATTTCATTTCATTTGGGTAACAAATAATAAAATTAATTCTTTATAATATTATCAATTTTATATAAAAAATAAATTCTATTTTTGAATTTAATATTTCAATATTATGTTAGTTTTATTTTTTTCATAATTTTTTTAAAATATTAATTTTTCCATTTATTGTGAAAATTACAAATTTTTACTGAAAACTGCATTTTAATTTAAAGTTTTTAAAAAGATAAATATAATTTAAAAATGTATTAAAATTATAATTAGTTCAATAATATTATTATTAATAAAATTTAATCCATTGTAATCAATTTTATGTTAAATTTTTAAATATAAAACATTTTATTCTTTTGAAAAAAAAATCATTGGAAAAATACTTCTTTGTCATCCCCATGTGTTTTATTTTATATTAAATTAATAAAATAATATAAATTGTATTTGAAAAAATGAATTACATAGTTTAAATCAGAAAATTTAATATTATATTATAAGATCAACTAAATTTTTGGTCCTAATCAATATTAAAAATTATAAAAACTAATTACTATGGTTAAGGTTAAAAGAGATTTACAGAGTGATTAAACAAAAAAAATCATTAAAATGACCTAAAAACTTGTCTGATTAAAATTTTCGGAAATACATTGACCTTATATTACATAATGTTCAATAATTTTCTATTTTGGATCTTTTTGGAATGTTTAATACATCGCTATAGTTTTTTGTTTTCCAAAATTCCATCTGTATCATCTCCTACACATATAGAAGCACACCCCCTATCCTCTTCTCTTCATACTCGAAAAGTATTTTTGTTGAGACTAAAACTACCAAAATACATTCCTCAGTTCTCTACCCATGTTCATGAGTTCTTTTTTATTACAAAACCCTGTTTAGAATTTTTTTAACCTAATGAGGCTTTTTGAAGAAGTGGTGTCGTCCTTAACCGAGTATTTTTATTCTATTTCATATTCCACCTATATAAAATATTAATCAAATATTATGATAAAATAAAATAAGTATATAAAAAATAATTATATTTTATTATGTTTGTGGAAAAACTTACATTCATCTCCTCATCCATCAAATGGGAAACAAAACGGCTGATCGTGTGTGTGGCGGACCACCACCTCACGAACTAATGTAATTCAATTTTGATCACCACATCTCATGGAAGGATATAATGATGGATTTAAAATATTTAAATTTTATTTATTACATAATTATACTTATTTAATTATAATTTTTCATTTTACTTATTTCCTTCCAATCTTTAAGAAAATGAAAATGTTTCTCATGCATACGTGTAGACTTCTGCCTCCTTAAAGTGATGTAATATGTTATTCATTTTATTTTATAATTGATGGTAATAAGGATATATTTAGGGAATATATATGATATATATGGCATAAAAATATTTTTATAAATGTGATATATTATTTAAATTCTTTTTCCTTCCATCTATCGTGAAAATGGAAACAATGTTTATGAATACGTACGAGCTACCGTCTCCATGAAAAGTGTAATTCATTTAATAACTCTAAATATTATGGATTTCTCTAAATAAATATATAAATAATATATAATATATTTATATAATGTTCAAAATTATAGATATTATCGAATCATGGTCAAATTAATATGAAAAAATACCAAACCAAAACATATACAAAAAAACGAAGCAGTTATTACATGAAATATGATTATAATAAGGAATTATTAATGAATGGGTTATAAAAGGTCCTAAGTAAACAACTTATGATATTATATATGTGATTATGGTCAAATAAAAAATTTATAATAAACATATATTTATTAAAAAAATTAACAGGTTCGAAAAAAAATTAGACTTGAGGTGTGAGAATTCTTTTCTCTCTTTTATTTTTTGTGGTATATATACAAAACATTTTAAATTCTATATAATGGGTATAATAATTTTAATAATATTTAAATTTATTTTATGTTATTCTTTATTGGGTATTATGATTAAAAAATTTCTAAAGTGTTAATGTTTTTAGGTTACAATATCATCGTTTATGGGGATTCCATATGAGTAAGTTTCTAATTATAAAATATTATGATCTATCACTAAATAATATAATTAATTTTATATTATCCTTTTATTTATGGAGAATAAACTTTTTCCATTCATTTCCCACTATTTAAGTACTAAAGATACTAAAATAATGTTTTTATGTAAAATCCAATTTCATTATCTCTTTAATCAAAAATCATTTCTCTTCCATGTGCATGTTTTATAAAAATGTTTTCAAAAATATTTTAATATTATTATATTATTTATAAAATTAATTTTTATCCATGTTTTAATTTTTAAAATAAATTAAAATGAATCTTTTCATTATTTTTTGAATGGGTTCCTTTTGATTTTTACTAAAAATGTTAAAGGAATCTACATTTTAACATGTACGATATAAAAGGTATTCCCTATTGTCATAACCACTCGGTGATTTTAAGAATAGTTTATAAGTTTCATATGTTATTTCAATATAAAATTTATCTTTAAAATTTCGAAAAAATTATATTTTAAAGAATTGATTTCAAAAAGGAAAACATATTTTCCTCAATAATTTTTTAAGGATATTTTCATAGATTTTATATTCATCAACAACAATCACATTTGTTTTAATTATGTTTTATGTAATATTATCCAATGATACTACCCTTATTATTTCTTTCGATGGTTTATGATTTTTATGATGATATTTTTATGAATACCATTTATTTTCAATTTTTTATGATAACAAGGATTGATGAAATGATAACAAACCCTATTTATTTCCATGAGTTGTGATGTGATGAAATGGTGAATATTTTATGATATTTGGCACCAATGTGTATTTTTTAATTTATGTGATGGGTGGTTTTATTAAAAAACAAGTATTGGTGGTTATGTTATAAATCGGGGCTAAGTGGTTTCATTATAAACTAAGTATGGGTAAGATTATTATAACTCTCTAAGGAATTATGTTAATACGGATAATTCATGAGTTAATTTTGTTATATGTGATCTTGATTTCATGATCATAATTATACTAGTGGACCTGGTTTTATATTCATATAGTAATATGTGGATCTTGTTTCATGTCCATAAGGTTATGTGTGGACCATATTTCATGTCCATAAGATTATTCCAGGACCTATTTTCATGTCTACAAATTTATGAGATGGAATATTTTCATCTCTTTAGCTTAATGAGTGATCATGTATCTGTTTTTAAATGTTCATAATGTAATAAGATTAGTTTTTTCCACATTCCATTATTTATGTTGTGATATCATGTCTTATTTTATTTTATTCGATTATGATTCATTCCTTTTGAACTGGAAATATTTACTCCATGTCTTAAGATTATAATCTTTTATTTGGAGGGAATGGTTTTAAAATTTCAATATGATGTTCTCATACACTTTGGCTCATGTTATATTGATAACAACCATGTTTACCATTACTAAGAATCTGAGGTAACCCTTTATTATGTTTTGTTTCCTTAGGTTATGAAGAGATATATTATGTATTATAATTTCTAAGAAAGGTTCTAGTTATGAAAAACATGGTGAGAGATGATATAGTTCATTTATGATCCAGATATTTATGAATCCATGTTTACAAAGACACTATAACTTTACAATCCTCATACCTATTTTTTATAATGAAATGAATATTCATATTTCATGATTTAATATCAATATATGTAAATCATAAGTCATTATAGTTATTATTATAGTATAAGATTATTTAACCTTTTGAACTTGGAAAAGAAAATTTTAGGGAGAACCCTAGGGATAATTCTATAGATTAGTCTAATTATAAGAAAATATCGTGGAAATTTGGTAGAGGATAGATAGAGGGGGTTTATAGAATTCTTTATTTTATTACATTACTTTTACATCATATTAATAATAAACAACCTAAAAAAATTACCCAATAATCATCCAAATGTTTAGTGTCTTTGGAAAAAATAGGCCCATACATAACATTTACAACATAAATCATAAACATTTATTTAATTCCATCTTATCTAGATTATTATTTTCCCATGATTTATCATTTGTACACATAATAACTAAAGTATATACATCTAAAAGGGATGAGATAAAATCCCAATAATTGGATAGATAACAACATGAAACAATATAACATGGGGTGAGAATATTCATAATAATGTCATCATAATCATGAGAGGAATCATTAGATAATAGAATGGAATTTAGAAATGCATAAAAATGAAACCTTATTTCTAAGTGTTTAACTAAAAAACATAGTTTTGAAACAATCTAGCATTATTTTCATGAATATTTCACTTTAAAAAATGAGATTCATCACATTACCCAATGCATTTTAGTGTTATATAATTTAGGGCGTACCCATCACATCATAACATTTACTTTATTGTGCATTCCACATAGAAATTATATCAATATTGGACATAAAATAAACCATTTAATGGAATGGGATGAATATCATAAAGCATACAATCATAAAAATAAGGTTCTCAAAAGAAAGTGGGAATAACATACTTGATCATCAAACATCAGTGATGAATATCTCGATAAGTAAAATGTGTATTTTATTTTAAAAGAAGAGTTCTTTTGGAATACATTATGTTTGTCATAAAATCAATTATAAAACATGTATATACATTAAAAATAATGATAATGATGAATAAATTATATTTATACAATATTCATATTGAAAACGGGGTGAAAGAGTGAAAACACAAAGGAAGAGAGTTGGGTTTGAGAATTACCCATACATTGTATCTGAATGATTTCATTACATTAATGCCTTGTATAACGACATTAGATTAATTAATTAACAACTCAAAAACATTTTTCACCTGTATTTAGTTCATTAAGGTTTAATAAAGTTCTTTTATTGGACTTTTTATGATTTATATGGTTTAAGTTCATTGTTCTAGAATGTTCTTTTTATTAGTTTTCATGAACGGTTCACTTGTACACAAGAATGGTAGTTCATGTGGAACATGGATAAACATAGTGAATTTATATTACCTGTTATTAATGATATTAAAGGAGTTTAATTATCATATAATGAATTTTTTTATATATAATGATGATGAATCATTCGTTAAAATTTAATAATGATTTGTTTTAGGTTAATTTTGGTGGTTCATGGATCACAACGAACCTGTTATGTTTTATCATATAGTATTATGAATAAAAGTTGTTTCCAGAACATAAAAGGGGTTACAAAATTAATATTACAATATTTTATCAACTATTTGATGGTTTTTTGAAATCTTTTAAGGTATTTAATGAAAATGAAGGTGCATCACCCATGATGATGTTAAATTGACACATCACGGGAATGATTTCATTTTAAAAGAAAATTAAAAGAGGGAGAAGGAATATTTTAATGAATAATATTCTATTAACATGATATAATACTAGTATATAAAATATACTGAAGTTGTAATGATATTTGTATTAGATAATTTGAGTATAAAAGAAGAAATAAAATGAAATTTGAAAGGAAATTGAAAGAAAATATAGGAATTACCCCTATAATTCACCTCTTGAGATCCTCTTCAAGGAAACTAGGCTTGGTCTTTGGATGAGAAAAAAAGATCCTAGACATGGGGGAAGGGGTAGGGAAGTTCTTTTTTGTAGAATTTGAAAAAAGATTGCATCTTGAGAGGTGCGAGGAAATGAGGTTGTGAGGGGTGGTATTTATAGTGTAGGGGAGAGGTGTTTTCTCAATATTTAATTCATTAGTTTATTAATTTCCCTAAATCCAAGAAATAGTGATGATTCCATGACTAAGTACAGAAAATTGGGAATGTTTTTTCCAACCAGTGTCCATTTACATAATCCATGACTCAATCATGATTCAAAAATTCATTTTTTAGCATATTTTGAATATTATAGAATTTCATTATTCACCAAAAATTAATGTATTTTGGAAAAACCTAAATAATTAAACCTAACCATTTTTTGATGTTTAGACTTCAAAATGAAATAAATTTTATAAAAATAATTTTCTAAATATTATTACATTAATTTTTAATTAAAAAAATAATTTACTTGAAAAATACAAAATTGAAATTAAAACTATTGTTCTAAAACTTTGAAAAAATTAATCAAGGTCTCATAAAATTATCATACAATAATATGATATCCAAATAATTTTTTATGAATAAACTTTATGAAAATAAATTTTATATTAAATTATTAAATTAATCCTCAAATACTTATGATTTACAAAAAACCAAAACTATAATATAATTATATCATATTTTCACTTATAGGATGGATAAATTTTATTAATACTATCATTTGTAAGGATACTAATCACATGGTCAATTTAATATAAATAAGGGTTAGATTATTATTCATAACTATAACATTACTATTCATAATGGTATGTAACTATTCATCAAAAATTATGTTTATCCTATCTGACTCCAAAGATCTTATTGATCGAAACCGTGTATGTCAGATTTTTAAAATTAAAATCACATATGTGGAAAAATTGTGTTCAAATGTCATATAGAATTTAGTAGTTTATTTAATCATGATGTGGAATTATGTTTCCTAATGTGATTTTATGTGATTATAATATATGACATTACTATAAGAAAGGATAAATTTCATTGATAATAGTTTGGGTCATTACATTCTTCCCCCCTTTTGAAATTTCGACCTCGAAGTTTCATTTTACGTAAATAGAAGAGGGTACTTCTCTTTCATTGAATCCTCTAGTTCCCAAGTTGCTTCTTCATAATTACGGTTCCTCCACAACACTTTGACAAGGTGGGTTGTCTTATTGTGTAGAACCTTATCCCTACAATCCAAAATCCTTACTAGTTGAACTTCATACAAGAGATCATCTTTAAGTTGTACCACCTCAAAGTTCAATAAATTTGAGGGATCTTGTATGTACTTTCTCAGGAGTGACACATGAAAGATATCATGAACTTGTGCCATATTTAGTTGAAGTGCAAGCCAAAAGGCCACGTCTCCTATGCGGTCAAGGATCTCAAAGGAGAAAATGTCTAACACCCCATGATTTTATGGGATAGATTTTTTTAAATTTCTTTAATGTATTTTTTTATACACTACACCAAGATTATCTTTCACTATACGCAACGCTGTATTAGCTTCCAGTATATGGAACACTATTCTTGGCATGTGTTGCACACAATTTCTAGTTTCTATGATAGAATTCAGTTCATGAAACACTAAGTATAAATTTTGTTCAATGCACAAATAAACTACGTTTTTATTATGTTATACACAACACCAAAGGAATCTTTCACTACACACACCACTTAAAAGTCTTACGTTACACGCAAGAGGGGCATTCCTCCACAGCTTGCGTTTATGGAATACTGAGTTTTACTAAACAATGATATATTATTAAAATATTATATACCTATATTTTATTAATATTATTAACCAAATATTTAAATTTTATATTACATTGGAATTCTTCCTACACACTTTCAAGATCACAATATGAGAAAAAATCAATTATTTTTAAATAAATCCAGTTTTACAGCCTTTTGATGGCACTCCCATTTTAAATCTACATTTTGAAACATTTATAAGTTCAATTTTACAAATAAAAAACTTATTATTTGGAATAGGGACAAAAAAATTTACTTTCGATATTTTTTTTATGTTTATGATAACATTCATATTTTTGATGAATAGTGAAATTACGATAAATTTTAATTTAAAAAAAATTATTTCATCGAAATAATTTTTATGGTTAAAATATATTATTTAATGTTTTTAAAGTCTAAATATAATATATATTTTTATAGTTTAATACAATGTAATTCATTGTCATTAATTTTACAATTAATTCATATGTAAAAATTGTTCTTATTTTGAAATGTTTTAAACCAAACTTGTTTTTTCGACAACATGATTAATTTTAAATTATTTACTGCAACTTCTATGTTTTGAATTTGGAAAAATTAATTCCATATTTTGAATCATAAGGATCAAATGCTATAAATAGTTATGTTTTATTTTTGGACATTATGAATAGTAACTTAGTAATTATTTTATTTACCATGGTTAATGGGTAAATATGGTAAATAAGTGTAAAAAATAATATTATAATAGTATTAAAATACCGTAACACATTCTCTATTCCTATTTAAAGAGATATTTCATACCATTGGCATCTTTGGGTCGATTTTTGGACCCCATGTATTCACTTGAACTAGAAAAGGACAATTTATAAGAATTAATTTAATGTAAATATAATTATAACCTAAACAATATATCTTTTACTAAATAGATTTTAATATAGGGTTATATAACTGATATCTAAGTATATAAATAGTCATTATAAAGATAAATTTATTTCCTTCATCATTTTATTTTAATTATAATTTTTAGAAATTATATAAAAATATTTATTTTCGAAAAAATTCTGATGTAGAGATTACTTCATTAGTGAAAGATTCAAATAAATGAATTTATAAATATTAAAATAATTTTAATAGGAATATTTTGATGTCATAAACTAAATTTATGGATGACATTGACATATTAGGTACGACTTAATTCATTTGTTTCTAAGTAATAAGGTTGTTAGGAATTTTTAAAAAAGATAATTATGAATTGTATCCAAAATTGACATAATTCATAACATAAAATAAAAAAGAGTTATATTAAATGATATGAAATTCCTAAAAATATATGATTCTGAAAAATGGATAATATAATTCCAAATATTTCATAATTTACTTTTTTGGGTCTTTTGACAGGACAAGGTAATTACATTAACCCACAATTAGTAAATAACATGATATCACGGTTAGATTAAAAAGGGTAAAATAAGGGTAAAACGAAAAAAATAAGGATAAAAAAATATTCAAAACTTTTCAAAAAATTATTTAATGATGGTTTTTTGAACAAAAATCATCTTATATTATACTTAAATATGTTTTGGAGAATTTTAAATTAAAATTGAATTTATAATAAAATAATATTTTGGAACTTTCTTAAAGTTCCCCTCTACTCCCTTATAAAAGGGAACCTCCTCCCTCTCATCTTCACTCCATTTGAGCTGTAACTCTCACATAACCCCTGAACATTTCTCTTATTAGCTTCTCTAGTCACATTTTATATGTTCTCCTCTTCTCAAAATACAAACTCTAGTGCCCTAAGAAGAAATTGAAAAGAGGCACGTCAAGGAAGATGTAATCTCTTCTACTGATTATTTCAAATTTATTTCTTCATCTAATACCTATTATTTAGTTGTTTCATTATAATGTAATAACATAAATATCACTAAAATACTTATATTCTATTATAAATATCAAACAACCCTATTTCACTTTATATCCATCCTATGAAAAACGAAATCACCGCGCGTGTGTACTTATGGATTACCCTCTCAACGATGTGGTGTAATATTTATTTCAACACCACCTTACATGGTTGGTTATAATGGTTAAAAAATAACTATATATAATTAGTATGACATGATAAAAATTCTTAGATATTATACACCATCCAATTTAATACCATTCAATAACAACGGGAACAATATCATCGCTCGTGCGTACGTACGACTTACGGTCTCCACAACGCGATGATCTTCATTCTCCATGTTAACCATTAAATAATGATTATAATGTATATATAAAAAATAATCATGAAATATATGACATAATTATTATATTTGATTTATTTATATATATAATTTTCATCTACTTACTCCCATTCAATTTAATAATGAAATTAAAACAGTGTTCATGTGTACGTACGGCCTACCGTCTCCATGAATGATGTATTCCATTATATTAATCGATTTATTATCAATATTTATATACTGAATATATATGATAGATAAATAATTATTTAAATTATGGAAGAAATTAAATCATGATATTTGTAATAATATCAATAATAACATTTCCAAACCCGTACGACAATAAAACAATTATTACCCAAAAAATTGTTCTAACATTGAATTGACCAAAGAATGGGTAATATAATATCATAAGTGAATCATATATGATATCATAAATTTTATTATGGTTATTTAACAAGTTTATAATATGTTTAAACCCACTATACACTAGTTTCAGACACATATGGAAGAAATTGGTCCTAAGGTAAGGGATAACTTCTCCAATCTCGTTTTTATCTGAGATTGTTTATTCGTAAGTATTTACTAGGGTTATATTTATCATCCATGTCCATGTTTTCTAAAAATATTCATAAAATTTTCACTAATATTTCATGTATGTTTAATGTCATTTTTACCTGTTTTTTTCTACTACTACATGGTATGGAAGGAATCTTTCTTTTTTTTACCATACGAGGTACTTTTTTGACTTTTATGGTAAAATTACGAGGAGATTGTTTTTTATCTTATATATATTGAATGGATTTTTACATATTATTAAGACCATATTTTCATGAATAATTATCTACAATATTTCACGTTTATTTTCAACAAAATTATTTTTCTTTCAAATTGCTGGACATTTTGAGAAAAAAAATGCTTTTAAATAAGAATATATATTTTAATAAAAAACTAATTTTAATTTTTTTATCCAAATTATTTTTCATCTAAGATGACATATGGTTATGTTTCTATCCTTATTATTACTTTGGTTTGATTGTGTTGGTGATGGAATTTTTTTATGAAGACCATTTATCTTGTAAGGATTATGTTATGATGACATGATGTTTAAGAATCCCATTTTTTTTCTTGGGTTATGCTATGATGAATGATTTATGTTTTTGTTGCACATGTAAGAAATATTTCATTATGAGATGCCTGGGACCTATATCTCCCTCCAATTCATTGGCTAAATATTTATATATCATGATATAGAAATGGATAGAATGAAAAGTAAATCTAGTTTAGTAATGAAGGCCTAGAATGGAAAGTAAATCTGGTTTAGTAATGGACTTCATCCACTATGATGGTCTTGGCAGCAATGCCTTGGCTACTATGGAAATAATATTATGTCTTTATGGTTTTCCGCAATTAAATTTTTCATTCCAATTATATTCTGTCATGGTTAATATTCCCTTATGATCCGTGCCTTATGTATCTCCAAGATTTATGTCATTGGTCAAGATTATGATTTTTAAACTTTAGGTTCTTTTTTTACATTAAAATGTTTAGGGTTTGTTTTATGTTATACATGTCTAATCTTACTGAGCATTTATGCACACCCTTTCTATGTTTTCATTTACCCATGATATAAAGAAATGTTTTAGGTAGGAAAACAAAAGGGGATATATTTATGGGATATGGTGAAGATATTTCACCATGATTAGAATATTATGTTCCAAGTTTCCAACGACACTAAAATAATATGGTCTTTTAGCATTGATTTTTGTCATGTATTTTGTTCTCCTCAAAAGTAATGAAATTTACATATACACAAATCTTGGGTCTCTATAGATATTATTAGATCAAAGGATTAGTCAACCTTTGGAAACTAGGATATGAGAACATTAGTGAGATCCCTTGAGATATTTCTAAAGAATGTCTATGGATGCAACAAAGGTTAAGTATAACTATAGGTTACTTTCTGAAGATTATGGTAACGATCATATATAAGTTAGGATTAAACCTAAGATTCCATAGATTGAAAGTAATCCCCCTTGATTATTTTGTTTTCTTAGAATGATTTTTGCAGCTTAGACTATTATTTTTGTGTTTTTGTCAATGGAGGGAACCAAAAGGAATTGGGTAAACATTAAATCTGATGAACAAATTAGTGACTATGAGAAACGAAATTGTTTAACGACTAGAGTGAATGATATTGTGATCATGATGAATCATTCATCATAGTATATAATTAACAAGGTGAACTTTAGTGGTATTCATAAGTCATCAAATAAGAGGAGGATGGACTTTCATTCTTGTTCCCATGGTGAGGATCATAGAGTAAAAAATATTATGATTCCTACATATCAATAATAAGGGAATAAGAACCTTGAGTAATACCTCAAATGGTGGGGAAGATGTTATCTCTACAGGAAAAAGGGTCATAGAGTGATGAATTTTTATGGTGTTTAATGTATCATCTGTGGAAAACATGGTCATTAGCCAGTTCAATGCCCAGACATAAGGATCTACTTCTACAAAAAGGAAGGACTTATTCCATGCCTACATTTAAAGTAGAAGGATTGAATTATGTATGTATTTGAATCCACTAATAATTAGTGGTTGATTATATAAGAGTTATAGTTTTATGTTTCTCATTAAGGATTTTCCATAATATGATGAATAATTATATTAGATAAGAAAAGTAATTTAACTAAAAAGGTGATATTCCTAAGAAACACATGATTAAGGGAAGGATAAACCATAATATTATCATGATGATGAGATAATGATATTTTTATAAAGATATGTTGGACGATATTAGTTACCAGGGAACTAGTAAAGGATTTTCTTTGAAATGTGGGTTATGTTGTCATGGATAAAATATAAAACTTTTTAGGACTTAATGATTATATCCAATATGTTTTGGAATAAATAAAGATGCATGTTTTCAATAAAGATGTACTATAATTTAGGTTATTATCTTGAATCAATATAATTCATGATGAAGTCTTTCAAATGTTTGGAATGTGACAAACAAGAAAAATCTTATGATATATTGGGATAAATGATGTTATTCACATGCTTGTTATATGACCTTTTTGGTACTGTTTTTCATCGTACTGTTATATTAGACATATGTGTTTTTCATAATCCTAATAGTTGGAATTGATTAAGTTGGACATCAGATAGTATTGTTTAAAGTTATATTTTTTTATATTAATTATGGAATGTTATAATAGTATAGTTTTAGAGAAAGGACATCCTGTAGGATGGGCGACAACCCGTCGTGTCAGACAAGACTACAGGAATCAAACCCACAACTGAAGTGAGACATGCCATTATAACCTAACACTGGCCTATAGGATGTCCCTGGTTAGTATAAATTAGTTTTATTTTATTTACCGGTATGATAGATGAATTATAAGTCCATTTTTGGAACAACATACAATTAATCTCACCATAGATGGACTTATGTATATCTAATAACTTGTGCTAAAATTTTTGTGATAGAGACATATGGAATGACTTATCATTCTATCGCATGATTTCCTAAAACTTCAAGAATGAAAAATTCAACTTCATTTCTTTAAATAAGAGATGAAGTTGAAATTGGTCAAGGAACGAACAATGGTGAGACTATAACAAAATCAAGTAAGTACTTATTCTCATGAAATATTCTTCAACATTAGGGAATGTATCTTGGAAAAAAATTATCCTAATACCTTATTATCCATTTAATTAGATGTTCCCTTAAATAATCACAGATTTGTGGATTTTTGGTTGTTAACTTTCTCCAAACCTTATTCTTATCACTATCCATCAGAACATGATGGTTAAATTTCAATTCCATATCTATGTTTACACTTCCCACCTATGTTATCTTATATAGAATCCTAGTGAAGAGTTAATTATAGTAACCATTGTGTTTCTAACATTCCTTTTTAAAATGATGTTTTAGTATTCCTTTTTACGATGTGTGTTTCCAAGAAAGAAACATTCATGTAGAAGACAATTTATAACCATGATGAATTTTGAGGGAGAAATTCATTTTAAAGGGGGATGAATATGACGCCCTGAGATTTTATGAGATATATTATTTTTATTTTTATTTATTACTTGTGTTGTATGTTACACCAATATTAACTTGTGTTATACACAACACTGTATTAGCTTACAGTATACACAACACTATTCTTGGCTTGTGTTGCACACAATTTCATGTTCCATTGATATAATTCATTTCACGCAACAATGAGTATAGATTGTTTTCAATGTAGAAATGAAATAAGTATGGATTGTGCTATACTCGCCACCAAAGTAATCTTTCAAAACATGCAATACTAACTTGTCTTGCGTTACACGCAAGAGCGACCTTCCTCAATAGCTTGTGTTGTACGCAATACCGAGTTTCAATAAACAAGGATATATTTTTATAATATTATATAACTACCCCTTATTAATTGTAAAAATAATATTTTGAGTTTTATATAACATTGGAATTCATCATAAACATTTTTAGAACACAATATGAGAAAACAAATCAATTTTTCACCTAAAAGAAGTATTTTTTATAAAAAATGTAGTTTTACAACCTTTTGATGGAACAACCATTTTAAATATGTTTTTTTGACACATTTATAATATTAATATTACAAAATAACTTTATAATTTGGAATTGGGACATAAAAATTTACTTTGAATAAATTTTTGATATGTTTCTGATAACTTTCATATATTGATGAATAGTTAAAATACGCTAAATTTTAATTGAAAACAAATTTTTTCATAGAAATAGTTTATGTGGTTAAAATATATTATTAAAAGGTTATAAAGTATATGTATAATATAATTTTATATTTTAAGACAATTTATGTCACTGTTATTAATTTTACATAGAATTCATATGTAAAAACATTTCAATATTTTGCAATGTTTAAAACAAAAACACAATTTTTCGACAATGGGAATAATTTTAAATTAATTACTGGAAGTTTTGTGTTTTGAATTTTTAAAAATGGATTCCATATTTGTAATCATAATTTTCAAATTATATAAATAGGTACTTATTATTTTTGGACTTTATGAATAGTAACGTTAGTAATTATTTTATTTATCATGGTTAAAGGGTAAATCTAATAAATAAGGGTAAAAATAATATTATAATAATATTAAACAATCCTAACACATGCCCTAAACCTATTAAATGAGATATTTTCTACCATGGTCATCTTTGGGTACATTTTGGGACCCCATGGATTCACGTGGATGTGCAAATGACAATTTATAAGAATTAATTTAATGTAAATATAATTATAACCTAAACATATATCTTTTACAAAATAGAATTTAATAGAGGGTTATATAACTGATCTATATTTATATAAATATTAATTAAAATTCAAAAAAAATTCATGAATCATGGTATTTTATTTATAATATTTAGAAGTTAGATAAATATATTTATTTACGACACAATTATGATATAGTGATTACCTCATTAATGAATGATTCAAATAAATGAATTTATAAATATTAAAATAAATTTAATATGAACATTTTGATGTATTCCAAAAATTTTCTAGATTATATTGGCATATTAGGGAAGATTTACATCCATTTTTTAGAATTAATATGGTATTTATGAATTTTTAAAACTGTCCATTATGAATAGTATCATGAATTGATATAATTCATAACTCAAAACATAAAATAATTGATTAAATGATATTAAATTATAAAAATATAATATTTTAAAAAATAGTTTATATAATTCCAAAATGTGTCATAAATAACTTTTTTGGGGTCTTTTTCATGACATGTTAATTACATTAACACATAATGTGTAAATAACATGATATCACATTATGATTAAAAAGGTTAAAATAAGGGTGAAACAAACAAGATAAGGATAAAAAATAATTCACAATTTTTCAAAAAATTAATGGCTGATGGTTATTAAAACCTAAATCATATTATCTTAAAAATAAATATGTTTTGGATCATTTTACATCAAAATTTTATTTAAAATAAATTAATATTTTGGACCCTTATTAAATTTCCCCTCTCCTCTATTATAAAGGGGAACCTCCTCCCTATGCTCTTCACTCTATTTTGAGCATTCATGATCGTCCAAACCCTGCCCATTTCTCTTATAAACATCCCAAGTTACATTCTTGAGGTTTAGGTCTTCTCAGAAGACCAACTCTTGTTCCCTAAGAAGAAATTTAAAAGAGGCGCATCGAGAAAGAGGTAATATCTTCTACCGATTATTTCAAATTTATTTCCTATTCTACTTCCTCTTCTTTAGTTGTTTCATTATAAAGTAATAATATCAGTATCAATCATAAAATTATATTTTATTATAAATATGTAGTAACTATGTTTTAACTTTTTATCCATCCTATGAATAACGAAATCTCTGTGCGTGGGTACGTATGGATTATCGTCTCCACGCCATGGTGTTATCTATTTTTCAACACCACCTTATATGGATGGGTATAATGATGGAAATAATAAATATATATGATTATTATAAAATGATCCTAATTTTTATATATTATGCATCATCCAGTTCAATACCGTTCAACAACTATGGGAATAATATCGTCGCTCGTGCGTACGTATAGCTTACCGTTTCCACGACGCGATGAGATTCATTCTCCATGTTAACCATTCAAGAATTATTATAAAGTATAAATAATAAATAATAATGAATTGAATAATAATTAAACTGGATTTATGTATATATATATATATATATATATATCATTTACATCTATTCAATTTAATAATGAAACAAAAACAACATTCATGCATACGTACGGCCTACCGTCTCCCTGAAAGGTGTATTCCATTACATTTTTAGATCTATTTTATATATTTATATAATGAATATATATGATATATAAATCATTTTTTACAATATAGAAGTAATTAAATCTTGATATATGTAATAATATTAAGAATAACAAGTTTAAACACGTATGATAAATAAAACGATTATTACCCAAAGTTTTCTTTAACATGGAATTGACAAATCAACGGGAAATATAAAGTCATAAGTGAATCATATATGATATTATAAATATTATTATGGATCTTTTACAAGTTAATAATATTTTTAAACCCACTATACAAGAGTTTCAGACATGTATGGCTGAAATTGGAAAAAAGGTAAGGGATAACTTTTCCAATATCGTTTTTATCAGAGATTGTTTATTTGTAAGTATTTACTGGAGTTATATTTATCATCCATCTACATGTTTTCTAAAAATGTTTTCATAAAATGTTTAAAATTCATTCATGTATGTTGGAAGTAATTTTTACCCCTTTTTTACTTCCGCTACATGGTATGCAAGAATCTTTCTTTTTTTCCATATGAGGTACTTTTTGAATTTTCCTTTAAAAGTATGAGGATAATGTATTTTTACCTTAAATGGAATGAATGGATTTTTATGTCTTCTTAATGCCTTATTTTCACGAAGAATCATCTACATTATTTCATTTTTATTTTCAACTAAATTCTTATCTTTTAAAATTGAGTGACATTTTGAGAAAAAAAACATTTTTGATGAAGAAATGATATTTTACTCAAAAAATAAGTTCAAGTGTTTTATCAAAATTATTTTAAATATAAGATGACATAGGGTTATTTTTATATCCCTATTATTATTTTGGATTGACTGTGTATCTGATGGAATAATTTTTTATGATGTTCATTTATCTTATATGGATTATGTTATGGTGACATGATATTTAAGAATCCTAATTCATTTCATTGGTTATGCTATAATGAATTATTTATGTTTGTTTGGAACATGTAAGATTTATTTCATTATGATATGGGTGGGACCTATATCTACCTCCAATAAATTGGATAAAAATCTATATCTCATGAGATAGACAAGGTTGTAACGTAAAGTAAATCTAGTTTAGTAATGTAGGGTTGGAACGACAAGTAGATATGGTTCAGTAATGAACTTCATCCACTAGGATGGTCTTGGAAGTAAAGACTTTGATACTATGGAACTCATATAATGTGGTTAATGGTTTTCCATAATTACATGTTTTATTCCAATTCTATTATATCATGGTTAATATTCCATTATGATCCATTCCTTACGTACTGCCATTATTTATGTCATTGCTCAAGATTTTGATTTCTAAACATTATGTTCATGTTTTTACATGTAAATGTTTATAGTTTATTTTATTTTCCCTATGTTTACCCTTAATGAGCATTTGATCTCACCCATTATATGTTTTAATTTCCCCAGGATATAAATATATTTTTTATGTAGGAAAAAAAAAGTGGAAGAACATTATGGGAGTTTTTGAAGATCTTTCACCATTATTGGAAGATTATGTTCCAAGATTCCAATGAAACTAAATTAATATGGTCATTGGGAATCTGTTTTTTCATATATTAAGTATTCCAAAAAAGTAATTTAATTTCCTTGTACATCAATCTTGGGTCTCCACAAAATTTACCTTTTTCTTAGCTTACCTTTCATTCCAAACATCATGACCCTCTTCTATGGTTATATTTGAAGGAAGAATTTCTCTCCCACATCAACCTCCAAATCCATTTGATGATGTCAACGTTTCTCTTTTGCCAACTCTTAGTAGCTTTGAAGTGTTGCTGGATGACTTGAACATTTTTTGACATTTCTAGCACAAGATCCGTTCCTAGTAGCATTATTTCTCAAACTTAATCCCAATAGGTTGGATTTTTACATCACTTTCCATATATAGATTCATATAGAGCCTTCTAAATACTCGATTTAAAGCTATTGTTTTATCAAAACTCAACTAATAAGAGATTATGATCCCATCCACCCATGCATTCTATTGAGTAGGATCTTAGTATATCTTCAAGTATTAGAATAGTCCTTTTATATTGGCCTTCAGTTTTTGGGTGATAGGCCATGCTGTAATAAAATTTAGTACTCAATTCATTTTCAAGACTCCTCAATAATTTAGATTTGAACCTTGGATAATGATTAAATCCAATCAAGAGTGGAAACCCATGCATTTTCATCAATTCCTTCACATATATCTTTTCTAGTTGTTTAAAGAGATAGATCATCCTAAATAGAGATAAAGTGAGCAGTATTGGTGAGTAATTCCCCCACAACCCATGTCATATTATTTCATTTGGATGTCATCGGGAGACCCATTACAAAGTCCATAGTGAAATTTTCCAATTTCCACATGGGTATAGACAATAGTTGCATCATCCATTTGTACTTTTTTCACTTCGCTTTAACATGATTACATATCAAACACCTTGAGATATATTCTCAATCTCAATCTTCAAGATATCCCACAAGATGTGTTCCCAAAGATCTTGGTACATCTTGGTGCGACCATTATTGATAGAGAATGTTGAGCTATGTGCTTTTTCCAATATATCCTTATTTATCATGGGTGATGAAGGTACACAAATCCTTATTCCAAACCAAATCACGCCATCATCACCAATATATAACTCTTGCTTCTTCCCTTCCATTACTACATTCACATTTATTTGTAACTCCAAGTCATCCCTTTGTACCTCCTTAATCTTCTATAGTATTGATGGTTGGGAAATAATTTGGACAAGGTAGGATGTATTCCCTTCCATTATGATTTTCAAATCCTTAATTTGCATATCCATAAAGATATGGTCTTTCTGAGTTTGCATCATTGATAGAGCAGCAAGTTCTTTTTCACATAGAGCATCTGTTATCTTTTTTTATTTATAGGATGATAGTTAATAGAGAAATCATAGTCATTGATTATCTCTAACCAACTCATTTCAAGCATGTTGATCTATTTTTTTGTGAATATATACTTTAGGATCCTGTGATCGGTATATATATCACACTTCTCACCATAAAAGTAATGCCTCTAGATTTTCAAGGAAAAAATCATAGCTGCTAGCTCCAAATCATGATTCGGGGTAGTTATGCTCATGGATCATCAACTGTCGTGAGGCATAGGCTATCAAATTATCATTTTTCATGAGTAGACATCCCAAGTCTTTCTTCAAATCATCATTTTATAACACAAAACATTCTCCACTTTTCATTAATGAGAGTACAAGTGTAATTATCGTCCTTATCTTTATCTCCATGAAGGTTTCCTCGCATTCTTCCGTCCATAGATACTTTACCCCTTTCCTAGTTAATGTAGTTTTCAGGATTGAAAATCATGATAAATTTCTCATAAATGTTGGAAGTACCCAACTAATCTAAGAAAACTATGGATTTCTATGAAATGAGAGGGTCTGGTCAATTCTTTTATCACCTTTTTTTGAAGGGTCCACAAAAATTCCCTCACGTGTGATCACATGTCCCAATAATCTGACTTGCTTAATCCCAAAGTCACACTTTATGAACATGGCACACAAAATCTCTATTCACAATTTCACCAACATAATCCTTATATGTTATTCATTTTTCACCTTGATCTTTGAGTATATGGCAATTTAATCAATAAACACTTCCAAAAATTTATTGAGTTAATGTCTAAAGACTCTATTAGTCAAATCAATTAAGATTGTAGGGGCCTTAGTATGTTCAAAGGGAATCACTAAAAACTCATTATTCCCATACCTTGTATGAAAGATAGTTTTATAAATGTCTTCCTTATTCGCCTTAAGCTGATGATATCTAGAACGAAGATCCACCATTGAGAAGTATCGATCTCCTCATAACTGATCAAACATGTCATCAATCCTTGGAAGATGATGCATGTTCTATAGGGTGATCTTGTAGAGTTCCTAATAATGGATACATAGCCGCATTGATACAACCTTCTTCTTCACAAAAATAAATGGCACACCACAAGGTGATGCACTAGGTCATATGTACCCTTTGTCCAAATTATCTAAAATATGCTTCATTAACTCCTCTAGTTTGATAGGATCCTTCATATAAGGACACATTGAAATAAGAGTATCTCCTGGTAGGAGTTTTATTGAGAACTCTACCTCATGATCTATTGTAAGTCTGGGTAACTCTTAAGGGAATAAATAATTATATTCCCTCATGATGTGAATTTCTGGTAGGTTGACACATTCCTTTGACTCAAATATTTGAGCGAGGTATGCTTCTTCATAGGGAATTATCACCCATACTATAGAATGAATTTTTCAAAGTATATTCATGATCATATTTTAATTTTGAAGGGAACATGGGATTGTTTGGAATAAGAAGATATATTTCATTTTCCTGATAGTTGTTATGTACTCTATATAATGATATCCAATCCATCCCCATTATAGATCTGAATTCTACGTAGGGATATATTATGAGATTCGCTGGAAGAATCTTCCCACATATGCCAATAGAAGAAGGTTCTAACATTTGGGTTACAATGACTACACCACTGGGTGGTTTTTCATATTTTTCTACTTCTAGGATTCAGGTCATTGATTCAATAGTTCTTGCCAACTTGTGAGATATAAAGGAATATGTAGAACCAAAATAAAATAAAACATTTTCTATTCTTGAGTGATTATGAATCATTCCTTGTATGAATTCATTTTCTTCCCCCACTTCTGTAGTAGTGATGTCATAAACATTTCCTTGTTCCTTTGGCTTTGGTGGATATTGATGGTGATTACCCTCAAGTACTTGAGGTTTAGTATAATGGATTGAATAGTTCCCTTTCTCCCTACAGTTGTAGCATCGGACCATGGGTGGTCCACTCCTTTCCTCCGCAACATTATCCTTCCTTCTCATGTCTTTTTGACACTCTTGATCTTGGTGTACTTCTCTCCCACACATGAATCATTTCCCCATACCTCTCAGTAAATTTCCTTGATTCTTCTTCAAACATTTATTAGATGTGTGTGGTTGAGTTTTCCTTTCACCTTTATCATTAGATCCAACAACATGAAACTATATCTTTCCTTTCCTATCACTATAGCCATGGGAACATTCTACAAATTCTATCTAGACTTTGATATAACAAAGAAACACTTCTCCATAACTCCCAATGTCATGAATTTCAAGACCCTTTGAAAAGTGTGTCTTTAATCCACTAACAAATCTATCAATTTATCTATCATTGATGATAAAAAATCACAAATTGTACCTTGAAATACTTGTGAAATTTGATTCATATATTGTGATGATTCTCCATCATTTTTCTATAGATCTATGAATTATATCTCTATATTCTTATGAAGAGTTCGTGGGAAATAATTGTTAAGAAAAATTATCCTAAAGTTTTCCCACATCATCTATTCTATTTAGTACCTTGGCATGGTGTTCTTAATAAAATCCCACCATTGGTAAGAATCTACATCTAGATGATAAATAGAAATATTCACCCTGTCCATCTCAGAACAGTGAATTAGAGAAACGATCTTCTCTATCATGTCAATCCACTATTCCACAACTAGTGGATCGAGAGATCCACTAAACGTTAGTGGCAACAACTGTATAAAACACTCAATTTCTAGTTTCTCCCTCTTAGATGAAGGGGGATGTTCCACATTATTTATGTTATTATTCATAACCTAGTACAACTGGGTAAGCATTTCCATGATGCTTTTAAATCCACCTCCCAAAGCATTGGGGATATCATTTGTGAAATGGGTGCATTGTACCTCTCATAGGTTGTTGTAATAGTTTCTCCTAATTCCCACCATATTATAAAAAATAAAATGTTTGAAGAAAACATAACTCAACAAGTCATTAATAAATAATTTATTAGTTTGTTCTATTAATAATAAAATCATATCTTATGGGATCCCTATTTTTATAAATTCTTCTTGAGTGCTTACATATACTTTGTCTCATACTAGGGGTTTCACTAAGGTTCTCTAATCCTAATTCCCAAATTAACTAAATTATGCCTCTAATAAAAAATATAACGACCCTCCTTTTCAAAAATTAATTTTTAACATTTTAATGATAAAAACCATAAAAAAATTACACAATAAGGATCTAATTGTTTAGTGTCTTAAAAAAACTAAGACTATACATAACAGTTACAACATAAAGCATAAACATTTATTTAATTCCTTCCTCTCTATCTTCTTATTATACATTGATCTCTACTTAGTACATGTTATCACTTGAGGATATACATCAAAAAGGGGTGAGATAAAATCCCATTAATATTATAGATAAGAACATGAAACAATATTAAATGTGGTTAGCATAGTCATGACATCATCATCATAATTATGATAAGAATAATTAGATAATAGCATGGAATGTGGAAATGAATAAAAATAAACCGTTATGACTTAGTTTTCAACTACAAAACATAGTGGTTAATAAATCTAGCATAATTTTCTTGCGTATTTCACAATAACTCATGATATTCATCACATAACCCAATGCATTGTAGATTTATATAATTCAGGGCACACCCATCACACCATAACATTTACATTATCATGCATCCCACTTAGAACATATATCAATCATGAAATAAAATAACCCAAGGAAAGTAATGGGTTTCATTTCATTAATAATAATATAAAAAAACTTTGGGTTCCTAAAATAAAGATGTAATAACATACCTTATCATCAAAATTTAGCGAGGACAACCTCAACAATTAAAAGTTGTGTTTATGATTAAAACAAATGTTCTTTTGGAAAACATTATGTTTGTAATAAACTAAATTAGAAACCATTTATATCCTAGAAAAGTAAATATAATGATTAAAAATGATATTTTATCAATATACATTCTAAAAATGTCCTGAAATAGTGAAACCCCAAAGGAGGAAAGTTGGGTTTGAGAATTTCCCTTTCCTTATATCTGAATGCTTTCCTTTCTTTATTGTCTTGAATAATGAAATTAAATTAATTAATTAAAAACTATATAAACTTTTATAAATTTATTTGCTTCATTATGGTTTTATTAAGTTATTTTATAGGACTTTGGATGAGTTATAGTGTTTAAATTCACTGTTCAAGAGTGTTCTTTTTCTTAGTTTTCATGAATAGTTCACTTGTACACACGAGTGGATATTCTGGTAGAACATGGTGGAGGATCCAAAATTTTTGTTACATGTTATTAATGATATTTTAGTAGTTTAAATGATCTTATAATGAGTTTGTTTATATATCATTAGGATTAATCATTAGTTAAAATTTAATGATGAACATTTTAGGTTAATTTGGGCAGTGTTTGGATCACAACGAACATGTTTTGTATTATCATTTACTATTATCCATAAAATTTGTTTCCAGAATATAAAAGGGGTTAATACATAGATATTACAATATTCTATCAACAATTTATTGGTTTTATTTATATCCTTTAAGGATTTTATGGAAAATGAAGGTGCCTCACCCCTGATGACGGTAAATAGACCCATCACGGGCAATGATTTAATTTTAAGAAAAATAAAAAATAGAGGGAAGATTTTAAAGAATAATATTACATTACATTATATCATACCTTTATATCAATTATAATGGAGTCATCATGACATTTTTATAAGGTACTTTTATAATATTAGAAGAAATGAAATGAAATTTGAAAGAAAATTGAAGGAAAAGAGATAGAGGAATTACGTCTTGAATTCTTCTCTTGAGATCATCCCCAAGGCACTGAGGCCTAGTATTTTGATGTTTCCAATAGCTCCTGGATGTGTGAGAGGGGATATGGATAATATTTGGGTAGAATATGGGGAAGTATTTATTCTTGAGAGGAGTGAAAAAAATGATTTTGTGAGGGGTGGTATTTATAGTGGTGGGGAGGAGTGTTTTCTCAGTATTTTATTCATTAGTTTATTAATTTCCTTAAAGAAAAAAAATAGTGATGATTTCAAGAGTAAATATTTTAAATATGGAATGTTAGTTCGAACCAATGGCCATTTACATCATCCACGACTCAATAATTATATAGAAATTCATTTATTTGGCATATTTTGTAAATTATTGAATTTCACTATTCCTCAAAAATTAAAGTATTTTAGAAAAATCTTAAAAATTCAACACAAATATTTTTTAATGTGTATAATTCAAAAAACGAAATCACTTTTTTAAAAATTCTATTCTATATATGATTTATTTAATTATTAATTAAAATTATTACTTACTTGAAAAATAAAAATTTTGAAATTAAAACTACTTCTCTAATGTTTTGAAAAAAAATAATTAAGGTCTCATAAAATTATCATATAATCATAAGATAAAAAAATACTTGTTTATTAATAAATTTTATGAAAATAAATTTTCATTTAAATTATTAAATTAATCATTAAATATTCATGACTTAGAGAAATACCAACACTATAATATAATTAAGTCATTTTATCAATTATAAGATGGATAAATTCTATTTATACTATAATTATTAAGGTTCTTATTCTCTGGAACAATTTAATAATCCTAAAGGGTAATATTACTATTAATACAGGTAATATTACTATTCATAAGTGTATACTAATATTCACCAAACTTATGATTTTATTATCGAACTCCAAACATATTACTGATTGCAACTGCGTATGTTAGATTTTTAAAATTCAATTCAGAGTAGTGGAAAAATTAAGTTTAATGGTCACATAAAATTTAGTAGTTAATTTAATCAGTATGCAGAATTGTGTTTCATAATTTGATTTTATGTGATTATATTATATGAAATTACTAAAATAATGGAGAAATTTTATTGATAAATGTTTGGGTCGTTAAATGCTTCCATGAAATTACATCCCAATATGGATAAAAAAAGTGGATATGGCTCTGGAATAGTTTTACCTATGGGTAATAAATCCAAAAATGGGGCATTGGGCCTTGACTCAATCATAACTTTGTGTATGAAAATCACCCTTTGTTCAGACCTAGTTCAAAGCTCCCAAGTTATATATTTTTTAAATTCACATACACTTTACGAATCATCAAGAAGGATTTTAATAGATTATTTCCATGAATGACCCAGGTTTAATCTAAGGTTTCATATATTTTAAATGAGGTTTAATTATTTACCCATCATATAAATATTTTTTTAGGATTATTTGGTTTCCCATTATGGTTATTATTTCTCAAAATATACATTCTAGGTTTAGTTTATGAATTGGACCTAAGGGAATATAGTTAACATTAAATGTGATGGACAATGGAATGACCATCCTCATTAATAAAAAAATGTCTTAGATGATGGGATATATTATTTTGTGAGTATTTTCACTCAATACTTTCAAGATATAATTCGTAAAATAATACATTTTTAACATCCAAATTTTACAACGAGGGATTAACATTCCATCAAATTTTTTATTTGAAAACGTCCACCCTACTTTTATGGGGCAACCAATCCACTGGTTTTAGAGCATTGGATAAATGTGATGAAAATGATATTTAATATTCTTCAGTGCTTTCACCATGAATAAAATTTCCTTAACTATTTGTTATTGGGAGGGATAAGTTGATAAATGGTGTAATATTATAAGGAATATAAGGCAAGAGAATGAAATTGATTTTATGGGACATGATGAGTTTAATGGGATATATTTCAATATATACTTCAATTTTATCATTAAAAAAATAGAGAATGAATTCATGGAGAATAAAAATAATAATGATAATCCCATTATAACCAATAAATAAAATTTTAAAGACATTGATGATATTCTTTTAGGTTTATTTATTAGACCTGAAATTATAATTGATTAATTATTTAGTGGTTAAAAACCAAGTCATAGAAAGGAATTAAAAATAAGGGACTTTATAATATATGAATATTTTTTTTATATTCAAAGTAGAAAATGGAAGCTATAAAACATCACCGTTCTGGTGATAAGAAAAGAAATATGGAGTTTCATGGAAGATCCAGTGGAATATCACATTGAGGAAAGAAAATGTTTCAACATTCTACATTCCAAAAAATGTGGGAAGGAACACTCAATGAATAAATGAAAGCAATATAATGATTTGTCAAGTGTGGTAAATAGGTCAATAAAAAATTACTATCAAATAAATCTGAAGAATACCGTCAATGGAAGAAATTAAGATATGGTTCAACAAAATACACCACCTACACTATAGTGTTATAGATGCAATGAGTTTGGTAATTATGAAAATAAATGCCCTGATCAAAGGAAAAATTAGGATAATAATCCAAAAAATTCTCTAAAGACAATGGAAAAAGGTAAATTTGATATAACCATAATAGATGAAATGAATCGTGATAACTAGGTCACCCATATCCTCTACCCCAGTGTTGTTAATTTAATATTTGAGTTTCTATGAATGATTCAAATAAAAAACCTATCATTCATCCTTTAGGGAAATTTTATGTGATTTTGATCATTGATTTTCTATCTCTACATTGATTCTGGAAAAATCAAATCACATTTCATATTATGAATCAACCTATGATAATTTATTGGTTTTATGGTGAACTCAATCTTTTGATGGAAATATTTTTTATGGCTATGATGGGAGATTATTTATGGAATAAATGATGAATTATCATTTGGAATCATATATTATATTATTGTAATTTTATTTTGGAAATTATTAGGGTATATAAATCTTGGTTTGAGACATTATAAGTGATTAAATATTTTTCAAGATAATGGTTAAGTTGATCATGTGAGGATGTGAGATCAAACCATTCCAATATTTGGGATTCATTTTCTGTTAGACATATTCTGGATTAGAATTAAGGTTAACTTTTTATGTAATTTGTTATGTTTGATCTTGGGTGATATTATTTATGTATTTGAAAATAATACATTGTATAAATTAAGTAAACTTTTTAGTTTTGGTAAATATTTAGGGAAAAAAATAACTACCACCAAATTTAAATTTTTTATTAAACCATTTTGAGGAAAAATGGGAAACCAAATACACATACAAGACCACTATGTGCTAAAAGAGCCCACAAAATTATTAAACACGAGACTTAGATTACCCGATCTAGCTGCCCTATAAAGCTCCCATTTCAAAGGACTAACCAGTGTTTATGGGTCCTCCCTAATAAGCTCTTCAAAGTGGGTAAGCATCCTCTCCATTGTCTGGATGAATTCCTCTGAGTTGATTTTGCCCTGATTGAAGCCCCGGGCCAGAATTCGGTCTTGTTTGTCTATCCACAGCTCTTGCTCCTCATTGGCGTCAACTTTCAACCTTCTTTCATAAATTCTTTTGATCTCCTCTTCTGAAACATTGGGACGGACAGCTTTGTCGGGCATTTCTTCCATGGAGTGCAGAATCAAATTCAAACACAACATGGGCTCTTCACTTTCCCCTTTCGAGAGTGTTTTGCTTTCGTGTTTCTTGTCCTTCTTGGCCGACCTTGTCTCCATCGGCTTTGGCAAATGTGAGTAATCCTTGCGTCCCTTGGGTTTTTTCCCTTGGACCACTATACATTTCCCAGAATCTCGAGCTCCTTTTTTCCCCTTCTTCCTTCGGGGGCTATGAGGCCCCTTCCCTTGAACGCATTCCATGCTGTCCACTGAGAGTTGACTGTATCGTTCATCTCCTGAAGTTTCTTCCCCTTGAGACAAGGGGGGTTCATGAACCTCCAAGCCCTCAAATCGGTTCCCTATCTTGATCCCCAACCCTGCATTGATGCCCCTATGCCTGCCTGGAGACTCCCCCTTTCCTGCTTTGTTCTCCCTTCCATTCTTCTTCCCCCCATTCCCTGTCTTTAACTGAGGAGCGGGGGTATCACCGATAGTATTCTGGTCTAAGGTCCCCAATGCAGTCACTCCATTCGGCCTCTTTTGTCCGCTTTGAGTTCCTGTTTCAACCAGTAAATCGGTCTCCTGCACCATGTCCAAACCAGAATTCAGATCATATCCTCGGCCCATGAACTGTAGATGCTTGCTAGTGTCTTGCCCTCCCTGACCACCGGTGCCACCGGTAGCCTGAGCATCCCCTACAGTCCATTCCCTCACTTCATTTGAATCCGTTGTATCCACTGCCTTCGCAGGTATTCCACCTCCCTGCACAGCCTCCTTACCGCCCTCCTGTGCTGGAGTAATTCTTAAGTCTGCTTTGAGACGGGCAAAAACATCTGCTACTCTCGGTTCTACCATCTTCAACTTCACACATTTTCCTGTCACCGAGGGAACCAAAGGAAGTTGATCCACCCGGTACATAGGCTCCACTCCTGTACAGTCTTGATGCATAACTGATTCCACTATCTTTGAAACAGCCCCGCTTACCTCCTCACGATCGCCCATGCCAGTATTATCATGTTCTTGTAGGGATGTGGGTTCGATCTGCCCTTCATTCCCCTCATCTGGACTTGCCACTAGAGTTGGGAAATTCTGACCGCGGCGACAACTGGAGACCAAATGGCCCAATCGACAGCACCCCAGGCAAAACACCGGCCACGACTCAAAGACCACCCTTTGCTTCCATCTGAAACCTTCGCCAACCGAGATCCATAACCAATCCGTTGGGGCCTTCGAGACATCCACCTCGACGCACACTCGAGGAGTGATTGGATGACAGACCGCAGCGGTGCGGACATCAGAGCACAAATACCTTCCGACCATATTACCCAGCATACCGATAATCGAAGGGTTCTGAAAAGGGAGAGGGAGGTCAGGGAAACTTACCCAAACCGCAGTCGAGGCCGCATCCCGATTCATGCTGAACTCAAAGGACCATCGAAGAAGGTGAAAACCATAGCCGTTGAAAGCGCGAGGGGCACTGGACCAAGCGACGATCAGGTCATCCTCTGAGGCGAAACGGATCATCAAATGGCGCCGATCAAGCAGACCCACTACCGCACGATCTTGAAGCCCCCATAAGTCAAAAACAAATCTATCAAAAGCATCCACCGATGGTCGAATGCCCCTGAATCGAGCCACTAGAGTCGACCTATGTAGGTCCGAAGCTGCGTTAAACTCTTTTGATGAGAGCTCGAGATGAGGAGCGCCGTTATACAATTCCGGGACCTTAGGGTTAAGGGGGATCGACGGGAAAGGAGGAAGAAAATTCGGGTTAGTGAAGGGGGTGAAAGGCCTAGGCAATAGAGAGGAAGCGTTCCCCCCTCCCCCCGGAGCGGAGGAGGGGGCCGAATCCGCCGGCATCCCCGCTAGGTCATTGCCGCCGCCGAGGTTTCGAGCTCCGCTCCGCTTCCCCTTGGGAAAAAAAATAACTATATTTCACTCTTTTATGGATCTTATGATTTGTTAAAAGAAAATTTCAGTTCTTCTAGGATAAATAATCATCATGGAAATTCATTTATTGGAATAATAAATGCAATGAAAATTAACAAATCACATCCAAATGGTTAAAACAGTAATACTATAGAGAAATAAATCAAGTAAGTATTTTTTTGTGTTCTCTATCTCGATTGTATAATAATCCATAAACATTGGGATAATTATATTAAAATAAAATTTTATACTTCTACCTCCATTTATGATGAATCGATGGAATTCACTCACATCACATATTTATGGATTTATGGTGGTTAACTTTCTCCAAACCAGTTCTATATCACTTTATATTAGATCATGGGATTTAGTTTTCTCATCCATGTCCATATTTTAAATCCCTATTAATGTTATCCTAATTGTAAACCTTGTTATTGGTTATCCTATATTATTTTCTTGTTTCTTTTCCCCACATTAAAATAAGATGTTTTATCAACTCTTTTATGATGTGGGTTTTCTGCAAAATAAATTTCAATTGTCAACCTGTTGATTATTGAGATTTATTTGAAATTGTGAGGATTAAATTTATTTAAAGGGGCTATAATCTAACCCCAATATATTTTATTATATTATTTTAATTAAATTTCATTTCTTTGAAAACTTTTTTTATGCAAAACATCGAGTTTTGACAAACCGCAGTATACTATTAAAATTTTTATTCAAACATAACAATTATAACCTAGATATTAAACATTGAAGTATAAAGAGTAATTACCAAAATTTTAAAATTCTGTACAGTTTATTTGGATAAATATATAATCATTTTAAATAAGTAATTAATTTTTTGTAATGTTTTTAATATTCTTTGAAAATACACTTTTATCAAAAAAACCTTTTTATTTCTTTTTATGATATAATAATAAAAGTAAATTTTCAAATTTTATAAAATATATTTGAAAAAATAAAATTAATTTTTTCAATAAACATTTCGAAATTCTCTTATAGAGAATTTTTGGGAATTTTTTTGAAAATATTAATTTTTTAATAAATTATGAAAAAATTGTTTTTTATTGAAAACAGCCTTTTCATTTAGAGAAATTACAATTTAAAATTTTTGAAAATGGTCTAAAAGTAAAATTACTTAAAATATATTATTATTTATCGATTTTATGTTATCTTAAAAAAAATTCATGTTGATTTTTTTATAAAAACCTTTTATACTTATAGAAACTTTTTCTATGGAAAAATACTTCTTCTTTGTGTCAGTATGTTTTATTTTAAATTAAATTTTGTCTGTTTTGTAGACTGAATTTTTAAAAATGGATTACAAATTGTTAATAATAATTAATATTATATAATATTTTCAACTTATGTTTTGGTCATAATGAATAATAAAAATAGTAAAAATTTCTCATTGCGATTAAGTTGAAAACATTTTTTGAGGGGCTAAACTATAAATATAAGGGTTTAAAGACCAAACATCTTCTCAAATTCATATTTTATATGCATAATTTTTCATTATCCCATCTAATATTATATAATAATCTGTTTTTGACCCTTTTGAATGGTGTAAAATTTGGGTATAATTTTTTCATTTCAAAAATTCCATGTGTGTCCACTCCCCCACTTATAAATGGGAAAAATATCCACTCCAATTAACACTAAAAAATCCTATTTCTTTATAATAAACCTACCCAAATACTATCCTTAATTCCCTCCCCATGTATTTTATTCCTTATATTCATTATTAAACACTCCTATGATGGATTTTGGTGTAAACATTATGAGGTAGTCTGAATAAGTTGTATCGTTCATAGCTGAGTGTTTTTATTTTATTTCTACTTTCACCTCGTTCATATCCTCTTAATATATGATGATATAATAAAATAAATATATCCAATATATTGATATTTTTTCTCATAACTGACATCCATATCCTCTTCCACCAATTGGGAAATGAATATGTTTTTCTTCTGTACGGTGGACTTACACCTCGTGAATCGAATTCATTAATTTTCCATCACCACCCCTCAAAAATGTATGTAATAATTAATTTAATATATTTATATAGTATTTATTAAATAATTATACATATTTAATTATAATATTACATCTACCTTCTGACCTTCCAATTCATTGAAAATTTATAATGTTGCTCGTGGGTATGTGTAGACTACCACCTCCACAAATTAACGTGATATGTTTTTTAATTTATTTTGAAGCGATGGTAATAATGATAGATTAATTGAATATTTATCATATATATGAAAAATATTATTCTATAAATTTGATATATTATTTACCTTTTCTTCATTCTATCTGTCATGAAAATGGAAATAGCATTTATGAGTGGATACATCCTACCGTCACCATGAACGGTGCAATTCATTTTCTATTTATAGATTTTATAGATTAAAAAAATATATATATAATTTATATATAATATATTTTAATAATGGATAAATTTTTAGATATTATTTAACCATGATTAAATTAAAATTATTGAATATACCAAACCAAAACATAACTAACAAAATGATGCAGTTACTACTTGAAACACTATTTTAACAAGAAATTATTAATAAATTGGAAATAAAAGGTCATAAGTAAATAATATATAGTATGATATATATATATATATGGTTCTATTATAAATATATATGATAAACATATATTTATTATATAGGAATTTCAAATGTGTATGACGGAAGTAGAGACTCAAGGTAAGGGAATTTTAGTTTTTCTTTTATTTCATAAATATATATGGAATATTCGACACTTGTTTCTTTTTTGTGGTGTATATATTTCACCATAGAAATTTTAAATCATGAATATAATTATTTTAATGATATTTATTTTTTCATTTTATGATATTATTTATTGGTGTATGTGATTCAGAAGTTACCATAGTGGAAATGGTTTTTTGTTATAATCTCATCTTTTATCAGGACTGTTTATGAATATGTTTCTGATTATGAAATATTATTATTTATATTAAATAATATAATTAATTTTATTATCCTATATTTATTATAATAGAATAAATGTTTCCTTTATTTTTCCCCTTTTTATGAACTAAGAGACCGAAATCAGATTTTTAAGGAAGATAGACTTTATATCTCTCTTCGATCAAATATCATTTCTCTTATATAATTAGGTTTTCTAAAAATGTTTTCAAAAATATTTTAATATCATCATATTATTTTTATATTAGTTTTTACCCATGTTTTAATTTTTAAAAAATATTTAAAATGAATATTATTGTAGTTTCCTAAACAAGGAACATTACGATTATTACCTAAAATGTGAAGGAAATCATTATTTTAACATGTATGAAATGAACACTATTTCCTACCACCCAGAATTATCAATAATTTAATTATTTAGTTATGATTTTTTAGGGTTATTTTTAAATAAAAAAATTTATTTAATATTTTGAAATTTTTTATATTTTAATAAGTTATTTCATAGTGGAAATGATATTTTTTCTAGGAATGTTTTAATGATATTTTAATAAAATTTCAATTCATCATCTATAAGAACCTTTGGTATATGATCCAATTATACCATCCTTATTATTTATTTATATGTTTTATGATTATTAAGATGATATTTTAATGAAACACATTTCTTTTCCATGGGTTACACTAATATGGATTGATGAAATGTTTATGAAACATTTTCTGTTTAAATGGGTTAAGATGTAATGATATGGAGACTGTTTTATGATATCCTGACACAAATATTTATTTTTTATTTATGTTATGGATGGTTTTTTATAAGCCAAGGATTCGTGTGTCTATTACAAACTGATGATAGGTGTGTTTGTTATATCTCCCTATTTCATTAGGTAAAGATGGATAACTCATGAGTCAATTATGTTATTAATGAACCAGATTTCATGTACAAAATTTTATGAGTGGATTTTGTTTCTTTTCCACAATATTATTACTAGGATAGGAATTATAGTCCATAAGTTTATGGGAGGGATTCATTTCATTTCCTTAATTTAATGACTAGTTATATTTATATTTATACAAGTTCACAATGTCATAAGATAATATATTTCCACATTCCTATTCTTGTTATGATGTCATGGCTTATTTTCTTTTATTTAATTATGATTAATTTCTTATTAACTACCAAGATTCATTCCATGTCTCAATATTTTGATTTTTGTTATGGTGGGTGTGGTTTTTAAATGTTAATCTCATGTTCTCAAACCCTTAGGCTGATTTTTAGTTGATATCAACCTTTTTTACCCTTACTGTGCATATGAGATCACACATTATTAATTTTCCTTTCCCTGGGTTATAAATAATGTTATTGTGTATAATATATATAATTAGGGTGATATTTTGGAATAACTTATTGGGAGGTGATGTAGTCCCCTTAAAACCAATTTTTATGTATCCACATTTCTAAACATATTAAACCTTAATAATGCATATGTGTGTCTATTTTTATAATGAAATGAATATTAATATTTTAATATGTAATATATATCCATGTAAAGTATTCATCACTACAAATATCCTTTAATCTTACTAGAGAAATAGGATGGTTTAAGTTAAATCTTCCTCTTGCTTTTGTTAAATGATGAATGGTGAGACATCTTGTATCTAAATGTACTAAAAAAATATCAAGATGATAATGATGATTAAAAAATTAATAAGGAAAAAATAATTTAAAAATAATATACAATTTACTTACTTAAATATTAAAAAATTCCTTTCTAAATATGAAGTTAGTTTATGAGAAAGTGAAGTATAAGATGTTAAAAATTATAACGGTGAGGTTGTGTGGATGTTTATTGAAAATATTCTTAGATATGATGATAGTAATGATGAGAATTAAGGAGTTTTGGAATGTGTTTAGATATAGGTATAACACAAGGTATCCATTTAAGACATTAATGTTTAGATAGAAACGGCTAAGAAGGCCAATGTAGTGGTGCATGATTCCAACTTCTACATGAAACAACACCAATATAAAGAGTCAGTAATGAAGTTTGTGTTTGAATGAATTAAATCTAAAACATCAACAAACAAGAGAAAAAAATTAAAATTAAACATAATTTTAAATTACATCCCTAAATAATTGATGGTTTGGAAAAAAATATCAAATACAAAGTTGAGATGATTGAGGAGCAGAAAGAAGATGTTGTGAATTGGTGTTTAAAGTGAAAAGATCAAGATTTTTTATTGATAAACTTTATGATGATAATGAATTAAGAGGAATAATAATCAATTCAAGAAAAAACAATTTTAGAGGAAGAATGTATACCTATTCATATTGTTCAACGATTCAAAGATAATGAAAAATAATTAGTGAAGTATGTTAAATAGAAAAATAAATATATGATTGTTTCAAAACAAAAATAGCTAATTCTGTTAATGAAGGTATATTTTTAAAACACTAGAATGGTAAAAAGTCTTGTGATCCTGTAAAATTAAAATTCATCAAGAAAAAAAATTTGTAAAAATTTTAAACACACATACTATGTGATCTCTATTATCATGAGGTATTTCTTGGAGAAATGGAAATCCAAATATGCATGTAGAATTTTTAATCATACTTTATCTTTTGATGGATACATTTTTAATTCTGAGGTATTCAAGAATAATTAAATCAACATTGCATAAAGGATTCATCAAATGTCTTCAATAATTCCTAAATGTAGAAGAAATAAAAAGATGGAACATTTATCTAAATGCATAGAAACATAAAATATATATTGTGAATTTCAAGAAGATAAGAACATCTTGGATCAAGGTATTGAGGAGACCCATTCATCACTAACATGGGTGATCAAAGGGAGTTCATAGAATTATAATATTACCAAAATTTCCTTTATTTCAATAGAAATTTTGAGCTTATGGATATTGTAGAGTGGTTTTAAATTACATAGTATTGAAACTAAAGACCTATTTTTGAATATTAAGCACTAAAATATTGTTTTTCTAATTTTGTTAAAGATGAGGTTACTAATATTTTTTTGAAAAGTAAAGAAATAGGGGAAAATATCTCTAGTGGAATGAAGTTATCTTAGTTGATGGTCTAATACATAATCTTCTCTATGTTATCCAATTGTAATAATTCTAAAATTTTGTGGAGTTCAACTAATTGGTATTTACTATTAAATATAAATATAGTTCATATACTCAACATTAATGAATAACCAAGGGAAATTTATACATTATTGGAGGGTGAATTTTTGGTATACATCCCAAAGAAGAGGATAATAGTCTCTGGCATAGGTGACTTGGCCTTTTTACCCAATAATACATAGATAATTTTGAAAAGGGAGGTAGAGCACATGATAGTCCACATTTCATATATGATCACACTCACATATGTGATTCATTTAAAAAAGGTATGATTATCCAAAAGACATAGAAGAAAATTTGAGGGCATCACGGTTGGTTGAGCTAGATTACATGGATGTTTTTGTGCCAATTTGACCCAAATAGATGGATAGAAAATGGTATTATGTGATATTTATTGTTGATGTCAGTAAAATGTTGTAGATTATTCCTATTATAGACAAGACCGAGGTTTATAGATATATCACTCTGTATCAGAGGAGAGATGAAAAGATTCATGGTGTAAAGATTCAAAAACTCCAAATTGAAAATGGGACCAAATTAAAAAATAATAAAGTTTAGTAATATTTATAAAAGAATGGAATTAAATATCAGGTTTTTTCCATAATAACACCCTATAGAAATGGTGTATGGAAAGAAGAAATATTATAATCATCAGAATGTCCCGAATAATTCATATAGAGAAGACACTTTTAGAAAGATATTGAAATGAAGTTTTTCATTCAATGGTGTATATCTCTAATAAATAATTTCTATGTAAAAGTAAATGGATAACTCCATATGAAATTTGGTATGGAATGAAACCTATACTAAAGTAATACTAGGAATTTGGAAGTAAATGTTTTATTATCAACATGCATAAGTGTATTGCTTTTTATAATCAAGGTAATAATGGTATATTTATTGGATAATCATCAAATATTAAATATTATTAATGTTAGAATAAGTTACTTAAAAATATGATTAAGTGAAATTATTTTTTGTTAGTTCATAATAAGAAAATGAAAACACCACATTTGAATATTAAACATGAAAATTATTAAAATTTTGAGTCTAAAAGTTATTAATAATAATAAAAAATTTGGAGGTTACAAAGAATGGATATAAATCTTATGAAGACTTGGATTGTGAAGAAATTATTGAAATTATAGAATTTCCTAGAAGACAAATAACCAAGACTGAAATCAAAGATGTAAATTTAATCTGAGGCCATACAACCCTAGTTCAATATTTATGAATGAATTATCATCAATAGGAATCTATATTATCATTGGAAGAAAAAAATCATTTAAATAAGATAAAATGACGAGGTTTGTGTCATGTTTATGAATGTAGAGATTACAAAAATAGAGAAAAATGAAACATCGAATGTTGTTTCAAGGCCACAAGAAAAGAATGACATCTGAACCAAGTGGGTGTTTCAAAATAATCTTAAGGAATATTTAAATATTGTTTGGAATATATTATGTATTGAGTGTAAGAGGTATTCCCAAATTGAAGGAATTAATGTTGTTCAGATTTTTTCACTCGTAGCATGAGTTTATACTATTATATTATTCTTATCCATAAGGATTCAAAAGGGTTTAAAATTATTTCAAATGGACATCAAATATTCCTTCTTTAATGAATTCCTTGACTTTAAAGTGTATATTAAGTAACATGATGTGTTTCTCATTGTTGAAGCTGAATGAAAAGTGTGTCAACTGAAGAAGGATTTGTATAGACATAAACAAGAACCAATAATAAGATATTATATGTTATATAAATATCTAATAATGTTTAGTTTTTATAGAGAATGAGTTAATTATAATCACTATATCAAGAATGATAATTGTTACTAAGTTATGGTCTTTATCTTTTATGATGACAAAAAAAATTTAGTCTCATATTATAATCAATTCAAGAAGTTTTCATATCACATGAGGTGTGAATTTGAGATGTATCTAATTGATAAAATTACATTTTTTATTAGATTAACAATAATTCAGGGATTGTAAGTGATATTTCTCTAACAAAATAAATACCCCAATTGGGTTTTATGGTAATTTTATATGGATGATACATGGAATATGGAAGCTTTGGAAGAGACAAGACTAAAATTAACAAAATATGAGTAGGTAAATAATTTCAAAGTGACTTCTTATCAACAATTCATTAGGAATTTACTCTATTCGACTACCACTCTACCATATATATTTTTTATATTTATGAGGATGATCATTTACATAGTAATAATATGGTAATCCAAATGAAATTTGTCAAAAAAAAATACATCAACATAATGATCACACAATGTACTATGGGTTGTTATATCACAATGATTCACAACATAATGTTATGGGATTTACTGATATTGATAAATATATATTGATAGATGAATGAAAACCAACATTAGGTGGTTAATTATATCTTATAATCAAATTTATATGATGAAAAATAAAGAATTAAGATTTCATCAATTTGAGCATTGTGAAGGCTGAGTACATTTCTACCACTCAATAATACACCCAATTTATAAGGATAATTCAAAAACATGATAGCTTGGTTGTTGGAGTGATTTATCCAATTCAAACTATGTGTAAAAATTTGAGTTTAGTCTTTATTTTATTAAATTTAAATAAATCATTTGATGAAAAATAACATCAATATAAAATACCATTTCATAAAGGAGAAGATGGAGAAATGTTCTGAGATTTGGGAGTAATTGTCAACAAATTTTCATGTATTCGATATCTTGTTTAAGGCACCACACAAAGTGTAATTTGAGAATCATCGATTGGATCTTATATTCTAACTATATCTATCCACTTAACTGATTTTAGGATGTAACCCCCACTCTCTAGGGTTTCCATACTGGGAAAGGTATGTTTATTCACATATATATTTTGGATTTATAACAACATATTATTGAACTTTTAGAGAAGTGGTCAATTTGGGATCATTTCTAAATGGGGAAAAAAATCCATGTTCTCTTGAAAGGGGTATAACATCAGTGAAATGAGGAAGTGTATGTCCACAATAAATTAAGTATAAATGTTTGTAGTTATTCATAAAATTAACCAAATAATTCCTCAAATAATTTGTTCTTGAAAAACCGAAAAACTTTTCACTCAATTCTATTATCTCACACTGAGATTGTCTAGTATAATCCTAGAATTGGTTATTAGTGTATAATTGATTCACATTTTGAAGGTGGTGTTTTAAAAGGAATTAAGTTTCAATTAATTTAGTGCTTATACCATTTTCAACAATTCAAAAGGGGTGTATTTTTAAAAAATATATCTCCAAGATATATTTGGGTCTTTTTTTATATGTATGTTGAAGAATATTTATTATGAAGTAAATTGAAGGAGGATACCATAGTTTTTCAAGTAAACCTTAACCACAACCAAGTCCATACACATGGTGAAATACATTGAGGAAATTAAGTATAGGGCTAAGAGTAACACCCCCATTGCATTGGGTTTGTTGTTATTAAAGTCACCCAAAATGAGAAAAGTAAATGGGGACCATTACCATGGTGGTCCCTATGGTTGTATCCAAGTGTTCATTTCCAATGTAGGCTATCAATGTAACCACACCCATGGTGTTTGTGGTCAATATGTGTAGTATCAATTAATAATGGACAACCAGTGTAGACAATGTCATTTCATAAGGTGTTGTGATTTGAGAACGTATTTGTGATCTTTAGGAAGTAACAATATGATCCTTTTGTGTTCATGGTATAGTTTATGTGGAACTATGAGAAATTAAATTTAATCAGAACATAAACCCATGGTTCTAGGACTATTAATGAAAAATGGCTTTGTTCTTTGCACCAGGGTATGGTTCAGGTGGGTTCAACATTTGAATTTCCAAATCATGAAAAACACATGTCATTAACTCTTCAATTTTATTGAAGATGTAAGCACCATTTGGTGGATTTTTTATAGTATTTTTTAAAAGTTCTATATTTGAACATTCATGAGAAGAGAGGAAAGTTAATAACGAAGATTTTTTCATAAGATGAGGGTAGGATATATATTTTTATAATGAATTTAAATATTATAAATGGTAGATTAATAAGTTATTTTTCATGATTACCTCTGGAAGTTTTAAGTTCAAAGGAGGTGTCATTCCAGGAGGTTCATTATGCCAATGGAAGTCTATATTTTATGTAGTAAAGAGATATAACATTGTTGGTGTATATTTTAATCCTATTATAGTGGTCAAGAAAATTTTCAATAAATTATGAAATGAGTTCATTCTTTAAGGGGATCACAAAGTTCTTTAATTTTTCATGTTATTAAACTAGGATGGGTAGTGAGCCCAATCCAAATTTTACATAGAAATAATGACATTTTATTGAATTTGAAGAATATTCTCATTATCGTGTATTCTCCTTAGAAATTTTCTAGTGTAGGAGAACAGAGTAAAATCCCTAATTTTATTTACTACATTCATCTCACATTAAGATGAAATGTAGAGATAAATCGAAGTGTTTCTCTAGTTGAGAGAACATGATCCTCATTCATGGAATATTTTTTTTAACTTCTTTACCCGGATTCACCTCACCCTCTTAGTTTGTAATCCTATATAAAGATATAACACAACACCTATATAGTGAATTTCACTTGATGAGGCTAGAGATAGTAAGTTGGGTGATTATTTATTTAGAAATACAATATAGACAGATCATTTTTTTATAATAAATCATGGAATTCAACTCAACTTAAGACCTAGTGATCTTCACATAGTTCCTAGTTATTTTTTAATGATTTTTTTAGGGTATTTATAGTATATACATTACTATATCCACTTGTGATATTCTTGGTTTCTTGGAACCATTTATTAATTTTTTTTATCTTATTACTATTACCTGACATCATGGTTAATGTTTGATTTTATACCTAATTTTTTGAGTTTTGGATAAATTTTCATCATTATATGAATGTGGAAATTTTTTGAAATGTTTTTAATGGGAAATATAGTTTGTTATTGTTTTTTAAACATGGATTTCTGTATTTTAAAATTTTAATGTGTTTTCTTTATTAATGAGACGTTTTCCCACATTTTTTTATATAAAAGGATATTTGAGGGAGATATTTCAAGTAAAAGTTATACTTGATTACATGAGTTCAAAATAATTATTTAAAATCCTAATAGTTCTTTTTTTATTCCAAAAAAGATTCACCTTAATGATCTGTAAAAGAGGAAAACTTTGTTTCTTGAAATTATAGTATGATACTTACATAATATACAATTTCTTATCTATAAAACCATTTTTTTAAATGATTTTCAAACTAGAATTTATGAAATTTTCTTTAAAAAGTAATTACATTGACTCTTTAGTGAAATCCTACAGATATTGTTTACCTCACACCCAATATTCATACATGTGTGTATGTATCCCATATATTTTCTTTCAGGCGACTAGGTATCAATACTATGTTGATCAATGCGTTTGTTGATCCATTAATGGATACCATTGTATGTGGAATGTGATCATGGGTCACATAGAGGTGATTTTATAGTCATTATGGTTAATGGTTTTTTGGAATGTTTGTGTATTTTCCAACATGTCTAGGGGTATTTTATCTACAGGCCTCTCCATTTTTTGTTCAGGTGATGCAATCATTTCATTGTTTCTTATTTAAAATTTTATTTTTATTGATTATTATTTTTATATTTATTTTTTATCATTTGGCTTGATTAATTATTTATAACTGTTTATTACATATGTATAGGATTCCAAAGTATATATACACCATGCCATATTCTTGTTTAGATTTTCTTTCTCTTTTACAAATATTCAAGGTTGAAACCATTCCCTATAGTTAATATTTTTCACCAGTTCATGTTCCTATAAATAGAGATACGAAAAGTTATTTAGGACTTTCAGTACAGTGGTTAGGATGAAATGGAAGATAGACCTATTCATGTTTGTTATTCACCAAATACAAGTACTTCTACATCAACAAGAAATGATTAAATTCATAGGTTTATATACCCACTCATGGACCTAAGGATTTTATGTTCATGTTGTATAGAGGTGAAAAATATAAAATTTATTTTTCTTAGGCAATCATAGAAGCTAACCAAGGTCATATCTGTCACGACCCGTCCCCCGGGGCCTGTGCCATGACTACCCAAGCTTGATTTCCATAGGCTAGGGGCTGGCGACTAGCACCGAAGGTGTATTCCTTAAAACTGGGAAGGCATTGCCTTTATAACCTGTAAGCACACACAACCAAGCACACTGCAAGATACAAACTCAAGTAAAATGAATAGTAATAGAGTGAGTGTAGTATGTAAAAGGGACCTGAATACAAGCCCAAATGAAATGTACAAGAAACTAAAAGTAAAAGTAAACTAGAACAGCTCCTGTGAACACCCGCCAATGATCCTACATGAAGGGTAGATACAACTCTCGAACGGTCGTCTCTAGGGTATTCCTCGTCTATGGTCCATCTCCAAGCTACCACTAGTCATGCTACTCTCGTCCTCAGTCAGTGATGTCCATCATCTGCACCAGTCATAGTGAAATTTGGGCATAGCCCGTTCATGGGTGATTATAACGATACTCAGAAGGGACCCTGAGACCCTCAAAGTATCACTAAATCCATAAAGGATAAACCACAAATCATGAAATTCACTATCAACCCTACTTAGGTATATTCCCATACATATACCTAAGTTATCAGGTATACCCATCTCAATCAAGAGGGAACATAGTGTCCAAAACAAAACCCCAAAGCTCAACTGTTCCACAAAGGAAGGAATACCACGAAGGTAAGTACCACACAGAAGAATACCACCAAGGTATTACCACGATAGAAAGTACCACACATGTACGAAATCAGCTCACACCAGGTATTTCTTAGGTACAGTAGTAGAGATGATTAGATGTAACTACTGAATCATCATACTTTGTTAAGAGGCAGACCCACGAAGGATCACTAATCATCATCAGACCCACAGAGGATCGTAGTACATCGTCAGCCCCACATCGTATCTCTAGGTGTTGACCCACACAAGATCACTTGGTGTTGAGCCCCATAGGATTGCTCAGTGATGACCCACATTGGGTCGCTCAGTTCTGACCCACACAGGATCGCTATGTCATGACCCACACAGGATCCCTCGGTGCTGACCCACACAGGATCACTATTCTTTCCTCACATCATAACCAGCTACTGGGTTCCTGCACTAGGGTTTCTCATGTCTGGGAGGTTCTACTCCTCCATCCACTGTTTGAAACTCCAACTTCCATGAAGTCCCACAAAGAAGTATCACAATGGAATTCCATACCATAGGTGTCTCAACGCAATAGACGATGCGTCAATCAGACCCCGGTCTGTGAGTTATTATACTTTTTGTCCCAAGGGAACGGTTGGATTCATGCTCGAACCCACCTGACTGTACTCCAACGTTATCCAAAACTCCAGTGGTGTATACTCAAAGGGACTGTCTCGCTCCATGTTTTTTATCACCACTAATGGTTTTTCAAATAGATGACTGGTGCCAAAGTTATGGCCAAAAGAGCGTAATGGGTTGAAGTGGGTCAGGGTCCGGTCTGACATGGTCCGACTGACCTGGACTGTCTTAGCCTGGGCCGAACCGGTTTGGGTCGAACCAGCCTCACCCGCTGGGTCCGTCCCGACCCGTGGTGCGGCCCGACCTTCATAGGCGGACCGGCCCGCGGTGCAGTGCGAGGGTCGCTGACGGTGAGGGAGGCACGAGGCCATAGGGTCTGTGAGGGCGGCGCGAAGGCTACGGTTCCGTGAGGGTGGCACGAATACCGCGGCAGTTGCAAGGGCGGTGTAGAGACTGTGGGGCGGTGCAGAGGGTCGCGCGACGGGGCCGTGGGGTGGTGTTGAGGGCCACGCAGTAGCAAGGTCGTGGGGTGGTGTCAGCCGCTGTTCTCGTGCCCCACCGAGGTTGGTTGTTTTCCTTCTCCATTGTGAAGAACACAACAAAAAGAAGAACGACGGAGGGTTCATACCATGTTTTTTTGGCCCACACCCTTCCCGTTAGAGCGGTATCAAGTTCCTCAACATAATCCTTGGATGAATAACATCAAACCCTATAACCTCCTGCAATGATTATTCCCAAAACCACAGAAGAAAACATTCACAGATCAACAAATTAAAGAGTTGATCTGTGTTCTTTGTTTTAGAAGGGAATAACTTGGGAATATATAATCATACTCAACTAAAAACCTACCTTGTATATTTGTCGACGGAGGTCGTGAGTGAAGATATGAAGTCATTGGGGATAGATGGATGTCGGTGATGTTGTTGTTTCCTCGACCGTCGGCTCATTCGTCGTTGGAGATCCTTCGACGGAGTTTCGAGAAATATTTGTCAAAGGATAAGAGTTCTTCATTGGCGTTTTTTGTTGGAGAAGATCTTCCACAAGTTCTCTCCTCTCTGAGGACAACCCAAAAACCCTCTCTCAAAGGATGAGGTGCCTACATAAAATCTGATTTAACATTTTAATTGTTGGAACCATTAAGTTGGCATCCTTTAATTGGCCTAATAAATGAATGGTGTTGGAAAAATTAAAGTGGGGGAAGTTCAAAAGACATCCCCACATTTATGTGGGAGGGTCAAGGGTCGGGTGGTCTCCTCATTTTAACTCAAATTTGGGGGGTTTAGGATCGGGTGGTCCCCACCACCATAACCCAGGTGGGAGGCTTTAGTTCATGTGGTCCCCACCTTTATAACATCCACATGGGAGGTTTTGGAAAAAATAAAAATGTTAGACATTTTTATTGTATTTTATTCTTCCACAAAAAACCCAAAATCAAACTTTCACCCTCGACCTACTGTAGTCGAGGTGAAGGTATCCTTAAGAGAATACCAACACTGTGAGTTCATCTGTGCCCTTGGATTTCAATTTCGAGCACCGGTTCAAATGTTACAAAAACACACTCTCATGTTTACTGAACGTACCTGAAAAAAAGTTCAAAAATTCATTCTGGGAACATCGGGCCTTGGAATCATGCACCGTCAATTTTCACAGAATCGTAAAATTCACATATATTTAAAAAATAATAATGGAAATTCTGGGTCTTTAAATTCTCTACACCTTTAAGATTTGCTTCCCTGAATGCCACATCACAAAACTTGGAAAAATAGTTGGAGTACTGAGCACGAATCTAAGCCTCCCGCTCCCATGTGCTCTCCTAGAAGTTCCCGTTCTGCCAGCTAACGCGCAAGAGAGGTATCAACCTCCCATGAAGGATCCTCTCTTGTTAATCCTCAATATCAACAGGAACCTCCGAAAACATCACCCCATCATCGATGTCCAGCTCATCGTGGTCGATGACGTGGGATGGGTCATGCACGTATCTCTTCAGGTGGGATACGTGGAAGACGTCGTGCACCCGGTGCAACTAAGGTGGAAGAGCTAAGTGGTAATCCACCTCTCCAACTCTTTTTAGGACCTAAAAGGTTCCATTAAATCTCGAATATAACTTTCCACCTCGGCCAAATCTCTGCAAACCTCGTCGGGGTGAGTCTCATAGAAAGACGTGGTCACCATCCTCTAACTATAGAGGTCTCCATCTTCTATCACTATAAGACTTATTCCTGCTCTGTGCAGTCTTCATTCACTCCAATATGATCTTCAATTTCTCTGTGGTAGCTCATAACATCTCTGGTCCCACTGGTGCTGACTCCCCTAGGTCAATCCAGCATAATGGTGATCTGTCATGTTGCCCGTACAACTCCTCAAAAGGTGTCATCCCAATAGTGGAGTTATAACTGTTGTTGTATGAAAAATCCACCAAAGGAAAGTGATCCTCCTAGCTATGAGTGAAGTCGAGGACGCAAGCACGTAGCATGTTCTCGAGGGTCTGAATGGTCCGCTCAGTATGACCATCCATCTGAGGATGGAAGGGGTGCTCAATCGAAGCTGCGTCTCGAAAGCCTCCTACAACCCCTTCCATATCCAGGAAGAAAAACGTGCATCACGATCAGAGAAAATCGTCGAGGGTACTCCAAGTAACCGCACAATCTCCTTCACATAGATGTTTCCTAAGCTCTCTACTGAACCATACTCTCTGATCGGTAGGAAGTGGGCCGACACGATGAGTCGATCAACGATCACCCAAATCAAGTCATGTCCCTTGGATGTACGTGGAAGTCCTATCACGAAGTCCATGGATATCCCATCACACTTCCACTCTAGGAAATCCAAAGGTTGATCCAAGCCTACTGGTACCTGATGCTCTACCTTCACTTGCTGACAAGTGAGGCACCAAGATAAAAACTCTGCAACTACTTTCTTTATTCCTGTCCACCAGTGCTGTCATCGGAGATCATGGTACATCTTCGTCACTCCTAGATGTAAAACTAGACGGTATGTGTGGAACTCCTTCATAAATTTCTACCGAAGTGATTCTGGTACCATGGTATGTCCTCTAAATAGAATGGCGTGCTCCCCACCTTCAGAAAATACATCAGGTGCCTACCCTCTAGATATCTGAGCAAGTCAAGCCTTCCATTCAGTGTCCCCACACTGCACCTCCCTGAATTGCTGAAGAAGTGGGGGAGTGACTGTAAGAGACTGAATGAAAGATTCCCCATCATGTTCCATGAAGGATATCTACAAAGCGTCCAGCTGCACCGTCGTCTTGACTAGCAGTTGTATACTGGACCTTCTGCTGAGTGCATCTGCTATAAAGTTCCCTTTCCCATGAGTATAGACTATCTCGAATCACAGTCTTGGAGGAACTCAAGTCAATATCGATTTATCAGGTTCATGACCTTCTGAGAGAAGGTATAACTTAGACTCTTGTGATCAGAGTACACTGTAAAATGCTCGCCCATCAAGTAATGTTGCCACATCTTCAAGGCGGAGAACACAGCTACTAACTCCAGGTCATGGGTAGTGTAGTTATGTTCATGCTCTCTCAACTATTGAGAACCATATGTGATCATTTATCTATCCTGAATCAGGAAACATCGGAGTCTATTTCCAGATGCATCGCATTAGACTACGTACCCTACGCCCTTCTCTAGATGCCTCAAGATTGGTTCAGTAGTCCGCCTTTGCCTCAGCTCTCAAAAACATTATTGGCTTCTCTCTGACCACACTAAGGGTTTCCCCTTCTCCATCAATGCTGATAGTGGTTTTGAAAAACTGGAGAAGTCTGGATAAAATCTCTAGTAGTATCTGGACAATCCTACGAAACTTTGTATCTCTATTACACTCCTCGGTGGCTCCCAAGTAGGTACCGCCTCAATCTTCACTGGATCAACGGAAACTGTAGCCTCCGATATGAAATGTCCCAGAAAGTGAACCTATCAGATCCAAAACTGTTACTTTGATACTTTACCATAAATCGGGTGCTCTCGGTGTGTGTCAAGTACTACATGCAAATGATAGGCATGATCCTCCACAATAGCCTAGTAGATCAGAATTTCGTCAATGAAGACTACTAAAAAGAGATCATTGTATGGCTGAAAGTTCATGATCATGAGTCCTATGAACACTTCGGGATCGTTGGTTACACCGAATGGCATAACCAAGAACTATTATTGGACGTACTGACTTCTGAAAGTTGTCTTCTCCACATCCTTGTCTCGTACTCTATGCTGGTGATATCATGATCTGAGGTCTATATTCGAGAACCACCATGCTCACTTCAGCTGATCAAATTGTTCTTCAATCCTCGAAAGTGGGTACATGTTCTTCACAGTCACTTGGTTCAAGCACCTATAGTCAACACAAAGTCTCAAGCTCCTATACATCTTCTTGGCGAACAAAATCAGGGCTGCCCAAGGAGAAACACTAGGCCTAAAGAATCCCTTCCTCTACATGTCCTCTAGTTGTACACACAGATTACAAAGCTCTGTGAGATCTATACGATACGCTGCTGTAGATATCAGTGTCATCCCGAGTTACAAGTCAATGTAAAAGTCCACCTCTCTGTGAGGAGGTAGACCCAAAACATCATCAGAGAAAACATTTGCATACCGGTCCACCACTATAGGATAACTCAGACTCTCCACATCAACTACACCGAGGGCAAGGCTAGCCAACTGATGAGTGATCGGCTTCACTCTCTTCCAGGTTAGTCCATCATGTGTTGTAATGGCTCCCTTCTCACCGATGAAAGTAAACCTGGTCCCATCCATGTAGACACACATCACTTGGTGCCTAATACAGTCAATCTGAGCATGGCCTGTAGATAACCATTCCATACCCAAGATGACTTCTTAAGGCCATGACGCCGCTACTAGGAGATCCTAGCCGAAGCTCTCACCTCTTAGAGTAAGCTCACACTGCTAGAACCAGTGCCTAATCGTCGAATCTACTCCCGTAGGAGTCTCTAGACATAAGGATCGAGCCAACGACTCTGTCAGGATCTCTGAGCTCTGAAAAAGGGTAGTGTAAATAAAAGAACGACTGGCGCATGTGCCTATAAGTACTACCACTAAGGTGGATTAGACACAGATCATACCTCATATCATCTCCGGAGCACCGTGATCATAGGCCTCAGCTTCCTAGAGCTGATCTCTCCCCTGTCCTCCTACTCCCTACAGTCAGGGTGGACCTCCTAGTGGTGGTGGCAGTAACATCTCAAATCATCACCCGCCGCCAGATGCACGGCCAGCTCCTCTTCCACGTCCTCTATCTTCTTGCAGACCACCTCGGTCGAATCTCTATCTCTTCATGGGTGATCCTTCGACCATATTCTGATCATTAGTATAGTGGGATGGACAGTCACGAGCCATGTGACCAAGCCCGCCACATGCGTAACACATCCTGATCCTGGCATGATTGGCTCTACCTCAGGTGCCCCGCATAATCGACCCTGAATCCTATGGTCTTCCACCTATAGGTCTGGTCCTCTTAGACCACTACGACATCTGTCTGTTTCCACCTTCAAAAGACTCAACTACGTGATGACTAGGGGTGGGTCTCGCTATTGGTGACTGCCCAGTAAGGAAACTCTCTACTAAGAGGGCTCTCTCTAACACCCCCTCCTGCGTTGGGATGCTGAGAGAAATCATCGAACCCCTAATCTTCCACCTGAGTCCCTACTCGATGGTCCAGGCCCTAAATAATGGGTCTTATACCATATCAGTGGAATATCGTGAGAGTTTGGTGAACCTCTCTGAGTACTGAGACATAGTCATGCAACCCTACTCTAGATGAAGTAACTCCTATATGCGCACTGCATGAAAAGTCGCTGGAACAAACTCTGCCTGAAACAAGCTCTTGAAGTCTGCCCAGAGAAGCATCACCTCTTCATGAACCTGGACCATCATGCTCAACCATCTTCCTACTTCTTCTTGTAGAAGGATGGATACAAGGATCACCATGAGATCGACCGGTGTCCCTACTAGTCAGAAGACTCTCACCATGGCCTCCAACCAATTCTTAACCACCTGTGGGTCCATCTCTCCCCTGAACCTGTGTGGCATCTCACACTGGAACTCGTGCAATTCACTCAAGTTGTGTGCACCCTATGCTGCTAGGGATATTGGCATCGATGGTCCAACGGATAATGCTACCACTGGTTCTTCTGGTGGTTCCTCTATTGGAAGAGGGCCATGAACTGAGGCCTCGTCGCTCGGTGGGCTATCAGTGTGTACTATATCTAGAACCCTATCTGGTTATCTGCGTGGAGGCATCCTGAAAAGAAACAGATGTGCCACGGTAAATAAGTTATACCTGGTGAGCTGACACAAAGAGTTCATAAAGAAAACTCTTAAAAACACACACGAAATCAGTGTTTTCGTGCACTAATTCGGAAATCCTAAGTTAGGGTCCTGGTGTATGGATACATTAGCCACCGCACTAACACTAGATTCCCTAAACTGATAACCACAATCACTGCACTTATAACAATTTCTGTTAAAAGGAAAGATCATAGTCCAATGTTATACAGTATAACTGACTCTACTGATACCAATTTGTCATGTCCCATCCCCCGGGGCCCATGTCGTGACTATCCAAGGCCCACCTTCCATAGGCTAGGGGCTGGCGACTAGCACCAAAGGTGTATTCTCTAAAACTAGAATGGAATTTCCTTTATAACCTGTAAGCACATGCAACCAAGCACACTACAAGATATGAACGCAAGTAAACCGAATAGTAACAGAGTGAGTGTAGTAAGTAAAAGGGGCTAGAATACAAGCACAACTGGAAAATATATGAAACTGAAAGTACAAGTAAATTGGAATAGCTCTTGTGAACACCCTCTAAGGATCCTACCTGAAGGGTTGATACCGCTGTCGAACGACCGTCTCTGTGGTACACCTCGCCTATGGTCCACCTCCGAGCTACCTCCAGTCTTGGTACTCTTGTCCTCAGTCAGCGCTATCCTTCGTCTGCACCAGGCACAATGAAGTGTGGTCATAGCCTGTACATGGGTGAATATAATGATAATCAGTAGGGACCCTGAGACCTTCAAGGTCTCATAAATTCCACAAAGGATAAACCACAAAGCATGAAATCAACTGTCAACCCTATTTAGGTATATGCCCATACATATACCTAAGTTATCAAGTATATCCATCTCAATCAAGAAGAAACATAGGGTCCAACCCAAAAGCCCAAAGCTCAACTGTTCCACAAAGGAAGGAATACCATGAAGGTTAGTACCACATAGGTACGACACACAGAAGAATACCACCAAGGTATTACCACGAAAGAATGTACCAAACAGGTATGATCTCAGATCACACCAGATGTTTCTTAGGTACTGTAGTAGAGATGATTCGATGTAACTACTGAATCATCTTACTTTGTTTAGAGAAAGACCCATGAAGGATCTCTAATCATGATCAGACCCACGAAGAATCGTAGTACATCGTCATACCCACATAGGATATCTAGGTGATGTCCCACACAGGATCGCTCGGTGCTGAACCACACAGGATCGCTCGGTGCTGACCCAGACAGGATCGCTCGGTGCTTACCCACACAAGATCGATCGGTGATGAACCACACTAGATCGCTCGGTGTTGACATAAATATGATCGCTATTTATTCCTCATGTCACAACCAGCTACAGGGTTCCTGCACTAGGCTTACTCATCTCCGGGAGGGTCCACTACTCAAGCCACTGGTCGATACTCCAACTTCCACAAAGTTCCACGAAGATGTATCACAAAGGGCCTCCAGGTAATAGGAGTCTCAATGCAACAAACGTTGAGTTAATCGGAAACCCAGTTTGTGAGTTATAAGTCATTTAGTCCCAAGGGCCCGGTTGGATTCGTGCTCGATCCAACCCGACTATACTCCAAATTTATCCAAAAATCTAGTGGGTTTTACTCAAATAGACCGCCTCGCTTCATGCTTTCCAGCATTGCTGACGGTTTGTCAAACGGATGCCCACTGCCAAAGTTATGGCCAAAAGAGCGTAAATGAGTCGAAGTACATCCAGGTCCGGTCTGACCCGTTCAGACCAACCCCGCCCGACCCGAACTGGGCCAACCCGGTTTGTTTCAACCTTTCCCGACCAGCTGGGTCTGTCATGGCCCGTGGTGCTTCTCGGACCGCATTGGGCGGTCCGGCCCGCGGTGCGGTGCGGGGGTCGCAGGACCGTGAGGGCAGCGCGAGGCCACGAGGGGCTGTGAGGTCGGCGTAGAGGTCGCAGGTCCACGAGGGCGGTGTGAAGGATGCTGGGGCCATGAGTGTGGTTCAGATGCAGTAGGGTGGCATCAAGGGCTGTGGGGTTGCAGGGCGGCACGGAGGGCTGCGTGGCGGCGGGGTCGCGGGTCAACACGGAGGGCCCTAGGCGGTGCGGAGGACCACGTGGCGGCATGGCAGCCAGGCGCCGCGGAGGGTCGCCTAGTGGCGGGGCCCTGGGGTGGCGTGGAGGGCCGTGGAGTGGTGCGGAGTGCCACAAGGCAGTGAGGTCATGGGCGGCAGAGACCGCGGGAAGCGAAGGCCGCGGACGGCGGCGACAAAGGACGGCGGGGGCCGTAGAAGGAGGGGTCCACGAACGGCGCGAGGCCGCGGGGCGGTCGAGGTCGTGGGCAGCGGTTGCTGCAGATCGGTGTTGTTACGCCATCTCCTGCATCGCGGCCAGTGGGGGTGCCAACTGCCATTCTCGTTCCCCACTGATGATTGTTTCCATCCTCCTCCATCGCTAAGAACACATAAAAAAGAACAACAGTGGAGGGGTCGTGCCATTTTTTTAGCCCGCACCCTCTGCATTAGAGCGGTTGCAAGCTGCTCAACATAAATCTTGGATAAAGAATGTCAAACCTGCAACCTCCCGCAATGATTATTCCCAAAACCTCAAAAGAAAACATTCGTAGATCAACTAATTAGAGAGTTGATCCACGTTCTTTGTTTTGGAAGGGAAGAACATGGGAATATAAAATCATACTCAATTAAACCCCTACCTTGGAGATTTGTCGATGGAGGTCACGAGGGAAGAGACGAAGTTGTTGGGGATAGACAGACGTCGGTGAAATTGACATTTCCTTGATCATCGGCTCGTTTGTCGTTGGAGATCCTTCAATGGAGTTTTGAGAAAGATTCTTCAAAGGAGAATAGTTCTTCGTTGGCGTTCTTCATTGTAGAATCTCTTCCACATGTTCTCCCCTCTCCTTTTCCAACCCAAAAATCCTCTCTCAAAGGATGAGGTTCCAACATAAAATATGATTTAACATTTTAATCCTTTGCACCCTTAAGTTTGCATCATTTAATTGGAATAATAAATGAATGGTGTTGGCAAAATTAAAGTGTGGAAAGTTCATGAGACTTCCCCACATTTAAGGGGGAGGTTCAAGGGTCAGGTGGTCCCCGCCATTGAATTTAAATTTGGGGCGTTTAGGCTCGCGTGGTCCCCACCACCCTAACCCGTGTGGGAGGATTTAATTCAGGTGTTCCACATATTTATAACATCCACATGGGAGGTTTCAACCAAAATAAAAATATTAGACATTTTTATTTTAGTTTATTCTTCCATGAAAAACCCAAAATATAACATTCACCCTCGACCTACTGTGGTCGAGGTGAAGGTCTCCATTAGAGAATACTAGTGCTGTGAGTTCATCGGTTCCCTCATATTTCAATTCCAAGCACCGGTTCGAAAGTTACAAAAACCCTCTTGCATGTTTATTGAACGTACCTGGAAAAAAAAGTTCAAAAATTCATTTTTGGCACACCGATCTTCGGAATCACACACCATCAATTTTCACAGATTTGTAAAATTCCAATATATTTAAAATTTTCTGGGGTCAAGAACCCACTATTCCATATTCACCTGATGATATACATATGAAAAAAAAATTATAATTTTTTGTTTATGAATAAAATATTAGAATTTAAATATAAAAATTCAGTAAAAATAGAATAAATACAAGTAGAATGAAGGTAAAAATGAATAAGGTCTTCTATAGATAACATCCAGAGTAAACCTTCGTCATATCATTATTACTTTCAAATTCACCAAATGAAAACACTCCATCATGTGTTTGAACATATTATTCTATTCATTTTCTAATATATGGCTTCATTAATGATCACAAAGTACACCACACATCCACCCCCTTGATCGAGGGAGAATATTTCATAAGATAAAGTTAAACCTATGGTGGAAGATGGATACATAATGGTGTTTTTTCCAATAAATCCCCATCAACCAAAATCTAAGATAATAATATATAGTAAGAATGAATACATTAATACGTGGTCTCAATTTTGATTTATCCCCTTGGGATATTTTTCATTATAGTTACTCATGATCATGAGTATTAGAGATCATAGTCAGAAGAGAATGGGGATAAAAATGATAGAGAGATAGAATAAGAGTGAAATTATAACACAAAAATTAAAATATTAAATTCGATTACAGAATGAAAATAAAATGAAGGTAAAAAAATTATATATATTTATCATAAAGATGATATTTAAAAGGATATAGAAGTACAAATATATAGGTATAAGGGTATCCCATTTTATTCCGGATTTATAATTTTAATTTTTTCACATGTCAATCAAAATAAATGAATAAATTAAAAGTAGTTGGATTCAAAAAAAGTTGTTACCCATTGTCTTTTTCATGAAATCGAAAAATTTAATCTTCATTGGTTAATTATAGAATAACTTATAGCTTATTTACTCATGGAATATTTTCATTAATGGATGAATATTCATATTTCAATGCAAAAAAGATAGCATGAATTTATGGCCCTAAAATAAGTAGAACCAATTGTGTCCACATAAATAAAAACAATTCTATCATATTTTCTCTATATTCATGTAAAATTTAAGCTCAACTATTATGGTATTTTTGAGATATGGTACCACTATTAAAAGTTTCTTGATATGGGAAAAAATTCCAAGGCCTGACTTGTGAGTTTTATTTGGGCCTAAAAATATTTGATAGAGCTTTTGGTCCAGTTTAAATAAATAAGTACCTGTGAACCTAGAATCCTAAAAAAAGGAATTTTGATATTTTTATCAACGTAAATAATTTTTTTTGGAATTAAACAACTTTATTAATGTAATTATAATTCAAAAAATATTTATTTTTCATAACTATTATCAAAATACTTATAAAACTAAAAAATATGAAATTTTCCAATAAAATGATAAATTAGTGGGATTAAACCATTAATATTTAATGTAAAAATATTGAAAATATTTGTTCTTTAAAATCCCCAAAACATAATTATTCCACTCCTAAGAAATAATATATAATAAGGTAAAACCAAACATCCCAATGTATAAATTAAAACACTACAAAATTATCACATATAATAAAATATCATGATTCATATATAGACCAAAATTCCGTAAACCCTCAAAAATCATTAACAACAACTCAATATAATATTAATCCCCTTGTTCGTATCGTACCTACCTCCATGAAAATGTATTTATCTATTGCTCATATTTTTTAATGTGGGGTTTCTTTCTTTCTCAAGTACATATTCATTCTTTAAATACATTCTATACTCATAGTTTCTCCACACACATAGTAAAAAATGTAGCAATCATGGGGTATTTTTCATTGGTTTTCCAAGGTTGAGGGTATGTGGTTTTTAAATGTAATTAACTATGAGGATAAATTGGGAGGTTTAATATCTAATGTGATGTAAATTCATGAAAATAATATTTCTCAAGATTGGTGTTCTCCTCAATCATTTTTAAAATGAATCTACCCAAAATACCTCATACTTTCGTTGGGTAGTCCACAACATGAAATTTTACCAGCAATGATAAATTTCTTTCCTATTTCCCCCATTTTTAGATTTTTTTAATCTTGAATTCAAATATGTAATTTAACTTTTGAATTATATTTTTGAGGATAATAGAGGAATATTTTGATCTTCAAATATTTTTAAACTCCAGACCATATTTTTAATGATATTTGGTTCACCCATCCATATTTCCATCATTATATTTCTTCTAAAAATCAAAAATAAATAATGAATCGCCTTTTTAAATTTTAACACACAAGGATTCTTAAATAAATAAAAATATATCTCATCATCTCCCTCCCTCATGATTGAGTTCAAAAATAATCATTTAGATAACTTCTAAATTTTATTGGAAAGTGGTAAATGGATTATAATGTGGCTTCTTAAGAGATAATTTCATTGATACTAAGAAAATAATAAATTTTAGACATAAAGGTAGTCTAAAATTAGAGTTGAATGAAAAAAATGGGCTCCAATTATGGTGCTTTAATCATACTTTTCATATAGCATCCTGCCTTTTTATCACATAAACATTCATTAAATTTTACAAAACTGAGGATCTTTAAGGTTTAGTGTCTTGGAAACCAGGAACTTAAAACAAGAAAACATAAAAAATTCTTGTTAAAAACTTTAAAGGATTATATTCATGTTCATCCTAGGTTCATTACTGCATCTCAAACCTGGGGACATACATCAAAAGAAAGGGTGAGAAGAAGGCCCTATAAGGGAAACAAGGGGAAACATTTAACATGTGAACTTGGGATACATCAACAATGTCATGAAAAGAACATTAAGGCATGAGAAAGAAATAAAGAGATATATCATAATAAAAATAAAATTTTTCATAACATAAAGATGTGGCTACATAATTTAACATATACAATCATGAACATATCACCAAGGTCCATCCCCAAGGTGTCATTTGAAAATTACCAAGGTTATTCACCAAGGTATCGTGAAAATTGTAATCTCTAGTGGTTACATCGTTACCTAATGCATTGAAGCGCTATCAGGTCACACCCTTAAATTTGCCTTTATTATCATGTGATCCACATATATCATCATCAAACATTTCATAAATAACCCATATAGCATAAAATAAATTGGTTTCATTTCATAATCATAACGTTTTAAAAACTACTTTAAAGACATGATCTTTACGTCACTTTAAACCCACGGAAGGGGAGAGCGGGTCTCATGTATATAAATCCCAGAATTTAAAATAGAACATATTGATATATATGTGAATACCCCTGTAGAAATAAGAGCTTTTAGTATTCACCTTATAACATAAAATAATTTTGAGAAAAGAGAGAGGCATTTTGAGATGAAAATTCTGCAGCATAACGGCTATGTTTCGGGGTTTTAGAAAACATTGAAAAGAGAGGGGAAATGAGTCCAACATTCATAAATGACCCATAAAACAGTATATGGGCATAATTAGAAGGATATATGAACATGGTAATGAAATTTTAAGGACATACCATTTGAAATGAAAAACATGGAAGGAAGACAAAATTTAGATTTCTCTTATGAAAATTCGGCAGCCTAACGGCGTCACTTAAACTTCAACAAAAATGATTTGAAAAGATCAAATATGGTCTCTCATCATGTGAACATAATATTTCAGTATGATAGATACATATATCATACCCCAACATAAAAAAATGGAATTTGAAAGACTTGACATGAAAGTAGAACTTTGAAAAGAATGAGAAGGGTGAAAGAATCCCCTTAAATATTCGACAGCCTAACGGCGTCACTTAAGCTTCAAAAAATGAATTGACAAGATCAAATAGGGTCTCTCATAATATGAACATAAGAGTTAAGTATGATAGATATAGATATCATACCCCAACATAATAAAAATGAACTTGAAAGACTTGACAAGAAAATAGAACTTGAAAATGATAAGGGTGAAAGAATCCCCTTAAAAATTCGGCAGCCTAACGGCGTCACTTAAGCTTCAAAAAATGAAATTATGAGAGGAAGAGGGGGTCTCTCATCATATGAACATAAAAAGGACAGTATAATTAATATAAAAGAACATCCTCCAACATAAGAACATGGAGCATAAAATAAATGACATAAAAGAGATCACTTGAAAAGAAAGAGAGAGGTCAGATCCCTTACCTTAAAACGAAACTCTTAAAACTCAAAGGTTGGGACCTTGAGGGCTTGGGGGATCCTTGGGAGGACTACATTGGAGGTAAGGAGACCGGAAATTCGTTGTGGGAGAGTGGGGAGTCGAAATGAATGAGAGGATGGCTTGGTATTTATATGGAAAGTGAGGGGACAAGGCATTAATGGCCAAGGGACACCTCAAAAGTGGTTTTTCTCAAAACCATGTGCTCTCCCATGGTATTTCACATGGAGTTAGGCCACATGGGGACCCCCACACAATAATTCATCCTCTTTAGTCGACCATCCCTTAAAATATCTCATGACATCATCATGACACAGTTATGATGTCATTAAACATACCGAAACCCTAAAACTGTATTTTTATTATTCACTGAAAATTCAACTTTATCAGAAAAATCCCAAAAGTTTACATTAATAAAATATCAATGCTCTGATTTCAAAAATGAACTCTATTTTATAAAAAATAATTTTCTAAATATTTTTAATTCATTTTTTAAATAAACACACTATTCACCGAAAATTCAATTTTTTCAGAAAAATCCCCAAAAATTACCTTAACATAATATCGATGCTCTGAGTTCAAAAATGAAATCCATTTTATAAAAATAATTTTCTAAATATTTTTAATTTAATTTTTAATTAAAAACACTATTCACCCGAAAAAAACTAATACTTGAATAATAATTTATGAAACTGTTATTTACCCATTTTATTGAATCACATTACTTAATCTAGGTGTCTAAATTATATTAAAACATTCTTTGAGTGAAATTACTAATCCATTTGGTCACATTACTATTCCTAAGCGTAAAATCACTATTCATAATTTACTATTCATCAAAAAACAAGTTGATCTTATCAGACTCGAAATTTCGTACTAAACATAATTGTAGAAGACCATTTTTCGAAAATCATTACACATTTTTATTTATTTAAGGTTTAAATAAACATTTTTAAAATATCCTTTCTCTAAAATTCATCAAAAATATGCGTACTATATTTATCCGGACATTTGAAAATTCATAAACTTCATCATAAGAATAAATCCCAATTTTTATTTAAAACAAAGGATTACACAAGGCAGTTACGGTCTCCTTACATAGCCCCTTATCACACCAGCATAGGACCTAAGTGTAAGGTGTGCTAAGGTGAGAGAATCCAAGGGAGGCTCGGCCAACATCGCACGAGTAGTAATTTCTATCAGTTTGAACTTCTCGTGAAGGCGATCCCGTTCTAGCTTCACATGATGAAGTTCAGCTTGGGTTTGGTCCAGAGAAAAGCCCAGTGGTGCTACCTCTTTCCCAAGTTCGGTTAGATGGGCTTCGATCGGTCCAAGACTACTGGGTGAGGCCATCGAATCTTCTTTCTATATTAATTAACCAAGATTGCTTGTATTTAGAGACAATAATCAAAACATTTAGTTTCCAGCGGTCATATTGACCAATGGTCAAATAACAGTCAAAAACCAACAGTCTCATTTTAATTATACTCATGTTATCAAATGAAACATTTTTGTTCAGTATAAAAATAAAATAAAATAACACATAAAATTAGGAAACAAGATTTTTTCAAAATTTCGGGTCGTTACAATCTTCCCCCCTTAAGAAATTGCGTCCTCGAAATTTTTAAAATTGGGTTTTGAAATTTCATTGAATGTCCCACATCGGAAAAGGAGTCAGTAAAACTATTACTTTAAAAGAAAGAAAGGGACGTACAAAGGTCACCTGAGTTAACCCACACTAGGATTCCATGTAGGAAAACATGGACATGGAGGAGAAAACAAAGGGTCAAGTTCTTAGGGAGAGTTATAGAGAACATGATTAGGAGAAAGTTAACCATAAGAAAATCCCAAACTTATGATGTGTGTAAACGGTATTTTATTACCTAGTAGGAAATGTAAACCAACAACATTTTTGTTTTACGTTTCTTTTCATAATTTTGAGGAATTCATTTACTACATAGAACAAAAACATAAGAAAATATACCTACCTTCATGTAGAGTTTCATCCTTTAATAAGTTTCTACCCAAAAATAATCTTCTCTCCAAACGATGAGCATTCAAAAACACTTGGTCTCATCAAAACACAAGAATCATCTTCTAGAGAATCACATAATGCACAAAAGATTAACCATCTATTTCATCTATCTTTAAACATTATCCCAAAAACAGAAAGGGTAAGGTAAAACAACTCTTCAAAAAGAAATAATCCCATAGGAATGGAAACTACTTTTAAATCTTCAAAGTTCCATGGTACTACCCATAGTTCATCATAGACTATTCCGTAAATAATTGTCCTTAAAAATCCTCAAAATAAACCAAACTAAGACTAAAACCCAAATACAAGATGGATTTGATAACATAGTCTTCCAAGGTAAACTTTATCATTCATCTCCAAACAACATCAACCACTCCTAACATCTTATAACAAAAGTAACTAACCTAAACATATTTACCCCAAGATAGGTTAATCATTTCCATAAGTAACCTAAATTACTATAAGTCCACCTTAAATTCCTCGATTCTTAAAAATATAAGTCAACCTTACTCCTCAATTAAAATACCATAGTAATCTATTTACCTCAATCATATAGGTTCCCCAAAATAGTGAACGTCTTCCAAAATAATAATAATCTTTTAATCCCCTAATCATCTCTGTCATATTAATACGACAATCGTCGCATTTCCTATCACATTGGTTTTTGGGACATGTTCTTCCATTTCCCACCATTAACTAAGAAAAGAAACTATAATTATGGGATTAAATACTTATCTAATAATCATGAAAAGGAAACTTTAAGCATAAAAGGATAAACATGTAGAATAAAAGTATATCCTAACTTGTGATCCCCTATGTTCCAATCTAGGTTATCCATGATCATATATTCTTATGTGAATCTTTATTTTGTTTTATCCTTGTTCCTTTAATAATGGTTCATACTAAGATTATGAATTTACCAAAGCATATCCCCCGGGAGTGTCGTAACCAAGAGTGTAGAAAGTCCTGTTGTCATGTACTAGTTCACGTTCGAGTCTAGATCAAAGCGGTGTTTTCAGGTTTTACCCCTATGTACATCTGTGCCAGAGCCACCTCTACCTGCTCGTATCCAGACAGGGATGTATTTGTTTGGAAACCCCTTACTCAATACTCACTAAAATACCAGGAATATTTCCTATATTTAAACTTTTCTATAGGGTTCTTCCTAGAGTTTTCATATCCTAATTTCCACAAATAACTAAACCATACTTTGATACCAACTATAGCATCCTGCCTTTTTATCACATAAACATTCATTACATTTTACAAAACTGAGGATCTTTAAGGTTTAGTGTCTTGGAAACCAGGAACTTAAAACATGAAAACATAAAAAATTCTTGTTAAAAACTTGAAAGGCTTCTCCTCATGTTCATCCTAGGTTCATTACTGCATCTCAAACCTGGGGACATACATCAAAAGAAAGGGTGAGAAGAAGGCCCTGTAAGGGAAACAAGGGGAAACATTTAACATGTGAACTTGGGATACATCAACAATGTCATGAAAAGAACATTAAGGCATGAGAAAGAAATAAATAGATATATCATAATAAAAATAACATTTTTCATAACTTGAAGATGTGGCTACATCATTTAACATAGACAATCATGAACATATCACCAAGGTCCATCCCCAAGGTTTCATTTGAAAATTACCAAGGTTATTCACCAAGGTATCGTGAACATTGTAATCTCTAGTGGTTACATCATTACCCAATGCATTGGAGCGCTATCAGGGAGCACCCTTAAATTTGCCTTTATTATCATTTTATCCACATATATCATCATAAAACATTTCATAAATAACCCATATAGCATAAAATAAATGGGTTTCATTTCATAATCATAACGTTTTAAAAACTGCTTTAAAGACATGATCTTTACGTCACTTTAAACCCACGGAAGGGGAGAGCGGGTCACATGTATGTAAATCCCAGAATTTAAAATAGAACATTTTTATATATATGTGAATACCCCTTTATAATTAAGAGATTTGAGTATTAACTTTATAACATAAAATAATTTTGAGAAAAAAGAGAGGCATTTTGAGGCGAAAATTCTGCAGCATAATGACTATGTTTCGGGGTTTTAGAAAACATTGAAAATAGAGGGGAAATGGGTCCAACATTCATAAATGACCCATAAAACTGTATAGGGGCATAATAAGAAGGATATATGAACATGGTAATGAAATTTAAAGGACATACCATTTGAAATGAAAAACATGGAAGGAAGACAAAATTTAGATTTCTCTTATGAAAATTCGACAGCCTAACGGTGTCACTTAATCTTCAACAAAAATGATTTGAAAAGATCAAATAGGGTCTCTCATCATGTGAACATAAGAGTTCAGTATGATAGATATAGAGATCATACCCCAACATAAAAAAATGGAATTTGAAAGACTTGACATGAAAGTAGAACTTTGAAAAGAATGAGAAGGGTGAAAGAATCCCCTTAAAAATTCGGCAGCCTAACGGTGTCACTTAAGCTTCAAAAAATGAATTGACAAGATCAAATAGGGTCTCTCATCATATGAACATAAGAGTTCAGTATGATAGATATAGATATCATACCCCAACATAATAAAAATGAACTTGAAAGACTTGACAAGAAAATAGAACTTGAAAATGAGAAGGGTGAAAGAATCCCCTTAAAAATTCGGCAGCCTAATGGCGTCACTTAAGCTTCAAAAAATGAAATGATGAGAGTAAGAGGGGGTATATCATCATATGAAAATAAAAAGGACAGTATAATGAATATATAATAACATCCTACAACATAAGAACATGGAGCATAAAAGAAATGACATAAAAGAGATCACTTGAAAAGAAAGAGAGAGGTCAGATCCCTTACCTTAAAATGAAACTCTTAAAACTCAAAGGTTGGGACCTTGAGGGCTTGGGGGATCCTTGGGAGGACTACTTGGGAGGTAAGGAGACCAGAAATTAGTTTGGGGAGAGTGGGGAGTCGAAATGGATGAGAGGATGGCTTGTTATTTATAGGGAAAGTGAGGGGACAAGGCATTAATGGCCAAGGGACACCTCAAAAGTGGTTTTCTCAAAACCATGTGCTCTCCCATGGTATTTCCCATGGAGTTAGGCCACATGGGGACCCCCACACAATAATTCATCCTCTTTAGTCTACCATCCCTTAAAATATCTCATGACATCATCATGACACAGTTATGATGTCATTAAACATACTGAAACCCTAAAACTGTATTTTTACTATTCACTGAAAATTCAACTTTCTCAGAAAAATACCAAAATTTCACATTAACCAAATATCAATGCTCTGATTTCAAAAATGAACTCTATTTTATAAAAATATTTTTATAAATATTTTTAATTCATTTTTTAAATAAACACACTATTCACCGAAAATTCATTTTTTTCAGAAAAATCCCCAAAAATTACCTTAACATAATATCGATGCTCTGAGTTCAAAAATGAAATCCATTTTATAAAAATAATTTTCTAAATATTTTTAATTTAATTTTTAATTAAAAAATACTATTCACCTGAAAAAAACTAATACTTGAATAATAATTTATGAAACTGTTATTTACCCATTTTATTGAATCACATTACTTAATCTAGGTATCTAAATTATATTAAAACATTCTTTGAGTGAAATTACTAATCCATTTGGTCACATTACTAATCCTAAGCGTAAAATCACTATTCATAATTTACTATTCATCAAAAAAACAAGTTGATCTTATCAGACTCAAAATTTCGTACTAAACATAATTGTAGAAGACCATTTTTTGAAAATCATTACACATTTTTATTTATTTAAGGTTTACATAAACATTTTTAAAAAATCCTTTCTCTAAAATTCATCAAAAATATGCATACTATATTTATCCGGACATTTGAAAATTCATAAAATTCATCATAAGAAGAAATCCCAATTTTTATTTAAAACAAAGGATTATACAAGGCAGTTACGGTCTCCTTACATAGCCCCTTATCACACCAGCATAGGACCTAAGTGTAAGGTGTGCTAAGGTGAGATAATCTGAGGGAGGCTCGGACAACATCGCACGAGTAGTAATTTCTATCAGTTTGAACTTCTCACAAAGGTGATCCTGTTCTAGCTTCACACGATGAAGTTCAGCTTGGGTTTGGTCCAGAGCAAAGCCCAATGGTGCTACCTCCTTCCCAAGTTCTGTTAGATGGGCTTCGATCGGTCCAAGACTACTGGGTGAGGCCATCGAATCTTCTTTCTATATTAATTAACCAAGATTTCTTGTATTTAGAGACAATAATCAAAACGTTTAGTTTCCAGCGGTCATATTGACCAATGGTCAAATAACAGTCAAAACCCAACAGTCTCATTTTAATTATACTCATGTTATCAAATGAAACATTTTTGTTAAGTATAAAAATAAAATAAAATAACACATAAAATTAGGAAACAAGATTTATTCAAAATTTCAGGTCATTACATTTCACATTCCATAGAATCTTACAGATTTTAAAGGAGAAAAATATTTCTTAATCAAACAATATGAGTTAAGAATCTCAATAAAAAGTTAAATGTAATGAATATGTCAAATTTTTTTAGAAACATCTTAATTAAGGTAATATTTTCAATTTATAAAACACTAGTGCAAATGAGTTTTAAAATCAATCAGATTTCATTAAATAAAAAATATTTTATATATAAAAAAAATAAATCTTGAAATCATTTAAATCCTCAAATATACAAATAATGAAATGTGGATAAATACTAAGAAGTTATGGATTTTAAAATTTGTTTTATTTAACATAATAATCCTAAAAACACACAAAAAAATGGAAAACAAAAAATTATAAAATAATAAAGAACATGAAAATCAAAGAGAAACACAAAAAAAAAAATTTAACGATGTTGGAATGCCAACAACACTTATGCAATTTACTACCGCCTTTTTAGTTTATAAAAATTTAAGAATTTTTTACATGTAGATTTTAAAATTTGATAAAATAAATTATAGAAAATGGAAGACACATCCTGATTTATATTTTAGGGGACTCCTAGACATAATATCACAGATTATACCACTTAAAAACTACAATAATGAAAAAAAATTAATCAACAAAATATTAAAAATATGGATAATGTGAAATGATGATAAAACATGGTTTGGACCACCATGTGGGTTCTATACTTTCACTACCCAAGTCATGAAGTTGAATAATTGTATACCCAATATAATTATGGGTGTGGATTCTTTGAGATAACCCACCACATGTGAATTTTTCAAATGTCAATTCATAGAGACCAATAACCAATACAACTATATAAGAGAAGAGAATTTACAACCCATTAAAAAGAATATATATGGAATTTGAAATTTAAATTGGGAGAAAAATAATATAAGGGTGGTCCCTATTGAATCATATAGAGTCTTCCTTCATATGGTACATTTTTTTTGTAGAGGAGGTAGTGAAAACACCACATGGAATATTCAACATAGTTAACATCTTGTTGTTGTTGTTTCACTATGTGTAATCGATAAAAGCATAATAATTTGAATTGAAAAAAATCTTGGAAGTTGATTTTTTAAGTTTTTTAAAATGAATTAATAGAAATGTATATAATAAAATGTGAATAAAAATGGTTAGTGAATACCACTTTTCTCCCCATTAATGATTCCAAATTTTAACACCCTTGCCATAGGGTAGTATAAAACCTGTAATTTGTTTTTCTTAGGGGAGCACAATAAATGGATGGGTTCATATCAATTGAGTAGTTATTTATATCAAGAATCCAACATTACTATTTCACCTAATAGTCTACTTTTGAAAATAATTAAATTTTTCTTTTTTTATGAATAAAAAATATAAATTTAAATATGAAGAAGAAATTCAAATGGATGGAATGAAAACATAATAAAGTTATAATGAATGGAGAACCTCCCTAGAGAACACCCATAAGAAACCTTTAACATATCAATATGATATTTATATTTACCTAATTAAAACACTCCAACATATGTGTGAACATTATATTATTCCCATTTGTAAATATGTGGTGAACTTAATGATTACTAATCACACTCTACATAAAACTCATCGGCCGAGGGATCATATTGTAGAAAAGAATGTTAATCATTGGGTAGAAATTATGGGCACAAAGTCTCATATACCACTAAGACCTCCCTTTAACTAACTGTAACATAATATGAGAATGTAATAGTGAATGTATGGATAGTTGGTTTCAACACTGATTCGTCCCCTGGGATATTCTTGGGCTTAATTACTCATGATCATGAGTATTAGAGATCACAATATGAAGAGAATGGGGAGATAAATTAAGAGAGATATAAAATGAGAGAAAAATGATAAAATTAAAATTAAAATATAAATTTAATTAAAAAATTAAAGGAAAATGAAACTAAACTACATTATAACTTTGTATTTATCTTTAGTGTAGTATTTGATCTTTTAATGGTTATAAAAGTACAAATTTATAGGGATTAGGGTAGCTCATTTTTGTTCCTTATTTTTCCTCTAAAAGTATGAGAAATATATTCATGATAAATGGAATAGTTGGAAACAATTTTCTTTTATAACGTTGTTAACCTATGTTTTTCAGGTGTAAACACAAACATTTATCTTTATTTTTCACTTTTATCATCAATTATGACATATTTATTTCAAAAATATTTCTAAACTATATTACTATTCATATTCAAATGCATTAAGTTGCCATGAATTTATTACCATACATGAAGAATAAAAATGTGTGAAAAAATAAAAAAAAATGTTCCCGTATAAATTTAATATCTTCATATAAAATTTTAATTCAATTAGGAAATCAATTTGTGAGATATGGGTACTCCTTTGATATTATATAGATCTAGGAATAGATTCAATGGATTGACTTGTGATCTTTATTGGGGCATAGAAATGATGGATTCTACATTAGTTCCAATTGAATGAAATGGTTCTTAATGAACATAAAATCATAATAATAATAATTTTTTAATTTGGATCACTTTAGGGAATTCTATGTCCTAATTAAAAAACTATCATACAAAAATTAAAATTCCAAAAATATTCAATTTTCATAATTAAGATCAAAATACTTCTAAAACTATAAAACGTGTAAATTTACCATAAAATAAAAAATTGGTAGGATAAAAATATTTGAAATTAATGTCAAATTATTGAAAACATTGGCGCCTTGTGGAGTCTCAAAAACATTATAGAGTTTCAATAAAACAAAATAAAAAATAATTATGGAATGGGTAGTAAGGTAGTGAATATAATTATTAATATTATACATTATATAAAACTAAATTCTAGTATGAAGGAATGTTCAACCTACATGGACTTATCAAGATCATTCTATTGTGAAATCACTAGCTGATTTGGCCATAATCAGAGGAATTAATGAAACTCATGGCACTCCCATAAGTAATTATATACTCTAATCTATATCCAAATTATTAAGATCCAAGAGAAAGGGGAGAAGAACTAAGTGATAGGGGAAGTTCATGTCACACCCCATTGGTTAGTAAAAGGGTGAAACCCCATTAAAATCCAATTTTAATTAATGAAAAATCAATTGATTAATATAAAAAAAATCAAAGGACACTGATTGATAATATCATGGTCAGTAAGCAGAATTATGCTGGGTTTCCAGTGGCTTATGGCCATCTAATGGGCCATTGAAACTATAGTGTCCTCCCATTGGAGTTCTGGTGGGATATTTTCTCACATATTAATCTCTCAATTGTGGTACCATTTTCTAAATATGTGTCCCCAAACCCCCTCAAACTCCTAAAATATAAAAGAATAGATGAAAATGTATGTTTTTGTCTCAAAATAAATTGATTTAACACCTCATATATGATAGGGTTTTTACAACCTCCCCACCATAAAACAAATCATCCCATATTTATGTATTTGATGGTATTGATCCTCATTAGCAGAAATCCCAGTTTAAAGAGATTATATGAGTCTTACTTCAACCCATTATAGACTTTATTTTTGACCTAAATGATGTATAAAAATTATCATCTAATCCTCCATGCTTAATACCATGTACAACACTCCTAATGGACACCTCAACACACCAACAAACTATGAAAATTTAAGGTCCAACACACCATAGTGATGACTATTTATTCAAATTTCATGAAAATTCTACACTGTCGATGATATTCATGAATCCTCTATCTAAAATTCTCCCACATAATTAATTGATATCACTGGTCAATACCATACCATCGCTTACTCAGTACCACACTCGAGCATCATGGGACTACGTTTTATCAAATAACATTATCTCATCCCTAAAATTATTCCCACAATAAAATCGTCACTTTGTCCCACAGATTTCATAGTTCCCATGAAATTGAGAACCATATCGATCCATTTACATAACCACACACTCATTCATTTCACTAGAGTGTAAAATGTAACTCATTATAATAAATTTTTGAATATAGTTACATAACTTGATATTTATTGACTCACACTAAAATTTGTGTATTATCCTATAACTAACAATAACCAAGTGTCCCTTGCATCCAAAAATCGATGAAACCCCATAACAACTACCTTGATAGGTGTATAAAACAAAACTCACCAATTAATCATAAAATCACACCAAAATAAGGTCCATAACTAAACATCTTGATAATGGAAACCCCCCAATATAAAATTTACTTCATTCTTAATCAATGATCATGTTTCTAATAAAATGTGTTATCAACTGAATGTTAACACTAAAAATTCTTAATCCTTAAATCTAGTTAGACCCCTCATACGTGATTCACTCTAAATTTTATAACATCATTATTCTCCACTCTACAAATTTCTAATTCTATTAATTTCCCATTATATCAAATCCCAGGTTTCTGCTGGAACATCCAAAGATTAATGACCTTTATTACCTTCACATGACACTCGCATTCTTGCTAGTTTTTGACTCAAAATCACCCTACTAATAAGTCTAAATAAATATTGTTGATAACTATCCATAATTGAATTAATTTCCCAAAATCTGTAGACCACACCGAACTACTCATCCCTTCAATGTTTCCTAACACTCAATGGTTTCTCAACCATATTTAAAATTCACAAGGAGGCCTCTGCTCATTACTCACATGATCGGACCTCTCTGGTTTATTATAATCCTCATGAAACTTATTAATTTTATAATTATAATAAAGAGACCCCATATCCATTATTGATAATACCTCAATCAATCAATTCCCACTAGCCATCCTATACTCAACTAGTTCCAAAGCATCCAATATTCTTCTCACGCTCAAGGCTGCAGTACGTTGGATAATAACCTTGTCCTTTTCCCAATTTAAGAAGGTGTAAAAAAAATTTGAAGGCCACCTCACACCAGATCACAACTCAAGCGTGTTCATTCAATTGAGAAACATTAGAAACCCATGACCTGGCCCAATAATATATCAGAGAACTAAAATTTCTTGGACCCTGTCAAGACATACATGATCTTTTTTAGGTTCCAATACACTATATGAGTATTGAAGGACCAAGAATGTACCCCAAAATCATCTTAATTCCCACTATGTGAAGGTGTTGTATGTATTCCTCATATATCGGAATATTAACAAGTAATTATCTCAAACTTTGTGTATATTTCACACTTACTCTCCCCCACATTAATATTTTCCTTAAAATAAAACCTCAATATAATCTATATAAAATTTTATGATAATAATTCCTAACAAAAAATAAGATTACTATCCCTAGGTCAATCATATATAACAGAAACTCACAAACCTAGTATGTTGAAGAACACATGCCCTATTGAAACTTGGGAAAAAGGGGACTGAAAAAACACTCAAAATAGTGCATCACTACACCTGTAATCTATAAGAAGACATTATCATGTTTTAATATTAACAATGGATACAGAGGTACATATTTAAAACCATATCATCATGATTCTCACATAATTAGTTCTAGGATCAAAATCAACCTCCTTTATAAGCCATGTCTCTTGCATGTCAGCTGCACGACTAACCCGAAGCTACAACTACACCTTCCCTCCAGGACCATACCTAATTTATACCTCTCATCTATATAAAAACTAATGATAATTCCACAATTATAATTGATCTTATATAATCTAGAATCTATGTATACTTTCATTTATAATTCACCCCAGTGCCTAGGCCAGCTCCTCTTTCTCTTGGTTTACCTTCACATAACATAGATTTCCCACAATCTAGAATAGGAAATCACCTCATTATTCTACTAACACAATTTCTCACTCAACATCGAATAAAAAATCATCCCAAATAGGATCTCCAAGAATCTTATGGATAACATATCAAAATGTCTCTAACATTTATCATTCTTTAAGATCAGATAATTCAAGGAAACTCTTGTGCCAAAATACCCCACACATAAAAATAACATAACCAAGCCACACTACCCCTTCCATGATACTAATCCTCACTATGAATCCTCATACTATACCACCCCTATCATGGATCAATCAAATCAATCTAGAAATCACTATTTAGAGAAAAAACAGTTAGGAATATTCTATACTACCCCTTAGACACATAGTACAATATAAGGGTCTCAAAATGCATCCTAAAGTCATTCCAAACCTACACATACTCTATACAGATATAATCTCACAATGAATAACATGTTCTGTCATCTTATATCTGTATCAAGATCAAAAAATGTTTCTCATTAAATAAAAGGACACCAAAATGTTATATAGGATAAATCTATATAAGTCTTACTAACATTTTATTCATCTTCACCCAATTAAATAACCAAATAATTATTCTTAAGGGATCATAAAAATTTCATGTTGGACCTATATATTTAAAATGATGCATAAAAAACACCTCCTTTAACCCTGATCCATGAGGAAAATGATAAATTAATAAATTCAAGAAACCAACACAATCATACTCAATAATAAGACTAATACCCAAGAACAAGAATCCCCAATCCCTAGAAACATGGATTTTTATCCTAAAAAAATGATAGTCAGAAAAATTTAAAACATTGATCATTAATTTTGACTAGTCATAACTTTTTCTACCACATCTCAAATAGTAATATAAAAAAAAGTCTCTATAAAATCTCAGTAATGTATTATACTAGCACACTCGATTAGAGGTCAAACAAGATCCCAACATGACCTCCACTATGAATCCCCATACACCTGAGGTAGTTTACCAGTGATGATGGTCGATGTATAATAATGATAAGGACTATACCATTGTGTATAAAAATCTATAAATCAGAGAAAAAGTAATAAAAACATTAAATAAAAAATCAAATGATATGTAATTATAGTTATAATTTATCTTTAGAGAAAAATATATCACATGATATAAAAATGAGTTATACAATGATGTCATGTAGGAATAAAAGAGAGTTGGGGGTTCTATGTTGGATGAAAATATATGAGGAAAACCAACATAACAAGAACATAATAGTATTATATAGATGGGTCTTAAGTCTCAACCTAACCCTGTCTCTTAAATGAACCTATACTCATATTGCTCATCATCCCAAAGATATTATATATACATACATATTCCTACAACCATGAAGTCTTCTCAGGTACCAATATTATTGAGAGGGGTGTGATAACAACTCAGTATGCCACTACAAATGTTTTACCTAAGAAAATCTAGTAAATTACAATTCATATTTTATATTAATCACTAATATGTTAAGAAACAATAAATAACCCACAATACAATGGGGTTATCCTGCCAAACCACATGTAACCCTTCATTATTCATCGAGTACCATAATGATATAATATACCATGGTCTAAACAACAGTCATGGGTGAATGATGTATAACTCCCTATATCATAGACATGATAAATGATCTATCACTGTAGCATATCATCAATCAAGAAGAATTAATTACCTTGATATCTTGAAATACTGGGGAATGATTCATCATCCATAAACTATTTGTGTGAATTTTACATAAATGGATTATACCCTATGTTTATGACTCATCAGTACCCACCATTGAGTGTGGATGAGGTACCACTAAAACTTCATAGTGAACAAGTGATCACCTGTTCAACAATGCATCACCATAAAACAATGATGTTAAATGATATATAATAATGTGTACAAGATATCACCACACATCCTCAATGTTGTATGTGTAACCACAAAAAAATTATGGAAAATGAGGGACCAACTATAGAATGGTCTATCACAACACAATAATGAGGGAGAACAATGTATCACTAGATAAATGATATAAAATTGTCCAACCATTCAAAGGTGGAATATATGCCACTTTGGAAAATATCAGGTAAAAACTAAGTACAAAAATAAGTGGATAATCAACCACCTCACAATATCCATGGTGAATCATGTATTCTCTAATGAATGAGGCATCAATGATTCTGGGTGGAGGATATACCACTCATATTAATATTTAGTTGTATGATGCACCTCTAAAAGAACACTCATACGTGCATTATTATAAACTAAAATCTACTATTTCGTGGAAAAAGTATCATCTGTATAAGTAAACATGTGTATGATACACCACCAAGATTACTCCCTTTGGGGGATGATGCAATAACAGTATATCTCCTTAAGTGGATGATAAACCACCAACATAAAATCTCAAAGTGGATGAGGATCCACTACTATATTAACCTCATGGTGAATCATGGATCATAATATCACATCCATTGGATGAGAAACCATGTAAATACAAGGGTTGGATGAGTTACCAATAATATATAACTCAATAAAAAAGAAAAAAAATCAACAACTAAAATATTTATGAAAATATGGTATCACTAGTTAAACAATTTGGTGGATGGTTTAAAACACATTCCTTATAGAGTATTCCCAACTATCCTACCTACAATATATTTTCTCTAAATAATAGTTATATTCCCAATACTTTACACCTAGGATATATTTATCACAGAATAACTGATAACCATCACATTACTTATCATAAATGGGTTTAGGAAACCATATATGATTCATATGATCCTAACATATACAGAAACCATCATCATGGGTTGCTAAAATACTACTAATACACCTAGGGATGGAGAACCATCATTGCATAAATAGGGTGGATGATCTACCACAAACCAGTTAATCCCATTGTTGGCGATGAACCACTACATAATATCCATGATGAATGATATATCCCCAAAATTCGTAGCTGAAAACACAGATGGAATGTTTTGCACAAGAGGGTTATTCGCATAGATAAAAAAATCCAATAAATGTCTCATTCCATGTATATTACACCTTTGGATGTGTACATTCCCAAAAAACAAATCATGAAATTCTCTTGGTCACCACACAAGGCTATTACTATTAATCCATAAGCATATGCATCGGTTCAATGTCCAAGGTCATGGTTACACACCATTTAACATGATGAGTGACTATTCATAATCCATGGATCTAACATGAACACCTCATTACTAGTAATGCTAATGAAATAAGAAAATATATACTGTCATCCTAATCTTAGGACATAATGACACTCACTCTACTCACCTTTTAGTATGGGACACCTCTAAATATTCTGTTTAAACATATTAGGCTCTTATTGAAAAGACGTAGGTTATGAAAGAAACAATAATCATAAAAATACCATCCAGATAGCCTAAATTAGTCATTTCAATAAACACCACTTATAAATACATAGTCATCAATGAATAGTGTTTTAATCCATTGTTTTAAGAAACCACTCATAACCCAATGGAGTCTCACACTCTCAATGTAGTTTCAATTAGAAAAATTAAATTAATTTTAGTGCATGGATATAAAGGTGGTGTATCATATAATTCATATGAATCATGAATGAATAAAAATACCATAGTGAAATAAAGGGGGACACTTCATGGACTTGTTAGGGTCTAACTCTTTAAAAACAAATAGTTAATTTTCAATCAATAAAATAAAATCAAGAAACTTGAGATGCTCCCCTATGATATATGACACACTGGTTTGTGCCTCAACGATAAAGATCTAAGATGAAGGAGGGAAGATCCATGAGTAAGGGGGATGGGTGTTAGACATCCAAGTGGTCAATAAAATGGTAAAAACACCATTAAAATTATTTTTTATTAATTTAAAATTAATTAATTTTAATTTAAAACACCTAGGGAACCCACAAAAGCTTCAATGGGTAACCATTAGAACATTGATGGATGTATAGTGGAACATAATAAATGGATGGTCCACTAGAACTCTAGTGTCTCCCCAAAGGGGTATACATGGGGGATATTATCATAGGTAGGTCTATCAAACATGGTATTTTTTTCAATAAAGATGGCCCTAAACCCCCTCAAACCTCTCCAACATCCAAAATAGTTCATAATATATGTGACTTGGCTAAAAAAATCGAATTTAAACCTCATATATAAACATTGTTTTACAAGAATATATTTCTTATAACACTCAAAGACTCTAGTTTAAAATACTATTATTCTCAATAGTTTTCAAAACACACAGCACCATGCTTTAAGAGAACTATAATATACTATGAAAATATAATTATTTAAATGTGACCATTATAACCTATCCATTAAATTTTTCATATGAATAGAAATAACCACATTAAAAAAATATGTATAATGGTTTTATATATTTCAAATGTATTTATTAATTCTTAATTAATGAGTACTTAATTTTTTGTAAAGTCATTTTATGCTTAAAAAATAATTTTTCTTCAAAAATAGTTTTTATTTCCATTTATGTGTGGAAATTATAATTAATTTTTTCTATTTTGAAAAACTTTATTTGAAAAAATGGACATAATATCTAAAATTATAATTTCATAATAGTCTTGTGATGATATTTTTTTTATTTTTTTGAGAATTATTATTTTTAGTGAACAGTGAATAATATAGTTCATGTGAAACTATCATTTCTTTTCATTAAATCAAGTAATTTAAATTTTCAATTATGTTTTTAATTTTGATCATAAAGTGAAATATTAATAAAATAATTATAAAAAATATAATTAATTACATACAGATCATTTTTATACTTGATGTTTCTATAAGTTCATTTTTTGTCATAAAACCACATTTTTTTTAAAACTATTTTCATTTGTGATTTACACATTTATATTAAAATTGATTTATATCCATTATAGAAATTCAATATTGAAAAATGTTATTCATATTTGAAATCTATTTATTTTAATTTGGAAAATAATTCATTTTTATTCATGGTCATTATAAATAGTAACCATGGTAAATATTTGTCACCTGAATAAGGGTAAAATAGGTAACACCTAGTTAATACTATAGGGTGAAGCATTAAAATATCCCTAAAAATTATCCGTATAATATTGTAAGAGTTTATTTAAAAAAATATTTTTTTATGGATTCAAATAATATATTTTAAAATTTTATTTTGAATTTTGGAACCCAGGTTTAACTTTTATGACCACAAATTATATTTCATCTAAATTCAAAACTATTTTTTGGTATTTACATTTAAGGGTATGGTTGGAAGTTACCATTAAATTTTTCTTTATAAAAATGTCTAAAAACATAATTTTTATTATTTAAAGAAAAAATTTAATGTAAATAAATATCTTACTCTATTTTAATGTGAATTACTTTTTACGATTCAATCAAGTATTTATCAAGAAACAATTTTTTACACATTTAACATAGTTAAATTAAATTGAAATTCTACCACATATAGATTTTAAATATGATAAAATTGATTCAAAATTTAAAATCAACATATCAAAATTTTGTTAAATAGAACCTTCTATTTTTTTCTTATAATTATGTTAACATATTAAAAAGTTAAGCTATAATGATTCATGTAAAAGTGGGTTTAAAGTGGTTTAACAAGGATATAAGGCATAAAATGTATCAGAAAGTTGTATTAATGTGATTCATTGAGAATTTTTAGACCCAATAACATCTTATATATGGTATTTTGGTTTTTGGATCAAATTTACAAGATTATTGTATATATTATGTTTTAATATTTTAAGTGATCCCTAGTTTTTCCATTCTCTCACTTCTAAAATGGAACCTCATTTTATTCTTTATTCACAAAGTCATGAGAATTTGGAATGGAAAATATATAGACAAATAACTTCCCATACTCTTTAAACAAGTCCTAGATATTCCATTTCCCCCCTAATACCATCTTATGAAGACTTAAGGTGTCATCAAAATGAGGTCTCTCAATGAAAACGTAATCATCTTACACAACTCATTCAAAGTTTTTCTTTATACTTCCTATCATTATATAATACACCTAATAATATGATTATTCTAGTATAATAAATATAAATATATATTATGATTATAGTAAAACCACTTTCAACTCCTTTCCATTAAATGGAAAAAGAAAAAATCACTCATGTGGGAAGAGAAATGTGATTCATTTTCTGTCACAATATTTTATGGATGGTTATTATGATTAATTTAATTTTTATATATTAAAATTTTGAAATAAATTTTATATTTTGTTTGTAATATCTTATCAACCTTCTAACCTTACAATTTTTTGGAAAATGATAACTTTGCTTGTGTGTATATATGGACTACCTACTCTACGAAACGATGAGATTCAATTTTAATATTTATTTTAAATTGATTCTAATAAATAGATATTAATGGAATATATATTATATTTATGAAATAATTATCATTCTATAATTTTGAATTGTTTTTTAATGTTCTCTCATTTTATCCATCAAAAAGTTGAAACATCACTCATGTGAAAGTACATATTATCATATCCACAAAGTGATGTAATTTATTATTCATCACCACTTATTATGAATATTTAAAAATGTATATATAACGATTAAATATTATAATTATGAAATTATTAAAAATAATTAGTTGATGTAACCATGATCAAATAATAAGTACAATAACTTATGAAATGAAACATGCAAGAAAAATGAAACAATTATCACACTGAATAATGATTTTAATAAAGTATTATTAATAAACATGTGATAATATGTTATGAGTAAATAATATAAGATATTACATGTATTAATATGTTTATTTAAGAGATTTATAAAAAAATATATACTTATTATAAAATATTTTTTTACCCATATGAAGCAGGAGGATACTTAAGGTAAGGGTTTCTCGGCTCACTTTTATTTCTATGAGACATATGCCATATTCACCACATCTTTATTTTGTGTGATGTATAAAATACCAATGAAATTATTTTTTAATTATTTTTATAGAAATTATATGTATTTAAAAATATATATAATTTTATCACTTTTATGAGATTTTGACTTGGATATTACCAAAGCCGTAATGGATTTATGTTACAATACCATTACCTTTCGGGGTTTTTTTGTTAAATCTACATTAAGAGAATTTATAAATTACTTTGACATTTAAACCCATATATTTTATTATCAAATTTATATTCATGTAATTTTCATGTATTAGTAAAATTTTCCTCTATTTGTTACTTAAAATGGTCAAAAAATGATTTTATGAAAAATTGGTTTTATTTTCTCTTAGTTCGAAAAACATTTTCTTCCTTGTCCATGTTATTTAAATTTTTTATCAATAATAATATTTTCTTGGATCTAATTATTATATAAATAAATTTTCAACCATATTTTAATTTCATTTTGTGGTTTTAAAAATTAATTTTTACAATTTTTTACAAACCATTTATTTATGACTTTTATTAAAAACTATAAAGGGAATCATTATTTTAATATATAATTAATGACTGAATTATCCTAACATCATAAAAAATATATTATTTTAATATTAATTTTAATTTTTAAATTTTTATTTTTTAATTAAATAAATTTTTAAATATTCTGAAATTTTTTAATTATAATATTATCAAAAGAAACAGATATTTTTCTCATGTTAGAAATTAAATATTAAAATGATCATTTAAAGGTATTTTTCATCTATAACATAATCCTTCAAGGATTTCTATTCTTCATTGGGGACATGATTTCATGATATTATAAAATTTCTTTCTTGGTATTTCTTAAAAATATGATGATTCTATAAAACATGTTTCTTTTCCATGTGTTAATCCAGTTATGATGATGATATGATTAATTTATGAATGATTTTATGATCTTGTATCACATTTATGATTTAATTTTATGTGATTTTTGGGTATGTTATATCCCTCCAATTCATTGGGTAAATATCCATAACACATGATATAACTATGTTATGCATGGACATGATTTCTTTTTTAGAACAGTATGTGTGGACCCGGTTTTATGTCCATAAATTTATATATGGACCTGGTTTCATTACATAAGTTTATGTGTTGACCTAATTTCATGTCATTAACTTAAAGAGTGATATTTTTTCTATTTATACATTTTTACAATGTAAACTTTTTATACGAGGACTTTATTTCATATCCTTAACAAAATAACTGATCCTATTACTATTTATACATGTTCCTAATGGTATACACTTATGTATGTGCCACATTTCTAAGGTTATGATATTATCTCATGGATCATGGTTAATTATTGGTGATTATTCAATCTGAGGAATTTTTTCTTTTTCATTAAAAAATAATTATTCCATTACTCAGGATTAATTATATTTAATTGATTAGGAATGACTTTATTATGTTATGATCATGTTCTCATATCATTATACTCACATATTATCATTGATCGATTACTTCTATGTTTTACCTTACTGATCATCTAATCTCAACCTTACTTATTTTTTCCTTCATTTGGTTTTCATGTAAGGTTCTATTTTTGATATGTCTAGAAGGAAGCTAATATTTAGAACTTTGTGGGTGATGTTCAAGACCTCTTAAAAAAAGTTGATTATAAAGATAGTTTCCAAATATACTAAACCTATATGATCCTTAAGCTGGTATAATTGTGAAATTTATTGAATATTCATGTAAAATAAAGTTATATTTATAATTATTTTTATTTATTTGATTCATTACATAAGATGAAATGTTAGATGTGATAAGTTTATTTTTTCGGTTGGGTTTTGGTAAGGAAAAAATTTCAAAAGTATGATCTGTTGTTTGTTTTATATATTTTTTTAAAAAGGTTTTATAGAGTTGAATGTTTTTTATAGAAGAATATGTATATAGTTAATACAATGAGGATGATGATGGTTGTGATTATTATTATTATGAGGGTGAGTTTGATAATGAGTATTTTCCTTTTCTTATTCAAATAATTCACCAAAATATTATTGGAATACTATTGTTGTAAAGAATCCTTTATTGAAAGTTATTCTTTATAATATGAATATGAGGTAGAAAGAAAAAAACTATTTCTAATCAATGAAGATAAGGTTGGTTCTGTAAGATTGATTTAATAATATTGGGTGAGGGTTCAAGAAGAAATAATTTTAAATATACCTTTAAATGTATATTATTGAGTCATGAACTACTTTTTTTTGTAAATAGTTTCTCCTTGTTCAATTGTAAATTCATTTATATAATATCCATATCTAGTTACTACCAATTTATTCTCACTTCTTCTACTAGATATTATTCAATTCCACCCAAAATGAAGTTTGTTACTTGGGAAAACAATTAGAACTAGACCTCCCTTAATTCATTTATATAGGTATATGGATTTGACTATTGAAAATAAGATCGTTGTATGATTATGAAAATTATTCCATGAATGTATTTATGTTTTTTTTTTGAATAAGTTCAGATATTATTATTCAATTTATTTTAAAACATTCCCATTTTAATTATCTAATAATCCAATGTAATTATTGATGAACAACTCAATTTTATAGGTTTTCATCTAATTAACTTTGTTAGATAGTCCATTATTTGTTATAATATAGAGGAATTTCATATGTTCTTCCAATGTAATTTCTAGATAAAAAGAGAATTATGATAAATATTTATTATATTTAAAAGTATAATATTCTAGAAAATATTTGTATATTGTCAAGGAAATATTTTTAAATATTATTGTAAAATATCCCAACCTAAGACCACTCTCTCGTATATGAGATAGGGACATCACGTGACCCCAGTCACACCTCTATATACACTAGTTGTGTTTGAATAGCAGTGAGAGTCAAATATGTTATTGTGGGATGACTATTCCCACATACTAGAGTAAAATAATACTATAAATAACCAAATATTATTCATAAATAATAATTTTTGTTTTTATAACTCAATAAATAAGAACCGTGATATATAAAACGAAATGGAAGAATACAACCATACATCTCACTGATCACCCACTAGGATGACAACATATACACATTAATTAAATTAAATAAAATATAAGGAGGCTCTACTAACATTCACAAGGCTTATCACATCCTCAATCTCAAAATACATATTGAACTAATCTATATAAATCATGAAATTTTAGGCCTCCACCCTACCATAACCTGTAATCATTAGGTATTCCTAGGTACTGAAGTTTCATTGTCACCAAAATAGGGTGTGATTAATACTCAATAAGTCACCACCAATTGTGTACATAACATAACTAGTATATATTTTTCATGCACATTTTATATTCTAATAATAATAAAATAAATTTAGTAATGTATATAAATTAAAATTCATTAATCCTTGGATTTTAAGGTGGTACTTGAGATCGACCATACATACTTCATTCTGTGATAGATATCTCTGATAATGTCACATGATAATCTGGGGGATATTAGTACATACCTAAAATCTCATAGATAAATAATGATGAAATTGGATGAATACCAAATCCCTACCTTAGAAACACATATCTCATTCTTAAGAAACTTTAGTGTGCACCCAATCCCCCTAGGAATAATATTTCACATCATCTTGAAGATGGGGGAATGCACACTCTTCATTTAGGAAACCCATATCACCTCATTATAAACCCATGAGAATATAAACTATTTTCCCTAGAAACATATACCACATCTTTGAGAAATCAAGGGTCTTTCAAACCCCATCCCTAAAAAAATGTAGCATCTCATTAGGAACCTAGGGGTAAAATTACTCCATTTTGGAAACACATAGTAAGATCCTCGGGAACCCAGGGGCATGCACATTCCCTGACTAGGAAACATAATTCACTTCCAATATAACCTGAATGTATACACAGTCCCCATAGAGAAATCATAATTCATATAACCTAGAAAATCATAAGCATAACCAATCAACTCCTAGAAACATATATCTCATTGAGGATTTAATATCCCACACATTAACCATATATCAAAACACACTTACACGAGTTTGAAACTTTCCTAAACCTATCAAAAAATTCCTAGGTTAGAATCCCATGTTCAAAAAATAGGCTAATCACATAAGGACAATATCATTCCTCAAATCAAATCTCATCATTCATACATAATCACTGTAATAATGTCTCAACACTATCCCAATTTCACAAGATTATGATGTCGAACCCATCTGCATCCTCATCTCTCTCACTGGGGTATATACAAGATTCACACAAGAACTTCCTAGTATCTACTCACTAGAATAACATTATATCCCACAATCCATAGTTTTTTATCATCTCATATATTGTTTCCTAACCCTAGCTACATGATTACAATAAAAATCAGCATGCAATTCCTATATCATAACATGGTCCCTCCAATGAAGTACCATTCTATTCTAATTCACATCAAGCCTCCATAAATCTATATTTCATGTTATCCTAAAATTATTGTGAACTCTACACATGATTCATCCCACATCTCTAATGGGATATATCTCAAGCGCATCAATTAGAGGAAACCCCCCTCATCAAAACACATATAGTCACATTAGACTTAACCCACTCATGGTACTAACCATGATTTCCTATCCACCATCAAGAAGGTTTTCTCTATCATGTTAAAGATGAAAATTCCTCTCAATAATCTCCAAAAGGCCTAATTTTTTCATATATTTCAAAATAACATCAGAAATATATCCCAGGTTATGTGGATGTCATATCAACCTAGAGAACCCATCCCATTGCTCTCATAAATCCAACCAGTATATTGACATCCTTAGTGAAACAATCACTAAGGGACTCAGTTTTTCATAAACATCACAGCAGCACCATCTTCAAAACTATGTCTCAAATCCATTCAATCCTTAGGTCCATGATCTCTCAATAAACCCATTAATAACCAAGTAAATGGTCAATTGTAGTCGAGGCATTAAGTTATCATTTAGGTGTTCATCATGGCCCTTGACACTTTGTTCATTACATAGGAATTCTATATATTAATTAATTAACATGTTAAGTCCATCAATTATCAATAGTGATACCACATGTCAGATGATACATTAACAAAATTATAAAATATAGAGAGATTTTTATAGACTACCAAAATCATGTAGAGTTATTCCATTAACCATCTCGACCATCCGATCCAAATCCTATCCAATCCTCGCACCATCTAATGAGATCATATCTCAAGATATAAGATTAAAAAAATTATAATTATTATTATTAATTATTTAATTTTATTAAAATAGATATAATTTCCTTAAACCAATTGGACCATCTTGTGGTACTGAATCTGTGACTATCCATACTCATAAGGTCCATAGAATACCACTGACACCATCACATACAAAGACCTATCAACTGAAACCTAGTTAGTTGTTATTTCCATCCAATTTAATAAAAAACCCATGAAAAAATCATATAGATTTGTATCTAAAATAAAAAATATAGTAAAAACGTGTAATAATATTTCAGGGACATCATTTATGTAGGGAACGAAAAGTACCCATCATTATAACTTTTGTTGACCATGCTTTGGTGGAATCATGGTCAAACCCTAAACAAAAATCATGGAAAAAATCAGTGGATAGAGAATGTAAGAGAAAAACTAAGTTTTTGGAAGAAATCAAATTAAATATACTGTGGAATATCCACCATGATCACACCACAATAAGGGGTTGTGAGAGGAATGAATAAAAGTGCGGATGTCTGAAAATGGTGCCCCATACACCCCTTGCTCAACCCAAAACCAAATGCGCCAACCGTAAAAAGATGAATCTTCACCTATTGAAAATATATGAAGAGGACCCATTTTATCTTGTACGATAGGAACATGTTAAAACTCCCATCACCTATATTTTCCTTTCAGTGAAACCCATTGGTTTATAATGAAAATGTTCACCCCTGTGAACCTACTGTAGAACAACCCTAAACCCTATGGGTAAATCCTTCTCCTTGTTGTGACTAATAAATCTACCTCATATGAACCCTCCTTATTGAAACCCCATATATATGACACAAAATTTCTCCTTAAGAACCCCTCGTATCACCACCCTAGAATCCATATCATATCAATCCTCTAGGGGTAGTCGGATGGCCCTACCTCCCAAGGAGCCTCCATAGTGCATCCCACATGCTACAACATGGTCCTTCCCCCCAAGCACCACCATAGTGAAACCAACCACTTTTTGATATAGTCCTCATCCCGTTTTCAGAATTTGACATAAAAACACACACCACTCCAATATTCCACTGATTTATGGCTTTTTTTCACTTGTAACTAAATTCTTCAGCAAGATCATCCAGACCTTTCCCTGACAATCAACCGAGCACCAGAATCAACTCTCGAGTCACGATATACATCCAAAAAATATCGCATTGATTTTTTTCAAATCTCAAAATTATGATCTCAATATAATTTCCCAAAATTTACCCTTCTTCAAAACTAAAAATTCAAATTCCATATAAATTTCATGACCCATAAAGACGCATGATTTTACAATCTCCCGACTATAGAACTTTTATTCTTTGATAAGACATGGTGGTCATTAAAACATAAATTAAAACTAATGTTGGAAATAGTTTTACTACTAACTCTTTTCCCCCAAATATAGAATGAGATTCCTCTTCACAACCTGAAACACTAAGGATCGCTATTAATCAAGAGCTAATCCACATGCTCATAACCATCACTAATTGTAACATCCCAAGTAAGTAATGAATAATATATATTCTTATCTATGTCTATTTATGAATTATATAGTGTTTTAAAGACTTAAAATGAGAATAAATCCAATCTTAAGCATAGAATTCTCTAATATTTTTAAAAGATTGTTTTACCACCTTTTGATGGAGAACCTTTTTTTAATCTATATTTTGACAATTTTATAAGATCTATTTGTCAAAATAAACTTATTATTTATGATTGGGACATTGAAATTTACTTTGGATTAATTTTTGGTATTTTTCTGACAATGTTCATTTTTTTAATGAATAGTGAAAATACTGCATTTTACATCAAAACTGCTTTTTCATATAATTTAATTATATGGATAGAATATCTTTTTAATTGTTTTTAAAGTTCAATTAGAATATATTTTTACCATAAAATCCAATGGTGGTCATTGAAATTAATTTCACTTTGAAATTGGACATAAACTAGTGTCAATCTTTTGATATATATTGTTTCATAAAACACACTATTGGTTTTGACAACAGGAATTAATTATTAAATTAATTAATGCAACTTATATGTTTTGAATTTTGTAAAAAAGACATCATTTTTGAATTCGGAATATCAAATATAGCTTATGGTGAATTTTTGGTATTTTTCTGAAAAAAATCAATTTTTGATGAATAATGAAACCACTAAATGGTAGTTAAAAAACTAATTTATCATTTTAATGAAACTTTGCCACTTTTGTGAATTGAATTTCAAAAATCCTACATACATAGTTGTCATTAGGAATTAATTTTTTTTTTCAATGGTATTAAAATAAATTTTTGGTGAATAGTAACTTTTAAGTTTTATTAATCACGATTAAAGGTAATTAGTGTAATTTAAGGTAACAATAATGTTATAATAATATGAAATTACCTTGACACATGTCCTACCCTTATTGGATGTGTCATGACCGACCAAAAAAATCCATGGGTCAACTTGGGGACCCCATGGTGCCACTTGGGTAAGAAAATGACATTAATAACTATTAATTTAAAGTTAAAATAAAAATATCACAAACATGTATTGTTTTACTAAAACAATTTTCACATGGTGTTATACAAGTCATAATTTTAACTATAAATATTAATTGGAAAGCTAAAAATATTTCCTACATCATATTATTTTATTTATAATTTTTAGACATTAAATAAATTAAATTATTTATGACACTATGATGATGCAGTGAATACCTCATTATTTAACGATTTAAATAAAATGAAAAGATAATGTAAAATCTAAGACTTAAACTTGTCAAAAACATATTGTATGAGTATATTTAAAACCCTTATCACCTTATCCTAAAAATATATCAATGTGGGACCTTTTAAATACAAAATTAATTTTAATATAAAGTAACATTTCTTGACATTCCAAGAGTGCCCTCCCCTCCTCTTATAAAAGTCCCCCAACTCTACCACCTTACCCACACCTCTCAAGCCTTTGTCTCGGCCAATATCTGAACATTGTATCTCTCCAAATCCCTCTCCTCATCCTAGAATCGTTACCATAGGCATCAAGCTCTTCAATAAACCCTTTTGGTTCAATCCAAAGGGAGTTACCCGATTTAAAGGTAATGTCTTCACTTGTGTTGTTTTGTTTTATTTTGCTTCTCCAACCCCCTAAAACCTTTTTAATAAATTCTTTTGTAACAAAACCAGTATATTAAATATACTTGGATATTTTATAGTAATTATTCGAGCTACACTGACACACGCCTAAATCTAATGGTCAAAGAACATACTGTTTCCGTGGATGGCGAATTTCTGCCTCACGAAACGATGATTGTTCAATATTCATTTTACACATTAAAAGGTGGACATTAAGATGTAAATATATTTATATATGATATATTATAAGTTTATGTTTTACTTAAGCTTCTGTATTTTTCATTTATGGCATACCTTTATGGTTTCCATTATGGGTAAACACGATATCTTCATTTTAGGAAGTGCGGACTATCGCCCCCTCAAAGTGATTTGATTCGTTAATGCCATATGTGGGACATATAAAGGATGGAGTTAATGGTATTACATATGATATTATACTGGAATTATAATATACCTTTATATCATTATGATTCAATTCCATTAAATATGAAATATAAATGAAAGTAGCGTTCATGCGTACGTACGGCTTACCATCACCATGAATGGTGCATTTCATTTCTTACCTCTAAATGTTATGTAATATTATAAATTCATGTATATACTAGATATATATGATATATATTATATCTAAATCATGAATATAATTCTGGATATAATGGAAATTTTACCACATGAACAACTTGTAATTATAAAGAGTTTCTTTTTGACTCAAGTACCATTGATCGACAAAATGACCATTATTAACTTAAATAATTACATAGTGTTCATAACATGGTAATAAGTGATATAAAAGGAATAATGAACTTGAAAAATGTTCTTAACAAAGTAGAAATTAACTCAAGTTTATTATTCAGGAGGTTAAATAACGGTCAAGTCAAGTCGGACCCGAGGTAAGGGACTTCGTCTCAATCTCCTTTCATTGAGGCATATTTTGTTTTATACACAACTTTATTTTATACTGTGTATAAACCCCTTTGACTTTTACGTTTATTTAAAAGGAATCTTTTTTATATGAATAGTTTTACTAAATGACAAAAGGAATGTTTTTTTGTTATACGTATGCGGCTACAACGACTTCTCCACCACCGTGACCATTATTTTAGTTTCAGCTTCCTCTACAAGCCATAGCTTTTTTTGAAAATGAAAAATAAATAACATGTTTTACTTTTCTTTTATTTTGGTATTGAAAATGGTTTTCATAATGTTTTTATTATATCAATGTGTTGTATTGATATCTTGTGATTGAAATGTGAAAATTTTATGTTTCATTTATTCATGTTTTATGTGATACGATTTTGTTATGGTTCTTGGGAATTGTTATGAAGACGGGTGGTTCCGTGACAAACTAAGGGTGGGTGAGCCCAATATAGCTCTCTAATGCATTGGGTAATGCAAAGGGGTTAAACGTTAAGGTTTCTCCAAAGAAATTTAAGGAATATATTGTGATGGGTATTCCAAACGTAACCATGAGGGTTACTACCTATGTAAGAATGTTATGAATGCCTAAAGTTACCTTTATGTCTTATGATTTATATGATTTATTCATTATTTGATGAGGTATGTTAAAATGGTTATGTTTTATGAGTAAAGTATGATTTCATACATGTACCAATGTTTTCATTTCGTACTTTTATATCCCTTACTAATCTTTTTATGCTCATCCCGAGTTTTTAAAATGTTTTTCATAGGTCAAGGGAAAGGTACATGATGTGATGATAGTGTCAAGGAAGTGTCAAGAAAGAATCCATGTTTTATTTTAAATTTGTTTATGTTGATGGGAAAAATTAGTACTATCTTTTATGTAACCACTTTGTTTAAATCTGGAATGTAATGCATGTGTTATGATCTAATTCTCTAAAACTCTAAACCTGAAAAGATCCTCAATGTGTAATATTATAATAACTCAAGATTAAGTAATGTTTAAGGCTGGGGCCTTATAGTTGGTATGAGAGGTCTGTTTAGATAAATTTAGAAGTTAGTATTCTATTAAATGATTATCTAAAAATATTTTTTTGAAATGATATAGCATTTGAAGATTACCATGTTGCTTCATCTAAGACATGTTTGTTCAGAATGGTTTTCCACAGAGGAAGAAGGGAAGTAGTTCTAGGAAGGAATACCGAAGGAAATTACCTTCCAAATCAGCATCCTGAGATGGTCGAAATTGGAATTGAATAGTTTTTTGCAGTAATGGAGCATTTGAATCAAGCGATAAATGGTGGTGGTATCCATGCACGAGATCATCCAGATCAACCGTAGAGGAACATGTCAGTGGTGGAACATTTCATGTGGCAACATCCCCCATCATTCAGAGGATCATCTAACCCTGTTCTAGCTGAAGGGTGGATTAAAGCACTAGAGAAGATTTTTGATGTCATGGGGTGTTCAAACAATCAAAAGGTTAGTTTTGCAATTTACCATTTGGAGGGTGAAGCAGATCAGTGGTGGTCGATGGTTAAAAATATCAGGGATGCTGATTAGATTGATGCTCTCGACTGGGATGAATTCAAAGGTATGTTTCTTGAGAAGTATTTTCCTAAGGCTGTTCGACTTAGTATGGAAAAACAATTCTTGTAATTGAGGCAAGAGGAATACTCAGTGGATGATTATGAAGAAAGTTTCACTCGATTGGAAAGGTTTGCTCCAAATTTTATTCGAGACCTTGATAGTAAAATCAATCATTTTTACTCAGGATTAAAGCCAAAATATCAAAGGGATTTAGCTTCTCGCAAGTTCAAAAGTTATTAAAATATTGTTCGATGTTCTGATAAGGTGTAAATGGAGTTTTTCTATGATCAAGTGTCCTATAACAACCAACAGAAGAAGAGACGGAGGTGGCAGGAGAAAGGGAAGAATTATTCAAAATGGTCTGATGGTAAGAAAACTAAGTTTCCAGTTTGTGATAAATGTGGTAAAAGGCATGCTGGGGAATGTCTTCTGAATTCTTGAATGTGCTACTAATGTGGTAATATGGGACATAAGGATCGTGATTTCACTGTAAAAGATCAAGGTGATGGTACGACCAAATTTGATTTACAGTTAGTGAAATTTTTTAAGTGTAATGAGATGGTTCACTATGCAAACGTGTGTCCGAAAAAGAGCTCGAGTGATGGGAAGCAGTTAGACTACAAGAAGAAAGGGGTGGTGAAATCCTTTGCAACTACTTCAGAAGATGTTGGGCCATCAAATGAAGTGGTATCAGGTACTTTGTTTGTTTTTGCAGATTATGCCAGTGTGTTGTTTGATTCACGGTCTACACATTCTTTCATCTCTGAAAAGTTTTCTAGTAAAATGGGAATACCATCTCAAAAAATGACTCCTGAACTTGTGGTAAAAACACCTGGGGGAAATTTTGATGCAAAAAATAATTTATAAGAATCTTCTTATCCTTATCCATGGAAAGAACCTACTTGCAAACCTTATTGTTTTACCTCTAGTAGAGTTTGATGTTATCCTGGGTATGGATTGGCTCTCTGTTTACCATGCTAAGATTGACTATAGAGCTAAAAAAGTTTCTTTTCAGAAAGACTTTCAGTTTGTGTACAAGAATAAAAGCTTACTATTGATAACATATCAAGATGTTGAGAAACTTGTAAAATATGGAAATGAATGTTACCTTGCACATATTGTTGAAAATAAAGGAACTGTTTAGATTAATGATGTGCCAGTAGTAAATGAGTATCCTGATATTTTTCCTAATGAGTTCCTGTAATGATACCAGATTGGGAAGTTGAATTTACTGTTAACTTAGTTCCCGATTCTAATACAATTTCAAAACCCCCTTATCAAATTTCTCAAATTTAACTTTTATAGTTGAATGAGCAATTGCAAGATTTATTAGAGAAATGTTTCATTCAACCTAGAACATTACCATGGGGTGATCCTGTTTTATTTGTTAAAAATAAATATGGTTCAATGAGACTTCTCATTGATTATAGAGCCTTTAATAACATCACTGTTAAGAAAAAATATCCTTTGCCTTATATCAATTATTTGTTTGATCAGCTCCAGGGAGCTCAGTTTTTTTCAAAGATTGACCTGAGATCGGGGTACCATCAGCTGATGGTAAAGGAAGCAGATATTCTGAAGACCGCGTTTTGTACAAGATATGGCCATTATGAATTTGTAGTTATGCCTTTTGGGCTAACCAATGCACCTTCTATTTTTATGGACCTTATGAATAGAATTTTCCATGAGTTCTTGGATAAGTTTGTGGTTGTTTTCATTGATGATATTTTGATGTTTTCTAAAATTAATGAGGAGCATGAAATTCATTTAAGGGTTATTTTTAAAACCTTAAAAGAAAAGAAAATGTATGGGAAATTCAGCAAGTGTGAGTTTTGGTTGCAACAAATTTCTTTCCTTGGTCACATTGTTCCTAAAGATGGGATAACTGTTGATCCTGCATGTAGAGACCCAAATATTGACGTACATGGAAATTAAATTACTTTTTCGGAATGCTAAATACATAACAAAAATAGACACCAAAGGACCATAATAGTTTACTGTCTTTGGAAACATGGAACGTAAACTTCTAATCATGTTGAATGATCTTCAACATCTCCCATAACGATCTTCCCCTTTTTGTTTTCTTACCTAAAACGTTTCTTTATTTCCAGGGAAAAATAAAACATAAAAAATGGGTGAAATAAAATTCTCAATAAGGGAAAACATATAGAACATAAAACAATCCATAAACATTTGAAAGAAAAAACTTGAACATGAAATTTAAACATCAAAATATTGAGAAAAGACATAAATCGTGGAAGTATGTAAGGCATATATCATAATGGAACATCAACCATGATAAAATATAATGGGAATAAAACATGTAATCGTGGCAACCATTCAACACATGTTATTATTTCCATAGTATCCAAGGAATTGCTTCCAAGACCATCTTAGTGGACAAAGTCCCTTTCTGAATCGAGTTCACTCCTCGTTTCAGTCCTGTAACACTGAACCGGATTAACTTACCATTCCAGCCATGTCTATCTCATGAGATATAAATCTTTACCCAATCCATTGGAAGGAGATATAGGTCCCACCCATCTCATAATGAAATCATTCTTACTTTTTCCACAAAATAAACATACATCATTCATAATAACCCAACGAATAAAATGGGTTTCATAAACATCATCCCATCATCACATAATCCATATAAAAGTAATGGATATCATTTCATAATAATAAAATTGAAACCATGTAAATCATAGAGACATTATACTTGAAACATAAACATATGAAATAATGTCATCTTAGATGGAAAAATGGTTTTGATAAAACACTTGAAATGAATTCTTGAGGAAAATATCATTTCTTCTTCAAAATCAATTTCTTTTCACAAAACATCATGAAATTTTAAAAGAAATATATTTTGTTAGAAATAGATCATGAAATATTTTGGAGGAATCTTCATGAAAATAAGGCTTTATAAAATCGTAAAAATCCTTTCATGCCGTATAAGTTAAAAAAACATTATTCTCGTACTTTTGTCGGAAAAGTCAAAAAGTTCGTCGTATGGTAAACAAAAGAAAGATTCCTTCCATAACACAAATTAAAAGTCAAAGAGGGGTAAAAACGACATTAAACATACATGTAAGAATATTAAAGACTTTATGAAAAACATTTTTATGGAAATGGATGAAAAATATAACCCCATTAAATACTTACGTATAAGCAATCTCGAATAAAAATGAGATTGAAAAATTATCTCTTGCCTTAGGTCTGATATGCTTCGTACGTTTCCGAACCTCCTGTATAATGATTTAAATAATGTCATTGAATTATTACAGAATCATATTCATTATTATGATATCATATATGGTTCACTTATGAATTTATATTACCTTTTCTTTTGTAAGTTCCATGTTAAATCAGCGTTTTGGGTAAAATCGTTTTATTTATCGTATGTGTTTGGACTTGTTGTTCTTGATATTATTACTTATATCCTGATTTACTTAATTTAAGAATGTAAAACATGATTTATATATAATATATATTCATCATATACATATATATATATATATGATAGATCAATAAATGGAATAAAATACACCATTCATGGAGACGGTAGGCCGTACGTACGTATGAACGCTATTTTCGTTTCCTTATTTAAGTAGATGGCATACATATATATATACATAAATCAAGTATCATTATTATTTCATATATTTCATTATTATTTATTATATATAATTTATAATCATTCATGAATGGTTAACATGGAGAATGAATCTCATCGCGTCGTGGAGACGGTAGTCCGTACGTACGCACAAGCGATGATATCGTTCCCATGATCATGGAATTGTATTGAAGTGCATATATAATATTTCAGAATCAATATAACTTTACAATAATCATATATAGTTATTTATTTACACCATTATACCCATCCAAGTAAGGTGGTGGTCGAAAACAGATTACACCACGACGTGGAGACGGTATTCCGTACGTACGCACGCGCGGTGATTTAGTTTTCCGTAGGATGGATAGAAGGTGAAATAGGGTTGTTTCATATTTATAATAACATATCAATATATTAGTGATACTGATGTTATTACTTCATAATGAAACAACTAAAGAAGAATAAGTAGAAGAATAAATAAAGTTGAAAGAATCGGTAACGGACATTACCTCTTCTTTGAAGAACCTCTTCTTAACCTCTTCTTTGGGAACTAAATATGGTCTTTGAAGAAGACCAAAACCTCTAGGATGTTTATAGGGAAGTGGAGAAGAGAAATTGTCAGGTTTTGGCCAAGCTTTAAGGCTCAAAGTGATGTGAGGAAGAGAGGGAGGAGGTTCCCTTTTATAAGGGAGGAGAGGGGAACCTTTGGAATAACTAAAAATATTATTTTATTATAAAGTCATATTTGGGTTTTAATAGCTCCAAATTGAGATATTTCAACTCTAATGTGGGTATGGGTCGCAATCCTCTCATCCAATAGAATTTAGACAAGTTTAGGTTTCTATTTTAACATTATCATTTAGATTTAACTTTAAGTTAAATAATTTTTCTTTTACCGTGTCTTCTTGTTTTCTTACACTATAAGGTTAATAAACTTACTATAACAAGCCAAAAAAACGGAAAGTTGTTTCTTATTAATATATATACCTTTATATAAGTCATTTGGTGGAACCTTAGATTTTTAGAAATAAAATAAAAATTAATAATATAATATTTGTTTTAAAAACTATTTTATGTCAATTTTGACACTATTTGGTAAATGATTTTTGTGAAAATCATAACAGAATTATTATTTAGAAAAAAGTTAATTAAATTAATACTAACATGTCATATTAACCTAGAAAATTATTGTACTTCATAAAAAGTCTCAAATTACATTTATTTGGTTATTTATAACATCAATTATGTCAATATTTCATTAATAAGATAATTACCGCATCATCATTGTGTCATAAATAAATTAAATTATTTAATGTCTAAAAATTATAAATAAAATACCATTGTGTAGGAAATATTTTTAGATTTATAATTAATATTTATAGTCGAATTTATCTTATGTGTATCCCTATATTAAAAATGATTTAGTTATTAAACTTTGATTTTAACTATTTTAACCCTTCTTTAAATAAATTAATAATAAATGTCTTAATCTAATCCAAGTGGGCCTAAATGGTCATAATTTATTCCTAAGGTTCATTTTGGTCTAATTCCACTTATCCAATAGAATTAGGACATGTGTTAGGGTAATAATAATATCATTTTTACCCTTAATTACTCTATTTACTTTTAACCGTGGTAAAAAAAAGTAAAAAGTTACTATTCCCCAAAAATTATTTTCATCTCATTGAACCATATTTTAGTCCTTGATATTAACCATGTCTCTTGGATTTTCGAAATTCCACTCCCAGAAGCGGTAAAATTAAGTTTCATGTGAATTTGCAAATTCTCCTAGGAGGTGGGTAAAAGATGGTGAAAAGTTCAATAAAATTTTTATATATCTAAAATTATTATAAAATGACTCCAATGAATTACATTGAACTTATATAGGTAGTATGTATCAATTTTTACCTAAAATAAATTTAAATAAAATAAATAATTATTTAAATAAAAAGTCGGTTTTTAAATAGTAACTCAGTGTTTTCACTATTCATCAAAAATTGAAAGTTTTCAGAAAAATACCAAAATTTAACCCTAGGATAATTTCGATATTCCGAATCCAAAAATGAAGCCCATTTTTAATGATAAAATTTATAAAATTTAAAAAAGTGGGTATTACTATTCATAACGGCTAGTTTATATAACATATCATTGTTTAGCGAAACTCGGTATTGCGTACAACACATGCTATCGTGGAAGGTCGTGATTGCATGTAATGCAAGCCAAGTCAGGGATGCATGTTGTGCAATCTCCTTTTGGTGTATCATACAACACAAGACATTAATGAAATTAAAAATAATATTTTTCATAAAATCTTGGGGTGTTACACTGCAAAAACAAAGGTTGTGGAAGAATGGCCAAGACCCACAAATGTAACTGATATTCGTAGCTTCCTTGGTTTGGCAGGCTATTACCGAAGGTTTTTTAGAAATTTTTCCCGGTTATCCAGTCCAATGACTAAGCTAGCTAGAAATGGTGTTAAGTTTATCTGGACAAAAGAATGTGATGATTGTTTTCAAGAACTGAAAAGAAGATTGGTGAATGCTCCAGTTTTGGCACTACCTTACAGGAATGGGGAGTTTGTTATCTACAGTGATGCTTCATTGAAAGGACTTGGTTGCATCCTAATGCATAATGATCAGGTAATTGCTTATGCTTCAAATCTGTTGAAAACTCATGAGGTAAATTACCATACACATGACTTGGAATTAGTTATTGTTTTTTTTGCTTTAAAAATTTGGAGGCATCATTTGTATGGTGTAAACTGTAAAATATATAATGAACACAAAAGTTTAAAGTATATATTCACTTAGACAAAATTGAACATGAGACAGAGGATATGGCTAGAATTAATCAAGGATTATGATTGTATAATTAATTACCATCCGGAAAAGGAAAATAAAGTGGCTGATGCTTTGAGTCGAAAAAGTAATGCTTCATTAACAATGTTGCATTTGGAATGTGATCCTTTAGTTAAGGATTTGATGAACTTTGGCATAGAAGTTGTTGTTGCAGGATGTCCTTTTGTTTTGTTTCATGTATCAGTGAAATCTTCTCTATCAGACAGAATTAAGCAAGCACAGAAACAAGATAGTGAGTTGCAGAAAAAGGTAGAACTAGTTCAGAAGGGTAAGTTGCCTGAATTCAACATTGATAATGATTGTGTTTTGAGATTTGGTAAGAGATTGTGTGTGCCTTATGATTCACCATTGAAGAGAGAGTTGTTATGTGAAGCTCATAGTTCTCCGTTTTCAGTTCATCCAGGCAGTACTAAGATGTATAGAGATCTTCGGGAGTATTACTGGTGGGACGGAATAAAAAGAGATATTGCTGATTTTACTGTGAAGTGTATTACTTATCAATAGGTTAAAGCAGAGCGGAAGTTACCGAAAGGGATGCTTCAGCCTTTACCAGTGCCAGAGTGGAAATGGGACAATATATCCATGGACTTCATTGTGGGATTGCTGAAGATACCTCGAGGTAATAATGCAATATGGGTTATTGTTGAGCGCTTGACTAAATCTGCTCATTTCCTTGCTATACGAGATACTTTTTCCCTAGATCAACTTTCCCGTTTGTATCTTAAAGATATATTCAGGTTACATGGAGTTCCCCTCTCCATTTTATCTGAACTTGATCTCAGGTACACTTCTAACTTTTGGAAAGGCCTTCAGAAGTCGTTGGGTACTGAATTAAATTTCAGTACAACTTTTCATCCTCAATCAGATGGGAAGTCAGAACGAATGATTCAGACTTTGGAGGATATGCTACATGCTTGTTCGATGGACTATCAGGGAAGTTGGGACCAACATCTTTCTTTGGTTGAGTTTTCTTATAATAACAGTTTTCATTCCAGTATACAGATGGCACCATTTGAGGCATTATATGGGAAGCGGTGTCGAACTCTAGCTTTCTGGGATGAAGTGGGTGAAATGAAGTTGATGGTACTGGAATTGGTAGAAGAGTTGGCAAAAAGAGTTTAGCTGATATAGAGACACATGAGAACAGCTCAGAGCAGGCAGAAGAGTTATACAGACAACAGGAGGAAGGATCTCTTTTTTGAGGTAGGTGATCATGTTTTTCTCAAAGTATCACCATGGAAAAAAGTGATGCGATTTGGTAAGAAAGGAAAGTTGAGTCCAAGGTTCATTGGACCATTTGAAATTATAGAGAGAGTTGGATCAGTTTCATATTGAGTGGCTTTACCTCCAAGCTTATCTCAGGTACACAATTTTTTTCATGTTTCAATGTTAAGGAAGTACATGCCAGATCCATCTCATGTTTTGAGTCCAGAGGTAGTTAAGTTAGAAGAGAATCTATCTTATGACGAACAACCGGTCCATATTCTTGACCACAGGGAGAAAGTTTTTTGGAATAAGGTGATTCATCAAGTAAAGGTTTTCTGGAAAACCCACATGAGTGAAGAGGCAACATGAGAATCTGAAAATGCCATGACGGATAAATACCCCCACTTATTCGATAAGTCAATAAATTACGGGGACACAATTTTCTAAAGTGGGGAAGGATGTAACATCCCAAGTAAGTAAAGAATAATATATATTCTTATCTATGTCTATTTATTAATTAGATAGTGTTTTAAAGACTAAAAATGAGAATAAATCCAATCATAAGCATAGAATTCTCTAATATTTTTAAAAGGTTGTTTACCGCCTTTTGATGGAGAACCTTTTTTAAATCTATATTTTGACAATTTTATAAGATCTATTTGTGAAAATAAACATATTATTTATGATTGGTACATTGAAATTTACTTTGGATTAATTTTTGGTATTTTTCTGACAATGTTCATTTTTTTAATGAATAGTGAGAAACACTGCATTTTACATCAAAACTTATTTTTCTTCTAATTTAATTATATGGTTAGAATATCTTTTTAATTGGTTTTAAAGTTCAATTAGAATATATTTTTACCATATAATCTAATGGTGTTCATTGTAATTAATTTCACTTTGAAATTGGACTTAAACTAGTGTCAATCTTTTGATATATATTGTTTCATAAAAACACGCTATTGGTTTTGACAACAGGAATTAATTATTAAATTAATTAATGAAACCTATATGTTTTGACTTTTTTAAAATAGACATCATTTTTAATTCGGAATATAAAATATATCTTAGGGTGAATTTTTGGTATTTTTCTGAAAAACATCAATTTTTTTATGAATAGTGAAACCACTAAGTGGTAGTTAAAAAACTGATTTTTCATTTTAATGAAACTTTTACACTTTTTTGAATTGAATTTAAAAAAATACAACATACATAGTTTTCATTAAAAATTAAAATGTGGTTCAATGGGATTAAAATAAATTTTTGGTGAATAGTAACTTTTAAGTTTTATTAATCATGATTAAAGGTAATTAGTGTAATTTAAGGTAAAAATAATGTTATAATAATATGAAATTACCTTGACACATGTCCTACCCTTATTTTATTTTTCGTGGATGACCAAAACAATCCATTGGTCAACTTGGGGACCCCATGGTTCCACTTGGGTAAGAAAATGACATTAATAACTTTTTATTTAAAGTTAAAATAAAAATGTCACAAACATGTATTGTTTTACTAAAACAATTTTACATGGGGTTATACAAGTCATAATTTTGACTATAAATATTCATTATAGATCTACAAAATATTTCCTACATCATAGTATTTTTTTATATTTTTTATACATTAAATAAATTAAATTATTTATGACACCATGATGATTCAGCGATTACCTCATTATTTAACGATTTCAATAAAATGAAAATATAATGTAAAATATAAGACTTACACTTGTCAAAAACCTATTGTATGAGTATATTTAGAACCTTATCACCTTATCCTCTAAATATATCAATTTGGTACCTTTTAAATCCGAAAATCATTTTAATATAAAGTAACATTTCTTGACATTCCAAGAGTGCCCTCCCCTCCTCTTATAAAAGGCCCACACCTCTACCACCTTACCCACACCTCTCAAGCCTTTGGCTGGGACAATACCTGCTCATTTTATCTCTACAAATCCCTCTTCTCATCCTAGAAGCCTTACTTTAGGCAGTAATCTCTTCAAGAAACCCTTTTGGTTCAAACCAAAGAGAGTTTCCCGATTTAAAGGTAATGTCTTCACTTGTGTTCTTTTGTTTTTTTTCTTCTACAACCCCCTAAACTCTTTTTATTACTTTCTTTTGTAACAACACCAGTATCATAAATATACTAGGATGTTTTTATAATAAGGATTCGAGCTACACTTAAACACACCTACATATAATGGTTAAAGAACATACTGTTTCTTTGGATGGCGAATTTCTGCCTCACGAAACGATGATTATTCAATATTCTTTTAACACCTTCAAAGGTGGACATTAAGATGTAACTATATTTATATATGTTATATAATATGATTATGTTTTACTTAAGCTTCTATATTTTTCATTTATGGCATACCTTTATGATTTCCATTATGGGTAAACGCGATATCTTCATTTTAGGAAGTGCGGACTACCGCCCCCTCAAAGTGATTTGATTCGTTAATGACATATGTGGGATGTATAAAGGATGGAGTTAATGGTATTATATATGATATTATACTGGAATTATAATATACCTTTATATCATTATGATTCAATTCCATTAAATAGGAAATATAAATGAAAGTAGCATTCATGCGTACGTACGGCTTACCATCTCCATGAACGGTGCATTTCATTTCTTACCTCTAAATGTTATGTAATATTATAAATGAATGTATATACTGTATATATATGATATATATGATATCTAAATCATGAATATAATTCTGGATATAATGGATATTTTACCACATGAACAACTTGTAATTATAATGAGTTTATTTTTGACTCAAGTACCAATGACCGACAAAACGACCATTATTAACTTAAATAATTAAATAGTGTTCATAACATGGTAATAAGTGATATAAAGGGAATAATGAACTTGAAAAAGGTTCTTAAGAATGTATAAATTAACTCAAGTTTATTATTCAAGAGGTTAAAGAATCATCAAGTCAAGTCGGACCAGAGGTAAGAGACTTCGTCTCAATCTCCTTTCATTGAGGCATATTTTGTTTTATACACAACTTTCTTTTATACGGTGTATAAACCCCTTTGACTTTTATGTTTATTCAAAAGGAATATTTTTTATAAAAAGCGTTTTACTAAAAAACAAAAGGAATGTTTTTTTGTCGTACGTATGCAGCGACAACGACTTCTCTGCCACTGTGACCATTATTTGAGTTTCGGCTTCCTCTACAAGCCATAACTTTTTTCTAAAATGAAAAATAAATACCATGTTTCACTTTTCTTTTATTTTGTTATTGAAAATGGTTTTCATAATGTTTTTATTATATCAATGTGTTGTATTGATATCTTGTGATTGAAATGTGGAAATGTTATGTTTCCTTTATTCATGTTTTATGTGATACGATTATGTTATGGTTCTTGGTCATTATTATGAAGATGGGTGGTTCTGTGATGAACTAAGGGAGAGTGAGCCCGATATAGCTCTCTAATTCATTGGGTAACACGAAGGGGTAAAACGTTAAGGTTTCTCCGAAGAGATTTAGGGAATATACTGTGATGGGTATTCCAAATGTAACCATGAGGGTTACTCCCTATGTAAGAATGTTATGAATGCCCCAAGTTACCTTTATGTCTTATGATTTCTATGATTTATTCATGATTTGATGAGGTATGTTAAAATGCTTATGTTTTATGAGTAAAGTATGATTTCAGACATGGACCAATGTTTTCATTTCGTACTTTTATATCCCTTACTGAGATTTTTATACTCATCCCAAGTTTTTGAAATGTTTTTCACAAGTCAAGAGAAAGGTACATGATGTGATGATAGTTTCAAGAAAGTGTTAAGAAAGAATCCATGTTTTATTTTAAATATGTTTCCATTGATGGGAAAAATTAGTACTATATTTTATGTAACCACTTTGTTTAAATATAGAATGTAATGCATGTGTTATGATCTAATTCTCTAAAACTCTAAAAATGAAAAGATCATCAATGTGTAATCTTGTAATAACTCATGATTAAGTAATGTTTAAGGCTGGTACCTTATACTGACACATAGATAGAGTACAACCAAAATCATCTATCTAAATGAATCCATGTGTAATGATGTGATTTATCTTATGCATTATTGTTTTTCCCCACTCTAAGAGTATACTCACAATGGATGATTTCCAAATATGATTCTCTCTACCATAGGATTAACCTATTTAAGCACACATAAAGTGGTATACAAACATGCTCGATGCAGTTTCCACCTCACCACACCCAATCCTACGAAAAAACATAGCTTGATTATCCACTATCTGAAATTTATTGAAAATGATCTCACATTCCCACTAACACCATGTACCATCACCCAATCTGGATGCCTTAATTTATAATTTCATTCTAATATCATCCAAATAGCATACACTAAAGTCTGAATATGATACTCGATGTGATTCCATATATTGGATCCTCAACCAACCAACTTGTTATCATGATCACACCATAAGCATCAATTAACCTGCAATCTAAACCACTCTCAAGTCATTCCGAAATCCATCTTGAGCCCTATGTAACATACAAAATCCAAATTATTCTATACCTGAATCCCAAATCTGGTATCTACAAATGGAATAGATAAATTTGCATCATTATGTATATTTATTTCACAGTTCCATCACAATCATCCATCATCTAGTATCATATTATCCACATCCCTAGCAATATGTGGGTCATTACTCAATGACCAATAAGAAATTCTCCACCATAGGGGTTTCCCTATAATCATTATACTAAATAATACACTCAATTTCTAGAACCCACACTCTATCCATTATTACCTGTAATTATTATATGTGGTTATCCCATTCATACCGGAGCACCAACACAAAACACCGATTAATAACCATTCCCTAGATCATTGAGAACATCTTACTCGGGATCTATGAAAAATTTCATCTATGATGAGAATCTCATCATCCAAATTCCATTGGTTCACTCTCAACCAAATGACCTCCCTTAAACCACTCCTTAATTGAAACTTCCTATAACTTCCATCATCATACACATATCACTCTTTTAGAAAAACTCTCATACATTCTACACAAAAAATTTCAAGGGAAAATCTTGGATTGACCAAGATTCTACGCAAAAATCTATTTTAGATTTCACTTATCATTATATAGTGTCACCTCTCATTCTCATCGAATACACAGAATCTCCATGAATATAGGAATCTATTAAAATCCATCAATTACTAAACTACACATAGGTACTAACTAATTCATAAAAAAATAATCACTACATGTAACAAAAACACACTTTCCCTCACTCATCAATGCTTTTCAAAAGAATTTATGCAACCACTCACATTCCTCTTCTTAGGTAGAGTGAATATCTAACTAATATATCATATTTTCTTACTATTTATCTATCTCAATATCATTTGAATGTAAAAAGTGTACACACATGTTCTACATGGACACACAACCTAACTCTCGATCCCCTGTGTCATACATAATCAAATCCAGGCTCACATGACTAACAATTAAACATGACACATTTAATTCTAATCCAAAAAACATAGGCACTAATTTTGATTCCATAACTATGATACGTAAGGAATCTACATGACTACACCACTTTTCTAACTACACTTTCATTGTATCATTTTCAACACAATTCCTCTACCAATGATTATTATCTCTATGGGATATCAAAATTCATGGATAACCCCTCTCATGGGTTACCATACTCTATCAGTTTTATCAATAATAGTAGGAAATGTCTCATTGGTCAATCAAAGAATGTGGATCACCAATTACTTGAGCATCATTTCCAAGGCACTAGGATCTCCCACATATACCATTAACCATGTATCACATAAGACAAAAGTCAAGGGACACCATCTATACTCTTTTCCCAAACATTATAAGGAAACTCACTTTCTGACACCCACACATTAAGGTTCCCACTCATAAATATCATAAATCACATGTTGAGGCAACCACTCACACTCAGTAAACCATCCACACCATGTATCTTTATACCAAACTACCCTAATCATGGATCAATTCGCATCCTTATGCATATAATAACGTCATCATAAATTTTTTTTGAAAAAAACCATAGTCATAAGGTTTTGTTAAGTATTCTTCCACACAGAATCTATATGGGAATATAATATATAAGTTATTTTTAAAAATTTATGTAAAAAAACAAACATCACTTCTTAACACAAGGGGTTCATCACCTAGGTATATAATGCATTTATAAACCACAAAATGGGCACTATACATCTCTAGCATGGAGGGACTATATATTAATCATTGAGAAATATCCCACATAAAATCTACATGATCATTCATCAAGATAAATATCATGTTCTAGATGAGTATAATTACAAAAAAAATGTTTTATAAGAAAACACCATATAATTTGTTGTTTCAACTTTAAAAAATGAACCCTCTATCATAAGTGATATCAATCGCATGCGAGTACAAAAATTTCATGTGAATCCTATGTGTGGAAGATAATCCATATAACCATTCATATTAACACTACCGTCCAAAAGACATGAAAATAAAATTCTAAAATATACACACCATTCTTTAATATATGTCTCAATCACAACACCAAAAACCAAAAATATAAATTACATATCCTGGGTGACAATGAATTTAAATCAAAAAAGGTTTCATGATGAACCAATTTAAGGTCTATCACAAGCTCTAACATATCCCTGAAAATTTTATTCCATACAAAAAATAGTAATAATATTAAAAGGTTTCTCTAATATAACTTTGAAATGTCCCTTGACCTAAGACTGGCCATTTGTATCTAATTCAAATTCATCATGTGACCTCAGACACGCCACCTTATATTTAAAAGGTTTCTGACTAGCAGTGAGGGTCTAATGTGATTCCATGGGGAAACTATACCCCCATATCAGAGTAAAAATTATGTGAAAATAACCAAAAAATATCCATAAAATAATCAGATTTTGAATAACCTAGTAAATGAGAGTCATGAAATATAAAATAGAATTTAATAAAATAGTCAGGTATCGAAATTGATCACTTATATAAAATAGACAACATAAATAAATTAAATGGAGGATTTACTAACATCTCTAATCCAAAACACATACCTAGTCTCCAAATACCTATCAATTTTCTTCATATAAATCATATAATATATGGAATAGAACCAATATGAACCTCAAACCATGACGTATAATCAATTACCAATGTTTCATGTCTTCCCGAGCAAGGTGTGAGTAAAACTCAGTAGGTCGCCTTCAACAGTGTCCCAAACATATCAAGTAAATATTGTACAAGCGCATGTGATATGATTAGTATTATAAAATAAGATTAATAAATCATATAAAATAATAACCATTGATCCTTGTGTTATAAGGTGACACATGAGATCAACCATACCTACTTTGGACAGTGTAAAATTTCTTTGAACAATCACATAACCAGTAAGGAGATAAATTTCTTACCACAGAATCTTATAGATTTATCATCATGAACTAGTTATAATACCATCTCTAAACCATAGAAAAATTCACATTTCCTCGATACCCTAGGGAATACCTACTATGTTCCTAGGAAAATATTTCACATCACCTAGATCAAAGGGTAAAACACACTCCCTACCGAGGAAACAAACATCATACAATAAAAAATTAGTTTTAATACCCACTCACCTTCCTGGAAACACATGTATCATCCATAATAAACCAGGGTAATTCTCATTCCTCACCCTATAAACAAATAACACCTACTTATGAACTTTTTGGAAAATTCTCCACATCCTTGAAATAAATAGCAACATCCATTAGAACCATGGGGAGTATACACTCCATTTCCAAGAAACATAAGTCATATCCTTTTGATCATAGGGATATACACACTACCTAACTAGGAAAAAAAATCATATAATTGTAAAACTCTATGTAATATTCTATCCCAGCATGGAAACAGACATCATATCAGATATTTATCTACCAATGTTTAAATTATAAATCAAATCATCCTTAGGCAAGTTAGCCACTCACACATACCTATTTCACAATTCCTATATTATCATCTCAAGTGCGCAACCAAGAGCCATAACTCAATTACTATCACGTTACTTGAAGTAAATCTCCACATCCTACTAACTTGAATGTATGACTCCCTCAAGAACATCTAAATCACATAATCACAACATACTGAACTCATCAACATCCTCAACTCACTCATTGGTATTATCCACAAAGTTCCAATAGACCAATCACAATCTCTACTAATTATGATCATGGAATATCCAAAACCCTATGGTGTTGTCTTAGTCTATATTCCCTTTCATGAACCTATACTCAAGTTTAATGATCTAATACTCAACCAATTATTGTATCATAACTCTGTCCTTCCAACTAATGACTATTCTATGAAAATTATCCCAAGGAAACTTTGAATCTTGATTCCAATCCATTCAATAATCCCACCACTTATATGTAGGTATCATTCTGAATCAATCATGGGAGATATCTCAAGAACATTGTCCAGAGGAAACCATCCTCATCACATATCATTCAGTTTTTGAAGACTTAACCTTCTCAATATACTCATCAATTTTTCTAATATTATTTCAAGAGGGTGTTCCTCATCATATGTGAGACATACAGTTTTACAACATATTAACACTTGTCCAGAACCTTACATATCTATCAAAATATACATATGAAACTAACATAGGCTATTCATATATCATATCAACCTTGAGGACCCTTCACAATCCTCTTATAAAACAAATCGACATCTTCATCTCATAAGTGACATAGTCATCGAGAGACTCTATTTTATATAAACATCATAGGAGCACCAGCTTAGAACCTAGGGATCAAAGACAGTCTATGATAACTTCCACAATGTCTCACTACAACCATTCATAACTAATTCCACAGTCATTGGAAACTAATTCATTAAGCCAATGTTTTAGGTTCCTTCACATACCTTGAAATGTTTTTCACTTAATGGGAATTCTATAAATCAATAATTTATAATTCAGGTAAATATCTCATTAGTGAAAAAAATTTATATAACATGATAGAAAAATAAAATCATGTACTATAGTTATGTATTCAAATACCGCCTACATCACACTGTGTTATTCCCTTAAGAAGCTCTTCCATCCCTTGAAATCTTATCCAATCATCACACCGTCTCTTGAGCTCTTATTTTGAGCAATAATTTTCTAAATAATTAGTTATAAAAATTATAATTAATTAAAATATTTAATATTTACTAAAATACATCGTGCCACCACATTGCATAGAAACTGAGACCAACAACACTTAAAAAGTTCATAATGTACCCCTCACACCATTATGTGAAAAATCCATATCAATCGTCACTCATTAAATTATAAATTATATATAATTTAAACCAAAATCATAGAAAACATTATAGGGTGATGCACTCTAATTAAATTATGTGTAATAACATGAGATCATCCTCCTGGGACATCCTCTATCTAGTCCAGGAAAATACCCATTACTCAAGCCCAATTCCACCATTCATCGATGTAATCATCACCAATACTAAGTCAAAATCATTCCACAAATTAGAGGGCAGACATGGGAGAAGAAAAAGGATTATAGTGGCGGGAATAACCTTTAATCCACCATGTAATTTTTATCATGATCTCCCCACATCAATGGGTCAAGAGAGAAATGAATGGAAGAGGGTACAACAAAAAATAGTCCCCCCATACCTCTCTCTCGACCTAAAACCAAAGTGGAAAACCGTAAAAGGGTGAAACGCCCCTATTTAATAAAATTTAATATTGCACCTTACTGTAGGTATCATAGGTCAGTGATGAAAATCCCCTCACCTGAGGTTTCCTTTTAGGGAACCCCACTAGGTTTCTGAGTAATCACACAACCTTGGGCACTTATTGGGGAACAAAACTAGAATCTATGATGAAAACCTCCTCTTAGATATTAATAATACATATAACTATTAGATAAATATTATGTAATATCCCCATGGTTGTGTTGTATTCTTTTCCATTCAATCACCCACCGAGGTATAGCTCCAGGAACCATTATGCAACACTCCTCCAGAGATAGCCTAATAGATCTTCCTCCTATTGTCCCTCCATAGTAATGACTACCTACTATGACACGGTCCTTCCATAAAAAGAACCACCATGTCATAGAACCCTCCTATAAGGTTTTATTCTCCTTCCATTTCATAAATTCAATACAAAACACATGTCACATTGGAATTCCCCTATGACGTTGCAAGATCGGTTTCCTACAACCAAATTCTACTGAAGGGTCTTCTTATCCCTACCCTAATGTTATCCCAAGAACATGAATCACCACTCATACACAGTTATATATTCAGAATCAAATACTTGAGATGTTCCCACACTTGTAATTCCAATATTAATCCCAATTCTGAAAATCTTCTCTTCTCTGATACTAAAAATTATAATTCTTGTTGAATTTGATGACCCACATAGATGTGAGGGTTTAAAATTGGATTCCATTTTTTAGTTTCATATTCATATCATTTTAGTATGACATATTATATTAAAATTATTATTCATTAATAAAATATTCAACATATGTTTTTTAATTTTTTTTAACATATTCAAGAATGTTTCATAACTTAGATTGAAAACTAAAATAACCTCAATGAACTAATTAATGAAAAAAATATATCTATTATGATTAAAAAATGAATAATTTAGTGGTTTTAATTAAATAAAAAATCTAATAAACCCCTTGTATTTATCATCCTAATGATTACACCTTTACCAGATTTATTTTGAAAAAATATTGGAAGAATCATTTATAAGAGTCATTTAACATTCTATTTAATAAATCATATCAACATTTTATTACTTATAAGTTTAATTTGGAGAATTATTTTTTGTTTAATACTTAAATAACATAAATATTTTTTTCACATTTTCATATTTTATTCCAAAATACAAAAAAGTTGGGTGGTATTTGAGGTAGACATATTACACATAATTGAGCTGAAAAGGAAATAGTTTGTCATATAAAAAAAGGTAATTTTTGGTGTCCTTAGTGATATATATATTGAATGTTTGGTGAATTAATATATAATTTTGAAATTCATTTTTACTAAACAACTAAAATTTAATATTTATTTATAAACTACATAAACAATACACATGTATTCTTTTAATAACACACAATGATTTACAAGGTTGACTAATCAATGTGAGTAGATAGTCTGTGGGGTGTTTCAGCTATTATTATATATTTTATAGTTTTAATATTTTTTTTTCAAGTATAAAACAAGATGAAAAATTGGATAAACATTTAAACCATTAAAATATAACATCTAATACTGCTTGTTCACTTTCACTAATACAATTATAGTTATGATTTTTTGAATGAAAATTTAGATCATGTGATCCTATCTTAATAAGAAATAGGATATGTTATAGAGAACCTATCTTCCTTATAATTTTGTTATGTGTGATGAAAATAATTGAGTAATCTCATTATTCTTCCACTTTTACTCTCATTAATAGATGTAATATAATTCCACAACAAAATGTTTCTTCTTCCTCATTTCATTTTTGTTTCTTTTTTTCTATCTCTATTTTTAAAAAAGACTCTGCAATATATTAACTAGAATGAATCTTCTTTATACTTATACCCTTACTTATTCTCAACATAAACTCCATGAAAACAATTATTTATTCTCTATTTATTCATGAACTTAATTTCCTTTTAATAGACCAAAACCTCCTTGATGATGACCATAATAACTAATATCTTTTTAGACCGTTTCTATATGATTAATCCTATTAAAATAATCTCATTAAATAATAATATATTAATTAAGATTAACATTAAAATTGAGATAACATATACCAATAATTTCAATATCATGAATTTCCTAAAATGGATATTCACCACTATCAAAAAATCTATTAACAATTACATAGTAATGAAAAAATATGCTTCACAATTACAGAACATTTTAACAACCCTTATATAGGATTCATAATTATTAATTCACCATAGTGAAAAAAAAATCAATGTATTGTAGAATTTTATTTCACACATTCACTATAATGAAACTCAAGGAAACACATATAAAACCTTTTATTTTCTGTATTTACCATTATGAAGATGCTAGAAAACCCTTATATTGAATAAATTTACTCACTTCACCCTTATGAAACCTATAAATTTCTCCATATAATATTATATAATATATTATTAAGTATTAGGTATTTTCTTTCCTATATTACACCATTACATAGTCTTCACTTTCTTATTTCCCCACTTACATAAACTCATAAAATATTATAAAAACATTGTAAATAAAAATTTACCTTTTAAAAATACCATTATATAGAGGCCCATATTTTTATATTCCTCTACTATTTGTTTTTATATTTTTTGGGTGAGGTGAAATAGAGATTTTAAGTGGATTGGGAGTAAATAAATTATTTTTTTATGTTTTTGAGGGAAACCAGGATGTGTTTGGTCCTCATTACATCTGGTGTAGTTTTGTATTGTCATTGTTTTGGTATTTTTCATGGAAGATTGACTATTTTTTTTAAAATTAAATCAAGTGTTGATTCTTACCTTTTTAGTGAAATATTAAATTATATTATAAAACAACAATATGATATTCAGGATTGTTTTTGACATGGTTTTTTTCCAATTGGATGAAATACATACCTAAAATATGGGGGGAGGAATTGTTGATAGTCGCTATCAATGGTGAAAAATTTTCTATTTTACTAAAAGATAAATCATAGATGAGTTTTGGTTTATAATAAGGATCAAAGGAATATATAATGGTCTAAAAATCTACATCATGGTTTTTAGGGCATGTTTAAAGGAGAAAATTTTTCAATGATATTTTAGGAAAGAGATCGAGTTTGGAGACTATGGTTTTTGGATCACCTTGATTTGAGACAAACCAATATGTTGTCCAATACCACTACCCTATTTATTGGTACCATGAATTTATATTATCAATTATACAAATTCCTCAACCTTGTTTCAATTATCTTCTATTCCCATGAACCCTAGATGCCCTAGTGTCTCGGAATTGGTGTTTTCGTAATTAATTATTGGCCTTTTAAACCCTTGGTTTTGTGAGATAGATCTCTTATGGTTTATGGTTCCATTATCCTCTTTTTATTTAATTATTTATCTATTTATGTCTTCTCAGATTCTATAATAGTGTTGGTGATTGGTTTTGGTGATATTTGGGGGAATTTTTTATTATGTATTGTTGTATTATGGGTTTATTGGGTAATTATTGCAAGTTTATTCTTCCATAAAGTCTTAAACATATGTTTTATAAAGTTTGGTATAACCTATTAAATTATGTTTCATACTTTAGATAAAACACTAAAATTACTACAATGAAACCATTCATAAAAAGAGATTTATTTTATGATTTCTAAATAAGGGATTTTGAGGTTATCATTAAATATATAACTCAACAACTCATTCTTAATTAATTTTTTAAATATTTATCCTTCACCTCTATTTTTTTATTGTAATAAGGAATAATCGTTTATAGGGGTCATATAATAGTATCTATAACAAATAATATAAAAAATTATTATTTATTCATTTAATATGATGAATTATTTCTATTATAATCATTAGGTTACATGGCGATATTGTTTTACACATTCAAAATTTAATCCAAAATATGACCAAGGATGGGGAGTAATTTGAGACATATAAATTTCTATAGTGGTATCTCATGGAATGGATCATTCCAATAAAAGATAGATATATTATTATAAGATGTTATTTTTGGGGTCCTATGTTTGATATTGATACAGTAAAATTAAAGGGAATCAATGTGTACTTTTGATATGACATTTTGGAAATATCATCACTTTAATATTCATAAGTAAATTAGATAAATAATAAAAATTCATTCTCATTGTAGAAGAAAAAATTAGAAAATGATCATTTTTTAGTGTGACTAGATAGTCATTTGTGTGTTGTAGTTTTTATTCAATGTTATACAGTTTTACTATTTTTATCATGTATAAACCAATAGGTATAATAAGAAAAACATTCAACCCATTATTTTCTATCTCCAAATAGTTTATGTACTCTTTCACTAATATAATTATAATTATAATTTGTAGATTTTTGGGTCAGATCAGGTCACCGATTCTCAATATTATAGAAGATATCACATAGAGAATACAAAATCCTTATACTTCTTTTCAATGTTATGAAAATAATATAATACCTTCTCTTTTACAACCCTTTTATTATCATGCATGGATATAATCTGATTCTCACAACAAAATGATTCTTCTTATTTATTTTTTATTTAGTGCTCTCTTATATTCAAAATTGAAAAAATAATCAAATATACTTCCTATCGACCAACATGTTACTTCCATATTCTTCTCCTCTTACTTATTCTCATCCCTAACTACATAAAAGAAATAGTTAACTATCTGTCAATTCAAGAATATAACAACCTCTTAATATGCATAAAACACCTTGGTAATGAACACAATAATATTTTTTATAATTACTACATGATTAGTACTACTAAAATAATGATCCTAAATAAAATTCTAAGGATTAATAATGACATTAAAATTAACATAGAATAATACACCAATTTTACTCATAAGCATTTCCAGAAATACCTATTCATCATTACACAAATCTACACTAACTATTATAAAGTATTGAAAATTTATGCTTTACTATAATAAAAAATTTAAATAAACCTTACATAGGCATTATAATTCTCTCTTCACCATAACAAAAATATATATTCATGGTTATGTAGGATTCAATTTCACACCTTTATTATTATGAAACTCAAACCAACACATACACAACCTTTTTTTGACATATCATAAAGATTATAGACAAAACATATATAGTATTTATTAACTAACTTCAATCTTATGAAGAATTTTTATTTATCCATCGCTTATCATAAATTATCTTATTAAATATTACATACTCACTTTCATATATTCCACTCTTATATATTCTTTACATTTTTTTATCAAAGCTTACAAAAACTCACCAACTTTTATGAAACCATTATATGTCAATCACTACCTTTAGAAAATACATTTATATAGTAGACCATTTTCATATTCCACAACCATTTTGGGTGTTAGGAGAGGCTAAAGAGAGTTTATAATTTGTTTGGGAGTAAAGAAATGATTTTTTATCTTTTTTAAGGAAACGAAAATTTTATTGGCCTTAATTACATCAAGGTTTTTTTTGGGATGCTCATGGTTTTAGATGTGATCATGGTATCTTAGCAATTTTTTATGTAAATATTGGGATTATTCTGACCATTTTATGGAAGTATTACATCATTTTTAAAATATATAAGTGATGAAAGATGGATATTCTTTAAAAAAATTATTTTTATTATTCACGATGCTTAATGTTATTATATAGAGAATAAAACCATCTTAAAATTATATAATCATGTTTTTAATTGGGGTCATTATTTAAATATGATAATGAAACATAAATATGGAATCCTGAATTTATTATTTTATATTTTTTATTTGAATTAAACTGTAACTTCATAAAAATGTGAGGAAATGAGATATTTTTTTTGAAATCTTATTATAAGTGATTTTTTTCTAGAATAGATATATTTATGGAGTGGTTTTCCATAGATTCTTAATGTGGTAGTGGTGGAGATTCAAATGTGGATTGTTGGTGGTTGTTGATGCGGTTGTGGGAATAGGTTGATGTGGTTAGTTTTTTAGATTCCATGGAATATGAAGTGTGATTAATTAGTTAAATAAATTTTAAGATGTTGAATGGGAATGTGTTGTGATAAATAAATGAAATATTTTAAATAATGAATTAATAATTTTGAGTAATATATGTTGTAAATAAATTTTATAAGTTGAAGATGTAGTTGTTCATATGAAATCATGGTGGATGGAAATCATTATAAGGATATGAAACATAATTTTATTTGTAAATTTTGAATAAATTATAATAAATAGTTGAATATGAAATGGGATTATGATGTTTTATTTGGATGAAGTACTGTTTTCCAATTTTAGTGGTGTTATCAAGTAGTGTGGTTACAGTTGGCATCAGCTGTTGTGGTGTAGAAGAGATATACAGATGGAATATTTTGTCCATAGAGGATTTGTGATAAGAATTAGAGCATAGGTTATGAATGTGTGATTATTGTGTATCCCTTGTACTTTTTTAACTAGGAAGGTTCGGGAAGATCCCTTTTATTGAAAAACAAATAATGTACAGAAATGAGATGGATGGGGTCATAGAAGCAACATGCCCTCATGCCATGAAATACCAAAGTAGATGAAATATCATAATAAAACTCATACGAATCATCATAATCACCATACCATTCAGAATCAGATTCTAAGAAACCATGAGACCTTGTAACCATAGTTGGTTTTATATAGGAATAGTCTTTCCTACATCTCTCTTTTCTGTGAGGAATATGTTTAAAACCCTCATTAACCACAAAAACATTTTTCCCTTTGGAGAATACCTGAATATAGAATGATTTTTTTGGGGAACAATCCTCAATTTCCTCCCACCAATGATGGATGCCATGGGTATAACTTAATTTATTAATTTCTTATCGAATCTGTGAAGTATTCCCTTCAACACTTGGATTTTTCTGCCCCTGTTCCAATATAACACCTGGTATAAGGCCATCCTCATATGTTATAGCACTCATTTCATCCCCTGACCCATGAATTTCTGATGACAATCCCCTGGTCGAATGTGATGACTCAACTCTAGCATTCATATCACTTTTGTCAAAAGCGGGTTTTCTGTCACCAAGTGAGTCCACATTGTTTTGTTACATCCACTCTTTCTTCCTACAAGAGGCTTTATAATGCCCTTTTGAACTACAAAAAGATAAAACCACATTCCTATGACATTTATCCTTGGCATGACCAATAATCTAACACTCTGAACAATAGTCAGAAAGTTTTTCATATTCCACTTTCAAAGGAATTTCATCATCAAGTGATGACAAAACTACATTATGAGTCAAGCAAGAACTCAAGTCGACCTCCACCTGTATCCTAGAATAATGTCCAAATTTTGAAACCTTGGTGTTCTTATCCATTTTGATAGGAATTCCCACAGCATATGCAATATCAAATAAGATTTTAGGATGCCATAAAATTCAATTAAGGTCAATTATTTTGTTCTAGACTTGAGCTCTAGTATTTTTAATGGAAAAGGGATTAAAACAAAGAAACCCCACTCTTGAAAACATAGAATAACTAGATTCAAGGTGATTGATCCAAAACCTCACGCTCTTCCCTTTAGATCCTTTGATGGAAAAATGATGTGAACAAATCCATGACCAAGAGGAATGCATCTCCAATCAGAAAATCCCCATATAGATTTCAGCTTTCGAACTAAATCATCAGATTTCCATGACTTTACTCCAATGGGAAGAACAAGCCTAGAAATTGTAGAATGTTCATAGATTTTAAATCTATTAAGAATAGCTTCTCGGTTAGTAGTCACATTAGCAGTATCCCTTTTTTCACCGTTCTCTCCTTAACATCATCCTTTACATGTGAAAAATACCTTCTCTTGAGAGTGTCAGATTGAGATTTACCAATCTTCATATTTTCAAAATTCACCACCCCCTGAAAGAAAATCTAATGGTCGGGTCACCTCTGCTTCTACTTTACCTGTATAAAAAATGTTCAAATCCAAATTTTCTATAGCCAGAGTGCAGGTTCCATTCGTTTCTGCTACAACAACCACCTCGCTCGTGCCTACCGTGCCAAGCACCACCGCCATAGTAGCGCCGCTCGAACTGGCCCCCACCACTGTAAATGTACTGCTCACGTTGACCACATCGGACACCATACTTGTAGAACTCCTCCTGCTGACCACATCGTTCATCGTCACGCCACACATAGTCATACATTTTTTATTTCTAAAACAATATCAACTAAATTGGGTAAGGAAACTAATGCACATATGAGGTATTGTGGTCTAGGTTTACCCTCGGTATTCATGTCATGGGTGATATGGATGGATTATTACTCCCCTTATAATACTCTCTATTTTATAAATATTGTGGTTATGTGAATGATATGTGGTGATGTGGAAGTTGTTTTTTGATGTAGAAGTGTTGTGGTAATAATACAGTAATGTGGAAATGGATATGAGGTTTTGGATGTGTAATGTCATGCCTTATGAGACTAATATCCCATGACCTGACCGATGGTCTCTATTATACCATAGGTTCCCCTCCCTATATTATAGATACTTCCAAATATTATTTAATGTCTAGATGGATATAACACAGAGACTATAACCTTTGGTCACTGTTATGACCCAAAATTTTATTAATTAAAATTCCTCTTAAACTTATAAAATGTCTTATTATGTAAAATGGTTCTAAAATGAATATGAACTTCTTTGGGTTTATTTTTTTGGATTTTAAAATAATTTTAATAATTGTTACCATTTCTTATATTGCCATTGAACAGTGATCACATGATTATTAGAAATATAGGACTTTAACAAACCCAATTTACTCAAACAATTGAAGCGATGACCTCACTAAGTTGAATTTCTCCATACAAAGCCCACATATCGTAGCTCGTAAAAGTGGTAGTTTCACTTTGATTCTCTCTTGAAAAAGTTCAATCCATGCATCAACATGTTAATCTTGAACAGAACTGCCTACAGGAGAAGTGGAAGTTGATAGAGATTACCACTCGAGGAAGGTTATTTGAGCCGCCCCAAGATTTTTTCACCATTGCAAACCTTACCCATAGGTCTTATGTGGTTTTTATAAGGGGTTATATAACAAGAACAAAGAAATATGATTATGTTCATTATTTCTGTATAAAAATACACATTATTATTATTATTATTATTACTTTGTAAATGGTTTTTAAAGAACAAACTGTATTTTTAGTTAATATTAATTTAAGAAACATATTTTGATGAATTAATGGATTTTTTAATTAAATAATATTTCAATAAAATATTATTACTCAATTATTTTTTTATTAAATTTAAATGATCGTAAAAAATTTATGAGCATAATTGTAATTTTTATTTTGGTTTGAAAGATGTTTTTGTCAAAACCCATGAATTATTATAACTGCCAGTTTTGATTTAAAAAGTAAAAATTAGAATATTTATAAAATTATTTAGATCAAATGAATATCTTTTTGGATTCAGGATGTCGAAATTAGCTGAAGTTTAATTTTTCAAAATTTCCTAAGACAGTCGATTTTTTTGGTTAAAATTAAATACCGTTTAAATATATATTCTGTTTTATGAAATCATAATGACCCAATATTTATTTAGTAAAATAATAAATATGATATTTTCGGACAATATAGGTTTTACATTTAAAATAATGTGATTTAAGATTTGTTTTATTAATTTTATGGTGCCTTCTATGACTTATAAAATGTTTTAAAATTTAAAATAATTTCTGTGAGAGTGAAACTCACCTCCACATAATGAAGCCTAATATTTTAATATGTTCTAATAGTGGACATATATAATGATGTTTTCTACTCCACTTTGGAAAAAACCATGGGCCAAAACCATGGTATGGTTTGTGGTTTTGATTAGTTTAATATGTAGTGTCCAAAACCTAAATAGTAAATAATTCCCTCTCATTTCCTATATAAACCTCTCAATCACCCAGTCCACTTCACTCAAAACTTTTTTATCTAGACCAAAATCTTCCCTAATTTCTCTAGATTATTCTTAAGGAATCCCAAGCTCCCAATAAGCCTCTCTCAAACCTCTGTCATGCATTTTGGAACACACATCCATGTAAAGGATTTTCCTCTCTCCTATTAGTACATACTTATTTATATTGGTATACACTTTTTTCAGTTGAAAATGTAGGGGTATGATTTATATCCTCCCCCATACATCCATAAATATTCTTTAATGATGATTGACCTCTTTAGCTCTCTTTAATATCTCCCATGTGTACCCATTTCCATGCCGAAATTTCGTATGGAATTTCTCTCTTCTCATTTACATTCAAAAGATTATTTTATATTATGAATTTAAATTACATTACAAATGTTTCGGTATTATTATACATTACCCCTTACTGTACATTTCATATATAAATTATAAGAGACCCCTTTCTCTATCCTCAACCCATTTTAAAAATTTCTATTTGACGTCATTATGATACTGAAGTTACACCAAAATTTGCCATGCGAAAATCATCATTCATGTGAATAGAATACCCATATCTCTATTAAGGGTATTCACATTTATGAACATGTACTTATTGAATGGGGAACTAAATTTGTGTATTCCATTTATCTTATTTGTGGAATAAATTATGATTTTTAATGAATCTATTTTGTATGATCCATGTGGAACACCTATGCATGAAATGATATGTTTATAAAGGGTGTTCCCTGATAGCACTCCAATGCATTGGGTAAAGATTAGTGTCACAACCCGCTCTTGGGACCTGTTCTGTGACTACCCCAATCCCACCTTCCATAGGCCAGGGGCTGGCGACTAGCACTGAGGACATAAATCCCAATATAAGGGAAGGAATTGCCTTTAAGTAAAATAAAAAACACCACAGAGTATGCAAGAAGAAGTAAACACTGAGTAAACTGAGTAGAAAGGTAAGATCTTGAAAGTAAATGGGCCAGAATACAAACCCAACTGAAAGTAAAGTACAACTGAAAAGAGAGTACAGTAGTAGAGAAGTAAAGCAGCAACACCGAGCCGTCCTCTGGAAATCCCACCTAAAGGGCGGGTACAGATAGTCTCCTCTGCTCCTCAGCTCCAGTCGTCCGCTCTGTGTACATCTCATCCAGTGATCCACCTCTAGGTACCATCCAGCTCCACGAGCTCCTACCTCGATCTGTGTTCTCCTTCGTCTGCATCCAACACAACGTAGTGCGAGCATAGCCCGTGCAGTGGTGAGTATACGCTACTCAGTAGGGACCCCGAGACCCCTGAAGGTCTCCCAGAATCCACGAAGGATAATCCACAAAGGAAAGATACAATCACGAAGTAACAACCAACTCTACTTAGGTATATGCCCATACATATACCTAAGTCATCAATTCCAGTTCAGCTCCAACATTCGAGCCCAAGTTCGATATATTCCACACAAGATAGCACAATAAAATCCACACAAGATAACACTACCCAATCCACACAGGATAGAAAAACATTCATATCAAAGATAGTGATTAAAAGTCAAGACTCAGCTCACACAGGTATACTCTTCGTAAGTTGATAGAGATGATCAGATGTGGCCACTGATTCATCTAAGCTGCCGGAACCACAAAGGACACAAGACCAGCTACTCTGCCGGACCAACGTAGGATACAAGTACAGAGTCAAATACTGTCGGACCCACGTAGGATACAATAATAGCAGCCAAGTACTACCGGACCCATATAGGATACAAGAACAGTAGTCATCACCGTCGAACCCACATAGGATTCTAGTGTGGTCATCATCGCTGCCAAACCCACAGAGGATCCCAATACAGTCGTCATCGTCATCATAGTCGCAGCCAGCTCTAGGGTTCCCACACATAGCATGATCGATTCCGGGAGGGTCCACTCCACGATCCATGGGGGTAGATACATCAACTAACACGTAGTCCGAATTTGATGTATCCCAAAGTTCTTTCTCATCAAAAGGAACTCAACGTGGCAGACGACGCGTTAATCGGACGCCTGGTCTGAGAGTTATTGGCTTTTTCGTCCGAGGGGCCCAGTTTGTTTTTTAGTCAAAACCAACCCAACTGTACTCCAACTTCATCCAAATATTGAGAAGCGTAAGCCAAAAGAACCGTCTTTCTAAGAGGAATCCAACAAAGTCGACAGCATGTCAATCGGACGTCAGGAGCTCAAGTTATAAGCGTTTTTGCTCCGAGGGCCCGGTTGGTTTTGTGCTCGAACCAACTCGGCCATACCCAAAGTTCTTTTAAACCTTTATTTTAATATACCAAAACTATTTTCCCGATCCAAGGATCATTACCCAACTGACAGTGCATCGATCGGAGGTCCGTAGCCCAAGTTATGGGTGTTTGAACGGATCTGTCCGAAAACAGAGGGTTTGGGCCTGGTCCGACCCGGCCCAATACCCCCTGCATTGGCCTGAACCAGATCGACCCGAGCCCGGTCCGGGTTCGGCCCAGTTGGGTGTGGCCCGACCCGGCGCGGGGGTCCGGCCCGGCACGGGCGGCCCGGTCCTGAACAGGTGTCCGCTCAAGCAGATGTGGAAGGGGGGGAGGCCGCCACCCCCTTCAAACCGAACGATGGACCTACGGGGGGTCCACCCTTGCCGCACTGGCCAGGGGTTCAAACCCCCGGTTTTCTCAGTTCCGGCCAGCCGTAACGGCCAGCCGGTTGTGCCGCGCGGGATCGGTTGGTCCCGCCTCTTGTAGCACCGGTGACCGGCGGTTCCGGTCGTCGCCCTCTGCACCGTCGCGGCCTTAGGCCGTGGCCCTAGACCGACTGGCGTGGCGCGACGGCCCCGCGCCCCTCTTCTACGGCCCGACTCCGACCGCGGACCCTTCCGGTCTCAACGACGCGGCGCGACGGCGCCACGGCCCGCACCGGTCACGGTTCCTTTGTTTCCGCGTGGTACGACGGCACCGCTCGCCTCCGTTCCAAGCCACATAGATGTTCAACAACGACAAGGGGGAGCAGGGTCGGCCGTGTTTGTGCGGTCCAACCTCCTCCCGTTATAACGATATCAAGCGTCTATTTAACGATGAACGTCAGAAATAACCACGCACATAAAATCAAACCCCTACCTCGAAGAAGTTGTTGAACGTTGATCGTTGTGGGAAAACGGTGTCGCGGGGGGTGGTTTTGATGACGGCGTTGGTGAGCATCAAAGAAGAGGATGTCGTCTCACACCGGATGCAGAGAAGAGAAAGATCAGCACGCCGTCTCTCCTTGGGGCTCCGGTGTTCTTCGCGTTCTTCAATGAGGAAAAATAAGTTCTTCAGAGTATAGCACTCTCTCTCACTCTCAACACAACGAAGCAACCAAAATAAAATAAGAGATTTGCCTTATTTTATTACTTTTTCCAACCATTTAAAAAATTCAAAAACCTAAACTCACTTAATTAATTAGCCTTGTATTGTCTAAATTAATGGTGAGTTTAGTTGACATGTAATAAATGTGAAAAAGGGGTAGCCGCAACAATTAATGCATGGGAGGTTTAGGGGGGTTAGAGAATTTGAAAAGGAGGGGGATCATGTGGGCCCTACCTCACTAGTATCTTACCAAGAGGAGTTAGGATTAAGTGGGTCCCACCCCAACTTCCTCTCATGGATGTTAAACCACAAAGTAAAAAATAAAAAAAAATTGTAAAACAATTATATTTTTATTCATCACATTTTTAACATCTCCTCCCAAGAAAACCAAACATTAGAAAAGGTGTTCCTAAGCAATTATCGGTGCTTCGGTTTCATCGATGCCCTCAGATTTCGATTCTGAGCACCGGTTCAGAAGTTAGGAAAACCCGCTCGTTCGTTCACTGAACATACCCGAGCTAAACTTCAAAAATTGATTCCAGGCACACCAGGCCTCGGAATCAGGTGCCGTCAGAAACTCTGTACTCGTAAAATCCCAAAGAAATTAAGAAAAAAAATTCATTGAAATTTATAGGTCTTTACATTACTCCAACCTCAGGGCTTTACGTCCCCATAAAGATACATCACAAACTAGGGGAACAAATGAGGGTACTAAGCATGCATCTGAGCCTCTCGCTCCCAAGTGCTCTCCTGGAGGTTCTCGTGCTGCCACCTGATGCGCACTAGAGGAATCGACCACCCACGTAGGACATGATCCTGTCAATCCTCGATCTCCACCGGGACCTCCACAAAAGTCGCCACGTCATCAATGTCCAACTCCCAATGGTCTATTATATGCGTCGGGTCGTGCACGTATCTCCTCAACTGAGATACGTGGAAGACGTCATGCACCCGGTGCAATTGAGGTGGTAGAGCCAGGCAATAAGCCACCTCGCCTATCCTGCTGAGAACCTAGAATGGTGCTATGAAGTGCGTAGTTAACTTGCCACCCTGGAAAAATCTCCGTAATCCACGCCAAGGTGAGACCCGCAAGAAAACGTGGTCGCCATCCTCAAACTCTAGTGGTCTCCACCTCCTGTCAACATAAGACTTATGTTGGCTTTGAGTTGTCCTCATCCACTCCTAGATGACCTGGACCTTCTTAGTCGTGGCATGGACCATCTATGGTCCCACAAGTGCTGACTCCCCAGGGTCTGTCCAGTACAGAGGTGACCTGCAAGGTTGACCGTACAATGCCTCGTATGGTGCCATCCCGATGGTGGAGTGCTAGCTATTGTTTTACGCAAAATCCACCAAGGGTAGGTGATCCTCCCAACTGCGACCAAAGTCGAGGACACATACACGGAGCATGTCCTTGAGAGTCTGAATGGTCCTCTCTGTCTGACCATCCGTTTGAGGGTGAAAGGTGGTGCTTAGACATAGCTGCGTCCTGAATACCTCCTGCAACCCCTTCCAAATCCGGGAAGTAAAAGAATCATCTCGATTCGAGACGATAGATAATGGCACACCCTGAAGTCGTACGATCTTCTGAATGTAGAGACGTCCCAAGCTCTCCACTGAGCCCTGGTCTCTGATGGGTAAAAAGTGGGCCGAATTGGTGAGTCGGTCGTCAATCACCCAAATGGAGTTGTGACCTCTAGAAGTACGTGGAAGTCCAGTCACAAAATCCATTGATATCCCATCCCACTTCCACTCTGGGACCTCCAAGGGTTGCACCAAGCCTGCTGGTACCTGGTGCTCCACCTTCACCTGCTGGCAGGTGAGGCATCGAGAAACGAACTCTAATATAGCCTTCTTTATACGCGGCCACCAGTGATGTTGTCTGAGATCCTGGTACATCTTCGCCACTCCTGGATGTGCTGCTAAAGTGGAAGTGTGAAACTCTCTCAGCACCTACTATTGTAAAGTAGCTGGTACCATGGTACGTCCTCTGAAAAGGACAACGTGCTCTACTCCTAAAGAAAAACCATCAGGTGCATGTCCTGTGGAAATCTGTGCACGTCGCGTCTCACAGTCAACGTCCCCACGTTGTGCCTCTCTGACCCGCTGAAGAAGTGGAAGTGTGACTGTGAGCGACTGAAGGAAGGCTGCCTCATCTCTATCCATGAAGGATATCTACAAAGCGGCTAGCTGCTCTGTCGCCTCTCCATGTAGCTGAATGACCGTCCTCCTGCTAAGACAATCGGCTACTACGTTCCCCTTTCCAGGAGTATAGACTATCACAAAGTCATATTCCTGGAGGAACTCGAGCCATCGCTGCTGTCTCAGGTTCAGGTCCTTCTGTGAGAAGATGTACCTGAGACTCTAGTGCTCAGAAAATACTGTAAAGCGCTCTCCCATCAGATAGTGCTGCCACATCTTCAGAGCGAAGACCACTGCAGCTAACTCCAGGTCATGGGTAGTGTAGTTCTTCTCGTGTTTCCTTAACTTTCGTAATCCATAGGTGATCACTACCCGATCTTGCATCAAGACACACCTGATTCTGATCCCTGATGCATCATAGTAGACTGTGTACCCTACTCCATCCTCTGGTAGCCTCAAGATGGGTGCACTGGTCAATCTATGTCTCATCTCCTGGAAGCTCTACTGACTTCTATCTGACCGTACAAAGGGTTTCCTCTTCTTCGTCAAAGCTGAAAGTGGTGCCGCAACTCTGGAGAAGTCTGGCACAAATCTCTGGTAGTACCAAGATAGACCCAAGAAACTCCACACCTCTGTTACGCTCCTGGGTGGCTCTCAAGCTAGAACCACCTCGATCTTCGCAGGATCCCCCACAACTCCCACCTCATAGATGATGTGTCCCAAGAAGTGGACCTCGTGTATCCAGAACTGACACTTCGAGAGCTGGTAAGATCTCAGAGTGTGTCGAGTAAAACCCGCAAGTGGTAGGCGTGATCCTCCTCAGTGGTCGAGTATATCAATATTTCGTCGATGAAGACTACGACAAATCAATCGAGGTAAGGCTGAAAGATCCTGTTCATGAGACTCATGAACACTGTTGGAGCATTGGTTACGCCGAAAGGCCTAACCAATAACTCATAGTGGCCATACTGACATCTGAAGGCCGTCTTTTGCACATCCTCATCTCAAACTCTGAGCTGATGATAGCCTGATCTGAGGTCTATCTTCGAGAACCACTGTGCTCCCTTAATCAGATCGAAGTGGTCATCAATCCTCGGAAGTGGATACTTTTTCTTCACAGTCACCTGGTTCAGGCGATGGTAATTGTCACACAGTCGTAAGCTCTTGTCCGCCTTCTTGGTGAACAAAATCGGGGAAGCCCAGGGTGAAACACTAGGTCGAATGAATCCCTTTCCCTGCAAGTCCTCCAGTTGTACCCATATCTCTCGAAGATCAGCGGGAGCCATCCGATATGCTGGAGTAGATATCGGGGCTATCCCGAGATATAGGTCAATGTAAAAGTCTACCTCTCTAGGAGGAGGTAGTCCTGGAACGTCGTCAGGAAAAACGTTTGCAAACTGATCCACCACTACAGGAAAACTTGGACTCCGCACGTCAACTGCTCCTAGGATGAGGCTAGCCAACTGATGAGTGATCGGTTGTCCTCTCCTCTGTGTGAGTCCATCATGCGCTGTAAAGGATCCCTTCTCGCCGGTGAAGGTGAACCTGCTCCCATCGGTGCGAACACACCGCACCTTACGCCTAATACAGTCGATCTGAGCATGGAATGTAGATAACCAATCCATGCCCAAGATGAATTCGTAAGGCCTCGACGCCATTACAAGAAGATCCCAGCCAAATATCTCGCCTCCTAGAGTAAGCTCACACTGTCGTCACCAGTTTCTAATTGTCAAGTCTACTCCCGTAGGAGTCTCTAGCAGTAAGGATCGAGCCAAAGGCTCCGTCGGAATCTCCGAGCTCCGAATAAGGGTAGTATAAATAAAAGAATGACTCACTCCTGTGTCTATAAGAACTACAGAAAGGGTGGAGTAGACATAGATAGTACCTCGAATCATATCTGGTGCGCCGTAGTCGTAAGCCTCTGCTGCCTGAACTGAGCCTACCCCTGCCCGCCAACTCCCTATGGTCGGGGTAGACCTCCTAGTGGTGGTGGTGGTAGAGCCTTAAAGCGTCTCCCACCACCTGCAGCTCGGCCAGCTCCTCTTCCAAGTCTGCCTGCTCCCTGTGGACCACCACGGTTGAACCTCTGCCTCTGCCTGGTTGGTCCCTCAACCGTTAGCTGCTCCTCTGCATGGCGGGTCGGGCAGTCACGAGCCATGTGGCCCTGCCCGCCGCATGCATAGCACTGTCTGCTCCTTGTAAGACTGGCTCTGCACCGTGTTCCCCGCACCTTTAATCCAGTGTCATGAGGTCATCCGCCTGATGGTCTGGTCCGCTTGGACCCCTGTGACATCTTTCGACTGCCAGCTGCAGAAGACTCAGCTACATGGTGCCCTACGGTAGGTCTCGCTACTGATATAGGCTCAGTAAGAAATCTCTCTACAAGAAGTGCTCGCTCTAGTACTTCTACCTGCGTCAGAATACTGAGGGAGATCATCGATTCCCTGATCTCATGCCTCAGTCCCTGCTTGAAGGTCCAGGTCTGGAAGAATGGGTCTCGTACCATGTTTTTGGAATAGCGCGAGAGATTGGTAAATCTCATCGAGTACTGGGCTACCGACATGCTTCCCTTTCGTAGCTATAGTATCTCTTGAATGCGCACCGCACGGAGGGTGGCTGGAACGAACTCTGAGTGGAAGAGGCTCTCAAAGTCCTTTCAAAAGAGAGATGCCCCATCATGCACCTGGAGCATCATGCTCCACCATCTGTCTACTGCCGCATGTAGGTGACTCGCTGCAAGGATCACCATGAGGTCCGCTGGTGTCTCTACTAACCTAAAAACTTGAACTACAGCCTCCAGCTAATCCTCGGCTGCCTGAGGGTCCGTCTCCCCTTGGAACCTGGGCAGTCTCTGACGCTAAAACTCGTGCAGTTCACTAAGGCGACGTGCACTCTCAGCGGCTGGGGCTGGTGGCATCGGTGGCTCGGCGGGTAGAGGTACCACCGGTGCCTTCACTGTAATAGGGCGCTGCACCGAAGCCTCGTCGCTCGGTGGCTGTTGTCTCGCACAAAGCTCGGAACCCTAGCTGGCTGCCATCGTGGGGCCATCCTGAAAAGAGACAGGTGTTCCACGGTCAATACAGTATACCTGGTGAGCTGACACAAAGTAATCACAATGAAAACTTTTGAAACACACATGAAAACAATGTTTTCGTGAACTGAGTCAGAAATCAGAATTCAGGGTCCTGGTGTATGGATACGTCAGCCGCCGCACCAACACTGGACTTCCTGGACTGATAACCACACTCAATACCCTTAACACTATTGCTTCATATAGAATAACGATCCGAGTCCTGAGTTCTGCGGTAGAACCGAACTCCTCTGATACCAATTTGTCACGACCCGCTCTCGGGACCCATGCCGTGACTACCCCAAGCCCGTCTTCCATAGGCCAGGGGCTGGTGACTAGCACCAAGGACGTAAATCCCAATATAAGGGAAGTCATTTCCTTTAAGTAAGATAACAAACACCACAAAGTATGCAAGAAAAAGTAAACCCTAAGTAAACTGAGTACAAAGGTAAGTGCTGGAAAATAAATAGGCCAGAATATAAACCCAACTGAAAGTAAAGTACAATTGAAAAGAGATTACAGCAGTAGAAAAGTAAAGCAGCAACACCGAGTCGTCCTCTGGAAATCCCACCTGAAGGGTGGGTATAGATAGTCTCCTCTGCTCCTTGGATCTATCCATCCGCTCCATGTACGTCTCGTCTAGTGATCCACCTTCAGGTACCGTCCAACTCCATGAGCTCCTACCTCGATCAGCACTGTCCATCGTCTGCATCCAACACAATGTAGTACGGGCATAGCCTGTGCAGGGGTGAGTATACGCTACTCAGTAGGGACCCTGAGACCCTCGAAGGTCTCCCAGAATCCACGAATGATAATCCACAAAGGAAAGATACAATCATGAAGTAACAACCAAATATACTTAGGTATATGCCCATACATATACGTAAGTCATCAATTCCAGTTTGGCTCCAACATCCGAGAACTAGTTCGATATAGTCCACATAGGATAGCACAATCAAATCCACACAGGATAACACAACCCAATCCACACAGGATAGCAAAATAACAATATCGAAGATAGTGATTGAAAGTCGAGACTCAGCTCACACAGGTATACTCTTTGTAAGGTGATAGAGATGATCAGATGTAGCCACTGATTCATCTAAGTTATCGGACCCACAAAGGATACAAGACCAGCTACTCTGCCGGACCCACATAGGATACAAGTACATAGTCAAATACTGTCGGACCCACATAGGATACAAGAACAGTAGTCAAGTAATGCCAGACCCACATAGGATACAAGAATAGTAGTCATCGCCGTCGAATCCACGGAGGATTCCAGTACAGTCATCGTCGTTTCCAAACCCACGGAGGATCCCAGTACAGTCATCATCGTCATCGCAGTCGCAGCCAGCTCTAGGGTTCCTGCACACAGCATGCTTGATTCCGTAAGGGTCTGCTCCACGAGCCACGGGGGTCGATACATCAACTGACACTTAGTCCGGATTTGATGTATCCAAAAGTTCAGTCTCGTCAAAAGGAACTCAACGCGATAGACGGCGTGTCAATCGGACGCCCGGTCTGAGAGTTATTAGCTTTTTTGTCTTAGGGGCCCAGTTGGTTTTTAAGTCAAAAAAAACCCGACCGTACTCCAACTGCATCCAAACCTCGATCGGAGTAAGCCAAAAGAACCGTCACGCTAAGAGGAATCCAACAAAGTCGACAGCACGTCAATCGGACGTCCGGAGCTCAAGTTATAAGCGTTTCCGCTCCGAGGGCCCGGTTGGTTTTGTGTTTGAACCAACCCGGCCATACCCAACGTTCTCCTAAACCTTGAGTGTAATATACCAAAATGATTGTCTCAATCCAATGATCTCTACTCAACTGACGGTGCATTGATCGGAGTTCCATAGCCCAAGTTATGGGCGTTTGAATGGATCTATCCCAAAACATGGGGTTTTGGCCCTGTCCAACCCGGCCCAATACCCCCTGGGTCAGCCCAAACCAGCTCGACCCGACCCGGGTCCGGGTCCGGCCCAGTTGGGCGCGACCCGGCCTGGCTGGCGCGGCCCAGCCATGCCGGTGCAGCACGGCCCGGCACGGGGGGTTCGGCCCGGCGCGGGTGGCCCAGCCTGGCGCGAGCGGCCCGGCCCGGTGTGGCCGGTCTGGTCCCGAACGGGTGTCCACTAAAGCTGGCGTGGAAGGGGGGGAGGCCTCCACCCCCTTCGAACCGAACGGCGGACCCGCGGGGGGTCCTCCCTTGCCACGCTGGCCGGGGGTTCAAACACCCGATTTTCTCGGTTCCGGCCAACCGTAACGGTCGGCCGGTTGTGTCGCGCGGGACCGGTTGGTCCTGCTTCCTATAGCACTGGCGGCCGGTGGTTCCGGCCGCCGCCCTCTACACCACCGCGGCCTTAGGCCGCGGCCCTTGTCCGACCATCGCGGCACGACGGCATCGCGCCCCTCCGCCGCGGCCCGACCCGGCTGTGGCCCGACTCCGTCCGCGGCCCGCCCCGGCCGTGGCCCGACTCCGTCTGCGGCCCCTTTCGGTCTCAATGGAACTGCGATCCTTCACCGCGGACCGCACCGGCCGTGGTTCCTTTGTTTCTGCACGGTGCAACGGCACCGCGTCGCCTTCGTTCCAAGCCACGTAGAAGTTCAACAATAACGAGGGGGAAGAGGGTCGGTCGTGTTTGTGCGGTCCGACCTCTTCCCGTTATAACGATAGCAAGAGGCTATTTAACGATGAACGTCAGAAATAACCACGAACATAAAATCAAACCCCTACCTTGAAGAAGTTATCGAACATTGATCGTCACGGGAAAACAGCATCGCGGGGGGTGGTTTTGATGACGGCATTGGCGAGTGTCAAATAAGAGGATGACGTCTCACACCGGCTGTAGAGAAGAGAATGATCGGCACGCCGTCTCTCCTTGGTGCTCTGGTGTTCTTCGCATTCTTCAACGAGGAAAAATAAGTTCTTCGGAGTATATAACTCTCTCCCTCTCTCAACACAACGAAGCAACCAAAATAAAATAAGGGCTTTGACTTATTTTATTACTTTTGCCAACCATTTAAAAAATTCAAAAACCTAAACTCACTTAATTAATTAGCCTTGTATTGTCTAAATTAATGGTGAGTTTAGTTGACATGTAATAAATGTAGAAAATGGGTAGCCACAAAAATTAATACATTGGAGGTTTAGGGGGGTTAGAGAATTTGAAAAGGTGGGGGGTCGTGTGGGCCCCACCTCACTAATATCCTACCAAGAGGAGTTAGGATTAAGTGGGTCCCACCCCAACTACCTCTCATGGATGTTAAACCACAAAGTAAAGAAATAAAAATAAAATTGTAAAATAATTATATTTTTATTCCTCACATTTTTAACATCTCCTCCCGAGAAAACGCACCTTCGGAAAAGGTGTTCCTAAACAATTACCGGCATTGCGGTTTCTTCGGTGCCCTCGGATTTTGATTCTGAGCACCAGTTTAGAAGTTAGAAAAACCCACTCATTCGTTCACTGAACGTACCTGAGCTAAACTTCGGAAATTGATTCTGGGCACACCGGGCCTCGGAATTAGGTGCTGTCAGAAACTGTGTACTCGTAAAATCCCAAAGAAATTTAGAAAAAAAAAACCTTAAAATTTACGGGTCTTTACAATTAGTATCATGATACATCAAGTGTAATGATTGTTTAATAATGATAAAACAAGTTCAATGAGTTTTTACTCAGGATCCATGTTCAATGATCCTTCGATCATGTTAATATCTTGTTACATGTTATTGCCACATTTCTATGTTATGACAATCATGCAATGTCATGCCTTTATATTTATGTTTCTATTTTGCTCCATTGATATGCCTACTGCCTAACATGTACTATACAATTAATGTTGTGCCTTGTTTAATCACTTATAGGGCTTTATAGCTCACCCTTTTCTTTTGCATGTCCTCGGGTTATCCCAAGAAAGGATAAGTACGAAAAAATGTTCTGGTCATGTAAAAGAATTTTTCAATAATGATGTTGTGTTTTTTGTTCTAAGCTATTATATAATGTTCTAAATTTACCAAGACATCATATCTATCGATCCTTATAGTTTTCTTAAATGAAATTTTATTTAATAAATCATGTTCATGTGTGTAATAAAGAGCATGGTTGTTATAGTTGGTATTAGAGGATAGGTTTAGTTATTTTTGAGAATAGGATTAGAAAACCCAAGTAAAAGCCTTAGGGATAAGACTAAGTTTATTAAAAACATCCCTAAATTTTGGTGAGTATAGAAGAGGTGGGTTATAAATAAAATACATCCATGTTTTGATATGAACAAGTAGAGGCGGATCTGGTACAAATGTATCAAGGTGTAAAACCTGAAAACACTGCTTTGATATAGACTCGAATGGGAACCGGTGCCCAACAATGGGCTATGCTGCACTCTCGGTTACAAAACTCTATAGAGATTTGATTTTTTAAATTCAAAAGACTATTAAGAAACATTATTAAGTGAATAAAAAAAATCCCCTTGGAATATATGTTGAGATGTAGATCGTGTATAACATAGAACAATGCCTAAAATTCACAACATAATGAAATAAATGTAATTTATAATATTTCACTTTTTTGATTGGAATCTCCTTTTTTATTACACCTAAATTTCATATTATTCTATCCAATGGCCGATAATAGTAGGAATAGAGCTAAAAACCAACACTAAGATTAATGTGATGAAATTTATAATGAGACGCCCAATCATATGGGAGCAAGAATTGAAAAATTTATCATGAAACTCTATTAATTAACTCATGTTTTAAATATAAACATGAGTCTAGAAGAACGTTCAACCCCCCCCCTAAAGAAAGAACAAGCCACAATTGAGAGCTCAGTGAGACAAAGGCCTCGTACATTTAATGGACCATTTGATCCCTTAATCATCGAACAATAGATTCACCCCATTGAGGAGATATTTTCAATCCTTCATTGTTATAAATAAGAGAAGGTACTTATGGATTCTTATTGTATAGAGGGTGAAGCTGATCAATAGTTGGAATTGATAAAAAATACAAATCCTAGGGAAGAGATCAAGGCATTGGAATTGAAGGATTTCTATAAAAAAAATTCGATAAATATTTTCTGTGCACACTTCAACTAAAGATGGAAAGGGACTTCCTTGTCCTCATGAAAAAAGACAACGAATCCATCGGAGCGTAGGAGAAAAAATTTACAAGGCTTGCAAAATATTCCTATGTCTTTGTTGTTACCCAAAAATTCACGGTTAACCAGTTCTTTGGTAGGCTAAAACCTAGATTACGGGAATCCCTGGTGATCTATGACTTTGAGAGATTTGAAGAAATTGTCAGATGTTCCCTCAAAATAGAAATGGATACTAGAGAATCTCAGCGGTATCATGGGGATAAGAAGCATAATATGTAATTTAATTATGGAGGTCCAATGGATAAACTCAATGGTGCTAAGAAATTTCTAGCACCCCAATTCCCAACGGTGTGGAAAGAAGCACCACAGAAATTTCCTAAAGGGGGTGATGAAATGCTTTAGTTGTGGAAGAGAATGGCGCTTGGCAATTAACTACCTAAAAAATTAAACTTTGGCAATTGAAGATAGAAACACATTGTTCAATACTCAATGCATTTTTCATTGCTTAAACTACAAATAACAAGATAACTTTGCAAACCAGTTCCCTAAGACAAGGGTTTTCAGAGCCAACCAATAACCACCAAGGCAGAAAGGGAGATCTTTTTCCATCACTACCATTGAAGTAAACATCAAAAATGAAGTGGTGACATGTACTCCATTTATTAATTCAAGAAACTTGATCATAATTTTTTATTCTAGTTCTATTTATTCTTTTATATCCTAAAATATTAGAAGAACAATCCCAAAACCACATCAAATCATGGCAGTAGAGATGTTAGCAAGAACTGAAAATGAAGAAATTATTTCATCCCACGAATATAACTCATCCACTGTCACAATATGTGGTTTGAAATTCCTAGAAAACCTCATAATACTCCATCTGGTGGAATTGGATTCAAATAATGGAATGTATTGGCTTTCCCAATATAGATCCAATATAAATTTCCATGAGAGGTAAATCACTCTCCGTATGGAAAATTGACCCCCGATTTAGTAAAAGTGCATGGAGGGGGATGAATCTTAATTAGAACCATCATCTCAAGCATGGATATTAAATCAAGATTAGAATGTGTATCTTTCTCAAATGATTGAGTCTAAGGAAGAAACCAACCTTGAAGACATTTATATTGTGAGGGAATTCACTGAAGTGTTTCCCAAAGAATGATTGGGTCTTCCTCCAAGAAGAGATGTTGAATTATCAATTGATCTTATGCTTGGGAATTTTCCAATATCCAAAACCAATATTGAATGGCTATTTTAGATCTTGATGAAATAAAGAAATAACTACAGGAAAATAAGGATAAATGGGTTTTTATGCCCAAGTGTTTCACTATGGGGTGCACCAGTCCTCTTTGTCAAGAAGAAGGATTGGTTTATGCACCTTTTCATTTATTATTGTGAGCTAAACAAAATCACAATAAATAAAAAGTATCCACTTCCCCAAATTGATGACTTGTTTGATCATCTACGTGGAGCACAATACTTGGTGAAGGTGGATTTGCGGTCCGGATATGACAAAGTAATGGTGAAGAAATAGGATATCCACAAGACTGCTTTTTGTACAAGGTACGTGCACTATGAATTCATACTAATTCCATTCATACTGAATAATTCTCCAAAACTCTTCATGGAATTGATGAATAGTGTCTTTATATATTACCTTGACAAGTTTATGGTAGTCTTTATAGATGATATTCAAATATTCTCCAAAACCAAGGAAGAGCATGAGGAGTATCTAAAAACTGTACTAGAGACTTTATGAATGGAGAAACTCTATGAAAAGTACAAAAAGTGTTAGTTCTAGTTAAAGGATGTATGATTCTTGGTACATATCATCACAAGAAATGGGAAATAAATGGATCCCTCCAAGATAGCTGCAATTGAGGGATAGTCAAGGACAACATCGGTGACTGATATATATAGCTTCCTGGGGTTATCTGGATATTATCACTGATTTAAGATAAATTTATCATGATTTTGAAACCCTCTTACCAAGATTACTTATAAGGGTGTCAAGTTTTCTTGGAGTGATGAATGAAAAGAGTGATTCATGGAGTTGAAAATAACGCTTATCACTATGCTCGTGCACACACTACCAACAAGTGGAGAAATTTTTGTTGTATTTAGTGCTACTGTAAAGAAGGAACCGGGTTGTGTGTTAATGCAAGATGAAAATTTTATTTCCTATTCTTCAAGTCAATTGATTGTTCATGATTATATCTATCCAACACATGATCTGGAATTGGCTATAGTGATCTTCATTTTAAAAATTTGGAAACATTACATCATTGGGGGGAAGTGTGAAATATATATGGATCACAAAAGCCTCATGTATTTATTCACACAAAAAGAGATGAATTTCATCCAATGAAGATGTTTAGAGATGATAAAATGGTATATATTCTCAATTAACTACCATCTAAGGAATGAGAACAAGGCGGAATATGCTCTATGTAGAAAAGATCTAACAACTATTTGTTTGATGAGAATTGAAAAGGATCTAATATTCTTAGATTTGATTAATATGGACATGCAAATCATAAAGAAGGGAATATCGTCAATAATTTCACAAATGATTTCTCAACCATCTCTATTGAAAAGGTTAGAGTATGGGAATTCAGAATAAAGTATAAACTGTCATAAAAGGGAAATCCTTGGAGTTCAATTTTAATGAAGACGGAATTTTGAGATTTGGGAAAAGACTATGTATTCTATTAAATCAAGATTTAAAGAATGGACTTTTTGATGATGCACATAGTTCTAATTTCTCCATTCCCCCAGGAAACACAATGATAAATCATGATCTCTGGGAGAATTATTGGTGGAATAATATGAAGAATGAGATCGCTGAGTATACATCAAAGTGTCTGGTGTGTCAGCAAGTGACGGATGAGTGGAAAAAGTATAAGGGGATGATTCCATTTTTTTAAAAGGTTGGGGTCGAATCCTAATTTCCATTAGAGAGGATTTCCCATTTGATCAACTGGAACACATATACATTAGAGAAGTGGTAAGGATGCATGGAGTACCACTATCGATTGTATATGATCAAGATCCAAGATTCACCTCTATGTTCTGGAAGAGTTTCCAACATTCTATGAATTCTTAAGTGAAATTTAGTACATCTTAACACCCTCAAGTTGTTGGCCAATCTGAGAAGACTATCCAAGATCTCGAAGACATGTTGAGATATTGATCAATGGACTTCAATGGAGGATGGGATAAAAATATTCCTCCGGTTGGGTTCTCTTACAATAACAGTTTCCACTCAAGCATCCAAATGACTCCTTATGAAGCCCTTTATTGTAAGTGGTGCATAACCCTGACATTTTCGGATGATGTTGGGGAGAGAAAACTCATTGGTTCAGAAATTTTTGAAGAAATGGTGGAGAAGGTTAATACCATCTAGCATCACATTAATGCGGTTCATAGTCAACAAATGAAATATTCTAATAATCATAAATGAGACCTAGAGTTAGATGTTGGAGACATGGTATTCTTCTGCATATCACTGTGGAAGAGAGTTATGAGATTTGGAAAGAAGGGAAAGCTTAGTCCAAGGCACATCAGCCCTTTAGAGATCCTTGATCCCATTAGAGCAGTGGCATATCGACTAGAACTCCCACCAAACCTGTCGTAAGTACATGATGTATTCCATGTATTAATCTTGAGAAAGTTCATACTTGACACATAACTTTTACTCAATCTAGAGGAGGTACCATTGAAAAATGACCTCTCATATAAATAGAATCTGGTGAAGATCTTAAATTGTAGGGAAAAAGTTCAATGAAATAAGACAGTGCCCCTCGTCAAGGTGTTGTGGAGAAACAACAAGATTGAAGAGGCAACATGAGAATCAGACGTAGTGATGAAGTAGAGTTACCCTCATCAATTTTAGCATGGGAAAATGTAAATTTTGAGGGAGAAATTTCTTAAAGGGGGAAGATTGAAACGACCCAATCTTTTATTAATGAAAATTACTCTTAATATGATTAAATGTACTATTATGTAAAATGGTTATATAAGACATATTCACTTACATAGTTTTAGGTTTTTAGATTTCAAAATACTCTTAAGAATTGTTAATGTTTCTAATATATCCATTGAACAGTGATCACATGATTAGTATAAATGTAGGTATTTAAAAAATCCAATTTACTCAGAAAAAAGAAGTGATGGACTCATCTAGTAGAATTTCTCCATACGAAGCCCATTTGTTGGAGGTCATAGTGAAGGTAGAATCATTGGAATTCACTCTTGAGAAAGCCAAAACTGAGCTTTGACACGTAAAACATGAACGGAACTGCCTATGGAAGAAGTGGAAGTTAATAGAGATTATCACATGAGCGATGTTATCGGAGCCTCCCCAAGATTATTTCACCATAACACACCATATCCTTTGGTCTTATACGGGTGTTATAAGGGGTTAGGTAACAATACCCTAGAACTATGATTATGTTCACTATTTTTGTATAAAAAACAATCTTTTTATTATTTTTATGTTCTAAATGGTTTATAAATTCACAATTAGTATTTTTGGTAAATATCCAATTATGAAATCAATTTTGCTGAATTAATGGATTTTTGAATTAAATAATATTTTTTTAAAAATATCAATACAAAATTACTTTTTATTAAATATAAATGATCGTACAATTTTTATGAATACAATTGTAATTTTTATTAAGTTTTGAATGTTTTTTTCTTCCAAACCCATAAATTTTAAATAAATATCGGTTTTTATTTTAAAAATAAAAATTCACATAATTATAATATTATTTAGATAAAATTTTTATCATTTATGGATTTTGGATTTTGAAATTATCTAATGGTGAATTTTTTATAATTTTCTGAGATAGTGGAATTTTTGGGTAAAAATTAAATACCATTTAAATATATAATGTGTTTTGTTAAATCATAATGACCTAATAATGATGTAATAAAATACGAAAAAAGGGTTGTTCACCCAATATATTTTTTACCTTTAAAATAATGTGATTTTATTTTTATTTTTTTTGATTAATTTTAGGGTTCCTTAGTGGACCCTCCATGACTTATGCAATATTTAAAAAATTTAAAATAATTTTGTTTTGATTGTTACTCACCTACAGATATGAAAGACTAATATTTCTATAATTTTTTCCATTGAACATATAAAATAATTTTGTACACTCCACTTCGGTGAAAACTATGGGCAAAAACCATGGTATGGTTTTTGGTTTTGGTTTGTTTAATATGTAGGATCCAAAAGCTAAATAATAAAGAATTACATCTCTTTTCTTATATAAAAAAACAAAATATCCCATTCCACTTCACTCAAAACCTTTGGAGCTCAAACAACCTCTGCCCTCTTCTCTCTAGAGTCCTCCTAAGGTGCCCTGATCTCCCAAAATTCTCTCTCAAACCTTTTTAAGCCTTTTGTGATCATACTTCCATGTAAGGGATTTCTTCCCCTCTCCTATTTGTCTGAATTTATTTATATTGTTATAACCTTTTGTTTTAAATTACAAATTTTGGGGTATCATTTTTCACCTACCCCATACTTCCCTCCTTATGCTTGAATGATAAGATGCATCTTTCTCTCTCATTAATACCTCCCTTGTACAATTTTTACCATGCCGAAATTATGTAAGGAATTTCTCTCTTATCATTTACATTCAAGCTATTATTTTATATTATGAATCTAAATTCCATTACATATGTTGGGATGTTAACCTCAATGAACCCATAACTTTCTGTTTCATGTTAAATGATGTGATACCCCTTTCTATGTCATCAACCCATTTTACAATTTCTATTTTATGTCATTATGCTGTCGAAGATAAAACAATATTTCACATGCCAAAATCATCCTATAAGTAAATACCATACACATTTCCCTATCAAGGTTATTCACTGTTATGCACATGTAATTGTTGATTTATTACTTATATTTATTTATTCGAAATCTTCTATTCATGGAATAAATTATAATGTTTAATTAATCAATGTTGTATGATCCATGTGACACACTTATTCATGAAATGATATGTTTATTAAGGTGAACCCTAATAGCGCTCCAATGCATTGGGTTATTATTAGTATCATGATACGTCAAGTGCAATGATGGTTTACTCATGTTAATTCAAGTGCAATTAGGGTTTAATCATGTTCCATGTGCAATGATCCATGGATCCTGCTAATATCATGTTAAATGTTGTTTTCGCATTTTTATGTTATGATAATCTTGCAATATCATGCCTTTATGTTCATGTTTCCCTTGTTCTCCATTGATATTCCTATTTCCTGACATGTACTATATTTTTCATGTTATTCCTTGGCTACTCTCTTACTAGGCTTTATATTTCACCATTTTCTTATTAATTTCTTCAGGTTGTCCCAGGAAAGGCTATGTACGAAGGAATGTTGTGGTCTTGTAAAAGATGTTTTCAATAAATATATTGTGTTTTTTGTTCTATTTTGTTACGTAATGTTCCTAATTTCACAAGACACTAGACCTATAGATCCCTAGAGTTGTCTTAAGTTAATTTTTTAGGTTATAAATCATGTTCATGTGTGTAATAAAGAGTATTGTTATTATATTAAGAGTTTCAATAATAGTAGAATTAATGGGAAACATACACATTTGGATAAATAAATCAATACAAAACAACCAGGAAAGTTCCAACAAAAATGAAAATTAACAATATTATAATGAATGAAAAATATATCATATATTTCATCTGGTCATATAATAAAGAACCTAAAGAAAAAAAGATAATCTTATAAAATATTTGACAATGGTCATGATTCCAAGCCTGATGTCAACTCCATTGCTCTATCCTAGTCATGTAACCCATCATGTATTAGGCCTTTCGAAAATTGAGTCTGAAAAAATTTAGCATCTAATCAAGTACCCAAGTATCATGGAAGACTATAGAGGGTGTGAAAACAACTCAATAGGATACCAATAATGACATCCCTAAATATAACCATTCTCAAAAGCAGTGCATGCAGAAGTTCTAAAGATAAAAAATTACATAAACAAGCCTCAAAAAAATAAAATACAAACGCATAAAATAAATTTTGAACCTGATTTCCATGAATAATACAAGGGATGGTATATAAAATATTTTTTCATCATTTGGGTGTCTTTGAGCACATCGTGATGGTTTTTTCAATTCATTTCCCTCTAAAGGAAATATATCCATCAACAATGAAAATAATGGCACCTGGGGGAAATATATGTATCCCAAGGGTCCAACCAATCTATCCAATTATCAGATTCTCATTGGGTCCCTAGAGAATAATCAAATTCACCTATGGGCAGGGTTCACCTTTGGTCCATGAAGCGCAATCAAAATCACATGGGGAAGGGTTCACCCTAGGTTCATCAAGTGCACCCAAGAGTAATTTTGTTTATATAAAAGGCTGAACATAGATATAGAACGATTTACATATACAATGAAAACTCAAAAAATTATCATTTACCCAAATAAAATAAACACTTATAAGGAATAATATACCATTTAATATTTTCATCCCGAAAAAAATTCAGGAAACCATTACACATGACCATTTTAAAAAAAATCCAAAATACCATTTTCCAATTTACCTGTTATGAATAACAATTCCATTTTACCATTCTTAAATACTATAAAATTTATATTTTATAATACCATTTACAAAATAATAGAAAATTCACACCATTACCATTTTCAAAACATCTATTTAATATAAAAAATCCATTGGATATTATAAAATACATAGTTTTCCTTAAGAAGATCCTAAACATTTAACTTCAGGCAACCAAAAAAACAATCAAAAATAATAATTTAACACTTTCCACAATTAATTTTAGGAAAAAAAATTACTATAAACCCAATTTCATGACTATTAATTACTACGAAATTGGGTTTTTCAATAATCTGTCTAAACACTATTTTCCTTTTTAAGAATCCATGTTAATTTACATTTCTACATTAAATTTATATTTGTAATATAGGGAATTCACATTGAATCACAACTTTTTCATAGTCTCTAAAAAATTATTTGTGCATCAAATTAATTCATGGAAAAAATTATTATTTAAATGTAGATCTAGTTCATAGGACGAAAATAGGTATGACAGACTGCACATAAATTCTCAAATATGAGAATACTATGGGATTAATTTAAGGGAACCCTTTTATATTTTATCCCTCTCCATTAATTATTAGCACAATCACCCACTACCCAGGCTCATCTATAGTCAACAGCCACTATTCAAACCACCCATAGCCCTATCTAGTGTCCAAAAACCCAAAATTAATTCACTGTAGTAAAATTATGATTCATGAAATAATTATAATAAACTAAAAATATTAATGTTTCTATGAATAAATGGTTTCTTATTCACTAGTAATTCTCATCACATCTAAACCATGACTAGCCATCATCCAGGGGTTTTCTCTAATATATAGGCACTAACATGGGGAAAATCCCTATAATCTAAAAGACAAATCATAAGAAGATGCGTTTAATTTTACTCAAAACTCTTTAAAAACTCACATTGTGAAATTCCTCCTAAAAAACAACATGGTTAATCTTGTGACTTTTTTTCTTCAATGTGAAGCAGGGAAATGGTGGGATGTCATACTACAGGTTGATGTATATAAATGGTTGACTAAGAAAGGACCTCATAGTTGAGGAGTTTTTCTAAGACGAATTGATGATAAATCATCTATAATATTTCATGGAGCTCCTACAAGGGACGATTAAAGTTCCTACCTACTCAACACGATTCACAGAGTTGATTCACATTACTCATATTCTGTTAGAGGATGAGGAAACAAAGTACTGAAAATTAGATATTGGTCTTCACCTTGATATGAAATTATATGACATGACCTTTGATCTTATGACCTATGAATCAATTCTTCTTAGGGCACTGACAATTGAGAAGGGAATTTAAGATGACATATCTTCAAATATTCACCCAGGTTTCAGTGGATCAATAGGTATTTTCTTCAAGACATTGGCAATTTATTATGACTGTAATAAGAAGATGAAGATTAAGGATGAATTATAAAGTGGAGGTCATAAGCTGGAGATTATTAGGGTTTCTTCGCCTCCCTCTATGGGGAATGACTCTATTAAGTTATAGAACTGTTGGAGGAGGGGGAAAATTCTAATTAATTTTACCCACTCACTCAAGACATGTAACTGGTGTGGAAGGACATAGAATCTGAAGTAGTTCTATGATAGATCATTGATGAAGTTCACAGTATGGGAATGAAAATGACCTCAGCAGCCGGTGCAGACCCTAAAACTCATAGTAAATATAGTCAATAATAATCCTTTGGTGTAAGCATACATTTAATGGATCGGTTTCTACTTCACTCAGATGAATTTGTGTTAAGTATTATTTAATGACTCTTGACCCACTTAGAAAACAGAAAATAATTTTTTATTAATCCAATTGAAATAAAATTCAACCTGATGAAGATAGTTGACTACACTATTTATCATAATCTCGATGATCGGTCTCTGTTCTCACATGTTTCATCAATCTTAATAGTATTACCACATAATTCTTCCTCTGACAGAACTCTGTATCTAATGTCCTAAAGATACCAATAATTTATAAAATGAATTGGTCTCAGAATCCATTATGATGAATCTGTGGAATATCATATCTGATGGACTGGTGTCGGTGGTGATTTATTTACTTTAGAAAGATCAAGCTTCCAGCCTTCATCTATTTTCACATTGATGATTCTCATTCTAATTATCTACATTCATCTATGTCCATTGTTCCCCACACTAATGAGTTTTATCCATAATACTTCATATCATATTATCCTCTCTCCCATAAACTCCAGATTGTATCATGAATTCATCATGATTTATGGTAACTCCGAGATCTTAAAAGAATCATCAAAATTACATTAGAAAGTTTTATGAATTTCTATACTTCTAGCACATTCTATCTTTCCAAATAAGACTCATTATTATTGGCTAGATCTAATTCATCATACCAATGGCCTTGGTCCAAAGTTATGTCTTTCCTTTTCTTTTGTGATTCAAATTCACTATTTTTGGTGCATCTTCCTGGTCAATCTGATGGGGTGTGTCTAGAAAAAAACTCCACCAATTATAAACATCTACCATATGTAATCTATTAACAACAACTAAAAAGAAAACTCAACATGGTCCCAACAATCTATGACTTTTTTTTGTTGTCAATACCCACTTCAAAATAATACCACTTATTATTTTATTTTCTCTATTTTTATTCTTCCCCTATATGAATGCCTTATCCCCGTAGTAATCACCTAAACTCATATTTATCCTTCCTCTCTTCTCTCAATTTATTTCTTACTCCCCCTATTACTTATCTCTCCCCCTTAATATATTTTCTCCCCCTTATTGAAAATAAAATTAAAGGGGTCCATCATGAAAAATTGTCTCATTTCTAAAGCTTGTAACATTCCATCTTATGATCCTGAAATTATTCTTCATGAGAACATAGGTATGACATGACTATCATAAAAAAGGGCCTTTAGATAATAAATCTAAGTCTCCATGGGTTAACCTAGTGTATAAAACAAACATGAATAATCAATATTATAAATGTTGTCTATAACATAACTTTTATGTAATATATTTTCATATTTAATTTAATATTCCTATTTATAGGGAAATCATTAGAGGATTTTTTGGAGATAAAAGTAATATCCACCAATCTCAATAAACATATAAAAAATTTTAGGTGTATAGACACAACATTCAAATATCATTTTTTTATAACCTCATTACTTCCAATTTTCATGAAGAGAAAGAGACTCACATATCATCTTTCTTATTTCAACCACTTCAATACCCTTCATGTTAGTACAAAATAATTATTTTGTGAAAAATGTGATCCTCAATATGTTTTTTAAAACCATATTTTGGACTAAGAGTTTTTTTCCCAGTATAACTTTTTTATTAATATTTTTGGATTTTTCATTGGATGTATTTTCGTCCTTTTCCATCCTTCTCAGATTTTATAACAATATTTCTTTTCATCTTTAAAATATTCTGATAAGGATTTCATTTTCATGTCCTTGTTAGCATTCTTTTTGTTATAGTGAGTTTGGAACAAATATTTCATAACACCCTCTTATTTTGGAAGGATAATCAAACAACTTTTAGTAACATTCCCTTATTTCTCGAATATATTGCATGTTTTAATAACATTCAAACCACAATATTTTGATATCTTTTTATTAGCTTTTCTCACACCTTCTGAAAGCTTTTCCTTCTCCATTCCTGCAGCTTATTTTTGTTCTTATTCAAACTTTCTAGCTATGTCAACTTGTTCGGTCCAAATAACAAACCACTCTTTCTTTTTAGACTCAACATGTTTGCTTTTGTCAAATTTCATAACATGCCTATATTTCATCATCTTATGAGTTCCATATGTCAGTTCCATATAATTTTTAGAAACATTTGATCTTATTTATCATCATACATCCACCTTGACTCATACATGTTTCTCGATAGAGACATGTTAAAGAAGTGTGAATATGCTCTATGTCCGAGAACTTCACAACACCAATCGTGACCTATGAATCATTTTTTTACAAACTGATTATGAATTTGTTTAGAACATTTTTGATTTTGTTGTTTATAAAAAAATTGTGATCCAATTTTCTTAGGCGGATAATTTCCAGAAAGGTTCTCATATTTCTTGGTGGAAGATATTCTCTCACCAACATTCTTTTGTAAATCTTTCCATTCACCTTCTTTAGTAGTTTAACATTTAACATCAACTACCTTGGTGAATATATCTCTCATCTTTCTCATATAACATTATATTTTATGAAGCATTTATTATTTTTCAAAAAAGTTATCTTTTTTATCATCCATCATTTCTTTCATAAAATCTTTAATTTTTTGATTCAGTTATCTTTCACTTGTTCTACTTAATTTCTTCAATAAGTATATATTCAATCATGTTGAGGTTATCATTGTCAGTTGATCTTTCTATATAAATTTTTAGTTCTCATTCAAGATGGTCAGTATTCATATTCTTAGATATAATAAAACAGATATTTTTCTCTTATTTCTTCATCTGGTCATTATTCTAAAAAATTATACTTTCAAAATCATTATGTGGTTTGTCTTATTCTTTCTTATGTCGAATATTCTTATCAATTTATTTTTAAAAATTATTTTTGAGAATCCATTCCATTTCTATAATTTCATCATTATCATAATAATCACTATTTGAGGAATTACTTCCATTTCTAAATTTAAAAATGAATTTAGGTTGATGATTTTATTCATCATTGGATGAGGAATAATCTGTCTATCTTCTGTTCAGATAATTTTTCTTCTTTCAGTCATAAAGAAATATTTCATTATGTTTCTTCCACTTTTATTTCCGAGTATTATCTTCATCTTCCTCTGAATCATATTATTCAACATTATTCCTCATAAAGTTTTTTGAAAACGTCCTTTCCCATCATAATTCAAACATTTTAGGGTATTACATTTCCATTATACCATATTTTAGTTCGTAGAAAAGAGGGAAACTATTGTATTTAAATATTCATCTTCTTCCCCTACTTTCAAATAACTTGATTCTTCTTTAACTTTTTTTATCATTTTTTTCTTTTTAACAAATATTTGAAATTCATTTCTCTATCAGCCTTTTTCTTGAAAGAAGGTGATTTTCTCATTTCATATGCCACCAGGATATTCTGATGTTCATCCATGGATAAATATTCGTGATCATCTAAAGATAAAACCTTGTCATCAAATCTATCTAGAATGTTTCTAATATGTTTTATAAAAAATTTAAAGTCTTACAGATTCTCACCAAAACATTTTATGTTACTTAAAATCTCATTTACCTTTGTAAATTAACAATCAATATTGTCATCATCAACCAATTTCATATCCTTAAATATAAATCTCCAGAATTGAAATTTTGATTCTTTAATGTTCTCATTCCATTCATAGTTTCTTCTAAACTTATCCTATATTTCTTAGCTATTGGAATCCCCATAATCTTTACATAAAAATTATCAGAGAGATCCATCAATAAATAATTTTGGTCATTTCTATCAACTTATATACTTCTATTATTATCAGTTTTCATAGTAACTGAATTGATGGGAGGAAATCACACTATTGTGGCATCTCTAACTTCAAGGACAAGTGAAAGAGGGTATAATAACATTATATTCTTACAACATTGATCGTTATTGGAATTAAAAATCGGAACACCCCTATTGTTCACAAAATTGAAATTAAACATTCTGAGAGAAGGATCTTTCATAGAGAACCCTCTCTGATACCAAGTATTGTTCTGAAATAGGATCGAGACTACAAATAGGGTTGAATCCATGATTCCATTTATCTTTTATAAATAATATTCTTAAATTATTTTTTAATGTTTTTTAACCTATCAAACTTGTTAAGGTTATGATCCAATCTAACAATACTTCTCAAAATTACCTTTTGAAATAAAAAAACACAGAGAGAAGGTAGCACATGATATTTACAAGAATACAAAAAAAGACCTACTCCATTCCATATTAGATAGTCCCACCAATATGAACTATTTATCTGTCTTATTTCAAGAATAAAAAGGAACAAGAGGTTAACAATTATAAAATTATAGTATCAAACTTCCTACTATAGTTTGTTATACCTCCCAACTATCCTTTTCATATCAACTTCTCATAACTATTTATACATACCATCAAATAATAATGTATTTTCAGAAACTAATAAGTATTCACAGTTACAATGTTCACTTTCCTTATTCATTTTTTATCCACTTCAGAAAGTTATTCACATACACAAAAGTAATCTAAATCAAATTTTACCTATGTACAATCTTTAAGAACAACAAAAAATATTTAAAGAACTTAATGGTCTTGAATCTTATTCCAGAATCTATATCTAGAAAACTTCCTCATTAATATTTTGTTTGATCATCCTCATCCTGGTAACCTCTGTTGAATAGTCTAAGTCTAATTGGACTCTACATGATTATTCTTCTACTCCTTATTCTCTAATTGAGTAGAAACCTAATAAGTAACTCGCAACTTACATGTTTTCTAGAAATCCACCCGATGGAACTTTAATTAATGGATATCTCTCCAATTGGATCACTCTGATGGAATTTCTTCGATGAAACATGGTTCGATAGAAATTTTACTGATGACCAAGTCGATCCTCACTCTATGGATCGTCCATAGATTCAACCTAAAACTAAAGTTTTATTATAATATCAATACCTAATAAATGTATTAGGTTGTTAGATATCAGTGCACATGAACACTTCAAGTTCAATCGTCAAGTATGAATGTATAGTTTTCTCCTTTTATCGGAATCACAGAATGAAAAATGAAAGAAATATTATTACACCTCCTGCTCAACAAAATTTGTAAATCCATAATATTATGTTCATTTATGAATTCAAATTTTACTTCTTCAACTATTCTCAATAATTTAGGAGCTTCTCAAATCATATCTAATCATCTCAAAGCTTCACACTTCTTTAAGTTTAAAATTATTTATGTAGTCTAATTCTTCAGTCTGATTCATCATTCTAATTCTTCATAACAATGAATGAATATAAAAAACTAAGGACTTCTCATTTTGATTAACAGTTGTGAAAACTAAATTTATTCCAATAATTTTGCACCATTCCAACTAGAAACACTTTTTAAACATTGAGATAATTCTATCAAAACATTGTAGATTTTATTTATTCAATAACATATTTTACACTTCTAAATATACCCTTATCCCCTTTGATAAAAACTCTTCAAAAAAAATTCTTTACTTATTTTCCTTATACCAATCATCTGAAGTCTGATGAATTTCTATTTTTTTTATTTATCAATTTCAACATGAACCTAATGGATCACTCTCTACTTTACACCAATGAATCAATTTCAAGTATTATTTGATGACTCTTGATGAACTTGGAAAATAAAAAACTATTTTTTTGATCCAATATTGATACATTTAAACCTAATGAATATTGATGACTACATTGTTGATCATAATCAAGTTGATCAATCAATGTTCTTATCTAGTTCATCGATCTCAAAAACATCCCCATTCATTATTCCTTCAAAATAACTTTTTTTGATGTCTTAAAGATACCAAAAAATTATAAAACAAATCAGTGTCTGAATCCATTATGATGAATCAGTGGAATACCACATTTGATGGACCAATGTCAAAAGTGATTTCTTTACTTTATCAAGATCAGTCTTCCAGCCTTCTTATATTTTCACACCGATGATCTTTAACTTTGTTTGTCCAGTGTTCCACACAATGATGAGTTTCATAAAGAATACTTCACACTATATTCTCCTATCTTCCACAAAATAAATCTCGAAACATGACTTCTTCATGACTTATGAGAACTCTATAATCATAAAAGCATCATTAAATTTACATTGGAAGGTTCTATGACATTATATCCTTCTAGAACCTTATGTCTTTCCATACAAGCCTCTTTCTAATGGGATAGATCTGATTCCTAAAAATGATTTCTTGGGTCCAATGTTATATGTTTCCATTTGTGTGGTGCATCTAATTTACTATGTCATGTGTATCTTCCTGGTCAGTTAGAAGGGGTGTGTTTGGAAACTAAAACACCACATATTCTTAACATAAAAAATATATTATCTATTGATAAAAAATACAACCATAACTCTACATGGGACTAAAAATATTTTCATTAATTGATTTAATTATTCATTTGAATTGTCATAAGTGAATTTCCCAACAATTCATCTCATTCCTAAGACATCAACTATTCCAATATTTTATATTCATTATTTTTTTTATACTTCTTACGAAACTCATACATGATTTCTTCTAGAACATTCTTTGCATCTTACCGAACCAATGACTAAATGAAATAAAATTTTAAATTAATGAGGCATTATTTTTGTTATACATTATCTAGAGGCCCAATTAACCCGTTTTAAGGCCCATATAAACCATGAACAACCATAATTGGGAATATCCATGTCACGAGTCCATATTATTTTTTCCTAACATCCACTATATATTTTTCATGATTATCTATCATAATATTAGGGGAGATGGAGACGAGTGGAAGGGATTCTTATTTTTTAAGGAATAAATGTGGCAGAAATTTCATGATATTTTGGGAATGCGCTTTCATTATATTTATTGAACACCCTCATAGAAAAAGGGAAAAAATAGGTAAAAGAAAAAAATAGGTTATGTTTGGAGAAATTCAAAAATCACCATTGTTTGACTAGAGATCTTGTTATAACTTTTACAAATAATTTCATGAGGAGATCATTGGGGTTATGTGGTGGCTATGATAATTATCCCTAGAAAAAATTTAAAATATATATATATATATATATTAAAAAAATGTGGGTGATTCATTTATTTCATTTCATCTCCTTATGAGCCTAATCCAAGATATTGGGGGAAGTTGAGACTTTCATTGAGTTATTTTAGATTATCATGAAAATTATTTTGAAACAAACCTTATTTTAAATAATTTCTTGATTTTCATCATTTACCTACATTCCCAAGCCTCAGATTCATTTTATCCAAAATGGTGAAGCCCTCATGATTATCTTTGATTCAGACATTATGAGGTGGATATTATAGATTTCTTGAAATCCTATGGTATGTGACATGGTCTTGATGAATGTGAGTCACTATATTCATTCATACCTTGATGATGAGTGGAAAAAAATCAAATCTAGTAAATTACAAATGACATGCGTATTAATAATAAATTGAAAAATTGAGATGCATGAAGAAAAATTCATGTATATTTCAAAACAGAAAAATTAAAATACATGGTTTATTTGAATTCTTGGGAAAATAAGGAATTGATTACTTTTATATATATTATAATCAAACATTTTATTTTCCATTTGATCAATTGGTTTTGTTGAAATTGAATTTAAAATATGTTTCAGTGACCATCCACTATAGAATGTTCAGATTCCATACTTGGGACAAGTATGAATTCATGTGTGGGGGTATATGATATATATATTCCATGAATGTGATTTTGTGTGTCTTAATATATTGATTTCTATATTTAAATAATTTTTATTTCAATTTTTTGAATGATTTAACACAATTTGTGTTTTGTGGAAGGATATAACTTATAATTCAAAAATAATAAAAACAACACTTAATGCCACTTTACTCCGCTTACGGCGCAAAACCAAATTTTTTAGGATGATCATTGAGAACATTAAAGAATCATAAATAATGAATAGAGGAAAAACAAGGATTCTATAATAGAAATATGAAAATACACATTGTGTAATCATTAGACATCATCAACTGGTGCAAGTCATGAATGTGATATATGCTGTAAAGTTGAGAAAAGTAGCCAAAAATTAAGAATACATGTGTCAAAATGTGACACATGTATGTCACTCCATGACATAAGTAATGATGAACCATAAGCCTACATGTCAGGATTTTTTTACATGTTGTAAAGTATTTCCATGACGTGTAATCATTACATCTCTTGAAAAAAGTTGATACTAGATTAATAAGGCTATATTTGATGTATCTTTAGTTTTTGACATGTTTTCAAACCTGAGACCAACCCATGACCACTTTTTGACCAGTACATTCTATCATTATTTAATCAATAGAGAAAAATCATGATCTAACATTAGTTTTTTTTTTCAATTTTAATGTAGGTTTTCAACCAATATCTATAATGGTGACGTTGAAAATATTGTTTTTAGAGTATATTTTTTAGAAACCAAGGCCACAAATATGAATTGATTTTATTTTTGGTCTTGGTTTCTTAACAAAATGGACATCAAAGATGTGAATTGTCTCCATTTTAGGTTCTGGGATTTATGAATACTGTAACTGAAACCCCAATTATTATTTAAGGCTTCTGCATCGATTTTGATGAAAATAGTTGTCAAAAGAAAAAAAATGTAAAATTTTGATTATTACATGACGAAATAAATCAGAATCTCTATAATGGAAAATAGAGTATACAAACATAGTGCATGTTGCGCGATGACTTCCCCCCTTCCTGGCGGTGGGAGGGGGGAGGATGATCCGGTTATACTGTCGTTGAAGCCCCAGACTCCCTTTGTTCCTTTTACTAACCCTAACTATCTTCTAGATTTTCCGTCAATTGATTTGAACCCGAAGGTGCCTAATCTTCATCTTGGGAATCCTCATCTTTCGATCTATGTGTCAGAGTTCTCGGAAGCGACGAAGCACCTTGAGCTGACCCTGGTGGCTCAATTCAACTTGCGAAGGCTGTATATTGATGAATTTGATCGATGTGTATTTACCAAATGGGGCTTGTGGGATCGAGCAGTGGTTGGTCTCCTTGATAATCTCCATTTAATGATCCATTTTGCCTCTGATGAAGACCTGGTTTTTGCTTGGTCCAGCGCCCCTCGACGTTGAAACGGATGTAAATACATTCTATTTCGGTGGATGATTGAATGTTGTATGAACCGGGATCCTACTTACCCTCCGATTTGGAGAAGTCTCCCCAATCTGCCCTTATCCTTTCAAAATCCAGTGATATTTTGTATGCTTGTGAATATGATATGTCATTTCTTATGCCCCGATGTGCATACGTCTACACTGATCCACCCGATTAATCCCCAGTGCTGTATTGAGGTGGACATTTCTAGACCACCGGTGGAATGGGTTTGGATTTCCATCGGAGAGGAATTTTGATGGAAGCGGGCTGTTATCTATGAATCCTGGGTTGATTATTGTTCATGCTACAAGAGATTGTGCCATTCTTGTTCGAGATTTTATGCCGGATTCCAGAGCAGGAGGCCACCAGCGCCGAGCTCTTTCGTAGAGAATAGGTGACCCACCGTGTTTGATACTGAGACAGGAAATTTGGGACCTCAGAGCACGTTGTCTGGTGACACATCTGCGGGTGATACTTTTAACCCGTTGGTGTCTACTGTGTTCACGTTGCTCAAGCAGGATCTGAATAGGGGGAATGACCTGCAGGTATTTGATCCCAAAGGTGGGGGTGATGGTGGGGCGTCATACCCTTCATATGGACACATGGTCACATATATTTAGTAAGAGACCGAGGCATCTGTTGTGCCGGAGAGGGATGTAAATGTTCAAAGCGGTCGGTATGATGCTGGTGCGGTTACTCAGAGGGAAGGGGGTAGCAGTGGTGCTATGTGTAAGGGTAAGCAGGGGTCTGCTTCGATTCCTGAAATAGATCTCATGCAAGGGTTTTTCCCCGATGTGAAGAAGATGAGGTCTGATGGATGTAAGGAGAACAAAATTATGAATCTTGTAGGTAGCTGTGGTGGTCACGGTAATGCTGCTAGTGGCGTGTTGATCAACGTACCCATGAGGAATCACTTTCAAGAGTTAGGCATGGTATCTGGGGATGAGATGCCTCCTATATGTGGTAGTGGCAGCATGCAGAATGAGTTAAAGGAAGATGCAGTAATGTGTAAAGGTGGGATAGATTCTGAACATACAATGGCGGAACAACCTCACAGCTTTCCAATGATTGATATGAATATTCAATTTCAGCAAAACCAGTTAGTGCAGTATCAAGAAATGCAGTACCATGGGAAATGGGGAGGCCTTGCTGACAGTGATAAGGAGAATCATGGGGAGATGGTTAGGCCATCATACAGTGAGATTGTCCAAGTGGGGAACAAGGCGATGTCGGTGAACCAGGACAAGGTGATTGCTTCTCCATGAGGAAGGATGAAGAAGGACTACTCCCATTTGGGAAAGCTGATGCCTACCAGATCGACTGTCAGAAATATGAAATCTCCAAATGAGTTTCTTGAGCTGGAGTGGTTGAATCTGAGGAGGAAGTATGCAAAGGTTCTGAAGAACTATGATAGTTCGGTGTGGGAAACGGTGACTGAGGAAGAGTCTGTTTATCATGGAGGTGGTGAGGGGTGTGATTTTGAGGATTTGCAGTGATTGTGCTGGGTCTGTAATGTTTTCTTCCTATTATTTTCTTTTATCTTAATAAATGGTCAGGGGTTCTACCTCTGGATATGCTTTCCTGGTAACATGTATCATTGACTATAAATCTATAAAAATAAATAAACATTAAAATATTTAATAATAAAAAATATGCACATTTTTATTACATATAAGAATTAAAAAACACATACCTAAAATTTACATCATGATCACCGTCAGTTGATGTTGAAGCATTATTTTGAGATAATTAAGTTCAAACACATTTATAATAAAAGAATTAGTTTTTGAACACTATTTATTAGAAAAATTTAATAAGAATCATAAACATTAGAATATACATACAATAAATCCTTATCATACTTAACAAACAGTTCTCAAACAAAGATCAAAGATGTGTAAGTTTATATTTTGTATGAGACTTTTCATCCTTGAATGTCTACAATATCATTTAATGATACAAGTTTAAAAACAAAACACAATGATAAAAAAATATAAAATAATTAATATAGCTAACCTTATCAAATTTAGAAGTTACCTAAGATGTGATTATCTCATACATGAATCACGGAGCATAATAACCTCATTCAATATATCCTTATTGAAAATGAAAATATGATCATCAAACATTAACATGATAGTTAAAACTAATATATTAATATATCAAAAAATAGAAAAATATTTAATATAAAAAATAATTACCATTACTTTCACATACTAGATTTCATTTAGGTTCTTTAGGGACTACTGATCTCTATTAAATTTTTTCCATGACCTGATTTTTAATATATATATATATCATCTACTAATACATGTATATACAATAATAATTAAATATAATGAACTTATAAAAATTTAAGGAAACTTTCATGTCTAACATGGTGGTAAATCTTTTATGAACATCACCTAATAAATAGAAAATCTAATATAATGTGAATTCACTTTGGTAGAATATGCCTAACATCCAATTCCCATTATAATAAAAACGTTCACAATTAATGAAATTATAATGAACATTGGTTCATAATAATTTTTATATTCTTACCCATTAAGAAATGAAAAAAAACTACCACTCGATCTCTGTATCTCATAATATCTCACATATATATATATGTAACTATATCAGTAGTCTTCACACATTTCCCAATCGTAGAAATGAATTATGGATATGTAAATCCATAAACATCCATGGTCTCATTTTAAATAATAATCATGTGTAGATACCTAATTATAAAATTAATATATTGAGTCAATTTAAACTATCATTAATTAGATAAATAAAAACTTAAACGACAATTTGCTTGCATATAAAACAACTCTGACACAAGAATTTTGATCTTAAAATCAATTAGATCCATGATATATTATCTAAATATTCTCAATGGATAGTATCTCCCACATATATTGGGAATCACCCAAAACTCATAGATATTATCCTAGGAAGAAGAGGCTTGTGGTAATTATTGTATCCCATTACAAATTTCAGAAGTATCTATAGTTCGTTTCCTGAAACATTGTTTCCATTGTTCCATTTCTTTTGATATTAGTTACTCCTATATTAGTTAAATGTCATATATCATTATTAGTAACTTTCAATCATATGTAATTAATATTAAAAAAATGTATACCTCATATGAAAGATAATAAATAATCCCAAATGTCCAATAAAAAACAATTACCCATATAATCTCCAACTCTGGTGACCTCCCCATTAGAAAATGGAAGTAGAGTAGTAAGATCAATAATATGAAGTATTGATACACTAACATGACCCATATGCATAGGCTGGTGATGTACTGAATACCCTAAAAAATCCATTACTCTGAATGATACAATATGTACATGTGGATCTCTAGTATACAACTCACAGTATAAGGTTGGGATTAAGGAATGAGGTGGATGATCTGAGTAGGCTGGCTGGAAAGGAAATTCTAGATTGGATGGTTATATGGGTTGTGTGGCCAGCTGAAAATGATAGATGTAAGCTTCCGTCAGATATGCGCTCATCTAAATTCCATATTAACCTTTCTGCATCAATTTAATTTTAAAATATATACTTCAAATGGTGCATTATTGGAAGAAACAAAATTGATTTAGCAGGAGCATTGATTCTCATACCTAAGAATGAATCATAGTTGGATTATTAGAATTATATAAAGGAATTATTGGATGAAATTATTAGAGATTAAAAAAAATTGTATTTTCATGAGGATAGATACTAATACCTAAGAATGAATCTAAGTTGACTTTTTCACTTATCTTATAGCGTGATTTCCCATATATTGAACAATTTGATAAATATTCAAATTCTTTTCTATACAACACACTATCATTGGGGAAAGCATGTATATTTTTATACCCCAATCCCATTGAGCATAATATTTTCTTCACCTCATAATTGGAATATGTAATATTGTTTCCTTCTGGAAGTATATCTTTCAAAATCTCAAGTAAGTTAGAGAAACTTTTATCACTCCACCCATTTCTTTCTTTCATGTTAACTAATCTCAAAACTGCTGATAAAAATGTATATTTACTACAACCTAGGAATAATGTTTTCCTGCAATCTCCATACAATCATAAAAAAGTTCCTATTTTTTATGGTTTCGAAACCTAAAACATGAATTAATTTATCAATACGATCTTCTTCCTCATTATGAATATTTTCATCGATGTTAGATGTAAAATTTTTAGTCCATTCACCATGTTGAATCCAACGTGTATAATTAAGGATAAAACCATATAAAATGAGATGATTCTTGATATATATGGAGATTAAAATTATTATATTCAAAAACTTCAAACATGGATAGAGAAAAAATCCATGTTTTAAATAATTTGATTAGAAAATTCCAGGAAATCCTCAACTCCCTTTTAATATTCAGTAGTGGTTGTTTGAAAATTTTTCGAATTACGATCCTTCTAATGGACATAACATGTAATGAACCCATTTTAAATTCCCAGAACAAAAAAAATGTTTTTTTAAAGGAATCGATTGATTGGTTTTAATTTATTTCATTTTATTTCTTTATATAAAAGTGATATTCATAGTAGGAAATCATGATTTTTTCACTATATGTATGTTTTCCACACCTCATATTATAATATTTGGATGTTTATTTAATTTAATACTCTAATGATTGTGGTTGGGTATTTTTAATGGATACTAATTTTACTAATTATCTTTTAAATATAGGGTTAATGTTGCCCCATGATAACTTCTTAGATCCCAGCTATTATCGAAACCTTCTTTTTGGTAAAAACATTATTAATCAATACTTAACTGAAAATAACTTATTTCCAAAAAAATCCCAAACATTTATATAATGATAATATTGAAGTTATAAATCAATAATTGATGTTAATTTTAAAATATTAAATTTATACAATTAATTTTTAAAATAAATTATTTTATATAATGAAAAATATTTTTTCTTGAAATATGACCATTTGAACATTTATTATTTTTTAATATCAATTCAATATAATTTAAAAATTAATTAATTCTAATATATTAGTTCATATTTTGAAATATTATATATTGTTTCAATCATAATAAAGTGTTCAATTTATCTTATTAAGGTTAATTACACAAAATGTTAACTAATTTTATTTGAAAAAAATACTATTGTTATATAAATTATATAGCTTCTGAATTTCTAATTATAATTTTTTTATTTTAATATTTTATAAATGTGGATTATTGATATTATAGTTTAACTATTTTCAATCATATAACTTTTTTTAATTCATTTTACCTAGTTTTTACATTATTTTGGTGTTGCGTGTGTCAAAAGGTAATGAATATTATATTAATTCAACCGATGAAAAATATCGATTCATTACATGGTATGTACATTATATTTACGAACGATAACACCATATATCATTTTTTTAATTGCATAATATCATCAAGAACGACAGATAATATCATCAAATAAAAAAATTATCAAAATAAAAAAAAACATTAACAAAAACATTGATAAATAATAATCAAATACATACAAATAATTTGAGAAATAACTCAAAAAAACTAAATGATAAATAATTTTATTTCCAAATTTAAAAAAATATTTAAATTTAGTGTTCAACAAGGAAATTGGATCCTTCTTCAAAACTTACTACCACAAATCCAGGTGATGAATAAACACTATAGGATATAACAAAAATATGTGTAGAAATGAAGAGTAAAATAGGAAAAAGTAAAAAAATAAAATCATGGTTGATTTTTTGCCAAATGTTTTTTTCTAAGATAAATATTTCTATAAATGTTGAAACAAAGATATGAAATTAAGAATTAACACCATAGATTGTGAAATAATGATAATAAAATAAATAAAATAAACAAAAATGGTCGTTAAGGATCACTGGGTCACCGGGTCACCATTGGGGTTGTTTCAATTCGAGAACAATGTTTTGAAGATCCAGAAAAATGAGGATTTTATGATCCCAGTTTTTTAAACGTTTTTGGCATTAGCATTTATGAAAATCAAAAACAAAAAAAAAAATTGGCATTAGTTTTTTACGAAAACCGACATTAAAATTTTCTCTTTTTTAATTTATTGCCTTGGTTTTTATAAAAAACAGACACCATAAATCATTTCTCAAATTTTTTTGGCAGAATTTTTGTTAAAAACAGACTCAAAAAAGTTTATATAATTTTTGGGCATCAGTTTATATTAAAATCAACATCAAAAATATTTTCAACAATACTTTTTTCATCAGTTTATAAAACCTTGACACCATAACTTCGATGTTGGAGACACTTTTTTTACTAGTGAATACCCAATCCCATAAAGACACTATAAATATATGTTCATTGTACTATGGTGAGGATATCTCAGAGACCAAATCGTTGAGTGAGAAGCTGTGATGTGTAGGGTCCTTCCCAGTTTCATCTCTATTTTCATTATGTGTTATTTTTTTCCATCCTCCCCTCTTATCCTATCATCAATAAGATCAGGGGGTAAACTATACTTGTTTTAGGTTTATATAAGAAAGGAAATGTTGTTGTGGGATTGATTTCTTGTCCTTTATTAATGTGTTTAGGTTTTTGTGCTATCTTCAATCCATTTTCAATCCCTCTCTTTTACTTTTATCCTGACCATTGCTTTTTTAATCTAAATCGAACCATAAAATTTCACAACTAATAACCCTAAATAAGGCATGACCATTTTTAAATTTTGGGTAATCAGTTTTAAATATAGTACTGACAAAAACTTGATTCTTCAAAACTCGAAATTATCGGACCATGGGAAATAGGGTATTGTGTTTTCAAAAAGATGATATCCTGACCATTGGATCTCACTCATCTCAACTCCAACACAATTCATGGATTAATCAAACTATTTTCTAAAATACAATGGCACAAAAACCCTAGAATTACAAAACCCAAACATGAATTCATGATCTTATTTCAAAAAAATCAATATGCTACTCTTTTCTTTCTTCATTCATTTTCATAAAACTATTTCTAAAATAATAATTCATCATTTCTTTCTTCTTTTTCATTCATAAAATAAATCAAACAAATGAAATATTTTTGAAAACCAAATAAAACTAACTCACTATCTCAATGTGATCAACCTCAAACATTCCTAATACAACATTTTACTTAATTGAGTATCATAGTTTGAGTTTTTATAAATTTTTTATTTTGATTAGATCCATAAGGGAAAAAAGATTCTATGCGGGCATTTTAGTCTACATACATAGTGAATTTGCAACAACATTGATTTTCCCAGGATCATATTAGATATAAAAGTCAAAAATTATCATGTAATCTACCCAATGACTATAAAAAAGGTTCAGGTCATGATGAGAAAAGATATATTACAGAATATTGTGGTCAGTATACATGAAAAAAATATTTACAAAGTGATAGTTATAACAATATTTTAGTGCAGGGACCGAAATCACCAACTCTAAATTTTATTTATGGTTGTTCCACTCATTGGGTAACAACTAATGAGTCCTCTAAAGAACTAACTTATCATCATATATTAGAAAATATCCTATGACAATGATAAAAACGTCACAATAAACTTCATACCCAAATCCATGCTTGGGATGAACCAGGATTAGATCTGAAGTCAATATTTTCTTCAGTATACAGAAAATTTATGAATAGTGTTATTTCTATTAAATCATGACTCTCTTGTTGGTTATAAATCTCATATGCACTTACAAGTGTTAAAAGTACTAAATTAACCACTTTTGGTACCCTAAAAACCTGAAAAAACATAGTATCTTAAATAGATTCCTCATTCATTCCCATGAAATGGCCACATCAACATGTGTAGATAAAATAATTTTCATGCTTGATAAATCATGTTCCCATGGAATCCCTCATCTTATATCCAAATGATACACTTCATATACATGGAATAAATTTTTTATGCTCAAAGAATACTCCATATGATATCCATATTTGTGGAATGTGACTTTGAAATCATAGAATATATAAGTATTTCATGGACGAGAAAAGTGAAAAAAGAGTCTATGTATGGGTGAAATATATTGTTAATGGGATCCATGATCAATTTTGGAGTATTCTCATGTCCAAATGGAATTATGAGATACTCATACAACTCAAAATTAATTCTATGTTCTATAATTTGTTTATATTCCACCATGAACTAAAGCTGATGGTATCCCAAACATAGTTAAATCTTTAAAAACCACTAGGCACCCCTCAAGTGATCAAATATGTCATCTATACTTTCCAATGGGTGCATGTTCTTCACAATCATCTAATTCAGCTTTTAGTAGTCCACACAAATTTGAAGAATACCATCCTTCTACTTAAAGAACAACACTAGAGTACCCCAAGGGGAAGTTGTTAGTCTGATGAACCTTTTAGCCTCAGGATCATATAGTTATAACTTGATCTATTTCAACTCAACTAGTTTCATGTGATATGGTGGAATCATTATAGGTTATGCATTGGACACTAGATTGATCTCAAATTTAAATCCCCTATGTGGACGTATCTGAATTAAATCTTCCAAACATACATCAAGGTATAGGTCTACTACTAGAGGGTAAGAGGAGGGGGTCATCGTATTGTCCACTATAGGGATCATACCTTGCACCTTTTTTTTTGAAAATCCATCTATCTAACATGGGATAATCCCTACTATTCTTGCCTATAAGTCACATTCATTGTTTAATGAAAACATTTCCGCATTGGGTGTTGAAAATTTCACTTATCTCCAATTAAAATTTATTTTTTCATTGAATTTGGTCAGTCAATCCATGGAAAGGATTATATCAGAACTTATTATCTCTAGAATTTTAATCTCTAAAAATTATCAAAGAATTTACCCGCCATCGTCCAGGACACGACACATGATCACCTCAATCATGATCACCACAATCAAGAAGACTTTCGATATATTTCCTTGATCAACAATCTCATCTATGCTTCTTCACACATGTTTCATGTCGATCTACTGCACATGATACTACAAAATAGAGTAGCTCATCACATATTATATACATCATTGATGTCTTTTCCCCATTACCAAAGAGCCACACATCCTAACAAAAATGTGGTAGCCTCTTTGCCTTTGATCTTGGTGGACTACATCTTGAGAACCTCTCACTTCGATGATCATTTCCACTCGTTTTAAATTTTTCATTGTTTCCTTTTTGAAATATAGAAATGATATAACATATCATATCTTAAATTTAAAAATTACCATGTAATTTTCTTTTTTTAATCAAAAACTAATATAATCTAAATAGATATTAAATTTATACCTCCATATGAGTAACATGTGTAGCCTTATCTGGGTGATAGAATAAAATATAACTATAATTTAAAAACTATTTTATATCCTATTTAGAAACACTCATTAGTTGAATCTTATCACAAACAATTACATAGCGTGTGTTGTACCATTATGTAGTGTAGTGACCCATATGTAGTGGGTCAGTGACCCTTACACAATGACTTACCATACCTTATGTGGGAATGGGATTTAAATAGCCTTTTTTTAATTCCATTTCTCATGGATTATTCACTGTGTTCTGATGGAAATCGTGCTCCACTTTGTGAGGATTGTCTTGCTTCAATCCATCAATGACACCAAAGATACATGAACAGATTTTTTCTTATGATTGGTTGGTAAATTCGATTGTGCATGTGATATTTTTTCCTTTCACATGCTTTCACATTTCTATGATGTGGTTGAATTCCATTATTTTAGCAGGTTCACATTCTTATTTTGTTGTAAGGTGTATTTTTTTTTAATAATCAATCCCAGATCGGTTATCTTCCTCAAAAAAATAATCAACTACTGGGTTTGAGTACCAGACTCGACCCCTTCACCAAGAATCAATACGATCTCCAAAGGGCCCTAATTTTCCACATTAGAAATACATGGATCAAAAAACATTGCAGATCAACACAATTTAAGAATAAGATTCTAGATTCATCTGAAACCAGTTCCTTAACTCCACTCAACTCTATCTCGTACAGATTTGGCTCAACTCAATTTAATCAACTCGATTTTCCTGTAATTTCTTACTTGAAGATCCACTCAACCAATATGGCTCTAAAAGTAATCTATGCTCACCTTCAGTAGAATTCTAGTTCATCCAAGCTTTTGAGGTTGGATTTCATCAAGATTTATGAATATTCTTCCAAATTCAATTTGAGGATGAATTAATATGATGTTCCATCATTGGTTCTTTTATTAAATCTACCTGAAAAGTGTAATCACCTGTGAAATTGGCTGCAAAATACATGATATAATAAATGATATCTCAAAAATTTAAAATGTGTTATTAAAATAAAAATTCATTATATTAAAAATTTCACCACCTTCCCATATTCAAAATGAATTATCAAGCATCAAAAAACATCATTAAAAATTTTCAAATGTAATATATTTATGAAAAAATGATAAAACACGTTCAAAATTAATTCCAAATCTCACAACCAATCTTTTTGGAGCACCCCAAGAATATTCAAGGACCTGATGATGCATATTTATGGGTTACAGATCAACACAATTAATTTAATGTATTTATTAAAAGAAAAAATATATTTTATAGAAATCAAAAATATGGATTCAAAAGAATAAAAAAAATTAAATATCAATGAACACCAAGATTTAACGTCCTTCAGATCATTTTGATCCTACATGAACTATAATAAACCCTCAAGTAATTTTTTTTATTAAATATAAATACAGAATAAAATGAAAAGAAGATAGCCAATGAAACTTCCCTTAGGAGGAAAACCTTGTTGAACTTGGTGGCACTGTCAAACCCCATTATGTACAGTCAACATCATCCACTCCTGGTCAGACTCACATCACACCCAAATACGATATAGTTCCAAGCATGACTTCAAAAATAAAATCACTTATAGAGCCATGATTCAAAGCCAAAACCTTATTATAATAAATGGATGTCAAGATTTAGAGCTCCTTGATGTGTGAAATCATCCTAGACCCAAGGTAAATTCATTATTCTGCCAAAAATCCCCCAGAACAGAACTCTAATTGTAGGGATTTAGAACATAAATGATGAAGAGGATCCCCAAATTGTGGGGAAACCTCAGTTTCCCTCTTTATCTCCATGTTGTCCACCACGATGCATGAAAAAAACCCTCTTATAAGATCTCAGAAAAATACCAATTGTATAAAAAAGAGAGAAAGAGAGGAGGCATCTGAAACGAAGTAATTATTTTCTATTATGGTGTGTTAGAGAAACATCAGGTGGTGAAAACATAGGCTGCAGGATGAAGGCTGCATGAAAGGCTATGATCACAGATATGATTTTTCTAATAGAAGGGGGCATAGCTGGGTGGACAAGTGGAAGCATGTGAGTGTCCAGTAAAGTTATAAGTCATATTTGAGCTAAGACAAACACACATTCAATGAAGCAATAATACTCTTCATATCAAAATGATCCATGATTAAGAAAAATCACATGTTATTAGTTATGAAAGCCAATATACCCAATAAAAATAAACAAAAGGTAATTCATAAATAATTCACGTGTGAAATTAAAAATTACGCACCATATAATATATAGAAAATATGACAATAAAATATATTGTTGGATTAAACAAATTTAAATGCAACAATTTTGTGGGGCATAAAACAACACATTCAAATCACTTTAAAAAATATTTAAACTAATATCTTATATAGAACAATGAAAATAAATATTCAAAAAGAATATATGTCAACTTTAAGAATAAATAAATACTCAATTTAGAAAGAAAAATTCACATTTACGTTCATATATTCAAAGAAACCCATTTTCACCAATGAATGATCAATAATGAATAATAAATCATTTTAAACACACTATATGAAAAAACAATGGAAATTATATAAAAATGATTTGGAAAACATTTATAGAACATAGCCACATCAAATTACCTTACACATGGATCATTGTTTTCCCTCATGCAATCAATTCAACAAGTCTAAACGAGTTATAATTCTTCTAAAAATGAAGGATTAAGATTCCAATAAAAAGTTTTCTCCTAAATGTCTTTTTCGCTGTGAAATATCTCCAAAAATGGATTATTACTCTATCAAAATAAATATATTTGGCAGGAATATGTTTCTTAGTTTTGAAAAATAGGATATTAATTAAATTTATTGAATGGAATTTAACAACCTCGTTTTTTATTCAACTGTTTTTCCAAAATTCCCATTTTCTCCAATGTCAAACACATACACATATATCATTAATCAACCCATAATTAAGTAGGGAAATAATTAATTAAAAAAACAATAAAATCATGATGATTGAGTGGGTTTAAGAAATAAATAACAAATTAATATAATTAAATCCAACACATACATGAACATTAAACACATGCAACACAACAATGAATTTGGTGATCATTTTTCAATCTACTTAAATGCATAATTTATAAGCGTAGATCCCATTAAGAACCTAAAATTAAATTGAAAAGAAAAAATATACTCTTGAAATTTCAAAATAATAGTGTTTTCAAGAGATAAATATGAAAAAAAAATTTAGAATAACATTATGGACTATGCAACAAAAACTAAATGATAATATGTCAAGGATATGAAATACCTCTATAAATTGACAATGTTTTCCCTAGTGGATCATGTGGGAGTAGTTATGGCTAGTTATGGATGGATATTATCGGTTTACTAAATAAGAATATAAAAGAATCCTATAGTGTCTTTCCCGTGTACCTTGGGTTATTTACCATGATTTTGATTATCCTTATTTTACTAAGTTGATGTTCTTTTTTTGTTATTTTCATGTAGTATGATATATGTTTATTATCTATATGATTCTTCTATGTGAGAATGTTATGTGTTTAGTTTAATTCTATTTCCATGAATTCGAAACTATGCTATTTTTTATAAAATTAATTGGTAAAGAATGTTATTTCAACTAAATTTTAATTTTATCTTGGTTTTATAGGGATATTTTGAAAAATATTTAAAAAGGGGGTTTTGTGAATTTCCTGGAACTCACTTGTTTTCTCCTAATAATGTAATTTAGTTTTGAAAAATAAAATATTTTAAATTTTTTTTATTTTTTTACATAAATTGTTTAAAAGGTATTATATTAATGAAATGTATTTTAAACAAGGTCTAATAGAATGAATTTTGAAATAAATCTCATAGAAACAATTATTGGTTGTATCATAATAAGATTTTGGATGAAACCATACTAATACCAATCATTATCTATAGACTAAGTGTGTTTTTAAGATCTATTTTAAGGTTCTTAATAAGTTATTCTTTATGTAATTCCTATTTTCAAGTTCATCATGGAGACATTTTTTATGATGAGGTTGATAGAATACTTTGGGTCGTGAGAGGATTGTTTCTTTGTATTTTGACTATCAATTATTCAATTTTTGGAGTGTGAATTTATTTTCCATTCTATCCTTCAGGTAATCTAGAATATTTATTTTTTTATGTGTAACTCTTTTTTTATGTATGTGAGTTTTAACTTTATGTTTGGTAGTTCCCTATTTGGCTGGAATCCTATTTCAGAACTACTTATGTGATTTTCATAGACACCCAAATTAATTATGCTCTATACGGAATTTTATATAGATTTATACAGTTTTTTGATAATTATTTGTCATAAAAATCCATTCAAAAATGTTATTTCTTAATGTATAAGAACTAGTTTTTATCTCATGTGTATTTGGGATATCCTTCAAGCCTTACTACATACAGATTATAACATTGAGTTGGGAAAAAATACGTTGGATCAGAAAAAAATGGAATTGTATCACCTATTTTATTTGATAAATAATTATAAAAATGAGATAGGAATGATATAACATGAAAGGTAGGTTCAAAGAATGTATAGATAACACTTTACCATTTTAAGGCTCATGTTATCATGGGTGGTTAGGTTGAAATTTGAATTTTGGATTCAATGTTCATTTCATATAGTGTATTTTGTTCTTGATAGATGGTGTCTTGAATTATATGGGTATTATTTGTGTACTTTAGAGGGTTTTTATGTTTTTAGGTGAAAATTGAAGAAGAAATGGAGGCACACTGTAAGATATCGTTTTCATGAAAACCATTCAAATCACATGTTCATGGTTTTTAGAATTTCATAGTTACTATTTCATGATTGATTCATGTTCCACAAAACTGTGTGGCCAAAACATTCATAAACACCAACCTATTTAAATTTGGTGTTTAAAACACTATTTAATACATGTAGTTTATGTTAGTGATTTTCATCTACTTTTGAGGAATTTATAATAGTTTTTAGGATGTTTATATTTTAACTAGCTGAATTTTTTTAATTTTTGGTCTTATGGAAACATGGTTTAACTTGTAAAATTTATTTTTTCAAAATATTAAATATGTTTTCTAAAATGATATTAAATTAACGTCATATTTTGAACTAGTGAAATTATTTTAATTATAAATTTTTAAAATTGATAATTGATTCTTAACTGGAGTTTTCTTATTTTCAAACTAGTGTAGGCTAACCTAACTTATTTTAAAAAATATTTAAATGGGAAGTGTTTTGATTTCTTATTTTTTGGTAGAAACCTATTTTTTAGATTTATGAAGGAATCTTGTAAAGATAAATTTAAATGAGTTTGAGTCTTTAAAATGTTTCAGTGATATTAATAATTAATATGTTGGTTTAAAACTAGATTTTTTAAAATATTATGGTTTCAAAATTGTTTAAAAGTGGATCCTCTAATTTTTAGTAGTGTTTTAATTATTTTAATTATGTTGATGATTTTAGTTTTGGGATTTTATTTTAGTCTATGGTTTATTTGGTTTGGGATAAGTTGAATTATTGAGTACTTATGATTTGATTTGGTGCTCTTGATTTTTCCTTTGATTTCTTTTTATTTATATATTTTGTCTCCTAGTAGAGTCTTGGTGTGTCATGGGATATTCCACTGATTAATGTCTCTAATGGATTGGGTATATATTATCATATTGTTATTATCCTTCATATGAGTAAGAAACCCTATGCATGCTTCTAGTGTAGTGGTTTGGGAATTTTAATCCCTTTTTATGGAAGTTTTGATGACCTACCCACATCATGATTGACTGATTCTTTTCAATGGATCCTTAAATTGAGGTGTCATGATTAGGATCTAGATGTTCATTTGATGAACCTTATTTGGGTTGTTCCTGTTATATTTATTTTATTTTCCTTTTACATCCCCATTCCTTCACTATGTCAATCCTATGTTATCCAATATTGGGATGTTTTAGATCTTTTATCCATAGAATATTATATGATTGATACTTTAATTTTGGCCTCCAAGAAATAGGGTGGCTAAGTGCCTTGTGGTGTCTTCTAATAACGCATCATGATAGGAAATCCTCAATTAATGGATAGACCTATTACATGTCTTATCTGTAGATTGTCACTTGGGTGATTTTGGGTATCGTTTATCAATTTAGAGAGGTTTTGGATCTGACTGTTCACCATGTTTTGGAATTACATTAGATTTATGTTTTTTTATCATTCTTATTTATTGAATTATTTTGTTCTTACATTATTTTTAAATCATCAATGACTTTCTAGGTGTAGCGACTCAGGTTTTTACTTGTAAGACTTTGGAATATTTCTATGAATATTTTTGAATACTTGTGTTAAGTCGGCGTGGGGTTCCAAGGCCTAGAGTACCTGAACACAATGATATTAAAAATATTAAATATATTTTATCACATGTGTTATTTTTCTTGGAAAATGTGAATAAATCACGAGTGGAGTCTCAGATCAGGATTCTGAGACCGCGGTATAGTTTAGAACGTCGTGTTTATTCTAGATTCAAGATATACTATGTAGACATTGGGTGTCGGGTCAGAGGCATGTTGGAAGTTGTGTGTCAAGTAGAATATATTGATTTAGTAAAATCAAACCAATATCCCTTAATATCCTCACCGTTTGTGCACATGATGTTAGGAGCCAAAACCCCTCCTCCACCTTTGGAGCGATTGACGACCTAAGGACAGAATCGAGGAAATGAGGAATCGCTAAACTTTGATCTTGATGGGGATCTCTCCCAAATCATACAAAATTATCTCCCAAGCATATATTAGACCTTTAAGATTCATCTTCTCGCCATTAGGTATTATGTTTTTATTTTATTCCCTCCAGAATTTTTTTTGCATCATTTTAATGTTGCAGATCCCTTAGATGCTTTTTAGGGGCCCCATGATTGTCAATATATATATTTCAGGAAAAATAGGTGTGATCTAGAATTCTCGTAAAGGAATTCCTAATAGAGTTCCCATATAAATGGTGTGTAGTGCAGTGGATCACTCCATGTGTTCTTTCAATTTGGGTAATATGAGTTTTGAGAACTATACGTCGTGTAATCGGGTTACACACTGTGTAGTGACACCATGTCACATGGCCTGGGGACATGGCCAGAGAATCTATATCAAGGTACATAGTCATGTAATAGTATATAGGCAAAGTACATGGGAATGGTGTACGAGACATGGGAATGAACAAGAAACACACCCTAGGGTCTGTTTAGATGGGGGCACACCATGTATTGAGGGGTACACACATTTTGTGATACATGGTAGACCATGCCATGTGGAGGGATGACATGATCGGGCTTGGGTGATGTAGGACACACTGTGTACCTCTGGTACATCCCATGTAATCCCACATTCCTAGAAAACCCATTCAAATAGAGGACATGTCTCTGTGTTTAGGTGGGTTCACATGCAATGTAGACCCCCCTACACACCATATAGTCCCCTCTATGAGGAGATTCTGACCATCATATCTTCTATTTAGGGGCTCAGATTTAGTTATATGAGTAGCCTATCCAGATTATTTTTCTGTGTAGAATGTGATAATGGCATTGGTTTGGCCTATGAGATGTGAAGTGAGGTGATGTTGTGGGTCTCTTGGGTTAGCGATGTTTGGACCAAATTTGGTTGAGAAAGATCCCTTTGTCTATTCCATATGAGGTTATGTGTGTCATTATGCTCTCTGTATAGAATTTTGATCCCCTTAATATGATGATATATTTATAGAGGTGTAGAATCTCTCTGCAGAGTCAAGGGTGTGATCCTCTATTGTATGGTTTGAGTTTTTTGATCCCTATAGAGAGGATGGGGTATTATCCTCTAGTATATTGTATCTTATTTCTTATATTGTGTTGATGGTATCATAATTTCCAACACTACACAAGTGACGATCCCCTAATTAGTAGGATATCCCTATAGGGTTTTTGGAATCACATGGAGGTCAATCCATTATACAACGGGCGATTTAAGTAGGGATGTGGCATCATTTGGTATATGATACACTACACATTACTATTTTTCATAGAGTATGTGGTATCCTTGGATATATGATCCCCTACATCTTGAGTTATATGTAATTGGGTTTATAGAATCATTTTGATCAACACAACATGGAAGTTGATCCTCTGTCTACATGATATGATATCCCGGACATCAGATTGGGTTTGTAGTGTCCCCCAACAGATACTAGGAGAGATCCCTTATCTCTGGTAGATCTTTGTGTTTCTGAATTTGGTTCATTGTTTCCTTTATAATAACCTAGGAGTGATCCCCTATCCTAGGATATATGGTTTTTAGTTTTCTATATTGGGTTCGTAGTGTCCCCTAGTGGATCCTATGAGTAATCCCATTTCTGATGAATGAGACCTTTGTGGTTCCCATATAGTTAGTAGAATCCCCAATTAGGGATAGGGGAGATCCCCTTATGTGTAGAATTATCCACTAGATTCTATTGTGACCTTATTTATTGAATCAATTTGATGAGTATTTTCTCTTGTATGTATTCCCCTTTGGGATGGTGATGTTTTCCATCAACTTTGTGATACCAGATTGAGTGGTATATCTTAAGCATACCATCCAGGATGGTATATTTATACAGAAAGGAGTCGTATCTCTTAGATGAGAGTCATCTATGAACATAAAACTTATGTATTTTGTTCTCTAAGACGAGTTTTCCCTTTGGGATCCATGTAGAAAATTGTTGCTAATTGTGAATTTGGTACCTCATGAGACTTGGAGTCTAAGTTGAGTATATATGGGTGTATTTCTAGGATTCCTTACTATGTGGTCAGTTTTCTAGGTTAACTCACCAAGTGGGATGATTTTACTACTCAGTTTTATCCCAGTATGGTCATAATATGATTTTTCATTCCCATTTGGTTTTCCTCACACTAGGTCAAGTAGAATTTTTCCATTCAATTTCTCTTTTTTTTCTTTTGGGTTTTTGGGGTTCCTGCAGAGTATTGTTATAACCACCTCTTCATAGTATTTTTCCACACTTGTTGTGTCTTATGAAAAATAAAGGCCATTATATGGATTCCCCAAAGGACCCAGAGCCTAAGGATCATAGTGATCCAGACCGATCGGGGGGGTTTTCTAGATATTTCCCAATAAGCTTTCCAGTAGGTGCATTTGAAAATGGTCCCCTCCAACTGAGCAGGTTGGATGATTTAATAATATTATTTTGGTGGGATTGTATTTTTACATTTTATACTTCTTCTATACTCTAGTTTAGGATTGATTTATACATGAATTTATTTTTAGTTTATATATCTCTACTCCATAGCATGGAGGTGTATGTGGATTTGTGTGTACATGTATGTTAGGTTAAGGTGTCCCATGTGTTTGATATGCCTAATCGGTGTTGGTCGCCATCCCTTGACATATGGAGGAGGGATAGGGGAGTCACATCTCAACCCTATTAGGTTGGGTCTGGTCAATGTGGTATTAGAGTGGGATCCACTTTGAGACCACAATGTCGTTATCTTGGTATGGGTTTCATAGAGACATTGTTAGTATGTTTTGAGTTCGGCTCTAAGGCCATAGGTTCTAGTGTTAGAGTAGTGGACAAAATATCCATTAACTAGGACACTGGTAACCTAATTTTAAAATCAATACATTAAGATAATTCCATATGGGAATTTTGGTATATTCATCATATAGGACTGGTCATTTTGTTTTTTCCTTGTCTTTCTTGAGTCAACTCCCCACATATACTCTTTGACCATGGCGCGTCTTGATTTTATTTCAGGATTCCACAATGATGAGAACTATATAGGGATTCATTGTGGGATTTTTGTATTGATACACCCCTAGAAAATGATTTAGTGGAGGGCATTGGTTCTAAGGCTGGACCACTAGGTGGTCCCCCAGTTTCCACACCACCCATTGAGCAGCAGGTTATGCCAGAAGTGCAAGCCAAGTATGCGCATAGGCTAAGAGCATTGTACGATTTATATAGGTAGTGACCTCTTTGATACAAGGGTGATCCAAACCCCCAGGATACTAATGATTGGTTTGAGGTAGTCACATGTGTTCTTAGACTAGAGATGACACCTCCTCATCAAATGGTGGTCCTGGTGGAAAGCCTTTTGAAGGGTTCATTCAATCAATGATGGAGTCTAGTGACACAGACCCATGATGGGGTGACGTTCACATGGGATGGGTTTGAGATGCTTTTTAAAGAATAATTTTATCCAACCATGTTGATGTTAGTTCGTATATAAGAGATTCTACAGCTTAGGTAGGTTAACATGATCATGGAAGTGTACTCGAAGAGGTTCACAGACCTATCGTGTTACTCCCTGTATATGGTTCATGATATAGTTTCAAAGAAAATACCATTGATCATGGTTTGAAAGGGGAAATATGGGTGTCATTGGAGCTATTATGCTTCCCCAACTATACTGGAGTCCTTGAGAGAGCCTTAGTGGTAGAGACCTTTCGAGCTGTGTAGACTTTAATAGTTAGGGATGGGAACATGGGAGCAGAGACCTCGAAAGTTGGAATTCGATGACATGATCAAAGATATGGGAACATTATATGCTTTATTAGATGATTTGGGGATACAGTGTCTGTGGATATAATATTTCAGGCTGATTTTGGTCAGTCATAGGAGAGGCAGTGTCCCTCTTGTTACAACTGGGAAGATCTTGCTATAAATTTTCAAACCCACCGGGCTATAGAGAGGGAGCCATTTGATGGTCCACGTTGGAAAAGAAACTTTCCTAAGAATGGAGGACCACATGGAGGTAGACATGGAAGAGGAGTGGGTAGAGAAGTATGAGGTAGAAGATGGTATGAGTTTCTACCACCACAGCTAGGTGGTCCACTCCGGGCCTAGATAGTTGGGGGATGGGGGTGATGATAGCTGCAGGACACAATGGCATTTGACCCAAAGGATATGAGGATGGATATTGGTACACTTTATGTCCATTGTAATTTCTTCATTATTATTGGTATAAACTGTTTTGTGGTACTATTTTATTTCCACTTCTTTCTTGAGGGTTTTTATGTGTGCTCCAGGGTGTTGGTGTTACCCTATGTCAGTGACATTTGATGTAGCTTCAAATTAATGAGGAAGAAAGATCCTTCCCCCCATTAAGATGTGTTTTTTATGTCAGTAAAACTATGTTGGAGAGTCAGTTCCACCCAAATCAGATGGTGTTAAGGTGTGTTGGATGATTCCCTCTGACTTTTGTGTTCTGTAGAGGTTTGTGTGTTGGACCATTCCATAGAGGGCCTGGTAAGACCCAGTTTGTGAACTTAGGTTGCCTTGTTTTGTTCATTAGTACCTTTTCATGTTCATTTTTGGAATTTTATATGATATTCTGGAGGAAGTTGTCGTTCCTTCTTACGTATCTTCAGACACATAAGAATTAGGGATGCTTTCCCCACAAAGATTCATTCTTGATATCTGATGAAAAACTACACGGGGTGAGTAAGTTCCACCAATATTGAATAGTATTAACATTTAATGGATAATTTTCTTTTACTTTCTTGTTTTTAATAGTTTGTCATTGGACTCTATGTCAATTTAGTGAGGTGGTGTACCACTATACCCTATGACAGAAGATAGACAAGGTGTTTGGTTTTTCTCACCTATCATAGCTGTGGAGACATGTGCCAATTTTTTTTAGGATATCAACCTAGTTGAGAAGGACATAAGGCATGGTTGAGCCTAGAGTATCCCCTGGGTGAATGTCTGTAAACATCATGGGAACCCTTGGTGGACTTTTTGGTGGTCTTGGTGAGCTCTCTGGCATGGGAGTCTGAGTTTAGAGCTCATTTTCTTTCCCATATTCCAATGATTTGGATTTTCATAGAATAAAATCATTAAGGGGTGGGGGAGGATGTAGAGATTCAGGTTTTTACATATAAGAATTTTTAATATTTCCATGAATATTTCAAAATCTAGGATCTGAGTCGACACAAGATATCGGGGATCATAGAGGATTGATATGGTGATATTAAAATTATTAAATATATTTTATCACATGTCCACATTTTCATTTGAAATTTAACTGACTCCGGGGTGGAGTATTGGATCATGATTCTAAGACCACAGTAGTTTTTAAAACATCATGTTTACCCTAGGTGTGATATAAACTATGTCAGGATCAGGTGTGAGGTCAGAGGTATGTTGGAAATGAGGTGTTAAGTGGTGGTTATTGATTAAATTAAATTAAATTAATTTCCCTAACCTTCCTGCCCCTTTGTACACATGATGAAAAGAGAAAAATCCCCTCTTCCCCCATTTGTGTGATGGATGAACCGAAGACCAAATTGAGGAAATGAGGGACCATCGATCTTCGATATTGACCGAAATCACTCCAAGGTCATGCTATAGTGGACCTTGAGAACCAATTCGACTTCATAGATTCAGAATATCTCCATGAGGTAAGATGTTTTGAGATTTATTCCCGATAACATTTTTTGCATCATTTTATGTTATTAAATCCCTTAGACAATTGTTGTGGACCCCAAGCGGGTGGATCGGTGTGTTTTGGGGAAAATGGGGGTGATCCAAGCTGATCCCAAGGGAACTCCCAATGAAATTATCATCTACATGGTGTGTAGTGAAGTGGATCATATTGTACTATAATTATATTCTGGTAAGATGAGTTTTAGGGAGTACACGACGTGTACTGGGGTTACATTCAATGCATTGAACCCCGGGCATGTGGCTTGAGGACATGGATAGAGAATTCAGGTAAATGAAAATGGACATGTGATAGTATACAACCCAAGTAAATGAGCTCGGGGTGCCAGACATGGGCACAATCAAGAGACATGGACAATGTTCCATTTAGCATGGACACACCATGTACTAAGGGGTATATGCCCTGTAAACCAAATATATGTACAAACCATGCAATCAGAGGACATAGTCAGGTGATCAAGCAGGGTCACATGACATGTAGACCCCCATATATGTCAAGCAGTATCCTCTTGGATGAGTTTCCACCAAGTGTATCTTGCCTTTCAGAGATCGGATTCAGGCCTACGAGTAGCCTATATGGATTAGATTTCCATATATAATGCTATGTTGGCCCTGATTTGGCCATAAGAGATTTTAGGTGAGGTAATTTTGTGGGCCAATTGGGTTAGAGATGTTTGGAACAAAAGTGGTTGAGTTAGTATCCTTGGGTTATTACCTAAGAGGTTATATATGGAATTACATCCTCAGTATATGATAGTGATCCCCTAGATAGGATTAGCATAGATAGATTTGTATCATCCCAACTAAGAAGCAGACATTGGATCCTCTATCATATGGTTAGAGTTGTTTAATTCATTCATAGAGGTCAGGGCGGGATCCTCTAGCATATCATACATTTTCCCTTAGATCGGTTTCTTAGTATTTTTTGTGACCCGCACTACACGTGTGGTGATCCTATATCTAGAAGGATATCCCTATAAGGTTTGTTTCATCATCAGGAGTAAAATCCCCAATTCATCGGGTGGACTCGGTAGGGTTTTTTCACAATTATTTATATGATCTCTTATATTGAAGTTGGTTCTGGTAGGGTTTGGGGAATCGTTGGGTATTTGATCCCCTACTTCGTGAGTTATATCAGATTGGGTTTTTAGAATCATCTGGACCAACACTATATGTGTGGTGATCCTCTATCTGAATGATTTGATCTATAGAATATAGTATTCAGTTTTTAGTTTCCCCCAGTGGATCATGAGAGTGATCCCTTATCCATGTGATATGATTGTGTTACCGGGATGGGTTTTTGGTTCCCCTAGAAGATCCTATGAGTGACCCCCTATCCAAAGAGATATGGTTTACAGTTTTCCAAAATGGGTTTGTAGTGTCCCCTAGAAGATCCTAGGAGTGATTCCCTTTATGAGGAATGACACATTTTTGGTTCCAATAGGGTTAGTAGCATCACCCATCAGTGATGGTAGAGATCCCCTTCTATGTAGCGTGATTAGACAGATTCTATCATAACCATATTTTTTTTGTGAATCTGATGAGCATGTTCTCTTTGATGTATACCCCTTTGGGATGGTGGTGTTGTTAAATTTTCTTTGTGATACCTGATTGAGTGGTATCTCTCAGATGTACCATTAGGGGTGGTAGAGTTATATCCAATGGAAAAGTTTCTTGTTGGACGAGAGATATCTAAGATGACAGAGCTCGTAGATTATGTGATCCTGGATGATTATTGCCTTTGGGATTTGAGTAGAAACCTATATCTAGCTATGAGTTCAGGACCTCATGAGAGTTGGAGTTAGAGATGAGTATATGTAGGTATATCTCCAGTATTTTGTGTTGTGTGATCAAATTTTTGGGTTGACACACCATGTTCTCTGGGCTAACTAGTCAGGTATAAAATAGGGTGGTCATGAGGTGAAGTTTCTCTCTAGTTTGGTTTCCCTATGGCTAAGTTGATTTGACAGTTTCTATTCAATTTCACTTTTTTATTCTGAGTTTTTGGTTTTCCTACTGAGTATTGATATAATCACCCCTGCATAGTCTTATCCCACACATGATGTGTCTTATCTAGACCAAAATCCTTTCTAAAAAGTCACGAGAGGACCCAGGGTAGGTGGAGATTAGTTTTCTAGACTGAACAGGGTGTGTGTAAGAGCTTGGAAGAGGGTATTTCCAGTCGGTGAATTGGATATTGGTCACCTCAATCTAGGAATTTTGGACACTTTTACTGTTTTCTTTTTTGTATTCATTTATAATTCTATTTTTTACTTCTATTATACTCTGTTTTGGGATAGAAGTATGTATTCATTAATTTTTAATTTATATATCTCTTCACTATTTCATGGAGTTTTATGTGGGTGCATGTGTATGGGTACCTTAATCCAAGTCCCTCCATGTGTGTTATATGCCTACTTGGTGTAATTTTCCATTCCATATCCTCAAGATGTGGGATTAGGGAGTCACGACTTGATCCCCATTGTGTTGATTCCTGACACAAAGGGTATAAATTGATATTTTGGGAATAATTTTCACACCTCAACCTTTATTTTACATATTATTTTTTTATTTATATCCGTATAATTTAGTTTTGGGTTTAATTTCCTTCAATTTTTGAGAAATGGGGCTATAATACCTAGCACACAGTTTGTGTATTATTAGTACAAACCAGGCATCCTGGTCATTAAAACCATTCTACAAATTTCAGAGATAATAACACTATATACACATGGTTTATTAAATCATGTATCCAACCAAGCAATTAACCTGTTGTGTATAGTACAATCCACTGCTTTGGAAAACAATTTGTTAAACAATGCCTCAAAATATTGTGACCTTCCCGAGTGTTTAAAACTATGATTTTCCTATTCTAAAACTATAAAAACTAAACAACTTGATCAAATTATTTTTTCCCTATTTTTATGTGGAAGATGATGAGATCCCTATGTTTGACTACCCTATCCCCCTTCTTGGATTTTAGGGATTATTCTTGGGTTACAATGGGATTATTTATTGTTATAGCTCAATTTATCTCATCCTCTCACTCTCTTTTTTATTTTTTTTCCTTCTCACTTCCTAGAGGCCATGGTGGTTAATACCTCTATCTAGGGCTTTGGTTTAACCTTTTTATATTTGGTGTCTATGGATTTTAAAGCTTATATTGAGACAATTATATTACTTTTCTACATAGGTGACAAAATTACATTGATTTATAGAAGGTGTATCTATGATATTATGTTTCATTGAAATTACTTGGATGATTGAATTATATTAAACTCATTATCCATTTAAAATATAGGTTATGAGGGTAGTTTTGATTGTGATAAAAAAATTCCTTATTTTAGTGATTTTTTAAATTGACACAAATGAGGTTCCAAGGGTCCTTGGGAAAATTATTGTTAAAAAACATTTTGAAATCCCTATGTATATTTTAAATTTTTTAACTGATTTATTCCTATAAATAATTGAGAAAAAAACTCACATTTTATAATCATATAGTAAGTATCAACATCATGTTGACCTATTTTCCAATGGAAGGTGGCCAGTTTGACTTTTCATGTGATACCTTGTATAAAAATCAGGCTCTTTATTACACACTTAAACATGATTTATTACATAAACATAAACTTAAGACCAATCTGAGGATTTTGAGGTCTAGTGTCTAGGGAAATTAGAAACATTACCTTACAACCTAGATCATAAAACGCAACATTTTTATTGAAAACTTCTTTTACATGACCACAACATTCCTTTTTACTTAGATTTTCATGGGATAACTTGAGGACATGCATAAGAAATGGGTGAGCTATGAAGCCCAGTAAGTGAGTAAACAAGGCATAACATGAATAATATAGTACATGTTTTGAAATAGTCATATCAATGGAGCACAAGAGAAATATGAACATAAAATCATGATATAACATGATTATCAAAACTAGGAAATGTGGAAACATCATTTAACAAGATATTAGCATGACCCAAGGCTCATTCCCCATGGAGAATGAGTAAACCATCATTGAAATTGAATAATAATGAGTAAACCCTCATTTTACTTGATGTATTATGATACTAATCTTTACCCAAGTCATTCGAGCACTATCAAGGCGCACCCTTCTTAATCATTTAATTTCATGCATAAGTGTTCCACATAGATCATACAACATGGATTCATTAAACATCATCATTTATTCCATGATAAAGGAACGTGTAATTTATACATGAAATTATATAATAAATATTCAAATATTCATAATGTTTAATACCCTTGATATTGATATTGGAAAATTATTTACTACACAATTACTTTGGCTTGGAAAATCACAGTGCAATTTCGGCAGCATTACGACATGGTATAACAATTCCGAAAAATTGTCAATGAGAGAAAATGGGGAATGAAATAATATTTACATGAAATTTTTTGTAAGTTGGTTATATAGATACATCTCCCAACATATATAATGGGATTTATATTTTTAATATAAAAGAATTTATTGAATGTAAATGAGGAGAGAGAAATACCTTACGGAATTTCGGCAAGGTAAAAGGTGTACATGAGAGGCACTAATTAGAGATAAAGTTCCCTATCATAATTAAAAAACAATTAGGGAAGTATTGGAGAGGTTTTAAATAATACCAATACATTTTTAATTGAAAATACAAAGGTATATCAACATAAAGTAACTTGGACAAAAATGAGAGAGGATGAAATCCCTTACTTGGAAGTGCAATCCCAAAGGCGTCAGAGAGGCTTGAGAAAGGCTTCTTGGGGGGATTGGGGTGCCTTGGGAGGATTCTATAGATAGGAAGGCATGGGATGGATGAGTTCCAAATGGTTTTAGTGTAGAGGAACAGGATATTTAGTTTGTTTATATAGGAAAATAAAGGGAGTTCATTATTATTTAGGTTTTGGATACTACACATTAAACTAATCAACACCAAAATCCATCCTAGGGTTTTTTCTAAAGGGGAGTGGATAAAATTATATTTTAAGTCCAATGGTCAAAATTATTAAAATATTAGGCTTTCTTATGTTGAGGTGAGTCACACTCTCAAGAAATTCATTTTAAAATGTCAAAATGTTTTATAAGTCTTGAAGGTTCCACTAAAGCTTTGTAATATAAATAAAACAAACCTAAAATCCCATTATATTAATTTTAAAACATATATTGGATGAACTTCTCATTTATATTATTTTATTACAACACTATTTGGTCATTATGATGTCATAAAACACATTAGATATTTAACAGTATTTAATTTTTACCCAAAAACTTGATTATCTTGGAAAATTATGAAAAAATAACCATAAAATAATTTATACATCCTGAATCCAAAAATAATTTTAATTTATTATATAAATAATTTTATAAATATGTGAATTTTTACTATTTAAAAACATAATTTATAAAAAATTCAAGGTTTTTGACAAAAAAGGCTTTCAAACATTAATAAAAATTACAATTTTATTCTATAAAAATTATAAGATCATTTATATATAATAAAAAAATTATTATAATATTTTATTAAAATATTGTTTAATTCAAAAATCCATTAATTCATCAAAATAGATTTATTTATTCAATGATAACTAAAAATACTATTTGTGCTTTAAAACCAATTTATAAAATAAATATATATTCTTTATACAAGAAAATATAGCATACAATCATGGTTCTAGGATATTGTCATGTGTCTACTTATAACACCCACATAAGAAAAAAGGGTAAGGTGTGTGATGGTGACATACTCTTAGGGTGGCACACATAATATCACTCGACGAAGATATTATCAATGGTAACATTTATTAAAGGTATTTTAAAATCTAAAAACATAAAACCAAAGATTTGTATGTGTTTTATGTAACCATTTTACATAATAATAAATTTAATCAAGTCAAGAGGAATTTTTATTAGTAATAATCTGGGTCATTACAATCTTCCCCCCTTAAGAAATTTCTCCCTCTAAGTTTCCTTTTCCAACACTAAAACAGATGTGGGTAACTCCACCTCATCACTTCATCTGGTTCCCACATTGCTTCTTCAAACATGGGGTTTCTCCACAACAATTTAATTCGGAGCATTGTCTTATTTCGTATAAATTTTTTTATAAGATCTAATATCATCATCGTCTTCTCTTCATAGGATAGGTCATTATTCAATGGTACCACCTCTGGATTGAGTACACGCAATGAGTAAGGTATATACTTATTCAAAAGTGATACATGGAATACTTTTGATAGGTTCGGTTGGAGTGCTCGTCCATAGGACATTTCTATAATGCATTCAGGGATTTCAAAATGGAAGATGTACCTTGGAATATGCTTTCCCTTCATCCAAAATCTCATGACCCTCTTCCATAGTGATATTCATAGGAATACCATGTATCCAACATCAAATTCTAGGTCTCATTGACAATTATCAGTATAGCTCTTTTGTTGACTCTGAGAAGCTTTAATGTGATGTTGGATGGTCTTAACCTTATCCGCTATTTCTTCACCCATTTCTTTACCTAGGAGTTTTCACTCCCCAAATTCATCCCAACATGTCGTTGTTCTACACCTTTTCCAATACAAGGATTCATAAGGATACATTTGTATGATTGAGTGGAAACTGTTGTTGTAAGAGAACTCTACCAGAGGAAGATGTTGATCACATCCTCTTTTTAATTCCATTGAGAATGGTCTCTACATGTGCTCAAGTGTTTGGACAGTCCACCCAGATTGGCCATCAATTTGAGGATGAAAAGATGTACTGAAGTTCTTCTCAGTTTTCAGAGCAAGTTTAAGACTGTTCCAAACAATAGAGGTTAATCTTGGATGTCTATCAGATACAATAGATAGTGGGACTCTATTCAGCCTTACCACTTATCTGATATATATTCATGACAGGTGATCCAATGAGAAATTCTATTGAATTTCAATGAAGTGTTATGTCTTTCTAAGATGATCTACAAAAACATAGATAACATTTTTTCATTTGTATTTCTTTGGAATTCTAGTGACAATGTCCACAGTGATGTTGTCCCATTTCCTTGTTGGTATGGGTAATGGTGGCATAATCCCCTTAGACTTCAGATTCTCAGCTTTCACTTGCTGACATACCAGGAACATTGATGTATACTCAGTGATCTCCATTTTCATTTTATCCAACCAATAATTCCCTCATATACCTTGATACACCTTTGTGTTTCTAGAGTGTATTTAGAAATTTTAAATATGTGCATCATCCAAAAGTTCTTTCTTTAATTTCGAATTTTATGGACAACATAGTCTTGAACCAAATATCACAATTCCTTCATCATTAACATTTAACTCTGAGGATTTCCCATTTCTGATAGTTTCCACTTTCATTTAAATTCCCCTAGAATCCATTTGAGCATACTATAACCTTACCAATAGAGATGATTGATCAATAATTTGTGAAAGGATTGATGATGTTCTCTTCTTTATGAGTCTCATTTCCATCTTTATCAAATCTATGAAGATTGGATCATTTTCAATTAGCATCAATGATAGAATTGATGGGTCCTTTCTACTTAGAGCATCTTCCACCTTGTTTATTTTACCAGGTTGGTAATGTATTGAGTAGTCATAGTATTTGATCTTATATAGTTGTCTTCATTTTTTCATATTAAACTCTTTCTTTGTAAATATATAATTGAGGATTTTTTTGATCTGGGTATATTTCAAACTTCTCCCCATATAGGTAATGTCGCTAAAAAATTTTAAGTGAAGAATACTGCAGCCAAATCCAGATCATGTGTTGGATATTTTTTCTCATGAACATTCAATTTACTAGAAGTATATGTAAGGAATTTTTCATTTTTCATCAACACACATCACAATCCCTTCTTCGAAGCATCAATAAATACAACAAAAATTTCTCCACTAGTGGGTAGTGTGATCATGGGCACAGTGATAAGCCTTCATTTAAACTCTATGAAGATATCTTCACATTCATCACTCCAAGTGGAGTTGACTCCCTTCTGAGTTAGCTTGGTAAGTGGGTTTGACAATCATGATAAATTTCTCACATATCAGCGATAATATCCAACTAACCCCAGGAAGCTACAGATATCTATCACCGATGATGGCATCGGCCATCCCTCAATTGATTTTATCTTAATGGGATCCACATATATCTCATTTCTTGTGATTATATGACCAATGAATGAGACATATGTTAACAAGAACTCAAACTTTCTGTACTTTTCAAATAGAATCTCATTTTGAAAGTTCTCTATTATAATGAATAGTTTCTCCTCATTCTCCTCCTTAGTATTGTAGTATATTAGAAAATAATCTATAAGGACTGCCATAGATTTTCTAACGTAATCTCTAAAGACTCTATTCATTAAGTTCGTGATGATTTCCAGAGCATTAGTGACTCTGAAAGGCATTACTATGGATGCATAGTGCCCATACCTTGTATGAAAATAAGTATTGGGGATATCCTCCTTCTTCACCATTAATTGGTAATATCATGACCATAAATCCCTCTTAGATAAGTATTATGCTGCACATAGTTGATCGAGAAAGTCATCAACTCGTGAATGGGGATACTTTTTCATTAATGTGATTTTGATGAGCTCACTACAATCAATGCAAAGGTGTATTGACCCATCCTTCTTCTTTATGAAGAGGACTAGTGCACCCCATGGAAAAGAACTTGTGCATAAAAACCCTTTATCCAGATTCTCCTGTAGTTGTTTCTTAAACTCCTCAATCTCCACAATATCCATTCTATACGGAGACTTGGATATTTGTAACACCCTAAGTATAAGATCATTTGAGAATTCCATATCTCTTTTAGGATGAAGACTAGGAAATTCCTCAGGAAACATTTCTGAAAATTTCTTCATAATAGGAATGTCTTAATGGATTTTTTCATCCTTAGACTCAATCATCTAAAAACGATACGCATGATCATAGGGCAGTAATATCCACACTTGAGATGGTGGTTCTAAAGAAGATTCATCCTCCTCCTTGAACTTGTACAAAATTGGGGGTCGATTCGCCATATTGAGAGTGATTTACCTCTCACGGAAATTTATGTTGGCTCTATATTGAGAAATCCAATCCATGATAAAAATAGAATCAAATTCCACCATTGGAAGTATGGAAAGGTTCTTCAGGATGTTCAATCAACAGATTGTGATAGGGAGGAGTTATATTCATGGGATGAATTAATTTCCTCATTTTCCATTCTCACTGACATCTCTAATTCCTTGATTTTTGGTGGGGTTGGGATTGTTTTACTAAACTTTTGGGATGTAAAAGAATTCATAGAACCAAAATCAATAATTATGTTTGATATTCATGAATGAATAACTAGCGTACCTGTCAGCACTTCATTATTGAGATTCGATTCGGCGGTAGTGATGGAAAAAGTAGGCCCTTGCTACCTTGGAGGTTGTTGGTTGCCTCTAAGAACCTTTGTCTTATGGAACTGGGTTTCAGAGTTCCCTTGGTCTTTGCAGTTGAAGAAATGAACAATGCGTTGAGGGTTGAACGGAGTGTTCCACTCCTCTATCACAGCTTTGTGTTTTTCATGTCGTTAGTTAATTGTTATGTTCCCTTCTCTTCTAAACCTAAAGCATTCAATCGTCCCCTTCAGGTAATTCATGAGGTGCTTCTTTCCATACCTTTGGTAAGTGGGGTGTTGGAATTTCATAGCACCATTATAATTATAAATTAGGTATCCATAATTAATTTTCACCTTATTCTTCATATCCCCATGATACCCCTAATATTATCTAATCTCCATTTCAACTTTGAGGGAATATCAGAAAATTTCATCATAGCTCTCAAAGTCACGGATTTTTAGGGATTTCCTTAAGATAGGTTTTAGCCCACCAAATAAGCAGTCAACCTTGCATTCGGGGGTAATGAAAAATCCATAGGTGGATTGTGAAAGCCTTGTGATGTTTTCCTCTTATGCTCTGATGGATTCGTCATCTTTTTTCTTGAGGTAAAGGAAGTCCCTTTTCATCTTAAATCGAATGGTACATAGAAAATATTTATCAAAAACATTTTACAGATAACCTTTCATTCCAACACCTTGATCTCTTCTTTAGGCATGGTATTTTTTATCAATGTTCACCATTGATCAACTTCACCCTATATACAATAAGCATCCAGAAGAACCATCAATTGTTTTGAACATTGATGGATGGATAAGATCTTTTCAATAGAGTTGATCTATTGTTTGGAGATTGAGGGATTAGATAACCCATTAAAAGTATGAGGCCTTTGTCTCAGGAAGCTCTCGATTGTGGATTGTTCTTTCTTAGGGGGTTTAACATTCCTCTAGACCCATGTTTCTATTAAAAAAATGAGTTAACTGAGAGAGTATCATGACAAATTTTTTGATTCCCACTCCCATCATATTGGGAATCTCATTAGAACCGTCATCACATTGATCTTCACATCGGTTGTTACTCGAGTCCTCCTTTTACCAGCCATTGGCTAGAAAATCAAAGAAAAGTTAGTGGTAACACATAAATGGGAATCCAAATACAAAAATGGATAACTTATAAATTAAATTTATTTCCTCAACTTATGAATTTATAGGCTTCAATCTATGTTATCCATGTTCTACTTCCCAACATATATTCTTAGGGGAATTGTTTTTAATTACATTAAAAATGGTTTGTACAACACTTATGATTTTATAAAACTATATCCCCTAGAGTCTCATAACCAAGTGTGCAGCAAGGATTGTTTTCAATAACCAGTTCTCATTTGAGTCTTTCTCAAAGCGGTGTTATCAGTTTTTACCCCTAGATACCTTTTTTTCGGATCCACCTCTACCTACTCATATCCAAACAGTGCTGTATTTTATTGATCAAAAACTTACTAAATACTCACCAAATTTTTGGGATGTTTTTATTATACTTAGAAATATCCCTATAGAATTCACTAGGGTTTTCTAATCATAATCCTAAAAAATAAACCTCCCTCTAATACAACTATAAAAACCCTTCTCTTTATTACACACTTAAACATGATTTATTATATAAACAAGAAGTTAAGAAAATTTTGTGTATTGATATTTCTAGTGTATTAGGAAATTAGGAACATTACATTACAACTTAGAACATCAAACACAATATCTTTATTAAAAACTTCTTTTACATGTCCACAACATTCCTTCATACATTGCACTACATTGGATAACCTGAGGACATGTATAAGAAAAGGGTGAGCTATAAATCCCAGTAAGGAAGTAAACAAGGAATAACATCTAGAATATAGTATATGTTATGAAATATTAATATCAATGTATCCCAATATAAAAATGAACATAAAGGCCTATTATATAAGGATTAACATAAATTGCAAATGTTCCAACAACATTTAACATGATATTAGCATGATCCAAGACTAATTGCACATGAAGCATGAGTAAAATGTCATTAAACATGAATTAGAAAGGGTAATCCCTCATTGAAATTTTTGTTTCATGATACTAATCTTATCCTAATGCATTGGAGCACTATCAGGGTGCAACCTTCCTAATCATTTCATTTCATGCATAAGTGTGCCACATAGATCATACAACATGGATTTAATAAAGATCATAATTTATTCCATGATAAAATAATATACAATTCATACATGAAACTATATAATCAATATATAAATGTTCATAAAGGTGAATACCCTTGATAGAGAAATGTGCATGGTATTCACTACACATTGACTTTGGCTTGGAAAATCGTGGTGCAATTTTGGTAGCATAGCGGTGTGGCATTATAATTAAAAAAAATGTTGATGAGAGATAAAGGGGTATATCATCATATTTACATGAAATTATCTATTAGGTGGTCATATAGATACATTTCCCCACATTTTTAATGTAATTTAGATTCATAATATAAATTAATTGCTTGACTGTAAATGAGGAGCGAGAAATCCCTTACGGAATTTCAATATGGTAACGGGTGTACATGGGAGGAATTAATGAAAGTTAAATGGGTATATAATAATTAAATCATATGTAGGGAAATATTAAGGAGGTTAAAAATCATACCCCAACATTTTTAGTTTAAAATACAAGGGTATAGTAACATAAAGAAACATAGAAAAATTTGAAAGAGGAAGAAATCCCTTACTTGAAAGTGTGGTCACAAAGGATTTGGAGTGGGTTGAGAGAGGTGTATTGGAAGATTGGGGAGCCTTGGGAGGATTATAGAGACAGTAATTCAAGGGTTTTCAACTTCCAAATGGTTTTAGTGAAGAGTAATGGGAGATTTAGTGGGTTTATATAGGAATGGTGATGGAATTATTTATTATTTTTGTTTTGGACACTACACATTAAACTAATCAACACCACAAACCATACCATGGTTTTTGCCTATGATTTTCCCCATGGTTTTTCTAATGTTGATTGGAAAACATTATTTTACAAGTCCAATTGCTGAAATTATGAATTTATTAGGCTTTCATATGTGGAGGTGAGTAACACTCTCAAGGAAATTATTTTAAAATGTTAAAATGTTTTGTAAGTCTTGGAGGGTCCACTAAGGCTTTTTAAAATAAATAAAACAAACCTAAAATCACATTATTTAAATGTTAAAACATATTTTGTCCAAAAACCTCATTTATAGTATTTTATTAAATTATTATTTGGTCATTATGATGTCATAGAACACATTATATAGTTAACGGTATTTAATTTTTACCCAAAAAATAAACTCTCTCAGAAAATTATGAAAAATTAACCATTAGATAAATTAGACATCTTGAATCCAAAAATAATATTAATTTTATTTAAATATTTTCTATATATTTGAAATTTCACTTTTAAAACAAAAAATGAAATTTATAAAAAAATTCAGGGGTTTTGACAAAAACAACTTTCATACCTTAATAAAAATTACAATTGTATTCATAAAAATTATACGATCATTTATATATAATAAAAATTAATTTTTTAATAATATTTTATTAAAATATTATTTAATTAAAAAGTCCATTAATTCTTCAAAATAAATTTATTAATTGAATATTAACTAAATAACTAATTGTGTTTTAAAAACCATTTGAAATCTAAATATATATTCTTTAAAAAAATCACACAATCATGGTGATGTGGTCTTGTTACATATCCTCTTATAACACCTACATAAGACCTAAGGGTAAGATGTGCGATGTTGACAGACTCCTGGGGTGGCTCAAATAACATTTCTCGGGTGGTAAACTATATTAACTTCCACAACTCCCGTTGGTGGTTCCATTCAAGATTTACATGTTAAAGCTCATTATGTTCTTGGTCAAGAGCAAAGACCAGTGACAGTATCACATTTTCAAGATCCAACAAATGGGATTTGTATGGACCAATTCTAGTGGATGAGATCATCACTTCCTTTTTCTAAGTAAATTGGATTAGTTAAAGCCCTATATTTATATTAATCATGTGATCATTGTTCAACGACTATATTAAAAATGGTAACATTTCATAATGTTATTTTCAAATCCAATAACATAAAACCAAATAAGTGCATATGTTTTATATAACCATTTTATAACATAATACATTTCATCATATCAGGAAGAAGTTTCATTAGTAAATTTTTGGTTCGTTACACCTTGGAATTCTTATTGGTCAATAAGATATTATTTCAGCATCATCACACCTTTTTAGGAGGAATTATTTCCTATTCATGGACTCTATTATTGATTCAATATATATTCATGAATCCTTCCCAAATTCTAGTGATATACTACTTACCCTTATGCCAATAATCTATTCTAAACCATTTATTGATGTGAGAATTTTATACATAAAATGGAACCATACGTACCCCATTTAATATAAATCAAAAGCCCATATAGTATGAGTTTCATAGTTTAAGGCCATATTATAGGACTAGTCCCTAAATATTGACATCATGTAATAAATAAAATATTTGTCAGAAATAGGAATACAAAAATGTGTGATTTGGTATTATTCACAAGAAAACTTAATATTCATGGTCTAGTTTGTGAATTATGTAAAGGTAGAAAGGGTTTGGTATTACACCTTGCGGGAGTCTGATATATGGATAGATACCCACTTCTTTAAGTAACTAGACATGGAAGTGTGAATTGATATATTGGGGCTTATAGCTAATTTAATTCCCATTTACAGTAACCAAGATAAATATCTTGACTCCATTTATGTTTGATGAAACCAAAAGGGGCATATCAACCAAAATTATTTTTAAGACCCTAAGATAATATCAAATCAAGGTATGTATTGAAGGGTGGGGTTCACATATAGTGGTCGTGGGTGAATTTGTTATTAACCATGATACATAGAAAAATTAGTACACCAAAATAAGGGATCTTGAGTGTGTGACCTGGTTGAATGAGTTCACCCTACTACTGGAGTTTGATTTTGAGACATGGGAGAATTATTTTACCCTATATGGGGAACCTTTATGTGAGACCTAGGAGAATGATTTATCTATTGTCAGGATGCTCTTGTGTGAGACCTAGGTGAATGAGAACTCCCTATAATGGGCACCTAGGTGTGAGACCTTCTTGGATTAGTTCACCCTAGAAGAGGTTCTGGAGTGTGAGACCTAAATGAATGAGTTTAACAAATTAGGGACTCCCATGTGGGATACCTGGGTGAATGAGTTATCCCTAGTAAGGATTCCCAAGTTTGAGATCTAGGTGAATGATTTCACATTAGTAAGGTCACCCAAATGAAGGATCCCCATAGTGTGGGGACATATGTTATAGGTTTAACTAGAGATGGGCCCTAAGTGAAGGGTTCCCCTAGTCAGGGGACTTATGAAAAAGTATATTCCTAGTGAATTGGATAAAGGGTCACCCAAATAGGTATCTCCAAGGATAACTAGGATATATGAGACCCATGAATAGATCATTATAATGTCTATGGTAGATGGAACCATAGTAAAGGGATCCAAATTAGCTAGAGTGAAGGGATACCTCACCTCCCTTAGTCTTCCAGACATCAGTATGAGTGTATCTAAAATCATAGGTTAGGGGGGTCTATTTGTAAACCAAGGGGGCCTTAGTGTGCGAACATGGGAATATGAACTTATGAATGTGGACCTAGGTGTGTGAAATTGGGAATTAAGACCTAGCCACATGAACTTGGGTGAGCCTAAATTTTGGGTGACTGAGTTTAGTGAAAAATCTTGGAAAATGAGGTGTTGACCACTAAGGACATGGGTGTGAGACCACGAATTCAAGATCCTATTTATTATTAAAAATTACAAAATTTAAACAACCATAAAATTTGATCTATATTTACTTTTTGGATCCATGAATAATCAAATCAAATCCCATGAAATATAATATTACATTGACTATAGAATTTTCACATATAAGGTGTCTTAAAAGTCCAAAAACATCACATAAAACCCATAAAATGGGATTATGGTCACCACAGAACTTTATCAGAATCAACGAAACCTATACCCTTCTTCTGAAAGGTGGTTCTCACCACCACCTCCCCATATTGGGAAAAATTTTCTAGAAATATCCATCGCTCAGTGTGTGAGTAGTAATGCATTACATGAAAATATCATTTTTCTTATTTTTTAGTGATAGATATTATTTCTACTCAAACTCAAACTGTTTTTTCTTAGTGAGGCCCATGTTAGAAATTATGTTGTAGTGTGGCCCAACTTTCTCTGTTCCAATAGAAAGTTAATGTTTTGAAAATATGTTTTTGTTATAATTTTATTTAATTTTTTCTTCAAATGTGAAAAATATTATGTAACCTAGTTTTATTTCTAGTAAAATGGTATGTTTTAAAAAAATATATTAATCGTTATTGAGTATTTGTGCTTCTTTTCTGTCTTATCATAAATATTTTTTCTTGGTTTAATTTTTATTATATAATTACCTTTGAATTGAAATTTAATTTTTCTTAAAATAGTTTTTTCATAAGAATTCAATGGTGGTTATTTTTTAAAGAGTATTTCTAGTTTTATGGAATGTTTGGAAAAACATTTAAAATGGATTTCATGAGTTAAGTTATCTGAAAGGAATCAATTCTCTCCTAATATTTTATAAAATGTATTTTTTACTAGGCCCAATTATTTACCTTCCATCTCATACTATTAAATGAATTTTTATTGGGAACATATTTTTCCATTGGGTTTTAATATGCTTGATAGGGGTATATTTTTAGGACCATGGGGTACTTGAAAATGGGGTAATGATTGTTTTGTATATGGAATTTTCTTTTTATATGCATTTTTTATGATTGTTACTCACTTATTGTTAATTAATCATGAAAAATTTGGTAATTAATTAGAAAAGATTTGTAAAAGTATATATATGCATTGAAACATTCTCTGGATCATTTGACCATTGAACACTAAGTGTCAATATTATGTCATCGATATTACTTACCACTACGAATTGTATTATTTATCCATAGTAGTCCACATAAGATTGGATATTGGTAGTTACGGCTATATATTATTGGTTTGATCACAAAAAGAGAATATGGATCCTAGGGTTTATTAAACTTACTTCTCTATGGCTATTTCCCATGATATTTATTATATTTATTTTACTCAATGGATTATATTGTTGGTTATTTTGATATAATATGATATTTTTTTTCTTATCATTATGATTATTATATGGGTATACATTACATTGTTAGTTTAATTTCATTTCTATAGATTTGAATCTATGTAATTAATTTTTTTATTTTAAATAAGTAAAAAATTACTCTCAACTATATTATAAACTTCTATTGATATTAAAGGAATTTATTGAAAACACATTAAAATGTGGTATTATGTGTATTTTATGTAACTAATGGGTTTTATCATAATAAAATTATTTGGTTCTTAAAACTTAAAGGTGAATTGTGCTTGTGGTTTGATTTAGTTAAAGTATTTATGTTTCAACCTGTGGGTTTTCATTTTAGATTTTTTTTAAATTATGTGTTTATTAGAAGATAATATTTATAATAATGGAGTTTAAGGAGGAAAAATAGAGAAAAAAATAAAATAATATAAAATATAGATCATACCATGATAGCTATTGTCCCACTGTGAATAATGTTGAGGTTGAGAAATTAAAAAAGTACAACTTTTTACGACTAAAATGGGCCTTTTTAAGACAAATATTTTCTCTGTAAAGTATAAGGACATGTCCTAATGTATTTTGGGAAGATTATTCTTCAAATTTTTGAATTCATTGATTCCATGAGAACATGTATCATGTCGTTAAAGATTTTATGTAAAAGGATAAAATATAATAAATTTTACATCAATATATTTTTTGTTTTTATGTTACAACGTGACATAAAAAAAAGACATCATGAATGATAGTCAGGTAGATTCGTGTAATTATGGTGTTGAGATGCTCACATTTTTCAAGATATGTTATATTATTAAGGAAATAAGGCTGAATTTATGTGGCTCTACCCATGTAAGGATCATTTTTTAAAGAATAATTTCACGCCAAGACAGGGCATAGAGTATATTTAAAAAAATTATTCCATGATTCCTTGGAAGTATCATGCCATGAAGAATAATGTTGTTCCATGACAATTTGGTTGAATGTGATGTTTTGGAAGGATCATGTTGTGATTCTAGAAGAAATAAAAATTCAAAATAAACCCAAAAAGCGAATCCAGTTTTTGAATTGTAATGTATCGTGACAATGAAGTTCGTATCATGGCATTAATTTTTGATGAATTACACACTGTGATAGAGGTTTTCATAAAAATATAGTTTTAAATACCACAATTCCAATAATATATAATATTTAGTGGATTTTATAGTAATTCATGAGACTTGGTTATCTTTACTAGTGTTTAACAATGGGTTTTAAAGTCTCGTTATGTGACTTGAGGTGGAAATACTTTTAACACACATTTTATTAAATTTATTCCCAAATTTAAAAGGGTATTAATATGAAGAAGAAATGGTGAGAGAAAATATTTAAAAATTTAGATAATACCAAATGTAGAAGAGAATTCCCTTGATGAACAAGAAATGAATAATAAATAGGATCATGATGAAAACACCCTCACTAAAATAGTTTTTTATTTATATTTATTATTCATTATAAGTGAATATTGTAGTGAATTTCATTGTATTCATTGTCTACAATTAATTCGGAATAAGATAAGTAGAGAGAGTGAGCCCTTCCAAAATAATTTTTACATTGATAGATCATAGTGTTATCCTCTATTATGTAGACACAATATCTATGTACACTCCTTAGACTATCCCCTGGGGTGAACCTTGTAAAATCCATGTCTGTTCACATTAATCTCAGTATCTAAATTCTAAATGTTTTTTTGAAGTTTGAGTGGAATTAATTATTATTTCTAATTTGAGAATAATATTTCATGTGAAGAAAATAAAAATTCAAAAGCCTAACTCACCCCCTCTTAGGGTGTATTGGGTTTGTAGGTAAAATAAGTGGTATCAGAGACACGAGGTCATTGCATGATGAATCCATCCTAAATAAGGTTTTTGAAATGGAGAACACGGTAGGTAAAAAAATATTTCTTGGTTATTTGGATATAAATGTAAGATATGGATGATTCACATGGGATCTCATTTACAATATACCACACTATATGTTTTCATTTACACACTACATGGAATAAAAGTCAGAAATCCTATACAAATATCAATGAGTATAACTGATAAGAAATTATTTTATGATTATGAAAAAACTTAGAATTCATTATCTAGATCCTTATCAAACTATATATATATAATATTAAATGATTTCACAATCATGAAGGAAATTTTGTATAATTTATCCAATATCTTTGATGGAGATAGCAAGGTGAAGGAGGATATGTTTCAAGTATAACATAAAAAATTCAACTATCTGAAGATGATTCAAAATATGAACATTGATGATTTCTTAAATCGACTCATAGGATTTGTGGTAGTCATTTGGGATCATGAGGATCAGATGAAAGATATTTAATTTTAAACCAATATTCTTGAAAGACTACCTCTCTTGTTCAATTCCATGGTGTCTACCCCAGAAGAATAAGATCATTCAAATATGGCTGTTGAAAAGATTTACAAAAAGATGATGGATTATGATATGAGAGTAAAAACTAATAAAAAATATCATTAAACATTAATATAAATATCATTTAATGAAATTTAGAGTCCTGAGAGTCAATAATATGGGGGTAATAATTAAGATGTATGTAATGAATTTTTGTTGCCTGTAGAAATCTAATTCAAACAAGGTAAAGGAAGGTATATAGATACAATTCAATTTTATATTTTCAATTATAGAAATTTTGGGCATACGGCAGAATATTGTTTAAGGAATGTGGGCAATGAAGTTTAAATGATGTGTTCTTACCACCATGGCAAGGGATTTCTAGGAAAAAAACATCAAATGCGGAAGCTTAATTGGGAAATATTCCACTAGAAAAACCTATTGATAAAAATAGAAGAAGAGTGTTAGAATTTCCTTGAAAAATATTAATATTAATTAATATTATGTATTTAATATTTTATAAATACAAATTCTGAAGTAAATAATTCTAAATATGAAAAATAAAATCTATCAGATGTAGTTTTCAACATTGAAGTTGAACTCAAAGTAGCTCTTAAAAATATAGACAATAGATGAAAGAAAAAACATAGGATCATTTTTTAATTAATAAAAAATACATGTATATAAAATTAAATATGAATTTAATCAACTAAACAAAATTATATAATAAATTGAGGTCTATCAAGATATATCAGATAATCAATTTCCTTTAATGAAGAAATTTAAGAACATTCAAAAATAATTATAGATCTTAATACCCAGTTAGAATTTAGAAGGAAGGGAGTTTAATTTCTCAAATTATAATTTGTATCATTGATGAAGAAACTATATGTTAAAGAAAATTTGGATGGTGATAAGAATAAAAAATAACTCCGGATATTTTTTGATAAAGAATTGATAGAATGAATAGGAAGAGGAATGAAAACTATTGAAAATATCATAAATGACAATAGGCCTAAGCCTATGAGAAAATTAAATCATGGATATGAATTAGATACATCCAAATATCATTAATCTACAACATAAAATAAAATAAAATAGGAATTTTTTGAAAGCACTCAAACACCATGTCTAACTTAATAATCAAGAAATTACACTATAGTAGAAAATATTTTGGGAGAAATTGATGAAAATATTTTTCCATTGAAGAAATTAAAAGAATATAGATTTTATGGAAATTATATGACATTGTGCATAAAATTAGTGATATTTTTTAGAGTTTAAGATCTTAGGAGTTGATAATGAAGAATGAGGCCATATCCTACATTTTGAAGACAAACATATTTTTATGACTATTTTGATGAATGTTATCATTTTGGTCATAGAGCAATTTAAGGAAATGGAGAAGTCAATTACACTTTAATAGGAACCAATTGAAAATGGTAAATAAAAAAAAGAGATATTATGGAAAATAGATTCTATTCCCTGGATGAATAAGAGTATGATCTTGCATCTTATGATGAATAAAATTAGGAGATACCACCTAATATCTTAAATAACCGAGGTTCCTCTTAGAGGGTGAAAAGGGAAAAGGCTATATTGGAATGAATTTATCTCAAAACAAAATATAATCATTTGGATACTTTATAGTTGGTTATCATACCTCATAATTGACAATGTAAATATTTTGAATAATGTAATGATTCTTGTTGATGGGATGATTATATCATGAAATGATGGATCATTGAAAATAAAGGAAAGGAAAAAACATGAGGCTGGATAAAGGTTAATAAAATAATAAAAAATTTATTTATATGGAAGGCCTTTAGTATTATATTCTAAGTATATGTCAGATTTATGACTCAGGATTGGAAGTCATGTTCCATCAGAAGGGATGCTCTATCAAAGGAAGAATTGGTGACTCTTTGTATATATTATATAGAAGCAATGTAAATCATTATCATGTAGATTTATAAGAGAGAAATACTTTTTTACTTATGGTGGAAGAAGATAATATCCATTAGAATCAATTGATTGGGAAAATTATGAAACAAATTATGGAAAACATATCAAAACTAAAGGTTTTAAACAGTACAATAAATTTGAAATGATTTCAGGGGAAAAATATGATGAATGTGTAAGAGAGAATATAGTTATAAATACATTTTGAATGAAGAAGAAGCTATCCTAAAACATACTAGATCTGATCTGGATGGATGTGTGTGGTTCTATAAAGATCCTGGAAGCATATGGTGAGATGTTATTTATCATATTAAATTAATATTACAGTATAATGGGTTGTATCATGTTTATGAAACCCAATAAAGTAGTGTTTAAATTTAATAAGTGATTTTAGAGGAGTGATTAGAACAAAACTAGATGAACCATTATGTTTTTATATGAAAATGGAATAAAATACACCTCAAATTATATAGAAATATACTTAGAGAATCATGGGATAAAACATGAAGTCTCATCCGTAATAACATCATGAAAAAATGATGCGGTGGAAAAGTGAAATCAAATTATTAATGTCATGAAAAAACAATACTCATTGAAAGTATAATCTCTCATCACTAATGGAAGGAAGCTATTAATGTTTTAGTATACACACAAGAATAGGTTTTTCTAATCCCCATAGAAAATATTACCATATAAAATATGTTTCATGGAAGAAAATAAATGTCAAAACACATTTGGATGTTTGAAATAAAATGTTACATCAAAAACAAGGATCCAATCCCATAAAATATAGATATTTAGTGAATTATGTGGTATTTATAGGTAACTCATTTATGATTTATGATTAAAAATCTTTTAAAGAATGATTGAACATGATTTTTGAAAAGAACAATGTCGATAATATTAAAAAAAGATAGAAATAGATCTGGAATTCCTAATCTTAATGTAGTGATTATTGAAAAATAAGAACTAAATTCAATAATGACTAAAATACACAGTCCCACATGTTAGGAAGATTTAGAGGATGAATTATTGGATATATAAGATATATAAAGGACTCAACCAATTACTCCATAAAGAATACATTTTTTTAGGTTGTGGAATGAAATATAATTTGTGATAAAACTACACATAGAAAAACATAATGGGTGATTACTTTAGATATAAAATTATCTATTTTCTCTCATGAAAGTAAAATAATTTAATGAATTAGTGGATAATGAATCATAGGTGGTGTATATGGATGATGAGATAGAAAAAATTGAGAAAATCGTACTTTGGAGGTTTTGTATAGGCTAATGGATCACAAAGTCATAAGATCAAAAAGGGTTTTTAAAAATAAACTTGATGAAAAAAGGAATGGTGGTTTTTAAAATTTAAATATTAGTGTGAAAAGGGCATGCAAGAGTAGGAGTTATCCTATAATAAACCTTCACACTGCTGGACAGAATTGAGTATATATGAATTGTACTTGTTGTGGTATTATAGATAAATTAAAATATCTACCAGATGGATATCAATAAAATGTTTTTAAAGGGTATACTCAATGAATATTTCTGCGTTAAATAACCAACGAGATTTATTATTAGAAATTATGATTCAAAGAAGTACAGGTCAAATTATTCCTTATATTGATATAAATAGTAACATCATGCCTTATATGCAAGAATGGATATGTTTTTAATAAATTTTGAATTTAGAAGAGGAGGAGTTGATCATATTCTTTATGAAAAATATACTAAATAAAAGTAGTTTATGGTGCTCATGTATGTAGAACAAAAATCATATTTAGAGGAAGAAAATAAAATTCAGTGGATTATTTTTTAAATTTAATAATATTTTTTTGAAATATCAATGACCATAGAGCTCATGTTTTCCCTAGGACAGCATGATATCTAAAAAGGGAGTCATACTTTTTTTCTTAAGTTAAATATGGAAATGAATTCCTAAATAAGTTCATGATTTATGATATCAAGATGATTTCAATCCAAATAAGTATTGGAACATAAATGGTAAAACTTAAGGAAGGGGAATATATTGATCACACTCATCACTAGAGGATGATTGGAATATTTTTTTATTTTATGGCAATAGGATCGGATATATTCGTTACAACGTTCTTGGAAACCCACTATCAATATTTTAAGTAGGGGAATATATTTTTTGAAAATTTTATTATGAGGTATATTTTTGGAACACATTTTTATGATTTAAAAGATTATTTATCTAAAGAAAAATAATTTTATGCTCACTTGGATGTGGATTTGGCTATAGATATCAATGATTAAATATCTACATGTGAATGATCCATTTTTATTAAAAAAAATTATATTGTATAGATAAAAAAGTAAGAAATAAACTATATTAGTATGATTTATGTGAAGTATAATTCATCCACTAAGTCTTATTTTCCATTGGAATAGATGACATAGAAATTTTAAGATCTTGGTGAATAAGTGAAGTGACACATGGTAGTCCATTATGATAACCAACGTGTGATAGATATAATGAAGAATCTAGTACAAAATTCATGAATGAATCATATTATCATTTAGTTTAATTTTGTTAATGAGAATGGGGACCAAGGCATGATCAAACTAAAGCATGTGGGTATAAGTCAACAAGTGATGGATATAGTTACAAAACCTGTTAACACATTGATATTTGTAATGCATGAGTTGAACCTTCGGGTTCAACAAGCTCCCTTAGTTTGAGGAGGGTTGGAAATACTCTTTTCCCCATTATATCAAATTACATATGTAAAAATTATATATTATTATAAGTTTATATATATTTTGGTAAATAATTTTTTGAAATATTTTTTTCAGGTGGAGGTGGTAGCTATGAATAGGTTGATCTAGAATTTTGGACTCGAATATAGAATTGGAAATGTTGTATTATTTTCTAAAATGGTATTGTACTCACATAGGAATAGATAATTTTATAATGTATTTTTTCTTTGTGGACTATTTTAATTTCTTAATGAATCTACCTAGAGCTGTAGTACCACTAGAATTTTATTATTAAAGGGGGAGATTATGCTTATAGAAATTAGAGAAAAATAATTTCCCAACCATGGGTGGAGCTTGATTTTCCTTAATAATGGAGAATGGAAAACAAAATTTAAAGGGGTTATGTTTCAAGATTTTGTTTTTTGTGTTGTTTTTATTTTTAATTAGGGCATGATTATAATTTCATGTGTAGATGCTTGATTATAAGTAAGATCATTGGAGAACTATTATAAAAAATTGGAAACAACATATGTCATGTTGTGAAAGCTATTTGCATTCTATGAATACTGTTAAGGTAAAAAATTTGGATAAGTCTAATTTTATAAGACTACTATTCAACTCTGTAAGAATACTAGAAACATTATAAAATAGAAGTATTCATAGTGAATTATTTTTAGATGATTATTATTGAAAATTCAGAAGATTTATTCTAGTATCAACAACATATATCACACCAAGAATGAATCTATGTTATATGATTAATATTATTAAAATATTTCCCTTTTCCAAATATAGTGTTTTTGAGTCATTTCATGACATATAATATTACATTTTGGAGAATTTACTAGAAGATTCAAGTAATTTTATAGCAGATATGCTCTAAAAAATGGGGTTATTTAGCACCCTGAAGGATATGGGGATAAATTTTAGTGATTCTATCCAGGAAGCATTGGAATTATCATTTTCTAAAATATTGGTTGATCATTAAAATTTATATGGAAATCATCATATTTCCCAGAGAATTAAAAAGGAGATACTCAATAGGAAAAAATCGATGTGGTTGTTGAATTTAAATGTGTTGTGAAAATTAAGTCAGCAACATGAAATAAAAATTTTAGTGAAGTGTGAACCATGACTAAGGAGGTCATGTTGTGATAGAAGTAAATGAAGTAATGCCCATGAGATATAATCTGGAGATGAATTTATAGAGAACAAGGATAGTTAGTTTATTGTTTAGTGGTTAATGGGTAGTTTTAAAGTCCCATTAAGTGACTATAGGTTGAAAGACTCATGGAACATGTTTTTCGTAGAATACATCCAAAATTTCAAATTGGCTTAGTAAGAAAAAGAAATGGAGATAGAATATAATGTAATAATATGGAGAAGACAAAATGTAGAAGATAATTCCCTTTAAGATCGGGATTTGAAGGATAACTTCAATCACAATGATGGAATAGTCATTGATCAAAATTTTTCAATTAAATAATCATTATTATCAATTATTATATCACATTTACTTGTATTTATTATCTCAAAGAAGTTACCCATGAGATTAGAAGTGGGATTACCCTTATATCATAAATTCACCCTTCAAAAATAGAAAAATCTACTCTATATTTTATTAACCCTTGTTACATTGACAAAATTTTTGTTTATTCAACTTTTATTATCGCTTATTGTGAAACAAGAAAAAACTATGATTCCTCCCTTTTATTTGTTCTTAAAAATTCTTTTATGTGTGTTAGAAGTTTGATAGATTTTTATTGTTCTTTATAATATGAGAAAAAGATCTATTATGAAGAAAGTAATAGCTCAACACCCTAATTATCCCTCCCTGAAGGGTGTAGTGGGCCTATGACTACAACAATTGAAAAGGTATTATTTTCATGAAATTTATTTCAAACTATCATTAATTGATTTGATTATAAATGTAACTTTATAGAAACATTTATTTGTGGCATAAAACATGTATTCAATCTTACACCCTACTCATACGTCTTAATATCTATAGACCATGTGGATTTTTATGGTATGGATTTAGGTTCTTGAAAATATCTTCTTTGTGGGCTTCTTTTCGAGTCACTCATGGAGTTATTTTTTAGGGATATGTTCGTGGGTGACATTGGTTCACATGGAGACCAATGGGATTATATTTCATGTACTTTAATTTATTTTTGGATCTTGTATGTATTATCCATTTTTTACTTCATATAATCTACAATATTTAGTTTTGTACGTTTATCTGTTTTATGGTATATGTATGTCAATTGTATTATTATGTTTGATTGTATTTTTTTGGTTTATCTATTATTACAGAACTTCTTATTTTATTTTCATGGATAACCAACTTATGGAAGCACCATGAAATTTTTTTGGTAGATTTATACTTTGTCTTGATTATAATTTATTTGGTGAAACCATTCCCATGTGTGACTCCATGATTCCCGGTTACTAGTTTCTAGCTTGTGGGCATTAGGAATTACCATCTATAATTCCCATAGTAAAGTTTGGTTATTAGATCAAGACAATGGGGGATGGAATTTGGTACATAAAAATATATTATTCATTCCACAAAGAACATTTCCATTCTAAATATAAATTCATTACACTCATAAAATAGTTGAGATAAAGTGATTATATATTACTTATGTTTATCGATAAGAAATTTATTTCTTATCTTCATCTTCTCTGTTAGTAATTTATGTATAACTAATACCTATGATTTTGAGTGATTTACCATTACTGAAATTAAATAATCATTATTTTATCTACCAAAATACTTGGGAGAACATTTGATCACTTCCCATGTGTTATGAAAAATAGCTATAAATAATGTATGGATACTCTTTCATCAATGAAATCAATTAAATTGAAAAATACATGAATTTTACATTACTTTAATCTTCCTTTTAACATAGTGAGTGATATTATTCAAGATCAACTGGGTCAATAGTATAGTGAGGTACTCTTCATGATCCTAAATTTATAGGTTAAATCAATTAGATAACTTATTCAATTTATAATTTTTTCCAACTTCAAATTTGAAATATTTAAATCTTCCTATAATTTTGTTATCTTTTATTAGGTTATATCCTAATAAACTATAACCTTATACTTCACATATTTCATAAAAAAATTATATTCCCATATGTAGTGGAAGAAATAACAAAACCTATGCTAAGTTAAATCAATATTTGAATCAATAATATGAGATTATAAAGTTAAAAAACCATCATTCTATATAGTAGATATTTTTTATCTACACTAGTAGTGAGTTTTGTTTACTTCCCTCAGTCGAAATAAATGGGTTCCTTCCTCTTATGATATCAAAAATCCATTAGAATCACTGAAATATGTGGTAAGACCCATTATCCATAATAGTGCGTTATAATATCCTTCTAAAAATGGATAGAAAACAAATTAAGTGATATTTGACCAACATAGAATGATCTCTTATATTCCAAATTAGGTCATAAAATATCTATTTTATAAGAATGTGGCATTGAATAGAGTATTTTTTTATATTTATAATGTTTCATATGTTATGAATTGGAAAATCCATTTTGATTCCATATCATTGATTAAATAACATGTTAAAAAAATTGAACAATTATTTAATCTATACATCATCATATGATGTATCTTTATAGAAAATTAACATGATAATCAGCATGGTAGATTTTGTTGAATGATATCATATATCATTCTACACATGCACCATGATGGGGTATAATATACCAAAGGAAGATATAAACCATGACATGTTTAATTTCTCCATGAATTAGTCTATGATTTAGTAGAAAATTATAATAAATAGAAAGTTTCATTGAAGCCTCAGAAACATTATCAAATACTTCCAAAATCATTGTAAATATATTCAAATTCCTTTGGAAATTATTATCACAATATCTATCAAATTTTGGACAAACACTTTATACCAGAATCAATATTTATTCAAGGACTATATGTGTGACCCTATAGGCCTTTATATCATTGAAAATATTTATGAATACACCAATAAATAATTTTAATCATAGAGAAACCTCTAAAAACATCATTTCCAATCATCTATAAAACTTTCTGTAATGAACTTGATAAATCACACTAATATAATTATAAGAGGTTTTCCTATGTAATATGTATCTCTATTAATTGTATGAAGTATTATATAACCCTTTTTTAAGAAATTGAGTTACCAATAGATATATAACATGTCTATATAGTATAATACATCTCATACATTCAGGATTCATTGAAGTAGAGTAATGAGTTTGAATTAATATAGCACATTTCATTCATACATGTAATTGTTCACATGAAATTTCACTCAAAAAAATATGTCCATAAATTTACTCGGTTAAATTCAATCATATTTTTAGATTTCATACTATTCATACAAGAGGAGAAACCCCATCATGGTTAAAAACTAACTAAATGATTAATAACAAACCAACCGCCACTTGATTATCTCATCCTCAAGAATGGAATAATAAAGGTATCAAAGTATGATGGTTCTCATGCTATGTATATTTTAAACCTTAGTTAATGAATATTTATTTTAAACACACACCCATAATCATATAATGAATATATGACCTTCCATTTCATATAATTTCACATCTCAGTTTAGATAATAAAAATTTACTTATTATCTCCTGAGTATACACTATTTCATATATAAGATTTGAATCGTGATAATCTTAACATTTCATTTTTAGCCATAATACTTCATGATGGTCATCGATTATGGATAAATCAAGACATACTTTGAGGGGATTTTATCACTCCACTATTCATATAATATATGTAGCTCATATGAATTAATAATAAATAGACATTTCATTTATTAAAAATGATGGTAAAACCTCACTGGAAAAAATCATTACATCTAGTCTCTCATGTATATAAGACCTAGAGACTTTACATGATCATGAATCTACTATGATAACAACTTCATAAATGAATTGGATACATTATCCTCTATAGCTTCCCAAAATATTTCAACTATCCCATATAAATTATCCCGTGAATGGTATTGTATATTTAACTATCCTATATAAATTAATTTTATGAATGATTATATAATCCTTTTTCAAGGAATTGATTTACCACTAAATCTCTATTTATCCTTCACTTATATGAACTTTACCATGTCTAATACGTAACTTATTCATGAAAATTGTTTCTTTAACCACATTTTAGGAAGATGTATATTGTATCTCTATCATTAATTCTTTCATAATGGCTTGTTTAGAACCCTTATGACTAATAAATTCATTGTAGGTGAATAATATGAAACCATATTGAGATATCATATCGTCCTTTTTAGTTTGGGAATTATCATTAGTGTAACCCCTTACAATGAGCTCATCCATGCATACAAATACCAATATTACATCCTTATTCTTCTTAATTACTTATGGATATTCTTGATTGAAATATAGTGACCCTAACCAACATTGAATTGATATCTAATTATTATGTTAAAATAATAAGATATATTTGGTTGAGTACATAACATGGACTAAATTATTGGTCCTATAAATGAGTCATAAAGAATCATATCCATACATTATAACTCTAAAGAAGTATATTGACTTTTACTATGAATGACACCTTATAACACTAGTAGAGACCCCTTCTCAGAGTTCTCAGTACTAAACATATTTAGCAATTTATTAATAAAAGTGTTTTTAATTAGTCCAACCATTATATTTGATATATATATTCACAAATTTCATGCCTCTTCACCCCTTTCTATCATCAAGAATCACATTTCAAACCACACTGTTATGAATATAAAGTCATTAAATCATTTATGATACATAAAATATCCAAAGTAACACAATAATCTAGTTAAACCACAATGTTACACAAGAATTAAATATGTAATTTATGAATCCCAACTCATTAATTGTGTATGAAATAGGTTTTTTAATCAGGTATGGATCCCTTAAATTATGATATAATTTTATTTTATTGACTTAAAATGGATTCTCAATGTGTTTAAGAAAGTATCGGGGGTTTCTGAGGCTGGTTCAGAGCTTGAAACCCCGCTTTTTGGGAGAAAAAGGCATGTTATATGGTTAGAATAAAATATATAGGGTAGGCCACATGGTTAAATCTAACCATGAAAGGATGGATATTTTGTTGGTATAGGGCGCACAGATTTCTCTAACCATGCGCCATGGGATGAAAAACTATATAAAAATTTCATACCAACTTGAAGAGGTGTTTTTATTAGTTGGAACATGATTTCTCTAACATTGTGTCTTAGCTGTATAGGTTACCCCTTTCCTATAGAAAATGTGCACAATTATGGAATGGTTTTGAAAACTAGGTATACAAACCATGCGAAGGGAAATTTTGGGTGATTTTATAGTTTTTATCTTAAAAATATAATTAAATAAAACCATCCATTGATTTTTCATTCCAATAGATATCACATCCAAATTTCTTCATTTCGAGGCCTAAAATCCATATAATATAGGAATTGATCTCGAGCTCTTATTTGGTGTCCATTTCAATCATCGTTCATCATAGTGGATGTATATCAGTAAGATCATGATTCCATTTAAATATTTTGTCATTATTCTTCCTATAAATGATTCAATTTAGATGTAGGATCATATGGCCCAATTTTGGTGTATTGAACAGTTTTTTGGATATCTTCTCATCAAGTCCAAAGTAGAGGCTAATACTAAATGAGGAGAGTCATACGAATATGAGGTTGGACATCTATAACTTATCCCTCCTAATTTTTCATTTTATAAATTTTTTTTGCCCGCACTGATTTAATTGTGAATTTCCTATTTAATTAATATGACTTTATTTTATCCATTAGAACATTTTTCTAAGACCCATTCCATATATTTTATTCCTTGTTGGGGGTTACATCCAGTATGTCGACTGCCCCAAGTAGGGTATTATCCACAATTGTGTTTTTAGTGCTTGACTTCTGTGTTTCTTCCATCGTTTGGGTGTTCTTAATCTTGGTTGTATCACGCTAATTAAAGGTAATGATTGAACTAAATGAACATATTAAATGATATTAATATTAAAAATAATTATTTAAAAAATTAATTTTTTATAAGGTTCTTATTTATATATATACATTAACGTCATTATATGAGTGGTTAGACTCTAGTTATCTATTAAAATTCTGAAGAAATTCATTGAGTGCTCATGGATTCCATTGTGATTCAAGGTTGTCAGTGTCCAAGGGTGATACCCACCTTGGAACCCAATCCTCATCAATCAGTGGATTCTCGATATGAAAACATAGTATCCCTACATTTCTACTACATAATTCCTTGATACACTTCTTTAATCCAACATAGATTATAAATACAAGAGAAAACTTAATTACATCATTGGGTTTGGCCATTTATTATTCTAGTTTACCTTGGATATATTCCATGGACTAAATTAGATCACAATGTTGTGAAATTCCTTGGATGACACTCCTTGGAGTAAACTGTTACCCCTTATCGATGATGTAGTTACTACTGAGTTGGTGACCCTTGAGGTCTTTGTTTCCTTGGTTACAACCTTGTAACCTCATTAATTTTATAATCATCACGGTTTCCTTGTTTCATCATGGAACCTATATTACAATTATGACTTGAAGATGACAGTCCTAGTTATACCTCACATGAATTACAAATATAAATTGGAAATTAATTGATTAATTAACAAGTTAAATGTTCATACACTATCTGAGGGATAAACCGGGTACTTTGGCATTTACTTACTATACTTATTTACTTTTATATATCCATTCATTCATACTATTTAGGTTTATATTACATGGATAAGTTGTTACTGACATTGTAGGTGGTGGAATACTAAGATTTATCTCACACACTGTATGGGCCTCCATGGGAACCCATGCAGACTATATATATGCAGGTGTTGACAAAGGTAAGCATGTCACTTCGGACACGTGATCGATTTTTTGATTAGGATAGAGCATGTACCAAATGACCATGATGGAGCTTGGGATGCATGGATAGTTTTTGGATTCCTTTTTGAAATTTTTTTATAGCATGTATTTTCTGATGTATTGTATCTATGTTTTACGTATTTCTGGAGAAATTCCATTTAATATAATCATTTTTATATCATTATCATTTGTTCAGTTGTTCATTAAATCAATATTATCATGTTGGGCCTTTGGATTATTATACTAGATTTTCTATTTAACTTTTTTTATTATTGATATGTCATGATACACTCTTGTAAAAAGGGAATAGTCTCCCCCAACTCACACCCTAGGCCCTTGCTTCTAGTCAGAAGCCTCTGGAGTTTTGGAAGATGTGCTTGAGACCATTTGGATAACCAAACTCAGGGAACCACTAAGTGGCATCCAGAACCAGGGAATCAAAAATTGGTATAAGGGTATTTTTTTTTGATTTACTATTTGGTGTAATATATTTTAGATTAGGAATCCATTGAACTTGGTCATAAGCCGTGACTGGGAATTATGAACCCCTATTCCGGATGAATTCCAAGTTTGCTGAATTATAATTTTTGTTCTATTTTTTCTTATTACTGTTGATATCATTTCACCATTGGGTGATGCACATGATGTGTGGTGTTGTTTATTATTATTCTGATTGAGGATATTATTTCATCATTGGACTAATAATATAATGGAATGGATCATTATTAAATGCATCAACATAGGCTCCTAGAATTCATATTCCATGCCATATTGGTGTATTTCACGACATTCATTTCTTGCTATACATGTGATTATTGAGTGATGATGTGGTAGTTATATCATGCACGTGCTTTTCCTTGGATGCAATTGAGTGATTTATTGTTCCCATTCATGAGGTGTTATAGGCCCTCATGGGTTGGAAAGGGTAATTTATCGAGTCGATCCATAAGATTAAAATCAAAAAGGGGTAGTTTTCAGTGATATGGTGTATGTGCCCTGATTCACTAGGAATGGAGATCCATTATATATAAACCATAATATATATAATTGAGAAAATATAAATTTAAATGTGAATCATGAATTATATCGAGAAATGGTTTCAAGCATATGATGTGGAAAGGTATAGTTGGCCCTTTATCTACTAGAACCCCTCAAACAAATACTTGAGCACCTACCAATACCTGTTCTTCTATGCAGGTAGTTAGTGTAGTATACCATCGCTAGTGACCCCTTTATTACATTAATTTTCCAATAGTGTTTCTAACTACTTGGTTTAATATTGTTCTAAGTCAGTTTCTATGCATTTATAGAACAATGTCACCAAAATGTCCTCATGTCGTGTGCCAGTAGAGTGGAAACAACCGTACTCTAGATGTGGGGGGGCTTGAGCCGCCGATCATACTTTCTAGAATGCCACATGAGGAATCTCTTTCTATACCTGATTTCAGAACTAATTATTAGATTTATTATTTTTTTACTATGTCTGATACAGTCAATGTAATGTGCTCCATGAATTGCACCTATAATGGTTGATCTGAATTGTGAGTTCCAACAACATCATCCTCCTACCTTCTCAGGGGAAGGCGGTCCATAGGAAACCGAGTCTTGGATAGATGCCTCATTTTATATCATTTAGAATCTAGAGATGAATCTATATCAGATCTTTAATATTGATAATTATATAATGCATGATTCATCCAAGCACTGCTGGGATATGGTTACCCAGGCTGGTCACCAACAGCATATGGTATGGGTTAATTTTAAGTCCACCTTCTATGATTAGTTCATTATTCAGTAGCTGAGAGATGACCAATGTAGAGAGTTGATGCATCTAGAGTAGGGTTCCATGCTAGTTATGGAGTAGTTAGCATATTTCACAGAGCTACAATGCTTCACACCGCTTCAAGCTGGTGACGATTTTTCGCACGCTAGAAACTTTGAGGATGGTCTTTAGTAAGCCATATGTACTCTGGTGAATGTATTTCTTGTACCAACCTTATTTTAAAGAGATAATCTAGATATTACCACTGAGTGAAACATAAGGGTCAATGATAGTACTAGGCATAAATGAATAGTTCCAAGTTAGTCTTGTAATTCTTCTAGTAGGATAAATCAATCCCTCGAGGTTTCTCAGCAGGGAAGTGTCAGACAAAGTACCCTTGAGGGTTTATCTATGGTGTGTCACTAGTGTGGAATATAGGGTCACCTAAATCCTATGTGTGAATGATACCCTCTAATGTGTTGGTCTTGCAGTTGTATGGGTTATATTCATTGATTCTTTCATACCTTTCCATTAGCTCCTAGAAAAAGAGGTTCTGCATCATCTTGACCTTCTTGGGCAGGTTCTTGTACGTCACATCAGGTTGTGAGTTGGAGTAGCAACGATAGGATTGGATGAGGATGAGGTTATGGCCATGGTAGCCATACTCATGATACTCAGTAGTTCTAGTAGAGTAGTTTTGATTATGGTAGTTAAATTATTACATAGTTTTGTGGATCAGGTCAGTTACATGAATTACTATCGATACCCAAGGATCAGGTTGCGAGACCATCTATAGTATGAGACACTATTATATTGTCCCCCACTATAGTATATTCTTTATTTACCATGGGTTCTTCACAATAATTCATATTTTTTGTTTTTTGTTTAATTTCTTAGGCTGGAAATGCAGTTTTATTATGTTGTAATGACATTGGATAAACTGTTTGGAGTATGTTTAGAGGGTATACGTTAATTTAGGGATTGTCCCCTTAAGGCAAGAATTTACCCTTTCTTGTGGGACCTCTTTATTCTTGTGGATAAATGATTTATTTTATTTTTCAATATGGATTGGTTAGTTTTTTATTATTCTTTTGTAGACTTCTCTCACAATTGGGTATCATTTTAAGGACCATAAGGTGGTATCTTTCTACAAAAGGGTGAGTGGGATGTGCATGATAGTAGAGTGGTACCAGAGCATCATGGGCTTGGTGGGTGACCATCCAGATTGATTATGTCTTCATGTAGGATCAGGGTTTACTTCATGTCAAATTCCTTCTAGTAGTAGATCATTTCAAGGATATTTTTCGGGATTATTTATCTATCTTTCCTCTTGAGAGAGAGGTAGAGTTTATGATCAACATTATTCCAGGAGAAGTTATATTTTCCATTCATCTATAAAGGATGACACCTACTAAGCTTCAAAAGCTCAAGCAGCGGTTAGAAGACTTGGAGGCCAAGGGTTTTATACAACTTATTAGTTCTTATTTGGGTAAACGAGTTATTTTAACTAAGAAGCCGGATGGGATGCTTCAAAAATTCAGGGATTATAGATACTTTAACAATATGATAGTCATGAAACGATATCCACTCCCTCAAATAGATGATCTCTTTGACCATATCAAAAGAGTTAGGGTTTTTTAAAAGATAAACCTAAGATTGGGCTATCATCATATGTGAGTATGTCCATCATAAATACCTCATAAAACATTCCATAATGTGTATGGTCTGTATGAGCTTCTTGTTATTCCATTCGGTCTTAGGAAAATGCATTCCATTTCATGGATCTGATGAATAGGGTGTTCCACCCCTATATGGATTCCTTTTTCGTAGTATTTGTGGATGATATCTTGGCGTATTCGCACACTCGTATTTAAAATGATAAGAAACATGATATCATTTTGAGTACACTAAGAAAAAATCAAATTTAAGCCAATATTTCTAAGTAAACTTAATGCATCAAGAAATTCACTTCTTGGGTCATATTATGTAGGAATCTGGAGTCTCTGTTGACCCATAGAAGGTGATTGATGTGGTTTACTAGGAGCATCCTAAGAATATCTTTGATATATGGAGTTTTGTGGGACTGGATGGATATTACAATAGTTTCATACAAGACTTATCATGCCTTTATACACCTCTTACTGGTCTTATAAAGAAGGGTGTCATGTTCCTGGGGTTAGAAGAGTATGAGAAAGCCTTTCAGGAGAGGAAAGGGAGGCTTGTATCGCCACCTATTCTGATTCTTCCATATCCTAGAATAGTCTATATCATGTTCTATGATGCATCAAGGATCATCCTAGGATTAATAATGATGTATAAGGACAAATTAATTGCATACAGATCTCGACAGTTGATGCCTCATGAGGGAAATTACCCAATGCATGACCTTAAGCAAGAAACAGTTGCCCATGCCTTACGTTGTTGGAGAAATTATCTATTGGGTGAGAATTTTTTGGTTTATACATAACACAAGAGCCAAAAATATATCATTAAACAACATGAATTGAATCTTAGATAGAAAATATGGGTCAAATATCTTCAATCCTTCGATTTTGAGTTGCATATATGTCTGGAAAGGGAAATACGGTAGCAAATGAATTGAATTAAAAAACATGGGAACATTCCATTATGGAGAAAAATAATGAATAGAAATTGATGGTCATATTCTCTATGTTTCATATGGAGTTTAATGACATTTACGAGAAGTATTATCAATCATACTTGAATGATACCTCTTCCCTCCTTGAAAAGGAGAATAGCATAAAATTTTCAGATGCTGAGGGCTTGGTTAAATATTTATAGAGATGACCCTCTTTAGGATTGTTATATGGATAGGTATAAAATTATATAAATACTGAGATAAGTCTGGTTGCTACATATATGAGAGAAAAATGATACGTGAGTCTCATTCTTCTTAGTGGGAATTTCATCTAGTAATCTCCCAAATGTATTGAGACATGTGATGCATGTATTGGTAGTCTCAGATGAAATGATAGATAATAAGATTTATTACTAGGTGTTCCACCTGTCAGCAAGTGAAAAAGGATCACAAGAGATATGTAGGCTTGTTTAATCCACTTCCAGTCCTTGAATGGATATGTAAATATGTTTCCATGGAATTCATAGTTGGTTTAATTTGGTCACATATAGGTATAGACATTGTATGGGTTGTCATTGAAAATTTGATGAAATTACCCCACTTCCATTATATATGAAAGAATCTCTCATTTAATGAGTTGGGAATATTGTATGTTCATGAGATCGTGTGACTAAAATGGGTCCCTTATACAATCATTTATGAAAGTTACACTCATTTCACATCACAATTATAGTAGGGTTTATATAAAACTATGGGTACAATAGTGCTATTGAGGACAACCTTTTTCCCTAAGATCGATGGTTAGTCCGAACAGAAGATATAGGATTCATAGGACATGCTTCAGAAATAAATCCTTGATTTTGGAAGATATTGGTAGAAGCATATCCCTCTAATTGATTTCTCTTATAATAATAGAATCCAATAGAGAATTTAGATGTATCCTTTTGAGAAATTGTATGATATTCCATTTTGTTCAACCCTATGATAGCTATGGGAATGAGAGGAAACCCTACTACGTCCTGATTTTATTCAAGAGACTTTAATGCAGGTTCATATTATTAGGAAGTGAATATATACAACATAGTTTATACAGAAATTTTATGTCGATCACCATAGATGAATTATATATTTCAGGGCCAGGGATTGTATTTTGCTGGGAATAATACCTAGGCTTGGGAATAGACCAATATAGATAAAAGATAAGATATCACATCTTTATTTAGGGTAGTTTGAGATTATAGATAGAGTCAGGTTGGTTTTCTATCAGTTCATATTACCTCATAGGTTTTATACCATGCAAGATGTCTTACATGTTTTATATCATTGTTGGTATCTTGCCGAGCCATCTAATACTTTTTATTTTGAATAAGTTGAGTTATATTTCAATTATTTGTTTGATAAATATCTTATATGTACCATCAACCAGGTCATGAAGGCTCTCTGAGGCCATTCTTTCCCTCTAGTATGGGTGTTATGGAAGCATAACTGTGTACATGATGAGGTTTGGGAGTGGGAAGTCGAAGTATGTGCCTAGTGGCCATAGTTGTTCTACAATAGCGTTTTACCACCCAAGGAAGGTGAAATCGGGGATGATTTACTTTAACTGGGGACACTGTAAGAACCTATTTTTTCCCTCAGTTAGGGATCCATTAATGTATGGTATAATTTTATTTTATAAACCAAAAAATCGATGCCAAATGAGTTCCTAAATGTATTTAGGGTTTTGGGGTGGGTTCAGAGTCTGAAACCCTTATTTTTTGAAAAAAAATGTTTTCACATAGTAAAAATATATTATGTGGGGTTGTCTTTATGGTTATATCTAACAATAAAAGTGTGAAAATGTGGTGGAATAGGGAACACAGGTTTCCCTAACAGTGCTCTAGGGGTCGTACAATTATGTGAAAACTAAAAACAAAATTGGGGTGGTGTTTAGCACTGTTGGAACATGGTTTCTCTAATTGTGTGACCTAACCATGAGGGTTCCCATTTCTACAGAAGAATGTTAATTGTTTGCAAAATGTTTTTAAAATCATGTTTCCCAACCATGAAAAGGATAATTTTGAGTTATTTTATTATTTTCCATTAAAAAATAATTAATTAAAACCCTATATTGATTTTTCATTCAGATAGATAGCCCCTAAAAATTTCTCCATTTTGAAGCCTAAAATCCATCTAATTTTGGAATTCATTCAGATCCCTAACCTAATGTATATTTTGATCAATGTTAATCATTTTGGATTCATATATATAAGATCTCAACTCATTTTTTATATTTCATTGTTCTTCTTCATAAGAATAAAAATATTTAGATATAGGATCATATACCTCAATTTCAGGGCATTGATCAATTATTTATATCTCATCCAATATAGGAAAAAAATAGGCTAATATTGGATAAGGAGAGTCATATGAGTACGAGGTAGGTGGTCTATAACTCATCCCTCAAGTTTTGTAATTTCATAAATTTTCATGTTGTCGCGTAATATCATCAGGCATCGCCTGTTTAATTAATATTCATTGCTTGAATTCATTAGAATTGTTTTCTAATACCCATTACATATATGTTATTCATCATTGGTGGTTATTTCCCCAACACCAACCACCCAAAGTAGGGTGTTATTCATAATTGGGTCTTTAGTTCATCACATGTGTGCCAGTGCCACCATTCAGGTGTGACTTAGCATGACATTACTAAAGGTAATCATTCCTTATTAAATAAATATTGAATTGATAAATGCCTAGTACTGTGTATTCTTAACACTCGACCAACATAAGCTAAATGATTCACTTGATTAATAAATATTAATATGAAATGGAAAGTATAATATATATATATATGGATTTTCCTTATTAAATGTAAATGAATGTTTGGTTGCATGTACATAGAATCCTTTGCCACATTTAATTGAAGGTAAATGAGTGAACCATATTAAATGATCATGACATAAATTAATTGGATATGACTAAAGTGAAATTACATCAATTGTTCCATGGAACTTGGAATTGTCACACTAATGAAAGGAAAGGGTTGAACCAAATGAACTACTTGAATGATATGACAATTATATGGACTTATTAATATAATGAATTGTGTATAATGTTTATAATTTTATATGTACCTTCAAATCATTGTTTAAGTGGTCAAACTTGAGTTAGATTTTGGATTCTTAAGGGAATTCTGTAGCACTATTAGACACCATTGTGATTCAAGGATTTCAATTTCCATGGGTAAGACCGACCTTGGGAACTAATCCTCATATATTAGTGGATCCCTTGTATAAAACAATAGGATCCATCCTTTACCATTACAAGATTCCTTCGATACACTCCATGGACCCCAAATAGATTCTACGAACATGAGATGTGTTGTTTACATCCTTGGGTCTGGACATTACTTATCCTGTTTTATCACATATATATTCCATGGACTTAGTTAGATAACACTATTATGGAATTCCTTGGATGAATCTCGTTGGATTACACTCTTACCCCTAATCCAAGCAACAATTACTACTGATTTAGAAACCCTTGATATCTTGGATGCCTTGGTTATTACCATGGAACATCTTCAATATTATAATCATCATGGTTTTATTATTACATCAAGGAACCTCTACTAATTTTATCACTTTAGGATATCAGTGTTGGCTATGCCTCATGTGATATACATATATAAATGAAAACATTAACTATTAATGAACTAGTTATATATTCATATTCCATCTAATGGATGAAGGATGTACTTGGTTATTTACATTACTGTACTACATAACTTTTATATATTCATACATTTTCACTATTTCAATTTATATTACATGAACATGATGTTGTAGACACTGTTGGTGGTGGGATACTGATATTTATCTCACACCCTATTTGATCCACCAACAGCACCCCGATATACTATATTTTTGAAGGTGTTAACAAAGGGAAGTGTGTCGCTTCCAAAACATGAATGCTTTATTTCATTAGATGGAGATGGTAGTAGATGACCGACATCAATATATGGATTTTTGGATAGTTTATGTATTCATTTTTTCTAATTTTGTATAACATGTATTTTCTACTACTTTGTATCCATGTTTTCCATCTTTCTAGATACATGACATGTAACTCCATATTTTGTATATCATTATTTGTTGTTTAGTTTTTCATTACATTAGTCTTCTCATACTGTGTCATCTTTTTATTATATTATTTCTACTTTTTACCTATGTTATTATTAATCCTATGTGCTACAATCTAAAAATGAGGGAAACGTCTCCCTATAGACACACCCTAGGCCCTATCTACTAGTCAACCACCTCTAGCATTTGGGGAGATACACTTGAGGCCATGTGGCCAACCGGGATTTGGGCACCTCTAAGTAAAATCCAGGTTGATGACATCACAAATTTAATCATAAAACAGAATGTTCCAATTTTTTTGAAGCATGACTCAATCCATAAATAGACCATTGTAACTTCTAAACCTTATAATTATAATTTGGTAACCTAAAACATTCATGTTGTATCATATACTTGTACTTGAGTAAATTCACATCATTGTAAGTTGTTTTGTCACCAATTTGATATATCTTATAATCATGTAGATCTTTTATAGAATGAAATATTTGAATGAAATTTATCATTAAAACTGCATGAAATTTACATAAGGATCAGTGTAGTCTCTTAGTAGGGGGATAAGGTGTTTAATACTTCGTAATAATTATTAATTTTTATTTAATTATTAACCCTCCTTTGGTTATGAATCTATGTTTACAATTACAATAGTTGGATCGATTTTAGCACATTTAAGAAATATATCTCACATGAAATGTAGGAATGTTAGTAGAAGACACATGAAATATTTTTAGAAGGTACCTCATAATGGAATAATCCAGGGAATGATTAGTTATTTTCCCAATTAATGGTTTATCCACTATAATCGGTCACTGGCTATAATTATTGGCATTTTACATACCTAAGAATAGTCACATCATGTTTAAAACTTTCATCTTCTTACATGACTCCTTTCAACATATTCTCATTGTAGTCACATAGTCCACGGTTTTATTCATATATACACTAAGTCACAATGATTTTTTTGGATTCAACCTATGTATATATAATTGTTTATTTTTAGTTCCTCTTTTGTATTTGATCATAAGTTCTACATAGGATTATTCTAAAATAATAATATAGATATTATTTTTCATAACACAATGTCTTCAAACACCCACAATTCATCAATAGTGGTTCATGAGACCCATTCCCTGATCTATCTTAGCTTTGTATATCTTCATAAAAATCACTCACCTAACTTTATCACTTAAAATTTAGATCTTGTTATGTTCTTAAATATATTAGATCCTTAAATCTATAATTAATGAACCCTATAAATAATTCATACATAGAAAGTAGAGAATTCCTCAATAATTTTTCTCACCCCTTCAATTTACAGATACGAACACAAAACAATAGGCATGTAATTATTCTTATTTAGATTCTATAACATTCATATCTTCCTTACAATGATGTATTTATTACCTTTTTCCTAGAGATATTGAATATTGTCTTAGTTCATCATAGTATCATATGATCTTTTCTAACACAAACTATCCCTCCTTCATTTTCTTCTTATATATAGCCTTATAAAAAATTTAGATTTTTTATTTTTGAAAATAGAATATCCCAAAAAAATTAGTTCCCACAAACCTCATCAACACCCCATAAAATTTTTATCATATGAGTAAGTACACAGTCATCTTGATATTATATTTTCATCCACACCAGTTTCGTCATATTTAGTGATAGGATTACGCTGACTTGTTCATTCTTAATATTAATTTTTCTTGGAAAATAAATATTTTAGAGTCTTATTTCTCACTAGTCTTGAGTTCCTCATCACCATTATCTCAATATTTCAATAAGACCTCTTTCAGTGTGGATGACTTAAAAATAGTCATCAAATTTGGATCACAATGTGGTTCATGTAATTTTTCTTCTTAGTAGCTATTAATTTTGATTTTAGTAGTAAATGATAGAAGAAAACTAGGATGGAATCCTTACAGCATACAAATAGATTTTTTTTACTTTATACAAAAATATTCAAGCTCTCTAAGTAGCCATATTTACGTCAAAATCTCTATACTATTTTATAAATAATAGGAACACTTGATTTAGAAAATTTAATTATTTTACAAGAATATTAGCACAATAAAACATCTGATTTAATGGGTTACTCACTAACTATTCTAGTCTTCTAAACTACATTTCAAATATATAAAACTATCCTTGCAACTCCATTGGTAGCATGCTCATTTCCATTACCCATAATACATGGGTAGTATCTTGAAATTATCTTTAGTGGGTGGATAATCTAGTCCACTATCCAAATTCTCCATATTATTATTTACATTCTCTTCAATAACCATTGATAAAAAATATATAATCGAACACATCCTTGGAAACATAAATCTACCCCTTTGTGTACCATTTAATTTTATTACTCAGAATGCTTTACATTAAAAATTAATTTTTAATAACCCTATTAATTAAAATAATAACAAATTATTGAAAAATTATTTCTCTCCCCCTATTTAGAAAATCAATTCTAGTGAATACCATCCATGGGAATATTTTCCTCCCCCATACTCATCTAATTTCAAAAACCATCTTCACCGTAATTATTTTTTTCCTTATATAATAAGGAAACTTAGGTGTATTATTAACTAAGCCTAATTAATTCATCTATAATTATACATGGGTTATATTATCATACAAAACTAGATTTATTTTACTACAGAATCAAAGTTATATATTCACATTTCTCAATGTGGTACCAAATTATAAATCATTTTTAATCGGTTTCACAATAAAAAATCCATGAATGGTTACATGTTTTCTCTCAATTTCAATAAACACAAAAAATGGTGATGTGAAAGTTATTCCCCCACCCATTTTAATTTATTGTCACTCCCCATTAACTGTAATAAAAACAAAACAAAAAATAATTATATATTAGTGTAAATTAGAACTGATATTTCATAATTTACAAGGGTTTTTCAGAATTCTAGATTTATATATAAATATTATATATATATATATAATTATTTTGAATGTTATCCCCCTTAATTCTCACTATGGTTACTCTCTCCTATAAATAATATACATGTAGTTATGATACCAGTTGAAAATTTATATCAATTGGAATTGAATAAAATTGAAGTTTCCTCAATTATGGTTTCAATTTATTAAAGCTTCACCTTTAATTACCTCTACAAATCACAATTATAAAAAAAATTATGGAAATAAGGTGATTAATTCCTTACTCTTTAGGTATAGCACTAGTGTTGAGACTTCATCCTCAACCAATTTATACATTTCTAGGAAGTTTAAAGATGCATACTCTCCCCCATGATTATGTCCTTCTTGATATTTCAAATATTTTCATCTTGGGGTATAATGGGTTTCCTTACTTTTTTAAAATTCTTCAACATATTGAAATTATGTTTCATTATAATATAAGTCCAATTATTCCATTTGTCTCACTATATTTTTGAGTGTGTTGTACACTCTAATATTTTGAGCTTATTATTCTTCCATATCATTATATTCCTTTAAATTTTATTATTTTTTATTCAATAGTCTCTTTATATGAGATAATATATATATATATAACTTTATCAAGAACATTCATCAAATAACCTTTTATTTTATAATAAAAAAATTATTAAGTGATTTTTCAGTGTGATAATATTCTTCACATCTTAAACATACTTCATTAGAATATTTATATCTAATAGTTTTCATAGGATAATTACCATTATAAAAACATTTAGGTAATGATGATTCATCCAACTTCTTTAAAATTTTACTTTTCTTATTAGCATCTTTCTATAACATATTATTTATAGTCTTAGTTGATACTTCAACATATGTGAATATATAAATAAAATTTGTTTCATCAATTGAATGATCTTATGAAAAAAACTCTTAAAATCATCACTTAATCCACTTCATATAAAAATACAAGATCATGTAAACCAAGATTCAACCATAACAAACCTCAATTCAATACCCTTTGAAATGCCCCTAAGGATTGATGTATGTACCTGGGGGTGAATAATGTGCTGAATAATTTTTTACCAATTACAAAATATCATTTAATATTTATGCCACTTTAATTATGAACCACTTTTTTTAGTTATGATTGTTGGATCAATTTTATTTTATCCAATAAACCAAATCCACATGAAATTTAATAAATATAGTAAAAGATTAATATTTTATTTTCATAAGGTTTTAATTAATGGAATATTCCATTGTATGATTTTTATTCACCACAATCATGGTTTATAAACTATAATCAATCACTAAAAATAATTGTTAATGTCTCCCACACATGCACAAAGTCTCAATTATCATATAATTGACTTCATATTTTAGGAATTATACTAATATATTCTCACTATAGTCACATAGTCTCACTATGATCTCCCTACATAGCCTACGTCACATAGGTTATATGGATTTTTACCATGTACATGGAAGTGTTTCAATTCATTCCTTATTTAGAATTTGGTCACTATATTTATATATGATGGTTCTACATCAATAATATGGGTCTAAATATTCTCAAAAAAGGTCTTTGAATCCCAAAAATTATTTAACAATGGTGCATGAAACATGATCCATGGTCTAACACCACTTTTAATATCTTCATAGAAAATGCTAACTTGGATTTCTTACCTAAAACTAAGTTTCTGTGATTTTATGGAATTGAGTAGCTCCAAAAATATTAATGGAAAAACAAATATAATTAACTCATGCGTACCAAGTTATTATTTCCTCAAATATTATTTTCACTAATTCAACATATTGATCTAAATACATAACAATGGATGGATCATTCTTATTATGAAATATTTGGTAACCATCAAATATTTTCCACAATGTTGTATTAGTTTTACTCTCCCTCATTAGTTTGAATGTTGTCTTATTTTAGAATAGTCTTGAATGATCATATCTAACTATATCTTTCTCTCCTTCATTTTATTTTCAAATGTAAGTAACTAGGATATCATATATTCAATTTTTGAATATTTAATATCCCAATAAAATTTGGTTCCCATAATAATCATATAATTTACGCCACCTTTTTCATATGTGGGTGAGTGAAATACAATCCAGATATTCAATTTTTCTCCTCAATGGTTGTCTCCAAGTTAATGAAAATATTACAGTGGAGTTTTCATTCCACTTCCTCATTTTTCTCAGCCAATAAATATTCAATATTTATATTTCTCAGTGGACTTGAGCTTCTCATCATCTTCATCTCAATATGTCAACAACATCCCTTCCTATATCATGGGATTAGAAAAAGAGTAATCAATTATGGATCATAGTGTAGTTAATTCCATTTTTATTTTCACTAATTATTCTATCATTATAAACAGCATGATCCCCTCTATGAAATAGTTCATCATCATCTCTCATAGGTGGAACTCTCACAAGAACCACATAGTGAAACGTGAAGCTCCACATATTCCTACTTATTTCGATATATATCATAGAATATCTGATTTTCAAATTCACCACAATGATCCAAATTCCCACTGATAATACACCACAATTTAAGGGTGTTCATATTATCACATGATGATTCTTCCTATTTCTTTTATTTTTTTATTACCCATAATGAATTTAAAAAATTATTATTTAAAATTTATGAAAAAATATAATATTTATCCTTTACATCACATCTTCATTCAATCTTTCTCAGAGAACAAGTATTAGATCACATTTTATATTTTCATACAAAACAAATGAAATTTTATACTTTCATCATTAGAATAATGTAAGTTTAAAAACTCCAATTTTAGACATAAAATTTATATCAAAATATACCTTTATTTGAAATTCTTCTTTCTTAATTTTAATATCAACAACTCAAAGATTCATTATTTTATCACATGTTTTTTTGATCCATGAAAAATATTATTTATGTTATCTCATATACTTTTATTACTTAGATATTAAATCATGAAAATTAAATTTATAATATGTATATTATTAAAAAAAATTAATTATTTTATATAGTTTAGAAATTAATATGTGGTTTAGAAATCTAATAAATGACATAGAGATATCTTATATAAGTAGAAATTATTATTTCCCTCTATATCATCCAAGTTGAATATCATATGTGACAACATCATATACATCAAAAAAACTCACTTACATGAGTCATCATTCTCCTATATGTAGATCAATTTACTTTTTCTTTTTTTAGAATATCTCACATGTATTTCAATTAACTTAAAAACTGGATATAATCTGAAAAACTATTTAAAAAATTTTTATTTTAAATTTTTTGATAATCTCAAAATATCTTATGGGCTTCAAAAAATTTTATAAACTCACCTTTCATAGGTGAATTATATTACACTTTGGATAATATCATTTACCTATATTTTTAACTTCTTATAAACAAGTCAAATGTCATGAAAAATCGACAAAAAGTATTACATGTATGATAAATCACCTATTTAGTTTTCAAAACATAAAGATCAAGATCAGTAATTCCAAATTATCTTCAAATATACTTTGGGAATCTTCAAATCATCTATGGCCCTTTTCTATTAACTGGAAAAAAAATTATAACTACTCTAAATTATTTCAAGAATTACTAAGATATTTTCAAACACATTAAAGCTTATTCCAAAGAATTTATTCATATAAAATACTAAATATAGTGTATTTTTTAATAACTCCTTTTAAAAAAATCGTAATCCTTACTCAATAGTCTTCAATCATTCATATAAGTGTTGATCAATACTTATTACAACTATCAATAATAATAACACTCTGTGATGGAACCCTTAAAACTTACAACCATTTATTTCTATATTTATACATATATCATAAAACTATAAAAGTATCAATTTTCACTCTAAATTATCCAAGATATTATATAAAATATTAGAATGATTTTGATAATAAAATACAATGTTTCTCATGAATATCATCACACTCAATCTTCTGATTTAATGAGATTCTCACAAAGAAGATAACTCTACCAAACTCTATTTCCAACATATAAAACATTCATTTAAACTGTAATAGAATCCAACACATATCCATTATCCTTAATACATAGGTACAATATTTAGCTTATATTTAGTGGGTGGATACTCCAATCCATCACCCAACATATATGTATTTCTATTGATATTCTCATTGAAACCCATATACAAAAATACAACCAAATACATCATTGATAACTTCACTTGAAGATAAATTTAATTATATTAAATAACATTAATTTTTTATAACATTTATATACTATATGATATTTATTAGTAGATTCTCTACAATCCATGTCATTTTTATTGTTGAAATGATAATTTCTCCCTATGGGTCTCATTTTCATCGGTGAATACAATAAGTTCAAAAATTGGTTAATATACCAGGTTTCCATCTCATATTTCATGGTTTAAAACAACTTCTTAGTGTTTGAAATCTCAATGCAGACTTGATAGGTATTAGGTTAATCATCAATGAACATCACCACATCATCATATTTCATATGAAATCAATGTCTCTCAAACTCTTGATAAATATTACTAGAAGGTCAAGGTTCTTGTGTAACCTTAGTCATTTCTGATTCCACAACATCTTATATAACTAAATCAATTTCCATTTTAAGAATAATTATCTATTTTTTTCATGATCATCAAAAATAGGATGTATCAACCCACATACACCTTTACTCATGTGTTCTTTTAAAAGGAAAACACCATATCAAATAACAAACACATTATTTTTAATATGATTAGATAAATAATATCCCATTATTTTGTTAAGATAATCAAAAAAATTGTTTTTATTATTTAGATTGATGTTTTCTATAAGATAAATGTCACATCTATTCTTTACAATAATAAATCATAAAAAAAGTAAAATTAATAAATTTCATAGTATGTATCACATATTGTGACAATAAATGATTTATATGGAATATAATTAAGTAGGAATGTATTAGTTTTAAATTCATTTCCACATAATGATATAAGAATTCCACACATACTCATAATAAATAAATCTATATACAACATGGTATTATTCCTCCTCTAAACCACACAATTTCACTATGGATGTAATGACCCCAACTTTTGAATGATATTTATTTCATGTATGTGTGTGTTATTTCATTTTATACTCAACATAACTATATCCATTTATTAATGAAATGGATATAATTAAAATGAGACCATTGGGTTTTGAAGGTTATATGATTGTTCGTCAATATGATCATTGGTTAATATGATCGTTGGAAACTACTTTATTAATTTTATTATTGTTGTTAATAAATAAAATTGATCATTGTTATTTAATAAAGAAATAAGAGTCTTTGGAATCATCCAACAGACACGAACCATACGAAGCCAATATGTCAGAGTTTGTGATGGAGGTAGTGTCCCTGGAGTTTTCTCTTGACCATGCCCATGCTGAACTACAACACGTTAATCTTGAACGGAATCGCTTACAAGAGAAGTTCAAGCTGATAGAAATCACCACTCAGGCAATGTTGTCTGAGATGCCCCATGATTCTATCACCATTTAACACCTTACTCTTAGTTCCTATGAAGGTGTTATAAGGGGATATTTAACAAGGCCTTAGTTACATTGTGTAATCTTTATGTATAAAAAATTGTTATTTCTTATAATTGTAAAATTTCTAAATTTAAAAAATCAAGATAAATATATGGAAAATTTATAGAAGTTCCATATTATTGATGAATATAGGGAAAAAGGTATTTTAAAATATTTTTTTATACAATAAATAATTAATAATTTGAAATTATTTTCAAAAAATGTTCTTCTATAGTTGTGATCAGTAAAAAGTTTGGATGGTAAAAAGATCAACATAAATTTTTTATGAATGGTGTATTATGAATTTTAACATTACCCTTATGAATATAAATGTGACCAATATAATAGTAACCCCACTTAAAAAATTATAAATATAAGTTAGGCATCCTGATTGGTAATGTGATATAATAGCATAAGTAAATAATTGTTTTAGAAATTATTAGTTAAGTGTTAGGATCTTTTGGGGTTAATAGTTTTTTTATTAAAAAATAATTATCTCATAATTAGAAATATATTTTCATAAAATTGATTTCCTTTTTTAATTTAGATCATCGATATTAGGTTAGGGTGAATTTAAGAAATTTTTATAAAATGTTTTGTTTTTCGGTGAAAAGTACAAATACAGTTTTGAGTTTTTGTGTGTTTAATGTCATCATTAATTATGTAATAATTATGTGATAATTTAGGTAGACTTGTGTATAGGAATATATGTTATGAGTTTTCCCATGTGACCAATACCATGGGAAAATATCATGGTCAAGCCCATGGTTTTTCAAATACCACTAATGAGGTGTCCCTAGGAAATTAATAAAATATTCCCCCACTTTTCTATAAATACAAACCCATTCATTCATTACTTTCATTAACAATTCCTCCTCAACTAATATATGGTAATTTTACATCCCAAGGAGTCCTCCCAATAGTCCATCAACATCCATGGTCCCAACCATCTATTTTTTGAAGATACACTTCAAGGTTAGGGAACTTTTCACCCTCCTTTTTAGTCAACACTTATTTTATGTTATGTCGTTGAATTTACATTTTAATTTTCTGGGGTATGATATTATATATCCCTATTATGATAATTTTTATGTCCATATTATTATATTACCTTTTTTCTCTCATCACATCATTTTATGATTTTTTATATAACGTTATTTGCATGCTGAATTTTCGTAAAAGAAATCACATCTTCTCTTTTCTTTGAAGTTTATTTTTTTATGTGGTGTGTAATTAAAATATAACTACAATGATCTTATTTATTTTTTATTATATCCCTATACTGTGTTGAGTTATTTATTATTTGGTTACCCTTTTCCTCTCTCTTTATAATTTATTCTAAAACCATGTTATATAATTGTTATGCTGTAGAATTTTCATCTCAAAATATCTCTCTTTTTATCTAGAATTTATCTTATTTTATTTATGTGAATAACCAAACCTATTTTATTTCTAGGGGTATTCATCAAGAAAAAAAATGATATATTTTATTCTTGAATTGATATACATAAGACCCTCATTCCTATTCCATGGGATATAAATGACATAATGAACATGATTTTATGCACTTTTTAAAATGTCACAATATTGATATGAAACCCATTTATTTTGTTGTCTTTGGGTTATTTATGAAAATTTAGATTATGATATATGTTTCTAACATGAAAATAAATTCATGTTAATGGTGTTCCCTAATATCACTCCAATGTATTGGGTAATGAAATAAATATCTGGAGACGTAAAGTCTTATGTTACCTTGGTGAATAACCTTGGAAATTTTTATGACACATAGGGGATTGATATTAGTGATATGATTATGAATGTCTAAATTAAATTTTGTAGCCACATTTTCATGATATATTTCAAGTTATTATTATTATGATATTCCTCTTCATCATATATTTATGATATTACCCATGTTCTTATTGATATCACTCAATTTCACATGTAAATTGTTTCACATGTTTTCTTTACTGGGCCTTCTGATCACCCTTTCCTTTGATGTATTTCTCTAGGTAATTAGATGTAGTAATTGTACTTATTATGAAAATTTCAAGAATCTATTAAATGGTATTAAAATAATGTTTTATTTTTTCATGTATTATGTTCCTTTTATCCAAAACACTAGACATTAAAGATCCTTTTTTGTAAAATGAAATGAAAATTTATGTAATAAAAAGGTAGGATACCATAGTTTATATCAAAGGATATTTTAGTTATTTGAGAAAATTATGTTATTAAAACTTTAGAAAGAACCTAATATAAAAGATTAAATATATTCAAACTTCTGGGTAAATTGGAGAAATATTAAGTATGTTGTTTGCAAAAAAAATTAATCCATGTCTGGATACGAATAAATGGATGTGGATCTGATAGAAAGATACCTAGAAGTGAAAAATACGACATTGAGTTTTAGTCTTGACTCATGGTATCCTGTTACATGACAAAAACCCTTGTTGTACTCCTGTTTTGTCACTCATGGGGTTATTTTTGGTCAATCACAAGCTTTTTTGGAATCATTAGGAAATATTAATAGAAAAATGAAATTGTTTTTATAGAATAATATGTTCAAGAATAATGTTTTTAGACATAAAAATCCTTTATATTTAAAATATTATTAAATAAAATAATCTTCTTACTAAGGTTTTACTCTTTTAGAAAATAGTGGGAAATAGTAGGAACTGTGAAAATGGTGACCATAATAGACCAAGCACTAATGTCCCTCTGATGGAAGCCGGAATGGAATCTTTCAACCCACCGACTCTAGTTATGGGAAATAACATGAATCATACTGAGAGACCAATATCACTGTGAAGGGATCAAAATTATGTTGAGTCCTTTATGCATCAGTGGCCACCAACCTTCATTGAATTTACCAATCCATTGATTTCTGAAAAGTAGATCAGCTCTATAAAGAATATCTTTTCTATGCTCCAATGATCAGAAGAAGAGAAGGTCACCCTGGCTGTTTAATGCTTAGAGGAAGAAGTCGATCTGTGGTGGGAATTGATTAAAAAAATGAGGCCAAGAGTGGAGGTTGAAGCAATTTAGTGGGAAGAGTTCAGATGGATAATATTCAATAAGTATTTCCCTCGTTCGATGAGAAAAAAATGGAGAAGAAGTTTCTCGAGCTAGAGAAGAATGAGATTGAATCTTTTGGAAGCTATGAGATAATCATCAAAAGACTTTCCTATTACTCCTAAATATTTTCCATGGATCCTAATGGGATGGTTGATTTATTATTTGGTGTACTTAGACCTCATCCGTGGAAGAAACTATCCAACTGAGACTATGAAAGCTATAAGGAGAACGTGCAGAGTGCGATGAAAGTTGAACTGGAGTTTAGTGAGATGCAGTTGTATCATAAATCCAATGAAAATAATAGATTAATGGATCCCAACTTAGGGAGGGCCTTTGATTAGGGAAGAGGAGGAAAGAAAGTGAAATGTCTCACGCGTAATAAATGAAGGAATAAGCATTTGGTTAACTACCTACATTGGAGTGGGAAGTGGTACAAGTGTGGAAGAGATGTCCATATTGCATAGAATTGTCATAGTGAGGTGAAGAATCAACTTCCCAACACTATTGAAAAGGGAAAGATGGTGCAGGCTCTACCCGATGTCCAATAATATAAGTGTGGAAAACATGGGCACTTTTCCAATCAATGTCCACATCTGAGGGCAGTGGAGGGGAAGCACCATCAGCCTCAGCAAAGGGTAAGGGAACAAGGCAATGCATTTTCTATCACTATGGATGAATTTGAAGCACCAAATGATGCGGTGGAAGGTACTCTTGTTGTTCTCTCAATGATAGAATGTACTTTGTTGGATTTGAGTTCTATGCATTCCTTTATTTCCTCTATGTTTTCAAGGAACATAGAATCAACCCCTAATATTCTAAAAGTAGAGTTATCAGTCATGACTCTTGGTAGAATTATCAAATATTCATTAGTGTTTAGAAACTGAAGTATTTACTCAAGTGAGCACAACATTATCGCAAATCTACTATTCATTCCCATGTTGGAATTTTACATTATACTATGGATGGATTGGATCTAAAATTATAATGCTATGATCAAATGAAAAAGCAAGGAAATATCTATAGTCTTGAATGGAAAACCTAAAATTATCTTCCAATGAGAGATTTCTCAACCTAATCATTGTCAATAATAACCTCATATATCATTCTTTATAGAGTTTATTGGTGAAGAAGAAGAAGAAAATGAGTGTATAAGGATTGAAAATTTCCCAATTTTCTAAGAACACATTGATTTATTTCTTGAGGAGTTACCCAAACCTCCTCTAGAATGAGAGGTAGATTTCTCTATTGAACTCATACCTAGATCTCATCAGATATTAGGGACCACGTATAGGATGGAAAATGTGGAGCTAGAAGAATTAAAGAATAAATGAATTTATATTTTTGATAAGGTTTTTATCTAACTGAGTACATCTCTATGTAAAGTACATGTTCTCTTTATAAATAAGAATGATGTATCAATGTGGCTATGCATTGATTATAGATAACTGAATGAAATCATAGTGAAAAAAAAACCCTCTTTAATGAATTGATGAATTATTTGACCAACATCATGGGGATCAAATATTATCTAAGAATGATCTTCGATCTACTTATCATCAATTGACAGTGAAGAAATAAGATATTAGAAAAACTATATTTCGATCAAGATTGGAGCATTATGAGTTTGTTTTTATGCCCTTCATAATGACTAATGCTCCTGCTATTTTTATGGATTTTATGAATAGAGTCCTTCAGGAATGCCTTGATAACATTTTGATAGTTTTTATTGATGATATTCTAATATATTCCAAAATTCACAAGGAGCATGAGGATAATCTAAGGGTTATTTTTCAAACTATATGACAGGAGACGGTTTTTGGAATGTTCATAAAACGTTAATTTAGTTACAACAAGTTTCATTCTTGGGGAACATTGTATCTAATTAAGGAATCACAATAGACCATACTGAGAAAAATGTTGTAGAAGAGTGGCCTAATCATATAAAAATAACTGATATTCTTAGTTGCCTTGGATTAATGGGATATTATAGGAGGTTTGTGAAACGACTTTTCACGAATTTATAATCCTTTAACCAAGTAAACATGAAAATGGGTCAATTTTATCTAGATGAAGGAGTGTGACGAGAATTTACAAGATCTGATGAAGAGATTAGTTACTTCACCCATGTTAAATCCCCCCTCAAGGGGAGAAGGATTAATTATTTTTAGTGATTCATCCCTAAAAGGGAATGGGTGAGTCCTCATTCAAAATGACAAAGTCATTTCTTATGTATCTTAACATTTGAAGATTCATGAACAGAAATATCCTACATAAGATATTGTGATGATTTAGGTTTTTTTTCATTGAAGATATGCAGGAACCATCTTTATGGGGAGAAATGTGATATATATATATACAGACCATAAAAGTTTGAAGTGTATATTCACACAAAAGGAGTTGAGTATGAGACAGATGAGATGGTTGAAAATTATTAAAGACTAAAATTGTGCAATTCATTATCATCCCAGAAGAGAAAACAATGTTTCTGATGCATTATATAAGAAAGACCCATTTGTCTGGTCTATGATGGGGATTCAAAGAGACCCCTTGATCTAAGACCTAGTAAAAATGAACATGGGAATTATAAGGTAAGGGACATCATCAACCCTATCTAAAATGATTTCTCAATCATCATTACTAGGGAATATCATGAAAGATCTAAAAGAAGATCCTTTGTTACAGAAGAAGTTTGAGGCTGTGAATGATGGGAAGTTTTCTGAGTTCAATATTGACCAAGATGGTGTAATGAAATTTCTTACAAGACTATTTGTTCCATCTATTCTTGAAATAATGAAGGAGTTGATAGATGAAGCTCATAGCTCTACGTTCTCTAAAAATCCTGGAAGTACAAAAATGTATAGAGACCTTAGTGATCATTATTGGTTTGATAACATGAAAAGGGGGATTCCAACTACAATAAAAGGTTTCCAGTATGTTATCAATTGGATTAAAATTGAAAACTTTCTAAAGGGGTATTACAACCACTATACATACTAGCCTGGAAGTGGTACAATATCACTATGGAATTTGTCACTGGTCTCTCGAAAACATCCAAAGGAAAACAAAGTGATATGGATTATAGTGGACCATCTCCACAAGACTGACAATTTTATCTCTATTTAGGAAAATTTATCTCTTGATCAACATTCCAGGATTTACGTGAAGGAAGTGGTAAGGATGCATGGAGTTCTACATTCTATCATATTTGATCATGAACCAAGTCTCACGTCAAAATTCTAGATAAGTCTTCAACATTCTCTGTGTACTGAATTGAATTTCTGTACGACCTATCACCCCCAAACTGATGGCCAATCTAAAAGGAATATTCAAGAACTTTATGACATGTTGTGAATATGCTCAATGGATTTTGAAGGTGGGTGGATCAACATATCCCATTAGTTTAGTTCTCTTACAATAATAGTTTCCACTCAAGAATTTAAAGGGAACCCAATGAAGCTCTATATGGGAAGCGATATATAACTCCAACTTGTTGGGATGAAGCTGGTGAGAGAAATATTCTTATTCCTGATCTTGTGCAAGAGATGATAGAAAAAATTACAAGCCATTAGATAATACATTAACGCTGCCCAGAGTCGGCAAAAGAGCTATGTCGACAACCGTCAAAGGGACATGTAATTTGATTTTGGTGACAAATTCATTCCTTTAATATCACCTTGGAAGAGATTCATCGGGTTTGGGAAGAAATGGAAGCTCAACCCTAAGTACATTGCCCCCTATGAAATCATTGATCATGTAAGAGTAGTGACCTATCGACTTGAACTTCTTCCAAATCTATCACATGTTCATGATGTCTTCAATTAATCCCACTTGAGTAAGTACAAACCATTCCATTCACATGTACAAAATATAGAGGTGGTACAACTAGAACATGACCTCTCTTATGAAGAGTAGCTGGTGGAGATCTTGGATCGTAGAGACAATGTTCTATGAAGCAGTACTACCCACCATGTTAAGGTGTTGTGGAGGAAAAAAAATGTGAAGAATGCACGTCTAAACCAGAGAAGTATATGAGGAAAATGTACCCACACCTTTTCTCTGCTTGAGGGTATGAGTTGAAATTTCTGGGAAAAAATTTCTTAATGGAGGAACAATATAATGACAAAAACTTTTGAATGATATTTATTTCCTCAACTTGTGTGTTATTTTATTTTATACTCAATAAAACTATATCATTTTATTAATGAACTGAGTATAATTAAAATGAGACTGATGAGATAAGACTGTTATCTGACCATTGGTCAATATGACCGTTGTAAACTATATTCTTAAAGTTATTATTATTGTTTATAAATACAAATCATCACGGTTAATTTTTACAGAAAGAAGAGTCGATGTCCTCATCTAGTAGACTCGAGCCATATGAATCCCATATTTTGGATCTTGAGAATTATGTAGCAACATTGGGCTTTTCTTTGGGCCATGACCAAGCAGAACTCCGACACGTTAAGAAAGAACAAAATCGATTATGGGAGAAATTCACGCTGATAGAAATCACCACTCGAGAAATGTTTTCTGATCCGCCCCAAGATTCTACAACCATTTCACACTTACTTTTAGTTCATATACAACTGTTATAAGGGTATATTTAACAAGGCCTCAGTTACTTTGTGTAATACTTTCATATACAAAATTTGTTATTTCTTATTATGGTAAAATTTGCGAATTTGAAATATCAAGATAAATATAGGAAGAATTTATAGAAGATCGATATTATTGATGACTATTGGAAAAAAAATGAATTTTAAAATATTATTTTTATAGTTTATATAAATAATAATTTGAAATTATTTCCAAAAAAATGACCTTCTATAGTTGGGATCTATAAGAAATTTGGATTCTAATAAGATCAACTTATTTTTTGGTGAATAGTAAATTATGAATCGCAATACTAACCTTATGAATAGAAGTGTGACCAATGGAATATTAACCCCACTTAAGAATGTATAAATATAATTTGGGCATCTTGATTGTTAATGTGATTCAATAGAATAAGTAAATAACTGTTTTAGAAATTATTAGATAGGTATTAGTATTTTTTTGGGTAAATAGTGTTTTCCCATAAAACTAAATATCTAATAATTAGAAAATTATTTTCATAAAATGGTTTTCATTATTTTATTTATATCATCGATATTAGGTTAGGGTGAATTTATAATATTTTTATAAAATATTTTTTTTTTCAGTGAATAGTGAAAATACAGTTTTGAGTTTCATTGTGTTTAATGAAATCATTAATAATGTAATTATGATTTAATAATTATGGTCAACTTGTGTATAGTAAAATATGTTATGAGGTGTCTCAAGAGACCATGACCATGAGAAAATACCATGGGAAGCCCATGGTTTTGCAAATACCACTAATGATGTGTCCCTTGGAAATTAATAAAATATTCCCTCACTTTTCTATAAATACCAACCCATTATTTAATTATATTCATTAAAAATTACTTATAAACAATGATCTGGTCTTTTTACCTCTCACGGATTCCTCCCATGGCTCCCTCAGGCCGCTCGTGGTCCCAAACATTGAGTTTTTGAAGTTACTCTTCAAGGTAAGGGGACCTTTCACCCTTCTTTTTAGTCAACACTTCTTTTGTGTTATGTATTTGAATTTCCATTTTCATATGTTCGGGTATGATATTTTGTGTCCCTTTTAATATTATTTTGATATAAATATTATTATATTCTATTTTTTCTATCATCAATTCATTTGATGAATTTTTATGTGATGTCGTCAGGCTTCCGAATTTTCATAAAAGAAATTGCATATTCTCTTTTCTTTTAAGATTAATTTTTATGTGATATATCATTCAAATATCCAAACCATGAACTTATTTATTTTTTATTATGTCCCTACACTTTATTTCTTTATTTATGAGTGTGTGACCATTTCCCCCTCTCTTTTTAATGTTTTCTAAAACCATGTTATATAAATGTTATGCTGTAGAATTTTCATCTCAAAATCTCTCTTTTTTCTCAAGAAATTCTATTATTTTATTTTTGTGAGTACCCAAACCTATTTAGTTTCATGGGATATTCATAAATACATAAAAATTATATATTTTACTCTTTAATTTACATATATAATACCCTCATTCCCTTTTTGTGGGTTATAAATGTCATAATGAACTTGAAATTAAGAACATTTTAAAACGTCGAAATTTTGATATGAAACCCATTTTTTTATTCTCTTTAGGTTATTTATGAAATGTTTTATTATGATCTATATGGATCACATGAAAATAAATATATATTAAGGGTTCACCCTAATAGTGCTCTAATGCATTGGATAATGAAATTAATCTATAGAGATGACATGTTTTACGATACCTTGCTGAATAACCTTAGTATTTTTCTGACACCTTGGGGATGTACCTTGGTCATATGCTTGTGAATGTCTAAATTAAAATTTTTAGCCACATTTTCATGTTATGTTTAAATTTATTATTATTATGCGCCTCTTGATCATATATTTATGATATTACCCATGTTTTTAATTTTATCACTCAAGTTTACCTGTAAAATGTTTCACTTGTTTTCCTTACAGGGCCTTCTGCTCACTGTTTTCCATGAAGTTTGTCTCCAGGTAATGCGATGCAGTAGTTGTACTTAGGATAAACTTTTGAATAAGATTTTCAAGGGAATCAATATAATTCTTTATGTTTTCATGTATTTTGTACCTTTTTTCCAAGACACTAGACTTTAAATATCCTATGATTGTAAAACAAAATGAATAGTTATGTAATAAAAGGGGGGGATGCCATAATGGAGATCCAAGGGGAGTGATTTGTGAAAAAAAATTCTAAAATATATTAGATGATTATAAAATTAGTAGCTAATGTATTGACCACCACAATTTAATTATTAAATTATAATATTTTTTTATAATGGATTTTTACTTTACTTTTAAGTACCTTAATGTTTTCAATATTTCAAACATGTGTCTTATAAGAAATCGATAACCATTACAACCAAAATTATTAGTAAAAAATATGAATTACTTATACCCACCATATTATTTATTAATCATGTACATAACAATATATAAGATCTGATATTCCCCTGGATCTCTCACATTTTCCCCTAAAAGATGATTTGGTTATTTTTTCTAATAAACAAGATTCAAAATTACCAAACATTTCATAATCTAATGAGTCCAATAATTAATCTCTATGGATTATTTAGGTATATTTCTCATTTATATATCAAAGGTGATAATGTAAAAGTTAATAAATGTTAAAATTTACATTTGAAATATTATATTTAACATTAATGATATTATTATCCATATCTAGAATATATAAACCATTAACCACATTCCCAATATCATAGTTCATTTCATTTATATATATATATAGTTATTTATAACAATGAATGGAAATATGATCTTGTATAAAAAAGATATAGAAATCAAAATTTAATTCATGGTTAAAACATAGTAATAGTTTTCCAATTATAGAACCAATATACACAGTAGAATTAGATCATAAGTACAAACTTCCAAAAAAAGAAAATTTCCCCATTCCAAAAAATTAGATATACTTCTCCTTTTGTTAATTTTCATCAATTTCCATGTCTATTTTTATCAACACAAATGTGTAATAAACACATGGTATATAATAACCATACATCAAAATTAATGAAATTAATTTCTATAACATTAACATCTATATGAATAGAGTGATTCTACTTGATAACACTATTCGACCTTAGATATCAATCTAAAATCAAATTATAAGTGATTCATATAAGGGATCTTAAAACTATATTCACATTTTCTGTGAAAATATTCAATAATGTAATATCTATGGGTATGTATCATGTTGTATATCTTTGCATAAAATAATTTTAATGAATGTACTCCTACTAAATTGATACCCCATACTTCATTACATTTAGTGGGAAAAGATTCAACTTTCACTATTCTTTGAGTCCACTTTAGTGTTACTCTCAAATCATAGTAATTTAGGTAGTCTATCATTCCAAATATATCATATATGACACATAGATAGGTGAGTGGAAAACCCGTTTTCCAAATCCATCAAAAAAACTCAAGTATAACACTATTGAATCTAATCTCATTGGGATTCTATGTAATAAAAAATAAAATCTCACAATGGGATTTAGTTACCTAACTCTTAGGGACAACCACCTCTACTATTGAAATAGTGGGTGCCCTAGACCAAACTATGTTGTACTTTTGATTACAATATCATGTGTACAGTTAGTTATGCATGATGTCATCTAACCATTATAGTGTAGAATCTTCTACGTCCACTATTATAATCATAATGTCCAAAGGTTAATTGTCGTGTTGAGAGGTTATAGTAGATCCCTGGATATAATTAGAACCTTGAGATATTATGACATTAATATTAAATATATGTTCTATAGTCTAGATACATCTTACTGAATGGACACGATAGATGTTTGACTACCAGGTGCTAGGGGGTTGTAAGCATTGAGACTTCTTCTCAAGAAGTTCACACGTGGTGATATCTAGTAGTGGGTTAATGAGGACAGAAAAACCAATTGGAACACCACATGTTTTGGGTGTCAATGGTCGTTCCAATCAATAGAAGTTTGTATTGGTCTCCTGACATGAGACCATTACCAATGTGTATCATTTAATTAATTACTTTGATGCAAGGTGAAAACCATGAAATTGAATTCGTGGTGAGTTAGCTTGTGATTGGTGCGTCATTGGTGGTATGAAATTTGTTGAATGGTCTAGAAAGGATTTGTTTCTTCCATGTTTAGGAAGTTGCATATCCCAGGTCTAGTTGATCAGGATGGTGCTACGTTCAAAATTCTTTGGCTAAAGCAGTACAAAGATACATCCATCTGGTAAGATCAACAAATAATAAAGCAAGAAAAGGACGATGACACATGTGTGTGTCCTGCTTTTTGAGATATTTAATGACAAAGATATTATAGTACATAGTTAGTGTTCGAAGGTTGATAGTCATTTCGTTGACTATCCTTATCTCTTTAAGGGTCATGATGGGTTTCTAGACTCTACTCTTGGTCTGTGGATTTTTTCACTCCTATTGAGATATAGTCTTATAGGGTCACACACAATAGCGTACTCCAAAATCCGCCTTACTCAGTTGAATAGGTATATGAACATGGTGGGACCCGCCACGGGGTCCGAGTGTTGTCCATGTTATCGGTCACCAAAATAATAAAATAAATTTATTAATATACAAGCAATGAATATTTGGGATTGAATTTATTTAATGTATTAAAGAGTTTAGTAAATAGAAGATAATATTAATTGAACAAATATCATTTTAATATTCAAGGATCATTTAAAATTAAATGGGACATCGAGTGGTGTTAAATGACTTAGATTTTATCATGTTATATATTTTAAATATATTAATAGTATGTGATAAAATAATAAATAATATTGACGCAGTTTAGATCATCAAAATTATTTATTTAGAGGACGTTGAAATAAATGGGGGTTGGGGAACCCAACCAGGTATTTTCCAACTCCACTATAAATATTGGAGGTGGCTCTATATTATGGTGTGCAATTCACTATTCATTCATTCCATGGAATGAATTCTAGAGAATCTCTCTCCTCCTCTCTAGAGAGAGAAGCTCTCAATCCAAGAAGCTCGGTTCAAGAAATCTCTTAAGCTTCAAAGACATCTCGATGCAGTGATCATCGGGAGGTTGAAATTATCGTCGGATCTCCGCGCTAGCACCCGGAATTTAAGGATCGATGCTCCTGCTGGTTTTTGAAGTGCGTCTGGATGGTCTAGAGGGATCCTGTTATGGATCCTTCAAGTGACGATCACCATCGACCGGTTTTAGTCGATTGCGGCTTTAGATTTGAAAAAGGTACGTTTTCATTTTTATTTTATTCTTTTTATAATTTACGTGAGATCCTCGGACCTCTTTGGGGATCAGATCATCAACGTCGCCAAGTCTCGTCGATCCGCCGATGATAATCTTAAAATCCCTGGCCCACTGGATTTCGCTGTGGACCCCAAAACCTAACAGTGGTATCAGGGGGTGATAATTATTATTATTTATTGATAATAATTATCATCATAAATTAATAATAATATTAATTTTATAATTATAATAATTATTATTATTTTATTATTATTATATTAATTATTAGTATTGACAATATCATTATTATTAAAGGATAATATTAAGTCTTTTGAAATTTTGAGGTGTCCATGACCTTAAATAAATAAAATTAAATGGAGAGGAGTCATTAAATTTCAATATTAAAAAACGGGGGAGGGGTGGAATAGACATAAAAAGAAGTCTTAAAGCATTTAAAAAAAACAAGTGGATGCTTTGGGGGGGGCGCAAGAAGAGAAGAAAAAAAAAAGGATGATATGGCTTTTGCACGGGGGGGGGGGGGGGGGGTCGTGCGGAACCCCTCTTCCCCAGCATGATGCAAACCTAGCACCACTCGACTAGCTATCCTGTGAACCGCAAGACCAATCATCTCAGGCCGCAGCGCAGGGGCCGTTGCCCCGGCACCCTTAGCCCGCTGCTGTCGCAGCCTCCAAGTCCACGGGACGACCTCTCTCTACCGGACCACACTGTGCCCCCGCCGTTCACATTCCTCGATGTCGCGCCGCACTAGACCATCGACCCCTTCTGACTTCCCCTAGCCGCACATACAGAACCCGCCTACTCAAACTTCAGGTCGCCACCCGGCCTGCACCCAGGTGCGCCCTCCTGCTCGCGGCGGTACCCTGGCCTTCCTCGGCGTAGCACACAAGGCCGGCCTGGTGACCTCATGGCCTTCCCGCCATACTTCTCTCGGATCCCCTGCTCCAGTACGCTGCTAGCAGGGGCCAAGCACCAGCGACCTGCCGCTGCCTCCTCTTGTCTGGCCTCTTTGGCACACATCAGTAGGGCGTCACCCTCTCTAGGTGCTGGCAGGTTCCCCGCGAAGCTGGCTCGCTGCCTGGACTCTGTGCACTAGGCCGCATTGTCGGCGCCGCTTCTATCCCAGCGAGGCCACACCTCGCCTACATGATAGCTTTCCCTGAGGCTTTTCTGCCTCCCTGATGCGGCGATGCCACAACCTACCACACCCACACCACCGTCGCTCGGTCCAACCCTACCTCCAAACTTCCCTGGCGGCTTGTCTGAATGCCGAGTGCCGCCCTTTGGTTCACGTAACCCTGACATGTTTTTGTAGTATCATTTGTCTCGATACAGGATCAGATCTTCAAGACCATATTTGGGTTTGGACGGACCTGCCTGGCCTAGTTAAGCCAAGCACCAGCTATGCCTGACCCTTTATGGGTCTGCGCAGGTTCGGCGCGGCCCGCGAAAGGTCGGATCAAGGTTTTGATACTCGATGTTTTAATTTTAATTAATATATTTAATTAATTTAATTATATTAATTGATATGTTAATTGTGTTTTAAATAAATAAATTTTAATACCTGAAGATATAAATTAATATAATTTTTTAATGAAATTAAATTAATTTTTTAATTTAATTTTTTAATAATAATTAAATTAATCAAGAGAAAAATGATTAAATAAATTATTTTAATTTATTAATTCATTTAATTAAATTAAGTAAACTCTCATACTTATTTAATGCATTTTAATTTTATCATGCTTTATTTACCCGTCTACTCGTCTTGAGCATCAACCTATGTATGTTGCTTTTATTTAATTAATTATTTTAATTGTGTGTGACTATTACAATTAATTAAATAGAATGTATGTGCATCGTCTTTTGTTTTCAGTTAAGATGTATATGGGCGTGCATGCCCAATTTTTACCCGATTTACATTTATCCCACAAGTCCCCCTCGCTTGTGTGTGAGTATTAGTATACTGGGACAAAGAAGATGCGAGGCACAATGTGGATCCCGAAAAGATAAAGCAATACTCCAAGACTTGACGTGGATCCCATTAAGACAAGGCAATACTCCAAGATGTGATGTGGAACCCGCCAAGAAAATGTGATGTTCCAGAATAGAAGTGGACATACAAGACGGGGGCAAGCTGCCTTAGGAGTCAAGTTTCGACTTAGGTATGATTTCCTTAGGTCATTTAGATGATCAAGACCATTTGGGTAGTAGTGTTCTTTTATGCGTTTATTAATTATTTTACGAATTTTAGAACAGCCGGAAAATGCAAAAAATTATAGATAATAAAATGCATAATGAAGCGGCGTATATTATTCTATTAAAGATCAGATGTGATCGCGAAAACATTGATAGACAAGTTTGATAGAAATGGATTATCTTCTTCGTGAGAAACCAATAAAACCCTCAAAAAAAATATTTAGTCACAACAGCCATCAATCAATCAAGTTTGAACAAAACTGGGTGTTCAAGGGGTCGGTCATGCCATAACTGAGGGTTCCTCTTACATCGGGGGAGTTCTTATTAGGGTGGAAGGTTGAATTAACTAAAATTTCAGAAAAGAAATAGCCTTATCTACTTGTTTTCATTTTAGAGGAAAACATTGAGTAAATCAAGTAATGATTTTTGAATATGGACTTCACTCAACAGATCAAGGAACCGCAAGTTAATGTGGTTGGCTAGCCAAAAGCCTACCAAGGACCGTCTAAGTTGTGGTATAGCCATAGCTAGTAGACTATGAGGGAGGTTCATGGATCTTTGCCACTTGAAGAATGTAGAGTATTCTGATTCTAGTATAGAGGGTTCCTAGAATTTGAAAATTTTGTAAGATGCATTTAATGACTAAATTAATAATTAATGTCACATTCTCTAATCAGCATAAAAGTAATCATCTGCTAAAGATCATTTGTAAAGAATGGACAATAATACAACAATAAAACTGTGATAAATATTAGACTAACATAATGTCGAAACTATCACGAATTTCCAAAATGTAATTTAGGCGCTCACACATAAAATTACTATATCATAAATTCAAGGTGTTGGTGTCCCAACCTGTTAAGATGCCTCTAGAGGCATGGGTCTAAAATTTCATACATGAGACTCCTGAATTAAGCATATGATGGTTATATAATAATTTTATCATCACCATATGATGTTAGTTGCAATCGTTTCATCACGACATGGATGATATTACATGAAGTCTTATCTCCAATGAGTTTTCAAGGAGAAAGATAAGCAAGATTTGATTGTGATGATTACACTCGGTCTGTGTAAGATGAAATGCATAATCATTCATGTCATACCATTATTATACCTTTTCCCACCCAATTACTCTAGTTTCTTTTAATGATACAAATGAATGGAATAGACTAAGCGCTTCATTACATTTAAGTTACAAATCTCCAAGTAATAAGAATATTAATGATAACATCATCTTTTGTTCTTATGGTGAATAAATTGAAAGGAAAGGCGGAAAGGGATATGGAAAGTTACTCTAAAGGAACATTTGTCGTGTCCTTCAAAGAAAAGTTGTTGGTTACTTAATAGGAGTTTATTTTTATCACATATTAGAAATAAATTAATGGATGTTTAAAAAGGAAATAGACTGAAATTCTAAAAGAAAGTACCATCTTCTCATTCAGTTAATATTCATCAAATAAATTAATGTTTCAAACAAACTTTTTGGTTATTGAATATGATATTCCAATAACATATGTGTATTTAAATATAGTAACCAAGTATTTAAAAAGATTATAAAGAGTAAGGTGTCTTCTCCAAGTAGCTGAGAAAGGGTCATTCCTAAGTCAGTGGTGAGAAACACATAACTCTAATTTCCAAGTGATTGATTCGAATTGAAAAATTTGTTGTGTATAACCAAAAAATTTATCTCACATTCCATTTTAGTCATAATGAGACATTATTCCATGTTTTGGATCGAATGTTGTTTGTGGTAACATACTCAACAAATAGTTCATATATACATAAATCAAAGGCAATACATGATGAATATAAAATGTAATACCTATCCAGTTGTGGTAAAAAGATTCTTTGGAATGTAAAACTAAAATTAGACATCATCAATTTACCAAGAATGGTATTTAGGCTCGGCCCCAATAAACACCATTGGTAATATTGAAATCCTTTGTTTAGATAAAGAAACCTTTAGAAATATAGGTATGCCACAAAGCTTCCGGGGCAAGTTCAACAAGTGAGCGTGAACTATAAAAAATGAAAGCTATAGGTAAAGATACTTCATAAGATTCCTTTAGGTCATTTAGGAATATAATAGTGAAGTATATGTTTTGATAGATGATATGTGTTGCTTTGTATCATTATGCAGAAGAATATCATGAACAAACATTCATCGATCGCGATAATGTATCATGGTGTAATTCATAAACGCATGTTCTCTTATCTACATCACGGTATTGATTTTCATAAGGAGAATTGATGATAAAGTTTACATATTTACATTAATAAACAAAATATAGTGTGGATCAATTCTTAAAGGAACATTTTATACATAAAAATTAGGATGCAAGTTGTATCAATGTTGAAACATGAGAAACATCCATTATATTTCAGGATATGATTTTCATATAATGGAATAAACCCATAACCAATATGCCAACTAAAATGAAACTTGGGTATCATACGAGTCATAATATGATGAAAATCCATTATGTAATGTGTCATGATGCAAAGAGTTTGTTAAGATATAAACAAACATGTATCAAACTGAACACATGGTGCATCAAAGTAATTATCCTAATAGTTTCTTAGGATATTTCATAAATCCCTAAGATAGAAAAGATGTAGTCAAGAATTAGACTACATTTCTATATAAGGGTGAACATCTCTATTAGAGATAGTGGGAGCTGAATTGACATGGACTTAGTCAATTCTCTATATGCACAAATTTTTTACATAGGAATATGTATCACATGTTCCTGTGGAATAGGAACGTTCTAGAGACACATACTGCATTGGAAGGATGAAACCTTGGTGATTGTTTTATGTTAACCATGGTCGGTGATAAATTATTCATTAAGATTAATATATCGTATAAGTAAGAAGTATATGGTAACAAGATAAGATTGACAATATCAATTAAAATTCAATAATGGATTTCATGTATCAAATTGGAAAATGGCTTATAAATTGAATACTACGGTGGGTATTCAAATGAGAAGATACATGGATGGTACAAACATGGTACCAATAAGGATCGATTGATTATACCAAGTCGGTATGCCTATATCCATTTGAATTTTACTTATCATAGCTATCTTCTAAGATAATTATATTGGTCATTGGATGTCATGATCATCTTTTATGGAAGGAGTCCATACGACGCAACCAGAAAGGGATGATGACACCATTGACTTCCAATAATGGTGGAAAGTTACTGAAATCCAGTTCCTGTTTAATGTAAGAAACATGATCTTAGAGCATTAATTCTAAATGAATATTTTAATTTTTTCTACCAAAGGATAGTGGGAGTGCCAAAATTTTCCAAGTGATATATGTTCGACAAAATATGTAAAACATATGTTGGTTTTTTAATTAGATAAGACCAGGATAAAATCAATTCTTAAGTGACTGACTTAAAGTAGCAACCTAAATTCTTGGGAACTGGATCTACCTAAATAGATCATATGGTTTGTTGGACCTAGTCAATCATACATATAGTTACATTGTATTGAAAAATACAAGTTGGAACAATTCATGTTCAGAATTGCTGTCAATGTCACATGGCTTAATCTCTCCAGGTTGACATGTTTAGAGCATGGTAAGAGATTAATGTTGTGAATTGAGTTCCATACGCTTCTGTTATGGATCAATATAATATTCCATGTTATGTACTATAATTGATATTTCTAGGATATAAAATATAGTAGGTGGATATCAATTATATCCTGGAGCACTGTAAGGGAAGCAGTCAGAACTATCATCTTGTACATTGGCCAGTACAAATGATATGTTCCTAGTATAGGGGATAAGCAGGTATAATAGTTATGGTGGGATAAAAACTAGTAATCCATAGACCAATTTGACATAGTATCACTGTTAGGAAAATGTGATGAGCAATTCATGCTCATAAAAGATAGTGGTAGTCATACCTACAAAACCCAAGTACATTGCTGTTTCTATGTAATCCAAGAAGTAGTTAAATGCAACGACTTGTTCCAGTTCATGGAATCGCACCTAGTGAGAAAAACATTATCATAATGAGAATTATGATATTATTACTATCCAAGTTGTCAAGTTATAAAAATGGTAAAAAATGATATACTCGGCGATACCTTATCTTGAGAAGTTTTACTCAAGGTGATGGGGTTACATATAACAGATATACCACGCAACTAAAACATGGCTGGCCCAGCAGTTAAATCCATTACTCAATAGAAGCATGATCTTTATCATGTGAGTAGCTTACATGTTTGGTTAGTAAGTTGGTAATAGTGAAAGTGGGAGTGCTAAAATAATGGGTTCCCTAGACCAAACTATGCAGTACATTTGATTATTATATCATGTATACTATTAGTAATGCATGATGTCATCTTACCAATATAGTGAAGAATTTTCTACATCCACTATTATAATGGTAATTTACAAAGGTTAATTATTGTTTCGAGAGGATATAACAGATCCTAGGCTATAATGATAATGTCGATATACTATAACATTAATCTTAAATATATGTTCTATAGTCTAGATACATCTTATTGAATTGACACAGTTGTTGTTTGACAATTAGGGGCTGGGAGATCATAAGAATTGAGACTTCTTCTCATGAATTTTGGACATGGTGATCTCTAGTAGTGAGATCATGGGGACAAACCCAACAATAAGAACACCACATGTTTGGGGTTTCATTGGTTGTTCCAATCTATGGACATGTGTATTGGTCTCTTGACTTGAGACCATTAACAATGTGTATCATTTGATTACGTACTTTGATGCAAGGCGAATACCATGGTATTGAAATCAGGGTGACGTTGCTTGTTTTGGGTGCATCATTGGTGGTATGACATTGGTTGAATAGTCATGAAAGGATTTGTCACTTCCATGTTTAGGAAGTTGTATATCTCAGGCCTGGTTTTTTTGGATGGTGATGCCTTCATAAGTCTTTTTACAAAGAAGTAAAAAAGTTAAATCCATCTAGTAGGATAAAAAAATAAAGAAAAGGATGAGACACAAGTGTGCATCCAGCTTGGGGAGATATTTAATGAAAAAGAGATTACAGTACACAGTCAGTGTTCGAAGGTTGGTAGTCATTTCTATGACCATCCTTATCTCTTTAGGGGTCATGATGGGTTGCTAAAATCCTCTCTTGGTCTATGGATTTATTCACTGTGATTGAGATAAGGGCCTAGAAGAGCACACACAATATCTTATTCGAGAATCCTCTCTATTCAGTTGAATAGGTATATGGACAAGGTGGGCCCAACCATGGGGTCTGAGTGTTGTCCAAGATGTTGATCACCAAATGAATTAAATAAAATAATTAATATTACAGTTATGAATATTTGGGATTGAATTTATTTATTGTATTTACGAGTATAGTAAATACGTGATAATATCAATCAAACGAATATCATTTAAATATTCAAGTACATTTAATATTATGCAGGACATCGAGTCGAGATAAATGGATCAGATTTTATAATGTAATATATTTTTTATATATTACAAGTTTTTGATAAAATAATAAATAATATTGACTTAGTTTAGATCATCATGATTATTTATTTATAGGACGTTGAAATAAATGGTGGTTGGGGAACCTAGCCAGATATTTTTCAACTCCACTATAAATATTGGATGAGGGTTTCTATTATGCTGTACAATTCACTATTCATTCATTCCATGGAATGAAATCCAGAGTATCTCTCTCCTCCCTCTCTCTAGAGAGACAATCTCTCGATCCAAGAAGCTTGGATCAAGAAATCTCTCAAGCATCGAATACATCTCTATGCGGTGATCATCGGGACCTCGAAAGTGTCTTCGGATCTCCAAGCTATCACCTAGAATTTGATGATCAATGCTCTCGTGGGTTTTTGAAGTGTTTATGGACAAACTAGAAATATCATTCTATGGATCTTTCAAGCAACAATCACCATCGATGAGTTGTAGTCGAATGCAGCTTCAGATTTTAAGCTGGTACGTTTTCATTTTCATTTTGCGCTCCTTATAATTTACACGAGCTCCTTGGACCTTTCTCAGGATCAGATCGTCGGCGTCGACAAGTCCCGTCGATCCGTCGATGAAAATCATAAAATCCCCAGCCCACCGGCTTCTGCTACGGGCCCCAAAACCTAACATCCACCATACCTTACACAAGATAATCCAAGAGAACCCAACATTAGAATGAACATATCCAGTTTGATAATCGAGGACATGACATGCGTTTTCATTAAATGAAATTCCATACTTATCATATGATGGGTTTTCTTAGTCTCTACACTTTAACATATATCCTATATCCTTATATATATTATGTTCATAACTATTACATCTACTTTAAACCTTATTATTTAGGGTTTTATTTCTATATAAATTCTTGCTTTTAGATATTTATATTTCGAATCATAATCCTTTCAAAAAATTAATTTTTTCATACCATATTAATGTTAAAATCATTGAACAACTTACAATTTGTGTTACCGATCTAAAAAAAGAATCCACATATATGTACACATATCTGAATGCATCACTAGCATATGGTACATGAAACCCTTTAATGTAAAGTTTTATAATTTTATAAAACTATAAATCTACAAAAGAGTAAGATTGGATCATTATGTGTCTAACCCCAAACTTTTTAGATTGAGTATATACTCCCAGGTCAATGAGAAAGTTGAACCCAAGCCCCTTTAACTATTAATCATGGGAGACCATAATTTTATTTTAAATCTAACACCTAATTTATAAAAAAGATAATAAACCAATAGACCTATGCTCATAGCCAGATAACAAATCAAAGACAAGGTTGAAAAAAAGTAAATCTAATATTTTCGAACCTATAAAATAACTCATATATGGATGGTTTGATATTTTATATTAATTATTTTAAACAGATTTAACTATATTATAAAATATTCAAATAAAATAAATAAAATTTATACATGAATCTTTAAAAATGAATAATATAAATAAATGAATAATTTAATTATTTCACATGTGATATAATTTCTTTAGAGATTCATAAAAATAAAAACAAATTTTTATTGTTTATAAGGACAATTGGGGCCCATGTTGAGAATGGTGTTGAGAATTTGTTTTATAAGTTTAAAGACCACAGTTTGACACTATGACATGGTTATTTTGTCCAAAAAGTTATCAACCGTGAAATAATTTATAAACAAATTCCATTTGGGTTATTTTGGCCTAAAATAACCTTATATAAGCAATATTTTTCATTTTATAGAAGGATCCAATGGTGGATTTGACTACGACTCAGTGGTTAGCTAACCATGTCGTGGTGATTCCCAAAACAATTTTTTGTTTTATTGTTAGAAAAAACATTATTTCTTCCTTTAATCCACACAATTTTACTTATTAATATGAAAATTATATATCATGGTGACTAAATAATGATTTTTTTGGATGAATAACATCATAGACTATGACATGGTGAAATTATCATGATCGAACATCCAAAATAACACTAAAAATTGTTTTAAATTTTACTTTTGTTTCATTGATTCATCATAAATTAAATCTAATACTAATAATGGGTTTTTTGGGACATTTATATGACCATATGTAGTGGAATAAAACAAAATCCTCGTGACATTATTAATCAGTTGTATAGTAAAGAATAGGAAATAAAAAACTATAAAACAGGAATACCTCACAATCCATTATTTTTTACTACAACATAAGTATGTTTGATTGAGCTTCCTCATATATAACTAATGGTTTACTTACATTGATGGTATCAACCAACTATTGGAATAACTGAATTATTCACTAAGACCTCTTCTATAGAATAGTGTTCTAACACCTCCTCCTTGAATGAAAATAGAGTTAAGTGAAATTTAATTAAATTAATACAATAGAGAATGATGACTTGTATTACAAATGATGTACAATAATCTATATTTTATAGGCCTACTAATTTGAATGAAAGTTCCTCTTAGAGTTTTGATGCACCCAATTTGTGTATACATTTCAATATATATAATTGAAGATAAAAGCATGTTTTCAGCAAATATCTGTGGTTTCATGAACATATTCTTTGATTTTGGTGAATCTGTTTGCTTACAGGAGCTCTTTGGCTTAATACACGGATCAAGGGAAGTTTGTGAAATTTTTGAAACTACATGGCGTGTACTTTCTATACACGCCGTGTACATCCAGACAAGGACGCAGACCAAAGCAGGGAGTACACGCCCATGTCTCTAGGCAGAGATGCACGCCGTGTGGGTCGGCACTACACGCCGTGTACCACTTTCTAGAAGCAGTGCTTACGGAGAAGAGTCCACACGACCATGTGGCCATTGATGAAGACATTGCGTGTTTGAACTTTTACACGCCATGTCTGCTATTCTAGAAGGGGCTGGAGGCGCTACACGCCGTGTAAGGCGGTGCTACACGCCGTGTTCACTCAACTTGTAGGCGGAGCCGTGTGAAAAAGTCAAGAACGGCGTGCTCGGCCACCTTCCAGTAGAGAAAATGGCACCAATACGCGTTGCCGAAAAGTACACGGCGTGTACTTTCTATAAACGTCGTGTACTTTATTTTTCTATAAAACGAGGCCTTGGCCTATGGATTTAGGAGTTCAAAACCATTGGAGGAGAGAGAAGCTCTTCTACCACCATTCCCGAAGCCACTGAGGTGTCGTCATTCCGCTATTCCGCCATTCTACCCTCCGATACTCTACCTCAACGCCTACACGATGAATCCATCAGGTATCACGTGTGTCGTTTCTCTCCTAAATTCTATGTGTAACTAAACCCATCGTGTTGGGGTTGTGGATGATGGGATCATAATTTGTATATTGTTTTATATATTTGTGTTTGAATCGTTGTAATTCATCTTACTCTTCTTAAACCACTGTCTAATATAACTGAGAATTCTTAGCCGGACCAAGGGAAGGATTCTCAGCGATACAAAAGAAAAGTAATGGTAAAAACATCCATGACCATTGGAAGGTTTTCACCGATTCAAGTAATGGACTGGACGTAATAAAGAATTAAGGACACTGACTACCGGACCAAGGATTTAACTGCTCTAATTCCAAACAAGAGGAACTGGACCAAGGAAATCTTGTAACAAAATGAAATCCTGAATGATTGAATTATTATGAACAACAAAACCATTTAAACAATCTTCATAAGAACTCCTTATTCACCACAGCCCTGACACGTCTTTTCTTTCCATTTATAAGAACTCTTTAAATTTACCCATTGTTTTCTTTCAAACTGTATCCATTCTTCAAAGTAAATTAGTTTAGTTTTAATCAAAACCCAAAAAAATCAACCCAATCATTTCTAAATTTTGCATAATTCTCCTAATTAAGTATTAACTCAATTAAATTCATGCACGCCACGGTTCCCTGTGGATCGACCCCGAACTTATGCTATACTAAAGTTCTAAGAACGGGTAATTAATTTGGGACGCATATAACTTCAATCAACGACAAGCGTAGAACAAATTTTGGCGCCGTTGCTGGGGAACTCCATTTGGTTTTAGTGCTAAGATTTAAATTGTGTTAATTGATTTAAGTGAAAATAAAAATAAAAAATTATCAAAAATATCTTTTCTAATCCAATTTCATATTTTCTTTTCTGTTTTTTTTATTATTTTTCCCTTTTACGCCTGGTTTTCATTTTTGTGTTGTGCAACATTTCAAGTGTATGTTTCGATGCTTTACACGATCCAGAAGTGCCGAGTCTTTGGAATTAGTTCCGCTTGACCCAAAAATCGAACGGACCTTGCTTCATCATCGGCGTACACAAACTAAAACTCACAACCATCAACCACAACCCATGGTGAACAAGGAAGAGGGAGCACCAGCCGTAGATGCTGCGACTGAGCATCAGTACCAGGATCAGCAGCCTCACGCTGCTGGTCTACCTGAGCAACCTCCTGGAGCCTTCATGGAATTACTCCCAAGGGATTACCAACGGCCGCCACAACAACTCTTCCCATGACCATACTTTTCCCCTCAGGAGTAGTTTATGCAAGCTCCACCCCATCCACAACAACCTCCAAGACGTACCCTTATGGAGTACAGACTTCCATCGATTCACGGAGCTGATACGGGCATCATTCGTCCTTCGGTCCAGGCCCAACACTTCGAGATCAAGCCTGCTATCATGCAGCTGATCCAGAACACCATCCAATTTGGAGGCCTGGCCAGTGAGGACCCGAACGCCCATCTCTCCAATTTTCTGGAGATCTGCGACACCTTTTGGTACCATGGGGTGTCTGAGGACACCATCTGTCTTCGCCTATTCCCCTTTTCTCCACGGGATAAGGCAAAGGGCTGGATCAAGGGGTTTCCAAAATGATCTATCCTCACCTGGGAGGAGCTAGCCCAGGCGTTCCTTTCCAAATACTTCCCACCATCCAAGACGGTGACACTCTGAAATGAGATTCATAACTTCCAACAGCACGAATCCGAGTCGTTGTACGAGTCCTGGGAACGCTTCAAGGAGATGTTACAAAAATGCCCCCATCACGGACTCCCACTCTGGATGCAAGTCCAGACCTTCTATGGAGGACTTACCACGAATACCAAGTCTGTGGTGGACGCTGCTGCTGGAGGTACGGTGATGCGGAAGTCACCCAAAGAACTATTCGAACTACTGGAAGACATGTCAGCCAATAGCTTCCAGTGGCACTCCAAGCGTTGGACTCAAAAGCGATGTATGAACAACATTGACGCTACCACTATGTTAGCGGCTCAGTTGGACGCTGTTTCCAAGAAAATCGACACATTGAACCTCAAAGGAGATATCAAGTTCATGCGGCGCACCATCCAGCATGTGGCAACTGTGGTGATAACCACATCATGGGAGAATTCCCGGGATCGGCTGGAGGCCCCTCGACGAGCGAGGTGAGTTATGTTGCCCAAAATCAAGGGCCCAACCAGTACCAGCAGTACTAGAACCCAGCATGGCGAGATCAACAGAACACAGGCTGGGGCCAACAATAGAAGAATCCTCCACCCCAGCGACCGCCCAACTACAAACAACCTCCATATCAGAACCAATTCCAAAGGCCGAAACAACCCCAGTAGGGTCCTTATCAGCAACAAGGGTATCAAAACCCTCTTCCACAGCAGCCACGACAACCACCTCCTCCACTGGCTCAACAACCACCTCAGAAGGAGAACACCTCAAGGTTAGAGGATCTGATGACTAAATTCATATCTACTGCTGATACTCGGTTCCAAAATTAGGAAGCTTCAATTCGAGGCTTGGAGAATCAGATTGGCCATCTGGAAAATCAACTCTCAGGGAGGCATCCCGATACACTACCGGGGAACACCGAAAAGAATCCAAGGGAGGAGGCCAATGCTATCATGGTCCAGAGTGGAAAAGAGCTCCACCAGAACCAATCAGCATAGCAAGGTGCATCCACACCCACTATTGAAGAAAAAGGTACCAATACCGACCCCTCCTCATCCAATAGCCCACAGAAGGAGGCTTTACAAAATAAAGAAAAGGAACTAATCCAACCATTCAAGCCTGCCTTACCCTTTTCGGAAAGATTGAAGCAGAGGAAGCAGGACCACCAATTCAGCAAATTTATGGATGTTTTCAAGAAGCTACATATCAACATACCATTTGCGGAAGCCCTGACACAAATGCCAACATACCCCAAATTCATGAAGGAAATCCTCTCGAATAAGAGGAAGATGGATGATTTGGTCGTTATTACGCTAACAAAGGAGTGCTCCGCGGTGGTTCAACATTCCATTCCTCCCAAACTCCAAGATCCAGGTAGTTTCACCATTCCTTGTACTATTGGATCCTGTGAGTTTGGGAAGGCCCTATGCGACTTAGGGGCCAGCGTGAACCTTATGCCCCTCGGAGTTTTCAAGAAGCTAGGACTCTACGAGCTCAAGCCTACCCGCGTCGCCCTTCAACTTGCTGATCGATCCATCGAGCACCCGGAGGGACTACTTGAGGACGTACTGGTCAAGGTGGGTAGGCTGATTATCCCTACTGATTTCATCATCCTCGACATGGGGGATTACCAGGAAGCACCTCTTATACTTGGAAGGCCTTTCTTGGCAACTGGGAAGGTACTGATCAATGTTCACAAAGGAGAGTTGATTTTCTGGGTAGGTGATGAAAGAGTTTCCTATAACGTCCTCAAAGCTGTCAAACATGCTTCCTTGTCAGATCATGAGGACTGTTATGCAGTGTCCACCATGGATAATCATTTTAGCGACAAAGGGGATGAACTGGTATGTTATTTTATTTCGAATAATTTAACTGATCCGGATCTTCTATTAGAAGAAGCGCCAGAAGACTTGCAATTCATAGAAGGCCAGGGTGGCCACTATTGGCATCATGCATTTGTTCCTGATAGTTTGGAACGGGACAAGGTGCATCCACTTGTGCCTTAGATTTTAAAGGCACCTGATCTCGAACTGAAGCCTCTTCCATCTTCTCTAAAGTATGGGAATTTATGACCCAATCAAACTTTTCCTGTTATACTTAATGCAGAACTATCACAGGAGCAGGAAGATGCACTTTTGCAGGTTCTCAAACAGCCGAAGCATGCTATTGGGTGGACAGTCGCTGATCTGAAGGGCATCAGCCCTACCATTTGCACTCACAAGGTGCTACTTGAAGAGGGTTCCAAGCAATATCGACAACCACAATGGCGCTTGAATCCTCCCATGAAGGAAGTTGTAAAGAAGGAGGTGATCAAATTATTGGATGCAGGCATCATCTATCCCATCTCGGATAGTCCGTGGGTGAGTCTTCTCTAAGTTGTACCCAAAAAGGGGGGTATCACTGTGATTTCAAATGAAAAGAACGAGCTCATCCCTACACGCACTATCACGGGCTGGCGAGTCTGTGTGGATTACCAGAAGTTGAACGATGCAACAAGAAAAGATCACTTCCCCTTGCCATTCATGGATCAAATTCTAGAGAGGCTAGCAGGGAACAACTTCTATTGCTTCCTCGATGGTTTTTCCAGTTACAACCAAATCTCCATTGCTCCGGAGGATCAGGAAAAGAGAACTTTCACTTGCCCCTATGACACATTTGCTTATCGAAGGATGTCTTTAGGCATGTGAAATACCCCCGCCACCTTCCAGCGTTGTATGCTGTCCATCTTCCATGACATGGAGGAACGAATCCTGGAGGTATTCATGGATGATTTTTCCGTTTATGGAAAATCATTTACCATTTGTTTACGACACCTAGAGCTTGTTTTGAAAAAATGTGAGCACACTAACCTAGTCTTGAACTGGGAAAAGTGTCATTTTATGGTGCAAAGTGGCATAGTCCTTGGCCACAAAATTTCAGCGAAGGGGATAGAGGTTGACCCGGCGAAGATAGAGGTCATTTCATGACTACCCATACCGACTTCCGTCCGCGCCATCCGCAGCTTCCTGGGGCATGCAGGATTTTATAGGCGGTTTGTCCGTGACTTCTTTAAAATGACCCAACCCCTCACCAATCTTCTAACCAAGGATGCCATATTTGAGTTCGATGAACATTGTGTCAGATCTTTTGAGCATCTAAAGCAGCGCCTTGTGGAAGCTCCAGTTATGATTTCTCCCAATTGGGAGGAACAATTTGAGGTGATGTGCGATGTGAGCGAATACACAGTGGGAGCAGTCTTGGGCCAGCGACTTGACCAGATTTTCCGACCTATCTATTATGCCAGCAGGACACTCAACGAGGCACATATTAACTACACCACCACAGAAAAGGAGATGCTCGTAGTGGTTTTTGCATTTGATAGGTTTCGTTCTTACTTAGTATTGTCTAAAGTTATTGTTTATACTGACCATGCAGCACTAAAGTACCTACTCAACAAGAAAGACGCGAAGCCCCGATTGATCTGCTGGGTACTCCTCCTACAAGAATTTGATCTTGAGATCCGGGATAAGAAAGGGAGTGAGAACTTCATTGCAGACCATCTCTCCCACCTCAAGCTGCCTCACTTAGAGAAGGAAGAAGATCGTGAGATCAGGGAGGATTTTCCTGATGAGCAGCTCTTTTCGATCTGTGAAACACCACGACCATGGTATGCTGATATCGCTAATTTTCTGGTTACAGGTGTCATTCATCCCGACCTCTCCTTCCAGAAAAGGAAACGATTTTTCTCTGATGTGAAAAGGTACTTCTAGGAGGATCCTATGCTATTCTGATCCTGTGTAGATGGAGTGATCCACCATTGCATCCCGGATAAATGAAGTTCACGGTGTCCTGGAGTTCTGTCACACCTCACCAGTAGGAGGACATCATGGCCCGGACCGTACCATAGCTAAGATCCTGCAGTCTGGATTTTTCTATCCCACCATCCATAGAGATGCCCGGGCCTTTGTTTCCTGTTGCGATTGGTGACAGAGGACAGGTAATGTGGGACGTAGAGCTGAGATGTCTCATCACCCCTTCTTGGAGGTCGTGATTTTCGACGTCTGGGGCATAGATTTCATGGGTCCTTTTCCCCCATCTTTTGGGAACACTTACATCCTGGTCTGCGTCGACTACGTCTCCAAATGGGTAGAAGATACTGCTACATATCACGACACATCCAAGGTAGTCATCAATTTCTTAAAGAAAAATATCTTTAGCAGATTTGGAGTTCCACGAGTACTGATCAGCGATAGAGGGACCCACTTAGACAACACACTGATGAGAGGAATACAGTCGAAGTATGAAGTAAAGCATCAGACGGGGACACCATATCATCCCCAGTCCAGTGGACAGGTAGAGCTCTCCAATCGAGAGCTCAAGCAGATCCTGGAAAAAATAGTGAACACTTCACGGAAGGACTGGTCCAAGAAGTTAGATGATGCATTATGGGCATATCAGACTGCTTTCAAAACACCACTGGGAATGTCCCCGTTCCGCCTCGTCTATGGAAAGCCCTTCCATTTGCCAGTAGAATTGGAACACAAAGCCTACTGGGCCGTCAAAGCCGTGAATTTTTATCTAAAGGAAGCTGATGAGAAATAGAAGTTCCAACTGTCGGAACTAGATGAGATCCGATTAGAGGCATATGAGAACGCCAAGTTGTACAAAGAGAAGAAAAGAGCCATTCACGACCGGATGATATCACGAAAATCGTTCTAACTTGGTGATCAGGTACTTCTCTTTAATTCTCGTCTACGCTTATTTCCAGGGAAGTTAAAGTCACGCTGGTCGGGACCATTCCATGTTATCCGCGTATTCCATCACGGAATGGTAGAAATTTCTGGAGAAGATGGTCAACCATTCAAGGTAAACGGACAACGCTTGAAAGCTTACCATCCCACAGATAACATGGTGGGAACATTGTCCACCATACTCCTCCGGTAAGCAAGGTAAGTAGGTCGAGCCAACGACCTAAAACAAAGGTGCTTCCTAGGAGGCAACCTAGAGGTTACACGTCATGTCCCACTCATTTAAACGGCATGTACTAAACCTTTTAATTTGTAAACTTAATTGTATAAATCTATAGAATGACAAATAACTAACCAGGGATGATGCCAGTGCCGATGGAAAAGTCACTGGAATTTATTCGAGCCGTCCTCGGTTCGAATCCTCTTGAACCTACCTTCGGCATGGGGTTCCTCCTTTTAATTACACGACGTGTGTGGTATTTTTAATCTATATATATATATATACATGTGTTTAATAAAACCCATGATAGGGATGGGCCGGTTTGCTAAAATCGTAATCCGGTTTCACAAGACCCGGGTTCGAATCCAGACAACCGTCCCATTTCCATCATTTGTTATTTTAATAAAACCACACGACGTGTATTCCGATATACGCCGTGTGCGCCATGATTATTCAAATATAAATGAAAATTTTTTAAAAATAAGAGATTACATGCGGGTGAAGTTGGCGGATTGGCAAAGTCTCGACACCAGGTTCACAAGGCCTGGTTTCGAATCGCGCTAATCTCCCCGCTTCACCCCCATCCTTTCCTAAATAAAAACCACACGTCGTGCTTTTCTTTCTTTCCGTGTGTATAAGCCATATAGAATAAATATATATATATATATAATAAATATGAACAGCAAAACAACCTTTGATCCAGTGGGTGAGGGCGTCCGTTCGAATCAGCCGATCGCCGGTTCGAATCCCACCCCGAGCACCAGACCAAAGGTTGTACTACTCTTTTTTTTATTTTAAAATAAACGGCGTGTATTTCCTGATATACGTCATGTACAGGCTTATGTATAATAAATTTTTTCAATATTTCTATTTTTAATAATAATTATTATATAGTTTACTATAATAATTATATTTTATAATTCAAAAAAAAGGATACACGGCGTGTACGTTACATACACGCCGTGTACCTCGGCTATATAAGCCGCGGGCCACCCAGCTTGAGGCCATGTTTCATGACCGCCTAATTCCTCCCTTCTTCCCGTTTTTTCTCCCAAACGCTATCCAAACCCCCTTTTTCCAAATCCGTCAATTTGGGGCGTTTCAAGTTCTGATTCCTCTCACATTGTGATCATCGATCTAGTTTGTAACACCCCGAGATTTTATGAAAAATATTATTTTTAATTTCATTAATGTCTTGTGTTGTACACTACACCAAAAGGATCTTGCACAACACACATCCTTTACTTGCCTTGCATTACACGCAATCACGACCTTCCTCGATAGCGTGTGTAGTACGCAATACCGAGTTTCACTAAACAACGATATGCTATTATTAAAAATAGCCGTTATGAATAGTAATAACCACTTTTTGAAATTTTGTAAATTTTATTTTTCAAAATGGACTTCATTTTTGGATTTGGAATATTGAAATTAGCTTAGGGTGAAATTTTTGTACTTTTCGGATAACTTTCATATTCTGATGAATAGTGAAAAATTACTAAATTTTAACTAAAAACAAATTTTTTAATCGAAATAATTAATAGTGATAAATTATTAATTTGAGTGGTTTCAAAGTATATTTAGAATATATTTTTACAATTTAATACAATGTTTTTCATTGGATGTAATTTCACATTTAAACCAGACATAAACAAGTGTCAATCTTTTGATTGTTATTATCTCTTAAAAACACGCTATTTGTTTTGACGACCGGAATTAATTTTTAAATTAGTTAATGTAACTGATATGTTTTGAATTTGGTAAAATAAACATCATTTTTGAATTCATAATATCAAATATAGCTTAGGCCTAATTTTTGGTATTTTTCTGGAAACTTTCATTTTTTGATGAATAGTGAAACCACTAAGTGGTTGTTAAAAAAGTGAATTTTTTCATAAAACTTAATTTCACCGCTTCTGTGAGTGGAATTTCAAAAATACGAGAGACACGGTTGATGTCAGTAAGTAAAATGTGGTTCAATGAGATGAAAATAATTTTTGGTGAATAGTAACTTTTTACTTTTTTTTACCACGGTTAAAAGTAAATAGGGTAATTAAGGGTAAAAATGATATTATTATTACCCTAACACATGTCCTAATTCTATTGGATAAGTGTAATTCGACCAAAAACAACCTTAGGAATAAAATATGACCACTTAGGCCCACATGGATTAGATTAGGACATTTATTATTAATTTATTTAAAGAAGGGTTAAAATAGTTAAAATCAAAGTTTAATAAGTAGATCATTTTTAATATAGGGTTATACCTAAGATAAATTCGACTATAAATATTCATTAGAAAGATTAACAGATTTTCGACATAATATTATTTTATTTGTAATTTTTAGACATTAAATAATTTAATTTATTTATTACACAAAGATGATGTAGTAATTATCTTATTAATGAAATATTGACATAATTGATGTTATAAATACCCAAATAAATGTAATTTGAGACTTTTTATGAATTCCAATAATTTTATAGGTTAATATGACATGTTAGTATTGATTTAATTAACTTTTTGCGAAATAATAATACTGTTATGAGTTTCACAAAAATCAATTACTAAATAGTGTCAAAATTGACATAAAATAGTTTTTTAAAAAAATATTATATTATAAATTGTTATTTTATTCCTAAAAATCTAAGGTTCGGCCAAATGACTTAGATAAGGTTATATATATTAATAATAAACAACTTGGGGTTCGTTTGTCTTGTTATAGTATGTTTATTAACCTTATAGTGTAAGAACACAAGAAGACACGGTAAAAGTAAAATTATTTAACTTAATGTTAAATCTAAATGATAAGGTTAAAATAGGAACATAAACTTGTCTAAATTCTATTGGATGAGAGGATTTAGACCCATACCCACCTTAGATTCTAAATAAATCTATTTGGAGCTATTTAAAACCGAATTTGGCTTTATAATAAAATAATATTTTTAGTTATTCCAAAGGTGCCCCTCTCCTCCCTTATAAAAGGGCACCTCCTCCCTCTCTTCCTAACACCACTTTGAGCCTTCAAGCTCGGACAACCTCTGCCAATTTCTTCTCTCCACTTCCCTAGAGACATCCTAGAGGTCCTGGTCATCTTCAAAGACCAATTTTAGTTCCATAAAAGGAGGTCTCAAAGAAACACTTCAAAGAAGAGGTAATGTCTGTTACCGATTCTTTCATCTTTATTTCTTCTTCCACTTCTTATTCTTTAGTTGTTTCATCATGAAGTAATAACATATGTATCAATCATATACTGATATGTTATTATAAGTATGAAACAACCCTATTTCACCATCTATCCATCCTACGGAAAATGAAATCACCGCGCGTGCGTACGTATGGAATACCATCTCCACGTCGTGGTGTAATCTATTTTCCACCACCACCTTACTTGGATGGGTATAATGGTGTAAATAATAACTATATATGATTATTATAAAGTGATATTGATTCTGTAATAGTATACATATACTCCAATAAAATTTCACGATCATGGGAACAATATCATCGCTCGTGCGTACGTACGGAATACCGTCTCCACGACGTGATGAGATTCATTCTCAATGATTAACCATTCATAAATGATTATAAAGTATATATAATAAGTAATCATGAAATATATGACATAATAATGATACTGGATTTATGTATATATATGTATGTCATCCAATTAATTCCATTCAATTCAATGAGGAAACGAAAACAACATTCATGCGTACGTACGACCTACCATCTCTATGAACGGTGTATTTATTTCCATTTATAGATCTATTATATATATGTATATTATGAATATATATTATATATAAATCATGTTTTACATTTTGGATATAAGTAATCATGATCTAAGTAATCATATGAATAATTACAAGTCAAAACACGGACGACAAATGAAACGATTTTACCCAAAACGCTCTTTAACATGGAATTTACAAAAGAACAGGTAATATAAAGTCATAAGTGAACCGTATATGATATAATAACAATTAATATGATTCTTTAATAAGTCAATAACATTATTTAAATCATTATACAGGAGGTTCGGACACTTACGAAGCAAATCGGACCAAGGGTAAGGGATAATTTTGCAAATCTCATTTTTATCCGAGATTGCTTATTCGTAAGTATTTATTGGGGTTATTTATATCATCCATGTCCATGTTTTATAAAAGTGTTTCCATCCTTTTTACCCATTTTTGACTTTTACTACATGGTATGTAAGGAATCTTTCTTTTGTTTACGTTACGAGGTACTTTTTGACTTTTCTGACAAAAGTATGAGGAGAATGTTTTTTTAACGTATATGGCATGAAAGGATTTTTACGGTTTTATAAAGCCTTATTTACATGAAGCTTCCTCCAAAAGATTTCATGACTATTTTCAACAAAATCTCTTTCTTTTAAAATTGCATGATTTTTTGTAAAAATAAATTGATTTTGAAGAAGAAAGGATATTTTCCTCAAGAATTCATTTCAAGTGTTTTATCAAAATCATTTTCCATCTAAGATGACATTATTTCATATGTGTATGTTTCAAGTGTAATGTCTCTATGATTTAAATGGTTATACTTTTATTATTATGAAATGATATCCATGTCTTTTATATGGATTATGTGATGATGGGATGATGCTTATGAAACCCATTTTATTCGTTGGGTTATTATGAATGATGTATGTTTATTTTGTGGCACAAGTAAGAATGATTTCATTATGAGATGGGTGGGACCTATATCTCCCTCCAATGCATTGGGTAAAGATTTATATCTCATGAGATAGACATGGATGGAACGGTAAGTTAATCCGGTTCAGTATTACAGGACTGAAACGAGGAGTGAACTCGATTCAGAAAGGTACTTTGTCCACTAAGATGGTCTTGGAAGCAATGCCTTGGCTACTATGGAAATCATTACATGTTCTTAATGGATGACACAATTACATGTTTTATTCCCATGCTATTTTATCATGATTTATGTTCCATTATGATCTATGCCTTATGTACTTCCATGTTTTATGTCGTTGCTCAAGATTTTTAATGTTCATGTTTTTTTAAGTTCAAATGTATATGGTATGTTTTATTTTATCCATGCTTACCCTTAATGAGAATTTGAGCTCACCCTTTTTATGTTTTCTTTTCCCCAGGATTAAAAGAAAGATTTTAGGTAAGGAAACAAAAATGGTAAGATCTTTATGGGAGATGTTGAAGATCTTTCACCAGGATTAGAAGATTACCTTCCAAGTTTCCAAAGACACTAAACTATTGCCGTCCTTGTGTGTCTGTTTTTTGTTATGTACTAAGTATTCTACAAAATTAATGTAATGTCTATGTACGTCAAGCTTCAGGTCTCTACAGTTGGTATAATAGTAAAGGTTTAGTCAACCTTTGGAAACTAGGATGCGAAAACGTTAGTGAGATCCCTAGAGATATTTCTAATGTATGTCTAGGGATGTCCCTATGGATATGTATACATATAGGATATAGTCCTAGAACTACGGTAACGATCTTAGAATTTAACCTAAGATGTTATATATTCAGGGTACTTCCCCTTTACTATGTTATTTTCCCTAGCATGATTTTTTCCACTCACACTATTCTTTTTGGGTTTTAGAAAATGGCTGGAAACAGGAAGATTCATGATAATGGAGGATATGATGGACAATGGAATGATATTCTTCATGAGAAACCAAATGAAACAGGATTTGGAAGTCCAAACATCGTTATTATGCCTAATCAGCAATCTCATAATATGATCAATAATCTCAACTTTGGTATGTTTCCCGACTTAGATAATAAGAGAAAGATGGAGTTTCATGATGATCATAGAGGAAAGAAAGTTCAATTTACCCTATGTAAATCACGTGGGAAGAGGCATCAAGGAGAATGTTTCAAGGGAACTGGAAGATGCTTTGGGTGTGGAAAAGAAGGACACAAAGCCAGTAAGTGAAAAGGAAAAGGTTCAGTTAACACCATGGATGGGGATAATGGTATTTCTACGACATCAACAATGGTTAAATGCTTTAAATGTGGAATGTATGGGCATTATGCAAACCAATTCCCTAAGGGAAAGTCTCATGAAGAGAATCAGTACGGTCGTATGAGTAGTATTTATGTTGATGATGATGAAGAGACTACAAATGATATGTAAGATGAAATAATTGTTGAAGTTTAGTCAATGGTTTAAGAAGGTAGTGGAATGATTACATGTTTATCAAGTGTAATGTTGTATAAGTAATCTCATGGTACTATGGAATAAAGAGATATCTAAGGATTGTTACACTGTTGTCTTTCCTTAAGTTTTGAAAGTGTATGATTAATGGTACCAGTAACCATGAAAGGTTATTCAGATATTTTTCTAAAGTAGATAATATGCGCATAATGAAGGAATAAGAAGATAATGAGATGTTTGATTGTATTCATGAGCTCATGATTGATATAAGGACTAAGTGATATCATGGTTTGAGTATATAGAATTTTGAGGATTTTGGTATGTGGAAAGTGTTAACTTTTAACTGCATTCATGTTTTCACTAAGGTTCAATGGGTATTCATTTTTCAAGAGAATACATGATTAAGGCCTTCGAATGTTTGGAATGTGACCAACAAGACATATCTTATGATATATGGGGATCAACGATGGTATTAAATCTCTGGTAATCATTTTCACTATATTATGAGAGTGGACTGCAGTATTATGGATAAGCCCAAAGATTGGAATGGATTATGCTGTACATAAGTTAGTATTATTTAAGGATAGAAGTTTTTTCGATATTATTTATGGGATGTTATAGTAATGTAGTTTTAGAAAAAGGACAACCTGTAGGATGGGCGACAACCCATCGCGTCGGACAAGGCTGTGGGAATCGAACCCACAACCGAAGTGCGACTGGCCTTTATCGCCTTCTACTGGCCTACAAGAAGTCCCTGTTTAGTATAAACTAGTTTTATTATATTAATAAGTATGATATAAGAAGTATAAGTCCATTTTAGGAACCATATATGATTAATCTCACTATAGATGGACTTATGTATTTTTTGATAACTTTTCTAACCTTTTGTTTGAGACAGATGGAATGACCCATCATTCTATCACATGATCTGATAACACATCACAAATGACAAATTCAACTTCATTTCTTTAAGAGATGAAGTGGAAACTGTCCAAAGAACGACCAACGGTGAGACTATATCGAAATCACGAAAGTATTTCTTCTCATTCCAATTTCATCAACTTTAGGGAAACGATCTTGAAAACCAAAAATGTTGTCCTAGTGATCTTATATTTGATGAATCAGATGGTACCTTAGACCGTCACAAATTTATGGCTTTGTGATTTATGGATTTTCCATAGCCATGTTCTCTACCACTCTCCATCAGAACATGATGGTTAGATTTCTCTTCCATATCCATATTTTCACCTATGTGGAAACCTAGTGATTAGTTTATTTTGGTAACTGTTACGTTTCATACTTTTATTTTTAAAGATTGGTTTTGGTATTCCTTTTTACGATGTGAGTTTCTATCAAAGAAACTTTCAAATAGTAAACCATTTATAACCCCGACGAATTTTGAGGACGAAATTCATTTTAAGGGGGGTAGAATGTAACACCCTGAGATTTTATGAAAAATATTATTTTTAATTTCATTAATGTCTTGTGTTGTACGCTACACCAAAAGGAGCTTGAAAAACACGCATCCTTGACTTTCCTTACATTACACGCAATCACGACCTTCCTCGATAGCGTGTGTAGTACGCAATACCGAGTTTCACTAAACAATGATATGCTATTATTAAAACTAGCCGTTATGAATAGTAATAACCACTTTTTGAAATTTTGTAAATTTTATTTTTCAAAATGGACTTCATTTTTGGATTTGGAATATCGAAATTAGCTTAGGGTGAAATTTTGGTACTTTTTGGATAACTTTCATATTCTGATGAATAGTGAAAAATTACTAAATTTTAATTAAAAACAAATTTTTTAATCTAAATAATTAATAGTGATAAATTATTAATTTGTGTGGTTTTAAAGTATATTTAGAGTATATTTTTACAATTTAATATAATGTTTTTCATTGGATGTAATTTCACATTTAAACCAGACATAAACAAGTGTTAATCTTTTGATAGTTATTATCTCTTAAAAACACGCTATTTGTTTTGACGACGGGAATTAATTTTTAAATTAGTTAATGTAACTGATATGTTTTGAATTTGGTAAAATAAACATCATTTTTGAATTCATAATATCAAATATAGCTTAGGCCTAATTTTTGGTATTTTTCTGAAAACTTTCATTTTTTGATGAATAGTGAAACCACTAAGTGGTAGTTAAAAAAGTGAATTTTTTCATAAAACTTAATTTTACCACTTTTGTGAGTGGAATTTTAAAAATCCGAGAGCCACGGTTGATGTCAGTAAGTAAAATGTGGTTCAATGAGATGAAAATAATTTTTGGTGAATAGTACCTTTTTACTTTTTTTACCACGGTTAAAAGTAAATAGGGTAATTAAGGGTAAAAATGATATTATTATTACCCTAATACATGTCCTAATTCTATTGGATAAGTGCAATTCGACCAAAAACAACCTTATGAATAAATTATGACCACTTAGGCCCACATGGATTAGATTAGGACAGTTATTATTAATTTATTTAAAGAAGGGTTAAAATAGTTAAAATCAAAGTTTAATAAGTAAATCATTTTTAATATAGGGTTATACATAAGATAAATTCGACTATAAATATTCATTAGAAAGCTTAACATATTTCCTACATAATAGTATTTAATTTTTAATTTTTAGACATTAAATAATTTAATTTATTTATGACACAAAGATGATGTAGTAATTATCTTATTAATGAAATATTGACATAATTGATGTTATAAATACCCAAATAAATATAATTTGAGACTTTTTATGAATTCCACTAATTTTATAGGTTAATATGACATGTTAGTATTGATTTAATTAACTTTTTTCGAACTAATAATTCTGTTATGAGTTTTACAAAAATCAATTACTAAATAGTGTCAAAATTGACATAAAATAGTTTTTAAAACAAATGTTATATTATAAATTGTTATTTTATTCCTAAAAATCTAAGGTTCGGAAAAATGACTTATATAAGGTTATATATATTAATAATAAACAACTTTGTGTTCTTTTGGCTTGTTATAGTAAGTTTATTAACCTTATAGTGTAAGAACACAAGAAGACACGGTAAAAGTAAAATTATTTAACTTAATGTTAAATCTAAATGATAAGGTTAAAATTGGAACATAAACTTGTCTAAATTCTATTGGATGAGATGATTTCGACCCATCCCCACCTTAGCTTCTAAATAAATCAATTTGGAGCTATTTAAAACTGAATTTGGCTTTATAATAAAATAATATTTTTTGTTATTCCAAAGGTGCCCCTCTCCTCCCTTATAAAAGGGCACCTCCTCCCTCTCTTCCTCACACCACTTTGAGCCTTCAAGCTCGGCCAAACTCTAAAAATTTCTTCTCTCCAATTACCTAGAGACATCCTAGAGTTTATGGTCATCTTCAAAGACCAATTTTAGTGCCCTAAAAGGAGGTCTCAAAGAAACGCTTCAAAGAAGAGGTAATGTCCGTTACCGATTCTTTCATCTTTATTTCTTCTTCCACTTCCTATTCTTTTGTTTTTTCATCATGAAGTAATAACATAAGTATCACTAATATACTGATATGTTATTATAAGTATGAAACAACCCTATTTCACCATCTATCCATCCTACGAAAAATGAAATCACCACGCGTGCGTACGTACGGAATACCGTCTCCACGCCGTGGTGTAATCTATTTTACACCACCACCTTACTTGGATGGGTATAATGGTGTAAATAATAACTATATATGATTATTATAAAGTGATATTGATTCTATAATAGTATACATACACTCCAATAAAATTTCACGATCATGGGAACGATATCATCGCTCGTGCGTACGTACAGAATACCGTCTCCACGACGCGATAAGATTCAATATCAATGATTAACCATTCATAAATGATTATAAAGTATATATAATAAGTAATCATGAAATATATAACATAATAATGATACTGGATTTATTTATATATATGTATGTCATCCAATTAATTCCATTCAATTCAATGAGGAAATGAAAACAACGTTCATGCGTACGTACGGCCTACCGTCTCCATGAACGATGTATTTATTTCCATTTATCGATCTATTATATATATGTATATTCTGAATATATATTATATATAAATCATGTTTTACATTCTGGATATAAGTAATCATGATCTAAGTAATCATATGAATAATTACAAGTCAAAACACGGACGACAAATGAAACGATTTTACCCAAAACGCTCTTTAACATGGAATTTACAAAAGAACGGGTAATATAAAGTCATAAGTGAACCATATATGATATAATAACAATTAATATGATTCTTTAATAAGTCAATAACATTATTTAAATCATTATATAGGAGGTTCAGACACTTACGAAGCAAATCAGACCAAGGGTAAGGGATAATTTTGCAAATCTCATTTTTATCCGAGATTTCTTATTCGTAAGTATTTATTGGGGTTATTTCTATCATCCATGTCCATGTTTTATAAAAGTGTTTCCATACTTTTTACCCATTTTTGAATTTTACTACATGGTATGTAAGGAATCTTTCTTTTGTTTACGTTAGGAGGTACTTTTTGACTTTTCCGACAAAAGTACGAGGAGAATGTTTTTTTAACGTATATGGCATGAAAGAATTTTTACGGTTTTATAAAGCCTTATTTACATGAAGCTTCCTCCAAAATATTTCATGACTATTTTCAACAAAATCTCTTTCTTTTAAAATTGCATGATGTTTTGTGAAAAGAAATTGATTTTGAAGAAGGATATTTTCCTCAAGAATTCATTTCAAGTGTTTTATCAAAATCATTTTCAATCTAAGATGAAATTATTTCATATGTGTATGTTTCAAGTGTAATGTATCTATGATTTAAATGGTTTCACTTTTCTTATTATGAAATTATATCCATGCCTTTTATATGGATTATGTGATGATGGGATGATGTTTATGAAACCCATTTTATTCACTGGGTTATTATGAACGATGTATGTTTATTTTATGGCATAAGTAAGAATGATTTCATTATGAGATGGGTGGGACCTATATCTCCCTCCAATGCATTGGGTAAAGATTTATATCTCATGAGATAGACATGGCTGGAATGGTAAGTTAATCCGGTTCAGTATTACACGACTGAAACGAGGAGTGAACTCGATTCAGAAAGGGACTCTGTCCACTAAGATGGTCTTGGCAGCAATTCCTTGGCTACTATGGAAATAATTACATGTTCTTAATGGATTCCACAATTATATGTTTTATTCCCATGCTATTTTATCACGATTTATGTTCCATTATGATCTATGCCTTATGTACTTCCATGTTTTATGTCGTTGCTCAAGATTTTTAATTTTCATGTTTTTTTAAGTTCAAATGTATATGGTATGTTTTATTTTATCCATGCTTACCCTTACTGAGCATTTGAGATCACCCTTTTTATGTTTTCTTTTCCCCAGGATTAAAAGAAAGATTTTAGGTAAGGAAACAAAAATTGGAAGATCTTTATGGGAGATGTTGAAGATCTTTCACCACGATTAGAATATTACCTTCCAAGTTTCCAAAGACACTAAACTATTGCGGTCCTTGTGTGTCTGTTTTTGTTATGTACTAAGTATTCCGAAAAAGTAATGTAATGTTTATGTACATAAAGCTTCGGGTCTCTAAACAGGTACACCATTCTGCACCCTTTGTTTCAAATTTTTAGACTCGTTTAGGGTGTTTTTCGGATCGGCCGACCGTTCGGCTTCCGGCAGTACACGACCACGAAATGAAGAACACACGCCGTGTACTTCTCAACACGGCCTCAGAATGAATATTTAGAAATTTGAATATACACGGTGTGTATTTTCGGTACACACCGTGTCCGTTTCATCGTGCCCAAGTACACCTTTGCACACGGTCTCACACACCATTTTCATTTACACGGCGTGTGTGTTTGGTACACGCCATGTCCGTTGTTTGTGTTGGCCCCTTCATGTGTGGCACATAACACGGCCTGTCACCCCATGTTCCAGACCACGACGTGTATGTTCGGTACATGCCGTGTCATTTATATCTGTGGCCGACCCGTGTCTCCCCCTCTGCATGGCCATGTTCTTTGTGTGCAGTCCACGCCCTGTCCAGAAACTACACGATGTGTATTGTTTTATCTGAACTGATAAAAACATGGCCGTGTCATTTGTTACACGACCACCTGCACTTTGATGTGAACATGGCATGTATGTTCGGTACACGTCGAGTCCTATTACATTGTCTCTTTCCACCCTCGGTGTGTCTTTCCAGAGAACACGGGATACTCTCCATTTCTGACTACACGCCGTGTACTCTGGACTACACACCGTGTACTTTTATTTTCCAGTTTTCTTACATTTTCTTTTTTTTATTTTCTTCTTTTGTTTTGTTTTCTTTTTCTTTTTCTTTCTATTTCAGGATATGGCAGATCATGATCATTCATGCGGAAAGTGGCCAGCCTCCGCCACTGAGGGCGAGGAGTCCAGTTATCGTCGGATCCGACTCCGACCACCTACTTAGCCGGACCCCGATGCTCCAGTCTTTGAGATTCCTCTGTTGGCCATTCTGCCGTCACTCACTCCTTCATATGAGGCGGGGCCTCCTTCTGCTGCACTAGCTGCCACTTTCGTTGTACCATCATCCTCAGAAGCTGATCCATCTTCGAGCACCCCTTCCACCGAGCCACCTTCTTCTTCGGTGGATCCACCTCCAGAGCCAGATGCTGTTGCTGCACCGGCACCTGGGCCGAGACCTGCAGGTGCTCCCTATCCCTGCACGGTATTCCCAGTCACCGACCTTGCCTACTATAGGCTCCGAATCTTTTCTCGTCGTCCAATACCATTGAGCAGCCGGTACCTTGACAACAGCATTCCGCAGCGGTTTGGTATTTGGGAGGAGTTGGAGGTACTTCTCGGGCACACCGCCCTCCTCGAGATTTTCTAGGTCAGCACTCTTGTGTTCCAAGATTTATTTTTGTAGTTTGAGGCCTCCTTTGAGTTCGATGGAGCGGAGTACCGAGAGACGCCTGGCGATGCGGTACCCATAGTTCGGTTCCGGCTAGGCGGCCGACGTTTTTCTCTAACGATGACAGAGTTCGGCCGAGGGTGCAGCTTCTACCCCCATCCTTTCACCCCACCCCCCGTTTCTAACTTGACCCAGTCTGAGCGCTCTGACCTCATTACCATGTGGCGGGAGATCACTGGGCCTGACCACCGGTACTCCCCCACTTCTCAGAAGAGCACTCTTATAGCCGACCCCGTCCTTCGCTTCACCCACCGGTGCTTCAGCGCCATACTCTTCCCCCGACATGAGGATATGGGGGTCATGACCGGCCGTGACATGGAGCTTCTTACCTATGTCATCCGGCACGCCTACCCGGACCTCCCCTTACTTTCCGCCTCCTATTTTCACTCCATGTTTACCGGCCGTCAGGGCAACCTGAATAGCGGGTTTTACACCACCCGTCTTGCCCACCACTTGGGGGTATTCGAGCCCTCATTACCTCATGACTTGTTAGGTTCACCCCAGTGGATGGACTTCCTCATGCTCATTCGCATGGGATTGGTCCGGAAGCAGGGGGGTGCCTACATCCTTGCTCAGGCTCGAGCCCCGCCACCTGCTGACCCCGCACCTCCTTCCCCACCCCCTCCAGCTTCTCCACCTCACCCACCTTCTACTGACCCCATTTATTCTAACCTTCCTTCTTCTGTCCCTTCTCCCATCCAACCTACCCCCGCACCCTCGGTCTATCCGGCCATTTCCCTCCGCCTAGCCACGATGGAGCATAAGTTAGCCCGTATCATCAGCCGCCAGGACACCATTGCACACCATTTGATTCGTCTGGACGACCGCCAGGACCGGATAGAGAATCTGTTGGTACATATTTCTCAGCATCTTGGTGTTCCACTGCCTCAGCCACCATCCCCTGCCTCCGTTCCTGGCCCTTCTGCTGCTGCTCCATCGCCGTCTCCTACACCAGCCACCGATTCCGTTCTGATGACTACGGTGAGCTCTGCTGCTGCCACTTCTGCTGGGCCAGGGCCTGCTGTTGACTTTCCGATCCCAAGTCTAGCACCTGGGACTCCTACTTCTTTATCTACCCTTCCCGATGCCGAGTCCGAGCCTCACCCTTCCACAGCTCCTGCGCCATCTCTCCCGGCCGATTCTGTACAGGATGATGCCTCTCCTAAGGCGACCCCATGATAGTGACATTTTCCTTTATCTTATATCTATATTTTGTCATTACCTATGCTGTGAAGTTATGCATGTTTGTAGTCTTCTTTTTTCTCAACAGTCACAGGTACAGGCATGGAGCGCTTTGGGCATCACTTTTTCACAAGGGGAGTATTTTCCCATTTCTATTTTCTTTCTTTTTGGATTCCCTTCTTCCACTACTTTCCCTCGTTTTGTCCCCTATTTCTCCCCACTGCCTACCCTTTACCTTGGTGTTGCACTTGGTGGACCACGTGTAGTGTTAAGTGTGGGGGCACATCTATATCTTTCACCTTTGTATTTTCCCTTAAACTAACCTAGGAGTCATCATTATTAGACTCTATATTTGTAAATATAAATCAATTTTATTAATCAATCTTATAAATTCTAGAGTTATCAGTAGGAACTTTTGGAAAGGTTACATGCTTTTTCGTTTTTTATAAGTATTTTAAAATGATTGCTGATATAAGTTTCAATTACAACCTTTCATCCTTGATTAAATTACATTAATTAGGCTAATCATTTATATGCATGTCATGACCTGATTGTCCCTTTATTATTTTCCACTCCTAAGAGGTATTCTAAACCCTTTTTCGTATTGCTTTTCTAATAACCTCTTTCTTGAGAGATTCTTAGGATATGCATCACTACCAGAATTTGCAAGTTTTTCTTTTCAAAACATGAAGAAATTTTTGAATTACTTTAACATGATTGAGGCAATAGATTGTTTCAAACCCCTTTATCTTGATACCTACCCTACATTTAATCTTTGTTAAGACCATTGAAGCCATGAACAGACTTTATAGGGAGCCACATTACAAGAATATTTCTCTTTCTACCCTATTTCTTTTTAAACTTTGCATGATTATTCATTTAAGCTTTAAATACGGAGTTGGAAATACATGGTATATTTTTGTTTACAGCCATGAAATAAAGTGTGGGGGAGTGCCTCTTGATTATTTGGGGCAGAATGGGTTCCAAACATGTACTCATTGTATTCATAAGGGATTACCTTGTGTTTTCATCTAAAAAAAAAACAAAAAACAACAACAACAACAACAAACAAACAATAATGGGGCCTTATACTTATTTTTCCATAAACCATACTTACCTAAGGGAGTTGGTAACGATTACAAAAGCATTTGACTGATCTTTTGAAAGATGTATTTTCAATTATATTTACTTTGATTATCATGCAATGTTGTTTAAAGGAATTAGCCATCCTTTTTCAGGCCTCAGAATTTATTTTCACATCTAAACCTACCAACCCTTAGCCGCAGAAACATCTAAAACTTATTGACAAAGCCCTCATGATTTTTGTAAATTAAATTTTTCTGAAGTGGAGAAAAAGATATCTTGAAAACCTATGGATAGAATGTATATGCCTTGGATTGAGCATAAATTCAATTAAAAACATCTTGAGTGTGGAGTGTGATTTTAACTAGTAAGTTAAATCATCAAGTGGCATGCTTATTTTTGAAAGGTTGAACAATGTGTTGAAAGAGGATGAGAGTATTTAATTACATTATATATGAGGCATGATTTTAATATCTTATGAATTGAATTTGTTTGTGCTTTTTTGAATTTTTCCTCAGTAACTTTATCAGTTATACGTTTGATTAACTAAATGCCTTCCTTTTCAAAGTATAGGCTCTCTTAATTAGATGTTGAGATTTTGCTTGAGGGCAAGGAAACGACTAAGTGTGGGGGAATTTGATGCACCCAATTTGTGTATACATTTCCATATATATAATTGAAGATAAAAGCATGTTTTCAGCAAATATCTGTGGTTTTATGAACATATTCTTTGATTTTGGTGAATCTGTTTGCTTACAGGATATCTCTGGATTAATACACGGATCAAGGGAAGTTTGTGAAATTTTTGAAACTATACGGCGTGTACTTTCTATACATGCCGTGTACATCCATACAAGGACACAGACCAAAGCAGGGAGTACATGCCCATGTCTCCAGGTAGATATGCACGCCATGTGGGTCGGCCCTACATGTCGTGTACCACTTTCTAGAAGCAGTGCTTACAGAGAAGAGTCCACACGACCAGGTGGCCATTGATGAAGACATGGCGTGTTTGAACTTTTACACGCCGTGTCTGCTATTCTAGAAGGGGCTTGCGGCGCTACACGTAGTGTATGGCGGCGCTACACGCTGTGTTCACTCAACTTGCAGGCGACGCCGTGTGCAAAAGTCAAGAACGGCGTGCTCGGGCACCTTCCAGTGGAGAAAATGGTGCCAATACGTGTTGACGAAAAGTACATGGCGTGTACTTTCTATACACGCCATGTACTTTATTTTTCTATGAAATGAGACCTTGGCCTACTGATTTAGGAGTTCAGAACCATTGGAGGAGATAGAATCTCTGCTACCACCATTCCCGAAGCCACCAACGTGCCGTCATTCCGCTATTCCTCCATTCTACCCTCCGATACTCTACCTCAATGCCTACATGATGAATCCATCAGGTATCACGTGTGTCATTTATATCCTAAATTCTACGTGTAACTAAACCCCTCATGTTGGGGCTATGGATGATGGGATCATAATTTTTATATTGTTTTATATAGTTGTGTTTGAATCGTTGTAATTCATCTTACTCTTCTTAAACCACTGTCTAATATAACTGAGAATTCTTAACCGGACCAAGGGAAGGATTCTCAGCGATACAAAAGAAAAGTAACGGTGAAAAAATCCATGACCATTGGAAGGTTTTCACCGATTCAAGTAATGGACTGGACATAATAAAGAATTAAGGACATTGACTACCAGACCAAGGAGTCAACTGCTCTAATTCCAAACAAGAGGAACCGGACAAAGGAAATCTTGTAAAAAAATGAAATCCCGAATGATTGAATTATTATGAACAACACAACTATTTAAAAAATCTATATGAGAACTCTTTATTCACCACAGCCCCGACACATCTTTTCTTTCCATTTATAAGAACTCTTTAAATTTACCTGTTGTTTTCTTTCAAACTGTATCCATTCTTCAAAGTAAATCAGTTTAGTTTTAATCAAAACCCAAAAAAATCAACCCAATCATTTCTAAATTTTGCATACTTCACCTAATTAAGTATTAACTCAATTAAATTCATTCACTCCACGGTTCCCTGTGGATCGACCCCGAACTTATGCTATAATAATGTTCTAAGAACGGGTAATTAATTTGGGACGCATATAACTTCAATCAACGACAAGCGTAGACCAAGTTTTAATGTTTCATGTATTATGAAATGGAAAAACTAATTGGATTCCACCTCATTGATTTATTGGCATGTTAAAACTCCCTTTAACATTCATTTAATTAACAAATAATCATATGATGTATATTTAGTCAAAATAAAGATGATAATAAACATCAGATTCTCACTGAATTTTTTTAAAATATAATTATAAACAGAAACCAGGACATGGTATAATATTAAATGGGAAGAAATAGACCATGGTGTGGTGGTTTTCACCATGTCATGGTCTATGATTAAGTACATAATTATTGAATAATAAATCATGAATCATTATAAGGTCTACCATTGAACAAAAATCTAATTTTCACATGCCAATAATGAAGATACCCCAACCCTAGTAGCCTTTATTTAGTGACTAATTTTTTATGTTATTGATAGATACATGAGATAACTCAAAAAGGACCTAATAGTTTAGTAATATTGAAAAACTAGATACACACTTGAATATCACATTATAATTGAAAAATATAAAATAAAGCATAGTATTTTCAGTTAGTACCACCTCATTTTCTATATCACAACCCTACATATCAATCATTGTATATATATTAGGATACTGTGGAAAAGAAATATTATAAAGGGGTGACTTTAGATGCTCAGTAAGGGTATCTTACATAAGAAGATATCATGAATAAATAATTGAAAGTCAATATGAAATGGTAATAACTGGAAAAATTTTATTCAGTCAATTACTAGATCATAATATAGTAGAAATAAATAATGATCAAATAATTCCATATACGTTATCACATGATCTTGAAACTTAACCATGTATACTACAAATTATAAAAAATAACATAGAACATCAATAACTAAAGTTATAATGAGGTAATTTATAATTACACACATCATTACCATACAATCAAGGTCTTGTTACATGAAATCCTATAGAAATGGGTAAGGCCTTAGATATACAACCAATCTATTTTGTCTAACAAAACCTACTAATTCATAAAGAGCCTATAGTGGGCCCCTATCATTACATACTAATTCTAATGAATTCATAATATATAAAGGTGTGAAACATAACCAATATAAAAATTCATAATGAAAAACTATCATATGAAATGTTAATAATTTCCCCAATGAATAAACATAGACATAAAACATTTAATGAAATATGGTTAAAATTGTCAAAATATTGCATCCCTCGTAAAACCGATCATAAAAAATTTCAAATAAATAATAAGGATGGCATCATTAAAACATATTCCAAATATAGAATAATGTAAATATTTTTTTTTCATTAATGAACTGAAATCCGATAATAATTCCACTAAAAATATTCCACAGGAAAATACCCATTTCACGTTGAAAATCACTTTCAAAATAAAAATATTTCCAAAATATTTAAAAAATAATTTTATTTAAAATAGCATTGTAAAAAAATAATGGAATATTAAAATAATGAGTTTTCAAGATGGAAGGTAACTCTTTACAAACTATATAAGTTAAGAAAACATTTATTTCCACATTATTTTAAAAAGGTAAAAGTGACTTGTTCAAAAAAATTAAAGAATATTTATTTAAAAATATTTTGTAAAAATTCAAAAAAAGAGTTAAATTTTATTTAATAAATAATTTTTATTATTTTAAAACATTAGTTAATTTTTTATAAAATAACTTTATGGAATAAAAAAGGTTTTTGACCGTAGATTGGAATGAAGTCGGTTTTCATTAAAATAATTATGTTTATCTATTTTGTTATTAAAGAGATGAAAATGGGAGGATACATTTATTCCCCCTAAATAACAATATTTTAAGAGAAATTATGAGTTTCTTGAAATATATATCATAATAGTTATTCATTTGAGACTTAATCATGAACAAACCTGATAAACAATTAAATCATAACATAATTCTTAACCACTTTGGCATCTTATGAATCATAATCCCCGCAAAACAAATAACTTCAAATGAACATTTAAATAACATAAATATAAATGGAATCATGATATAACATATAAAATTTTTAGTATATACCCCACAAAAAAGAAATAAATTGTGAATATGGAATATGTATCATGGAAGTAAAAGTGAGATGAGGGACCCTTACATCATGCCTGATTTACTTCATACATGTTCATACCTCCTGTATAATGAATATAAATTTATCATACAACTATAAAATAACCATAAACAAATATTTCATACTATATCTAATTCACTTAAAATATTTTTTAAACCATTTATAAACAATTCCTTGTTAAAATCACTCTTTTAGGTGGTAATTACTATATTTTTCATGTATGTTTTGATTTGGTAATTTTGTTCCTTTTTCTTTGACCAAGGTTCTGTAATTTATAGAATATTAACAATGATATTAATCTCATATATATTAACAATATAATTTTTTGTAATATTATATAAAAGTTAGATATTGTAAATGATTTACACCATTCATGAAGATAGTAGGTCATACGTACACAAGAACGTTGTTTCTATTTTTCCAAAAGATGGAACATAAGAGAGGTAAATAATTTTTCACCTTTGAAACCCATTATTATATCATAAATTTCATTTATATTCATTAAATATATCCCTATTACCATCCATGTCAAAATAAAATAAAAAACATCTCGCATCGCTACATGGATGCAGTGGTCCATAAGTAAACATGAGAGACATTATTATTTTCCAATAGATTGGAAGGTAAGAAGATATATATGATATTATAATTATATAATTATATTAATTTAATAATTATCATATACATATGATATATATATATATAATTATATCCAGTTGTGGGAGGTGGTGATGGAAAATGTTTGTTAGGAGGTTGTTCTCTATACACACGATCTGTGGGTTTGTTTCCCATTTGATGTTGGAGGAGATGAATATAGGTTATTACATTGTTATAACAAAATCTCAGTATATAGGAGATATTTTTGTTATTATTTTATCATAATTTTATATTATTTAAATGAGTTATATTAATAAGTAAACTGAAAATTCATGGTTACAAACATTACCTCTTCTTAAGAAATCCTCATTAGGTTTATACCAATTGATTTCCAAGATTTTATTTCTAATCAATAATTTCTCTAGGATATAAGGAGGGATGTAAGGGATATATTTCTACAAGGATTTACTGAATTTATTTGGTAGTGTGAATAGGAGAGGTGAGTGGGTGGAAAGTGAAGATGCGGGCTTTGAGTAAATACATAATTATTTATGGGGAGTGATTGAGGTAATTGATAAAAAATAGTCAATTATTAAAGGAAAGTTAAAGGGAATCAAAATCTTTAATATATGATGATTTAAAATTCTATCTGTTTAAAAAAAATTAGGTTATTAGGATAAAAAAAATTATGAAAATTTTCCCAATATTTAGTGATTGTTTTATTTCCGATGTATATATGGAAATATACTAACTTGATATATTTATATTTCATAAATTTATTTTCTTCTTTTTTTTCATTAAATAAATTTAAAATTTATCCCTTAACTCCATGATATAGATGCCCAATTTTTTAATATTCTTTAAGTACTAAAAATTTATTTTTACGAATTGTAAGACCCATAAAAGATTAAAAAGTATTTCTATCTACCTCTAACTGCATTTCAAGACTAATATGGATAATACATTAATCTATAAACCAAAAAATTAATACTATTGGTTCACTATTAATATTTATTCATTCAAGTGTTTAACTAAAAAAATGACCAATTAACCAAGACAGCACTTAGGCCATTGGTTTGTATGAAACACTTATCATCCATTGATCATGAGTTCAAGTCCCACCGCCTCACTGGATGCAATGGGTTGTCAAACTAGACACATTTTGTCCTTTTACTATGTTAAATAATTCATCTAACATTAAAAAAATTTACATCCATGAAATGAAATTAATCATTAAATAAACTTTTTACATGGGTTTTCAATACAACATTTTCCATAAAGTCTAATAATCATTTTTATATATCTACACTAAATATTATCAGAACTTTTAAACTTATTTCTATAAAATATAAATGCATTATACCTCAAATATTTTTCCACTAAAACATATAATTTCCATAAATTTTTCTAAAATGTCCCCAATTATGGTAAAATATTTTTATCTAAAACCAAAAATGAGTTTTTAAGTAATTTATATTGTTTTTAATATTTAACTCATTAAACCATTATGTTATCCATAACTCTTAGGTTAGTGAAAACACAATTTTTATAAAATTTAACTGAATCCCTAAATATTTCTTGATTCTTGTAACCAAAATACAATTAGTAAAACACTTCAACAATTTATTTATTGAATCACAGTACATAAGTACTTCATCCATATTATTTCCACTTAGATCCTTACATGGTCTATGGGTTACCCTTTGGAAGATGTAATTTAATTGGGTAACAGTCAATTTCCTCACATTTAAGGAAATGAACTATAAGTATATCCCAAATAAGTGATTTATTTACTTCTATAATAATTTTCATTTTTCATTAGAAATTCTTTCCTTGATGTAATTATTTTCCAAACATAAATAATTTATCTATTAAATTGAGATAATTTCATTCGTGTATAATTAAAAATTTCTTAATTTATGGAAATTGATCCTTCTTTTCTCCATGGTCTCCACTGATCATGCTCTTATGAAATTCCATCCTTATATTCTTTGGTGAGTTTGAGAGATGGTTAATGCATATGTTGTTAATCATACTTTAGGAAAACTAATTATGAATAAACATGAAATCAATCACTCCTATCAATATCCCATTTATTTTTTTATTTTTACCACCTTATCCTTCAAAATCAATGTAAACATGACTCATTCGGGTTCTATATATTAAATAAAACCAGAAATCATAGTGTGAGTAAAAATAATCATAGTGAGAAAACATTGTACACATTTATAGGATATCTAAATCACAACACCATATTTTCAATCTAAAATAACTTCAGTTTAACCTAGGTTATTCAATGTTATCATCTATTTAAATCCTTCATAATGGTTTGTAAATTAAATGTTAATTTTCCTAAGAATATCCCCTGAGAGTGTCAAAACAGGTGAACTGTAAGGCATGCTGTCATGTTCCAGGTTACAATAGTGTCAAGCCAAACACACCCTTTTCGATGTTATTACCCCTAGGTAAATCAATGCTAAAACCCTTGTCCACTTATAGTCTTAAAACAAGGATATATTACTAGTAATACCCACATAATCTATACCATACAAAAATTCTTGGACGTTCTTCTATACTTATCCATAAATTCATTCTTAGGGTTATGTTCCATAATCTATGTTTTCCTACATGTAGTTTCCAAGGTTGTTACTATTCCACTAATATCAATAGTGGATACCCAACCCTAGAAATCCCAAAGACGGTGCCTAAAATTATTATATTGGCACAATATACAAGTAAATAGTGACTCAAAGGACCGATCAAATTAGTATTATTACTAAACTATATACATACATTATTCTTTCATTATAAATGAATACAAAAATTATAATATAATTTTTTTGGAGAATAAAAAACATTATTACATCTATAATATCCTTGTATATATTTCATAGTTCACTTCATAAAATCCTCAAGAATGAAAAAAATATGGATGAGATCAAATAATCATTGAGGAGTAAGTAAAGTAGAAGCTGTCATGAATTTATAATAATAATTAACATAGAAATGTAAATAACTAAGCACACATTCCATTTAAAAAATGGATATGGTATAATCAATATGTTAGGGTAAATAACTAAAACAAATTCCATCAAAAATATCAGAATTAAATGATTCCAAATATAATTTCAAACTGATGATATCAAAGATAAATAATAATAACAATATCTGAATTCTGAATGAAAGCAGTGCTTAATTATTGGATGTCATGTATAAGAAAAATAAAAAATTATACCATCAATACATTTCAAAATATGGTTTAAAACAAAATGTATAATCCCATTTTACTTTGGATAACAATTTTTTCTCATGAGAACCTGTCGATGCATCAAAGGGGTATATAAAGTTATAACCCCACCCATCACTTCCAGTCCAAATCATTCCTCAAATACTAAGTAGTCAATTTAATTAATAAACATTTTGTCTTATCATAAAATAAACATTTAGAGAAAAGGATACAAATTAATCAATATTTCCCCTGTCAATCAACTAACTATCAATGTAAAAAAATATAGAAATGATATACAATTTAAGAATTAATAATATCTATGACAAATGGTATGAATATTTATGGGAAATTTAATGTCTAATTAATATTTCAAGGGAACTAGAAAATGAATCATGAAAGGGAACTTAAATACTATCCTAGGTTAAAATAATCATAAACCATCTATAGGATAAAAAAATATGGTATCAATACAATATATACCAATTACAGTTAGGATAAGGGTTATTTTCTTTGAGGAATTAAAAATATATTTTAAAAAAATCGTAAGGAAAATACTCTTTTCATTTTGGATTTTTTTTGAAAATATAATTATTTAAAAATATCATTTAAAAAATATTTTCATTAAAATTTTCTTTTTAAAATTTCAACATAACATTCAAATAAATTTCGACGGGTAATTTATTAGGAGTTAAAAATAATATTCCATTTGAATAGTAAAAATGTTAAGAAAGTACCCTGTTTAGAAATGAAGAGGAATGTTCCTTTGAAAACAATTTTAAAAAAAAAGTGGGTAAAATTTTATTTTAAAAATGTTAATGGGGAAAAAGGATTTATTTATAAAATTTTTTCTAAGAAAATAGATTTCTGTCTGAAGAGTGAAATGAAGTCGAATATTCTAAAAAACATATTATATGGAATTTTAATTAAGAAAGAGTAGAAAAATGGTTAATTTACATAAAATTAATCATAGATAACTAATGGATAATAAAATTAAAAATATTATTAATAAATGATAAAATAAATTCCTTAAATGGGAATTCAAGTGTAAACAATCCAGAAAAAAATGAGATTGTGAAGTAAACCCTTGAATATACTATATCATTGAAGTGAGAATAAACAAATTAATTGATTTTGTATATCAAATAAAAATAATAATAAAATAAGGGGATATACAAAAAAATATTTTTAAAATTCATTATAGATATAATTATATAATATTAATGACAATGAGTATGTAATATAACTCAACAAAAAGAAATTGAGTTATGAAATTGTTTACCATTTTGTAACTCTAAAATCAAAAATCACTAATATGAAATAATTGAAATTGAGAAATAAAAAAAATGAATAAAGAATTATTTATGATATTACATTTCAAATGGGATGTTAATACACTATATAAAATACATTAGATATATAAAATTACAATTTTCCTCATTGAAATAAAATTGAGACAGAATCCCTAACAACTATCGTAACATATAAATTGTATTCCCCAAGGGTAATAATAATAAATTTAAATTTTTAATTACCATGAAGATAAAATAATTCATAATATAATATATAATTTTTTTAGTATATATACCACACAAAAAATTTAATTGGTGAATTTGATAGTTGTCTCACATATATAAAAAGTGAGATGGAAGTTCAATAACTTACACTATTTTTTTGTTGAATACAATTTAACCTCTTGTATAGAGGATTTAAATATGTTAATAAATCATTAAAGAATCATATTAATATTTATTATATCAATTATTATCTGTTTATAACATATTATCACCAATTTATAAATAATCATTTATTATTTTTATCATTTTGGGTATCAATCTACTTATTTTTCGAGTATGTTTTGACTTGTTATTTTTTGTACTTATTAATTCAAAAATGATTAAATAAACTTAAGAATTTAAAACTTTATATAAATATAATATATATTCTATATATATTTATATAATTCAATCCATAAAATTTGGAGATAGGAAATCCAATACAGTTTTCATGGATATTGTAAGTCGTATGTACGCATAAATGGTGTTTCGATTTTGTTATCATATTAAATGAATGAAAATAAAATGATATATATGTATATTATAATTATATTATCATATTAAGGCCTTATAAATCACATATGTTTGTTAAAACTATCCTTAATAAATTCCATGTAATGTGTGAATGACTCACATCACTTTGAGGAGGCGGTAGTCCACACATCCACAAACAATGTTATCCTATTCTGAAAAATAGAAAGCATGATGGTATATGTCATATAAGAATTAAATAAGCATAAATACATTATAAATATCATATATATAATATCAAAATTGTATGTCCATAATTATTCCCAACCATGAGAGGTGGTAATGGAAGAACGACTGACATTAATTTGGGAGGTGGTAGTTCACTTTATACATAAACGATGATTGTATATCCCATTTGATGGAAGTGTGTGTCAGTGTAAGTCATAATCATAATATAAAAAAATCTATGTATATTTATGATACTAATTTTATCATGTAATAAATATATAAGTAAAATATAGGGTATGGAGAATGAAATAAAACTAATGTTCTCATTGAAGAATGTTACCTCTTTTCAGGTAACTACTTTTCGTTTATGCCAAAATACATCCTTTGTTGGACTTATTACCAGTGATAAGAATCAAGTATGATTTTTGTGATTTTTGGAAATTATTTGGGTAGATTATTCAGTGAGACAATGGGATTTAGAGGTGTAAATAACTTAGGGGTGTGAGTGCCTACTTATAGTGGATGAGGAGTGGCATTCTTGTAAAAAATAAAATGGTAAAGACTCTTGGGAGGCGTATATTACATAATCATCCTCAAATAATGAACCAAAATAGATAAAAGGGATAATATTGTCTAAATATGGATTCTAAATATTTCTTTATTATATTCTAGGTGATTTGGGAACTTAAAATTATTGTGTAACCACTATGTAAGCTCATATTGACCGTAATTGATGTAATTAATTTTAATTGTTTTCACTAATATTTTTGATAAAAAATAAGTTGACATTAAAAGAATTTATAAATTATTCTGATTCCAAATATTTAATCCATTTTTCCAAATTCCACTCACATAAGTTTCATAAATTAGATTAACATTAATCATGTAGATGGGATGACAAAACATGATATTAAAGTAAAAATGTTCAAAATATTGAAAATTTTTATATCCAATTTGATTATAATATTAAGTCCAAAAACCTAAATTGGATTAATTTTTGTATAATTGACTTATTTGTATTTTAAAAAAAATTCATTATATAATTTAACAATATAAATAATTTATACAAAAATCCATTTTCAATTAAAATTTTGTATTTTTCCGTATTCATTAAAATATAGATGTTCTCATAAATATACCAAAAATTCACCTAAAGTAATTTTTCTATTAAAATTTATAAAATGAAATCTATTTTTACGTATATAATTTATAAAATTTAAAAAATTTAGTTTTAAAATACATGCACCAATAAAAAGCGTTAAAACTTCCTTTTAAGAAAAATATAGATTTTAAGTATAAACCATATTTTATTCTTATCTTATGGCTATAAAATCTATTAGAGAAATGTTAAAAAAATTATTGAATATATAATATATCTATTTCATTAATATCATTTAATAATATTAATTAATTTAATTTATTAAGACAAAAGGCCTTAGGATGCATAAAAATAGTACTTTATAAAAACATTTCCAATATATTCAATTGGTTTTTATGTTAATTTATATTAAACTAGTAACCCATGAAATATAAAATATATTTTCATAATTTAGATAATACTATTTATAAACTTCAATTTAATTACTATGTTATTTATTATTTTATTAAATACTAATATTTTAAAAATATATGATTTTTTGGTAAAACACTGTTTTACGTGTAACACAAGCTGTCGAAGAAAGTCATTATTGCATATAATGAATGATAACTCTGGGTTCCATGTAGGGAAATATAAAATTTATTTTATGTGTAATTCAATCTAAAATATAGATATTGGGTTTTTATATTACTTTTTTATTTTTCGTATTTCATGCCACACACATTATAAAATACAATATCTATATTTTAGAATTTTGGGGAGTTACATAAAAACATATTAGTATATAGGTTATACTGGTGTTATTATTTTATCATAGTTGAAGAATATTTGAAGGTTTTAGAAGATGATATTGGATAATAAAATAACACAATTATATCTTATAGAGAAATAATTTATTATATTAATGGTATAATTTATATCCATATCATCTTCTATCAAATGGAAAAAGAAACAGTTGATCGTATGGTGGACTATCGCCTCATGAACCAAGGTAATTTTCTTCATCGGCACCTCACAAGGATGAATATAATGATGGATTTAACATATTTATATGATATTTAAGACACTAATATACTCCTATAATTATAATATCACATATACCTTCTTACCATCGAATCCTTTAGAAAACAATAACATTGCTTGTACGTACGTGTGGACTACCGCCTCTACATAGAGATGTGAAATGTTATTCATTTTATTTTAACGTGGATGGTAATAAGGATATATTTAATGAATAAAACTGATATGTCTATTTATGGCTCTATAATGGTGAAATATTATCTACCTTTATTATGTTCTATCTGTTGGTAAAATATAAACAACGTTCATGCGTATGTACGAGATACTCTCACCATGAATAGAGTAACTCATTTTCTCATCTCTAACTTTTATGGGTTATTATAAATACTTAAATAATGATTATATATGAAATTTATATCATGATTAATAGTATGTAAATTATGGAAACATGATAAAATAAAAATACCAAAATTACTAAACCGAATCATATATGAAAAACAAATAATTATTACCTGAAATGACGATTTAACACAGAATTATTAACAAACGAGACATAAAAGAGTATAGGTAAACAATATATATTGTGAAATATGTTAGTATGGTTCTATAATATATTTATAATAAATATATATTTATTATATAGAATGTACTAACACATACGATGGAAATCAGACCCTAGGTAAGGGTCTCTCGTCTCACTTTTACTTCTGTGGATATATTCCATATTTTTGAAATGAAAAAGTGATACCCACACTTTTTACAAGAGTCAAGGTTACTATATGGATAATTATAAAAAAAATATGATATATGATTGACATATGATCATAGAATAGTAATTTTAGATGTTTATAGGTTATTTTATCCCTTATCTTATTAGTTTAACCCCTTAGTAAATACTTTTTAACCAAAAAATGTTAATTAATTTTTACTATTTGTACTATTAACTATGGAAGAAAATTATGTTTAAATTATTATATAATATTAATTATTCTTATTCAAAATATGGAATACATTTTTTTTAAATTCAATTCACATAGTTGGTTGAATTTAATTTAAAATTAACCCCTTAAACTAGACTAAAAAGCGATTCTCGAAAGAAAAAAGTTTTAATAAATATAAAGAGTATTAATATAGGAATTCAATATGAAATTGATTCCAGTGACATGGTTTTTATTATAATATAATTTAAATAATTTTTAATATAATTTTTTTTAAAATCTTTATGAAACATTAAAATTCTTCAAACTAAAATTCATTTTTCTATTAAAAAGTATTTTGAATTATTCATTAAAACATTAATATTTTTAGAAAATTATAAAAAAAATCATTCTAGCATAACTTGGAAATTATGATTTCAAAAAACTATCCAATTTTTAAATGTATTTTTTTTAATGTGGTAAAATGTATTTTTAAATTATGTACGCAAAGTGCAACCAAACTTCCTTTTTTTAAAATATCATTTTTTGAAAAATATAAAGTTTTCAAAAAACATTATTCATCATTAAAATGATTCATATATTTAATAAAATAAATATCTAACCAATAAAATTATATTATAATTGTTTAAGAAATATAATTTTCAAAATTTATTTAGCCATATTCATACCCACTAATCTAACAGTTGTTATAATGGTATAAAGTTAATTTAAACTCATTGTTGAGTGTATTTCATTCTATAGAATAGATTTAATTTAAATAAATATATTGTGTGGATCATTAAATATCATTATTTCATGTCACATAAACTATAAAACTCAATTTCATTATTTTAGATTCTTGGGGTTTCACATGATTCCACTAAAACATCCATAGTATCCATAAAAGGAAAATTATCTTTTAAAAATATGAGGCTCTTAATAATGAATGTGTTTATAAATTTTTTATTTTTAATTATTTATTTTATCTTAAATTTATATATTTTCTAAAAATTTAAAAAAAAAATTATCTCTAAATTTTAAACATTATTTTCCAAATTGTCTCTTACCCATTCATATAATTTTTTGGAATAAAATTTTAATTTCAAAAAATAATATTAACATATTTATATGAAAAAATATTAAATCATATTTTCAATAATTAATATACATATTTTTCATCCTTAAAAACAATATATTGGGTATCTTTTGAGTAAATTATTTTATCATTAATACTTCTCTTTTAGAGGCCTCATTAGGTTTAACATTCTCTTTGAATGTTTAAATTACTTCTTGGATGTACTTATAAAAATTTAACTTAAAGATATTCATGTGATTTTGAGTATATAACTACATTTTTGAGATACATATATCTCTTTATCCTTTTAAATAATCTAATATTTTATCCCTTAATTATGTTTATTCTCATAATTAGTAGATACCTTCATACCTCTCAATTTATTTTACTAATACTTTATCTTTTTAGACATAACTTAATCATCACCACACAAAGTTTGATACAGTTACTTCGAGTTATTTCTCTCCCCCCTTATAATTTATATTTTAGATATAGTCCATAAATATTTTTTCCAAAATAACTTCTAGCCCTAAATCATTTTTCATTATTTAATGTATCATCACTACTTGATGAATCTCCATTATTGATCATATCAATAAAATTATTCTATTTAGATCACTTGATAAACCTCATTCATCCATTCTACCTTCATTATTTCAGTAAAATATTTTAGAAATAATGTTCATTCCCATCATATTAAAAAAACTATTTAATTTTTACATATAATAAGACTTTCAATTTTAAACATTTTTTATTTTCTCTTTAATAAATAAATTGATGAATCAGATATAAAATTATTATCAATTTTTAATTTTGGATTTTTTTTATAAAGTGTATAAAATTTTAAATATAAAAACTATTTAAGAATGTTTTTCATGATACCTACATGTTAGTATCTGATTTAAAAATTTATGATGGTATTGGATTTTTTATCAACAACCTTGTATGTTGTCAACCATATTGAAGGATTAGAAGTGTAAGAGTTGTTTCTAATCACACTAAATAGTAAATAATCCGATGTTTGTGATAGATATTTAATTAGAAATGCATTGAGGTATACATGGATTTTCCATATATGGAGGTGGTTAAAAGACCCTATGGAATTTTTTTATAGGACATATATCATGTTGTGACACTATGAATTAATATATTACATGTTTCATTACAAATTAATGTATCATGATTGGAGGAGTAATTGTGATATGAAGATTAGATTCACGATATAATAGAAATACATAATAATCCTTGTAGTAAATGTTGGAATAAATCGAATTTGTGAAGGTAATATGTTTACAAACCATATCATAATGAATTTATTCATGTAGTAATAGTTATACATGGGATAAATATATTTTGAAGGAGAGTGTCACATGAAAAGCATCACTCCCTGACAGTATTCGATGATTAGAAGGTGTCAAGATGTCTAGATTTAGTCTCTTATTTGTTCAATGTAAGATTGATTCCACAACATGAAAATTATTGCATGATACTAAATCAAGATCATTTATGAATAAATATTTATTACTCAAAGGGAAATCATATCATCGAGTTTAAGTTTTCATGATGAAGTCATTAGTGTTGATATTTTGTGATATTCCTAAATGTATGGTTGCATCATGAAGTGATTATTTAACCATGGATGATTGGTCAAAGATATTTTTCTAAAATCCCATCAAGATTCAAAAGTAGGATTTTATGTCATGAATCTTGGATGATAAGGCCATACAATTTAAATGGAGGCAAACATGTCATAATGATTTCTAATTTTTCAGTAGCTTAGTTTTTTATTTTTCAAGTGAAGGAAGGAATCAGAATGTGATTCTCTGGGTTTAGTGAAGTAAAATATTCAGAAGTCAATGTTATTGTCTTTTATAAATTATTTGAAGCTTAAATTAGATATGGTAGACTCTTATTTTTGAGAAATAATTATTGGGTATATTCATGAAAAATTAACTTAGTAAAATAATGGAATCTTCCAAAAATAATATCTTGAGGACTTTTTAGATAAATTACATGGAATTCATGGATAGTTTTCAAATTTGATAATTTTGGATTATTATTCATTAATTATAAGGACTAATTCCTGAGATATGTAAGTAGAATATGTTTTGTTATTATGGATATTTGATTATGGTAGATCTTTGACTAATATAAACATTTGACTCGGTGGAAAGGAAAATAAAAAATATGGATTCATTTTTTTAGATATAACATTTATGAAGAGTTGTTAGGTCAAATATCGAGTTTCATGAATATTATTTGACATTGATTTAATAGAGATAGAATAATTCTATCTTTAGGATTAATATGGTATCTAGTCATAATTAAATATCTGACTAGATGTCAATGGAAATATTAATGGTGGATCTATAAAAGGAAAGTGGATTATTTGGTCAATATATTATTGAAAAACCTAGAAAGAGATATCTATAAAATATATACATTATTATATCCATGACATGTGGCACAATGAATATGAATCAAATTTCAAGAGGATGGATGGATGAATTTTCCCATATTTCTCATAGTTAATTAATGAACAAAAGAAAGAGAAACATGTAGAATTTATGTTGAATAAATAAAATAAAATAATTTAAATCTAGAATTAAGGATATATTTATAATCACAATAATATAAATGTTGGAAACAGTAAAAATAGAATGGAAGAATGAAATAAGTTGAATAACTAGATAAGAAAAGATAATTCGGGATATGTGATAAAAGAAAAAGTGGAAGAAATAATTTTTATTCATCGATGACATTTCAAAGGGAGAAGAAGTTGTTACATTATAAATTAATAAAAATTTATTTTAGATTGTGGAGATATTAAAAACTTGGTTTTGAAGAGAAGAAACGATGTGAATATCAATGAGCACCTATCTATGATTGATGCATCAACAATAATAATTATATTTTTTATTGACTTCCATTAAAAAGTGTTTCCCTTTATTTAGTAGTGAGAAGAGGGAGAGGATTGAGGGAGTGACCCTTGGTAGGTAGTAAATCATACTAAGTATTTTAAATGAGAGTGACTCTATCCTTGCAGTAACCTTGCATAATCCTACGATTAATTATTGTGTTTAGTGGATTTTGGTACCTCAAAAACATTTCCATTATATACTCCTTGGATTAGGATAGTGTGAGTGAAACAAGTATAATTATTATGACTAGTGGGAATTATTTACTTTATGAAAATCATAAATTATTGTGTATTGGTTAGGAGATCATTGATCAAATTGGATTAAGGTAATAATAAACTAAATAAAAATCAAACTATCATCAAAAGAAAAACTTAAGAGTTATCCAACAAATAATGAGGTTTATATCATTTTTGATGGTGATATTTTTAGGATTAAGTGGTTTAATTGTAATATGTTTCATATCCAAATTCCCCCATCCACTCTAAGGGTATATACCAGTAAACTCCCTTGTGGGACTAACAAGCGGTACTATAACATAGGTATTTTGTGATGTGTTTTGTTTTGAATTGATATGTTAGTTTTATTATACACAAAAAATACTCTGATGACATGAAATATTAAATTAATATGAAAAATAAAAAATTTATAATGGAATTTCGTATAACATAAAATTGTTTGGTGATTGTGAGATTCATATGAAATTTTCTAAAATCTTTCAAAAGGAAGGTATGAATGATTCTAATTGTGAATCTATTAATTCATTCCTTAATTTTTCATTATTAGTTAAGGTACATAATATCCAAGGTAATTTTAGATCTACTTATGAGGAAGAGATGTCAATAACTCAAATGGGGGAACTTTTAAACTTTTAAAGAGGACTTATACCCTGAAATACAAGAAAATACCATTGAAATAAAGAAAGGGAATGAGTTATATCTTATCCATGATGGAGAAATGAATATTGAGATAGAAAATATGTATATCATGAATAAAATAATTTTATATGTGGATATTGATCTAATGGAAAAAATAACCATTAGTTCTAGGAATGGAAGGATATTTCATCAAAAGTAGGGATGTTTAAATCACTTTCTAAGGGGATGGGACTTATCTTAAAAAAGATAAAATTTTTAAGGATAAGAATAATGAAAATTTTAGACATATTATAATGACCTAATATTTTACTATATATTTTTTTAAAATTAAAATCAATAACAAGTTATGCATACAAAATCAAACTAAAAAACATGATATGAGAAATAAAATTGTATCAATATTATATAGCCATTAAATTAGTGGGTATAAAAGGAAGTAAAAATATTATGAAATCTAAGAACAAAAGGAAAGAAATAGAATTGAGTAGAGGAATTTTTATTTATGAATATCATTTATCAAAACATTTAATGAATGTGGATTCACAATATTCTTATCTAGTACAATCCCAAGTCGAACCTGGAAATTACGTTATGAATGAAATCATTTTTGAATGACATTAATCCCTTGTAAATTTCCATGATATCTATGCCAATAGAATCACCACCCTTGACTACTACCAGAGAATACCATATACTTCTATATTATTAAAATGTATTAAGAGTATATATAAGTATAACTTAGGATGATATAATAAGGTTTTTATAAATGTTTTAAGTTATTCATCACATCTATTTTACATATTTATCATTTAAAATTTTAAATGGAAAAATTTGATTTTTAATACAAAAACAATTTTTATTTATATTTCATATTTTAATACTAAATTTATATATTATAGAATCTGAATTAGAAGAAAAAAAATTCATTTTATTATTTATAATATCAAAGTTATCGTATAATAATTTTTTGGGGATTTTCAAAAATAATTATTTTTAAATGAATAATGAAAAATACAAAATCTACAAAAAATTATAAATTTTATGACATTATAAAAATTTGAGAAATACCTAGAATATTATAAAACGATTTAATTGATTGATTTTTTTGTTGTAAAACCATATATTATAAAATATTATTTTGAACATAAAAAACCTATATTCAATATTTTATAACATATGTAACATTTCATTATAATATAAAAATTATTTTCGATCTACTCTCTTAATTATGAAATTTAATTTTAACAATCACTTATGTATTTATTTTCACGAAATATAAATTTTTTATAATAAATTAATTTAAATCAATAAAATAAAATATTAATTTTTTTTACCATACAAATAAAATTTATGTTTAAAAATACACATTTTCTAAAAACTAGTTTTTATGTGTAACATGTGAAAATGTTAAAATTAACCATTATTACACAAAAATTTTCCATGATAAAAACAATTTAATATTTTTAATCATTAGGTAAAATTAATTTAAAAAGCATTATTACATTTTTAGTCATTAAAAGAAAATTATTTAGGTAGAAACTGGATAACGTGATAATATTTAAAATTGTTAAAGTAATAACTCTTAGAATAAAGGTATTGAAACATGTAAAAACATGTTTATAATTGATTTTATTTATATTATTGTCATTATATCGACAATAAATAAATTATTATTTATTTTTGGAGCCACTTTACATGATTAACATGTTCTCTATTTACGTAAAATGGTTATAAAATAAAAAATTTCATTCTCACCACTTTTAAAAGTGGCCTATAACTACCACTTTAATATTAATCAAAAAAATTGTTTCAAAATTATAATATTCCATTACTACTTTCCCTTTAATCATATATCACCCCATTTTGTTTATGTTCAGTAGATATTGTATAAAGTCTTCAATTTCCAAGAAGTACTTCAATAGAATTTTTAAAATCTCAAAGTACTTATCACTCTCTAATATTTTTCCTTATCGTTATTTTTCCTTTAAAATTATATTATAAATTAATTGTGATAATATATTTAATAAATAAATAATAATTTTTTTTATGTTTATAAAATATATATTCTCTACCATTTCCATATTCCCTTTAGAAAAGTGAAAACATCAATCATGCATACATGCGTACTACCGCCTCTATGTTGAAATGTGTTCATTTTCATTCAAAACCATTTTAGGATGGTCCTAATATGGTATTTAATATATAATAATGTAATTTTTTAATTTTATGGTTCATAAATAATAATACATATTACTATTTTCTCCCATTTTATGGAAAATAGAATCATCATTCACGCGTATGTGCAGACTACAACCACCAAGAAATGGTGTTTCTAATATATTATTACCACAAATCAGGGATGATTATAATATTGCGTTAAAGGTATAAATATCATATTTGTTGAATTATTTGGGTTTCTCTGGGTTGAATTGGATAATATTTTTTACAATATGAGAAAAAACATCCATTGTAAATTCATCACTCCAAAAGAGCGTACTAATATGTAAAATTGATTCCATCATGATATATAAAAAATAAATATATGTTATCATATTATTATAATAAATATTTAAAATTATGATATTACTCACTAATAATCAGTAAATAAGGTAATTATGTTTTTGTAATAATTACATTACAATAAAACCACTTCAAAATAATCCATTAATTATAGTATGGTCTTGTTTTGGTTGGTTTAACCACATAATTGAACAATGAAATGAATTTATATCATGAATTATTATTGTAATTATTTAAATATATTGTTTAATTATGTAAATATAGGTTTTTTTGTTCTATAATGTTAATATTAAAATTTAACCCATTATTAAATAAAAAACCATTCAATGTCTAAGAATAAAAGAAATATGATCATCACTGAATTCATAATTAAAGGTCACAACAATAGAATTATAAATAACAATAAATAGTAATTTAAAGTTCGTTTTATGATATTTTATAATGAAATTTTAGTTAATAACAATGGACCAAATTAGTTTTGTGAAACTAATTCACAATGATCAAGATTACTCACACCTAATGATTAAAATAGATAACAACTAACTAATTTACACATAAAAAAGTGTTAAATTTGAAGTTTATAATGGGCTCTCATTTGAATAAATCTTTAAAATAAGTTATTAAGAGATATATTTTTGATATACATGAGGTTAGATTGTATTCGACTAATTTGGAATACAAGGAAAGGTGTTCCTTGTCATGAATTTAATTTCTTAAAACATTTTTCATATTGTGCCCCATGATATATTTGAAATGGTGTGAATTACAACTAATTAATTTATTTCACTATATTCATGTAATTAATTTATTTTAATGATACATATATTTTTCTTTCATTCATTGGACTTCAAATTAATATATAATAATGTTGAAATGCATTTTATTAAAATTTTACTCAAACAAAAAGGGTTTTGATTTCCAATATTATTTTTAAAATAATATTATATAAAAATAATAATCCATATATGTAAACTATATTATCTCTAAAAACCCTTAAAAGTTTCATTGGATATCAATGGTTGTTACATGTACTCTCAAAATTTCACTTTCCCATGACTCATATTTTATCTGAAGTGTTTCATGTGAGTGAAACCGACCATATATCTTCTTCGTGTTCAAGAACCTCATATTTTCTATATCAGTATTCATTGGATGAATTTTTAAAGTGTATTCATCTAATTAAATAATTTATTAAGGTCATTTTATATTATTTTACCATATTTTAAAAAATTTTAATTAAATGTTTAATGTTTTTCGTATGGTCTATTTCTGTAAAAATGTAAAAATATTATATCATTTTAATGTTTACATATGAACACAAAATTCCAGTTACTTTTTAATTTTATGTGAATGTTTCTCTCTAAATTTTAATGTTTTTTGATGGAAATTATTTTTCCCAATGTTTTAGAGAATATTTCTTTTAAAATTACTTCAAAATAATAAGAGTATCTTATATTTCCCAAGTGGTTTTTTTTAAAATTCAAATAGGTGTTTTTAATTTAAGTAATTATCCTTTTTCTACCTATTCTTGATCAAGGATATTCTTCAATGATATCATCTAACTTCTTTCTTTGTATGAATTATGAAATGTTCTTCTGTATCATGGAAATGATCCATTACTAACTTTTTCTTTCCTAGTCATTGAAGGTTTATAAACCTAATTTTTCTACCAATGCCTTCAATTTATGAAAATACATTTTTTATTCCTCAAATGATGGGGTTTTCACCTTTGATTCAAAAAATATATTATTTGTGAAAATTGTTTTATTAATCAGGTACTATTTATTTATGTTGTATAAACACCATATTCTTAATTATAGTAGAATTAAATTTACCTATAAAGTTAATTGATGCAATTGGATATCAAATTCTTTTCTATAGGTTTCTCATGTTATTATTATTAGTGTATTTATGAATGATCCATTATAGGAATGAATTTTTAAAATCCTATCAAACCCATTTTATTTCCATGGTTTCTTTGTGATATTTTAAATGGATTGATTTTAAGTTTCACTCCTATGTATGGATTATAAAAACCAACCTTTTTATTACACACTTAAACATGTTTCATTACATAAAACCATCACATGATAAAACACAGATGATTGAAAGGTCTAGTGTCATTGGGGATTAGGAATATTACATAACAACTTAAAATGTGAAACACAACATCTTTTTTGAAAACATCATTTACGTGACCACAATATTCCCTCATACTTAGCATTGCATGGGATAACATGATGACATGCATAATAAAAGAGTGAGATATAAATCCCAATAAGGGAGTAAAAAAAATAACATGAAGAATAAAAATAAAATTTAGGATATAGGAATATCAAAGTATTATAAAAGAATCATTAACTTAAAGGTGTGATATAGCATGATTACCATAACATAGAAATGCGGCAACAACACTTAACATGGTATTAGCATTAGCCAAATTTTATTGCACATGGATCATGTTTAAAACCTCATTGAACATGAATTATCATGATTAAACCCTCATTAAACTTGACGTATCATGATCCTAATATTTACCCAATGCACTGGAGTGATATCAGGGGGCACCCTTCTTAAACATTTAATTTCATACATAAGTGCGCCACATGGATCATATAACATTGACTCATTAAACATCATCATTTATTCCAAAATAAAAGAACGTGGAATTCATAAATTAAACTATATAATAAATAAGTAAATGTGCTTAAAGGTGAATACCCTTGATAGAGAAATAGTCATGGTATTCACAACACAATGACTTTGGTTGGAAAATCACAGTGCAACTTCGACAACATACCGACATGAAATAAGAATTCATACATTTTTCGATGAGATAGAAAGGGGTATCTAATAATATTTACATGAAATGGAAAGAAAGGGGGTAATAAATAAACATGTCCCAACATATTTAATGCAATTTTGATTTATAATACAAAATAGTTGATTGATTGTAAATGAGAAAAGAGAAATTCTTTATAGAATTTCGGCAAGGTAATAGGTATACAAGGAGGGAATACATGGGAGATTAAGGGATCTATAATCATTCAAACATAAATATGAAATTATAGTGAAGGTGTGAAATCATACCCCAATATTTATAATTTTAAATAAAAGGGCATAACAATATTTATAAACCTGGATAAAATGAGAAAGGAAGGAATCCCTTATTGCAAGTGTGAACCCAATGGATTGGTAGGGGATTGAGAGAGGCTTATTGGGAGCATGGGGTGGTTTGGGAGGATTCTAGAGAGAGAAGGAAAGAGGTTGGTCGTTCTCCAATGGCTTTTAGTGAATAGGAAGCGGTAGCATCAGAGGGTTTATATAAGAAAAGGGAAGGAATTCTTCATTATTTAGGTTTTGGAACCTACACATTAAACTAATCAAAATCACAAACCATCCCATGGATTTCTCCCATGGATTTTTTATAAAGTGCATTGGAAAAAAATATTTTATAATGAAAATGTCCTAAATTCTTAAAATATTATGCTTTCTTATGTGGAGGTGAATCACACTCTCGAAGAAATCAATTTAAAAAGTTAAAATGTTTTATAAGTCTTGGAGGGTTCAATAAAGCTTTGTAAAAAAATCAAAAAAACCTAAAATCACATTATATTAATGGAAAAAAATATACTGGCCGAAAATAATGTTTATATTAAATTATTAAATCACTATTGGGTTATTAGGATGTCATAATATTATATTTAAACAGTATTTAATTTTTACCAAAAAATTCGACAGTCTCTGAAAATTATGAAAAATTCACCGTGGGATAATTTATTCATATTTACTCCAAACCTAATATTCATTTTATGTAAATAATTTTCAATATATATAAATTTTTACTTTTAAAATAAAAAATGATATTTATCGAAAATTCATGGGTTTTGACAAAAAATAGCATTCAATCCTTATAAAAATCACATTTGTATTCATAAAAATTATACGGTCATATATATTTAGTGAAAATTAATTTAGTAATAATATTTTATGAAAATGTTATTTACTTCATGAATCTATTAATTCATCAAAATAGTTTTCTTATTTGAATAATAACTAAAAATACTATTTTCACTTTAAAAACTTCTTACAAAGTAAAAATATTAAAATGAATGTATATTTTTTATTCTATTAAAAAATAATGAACATAATCATAGTACTAGAGTATCATTTTGTAAACCATTATAACACCTACATATGACTGAATATTATGGTGTTTGATTGTGACATACTCTTTGGGGTGGCTCAGATAACATCGCTCGGGAGGTAATCACTACCAATTTCCACTTCTCCCATAGGTGGTTCTTTTCGAGCTTAACATGATGAATCTTGTCATGGGATTGGTCAAGAGAGAATCCCAATAACACCACCTCCTTTCTGAGGTCTGAAAAATGGGTTTCATGTGGGGAATGTCTACTGGATGAGGTAGTAGCTTCCTTTGTTTGACTAAATTGGATTTTTTAAAGCCCTATATTTATACTTATCAGGTGATCATTATTCAACGACTATATTAGAAACAGTAACAATTCATCCCAATATATTGAAATCAAAAATCATAAAACCAATGAAGTACGTATTTTATATAACCATTTTTCATAATAATACATTTAGTTAGATCAAGAGTAATTTTCATTAATGAAAGTTTGGGTCGTTACAATCATCCCCCTTTAAGAAATTTTACCCTCTAAATTTCATTTTCCCACACTAAAACAGATGCGGGTAACTTTTCCTCATCACTTCCTCCAATTCCCACGTTGCTTCTTCACACTTTTGGTTTCGCAACAAAACCTTGATGAGGGGAATTTTCTTATTTCTTAGAACACTATCCCTACGATCTACGATCAGCACCATATTCACTTCATAGAAGAGGTCATTATCCAATGGTACCACCTCTATATTGAGTAAATGAAAGGGTTCAGGTATGTACTTCCTCCAGAGTGAAACATTGAATACATCATGCACTTGAGATAGGTTTGGTGGGAGTGCTTATCAATAGTACACTGCTCCAATGCTATCAAGGATATCAAAGGGCCAATGTACCTTAGAATAAGCTTTCACTTCTTCCCAAATCTCATAACTCTTTTCAACAGTGATATGCCTAGGAATACCATGTCTTCTACATGAAACTCTAGGTCTCTCCGACGATTATCATCATAGCTATTTTGTTGACTCTGAGTAGCTTTAATGTGTTGCTGGATGCTCTTAACCTTCTCCACCCTTTCATCGACCATTTCTACGACCATTTCCAGACCTAGGATTTTTCTCTCCCCAACATCATCCCAACATGTCGGTGTTCTACACCTCTTCCCATACAGAGATTCATATGGAGCCATTTGGATTCTTGAGTGGAAACTGTTGTTCTAAGAGAACTCCTCCAGAGGAAGATATTTATCCCATCATCCTTTAAAGTCCTTAGATCATGCTCTCAACATGTCCTCAAGTGTTTGGATAGTCTACTCATAATGACCATCAGTTTGAGGATGATGATCTCTACTGATGTTTAGATTAGTATCTATAGCATGTAGATGACTATTCCAAAACATAGAGGTGAATATTGTATCTCAATCAGATACAATCGATAGTGGTAGTCCATGAAGCCTTACCACGTTTTTGATGTATATCTACACCAATTGACCTAGTGAGAAATCCTCCCAAATTGTAATGATGTGTTTAGTTATAGTAAGATGATCCACAATAACCCAGATACATTGGTTTCCTATATATGTCTTTAGAAGTACGATGACAAATTCCATGGTGATGTTCTCCCTTTTCCATGCTGGTATGGGTAATGGTTGAATCATCCCCTTAGAGTTCTTCCTCTCATCCTTAACTTGATGGCATACCAGGTACTTTGATGTATACTCTTTGATATCCTTCCTCATGTTATACATCCAATAATGATCTTGGAGATCTTGATACATCTTTGTGTTTCTTGGGCGAATCGAGAAATTTGAACTATGTGCATCATCAAAAATTTCATTCTTTTACTCCATATTTGATAGAACACAAAGTCTTGACCCAAATATCACAATTCCTTCTTCAATGACATTCAAATCCAAGTATTTACCTTTCCTGATAGTTTCCACCTTCTTCTTAATTACCACATCATCCTTTTGATCATCCTTTAACCATTCTAAAAGAAACGGTTGAACAATCATTTGTGAAAGGATTTATGATGTTCCCTTCTTTATGATTCCCATGTCTATCTTTATCAAATCTATAAAAATTGGATCTTTTTCAATTCTCATCATTGATAGAATTGTTGGATCCTTTCTACATAGATAATCTTCCACCTTTTTCACTTTCCTAGGGTGGTAATGGATTGAGCAGTCATAGTCTTTGGTCAGCTCTAACTATCTTCGTTGGTGCATGTTCAAATATTTCTGTGTGTAGATATACTAAAAGATTTTGTGATCTGTGTATATTTCACAGTTCTCTCCAAAGAGGTAATGTCGACATATTTTTAAAACAAAGATCACTACAGCCAACTCAAGATCATGTGTTGATTGTTTTTCTCATGGACATTAAATTTCCTTGAAGGATAGGCAATTAATTTTTCATTTTTCATCAATATACTACCCATTCCCTTATTCACATCATCAACAAATACCAAAATAATTTCTATACTTGTGGGTAGTGTTAGTACAAGAGCATTGATAAGCCTCATTTTCAAATCCTTGAAGCTCTCTTCGCATTCATCACTCCAAGAAAACTTTACTCCTTTCTGAGTTAGCTTGGTAAGAGGGTTGGGAAATCATGTGAAATTTATCCCAAATCAGTGATAATATCCAGCTAACCCAAGGAAGATACAGATATCTGTTACCGTTGTTGGCCTTGTCCATCCCACAATTACACCTGTCTTGGAGGGATCCATAGATATCCCATTTCCTGTGATGTTATAGAACAAGAATGAGACCTCCTTCAACCAGAACTCACACTTGTTATACTTTTTATAGATCTTATCCTTTTGAAAGGTCTCTAGTATAGTTATTAGATGCTCCTCCTGATCCTCCTTGGTTTGGGAGTATATTAGAATATCATCTATAAAGACTACCACAAATTTTTCAAGGTAACCTCTAAAAACTCTATTCATCACGTCCAGGAAGATTTCTAGAGCATTAGTGAGTCTGAAAGGCATTACTATGAATTCATATTGCATGTACCTTGTACGAACATCAATCTTGGGGATATCCTCCTCCTTCACCTTACTTGATAATATCCCGACCACAGATCTACCTTTGAGAAGAATTGTGCTTTATGTAGCTGATAGAACAAGTCATAAATTCGGGGCAGGGGATAACTTTTCTTTATTGTTATTTTTTTGTTCTAACGATAATAAATACAAAGGCATATTGACCCGTCCTTTTTCATGACGAAGAAAACTGGTGCACACCCTGGTGAAGTACTGGGGCGTATAAACCCTTTATCCAAATTCACTTGTAGTTCTTTCTTCAACTCCTCAAACTTCACAATAGCCATTCTATATGGAGTCTTAGATATTGGCAATTCCCCATGTATATGTTCAATTGGTAATTCAACATATCTTCTAGGAGGAAGACCAGAGAATTCCTCGGGAAACACGTTAACAAATTCCCTCACAATTGTCATGTCATCAAGGATGGTTGCTTCCTTGTACTCAATTATCTGATCTAGATATACATGTTCATAGGGATGTAATATCCATGCTTGAGATGTTGGTGCTAAGGAAAATTCATCATCCTCTTTGCACGTGTATAGAATTGGTGGTTGATTCACCATATGGAGAGTTATTTCACTCTCACAACAATTTATGTTGGATCCATATAAGGAAAGATAATCCATGTTGATAATTTCATCAAATTTCACCAGAGGGAGTATGATGTGGTTTGTCGGGATTTTCAATCCCCATATTTTGATAGGGGGAGTTATATTCAAGGTTTGCAATGATTTTCCCTTTTTTCATACTCACTGACATATTTACTTCCATAACTTGTGGTGGTGTTGGGATTGTTCTACAAAACTTTCGGGATATTAAAGAATTCATAGAACTATATCAAAAAGATTGTTCACTATTCATTAATGAATAAATATCATACTTGTCACCATATTTTTTTCAGGGTTCACTTTAGCGGTAGTGATGGAAAAATCATTCCCTTTCTACCATAGAGGTTGTTGGTTGCCTCCAAAAACCCTTGGCATAGGGCACATATTTTAAAGGTGGCTTAGTTCATTACAGTTGAAGAAACAAAAAACATGTTGAGGGACTAATTGATTTTTCCACTCCTCTGTCATAGCTGTGGGTTTTTCTTGTTAGATTTTACAGGTAGGTTCCCTTCTCTTCCATACCTAAAGAATTTCCTCGTTCCATTCATGCAATTATTAGGGTGCTTCTTTCCGCATCATTGGAAAGTGGGGTTCTGAATTTTCATACCACCATTGGATTTATCCATTAGACTTCCAGAATTGAATTCCACTATACACATCTTATCCCCATGATACCCCTGAGATTCGTTGATCTACATTTCATCCATGAGGGTACATCAGATAATTTCCTCATAGCTCTTGAAGTCACGGATCATTATGGATTTATGTAGGCTATGGTTTATCCCTCAAAAGAAGCTGTCTACCATGCATTCTGGGGTAACAACAAAGCCAGAGGCATATCATGCAAGCCTTGTGATGTTTTCCTCATATGCTCCAACATATTCGTCATATTTTTTCATGAGGGAAAAGAGGTCCCTTTCTATCTTAAGTCTGAGGGTTTGAGCAAAATATTTATCCGAAAATATTTTCCCAAAATCCTTCCATTCCATTGCCTCGATCTACTCCCCAGGCTTTATATATTTGATCAATTTCCACCATTGATCGGCTTCACCATCCATACGATAAGCAACAAGAACAACCTTCTCTTGTTCAGAACATTGAAGAATTGAGAAGATCGTTTCAATGGAGGTGATGCATTTTTCGACTATTGAGGGATTAGATGATCCATTAAAAGTTAGAGGAATTTGTCTCATGAATCTCTTCATTGTGACATGTTATTTCTTAGTGTGGGTTTAATGTTCCTCATGAACCATTTTTCTATTCAAATAACGAGTTAACTAAGAGAGTATCGTGACAAAGTTCACGATTCCCACTCTCATTAGATTTGGAATCTCATTAGAACAATCATCACATGGATCTTCACATGGGTTGTTAGCCTCATTCCTCATATTACCAGCCATTGACAGGAATAAATGGAATGTTAGGGATAACACATAAAGGGTAATCCAGGGACAAAACGAATGACTTATAAATAACTTTTATTTACTTAACTTATTATTCTATTGGCTTCAATCTATGTTATCCATGATCTACTTACCAACATATATTCTTAGGGGAATTTCTTTATTCCCTTAATAATGGTTAGTACTAAGCTTATGAATTTAACAAATCATATCCCCCAATAGTGTCATAACGAAGAGAGCAGTAATCCTCGTTGTCCTGTTCTAGGATACCCTAGGCCAATCTTGAAACTCCTTGTCGGAGTTTTCACTCCTTTGTACATCTATGCAAGATCTACCTCTACCTGCTCATATATATACATGGATGTATTTTCTCGATAAACCACTTACTCAATACTCACCAAAATTTAGGGATGTTTTTATTATAATAAGTCTTATATTTATGGAATCACTAGGCTTTTCTAATCCTAATCCAAAAAATAACTAAACCTCCCTTGGATACCAACTATGACAACCCTGCTTTCTATTACACACTTAAACATGATTTATTACATAAATCCTTCACATGATACAACATAATATATCCATTGGTCAATTTTCAGTGGGGATTAGGAACATTACATAACCACTTAAAATTTGAAACACAACATCATTTTTGAAAACATCCTTTACATGACCACTACATTCCCTCGTACTTAGAATTTCAGGGGATAACCTGAAGACATGCATAAGAAAAAGGTGAGCTATAAAGCCTAGTAAGGTATTAAACAAGGCATAACATGAATAATACATTACATGTTAGGAAATATTCATATCAATGGATCATAATAGAAACATGAACATAAAGGCATGATATAGCATGATTATCATAACATGGAAATGTGTCAACAACACTTAACATGGTATCAGCGTGAGCCAAGTTTAATTACACATAGAGCATGATTAAACCCTAATTTCACATGAATTAGAATTTTCAAACCCTAATTGCACTTGAGGTATCATGAAACTAATCTTTACCCAATGCATTGGAGTGCTATCTGGGTGCACCTTTCTTAAACATTTAATTTCATGTATAAGTGTGCCACAAGGATCATATAACATGGACTCATTAAACATCATCATTTATTACAAGATAAAGGAATGTTGAATTCATAAATTAAACTATATAATAAATAAGTATATGTTCATAATGGTGAATACCCTTGATAGGGAAATGTGCATTGTATTCCAACATAAGGACTTCGGATTGGAAAATCTTGGTGCCATTTCAGCAGCATAACTATGTGACATAAGAATTCATAAAAATGGGTGATGAGAGAGAAAGGGACATCTCATCATATTTACATGATATGGAATGTTTGTGGGTAATAAAAAAACATGTCCAAAGATATTTAATGGAATTTAGATTCATAAAAAAACAATTTCTTGAGTGTAAATGAGAAGAGAGAAATTCCTTATGGAATTTCAGCATGGTAACAGGTAGACATGGAAGGAATCGATGAGGGAGAAAGGTGTATGTTATCATTAAAACATAAAGATAAAATTATAGGGGAGGTGATAAATAATACACCAATATTTATAATTGATAACCAAAGAGCATAACAATATTAAGAAACTTGGATAAAATGGGAAAGGAAGGAATCCCTTACTTGTAAGTGTGATCCCAAAGGCTTGGGAGGGTCTTGAGAGAGGCTTCTTGGGAGAATGGGGCTCCTTGGGAGGATTACAGAGAGGGGAGGAAAGAGGTTTGTCGAGATCCAATGGCTTTGAGTGAATAGGAAGTGGGTTCTTGGGTGGGTTTATATAAGAAAAGGGAAGGAATTCTTCATTAGTTAGGTTTTGGACCCTATACATTAAAATAATCAAAACCAAAAACCATACCATAGTTTTTGCCCGTGGTATTTTCCAAAGGAGAGTGGAGAACAATATTTTTTAAAGCTAATGTATGAACGTCTTAATATATTAGGATTTCTTATGTGGAGGTGTGTCACGCTCTAAAAGAAATCAATTTTAAAAGTTAAAATGTATCATAAGTCTTGGATGGTTCACTAAAGTTTTGTAAAATAAATCAAAAAAACATAAAATCACATTATTTTAATGGTAAAAAATATATTGGACGAACATATGTTTTATATTATTTTATTACATAACTATTGGGTCATTATGATGTCAAAAAACACATTATATATTTAAACAATTTTTAATTTTTACCCAAAAATTCGACTGTCTCAGAAAATAATTAAAAATTCACTGTCAAATAATATCTAAGTCCGGATTCCAAAAATAATATTTATTTTTTCTAAATAATTTTCTAAATATGTGGATATTTACTTTTAAAATAAAAACCGACATTTATCGAAAATTCATGGGTTTTGACAAAAACAACTTTTAAACCTTAATAAAAATCACAATTTTGTTCATAAAAATTATAAAATAATTTATATTTAATAAAAATTATACAATAATTTATATTTAATAAAAATTAATTTAGTAATAATATTTTTTTAAAATCTTATTTAAATATAAAATCCATTAACTCTTCAAAATTGATTTCTTAGTTGAATATTAATAAAAACAATACTATTTTCATTTTATGAAACTATTTACAATGTAAAAATAATAAAATGAAATTATATTATTAATTATATACAAAAATAATTCATATAATCATAGTACTAAGGTCTCATTACATAACCCCTTATAACACTCGCAAACGTTCGAAGGGTAAGGTGTGTGATGGTGATAGACTCTTGGGGTGACTCAGATAACATCGGTTGGGTGGTAATCTCTATCAACTTCTACTTCTCCGGTAGGTAGTTTCATTCTAGCTTAACATGATGAAGCTCAGCTTGGGATTGGTCAAGAGTGAAGAATAATAATGCCACCTCCTTCTTGAGCTCTGACAAATGGGCTTCGTACGAGGAAAGTCTACTGGATAAGGCCATCGCTTCCTTTTTCTGTGTAAATGGGATTTATGAAAGATCTATATTTATACTAATCATGTGATCATTTTTCAATGGATATATTAACAATAGTAACAATTAATAACAGTATTTTGAAATCCAAAATCATAAAACCAAATAATTTCATATTTTGTAAAACCATTTTTCATAATTAGACATGTTATTAGATCCAGAAGAATTTTCATTAATGAAAGCTTGGGTCATTACATGGATGATGACAGATGGGGTCCTATATCTCCCTACAATTAATTAATTAATGTTTTATATCTCATGAGATAATATAGCATTCACATTACTTGATATTATCATAAACTAAATGGAAAACCCTCTGGGATATTCTCAAAATTCAAAGGGTGGGTCTTCTATTATATTATCCCAAACTAATGATTGAGACTTCATAGAAATACTCAGAAACCAAATAACATGTCTTCTTGGATATGATTAAAATATGAGGATAACATATACTTAAGTCTTTGACATGATATTATTCTTATTATAATAACTATGTTATTCACTCATTGATCATGCTTATTGGCTCATTTATCCACACACTTTTTATTCATGTAGTATGTTTTTCCATGCCTTATTCTATGTTATATGTTCCGATTTTATTGGGTATGATTTTGATAAGTATATTGAATAAATATGTATACTCATATTTTTCTCACTTATGGTCATTTATTGCTATCATTTATATTTACATGTATTTCTCATTTTATATAACCATTTATTGTATTTCAATTTCCCTATATTACAAATAAAAGTAATATGTAACATGTGTTTAGAAGAGAATCTTATGTAGAGTATTTTTGAGGGATGTTAAAGAATTATTATGGATTAAGTAGTGAAAAAAATCCATTTTATATAGAAAACATTGGTTATATTAGTTAAATATGTTTTATAAATCTCTAATCCTATAGTCCAAAATGGTTTTTAGCATTAAAATGTAACATTATTTTTGAAATATCTTGTAATTAAGGATGTGTATTAAACTTAGTGTACAAAATATGTTGTTCTTAGACCTGAATCTATGAGTGTGTGTGTATGGGGAAAAAAAGTTTGTATTATCACAGGTGTTGGATTAATTTATAGATTAGGATGTTACAAGTTGAAGAAAAATTAAGAGTTATAAAGTCAATTAATGATTTATAAGTTTAGTTTGATCATAGTTTCAATGGTATAGATAAGCCTTTATGTAGGTTATATTGAAAATTTTATGTTAATTATGAATTATTATGAGAGAAAATTAGAGAAACCCCTAGAAATAAGTTTAAGAATAGGGTAACATAGTGATGTTTTAATGAGGTTGATATTTTGTGGTTCTCATTGAAATAAGATCCCTACTTGGATAATACAAGTGGATTTTGGCTCTAAAACATATGTATCTAGGGGTAATAACATAAAAAGGGAATCTTGGGTATTAAATCAATCATGACTTGATGCACTACAAAGAGGACTAACTACACACTAGTTATCATACTTCTAATAGATATTATTGGGTTAATCACATTTTATTTGTAGTCCATAATAAAGGATTTATCATGTTATGAAATTACATTAAGGAATATGAAATAAACCAACCAAAAGAATCCTAGATTTAACAACGAGTGATATTGGTTGAACTAAATACTAATGTAATAATTTAAAATAGTAAGACATTATAAGGTATACTTTTTTCATAGATTAAAATAGTTATCTTAGCATGTTAATTATTTACCACTAATGATTTACTCCTTTTGGTTATAGTAATGGATGATTCTAGAAGGAACCAAGTGAGAAATTAATTCCATAGATAACATAGAGATTTTCCCAATGAGAAATCTAATAAGTTAATTAATGGAGTGATAAATTTTATGATTATGCAAAAACAACAATCAATTATTATGATTAACCACGTTAACATTATTGAATATCAAAAAACATATAATATGATGACGATGGAGTCTTATGGGAGTTCAAGTGATGATGATGATGAAGGAAAGAAGATTATATTTCTTACTTATCAAGACTATGGTAGGAAACACCCATTGATTTCTCTCAAATGAACTAGAAGATGTTTTATCTATGATAAAGGAGGGAATAGAGAATATAATTTTTGATGAAAATTAATGTCCTTGGGGGAGATGGTGAAATGATAAAAGAGTTCATTATATAATACCACTTACAATTAACTATCATTAATGTTGAAAAATAATTATTATCCATGTGAATTCCCTAATATGGGGGATAATGAGGATGATAAGAACCAAAAAAAATCATTATTAGTGAATTCCTATGAAACCACTGCTAAGGAAGTGAGTTTCAAATATTATTTAGAGTAAGGGACTAGATAATACACCTATGGAATAGGAAATTTGTATTTAATTTGTATTTAATTTATTTAATTATACCTTGAATGATTTATAAGAACATAAAACCACATCCCTGAGGACTTGATGCCATATTATTAATAAGAACATCGAGTATTACACATATCACATCTCAAGTATATTCCACTTTATTAAAAAAAGTTTATGTGTTTGTAATAAAAAAAATAATATCCTTACATTAGTCAAATTTGATGTGATATTGAGCATATATTGGCGCTCTTTACATAGAGATTAGAATAATTGATACTATAAGAAAATTACATCTAGAAAAAAAATTCTCACAAATTAATAACATACTAGCTGTAAACTCTCTATAAAAAATTAACCTCATTATATTGGGCTATTTACCAAAAATTGTGAAATAAAAAAGTCAACATTGGTTATATTCCTATTATGAGAGAAAAGATAAGAAAACTAGTAAAATTATGGATAGTGAGGATGAAATTTAATTTTAAATTAAATATGAAATCATTAATATATATTGAACACCATTAACTATATCATTAGAAAGTAATAATTGACATTACGAGGATGCAATTTATTTAGTGGGGGATATAATGGAAAAAGATTTTACTATATAATTTTATTTTAACACTATGATTAATAAATGGTTCTACATGAAACACCAAAAAAAAAAACATGATATATAAAATAAAATGTTACCATTAAAATATATATTTTTTAAATTAGTGTGTATAAAAGGAAGTGACAATATTATAAAATATATAAATAAAAGTAAAGAAATGGAATTGGGTAGTGGAAGTATCCCCTATGATGATCATTTATCTGATCATTAAAATGTGGTATCTTCACTAGATTTTGATCTAGACCAAGAACAATATGAACATGAATTGTTATGGTACGAGAGAAATTGTATGTGAGGGAAATTCAACCTCAATGAAATTTTCACCTGATCTATGCTTATGGAATCACCACCCTCATCTACAATCAAAGTGTATTTTATGTTTAGATATTATGCATAAATCTTGAGGGGATAGGTAACTAGTGTTTATGATGTTATAATCAGGTGTTTGTTAATGTAATAAGTTAGTTAACATAGGTATTTAAAAATAAATTCACATTTTTACATTTAAATAAAAAATCATTATTATTTTTAATAAACTAGTTTTTATTTATATTTCATTTTTAAAACTAAATTTATAAATTTTATAATATAAATTAGATGAAAATAATTTAATTATTGTATTTATTATTTGAAAATTACTTTAGTATGTTTTTTTTGTTTTTGAAGAAGTAATTGATTTCTATGAGAGTAGTAAATAATACCATTTTAACCAAAATCATAAATTTTATGATTTTATCAAAATATGAGAAAAATATAGAATTTTATAAAACCTTTTAATAGATAAAATATTTATTTAATGTAGAAAACTATGTACTTTAAAATATTATTTTGATCTTATAAATGCTATGTACACCATTTTAAAACTTAAGTAACATTCCATTCTAATTTAAATAATTTTTAATTAATTTATTTTAATTAAATAATTTAATGTTAATTATTCAGTTATGGGTTTTTTTTGAAGAAAAATATCTATTTTTTGTTTTAAAATAAACCAATTTGAAAAATTAAAATAATATACATAGATAATTTTACCTTCTACATAAATTTTACGATTGAAAATACACATTTTCTAAAAATCGGTTTTTATATGTTGCATGCTCTAATGTTAAAATTAATTCTTATTACACATATCAATTTTATAATATAATATTAATTATTCACTTGTAATAATTATGTAAAAATTATTTAATAATACTCATTTGAATTTTCATCATTAAAATTAAATTACATTAATAAAATACTAGTTACCACAATATAATCGAAAATATGAAAAGTAATAAATCTAGAGGTAAAGGGATTTAAAATGAAAAAAATAAGTTTCTAATTGTCTTTTTGAGATATTATATACTTTTTATCATCCTCCAAACAATTATTGTCTTTTTTTTGAAAAAATTGACATGCTAGCATGTGCTATCTTTATATAAATTAGTAATATTTACAAAAATGGCATTCTCATCACTTATAAAATGGTACTCTCACCACCCATTAAATAACACTCAGAACAATTTTATTCCACTTGAAAATATTCCCTTATTACATGTACAATAATCCTATATTACCATCTTAAAATTTTGGTCATAATATATTGTACGAATTCTTCCATTTTAATGGATCACATCAAGATAAAGGTCAAAATCACAAAGTAAGTACCTATCACAATATAATATTTTTCTTTCTATATTTTTTCATTTAACCATATATCAACCATTATGAGAAAATAAATCAGTAATACCATTATACTTATATTTTTATGTTTATGGGTTATACATTATCAATCCTTTTCCATCTCCCCTTAAAAAAAAGAAAACCTCAATCATTTATGTGAGTAGACTTTTGCCTCTACAACTCAACATGTTTATTTTTACCTAATAGACATAAAAAGATGTTAATAATTTGTAATTTAATATATTAGATTTATATTTATGACATTTTTTGGGATCTTAAATAATATACTATATTACTCCTTTCTCCTAATCTGTGGTTAACAAAATCATCATTCATGCGTCCATGCAGATTACTACATCATTGAATAGTGTATCCTATGTTTTATTACTAACAATCATAGATGGTTATAAGTTTGGGTTTAATGGATAAATATTGTTTTTATGCAACAATTATGGTTTTCTAGAGTCTAATTGGATAATCATTTAATAGTATGATCAATAAACAACCATTAAAAATTCAACAGTCCAAAAGAGAATACTAAGATAAATGTAAAAATTTCATTTTACTATGTAATAACATTGTAAATCTTATATTATTCTTATAAATATTTAAAATTTGGATATATGACACTGAAGAAACTAAATAATTTCATTATTATTATTTAATAATTATATTAAAATAAAATCACTACATAATCATCTATTAATTATGGTATGTTCTTTTTTTTGTGATTGTTTAACCATCTACATGAAAAATGATATGAATTTATATCAAGAATAATATGGAAATTTAATTAATATTAATATATTATATAAATATATAAATATTTTTTTTATTTCCATTACTTTTAATATAGAAAATATAAGTCAGTATTTAATAAAACACCCTTCATTCTCTAAGAATAATGGAAACCTCATCATCATCAAATTAATCATTAAGGATCATCCCTAAAACCCCCATATAATTAAATTATATCATTATAAATAATTATAAATAATAAGTTCCAATATCTTCTATAATATAATAATAATGAACATTGGTATAAGAATAAATAACCACACCACTTTTATGAAATTAGTGTAAAATGAGAAAGATTACTTGCAGCCCATAATAAAAACAGATAATGAAAAATTACTATTCATATAAATATTGATTATAAATGAAGATTATAATGGGTTTTGGATCTGAATAAATTTATTAAAAAAATTTCATAATGGTTTTTTTCCTAAAGGATGTTAGAGAACATTGGAATAAGAGGGAATACATTTTATGAGGTTCCATGACTGAAATTTGTTTCATTGAGACATATTTCATGTTATGCACCATGATATATTCGATATGGTTTGATTTATGAGTAATGAATTTCATTTAAAATAATAATTTAATTGATGGGTTTTTAAGATTATTATTATGTACATTATTTAAATGGTCTTTGATTTAAGAGATACCAATGTTGAATGGGGGTTTGATTAAAATGTTACCAACACCCTAAGGGTTTGAATTTCTAATCTTATTTTAAAATCAATATTTTTTTAGAAAGATAATATATATGATGAATTGGTATTCATTTTAAAACCTTTTTCATTTTCATTGTATATTTTTGGGTTCTTATTAGTCTCATAAAAAATTCATTACCCCTCCAAAAATATTTTACCCTAAGTTTTTTTGTAAGTGAAATAACCTCATCTCTTATTCTATATCAGGAACCACACTTTTTCCATATCTAGATTCATTGGATAATTTTAAAAGCATCCTTATCTATTATTTAATAATTTATTATGTTTACTTTAAAATACTGGGACTTATTTTATAAGTTTAAAATAATTTTTTATCATTTTATATATGGGCCTATTTTTAAAAAATGTGAAAATCTTATCATTTTAACTTTCAGATATGAACACATAATTTTGAATAATTTTTTATTTTAAATGAATATTTATCTGAATATTTAAAAGGTATATAAAATAAATTATTTTCACACTAGTGTCATTTATTTTTTATTTTAAAATAACTTTAAAATATCAAGAATATTCATTATTTCCAAAGTGGTTTTTCTAAAACATAAAAAAGTATTTTTCATGTATATAAATATCCTTTGATACAATTTATGCCTAATAAGTGATAATATTTACATAATACCATACTTTATAACTATATTTATATATTATGAATTAATATTTTCTATTATAGAAATGATCAATCTCTTACTTTTTCTTTCTTAGTTATCAAATCATTATAAACCTATTGTTTATTCCAAAACATTTTTCATGAACCGACCTAGATAAACCACGAAACAAGAACCTAAGACAACTATAACATTGTTCAAATGGAATTTTAGGTCCCCACAGGAAGGATAATAGTGACTTGGAATTAGAAAACAATCAATATTGAACAATTTCATCATAAGATAAACAATATAAAAAAGAAGTGGTATGAGAACCATAAATAGTTGGTTTTCTAATATATTTAATAAGAGAAATACTCCTCAAGTTAGACTAGTTAAAAAACAAAAAATCTTATAACCAATAACAAAATCATGAAAATAACTCCTCAAAACATATGGAAGAGACAATTATTATATCTAAAACATCTCCTTAGGTCCCACAATCAATATCACCCACCACCTCCATGAAGTGATTTCCCTTTTCCTGGTCATGGAATATGAAATTATAAAAATGTCTAAAGGAAAAAAGTGGGATGTGAGAAACAATAAACCAGTAGGATCTCACCCAAAATCTCATAATCACTCCATATAAAATAAACCAAATTTAAATAATTTTTAAATAAAACATGGAATGGTAATCCTTTCAGAATTCATAATATATCATTCATTTCCAATCATCACCATGTATGTAAAAATTGTAATAAATAAGCATCTATAAAAAATAGGCATGAATAAATCATATCATATACATTTTCATTTATGAATCATTTTCAGTCATTTTCAATTATAGCATCATGGTTATGTGTTATGGGGATGGTTAGTTCAAGGATCATAGTTCCATAAAATCTCTGTGAAATATTACTCTATGTGTTTACACCTCCCTAAATATCATGCCATGGGGGAATAAGAATCCATCCCCACAAGTGAACCCCATTACCATAATATTCTTATTCATTATTTTAATCATAAATCCATTTCCACGTTGATCTAATAAATACATAGAGCGTATATACAAGTCTACCCACCTAACAACCAATTCTCCCATGAACTTCAAGTAAATTAATAAGGGGGTAAATCAATAATTTCAAATCATTTTCATCAATCATCATTCATGAAACCTTAAGTCATTTTTTCCAATATTTCATTTTATTTAAAAAACATACATCATATGTTTTGCATCAATCTACTACATTTAAAATCAATTAATTTCATTGAAAACTAATAAAACATCTCATGCTATCATCCATCAAAAATTTCCATCAATGTATTTGATCAAATATTTTATTCATTTCAAATCCATTTTTAAAAAATCAAAACTTTTTTAAAAATCAATAACCAAAGTGGTTCAACACGCACGATGAATTTTCAAAACATTATCAAGAATATCAAATAATTCATTGGAAATCAATTATAAATATTTTTAAAATCAATAAATAATGAAATTATTCAATTGATATGTTTTCCTTAGAAAACCACCTACCTCAATTCATGATATATTAATCACCAAACAAGGGATACACAAATGAAGGGATTTGAAAGAATATAATCAATAAACATGGAAACTTATAAAAATATATCATGAATAAGAATATTCAGTTCATAATTTATAGAATAATGAAAAAATAGAAATCACTTACATCAAGGATTCTGGAAGACTCACAAAGACCAAAGAAAACTAGGCCAGAGATACCAATTCCATGATGGATCTATAAGAAATATAATAGGATCATGTCATAGGCCTTGAATATAATATCAGAAACCCCAATAAAATTTTATGTTCATGATTAAAAGGGTAAAATATATTATATCAATAAAAAAAACTGAAATGGTTATATACCTTTCAAAATCAATATCAAACGCTCAAATATCCATCAAAATCGATCATCGAGAGGTAGTGAATCTCCAAAATTTCTAAGAGGATTCTCTTTGTTCAAGAGAATATTCTGAAATGAGTAAAATGATAGATGTCAACATTTTTTTGGGTATAAAAAGAAAACATGGATTAATTAAAATAACATCAAAAAGTTTGGAAACACAGTTTTTCAAATCATGCACTAAAAATTAACACATTTTTGAGATACTAGAAGAGACACATGGTTCGGATGAATAGTTTGAAAAAATATGAACCAAATATGGAAAATCCCCATATCCCATGTCACACTTTTTTAATGGTAAGTCTGCATGGTTTGGGATCACCATGCACCAAATAGTGAAACTACTCCAAGGACTCAAACTAAAGGCATGCAATTTCCTAAGAAAACCCATATTATTTTCCATAACTATGAAAAAACTAGGAACGAAACCATATAACTATAAATTCCTGTACACGTAAAATAAAAATACATTCCAAGGATATAAAAAATATGGTTAAAACCAAGGGATGTGAGTACCGAAAATAAGGTGTCAGGATGTTATAATTCTTGTCACCATAAACACCTTATGCCCCTAGAAAGCCACATCAAGACTACTAATCTATAAAATGATAAGGCCACTGCTCCCTCCTTATCATATCATTATTGAAATTCACATGAGAATAAAAACATATCCATAACACCTAAATTAATTAGATATAAATCCACCATAGAACCTTCTATTGGGAATCAACAACCTGAATTGGTTTCTCAGTCATGTTCATATTTTCTTCCACATAGAGGTCCTCCCATTTCAAAACATGAGATGAGTTAAAAATATATATATTTATCTTATAAACACTAAATATTTTATGCATTGAATTCATATATAGTGTAAAATAAAAATTATAATTTAACTTTACAAATTACATAATGATCTAAGATAGTCTCACATATCTTAGTGTTAAATTCCCTTATTTTCGATGATGTCAGTGACCCAATTAAGGGAAGACACAAAAGAACTCATAGTAACCAACTTATAACTCTATAAAAAGAGTGAAATGATATGTATAATATTTATATTGGCTCTATAATATTAGAATTATATGAGAAATCATATGGATCTTAGCTATCATTTCTTTGACTAAGATAGGTCCCACAAGGTAAGTTTCACTAATATCTGACCAACAATGCATATATTTAAAATGTTTTCCCTACAAGGACTCAAAGGGTGACATGTTAATGGATGTATGGTATCTATTATTATAGGAAAAAACAATCAATAAAAAATATAAATATCACTCTCCACTAAATTTATTTTTATAAGTATAAATTTCTTCTTCCAGAATCTATATTACTCATTTTGTATGAACATATTTTTAAGAATAATATATCATCATAAATATGAACTATTATATAATTGACTCTTATAGGACCCTCCAAAAAAAAATATGTGAACCATGGATCCCTATCATAAATAATGGATTTTGGAACTCCAAATAGCCTAAAAATATCTTAACCATACATATTTTCTATATCCTCAACATTGGTCATGTCATGGATTGGAATAAAGTTAGGCGATTTGGTCAATCGATCAACTACTTCTAGAATCAAATTATTTCACTAAGGATTATACAACAACAAAACAAAAAATTCCATCTATATCTAATCCCACTTCAATGTTAGCATAAGAATGAGTTAATGTAAACCTGAAGGCCTATAATTCAAGTATTTAATCTACCAATGGGAATAATATCAAGAAACAAAATAAAAAATGTTCTATTTCATAACTAGACACCATAATCTATGAATTATATCATAAAACATCTACATTGTTTCTTGTTGAACTTACCAATAGTAATTAGGAAAATACCCATTACAACATTTCTCATAGGACACAAAACAACATAATGGGTTTTGATGAAAATGATTCCATATGGAGATAGAGATCATTCACCGATAGTATCCCCACCATATACAGAATTCATAATTCCTCAAAACTCACAATTAAGATTACTTTTTAGGAGAACCATACTGATAATATAGGATATCTACTGAACTACTTCTAAAACATCCTTGGTCTTATCCTCTCAGACACATAAATGCATGTGATCAAAGAAGGATATGAGATTCCATTCATTTAATGATTCTATAATGGAATGGGATGGTAGATTCATGCACAGTGAATCAACAGTAATTCTCCCCTTTCTAGGAGTATAGGAAATGAACAAAGTAAATGAGAATTTATGTATGTCACCCAACACCTCTATCAATGATTTAAATCATTTTGAAATGATTATATAACTAAAACTCTTGTGATCAGATTAAATGGTAATCCTTTCATAGAAAAGGTAGTTCCACTAAATGTTAAGAGTATTTATCATATCTTTGAGTTCAAGATATTGTGTGGGATATTTCTTCTGATGAGTTCGAAGAACATAAGAAACATAGGCCACTAAATTATCACCACGTTTTATATGGATTCCTAAAACAATACCTGAATCATAAAAAAAGACCACATAGCCCTACCGAGCCTCTAGTAGAGTCCACAATGTATCAATATTTAAACATTCCTTCAAATAATTAGTGGAAGTTTTTTATTTTGTGTTCCAAACAAAGTTTACTCCCTCCCATGTGAGAGCGGTCAATAGAGAATACAACTTATAGAAATATTTCAAGAACTATAAGTAATACCCAGTTAAGAATAAGAAGATAAAAATCTCAAATACACTTCATGATTTATCCCATGAAATGACCACATTCACCCTTTTTAGGATCAACTGGGATACAATGTTCTTAAACCATGTTCCCCAAAAACATTACCTCATGAATATAGAATAGTATCATATATATATTGGAATAGATTTAGTGATTCCTAAAGATATCTAAAACATCCCTCAAATGAAGAACATGACCCTCATCAACTTTTGAATAAAAAAATATTTGGTCTATGAATACCACTAAAAAGAGTCAATATACAGGTGAAAAATCCTAGTGATCAATTATATAAACACAAAAGTGAAATTTTTTAGACCAAATGATATAATAGTATATATATAGTTTGATATCTTCTATTGAATGTGTTCTTTGGGATATCATACACCATGATCCTATGTTGCTGGTGACCAAATCAAAGATCATTTTTAGATAACTAATGCTACCATTTAATCTAATCCAATAAATATTTAATATGGGGAAAATTTTTCTTCTTGATCATAACCCACTTGAGCTTCATAAAGTCAACACATAAGAAAAGGTTCTCATCAGTCTTCTTGAATAATGTGATAGTGTTTCTTAAGGTGACACATTTGGAATAATTATTCCTTTTAAAATAAATTCATACAACAAATACTTAAATTCTATCAATTTAGTTGGTGTCATACAGTAAGAGGTAATGAATACAGGTTATGTACACAAAACCTAATTGATGGAATAATCCACCTCCATCACCAATAGAAAACCATAAAATTCTAATGGAAGAATTCTGGAGACTCATCTTCTATTAGTATATGTTCACTCTAAAAACTTTCAATATCAAGTGTAATATTATACAAAGATATAATCCTATCTAATTTCAGAAGTGTATGTCTATTTCAACAATACCTCAAGTCTCATTCTCCTTGGAAAACAAAAAACTCCCCATTAGTGGGGAGAATGGGAACCCATTAATGATATAAGTCAATTTAAGCATTATTAACCACCAAACAATCCTTTCCAAGAATGAAATCCATTGGTTTCATATCATGAACCAAATATTTCTAGGGAATATCTATCTATAATAAAGATAAAGTTCAAGGGGGGTCAAATTCCTTTCTCTATCTTCATCCTCATAGGAATTTAAATTTCCATAACAGAAGACATGACCTCCATTGAAAGAATAAATAAATAAATAATATCGGTTGATATAAAATAATGAGAGGAACAAATATAAAATATATTAGTTACTAAAGGTAAAGTAATAGTAATGGTACATATCAGAATTGGAGGACCCACATCAGATCCAATGAGATGCCCATCCAATGCGTGAAGTTGTTTTTTCCTTGATGCCTATAGATAAAAACAAATATTTCTTGAATAATATGATTGTGTTTCATATCCTCTCAGTATTGATGAGTGTGTATCACTATGTGTAGTGGTAAAAAATTTTAATACCATTGAATGTAGGCGGAACATCCGTATAATGTGTAAATATTTAATGACTCAATGAAAACATGCTTCGATTTCCCAACCTTGAAACACTTGAAACAAGTTAGTGGGCCATTACTCAACACTATAGAAGATTTAAAGAACATCTACTATCAATATCTACCACTATAGTTCCTACCATGAGAATCATATCACATTATCTTCACCTTAGAGGGACCAATCATGCTGCCACTTGAAGAAGGACGAACTCCCATCAAATAATACTTTCTAGACAAATCAATTTTCATCATCAAAATTTTATCCAAAATATTAGTATAATATGTGAGATTTAGTATAAAGAATTGATTTTGAATATCTAATAAAATACTCAATTGAGTCATTTGGTCCTTCATGTTTTATTTTGAAACCACCTCAGGTGAAAACTGAGTATGTTCAGTAAAATGATTGGTGCACAAATTCACGTACCAATCACCTTGTTAATGGTCCTGAAATACCATGGAATTAACCTACACCCTAATCATTGGATAAAATTTCTCCATGGACAAAAACTTTATGTCTAACCACTCAATGTTCTTATTATTATTTTTCATAACTATAAAATATCACCACCTTCTAATATTTACCTCAACCATGAAGACAACACACATCAACTTGATGGAATCCAACATCTCCAAGAACATGAAGAGTCACAAAATCTTTTCTAGCCATCCTCTTCATCCTAAGTATTGTTCACTCCATATATCTATTGTGGTTTCTGATGAAGAAACTACTAGTCATGATCTCTATTATCATCCCTTTGAGGTTCCTCCTATAGAACCTATAAAATAACATGTGTGGCTCCTTATCCCAAAGATTAGACCTCACAAACAACTATAAATATTAGGTTCTAGTTAGCTGTAGGGTTTTCCTTTTGTGGTTTTTCAGTAGATCCCTCTTGAAACCTAACCAAACATCTTTTTGGATGCATAATAGTAAAAAAACATTACCAGATAACAGGGATATATTAGTCAAGAGACAACATAAAATCAACTGTATAAGTCAATTTATTCATCAAAATTTTTTCCCTAACCACCCATGGTAACATATGACTCATTATAAAGGGATATATCCAAAAAATCGCACTTAACCTAACCCTTATGTCCCCAAAAAACATTCTTATGTATACCAATACATACAAAGATATATACCAACATCAATGAAGAGACCAAAACTCATTTGAAACAATATTTTCATGAAATGACCCAGATAACACACTAAACTAGAGAAAAACCCATCTTTGACATCGCTCGTAGGGAATTACCAATCCCCATAGGTTATTAACAAGAGATTCAACATTAATAATTGTAAAAGAGGGAATAATTTCACCATAAGATAAACTACATAACAAAAGTAGTGGTATGAGAACCATAAATAGTTTGTATGCCAATATAGTCAATAAGAGAAAAACACCACAAGGTAGTAAAGTCAAAAAAACTCATACATCTCATAACCAATGATAATTCCAGCACAATATTTCCCTATAACATATGGAACATAGACTCCAATTATTACCAAAATCTCTTAATGTCCAATTATCAAGAACACTGATAGCCTCTATTTGGTGCTTTGCATTTTACTAGACCTAGAATAAGAATGTATTCAAATTCTAAATGGAAAATTATGATGTGAGAAGTAATATCCTATTAGGATATCACCAATAATTTGATAGTAATTCTATGTCAAAAAAAAATTATTACTTTTTAAATAAAACGTGTCATGTTAGTATTTTTACAATTTATAATAAATCATGATATTAAAGTCATTTCAATGGAAAGTAAAAAAAATTATAAATAATCATTTCTATATAATATGTTTGAATAAATATTTTCATAAACACTGGAATGTATAAATAATTTTCAATTATAACACAATGGGCATGAGTCACGGGTTCAGATCGTTAAAGGCTCATGGCTCCTTATAATCATAGTGAAATATAACTATAGGTGTTCTCACTTCCTATGATCACAAGCCCTAGGGGAATAAGAATCCATCCAAAAGAATTAACCGCCTACCCTCAATATGTTTAGTCATAATTTCGATCATCAATCCATTTCTAGGTAGAGATAATATATTCTTATCATTTATTTCCAAGGATATTAAAAAAACTACCCATTCTCTAATGTGAATCAATTAAATCAATCAAGTGTAAATCATTAATCTCAAATCAGTTTCATCAACTATCATTCATGTATCCCTATATCAAATTTTCAAATATTCCATTTCATTTAAAAAACCGCCATCATAAGGTTTTCATCAAAACTCATACCTTTCAAATCAATTAATTTCATTTCAAAATCATAAAAAATTTCAGGCCATTATTTCTCATTACTCATCACTAAATACTTTCATCAATTCATTCATTTATTTCAAATCAATTCACTAAAAATAAAACCTTTGATTGAAAATCCATATTCAAAGTGGTTTGACACACACTGTACATTTTAAAAACATTTATCAAGAATCACAAATCATGATTTTAAAATTAATTAGAAAAATGTTTCTAATAAAACAAGTAATAAATGTTTTAATTGACCTACCTCAATTGAAAATATCATGAACACCAAACAGTGTATCCTCAAAAAATTGGAGATGGAGGACTATAATCAATTAAGAAGGGATCCTAGAAACACAATTATTGATTATGAATCAGCCATTCATCATATTTAGAACAACAAGAATGATAGAAAGAACTTACCTCAATGATTACTAATGAAGTCACAATGAATAATGAATATTGGGAAATAAATCCCAGTTCCATTAAGGATCAATTGGAAATATAATTAGATAATGACAAAAAACATGAATATATAATCAACATCCCCAATAAAAGGTTTTTTTGAAGAGGAAATAGAATATCTAGTTTATCAATGATGAACATAAAGTAATGGGTAAATAAATTCAAAAATCTAGATCCAACACTCAATGATCCATTAAAATCGATCAATGAGGGGAAAATCCAAAAACTATCCACGAAGATACTCCTTGGTGAAGATCCTATTCAAATATGAAATTAATGAGAGAAATAACTTAGGTTTTGGGTATAAAAATAAAATTTAGAATAATTAAAATTGTGACTCCTAGTTTGGTTGTACATTTTTCCAAATTGTGTTCCACATTATGGGACATTGAAATATCCACATAGTTTGGTTACTTGTTTTGGAAAACTATTCACCAATCTTGAAAAAACCTATCTTTACCAGGTCTCCAGGTTTTAAGGGACGACCATAAGGTTTGGAATAACTATGCACATAATCATACTCTATCTTCTATAACTCCAAATCAAGCCACATAGTTTTCCAGGATGACCCACATGATATACCTAATCATATTCCAACCATTCATAGTCCTAAAAACCTAGAAAACACTAAAATTCACCGAAAAAAACTTTAGAAAATAACAAAACAAAATATCTTAAAAAATGATGTTAGTTCCTAAAATTAGGTTTTGTGAACTACATCCTTACCTATATGAATTCAATATTTTTAATACCATTGATTGAAGGATGTTCACAAAGATTACATATATTGATTTATTGTAGAAATTATTGACATAACCATATATAATTTATCTATACAGTGTTAATATCATATGATTTATCATGATTGAATGGTATTTTCCTATAACATTACTTAATATTAGTGGATAACCATTTATTTTACATGGGTTTATATTGTTATGAATATTTATGGATTTTTAAATGATCCATTATCTGGATAAATTTTGAAATGTATATGAAATCCATTTTATTTCCCCGGGTTCTTTGTGATATGATGAATGAATTTATTTTATGTGGCACTCATATGTATGGATGATAATGGGGGGTCCTATATCGTTATCCAATGCATTGGATAATATCATTTATCTCATAATATAATGTATCATGATACTTATTGGATATGATCCCAAACTAATAAGTGAGCCTTCTTAGATATTCTCACAAACCATATGTTGATCCTTTATGGATATACTCACAAAATAAAATTTGATACTTATTAGATATGCTCTAAAAAAAATCATGATACTTTTTTGATATACTCACAATAGAATGATTCCCTAGGCTTATGCTTATTCTATAGTCTGATACTTATTTTGATGACTATGTTAAGATCTCATGGTTCATGTTTATTGAATCATGTCTCCATATTATTCTGATTCTTGACTTCTTTTATTTTATCTCTTACGCCATATTTATGATCAACGTTTTATTGGGTATGATTTTCTTAAGTATGTTTATTAATACCCTATATTCATCTTATTATAACTTATGATAAATGATTTTTAATATTTATGTTTACCCTTACAATGAATTTGATCTCACCCAATATTAGGTTTCAATTTCCCAAATTTATGAATAAAAGAAATACGTAAGACATATCTAGAAGAGTATTTTATGTTAAGGATTTATGGGATATGTTGAAGACTTATAATATATTATGTAGTAGAATAATATCTATTTGATACATAAAACATGAGTACAATTAGTTAAATATTTTTCTTAAAACTCTAAAAATATGATACTAAAAGGACCATGGAATGTAAATGTTAATTTATTTTTAAAAGATATTATAATTAAATATATTTATAAAAGATAGCGTGTAATGTATGTTATTTTTAACACCGAATCTTGGAGTGTGGTTCTGGGGATCTTTTAACATGGTATAATTAGTCAAGGCTAATCTTATGTAAATATTGACATTATTAATGATTGTATTTATTTTCAGTCATGTTTTTATGAATCGTTAAAAATAACATTGGAATTATTTGGATTTTATTTGAAGTAACTGGGAAGGTTCTAATATGATTTGAGTTAAGTGGTATAAATTCTAGAATTCACAGGAAATTGGATATTACTTAATTATAACTTCATAAATTTCATTTCTAGACTGAAGACTACTTGAATTTGGAATAAGAATAAATATCCCTATGCACTCTTAAATTATCTTCTTCTATGGAGAGGAGAATCAAAAAAGACATGGATATTCTATAAGAGTCATTCCACATCATATGATTAATTTAAGTAATATATTAGAGTCATTTAGACTCTCTATAAGAATCATTGAGGATACTATAAGATCCATTTAATCTTAAAAAATAGTTTTGAATGAAAAGTGGCAAAGGGATTACTCTATAAAAGAAACTAAAGACTATTTCATAGTAATTTAAAAATCATAAGAGACACTTTACTCTTACACTTTATTTTTGGTGATATAATTATGGAAAAGGGATGGAATATTTTGGAAACCAAAATAGTCATTATTTACTCTTAAATAAATACTAATGAATGGAATTTTCATACATATGTTTTACTTTATATAATTTTTGAGATGTTTTATTTTTAGAAAATAATTTCAAAACTTTAATAATATGCTATTTATCTTGAATTCAAATCATAAAATATCACATGTTATTAACGGAATCCATGATTTTAAATAATATTTAGGGAAACATAATTAATATTAATTAATAATATCTTGGGATTATATTCATTCTAATTTCAAATTCAAATATATAAAATTTTCAGTAATGAAAAAATGGCATATATTAACAAGAGAATACAATGTATCTAATAAGAAGGGGCAGAAATACCTTCAATATTGAATGAACAATATATATATATATTATATTACTAATAACATGGTGGATTTATTTGATCATATGTGTAACACCCAAACTAAAGTAACTCAAAGATAGTTTTTATTTTAATTCATTTTCATAGGATATTAGAGACCACATCTCAATGGATTGAATAGTTAAGAAGTATTTTGAGACTATATACATACCTGATTCTCAAATTAAATCTAAAAATGTGAAATAAAAAGTAAAAATTCTAGTGATAACATTATTATTTCTTCTAGTAAATCCTTAAAATCATTCACAAATCCCTATTTGGTATCCCAGATAAAGGAAAACATAATAAAGGGTTAGCTTAGATGATTATCATAGGAATTTCTATGATTAAAGCTATCATATGAAAAATAAACCATGAATATCATGGTAGAGCAAAAAAATAAAAAAAATATTACATATATCTAATATCATCAAAATAGACCTAAATCCAGGTATGACATAAAAACACAAAAAATCACATGGATAATAAAAACTAGTTTCAAATAGCATAATGCATAATGTCGGACATCATAATCTTACTATCAAGGCCGTATTCTAAAAAATTGTATATAAATAGGTAAGTCATATTCCAAATACACCAAAATAGTTTTTATCACGAATCTTATTGATGTATCTAGGGGGTATAATGTTCCATCATATTACTTACTAATCCTATTAGATTAATAATATGATTGAAATGAATGACAATTCAACAAATAATCAACATAAAAATTCATATTGAAAAACATGTACACACGATGTTAATATTTTACCATGTAAATAAATAGAACAAAATGATTATAATCCATATAGTGTAATATTATAGATGTATTTATTCAATTATATCCTCAGTATATCATAATATTCATCAAAGGATATTAAAATAGATGAAAATACTTTTAAAATACCACTAGAAAATTTCTTGAGAAAAATTTTAATTTCCTTTTTTAATCAATTATTTTAAATTCAAAAATTTATAAAATATTAGGAAAATCATTATATTTTAAAATAATCATGGAAATTTTTTAAGTAATATTCTTGTAAAATAGTAGTGATAATTTTTGTAATATATATTCATGTACTATGAATTAAAACAATGATTCCCTATACACCTTTAGTAAAATGTTCCTCCTTAGAAAAATGACATGAAGATTAAGTGTAAAACTTTTTATAAAAAGTAAATCATGGGTAAAAATTAATTTAATAAATAATTATATATTATTAAAAATATTCTTCAAAACATTTTAAACAAATATGGATAGGGAAGAAAAAAATATTCTCAACCAAATAGATAAAAAGTAAGCTTCCCTTAAAAATATTCTTTCATGCTTTTGACTACGTAAATAGAAGAAAATTAAAGATAATATTGTAATTTATATAAATAACTATATGATAATAACATAAATGGGGGCTAAGATAAGAATATAATACAATTCCCCCAATATAAAATTTAATATAATGAATCCAGAATAAGGATGAGATTGTAAAATAAACCCATACCTCACGGCCGAATTTCATCGTAAGCACTTTTTACCACTTATATAAAAAATATAAATTTAAAATACATATATAAAAGAAAAATATATATACTTATTATATCATATATTATCAACTTATAAAATTTCAACCCTAGTTTATTAAAAATTATTTATTAAAATCTTCATCTATTAATTGTTTAATTTTTCATGTAAGTTTCAGTTTGGTTATTTCAGAACATTCATATTGATCATAGTTCCATCATATATAGAATTTTAATAATTATATAAATATCATATATATTTAATATATACATATTTATAATCATCCAATAAATACGGACATGAAAAATAAATCACATCACTTCGTGGAGGTGGTATTCCACACATACGCATGAGTGACGTCATCATTTTATAACAGGTTGAAGGGTTAAAAGGTAAAATATATATTACATTTAAATAATAATAATTATCATATATATTAATTAGATACAAATTTATAACTTTTAAGTAGACTATTTATGGAAAATGAATTAAAAAGTTGTGTGGAGATGGGAGACTCTACATACGCACAAGCGATGTTTTTATTTTCTGTATAATGAAAAAGAGGTGGAAAATCATTATTCCAAAATCATCATAAATATTGGAATATTTATTATATTATTATAATTATTTAATGATGTTTATAAAAGGATTTTTTTAATTAGAATAATAAATATACTGTTAATGAGTCGGTGAAGGCAGTTACCTCTTCTTTAAGAGACCTCCTTTGGGTTACACCTTAGGCCTTTCAAGAATCGTCAAAGGAGAATAAAAAAATCTCAATAATGAAGGTAATTAATATATTAATGTTTTTTATCATTGTTTAAATAATCTAGATGGATAATTTTTTTTGAATGAGGGTGGATAAGATGACCTCTTTTATAAGTGATGGGAGGGAAACGCTTAGAATTACTTAAAATATATATGTAATTTTAAGTCATTTTCACAAAATCATGGCTCCAAAATTTTATTTATTAAATGATTATTTAGGTAAAAATAAAACCATAAAATAAGGTTTAAGAATTTATTTTGTGTTATCTTGAATTTTTATCCCTTTATTTTTAACCCTTTTAAACAATTTTACCTTTAACTGAGGTGATAAATATTTACCACAATTACAAATCATTATGACCAAAAATTAGGATGAACATATTAACTAGTATTAATTTTTTAGATTCATAATATAGAATAAATATTACATTTTTGAACTCTTAGAATTTTAATAAATTACTTTTAATATTAATTCGTAAAACGTAATGAAAAATATTTTTTGGAAAATGACAGTTTAAAGCATAAAAATGATTTTATTGAAAAATAAAGTATAATGTTTATTAAAATGGGAATAATTAGATTATTTTAAATAAAAGGTTACTTATTTATATTTATAACAAAAAAAATTATACCTTTTAAAAACTTGATTTAAATTAAATAACTAAAAATACTTTTTATTTAAACAAAAACATTACATAGATTTCCAAAATGTTAAGCATATATTTCTAATTTCAAAATTATAATTTTATAACCATTCTATTAATAATTATATATATTTTATTTACATCAAAAATATTCTATAAAAATTCAATTTATCCTCATATCATTATAATTTGACAAAAGTGAAAGTTTTTGTAAAATTAGTATTTTAACTATTCACCCCAAAAATTATCTATTTCTAAAAAATATAAAAAAATCTACCAAATATAGTTTTTAATATCCAATTTTAAAATGTTAATTCATTTAATCAAATCTAATTTATAAAAAATTTTAATTCCCATATTAATCAAATGCTTTTGTAAAAATATAAAAATTATACTATTATTTCTTTAGAAATAAATGTTTAGTTACTAGAATTGAATATCAGGTGTTATATTCTTCTCCCATCAAAACATTCATATGAAAAATTTCTATAATATCAAATAATGAATATATATGGGTAGTTATTCATCATAAATTTATCATTTTCCCATGCTGCCTCTTCTATACATTGATTTTTCCAAAGTACCTTTACCAATCAAGTTGTTCGATTCTTCAATAGTTGTTCTTTACTATTATAAATCTATATATGTTCTACATTGTATGATAAATCAAGTTCAAATTCTATTTAATAAAATGTATCTATATCTATTTTTGGCATTAAATTCATTATTAAAAATATATATAACACATAATTAACTTTGGAGAGGCTATGTGGTATTTCCAAATGGTATTCCACCACACAAATTATTTATAGAATTTCAAAAGGATTTATATACCTAGGACTTGGTTCCCGTTTCATGTCGAATATTATAACACCTTTCAAAGGATATACAAAAATAAATAAAAAATGATCTCCCGATTTAAATTATAAATCCCTCCTTTAGTTATTGATATAAATTTTTTTTCTACATTTGACTAACTTTATATGATTCCAAATAGTCTTCATGTTCATTATTTTCTCCTTCATGATATCTTATCCTATAATCATCCTTTCCCTAACTTCATCAAAAAAAGTTGTATTATGATACCTCTTATAGTACAATACTTCATATGGTGTCATTTTAATGCTTGAATAGAAGCTATTTGTAACGTCCTAACTCGGGTACCCCACGATAGTTCCCTGAGCCGATCGGTCACATAATCTCAATCATGCCATCCCATATAGTAGAGGTTATGAATTTGAAGGGAGGGTCTAAAATAGATCACGAGGATACTATAACTTATTTACCATAATAATAAACCATAGTAAATAAGTAAACAATAACCAATTGATATATCCAATGACCATAATAATACCAGTATCACAAGATGACAAAAACTAGAAATACAGTGTCAAAACTAAAACATTTGACATTCCATGCTAAATTTTATTTCATGTGTCAATATGTAAAACCTAAAATAAATAAAGACATTAAAAACTACTCCAAGAGGGTCCATACACCATGTATGGTTCCATCATGAGGCTTCATCCGAATCATCCCTATAACATAGGACCATTTCCCTTAAACTATCATGAAACCAAAAAATCAATTCGAGTACTGATCTAGTGGCTCAGGTAGGGTGTGATTACAACATAGTAGGACAATTTTAAGAGTGTATCAAAAAATATATAGTCAATATTATATATAGTTGTATAATGAATAAATACCTTCAATAATGTAAATACTTTACATTATTTCATTTACTCTTTATTTAACCCCATAAATCTCTGGGTTCTCGAGGGCTCCCGAAACTCAATACCTTCTTTGGACCATGATAGAGTATGAACTATCTTCAAGGGATATCATACCTCATGATGCCTTCATTACCATCCATTATTTCAATTTATATTACATAATTCCATAGTTACCATTATTAATCTCAATTTACATATAAATTCCATTGTTACAATTCATTATAAAAATTTACAAAAGAATTCCATTATAACCATTATTTTTATCTATTCTCTTTTGAATTACACTGTTTAAAATCAATGTTTCAATTTACACATGAATTCCATAATTTCCATTAAATCTTTCAATTCACACATTATAATATTACAATATCTCATATATCACAATATCACAATATCATAATACCACAATATAAAAATAACTCCATTAATTAATTACCTGATTTATTAATCCAACTCATCAATTTGATATTCATATGATTCCTTTAGTTAATTCAATAATTAATTAATCACGTCAATGATCTTATAAACACAAATATTGACATTAAGTAATTCAAAAATTAATTAGTCAATCCAAAATCCCAATATCGCATAATTAATTATTCAATTCATAATCCCAATACCCCAAATAAATTGAAAAATTAATTATCAAATCCAGAATCTACATATCCAATAATTAATTCAATAATTGATTACTTGATTCACAATGACAATATCTATAATTAATTCAATAATTAATTAGTCAATTAACAATCCTAATATCCCATAATTAATTCAAAAATTAAATATTCAATTGACAATCCCAATATCCCCGAATTAATTCAATAATTAACTATCCATTTTCATAATCATAATATCGAAAAAATTAATTCAACAAATTAATTATTTAATTTAATACTCATAGTATCCAATAATTAATTCAATAATTAATTATTCAATTTCATAATCACAATATCATAATAATTGTTTTTCAAAATCTACAATTCCAATATCCCCAGTTTCACATTTCCCCCAATTAATTAATTCAATATATTAATTAATTTAATCGTGAACTCAATTTCTAAAAAATATCAATTCTATAACTAAAGACACATATGTTCAATAAAGACATTGGGATTTTAATTATATACCACCAACCCCAATTCGTTGATGAACTATATCTCAATAGAAATCCCCAATTTGGAATGGAATAATGACTTAGAGTGTGATCCAGACCTAAAACCAAAATACAAGATCAAAAAAATAATGATCTCTTAAATCTAGATCAATTACCACAATCATAGATCAAGATAAAAAAACTTCATGATCTAATAATAATAGTAATGACCAAACCCTTAAAGATGGGAGAATATCATGAAGGACTATGTAAACCACACATGATGAGATCCTCTTACTAGGATGTGTGAAAATCATAAATCCGGGCTTAGAATACCCATTAATAGTGGTCAAAAAGGTTTGGAATCTATTTGAGATGCTCCAAAATAATGGATGAATGTTAGGGTCGATTGGGGGTGGATTTTGTGTTAATATGAGGGTTAAGTAATTAAAAATATAATTTTAGGGTTAACTAAGATCTCTTACCCAATATTGCTGGGAAGAGGTGCACATTTTACACAAACTATGTGCCTTAACAATGTGCCTCTTTTAGGGGGGAGGGGGTGAAAAATGTCTCCTTTTAGGGCACACAATTTTACATACCACGTGCTAGCCTTGATAAATCACAATGTCCAGGGTATCAACATTTTCTGTGCCGGAGCACACAATGAGGGAAAATAATGTTCCAACCATGTACTGCACTCTTTCTTCCATTTTTCACAAATATTCACCCAAACACACCGCAATATAAAACCCAAATGAAAAGAATAAAAAACAAGAAAAAGAAAACATGTATACGAACTTGAGATATCTCTATAAAATGTTAGGATCTTATACAATTATTATATGAAAAATACTCCAATGAAAAACAATGAACGCACATGCCTTGAAAGTTATGTGAGTAGTAATTAAACAGGAATTATAATGTCTGAATAGTTATTTCAAATTTCCCATCATTTTGAGGATTATTGGTTGAGCTCAAATTTAGCTTAGTGTTGAGAGACATATAAATCCTATACTATAAATTTAATGATAACCATGAACCATGGTTGGATAAAATTGAAATAAATGCACAATATTGGCTCACAACATCATTAATAAAAATCCATGTGAGGTGCTCAAGAGGGGGATCTTACCTTATAGTAAGGAAATGTGTAGAATTTGTAAGGAAGTCAATAATAACCCATGTGAAATAACTATTTATAGGAGTCTATGAAAATATATTTACAGATTCCATTATAATATCATCTCATTTACACACATTCATAGGTACAGGTTTCATGACTCCTTTAAGATGTTTTATTTCATCATTTAACTTTTAATAAACCAAGCATCATCATACATAGTCTAAAATTTCTAATTTCATATTATCCTGCAAAAAATGTTGCTTTAACTCATAATACATTTTGATGATACTTGGGTGTATAGAGAAATTTGAACTATGATTTTCATCTAATAGTTCAATTTTCATATCAGGCATAGATGAAACATGTAGCCTATTCCCAAATTACAATATACCATCACAAAATATGAAGTATACACACTTCATGTTATTTATGAAATTGAATTTATTTTAAATATTCTCATCATCGTGCTTAGAAATGTTTATTTTCTCCAATAATTATGGTTTGGAAATCATTTGGAATATATGTGATATTTCCCCATTCTTATTGATCCCCATATCCCAAATTAATAAATCAATAAATATGGAATATTTTACAATAATCCATTTAGTCCAATACCCCCGATCTTTACTTCTCCAAGAATCAACCACCTTATTTTCATTCCCATTGTGGTAGTGTATCGATAAATCATAATCCTTGAGGGGTTAAAACCATCTCTTTTTCCTCATGTGGAGCTCTTTCTGTGAGAAGATGTATTTCAAAATGTTGTGATATGTATATATTTCATATATTTCACCATAAAGTTAATACCTCTATATATTCAATGAAAGTATTACAGCTACCAACTGATGATCATGAGATAGATCTATCATTATACATAAGGACACACCCAATTATCTTCCTTAATGCATAACTATATATCATAAATTCATCCATTCTCAATGGTATATTTTATATTAGTTCATTGAATAACAACCTATTTAATTCATTAAAACATTAGTTACATTATTCTGGCTATAATGACTTAACCCATATTACTCCCTGAGAGTTTTTGAAATATTTCATTCAAAATAATTTAAGATCTATTATATTTTGCGTTACACGTACACTATGCAAAAATATGTATTTAGCCACGTTTTTTTTTTCATGGTGGTTTTAAAAACCACAAAAAATTTTATTCTTGATAAGAAGGTAGTGTCAGTTTCTAAATCCACCTCTAAATATTTTTTAAATATTTTTAAATTTGTTTTTAATTTTTTTTAATTTTTTTAAGTGATGGTTTAAAAATATCACCCCTAAATAAAAGAGTGAAAATTTAAAAAATATATAATTATGATATATGATTTATAAATTATTATTTATTATAAAATATAGTTTATTATTTATAATTTTAATTAATTATAATGTGTTAATTAATAAATATTTAAAATTTTAAGTTAATAATAATTTTAATGTTAAGAAAAATGTTCAATAAGATGAAAATCAGATTTCGACATCAATTGACCATAACATTGGGTATGGGAGTCCATTTTATCTCCATGACTAGAAAAATCAAATATTATGAAATGAAAAACAATATAATTAGATTTAAATTTTGTAATAATAAAATGAGTAAAATTTATTATAGTTTCAGGAAAAGTAGAAAATCCTACTTGAACTTCAAACATCCATAACTTTTGATTCGGGTGTCGGTTTGGGTTCTACCACATATCAAATAAAATATTTTGAGGAGCCTTATAATGTGTTGATTAGGGGGACCCACGTAACTATTTTTTTGAGGTGAAGAAGCTCAAAAGGCCTCCATAACAATTTTTTTAGTCAGTGTACCCTAATTTTTTAACATTCGGTGGATTTTCAACCTCATTTATGTGGGGTCATGTGTTCTTTTTTTGGTGGAGAATAAATTTACACCCAGGGACAAGATTGATATTGATATTTTGGTTTTGAAATTTTTTTTTTCATAGTTTAGTTTTATTTATAATTAATTATATGCCCATTTTTATATATTTATTATAATAAATCACTTTTATAAATTCATATTTTAATAGAAATTCATTTTTAAACATATAAACCAAATGTAAATAAATATTTTTTTATTTATTTAATTTAAAATTAATAATTGTCAATTTTATTTACCACGTGAAAATTCATAAATTCTTATATTTATACCTATACAAGTAATGTAATTATATAAACATGTGTGAGTTAAAAAACCAATATTTATGTGTATATCCTAATATATGAAAATAAATAAATAAATATGTATGTTTTTGTGTATATTTATAAACATTTGTAAATATTAATACATTTTTATGCTTATATATTTTAATATCATATATGTGTAGATATATTTGTGTATATATATATATTAATATACAATTATATACTTGAGTGTGTAAATATATATTTATGAAACATAAATGTGTGTTTATATATATTTATGTAAATCATCTTATATGTATTTATATTTATATATATTTAAATCAATTTATTATTTTATAATTTATTTATTTATTATATATATTTTTTAATATTTATTTTTATATATTAAAAATTAATTAACATTTATTATTAATTTACTGTTAAATGACTATTTAATATTAAATATTAAATATTTATTTATTATTTAATATCATTTATTATTATTTATTTTTCATTTATTTTATTTGTTTATTTTTATTATTTATTGACTATTTATTTATTTAATCTTTAATCATTATTTATGTATTATATATTTTTTATTTATTTCATATTTATTTATTATTTATAATTCATTTAATATTTAATTATTATTTATTATTTTTTTATTATTTTTTTACTAGAAATTTATTAGTTATTTATTCTTTTATTCAATATTTATTTATTTATTATCTATTTAATATTAAATTTTTATTTATTTATTATCTATTTGTAATATATTTCAAATTTTTTAATTATTAATTATTAATTATTTATTTATATTTTATTAATTGTTAATTATTATTATTTATTTATTTTTAATGTATTATTTATTTATTAGTTATTTATTAGTTATTTAAAATTTAATTTTTATTACTTATGATTTATTATTTATTATGCATTATGTATTATCATTTATCATTTATTATAATTTATTATTAATTGTTTATTATTTATTATTATTATGTATTTAGTATTTAATTATTATTTATTTCTTACGTATTTGTTATTTATTTAATAATAATTTATAATCTATTTATTATTCATCTATTAACTATTTATTTATTGTTTTAATATTTTTTATAACTTCATTATCATATATTAATTATATATATTTAGTATTTATTATTATTTAATATCATTATTTTTTTATTTTTATAAGTATAAGTATATTTCATACTCTTTACACACCGGCCCGGGAGCTTGCAAGTGTGGTAATGTCTTTGCAGTATATCCTAGAGAAAAGGGCTTCAAATCTCTCATAATGCATATATTTTCAAGATTTATGCACAACATACATGACATACATGGAATATGCATGAAGGATAGGATAAATAATAAGTAAAAATAATAATAAATAAAAGAATAAAAAAATAAAAAATAAAAAATAAATTAATTGTGTAAATAAATAATTTAATTTTAAAAAACAAACAAAAAACCACCGCTAAATATTTTGAGGTGGTTTAAACTGCCGCCAAATGAAATGCTGCGAAATAAAAAACCGCCGTACAAAAGCACCGTAAAATGATTACAAACACATAAATACACTACACTTTTAGAAATCATCACACAACATTTAGTGGTGGTTTAAACCATTTATAAATTTTAAAAATGACAGGGTAACACCTTGTTTTTTTGTAGTGGTAACACTGAGTTTAGCTTATATTATATGCAACCCAGAGTTTAAGAAAAATGTTTCATATTATTAAAACATTATTATATTATAGTTATCACCTAGCCATTAGAATGATAAATATGAATTGAATTGAATAAATTATTATAATATATTTTTTACATTTGTATAAAAAATGAATTTTTTGGTGACCAATTAATTAAATATGAAAAAAATTATATAAAAACGAATGAAAATTTTCCTTTAATTTTTTTTATGAAAACAAACAAATTTAATCTCCATAAATAAAACAAACCACTTTTTGAGAATATTTTAATGAAATTTATATATTATATATTCAATCAACTATTTATTATACATTTCATGTGTTTTCCAAACAAGAGGTTAATCTAATTTCATGCTTAAAAACATCATTTTCCTAAAAAACAGTATTGTTTCCCTCTGTGCACTTATTTTAAAATTTGTTCTTACAATTTTAGAAAACATATTTGAAAAAATAAATTTCATTTTTTAAATAAGCATTTCAAAATTATATTAGGGTGATTTTTTGAAAATTTCTTGAAAATATTAATTTTTTGAGGAATAATGAAAAATACAATATTTTAATAGATAATTGTCCTTCCTTTTAATTTTTTATAAACATAAATTATATTTTAAATTAGTTTTAAAGAAAAATTAATTCTATAATACATTTATCAGTTCAATGCTGTTCATTGGAATTAATTTTATATTAAAATCGGATATAAAAACATTGTAATCATATAAACATTTTCTCTTCAAAACCCCATTTCTCATCCCGTCAACAAGATTTATTTGAAATTATATTTTTACACTTCTATGAATGGAATTTGGAAACTTTTATCCCATTTTTTGAAAAATAATAATTTATATTATATAATAAGTTCAATATTTTTTTTAATCAAAATGATTTATGAAAACAGAAAAAATTAAATATTGTAATTAAGGATAAAGTGGGTATACCGAGGGTTAAACTAAAAATATAACTGTTAAAAAGACCTATTATCATATATAAAATATATTTTCTGGAAATATTTAGAATTTTTAATGTATAATTCTTGATAATATTTCATTTTGGATCATTTTTAAAGAGAAAAACTTGGGTACACCTTTTTCTTTTAAAATAATTACATGTGTGCCACTCACCTCACTTATAAAGGCCACCCATATCCTCTCTTCTTCACACCATAAAACACATTTTTTCATCCACTCAATACACAAATAACTTCGAAAAATCCAAAATCTATATTATAATCCACATTTTAGTCCCAAATCCAACCTAGGTAGGCTTTTGGTACAAACCGAAGAAGGATGCCCAAAGAAGATGTAACATTCTTCCACTAAAATTTTCATTTTATTTCTTCCTCCACCACCTTAAATTATTATTAGACTATGATGATATATTAAAGTAAGTATATTCCATACACTAATACGTTTTTATGTTAACATCATTACCCAAAACCATCTTTACATCCATCAAATAGGTTATGAAATCATTGTTCGGGTGTATAGTGGACTACATTCTCACAAACCGATCTTGATCATTTTTCCATTACCACATATCATGGTTGGGTATGATGATGGATATATAGTACATATTTTATATTAATAAAATTATTATCTGTATAGATTCATTATATCATATATATTTTTTACTTTCCATTTGATATGGGATATGATAATGCTATTCGAGTGTATAACGGACTATCGCCTCACAAAGCGATGTGATTCATTTTCAATAACACTATACATTGAAGATAATAAGTATAAAATTAATAAATATATATGAAATAAATGAAACAATAATTATATTTATTAAATATTTATCATTCTTAAAATATAATATATAATTTTCTTTCTTACCATTTCACTCACTAAAAGATGATATCATCGTTCATGTACGATTGGTGTAATGACCCAAAATTTTGAATAATATTTGTTTCCTAAATTTGTGTGTTATATATTTTTATACTCCACAAAACTATATCCAATAATTAATGAGGTGATACTGTTGGGTTTCTACTATTATGTGATCATTGGTCAATATGATCGATGGAAACTAAACTTTTAACATTACAATTATTGTTTATAAATAAAAGTGATCTTGGTTAATTAATACAGAAAGAAGAGTCGATGGCCTCATATAGTAGACTCGGGCCGTACGACGCCCACCTGTCAGAGCATGAGATGGAGGTAGCATCTCTAGTATTTTCTTTCGACCAAGCCCAAGACGAGCTTCAACATGTGAAATACTAACGAAATGTCCTAAGGGAGAAGTTCAAGCTGATAGAAATCACCACTTGGGCTATGTTGTCTGAGTATCCCCAAGATTCTATCACCATAGCACACCTTACACTTAGGTCATTGGAAGGTGTTATAAGGGACTATGCAACGAGTCCTTATTTACATTGTGTAATCCTTTTGTATAAATAAAATTATTATTTCTTATTATGTTAAATTTGAGAATTTCAAATGTCTGGATAAATGTATCAGAAAGTGCCTTATTATTGATGGATTTGGGAAAAATGGATATTTTAATATATTTTTTTAAACATTAAATAATTAATAATGTGAAATGATTTTAAGAAAATGGTCTTCTACAATTGTTACCAGTATGAAATTTAGAGTCTAATAAGAACAACTTAATTTTTGGTGAATAGTAATATAACCTTATAAATAGTAATGAAAAGTAAATCAGACCAAAAAATAGAAACTTCACCCACGAATGTATAAATATAATTTAGACATCTTAAAAGTGAAAAAATAGTCATAATATAAGTACTGCTATTTTTGTATGTTATAAATATTTTAATTAAAATTTTATAATTAATTTAATAATTTAAAATAAAAATGTATTTTCATAAAATGTAATCATTAATTTTTACTTTATTTTCATATGGTTATACAATAATATTATGGGGCCTTGATTTCTTTTTCAAGGTGTTACAAAATAAGTTATAGTTTTAGAGTTGTTTTTTGAATAAATAAGGATTTTATTTAAAAATCACATTAACCGTATTTATAAAATTAATTTTATAAAATGGAGTTTATTTTTCAATTCAAACATCAATATTAGGTTAGTTTGATTTAAGGGATTTTTCTGAAACAGTTGAATTTTCAGTGAATAGTAAAAACAACGTTTTGAATTTCAGTTGTTAAAAGACATCATTAACGATGTATTAATTATGCAATAATTCTTGTAGAATTTTGAATAGTAATATATCCTATGAGGAGTCCCAAGTGGCCAATACCATGGTCAAATACCATGGGAAAGTCTATAGTTATGTAAATACCAATGATGAGGTGTCCCTTGGAAATTAATTAAATATTCCCTCACTTTTTTAATAAATACCACACCATTATCTCCATCATTTAATTCCAAAATACTCCTCAACGAAGCCATGGTCTTTATACATCCCAAGTATTATTCACAAGGTTCCCTTAATCCCCTCAAGTTTCTATCCTTTTATCTTTCGAAGATACTCTTCAAGGTGAGGTAACCTTTCACCCTCCTCTTTTTTTTCATGATTTCCTTTATGTTATGTCATATAGTTTCATTCTTATTATGTGGGGGTATGTTCGTATTTATTATTATTATTTTCCATTTCATTTTCAAATGATTAGAGACCCTTTCCACTCTCATCAATTTATTTTTTGATTTTCAAGCGATGCCGTTAGGCTACCAAATTTTTCAAAAAAGAAATAGCATCTTCTCTTTTCTTTCATGTTTCCTTTTCATGTGGTGTGTCATTAAAATATCTATACCATGATCATATTATATACCCATACCATATTATAAATTACTTATGAGTATATGACCCTTTACCCCTCTCTTTTTAATGTTTTCAAAAACGATGTTATGTAGCAGTTATGTTTTAGAATTTTCATCTCAAAATCTCTCTCTTTTTCTAAATAAATTATCTTGTATTATTTATGTAGATACCCAAATAAATTTTCATTTCTAGGGGTATTCCTCAATATATAAAATTGATCTATTTGATTTTGTAATTGACATACATTTAACCCTCACTCCCTTTCCATGGATTATAAATGACATAGTGATCTTATTTTGAAGTACTTTTTAAACACCTGATTTTTACATGAAACCCATTTCATTGATTCAATTTGGGTTATTTATGAAGTGTTTGATTAGGATCTATGTGGATCACATGAAAATAATGACATATTAAGGGTGCGTCCTGATAGCACGTCACTGCATTGGTTTAACAATTAATCTCTATAGATGAAAAGTTTCACGATACCTTTGCGAATAAACATGGTAATGTTTTTATGACACCTTTGGAATGAACCTTGGTGATATGTTCATAAATGTATAAATTAAATGTTGTAGGCATATATTCATTTTATCATTCATGTCCTTTTTGTTATGATAATCCCCTTTTTCTATTTCTAATGTCTTGTACTTGTAATCAAGTTCTTATTGATATCACAAGTAAACTGATTCCCTTGATTTCTTTACTGGGCCTTCTGCCCACCATTTCCATTGATGTATGTCTCCAGGTTATGAGACGAAGAATTTTTACATAGGATGAACTTATGATGAAGCCTTACATGTTTATTAGAAGAATGTTTTATGTTGTTTTAATGTTTTATATTCATGTTTTCCAAGACACTATACTTTAAAGATCCTCTGTTTCTAAAATGTAATGAAAAGTTATGTACTAAAAAGGTGGGATGCCATAGTTGGTATCCAAGAAAAGTAAAGTTATTTATGGAAATTAGGATATAAAAAAATTATGAATAACCCTATTGAAAAGTTAAAATATAGGAATACTTCCTAGTATTTTGGCGAGTATGGAGTAAGTAGTTTATCAAGAAAAAACATCCATGTATGGCTACAAGAAAGTAGATGCGGCTCTGGCACAAATGTACCTATGAGTGATAACTTTGACAAGGAATTTCAAGCGTGACCTGGGGTATCCTATATAATGACCCAGAAATCTTGTGGAAACTTTTTCTTAAATACATGGGAATTTTACGAGTCCATATTTTCTGACGGCACTTGATTCTGAGGCCTGGTGTTCCCGGAATCAATTTCTGAAGTTTTGTTCAGGTACGTTCAGTAAACGTATGTGCGAGATTTTATATCATTTGAACTGGTGCTCAGAATTTAAATTTGAGGGCACTGTTGAACTCGCAGCACCATTATTCACTTAAGGATACCTTTACTGCAATTGCGTTTTATCGTGATTGGGAGTTAATTTCTTGGGGTTCAAATTTAAATTAAATAAAAATGGGTGTAACACATTTTTATTTGAATGGAAGTTAAGTCCTCTAAGGGGAATATGGAGGTGGGTCCCACCACCACATAACCTCTTATGGTAGGATATTATGTGGTGGGGCCCACATGAGCATAAAACCCTTCAACTCCCCTTGAACCCCCCCTTAACTATTGAGCTCCCAATTTATGGTGGAGCCTTTCCACCTTCCCCTTAATGGTGCCAACACAATTAATTAATGACTTAATTAATTAATTTGACTGATTTTAATTATTTTGAATCCATTATGGAAACATTAAAATAAGTGAACATATTCTTTTATTTTGGTTTGGCATAATCGTTGGAGAACTTAAAAGAACTCTTGGAAGAACACCATCCTCTCGACGAAGAACGCTACTCGTCTCCAATGAACGTGAAGCAAAATCTTCTACCTTCTTCAACCAGAGCAAGGAATGGAAGCACTGCCACCCACAAAGTACATAGAGGGCGTCGTCTCGACCTGAATTCACTGAGCTCTACTCCCTCCAATGTTGAAGGAACGATGTCCGTCTTCCGCGACGCCCGTCTTCCGTGACTCGTCAACGTACAACAATAATATGAGGTATGAGGGATTGGATTATTTTTACGTATGAATTATACCAATGCAATTCGACGTTTTTTTGGATTGATGATGGCCAAATTTTTATCACCTAACATATTGGCGTGGGCCAAAAAAACACAGCCCAATGTCCCTTCGTTGAATCTTGTTTTGTTGACGTCGGAGGCAGAGCCGAAAAGGCACGGTGCCGTCGCAGCGCACCAGAGGAGAACCGCGACGGACGAAAGAGGAACCGCGACAGGGAGGGCCACGACAGATGAATAAGTACAGTGCCACCACGCCACACGGTGGATCTGAAGGACATGTCCAGGTCGGGCCACAGTGGTGGTGGCGCGGCGCTATCGCACCGTGCGGAGGGCAGCATGACCGTGGCGCCGTCGTGCCACGGTGGAGGTGCACAGGCGGTCGCCGTGGAGCTGGACCGCGGGACGACCGACCATCCCACTAGAAGACCACGACACCTGTAAGATCCATGTGGAGGAGGAAGTGTCCTGCGTACATGGGTCGCTCCGATGGGTGAACCGGACGGCCACGTGCCGGCCGGGCTGGAGAATCCTGGCGCCCACAGGCGCCGCGTGCGCCAGGCCGAACCAGCTGGCTACGGCCGGCCGTGAAGAGGAGGAGGCGGCGCCAGTTGGCATCGCTGGGCGAACTGGACCGTCTTGTAGTGTAGGATGGGTCCGTAGGTGGGCCACACCCAACCGGGTCAGACCCCCCGAGCCGAGTCGGGCCGACCCGCCATCCCACTGGGCTTTACGGGCATGGCCTGTCTGCGCTTAAATACGAATAACTCTTAGACCACGCGTCCAATTGATGTGCCGTCTGTGGCACTAATACCCTCACAAAGAGGGTTCCTTTTTAATACTCTAAATGTGTTTTTAGTAAATTTTGAAAAACGTTCGGGTTTGGATTGAGCGTAAATTCAACCGGTCCCCTAGAACGGAAATGCCAATAACTCTAAGACCAGGCGTCCAATTGACGCACCATCTATCGTGATGGGTTCCTTATGATGAGACGGAACTAAAAGATACATAAAATCAGGAATTTGTGATAGTTGATGTATCGACACTTGGCTCGAGGAGTGGACCCTCCCGGAATCGAGCGTGCTGTGTGCAAGAACCCTAGGGCTGGCTGCGACGACTACTGTTCCAGAATCCTTCGTGGGTTCGACATGGATGACTAATATACCATAATACTCTATGGTTTCGTCAGTGATGACTAATATACTAGGATCCTCCATGGGTCTGACAATTCTGATTTTTTTCCTGTATCCGTTGTGGGTCTGACAGAATAGTAGGTCCTGTATCCTGTGTGGGTCCGACAACATAGCTGGTCCTGTATCATGTGTGGGTACTACAGCTTAGATGAGTCAGTGACTACATCTGATCATCTCCATCACTCTACAAAAGATGTATACCTGTGTGAGCTGAGTCTTGTCTTTCAATCATTTCATCGATGTGATTGACTTTACTTCCTTTGTGGGCTGGATTGTGTTTGGGCTCGAGAGTTAGAGCTGGACTGTGACTGGTAACTTAGGTATATGTAAGGGAATATACCTAAGTAGGGTTTGTTAATACTTTGTGATTGTATCTTTATTCTGTGATTTATCCTTTTTGGATTCTGGGAGACCTTCGGGGGTCTCGAGGTCCCCTACTGAGTATTGTTATACTCACCCATGTACGGGTTTCGCCCGCACCTTATTTTGTTCTGTGCAGATGATGGACAATAGTGATCGATGCTGAGGGTGATGGACAGAAGCCTAATCGGAGCTAGACTAGACGGGACATACCGTAGGGATGAGTTGTTGGTGTTCTGTACCTACCCTTCAAGTAGGATTCCCCGGTGGACAATCCATGAGCTGTTTTACCTTTTTTACTTGTACTTGTTGTTCAGTTGGGTTTGTATACTGGCCCACTTACTTTCAGCACACCATACATTTCTATTTTAGTACATTTTTCCTCTACTGCTTGTGTTCAGACTATGTGTGTGTTACAGTTTAAAAATGCAAGGCCTTCCCTTTTTATCGGGATTACGCCTTCGGTGCTAGTTGCCAGCCCCTGGCCTATGGAAGACGAGCTTAGGGTAGTGACGACACGGGCCCTGAGGACGAGTGGTGACAAATTGGTATCAGAGGAGTTGGTTCTACTGTAGAACATGGACTCTAATTCTTTTTACAGTAATAGTGTTATGTTTTTAGGGTGTGGATATCAGTTTAGGGAAACTCGTGTTGGTGCGGTGGCCAACGTATCCATACACTAGGACTCTGACTTCTGATCTCCGACTCAGTGCATGAAAACACTAATTACGTGTGTGTTTCCTTTGAAAAAGTTTTCTTCATGATTACTTTGTGTCAGCTCACCAGGTTTACTATTTTAACCATGGCGTACCTATTTATTTTTAGGATGGCCCCATGAAGGCATCCAGCTTGGTTTTTGAGTTATGTATGAGATGGTTGCCCACCAAGTGATGAGGCCTTGGTGTAGGGCCCCATCATAGAGAAGGTACCAGTAGTACCACTACCCGCTGGGCCACCGATACCACCAGCTCCAATAGAAGAGAGTGCACGCTGTCTGAGAGCGTTGCATGAGTTCCAGCACCAGAGGTCACCTAGGTTTCTAGTAGAGACGGACCCACATGCAACTGAGGATTGGATGGAGGCTGTCATGCGGGTTTTCAGATTGGTAGGGACACCATCCGACCTCATGGTGATCCATTCCGCGAGTCACCTGTATGCAGCAGCAAGCAGATGGTGGAGCCTGATGCTCCAGGTGCATGATGAGGCATCATTTCTCTGGACAGACTTCGAGAGTCTCTTCCTCTCAGAGTTTTTTCCAGCCACCCTTCGTGCGGTGCAGATTCTGGAGTTACTTCATCTGCAGTAGGGTAGCTTGACAGTAGCTCAATACTTAGCATGGATCACTGACCCTTCATGATACTCCACGAATATGGTATGATACCCATTCTTCAGGGCCCAGACCTTCGAGCAAGGACTCAGGAATGAGATATATTCTTTGATGATCTGCCTCAGCATTCGGACATAGGCGAGGGTGCTGGAGCGATCCCTTCTAGTAGAGAGTTTTCTCACTGAGCATTAATCAGTAGAGAGACCCACCACATCGCGACACATAGCAGAGTCTTCTGCAGCTAGCAATAAACAGATGTCGCAGAGGTCCAAGCATACCAGTCCATCAGGTGGGTGACACCAGGATACATGTTCGGTTGTGCGGGGCACATGAGACAGAGCCAACTATACAAGAAGCAGGCAGTGCTATGCATGCGGTGGGTAGGGCCACATGGCTTGTGACTGCCCGAACCGTCATGAAGATGAGAAGCAGACAGTAGAGGGACCTCCCAAGAAGAGGCAGAGGTTCAACCGTGGTGGTCCACCGGGAGCTGGCGAACGTGGCATAGGAGCTGGCCGAGCATCGGGTGGTGGAAGATGTTTCGAGGCTCTACCACCACCACCACTAGGAGGTCCACCCCGACCACAGGGAGCTAGTGGATAGAGGTGGGCTCAGCTCCAGGCAGTCGAGGCCTACGACCACGACGCACCTGAGATGATTCGACGTACTATCTATGTCTACTCCACCATTGTTGCAGTACTTATAGACATAGGTGTGAGTCATTCTTTTATTTCCATTGCCCTCGTTCAGAGCTCGAATATTCCAATGGAGCCATTGGCTCGATCCTTAAGGCTAGAGTCTCTCATGAGAGAAGAATCGATGATTACGCACCGGTGTAGGAAGTGTGAGCTTACTCAAGGTGGAAAGAGCTTCGGCTGGGATCTTCTTTTAGCGGCGTCGAGGCCATACAACATCATATTGAGTATGTACTAGTTATCCACCGTTCATGCTCAGATTGACTATATTAGGCACAAAGTGCGGTGTATCCGCATGGATGGGACCAAGTTCACCTTCACCGGTAAGAAGGTATCCTTTGCAGTGTAGGATGGACTTACACAGAGGAGGGGGCAGCCGATCACACATCAGTTGGCTAGTCTCATACTCGGAGTGGTTGATGTGCAGAGTCAAAGTTTTCTTGTTGTGGTGGATCAGTACGCGGATGTTTTCCCTGACGACGTTCCAGGACTACCTCCACGTAGAGAGGTAGACTTCTACATTAACCTATACTCTAGGACGACACCGATATCTACTCCAGCATATTGGATGGCTCTTGCCGAGCTTTGTGAGTTGCAGGTATAGCTGGAGGACTTACAGGGGAATGGATTTATCTGACCCAGTGTTTCATCCTAGGAATCTCAGATTTTGTTCGTCAAGAAGGTGGATGGGAGCTTGCAACTGTGTGTCGATTACCGTCGCCTGAATCAGGTGACCTTGAAGAACAAGTACTCACTCTTGAGGATAGAGGACTTATTTTATCAGCTCAATGGAGCACAATGGTTCTCGAAGATAGACCTTAGGTCAGGATATCACTATCTTAGAGTTCGAGATGAGGATGTGCAGAAGACAGATTTCAGGTGTCAGTATGGCCACTATGAGTTCTTGGTTATTCCCTTAGGTGTAACCAATGCTCCAGCAGTGTTCATGAGTCTCATAAACAGGATCTTACATCCTTTCCTCGATCTATTTGTTGTAGTCTTCATCGAAAACATACTGATCTACTTGATTACTGAGGAGGAGCATTCCTACCATTTTCAGGTTGTACTAGACACACTCTGAGAGAACCATCTTTATGGTAAGCTCTCAAAGTGTCTGTTCTGGATTCGAGATGTTCATTTCTTAGGACACGTCATCTCAGAGGCTGGAGTTGTAGTGGATCCAGCGAAGATCAAGACAGTACTTTCTTGGGAGCCACCTAGGAGTGTGATGGAGTTGTAGAGTTTTATGGGACTAGCTGGGTACTATCAGAGATTTTTTCTAGACTCTCCAGAGTTAAAGAACCACTTTAAGCATTGACGAAGAAGGGGAAACCCTTTGTGTGGTCATATAGATTTCATCAGAGCATTCAGGAGCTGAGGAAGAGGTTGACCAGTGCACCCATCTTGAGGCTACTGGAGTAAGGCGTAGGGTACGTAGTTTACTGCAATGCATCAGGGACCGAACTCGGGTGTGTCCTGATGCAGGAGCGATCAAAGATTGTGTATGGTTCATGATAGTTGAGACAACATGAGTAGAAATATGCTACCCATGACCTAGAGTTAGCAGCAGTGGTCTTCACCATGAAGATGTGGAGGCATTATCTGATGGGCGAGCGTATTACAGTCTACTCTAACCGCCAGATTCTCAGGCACATCCTCTCGCAGAGGGAACTGAACCTGAGACAACGGTGATAACTCGATTTCCTCTAGGACTATGACTTTGAGATAGTCTATACTCCTAGGAAGGGGAACATTGTAGCAGATTCTCTCAGCAGAAGATCAGGCATTCATCTGCTAGGAGAGGTGAAAGAGCAGCTGGCCACGTTGCCGATATCCTTTGTGGATAGAGATGGAGAAACCTTTCTTCAGTCTCTCACAGTCACTCCTCCACTTCTTCAGCGATTCAAAGAGTCACAGTGTGGGGATGTTGACTATGAGACGCGACATGCTCAGATATCCTCATGGCAGGAACATAATGGGTTTTATAAAGGTGGGGAGCACGTCATCCTCTTTAGAGGACGTACCATGGTACCAGTTGCATTACATGAGGAGGTGTTGAGGGAGTTCCGCACTTCCCCTCTAGCGGTGCATCCAGGAGTGGCGAAGATTTATCAGGACCTTAGAAGACAAAACTAGTGGTCGGGTATGAAGAATGCGGTAGCCGAGTTTGTCTCTTAATGCCTCACATTTTAGTACGTGAAGGCAATGCACCAGGTTATAGTAGGCTTGGTTCAACCCTTAGAGGTCCCAGAGTGGGAGTGGGATGGGATATCCATGGATTTCGTTATGGGAATTCCACATACATCCAGAGGACACAACTCTATCTGGGTGATCATAGACCGACTCACCATGTCGTCCCACTTCCTACCGATCAAAGAGATGGGCTCATAGAGAGCTTGGGATGCCTCTACATATAGGAGATCATACGGCTTCATGGTGTTCCATCGATGATCGTCTCCGATCGAGATGCACGTATAACTTCCCGACTATGGAAGGGGTTGTAGGAGGCTTTCAGGATGCAACTTTGCTTGAGAACCACCTTCAATCCTCAGACAGAGGGCCAGAATGAGAGGACCATTCAGACTCTTGAGGACATACTCTGTGCATGCGTCTACAACTTTGGTCGCATCTGGGAGGATCACTTTCCCTTGGTAGAGTTTGCGTATAACAACGGCTAACACTCTACTATCGGGATGGCACCATACGAGGCACTTTATGACCGACCTTGAAGATCACCTTTATGCTGGACTGACCTAGGGGAGTTGGTACTTGTAGGACCAGAGATGGTGCAAGCTATGACGGAGAAGGTGAAGATCATCCAGGAGTGGATGAAGACTACACAGAGTAGACAGAAGTCATATGCTGATAGGATATAGATACCACTAGAGTTTGAGGATGGCGACCACGTCTTCCTACAGGTCTCACCTTGACGAGGTCTGTGAAGATTTGGCCGAGGCAACAATTTGTCTCTACGATTCATCGGACCTTTTTAGGTCCTCAGCAGGGTAGGCGAAGTGTCTTACCGCTTGGCTCTTCCACCTCAGTGGCACCGGGTTCCTGACGTCTACCACTTATCTCAGCTGAGGAGATATGTGCATGACCCATCCCACATCATCGACCATGGGGAGCTGGTCATTGATGATGGGGCAACATTCACGAAGGTTCCAATGGAGATTAAAGATCTACAGGAGCGGGTCCTACGGGGATGGTCGATTCCTCGGGTGCACGTTCGCTGGTAGCATGGTAACCTCTAGGAGATCACATGGTATTAGGAGGCTCAGATGCGTGCTCACTACCCCCATTTGTTCCCCTAGTATGTGTAATAGATTACGGGGACATAAATCCCTGAGGTGGGGAGAATGTAAAGACCCAGAAATCCTATGGATTTTTTTTTCTTAAATACATGGGAATTTTACGAGTCCACAGTTTCTGATGGAATTTGATTCTGAGGCCCGGTGTGCCTGGGATCAATTTCTGAAGTTTTGTTCAGGTACGTTCAGTAAACGGATGTGCAGGATTGTATATCTTTTGAACCAGTGATCGGAATTGAAATCTGAGGGCACCGTTGAACTCGAAACACCGATATTCGCTTAAGGATACCTTTACCGCAGTTGTGTTTTATCGTGATTGGGAGTTAATTTCTTGGGGTTCAAATTTAAATTAAATAAAAATGGGTGTAACCCATTTTTATTAGAATAGAAGTTAAATCCTCGAAGGGGAAGTTGGAGGTGGGGCTCACCCCCACATAACCTCCCATTGGAGGATATTATGTGGTGGGGTCCACATGAGCATCAAATCCCTCAACTCCCCTTGAACCCCCCTAAACTCTTGAGCTCCCAATTTATGGTGGAGCCTTTCCACCTTCCCCTTAATGGTGCAAACAAAATTAATTAATGACTTAATTAATTAATTTGAGTGATTTGAATTCTTTTGAATCCGTTATGCCAACATAAAAATAATTGAACATATTCTTTTATTTTGGTTTGGCATAATTATTGGATAACTTGGGATAATTCTTGGAAGAACACCATCCTCTCGACAAAGAACGCTCCTCATCTCTGAAGAACATGAAGCAACATCTTCTACCTTTTTCAACCGGAGCAAGGAAGGGAAGCACCACCGCCCATGAAGTACACCGAGTGTGTCATCTCAAACCTACTTCACCGAGCTCTACTACCTCTAACGTTGATGGAACGGTGTCCGTCTTCCATGACACCCATCTTTCATGAATCGTAAACGTACAACGATAATACGAGGTAAGGGTGGTTGGATTATTTTTACTTATGAATTATACCCATGTAATTTGACGTTAATTTTTCGATTGATGGTGGGAAAATTATTATCACCTAACGCGGAGGGTGAGGGCCGAACAAACACGGCCCAAATTCCCTCCGTTGAATCTCTTTTGGTTGATGTCGGAGGTGGAGCCGAAAGGGCATGGTGTCGTCGCACCACGTCGGAGGAGAACCGCAACAGACGAAAGAGGAACAATGGATGGGAGGGCCATGATAGATGAAGAAGCGTGGAACCATCGCGCCGCATGGTGGAGTCGAAGGCTGCGGCCAGGTCGGGCCATGGTGGTGGCGGCGCACCGCTGCTGGTCCGCGCGGAGGGCAGCAGGACCGCGGGGCCATCGCGTTGCGGTGGAGATACGGAGGTGGTCGGCCGAGCTAGCCGCCATGACGCTGGACTGCGGGACGAATGGCCGGCTGACCGGATGGTCCGCTGGAGGACCACGACACTTGCAAGCGCCACGTGGAGTAGGACGAGGCCCGCATCCATGGGCCTCTCGGCTGGGTGAACCGGCCGGCCGCGTGGCAGCCAGGCTTGAGAAGCGCGGCTCCCGCAGGCACCGAGTGGGGAGAACCGCGACCCATAGCGCGTGTCGCGTGCGCCGGGCAGAAACCGCTGGCTATGGCAGGCCAGAGAGAAGAGGAAGCAGCGCCGCTTGGAGCCGATAGGTGAACTAGACTGTTCTGCAGCGTGGTCCAGGTCCGCAGGTTGTCCGCGCCCCACCGGGCCGGGCCGACCCCCAGCCGGGTCGGACCCACCATCCCACTGGGCTTGACGGGCCTGGCCATTCTTCTCTTAAATATGAATAACTCCTAGACCACATGTTCGATTGACGCAACGTCTATGGAACCAAGACCCTCACGACAAGGCGGTCCTTTTGTGATACTCTAAGTGGGTTTGGGTAAATTCTGGAAAACTTCTGGGTTTGGATCGAGCGGAAATCCAACCGGGCCCCGGAATGGAAATGCCAATAACTCTCAGACCGGGCGTCCGATTGATGCGTCGTCTGTCGATATGGGTTTCTTATGATGAGATATAACTACAAGATACAAAAACTCAGGAATTTGTGATAGTTTATGTATCCACACTTGGCTCTAGGAGCGGACCCTCCCAGAATCGAGCGTGGTTTGTGCAGGAACCCTAGGGCTGGCTGCAAGGACTACTGTACCGTAATCCTCAGTGGGTTCGAAAATGATGACTACTGTACCAGAATCCTCTGTGGGTTCATCAGTGATAAATTCTGTATCGGGATCCTCCATGGGTCTGACAGTTCTCACTTCTGTTCCTGTATCCTGTGTGCGTCCAACAGAATATCTTGTCCTGTATCATGTGTGGGGCTAACAACTTAGCTGGTCCTGTATCATGTGTGGGTCCAACAGATTAGATGAATCAGTGACTACATCTGATCATATCTATCGTTCTACGAAAGATGCATACCTATGTGAGATGAGTCTTGTCTTTTAATCATTATCATCAATGTGATTGACTTTACTTCATTTGTAGAATGGATTGTGTTTGGGATCGAGAGATGGAGCCAGACTGTGACTGATAAATTAGGTATATGTATTGTCATATACCTAAGTAGGGTTTCTTGATACTTCATGATTGTATCTTTATTCTGTGATTTATCATTTTTAGATTCTGGGAGTCTTTCAGAGGTCTCGGGGTCCCCTACTAAGTATTGTTATACTCACCCCTGCACGGGCTTCACCCGCACCTTGTTGTGTTCTGTGCAGACGACGAACATCAGTGATCGAGGATGAGGGTGACCGACGGGAGGCTGATCAAAGATGGAATAAAAGGGACGTACCACCAGGATGAGTTGTTCAAGTTATGTACCTACCCTTCAGGTAGGATTTCCCGATGGACGATCCGGGAGCAGTTTTCCTTTTTAACTTGTACTTGTTGTTCAGTTGGGTTTGTATACTGGCCCACTTACTTTCAGGACACCATAATTTTCTATTTTAGTACATTTTCCTCAACTTCTTGTGTTCAGACTATGTGTGTGTGTTACAGGTTAAAAACTCAGTGTCTTCCCTTTTTATTGGGATTATGCCTTTGGTGCTAGTCTCTAGCCCCTGACCTATGGATGTAAGGCTTGGGGTAGTCACGGTACGGGCCCCGAGGATGGGTCGTAACATCCTGGTACCTGACAATGGGTCTTGTTGCACTCTTGGTTGTGACACTCCCGGGGGATATGATTGGTTAATCATAATCTTTTTATGAATAATTATGAAGGATTTATAGAGAAATGTAATTATTTAAAGATTGAATTTTTAAGACATATAATCCATTATAGTTAAAAGATTCATAAATGATATAATATTCTCCCTAATATTTTATTCTTTTAGAAAATGGCAGACAATAGGAGGAACAATGAAAATGGTGACTGCAATGGACCATGCAATAACGGCCCTTTGATGGAAGTTGGAATGGATACTTTCAGGCGAATGATGAACCAACTGACTCAAGTTATGGGAAATAACAAGAATCAAGCAGAGAGACCAATTTCACTTTGACGGGAACAAATTTTTTCTGAATCCTATACAAATCAATGACCACAAACCTTCATTGGATCTACCGACCCACTGATTTCTGAACAATGTATTAGCTCTATCGAATAGATCATTTATGTTCTCCGTTGTTCGGAACAAGAGAAGATTATCGTGGCTATTTATCGCTTAGAGGGAGAAGCTGATCAGTGTTGGGAACTGATTAAAAAACCAAGGGCAATAGTGGAAGTTGAATCTATGGAGTGGGAAGAGTTCATATGAATATTCTTCAACAATTATTTCCTTTGATTGATGAGAACAAAGAATGGAGAAGGAGTTTCTCGAGCTAATGCAGAAGGATAATGAGTCTGTTGGAAGCTACGAGATGAACATCACAAAGATTTCACGTTACACCTCTAACATTTTCAAAGATCCAAATGGTAATGTTGATAGATTATTTGGTGGATAGATACCTCATCTATAGAATAATCTATCCAACCGAGATTATGAAAGCTATTAGGAGATCGTGCGAAGTGTAATGAAAGTCAAACTAGAGTTTGGTGATACACAATGGTCTCATAAATCCAATGACAAGAAAATATCTATGAAGCCAAGATTTGGGAGGATCTTCGATCAGGGAAGAGGTGGAAAGCAAGTGCAATGTCCCACGTGTAATAAATGTTGGAAGAATCATTCGGGGAACTGCCTATTTGGGAGAAGGAAATGCTACAATTGTGGAAGATATGGCCATATCGAACGAAATTATCGTAGTGAGGTGAAGCCAAAACTCCCCAACACTAACAAAAAAGGGAAGATGGTGCAGGCCCTAATTGATGTCCAATGATATAAGTGTGGAAAACTTGGGTACTTTTCTAATCACTGTCCCAATCTAAGGGCAGTGGAGGGGAATCACCATCAGCCTCAGCATAGGACAAGAGAGAAAAGTCATTCTTTTTCAATCACTACGGAAGAAGTTGAAGCACCAAATGATGTGGTGGCTAGTACTCTGGTTGTTCTCTCAAATATAGCAAATAAATTTTTTTATTTTGGTTCTACACATTCCTTTATTTCCTCCATGTTTGCAATGAATTTAGAACAAACCCGTAATTTTCTAAAAGTAGATTTATCAGTCAAGACTCTTAGTGGGATTATCCAATCATAACCATTGTTTAGAAACTATAGTATTTAATTTAGCGATCACAATATTATAGAAAATATAGTAGTAATTCCCATGCAGGAATTTGACATTATACCGGGAATGAACTGGCTCTAAAATTATAATGCTAAGATCAAATGTAGAAGCAAGGAAATCTACATAGTTTTGAATGGAAAACCTATAGTTATCTTCCAAGGAGAGATATCTCATCCTGATCTTTGTCTAGAAGAACCTCTTATATCCTTATTTATGGAGTTGATCAGTGAATAAGAAGAAGGAAATGAGAGTTTGAGGATAGAAAATGTCCCCATCATCCAGGAATACATTGACGCATTTATTAAGAAGTTACCCAAGCCTCCCCCAGAAAGATAGGTAGAGTTCTCCATTGAACTCGTACCTGGGTCTCATTCGATATCTATGACCATGTATAGGATAGAAAATGTGGAGATAGAATAATTAATAAAACAACTTGAAGAACTTTTGGATAATAGTTTTATACAACCAAGTTTGTCTCCTTGGTTAGCACCTATTCTCTTTGTGAAGAAGAAGGATTGATCGATGTAGTTATGGATTGAATATAGAGAACTTGAAAGGATCACAGTGAAGAACAAATAAACTCTTACAATAATTGATGAATTATTTGACCAACTTCATGGGGCTCAATTCTTCTCTAAGATTGATCTTTGATCTAGTTATCATCAATTGAAGGTGAAGAAAGAAGATATTCCTAAAAATGCCTTCTGATCAAGATATGTGAATTATGAGTTTGTTGTTATGCCCTTCGGACAGACTAATGCAGCTGCATATTTTATGGATTTGATAAATAGAGTCTTTAAGGACAACCTTGATAAATTTTTGTAGTTTTTATTGATGATATTATTATATATTCCAAAAGTCACGAGGAACATGACGATAATCTTAGGTGTATTTTTAAAACTCTATGGAAGGAAATGCTTTTGGAATGTTCCAGAAAATATGAATTCTGGTTGCAACAAGTTTCTTTCTAGGGGAAAATTGTTACCAATGATGGAATCACAGTTGACCCTACAAAGAAAAAAGTTCTAGAGGAGTGGCCTCAACCTACAACAATAACTTAGATTAATAGTTTCCTTAGTTTAGCAGGATATTATAGGAGGTTTTTGAATAAATTTTCATGACTTTCTAATCTACTAACCATGTTAACTTAAAAGGGGTCAAATTCATCTAGACAAAGGAGTGCGAGGAATGATTACAAGTGCTGAAGAAGAGATTGGTTACTGCACCCGAGTTAAATTTACCCTCAAGTGGAGAAGGATTTGTAATTTTTAGAGATGCATCTTCGAAAGGTCATGCGTGCGTCCTCATGAAAAATGACAAATTCATTGCTAATGCATCAAGACAGTTGAAGAATCATTAGTAAAACTATCCTAAGAATGATCTAGAGATGGCTACAGTTGTTTTTGATATAAATATTTGGAGGCACTATCATTATGGGGAGAAATGTGATATATACATAGACATTCAAAGTTTAATGTATATTTTCAAAAAAAAAGGAATTGAACATGAGGCATAGGATATGGATGGAACTTTCAAAGACTATGATTGTTCAATTAATTATCATCTTGGATGTGCAAAAAAAGTCGCTGATGCATTAAGCAGGAAAGACCCAATTGTTTTTTCCATGATGAGTATACAAAGAGATCCTTTGATAAATGACCTAGTAAAGCTGGACATGTGAATTATAAGGGACGACACATCATAAACCCTAACCCAAAGGATTTCTCAACCGCCATTTCTAGATAAGTTCAAGAATGCTCAGAAATAAGATCCTTTGTTGCAAAAGAATTTTGTGGCTGTGATGGATGAGAAGTTTCCTGAGTTCAATATTGATCAAGAAGGTGCACTGAAATTTCGTACAAGACTATGTGTTCCATCTATTCTGTAAATAAAGAAGGAGATGATGGATGATTCTCATAGCTCTACTTTCTCTATACATCTTGGAAGAAAAAAAATTTATAGGGACCTTCGTGATCATTATTGGTGGGATAATATGAAAAGAGAGATTGGTGAATACACTTCAAGGTGCCTGGTATGTCAGTATGTAAAGGTAGAGTGACAACTTTCTAAAGGGGTATTGAAACCACTACACATACCAACATGGAAGTGGGACAATATCACCATAAACGTTTTCACTAGTCCCCCATAAACTTCAAAGGGAAACAATTCAATATGGGTTATTATGGGCCGTCTCATAAAGACTGCCCATTTTATCTCCATTTTGGAAGATTTCCCTCTTGGTTAACTTTCCATGATTTACATGAAGGAAGTGGTAAGGATGCATGGAGTTCCACTTTCTATCATATCTGATCATGATCCAAGGCTCACATCAAAATTCTAAAGAATTATTCCACATACTATGAGCACTAATTTGAATTTTAGTATGTCCTATCACCCCCAAACAGATGGCCAATCTGAGAGGACTATTCAAACACTCGAGGATATGCTGAGAACATGATCAATGGAATTTAAAAGTAGATTGGATCAACATCTCCCTTTAGTTTAGTTCTCTTACAACATCAGCATCCACTCGAGCATCTAAAAGGAATCCTATGAAGCTTTATATGGTAAGTGGTGTAGAACTCCAACTTGTTGGCATGAAGCTGGTGAGAGAAATATTCTTGGGCCTGATCTTGTGCAATAGATGACTGAAAAATTCCTTGCCATCCAACAACACATTAAGGCTTCTTAGAGTCATCAAAATATCTATGCTGACAACAATCGAAGGGACTTGGTGTTTGATGTGGGTGAAAGAGTCTTTCTTTGAATTTCACCTTAGAAGAGAGTCATGAGTTTTGGGAAGAATGGGAAGCTCATCCCTAGGTACATTGGCCCCTATGAGATCCTTGATCACAGGGGATCTGTGGCCTATCAGTTTTCACTTTCTTCAAATCTAGCATAAGTACATGACATCTTCCATGTTTACCTCTTGAGGAAGTACAAACCTGACCCTTCGTATGTACTAAATCCAGAGGAGGTACAACTGGAACATGAACACTCTTATAAGGAGCAATTGGGGGAGATATTGGATCGTAGAGACAAGATTCTACGCAACATGACTACCCAACTTGTTAAGGTGTTGTGGAGGAACAACAAATGCAAAGAAGCTAAGTGGGAACCATAGGAGTCTATGAGGTGGAAGTACCCACACCTTTTCTCTTTATAGGGTACATGTTAAAATTTAAGTGACAAAATTTCTTAAGGGGGAAAGAATGTAATGACCTATTATTTTGGATAATATTTGTTTCCTAAATTTGTGTGTTATTACATTTTATAATCCACGAAACTATATAATTTAACTAATGAAGTGATACCATTGGGTTTAGACAGTTATATGATCGTTGGTCAATATGACTGTTAGAAACTAAACTCTTAATGTTAAAATTATTGTTTATAAATACAAGTGATCTTGGTTAATTAATACAGAAATAAGAGATAATGGCCTCATCCAGTAGACTCAAGTCGTACGAAGCCCATCTGTCAGAGCTTGGGAAGGAGGTAGCATCTTTGGGCTTTTCTTTGGACCAAGCCCAAACTGATATTCAACATGTGAAGCATGAATGGAATCACCTAAGGGAGAAGTTCAAGCTGAAAGAAATCACCAGTCGGTCAATGTTGTCTAATCCACCCAAGATTCTATCATCGTAGCACCCCTTACAATTAGGTCCTATGCAGGTGTTATAAGGGGCTATTTAACGAGTCCTTAGTTACGTTGTATAATACTTTTGTATAAATAAAATTGTTATTTATTATTATGTTAAATTTGTAAATTTCCAATGTCCAGATAAATGTAGGATGAAGTTCCCTATTATTGATGAATTTTGGAAAAAAGGGGTATTTTAAAATATTTTTGTAAACATTTTATAATTAATAATGTGAATTGATTTTCAAAAAATGGTCTTCTACAATTGTGACCTGTAAGAAATTTAGAGTCTAATAAGATCAACATAATTTTTGGTGAATAGTAAAGTATGAATACTAATATACCTTTATGAATAGCAATAAATAGTAATGAATAGTTAATTGGACAAAAAAATAGAAACTTTACCCATGCATGTATAAATATAATTTAGACATCTTAAATTTGAAACAATGGTCAAAATATATGTATTGGTATTTTTTATTTCAATAATATTTTAATTAAAATTTTATAATTAATTTAATAATTTAAAATAAAAATGTATTTTTATAAAATTTAGTCATAAATTGTTACTTTATTGTATTATGGTTATATAATAATTTTATGGGACCTTGATTACTTTTTCAAGGTGTTACAAAATAAGTTATAGTTTTAGAGTTGATTTTTAATTAATAATGATTTTATTTAAAAATTAAATTAAAAATTTTTAGATTTTTTTTCATAAAATGGAGTTCATTTTTGAATTCATAGCATTGATATTAGGTTAGGGTAATTTTTTTGGACTTTTCTGAGACCTTTGAATTTTCGGTGAATAGTAAAAATATAGTTTTGAGTTTCAGGTGCTTAATGGATTTATTAATGACGTAATAATTATGTTATAATTTTTAATAGTAAGATATTCTATGAGGTTTTCAAATTTTCTAATACCATGGTAAAATACCATGGGAAGCCCATGGTTTTACAAATACAACAAATGAGTTGTCCCTTGGAAATTAATTAAACATTCCACCACTTTTCCTATAAATATCAAGCCATTACCTCATTTATTTCATTCCAAAATCCTAGTCAATGATGCTATAGTATTTATACCTCCCAATAAGTCCTCCCAAGGTTCCCTTAATCACCCCATGGTCCCAACCTTCAATATTTTGAAGATACTCTTCAAGGTAAGGGAACCATTCACGCTCCTCTTTTTAGTAATGATTTCCTTTATGGTATTCCTTTTATTTAACATATTATTTTGTGCGGGTGTATTCTTATTTATTCTTATTACTTTTCATTTCATGTCCAAATGATGAGAAACTATATCTTCTCTCATAAATTTATTTTCTGAATTTTTAAACGACGTCGTTAGCCTGTCGAATGTTTCGTAAAAGAAATAACATATTCTCTTCGCTTTCATGTTTCTTTTTCATGTGGTATGTCATTAAAATATCCATACCATGATCTTTTTATGTACCCATACTATATTAAAAATTATTTATGAGTGGTTGACCCTTTTCCCATGACTTTTTAATGTTTTCTAAAATGACGTTATGTAGTCGTTATGCTGCAGAATTTTCATTTCAAAATCTCTCTCCTTTTCTCCAGAAATTCTATTATATTATTTATGTGAATACCCAAATCTATTTTTATTTCTAGGGGTATTCATGAATACCTAAAACTGATATATTATATTCTATAATTGACATACCTATAACCCTCACTCCATTTCCATGGGTTTTAAATGACATAATGATCTTATTTTTAAGTACTTTTTAAACGTCATGATTTTTACATGAAACCCATTTCTTAGATTCTATTTTGGTTATTTATGAAATATTTGATTATGATCTATTTGGATCACCTGAAAATAAAGAAATATTAAGGGTTCACCTTGATATCACTCCAATTAATTGGGTAAAGAATTAATCTTTAGAGATGACAAGTTTCAAGATACCTTGGTGAATGCCATTGGTAACATTTTTTTGAAACCTTGGGAATAAACATTGGTGATATGTTCATGAATGTCTAAATGAAAAGTTTTAGCCACATATTCAAGTTGTGATTCATGTTATTTTTATTATAATATGCCTCTTTTTCGGTTTCTCACGTCTTGTGGTTTTCATCAAGTTCTTATTGATATCAAAAGTAAATTGTTTCCCTTAATTTTTTTATTGGACCTTCTGCTCACCCTTTTATTTGACGTATGTCTCCAGGTTATGAGATGACGAATTTTAAAAAAGAATGAACTTATTATGAATCCTTTCAATTGGATTATAAGAATTTTTTATTTTGTTTTCATATTTTATGTTTCTGATTTCCAAGACAGTAGACTTTAAAGATCCTCTGTTTGTAAAATGTAATGAAAAGTTATGTAATAAAAAGGCGGGATTCCCTAATTTGACAACAAACTTTACTGAGTAATTTGACTCTTTATTTTCGTCACCACACCACATGGATGATATGTATAAGTGTATTTACAAAAAAAATATTTTATTTATTATGTTATGATATTTATATAAAGATAAAATATTACATACATCTCTTCTATAATGATCGTTGAAAAATAGAAATGCTACTCATTCATACATACGACATACCATCTCCATGATTGTAAAATAATTCATTTTTCTAAAAAAAATATTTAATTATTGGTATTAAAATAAATTAGATAATAATTCCATGATTATTTTTATTCACATGATTTAATCATTATCAATTTATAAGCACTAAAAATAGAAAATCAAAACATATATAAAAAACAAAGCGGTTATTACACGAAACATGACATTAAAATGTATTTATTAATAAATGGGTAATAAAAGGTCATAATTAAACAATATATGGTATTATATATTTATAATTATATTTCTCTAATATATTTATAATAAATTCATATTTATTATATTTGAGTTTTGAATTTGTAAAAAGCATGTTGAGACTTACAATAAGGGATTTCTACTTTCTCTTTTATTTTTGGGAGAAATATGAAAATTCACCACTCGTTTCATTTGTATAGTGTATATAATACCCAATTGAAATGATATATATTAAATATATGAATTTTAATTATATATAATTTTTCATTCTATGTTATTATTATTTTTGGGTTTGATGATTTAAAAGATTACAAATGTTGTAATGGATTTCCATCTCACTTTTATTTTTCTATGAGACACATGACATAATCTTGATGTATCTCTTCTTTGTGGGGTATATACTAACCCTTAATTTATTTTAAAATTATTGTCATTAAATTTATTTGGATTCACATATCCATTATAGGACCTCTCATTTATGGGGTTTACAGTTCAAAAGCTACCAAATAGTTATGGGATTTGTATCTCATTTTTTCTTATTTGATACATATATTTCTATGATGCACTTATCTTCATTGATGAGGTGTATATGCAACTACTTTGACATTTAATATCATAAAAAAATTTATCCTCATGATATTTTAATATTATTTTAATGATATTCCTTCATGGGGATTACATTTCAATGTTACAAAAGTGGTAAAGAATTTATGTTACAATCTCATCATTTATGGGGATTGGTCATGATTATGTTTCTGATGACAAAATCATAAGATACATCTCTAAATAAGCTATTGAAATCTAATTTACTTTGGTTATTTCATGATATTGTACATTTTTATTCCATTTTCATCTCCTTATGTACTCAATAGTTTATGATAATGTTTTTTTGAAAAATAATCATTATTTTTTTATTTAGTTGAAAAACCTTTTTCTTATAAACCCATGTATTCTAAAAATGATTTTAAAAAACTATTTTTAATATTTAGTTTTAAAATGATTTATTAAATTCATTTTTACCCATTTTTAATTTTTTCAAAATTTTAATAAGGAACCATCATGTTCTTCTCAAAAATAATGTCTGTTTAAATTTTACCAGAAATGTGAAAGGAATAATTTTTCCAAATATGAATGATATTTATTTATATCATGACCTTTATTTAATTTTATGTTTATTGTATAAATTTCCTATTTTATTTTAAAAGGAAATTATTTTCAAAAAAAAATTATGTGATGAAAAATGTTTTTTAATGAAGAATGTATATTTTCATCTAGAAATGTCTTTAATTATATTTTAAAGTTTCCTTTAAAATCATTATGTTTATTTTCAAAAAAAAGTATTTATAAAAGTCTATATGATTGAAAAATTTATTTTCAGCTAAAATTAATCCTCATAATGAAATGTTTCAGGTGATTATTCTTTTCAAATAATTCTGCATCTAAGAAATATTATTTGAAGTCACGTATGATTTTCTGGGGATATATATAAATATATTATTCTTATTATTGCTATTAATGGTTTATATTGACCCTGAAATGATGTTTATACAACCTATTTCTTTTTCAATGGGATATACCATTATAGAAATATTATGAAACCTACTTCTTTTTCCAGAGGTTATGTAATGGTGAAATTATTTTGAAACCTATCTCTTTCCTATAGGTTATGATATGATGGAATGTTTTTGAAACACATTTAATTTAATGGGTTATGATATGATGATTTGTGTATGATCTTATGGAATAAATACATATGATTTTCATTATCTTATGGGTGGGACCTATATATAACTTCAATTAATTGTGTAAATATATATATCTCATGATATAGATTGGACTGTAATTGGGAGTGAACCCAGTTCAGTAAGGTAATTTTTCAGTTATGATGGTCTTGGGAGTGAACCATGAATACTATGTTGGTTTGGGAGTGAACCTATTCCACTATGATAACCTTTTAAGTGATCCATTACTACTACATAAATGATTTTATATGCTTATGTGTTTGCCAAAACTCCATGTCTTATTAAAATTTGATGCTATCATGTATCATATTTTTTTATTTACTTTTGATGAATGTCTTATAAACTGCCAATATTTACACCATGACTCAGGATTATGATCTTGTATATATAAGTTATGGTTTTAAAATGATACTCTGATGTTATCATACCCTTATTTTTATTTTATTCTTACATATTTCCCTTTTTTACTCTTATTGAGCATCTGAGATCACCCTTTCTTATGTTTCCCTTATCCAGGTTATAGAGAAATGTTTTATATAGAGTATGTTGTAAAAAATACTAAAGGGGGTGATATTTATGGTGGAAGTTGAATTAATTTATCCAAATTATAATATTATGTACCTAGTCTCCAAAGAAACTAATATATTATAGTCATCAGACATGTATTTAAAAAACGTGTTGAATTTTTATCTAAAAAGTGGTAACATCCATGTATGAATAGCCTGGGTCACTATATTGGGTATCCGAGTAAAGGATTAGATAATACATAGAAACAATGATGAGAAAACATTAGTGATATCTCTAGGGATATTTCTTGGGATATTTCCATTGATGTATCTAAGGATAAGTCTATCAATGAGTCAAAGTATAGGGAAATATCCTAGAATTTTGATCAAGGATATAGAATGAGGTTTTTAAAAAATTACATCCATTCTAGGATATTACACATGGATATACCACAAAATAGAGGTACATATGGGTAATAAATCCTAAAACGGTACCTTAAGCTAAACTCAATCATCACCCAATGCATGAAAATGGGCCTTGATGCACACCTAGTTTGAAACTCCCGGGGAATATGATTTAGAAATTAAAAAAATTATTATGAACCATCATGAAGGTTTAAATAGATGACAATCATGGATGACCTAGGTTAAACCTAATGTGTCATAGATTCAAGATAAGTTTTAATGATTTAGACCACCTATAAATAAATTTTCAGACTATATAGTTTTCTATTATGATTAATATTTCTCACATTATGATTTTTGTTTTTAATAAATTACAGGAATAAGAAGTATGTTTATTGAAATTTAATGTGATGGATATATTTAAAATGAGATGTCAAATTGGATGATTACTCGAGTTAAAGATGTTACCATTATGCCTAATCATCTAACATAAAACATGATTAACAATGTTCACCATAGATAACTCTCTGACTCATCATGAAGAGAAGGATAAATTTCACTAAGAGTTTAGGTGGTGGAGACCATAGAGGAATGAAGATTTAGTTTCCAATATGTTGGGAATGTGGGAAGAATCACTCAAGATAGTGTCTTATATGTATGAGAAGATGTTTATGGTGTGGAAAATTATTACACAAAGAAATTAACTTCAATTGAAAAAAGAAAAGGTTAGTTAAAACAATGGATAAGAATAATGGTCTCCCTAAGGTATCATCAGCTATTGAATGTTTTTAATATGGAATGTATGGGTATTATGAAAATCAATTTCTTAATGGGAAAACATATGAAGAGAATCAGAAAGGTTGTATGAGTAATGGTTTTTCTGTTGATGATGAAGAGATTACAAAGGTCATATGGAAGGAAACAACTATTAAGGAATTAAATGATATATCCTAGTTAATGGTTTGTGAAGAAAGTGCGACCATTAAAGTATTTAGGTATTGGATTTATAAAATAATGTTATATGAATCAAGAAATATATTATAATTTTTTGTATATGTTTTTTGATATGTTTGAATATTTTTAATAAAACGAATATCCTAGAAAATTGATTTATTGGAAAGTTAATATTTTATTAAAAACATGATTAAGGGAATATAACCCTTAATATGTTATTATGGTTGAGAAAATGGTGTTTAGTTTGGATAAAGAGATGATTGATATGGATAAAGTAAATTTGATAGTATTGATAACCTTCGAATTGATAAAGGATTTTTTGAAAAAAATATTTATGATATCAATGATGAAGTTTAAATCAATTTGGTTGTAAGGAATAAATCCAATAATCTATGTTTTATGAAAGTAATGAGGAATAATTTATATTTGCAATGCAGTTTTATGGTAATTCAAGTGATTTCCATGTTTCACGAGAATACATGATGAAGAAATTCACATGTTATATAAGTGACAATTAACATCCACTTTATGATATATGGGGATTAATGCTAAGTGTGTTTTGAAAAATTTAAGTAATTTTTTTTTAAATTTTTTGGATTTTAATATTTGGGAAGGTTCGTAAGGCTTACCATTTATGAAATAGTTTAAGTTTAATTTTTGAGGAGGCATTAGATATTAACATATTTCCTCACCATATGAATATTTAACCATATTAGAAAACCAATGAAATAAAATTATTTTTTATGATGAATAATGATATATAGGGTTAATTATCATTATATTTATCAATATTATGATCCATTAGTGATTCACAGAAAAAAATTCACCTTTATTTCATAGAGTTAGATATGAAGTGGAAACTAATCAATGAATAACCATTGTTTGAGATTGTTCTTATGAAATGGAATGAAATTAGTTAATTATATCTTAAAAAGAAAATTATTCAATTATAGGAAAGGGATCTTCAAATAAAATTCTTCCATATTATCATCATTTTTGATGATATCAATGACCAAATTTCTATCTCTTTGGATTAGGGGTTTTTGGTCGCTACCTTTCTTCTAACCATGTTCTTTGTCACTCTCCAACAATATTTGGGTGTTATTTTTATATAATATATCCATTTTTTAAATAAATAACCATGTTTTATTATTTATAAACATATTATGTGTGGTTACAAAAAACATTCACACATCCATTTCTCTTTTTCAAGAGTTTTTTATATTAAACCTTTTTATGATGTGGGTTTTTATGAAGAAAATTTCAAATGTGTAACCTTTAATGAATGAGATGAATTTTGTGTGAAACCCCAATACATATCAATATATTCTTTTTGAATAAATATAATATTATTATTAGCATGCCTTATATGAAAATTTAAGCTTACACTACACACAACACAGAATTTACTTGCATTACAGGGAAGACCGAGTTTTACCACCTTTTAATAGAGAACCTATTTCAAAACTAAATTTTTAAATTTTTGTGAATTTTATGAATTTTATTTTTAAAAATAAATATCTTTTTTTAATTCATAATGTAGAAATTAGCTTAAGTTAAAGTATTGAGAATTTTCAGAGAAACTTCAATTTTTGATGAATTATGAAAATTATTGTAATTTGGTTAAAAATCACCTTTTAATTTAAATAATTATTAATTATAAATTAAATTATTTTTTTAGAGTCACATTATATCAATTATACATCAATTTATTCAATTAAGTTTATTATAATTAATTTTATTTTCATGTTGAATATAAAAATGTACCACATTTTTTAATGTTTTCCTATTATAAAAACCCATTATTTCACCATGTCCATTGGATTATCATTAATCTTAATTTTACCACTTCTGTGATTTTAATTTTAAAAATATGATATACAGAGATGTAATTAGTATGATATTTGTGGTATAATAAGATCAACTTAATTTTTTTTGACCAAAATGACTTGGACACTTATCCAAAAGACAATATATTCCAATAATTTGATCATGTCCCCAATTGGTTCAAAATAAATTATTATTGGGATATTATTAAATGTATTCTCTCTATATAAAAGGGTAAGTGTGGAAAAATAAAAAACGGAACATTCTTTACCATTAACATTTATAAAACATCGAGATATGTATAAAATCTATGATTTTCCATTATATATACCATATTAAAAGATATATGGGTTATTGTTATCATAATATATTATTTATAGTTTTTAGAGATGGGTTAGGTACTTAAAATTCATAAGAAATGTAAATGTAGTATTTTTTGTTAATAATTAACTAAAATAAATGATACTATAAATATTAAAAGTGTAGTTAATTGATTGAATTATTGTTTTTATATATTATTATATATGAATATATCATTTTTAAAAAATTTTAAACCTAATATATTAGAATTCCAATATAATATTTATATTTTAAAATTTTCATTATATTAATAATGTCAAAATTGACCTTAATGTTATTTTATAATAAATAAATCTCTTTAAATGATTTCAAATTAATAAAAAACATATATCCTGTCAAGTTATTTTTATATATTAATAAATATTAAATATTTTCTATTAATGTATCAATTAATCTTTTATAGTTAACATATTTACATATATACTGTAAAAACGTTGTTAAAACGGTATGGGTTCAAGCAGTGTTTTAGTACATCACATGGATTTGTTTTAAAATTAATTTCCAAAACACATGGTATTTTTCTTCTATAAATAAAATAAAATATTAATAATTTAGTGGATATATATTTTATAGTAAATCTAACTTATATATAGTCATAATGGTTAATTTAATTGGATTAGAAAACTATATTATTTAATAAAAACCAAAATGATAAAATTAGGGAATCTTAAAAGTTAAGGATCGAAATTATTAAAATGAAGATATTTTTTGTGGATGTGGTTTGTCTCAACCATTCTTCCCCTTTACTCCACTATTTTTCTATTTTTTAGGATCTTTAGGTAATATATACCACCCATTATTAAATATCGTTTGGTATTTAAAAAAGTTATACTCCCCCTTCCCTATAAAAGGCCACCAACTCTTTCCAATACCAAGGAATCTAAAACCACTTATGTTCAGAAAATAACTTCCAAAATAGTATCCCAACAACCCTACACTAAACATAAAATAGTCCCTTTGGTCAGAATTATTTCCAAGAGATACATTTGGTATAATACAAATGAAGTTACCTGATTTAGAGGCAACACCCTCTCTCTTGTTTTCTAATTTCATTTCCATTCTCCACTCCCTATAATATTTTTATTTTATTATTACATAAACACCAGTATAATAAATATACTATGATTTTTTTAGAATATTGTTTCGAAAAAAAATACACACACCTCCATCTAATGGGTAACAAACATACTATTTCTGTGTATGGTGAAATACAGCCTCACGAAACCATGGTTGCTTGAATTTTCCCTACCACCCTCATGGTGGCTATAATGATGGATACTCTATTTATATAAGAAATATATGTATATATATGTTATTTATTATTTATTATTAATATTTTATTTTTATTTTTAACATACCTTTATGATATCGACGTTTTGTAAATACAATAATTTCGTTTGAGGAAGTGTGGAGTTCTTCCCCCTTAAAGTGATATGAATCATTCATCCCACACATGGAATGTATATAGGTTGATGTTAATAAAATAATGTGACATATATAATATAAATATGATACTATAATTATAATATGCTGATGTATCAATTTTTAATTCTTTTAATACAAGAAACTAAAGAAAATAGCGCTAATGTGTACGTAGGACGTACCATCTCCGTGATCAATGAACTTCAATCTTAATCTCTAAATATTATATAATATTCTACATACCAATGTACTGAATATATAAGATAATTTAGTCATGGTTTAAAATTTCAAGATTATTAAACTATTATATATAAAAATTAACAACAAATAACAAGTAAAAACTTACTTGTGAAAATTATGAAATTAACACCACAAATAGTTAAAATAAAGAAAGAGTGTTAACAAAAGAATAATAAAATATTGTAATAAGTTAATATTTGATATTATAAACATGAGTATGGTTCTTTTATTAGTTATTAACATGTTTTAAACCACTATATAATAGGATAAATACTACACAACAAAAAGGAAGGATAAGGTATGAGATTTTCCTCTCACTTTTTAAATCGGTGAGATTAATGTCATATTCACTAATTATATTGTGTGTCATACATAATTCCAATGTTGATATATTATATCATTAATCCTCTTATTCTCCTGATATTATAAGATTCATTTAATTTAATTCCTTTCTATTTATTATTATTTAAATGTTTCAAAGTTGTATGAGACACATTGGAATGTCTAAAGACTATTCTCCTAAAATTTTCTTAATCTCACTTCCTTTTGTGATTATTAATTTCTGTTAAAATAATAAATTTACTATGATTATTTGTCATTAGATATTACTTGGATATCCACATTTTTTTGTCTAAACCCTTTACCATTTTTCATACAGGGTTTACTTGGACAGTTATTTGATAAATCTGTATTTATTATCCAATACGATTATTTGTTAAGGTATATTTTTAATTATGATTTTTCGTTCTATGGAAGGATTTGGACATGAAATGATGGGATTTTCCTGGACATTATATAGCTTCTCTATGAATCAATATGTTTTCATTAGATGACTTAGTTAGCTAAATTAAACAGAGGATGAAACTATAGTTTTAAAGTATTCAGAGGATAGATATTGATAGAAATAGGTCCTAATGTGCCTTAGACATCATGTCAATTAATGAAGAATTTCCTTCATATCATATTCAGTTATTATTAATCCATGAGATTTGTAATTGACATATCTAGGGATAAATTTCATTTTTATTTCATTGATTAAATGGCATATGTTTCAGCTTCTTACCTTTCCATATTTATTTTTCCTTATCTAATTATTGGAATGGCATGAGTTATCATTCATTTACCATGCCATGTTAATTTTTATCACTAATTCATTATTTATCTCTCTTTAATTATCCTTAATGAGCATTATATCTCACCCTTATTATGTTTCTTTCCCTGTGTTATGAAGATGAAATATTCAAATAAGCATTCAAGGATGAAATTTGTTTCATTTTATTATGTATCGTGTTTGTATTTCCTATTTGTAAATGTATTAATTATATCATGTATGTAATTTGGATTTCTAATACTGCTAAACTAAACAATCCTTTGGTTTTTTCTTCCTTGTAATAATGTCTACGTAATGTAATAATGCACCGGTGCTTGTCTTCTGTGTTTGAGGCATTACATTTTGGGGGAGAAATAAATTTTAACTGGGGGGGGATTGTAACCCCTTGATATTTTGTGAAGTATTATTTTTTAAAATTAATTTAATATTTTCTATATTTTGTGTTACACATATCCCTGAGTTTATGTTGTGTTACCTACAACCCTAAGTTTAAACAAAAAATTTCATATTATTAATATTTTATTATATGATTAGTTATCACATAGTCATAACAATGGAGGGTATGAATATAAATAACTAAATAATGAAAATTAATCATTTACAAATTTATATAAAATTAATTCTTTAGTGATTAATTAATAAAAAAAGAAAATAAAAAAATGTTTCAAAATAAAGGAAACAATTCTATGGAAAACTTTTTTTATGAAAATAAACATGTTTTACCTGAATAAATTCAAAAAAACTTTTTGTGAATACATTTAATGAAATTTATATAATATATATTAAATAATTTTTTAATATTCATATTTTGTGTTTTAGAAACAAGAGATAATAATAAATCCAATTTTACACTCAAAAACTATATTTTTCTAAAAAACAGATTTGTCCACTTTTACTCACTTATTTGGAAAATAAATTTATAAAATTTTATAAAATTTACATGAATAAATAATTTTCATTTTTTAAATAATAATTTCAAAATTATATTAGGGTTAATTGTTTATAATTTTTTAAGTATATTAATTTTTTAATGAATAGTGAAAAATATTAGATTTTAATTGAAAACTGTCTTTTTGTTTAAATTATTTATAAAGTAAAAATATATTTTAAATTTGTTTTAAATGAAAATTATTTCAATGATATATCTATAAATTAAATTTAAGTCATTGGAATAAATTTTATATTGAAATTGGATTTAAAAACATTATAAAATTTTATACATTTTCTCTTTGAAACCCTTCTTTCTCATCATTTCAATGAGATTAACTTTAAAATTAGTTTTCCAATAATTTGAATTAAATTTCCAAAAATGGAATAAATATTTTTAATATGAATAATTTAAATTAACTAATAAAGTTAATATAATTTTTTTACCAAAATTAATGGTTAAAATAATAAAAATTAATTATCATAGTTAAAGTAAAAATTGGTTTACGGTGGGTTAAACTAAAAAAATAAGGTTTAAAATGAACTATAAACATTCATAATATATATTATGTTATCAAATTTATAATTTATAATGTATAAGACTTTGGTATATTTAAATTTTGTGACTTTTGGAATGATAAAAATGTGGGTACACCTTTTAATTTTCAAGAAATAATAGGTGTTCCACTCACCTCACTTATAAACACAAACCTCCTATCCTCAATTCTTCACACCATAAAACAATTTTTGTTCAGAAAATAAATAAATATTCACTTAAAAATACCCCATATAACATCTTTTAATTCGTATTCTAGTTATAAATGCAACCTTGGAATGCTTTTATTGCAAACCTAAGGAGGATACTGGAAGAAGAGGTAACATTCTTCAACGAACATTTTTTTTATTTCTTCCTCCAACTTCTTAAATTACTTTTAAACTAGGTTTATATAATAAAATAATTATCTAAAATATAAATAGACAGTTTTATGTAAATTTAATTACCAAAAATAATCTACATAATAATAAAATGGGTTACATAATCATCAATTGTGGGTACGGTGGACTACTCCCTCGGGAACTGATGTCATCTATTTTTCCATTACCACTCTCATGGTTGGGTATAATGATTGATATAAAGTATATATATTGTATTTATATAATTATTATACATATAGAGTATTTATATCACATAATATATTTTAATTTACAATCTTTATGGGATTAATTAACATCGCCTGTTTGTATGGTGGACTACCGCCTCATGAAATGATATGATTAATTTTCACTAATGATTTAAATATAATATAATAAAGATAATTTTAATAAATATATTTGATATAAATAAAATAATTATTATATTAATAATACTTTTATCATTTAGATAATAATATATATCAATTTCCTTATTACAATTTCACTAATTGAATGATGATAGCATTATTCATGTATGTGTGGACTACTGCCATCACGAAGTAATGTGACTCTCTATTTTAATCACCACATCACATGGATGATATTTAAAAGTATTATAAGTAAATAATACATTATTTATGACATTATAATAATTTTTTTCAGGTAAAATATTACTAATCTCCTTTTTATAATGATGGTTGAAAATGGAAGCGTTACTTATCCGTACATACGACGTACTGTCTCCATGATCGTAACATAATTAATTTATCAAAACCATATTTCATGATTGGAATTAAAATTATAATTGACATATAAATATGATAGTTATATCATTTTTATTATAGATAGGGTAAATCCATGATCAATGTAATAGGACCAAAAATAACAAATCAAAACATATACGGAAAACAAATCGGTTATTACTCAAAACATTAATTTAACATGGAATTGTTAATAAACGGGTAATAAAAGATCATAAGTGAATAATATATGGAATAATATATATAATTATGGTTATTTAATATATTTTTAATTTACTTATATTTATTATGAAGGAATTTTTAATGTTAATGAAGGAATTCGATACTTATGGTATGGGATTTCTAGTCACTCTTTTATTTCTAGTAGACATATGAAAATTCCACACTTGTATATTTTGTATGGTGTTTATACTTACCCATAGAAATTATATATCATTTATATATTAAATTTAATGATATTTAATTTTCAATTTTATTTTATTATTTATATGGTAATACGATTCAATATAATAATAGAGTGGTAAGGGGTTTTTATCTCACTATTATTTTTTGTGAGACACATTCCATATTCAATCTATGTTTCTTTTATGTACTGTATATAATTCCCATGAATTTTCATATTATTATTATAATGAAATTTATAGTTATTAACATATCCATTTTTTCTCTTTTATAGGGTTTATTGTTCAAAAGTTACCAAAGTGGTAAGGGATTTTTGTATCAATTTGCCTGTTTTGAGACATTTGATATGTTATGCACCTATCTTCATTTACAGGGTGTATATGCTTCCTAATTGACATTTGATATCATTAATTAATTTATAATAATTATATTTCATGCTTAATTTATTTATATTCATTCATGCGGATTTATATTCAAATGTTTCCAACATGGTACCAATTTTATGTCACAATCTCATCATTTATCAGGCTTGTCAGGATTATGTTTCCTATGATAAAATATTAAGATGCACATCCTAATAAACTAACTAATTATACTATCCAATTTTTATACAACAATAATAAAAAAAATTTCATTCATTTAACTCTCATAATGTACTAATGATTTTAAAAGAGAAATTTTAAGAAAAATTTTCTTTCATTATTTCTTCAGTCGAACACCCTTTTTCTTCCAAAACCATATTTTCAATAAAGATTCAATCATGATTTTAAATTTTTTAAAATGACTTATTAAATTTTTTTTTACAAAATTTAAATTTTTATGAAATATTTTAAAATGAATCTTTCTTTAATTATAAAAACAATTCCCCTTTGGGTTTTACCAGAAATATGAAATTAATCATTGTGTATGACATGAACGGAATTTCCCACCATTTTGAACATTATTTTCATTAAAGTTTCATTTATAAAATTTCATGGTTATTTTAAAATGAATGGGTTTTAAAATTTATTTATGTTTTAAAAAGTGTTTTCAATGTGAAAAGGATATTTTTATCAAGAATAATTTATTTGATTTTTAAATTATTCATTAATAAGTTTTTAAATTTATTTTCAATGAAAAGGATTAAAAAAATGTTTTTTGTTTTAAAAATACATTTTCAATGAAAAGTTATTTTCCTTAAGAAAAGTTCCATGTGGTTATTATTTCAAAATAATTATGCATATAATATGACATCCTTATATTTTAATTATGATGTAATGGGGATATAATACAATATTTCATTCTTATTGTTTCTATAAATGGTTTGTTTTTATGATGAAATGATGTTAAAGAAACCCGTTTCACATTCCATTCGTTATAGAATGAAAAAATTATTACGAAACTCACTTATTTTTTCATACGTTATGATATGATGAAATGATTAAATTATTATGAAACCTATCTCTTTTCCACAGGTTATGATATGATCAAATCTTAATAAAACCCATTTCTTTTTATGGGTTAGGATGTGAAATTTTTATTATCTTATGGCACATATACATATAAATTTCATTATGTGATGTGCGGTACCTATATCTTCCTCTAATGCATTAAGTAATGATTTATATCTCATAAGATATATAAGACTGGAGTGGGAAGTAAACCCAATTCAATATGGGAATTTGTCTATTGTGATAGTCTGGGGAGTAAGCCTTGACTACTATAATAGTTTGGGGTGTGAACCCATTCCACAATTATAGATTTGGTCGTGATCCCTGACTTTTATTAAAATGGTTTACTATCCTTATGTGTGTACCAAAATTATTGGTCTTATATAAATTTTGTTCTCTCATAGAAAATGATCATTTATTTCCTTATTATTCATGTCTTATAAACATATAAATTTATTCAATGACACAATATTTTTATCATTGATATACATGGTATAGTTTTCAAATGTTATTATCATGTTATAATACCATTATGTTCATTTTATATAGACGTATCCCCCTTGTTTACCCTTACCAAGCATCATAGATCACACATTCTTATGATTCCATTTCCTACTTTATGAATAAAGGTTTTAAGTATGGCATGTTGTGAAGAGTACTAAAGGGGAAAATCATTATGAGAGATGTTGAAGATATTTAATTAAATTAGATTATTATGTACCTAGTATCGAATGACACTAGACTATTATGGCCCTCAAGCATGGGTTTGTATAATTTATTAAATATTCATCTAAAAATATGTAATATCTATGTTTAAAAATACAGGGTCACTATAAGTCCTTAATGTGTCAACATCGTTAATGAGTTAGCTAATGAATAATTTTTTTGAAAAAATCTTCAATAATAACATACTAATCTAAATAATCTATGTTCCTTAGTAATATTTATTTGAATTGGAAATTTATTCTCTACCATTTTATTTGAAGGATCAATTGATAATATATTCTTATAGACAATATGATGAAGAAAATAAGCTTCCTTAAACCAGAATTCACATTTTACAAATTTTCAAAATAAATAATTTTCTATAAGAGCCTTAAGAATGATTGAAAAATGAATTATACTGTCATCATTATTGGACTGGACTACACCAAATAAACACAAGAGAGAGGGTGAATTATGTCTTTTCAAAAATCTTTGCGAGATTGTGTTCTGCCTTTCAACTTTAATCAGATAAAATTATGCAGTGGAAATTTAAAGAGTAGAAACACAAGATGTATAGTGGTTCGGGGAATAGAAGGCCCCTAGTCCACTCCACCAACGCTATACTCCACGAGCTTGGTGATTTTCACTATCCGGTCCTTATTTCAATAGACCGGTTCACAACTGAGTATAGGCAGTGGACACATTTACAATCCAAGGCAAAACAAAGCCTTCTGGTTCACTTACAGAACCTACACAGCTTAGTACAAGAAGCCGATCACTCAAGAATTGAAAGAAAAGATTTTCGTATTTTGAAAATACTTTCCAGATGTTTTTCACAATTGTAACAACATGAAATTGACAGTAGGTAGATCGTCACCTTCAGAAATAATAATCTTCACATAAGAAACGTTCTGAGTCGATCCCGTTGTAGTAGATATAGAAATATAATTCACAACTTCTGCAGTAGAAAATTTATAGTAGGTCTTCATTGTAGAACAAGTGAATCTTGTATCACATTCCTTCCTCTTTTAACAAACATAGCTTTGATTCTCCTTTTGAACCAGCAGATAAGTGTGTTTTAGTAGTCTCTGTTTTTCTCCTTTTTCAGAATAATCAAAAGATCACACATGATCAATAATCATCGATTCAGTTTAAAAAAGCCCATATAAATAAATTAATCATAAGAACTTATCCTGTAAAATTAGATCCACAAAATTCGCCTTTTTACTCGCGATATTCAAACATTTGAATTTATAGAGAATTCGTAACATCCCTGAAGACTCGGCATAAAAATCTCCTTTTAATTCGATTATAAAACCATTGATGAAACAGTTTTAAATCAGTCAAAATCGCACTTTAAAATTATAATTAAATCTGGCCTGAAATCCGCCTAATAATCAGTGTATTGACCGTTGCATAAAAATATCGAACTTAAATTCTCCGACGCCAAACGTAATGTTAAGTTGAACTGTATGCGTCCTTTGAACGTAAGGTTGATGACATAGTCTTAAAACGCAAGGTTCACAACATAAACTTGACAACAAACGTAAGGTTTATTACAAACATATGGTTGGTCATCCATACTTTTCTCTTCAACTTTCAAACATATGATAAAAGATCCATACTTTTACTTGATCCATATTTTTCCAGGAACGTATGGTTGTTTACAAAAGTAAGGTTGATGAACCATATTTTTGAGAAACAAACGTAACGTTTAAAATTTACGTACGGTTCTCCTTCCATACTTTTCTGATATCCCAAACGTTGGGTTCCTTCCTAACGTAGGGTTCTTCTTCTATACTTTTCCGATAACGTATGGTTGTTTAACCATACTTTTTCCTTATCTCAAAAAGTATACACGGTTTTTATCCTTATGCTATGTTTATCTACGTAGGGTATGAACAATGTTTCCAGAACACGCTCAAGAAGATTCTGAATAAGTAGCGCATGAACAGTGTTTCCAAAACACGCTAAAATACAAATACTTTAAAAATAAATTCCCTTAATTTCAAAAGTAAAATAAATTGATAAATTCCTACAAAATTATTAACAAATAAAATCATTAAAAAATAATTTAAGGGTATTTGTGAGCATCAAAATTATCATAAGGAGATCGAGTATTAATATAAACCCCCTCTTTAAAAAACAATATTATTTATTGTTGAAAAAAACACTTGCTCAATAATATCCCCCTTTTTGATGATCACAAAACCCATATAATAATAAGACTAATAAAATGAAATTAACTTTCAAAATTAGTTACATTAAGTTTTAGAATTTTGAGAGGATAAAACAATATTTAAATTTAATAAAATCATTTCAATAAATAAAAATTTCTCCCCCTTCATGAAAATAAAATAATTTTTATTTAAAAATAAACGTAAATAATAAAATAAAAGTTTCTAGTTTTATCCAAATTTATCCCTCTGAATAAAAAGTAAAAGAAAAATTCCCTTTATAATATACGACTGTTAATAACTTAAAATAGTTTTCTGTATAAATATAAATCTGTATAAATCGAAACCATTTTAAATGTATAGGAAATAATTTAAATAAGGGTTTTAAAATAAAATGTTGTGTTTATCCAAATTTCTCCCCTTTTTGTGATATCAAAATGAATGATAAATCATGGATTTTAACACCTTTAATGTTGCACTAAACTGTAGTTAAATGCTATTATTAACTATTTATCAATAATTAAATCTGGAGTACTGAGATATCAAAATAAAGACAGTAAAACAAATAGAATGAAAGAAAAATATTTTCATTAAATGTCAATAATATATACAAGGATGATAAACACAGGAATCAAGGTTTTTTGTAGTGAACAGGTAGGGTTTATCTTCGCTAGACTGTAGACTTGATTTCTGCTAATTGTTCTCTCAACCATTTCATTAATCCATCACCAATCTTAATAATAAGATCTCTCGCCTCATGAGTCATATAAATATCTTCAATGAGATTGACTTTGAAAAAATCGTGAAGCCTTTCTTCTTTTTCCATAAACAAAGACAGCTTCTCTGTGAATTTTTCTATGACAGAATGGATTCCTGGCTCACTGGATGTTAACCGATCAACTAAGAATTTATGATTATCTAAGAGAACAGATAATGGTGCATGGTTTCAATGAAGATCTTGAAACATGTCATTCATATTGCCCAATTGATGCAAATTGTGTCTCCAGAAACAACTTAAGATCTGAGAAATGAATCTTCATAACCATTTCATATTTCAATTTGGAAACAACATTTAGCATATCCTCTTTAAAAATTTCAACTTCTTGTCATGAAAAAATAATCTCCTTAAGATTTTGAAATTTCAATTATTCGGATACTAAGATGCTTCTCAGAGAATCATTCTCACTTTGCAGTTGAGATAACTTTTTGTACAAATCTTCACCTTCCATATTCCTTGAATCAGAAGCCCCCGGTGATTGATTTGCATTATCAGGTTATGTGTGATGTAGTAGTACTAAAGGTAAAGATTCAGAATCAGATTTTTCTTTCTCCTTGGCCTGAGTAGGCTGGTCCACAGATTTTTCCTCAGAGTCCTTTCTAGACTCTTCCATAGAAAAATACTCTTGAAGAACTTATGTGTGAGATTCAGAAGCATGATCATCACGAATATCTACAATTTTTTCATCTAATGAAATATCTAAAATGATATTATCTTGATTTTCCTAAGGTCTGACCACTTCCTCACCAGGCTTTGCCGGTTTTTCTTGTACAATGTCAACAGAAACATTAGCTACAACCTATTGTTCTGATCTTTCAACTACAATCCTACCATGATTAGGATCTATAACAGTGACATTAGTTTCTTAAGGTTGTACAAAAACCTTTTATCTGACAATGATGTAAGAGAGTAAATCTCCTGTAGTTAAATCAGGGGAAGTAAGTTCCTCAGTCACATGTCTTTTCCTCTGATTATGAAGTCCCTCCTGACCTCTTTCTTCCTCATTTTCTACCACATCAAATCTAATCCTCCTTGCCGTAGTACTGTCTCACGATTCAGCTTGTCCCTCCTTGGACTTTTCATATTGAGCTTGAGCACTCTCTGATTCATCATCTACTCCTACTGGAAAAAGTTTTCATTTGATGGAATGATAGAAATATCCAATCTTCCATAAAGTTCCAGCATTAAACACATTGCTCTAATGACAGTGTACTCTAGCATCCACCAGTCTCACCATGTCCTTCTTAAGCAAAAGATTGGAAATGAATCGACCAAAAGGATAAAAGTTCATTCGGGCATCACTATGAAAACAATATCTTAGGTATCTAACCATATACCTAGGAAAATTGAGTTTGAAAATACTGAGCAAAAGATACATTATATACATATCGGGATATAATATCTTTTCCATCTCAAACATCCTCGGTGAAAACCCTGTTTGCACAAATTTGACCAAAATTTTCTAATTAGGCTCCAAATCCTTGATAACAATTTTCTTTACAGTCTTAATACCAAAAAGAAACTACATTATGTCCTCTGATTTATGCACATAATCTCCAATATTTTTATAATCGAAATTAAAAACTCCCTCACGAGGGCAGTTGAGAATATGACCAATTTATAATAACGAGATTGAGAAATACCTATCCCCTATATTAGCCATCATACTGTCCTCAATATCTCGCAGACTAAACTGTACATATTTGAAGAAGTATATAAGTTCTTCCTTATACAAAAATTCCATATTTTCACTGTTGAACGTCTGTTCAAGGTTCTAAAATGACAGTGCTTGTTTCAATAGTATATTTTTCTGAAATAACCAGTCGAGATCGATTACCTTTCCCTGTAAGATTTTTCTTCCTTCGGAGCGTCGTCTCTTGGAGTTTCTTATCTCGGATTCACGGGCTATTTTAGTCCTTACCATCTCTGCGAGAATCTCTGAAGGTTGGAAGGTTAGGGTTTTAGAGGTTTGAAGATCAGGGTTCATGGGCAGAGGTGCGGTTTGCGGGTTTGAAAAGGTTTCAATAGAAATGAAACGATTTAGAAGTCGATAGAGTTTCTAACAACCTTGATTCCCGTGTTTTTAATAACCATTACATATTTTTAAAAATAAATAAAATAGATTACACATGTAAATGAAACTTATTCTATTTAAAAAACAAAATAGCTAAATTATTTTAAGTAGAATTAAAATAAATAACTACCATTGTAAAATAAAATTTTATTTAAAATCAAATAAACCTAGCTCCCCCTTAATAAAATCAAACCTTGCAGTGGAAAGTGATTTAGTAAAAATTTCAGCTAATTTAATTTCAGTACTAAAAAATTACAAAGATATATCATTTTTAAGAACATGATCTCTTAAAAAATGATGTCTGATATCAATATGCTTAGTTCTAGAATTATTAATAGGATTCTTTGAAATATTTATAGCACTAGTATTATCACATAAAATAGGATTATTATTAAAATTTAGTCAAAAGTCCATAAGAGTGTTTTTCATCCACAACACCTGTGCACAACAACTGCCAGCAGAAACAAATTCTACGTCAGCTGTTGACAGGGAAACTGAATGTTGTTTCTTACTTGACCATGACACTAAAGATTTTTCTAAAAAGTGACAAGTTCCTGAAGTGCTTTTCCTATATAATCTACGACTCCCAAAGTCTGCATCTGAATATGAAATCAAATTGAAATCAAAAGTTTTGGGATAAAGAAGAGATTGAAAAATAGTTCCTTTTAAATATCTATAAATTATATTAAAAGTAGTTAGATGAGATTATTTAGGATTTGATTGAAATCGTGCACAAAGACATACTGAATACATTATATCTGTCCTGCTAGCAGTAAGATATAATAAACTACCAACCGTACCTCTATATAACTTGTTGTCACCTGATGTTCCAGTTTCATCCAAATCAAGTTTTATATTAGTACACATAGGAGTTGTATATATCTTACTGTTTTCAAGTCCAAATTTCTTCAACAAATCAGTAATGTATTTGCTTTGATTCAAAACATTTCAAAAATCTTTTTGATAAATTTGAAGTCCTAAAAAAAATTTAGTTCTCCCATCATACTCATTTCAAATTATTTTTGCATTAACTTTGAAAACTCATGACAAAGGGTTTTATTAGTTGATCCAAAAATTACATCATCAATATAAATTTGAACCAATAAAATATTAGAATTCACAGTTTTCTTAAACAGTGTTGCGTCTGCCATTCCAACAGTAAAATCATTTTTCAAAAGAAAAGATCTTAATCTTTGATTCCAAACTCCGGGTGCTTGTTTAAGGCCACAGAGGGCTTTAGTAAGTTTAAAAATAGAATCTGGTTTTTTAGAATTTTCAAAACCAGGAGGTTGATCAACATAAACTTCCTCCATTAAATAACCATTTAAAAAGGCAAACTTAACATCCATCTAAAATAATTTAAAGTTCATATGAGATGCATAGGCTAAGAGGATTCTAATGGATTCTAGTCTAGCTACAGGTGCAAAGGTCTCATCATAATCTATACATTCTTCCTGATTATATCCTTTAGATACAAGTCTATCTTTATTTCTAGTTATTATTCCTTGATCATCTTGCTTATTTCTAAAGACCCATTTGGTTCCTATTACTGGATTGTTCTGTGGTCTTTCAACTAATTCCTAGATATCATTTCTTTTGAACTGGTTTAATTATTCTTGCATTTCAATCATCCAGATTTCATCATCTAAAGCTTCTTCTATAGTCATGGGTTCTAATTGGGATAGAACGGCAGAAAATTCTACAAGATTTCCTATATTTATTCTAGATTATATTCTTGTATCTAAGTCACCTATTATAGTTTCTAAAGAGTGATTCTCTAGGGTTCTAGTCTGTCTAGGAAACACACATATAGGTTCTTCAGTATAATTTTCTTATGAACTGGAGTGAATTTTATTTATATCTTTTTCAAAATCATTTTTCAAGTTCTCAAGCCTCATGTTATCATTAGAATTAGATTCATCCATTTGATCTGTCCTTTTCTCAAAGGGATCAGATTCATCAAATTTCACATGAACTGATTCTTCAACAATCCTGGACTTCGTATTATAGATTCTATAAGCTTTGGAAGTAGCTGAATATCCTAAGAAAATTCCTTCATCCGATTTTGGATCGAACTTACCAAGATTATCCTTGGTGTTTAAGATGTAAACCTTGCATCCAAAAACATTAAAGTAGTTAACATTAGGTTTTCTGTTATTCCAAAGTTCATAGGGTGTCTTTTTCAAAAGAGGTCTAATTAAAAATCTATTCATTATATAGCAGGCTGTGCTTACAGCTTCTACCCAAAAGTAGGTAGGAAGGATGTATTCATTTAGCATAGTCCTAGCCATTTTCTGAAAAGTCTTATTTCTTCATTCAACAATTCCATTTTGTTGAGGTGTTCTAGGTGCAGAGAAGGTGTTTTAATACCCATATTTGAGCAGAAAGAATTAAATTCCCGATTATCAAATTCTCCACCATGATCAATTCTTAATGAAATTATTTTAAAACCTTTTTCATTTTGAAAATCATTACCAAAACATTCAAATAAAGTAAAAGCTTAATTTTTAAATTTCAAAAATAAAATCCATGTAAATCTAGAATAGTCATCAACTAAAACATATATATATAATTTACCAGCCAATCTTGGTACTCTTGAAGGTCCAAACAAATCCATATGAATAAGTTCTATAGGTTTAGATGTAGTAATTTTGTTAACAGATTCGAAGGATGATTTTTGTTGCTTGCCAAGTTGACATGCATCACAAAATCTGTCACTTTCAAATTTGAGACTAGGAAAATCAGAAACTAAATGTTTATTAGATAACTTATTTAAAACATATATATTATAATGTCTAAGACTCCTATTCTAGATCCAAGATTCATTCATTTTAGCAGTCAAGCAATTTACTTGTTGTTTACACAAGGAATTTAAATCCAGGGTATACACATTATCAGTTCTTGGTGCTCTAAATTTAAGAAATTTATTTTTGAAAATAGAACAAAAATTTTTAGAAAAATCAACAACATAACCATCATCACATAGTTGAGAGATAATTATCAGATTGTGTTTCAATCCTTGTACATAAAGTACTTTATTAATTGAGACAACTTCCGGATCTCCAACTGTTCCAATACCAATGATTTTTCCTTTTGCATTGTCACTAAAAGTGACAAGTCCACCATCTTTTTGAGTGAGTGTAGAGAAATTCAATGAGTTTCCACTCATATGTCTTGAGAAGACACTATCCATATACCATATGTCCTTTTTTCTCTTGTGACTTGCTCCCTAAAAAGACATTTACACAGATTTCTTTGGTACCTATATTTTGTTGGGTGTAGTAGTGTTAGCTAGAAAGGATCTAGGAATCCAGACTTGCTTTGTTTTTCTAATTTCACTTGAGTCGAATAGATCATTTGATAAAAAAACATTTCTTAATGCCACTTATTTGGTGTTGTATTAAGAATTTTTTTTAGAAATATGTCCCCTTATTCCACAGTAATTACAATTTAGTCTTTTTGTACTTGGAATTAAATAGTTTTTGTACAGCTTGAATTTTTCACATTTACTGCCAATTCCAAATCTTTCCTTTTTAATGAAATTTTTCCCAAGGATTTCATTGAAAGTATTTTATCATTTAGCAAAAACAAGGGCTGTAGTTTAATAAATTTCTACTTTAGTTTGTAATGATTTTATCTTTGATTCATAATCTGTATTGTTAGAATTAATTGAATCAAAATTTTCAGTTAACTCCTTATATTGTTTCAGCATTGTATCTCTTTCATTAGAAACAGCCTTATGAACATTCTTTAGAGATTTATTCTTCTTAAATAGAGAGTCATATTTTTCTTCAAGCATATTGAAGTAGGCTTCATGTTTTTCATTAGAGTAATTAGATTCAAAACTAGAATCAGAAGAGTATTAAGATTGTACCTCATCTATTTCTGCCATAAAACACATGTTGGCCTTCAGATTTGCTTCATCCTTCTTTGAGCCTGATTGAAAAGTACTACTGGAGTCTTTATATACACTCCAAGTAGATTTTATGTCTTTCTTTTCCTTATGCTCATAGTAATTTCTGTTGAAAAATTTCTTTCTGTTGCCTTCTTTTAGCTGAGGACAGTCAGCTCTGATATGCCCTATTTTCTTGCATTCATAGCATCTTACTTCCTTATCATCTTTCTTGAAGTATTCTTTGAATACAATTTTATTTCTATAGAATTTTGTGAATCTTCAAGCTAGCTGAGCCAATTCCACATCAGAATTAGATAACTCAGAACTCTCTTAATTCTCTTTTTCATTTTTCTTCAGCTTTCTGTTTTTTCTCTGTGATGATGCTTTCAAGGTAGTATCTTCTCTTTTGATAAGCACTTTATGTTTATTAGCTTCATCTTCCTTCTCAGATTCATACATCATTAATGTTCCAATCAGTTCACTCATGGTTTAATCTTTGACATGTGTCAACTGTCTGATTGCTACAGATATTCCATTCCATTTTGTAGGCAGTACTCTCAACACTTTTAAAGCTTGATCAGCATGCTTAATGGGATCTCCCAAAGCAGTTATGTTATTGAAAATCTCTGTCAATCTTCCATTCATTTGAGTAATACTATCACCTTCAACCATTATGAATGTATCAAATTTAAGCTTAGTAGTTGCGTATCTCATTTCCCTGATATTGTTAGTTCCTTCGTAAGCAACAACAATAGTTTGCCACATTTCATAGGTTGTTGGGCATTGAGATACTCTGTTAAACTCATCAGGTCCTAGACCACATATAATATCATTCACTGCCTTCAAATTCATATCATATTATGCTTCAGTAGCTGCACTCCATGTTTCAGGTTTTTCTGGTATTTCATATGGAGTTAGAATCTTAGAATAGACTCTGTATCCAAAATTTTTCAGATACATAATCATTCGAGACTTCCAGCATCCATAGTTTTCTCTACTACTAGAAATGAAGGCTATAGCCATGGACCTATATCCATGGTTCTATCGGTCCATGGCTATAGCTTGTTTATAGAAACGGTTTAATAAAATGACCGTGGCTATTTGTTGAAAACCCGATCATCAAAGCCTCCTTCCCTTGTGATTACTCCTCCCCATAATCTCCTCCTCGCTGCACCCTCCTCCTCGCCACGACCTCCTCCTCACCACGACCTCCTACTCCCTAACGCCCCATCACCGCGCCCTCATCATCACCACAACCCTCATTCCCGACGCCTCATCGTTGCACCCTCCTCATCACCGCGACCCTCCTCCCCGACACCTCCTCGCCGCGACCCTCCTCCTCGACGCCGCTCTTCCGACGCCTCCTCGCCGCGACCCTCCTCCCTGAAGCCTCTCTTCCAACGCCGAGGTCGACACCCCCATCGCCCTCCCCAACACCTTTTCACCAGCAACCCTCAAAACCATTGAACCCTCCTCGCGGTGACCCTCCTCACCCCGACCCTCCTCCAACAAAGCTGCTCCGAGATGCCTCCCCTCCTCCTCCATTCCTGACGGTTCTCCCACACAACCCTCAAAACCAGAGGTAATCCCCTGTATTTGTAGCATCACCTAATCGAATTCTTCTTTTAGATGTTTCAATTTCACAAAATTTGATAATTATATTTACCTTATGATGTTCTAGCATAGGGTTCATAAACCCTACAATATTCTATAACACCTTACAATGTACTCTATGAACATCACATATACCTCATGATCTTCTTGAACCTCATGATTTATCTATACCATATGATGATTTATATATACCCCATGGAGGTACATCATGAAGTCCAAGCTTTTCATTGCTTTATATGAATTTTATATACCTTATATAATCAAATAATATCTTTTAAAATGGTTGTTTCTTATAAAGTCTATTATCAAATGTTATATTAGTGTCATACACATGATTACATATTATGAGAATGGAATACCATATTTATATCGATGTATTACACAATCAGAGTATCTTATGTAGAGTGTATCATATTATCACCCTATTATTCCTAGAGTCCACTTCTTATGACGATATTATCCTAAAATAATTTCCACCATCCTTTGTTATTATATACATTTTTATCCATGACATTTATATGATCTTTAAAAACACCCACATGCATCATGACATTTCAACTTGATCTTAACTTTAGCTTTGATGGTAGTACACAACCTGAGAATTACTAGAATAGAGTGCAAACTATCAAGAAAGGAATATGACAATGTACATGATGTCATATTTTCCCAATAATTTCTTGGATTTTAAATGTGAATAATACAACACATTTCATGACCCCATATTAGAAATTGATTTGGTTTAAACTTTTATACCATAGAATTTGTGAGGTAACTGGTCATTTAGATCCCTTAGGGTGGCCAGTCTATCATGCAACCCAACATGGTAGATCTTCTTCTAAGCACCAACCCACACTCTCTATGCATGTGCTGAACTAAAAAAGAACTATTCACCCACCATTCCAATATATATTATATTACCTTTAAAATTGTTCAAATATATTTATGATATGTATTGGCTTGTCAGGTTCTAAGATAGCCTTTAGTAGGCCTTATTGTTTTTTAACTCCTCTTTGATTTGTCAAAATAGATAATATAGTTATGTCCTCAATACCTAATTACTTAGGAACCAAACTCCCAACCATATAACCACTATTCTTATTCTATTATAACTTTAAAAAACACCAATGATTCTTTCATACTTTTTATAAACCAAAAGGATAGAAAATTCAAATACCTTCAAATTTCTTTTTCTAATATGAATGGATATAAAAAAACGCCAAATGAAAAGTCACCAATTTTCATTAATACAATGATAAGAAACTCCAAAAACTAAATTGAATAATTTATTTAATCTTTTTTCAATTGATATAATCATAAAACTTATTGGGAAAATTTATTCTTCAATAATAAGATTAGGATTTCCAAAAAAAATCCAATCTATATCTTATTCATCAAAATGTTGACATAAAAATTTATTGACAATTCAATATCATTGAATAAAATAAATCAAACACAAGGTGGTATCAACAAACCCCCTTTGTATTTATTTCTAATACCCAATAAAATGATATATCAATATATACTCTTCATTTCTCAATCATATTTTTATTCTCTTCCAAATTCTCATAAGTCCTTTCATTCCATTTTTTTCTCTCCTCCTTTATAATAATAATTACTGAGTACATGAGAGAAAAAATGGTATGAATTCATTCTCAAGAAATGTACTAATATAAGTATTTTTTATCTGATATTTGTACAAAAAGGTAGAGGGATTTATTTATATAATAAATCTATCTATTTATAAAAGTACATGATACCAATCTGAATTAAAAATAATCACAACCTTTCTCATAAGATGTGAAAATGTATTCAATCTAAGATAATTATATAATACCAATTGTAATAATTATTATCTTGGAATATTTCAAACCTAGTTTCTACACTCATGTTAATAAGAAATATAAAAACATTAAAGTATAAAATTCTCTAAATTTACACATTGTAAAATATCCTAGAATCTTGTTCAAAATTTCAATTTATTTTCCTTGATTAAGAATAATTTATCCCCCTTAATGTTAGGTTTGTAATTTTGTAACCAAGGACGAGAGAATAATAAATCAAACCATATCAATTATATATTTTCTATTAAATTTATGGAATACTTTGATTTATATGATATTGATAATTTTTGGAATATTCTCAAAGTATTCTTTTCTAGTCTCTCCTTTAAGAAGATACTCCATATTGTTATCATTAAGGTGCATATCTGTTATATATTGATTTTAAAATTTCTTAAGTATAGAATTAATTAAAATGGATCTTTCAAACTACTATACATATTGGAAAGTTTTCTTCACTCCAATTATGTTGTCTAGTTTTGAAAACATATATTATATAGTTTCCCCCCAATAACTAGCTTCATCTTAAAACTCCCCACATGGTTAACACAAAAATACAACATAGATGATAAGAAATATAGTTAATATTCTTGTTCATAAATGTGAACATAAATTATGAGAATATTTTCTCAACCAAGTTTCTATATTATTTATGTTAACACATCTATTTTTAAGTACTCTATTTTTCCATGTCATGAAGAAGGAGAGAAGGATCCAAAAACATATCTCCAGCATTAAGGTGAATGAAAAGACTTTTAATACTGAGGGGAGCATATCTAATGCTTTAGTCTATCAATTTGAATCTTTTTTAACACTAAAAGTCTTAGTGAAGACAATTACATGTATGATGTGATCACCTAGATTATTAATGACATGTATAAGGTGTAATTTTACTATTTAATAACATTTATTTTTGTGTTTTCCATGTAGGAAAACAAATGGATAGCACCTCACGTGCCTATTGAAGATCAAATCATAATTTTGTTGGAAGCATAAACAGACATACAAGTTTGTGTTTCTACATTTTATTCAATTTTTTTGATGTTTTCTACCTTCCACTTTAAAGTGTTTGCGAGACATTGCCCATTTAATTTGCAGGTTTCTCTAGAAGACATTCTATGTGCAGGCTTCAGGTCAATGATATCCAAGATGTGATTTAGTTATCTCTGTAATGGATATTTCTAAGACTATTGAGGTAAATATCTCTTTGGTTTGTGAACTCCACTACTGTTTAAACTGTTATTATCTTATTTATTTCTTTAGTGCATGTGAATACAATAGGATGATCTAGAAATTTGTTTGATTTTATAATTCAGTTATGACCTAATGAGTTTTGGTTCTCTTTCTCTATAGTTTATGTGATTGTATTTTGGATTGAAATATTGCTCAAGTTTATATCCATATAGCTTATACTTGATATTTTTTATAGTATAAGGTACTGAATCCTACACCAATGTTTCATAAAGTTCATGCTCATAGGATAAGCAGTTCTCAATGTTTTTTTTTAAAAATAGCATGGATCAAGAATTTCCTTAATTACCTTACACTATCAATTGCATTTTTTTATTCTTACTTATATGACCTAAATCAGTATGTATGTGCCTTTTTTATTTTTATTTGGGTGAGAAGCGATGGTGATGGACTGCTACATTAATTAAACTGCTACATTTAATTAATGCATATGTATTTATGACCCTTCAGGATTGCTACCACTTATTATTTATATGGCTTCAAAGTTGAATTGAATGGTGATGTTGATTATCACGGTACAAAAACAGTCTTTGAATATATTTTTTAATTCAATTTCATGTTCTCAGGTCTTTTGAAGTGGTTGAAAGCTCTATATTGAAGGTTATTGGCATGAATGAATGTCTAGAATTAGCCAGAAAAAATCTGGTATACCTTCTTCTTCCCCAATACATGTGTCTATTCAGGTGAGCTTTAAAACCAACACAACACTATTGAGTTGCTTCGAAGTCTCTGTTCCGGTTTTCATGCATGCTAAATGTTCAGTTTCATTTGTATATTTATTATCATGAATTGAAAATTATAATGAATTATGTTTTCTTCATTTAAACTAATATAAATTGGAAATTTAATGATCAATATTCATCTATGCCTTTTAATTATGACAAAAATTACCTTTAGGCTTTAATATTTCAGTATTATAGGGATTAGTAGTATTCATATGCCATGGTTGACACTTAAGTCTGGACTCATCCATTCATAAAAGAAACTATTTAATATTTTCCAATAATTTATAATGATACAATATTCTTTTCATGCTTCATTCATTCATATTTGTTCCTTATTATGAACTATCTATTTTTCCATTGAATGTATTCTAATAAAGAAATAAACATGGTCATTATCTTTGTTAACCAACTGAAGAAACTATCTGTCAGAATTCTATATGTTTTGACTTTTCAATTTAATATGTTTATTGATCTATTATTTAGAATGAAAAAACACCACTGTCAACCGATCATTATTCTACATGTAGTTCATCTATATTAACTAAATAATGGGTGGTTTTTTGAAATTTGCAGGTACATTTTTCCCCAGTACATATGAACTGGTTTTCATTGAAACAATATCTATGGATTAGTGTTCATTTGTCACAATGACTATGAATCACGTAAGGCAACATAATACATTTTTATTGGTCATTAAATTATGTTTCTTCATGTTTTTAAATTATTTATTAAGCTTTATGTACAGATTCAACTGTTATTGAAGGAGAACACAATGATGTTCCAGTAAGTGGAAGCAATGAGATGACAGTTGAAGGAAGATTATGTACACATTCAACTCTTTTGGCACATATTATTACAGATGATACTGCTCATTGTTCAAAGGCATGACAACTCTTTCTGCGATCTATAAGCTGTACATTCTTAACATTTTTATCATTTTTTGACAATTTTTTTAACATTTTCTCACAAAATATGTAATTTTTTTCAAACATTTTTAACACGTCTGTCATGAAATCTGCTGATTATTGTGTTTTTTGACAATCATGTGTATCATGTAATCTATACATTTTTTGAACTAGTTTTTGTTTATTGAAGACTACAGTTCATATAAATCCATATAAAGTTTAAATTAATATTTTATAGTTGGATGATCATATATTTTGAATACTTATAACAAAAAATCATGACATAAACCTTTAGCAGTATAAGTTTGGTTGCAGGGTACTCTATAGCCTGGTGGTTTCGATTATGGTTGAAGCTGGTTAGGGGGGAGGGGAGGGGAGGGGATGGGTAGGGGGGAGGGAGCACGCGGGGAAGAATTGGGCAGGGGGGAGGGGGCTGGTGGGGGATGGGGCTGGGCAGGGGGGATGTGGCTGGGTAAGGGGGAGGGGCTGGGCAGGGGGGAGGGGCTAGGCAGGGGGGAGGGGATGAGAGGGGAAGAACAAGGCAGGGGGGAGGGGGCTGGTGGGGGAGGGGCTGGTGGGGGATGGGGCTGGGCAGGGGGGAGGGGCTGGTGGGGGAAGGGGTTGGGCTTCAAAAAATCCATGGAATATCCCATGGTGGAGATTTTTAATGTAATTATGACATGTAAAGAATACTGTTTTTGAAGGTAATATCATTAATCAAGTTTCTTAATCCTGGAATTATATTACAATTTTCATTTTATAACGTATTGTTTATTGTTGTTTCAGGTATTTTTGGATCATTGGTGCACGCCTCATAATTAGTATGTTTGATATTTCTATCTCATGTCATCATGATTTTAATGGATGTGTTATTTAGATGGGATTGAATTTAATGTTGCAGGATATTGTGTCCATGTATTAATTGAACCTATTATTGGTGGGTATGTGTTTATATATCTAATTATAAATACATCCCTCAGAATGAAAGATTACTGTTAGAGTGATTACTGTTACTGCTTACTACCATGAATCATTTTTTTATTTGGAAGAACTGGGTAGGGGGGAGGGGGCTGGTGGGGGATGGGGCTGGGTAGGGGGGATGAGGTTGGGCAGGGGGTGGGGCTGGGCAGGGGAGGTGCTGGGAAGGGGGGGAGGGGATGAGAGGGGAGGAACTAGGTAGGGGGGAGGGGACCAGAGGGGGATGGGGCTGGGCAGGGGGGATGGGGCTGGGCAGGGGGTTGGGGCTGGGCAGGGGGGGGGATGGGGTTGGGCAGGGGGGAGGGGCTGGGAGGGGAGGGGCTGGGTAGGGGGGAGGGGATGAGAGGGGAAGAACTAGAGAGGGGGGAAGGGACTGGAGGGGGATGGGGCTGGGCAGGGGGAGGGGCTGGTTGGGAAAGGGGCTTGGCAGGGGGGAGGGGATGAGAGGGGAAGAACTGGGTAGGGGGAGGGGCTGGTGGGGGATGGGGCTGGGCAGGGGGGGGGGGGGGCTGGTGGGGGAACATGATGGGCAGGGGGGAGGGGATGAGAGGGGAAGAATTGGGCCGGGGGGAGGGGCCTGGTGGGGGATGGGGCTGGGAAGGGGGGATGGGGCTGGGCAGGGGGGAGGGGCTGGTGGGGGAACAGGCTGGACAGGGGGGGATGAGAGGGGAAGAATTGGGCCGGGGGGGGGGGGGGCTGGTGGGGGATGGGGCTGGGCAGAGGGGATGGGGCTGGGCAGGGGGGGCTAGTGGGGGAAGGGGCTGTGCAGGGGTGAGGGGATGAGAGGTGAAGAACTGGGCAGGGGGGAGGGGGCTGGTGGGGGATGGGGCTGGGTAGGGGGGAGGGGCTGGTGGGGGATGGGGCTGGGCGTCTTCCTCAATTTCAAGGAAAATGAAGTCGAAGAAGATAGTCCAACTCTCTTTTTCATACCAGTAATGAATCTAGATTAATCTACCATTAATTTCATGTCCGTAATAATTTCCCATTGTATATTTCATATTACACATTCAAAATATTATTTATTTTCAATTTTCTACCCAACTATTGATTGTGTTTTCATTTATTTGTGCTATGATTTATTAATGGTTGTTTTTTTAGAATGAAGAAAAAGATGCTTGGTATTTTACAGCCACCCTCCTGTTGTAAGTGGGTCCATTGCAGGAGACCACTGGATTGAAACTTAAGAGATCTAATGGATGGATGGGTACTTTTGGTTAAGCTGGTTTGTCATTGCCTTCATTTTTACTCATTCCTAGAGTTGTGTATTAAATCTTTTTTCTTGGTGTTTTACTGCTCCTATAATTAGAACTACTTTAGTTAGCTTTTAGATTTTGCAGGTTATATTCGAAACGAGGCTAATTGAAATTATGGTAAGATTAGAATGGCTGAATGGTTTGGTTTGTTTAATTATATTGAATTGCATATCTTGAATAAGTTTTCTTTAATATACTTGTTTCATTTGTTAAATAAAGTCATGTTTTTATAATAAAACCCCTCCAACGGAGGTGCGCTGTCTGCGAAGATGCTGCCCCGCAGATGTCGCTTGACCGGGCCAACACGCAACGATCACGCCGCGGTCACACCGCGGTAATGACTTGATTTGGCCTTGCTCCAGCCGCATCCAGCCCATACCAGCCCCCTTCCACCTTCATTTCAGCCTTCTACCACCAGCATTCCAGCCCGCAACAGCCCCCCTACCTTGCGGATGTCGCTGGACCGGACCAACATGCCACAGTCATGTCGCGGTCACGCCGCGGTCACGCCGCGGTCACGCTGTGGTCACGTCGTGATTTGGCCCTGCTCCAGCCACATCCATCCCCCACCAGCCCCTTCCACCTTCATTTCAGCCCACTGCCACCAGCATTCCAGCCCGCAACAGCCCCCCTGCCACCTTCGAATCATCCCGCACCATCCCCCCAACACCTGCAACCAGCCCCCTTCCACCAGCATTCCAGCCTCCTCCCGCTCCCTTCGCTCCTGGCCGGAAGATGCTGCCCCGCGGATGTCGCTGGATCGGGCCAACATGCCACGGTCACGCCGCGGTCTGGCCGCAGTCATGCCACGGTCACACCGCGGTCACACCGCGGTAATGCCGTGATTTGGCCCCGATCCAGCCACATCCCTCCCACACCAACCCCCTTCCACCTTCAAAATCAAAGGTCTAATTGTACTCCACCTAGAATATCCATCTCAAGTTCATATTCCTCTAAGATAAGATATAATTTAGATTCTTATGCTTTGAATACACTATAAACCACTCCCTGAAGTGGTAGTGGTGCCAAGTCTTTGGAGTGTAAATCACTGATACTAAGTCAAGATAATTAATGGGGTATTTATTCGCACGAGTCAACAACTAAAGAGATCGATAAGCTAATACCTATCTCCCCTACATCAAAACACAACCCAAACTCATACACGAGGCATCTTAATAAACATTATATCCCAAACCTGAATCAGGAAGGATCCGAACTAGAGATAAAGTCAATATCCCTTTAAACTCCTCAAAATATCTCTAGAATTGATCACTCCCAAAAAACTTCACACTTATATGGGTTAAATCTATCATGGTAGATGTAATCTTGGAGAAGTCCCAAATAAAATTCCTGTAATAACTAGATAATTGTAAGAAAATAAAGGTTTTAAACACATTTCTTGGATACTCCAAAGACATCACCACTTGAATCTTCTCAACATCCACTGATACACCCTTCTTAGAAATAAAATTACTTATAAATTTCACCTATTGAATCCAAAATTAAAATTTAGATATATTTCTATATCAGTGATTCTTTTCCAATATTCGAAGGATGATATTTAAATTCTCAGCATGATCCTGCTCCAATCTTGAATAAGCAAGGATATGATCCATAAAAACAATCAGGAAGGAATACAAGAATTGATTAAATATTTGATTCTTGAAATCCATAAACACTATAAGAGTGTTAGTAAGGCCAAATGACATGAACATATAATTATAATGACCATATCATATTTTTAAAAATGTCTCAGGAATATCTTCCTCTCAGAACCTTAGCTAAGGGTATCCCAATCTCAGTTTAATTTTTTAAAACCACTTTGATCACCTGAGATAATAGAAATTTCCATCAATACTATAAAAGGTAAATTTATTCTTAACTATCACCTAGTTGAGTTTCCAATAACTAATAGAAATTTAGAGACTCCCATACACATTCTTTTTAAAGAGCATTGGTGATTCCAAGGAGAAACGTTGGGATGAATAAATCCATTATCTTCAAGATCCTCAAAATAAACCTTTAATTATTTTAATTTAGTGGGTTCCATATGGTATGTAGGTAAGAAAATGGTACATTTCCCTAAGATAAAGTATATATAAAACTGAACTTCCCTATGATTTAGTAACCCTGATAAGTCATATGAAAAAACTTCAAGAAACTCCCTCAGCACCATAGGAATAGGACCACTAAGACATGGATCAAAAACATCTAGAAACATATTCAAAAAATAGTGTTATATCATCCTAGAACTTGGGGAAACATGTATTTCTCTTTTAGATTTGGGATCTCACTCAACATGAAAGATATGAGTGACTCTATTGGAAGAAAGAAACTGGACACGATAATGATTGTAATCGATTCTAGAATTATAAATAATCATATATTCCATGAAAATGATGTGATAAATGATGTCAATATCAAGAAATAGAATTTACCATATGGTTTTGTGGTCAAAAATCATCACCCAAAACTCAGGACATTTAAAACCCTTCTTTGACCTCTTTCTCAAAGGAGCGAAAATAGGAATCAAGCAAGGCATAAGCTCTAAGAATAAATCCAATGCATCAATAATATTTTATAATATAAATAAATGAGTGACAATAATATTAAAGAATAATATAAACATAGAATATGATATAAAAAACATACCTCTCATGGAAGTTAGTCCTGCCTCTGACTGCTCTAGTGTACACTCTGCTGCGTAGATACATCCAGCCACATTTTTCTCTTTCTTTAGGACTTGAACATCACTGTTGGAAAGTGGTTGAGATCACAATACTTTTAACACATCATATATAACTCAAGTAACCAATTATTATCTCTCACATAAATAATTAATATGATTATATTTACCACACAGGTGACATGCCTTGGGTGATTCTATATAATCAGGTTTGAAGTTTCCCCTTTTCCTACATTGGTAACATGACACTATATTTATCCTTGATATCTGTTGTACACTCCTACAACCACCTCAAAAATGTTCATCTAACTTCCTCTTCTAGTTAGAATAAAAACTTTTTCTACCTCCTACTATCACTGATGCTTTCAAGAGTATTATCTTCCTAGTTGTATCATCCTCATCCATAGATACCTTCCCTATAATCTTCATGAAGGTGGGTAGGATTATAAGAATCAACATAGACTGAATATCATGCCTCAAACCCATTTCAAACATATTTTACTTGATATTGACATTAGAAACAAGATCTGTAAATAAGTTCATTAACACAGCAAACTAAGTAACATACACCATGTTAGAATGATATCCCAGCTCCATAGTAACAAAATATCATGCCTTCACTACTCTTAGTGTATTAGGATAAATTTTTTTATTAAAGGATTTATCAAAAGTAGTCTAGTTGAGATATTATTGAAATTTGGATATCACAATAGATCCTAACCACTTTATTCCCAATGCATAAAGCATATAAGTAGAGAAACCAACCTTAGAAACTTTTGAAGTGTTAACAAAGTAAAAAACTTCTAAATAATCTTAATCCATTATTCTGATCCCTATACTACCTTATCACAAAAAATGATAAATGGATGTTTCTTAGTGAATTCCAAAGCATGGTCCACCTGCCATTATAGTTCAACATTGGATATATAGAGCATGGAATGGATTTTTCTGACTATAGTTTCCACTAAAATCGAGTCAACTATTTGATTCACCCATGGGTATTACTTCATAGATTTCTCTCTAACATTTAGAGATAAAATTATTAAAGTATAGTTTCCACTAAAATCGAGTCAATCTGTCCAGGGTCTGGGGGGGCATGACTGGTAGGGGGAGGGGAATTTGTCCAGGGTCTGGGGGGAATCTGTCCAGGGGGAGGGGGATCTGTCCAGGGTCTGGGGGGGATCTGTCCAGGGTCTGGGGGGGGGGAGGACTGGAAAGGCGAGGGGAATCTGTCCAGGGACTGGGGGGAATCTGTCCAGGGTTTGGGGGGAATCTGTCCAGGGGGAGGGGGATCTGTCCAGGGTCTGGGGGAGGGGGGTGTCCAAGGTCTGAGGGGGGGGGGGGGGGGTGTCTAGGGTCTGGGGGGGCTGCCATCTAGGGGGGTCCAGCAGGGGGTTTCTGCTGTCCAAGGGGGGTCCAGCAGGGGGGGTGCTGTCCCAGGGGGTCCAACTGGGGGGGGGGGAGGGGTGTGCAAGGAGTGAAAGGGATGTGTGTGTGTGGGGGGGGGGGCTGGTTTTTTTATGAATTGGGAAGAGGACATTGTTTATGTTCATAGGTATTGGAAAAGCAAAGGAAGTTGTCGACATTGTCATAAATAATGCATGCACTGTCCTCCAGCGCTCTCTTTTTCCAGCTGCGATCGCGTAGCAACTGTCCTGGTGTTGTCCAACAGCAAAAAAGGTCTCATAGTTGTCTCTCTCCTTGATCTGGTACTCAGAAACAGCTTCCAAAGTAGTCCACTGACTGCGTATTCCTAAGATGTCTATATAGCTTGACAAAACAAGATATAACAGCCTTTCTTCCCAAATAATAACTGAAGATCCATCCGTTCCTTATATGTGTCAAGCATAATATTCCCTCACTTCTAGAAATGAGAAAGATATTTATGGGATTGTCTAAATATAAAATTTAATTGAAATTCTAGCCAACATTGATCATTAGGTTTTCACCTTGATAAGGAATAAAGTGACATTATTAACTGATGTCCACATTGAGATGGAATCAAGAATAAGATTCATGGTCATGTGTTAATTATATAAGAGAAATTGTTGGATTGGTGTTGCCTAATCCAGTTGGGCCGAATGCTTGTGGCCCGCAACTGTCGTGAGGCATGGGTGGGGAACCAGGGGAAAACAGGTAGGGGGACTGGCAGGGGGAAAATAGGGGGGGTGGAGACATGCAGGGTGGGGGGTGTCCAAGGTTGTCTGTCCAGGGGGGGTGTCTGTCCAAGGTGGGGGGTGTCTGTTCGGGGGGGGGGGGTCTATCCAGGGTTGTCTGTCTAGGGGGGTTTCTGTCCGGGGGGGGGGGGGTCTGTCCAGGGGAGGGGGTGTCCGGGGTTTCTGTCCGGGGGGGGGGTCTGTCTATGGGAGGGGGTGTCCAGGGTTGTCTGTCTGTCCAGGGGGGTGTACGTCCTGGGTGGGGGGATGTCTGTGCAGGGGTGGGGGTGGGGGTGTGTCCAGGGGGGTGAAAAACAGGGGGGACTGGCAGGGGGTGGGGAACCAGGGGAAAACAGATAGGGGGACTGGCTGGGGGAAGAGCCAGATGGAAAATTGGGGGGAGACATGCAGGGTACGAGGTGCAGGGGGGGGGGGGGGGGTGGAAGGGGGACTAGTAGGTGGGTGGAAGGTAGTGGGACTAGCAGTGGGTAGGGGGGACTGGCGGGGGGTGGAAGGGGGAATGGGGGACTGGCAGGGGGTGGTAGGGGGCAGGGGGACTGGTAGGGGGGGGGGTAGCAGGGGACTAGCAGGGGGCAGGGGGTGGAAGGCAGGACTGCAGGCCTGTTGTGTTTTTTTATTGAACTTTGATCTATAGCCACAGTTTTTAACCATGGCTATAAGGATTGTTTGTGATTTACCTTCTTCCACGATTTCTAACCATGACTATAAGGCTTTAGCCACGGTTTGAAACCGTGGCTATAGGGCTGTAGCCACGGTTTGAACCGTGGCTATATGCTTTAGCAACAGTTTAAAACTTTGGCTATAGGTGTTGGCCTATAGCCATGCCAATACCATCCACGGTTCATTGAACCGTGGCTATAACCTATAGCCACAGTTTCAAACTGTGGATATAGCCTAAATTTCTAGTAGTGCTCCATTGAAGTACGATGCTCTGACCATAGACATTCCCTCTATTGTATCAGTCATCATGATCTATTTATAATCACTTTCAGTTTGTTAAAGCTTTATTAGAAAGATCAACCAATGATTCCAATTGTTGGATCAGATCACACCAAATATACATAAGAGGGGGGGGGGGGGTGAATTGTGTCTTTTCAAATATCATTGCGAGATTGTGTTCTTCCTTTAAACTTTAATCAAATAAAATGATGCAATGGAAATTTAAATAGCAGAAACACAAGATGTATAGTGGTTCGGTGAACAGAAGGCCCCTAGTCCACTCCACCAATGCTCTACTCCATGAGCTTGGTGATTTTTACTATCTGGTCCTCGTTTCAACAGACCGGTTCACAACTGAGTACAACCAATTGACACATTTACAATCCATGAAGAAACAAATCCTTCTGGTTCACTTACAAAACCTACACATCTTAGTACGAGAAGCCGATCACTCAAGAATAGAAAGAAAAGATTTTCGTATTTTGAAAATACTTTCCAGATGTTCTTCACAATTACAACAACATGCAATTGACAGTAGGTAGATATTAGCCTTCAAAAATAATAATCTTCACATAAGAAATGTTCTGAGTCGATCCCGTTGCAGTAGATATAAAATATAATTCACAACTTTTGCAGTAGAAAATTCACAGTAGATATTCATTGTAGAACAAGTGAATCTTCTATCGCATTCCATCATCTTTTAACAAACAGAGCTTTGATGCTCCTTTTGAACCAGAAGATCGGTGTGTTTTAGTAGTCCTTGTTTTTCTCCTTTTTCAGAATAATCAAAAGATCACACACAATCAATAATCATCAATGTAGTTTTAAAAAATCCCATATAAATAAAATAATGATATGAACTTATCCTTTAAAATTAGATCCACAAAAGTCACCTTTTTACTCGCGATATTCAAACATTTGAATTTACAGAGCAGTCGTAACTTCCCTAAAGACTTGGAATAAAAAGCTCCTTTTAATTCGATTTTCAAATAATTGATGAAATGGTTTTGAATCAGTCAAAATCGTACTTTAAAATCATCTTTAAATCAGGCTTGAAATTCACCTAATAATCAGCATATTGACCGTTGCATAAAAATATCGACTTTAAATTCTCGGACGCCAAACATAAGGTTAAGTTGAACTGTATGCGTCCTTTGAACTTAAGGTTGACGACATAGTCTTCAAACATAAGGTTCACAATGTAAACTTGACAACAAACGTAAGGTTCATTCCAAACGTAGGGTTGGTCATCCATAATTTTCTCTTCAACATTCAAACGTATGATAAAAGATCCATACTTTTACTTGATCCATACTTTTCCAAGAACGTATGGTTGTTTACAAAAGTAAGGTTGATGAAACATACTTTTGAGAAACAAACGTAACCTTTAAAATTTATGTACATTTCTACTTCCATACTTTTCTGATATCCCAAACGTAGGGTTCCTTCCTAATGTAGGGTTTTTCTTCCATACTTTGCTGATAACATATGGTTGTTTAACCATAATTTTTACTTATCTCAAAAAGTATGCATGGTTTTTATCCTTACGCTACGTTTATCCACATAGGGTGTAAACAATGTTTCCAGAACACGCTCAAGCAGATTCCGAATAAGTAGCGCATGAACAGTGTTTCCAGAACACGCTAAAATACGAAAATTCCCTAAATTTCAAGAGTAAAATAAAATGATAAATTCCTGCAAACTGCTTAACAAATAAAATCATTTGAAAATAATTAAGGGTATTTGTGAGAATCAAAATTATCATAAAGTGATAGAGTATTAATATAAACTCCCCCTTTAAATATCAATATTATGTATTGCTGAAAACAACACTTTCTCAACAATCATATCCTTTAAAGTATATAAATATAAAATCAATAAATACTATAATGAAAATATTGATGTAATCCATGAATAGTATGTTTATAATATACATAAAAACAGAGGGTGCATTAGTCAATTACAAAGGAATTACTATAATTTCACAATTTCCACACCAATTATGAAATGTTATCTTTATTATATTTCCCTTATTTACATGAAGTTGATGATACTCAGAATGGATACTAATAATTGAAAAATATTATGTTCCTTAATATTAAATAACAAAATTTTCATTGTGGGATAGAGGATACTTTTCTTTAATGTTGTGAAACTAATTTCCGAGTAATCAATACATAACCTCATAGAACTATATTACTTATATAAGGACCCGACCTAAAAACATTACATAATATTTAATTAAATTAATAGTTCACATTGAGGATCTTTTCAGGTTTAGAGTTTAAGAGAATTAGGACATAACTATTACATCTCAAAAGATTTAAAAGTAGACACTTCCACTCAGTTTTCATTTTTTCACAAAATAAAAACTCTTTAAAGATAAAGAGTCTAGTCTAGTTCTATGTTTTAGACAACATGAATTTTCCTTGATCCCATCCATGACCCTATTGATCTGTAAGTCCTGTGAAAAACATTTCAAAACTCAGGATGAGTATAAAAAAGCTCAGTAAGGGTTATAAAACAAAGAATGAAAACATTAGTTCATCATTAAATACATAACATAAGATCTTTAACATACCTCATGAAATCATAAGATTTATGATTAACACAATAGAAAACATAAATCATAAAGGAAACTTGTGGAATCCATATCATACTTACATTGTAGCTGTCACAGCTACATAAAGAGTAACATTTAGAAAACCCATCACAGTATATTCCCTAAATCTCTTAGTTGAAACATTCATGTTTACCTCTATCACATTAACCAATGAATTGGAGTGCTATCTTGGGCTCACCTACCCTAGGTTTATCATATAACCACCCATATACTTAAACAATGCCCAAGAACCATAACATATTTAGAACACATAAAATAAACATAATGGAAAGATATCATTCTAATCACAATACATCATTTGACATAAACAATACATTATCAAAACCATATTCAATACCAAAAATACATAAAAGATTATATGGTATTTATTTTCCTTTTAAAAACATTTCAGCTTTTTAAGGAAGCCAAAGAACAAATAATACTCATGGCGGCGGAAAAGGTCATTATCACCGCTTACGTTAAAAAGAAGCATTCATTTTTTTCATTTTGTAAAATGAATTATAGGAAAATATTCCCTTTTAATGAAATGAAAAGTAAAAGTTATTTATACACCGTATAAAATAAATTTGACAATAAAACAAAATAAGCCTCAATGAAAGGAGATTGAGAAGAAGTCCCTTACGTCGTGTCCGACTTGACTCGATCGTTATTTAATCTTCTGAATAATAACCTAAAGTTAATTTCTAAATTATTAAGAACATTTTTCAATATTATTATTCCTTTTATATCACTTATTTCCATGTAATAAACATTATGTAATCATTTAAGTTATTAACGGTCATTTCATTGATATTTGGTACTTGAGTAAAAATGAACACCTTATAATTACAAGTTGTCCATGTGGTCAAATATCCATTATCTTCAGAATGATATTAAGGATTTATATATCATATATATCATATATATCCAGTATATAGATGTATTTTTATTAGTACATAACATTTGGAGGTAATAAATGAAATGCACTGTTCATAGAGACGGTAAACCGTACGTACGCATGAACGCTACATTCATTTCTATTTCATATTTTAATGAAATGAAAACATAATGATAAATATATATATATATATATATATTATAATTTCAGTATATAATCTTAAATAAAATCATTAACTCCATCCTTTATTCATCCCACATAAGGCATCAACGAGTCATATCACTTTGAGGGGGCGGTAGTCCGCACTTCCTAAAATGAAATTATCGCGTTAACAAATTATGGAAACCATAAAGGTATGCTATAAATGTAAAATACATAAGCATAATGAAAACATAAAAATAATATATATCAAATATAAATACAGTTCCATCATAATGGCCAGCATGAGAGGCGGTAGGAGATAATTGAATAATCATCGTTTCGTGAGGCGTTAGTTTTCCATCCACAGAAACATTTTGTTCTTTTCCCATTAGTTAGAGGTGTGTGTATGTGTAGTTATAATCCTTCTTATAACAACATCCTATTATATTTAGGATACTATTTTTGTTATAAAATAAAGTAATAAAAATAGTTTAGGGGGTTAGAGAAGTAAAATAAAACAAAAGAACTTATGAGAAGACATTACCTTTAAATTAGGTAACTCCCATTGGTTTGAACCAAAATGGTTCCTTGAAGTGTTTTATTCATAAGGTAAGGCTTCTAGGTTGAATAGAGGGATATTGGGATCTTATTGGAGTAGATTTTTTACAATCCAAAGGTTTGAGAAGTGTGAGAAATGGGTTAGAAGTGAGGGCCTTTTATAAGAGAGTGGATGGGCTCTTTAAGAAAGTTTCAAATAATTATTTTATTATAACCTCATCTTCAGTTTCAAAATGTAAAATATTCATTAATATAAAATTTAATATGACTCATGGTCTAAATAAAATATTCCAATAATAATTGGACAGGTATTGAATATTTTTTTAATATTAATAATCTTATTTATTTAAATCATTTATTAATGAGTTAAATATTGCATCATTATTGTGTCATAAATAATTTAATTTATTTGATGTAAAAAAATTATAAAACAAATACCAAGATTTAGGAAATATTTTTATATTTCTAAATAATACTTATAGTCGAAAAGATAACTTATATATCCACATGTAAAAATTTATTTACTAAAAGATATTCGTTTATGTCATTTTTGTCTTTACTTTAAATTAATTAATATAAAATGATATTATTACTACCATGTGGCTCCATGAGGTCCCAAATTCAACCCAAAGATGCCCATGGTCGGATATGTATCATCCAATATGTTTAGGACAAATTTCAGGGTAATTTAATATTATTATAATATTATATTTTACCTTTATTTACTATATTTACACTTTAATCATGGTAAATAAAATATTTATTGAAGTAAATATATAAAATGTCTAAAAATAAAAGTTACCTATTAACACAATTTGGACGTACTGATTACAAATATGGAATCCATTTTTCTAAAATCAAAACACAAAGTGGTAGATATTAATTTAAAAATAATTCTCACTGTTAAAACAAATAGCGTGTTTTTAAGAAATAATAACTAACAAAAAATTAACACTTGTTTATGTCCAATTTCAAAATGAAATTACTCATAATTACCAAAATTAGTTTTAATGGTAATAATATATTATAATTAAACTTTAAAACCAATTAGAAAGATAATATAACCGTATAAATAAATTAGATTAAAAGGTACTTTCGAATTAAAATACAACATTTTGCATTATTCATTAAAAAATGAACATTATCAGAAAAATACCAAAATTTCATCCAAAGAAAATTTTGATGTCCCAATTTTAAATAAGAATTTTATTTTGTCAAATAGAACATATAAGAGTGACAAAAATTAGATTTAAATAGGGTTCTCCATTAAAAGGCGATAAATAGACTTTTTAAAGAAAATTATGCTTAAAATTAGAGTCATTCACATTTTAAGCCTCTAACAATTATTAGATAAATGTAAAAACATTTTACAAACATGTATAATCATATTTTAGTTAGTTCTATTCATTCTCGCTAATACAATGGTTAGGTGTTAAATACCATTTAAAATAATAAAATTATATTATTAGTGTGCAACGTAAGTTTCTCAAAGAAATCCGATGTTAGGTATTTGGTACACTATCGAACATAGCATCCCTTTTAAAGTAAAATTAATATTTAATTCAAAAATATTAATAAACATTCAAATGTATTATTCTTTATTAACTTGGGATGTTACATCCTTCCCCCCTTTTGGGAATTGTGTCCTTGCAATTTTTATTCACTTATCAAATAAGTGGGGGTATTTATCCCTCATAACATTTTCAGATTCCCACGATGCCTTTTCAACATTATGGGTTTTTCAAAAAAACCTTAACCTAAAAAATTAACTTATACCACAACACTTGCTCTCTATGGTCAAGAATCTAGACTGGTTGTTCCTCATAAAAGAGATTCTCTTTTAACTGAACTATATATGGGCTCAAAACATGATATGGATCTGGTATATAATTTCTCTACATTGAAACATGAAAAATATTGTGTACCTGAGATAAACATGGAGGTAAATCCACTCTATATGCAACTGTTTCAACTTTCTCTAGTATTTCATAAGGTCCAATGAACCTCAGACTCAGCTTTCCCTTATTACAAAAAAGAATCACACTTTTCCATGGAAAACTTTCAGAAAAACACGATCACCTATCTCGAAAGATAGATCCTTCCTCTAGTTATCCGCATTACTTTTTTTCCTACTCTGAGCTGTGCTCATGTTCTTCTGAATCAACTGAACTTTTTCTTCCATATCTTCCTCCAATTCTGGTCCCATTAGCATTCTTTCACATACTTCATTGCATAAATCTGGAGTTCGACAAATCTTTCTATATAATTTCTGAAATAGATCCATCTGTATACTGGAATGAAAACTGTTATTATATGAAAATTCTACCAAAGAAATATTTTTGTCCCAACATCCCTGGTAATCCAGTGAACAAGATCGTAGCATATCCTCTAAGGTCTGAATTGTTCGTTCTGACTACCCATCTGATAAAGGATGAAAATCTGTAATAAAATTTAATTCAGTACCTAATAACTTCTGAAGGCCTTTCCAAAATTTATAAGTAAAATTGGGATCATGATTAGATACAATGGAGAGAGGAACACAATGAAACCTAACTATCTCTTCAAAATACAACCAAAAAGTTGATCTAAAGAGAAACTATCTTGAATAGGAAAGAAATGAGATGATTTAGTCAAAGGATCAACAATAACCTAGATTGCATTTTTACCTTTATATGTCTTTGGTAATCCCACAACGAAGTCTATGGATATATTTTCCCATTTCAACTATGGCCACGATAAAGACTGAAGCATCCCTTTTGGTAACTGTCTCTCTTCTTTAACCTGCTGACAAGTCAAACACTTCATAGTAAAGTCAACAATATCTTGTTTCATTCCATCCCAATAGTAATAATCCCGAAGATCTCTGTACATCTTAGTAATGTTCGGATGAACTGAAAACGGAGAACTGTGAGCTTCACATAACAACTAATTCTTCAACTGTGAATCAAAAGGCACATATAATCTCTTTCCAAACCTAAAAAAACAATCATTATCAATGTTAAATTCAGGAAACTTACCCTTCTGAACCAACTCTACCTTTTTCTATAACTCACTGTCTTCTTTCTATGCTTGCTTAATTCTGTCTGACAGAGATGATTCCACTGACACCTAAAACAAAACAGAAGAATTTCCTGCACCAAAAACATCTATGCCAAAGTTTATCAAATCAAAAAACGAAAGGATCTCGTTCCAAACCTAGCATGATTAATGAAACATTACTTTTTCAAATCAAAGCATCAGCCACTTTATTTTCTTTTCCCAGATAGTAATGGATCATGCAATCATAATCCTTGATTAATTCCAACCATATCCTTTGTCTTATGTTCAATTATTTTTTAGTGGATATATACTTCAAACATTTGTGGTCAGTATATATTTCACATTTCACTCCATAAAAATGATTCCTCCAAATTTTTAAAGCAAAAACAACAGCAGCTAATTCCAAATCATGTGTAGGGTAATTTAACTAATGGGGTTTCAAATGATGTGAAGCATAATAAATTAGTTGATCATTCTACATAAGGAAACAACCATGTCCTTTCAACAAAGAATCATTGTAAATAACAAACTCACCATTTTTGGAAGGTAGTGCCAAAATTGGAGCATTCACCAATCTTCTTTTCAATTCCTGAAAAAAAATCATCACATTCTTTTTTCCAAATGAACTTAATATATTTTCAAGTTAATTTAGTCATTAGACTAGATTACTGTGAAAAATTCTCAACAAAATTTCAATAATAACCTGCCAAATCATGAAAACTACGGATCTCAGTTATATTTGTGGGACTTGGTCATTCTTCAACAACTTTTGTTTTAGTAGGATGAATAGTTATGCCATTTTTTGATACAATGTGACCATGGAAAGAAATTAGTTGTAACAAAAACTCACACTTGTTGAATTTTCCATACAGTTTCTTTTCTTTTAATGTTTTCAAGACAACCCTTAAATAACTTTCATGTTCTTCTTTACTTTTGGAGAAAACCAAAATATCATCAATGAACACAACCAAAAACTTATCCAAGAACTCAGGGAAAATTATATTCATAGGTTCCAAGAATACAACAGGTGCATTGGTTATCCCAAAAGGCATAACTACAAATTCATAATAGCCATATCTAGTAAGGAACACGGTCTTCAGAATTTCTACTTCCTTTACTTTCAAATAATGGTACCCCAACCTCAGATCAATCTTTGAAAAATATTGAGCTTTCTAGAGCTGATCAAACAAATCATCAATATGAGGCAAAGGATACTTGTTCTTAATAGTGATGTTATTCAATGCTTTATAATCAATGAAAAGTCTCACTGAACCTTCTTTTTTTTAACAAATCAGATAGTAGCACCCCATGCTGATGTTTTAGGTCGAATGAAACCTTTATCTAATAAATCATGAAACTTATTATTTAACTCCAAAAGTTTAATTTGAGACATTTGATAAGGGGGTTTTAAAATTGGTTTACCATCAGAAACTAAGTCAACAGTAAATTCAACTTCCCGATCAGGTATAATACTAGGGAACTCATCATAAAAAACATCAAGGTACTCATTTACCACTAGCACATCATCAATCTCAACACTTCCTTATTTTCGACAATATGAGAAAGGTAACATTCATTTCCAAATTTTACTAGTTTCTCGGCTTCCTAATATTTTATCAAAAGTAAGGGTTCATTCTTATACAAAAACTGGAAATATTTCTAAAAAGAAACTTCTATAGATTTGCAGTCAATCTTAGCATGATAAAAAGAAATCCAATCCATACCCAAAATAACGTCAAACTCTACTAGATGCAAAACCATAAGGTTTTTAGGTAGATTCTTTCCTCACATAAGGACATGAAGGTTCTTATTTTTTCTTTTTGTCTTAATATTTCCTCCAGGTGTTTTTACTGTATGTTCTGTATTTATATCTTGGGATGGAATTCACAATTTACTAGAAAACTTCTTAGAAATGAAAGAGTGTGTGGACCCTGAATCAAACAACAAATTGGCATAATCTGAACAAACAAACAGTGAACCTGATACTACTTCATTTGATGTCCCAACACTTAATGATGTTGTTGCAACGGATTTCAACACCCCTTTCTGCTTGTAGTCTGGATGCTTTCCATCAATTTAGTTCTTCGTTGAACACTCATTTGCATAATGACCCATTTCATTGCACTTAAATCATTTTACTGATTGTAAATCATATTTTGTATTACCATTACCTTGATCATTTTCAGTGCAATTATGAGCCTTATGTCCCATTTTACCACATCGGTAGCACTTACCAAGATTCAAAAAACATTCCCCAGCATGTTTTTACCACAATTTTCACAACATATAAATTTAAGTTTCTTATAATCAGACTTTTTTGGAGAGTTCTTCCCTTTCGCCTGCCACCTCGACCTCTTATTATGTTGTTTTTTCAAGGAACACCTGATCATCAACAAACTCCATTTCCACCTTCTCCGCACAATGATAAAGCTTTTCATAACTTTTTAACTCATGAGAATCTAAAGCCCTTCGATAATTTGGCTTTAATCCTGAGTAAAAAATGGTTTATTTTACTATCAAGATCTCATATGAAATTCAGAGCATACCATGAGAGTGGAGTGAATTTTGCTTCATAAGCAGCCACTGAGTCATCATCTTGCCTCAATTCTTGGAATGGTTTTTCCATCCTATGTCAAACCACCTTAGGAAAATATTTATCAATGAACATACATTTGAATTCATCCCAATAAAGTGAATCAGTCTCCTCACTATCCCATATATTTTTCACCATAGACCCCCACTGATCAGCTTCACCTTAAAAATGGTAAATTGCAAGAATAACCTTTTGGTGTTATGTACACCCCATGACATAAAAAAATTTCTCCAGTGATTTAATCCACCCTTATGCTAGAACAGGGTCAGATGATCCTCTAAATGATGGGGGATGATGCCTCATGAAATTATCTACTACTGACATGTTCCTCTGTGGTTGATCTGGCTAATTATGTGCATTTACACGACCACCATTTATAGCCTGATTCAACTGTTCCATCACTGCAGAAAAACTGTTCAGTTCTGATTTTGACCATCTCACGTTGCTGATTTGGAAGGTTGTCATCCTTCTGATGTTGTCCCAACATAGCTGCCCTGTTTCCTCTGTAGAAAATTATTATGAACACAAAAATATCATAGGCAAAGCAACATGGTAATTTTTAAATTCTATATCATTTCAATATTACCATAAATTTATTTACGGACATTAATTTAACAATATTATAACTCCTAAAGTTGTCTAAATTGACCTTTGATACCAACTATAAGGACCCAACATTAAAACATTATATAATCTTGAATTAAATGAATAATTCACATTGAGTATCTTTTCAGGTTTATAGTTTTAGAGAATTAGGACATAACTATTACATCTCAAAAGAATACAAAGTAGACACTTCCACTCAGTTTAAATTTTTTTCACAAAATAAGAACTCTTAAATGAAAAAGAGTCATGTCTAGTTGTATGTTTTAGAAAGCATGACTTTTCCTTGATCCCATCCTTTACCCTATACATATTTAAGTCATGTGAAAAACATTTCAAAACACCAGATGAGAATAAAAAGCTCAGTAAGGGTTATAAAAAAAAGAATAAAAACATTAGTTCATTATTAGATACATAACATAATATATTTAACATACCTCATGAAATCATAAGATTTATGATTAACACAATAGAAAACATAAATCATATTGTTAACTTGTGGAATCCATATCATTCTTACATTGTAGCTATCATAGCTACATAGGGAGTTACATTTGGAATACCCATCACAATATAATCCCTAAATATCTTAGGATATATATTCACATTTACATTCATCACATTACCCAATGAATTGGAGAGATATCTCAGGAAAACCCACCCTATGTTTATCACGAAATCACTTGTATACGTAAACAATTCCCAATAACCATAACATATTCATAACACATAAAATAAACATAAAGGAAAAATATAATTCTAATAACAATATATCAGTTGACATAAAAAATCCATTATCAAAACCATATTCAATACCAAAATATATAAAAGATTATATGTATTTATTTTCCTTTTAAAAACATTTCGGCTTGTTAAGGAAGCCAAAGAAGAAATAATACTCGTGGTGGAGGAAAAGGTCATTGTCACCACTTTTGTTAAAAAGAAGCATTCCTTTTTTGTCATTTAGTAAAACACATCATAGGAAAATATTCACTTTGAATGAAATAAAAAGTCAAAGGAAAATATGCACCGTATAAAATAAAGTTGATAATATAACAAAATATGCCTCAATTAAAGTAGATTGAAATGAAGTCCCTTACCTCGTGTTCGACTTGACTTGATCATTATTTAATCTCCTAAATAATAAACTAAATTTAATTTATACTTTATTAAGAAACTATTTCTAGTTTATTATTCCTTTTATATGACTTATAACCATGTTATAAACATTATGTAATCATTTAAGTTATTAAAGGTTGTTTCGTCATTAATTGGTACTTGAGTAAAGATGAACATATTATAATTACAAGCTTTCCATGTGGTCAAATATCCATTATCTTCAGAATTATATTAATGATGAAGATATAATATATATAATATATATCCCATATATACATGTATTTATATTAGTACATAACATTTGGAGGTAAGAAATGAAATGCACCATTCATGGAGACGGTAAGCCGTACGTACTCATGAATGCTACTTTCATTTACATTTCATATTTTAATGGAATGAAAACATAATGATATATATGTATATTATAATTCCAGTATAATATCATAAATTACTTCATTAAATACATCCTTTATTCATCCCACATAAGGAATTAACGAGTCATATCACTTTGAGGGGGCGGTGGTCTATACTTCCTAAATTGAAATTATCACGTTTACCCATTATGGAAACAATAAAGGTATATTATAAATGGAAATCACAGAATCATAAGGAAAAAAGAAACATAATATATATCATATATAAATGCAGTTCCAACATTATGGCCACCATGAGAGGCGGTAGGAGATAATTGAGCAATCATTATTTCGTGAGGCATTAGTTTTCCAACCACAGAAACATTATGTTTTTACCCATTAGATGGAAGTGTGAGTAAGTTTAGTTTAAATAATTCTCATAAAAACATCCTAGTATATTAAGGATACTATTTTTTTATAAAATAAAGGAATAAAAAATGTATAGGGGGTAGGAGAAGTAAAATAAAAAAAAATAACTTAAGAGAAGATGTTACCTTTAAATAAGGTAACTCCCTTAGTTTTGAACCAAAATGGTTTCTTGAAGTGTTTTCTCCCTAAGGTAAGGATTATAGGTTAAAGAGAGGGATCTTGGGAGTTTATTGGAGCAGAGGTTTCACGATCCAAGGGCTTGAGAAGTGTGAGAAATGGGTTATAAGCGAAGAATTTTTATAAGGGAGAGGAGGGTCTCTTTAGGAATGTTTGGAACAAATATTTTATTATAACCTCATCTTCTGATTAAAAAGGTCAAATATTCATAAATATCAAAGTTAAAATGACTGATGGTCGAAATAAAATAATCCAATAATAATTGGACAGGTTTTGGATATTGTTTTAATATTTATAATCTTATTTATTTAAATAATTTATTAATGAGGGAAATATTGCATTAGTATTGTGTCATAAATAATTGAATTCATTTGATGTACAAAAATTATAAAAAAATACCATGATGTAGGAAATCTATTTATATTTCCAAATAATACTTATAGTCAAAACGATAACTTATATATCCCCATGTAAGAATTTATTTACTAAATGATATTTGTTTTTGTCATTTTTGTCTTTACTTTAAATTAATTAATATAAAATGTCATAATTACTCCCATGTGGATCCATGGGGTCCCGAATTCTACCAAAGGATTCCCATGGTAAGATATGTATCATCCAATAGGATTAGGACACATGTTAGGGTAATTTAATATTATGATAATATTATATTTTACATTTATTTACTATATTTACCCTTTAATCATTGTAAATAAAATATTTGCTGAAGTAAATATTTAAAATGTATAAAAATAAAGGATACCTATTTTTACAATTTGGGCCTACTAGTTAAAAATATTGAATCCATTTTTCCAAATTCAAAACACATTAGTGGAAGAAATTAATTTAAAATTAATTACCGCTATTAAAACAAATAGGGTGTTTTTATGAAATAATAACTATAAAAAATTGACACTTGTTTATGTCCAATTTCAAAATGAAATTACTTCTAGTGATCAAAATTATATTAAATGGTAAAAATATATTCTAATTACACTATAAAACCAATTAATAAGATAATATAATTATATAAATAAATTATATTAAAAGGCAATTTTAAATTAAAATACAGTATTTTTCACTATTCATTAAAAAAATGAACATTATCAGAAAAATACCAAAATTTCATCCAAAGTAAATTGTGATGTCCCTATTCTAAAGAAGATTTTTTTTTTCAAATATAGAATATTAGAGTGAAAAATTTTAGATTTAAAGAGGGGTCTCTATTAAAAGGTAGTAAATCGACCTTTTAAAGAAAATTATGCTTAAAATTAGATTTATTCACATTTTAAGACTTTAAAATTTATAGGGTAAATGTAAAAACATTTTAAAAACATGTATAATCATATTGTAGTTATTTATATTCATTTCCTCCAATAAAATTTCTATGCGTTAACTACCATTTAAAATAATAATATTATATTATTTGCCTGAAACATAAGATTTTCAAAGAAACTTGATGTTGCGTATTTGGTACACTATCGAACATAGCATCCCCTTGAAAGAAAAATTAATATTTAATTCAAAGATATTGATAATAAATCAAATTTATTATTATTTATTTACTTGGGATGTTATAACTTGTTAACAAAATGAATAAGGGATCCCCATATTGAGACACTATGTTTTATAAATCAATCACCACAAAACTCTTATAGTTATTTATTCAGTTCCACTAATTGAACTCTGTTCATCCTATAGGAGGTCATAGCTATAGTTTTTTCATAAATAATGAGATCGCTGGAAAAATTAATTCACGCTAAGGTGGGTTTCCGGGTAGTTTTTTAGGAATAATTTCATTTTTTTCCAGAAAAATAGTTATAACATATATTCTAGATATACATTTTATATTCACAGGTTTTTTCTTATATTTTTCTATAATAATTTCTTTAAAAAGATCTATTATAGGTGTATTCAGACATTATTTATATAATGCATAACCCCATTGAAGATAAGGTATTTAAAATCTCCATCCCAAACCACAATATACTTATCCCAATAATAAATTTTCACATTATATTTTTAAATCCAATACTTACCATAGATTATGTCAAATTAAACCATAGATATTATATTCATGTAAATAAATAGGGTAAATATATTTACCATAATGGGAATTGAAAAAAATATACTTTTTATAGAAATATTTCCACTAGGAATCTTGATTGATGATTCCATTATTATGGTTATTGGGAAATATTTAATTTTATTGGGATGGAAGACATAAAATAGTGTGAAGATTAAAAATAAAATAAATCATCGGCTAAATTTCACTTTATGAAAAACATACTTGTCACCAAATATTTTGGAACTTCAACCACATTTGTAGTGATTTAATAATATTAGCCTTTTTCCTTATAACTTTATAAGGAAAATCCCTTTATTATTGGGGAATTCATTTTCATAGTGCCCCATATCTTCACAATTAAATCACTGAACATTGATAGATTCTTTCATGACCTTCCAATCATGAACCTTGTTTCCTTTATTTCTATGATTGAAGAAAACTCCCATTTCTCTAAAGCATGTTCCAAAGAGTTCCATTCAAAAATTATTAAAAATTATAAACTTCAAATTTCCTATAATTCATTTTATACTTTTTACTTTTCTATAGTGCTCAGCTGCTAGCTTATTTTCTTATTTTGTTTGGAAATCATAATACTTAGAGAATTATGTCTCAATCTTGATGGAACATGATACTATATCTTCACATATGAAATTTCTTAAGTGTATAATGCCATCTAATGGATATTATTTAGATGTATCAACTGAGGTAATGATATAAAAATATTTTTCATATTTATTAATATAAATAATATAGTTATAATAATATTAAATATATTAAGAAACTTTTAATCAAAAATTAAATTGTATTAAATAAGAACCTTTATTATAAGGTTTTATTTTAAAGAATTATTTATATATTTTTTAATTTTAATTTGATAAAATTAATATATTTTTGAAATCATAATATAAAAATTTTCTTTCAGTTATGTTTTTCGATTTTTAGGAGATATTGATTTTTAGTGAATATGGAAAAATAACATTTTTTATAAAATGTATTTTATTTTTTATAAATTTAATTAATTTAAGAGTCTAAATATGTTTTTAATATGATTTAAACTAATATATTTATTATTTATTTATATTTAACTCACTTAATTACTTTTTAATCAACTTCATATTGGTTTTATATATAAGTTTTCTTTTTCGGTTTAATGATGAGGTTTTCTAAAAACTATTTTAAAAATGAATAATATTTCACATTTTAATAATCACTAATGGGGAATATCATAAAATTAATAATTGAATATATATAACTAAATATCAAATTATTTTCATACAATTATTATTATTGGTCATAGAATTAATATAGAATCAACTTTTTTTGAAATAAAAACTATTCTTAAAAACCTGTTGTCTCATCGCATATGGGGGATTGATATTAAATTAAAATTTTTCAATAATGTGGATTTAATTTAAAAAAATTGATTAAATATCTTAAATCATAATAAAATTAAATTCCTAAAAAGTTTAACTTAATTTTTTACCAGAGTGACTAGTAAAAAAAATTAAAATTAATCACAATGATTAATGTAAAAATGAGTTTACCAAGTGAATAAATTTAATCTTAAGTGGCCAAATGACCTAGAAAAATGAATATTAACCATTTAATGGAAATATTTCTTAATTATATCTTCTATAATATATTTTATCATTATTGGATCCACTTGACTTGAAAAAAACATCAGTGGAATTCACTTTTTCAAAAAATTACTATAGTGCCACCCACCTCTCTTATAAAAAGCCACCCACTTAGCTCTAGTCCTCACACCTTCAAAAACCAATTGGTTAGTCATCCAACTAAAAAATAACATCTAAACCTCCATAATATAGTAATATAATACTTACTTTGTGAAGGTATCCAATCAAGGTAGGCCTTTTGTGGAAACCAATAAGGAGATACCTCAAGAACAGGTAACATTCATCCATGAAGGTTTTTGTTTTTATTTCATCCTCAAACATGCCTATATATTTTTACCCCATGATTATATAATAAAATAATTATTATAAATTTATTAATAGTTGTTTATTTTATGTTCATGGAATACCACTTTACACACTTTCATCAAATGTGTTACGAAATCATCATTCGTGTGTACGACGGACTACCCACTCACAAACGAATGTCATCCAGTCTTCCATTACCACGTCTAAAGGTTGGGAATAACGATGGATATAAAGTTTATATATGAAATTTATAACATAATTATATCTCTATTTTAATTATATAATATATAACCATTTTATATTCCAATATGTATGGGATGTGATAACGTCCCTCGTGTGTACGACGGACTACCGCCTTGCAAAGAGATGTAATTGGTTTTCACTAACACGCTACATAGAAGGTAATAAGGGTAATTGTAATAAATATATGTTATATAAGTGAAATATTTATGATATTAATTACATATATATTATTATTCTATATATAATATATAATTATTTTTTTACCGTTTCACTCAGTAAAAAGTAATATATTCGTTCGTGGACGTGTGGAGTTCTACCTCCAAAAAGTGATGTGATTCCATTTTTTCATTACCAAATCACAATAATGATATATATAATTATATATAATTAAATATTATGGTATTTATTTTAAAATTATTATTTTTTAATGTTAAATTATATTCACATTCTTTCTATAATGATCATTGGAAAAATGAAAACATTACTCATTCGTACGTATGACATACCGTCTCCATGATCACAACGTTAGTCCATTTATCATAACCATATTTCAAAATTTTATTTCAAAGTAAAGTTGATATATAAATATAATAATAATTTTATGATTACTAAATAATATATGTTTAGATAATGACCCCTTTGACCCTAGATAACCTACTAAATTCATTTGTGACACATAAACTGAATAAGTGAAAATATCCAACTTAATATTAATTGATTAATTAATTGTATATAATGAGTTAATAAGTGAAATAAAAGTAATAATAAATTTGAAAAGTTATAAATAAATAAAATAATTAACATAGGATTGTTAATTATATATTTAAAAACACATGTGAAAAATTATACTGAAGGTAAGAGACTTCATCTCAATATCCTTTCATTGGAGAATATCTTGATTTTATATACCCATATTCTTTTATAAGGTGGATATAAAAACCCTTTACAATTTTATATCTTGAATTTATCTATTAAAATATTATTTTATGTTTTTATAATGCTATTATTTCATTGGGGATATGATTAAAATATTTCCAAACAGATATGGGACTTTTTATTAAAAGAAAAAAAACTCTTTATTTTTTTCCTTCCAACAAATCCTTTCCCTAGTACATGTATTTAAAATTATTTACTGAATGTTTTTATATGGATTTAAAGGATTTATAAATTATTATTTTGGTCTTATTTAAAATTTTCAAATGGTTTTTGAAAGTAATATTTTTATGTTTTTTATACAAAACATTTTGACAAATGAAAAATGAATTTTATAATCTTAATGTACATTACAATAATGATTTTTCTACCACAATTAACATTATTTGATTTCAAGATCCCTTTAATTATTTCAAGTTTGATTAGATGAAAGTATATTTTTTGGTATTTTGGTATTGAAAATGGGTTTTCAAAAGAAAAGGGTATTATGGTACTAAAAATGCAATTTTAAAAGAAAAAGGTATTTTGAAATACAAAATTTATTTTCTTATGATTATAATATTGTTTTTAAAATGTTATATGATAAAAAACTGAATTATTTTTTTATCTATGGTATAGTAGAAGGTCATTATAGGATGGTGTGTCCCATATAGTGTTAGGTGATCCAATTACATCATATCCAATGGGGGGTCCCAGATAGCACTAGATGATCCCATTATAACCTATATAATGGGGCAGTCCCGATAGCATCGGGTGACCCCGTTATAGATTAAGAAATGGGTTCTCCTAGATAGTGATCCAATGAATTAATTAATTATAATTTTGGATGTTAGATGTATGTTCATCCCAATAAAAATGGTTTTGAAATGGTCTTATTAATATAATGCTCTAAGTTACCAAAAGGGGTTTTAATTTCTTTTTATGGGTTTTAATGGTTTTCTTTGAGATAGAATGGGTGTGTGTTTTCTTGTGAGAAATATTTATTTCATATTATCATGGAAATTTTCAGATAAAGGTAAATTTTATATGAGTTTTTATGCTTTAACTGGACTAACATATTCCTTTATTTTATATCTCTTATTGCGGTTTGGGTGCTCATCCCTTGATTTCAATTTTTTTCATGGGATGGGTAGGGTACATGATTAAATAAAATTGAATTTGATGAAGATTTTTAGTGAATGAAATTATGTTTTGTTTTAAAAGTTTTATATGGTCGGAATAATTGATACTAATTTGAAGCATGCACATTATAATATATGGGTTTTTAATGTATGAGTTATGACCAAATTCTATAAAAATATAAACTTGAAAAGATCCTCAAATTTAAAGAAATTAAATTCCTAACTAAAACTCTATATTATGTAATATTTATGGTTGTGGATATATATTTGGTATCATAGAAAAATTTTGATTACTCTAGATGTTAGGATCATGTTAATAAATTTCTCTTGATATATTTTACCACATGATTAAGTTAAACTGATATTGAATTTAATTATCACCATGTTTCTTCTACTAAACTATTTTTTTACTATGGTTTTGAATAGAAAAAATAGGGAAGTTATATTCAGAAGGAAAAAAGAGGATAATATCCGTCCAAATCAGAATTATGATAGTTTTAAAATCAAAACAGAATAGTTTGTAGTAATGATGTATCAGTTGAAACAATTGATAAATGGTGGTGGTATCTTTTCATGAGATGGACCCAATATACCATGAAGGAAATTTCTTTTTCTGGAGAACTTCTTAATGGAAAACCACCATCATTCAGTAAATCATCTAAACCTATGATATATGATGGATGGTTCCATGATCTAGAAAAGATATTTTAATTTGTGGAATATTTGAAATTACAAAAGGTAACCCTTTCCATTTATAATTTTTAAGGTCATACTGGTTGATGGTGATTTTGGTTAATAATACTGGAGAAAAGTTTATCTAGATTCCACAGAATGGTAAAAAATCAATGATATTATCCTTGGGAAATATCTCCCAAGGTTTTTCAGCATTGGATGGAAAACAGTTATTATAATTAAGGAAAAAAGATAATGATATGGTAGATATATATGAAGAAAACATCACAAGGTTAGACAGGTAAGTTCTAGATTTTATTCGGGATAATGATAGTGAAATTAATAGTTTTTATTCCGGATTGAAATACTTTTTATGAAGAGAATTGGCCACATAATAATTTTAATGTTATGAGAAGGTGGTTCATTGTGCTGAGAAAGTTGATATGGAGTTTTATGACATGAATGTAATTCCAGATGAAAAATTAAGAAAATTTCAAGGTGGTAGGAAATGTAAAAACAACCAGATATGAATTTTGTATGTAATCCTCTAAAATGATCCATGTGTGGAAAATGAAATTTCATGTATTATTTTATGGTAACTAGGAAGTGTTCATAGTTTTTTCAACTTGGTCACATGGATCATTACTGTAAAGAAAAAATATTGAATAACTACATACGGTTTAACTAATAGCCATAACCCAATGAGGTGTTTTAGTTATAATGAATTGGGTAATATTCTAATTCATGATCGAAGTTATTTTCATGGGATGTAAATCATTATGATCAGAAACAGAAAGTTGTATAGAAGTAATTTTATTCTACTATAGTTGATAATGGGTTGTTAAATAATGTTTTGATTGGTATGTTACTTGTTTATTCAAATTAAACCAATACCCTATTTGACTCTAGAAAATATCATTCAATCATTTCTTAGAAATTTTCAAGTAAATTTGGAATATCACTCAATTAATGTAATATAGAAATTTTACTGAAAAATCTAGATTTAAGTATTTTAGAAATAAATATTAATAATATTATTCATATTATTTATGGTGAGGGGGTATTTCCTTCAAATATTATTAAACTATCCATAGTGGAGTTTGATATCATTATTTATATAGATTGGGTTTTTGTTTATAATTCTAAGATATAATTTAGAGCTAAGAAATTAATATACAATGATATCATGACCATGTTAATATACCAATATGTTGATAAATTGATTAGATATATAAGTGAAAGTTACATTGATCATATTATTGAAGATAAATAAACTATTAAATTTTTTAATTTTCTAGAATTAAATGAATACTTCGATGTTTTCTATATAATTTTTCTAGGGTTATTCCTGATTTGTTTGTTGATTTTACTATTGAATTAGTACTTGATGATAGTAATTTTTCTAATCCACTTTATCGAATGTCCCATGTAGAACTTTTAGAATTTAAAAATCAATTAAAGGAGTTATTAAATAGTTTATTTCATCTGATGTAGCACTCCACCATGAGGTTCTTATAATTGTTTAAGGAAAGATGGTTCAATGAGGCTTTTCATTGATTATAGAGCCTTGAAAAACATAACAATTAAGAAAAAGTATCATTTTCCTTTTATTGGTGATTTTTTTCATCATATCCTGGGAGCTTAGTATTTTTTAAAGGTTTTCTTATGGTTGGGGTACTATCACAAGAAAGTGAAGGAAGAACATATTTTATCGTATATGTTTCAGACAATTTTTGGGAACTATTAGTATGTAGTTATGATATTTGAGTTATCTAATGAACTTTCTATATTTATACACATTATGTAAAAAACAATTCATCAAATTTTGGGAAATTTTTTAGTTTTTCTTTATTGATGACTTTTGGTATATTTTAAAAATCAATAGGAACATTAGATATACCTAATGGTTTTTTTAAACATTAAAATAAAATAAACAATATGGGAAATTTATAAAATGTGAATTTTGGCAGAAAAATATTTATTTCATTGGAAATATTGTTTCTAAATTTAGAATAACTATTGGACCTACTAATTTTTGTAAGTATGAAAAATTCCCCCAAATGTCAAAGACAGTCATATTTTTCATGCATTAGTCATTTAATACCATTGATTTATTCAAAACATACCTCGGTTATTAGGAACAAAGAAAACATTAACTTAAAAATGAGTTAAATTAATCTCGACAAAAGAATGTGTTGATTTTATTTTATAATTGAAATGAAGATTGGTTAATAATATACATTTGGCCCTGACTTCCATAAATGGTGAATTTTTCATCAATAGTGATTCTTCATTGAAAGGAAATGGTTTCATCATAATATACAATGATCATGTAATTTCTTATTCATTGGGCGCGTTGAAACCTCATGAGGAAAATTACCCTAAAAAAGATTTGGAATTAGATATAGTGGTTTTTTCTTTGAAAATTTAGAGGCATCATTTGTATAGTGTAAATTGTGAAATATATACTCATCACAAAATTATGAAATATATATTCACATATAGTTAATTGAACATGATATAGATAATATGTCTATAACTCATCATGTCTTATGATTTTCCAATTCATTATTATCCTAGAAAATAATAAAAAGTGGATGATTCTTTGATTTGAAAATAATGATACATTAACTTTTTATAGTTTAATGTGACCATCTAGTTATTGATTTGATAAATTTCAGCATACATGTTTTGGATGTTGGAACATTCTCTATCTTTTAGGATTTAGTGTAGTCGACCCTATCAGAATGAATTAAGAGATCTCAAAAGGAGGAACAATATTTAAATGAAAAAGTAGAATCCATTAATAAGGGTATTCTCATATATTTTAATATTGACGAGGATAGTGTTTTACGATTTTTAGAAATATTAAGTGCGCCTTGTGATTTTAGGTTGAGGAAAAATTTGTTCACTAAAGCCCATATTTTGATATTTTTATATTTATCTCAGGAGAAATAAGATGTACATAGTTTATTAGGAGTATAACTATTATCATAGAATGAAAAGATATATTACTGACTTTACCCTAATGGTTTTGATTTTTTCGATGGTTAAAGAAGTTTAATAGTTAACAAAGGGGATGCTTCAATAATTTCTAGTGATATAGTGGAAATGATAAAATATATCAATTCATATGATGGGAGTATTTATAAATACTTCTCAAGGAAATAATGTAACTTGGGTTATTGTTGACTGATTAACTTAATCAGTACATTTCATTCTCATTCAAGTTACTATGTATTTTGATCGTATTTCTCACCTTTATATAAAGTAGGTTGTTAGGTTACATTGAGTTCATCATTCTATTATACCTGACCAAGATCCTAGGATCACATATAATAGTTATAATGGAATTCAAAAGTTGTTGGGTAATAAATTAAAATTTATTACTACTTTTCTTCCTCAATCTGATGGGAAATCTGAGTGATGATACCGACTATGGAAGATATTATTCATTATTATTCAATGTATTACTAGTGAAGTTGGGATAATCATATTTCAATGGATTTTTTCTTATAATAATGATTTAATTCCATTATAAAAATGGGAACATTTGAGGCATTATATGGAAATCACTCTCAGACACCATCATTTTGGGATACAATATGAGAAATGATGTTTATGGCACTAGAGTTGGTAGAGAAAATCGTTGAAAATGGGATATTGATTAAGAATAATTTGCAGAAAAACTAGTTCATACTCTGGACATAGATATAATGTGTTTCTAAATAAGTTGATTTACTAGTTTTTTGTTTTATGGAAAAACTATATGGTCGAAGATGCAATATGGGTATATAAAAAATCTACAAGGGAAAGATATCCCCAAATTTTATTAAGTGAATAAAAATTTCAGGATGTAATTTCTAAAAAGGGGGTAGAATGTAACAACCTAGGTAATGATTGAATAAATCATTTTAATTTTTATTAATATGAATTAGGTAGTTATGTTAGTTATTAAAATACTATGTAATTTTTAATCAAAATAATACTTTCTTAATTTAACACTTTTATTATAAGGTTTTATTTAAAATATTGATTTTAAATTTTAGAACTATAATTTGATAAAAATTAATATATATTTTTAATTTATAATATAAAAATTTACTTTTGGTGATATTTTGTGATTTTTTAGAAAATATTGACTTTTCAGTAAATAGTGAAAAATATAGATTTTTGTATAAATCATTTTAATTTTAATAAATTATCTTATTTAAGAGTCCCAATAGGTTTTCAACATGAGTTAAAGTAAAATAAATATTATTTATGTTATATTAAATCCACTTAATTATTTAAATCATCATTATATGGGTTTTTAATATGAGTATGTTTTCTGGTTTATAGATGGGTTTTTTTAAAAACTAGTTTAAAATTCATAATGTTAGATCTTTTTAATAATCCAAAATTGGGAATGTTTCAAATAAAATTTATCAAATATATATCTGTAATAATTATTGTATTTCCTTACAATTATTATTTTTATTCATAGAATTAATATAGAATCTTCTTTTTTAGAAAAAAAGACTCTTCTTAGAAACCAATTGACCGACTGTGTCTGTAGGATAAGTATTAAATTAAATTTTAGAACATAAGTGAATTGAATTTGTAAAATGGATTCAATATTTGGAACTAGAATAATTTATAATCTCTAATATGGTCAAATTAATTTTTTACCAATTTTATTAGTGAAAAAATTAAAATTAATCACAATGATTAATGTGAAAATGAGTTTATCAATTGACTAAGATTTAAAATTAAGGGTCCAAATGACTTATAAATGTACTAAGAACCCATTGGGTAGACATATTTAGACCTTAGACCTTATACTATTTTGTTTTATTCATTATTTTATCAATCTTACATGATACAATGTGGGTCGAAATCACACTTTCAAAATATTTCAAGAGTTCCATTCACCTCCCTTAAAAAAGGCCATCCCTCTCCCCCTCTCATCACACCTTTAATACCAATAGGTTCATAAAATAGCTTCCAAAATAACGTATAAAATCCCTCTACTCATCCTATAATCATTAATTTGTGTATAAATTATACCAAGGAAGGTCTTTGGTGAAAACTTATAGGAGATACCTAATACTACTAATAATTATGAATTTAATAAAAAATGATCACAATATATAACATAAGACCTCTAAGAGAGGCCTAAAATGGTGCAGTCTAAGGGAATACCCTCTAAAAAATTCACCCCCTCTAGTGGTAATGAGTTTAAATTTGAAAAAAGGTGGTTGTAGTATTATTAGACACAATGGAGGCCAAGAAGCCTGAAACATTGTTCCCCACCCTCCACCTGTGAAGGACCTCCATGTCTCTACAGAGATAGATTCCGCACTATCTAATGATATAGGTGATAGAACATGGATCTTAACCAATTCCATTAAAATAATCATGAATAACCAAGTAATCCCTATCCACTACTACTATTGAAATCTACCTTTGGTGACAAAGCTAGAGCCCTGTAAACTATTCCCCTATCTTGTATTGAAGAGCATGACCTTGGAAAAAACATGCACTAAAAGAAAAAATAACTGAGACTCTAGAGTCCCTCACAACCCCAACTCCACTTAGAAATCCCGAGTTACAAGATCTATCATTATTGAGCTTGAAACCATAAGGGAGAGGGAACCAATTAACATAATTCCCTTTTATAGCTCTAATTGAAGGGGTAGCCCCCCCCCCCCCCCGCACATATGATCCTGATGGAGGGAGAGTTTGCCCAAATTGTAATGTGGCAGGTAAAGTTCATCAACAAATATTTGGTGTGTATGGTCAGGGAATGAAACTGGGTGGCGAACCCTTCAAATCATTATGAGGTTCCAGCCTTCCAAATACACCTACATCTAGCTAATAAAACCAAGGATCTCACCTTTTTTTTCTAGACCATTATCATTGGATTTGTGAAACCAATAAAGTAATGAAGATGGAAGAACGCGACTCATAAGAGTAAAAAAGAGGTAACGTTAATCAATGAATGTTTTTGTTTTATTTCTTCCTCAATATTATTTATTATTTTTGTAGCATAATTTTATAATAAACTCCCTATCCTAAATATAATTATATGTTTCTATTTTATGGTTTATATTTATAACTACACACACTTCCATAAAATGGGTTAAGAAATCATCTTTCATGTCCACAAGGGACTACACCGTCACAAACCGATGTCATTTGTTTTTCTATTAACACCTATAATGGTAGATAATAATGATGTATATAAATTTTATAAATGATATTAATAACATAATTATTACTCTTGAGTTATTATACCAATTATACCCTTTTATATTCCAATATGTAAGCAATGTAATAACGTCTCTTATGTGTACGATGGACTTCCCTCTCACAAAGCAATGTGATTTGTTTTCACTAAAATGTTATGTGGAAGGTAATAAGGTTAAAGATAGTAAATATACGTGATGTAGATGAAATATTTATGATATTAATAACATATTTGTCATTATTTAAGTACAATATGTCATTTTATTTCATAAATTTTCACTCAACAAAAAATTGATAATGTCGTTTGTGGACGTGTGGACTACCCCCTCTACCAAGAAATGTTATTCTCTTTCATAATTACCAAATCACAAGAATGATATATATAAGTATATATAAATAAGTATTATTGTAATTATGATATTATTATCATTTTATAAATATTAATGATACACACCTTCTTTCTATAATTATCAATGGAAAATTGAATCTTTAATCATGTGAATGTTCTCCCTACCATCTCCATGATCATAAAATTTGTTGATTTTCCATAACCATATTACATTTTTTAAAATGTATAATTTATGTGTAATTATGATAATTATTTCATGATTATTATACTGGATATTTTTAAATATTTCCCCATTTTACCAATGGAGATTTACCATAATAGTTTTTGACACATAATCCAAATATGTTAAAACATATGACTTATTCTTAATTTATTAAGTAATTGTATAAAATACTTTATTTAGTTAAATAAGTGTAATAAAAAAAATTAAAAAATAAAATAATGTAAATAATGTAAATAATTTTATTATTAACGAATTTAAAGACACACATGATGAATTAGACTCAAGGTAATGGACTTCATATCAATCTCCATTTGTTGAGGCATATCACAATTTTATTCCCCAATATTTTTTTTTGGTGTATATAAAACCCATATCAAATTATATATTCTTAATTTATATATTATAATGGTATTTATTTTATATATAAAGTTATTATTTCAGGGGGATTATAATTTATATATTTCCAACATGATAAGGGAGTTTTCATTAAAAGAAAAATATATCTTTAATGTTTTACTTCCAAATCTTCCATTTCCATATCCATGTTTATAAAATGATTTTGTGAATGTTTTTATATAGAAGTAGATAATTTAAGAATTACTTTTGGTTTCACCATTACTTTATTTATATGATTTTCAAAATTTACCTATTTTCCGGTTGTATATGGATTGTTTTCACAAACAATAAAAGGAATATTATATTCTTAACATACACATAAAAAATTACTTTTCTTCTGCCATGAGAGTTATTTTATTTCAATATTAAATTGCAAATTTTCATATTTTTTTAAAAGAAAAACCGTTTTTTTATTTTTGGTATTGAAAATGTGTTTTCAATTGAAAATGGTTTTATTTTATTGAATATGTATTAAAAAAATGGTATTTTGATATCTAAATGTGATTTTATTATGAGATTAAAAGTGTTTTTGAAATGGTTTATGTTAAAAAGTTGAAAGAATAAAAATTAATTTTTCAAGATATGGTACTTTATAATTATATTATGAGGTGGCCCAGATAGCACCAGGTGATCCTATTACAGTTTATATGATGCGGCGACCATGATGACATTGGGTGAGCTCGTTACAACATATATGATTAGGTATCCCAAATAGAATCAGCTAATCCCATTATTTCTTAAAAAATGGGTGTGACCAGATAATTCTCCAATGCAATTAGTAATGATAATTTTATATGTTATCTATATGTTTATTCCAATTAAAAGGGATCTAAAAGAGATTTTTAATTATGATACACTATGTCAAAAAAGGGGTTTAAATTTCTTACTATGGTTTTTAATGATTTTCTCAGATAAATATGTGTGTGTTTTTAAAGTGAGAATGATTTATTCACTACTTCACATCTCTTTGAATACAAGGGTGGCTAGGAAGGATTATGTTCATTTTTTCAAAACATGGATGGTGGATCCTAGATTTTTCAAGGTAGTCATGGATTTTTTGGATCTTAAACACCATGGGGATCCATGGATTACTCTCTATAATAAGTTGAGATGGCTAAAGAACTTCCTTTGCATCTAGAAAAAATATTCCTTCTCTGGATCAAGACCTGATTGTGATACTCAAAGAGGTTGAACATGTGGAGAATTTTATGGAATAGGAATGGAATGAGTCGTTATTTAATAAGCTTATAAGTAAAAAATATTAGCTCAATGATAGACTTCTGAGATAGGTGTGACTGGCTACGAAAGAAGCTATAGTCAGATGGCTTTGTGAGGGGGATCATAATTCTGGATTATTTCATGCATGCATTAGAGAGCGTCATCATGTTCACATGCCCAAAATTCGAATAAAAGATGGAACATACTCCAATGGTCGTGGTGAGGTAGAGTCCATGGTTAATGAATCTATCAAAGCTTTTCTGGAGACTCCCAATCCTGGTATGGTTGGAGGTATCCAAGGGGAGTTGCTGAGTTTTTTGGGGGTTATTCCATGTACAGTTCTTTAGGATGCTAAGAGGGGCTCTAGGAGGACTCCAGATGAAGCCGAAGTGAGTGATGTGATATGGAATTTGAATCTGGATATTGGACCAGTTCCTGATGGAGTCTCTAGATCTTTTTTATAGGGTGTCTTGGGACCTTATTAAAGGGGATCTTGTGATTGTTGTCCAAGATTTCTTCCAGGGTGGTGACTTGTTGTGTATTGTATGTGGAACCAAGATGGTATTTATTACTAAGGTTTTTCATTTGAAATCCATTGATTAGTATCATCCCATAAGTATGTGAAATATACCGTATAAGACTCTAGCTAGTATCCTCAACAAATGAATGGCCAGACAATTGGATACATAGAAAGCATCTGAACAACATGGAATCATTAATGGGTGGTCAATTCAGGGTTCTATATGAGTTGTCCAAGAGCTGGTAAGTGGCATCAATGACATGTCTTTTAGAGGAAATTTGGTTTTTAAATTATACATGAGTAAGGAATATCACAGGGTGGAATGGGGCTTTGTTCTAAGAATCATGTACAACATGGGGTTCAGCAATTGGATGAGTGACCTTATTTTTCGTTGCTTCAGCTCGGTGTGGATTTCAACCTCATTTCATGGTAACCAGTTTGGGTTTCTCAAGGCTTTTCCTGGTCTCAATAAATGGGACACTTTGTCCCATACTCTTTTCATAATATCTTAAAATGCACATAGCTTCTATATTAATAAAAGCCTCAATATGGGTAAAATCCTCCCTTATAATAATAGGAATGACACAAGGAATATATCACACTGGATGTTCGAAGATAACACTATTGCATTTATTAATGGTAGTATAAGGTTAGTGCAAGGGTTAAATGGGGTTCTAGGGGAATACTTCAAGTGGAGTGGGAAGGTGGTGAATAAAGAGAAAACTCTTTTTTATAAATCCAGGAAGATCTCAGAAAAGAGGGAGATGGATTTAGGAGTTATAATGTGTATGAAAAGAGGATATTTTCCCATGGAGTATCTTGGGTCACTGATTAGTCCTTTCACTCTTACGATTCATTATTTTTATAAGATCATAATCAAACTATTGGGTCATATCTACAACTGGAAAAAAGGTTCATATCTTTTGGAGGTCGCATTACTCTTGTGAACAGTGTTCTTATTTCAATTAACATGAACATTATTCCCACCCCAAAGGTTCCCAAGAGATTGACTTCCAACATGGAGAGGATTATAGTGTCCTTCATTTCGGATGGACAGATAGAAGGCAGGTATCACTGGGCATTGGGGAAACGTCGTGCTAGACCTCTCTCTGAAGGGGGAATTAATTTGAGGAGTGTATCTTCCACCATGAAAGGTATTTATGCTAAGCTTTCATGGGATCCTTTGGAGGGTGAATCTCTTTGGGGCGGAACAATGAAGAATAATTATGGCCTGAACGTGAGAGAGTAGAGAACATGGCCTTCTCAGTTATGCAGCTTGGTTCATCCGTAAATAGAGACTCTACAACCCCATTCATGGTGGATTTTGGGAGGAGGAAGTATAATTTTTTGGTAGTAGTATTGGGGTATTGGAAGGTTGTGTTTCACAAGATTCCCCACACCAGAACAATATTTTATGGAGTCAAGTGATCATCCCAGATTTATTCAGGCCATTCTGGATGGGAATCAACTCACCCTTTTCAACGACATTGTTACTAGTGTTGTTCCGGATTGATATATTTTCATGGGATCTATGTCGGGTGAATTCTCCATCAAAGATTTGGCAGCTGTAACATGGTAATTTTCTAATGATGATCAGTGGGGGGATACTCTGTGCTATAAAGAGCTCCCCTCCGAATATAATTTTCTATTGTGGCGTGTGGGGAACAAAGCACTGTCCACTAATGAGAATTTGCAATGCATAGGAGTGAACTTGGTTTCTAGATGATGGTGTTGCGGGTTCTTTAAACATGATTTAGTGGGGAATCTATTCTATGATAGTGAATGGGCAAGAGGTATTTTTTGGCCATTGGTGCCTTCTTTATCTAGGATGGGTCTGCTGGGGAGCAGGAGAATTTTATGAGTTCGTGGTTTGGAGGAGATGGCTTGCACGAGGTTGAGAGGAAATCTATGACAGTCATCCTCATCATGGGATGATGGGTTTTATGGAAGGCTGGGAATGAGGCTCTCTACAGTAACGCTCATGGATCTCCAGCCAGTATGATATTTAAAATTGAAAAAAACACATTTGAATTTGGATCGATTAAGTCCCGACTGTCAATCTATGCCTTCAGTGAATGATATATTTTTGAGCCTCTCAGGTGACAATCAAGTGGGTATTACAGAGCAGGGTCAATGGGTAAGATGGTATACTCTTTGACAGGGTCTCATGTTAAATACATATGGGACTTTACAAAGGGGGGAGATGAACAGGTGCAATGTTGTTAGGAACCTGGAGGGGTCAAGAATTACAGCGTTTGCAGATGCATATGGATGAGGCAATGTATTGTAGGCGGAATCTTAGGCGTTGGTGGAGGGTCTATAGATATGAAATCAAAGGCATATCATTTTGAAGATGGTGGAGATAGATTCTATGTTTCTTTATATTGCACTAACAGGAAAAGGTAACAATCCCTGGAATATTGAATACATCATCTGAAAATGCAAAATCCTCATGGGAAGTCATATTAATGTCTCTCACTCATGGAGGGAGGGTAACATTGTTTTGGATTATTTGGAATCTATATCAACCTAAAATAAAATTATGTACTTCTTCTTTACCCTAGGTTCTTCTCATATTGAGGGGATGAAGTTTTTTGTTAATGATGTGATGGGCTTGCATAACTTTAGACCATCGTGATGTGTTTTTTGGTATCTTCTATACGGTGGTTTCTTCAAAATCAATTAAATGTTAACTTTTTGTCAGTATGATCATGGGTATACAATTCATCCCAATGGACCCAAGGCTATATCTTAGTATAAAATGCTCAAAAGAGGCCCATACTATAAGGAGATTTTGGGGAAAAAGATTGAAACTACTTGTAGTTATTAGGCCATAACTTTAGATTAAGAATACAAATTTTGATGATTAAAACTCTATTAGAAATATAACTCAAAGATAAACCCCTCCACCAAATTTATATTAAATATTATATGATTAATTTAGTAAAAAATATGTACTAAATATAGGGAGAAAATCTTCCATGAACCACCCACATAATCTCATTGATACTTGATTATTTTATTGTTAAATTGAATGAAATTTTATATAAAATCTCTCATTCGCCTCATTATTATTGCATAATCTACCATATGGTGTGTTTTGAGTTCTTTGGTTGTGAATATTAATCATCCATGGAATCATACCAATCCATAGAGTTAAAAACTCCTTGTGATCACCCATAGAGGAACACGAGGTAAAACATTAACATTATGTATGTATTATTTGAATGATATATTAAATTCAACGTTTGTATGATGTTTTTCAAAACCATCTATTTTTATTTAATTGATTTATTTATTAATATTTTATACTAAAAATATCATCATGATGTTTTTGGGTAACCATTCCTGTGATGTTTCACAAACAATTCACCACATCCTCTCCCCCTTTTCTATTGTGGTTATTTTGTGGTTCATATTTTAAGATTTAATTCAAATGAACACATATATGTCCATATACATTTATTTCGTGTTATAACACTAAAAGAACCTAAAAATTGGAAAATAAATTTATTTCTTCACATTCTTCTTTGGTGAGTTTCAGTTATGAAGTCTGACACAAATCACCCAACCATTAGAGATAACTGTTGAATCATTTTTTGTTTCTAATAGAACCCTAAGAGGTATACTAGTATAAAACAAGTAGACATATAATTATAGGTTTTAGTAATTAGGGATTAAAATATATAAACACTATATTTTGAAGAAATTATGGATCAACATCATAATATTTCCTTAGGATGATCACAATTAATAAAATCAATTAATTTTTCCTTTTTTATCAATTCCTTAGATATGTTTTCCTATTAAGTAAAAATCCCCAAATTTCTAAAATAAATTTCCCCTTTTTCATAATTAAAACCTTCTTTATAAATTAATGATATAAGTATTTATTAAGAGACAACCTGGGTTTCCTACTTTACTATTGAAATTCTACTAAAAATATAAATATCTAATTTGATGTGATTAACTAAATGATAAAATTTTGGCATCATTTTTATGGAACCAAAATGATTTTTCCATTTTATTTATTTCTTTTAAATATTTTTCTTACTAATTTAATCTTTCCCCCTTAATTTTTTTTGGTTTTTTTATTCCCCCTTTCTCTTCATGTAACACCCCAATCTTCCACGGTACGATTCCCTTTGAATAACACAATAGCTTGTGTTGTATGCAACTTCGAGTTCAAACACACCACAACCAATCAAACTAGCCATTATGAATCGTAATACCCACTTCTTGAAATTTTATAAATTTTATCTTTAAAAATGGACTTTGTTTTTGGATTCGTCATATCAAAATTAGCTTAGAGTGGATTTTTGGTATTTTTCAGAAAACATTCAATTTTTTATGAATAGTGAAAAACACTACGTTATTGTTCGAAACAGACTTTTTATTTAAATAATTATTAATTTTATTTAAATTTATTTTAGGTCAAAATAGATATATAATACCTATATATGTTCAATTTAATTCATTGGAGTCATTTTATAATAATTTTAGTGATATAAAAATTTTATGGAACTTTTTATAGTATTTTGCACACATTCTAGGAGCATTTTCAAATTTTCACAAAACATAATTTTACCACTTCGGTAAGTTTAATTTCAAAAAAACTAAAGACATGATTGAAATTAGTAAGTAAAATGAGGTTCAATAAGATGAAAATGATTTTTGGTGAATAGTAACTTTTACTTTTATTTACCGCGGTTAAAAGTAAATAGGGTAATTAAGGGTAAAAATGATATAATAGTTACCCTAACACATGTCATAATTCTATTTAATAAGTTTAATTCGACTAAAAACAACCTTAAGAATAAAATATAATAATTTTAGTCCACTTGTATTAAATTAGGACATTTATTATAATTTTATTTAAAGAAGAGTTAAAAGAGTTAAATTAAATGTTTAATAACTAAACCATTTTTAATATTGGGTTATACATAAGATTATTTGGACAATAAATATTCATTATAATTATAAAAATAATTCCACATAATGGTGTTTTATTTATAATTTTTAGACATTAAATAATTTAATTTATTTATGACATAATGATGATTCAGTAATTGCCTTATTAATGAATGATTAAAATAATTGATATTATAAATATCCAAATAAATGTAATTTGAGAATTTTGATGAATTAAACTAATTTAATATGTTAATATAACCTATTAGGGTTGATTAAATAATTTTTTTTCGAAGTAATCATGCTGTTATGATTTTTACAAAATCAAAATACTAAATAATGTCAAATTGACATAATTGACTTTTTAAAAAAAATACAATATTATTAATTGATATAATATTCATAAAAATATAAGGATCATCCAAAAGACTTAGATAATGTTATATATATTAATAATTAACCACTTGGGGTTCTCTTGGCTTGATTTATTATGTTTAATAACCATATAATATAAAAATACAAAGAGACATGGTAACTGTCAAACTATTTAAGTAAGAGTTAAATCTAAAAGATCAGGTTAATATGATAACCTAAACCTGTATAAAACCTATTTTTGGAGAGGTTTTCGGCCCATCCCCACCTTAGACTCTAAATAATTCATTTTGTATCCATTAGTAACCAAAAATGTTTTTATTATAAAATAATATTTTTAGCTTTTCCTAAAGTGACTCTCACCCCTCTTATAAAAGGGCACTTCCCCTTCCCTTAATTTCACACCTCCAAAACCATCTGGCACAGCCAACCCCTGACCAAATATCCTCCAACATCCTTTGGTTATAAATCCAACCTAAGGATCCCTTTTGATCAAATGAAAAGGATGAACCCGTAGAAGATAAAAATATTCCATCACCTCTTTCATGTTCTTTTCTTCATCTATTTCCTCTTTCTTTTTTATTTTCATTCTAAAATAGTAAATCATGTATATTCTATATACTGTTATGATTTTATAAAAATTTTACAACCACATTCATTATTTTATCAATCATATGAATGACAGAGCCACCATATGTGCTTACGTACGACTTATTATCTCTATGTCTTGGTGTTGTTTGTCATTCAAACACTTCATTATATGGATGGGTATAAGAATGATGTATAATTGATGTCAAAAATAAATATAACTTGTTAATTATTCTATATATATGATATAACATTCAATAATATATTATTTCACCTTTAATTGAACGATATTGTCGCTTGTGCGTATATACGGATTACCGTATCCATGAACGTGATGAGATTCATTCCCCATCGTAATCATTCAACAGTAACTTTAATTGGATTTAAAAATAATTTTTATTAACTTAATATCATTTTGGATATGAATAAAATACATCAAATCCTTAACAAACATTGCTTATGTTACAAAACATATAAAGGAAAACAAACCTGTTAACACCCGAAACAACGATAATACTAAAATATTTTTAACAAAGTAATATTAGAAGATCATATATGATATCATACTTATGTATATGATACTTGTATAATTTGTCAACAATGATTTGACTATTATAAAAGAGGTGAACATACCCTCGTCCAATGAGAAGTACAAGGTAAGGGTTACTTCTACAATCTCTTCACTTATCTGAGGTTGTTAATACGTAAGTATCTACATGGACCTCTTTATCACCCACATCCGTGTTTTCTTAAAATGAAATTCTAAACATTCTTAATATTTACTAGACTATGGGTTACATATATTTATAACCTTATTTTATGATATATGTTTTGAAATGGATCTTTCTGTCATTTTCCAAACAAGGTACTTTTTGACATTTTCAACAAAATTAAGTTAAAATGTCTTTTTTTAACTTATACGGTGGGTGTGGTTATTTTCTGTCATTATAACATCATCGAAGCTTCCCATAAAAGCATATAAGAATATTTTCAAAATATTTTTTTTCTTTTATAATTATATGAATTTTAAATGATTTCAAAATAAAAAGATATATTTCTCTAAAAAATTATTGATTTCATCTATGTCAACATGATTTGATGGATTTAAAGCTTGTTTAAAGTTGATTTATTATGATACAGAACTTCCATACTGTATTGAAGGTTTTGTGATATGTTTGACTATGGATGTGTTATTTTTACACAATTCATGTTTTATGGATAAATTATTGACATTTCATATGCTAGTTTTAATACGAATGTTTATGTTAGGTTTAATCCTTTCCATATGAGGAATTAATTGGACTTAGTAAGTGACGGGTGGAGCCTGCTATAGCTCCTTGATGCATCAGTAGGTCTCAATGGACAATCTAGTGTCTTGGGAAAAGGCCTTGACAAAATCTTATATGTAGTCTTGGAACAAGGACTTGACTATGTGGTTATGAACCCTAGCATTATGCATTCCATCATTATGAAAGTTGCTATTAATATTTCATGTGATTATTCGACTAGTAGAATATCCATGTGAATAAGTAAATGGAATTATTTGATTTTATCTTTTCTATATTATTTTGAAGTATATGTTTAATATGATTTTTTAGTCTTATTCATTCCCTTCAATTTTTATGCTTATTTATGACAGTTTTCGCTATATTGTTATCCCTACTGAGCATCTAAGCTCACCCCTTTATATGTTTTATTTTTTCCAAGATGTGAATATGTATTTTATGGTTGACCTGTTGTGATAGGATAAAGATATAAGTGTGTTCAATGGGGACAAAATGTTGTTGATGTTTTTATTTCATGATGTAATGTAAAACTTATGAATGTATCTAGTACATCCAAGGATACTAAATTGATTGATCTTTCGGGACACAAATCCTTGTACCATTCCAATGTTATGTAATAATGAACCGAATATGGGTAACTGGGGTCGGGGCATTACATTTGGTATTAGAGTATGTTTATTACAAACCTTGGAAACTAGATTTAGAAAAACTCTGATTAGAGAACCCTACCATAAGAAAGACATTTTGGATTAGTATAGAATAACATCCTAGAATTTTGTTAAAGTAGAAATTTTGTGTGTTTTCCAAGCAATTAATCCATGTCTAGATACAATAAGGTAGAGGCGGCTCTGGAACATATGTACCTAGGGGTAAAACCCAAAAACACCACTTTGAGATAGAATCGAATGAGAACTGGTGCACGACAACGGGCCTTGCTGCACTCATGGTTACTACACTACTGGGAGATATTCTTAGGATAATTCTCATATTATTTACAAAACATTATGAAGGGTTTATGAGTATATACTTCCTCAAAAAAATACCTTTTATGATTACAAATTATATCCATAAATAGTCCAATTTATCTTATGTATTTTACGAGTTTTAATTTTGTATTGTGATTCATAAACTAATCTAGTGTATGCCATTGTATATAAATGGCACATAGTGGAAGGAACGGAAACCTTATCAATGCACGTAATCCATGATGGGATTTACCTCCTACTCAAGATAATTATAGTAGAGCTGGTGAAGCTACTCGTTCTGATAAACTTATCACCATACTTGGGAAAATCACCCATGTTATTAATAATAACCTTACCCGTATGGATCACCCTAATCCACAATGCAGAGGATCAATGTCTGACTGCTTCATGAGGAAACAACCACCAACATTCAATGGGAGTACAAATCCATCAGTAGCTGAGAAATGGATATATTCTATAGAGAAAATATTTCATGCTTCGAGGAGTAGTGAAAGGGAAAAAGTTGTCATACAAGTTTATCACCTCCCAAGAGATGAAAATCAATGGTGGTCATTAATCCAAGAAACAAAGGAGGATGAATAAGTAACAAGTATGGAATGGAGGGAGTTTAAATATCTTTTCATAGAAAAACACTTTCCTCGTGACCATCGAGCGGATATGGAAATGCAATTTTTGAGTCTGAGGGAAACGGAGGATTATAATGTCAAAAAATATGTGGATAACTTTACAAGGTTAGGAAAGCATGTTGCAGATTATATATGTAACCCAAAGAGTAATATAGATCGATTCATTGATGGTTTAAAACCATTTCTCCATCGAGCATTAGTCTCAAAATCCATCCAATCGTACGAATATATAGTCTCATGCATTATTATGATATAAAAGGAATTCACTAAGTCATAGAACTTTAAAGCAAAGAAAGGGAAAAAGAGATCTACTGAACACTCTGGAAAGGGAAATTAGGGGAAGAAGGGAAAAGTTGAATATCCATCCTGTGGTAAATATGGGAAGAACTTCCTCGGTACTTTACTGAAGGGAATGGGAGTATATTATATGTGTGGTGAAAAAGGCCACCAAGATCGTGATTGCAAGGGGAAGAAATAGGTTTTCAATGTTGAATTCTACAATTTTAGAGAAAAGAGGATTTATGAAAACTAATGTCCTAAGTTCCAAGGGAACATACCTCAGAAAATGCCAAGGGAGCAAGGCCAAGCTTTTGTGATCACTACTATTGAGGTTAAAGCTCTGAAACATGTGGTGGCAGATAATTTAATGGTTTCTCAAGTTTATCCAATGATTTTCTTGATTCTGGATCATCACATTGTTTCATATCTCCCCATTTTTCTATAAAAATTAGATATTTTCTATTTTAATTAACAAGGGAGTTGTCAGTAAAAATTCCAAAGTGAAGTATCATCACAACAAAGTTTTGTGAATCACTTCCCATTAGATCATATAAATGTTCTTTATATATGGATCGCATCATCATACCCACGATTGAATTTTATATAATCCTCAGAATGGTATGGCTTTCGGACCATGATGTGAAAATTTATTTTAAGAAAAAAGAGGTTAAAATTTTCCATGATAATAAGAAGTACCTTATCTTTAGAGTAGAAACCTCACCACCTGATTCTTACCTAGATCCTCCCCCGAGTAGCTCTACTAAATTCAATTATTGGGGAGGAAGATAATTAAATAACTATGGGTTATGAAAATAATGTTCTAATAGAGTACATACCTATTGTGTAAGAATATGTTGACGTGTTTCCAGAAGATTTACCTGGACATCCTCTAGAACAAGAAATTGAGTTTTCCATTGATTTAATTCATGGTTCAAGTCCCATATTAAAGACCCATTATATAATAGCCACTATGGAATTAGTTGAACTAAATAAATAACAAGAGGAATTGAGTTACAAGGGATTAATCGCCCTAGTGTTTCTCCATAGGGATCCCCTGTCCATTTTGTTAAAAAGAAAGATGGATCTATGAGGTTGTGCATTGACTATAGGGATATCAATGCAATAAAAATAAAGAAAAAGTATCCCCTACCTCACATTGATGATTAATTCGACCAACATCATAGATCTAAATATATTTAAAAGATTTAACATCGATCTACATATCACAAATTGTGTGTAAAGAAGGAAGACATTCCGAAAACAACATTTCTAACCAGGTATGGGCATTACAAGTTTACAGAAATGCCTTTTGGATTGACTAATGCACCCTCTATCTTCTTGGATCTAATGAGTAGTGTTTTTAAGGAATATCTTGATGAATTTTTAGTGGGTTTTATTGAAGATATTTTGGTATACTAAAAAATATACGAAGATCATAAAAATCACATGCACAATATCCTAAGGACTCTTAGAAGAAATGAATTATATGGGAAATTTAGAAAGTGAGAATTCTGGCTTCATGAGATTTATATTCTTGGCCATATTGTCTCTAAGGATAGAAACTATGTTGATATTTCTTAGACAAATGAAATCATAGAATGACCAGAACTGACAAGTATAACTGAGGTACGCAGTTTTGTTGGTCTAATAGGTTATTATTGATGTTTCATCCAGAATGTTTCTTGGTTGGCTAATCCATTAACCAAGATCACTCGTAAAGGGGTTAAATTTGTTTGGAAAAAAGAGTGTGAATAATATTTTTAATAACTGAAGATAAGATTAGTTAATGCTTTTATCTTGAATCAACCATCAGGGAATGATGGGTTTGTTATTTCTAGTGATGATTCAAAAAAAGGACCTGGTTGTGTCCTTATGTAGAATGACAGAGTTAATTCCTCTGCATCATGGTAGCTAAAAATTCATGAAAAAAACTATCCCACTCATGATATTGAGTTAGCAGCTGTAATCTTTTCTCTGAAAATATAGAGACACTATCACTATGGTAAAAATGCGAGATTTATATTGATCACAAGAGTTTGAAGTTTATTTTCTCACAAATATTATTCAACATGAGGAAATAGTGATGGATTAAAGTACTCATGAATTATGATTGCACTATAAACTACCACCCGGGGAAGGAAAATAAAGTGGTAGATGCTTTGATCAGAAAGTATCATGGAGTTTTGAACAAGATGAGAGTTGAAAGGGATCCTATTTTCATGGATCTAGTAAATATGGATATGAAAATAACTATAGAAGGTGAAACATCAATACTTTTTCAAATAGTTACCAAACCATATTTACTAGAAAGAATTAAGAGTTCTCAGACTGATAATGTGGAGTTTCAAAGGAAGATTAAATCTATGAATGATGGGAGATTGATTGACTTCATATATGAAGATAGAATTTTGATATATGGTAAAAGAATTTGTGTTCCTAAAATACTTGATCTAAAAAGGGAATTATTGGATGATTCTCATAGCCCAAATTTCTATATACACCATGGGTGCTCCAAGATATATAGATATTTGAAGGAATATTTTTGGTTGGACAACATGAAGAGGGAAATTGCTGATTTTGTGTCAAGAGGTATGGTTTTTCAACAAGTGAAAGCTGTAAGGCAACAGCCTGGAAGATTCATGCAACCTCTCCCCATACCTGAGTGGAAATGTGATAATATTATGATGGAAATTGACATGGGGCTACCAAAGGCTACTAGAAAGAATAATGCAATATGGTTCATTGTTGATCATCATACCAAGTCAGCACATTTTCTTGCTATAAGAGATGATTTACCACTTGAAAGTCTGGAAAGAATATATATTAATGAAGTTATAAGACTTCATGGAGTAGACCTATTGATTGTTTCTGATCATGATCCCCATTTTACATCACGATTCTAGAAAATTATTTAGAAATCCTTGGATAATGAGCTTAGTTTGAGAACTGCCTACCACCTTCAAACCGATGGACAATCAGAACGAACTATTCAAACCATAGAATACATGTTCAGATCTTACTCACATGACTTTCAAGGTATGTGGGATCAATATTTAGCTATGGTAGAAATTTATTATAATAATAGCTTCCATTCAAGTATTCAGATTTCACCATATGAAGATTTATATTGAAAGAAATGTCACATACCATCTTTTTGGGAAGATGTTGGTGGAAGAAAACTTGTAGGACCAAAACTTGTTGAGGAAATGATGGAAAAGGTTAAGGTTATCCAAACCCACATCAATGTTGCCCAATGTAGAAAAAAGTTCTATGACGATAACTAAATGAAGGATTTGGAATTTTTAGTAAGTGACCATGTTTTCGTGAAGGTATCTCTATTGAAGGGTGTTTTACATTTTGGTAAGAAAGGTAAATTGAGTCCTAGGTACATCGGACCTTTTGAAATTCTAGAATGAATGGAGCTGTAGCTTATCGTTTGGAAATGCCTCCAAGTCTCTATAATGTTCATGATGTTTTCCATGGATCACTGTTGAGAAAATACATGCCTGGACCAATGCATGTACTCACCTATGATGAATTAGAACTAGAACCCAATCTGTCTTATTATGAGGAACCTATCAGAATTCTTGATACCCCAGAGCAAGTGTTGAGAAACCGGATGACTCATCGGGTGAAAGTTCTATAGAGAAATCATAAGACGGAAGAGGAAACTTGGGAACCCGAAGAACATATGATGAAGAACCACCTGAATCATTTTATGCTGTAATATTTTAGAAAATTCTAGGGAAAAATTATTTTAAGTAGGGGATAATTTAACACCCCAATCATCCATGGTACGTTTCGTTTTGAATAATACAAAATCTTGTGTTGTACGCAATAATGAGTTCAAAAACACCACAATCAATCAAACTGGCCGTTAAGAATAGTAATAACCACCTTTTGAAATTTTATAAGCTTTATCCTACAAAATGGACTTCATTTTTTGATTAAGAATATCAAAAATATATTCGGGTGGATTTTTGGTATTTTTTGAAACATTCATTTTTTGATGCATAGTAAAAAACACTACATTAATGTTTAAACCTAACTTTTTATTTAAGTATTTATTTATTTATTTAAATTTATTTTAGGTTATGATAGATACATAATACCTATATAAGATCAATGTAATTCATTGGAGTCATTTTATAATTGGTTTAGATATATAAAAATTTTATGGATCTTTTTACCATCTTTTACCCACCTTCTAGGAGCATTTTAAAATTTGCATAAAACATAATTTTACCACTTATGTGGGTTGAATTTCAAAAATATGAGAGACACGGTTGACATCAATAAGTAAAATGTGGTTCAATAAGATGAAAATATTTTTTGGTGAATAATAACTTTTTTCTTTTATTTACCACGGTTAAAAGTTTATAGGGTAATTAAGTGTAAAAATGATATTATAATTAACTAACATATGTCCTAATTCTATTGAATAAGTGTAATTTGACCAAAAAAACCTTAGGAAAAAAGTATGATCCTTTTGGTCCACATGGATTAGATTAGGACATTTATTATTATTTTCTTTAATGAAAAGTTAAAAGAGTTATATTCAAATATCAATAACTAAACCATTTTTAATATAGGGATACAATAAGATAAATTCTACTATAAATATTCATTAGAAAGTTAAAATTATTTCCAACATAATGGTTTTTTATTTATAATTTTTATACATTAAATAATTTAATTTATTTATGACACAATGATGATACAGTAAATACCTTATTAATGGAAGAAAAAACAAATTGATATTATAAATATCAAAATAAATGTAATTTGAGACTTTTGATGAATTTCACAAATTTTATAGGTTAATATGAAATGTTAGGGTTGATTATATATATTTTTTTGAATTAATTATGCTGTTATGATTTTCACAAAAATCCAAATACTAAATAGTTTCCAAATTGACATAATTGAGTTTTTAAAAGAAATACCACATTATTAATTGATATAATGTTCCTCAAAATATAAGGATCATCCAAAGGACTTATATAAGGTTATATATATAATTATGAACTACTTGGGGTTTTCTTGGCTTGTTATAGTATGTTTATTAACCATATAATATAAAAATGCAAAGAGGCATGGTAAAAGAAAAACTATTTAACTAAGAGTTAAATCTAAAAGATAAGGTTAATTTGATGACCTAAACCTATCTACAACCTATTGGTTTTTATTTTTTAGACCCATACACACCTTATCCTCTAAATAATTCATTTTTGAGCCATTATAAACCAAAAATGAATTTATTATAAAATAATATTTCAAGCTTTTCCTAAAGTGAGCCTCACATCTCTTATAAAAGGGAACTTCCCTTTCTATTAATTTCAGACCTCCAAATCCATTTGGATAGGCCAACCCCTTCCCAATTATCCTCCCAACATTATTAACCTCATCATAGTGGCCTCCCTTTGGTCATAATTCCATCCTATGGATCTCTTTTGTTCAAATCAAAATGAAGAATCCGAAGAAGAGGTAAATATTTCATCACCTCCTACAAGTTCTTTTCTTCTTCCACTTCCTCTTTCATTGTTGTTTCCATTATAAAATAAAAACTCCAGAATATTCTATATACTGTGATGTTATTATAAAAATGGTACAACCATGTTCATTATTCTATCCATCATATGAATGAAAAAGTCACCATACGTGCATACGTATGACTTACAATCTCCACGACGTGGTGTAGTTTTTATTCAAACACATCATTATTTGTACGGGTATAATAATGATGTATAATTGATGTAAATAATAAATATAACATGTTAATGATTTTTTATAAATTATATAACATTCAATTATATACGATTTCACCTTGAATTGAATGATATTGTCGCTCAAGCGTACGTACGGATTACCGTCTTCACGAACGCGATGAGATTCATTCCCCATCATAATCATTCAAGAATAATTTTCCTTTTATTATTTAAAAAATGTTTAATAACTTAATATCATTATGGATATGAGTCAAATACATCCTATCCATAACAAACATGGCATATATAACAAAAAATATATAGGAAAACGAATCTATTAACACCTAAAATGGTGATAATACTAAAATATTTTTAACAAAGTAATATTAGAAGATCATATTTGATATCATAATTATGTATATGGTTCATGTATAATTTAATAACAATTATTTAACTATTATAAATGAGGTTGATGTGCCCTCGAACAAAGATATGTACAAAGTAAGGGTTAATTCTATAATCTCTTTACTTATCCGAGGTTGTTAATACGTAAGTATCTACTGAGACCTCTTTACCATCCACATCTGTGTTTTCATAAAAATGTAACTCAAAACATTCATAATATTTAAAAGAATATAGGTGAAAGTCATTTATACCCTTATTTTACCATATATGTTTTGAAATGGATCTTTCCATTGTTTTCCAAACAAGGTACTTTATGACGATTTCAACAAAATTAAGGTTAGAATGTATTTTTTAACTAATACGGCAAGTGTGGCTATTTTCCGCCTTTATAAAATCATCCAAAATTCCCATAAAACTTATAATAATATTTTCAAAATAAATGTTTTATTTTATAATTTTATGACATTTAAATTATTTCAATATAGAAATAGATATTTCTCTAAAAATGTTTTGATTTCATCTATGTCAACATACTTTGATGGATTTTAAGTTAGTTTGATGTTGATGTATTATGATACAAAACATCCATATTTTATTGAAGGTTTTGTGATATGTTGGATTGTAGATGTGTTATTTTTACACCATTAATGGTTTATGGATAAAGTATTGACATTTTTATGCTATTTTTATTGCGAATGTTTATGTTTTGTTTAAAACTTTCCATACGAGGAATGCATTGGGCTTAGTAAGTGTTGGGTGGATCCCACTATTTCTCTTTGATGTATCGGTAGGTCTCATGAGACATACTAATGTCTTACAAAATGGCCTTGAAAAATTCTTATTTGAAGTCTTGGAACAAGTCCTTGACTATCTGGTTATGAAGTCTGGCATTATGCATTCCATCATTATGAAAGCGGCTAATGACATTGCATGTGATTAATCGACTAGTAGAATATCCATTAGAATAAGTGAATGAAATTATTTGATTTCATATTTTCCATATTATGCTGAATTTTATATTTAAAAGGATTATGTTTTAGTCTTATACATTGCCATAAATTGTTAGGCTTATTTAGGAAAGTTTCTGTTATATTGTTATCCTTACTGAGCATCTGAGCTCACCCCTTTCTATGTATTATTTTTCCCAGATGTGAAGAAGTATTTTATGTTTGACCTTTAGGGATAAGATAAGGATATAAGTGTGTTGAAAGGGGAAAAAATGTTGTTGATATTTTTATTTCATGATGTAATGTAAAACTTATGAATGTATCTAGTACTTCCAAGGCTACTAAACTAATCTGTCTTTCTAGAAATTATTCCTTTGATCATTCCAATGTTATGTAATAATGAACCGACCTTGGGTAACTAGGGTCGAGTTGTTACACTTCGTCTCTCTTATCTACTATTTAATAAAATATTATTTTTCTTCATTTTTTTATTAATATTACTCCTCATTATCATGGGTGTTTTAATTATTCCTTTCATTCTTATTAAATAATAAAAAAATAAACATGACATGATTATTAAATAACTAAATTTGGAAAATAAAATTCACATTAAATTAACCCTGAAATTAAAAAGTCACTCCACTCAGAAACTTGGTTTTATAGAGTAGGGAAATATAGTATAATTTTGGAGACTATTTTTTAAAAGAATGCAGTATAAAACCAATATAATAGTGAAGAAAATAAAACCCCAAAAACTTGGATGAAAATCAATAAACCGTAAAATAACTGACAACCCATGATGAGAAGTATGAACATGTGTACATCACATATCTTGAGGAAGCAGTAAACATTGATCATAGATCTAGGGTTATCTATGTTCTTGTTGAATTCCATGTTATTACTACTGAGAACTCTCACAATAATCTCAAGGAGCATCACATAGTGTTCTCCACCAAGAAACCCCAAAAATGTGTTTGAGGACCTAATAAATTTTAGGGTTGTCCCTTTATCTAATGACGGTGTAGAAAAAATAGACTATATTGTCTGCCTACCATAATTAGATGATATGATGACCTTAAATTTCTCTTTACATAGAATTATTCTCTAAAAACTGAAATTCATCAATCAGAAGAAAAAAATCTATAGCATTAGGAAATCATTAAGAGATATCCTTCATGAATATTGGGAGAGAGTCAAAATAATTTGTTCAAATTTCACCCATCGCCAAATTAGTGAAATTTTACTAATTTAATTCCATGTTGAAGGACATGTCCCTATTGATCGTGACATGACAGGTTTCTTAGTTAGTGATTCTCTAGTTGATAAAACCCTTGTTTTTTATTATGAGTTAATAGCTTACAAGGATCAAAATGAAAAACAATTTTGTACAAAAGAAATTGACCCCACTAGATGAGTTCTTGAGGTCATCCATTCATTCTAATAAAATAAATGAAACTAATAAATTTGATGAAATACATGCTATTTTAATAAAATTAGATCAGTATTATAGTAAATTAAACTCTATAACCATTCCATTTCATTCTGGTATTTGTTATAATAACACTCATTTCTCTAATAAATTCCCCCAACATCAAGATTCATATATTTCATGTGAACCAGTATTTCCTAGGTATCTATATCAACATGAACCACCCATCAGGTTGAAAACATATAGGCTAAATTCAAACCCTAGTTGGAAAGTACAACCATAGTACTAACATGGAGGAATCTCAAGCTACCATAAAAAACGTTGTTATCAAAAAGTATAAGGTATGAAACCTTTATATCCCTATATATATGGGAATAACCCTCCTCAAATAGAATATAAACCAAGACATGTAGAAATGGTAAAGAAAATGGTAACCCAGAACCAGTAATTCCAAAATACCACACAATTGTATATTCATGACCTATGATGTCAAGTGGGAAAAAAATAAAATGACATCAATGATATAAAGATTAATGTTTTTAGAAAGCTGTCAGCCTATCTTTCTCCCAATCTTATGGAAAAATGTAACGTATTTGCTATCAGACATAGTAGTGGTAAATAAATATATCCTTCCAATGATTATACACAATAGGTATGTACTCCACTTGAAAAATCTATTTCTATAGCTTCAAAAGATTCAAGTAAAGAAAAACCAAACAAAAAGTGTAAAAAAGTTGTCAATAAGGATTACCCTAAACAATCCATTCCAATTCCCTTTCCACATAGACTCTCTCAATCCAATAAATTTTTTTATTTTGAAATATATTATGAGATATCAGATATTCTAGAATAGTTAAAAATTCAACATTACACTCCTGGATGGAGTTAAAAAAATACCACCCTATTAAAAATTGATAATAACAATTCAGCCAGAAACCATGAATAATGTTGAATGAGAGATTCAACCATGGAAAGAATTTATTAGCCTTGATACACCAATTTATTCTAAAAAAATGAAAAGATCTTAAATATTTTACGATTCCTCTCCCCACATGTAATAATTTCTTTTCTAATGAAATGATTTATTAGGGTACATTAATTAATATGATGCCTTACTCTGTGTATACTTCTCTATGGGTTAGATAGTTTCAATCAAAGGGTGTCATCACGAAACATTCCTACTGATGCAAGACACTCCCAGATGGAGTAATCCAGGATATCCTTGTTTGAATGAAAGACATCATCTTCACTGTATACTAATATATTATCAAGATGGATGATAACCATATCCATAGATATGATAATTCCATAAATGACTGATTTTTCTTTAAATAATAAAAACAATAATAAGCGTTCACAATTGTATTATTTCTATAGAGTTTTAGGGATATAAATAACATTTTAATATACTTAATGAAATAAAACACCTTGTAGAAGAGAATTCCAATCTTCCCATATTTTCAATAGCAGTGGTCTGTTACAACACACACTCACATGAACACCCAATCTCTTTGTGACCCATCCTCTGATTTGTTTTCCTCTTCTTCACTCTTCTTAAATAAACATGAAAATCAATGTTTTTTAAAATATCATTTCCATTTATTATATTTCTATATAGAATTAACATGAGTAGATATAAAATTTATTATCCCTCCCCTAAACTAATTATCTCAATAAAAAAATCCATTTGATTTCATAATTAAAACCAATTCTATCTAATTTAAATTATTCTTATCATGAGGGTATTGAACAATTTACCATCATTATTTCTGACATCCAATCACCAAAATATGAACAAAAACTCTTATAACTTTTAAGAGATTTTAAAACTGCAACAGGATAAATATTAGGTGATATTAAAAGGATAATCCCATCTATTTTCACGAAATATATAATTTTAGATGATGATGCTTTGATTTCTAGAAAAGATTAGTTCTCTTTAAATACAAACATCACTGAATTGGTAAAATTGGGCATTAGTAAATTAATTATTGGCATAATAATCTATCCCATATTTGATTGTAAATGTTTTATCCTAGAAAAAACTGTCCCTAAAAATAGGAATAATTGTAGTGTAAAATGAAAAGAATAAATTCATTCCATCATGTGTGAAAAATCATTGGGATGTCTGTATTGACTTCCTCAGACTAAATGAATACATGAGAAAGGACTAATTTCCTCTACCTTTAATTATTCAAATGTTGAAATATTGTTTGTAATGTCCCATTATTGCTTCCCTGATGGGTATTTTTGTTATTTTAAGATCCATATAGCACATGAGTACCAAGAAAAGACAACATTTATAAATCCATTCAACACTTTTTCTTATATGATCATTAAATTTTTCCTTTGAAAATTTCCTAGTAATTTTTATTAGTGTGTATTGAGTATATTTTTTGAGTACCTTGAGAATTTTATGTATGTTTTCATGGAATATTTAATGGTTTAGGGATTTTCCTTTGATGGTTGTTTTGAAGACCTTTGTTTCTTCCTCTAATACTATATTGAAATGGATATAATGTTAAATTATGAGAAATTCTACTATATGGTGGATAAAGGGATAATTATTGGGAATATTATTTTAATTAATGGAATTAAAAATGATAATACAATTGAAATAATTTTCTCCCTTCCATTTCAAAAATGTGTTTGTGAGGTTTAATCATTATTTGTTCATGTAACTTTTTTCCACTAATTCATTAAATATATTTGTAACATCACACTTCCCTAGTCTTGATTATTAAAAAACAATTCTTTTTTTTATAAAAAAATTTAGGATGTATTTAATTATCTCAAAAGGATTCTCACATAACCTCCTATCATAAAACCACCATGTTTGGATCTACCCTTTGAAGTTTTTTGTGATTCCTTAGACTTTGCAGCTCATGCAGTTTTATCATAAAGGGGTGAAGGGGCTCCTCATGTCATTATGTATGGAACACATACCATTGACCCACCAAAGTAAAACTATACAAAAAATAATAAATATCTTCTTGTTATTATATTTTCCATGAGAAAATTCCATTCATATAATTTTGGGTCAAAATCCATTATGTTTTCTAATAATAACTACCTTTGGTTTCTCCTTATGAAACCTGAAGCTGAACCTCACCTCTTATGGTGGATTCTCATCCTCTAGAATATTTTGATATAGATTCAAGATAATTTAGTGGTGTAAAATGTGGTATATGACTACATTAGTAGGACTTCCCCACCATTGGAACACCATGTTGACTCATCCTTACCCACCGGGGAATACTTCATTGATGACCAACTTTGTGATGTAGTAGACCTTACCCCTTAGTATATAGACATTATTATTTTTTTAGAAGCCTATTGGGTCCCCATATATTTTATCACATCACATTCCTAAAGACATAATAATTATTCATGATCGTACATTTGGGATGACCCAAAATCGTGGAGAATTTGTATTGACTAGGTAGTTCAATGGTGTGTCCTTGACCATGTGTTTACCTCTATTTTGAGCTTTTACCACACTTTGTCTTGGGAGGGACGGGGAAACTTTGGCTCTCAACGTATATCTAGAAAGGTCCTTGACTCTAGGAAAAATTGTCTAAAATTTTATAGATATTCCAATCAATTATTTAATTCATGCATATGATTTCAATTTATATGTAATATCTCAAAGTGGAATTAAATGCTCTAAAAACCCATATTATTTTTTGAGATCTTTAATTCATGGGATATTGAATTAATGGGAATTTTTTTAAATTCATATATCTTTTTTATATATCTCACTTGTTTTTGAATATGTCTCTAAATTAATGGAAGAAAAGGATACTAGGACTGATGAATCTCAACTGGTAACATATTTTGTGATTTCTCATATTTTTAGTAGGTTTGGTTTTATAAGATTATTAATTAGTGGTCAAGGTTCAAATTTTTGTAATCACAAAATTAAAACCATAATCTTTAAGTATTGGTTTTTTCATGAAATATTTACTATATATCAATCATAAATTAATAGATAAGAAGAAAATTTAAATCAAGAAGTTTATAAAATCATGGAAAAAATTGTGGAACCAATAAAAAATCGTATTTTCACTTGGATGAATACCATAATCCTTTTAGAACCACAATTGGAATTTCACCATATAGGAATCTATTTAGAAAATATTTTCACCTCCTAGTGGAGGTATAAAGCTATACATATTGGTATATTAAACAATATTATATGAATATCTCATATGCAGGTGAGTATAAGAAGTTTCATATTTATGAGTTGGAATAAATTCTGTATTATGCATAATAGAACTCCTTGATCTATAAATATACGGAAAATTATATCCATGATGAGATGATTCATTATAAAAAAGCATCACATTGGAAAGAAGGAACTTAGTTACAAATACATGATAAAGATCCACCCATGTATGATTCATTCCTAATAGATCAGTCCTTATACTACTACTAATTATTATCCCTTTGATAAAAAACATGTTTTTCATGAGAATAGTGGAAAGTGGTTTACCATCAATAGAAGGAAACTTAAACACATTTATAAGGATTTTATAAAGTATCTGATGGAGGAAATCGAACTAAGGGATGCCTCATATGACAATAGATAGAATATTTCCCCTTCACCATAAATTCATTTACTTATCTATTTATTTAAATTACTTATATTTATAAAAATGTAATTTTTTGGTGTAGGGGAGGGTGGAATATAATATTTAAGATTTAAATTTAAAAAACAAAATATCATTGTGTTTTTTTCTTTATTTTTATTTTTTTTGTGTTTAGATAAAATTTTATCTTAAAGATAGTATCCCAAATTAGTTTTCATGCTTGAGTCGATTATGTGGAAATTTTCTTTTTTTTTTTTGAAAAATAAATTCAAATAAATGTTGATATTGAATTTTTTATTGAATTTTTATTTTCAAATCATTAAATATAGTTTAATGCAGTTTTTAAAGGCATCCCTCATTAGCACTAGGAAATATTTTAAATCCCTTAATTGAAATACATTATAATCCATTTATTTCTTAATCATCCATTTAACCACTTTCTTGGGAGTCTCCAATCATGTAGATAAAAAATAAATTTCCATTATTATGTTGGAGTGAATATGAATTTAGTGTGCTATATTCATGAGATATTCCATCATTAATTAAAAAACCATTGTAATATTAAAACTTATTTTTGGAAACTTTGACATTTCACCCTTATTAAACATTAGAGACTATGAAATACCTGTTATGCATGATATGTTAAAAGAAAATTTATCATTACCTACCCATATTTTTTTTAAATTATTTTTTTATTTTTAGTATGTTTGGGGGAGATGGTCATTATAAGAGAATTCTTGGGAAAGATTTATTATTATGTGTTGAGTGAAAGGGTGCCTACATTTGTTTTGGGAAATGGGTTTACAATCCATATTATATCATGGTTTTAAACCTATTAAACTATTTATCTTTAAATAAAATTGTAAATAAAAAAATAATAGTTATATAAATTGAAACAATAAATAAATAACATCAAAAGTAAATGAAATGTGTAGTAGAGGAAGTTTACTTATTATTCACTTCTTGGCTATAACTAACATAAAAAGAACAAAGGGGAGAGTGAGTTATAAGTGATACTCACTATGTGGGGTTGAGAGAGTACATTTATTATGAACAATTGCATAATTTTTAAATTCTTCATACTTATGTGATTAAAAATCCTTTTCAACATTATATTTTTAAACATCAAATCCTACAAAACCGTAAAACCATAAAATAAACTGTGATAAGTCCCCTTGAGTTTCACACCAGATTATATTGATAACGAATGTATGATATAAAAAAGAATATATTCTAGGAGTTAAGAGGGAATATTTCAAAGTGATGTAGAATTCAACAAGATGCATGGGAAAAAATTAAGTTGAGTAGATTTTAATTTGAGAGAATAATAAGGTTTGGAAAATTGGTTTCATAAATGATACATAATGTATTTCATTTTAAAATAATCTTTTAAATTTTATGACATTTTATTTAGGAATGGTACTTTATTAGGATATAAGAATTTTTTAGGAGTAAAATGGTTTAGGAGTTGTTGTGTGAACTTATAATTATATTTAACATATAATCACCATTATAATTGTGTATTAAATTGTTTTAGGTTTTATTATCCCATTATTCAAGCCTTTTACACTCAATGTATATTTTAAATTCATGGGTTGAAAACATTATTAAAAAGAATTAATTTAACAATGACCCAATTTTATTGATTTTCACTATTTTTATAATATCATTATACAAATATAGAAAAATGTGATAATTATTTTTTATAAAATTCTATGATCATGGGGATTCCATTCATCCAACTAGCCTAATCTTTGGATTTGAATACAAGAGGCCCATAATGTAAATAAATAATTAGTGAGATATATTGGGATTACCTATAAAGAATAGGTTATAAATTGGGATTAAGAACAATAATTGGAATGATTCCATATGAATTAGACAATAACTCAAAGGATAAACTATCCAATGAATTTCAAGTCAATATTAAATGATTAATTTAGTAAAAATATAGAAAAATTATTGGGATAAAAACTACAATGTGCATCCCACTTGGTTTCATTTATGCTTATGATATATTGTGGAAAATGGAAAGTAATTTTCCATAACATCACTCCTCCCACTCACCCTCAATGGTTGGTCTAACATAGGGTGAGTATTGAGTTGTTAGTATGTGATTATTCATTATTTATGGTTTTTTCCACATCCATGGAATTATAAACTCTTTATGATCCCCCAAGGATGAATGATATTAAAATCCTAAGCTTCATGTTTGTTTTACATGAATGATGTTTTTAAATTCCATGTTTTTATGTTGTTTTAATTCATAATATATATTTTTTAAAGTTATTATTGTACTACAATGTCATACTAAAACACAAATGATTATGTTTGTGGGTACCTATTCTTGTGATGTCTCGCACATTTTTCACCACTTATTCTCCCCCTTTAAATTGTGGGGTTCGTGTGGTTCATATTGGTAGATTTAGTTCATATAATAATTTCCTTATAAATTTAAATTTATTTCATTATATCACAATATAATAACCAAAAAACATGGAAAATATTTCATGTTCTTCGTGAGTTTCATTAGTGAGTTTCAGTTATGATGTCAATAAAAAATCACTCAATCATAACCAGTAGTTGGTGAATCATTTTGTATTTCGGACCAAACCCTTGGAGGTATCCTAGAATAAAATCATTAAAAAATATACATCTATATATTATAAACTAAGGATTATAATATATATTCCCCATCTCTTGAAGTGATGAAGGATGAGAATCATGATATTTCCCCGTCTTGATAATGCTTAATAAAATCCTTTAATTTCTACATTCTTTAATCTCTTTATTATATATGTTTACCTCTTAAATGATAAAAACAAAATTTTCTTCAATCCCATTCCCATTTTTCATAATAATTTTTTAAAGTTAATGATCTAAGGATATATCAAAATACATCCAAGGGTTCTTCATATACTACAAAAAATATTATAAAAATATAAATTTCTAATTCTATGTAAATAATAATGCAATCGTGTATATTGTGAAAAGTAAAACATGATAAATATTGAGATAAAATGTTCAGTAAGTGAAATCACATTAAAAAAATATATCAAAGTAAAATTGAATCAATTATAATATGGTATAAATAAATAATAAGGAAATATTCCTTATACATAAAATCCTAGAAAGGAGATTAAATACTTAGATGACATAAAAACATTAATAATCACATGTATAATAAAAAGTAATTACATAATGATATAATGAATAATTTTGGACTTCATAATATTAATATTAAGTCTATGTTCTATGAAATAAAAAATAAATAGGTAATGTGTATTCCAAATACCCAAACTAGTTTGTTTAATGTGACCTACTGATGCATCACGGGGATATAAAAATACCCACACATAACTTAATAAGTCTAATACATTCCCCATGTTAATTAAATGAATAAAAATTCAATACATAATAAAGAAAGATCCATATTAAAAAACCCGAATAAAAAATGAGCATATTTTCCACATTCAATAAATAAAATAACATGATAAAAATTTATGCGTAGTAATATGGTGGATAGAGTCATAATATTATATCTCTATAAAATATAAGATTTATGAAATATTATTTACATAAAAGAAAAAATACTTTTAAAAGATCAATGAAAAATTTCTTGAGGAAGATAACCATTTCATTTTGAAATAACTTATTTAAAATATGGAAGTTTACAAAATATTAGGAAGAAAATTCTCTTTGAAATGAACCATGAAAATTTATAATAGATGTTTCAAGGAAAATAATAGTTTTGATTGTTGAAAAATTAGTTACTGTGCTATGCATTAAAACTAATATTTCATGTACACCATTAAAAAAGTGTCTCATTAATTAAACTATAATAAGATTACTTTAATTTTTTTCTATAAAAATTCTCAAAATGGGTTAATATGACTTCAATAAATAAATGTAAAATATTAAAAACCTTCTTGAGTAATTTTAAATAAAATATCAATGTTGAATAAAAAATTCATTATTTAATAAAACAAATTGGGTTTTCCTTAAAAACTTTTTTCATACTTTTGAGCACATAGAGTAAAATGATATGAAATCTTGTAATTTCTAGAAATTCCAATTTTATATGAAAATATAAGGATTTTTAAATATAAAGATCATATAATTCTTCCTATATAAACTTAGAATATAAAAAATCATGAATAATTATTAGATTTTGAAATAAAACCTTACCTTAAGATTGACATGCTTCATTAGAACTTTCAACACTGAATATAATATATATATATTTTATACATTTATAAAATAACCATATAAATACTTATAATAACATATATGATCTAGTAACAACATTTTAGTACTTGTTTATTAATAATCTTTTTATTGAAATCATCATTTATGAGTGTTAACTATTTCTTTTTCATGTGTGTTTCTTTTTGGTAGATTCAATATAGCATAAAACTGATAATTCTGTTATATCCAGAATGTTAATAATGATATAAATATCATATATATTAATTATAAAAATATTTATAATCATCCATGAAATTTATATGTAGAAAATGAATCACATATCTTCATGGAGGTGGAAATCCGAACGTACGCACGATCGGCATTTTCATTTTCTAATGAGTGGATGAGTAATAAAGAAAATGATATATTATATTTTAAGAATTTTAATTTATTCATAAATATCTTATATATTCATTAGTACCATATTAATATCCATACAAGTAAAATGGTGATGAAAAATTAATTACACCCCTATATAGAGATAGTAGGTCATACATACACACAAGTGATGTTTTCATTTTTAATAGGATGGAAATGAAGTAGAAAATGGTTTTCCAGTAATAATAATAACATCAAAGTAAATTAATGATACAAGAATAATTATATTACGGTGGGTATAATAGGTTTATATGAAATAGAATAAAAAATAAATATTTAAAGAGCTGGTAGAGATGATTACCTCTTCTCTGATAAATATCCTTTGAATTACACCTTTACCATTCTTAAGATGGTCGTAGGAGAAGGAAAAAATATAAAAAATGAAGGTGTAGAAGGTATTATGTTTTTTTGTTGGATATATCTGATATATATGGATCAAGTCTTGAGAACAAGGGTGAGTAATAGGTTCCCTTTTATAAGTGTAGGGAGGGACACACAATGGAATTATTTTAAAAAATTAAATAATATAAAGTCATTTTATAGTGAAGGTGGGTCAAAATTATGATATATTCATTTTTGATAAGTGTATTTTCTAAATAAAACAAAATAATTAGGTCAAATAATGTTTTTATGTTATCCCTATCTCTTTATTTTTAACCCAATTTAACCTTAACCACTGTGATAAATATCTATCATGATAAACTAATAATTATGAAAGAAATTAAGATGAACAAACTACATAATATTTATTATTACGATTAAAATAATGTAATCCATTTTACATGATTCAAATTCATGAATTGGTATAAATTAGTTATAACATACTTTTATAAAAAACCAAGAAAACTTTTAGAAAAATTCTTCTGTTAAGCATAAAAATGATTTTATAGAATAATAAAGTGTGGTGTTGATTAAATTGGGATTATTCAGATTACTTTAAATAAAATGAAACTTATTTATATTTCAAACTAAACCAAATATAAAAGTTACCTTTTAGATACATTATTAAAAGGGAAGGACTAAAAATACTATTTATTTGGACAAAAACGTTACTTGGACTTCTATAATGTTATGAATATGTTAATAAGGTCAATATTTTTTATTTGTATACATTATATTAATTACTAAATATATTATTTTTTAGTAAAAAATATTTCATAAACTTTTATGTTACTCTTATATCATTATAATGTTACAAAATTGATAGTTTTTTAAAATGGGTATCTTCACTATTCCACAAAAAATATACTAATGTTGAAAAATATATTGAATTCAACCTAATATTTTTTTTAAAAGTATTAATTTTAAATTTATTTTCATTTCATAAAATTAAATTGTTAAAAATTGGGAATTTTTTTTAATAAATTTTTTTAATATAGATATGTACATTATACTATTATTTATTTAGAAAGAAAATATTACTTATTTTAATTAAATATCATGTGTTACAATATGTTTTAATGTAACAAATAATATTAATAAATGTTTTGCGGTATCATTTTAGGTGGAATAAGACCACCATGTGCTTAGATGTTCTCATAAAAACTACAATCATATTAAAATCTTAAGAACGTAGGATTATTTTTTTACTACTCTAGAAATATTTATCTAAAAGATGAAAACAAATCATTAAAAAGATGATCCTATAATCAAATTCAGAGTAATACAAAAATGCATTGAATATATTGTTTACACAAAGACCAGAATATCTTGTTGGAGTACTGGTGGGTCCCATATAATAAATTCCCTATCTCCATTATTAATCTACAATGATTTAAGTATGTTTTCTACCCTTATATTGTGACACTATTAAAAAAAATAAATATTCAAGGGAGATCATCATCCATATCTTGTTATCACTTGACTGTTATAGTTATAATCTAGGACTCAAAGCTCAAAAAAAACCTAGAAAATATTAGGTAACTACATTAGTATTAAACATCATAAAAATCCCTATGTAATGTGTTTTGTTATTTAAATTTCATAATAGTTGAGAGAGAGTTTATAGTGAGTGTATGTAGACCATAAATATACATAGAGGTTAATTTTGAAAAAAATATAAAAAAAGTTAAACTGATTAACCCCCCATATTCTTAATGGTATGATAAATGACATAGGCACTTCAAGTGGTATTAGATCCAAATAGGTTCCCCATAAGATCCTACTCTAATCAAAATGTGAAGTCCATATTTATAAATTAAATTAATATCATAGGACTGAAAATATTTTATGGAAATGTTATTCATTTCTATAAGAATATATATTTTTCCTAACTTTTATATCAATTCCTTGAAGTGATGTTATGATGATGGGTTTCCAACCCCTTGAGATATATTCTCTTTTGAAATATGAAAATAAGAGAAAGTTTTAGGTAGTTGATAAATACTAAAAATATAATTATATCATCCTTGTATGATAGTTTTAATAATTAATTAATGGGAATTATATAATCCAAATAGATTTGGGAAACGTTAGAGAACATATATAAAGGAAATTTCAAAATCAAAATGAGGAATCTACAAATTTGGAGGGAAAATTTTAAGGAATCAGGGTAGTTGAATATGAGATAGTTGATGAATATTCAACTATGAATGATGAGATATAAGTTCTTATCAGATGATTTTATTATTCTTTGGATGATTTATTAGTGGTCATAAAGATTATGAGGAATTTCCGGATAGGTTTGATCCAAATATATCAATTATAAAACAAAAAATGACTTCTATCAAGATGAGTTATCTAATACCCTTATTAGCTATAATATAAGATGGTTTCTTGAATTTAAGAAAAATTAGAATTATGAAATGGAATTAAAATAGATAAAAATATAAAAATCTATAAAAAATATATTGATTCCACTAGTTAATTAAAGAAATATTATAAATATTATGAAGAGTATACGAGGATAATGGACCTTACCCTAAAAATGTAAAGTATCAGTATAAGAGAAAACATCTACTTACTTTTTCTAACGGTAGTGAAATTAGAAACATTTATATTGGCTTCACAAGAAATAAACGTGTGGAGTTTGAATATGAAGATGATATTGAAATTCGAAAGAGAAAGAAATTGGGGAAAAGTTATAAAGAAGATAATAAATCTAGTGGGAATAAATAAAAGCTTCCAAGAAGGATGAAAATAAGAATGATGGGAAAGAAATTGGATTGATACCTTAATTAAAGTAATCAATATAAATAATAAACTATATAAATGTTTAGTAACTTCATATATTATGATAAAAAACATGACTAAAATTTAGGAAACGAGCGAGGCAGATAATAGACCTACATTAAACACATTTAAATGTATGGGCTTGAAGTGAGTCTTAAGAGAAACCCAAAACCATAGAAGATAATAAAAAACATGAAGGACGACTTAAATTTAATTATTTAAATAAATTAATTAGACAATAAAAATGTGATTATGATGAATATATTAATCTTCTAAAAGTAAAAATTACTGAGAAATATTGGGGGTTAAAGGAGGATGAGAATAATGCTTTTGCATAATTTGAAGAGATAATAATAAAATAATAAAGATTTATTAATTATAATAATACACTTGTAAAAATAAGAAATTATTATTATAATTCTGTAGAAATTACAGTTTATTCATCTAAGGTTTCTCGGAAATGGTGTAAAAAAACCTCAGGTAAAAACTGAACCCATAGCACACGAAAATGTTAAAAAAATATCATTTGTATGTGAAGATTATAAAATCTAAATTTTGGTGAGAAAAAATCTTAATATATTATATATTATTCAAAGGAAGCTAAAATATGATTTCGAATAAAATATCTACAAAAATCTAAAATATTTGGAAGCTAGAAATTCACAAACACAACAAGATTGAAATTATATATAAACTACATCATTTAATGAAAAATTTGTTTTAAAGGATACTATTGGTGATATATAGTTTTCAATCATAAATAATATGTATTATTGTATAACATTCCACTTACATGGAATCATATATGGAAATAGTTTTGGGGTATCTATTTAGTAAATAGGAGGAATGTGTCTTGTATGAAGAAATATGTTAATAGAAATTCATCTTATTTAGCTACATAAAACAGATTTTAATACTTTGAGGATGTATATGGATGATTTTATCTACATATACACTTTGGTGAGTAATTAGTTCTATTATTTAAAGAAAACACAACAATTTGGTGAAGGAAAGACGGTCGAGAGTGACAATAAATCCAAAAAATAACATTTTATTAATGTTCCTTTGAAAGATAGAAAGGATGGAATGCTATGGATTCATGATATTGATCCCTCATTTCATATGGATAGTGAAATTGAGATCTTGAATAATTATGATAAACACAATGGTGGTGTTGTTTCATTTTGTAATAATATCTCACTGGTGATAAAAGGAATTGAAACAATTATTGTTTAACCAAAAAAGATAAAATAAAGAGATGTGTTGTTTAATAATGGCCTTATAAAATGTTTCTCAGTATGAGTATTATTTCTAATTAAATAATTAAGGTTATTTTTTATGGTTAAACTTTCATCATAAAGAGAATATAATATTGAAATTTTTTCACTATATTTGAAAGAACCTATGGCAACGTTTTCCAAATTGGAGGCTTAAGTAATTATTTTTTTGAGATTAAAAGAAAAAAAAGTTATAGAATAATATATCAATCTAGATTTATTAACATCGTTTAAGAAAGATACATTACGTAGATGTTATAAGAGACTTAACTTATCTTTATAGATTAATATAATAGTTTTTTGAAACATTCTAAAAGGGGAAGTTCACAAAATGAAGTCATTAAAGGGTGGAAATTCAATCCACTTGTGTTGATGCATTCTGATATATGTGTGCTAATGAGGAAAAAATATACTCATTGTAATATTTATTTCATAAAATTAACTATTAATTATATACAAATAACTAAATTTGTGTTGGAGAAATTTTTATCATAACTAGTGTATATGACGAATGTTTTGAATTGAAGAGATGATAAAGAAATGGGAATGTGTATCAAGAATCTTAGTTAGGATAATGTTAATAATTTTATAAGAAAATAATTTGTAACCCAACATAAAAATCATGGCATAAAAATAAATATATTACTCATTATATACTTGAAAAAACAGAGTAGTATATAGAAGGAACTGAAGCTTGGTAGTGATGGGGAGAACTATAACAGAATAAAACATTTTAAAGAGTTAATGGATATAGGATATGTGTGTATTTATGAATATACAAAAAAGGATTTTATTGAATCCAAAATGTAATATGACCAATTATAAATTGTGGGATATGAATAAGACAAATGTGGACTACTTCATGTTTTTTCAAAATCCATACTTTAAATGTTTTTAAAATAAGAATATGTGAATTATTGAAGAAAAGATTAAGGAAGGTCTCTTTATATGATGTCAATATAATGAATATTGCTATATATGATGGAAAAAAGAGGCAACATAAGGTGATTGAAAATTTCAATATAAAATACAGCATGAATAATCCTATAATTAATGTTTTATGAGAATCAAGTATTAAAGATTCTAAGGAAGATGGTGAGAAGGTTCTTCAGAATGTTAGTAAAGAAAAAGTAGTAAGTGATTCAAATATTGTTGATACTAACTCTGATTAGAACCATGATGAATAAAAGACTAAATAAGTTTAAAATTATAAGTATTAGAAGTAATATAAAAATATTGAATAAAATAATATAAAGAAAGATTAAAATGACCAAGGTTAGGCCAGAAGGATATTAAGGCTTGATAATGAGACAACTGTTACCTCAAATATTGATAAACACTCACTTATTAAATACAAAAAAATAAAAATAAATAATGGGTCAATTATATGAATAATAAACTAGATCATATAGAGAAAAAATTCCTATTTTGATTTTTTCCCTAGACCAAAGAACAAAAATGCGATTTGGATGAAGTGGGTATTCAGAAACAAACTAAATAAAAAAGGGGAAGTTACAAAGAACAAGGATAGAATTTTTTTTCAATATAATCTCATTGATTGAGGGAATTCATTATTAGAAACCATATTTCATGAAGAAATACATGAATCCATTATATTATTCATAATATTATAACCTCACATGCAATAAAAAATATTTTGAATGGACATAAAATCTGTTTTCATGAATGCGTAACTAGAAGGAGAAGATTATATAAAGAAATATTTTGGATTTATTCTTAGTAGTTATGAAACCAATATTTCAAGTTTGGTTAAGGATCTCTATGAGATAAAATATTACCATAGAGCTTGGAGCTCAAAATCGAATGTTTTTTAATGATATATAAATTCCACTAAGGTAAAAGTGGAAAACATCATTATATAATGAAAATGGATGCATGTACTCTCATTGTAATTATATATATTGATGAAATTATCTTTTTAGGTGATCAGAAGAGTGATTGTGATGAATTATATAGACAAACTAAGAATTATTTAGAGGTTACTATATTGGAAGGATTGAGGTATTTTCTAGGATTTTAAGTTCCACAAAGGAAAGAACTGATTTTTCAGTCCAAAGAAAATAATTCATGATATATACCCTAGAAAGTTGGAATGGAATAATGATAAACAGTTTCCATAACCACACAAGTTTGGAAGAAGCCAGTCATGGATGCTAAAGGGGAATGTGTGTATCAAAATTATTTTAAAAGACACATTTATACATTATGTTATCTCACTATATCCATACCTGATATTGTATATGCATTGACCCTATGTATAATTTATCAAAGTTACCCAAAGGAATCAGACATAGTAGCTATCAAATGATTACTCAAGTATATCCAAGGAACCACAAACAATGGATGATGTTAAAAAAGTGGTGAGAACCAGAATCTCTCTATATTTACTAATATTGACTTGGGATGAGATTATGATGCTAGAAATTCTACTTCAGGTGGCACGTTTCATTTACTAGGATGCTGTATAAATTGGCACAATAAAAAGTATAATTCTTTTAAAATAATCACCACATAGGCTGAATATGTGAATTATATAAGCTTTTTTACCTAGAAGATATGGATTACAAAAAAACATGAATATTCAAGAGTAAATATTGAATCATCTCTTAGAATTTCTTATGACACTCAATGTTCTACTCAACTTTATAAAAATCTCATGAAACACTTAAATTATAAGAACATTGAAATAACGTTTCACCTCATCAAATAGAATGTGTCTAATGATGATATAAATATAAATTACATTTATAACCAATACAATATTAGATATTTTTCAAATTTTTAGATTTTAATTCTATTTTTTATCAGGTTGTTTTCAATATCGAATTTTGTGAATAGCGTCAAAAATGACAATATTGATATTTTATGAAATGTAATATTTTATTTTATTTTTTAAAAATTATAAAAACATGAAATATTAAAATGATTATGATAAATGTTAAAACGGTATCATATATTTTCCATTTATATCAAATTTTTACATTATAAGTTAAATTATAACTCATTAAGAGTGAATAAGTAGTTACCGAAGTTAGTGTTAAAATTGGTTAACTAAGGGGTTAAACCTAAACATAAGGATTGAAACACCACATAACCTCTTAATATTTTATTTTTTATTTTATTTAAAACAAATACTACCTTTAATTTTAATATCTATCCATTTGGGTGTATTTTGATATATAATTATATTATTATATATTAATCATTTAGGAAATTCGAAGAGTTATTCTCTCAACAGTTATAAAAATGAACCCCTCATTTCTATTAATTTACACCACATTGAGCCATATATATATCAACCGAATACTACACAAAAATATTTTTTAATTCCATATATATATATATATAATAGAGGTTATGTTTTGGGTAAAATATTATTCAAAGGGACATTAAGAAGCAATCTAAAGAGGCCTACCAAAGAATAGGTTATCGTCTTACCCAACCACTTCCAATTTGTTTCATCTTATACCTCTTCTAAATTTATTATATTCCTTAAAAAATAATTTAATTATTATAATAAATATACTAATATTTTATTATAATTACGAAACCCCTTTCATTCACCATCTTTTCCATCAAATGTGAAGTGATCTATTGCTTGTGTGTATCTCCGTCTTACCATCTCCATGTAGCGATACAATTCATTTAACATAAACATATTTCATTGGTTGTTATTTTGATGGGTTTAATGTCTATATATGACATTTAAGTCATAATTATTCTTTTTTAGTTATAATATCATATCTACCTTCCTACATTCTAATATGTTGTAAAATGATAATGTATCTTTTGTGCACGTGTGGACTACCACCTCCATGAAGTGATGTGACTCATTTTTCATTTCGGATTTAAATGGAAAGTGATCATAATAAATTAAATGAATATGTATGATATATATGATATATTAATTATCCTATAATTTATAATTAATATCTATTTTTTCATTTCTTTTGTCAAAGTGTGGAAACAACGTTCATGTAAATGTATGATATACTATCTCCACGAACAATGTAATTAATGTTTTCTTATCTAAAACTCTAATAGATGAATCTATATATATATATATATTGAATATATATTATATTTATATCATTATTTATTTCCTTTAAAAATCTTAACCATGATCAATGTGCTAGGGATGGAACTACCAAACCGACATCATTATAAAAAATGAAAAGTTTAACACCCAGAAACAACCATTTTAATAGAGAATTGTCAATAAATTGATGTGGAAATTTTATAAGCATGCCATATATGTTATTAAAACAATATAAATAACTATGGTATTTAATTATAATAAATTTAAATTTACTATACAATAGGATAATGTGATTTCGAACTAAGGTAAACTTGAGGTATGAGTCTCCCATCTCACTTTTATTTCTATGAGACTTATGCCACATTCACCACGTGTTTAATTTCAGTAGTGTATATAATAGCCATTAATATATTTTATAATGATTATAGGAAAATTACTGTGATTTAAATATCCCTATAATGTTCTCTCTTTCATAAGTTATCATATGGAGATTAACAAAGCAATAAGGGTTAATCATCACATATTTTATTCTTTAGGGATATGTTATATTATGTACCACTATTATTTTATGAGGTGTATATACAACCAAATTTAAATATTATATTATGAATATAATTATGTTCAAGATATTTGAATTTTCACTTTATGTTATTTTTCATGGGGATTATGTTTCAAAATTTATAAAATTGGTAAGGGATTTATGTTACAATATAATTATTTATCAAAATTGTTTATGATTAAGTTTTTGATGATGAAATCTAATGATAAATAACTTATAAATATCATTAAATTTATTATCCTCTGGTTGGTTCTTGATAATAAATTTTTACTCTTCTTTTATTCACTTTATGTACTTAAGATATCATAAGAATATTTTTTATCAAAACCAAATTTATTTCACACTTCATTCGAGAATTCATTCTCTTCCATATCCATATTTTCTAAAAAGGCTTCCAATATTTTTTTTATTTCTATAATGATTTTCTATTCTCATTTTTACCCATGATTTATTTTGTAAATAATATTTTAAAAATAGTTCTTCTTTTCTTATTCTTAATGGTGTACCTTTGATATTTTATTTAGAATGTGAATAGAATATTTGTTTTTACACACATGACAAGAATGTAATTTCCCGTCATCCTAAATATTCAATGATTTAATGATTCTATCACAATTTTCAAAGGTATTTTAAAAAGTATTTTCCTCTATATTTATTATTATTTTTATTTTAAATCTGTTATTCCAAATTGTAAATGGCGTTTCACTCATAAAATGGTCTAATATATTAATATCATTTCATCTTTAAAGTCATTCTTTGATGTTATTAATAATTTATTGGGGATATAATTTATCGGTACCATTCTCTTTAATCCATTGGATGGTTTTTTAGGATGATGATTTAAGGTGGATTCTGTTAAATCAGTTTCCTTCAAATGTGTTAATTATTTTATGAAACCTTTTTATATTACACAAGTTATAATATGATTAATGATAAATTTATTATAAAATAAATTTATTTTTCATTAGTTTTGATATGAGGATTAATTTTTTATCTTATATAAAACAAATATATTATATTTATTATGTGATAGGGTGGATCTAAATTATATATCCCTTTAATGCATTAGGTTAAAATATATATTTTACGAGATAATAAGGATTGGAATGTGAAGTGAACCCAGTTCAGTAAGGGACTCTATCTGGCGTGATAGTCTTGGGAGTGAACCATGTCTAAGTAAATTATGGAATTCTAAGTGAACCCAATCCACCATGATAGTATTATCAGTGATCCTTGACTAAAGAAATGGTTTTAAATTCTTATTTGTATTAAAAAATTTTGTTTTATGCCAATTACATTCACTCACAAGTCATGTTCTTTGATTAATTTATGATTCATATGTTATGAAAATTCCTATTTTATTTCATGATTCAATATTATGATCTATAATATGATGGGTATGATTTTAAAATTAAAATATCATGTTATAATACCATTATATTCATTGTATGATTTAGGGATAATTAAATTCTATCTATTTTACCTTTATTGAGAATCTTAGCTCACCCTTTATTATGTTTCTTTTCCCTAGATTATGAAGAATGGTTTTAACTATGATATATCTTAGAAGGTTTCTTTGTATGAAAAACATAATGGGAGATGATGTAGACATGTTATGAACAAGTTGTTTATAAAACCATTTTTTTATAGACACTAATCAAATTTGATTCTTATGTGGATCATAGTGTTGTTTATTTTATATTCTTCAAATAATATGTAATATTTAAGTATGAAAAGTAGGGGTTTATATATTTGTTATCAGAGAAGTGTTTTGTTAATATTTTAAGATTAAGATTATAAAGATTTTTTGAAATCACAAGGGATAATTATAAAAATAGGATAACATCCTAATGTTGTGGTACGGAAGATATTACGTTGTAATCCAAGAAAAACAATCATATATGGAAAATACAAGTGCACATGATTTTATTATAGTTGTATCCAGGGATAATAAAATCATAAATATTTGGTCGAATATATCTTGATCATAATTTTGGTTCATGATGAGTGTGTCCTTAATATTCCCCTAGTTGGACACTCCCTATGGATATTTTTGGGTTAATTTCAATTTACTTATGAACTATAATGAATAATTTGAAAAGATGATAACCAATGATGGATGAGGTCATACCAAGAGTTTCATAGATTGAAACCAAGGTGTTAGGATCTATAAATCTTATAAATGATTATTTATGATTATATAATTTTTCACTATGACTGATATTTCCCAAAATAATTTTCTTTGTTTTAATCAATGCTTATAGCTAAGGGGATTCATGTTAATGTTGAAAGTGATGGATTATTGAATGATTACCCTCATCAGAAACCAAATAAAATGTTAGTTGGAAGGTGAAATTTTTTTAAGAATTATCATATATCTTGTTATATAATTAACAATATCAACTTAGATGAGTATTCTAACACACTAAATAAGAGAAATATGGTGATTCATGATAACCATAGATGAAAGAATATTCAAACTCTTACATACTGAGAATGTGGTATGAATCACTCACGGGAATGTCTCAATGTAATGAGAATATGTTTTCTATTTGGAAACGAATAGAATATAACATTGAATTTATAATTAATAAAATTAAGAGTTTTATGGAGGTAAATGAGTTCATTCAAAGGTACCATTTATATTTAAATGTTTTATTTTTAGAGAATATGGGAATTATCTAAGCCAATTACCTAATTCAAGGGATAAATCATAGACCAAGGAAGGAAATATTCAATGTTAATAAGTTAAATAAATGCATTTAGGTTTTTATGGATTAGGATTTATAATTATATTTTAAAATTGACAATAGATGATATTATAGTTATGGGAATCAAGAAAAATCTTTTTATTGTTCCACAATAGGTTTTCTTGATGCATTTGAAACAATTATTGAATGATACTGATAAAAAAGATAAGTTACTTAGTTGTACATGATATTATTTAATCGTGATAAAGAGATGATTTTAATTGATGAATTAAATGGGATAGTGTTTTTTTCCATTAATTTTTTTAGTTATTTGATTATAAGTTGATTTAGGTTATCTTTTATTACGTTTATTGCATGTTTTGAATTATGTAATATTTTCAATAGTATATGATTTTATTTGGGAATAAATTGTATTAATATGTCTTAATTAATGTCTAAAATTAGAGTTATGGATACCATAATGGGGTTATATGTTTAATTTTGATTATTTGTTCAAATGGATACATAAAACTTTTTAGGTATTAGGTGAAGGGATCTTGATGTGATTCGAACATTTTAGTAGGTTTTTTGAGGAATAAATTATTAAGGATTAAATAACCCTTTGTTTTAGTATATGATTTGATATTAAGTTAATTATAGACTATCAGACAGTGGGATATAGATAATCTCGATAGATGAGAAGTGATTCATTGGAAATGGGATATGTTTTCAGATATTTATGGCCATGTTATGGATTAAATATAAGAATAATATCTGAATTTTTTTCCTGATATATTTTAAAGTTCACTAAAGTATATGATTATAGAGTGATTAATCAATGTTATTTATGATATGTTTGGAGATTCTTCATGAGGTTGAGGCATGTGTAACCATTAGATTTAACATGTTTTTTAATATGAAAGAATATTATGGAAGAATGTAATAAAATTTCTAAGGATATAAGTTGAAATATATGAAATCACCATTAAGGTAAATATGTTATTTAATGTTGAGGGTTTTTAGAAAATTTAAGATGTAGTTTTATTTATGTGTGGAATGATCTAAGTTAAACCTTTGGAGTTCTTTTGAAAACTTTAGAGTAAAATGCATTAATTCATCACATGAATATTTATAAATGTTGAATATTATTTTAACTTATGCTAATGATTATGATTTTTTATAATGTTTAAATATTGGATGAATATATTTTTATCCTTTTATGGATTATTTTTTCTATGATAAAATGAAATTATGTTCTTTAGGAATGAAAAAATCTTGTTAAATACTCATTGTTTGTAGAAAAGATAATAGTTTGGTGAAAATTGATAAAAGGAAGAAATTTTACTTATCAAATAATTATATTTCCTTATTTTATTAGTCTAGAAGGTAAAGTAATTCCTAAATTCTAAGAAAGGTTTATTGAAAAAAATTTATGTTTTAAGATTATGATCATTTCCTATGAGTTTATTTTCTTTTCACACCTCTTTGGTTTATTGTTTTATCGTCGTTAAATTTCTCATGATCATTCACTTTATTATGACCAATGTTCTATATCACTCTCCATCACTATTCAGAAATTACATTTTCCTCCATTTAAATATTTTTACGTCCCAAAAATGTTCCCATATTATTTAACCTAGTTATGTTTTAATATATATGACCTTTATATTTACCTTTACCTCTTTTCAAGAGAATGATTTATTAAACCTATTTGTTATATAGGTTCTCAAAAATGAAAATTTCAAATATAATCGCCTTGACTACTAATCACATGATCAAATTACAAGGATGAATCTTATTAAATGGGGGATAATGTAACAAATAATGATTTTTAATACAAAACTATGTTTGATAGCGTACACAAAATGAAACATCATGTTTAAACAAACAATTATTTTTTTTATTTGATGATCATTATTACATAGTTGTTGACTTTGAGGGTATGAATCGGGTCAACACCATTATAATATATATATATATATATATATATATATTTATTAGATCTAATCAATAAAAATTTATTGATTAATATATATGAAACTAGCGATCTATTTTTCTAGTAAAGTTACATTATTCAGAAAAATACTTTTTCTTAAAAAAATATTTTTTATTATATTTTCTGATAAAATAATTTAATTAAATAGAGGGTACCACCCCAATCCCCCTCTTATATTCCAAGGGCTAGTGAATAGCACTAAGAAGACACATCTTAAAAATTGGGAGGCCTTATTCTTATTCACTTATACAAAACACACACCTCTACATGAAATATAGTAAATAATAAGAATAAAAATTAATAAAATGCTATTAAATTTATTGAGTTTGTTTGATAAAAACTAGATCCCATAATGTCATAACTTAGTGTATGAGGAGTAATACATATCAATAATAGTAAATGGTAATATACCATCTTAAATAGTAGAATAGGAAATTTACCCATAATTCCAATATCTAAACATAACACCATACTACTAAAACCTCTCCCTGGTATCACTAAGCTCTACCAACACTATTTCCACTAAGATCAGAACTGAATTTTACATTATCTTCCTAATATATGGAATGTGTGGTAAAGAGGTTTATTTTTGAGAGAGTGTATATACACCCTGTAGGAACCCTAAAAACACAATGGAAAATCAAAATACAATTCAGATCAAAGCCATACATGTTGGAAGGAATGATAATGTCTCAAAAGTAAAATCGTTGATATTATTTTTGGAGAGAAACTGATACATAGACAGAAGTTACATTCTTTACAAATAAACATGGGTGAAATCAACACAGTAATCCAAGTATCTAAACAATGTTAGTATAGAATCCCAAACAATCTCACTAAAACCAAAGAGAGGGAAGATAAATTGCACCACGCTGAAAAAATCCTCAATTAAGCTATTATAACCAGGAAATAGAAGATCCCACAGGTTGGTTCACCCAAGAGAATACCTTACCCTATCTATTGGATGTGATAAAGTATATTATTCCCTGGGTATATGGGTTGAATTCCTAACCCTATTTCTAAACCAACCCATTAGATAACGGATCATAATACCCATGTATATATGGGGAATACATTAACCTTTAAATTGGATAATTTAGAGAATCTCATTTCCCAAGAATATAGGAGGAATAAAAGACACTATATATATTGAGAATAATCTAATCACCACACCCAAACCACATTGTTGGACCTAATTAAAAAATATAGGAATATCTAAATTAGAACATTAAAAATGAATCAACTGGATAAACAGAATCCAATATTATGATCTATAGTAAGAAATAATCTGGATATGCTATTTATTTGATCAAAATGAATACATGATAAAGAAGATGTAAAAAATAATCACATAGGTAGTGATTAGGTGACATGGTGGAACAAGGGAATTCTATAGAGTATGAAATCCATCCAATTCACACCAATACATGCAAACGTATGGAACCATGAGTGTGGTGCACACCCACCCAGTTCGGTTAGACCATGAATGAAATGCTCCTTCTAGGACCACTTTGTGCATGGGCCACCAGTCTTGGTAGCTTCAGGGTAACACCATTCCCCCAGTTCTTCTAGGATTAATTTTCCAACCGACCTACAACATGAAAGGTTGGATTCTATCCCATATAATAGGTATCAAACCATCCTTAGTGAGGGGTTGTTTTCAACCCACCACTCCAACACATCCCAAATCAGGTAGAACATTATTTCACTCTTACAACCCAATATTTATGTCTCTATTGTTTCTTTCACATGGAACCATGAATACCTCCCTGATTATTCCATCCTACGACCCAAGTCCCTGAAATTAAATGTTCACAACCACTGTGTTTTCTTCCTACCACTCAGGATTATGTAGCACTACCCTTGAATGATCCCGCTGCCAACCACACCCTTGTTATATCCTATCATCGAGTTTCTATGCATCAACATTTCGACCACTACCAACAACTGAGGTGGAAGACCAATCAACATATGATTGAGTAAATGAAATAGAGGATAATGTGAGAGGTTGGGGTGTATAGAGGGAGGGGATATCATAATTATTCTTCATCACCCCACCATCGATTCTATAAAAATAAAAAAATGTTAGGAATAAATTAAATCTACATTTTGAGAAATATAAGGTATGATATTTTGGGGATTAATAATAATGGAAATTAAGTATTACTATATCAAATATATTATTATTATTATTATAAATAATAATATTTGGGTTTACGATTCAAGAAAATAATATTTTAGGTATAAAAAAAGATAGGGAATAATAATCGAATTAAAGCCAACCAATAAGAACAGGAATAATGGGTCAACCATGGAAATATTGAGACCTACATTAAATATGTTTTTCTTCATTAATTAAGATAGTGCTCACAAAAACTGTCTATGATGTTATGATGATAATTTTAGTAATTCTACTAAAAAAGTCAACTGTTGGAACTCTCCCAAACCTACAGTTCACCTTTCTAACACAAATTATATTATATTAGTATGTTTTTATATATAAAATTATAATTTTAGATAATAAATTTTATCAAAATGAAAAAATAATCATTTTAGTAATTTTTATTACTAAAATTAATACCATATCCATCAATGATGGTAAACTCATGGGTTCCACGATGTCAATAAAGTTTATTCCAACCCTTGGGTAAATGAAATTTTATGTACAGAACTATTATAATTTTTATTTGATTCTCTATTTAAAAGGAAAGTATTTTTTCTAAAAATTTCACGTGTATGTCTATAAAAATTGTTTTTTAATTACTTGATTTTAGGACTCTTTATTGCTCGTAACATTATTTAAACTCATAAAAAATCCAATTTTTATAATAATTATGAGGGTTACATGGATAAAAATAAAGGCATTCCATTCTCCATGCCTTTTAAGACATTCACCAAAAAATCTCAGTCTTTTAAAAATATTGAAGGTATTTGGACCACATATAAATCTCTCTCTCTCATGATCACTCATGAATAATCCCATACTAGAAAAAGAAATGAACTATTGGAATGGTATCACCATGAAAGGTCATATTATGTCGATCCTCACTCACCACTAGGTACTCTAAGAAGGTGAATTTGTTCTCAATGTCAAACTCATAAGGGTCAATGATGGGTGAAGAATCATGTACATATCTCCAAATCTATCACACATGGAAGATAGAATCATCCCAGTCCACCTATGGGGGAAACACAATGTGGTAAGTGAAAGCTTTAAGAGTATATAATCTCCCTTATTGAACTCCAAAAGAAACCATCACTAGTCAAAAATGATTTAAGATACATCTAATCAGTTCTCATGCAGTCATATAGAACCTAAATCTTCTGTATCATCACCCACACTAACTCTAGGACACTAATAGATGACTATCATATCTCCATCCAGTATAAGGGTTACGTTTATGTTCACCTATATTGGACCTTGAAAGATGGCATGCCAATAGTGAAGTGATAAATATTTTTTTAAGTGAATTCAACCAGAGATAAGTGATCTTTCTAATTTCAGATGAAATCTAAAATGAATTCACCTAGAAGATCATTGAGAACATAAATGGTTCACTCGATTTGAAGTTAATATTAAAAATTAAACATTATAATCATCAAAATTTTGGGCTATAAACAATTTTTCAATTCACTCTATAGATGAGAAATAAATAATGTTTCATGTTTGAAAATAATAATTGAGGGTAACTCATGCAGACAAATAGTCTCTCCCAAATATAAACATATCAGTCTCTCAACTGAACTATGATCATGAATAAAAAGGTAGTGGGTTCACTTTTATAGTTTATCAAAAATATCCCCTAAGAGAATCATGAACTCTTATTGGAAAAGGGAGTATTGTAATTAAATCTATAAATATTTCATCCCAATTCCACTTTGAAACCACAAGGGGATAAGTAAAATTTGATAGGACCTATTTCTTTTCCTTCACCAACCAATTGGCGAGGCATCAATAAATAAAATTGATAACACTCTGATTCATTCCATCCCACAAAAACTATAATTTACGGTTTTAGAACATCTTATCCAATAAAGGATGTACCACTAAGGATGAAGTATGGAACTCACTTAGTACCTCCTCATGTTGTACAACTAGTACTACCATCCGTCCTCAGAAGTGGATGGTGTGTTCCCCACCTTCGGTATATCCATCGGGTACATATCATATGAGTATTAGGTTATATAAAAGCATATAATCGATTTTACCCAGATGACCCTCCCCACATGAAAAAGGATTTGTGGGGTCACAAACATTTATTAAAGATAAGAAACACCTCCCTTATCTATTAAGGATAACGACAATGAGGTAAAATACTCAGATGCCACCTCCAACAACTGATAACGAGACTTCCTACTAATGGATCCATCCACCATATTTCTCTTCCCAAGAGTATTACTATCTCAATTTTATAATCTTTTAGAAAATATCAGTATCATATCTACCTCATGTAATGATATGTTTGATTAATGATTTACCAGATAATCTGGTGGTCTGAATAGACTATGACTATAAAATAAATAAATATCACCTCTGGGCCTTCCGGGTGAATTATATAGTTTCCAGTTCTGTATAAAGTGTTTTTTAATTTTTCTAATGGTTTCTCAATTTCATTGATCCATAAGAAATATCAACCTACCTCTTCATCAGAAAAAAACTAACCCTTGAACAAGAAGAATCACAATACCCCACATACTCAACTCCCTCTTTTGGAAACTAAAGGATATGTGTAGTAGTCAATATTTGTTTCATCTCTTCAAAGGATCTCATGAACTATTTACAAAAAAACAACCATCCCTTATGGGAAAGGAAAATATTGTGTCACATAATCCTTGATATGTCTACAATAGATATATGATAATATCTCATCAAACCAAGAAAACTATTTTCCTTGACCATTCTCTTGGGAGGATCACAAGATAACCTTGCCTAGTTCTTCACTAGGTAAATAGATATTCTTCCATCTGAGATAACATGACCCATGAAGTATTCCTCAATAATCCAGGACTTACACTTCATGTGCTATTTTTTATATATTTTTATCCTAATGTAACTCTAATAAAATTCTCAAATTCTCATTGTGCATGTTTTTAACATTGAATAGATGATAATTTCATCAATGAATATGATGATTCAATATAAGAATTGTTCAATGATTTGGTTCATAATTCCAATAATTGTAGAAGATGGAATTATTCATTTTTAATGGGACAAACCTAACCATTTTAAGGATATAGAAATATATATTTTTCATCTTTTGGATATCCTCTTAGCGAACGTCAATCTGGTGATAGTTGGAATAACGATCGATATTAAAAAACCAATTCTCTATATGTAGTTTTTCTAATAGGTTATGAATTATCAAAAACGATATTTGTTCATTAATATCACATAGTTTAGGTGATTTTATTAATAAAATAACTCATGTTATGGTTTACCGTCTTGGTAAAGAAACTCGGTGTTCCAAGGTGACACACTATGCATGAATAATCAATTCGGCATTTGGTTTTCCTAATGTACCCATAACTCCCTATTTTCAATAGATACCATATGAGATGATTTATAAGATATTAGAGTGTTATTTAAGTGAATTTTGATAATAAATACAACCTCTTGATGAGGTGGAAACCTCTGTATATCCTCAGGAAAAACATCCATGTACTCCTCCAACACTACTTGAAACTGATCACCTGAGTAATCTATTGTTTAAATAGAAAATCTCACTAATAGGCAGGTTGTAATATGAAACATCCCTTATAGAGGATCTATTAATCTCACCTAAAATTCCCTACCTCCCAGGTAGAATAATCTTGATCCATTAGCTTCAAATCACCACACCCTATAATGATGACAATTTAATTGAGAATGTACTAAAGAACACTTTTCCATAACAAGTACAATGTTATAAAACTACATTGCAGCCTCTATAATATCTCATTAAAGAATATATATCAAATAAGATCATGCTAAAACAATAGGATGATTTGAATGAGCATGGATTATATCTCAGTATGTGTCTTTGGCCACATGGTTTTGGCTACAGTCCCCACAGAAATATTCAGATATCGTATATTTGATGCGGGATCAAGATAATGGATCATGATGTTATCTATGAGTAGTAGTTGTATTATAGAGAAGACATATATCATACCACATATCATATTGGGGACCATAGAGTAATATCCCTCTATTGCCTATATTTGGTCATGTCCCTAACCTCAATCCCTTAGAGCCTAGTGTGGATCACCCAAAGATGGTGGTGGTAAAAGTGAATCATACTATACATCTCCTTCAAATCATCATCCAGGTGAACCTCCCTATACTATACCTAAACCACCTTTTTTTATTACTACCCAATCACCTATGGGAGGTCTCTAGTCATACTAATACATCTTACATAGAGGACCATCAACCAACTGACTCTCTTATGCTAATTAATATGTCATTAAGTCACATTATAGAAGACATCATCCCTCATAGACAATGAAATATCTTTCTCCCAACTGATTGGGTCCTCTATATGAGTACTATTCCATAGATTATTTAGTCTATGAGTATGAACCTTGATGCCTTGGGATTCAAAAACCCTAAAGCATGATGTTTTCCACCCTTAAATAAGGTTTCCACAATTGGGTAACAATTTCCAACCCTTGAAACTTACTAACCCTCCTCTCAGAAGCTATCTATATATAAGTCTCGATTGAGTTCCCTAACCTAGGAGGGTATACATAAGGAAATAATATCTAATAGAATATCACTATATAGTCTACGCATGAACTCTTGTGTCTAGAATAATCCATTGTAGTTCATATCGAAGGAGTATCACATTATATTAGTGAATCTAAACCCATAATATGTAATTTTCATACTAACCTACAACATTTTGAATAACTACTGAATACATACAAATTGAAACATAATTGGATAGAACTCCTCATTTTATGGGTTCTCTAATTCAATCCATTGAAGCACCACCTCATCCTTATTATGTCTGTATAGGATCTAATAGAAACGTACCACTTAAAAAATAATATAGGTTGCAAGAACCACCATATGGGTAATGGGATTTTGAACTAGGAATAAGATTCACACCGCTACCTCAAACTAGTCCTCAAACTAAAGAGGATCTGGATCACCTACCTACCTAGAGTGTCTCTTCTAATAGAATGCATGAAACATGAAAATATGTTTCACATCCTCATCTCTTCCTACCAGTATAACTAGTTTTAGAAAATAATGGGATCCTTATACATTCCCTCTAAATGGGGGGTCCTCATGTTTCACAATCGGTGAAGGATCTACTCTATCCTAACTTGATGGAAATTACTTTTCAATCATCCCCAAAATAGATGCCTCATCACCCAATTTATCATCAATAAGGGGATCAATTAGAGTCATGATTACATTACGACCCTAGCTTAGAATCTTGTATAGCTAACTATGTGGTAAAACCTGAAATTAATAAGATTAACCATGTTAAAAAATCTATTTGGATATTACTAAAAAAGAACATGGAAATCAATTACCTATTCATATATCATTAACAGACCATTATTATTCACCAAAATTGATTCATCGTCATACCAAAGAAGGTTAACAATTTCTTGGATAGAGGATATGTTGGCCATCAATCCATCATAGGGTCTCAATGAATAAATATAAAATATCATGAAACTGAAACACCATTTACCTAATTTCTAATCCAGCCTCACATGACACCTAACACCATACTCATTACCTAGGAAAAATATTATTTGTAACCTCTTTAATGTTACCCAACCCACTGGGACCTCTCTTGACTGGTGGTATGTCATTATTGTCACCCCAATCCTACAAAAAATTGGCCATGGTCTGTAAACTACCCCCAAGAAAGAATAAATCACATACTAAGATTCCTTATCCTAACATATATTTGGGAAGATTTCACAAAAAAAATAATTTTTTCTTCTAATAATTCCAAAAAATTATTGCATGTCACTCTACTAGAATATCACACCCAGGAGACTCTTCGTTGTGTAAAATTCATCTCTAGAATTTTTATTCACAATAACTACGTGTATTAGGACTAGGAAATCAATTCACCCAAGACATTGTAAAAATTCAACCTAGAACACACATGAGAACAAAAATATATATAATGTTCCATAAATACATTCAATTGTAAAACATGCAATGAAAATATAGAATACTATAACTAACATAGAGATTAACGTACTTCAAAATATGTTATACATGCATGGGGGAACCACAATAATACTTGATTTTATTACAACAAGATGATTATAGGTGGTTAAAAATTGATTATAAGGAAAATTAATCCTCACTAACTTCTCATATCAATAATAAATTCCCAATTAAACCACACATTTCACTGAAGGTCCCACTCACTTATAAACTAGTGGGAACCAGTAAACCTATAATAACTTCTTACTTGAAATCATTGATCATTAATAATTACCAATTTATATTTATTACTAACTTATTGAACCATTATAAAGGTAAATATTTTGATCCATCTAATGCTTCAGAATAAAATCATCAGTACATATGATATTCTTATAGAATAAGTGTTATTCATGATGTTCTATTCTAACTACCTATACCTCACATTTAACACATAATCTAGTGCATGAACATATAATAATTGTAAATTCAATGGTTGTAATTCTATTATATTAAAATAGACTTCACCTCTCACTAATATCCCACATGAGTTTTTTTCAAGGATTTTTGAATCTATCTAATACGTGAAATACAATAACATTCCCCATTATTTTCTTTCCTTCATTCACCCAAGTTTCATCAAGGATTGATGTTGTATTATGATTTCATAAACAATAGTGTTAGTGAATATTCCCACTGTATTTTTGAATCTTGCAATCTTCCATCAATTTATATCATTTTCCTCCATAATTTAATTTTGATGAAATAATACCTCAAGTAGATATTATTCACTAGAGCATAAAACATCAGATTTTTATGCAAGTGAATTACACTTTATATTTCATAGTAATGAACTACCCCTTCATGAATTCCTTCATGTTACTTTAGATATTTATTTATATTCTATTGAAGATATGTAATCAACTTACATTAAACATAGAGTAATATGTTTTTCTAATTTTGATGACTAGATGACTGTCATTCCTCCAATAGTAAACCCAAATGCATTTATAATTTTTCTTGTATCAATTTCATAAAAATAACTATGTCCAAAAATCCTTATAATATATCATCCATTCCTAATTAAATTTATTTATTTTCCAATCCTTTCCAACACCAATGTAATAACCTCACAACCTCGTAGTTTACTTTCCCCATATTTTCCATGTATCGACTCACAACTCCCAAAGCATGGGATATACTTGGTTGAGTGGAAACCATATTGTTCATCAAAGTTTTAACCTATATTTCATATATAACCTTTTCAATATACTTTTATTGAAATAAATTTTTTGGTGGTTGGGATTTAGAGAGTTTTAAATGAGTTCCAAGAGTGGTAGAGACTTACCATATTTTAATCATCCAAAACCATTATTTAGTCTGTAAAATTTAATCCATTTAAGATAAAAACTAAATATTAAGTTGACTTTGTATTTTTAAATTCATCCCCAGTATATTCATTTAGAGTCCAAGATCTTTGATTTCAAATATTTCAGAGAAATCACACTTAAAATTTAATATTTTCTGGGCATTCAGTCTAGCTATCAAAATGTCATCCACATATAAAATAAATATGATAAAAGTCCCAATTTTCCATTACTTTTAAAAATAATAATGATAATTATTGAACATTATGAACCCTTGTTTAGATATACATTATTTAATACCCCAATCTTCCACGGTACATTTCCCTTTGAATAATGAAGTAGCTTGCGTTGTACGCAACTTGGAGTTTTAACACACCACGACTAATCGAACTAGTCGTTATGAATTGTAATACCCAATTTTTGAAATTTTATAAATTTTATTTTTCAATATTTACTTCATTATTGAATTAAAAATATCAAAATTAGCTTAGGGTGAATTTTGAGTATTTTTTTGAAAACATTCAATACTTGATAAATAGTTAAAAAAATGCATTATTGTTTAAAATTGACTTTTTATTTAAGTAATTAGTTGTTTTATTTAAATTTATTTTAGGTAAAAATAGATAAATAATACCTATATATTTTCAATTTAATTCATTGTAGACATTTTATAATATGTATATATATATATAATTTTATTGAACTTTTTACCATCTTTTACCCACCTTCTAGAAGCATTTACAAGTTTGTATAAAACATAATTTTACCACTTCTGAGAGTTGAATTTCAAAAACCTGAGAGAAATGGTTGATATCAGTAAGTAAAATGTGGTCCAATAAGTTGAAAATAATTTTTGGTGAATAATAAATTTTGACTTTTATTTACCATGGTTAAAAGTGAATAAGGTAATTAAGGGTAAAAATGATATTATAATTACCCTAACTCTTGTCCTAATTCTATTGGATAAGTTTAATTAGACCACAAACATCCTTAGGAATAAAATATTATCCTTTTTTCCACTTCTATTATATTAGGACATTTATTATTATTTTATTTAAAGAATAGTTAAAAGAGTTAAATTCAATGTTTAATCACTAAAACATTTTTAATATAGTGTTACAAACAATATAAATTACACTATAAATATTCCTTAAAAATATAAAATGATTTCCTACATAATGGTATTTTATTTATAATTTTTAGACATTAAATAATTTAATTTAATTATGACACAATGATGATGTAGTAATTACCATAATAATGAAATATTAAAATAATTGATATTTTAAATATCCAAATAAATGTAAATTGACACTTTTGATGAATTACTATAATTTAAATGGTTAATAGGACAAGTTATAATTTATTAGATTAATTTTTTTTGAATTGATAAATTTTTTATGGCTTAAATAAAATGCAATACTAAATAGTTTCAAAATTGACATAATAGTGTTTTAAAAAAAATACCATATTATTAATTGATATAATATTATTAAAAATATAATGTTCGTGAAAAGGAATTAGATAAGGTTATATATGTATATAATGAACCACTTGGGGTTCTATTGGTAGTTTATAGTATGTTTATTAACCATATACTATATAAATTCAAAGAGACATGATAAATGTCAAACCATTTAACTAAGAGATAAATCTAAAAGATAAGGTTAATATTGAGACATAAAACCATATAAAACCTATTGGTTGAGAGTTTTTCGACCCATGACCACCTTATCCTCGAAATAAATTATTTTGGAGCCATTAGAAATCGAAAATGTTTTTATTATAAAATAATATTTCAATCTTTTCATAAAGTCACCCTCAACTCTCTTATAAAAGGGTACTTCCCTTTCTCATAATTTCACACCGCCAATGCTATTTCACTAAGAAAACCCCATCCCAAATACCTTCCCAACTTCCATCACATCATCTTAGAGTCCATACTTTGATCAGAAAGCTATCCTAATGATCCCTTTTGATCAACTCCAAAGGAAACACCCAAGGAGGAGGTAATAATTTCACCACCCTCTTTCAAGTTATTTTATTCTTCCACTTCCTCTTTATTTGTTGCGTCCATACCAAAATAATAAATTCAGTACCTTCTACATACTGTGATTTTATTATAAATATGATACAACCATATTTGTTATTTTATTCATCCTATAAATGGAAAATTCCCCATACGTGCGTACGTACGACTTACCGTCTCCACGTCATGGTATAATATGTTATTCAAGCACTTCATTATTTGGATGTGTATAATAATGAGTATAACTGATGTAAATAATAAATATAAATGTTAATTATTGTGTATATATTATATACCATCCAATTACATATGATTTCACCATCAATATAATGATATTGTCGCTCGTGCGTACGTACTGATTACCGTCTCCACGAACGCGATGAGATTCATTCCACATCGTAATAATTCAAGAATAATTTTCATTTTATGATTAGAAATAATGTTTAGGAATATAATATAATTCTATATATTAATAAAAAACATCATATCCATAAACAATATGGCTTACTTAACCCAGCATATAAAAGAAAATGAATCAGTTAACACCCGAAAGGATGATCCTTCTGAAATATTATTAACAAAGGAATATTAGAGGATCATATATTATATAATATTTATGCATATAGTTCATGTATAATTTAATTACAATTTTTAACTATTATAAAAGATATTAACATATCATCGACTACGTAAATGTACATGGTAAGGATTAATTCCACAATCTCTTCATTATCTGATGTTGTTTATACATGAGTATCTACTGGGACATATTTATCATCAACATTTGTGTTACTTAAAAATACATTTCAAAACATTTTTACTATTTCCAAGACTATGAGTTAAAGACATTTATACCCTTGTCAGAATTTTTATAAAGGAAACTTTCTGTCGTTTTCCAAACAAGGACCTTTACACCCTTTTCGACAAAATTAAGGAAAGAATTTTTTTTTAACTTATTCTACGGGTGTGACTATTTTATTCCTTTATAACACCTTCAAATATTACCTTAAAAAATTATAAGAATATAAATATTTTCTTGTATAATTACATTACTTTTTTATGATTTCAATATAGAGAGATATATCACTCTCAAAAAGTTTTGATTTCATCTATGTCATGTCCTTTAATGGATTTTAAAATTGTCTGAAGTTGATTTATTATTATACAAATCTTCCATATTGTATTGAATATCTTGTGATATATTTGATTGTTGATGTGTTATTTTTATACCAATCATGGTTTATGGTTAAAGTATTAACATTTCATATGCTATTTTTAATACAAATTTTTATGTTATGTTTCATTCTTTTTCATATGAGGAATGTATTGGACTTAGTAAGTGATGGGTGGAGCTTGCTATAGCTCCTCGGTGCATCAGTTGGTCTCAGGAGACATTTAGATGTGGAATTGGTCGAGGCCTTTCCTAATTTTGATATATGGTTTTGGATGATGCCTTAATAATTTTTAGACATCTTGGCCGAGGCCTTGAATTTTTTTTTCAGAATGTCTAGCATTATACATTCCCTCATTATGAAAATATTATTGATGGTTCCTGTAATTATTATACTAGTAGAATACCCATGACTAGGTTTTATTATGGCATTATTTACTCAGTTTATATTCTAGCCAGAAAGTGTTCATGTTTATTATTTGTAAAGGAATGTGTTTTCAATTATTCCATATGCCTAATGATTATGCTACCATCCGCTATATTGCTTACCCTTACTAAGAATTTCTGCTGACCCCTTTCTTATGTTTCATTTTTCCAGGATATGAAGAAGTTAGTAATGAGTGACATGTAGGCATAATCTAGGAGGCTTGGTTGTTTCTAATGGAATAAATTAGTGTTGTATTCATTTTTAAGTTGTAATGTTGAAATTATGTATGTATATTTTTTCCAATAATATTAAACGGATCGGTCTTTTGAGACATGATTACTTGTATCATTCCAATGTTATGTAATAAAGCATTGACTCTGGGTAACTGGGTTCAGGGAGTTATAGTTGGTATCAGAGGAAGTTTAGTACAAACCTTAGAAACTAGATTTAGATAAACTCTGATTAGAGCACATTACCATAAGATAGACTTTGTGGATTAGTATATAAGAACTTCCTAGAATTTGGGTAATGTAGAGATTTTGTGTATTTTCCATGAAATACATCTTCATCTGGATTTGAGAAAGTAGAGGCGTATTTGGCACAAATGTACCTAGGAGTGTAAACTCTAAAAAGGAGTTTCGAGATTGACCTAGGATATATTGGTACACGAAAACAGGTCTTGCTTCTATATTGGTTATGACACTCCTGGGGGATATGCATAAGATAATTCACATATTCATTACAAACCATTATGAAGGATTTATGAGTATATTCTTCCTCAAAGAAATTTTTTATGATTCAGGATTATATCCATAAACCATTCAATTTATGATGAGTGTTTTACATGTTTGGAATTATGTATTGTGATTCATAAACATATCTATTGTATTCCATTATTTTGAAATGGAACCTAGTGGAAGGAAGGGAAACCGTATCAACACACATAATCCATATAGGGAATTCCCTACTACTCAAGATAATTATAATGGAGCTGGTGATGTAACTGGTGCTGATTAGCTTATCACCATACTGGGACAAGTCACTCAGGTTATGGAAAATAACCTTACCCATATGGAGCACCCTGATCCACAATGTGGAGGATCAATGTTAGACCAATTCATGAAGAAACTTCCACCAACATTCAATGGGACTACAAATCCATTTGTATCTAGCAATGGATAAGTTCCATAGAGAATATATTTCATGCTTGGGGAGTATCGAAAGGGAAAAATATGTCATTGCAGTTTATCGCCTCATGGGAGATGCATATAAATGGTGGTCATAGATCTAAAACACAAAGGGGGATGGAGAGGTATCAAATTTGTAATGGAGGGAGTTAAAATAGTTTTTCTTAGAAAAATACTTTCCTCGTGACTATCGATCGGATATGGAAAGGAAATTTCGGAGTCTAAGAAAAAGGAGGATGAAAAAGTCACAAAGTATGAGGCTAACTTTACAAGGCAATTAAGGAATGAAGTAGATTATATACATAACCCAAGGTGTAATATTGATTGATTCTTTGATGGGTTAAAAAAATTTATCCGTCAAGCATTAGTCTCACAATCCTACTCATCATACAATTATATTGTCTGATGTGCTATCAAAACAGAAAATAAATTCTCTAAGTATTATGACTTTAATGAAAATAAAGAGAAGAAGAGATCTAATGAACACTCTAGGAAAGGAATTAAGGAAATGGGGAAGAAGAGAAGAGTTGAATTTCTACCCTGTGATAATTGTGGAAGGAAGCACTCTAGTGCTTGTCTAAAAGGAAAAAGAGTATGCTACAAATGTAGATAGAAATGCCATCTTGCTGGTGATTGTAAGTGGTGGAAAAAAATACCAATGTTCAATGCTACAATTACAGGGAGATGGGACATTATGCACATGAATTTCCTAATCGCAAAGGAAACATACCTCAGAAAAGGAAAAGGGAGGAAGGCCAAGCTTATGTGATCACTACTGCTAAGGTTGAAGCTCCGAAAGACTTGGTGGCAGGTAATTTAATGGTTTCCTAATGATTATCCAATTCTTTATTTGATTCTAAGTCATCGAATTGTTTCATATCTTCCCAGTGTGATATGAAAATTTGATATTTCCAATAAGATTTTACAAATGAGTTGTCAGTCAAAACTCCTAAGGGAAGTATCATTGCAATAATTTTTTTGAATCAATTCCCATTAGAGCATATAAATGTTCTTTATCCGCTGATCTCATTGTTATACCCATGATTGAATTTGATATAATCCTCGGTATGGATTGGCTTTCGGACCATGATGAAAAAATTTATAGTAAGAATAACGAGGTTACAATTTTCTATGATGATAAAGAGTACCTTATCTTTAGAGCAGAAACATCACCATCTGACTCTTACCTAGATCCACCGCCAATAGCTCTACTAAATTCAATTATTGGGGAGAAAGAAAATGAAATAATTATGGGTGAGGAAAATAATGTTCAAATATAGATGTATATATTGTTCAAGAATATGGTGATGTGTTTCCAGAGGATTTATCTGGACATCCTCGAGAATGAGAAATTGAGTTTTTAATTGACTTAATTCCTGGTTCAATGCCCCTATCCAAGACCCCTTATAGAATGTCCACTATTTAATTAGAGGAACTAAAGAAATAACTAGAGGAATTGAGTAATAATGGAATTATTCACCCTAGTGTTTCTCCATGGGGATCCCATGTCCTTTTGGTTAATAAGATAGACATATCTATGAGGTTAGGCATTGAATACCAGGAGATCATAAAGAACATGTATCCCCTAACTCACATAGATGATTTATTCGATCAAATTCATGGTGCTCAATATTTTTCAAATATTGACCTTCGATCTGGATATCATCAGTTGTGTGTGAAGAAGGAAGGAATTCTAAAAACCGCATTTCGAACCAGGTATGTGCATTACTAGTTTAAAAAAATTCCTTTTGGACCCACTAATGCACCTTCTGTTTTCATGGATGTAAGGAATATATATTTCAAGGAATATCTTGATGAGTTTTTAGTTGTATTTATTGATGATATCATGGTTTATTCAAAAAGCTATGATGATCATGAAAATCACTTGTGCTTTATTCTGAAAACCCTAAAAAAATGAATTATATGGGATTTTTGTAAAGTGTGAATTATGGATTCAAGATATTTCTTTTATTAAACATATTGTCTCTAAGGATGGAATATTTGTTTATTCTTCAAAGACCAAGGCAATCCATGAATGGCCAGCACCGACGAGTATAACTGAGGTAAGTAGTTTTATTTGTTTAAGAGGTTATTATAGATGTTTTTCAAGAATTTTTCATGGTTGGCTAACCCATTAACCAACCTCACACGTAAATGGGATAAATTTGTTTGAAAAAAGAGTGTTATGAATGTTTTAAAGAACTGAATACAAGATTAGTCAATGATCCTATATTGACTCTACCATCGGGGAATGATCAGTTTTTTATTTATAGTGATGCATCAAAGAAAGGACATGGTTGTTTCCTTATGCAGAATGATAGAGTTATTTCCAATGCATCACGACAACTAAACATTCATGAAAAAAACTATCCCACACAGGATATTGAGTCAGCAGTTTTAATATTCACTCTGAAAATATGGAGACACTATCTCTACGGTGAAAAATGTGAGATTTATACCGATCACAATAGTTTGAAGTATATTTTTTCCCTGAAAGAACTCAACATGAGGAAAATATTATGGCTTGAACTACTCAAGGATTATGATTGAACTATACACTACCCCCCAAGGAAGGAAAATAAGGTGGCATATGCTTTGAGTAGAAAGGATCATGGAGTTTTTAACAAGATGAGAGTTGAAAGGGATCCTATTTTCATGGATCTAGTAAAGATAGATATGTGAATAACCATGGAAGGTGAAACATCAATTCAATTTCAAATGGTTGCCAAACTATCTTTACTAGAAAGGAAAAAAAGTTATCAGACTGATGACGAGGAGTTTAAAAAGAAGATTAAAGCTGTTAATGATGGGAGATTGAGTAACTTCGTATTTGAAGATATAATTTTGAAATTTGGGAAGATACTTTGTGTTCCCGATATAACTGATCTAAAAAGGGAATTATTGGATGATTCTCATAGCTCCAATTTCCCTATACACCCTAGGAGCACCGTGATATATAGATATTTGAAGGAACATTTTTGGTGGGACAACATGAAGAGAGAGATTTTAGATTATGTTTCAAGATGAATGTTTTGTGAAAAAGTTAAAGCTGGAAGACAACATCATAGAGGAGTCATGCAACCTCTTCCCATACCTGAGTGCAAATGGGATGATATTACAATGCATATTATAATGGGACTAGAAAATACTCCTATAAGGAATGATGCAATATTGGTCATTGTTGATCGTCTAACCATGTCAATACTTTTTCTTATTATAAGAAAAGATTTTCCACTTGAACGTCTAGAAAGACTATATATTAATGACGTTATAAGACATCATGGAGTACCCCTATAGATTGTTTCTAATCATGATCCCCATTTTACATCAAGATTATGGAAATGCCTTCAGAAGGCCCTAGATACTGAACTTCTTTTGAGCACTGCCTAACACCCTCAAACTGATGAACAATCAGAATGGACTATTCAAACTTTAGAATACATGTTTATATGTTTCTCACTTGACTTTCAAGGTTTGTGGGATCAATATTTACCTCTGGTAGAATTTTCCGATAACAATTTTTTCCATTCAAGTATTCAGATGGCACCCTATGAAGTGTTATGTGGAAATAGATGTCGCACACCAACATGTTGGGATGATGTTTGTGAAAGAAAATTCGTAGGCCCAGAACTTGTTGAGGAAACAATGGAAAAGGTGAAGATTAACCAAACCCACATCAAAGCATCCCAATGTAGGAAAAAGATCTATGATGATAACCAAAAGAAGGATTTGGAATTTCAAGTTGGAGACAATGTTTTCTTGAAGGTATATCCATGGAAGGGTGTCATATGTTTCGGTAAGAAGGTTTAATTGAGTTCCAGGTACATGAAATATTTCAAAATTCTAGAATGAATTGGAGTTGTAGATTATTTTTTGGCAATGCATCAGAGTCTCTCTATTGTTCATGATGTGTTCCACATATCACTATTGAGAAAATACATGCCTGAACCAACACATGTACTCACCTTGGATGAATTAGAACTATAACCCGATCAATATTATTGTGAAGAACCTATTATAATTCTTGTTACCAGAGAACAAGTGTTGAGAAACCGGACGACTCATCTAGTGAACGTTCTATGGAGAAATCATAATATGGAAGATGAAACTTGGGAACCTGAGGAACTTTTGATGAAGAAAAACCCGAATCAATTTTTGGAGTAATATTATAGAAATTTTGAGGATGAAATTATTTAAAAGTGGGGAGAATGTAACAACCCAAGATTACACAGAATGTTTCCCTTTGAATAATGCAGTAACTTGGGTTGTACAAAACATGGAGTTTTAACACACCACGACCAATTGAACTACCCGTTAGGAATAGTAATACCCACTTTTTGAAATTTTATAAATTTTATTTTTCAATATGACTTCATTTTTGAATTTGGAATATAGAAAATAACATAGGGTGAATTTTTGGTATTTTTCTGAAAACATTAAAATTGTAATGAATAGTGAAAAACACTACGTTATTGTTTAAAACTGACTTTTTATTTCAGTAATTAGTTAATTTAATTTAATTCGTTTTATGTCAAAATAGATACATAATACCTATATATGTTCAATTTAATTAATTGGTGTCATTTTACAATATGTTTAGATATATAAAATTTTATTGAACTTTTTACCATATTTTACACACCTTCTAAAAGCATTTAAAAATTTCTATAAAACATAATTTTACCAATTCTTCTGGTTGAATTTCAAAAATCCAAGAGACACAGATGAAATTAGTAAGTAAAATGTGGTTCAATAAGATGAAAATAATTTTTTTGTGAATAGTAACTTTTGACTTTTATTTACCATGGTTAAAAAAATAGGATAATTAAGGGTAAAAATGATATTATAATCACCCAAACACATGTCCTAATTCTATCGGACAAGTTTATTTAAACCAGAAAAATCCTTTGGAATAAAATATGATCCTTTTGGTCCACATGGATTAGATTAGTACATTTATTATTATTTTATTTAAAGAAGAGTTAAAAGAGTTAAATTCAATGTTTAATAACTAACCCATTTTTTATATTAGGATACACGCAATAAAAATTCAAATATAAATATTCATTTGAAAGATTAAAATATTTCCTACATAACATAATTTTATTTATAATTTTTATATATTAAATAATTTAATTTATTTTTGACACAATGATGATGCAGTAATTACCTTAATAATGAAATATTAAAATAATTGATATTATAAATATCCATATAAATGTAAATTGAGACTTCTTATGAATTATACTAATTTTATAGGTTAATATTACATGTTATGGTTTATTAAATGAATATTATTTGATGTGATAAATTTTCTATGGCTTTAAAAAAATCAAATACTGAATAGTGTCAAAATTTACATAATTGAGTTTTAAAAAACAATACTATATTATTAATTGACATAATATTCATAAAAATCTAAGGATTGGCCAAAGTACATAGATAAAGTTTTATATATCAATAATTAACCACTTGGGGTTCTCATGGCAGTTTATAGTATGTTTATTAATTGTATAATATAAAAATACAAAGAGACACGATAAATGTAAAACTATTTAACTAAGAGTTAAATCTATAAGATAAGGTTACTCTGGTGAACTAAAGCTATCAGAAACCTATTAGTTGAGTGGTTTTCGACCCATCCCCACCACATCCTCGATATAAATTATTTTAGTTCCATTATAAACTGAAAATTATATAATTATAAAATAATATTTCAAGATATTCCTAAAGTGACCCTCACCTCTCTTATAAAAAGGTGCATCCCCTTCTCTTAATTTCACACCTCCAAAGACATTTGTCTCAGCCATCCCTTGCACAAATACCTTCCCAACATTCCTCAACTCATCTTAGAGTCCTTAATTTGATCGTAAATCCAACCAAAGGATCCCTTGTGATCATCTCAAAAGGAAACACACGAAGAAGGGGTAATAATTTCACCACCCTCTTTCATGTTCTTTTCTTCTTCCACTTCCTCTTTCTTTTTTGTTTCCATACAAAAATAATAAATCAAGTAACTTCTACATACATTGATGTTATTATAAATATGGTACGACCATATTCATTATTCTATGCATCCTATAAATGACAAATTCACCGTATGAGCGTACGTACGACTTACCGTCTCTCCATTGTGGTGTAGTTTGTCATTCAAACACTTCATTATTTGGATGGGTATAAGAATGAGTATAAATGAGGTAAATAATAAATATAACATTTTAATTATTTTTTATATACGATATAACATCCAATTACATATTATTTTACCATCAATATAATGATATTTTCACTCGTACATACGTACGGATTACCCTCTCTACGAACCCGATGAGATTCACTCTATATCATAATAATTCATGAATAATTTTCATTTTATGATTAGAAATAATTTTTATGAACATAATATCATCATCTATATGAATAAAATACATCATATCCATAACAAACATGGATTACATAATCAATAAAATAAAATAAAACAAATCAGTTAACACCCGAAACGATGATACTACTCAAATATTATTAACAATGCAATATTAGATGATCATATATGATTTTATATTTATGTATATAGTGATTTTATAATTTAATAAAATTTTTATAACTACTATAATAGAGTTTAAAATAATATATACTAAGGAAAAGTACAAGGTAAGGGTTAATTCCACAATCTCATCATTATCTGAAGTTGTTTATACGTGAGTATCAACTGGGACCTATTTTTTATCCACATATGTGTTTCTTAAAAATATATTTCAAAACATTTTTACTACATCCTAGACTATGGGTTAAAGAAATTTATACCCATCTATAATTTTTTATAAAGGAATCTTTCTGTCATTTTCCAAACAAGGACCCTTACAACCTTTTCGACAAAATTAAAGAAAGAATTGTTTTAACATATATAGAGACTATAACTATTTTCCATCATTTTAACACCTTAGAAGCTTTACTTACAAGATTATAGGAATATATATGTTCTCTTTTATAATTACATTAATTTAAAATGATTTCAAAATAGAGAGATACATCTCTCTAAAAAAGTTTTTATTTCATCTAAGTCAACATCCTTTGATGGATTTTAAACTTGTTTGAAATGGATTAATTATGATAAAAATATTCTATATTATATTAAATGTTTTGTGATATATTTTACTGTGGATGTGTTATTTTTATACCATTCATGGTTTATGGGTAAAGTATTGACATTTAATATGCAAGTTTTAATAAGAATGTTTATGCTATGTTTCAACCTTTTCATATGAGGAATGTATTGGACTTAGTAAGTGACTGGTGGAGCCCGCTTTTGCTCCTCAGTGCATTGGTAGGTCTCACGAGACAATTAGATGTGGAATTGGCCTAGAGATTTCTCAATTTTTATATATGGTTTTGGCTGAGGCCTTAATCATTTTTAGACGTCTTGGCTGAGGCCTTGAAAAAATGTTCCAGAATTTCCCGCATTATACATTCCCTCATTATGAAAATATTATTGATGGTTCATGTGGTTATTTGAATAGTATAATACCCATGACTATGTTTTATTATTGAATTATTTACAGATATCATATTATTTCCATAAAGTGTTCATGTTTATTATTTGTAAAGGAATGTGTTTTCAATTATTTACCATGCCTAATATTTATGTTATCATCCATTGTATTGCTTACCCTTACTGAGCATTTGAGATCACCCCTTATGTTTCATTTTCCCAGGATATGAAGAAGTTATTTATGAGATACTTTCATGCATAATCTAAGAGGATTGGATGTTCTTAATGTGTTAAATTAGTGTTTTATTTATTTTCAAGTTTTAATGTTGATCTTTTGTATGTATCTTGTTTCCAATAATACTAAACTGGTCGGTCTTTTAAGAAATGATTCCTTGTATCATGCCAATGTAATGTAATAAAGCACTGACTCTAGGTAACTAGGGTCGAGGTGTTATAAATGAATCTAATTTATGATTCAATTATTAAGGTGTTTGATTCATTCCATATAAGCTTCTCCTGATCTTATATTCAAAATTTGTATTCTCTTATACATGTAAAAATATTGGTTGTTTCATGTAGATCTCATCCTCTAATTCTCCTTGAAGGAAAGTGGTATTGACATATATATTCTCCATATTATTATATTCTTATGTAACCATACATAACACTATTCATATGGTAGAATGTTTAACTACTAGTGAAAAGATTTATGATAAATATATTCCTTTCATATATTGAAACTGTTCACGACCAATAATTCATTGTATCACTTATTACCATCATCTTCTTCCTTAATCTACCGAACCCACTGTTTAGAGTTTCCTTTTAACCCTCTGATATTTTATCCATATTCTATGTTTTATTAAACTTGAATGAACCCATTTGAATATTCTAAGATGACTCCCAATACTTATATTAACAAAAAGAAACTACTTCCTCTATAATATTAGGTTCATATACATATCTTAGGAGTAAATTCATATCAAACTTATATATATTAAAATGTATTCTAGTTATGATTAATATCCTTAACTAAATATTCTTATCTTGGTTACTCAATAATTATATCCATATGGGTATATTAATTTTTTTGTAGCAAAACTTTTTAAGTTTGATAATTTTGGTGCTACCTATCAACCTTCAGCTACCCTTGAACTTTCTTACCCTCTAAATGGTATTACTATTGTAGTTATGGTTCATTCATCACCCACAAATCAATTATATAGTTTTTTTGAATTACCAATATTATTATTGACATAAACATCAACTGTTTATTTGTCCAAAAATTTCATCTCTTTTATGTTTAGAGATTTCCAGATAATTTTCTCATTGAAGTGAACATCTCTACCCCAGATGATTTTGTCTTTCACAGCACCACATTTGAAATCCAAAATTTTCATCTCCATAATCATGTAAATAAATACAATTTTATTGAAGTTCATCACTATCATTATCATTTATAAGTACACATGATAAAATACATAAAACTCTAAGATAATGAACTACTAGTTGTTTTCCAAACCATAAATGCGATAGAAGTTCCCTCTCAACTGCTAATTATAGATGTTTGTTTTTATGATAATTTTTTTGGGTAGTGTGTATCCTCCTAAAGAAGCTTAGGAATTCTTGAGTGCAACATCATACTCCAAGAGTTATCCTGTAGATTCATATTTATTTTTTTATCCACTACATTCTACTGTGTTGTTTCAGACACAATCTTCAAATTCCTTAAAATTTTCTTCTAGTATAAATTCCAAAAAAAAAAAAATTGTACTAACCACAACTATTCATATAGGTGTACATTAAATCTAGGACACATTCTCATTCTGCCATATATTTCAACTAAACAAAAACCTAAAATGAATTATATTTATTCTTCTAGAAGTAAATCCATATATCCCTTATAGTATCATCAATGAAAGTAAGAATGTAATGGAAGCCACAAAAATATTTAATAGGGGAATGCACCCAAATATTTTATTGTAAAATATCTAACATATGTTCCCAAAGATTCCTGCCATCTAAGTTGAAATAAATTCTTTTTTTCTTCTTTAACAAAAAACATTCACACTTTCAAATTTCCATATAATCAAGTCTTAGTATGAATTTATCCTTAAGAAACATCATGTTCTTCTAACTAATGTGACTTGACCTATTTTGTTGTACTTATAGATCATTGGATATTAAAATTAAAACCATTTTACCTCTATCTAAATTTATGGTAATGTAATGAGTTTGGTACTTTTTGCCTTTCTAAACCACAATGGATCCCTAGGTACTTTCCAAAGCCCATTTGAAAATCGGGATCCACATCATGTAGTATCAAATTGACGAATGGAAATAAGATTTTTATATAAACTATTATTGTGTAGAACATTTGATATGTTCCAAAATCCTTCATTCTTCATCGATATGTTACCACTCTTGCACAAAAAAACTCCAGGTATTCACTTTCAACCTAATGGAATTTACCAATCATCCTTGATACATTGTTTATTATGCTTCTTTGATCTCCAATTGAATGGAATGATGCTCCAGAGTTAAACACCCATGATTCAAATGGATTTTTCACACTCATAAAGTAATTTCTATTTTTGTGTTTAAGTAGTGAAATTTTATCTTCTAGAGTTGACTGTAATTTTTTTTCTCATTATAACTTTTTAGAATCTTTCTTAATGTGTGATTTGTTCTAAAAATTCTAATAGGTTTTACTAGGAACAAACGATTTTCCTTAGTTCTTATCCCATTTTTTTCAATGGTTTCTTATTATATACCTACTTCTGATGGGGTAGTCATCCTCCTCCATCAATATTGATAACATTACCGAATGGTTCTTGGACTTCATTCCTCCAAAGTTCTTCATTGAGTATCATATTTATGATATCTTAAAATACATTGTCTATTTACCACTAGACATACTAAATAGAGTAACAACATCATCCTACCTCTCCATAAGTGATGATATAAGTAAAAATGACCATAGATAATAAAAAAAATAAACTTTAACGATAATATATTCCCACAAATCATTTTAAGTCATTAACATGATTTTTAGTTGGAATCTCTTCTCTTATTTTTAAGTGGAACAATAGTTTCACCATGTAAACATTGTTAAGGGCCATCCATTTTTTATACATATCATCTAATGGCTTCATAATTAAAATAATAGTTTTATTCTAATGAATATTCAATGTGGAATTTATTACTAGATAAATTCTTAATAATGTTAAATAATTTTTCTCTAGATTTCTTATTCACCTTTCTCCATTAACAATGTCTTTACTCTCAGAATCTGAACATCCATTTCCTTTTGAATCAAATATTATTCAATCTATATTCTCTAAAATCTAAATGTATATACACCAAATTTATTGATTTAGATAATCACTTTATTTTATTCCAAGCCTAGGATATTAATGTTATGATGATCCTTTGAATGTTGAACCATAAATATTTGATACCACTTTCTGGGGATGAGATAATGAAACACTGATATTGATTTAGATATAAACACTGGATAGATTTATGCCAGCCCACTAGAATATCTCACACATGATATTTTTATTGTAGAAAATTAATACTCAAAAGTTTTATTACCCATGAATGATTGTATCAGAAGTAGGTTTCCACTATAACCTATCCAGTGAATTTTTTCCCCAAACACAATGAAGTATTAAAAAAAATTGAATGTATTGAAAATGAATTAAATGTTATGAAATTAAATTGAAATACATAATGAATGAAATAAAAAAGAAGATTACGTTTTTTTGGAAAATATCATGTGTGCATGTGGGAAAACACTATTGATTTATGTTATTATAATTAGACGATTATTAGTGATAACAAATAGATTAAAAACACAAGTAATCCTACCTAACATCCCAGCTCCACAATAAATTATTAGTTGAACCACACTTTGTACTGAAGGTCCCACATAATCAAATACTAAGTTCTAATTAGTCAAAACAATAATACCTACTCACATGAAATCATGGATCATAAAGATTGATGACTAGATCGTGATTACAAACCCTATGAACCATCAACCATGTTGAACTTCTTATTATTTCAGTGTTTCTCCATAGAACCATCAGTAGATACAAACATCTGATGTAAATTCTAAAACTAGAGATGTTTTTTCCACTTTCTGAATCCCATGTTTATACCATCATCCAGAATACAAACTTTCAATAATTTTAATTTTGATAGATGAAAAAACATGTTAACAAAAATAGTCTTCACCTATTAATAATGAACATGTACGTAATGCACTCCTCCATGTAGGATATATTAATGTAAAATAATAAAAAGGAAGTTATTTCAATGATAAAATAAATTAGGATACATGCAATAATCATTAAATCCTATAAATACAAAACCAATGAAATTAAAACCATACAAGGGAATAGTACATTTCCATCAATATTCAAAGGGAAAACACCAACCTAAATTGAAATAATTAATATTATCATACAATTTGAAACCCTAGACCTGAAAAACACAACTAAAGCCTATCTCAGGTACCACAAAACTCCACTAATGCCTCATCCACCAAGATTACCACTAAATTATATTTTTAATACATATGACATGATATATATAGATAATATTTTCATGAATGTGGGTTTATATATTTACCAAATAGGATATCCTAAAAACAATAATGGAAAATGAAAATACAAGTCATCTTCAGAAAAAATGGTGGGAAGGAATGATGAAGTCTCAAAAATAAAAAACCATATATTATTTAAGGGATAACTAGAGAAATAGAGAGAAGTATTAATATTTGCAGCTATCCATAGGTGAAATTAGAACACCACTTCATTTAATGAAACTACCAAAATACATAAATCCACACAACCTCAACGAAACCAAAATGATGGAAAAGAAACTATTCCTTACCCGAAAAAACCTTAGTCGAAGGCATTGATATTAAAAATATAGTATCTTGTGTGTTGGTTCAACAAGGGGAATACAATACCCAATCCATATGATGAGATAAAAGATCTCATATGCTGAAAAAATGGGAGGAATACCATTCCCTACTTGTAAAATAACCCATAAATTGAGGATCCAAAACCCTAGGTATACAGTGGGGAATACCTAACCCTAGTAGTTGGATATGTTAGAGGATCTCATTCTATATATATATAAGGGGAATACCATTCACTATCTATAGGTTTAGAATTCCCTAATCGAAAAACCAAAATATTAAAATGAAATACACTTATTAGACCTCACAAATGGGGTTTGATAGACAAACGAACTATACTATGGAAAAATGCATAGGAAGATCTAGTTATTTATCCAAAATGTAAACATCATGAAAGGGATCAAAAAAATGTGCCACAGAGTTGTTGAGTGGGACACATGGCACATGACACACAACACTCACATGTCACATGCCTACCCAGGTTAGGTGGACCAAACATGTAGTTCTTCCACAAATACCATTTCAATCATAGGTCGAAAGGATTGTGTCACGAACCATCCCCCAGGGCTTGGGTTGTGGGTACCCAAATCATGCCTTCCATAGACAAGGGTTGGTGACTAGAACATAATAGTCATATCCCAAGAAGGGAAGGTATTTGCCTTTAAACCTATACACATGCACAAAAACTCAAACTATGCAATGTATACCACAATGGTCACTGAGATAGATACCAAGAGTACATCACAAACTGAAAGTGAAAAGGGGCCATAATAGATTCCCAAACCACAAAGTAAAGTTTAAATTCCCTGGTACGTACACTCGGGACCCTACCTGAAATGTATAGGGCATGTAGCTTCCTGTAGTCATAGTAGTACACATGACAGTCCCATCTCACTAAGAACCACCTGGTCTCGTACCACTAAGGTCTTCGTCAAAGTGTCGATCACCTTCACATGGAACGACATGTGTGGGTGAATCTCGTGTAGGGGTGACTAAAATAATACTAATTTGGGACCCCAAATCACAATGGAAAGATCACAAAAAAAAAGACCACATAATAAGACCACCCAGCAAAACCACACAGAAAAGATCACACATCAAAGACAACTCAAACCATGTATTACTCAATGTATTGAAAGTAAGATTATCATTGATAGAGTTGAATAATCTATTACAGTAGAGGGGTTCATATCATACGTGTCACTGAGGTATGTTCAGCTACTATAACACAAATGTTCTTTCCATTACTGGACCACTAAGGTCTGCTAAGCTACTAGACCACTGAGGTCTGCTCTCCTACTGGACCACTAAGGTCCCCTCAGCTGGTGAACCACTGAGGTCCTCTAGTCTTCTGGACCACTAAGATCCTCTCTTCTGTTGGACCACTGAGGTCTGCTCGTGTTTTGGAACACTAAGGTCTTATTGTCTACTGGACCACTAAGGCACACTCATCTGCTAGACCACTGAGGTATACTCTGCTGCTGGACCACTAAGGTCCAATCGTCATATCCTCCGTATCACATCCAGCCATATGATTCCATCTCATAGTGCGATTGATTTCGAGAGAATATACTCCATAAGATATAGATCTTATATCGACTGCCAAGAGAACTCACATAGACTATACTCAAAGGAATGTCTCATTACAAGGTTCCTTACACTGTAGGCAGAGCATCAATCGAACACATGGTATGAAAGATATTGGTGTTTTAGTAAATAGGGTCTGATTGCGTCTCAGCCCAGTCTTACTTGGTTGGACCGACCTGACCAAATCAGTCTGGGGGATCCACATGATCTGACCTGGTTCCACTGTCCACAAAGGATACTCTCTTGTTGATCATCTATCTACACTGGGTACTCTGCGAATGTCTTCTCATCGTCAATTTCCATCTCGCAGTGGTCAGTGGCGTGAGAAGGGTCATGCATATATCTCCTCAGATGGGATACATGGAAGATGTTTTTCACCCTCTCTAACTGCAGTGGTAGACTTAGCTAGTATGCAACCTCTCCCACTGTACTCAGTATTAATAACGGTCTAATGAACTTCAGAGAAAACTTGCCTCCACCAATAAATCTATATATCCCTCATCAAGGAAAGACCCATATGAGTATGTGGCCCCCCTATTCGAACTACAAGGGTATCTATTACCTATCAACATAGGACTTCTTTCGGCTCTCTGTAGTCTTATTTGACTCTCTAATGACCTACTCCTACTCAGGGGTATCTTGTACCATCTCTGGAGCCATGAGTAATGACTCCCCTGGGTATTTTCAGCATAACAGTGACCTAAATTTTCGTCTGTACAGTTCCTCGAATTGTTCCATACCAATGGTGGAGTGGAAGAAATTTGTTTCACACACTCCACCAGTAGTAGGTGGTCCTCCCAAATGAGACCAAAATCAAGATCACAAGTGTGAAGCATGTCCTCTATGGTCTGTATGGTCTGCTCCATCTGAGCATCCATATATGGGTGAAAGGCTATGCTCAAGAACAGCTGAGTCCCAAAAAACTCTTGAAATATCTTCCATAATTAGGATGTAAAGTTTGCAACATGGTCTAAGAATATCGTATATGGGAATCTCTAGAGTCTATCTATCTTCTGTACATAGAGGAGTCCCATGCTCTCTACTGAACCCTTCTCTCAAATGGGTAGGAAGTGGGATAACATGGTGAGTCAGTTTACAATCACATAGATGGTATCTTTCCCCCTAGACGTACGAGGTAAGCCCATCACAAAGTTCATTGATATCACATTCCACTTGCACAATGGTACCTCGACGGGTTGTTTCAAACCTACTGGAACCTAGTTCCTAGACATCACTTGATGACAAGTAAGGCATCTCATGTCAAACTCTGTCATTGGTTTCTTCATCCTTAGCCACCAGTACTAACATCAAAGGTTCTGATACCTCTTCGCCACGCCTGAATGTACTACCAAAGAGGATGTATAGAACACCCTATTTAACATCCCAATATTTTTAAAGGAAATTATTTGTGTTTAAATGAAATAATGTGTACTATAAAAAATTTATAACATAGCTTCTAAACATAATTTTGTCACTTATGTGTTTTGAATTTCTAAAATCTTACATACATGGTTGCGATCTGTAAGATGTTTGCAGTCCGATATGATAAACATAATTTTTTTGAATAGTATCCTACCCTTATAAATAGTAACCTACCCTTATCAATATTATCCTACCCCTATGAATAGTAATATACCTCACCCATGAATGATAAAATAAAATTTTGGCATCTTATAATAGATAATATGACCATAGTAAAAGTAATGGTATTTTTGTAAGTCATAAAAAATAATTATAATTTATTTATTTATTTAAAAGAAAATGTATATTCCCAAAATAATTTCATAAATTAATAATTCGGTGTCTTATGGTTTTATGATAATTTTATAAGACCTTATGAAATTTTTGAAAGCATTGTAAAATCAGTTTTTATTTTAAAAACTATAATTTATCAAGTAGATTTTGATTTTAATTAAAAATTCAATTAATCATATTTAGAAATTTATTATTGAAAAATGGAATTAATTTTAGGATTTACATATTAAAAAATGGTTTTGGTGAATTTTTTGGATTTCTCTGAAATGCGTCAATTTTTGGGTGAATAGTAAAAATACAGTTTTTCACATTATCAGTGTACCGTAAATTACATCATTCAGGATATAATTATGAAATAAAATTTATAGATATTTATCTTAGGCAATGTTATATTAAATTTCATAAATGGTTCCTTAAAATACAATAAACACAATTTCCAAATCTAAAAAGTATTTCCCAAAGCCTAAAGACAAAAGTTTCTTCCTTAAAGTATCATTTTCTCTTTCTTTCAGTTTCCTTTTAATAAATTAATGAATTAGAATTATAAAGAAGATTTAAAGGCTAAAAATATATATTATATTAATATATGATTTTTTATGTCAAAAAATAACTATTACAAGTCCCATACTTGATATTATATTTTATTTAATATTTTATTCAAAAAACACCCCCTCCTCATATATAAATAACCCCTCTCCCACCCCTTGCCAAAACACACCTCTCAAGCTTCAATACATGTCTAAACTCTATCCAAAAATATTCTTTATCCCCTAACCCACATCCAAGAGCCTTTTCTATAATCAAAATACCATGTAAAGGTTCTTTAAAAATGATCTCAATAGGAGGATTCAAGAGGTAATTTCCCCCTCTCTTTCCCATTAATTTCTTTTCAAATTAATGTTCTTTTCTTATTATCTCCCAAACTATATTCTTACACATGGTATAGTAAATCCAGTATTATAAATATAATTTAATTTTATGATACTAATGGGATATTATATCATCCAATCCCCTTCTCCTCTTCTTTTTATTTGTGAAAGGAAAACATTGTTCGTGTGGTGTTAATTTATCACCGTCAAGAATAACATGTTTTCAATTTTCTTTTCCACCTTCAGATCTGGTCATGAAAAAATTTTTATGTTTGTAACAGATTATGTTATATTTTATATATCCTATTTAATGTTCTGGAACTAAATTATGTACATATTACTAAAAGATTAAAAGAAAAAAGTTTGCTGTGGACGAAAAACCGCCCGAATTAACCGAAATGATCATCATTAAATTCCTATCTAATGATTGAACCACATGTTATATAAAATAATTCATTATAAGATAATTTAAAATCCTTTAATATCTTTAATAACGTGTAATATCAGTTATATATGTCTATCAATTTTCTACACGAACTTCCATTAATGAATACAAGTGAACCGCTCAAGAAAACCTTAAAAATGAACATTCTCGAACAATGTTTTTAAACTCTATAACTCATTAAATGTCCCATAAAATATCTTAATTAAAAAATAATTAACCACATTAATGTATACAAGGTTCTTTAATTGTTAATTACTAAATATAATTTGATTATATAGGACATTAATGTGAAGAAATCATTCAGATTCAAGGTTAGTGGAAATTCTGGAACCCAAAATTCTTCAACTGGTTTCTCCCTCTTTCACTGCATTTTTGGTATGGGGTCTCCTTAAAAATATTTTTTTCATCATTATGTTACCCTTAGGGGATATTATTTTTTTCAACTAGAGTTTATTTCAAACAAATATTTTCCAAAATAAACCTTCTTTCAAAAGAACACCTTTTACTTCTCACTCCTGGTTGATGGTTCTTGTATCAAGTATGTTATTCCCTCTTCCTTATGTTAATACAAGGATTATGAATGTTTTATTATGTGATGAAAATAATTCCTTTGCATGGGTAACTTCTGTTCATTTTTTGATATATGTTCTATGTGGCATTCATGAGAAAGAGAATGTTATGATGTGATGGGTGCGCCCAGAATTATATATCGCAAAATGAATGTTATAATGCAAGGGTTGTGCCCAGAATTATACAGTGCTCCAACACATTGGGATACATGATGTATCTCATGAGTAAAATGGAAATGATGTCTAAAAATGATACTAAAAATCTTTACAACTATGTGTAGTAGTTAACCACTAAGACACGAAGTTTCATTTTTACGCATTACCACATTTCAAGTATTTTATTAATCATTCTTATCTTGTTCATGATACTTTGCTTATGTTTTGAATATTATCACCCATTGTTATATTTTACATATCTATCCTTTTACTGGGATTTTAGATCACCCCTTTTTTATGTATATCCTTTTGTGATTATGTTTACTAAAGAGTTTTCAAAGGGACAATAAGAAACTCGAGTAGAATGAATTAAATAAATGTAAATGTTTTGTGTTGTAAATTTTAATGTATGGTTTGTTTGATCCACCAAAACATATATTGAAAAATTTCCTCAAATTTATAATATAATATGTATCTTTTTTCTATACTTTTTAAAAAATAAATGGACTGCATGTTTTATTACTGAATCCGGAAATGCGTGTTCAAGGATTTACAATTTGTATTAGAGGAATGATCTAGAAAACTTTGGAGATTAGAAATTTTCATTTAAATTTTACATTTAATCTTATGGTTAATTATGTATACATAATAGAATAGTTTACCTTAATTATGAATATATAAATTCAGAATTATATGTACAATGAATGAATTGTGGGGGTGGAATTCATTTAAGGATGGAAGAATGTAAAATCCCATGATTTTAAAAGGAAACACTATATTTAAATGTATGAATAAGTAATATATGAAATTTATAACTTTTCTTTTAAATATAATTTTGTCACTTTTGTGTTTTGAATTTTGAAAATATTATATACATAGTTGTGATCAGTAAGATACTGTGATTCTGATAGGAAAAACTTAATTTTTGGCGAATAGTAACGTACCCTTATGAATATTAACCATCCCTTATGAATATTAATCTAACCTTATTAATAGTAACCTACCTTATAAATTTTAATATACCACATCCATGAATTATTAAATAAAATTTTGGCATCTTATATGTGATAATATGACCATAGTAAAAGTATTGGTATTTCTGCAGGTAATAAATATATTATTTATATTAATGAATTAATTTGAAAAGAAACATTTATTTCCAAAAATGTGCTCATAAATTAAAAATTTTGTGCCTTCTGTTTTTATAAAAAAAATACCTTTTGTAATTTTTGAAAGCATTATGAAATCAGTTTTAATTTCAAAAACTATAATTTTTCGCGTAGATTATGATTTTAGATAAAAATTAAAATAATCATATTTAAAAATTATTTTTGAAAAATGGAGTTCATTTTTGGATTATTAATTTCGAAAAATGGTTAGGGTAAATTTTAGGGAATTTTATGAAATACATCAATTTCCAGGTGAATAGTAAAAATACAGTATTTCACATAACATGTGTATCTTAAATTGCATCATTCTAGATATAATGATGAAATAAACATTCTAGAAATTTTGATTTAGACATGTTATATTTAATTTTATAAATGTTTTTTTAGAATACAATAAACTCCATTTCCAAACCTAAAAAGATCTTTCCAAAGCCTAAAGTCAAAAGGTGATTCCTTAATGTATCTTTTTCTCTTTCTTTCAAATTATTTTTAATGAATTATATTTATAAAAATGATTTAAAGACTAAAACTAATATATTATATTAATATATAATTTATGATTTCAAAAAAATACTATTACAAGTATAACATTTGATCTAATATTTTATGTAATATTTTATTTAAAAACACCCCTCTCCTCGTGTATATATAACACCTCTCACTCCCCCTACCAAAACACACCTCTCATGATTCAATAAATTTATAAAAACTATCCAAACGTCTTCCTTCACCCCTCCCTCATATCTAAGAGAATTTTTCTCATGAAAATACCAAGCCTATGTTATGTAAGGATGGTCTCATTTGGAGGATTCAAGGGGTAATTTACCTCTATCTTTTCCTTTAATTTCCTTTCAACTTCATGTTATTGTCTTATTATCTCCTCACATATCTTCATCTACATGGTATGGTAACTCATTTTTTATACATATAATGGAATTTTATGATACTAATTGGATATTATATCATCCAAAAATCTTCTCCTCTTCTTTTTATTTCTTAAAGGAAAACATTGTTCGTGCGGTGTAAATTTATCACCATCAAGAACAACATGTTTTCAATTTTATTTGCTGCCTTCAGATCTGGCCATGAAACCATTTTTATGGTTGAACCATATTATATTATATGTATTATAAACTATTTAATTTTATATAACTAAATTATGTACATATTACTATATGATTAAAAGAAACAAGTTTGTTGTGGATGGAAAACCGCCCGAATTAACCCAAATGATCATCATTAAATTCCTATTTAATGATTCATCCCCAGGGTGTATTAAATTATTCTTTTTAAGATCATTTAGTCTCCTTTAATATAATTAATAACATGTAATATCCATTCTGTATTTTTATCCATGTTCTACATGAACTTCCATTCATGAATACAAGTGAACCGCTGAAGAAAACCAAAAAAATGAACATTCCCAAACAATGTTTTTAAACTCTATAACTCATCCAAAATACCATAAAATAATATAATGAAACCATAAAAAACCATATTCAGGTAAAACAGGTTCTTTAATTGTTAATTAATGAATCTAATGTGATTATATTGGACATTAAAGTGAAAAAATCCTACAGATACAATGTAAGGGGAAATTCTCGAACCCAACTTTCTTTCTTTGAGTTCTCCCCATTTCCCTACAATTTTGGTATCTTCACTCCTTAAAAATAATTTTTTCATCATTATATTTTCTTTTATGGGATATACATGTTTTCAAATGGATTTTACGTCAAATATTTGTATTCCAAAAGAACTCTTCTTTAAAAACAACACCTTTTACTACTCACTCATGGTTGATGGTTCTTGTCTCAAGTATGTTATTCCCTATTTATTTTATAAATACAAAGTTTATGAATTTTCTATTATGTGATGAAACCCAATAATTTACATGGGTTATTTATGCTCCCTTTTTATATATGTTCTATGTGTCATGCCTGATAATAAGAATGTTATGATGTGACGGATGCACCTAGAATTATATTGCGCAAAATAAATGTTATGATGTGATGGCTAAACCTAGAATTATGAAGTTCTCTAATGCATGGTGTAAAGTGAGGAATCTCATGACTAAAATGGAACTGTTGTTTGAACATGAATGTATCATTGTTCACAGTTGTTTTTCGTGGTTAACCACTAAGGCATTATGTTTAATTTTTATGCATTTCCACATTTCAAGTATTTTATTAATGATTCCTATCATGTTCATGATCCTTTTCCTATGTTATGATTATTCTCTCCCATTATTATATTGTTTATATCTACCCTCCTACCGGGATTTCAGCTCACACCTTTTTGATGTATATCCATAAGTGATTATGTGTACTAAAGAGTTTTCAAGGGACAATAAGAAGCTAGAGAAGAAGGAAATAAATACATGTAAATATTTTGTGTTGTAAATGTTAATGTATGGTTTGTCCAATCCTCCAAAAACTACTCCAAAAAAGGTTCTCGAATGTATAACATACTGTGTATTTTCCTTCTACCCTTTATAAAAAAGAAATAACCAACATGTTTTAGTTCTAAATCTGGAAATGGGGGTTCAGGTCTTTACACCCTTAACCCCTCCTCCAGCAATTCCACTGGTACTATGGTGCATCTTCTAAAAAGGATGGAATGCTCCCCACCATTAGAATATCAATTAGGGTCATGTCTAATAGACATCTGGGAAAGTGTATTATCATATGTGGTATCTTCAAATTGAAGCTCCCTAAATCGCTTTCAGATTGGAGGGGAAAATAACATCAACTAAAGATATGCTACCTCATCTCTACCCAAAAAGGATATATGATGCGAGGAAAACTACTATGAGGCCTCATTTAGTAGTTATGAACCTGATCTTCTATGAAGATAATTTTTCACCACATTCCCCTTCCTAGGAGTAAAGACTATCTCAAACTCATAGTCTTGGAGGAACTCTATCCAACACCACTGTCTCAGATTCAGATACTTCTAATAAAAGATGTTCTTGAGACTCTTGTGGTTAGAGTAGGCGATGAATAGTTTTTCCATTATTTAGTTTCTACACATCTTCAGTTCATAGACTACTGTTGTCATCTCAAGGTCATGAGTGGCATTGTTCTGATCATGAGGTCTCAACTATTGTGAACAATAAGCAATCACTACATTCCCCTGCATTAAGACACAACCAAGCCTGGTTCCTGATGCGTCACAGAACACTACGTAGTCAGTGTCTTCCTCTAGAAACCTCAAGATTGGAGTACTCACGAAGTTACGCCTTAGCTGCCGAAATCTCTTATTGCATCTTTATTCCCACATAATGGCTTATTCCTTCTTCATAAATTCCACCATAGGTACCTATACTCTGAATAATTTAGTTGAAAATCTCTAATATTACCCAACCAACCCAAAGAAACATCGTACCTCAGTAACGATGTTAGGTGTATCCCAAGTAAGCGCTACCTCAATCATTGATGGATCCATTGAAACTACAGACTTAGAGAATACATGCCCAAGTAATTAGATGTTTCGTATAAAAAACCCATGCTTTGTGAGATTTATGTAAAGCTGGTGCTCTTAGAGTGTGTCTAAAACCATCCTCAGGCGTATCACGTGATCCTCCTCGGATAATGAATACACTAAGATGTCATCAATGAAGACCACTACAAATTGGTCTAAGCACAGCTGGAAGATCTAGTTCATGAGTCCCATGAATAGTTTGGGGGGAATTCTTCATGCCAAATGGAATAATTAAGTACTCATATTGTTCTTAGGGACATCTGAAAGACGTCTTCATGATGTCCTCATCATGTACTCGAAGATGGTGATATCCTGATCTGAGGTCTATCAATGAGAACCATCTCACTCCCTTCAACAGATAAAAGAGGTAATTAATCCTCAGTTGAGTATACTTTGTCTGCATTTTCCCTTGGTTTAAGAACTGGAATTCCATGGATATCCTTAAACTTCTATCTGCCATCTTGGAAAACAACTCCGGGGCTTCCCATGGTGAAACGATGGGCCATACGAACCCCTTCCTCTACATGTCTTCCAATTGTACCCTCATCTCACAGAGCTCTATAGGATCCAACTGATATACAGGTGTAGATATCAGTTCCTTACATGGGTACATATAAATGTAGAAGTCTACCTCTCTACGAGGAGGTAGACTTGGAACATACTATGGAAGGAAATCCTCAAACTAATCCACTACTGTAGGAAACTATGGAATTGTCTTATCCACTGCACTGAGGGTCATGGTATCCAACTAATGAGTGACTCGATGCACCCTTATATGTGCATGTCCATCCTATGCCTCAAGAGCTCCCTTCTCACCGGTGAAGGAAAAACTAGTCCCATCTCTGCAGAAACACTGCACTTTGTTCCTAAAACAGTCAATCTGAACCTGGAATGTGGATAACAAGTCCATACCAATAATCATGTTGTAAGGCTTCGACGCTGCAACTAAGAGTTCCTAGCTAAATCTATAACCTATATGTGTAATCTCACACTGCTGTAACTAGTGTTTGATCATAAAATCCATTCCCATAATATTATCTAATCCTACAGATCAAGAAAAAGACTCGATCAGAATATTTGAACTCTAAACACGGTTTGTGGAAAAGATAAGTGTGAGTGAAACCTATGTCAATAAAAAACTCCATCTAAAGTGAAGAAGACATAGATCGTACCTCATATCAACTTTGGGACATTGGGACTATAGGCCTCAACGTCCTGAAGCTGAGCCAGCCCCTGTCTACCTTCTCCGAGAGCCTGTAGTAGACCACCTATGGGTGGTGGTGGTAGTACCTCGTACCTACACCCATGTCTCGCCACTCGTCCCACTCCTCTGCCACATCCGCCGCCTAGAGGACCCCCCTATTCCTGCCTCAAATACTACCTATGTGGTCCCTCGACAATCTGTCGGTCCTCTTCCCAGCATATACTGCAATCCTGCGCCATGTGTCCCTACCCGACAGATGCATAACAAACTATGCTCCCTTGATGACCCCATCTACCCTAAGAACCTCTTACCATCGACCATAAGTCCTGGGGACATACCCTAAATGGTTTGTCCCACATTGGCCTCTATATCATCTTCTGGCTAACCTCCATGGATGAATTAGGCACCTGTCACTCGGTGGTAGCTCCCATTGTCAGTTCCTGCTATGTGAGAAATATCTCCTCTAGTAGAGACCACTCCATCACCTCAACCTGTATAGGGACGATGAAGGAAATCATTGATGCACTGATCTCCCATCGGAATCCATGATCAAAGGTCTAGGCCCAGAATAAAGGGTATTGTACCATATTCGAAGTGTAATGGGAGAGGTCTATGGACCTCGCAGAGTACTCAGCCACTGTTAGGTTGCTCTGTTATAGGTGAATCAGCTCATGTATGCACACCGAGTGAAAATTCACGGGGAAGAAATCCTCCCTAAAAATATGATAATAGTTAGACCATTTGAGAGTCACCTCTTAATGAGTCTATATAGTTAAGCACCACCATCTCCCCATCGAGCCATGTAGAAGACTAAATGGCTAGAACTTTCATATAGTCAAGTGGAATCCTCACTAATCGGAATATTCATGTCACCACCTCTAGAAAATCCTTAGCGACCTGAGGATATATCTATACCATAAACCTAGGAGGTCTATGTATCTGGAATTAATGTATGGAAATGAGCCTACATTTATCCTCTATAAGAAGTGTCGGTAGTAACTACATACCAATAAGCGATCATATCACTGGGACACTGCCTGAAGGTTCCATCTCGGGAAATGATCCCTACACCAAATCCTCATTTCTATATGGACCATTCTCATGGTCAGACCCTTGAATAGTTATTGACTTGCTGCATGGAGGCATCCTAAAAGAGATCAAGATGAACCATAGTCAAGAGATTATAATTGGTGAGCAGAATCTCACTCAAAAATATCATGGGAAAACACACAAAGATGCATGAAACTTTTGGTTTCATGTACAGAGTCAAAAAGTAGAATTTAGGGGCCTGGTGTATGGATACGTCAGCCACAACACCAAAAATGGACTCCCTGGCCAGAAAGATGAACTTGAGAGACCTAACACTATTTACCTATAAAAAAAATTAGACTCTTAGTTCTTCTGGTATAACTAACCTCCTTTAATACCACATTGTCTTGACCCGTCCTCTAGGGCCCGTGCCATGACTACCCCAAGCCCACCATCCATAGGCCATGTGTTGGTGACTATAACTAAATAGTGATATCCCAAAAAGGGTAGTATTTTTCTATTAAATCTATATACACACACAATTCTCAAACTATGGAATGTAAACAAAAATTAAAACACAACTGTTACTTAGACAACTATAGAGTGTATAGTGCAAACTGAAAGTAGTCGATCCCATCTTACTCAGCAGCACATGATCCCAGACCACCAAGTTATACATCAAAGAATCGATCCCCTGCACAAGACAGGACACATGCGGGCGATTATCTTGCAGGGGTAGGTAAAAAAATACTCATTAGGGACCCAAAACCACAGACAAAATATCAAAGAGTAATACCACACAACAAGACTACCTATAAAGACCAACCATTAAAGACCACATGACAATGAAAAAGCAGACCAGGTATAAATTAAAGTATATAAAGTAATATCATCATATGTAGAGCCAAATAATCTTGTACTGCGGAGGGGATCATCCCAGATGTGTAACCGAAGATTTTTTAGCTACTGAACTACTGAGGTCTGCTCCACTACTGGACCACTGAGGTCTGCTCGACTATTGTTCCATTGAGGTCTACTCTGCTCTTGGACAACTGAGGTTCGCTCTCCTGTTGGACCACTGAGGTCCTCTAGGCTATAGGACCACTGAGGTCCGCTCATCTGCTGAAACATTGAGGTCATCTCGTCTTCTAGATCACTAAGGTCTGCTTGTATACTGGACCACTTAGGTCCACTCATCTGTAGGACCACTAATGTATGCTCTTATATTTTACCATTGAGTTCACCTCACCTTTTAAACTACCAAGATCCCCTCTGATCTTGAACCACTGAGTTCATCTCATCATATCCATCATGTCACAGCCAGCCGTAGGATTCTATCTTGGAGTGAATTTGATTACAGGAGAATATACTCATTAATACATTAGTCATATCTCGACTTCCAAGAAAACTCAATTAGAGTACACTCAAAGGAATGTATCATCGAAAGGGACCCAACATCGTAAGTGGAACATCAATCAGATGCCTGATCTAAAAGATATTGGTATTTTAGTAAACAGGGGGGCAGTTGCATCTAGGTCTTGTCCCACTTGGTCGAACTGACACGACCAACTCGGCTGGGCGGTTCCGCAAAACCCAACCATGTTCGGCTAACCCGACCTGATTGGGTCTGGGAAAACCCTGTCTAGCCTGGCCCATTGGTCAGGCCCATTGGGACTTGTTGTACCCGGTCCACTGGGACATGGGTCTAGCCCACCGGGCTGCCCAATGGCAGAGTATAAACTACCATCCCGACCCGATGTTTGGTCTGACCTATCACTCTAGCCTTCCCTACTGGGTGGGCCTATCTAATCGATCTGTCCAGATGCTTGAGCGGCCACCTTTTCTCAAACTAGGAAGACGTGGTCGATGACCACACGACCTTCCTGGTAAATGGATCTTAAAGTCAAATTGACCCTATCCCTGTGGTTGGATGCTATGTGGGTTCGCCCTCCGGATGAACGCGGCTAGCCCAAGTGCCCCGTGGCTGGTCTGTGTGGCCAGCACTAACCTGCAACACTGTCGCGGGACACCCGTCTGCTGCAGCTTCGTTCCACGGTCTATTGCCAGCGCGATGAACGTCCAGCCCACTGCCTGCCACCAACCTGGGTGTCAGTGGCTCCTTGTCTCCCCAAGGTTTGGGTATCATAGACCAGTATTGTCGTCACCCCACAGATGGATGGAAAAACCTTGTGCTGCCTCTATGGATTTGTTCTACCACCATGGCTATGTTCCACAGTCTCCTGCCACTGTCACGGCCCGCCTGGCCATGGCCCTTCCCACCCTGATGTTTCCTTCTCTTGTGGGCTCTTATCGCAGGCTGATGTGTCGATGTGCCACTGCAGTACTAGCTAGACCAAAAATACTATCACCTCCAAATTCATTGAGCCACTAATAGCAGGAAGAATTCATGAAGAGGATAGGGGAAGGGTTCCAAAATAAGAACACCTAAAGAATGATCCAATTCCTTGTTCGTGTTGACCCAGATACGTTTTTGTTAGTAGGATCATGAAGTACCAAAATAAGGAGGAATAATCACTAAGATAGATATTCCATTTATTTTGCATCATTAACCATACTGTATGAACGATTAATCTATGGGTTAATTTTTTCGTGAGTTAACATTAATTATTACTTTAAAATAAATAATGGGGATAATCAGTTCACATAGAAAAAGATCAGACCCCAACCTGGAAATGGATATTTCTCAAGGATGATAATCTTTCATCATCAGTCAATCTCCAGTCCTGAATCCGCTCTCCATGGTTTTCAATTACATCATTCCATTTGTCGGCATTCGTCATTGGAGTGCTTTATATCACTATTCATCTGGAGAATTCTAGGGTTGTTCATCAACCCTAAGTTCCCTATTTAATAAAATAATGAAGATGCGTGTGTGTTGCGGTGTTGCCTCCCTTATCCATTAATGAGGTTCATTAATGGAATTCAACATCGCCTCATCATTTCAATGTAGTGATTATGAGTCATTGCATATCGAAGAACAAAATCTAATAAAATAACTTTTTAAGTTAATGTATTTTTCTTCCAAAAAGTCCGAAAATTTACTTTCACCCTCAAACTACACCAATTGAGGTTAGGATGCACCCATGGGAAGTATTCCATCCCAAGCTCAACTGTACTCTCGTATTTCCAATCCGTGTTAGCATTTTGATGTTATAAGAATTTGAAAATAAAATAATCATTAATAAAATTATTTTATTTAAACCAAAAACTACTTCCTACTATTGGGCCATTCCGGAAAATCTTAGGCCCATTCTAGGAGAATCTATACAGTTTGAGTTCAACAATGAACTCATATGTTTTTTATCCAAGAACCAATTTAAAATTTAGAAAAACATACTCACATGATTATTTAAAGAACGTTAATAGTAGTACAACAATACATTTCAGCCACTTCTGTCATTGAAATTGTTTTTCATCTCAGAGCAAGGTCTTGAAAAAATTATATTTAAATTTTAAAAAATGGAAATCTAGGGTTTTTTATCATGGCCTATGCTTGGCCAACCCATTGGCTGTCTTGTGCCCAATGGTCAAGCTTGGGCCACTCGACCCACCTGCCTTCCCCATGGGAGGAAACACACTATCTATGTAACAACTGTATGTTTTTTATTTGGTTACTTTTAATATTTATATACATTATTTATAGTTTCATTTTGAAATTGGTGTGATGTGACAAGTGTCATGGGACCCTATAATTGATATATTAAAATCATTAAAAATATTATACAAAAAAACACATATTATTTAAAAAAATGGATCTATTATTTAATAGGGTCGCATATGTTGAAATTGGGACCACCATTGAGTATGGAATATAGGTTTTACCCTATTTTTGACTTTAGATTCATATTTAATTCATATGAAGGTGTCATGTAGTCGCAAGTAGATATTAGATAAATAAGATAATTTATTAATTTATTAATTTATTTTCCCTTTATGTCTGTAAAAATGAAAAAACCTAGAGGCCACTATATATATTATTATTTCTAGAAAATATTTATTATTAGTCACATAATATTTGGATATTAGATGAAGTCCATAAATGGATGATTTAATGGATCAAGACAAGTAGGCCACTGGATCACTGAGGATCACCAACGAAAGTTACATAAATATATTATTCACCCAAAAACAACCCCACAAAAAGTTATAGCTAGATATTTGTGGTTCATTCCCTTGTTACATTATTCAGGTATGGATTAGTTTTCTACTTCAAATTTTTATTTATTTTCCACTTATTTAGGGCCCTATTGATTTATTATTTTCCCTTTGGCCGAGAACCTATTATTTTGTGTTTGTATTTATCCTCATAGTTTGGATTTCTATGTCCATAGATGATCTCAATTTTTATTATGGATTTTACCTTATTTTATAATGTGTTCTTTGTTGGATTGCGGTAGGTGAGTTATATGATCACTAATCTGGTTCGAGAGGCGATTGAACCTAAAATCTACATTAGTTTCTGTGATAGATGACTTGTGTAATGATTCATGGAAGAAAAAACCAATGATGTTGACTCAAAAATGGATATTTGAGGGCTGAACCATTTTATAAAGATGGAAATAATGACGAACATCATGTGGGTAGATGAAAATATGTATATTTTTCCACTAGATGTTGGAAATCGATGACTGGAGTAGTTTTCTTCAATTTCTAGGCTATGAACAAAGATCGTAGTGAGATTAATGGTGAAATTGATGGATGTAGTGAAGATTTGTGATGAAGATAGACCTTATATGACATTTCCAACTACACATCGTGTATTCCCAGTGAATACATACTGTATAATCCTTGTTTTGTTTTGATTAGGGTTTCTATCCACGTTAAAAATTAACCATGCATGTTGCAGGACCACACACAAGGTGGATCTATCCCTGTAGTTATGAATTGTATAATAAGTACATGCCTCAGACTATGTCTAGTCCCTCACACTTTTTCCCATAGACCTCACACTATATACATTCACTTTTACACACCACGTGGGACAGTAGAATACAACCATGCTTGGATTGAGTAGTGCACCCTATATACCCTAATAAGACACATTATATACTTTCTCTAGCATGTTCTACCTCCTTATATTATTCTGGGAGATCAGAACAAGACATTTGAGTTATCCATAATAAGTATAATTTTGCATAGGATGTGATGGATCACTTTGTTTTTATATTAGAGATATGAATCATGGTGGTTAAAGGGGAACACTTCTCCCATAACAGTTCATTGATGTCGATACATGAGTGTAATCTTTAGAGAGTCTTCAGGGTTGGTACCCCTTGATGGCATGTATATGTTAGGACATGGGTCCCCCAATTCCTTGGTACATATAGATTTGGTACCCCCTTTTACCACTAAAGGAATGGGTCTTATATATATAGAGTTGGTTCCACATCATCGAGGTGTGGGTCTTCCACTATGGGTCAATACCCCGTGAGCATGATGTACCATCCATGAGGTGTAGCCCCCCCCAAAAAAAAAAATGGTTCCAGCGTGGTTTCATTGGGAAACCGAAATCTGGAAAACACCAAATCTTGGAGCTATGATAGATTGTTCATACTTATGAAGACGAAGGACTCTCTCCCTCTCTAATGTAGTTACTTCTATGACAATATCTATTTTTGGGATTTATTATCAACTCTTATATTATGGGATAAGATGTCTATTGATTTCAATTTCTTCCATTTTATTTTCAGGGTGTCTTACTAGGTATGTATATATTCACCCATTCATGGGATTCACCAACAAATATCAAATCTTCTGTATATGTTAGGAAGTTATATGGTAATCTTGGAGGTCTTGGTGTTGGAAGAGCTTAGCATTACTTAGTGACAATGATCTTAGGTGCTTGACTGTGTTGGAGTTGGGGAGTATGGTTCTCCCTCCTAATTTTTTTGGTAGTGAATCCCTTTATTTACTGGCTGTGTCTATATTTTTACCTTCATAACTTATATATTTTTAAATTGAAACACTAATATTGTTTATATATTATTAAATCCCATTGTTTCTTCTTGGGTTAGAACAATTTATCGATATTTCATTGTTTTTATATACTTAGAGGCGTACACATATAGGTTTATTAGGACAAGGACTCTAATTTTACAGATATTTCGTTACTAATAGTAACTATCAAATGAATTTTGGATATGGTATTGGGGTGTTACTATTGGCTTACTAGCATTCTAGGTTTGGCCCCAGTGGGTCAGGTCACGATAGAATGGTTTCAGAGAAGGTATATCATATGGATAGTGTTTATAGATATATTTGTTGTTAGGATTGTTATGAGAACTTATGGAAATTATGATATGGTATCTGGAGTTATGATCTCATGCTTGGGAACCCAATTATTATTCAACAACCAATACATCTACACACTAGGACTCCAATAACCTTCTTGTCAACTTTGATTTTTTATACATCAGTAAAAAGAAAAAAAATGGTATATGAATCATATTGGAATGAGTATTTTAATTATATTTTGATATTAATTTATCTCCATAAAAATATACAACTAGGATTCCAAGACTGGGTTATGACGATAACTATTTGAGTGATGTGGTTTCAGTACGTGAGCCTGTTCATGATGTATTTCCACTAATCAATCATAGAGAAGTGCTTCCACATATTGAGTGAAGCATAGACCCAACTCCAATAGTTTAGGATGATATTTATCTTCATGTCAAATAGCCAATGGTTTAAGTGATCTAGGACAATAATGTACATGGGATGAGGGAAATGAAAAAGTTTTCGAGGAAGAGACCACTTGGGTTTTATGATGCTCTAGAACCTTACACATCATTGGATTGGTTAGGGTATGAAATCTAATAATTATAACTTGTTAAGCCCTCGTTCAATCTGATGGTTGTGTTCATGTACAGTCATATTCATGGAGTAGGGCACTGTTGGGATCCTATCTGCCAAACCCATGATGAGGAAACACTCAAGAATGAAGCTTTAATATTTTTCTAATAACGAGTAATATATCTTGACCATGTTCCCTTTATAGATTCAAGAGATTATAGATCCTCAATAGAGAGGCATGATTATTAAAAATTAAAAATTTAGGTTCATGAACCTCACATTATACTCTCTTGATATGTTGTGAGATGGATTATTCCATGAATATATGTTTGAGTAGGTACTCTCTAGGTTAATCTGAGATATTGTGGTCTCTCTTTAAATTCCAACTTATATTTGGGAACCATAGAGAGTCATGGTGATATGTAGCTTCCTAGAAGAGGAGAATCAGACTACCATATCTAGAAGTGTACATTATGAAGTAGATTCATTTGATGCAACTCGAAGATGTCAGACTTTAGATTTATCTAATAGTAGGTCTTATTGTTGATGTTCTTAGTCTCAAAGAACCATATCATAAGGATCCCTCCATATATCCATTCATATAGAGATTAATGATGTTTTCCTTACAATGGTAAGGGTAACATGGATTATGATTACCTAAATCTAAACATTTTAGAGTGTAGACATAAAGTTGGAGGACATCCAAAAAAAGGTAATTTCATGATCAAGCATCTCCTATGAGTATTTAGAGGGGCCCCTAGGTAGGTAGTGTTGACAGAGGATATTATGGAGCCCTAGGAGGAGATGAAAGTGGAGGATGATGTCATGACCTACTCTCACCTCCACCCCATGGCAGTCCACTCTAGCCTAAAAAAAACGTTTTGTGTCCTTGGTTAGTTAAAGGATACAGTGGGACATGATCTGGATATGCAAGAGAGGATTTAAGGCATAATCCATGTCTTCTCATCTTTTGAACCAATACATATAGACACATATGAAAGGAATTATTTCATTACCTTATCCTTTTGTAAATATTTATATTCTTGTATACCCTTTATCCCATCATTTGTGTAAAAATATTCTTATATAATTTAATCAACTATTTTAAATATCTTCCAATTGAGAAAACCAATACTCGGTAGAGATAGCTTCCCATGGAACCTCTTGTATTTATGATAAATTCATATGACATCATACATGGTTGGGAGGATCTATCAATTGTATGTGCCTATATATTCTATCACTATGGTGTAGTTAAGTTCTTCTGGGTGTATGATATGATATTACACTTGATTGGAGGGAGGGGACTTTTGGAAGAATGAGTGGGGTTAATGAGTTGGAATCTATAACCCAACTCTCATCACTTTGTGAGTTTTTCCCTTAGTGTAGTGGGGTGTTAAGACATAATTCTTCATGAGATAGTTTTTTGGAATATATGTATGTATTATTTGAATATGTTCTAAGATTAAAATTTTATTGGTAGAAAAAATTATATGTTTTATTTCACCCTAGGAAAGGTTTGATATCTTCTTGTGGCATATTGGATGGCCCCTTCCTAGCTCAGAGAGCTAAGGGTGTAGTTAGAGGATCATCTAGAGATGGTGTTTTTTAGGTCCAATTTTTCATCAGTCCATATGTTGTATTTTTTACTAAGAAGGTATATGGGAGTAAAATGAAATGAAATAATTATTATCATCTAAATCAAGTGATAATAAAAAACTATTAACATTTTTGAAGTATTTATGACTGATTTAACCAGTTGAAGGGTGTGATATGGTTCTCAATGATTGAAATCATTTTTGGAAATCACTAGTTGTGTGTTTATGAGGAGGAAATTAAGTATATTAAATTTTAATTCTTTTTATGGGTACATTGAGTTTTTAGTGAATACCTATGATGTGAAGAATTTCCTTGCTATTTTTTGGGGATTACCAACTAGGTAACCAAGCCTTCCTTGGAATATTTCATGGTTGTCCTTATCGTTAGAATCCTCATTTATCATTTTTCTATGGAGGATCTCATAGAAAATTTGAGGATGGTCATTAACTCACTTCATGAACACAAGTTACTTGGAAATATCTAAAATTGTTAGAGAAGTTCAATTTCTAGGGTATTCCATCTTATTACATGGTGTTGTTGTGGTCTCCATAAAGATACAGGTGGTGAAAGTTGGGACCCACCCAAGAATGTGTCATTAGTGTAAAGTGTTATTAGTTTTTATAGCTACTATCGGTTTTTTTTCAATGAATTTTAAATAATTTTATCCACTTTGAATATCATGACATGAAAAATGAATTCATTTAACTGTACTGAATAGTACCATGAAGGATTCAATGTGATACGGTAAAGATTAACCAGTGCTATCATTTTTAGACTAACAGAGGAGGTTTTTGAGTATGTGGTGTTATATAATACCTCTATTGTTCTTATTAAAAGTGTATTGATAGATAATAAGATGATCATTTCTTATATGTCTAGGAATTTGACACCCCGTGAAGAGAACCACCAAATTCATGATGTAGAGTTAGCAGTAGTGGTCATTTACTTAAATATGTGTAGGAATTTTCTTCTAGGATAATGTTTTTGGGTCTAATAAAATCACTAAATCTTTAGGAAAATATTTTACTAGAGAGGCCTCAACATGAGATAAAGAAATTAGTTGTAGTTTATGCATGAATATGACATTGAGATAGAATTTACTATAAGAATGTTCAATGTCATAGAAGATAACCTCACCTGAAAATCACATTCTTTTTTGGAAGATGAATAATTTTTTTAGTTTACCTAGTTAAAAAGAATCCTAAAGGTTGAGATAGGGGTGTTGTACCTCCAGTTAATGGTAGTGACACCACCTCTTCTTCAGTGTTTGAGAGAGGATCCATTGCAGAAAATAGATTTTAACATTTTTCATAACTATATTTCCTCCGGAGATGAAATAGATGTATTTTATAAATGTGAGGAGAACATCAAACTTTTCTAAGGATGTTATTTAGTTTTGGACTTTTTTCATGGGGAGGTGTTGAGATTTTTTCATACCTCTCCCATGGGGGTATATCCCGAAGTGGAGAAAATATACAATGAACTTTGACAATAATTTTGGAGGGTAGGCATGGGGTAGAATGTTTCTATGATTATTTTTCAATGCCTTATTTTTCAAAACATAATGGTAGATAAATATTTTCTAGTAGGATTAACTCAACCACTTGAGATCCTAGAGTGAATATGGGATGACATATCGATGGAATTCGTGATTGGGGATTACACAGACAATAAAAGGCCACAATACTATCTGGGTTATTTTTGATCAACTTACCAATTTAGATAACATTATATATATCTTGGAGTATATTTTAGTAGAAATTTTGAGGTTTTTTATGATATGATTGATCATCATGCTTCATTGGATACCCTTTATGATTAGCTATTACCCTGATGTTCTATTCATATCACAATTATTGAGTGGTTTTTAGGAGGCCTTTAAAACCCTGTTATGGATGACCGTGATGTTCCACCTCCTTAAAAAGTTTCATACTAAACTAACTATCTATTTTATGGAGGAAATGTTTAGATTCTATTTTTTCTACTTCATTCAAAGATGAGAGAATAACTTTCATTTGGAACAGTTATCATAGAAAAATAGTCACCATTCTACCATTGGTATGAAACAATTTTTGTCTCTATATTGGAGACCCTCTATGTCATCCTTATGATTGATGGAGATAGGTGTGTCATTTATTACGAGATTGGATCTAGTGTAGGTGAAGATGGAAAAAATTCAAGTGATGCAAGAGAAAATGAAGACTCCTCAAAGTTGATATAAATGAAATGTTTAATGATTTGGTATGATATTGGAGCTTAAGAATAGACTCATTATGTTCCTCATTATCTATCCGCAATGAGGGTTTCAGTGGGTTTTTAGGGAATCATGATATCCCCAATTTTCATTTTTACATTTCATTTCATATGTATGATTGTAGAGGTTTCTTATTTCTTGGATTTACTCGTACATGTGGACCAAGTACATGATGTCTTTCTCATGTCATATATTATGATTTAGGTGCATGACATGTCACATTTTATTGAATGGGGTGAGATAGAAATTGAAGACTGAGCTACCTTTTTGAGTTACTAGTGTCCATATATGATCAGAATGATAGGATACATCATGGACAAATCATTTCATTAGTAGAATTTGTTTGGCCATGAAAAACATTTTGAGATCTCATGGGAGTGTCAGAGCTAGATGCATGCTCTATCATGGCCCAATATCTTCATGCCATAAACCTGGTAAAATGAACCCATGGGTTGTTGTGATTCTCACTATTTTTTATTTTAATGATCACAAATACTCTTAAATTGTTCAATTTATTCTTTTAAGTGATGTGAAATACTCTTGATGAAATCATGTTGGAACATTTTAAGGGAACCTTGAACATGTGTTAATAGAGGCCTGTAATCCATTGAAAAAAGTTTTTAATTCAACAAAGGAACATTAAATGACGTTTGGAGGCCACTTATTGACGTCCATGATCACAGGTAGTACTAGTTTAAAAGTATTGTGCCATGAGACAACTAGTGTCATGAATAGAACCCTCTCTATATAGAATAACACCACTAGCTACTCGGTGGAGGTGCATTATAGAAACATTAAATATGAGCATTTATAAAGTAATCTCAAAGAGTCTATTGGATAGTTGGTAAAGGATTTATATCTAACCGGTATAAGTATAAATCAAGCACCTATCCTCATGTGATCCACTAACTACCTGGTGTAGGATACTGAGTATCCAGTGGCATTATGTAGACTAATTTGAGGATGAAATTTAATTCACAAAAAATAAATTGAACATGTATATCTCAACATTATGATGATGGAATGATTCCAAAATATTATTATGTGAATCCTACATATAAGGTCTTTATGTGGCCTAGAAATATACATCAACACACTTTCTCATCCATCAACATGCCTAATTTCGGAAATTTCTCTCAATGATCTTTCATTGAAAATCTTCTTTAATTTCTAAAGAGTGGGTGTCATAATTTTATATCTTAACTTATCTCTTTATTTTCTCAATCAATCGTAGTATTTGGTCATATTATTTGGTAGATTGGAGAAAAAACAAAAAATATCATCTTTGTCAATTTATTTTACTTTTGGTTCTTACTACCATTAGAGTAAGGGGTTTCATTTTTCTATCCATTTCCTTTAGAAATAAAAGTGAATTCTCATCATTGTGTTCTTATATTCACCATTATTGATCTAGTGTATATTTTTTATAGTTTCGTTATATGACCTAACAACCAAGGGATTGTTTTCAGGTTTGGGATTCCAGTAAATGCAAGGAACTAATACATTAAATCCTCAAGAAATTGGGGTGGTATACAAAGTGTTACCATTATGTAAAATTGTCAAAATTCCTTAAAAAATATATTGTCTCATTTACTTTAAACAATTATAATTACTTATCACTTTTAATTCTTTATTTATTTAGTTTTTTAATCCATCAATTAACACTTAATCATTTAAAACCATTCATTCTTTTATTCTATAACATTTATTATTATATTTAATTATATCATTCTACTTTCAAAATTTATTATTTTTTCATGTCATTAATATTTTAAAGATAAATTTTTAAACATGGATTTATTTCCATTAATTTCATAAAAGTAAATTCAACCCCCCAACATAAATGCTCACAATTCATTTTTACTATATCAAACCATCATTTTTTATTAAAACATGTTTAATTATTTTAATTACTCTATTTTAAAATTCTATAAAGGTTTTTATTTTCAAAATATTTAACTGGTTTTTAAAGTATGATCCTTTTTTAAAATTGTTTTTTGAAAGACATATGGTGGTCACAGAGGAAAATCTGCTGGTTGTGCTAAATTGTTTTATGGTAAAAATTATTTTTTAAAAAAAATCTAGACGTTATATATTTATTATATTTATATTCTATCATGTTTATAAATTTTTTAAAAAGGAATACACTCTTTTATCTGAAAAATAGGAAAACCAGACACTAGGTGATATTTATACTTTTGAAATTTATGTTAAAGATATGAATTCATTAAATTATATATTAGTTTATAATTATTTTAATAGAGTTTATAAATAAAAACTACACCAAAAAATCAAAACATAATTATATGTTTTGCGTGAGGGTATAAATATAGTTACAGATATAAGGATTGAAATTTATAAAAATGAATTTAATATTTTCTTTATGCAACATTAAGAGTTTATATATCTATTTTTAAAATAATTATAGTTATTTGTAATAGGTTAAAATAACTTGGTTACATTGTTTCTACAAATATATTAGTCCAGAAAATATTTTGGGTTTTAAAAAGTATTTGGCCTCCGATATTCAAGGTGATTCAGGAAGCTAAAGATGTCAATGATATTTAAATTGAGGAACCTATTGATTTCATCATGAAATATTATAAACAAAATGATTATACAAATTAAAAAGGGGGATAAGGTAGTCAAGGAAACTAAAAGAACAATTATTTTAAAAGAAAAATAATGATGACTCATTTGGGGTTGACTCCAAAATTTCTAACTTTACCAAGATGATTATTTAGTACTTAAAAAATATATCCTTTTAATAATTAAAAAATAAATTTCTATATTTATGTTTAACTTGTTTAAATTGTAAAAAAATGTGTAAATAAAATCTGACTATCCCTTGAATAAGAAAAATTCAAAATACAAGATACATTGTAAAAAAGATCTAATGGTTTTGAATGGGAGTGCTAGAGAGGGCTCAATTTCAATATATAAATCATGTGATAAAAGTCTGAAGTGTCTCATGATTCTTTTTGGGTATGAAATTGAGGTTAGTTCTAAAATCTATCTTTCTCCATCTCATTTATCTTCTTATTATTCTACCCATTCTACCTTTTCTTTATCTTTTAAAGATCCTTTCAACACTAAAAATTAATTTTTAAATGTTTTTTGTGATCTTCATTCAAGATTCAAATATCATAAAATAAAACATAATCATGTAGTATCCAAAAAATATAAAATTTTAAATGAAAAAGAGAATAGGCATTTAAAATAAGAAAAAATTGAAAAACTAAAATTTCAAATTAACAATATTAAAAATAATCTTTATCATTTTTCCCAAGGGGAATAATTTTTAAATATAAATTTTTGTTCTTAAAAACCTATTCAAAATCACTATAGTTTGGGTTTTTCAATGAAATATAGTTTCCCCAAAAATTAGAAAAATAATAATATTGTAAAGGAAATACTAAAAATATATCTTATAATTATTATAGGAAATTTGGTTGTCTATTTTATGAATGAAACTAATAAAAATATAGATATTTTTAACCTAAATTCATTAATCATTCCTTTAATTTTATAAATTGAAAAACATGTTCCAAACAAGTGTTTATTCCAAAATCATTATCAGTTATCTTAAGTGGGCCCATGATATAGGTACCAAAATCTATAGTTCCTTAATGTTTAAAAAAAAAATTAGAACCCCAATATGATACTTGGTATATGGATAGAAGGTTCTCAAGGAATATGTTTGTTGATCCTTCTGAATTCCATTATCCAGAAAATTTTAATAGAGGGCATTCCACCATTTAATATGATTAAGAAAGGAAAATTATCGGCATATGTATGATTTGTTTCTCAAAATATTCTATAATTAGACAGGTTTTATTATTCATAGAATTGAAACATAATATACTAAGTATTTGTTAATAATTTTATAGCATTTTTAAAATTAATTTTTAAAATTATTTTTGTAATGTTTTTAATTCCAAGTAAAATTATATTTATAGAATCATATTTCATAAATTTTTATATTATTAATTTAAAATATATATTAAGTAAAAATGTTATGTTTTTTAGTTCACAAGATAATGATTATTTTATTTCACATTAGATCCTAGGTCATTCTAATATTCATTCTCGTATCATGCTCAATTGTAACAAACTTATAATGATTTATCAAAATTGTTTTTTAAATATAAATTATTTATTGAACCTGAAAAATAGGAAATAAAAACCAATGTTATTTTAAACCAAAAAACATTATTTCATATTTTAAATCCCAAGAAATATCACAACCTTACCTTTTAGGCCATCTCATGTTTCAAGTAGTGGAGAAATAAATTTAATCATATTAATTAATGACGACTTTACTAAATTCACCTTAAATTTCTTATTTCATTATATGATGAATATTGTAATTTCTTTATCAACATTTAAAATAAACTCAAAAATTAAATGGCATATAAAATCATTTCACTTATGTCTTAACATGGTAGATAATTTGATAAAAAAAATACTTCGATGAGTTTTTTGTTTCTAGAGGGTATCATCACTCATTTTCCACACCTAGAACACATCAACAAAATGGTGTTTTCAAAAGGTGAAGTAGGACCCTATAAGAAATGTATTAGAATCAGTTAATTATGTTTCAGGTTTTATAATAATTTTGGGCCAATGAAGTCAACATATCATGCATTATCATTAACTATGTACATATAATTCCTATCTTAGTGAAACCCCTTATGAACTTTAAAATAAAAAAATAAAAAAGTTTTCTTCAATATAGTATTTTGTTGTATATGATTTATCCATAATTACAAGAATAATACATGAATTTTTTCCCTAAATTCGATGAAGTAATCTCCCTGGGGTAATTAAATTCAATCAAATCCTTATGAGACTTCAATAAACGTTCCAAGACAATAGAATAGCCTATTCCCAAAAAAATCATGGACAATCCTATTACATCACATACACAAAGTGATGATGAAGTTGAGAAACCAAGTACAAACCTATTAAAAAATTAATCTTCTAAATTAATTAAATATTATTTTGTATCCTTATCTTATAATTTATTCAATTATTGTAATCAATCCAAAAAACATACTATTGAGAATTTTATCAGAGAATTTCAATCCATAAATCTCACTAGAAGTTTGGTGTTAAAATAATGTTGAACATTTTGCTTTTATTACTCACTTTTAGAAACATTCCCTTAATGATTATATAAATTATTTTAATGTGATATTAATCATGAAAGAGTATTTTATCTAATTTAAAAGGTTAAATGTTTTTACTCTCATGGAACATCAATATAATAATCCTATTATTATAAATAAGTGGGATTTGGATAAAAACCTGATGAATAAAACATTATATACATAAAAAGTCTTTACTTGTTGCTAATGACTAAAATAAATTATTAGTTATTTATTATGGTGAAATATTTTCATCTATGCCTCAAATTGAATCCATTAGAAACTTTTTCTCATTCAATAATGGTTCTGATGGATTCCAAAAAGTTTTTTTAAAATATTTTGTATTTTTTTAAAATTTTTTATAGACCAACCACATGGATTGGAAAATCCTAAGTCTCTAAATTATGCTTTTATTTTAACCATCGATCTATGTGTTTTAAAATAATTCCCTAATAATTTGGTATGAGAGGTTAAATAATTTTTTTTATAAAATTATTTATAAATAGGAAAATATTATTATAATTTTTTTCTTAAAAAATTTTCAAATGATTTTTTAATTAGTCAAATTTATAGAGATGATTCTATGTTTATCTCAATTAAAGAAACTCTTTATGATGATTTTTTTGATTTTATGAAAAAATATCTTCAAATGCATTTTATAACAGAACTTAAATACATCATTGGTTTTCAAATTTCAAAACAAAATTGATGGATATTTTTTAAATAAATGTAAATGTACAAATAAACTTATAAATATGTTTGAAATGGATCATTCTATGGAAATTATAATTTTTATGAGTATAACTTCTATGCTAACATTGGATGAAGATAGTCAATCAGTCGAAAAAAATCTTTATCAAAGTATGATTGGAATTCTACTTTAATTTAATGTGACCTATATAGATATCATGTTCAATGTGTTCCTATTTTACCTTTTTCAATATAATCCAATTGAATCGCATTTAAAATTCCATAAAATAATTTTTCTTCAATGGAACAAAAATATTGGATTATCTTATACTAATGAAACCTCTTTGGAACTTTATTTTTCATTCAATGATTATTTTCAAGAATGTAGGCTATATATGAAATGTACTAGTGGAACTTGTAATTTACTAAGATAATTCCTCATCTCTTGATGTATTAGGAAGTAAAATTGTGTTTCTATTTATACAAATAAATTAGCACATATGTGTTTAGAGTTATACCACACAAGTTATATAAATCAAACAAACTCTTTTTGAATTTCAGATAACAAATTATTACATCATTATCATGTGTGAAAACACTAGTTTGATCACAATTTATAAAAATAATATTCAAAACTCTAATAAAATGCACATTTACATGAGAAAAAATTTCTATGCGATCACTTTTAAAAAGGTGATATCATTCTTTAATTTTTTTTGAAAATACTTTCAACATGTTAATATATTCACTAAAACCCTTAATACTAATCACATTGACTTTATAAAATGTTATTTTGATAATATTTGCAAATGAAACATATCACTTATTAATTTATAAATCTTGAGAAGTGTTCCAATTAAATTTTATTCAATTTTTTTTCCAAAATGAATTTTAATTTTTTTTAAAAAATATTAGTTAAGAAATTTTTCATAATTTTTGAAAAGTTAAGTAAGTTTGATACTTTGAGAAAAAAAATTCTTATATAAACAAGTTGATATGGTTTTGGTGTATATTATCCTAGGGATTTATCCTGAAAAGAGTTGATTGGATTTTTAACCTTTTCTCTATGTATTGAATGGTGATTGTGCCTTACTATAAACCAAATTCGACACTCCTAGGGAATTTCCTATGGTTTATTAATAAAATAATTACAAATCCTTCACAATTAAAATTATTTTTTAAAATATTTATTTTATAATACTTTCCATTATATTGTTCTTGTTTAATGGTTACAATCAATTTAAAATATCCTAATACATTAATTGAGGGATGATAATATTGTTAATACTAAAATATTCCTATAAGAGACATTTTATTTTTCAAAATAAACTTCCAAAATTTAAAATTTTAATATTATTATTATTAAAGTATTTATCATTAAAAAAATTTATGTTTTATTTAACTTTCAAATTAAAATTTAATTATTTTTTAATTTATCATTTGTTTTATTAAAAAAAATTCTTTCAAATATTTTTAGAATATTAAGTTAGTCTATCAAAAAAGACTATTGATAATGTTAAGCATAGTTTTAATTTTTATCTATTTATTATCAAATACAAAGTATAAATTTTTTTCATACATTGAAATAGGGAGAAGATTCAGCCTCTCTCGAAGGGAGGTGTTTATTGTTTGGAGATATATTTTTTAAAAAATTTATTATACAGGAGAAGTTATACTTGTGGGGAGAATTTATCACTGTTATTTAAGGGATAGGAGAATCTTGGTTTCAAGGTAACTCTTTTTTTATTAGTATTATTAATTTAATTATTATTAAAGTGTTTTTCTAATAAAAAGGAGGATATTTTTTTTGATTCTCATAGTTGTTTTATTTTAATTATTGAAAACATTATTAAAGATTTTAATTATTCAATTTTTGTAATGTGTATTTATATTCTAGACATCATGTTATAACTTCTCAAAGGAACCTTTGACATGTGTCAATAGAGGTTTGGTTTCTTTAGAGGAAGGCTAGAACTTCTGTAGAGGAATGATAAAGGAAGGTGGGTGTCCACATCATGTTGTAAAATATTAAATGTAGCACCGACTAGCTAGTGTAGTGCCACCGATCCTCTAGTGGCATGCCATGAACCTTCCCCTCGTTGTAGAACTCTGTCAGCTACACAGTGGAGGTGAACTGGATAACTTGTATATATGGTAATGAGAATGTATTATCCTAGAGTCCACCAGCAAACCATTGGAGGTACACCTACTAGATGGTGGAATCATGAAACAAGAACCATGTCATAGGTAGGACATCAACTGCATGATTGAGGCTACCAAGTTTCGTGTGGCGTCTAGATGAATAATCAGAGTATGGTATTTAATGTATAAAAAATACATTGAATATAGATGTATTGATATTTATGACCTGTAAATGATTCCAAAACATTACCAAAACAATTTAAGTATATAAATAGAGTCTTAGGGGGTCTTGAAAGTATACATCATCACACTTTCTCATCCTTCAATTCACTCAATTTCTTAAATTACTCTCAAACCTCCATCATTCAAAATATTCATTCTTAACTCAAGTGTGTCCATCCAAATTACATGTATTAATCACAATCTATATTTTCACAATCTCTTATACTATTTCATCACATTATTTATTATATTAGATACTAGTTACAATGATACCCTCTTCCTATTTTGTCAATTTTTGGATATTACTAACATTAAAGTAATGGATAGTGGTTTTATATCCATTTAATTTAAAAGAGAAAGATAATACTCATCATGAGGTTTCTAACTTGACCATTAAAGAGATAATATCAAGTGTTTTCAGGTTCTGGCTATAATATATAAAATAAATGGATAGTTTTGGTTTATTGTATTCCATAAAACCGAGGGAATAATACAATAATTCCTCAAGTGATCAAGGTGGTAGAAGACGGGGTTCCTTTGGGTACTATTTCCAAACTTCTTCACCAATTTTCATGTTTTGTTTATATCTATAATTTTAATTTATTTATCACTTTTAATCATTCAATTATTCATTTTAATAAACCATCAATTAAATTTTAATTTCTTAATCATTTTAAATCATTCATTGGTTTATTCTTATGCTTTTATTTCTATATTTAATTATATAATTGATCTTTCATCTTTGAATTTTTATTTATTCAATCTTTTAAGGAGATGTTTTTATGCATAAATTATTTTCCTTGAATTTTGGGAAGAGAAATTCACCCATATTTCCATTTTCCTTATATCTGACCCACATGGGTATCCTATAATACATTGGTTTCCTTCCCGACACACCACATGCTATTACCAATAGGGGTCACTTATCATACTAATAACTATCCCCACATTACCACACATGTTTTATTTGTATGATTCATCCTCACTCACACACAACCCCAGGAACATCCTAGGAGGTCCCCCATACTAAAATTACTGTAGGTCAAGCATGCATAACTGTGGAGTTCTAATCTAGTATTCTCTTTAAAATAATTGTGTGGTCTTTTTTGACCAGATTAGTAATATTTAGTCATTTGTGTATCACTTATCTAGGAGTGTTACCTTCGCACCCCTGTTAAATAACAATTTTCTCATTGTGGAGCCCATATTTCAAACCTCGGTGATGCCTTAACACATCAAGTTATATATCTTCTCTGATACTATTTTTCATTACTTAATTTCTCTATAGCCTGATATTGGTAATCTAAACCCATGACTCTACTATAATATTACAGTTTCTTTCATAGAACATCATAAGATAGTACATGTTAGGTAAAATCAATAGACTAATGATTGTCCCCATAGACTAACACATGTTATTTCAGTGTGCTTTTTCCTCATTCACACACATGATTGAGAACAACCCTATATGTCACTCATTATGAAGCTACTCCAGGAAATGACTTCTTAATTGTGATGTTCTAATTATCCAAGCTCCTAAAAATAATGTTTCACCATATTAACATAGGTAGTAATGTTTAGTATTTTTTAATGACTTTGATTTTCCCAGTTTTATTTTTAATTTTTTTGGGAGAATTCCAAGAATATGCACTAAGTTGGCGTGCGACTTTTGAGGCCTGATGTGTACGGAATGGTCTGTCGAAAAATGTTAAATTTTGAAATTCTGTACAAGATCATTATTCTTGAAAAATGGAAATAAATCTTAAAGAGGAACCCAGATCAGAAATCTTAGAACACCATTTCTTTCAAGATGGTGGGTTTACTATAGATGTTACATAATAGTAGTCATTGTGGGCCTCTATTTAGAAAACTATAAAATGGAATAACAATATATAAAATTATTAAATAAAAATATTTTATTTCAAAAATCCATATAACTCATAAATGGTAACTCAGATTGGAAATCTGATAGTGGTGATGAGCTCATGAGGGTGTTCATTCCTTATGAGGGGTATAACCATGACCGATGAAGGTCAAGGGTAAAAGTTATGTTTTGGGTATTATAAATAAAAAATAAAATAAACATAAGATAGTTTATTTTATTCCAAAATGTTTAGCTACAATGCAATGTCATGCAACCTTTTCATTTCATAAAGGAAACAGTGTCAAGACACAGTGACTCAGTGTAATAGAAATGATGAAATGAAATTCCTCGATTAAGATGATTAAAATAGATAAGAGGTTAAGGGATTATCCTAGAGTTTTCTCGGAAGCCATGGGGAAAATGCTTTGGTGAAAAAATATCAGTGATGAAGAATAACTGATCAATGAACAGATTTAGATCAGATATCGGAGAATTGATGAAAAATGAACTCGAGATTCACCCTTCATCAACGATCTATCAAAACCTAGGTATTTGTTTATTTCTAAATAATTACCTTTACACACTTTTCCCTTCTAGCAGTAAAACATAGATAAAATCACAATTAAGATGATCAGAGGGTTGATTTTTCTTCCGTGTTTGGGAAATTTTATTGCGGGATATGATTTGGGAAATGAGTAATAGTTATTATAATTTTGTGCTTCATGATCCAGCTGAAAAGAACAAAATCAGGCTGACACAAAAAAAGGCTTTGATTTTTCATTGGGTGTTCTTTTTCCATTCCTTTTCCCCATTCTTTCTATTCTTCGCAACGTGATGAGGCCGATGGTGGAAGCTGAATTGGCCTAGTGGCATGGATGGTCCAAGAGAACAACCACCAGCATGGGAGACAATGGTGGAGATAGTTTGTGGCCAGGTCGTCCACAACATCAATAGAAGGCCGTACCGGTGGAAAAGGGGTCGTAGCCAGCCTGGTCGCGGTGGTGGAGGTGTTTGGTGGCTCGAAGGTCAGTGATGTTAGAACCCACAGTAACTACCACTTGTGGTGGACATGGGCTGCTAGAAGAAGTCTGATGGTGGCTCAACCAAACGTGGTAGAGGACCATGGTCCAAATGGACCATGGTATGGACCCTACAGCATAGCCACAGGGTGGTTACCGAGCGGACCCACCATGCTGCATATAGCAGTCTGTGGGGCTCAAACGGACACAGTGAATGTCGAGTCCCAGCTGGACAAAACTGATCCACTAGTGCGGGACTAGTCGAAGGGGAGTACCAAGCCGATGAGTGACCCGGCTCTGTGAAAACCATCCGGACTATGCGGGATAGGCCGAATGAGTACTGAGCTAAGTTAAATAGGCTTATGGGGCTTAGCCATTGGGCTTGGATTGACTGGGTTGGGTCAGGTCGGCAGAACAAGGTCAGACTGGGTCTTTCGGATCGTGTCGGGCGGGTCGGCCCAACCGGGTCAGGACCAAACCCAACCAACATTTTTTTGTAATAAGGATAATAATGTCCGAACGACTCATCTGATTAATGAGCCATTTGAGGGGTTAGGACCATCACTATGAGGTGGTCCTCTTGATATCCTCTAAGTGGGTTTTGATGGATTTGAGATATGACCAATGACTTGAAGTGTAAATTCTCCAGCAGTCAGGCATGTTGCAAGTGGGAATCCTATGGCTGGTTGTGGCGATTAGTTAGTGATGAGAGGACCTCAGTGTCCTAGTAGACTTTAGTGATGACAGAACCTTAGTGGCTAATCAGAAAAGAGGATCTCAGTTGCCCTATAGACGAGTGGACCTCAGTGGCGCAACAAACCTCAGTGATGAGTGCACCTCAGTAGCCCCATAGATGAGTGGACCTCAGTGAACCAACATACCTCAATGATGAGTGGACCTTAGTGGACTAGTAGGCCATAGTAACTCATCGAGGATAAATCCCACAAAAGTATAAGATGTTCATCATTATGACCGATTTTATTTCTTTTTATAATTTTGGTTATACATGTTTGAGTTGTCCACTACATTATGTGTACTTTTATTTATTGTCTTTTCAATGTGGTTTAGGGTCTCTACTAAGTATTCTATTAATCAAACCTGCACAGCCTCTACCTTCACATATCGTGTCTTGTGAAGATAATCGATGTTTTGATAGAGACCATAGCCGTCCACGACAAGGCAGTTCCCAGTGAGGACAGATAAGAGATGCATACTCCCACAGCTTTAGTTAGCTACTCTTCCCTTACTATTCAGGTTGGGTTTCTTATGGAAGGGTTTCTAAAGACTCTTGTACCTCCTTGTTAACATCTTGTCTTTTCTTGGGTTTTATGTTTGTCCCCCTTTACATCCAGCTTTGTAAAGTTTACTCTCAGTTGTTGTCTTAGTTGCATGTATGTTTTCCCTTTTTATCATTGTGGGTTAGGGGTGTCAGTGTACATGTGTAAAATTACACGAGAAATGTGGCCCCATTTTAGGATAATTCCATTGACACTAGTTGCCAACCCTAGGACTTTGGGAGGTGGGATTGGTGTAGTGGAGGCATGGGCCCCATGGGATCAGTCGTGAGAAAGTTGTATCAGAGTAGGTCGGTTCAACCATAAGAACCTAGAGTCTATGAGTTTGTTTAGGGGATATATTGTTAAGTGTTTTGATTTTGGATTTTTGGCCAGGAAATCAATTTTTGGGGTGGTGGATGACGTATCCAAACACCAGGACCTAGAATTTTGCTTTTCGACTTGGAACATCAAAACAATAGTTTAATGGGAATAAATGTTGGCACATTCATTTTATAAGAATGGGTTGGGTTTCCCATGTCCTTTTTGAGTCAGATCCACAGATATACTCTATTGATCATGGTACATCTTGTTTTGTTTCAAGATTCTTTGACATAGACATCAAGTCGAGATTCCACTGCATGATCATGAGGATGATCTGTTGGATGACAAGATGGGTTAATGGGTTCGTACCAGATACCACACCACCTGGTGTTGTAACACCTATACCAACACCTATGGAGTATCACATGGTACTTATAGTACCAGGAAATAGGATGCGTGGGATGAGTGCACATCACGAGTTTCAGCGACAGAAACCCCAAAGGATCCGAGGTGAGCTCAACTCACAGGAGGCTAAGGAATGTCTTGAGGTTGTGAAAAAGTTTTCCTCCTTGTCTGGATACCATTAAATCAGATGGAGGTCCTAGAAGTGAGCCTTTTACGTGGATCAATAGGGCGATGGCAGGGATTAGATTACCTGATATTACTGTGAGGTGACTGTTCCATGGACATAAATTGAGAACCTTTCATAGAGTAGGGGGATCTCGCCATAAAAGCTGAGGGTTATCAATACCTAAGAGCTTCTACTGCTTCAGTAGGATGACATGATGGTAGATGAGTATTCATCGAGGTGTACCAACCAATCCAGGCACTCGATGAATATGATACGACCATTGATTCAGGGCTCATACCTCTAAGGGAGGTGTGTTTTGGGACATTTGAGCTTGCATTATTCCATTATACATTCCTACTTTTACTAGGGTGAAAGATAGAACCTTTTTGATTGAATGTCCTTTGGTTGAGAAAATACAGCCAGTGTATGTTAGCGATGGGAATGTAGGAATCTGACGTCAGTCTCCAAGACTTGGACATGTGATACATTCTGAGAAGAGGTCCCAAGATAGGGGATATACCGATCATGGAACATAGATTGATTCTATTTGGACTTGGAAGAGGTAACGGTTTTCAAAACAAGGAAGTGAGCTTCTATCTAGATATTTTCTATCCTGTCGTGATGATAGTGAAATAGTGGACGGGCCACCGGGACAGAGATAATGAGAGGAACAAATGAATTTGTAGGAAAAAAATACATGGAAGTGGAGCTTGGAGAGCAGTAGGAGGTGTTATATATTTTTACATGCTACAACCACTACCCCAATGTGGTCCAGATGAGGCTCTTAGAGCTGTAGGATAAGAGAAGGGTGTATGTTCATGCAGTGAAGGAATATGACCCAAGGGCTTTATGAATAATTCAAGGTATTCTTTCTGTCTACTCTTAGCTACAATATTAATAGGCGTAGGTGATATTCATTACTTCCTATCATGAATCATATTCATGAACTAGAGGTTCATGTTAAACCATTGAATTGACCATTACTTCTATTGATACCTATGGGAGGAGATTCGAGAATCACACTTATGAGGACAATGTGATCTGACCCCTAAGGCGATAGTTTCGGTTAGAACCTCTAGTAGGTAGAATTTAATAATTACGATTTAATTTTGGGTACGGACTGGCCATACATAGTTCATACTCATATTGACTCTATTAGGAAAAAGGATGTGGTATGTCCGTAGTGTTGGAATGGGGTTTTCCTTGGTCAGTGAAAAAGAAAACCCAGACAACATAGGATAAACTCATGCATAAAATGGTGCATCTGATTACTCTTTAGTCTGCCATCCTTACCTTAATGGAACTGGATGTTTTCAGTTTTCCGTTCCCCACAATAGTGGCAGTGTATGAGAAAATATTTCCATGAAGTTGTTTCCATGTTTACTTCCCCATAAAGGTATGGACTTATGCATCGTTATAAACCCTGATCTTTCATGGATATCAGCATCAGTATATCAAATGGATTTCATAGAGCATATAAATTTGAGGGTGTAGGTGGAGGAATTTTAGAGGAAGGGATTAGTAAGACCTGGAGTTTGTGGTTATGTGTAGACTACCATAAATTTAACCAAGTGGACGTGGAGTACGATTATCCACTACCAAAGGTTCAATGAACACATTGATTACTGGAAAGGGGAATCTTTCCACCTGGATTTAAAGGTGCCCATGGTATTTGTAGCAGTTAAGGAAGAGTTTGATGACCACCATAATCTGGAGTTTTCCAAAGGAGGGAGTCGAGTATGTAGTGTTCTGTAATGCATCGGGGACTGAACATGGTTATGTCATGATGAAAAAGAAAGTAGTTATTGCATATGGTTCACATCAGTTGGGATCACATGAGTATAACTACGTGACCCACCATCTTGAGTTGGTTTTTATTGTCTTTGCATTGAATATGTGTTGATATTTCTATATGAGAGAATGGTTTACCACCTACTCTAAGCATAAGAGTCTCAAGTATATATTCTCTTAGAAGTATTTGAACATGAGACATAGACTATTGATAAAGTTCTTCCAGGAGTATGACTTGGAAGTATTCTATACTCCTGGTAAGGGAAATATGGTAGTAGATTCTCTCAATAAGAAATCCAATTCTTAGTTGGTGGATGAATAAATGGAATAGTTGGGCTTGTTATAGTTATCCCTCATGGATTGAGATGATGCAGCTTACCTCCAATCTTTGGTTGTTACCCCTATACACTTAAAGTGAGTTAGGGAGGCATAGCTTGATGATACCAACTCTAAGTCTCTATTTTGTTAGGTTTCTATAGAGAATACCCCTTATGGATATTTGAAAGGGGAATAACACATCAATCCTTTAAGAGGATGAAAAGTAGTTGCAGTGGATTCCTAGAGTGATGAGATGCATTGAGAATATCATTTGGTTGTCAAGGCGGACACCGGGGATGAAAGAATTGGTCGAAGCTGGGATTTCCTATTGAGATAAAATTTGAGCACCTTTTTAATTAGTTTCATGGTTTTTCAACACATCCGGTCAAGCCCCATTGCTTGGAAGGGGTTTCTCTTTTATTCATTAGGTTGCTAAGGATGGAGTGAGAAAGGATATTAACAGTATTTGTGATGGGTTTATAACATACGTCTGGGGGACACAGTACCATCTGTGGGATCATTGACTAACACACCATGTTGGTCAATTTTAGCTTTTCAGGAATAGAGTACAGTAGATATCTTGGTACGCCTATACATGCATGTGATAGTTTGACTCCACCGAGTCGCATATACCATGTGTTTAAATCTATGATTTTGTCCATAGTTGGACACGTTATTTGCTTGCATCCATGATTTTGGCCATAGTTAGAGGAGGTGCAGGTCATCTAGGAGTGGATGAAGACTGCACATACCCATTATATGTCCTATGGTGATAGAGGATGGAGAACCTTGGAGTTCATGGATAGAGACCATGTGTTTCTTTGGGTCTCTCCTAGACGTGGGATACCAAGATTTATCTAGGGCGATAAGTTATATCTGAGGTTCATCAGACTTTTCTAATACAGTGTAGAGTGGGCAAAGTGGTATATCGATTGGCTCTACCTCTGCAATTACAGTGGGTCTATGAAGCCTTCCACATATCATAGAAAAGGAAATATGTACACTGCCCATAGAACATCATTGGATGGGGTGAGTTGGACGTTGATGATGAGGTGAATTTTTTGATGTTTGTAGGAGAGATTGAAGATTTAAAGGATAAGACCCTCCATGGGTGATTAATTCCTCTAGTGTGTATTCAGTGGAAACACTGGAATCTCTAGGAGAGAATGTGGGAGCGGGAGGTTCATGTTCATGCTCGTACGCCACTCTTTTAAGAAATTCCTTGGTTTGAATTTCTAGGACATAAATCCTTATAGTGGGGAGAATGTAATGAATCCTAATTTTATTATTTTTGGAGAAACTTTCTGGGAAAATTATGAGACCAAGCGCTAAGAATTCATGCAATTATGAGGCCCAATGTTCCCGGAATGGACAATCAAAAAATGTTAAATTTTTAAATAGCGCACGTGAGCATTTTTCCTAAAAATCGAATAAATCATAAATAGTTTCCCATATCCAAAATATGAGGGCACTATTGTGTTTAGGATGGTAGGTTTACCCTAGGAGTGACATAACATTATTCTGTGTGGGTCACTAGTGAGAAAATGTGAAATTGGCATAATAGTTAATAAAATAATTAAGTAAAATTATTTTATTTTTCAAATCCTTATTACTCGCAAATGATAAATTAGATTGGAAATTTGAGAATACGATTGAGCTCATGATGGTGTAATTTTTATAGGTGGGGCTTAACCTTGACCTTCACAAGTCGAGGGTAAAATTTACTTTTTGAGAATATAAAATAAAAAAATAAAATAAACTTAATAAAGTCTATTTTGTTCAAAAAATATTCCATGTAACACAACATAGAGCTAGATATTTCATTTCATAAATGAAACAGTGTAACGACCTGGTGATTTCGTATAACAAAAATTCTAAAACAGGTTTCCTCCATTAAGATGATTAATAGAGATACAAGATCTGGGTAGGACCCAAGATTTTTCTATGATGCAATTGAGGAAATTCCTAGGTGAAATATGAGAGGCGATGAATGACAGATCAACTAACATATTCGGATCAAACATCGGCAGTTTGAAGAACAACGAATGCAAGACTCCCCATTCATCAGCGATCGATCCAAACCCATGTAGGGGTTTATTTAAAAGTAATTAACATTCCTTATTCATCTATTCTAAATGAAAAACATGAATCATCTCACTAACAAGATGATCTATGTGTCAATTGTTCTTGCAGGTTTGGGAAATGTTATTGCTGCATTTGATTTGTGGATTGAATATTAGTAATTTTAATTTTGTGACTTGTGATCCTGGGGACAAAAAAGAATCTAGGCCGACACGAACAAAGGCTCAGATTGTTATTCTGATGCTATTGTGCCTTTCCTCTTCCACATTATTCGTGTTATTCTCCATGTGATGAGGCAGATAGTGGAAGAGACACTAGCCCAATAGTGTGGTAGGGCCAAGCGTACGACAACATGACTGGGATCTGGAGGTGGTGGAATTCCATGACCAGTTGGGCCACAATGTTAGTGGATGGCCACAAAAATAGTAGGTTGTGGAAGTGGAAAACGGGGCCACATACAGGCGGTCTGTGGGGGTTGAGGTTTCTGCCAGCTTGATGGCTGACAATGGTGGAATCCATGACAACTTCCAACGGTGGTGGACAGGGGCCGCTGGTAGGAGACTAGGGGCGGCTCAGCCAGACATGGTTGGGAGTCCTGTCACACGTTTAGGACCCCATGACAAATCTGTGGGGTGGTTAAATGGAAGACTCACTTCTTTTTAGGTGGAGGTCAGCGTGCGTCAAATGAACACAATGAGCACCACGTCCCGGATGGACAAATAATCCTCAGTGATGAGTGGACCTTATTGGTGCAATAGACCATAGTGACTCATCAGGGATGAGTCCCTCACTAGTACGAGATGTTCAACATTACGACTGGTTGTCTTTCTTTATATACTTTTGGTTATACCTGTGTCAGTTGTCCACTACTTTGTCTGTACTTTTATTTGTGGTATTTTCTTTTTGATTTGGGATCCCTACCAAGTATTGTAATACTAAACTTTGCATAGGCTCTGCCTGCACCTATTGTGTCTTGTGAAGACGACTGATGTTTTGACTGAGACCTTGGTGGTCCAGGACTAGGCAGTGCCCAGTGAGAACAGACATGCAAGGCTATTCCTACAACTTCATGCAACTAATCTTCCCATACACTTCAAGTAGTGTATTTTGAAGATGGGTTTTAAAGACATTTTTACCCCCATTTTTTATATATTTTCTTTTATTGGGTTTTTATTTTGTCCCCCTTTACTTCCAACTTAGTACTTTTTACTCTCATTTGTTGTCTTAGCAGCATGCATGTATTCTCTTTTTAGCATTTTGGGCTGGGGTTGTGAATGCACATGTGTACAGGTACTCAGTAAATGCCTCCCTCTTCTAGGGGATGGGTTGTTACATATTTAACGTCTCACATATCCAGGGGTGTTACAGGTTTAGTACCCTTACCTCTTCATGTGCATTTTACTTTTGGAAGCTAAAATCCGTGAATGTGGGGAGAATTTACCAACATCAATTTATGTGTTTGGACCCTTATAATATTTATATATATATTTTCTAAATTTTATTTCAAATTATTCATATTTTCATGGGTGTTTTGGGACCCCAAAATTGATATATTAAGAATATAAAAGTCATTAAACCAAGTGTGCTCTTTTTTTTGGAAATAACGGTTTTTTTCTCTAATAGGATCTCATATTGGAAAACTGAGATTGTTATTGAATCTATATCATGGTTTTTTCCATAGTTGCGACTTAATTTTCCTTCTGAATGAACCCCAATGTGATGCACTATTTCTAGCAGATATTTCATGAAATAATTTTGTTAAATAAATTTATTAATTTTTTTTTCTAATTTAATGTATAAACCTAGAGGCCTCTCTATATAATCCCCTTTATGAAATATCTACAAGGTTATTAAAACCACCCTAGGAGACTAGTGGAAATCCATAATGGTTGGATTACATTGAATAAGACCAAGAGGCCAATTGATAAATAAAAGAAAAAATGAGGATCACCGATGATAGTAACACAAATCCATTATTTACCGACGATTTATTTAATGATGTGATAGGGATTGTTATTCACAATTTCCTTCCTTCTTATTGTTTTTTTCAAGAATGGATTAAATATATTCTTAAAATTATTGTTTATTTTTCACTTTTGGTGTGTCCTTTTGGAATTATTAATTTCCCTTTGGCCCTAGAACTCAATATTTTCACTCGAATTTCTCTTATTCTCTTGATTTACTCATTCAAGATCAATAGTAAGGTTCATAATGATCATTTATGATATTGGATTATTTATTTTTTATTTGTCCCCTTTTTATTCATATATTCATCATTTTCCTAAGGTTGGATGAAGATTCATTTACCCGTTTGGTTCAAGATGTGGCCTGGCCTCATATTCAAATTTGGTTGTGTGATCAATAATGAGAGAGATGATTTTAGAAGAAATAAATAATGGAGATGGATTTTTAATAGAAGGTTGAGGTCAAAACACTCATATGGTGATGGAACATGGGACATATTTCACATGGATCTATATAAATCCCTATTTTTGAACATTGGAGGTCCAAAATCAATGATCGAAGATGTTTACTTTTAGTTCGGAGCTATAAATGATTATCATAGTGATATTGATGGTGGAATTGATGGATAAGGTAAATAATCATAAGGATAATAGACCTTAAATAAAATTCCTCTATATATATTATTTTTTCTAAAGGAACACATACCAGATAGTAATCATATTATTGTGGATAGATTTTAAATTTATGTTAAATAACACATGGCCTTATTGTAGAGCCATACACCATGCAAATCATGTTAGGCAGTTGAGTTGTGTACATGGAATGCATGACATGAACCCTGGGTGGTCTCGCACATCATTTATCATAGAAAACAGAATGTTTACATGATATTTTATATTCCATGTGGGTAGAATGAAATGACCAAGCATGGACATAGTATTAAACACTTTTTACCTCAAAAAGACACACTGTGAACATTCTCTAGTGTGTTCTACCTTCTATATCTCTTTCCATGGGATCATGATTGGTACCTTGATTTGTTATTCCAGAGTATAATACTGTTTAGGGAATAATAATAGTATTTTTTCAATATCAGAGATACGACATGACAAGACATGACTTGAGAGTGATTTTATTCTCTTATCATGATTGGTTAACATTGAGACTTGATTGTGATCTTCAAAGAGGCACAAGGGTTAGTACACCACTAATGACACATATATGTTAAGTTATGGGTTCCCCAATTCCATTTTATATATAGGGTTAGTACCCCCTAGTATCCACTAATCTAGGAGATTATATAAGATTTTGGTCCTCTACTTGGGGTTTGTACCCACTTGACTGTGATATGCCCTCAGTGAGGTATAGTTCACCAAAAATAGATTTGGAGAGGTTATGTTGCGATATTTACATACTAACAATATTTAATGTTAGAGAGATAATAAAACCCTAATACTTAGCTTAATGTGTATATCAATATCTCCATATCTCTCTTCATCATGATTACTTCAATGGGAATGTCTATTTATTGGGTTTATTCTCCACTCTTATCTTGGGGTTAGAGATAACTATTTAGTTTAACATATTCCCTTTTCTTTTAGGGAATTCATATAGGGTATATAAATAATCACACCTTTATTAGATCCACCAACTTGTTTCGTGTCTTATGAAGATGAGGGAAAATTAGACTATTAGCATGGAAACCTTTATATTAGTTGATCTTAGTTGTACTTGATGATGCTGATCAAAGGTGATGGTAAGTATTAGTTTTTTGGGAGTAGGGTTCTACCTCCTCATAATGTGTTAGGTTCGTAATTTATATATTTTCTAGTTGGGTGTGTATTTTTTAATTAGTACATGAGATATTTTTATATAATTTAACTCTAATTGTTAAGAAGTTGTTACTTCATTTTTTTCCTATAGGGTTAATATAGTTTATCTATAATTTCTGTTTTAAATGAACTTAAAAGGGGTTTTATTTGTATTTTAAATTGTAAAATGTCTCACATTTTTGTGATATGGCTACTTGGGACTAGAAGCCTTCCTCTGGATTTTTAAAGGTGGTCTTGGGTTGTCACCCTCAAATTACTACATGTCCAGTTGAGGCTTAGTGGGTAGGGTTGTGATAGTTTTATCCCATAAGGATCAATCCATCATAAGAAAGGGGTGGTGGTCAACCCAACCCTCCTCTACATCTTCCATTAGGCACTTGGCATCATGGTCACTACCTCCATAGTGCCCTTGTTGTACCCTTCATGCAGTGTTATGATCACTACTTCCGTAACACCCTCCTTCCACCTAGAGCCACATAGATCCATTGTTGAAACCTCAATAAATCCTCTCATGGAGATTATATATTGCTCTATAACAACTTATAACCATCACTATGGTCAATTTACGATCTCCTTGTGTATAAGAAATGGAAATAAGGGATAGTGAGAGGTGACAAGAGATGAGATAGGGAGGTATTCTTAGAATAATTCTTTTTCATCCCACTATCGACACCAAAATCAAAAAATGTTATGAATGAATTTCAATATACCATATGTAAAGAATCCAAGGTTCGGGATTTGAGGTCTGAATAAAAAGGTGATCAAAAATATAAATAATTCAAACATATATATTTTTTAACATGATGAACGAGATAATGGATTATGATTTTATAGAATCTTATCATGAATGTAAAAAATAGATAAGAATACAAACTGATATGAATATTATAATGAAGAACAAAAATAATAGAAGATTTGTAGAAATAAAAATACCTATCTGAAATTTGGATCACTTGTTGATTAATATTGTTTTTTCACCCATTTCCACCAACTATCTGGAGATATGTTATCTAATTATACTAAAAAATAACCCCTGTTGGCACTCCCCTAAACCTGTGGTTCATTAAAATAACCCCAGGTATAAGATGTAAAACTTATTTGTAGATAAAAATCAAGGTTTAAAAAATAACTTCTCTTATAATGAATAATTATTATTTTGAAGAATTTCCCTATCTGAAATTATTACTTCATCAAACAATGACTACCATCTCCCAGAGACACCAACATGAAGAGAATTTACACCCCATCTAGGAAAAAAGTCACATTTTGAAGGAATTTATTGTGATATAATTTATATTCTATAATCCATTTAAGTGGAAACTGATTTTTATAATTAATTAGCACATATTGAAAAAATAACATATTTTTATTAATATATAAATATAATAACATTATGGTGACAGCTTCCTCAACCATATTCTCAAGAAGAACAAAAATATTTTATGAAATATTATAATTATTCAACAGCTAAAACTATAGTCATTTAATTTATATATAGTTTTAATTTTTAGTGATTATTATCGATATTCCTTTATGGGTGCTATTAGAGGGTATATTGATATATCTAGAGTACACTATATTGATCACTAGGTGTATGATTATTTAGAATTATTCATCTTGCAGATAAAAACCTTAATTTTGATCCTTCAAATTTATTAACTAAATCATTATTCACCACAAATCAATTTTTATTATCAGACGATATATACACTTACATGGAGGATGATTGTTATATCTATATTAGTCAGTGGTAATTATTGATAGGATCCTTGGGACTTTGTGATGAAGATAAAAAATTTACATATTTAATTTTATAAATAAATGTTTTGGATCCCATAAAAGTGTTAATTTAGGGTCAATTGTCGCATATTAATTTTTAGAGGAAATTAGTCTTCATTTTGAAAATGTATTAATATTTTAATTTAAGTTGTTTTTATTTTATTTTATTTTTTAGAAAAAACTTTTTATACAATAGAAAAAATATAAAATTAAATTTTATATGACTCTATGTTATTTGGGATACGTATTATAAAATTGGACAAATAAATAAATCTAAAAATCTAATCCCAATAAAGAGCATAAAATTCAGGCCCTGGAATCTATGCCTAGATTTGATGAATTTTGAATATGGTACCACATCTTAGACAAGAGAGATTAAAATTAATTGAAATAATACATTGGGTTATTATACCATCCTATGAAATTTTTTTATTACTATGGATAACAATAAAGTCCATTAATTCGTCATAAATAGTATATGGGAATATGAAGATTCTCAGGACCAAAAAAATATATTCAATGATTTAGTAATAACATTGGAAACACCATTCCAATAAGGATAAAATTATGTTGGTGCACTAATTTTTTTTAACAGATTAAATAGAGTAAATGTTTCTAAATTATGTCATTTAATGGGGATTCTATAAACATAAATTTGGAAGATATATTTAGAGTGAATTTTTTCCCATGTTTCCTATAAAAATTTACCTCAACTCATTTATCAAAATATAACCATTTATTTATAAATTCTCAAAATATTTGTAGTGTTTTTCTGTAGTAATGTTCTAAATTATTAATATATATATTTTTTATCTTTTATTATTCTTCATATTATTGCCTTTTTTATCTTTTTCCCCCCAATAATTTTTTTCTTTATGAAAATAGTGAACAAAAATTATCGTTTGTTTGAAGGAATTTATTTGTGTATTGATTTATTTATTTTGATTTCATTCATCTATGTATTATATTATAAGAATTTATGTGATGGTTTAATCGATTATGGTGAGCATTCACCTCATTTTCTCTCTCATAAGAGTTATTCTTCCTGTTCCTCAATATTTATTCCCTTCACTATCTAGGTCATGCATACAGAGGTGTATGTATTAGATTGTGATGGTTAGAAAAGATATATCCTAAAAAACATAAGAATTGTATTTCCCCACTAGGATTCGAATTATAGTGAGGAAATTACAATTCAATTGAGAGAGTGTAGTGTGACTGACAACACTGAGTAGATTATTTGGAGTCATTTCCAGAATGATGATAGAACCATTATGAACTCCATAGAGGAAGTTCCATTTCCTTATAACTTATTTATGTTTTAAAATATTATTTAATTTTTCTTCATTTATATATTTATATTTATATCATTTTCATATTTAACCCCCTTTATATTAGTATATTATTTGACAACATATTAGTAGGATAATAATAGTGACAATAAAAAATCAATTTATGTTAGTGGCCTCCATGAGAAATTGACCATTTGTGTGTTATATAATACTTGTTTAGGTAATTATAATATTGTCTTGGGATCAATAAAAAATACTCATGTATCAATTCCAAATTTTTTCTTGGGAGTCTCAGAAACTATGTACCTTTTTTTATTAAAAATCGAAAAATCATAAATTTTAAAAACTAGAAATAGAGTTTTATTGGATTAATTTATTTTCATAGGAATATGATGGATTATTTAAATGATTATTAATATTCATGGACTAATTTTGGATTAATTAGTAATGATTCTATGAATATTCTAATATAGGAGTTTTCTTATTGATGGAAGAATTGAACACAATTGTAGATAATTTCCGCTAATCACAATGAAATCAAAGATCCATATTTGGAAGAGTAACAAGAAAAAAGGACGAAGAAAAGGACATACATATTTTTTAAAATAAATTTATATTTTCTTTTCCTCAATATTCCATGATTGAACTACCAAAATATCCATTTGGCCATACTTAACCATTTTTAGAGCTGGTTTCCGAAGAAAAATATTCATCCAGTTCAATTGTTGGAAATCAAGATGATATGGAAGAATAGTGTTTATATTTTGTAAAAGCTTAAAATTTAACTGATTCTACCATCTTTGAAAATGAAAAATCATCACCTATATACGCATATCTTACTTTGATGAATATAAACATAATTCACTCATCTAAGACTGAGTTTCTTGTAGTCTTTATTGAAGAAATCAATTTTCGATCTTCTTTAAAAGAAGGGGAAGATTTATTTATTGAATCATCAGGTTTTAATCATATTCCATTTGAAATAGTTTTATGAATTTTCCTTCACTTAATTTTATGATTCAATAGCTACAAATGAAATACCTTAGCTGAATTTAATGTGGAAGAGGCCAAATTATTTATGGTTGATACAATGGAGGAGGAACCATTATTTTTTTTCCTTCCATACCATGGATGTTAGAATACATTTATATGGGAATATACGTTATGTAAAATATTAATGCGTTCCTATATAAATGGTGAGAATAAAAGTTAAATGGATGAAATATCATTAGATTATTTAAATTACATAAGAAATATCCACCATCATATTGGTGATAGTCCATTGGAACTGTCTGACAAGGGGAAGTAAAATATTAACACCTCTTTGGGGGGCTTCACCCAAAATATAAATTAATTTTACTTTTTGTATCTTTTCATTTATCTTTTTTTGCATTATATTATTATTTATTTATCATAGGTTTAAATTGGTAGAAACGAGAAGCTTAGCTCAAGATGGCCACTGAGGAAGAAACAGAGGTTTTTGATCGCCATCTCATTTAATTTTTTGCCTTAAATTTTTATTTTATTCATAGGAAATTAAAGGTAGATAAAGTTTTAGTGTGTCGGTAGAATCCAATATATTTTTAGCAATATTGTGAGTGTATATGTTTTTTCATGTTTTTGTAGTTTTATAGACTTTATGAAATAGGTTTTCTATCATTATTTGGAATAATTTGTGATCATATTTGTTTATGGTATTTTTTGTATACTCCCAGTTACAAGAGGACCCTAACCACCATCTAGAGAGTCTGTTGAGAACACAGATTTGGAATCCAATATATACCATTATCTTGAATTTTCAATGTTGGATTTTTAGGTTTATTTCTTAGAGAATGTGATTTTTAATGATGAAATATAAGTGTACCTAGAAAATCATGAGGTTGTGGTTTCATGGGAGTGTATAGAACAACTTCCAGGTTCATAGTTTCTTTGGAATTGTAGGATACTACCATAGTCTTATCGAGGATATCTCATATATGGAGTTGTGGATTATGAATCTGACTAATAAAAGGGATGTGTTGGTATTTCTATCCTCTTGCGTGATATATTATTAAAATATGAAAATTATATTGATGAATTCATTAATCCTTAACTTACCTATGTAGGGTAATGAACATACATTGTATTGAAAAGATTCGTGAGTTGGGATTTTGTGTGTTTTGGTAAAATGTGGGTGAATAGACAATTATGAATCAATGGAGTTAGGGAATCATGAATAGAACAACCCAAAACAAGATTTCGATATTGTTTTTGTGATGTATATGATGATATTATGGATCCAATATGTATTGAGAGAGAGATTCATGCTTTATACCGAAACATAAGATCCCCAAGTATATATTCTCTTTGAGGGGCATAAACCCTCTACATAGAAGGTTAGTCATGTACTTTAAGTGTTTTTATTTGGAAATGAAATGCAACATTTGTATAAGGAATATCATGTATAATGCACTAACCAAGAAGACTTAGTCACAAGCGGTGAAGATCACTTCTGGTGAGTGGTCGATAATGACACTCTTCACTAAGATGTGTCTTGATGTTAAGGTGTTTGAGGGTAGCGTGACCCTCACATACTTGAGTATTAACTCTTAATTCCTTGAAAGGGTGAATGAGTGTCAATTATCTAACTTTTATATTCTAGTAAGGAAGGACAATATATATTGAGGGGATAAACCACCTTATTGGTCCTTGGATCCTGATGTGGTTATTTATGTTTAGGGTCAGGTTGTAGTCCATATGATGGTTGCGGGGGAAATAATGTGAGATTAAAAATCCTTAAGGTTTCATGTTAACCTAGGGATTACAATAATTTATTGCAACATAATATGGTAATATTGGTGGGACTATATAAATATGGATATAAATGGAATTTTTTATGATTTTTCAACTATCAGTAGGTAAAGGTTAAGCGATGATAACTTGGTGGGCTTGTTTGGTCATTAACCATTTGTACATGAAAGTGGGATAATGTTAAAATATATTTCATGATTGTATTAATGAGGTTATATTAGGGAAATTATGTTGTTTGGGTTATTATAGAACACTTGATGAAGGTTTCACATTTCCAGCCAATCTGGAGAACCTATTTCATCAATTAGTTGGGATGATAGTATGTTCAAGAGGAAGTGAATATCCATGGGGTGCCTTGGAGTATCATTTATGATAATGGTTCCTGTTATATATTTTTATTTTGGAAGGTATTGTCTATTCCCCTTGATAATCAGGTGAATTTTATCACTTTCGACCATCATTGAACTGATGGGTAGTCTACGCGTACCATACTAGCATTAAAGGACCTGCTTTGGGTTTGTTCCATTGATTTTTTTAGATCATGAGTGAACTATATTTTTTTGAGTTCATTTATAGTCATATTTATCATTCATTGATTCATATGGAACCGATTTTGTCTTTTATGGTATATCATATCGATCTCCAATGTGTTGTCTTGATGTAGGGGAGCTAGTGGTTATTGGTTTCTGCCTTGTGTAGAAGATGTTAAAACATATCCATGGGATCAAGAAGTTGTTAGTAACCATATATAGTGGGAATATATCATTTATTTCTCATTTATTTTCTTCTATAGAGTTTCAAGTGGGTGTATAGGTTTTATTATAGGATTATCCTTGGATGGGACAAATGTGTATTAAGAAATGGAAGATGTTGGCACCAAAGTCTATGGGTTCATTTGAGTTTTTTGAGAGGACCAATATCATGTAATATAAATCAAAGATTTCTACAAGATATAATTTTATAAAATAAATATTTCATGTATCTCAAAATTAGAGATACTATCATCACCATTCTAGTGGAATTTGTGTTGATGAGGTTGAGATAGAGATGGAAATATCTTTCGAGGAATGACTGGTTTGTATCTTGGATTAGAGTGAGAAGAATGTTTTTAGGAGTTCACTCACTTTTGCATGGGTATAGTGGAATTATGGTAATATCCAATAGGATACATGGAATTTAGAGTCTCATATATAGGTGTAATGGCTAGAAACTTTTTTCTAAGAGGATGGACGATTCTTGGTGTTGTAACTCAGGGATGAGATACTATATGGTGAAGATGTTATAGAACCTCACATCCACATGACGTATTATTATTAAATAATTTTCAAAAAAAAATCATGAATTTTTGATATTATTGAGTGCTATAGAGGTTTCAAGTGGTGTGTGGGGTTTTTTGGAAGAATATGCTTGGTTTTGGGTATCTATCCATTAACAAATTCCACCATGTAACTCGTGGATTTTTATCAATACTTCACGGGGTTAAAATAGGATCCATTATCTTCAAGTGGGAAATATGGTGGCTGGTGACCCTTAAGTGGTTACCTGGTTGTTAATTAGAGGATATAGTTGGTTTCTTCTTGGTTTTGTTTAAATTTATAAATTAATTTATTACTTTTATTAATTTTATTTAAAATGAAAATTATTTCTTATAACTGTCCCAGAAATAACTATGTTCTCTCCTAACTTCTTTTTCTTTCCTATATTATTAATATTAGATTACCTTAATTAGTGACTATATTTTGGGTTGGTTGTCATTTGATGTATCATTTAGTAAGACTAATACTCCACATGAATCCTATCATTTACACATTTGTTTCACTACATATTATCTATTAAGAATACTATTTATATTTCTCAATTTAGAATGATTAAGTCCTAATTATCCCTTTCTTTCCAATGAGAAGGACCCCATTAGTCCCAAAAATATGGTCCATTTTTTTCTCCTTGATATTTAAATGCATTGGATTCATTATATAAAATTTTATAAACTCTAATTTTTTATGTATATCTTCGAACCAATTTAATTTAGTTTCCATAAATTCCTAGAGTATGGATGGATACGACGAAAGTCTTCAGTGGTATTTGAGATGTCTTTATTGACTTTATTTGTCACCAATGACCATTTTACCAAGTGATTTGGAATGTGGAACCATTAAATTGGACTAAAGGTAGGTTTCAATGCTTGATACTTGACCATAGGAGCATATTTTGGTGTCATCTACTAATTCTTTGGTAAGGAGTAACTTGAGAATGTGGTAATATAGGAGTGAGATATCACATTAATGGGTTATTGATATTGTTAATGGCCTGATTACAAGACCTTTACAATGTTAAATGTACTGTGAGTGCTCACAAGTATTGACTTTCTTATCTTGGTAATTTCATGGTGGTATATCATCCACCATTGACACACAGGTGGTAACTTTTACACATTTTGAATTGGGATTATAGTTCCCCGTCCACCTAAAGTCAATGAGCGGGATGTACCATGTCCACACTGTGATATAAAAAAGGTGGATCGTCATCCACCTAAATAATTTCTTTGGTGGTGTATTATATCATCTAATATGTTTCATACATATATGTCACATATTATAAGGTGAATATTAAATACATAACATTACCATATATGTTGTAACTATAAAAGTTTAGTGCCTTTAGAAATTGGAAACATAAATAACTGGTTCAAAAAAATATCTCCATTATCTCACACTTAGTTCTTTACAACAAGAAAACTTCTTATTAAAATAATACATTGAATATTTTTATTCATAAAATGGGTAAAGGAAACATAAGAATGGGTGATCTCATATTCCCAATAAGGGTAAATGATAGTGATATAAAGGACCACTTGAGCAGAACATTCACATAAAGGGAACGATAACATAAAATTTTCATTTAAAAACCATATCGTGCTTATCATAGATCATAATCATGAATCATGGAATAAATTTTGCTAGTTAATCAGACATGAATCATAAAGGAACCATAAAACATGATCCATGATAACAAAACATTGGAATGAGAACATTTCATAAAAGAGTGGCATATTATGTGGCATAATCATAATCATAGAAATATTATGTCAATGACACCCAAAAATACATTCAGAAAAAGTTAGGCTTGGGTTAACCACCCATTTACACACTTTTAGCTTGGGATAACCTCCCTTGTACCATATTTTATATAGGTATAGCCTCCCGTGAACTATCTTTCATTAGGATTGTGATAACCTCTCATGTACACTCTTTCAGGATTGGGATAACATTCTGTATACCTTTTAATCACATTAATCATTAATCGTTACCAGATGTATTATAGGTATATATAATTCTAGGGACACCCATTACATAATTATAATCCTTTCATATGTTTACCAAATTAACAGGATGAATCCATCATATATCATAAACTATCTAAACGAAATTAATTTTATAAACATTTCATTAGTTCGTAAAAGTATAAACTATAGAAAATAAAATGGGTTTCATAAACATATCCTCATAATAAACATAAAAAATATATACAAATAAAATGTGTGGTATCATTTGGCCATATCCTTGGAAAAACATATGTTACATGAAAGGGTGTTATTATAAATGATTATTCCATTAAAATATCACATGTAATATTTCTAGAGGAAATAACCAATTCCATTTGAAATCCCAAATTTAAAATATAAAAATTTCCTAAAATATTATGGAAATAATTTCATTTTAAATTATAATTAGATACTTTATAATGAAACTTGATGTCACTGAGCTATCATGACAATGAGAAATTCTGTTCATGTCGTGTGTGATAAAATTAAGGTTTCTTTCATATTTCTGATAAAAATGTCCAAAGTACCTCATTCATAAAATAAAATGAAGTTTCATTTTTAACCATTTTTAAAAATTTAATACATGAGTAAATTATAATTTAAAAAATCACAAGATAAAAATAGAAATATTCTCAATTTTTTTAGAAAACATGGATATGAAAAAAATGGGTTTTGACTAAAGAGAGAAATAAAGTAGGTTTTCATTATAAAAGTTATATCGGTCTATTGAGTACATAAAATGAATAAAATGAAAGGAAAATTTTTTTATAAGTAAATAACTATAGTATAATAAAATAAATTTTATTAGTTAGGGATATATTATAAAATTCCATCATAAAAAACATCATCATAAATAATCCTAATAAATAATGAGATTGTAACATAAATCTATTGCTATCAGTTAAAATTGATTTTTTGTCATTTAAAGACATTTATAATAAATTTACGTTTAGTATAATTATATACCATAGTCTTTATAATAACTATAATACCATATATTATGTTCTTATAATATTTCGACAACCATTTATTAATAATTACTTATTAAAATTATCGTTTCCGGGTGTCAATTATTTCATTTTTCATTAGAATTTTGGTATGGTAGTTCCAATCCTGGTAATTTGATTGTTTTTACATAATCTACAAAACAAGAATCATGATATAAATTACATATATTTTAATTATATATTTATATATGCAGAGTCATAAATACCGGTTATAGATAGAAAAAAGGATTACCCTGTTTATGGAGACGGTAGCTCGTATGTATGCATGAATTTAGATTTTAGATTTCAATGAATAGAAAAAGAAATAAATAAAAATAATAGTTCCCATATAGAGAATAAATATTACATAATATATATCATATAATCTTATTTAAAATGTCATTATTTCCATCCATTTAGAGTATAAATGAAAAACTAATCGCATCACTTCCTAGAGGTGGTAGTCAACACATATGCACAAACGACATTATAATATATCAATGGATGGGAAATAGGGTAAATAATGGTGATTTTTTAATAATAATAGTAAACTTTAATTATATTTTGTATAATTAATTTATTATTTTATAATAAAAACTAGTGATTTATTGGATTTAAAAGAAGAAGTAAAAAATGAAAGTGATCGATTAAGGAGATCAACTCTTCTTTGAATGAACTCCTTTAGATATCATCTTAACAAACATGGGTTTAGTCATTGAGGAATAATATAACATATATATCTTATTTAATTAATTTGTATAGGATTTGTTTAGTTTTTAGTTGATCTAGATGGCTTAATGTGGTGTATTGGATTGAGAGGAGATGTGTCCTTTTATAAGGGTGGGGAGGGGCACTCATGGAATTTCTTAAATGATTAAAATATGATAAATTAATTTTATTTCTAACTTCTTAAAAATGAAAAAATATTTGAATATACGATAGAATTTGTTTTAATACCCATCAAATAAATTATATGTTTATGTGGTGTTTTAAACATTATCTTTTGGTTTAACCCCTTAGTTAACCAATTTTAACCTTAATGGCGGTAACACAATTTTCACTATTAAAGGGTTATAATTGTTCTTAAAATTTAATGAATGGCTCATAAATTTTTAATGGATTATATTTTATTCCATTTATAATCCTAATTTCCCACTTGAAATATTTTTTATTATTGTTCAATTATTTAATAAAATATTGTTTATCATAAATAAATCAAATGTCATTTTTGACACTATTCATTTAATTTGACATTAAGAAGACGAATAAAAATATTTAATTTGAATATAATCCTTTAACACATCACTAATATGTATATTTTTCTAAAAAACTATTGTTTCCTAATAATTCATTCAAATTATAGTATATTTACTATTTTTAGAATGATTTATTAAGTTTTTTTATTATTTGAATAAATACTATATCTGTGTTGCGTAAACATTTAGGGTAATTACTCTATTATTAAAAATTTAAAATAAATTATGATGATAAAATAATTATGCTTATCCAAAATAAATATTTATACCAGAACATAGCATGTTCTTACACTTGTGTTAAGAAAATTTAGATATTAAAGTCTAGAGAGTGGCATTTTGTATTAATTATTTTCTAAAATTAATTTAATTTCAATAATCAGAGAAATATGGAAAAAATTGGTTTTATATTCTTGAATGGGATAAATATTTAATAATAAAACAAATAAAATATGATAAATTCAAGTTTTATTGAAATTTTAAAGCCTCGTCGAAACGTTTAAACTATATTTTACATGTTTTACCATTACTGAGGTGACACCAGTTTACTATGGCCCCTAAACATCTTAGAAAAAATAAAAAGGGAAATATTTTCAAAAAATTCTCCTAATTAAAAATTTGAAATATATTTTTCAATATCCAATTCAAATAATTGTCATAAATTAATTCATGATAAAACCAAAAAAAAACTTTGAAAATACATTTTTTCAGGATAAAAAATCCTTTTAAAAAATATAATTCTTTTTGTACCATATTAAATCATAAAATTGATACAAATGAACAGAATTTAATTATTTTTAATATAATATATCTTATTTTAGTCTAAATAAAAATTTAAATTTGTAAATTATTGAAACAAATATACGAATTTCAATAAAAATCATTATTTTTTACTATTCATAAAATAATCAATTTTTTAATAAAATTATTAAAAAATGACTCGATTATAATTATAATATATTTGTTTCTAAAATAAATTTAATTTTATTAAATAATTTCTCAAATGTTTCAAAAAATAAATATTATACTTCCCCACAAAATCCAATTAAAATCTTGTTTGAAAGAAATAAAATTTTGAGGCCTAATATGAAAGAAACAAATAGAATGACTATTTAATAAGAATTAATACACACATTTTTATTATGTAGGACCATTATGTATATATATATATATCATAATGGGATTATTTATATTCATAAATGAAAATTCAACAACTAGGTTATCATAGTCATAATTGAATAATTATATTTCATGGTTCTTTTAAGATCAATGTTGTGTGTCGTATACACTATCAAACATAATCTTATGATTTTAAAATTCTATATTGTTACATTATCACCACCATTATTAATTTTTTTCCAGAAAATTTAAACCTTTTAGTGTTATTCACCGGTTTTATATTTGAATATTCTTTTGTGGACAACCCTTAATGAATAAAGGGTTATAAAAATTCTTCTTGAAAAGAGGGAATGGGAAATAAATTTTTATCTGGAATAACAAAAAATTATTTTTAAAAATATGATAAAATTATAGGTAATTTAATATATGCACAGGGATTAGAAAACTAATACACAAGGACTAATAGAGAGTGAAAAATTATATTTCCATGAGAAATATAAATACCAAAAATTAAATAAATTTGTGATGGATTAAAGGGATACAGATTCATTTGAAATAAAGGTACAAGTATTTCATTTTATTTCATGATACTTTTTCTAAAGTTGAAGTATTATTTTACTATAAATATATATAACATAATAAAATATTCTTACTTGATTTATTTCTATATCAAAAGTATAATTTCCCACATTGGATGTGCTTCGATCAATTTCCACATAAGTTCTAACTCCATGAAATTCATATTCAAGAAAAAATTGTTATGCCTGAAGGACATATATTAACTTATTATAGATCATTATATCTATAGAATGATGAAAATTCATTCATATTATCTCTATATATTTACCAAAAAAATTATTAGGACATGTTATTGAAAATGAGAAATTATATTTTATCCTCAAACAAAAATACCCAAAGTTCAACTTAAACTATTTAATGAGTAGTTATCCATAAAAACAATCAAAAATTTTTCTAAAAAATAATAGATGGAAAAATTAAGAATAAATCTCACTAAATTTCCAATATAAACATAACATTAATCCCCCAAACAATATAGAGTAACTTTAAATGTAAGATACCAAATATTTGAATACCTGGACTATATATTGTTCTGAAATATGGTAATGACTTAAATTACCATAAAAACTCAATGAAAAGATAAATGTTTCAAAAAAATTACACTCTCCTATTTTCAAAAATAAAATCATACATTATTTAATGTGTTGAATAAATCCAAAATTTTATTAACTCAGTCTATGATTACATAATCCAATTTTCATTAAACAAGTGAATAGTTCTATGTTATTCAATATTTTCCCATATAATTTGTCAATAATCGCTTTATCTCCAATACACATTATTATTCCGAAAGTAGGAACATATTATAGGTAATAATTTAATAAAACATGTTTTTTACATCACTTTACCTTTAAATAAATTTTATAGGTCATATGTAATGTTCAATATATTCTTGAAAATCTTTAAATAAAAACTATTGTATAACAATCCTTAAATGCTTCATGATTTTTATAACATAAAATAACATTTAAAAAAGTAATTCTATACCAAAATTTTTGGATTTCAATAGATAAACACTAAAATTATTCCACTACATTCATAAACCAGTAAATAGTATTTTTCATCTTATTCATTAATAATCAATTTCCTTTCATATTCCATATACATTGTCCTTATTATTAATAGAAAAAACATTACTAATAAAACCTTGTGGATCCACTTTTATAGATTTACCCTTAGAAAATTGAATTTTATATTGCATAAATTCCACACATCTAAAACAATCAACCATTAATAGCACCTAAGGGGAACAATTATTCTCCTCTATTACATTAACCAAATATTGATTTTTTCTCAAATTAATTTCCATATATACTTATTTTCTTCAATAAAAGCATAAACATATTCCTTTTTGTAATTTCTCTAATTACTTATTCTATCATAATTGGAAACTAGGAAACTAAATCATTGTTCCATCCGTGGTCTTCATGAAAGTTTAATTTTCTCTTATTATGATTTTCAATAAACTCACCCATGTTGATATTGTTAATCACATAATGATATAGATGATTAGGCATAATTATAAAGTTTTTTTATTACATCTAAATTTTCAATTGGTTGATCATATTTACAATCATTCCAATTTATATCAAATTCAGTGTTAACACAATTACACATGGTTTCAGCCATTGACTAAAACCGAAAACATGGTGTTAGAAATAATAATCATATGGAAAATCATAAAATGAAGAAAAATAATTTATAGGATATCTAAATCATGAAATTCTATTTTTAATATATGATTCTTTAGGTTTATCCTTGGTAATACATAGTTATCATCTATTCAAATCCTTTGAAATTGTTCGAAAATAAAATGTGAATTAACCCAATCATATCCCCATAGAGTATTGACCTAGGTTTATAGTAATAGAACACCCACCATGTACTAGAATAATGGCCAAGATATATTCAACCACCTATTTTTGAGGTTATTACTCATAGATGCATATGTTCTAAAACTATGTCCACTTTTAGTATCTCAACAATGATGTACTATTAAGAAAACCACATAATCTATTCCTTATAATTTTTTTTCATATACTTAGACTTATTATTAAGGTTTTTATCAATTTTATCTAATCAATATCTCTAAAGCTTAACATAAACTTTTATGATGCCAATTATAGTGACACAAACTTTTCATACATAAATATAACAACTTAATAGATGAATATTAAATACATAACATTATGATTCACCCTAGAATCATAAATGTTTAGAGTCATTGGAAACTTAGAAACATAATAAACTAGTTCAAAAAATATATACATTTTATCCCACTTAGTTCTTAATAAAAATCTCCATTTTTAGACATATCATACATAATACCTTTCTTCATAACGTGGGTAAAGGAAAGTAAATAAATGGTTATCTCAGATTCCCTAAAAGGGTAATCAATGGATATATCAATGATCACATAATCATAAGATGAGAATAAGAGTATGAGAATATGAAATTATCATTTGAAAATCATTCCCATCTTATCATATATTATAATCATGAATCATTGCATAATTATTGGTAATTCATAGGACATAAATCCTAAAGAAATCATATAACATGATCCATGATAAGATAACATTGGCATAATATCATAACATAACATAGTATCATATGGTGAGTAATAATCATATTTATGTAAACCATATTCCAAGATACCAAAAATATTATTATAATATATTATTCTTGGTATAACCACCTTGGTAACAGATTCAGGGTTGGGATAACATCTCATGTTCCCACTTATGGGATTTAGATAACCTCTTATGTACCCACATTCTTCAGTCTTGGGATAATCTCTCGTGTACCCTTTGATCTCATAAAACATTAATATTTTCCAAATGTTTTGGAGGGATATATAAATTCAGGTCCACCTATTACATAATTATAATCCATTCATATGTATTTCAAGTTATCACATTACATTCATCATATATCATAACCCATGTAAAAGAAATGGGTTTCATAAAAATTTCAACAATTTTTCATAGTGTAACTCACAGAAAATTAAACATGATTCATAAAAATATCATCATCATAATTATAAACCATACATAAAAATAATTAGTATTATATAAATTGATCATATCCATAGTAAATAATATATACCATTAACGATCTTATTATAAATATAAAATCCTTTAAAATATCACTTAATATATTTGTGGAAGAAATTACCCTTTTCATTTTTAAATCACTTATTTATAATATAAAATTTTCCAAAATATTAAGAAAACACTTATATGTGAACATAACCATAGAAATTTGTAAATTATTCTTTAAATCACTGATCATTCATTAAAAGGGTAATTTTTGTTCATGCAATGTATGTTAAAATATGTATTTCGTTCACATTTCAGTAAAAAGTCAACAATACCTCATTTGGAAAAAAATTACTTATAGATAATTTTTGTAAAAATTCAATCTTGGGTGAAATGGAATTTAATCAATCATGGGATAAAATTATAAACATTATTGAAAGCGTTTTTATAAAACATTGATATGGAATAAAAAGTAATTTTGACCAATGAGAGAAACAAAGTCAGCTTTAGTTAAAAAATTTATTTATGTTCTCTTGAGTATTAAAATGTGGAAAATGAAGGAAAAATATGTATTCTCAATAAACTAGACAGTAGAGAAAAATTAATGAGCTTATTTGGAGATGTTTTATATAATCCCATTATAGGAAACATAATCATAAACAATCATGATAAACATTGAGATTGTAACATAAATCTCTTACCTTGAGTTGGACTTGATATAAAAGTGCATTAAAATATTATTCAATAAATTAAGATTTATTAAAAATCTATAAGAAATTAATTTTAATAATTTTAATATCAAATATGATCTACATTAAAATATTTAACACCAATTATTTCATAATTCCTTATTAAAATCATCATTTTCCGGTGTTGACTCTTTCATATTTAATGAGAATTTAAGTTCCGTAGATCCAATAATTGTACTTTGATAATGGTTTCACTATATCAAAAATATTATTTATGATATAAATGTCATATATTTTCATTATATATATATATATATTCATCTATAAAATATAGTGATAAAAAAATAATTACGGTATTCGTAGAGATGATAGGTCACGCATAAACATGAACGTTTCTTTCACTTTTAAACAAAAAAGAGAAAAATAAAAAAATTATAACTCATCATTACAAAATCAATATTATATATATATTTTAAATCTATCTATATTACCATTAGTGTAGAGTGTAAATGAAAAATGAATCACATTGCTTTTTATAGGTGGTAGTCCACACATATGCATGAGCATCATTATCATTTTTAAAAGATGATAAATTGTGTGAATAATTGTGGATTAAAAATAAAAATAGAATTTATGTATATTTAAGATAATTTAGTTATTATTTTATGGAAAATATATATATGTAAAATAATAATTAAAAAAAGAAATTGATTGTTTAAGGCGATTTTCTCAAATTTGAAATAAATTCTATTGTTCTCATCTTAAAGGCCCAATAGTTGGTATTTTTGGAAGACCATAACCAATATAAAATGGATATAGATTATAGAGAGTGAATTCTATAGATTTTATTTGGGTTATATTTCTCAAATTGGTCTAATGAAAATAGGTAAGGGACATCCTTTAATAAGTGAGGGGAAGGTCAGTAATGGAATTTCATAAAATATTTAAATTTAATAAAGTAATATCATTTCCACATACTTCAAAATTTATAGATATTTTAAGATAATGTGGGATTTAGTTAAAATCTAATAAAATAATAAAAATTGGATAGATTTATATGGAATTTTAAACCTTTTATTTTTTAAACCCCTTAGTTAACTAATTTTAACCATAACTGTTGTAAATTTTTTTCACAATTAAAGTCTTCTAATTTTACATATAAAGTAAAAAATTGGATAATAAATGGAGAATGGATGAATTTTTTTTCCATTTCCCATCCTATTTTTCGTCCAAAAATATTTTTTTTAAATTTTTTTAATAATATATTATTTTACATCAAATATTATTAATTTCCTTTTTGAAATTAATCATTTAATTTAACATCAAAGCCACAAAGAAAAAGTTGTAATTAAAATATAAAAATTTTAAAAAACAATAATTTACATTATTTATCTAAAAAATCATGGAATAAAAATTATTCTAAATTTTATTATTTTTTTTATATTTTTAAAATAATTTAATTTTTTTGTTAATGGACTAAATATTGGGCCATCATTATGATTAATTTATGGTAATTATTTAATAAATAAAAATAATTTTTATTTTAATATGCTAAATAAAATTAATATATCTTTCAAATAAACATTTATGACTAAAAATAATGTCTTTTTACCCACGTGATAATATATAAGTGATATTAAAGTCAAGAGAGTTAGAATTTGTATTTATTATTTTCATAAATTAATATAAGGATCAAAATCAAAGAAATAGGGAACCAAGTTTATATATATTTGATACTTAGATCTAAATGGATGAACTGCACACATATAATTTTATAAACGAAAATGTTAGAGAAATTTTGAAGCCTTATCCCAACGTTTTAATGCCATTTTACCCATTTTATCCTTACTAAGGTGAAACAATTTACTATGGTTACTACTTATATTGACCAAAAAGTAAATATACATATATAAAATTTTTTAACAACCTTATTCCAAATAAAGAATCCATTTTTTATATTCAAATCATAGAAGTGTCAATATTTAATTAATGAGAAAACCTCAAAATAGAATGAAAAAACTGTTTTTTCAAGAAAATTATTTTTTAAGTATAAAATTTTTTTTTATCAAATTCAACCATAAAATTGATTCCAATATACTTATTTAGATTATAAATAATATAATACAATTTTTTTTGTTTAAAAAAAATTGTACGTTTTAAATTGTTCAGACAAAAATATAGTTTTCAATAAAAATTAGTATATTTTACTAATTTTCAAAAAAAGAATCATTTCTTAAAATTCATAAAAATTAATTCTAAAATAATTATGACATATTTATTGTAAAAATGAATTTCATTCTACCAATAACATTTTATAAAATTTAAAACAATTAATTATAATATTTTTTCGCAAAAATAAGTAAAAAAATGTTTGACTGAAACATATTTGTGAAGCATAATAAAACAAATAAAATTGAATTATTATTTCATATGTGTTATTAAAAACATTTTTATTTAGTAGGGACATTATATATATTTTATAATGTGGCTATTTTTATTCACGACTTTCAAAACAGTGGCTCGGGTATAATATTCATATTGAAATAATCAAAGTTCATGGTTCATTTAATCTCAATGTTACATGTTGTATATGCTTTCAACCATAATGTTATTATTTTAGAATATCATGGTGTTACATATATCATCCACTTACATATTATCAATTATAGTTTATCTTCCACCTAGGTATTCTTATTAGTGGTATACCTTTCACATATTAGAGTTTTAATGGTAGCGATTCGTCTATTAGGGGACTGATACTAGTGTTACATAATACACCAATTGGTTGTTATTGATTTTTTACTCATTAAAATGGATACTAGGGATGGTGGGGTATCATCTTCCTAGAAATTTATGGTTTTGTGGACTCATATACTCTAGGAGTTGATTCTAGTGGTGCATCATCCACATATGGAGTGTTTTATTGGTGGTGTATAATCCACCTAAATTTTGAAATAGGGGTGTAATATCCACATAATGATGAATAATAGACATAGATGATCCACCTGGGATTGGTGATTCCTCTTTCAATAGGTGATGACTCATTCTCCCATGACATCAATTTAGTGTTAGATTGTTCACTTGGATGGGTTGTTAATATAATGCATCATTCACCTAGAATATTTTATTGTGGTTGATAGTTCTGCTTATTGATAATATGGGGACCATTATATTTTTTATCCTTAATATTTATTCATATCATGGGTGTATTATCCCTTTCCATCACTAGCTGAAACAAGTATAGTCTCGCATGGTTTCTATGTTAAGAACTCCATATCAATCATGTGTGTGTATTTACTTGACTTGTTATGGATACAATTTTTTGTGGCCTACAGAGTTATACTCAAACCCTTAATGAGTTCCCCAAAACTTGATAAGACTACATATTTTATCACCAAAGTAAAATAAGGGACACTACTAATTTGGGATGTTGGGATGGCATATACAATAAGTTTTAAGAGACCAAATTAGGCTTGGTCTTATGACCAATTTTGTAGGTTTCACTAATATATATGTTTACTTTTGGACCTAGTGATATATGATATGCCTATAGAGATATTTTTTATTATGTACGACTCATATAACATATAAGGTAGCTCATATTAGTATGACAAGATGTCGATATTTACAATTAGATAGTATTTAATTATGATGTATATTTATCATGTTGTTATTATATTGTGATGACTTCTTGATATTTTTATTTCTATGTTTAAATGTTAAAATATACCTAAGTTTATAGTGTCCTTGTCTATTTAGGGTCAAACATCACCGCTAGTCTGTAGCTTCTAGTATATGGGGATTCCTACATGAGGTACGTAGAGACCTAATTTGGTCATGGTATTGGTGAATTGATCTATGAAAGTTGCACGTATTCATCACAATAAACTATTATTCACCATTCTGAAAATATCTTCTAAACCATACACAACATGTGAAAATCATGTTGTATCATTACACAACATCCTAGAAACCATAATGTAGGATTAAAAATTTTTATCTCACTGTTATGATAAAGCATACTCATAATTATATAGGCTTTTATTTCATGTAATCAATGTTACATAGATAAATATAATAATTTTAAAACATTCTCTTTTATGAATTCACAATTATATATTTGAAAAAAAATCTTACTGAGAATACATTCAAAATTTCTTAAAAACATGTTTTTATTTTTAATAAAACTTCATTAATTTTCATTAGGAAACATAAAAACATGAATCAATCACAAAAACAACAATTCATTATATAAACCCACAGAAACATTTGGGAAATTCAAATGACTACCCAAGAAATTAGAATTTGAAATCCACACCTTAAAACTGATTCTTGAGTCTCTGATATGGTAAGTGCCTGAAGTCCTGCACTAATTCCATTATTCCACACTTCATCTATGGTCACATCACCTAACTAAAATTAATGACATTTTTTTGATATCACCTGAATAAGGCCATCATTTTCATCATCATCATCCCCAACACCACATGAACCACCACCATCATCTAGTACATATAAATTGGATCATCTAGTCATTTTTTTCTTCTCTGTTCCACCCTTAGAACAATTTTAATTTGAGAAAATCCTATTTCCATTGATGGTGACATTTCAAACTAACATTAATGATGATTTGTAAACCTGATTAAAAGGTGAGAGACTAACTCTTGTTATTCCTAGAACACTATCAACCAATAAACCACACATCGCAAACCCTCTTTGTTACCACCACTCTTGGCCAGAATGAGAGAGGGGGTGAGAAATGATAGGTCTGAGGATAGATTTGAGTGTCCACGGCCAAAAAACAAACTAACCTTCATTGGGACCACCAAAACCTCCCTTTGGAAGTACCACAAAAAAATAAACTACTTGCGACATAATTGAAAATTCACCTACAAAAATAATCATCAAGAACAATGATTAAAGTTAGTATTTTTCCTTACTAGAGTGATCCACGACGTTCGATATACCATTAAACACTTATTTTTTAGAGGAACCATGAAAACTTTACCTTTGAATGTTATAGTCATAATCAAGGATGAAGAAATGTTGCGAGAATCACCAAAAAAACACATGACCTTTTTCAAACGATTAACCCCTTCTCAAACCATGACATTCTTTGAGACTTTATACACCTCCATTATAAACTACCACTATGAAAAATTAAGAACCTGAAACATCACTAAATCTTCACCCCCAAACACTATCATCATCATTTAGGTTAAAAACCAATAGCTACCTTCACCAAATTGATCTTTAACCTTCAAAAAAACATTACCCCATTCCTTCAAAGATCCATATTAAGAGAATCAGTAGAGTGTGTTGATAAATAGGGGATGTTAAAATGAAAAGAGGGTATGGTTGGGGGAGATGTGGAAGATGATTTTTCATCCCTCATCACTCCAAATTTCCACTGAGGGGAACCTTAAAACTAGTGGGAATGGAGATAGAAAATTCTAAAAGTCCCTTAACACTCCTCCTGATTGATTCCATATATAATATTTCCACACACTTCAAAATTTGTTATCCTTTTTATTTCTCCGTCTACTCTTATGTAGTTTTTGAGTAGAAATTATTTAAATTCATCAATACATTACACTATTACATAACATTTATATTTTTCTTTCCTCGATTACATAGGCTCTCCAAATTCTTTATAACCTTTGTGAATAATTACTCTCCCTTAAGCAAGACCTTTACCCATTATGAACGTCCTATTTTAACTCTCTTTATTTCCTTCATCACTGAAAATAAGATTAACTTATTCCAAGTGATATTATTTGGCCTAAATCAGTTATAATACTTCTCAATCATGTAATTAATTTACATTAACATATATAACCAGGATTCATATTATTTATATTATTGAAATATTTGAAAATAAAAGATAAAACCTCATATGGAGAATACATAAACGTTTATAGTTTACTTCTCAACACTTTTCCCCTTTGAAAACAAACCTTTATCATCACTCATAAACATCATATATCTCATTAACTCGGTATGGATCACTAATATTCAAGAGATATATGGATGGAGATATCAGGGGATAGGTGAGGAAGGTAGTGTTTTCAAGATGAAAATGATTGAGAGAGTGTGTGAGAGAGTAAGAGATGTTGGGTGAGGGTATCATGAATAAGGAAAAATTCAGATGATTTAAGGGATGGATTCATAGTTATTTCATTAAAATATAGCATGAAAAATCAACCAATCATTCCAATTTTTTGAGAATAATCATGGAATTATAAACACAAAAATGATTGTACATTTTTTTTAAAACAAACTTGAAATTGTATAATTTCTAACCGTCATATTGGCCTTCCACACTATGTAAATATAGGAACTGTGTTTTTTTAAATTTATTTGAATAAAATAGACGTAGGAATATCAATTAGAAATATAATGTTTTTTCTAGTACATAGTATTAGAATTAAAATAAATTGATTAATGTTTTTACATTTAGTTTTAATAATTACAATCATTTTACTTATCTAACTTTTAATTTGAATATAAATATTACATTTTATTCATTTTAGTTAATTTCTATTTTTCTTTTTAATTATTATTTAGTTAATACAAATTTTAAATATATTATTATGTAATATTAACTAATATTTTAAAAAAATTAAATATTAATATTAATGTCCAAATAGATAAAACTGATACACATAGAACAAAAAAACTTATATGTTTCTATTCTTATCATTCATCTATAGCTAATTTTTTATTTAATAAATATACTATATAAACTAAAAAAATAAAAAATATTGATTTCAAAATTATTAAAAATGAATATATAAATGTATTTAAACTGAATTTTTTTTTGAAAAAATGTATTTCATGACAATGTAAAAATATTCAAAACGATAAATCATACAATTGAAAAATTCATAAAATTTATTATACAAATAACCAAAAAATTACAAAAGAAATTAAATGAATAAAATAACAAAAATAATAAAATAGGGAACAAATTGATGGAACCACTATTATAGATTCTTGTTAATTAATTTGTAACATTTGTTAGTGCTAATTTTTTTTAATAAAGCAGAAAATTTTATCAAAAATAACTAAAAGTGATGATAAAGGTATTAATTTATCATCATTTTTCATAGCACTTATTAAATACACCCCTTTACCAGTACAAAAATAACCCAAATAAAGTTCACAATAAAAATTTTAATTGATATATACATTATTATACATGATTAAATATGATTTATATAATAATATGTATATATATATATGTAAATATAATATATAATTATGATTTATATATAAACTAAAATAATAAAAAATATTAACAATCTTATTTTCATAATGTTTATATAAAATAAACCAATTATTATTAATCCATAAAATTGTATAATCTTATATTTATAAAAATTAATTAAAAATTTATATATAAATATAATATTTTAATATTTTAATTAAAAATTGTATAAATATATAAATGGACATATATATTTATTTAAATAGTCTATTTTTGAATTTATATATTAAAATTCATATTAGGTAATATATAGTATACACATATATTTTTATATCCATGTATATTTGTATGTGTGTGTATTCATATAAATGTAAGGGTATATATGTGTATGTGTATGTGTTTGTATGCATTGTGTGTGTGTATATGTGTTGTGTGTGTGTGTGTGTGTTGTGTGTGTGTGTTTAGATGTTTCCTTGTGGATGAGTATGCTTATGTGTATGTGTATGTGTGTGTGTGTGTGTATATGTACGTTTAGGTATGTATGTGTATGTGTATGTATCTGTGTATGTGTATGTATATGTGTGTGCATCTGGATTTTCATGTATGTACGTGTGTATGTTTGTGTATATGTATATGTATCTGTATGTTGGAATGCTTGTATATGTGTATATTTATGTTGGATGGGTTTTTTATATAGTATGGTTATGTGTATGTATTTGTATGCATGTGTGACTAATTGTATATAAGTGTTTGTGTATACATGCTTGTGTATACCTGTGTACATGTATATGCATGTATGAGTATGTGTAGGTGTATGTGTATGTGTATGTGTATGTGTATGTGTATTTGTATGTGTATGTGCATGTGTGTGTGTGTCAATGCATATATATACGTGTATGTGTATGTTGGTTTAGTCATTTAATATTATTTAATCATTTTTAATAATTCTTCATTTATAATATTTTCTATAATTTAATCATTTTAAATATATATTCATTTAATATTTTTTAATATATTAAATTTTTGTAGTTATTTCTAGACGTTTAAATATGTATACATTCAATTAAATAATAATATTTTTAATTACTATTTAATATTATTAATGTCAATAAGTAATTATTTTTTTATATTCAATCAATATAACACATATGTCAATAATTAAAAATTCTAATATTATTTATTTACACATTTTTACACATTTTTATGTTTTTTACGTGACGTAATTAATTTTATGAATTCTGTTTTTAAAATATTTTTGTAATCTATTTAATTTTATTTATCGATTTTTAACATTCTATCATTTAATATGTTTTCATTTTTGAATTTTTTTTATTTTTCATATTTTTTGGAATTTTTTTTTAAATTTTACAAATATATTTACTATGTTTTAAATTTATCAATATGTTTTAAATTTATTAAATTAATATTTATTCATTTTAATTTATTATGTTTTAATTTTTTTAAATATGTTTTAAATTTATAAAATTTATTTCTTTAAATTTATTTTAATTTTAAATTTTTTGTACATTTAATATAATTAATTTTTAATAAATTTATTATTTATAAATATAATATTATTAATTTATTTATATTAAATTATTATGTGTTTTAAATTTATGTAACCGATGGTATGAATTCCCTTTTTTAACTATTTTTTTAAATTATTAAATTTCATTTATTCGATTTTATGATTATTTCATTTAATATAAATTAATCATTTTTAATATTAGTTAATTTTAAACATATTTTTGAATTTATTTCTTTTTTAAAATTTATTAATACATATTTATTTACAATGTTTTAATATTTTCTATATGATTGTATTTTATATTATTAATATGTATCCCCTTTTATTTACTATGTTTTACTAATTTAAAAATTGTTGAAATTTATATAAATAATATATTTAAAAGCATTTTAATATTTTTGAAATTCAAATAGTTGATATAAATATTTTCTAAAAAAATATAATTTATATAATTTATTCATTCATTTTTCTTCATTTTTTTGGTGTTTACTCTTTATGTAATTATTCTTATTAATTTACTTTTTTTAAATATTTTTTAAATTTATTAATTTTGAAATTATTTTTAATATTATTTCATTTAGTGTTATTTATTCATTTTTAATATTTAATATTTTATAATTTTAAGAATTTAATAGTTTTTAATACTTATTTATACATATTTATTTCAATATCTTAATATTTTTAAGTATTTGTGGTGATGGCTTAGTGGTAAACCACAAAGTACTACATTGAAAAGACTAGGATTCAAATACTGACAAGCCATTTTGGGGATAAATGATGCAGGTGGTGACACAGGCAAGAAGAATGCCAAGGGATCGAGACAAGATGATGTAGGCATGGTGTTGTACTGGATCTTCAAGCCTATAAATGGTCCTTTGGGCCACGTAATGGGCTTTATTCCCATAGCGCCTTCGTGCCTTCCATAGAAATATATAAAGCTTGATGGGTGGGTTATCCCTTAAGGGAAGCTATAACCTACCTTTCTGACATATGTGTGAGGTGTGTGTGTGTGTTTGATTAAATTATACCACCAATCACCTAATATATATATATATAATATTTCTATATGATTGTATTTTATAATAATAATATTTATTCATTTTATTTATTATGTTTTAATATTTTTAATATGTTTTAAATTTATATAATTAATTTATTAAAATTCCTTTTTTAATATTTTTGTAATTTAAATAGTTATTATTATTTGATTTTTATAATTTTATTATTTATATAATTAATATTCTTAATTTATTCATTTTTATTCATTATTATATTTTTAGAAATTATGTAATTAATCTTATGAATTCACTTTTTAATATTTTTTGTTATATTTTTAAATTTATATATTTATTTTCAATACTCATTCATTCAATATTATCTAATTATTTTTAATATTTAAATTTTATGGAATATAATAATTTTTATTATTTATTTATTCATTTTTATTTATTATGTTTTAATATTTTCTTTTTTTTTGAAATTTATATAATTAATAAATTTAAATTTATTTTTTAATTTTTTTGAAAAATAAAATTGATTATAATCAATTTTAGTTAATTTTTTTATTTGTATAGTTAATATTATTTATTTATTCATTTTATATCATTTTTTTACAGTTTTGATACTGCCAGATTAAGTGATGATAAAAGTGTAATTTATAAGTGATAAAACATAGTCATTAAGAAATACCACTTTTGTTGGTGTTAAGAAAGCTCTCAAAAAAGAATTATTTACAAGAGCATATATTTTTTGTGTAGATAAAATGCACTTTTTATCAGTTTAGTTTAGTAAAAAATGATAAAAACCATCACCCTTTTTAAAATGAACCCTAATAGATTGCTTCTCCTCTTTTGTGTTCAAGATCTTCTGGAACTTGTCCTCTACAATAGCTAAAGTCAGTTTTGTTGGATAAATTGATCCTCAAAACCATAGACATGAAATTAAGAACCGCTTTCAAATGATCCTTAGAAAAACTATCATTTTTTCCTGACTTTTTTGAATTTTTCTTACCCTGTTCGTCTGCAGCATCTACACTAATTTATTTACGGAAAATCAAACCTCTTAATTGAATATATTCCATTTTTAATTTTTTTAAGGATTCCCAATGAACCTTTAATGTGTTTTTCATGATTTTATGGTGTTTAACCCCCTATTTTCTTCTACAACTATTCTTGCACTATGTGTTCTTCTGCAATCATTTTTTTAATGATATTCTATATTTTTTTGGATAATTCAACCATTTTAGGGTGTTTTCCACTTTGGTTTTTCGATCATTCTTTATTTTCCTAATTATTGGGATTTTATTCCTCTTTTTTTATAAAATTATATAATATAAAAAGGTATTTCCATAAAAATTATAAAACAAATTATTTGTTACTAATTGAAATTTAAATGTGGTTTAGTGGATTATAAATAGTTTTTATCGATTATGTGGATAATTAATAGCTTGGGTTATTTTTATATTAGAATTAAATGTTTATAATTTAATAAATATGTTCAGGGATTATAAATGTTAATGGATTCATGATTATTCGTGTGACATCCAGAGATTTTAAAAGGAATGAGTATGATCAATGATTTAAAAGATTTGCAACATCGAGCTTTTAGAAACAACAAAATCTTATAATTTAAATATTTCCATTATAAAATAGTTGTTCAATTAGAGAGAATTAATAGTATTAACCACATTATGAAACATATTTTTTTCTTAGTCATTTCTAATGTATTAATTAATGCTTATCAAATAACTATTATATTTTTAGTAATGTCATTTTTTTCTTAAAAATACTTTTTCTTCAAAAATGTTTTTTTTATTTTTTCTGTGAGTGGTTATTATAATTAATTTCTAGAAATTTTATAATTTTTTTGAAAATAAATATTATTTTTAATTCTATATATTAGAATCATCTCATGGTTATTTTTTTATAATTTCTTGAAAATATTGATTTTTCAAGGAATAGTGAAAAATACAGATTTTTATAGAAATATGTAATTTATTTTAATGTATTTAGCAGGTAAAATTTTGTTTTGGAATAGTTTTAAATTTTTATTAGTTAATGAATATATAATATAATCCAATTATGTTTTTTATGTGGCTTTTATACTTTAATATATTATAAAATGATTTTATATTTAAAAATGATTTTTTTGGGAAAAGAGATTTTCATTGTGATTTTCCCACTTAATTTTAAAAATAAATTCTGAAAAAAAAATTTCAAAATTTTTAAAAAATGATTTCATATTGGGAATCAGTGGGTCTAAATTTATTAAATAGGACTCATTTATTTTCGGATAACGTGAATAGTAAACATGGAAATTTTTATTATCACCGTACAAGTTAAATTAGGTAATATAGGTTAAAAATAAAATGAAAAAACTATTAAATGGCCCAAAATCTGACATAATTATTATAAGATGAGTATATATCGAGAATATTAATCCAAGGGTTGCTTTTATGAGGTTTTGGGTCCACTTGAGGGAGAATGAGACAATTAATGTATTGTTTAAAAAGAAATGTCATGCATGTCAGACTCTTGCTTTTATTAAGTTTAAAATTTTTAATATGGTTTTATCTAGAGAATAGTTTTGAAAATACATATTATTTTCAAAATTAATATAATTATTCTCATCATGGTAAATAATTTTTAATTTTTAGGTAAGAATTAATTATCTTAAATGATTACACAATACCAATGGAGTAATTATTCTATTAAATAAAAAATAAAATAAATATTGTTAAAAAGATTAAAATAAATATAGTATGATATATCTAAGATGATCCATTATTTACATATATAACCACGAAAATGTTAGGATATTATAAAATAGTTTGTTTAGATTTGGCATGTTTTTTATGTTTCTAATGTCAAAGTAATGAATAATATTGAAATAGGCAATAATGATATTTTATGGGATTAGTATTTTATAAAATTATTTAAAAATATTAATTTATTAATTTAGAACATATAGGATACTATATGGTATGAAATGTCATACCTTATTCTTTTATAGTCAATTTGGAAATATTTGGCTCAAAAATAGTCCAATTATTAACTTTTAATATTTTTGAGAAATTCCAAGAGTGCCCTTCCCCTTTCTTATAAAAGAACACATATTATTCTAAATCCTTAACACATAAAACCCACATTTGTTATTCCAAAACATGATTAATTAATTTCAAACAATCCCTTACATCATTATAGAGGTGTTTAAGGTATCATACCAAGTTCATAAGTCCCAAGGTTTCAAGAAAATTATGTTTTCCAAGGATGTGGTAAGGATTTTATTTGAATGTTTTAGTTTTGTTTTTACATAAAAATCCCAAAAAACATTTTCAACCTTTAAAAAATAAAAATTCAAGTATCTTAAATTTACTTATAAACTATTATGTTAGTGTAATGACCAATATCCATCTCCATTTCCATAAAATTGGAAAATAATTCATCATTTATGTGAACAACGGACTACCGCCTCACAAATCGATTTAATTATTTTTCCATCATCATCTACCAAGATCGATAAAAATAATGGATTAAATATTTATAGAAGAGATAAAAGAAATATTTATAATTCTATAAAGATAATATATAATTTTTGTTTATATCATTCCGTACACATAAAAATGATAATGTCATTCATGCGTATGTGTAGACAGCCACCTGCACGAAGCGATGTGATTTTTTTCATCACCATAAAACATAGATGACATATATATGTATATTTGTATAATTAATATGTTATATATATATATATATATATATTATTTTTATCATTCTAAAAAGATAAAATAATATTTACCTTCTTTTCGTAATAAGTGTAGAAAAATGGAAACGTTTACTCATGCGTATGTATGGCATATCCTCTCCATGATTTTAACATAGATCATTTTTCAAAAACCATATGCAATTGTTAAATTTAAGATTATAATTTATGTATAAAAATTATAATTATGTCAATATTATTATTCTATATATGGTTGATTAATGACAACTTTGACCATATTCAACATACCTAATTAATATTTGACTTATGAACCGAATATTATCAAATCATCTGAAGTGAAATAAATTAATTGAGTAATTATATATAAAATGGTACTAAATAAATGAAAAGAATAATGAAAATTACATTTATAATTAAAAATTATAAAAAATCAAAATTTTATTATTTAGAAATATAAACAAAGCACGCGACAAGTTAAACTCAAAGTAAAGTACTTTCTATTAAAAATATTTTTTAACGTTTCCCTAAAAACTCAAATTTTACATATTAAATTGATTGTTTTAAATAAATTAATGATGTTTTAATAATTATTATATTATTTTTTCAAGTCATTCTTACCCATGTTTTACTTATAAAAAAACTGTTTGAACAGAATCTTTTTGTCATTTTCTAAATGAGGTACTTTGTGACATTTCAGAAAAAAATACTAAAGGATTTTTATTAAAACTTTATACTACACGAGGGGATTTCCCACCTTCATGAAAAATATTTTATTTTAAGTTTCAATTACTCTATTATATAGTAATTTTGAAATAAAATGTTTTTCCTTATCTGTGCATGACTTTATTTTATAAATAAATGATTTTTCCCAAGTCATTTTTTTCAACTCTAAGAATTCATGTTTTTTTATGTTATGGGTTACCAAACATTTTTTCTAGTGAATGGTTGTTCCATTATAAAAAAATAGGTTGGTTCATTATAGCTATCAAATTCATTAGGTATAGTTATATTCAAATTTGACCTTGATGGTTATTCCAAATGTAATTGTGATGGTTACTCCAAGTATTACCATGATAGTTGTTTTAATTAAAACCCTATGGGTTGTTTCATATGTATCAATGAGGTTTAATCCATTAGTAAGTATAATAATAAAATTATTCCACATCTTACTTATATTACATATTTATGATTGTCATGGGTTTAAAAGAAATATCATGTTTTCACTATGTAAGTTATTAATTTCATGCTCAATAGAAACTATTTGTTAATTTATGGATGAAAAGTATAACTTTTTGATATTGTCTTCATGAGTTTATCATGTTTATATAGAATCATTTATGGGTTTTATTTTCCCCATAAATTTTTTTAATGAAATTTTTTATGGAATCTTTTGGGAAGAAAATGTGATTTTTTGAGTAAGAAAATTTTTATTTTGAGACCAATGTTTATTTTGAAAAATGATAATTTTGAATAAAAATTTATTTTTTCCATTTTATGTTCTTTACTGATATTTTGGTTCCCATATCATTTTTTTAAAAATCATAGGGTTTTAGGGTGGGAATTAAAAAAAATAATTCATGTTTAATATCATGATGTTTTCCTTTAGAATAATTTTTTTTATTTTTAAATGTTCTGTATTATGTAAAAATAGATATTGAGTACAGGTTTCTAATTTTCAATATATGTGTTTTTTTGTTTTATTTATTAAGCATTTCTTTAAAAAATATAAACTGAAATGATACCCCCGATTGTAATTGAATTATATTTCAATGATAATAGAATATGTAATGTTGAAGTCTCAATCATTATATTTGTTATTAGAGGATTATTTAGATAAATTTTATGATTAGGATGTTTTCTGGGGTGTAAATTTCAAGAGTTATGACTACCATCATGGGTTTAAAAATTTAAGGTTGATAATAAGTTCAAATAAAATACACTTCATTTCAGGTATTGTGTTATGGATGAAAAGGATGTTTAAAAGTATTTTGAGATAAATTTATGCAAATACAACCCTTTGGTCTACTTTAGGCTTTATTAAAAATGTTATTTAATAGAAAATTACATTAATTTTGGTGGACATATTTTTAATGGTATTTGAAGCCTTCAGGGTCTATAAGATATTTTATTTTAAGGTAATTATGTGTTATTAATAATTGGAAAGAAAAATGAAAGGTATGAGATGATATTTTATGTTAAAAAATTTCATTAAATGTTGAATATATTAAGCTTAGTTTTTATCACGTTTATCACCTTTTGGAATTTTACAAGGATTATGTTAATATATTCTTTATAAAACGGAATACCCATAGGATATGTTACAACCCATCACATCCATTAAATTTTGTAGGTATTGAACCCATAAATGAAGGGAGACAATGGTGAATCACATACAACTAGATTACATGATGTTCTCTATATTATGAATTTTGTTTCTTTTTTTGAAATATTTTATTGATAAAGGATAATTTTTTATTGAGAATATATTTTTTACCTAATAGATAACCATGACATTGGAAAATGTTTTTTTGATTAAGTTATTAATGTTATTTTAAAATGAATTCACTATTTTGGGAACCCTCTATGGTTAAGGTAAACAAAATATTATTGGATTTTATTTTAATAATAAAGGTTGGATTATATTTTACAATAATATATGATTTTAATGGGAATTTATAGTGATTTGTTCTATTTCTGGTAATGTTAATCATATCTTAGATATTATTTCGTTTAGGAAATTATATTTTTGGTATGAGACATTAAAAGTGATTGATGTTATTTGGAGATAAATGATAACATTTACCTTGGAAGACTATGTGATAAAATACATTTGGTTTTTGGGTTTCAAAATTAGTTTATAATATTCTTATGTAATTTTAAGTATAGTTATTTATTTAATGATTTATGTGTAACTTTGGGTATTACTATTGAAATTTGGAGATTAATGTAGTCTTTTTCATATGAAGATTTATTTATTTGGGAAAATTATGATATCTTGTACAATTTTTTTTGTTTTGGTTATTTATTAATGATATGTGGAATACATAATTAATCTTTTATGGATTACGTGATTCATTATAAGTTTATTATGGTGAATCAGACATGAAAAATTCAGACTCATCATTTGGAGAAAAGGATGTGTTTGTGGTGGAAATTCAATAATGGATGAAATTCTAATTGTATTATAAGTATATTTACTATGTTCTAAGAATAGATAAAAGTGGAATTACTCAACTATAGTAAAGTATCATTAAATAATAACATTATCTATTTAATTTTCATACTAAGAAATCAATGTCCTTTTAACCCATCACAAATTTACAATTTTCTGATCGTTAACTTTTCTATGACCATTCACTCTATAAATCTCAATAAATATTTGGGAGTTAGTTTTCTCTTTCATATCCATGTGTTTTCTTAAAAATTATTTCCTTCTACTAGGAAACCTAGTATTTTTTACTCCATTTGGCCTTTGTACTTATATTTTCTCTCTTTTCTAATGGATGCTTTATTAATCCTTATTTACAATATAGGATTTCGACAAAGATATTTTGAAAAGTAAAATACATTTTTACCAAGACCAAGTTCAAATTTTCAGGATAAAATTTCATAAATGTGGTAGAGTGTAACATACTAATATTTTAAAAATAAAGACTATTTCTGTTGATGTGTAAGATACATAACACCGAGCTTAACTGAACAACAATATCATATTATTTAAATGTGACTGTTATAAACAAATATATAATGGAGAGAATGAATTGCATTAATAAAATTATTTAATATATAATGGTATTACTCATTTCTAATTTAATAGTTAATTATTTATAAATAAGTACAATATTTTTAGTAAAACCATTTTATTTTTGAATAAAATACATTTTCTTCATAAATGAGTTTTATTTCCTTTTATGTGTGAATATTATAATTGAATTATTGATATTTTAGAAAACTTATTTTAAAAAATCAATTAATGTTTTTAATCCTAATTGTCAAAAATATCTTAGGTTTATATTTATGAATTTTTTAAAAATATTATTTTTTCATGTAATAGTTTAAAATATTGATTTTCATCAACAACTGTATTTTATTTTAAAGTATTTACACAGTAAAATTATGTTTTAGATTAGTTTTAAATATTAATTATATCATTACAGTTTTAAATAATTATATTATTGTATTTTAAGGGTATTTTATATTTGAATTTATCATAAAAATGTTTTATTTTAAGAAAGGGAATTCTTTTAAAAAAATGTTTGTCATTTCACTATGAAGGATTCATTTAAAATTTATTATAAAAATTTTATATTTTTATGTTTTATAAATGGATTCAATATTTTAAATTAGTGGGTAAAATTTTTTTAAACATGAATCCTTAATTATTAATTAATATAAATAGTAAACTTTGACATTTTTATTACCACAGTAAAGGGAAAATCTGGTAATTTAGGTTGAAAATAAAATGATTAGATCTATTAAAAGAAAAAAATCCTTACATAAATATTATATTATTAGTATATATAAACCATTATCATCAAAATCTATAATTTTTTACCTTTTTGGGACCACATGGAGGATATTATAGCCTTTATAGTATTTTATTTCAAGAAATATAAAACATTTTGCACACTTGTATTTTTGAAGTGTACTATTTTTAAGGTGGTGTTATCTAGAGGGAATTTTTGAATATAAATATTATTTTTAAGTATAAAATAATTTTATTCATCATGGTTGTAAAGACCCGTAAATTTCAAGGGGAATTGTTTTTCTTAATTTTCTTTGGAATTTTACAAGAACGCAGTTTCTGACGGCACCTGATACGGAGGCCCAGTGTGCCCGGAATCTTTTTCCGAAGTTCAGCTCGGGTACGTTCAGTGAACGAATGAGTGAGTTTTCCTATCTTTTGAACCGATGCTCAAAATCGAATTCCGAGGGCACCGATGGAATCACAACGCCAGTAATTGTTTAAGAACACTTTTTATGGAGTTGCGTTTGCTCGGGTGAGGTTATTAATTAAATGGGTTAACTAAAGAATAAAATAAAATATTGTGCTACATATTTTATTTCTATTCTAAGTAGTTAAACCTATGCTTGGTGGTTTGAGTGGGACCCACTAATATCCTAACTCCACTAGGTAGGATATTAGTGAAGTTGGGCCCACACGAGCCCCACCCCTTCAAATCTTTTTTTTAACCTCCCTATCGTGCTTTTATTATGTAACTCACCCGCACCCCGAATTAATGGAATGTCAACCCTCAAAATTAATTTGAATATTAAACTCTCATCAATTAATTCAATTAATTGAATGAGATCTGTTTGATTTTAAAATTAATGGCTTGCATGTGTGTTAGTAAAATAAGACAAGACTTATTTTATTAGGGGTGGATTCGTTGTGCGAAAGAAAGGGAGGACTCTTGAACTCCTGAGGAATATCTTATCCATCCTTGAAGAATGCGAAGAACACACCATCACCGATGAAGAACACCAACCTCCGACGAAGGACGATGAATAACGCAGATTCCTCGGAGATCGACGACGCGTCGCCGTGAACCACGATACTGATAGTCCTCTTCTCCGCGACGCCGTGTACCACGACGCCATGTACCGTGATGCCGACGATCCTCCTTCTGCGACGCCGTCTTCCGCGACATCTTTTTCTGCAATGATCCTCATTCGACAAATTCATCGAGGCAGGGGTTTGATTTTTGGTTCATGAATTTTTCTTGACTGTCCAAACGTCTTCTTCTTAGTAGCTTGATATCGGATTAACGGGAGGGGCCAGACCACATGAACACGATCGACCCTCCTCCCCCTTTTGATGATGTGTTGTCACGACACGAACAATGGTAGCGTGCGACACCACGTAGAAACAAAGACGAACGGGTAAAGAAGCGCAGCGCCATCGCGCTGCGCCGTTGAGGCCAAACAAAACCGCGGACGGAGTCGGGGCCAAAGAGGCGATTCGAAGACTCCGCAGATTGTTTATTTTGACGTTCAGATTGACGGGCGATGACAGAATGGGCCACATAGGCATCTTGAAGACTTCACAGTGAAGGGAGGGTCTCGGGAGGACCGCTGGCGACGAGGGAAAGCAAAACGGACCACTAGAGCGCGTCCGGTGGTCCGTAGAAGACCCTTCTGGCACGCAACGCCGGCAGGTCAGCACCGACGGCCGGAGGCGGCGGCGTCCCGGCGCACCGCCAGGGAGAAACTCCGCGGCTGAATCCGCGACGGCGGGCGACCTGGATCCCGCAGCCGTGCGGGATCTGGTGGAGGATGCAACACCCACCGCGTCTGCGGAGCGCAAGGGAAGGGGGGACCGTGTCCCCCATGCTCGGTCACTGGTCGAGCCAGTGTGCCACCCGGCCGGGCCGGGTTGCGCGGACCAGACCGTGTCGCACCCAGCCAGGTCGGACCCGGAACCGGGTCGGGTAGACCCGGTTCGGGCCGACCCGGGGGGGGGGGGGGTGGGCTGGGTCGGACCGGGCCCAGACCCCCATTTTCAGACCACTTTCGGTCTTTTTCCCATAACATGGGTTACAGACCTCCGATCGATGCACCGTCGGTTGCGTGGGGATCCTTGGATAGAGACGTTCGTTTCGGTATACTACAATCGAGGTTTTAGAGAACTTTGGGTATGGCCGAGTTGGTCCGAACATGAAACCAACTGGGCCCTCGGAGCGGAAACGCGTATAACTTGAGCTCCGGACGTCCGATTGACATGCCGTCGACCTTTTTGGTTTCCTCTTAGTGAGACATACCGTTTGGATTACTCCACTTGAGGTTTGGACGCATTTGGAGTGCCGTTGGGTTGGTTTTGACTTAAAAACCAACTGGGCCCTTGGAATGAAAATGCCAATAACTCTTAGACCGAGCGTCTGATTGACGCGCCGTCTGTCATGTTGAGTTCCTTTTTTCGAGATGGAACTTTGAGAAACATCAACTTCGGACTACGTGACAATTGATGTATCGACCTCTTGGCTCGTGGAGCGAACCCTCCCGGAATGAGCATGCTGTGTGTGGAAACCCTAGAGCTGACTGAGACTTGACAACTGCTGATCGATCGACTCAGATTGTTTCGATAGCCCAGTGGGGAGCGCTTGGTTGTAGCGGCAGACCCACGACATAGGAGCGCTCGGTTGTAGTAGCAGACTCACGGTACTTAACAGAAGGAGTACCTCTATAGGCTATGAGGGGGAGCACTTGGTTGTAGCGGCAGACCCATGGTGGGAAGCGCTTGGTTGTAGAAGGAGACCCACAGTACTATGAGGGGAGTGCTTGGTTGTAGCGGCAGACCCATGGTGGGAACCGCTTGGTTGTAGCGGCATTCCCACAGTACTATGAGGGGGAGCGCTTTGTTGTAGCGGCAGACCCATGGTGGGAAGCGCTTGGTTGTAGTATCAGGCCCACAGTATTTGAAGGGGGAGTTCTTGGTTGTAGCTGTAGAACCATGGTGGGAAGCGCTTGGTTGTAGCAGCAGGCCCACAATATTTGAAGGGGAGCGCTTGGTTGTAGCGGCATACCCATTGTGGGAAGCGCTTGGTTGAAGCAGCAGGCCCACAGTACTCGAAAGGTGGAGTACTACAGCAGTCCAAGGTTAGTGAGTAGCGCTTGGTTGTAGCGGCATGCCCACTGTACTCGATAGAGGAGGAGTTCCCCAGCAGCTATGGGTTCGATGGTAAAAACTTTCGTACTGGAATCCTCCGTGGGTTCGGCGGTGACGACTACACTACTTGTATCCTATGTGGGTCCTAGCTTAGATGAATCAGTGGCTACATCTGATCATCTCTATCACCTTACGAAGAAGTATACCTGTGTCAGATGAGTCTTGATTTTCAATCACTATCTCCGATATGATTGACTTGTTTTCCTATGTGGATTGATTTGTGCTTTCCTGTGTGGTTTGGGTTGTACTATTCTGTGTGGACGTGATTGAACATGGGCTCTGATGTCGGAGCTAAACTAGATGACTTAGGTATATGTATGGGCATATACCTAAGTAGTGTTGGATATTACTTCGTAATTGTATCTTTCCTTGTGCATTATCCTTTGTGGATTATAGGAGACCTTCGGGGGTCTCGAGGTCCCTACTAAGTAGCGTATAATCACCCCTGCATGGGCTATGACCACACTATGTTTTGTTGGTTGCAGACGACGGATATCACTGATCGAGGTTGAGGCTTGTAGAGTTGGGCGGTCCCCGGAGGTGGAACTCACGATGAGTCGGTACCTAGAGGTGGACCAATGAGCGGAAGGTACACGGGGCGGACGACAGGACCTGAGGAGGTGAGGAGGCTATCTATACCCACCCATCAGGTGGGATTTCCAGTGGATAGATCGGCATTGCTGCTTAAATTTCTGCTGTTGCACTCTCTTTCAGTTGTACTTACTTTCCATTGTACTGCACTTTCTGTTTGGGTTTGTATTCTGGCCCACTAACCTTTCCACACTTACTTTTGTACAAGTTTCACTTAGTGTTTACTTCTTCTAGCTTACTCTATGGTGTTAGTTTACTTTATAAAGGCAATGCCTCCCCCTTTTTGTCAGTATCTACGTCTTTTGTGCTAGTCGCCAGCCCCTGGCCTATGGAAGGCGGGCTTGGGGTAGTCACAGCACGGGCCCGAGGACAGGTCGTGACAATTGGTATCAGAGGAGTTCGGTTCTACCGCAGAACACAAGACCCTGATCTTTCTTCTATGTGAAGAATTAGTGTTAAGGGTATAATGTGTGGTTATCAGTCCAGGGAGTCCAGTGTTGGTGTGGCGGCCGACATATCCGTACACCAGGACCCTGACTTCTGATTTATGACTCAATGCACGAAAACATTGATTGCGTGTGTGTTTCAAAAGTTTTCTTTGTAATTACTTTGTGTCAGCTCACTAGGTATACTGTTTTGAGTATGGCGCACCTGTATCTTTTCAGGATGGCCCCACAACAGTAGCTAACTAGGGTTCAGAGCATTGTGCGAGATGAAAGCCCACCGAGCGATGAGGCCTCGGTGCAGGGCCCTTTTTCAGTGGAGGCACCGGCGGTACCTCTACCCGCCGAGCCACCGATTCCACCTGCCCCAGCCACTGAAAGTGCACGTCGCCTTAGCGCACTGCATGAGTTTCAGCATTAGAGACCGCCCAGGTTCCACGGGGAGACGGACCCTCAGGCAGCTGAGGATTGGCTGGAGGCAGTTGTGCGAGTTTTCAGGTTAGTGGGGACACCAGCCGACCTCATGGTGATCCTCGCAGCGAGCCTCCTACATGCGGCACCAGGCAGATGGTGGAGCTTGATGCTTCAGGTGCACGATGATGAATCTCTCCTCTAGATAGACTTTGAGATCCTCTTCCGCTCGGAGTTCGTCCCAGCCACCCTTCGTGCGGTGCGCATCCAGGAGCTTCAATAGCTGCGGGAGGGCAGCATGACGGTCGCCCAATACTCGGAGAGATTTACCGATCTCTCGCGCTATTCGACGGACATGGTACAGAACCCATTATTCTGGGCCTGGACCTTCGAGAAGGGAATGAGGCATGAGATCGGGGAATCGATGTCTTCCCTCAACATTCCGACGAAGGCAGGGGTGTTGGAGCGAGCCCTCTTAGTGGAGAGTTTCCTTGCTGAGCAGTCTCCAGCAGCAGGACCCACCACTAGCTGGCATGCGGCTGAGTCTTCTGCAGCGGGCAATAGATAGATGATGCAGAGGTACAAGAGGACTAGACATTCAGGTGATCGACTGCATGAAACAATATCGTGTGTGCGAGGCACCCGGGATGGAGAACGACTTACCAGGAGCGGGCAGTGTTACTCCTGCGGCGGGGTTGGTCACATGGCTCGTGACTGTTCGACTGGCCATATAGATGACCAGCGGATAAATGAACGACCTCCCAGGCAGAGGCATAGGTTCGATCGGGGCGGATCGCAAGGAGTAGGAGACCGAGGCAGGGGAGCTGGCCGTGCAGATGGAGGTGGACGACGCTTCGAGGTGTTTCCACCACCACAACCAGGAAGACCACCCCGACCGAAGGGAACATGTGGACAGGGGAGAGCTCAGCTTCAGGAAGCAGAGGCCTACGATCATGGAGCACCAGGAGAAGATGGACAAGAGCGGGACTAGCTCTAGACATGGAGACTTTTGTTCATGTTGCTTCTAGATTTGTTTATGTTTGTGTGTAGATTCTTTGTGTCTTTGTACATTGAGTTGCAATAAAAAAAGGACACCTTTCTTTATGGAATTTACTCTCCTCTTCTCTCTTTTTGTTGTTACTAAGAGGTTCTGGTTTAAAAAAATGTTGACTTGACCCTCAATTTTGAGATACCTACTGGAGGAGACCCAGTGACCACACACTAATACTGAAAGTGTGACTCAACCATTGGAGGCAAGAGTAACGGTTGGATCTCTTGGTAGTAGCATCGAGGCCATACGACGTCATCCTTGGTATGGATTTGTATCATCCATGTCGGGATTTACTGTATTAGGCAAAGAACGTGGTTCATCCAGGGGATGAGACCAGATTTCTCTTATCGGAAAAGAAGAAATCTTAGCAGCTCTTGTAGGACCAGAGAAGGTCCGCGTCATCCAGGAGTGGATGAGGACAGCTTAGATCCAACAAAAGGCTTATGCTGACGGGATGTGGAGACCACTATAGTTCGAGGATGGCGACCACGTTTTCCTACGGGTCTCACCTCGACGTGGGTTACAGAGATTTCGCCGGGGCGGAAAGTTATCTTTACGCTTCATTGGACCATTCCAGGTTCTCAGCAGGATAGGAGAGGTGGATTACCACATGGCTCTACCACCTCAGTTGCACCGGGTGCACGACGTCTTCCACATAGCTCCGCTGAGGAGATACGTGCACGACTCGGCGCATGTCATCGACCATGGGGGGTTGGACATTGACGATGGGACGACTTTTGCGGAGGTCCCGGCGGAGATCGATGATCGACAGGAGCTGTCCTACGTGGGCGGTCGATTCCTCTAGTGCACATCAGATGGCAGCATGGGGACCTACAAGAGAGCACTTGGGAGCGGGAGGCTCAGATGCGTGTTCAGTACCCTCATTTGTTCCCCTACTTTGTGATTTAGCTTTACGGGGATGTAAAGCCCTGAGGTGGGAGTAATGTAAAGACCGTAAATTTCAAGGGAATTTTTTTTCTTAATTTTCTTTGAAATTTTACAAGAACGCAGTTTCTGACGACACCGGATTCCGAGGCCCGGTGTGCCCAGAATCTTTTTATGAAGTTCAACTCGGGTACGTTCAGTGAACGAATGAGCGGGTTTTCCTAACGTTTGAACCGGTTCTCGGAATCGAATTCTGAGGGCATCGATGGAATCGCAACGCCGGTAATTGTTTAGGAACACCTTTTCTGGAGTTGCGTTTGCTCGGGTGAGGTTATTAATTAAATGGGTTAACTAAAGAATAAAATAAAATATTGTGCTACAAATTTTATTTCTATTCTAAGTAGTTAAACCTATGCTTGGGGGTTGGAGTGGGAACCACTAATATCCTAACTTCACTAGGTATGATATTAGTGAAGTGGGGCCCACACGAGCCCCACCCCTTCAAATATTTTTTTAACCTCCCTCTCGTGCTTTTATTATGTAACTCACCCGCACCCCGAATTAATGGCAAGTCAACCCTAAAAATTAATTTGAATATTAAACGCTCCTCAATTAATTCAATTAATTGAATGAGATCTGTTAGATTTTCAAATTAATGGCTTGCGTGTGTGTTAATAAAATAAGACAAGACTTATTTTATTAGGGGTTGATTCGTTGTGTGAAACAAAGTGAGGACTCTTGAACTCTTGAGGAATATCTTCTTCCTCTTTGAAGAACGTGAAGAACACACCGTCACCGAAGAAGAACGCCGACCTCTGACGAAGGACGATGAATAACACAGATTTCTCGGAGATCGACAATGCGACGCCATGTACCGCGACGCCGACGGTCCACTTCTCTGTGACGCCGTGTACCGCGACGTTGTGTACCGCGATGCCAACAATCCTCTTTCCGCGACACCATCTTCTGTGATGTCTTTTTCCGCAATGATCTTCATTTGACAACTTCATCGAGGTAGGGGTTTGATTTTTGGTTCATGAATTGTTCTTGACTGTCCAAACGTCTTTTTCTTAGCCTCTTGATATTAGATTAACAGGAGGGGGCCGGACGACACGAACACAGCCGAACCTCCTCCCCCTTTTGATGATGTGTTGCTGCGGCATGAAAAAAGGTAGTGCGGTGCAACGACACCACACATAAAAAAAGATGAATGGGTGAAGAAGCGAGGCGCTGTCACATCATGCCGTTGAGGCCGAAGGAAACCGCGGCCGGAGTCGGGGCCACAGAGGCGATTCGAAGACTCCGCAGATTGTTTATTTTGACGTGCGGATCGACAGGCGATGACGGAATGGGCCGCAGAGGCTTTTTGAAGACTTCACAGTGAAGGTCGGGTCCCAGGAGGACCGTTGGCGATGACGACAAGCAAAACGGACAACCGGAGTGCGTCCGGTGGTCTGCGGAAGACCCTACCGGCGCGCCACGCCCGCACGGCGGTGCCGGCCGCCTGGAGGTGGTGGCGTCCCAGCGCGCTGCTAGGAGGAACCGCCGCAGATGAAGCAGCGGTGGCGGGCGACCGGGATCCTGCGGCCACGCAGGATCCGGTGGAGGACGCGCCACCCGCCGCGTCCACGGAGCACAAGGGAAGGGGGGGGGGACCGCTTCCCCCCATGCTCGGTCGTTGGCCGAGCCAGCGTGCCACCCGGCCGGGCCGGGATGGGTTACGCGGACCAGACCGGGCCGCGCCCAGCCGAGTCAGACCTGGACCTGGGTCGGGTCGACCCGGTTCGGGCCGACCCGAGGGGGTTGGGCCGGGTCGGACCGGGCCCAGACCCCCATTTTCAGACCACTTTCGGTATTTTTTCCATAAATTCAGATATGGACCTCCGATCAACGTACCGTCTATTGCGTTGGGATCCTTGGATCGAGACGGTCGTTTTGGTATACTACACTCGAGGTTTTGGAGAACTTTGGGTACGGCCGGGTCGGTTCGAACTCGAAACCAACCGGTACATTGGAGCAGAAACGCTTATAACTTGAGCTCCAGACGTCCGATTGACGTGACGTCAACCTTTTTGGTTTCATATTAGTTAGAAAGACCTTTTGGCTTACTCCAATTGAGTTTTTGACACAGTTGGAGTGCGGTCGGGTTGGTTTTGACTTAAAAACCAATCAGTCCCTTTGAACGAAAACGCCAATAACTCTCAGACCGGGCGTCCGATTGACGCACCGTCTGTCACATTGAGTTCCCTTTAGCGAGATGGAGCTTTGGGATACATCAACTCCAGACTAAATGATAGTTGATGTATCGAACTCTTGGCTCGTGGAGCAGACCCTCCCAAAACGAGCATGCTGTGTGCGGAAACCCTAGAGCTGACTGAGACTTGACGACTGCTGATCGATCGACTCGGGTTGTTTCGATAGCCTAGTGGGGAGATCTTGGATGTAGCGGAATACCCATGGAGGAGGAGCACTCGGTTGTAGCAGAAAACCCGTGATACTCAACAGAAGGAGTACCTCTGTAGGCTATGAGGGGGAGCGCTTGATTGTAGCAGCAGACCCATGGTGGGAAGCGCTTGGTTGTAGCAGCAGGCCCGCAATACTATGAGGGGGAGTTCATGGTTGTAGTGGCAGACCCATGGTGGGAAGCGTTTGGTTATAGCAGCAGGCCCACAATACTATGAGGGGGAGAGCTTGGTTGTAGCGGCAGACGCATGGTGGGAAGCACTTGGTTGTAGCAGCATACCCACAATATTTGAAGGGGGAGTGCTTGGTTGTAGCAGAAGACCAATGGTGAGAAGCGCTTGGTTGTAGAAGCAGGCCCACAGTATTTGAGGGGGAGCGCTTGGTCGTAGCGGCAGACCCATGTTGGGAAGCACTTGGTTGTAGTAGCAGACCCACAGTACTCAACAAGTGGAGTACTCTAGTAGTCCAAGGTTAGTGGGAAGCCCTTAGTTGTAGCGACAGGACCACTGTACTTGATAGAGGAGGAGTTCCCCAGTAGCTATGGGTTCGACGGTAAAGACTTTCGTACTGGAATCCTCCGTGAGTTTGGCGGTGATGACTACACTACTTGTATCTTAAGTGGGTCCCAGCTTTGATGAATTAGGGGCTACATATGCTCATCTCTATCACCTTATGAAGAAGTATACATGTGTGAGTTGAGTCTTGATTTTCAATCACTATCTCCGATATGATTGACTTGTTTTCCTATGTGGATTGAGTTGTGCTTTCCTGTGTGGTTTTGGTTGTACTATCCTGTGTGGACGTGATCGAACTTGGGCTCGGATGTCAGAGCCGAACTAGATGACTTAGGTATATGTATGGGCATATACCTAAGCAGTGTTGGATGTTACTTAGTAATTGTATCTTTCCTTGTGGATTATCCTTTGTGGATTCTGGGAGACTTTCGGGGGTCTCAGGGTCCCTACTGAGTAGTGTATACTCACCCCTGCACGGGATATGCCCACACTATATTGTGTTGGTTGTAGATGACGGACATCACTGATCGAGGTTGAGGCTTGTAGAGCTGGGTGGTTCCCGGAGGTGGAACTCACGACGAGTCGGTACATGGAGGTGGACCACTGAGTGGAACATACACGTGGCAGACAGCAGGACCCGAGGAGCTGAGGAGGCTATCTGTACCCACCCTTCAAGTGGGATTTCAAGTGGACAGCTCGGCGTTGCTGCTTACATTTCTACTTCTGCACTCTCTTTCAGTTGTACTTACTTTCCGTTGTACTGCACTTTTAGTTTGGTTTTTTATTCTGGGCCACTTACTTTTCCACACTTACTTTTGTACCAGTTTGACTGAGTGTTTACTTCTTCTAGCTTACTCTGTGGTGTTAGTTTACTTTATAAAGGCAATGCCTTCCCCTTTTTCTCGGTATTTACGCCTTTGGTGCTAGTGACTAGCCCCTAGCCTATGGAAGGTGGACTTGGGGTAGTCGCGGCACAGGCCCGAGGACGGGTCGTGACAATGGTTATTTATTAATAATTTTTACGGAATAAATAATTACACTAAATGCTTACCATTGCTGATGCAATAATTATTCAATTGATGAAAAAAATCAAATAAACGATTTTAAAAATATAACAGTAAATATAATTTGATATATTTGATGTGATAAAAAAATTAAAGATATTAACATTAATTTTTTAGTTATAATAAAATATTTCGTTAAATTATTAATGGGTTTATTTACGTATTTAATTTCGAAGTTATGAATAGTATTAAAATTGATAACAATGATATTTTATGGGACTAGTATTTTAATAAATTTTTAAAAAATAAGAAAATTAGGAAAAAAATGTGTTAATATATGGTCCAAAATTTCATCACTTACGAATTTATTCTCCATTTTGAATCATTTGTCTCCAGATTATTGATAATATTCTATTAATATTTTTGAAAATTTCCAAGAGTGCCCCTCCACTCTTTTATATACGGGAGAATATTCTTCTCAATCATTTAAACCAAAAGACCAATATAATTATGAAATTAAAATTAAATAATAATTTCCTAGATTCCCTCCCCTCATTATAGAGGTACTTTTGTAGGCAAAATAAAAAATATTTTTGGTTTTAAGGTACTAAGAAAGGGAGGTTTTCAAAATAAGATGCATAGTTTTTATATTCATGTTTTATAATTGATTCTTATTCCACATAGTTTAAACCTTTTAATAACATGATAAATTAAGAAATAAATTATCATAAGTATACTACTATGTTATTATGTTAGTGAAATTACCTATATTCATCTTCACTTCCAACAAATGGGGAAAAGTTAACCATCCATCTGAACGGAGGACTACCGCCTCGCGGACCGATATAATTAATTTTCCGTCACCATATATAAATATTGATAATAAAAATGGAATAAAATTTATATATAATATTCATGAAATATTTATAAATCTAAAAGGATAACATGTCATTTAATTTATTACCCTCCTATGCACAGAAAAAATGATAATGTCGTTTGTGGGACTACCACCTCCACGATGTGATATGATTCATTTTTAATAACCATATCAGATGGATAATATATATAAGTATATTTAAATAATTAATATGATATTTATGACATTATGATCATTATTTGTTGATAAAATAATGTTTACCTTTTTTCATAATGATCATTGTGGTGTGGTAAGTTTTCACCCGAATGGCCCGTAGGCCTTAATTTTTATTGAATTTTAATAACCCCCTCCCACTTCTAGGGATAACGAGAACCCCTTAAAATTCCCGTAGGCTTAGTGATTACATGGACCAGAGGCTTAGGAGACATTACATTACCCGAATAATTTAGGGAATTCAACCAGACTATAACTACAAGGAACTGCCCCTCCCCAACATCTGCATCGTGATGGTAGCTCTCCACCTTCACATGTTTGTCTAGCTAGTCATCCCATGAAAGAAAAAGAAAGTCACGATGGCGTATCCATACCATCTCATTCATTCAAATCCATTGGTTCTTCTATGGTGAATAATAATAATAGAAAAATGAAAATGTTACTCATGTGTACTGTTGGTTTACTATCTTCACTATTGAAATATAGTTTCATTTTGTTAACCAAATGAAATTGTTAAATTTGAAAATATAATTTAGGTATAAAAACGATAATTATTTCATGATTATTATTATATATATGGTTTAGTAATGACCACATTTTCCATGTTTAACGAACCAATGTCATTTTGGACTTATGGACTACATATCATCAAAATATCAGAAGTGAACTTATTTAATTGATTAATTGTATATAAAATGATATTAAATAAAATAAATAAACAATGAACATAAAAAAGGTTCTTAAAAAGATATAAATTAACCCAGATTATTGTTCAGGAATATGAACAATGCACATGATAAGCTGGATTCAAGGTAGTGTAATTTCATTAAAACCGAAAATTTTAATGATTCTCTTAAAAACTATCTTTTTTTTTCATATTCAAATGATTGATTTTTAAATACGTTTCAAAGAAAAATTAATTATTGTTATATGATTTTTTAAATATATTTTTACCCATTTTTTATTTTTTACAAAATGTTTAAAAAGGAATATTTTTCTGTCTTCCAAATGAGGTAATTTCTGACATTTCCAAGAAAAAATTAGAACAAAGGTTTTTTTCAACATAAACGCCATGAGGGAAATTTCCCATCTTCATGAAAAATATTTTATTTGAAGATTCCATTAACAACAGACATGGATATTTTTAACGAAATTTTTTCCCTCTATATGTGCATAATTGTATTTCTTAATAAGTGGTTTTTCTCAATGAATGTTTTTATGATGCATGAATTCCTCTTTTATGATTATTTTATAGTTTATTAGAAATGTTTATGATGATGGGTGGTTGAATTATAAACTAATGTTTGGTGGGTCATTTATATTCTTCCAATGAATTGGGTATTTTTATGTTTTAACTTTACTTTGATGGTTATTACAAATCAAACTGTGATGGTTTCTCCAAGTATAACTATGAGGGTTATTTTATGTATAACAATGAGGGTTATTTCATGTATAGTAATGTGGGTTACTCCATAAGTAATTATGATAAAAAAATGATGCCCCTGGTTACTTGTATGATTTATTTTTGTTGTCTATGTTTTTATAATAAATCTCAGATTTTCACAAGGTAAGTTATTGTGTTTATGTTCAAGGGAAAGTATAAGTTATGTTTTAAGGATGAAAATTATAACTTTTCAGAAATGTATTCATGAATTTATCATGTTTTGAAGAAATATTTATGGGTTTTATTTTTATATAAATATTTATTGTTAAATATTTTATGGAAATATTTAGACGTAAAAGTTTTTTTCATCAGTGAAAAAATGTTTGTTTTTCCCCAAGTTTAATTTGAAATAGTAATTTTTATGAGTATTCATGGACTAGTTGTTTATTTATTTATTTTTATATTCCATACTGAGATTTTTGGGATCCTTCAAGAATTTTAAAATTATTTTCATTGGGTTTAATGATAGTTATGAAATAATAATAATTAATGATGAAAGCATTAAATTTTGACCTGAGAAGAAAACATATCACTTTTTAAAAGTGTTATATTATAGAAAAAATGGATACTAAGTAAAAATTTTTACTTTTTAATATATGAGTTTTTATGTATGATTTATGAAATAATTTTGTAAAACTATGAACTTAAAATATCCTTCGGATTTTAAGTGAAATATAGTTATAATAAAAATAGAATATATAATACATAAGGTCGGTCCTTATAATTTAGGTTGAAATATTGGGTTCCCTAGAACCAAAAAATAGTACTTTTAAATTACAATATCATGTTTATAGTGAGTTATGCATGATATACACATAGAAAAACAATGATGACATTTCAACATCAACTATTTAAATGGTAATATCCATAAATTATTTTTTATATCATAGGTTATGTCAGTTCCCATGCTATAATGATAAGTTCAAGATACCATGACATTAAACTAAAGAATATGTCCTATGATATATATACATCATTCTAATTAGATATATATTTTGACTAACTATGAAGTGATGGGGGATCATAAGCATTGATACTTCTTCTCATAAAGTTTTACCTTGGTGATCTAAAGATGATGAGATCATGAGGACTGACCCTCCAATTGAAACACCATATAATTCATGTTTCATGGGTAGTTCCTATATATAAATACATGAAATGGTATCCTTAGTTGATATTATTATCATTGTATACTATTTGATCACATAATTTCAATCAAGATGATAAATATTTCATTTAAGTAGTATTAAGGTGGTGTGAATTGGGCTCATCATTTGTATTATGGCACTGATTGAATAATCAAGATTGATTTTTTTATTCTAAAAGAAAGAGATATCTCAATACTATTTGATTATGACTGGGGTATCTATATTAACTCCATAACTATGGTAAAAATGTAAGTCCATCCAGTAATTTGAATGAATAAAAAACCAACAAAGGATGATGTCGAAAGTGTGTTCCATTCTTTACGATATTCCAGGAGAAAAAATATTATATTATTTGGAATGTGTTCAAAGGAATGTTGTTGTTTCTATGATTAATTTGTGTCTCTTTTGTGTATTTTATGGGTTTATAGACTCTACTTTTGGTTAATGAATGGTATTTAATTCTACTGAGATTATGGCCTAGAAGGTCACACACTATAACAAATTCAAAAGTCTTCCTTATTCCGATTAACATGAGTTTTGGACAAGATAGTTTCCATAAAAGGGTATGTGATATTCTCTTGGATATATGATTTTTAATGAATAAATAAATTCATATTAGTTGAGTTTAGAATATTTAGTATTTATTTTATTAATTAAATTAATTTATAAGTATTAAGTTAAATACATAAAAAATCTTATATAAATGAATATTTAATATTAAAGCATCGTTTAATAGTTTTTGGAATGAAAATTAGAGTTAATGGATAAATTTTATCATGTAAAATATTTTTGACTTAAAAAAATAGTAATAAGATGTAATTTCTTGTGTGTAAAAAAATTTGGGGGTTAGAAACCCTTTCTAGGTAATTTTATTAACTCACTATGTAAGTGAGGAGAGGATCCCATGAAATAAACTATTTATAGGACAATAGGTAAGAGCTTATCTACTATCTCCCATAAACTAGATATAAATGCAGGATCCATGAATTTGATCAAAGTCCAGCTTTATAGATTGATGGATCGATGCAGTGGTGAACATCGGGATGTCAGAGGCATCACTAGATCTCCACGCTAGCACCCAGAATTCAATGATCGAAATTCTTGTAGGCATTTACATCATTTTTGGATGTTCTAGAGGGGTTCAATTTTAGATCCTTTGAGTAGAGAAAATTAGTGATCATCAGATGAAGATTTTGTCTTCATATCAAATGTGGTATTTTTGTTTTAATTTTCATTCATAAAATTCACTACATGAAGATATTTAGGCCATTATCGAGGCTATGATTATCTAGTGATGTCGTAGATCCATTGATCACTGTTGAAAAGATTTATATTCCCAACCCATCTCCTTTTACTGTGCACCCCATTACCTAATATTGGTATTAGAACGATTGAGTTATAATTTTGATACATGAAATACTTAATTATAATTAAATTTATATAGAGGGTATCACTGTAGTTCCAATTCCCTAGATAACATTTCAATTTGACACTGGATGAACAATATGTATCCATATTTATTTTTTAATATGGATTGAAATAACAATTTTATGGCTTATTTTTTAGTTACATATATATATATATATATGTTTTTATGTGTGTGTGTATTGATACCTAAAAAAATTCGATAGAAAAAATGTTTGGTGAACCCCTGGTGGGACTAGAATTTCTTGATCGAAATAGTAGTTTCTATTGAAGAATAATTTTCAAAATTTTTATGCAGCTTATGAGATATGATTTTTAATAAAATACTTAATAAAAACATTTTTTCAATGTGGGTGGGGGCAGTCCTACCAATCCATTTTTTAAACAGACAAAAGTGGGAACACCTTGTAATATAGGACATGAATTATTATTTTTAAAACATCCTTTTGATTGTCAAAAATATGATTATTACGCCTATTAAAAACAATATAAATGTATGAGGCTCACTACTGTTCTTCTTCTCAAGCCACCCTCCCTATATAGGGTGAACCCCAGCCTATGCTGCCAACCCCTCCCTCCAATGGTCACTGTCCACCTATTGGTAATGAAAAATGATTTTCCCATTGGTACAATAATAATCACTAGATAAAATAAAGTGTAAAATGATTAAATAAGTGACACCAAATGTAATTTTGGAAAACCACCAAAAGGAAAGGGGTAAAAAACCATGGGCAAATAGAAGAATCGGTATAGGTAAAAATGGGTACACACTACCTCATTATAAACAAGAGAAATCCCTCGTAAAACCCCCTCTTGAATAACGGGGAAACTACCTCACAAATAATACACATAAACTGAGTAACTGGTGATATGATATCCCAGTAAAGTTGATGAAGAAATCAGAGGAGGATCTTGACTTTTGTAGGCACTTTCCATTTCTACCAAGTACCTCATTCTTCCTTCCCTCACTAGTGGTTTGGTCTGGTTTGGCCACGAACCACCCACCGCCACCTTACCCCATTTGACAAAGGAGGGGGGAAGTGCTGTCAAAGGGGAAATATATCGACACATCTCCCACATGTAAATTGGATTAAAAACCTGTCACATGTTTACATCCTTTATATCTATAAAACCATGCTTCTCACATATTTATGAGGCCACTCAATGATCTACCTCATCTAATCATATCAGAGTTAACTTCCTTCATTAGTAAATCTGCTAAATTTTCTTTAGTGTGATTTTTTTTTCATGGCCACTCTTCGTTCCTCCACCACATCTCAGAAAAAGTGATATTTTACCCTAAAATTCTTTTTCCTAAAATGAACATCTATATTATTTGAAATTTTAAAGGTGGTATGACTATCCAAAAATAATGTAATATACTCATGTTTGTTCCATAGATCCTTCAACAACATTCTCATCAAAATCCTCTCTTTACAAGCCTGTGTAGCTACCATGTACTTCGCCTCTGTCCTAGATAAGATATAACTGAATTAAAAATATAAATCCAGATCACATTCCCTATTAAAATAGTAAACACTTAACTATTAGTGGATTTACACATTATAAATATCCTATAAAATATGAAACAACATTTCCTTTGATAGTGATATCTAATCCTTCGTAACATAATGCTGCATCTGAGGTCCCCTTGATATATCTTAGGATCCAATTCACTATGCTACAATGCTCCCATCCTTGATTCACCATGTACCAACTAACTAATCCTAATTCATGTTCAATGTATTGTCTAGTACAGACCATAGAAAACATCTGACTACAGACTGCTCATTCAAATGGTATTTGAGATATCTTTATCCCCTCTATACCATTTCTTTGACTCATTGTAGAGGATAAATTGAAATTAACAAGATTTTGGATGAATATTGGATTACAGTCTTACATGTTGAAGCATTTCAAGGCTCTCCATAAGTAGTTCTGTTATGATGGACAAATATTCCATTCATTTATATCTATATAAATCTACATCCTAATAAACTATTTTTCTAGTCCCAAATCCTTTATATCAAAATCCTTATCCAACTGAGCCTTTGTCTCTTGGATCTGATCATTATTAGTCTCTACAATGAACATGCCATCTACTTACAACATAATAATGTTATAATAATTACCATATGATACCTTGAAATACGAATAAGGATCTGAATAAAGTCTTTTATAGACAAGGACAATGATATTGGAATATAATCTAGTATACAAACACCACAACAACTTATTGAGACTATACATAGATTGATTCAATGTGCAAACCAATTTCTATTTTCATTCTTCTAAAAAAGTTCTTTTTGGTGAATCTATATATATTCATCAATATCACCATGTAGAAAATCAGTCTTCACATATAGCTTCTCTAGATGTAGACTTTACGTAGCACACATAACCAGAACTAATTGACTATTCATTAGTCTTATAGCAGGATAAAAAAATTAATTGAAATAAATACCTTCATTATGCATATATCCTCTGACCACCTGTCTAGAATGATATATTTACACCTGGTCCTTTCTATCCCTATCAATATTAATGACCCATTTTTTATAATATCCTTCTTTCCATGATTTAGTGGAACACAATTCCAAGTATTTTTCTTCTGTAGGGCTTCTGGTTCCTCCTGCATCACTTCCATTCATGATGATACACCTAAAATATGGGATACCTCCTCAAATGAAGATGTCTCTCCAACCTCCATCAATAATAAGTACACAATATTTCTTTTTGTGACATAGTATATGTGTCATAATGGTTCTATTTTCTACTGAGTTGACCGTCATGGTCCAGACTCAACTGGTACTTGATCTTTATGCTCAGGTAATGCTGTAGAGAAAACTGGTTTTTCCTTAGATTTTTCCTGAACTTCAACTGTTGTAGTTTTTGTACTCTCCTTCACTATGTATCAATAAGTTGTCATTTTCATATTGTCTACTTCAAAATTTAGATATCTAATGATGATAATTTTATAGGTAGTAGGTCTCACAAATGACACCCCTTCACACCATCATCATATCCCATTAAGATATATTTCATGTATCTTGAATCCATATTCTATCATTCTTGGACATTAAACATTTAAAATACAAGACTTCCAAAATTATGTAACTAAGAATAGTCAGCAGGTTTACTATTCCATATCTCTATCAGTGTCGTTAGATCAATATTCTTTGAAAGATTTTATTTGATCACATAATAGGTTCTATTCACTGGTTCTACCCAAAATGTTTTCAAAATTCCTTCAGTCTTCATCATTTACCTTGTTCTATATAATAGCCTTTTGATCATATTCTCTACCACTCCATTATGTTGAGGAGTGTATTCCACTGTGAACTATCTCTTGATTCCTTCTCATGGAAAATATGTATCAAAATCCTTTCTGGTATATTATCCACAATGTTCATTCCCCATAAACATGATCTTATTTCTAGATTCATGTTTATTCTTCTCTTTGAATATTTTGATGACATCCAAAACTTTGCCCTACTTATTAATTGGGTATACCAAAAAACTCATGTAATAATAATTTGTGAAGGATACAAATAACCTTGATCCTCCCATGGATATAACTTGTTCTTTCCAAATATCAAAACATATCAAATTTATGATCTATTTGCTTCATGCTATTGACATCTTGAACTTTAACTTGTGTTTCTTTCTAAAACACAATGCTCAAAAAATGGTAAGGATAACTTTGTAAGCCTGGGAATAAAATTATGAAGCACTAGAATCTCAATGATTCATTCTATCATATGGCCTAGCTAACTATTCCATAACTTCATCAATGCTCTTATCGAGGTAGTTGATGTAACAACTATCTCTGCCTCCTTGAATTTTTCACCCATATGAACGTATTGGTTCTTTTAGATCTTCTCTTCCTTAATCACAACATGTACACCCTTCACAATTATCATCACTCCATTATTAGTGTGAGTCTTGCATTCGATGTCATAAAATTGTCTCAAATACAATATGTTATTCTTCAATCCCTTAATACGGTGTACTAATTGGATGGTTTAAACTATACCCTCATGCATGTTCAGCTTGATTGTACTTAATAAAATGATCATTAGGGTGTGATCTCTCCCCATGTACAAAATTCCTTTCAGGATGGTTTCTTATGGGTCAAACCATTCCCGTCATGATTTCATGTGTCATGTTTATCTAGAGTCATTTATCCACGCATAGTTGAGATGCTTCCTACTTCAAGAAGTCATTTCTACTTCACAAACTTGTATATATCTACTTCAAGAAGAACTCACCACACTTATACCCATGTAATAACTCTTACTCCCACTAGAACCAAACTCTATTTTCACATATTTCTGTATATCTCTAATTTCCAGTCCATAATTATCCTTCCACAACATTGCATGAATCTTCGTTTTCCACTGTGAAAAAGTTATTCCCATTGAATTTATCAATCTCAAATTTCACCATCATATAGATATTTCATAATTATAGAACCAATAATATTTCACAAAGGTGTATTTAATAATCTCAATAATTTTTTGTGATATGAAAATTCAAACAGAGTTTCAATCATAGAGCATACTTAAAATTTTGAAAATTATTAATACAAAAAATAAGTGAATAAAAATGGGCTAGAACATACCTCTAATACAACTTATTGGGACAAAAAAATGATTTACCACTGGTGAAGCAATAATCATGAGATAATATAAAAGTAAAAATGTGGAAATATATGAGACCTGATGTAACCTGAAAACCCCCCAAAATGAAAGGGCTAAAAAACATGGCCAGATAGAAGGATCATTATAGGTAAAATTGGTTATAAACTCCCAAAATATAATAAGGAGAAAAACCAAATAAAAATACATATTGAATAATGGGGAAAAAACTCCAAGAATAATACATATAAACTAATGACCTGGTGAAAAGATATATGGGTGAAACTAATGAAGAACTTGGAGGAGGCTCTTTCATTTTATGGGATACTCTAAGCACTGTACAATACCTACCACTACCTTATTCCACTAGAGGATTGGTTGGGTTTGGGAACCAACCACCTACCACCACTATACCCTCTTTGAAAAATTATGGGGGAGGTACTATCAATGGAGAAAACTGCCGACACCTCATACTAACTTGTCCCCTCACACATGGCTCAAACTGCCATTAGTCGGTCACTTTCCATGTTACCATAAAACACTACTATTTTAGTGACCTATTGACGGTACATGACAAACTCATATTGTTATCCAAACTGTATCTACCATCGTTCCTTCATGTGGCTGACCTACCACCTCCCCAAGTAGAATACCCTTCTCACCAACACTGTTCAACTCTGATGATGGAACGCTCTTCCTCTTATTACGACTAGAGGGGACTGAGGCGCAACCTACTATGTTGGACATCTCTACACCACCAGATTCCAATAGCCAAAACTCATCTGATCCCCTCATACGTCATCCCACTGGTTGGACATGGATCTAATGGAAAACCCCTCGACTACATGGCTTCCTACCATGTTCTCCAACAGTCAAACAAATACCCCTTCACAATGTCCCATCTATTGACTCATGTGCAACATGTTTAAGGTTACTTTCATCCACACTAGGATAAAAATATTCGAGAAAGGAGGTTTTTTCCTTCTACACCCACCTAACCTATTTAGGGATAAGATGTGTACAAATACCCCTTTTAGGGGTTTTAGATTTATCATGTGCCTTTGAAGACACATAGCCATAATGATAAAATATATATTTCAAATTTATGTTATTTTTATGAATGTAATTAAAATAAATTATGGATACCATGATTTATATTATATTTGAATTAAAATTGTTAATAAATTATTATAATTATTATATTAACCTTCATCAAATTTTTTTTTCAAAAACAAAAATAATCATTACACATTGAAAATTGTGTGTCAATTGATCTTGAGTTTTAACCATCCAATGAATGAATATGAAATTATTTATTTATAAAAATATTTCAATTTCTTATGACATATGAAATTAATTATTTAAATATGATGGTTTATGCATCATCAACAGTCATTATTATATATATTACTTATTTTGTGCCTAGTTGAAATTAATTTAATTATTTTATGTAGTCTTGATACCACATCATCCGAAGATCAATATTTTTGTATTAAAAATAAGGATTAAGACAGAGGCCATGCTAAGATGAGATGATATCCTAGATTAGATGATGAAATATTAGACTAGGGTGCAAGATGTAATATGAGTGAAGATATAACATTGGTATTATAACCCTTAAGTCATGGTTGATCCATTGAGTATTAATAGATCAACCAATATCAAATTATCAATATCAATCACACAATTTATTTAATTTAAGATTGTTTTATTTTATGAATATATATTATTACAAAATCACATAAAATAATAAAAATAAAAATGAAAAATTAAACCAATTTATGAAGTGATAAATGTTTTTATACTTATTATGTAGTAAGTTTTGATATTGACAACATTGAATGTAAATTTTGATAGAAAATGTTTTCATTTATCAATAAATAATGAAAACCCTCTATGTAATATTATGTCTGAAAATAGTAATTTTCTTGAATTTGAACAATACCAGGTGTATGGGGTGCACATCATCCCTAGTTGAGGGATCCTCATACTACAATGGAGTTCTTTGGAGAGCGATGAGTTGAGTTAACCAAATATGGACAAGGAGAAGTATATATAGATAGGTTGGTTCTTCTTTAGAGGAAAAGTGTTGAGTAAATAAAGTATATAATTTAAAAAATATGGTACTTCACTCAACAGATCACGAAATCTAAAGTAAATGTGGTTGTCCAATCAGACACCTACATTGGAACTATATGAGTAGTGGCGTAGAATAGATTATAGACTATGATAAGATGTTTTGAGAATAATTACAACTATAATACCAAAACAATAGAGATTTAATGTATAGTAGTGAGGGATATTAGAGTTTAATAAAATATTTAGAGACACTTTGTGATTTATTTAATTAATAATGTCTAATAATTAATCAAGATAAAAGTACTAAACTATTAGTTTTTTTAAAAAAAAATTAGAAACAAATAACACCTATATACTAAAAAGATCATTTACTAACCAATATGAGTTTCCAAATAGTATTATAGGCTCCTGCGTAAAGTACTATGACAAGATAATCCATGGTGCTAGAGTTTCCAAAACCTATTTAGCCACCTCAGGAAGTGGGGGTGATAAAAATGCTTATGGGAGAGTCATTTATGATGCATTTGATGTTTACATAATACATATGACATAAATATATGATGTAAGTTAATGGTATAACTTAAATACAATGATGATTTCACATGTTTTCCCATAATGAAGAATCTTAAAAGGATAAATTGAAGCGAGATATGCATGAGTGATTATGGTACATAATGAGTTCAAATTGAAAGATGCATCATGATATTTTAGTACATCCAATTAATGAATCATTTTCAAACAAGGAATCCATTTATTTTGGGATTGAAAAAAAATATTATGGAAAAAAAGATTCATTTGGATTAAGGGAAGGTTCTTGATGTTTGGTAAGAACACCAAGAAAGATTAATCTTTAGGTCCTATGGTGAAAAACTCGAAAAGACAAGTAAAAAATGTAAATGGAAAGTAAAAAATTAAACTCACCATAAAAATTTCCTTGAATGAAAATAGGTATTGAGTCTTAGAATTATTTATTCAAATGTCATGATATAATTCTATAGAAGATAAATGAAAAGAATTGAATTGAAGAAGCAAGAAGTTTCTTCTTCTTTAGGTATATTCGTACTATTTTGTAACGTTTCTGATGTACTTATTGTGAATTAAATAAAATATTCCTATAATATATGTGTATTGAATTAAAATAACAAATTAAGTGTAGAAATATTAAACGTTATAAGGTTTGTTCTTCATGCTGTTGAGAAAGGGTGATTCCTAAGTCAGTGATAAGAAGTAAAAATCTTTTATATTGAAAGGTTTATTGATTATACTTGATAATTTGTTAAGTATCATCAAATAATTTATATATTTTAATGGAAACAAGGAAAATTTATTCCATTTCATATTTAATGTGGTTTACGGTTTCTTATAATCAATTATAGTTTCAGTAATGCTTGAATTGTTGGAAATAACTGATGAATATGAAATAAAAGACTCAGTTATACCTAGATATGGAAAATATAATTATTTTACAAAAGAGAATAAGTATTTTTAAAGGATATAACTAGTATGGTTTTTATAATCTCTATTTACAAATACCTTAGTTATTATTGACATATTTACTTACATAGAATGGATAAATAAACATTTATAAATTAAGGAAAGTCACTAATCTTACAGAATTAGTTCGACTGGGGAGTGTAAACTATTTAAATGTTAAGTTGATGGTAAATGTACTTCATAAGATTCCTATAACAGATTTATGTAATATAAATGTAAATTATTGTATATTCATGGTCATATTATATGAGTTTATTCGAACTGGTGTGCGAAGAATATCCTGACCAATCACACATTTATCATGAAATGAATAATGGAACTATTGCTAAACATTGATTTTTTATTCACATCATATCTATGATGTCCGTACAAGTTTGACCAATGGTTAGTATTACATGTAAATATCAATTTATTAAATTTTACATGGAGTAATTCTTAATAAAAAAATTTCCTTATACACATCATATTTATGATGTAAGTAAAAGGAGAATCAATATTAAAATTCATATATAATTAAATATTTCCACAATTTTTTAGGCATGATTCACAAATACCATCATTATCCCATATAAACATGAAATTCATAATGAAAATGGATATAATATTCATAATATTATGATATAATTCTATTATATTATACGATTATATGTTAAGATGAAAACTGCTTTCTAAGGATATATAAAAACGTTTCCCATGAAAAAAATACAATATACATATAAAGTAATTATCCTAATGTTTTTCAATGATATTACATAAATAATAATCACTATGAAATTGTAGTAAAGTTATAGAATATATTTCTATAAGGTCACACAAATATATTCAAGATAGAAATATAAAGATTGACATTGGTTTAGTCAATGTTGTTGATGAATATGTAATTTTCATAGGAACAAATTCCACAAGAGCATGTGGAAGGGGAATATTAAAGAGACACATTATATGTTATAAGGATAAAACCACAGAAATGAATTTACATTCCCCATGGATGGTGATACATTATTTATTGATAATAATTAATCCTATAATTAAGCAGTACATGAAAATTATCTAACATTGACATGATTAATAAATATTCAATAATAGATTACATGTATCAAATTACATGGGGCTTATTTTTTTGAAATATTGTGATAGGTAGTCATGTGAAACTATTAGTTTATGGTCTAATAATGGAAACAATAATGATATATTGGAAACAAAAATTCATTATTACAAAATCTATCTGATTTTTTATTATTATTGCTATTTTGTTTGATCATTGCATTGGTCATTCGATGTCGAGACCACCAATCATGGAACGCATCAATATGACACAATTAGAAAGGGTTGGTGACACCACATAATTATAATAAGAGTTTAATGATATTGAAATACACATTAGTATTACAAAACAAGATCATAGAATTTTAAATTGGAATAAATATATTTTATGTGTCTCCAAGAGGTTAGTGGGAGTGCCAATGTTTTATAAGGAAAATATGTTTGATAACATATGGAAAATAATTATTGGTCATGCAATTATTTTAGACCATAATGAAGATTTTATCTAGAGATTTTATTAATTTTGAATATTACTATTCTCATGAACAAGATTTACCGAGGTTGATCTAATGAGTTTCTTAGACCGAATTAATAGTCCATATGCTTACAATGTATTGAAAAAATACAAGTTAGAACAATTTGGGAGATAATTGATTCGAGCGTCAAATGGAATTAATATCTCCAGGAATACATGCATGGGCATAATAGAATATTATAAATGTGATTATAATTCCATAAGTTTAATCAAAGGATATATCATATATGACATGTTATGTATATTATATTTAAAACATATAATTTATAGTAGTAAAATATCAGTTATATCCTGGAGAACTGAAACAAAGGAGTGAGAATTATCTAATTGTACTTGAGAAAGTTAAAAGGATATGTACCTAGTATGTGGATAGGAAGGGATTTTAGTTATAATGGGAAAAACATTATTACTTTAGATAAATATGATATTTTATATTAGTCAGAATAAGGTAATGATCATGAGTATCTCATTCAAGTAAGAGGTAGCCACATCTAAAAAATCAAGAGCATTAAAGCTTTTGATATAGCTAAAGAAGTAGGTAAAAATGAAATAATTTGTTCCTGTTCTTGGAATTTCACCATGCATCTAAGGTTTTATAAATATTATAAAAATAATTATAGTACTATCAAATATGTGATGTTTTTACAGAAGAAAATGGAATATTGTTGCAGATATCATCTGTTGAATAGTCCTGTTCAAGGAGGTAAGGTTACAAATAATATAATAGTCATGCTACAAAGACATGGTAGACCTAAAGACTAAATCCATAACCTAGTATAAGAATGATCTTACCATGTGATTTCTAAAAATCATCGTCAGTAAGTTAGGTCTAGTGAAAGTGGGAATGTTGTAATAGTGGGTTCTTAAGACCGCACTAAAGAGTACATTTCTATTACCATATCATGTACATAGTGAGTTATATGTGATCTATACTCCCCAAAATAGATTTTATATTTCTATGTCTTCTATTTAAATGGTAACAAATAAATATTACTTATCTTATCAAAATTTTTTAGTTGTTTCTAGGCTGTAATGAGAACCACATGATACCATAAAATTAATCTTAAACATTTTTTTGTAGTCTAGGAACATCTTTCTGAATAGACACAGAATATGATTGAATGTCAAGTTATAGGGGCATATTATTGTAGATAATTATTTTCATGATCTTTATTGTGGGCGATTTCAACAATATGAGATCATGATGAATGAATTACCAATAGTAAAACTACAAGATTCTTTTGTCATTGGTAGTTCCTATCTAAAAACATGTGTAATGGACTCATACCATGATATTATTATCGATGTGTAATTTTTGATTGTGTACTTTGATTCAGGTCAAAACTTTGTAATTGAAGTCATAGAGAGGTATCTTTTATTTGGTGCATCATTGGTATTATATCATTGTTTAAGTAATCAAGATAAAAATTTTTGCTTCTCAAAATAAAGAGATGTATGAGGCCTAGTTGATCAAGATGGTAGTACTTTTAGTAAATCCATGGACAATATAGAATAAGGAAGGTCTATCCAAGAAGGTCAACAAATAATATAGAAATAAAGGATAATGTAACAATTGTGCAACCTAATTTATGAGATATTATGAGACATAGAGATTATATTACACAATGTGTACTCATTGGATGGTTGTCATTTCTATGAGTACTCCTTAACTCATTACGGGCCTATATGAGTTGCTAGAATCTTATCCCGGTCTAAGAATAGTATTAACTACTATCTAGATATGGGTCTTTAGGGTCACACACATTATAATATTCAAAATTATTCCCAATAATGATTAATTAGAGTTTAGGACATAGTGGGCCCCACCATGGGTTTCAAGATAAGCAAAAGGATATTTGATCAATAGGGAATAAATAAATTCATATTATTAATGTTTAGAATAATTACTAAATAATATATTTATTTAATATGTTTAAAAGTTTTAAAGTAATTACATGGAAAATATTATATAAAATTATTTTATTTTAATATTTTAGATTGATTTAATATTTACAAGAATGGTGAGTTATGTTAATAGATTTATTTTATAATGGAATATATTTATTATATTATAAATATGTTATCAAAATATAAAAAATATTTATGACACATTAATGTAGTGATTAAATGTTGTTTAAAATGATTAATAATTATTTGGGGTTCAGGGACCCTTTTTGGGTAATTTTATGACTCATTATATAACTGAGGTGTGGCTCCCATGTGCTAAACTATTTATCTTTTGTTGGATTATATCCACTATCTCCTCTCCAGCATCCTATAGAGTGAAACTCATGATCCAAGCGTTCGATCAATGTTCATCTTCATAGATCGATGGATCGATGTTGCGATGATCATCTGGACATCGAATGCATCCCCAGATCACCATTATAGAACAATGAATTTGATGGTTGACATTAATGTAGACTTTTAAAAAATTTCAGGATGATCTAGAGGGGTTAAAATTTATATCTTTTGAGCAATACATTTTGTTGAAGTGACAATATCAATAACTACATATAATTGAATGTGATATTTTTGTTTTAGTTTACATGATAGAAATTCATCAGAAAAAAATTTAAATCCTTTACGAGGGATGAGTGTAACACTTCAAGACTTTACAATATATTTGTTTTTAAATAAATCTAATCTCTTAAATAACATAAAATTCACGTAACTCCATGTTTATATGAAATGGGATACTCTATTAAAATATTATTATTTAAAAATAACCACTATAAACTAGCCATTAAATTAAAGGGTATGAATTTGACTAAATAAATTATGAAATATATGTTTTAAAAAATAATAAAATAATTTTAATGCTTATTTATTGATTAATTTTTTTTGAACCATTTGAAAGAGAAATAAATGTTTTCACAAATATTTTTTTAGATGGTATATTAGTCATGTTTTTTACACATAATTTGATAATATTTTTTTAACAATTTTATAAAATTTATTTTCAAATTTTAAAATAATTTTTTAAATCATAATATCAAAATTATCTTAGTGTAAACTTCTGGTATTTTTTGAATGACTTTAATATATTATTGAATAGAGAAAATATAGATTTTATTAAATAATATATTATAATTTAATGTATTTTGAAATAAAATTTATTTTAATTTAGTTTTAAAGTAAAATTAGTTCAAATATATTTTAAATAATCCAAATTACTTCATTGAAATCAAATTCATACTGAAACATTATTAACTTTTGAATGTTTTTCTTTTGGAAAATCAATTTTTCGACACATCTACAGGTTTAATTTTAAAATAAATTATTCCAATTTTGTAATTAGAAATTGAAAAAATGGATTCCATATCTTTATTATGCATAATATATATTATCTAATAATTTTAACTTAATTTTTTATAATAGTTAATTGTGAAAGAAAAAAAATATTTACCACGGTTAAGGTGAAAATGGGTTTAATGGAGTTTAACAAACAATATTAGGCTTAAAAATGACCAAAAACATGTCCAATTACTATTATTGGTCATATTTAGATCATTTATATTCTAAGGTTATAAAATAATCCTTTTTTATCCTTTTGTTAGGGGAAAACATGTTTGTCATTCATTCTTTTCAAAAATTCCAAGTATGTCATATCCCTCACATAAAAGGGTTAGTCCCTCTCTTCTCCTTTACAAATTTCCAAAAACCATTTTTTCAGAAAATAAATACCCAAATAACACCATTAATATCCTATACTCATCCTATAATCCTTGTTTGGTTCATAAAAGTTACATAATATGGTTTTGGGTTTAAATGAAAATAGTTTGTCGGAAGAAGAGCTGATGTCCTTAAGAGAGAATTTAATTATATTTCTTCCTCCAACTCAATAAAATTTTATTAAAACATAGTGATATAATATAATACCTATATTAAATATAATTATATTCCTTTAGGTTAAGGTAATGACCTACAACTATATCCTCCTACCTCAAATGGGAAACAAAACCGTGATTATGAGTACAGCGGGCAACTACCACACGAACTGACGTAATTCATAATCCATCACTGATTCTCATAGAATAATGTAATAATTTATATCATATTTATATAAAAATATTTATGATAATATTATACTTAAATATTTATAAAATAATTTATACATTCTCACTATCCATTCTGTGGAGAATACGATAACATCACTCATCCGTACGGCGGGGTACCGCCTCATGAAGCGATATGATTATTTTTTCACTTACACTATATAGGGAAGGTAATAAAGAAAGATTTAATGTTTATATATGATATGGTTGAAATATTAAAAATTATTTAAAATTAATATATCATAAAATTTCTTACTTTATCATTCATTGAATAAATGATAGCATCGATCGTCTGTACGACGGATGATCACCTCGCGAAGCGATGTGATTTGTTTTCACTACCCTATCATATGGATGGTAAGTGTTTGGATATTTAAAAAAACAATATGATATTTGTTATATAATTATAAAAATGGATGTATAAACTAAAACTTACTATAAGGCTTCGGCCTTAAAACTTACATAATATTGAATTAAATGAATAATTCACATTGAGGATCTTTTCAGGTTTATAGTTTTAGAGAATTAGGACATAACTATTATATCTCAATATATTACAAAGTAGAAACTTCTACTAAGTTTCCATAAAAAAAACTCTTAAAAAGAACATGTCCAGTTCTATGTTTTAGGTTGCATGACTTTCCCTTGATCCCATCCTTGACCCTATTCCACGTTAAGTCTTGTGAAAAACATTCCAAAAACGTGGGATGATCATAAAAAGATCAGTAAGGGATACACAAAGAATGAAAACTGTTAGTTTTTCAAAACAACTAGTAAACCATGTATACTTTATCAAAGTAATACTTTTCACCTTTTCAATGTAGTAAAAACTCTTCACTGAATAAAAGTTCATTACTTACCCTTCTGTAACCAAAAGATTACCAAAAAACCCATATAAAGATCACATAACATATAAAGGTAACATGGGACATAAACATACTTAAGTGGAATAACCATAAGGTCGACTTCCACACATATCACTTAATGGAATAGCCATTCGGCCAACTTCCATACATACTTAATGGAATAGCCATACGGATGACTTCCATTCCCAATGCATTGGAGGTTATAACGTAACCACCCGTCCTGGTATTCACGGAACCACCCTGTCATATGGTTTATCACGTAACCACCCATAAAATGTCCAAGTACCATTATAAAATTATAACACATAAAACCAATATAAAGGAATGAGAACATTTCCATATTTCAATCACAATATATAATTTAAATATACTGACAAAATATAATCCTTTATCAAAACCATTTTCAATACCAAAATACGTAAAATATTATATGGTATTTATTTTATTTTAAAAACATTACGGCTTGTTGACGAAGCCAAAGATCAAATAATACTCGTGGCAGCGGAAAAGGTCATTTTCACCGTGTATGTTAAAAGAAACATTCCTCTTTTTCATTTAGTAAAACGCTTCGTAGAAAAAGATTCCCATTGTATAAAAGTAAAAGTCAAAGGGTTTTATACACCGTATAAAAGAAAGTTGTGTATAAAATGAAATATGCCTCAATGAAATGAGATTGAGACGAAGTCCCTTACAAAGACGGTATCCTTGGTTTAAGGATAAATCAATTACATAATTATGTGTGACAAACGAATACACCAAATATAATTGAATATTAATTGTAAAAAAATCAAAGGTTATTCACACATATTCATAGAACGACATATTCAAGGAGTATAAGTTTATCCCAAATAATAAAGTTTGGGTTAAGAAGTTCCCTTGCAAAAATTTGACAGCCTAATGGCATCACTACAAATTTCAGAAAATGAGATGATGAGAGATAAAAAGGGTATCTCATCACATGGAAATAAAATTTAAATCAATAAGGAAATAGAAGAACATATCCGAACATAATAGTATGTGAATTAAAAGACATAAAAAAAGAAGTATTTTAAAAAGAGGAGGGTGAATGGTTCCCTTACCGACATGGGTATCTTTCGAAACATACACCCCGTGAAATAAGGACAATACAAAATTGATGTAAATACTCATAAATGAAAGTATATTACACAATGAGTAAAATAATGGGCAGTACATACACCAATCAAAGGAAATTGTGTCAAATGTAGCATAAATCTCACGGGAATAAAAGTGAGATGAAAAATCCCTTACGAAAACTCGGCAGCCTAACGGTGCCACATAAAACTTACAAAAATGGATTGATGAGATCAAATAGGGTATCTAATCATATTAACATAAAGTTTATAGGATGAGGAATATAAAAGAACATCCCCCAACATAACAAAGAGGAGCTGAAATGAAGTGACATAAAGGAGAGTACTTAAAAAGAAAGAGAGGGGTTAGATCTCTTACGAAAATTCGGCAGCCTAACGGCGCCACTCAAAACTTCGAAAATGGATTGATGAGAGAGAATAGGGTCTCTCCTCATATGAACATAAAAATCACAGTAAGAGTAATATAAAATAACATCCCAATAACAAGAAAGATGATCTTTAAAAGGAATGACATAAAAGAGCGTATTTAAAAAGAAAGAGTGGAGTAGGATCCCTTACCTCGGGTCCGACTTGACTCGATCGTTCTTTAACATCCTGAATAATAAACTTGAGTTAATTTATACTTGCTTAAGAACCTTTTTCAAGTTCATTATTCCTTTTATATCAATTATTGACATGTTATAAACATTATGTAATCATTTAAGTTAATAATGTTTATTTTGTCGATATTTGGTTCTTATGTCAAAAGTGGACTTCTTATAATTACATATTGTTCGTGTGGTCAAAGGTTCTTTATATACAGAATGAAATTACTGATTTGGATATCATATATATCATATATATCTAGCATATACATGTATTTATAATATTACATAATCATTTAGAGGTAAGAAATGAAATGCACCGTTCATGGAGACGGTAAGCCATATGTACGCATGAATGCTACTTTCATTTTAGGTCATATTAATGGAATTAAAACTAAATGAGAGATGTGTATATTTTTAATTCCAGAATTATATTCATCCTTTAGATGTATCATACATTATATATATATCCATTTTATGTACTTATAATAGTACATCACATTTGAGGATAAGAAATGAAATGCACCGTTCATGGAGATGGTAAGCCGTACGTACGCATGAACGCTACTTTCATTTCTATCTCATACTTTAATGGAAAGAAAAAAATAATTATATAAAGGTATATTATAATTCCAGTATAAAATCATATATAATAACTTTAAATCCATCCTTTATACATACCATATATGGCATTAACGAATCAAATCACTTTGAGGGGGAGGTAGTCCGCACTTCCTAAAATGAAGATATCACGTATACCCATAATGGAAGCCATAAATGTATGCCACAAATGAAAAATTCAGAAGCTTAAGTAAAACATAAAAATATTATATATCATATATAAACATAGTGTAATCTTAATGGCCACATTTGAAGGTGTTATATGAGTGTTGAACAATCATCGTTTCGTGAGGCAGAAATTCGCCATCCACAGAAACAGTATATTCTTTAACCATTAGATGAAGGTGCGTGTAAGTGTAGCTCGAATACATATTATAACCACATCCTAGTATATTGAATATACTGGAGTTGTTACAAAATAAATGAATAAAAAGAGTTTAGAGGGTTGGAGAAGCAAAATAAAACAAAAGAGCACAAGTGAAGATGTTACCTTAAAATTGGGTAACTCCCTTTGGTTTGAACCAAAAGGGTTTCTTGAAGAGCTTCCTGACTAAGTTAAGGCTTCTAGGATAAGTATATGGATGTGGAGAGACAAAATGATCAGATCGTGGACGAACCAAAGGCTTTAGAGGTGTGGGTAAGGTGGTAGAGGTGGGGGCCTTTTATAAGAGGAGAGGAGGGCACTCTTGGAAATGTATAAAATGTTACTTTATTTTCAAATGGTTTTCGTATTTTAATGGTTCCACATTGATTTTTTTCAAGGATAAGGTGATAAGGGTTCTAAATCCACCCATACAATAGGTTTTTTACATTTTTAGGTCCTAGATGTTTCATTATCTTTCCATTTTATTTAAATCGTTAAATAATGAGGTCATCGCTGCATCGTCATGATGTCATAAAGAATCTAATTTATTTAATGTCTAAAAATTATAAAAAAAATACTATGATGTAGGAAATCTTTTTAGCTTTCCAATGACTATTTATAGTCAAAATTCTGACTTATATAACCACATGTAAAAATTGGTTTAGTAAAACAAAACATGTTTGTGACATTTTTATTTTAACTTTAAATAAAAGGCATAAATGTCATTATCAAACCCAAGTGGCTCCATGGGGTACCAAAAATCGTCCCATGGGTTGTCTTGGTCGGCCATAACTCATCCAATAGGGTTAGGACAAGTGTCAATATATTTTCATTTTATTATAATATCATTTTTACCTTAAATCACACTAATTACCTTTAATCGCGATTAATAAAACTTAAAAGTTACTTTTCATCAAAATTTATTTTCATCCCATTGAACCACATTTTACTTAACAATTAAAAACATTTTAATTGTATTTTTGAAAATCAAATCACAGAAGTAATAAAGTCTCATTTAAACGAAAAATCAAATTTTGTAACCACCACTTTGTGGTTTCACTATTCATCAAAAATTGGAGATTTTCAGAAAAATACCAAAAAATCACCCCAAGCTATATTTGATATTCAGAATTAAAAAATGATTTATATTTTACCAAATTCATAACATAGAAGTTTCATTAATTAATTTTATAATTAAATCCCGCTATTAAAAGAAATAGCGTGTTTTTATGAAACAATATCTTTCAAAAGATTGACACTCGTTTATGTCCAATATTAAAGTGATATTAATTAAAATGGCCATAATTGGGTTAAATGGTAAAAATATATTCTATTTAAACTTTAAAACCAATTAAAAAGATAATCTAATCATATAAATAAATTAGATTAAAAAGAGGTTTTGAATTAAAATACAACATTTTTCACTATTCATTAAAAATTGAAATTTTTCGGAAAAATACCAAAAATTTAAACAAAGTAAATTTTGATGTTCCGATTCTAAATAAGAATTTTATTTTGTCAAATATAACACATAAAATTGTCAAAAAGTGGATTTAAAAGAGGTTCTCCTTCAAAAGGCGGTTAATCGACCTTTTAAAGAATACTAGAATGTCTATGCTTAAAATTGGATTCATTCACATTTTAAATCCTCTAACATTTATTTTAATAAGTAAAAATATTAGACAAACATATATAATCATTTTTTAGGTAGTTCTGTTCATTCCCGCCATTACAACGGCTAGGCGTTAACTACTATTTAAAATAATATTATTTTATTATTAGAGTGCAACGTAAGATTCCCAAGAAACTCATTGTTGCGTGTTGGGTACGCCATCGAGCATAATGTCCTCTTTAAAGTTATATTAATATTTTATTCAAAAATATGGATAAATATAAAAATGTCATATTCTTTATTTACCTGGGGTGTTACATCGTTCCCCCCTTTTAGGAATTGTGTCCTCGCAATTTTAAAATTGGGCTTGGAAATATCCTTGAAAGTCCCATATGGGAACAAGATTCGGTAAAACAATCACTTTAAAATAAAGAAAGATAAGTACAGAGATCACCCGAGTTAACCCACACTAGGATTCCATGTAGGAAAACATGGACATGGAGGAGAAAACATAGGGTCATGTTCTGATGGAGGGTGATAGAAAACATGTTTAGGAGAAAGTTAGCCACAAGAAAATCACAAACTTGTGATGGGTTAAACGGTATTCGATTCCCCAGTAGGAAAAGTTTACAGACAAAATTTTTGTTTTAAGTTACTCTTCATTGATGAATTTATTTTTGAGCCTAACTAATCCATAATGAAACATACTTACTTGTAACATAGACTTACAACTTTTACTAGATTCCTTAATCAAACTAATATTTTCTCCAAAAGACGAGTATTTAGGAAGACTTGTTTGCATTAAGAGTACTATAATAAATTTCTAGAAAATCACCTAATCCACAAAAGAGAACTATATTCTTCCCATGTCTTTAGACTCTACCCAAATCCAAAACCAAAAAGGTTAGTACAAGATCAGATAATCCAGAAAAGGATAACCCTTTATAAAAAGAAAATATATTCTTAATCTACAAAATTTGTCCAACAAAACCCAATGATCAATGAGGACCATTCGATAAACAATTTGTCCATAAAATTCTTCAAAGTAAACCAAACTAAGATTGAAACCCAAATATTTGAAGGATTTAGTCACATAGTCTTCCAAGTTAAATCATGACATTTATCTCCAAACAACATCAGTTGCTCTTAATGTCTCGTATTGAAAAGTAATTAACCTAATCACATATCTTCCATGATAGGTTAATAAATTTCCATAGATAGACCAAAATCAACTTACTCTTAATTCATAAAATCATCTAACTAAAAAGAATCATTCAAACTAACCAGGGACTTCACGTAGTCCAGTGGTAGGTGATAAATACCAGTCGCACTTTGGTTGTGGGTTCGATTCCCGCAGCTTTGTCCGATGCGACGGGTTGTCACACGGTATGCGTGTTGTCCTTTTTATAAAACTCCAAAAATAACCCTAACATGTTTTAACCTTAATAGTTTCCTTATACCTCTCATTTTCATCCAAATTTTTTACGTTCTCAACATTTTAATTCTTGAAGTCTTATTTCACCACCATAAGATAAAATAAAACTATTCCCAAAATGAATAACATCATACCTTGGTCATGGCGTCCACTCGGTTTTATCGTCATCTTGATCACGTAGGTAGAAGTCCCATGCATTACAACAATGATTTATAGATCCCTCAAAATCATTTTCTTCCCCCATCCAAATACACCTTGAACAACATGGGTCATATGGGTGTTCACAGAAAAAAAGTTTTGGAAAATAATCATGTATGACATATTATTCCAAAACATCTGATAAAACATGATTTCTATAAAATAGTCGGACAGAATTTGAGTTGAAACTTTCTATTATTGGTCCTTTTAAAATACCATAAGTATGTGTTGAGAGAATATATTTTAAAATCAAATATAAATAGGTTTCACAAGGGTCTCCTTCCTCAGCACCATTTTTAAAATCATAATATGCTTCAAATTCTTGTGACAAGGTAAAATATTTGAAAATACCTTGATAATATTTACCTTTCTTGAAAATATGAGAATATTGTTAAAATAGTATTTTTCTAAAAACAACCCATGATCCACGATGATATCGAGGTATAGTGGAGGTGTTTGATATCTCAAACAACTGCTTGCAAGTGAGTTGTATGCTAGAAAAAGTTTCACAAACATCCGAACATGACTTTGCAATAATTATTGCAAGCATGTCATCAGGAAGAGATAGGAATGTCATTTGAGATCCTTCTCCTTCCATTCGTAACCGACTTTACTTGTCCTAAAAAAAGTTATAAAACAAGGATTTAACTGAAATAATAGATATAGGGACTAATAATGTGTCTAACAAAAACTCATAATCCCTAAAGATGTCTAAACCGACCTTTGATAACAACTAGAAGGCCCTGGCCTTAAACCTTACTTAATATTGAATTAAATGAATAATTCATATTTAGGATCTTTTCAGGTTTATAGTTTTAGAGAATTAGGACATAACTATTACATCTCAAAATATTACAAAGTATAAACTTTTACTATGTTTCCATAAAAGAAAAACTCTTAAAAAGAACATGTCCAGTTCCATGTTTTAGGTTGCATGACTTTCCCTTGATCCCATCCTTGACCATATTCCACGTTAAGTCCAGTGAAAAACATTTCAAAAACTTGGGATGAGCATAAAAAGATCAGTAAGGGATACACAAAGAATGAAAACTGTTAGTCTTTCAAAACAACAAGTAAACCATGTATACTTTTTCAAAGTAATACTTTTCACCTTTTCAAAGTAGTAAAAAATATTCACTGAATAAAAGTTCATTACTTACCCTTTTGTAACCAAAAGATTACCATAAAACCCATATAAAGATCACATAACATATAAAGGTAACTTGGGACATAAACATACTTAAGTGGAATAACCATAAGGTAGACTTCCACACATATCACTTAATGGAATAGCCATTCGGCCAACTTCCATACATACTTAATGTAATAGCCATACGACCGACTTCCATACCCAATGCATTGGAGGTTATAATGTAACCACCCGTCCTGGTATTCACGGAACCACCCGTCATATGGTTTATCATGTAACCACCCGTAACATGTCCAAGTACCATTATAAAATTATAACACATAAAACCAATATAAAGAAATGAGAACATTTCCATATTTCAATCACAATATATCATTTAAATATACTGAAAAAATAGAATCCTTTATCAAAACCATTTTCAATACCAAAATATGTAAAATATTATATGGTATTTATTTTATTTTAAAAACATTACGGCTTGTTGACAAAGCCAAAGATCAAATAATACTCGCGGCGACGGAAAAGGTCATTGTCACCGCGTACGTTAAAAGAAACATTCCTCTTTGTCGTTTAGTAAAATGCTTCGTAGAAAAAGATTCCTATTGTATAAAAGTAAAAGTCAAAGGGGTTTATACACCGTATAAAAGAAAGTTGTGTATAAAATGAAATATGCCTCAATGAAAGGTGATTGAGACGAAGTCCCTTACAAAGATGATATCCTTGGTTTAAGGATAAATCAATTACATAATTATGTGTGACAAACGAATACACCAAATATAAGTGAATATTAAGTGTAAAAAAATCAGAGGTTATTCACACATATTCATAGAACTACATATTTAAGGAGTATAAGTTTATCCCAAAGAATAAAGTTTGGGTTAAGAAGTTCCCTTGCAAAAATTTGACAGCCTAATGGCATCACTACAAAATTCAGAAAATGAGATGATGAGAGATAAAAAGGGTATCTCATCACATTGAAATAAAATTTAAATCAATAAAGAAATAGAAGAACATATCCTAAAATAATAGTATGTGAATTAAAAGACATTAAAAAATAAGTATTTTAAAAAGAGGAGGGTTAAAGGTTCCCTTATCGACATGGGTATCTTTCGAAACATACACCCCGTGAAAGAAGGACAATACAACATTGATGTAAATACTCATAAATGAAAGTATATTACACAATGAGTAAAATAATGGGATGTACATACACCCATCAAAGGAAATTGTGGAAAATGTAGCATAAATCTCACGGGAATAAAAGTGAGATGAAAAATCCCTTACGAAAACTCGGCAGCCTAACGGTGCCACATACAACTTACAAAAATGGATTGATGAGATCAAATAGGGTATCTCATAATATTAACATAAAGTTTATAGAAAGAATAATATAAAAGAACATCCCCCAACATAACAAAGAGGAGATTAAATGAAGTGACATAAAGGAGAGTACTTAAAAAGAAAGAGAGGGGTTAGATCTATTACGAAAATTTGGCAGCCTAATGACGCCACTCAAAACTTCCAAAATGGATTGATGAGAGAGAATAGGGTCTCTCATAATATGAACATAAAAATTACAGTAAGAGTAATATAAAATAACATCCCAATAACAATAAAGATGATATTTAAAAGGAATGACATAAAAGGACGTATTTAAAAAGAAAGAGAGGAGTAGGATCCCTTACCACGGGTCCGACTTGACTCGATCGTTCTTTAACATCCTGAATAATAAACTTGAGTTAATTTCTACTTGCTTAAGAACCCTTTTCAAGTTCATTATTCCTTTTATATCAATTATTGAAATGTTATAAACATTATCTAATCATTTAAGTTAATAATGTTTATTTTGTCGATATTTGGTTCTTAAGTCAAAAGTGGACTTCTTACAATTACATGTTGTCCGTGTGGTCAAAGGTTCTTTATATCCAGAATGAAATTCCTGATTTGGATATCATATATATCATATATATCCAGAATATACATGTATTTATAATATTACATAATCATTTAGAGGTAAGAAATGAAATGCACCGTTCATGGAGACGGTAAGCCGTACGTACGCATGAACGCTACTTTCATTTCTATGTCATATTAATGGAATTAAAACTAAATGAGAAATGTGTATATTTTTAATTCCAGAATTATATTCATCCTTTATATGTATCATACATCATATATATCCATTATATGTACTTATAATAGTACATTACATTTGAGGATAAGAAATGAAATGGACCGTTCATGGAGACGGTAAGCCGTACGTACGCATGAATGCTACTTTCATTTCTATGTCATACTTCAATGGAAAGAAAAAAAATAATGATATAAAGGTATATTATAATTCAAGTATAAAATCATATTTAATAACTTTAAATCCATCCTTTATACATCCCACATATGGCATTAACGAATCAAATCACTTTGAGGGGGCGGTAGTCCACACTTCCTAAAATGAAGATATCGTGTATACCCATAATGGAAGCCATAAAGTTATTCCACAAATTAAAAATACAAAAGCTTAAGTAAAACATAAAAATATTATATATCATATATAAACATAGTGACTTCTTAATGGCCACCTTTGACGGTGTTATATGAGTGTTGAACAATCATCGTTTCGTGAGGCAGAAATTCGCCATCCACAGAAACAGTATGTTCATTAACCATTAGATGAAGGTGTGTGTAAGTGTAGCTCTAATACATATTATAACAACATCCTAGTATATTTAAGTTACTGGAGTTGTTACAAAAGAAATGAATAAAAAGATTTTAGGGAGTTGGAGAAGCAAAATAAAACAAAAGAGCACAAGTGAAGACGTTACCTTAAAATTGGGTAACTCCCTTTGGTTTGAACCAAAAGGGTTTCTTGAATAGCTTCATGCCTAAGTTAAGGCTTCTAGGATGAGGAGAGGGAGGTTGAGAGACAAAATGATCAGATCTTGGCCGAAACAAATGCTTTAGAGGTGTGGGTAAGGTGGTAGAGGTGGGGGCCTTTTATAAGAGGAGAGGAAGGGCACTCTTGGAAAAGTATAAAATGTTACTTTATTTTCAAATTTTTTCGGATTTTAATGGTCTCACATTGATGTGTTTCTAGGATAAGGTGATAAGGGTTCGAAATCCACCGATCCAATAGGTTTTGGACATGTTTAGGTCCTAGTTTTGCATTATCATTCCATTTTATTTAAATCGTTAAATAATGGGGTCATTACTGCATCATCATGATGTCATAAAGAATTTAATTTATTTAATGTATAAAATTTATAAAAAAAATACTATGATGTAGGAAATCTTTTTATATTTTTAATTAATATTTATAGTCAAAATTCTGACTTGTATAACCACATGTAAAAATTGTTTTAGTAAAACAAATCATGTTTGTGACATTTTTATTTTAACTTTAAATAAAAGGCATAAATGTCATTATCAAACCCAAGTGGCTCCATGGGGTACCAAAAATCGTCCCATGAGTTTTTTTGGTCAGAAATAACACATCAAATAGGTTTAGGACAAGTTTCAATATATTTTCATTTTATTATAATATCATTTTTACCTCAAATCACACTAATTACCTTTAATCGCGATTATTAAAACTTAAAAGTTACTTTTCATCAAAAATTATTTTCATCCCATTGAAAAAATTTTTACTTAAAAATTAAAAACAATTAAATTGGATTTTTTAAATTCAAATCACAGAAGTGGTAATTTCCCATTTAAACGAAAAATCAAATTTTGTAACCACCACTTTGTGGTTTCACTATTCATCAAAAATTGGAGATTTTCAGAAAAATACCAAAAATTCACCCTAATATATATTTGATATTATGAATTCAAAAATGATGTCTATTTTACAAAATTCATAACATAGAAGTTTCATTGATTAATTTTATAATTAAATCCCGCTGTTAATACAAATAGCGTGTTTTTATGAAACAATATCTTTCAAAATATTGACCCTCGTTTATGTCCAATATTAAATTGATATTAATTACAATGACCACCATTGGATTAAATGGTAAAAATATATTCTATTTAAACTTTAAAACCAATTAAAAAGAAAATCTAATCATATAAATAAACTAGATTAAAAAGAGGTTTTGAATTAAAATACAACATTTTTCACTATTCATTACAAATTGAACTTTTTCGGAAAAATACCAAAAATTTAAACAAAGTAAATTTTGATGTCCCGACTCTAAATAAGAATTTTATTTTTTCAAATATAACACATAAAATTTTCAAAAAGTGGATTTAAAAGAGGTTCTCCTTCAAAAGGCGGTTAATCGACCTTTTAAAGAATATTAGAATGTCTACGCTTAAAATTGGATTCATTTGCATTTTTAATCCTCTAACATTTATTGCAAAGAGTAAAAATATTCGAAAAACATATATAATCATTTTGTAGGTAGTTCTGTTCATTCCTGCCATTACAACGGCTAGGCGTTAACTACTTTTTAAAATAATATTATTTTATTATTAGAGTGCAATATAAGATTCCCAAGAAACTCGTTGTTGCGTATTGGGTACGCCATCGAGCATAGTATCCCCTTTAAAGTTATATTAATATTTTATTCACAAATATGGATAAATATAAAAATGTCATATTCTTTATTTACCTGGCGTGTTACATTTACCCTCCTCCCATCATGATTTTTGAAATACTATAATGTTACTTATGCATCTGTATGAGCTACCGTCTCCATTATTATAATGTAGGTCATTTAAAATAACCATATTTATTGGTTTGTATAAAAATAATAATTTAGGTATAAAAAAGATACTTATTTCCGGGATATAATTCTATAGGTTATTAATTTATAATCTATTTGACTATAGTCATATTACCAATGTTATTTTGTATATATGATTATTTTATCGTTGAAACAGCTGACTTGAAATTAATTAGTTATGTAATTTCATATGACAAGGTTAAAATTACAACAAAATTAATAATAAAATTGAAAAGGGTTTTATGTAATTAGATAATTTATATAATTTTATCATTCAATAACATAAAAAACACATGTGAAAACCAGGATTGAGGTAAGGGATCTCTCTAAACCACCCTTTCCTTCAGGTCATGAACTTTCAATATCTAACTCAATTATCTATCTATTCAATGTTATGTAATTATTTTAATATATATATATATATATGTCTCTAACATATACACATATCTTATTATACCTTCATCTGATTGGGTAATACATTTCTTCTGACTATTTCTCAAATTCATTCATTATAAATTTCTATTTGATTATGATATAAACCAAGATTATAAAACACATTTTATTTCCATTGATAATTATTTTGTTATGAATAATTATTGATTTAATTTTTTAGAGAACATATATATTGAACATGTTATGATGTGTGTGTCCATATATTACTCCAATGCATTGGGAAAAAAATTAGTCTCCTGAGGTGTCATGTATGGGATTAGGGAGTAAACACTATCCATTATGGGACTTTGTAAACCATGTGATATTATTTAGGTAGTTATCCTTGACTCATGTGTATGTCATGTTATATATTGTTTCCAAATTTCATATGATTCATTGATCTTATGATAGCATGTTATTTAAGATATTATTATATGAAACTACTCACGATTCTTCTCTTTTATGATATCATGATATAGCTTTGAATCTCATGTTATGTTTCCTTTTCATGTTTATCGAATTACTAGGTTTTTTAGATCATCCCATTCATTATATATTTTCCAGTTTATCCTATATATTTTTAAGAGATCAAATTGATTTAGGAGCTCACTATAGAAAATATAATTAGGATTCAAGGTTTTATGTTCGTTTTAATGTAATTTGAACATATTTTTCAAAGTCACTTGTCCTTTATGATCAATATGTTGTATTAATGGGTTTTCATGTTTATGAATAATGTAATAATATGTTTAAAATTATTTGGTTACCATAGTTGGTATTATATGAATGGTTTAGAAACCTTTTATAACTATGATTAAAAAACATTTGTGAGAACCATATGGATTGGTATAAGTATAACTATAAGGAAACTTATTATGGAACTGAAAATATCATGGAATCTTGGTGAAGTATAGAGTGAGTGATTTTCATGAAATTTCATCCAAGTATAGATACTGTAAGTGGAAGTGGATATGGAATAGTGCTTCCTAAGGGTAATAACCCAAAAAATGTACATTGAGTGAGAATTGATCATCTCCTGGTGCATGATAAATAGGCCTTTCTGAACACCTAGTTTGAAACTAATGATGTATTTTCATAAGAATTCAAAAAAAAATTAAAACCATTATTAAAGAAAATTAATGAATTGTTAGTCTAAAAATCCTAATAGGGAACATTACTATAGATATCATTGATTGAAACATCTAGGCCAATAATTCAGTAAATTCTTATCATTCATGAGTTACTTTGTTTTTGTTTATTAGTATCAATTTATTAGGTTAAATTATGACCATATTATGATTATTTTATTTTAGGTAATAGAGAGAAATAATAGAAATCATTCCAACCGTCAACATGATTGGAAATGTGATTATTTCCCCAATGATATTCCTAACAATATGGGAGTAGGAGCTAATAATTTCATGGTAGTTCTGGCTCAACTAACCAATTTTATTAATAATAACATGAATCATGTGTAAATACCTACTCCACCTAAGAAGGATCAAGTTGCGTTACAGTCTTTTATGGGAAAAGCCCCCCCTAAATTTAGTAGATATTATGATCCCATCATATTTGAACAATGAATTAAATACATTGAGAAGATATTCTCTATCCTCTAATGTATAAAGTAATATAATGTTTTTCAGGTCATCTATCACACTGGTAGGGAACTAGATCAGTGGTGGAGACTGACCATGAACACAAAATAAAAAAATGATATTGATTCCATGGAATGGGAAGAAATTATGAAATTATTTTTCAACAATTATTTTTCACCAAACTCTATATTTTAAAATTGTAAGATATTTTCTTAGTCAGAAGAAAAATTATAAAAATTATATAAGTTTTTATGAGGAAAAATTGTAAATGGTTCCACTATAGTCTAATGACATTATTATTAGAAATGAAAGTAAAGTAGACCATTTAGATAGTTGGATAAAAAAAGTCTATGAAATGATTTTGTGATTAAAGATGTTGTTATTTATAAATAGATTGTATGTTGTTCCATCAATTATGATATAGAGGCTAGTGACACTGATTGTTCTCATGGGACTAGAGACAAGAAACATAAAATGGAGTTTCTTTTATGACCATAAATAGATAAATCACATGGAGGTATGAAAATAAAATATATAACTTTTCAAATGTGTGGGAAGAATCACCTGGGAAACTATATAATAGGAACTATAATATTATTAAATTACGGAAAAGATTTAATTAAGATAATAAGTTATATTGAAAAATAAATAATCCCACTAATAAAAAAGAATAAAATAAGGTTCATATCAACACTATGTCTATTGTATGATGTTTTGACTATGAAGAACATGGTAAATATGCAAGAAAATTCCTCATACCAAGGATTTTTAGAGACAATAATCGATAATAACCACCACGGAATTACGGAAGGGAGTATTTTGTCACTAAGGTTGAGGTATATGAAAAATACGATGCGGTGAAATGCGTTATAGATATTCATTTAGGAATAGTGAAAATAAATTTTGATTCTAAATCCATACATTCCATCATATATTTCATGTTTTTAGAACTATTCAAACACCACCTCAAAACATGGAGGTTGAGAAATTTATAAGAGAAAAAAATAGATAAATGGTTTCATGTTATGTATATAAATCACCCCTTATTAAATTTGGGTGACTTGATATTCTAAAAAACCTCATCACACATCCTTCAATGGTGTTTGAAGCTATTTTCGAAATAGATTAGCTGTACTTATATAAATACATCACCCACTATTGAGTGAGGGAGATCCCTCTTCACATTGCATGTCATCCAATGATTCTATACAATAGTTAGGAGGAGGATGAATCACCCTTAGAATAATATATTAAACTATAGATGTTATTTCATTATGAGAAAGTATATATAGCCCAAAAAATCGAGAAAAAGGAGATAATCATGTGTGACGACATGGCTATTATGATGGATTATACTGATGTATTACCTAAAGAGATTCTTGTTCTTCCTCTTAATCACGAGGTTTAGTTCCCAATCAAACTTATAATTGGATCTATACCCATATCCCGGAAACCTTATATAATGAATTTTTTTGAGTTAAAATAACTTAAGAAATAGTTGGGGTAGAATTTTGAAAAGAATTTTATATACCAAAGTGCCTTACCATGTGGTGAACATGTCCTCTTCATCAAGAAGATTGATTGTTCAATGTGCATCTATATTGATTATTGTGAACTCATCACAATAATGATGAAGAACAAGTGATTCCATTTATTGATAAAAGAATTGTTTGATCAACTACATGGAGATTATTATTTATCTAAGGTGGACCTTCATTGAGGATATCATTATTTATGTGTGAAATAATGATATTATGAAAACCTCCCTTCAAACATGGTATGGACTCTGTGAGTTCATAGTGATGAATTTAGTACTCACAAATAATCCAACAAACATTATGGACTTAATGAATAGAATATTTAGGGATTAACATGACAATTTTTGGGCTGTATTTATAGATGATATTATAATATAGTACATGAGTAAAGAGGATCATAAGGAGCATTTAAATAATGGTCTCAAGGATTTGATAATGCGGAATCTATAATAAAAGTACATTAACTATGAGTTATTGATAAATTAAGTCTCATTTTTGGGGAATTTTATCATAAAAAATGAATATTTTTTACCCTTCGACAAAAAAAATGCAATCATGGAATGGCCTAAACAAGTATATGTATGGGATTTCTGTAGTTTACATCAATTAGTTGGGTATTAGAGATGATTTTTGAATAAGTTTTAATTATTATAAAAATCAATACCTAAGATAATATTAATGGGAGTTGATGTTTTCTGAAACAACGACTCTGAAGAGATATTTTAAGATTTGAAAAATATTCTTATCACTGCATTAGTACTTATGGTTACCCCATGCGTGGAACTATTTGTGGTTTATAATGATGTTTCAAAGGAGATTTGTGGCTGTGTACTAATTTATAATGATAAATTTAGAGAATATGTCTCATGGTAGTTGAAAGCTCATGAGAATAACTACCCCACATAAGACCTGGAGTTTAATATAGTAACATTTTCATTGAAGATTTAGAGTCATTATTTCTTTGGGGAGAAGTGTGAAATATACGTGGATCACAAATATCCTAAAATATATAATCACATATAATGAGCTTGACATTAACCAATGAATATGGCTAAATATTATTCAATACTTTGAATACTCAATCCATTACTATCATGGGAAAGAACATAAATTGGATGATTCTCTATGTAGAAAGAATCAAAAAAATTATTCAATGTTGAGAATTATGAAGAATAAAATATTCTTATATTTTAAAAGGATGCAAATTGGAATAGTAAAAGGATAATAATCCTTCCATAATTAAATAATAGTCCAACCATCCATTCTTTGGAGGATCAAAGAGGCCCAAAAAGATGATTGGGTGATATAGAAAAAGGAAGTAAGTTTTATAGAGTTCCAATTTATTGAAGATAGAGTTTTCATGTTTGGAACCTAGATATTTATCCAATGAAAAACACAGCTAAAGTATAAGCTTCTATATGATGTTCTTATATCATCCTTCTCTAATCATCTGGGATGAATTAAGATGTATATAGATCTGAAGAAATTCTTATGGTGGGATAAAATGAAGAGGTGTATTTTGCAATTTGTATATTGATGAACTGTATGCCAACAAGAAACGAATGAATGATGTATTTATAATGGTATGATGAAACAATTTCTCATATAAGTATTTAAATGGGAAAACATGAACATGGATTTCGTCAATGGACTCCCGGAGACACCTAAAGGCAATAAAACCATCTGGGTTTTAGTTGATTAACTTATAAAGGTATATTTTATTACAGTCAAGAAAGATTTATCTCTTGAAAAACTAACTATGATATAAACAATGGAAGCGGTAATATTTTATGAAATTATACACTCAATATTATCTGATAGTGATCTGAGGTTTACCTCATGGTTTTGGATAATCCTTTAGCATATATTAGATATAGAACTTGAATTAAACATTTCTTATCACCCCTAGATGGATAGTCAATATGAGATAACCATGAATACTCTATAGTATTTGGTGAGGTATTTTTTAATGTATTTTATAGGATGGTAGGGTCAACATATTCTATTAGTAGTGTTATCATATAACATCAGATTCAATTCTAGAAATCAAATGGAACCTTTTGATGCTATGTATGGGAAGTAGTGTCAGACTTTTACATGTGGGGATGAATCTCGTGTGTGGAATCTAGTTGGACCTTATCATTCCCAAGATATTAAAGAGAATTTATAAAAAATTTAGTGTCATATAAAATCTATGAAAAATTGATAATATATATATATAGAAAATTGCTGACAATACATAATGTTTGAGGTTGAAGATATGGTGTTCCATTGTATTTTACCATGGAAGAAAATCATGAGTTTTATAGAGAGGAGAAATCTTAGTCTTATATTCATATGACCCTATGATATCCTTGATAACATTAGAGTGGTGTCCTACCAACCATCACTCCCACATAACCTATCTCAATTACATGATTTGTTCAATGTATCCCTCTTGAGGATATACAAAAATCAACTCCACACATGTACTAAATCATGTTATAGTGCTGTTGGAGAAATACCATTCATATAAGGAGCCTCCAGTCAAGATATTGGATTATAGAGACCGATATTTTTCAAATAAGGAAACTCACTTAGTCAAAATGATGTGGTGAAACCAAAACATTGAGGAATTAACATGGGAACCAGAAGAAGCAATAAAACAGAAGTACCGTAACCTATATTCACTTATATATATAATATGATATTTCAAGGGTGAAATTATTTAAGTGGGAATGAGTGTAACAACTCAAGATATTAAAATATATTTATTTTTTAAAAAATAATTCTCTTTCATAATTTGTGACACATAGAACACATGGTTTAAAAAAACATGATACTCAATTAAAATATTATCATTTAAACATGAATATTATAATCTAGCTATTATATTAGTGGGTATGAATCAGAATAACTAAATTATTTAACATATGTTTTACACAAGTATAAAATAAATCAAATGGTTATATATTTTATAGAAATAATATATGAACCATTTCAAAGAGAAAGAAATGCTTTCTAGAAAACTAATTTTTCTTAAAAGGATAATTATTTTAGATTTTCTCACATTACATAATATTAATTTCTACAAATTTATAATTTTTTATTAAAATTGATATTTATTTTTTAAATATTCAAATCAAAATTATCTTAGGGAAATTATTTTGGACTTTTTTAAAATGTTTTATTTTTCTATGAATAGTGAAAATATTATATTTCATTAAAAATATCCATTTTGAGTAATGAATTTAGATTCCAAATATTATTTTTATGTTGTTTTAAATGTTCAATTTATTAAATTATATATTAATTAATCCAAATTATTTCATTTAAATAATTATCTTATGAAATTTTTTTATGAAATTGTTTTCTACTTTTGAGTTTTTTTCTTTTCGAAAACTGTTTGTCTGACACATCTGCAGGTTTAAATTTAAATTAAATTATTACACTTATGTTACATTAATTAAAAAAAATGGATTATAAAATTTTAATAATAATAAATTATGTTTTCAAACAATGTAAACTAAATTTTCACCGTAATCAATATTGAAATTTGTAAAAATTATTGACCATCGTTATGGGAAAAGGGTGTTTTCCATGGGGTTAAACAAACAAAATATGGGTTAAAATTGACACATCACCAGTCTAATTCATATTTTTTGATAATATTTATTCCTTATATCTTTTATGGTTAAAAAAGTCCCATTTTTGTCCTTTTTCTATGTGAAAAACATGGGATAAATTCTTTCTCATCAAAAATTCCACATGTTCCCTATCCCCCATATTACTAAGAATTTAATTTTATTTATTCGTCTAAATATTTAAAATATCATTAAATAATAATTATATAATAATTTTTTTTGTATTTTATACACTTATATGTTTTCTTTATGTTCATGACCTACAACTATCGACCCCCACCCCCTCAAATGGGAAACGAAACCATTGGTTAGGTGTACTATGGATTACAGCATTGTGAACCGACATAATTCCTTTTCCCTAAATGATTATAATAGATGGGTATAATGTATATTTGATTCTTATATATATCATATTTATGATATAATTATACTTTTTAATTGTAATATCATATTTAATTTCTTACTTTCAAATTTGTGGATAATTCAATAATGTTGCTCGTGTGTACGGCAGAATACCATCTCGTAAAGTGATGTGATTTGTTTTTCACCTACATTATATGTTGGTGGTAATAAGCAATAATTTTATGTTCATATATTATACTAATTACATATTAAACATTATTTAAATGTTATATATCATATAAGTTCTTACCTTATCATCCAATGAGTAAATGATAACATCGTTTGTGTATACTGAAAACTACCAACTCTGGAAGTTATATGATTCACTTTTATTACCAAATAACATAGATGATATGTGTATGGTAATTTAAATAAATAATATTATTTTTATGATTTAATTATCATCCTTGAAAAATTAAATAACTCTTACCTTCTTTCCTTCATGATCTTTGAGAAATGGAAACTTTACTCATTCGTACGTATGGCCTACAGTCTTCATGATTATAATGTAGTTTGTTTTTCATAACCATATTTTATATTAGTTAAAAAAAATATTTTACATATAAAATTTATAAATATATCATGGTTATAATTTTTTAGTTTTAGGTTACGGAATTGATTTTGGGAATATTAGTCATTTAAGGTTAAAACATCTGACATGAAATTTAATTGTCAAGTAATTAAATATTAAATGGTAAATAATAAAAAAATATTAATAAAAATGAAAATTTTTATTAATAATTTAAATAATTAACAAAATTTTATCATTAAAAATATTATTAATGCACTTGAAAATCGATCTCAATGTAAGGGATCTCTTTAAACCACCTTTTATATTAGGTTTTGAACTTTCTCTCTAACTCACTTATCTCTATCTTCAATGATATGGAATGATTAAAAAATCTGAATATATGTGTCTAAAATATATACCTAGATTATCGTCCCTTATTTTTATGGGGGAAATACATTTTTTATGAACATTTCTTAAATTTATTCATTATGAAATTTCCTTTTATTATGATATGAGGAAATATTATGAACCCCAATTTCTTTCCACATATAATTATTATGTTATCACATATAAATATTTCCATTTTATGGAACACATAGATCATTAACATGTTATTATGGGTGTTTCCAGTTACATTACAATGCATTGGGTAAAACATTTGTATCATGAGGTGTCATGTATGCGATTAAGGAGTAAGCATAATCCAGTATGATTCACTGTACACAATGAGATATTGTCTATTAATTTATCCTTGAATCATGGTTATGTAATTTTATAAGGTTTTTCCACATTTCCTATGATTCCATCATCTAATTATACTATGTTATTTATGATATTCATAAATGAAATTACTCATGACCCTTCTATTTTATGACTTCATGATATACCTTTGACTTTCCTCTTATGTTTCCCTCAAATTTTCATCCCCTTATTGGTATTTTAATAACACCCATTTCTTTATTTAATCCCTAGGTTACCGCATATAGTTTGAGTAGCTCAAATGGATTTTAGAAGCTCACTATGGAGAATAAAATAAGGATGCATGTTTTATGTTCCTTTTTATTTAAGATGAAACCTATTTTCCAAAGCCCTTATGCCCTTATCATCCTTTTTTGTATTAATGGATATTTATATTTCATAATAATATAATAATATGTGTTAAAGGCTTGTCACCCCATACTTAACTTCACCGGAGATTTCATTGTTTCATTGATCACCAGTGAAATTTGTTAAATCCATGACCAATCTGTTTCCATTGTATTCCTTGGTACCTACAATTCATTGGGTTATGGTTTGGGTCAAACTAGTAAATTCATTTTAAATAAGAATGATTAAAAGTATAATTAATGATTTTTTATATAATCATGACATTATATATGATGTTTTATTATATATATATAAGTGTGTGTGTGTGTGTGTTTCATTTTTTATACGTATATTTTGAAAAGTATATATATTTTTGTTTTGTGTGTTTGAGTACTTATATATATGTGGGTGTATATGTTAATATATATATATATATATTAATATATTAATATTAGTTTGTATTTTATTTAAATCCTCATGCTTTTATGAAGAAAACATCACATTATATCATTACATTATGTATGAAGTTACCTAATCTACACAAAGAAAAAAATCCATTCCAAGAGATAATACTTAATTCTTTCCTAAAAAGGATTTTTATATCCTCATATATGTGTATGGATAAATACGTTCATAAGAAAGTTGTGGTTTATAGTACCTTTTTACCTTCTTTATTTAACTTAGAATATAAATTTTAATTTCTAGTGAAAAATATTATTGAATATCCTAAATTTTCAAAAAAATCCAATGAAAACATAAATAATAGTCTCTAAAATGGCATTAAATTATTTTAACCATATTTTGGGATATAATACCCAAGAGAAGAGTTAACCAAGTATTTAAGGGGGTGTTTTATTATATCATATCCAAATCCTTTGGTAATAAAATAATATAATGTTGTATTAAAAGAAAAAAAATATAATTATACATGGTAAAACTAATGATGATTTAAGATTCAGATTCTTATATTAAAATGGAATTATTCTCTAGAAACCAATGATTTATGGTTAACTATGTTCTATGAATGATAACCTAAAATACATAGTATAATATGTATAATTAAAATAATTCCAATTTTTTATAACTACATGTTTCTGAAGGTGACATCCAATGACATATTAAGACCTTGAAAATCTTCGACGAAGTGAACTGACTAGAGATATCAATCTTCATTTTAAAAGTTCACATTATTATCTCCCTTGATAAATTCATTTTTAAAAATAACAATTATTTATGATATGTGATTTATTTTAATATAATAATCCTTATAATACATAAAATTCATATTGTTCATTGTATTTATATATTATATCATTTTTTTAATGTAAGGACAATTTATACCAAATATGATTACTATATGTGTGTGTGTAAAGAATATACTTTTGGGATTCAAAGATCATACCTTTTGTGCATTTATTTATTTTGTGAAATATAAATATTATTGTATCGAACAAGATTTATATGAATAGAAAATGGATAGATTACAATCATATGTCAAAATAGTATGAGTTTGGGAATAAAGTGTTCATCAAGTTTGAAAAAGATTTTTCATATGGACCTTCTCAAATATTTTGTCAATGATTATATTTTTATTTTTAAAGACTAAATAGACAAGAATATTTTGAATAATTTTTGATCTTTATAGGAATATTTCGATTTTATAAACAATGGTCTAAATAGGAGGAATAATTGAATGTAGCCAGTGATTAGGAAATAATTGTGTTTTGGGAATCATCTGTTATGATTACATGTATAGACAAATGATAAAGACCATATAAAGGATATTATTACAAGTGTAAATGATGATGAAGCATGTACAGATGAAATGGAAATGATATTTGAAGATAAACTTCATGATTGTATGAAGATGTCTCAGAAGTTAATGAGTTATACATAAACACCAATGTATACTGGTTATACTAAACATACACTATTGTCAACCATACCAAAGCTATATAATATAAAAGATGGCAATGAATGTAGTGAATCAAGATTTAATGAACTAATTTATATCTTGAATGATATTATACCGGAATATAATGAGCTTACATACTGAACATATGATGCTAATCGAATGATATATTCAATGGATTTGATCATTAAAAGAGCACATGCATGTCCAAATGAAGGTATATTGTTTTGCAAGGACAATAAATCACATAAAAATCGAAAATGTGTGGTGTGTATCGATTGAATAAATATGAATCATGTACTTTAAATAACTTATAGAACTTTCTAATTTTTATAAGGTTTAGGCACCAATATAGAAGTGAGAAGACTTCAAGGAAACTGATATGGAACACAAATAAAAAAATCAAGATGGGAAACTCCATTACCCTGTAGACTCTACACAGAGGAAGAAAATTAATCATGGGTATCTTGATTCTGAAAATTTTCTGAGTACCCTTTATCTTGTAATGTCTACAGATAGAGTGATTATTTTATATAAAGTATCATTCCCATTTCTTGTCTAATTAACTTGGAAAATTATAACTTTACACCATGATTATGCATGCAGATAAAATACATTATGTTTTATCAGTAAATATTAGGAATAAACTGGGTAATAATACTGATGTTTAATTGTATCCATTGATCAAGGATTTGAAATTAATGTGGGATTATAGTTTTACTATTTATGATAGTTATGAAAATTAATTCTTTACAAAGAGATCCATTTTGTATGGGATGATAAATTAATTTTATTCTTATGGAATATTTTCAGGATATAGCACTAAAGGAAGACAATTATGTCCCAAATTGGAACAATGTATTCACTATCTTAGGATGAAACATTTTTCAAAGAAGTTGCATCAAGGACATTCAAAATTTTTACCCGATGACCTAAATACCGATCTTAGAAGACATCATTTTATGGGAAGATAGAATATGGTACAACACTAACTCCACTAAAATGTGTTTATCTACTTGATAATGTGTTTTATATGGTCACAGATTATGATAAACCATATTTAAAAAACATTATGAAAATCTATAGAAAAAAGATATCAGTTTTTTCCATAACATATTATAATTTTTTTATATATTAATTTTTTTTAATGTTTGGAATGTAGAAAAAAATATATATGTTATAGTGTCATTAACACATTACTAAATGCACATGAAAAAAGGATGAAATTGTGGATATTTTGAAAATAATTGAAATGGAGATATATGAATAATTGGTGACATTGAAGGGTGAAAAGGGGGGTTATATTTCTCTAGATACTTACACACTTTTATGGAAAGATATATATTTTTTTCTAAACATCTAAATTTATGTAATAGTTATAGAGTTATATTCATCAAATATAAATTATATTATGTAAAATAGTGATTTAATGTTAAAAACATTGAAATAAAATTATTTTAATGTTTTTATGTAAAATTTAATTCCTATAGTTTTATGTTTCATTTTTTCTAAAAAATTATATTATACATAAAAAAATCATTGCATATTTTTCAAATATATATGTAGTAAATTTATAATCCTAATGTAATTTATACTATGTAAAATTAAATTTTTCTTATATTATATGAATTAGAGATGTTCTTCCCATAATCATTATTTGATTTGTTAGTTCACATGATGGTTCACTTGGTTAGTGGGATCCATCTATATGGTCCTGCATGTTGTAGATGGATATACCCAGTGAAGGGTATATACAGATTTTAAAAAAGTGTTTAAAAACAATTGGAGTCAGCCAGACGGTTTTATTTTATATTAAAATATTGATAAAAAAATTATTTATTTATATTTCGAATACCTATTCAATTTGGAGAGAATTAGTCTACCATGATATTATCATTGAAGGATACTTATGGGTAATGGAATTTTTGGAATAAATGTTTTTTCAATTACCATTTTAGAGTGGTGGTAGGCTAACCTTTACATTTTAAATTAAAACATAGAGTTTTCACTATATGTTGAAACCAAAAAAGTAATTATATGGATTTTGATTCCATTATAGGCTAAACAATTTATATAAAATACAAATAATCAATATTTTCTAGGATTACTTTTTAGATCACATTTTTAATGAGTCAAATGAAAATAAGAATTCAATTTTAGAATGGATTTGATTTCTATCTATAGTAAAAAATTATGCATTTATTATCTTATAATGGTTATGTAATTAAAATTTATGTGTTCTATATGGTATAACATGATGAATTCATTACCATGAAAGAGAGTGGATTCACAACTATGGCAGAAGCGATGCATGTATCTGGTACTAGGTATTGAAAAACAATTTATGTAAATAAGTCATATTGTGGTATCATCAAAAAAATATGGGATTTGGATTTTTGAATATTTAATGTGATGATTTTTAAATGAATGTTGATTTATAATAGGAATTCAGTTAAATATAATAAATTTAAATTCATGAAAAAAGAATTTTAGTATGGATGGGTATATAGAAGAAGAATTCATAATAGCATCACAAGTAGTACACATATTTTATGTCTTATATCCTACAAAGAGAAAGTGTTTAATTATTCTATTATCAACCAAAATAACTACAGGTATTGATTTCAATTAAATATAGGATGTACCTTTCATTAAGATATCTTAATTATTTCATTGTGGTCTCAATGTAGACAAGGTCTTATGTTTCATTGGAGATCCCAATGAGGGGATTTGGATACTCGATAGAGGGGTCAACTCCCTTCATCCTTTAAAGAAAAAAAAGAGAGTTTAATAATTAGATTAATTTTTTAGTAATATAATTTTTTAAAAC